>OY728142.1:924962901-934962901 GCA_963277665.1 Viscum album | reverse complement strand
TATCATGTTATGTCTCATAACTCCTATTTTATTCTTTATTTAGATGTTTAATCACTTAATGGAATTTTATGGATCAACATTTTCATTATATATTTTCCCCAAGGTATGATATTTAATTTTAGAATACCTTGCGAGTTAAAATCCATATGTGGTGTTTTAAATAAATATACTTTTTTTAATTTATAATAATGTATTTATGTTTCTAATATTCCAATGAAACTACACCTCTATATCCTCAGCTTTTTTTGGTTGTAATAGACTATTATAAATTAGGATACAATATATACTTTCTCTATTGGTCCATTGTCACAAACCAACCCAGGTCGACCCTGAACAGGTCGCCCGAGTCGGTCCGTGACATGGCCCGAGAGCCGTTCCTGATTCTCCCAGGCTGGCAACAAGCGCCAGGGCATCAACAGAGGTTGTGGGAATGATTTCTCCTAGTAAAAATAAATAAAGCATCAGAAATAAAATAGAGAAGTTCAAAATAAATAAACATAGTAAAGTAACTAAAAAAGAACAAATGAAAATAAAACTAACCGAAAGAGACAACCACTATCTCTGTGTGACATCACGGGTCACTCTCCAACTCACGACCAAACATCGACCAAGGTGAAATGAACCAAATTTGTAGCTTGTACAAACACTAAAAACCAAAAAGAACTGTAGGTGTCAGTATTAAAACTCAGTAGGATATCCTGATATCTTTTCCCAATGCACTACCATTCCATAAGGAAATTTACTAAATTCCAGGTTTGAAATAAATTATTTATAATATGGGTTTCCACACACACTTTCATTTCTAAATTAAAAAACAGTACATTAACCTTTTTAACATAAAAACAAGTTTAATGGTTGAAGGGAATAACTGCTTTGCATTTCGAAACATTTCTGTGAACAATTTAGAAATTAAATTTCCAGTTGTTACTAAAAATGGAAAACCACACAACACGCAACACACACTAAGGGCATTGGTAAAAGTGTCACACAAGGGATGGCTACCAAACTAGACCTCTCAATCATATTCCACATGCAAATAAACACTAAAGGAAACATGGGTTGAACCTAGGATATCGTGAACAATCCAGAACATACTATACATGTGACTCATCCTGAAGGAATTCCCTAACTCGGTGACATCATAACACCTTAATGCTCAACATATCCCTACATGGCCTAACCGAGGGGCCCAATCCCAATAGAAGCAATAACTCAGTATTCTTATACTAGGGGGCCACTATCTTGGGCGTATTCTAAACTAGTGAAGCAATCGTTCTCAGAAGATTCACTCACTATGCCAAGTTCCCATGTCAACACATATAATAAAAGAAGGTTGAGTCAACAATGCCAATCAATCAGTCATGATGCACAAACATCACATACAGCTCACGAAATCAATGCACACCAAAGATCACCCCTGAATGGGTTTTCCAAAATAATTTATTTTATTAAAGTTCCAAACGGGCCTTCACCAATTTTAAAGGAAAACCTCATTTCTTGAGAAAACCCAAAACACAAGTTCAGAAGAAATTATTTATCTTTAAAACTAGAAGTAAATATGAAATTCCATGGATTACGTTTAAAGGCCGAAAGGGCATTATTTCAAGACTGGGTTTCTTCTTGTCAAGAAAATGTTTCAAGTGATCGGTATAAAATAAAAAACTCTTTTCAGACCAAATAATCATTTAAAGATTAATTATTTTATTTTATTTCTCATTCATTAAAATTAATAATATATCAAGAAATTAATAAATTCTAAATTCAAAGGTGGGTGCAGTGGGGGACCTAACTCAATTCACAGCCTGGTTATGACGACGATGCGGTACATCCTAACTTGCGCACAAGTACGTGCCACTTGCCGACGATCGCAATAAGATAAAAAAACCTTGGCAATGCACTACAACAATGCAAAGAATTTGAAAACACAGAAACACTGTCTTAAAATAATCCAAAATAATAAACAGAGTAAAAACCACCTTGAAATCAGTGCAGCTGAAATGGAACGAACCCAAAACATGTGTTAAAATATGGTGTTTCCTACAAATAAAGGCGAACAATCCGAAGCAATCTGAATCGCTTCGCCTTCAGCGGCAGCGGACGAATCGCGGTCCAATGTGACCCGAGACACCCTTTTCGAACCCAGTGATGGGATTTATGGCCACTTCGAACTACACCCTAAAACAATTAAATAAAACCCCAAAACAATGAATGTGGATGGGCCGAAGCACAACCAAAAAGGTATCCGGGACTCACATAAACCAAATTCAAAACCAAGCGCACACTAAAAACTTCCCAAAGTATAATTTGCATCACACTCACCAATAAATAAACCATTTAAATAAATCATAAAACTTTTCTAAAATGAACAACAAGGCTTTACCCTAAAAACATTCTTCATTTACTCTATTTAAAATCAAACTCACCTCAAGACATTTTCCAAACATGATTTTCACCTTTTACACAAACAAAAACATCATTAAAATAACTTATAAAACAAATTCAATAACACCCCAAAAGATTTTAAACCCAAAGAGTACCCAAACCCTCTAAAAAATTAACTGCATACCAAAACCATATCAAATTACAATTTCAATTCTACACATAATTTAATAAACCACATGTATGATTTATAAAATCATAAGCAGTGACTCGAATAAATTTTTCCACATAATATGAAAACTGTTTCACATAAAGACACCACTTTAAAACCAAATACACCTCAAATAGTGACTGACCAACCGAGACAGACCAAAATCACAAAGAAGAGACTGATGCACTAAAAGATAATTTCTGCAATCATTAATACACATAATGACCCAAATTCAGCAGGTACGAAACCAAACAACAAACATAAAACTTACCCCGGGACGAAAACAACTGATCAAAACCAAATGTACTACTTCACTTTCAGTGGAGTTTGGTGGATTATGAACCAACAACATTCGGGTGAGGAGTCGCGTTGCGTCGCTATGGGGGTGTCATGCATCTACTGGATAACATGACCAGGGGAGGGAGACCATCATGTGCTTGTGTTTCCTGGTGTAGAGCGGCCGCCGGATGGTAGCCAGAAGCGTGCTGGTCATGCCGACGATGAGGCGGGGCTACGAGACGGTGGTCAGTGAGGGGGGTCACTGACTGGACAGACCAGCTGTCGGCGCAAGGGGAAAATGGAGGGTGCAACCTCTCTGGACCGAGGAAGAGTAGGAGGACCTTGAGAGGGGGATGCGCCGGACTGGGAAAGGGATACGATGTGGTCAGACAAGAGCAAGGGTGATTGGCTTCACCAGAGAAGGAGATGGGCATCACGGTAGGAGGGTGGTGCGGCGGAAGGGAGACCACAAGAGGGTGGCACACCGGGCGGCGGCCTTTCCAGATAACAGAGCGGTGGGAGGAAAGGGAGCCGGGGTGAGAGCTGGGCAGGAGGGGGAATTCTGGTGCTACGCACAACAGCCAGTGGAGCGGAGAGGCGGAGGCCGGGAGCATGAGGCATGGGTGGCATGGAAAAGCTGTAGGGAGGAGGTCCGGAGGTGGGGTTCTAGTGCGCAAAAGGAAAATGAACAGGGGGAAAGGGAGCTAGCTCGTGCAGTTAACAGGGAGAGGGGGTGTGGCCCGTGGCGTAGAATAAGAAAAAATAAGGAGTGGGGGTGGCATGGAAAACTAGGGTTTCATTTATTTTAAAAAAACAACATTAATAATAATAATAATAATATTATAACATTAACAATTTCCTTAATAACAATTTACTCATAAAAAATATAATAAAAACACTTTGAACAACCAATTAACATTAAAACAAATTAATTAAAATAATAACACTTCCAATAATAATATTATTATTATCTACACAACAATAATGTTTTTATTATCATGGCACAAACATTTAACACATTTTATTTTTACAAATTTTTTTTATTTTAAACATTAGATAACTGCACAGTTATGTGGATAGACCAAGCTGCTACAACAGACCATGCAGTGCCCATACACTAGTCCAAAACCCCCAAAAACATTAAATGATAAAAATATTAGACTCACGGTCACCCCACACCTTGGAAAGGACAACAAAAACCAATAGATAATAAAATAAAATAATTTAAGGAGTTTGGGTGTTACAATTCCCCCCACCACAAAATGTTTTCCCCCAGAAAGTCACCAAGCCACAATTGACACAACAAGAGTCCACGAACAGACCAAACCAGAGGAAACCGAGAGGCTCGGGTGACCATTACCAACACACATCACACCCGACCAACTCAAGAACAAACACTGCCCGAAGTTGAGAGGAGAACACATGAGCATTAAACCCACCACAAGAATTCACTAATACAGAAACCCTTGAAACCCAAACACACCACCCCCTGGGGGGGGCAATGCGAGAACTCCCAAATCAAATTCATTCATTTTCCCCACATGGAGTGAACAACACACCTGTGTATTTGACGGAAAACGTGTTACAATACAACCCCAAAAACTTAAGGATAAAGAATTAACTCAACACCACCCATCAATTTCACGAAACGTACCTCCCCTTAACAAACACCATTGAGACCAACTCAAAATCAGAATAGGTCCATTCATTCACAGCCCACACCATTCAAAGAGATCGAACAATTTAAAAACCACACTGAGAGAAGATACGACCTCTTTGATTGTGAGAGAACGCGCTCATCACGCCACCCAAACAAGGACGCGATTACAAAAAATATGATAATAGAACAAGGAAATTTCAGATATTTCCATCCCAAAGCTGAAAACATTATCCGGACAGAAGTTCCACACACCATCGGCAACTCCTAACTGTGCACGAGCTTTACCTAGAGACCTGTGGTTGGGGCCCTATGACTGAAGCATCTTCTACCTCACAGTCAGGCATTTTTGTCCTCCAGTCCCTAACTTCTTCCTTACAAGTGACGCTTCTTCCAAAACTCTCCACGATGGAATGAACAGCCGCATAGTAGGAAGACTTTGGAGGGATACGACAAGGCGGCTTAGAATGCCTGAACCGGCCAGACTAGTGGTAGGCGAGAGAATGCTCCAAAAAATAGGAGTTAGTAAAGATGATGATCCTTTCCAGAAAGGGAATATTTACAACAGACGACTCCCATCCACTACGCCTGAGACTCTATCAACGATGAGACATCCCACATTTACTCGTCCAGAACTGAACCCTCAAATAACTCTGGGATGGTATGAACCTTAACTACCCAGGGAGTTCCCAACAACCCGAAGGCACACTATCTTTCTGAACCATACAATGACCTCTAACCGAAATTTATTACCTCGATAAGCAGGCAACACACAAAAAGAACTGGGAACGTGGCCTAACTCATTAACAACTATTGGAGGCTTTCCGGTCGGCATACTCATAACAACTCGAAAAACACTATCAGAACCAGAATCAAGCCAAAAATCAATCAAATCAACAACACAAGACAAGGGAGGCAGACCCATAAGCCACACATATAAAAATATAAGCATAAATCACTTCTCAAAAACCATTATTTCTTTAAAATTTTAAAACCCACCTAGGAAACCTTATGAACTGTCACATGTGTGTTCATTCAATCTCGTTCACATCATCTGTGAACAAGTGCCCCCATGCACTCTTCATACATACCCACACACGTGTGACCCTCCAAAAGGAGTGTCAAGGTTCAAGCACTTCTCTTCCTTACCAATCTCATCAAATACCAATTTTTTCCAAGTCGATACACATTCCCTTTAAAATCTCCCTTCACCAATTTCAAAACAAATTAAAAGAAACACTTTTAAATTTCAAAATGAATTTCCATTTTGATACACTCTCGCGTCAACTGGGTTCAAAATGAACACAACCAGCCATAAACCATTGGAATGAGGAACTAGTGTATATGACTAACCTAGTGACATGGTGGTGAGCCATGGCCCAAGTAAGTTATAACACTATGAGGACCTTAAACTAGGCACTTGGACTCCACATGGGTCACCACCCATGTGAGGCTGCAATGTGAACCGATTAGCTCTCATTGACATCCCTCAATACAAAATATACAAAGACGAAAGACTTAAATCCTGGACTACCCCTAGTAACTTAGGTATCATCATGAGCAGTGGTGATCAGTCACCGATCCGTAACCTACCTCATGAGCTCTGATAATCCCAATCTCCATCTACTGGACATCCCAAATAACAAAGGGTGCTCTAAAAAGTGGGGTATGCTATGACCCGACCTGCTCTGATACCATTTTGTCTTGAACCAACCTGGGTCGACCCTGAACCGGTCACCCGATCTGGTCCGCGACCTGGCCCGAGAGGCGTTCCTGATCCTCTCGGGCTGGTGAAAAGCACCAGGGAATCAATAGGGGCTATGGGAACGATTTTTCCCAGTAAAAATAAAAAAATCATTAGAAATAGAACAGAGCAGTGAAAAATAAATAAACAGTGTAATGTAACTAAACAAGAACAAAAGAAAATAAAACTACCCGAAAGAGACAACCACTATCTCCGTGTGACCTTGCGGGTCACTCTCCAACTCACGACCAAACATCGTCCAAGGAGAATGTACCCAAGTTGTACCCTAAACAAACACTAAAAACAGAAAAGAACTATAGGCGTGAGTATAAAGACTCATTAGGCTAGTCTGATATCTATTCCCAATGCACTACATTTAAATAAATAAATTTACTAATTTCCAGGTTTGAAATAAAATATATAAAATATCTTTTTCCACACACACTTTCATTTATAATGTAAATAACAGTCCATTTCCGTTTTTAATTTCAAAAACAAGTTTAATGGTTGAAAGAAATACGTGCTTTTCATTTCAAAACATTTCTGCGAATAATTTAGAAATTCAATTTCTAGGTGTTAGTATAAAGGGAAAACCACACAAAATGAAAAACACACTAAGGGAAATTGACAAAGTGGCACACAAGGGACAACTACCAAAATATACCCATCAATCCTCTGCCACATGAAAATAAACACTAAAGGAAACATGGGTCGAACCTAGGAGATCATGAACAATCCAGAACAGACTATACATGTGACTCATCCTGAAGGCATGCACTAACTCGATGACGTCATAATGACCTAATGCTCAGCATAGCCCTACATGGACTAACTGATGGGCCAAATCCCCATAGCAGAAATAACTTAGTATCCCCCTACTATAGGTCCACTACCCAGTGCATAGTCTAAACTAGTGCAGCAATCGTTCTCATAGAATTCACTCACTATGCCAGATTCCCATTTCAACACATATAATAAAAGAAGAGTGAGTAAAAAATTCCAATAAATATGACATGATGCACAAACAGCACATACAACTCACACAATCAACTTACACCAAAGATAACCCTTGAATGGGTTTTTCCAAAATAATTTCTTTTAAAGTGGCAAATAGGCCTTCACAAATTTTAAAGCAAAACCTCATTTCTTGAAAAAATCCAAAACACTTGTTCAGGAGAAATAATTTATCTTTAAAACTAGAAGTACATTTGAAATTCAATGGATTATGGTTAAAGGCCAAACATGCATTATTTCAATACTGGGTGTCCTCTTGTCAAGAAAATGTTTCAAATGTTCGGTATAAAATAAAATTCTATTTTCACACCAAATAATCATTTAAAAATTAATTATCTTATTTTATTTTTCAGTCATTAAAGATAATGAAATATCAAGCAATTAAGAAATTCTAAATTTAAAGTTGAGTGCAGTGGGGAACCTACCTTGACTCACATCCCGGTTAGGAAGACGATGAGGTACGTCCCAACATGCGCAAAAGTACGCACCACTTGATGATGATCGCAATAACAAGAAAAAACCTTTCCATTTTACTGCAACAATGCAAAGAATCTAAAAACATAGAAACATTGTCTTAAAATAATCTAAAAGAATAAAGAGATTAAAACCCACCTTGAAATCGGTGCATACGAAATAGAACAAACCCAAAACATGTGGTAAAATAAGGTGTGCCCCGCAAATAAAGGCGAACAATATGAAGTAATCTGAATCTCTTTTCCTTCAGCGGTGGCAGACGAAGCGCGGTCCGACATAACTCAAGACACCCTTTGCGAACCCAGCAAGTGGATTCACAGCCACGTTGGAGCCACACCCTACAACAATTAAACAACACCCAAAAACAATTAATGCAGAAGGACCAAAGAATGACCAAAAAGGTATCCGGGACTCACATAAACCAAATGAAAAACTAACCACACACCGAAACCTTCCCAAAGTATCATTCGCATCACACTCACCAATAAATAAATCATTTCAATAAAAGATAAAACTTTTCTAAAATTCACAACAAGGCTTTACCCTAAAAACATACTTCATTTCCTCTCATTGAAATCAAACGCACCTCGAAACATTTTCCAAACATGGTTTTTACCTTTTACACAAATAAAAACACCATTAAAATAACTTATAAAACTACTTAAATAACCCCCCCCCCAAAGAATTTAAACCCAAAGAGAACTCAAACCCTCTAAAAAATCAACTGTATACCAAAACCATATCAAAATACAATTTCAATCCTAAAAATAATTTAATAAACCACATGCATGATTTATAAAATCATAACCAGTGACTCGACTAAATTTTTCCACATAAAACAAACACTGTTTCACATAAAGTCACCACATTAAAACCAAATCCACCTTAAATAGTGACTAACCAACTGAGATGGACCAAAATCAAAAAGAAGAGACTGACGCACAAAAAGATAATTAATACAAACATTAAAACACAAAATGACCATAATCAGTAGGTGCGAAAGAAAACAACAAACATAAAACATACCCCGAGACGAAAAAAACTGATCGAAACAAAATGTACCACTTCACTTTTAGTGGCAGTTGGTAGATTACGAACCCGCATCATTCAGGTGAGGCGTCACATTTCATCTATATGGGGGAGTCGCGCACCTGTCGGAAAAAGTAGCCAGGGGAGGGAGACCATTGGTTGCTCATGTTTCTGGGTGTAGGGCGGCCACAAGATGATAGCCAGAAGCATGTTGGTCCGGCCGGCGATGAGGCGGGGCTGCAGGACGGTCTTCAGTGAGGGGGGCCAATGAATGGTTAGACCAGCAGCCAGCGCAAGGGGAAAATAGAGGGTGCGACCTTGTTGGACTGAGAAAGAGGAGGAGGCCCTTAGGAGGGGGCTATGTCAAACTGGAAAAGGGAGCTGCTGTGGTCGGCTAGGAGCAAGGGAAAACGACTTCACCGGAGTAGGAGTAGGGTGTCGTGGTAGGAGGGTGGCATGGTGGATGGGAGACCACAGGATGGTGGTGCGGTGGGCGGCGGCCTTACCGGATGACAGAGCAGTAGGAGGACATGGAGCCAGGGAGAGTGCTTGGTAGGAGGGGGTGTTCGGGTGCAGCGCAGAGGAGCCAGGGGAGGAGAGAGGTGGAGGCGGGGAGCATGAGGCATGGGTGGCACGGCGAGGCAGGAGGGGGGAGGTCCCGAGGCAGGGTTCTGGTGTGCAAAAGGAAAACAAATAGGGGGGGAGGGAGCTGGATCGCGCAGTTAACAGGGATAGGGGGTGCAGCCCGCGACACACAACAAGAAAAAAATAAAGAGGGGGATGGCTGGGGAAACATGGGATTCAATTTTTATTAAAAAAAATTAACAGAATTAATAATAATAATAATAATATAACATTAACAATTACCGTAAAAATAATTTACTCATAAAAAAATAATAAAAAATTATAACAACCAATAAATATTAAAACATATTAATTAAAATAATAACACTTCCAAAAATAATAATATTATAATCTACACAATAATAATGATTTTATTATCATGGCGGAAACATTTAACACATTTTATTTTTCCAAAATTTTATTTATTTTAAACATTAGATAACTGCATAGGTATGTGGACAGACCGAGCGGCTACAACCGACTATGTTGTTCCCGCACAGTAGTCCAAAACCCCAAAATACATTAGACGATAAAAATATTAGACTCTCGCTCTCCCTACACCTTGAAAAGGATAACAAAAACAATAGGATAATAATACAAAATAATTTAAGGATTTGAGGTGTGATATCCATTATAGTTGGTATCCGTGTTGGTTTTAGTTATTTGATAGAATTTATTAGTTTTTTTAGTAATAGGTTTTTTTAAATTCAATGAAAACCCTAAGGATAATTATTGGTGACAAGATAATGTATAGTTTATTATCCAAGATTTTTGGAAATGTTATGAGTATATGGTTTTCTAAGATATTATACCCATTTATATGTACTGGAATTGGATACAGGCTCTGAAACAAACATACATTTGTGTAATAACCTCAGAAAGGGTTTGTTAGGTATCCACACAATTTTCACCTTGTTCATTGGAAGTAGGAAAATATATAGACACGGTTTTACAATATCTTGGGTTAAGCTTTTGTTAATGAATATTTATTTATGATAGATAATGATATATTTATGTCCAATGAAAAATGATAGAAAAGGTTGAAAAGTATAATGAAATCCAACATAAGGTAATCTAGGATGTATCATAAATGATATTGGTTCAACCAAGGATAATATATATTGACCTAAGAATGATAAAGGTCAAACTGTGAATGATATAGGGTATGAAAGTGGTATAACATGAACTAAAATTGGTTATTCTATCATGATTCAATTATCTAGTAATATATATAAAGTCAATTTTCACTTTGGTTATCAAGGATACCTATCTTATTATGATATTTTTTTACCCTAAAATTAAATCATTTTTGTTTTAGTGATGGTTCAAACCATAAGGAATCAGGCTAAGCTTAGATATAATAGACATGGATAATATTACCTAAATGAAAAACCCATTATAAGATTAGTTTGACTAATAAATCTATTTATTATTTAAAACTATCTATCATGGATTAAGATTACACATATGTCAAATATTGAAGTCTTAAGAACACTAAAGAAGAGAACGATGGAGTAATGTGGGAACTTGGATAATGAAAATGACGAGGAAAAAAATATTAAACATACTTCATGGAAAAATGTATGAATAAGAACTAGGGTAATTTCCTTATGGGGTGTGGAAGATGTTATAAATGTGGTAAAGGATGGAATCTAACAACAATCTATCAAGGGAAGTATATGAATATAGTGAAGGAAGATAATATTCTTTTTAAGGGTCCAGTAATGATTTTATGTTTTAAGATCTAGTAATATGGGCACCATATAACCTAATTCACTACTCTAACTGTCAAAATTATTAACCAACACCAAATACCTCATAGATCATAAGATAATTGAAAATTTCTATGTTAATATTCCTATTTATGAGGGTCGTAATATTTTACTCCATATTTGTTGATGTGTTCTATCATGTAAGAATTCAACGATTATGTGTTGAGATATAAATATGAAAAAAATTGAATAATTATTATATCAGTTGTATATTAAACTACTCTATGGTTTTAGGAAAGGTACACATTATAGATTTAACACTTCTTCGCTCAGTAGAATTCTATTAATAATGGAATTTCTCTTTCTAAAAAGGGTTGATATCAAATTTTTTATTGGGATATCTTTTTCATATCCTAATTCAACCCAAGATCAAATACAAGTCTAATGTTAATTAGGATCTTCCTATTGAAATTAATATATATGAGTTTCAAAATATAATGGATGTAATTTTTTTTAGTGAGGATAATATTATGACACGATATTAGATATAAGTTTTCCACTACTTAAATAAAAAAAAATTATGATTCTCTACAAAAAAACACTAAACTTAAATGACGTTGTTATAAATTTATACCATTAAAATATTATTAATAAATTAATAAGTATTATTAATATTCACATAATTTATATATATATATATCAGTTATTTTACAAAAACATACTTAATTCATTACTATTTTCAACAATCTATTTTATAATGCATTGAAATTTTTATTAAAAAAGAATATGTTTATTATTATTAAAACATTATTTAATTATTACGTAATATATATTAATTAATGATAATATTATTAGGTTTTTACAGAAATTTATAATAAGAACAACCATTATTTGAAAAAGTCATTTTATAAAAAAATCAATTCGCAATGTTTTTTATAATATTAATTATATGTTAATGTAGAGAAAACAAGAAACTAAAATTTACATATTATACTTAGTTTCTATATTTTTAATTTCAATATTAGTTTAATATTATCTATTTTTATCTAAAAAATATTTATTTTTAGCCAAATAATAGAAATATAATTTTAAAAATTACATGGTCTTTAGGAGTTTATTAATATATATTTATAAAATTAAAATTATTAAAAATTTATTTCTAAGACCAAATATATATTCTTATAAGTAAATATTAGATTTTAACATTGTTGGATCTAATTTTAAAACATATATTTTACATTTTACAACATAAGTAATATTTTTCGAAAAAAATATATTATTTTATTCATTTAATATTTTGAAATTAATTTTTTTCACATATATTAGTTGAATAATATAAAATTACATCCATTTTTATATTTATAAATAAAAAATAATCTTATGATTATTTTTTTCAGATTTTAAAAAAAATAATTTATTTGAAGATGAATAGTGAAAGAATACAATTTTTTTAAAAAAGTAGTTAATTTTATTGCTTTATATTTTTGAAAGATAGACATAGAATTTTTTAAACCCCTTTAAATGATAAAATATTTGTTTATATAATAATTATTACCTTTTTGAGATTTAACTTTTAATTTATAAAGAAAATACATTGGCTTATAAAATATTTTATTTAAATCTTAATAAAAAATAATTTTTAATATTTTGGATAATTTGGGTTTGGATTGAGTTTAGAGACATGTATCATTTATTTTAGAAATAAAATAATTAATGTCTTGAAAATTATAAACATTTATTATCCTACTTCATGCTGAAATATTAATCACAAAATGAAATAATCTATAAAATTGTTTTAAGTGTTATATGTGATTACACTAAAAATAATTTATATAAAACAGATATATTTTATTTAATAAAATTATTTAATTTTTTATTCATTATAATTTTTTTATATAATTAAAATTTTAATTTTTTTCAATAAAATTTGTTAATAAGGGTGAATGTATAATAATCGTGGAATTGGTGATTTATGGTAAAAGGGGATTAACATAGTGAAATTGGTTTAAAATGTGAAAAAATGTTTGATATTGGATTGGAGAGGGATTTTTTAACTTATCTCCTTCCAAAAATCATTATTGGACATTTTTTTATCCTTTTTATTTGAATAAAGGACTAATATTTTTGAGAAATAATTAGTTTTATTTTACAGAAGTACCCTTTTCACCCCTTATAAAAGGTGATTATCTCTTCCACATTTCTCCACACATTCCAAGTCATTGAATCAACCAAAAATTTTATCTATTCTCTCATAAAAAGACCCCCCAGGTCTTTTATGCATTTTTATCACCAAAATACCATGCTGACTTTCCATAATGAGTTACTAAGGAGAACTTCTAGTTGAGAGGTAATACTCCCATCCCAAATTATGTAGTTATTTTCTTCTAATGCATTCCTCAAATCACCTCTATCCAATAAGGTGTGATAAAATTCAAATTTTAATATGATTATTTATTAATATACTAATTGATTACCCAATCTGTATTATCCACCTTGAATTTTGAAAATTTAAAATTTCTTTATCTATGGGTGTAGGCTACCATCTACGTAAACAACATGTTTTGTTTTCCCACACCACCATAGATGATAGGTTCAAAAATTATTTTTGATTAACTAATATGATATTTTTCGGAAAATTGATATTATTGAAGAAAAATATTGTTCATTTGAGAAGTGTAATTAACAAGATATCGTCAAAATATCTTTTACCACCATAAGTTGAATTAGAATGAAATCTTTCATAATTTGGAACTGTCATTGGATAGCCACTAAAAATGTAAATGTATGACCCTAATAGAGATTTTAATTATGTAAGTCTACAAAATTAGGGTGATCATGATGTTATTTTACTATACCATTGACCATAACCAAAAAACCTAAAAAATTATGAATAAATTATAAGAACATCCTCGAGCAGCCGATGAATGAAAAATAAAGTTTAAAAATAAATTAAAAATAAAAATAGATAGGACTTAAAAATAATCTATATATATATATAATGTTCATGGTTTAATTTTTGACAATAAAATTTTTATAATTTATTATGTCATGTTAATGTGAATAGCTCTTTTTGATATGAATTTCATAGATCACTTTTTCCATAATCATTTCTTGTTGGGTAAATGTTGTATTTATTTTCCTCTATTTTAATCATTTTACTTACAATTATCATATTATATATTTTTTTAAAAAAAATATAACTATTAAGATATAAATTATATATTTGGGTTTACTCATTTTTTTGATCAATTCAAAATTTCAACCTTTTTATTAACCCATTTCAAGAGAACATTCGAACCACTTACCCCATAATGAGAATCATCCCTAAAATATATATTGAAAACAATTAATAGATTATTAGAACACTAAATACTTCATGGATAACCCAATTGGTAAAATTTTAATTTTATATAATATTATATTATCAATGATTCTATAAAAAGAAATATTATTTATTTAATAATGATTCATGATATTGGGTTTTTATAGTTTTTTCTACCCCTATACCCTTTTCATAAATTTTGTTTTTTGGAACTCCATGTTCATGGTATATGCCACCTTTTAAATTAGGAATCTAAAAAATGACTGAATTAATTCTTCTCTTAGAAATAATTATGATTTAGCCTTTTTTATAACTTGAATCAGAATTATGAAACCCACTACAATCACATTGGTTTGATAAATCTTGTTTTGTGTGTATGGAATATTTTCCTCATATAGAATGCATAAGTATGATTTTAATTGATATAAAGCGTTGCCCCAGAATTATATATCTCACTAATTCATTGTTTAAATCATTATATCTCTTGATTAATTATGTAAGTGGTTAGGGAGTGAACATAATCCACTGATATACATTTTCCACTATTTTTTGGGAATAGGGAGTGAACGAAGTCTACTATGGGACTTTCTTCACATTATGATAATGGTATTGGGAGTGAACCTTGGCATATGTTATTTATTATTTTCATGTTTACTCCCATGCTTCTATTTATTTATAACCCCTATTTATGTATTTTCTCTATGGTAACCAATATAATTTTATCAGAACTGTGGTAGTTTGGAGAAAAATTTTCATTTTTAAATAAGGATGTTGTTTTTAGGTTTAACATGATGTATCTATGTATCTATTTATCCAATGGAAATATACTTCTGGATCTCGTGTTTTTCTTTGTTGGATATTAATTTTATAAATCATAAAATTATATGTATTTATGTTTTGGATACATATATTAATCATCCCAGTTATTTCCCTAATTATTTCCTTGAATGACTACATCATTACACAATGCATTAGAGAGGTATATCAGGGTCACCTAACATCATGAGCTATATCTCTCGCACCAATCATCTTGATTTATTAAAATTTACCATAACATGAAAAATAAAATTGAATATTACAAATTTTCTTCATAAAATCCTTGAAAATTTAATTTGAACTCATTATTAAAACACTTTTCATTTCCACACAATCATATTGATAAATTTCCTTTTTCAAGGGACACTATTAGAATTAAAAAAACCCATAAGGATATGAAAAGTATATTTTAAGTAAAAATATGGTACATTGTATAATATGCTTGAAAAAAAATAATTTCTATTATAGATAGAAAAGAAGGTAAAGCTTTTTATGTAAAAAATATATTCTTTTTTCATGTTTATAAAAAAACATAAAAATAACAAATACTGAAAATGTTAAAAATTAATATTTTTTAAAAAAATTAGTTAAATTAAAATATAATATCAAATTATATTTTGTATCCTTTTAATCATAAATAATATCATAGTTAATCATGATATGAAATCAATTAAATGTATTTTCTTAAAGCCATTTTGAGGTAATGTAGGAACCACACATTCCTAACATCAATTAAACCAAAACAAAAACATTCAATAACCAAAAAAAATTGATGGTAATCCAAATTAAAAAATTATAAAAGCATAACCCAAATCAACCCAAAACTATATTAAAACCTTGTAATATAAACCTCAATCTCATTACACCTCAGTGCAATGATTCTATGTCACGAGCCACCTCTATCATCAATGAAAGTCATGTAGAATCTATGTCTATCGCGTATTCATTCCCATAAAGATACATTTTAATAATTATCACATCCTTAACATCAACACACTAGTGACTAACCACATTTAATTCCATAAAAACCATAATTAACACCATCCAAACCGTCAAAACAGACCAAAACATTAACGTAAAACATATAATAGAATCTGACAAATGATACATGAAACAAAAAACCACATCTAAAACAAGAAGAACCCCAATTGTTTAATCTTCATAGAAAACCTGATTAACTAGTCTAGTGGGGACCCATGGACTGAGCCTAAGCCACCAAAAGATTCATCTCCTGAAACATCATCGATTTCTCGAACTGTACATCCTATAAACCTTGGAAACCCTCACACGATTCTGACTCGGATAAGGGTGGTTGCATCCTATAGAATGAGTGGAGAAAGAAGCGAACTATAGCCTTGATAGTGAGCTTTGATTGATGATGTGACCATCAAAGCCTACCTTAGAATCCACCTCTGTGAGAACTACAACTGAAGAGGAACAAATACAATGACGGCCCACAACACCTCGAAACCAATAGAAGTACCTCAACCAAGAGATGGAAAGCACAAGGCACATAAGAATCCCTCCAGAAGCCACCAACAACAAGAACACAAATCATCATGGTTCAATCAAGTCATACCGAGTGGGGTTTATTCATTTTGGTACCAAAAACAATAGAGAAGGTCCCATAAAATGAGTTTCAAGAGGAGGGAAAGGGAATAATAAGAAAGGATGAAGAGGATTCCTAGAGAATGGGATCTTATTAGGAGTGACCAACAAGAATGGGGGAGTAGAAGCGCAGGGAAAACCCTAGCGTGAGGTAAGAGAAGAGACCTGGAGTGTTTGGGGAATCCTAGAACTACCCTATGAATTTTTCAATCACGCTTAAAATATTAGAAGAATATGGATATGGATGAAAAATAGTTTAAAACATTAAAAAGATGTTTTTTATTAAAATCACTTACCTTAACTGTCATCTTCATATTATTATTCTTTAACTCTTGAATAATAAAATTATATTAGTTTCAAACATTCTTAATAACCAATTTAATCATTATTTTAATATAATTATTCCTTTTAATTCATTTTCTCTATGTTTTATTTAGTAACATAAATAGTAATGTTCGTGATGGATGTTTTAGAGTCATTCAGTTTATAACATCAAAATAACATTGATATATTGACCCTGATAAAGGGGGCTATGCATATAATACCACCATTATATTAAACTTTTTAATAATAATATTCATTATACAATCAATAAAAAATTTACAACATACCATTAATGTAGTCATTATAAACAATTCATGTTGTTTTATGGTGATGGTAGTCTATATATTCGTATGAACAACATTTTAGTTTTCTAACTGAGTGAGAAAAATAAAAATAAGTTAATATTTTTTTGAATCATAAATATGTTATAAATTTTATATTTATTTACTATATCCGTCATTATGAACAACCTTTTAAGAAAAAAATGAAAATTTAATCGATGTGCATTGTGAAGGTGGTATCCACACTAACTCATGAGTGGTATTTTAAATTTGTAATGGAAAAATGGGTAATAAGGTATGTAATATATTATATTTACTAATATTTTCACTTGATCCATAATTTTAACATGGAATATATTCTAGTGATTAAAAATCAAACACATCATTCTGTGGAGTTGGTAATCCACACACACACATGAGTGATGCATTCATTTACCATTGAAGGTAAAAGGAGATGAATATTTGTTGTACCATAATAATAACAAAAATTAATTATGTGTAATATAATTACATTATTATTTCACCATGTTCAACTAATATTTGAAGTTGGTATAATAATAATTAAATATAAAACACAATGATATGAGTTAAATTTCTTCTTTGAGAATCCTTAATTAGATTACACCTTAATACTTTTAGGTTTAGTCTTTGATAAGACTAAGGACTATATGATATGTTGATGTATTTTTTGATATATATTTAGTTAAGTCTTGGCCTAGTTGGTGTTCTCAAATTTTTTGATTAAGGTAGGATATGAGGTTCCTTTTTATGATGGATTGGATTGGAAAACCGGTAAATTTTCAATAATTTTAAATATTATAAACATGTTAAACATTGGAATGTGGCTAAAAACAATTCAATTTTATACATAAAGAGATAATATTAAAAAAATAATTAGTAAATAATATTTAAGTGGAAATTTTTTATACTTGTCACAAATTATTTCCCTTATATAACCTAATTTACTCTTTACCATGGAGAAACATTTTTTTGATGGATAATATTTATAATGAATGAATTTCTAATTAAATTACTAGAGGTGTAATATTATTTTAAATCACATATGTAAGTGTGATGATTTGTAAGCATAAATTCAATGGAATATGTTTATAGATGATAGAGATAAATCTTCTAAATCATTACAATTTGTCAAGATATTTTGGAGGGTCTAAAAGTCACCTTAAGATGATATGAGCTTATTTGAGATGCCACTAGAATTTAATAGATCCATATAGAAATTTTCAATTATGTAAGAAAAAGGATGTATTCATTTTGATAAAATTATAGGAACCAAGTAACCAAATAATTTACATATCTGATTTAATTTACATGAGGGAATTATAGTTGACATATTGAATTTTCACACTGATCCAAATGATTCACATGTTAGATATAAGAGTATACTTTGAAAATGACAAAGTAAACAACATATGTGATTTTAATCCACATTTTAGATTGTAGAAACCCTGAACCTAGAAACATGAAGATGGAGAAAAAAGCAATTTAATCTTGGAGGAAATAATATATTAGTAGTCTTTGTAAAAAATATATATACACGATTCCCATATACTTTGTGAAAAAAATTCCAATGTAATTTTATTTGAGAACATGTTTATTTTATATAATATTTTAACACCCCCAAATGATAAAGGGTTAAATTAATAAATGATATCACTCTTGTCAACACGGTGCGCCTTCCTTTTTGAGAACCTGTCTGATTAGAGCTCCACAATTAAGCATTACTGGCATGTAGTAGTGATTAGAATGGGTGACAATTTGGGACATTTCACAGGGTGTTTTTGAGTGAGGAAAGAGCACACTGGGAAAGACATGTGTTGATCTATGGGGATATTCATTAGTCAGATGACCCATTCAGACACGTGGGTGGTGCCCAGGGTTGGGACCGCTTGTTTGAGGGTCAATCGGTGGTACCTAATGGCCAGGACACGATAACTAGGTTAAAGCGAGGTGATTGTGTTATCAGTAGGACCCAGATGCCACATTTGGTATTAGAGGGGGAAACCAGCCTTATGTGTGATGCAATACCTGGGTTGAGATTTAAGTCCCACAACGAGGACATTGTTCTCTAAAAGGGGGTGAATGTAACACCCATGAATGATAAAGGGTTATGTGACTATATGATACGAATAATGTCAAAAAAGTGCTTCTTATTTTTTAGGAGCCAATCTAATTAAGACTCCATAGTTAAGCGTTCATGGCCTGGAGTAGTAATCAGGATGGATGACCATATGAGAGGTTTCCCAAGGTGTGTGACTGATGAAAAAGCACAATGGGAAGGACATGTGTTGGATTGTGGGGATAGTCAATAGTTAGATGACCCATTCAGGCATGTGGGTGGGCCACAGGGTGGGGACTATGTGTTTTAGGAGAAACTGGTGGAACCTACTAGGCCTGGACCTGACAACTGTTTTACGGCGGGGTGTATGTGTTGTCACTGGGTCCCATTTTTCACAAGTATAGCCTATAAAATATATCATAGTTCACGTAATGGATTACTAGGAATGGAAGATAAATAAGGGTGATTTAAAATTCTTTTTAAGTGATAACATATTTAATACATGAGTCAGTATATCTAATCAATAAATATTTGTTTTGAGTAAAGAATATAGATTTATCAATATTTCCCATGTTAAACTAATAACATTCTAGGAAAACAATGTATAAGAAAACGATATAGTATTTAGGAAATTATATTAAGGATGATATAAATAATATAAATATTTAATAAAAATTCAATTTCCAATTAAATAATCACAAGAAATCCATTATTTCAATATAATTCTAATGATATGAAAATAAAGCCATAATGACTAATATTTTTTAAAAAATTGGTAAATTTATATTTTAACCCATTGAAAAATAAACATAATAAACTAACATTAATAATAATTAATAAAAATTTATTCTTATTAAATACATAAAATAATAAGTATATACACTACATAAAATCGAATAGGTTCATACAAACAATAATGTCTCAATGAAATGGAAGATGAGATGAAATCCCTTACAACTTGGTATAGTCAAACTAAAATCCCCTTGGATGAAAAAATTCAATTTGAAACATAAAATACCATAAATAATTAATTATTCATGATTTTATATTTAAAAATATTATTATGTACACCATATAAAGAAATGTAGGCACACAATAATAAAATATTCTTTAATGAAGGGAAATTGAGATGATGTCCCTTATATCATACTTCCTTTTGGTTAAACATGATTTTACCCCATGTATAATGATTTTGAGAATTTTATTAATTTATAATGTCATACTATTCATATTTATTATATCATATATGATCCTCTTATGACATTTTACCACTTTATAAAAAAATATTTCATTATTTTCATTGTTTTGGGTGTTAATTTCTTTATTTTCCCTAAATTTGTTGTTATGAATGTTCTTATTATTGTGAATATTAAAAATTTAAATCATTTATAGAATGATATTAGTGTTTCAAATATAATATTTTTCATTATATACATCTTTATAGTCCTTAATAAAATTATAACATATATAAGTTATCATATCGATTTTTATAGATAGTTCGTCGTATATACTCATGAATGAAATTATCATTTCCCTAATTGGTGAAAGGATAAAAAAGTGAATGATATATTTATTTTTAATAATTATAAAAATATTTTATATATCACATATATTCACTAAAATTAACTGTATCACATTTTATGTACAATGTATGGGAAAAATGGATCACATTGCTTTGTGAGGTAGTAGTCCGTTGTGCAGCGAAGTGACATTATCATATTTAAAAAGGGATGGAAAGTAAGAATTTATATGTGATTTAAAATTTATAGAAGTATAAAAATATCATAAATATCATATACATGTGTTAAATCTATCATTAAATTCATACTTGAATGTTGGATAAAGAAAACGAATTACATTGGGTCACAAGACGATAGTTCTTCGTACAAACGATTGGTGATTTCATTTCTAATTTGATGGTGGAGGTGACAGATAAATATTATTCCATCAACATAGAAACATAAAATTTTATGGTATACTAGTATTATTATAATATATGTGTTGATACCTAAGTTAATGTAGAAAATGAGAAATAAAATGTATGTGTTGTGTTAAGATAATTACTTTCTACAAGAGAAACCTCCTTTGAATCTCCTCTTAAGGACCTTGGGGTTGGTATTTTGGGAACACTTGAAGATCTAAAATGTGTCTACGGATTTCATGGAGGGTTTTGGTAGGGTTTGGTAGAGAAAAATGTCTTGAGAGGTGTGCATAATAGATGTGAGTGAGTGGCCTTTTATTGGAGGAGAAAGGAATACCTCTTGATATTTGTATAGAAATTTCACAAAAGAATCAAAAATGATAATTTAATTCCCAATAAAAAAGCTTTTAGATAATCTTATAATCTATTTTTGGATTTTTAAAGTCAAAATATGGCTATGAAACATGATTTTTACAAGTTTTCATGTCATTTTAACCCTTATATTTTTTTAACCCCGAATAAACCCATTTGTACCATATCCATGATAATTAATTTTTACTATTTTCAATATTAATTTTTGTCAAAATATTAGTTGAAAAAATTATTTGATATAAATTATTTATATTACTAATACTGAATCCATTTTCAAAATTTGATTCATAGAATTATCTGAATTCAATTTAAAATTATACTTTCAAAGATAATGAAAACAAGGGTTTAAATATAGAAATTTACCATAACTATCGATGGTTTTAATATCAGAATTTATATGATATTGATTAAAATGTCCTAAATTAGTTAATTTGAAATATAATTTAACTATTTTTTCTTCAAAACTGGTTTATAACATAAATTAAATTTTTATTTAAATAATGAGAAAATGATTTTCTCCATAAATTAAATGTTTTTCAAAAAGAAATGAATAATGATTTTTTTATAAAAACACAATTAACCAACTTAAGATAATTTTTATATTCTGATATTAAACATTATGATTATTTTTTAAATTAAATTATCTAAATTTGGAAAAAAATAATTTTAAATTCTGTACGTAATGCATGACTAATGCATCATTTAGAAAAAATATAGTTTTCTAGAAAATGATTATTTTAAGTGAATCTTATTTCATTTCAAATCAATAGATAATAATAAATTTTATAGTTTTTATAGTACTATTAGAACACACCAATTTAATAGATTTATTAAAATGGAATACTAGGTTACAGTTCATTTAGAGTCAAGGTTGCATGTTCTGTAAGAAATCAAAGAGATCAAATTTAAAGAAATATATTTTGTGGGTTATTTTTTCTTAATGTTATATGTCCCATAAGATATATAATAGAATATTATCATTTTATAATTTCATGGTGTTGCATTATCACAATATTAAATAAATTAATTCCTTTCCATTTGATTATGTGCTCAAAATTTTGGGGTCTGATATTCGAATGTTCTTATGTTGAAAATCCATATCATAAAAACGATACATAAAACATCATCATTATAGTAGATAAAGTGTGGTAAAAAATTCATATGGAATATGACCTAATTAGGATTCTATGTAGGATAACATTAGTGTAAATTGAATATATTAGCATAGAATAAAAGTATAAATACTTATATATAGTAATTGAGTTCATTGATCAAAATAAATTGAAAGATCAATGGAATGTTAAGGATTTGAAAACCATAGATCTATGATGATTTAAAAGACCATTTAATTCATTAAATATGACAGTAACAGTGTAACATTTTTTTTCAAGATCCTTTTCATATTTTTAAGTAATTATTTTACTATCTAATAGTAAATTGAAATATACCTAATTCATTTCTATTTCATAAGAGTAGTTTCACTATTTGGTTATGCCTTGATCAATTTACAATTCATCACTTACTAAATGAAATGAATATCCAATGATGATTTTCTTATTTATGAAGCACTAAAATTCAAATTTAACAGATTATAAGATTTATAATGGGCTGAGAATTATATATGTCTATAAAAAACCATTTGTTTAATCCAATATGTTAAGCACAAGATATCTAATATAATACAATAATCATTAATCCTTAACCGTAACACCATTGTTTAATCATTAATATTTATTCTCTATATCATTTAACTAAAAGAAATAAAATATTATCTAGGATATCACATAGGCTAGTGGTAGGTGTTAAAGCCTTATTATACTTCACTTGTGGGTTCAAACCCTTTATCCTTATAGAACACGTCATGCTATCACCCCACATGTGTTTTTTCCTTTCTCTATTTAAAAATTTATATACATACTATAAAATTCCAAACATGTAATGACCCATAATTACTTTTACATAAAATATAATATATTCCCTAAAGGTAATATATACCTCCAATATAAACTTATAAAAATTTAATTACATTATTTATCATATAAATATTTCATATAGAAAACCAATAGATTTTATTACCATAAATTCCTCAGAAAAATATCCTTAATATTTGTAAACCCCAATCACATAAAACATAAAACTAGGTGTTTAAGACATTGAACTTATGAATAAACTTAATTTCCCTAACCATTATGTTATTCATAACTCTTATGTTAATATAGACATAAATTCCTCTGAAATTTTAAAGAATCCTTATAAGATTCATGATTCTTCTATCTGAAATACCATTGGTAAAAAAACTTATACAATTTAATTCATGATTACCAATACATAAATACTTTATCTATTTTATTCCACCATTGTTCCTCCCACAATGTTGAGTTTGACCTTTATAATAGGTGATTAAATCAAATAATCCATAGGTTCTCCAAATTTAAGACAATTAATTATAAAGGGATCCCCTGGATGATATTTATTTCCTTCCATCATACACCTAGTTTTTCCTTGATAATTCATTTCTTTATGACATTATTTTTGGAACAAAATATATATTCTCATTCCAATGAGACACGTTCTTGAGTTTCTTCCTCCACATGTTTCACATTGAGGAAATAAAATCTTCTTTCCTCAATGGTAACTATGATTTGTGATCTTATCAAACTATATCCTTCTTCATATTCTTGAGTCAAAAAGTAGTTTAATATATATGTTTTAAATTATATTTATGGACAAATGATTAGAAATAATCAAAATATATTTCACTCTAATCAAAACCTAATTTGGTTACCAGTAGTCTTTAATTTCTCTACCATGTTAAATGTTAACATGATTTATTTAGTTTCTAGAAATTTAATGAAAGTTAATAAACATATTGTTAGAAGTAACAATCATAGTGGGAAAGCCATATAAACATTTATGGGATGTTTAAATAATTACCCCATATTTTCAACAAAAGATACCTTATGTTTAATCTTGTTTAGTCATTTTAATAATATATTAAAATTTTTCATAATTTTTTTAAATAAAATTTGGATTATCCTAATCATATCCCCCAGGAGTGTCAATCCAGGTGGGTATTGTGGCCCATAATCATGCACCAGGTGATCATCAGGTTAATAATAATACACCATTTTTAGAGATATTAATCCTAGGTAAAAATATTATAGAAAAAACCAGATTTAGTATCTTAATAAGGATTTAATTAAAGGAAAACTCATATAATCTTTTTCTTACCAAAAAATTATTATTTTATATTATTCATATCCAAATATTTTTTCACTGTTATGTACAGTAGTTTTTTTTTCCTAACACCAGTTCTCAAGGATTATAATAAACATCATCTAATAGATACTATAATGATTCCCACTATAGAAACCCAAATCAAGTGTCATAATTTATATAATTCTCATAACATACAATGTATCACATCCCCAAGGACTTTATAGTTCAATAGTGTTGGAAAACAAGATACATATGTGATTCCAAATTTACATTTGATGAAAAAAAATTAAAACTTCATTATTTTGAGAATACAATAATTACCTATAGAATATAATTGAATGTAAATAATAGTAAACATTATTTATTAAAGGTAAAGTAAGAATCTAATGGTTATATAAATTTCTCAATGAGCGTTAAGTAATACGAATGATATTATGGATCAATATGCATAATCAAACTGACATGGTAAATAAATAAATACACATGAAATTTAAATCAAATCAATATAATAATAAATAAAGAAAGGTAAATAACAGAACATACATTCAATTTAACCAAAATCATTACTATCATGACTGGATAAGGCACAATTAGTATAGAAAGGCAAATAACTAAAAACACATGCCATTAAATTAACATACTGAGAATGCAATTTAAAAATAAATAAATTATTTATCAAAATCTAATGGATAATAATAACTAAATTATAAATTATGGAAGTTATTAATTTTTCAAATTCATGATCATAGGCATCAAGAAAACCAATTTTATTAAGAACATCATTAGGATATTTTAAAATTACTGGTTAAAACCTCATTTTATTCGGCCTACTGATTTTTCTCATGAGACCCATAAATGCATCGATGTGCTATATATACCTACTCTCAACCCATATCTTCATCTCTAAAAAAATTAATATATAAAATAACCAATTTAATCATTAATCAATCATCTTTACCAACATACATCATTTTAGAGTAATGAGTATGGATTTATCTATGCTACCTCAGTTAATCAAATTACCTTCAACATAGACAATGTACGTAAAAATGGTATAAGGTTTAGTCACAAAAACCATATCCATGATAAAAATAATAATAATTTTTTGATAAATATTATTTTCAATGAAACATGATCATAATAATGTTAATTTTTCATGATAAAATTTACTATTACAAATTAAATTGGGAAAAAATAATTTTTACCTATTTGGTAACTTTTAAATAATAATCACTTTATGAGTACACATAAAACAATACCATCATATTAATTAATAGATACATATTAATGTTAAATATATTTATATGGTAATATATACACCATGTAAAAGTAAATCAGTGCACATTTACAAAAAATACATAATGAAATTGAAATTGGGATGAAATCCCACAACACTTATTAACATTACAGTAAAATAACTATGGTTAAAATAATTAAAATTGAAAAATAAAATACCATGAGGTCTGAAGGATTCCTAATATTAAAATTAAAATGTGTTATATGTATAACATAAAAAAAATTTAGATGCACAATAATAAAAATTCAACAATGAAGGGAATTTGTGATGAAGTCCCGTACCTCATTATTCCTTTTGAAAGAATGTTCTTTGGACTATTTTATAATGGTTTAAATGATGTTAATAGTTTTTAAAAGAACCATATTCATCTTTATAAAATAAATGACCCAATATTTTATCAATGTAATTCCCTTCATAGAATTATTTTTTTTTTATTATATCATATTATTACTCATAACAGACAATATAAACCTTATAAATGAATAATGAGTTATGTAAAATGTATCCCTTGATGTTAAGAAACATATACTGATAAAATAGTATCATGACATTTGGAAAAGTAATATAACCCTCATAAATAGTAAATTTTCTAATGTAATAGTAACATCACCAATGGAAGTAAAAAATTAAATATCTCCACATTATATGTCATACAGTGATATAATTATATCATAGTATAAATAAATAAATATTTTAAAATTATTAATAAAGTGTCAGTATTTTGTAATTTGTGTGTATTTAATTAAATTTTAAGATTAATTTAATAAATAGAATGAAAATTTATTTTAATAAAATTAATTAATGAATTATAATTTGGATGTTCTATGATCATTATATAATTTTATGAGGCCTTAATTGTTTTTTCAATCTGATAGAAAAACATTTTTAATTTTAAAATTTGTATTATTCATGTAGAATACAATTTTAATTAAAAATTAGATATATCGAATTTAGATTCTTTTTTTTTTGAAAAATAGAGTTAATTTTTGAATTATACACACTGAAAAAATGGTTAGGATTATTTTTTTTAATTTTTCTAAAATATTTGATTTTTATGAATAGTGAAATATGGTAATTTACCGTACCTATATAAATTATGAGTTAAATACACTATTAATAGAATCATGGCTAAGGTAAGAACCCTTGGTTTGAACTCACATTATCTTTTTACATTTTTTTCCCAAGAATATGACTATTTGTATTCTTGAGAAAAAATATTAACCTAATGATTATAATATAAGGAAACCCCTCCTCTCTTCCACTATAAAATGAACACTCACCCAATTTTCTCTTTGCTCTTGTAAAGCCTTGGTATAATTTAAAATTATACTCAACCCTCTCCCTAATCCCCTATCCCATGTACTAAAAACATTTCCCTTTCCAAAATACAATATATTCTCCCCTAAATATGCTCTGAAGGAAGATATATTCAATAGGTAAATTCCACTTCTCATTTCATTAATTTTATTTCAAGTTATTTTTTATATTCCATTCCTCACATTATTTCATAAAAATTTCATGATTAATCTAGTACATTACATATAGTGATTTTTTTATGATAATAAAACAATTGATAATCATTTCTCCTTTCCCTCCTTTTATACTAGACATGAAAACAACATCCAAGATTTGTTAATTTATCATCATCAAGGATGATGGGTTTTAAATTTCTATTACCGTATTCAATTCTAGTCACGAAAAAATTTTTATGGTTTAAAAAAACTATAATATAAATACTCTAACATATGTAAGTTACTGAAATATTTTTTTTCACATGATATTAATTTATAAATAAAATTTTGTTTGATGTGATCAAAAACTGAAATTAACCAAAACGGTTATCATTAATGTTTTATATAATGATTCATATTAACTCTAAATAAACAAATGAATTTTATAACCATGTAATATTATATATCTTCACGAACAACATAAAACATAAATTCTTAAAAACCATTCTCATCTTACATGTTTAGCCTAACATGTATACAAGTAAACCAATAATGAAAACTAAATAAACGAACACTCCCAAATAAGGAAATTGAACATCTTAACCCATCAAAAATGTCATGAATGAACATAATAAGGTTATAATAAATAAATTTCAAGAATGAGTGGTTTTTGAAAAAATAATTAATGAAATTATTTTTTTTTATCAAGGACATTAAGATCAAATGAACGACACCACCAGACATAAGGTAAGGGATTCTACCTGATCCTCCATTATTCATCCAGGCTACTCTGCCATTATTTTTACCCAAATTAATTTATCTATTATTTTTATGTACATATTCTAAATACTATTTAAAATCTCTATAATATTTTATCATGTTCCATTCATCATTCTCTTTCGGGTGTATACATGTTTTTAAGTAGTTCCCTCCCCAATAATTCCCGATAAGCAACCTCGTTTAATGGAATTTTCCAAAATCATACCCATTTTCAAATTACACTATATCATAATTTTATAATCCATAATTATTTTTATAAAAAACTATTTTTATGATTAAAACCTTCTTGGATAACTTTTTGTTTTCTATAGATATTATTCCCTTTTCTATTTTATGTGATCTTTGATATTTTCCTTAAACTGCACTAAAATATTTTAATTATAATTTTTTCTAAATGCAATTTTTTTATGTTATTACTGAAAATTTAAATCACCTATTATGATATATTCTTATTCTACCTTATGAATATAAATTCATGATCTAATTCCTTTTCTTCAAGGACTCTTTTTTGATACTCCCATTTACTATGATTTATGACATGATTATGATACCCAATTACTACCATGGGTAGACCTTATATTTATGTATTTTTGGTTGCGTATGATTAGACATGTGTAAATAATATTCATAAACATGTTATGTTGGGTTCAACTAGATAGAACTACAATGCATTGGGTAAATTTGAGTGTCATTATAAGTTATGTGAAATGGTCTTCGCGGTTAGCCTTGACTCATGCTACCATGTGCAATGGTCTTAGTGGTTAACCTTATCCTGTACACTTATTTGGGAAAAGAGCCTTGGCTTGTGCTAGTGTTATGATTTATGTTACTACCACATTATTAGAACTCCAAGTTTATATGTTCCCATGTTTATATGTTATGATTCCATATTTTCCATGCCATTCTATTATTATTTCATGCCTTCTAACCCATCTACTAAAAATTTATTATTATTCTTATTCCCTTACTAGGATTTTAGATCATCCCTTTATTCATGTTATACTCAGGTTATCCTTTAAAGATGTATGAGAAAAATATACGTTAGGAACATTTTATGAAGATTAAATAAAGAATTGTTTAATTTAGTCCAATGTTTTTTCAGTTGTATGTTCCTAGTCTTCCAAGACACTAGACTTTACAATCATTGGACTATAATATGATACTTTTTTATGCTTAAAATTATGTAATTATATATGTAAATGGATTGGGTTTCTATCATTAGTATCATAGAAAGGTCTAGTATTTTATAGAGATTGGGAATAGAGCACATTAGTAATAACCTTAGTTATGAGACTAAGTATAATAAAACAACACTATGTTTTGGTAGGTATATTGTAAGTCTATTGTCAAAAAATACATTTTTTAGGATATGAAGAAGTGGATGTGGCTCTAGAACAGATGTATCAAGGGGTAAAACCTAAAAAATCCAATTTGATCTAGATTAAAATAGAAATTGGTGCACGACAATGGATATCCTAGACAAAAACCTAGGGAATCACAAGGTAGGATATTAATTTCCTTTAAGAGTTTGTCCTTTTATATTGAATGTTTTAATTTTATGCTTAGTATCTAAGTATTAAATCACAATAATTGTATGTTATTATTCTTAGTTAATGGAGGGAAATTGAAGATACTATGACAAAAATCAATGTGATAGGAAATGTCATTATTTCCCTAATGATATGCCTTATATAATGGGAGTGGGTGATCAAACGTTTGTGAATGCACTTTCTCAGGTGGTTAAAGTTATGAATAATAACATGAATCATGGGGAACACCCTACGCATCCATGTAATAAAAAAGTTTCCGTTGAATCCCCCATACAAAAAAGGCTTCCCATGTTTAGTGGATCATTTGATCCCCTCCTCACAGAATAGTGGATTAACTCCACTGAATGGATATTATCTTCTTATATTGCTAAGAAGAAGAGAAAGCCATGATGGTTGTATATAATTTTGATGGGTAAGATGATCAGTGGTGGACACCGGTCATGAATATGATATCCTAGGAGTAAATTGATTCCTTGGATTGTGAGGAATTCAAGAAAAATATTTTCAATAAACATTTTCCCTGAACCCTTCGTCTAAATATATAAATAGAATTCCTCATACTTAAGAAGAAGGAAGATGAGTTCATAGAGGTGAATGAAGAAAATGTTACATGGATTTCAAGATAAGCCTCATGATTTGTCATGAACACCGAAATAAAGGTGGATCACTTATTTAGCAGACTAAATCTGAGTCAGTGAATTTTCTTTGGAATTTGAGACTTTTAGAGTTATGATGAGATTGTTTGTTGTGCCCTCAAGGTATAAATGGAAATCCAAGAATCTTTGGGTTCTCATGGTACCAGTGACAAAAGTGTAAAATGGAGTCAAATATGGGTGGTTCAGTGACTAAACCCATGATGGAATGATGATCGAACATCCCACGTGTCAAAATTTTGGTAAGAAGCATATTGGGAACAATATAAAGGGAACCATGAATTGATTAAAATGTGGAAAATGGGACATCAGGCTAAGATCATTTGAAGGAATATAAAGAATCTCACCAATGTGGAAGAATAATGGAATTCTTAGATCAACGCTCAGCCAGTAGTGAAGTGTTTCAACTATAAAGATCACATTAATTCTAAACAAAATTCCCTATGCCAAGGTTTTTTGAATGCAATCAATAACCTCCTCCAAGGAAATAAAGAAGGTCTAATTTTATCACTACAACTAAGGGGGAGCTGTAAAATTATGTGTTTATATGTATTAAAGTAATTCATTAAATAATAATAAATGTACAATTTGATTCTGGTTATACGCAATGTTACATATCTTTTTAGTTTAGTAGAACTATTTAAACACCACCTCAAAATTTATATATTGAGTTATCTGTGAAAATATAAAATGGGTATATTATTGAATCCATTGTATATAACTCCTCCCTGAATAATGTTTGTGAAGTAAAACCCCATAAAAATCTCATCAGGCCTCTATTAGTGTAGTTTGGTGTTATTATGGGCGTGGATTTGCTATATTTATACAAATCTGACATCAAATTTCAAGAAAGGGAGATCACTCTTCACATCCTGGAGAATCCTATAATTCATTAAAAGTGTAATGAGGTCGATGAATCTATTTTAGAATCATTTTATCATGTGTGGATATTACTACCATATGAGAAAGTTTGTCTAACTAAAATTATTGAGGAAACTTAGAGAATTATGCTCAGATTCATGCCCATTATAAGGGACTACACTGATGTATTTCTTGATGAATTTATTAGTGTTCTTACTGATTAAGAGGTCGAGTTAAAAATCGAACTTGTTTCTATATCTCAACCTACATCAATGACACTTTATAGAATGGGAACCATAGATTTGGAAGAGATGAAGAAGCATTTACATGAGAATTTAGAAAAGGGGTTTATATGCCTGAGTGCTTCACCTTGTGGAGAACCAGTCCTCTTTTCATGATGAAGGGTGGTTCAATGTGCCTCTACATTGTTTACCGTAAGATTTATAAAATCACAATAAAGAACAAGTATCCCCTACCATGGATAGATTAATTGTTTGATAATCTTAGAAGGGCTAGATATTTATCTATGGTAGGCCATCGATCATGATATCATCATTTAATGGTGAGGAAGGAATATATTCCCAATATTGTATTTCGAATGAGGTATGGACACTATGAGCTCATAGTGATTCCTTTTGGACTCACTAATGCTCTTGAAATTTTCCTTGATCTATTGAATATAATATTTACATATTATCTTATCAAAATTTTGCTAGTCATTATTGATGATATTCAGATAAACTCAGAGAGCACGGAGGATCATGAGGAGCATTTGAATATTATACTGAAGACTTTGTGAAGGGAGAAGATACATGAAAAGTACAGTAAACATGTGTTCTAGATGGATGATATATCATTCTTGGGGATTGTTATCACCAGTAAAGAGATATCTGTAGACCCTTCCAAGATAAATGTAATTGAAGAGTGGCCTAGGCCAACATCTGTATTGAATATTCGTAGCATCTTTGTTCTATATGTGTTTTACCAACAATTTGTGAAGAAATTTTGATAATTTTAAAACCCAATGAACATGATTAAATGGAAGCTATTAATGTTTTTCTAGACTCAAGAATTTGAGGAAATCTTTAATAAGCTCAAAAGGAGGCTTATAAGTGAGACAATTCTCAGAATCCCAAGAAGTGGAGAACTCCCTGTGGTGTACAATGATGCTTCAAAGAAAGGCTTCAACAGTGTGTTGATGAAAAATAATAATGTGGTAGCCTAAACCTCAATGAATATCAAAATCCATTAACAAAACTATCACATGCATGATCTGGAGTTAGAGGTTGTGATCTTTTCATTGAAAACATAGCGGCATTATCTATATAGGGATAAGTGTAAGATATATACTAATCACAAGAGTCTCAGGTATATATTCAAATAGATAGAGATTTACATGCACTAGTAAATATGGTTAGAGCTCATAATGTATTATGACTGCTCAATCCACTACTATCCTGGTAAGGAAAATATGGTGGTATATTCTTTATGTGAAAAGGATCATGCATATTTGTCAGTGGTGAGAATTTAAATGGATTAAATCATCTATGATTTGTAGAGAAAAGACATGTGAATCATTAATGATGTAACATCATCAATTATTTCTCAAAATATTGGTAAACCATCCCTCATAGAGAAAATATAGGATGTTTAAAGAATAGATGTGGAAATTTTGAAAAGGGAGGAAGCTATTAGAAATTTCAAATCCTATGAGTTTAATGTTGAGGAGGTAGGAGTTATAATATTTGCGTCATGCTTATGTGTATCATCTGATCTAGAGATAAAGAAGTATCATTTGAATGGCCCACATAGCTCAACCTTGTCTATTCACCCTAGTAGCACAATGATGTCTCGAGATATTGAAGAGAACATTTTTTGGAACAATATAAAGAATGAAATTTTTGAATACACATCAAAGTGTCTGGTATGTCAAAAAGTGAGGGATAAAAGACAAAAGTATAAGAGGATGATGCAACCAGAACCCATATAAACCTGTAAGTGGGAGAACATTTCTGTGGACTTTGTCGCTGGACATCCAAGGATGTCAAAAGGAAATAATTCTATATGGGTTATTGTGGATCTTGTAACAAAGAAATCTCAATTTATCATAATTTTAGAAGGCTTATTATTAGATCAATGTTCATGAATATATATATCAAATAGGAATTAAGGATTTATGGAGTACAACTATCAATTATATCTGATCAAGATCTAATATTCACCTCAAAGTTCTAGAAAAGTCTCCAGCATGCTCAATGTACCAAACTTAACTTCAATACGGCCTTTTATTCTAAATATAATCCCCAATATGAGAAAAATATTTACACAGTAAAAGATACGATGATAGTGTGTTATATTGACAACAAAATAGGATGAGACTAAAATCTTAGATTGGTAGAATTCTCTTACAATGATAGTTTCAACACCTGCATCTGAATGGAACCATATGAATCCCTTTATGGTAAAAGATGTAGAACCCTGACGTATTAGGATGAATTTGCTATGTTTAAGCTGAGAGGACCTGAAATGATCGATGAAATGATGGGGAAGGTAAAATACATTCATCATCACACCAAGGCAGCCCAAAGTAGAGAAAATAGTTATGCATAAAATTATCGATGGGACCTTGAGTTCAATGTTTGAGAAATTTTATTCCTCTGCATATCTCCATGGAAGGATGTCATGAGGATTGGGAACAAAGGAATGCTAGGTCCTAGGTATATCATCCCCTTCCAGATTCTTGATCATGTTGGCATTGTGTCCTGTCAAATAGAACTCCCACCTACCATGTCTAATATACAAGATGTCTTCCATGTGTCTCTCTTATTTAAGTATATACCAGATCCTACACATGTACTACCATTAGAGGTGGTATAGCTTAAAAATGATCTTTCTTACGGGGATCATCTAGGGAAGATCATGGATCATAGAGATAAAGTTATACATAATATGACTAATCACTTGGTCAAAGTACTATGGTGGAACAAATAGTATTAATAGGAAACATGGGAACAGTAGGATGTAATGAAAAAAATTACCTACACTTATTTACGACAAAGAACAAAAAAAGAAATATTGAGGGAGAAATTTTATAAAGGGTATGAATGTAACAACCCAATGTTTTATAAACAGAATACACTTCTTATAAATATGTATTATAGTATAATATCATTATATTACTTATAGAACAAAATAAAAACCTTATAAATTAAGGACAATTGAAGTAAAAGTTTTCTCTTGAAGTTAAAGAACATATACCAACGAAATCATAACTTGACCTTTGGAATAGTAATGTGACCCATATGAATATTAAACAGACCAACATAATATTAACCACACCAATGAAAGTATAAATAAAATTTATCCATATTATAAGTTACACTATGATATAATTATATCATGGTATAAATAAATAAATATTTTAAAAATTATTAATAAATAGTTGGTATTTTTTTAGTCCTCTATATTTAATTATAATATTATGAAAATTTTAATAAATTAAAACTAAATTTATATTCAAAAAATTAATTGATTAATAATTATTTTGATGATTTATTATCATAATGTAATTTTATGAAACCTTAATTAATTTTTCAAAGTGTTATAAAAGCAGTATTAGTTTTAAATTTTTCATTTTTCATGTAAATAATGATTTTAATTAAAAATTGAATTTATCATATATATAAAATTATTTTTGAAAAATGGAGTTTATTTTTGAATTTAACACATCAAAAAATTATTAGTTTTATTTTTTGGGATTTTTCAAAAATACTTGAATTTGTAATGAATAGTGAAATATGGTAATTTACCGTATATATACATTATGAGTTAAATACTCTATTCCAAGTATCATGGATGATGTAAGAACCCTTGGTTTGAACTCAAATTCTCGATTTACTAGTTTTTAATAATAATAAATACTATTCATATCCTTGGGAATAAATATTAAACTAATGATTAAAATAATGGTATACCCCACCTCCCCCCCCCCCACTATAAGAACCACCCTCACCCCCTCCACTATTCACTCCTCTCAAGCCTTGTTCCTAGTCCAAATTATGATTAAATATCTCCTTAATATAATATCCCACGTCTATTAGCCTTTGATCTCTTCAAAAGCTAAAATAATCTCTACTAAAGAGGTTCTCATTGAAGATTTATTCAAGAGGTAAATTCCTCTTTACAATTCTTTTATTTTCTTTCATGTTCCTTTCTTTATTTTTCTCTCCTCAACTCATTTCATCCTGATGTTATGATAACTCCAATAAATTACATGAACATTAAATTTTATATTATAATGGAATATTTTATCATCATTTCTCCATTCCCTCATATTATACTAGAAATGAAAACACCATTTGAGATTTATCAATTTATCTCATTCGAGGAAATAACTTTTTATTTTCTATTACCCTCTTCAGTTATGGTCATGAAACCATTTTTATTATTGAAACACACTATAATATATCTATTATAACTTATTTAAGGTTCATAAATATTATTTTACATAGGATATTAATTTATAAAGAAAAATGTTTTTGATGTGATCAAAAACCGCTAATTAACCCAAAAGAATATCATTAATGTTTTATATAATGATTCATATTCACACCAAATAAAAAAATGAATTTTATAACCATTAAATCTAATGGATTTTATCTAATAAAATAAAACATCAATTTTGTACAACCATTCCCATCATACTTGTTTTCCCTTATATTTATATAAGAAAACCAATAATAAAAACCATGGAAACAAACACTCCCAAACCATGATATTGGACAACATAAACCATAAAAAAGATCATGAATGAAATTACTATGGTTATAATAAATCAATTACATAATGGTATGGTTCGGGAAATACTAATTAATTAATGTAATTTGGTTATCCCAGACATTATGATCTATTGAAGTACACCATTAAACATAAGGTATGGGATTTAATAGGAAGCTCTACTATTCCTTTGGGCTGATATGTCATTATTTTTAACCAAAAGAAATTAATAGTTTAATTTATGTACATATTATAATTTATGTTTAAATTCTAAAAACACATGTGTCAAGGTCCATTTAGAATTATCTTTTAGGGATATACATGTTTTTATGTGGTTCCCTCCTCAAAACATTCTAATAAGTAAACCCTTTTAAGGAACATTCTGAATTCATAACCATTTTCAATGTATACTATATAATCTATTTTTAAGCCACCATTATTTTTATAAAAAACTATTTGTATTATGAAAACCTTATTGGCATACTTTTGGTTTTTTATAAATGATTATACCATTTTCTGTTTTAAATGAAATATTATATTTCTCCTTAAACAACACTAAAATTTTTTAATTCAAAGTTTCTTAGATTCTCTTTTTTCATGTTATCACATAAAAAGACATCACCTATAATTATTTATGAATTTTATACCTTATTAATGCATATACATGATCTAATTCCTTATTTCATGGATTCTTTTATGATGCGCAGATTTGTTATGCTTTATGACATTATTATGATACCTAATTATTTCCATGGGTAACCCTTATGTTTGTGTATGATTGGTTATGTATGATTCATAATTGGTAAAGAATATTCAAGAACATGTTATGATGGGTACACCCAGAAATCACTCTAATTAATTGGGTAAAGATTAGTTTCATGATATGTTATTTGCAACGGTCTTGGCAGTTATCCTTTACTCGTGCTACCATGTGCAGCAGTCTTTATAGCTATCCTTGGATTGTGATCCTCTATCTACAATGAGCCTTGAATCATGATAAAGTCATGATTTATGTTTCTGTAACATTATTATTAATCCATGTTTATATGATCCCATTTTTATATGTTATGATTCTATATGTTCCATGCCTTTTTATAACATTATTTCATGTGTTTTAAACCATGTTATAAAGTTTTATTATTATGATTATTCCCTTATGAGGATTTTAGCTCATCCCTTTGTTCATGTTACTTGTAGGTTATCCGATGAAGATTTTTGATCACAGTTAAAGTTAGGACCTCCTTATGAAGATTAAATAAAGTAATTTTTTATTTTTCCTCATGTTTTTGTCAGTTTCATGTACCTATTCTACGGAGACACTTGATTTTACAATCCTTGGATTCTAATATGATTATTTACTATGCATAAAATAATGTAATTATATGTGTCAAATGATAGGGTATCGATAATAATATAATATATTATCATCTTATAACATTTTATCACCCCATTTATAATAATATTTCATTATTTTCATTATATCAGCTGCTAATTAGATTATTTTCTCATTCATGACTTATCATAAAAGCCATCATTATTGTGAATATTATATACGTACATGATATAACTAAATTAATTTACTATAAAAATATGATTTTTACCTTATATAAATTTTTTATAATCATTATTTAAATTTTAACATGGGGAATGGATCACATCGTTTCATGGGGACAATATGTCGTACGTACAAAAGAGAAATGTTCTTGTTTCCTTAATTTGTGAAAGGGTAAGAAGTGGATGAAATATTAATTATATATATATAAATACACTCTTATATATCTAACATTTATTCTCTAATTTATCCTCATTACATTCCCTATAAATCATAAGTGAAAAAAGAATGACATCTTTTCACCATGTAGTAATTCTCTATACACATGAGCGATATTATCGTATTATAAACATAATTTAAATTACGAGGGTATATATTATATTATAATTATATAATACTTATAATATAATAAATATCATATAATTTTTTTAATCATATAATTAAATCTATCCATAAATGGTGCTGATGGAAAATGAATTACACTGGTTCGAGAGGCGTTAGTCTGTCGTACACATGTTCTATGAATCTCGTTCCCATTTGATGGAAGAGTAGATTGATAAATATTATTTCATCAACATAATAAAATTTAATTATATGTGATATACTATTTAATATATTTTAATATTGAAGATATAATTTAAATTGGAAAAAATAAGAAAATGAAAGGGCTTTGTTCATATATTTAATCTCATTAGGATAAACCTCCTTTGGATCTCCAATAAAATAGCACAGGGTTTCTATTTTGGGAATACAAGGGGCTCTAAAATGTCAATGATGATTTTGGGGAGGTATTTTTTATAGTTTTTTTTCTCTAAATGATATTATTAGTTTGTATAAGTGATGGGGGTAAGTTCCCAGTAATATGTTGGGAAAGAGAGCCTACATGAAAAATACATTGAAATTTCACAAAAGAATACCAAATGATATACTAATTTCAAATTAAAATCATAAAAAATTAAATTAAATTATATAGTTATATATATAAATTCTAAATATGGATATATTAGTATATTTTTACACGGTTTTAGGTATGTATACCCCCCATCTACTTAGATTAACCTCCAGTTTAACCCATTTTTTCCTTGAAAAAATTTATTAATTTTTTAATTTTTTCACTATTAGTTTTCATAAAATATTAATTTAACCTTACTATAAAATATAAATTATACTGATTCAAAAATTGGAATTAATTTTTCAAAATTCAATTCACACAATTGTAGAAATAAAATTTAAAATTACACCACATAGGTGATGGAAAACAGGTTTCCAAATAAATTATTATTATATGTAAATTATGTTTTACTACAAAAGTTATATATTATATAGATTAAAATGAACTAAATTATTTAAATTTTAATATAATTGAACAAAAAATAAATTAAATTTAATTGAAAATACAATTTATCCTTTTAAATTATTTAAATGATCAGACATTGTTCAATAAAAATTCGTATTTTCACTATTTGTCAAAAAATGAATCCTTTTTGAAAAATACTAATATATCACCATAAGGTAATTTTGATATGATGATTTCAAAATTTAATATTATTTTTTCAAATTATTTTTTTATATTTAGATAAATGTGATTTTGAAAAATGTGTTTAAATCACAAATAAAACGTATTTTTTAAAAAATACATTTTCTCAAAAAAAATTCCTTTTAATTGATTCTTATTTTATTTATTATCAATAGTAAACCATAATTTTCTTAATTTGGTTAAAAAAATACATACAACCCAATTTAAAATTTAGGTTATAATGGTATATTATATTAATTTTCATTTAGAATCAGGGTTGTGTCTTCTATAACCTATTGATGAGATTAAATTTAAAGAAAAATATTTTGTGTGTTGTTTAAGCTTGGTGTTGAGTTTCACATATGTTATTGAATATAATGTTATTCATTTGTAATTATGGGTTGTTATATTGATTATATGTAATTTATGTATTTCATTAAGAAAATATTCATATTAAATCCTTGTAATAGATTTTTTTTAGGTAGAGATAGAAAATTATAAAACATTCTAGGATTTCGATATTGGAAGGTCGAAAAAATAAGATGATTTTACTGATATGATACATACAAAAACAATATTGTGATTTATTATGTGATACTGACATAAGAAATTATCAAATATGAGTCAATCAAGGTATAAGTTATTAATTTGATCTTCATACCACATAAGATGGTGCCACATCATAGCGCATAAATCCATGATCAAGGAAAGATCTACACCAATTGAAAGAGGATACTATTGAGATGTTTATTGCTAAAATTCATGTGGGTATTTCAAATGGTTACTAACAAGGTAGTTTTTTTAAAAGTAAAAAAATAATAAATTTCAAGTATTTAGTTATTGTAAATGATAGGTAATGTAAACATATATTTTCTGATATATGGCATTCATCCAAGTCATTAGGGAATTTTTATAAATATTTTAATGAGAATTATAATGAGGTTAATTATTTTTATGGGGGAAATCATACTTCTTAAAAACATGAATATTCTTAATATAATTATGAATATATGATCTTATTGGTGGTTGAGAGGTTAGTGTGTCACTAGTACATCCTTAAATAAAATAATTTACAGCTAAGGAAGATCATCATATGTTATATTTTTGTTTCGTATATGGTTTGGGAAAACTGATAAGAATATAGTTTATCTATATTCTTGTTGATCGTGATAAAGTAGAAAGTTTCAAGCATGGAGGTTCTCATTCTTATAATGTTATTCTAGAAATTATTAGTGGAAGTTATATCTTTTCCTATTCTAATCGTATTATTTTTGTATTCACAGACCATATATAATAAGATATTCTATTAATTCAAAAACATCTTATAGATTATTTAAGGGATAATTCATTAGAGAGTGATGGGAAAATCATTGAAGAATATAATGTTCATGTATTAAAAAACACCACATATTCCTTTAAATATAAGTGAATAATTCTTTCTAGAACCATGTGCAATGTTTTTTGAAATTATTAAAATCTAAAAATTTATATTACATTGAAACATTATGTACAAGAAAAGAATAAATGATTGAAATTTGTGGGCTCTCACAGCATAGTAAAACCTTAATAAACCTCATATGAACTATTTGTCTCCATTATTTATATATACAAATAAGGAATACATTCATAAATAGTATAATACATACATTAACTAGTCACATAGATATCATTTTAAGGGAATATTTTTTTAAGGAAAAATGGAACCACCGATTCGCCCCCAATATCAGTAGTACCCATTGTGACATGGGGTCTATAAAAAGTATTAGATATGAGGATTCATTTTATATTAAACTATTATTCATTTATCATGTATAACAAAATATTTTCAATATTATAGGAATTTACTTTTTGATTGAAATATTTTTGATAGGTTTAAACATTGAGTGATATCATTTCTACTATCACATGGACATTCAAATATTGATGTTATAAATCTGTTAAATCCAATAATTACTAGATATGGTGCTACATAATTTTAAGATTATATAAATCATGATATTTGTGGGATAACATGATATTCAAATATATCATAATTTAATAACAATGGATATAATAATGCGATACTGTTTTAGTCAGGTTTAGATGTTTGGTATAATATTTAAAACATGTATTATGGTAAAATAAAAAGGAATAAAATTAGATATATGGTGGGAAATATGTTAACATGTCATAATGGTTTAAGAGAATAATATTAATTATTATTTCACTGGGGTGAATTATATAGTTACCCTTATTATAGGCTTTGAGGAATTTTTTCGTGATTCAACTATGGTATGTTAATTAATAAGGAATTTTCTAGATTTATTTTACCCAAATATATTATCATTGGAAGATAATCATGACATGTACCTTGATGATAACCACAATAGCCTTTTGAAAAATGAGATGACAATGAATCATATTTTTAATAAGAAATGTTATGATAAAATTATCTTTAAATACATTAATGATTTAAATATTAATGAAGAGGAAGACAAACCTTGAATTTATTTTGATAAAGATGAAGAGTGTTATGAGAAGAGTAAGAAAATTTCAGTACTCACACATTAAAATATAAAAATGGGAAATGAAAAATATAAAGGAAAACAACAACTTATGATTTTCCAATGTGCTGGAATTGGTCACTTCTCTATCGAGTTCCCTAGAAAAATAATGTTCTAGAATCAGATGGTGAAGAAGAATAATGGCCACATAATTTGTAAAAAGTAAAAAAGAATACATCATGATGGTAAAATAGAATAATTTTTTGAAAGGAATAAAAATAAAACTCTGACTCGAGTAGTGGGTTTGAAGGTAAAGGGGATACAACATACATCAACATTATCACATTTGTTAATTGCTACGAAGAAAACTATACTATTGGAGAAGAAGAGGATAGTCATGCCTACATGATTTACATATTTATGAAAAACATGATGTTTTCCATGAACAGAAACCCCCATTAATGAACTAAGAAAAATGCCTCTATAAAAATTTAACAAGTTAAAGAATATTGAATATCATTTTCTTCAAAAATAAAATGAATACATTAGAGACAATAATCTTGAAAAGATGAAATTGTTTTACAAATACAAATTATTATAGGAAACTGAGATGAAAATCACTAATCAAAAAATGAAATATTATAAGGCTAAATCCAGATTTCATAATATTGGGGATACACATAGAAAATTTAAAATTAAATTTGAAAATTTTGTAGATCTAATTATCAGTCACCCAATTGGAATAATTTAATTTATTTTGTAGTATCATGATTTAGGTAAAGGACGCATGATCTTATTCTAAAGTAATAAGTAAATTTTCATGGGAGACTCAAAAATTTCCAAAAATAATATCTCTAAAATGTCACTATTAGTAGCATAGAGACTATAAAATATAATATTATGTTCTCCAGCATAACCTATATCCCCATGGAATAATAGAAGCCTTGGGTTTTTGTAATTTTATTCAAAAAAATGAAGAAAAAATTATTTGAGAATAAGATTATAAAATGAATATACTGAATTGATATTTCCCCAAATTAGGTTTTAATTTCTTAAATATGTGTGTGTAATGTGTTATTAGAAGGTCTATCATGATAATAAGTGTTTGAACACAATTTTCGGAAGATAAAAATGGGTATATAAAGACAGGAAGATTCAACGTAGAAATACGATATGAAAAACACTAATTGTGGTGTTTTCATTAACAGATAATAGTTGGAACAAACCATGGTTTCTTGATAGTTTCTTCTCCTTGCACATGAAAGGAATAAAATTATATTGAAATATATTGATGATCTAGATGGTGGTGTTGTGATCCTTATACATGAATGATCGATATAAATTAATTGAATTACGCCTACTTTTATTGAATCCAACTAGATGAATTTAAAAGAGGTTTTATTTTTTGAAGGATTCAAGGACTTTGTTTGATGTGATAATTAGATGTCTAATGAGAGAAATGAGGAGATTTTAAATAATGATAGACATTTCAAAAAAAGATTTGAATATGGAAGGAATTTCACTATAGGATAATAGACTAGTGTGAAATTTTTTTATAGAAGGGATTTTAGTAATTCCATATATCTCAGTATTAGAGAAGAGAATAATCAATAAAATAGAATGATAAGGAACACTGGTCAGATTTATTGTTGTATAGTAGAAAATTAAAAAAAGGATATGGCATCTACCTTAATTCAGTATAAATGGAGATCAAAGTGGTATCACGTTCAAAAAGATAAAAATTGTCAATGATAAATATAATAGTGTAGAAACACAATCAAAAAGTACTTCATGAATTATTTCTATTAGTTTTATGTGGTACCATAACACACAAATCAACAATGGTTTGATTTTATTTCATAAAATTCAATAATTAGTATACAGAAATGAAAAGTTTATTATTCATGAATCACAAGTTGCATCCAAGGTACATGATCAAAATCTATAAAAGTAGATTGAAAATATATTTTTGGAATTAAAATCAAGAAATGTGAAATTGAAAATGGGACAGGGGATGCTATAGATTCATTTGAATAATAGAATGTAAGTGTGGGACTGCACATCAATATAGAACCTCATTATAATTTCATATCCCACCTCACCTCTAAGACGGTGGTCAGATCGGTGGGTCACATTACCTCAAGCACAACGCCCCGAATACCAGAGGTTGATGACTAGAAGTGATGGAATTTTTAACGTCTACATGGGGAGACTATTCCCTCATAGGTAATAGGTATTACACAGTAGAAGAAAGAATAATTTATAACAAATAGTAGAGGGATATAAATAAGGAAACTACAACATAATAAAATCAATAAATCCCAATTGAATATATAATAAGTATGGAATCTGATAAATAAAACTAGATACAAAATCATGCCATGTTGTGATGTTTGTAAAAAATTAATGGTTTGAAAATTAGTAATATAAGCATGCAATCAAATCTATAAAGGAAACAAAACAAATAAATAATCATACCTCGAGCAAAGGCTCGTTCCTCTACTCCAAATCTCTATAATAAGTAGTATTAAAACACTCATACACCATACACATAATTCATTACACTATCAAAACCGGCAATAATAACATCTACTCAGGTACTAAATGATGCCCAAGTATGAATTGAGATAAAATCACAGTAGGCTGGCATCCACGGTGTCCAAATCATTCCATTTTGTGTTGTAAAAAATTTGTGTGCCAATATAAGATAAATGTACGTAATTTAATAACAATAATAAAATAAATATAACTTAGTCCAAGATCTAAACGACACTCGTCTGATATCACCTGCTTCGGCCTAAGATGAGAAACTGAATATGATACCTAAAATAACCATGATTCATATATATATATATATATAATTCTAGAAATAAAAAGTCAGAAAAATGGAACAATACCCCAAACATGTGCTTTAGCCTGGGGTCTAGTTTATGTGTAAACAAAGTGTGATTCAAGCACCATAAATGTATCATAATTTAAAAAGGATATAATGGCTGGATAAATAAATAATTTCCACAAATTATTATTATTATTATGTTCAAGTTGTATAGTGGGATTCTGATCCTATCCCAAAGGTATCTCTATGATACATATTTCAATTACTCCAATATCATCGATCTTGTCCAAGGAAAATTTCCAAATGGCTAAGTATCTCTTGAGGGATGTCTTTATCATGCGTTCGTCCCAATATCACATAGATGCGGTCAAGTATCACTTGAGGCATGGCATAACAACTTTTCCAATGGGTTTATCCCTGAACGTCCCTTTAAGAACCAGTATCACTAATGAGTATTATAAAAACCCTGGGAAACCATCGTCTGGAAAAGAATAAGATATAGTCTCCCTAGGACAATGTGAAACAGATCATGAATGGAGAGTCATTGTGTAGACGTTAATACAGAACTCACATTGTCTCAGTGTCCTGAATGTAATTCTTTTTCCAGTAAGAAAAAATCACAAGTTATTCATTTATAATTGAAACAAAACAATTTAACTAACCCAACCACAAAAAATGATCATTTAAATCAAGCAGCAATAGCCAAATAAAGTTATCAGCGAAAGTAATAAAAACATGCATATTAATTTATAAAGACATAATAGGATAATAATTAAACAAGGAAGAAAATAATTAGGTAAAAATTAACTAAAGCAACCAAAGGTTCATTGTTCACAATTACCCAAAATAATTTATTAAATTACAACTCAATAAAAGAGATCACAAAACCTATAAAATTTAATATATTAATTAATTTGGGGATAATGAAAAAGAAGGAAATATTTTTGGCACACACAAAGGGGCATCCAATGATGTTGAAAAAATTTAAATAGGTTAGGTTGGCTCACACAAAGGTGTGAAGGTTAAGAAAAATAGTTTATTTAATTTAGAAAGGGTAAAAAATAGACATCGCTGGTAGGAATATGATGACCGCCACAACATACGACTAAAATGGCGCAATGAATCAGAGGGAAAGAGAGTAGATTCCCTTCCTGACAATCAAAGAGGTTCATATGCTCTGGGAAAATCATCAATTTGAACTAAAATAGAAGAAATCAGATGATTTTGAAAAATCCCCAATTTCAGGTAAAAACAATCCATGGCAGATCGTGCGGTGGATAAAGAAGAATATCGTACGATTCTTGGTACGTGAGGTTAGCCTTATCGATAGATTTACTAAGAAACTGGTGGTGAAGAAAACAGATGAGAAATAGAGTCGCAGCAGATTTCCAAATGAGGAGAGGAGAGGGGAGGAAGAGGCATACCACCAAGGGGGCGCTACATGGTCGATGCAAAGGGAGAGGGAGGAGGGAAGTATATAGAGAAAAATAATAAAATAAAGAAAATAGAAAATAGAAAAAATAAAGGAATAAAATAAATAAATTAATAATAATAAAATAGCAGAAGAAATGAACCAATTAACTAAAATGGATTTACCCCATTTTAATTTCTCCCCAAACATTTCTATTTGATTTTTAATTTTTTATCCCTCTTCAAATTCCATTCATTTTCATTAAATTTTTTTTTTGGAACTTGTTTAAATTATTTTTAGCCAAAACATAGTGCTAGATCCCGACGTAAAATTTTTACATAAAGCCCGAGAAATTAATTATTTAATTTTATTAGCTGTCCATGACCTGCAGCAGGGTGCACATGTGCTCTCCCTAAGTCAATTTATGAATTTGGGATAAAAATTTAAACGGACCACACCTTTGTTTAAGATGATAGGTTACAAGAATTTATGTGGGAAATTAATAATGTTTTATCCAACCCAAAGATAAATATCCACCCATATATATATACCTAATATATATACACACACATCTGTATATTCATATATATTCAAACGAACATGTATATATAACTATGTATATATTTAATCACTATATATATATATATACTTCATATATATTAACATAAAAGTTTTTCTCTCAGACTAATAATAATAAAAATTATTATTATTTAATACTAATAATCAGTGACACCATTAATTAATTAAACACAACACCCATTAAAAAAAGGACGATGTTTATGAAATAAATATTAATTGCTTATTTGAATATAATTGCAACAATTAATAATATCACATTTATTAAATTTACAAGTTTTTGTTTACACCGCGATACAATTTATTAATTGTGGAAGTACATTTTCATTTTTATCATCAACGCAAATAATAATATTAATAATAAAATTATTATTATTATTTCATACTTCCAAAAAAGAATATTTATAACCGAAATAAATTATCTTCCAGTGCGATCTGATAAAATGTTTGATTCTCACAAAATTTATACCATGCCTAGGGTAAACCCCACGTCAGGGAACAATTGGTGGCCTCAAATTTCTAATTTGATGGATGGTTTGTGAAAAGTTAAATATTTGTTGTATAAAAAATGAAAAAATAAATTAATTAGAAAATAAAGATGGTATTATCACGTGGGAGGTTTCCAAACACCCAACACACATCAATGTTATACTCTCCATAGGGTAAACCCAGTATTCTGGACATAACTGTGGTCTCATATTTCTAATATGACACAAAATTTGAGAGATTTTTCATTTTTTTGAATGAAAGAAAACATGTGTATGAATAAAATAAATTTAATATTTTTATTCTATCAATGATGAGGGTCTACAGAACTCCAAATCCATTGATGACCCATCATATAACACTGAAAATATTTCAGAAAATATTTCACTGTGCTTAATAAGGTTTGTACACATCATTTAAATAATTCTAATTTCAATCTTTATTTAATTAATTCAATTAAATTATTTAAAAGAAACATCATAGGGTCAACTCTTTGATAGAAGAAGGTCCTAATAATTTATTTTAAAACTGGTCTACCCATCTAATGGAAAATTTTATTTTCTTTCACTTTTTCATTCGGTTCCAAACATGGGACATTAGAACCTTACCACTTTAAAACATCTCATACCCATGAAGTCTTTGGGGACAATATAACTCTCATATGATATATAGGGTCATAAAGTCTCATAAAAAAGGTCATGTTGCGTATCCAAAATTCCCAATGAATGTTAAGTCCTTGATTAGGCAAACGGAACCTAATTCATTAAAATATGAGACAACGCTAATTTTTCAGGTGAAACATCGTGATAGTACTGTGAAAACACATTTTTCTAGAGACACAACAATGTCATCGTCACATTAAACATCTGTTCAAAGATACCTATCACATTAGGCCTTAACATTAGAAAGGGAAAATTCCGAGTCACGAAACCTTCCACCATCAAAATTGCCTATAAGACACAACCTTATGCATTCTAAGGAGGCTTCTTTCATGAAAACCAAAAGTTATAAAATTGTCAAATCCCATGGACCTAAAAGCCCAAGTCAATCCATATTTTCATGAAAATCCCTGACCGACCCAAACTCTTCTCTTCTAAAATAATGATGTGCCGAAAAGGTATTTCATTAACTCGTTCATTGAAAAAGAGAGAAAACTAGTCGAGCCACTCCGACCGATCATTTCAAAATTTGCTCAGCTTAGATTGCTGGTGTTATAAAAATTAAATGGTGATATATTATTCAAAGGTATCTCGCATTTACCATGAACACATCCATTAAAGTTCATACCTGACTTCTGATGACGTTCCGTGATTTAGGCATCACCGAGCCCGAAAACAGGCCTGGGTAACCACAAATTGACACAATTGGAGTAAAAGGAACTAATGCGAGGTAGTCTAAAATCCTTGTTTATGAGTTAGAAATTGGTATAAGGACGAGATTCCCATATTAAAACAATGATTGAGCCCAGAGAGGCATCGTCCCGGTGGTCCAGTCAGAAGATATGCAATGTGTATAAGAGTTTGTTCAAGGAAATCCTACAAGGGTATCTAAGGGTCCTTCAAGACTAACCAATTCCCCGATAAGAACCACACATTATCATGAAACACTAAGAAAACCACCTTAAAAAGGCTAAAAACATTTAAAGCTTTAACGTGGTGTAATACCGATGATCTCTTAGGCTATCAAGGATGAAAGCACGATAGGGGACATGGTTGTCACTTAAGGAAGAGTAAACTAAGAGGTTTAGAAGATTACTAGAAAGATTTTTTTTTTAAAATGTCATGAAAACCATACCAAACAAACCGACGTGTCAAAGAAACAATGTATTTATAAGTCATCCCGAGCATTAAGACAAACTTGATTCTTTATCACATAAGTATTTTTAATATGGATATGATCTGAAATATATTTAACAACACATGAATTAACGATTTCACTGAACTCATCCAACTCGTTACAACATTATGCACTTGACAACACTTCATACGTGAACAGATACTACCTAGAGGTGATAAATGAGTAAGATGAATTTTAACTCAAAGGACAACGTAATAAGTTATCTATCACTATAGAGAAGTGAGGGTCGAATGAGCTATGAAGCGACTGACCATGCTAGAGGCATGTCTAGCCAGATTAAATGGAACATTAATAGATACTCAAGCTGAAACAATTTTCAAGGATACCATGACCTCCCATCTAAACAAGGGGGGAATTTAAATAGAAAGGTGGTCCAAATAGGGATAACAACACGCAAATGGCACAAAATGTGTAATGATCATAGCATTAGAAAGGCTATTAAGTTCTAATGGTGCTGACTACTATGGTCTATCTCCTTATGAATGCATAAGCTCCAACCCTATCTCTAGGTCACGATAATAGATATGTCAATGGGATCCCATTTAAATGAAACCAATACATTTTGTAAAAGAAACCAAATACATATCAAACAACAGAGCATTCCACTACAAAAAATATAATAGATAAATCCTTTTTAGAATCAATGAAACATGAAAATTTAATCATAGAGACATGCAAATAAGAAAAAAAGCATGATAAAATGAAAATATGCTAGTAAAAAGGCACCATGGAAATAGGATAGCATGATAAATATATCACTGAAACATGGTATCTAAAAAGGAATTTTTAATAGATACAAGACATGGTATTCCATTCAACACACATAATCATATTAGCATAAAACCTATGAATGCAACTACATATCATGGAATATGCATGAAATGTAAATCCCAATGTGCATATTATGAGGCATAAAATGATTCATCCTTGACATAATAACACAAGAGTAAAATACCATAAAATCCAAAAATTAATCAGTAATAAAAATTACACCAATCACTTGAGGTGAAATCATACCAACTGTAATATCAAAAAATCCTGAACATCAATTTCCAGCCCTGGCTACTTGGTAAATTCTCGTATATTGGGTGATCAGTCCTAGGATCCACTATTAACCATGCACCAAAACATTCCTAGTCTCCTATCTACCAACCCAAAACATTAATTAAATGGAAAATAACCACCATTGATACCACTTTGTGACGTAATGACCTACCTATCCTCTAAGACAGTGGCTGGACAAGTGGGTCACATGGCCTCATGGGAAACTCCCTGAAAACCATAGGATGTCGACTAGAAAGGAGGGTCTTTTTAATGTGTCTATGGGAGATACTATTCCCTCTTAGGTAATAGGTAATACATAGTAGAAGAAACAACAGTTTATAACAAATAGCAGAAGCATAAAAATAAGAAAATTGTTGTAGAAGAAAATAAATAAATCCTAATTGAATAGATAATATGTTTTAAATATGATAAATAAAATGAGATAAAAAAATTATACCGTTATATGATGTATGTGCTAATGTAATGGTTTAGAAAACAGGAATACAAGCATGAAATCAAATCTATAAAGGAAACTACACAAAGCAACAACTACATCTCAAGAAAAGGATCATTACTCTACCCCAAATCGACATCCTATGTAGCATATCAACACTCAAACACCGAAAGTATATCGCTTCCTGTTATCAATACATACAGGCATAAAGTCTACACGGGTAACAAACCACTCCCGAGTAGGGAGTGAGATAAATTCCCAGTTGGACCGCACTCACTATGTCAAAACCTTTTCCATTTCATTCTGTAAAAAAATTTGTGTGCCAATATATGATAAATGAAATAAATTTAATAACCATAATAAAATAAATATAACTTGGTCCTGGTTCTCAATGGCACTGTTCATATATCTCCTATGTCTTCATAAGAAAGGGATCTGAATATTATACCTATAATAATTAGGATGAATATATATATAAAATGATAGAAATAAAAAGTTAGATAAAAAGGAACATTATCACAAGCTTGTGCTTTATCTCGGGGTCTTGTTTATGTGTCAAAAAAGTGTGATTCAAGAACCCGAAAAGAATCACAATTTAAAAAGGATAAAAAGGCTACATAAGTAAATACTTTCCATACATAATTTTTATTACTATGTTAACGTTTTTGAGTTGGAGTCTTAGCCCTTCCTAAAGGTATCTCTATAGTACATAGTTCAATTAATCCAGTAACACCGAGATCATCTAAAGAAATATTCCGAAAAATCATATATCGCTCGGGGGGTGGAATTATCAAGAATCTATCCTGGTATCACAGAGAAGGGGTAAAGTATCCCCTAAGGCATAACGTAGCCAATTTTCCAAAAGGTTTGTCCCTGAATGTCCCTTTGGGAACTAGTATCACTCATGAGTATTTTGTAACCCTAGGGAAGCCCTCTTTAGAAAAACCAAAGTCACCGTCTCCCTTGAATAACGTGTAATCGGTCAGGAATGGGGAGTCCATGTGTAGTCCTTAATACAGAACTCAAATTATCACACTATCCTCAATTTTATTCGTTTTCAGGGAATAAAATATCACTGGGTATGAATTTATAATTACAAAAAATTTGTATAAGTAACTCAGCCATAACAAACGATCATTTAAACTGATCAGCTATAGCCAATGCAATTTATCAAAAAAAGCAATAAAAATGCACATATTAATTTATAAATTCACAATTGGATAATAATAGAACAAGGAAGAAAATAATTAGGCAATAATTAACCAACACAACCAACAGTTTATTGTTCATAATTACCCAAAATAATTTATTTAATTAAATCTCAAAAAAATCGATCACGCAACATGTGAATTTAATTAATTTAATTAATTAGGGGCTAAAGGAAAATAGGCCAGGAATGTCTGCACACCCAAAGTGGTATCCATTGTTGTTGAAAAAATTTATATACTTTAGATTTCCTCACACAATTGTGTGAAGGTTAAGAAAAATAGTTTATTTAATTTAGAAAGGGTAAAAAATAGACATCACTAGTAGGCACAGATGAGCGGCACAATATGGGATTTCAATGATGTAATAGAAACAAAGGGAAAGAGAGTAGAAACCCTACCTTATACTCATAGAGGATCCTATAATCCAAAACTATCATTGATTTTCCATAAAATGGAAGAAATATGGATTTTTTAGAAAAGCCCTAGTTTTGGGTAAAAACCTTCCACGATAGATCATTCAACGAATAGAGAAGGAGATCATACGATTCTTTGGGCATGTGGTTAGCCTTACCGATATCATTACCATGAAACTGATGGCGAAGAAAAAAGATAAGATATAGCATCGCATCAGGAATCCAAAGATGGATAGGAGAGGAGGAGGAGGATTCACACCACCAAAGGGTGGTGCTACATGGGCGATGCACAAGGAGAGGGAGGAGAGGAGAGAAAAAAAATAAATAAAGAAAAATAATGTATATAAAATTAAAAAGGATATAAATAAATAAACTAATAAAAATTAAATGGTGGAAGCAATGAGGAAATTAATTAAAATGGATTTACCCCATTTTAATTTCTCTCTAACCATTTAAATATTTTTAATTTTTCTTATCCCTCTTAAAATTCCATTAATATGTTTTAAATTAATTTTATTTCTTTTCAACTAGTTTAAATTGTTTTTATCCTGAACATAGTGCTAGAGAACGATGTAAAATTTTTACATAAATCCGGAGAAATTATTTAATTAATTGTAATAGCTACTCGGGACCTGCAAGAGGGTGCGCAGATGTGCTCCCTATTTCATTTTAAGAATTTGGGCTAAATCTTTAAACGGACCGCACCTTTCATTAATATGAGACACTATAAGCATTTATGTGGGAAATGAAAAATATTTTATATAACCCAAAAATAAATATCCAACCACATATATATGTGTGTGTGTTATATATATATACACATCTATATATTCATATATATACATCCTCACATGTATATATAACTACATATATATTTAATAACCACATATATATTTACTTTATATATATATACACATAAATTTTTTTGACTGAAACTAATAATAATTAAAAATATTATTATTTAATACAACTCATCAAGGAAACCATTAATAATTTAAAAACAAAAAAAATTAAAAAAGGATAAAATTTAGTAAAGAAATATTGATTGTGCATTTTTATTTAATTGAAACAATTAATAATACCACATTTATTACATTTCCCGTCTATAATTTCCACCGCAACACAATTTATTAATTTTGGAAGTACGTTTTCATTTTTTTGTCTTCCATGAAAATAATGATATTAATTTTAAAATTGTTATTATTAATTTTAACTACCCAACAAAAAATTTATAACCCAAATAAATTATCTTATCATGCGATCTGAAAAAACGTCCAATGATTGAAAAAGTAAATTCATTCATAGGGAAATCCACACATCCCATAACTATCAGTGGTCTAATATTTCTAATTTGTGGCAATAGTTGTGAGAATATAATTATTTATTATCTAAAAAATGGAATAATAAATTAACTAGAAAATAAATAGGGTATTATGACATGTGATTTTCCCAAAAACCTGATGCGCATCAAAATTATTCCATTCATAGGGTAAACCCAGCGTTCCAGACCAAATAGTGGTCTCATATTTTTTATAAAATTTACTGATTGATATTTATTTAATTTTTTAAAAAACACACAAGCTTATGAATAAAATAAATTTAATATTTTTATTCTATCAACATTGAGGGTCTACAGATCTCATAATCCCATGAATAAGCATTGTCTAACTATTAAAATATTTGATAAAATATTTCCAAGTGAAAAATAAGTTTTGTACCCATCATTCACTATTTTCCATTTTAATTTTAATTTAATTAATTAAATTCAACTATTTAAAAGACACATCACAGTGTCAAATATCAGATAGAATAAGCTTTTTACAATTTTTTTTAAAACCAGTCTTCCCAGGTAATGGAAAATTTTAATTTCCTTCAGATTTTTGTTTGGTTCAAAACACAACATATTAGACTCGTACACACTCTAATGCAGTGGGGTAGCTAATAGAATTAAAATCCACATTTTTAAGAATTTGAGAGAAAAATTATTATTGAATTTGATAAGTCAATATTCATTTTCATTTAACATGTTTAAATAGTGGTACATATCCAAAATAAATTCATTTTTACAAAAAATAAAATGTAACCTCCTATTTTATTTTTAATAATATGAATCCAAAATTTAATTTCTTTAGATACATAGGTGTTCCTTTACTCATCAAGATCAAATTTGTAAACTAATAAATGTTTTTAATGAGATAATGAGGTTTTATTTCATGGATATACCAATCAAATGGAAAACGATATATAATGTAGAATACAACAAATTAAATTTTGTTTAGAGTTATCATTTAAAAATTACTAATAAAAACCCATGATTCCTGATCCAAATTCAGTTTCCAAAGAAGAATTTGTTTGAATCAATAAGAATGATTTTTTGATAGATTAGTAAATAACATCACAATGTCAACACTGGTTATATAGGTGTTAACTATGATATGACTAATGATGAACAAGTGGTTAAAGAGAATAGCCATCATAAATATAATAAACTAAAGGAAAATGTAGAGTTATATAATGTTATTTTGATTTAATCACCACCCATCCATACCAGAAATAGGTTGCATTTCAAAAGATAAATTTCATTATTCCCCTATGATGATCCATAATTCGTGTCCCAATCCTTTCAGAATAATAAATGGGTTGAAGATGCTAATGAGGAGCTAAATCAGATTGATATGAATACGAGTTGGTATATTATTCCAAGAAATGTTCAGAAAACATCACTAGAACCAAGTGGGTATTTAGAAATAATTCAAATGATCATTGAAAATTTATCAAGAACAATTCCATACTTATGCTTAAATGTTATTCTCTTGTTGAATTGGTTAATTTTAAAAATTCTTTTGATCCAATTGAATAAATATCAGTCATTATATTTTTTTGGCTATAGAATCATACAAAATATATGAAATATATAAAATAGTATCAAATATTAGTTTTGAATGGGGATATCAATGTGTAAGTTTATGCATAGAAAATAGATGATATTTTTAATGACAGTGATGGAACAATAGTCTATAAACTAATGATGTATATGTATGTCTCAAAACCAGACCCAAGTTCCTCATATTCATGGTTCAACAAAAACTATAAAGAATTATTAATTATCATTTTAATTTTTCACAACAACTTATATACCAATGAAATGAATATAGGTGAATATATTTTCATTGAATATGTGGATGGTATTATTTTTGCAGATAATCAAGAGAATTCTTGTCAAGAGTTGGCCAATAAAATAAGTAAATAGTTTGAGATGTCTATGATATGTCATTAGAGATAATTATTTGGATTAAAAGTTAAACCACATGAAAAAATACGTAATTTTCTAATGAAAATATCTCTATAACTACTGAATTAGACTAATATGGGTCAGTAAAATCCTATATAAACTCTCATTCAAGTGGGACTGAAACTATACAAATATTTTAATGGAGGTAATTTCAACCAAAGAGACGTTATAAAATTTATTATCCACATATATTATATTATATCCCTTAGAGTAGACATTTTTTACATACTTTTCTTTCTGACTAAAATTAGAGTGACCTAAAAGAGTATCATCATATAGTAGTTAATAGGTTTTTGAGGTATATCATAGGGACATTTAGATTTGGGATTCATTATAGGAATGAAAATAATTTCATTCTACTGGGTTATATAGATTCCATATTGACTAGTGATTTTGATTATAGATGATCAACTCTTGGTTAATTTTTATTCTCATGATATAGTTCATTGAGGTGTGTCTTTAAGAAGCATAAATTTGTCACATAGAGTACTAATAAAGATTAATCCATTACTACAACCAAAGTTTCCACTAAAATTCTTTGGATTATGGATCATCCAACTGAATTTTTTTTATTATTTATAAATTGGTCATAATTCATTTTGAAAAAAAACATTATGTAGTTCTCTTAGAAACTCGTGTACAATACTCATGGTCTAAGAATATTGATATTAGATATCATTTCATTAATTTTAGGGAATATAATGAATGTTTCATGCAAGAATTGTTTTTCCCACTCATGACTAGATGTATTTTATATTCTCCAATTTCATTCTAATGTAAATATTTCTGTTCAAGATGATGAACATGGTTATTCATCCCATCATATATCCTTAAAACATTTTGTGGGTCTCCCCCCATAAATACATAGACTATGTTGTTAATGGGGTATAAAATATACCCAAACTCTTATCATATAGAAAAAATTGTTATTTTTTATTCAAGAGGTGACATTTATTTTAAATGGGGGTGTAATTCATAGGTGATAATACATTCCTTAAGAGGTAGTTTATATTTTTTACTTTACTGAATTTTTTATAGTTACCAAGGAATTGATTTTTCATAAAAATAGTAATCTATATTATGGGGTGGTGTTTTAATGTTTTGTATTTTTGAGGATGGTTGAAAATAAATAGTGTAACATGAATGAATGCTTGGGGAGGAGTGTAATGGGTTGATGACAAAACCAAATGGGGAGATTTATCTTCTTATGGAATTGTTAAAGGTGGTGTCTTTGATTTCAACAAGGGTTTTAACAGTGATGATCGATAAGTAGATATTAAAATGAAACAATGTCATGTTTTTTGATAAATGAGAAATATTTCAAATATTATTTCAATGTTTATGGATATTTGAGTAGGATTACAATTTGGTTAAATAGGATTTGAGATTATTTTTTTGTGTTGGTAATATTCTATATTCACATAGCAATATCAAGTGATGTAGCCAAAGACACACATCCATTTATATGATATATCTATAACCATATATCAAAATGATTCACATCAAAAAAAATTCTACATATGGGTGTTATAGATAGCCTATAAATTTTTTCCATATAACCAAATTATTCATATAAGGGATTCATAGGAAATTGTGATGTATAGAAAGTTAACCATGTAAGTAATTTGAGGCCACATATGGGATCCTATGTCAAGATAGTTTTTCACGTGACCAATTTTGACAATTCAACCACATATTAGATTTATATATATATATCTGTGTGTGTGTGTGTGTCTAAAATATTCTATGGGTATCCATAATTTTAGTATCTGAGGAGAAAAAAACTAGAAGATATTGTTGTTATTCTCATCATGAAAGAACTATGGTGATCGATATTGTGATCATTATGCAAGTTACGATCGAAGGGAAATCATACAAGGAAGAAATTTTTAATGAGGTCATTATATTGTAGAATATGGGGCCACATCATAGAACATGTTACCATGATGGAGATACTCATGCCATATGAAAGAGGTGTACATAGAAAAGATTTACAATTCTATGTATCCAGGTATTTTTAATAGGACTTGATGAAAATGTTTGTGTGGAAAAAATAAAATTACATTCCAATACATTAAAAAATTTAAATTAGAGGTAGAGTATGAATAATATCATGAAATATGGAATCCATATACATATTCTAAGAATTATAATGAATATTTTAATGAGACCTTAAATGTGTTTGAATGAATTTAAGGAGGAAATCTCACTACCAAAGATCATGGAGTTTCCAAACATCGCTATGAATATAGTTCATATATAGTGGATAATGGGATATTTTAATATTGAAATGATACTATATCGAAGTATGATATTCTGAAGAATATCAAATTATACATCAATTGTCTTTCTAAGAAGGTAAAGGCATGAAAATTAGAACTTTTTTCTTCTACATGCTTATTACTGAGTCTGATTAAGACAGGTTTGTGCAGTCACTCTCTCATGCTCAGGCTATTCATTCTAATATAGTGAGAATAAAGAGGAACTTATTCAATTAAAAATATATTTTATCGGCATTGTAGGGCCTTCTTGATGATATTATACTTTTGGAATAGTAGAATCTACAAGATTTGTGAATATCCGATTTATCAGAGAGTGAAGGGAAAATATTTCAAGAAGATGATGTTCTTGTCAAAAAGACTCAAAAAGTTTCATTAAATATATCATTAAAATTCATTCAAGAACCTTTTATTTCTATTTTAGTTGTTTTTAATCCGTAAAATTTAATAGTTATAAGAAAATATGTGTAGTTAATAAAACATAAACATAGAAAGGTTTAGACTCCCAAATTAAGGTCGAACCTATGGAAACCACATATATTAGTTGTTACTTATTTTTTCCAATATTTAGTTAAGGATGAAATCAAAATTGATTTAATTAAATATGAAAATTTTTCACAAGGTTTTGAATATAAATGAATAATTTATAAAAGTAAATAGGCATTTATGATTCACCCCCTCTAACTTATACCAAATGAGATTCTAGATATTTAATAATAAAATAAAATTTAATTCATATTGAAATTTTAATCTCATAATTCCTAATATGGAATCATTTTTTATTATTCAATTTCTATTAGGGGAGGAAAATATTTTAAATATTAGTGTGTAAAATGAAATGGAACATAGTTTTCGTTAGAAATTTTATTTTGAACATAAAAAATCTCATATAAAAAATATAATAATGAATACCCTAGTATTATTTATACTATATTTAATAATATGGAACTTATATTACATTAAAACAGAAAAATTATAATAACACATTAGAATAATTTTATTTGATGAAAAATGACAATTCAAAGAAAAATGACATTTTCACTATTCACTCAAAAACAAATCTTTTCTGAAAAAAATTGAAAAACATCCATCTGATAAAATTTATATGATGATATAAAAAAATATTTCCATTTTATCAAATTTAGTTTATAATATTTTATAATTTATATATTATGAAAAAAATAATGTTCATTGAAAATCAATATATTTAAATAATATTATTCCATTTTTAAATACATTTTTTTTGAAATTTTTTATAAAAATAAGATGAAATTAAATCCATAAAAATATTAATTATAAATACTACAATTTAGATATTTCAATAATAACCTGGGTTGTCATTGGTTGAATCCTAGATCACCATCCAATGTATTTGTTATGTTGTTATATATAATGATATTATATCATGTTGGACTAATTGGATATTCCACAAAATAAGGGGTGATCCTTTATGGATATTCTTACAAAATAAATGGTGTTCCTTCCCAGATATTCTCCCAATGATATGATACCATAAACTTATTTTCCTTACATAGATCTTTATTATACCATTGTTTAATGGACTATTACATTTTTCGAGCTATATTCCAATGATTATAAACATTATTTCATGTTTATTATTTAATGATTCTATAAACCTTTTCAATGGAAGATCTCTATTAATTTGATATTACTTGTATATATATTATGACTAATGAAGAACTCTTATAATTCCACAATTTTTCATTAAAAAGGTTTATATGCCCTCATGTTTTATGAAATTATTTTTTTCTTACCCTATATAACATGATAATATGTTTTACCTTATTGAGAATATGATATCACCCCTTTCTTATTATTCCATTAATCGGGTATTGAAGATAAATATATCTTATGATAAATCTTGAATAAATTCTAGTATGTCTCAATAATATAGAAATGTTCATTTGTTTTCTAAAATAAACATCTTATGTTGGTAATTCATAGTGACACAAAAAAAATAGTTCTTGAGACAATTTTTTACTATGTCATGTTTTTTATAATCACATGTATAATTTAAAATAAAGATATGTATGTAATGGGTCATTTCACTTTTTATTAAAGCTTATGTGTAAAGAAAGGGTTTTCAGAACTAGATCTGGTGGTGTGGGTTTGGTGTGCTTCAATAATAGATTTACAACTCACTAGAAATATACATAGAAAAAAAATATTGAACCTCTGACATTAAATATATTGGGTATACTCCATCCAAACTAGGGAAAAATAATCAAATAAAGATGATATCACCATTCTACCATAATTTTGTAACTGAATCCATTTTCAAAAGATGACTAAAATCAGCTGGTCATAATGAGAGGTTAGGACGGAGTAGGAAATGGAGAACACAACATCGATTCATTATTAAAATTCACTAATAATCCTTAAAATCTCTAAAGTGTTTATGGGTTAGTTGAGGAGGGGTGTTCCTAATATATATCCTCTCAATAAGATCCCTTACACCAAAGAACCGAAGGGGTTGACTTGTAAATTATCTATAAGACCCTGATTGGAAAAACATTATTCATTTTATAAGTTATAGCCCCATGTCCATGGTTATATACCCTGACTATTTCATGGATCATGTCATTATGTCAAATCCCTCATTTGGGAAGGACCCTAAGGGTAACCCCTACAAAACCATATAATGTGGTTGTGTCATAGAACTCACAACCAAGTCATTCTCTGACATAGCCCCATTGGATTTGTTTTTGTTGAACCCTGGAGTAATTTAAAAACGGAAACCAAAATCATATTCGCTACATAAAAGCTTTAGGGATAAATTTTATCCATCATAAACCATGGTGATGATACATTGTGGTCTCTAGATGTGACATAGTTGAAAAATAATCAGTAGACTGATTTCGTATATCCCCCTCAATTTTTTAGCATATCCCCTCAGAAAATTTCATGTCATATCTCACATAACGATAAATTTTTTTATCCTTACATTGAACCCTTTAATGATAACCACTATTTTTTAGCCAATGGGAAGGTATGTGTCCCTCTACTATTTGAAACAAATCATAAATGGCTACCAACTGATGGTGTAACCTTTCAATGATATATTATGGTCCTTCCTAACTACAACCTAGGTGTTCTTGATCCCATGTCTACTTATTGGGGATTTCTAACTACAAAATGATCATTTCAGAGGACCCTTACATAACATGACCAAGATATACACCTTTTTGGTTTCTTGATTTTTTCATTCGTTGTATAGGGGTCATCTGGACCCTCAAATTATAAGACCATGATGGATCTATTTGGTTTGTACAATGGTATTATTTGAAAATGGTCCACCACGTTGCAACCCTCATGGCTAAAATTTCATGCCTACCTATAAAAAAATATTTAGCTACACGGCCTACGCAACCTTTCTCTATTTCATACCTGATCACCCGAACACCTATATGGGCCTTTTTCTATGGCTAAATATACCTCTTAGTGATTTAAAAACACTATATGTAACGATCTAAATCACAACTCACACAATGGACTCTACTTTTCAGGACAGGTCCTAGAGGAACCTTTTTCGTGACTAACCTAAGCCCGCCTCTAATTGGACATAGGATAGTGACTAGTACCGATTAGGCATTTCCCACAAATTAGAAGCGTTAACCTAAAGTACCAGTACACACAAACACGTCTACAAGCCCAAAAAATGATGAAATGTAAAACAACTGAAAGAATTCATGCATTCAACTATAATCCCACAACCAGAGCACAATAGTTTGTACAGGAGAACTAAATTGTACCACATACAATCCCACCACACTAAATCTATAAAAAAATCCTACAATAAATTGTAATGAGTCCAACCTACTCCAAGGGAGAGGTAAACATCAATGATGAATTCCAAATAAACACCATAGTCTTCCTAGATCCAACTTAGATTTACTCGCTCATGATCCTCTTTGGACACTCAAAAAGGGCCGATGCCTGCACAATACATGACACATGTGCGTAAAGCCCGTGTAGTGGAGAGTACAACAATAACCAGTAGTAAAACCAAAAAACACTAAACATGAAGCACCAAGAATAGTCAACTCAATACAAACGGTAACACTATATTATAGATACATGAATTAAATAAAAACTGAGATATAATTAGGAGAGACACCACACCATCAAGCAGTCATAACCAACTTCCATCCACAAGATTCTACTAAGAGAAACGTTTGTTATAGTAGAACTCAATCCATGAGCCATGTTATAATTGAAGACACTCAATGAAAAGGTCTATCTCATTAGGGGAATTACCAGATGGAGTTCACTGGTTTACGAAAACTATGATACATAGAGAGGGTGTCCCACCCAAAACTGCTAGGGTACACCAAAAATTCAATCGGGGTCAACCCGTAATGAAGATGATTGTATGAAGATATTTCCATAAACTCTAATTATGTGACCTACTAGATAAAGGATAAATTTCATACTTAGGGAGGTCATGCTGATTCCAAAATATCCACTAGATATGATAGAGGATTTCACTCTAGTATCGCGTAGGGAATCCACAACTCTATCTTAGAATCAGCATGTAGAGGGGGTTATAATCCACTGATTTGGATGTAATGTTTCACTATAACCTCAACGAAAAGACTAGGGGAACACAATCTACTTAAAATGGTGTAACCTCGGAAATAGGAGACCTTAAATTTTATGTAGTTTACAAAAATTGGTCTTGATTGAAACATCTAAAAATCAAGGACATGTTGCCACTGATGGAACATAGTTTGAACGCTCCATTTAGATGTTTTAGCCATGTGAAAGAATCTTCCCATAGAGATGATAGGTCCTATGGAACTACCACCATGGGAGGTCCCCCAACCACCATAATTGGTCCACCTACCACTGAAGTCGGCCCACCTACCATGCGGACCATCCATCCACAGACCGACCATCATGGTTAATCCATCGTTTGCAAATGATTGGCTACTATGGTCAACCACCTTGGTCGATGGCCATGGATCATCAATGTGGTCACTGTCCCCATAGAATCTCAAGCTACTATGATCCCAAAATTGATCGTCGTGGTCGAGTGCAATGGGGCTCCACCCCATTTTTCTTGGATGCAACTCGGGTCCACATCTTATGGTCCGACCCATTGACATGACCCAACCCACCAATACAACCCATCCAACCGGCCATCTCCGCATCCACCGCTGCTCCCATTTCTGCCGCTATGCTCTAGTGTCCACTACCTCATCTACCATGATCATGTGGCCTCCAACTGACACATCCCACTGTCTATACGACTCCACCACCCGCACATGGGCCGCCATTATTGTTGCGTGACATGGGTCCCTTCTATAGACCATTGTGCATCTTCTGATGTCAGAAAATTGAATCAATCAAAGATCCGATCAAATTGGCTTGCAATATACACTGATCAATCCTTAGTTGTTGGTTAGTATTAAATATAGGGGTTTGATCAAGTTCAAAACCACCCAAAAATTTCAATCCAGAACCATGAGGATACAACCGGGGAAGAATGTGAGGAAGGATGGAGAAAGGCACAAGTGCAAATGCTTATCATCATCGATCAAGCAATCATTGAAAATGATAATTAATCGGGGATTTGGGTTTCAAAACCCTATCAAATAATTCTCGAATAATAAATCTCATCCCAAAAAATGATCAATCCACAAGTAAATTCTATTGTCAATGGATTTCCATTCATCGGCAAAATTGTGATTGGGGAATAAGCCAATTAAATCAAATTTCCTAACTCAATTTGTATAGAATGATGATGAATAACGAACCCACATTATTTTCATTGGTGAGATCCTTCAAAATCAATGTTCTTTGATCATCAATCATTGATCTGTTGTTGTTCATTAAAAAAGAATTAACAATGCTCTCTATCTCTATGATCCTCCAGAATTTCCATGGTTATGTGGATAACACTATAATTCTAACATAAGGATACCCCTAATGAAAAATTCATTACGTCACTTCTTCATCAAAACAATTTCATTACTTTATTCATTTTATATCCGCAACAACTCCATCAAAAATGACATGTGCCGACCAATGTTAGGTCACCCCTCGGGTAATGAAAATATTTTAAACTCAATGGTAAACTTCTATTAATTGTTCGGTCACCCATTTATGAGTTATTCATCTTTTCCATAAAAAACTCTTGAACATTATATTCAATATTTTAATATTTTTCCAACATTTTTTATGGGCACACAGGGTCTCAGAATTGCACTCTGTCTCAATACCCTGTCTAAAAAATAATCTATAAAATATATAAAAACATTTATGGAAAATAAAAGATTTTAAATTCTCGCCACCTTGTGGATTTACATCCTTTAATGTCCAATACAAGGGCTACTCAAAGAGGCGGGGGTACTGAGCATGAATCTGATCCCCATTCCCCCATGTGCACTCTTAGAGATACCCATGCTTCCCCTGGATATAAAACAATAGAATGTATCACTCTTTAAGGATCCAATTTTACCAATCCTCAATATCCACTAGTCACTCTGCATTAGACACTCCATACATGATTTACATCTCTCCCTAATTGATAACATGAAATGGGCCATGAACATACCTCCTAAACTGCGACACACGGACGGTGTCATGCACCCGGTGTTACTGTGGTGGTACAGCTAGGAGTTATTCCACTTCACAAACACTTCAAAATATCTACATATTGATGTTGATACTTGTAAATTTATTGTTTTACTTGTCAAATATCTTTAATCACCATAAAGGTGACACCCAAAGGAATACTTGGTCTCCATCTTTGAAATCCAAAGCCATGAGTTACCTACTAGCATAAGACTTCTGAATGATATGAAAAGTATTCATATACTCCTAGTTGATCTTCACCTTCTCTATTGTAGATTTCACCAACTCTAGTCCCATAAGAACATACACACATGGGTCAGTCCAACAAATGGGGTACTTATAGGGGTTCCCGCACGAAGCCTTCAATAGAGGCATAACAACCGTGGAATGTTGGCTATAATTGTTTGGAAACTCCACCGGTGGTATCTGATCCTCCCAAGTATAGAAAAATTCTACCATGAAAGACTACAACATTTACTCTATAACCTAATTGGACCGCTCATTCTGGTCATTCATTTGTGGGTCAAATGCTGGGATCAAGCATAACTAGGTATCAAAATGCCTCATGTAATCCTTTCCACATCGTGTAGGTAAAGAAAGCATCATGATTATAAAAAATCATCAATGGAACTATACTATGCCAAAATGTCTCTTAAATGTATAGGCATCCCAATATCTCTACTAAGAGATTCTCCCGGATAGTTAGAATTTGGGCAGACTTGGTGATTCGATCAATGATCACCTAGATGGAATTTGTTTCTGATGATTTCATTTGGGAGCATTTGTCCGTCTCATTCGGGTATGAGAGGTGCGACTGTTGTTGCCCCGCATTCCATCTTTCCAAAGGTGGGAAACATCCACTCCTTATTCAGAGATGACTACTCCTTGATCGAAACAGGATGTTGGGATGTTGGTTCTTCCTTCCGCGGATTCCTCCGTGGAACTCGTCACTTAGTCTGGGTCTCCCTCATAGACGTAAGACGTTGTTTGTGAAACTTTTATAGGTTCCATATCTTCATGGACACCAGTTAATTATGCTTCCAAGGCGTCCAGTCAGAATAGAAATCTTCGGTTAGGGGAGTAGTCATGTTGGGCATCAATGGCATGTATGGACGATGGCGATTAGTGTGTCTATCTTCTGTCCCTTATTATAGGGCTTCTCGAGGGCACAAAAGCCCGAGGAGTCCCATATCGAATTCGGGGAATCATATTCCATGAGCATGTATCTGAGGTTTTTCTCAACTTCCCATGGTTAACATAGGGTATTCTACAAGTTTAATGTCGAAAAGAGATAGATCTGGCTAATTAGAACACTAACTAGAGTGGATCAGATGGAGGAACCCCCTGGAGGGAACACCGACATTGGGGCCATCGCGTGGGTGGCCTCTTGAAAGCTGTTAGTTGGAATGGGGAATGGGGTGGCATGATCCCACCGAGATGTGGTGGCCCGGGTAAGAATCAGGATGGATTATGGAGTGGTTGAATGAAGTAGAGGGTGAATGGGATGGAATCGTAATGCGGATGATGATGGTTTTGGTCATGAGCCTTGAAGCGGCTTCCTATGTATCCCTGTGGTAGGGATTCAATGTCCAAGTAGAACATCTGACAACTACATAATTCCAATTGGGGTTCAACAGCTTATCGCTAAATTGAGTGACAATAGATTACCTCTGAATGGTGGATAAAGTTTAACATCATGCGGGATGGGGGTGAACCAACATAAAGGTGGACTTGGGGACCGATGGATGGTGGGCATGAACCTCTTGGAGGCCTCATACGTACCCTGTCTTAGCAAGGATCAAAGACCTTGTATTTCAGGTTATGGGTGTGGGGATTAAACTCTATGATTCCCATGGGTGTCGGTGAACTGACGTGAATAAGGACCTGGGGTCCAGGTGGATGGTGGGTTTGAACCTCAGGGAGGCTTCCTATGTGATTTTCCTTAGCAAGGATCAAAGTACTCGTAGTTCGGATGGGTGGGTGGTGTTGGAGAACTGACATGAAAGTGGACCTAGGTTCCAATGGTCGTTGGGATTCAACCTCGTGGAGGCTTCCTATATACCTTGCCTTGACAAGGATCAAAGTCCACGTAGTTCAGAATGCGTGTATGTGGCTTACACTCTAGGTTTCCCATGATAATGGGGGCTTGGTGCACCGACATGAAGATGGTCAGGACCAATGGATGGTGGTGGTCTTGAACCCCAGGTAGGCTTCCTACATACCCTACCTAGGAAAGGATCAAAGACCTTGTAGTTCAGGTGGGTGGGAACTGACACGAATGGGGTCGGAGTGACCAGATGTTTGTGGGCTTGAACCTCAAGGAGGATTTCTACATACCTTTCCATAGAAAGGATCAAAGTCCTCATAGTTTGGGTGGTTGTGGGGCTTACACTCTAAGCTACCCAAGGTGTTTTAGAGCTGACGTGAGGATGGTCAGAATGACCGGGTGTTGGGCTTGAACCTTAGGGAGGATTCTGACGTTCCCTGCCTTGGCTAGGATCAAAGTCATGGTAGTTCGGAATGGTAGGGTGGGGGGATTAAACTCTATGCTGCCCAATGTGTTGGGGAACCGACGTGAAGATGGTCGAAATGACTAGTGTTGGGCTTGAACCTCAAGGAGGTTTCCTACGTACCATGCCATAGCAAGGATCAAATTCCTTGTAGTTAGAGATAGTAGGGTGTGGGTTTACACTCTAGGATGCCCAAGATGGGGATGTCAGGGTCGGTGCTTACATTAAGCCCACGTGAGTCATTCTCAGTGTGAGAAACAAGAGGCAGCAAAGACCTGACGATCATGTCGCGAATGGTTCGTCCGTGAGAAGTGGAGTGGGGCGTACATGTGGTTAGCGGTCTAGGGTGGAAACATGGTCTTATGCGTGGTTAGCAGCCTGAGGAGGTTGATACTTAATCCAGGATGGAGGCCTGAGCTGACAAAGAGCAGTGGGAGGGGGACTTGGTACCAACGAAAGGAGAATGACAGTTTCCCACCATGCCCTTCACTGGCCCAGGGGACCGAAGATGAAAGGAGGAGCAGGGATGCTGCCTCATGCAAGATAAGTTAGTGGCTTACACCAAGGTGGCTTCCCTTTCCCCGCATACAAATGAAACTCCAATAAGGAAGATATCATCCCCTATGAGGGATGATCCCATCCCCGTGGAGACAAGTGGGTGTGGAGAATGTACAAGGTGGGGGACCCTGCGTGCGAGGAACAGGGCGAGGTCACAGTTTAATGTCATGTGCTGAGAACGATGGTACTTGGTAGTTTACTGTCCTATATCTCAGATGAGGTGGTTTCACTCCGCACCCCTAGGTCTTATATAATCGGTACCCTCTGCTCCATGGTGTAGATAGGGGACAAGGAAAGCCATGGTAATGGGGTGTCACGGAGTGAACCCTCGAGGGGGCCATGTTAGCAAGGCTATGCGAAGAAGCATGAGGCGAATCAATGAAATGGGTGGTGTCATCCAAGGTATTTGAAATCACATTGTGAAAACCTGAAGGCTGTCATGGAAAAAGGAATTTCCAAGAAGATGAGTTCATAAGAAGGTGCCTTGTGAAGCTTTATTGCTCCGTGTGGCGGAGAACACTTGTGACAGGTTGTGCTTCGCAAAGTGGGGTTTCTCAGCCTAATAATAAGGTAGAGCTGCATATAAGAGGTTCTTCGTGAAGTGGAAAATAATTCATGGAGCAATGACTTAGGGAGAAAAGGTGCCTCGTAAAGCAAGGTGTCAGGAAGCAATGTTCTTCACGAAGTACAGTGACCCATCCTTAGCATGGGGATCTTGTGTACATGATAGGTGTTTCGAGAAGTATAAACACACCACGTTGACCTGGGACCCCTTGGGGATCCCCTTCCATCATGAAGTCCCTTAGGATTCACGAAAGGAATCCCTCTCAGAAGAGGGGATCAAAACGAGAAAAGGGGGAGACATTTCGCGGAGCAGAAGTACCACGCACAAATCTTGGTTCACAGAGTAGAAGGATGCTTCGCGATTCGAGAGCTGGGAAGTAGAAAGGTTGGACGATCCATCCTTTGGACTCAGGGTAGCCCGGTATTTATAGGCAAGAGGCACCGTGAAGTGGATCTTACGTGGCGCAAAGAGGTTCTTGGTTGCTTCACGGCGGGCTCGCGAATGTCAAATGCCTTATTGAAGCATCCCTTCTCCTCGCTTCATGGCGGTCACAGTGCTAGGGAGAATCAATGAAATAGCTTCGAAAGGGATTCAACATTGCCTTCGGTTTTGGCTTCTTATCTATCCTGAATTTTGGTGCCATAAAATGCTCCCCCCCTTAGACATGGATCCGCGGAGAGATCAAGGGTCGATGCCTGGGCGTAACCGCCAAAATCCTCGGTTGTTCGCAATGCTGGCTCATGAAGAGGGCTCGCGAGGTGGAGAGGGGATATTTGGGACACTTACACCGCAAATATCAGCATGCTATGGATGTACATAAAATCTCTGAAGGCTGTCTCCTATAAATAGGGGGCGGCCGTCTCTTTTGTCCTTTCCACGCTCCAAAATTTTGTACTTTTGTGCTATCAATCTGCGATGCTCTGCATAATCTGTGAGTGTTATCTATGAATCGAGTCTTCACAATGCACAATGATTCCTTGACTCCAAGTTTTGGCTCCATGATCCGGTGCTTGAACGCTTAGGCAGCGCTCTGTGAACAGACTTCACGGAGAGTCTTCGCGAATGCATTCTGCAGATGAGATTCGTGAACCATCCCAAAAATTGTCCAAATACCGGAACTGAATGGCTCACCAAGAAGTGTCCTAGGGGGTCCTTGTGAATGCCCCCTGAAGGGATGAGATGGAGAATATTCTGGGGCTATGAGAGTTAGTCTGTAGCCACTCGGACCATATTTCATTGGTGGAGCTACTATCAGAGATCCAGAATAACTACCCGATGTGTAAGAGGTTTACCCTGTATGACTTCGGGATGAGGGATGATGTCTTCATCCCGGAAGCAAGTAGGGACGACCCATCTTACTAGTTTAGGAGCACGTCAGGCCAGTGCTGATGGTTCAGTGCAGCTGATGGTAATGCTCGGGAGGATTTAACACTCGTCGTTGCCGACTCCTCATACAATCATCTGAACAACGTCGTCGGGAATGCATTTCAGCTAGAACATCCCTTTATCTGTACTGAACTATCCTCACGGAAGCGCTAGGGAACCCGAAGAAGGGGTGGTCTGAGGAATGAGACCTGCGCCAGGGTGGAAACTTCACGGATGATTGGGCCTAGGCCTACTGGGTAGGCGCCTCATGTGAGGAGATTGGAGTGAAGCTGAGAAGAGTGGGCCTGTATGAGGTAGCTTGATCTTCCAAGTTTCACATCTACCTGCGGAAGAAGATAATGTCGGAGTTGTTGAGATGGTGGTCACCGAGGACCAATACCTTCCACCTGCCTCACGAGGAGGTCAGCATCAGCTTATGGGATGTTCATCAGATCTCTGGGGTCTTGATACTGGGGGAGATGTACGAAGAATTCCTCCCTGCTATGGGTGTGTGGGAGGACCCGGAGAAGTTTTCACGTCTGGAAATGGCATTGATGGAGCTTGTGCCAAGGAAGGATAATGAGGCGGTGATGGATGTCCACTTCAGGCATTGTTTAAAAAAGTATTTGAAATTCCCGGTTGACCGTCAGTTCCCGGTGAGACCTAGAACATTCCTAAAGGGGCTCGATGTAAGGAACACTCATACAGGTGGCTATTAGAGAATAGCCAGTGGAAGACCTGGGGGTTCAGTGTCAACACTGAGAAACAACCAATAGTTTGACTAGAGGCATTCATCGCAGCTCTCATCTGTAGTTTGATCCTGCCAGTGTGGGATACCAACCTGGGAGTGTGAAAAATCACTTTCATCATGGCGTCCATATTGCAACATGAGGGCGGTTCAACCAAGGGATCTCAATGATAACCATTTTTTTATAAAATGTTGTATCACATTAACGAAGGTAAGAGGCCACAGATGTTATGCGGGTTGTTCCACCTCCTGTATGGGTGGATAGCAGCGCACATCAGGGGGATAAATGAGTATCTGAACCCCATATTTCCTCTAGGGTCAAATAACCATCCATCGATCCTGAACTCTGCGGGGAGATTTCCGACCAAGATAACAATAAAATTGGTTCTGAACTTGTTGTGGAGGGTAGAAGAATTCAATTTCCACCAGTTTCCATTACCGATGGGGGTATTTACTGATGATGGTAGGGGAGAAGAAGAGCATCAGGCAAACCTTTTATCATTTTTTGGTGGAGTCTTGGTGGTCAGGGTAGAATTCGAGTATCTCTACAATCCATACACCCCACACCGGTTTGCATGGCAGTTCTGGTGCCTATAGTGACTGCCCCCGTAGGTCTAGTTAGAGGTGCGTTATGAGGAGCACCCGAGTGTGATGAAGCAGATGTGGCTCATGTTCACATTGAAAGACAAGAATATTCTGAATGAACTGCCTCTACCAATTGCTGTCCTCGGGATGATAAAGGAATTTCCCCAGAGTTGGGAGGCGGCCTACCCGTGGGAGACGCTGAAGCGACCAACCATTCTAGTCGATGATGGTGAGCCTCCCTGACCTCAGGGACGAGGTTGGAAGGTGGTAAGGGAATCTTGTAGTGGTAGGGCTCTAGTAGTGGGGATGCCCACACAAGTTTCGGGGGAAGTATAGGTGGCAGATCTGGCAGTAGCAGCAGACCCGGTGGTCCCAGGAGAACAGAGTCATCTGGAGGGGATACCAGGAAGAGGATTCCGCAGGATTTCTACATAGGCCCCGGGGAAACGGTAGTCCCATATTGAAATGCCGAAGAATGCTGTCTTCTCAGAGGCCTGGGACATCTGGGAAGTCAATCAGAAATTCATCGGCCCATCTGACTTATTTTGACACCTTAACCTCCTCGGTATAAACTTTCTTGGGATTGGCCCTATTAGAGCCGGTCTTGAGTATCCTAGGCAGGGGAAGAGAAACACCTAGCCAAACTAGAAGACTTTATCAACTTTCTATGTGCCCTACACCTGATGACAGACCGGGTCAGGGTACTGTTGGATTGTACGGTTCCTATGCAACTATCATCCACTGATCTGAGGGAGCGCTTTCCTTCACCGGAAGAATCAGAGGAGTCCTCCTGGGTGGACGAGAATGGAATAGGGTGTCCATTGGAGTAGGGAGAAGTCAGAGACCAGTATTTGGATCATGAAGATTTCAAGGAGGACCTCAAGCTAAAATACCAAGTTCCTTCCTCAAGGTATGCTCTTAGGTTACTCTGGATTCACTATCCTCATCTGTACTGTGCATTAGGACCTTTTTCATAAACCTTGTTCTCCCCCATCAGTGGGTTCCGATGCAGGACCATCGGGCCCCACACTCGTGGCTGCATCAACTTCCATTTTTGGTGGGGCTGGGACACTTGAGGTGGCTCCCCCAGAGTCTCCAGACCTACCAACCATATACGGGGGGCCACGTCTCGGGGTCCTGACCACATTACCCCTAGAGCGAGACTAGGGGTTTTATCTATGTAAGTCTCCACTACCGAATTTATGACTGACGTCCCCTGACCATGTTAATAGACATTCAAGTCCCCCTTTTTATAGCATGTACAGTCCTTCAATTGTCCTGGGAGGCCACATCAAAGTTGGTCAGGATTTTTGGTAGCCCCCTTCCCAGAGGCATGTAAATGTTCATGGAGGTGGAAATCTAGCCTTACCGAACTACAAAACTCTTAATCACTAGTGAGGATGCCAGTGGAACTGCACCTATTTTTTACGAGGTGGGATCTGATGATGAGGATCAACCAGATAGTTCAATCCCCTCCATGGCTGATCCAATTCCATATGTGGACCCGGATGAGGAGTTCCTGGGGGCATTCCCTACATACGAGCCTGCCAATCGTGCCAACTAGGACGAGAGGGCCTTTGACGTGGAGGACAAAAAAGTATTCCCTCGCTGGTCATGGATGTTGATCACACGATTCATCAAAAACACCCCCAATAATTGGAGTTGGACGAGATGGATAGACTTCACCTACGGCTACGTGAACTGTGCGTCGGGGGAGTGGATGCCCAGTGCCCTCACATGCTCATCCGAGATCTTATGGTGGAAAAGATTCGGGATTATGACCATGGCCTCAGTGTGGGCTGGAAGCGGAGGAAGGAGGTGAACATCAAGAGACTCCAGGAGACCGAAAAAGAGGTTGAATGGTTTCAGGCCCAGAAGAATGAGAATTCTGCTTCTCTTGGTGCACAATCAGAACTCGTCTTGCGACTGAAATCTCTGCTAGTGGAGCCCGAAGAGGGCATGAAGCAAGATTTTGAGGAGATGCCCATTATTCTGACCGGTGTGGAGCGAGATCATGGTGGAGCCAGTGAACTACGCCCTCTCGCTGTCGAGGTGGAGCAGGAGGTAAATAGGAGGCAGTTAATTTTGGACGCAACAGGCCAGAGGGTGGCATAGCTGTAGCATTCTTTTAAAGAGGTCAATCTGTCCATGGGGGGAGTCGACCCCCGTGTACTGTAATGATTACAAACCCTTAAATGTACTTTCATGCATGGATTTTCTGATGTCATACCATGCATGAGTTTTTTTGTTTACATTGGTTTATTGCATCCTTGTGATGTTTGCGGAGCATCCAGTGATCATTCCTTAAGCTCACGTTGGTCGGGACAGATGTGAGAAACAAGGGATTACCACCTTATCAACCTATCCAAATGTAGGAGTGCATACCAAGATTTGGGAATCCTTGGTTTGAACAACCAGTCCAAACTTCCAAGAGGAAATGGGAGAGACCTGACTTGAGATTTAATCTCTCAGAACAGCTGAATTACCGTTTTCCTAGTGTGCTCTTGCGCATGAACAGGGTAACGCCAGGGGTGATGAAATCAATCCGAACAGATGGGAATGGGAGGTGTGAATCACGATACCCAAGATTCAGAACATTGTGGGGGTGGCATGAAAATAAAGAATAACTATTGACCGCATTTGAAACACAGTATTCTTAGTGTATTTTCCTGGAGTGGGGATAGAAAATGAGGGCCGACCGCTGACCATGTTCGAAACATGGGTCCTAACTCAAAATATCATCTGTTAGTCTTCTGGAACGTTGGCCCAGGACAATAGGTGGGCCATAGGCCGAGCATCCATACCGTTAGGGGGTTCCCTTAGACATTAAAGTGGACTAGGGTCTGAATAAGGGGCATGCAAAGTGTGGACTGTGGAGTGATGGTTTTTTCGAACAGAATCCAAAACTCTCAAAATTACACCACCATGGTGGAAGCACATTATATGGATGCATCAGTTTGATCATGGATTATTTGTTCTTTTAGATAGGTCCTCTCTGGAGAGGGAGCTGTCACTTCCAAATGTCATCGTGGGGCATCCTGAACTTGTTCTAGGAAAAATTGCAGTTACCTTGTTCCCAATAAGGGGTTAGGCCTAGGGGCTGGAAATGAGGAGAAATAAGATTTATGATTCCTGGGGATGGACCCTAGGTGAAATTCCTGGGTGTCCCTATGTATCCCATGAAGATGGGAATCAATCCATATATAGTTCTGGAAACACAATTTAACGTCATCCGGGATGATGAAAATGTGTGGCTGCACCGGTGCACATCCTACTAAAACTATTAAGCCCACGAGAGTCGTGCTCGATGTGGGAAAAAAGTAGTGGTGGGACTTTCCGAACATAGGGATGTACATTTTAGGGAAAAGGGATTCTCGGTGAATGTCGGCTCAATGATACTACCTTTTCCATGTAGCGCACCTAGATGCACAAAGAAGTAAGTCTGAGTATGTCGAAATTCCAATTTAAAATGATGATGTTGAAATGTGTGAATCATGATGCTCGAAATATGGATCACAATGATGGTGGTGTGATGATGAAGGATAACTGTTGACAATATTTGAAACACAGTATCCATATCATGTTAGCCTGAAATGGGGACAATCAAATGAGGGTCAACTGCAGACCATGTTTGAAACACGAGAACTATCACAATTCTCATCCGATATCTTTAGGGACGTTGGACAGAGATGGTAGGTAAGCCGATGCGACATGGGACCATGCCTTTAGGGGGTCCCTTTGGATGTGGATGTGGATGAGGATCCAAAGAGCGTTCTCATGAAGCTTGTACATGGAACGAGACGAATGTCCCCATGAAAATTCCACACATCGGGATCTTTGTCAAAATACATCTGATACGACATTTAGAAATATTAGATAGAGGGATTCAAGTCCCTTCCCATAGGGAGATCTTAGTTTAGGGTCATAGAACTCAGACTTTGGATGTTAGGAAATGTGGGAGACACATGTTGTGGTAATTATAAAACCTGATGTGAATGGGAACCGGGGGGGGTCTGACCACCATGTGTTCCTTAGAGAGGTTTTAGGTAGAGGGACTGAAAATGAGAGTTATGTTGGACCTGAGTAATGTGCACTGACGTTCCTACATATCCCATGAGGATGGGGATCAAGTTTCATGTAGTTCTATAGGAGATATTAGTTTACGGTCTTAGAGATCGGAACATTTGGGGAGAGGACACGGGAGGCACATGGTGTAGTGTTTTCAAAACCCAACATGAATGAGGACCTATGAGGTACTCAATACACCACATGTTCCGACGAGATTTCGGGCCGAGGGGCCGAAATATACGGGACATGATTTTGGATTTCTAGGGCTGGACCCAGAGATAATGTGTTCGGGGGTTCTTATGTATCCCATGAGGATGGGAATCAAGCCATACGTAGTTCTGAAAACGATCTTAGATTACGGTTTTAGATCTCGGACCATGGATGAGCGAAAACCCTCCAAGTAAGTGCAGACCTCAACCCGATCCCTAAGACCACATGAGTAAAACTCGGTGTGGTAAATAAGGGAGGAAGATGTTTGTTCCACTACTTGGAGTGAACACCAAAGGGAAATTGGTGTGGAACCCCGAATGATGCCCTTATCATGACTTTGGTCCTCCAAAAGTGTGAATGTGCACTGATGAATACTACCAATAGTTTTGAAGTTCACCTTGGACATAATGAGGTGGAGAGGGATGTGAATCATGTAACTGACATCTTGGTCTTAATGGGGTTGGTGGGGAGATGGAGGATAACTATTTATCATGTTCGAAACACAGTATCCATATCACGTTATACTGAAATGGGAAGAAAAAATGAGCATCGAACGCTTACCATATTCGTAACGTGGTATTTTTATTAGCTTGTTTTCTGCGACCCTAGAGGTCTTTGGGCCATAATGGTAGGAGATACCTTAGGCCTAGTATCCATGCCACTTGGGGGGACCCTTTGGGTGTGAAAGGCGATGGAAGCCCTAATGAAGGGGAACATGAAGCCTGAGAAATGGGTGAAATCATGTCCGGGTAGAATCCGACATTCTAGGTGCTAAACTAGAGTACCCTTATGCACATTGGTGAATCACCGAAGAGGGTCGTCGAGGGTGCTCAACTTGAGAATAATTGATTCGATGGGATGGGTATAGAGTAAGGGGATAGATAATTCCTAGGAGGAGTTAAATGGTGTGGTCATTACAAACATAACGTTAAAGAGTACATAGTACCATACCACACCATATACTCCTAAATAGGAACATGGGCCAGGGACCCAAAAAGTCCAAGGGGCCTAAGGTTGGGCCTTAGTCAGAAGGCCCGACCAGTTTGTAGTTTAACGTCTTGTAGTGAGGATGAAGAGTGGATAAAATATCTCATCCAGGGATGTGTACAGCTGGGCGAGTAACCCGACGTGAATAAGAACATAATCCCACAACAAACCGTACACTCCCATAAGAGATAACCTGGGTCAGGGGAACAAAAGGGCCAAGTGGCATAAGGCTGGGCCTCTGATGGAAGGCCATATGTCTTCTTGTATAGTTACTGCCTCAACACAGCTCCTAAGACCACGTGAGAAGTGCTCAGTGTGGGAAATAAGGAGCCGGTCTCGGCTCTCCCCATCATATGGGGGACTAAAACCTGGCCTTTCCCGGACGGAGTTTGTCTCTGTAGATACAAAATGGCAGAATGAACCACTACACTCAATGTATGGTACATCTTGGGGTGGTTCCAAAATCATAGGATAGCTGTTGACCATGTTCGAAACAAATCATCCCTATAGTGACCTGAAATGGTAGCAACAAATGTGCATCGACCGCTGACCATATTCGCAACTTGGGACTTGTACCAGCTTGTTGCTCAACATCCTCGAGGGAGTTGGTTTGAAGTGGTAAGAGATCCCTTAGTCCTAGCATCCATACCATATGGGGGCCCTTATGGACGAGGAAGATGAGGGATTCCCAATCAAAGGAGTGGGTGGAGCATAGCATTACCCATCTAAGAAAAAGGAAAACGTCTCCAGGGAGCGGGACGTATGACCGGATCAAGGTTAGCTCGCCATGAATTGGGAAAAAAGTCTGCACCCATACCATATGTCTTGACCCAAGGGGAACATTATGTCATTTATGCTGGGCCAATAGACAAAATGTTCAGGCATTCCTACGTATCCCATAAGGATGGGAATCAAGACATACAAAGTTACTGAAGGCCATGCAGTTTAACGTCATGTGATGAGGACATGGGAGGATAGAAGAATGGGAGTGCGCACATGGTGTGACAATTATAATCCTGGTATGAGTGGGGCTAATGAAGCCTTCACCATATCATGCAAGGATCCTCCGGGAGGACTATACCCATGAGGGATAGTCAAAGAGAAGAGTTCAGGGATAGGCTCAGGATGTGGCGTCTGAGTATTCCTATGTATCCCATGAGGATGGGAATCAAGCAACACGTAGTTCTCAAAATGTAGTTTAACATCATGCGGGACGATTCACAGTTTAAATCCGTATAGGACCAGACAGTTTATGGTCGTGCAGGACCAGTGTGAAATTTCGGGTCATACGGGACCATCCTACAGTTTAGGGTCATGTGGGACCATCCAGTTTAAGGTCATGCGGGACCAGCAATTTAAGTTCGTGCAAGACCAATAGGCTTAGGAAAAGTATTTCATGAGGAACATGGTATTTGTGGGAGGAGTTTTATGCTCTCCATCCGTGGTCACCAAGGAGTACGCACTATTGGGGTAAACCCTGTGAATTATGTAAGGTCCTTCCCATTTGAGCTCTAGCTTTGGTGGTTTCCTGCCAGAGATCATTGGTTCCCTCAAGGCGAATACCATGTCCCCTTGTAGAAAAGAGCAGAGGAAAACATTTTTGTTGAAGGCCTCAGATATTTTATACTGATGCATTTCCAGATTTTGTAGGGCACGAAGCCTATTCTTGTCAAGGGTTTCCAATTCAACCAGACAAATTTTGGCTACCTTATCTGGTGCCTTCTGGTCATAGAGAGCTATGCGTAACGAGGGCAGCTGGATCTCGATGGGCAGGATAGCCACAACATTGTACCCCATGGAATATGGGGTCACCTGGGTGGAATTACGAGTCATCGTCCGATAGGCACAGAGGGAATTGGGGATCTTTTCCATCCAACTCTTCTTGTTTTGACCATCCATTTTCTGTAAAATGTTAGAGAATTTTTTTTGAAAGCCTAGATATTTCCATTTTCCTATGCGTGATTGAGGGAGGTATGGTTCGAACGGATGTTGTACTTGGTGTACAATTTCTTCAGCTCGGCTGCTTGGATGTTGGTGTCGTTATCGGTGAGGACGGTGTGAGGGACTCCAAACCGATAGATGATGTTACATCTCACGAAGTCAACGATAGAATGGGAATTCACCTCCTTGAGTGGGACTACTTTTGCCCATATGGAAAAAAATCTGTGGCGGTTAGGATGAACCTGCACTGGAGAGATATCACCAATGGATATGGTCCTATGACATCGAGTCCCCACACCGCAAATGGCCAAGAGTTCTTGATGGATTAGGGTGGTTATGGTGGCTGATGCAGGAAGTTTGCATGAACTTGTCACACATGACATCTCTTGGGAATCTCGATATAATCATGGATCATAGAGGACCAGAAGTACCCCAGTCTCCAGATCTGATTGGAGATCATCGGACCAGCCCGGTGGGCACCATAGTAACCGACATGAACCTCCTTCATGACCTTAGAAATCTCGACTCCTTGGATAAAACGGAGGAGAAAACCATCAAACCCATGCTTGTAGAGTGTCTTCTCAAGACTGGGACCACTCTGCAGGGTAAACAGCAGTGCACGACATCAGATTCACTCACGCTCGGCCCAATCAGCTGAGAGACAACCATTTTGGAGGTACTTGACAAAAGGGGCTCTCTAGTTGGGAGTAACCTCAAGAACTACATATGGAGGGCCCGAGGGTCCTTGCGTGGAGGATCCGACAATAAGATGGCTTAATCGCAGGCCATCGTCATCCTTTGGGGTGATGGGGGAAATGACTCTCCATTGTTCCACGTGTATAATCAGATCATCCTTCTTGGGTTCTGTATGTGATGCAGCTAGGTCGACTAGATCATTGGCTTGACTATTCTATGAACGAGGGACATGAGTAACTTACGACCGATATAGAAACTAGGCCATTAGCTGGAGGGTGCGCTCCAAAAATGGTACAAGATCTGGGTTTCTGACAACATAGCCACCATTTACTTAAATTATTACTAGTTTGGAATCCCCTTTCACATGAAAATGGGGCACATCAATCTCGAGAGCTAGCTCGAGGCTAGTAATAAGAGCATGATACTCTGCCTCGTTGTTAGTACAACCTTCGAACAATTGGAATGAGTACGGTAGAATGGATTGCACATGGTTAATAAAGACAATACCCAGGCCTACTCTATTGAGTCTAGGATCATTGATTCTCCTTCCGGTGGGGCTCTAGGAGGCACCATCAAAGTGCTTCTTCCACCATGGGAAGGCAGGATCTACCGAGAGGATTGCCTCATTGGGAAAATCCAAGTCCAAGGACTAGTCTGTGGGGGTTGGATGGTTAGCAAGAAATTCTTCCAATGCATGTCCCTTAACTGCTTACTAAGGGACGAACTTGATGTAGAAATTCTAGAGGATTACTACCCACCATGATAGAAAACCACTCAACATGGGGCGGTTCAGAATGTACCTCAGCGGGTCTACACGAAACACCACCTGTACCTCATGGTGCTGGAGGTAGTGTCACAATTTCTATACTGCGAATACCAGCGCAAGACATCTCTTCTCGATGGAGGAGTATCTGGTCTTTGTATTAAGGAGCATGCATCTAAGGTAGTAGAGACTGTTTTCCTTCTCCTCATTATTCATCCGGGAGAGAAGGGCACTGAGAGATCATTCCAGGGAAGTCACATATAGGATCAATGAATTTTTGGGGATAGGTGGCATCAAAACTCGTGGCTGGAGAAGATATTTCTTAATTTCCTTGAACTCGGTCTAGCACTCTTCATCCCATTCGCAGATAGAGCTTTTCTCCATGAGCCGGGAAAAGGTCCTACACTTGCCATCCAGATTTCCAATGAATTGGCGTATATATGTTAAGTGGCCTTGAAAACCTCGTAGATCCTAGATATTTCACTGTAGAGGAATCTGGATGATGGCCTTGATCTTCTATGGGTCGATCACGATGCCTCATAACCTAACAACAAAGCCAAGAAACTTTCCAGAGGTGACCCCGAAGGCACATTTCAGCGGGTTCATCTTCAGGTGGTGGGAGTGGTGGAAGCCGAACACTTTCTCATGGCCCTTGAGATGGTCCTGGTGCTGGCAAGATTTGACCACCAAATCGTCCACATAGAATTCCACCAATGTCCCGAGGATTGGCTTGAATATGCGGTGTATGGCCCGTTGATGGGTGTCACCTGCATTCTTCAGGGCAAAAGGGAATAACCTGGTAACAGAAGGTACCTTAGGGCACCCTGAAAGTGGCAGACTCTTCATCCTCAGGGGCCATTAGGATCTAGTTATATCCGGAGTGAAAATCCATGTAATAGAGGGGTTGGAACCCAGCCATAGAATCAATCAAAACCTCTATCACTAGAGGGGTAAAATCATCCACTGGACATTGATGGTTGAGATCTCAGAAGTTGATGAAGACACTTATTTGTCTGTTCATCTTCTTGACTGTCACAGTGTTGGATATCCACATAGGGTACTAGAACTACTTGACAATGTTGGCTCTGATGAGCTTATAAACTTTGGCCTCGACCATGGCACCATGAGAAGGGTGCATCATCCTGGGAGGCTGCTTGAACCTGCGATGATTTTTCAGGAGACTGAGGTGGTGGATGCCTACCTGAGGATCTAGTCCTGGAATATCATCATAACTCTAGGAGAATACATCAAGATGCTACTTTAAGAAATCCATGTACCACTTTTTCTTCTCGAGGTACATGGAGGCACTGATCAATGTGGGTCTCAAATCTGCCTCGATACCATGGTTCACCTGTACCAGTTTATCGACCGTGGTGGAAACGTCTTCTTCAATGGTGGGGGAGCATCTTCCAAATCCTCTTCTCTTGCTTGCAGTGGAGAGATTTATAGCTATTGAAGCTTCCTCTAGGTTGGATGATCCCGACAGAGGGCTGGTACCAGCCTAAACAGTAGTGGAAAGCATATCAGGGGATTCACGCACTACTGTGAGCATAACGACAAAGGAAGTCGATCCGATCCCATCTAGTCATCAGCCCAAAGGGCCACGTTTGATGAAATCAAATAAATAGTGGAGCGTCGGCTTGAGCCGATTGATTCGAGCCAGAAAAATATACAGGTATGACATACTACTATTTCCATTAAGAGGACATCCTGATACGGTATGGGGGTAAATGGTTCTGGGATCACCTGAGTCTGGTTTGTGTATAAGTGCGAGGTGATTTTTCTCTGGTTCATGGACTTTGGAATATTATTTCCTATTCTACCAGAGGCAACAAATAATTTCACTATGTCGGGGGTTGTGGCTTCTAATCGATGGATCAAGAAGATGTAGGTGTCATCTAGACCTGCCCACGGGTCATCTGTGACCGTGGAGGGCTCAATATAACTTGTCATAATCTGCTTATCCTCTCTCTTGTAATATTCAGCATCCAGATAGAGGGTTTCACAACATGAAAAAGGAGATGCATCACCTTGGAGTATTCCTACTCGACCATTACAGAGTATTTGAGGCATTGGTGAGACAACAAGGGGACTGCTGCATGCAGGTGGAGCCATGGCCTGCCCATCAACCCATTGTACATGGTGTATTGGGAGACCACCATGAACTCGGTACTAGAAACTAGGCTACTGAAACTAGCTCTTTAGACAGATCATGCCGACTGGGGTCTGCATTGTCCTTTCAAATCCTTGGATCCTTTAATCGGAGGGAGTCAGGTCATCTTCGGATAACCCCAGTTTTTTCAATGTTCGTTTCAGGATAAGGTTGATCCTGGATCCATTGTCAACAAGGCAGCGACAAACCTCCATGCCCTTAAATTGGTGAGTGATGTACAGTGGGTAGATGTTCCCTTGTGTGGGAGAGCCTTCATCTTCTCCAGAGAATGAAATGATGGCCTGACACTCGGAGTTCTTGACCACTTCAGCATGAAAGTCTTCTATAGCTGCTACCTCCTTCTCAAATTGGAGGGGGCTTCCTATAGCCTCAGTGAGGGCCTCGCGTATATCTGACAACAGGCGAAGGGATTCAAGGATAGAAATCCTCACTCGGATTTCAGTGAGTTTCTTGAGGACATCATACTTCTGCGCCAAGCGCAAAATTTTTCTTACAGGAGGTCGGTCTATGATTGGAGGCATGGCGGGCCCTGCCGTCTAAACTGGTGTCTGGCTTGTGCTAGGAATGTCAGGCTGATCACTAGTCGAAGCATGAAGAGTAACTGTTGGATGAGGATCAGACGACTGAGATTGGCTTGTACCTGGGCAAGGCTGGCCACGGCCGGGACGAGGTATCTTTTCCTGATACAGTAGCTCAAATGGTGGTGGATGCGGTCCTAACGACATCAGATAAAGAAGCTGCGAGTGCTGAGCTCTACGCTGGGCCTGGTGTCCAGTCTCAGTGGCATTCAAAGACTGGACAAAGGTTCCAACTGATGTGCCTAGATGACCCATATGGTCATGGATTTGCCAACGTTGGCATCAGCTGGGGAGGTTGGGGAGGTTCTCATAGCACTCCCCCCCATCGGGGGTAATATAGAGATTTACCAACTCCACTGTATTAACCGAAGCATACACTTTATTGTAACTTTAAGAGTCATTTACTACTAGATGGATTCTGGGAGGGATCCCCATCTCAGGGGGCATGAAGCCGCCGAGAGTGCAGGACGACAATGACATTGGCAGGGCACGTTGCTTTTTCATGCACCGCCGATGCTTGCTCTTCTGGGAAGAGGCCAACTGAAATGATGATGTAGAAGTGGTGGCCATAGCTTCTGAAGGTTCTATATGATTTATGTGTGCCTGAATGATGTCTTGGGCACAAGAAACCATCTAGAATCCCATCCAATCGTAGTACATCTGGAACCCACGGTTGGAAACCTTTTTCCACTTGCCTTCGCTGTCGCTACTGCTATCTGACCTCACAAAGACAACCGCCACTTATGTCAGGGATGGGACCCACCTGACTATGTTGTTATTGACCCGATCTTGGATCCATTCTTTAAACATAATGCACTGTTAGTGAGTGTGCCCTAGAATTTGATGACAGGGGCAGTAGTTGGGGCAATCAGTGAGATTCCCCACTTCTGGCCTTCAGCACTCAGGAAAGCGTACAATCCCTTGATCTAGGGTGCTATAAAAGTAACCGGGGATCTGAGTCTTGCTGAATGAGTAGGTCCAGTTTTTTGCTTTCTGAAAATGGGGCCCTTGGGGCCTGGAATTGACGAGGGGATGGAGGGGCCTGTCGGGGAGGTGGACCCTGATCGTCCTGCCTATGCGGTGGCGGCACATTCCGTGGGGGAGCATGCCGATTCTAAGGATGCTGCTGAGCCAGAGGTTGTGCCTGAGGTGGAGGGCCTCTATGAGGTGGCGGGGCCGGTGGAACTGGTAGTAACTCCAGCTGTCTAGGGGATTCTATTTGGGCAACCATGGCGGTCTCGGCTCTGGAAACTCTCTTTTCTATAATTAAAGGGAAAAGCAGACGTGCCCGGATGGCCTATTGAAGGGCTTACTCAAGGCTCTGGGCCTTTTCAGAGAAGTCTCGGAATCCTCTAGGGTAGTTCTGAGTGATCAGTGAAGGAACCAATTCCATCTTGATGTTCCCTATACACATCGTCGGTAATTGTTCCTGTGTCGGTGGCATGTCAAGGGAGTATGTATGCCCCTTCGACCAGGTGATAAATTCTACGACTTGCTCAACAAGCCTTTTCTTTCACTTGAAGAGGTCTGCAATGCTCGTTTTATGGGTGGTGGAACTGAACTGGTAGACGAATTTCTTGCGAAGTTCCTCCCAGTTGGTCACATATCCGATGGGGTGCTCGCTGTACCAGACAAATGTCGGCCCCTCCAATGTCTAAACAAAACAGTGGAGCTTAGAAGCCTCCTGCTATGCTGGAGTCCCTAACATGGGCCCACACCTTGAGTTGAAGTGGGCCAGGTGTTGTGGAAGGTTTCTTTTCCCATGAAAGGGAGAGAAGGTGGGATTATTGAAGCCTGTATGTGCCGACATATCATCCACCCATGCATGTTATGGATTAATATCTGGTGGTATTTCCACTTTCAATGTTTCCAATGACTCAAGGTAGGCTATGAGCAATGCCATAGGATCATCTGAGCGGGGTTTCCAATCATGATAGGGTTCCCTAACCACGAGTGTGTTGCCGGTCTCTTCAACATGGTAGACAGGCTCAACGTCTTGTGGAGCCGCTGGTGGAGTGACCCTTGGGGCTTCTGGGGAATCCTGAGCAGGGTTCCTTTGATTGTCGCGCCGTTCAGGTGTGTTGTGCGAGACATACCACACCCTCTTTCTGTGAGCTTTGGCTTCCGCCCTGTCCGCAGGAGCGGCATGATCAGGTTTTCCAGGGGGAATCTCGTCGAGGGGTAGTTGTTCCTACCCTTACTGCCCTAGCCTAGGATCACCATAGTCGGGTCAACACTCTACATCGCATTCAGCTTGGAGTTCGTCGACCAACCTTTTCTTCTCAGCAAGCTGTTGGCGCAATGTGGCCTTCTCGGAGTCTTCCTCTGTCTTCTGCACTGAGGCGGATAGGTCGGAAATCTTGAGAGCTTTGACATGCTCTTTTCCCTTACTGGCATTCTTACCGAGTACCATCACCTCAGTGGGCGTAGGGAGACCTAGGAGGTTCCTCTATTGATGAGTAATCCTCCCCGATGGGTACAATAATGGTGTAACACCCACATGGGATAAGTCTCCATCATGAAACTCCAGCTCATCCTCATTTTCCACTATGTTGGCCATGTTAACCGTGACACTTCCTGGGGGCATGTCCTCAATATCGCATAGTGAGCCGGGATGTCGCCAGATCGGACTGAAGAGGAGGGAAACATACTTCCCCCATCCATAGATTCTCATGTGGGGGTTAGACTCTTGATAATTTTTTAGAGTACCTTGATACTCTAAATTCATTTCTGCTGGAGGGCCTCACGACGACCTGGTGACTCGGGGCACTGGGCCACAAGGAGTGCTGCCTGATCGACTAGACGACATTGCTCACTGGTGCCTTCGAAAGAGGCTTGGATCCATGGATAAACCACATGCTGGTGACGAAGGCTAAAATTTTTCCCCTAGGGGGTGTAGAGAAAACACTCAACATCCTTCGGAGTGAGGGATTCTGGTATGCATAAATTCTGCACTACCACATGCCAGAACTTCTCAGGGAAGTGGTCCACTCCAAGGATTCTCCAAAAGCTACTCGGCTCAAATTCAGGGTTTGGCCCTTGATTTCCCCACTATCCAAATGAGGTTTGTTGAGTAAATGGCAGTAGTATTGAGGTAGACCGCTGGGGCAGAAGGCTGGCTGGTGGAGAATATGGTGAACGAGCTGACTGGCCGCCAATTCTTGGGCTGCCCTCCGAATAGTGTAGTGACTGAGCCACCACGTCATGATAAAGGGGATAGACGGCCGCCATTCCCGGCTCAGGGGCTAGGGCTGTTGATGATGGGTCGCACTAGTGATCGCCCACCATTGGTCCCCATAATATCTCTCTGTGATCTCATGTGGAGGAAGAGAGCACTTCCAGCAACGATAGTGGTGATTGAATGACCATAACCTGCATGTTATCCAAATTATTATCCTCCTGGATATACCTGCGGAGGAGGGGCAGGAATCCTGTGGACCCTGCATTTCATGAGTACTAGGCTAATGCGCCTTGTTCCTGCCCCGACCCTTGACTCAGATGAGCAATGGGAGGGTTCCTGAGCTGGGTCGTACTCTGCTTCAGTGTTTGAGAAGCGGACCCTTTTTTATCTCCATCAGGACCTTCTCAAAATTCTTCTTATGGTGGTGGCGGCCCACCTTCCTACCCCTGGGTAGCTCCTCAGGACAGGGCTGATTCTTGACACGCGAACCTTCGGCCACACTCGTGCTGCGGTGGAGTGGATTTCCACCCATGAAAGTCAGAGTGTGAGGGGCACCGGGACAAATGTCGAAGGTAACATGAGGGGATCTCCATGAATGACACTAGAGTGGGCAAAACCTCCGCTGGGACCGATAAGAGCATGGGGAGGACCTCCATGCTTGGTGAGGGTGGACCGAGGCTGACCTTCACCGCCCTGGTTTCCAGGGTGAGGAGGACCTTCACCAGTCGTGGAGAGGATGTAGGGAGGATCTCCACATTAGAGAGAGACTGGATGGGGGATGTCCCCACATCGGCGGTCGGGGGTAGGAGGAATGACTACATACCGTGTGTAATAGGCACAAGAGAGGTTTTCGTGTCGAGTATCAATGTCATGGGGCAGGTCTTCATTCGGATTGGGGGTAGCACATGGCAAAAATCCATGCCGAGTCACTAAGAGGGGAAGACCCACACTCTATGTAATAGTGGTATGGGGAAGTCCTCTGTATGGGGTGGCTTCACTGCATGTTGGTTCGCGACAACCATTGTTTCTGCATGTGACCAGGACATTCGAATTAACCTTCCCATGGTGCAGTTGGGGCCTCGACCCGGTTGGGCATAGAGGTGCCCCTGCAAGGTGTATGTTGGGACCTGATGGTATGCATCGGCGGTGGCTCGGTCCATAGTAGTCGTCGACATTGATTCCCCTTGGCGGGTTTCCTCCTCAACTTGCGCCTGACACTGGCGTCGGGTCGGACCAGCCGGGACTGGTGGTGCAGGTGCATAGCTTACCTGCTCCTCATCAAGTAAGGCCAGGTGGCGGGGATGACGTGGCCAGGTGGGAGCCCTCGTTGGGAGCCCCTGGATTGGGACTCTATCTGGGAGGGCCAGACATCACCTACCTCTTCAGCATAAGGCAGGGAGTCGTCAAAGCGCACTGGGGACAGGCTCTCGATGCAGTTGTATGTCGGGGTGGGGAGAAATTGCTCCCAGCATGGCCCTCAGGGGTGGCGTTGACGGCGAGGCGTGAATGACTCTAGATCCAGGCGGGCCATATCCTACATTGGTATGATTCACACCTCCTTGTAACGATTTATGAGGACATTATTTACCCTTCATTGGATAATTTATAATGGGGAGTTGGGGATTGGGTGCCCCACGGTCGTGGATGCATAGGTCATCGCAGAAGTGGTGAAGCCACTAGGAGTAGTTGTGCTGGCGTTGCCCATGCACCTGCGTAGATGGGAGGGCAGTGATCGTGTTCCTGAGGAAGAAAACTGATTCCTGATAAGCAGAGATATGAACTCGTCAATGCAGAAAGAAAAATGAATCGACAACCAATGACCCAATGCCATCCTGTCTCTCATGATTTGTAAGAGGGATCCACACTGACAACGTTGCAGAACAGGATGTCCAATGTTCTACTACCCCCACTTTTGGTGAGTTTCATGCGAGGTCCGCTATTTTCTTTGTGGGACCAGGCACCGGATATCTAGATCCGGTGACACATCAATTCATTGATACCCTGATTGCTACTAATCGCCATATTGAGGTGAAGAACTTCATGTCGGGTTCACCATTTTTGATTCCGATTATTTCTCTGGGGCGTGCGTGTCCGTCTCGTTTGGGGATGAGAGGCGCGATTATTGTTGCCCTGCATTCCAACTTTCCAAAGGCGGGCATCATCCGCTCTTTATTCTAGGACGTCTGCTCCATGATCGAAACGGGATGATGGGATTTTGGTTCTTCTTTCTGCAGATTCCTCCAAAGAACTCGTCACCTAGTCCAAGTCTCCCTCATACACATAATACACTATTCATGAATCTCTTCACAGTGCAATATCTTCATGGACACCAGTTAATTACGCTGCTTCTGTCAGGACATTCCAAGGATTCTGGTCAGAGAAAAACCATTCGTGAGGGGAGTAGTCACTCTGGGCATCACTGGCATCTCTTGATGTAGGGGATTGATATTTCTATCTTTTGTCCCTTATTATAGGGCTTCTCGAGGGCGCAAAAGCTCGAGGGATCTCACATCGAACATGGGGAATCAAATTCCTTGGGAATTTATCTAAGGTTTTCCACAGCTTCCCATGTTTAACATAGGGTATGTGGTAAGTTTAACGTCTAGTGAAGATAGATCAGGCTGATCCGAACACTGAATAGAGTGGATCAGAGGGTGGAACCCCCTGGAGGGAACACCGATATTGGGGATATCACGTGGGTGGCCTCACAAATTTTGTTAGTTGAAACGGGGAATGGGGTGGCATTATCCCACCGGGATTTGGTGGCCCAGATAAAAATAAATATGGATGATGGATAGGTTGAATGAAGAGGAGGGTGAATGGGATGGAATCATCATGAAGATGATGACGGTTTCGGGCTTGAGCCTCGAAGAGGGTTCCTACATATCCCCGTGGCTGGGAATCAAAGTCCATGTAGTTCATCTGATGATGACTTACCTAAAATTGGGGTTCAAAGGCTTACCGCAGAATGGAGTGACAATGGATTACTGCTGAATGGTGGATATCGTTTAACGTCATGCAGGATGGGGGTGAACCGACGTAAAGGTGGACCTGGGGTCTGATGGATGGTGGCCTTGAACCTCATGTAGGCTTCCTACGTACCCTGCCTTCTCAAGTACCAAAGACCACGTAGTTCAGGTTATGGGTGTGGGGATTACACTCCAGGCATCCCATGGGTGTCAGTAAACCGACGTGAATAAGGACATGGGGTCCAGGTGGATGGTGGGATTGAACCTCATAGAGGCTTCCTATGTGCCTTGCCTTAGCAAGGATCATATTCCTTGTAGTTTGGATGGGTGGGTGGAGTCAGTGAACCGACGTGAAGGTCGACCTGGAATCCAATGGTCGTTGGGATTGAACCTCGTGGAGGCTTCCTATGTCCCTTGCCTTGACAATGATGAAAGACCACGTAGTTCAAAATTTGGGAATTGGGCTTACACTTTAGGGTGCCTAAGATGATCGGGGCTTGGTGCACTAACACGAAGATGGCCGGGATCAATGGATGGTGGTGGTATTGAACCTCATGGAGGCTTCATACACACCCTGCCGTGACAAGGATCAAATACCATGTAGTTTAGGTGGGTTGGAACCGATGTGAACGGGGTTGGAGTGACCAGATGCTGGTGGTCCTGAACCTCAGGGAGGCTTCTTACATACCTTACCATAGAAAGGATCAAAGTTCTCGTAGTTCAGGTGGGTGTGGTGATTACACTCTAGGGTTCCCTTGGTGTTGGTGAACCGACATGAAGATGGTCAGAATGACCGGGTGTTGGGATTGAACCTCAGGGAGGCTTCCTACGTACCCTGCCATTGCCAGGATCAAAGTCCTTGTATTTCGGAATGGTAGGGTTTGAAGCTTACACTCTAGGTGTCCTAATGAGTTGGGGAACCGACGTGAAGATGGTCAGAATGACCGGTGTTGGTCTTGATCCTCAGGGAAGCTTCCTACATACCTTGCCTTAGCAAGGATCAAATTCCTCATAGTCCAGGATGGTAGGGTGTGGGGAATACACTCTAGGCTACCCAAGATGAGGATGCCGGGGTCAGTGCTTACTCTATTCCCACATGATTCATGATAGGTGTAAGAAACAAGAGGAAGTAGAGACCTAAAAATCACATCGTGAAATGTGAATCTGTGGGAAGTGGAGTGGGACTTACACGTGGTTAGTGGCCTAGGGAGGAAACAGGGGAAAAGGCGTGGTTAGCAGCCTGAGGAGGTTGGGAATTACTTCAGGATGGATGCCTGAGGTGAAAAAGAGAAGTAAGAGGGGGACTTGGTATTAAAGAAAGAAGAAGCATTGTTTCCTACCACGCTCTTCTCTAGCCCTGGGTACTGAAGATGAAAAAAGGACCATGGATGCTTCCTCTTGCATGAAAATCTTGAGTCTTACACAAATGGGCTTCCCTTTCTTTGCGGACAATCAACACTAAAATAAAGAGGATATCATCCCCTTTGAGGGGTGATCCCATCCCCGTGGAGACATTTGGGTGTGGAGAATGTCCAAGGCTGGGGGACCCTACGTGCAAGGCACGGGGTGAGGTCACAGTTTAACTTCATGTGCTGAGCACGATGGTGCTTGGCAGTTTAACATCCTGCAGCTCGGACAAGGAGGGTTCACTCTGCACCCCAAGGAATTACACAACTGGTACCCTCTTCTCCTTTGTGCAGAGAGGGGACATGAAAATCTATGGTAAAGTGGGGTCACAGAGCAAACCATTGAGGGGACCATGTTAGTGTGGCTATGCGAAGAAGAAATATCCATTAGTGGGCCTATGTGAAGAAGCATGAGGCGAAGCAATGCAAAACAAGGTGTCGTCTAAGGTAATTTGAAATCACATCATGCAAACTTGATGGTTCGCATGGAAAATGAATTGCTAAGCAGAGGAGTTCGTAGAAAGGGTCCTTGTGAAGCTCTGTTGCTCCATGTGGTGGAGGACACTTGCGAAGGGGTGTGCTTCGTGAAGTGGGGTGTCTCAGCCTAAGCATAGGGAATAGGTGTATATGGGTGGTGCTTTGAGAATTGTAAAGTCATTCGCGGAGCACTACCTTGCAGAAAAAAGGTGCCTCATGAAGCAAGGTGTCAGGAAGAAATGTGCTTCACGAAGTACAGTGACCATGCCTCAACATGGGGATCATTTGTACATGAAGGGTATTTAGTGAAGCATAAACAGTCCATGTCGTCCAGGGTCCCCTTGGGGATCCCCTTCCTTCATGAAGGCCCTTAGGCTTCGTGAATGGCATCCCTCAGGGAAGAGGGGATCAAAACGAGACAATGGAGAGGCACTTCATGGTGAAGAAGTACCTCGCACAGCTCATGGTTCACAGAGCAGAAGGATGCTTCGTGATTTGGGAGCTGGTAAGTCAAGAGGTCAGATTTTCTGTCTTTTGGGATTAGGGGGAGCCTGGTATTTATAAGCAAGAGGCGCCGTGAAGTAGAGCTTATGCGGTGCGAAGAGGGTCTTGGTTACTTTGTGGCGGGATCAAAATGTCAAATGCCATCACGGAGCATCCTGCCTCCTTGATTTGCAGAGGGCTCACGAACGTCAAATGAATTATTGGAGCATCTGTCCTCCTTGCTTCACAGCAGGCTCACAAACGTAAAATGCATCCATGGAGCAGCCTGCCTCCTTGCTTCGTGGTGGACATGGTGTTGGGGGGACTCCACAAAATAGCTTTGCGAGGTAGTCAAACTAGCATTTGGTTTTGGATTCTACTATGTACCGAATTTTGGTGCCAACAGAATTGTGTACCATATACATACATCGTAATCTTGTCACAATGTCTATAGATATCCCATCCCACATACATTCTGGAACATAAAGGATTTGAGCTAAACCTTCTAGTAAATGGAACTCATCCTTCACATGTTGATAAGTAAGGCATTGAGAAACGAACTCTGTAACTCCTTTCTTCATCAATGGCAACCAAAACTGGAGTCGGAGGCCTTGTTATATCTTGTCCACACATGGATGTGGCTTAAAAGGTGATTTAAAAAAACCCCTCAAAACCTCCTCCTGCAACATCACTAGAACCACCATCTATCCTCTGAAGAGGATGAAGTGGTCCCCAACTTTTCAATATCCACCAATAGCATTCCCCATCAACATCTAAGCATGTAGGGTCTCCCATATATTATCCCCATGTTGTGTATCCCTAACTCATTGTAAGAGTGTAGGGGTGAAAACCATTAATTGGAGGTAAGCTTCTCCGTCTCCATCCATATAGGATATCTGCAATAATTCCAACTACTCTGACACCTCATTCAGCAACTGTGAACTAGATCTTTGGCCGAGAGAATCTTCCAGCACATTCCCCCTCCCAAGAGTACAGAAAATCTCAAAGTCATAGTCTTGGTGGATGTATATCCATCACCTCTACATCATGTTAATATCTTCTTAGGAGAACATATACTTGAGTCTCTTGTGATTAGAGATGAGAGAAAACGATATTCCATTAGGTACTGTCTTCTGATATTCAATGTTATGACAACCATTTATATCTCAAGATCGTGGGTCGAATAGTTATTCCCCTGTGGTCACAACATGTGTGAAGCATAGGAAATCACTTCTTTCCTTTGAATCAGGGTAAAACCAAGACTACTCCCTGATGCATTAGAAAACACTATAAAATTGATTCCTTCTTTCTGTGACCTCTAGATGAGAGTGCTCATCATCTTTTTTCTCAGCTCTTGAAAGCACTACAGGCACTTTTCTGTCCACATGAATGGATTCCCCTGTTGTGTCAAAATTTTCTACAGTACTTTTACTCTGATGAATTTGAGAGCAAACCTATGACAGTACACTAATAGTCAAAGGAAACTGGGAACCATGATAACCCTTTTGGGTGTCTCCAATTAAAGCATAGCCTCAACCTTAACCAGAACCACTACAACTCTAGCCTCTAAGATGACATGTCATAGAAAATGGATCTCATGAATCTATAACTACCACTTAGATATATTCTTGTACAGGAGGTTCTGTCAAAGTGTGTCTAGGACTCTCCGTATTTGTTTCATGTGCTCCTCCTAGTAAACTGAATACCCTATTATATCATCATTGAAGACCCCCACAAACCAGTCTATATAAGGCTGAAATATCAGGTTCATGGGTCTCATGAAAACTACTAGGGTGATCGTCAGTCCAAACAACATAACCAAGTACTCATAGTCACCATAACAACACCAAAAAGTGTTTTTTCCATATATCCTCATCTCATACACATAGCTGGTGATATCCTGAAATGAGGTCAATCTTTGATAACCATTTTCCCACTTTCAATGGATTAAAGAGGTCATTGATCCTTAGTAGTGGATGCCTATTCTTCATGGTCACTAGGTTTAAGTTCATAAAATCCACACATAACCCGAAACACCCTTCTTCCTCCTTTTCAAACATAGTTGGTGCTACCTAGGGGGAAATACTATGTCTCACAAAACCCTTCCTCAACAAGTCCTCCAACTACACCCTCATCTCATGATTCTCTTTAGGATCCATATGATATGTAGGTGTATATATTGATGCCTTCCTATGGTGTAGATCAATGTTCAATTATATCTCTCAGTGGGGAGGTAAACCAAGAAAATATTCAAGAAATACGTCCTCATACTCTACTAAAACTATAGGAAACTATGGACTCATTACATCAACTGTATTTATGGAGAGGCTAGCCAACTAAGGATTCATTGGTTTCACCCTCTTATGCGTGAGTATATCATATGCTTCCTGGATTATCCTTTCACAATTCAATGAAAAATGAATATTTTTATAGAAAATTTACAAAAATTCATCCTAATATATATTTATTTTCTAATTTTAAAAACTATATTTATTTGTTAAATTAAATTTCATAAATTTGGTAAAAATTAATTTTATTTTATGTGTGTAAATAATGACTAATGTATATTTTAGAAAAAATATAGTTTTATATAAGATATTTCATTTTAATTATTATAATTTTATTTCTAACAAATAGATAATCATAATGTTTATAATTTAGATAGTACTATTCATACCCACAAATTTTAAAGTTTTGTTATAATGGTATGCTTTATTACATTTCATTTAGACTAAGGGTTGTGTGTTCTATATGAAATCAAATAGATCAAATTTAAAGAACTATATTTTGTGGGTTGTTTATGATTAATGTTCCTTATACCATACGTTATAAAATACAATTTTGTTATTTTATAATTTCATTATGTTATATTATCCCCACATTAAATTAATTAATTTCTCACAATTTATTCTTCCACTCCAAATTTAAGGGTTTGATATTTTAAGTTTCTTATCATAAAAACCCATAACATAAAATGGGTACATAAAAAATATTTTTAATAAGAGTGAAATTGAAATAAAAACATTATTTGGAATAACAAATAATTAGGTTTCTATGTAGGATAACATCGGCATAAATTGAAGATAATGACATTGAATAAAAGAATTAATACTTACAGAGAATAATTGAGGTCATTGATCACAACAAAGTGAATGATCAATGAAATGTTAAGTTTATCAAAAACATAATTATATAATTATCTAAAAGAACATTTAATTAATTGGGTATGATGGTAATATAATAACATTTGTTTTTAAGATCATTTTCCAATATTTCTGGAATTATTTTACTATTTAACAATATAAGTAAATTTACTCAATTCATTTCTATTTCTTAAGAATAATTTTATCACATGGTTGTGCTTTGATCAATTTTCAATTCATCTCTAACTCAATTAAATGAATATCCAATGATGAATTTGTTATTTCTTATGCACTAAAAATTTTATTCAATGGATCATATGATCTATAAAGGGTGAGATTTATATCTGTCTATATAAAACTATTTCTTAAATCTAGTTTGTAAAGAATAAGTTATCCAGTATAAAACATTAATCTTTAAACCTCAACATTGACATCATTATTTCATCATTAATATTTATTTTTCATATCTTTTATGTTCTGTAAATCCACAAATAACCTCAAGTTTTTTTCTTCCTTCCTATTAAACAAAATGTGGGACACCTTGGGTGAAAAACTGGGTCTTACAAAACTAATCCTCTATATAGCCTCCAAGAATACCTTCATCCCATGAATATTTGTGGGAGCCATCTGATATATAGTTTTATTTATCGGTGCCATCCCAAGGTGTAGATAAATTAATATTTCTATCTCTCTATGATGAGGTAAACATGGAACAATTTCAGAAAATCCATCATCATACTCCCCCTCCACTATAGGAAACTAAGGGATCATAACATCCACTACACCAAGGGTCAGACTAGAAAACTGATGAGTAATCTATTGTACCCTCTTATGCTTGAGTATATCATGAACTTCCTGTATTTACTTTTAATAAAAAAAGGAAAACTCAGTGCCATCATTACGAGCACAACACAGTATTCACCAAAAACAGTCAATCTGAAAATGAATTTTGGTTAACCATTAAATACCATGAATGATGTCATAAGGATTTAATGGAACTTCAAAAAGATCCCAATGAAAACTATCTCCTCAAAAACTAGGCCTCTCTATCAGAATCGATGTGTGATTATCGAGTCTCCTCGAGTTGGAGTCTCTAATCGTAAGGTTAGAGTCAATGGTTAAACCTAAATATCTGAGTATCAAACAATATTTGTCGCAAGAAAATAATGAATAACACCTATGTATATTAATAATTAATATATTGTAAAAAATACACACATCATACCTCATTTCATCCCTAGAGCTTTGGGGTCATTAGCCTTATCATCATGTAGTTTGCTTCATCCTCATCCCCCATCTCCTTGAGCCTGGAGCAAACCACTTGGGGGTGGTGGTGGTAATAGGTCAAACCTTCGACAACCTCCTTATGAAATACCTTCCCCTCTACCAAATCTTATACCCTATGGAAACACCTTCTCTTGTCTTTTTCTCTACCTCAGCAGTCCCTCGACAATATACTGATTAACTGAAGGACCGGTCAGGTAATCTAAAGTCATATTTCCCCGACCATCGCCTGGGAAAAATTTTATATACCTTGGCTTATTTTAGATGCTTTGGGAGCCCTACACTACGGACCTTAACTCCTAGGATTTCCTCCTGAATAACCTAAATATCTTGGATCCTTGTGACTGTTTTTGGATACCAATCACTGAGGTCTCAGCTACCGGGTTCCCACTGCTAGCTCCCCCTAATGGTGTCTACTCTTCTAGAAAACTATCCACTAACAGGCCTCTATTATGTACCATGGAAAAATTATAAATGATAAGGGAGATCAATGATTCCCTAATTCCCTGTGTAATCCCTACATTGAGGTCCGACCCCTAAAGAACTAGTCCCATACCATATCTATGGAATATTTCGAAAGATAAGTAAAATTTGTTGTATACACTGCCAGAGTCATACTACCGTGATGTAGATGTCGCAACTCTTATATGTGTACCGATTGCAATGTGTTTGGATAAAACTCGTATCTAAAGATATGTTCAAATTCTCTCTAGAAGAGAGTAGTCTTGTCATGTTTCCAAGTCACCAAGCTCCACCATCACCCCACAGAGCCCTGAAGAAGACTCACGATGAGGACTTCCATGTGATTGGCTTGCATCCTCACATGCCAAAAAAATGGGTGACTGCCTCTAACCAATCCTCGTCCATCTGGGGTCTTGTTCACCCCAATACCTAGGATGTCAATTCCTCCAAAACATAGGAAACACACTCTTCATACATGCATCCTCATCATGTAGTGTTATTAGTATGTGATTCTTGAAAGGTGGTGTTATAGTTGGTAAACCACTCAGAGGTTCTATCTACTGTACAAGACCCTCTAACAAGGCCTCATCAATGGGTGGATCATCCTCACGATCACACGATGGAATCATGATTAGATATCATTATTGAGACATCCTGAAATAAAACAAGATATACCACAATCAATAGACTATATCTTGAGAGGTGACTCAAGAAAGAAATGGAAGACACAACCATTAATATATGATGCATGTAAAAAAAATTTCCTACAACTAGTGTTCTCATGTACCGAGCTGAAAATAAGGTGATCAGAGCCCTGGTGTATGGATACATCGATTGTCACACCAACAGTAGAGTCCCTAGCTAGAAAGACAAACTCCAAACACTTAAACCTGATGCCCCAAACCAACCTCGCAAACTCTATGTAGGAAAGTACAACCGACCACCTATTATACAACTCTGTCATGAGACTTCATACAGGGGCTTGTGCTTCAACAATCCCAACCCCACCATTAATAGTCTATAGGTTGGTGATAGCACTGAGTAGGCATTTCCCACAAATGGCAAACATTATCCTAATGTACCTATACACATGTACACATATCCAAGCTCACAAAATGCTGAATTGTAAAATAAATGAAAGAATTAATTTATACAACTAATATCCCTTAATCGGAGTACAATAAAAAATAATGGAAAAGTATATAGGGTTAAATACAAGCCCACCACAATGATTCTGTACCCAAGACAATTGATACTATAAAGAGTCAAACCTTCTCCAAGGGTGAAGACTACGTCAATGGTACTATCCTAGTGAACTACTCATTTTTCCCAGGTCCATCTATGCTCCGTCCGCTCCTGGTTCTCTTTGAACACCCTAAAATGGGCCACCTTCTACAAAAGATACACCATGTGTGGGAAAAGACCATGTGTAGGTTCGTATAGCAAGACTTAGTAGGACATTCTGAAAATAGTAAACATGAACCACCTAGTATAGTTATCTCAATATAAGAGGAAAAAATATATTATTGATACAACAAGTAAAAAACCGTAATATACTCATGATAGAGACCACACCAACCGGTGGTCATAACCAAATTCTTTCCATAGGATTCTTTGCAAAGAAACACCTTTTCTCCGAGAAATCACTCCAAGACCCATGTTATCATCAAAGAAACTTGACAAAGATGTCTAGATCATTTTTCCCAACCCAAAGAGAATGCAGTAGTCTTAGAAGACTATGATATATAGAGAGGGGGTCATTTCTAGAACCATTTGGGGACACCACAAATCTAATCTGAATCAACCCACTACGTAGTGGATCATATGGCAACGATTCCAGAAACCCTACTGATGAGGCCCTCTTGATGGAGGATCGATTTCGTACTCAAGAAGGTAATTATGATTCTACAAAATCCACTAGGGATGATAGAGTATCACACTTCAGTATTACAGAGGTAGGCCACAACTCTATCTGAGACTCGGCCTCTCTATAGGATTACAATCCTATGATGTGGTTATAATACCACACTTTACCCGTGAGGAAATAACCATGAGAACACACTAAACCAATAATGGTTAAAAATATTAAAAAGAGAACATAAAATCAAAATAACGTACCCAAATCAACAATCTTAAAATCAGCTTCACATTTCCAATGATGACACGTCATTTGGACGCTCTGTTTTGGAGTTATGGTTGTTTGAAAAAAGGTGACTATAGACCTATCGGGGCCTCTGGACCTATCGTTATAGAAGGTAAACCTTCGACTACAGTAAATCCAACTACCATCATGGTCTGTCCACCTACCATGCAGATCGAATGCTCATGGACCGACCATCGTGTTCTGTCCACCTTTCACGTTGGACTGGTAGTTTCAGTCAACCGCCCACGGTAGCTCGAGCTTCCACGACACCATGGTTGATCACTGAAGCCAACTTCAATTGGGCTCTACCCCAATTTCCCCAGGTCTGACTTTGGTCCCCCTCATCCAGTCCAGCCCACTGACCTTTGTCGACACACCGATTTGAACCAACCACTGGCACACATCACGTCCATCGCTGATCCTGCATCTATCATCGCACTCCTGCATCTAACATCTTGTCTGCCTCTTCCATCCTATCTGCCTCTGCCATCCCTACCCACTCCAACGCATACAATGAGGTCTTGTGGCCTCCGACCCATGCAACTCATCACCACTGCGGTTTCACTTGGCTCATCCTACTACATGTGGGCTACCACATTGAGCGGACGCCACTACCGCGTGTCGGTGGTCCCTTATGTGGACCTCCACTCCTTCACTGATACCCAAAAATTGAAACTATCTTAGATATATTCTCCTTGGATCTCAATCTACATAGATCTAGCCATAGTTAGAGATTTTCCCCAAATTTAGGGGTCCAATCAAGTTCAAAACCACCCGTCAACATCGATCTATGATCGAGATGATCCAACTGGTGAAGAATGAGATCAAGTATGTATAAAGGCAAGGGAACCAAGGTTTATCATCATTGGCCAAGAATTCATGTCCAAATTTCAGTAATGGTGAATTTGAGTTAGAAAGTCACATAAAATAAATCTCATTGAACAAATCCAATATCACAAAGTGATTTTTCTATAAATTAATCCAATCTTAGATTGATTTTCATTCATTATAGAAATTTATAAATGGGAATAAACAAATAAAATAACAATATCATCCTTAATTTTGATCGATCACTGATGAATAATGAAGCCATGTTATTTTAATTTGTGATATCTTTCAAAATCGATGCGTGTTAAACATCGATCATCGATCCATTTTTATTATTCAGAAAGAATTCCCATAGCCCTATCTACAAGATACCCAAGATGTTATAGGGTCATGTAGCTAACCCAAGAATCTATACATAAGAATACACTTAAAGAACCAGTCACTGCATCAATAATTTTTTTAATTATTTTATTCATTTTACTCTCACAAAACATCTTTCACAAACGACCAACACCGACCAATGTTAATCTAAGCCTAGGGTAAAGACAGTATTCTGAACTCAACGGTGCCCTCAGATTTATGATTTCGGAAACTATTTAAGTGTTCTTCCAATATTTCATGAAAATTTTATAAATAGTCTATTAAATATTTTAACATTTTTATACCATTTTTTCGGGCTTACTGGGGCTTGGAATGAGATGTCGTCTTTGTGCCTAGTCTCGAAAATAGTCTATCCAATATCATCGGATAATAAATAGAAAATAAAATATGTTTCAATTATCCACATAATAAATGATCTTTCTACAAAACATAATGTCTTATTAATCTATGGTTGTTACATATATTAGTAATTTGTTGTTTATTATCATCATCAGATGAAAAAAAATTTCAAATGCTTGATACATATTTAACAATTGAAAATTTTTCATAATTCATTGACATCGCCTCCTTTATTATGAAAATTTTCAATGTATTTTCATAATGGGGTTCCAATTTTTAATTTACTCTCATTCTAATTTTATAGATGTTATGGGTATGATTCAGTTAGAATGGATTCCATAATAATCATTGGTCAGGTAATTCCCTAATAATAGTGAGTTGAATTATATTGATTATTATCTTTTACAAACCCTCTTTATCACCATAGTAATGACATAAATTAATTTATAATATCACATTTTACATGTATTAATTCCATTATACACATTAATGATCATATCATTTGGGTTGATGTTTGAACAAACATGAAAATAATATATTATATTATCAAATTTGTATGAGTATGGTGGTAAGTGATATTAATATAAATTCTCCAAAAGCATAATAATTATAATATAATATCATTATAATGTAGTATTATAGTTGTAAATAATTTATATGACAGGGTACTTCAAAATGATAGTGATGAAATACGTACATGTTTTGATGAATTCTCTACCCCGAGAAATAGGTTTGCTCAAAATGAAGTATTTAGGCCTCTTGATTGGTACAGGATTTAAAGACAAGTAAAATTCAAGGAAATTTTTTTTTCTTAATTTTCATTGGAATTTTAGAAGAACGCAGTTTCTGACGGCACCTGATTCCGAGGCCCGGTGTGCCCAGAATCATTTTCTGAAGTTTGGATCGGGTACATTCAGTGAACGAACGAGCGGGTTTTTCTATCATTTAAACCGGTGCTCGGAATCGAATTCTGAGGGCACCGATGGAATCGCGGCACCGGTATTTTCTTAGAAACGACTTTTCCAGAGATTCTTTTTCTCAGGTGTGGTTTTTAGTTTTTCTGGGGTTAAGTTAAGAAATAAAATAATGTAGTGCGACAACTTTATTTTATTTCACTTAAAGCCACTTAAACTAAGTTGAAGTGGATAAGGTGGAACTCAAAATATCCTACCCTCTTGGTAGGATATTTCTGAGGTGGGGCCCACACGAGCCCTACCGTTTATTTTCCTCTAAGTACCGCACCCGCGAAAACCCCTCTTAAATGAAAGTCAACTGGTGCGTTTTCTTAAATTCTTAACATCCCTATTAATTGGGCAGTTAAGTTGTAACCATTAATTCATCGAATTAATGGATATTTTCTTAACTTTGTTTTTCGTTTGTTGGCATAAGAATAAAATAAGGCCAACACATGTGGGTGGCTTGTTGAGAGGATTTGGAAAAACTCTAAGTTCTCCATCCTCCTTTGCGAAGAACGTGAAGAACACGAAGAACGCCGAACCCTCGGAGATCGATGACATGACACCGTGTACCGCGACGCCGACGATTCTCCTTCCATTACGTTTATTCCGCGACATTATTTTCCCACGAAAATCTTCGATCAACAACCGATTGAGGTAGGGGATTGCAGTTCTTTTAATTCCTTGTGAATTTTATCCTCAACATGGGTTTAAATGGTGCAATTAAATCTGTGTGTTTTTAAACCTCAGAGATCATCGACACGACGCTGTGTACCACGACAACAACGACGCTCCTTCCACGACGCGACGATCCTCTTCTTCCCCGAAGGTTAATTCCGTGGAAAACTCACGTTCGACGACAACATTGAGGTAGGGGTTGATTCATTTAAATAATTGTGATTTATACCCGTGGCGTTTGATTAATTTTTTGTTGTGAGATTTTAAAACCGCTAACGCGGTGGGTCCGGACTAACGAACAAGTCCGTACCCACCGCCCCTTTCGTTCTTCGTGTGCGAAACGACGGACGTCAACAAAACAAGCCGCACAGGTGATGAGAGGTCCCCGCAGTGAAGTACGGACCTCGAGAGGGCCTTTGGAAAAGATGGCGTGAAATTACGACCACTGGAACTCATTCGGTGGTCCACGGAGCAGCCTGCCGGAGCGCCCCGCCGGCACAGCGACGCCGGCGGCAGGAGGCGGCGACGCCCGGTGCGCCGCCGGAAGGAACCGCCGCGGCTGAAGCCGCGGCGGCAGCATGCGGTCCCGCGACCGCACGGGACTGGAGGGGAATGGGACATGGCAGCCAGCCGTGTCCGCTGTCATGGGTGGCCCCACGCGGGGCCGCGGATCCTTCACGCGGGGGCAGCGCGCCCCCTGCTCCTCTCGGTCGTACCCGGCTGAGCCGACCCGCTGAGCGACCGGGTCGCGCCCGCACCGGCCGAGCCGAGTCGCGCCCAGGCCGGGCCGGGCCACCCAGGCCGAGCCGGGCCGCGCCGGCCGGGTCAGACCCGGGTTGGGTCGACCCGGTTCAAGCCGACCCAGGGGGGGTTGGGCAGGGTCGGTCCGGGCCCAGACCCCCCGTTTCGGGCCTTTTTGGTCTTTTTCTCATAACATGAGCTACGGGGCTCCGATCGACACACCGTCTGCGGAGATGTGATCGCTGGATCAAGGCGGTCGTTTCGATATATCACACTCAAGGTTTCGGAATACTTTCTGTTTGGCCGGGTTGGTTTGTACACGAAACCAACCGGGTCCTCAGAGAGAAAACGCTTATAACATGAGCTTCGTTTGTCTGATTGACGTGCCGTCGACTTTGATAGATTATTATAAGTGAGACGGATCTTTTGTCTTACTCCGCCCGAGGTTTGGACCTAGGTGGAGTATGGTAGGGTTGGTTATTCCTTCAAAACCAAATGGGCCCCTGTAACGAAAAAGCCAATAACTCTCAGACCGGGCGTCCGATTGACGCGCCATATGCGACGTTGAGTTCCTGTTGACGATACAGAACATTTGGATACATCAACTCCAGACTTTGAGTCAGTTGATGTATCAGCCTCTCAGCTCATGGAGCGGACCCTCCCGAACGAGCTTGCTGTGTGTGGGAACCCTAGAGATGGCTACGACTGCGACGACAATGACGACTGTACAGAGATCCTAAGTGGATTCGACAGTGACGACTACAACACTCAGTGATCTTTTGTGGATCAGTGCTACCGATCCTGTGTGGGTCCAATCCTGTGTGGGTCAGCGCTCAGTGGTTCTGTGTGGGCCAGCACCTACAGATGCTCTGTGGGTTTGATCCTGTGTGGGTCTTTGCGGGGGTTAGTTACCTATCGATCATGTGTGGGTTAGATCCTTTGTGGGTCATTACGTGGGTTATTTGCCTATCGATCCTTTGTGGGTCAGATCCTTTGTGGGTCATTGCGGGGGTTAGTACCTATCTATCCTTTGTGGGTCCGACGACATAGATGAATCAGTGGAAATATATGATCATCTCTATCGTCATACGAAGAAGTATACCTGTGTGAGATGAATCCTATTTTTCCTTCCTTTATGGATTGTGTTGTTCTATCTTGTATGCATTTACGTTTTTATTTCCTGTGTGGACTGGGTTGTACTTGGGCTCGGATGTTGGAGCTGAATGAGAATTGATGACTTAGGTATATGTATGGTCATATACCTAAGCAGTGTCGGATGTTACCTCATGATTGTATCTTTCCTTTCTGGTTTATCCTTTGTGGATTCTGGGAGACCTTCGAGGGTCTCTGGGTCCCTACTGAGTAGCTTATACTCACCCCTGCATGGGCTATGCCCACACTACATTGTGTTGGTTGTAGACGACGGACAACCCTGATCGTGGTTGAGGCACCATGAGCAGGTCGGTACCCGGTGGTGGATCATTGGGCGAGGAGTACTCGGAGCGGACGACTGGACCCGAGGAGCTGTAGAGGCTATCTGTACCCACCCTTCAGGTGGGATTTCCAATGGACAGCTCGACGTTGCTGATTTACTTTTAGTTGTTGTTTTCCCTTTTGAGTTGTACTTTACTTTCAGTTTGGGTTTGTATACTATCCCACTTACTTTTCCGCACTTACTTTTGTACTCAGTTTTTACTTAGTGTTTACTTCTACTTCTTGCTTGCTCTGTAGTGTTTGTTTACTTTACAAAGGCAATGCCTTTCCTTTTTAATAGGATTTACGCCTTGGTGCTAGTCGCCAGCCCTTGGCCTATGGAAGGCGGGCTTGGGGTAGTCACGGCACGGGCCCTGAGGACGGGCCGTGACAAATTGGTATCAGAGGAGTTCGGTTCTACCACAGAACATTGTACTCTGATCTTTTTCTATGTGAAGCAATAGGGTTAAGAGTATTAGGTGTGGTTATCAGTTCAGGGAGTCTAGTGTTGGTGCGGCGGCCGACGTATCCATACACTAGGACCCTGACTTCTGATTTCCGACTTAATGTACGAAAATATTGATCGCATGTGTGTTTCAAGTTTTCTTTGTGATTACATTGTGTCAGCTCACCAGGTATACTGTTATGACCGTGGCGCACTTGTTTCCTTTTCAGTATGGCCCCACAATGGAAGCCAGCTAGGGTTCCGAGAGTTGAGCATTACGACAGCCCACCGAGCGACGAGGCCTCGGTATAGGGGCCTTTGACAGCTGAGGCACCGACGGTACCTCTACCCGCTGAACCCCCGATGCTTCCAGCCCAAGCCGCTGACAATGCATGTCGCCATAGTGCACTGAACGAGTTCCAGCGCCAACGACCGCCCAGGTTCCGCGGGGAGACGGACTCCCAGGCAGCGGAGGACTGGCTGGATGCAGTTTTACGAGTTTTCAGGTTAGTGAAGACACCAGAAGACCACATGGTGATCCTCGCAGCGAGCCTACTACACGCGGCAATGGGCCAATGGTGGAGCTTGATCTCCAGGTGCACGATGAGGCATCTATCCTCTAGACATACTTTGAGAGCCTCTTCCGCTCAGAGTTCGTCCCAACCATGCTCCGTGCGGTGTGCATCCAGGAGCTTCTTCAGCTGCGGCAGGGCAGCTTGACGGTCGCCCAGTACTCAGCGAGATTTACCGATCTCTCACGCTACTCGACAGACAAGGTATAAAACCCATTTTTCCGGACCCGGACCATTGAGCAGGGATTTAGACATGAGATCAGGGCATTTCTGATCTCCCTCAGCATTCCGAATCAAGCAGGAGTACTGGAGTGAGCCATTTTGATCGAGAGCTTCCTTGTTGAGCCTTCTTCAGCAGCGAGACCTACCGCAGGGCGGCACGTAGTAGAGTCTTCTACAGCAAGAAGTCGACAAATGAATCATGGGTCCAGGTAGACCAGACCCTCAGGAAGGCGACCTCAGGACACTGGCTCAGGAGTGCGGGGCACACAGCGCGGAGCCAATCTTTCGAGAGTCAGACAGTGCTACACATGTGGTGGGCAGGGTCACATGGCTCGTGACTGCCCGACCCACCGTGCCAAGGAGCAGCAGACGGTTGAGGGGCCACCCAGGCAGAGGCAGAGGGTCGACCATGGTGGTCCATAGGGAGAAGGCGGACGAGGCAGAGTAGTTGGCCGAGTAGCAGGTGGTGGGTGATGCTTTGAGGCTCTACCACCACCACCACCACCTGGAGGTCCACACCGGCCACAGGGGGATGGCGGGCAGAGACAGGCACAGCTCGAGGCAGCGGAGTCCTACGACCACGGCGCGCCCGAGATGATTCAAGGTACTATCTGTGTCTATTCCACCCTTTTTTTAGTTCTTATAGACATAGGAGTAAGTCACTCTTTCATAGATGATGCCTTTGTTCGGAGCTCAGAGAATCCGACAGAGCCGTTGGTTCGATCCTTACGGCTAGAGACTCCAACAGGAGAAGACTCGATGATTACGCACTGGTGCTGACAGTGTGAGCTTACTCTAGGAGGCAAGAGCTTTGGCTGGGATCTTCTTGTAGCGGCGTCGAGGCCTTATGACGTCATCTTGGGCATGGATTGGTTATCCACAGTCCATGCTCAGATTGACTGTATTAGGCCCAAGGTGTGATGTGTACACACCGAAGGGAGTAGGTTCACCTTCACCAGCGAGAAGAGAGCCTTCACAGCACAGGATGGACTTCTGCAGAGGAGAGGACAGCCCATCACTCATCAGTTGTCCAGCCTCATCCTAGGAGCAGTTGACGTACAGAGTCCTAGTTTTCCTGTAGTGGTGAATCAGTATGCAGATGTTGTTCCCGACGACATTCCAAGACTACCTCTTTGCAGAGAGGTAGACTTTTATATTGACCTGTACCCCGGGACAACCCCGATATCGACTCCAGTATATCTGATGACCCCCGCTGAGCTTCGAGAGCTACGAGTACAGTTGGAGGACTTGCAGGGCAAGGGATTCATCCGACCCAGTGTTTCACACTGGGCTTCCCCGATATTGTTCGCCAGGAAGGCGGACGGGAGCTTGCGACTTTGTATCGACTGTAATCACCTGAACTAGGTGATAGTGAGGAACAAGTATCCGCTACCAAGGATTGATGACCTCTTGGATTAGCTCAAGGGAGCACAGTGGTTCTCAAAGATAGACCTTTGGTCAGGCTATCATCAACTCAGATTTCGGGACGAGGACGTGCAGAAGAAGGCTTTCAGATGTCGGTATAGCCACTATGAGTTCTTGGTTATGCCATTCGGCGTAACCAATGCTCCAGCGGTGTTCATGGGCCTCATTAATAGGATCTTTCAGCCACACCTCGATCGATTTTTTGTGGTCTTCATCGACGACATTTTGATATACTCGACGACGGAGGAGTAGCATGCCTACCACTTGCGGGTTGTGCTAGACACACTCTGAGAGCACCAGCTTTAGGGAAAGATATCGAAATGTCAGTTTTGGATACATGAGGTCCACTTCTTGGGGCACGTCATATCTGAGGCAGGAGTTGCAGTGGATCCTACGAAGATCGAGGCAGTTCTAGCTTGGGAGCCACCCAGAAGCGTGACAGAGGTGCGGAGTTTCTTGAGACTAGCTAGATACTATCGAAGATTTGTGCCAGACTTCTCCAGAGTGGCGGCACCACTCTCAGCTCTTACGAAGAAGGGAAAACCCTTTCTGTGGTCAGACAGATGTCAGCAGATCTTCCAAGAGCTGAGACAGAGATTGACCAGCGCACCTATCTTGAGGATTCCAGAGGAGGGAGTAGGGTACGTAGTCCACTGCGATGCATCAGGGACCGGACTCGGATGTGTCCTGATGCAGGAGTGGGAAGTGATCGCCTATAGATCACGTCAGTTGAGGCCGCATGAGCAGAACTATGCTACCCATGACCTGGAGTTAGAAGTAGTGGTTTTCACTCTGAATACATGGCGACACTACCTGATGGGCAAGCACATTACAGTCTTTTCTGACCATCAAAGTCTCAGTTACATCTTCTCTCCGAAAGACTTGAACCTGAGACAGCTACGATGGCTCGAGTTCCTCCAGGACTATGACTTTGAGATAGTCTATACTCCTGGGTAGGGGAACATAGTAGCCTATGCTCTCAGCAGGAGGATGGGCATTCAGCTACTTGAAGAGGCGACAGAGCAGCTAGCCGCTTTGCGGATATCCTTCATGGATAGACATGGAGAATCCTTCCTTCAGTCTCTCACAGTCACACCGCAACTACTGCAGTGGGTCAGAGAGGCACAACATGGTGATGCTGACTGTGAGACGCGGCGTGCACAGATATCCTCAAGACAGTCACCTGATAGTTTCTCCTTTGGAGAATAGAAAGACATCCTTTTCAGAGGACGTACCTTGGTACCAGTTGCTTTGCGGGATGAGGTGCTGAGAGAGTTTCACACATCTCCCTTGGCGGTATATCCTGGAGTGGCGAAGATGTACCAGGACCTCAGACGATAGCACTGGTGGCTGGGCATGAAGAAGGTTATGGCAGAGTCCGTTTCTCGATGTCTCACCTACCAGCAGGTGAATGTAGAGCATCAGGTACCATCAAGCTTGGTACAGCCCTTGGAGGTCCCGGAGTGGAAGTGGGACGGGATATCTATGGAATTCGTGACTGGAATTCTATGCAGTTCCAGAGGTCACGACTCCATTTGGGTGATTGTCGACCGACTCACCAAGTCGGCTCACTTCTTACCCATCAGAGAGCAGGGCTCAGTGGAGATCTTGGGACATCTCTACATTTATGAGATTGTACGGCTTCACAGTGTTCCATCATCTATCATCTCTGGTCGGGATGCTCGCTTTACTTCCTGGCTTTGGAAGGGGTTGCAGGAGGTGTTCGGGATGCTGCTACATTTGAGCACTGCCTTTCACCCTCAGACAGATGGTCAGATTGAGAGGACCATACAGAATCCCAAGGACATTCTCCGCGCATGTGTCCTCAACTTTGTTCGCAGCTGGTAGGACCACCTACCCTTGGTGGAGTTTGCGTACAACAACAGCTACCACTCCACCATCGAGATGGCACCATACGAGGCGTTGAACGGCCGACCTTGGAGATCTCCTTTGTGCTGGACAGACCCTGGGGAGTTATCACTTGTGGGACCAGAGATGGTCCAGGCCACAATAGAGAAGGTCCGGATTATCCCGGAGAGGATTAGGACAGATCAGATCCGGCAGAAATCCTATGCTGACAAGAGTCGGAGGCCACTGGAGTTCGATGATGGCGACCACATCTTCTTGCGGGTTTCACCTCGACGTGGGTTACATAGATTTGGTTGAGGCGGAAAGTTGTATCCACACTTCATCAGACCATTCCAGGTCCTCAACAGGATTGGCGAGGTGGTTTATCGCCTGGCTCTACCACCTCAGTTGCACTGGGTGCACGACGTCTTCCACGTATCTCAGGTGAGGAGATACGTGCACGACCCGATGCATATCATTGACCATGGGGAGATGGACATTGATGATGTGGCATCATTTTCAGAGGTCCCGGTGGAGATCGAGGATCGATAGGAGTGGGTCCTATGTGGACGGTTGATTCCTCTTGTACGCATCAGATGGCAACACGAGAACCTCCAAGAGAGCACTTGGGAGTGGGAGGCTCAGATGCGTGCTCAGTACCGACATTTGCTTTCCTAGTTTATGATGTATCTTTACGGGGATGTAAATCCCTTAGGTGGGAGTTATGTAAAGACCCGTAAAATTCAAGTAAATTTTTTTCTTAATTTTCTTTGGAATTTTACAAGAATGCTGTTTTTGACGGCACCTGATTCCAAGGCCCGGTGTGCCCGAAATCATATTCTGAAGACTGGCTCGCGTACGTTCAGTGAACGAACGAGCGGGTTTTTATAACTTTTGAACCGGTGCTCGGAATCGAATTCTGAGGGCACCGATGGAATCGCAACGCCGGTATTTTCTTAGAAACGCCTTTTCTGGAGTTGCGTTTGCTCGGGTGTGGTTTTTATTTTTTTGGGGGTTAAGTTAACAAAATAAAATAAAGTGGTGCGACAACTTTATTTTATTTCACATAAAGCCACTTAAATCCACTTAAACTAAGTTGAAGCGGATAGGGTGAAACTCAAAATATCCTACCCTCTTGGTAGGATATTTGTGAGGTAGGACCCGCACGATCCCCACCATTTCTTTTCCTCTAAGTAACGCACCCGCGAAAACCCCTCTTAAATGAAAGTCAACTGGTGCATTTTCATAAATTCTTAATGCCCCTATTAATTGATTAATTTAGTTGTTACCATTAATTCATCGAATTAATGGTTCGTTTCTTAACTTTGTTTTTCGTTTGTTGGCATAAGAATAAAATAAGACCAACACATGTGGGTGGCTTGTTGAGAGGATTTGGAAAAACTCTAAGTTCTTCATATTCCTTCGCGAAGAACACAAAGAATGCGAAGAACGCGAAGAACGCCGAACCCTCGGAGATCGACGACACGACACCGTGTACCGCGACGCCGACGATTCTCCTTCCGCGACGTTTATTCCGTGAAGTTCTTTTCCCGCGACAATCTTCGATCAACAACCGATTGAGGTAGGAGATTGCGGTTCTTTTAATTCCTTGTGAATTTTATCCTTAACATGGGTTTAAATGGTGCAATTAAATCTGTGTGTTTTTAACCCTAGGAGATCGTGGACGCGACGCCGTGTACCGCGACGACAGCGACGCTCCTTCCGCGACGCGACGATCCTCTCCTTCCGCGACGGTTAATTCTGCAGAAAACTCACGTTCGATGACAACATTGAGGTAGGGGTTGATTCATTTAAATCTTTGTGATTTATACCCGCGACGTTTGATTAAATATTTGTTGTGAGACTTTTAAAACCGCTAACGCGGTGGGCGCGGACTAACGAACAAGTCTGAACCAACCACCCCTTTCGTTCTTGGTGTGCGAAATAGAGGACGTCAACAAAACAAGCCGCATGGGCGATGAGATGTCCCTGTAGTGAAGGACGGACCTCGGGAGGTCCTTTGGCAAAGACGGCGTGATATTCCGATCACTAGAACTCGTCCGGTGGTCCGTGGAGCAGCCCGCCAGCGGCGCCCGACGCGCCGCCGAAAGGAACCGCAGCGGCTGAAGCCGTGGCGGCAGCATGCGGTCCCTCGACCGTGCGGGACTGGAGGGGAACGGGATGCGGCAGCCGGTCGTGTCCACTGGCAAGGGCTACCCCACGCGGGGCCACGGATCCTTCACGTGGGGGCAGCGCGCCGCCCGCTCCACTCAGCCGTAACCGGCTGAGCCGACCCGCCTGGCGACCGGGCCGCGCCCGCGCCGGTCGGGTTGTGTCACGCCCAAGCCGGTATGGGCCACTCAGGCCGTGTCGGGCCGCACTGGCTGGGTCGGACCTGGACCCGGTTCAGGCCGACCAAGGGGGGGTTGGGCCGGGTTGGTCCGAGCCCAGACCCCCCGTTTTCAGACCTTTTTTGTATTTTGCTCATAACTTTAGCTACGAGCCTCCGATCGACCCACCGTCAGTGGGGATGTGATCCTTGGATCGAGACGGTCGTTTTGGTATATCTCACTAAAGGTTTCGGAGTAGTTTTTCTTCGGGCGGGTTGGTTCGTACATGAAACCAACCGGGCCCTCGTAGCGGAAACACTTATAACTTGAGCTCCGGACGTCTGATTGATGTGCCATCGACTTTGATGGATTCCTCTAAGTGAGACGAATCTTTTTTCTTACTCCGCCCAAGGTTTGGAGGTAAGTGGAGTATGGTCGGGTTGGTTTTGCCTTAAAAACCAACCGGGTCCTGGAACGAAAAAGCCAATAACTCTAAGACCAGGCATCCGATTGACGCGCTGTCTGCGACGTTGAGTTCTTATTGACGATACGGAACTTTTGGATACATCAAATCCGGACATTGTGTCAGTTGATGTATCATCCTCTCGGCTCGTGGAGCGGATCCTCCCGAACGAGCTTGCTGTGTGCGGGAACTCTAGAGCTGGCTGCGACTGCGACGAAAACGACGACTGTACAAAGATCTTAAGTGGATTCGACGACGACGAATACAACACTCAGCGATCCTTTGTGGATCAGTGCTACCGATCCTGTGTGGGTCTGATCCTGTGTGGATCAGCGCTCAGCGGTTTTGTGTGGTCCAGCGCCTACAGATCCTGTGTGGGTCCGATCCTACGTGGTTCTTTGCGGGGGTTAGTTACCTATCGATCCTGTGGGGGTCAGATCCTTTGTGGGTCATTGCGGGGGTTAGTACCTATCGATCCTTTGTGGGTCCGACGACTTAGATGAATCAGTGGCAATATCTGATCATCTCTATCTTCATACGAAGAAGTATACTTGTGTGAGATGAATCCTGTTTTTCTTTCCATTGTGGATTGTGTTGTGATATCCTGTATGGATTTACGTTTTGCTTTCCTGTGTGGACTGGGTTGTACTTGGGATCGTAAGTTGGAGCCGAACGAGAATTGATGACTTAGGTATATGTATGGACATATACCTAAGCAGTGTGGGATGTTACTTCATGATTGTATGTTTCCTTTGTGGTTTATCCATTGTGTATTCTGGGAGACCATCGGGCGTCTCGGGGTCCCTACTAAGTAGCTTATACTCACCCCTGCACGGGCTATGCCCGCACTATGTTGTGTTGGTTGTAGACGATGGACATCGCTGATCGTGGTTGAGGCACGAAGAGCAGGTCGGTACCCGGAGGTGGATCACTGGGCGGGGCATACTCGGAGCGGACAGTTGGACCCATGGAGCTGTGGAGGATATCTGTACCCACCCTTTAGGTGGGATTTCTAGTGGACAACTCGATGTTGCATATTTACTTTCAGTTTCTGTTTTCCCTTTCGAGTTGTACTTTACTTTCAGTTTGGGTTTGTATACTGGTCCACTTACTTTTCCGCACATACTGTTGTACTCAGTTTTTACTTAGTGTTTACTTCTACTGCTTGCTTGCTCTGTGGTGTTTGTTTACTCTACAAAGTCAATGCCTTCCCTTTTTACCGGGATTTACGCCTTGGTGCTAGTCGCTAGCCCCTAGCCTATGGAAGGCGGGCTTGGGGTAGTCACGACACGGGCCCCGAGGACGGGTCGTGACACAGGAAGCAATCAAATTTAATATAATAATTTAGAAGATATAATACAGGATATTAATCAAGAGTAATGTAGTGTATTCACACAGATTAAGGCGGGTGTAAGAGAGCCCATTTTATATGTTAAAATGAGTGATATTTCTTTGGAAACTCATGTTTGGAAAAGGTTAAAGACATAATCACATGGGAGTTAGGTGGGTTTTGTGTATAAATTATGTTTATGTAGTTATTTTTTATTTCAAAGAAACATTATTTCTTATATAATTCATAAATATCATTTAAATTATTAAAAATTAGAGCAAATTTAATTTACCACATTTAACTCTTTTTCACTATATCTATTATTTACAAGAGTAATTATTTTTCTAGTATAAATATACGATTATGCCTATTACATAATTTACAGATGAAAAATAATTTTTTTGATTATTTGTAATCAAATTTAATTTTAAATTTATGTGAAATTTAGTTTCAAAATGAGAATATATATATAATATGTTTTCATAAATAAATAAATTTTAAAACATAATTTTTTTTTATATTATTTCAAATCAATAAAAAATTAAATAAGTGATAATATATTTGGTTATATGATTCAATATAATATATTATTCATCATTAAAAGTTTATGAAATAAATAAATTATGATAAAAATACACAACACTATAAAAAATAATTCTTCAAAAAATATATCTTAATTAATATTTAATGAATTTTATAACACTCTAAATTTAATTAATTATCTACTCCCAATTATAGTTTATTAATAAATATCTATTGGATCATTATTTAAATTTTATGTATACAAAATCCAATTTCTTAATAATAATAATAATAATAATAATAATTTGTAACACATAAAAATATATATAATAAATATATTTTAATAAAATTTTATATTTTCATTTCATTCTAGGATAATTTATAAATTTTGAATTAAATTTTTTCTATTGACTAATATAAAATAAAAAATATATATATTACTATTCTATGCATGTATAACTGATGACTATATTTCTTATGACCGTATTTCCATTTACCAAATTTCCTTCAATAATATATACAAAAGCCGTATTTTATCATTATATATTGACATAAATATTTCAACCAAATCTTTAATTAAATTAAATTTATTCCCTCTAAAACTGTTTATTATATTAATAATTCATTCCCTTTATGCCTTAGCTTCAATCATGATGGTGATCTTTAGAGAACACCATGAAGATGAAGATTTTTTTCACGATATTTTAATTTTCCTTTATATTTAATCATCTTGTATGTTTTATATTGATGTTTTCTATGTTCATATAGTATATTATTTTTTATCATTAATTTAAATAAAATATATATCCATTTGTTTATTTTTCTCATGTTAAAAAACATATTTCAAATAGTATTTAAAAAAGGGAAATAAATATTAAAATTGTGTAGGGTAACATTATACCCCCTATACCTGAATTTCAATATTGATTTTTTTTTTACCTAGATGAAATCAAATCAGGTTTCTTCATCCTCAGTTAATCATCATGATCAAATGATTCATTAACAAACATTTTATTCCAATAGTGAAATTTCACTATGGGGTTGGTTCTATTCCAAATTATATTTTCTCTATGATCAAGTATTTTTATAGTTTGTTACTTTTAAAAGAGATCATATTCCAAATGTATATCCTATGAGTTTAGTACATATAGCAGATCCAATTTATACTTTATGAAATTTGAATCATGGAAAAAATCATGCAAATTAGAGAGGTTTAGTGGATTTTGAAGCTGATAAGAAATCATCCTAGCATGAATGATGAATTTGGGAAGGGTTAATTTATTTAGGGATCGGTTTTTTACCATTTATAAATCTCATAACTCAATTACAAGTTAATATTAAATAAAAAACACATACTTAAATTTAAAATTCAAATATCCTTGATGATTATCAATGTATGCATTCTATGGAATATTTAGAGTATCAATGTTGAATTTAATTGATTAACTATTCTCTAACATTTCTTGATAAATACATGTTTCGATAATCTTATGATCTCAAACATCATTGTAACGTGACAGATTTCTGATGAATTTTTTATATAGAGCCTCATTTGGTTCTATTTGAATTATATAATAGAATATTTTGTTATATAGGAACTCTACCAAGAAATGGAGTTGATGTGAACCCATTTCGAAACCCATTGAACATGATATCATCATTTCCTCTATTAATTTAATGGTGCTTTTGGTTTTACCATTACGAAGACGTTGATAAACACTCATGAAGCTCAACTCTGTATCTAATAATTATTTAAGACTTTTGATGAACATCAAGATATATATCAGATCTCAATTAGATATAATTATTTGTGGTACTCTATGCAGCCTTGACACTTAGTTTGAATATCCTCAAGAGATGATCCAGTGAAGAATCATCAAAAATAGAAATGATATATGGTAAATTTATGATGTCTTCAACTAGAATCCAATTGAATTTATGTATTTTAGAGGACTTATAATGTCCTAAAATGTAATCAAGGGTTATGTTATCTCATTTACATATAGGTATTGGTATTTTTTACATGGTCCCATTAGTATTTATTCATTATACCTTAATATACTTTCATACAAATTTAGAATATTTTAATATAAACTGTCTCTCTTAATGTTTTCTCACCATTTATTTAACATGAGATATCTATACATCTACCTATATTTGGGATGGATAGAGATTGATTTGTTATGTGAATCATCCAATGGATCCTTCTATTTTTATTTTATTACCAAATTGATGGATTGTTGGTCCGTTATAGTCTTTAATCAAATCTAGTGAACAAATTTACCAAATATTAAATTCCTTTAATAATCACATATAAATTTTATCTATATATATTTCACACTTTTTAATAGAATAGAATATAATCTATATATTTATTGATAACATTACCACTACTAGATCTAAGTCATTAATTTGGTTAATTTTGCTCATGGACTTGAAATTGATCAGAGGCTTGTGACATCACTCTATGAAGTTGAATTTGGACGCATTCAAAACCATTTTTGGAACATCACTTTATATTATAGACACTTCTCCACTATAGGGTAATGTGAGCGCTGGTGTAGAAACCAAAATTATTTTAATATCTATGAAATATCAACACATTAATCTATATAGTCGAAGTTGATTCCCTTATCAGTGAATATGGTCAGTGGATTTGGTAGACATGATAAATGTCTTATAAAGTTTCAATAGTGTCCATTCAATCTATGAATGTTATAGATCTCTATTATAGTTCTTGGTTCATTCCCTTGTTTAATTTACTATCTAATAGAAGGAATAAAAATTATACCCTTTCTTGTGATTACATTACACAATAATCGTACTCTATGTTTCTAGATTTAACAATCATTAAATTTGATATATAATGTCAACTTTCGCAAGGCACGTATCACAACAATCAAATGATCTTCATATTCTCCATCATCTTAGAATATTTGAGAATATCATATATAATGACAAAAAAATTGATTAAGATAATCTCTACATACTATTTTCATTGTATTGAGGAAGATAATATGGTCATTTATGAATTTGGATGGAATCGCTACAAATTTACAGTGTCCATGTGATGAACTAAATATAGTCTGGGAAACATATTTGGGTTTCATCATTAATTTCCGATATATATATCAAAGGATAACCTACAAGAATGTTTTAGTCCCTCTTACTTAACCAAATAAGCCATCAATATGTGGTAGAGGATACTTGTTCTTAATCATGATCATGTTGAGTTCAAGATAATCGGCACAAAAAGGTATAAATATTTCATTCTACTTAATAGTGATGATGGTTGAACCCCATTTGAAGAAAATGGGAATCTAAACCATTTATCCACATTATTCTGGATCTTCTACTATGACTCCACAAATTTAATTAGGGAATTTATATTTTTTTATTGGTGTATCGTTGTGTATGAGTTCTATACAAAACTCATCCTCAAATTCTATGGGGAAAATAGATTCGTAAAAAATACATAAAATAATCCCAAAAATTGATGTTTCATAAATACTTATATTTTCCAGAAACACTTGAGAATTTTACACCTAGTGATTGGTCTTTAGAATTGATATAACTAAATAAATTCCGATAGGGAGTTCATATGCAGCCTCAAACTGATAAATGAATTTTTGTTTACTTGGAAGATGAAATGTGACATCCCTATATGTGAAATTTATTTTTTCTCTATATAAAGTTAGATAGTCTTGGCCCACAAAAAAATCAACTATATGGATTATATTATGAATTATAAGAACTAAAATTACATAAACGTCTATTAGAGAAGAGTAATAGACATTGGATGCAATCATCACACAACTATATATTTCCATTAATTATTCAAAATCTACTCATTTGAGATTAGCATGAATCATCTTCAACTGCTTTCAAGATTTGGGGGAATTCATAGAACAAGGATCAAATAAGATGTTATACATATTGACCATTTCTATCACCACCACACTATCATGATTAATTCTATAATACATTATTAGAAACAAAATATTTATCATGATTTTTAAGAAATAATGACCTAAGGAAGTATTCATATAATAATGAATATCAACAATGACACATTAATTTAAGCCCATTATAATTTATGTTCATCCTATATCTCTTTTAGTCTTTCATATATTGGTTTACATTATATCCCCTAGTTATACATAACCTAGTCGTCTAAAATTACTAAACCCCACTCAAATACCAACTGAATCACCTCTTACTTACTCTCCAATAAATAGTTCTAAAATTAAAACATTACAGAAATGATTTGATACCAAATTATATGAACCAAGTATATATTGAAAAAAATTCTATTAATTTAGGAGATTATTCATTAACTTCAACTAATAAACACTTAATTATATAACTAAAACGAAAATTTTCTTTTGTGATGTGATATAAAAATTTCTTCTTTCATAATATATTCTCATTATCTCCTAAAAATATATTTGTAACCTGATATACTTATAGAAATGAAATACCTAATACCAATATTTATTACATAGAGAATTCAAACATAAATTTTTGTAATCTCATATGACATGTAATAGAGATATATATTAATGGGTTATAAAACGTTTGATCATAAGAATATAAAAAAATAAGATCATGGGAGAAAAACTATATTAAATGAATATAAAATAATAATTATTATCCATAAGGCATGAAAGAGTTACATTTTATCATAAATTATTATGCATATACCTTGGTGTTAGAATATAGTGACATGAAACAGTAATCATGAGCCACAGAGAAACTAATTGTCTTTTGTAATAACATAAAAATATGGAATAATTATGAGCATAAGAAATCATAACATTATAAACATAGATAACCAGAATCATATCCACATATAAACATGAGAAAAAATATACACAAAATATTTTCCATAGAAAAACATGTCAACAATGCTACCAAAAATCATGTCCACACACAAACATGTGATAAAAGTAACCTATAAACATGCATATTCATAAAATATTAAAAAAATCTAACCATAATCATTTACATGAAAAAACTTGTGAAGAAATATCCTAAAAATCATGTCCATATACAATTATCTAATCGAATATAACCATAATAAAGACCATTAATAAACTATAGAAAAAATATATTGGTAATCATTTCCACACTTAACATCATTTCCCATGTGATAAAACAAACAAAGTGTATTTTAGGGATATATAAATCCCACCATTCGTGTAATGATAAACTATATATATGTGTTCCATTTGAACATGAAAACATTCATAACCCATCATAGTTTAATTAACCCATGAAAAAATATTGGCTTTCAGGAAAATAATCCAAGTGTATTATTATATGATTTCCCAATAAAATAGTTGGTTGGTATCATTTGACTATATCTTCAGTAAATAATAAGAAATAATAATTAGTGTTTACAGAGATAAAAACCATATTTGTAAGAGAATATGAATATTTATTATAAAAATATGTAGAAATATCCTTTTCCATTAGAAAAATTTAATTTAAATGAAAATAATATATAGTATTATGGGAAAATAAATTACTTTGTATGACCCTAAAAATGAATATTTGAATTTTGTAGAAAAACTAATAAAGTTGAATGTAAAATTTATTCATCTAAATGATGTTTTATAAATTAAATCTATTTACACCATTTTAAATATGGTAAAGGGTTACAAATAATTACCAAATATAGAACATTAAAATATGATAAATTTTCTATATAATGTCATGTAAATTGGATAAAAAATACTAAATCATAAATGTTTAGATAAGGTAATATATAAAAAAAAGAACTTGTAAATTGGGGAGAAATATTCCGGACCAAATATAATATATAATATTAGCTCCAATTTAAAATATACTTTATATAGAATTTATATCCAAGTGGATGAGAAATTATAAGAATATGTTAAAAAACATATATAACTAGAGGAGATGAAAATATTTGTGGTTTTCAAGACAATGAAAATAAAATTTCTCTCAATATATATTTTATAACAAATAATCCTGATCACATTATGAGATTGGAAAATAAACCCTTATGTTTATGGGAAAATTTGAATAAAATTCCCATAAAAGAGAAAACCATAGTTGAATTTTCATATCACATGATTATAATTAACAAAATGATAAAACATATCCCACGAGAAGTATATCCACTATACAAGACAATATAATTAGTTAATATGGATCATATCTCAATGAATGGAATATTAGTATATGAAATCTTTAAATTTACTTATAGCATTCATGAAATCATATTAAATAGTAATATAATAAACATAAACATCATAATGACATATAAAAAAATCACATCTTTTCTAATTAATAATTTGATTTATGTTCACTGAAAAGACATATATTAGTTATTTTTATTTTCACCATTAGATGTTTGTAATTTTGATTTTTTTAAAAAATATTTGAAATGATGATGTGGGTCCTCATTCGTTGATATCCAGATTATCAATCCAAAATTAATAAAGGAAGAATAGAATTTGTCTTAAAATTATTTATTCCACTTAATGATCATTTGATGGATATTATGGGTATGGTTCAAGAGAATAGAATCCAAGGTGAAATATTCTAGTTAATTCATCAATAACGCCTTGCATGGTTTTGATCGTTCACTTTTATGTCACCTATAAAAACCATATTATTTAGATAAATTAATATTTATTATTATATATTAAATATAATATTTTCCTGATATCATTCATATTAGAAGAGATGATTAGATTATAACATCGTTCATGTGGGTGTCCGAACCAACCCAAATAAGAACATGTTATACTAATTTATTGTTATGATTATGGAGTTATATATTAGTAATATCACCTCCAATGAATAATAATGATGTCTATATTACATAATTATAGTGGGATGTAGAGATATCATTTTACATGTGAAAATGATGTACACTTTTTTGGAAGCGTATGTTTGGTTATGGATATGATGGAATGACATGAAATTTTGGTGCGTTAGGTGAGAAAATTTTGGTTAGAAATTTATATTTTAGTCTGAAATGAAAAAATAATATTATAAAAGGAAAATATTTTATTTTATTTATGAAAAAATGAACCCCTCACATTTTTCTTTTTTAACCCATTTTACCAGTTTTAATTATTTATAATGGCAATTATTTTATTACTAAAAATATACTATGAAACCAGTTACATAATTTGGATCTAATGAATCTAAATTTTTAATCAATTTAATATCCTTAAATTTCAAAATATTATATATTTTATTTTAAATAAAAAAAATTATTCATAGAAAATATATTTTATAGAAAACTTCCATTTAAAAATTTTAGTGCTTCAAATATTATATTATATGAATTTATAATTAAATAAAATTTAATCTATTTTTTATATTTTTAATCATTGAATAATATTAATAATTTATAAGTGATAAATAAAATTTATTAACATAAAAATAAACAACACATTAAAAAGAGGCAATTGAAAAGTATTGATTTTATAACGATTGATGATTTTATATATATCTTAAATGTAACTATTTAACCTGAGTCATTAAATTTTTTCAGTACATTATTATTAAAAAATTTCTTTCAATTTTATAACTAAATCAAATCATTTATCTAAAGTAATAATAATGTGTAATGAAAAACAATATGAAATAATATATTTTAATTAAATATTATCTTTCTATTTTGTTGAAGAAGTTTTTATAACAGGTGAATTATATTATTTTCAATTTGTTTTAAAACATTACATAAATTCAACATATTGATTTTATATATTCATAAAAATAGTTATATTTCAATGGAATTATTTTTTATAACCTTATTTCCAATGAAATTATATATAATTTTCTTATTTGTTACTATATATACCCTTATATACATTAGTAAAAATTTTAATCCTATATAATTACATATCTATAAACATATAAATTATATTTCTACTTCATTTTCATATATAAATTATTTCAATTAGGGTGATGATATACATGTAAATCCATAACAATAAATATTTTTTCTTCATCAAATTTTCATTTACCTATGGAATTATTCCATTTTTGGGTTTCATATTGATCTTTCATATTATATTAACATAATGGTTTACTATTTATAATGAAAAGTGGGAAAATTTATTATAGTTATTTTAGAATATTATTACATGTGAAACATGTTATTTAAAACAACACATATATAAGGATAAATATATATTATAATACTGGGGTGTTACACTCTACTGGTGAGTAATGTAATTCCCTATCTTGTCTCATTCCCGATGTAAATCTTGGATAACTGAATGTGTATTTTCATTCAATTAACTTTTAATCTTACATTATCTTCATCATGTAGTAATGAAAATAGTGGATGTGGAATGATGTTGTGATAGTTTCATAGTTGTATAAAAAATTATCAAGGGGTCTCATCAGGCCATTATTCATCAGTTTCCCAAAGAATTGTAGTTAATATGATCTATTTCCATGATTAATATGAACAATATAAAATAGTCTTTATGGTGGATTTATTATTCCAAATAGTGGTGTCAAGATGAAGGTTTTATCTATCTCATGCAATCTTATTTGTATAGGAACAAACATGGGCTTTAATGGATGGCCCTTTAAAATACTTTTTGGTGGTTGAAGTGGGATATTATCACATGGATATAAAAAGGCCCAAAAATATCAATGGATTAAAAAATATAAAGAAGGAAATTTACTAGAGGGAAAATAGATGACTAAAAGAATGGAATAATTATTTACATTTTTCTTCGGATAGTATTGTCAAACTCATTGAAGAAACCCATGGGAAGGAGGAAAAAATAGTAAAAATCATGATCTCCCTAGTTTAGGGATGATGATAGAAATAATAGTTATTTCACCAATTATAGAAAATTATAGATGAATGGGGATAACATAACCTATAAATAGAGAATTTTATGGTTATCAATGACGTGTAAACTATTGGGCCATTATCTTTCTATTATTTTTTGTAGATTTAATTTAGGATTCAACAATTCAATGAATTTGTCTATCATATACTGGTATAAAAATCCTATTATCCTGACAACATATCATGTTTGAAAAGTGACTCCAATACCTTCAATAAGAAAGATATTCCCTTAGAAATGTAAGTCGAAATAGTAGCTCATAATATTATCATTGAAAATACACTAGGGCCAAATGGAATTATCATGTCCTTTAATATTACTATTCGGGATTTCATTTACAGTAATGTTGTCACTATTACAAGATTACCTCAAATTGGATGGGCTTCCCAGAGATAACTAATCCATAACACATACACTTATTATGAAATTTTCCCAACCCATCTACATAAACCAATATCAGTTTCTCAGAATTTGTAACATCATATATATGATTCTATAGAAAATAATGCATGATATTATCTTTAGAATTCTACATAGAATTATCTTTGAATGGAAAAATTGATTTTTTTTATGTAGGAATATTCATTGTGTGAATTTATTGTCCGGATATTATCTGGTGGAACTTGATAAAAATACATTGAAATTAATTCTAGAAAAATTAATATGGATAAATCATATTATACGATACACTGTAACTTTATTAATAATGTAATGAGTAATTGTGGTTCATTATAATGGTTCTATTATTTTCTCATCTATATATATTTTTCTCTATAGTTCTACATTACACACAAGGGAAGGAATTTTTTTCACCAAATATTTATGTGGGATTCCGTATTGTAACCCGTTATCTCTAATAAATTTGATCATCTCTCAAGATTATCTTAATACAAAACTCAATAATGATATGTTGAGAGGTGATGCGTTACCTTTAAAATATCCGTTAGGATTTTGGAAATTACTTATCATTTTTTTTGTTGATTATATGTTTTCCTCCCTTAATGGGAGGTCCCACATAATTAATAACTTCCTAAACATCTTATATATTTGTTTAAAGTGCAGTGGGAAGAAGTACAGTGGGTAAAAAACCACATTTATAAATTTGGGATATGCTCCTTCTGATGTGCATGTCCGATTGAATAATGGATGAAATTATTGAAAGGGATCATCCTGATTAACTATAAAATTGATCGTCTATTCACATTGAGAGTGACTATAAGATATATTTTATGGTATCATTAATATAATTATTATCTTTGTTTAAAATTTAAAGAGTAAATTTCTCCCTTTTGGTGGGAATATAAAACATATCAATACAGTGTTGCCCTCTATGGTGATGCATAGTTTTTTTCATTTCTATTGATAATATTTTCACTAAATGGATTGATGATTCATTTAATATTTTTCATTTTGACTCCACTTAAGGGGACCACTATAATTGGTTATGCTTGTATAATCTGGATATTAAAAGGGTATTAATGTGTTGGGAATGGTAAATTCTATGATTATTTTAGAAGAAACATTTTATTGGGATGTCCTCAATGGGTTGACCATGTGTGATCTTTTCACCATTAATAAATTTAGAATAGGTCTTGTAATAGTTTGAGAATGTGTACAAAAGGTCACTGTTATTATAGAGTCCATCATGGAGTTTATCATCTAGATAGTAATAATTCTAAACTCAGTTAAAATGTTGAAGTATCTCACTCTAATTTAACAAATGGTCTAGAAATTTTCATTTTCCCAAGATTCTGCTTTCTTAGAATGAATTTTGAGGAAGATATGGGACAAAACACATTTCATAATGATATATTGGATGATGGTATGAAATAATTATATTATAGAATTAGATTTGGTGATGAATTAGACTACATAGCCATCCCCTCCTCTAGTTGAGGATTATTTTAAAGAGTTTCCTTCCCTTAACTAATGAACCTAACTCTTCATTTGGATCCCAAAAATAGAGTCTTATGGAGTGGTTCCATTCATTAGATGTTTAGATTGATTAGGTGGTAGTTTATGCAATAGGCTATCTCATCAGATGATATTATTTAACATAACTATATATTTATGGTTTTTGAATGATCTTAATTATTTCAAGATCGGAGGATGATATAGAAAAATCGATTTATAAAATATGAGTTTTTGGAATTTTTTTAAATGGGACTACCTAGGTGATTCTCTAAAATTCAAATAATTTTTGTTATTTTTGAGATTATATTCATGACCTAGTTTTAAAATGTTATATTCACTTCTATAGTTTCAATCACCTAAACACTAGCTTTTTCTTCAACTTAGTCATTTATCTAGGAGTCTTGAAATGAGTCTATATTTTAAGAGTATCATGTAGATATGGGAAAAATGTAGTTAAAATTACTTTTGTTAATTAGAGATATGGACTTTGAAAAAATGTGGGAATACCTTTACTTTTTATATCCAAGACCAATGTATAATTTTCAAAAAAGGGCAGAGAGTGTGGTTTATGGGATCCCAGGGTAATTGGGTATTTTGGAGAAACTGAGGTATTGTTTAAAAGGTAAAATTTATAGTGCATTTATAAATTGAAAGATGTGATATAGGGGTTATTCTAGATGGTTTAGGGTCTCTCATTATTGATGTTAGTGGTTTTTAGGGTCCATGTAATTCAATTATAGATTAATATTGGGTGATGTTGAGTAGTACTCTCTTTTAAAGACTATAAAACAACATTTTTTATAAGGTGGAAACTCACTCGAAAAAATTAAGTAAATTCATACATGTTAGATGGAATGTTCATATAATTGTAACTTACTACATCATAGAATGTATGAACTTTAGTGATTAATGAGTGTAAATATTTTACACTTCGTTTGAGAGAAACAGGGCTACATTCTTGGCTTTGAACAATATACTAAATGAACCTCTAAAAATTTTCTACACCTCATGTTCTCTATTTATGGGTTAAAATTATACTATCCTTAGAGATTCTATTTTTATCGTTTAATATAAATCCTCTTAAACCAATGTGGGAATTTTATTTTCATTTATAAAAATTTTAGTATTGATCATATGATCTTATAAGTCATATATGATCAAGTTTTCTATAAATTAAACCTGATAAAAAACATAAATTCATTAATGAATTTACATAAGAGTATAGTGAGATAATGAAATAAGTGTGATAGTTCTCTGGAAACCACACCCTTTGATGTAATAGTTTTTATAATAGTACATAAACAATTGGTTTAAGAAAAAATTCATTAAGACCATATATATTTTGAGTAAATAGATTCATAGAACCATTTTGACAACTAAATTTTGGTGAATATTCTCTAATATAAAAAAATACCTTGAATAAATAAGGTTTCATAAATATTCCCTTTAACTCCAATGCATTGTGAATCCCCCCTATATAATTTTTGGAAACATGGCAAACTATACATGAGAAATTCTCTAATATGAACATACTAACTCCTCAATTCTCCCCCTTTATGGTAAAATTATCATATCACCACCACATTGACCTCTTATCAAATTTAATATAATAATAAAATGGATCCATAATTCCAAGGAAATTATAGATCTATTTTTACACTCCATATTTAAAAAAAAAATCATTGGGATAGAAAATGAATAACAAAGAAACATTCATTGATTTTGAGAGATAATTCACTCCTAACAAAATATTTATATTATATATGGAATCCTAAGAATGGGTATGTTTCAGGAAATCCCTAAATATTTCATTGTTTTAGACATATTCTAAAGATATATCCCCATACTTGATTTTCATCATGTATGTTTTTTTAGTTTATGTAAATAATATTTGGACATGAAAGATTCATCCAATTCATTGATAATTTGATTTAGCTTTGGTTTTCCCAATTAATCACAAATGGATATGAAATGTAACTCCTAATATTTTTGATATATAGATTAATGAAAATAATTTTTTATGGAATGCGAATCTTCAATATACTCGGGTTTAATTATGCTAATATTGAAAAGATTTTAATTCATTAGGTTCAAAGAAACCCAACTTCATCCAATATTAATATAACCCCCATATCATAATTTTCAATTACCAACATCTCTTTTTAGGTCCATGTAAGAATATCAACAATTTTGTGGAGATATAACTGCATCATACAGTAATAAATGATCATGTTTCCCTTTATGTTTTTCAAAATTAGTTTCCTTACTATAATATGTAACTTCATAGGGTTTTTTGGAATTAATAACCTATGGTGACCAAATATACAATATGTAGTGTATACAATATCTTGTAAAAAATACGAACATTAATCCTTTAAAACTCTATCTAATACATTGTTCCTCTATCATCGTTAGTGGACATATAGTTTCACTATTTTATAACATCTAGTACAACTCAAAATTAATCTAAATAAAAAACCCAGGAACAAATATCTCTTAAAGGGAAACTATAGTATCCTTTGAATTCTTAACTTGAAACAAATGTAAATTTTCACTTCACAAATCTCTAAAATGATGAAGTGTTTATTTATTTTTGTATAAAATTCCTTACAAATCCTTTATAAATTACTCATGAAAATTATACAATAAATATAGAAATAACAATGAGTGAGTCTTTTATACACTTCATGACATAATAATTTGGATCCACTTTTCCATTCATGAATATTATTTCCTTTTTCTCTTTTTCAATTACTGAATATTATTCCCTATATACTTATCTAACACTATATGAAGTCTTATTTTAAATTAATAGTCAAAAACCATCATCATCAATTATAAAATCATAATGAATTTCATTAGAATCCTTTTAATCAAGTTCACTGTTATATAATAATATCTTAAAATCCATTTCATTAACAATTATATTCCATTAGGATTATATTTCAAGAATTTCATAGATATCCTAAAGGATTGTTTCTATAGAAATTGTTCCATCAAGATCTATACCTCCAATTAGATAGTACCCATTCATAATAATATTATTTTTTTAAAAGGTTCTACACCATCCCCATTGGGTTTTTCTAGAAAATGTACTGTTTCAAAATAACACTCTAGAATTTTGAGTATAACACCTATAACTCTTATATATTTTATGATATATTTCTCATCAAATAAAATTCATTTATTTGATAGCTTGTGATACATACAGCCCCATATCAAAACGAACCATAATAAAATAGTTGTTAAATTGGAGGAATAATTTATAGAAACAAAATTATAAGAAAACATTTATTGAAACATTATATAAATAGAATATATTGATAAACATGAACTCAATTTTTAGTAAAGACATTATATGCTTCCAATTTACAATTTCCATCAAAAATGATTCTTAGTAATTCCAATTAGAAAATAATATTATAAATTTATACTAATTTTGGAGAATTTAATTCATGAACATAAAATCATTTTTTAAATAATGATTTCAAAATTATGTTTAAAATTAATGGAAAATATTTATTTTTAGATGAGTGGTGAATAGTACTAATTTTTTAAAAAACCTATATTTTTATTTAATGCATTTAATAAGTAAAATATTTTATAAATTGTTTTAGAAGAAAATTTATTTAATTAAAATTATTTATTAATCAATTGAGTTTAACAGAATTAATTTTATGATTTATTTCATTATAAAAACATTTTTTTCTTAAGAGAACATTTTTTCAGGAAAACTAAACATTGTTGAGTTTTACAGGTTTAATTTTATATTAAATTCCACCAATTATATGAATATAATATTATAAAATGAATTAAATATTTTTTATCATCGTGAAATATTTTTTAATGTGCACACTTTTATTTTTTTCTATAATAAAATGAAAGAACAATAAATCAAATTCACCAAAGTTAAGGAAAAACAAGATTTATCAGGTGGGATAAACCACGAGATAAGAGTTAGAATTCCAATTAAACATGTCTAGATAATATATTAGATAAATATTTAAACCTATTTATATCCGACTATTTAATATTTATCCCATTTGAATAATTTCTATTTTGTATGAAATTATTATATTTTAACTTTCTAAAGAATTCCAATTGTATCCTCTCCCCTACTTATAAATTGACACCCCTCTATTAACATCATAACACCATATGAGCCATATAGTTCGAAAAAAAAATCTGAAAAAATTGATTATAATAAATCCTATACATGAATTAGAGGATATTTTATTTTCAACATACCATTAAAATAGTCATTAAGAGAGGATATAAAATAGTTCTATCAAACAATATGGAATCATTCTACCTTAAAACTCTCAACATGTTTATTATTATACATCCTCCAAATATGTGTACATAATCATAAAATAATAAGTTTATTATCCTTAATATAATTATTTGTTATAATATCTAAACTACCTTTATTGACCCTCTTTTTAATCTAATAAATTGTGAATGTCTCGCTCGTCAGTACATGTGGACTACTGCCTCCACGTAATGAAGAAAATAAATTTTCCGCAATCATTATTAATTTATGGTTATAATGAATGGTTTAATATTTATATATGATATTTAAGAAATACTAATTATTTGGGATTAATATTATCATATCTTCTTTCATAACTTCCCTTCTGTCATAAAACGGTAACGTCACTTGTGCATATGTATGTAGTATAAATTCAATGAAGTGATGAGATTTTTTTTTCATTTCATCATTAAATTTAATGTAATATGGGTTTTTTAATTAGAATATTTGATATATATTATATAATAATTATATTAGAATATAGAATTATTATTTGACTTTTTCATTCCATTTGTCAAAAAGTTAAATCATCATTGATTCATACGTACACCCTACCTTCTCCATGAATAGTTTATTTAATTTTTATATCTTTATATATTATTGATGAATAAAAATAGATATATTGAATATTTATGATTTTTTTATCATTATTAAAATATTCAATATTATGTAAATAATATGAATGTTCAAGGATTGAAATTACTAAAATGAATGTTTCCATAAAAATGAAAAATCAATCACCTGAAAATGATGAGTAGAATAAAGAATTATTAATAAATTGATATAAAATGAAATAAGTGGACAATATAATATATTATAATTATTTTCATGATTCTATAACTGAAGTATAATAAAATAAAATTTATTAAATGTGATGTTTAAGTCACTTTTGAAAAACGTATAACTTGAGGTAAGGTATTTATGATAAAATCTCATTGTTTATTGGGATTATTTGCGATTAAGTTTTTTATGATAATGTTTTATGAAATTTCACTTAATAATCCCATTAATGTTCATATCCTATGAAAATATTTAGGTATTACTTGTTTCATTTAATTTTTCTCGCCTTAATAACTCATAATGTTTATGAAATTTCTTCAATGGACACCTAACTTTATTTCTCTCTTCAGTAAAAAATACATTTTACTCTAAATACATTCTTTCTAAAAAAATAATGAATATTTTTAAATTCTCCTATTTTTATTTAAAAACATTTTTACCCATGATTGACTTAAAAAAATAAAAATGCATATTTTTTTCATGTTCTAGATGTGATTATTTTTACTTTTATCCAAAAATGTGAAATGAATATAAATTTTAACATACATGGCATGGATAAAATTTCCAACAATCAAAATGGATAAATTATTTGATTCATTAATTTAAATGTTTATTGGTTATTTTAAAATGAAATGTTTACATAAATTTTTTTATGTATCTATATTATAAATAAGAGTAACTAAATATAAAACATTATTTTCCTAAAAAGAATTTCCATGTGATCTTTTAAAATAATTTTCAACAATTATAAAAAAAATGGATGTTACTTATGATTTACGGGTGATATGAACCAATGATACAATTCAATATAATTAATTAATTTCCCTATGATGATAATGATTTAAGGATGATTATATGTAACTATATTCATTCCAATAGTTTAATAAAGTTATGAATCCCATTTTTAAGTGGGTTATAATATGAGTAAATGATGAAATGTTTTGGAAAATGATTTTGTTTCCATGGGTTATGGTATGATAAATGTTTTATGTTTCTATGACACGCCAATGTATGTTTTTTGTTTTTTATGGGCAGTAATAGAATTATATATCCCTCCAATTCATTGATAAATATGGATATTTCATAATACAATAAGGGGGTTAATCAAAAGTGAAACTAGTTATGTAAGAGAATTTAGCCACTTATATTCCTTGGAGACAACATTAACTATGGATAAGATAGAATGGAAACATATACCATTCTGATATGGTAGTATTGGTAGTGATACTTGTAAAAAGAAATTATTTTCTATCATTTTTATATGAAATAAACTTATGTATTATACCAATGTTACGCTCTCTGGTCTCATGTTATATTTTTCCATTTTGATTCAACATATTTAAACTTCCATGATTTATTCCATATCAAAATATTTTTTCCAATGATACGATGAGTTTTGTTTCTAAATGTTAATATCTTTCCTTCATACCATTATTCTCATATTATGCTTATGCAAACATTAATATCTCCCTTGTTTTCACTTACTATGTATTTGAGATCACTCTTTCTTATGTTTCATTTCCCCAAGTTCCGAATAATGGATTTATGTGTGATTTCTATAAGAAGGGTTGTGGTTATCAAGAATAAAGTGGGAGATGATTTATATGTCTTATGAAAAAAAATTTATATATCCATATTTCAAAATACACTAAACATTTATGATACTAGAATTGATCATAATGTCTGGTCTTGAATATTCATCTAATAAGTTGAAATATATGTATAAAAAATATGTGGGTTAATATTTTTTTTAACGAATCAAGGATTATATATGTTAAAAATTCAGAATATAAAACATTACAAAGAACACTTAGGATAATCCTATGTATAGGAGAATTTATTAAGTTATGGTAATGAAAATAAATTGTAGTTTTCCAAGAAAAACATCACTGTCTAGATACTAAAATTGGATGGGATTATTGTAAAACAAGTATATATGAACAATAACATAAAAATATGTTGTTATATTATATTACATCCAACATTATGGTGTCTTTAGAGTGTTCCATTATTGCACACCTAGTTTTACACTCTCAGAGGACATGATGGGGTTAATTTAAATTGTATTCATGAACTATATTGAATTATTTGAATAAATTATTACTATAGATCTCCAAGGTTAAACTTAATGTGTCATATTATGAAAATAAGGTTTTGGTGTTTATTAATACTATAAATTACTTTTCATGATTATATTGTTTCCCACAATGATTATTTTCACTCACACTATGATTTTCGGTTTTATTCAATGGATGGAATCCAAAACAATCATGTTTATGATGAATTTGATGAAAAACGAAATTATATTACTCTTTAGAACACATATGTTATATGATATATAATGGAAAATATTATTTATATGATTCTGAGAAATTCACAATAATTAATTCATGTATATCTTTTAAATGTGCAATGGTTGGTCCGATGTTCTTTTGATTCCTTAATGAGGAAACATAAAACCTATTTTAGTGGGTCTAATAATAAAAATGTTCTTGAATAATGGATATATTCCACTAAAAACATTTTCAATTCTCTAATTTTTCCAACATGAAAAAATTATTTTACTTATTTATCCTCAGGAAGTAAAATCATATCTATGGTGGAATCTTATCAGGAACACAATTAAATAATAATAAATTGAATCCATTAAGTGGGATAATTCCAAGATCTTGTTTTTCAGAATGTATATTCTTTTTATTTTTTAATAAAAATAAATAACTAATTCCTTGATCTAATAAAAAAATTTAATGAATCCATTAGTACATACAAGGAAACTTTTACCAGACCTGTAGGGTATGGTTTAGGTATTATGATCCAAAATAAAATTATGATTACTTGACTCTAAATTTTCTCCAAACCTAGTATTTTAATGAAATTATTCATAGTATAGGTCATTACATAAGGTCAAATACTTCAATTTTATATGAAGGTGTAAATAGAGAATATAGTTACCCATCAATCTCATAGTTTAAAAAAAAAAGAAATGAAAAATTCAATGAAATATATAACAACAAAAAACATAGAAAAAAGAATATTTTATTTTATTTTATACTCAATGTATGAAAGGAAACACATACGAAATTTTTATAAGGGGATTGGTAAATTTTTTAGGTATGTAAGCAAAGTAAATCAAGAAATTGAAAATTGATATGAAGAAAAAAAATATAGCTAATGATGAAGAGAAAGAACCATATAATGCACCACCCACACTAAAGTTCTTCAAATATAAGGTGAATGGAATTTTTTTTACCAATTATCAAATACAGAGTTTAATTATGGATGTAAAATTTAGTAACCTCGAATTCCAATAGGTAAATGGAAATCTCACGTGATAACTATCTATGATGTTGGGTATGATAAAAGATTCTTGAAATGTAAAATTACCATATACTCTAAAACTACTAATGTCTTATTTTAGACTACATCTACTAACACAGTTATATATAAACAACTTTAAAGGGGTAACACATTTCCACCTCAATGATTAGATGATGAAATATTAATGAAACCCCCAAATGGTATAATGATTGTATCAGTGGCCTAAAATTATTCTCAGAATAATGTTTATGTGAATTTTCTTCCTAAAAATATTATTATTATCCCTCTAGTTTAATTTGATGTCATATTTGGAATAGATTGTATTTATTTATATAAATCTCAACTCAATTGATACGGAAGAGAATTTAGGGTTTCACATTAAAAACAAACTTACGATATTGTATTGCTGCAACGATAACTATGAACATAATGTAGAGATTATATTCATTATATATTCCTTGATTCATATTCAAAATGAATCTTTTATGAGATTATTGGGGAGGAACACAAAATTGAAAATATTCCTATTTTATGATAGTTTATGGATTCTTTAGGCTGTTGTTTTATTCTTCCTCCAAATTGTGAAGTAATATTTTTTCAAGAACTATTACTCGGTTCTATAGATAATTCAAGAAGTAATTATATAATGGACACAATATAGATACTATAATTTAAGAGGAAACTCAAGGAAAATTTTTATAAGAGATTCATTCATCCATGTGAATTGTAATGATAAGCTCTCGGTCTAATTATTAAGAAAAATATGTCGATCAATGATACTCTATAAATATTACCAAGAACTTAACAATATCACAGTAAATAATATGTATCATATTCCTCATATTAATGAATTTTTTGATCAGTTATGTAGAAATCACTATTTCTACTCAATTAATATTCAATAAGGATATTATTTGTTGATGGTTTAATGTGAATAAATACCAGAGACTACCTTCCTTATATGTTATGAAAACTATGACTATATAGTGATTCTATTTTTTTATACTAATTTCCCCACTATTTTCATGAATTTAATGAGTATAGATTTTATATATTATCATGATATGTTTGTGGTAGTCATTATAAAAGAAATTCATATATTTCAAAAGATTCGGGTAGGGAATGATGATTACATAATAATTGTGAAAAATACCTTAAGAAGGATAATTTGTATACAAAATTTTTCATGTGTGAATTTTTGATACAAAAAGTTTCATTTTTTTAATTATATAATGTTGAGTTCAGGTTTATAAATGGATACCTAAAACAATAATGTTGTTAAATTTTGGTCTAGAAAAACCAATATGAAAAATAAAAAAAACATTTCATATATTTTATCGATATTACTAATTATTTTCAGATAATTCTTGATTGCTGTCAAATCCACACACCGTATTAACTCAAATGGGGGAGATTTTCCTTTGGATATATGAATGTGAGGATTATTTTAAATAAATAATGATATGATTTTTTAGTGCACATATTCTTACACAAACATGTAGTGGATACAGATTTGTGAGTATACTGATGCATAAATTAATGGGATAAATATGTGTCCTAATGTGGAATGTTATGGCGATAACTTATGTCTCATGAAAAATTAATGCTCATGAGAAAAATTACTTCCTTCATTATTTAGATTCAAATGTGGTAATTATTGCATTAATGATACGATGGAATTTTCATTATATAGAAAGGTGTGACATATATACTAATGTTATGATTTTAAAGTATATATTATCCCAAAAATAGTTTGATATGTTAGAGAGAAGATGGTTGGATTTGATTATTGATTATGAATAATGTATACATTAACAACCTAGGAAAGAGAAAAATGTTGTAGATGTTCTGAGTTGAAAGGATTACACTAATTTATCTATAACGAGGATAAAAAGGATTCAATATTTAATGATTTATAAATGATGGATATGGAAATATTGAAGTAAGGAGATACATATTCTGTTTCTTTATTGATTTCTCAACCATATATATAGGTGAAGATTAATTTGTCGCGTAAGGATGATCTAGAGATTTAAATGATGCTATGAAATGTTCCTAACATCATCCATTATTTTGATGGAGTTATAAAGTTTAGGAACATTGCATGTGCTTATTTAATTCCATATCAGAAGAAATATTTTTTGGATGAAGCTCATAGTTCATCATTCAATTTTCATCCTAGAGTTAAGAAGATGTATATAACTCCAAAGGTGAGTTTTTGTGGGGAAAATTAAATGGATATATTTATAAGTATATATCATAGTGATTATTATATAATCATGTTAATTCACAGAGATATAATTCTAATGTTATGTTACAAAAATTACCTATACCACAATCTAAATGGGAAAAAATGACCATAGATACTATAATCGGACACCCCAAAAATTTTGAAGGTCGTATTTCAATTTGGGTTTTACACTATTTCCTTGTGAAGTTAGAACAATTTATTCTAATTAAAACTGATTTTACTCTTTATATGATCTCAATATTATACATTATTAAAGTTTTAATATTTCAAGGAATGTAGATTTAGATGTTATCTAGTTTTGATATGAGGTTTAACTCTATGTTCTATAAAATTAATCATCAAGATCGGTTTTTAGAGATTTGTTTTAAAAATTATTATCATCCTTAGACAGATGGCCAGTCTGAGAGAACTATTAAAATTATGTAATATATTCATATATAATTTCCTCATCATTCTGATGTTAGTTGGGTTAAATACATTCTAATAGAAAAGTATTATAGAATAAAAAAATTTCAAAAGATAATTCAGATGGCTTCTTATGAATACCCCTATAGAAAGATGTGTAGATCTATAACAAACTAGGATAAAGTTCAAGAAACAACTATTGGTAGCTGGGATATATATGAAAATAGAAGATAAATTCACACCCATTCATTACCACATCAATTTATATCATATCTGATAGGAACTTTAATAATAAAATCACCAAGGATATCTCTTATAAATAAAACTGAGTTGAAATATTTGATCATTGAGATAATGTGCTATGTAACAAGACTACTCAAACATTTAATATTCTCTGGAAGAATCAAAAATTTAAAGAAGTTAAATGGGAACACAATTATATGGGGATAGATATGAATCTTTGAAATTTAATTTTATAGTGATGTAATTTTCTGTGAAAAAAATCATTTTAAGGGTAGTAGAAAGGGACACCTCAAGATTTTATGATATAGTTTTCTTCATAAAATTCAATTTCATTGATAACTTCTAAGACACACACCTCTAAGTCTAAATTAAATAATATAGACATAATTTTAAATTATAAAAATTAACCATAAAATTTTTAAAAAAATACAGTTATAAAGGTTTTAGTTAATGAAAATATATTTACGAATAAGAACTCAATATTTATTAAAGTCATTATATGTTTAAAAAATAGATTTCTAACACAAAAATGGATTAATTAATTTCTATAGGAAAATAATATAAATAATTTCTGCATATTTTTGAAATTTATTTGCAAAATACAATAATTTTTTAAATTGTCATTTCCAAATTATCTTAGAATGATATTTTCATTATTTTCTAAGAATATTGTTTTTTGAAGAATAACGAAAAGAAATATTTTTATTTAAACTGAATTTTCATGTACTTACATTACATAGTTAAATTCAATTTTAATTTTTCTTAAATTTAAAACTGGTGAATATATGTGATGAATAATAAGATAAAGGTTATTAAAATTAATTTAATGTTAGTTTTTCAAAAAAAAATGTTTTATATATAATGAAAAAATATGTAAAACTTTTTTTCATCATGTTTTATGGTTATAATTTTAATTTAAATTATGAAACATATGTAAATTAAAATTTATAAAATGGATTATATATTTTGAATCATCATTTCCATATTTTTTAATTTGTACACTTTCAATTTTGAACACAATTAATAGTAAAGAGAGAAAAAAATTTCCACTATGGGTAACCTGAAGACTGGTTTCAGGGGATTGATGGATAAATCAATGATAAAGTTAATTTTTACAATTAAAAATGTATATATCCAATTTTTGTATAAATTTAGACGTCATCTTATTCCAATTTTTAATATCTTCCCATTTGGAATCATTTTTCATCAGTATGAAATTATTATATTTTAATATTTTAATAAATTCTAAGTGGTTCTTCACCACCACATATAAAACGAAACCCCTTCATTTGATATTTAAAACACATTGAGCCATATATCACCCAAAAACCCTTCCCAAATCTTTTATAAATTATTATATGCATTAATTAATGGTTTTGGTTCTCTTAAAATTCCATTCCAACGGTTCTTAAAGAAGGATCTAACGGAAGACTACTGAATAAGTGGTAATTGTTTTACCTGATCACATTAAATTTATTTCATTCAATACCTATTCCAAATATATTTTATTTATAATAATAATTTAACTTTATTAATCTAGATATACTAAAATTATATTATTACTATGTAACCACCAATGTTTCAACTATTTTTCTTCAAATGGTAAGTAAAAGTTTTTCACGTGATTGCATGTGGACAACGACTTCCATATAGAGATACCATTCATTTCTATAACCCCTTGCCATTTATGGTTATAATGATGGAATTTATGTTTATATATAATATAAATTTAATTATAATTATCTTTTAATTATATTATAACTACTTCTTTCTTAACTTCCTATCATTTATAAAACAACAATGTCACTCATTCGTTCGTGTAGATTAACACCTCCATGAAGACTTATGATTCATTTTCCTTTTCTTTATTATATGGATTATAAAAATTATAGTTTAAATGAATATATATATAATATAAGATAAAATAAATATTATTTATAGCTGAAATATTTTTTATGCTTCTTTCATTCCACTAATGGAAAAGTTAAAACAACAATCATGAGTATATATAAACACCCTTCTTCATGAATAAAGTAATTCATTTTTTATCTATACATTGTATAGAATAATATAAATATAAATATAACATAAATTATATTTATATAATGACTAAAATTCATGAAATTATGTAACCACAACTAATGTATACATACTGGAACTATCGAATGCAATTTCCCATGAAAAACACAACTATTAAAACCTGATAAAGATGATTTCAATGTGGCACTATAAATAAAAGAAACGATTAAATTTTATTAGTTTATCATATATAATATTTTAATTTTGTACATGAATCTAGTATATAATTATAATAAATTTATATTTATTATAATTTATGTAACTTATATTTGTTATAAATTATGTAATAATCACCTCTAATGTAATTTAAACTCATGGTATGGGATTTATGTTAGAATGTCGTTTCTATCGAGATTGATTATTATCAAGATTACAATAATGAAATTTCATGACAAATCTTTAATGATACACTTTAATTTTCTTATCCTATGGTTATTTATATAGATTAAATATTTCTTCATTAATTTTTATCAATTTAAGATCTCATATGATAGTAATAGTTTTATTAAGAAAAAACTGACATTATTTCTCTCTTCACTCAAAAATATTTTTTCTCCCATGTATATGTTTTTAGGAAATAATTTAAATACTGTTTTTATTTTAAAAAATGAGTTTTTTAAATTTAGTTTTACATATGATTTAATTTTTAAAAAATTACTTAAAATGAATCGTCTTGTCATTACAAATGAGGTTGTTTTTATATTTTTTATATAAAATGTGAAAGGAATATTTATTATAACATATACAACATACAAAAAAATTATTGTATCCAATAACCATCGATTATTTTGAGTTTCATTTAAAATTTCTCAATTTTATTTTAATATAAAAATTGTTCCTTTATAGTTCCAAAATATAATTGTTTTAATTAGAGGTTTCAATTAGAAAATTCAATTTTCTATAAGAAATGTTAGTAGTGATATTTTAATGGAAATTTCATCTATGATGAGAAATTTTGACATTAATTATGATTTAATGGGGATGGAATTGAACTATTACATGCAATTTAAATCTTTTAATGGGGTTTTTAGATGATTATAACAGAAAGTTTATAAGAAACTTGTTTCCTTCCCATGGATTAATTAAGTTATCAATCCAATTTAGTTTCCATGTGTTGAGATAGGATGAAATGATGAAATGTTTACAAAACCCATTTTTATTTTATGGGATATGATATGATGATTGTTTTATGATCTTTTGGAACACATATATATTTTTAATTATGATATAGGTGGGGAAAAAATAATTTATCACACTAATTCATTATGAAATGATGGATATCACTTGAGATTTTAAGGATTGGAATATCGAGTTAACCCAGTTCAGTAAGGGACATTTTACACTATAATATTCATGGTAGTGAACATTTACTAAGGATAAGATTGAATGGGGAGTGAACCAAATCCAATATAATAGTGTTGGCAGTGATCCATGTCAAATTAAATGATTTTTCTGTAATTTTTTTTTCAAAAACATATGTTGGATGATAATGTTATAATCTATTGGATCAAGTTATATGATTCAATTATCAATCATGTCTTATGAAATTCCAATATTTATTCCACCGATCAAGAATACCAACAATGATATTCTGAGATTAATATTAAAAGGCTAATATCATTTTCTCATACACTTATTCTCATGTTTGGATTAAGTGATCATTTATATATCTCTTTTTTACCCTTTCAAAGATTCAAAACTGGCCCTTTTTTTGTTTCATTTCCTTAGGTTATCAAGAATGTTTTTGTGATTGATATGTCTGAAAATGGTTCCAGTTATCATGAACATTTTGGGAGATAATATAAATCAACTATGACTATGTTTTTTATGTTTCAAATTTTCCATACACATTTATCCTATATGATCCTTTCATGAATCATAATTTTATAAGATTGAATATTAATCAAATTATATGTAATATAAATGTATAAAAAATATGTGTCTCTATAAAACCAATTACCAAGTGTCATTTTTTCTTAATTTTTGTTATTTATCATTTTATTGTTACTATAGAATCATTAGGTCTTACATCATCTTCAACAATCACTTTTTAAACCTCTTATATAAATATGGTTTGAATGAAATTTCCCAAACTCCATTACCTTGAAACACCTTCGTAGTAATCTCCCTGAATATTCGTTATCTCTATAAGCTTACAAAGACACATAAACATAGTTCTTCATTGATTAGAGGATACCAAATCATATGACAATTCCAAATCAACCTGATATTTTTATAAATATACCTTTGAATAAAAAAATAATATCACCATCCCAATCATTTTCATTATGATATTCATAAAAAAATTAATTAATTGTATTTTTTGGTTTGTAAAGGGGTTTTTTTTTCAAATAGTACTAGATACTGTGTAATCGCTTGGGCCTAAATACCCAGTGTACTTTTGATGCTTGGATTCTTGGGATCTTCACAATAATGTCATTTTTTGATCTGAGTCTGGAAAGATACCCTGTGAAGAAAGGCTCTAAAGCGATGAATGAGAATAAACATGAATGATCCTTTATGCCTCAAACATCTATCAAGACTTCCCGAGGTATTTATTTTCTTGAAGATCTTAAAGTCCCCCACCCCTCTTCTCATGATGATTTGAAAAATCACTCAATGATTAAACGCTTGGAGGATGGGGGTTTCTCAGTCGAAGATGATTTGGATGTGATCCTTCAATGAAAATGTCTATGTCAGTTTTCTATCATGGGTCATATCTCATATTAAAAGGGTGATAAACCCTGGTCTTCCCCTGAACTGAAACAACGTATTTGAATTTTTTGGGGTATCACAAACTAGAAATCCATTCCCTTAGGCTGATGGTATTTTCATACGCTCGCTAACTCCTAGGATGATCTAGACAGGGTTTAAGGGCTAGGCAATTTTCAAATTAAACCGGGATTACATCGTTAATCAGAATGATATTTTTCATTTTACTGAATAACCAGAGAATTAAATCTGCTCAAGTTTGGCTGAGATTCCACGACATTAAATGGTTCTTCTGGCACCCGAAAATTTTAAATGACCTTGCTTCTTGAATTGGAACCCCATTTAAGATTGATCAAAGAACATTGAATGAAGAACCTGGTATGTTTTCCAGGATTCATATTGAGGTCAATATAGAAACTAATCCACCTCTGTCCATTGCTTTCAGTGAAAAATATTACAATACTGAGGTTAAGATTTTTTATGAGAAGCTTCCTCCCTTCTGTGAATATTGTAAGATAGTCGTACATTCAATTCTTAACTATAGAGTTGTCCCTAAGAACTCAAATCAATGGAATTACTCTGAATGGATAGAAGTTAAGAATTATAGGAAATAAAAATCACTCCCCCCCCTGAAAAAGCAGGGACTTCTATACAACCATCTGAAAAATGGGTTGTTAAATCTCATGCTAAATCATGTGTCTCTTGGGATGAGCAAGTGGAGGAGATTGACAGTGAAATTGAGGAAAAAATTATTAAATACAACATACAGAATTATGTTCTAATTATTCTGAAACAACATCAAGATAACTTGGAGAACCCTTATAAAACCAATATAGAGTCATCACTTGTTCTGGGGAATGGAAACATTTCTGAGCCTACATCTCTGAGCCCTACCTCACAACCTGTGCTAGCTAAGAATGGGTATCTATTGATCCAGAATGTTGTGGGATCTGCATCCCCTACCCCCACCCCCTAAAACCACTTTTACAAAAAACCCTGCAATTATACACGAGGTTGTTCCTTCTGGAAATCCTCCTCTGAATCTGGGAAAGGAGGATGTCCAATCCTACATAACAACATCTGAAATAAATCTTGTCTCCTCTGTTCCTACATCCCCTAAGAAAAATTATGATGCACTCATCTGCTCTTAACACATCCATAATGATAAGGAACAGTCAGGCACTATGACCTGCCTCCCCCATCCATCACATAGTTTGACATTTCACCAACGAAAGGTGATCAAGACTCTATCTCCCATAATGTTACACACTCGGCCCCTTGTGACTCTATTACAGGTTTAGAACCTGTAACACTTTCTACCCATAGTCATGAGACTAAAAGTAGCATACTTCCCCCAATACCGAGGGCCAAGGTGGAGGATTCAACTCAAGATATTTCTCCTCATTTAAACAACATGGAGAAAACTTTCACTCCTTTCTAGTAGATCTCTCCAAAAAAAACTGAAGAGAAAAGTTCTTGAAATTAAAAGAAAGGGGCTGCAACCACTAAAAATAAGTCTTAATGCGTATTTTATTTTTGAACTGTTACAGTATTGCAAAACATGACACCGTTAATGTTTTAAAAATACATATTAGTGTTCATCGACTGAAAATCCTTGCTATTTCTAAACCAAAAGTTAACATTTCTCCCATATTTCTGCACCACTATAATCATGGGTTCTTTTTTAGGCGCCTGTAACAATGATAATGTTGTTGAAACCCTCAGAATTTTATTTCCCTCATCTCTTCAAAATGTGAAAATCATTAGTGTTACGGATCAATCTCTGACATGTGACTATTTCTTGGATCAAGCTCACATTTTCAATACTTTTCTATATGCTAAATATAATTATCAAGATAGAAGACCCCTTAGGAATGAAATCTCCGATATATATACCAAAATACAGGACCCCTGGATTTTGGTTGGGGACTTTAATTCCATTCTTTCCCTATAGAAAAACATGGTCACTCTTACTCCAACATCTCTTTAAAGAAGTTTAAATCCTCGATAAAAGCCAACAATTTGATTGAATCGATTCTCCTAGGTTCCAAAATCACTTGGTTTAGACATCATTACAATAGGGTTGTAGATAGTAAACTTGATATATATTTTACTAATGATGAAACTCATGATAAATGGGATTACTTTTTAAGTATCTCTCTTCCTAAACATGCTTTAGACCACCATCATATTTTGGTTAGTATCCCTCAAGCCCATAAAATACTATGTCTTCATTTTAGGTTTATTTTGTCCTGGTCCTCTACCCTTGATTGTTTTTCTCTAATTAATAAAATAGTGGGAGAACATGGGGAATAATAATGATCCCATTTCTTGCACCGCTAAATTTAAGAATCTTAATATTATTCAAATAAATTAGTGTAAAACCAAATCTTATTCAATTGATAAAGAAAATTAACACTTAGAAAAAGATATTTCCCTATACCAAAATAACAACTCTACCTCTAGATTCACTCATGATTTCCAAAATGAAATTAATACCTCTACTAAGCTAATATATTTTCTCATCTTCAAAGTTATTATAAAAAAAATTAATGCCAAGTAGCTCAATGATGGAGATAGAAACACCAAATTCTATAGGTCCCTTCAATGAGCTAGAAAATCTTTTGAGCCCCTCTTCTGTTTTAGGGAGTATGGATACCTCACTAAGTCAGATGAAGGTATTCCTAATCTTATTGTTTCTTATTTCCATAAAACTTTCAATGGTTATGATATCAACAAAGATCTTTTTCCTAATGTCATTCTAAACTTCATTACAATTGAGGATAACCATTTACATGACTGCATTCCTCTTGATTTTGAAATAAATGAGACATTGTTTTGTATTAACCCCAATAGTTCCCCTGGTCCTGATGGTTTTAATAATGGTTTTTTATAAAAAACATTGGGATGTAATTCAAAATGATGTATGTAGTTTGGTGTGAACATTTATTAACAAAGTTATTCGTCCTCATGGATAAAACTCTAAGTTACTCACTCTTATTCCCAAAGGTAAAAATGCCAATGAAATCCATCTATTCAGACCAATTTCACTTTTAAATTCACTCTTTAAAATAATTACTAAGATTATTGCTAATAGAATCTCTGCCCTTAGTAACCAAATTGTCACCTTGAATCAGTTTGGTTTTATCAAAGGCATATCCATACAGGATTGTATTTTTCATGCCACTGAATCCACCAATTTGTTGAATAAAAACTCTAGAGGAGGGAATGTTGCAATAAAACATGATATCACTAACACTTTTGATACCATTGAGAGGAACATTATCTTTAATGTGCTTGTTAGCTTAGGTTTTAATGAAATTTTTATCAATATAATTAAAACTATTTTCAACTAATATCATATTTCTATTCTGGAAAATTGTACTCCTAGAGGTTACATTAAATGTAATAATGGTATCAGATTGGGTGACCCTGTTTCTGCCATCCTTTTCTCCATTTTCAAGGATTATTTGAGCAGATTTCTTAATCTATGTGTTGATCAAGGAAAGATCAAATCTATTCTTGCCTCTATGAATTTAAATGCCCCATCTCATCTTATTTATGTTGATGATATTATTTTATTCTTTCATAGAGATAAGAAAAAAAAATAACTTTAAATATATTATTACACATTATGAAGATTAGTCTAGCCAATTTGTCTATTAGAATAAATCATTTATCTACTTTGGGAAAAGATTTCCCCTAAATCAAAAAAGTCATATTATTGATACTTTAGGGGTAAAAGAGGGTTCCCTCCCCTTTACTTATCTTAGTGTCCCCATATTCTGGGGATGACCTAAATCCTTATATTTCCATCACATTTTTGATCAAATTCATAGACAACTTTGTACATAGAAGGGAAAACACATTAAATGGTTGGAAGAGTCTGTCTTGTCAAATCCACCATTGTCTCTAAGATGGTTTACTCTATGATGGTTTACAAATGGTCTGTGGGTCTCTTAAAACATATCAATATTTCTGTAAGGAACTTCATTTGTAGTGTAATTACTCTTGAGAGAAAACTAGTCACTATCCCCTAGTCTACCTGTTGTAAACCTATTGAGCAAGGAGGCATTGGAATTAAGAATCTTAAGATTTTTAATGAAGCTCTCTAAGCCAGACTCACATGGTCTCTTATAAATAATAAATCTCACTCAACAGGTTTTCTGAGGACTCACTTTATTGATATGCTCATGGCTGGTAAGATTTATTATATTACTTATTCTATTTGGCGTTCAATCAAATCTGCTTTTTCTCCATTTTAGAAAATTCTTGATGGATTGTCAGTAAGGAATCTACTTTAAACTTTTGGTTGTAAAACTGGACTGTCTCCCCCTTATTTCTAAGATTCCCAAAACTTTCACTCCTATCCCCACTAACTAAACCATTAGGGACATGATCAATTTGTGAAGTCTTGACTTACCTGATAATATCAAAGAGTTGGTTGATCATTACTTTTTCACAACTAATGACGATCTTCTAGTTTGGGAACCTTATCAAAATGGCATGATTGATTATAAGAGCTACTACAAAAACTTATTTTCTAATTCCGATGAAAATATATGTTGGATAAACAACTTCAACAAATCATGGATAAAACCATCTCGTTTCACTCTTATTCAGAGAATAGTGCACCAAAAAAATTCCCACTGATTGCTATCTTCATTCCTATGGTTCTTATCATTGATCTAAATGTAGAATGAGTAATCATCATCGGGAACACACAAATCATCTTTTTTTATCTTGTGACACTGCTACTGCTCTTTGGAAATATAATTTTGATTCTTTTGAGTGCATATGGTTTTTGGAGAATTTCATTTTTTCTAAACTTAAAAGGACGGTAGAGTTCCAGAGATCTCCACTAATTAGAAACTTATTTCTCATTGATGTTGCAGGGCTCCTCCATGTCCTTTGGTAAGGTAGAAATGATTACATTTTTAATAATAACTCATTTAGATTGAATTCAAGTAAAATAAGGATTCTTCTTGCAATTAAAAACCCCGCTTTGATCTAAAATAATCACTGCGACAACTCTTTCAAAGATCATGGGACTCTTTGCCGTAATAGATTTCATGGAATCTATCCAATGCCGAACAACACTGTTGAAGTTTTTTGGTAATATCATCCTCCTAGATGGATAAAAGTCAATGTTGACGAAGCCTCAAAGGGAAACCCAGGGCTTTCAGGCTGTGGTGGAGTCTTTCAATGCCATCTTGATCAGATATTAGGATGTTTCTATGGATTTTGTGGCATTGCATCTTCCTTAGAGGTGGAAATTATGGGTTTCATCCATGCTATCTCTTCTGCCAAGAAATTTGACTGGAGCAACATTTTTATATAAAGTGACTCGACTTCTATTGTGCAATCCATCTGGAGTGGTGTTACTCAACTTGTGTGGTCCCTCACCCCCAGATGGATGGACTGCCTACACTACCTCAGAAGTCTCAATTTCATTGTCTCACACACTTATCACGATCCCATCAAGATCGCTGATGATCTTTCCAAAAAGGGAGTTCCTCATGAATTCATCTCGAGGGATGACTTCCCTCCTAATCTACTCCCCTTTTTTCCAATAGTACTACATTAATATTTTAAATTAATTTTATCAAATTATTATCGTATCATTGGTAACTCGTTCCACTAGTTCTGTATCTATAAAATATTCCTTCATTATTTGTAGCATCAATCTTAAAAAAAATATAGTTATTGATTTACTAATTAATGCCAAATAATTTTAGGATTTTCATTTTTTTGACTTTTATATCCTTATTTTAGATCGTGTTTTGAATAAATTTATTCAAATAAATAATCAATTAGTAATGATGATAGGTGAAATAATGGATTTTCTTAAAAAATAGTTTGAAGTTACATGCTTTAATAACATAGTATTCTAATTATAGACTAAACATTGGATCTTATTATCATAAATTCCCTTTTTTAGGGTGTGTTTGGATTTCAAAACTCAAGCAGTAATCTATATTTCTATAAATATTATTCAATGAATTTAATCAAATATTTTATCACTTATTTTATAATAAAATTAATATCCCATATAAATTGTTTTTTGTAGCCCTCCAAAAATGTTTTAATCTCGAAAGAGTTTTTTATTTATGCACCAATAAATTGGAATAAGATAATTAATTAAAACCATTAAAAAGTTAATGAAATACTCATCTCTATTGGTTAACGTAGACCTCATTGGACCATACACATCTGAGTGTATCTACTCAAGAGATTTATTTTCATTTGTCTCTTATAACTTGTATCTCTTGTTTATCATTTAACCTTTCTATGTATACCACATGTTTTTAGACTTTTGTGGTTTAGATTAAGTATATTTATTATAAATTCATGTTTGTTCATCATCACATGGATTATTTTCCAAAAATTGATAATTCTTCCTCGCCATATATAATTTTCCATCATTCTCATTTATATTTTTCCTTAAGTATTTAAAATATGATATATATTTAAACTCTTTCTTTATACCATTATTAATATTATTTGACCATTAAATATCCCTATCACACATCTCTCCTTGTGAAACCTCAGTTTAGTCCCATTTTAATAAATATGATAGTAAATAAAGATATTTTCTATATCCCATTGATAAATATAACATTATTAGATTCAAGTTTTATCTAAAAACATATATTTATTTCAATCTTTTGACATCAAACATTCTATAATTATGAAAATTAATAGCTCCCCCATTCTAAAATTCTATATTTTTAAGATATTATATTTATAATGTATATAATACATTTAATCATAACAATGCATTTATAGATTCTATCTTTTCCATTATTTTTAGAAAACCCAATCCATAATTATTTTCTCTTGATTGTACTTAATCATGATACACTTAATATTTTACATTTGATTCTGATGATCAATAGTCACTGTGAGACACTTGTTTACAACATTTCTAAGATGATGACACTTTCTATACAATCCATAATACCAACATCATAAATAAAATACAAATACAGTAACATAGTATATAAATTCTTACAAATCATATTATTCATCTTCTTTCTGATTTTAAACATATATATTATTTTCAATGTAATTATTTTTATTATATTTTTCATTGACCAATAATTTTATCCTTGGAGTATTTGTGAAATTATTCTTATAAAATAACCAATTTATTTTGGAATTTTTATAAACACCTATGATTTTTTAAATGGGTGGTTTCTTATTTTTATGTGATATGGATACCTTATTTTTATTTTTTTGATTTCATAAACCATCATATTTTAATAATGGGTTATACGTAATTATGGAATGGGGTTATATTGGATAATCAATAAATATCAAAGTAGCATTTAAAACCTCTCCCACTATATTCTGTATTTCACAAGATTTATTGAAAATAATCTGTTTTATAAAATAAGTGTTTCTTAAGAAATTGTCATTATATAATAATTTTACCTCTAGATCCATTAATTATTATTTAATATCATGGATATTGGTTTTAGTAAATTTTAATTTTCATATCATGTCATTGTAGGATTATATTGAGATAAAATGTCTATTGGGTATATTTTTGTGGCTTCTCAATAATATATTTTTCATTTTGATCACAATGAAATTTTAATAATGAATTTCTCTCTTATCTCATTGATTTCATTTCCCACATAATCTTATTTTTCTTCATTCAATCCCATATAAGGATTCATTTTCAATTGGATCCAAACATGTGTTTACCTTTAGTACTCTCATCTCCTTCAAAATTATCTTCTTCTTCATAAGAGGAATATTTGGTCTTATATACGTTTTCTATGAAATCTAATTCAATGTCATGTATTAATTATTCTTCATATCTTTCACATTACTATTCACATTTTGTGGCATTTTATTTTGAGATAAATTTTAACTTCATTAGTATGTTGGAATTTTTTCTATTTAATTTTCTTCATATTATTTGAACATTGGATACCTTATTCATTAATGATGGCCATATTCATAATTAAATCACCTCCTACTATTTTTATTTAATATGTAAATTAAATTTAAATTTCAAAATACTTCCACTTCTAAAAAACTTCAAAGGATGTTTATTTATATATTTACATTTTTTCACATTATTTGAATTTGGAAATAAATGATATGAACTCATATAAACCCACAGAATCAACTTTGGAACTAGTTAATTAATTATATCACTACTTTGTCATTATGTTTTGATCCTTTTAAAATGTTAAATTTTTTCTCCATCAAATATTTTCATATCCTATTTAATATGGGCCCTCTTAAAATCTATTAAGAAATAAAAAAAACTTTTTAAATTTATCAGTGTTCAATTCATCCATGTATTAATTTTTATGTGTTAAAATCATCACATCAAACTTATCATTGAGATTTTTCACGAGAATAATTTTCACATTATAATTTTTAATAGTTACTTAATAGTTTTGATCATTATTAATTATTTATCAAAACAAATGAAAAAACATTCTTTTCTTTAATTGTATACCATTTTTATATAATTAAATTAATTTCAAAAATCACTATAACTATGAAAAGTTCACTTTATTATATTATACATAAACATCATGTATCTTTTCTACATTCCACTATTTAATGTCATTCCCAAAATTTGTATCAATTCCATCTTAGAGAGGGATTAATGTAACACATAATAAAGTCTTATAACAGCTTTAGATTCATAATATTAGGAAGTGTGTATCCCATAAAAAAATTTGGATGATTTTTACACTTACTAGGGATACCAAGAATGCTTGAGACAAGTAATAAAAGTTAAGGAACAATCATACCCTACCATATATGATATATAATTCCATATAACATTAAGAATGAATTATTTTTTAGGATATTTATAGACATTATGAATATTTTATATAAAATATTTATAAAATTGTTAGATAATTTGTATCTCTAATAATATTTTTATGGATCTACTTTATGAATTATCTTCTCCATGTTAATTGATTTTGAGTTTTTAATCTGCCAATGGGGATGAATATAAACATTTCTAAAAAAACCAAATCCCAATACATATAATTAACATAACTGGTTTGTGAAATTTGATATTGATATATATCATTCAACTATGAGAGATAGAGTGAGAAATGACATAAATTTATTTTTGATTATCAGTAATAAGTAATGGAGTATGGAGGTCACCTAAACTCCAATGTATATGAATGAGTGATGTTTCCAAATAAGTATGTTTATTTTTTTTCTCTTGGCCTCATGTTCCTATATTATATGGATGAAAATTTCACATAATTTCTTCTCCAAATTTCTCATTTAATATCATCTTGGAATTCTGCCAATGGTGGATGAAAAAATTTCTCATAAATTTGTTAAATATTAGAACAAATTCTCAAATATTTTTTCAATCAAGAATCTCTATTTTTGGATTTTTTAAATATTGTGGCATGAAAACCTTATCATGTTGGAATATTAGGGTTTATACACTTATATAATGAAGGTTCATATATCTATTATATTTATATAATTTATTTATTACCTATAACACAATTTGATCCATTTGATCTCCCACAAGGATCTTCAAAAATATAACATTGGTTATGACATTACGAATAACTGATATAAAATATGTAATGCTAATTTTCAATATTTTAATGTCCATTTTGAGCCTCATATCTAACTAAAGGATAGTTGTTAAAATATTTATTCTTAGAATACCCTTTAAAATATATTTTTAAACTTACATAGATCTCTCCTATGATGATATTTTCTTAATCTATAAAGATAATAAAAATTGAAAATATTGTAACATCCTAGGAAAAAATGATATGAAATTTTCATATTTATTAATATTTTTGAATTAAATGTTAATTTTATTTTAAAATGGATGTTATATTCAAGGGCGTACCTAACACACAACAATGGGGTTCTCCGATGTCTTATGTTGCAAACAATGCTGAGTCATACTGAAAAATAATATATTATTATTATTTTAAATGGAAATTAATGTCTAGCCATTTTATTGGAAATAATGAATAGAACTAACTAAAATATAATTATGCATATTGGTTAAATGTTTTTACATTTAACCAATAAAAGTTATAGGCTTAAAATTTGAATGTATCTAATTTTAAGCATAATTTACTTTTAAAGGTTGATTTACTACTTTTTGATGGAGAACCATCATTAAATATCATTTTGGTCACTTATATAAGTTATATTTGACAAAATAAAATTATTTTTTTGAATCGGGACATCAAAATTCTCTTTGGGTAAAATGTTTGTATTTTTTTGATAATATTTATTTTTTGATGAATAGTGAGAAATACTGCATTTTAATTCAAAACTGACTTTTAATATAATATAATTTTATTGATATATTATCTTTTTAATTGGTTTTAAATGGTAATTAGATTATATATTTACTATTTAATCTAATTTTGTTCATTGTAATTAAATTCACTTTGAAATTGGACATAAACAAGTGTCAATATTTTGACAGCTAATATTTCGTAAAAACAAGCCTATTGATCTGACAACGAGAATTAATTTTAAATTAATTAATACAACTTCTATGTTTTTAATTTGGTAAAATAGAAATAATGTTTGAATTCATAATATAAAATGTTTCTTAGGATGATTTTTTGGTATTTTTCTAAAAAACATCATTTATCGATGAATAGTGAAACCACAAAGTAGTAATTAAAAAACGGAATTTTTCATTTAAATGAAATTTACAGCTTCGGTGAATTTAATTTAAAAAATATGACCTACATGGTTGTTATTAGTATGTAAAATGTGGTTCAATAAGATGAAAATAGTTTTTTGTGAATAGTATCTTTTGATGTTTATTTACTACTATTAAAGGTAAATTGGGTCATTCATGGTAAAAATAATAACATAATAATAAAATATTATCTTAACAGTTGTCCTAACCCTATTGGACGAGTTATGGAAGACCATGGTCATTAATGGGATGATTTTGGGACCCCATGGAGCCACTTGGGACTGATAATGACACTTTAGATTATTTAATTTATAGTAATGACAAAAATGACAAAAAAAATAACTTTTAGTAAATTAATTTTTACATAGAGTTATATAAGTTATCGTTTATACTATAAGTGTTAAGTGTAAATATAGAAATATTTCATACATCACGGTATTTGTTTTATAATTTTTATACATCACATAAATAAAAATATTTATGACACAAAAATGATGGAGCATTTTCTTCATTAATAAATGATTTAAATAAATAAGATTATAAATATTAACAAAATATCCAAAAACTATCCAATTATTATTTGATTATTTTATTTCAAACATGAGTCATCATATATTCTAATTTAATGAGTTTTTGGGACCTTTTGAAACCGAATATAAGTTTATAATAAAATAATTGTTTTAATCTTTCCAAAATAGCCCCTCCTCTCCCTTAAAAAAGGACACCACTTAGAAACCATTACTGAAACCTCTCAGGCCCCTTGGATCGTCCAAAACCTTCCCAAATAAGATCTCAAGGTCCCTATATTCCTCCTAGAGTCTGTAATTTAGGCAGGAGGCACTTCAAGAAGTCTTTTTGGTTAAAACCAAAGGAAGTTACCCGAACTAAAGGTAACAGTTTCTCTTAAAATATTTTGTTTTACTTTTTTTATTGTACTTATCCAACACCCTAAACTCTCTTTATTACTTTATTTTATTACACCTCAAGTATCCTAAATATAAAATTTTGTTTTTATGTAAAGGATTCGAACTACACTTACACACACCTCTGTCTAATGGGTAAAAAACATACTGTTTCTGTGGACGGTGAACTACTGCCTCACGAAACGATGACTGTTCAAATATCTCAAACCACCTCTCATGGTTTCCATTATGATGTAACATTATTTATATATGATATGTATTATATTTATATTTTTTCTATGATTTTTTATTTTTCATTAATAGAATACCATTATGGTTTCCATAGTGGGTAAATAATATAATCTCATTTGAGGAAGTGTAGACTACCGCCCTTTCAAAATGATATGACTCCTGCATGCCTTATGTGGAATTTATAAAGGCTAGAGTTAATTAAATTATATATTATATTATACTGGATTTATAATATACTTATGTATCATTATCTTTTTATTCCATTACTATAAGAAATAGAAAAGGAAGTAGTGTTCATGAATTTGCACGACTTACCGTATCCATGAACGGTGCATTTCATTTATTATCTCTGAATGTTATGAACTATTATAAATAAATGTATATAAATATATATGATATATATAATATCTAAATAAATAATATCATTCAGGAAATAATGAAATTTTGACCACATGAACAACTTGAAATTTTAAAAATTCCATTTTTAACTCAAGTACTACATATCGAAAAAACGACCATTATTAACGTAAAATTATTACATAATAATTACAACATAGTAATAAGTGATTTAAAAGTAATTATAAACTTAAAAAATGTTCTTATGAAAGTATAAATTATGTTTAGTTTATTATTCAGGAGGTTAAAGAACGAATGGATCAAGTTGGACACGAGGTAAGGGGTTTCTTATCTCACTTTTAATTCTGTGAGATTTCAATTGTTCTCCACTAATTTATTTCTTGTGGTTTATTGTGTAATTACATTTGATAAATATTATCATGATTAATTTTATATTCATGTTATTTTTTTATTCATTTGGTTTTTATTAACTTTTGGTCATGTGACTCAATTGATTACAATGTGGTAAGGGGTTTTCATCTCACTTCTAATTACCGTGAGATTCGTGCTATATTGCCACTATTTCCTTTTGTGTGGTGTATGTACATCCCATAATAGTAATAATTGTGTAATATACATTAATTTTTGGGTAATTGAATCTTAATTTTATGATCCTTATTTCGGATGGTGAATGTTTCATATGTTACCAAATCGTTAAGGGAACCTTTCACCCTCCTCTTTTTTAAAGACATATTTTTGTTAATCCTTTTAATTTACATCTTCTACTGTTGGGATATATACTTCTATATCCTAAATGATATAAATTTTATGTCCATGTGACGAGATACCCTTTTCTCGATCATCAAATTACTTTTCTCATTTTTAAAGTGACGTTGTTAGGCTTTCGAATTTCTATAAAGAAACTTCTTAACCCAATTTCAATTCTTTGGGTTAAACTTATACTTCTTGATTATGTAATGTCATAAATATGTGTGAATGACATATGATTGTTTCAAACTTAATATCCACTTAAATTTAGTGTATTATTATTTGTCACGCATAATTATGTAATTTATTTATCATTAATCTATGGATACCGTCTTTATAAGGGATTTTGTCTCAATATACATTTACTTGAGACTTCATTATTGTTATGAACCAATTCACATTTATATGGTGTATATAGTTCCCTTTGGAATATTATATAATTAATATCCTAATTATCATGATATTATATGTTTTGTTTTATTTTATTCTTCAGTTATGTTTAGTCAGGTGTTTCTCAGGTGTTACGAGACTCTTTAGCTAAAACATTATTTTAAAAGCTTAAAAGAATTATTATTATGAATATTTATCATAAATTTCCAGGTTTTCAAAATTGTTGTTAGTATTTATTTATATGGAAATTAATGTTTTAAAACTTTAATTCCTTTAAAAGCTTCAAAGTGGTATGTGACACTTTGATTAAAAATCTCTTTATTAAATGTTTTAAATGGTTTTGAAAATGGTTTGATTAATCATTTATTATTTCAATATCATGAAATGATATATTTTATTTGAAATGTGGAAATGTTATTAGTGAAATATTTATATTTACAACATTTTATGTGCTATGATTTTATAATGGTACTTGTACATTTGACGGGTGGTTACATGATAAACCAAATGATGGGCGGTGTCCTGATAAACCAGGATGGGTGGTTACGTTATAAATTCCAATGCGTTGGAATATAATGTACTTTGACACCAAATCAATTTTATATGGTGTATATAATGTACTTTGACATAATATATCATGAATCCCTTTATTCTCATGATATTTCAATGTTTTTATTTCCTCAATTATTTTTCAAGTGTCACTCTTTTGGTTAGGAACTCTAACTAAAATGATAGTTTAAAATGTTTTAATGATTGATTATTCTAAATCTTTCTCATTAATTTCCATGTTTTAAAAATGTCTTTAAGGATTTATTTATATGGAAATTAAAGTTTTCAAATAAAAATTCCGTTTAAATGTTTCAAAGTTGTATGGGAGACTTTGATTCTAATATCTATTTTAAATGGACTCTTGACAAATAGTGTGACTTTTAAATGACTTCATGAAAAAGGGATATATTTCACTCTAATTGTTTTGATGATTATTTTCATCTATGTTAATATCCTTCATCATTCTCGATTGAGGTTAATATGATACAATACAATATTCCATATTGTATCGAATGTGTTATGTTTGACTGTGGATGTTCTATTTTTATACCATTCATGGTTTGTGGATAAAGTATTGACATTTTTTATGCTAGTTTTAATACGAATGCTTATGTTATGGTTAAAAAATTTCATATGAGGAAGGAATTGGACATAGTAACTGACGGGTGGAGCCCGCTGTAGCTCCTCGAGGAATCGGTAGGTCTCATTAGACAAACTAGTGTCTTAGCACGAGGCCCTGGCAAAATATTATTTGTAGTCTTGGCACGAGGCCTTCGCTACGTGGTTATGATAGTCTGGCATTATGAAATCCGTCATTATAAAAGTGGTTATTAATATTTTCATGTGATTATTCGACTAGTAGAATATCAATGTGAATAAGTAAATGACATTATTTCATTTTATCCTTGCAATGTTATGCTGAAGTTCAAGTTTAAAAGGCTTTTGTTTTAGTTATACATTGCCTTAAATTTTTAGGTTTATTTATGAAAGTTTCCGCTATATTGTTATGCTTACTGAGCATCTGAGCTCACCCCTTTCAATGTTTTATTTTTCCTAGGATGTGAAGAAGTATTTTATGAATGACCTGCAGGGATATTATGAGGGGATATTAAGAGAATATGTTGTTGGAGTTTTTCACTTATTGATGTAATGTAAGACTTTTGAACATATCTATTGTTTCCAAGGATACTAAACTAATTGGTCTTTCGAGACTTGATCTTTCTTGTGATCATCCCAATGCATGAATGGCCCGAAGGCCTTCATTTTTTTATTGATTTTGATAACTCTCCTTTCAAGGGATGAGAGGGAACCCTTACAAGGCCCATAGTCTCAGAGATTACATTGCCCGTAGGCTTAAGAGATTACATGACCCGAAGGTCTAGGGAATTCAAACAGACTATCTACAAGGAACTGCCCATCCCCATCATCTACATCTTAATAGTAGCACTCCACCTTTGCAAGACCATCTGGCTAGGCTTCTCGTGCAAGCACAGGCTGGTACCGATGGCATAACCATACCATCTCTTTCTGACAATCCATTTGGCTCTGCTCTGGTGAGTGTACCTGCTCTGAATCCTCTTCTAGGGCTGCTCCTTTTTTGTAGTGTGTCTGGGCCTGCATTCATGTGACCCGAAGGCCTTGGGGTGGCCCTAAGGCCTTAAGGTGGCCCGAAGGCCTTGAGAATCAACTGGCCCGAAGGCCTTGGGGGGCCCGAATGCCTTGCAGGACCCGAGAACCAAACCAGTGGCCCGAAGGCCCAGATGGATGAATAGTTTCGGCTACTACAGTACCGAACAGTGCCTTCTACAGTACTGATATAGTACCCCGGAAATAAGCCCCCACCAAGATTTGATCCTGGATCTCTTGGATGCACCTAGCGAGTCCTCACCAACTGGGCTGAGGCTCTTTTGCTGATCATCCCAATGTTATGTAATAATGCACCGACTCTGGGTATCTAGGATCGGGGCATTACAGTTGGTATCATATGAAGTTTAGTACAAACCATGGAAGCTATATTTAGATAAAATCTAATTATATCACGTAGACCTAAGAAGAACTTTGAGGATTAGTATAGAAGAACTTCCTAGAATTTTGGTATTATAGAGATTTTGTGAGTTTTTTGAGAAATACATCCATGTACGGATACGATCAGGTAGAGGCGGCTCTGGTATAGATATACCTAGGGGTAAAACCCAAAAACAAAGCTCTGAGCTAGAATAGAATGGGAACATGTGCACAACAATGGGCCTTGCGGCAATCTTGGTTACGACACTCTCGAGGGATATTCATAGAATAATTTACCTTTTCTTTACAAACCAATTTGAAGTATTATATATATAATATTAGATTAAATTACTTTGGTTAATCCTAATGTGTTTCATATTGAGAATATGGTGACATAATAATCTTTAAATGATTTTATGACTACTGTTACTCACACAATGCTTTCTGCTTTTAGTTAATGGCTGGATTCCAAGGAAGTCGTAATGACCTTGAGAATGATGTACAAGGTGGGAACAGTGGTGGGAGTGAGCAAAAAAATGGAATATTGATAGGTGTAAAATATATCATGTTTATGTCAAATCAATTTTTCAGAAATATGATCAACAATATATATATATTAACAAATTCCCGGACTCAGCAAAGAAGAGAAAGTTGATGAATGATAAGAGCTCCAGCAGTGGAGACCATGGAGAAAGGAATCCTCAATTTCCATCATGTAGGAAATGTGGAAGGAGACACCCAAGAAAGTGTCTCAATGGGACAAAGAAATGATTTACGTGCGGGAAGGAAGGACATAAAGTGAATAATTTCCGATGAAAATTGAAGAGAACTGTGGAAAAAGATAAAAATGGTCCCAAGAATCCATTTACAATCATGTGCCATAAATTTAGGGGACCTGGACATTACCCGAGTGAATTCCCTATTCTATAGGATATTTTCTTTGTCAAAGAAGAAGCTATATGGGAATAAATCGTTGGATAGATTTTTACAAATTATATGTGCTCCTTGTTGATGGGTTTACTTTGGAATAATTTTATCTTGTGTTCTTAACCCTGCAGTTTTCCATGTGAGAATGATATTTGAGTAAGAATTATCTATTCTCTTGTGGATATAGTTATAAATAACCATTTGGTTTTATATGATCTTTGGGTTTGAGGAAATTATAAGTTATTATAATTTGGGATGAAAATGAAAGGTATGTGATAATATTTGTGGTTAAATTATGTTATGGTTATTTTGAGGAATTTATCTCATTTTGGTAATGTTATAAAATATAGTTTTTTATAAAGGACGACACACAGACCGTGTGACAACCCGTCGTGTCGGACAAAGCTATGGGAATCGAACTCACAACCAAAGTACTATTAGGATTTTTCTCCTACCACTGGACTACGTGAAGTCCCTGGTTAGTGTGACAGTTATTTTTAGTTAAATGATTTTATTGATCAATAATAATTTGATTTGGGATATTATGTCTTATCAAATGACTACCTTTAGTATAGGAAAATGATTTGGTGATTAAGTGATAAATGTAATTTTGGATGTTTTTTGCTTTTTTGTGATCATTACATGACCAAGGAAAATAGAATAGTATGGGATTTAATTTGAGGATTAATGGTGGATTTTTATCTATGTTTTTATTGTAGATTTATAGTGATTTGTGTTATTTATGGAAATGATTAGGTTAATTACCTTTAAGTATGTGACTTTAAGAGTAATTAATGTCATTTTGAGATACAATTTAACGTGGAAGACTAAGTTATTAAATGTTTTGGGTTTCAATATTAGTTTGGATTATATTGAAGGATTTTAAGGAAAATTGATTATTGAATGGTATTTATTTAACTTTGGGGTAATGATGGTATAATTTTTGAAATTAAGAATAGTTTTTTTTCTCTAATGGAATATCCATTTGGGGGATCATCAGATATTATACTAACAATTTTAGTTTTGATTAATCTCTATAGACAAGGTAAATATAGAGTTTATCCTACGTGGATCATGTATTTCTATAGAAGTTTATTCTAGCTCTTCCATTGTGACGAAGACTTCTTGAATACTCATTGTTCAAAAAAATAAGTTAGTGGTAAAAATTTATTAAATAATGAAACTCTACATAAAAAGTAAGTATAACTCTTTATGTTCTTAGTCAATATCATAAATGAATTCCTCTTCCTTATGTAATGTAACTTAAAACAAAAAATGTTGTCCGTTTACTTTTCCTACTTGGAGACTAATGACCATTTGTCCCAACACAAGTTTGTGATTTTATTATTGTTAACATTCTCCTGATCATGTTTTCTATCCCTATCCATCGAAACATAACACTTAGCCTATCATCCATATCCATGTTTTCCTACATGGAATCATAGTATGGGTTATCTTGGGTGACCTTTATACCTCTCTTCCTTTCTTTTAAAGTGATAGTTTTATTGACTCTTTTTCTGATGTGGGACTTTCTATTATATTCTCAAGCCCAATTTTAAAAAAATTGCGAGGATGCAATTTATTGAAGGAGGGGGGAATGTAACACCCAATGCTTCCATGGTACGTTTCCCTTTGAATAATGAAATGGCGTGCATTTTACGCAACTTCGAAACTCTAACACACCACAACCAATCAAACTAGCCGTTATGAATAATAATACCTAATTTTTTAAATTTTATAAATTTTATATTTTGAAATGGACTTCATTTTTGGATTAGTAATATCAAAATTAGCTTGGGGTAAAATTTTGGTACTTTTCAGATAACTTTCATATTTTGATGAATAGTGAAAATTACTAAATTTTAATTAAAAACAACTTTTTTAATCGAAAAAATTAGTAGTGAAAAATTATTAATTTGAGTGGTATTAAAGAATATCTAGAATAAATTTTTACCATTTAATATAATGTTTGTCATTGGATGTAATTTCACATTTAAACCAGACATAAACAAGTATCAATCTTTTGATAGTTATTATCTCTTAAAAACATGCTATTTGTTTTGACGACGGGAATTAATTTTTAAATTAATTATTGCAACTGATATGTTTTGATTTTGGGAAAATAGACATCATTTTTGAATTCATAATATCAAATATAGCTTAGGCCTAATTTTTTGATATTTTTCTGGAATCTTTCAGTTTTTGATGAATAGTGAAACCACTAAGTGGTAGTTAAAAAATTGAATTTTTCATAAAACTTAATTTTACGAGTTTTGTGAGTGGAATTTTGAAAATCCGATAGACACGGTTAATATCAAGCAGTAAAATGTGATTCAATGATATGAAAACAATTTTTGGTGAATAGTAACTTTTTACTTTTATTTACCATAGTTAAAAGTAAATAGGGTAATTAAGGGTAAAAATGATATTAATATTACCCTGACACATGTCCTAATTATATTGGACAAGTGTCTCTCGACCAAAAACCTTCTTTCGGAGTAAAATATTATCATTTAGGTCCCCTTGTATTAGATTAGGACATTTATTATTATTTATTTCGAAGAAGAGTTAAAAGAGTTAAAATCAATGTTTATTTACTAAAATATTTTTAATATAAGGTTATACATAAGATTAATTCGATTTTAAATATTAATTAGAAATAGGAAATGATTTCTGACATAATTTTATTTTATTTATAATTTATAGACATTATATAATTTAATTTATTTATGACACAATTGTGATTCAGTAATTACCTAATTAATGTAATATTAAAATAATTGATATTATAAATATCAAAATAAATATAATTTTAGACTTTTTATGGATTAAAATAATTTTCTAGTTTAATATGACATATTAGGATTGATTATATAAATTTTTTTCTAAGTAATAATGTTGTTATGAAGTTATCAAAAACAAAATATCCAATAGTGTCAAAATTGCCATAAAAGAGTTTTTAAATAAAATAAAATATTATTAATTTATATTCAATTCTTAAAAATCTAAAGTTCAGCCAAGATACTTATATCATGATAGATGTATCATTAATGGACCACTTGGGGGGTCTCTTGGATGTATATAGTATGTTTATTAACCATATAATATAAAAATACAAAGATACATTGTAAAAGTGAAACTAATTAACTAAGAGTTAATACTTAAAGATAAGGTTAATATAATGACCCAAACCTGTCAAAATTCTATTGGTTGAGTGGTTTTCGACCCATCCCCACCTTACCCTTTAAATAATCTACTTTGGAGCCATTAGAAACCGAATATGAATTTATTATAAAATAATATTTTTTTCGTTTTCCAAAGATGCCCCTCTCCCCACTAATAAAAGGGCACTCACCCTTCTCACTAATTCACACATTCAAAGCCTTTTGGCTCAGCCAAACCCTGCCCAAATACTCTATAAACTTCCCTCAATACAACCTAGAGGCTTATTTTGATCAGAAAGCCAACTTAAGGAGCCCTTTTGATCAAATCAAAAGGAAGAACCCGGAGAAGAGGTAATGTTTACACCACCCTCTTTCAAGTTCCTTCCTTCTTCAACTTCTTCTTTCGTTGATATATCTATTCTAAAATAATAACTCTAGTATATTCGATATACTTGTATGTTATTATATATATATATTCAGTATTTTATCCATCCTTTGAATGACATGTCACCATACGTGCGTACGTACGGCTTACCGTCTCCACGTCGTGGTGTAATTGTCATTCAATAAATTATTATCTGGATGGGTATAATAATGATGTGTAATTCATGTAAATAATAAATATAACATGATAATTATTCTGCCTATATTATATACCATCCAATTATATATTATTTTAACATCAAAAGAATGATATTGTCGCTCGTGCGTACGTACGGACTACCGTCTCCACAAACACGATGAGATTCATTTTCCATCGTATCCATTCAAGTATAATTCTCATTTTATGATTAAAAATAATGTTTAAGGACTTGATATAATTCTGGATATGAATAAGATACAACTTATCCATAACAAACACGGCTTATGTAACAAAGAATATAAAGGAAGACAAGTAAGTTAACACCCAAAATGACGATAATACTAAGATATTATTAACAAATCAATGTTAAAAGATCATATATGACATCATATTAATGTAAATTATTCTTGTATAATTAAATAACAATTATTTCACCATTACACAGGAGGTTAACCTACCGTTGACCAAGGAAAAAGTACAATGTAAGGGCTTTCATATATCACCTTTATTTCCGTGAGATTTCCATTGTTCACCACTTATTTATTGCATGTGGTGTATTTTGTACTGCCATTTGATATATATATATTATAATGATTATCTTTATATTCATGATATTATGTGATTAATTTTATTGTTATTGAATATTGTTCAAACGACTTTATTGATTACAACGAGGTAAGGGGTTTTTATCTCACTTTTAATTCCGTGATAAATCCACAGTTCACCACTTATTTATTACATGTTGTGTGTGTACTGCCCATGTTTGTATTCACTGTGTAATATACTTTAATTCATGTATATTTACATCATCATTGTATGATACTTATTTAATGGGTGTATGTTTTTTATGTTACCAAATCAATAAGGGAATTTGAAATTTCAATTTCCACTCATTCGGATTTACGCATACTTCATTGATTATTTTACTCCAAGATTATGTGTAGAATCACTATTCATTTGATTATGTCAAAAATTACACTCCCTTTTCTGTGGATATACTTTTGATACACATAATCACTCTGTTGATAAATTATCAGATCATCAGTAAGAACTTGATAAGAGTAATTTTTACTCAATCTCGATTTGTGGAGTGAAACATCCAATTCATTGGTGTTGTTTTTACAAGAATATGTGTGAATTTCCTTTGATTGTTTTACACTGAATATCCAATAATATTGAGTGTATTTATATTTTTCACTCATAATTATGACATTGATTTATCCTTAACCTAAGGATACCGCCTTGATGAGAGATTTAATCTCAATTTACATTCCATTGATACTCCTTTATTGTTATACACCAAATCACTTTTATATGGTGTATATAATATACATTGACATAATATATCATGAATCCCTTTATTCTAATGATATTAAAAAGTCTTTATTTCCTAAATTATTTTTTAAAGTGCCTCTCTTTTGGTTAGGAAATCTAATTAAAATGACATTTTAAAATGTTTTAAAGATTGATTATTCTAAATCTTACTCATTAATGTCCATGTTTTAAAAATTGTTTTAAGGATTTATTTATATGGACATTAATGTTTTAAAATCAAAATTCCTTTTAATAGTTTCAACGTTGTATGGGAAACGTTTATTCTAAAATCTATTTTAAATGGATTCTTGACAAATAGTGTGACTTTGAAATGATTTCAAGAAAAATGGGGATATTTATCTCTAATTGTTTTGATGATTATTTCTATCTATGTCAATATCCTTTATCATTCTCGATTGAGGTTAATATGATACAATAAAATCTTAAATATTGTATCGAATGAGTTATGTTTGAGTGTGGATGTTCTATTTTGATACCATTCATGGTTTGTAGATAAAGTGTTGACATTTCGTATGCTAGTTTTAATACGAATGTTTATGTTATTTTTAAAACTTTTCATATGAGGAATGCATTGGACTTAGTAACTTACGGGTGGAGCCCGCTATAGCTCCTCGATGCATCGGAAGGTCACATGAGACAAACTAGTGTCTTGGCACGAGGCCTTGACAAAATCTTATTTGTAGTCTTGGCACGAGGCCTTGGCGACGTGGTTATGATAGTCTGACATTATGCATTCTGTCAATATAAAAGTGGTTATTAATATCTACATGTGATTATTTTACTAGTATAATATCCATGTGAATAAGTAAATGGAATTATTTCCATTTTATCCTTCCCATATTATGCTGAAGTTCAAGTTTAAAAGGCTTTTGTTTTAGTTATACACTGCCTTAAATTTTTATGTTTATTTTTGAAAGTTTCCGCTATATTGTAATCCTTACTGAGCAGCTGATCTCACCCCTTTCAATGTTTTATTCTTCCCAGGATGTGAAGAAGTATTTTATGAATGACTTTCAGGGATGGTATGAGGGTATATGAAGACAATATGCTGTTGTAGTTTTTCACTTATTGATGTAATGTAAGACTTAGGAATATATCTATTGTTTCCAAGGGTACTAAACTAATAGGTCTTTCGAGACTTGATCTTTCTTGTTATCATGTCAATGTTATGTAATAATGAACTAACTCTAGGTATCTATGGTCTGGGAGTTACACCACCCAAAAAAAATTCCTTCCTACGGAAAAAACAAATTTCCCGTGCACACACGGGAAACCCATACCCACGGTTTTTCATAACCGTGGTTATTGGTATTTTAGCCCAGAACTATCACCATGTTTTTGGGAAAAAACGTGGGGATACCTACCCTTATACCCACAGTTTTGGAAAACCTTGGGTATAGGTGACTTTTCAGGACCTATCCCTATAGTTTTCCAAAACCGTGTGGATAGACCCCCTATACCCACGGTTTTGGAAAACCCTGGGCATAGGTCTTGAAAATTCACAAATGCCCACGGTTTTCAAAAATCGTGGGTATAGGGGTAACAATCCCCACAGTTTTGGGGTAAATCTTTGGGATTGGTCCATTTTCCAATAGTGAATAGTTAGAGGCTTAAAATGTGAATGAATCTAATTTTAAGCATAATTTACTTTAAAAGGTTGATTTACCGCCTTTTGAGGGAGAACCCTATTTAAATCTAATTTTAGTAACTTTTATATGTTATATTTTTCAAAATAAAATTCTTACTTTGAATTGGGACATCAAAATTCACTTTAGGTAAAATTTTGGTATTTTTCGGATAAAATTTATTTTTTGATGAATAATGAAAAATATTGTATTTTAATTCAATGATGCATTTTAATCTAATTTATTTGTATGGTTATATTATCTTTATAATTGGGTTTAAAGTGTAATTTGATAATATTTTTATCATTTAATCCAATGGTGGTCATTGTAATTAATTTCACTTTGAAACTGAACACAAACAAGTGTCAATCTTTTGATAGTTAATATTTCTAAAAAACATGCCTTTTGTTTTGACAACGGGAATTAATTTTAAATTAATTAATCCAACTTATATGTTTTGAATTTGGTAAAACATAAATTGTTTTGGAAATTGGAATATGATATATGTATTTGGCTGCATTTTTGGCGTTTTTGTGAAAATATAAATTTTTGATGAATAGTGTAACCACTAAGTAGTAGTTAAAAAACTGACTTTTTCATCTAAAAGAAATTTTACTAGTTTTGTGAATTGAATTTTGAAAACCTTAAATACATAGTTTTTATTAGTATGTAAATTTGGTTTAACAATATGAAAACATTATTTTGGTGAATAGTAGCTTTTGACTTTTATTTATCATGGTTAAAGGTAAATAGGGTAATTTAAGGTAAAAATAATTTCATAATAATGAAAGAACTACATTTTAACATTTTTTTACATTATTGGATGAGTTATTTCCGACTATTTCCATCCTTGTGTTTATTTTGGGCCCCTATAGAGCCACTTGGGAGTGATAATTACACTTTAGATAAATTTATTTAAAGTAAAGACAACAATGATATAAACAAGTATATTTTAGTAAATAAATTTTTACATAGAGTTGTATAAGTTATTCTTTTGACTATAAATATTTAATGGAAAGATTAAACTATTTCCTACATCATGGTATTTTTGTTTATAATTTTTAGACATCATATAAATAAAATTGTTTATGACACAAAAAATGATGCAGTATTTACATCATTAATAAATGATTTTAATAAATAAGATTATAAATAATAAAACAATATCCAAAACCTATCGAATTATTATTCGATGATATTATTTAGAACATGAGTCATCATATATTTTAATTTAATGAGTTTTGGACTTTTTAAAATCGAATATTATTTTATAATAAAATAATTGTTTCAAAATTTCATAAAGAGCCCCTCCTCTCCCTTATAAAAGGATACCACATCTAACCCATTACTCACACCTATCATGCCCCTTGGCTCATTGAAAAACCTACCCAAATAATATCTCATGATCCCTATATTCCTCCAATAAGCCTTACTTTATTCAGTAGGCACTTCAAGAATTCTTTTTGGATTAAACAGAAGGGAGTTACCCAAATTGAAGGTAACCATTTCACTTAAATTCTTTTTTTTATTTTGTTTAATTTTACTTATCAAACCCCCAAAATTCTTTTTATTTCTTTATTTTATATAAACACCAGTATAATCAATATTATCTATTTTTTATGAGAATTATTCAATCTAAACTTACACACACCTCCTTCTAATGGGTAAATAACATACTGTTTCTATGTATGGAGAACTGTCGCCTCATGAAACGATGATTGTTAAAATATCTCCAAGTACCTCTCATGGTTCCCATTATGATGAAACTATATTTTTATATTATATATATTATATTTATATTGTTTCTATTATTATTTATTTATCATTTATAGAATACCATTATGGTTTCCATAGTGGGTAAATACTATAATCTCATTTGAGGAAAGGCGGACTACTGCCCCTTAATGTGATATGACTCGTTCAAGACTTATGTGGAATGTATAAAGGGTAGATTTAATAAAATTATATATTATATTAAACTTGAATTGTAATATAATTATGTATCATTATGTTCCAATTCCATTACAAATACGAAATAGAAATGGAAGTAGCGTTCATGCGTACGTCCGACTTACCGTCTCCATGAACGGTGCATTTCATTTTGTATCTCCAAATTATATGTACTATTATAAATAAATGTATATAAATGATATATATTATATATATTATATATAAATCATGAATATAATTCTAGATATAATGAACTTTTTTATCACATGAACAACTTGTAATTATAAGAAGTCCATTTTTGACTCAAGTACCAAATATTGAAAAAACAACCATTATTAACTTATCTGATTAAATTTTGTTTATAACATGGTAATAAGTAATATAAAAGGAATTATAAACATAAAAATATTTTTAATAAAGTATACATTAAAATTAGTTTATTATTCATGATATTAGAGAACGTACGGGTCAAGTCAAACACGAGGTAGGGGGTTTCTTATCTCATTTTTAATTCTGTGAGATTTCCATTATTCAATAATAATTTATTTCATGTGGTGTATTGAGTTCATCAATTTGATATATACTATCATGATTCTATTTATATTCATGGTATTATGTTATTTAATGGGTTGGTATTATCTTTTTTTCATACAACTCCATTGTTTACAACGTGGTAATGAGTTTTCATCTCACTTCATATTCCGGTTAGATTTGTGCTATATTGCCACTATTTCCTTTTATGTGGTGTATGTACTAGATATTATTGTATTCATTGTGTAATATAAATTAATTTATGGGTAATTAAATCTTCATTTTATGATCCTTCTTTCATATGTAAAATCGGTAAGGGAAACTTTCACCCTCCACTTTTTTATAGACTTATTTTTGATACGTATTTTAATTTACATCATGTAATGTTTGGATGTGTTCTTATATATCCTTAATGGTGTAAATTTAATGTCCAAGTGATGAGACACCCTTTTATATCTCATAAAAATATTTTTCTTAATCTTAATGTGACGTCATTAGGCTGTCGAATTTCTGTAAGGGAACTTATTAACCCAATTTCAATTCTTTGGGTTAAACTTATACTTCTTGATTATTTTGTGTTGTAAATATGTGTGAATGACCTATGATTGCTTCACAATTAATATACACTTATATTGAGTGTATTCTTATTTTTCACACACAATTACACAAATGATTTATCCTTAATCTAAGGATACCGTCTTTATAAGGGATTTCACCTCAATTTACATTTCCTTGATACTTCATTGTTTTTAGGATCCAATTCACTTTTATATGGTGTATATACTTCCCTTTAGAATATTATATCATGAATATACTTATTGAGATGATATTATAAGTTTTGTTTTATTTTATTCTTTAATTATGTTTAGTCGTGTGTTTCTCAGGTTTTACGAGACTCTATAACTAAAACATCATTTTAAAAGCTTTAAAAAATTATTATTCAAAATATTTCTCATTGCTGTCCATGTTTTCAAAATGGTTTGTAGTATGTATTTATATGGGAATTAATGTTTTAAATATTTAATTCCTTTAAAAGATTTAAAGTGGTATGAGACACTTTGATTAAAAAATATCTTTATTAAATGATTTAAACGGTTTTGAAAATGGTTTGATTAAGAAGTGATTATGTCAATATCTTGAAATGATATATTATATTTGAAATGTATAAATGATATAAGTTAAATGTTTATATTTAAAATATTTTATGTGTTATTATTTTATAATTGTTCTTGGATTTTTGACGGGTGGTTACCTGATAAACCAAATGACGGGTGGTTCCATGATAAACCTGGATGGGTGGTTACGTTATAACATCCAATGTATTGGGTATATAATTCAGCCATATGGCTATTCCATTTAGTGATATGTGTTGAGTAAAACCTTATTGTTATTACATTTAAGTATATTTAGGTCCCTAGTAATCTATATATGTTATGTGTTCTCTCTATGGGTTTTATGGTAATCTTTTGGTTAAAAAAGGGTAAGCAATGATCATTTATTCAAAGTAGAGTATTTACTACTTCATAAAGGAAATTTTTTTTACATATGATAACATATTCATGGATTACATTTTTTTTTGAAAAACTAATAGTTTTCCTTCTTTGTGTATCCCTTACTATGTTTTTTTCACATCCAATGTTTTTTGAAATGTTTTACACAGGTTATAAAGAGGAATAGGGATAAGGATGTGATCATGGAAATGGCATGATGTCTAAAACTTGGAGGAAGACATTTTTATTTTTAAGTGTTTATATTTTATGAAAAAATGGATACCAAGTAGTAGTGTCTACTTGTAATATAAAATATGATATGTAATATTTGTGGCATAATACTCTAAAAATATAATCCTGAAAGGATCCTCAATGTGAATTCTTGATTTAACTCAAGTTTATGAAATGATTAAGGTTGGGTCCTTATAAATATAGATTGAAATTTATTCGTTAGATGGAATGGGGGGAATAATGAGAATACAAAAAGATAATTTAGAATGTATAGAAATTGAGCTCATTTAATTTATAAATTAATTATGTCCCATGCTCTTCCATCTTTTTTAAAGAATGAAGAAATATTGAATCCGAATACAGATCAATAGGTACAGGCCTTGTACTATCTTGTCAAATACTATTGATCATGATAAATTATTATTTATACCATGGTCTAATAATTAATAAAATAAACAATGAGTGTAAAACTAGGAAATAAGAGATAAAATTGATCATCAACTACCCTCCAGAAATCATGCCACGAATTCTATAAGAACTTGTAATCTCTCATATTTGGCACTCTTAAAATAGTCTAGTAGTATAATTATCCATTGTGTAAACAGCCCTTATAAATTGAGAATAGGATGAGATATTAATCCATGTTAAAAAATAGATAATAGTTTTTTAATTCCTCATTAAGGATAAGGGGATATAAATGAGGTATAAAATATCCCAACTTGGGATGTATTACCATATATTACAAATGATAAAGTGACTAGTTGGATGACACTAATAGAAAATCAAATTCAAAAACTAATATTTTTATTTGAGAATTATTCTAAAGAACATATTTTTTGATGTGTGGAAAACAATATCCCTCAATGTGGGAAAAATATTATACAATTCTTTAAATAAATAATTCTTTGATGAATTTTTCTTAGGTGAATTAAATAATGATAGCTGAAGAATTATATAGAGATATAGGATGTAGAAATTCCAATTATAGTTCATGTTCCAAAACTATTAACATTTATTTAATCATATTTATAAATATATTAATGAAATATTATTTATTTTGATAATAAAAATTTCATGATGAACAAATAATGTAGTAATTATGAAACCATTCCTTCTATCATAACCATATCACGTGATAATTTAATAGAAATTATATCCTCTATAAATTTTTCTATGGGGATTAGTGTGTTATTTAATAATTACAGTGATTACTTATTTAAATAATTCAATGATAGAGGTTAAATGAGAAGGATGATGAATTATTTGTATTTTATACTAAAAAAATAGAAAACTCTATAATCATAATGGAATGATGGTGAATGACTCCACTGACTAAAACCATATTTGTTAAGAAATAATTTAATGTTTCATATAGTAATGTTTATGTACTTATAAAATTAATTTAAACTTCATGTCACATTGTCTATTCCAAGAGATAATAAGATATACAATACAATTTTCCAACCCAAATTACCTTAATCCACACAGATTAGACAATTCCTTGTGAAAAAATATCTTAAGATATATTCATGATTTATATAATTATTCTTATTGAATGTAAAATTGATTAACAGTACAAATATTTTTTGTCCATACCTTTGAAAAAAAAATATCACCTTCCATATTAGTGTATTGACTGAAATTAATTAATATCATCACTTACTAAATCTTACTTGAACTAGTATAAATAAAATCTCCAAAAATTATGAACTACAAGATTATTGGTTCCTATTTCCACAAGATATGTGGATATATAAAAATACATTATCTTAGGACCAGTCACTAATTCATTTTCTACCACATTTATCATTCACTTTGTATTTCAATATTCTTGTTCTATTATGTTTCCCAGTGGAATTTTTCCCACCCTTCCAAAATCCGATATTAATTTCCCATTCATTTCACATCCATATTATCATAGTGAATTTATTTTTAAATTTATTATATCCCCACAATTATCCTTACATTGGTAAAAAGTCATTTCACCTCTTTTTTAAAACTATAGCTGGCCTTATTTTTATTCATAGAGGATCTTGAGAAATGTTTTGATTACCTATCTTAGAACCAAGCTTATATTACATTATGTTTATATTTATTTCATATAAATTCATTTAGATTGAAGTGAAAAAGTAAAAATTTAATACACTCCCAAAATATATGAAATCATCTTTCTTAATTTAAATTATTCATGTTTTTATTATACTAATTATCAAAAACCATTAATAAATTTTAATAATGATTCAACTCTAATGTAATTACCTTTTGGCAGTAACGACACATGAACTACATATCTATCCAACCTAAACCTATTCAATGTTCATATAATATTATTCATGAAATAATCACATGAGCCCTTATGCCTTAAAGTTATTATATTAGAGGCCACCATTTGAAGAAAGTAAGGGTTAATCCTTAGTATGCCAGTTCAATGTTATGATAATAGAATTATCTGTCAAATATTTTCTAAATTCAGCCCAACCTAGAGGTTATCACCCCACATTCCTCTTTCACTCTGATATATCAATATATGAATAATTCCATTCCTTATTATGCACTGAAAAATATGGGAGTGCTTCTAGTTCTATAAAATATATTTTAGTTTGTTTTACATACTCCCAATTTAATTGTTTTCTTCAATGTCATTATAATTCCTATATGTTCATACAATTTTTTTTGGAAATAGAGACTCATTACTCAATTTACATCTTGAAACCTGATCATAAAAATTTAAAAAGTTTTATTCTAAACACAAAGAAACAAAACTATGTTATTATCTACCCATGTGAAGTTAAATATATTGTTATTGTGTTTTACTATTCATTTAAGGTTGCTATTTCCGATCTAATAGATAAATGGTCTCACATTTTATCAATGCCACATTATATTAAACAAAATTAATTATTTTTCTTCGAGATGTATAATCAAAAAACTTTGTTATTTTCCACTATAACTATATGTGTATTATCATTGATCACTTTATTCATAACATGAAATTTTTCCCCTACCAGTACATGGCCACTGAATTTAATTTCGGTTGTGTAATTTTAAATAAAAGTCCCGTTTAGTTAAATATAATTGATCTCAATCATCATCTTTCCTTGGTATGATCTTAATGATGATAAAAGAGTAAAATAAAATCTTCAAATAAGTCATTGGATTAGAAATAAAACAAATTATTCCTAATAAAATGTAAAGTACCCACTCACTAAGATTTATCATTATGGAATAGGAAAAAATATATAGTGTTAAATAAAATATTTTTTCAAAAAATAATCAAATTTTCAAATCCCCCAAGGGAAAAATGGTAATATCAAATTACATTCCATATAAAACATTACATTTTCATGTCTTATGAAAAAATTAGGTTATAATTGAATGTTTAATGACATATATATTATTGAGAGAACGAACATAGCCGAAGAAAATATCACTCACAAATCACTTGGTCCATGGATATATGAAAAATTTAGATCATTTCTACATTCTGTATATATATTATAGTTTAGATTATTGATTTAATTAACATCGTGTTTTAATTTTAGGTTACCCTAAGACTTTATGAAACTTATATCTCTCAAACCAAAATCTCTTTCAGGATTATAATTTTACATAATCTTCCACTCTACGATTTTAAATTTGAAAAACCTTGTTTTTATGTGATGACAAACGTTGCATATATATACTATTAAAATATAATAAAAAAATATAGGATGAAACAAAACCAATTATATCCTTATAAAAAATATTTACTGCAGTTTTTGGTTCCAATACATTTTTGATGAATCCTATTATCAATACCCATACATGATCAGAAACATTGGATGATAGTTAATCTATCAGACCTTTTCATCACTACTGTGAATATCATTAATTATGATTTTAAAAAATTATTTTTATTTCATGTGGTTTCAGTAACTATGATATTACTCAATTTAAATTTCTATGATTTATCTAGAATAAACATCATAAATGAGTAATGTTTTAGAGGTTAGTGTTTACATTAGATAAAATAATTTTATTATTTATTGAGAAAATGTATGGGAACATGAAAATATAATTTCTCTATTTAGTACTCAATATCATCAAATTAATTTTAAATATATGACCAATTATGTGGATGATAAAATTTTCTTTGATAGACTATTTGGTCCCATGAATGTGATATTTTCCTCTTTAGGCCAAGCCATAATGGATTTTCTTTCCTTGGGATCTAGCCCTCAATCATCCCACAAGAAAAGCCCTCGTGATGGGGGAGGTATCCACAATACCTTATAAAGGGGTGTTTCATGCCCCCCTCCTTTAATGTGGGATTCCCATAACCCCCCACCCCCTCACCAGAAGGGCCCAACATCCTTACGGGAACATCAAATGGATAGAGCTTCATATACCAATTTCTAATGTCCCTGGACCAAATGCCACATAACCGATTTCCTAAGCACAGTGGGAAAGATAACCTCAAATGAATGTCTCCAAATTCCAGAGGCTACCGACTACAAGAAAGTGCCATGGGTGTTTCCATGGGGATACTTTTCACCCATTACCAAAGTGTGTGACATCAGATAAAAATAGCCATAGGTAAATAAGAGAATCAATTTAAGTAAATAGATAACATAATGGAAAATAGAGACAATAGTAAAAATAACTATAATAACTAAAATAATTGATGATGATATGTCATGTCAGTAGTATGCTGAGAAACATGGATACAAGATGACATGCATAACATGTTCCACGAATGTATAAAATAAATAAAAAGACAATCCCAATCATCGTGAGATTTGAATCGGTCATCTGGTATCAAGTTTCATCCTAACACAGTAAGCAATCAACTGTATGAAGTTGTATGCCTCCCTTTATAAACATCTGTATTTAGGTAATCACCGTAGTGTTCCAAACGACACCTAGAGAGGGTGTGAGATAAATCATAGTGGTGCACCACCAATGATGTCTATAACATCTGACCTATGTAATGGAAATATAACAGTGTGTAAGCGTTAATATATTAAGTAAAGAATTACAATATAACTAAATTCCCAAGTATCTAATTCATCCATCGTCTGGTATTTGAAAATTTAACAGATTTATTATATTACTGTTACCAATTTATACAAGATTCCAATGTTAGAAATAGAAAAATTTCCGAAATTTAACAAGGAAACATGTAATGATATTTCATAATGAAGTTACAATGTAGTATCAAAGGAAACGTAGACCTTAAGGGTTTCCAAATCAGTAGTAATTGTTGCCCAGATAATGGGAATAGTGTAATTCGAGGAGCATATTCCAAGGAATTCCACTATAATATTCCTAATGAATCAATGGTGATCTCCCAAGGTAAAATTGGGCTAAGCAGGTACTGCGCCATATAAAATTTAACCATAGCATATACTTCTCAATGTTTTATCCAAGGAGTGTATCCAATGAATACTTTAATACTATGTGAGGGGTACTACTATTTCATAGTGGGTATCCATGAATAGATAAATATCAGGTTCTAGGTGGGTGTCATCCAAAGCAAGTCAAATCTTTGAATCGGAATTGGGTTCTCATCTACTCAAGGAATTCCTCGATAAGAATCCAAGGCAAGCTCATGTTAGGATACTCCTACTTGTGAATAATGTTATATAACATTTCATTTTATTCAAGCCTTTCCTTTCTTTAGTGTGATAAGGCCATGTATCATGAAACCCCGTAATGAATTCATAATATATCAATAAGTCTATTTGATTTAACCATTTCTTTTCATTAGTGTGATAATGAAAAGTTGAATGAGAACATTCATTTAATCCATTTAAGTAATATACAATAACCATGGTTCATTCTTCAACCTTCCATTATTTTGTTAAGGGATGTTATGGACATAAAACCTATTATTCACTCACATTTAAGGCCAAGTCACAAACTTAGTATACTTGACAATTCCCAATGAACATTAGATTGTCAATTGAAGTACCTACCTTAGGTTGGTCAAGGGGTGATGATATATGGTACTTCCCATTATGTGATTAACAGTTTAAAAAAGATAATTTAATATAGAATATTATACCCATATAATGTTCAATCCAAGGCACTCCCGAATAGTGGTTCAAATGAGTAAAATAATAAAAACCCAATTATGGCACGACATCTTACACGTGATGGATGGAGTTTTTAGTGTAACCACTAACGGTAGATAATATTTTTTTGAAAGAGCATGACAATAAGGTTCCAATAATTATAAGCATGGAATGTAAAATCCATATACAACACCCAAGGAAATTTTTGGGCCCCACACAACAATTCCAAAATCACAAACATGAGGGATAATTTATAGGCCACCAACCATAGTCTTGTATGACTCTCCTCCTCCAATATTGATCACTAATTTAGATTATAATGGAGTATATCTGAGAAAAAGTGAAAAATTCTCACACCTTGATAACTAGGTCCATACCATTAGAGAAAAAGAATAGATAAAAAGGACTCAAGTACTTATCGTTGCACATCAAAGATGATTAATGGAATCTCGATCAGATCCCGGATGAAAGAGATATTTTTATCACTGCCTTTGGACATCAAAAAGCTCTAAAATGGGAGGAATATAAGATAGTCTCCCTGGAATTTGGATTAGGATGATAGAAGAGGATTAACTACATCATTAAGGGAGAAATGGTCATTTTACCATAAAATTAGCATGTGCACGGTTTTTCTATATAGTTTGAAAAACTGTACCCCAACCCTGCATGGTTACATGGAGAAGAGGGGGTATGGCATAGTTAGGTCACATAGTTTGGGAAATCATGCACCAACCATCAAAGACGGATCTAATCGAAATTCAGACCATCCACATGATTATATATAATTGTGTTCTATACCTGCATGATTTACTCTAACCACGTGACAAGGATAGTTTTCCCAAAAATTTGGGTTTCAGTCTCCAAACAATCCCCATACACCCCTAATACCTTTACTAACTCATTATGAATCCATATTATACCCAAAATTATGAATTTAACCAAAATTTATAGGATTATTAACTAAGAGAGAAATTAGGTTCTTATCATTGTAAAATAGTTTAGTTGAATATGTATCTTGTTAGTTGAGGCCTTATGAGATATATTACCTAATTCACAACCTTAAGCAACCTACAGTTTTCTATTCCTTATGTTGTTGGGGACACTATCTATTAAATGCGAATATTATGGTGAACACCAACCAAAAAGCCTCAAATATATCTTTACACAGCATGACATGAACCTCCGACTATAGAGAAGGGTCGAATATCTATAATTATTTGATTTTGATCTTGCATGTATGCCTAGGAAGGGCAATGTAATTGAAAATAACCGGAGGGCTTGGTTCTCCAAGAGAGTATATCTGGAGAAAACCCACCTCCAGATTGGTTTGTGGATAGAGGCAAAATAATTCATATTCATGGACGTATCTTGATTCTTACAGATATGATAAAGGATTTTTTTGTGTGAGTCCCACTCTTCTCAGTGGGAATTTCATCCAAAAATGTCCAAGATATTTCAAGATCTACGATGATAGTATTAGTGGCCTGTGATGAAACGTTATATTGAGGGTTTTATCACTTGGTGTCCCACCTTTCTGTAAGTGAATGAGGAGATCCATATACTTACATGCTTTTTAAAGCTATTTATAGTTCGAGAATTGAAATGAGAATATGTTTCCATGGTCTTTGTTGCAGTCTTACCTAGGTTGTCTAGTGGTTGTGATTTTTTATGGATAGTTTTTAACTGACTAACAAAAGTATCACAGTTAATTCCAATTTGAGAGAATTTCTCAGTGGATGAGCTTGGAAGAAAGTTTGTCCAAGAGATCATTAGACTACATGAGGTCCCTTATACCATCATTTCAGATGGTGATACTCATTTCGCATAACAGTTCTGGAGGATATTGCATATAACTATGGGAACAAAAGTGATTCTAATAATAGATCTTTACCATTAGACAAATGGAAAGTTCAAACTGATAATAAAGGTCCAAGAGGACATGATCTGTGCATGTGTCCTTGATTTCAGTGGTTCTTGGGAGAATAATATACCTCTCATTGAGTTTTACTATAATAATCGTAATGAATTGATTATTTATATGGATCCTTTTAAGGAAATATATGGTATGTTTTTTTGTTCACCCCTTTACTAGCTTGAGGTAGGTGAGGAAGCAATACTAGGGACGTATCTCGTCAATGAGACTTTTGAGAGGGTCCAGATAGTTAGAAAGCGTATGAATAAAACTCAGTTTGGAAATTAATATTCTATAGATCATTTTCGATGACCTCTAAATTTTGAGTTTGGGGATCATGATTTCATTCGGGTATGACCCAGCTAAGGGCATAGATGGTTATGAAAGAAAGGGATTATTTCATATCATTGTGTAGGGTCGTTTGAGATTTTAGAGGGAGTCAGTTGGGTATCCTATCAGTTGTTATTACCTTAAGGGTACTATGTTATGCATGACATCTTCCACATTTTACATCATCTATGGTATCATGTCGTCCTGTCACATACTTTCGATCCCAAGGAAGTTGAGTTAGAGTTCAATGTTACCTTTGAGGATTATCCAGTACTCATCTTTGATTGGAGAACAAAGGCTCTATGAGGCCTATTTTTTCCTCTAGTTTAGGTGTTATGGTAGCATGGCCATGTGTGGGACTAAACATGGGAGAGAGAGGCCAATATATGTGCTCAGTGGACAATGTTTTTTTAGACTATTTTTAAACACCCATTGAAGGAGAAAGCAATTATGACTTCCCCAAATAGGGACGACTATAAGAACACAATTTTCACATAGGTATGAAACCTTTTTATTTATGTCTCATTTCTTATTTTGGGTCTAATATTGATTCCAAATGAGTAAGAAAATGTCTCAGTGGCGTCTGGGGATTGTTCAGGGCCTAGAAAAAATCATTTTGGAAATAATTTCCCTAACTCATGATTATAGTAAACTCTGTGGGTATGGATAACCGTTATATATAACTCTATGGTTGGTTTTCATTTTCATCACAACCATATAGCATGGTTGGAACGCAGTTTCCCTAAAAATGTGACATTACTATGTAGTTCCACCTCTTCTCCATATACCAGTTCATGGTTGGAGAATGATTTTTCAAACTGTGTGGACAAACCCTGCATAGGCTAATTTCTTGTTAAAATTACCATTTCCCCCTTAATGATTTTATGAAGCCTCTTCTTTCCTCTTAATCCCAATTCATGTGGGATTATCCTCAATTCCACCCATTTTTTTTCTTTTTGAAGGCCTATGTTATGGATTAAGAGATCTCCATCATCCAGGATCTGATCGAGATTTCATTCATCATGTAGGATGCACAGTGGTATGTACTAGATTTTTTTAGTCATTCCAATTATCTCCTGATCTTGACCTAGTTATTGAGGTGTGAATAATTTTCCATTTTTCTCAGATCTACTCTACATGAAGCTAAATTAATGGTTGATGCTATAGGATTTTCGTAAATGCCTAAGGTGCTTGGTCTATAACTCATCCCTCATGTTCTTTAATTTTGGAATTGTCATGTGAGGCCCGCTAATTTCATCGGGTGTAGTTTATTTATTTTATATTCCATGCTTATAATCATTTGAGACATATGGTTATGATATTTACAAATATGTGACTAGTTTTTAGTGGTTACAGCCATAACTCCATCCATCCCATGTAAGATTTTATGCCATAATTGGGTTTTTAGTATTTGACACGTTTGAGACGTCATTCGAGTGTTCCTTGGCTTGACCCTTTTAAAGTAGTATTTTCTACAGTAAATATTTTATTGTAAATTCTGAATCCCATAATGTCAAGTACCATGTATTCTCACCACCTGACCCACCTAAGGTAAGTTCTTCAATTGATAAACTAATGTTAATTAGAAATTAGCAAGTATACTAAGTATATGACTTGGCCATAAATGTAAATGAATAATAGGTTGTATGTTTATATCACCCCTTACCATACTAATGGAAGGTAGAGGAATGAACCATGGTTATTTTATATGCCTTAAATTTATTAAATGAGTGGATTCTTGCAAATTGGTTTTGTTAAACTAATGAAATTAAAGGCCTGAACCAATTGAACTTATTGATAAATTTTGAATTGATTAAAGGGTTTCTCACTACTGGGAATTATCACACATAAGAAAGGAAATGATTGAACCAAATGAAATATTATATGAATTTATAATAATGTTGGAGTGTTCTGACTTATACTCACCTTGGATTATTATTGGGGAATTAATTGATCACTTGAGGACACCATTCTTATTGAAAGATAAGGTTTTCTTAGGTTGACACCCACCTATAACTCGGTCTTTGAATATTCTTGGATTCCTTGTATGACACCATAGGATGACTCACTTATTATTAATTTATTCTTTTGATACATACCTTGGATACAGAATTGACAAGAAGGTTCTATGGTTAGAATGCATAGGGCCCAGTCACCACATCGACCCATTTTTCCTTGGGAGATCACCTTTGATTTAGAAGGAATCTTATTTTGGAATACCTTAGAATATGATCCTTGGATTACAGTCTTACCCTTAGCCAGGATATAGTTACTACTGATTTGGTGACACTTGAGTTCTGTGTTTCCTTAGTTACAACATTGGAACTTCATTATGAAATATCGGTATAGGAGCCTTATTACATCAAAGAACCTTCTCTATTTCAAATGATTGAATCATTTATAAATTGGTAATAATCAAATAATGAATAGGTTTCATTTTAATATACCATTTCATGGATGAATTAGGCAATTGTGTTTTTAGTTACATTATAATACATTAAATTATATATTCAATCATGCAGACGGTTACATTTCCAATACACCGATCGAATTTTATAGACACTGTTGGTGGTGGACAACAGTGATTTATTTCACACCCAATCTGGGAACTGTTTTGTACTCAGGAAAGATTACATTATTCCACGTGTTGATAAAGGTAAGTATACAGCTTCAAATAGATAATTTATTGCTTTTTTAGGATTAATATTGATAGCAGATGACCAAGTTAGATCTTGGCAAGCTAGGGATAGTATTTTTATTTCCCTTACACATTCATGTAACATGTTATGCATTCTTTCTTGTATCTATGTTTTCTAGCATACTAGTGACATTATATATCATCATCAGTTATACCAGATATTTCTGTTATTTTTATTATTATCCCAATTTTATGTTGTTCCACTTATTTACTTATATTTATTTTCAAATTTACCTCTATTACTATTTATCCAATGCGTTACATTTTAGTAATGCATGCACTGTCTCCCCCTAGACACACCATTTTCCCTTACCGCAAGTCAGAAGCCTCTGGTGTTTGGGGTGATGTACATGAATCCATGTGTCCCATCAGGGTTGGGGCACCTATAAAGTGGCATCTAGGTTCAGGAAAACACATTTTAAATACTTTTTATATTGTCTAGTTTGTATTTTTAGAAACATTAATAGCTCTGTAGCTTTATCCTACTTGTTTGGGCTTAATCTAAACATCATAAAATAAAATCATCTGTAAATTTATTTTCTTCTTCCAAAATCCTCTATTACTCTATAAATATCACATTATCAAGTTTCATCTCATTATTTTAATGTTTTAATTGGTTTTACCTTAATCAACTTGTATTTTTTATTTTCACATTATAGAGAATTGATATGATCCTGCCATATGTTCCTTGTCCTTATGGTTTATATAGTGGGATGATGGTTCATCATTAAACCGATTTAAATATATAATTTCTTAACCCTTTTAATAATTATTTAATTATTAGATTTATGGATGATGTCTAATTCAAATACACCAGTGTGATAAATTTATTGCAATGTTCATATAATTTCTTATTAAAGTACTTCATTTAGGTTTTATGAATTAATATCATAATGGCTCACCACAATTGATATTATACTATCTAAAATATATTGGGATTGAAATAAAAAACAAATTCACTCAACGAATCTAAGAAATATTTTAATAAAATCATCTTTAGAATTTATATGAACAATATTCTTAATGGTTTCTAATACCTATGAATATCTACTCTCTCTGTACTCTTTTTAATTGAGATATCAAAATAAAAAATTAATCATCATGTCACTCTAGATACTCTAGTGGCTCTAATTTAATTATCATATAATGTATGTATTGTTCATTATATATAGAAGATTTTTTGTAAAAAAATTGTGGGTCACGTCTACACTCTAGGTTGAAAACATCATCGGCTACAATAAATTTGTTGGATACTATAAATAAGATATATTCTTTTATTAATATCATTTCTTAATTTAGTAAGGATGGTGTTTCTTCACTCATAAGTTTTATTCAAATAGATGACATATCAAGGGTTCCCTCCACCTCTTCTATGATTCTATAAGTGGGAATAACATCATTGTATCACATCCTATTAACATTATTCATTAATTCCTTTGGAATATTCCTTAAATGTGAACCCATTTGGGACATCAAAATAAATCCCCAGGAAAATCATTTTGGATTCACTCTCTTTGTCACATAGGTAACTATGTATTCCATTTGAAGGATTCTGAGGGTTGAAATTGATCACTATCAAGTCCCCATTATGCTAGTTTTGGTACACAAAAATATATGAGAACAAAATCTAACATAGCTAAGTATATATAAAATAATCCATGAAGAAAAAACCAATGCTGAATAAGTCAATCCATATCTTTTCTAGATTGCATAAATTTAATGTTCGATAAGTGTATATGTAATGTTATTATTGAAATGTTCTCCTATATTGTTTGGAAAACCATAATAAGTTCTGTAAGTCCTACCATTAACCATAACTTATCATTATGGACAAAAAGACTATGACTTGATAGTGAAAAATTATGATGAGATATAATTTTCTTAACTGATAGGAGAATTTATATAAGTCACTTATATTTTTCACTCAACTACAATGGGGGTCCTATAGAAACAATAAGAGATTAATACATTACAATGGTTGATTATTTTTTCATCCTCAATTCTAGAAATCTAACAATTTGTTATTTAACCTGAAATATCTATGTTACAACCTATGATAAAATAAAACCAACCATAGAAACAGTAGATTCGACCAAGTGTTTTTGTAGCCTCATTCCCATATTTATGTCCCACGCATCAGCAACAACATCTGGTAGAGACTCATCCAAAATCACCCATATATAAACTTTGAATCTGGAATATATGATATTTCATTATGAAGACAACAAATATAATTATATAAACACATTATATCAGTTTCTAATTGAGTGGATATAGTGTAGATTCAATTTCTAGTCTCATTATCTTATGAGGTGTGTGTGTTTTGTCAAATAGCTTATTATCTATTTCTATACATATATATATATATGGATGTATATAAATATATATTTCTAACAAAGAAGAACCCAAATGCATTGAATACCTAGTATTTCCCATAAAAATATATCTTGATTTTCTTATAGTCCATGTGACATCTCCCCTTCGACTAGAATAATAGACTCTACTACGCAATCTAATGAAGTACCACCTAATATATATCATGGTTATGACATTAGTTCCCTTGATATATCTATTAACTATAAATTAAGATGTATTTTTAGACATATTAATGGTTTTTAAAATGATAAAAGACATCATTTTAAGGGGTATTCAATATATTTATTTTTGTATAATTTGATCAAAACAATCAGCAACAATCTGTTGATTATTTACCACTTATATGACACCATTATTAAATATCTAATGTACCGATTTTATGATAAGAATTTTTTTCAATTTAATAAAATGAAATTTCTAACTCACTATGCTACATATGAAACTTAATTATGGTATCCTAATAATGGATATTTCTTTGATAATTCATATTAAAATATTTTTATTATAAAAAATCCAATGAAATATAAAATACAGATCTTGAAACATTTTTATCACTACCCATATACAACCTCAATTATTGGGTTTGAATAAATATATATATCCTATGGAGGATTCAAGAAGTTTGAAATTGGTAATTTAATAAGTGGTTAGATCCTTTATCTTTATCTTATGTCTAATTCATTCATCTTAATGAGATCACTATCTCACTATTTGAATCCATAACAAATTAACTAATAATAATATTTAACTAATTCATCAATAGTGTGTTTTCAAGAAACATGTGAGGATCATTGATCTAGATGATGCAACACATAAATAATTTTACCCTTTATCCTCAATTTATATAATCCAAGATTTACCTTATTTGTAGCCAATGATTTTATGCCCATGTGAACCTTTTATGTAGACATATCATATGGATATTAAGATATTTAGGCATATGAATATATAGATTCATCCCATTTCTGGAATATTGGGAAGGTGACATCATGTTTAGAATTTATTTATATCAAATTATCATCAACAAAAATTGTATATCAATGAAATGATGATTATTTATTATCATATTCGTGAACTATGTGATAATTTTCATTCTATGTATTGAAATTAGACTAAAAACCCATATGATTATTTATATTTATATGTAATATGATAGACTGCTCATGTTGAAAAAAATCTAATCTCTCATATAAATTTTGTAAGATATATTTTAATACCATTAATGGTTTTAATCTATAATTTTTCCAATAAGTAACTCTCTATATAGAATAACGTCAAACTAAAAGTTTATAATTATAAATTTAACAGTTTCTTCACTCTTTATTGAAAGTGGTTGAATATAATATATGTTCAATATGAAAGGTAAAAATATATAAAATACCATTATTTTTGACCTATGGGGTTTATACATCTTGAAGTGTGTTTTTAATCAACCATACAACACATAAAACACTCTCAACATGTGGAATAAATATATACATTAATATATTCATCATAAACTAGAGTATCTTGGAAATCACTAGTATATTCTTCTTCCAACCTTGATCTCATTGGGAATTTCTCAAACTCCTTCCAATTTGTGAATCATGAACCTATGATATATATCTATAATAAATGAATATGGAAAATCCTCCAAGGTGAAATAGGGGGTTCCAAGTCAAGGAGTACATGATTACCCTATATTTTGTATTCGAAACACACAATTTTTGAGGATGTATGTTCTTTGGGACCCCATATTTTTAAGGGTTGGACTTTGATCAGGTTTTTTGAGGTTGGATTATTACCATATTTGAGAAAGGGGATCTACACAAATGGTGAAAATCTAATTTCAATCAATGGATGGGTCTCCAACACTATTAAATTATTGGTTTCCATTGAAAAATCATGGGTGAGTAAGTTTTTTTAATAATAATATAATTAAATGGATTTCATGGGTAAGAAATCGTCAAACACATTCCCAAGGATTGGCACCCAAAAAAATATATCCAATTTTCATATCATTACTTCATTGTATGATAAATGGAATTTTTTTTTCATGGGTAATCAAGTGGATCAAATTCATGTGGATGTATCCATAATTCTTATACACATACATATTATGTATCATGTTGGATTTTTGTATTCTATAATTTATAAGTTATTCATTTATTTACGATAAAACCATATTGACCCACTTCGAACGCAATCACATAGGCTAAAATCCAAATCCGTGTAATAAGTAGTTGTAGGTATTCCACCAATAATGTAAGTAAGTGGATTACTAGAAGAATATGGTGTCGTAAAAATGAATATGGTGGTTTATATCTTTTGGATTATTATCTGGACCAGTTTTAAAATTTCAGAAGATATGATCATGGTTTGTGAAGGCTTCTTGATGTGTGAGCCTTTTGATGTGATATTTTGAACTTCTTTAATCATATAATTTAGAAACCATAAATCTTGAGCGATATCAATTAATTATGGTATTCCAACCATAATTTTTTATCCATATTCTTATAAAGATTTTTTAATAATATTTATCTTTATTAATGTAATGGGATATTCTAAGTGAGTACCAATATGTATTATATAAATATCTAAACAACATAATCTCAATATAACTTATTTTTTTGGATAATGTGATAATCTGTGACTTCATAAAGAATGGTTTTTTATATAATAAATTTGACAGCGTATTAATAAATTATTAACAAAATAGAGGATGAAATATCATATTTAAATAGTGTAATGATTTAAGGAAATTGATTTATCTGGTAAAAAATTCATTGTGTTTAAAACATTTCCCATATAATATTCATCCAAATTCAATATCCCAACCCAAATGGTTCAAATATAATTGTTTAATTATTTAAAATATAATTATATTTATCCTAGGTGGTCTTTCAGTATATTCTTATAGGACTATCACACCATGTATTTGGTGATTTAATGATATCTATGCTTTATGAGAGTGCGTCACATATTTGGATGACGATTGTGACCAAATATTATTGTGTCTCTTAGACTCAAACATTTATTGTTTCTTACAATTAATATATTGGAACATAATATATAGAGGTGGATTGCACCCCTCCACATACCACATCAATATTTGAATCATCAAAATCATACACTAACACAACCAACACTCCAATCTGAACAAGTGTTCATGGTATTCAGTAGCATGTGTTTGCCTTCCCTAACCAATTTGTGAACTCTACATTATATAAAATCAAAATAATTCACCATATTAAGAGGAAATATATAATATAATATATGATAATATAAAATTTTATGGGATTATTTATGAGAAAAAACATTTACATGGTTAATTATCCATTTTTTTAGAATTTTTGACGGATGACATTGAACAAGATCAACACCCATGATTTTCCACGCTAATGTTCCCTATGACCAAATAATATAATGAATTCATTAGATTCATCCCCAAAAAAACCTCTATCAATCGTACATTCCCTATACACCCCACACCCACCACCTATGATACAACCACGAGGCCACCCATGCAATTATGGGTGGTTAACAGGGTGGCCTAAGTTCTTAACTTACATTTTAATAATAAAAGGAACACTGAACTAAAATCACCCCAAATGGAGATATAGAATAGAACCAAATCATGACCATATACCACAAATATAGAATATGATCCACTAAAGTACACCAATTTCTGGCCAATCCTTCCTAAATGACAATCAAATGAATATTAAACTCATAATCAAATTGATAGTTTGTAAGGAATGGGCTATGATCATTAAACTGGTTTTGATATTGTTCAAATTAATCGATGAAAAAAAATTCCTTATATTACTAAGGTAATGAAATAATTTCCATTTAATATGTTCTGTTTAAAAATAAGGGATCCAACACATCAATCCCTAGAATGGCTACTTGGGTACAATTCACCATGCCACCTCTAATTACGATAAGGACAAAAATTCTATCTAATACAATTACATGAGTCTATAAAAAGGGTTTTTACACTTGTTATAAAATTATCTTAATAATGAAGTCATGATGTTCTTTAAAGGTTATAAAAAGGAATATACTTTCCTTAGTATTCAAAATTTTTAAAATCACCCATTTCACCATACTGGCTCAAAAGGCCCTAAATATAAACTATTTATAGATTAAAAATCCCTTTATTCATCATTCACTATAGTCTCATCTATCACCACCCAATATACTTCTATGGGTCATTATTCCCACTTTCATTCTTAAATTAAGTCATGTATTCCTTTGATTATTGGAATTTAACTAATTGTTCTCAAAAACTGTAAGATCTCACATAATAAAATCAATGATATATTATATTAACAGAAATTATATATATAAAAAGGTAACAAGTACATATTTTCCTACACTAATATCCTCTTCCTAGACACTCTAAACTACATCAAATATACCTAAACCATTAGGGAATCATATTTTCATCCAAACAATTAGTTAGAGATAGATAAGGGAATCTATATTCAGTATAATAACCTACTTATTCCCACTAGTCTATATATTCAATGCATTATGATTCCTTTCATCATATATTTACCATCGTATTAGATATGACATAAAATGGGCCTCTAAAATTGTTTAATCCTAAATAAGTGAGAGTTTCTCATGTGTTTATCCAACACCAAACTAAATCTGTGAACTTTCACATAGTAGTTCAATAATAATTACTATAAATATAGCATAATTGGTTATGGATGAATAATTTTAAGTGTGACATAAAAATTCATGGTTTCACAACTTTAAAAAAAACCACATTATCCCTTTTCTAATGAAAATAAAATATATGGAAGGTTTCATTAATTATAGATGATATTAATGTCTATTGATTCCATTAATAGAGATGAATTTTAATATATTTTCATGAGATAAATCCCTATAAAAAAATATTTTACATCCTAGGAAGGATGCCTATTTAAAATTGAAAAGTAGTATGTATTTAATTTTTGGTTTGAATAATAAAAAAATGAGGATATATATATGGAACCTCTTATTAAAATATTTTTTTTATTAAAATAAATGGGTTATATTGATCTTATTCATGGTAGGCATAAATGGTATTGATGCTTGGAAGGATTTCAAGAACATGATATAATTATATATGAGAGTCCCTAAATAAGAATCATGATTTCTAATTATATGATAGACCCTATGAACCTCTCATATAACAAAAGGATTCCATATAACCACCCTTAGTGATTGATATTCTACTCTCTATTTTCCATAAGGAAATTCATTTGAGTTTAGACTAACCAAAACATTCCCAAAGGAAAAATCATCCAAAATAATGGGATAATACACCAATTTATTTTTATGATTATAATAGTGTTGGATGATATTTTAATTTTATGTGATAATTATAGACAAGATACAACATTTTCATTCAACGTGTATGGATATTTCATGAATTTACCTTTCCATTATTATCTATTTCCCAAAAAAGTTATTTTATTCGCACTATTAAATATTTTCATGGAAGCTAATGTTATTCCCACATATGTGTTATTTATCCTAACATGAAATATAATTACTAATATTTATTAATGAGTCCTGATAAATTATTATAATTTTTTAATGTTAACCATGTAATGTGTACATGTTTATGTTTCTATTAAATAGAATGAGATTTTCATTTTATCGTTTTTTGATAGTGATATGGCGAGTGTTTTTATATTACTGCAAGAAATAAGGTGAGTACTGTTATGATGTCACTAGTGAAATGGTGATTATTATTACCCTTCACCAAATGATATAACATATATTTTAAGGTTACCTATAATTATACAATAATCATTTTATTTAGTAAAAAATAATAAAGAGTGAATTTTAGGCTTCTATTAATAATATAATGTTTATTATTTTTTCCTCTACTTCCAATACAACGAGTTTTATTATAGCATCAATACTGATATGTATAGATTATGTAACACATACCACTGGTGATATTGAAATTTTTGTTATTTATATAATATGATATCACAAAAATTTAACATTTACTTTCCACATGAAATAAAAAATTCTTACTATGTTATTCATGATATTTTTATTGGGAAGATATTGCATTGATCCTCAAGTAGTATGTGTGATCCATTAGATTATAACCCAACACTGAAAAAAGGTTTCAAAATTCTATAAATGATCCGTCCTTAGTTCCCATGGATCAATAGATATGGGAACATTATTTTTTAATAGTTATTTTTACCTAAATACAACATATCATATGTGTAAATTTTAAAATTAGAGACATATCCAGTGGTTACCTAATGGTTTTTACAAGAACAACCTACATAGAAACTAGTTTCGGTGTCCTCGTCTAATTTTTGGCCTTCTATTTTAGTTGATGGACCGAGTACTTTTTGATAATCTGGGGGATAATATTGGTTATGTATAGAATAGTTTAAGGAAATGATGAGGATAATGGTTAATCTCTATTTACTATATTATAGGGTAGTCTTGTACTATATATGATGATCATATTATATTATCATTCTTATATATATGACTATATGTCATAAAAATATTCTAATTTATAAAATTCATACGATATTATTATGGGTTCTTATCCACATTAATTATTTACTATTCACTCTGATTTTATATCAATTATGTACATTTTATGTTGATAGTTTTTATTGTTTTATTTAATAATAAATGGTATAGTCACCAAAAATGGATTATAAGATCATCACAAGTAGTAAGAATAATTTTCCACATTTGAATTCATGATTGATTTGTGTTTTTTATACATTTAGTAAATATGAAATTTATATAGCCAAATGATGTTATGATGGATTCCTTAATTTGAAAAATTTCTTAATTATGGTAATTTTTATTTTCAAACATATTTATTTTAACTATATTCTATATAATTACAAGATAATTGCATCATGAATTGGACTTATTATTTTTATGGTATTTATATAATGATTAATAATAATTATTTCTATGAATATATCTATATGTGGAATTTTTTATAAAAACCACATAAATATTAGATAATATATAAAAGAAATAATGAAATTATGTAAATGTTTATTATGGTATTATTCTATACTAAAGTGGTTTGAAAACTATAATATCCATGTTAATTAAAATTTTTATGTCAATTATTTTATGTTTTAGTTTCATATTAATTATTATTTATGAATATTGTGATGTAATAGATCATATAATATTTTATTCATTGATTAATATGGTCATTTAGTTTTACATTAATGACATTCATTTGAAAAATTGAATATTATTTTAAAACCCCTAATACAAAATATACAAGGAATCACTAAAGTTATAGTAATGGTAATAATATTTATATTATATTTATCCTTGTTAGGATAAAGAATAGATAAGTGGGGTTTCTCTCATTCTATTTGGTTCACCAATGACTGAATTATCAATTGATGTTGTATTTAATGTTCTTATATCATTGTAGATGAACACATCATAATTGTATCTCATAGTTGTGAGTATTTTAATGACTCAAGATCAACATTTATAGAATATAATTATTCCATAAATATTATAAAGAATTTTTTTAGCAATTTATATCATTTACTATTTTTAGGGATGAAATGTTTGAAATAATAATGTTTATAGAATCCATAAATTTTAATTCTATAGTACTTCACATAATAGTTTTGAAAAATGAAAATCCAAAACATCTATAATGAAAAGTGACCAATAATTACTTTTAACCACATATAGAGTGCTTATGATTTTTTTGTAATAACTATCTCGATAGTGGTTAGATTTATCACATGTAACTTCAATAATTGTAAAAAATAATTATAATTTATTTCATGAGATAACAACATAACACATTTTATGTATTATAAGGGAAAATCATTACTTTCAATGACCAAATGATGACTAATTGTCCAACTTAAATTATGATCGTAATGGAAAATATTCTTTTTTGTTTTTATTATAAAATGTGGTTTTATTATGGTTGAAGTTAGTGGTTGGATTTTATGATATAAAATGACAATAAATTTTTTTAATATATAACGAAATATTAATATTTTATTTTCTAATAATGCTAATTATTATTTAAAAAAAATTAATTTCTAGACACAATATTTTTAACTAATAGTCATATAAATTAAATACTATATTTTTTAATTTGGTAAATGATTACAATTAATAATTTTATATAAAATTATCCTTGATGGAAGAATGAAAAAAAAAATCGAACTAAAAAATATTTAGATATAATATGTTTTCAGGATGGGAAAATTAAAGATTAATAATAAATTATTGATTACAACATATATTCCTACATATCAGACGTAATATTTGATACATAATAACGTGTACCATTAAGAGAAAATTTTTTCATGAGACCCATCCAAATTTTTAAATTTTTGAAACAATTACCATTAATATTTGGGGGTATCTAAAATGTAAATAAATTAATTCATATACACGATTTATTAAAAAATTACATGATTGGCTCATATTTGGGTTTATGAAAAAATAAATATCTTTAGATAAAATTAAATTTCCCATTTTAGAGATAAAATCCAATGATAAACCCTAAACCCATTTAATCATAGGTGTAATTTCACCTCTAGAAAAATAGAAGAATAAATTAATCGAAAATATGTGATTCCATGAAAGTGAAAAATAATCAAACAAAGTAGACTATATATTGACTATTCAAAATATATAACAAAAACATTCATGAATTTGAATATATATATGAAACATTTAAATATATATACTAATAATAGAAAATAAATATGAATAACATCATCTATTATCTTATAACAAACAAAAAACCACTATGTAGGGTACGTAAGAAGATACCCACATACCACTATCCATCATAATGAGAGATGGGTTACTAAGGTTCATCGATAAATATATGTGATTTTTAATTACTAATACCATGAATATTTATTTTCAAATAGAAAAAATTTGTTTGAAATAATGTGGTGTTTCAAAATACTCATTTTTATCCCAAATGACTAAATAATTTCACAATCATGTGAAATAATGATATTTTGATTTAATATATATAGATTATCATCCCATGAAGAATAATGTTTGAATATTTATATAACCAAATTTTAAAACATTGAATAATTTTCATAAATTAAAAGTATATTTTTAAAAAATTTATAACATACTAAAATCATTTGACCGTAGAACACATGCATGGGTTACTTATATTAAAATTACTTATTAGTGTGACCATGAGATATAAAATATTAAACCAATAATAATAAATGTCTAAAACCCTATGAGTTCTTATAAATTTCCCATTTAAACAAGTTTATTACCCATTGGGTTATATTTCTTGATACTTCATCTATACGTATAATTTATAACATTTAGGGTAAGGCCCGATTACCTAGATCTATATAACGTATCACTAGATATTAGTGTAGGATTCTAAAGCTTATGAGTTTTAATAATTAAATGAATCAATTTCGAAAACCCAAATGACTAGAATGTCACAAATTCAAATAATCTTATTTATCAATTTTATTGAAACACATTTCAACCATTTCAATTTGAATCCAATATCTAATTAAAATCAATCAAATTTTATTCACGATTTCAAAACATAGATATTAGATACATACAATGAATCATTAAAACCCCAGAGAGTCAAATAATTTGAATAAAAAAATTGTTGTATAATAATTAAAAAACATTTAGAAATTTATTAATTTAACAATAAATCATTTTCACCATAATTCATCTGTAATCACATATTATTTTAAGGAAACTTATAAAAGAATCAAAACCACATTCTATTTAAGTTTATCTTAATTACAATAGACTGCATTCATTAATGATTCCAATTCCTTAGGGGGTCAACTAATTCATAACATGAAATCAATAAATAAATTCGATATTTTAGTAGACCATATAGTTTAAATTCCCCTAATGGGATTTCTTGAAATGTTGAATGGATAAATAAAGTGAATGAAAATAGATAAGTAGATATATCACATTAGTGATTTCAATAAAAACCCTAATATTTAATCAATTAATTTATTAAGGTTAATAATATGATGTAACATTTCTTTTTAGGGAATGATTATTTCATGATTGAAGAAAGGGGATAATAGTTGCTTCCATTCTATGAAAAAAATAATTAAACAAAATTTCAAACATGTTTTCCTATATTGGAAGTTATTGATTTATTATTTTACAACAAATAACCATAATCAAGAAAACAAAAAAAAATATCCAAAAAATTAATTTTTATGATTCATTATTTGCAAATTATCCAGATTATCATGAAATAATCTCTACATTTTGTTAGATATCATTATGAATTTATTGACCATACTTTCCAAATAATTTATCTAAAACATACACATCCTGAAATTTAGTAAATTTTCCCCTTTATCTAATAAAAATTATATGTATAGATATAAAAATAAATAAAAAAATTGTGATACTAAAAATTATCCCACTATGTAATCTTCCACCATTTTATATTAATTAGAATCTGTCCCAAAGAAATTATTCACAAACATGGGTGTAGTGAATTAGGGGATGGTATATTAGATATATTTATTATAAAAAAAATTTAATTCTATATTAACACTAACCTTTGAAAAAAATGATATTCAGTGGATAATGTTATTTTTAAAATGTATATAGGTATTGGTATTATTTATAAATATTTACGAATTTTATTTTTAGGTATAGGACTAATTCTGATTCAATATAAAATATCATAGGAAAATTATATGACTTAATAAAAATAATGTTATGGTTAATTGTCTGATGAATATTTAATAGTCTAATTTTGTTATACTTAATGTTCAAACATTTAATTTATGGATGTATAAAATTTTTAAATGAATACATTATAATAATGTGAATGTATATGTAGAAATATGAGAATAGAGATTTTTTTTCAATTCACATTAGCGACGGTGATGTGGAAGAGATGTTCTGATGGAGTGAAAAAAATAGTTAGGATATTAAGTATGTGTGACTTGAAACTAGAGATATATAAGTTATGTTACAAAATATTTGAATTGTATATTCCACTCTATCATAAGTGAGATCCGATGATCTAAAAAATTACAAGTGTTAGATAGGTTAAATCATATAAATTATATATAAAACCTCTAGAATGATATTTATTAAAACATTATCAAATAAATAGTTAGTGATTTGATGTAATTTTTTATTGAGAAATAGTGGAATTAAATATAATTAATGTATGATATTTTTTATATTGAAAAAGCATATTTACATTGGAAAAATTAATGCTAGAAATATTTCTTAATATTATGGATATAATTTTAATTTTTTATATATAAACTAACTTCAAAATATAAAGAACGATTTTGATAGAACATAAAGATAATATTCTTAAAATATTGAAAATTAATATGATTATAAGTATAGAGAATTGATGATATTAATTACCTTGAATTTCTAGAGGCTTTTGATGGTGGAAAAAAGATTATTATGTTATTATGTTGAAGTGAAATTCCCCCATTATTAAAATAAAACATCAAGAATTATTGCATAATATTATTTTATACTATGAGATAAACAATTTATATACTATTAACAGAATGCGTGAATAGTGGAAGTGATCACGTCTCTTTTATGGGAAGTATGAAAAACCAAAAATATAAAGGAATAGACAGTAGTATTTGTGATGCTTTCCCAAAATCATAGAAAAAAATCATCATTGAGATTGGTGTTATTTGTTACCAAAACTCCCAATGGTGTGTATGATCATAAAATGTAACAAATATAGTTGGGCCATGTAAATATAATTTTATTCATGGGATTATTATTATTTTTTTCATCGTGGATGTTTAGAATGAGAATTTTGTGTGATTAACTAATTTTAATGACAATATTTTAAAAAGGAAAAAATTCCAATTTAATATAATAATAATATCAATTATTTTTTCACAATCCCCATTATTATGGAATCTTGGACAAACTATGTTACCAAAAATTAATCTTGGGATATTATTTCTTCCATGATTCCTCTTGATCTAGGCCATAATTCAATAATAAAAATTAATAGGAACTATACTCTCTAAAATAAATATTTTCGGTTTTTTAAGTATATGAATTTTTTTATAGAGTTAAATTATAGCTCCAAGTTAAATATATCTCATTTAAACATCCCTTAATGATCTATATAATGTTTTCTAAAATAGAAAATATAGAGAATATGATGAATTAAAATTCATTATATTGGAAAGGGAAAATAGTACACTAATTCTCATACCCATTTCATATAGAAAAACGTATCAAAAAATTGAGACTTCAACTATAACTTATTTTTAACATAGTGTTCTATGAATTGAGCTTAATCATTTAAATGTTTTATTTATCAAATAAAGAACATTGTAAATCATGGGATATGGACTCAAAATACTATTTCCACCACCTATGACATGTTTTAATTCTCTTATTGATAAATTTACCCAAATATTAGGTTTCTTGTTATAAAATTGAAACCTTAATGATTGATAACCTTATCATTCCCAAACATAGAGATAGTCTTTTTATTCCTATATAATGTGACTCAATTTATTAAAAAGTGATTGATATCATATTGTAATTTTTATTAGAATTTAATTTCCTAATGAATTTTCTCACTTATGGTCCAAACTAATCCAAAACATATGCCCTTATTATATGTTTAAAAATATATAAAATCTACTCTATTTAATATTAATTTCAGGGTTTTAAGTTCCAATATACTATATTCACCTTAAATTATCATCAATGGTATGCATGTCAACTTTGGGTACCAACTCAATATAACATGAATTTAAACAATTTAAATTTAATAAAACCATTTTCATAAAACATTCCTAAAGCCAGAAGTAATAATTTTATCATGAAATAACATAAAATTCACTAACATGGTATGATTATCAATAAACACCCAAATAGACCCATAATCTAAAACATATTTGTGTAAAAATATAAATAATCAGTGGAAATTTCTTTTAATTTCCACATAGGAACCATTGAATGATGCATAATCAAAGATACTATTTGGTGCCAGAAAATTACTTTTATAAAGTATAAACAATGGGTGATAAAACAATTTATCATCCAATTTATCCGAGACCACTAGAAAAAAATATTAATACCATGATTCATTTTAATGGTAATATGGTATAATATCATACACAAGTAGTGGATGGAATTTATAACATCCTCACCTAAGGAATATGTAACTACCACTCTGGTTCTATTAAATAAGTCTAATAGAGGTTATTTTACCAATTAGAATATCACAATTCCACTATTTCAAAAGTCTATCATCCCCTCATATTCTATATCTAATAATTCTACCTCTTTTTCCATCATGATCAAGAGATATATACAGATGAAAAAATGAATTTAAGAAATTATTATCAAATAAAAAAAGGTAATTTGAATAAAAAAATTTAAAAAAATTATATAGATTATTAACTACCGATGTCTATGTCATAAATATTGATTCATTATTCAATGAAATCCTATTCTATAGTGAATATATAAATTCAAAATTTATGGAAAGTTAGCATTCATCCAACCTTTTTTATTTCATGTCCAATTATGCAAATGGTATAATGTGTTTCAATCCTTATTAATTAATTAAAACTATAAATTTTTCATATATAATTAATGTCATTGTTATTTTAGACCATGAACTATCGAATATAACTCCATAATATCTATAGGGTCATTCTATTTATGCACATTCAATGATGTTGAAAAATAAGTTGTGAAACTATCTTATTACAATGGAACATACGATAATAATTCCCCAAATGTAATTTTATTTTCAAATTAAGCATCATTGTTGTCATGAAATATAAAAATTACAATTTTTTCTATCACTTTTCTAAATATTAAAAGAAAATTATCACCCTTGATTATATTGAATCACATACACCTTCAAGGTTAGACGATTTATAGAAATTAAGAACACTAAAAATTACAGATTGAGATATGAATAAAATATATACAATTAAAGAAAATTTTAAATCTAAAAAATATATTTTCTGTTGTTTCTCTAGAAATAATGACATTTACTAACTCTAGATAAATTGAAATTCCCTCTTATTTAAAAATGTGACCTTAAAATTTCACTTGATGAATCAAGAAAAATAATTTCATGAATTCTTTATTAATACTATGATCATATAGATTCAATGAAATTTTCTATCAGTACACATAATATTCCACTATCTATCATCAATTAATGCACATATCATCATGATATTCTATATTAAAATTACTAAGACATATATATGGATTATACCATTAATCAAATACTATAATTGTTGTGGTAGCATTAGTAAATAAAAATGTCATTATTATATATTCTAAATATTCATATATTTTCTAAAATATATCATTATTGCATCTTATCATAATAATCAATTCTAGTTTAATATTAATCAACAATCATTGTATTAAAATAACTATAATATACAGGTTTTGTAATAACTTAGAATTATCGAAAAATGTATATTTTATTATAATGTTCACATAGATCATGTTTCATACCAATGTATATATTTGACCTATAATCAACTTTAATTGAGAATAGAGCTATTATATCGTAAATTGATACACCAGATTGAAAAAATAAAATTTTCCAAATTCCTCTTATTTGAATTTCAAATCATTTATTTTATTGAGTAACATGAAACAATAAGGATTATGTATCATTTATAATCAATGTTATAGTATAATGAAAACAAATTACTTCTCTTTTTGGAGGTCACATTAAAATTTATTCAAAAATTACATCATGTTACTAACCATGACCTCTAAGAATATGTGTTATGCGTATAATTTAACTACTTCTTGGAAAATGTACTCAAAAAAATAATGTAATTAAGTTGAATATGTGTAAATTATTCATGTAATTCTTATAATATAATTTTTAAAACTCATAAAAGTAATGATTCATATGTGAAATATATCATCCAATGTTGATAGTAAATATTGGATCCATATGTCTCCAGCAATTAAATTTTACTATTTAGGAATGATATAAAAATATCATGGACTAAAATTCCATAGTGATATCCACATTATATATTTTATACCAACTAAGGTTAAATTGTTTTATTATTCAACATTTTCTCCTAATGTTTTAAATATATTCATTGATTAAGAGTGAAATTATATATTCCATCACACATGATCAACTAATATTATAATTATAATATAATGAGATAAACTTCTAAAAATTGAAATCAATGTAGGTACAATCAATAGAGTAGCATATATAATGACAAGTTTTATCTCATACTCATCAATCTATTCTACTATTTTAAAATGACTCCTTTAATAGATTTTTACATTCACCATATCCTTTAATATAGAGATTATTTGGAATTTTGAACCATTCCATAAAGTTTTTATTTTATATCCATTTCCTTAATAATGAGGAATATATATAGTTAGATGAGATATATAAAATATGATTGTTTCTATAACACCTTCTTCTCAGGTAAAATATGAAAAATGTTTCATATATAAAAAATATACATAATTCTTAGTGACATAGTCGAGGATAATAGTCAAATTGGATTTATGCTTCCTATCACAACACACTAAAAACATTCTCCATAAATAGTCTTCTTAAATAGATTATATGAAATTCATGTAGAATATTTATGTAATTCACATGTTCTTCTCAATAATTACTTTCACGTTGTAATTTTCTTACATGAAATACATGTATCCCTACAACACTATAGAATAAAACTAGTCATATAATACTCTTAAATAATATATTCCAAGCTTATTATCCCATTAATAACCATTATGTCCCTATTTATACAGAATATTCAAAAAAGTATTTTGGATTAATTCATGGCTTAGTACCTCATATCAAGTGGAATGGACTAGTGATTATCATTATTCCTCATCGTAGTAGAAAATTAAAAAATTTATTAAAATTATAGTGTAAATCATATAATGGATAGGATTTCTTTATTAAGTTTCATAAAAATTCATACCTTCCCCAATATTAGTGTATAATTGTGAAATTGTTTCTAACATAAATAATATAATTCCTCCCTGATACGCTCTACTTACATCAAAGATTCTAAAACCATCTTGTTTAGTATTCTCTCAGGACCCTATATCCTATAAGTAAAAAAAATATACCAAAAATATCTATATTTTTCAAATGAATTGGAAAATTTTGTTAAATAGTTACAACCAAACATATTTTCAAGGTTCAACCATCACCAATAAAAAATAAAATGTTTATCCACATGAATTTTATTTTTATATCAACTTATCAGTGACCTTATATATTCTATTCCATTCCCTACACCTGGAATATTGAATCCTTAGTTTTAGTCATTCCATCCCCTTATAATATTTAATTCATGCTTAGAGTCATTAGATAATTTAACTGGAAGTCTTTGGTGGTGTAAGGGGAAAGATCCTAGAGTCTTCATATTGTGAATTTCTACAAGAAACATTAACATCATGAACGGGTTTCATGTCATAATTATCTATGACATATATTGAGTAACATTTCAAATTGTGAATAGTTCTTCTAGGCCTGTTCTGGATGTGAAGACAATTCATATATGGAAATGTGTTTCTCCATGAAAATAAACATAGGTGATGAAAATATCAGCATAATTTTCATCTAGAGTAATTCATGTTGTGGATTGCAGATTCTCATTGTGAATCAATCAAGCCCACTAATATTTATACAACTTTTATATGTAATTTTTTTATATGGTTTATCCTACTCCCTCTCAACTTACTGGGCTACCATATGTAATTTCAAGTGATCTTCAATGTCTGAACTCAATTAGAATTGAATGTTGGAGAATTGTTTTATTAAATCAATGGTAAGGGTCCCCAACTTCATCATAATATTAGATATACTTGAATTTATTCTCTTAAATCCCTAGATTGGTGTTTTAGATCATATATATGGGTTTAAAAAATTAGTGTTTCGATATTCTTGGTCTTTGATAGATGAATGGAAGGAAGGGTTTGATCTACTAAATCTTCTTGGATCCTTTTTGTAACGGTAATCGAGGTATGATTATTCTATCCCGATCAACTATTTTATATTTTTTTGTTTAACTTTATCTAAATTGTTTTTGTAGTATCATCAAAATAATTTTTCAAATAGATTTCGTAAATCACTCTTTGATGTGGTTTCAAATAGGTTGGTTTCTGAGGGGATAAACCTAATGATGACTATGTGAGGGATGGATCAATTCTCACATGAGTATGTGGATTTTCATTTGACATTCATGTGTGTGTGCGTATGAAACATGGATTGTTAATTTCAAGGTTAAAGTGGATGAGAATGTAAAAATATTTATTTTGTTAAATGGATTCTTTAACATTTTTTGATATAACATTTTTTCTCCCCCTCTATTTTATATAAAATTATTTTTCAACCACTTTTCAAAATGGAATGTGTTGGAAAGTATTTCGGTAAATCCTACAAAGTGATATAATCACCAAAAACTATGCAACTTTTGTTTTTTCAGAATTTAAATAATGTGATACAACGAAGGGTTCTGTTTTGTAATTATCCAGTTTTAATCCCTAACATCATGGTTTTTTTAGAATATGGAGCTATGGATTTTAAAATTATTTATTTAAATAGTGAAATCTTGGTTTCAATGTCTTTATATTTGGATTCATACTATGATTTTTTTTATTTTCCATTATTTATCTCATATGTTTTTATATTTGTAATTATTTTTGTTATATGATTGTTTATTAATGGATTATATAGTGTATTGTATATTTATTATTAAGTTTTGTTAGTTTTTATGGGATTTTAGGGAAAATATTCCCCAAATGTTCTCCTAATTCCTTATCATTTATTTATATCCATCAGCTTATTAGTGATTTTTTAAAAGGATTATAAAATTTTGCCTCTTCTAATGCCTATGATGAGGCCTGGGGTTTCATAAATGATATCTTTTTTTATTTATTCTATGAGTTGGTTTAGTAGAAACGAAATAGAACTATATGAACATGAAATATATAGCTTAAAAATAAGTAGCTATACTTTTTATGCTGAGCATCAGGTTTCAAGGGTTTCTAGTAAAAACAATTTCCAAGACACTTTATGGGGTTTTTTCATCTCATCTTCATTGGTTTAGATGATGAGTGTTTCGTATCAAGCATTAGTATAAAGACTTCCCATTGGGACATCCTTATAATCATTTGTTCAACTGAGTATCCACAATGGTTTAAATAGATTATTTTTTAAATTACTGTTTCATTAGTTATTTCTCATGGTAATGATAATTGTTTATAATATCTTATAATCTCATTACCCCTACAAATATTACCGATAAATGACCTATATAATTTATTTTTCTACTTATATAAAATTGAACTAGGAAGATAGCATAGAAATCATCTGGAAGAAGATGCTAAAAATGGGTTTTCACCTGACCCAAATTTAATCTAAAAACTTCTCAATACTACTCTAAAAGTGTTTCATGTTGTAGAAATAAGATATAAAAATGATTTACTAAGTAAATTGGACAATATCATATAGATTCAGTAGTATAATCGGCCTGTATTTCGTGGGTATTATGAACCTAACAAAGAATAAGTGTGGATAAACTAAATGGATATTATTTAGAATTTTCTTGGTACACATGAAGAACTGAAAATTTAGTTAGAAAAATCAATGTTGGATGGCCTATAAAACCAATGGTGGGATTTACCAGTCTACGATAAATACAAACAGGGACTTATGTCGTTAGATTTTGAATAATTTCTCAATAAATAATTCCTCCTACACGCAATAAAATTAGAATGAAAATTATAATTATTTATCTTGAACGAAAAGAACTGTTGTGTTATAGAGTATACACTAATGTTTATGAATATAGCTCATTTTACCTAGGTGGTAGCTTCTAGTATCTCGTTGAATGAAGGTATCTTTGAGTTCAGATTTTATCTTGAGAATATATCCAATATAGTTTTTTTATATATTACAGATTATATGAATATCGTTAGTAATGAAACAGTGGAATAAAGGGATCTTATTTGGAATCATATGGAAGGTATTCTATTTTTTACTTAGGAAAATGTTTCAACTCTAGTTTTAATAAATATGAGAAAAAGGTGTGTCTACTCTCAAAGAGTTAGTACACCTCAAATTATCAATATAGAATCAATTATTCATATTATACAATTTAATTCTAAACTGTGGGTTTTTAGTATGATATGATAATGTACAAGAAGAATTAATGAACTACACCTTTAAGTAATTTTCACCATTTTAGGAAGATATTCCATATTACGAATTATTATCATAACATTTAGAGATCAACAAGTTGAATATGCTCAACTCTACATCATATTCAATATTCTCTTATAGATTAATCCAATCAATTTAGTTAGCATTTGTGGACATAGGTGAACTAGAATTTCTCTAGGGACACCTTGAATATTCATCCAAATTTAAATTTTTATTATTATTCCATTTTTAAGGATGAATGGGAAAATATATTTTCACAACCAAGCACCACTACTTGCAAAAAAGGCTCACAAAATGATTAAACACAAGACTATAAATACATGAATCACCTAATCTGTAAAGTTCCCAGTGCATGGTACTAACCTGGGTATGTAGATCCTCTTTGATAAGCTCTTAGAAGTGATTAATCATATGTTCCATTATCGGAATAAATTCATCATAGATGATTTTAATCTGATTGAATCCCTCGGCCAGTATTCAATCTTGTTTATCTAACCACACTTCATGATCATCATTGGCATCCACTTGCAACCTTCATTCATAAATTCTTTTAATCACCTTTTCTGAGACATTGTGTTATACAACTTTTTCAATAATTTCTTCCTTTCAGTGTCGGATAAGATTTAATCACTCCCCATCCTCTTCACCCTTGACTCTAGTATTCCTTCTTGATTCTTCACTTTCCACCTTCTATAGAGATGTTCTCCCTATATTTATACCTTTCTTGGCTGACCTGGTCTGCATTGGTTTTGGAAAGTGGGATTAATCCTCAGGTCCCTTTTGTTTTTTCCCATGAAACACAATACATTCTCATGGGTCTCGAATACATTTTTTCCATTACTTCCTCCTCTATGATTATTTAATTAACACCTTAGTAGGGAGGAAAGTGATATCTCATGACAGTTGGGAAATATTTAAATGTATAAGAATAGTCTCTTGCTAATGTGAAATAAGGTCGCTCAATTGGGTGGGGTACCATTCTTCTTATCTCTACACTCATGCATGTCCTCTTTGATATGAGAGCATCACATTTTTTCCTTTCATCTTTTGTTGTTAAAAAAGTGGGGATGAAAGTGTAAGAATTCCTCATTTTATTAGTGTCCAGACACCTCTCGGATAGAAGGAGGATAGAGGTCTCTAATTCTCATCTTCTTCTATTATCAATGATGTAAAAAAGTTTCTCTATTGTTTATGGTACTAGAGATAGATGTTTTTTTATTAAGTCCTTAATATGGAGTGTCATGTGTGATTTAAATCTCATATCTACTAGTACATGTATATGGTGATGTTCAAATCCCTAAACGTAGTCCTTCACTATATAAAGGAGTATTGATATATAAATATAGATAGATAAGGGAATTATTGAAAGTTGACTAAACCATATCTAGCCAGTTAGAAGCAGATACCATGAGTGAAACTGAAGAATTGAGGAATAATACTTTTAAATAGTGGTTAATGAATAAGTTGTTTTTATAAATTATTTATCTCGGATAACATATGCAGTGGAAATTGAATTTACTGTTGATATACTCTTGGGAGTGAGACATATTTCTCTACCATCATACAGAATGGATCCAACAAGGTTCTAGGATTTAAAGGTTTTCTAAAAGACTTATAATGTGAAAGATTTATCATAACTTTCACATCACCTTGGGATACACAAATATTTTTCATAATGATGGAATATGGAATTCTTTGTTTGTGTGCTCATTATCTTTATTTGAATCAAGTAATGATTAAAACTTTCTATCATATTCCTCAAATAGAAGATTTTCTTGATTAATTAAATGAAGGGGAAAGTTTATCTAAAATGGGTATATGCTCAGGATATCACTATATTAGAGTCAAAATAGAGGATATCCAAAAAAAGGAACTTTTCAATCATTATGGCCATTATGAATATGTTGTTTTCCATTTTGGTCTAATTAAAGAACTAATATATGTCTTATAATTGATTAATCATATCTTCTATAGGTAAATCTATTAATTTATTATGATTTTTAATGATATTATGGTATAATCAGAAAATGATAACGATCATGATGAGCACTTTGAATTTTTACTCTGTACATAGAGAGATCATTTTTTTTATGCTATGGTTTCAAAGTGATACTTATGATGTCAAGATTTATATTTCCTTCAACAGAGAATTTATAAATAAGTAATATCATTTGACTGAGGAATGATTGATGCAGTAATCACTGGGAAGATTCCAAGTAATTTTTTTGAGGTATTTATAATTTTTTGATTATTGAAATATTCTTTCTGCTTTTTGGGGATTTCTCAAGACTTAATTTTCACCTGACTCCTCTGACAAGGAAAGGTGTTTCATTCTTTCAAATTGATGAAAAAAAAAATTATTTTTTAAGCTATATACTTTAAGAATTTTGAACCAATCATAATCATTCAATAACTAGGAAATATGTAACTGGTATTTTGTGATGCATCTAGACATAGTATTTACTATTTATCAAGCAGGGAGATCATGTTGTGGCCTATAGATTGAGACGGTTGTGTTTGCAATAAAATAATTATAATATACATGTCCTCGAATTATAGGTGGTTATACATTCCTTAAAGAACTAGTGGCATTACCTAATTGGATAAAATATCATATTGTTTACAAACCATATGAGTTTTAAATAAATACATTCTAATTGATACTTGTACATGTGGAAACTAAGATGGATTTTTTTGCCTCTATATATTTGATTTTGACTTGGTATACACACCCAGTATAGGAAATTCTATAGAAAATGTTTTGAGTTGAAAATCATACACTGAAGGTTTTTGAGAATTCTATAACCAATGGTAGTTGTTCAGAATGATTCTTAATATGAATTTTTATATTGTGTTATAGAGAGTGAGTATGAATTTTTCATTCTAGTCATTCTTTTTAAAGACGTAATAATGTAGGTAAAACAAATTTTAATATCATATTCATATTGTATCACCATTAGGTCAAACATAAATGGTGAGGAGTATTTTGATGACTATATAGAAGAAAAAAAATTATTTGTTCCATTTTTTGAATTGAATTATTTTTCCTCAGACGTTATTGGAACTGATCCATTCTTCATAAAAATGATAATTGGGAAACTCATCCAAGTGTTCAGAAAATTTATAATGGATATAAAGTTCATTTCTAGTGGGCAGGTATGCGACACACTATTGAATACTATGTGATGAATGTTCTAGAATATGAGATAGTAAAAGAATAAAATCAAAGACTAGTTCATATTTGGTAGTCTATTCCTACACCTGAATGTTTGTTGGATCAAATTCTAATAGATTTTGTCATAGGTCAACCAAATACATGAAGGAAACATGATTATATATGGTTAGTAGTGGATCAACATACCATACCAGCACACTTTATACCTATCATAGAATATAACACAATAGAGGAAATGGAAAAATTTTATATCAAAAAGGGTTTAGGTTACATTTAGTTCTGGCTTAAATTATATCTGATAAAGACCCCCATTTCACTTCTCAATTTTTTGAGATCATTACAGTAGGCTCTTCGAAGTCAATTGAGTGTGATAATGGTATATCATCTATAGATATATGGGATATTAGAAAATAATATTTAAACATTGGATGTTATTCCCATAATATGTATTATAGTCTTTTGGGGTATATGGGAGGATCATATTCTATTCATCGTATTCACATATAATAATAGTTAGAAAATGAAAATAATGACGACACCATTTTAGGAATTGTAAAACAATCGTTATCATTACCCTATATTTTTGGTGGAAACTGAATAGATATCTTTGATTGTACAAATTATTGTGGAAGATACTATAACAAAATACAAATAACATTGAATATGGTGGATATGAAAAAAAACTATTGGTTTATAAAGATAATAATAAATTACCTTTATCTTCTGATGTATATGACCATGAATTCTTGAAATTTCTAAAGAATCGTTTCTATCAATGCTTGGGGAAATAAGGGAAATTATCACCATGGTATGTGGGTACGCTTTAGTTAATAGAAAAATTAAATTTATTGCATACCAGTTGTCATTACCTTAATAATATAAGGTTGATCATAACATCATCCATTTGTTTAAACTGAATAAGTATCATCCCAGTCAATGACATGTGATCAGTTGGTATCATGGTAATCTTGATCCAGATGTGAAATTAATCCAAAAAAATTATAGGTTATTTATATATAAGAAAATTCACTTCTTGGGAGCTCTATTTAATTATTGTTAGTAATATAGTAGCCTGGTCAGGTTCCAGAAGAAATTGGGGAGTGGGAAAACATAATTCTCGAGTAATGGGTGGTTAATTCTGCCTTTCCAATGATAGAAATCCTAATGGTTTGGATAATTTAGAATCCATGGTTTGAGGTACCCCATCTCTTTATGTGCATTATATTATGTTTAGATTCATGGGGTCATATAAGTATATGTTCTTAGTGGAATAGGTGGTGATCATGGATTCTGGCTATTGGAAGTATCTATAAGAAAAATATAAATCATGAAACAGTTTCACATTATGAATTTTATAGGGTGTTTCTGTGAAACATTTATAAGCATCAATGGTTTCCTTGGGTAAATTTATTATGTAAAAACCACTAAATAAATTAAATTTGTTTCACCTAGAAAATAAAATTTGCAGACATGAATATATATGTATGTAGACTCTCGAGGAATTCTCTACCTGAATTCCTGATACACATCAAGAATCCATCAAGCATAGTGAGACTTACCGAGCCTATAGATGTGAAATTTCTTAAATGGTTTAGTATCCTCCCACTCAACTTCTAGAACTACCCAAGACAATTTATAGAGATCTATGACATCCTATCTCCAATGGTAATTAATCATTGACTATTTTTTTGTGAGATTAATTGTTTCAGTATCTTCATTCTTCCGCATCTTAGATCTATATGACTTTGGTGATGACCATGAGGTTTCTGAAAGGTACAAGTCATTTTTTCGTTTATTTCTATTCATTATTAAGTCCCTTGTAATGTTACTTAATGGAATCATGGAGGTCACAAGAGTTTATAACCCCGGTTTGGACCTTTGAACCTAGTATTTTGGAGGAATTAACTAGGTTTAATGGATAAATGAAACTATTTTTCCATACCTATATGGTTTCTCCTAAAATTTAAAGGATTTTCAGAGGGAAGCAGGGGGTCACACAGTTTTCAAAAACCTTGTGATCCTAAGTCCACTCAAATGTGGAAATTTTAGACATCTGATAGTGGAGGTACACATGGCTTAAACAGGGATAGGAAAACCATGTGCTTATCCAATGTTGGGTCCTCTTGATCATTGTTTTGGTGCTTGGAAGGCACATGGTTTGTCCAACCATGTGGAAAGACCATGCAACCTTGTCAAGATGAGTGATTTTATAATTTTTACTATACTAAATTTAATACCTTAACCCACATATCACCCTTATCATTTATAGAGAATCTTTTCACACTTCCTTTGGTGGAATTTGATGCAATTATGGGCATGGATTTCCATTCCCAATATAGATCCAACATAAATTTCTGTGACAAGGAAATCAGTCTCCATATTGTGAATTTACCCCTGATTCTATAAAAGTGAAAGAAATAGGATGAATATTATTTAGTTCCATCATCTAAAGCATGGAAATTATTCCCCTATGTGTAATCGTATCTATTTAAAATGATTTAGTTTGATGAAAGAGCCATCATCGAAGACATGCCTATAGTGAGGAAATACGATAACATGTTTCCTCAGTATTGTTTTGGTCGTCCTCCTAGCTCAGAGGTAGAATTTTCAATCGAACTTATTCCTGGGTGTTTCTGTTATCCAAGACTCTAATAGACAATGGATATTGTGAAACATATGTAGCTGATGAAACAACTATAGAGGAATATAAATAATGGGATTCATATTCCCAAGTGCTTCACCATGCAGTACACCGTACCTCCTTATCAAGAAGAAGGATAGATCAATTAATATTTCATTGATTATCGTGAGCTCAAAAAGATCATGATAAAGAACATGTACCATCTTCCTTGGATTGATGACTTGTTGGATTGGTAATGTGGAGAAAAATACTTCTCCAAGGTGGATCTTTAGTTGGGATATTATCAAGTAATGGTGAAGAAAGATGATCTCCCCAAGACATATTTTCAAAAAACATATTGGAACTATAAGTTCATAATCATTCCATTCCAAATCACTAATGGTTTAAAAACTTTTATGGAAATAATGAATATATTATTTAGAAATCAACTCGAAATTTTTTTGGTCGCCTTCATATATGATATTCTAATATACTCCAAATGTAAGGAGGATCATGAGAAGCATCTTAGAACTGTGATAAAGACCCTATGAAAGAATAAACTTCATGACAAGTGCATAAAATGTGAGTTCTAGTTGATGGAAGTCTCCTTATTGGGTTATATCATCACAAGAAATGGGATACTTTTGGACCCTTAAATGATATATGCAATTGAAGGATGGATGAAGACAACATTTGTGATATATATCTATATTTTTCTTGGTATTGACAGCCCTTATTACCAAGATAACTCAGAAGGGTGTCAGGTTTCCATAGAATGAGGACTATGAAGAGAGATTCATCGAGTTAAAAAGGAGGATCATCACTACCCGTATTCTCACACTGCCCACAAGTGGTGAACTCTTCGTGGTATTCAATGATTCTTCAAGTAAGGGATTGGGTTGTGTGTTAATGAAGAATGATAATTTCATAGCCTATACTTCAAGGAAGTTTAAATTTCTTGAGCAAAACTATACCATGAATGATAATGAATTTTCATATGTGATCTTTGTGTTGAAAATATTATGGCACTTTCTCTATGAGGTGAAGTGTGAAATATCTATGGATCAAAAAATCCTAGAGTATATATTCACACAAAAAGAGATGAATATTCACCAATGAAGATGGTTAGAGCTGATCAAGGATTATGATTTCTCAATCCACTACCATGTTGGTAAAGTGAATAAGGTGATGTATTTTCTAAGTAGAAAGGATCGGGAATCTTTTTGAATGATGAGAATTGAGAAGGATCCAATATTTTTATACCTGCAAAGGATAGACATGGGAATCATAACGAAAAGAAAATCATCAATCCTCTCACAAATGAAATATCAATCATATATTTTTAAAGGGTTAAATAATTATCAAATAAACGATGTGTAAATTCAGAAGAAGGTAGAAGACATGAGAAAGGGGATGTCCTAAAATTTAAGAATTGATGAATAAGGAATTGTGAGATTTGGTTTTAGACTATGTGTTCAATCAAATCATAAATGAAATAAAGAACCATTGGATGATTCACATGGTTTAATAATATCCATTCACACAGGAAGCACAAATATGTTTCAAGATCTCTATGTGCACTATCAGTGGGAAAATATATAGAAGAAGATTGTTTAATATATACCAAAGTTACAAGTATTCCAAAAAGTGAATAATTTAATGGAGAATTCTAAGGGGATGATGATAACATTGCCCATACCAACATTGAAATGGGAGAACATCAATATGGAATTGGTAACCAGACTACTAAATAAATCAATGGGAAACAATGCCATTTAAGCTATTATGGATCATCTTCCAAATATTGTTCAATTAATCACAATTTTAGAGGACATATCATTGGATCAACATTCATGGATATACATCAAATAAATAGTAAGGCTTCATGGAGTTCCATTATCGATTGTATCCAATCGACATCCAAGATTCACCTCTATGTTCTGGAAAAGTCCCCAATATGATCTAAACACTAGGATGAACATTAGTATGTCCTATCATCCTAAATTTTATGGCCAGTCTAAGAAGACTATTCAGACGTCGTAAGATATGTTCTGACAATGTTCGATGGAATTCAAAAGAGGTTGGGACCAACATCTTCCTCTATTCAATTTCTCATACAACAAGATTTTCTACTAAAGTATCTAAATGAACCCCTTTGAATTCCTTTATGGGAAGAGGTATAAAAACCTTCATTTTGGAATGAAGTTGTAGATCAAAAACTACCAGCTTTTGAATTGTCTGAGTAAAGTGTAAAAAATGTTGAGACCATTCAGCAGTAAATCAAGGCTTCTCAGAGTCGACGAAAGAGAAATTTTGAAAATAATACATTACACATAGAGTTTGATGTTGGAGACATGGTATTTTTATGTATATATCAATTGAACAAATTGATGAAATTTGGGAATAAGGGAGACTTTGTCTAAGATACAACAACGCCTTTGAGATCCTTGATTGTATCAGAGCGATGGCATATCGACTAGCACTCCCACCGAACCTATCTTAAGTACATGATTTATTCCTTGTATCCCTTTTGAGGAAGTATATACCAGACCCCTCACATGTACTCATTCAATATATAGTACCATTAGATAATTACATTTCTTATGAGAAGAAGCTGGTGACGATCATACATCATAGAGAAAATGTTCCACAAAATAAGACAATGCATCTTGTCAAAGTGTTGTGGAGAAATAAAAATATTAAAGAAGCAATGTGGGAACCATAGGTGAGGGTGATGTATAGTTACCCTCATATGTTTTAGTTTGGGAAATGAAAATTTTGAGGTTGAAATTTCGTAAGGGGGAATATTGTAATGACCCGATGTTTTATAAATAAAATTCCGCTATTTGATTAATTTAAATGACTCATCATGAAATATGGTAATACAAAAAAAATTCAAATATTTTGTTTTATTATATCTTTTTGGATGTAAAATTTCATTGAAAATAATTACCATTGATAATATATCCATTGAACAGTTATTACATGATCAATATAAATAAAGGACTTTAACAAATCCAATTCCCATAGACAATGGAAGTGATGGCCTCAAGTAGTAGGATCGTAACCTATGAATACCATATATCTAATTTTCTAAGGGAGATATAATTTCATAGCTTTTCCCTTTAGCAATACCAAGCTATGGTCCAACAACATATGCATGAGAGAAAATGTTTATGCTAGATGTCAATGATCATCAATATCACATCCCAAACCACGTCCGTCAAACCGCCCCAGGAATGCCCCTCCATCCATCACCTAACTCATAAAGAATTCCCAGGTATATTAAAGGGATATGTTTCAAGACCCTAGGAATATGAATATATACCTTTTTAATATAATAATGAATATATTTTCTTCATATTATTGTTAATTTTTAAATGATTTTTATTTTGATACAATAAATCAGAAATTTTATTTTTGGAAAATATTAAAATTCAATTAATGAATTTTTTAATTAACGTATTTTTGAATAAATATTATTTTAATACTATTAAATATTTTTTATTATATATTTATTATCATAAAATTTTTATGATGTTAAATGTAATTTTTATAAGCCTTCAAAAAATCATATTTCCAAAAAACCCAACTTTTCTTAATAAATGTTGATTTTATTTTGAAAGTAAAAATTACCATATATAGATAATTATTTATATAATAAAATATTTTTTGAAAATATAATGTCAAAATTATTAATTTTTTAATTTTTCATAATTCTCTGAAAAAATCTGATTTTTATGTAAAAATTAAATATTATATAAATATAATTTTTTTTCTATGACATCATAATATCCCTAAAGTAATAATTACAATAAATGGGATCCATGACCAAATATATTTTTCCCCTTAAAAATAATTTTATTTTATATTTATTTGATTTATTTTGTAATTCCATTATGAATCCTCCAAAACATATAATATATTTTAAGGTTTTAAAATCCTTTCTTTTAGAGTGAATCGCATCCATATAACCAAGGAAGTTATTTTAATAGGTTAGTACCTTGGACATATAAAATAATGTGAACTACTCCCATTTGTCTAAAATAATTGGAAAATTCATGGGATGGTTTGTAGTTTTGGATATATTATTATGTATAATCCAAAACATAAATAATAAATAAATTCTCTTTTTTTCCTACATAAACCAACCCAAGACCAAATTTTTCTTCACTCAAACTCTATGGATCATGACCATAATCTTCCCTTAAATCTATAGATTATTAACATGGTTCTACCAAGCTCTCAACAATCCCCTCCCATGATTTTGAAGTCACATACTCAAGTAATGGACCCTCCTCTCCTTCATTCAATACAAGCACCTTCTTTATAATTTGTCCTATTAATTTCAATTTTTTATGATATAATTTATTTATAAAAATTACCTAATGTAAAATGGATATTATTTTAATGTGTTATAATTTATTCAATCTCATTTTGACATTCACCTAAGCCGTTATTATGCTGCAATTCTGTAAGGGATTTCTCTCTTATCATTTATATTAAAGAACTCTTTTAATGTTATTATAATAAAATACATTTTATTTTTTTTCTTATATTTTCTTTCATATTTCCCTTAATTTAAATTTAATTTATATGTTATTATTTCCCCATTTTCACTCTCACTAATATTCACATGATCATTTATGTAAACCCATTAGCATGCCAAAAATTTTTAGGGGTTCTTTTATTTTATCCTCTCTAGTTAAGTATCCTATTTACCTTATGATTTCTATCATTATTTCCTTATTAGGGGATATGTTATTAAAAATCCCCCTTACTACCAATTTTATGTAAAAATTATTAGAGACACCTTTCTCTCTCATCAAGCATTTTTATTAATTTCTATGTAATATCATTATGCTACTGAAATTTCACCATGATTTTTCATGCCAAAAACAATCGTGTAGTTAATACCATTCCAATTTTTCTATGAAATGTATTATCCTTTATGAAAATTTAATTATTTATTTGGGAATCACATATATTATTCCAGATTTCTTGATCGTGGAATAAATTACGATGATAAATTATTCCATGTTGTATGATCTATTTGGAAAAATTAAGCATGATAATGAAATAAATATGATAGGAGTGCCCAGATAGAGCTCTAATGCATTTGGTAATGTTTAGCATCATTATACGTCACATTGTGATAGGGTGAAAACCAAGTTCCTCAATGAAATTTTTCTACCATGATGTCTTTGTTGGTTTATCCTTGACCTATGTTAATGACTCATGTTTAATGTTATTGCCACATTTCTTATGTTCGGATTATCATGTTATATCAAGCCTTATTAATCAAATTTTTTTATTCATAATTGATATTGATATTGTATAATAGGTATCATTTATTCCATTTTAATTCCCTTTTTGAGCATTATTGATCACCTCTTTCTCGTTTTTGTCCCCAGTTTATCCCATGCAGTTTCAATTTCAAAAGAGTATTTGAGCATGTAAAAGAAGTTTTCAATAAATATATTTTATTACATGTTCTATATTGTTATATAATGTACCTAATTAAATAATACACTATACTCATAAATTTTTTGGGATGTATTCTGTGTATTCTAATGTAATAAATCAAGTATTAATTTATAATAAAGAGAATGGTTGTTTTATACAAGAGTTGCATCTGCAATGTGAAAGTGTTATTGGTGAATATTTTTTTAAAAATTAAAAATAATTTACTACAATATATATAATAGTATATTTTTAAAATTTACCATTTATTATCAATCATAACTTATTCTAATCCTCATGAAAAAATATTGATGTTTATTAAAACATAGAGTGACATTTTTTTTTATAAATTACATAATTTGTATTTCTGTTATTAATAAAAATTGGCATAAAGCTACCATATTTTTAGAATAATATATTTTTGGATAAATTCAACTCATCCAATTGAAATAGGGAAATTTTTTTGGATTGTTTTAAACTATTTTTACTTGTTTAACTCTTATCTTTTTGATAAATTTTCCAAAGTTCAATATTTATAATGAAAAAAAGATCTATTTAGAAACATTTAACAACTTCATTCCAGATATGGAATCCATTTTCCAATATTCATTTCCTAAAAGTTTAATTAATAAATTTTAATATAAATTTATAAAATATTTAATACCACTTTTTAGACAAATTTTTTTTTTGGAACAAAATTAAATATATACCAAAATTAGGAAAAATCAAAATGAATATTTAATTGATTAGATTATATCAAATTAAATAATAATTATTTTATATTGAGAATAATTTCAATTAATTATAGGTGTATTAATTGAAAAGAAATTATAGTTTTAAGAAAATTATTATTTTCTTACTATTCACTGAAAATAAATCCCTTTGAAAAATACCAAAATTTCAACCTAAGATTATTTTCATATGAAATTTTAAAAAATAAATTTAATTTTTTGATGTACATTATAGTTGTGTGGTAAAAATTAATAATATTATTTATTCATAAAATGAAAAAAATTTATGAGAAGTGTATTTTTAAAGAATATAATTTTTTGACTACAAATATATTTACTTTATCCAAAATCAATTTAATTTTTTTCTGCAAAATCTATCATAATTAATTAAAATTTTTTAATTAAAAAAATATTCTAAAATATGTAGGTGTACATTAGTGTTCCACCTTTTAAATAATAAAATCGTGGTATATTATCTAAACTAATTTCATAATATTATGGTGGTTAGTAAAGGATTTGAATAAGAATATTAAGAATAAATGATTAAGAAGGTATTACTAATGCCAATAGATTTATATTTCTCTTTAAAATCTGCTTTAAAATAGTTGAATAAAGATAGTAAATGGAATCCAAAAGATAAAAAAAGTGATATTGGTTTTTAATAGAGACATATATGAATATTTCTAAAAATAATTTATAATGTAAATCTATAGCATGAATTTGTGGAGGTATTTTCGTTTATAAGAGAAGATGATAGATATTTTGGATTCACCCTTTATATTTTAAAAAAATGTAAAGTCTCTACTAAAGGGTAAAAGGATTAAAATGGGTTAAAATTAATAACCAATGTGAGTTTTGATCAATCCACACCAAAAATATCCATTTGAATACATTTTATTATCTTTTTAGGGACATTTATTGTTAGGAAATAAAATTTCACCATTCGTAATTTGACTGGTTTAATTAATGTTTAAACATTATACTTAATTTTAATTAACCAAATTAAATAATTAATTTTTACATAATTTAAAACTTTTTATTTCAAAAATTATAAAAATATTCTCAAGTAAATTTTCTAATACAGTGAAATGTTTTATTTAAAATAATCACACATAACATTTAGGAACTGTTTTGAATAAATGTTTGATTTTAAGATTTAAAATAGGTATTGGATAAAATAATCATTTATTTTTAATAAAAATGATACTTTCATTTATTATTTTTAAAAAATGGCATTAAATGATATTAAAAATCAATTTTTTTAATAATATTTTAATAAATGTAAAACTATTGAATTTGTTAATTTGATGAAAATATTACTTCAGATCTAAGTTGCTACGTATATGGTTTATCTGTTCAACTAAATATTTCAAAATTCAAAATTAATTTTTCCTATTAATAAATAAATTATTATTATTAAAAATAATTGTAAATTTCTATTAATTTTTTATCGTACGATATAACCATAAAAATTATATTTTTGGTAAAAATATTTATTTTCATTGTTCACCTAAAAATAAATTATCATTGAAAATCCATAATCATAACTCCAATATAGTTGTGAAAATTTAAATTTTAAAATGGTGTTAATTTCATTTAATTGTTATTAAAAATTATATTTTGAGTTTTTGAATAACAATAAACAATATTTTATAATGACCTTTTACCCATTTTGTGTCCTTAGTGTTTTTTCATTCTAATTTAAATTTTAGAAAATTCCAATATATTAGATCAAATATTGAAACATTATATATTTTTATAGGAATTTTTTTATTTTTTCAATCTGGATAGAATATAAAATAATTTTTTTTTGAGAAATAATAATTAAATAACTTTTATTATGTATTGTATATATGAAATAATTTTTAGTTGAATTATAACTTCTTATTTACTATGGTTTTAACTGTTCATATTGTTTTTAAAATAATATTTACCCATTATAAAATGGATTCTTTTTATTTAGTGGTGAATGTACATTAGGTAATCAAATTTACTAACACTTTAAATATAGAATTATAAAAAAACCATAGGTTCTTATATTCTGCCCACTAAATAAATTATGCCCCAGCAATTTTAGTTATTAATCAGTAATGAATAACGATATGGGTATCTAAAAACAGATATGAATCATGGTTTTCATTCTTATGGGGTTTCATCCTTACTATCGTATATAAGACTATTAAACTCGTCATTTCCATTAAAACAGGTATACAACTAATATTGAGTTAATCTCTAATATATTAATCTATATACCCCTCATGATTCAGTGTTTGGATGAATATATTGATACTTAATTATTATAAGGAGGTTATAATAAGTTTCATAGAAATAGGTTTATACAGGTCGATTTAGTATTTTTAAATATTTTTTCATGTAATATAAATTATTGTAGTCTTTATGTTTAGTGATCCAATACATTTCCAATACCACATAAAATATTATTAAGGGATTGATAATGTGATTTTATATAGAGGAAAAATAAATTCATCGGAGAAGATATATATAATAATGATAAAATAATCATAATCTTATAGGTTCTCATTAATAAAATGGCATATCTTCATCAGGATGGGGTTTTTATATTCTTATTATATATTAAATGTATAGAATATTGGTTATAACAATGATAAAACACAACACTAATAATTATTGAGTGAATGATCAATCTTACACACTCTACATCATCTTCATAACCCACATATCTATTAGTGTTTTTATAGGAATTCATTTTTTTTAATTTTATGATCTATATCATTCTTGTTAGCCGTCACATTATGAAATTGACTTCGATAATGCCCATTTTTTATATTTTAGACATTAAACTATCTATTTTAACCTTTGATGAACATTATTTCCCTCTATTTTTTGAAAAAAAACTTCCTTTTTTACTTAGATGTTTACAACTCAATTCCCTCCTTTATCACAGATAAAATATCTTTCATTTCTTTTAGGAATTTCCCTGGGTGCTTTTCCACACATTTATTACACATAGGGAATTGAATCTTTTTTCCTACATTATCTCCACCTCACACTCTTCCATCAGACTACATCCATCTCTTATTTGGCATGTTTTAGAATTCAACTCTGTTCAAAACAGTAATCGTATTTCCAGATAGATAGTTTCAAAAAATTTCAATATTTCTCAATATACCACTAATCCAATTATGTTACTCACTCGTACGATATCATAACTGTACATGGGGTTGATTATTTATGTGGTTTCGTTGGGAATCAACCATTACTAAAAAAATGAGTTTATGTGAGTGATGCATAATTAATATCACAAGGTAGTCCTCATAAAGGATATTATAAAAAACTCAACCATAATATTTTTTTAATTTTTAAAAACATTACATTATATTTTAGTCTAACCTATATCGTTATTTTTACAATCTTGTATTATTTAGATTGGGTTCTATTATACTTATTAAACAAATTTCATAACATATAATATTCATTATAATGGATCATAAAAGGAATGTGACTAACCAAATAAAGTTCACTATGATTTTGGGGTCATGTTTGTAGTATTACACCCATTATTCATATACCATAGATAATACTGAGTTAATAATAAACCATACATATTCTTGGTGATTATTTCGATGTGGATATTTCCATACCAACATCCACATTCTAGTATCCATATAAGGATTTAGATTCTTGGAAAAAAAATTATCAAAACTTTACCAAAACATCATGATGTTATCATATATTTAGAATTAACCCCCAATCATATCCAAAATATATTCCCTAATTGTATGACATCATAATCCCAAAACAGCATACAAATTCAATGCAAAAAATCTCATGTTTTATTAATTCCTATGAATCTATGATCATAAAAATCCAATTAATCTTTAATTCACCTCATAAATTTTAATTTATTTTCAACTGATGACATCTTAACAACTAATTTTATCATTACCCACCTCTAATACAAACTAAGGCACCCCAAGAAATTCAATCCTATATCTTGTTATAAAAACATAAACATTAAAAATAGTATTTAAGGAAAAACAAAAATTTAATGATATTAATAACATTATTTAATAGTTATGTTCAAAGGTATATTTTTAGGATGAGAGTTTTAGAGAATTATGAATATTATTCAATATCTAAAACATAGGTTCTTTATAAAAATTGAACATTTTACACTATATATGAAACTAATTGATAAAAAATTATTCTTTAACATATAACATAAATTATTCACACACTTTGATGTTCAGGATAAATCCTATATAGTGAATTCTATCAAAATAAGTGAACTAGAAATAGAAGAAATGTTGAGCTCAAAACTCAGTAAGGGTAAACATAATTTATTGAAAACAATGAACATAGGTGAAAAACATTATGTGTTATTATAATAAAGACACATTTAAAAATAATACCCAACTAATCTTAGATCATAAATCACGAGTCCTGGAGTATTCCATGGAAAAATGTATGGGATGAATCACATGAGTGTGGAAACATTTTTCATTAAATGTTATCTATAAAAAATAATTAAGTCGATTAAATGAGATTAACACTATTACATATTTAAAATAGGGTACAAAGATTACAATTAAGAGTTATTACTTTAATAAGGTACAATATAAGTCCCACACTTATGAGAAAGAATAATATACCTCTTAATACTTATCTCGTGTGATATAAACTATTACCGAGATCATTGGAGGGAGATATAAGACCTCTCCCATAATTCAACTATACTAAATTATGCTAATTGAAATCATTCATTCATCATTTTACATATAAACCAAAAAAAGAAAAGTAGTGTAATTCATCTCATCAGAAATACCAATAAAATAAAAATGAGTTTCATTTTTATTTTTAATGTAATAATATAAAGAAATCATTTTTATTTCCTAAACTAATCATGGCATCATATACCAATGGAATCTAAAAGCACATTCAATGACACCATCTATCGTTATAGTTAAATACCATTAAATAATGATAATAATTCATATGGTATTTACACCATTTAGATAAAGTGTATATGATTAATTCAATAATAACCTCAAATAATTCTATATATGTAATCTTGGTGAAAACTCAAGACTTATAGGATGAAAAAATTGAGTGTTCACAGAGGAAAAAAATGGATGAAAAATTAAATTTATATATCTAATATTATTAGAAATAACAAAGATAATGATTGACCATTCATTCAAAATAGAAGGATTTAACATAATCCTTCTATAGATTCAATATGGATGATAAAATTTATATAATTTAAGTTATCAAAGAAAAGTTATGTCAAAGGATAATGACTTTGATGAAAAAATTTATTATTTTTAGATTCAAAACAATTACATTGGAAATAATAAATATTAATGGGATTTTGAAATTATTTCAAAAGAAATAATTTATAAATATATATGAAAAAAAAATTCTTTTATAAACCATGAAAATTTATAGAGGATGCATCATGTAAATTGATAATGGTGTAAGAAATATATGTTCACACACAGAAATTATAAAAATATAATTTTCACGTTTTGATGAAAAATGATCATATTAAAAAAAATAAAAATTTATCTATAAATTTTTAAATAATATAATATTTTATAAAAAAGTGATATATTAATTAGTCCCTGGTAAGTATATTATCACATGTTCCTAATGAATATTGACATGGAAAAAATAATTATCCACATCGATAAGAAGAAATGGGGTTATTTTCACATATATGAAACACTTTCGGTAAAATATTAGTCAAGAGGAATTGAAATTTTTAGGGAACATGTAAAACTCCATTAATAGACAAAAATATTTATGGGTTTTATAAATTATAAAAAACCAAAGATGGTTTAACCTTCAATGTTCTTTTTTTATAATAATATTAGGAGTGAAGCCCTTTGTATTCGTGTAACATTTAAGTCAAACACCTCAAAGGATAAATATTCTAAATATGAACATTAAATACTATGAAAAAAAGTTAACTCAAGATATAATGTAACAAATAGGAAATATATCGACCATATAAATGTAAACTCATTCATAACATGAACAATGTCCCCAAAATGGGGAATTGAAACCAAAGAAAACCTTACATGAAACAAAATATTTGAGGTACGAATCATTTAAAAATATTTTAATAAGGATGAATTTAAAAATAATAGAAAATAATGAGGAATAAATCAACAATTTATTCATTATGTAGAATAAATAAAACCCAGATAAATATAGTTCATTATGAAACAGTCTAGCATAATTGAGGAAAATTGGGATAGAGAAAAACCATTACTTCCATAATATCCATTGAATCAAATGATATATAAAAAAGAACATGATATGGACTTTCATATCATAATTAATAGATAAATAGTTTAACATGAATTCATTAGGTATTTGTATCACCTTATAAAATAATCCATAGTCCACAATAAGAAATATGTCTCAAGAAATTAAATATGAGAAAAGAACCCCTCCCCATGGTTTTGATTCATTCTGTGCATGTCTTTAACACCATGAATAATAATATAAAGATCATTATAAACGTTGAAAATAATGTTATTCATCTAAATTTTATATTAAATGGTTTATAAATTATCAAATGATATTTACTTGTTATATGGTTCTCACTTATGTATGTTTTTTGGTGTTTTTCGGCCATTTATTGACACTTTATATAAATTTTAAATGGTCAATTTTTTTTACAATTTATTCATAATCTATATTTTTTTTATATTTTTGTTCCCTAAATTATTCAATTTTGAAAAAATTCATATATTCCTATAGAATTCCAAAATAGACTCAAAGTATAAAACATAACTTGAAATATTCATTTTCGATAGTCAAATTTACTATCAAAATTTATTATTGATGTAATTTACAAAATGTACAATATTATGTTTATATAACCTTCAAAAATACTTATTTATATTTTGTTATCTGGCATAACCCTTATTTATAATTCAATAGTTTATGTGAATCAATTATCAATGTTCATTTTTTTATTATTGGATATAAGTATTTAAATAAATGTTATACATATAATTTAATATAATACTTTTATATTAATTATAATTATGTTATTATAATATATTTTTATAAAAAAATATTATTTTTGATGGTTAAGAATAAATGATTAAGTTTCTTCTTGAGGAATTCACTACATGAATTCCAGATTCACATTAGGAATCCATCGGGCCCAGTTAGAATTACGTAGCCTATAAATGGGACTATTCTCAAATGGTTTAGTCTTCACCCTCTTGGATTCTATAACTACCCTATATAATTTCTAGCAATCTAGGATGTCTTATATCCAATGGTGAATCATTGAGTTTTTTTGTGAGATCAATGGTTTCAACATCCTCATTCTTCCTCATCTTGGATCTCTATGACTTCTCTAATGACCATGATTTTTCTCAAAGGTACAAATCATTTTTTATTTGAATTATTGGTTAAGGCCCTTGTAATATAACATAATGGGTTCATGCAGGTCACAAGGGTGTATGAAATCTATTCGGAGCATCAAACCTATTAATTTGGTGGGATTAATTGGGTCACACAGTTAGAAGAAACCACATCACCAGACCCGCATGGGTTCTCGTACAGTTTCCAGGGGTGTCATAGGGAAGCAACATGCCACATGGTTGTCAGAAACCATGCAGGCCTAGGTTCACTCCCATGTCAAAAGAGATTATATTTTGACAGTGGAATTTCTCTTGGCTTACACAGGGTTATTCAAACCTTATTCATATCCAATGCAGGGTCTACCATGGGATGTGGTGTAGTGCATGGTTAGCGCACAATTTCTTCACCCTTGTGGAAAAACCAAGTGACCTTTTCAGGATGGGATATTTTATTATTATTACCTTAATGAATTTAATACATTAATCCACACCTCTCCCTTATCATTTCCTATATATGGATCTATATCCCTCTCACATTGAGCTATCCTCCCCCCAAATCAAGGTTATTTGGTTACTCCCTCATACAGATTCCAAATAAATCATTTTCAGTAGAATTGGATAGATATTATTATGATATTGAATCCACTTTGAGCCATTATTTCTTTATATACCAATAACTTTTTCTATTTTGGTGCAAGCTCATTTTACCATTTTCAAGGGAATTATGCCTTTTCAATGATTCTTTTTGATCTACTTCAAACATGAAGTTGATACTAGATGATGAGTCGTATACAACCCTAAGGAAGGTAGTCTAGTTGTTTTCCTTAAATATCTAGTTGTGATTTAGACTTTTCCATTGTGTGGTCTTCTAAATATTTTCGTACAATTCCTTAAAATGTACTTTTATTTCAAAATAATTATAATCATGATGTTATACTACCATAGACCCTTGATAAAAATTTAGGGGATGTTAAAATCAATTATAGCAACCCCATTGGGTGTTTCATCTAAATTTACAACTTTATATCAAAAATTTTAAAATACCAAACACCTTCTAAGTGTTTAGATTGGGTTTTGAATTGAATTACCCCTTTTTTTAATTTCTCACTTGATAGAAGAACAAACAAAGTGATTGGTTTAGCTTGGTAATAAATCACCATGATTTGGTTAATTGAATTATGGGATAAAATATAATTGAAATGGGTGGAAGGTTCGTACCTCATGTTATGTAATTATAAATTGTAAATCGTATGACTTATGACACCCTTCATTATATTAGGGTTTGATTATTATGATTCATAAGAGTAGATCCCTCATGAAATTATTATTATGATTATGCTATTATTATTTTCTGGTGATGATGGTAAAAGGACTCATTGAGCATAAAATTTCACTCTCCCTTACATCGTGTGTTGAGAATCACATCTCTTAATGTTATACATATATTTGGGAGATGGGAATGAGGTTACATTTTCCTATGTTTGGGTTGTTGGGAAAGATGTATCACCCACCTATATCAAGTATTGAGCTTGACTTCTTACATTCATTATGAGATTCAGGGCATATGGTCTTATATGGAAATATAGCCTTATTAGACAAGTTATGGATGCATGAGTTATGTCTTAGGTCTAGCTGGAAACTAGTATCCATGTATATTTCTACTTATGTCCCCATGTACTTAGTCAATATAGGTTTATATCGTATATAACTATATATATATTATTTTTGTTTATATATATATATATATTTTACTGATCAGACTAGCATTTCAGCATACACCGTAACAGGTTTAGTTATCCAGGTTTCCTAAAAGAACCTGTGTTGGTTGGTGTTTAATTATTCAGCATTGTCTATTATTTTTTATACTATCACACTAATCTACTATGTACATAGTATAGATTATTTCTTGACATCATTAATGTGTTACTAATTATTTTATCACACACCCTACTCTGGACACATTTTTTACCCATGTAGTCTAATTGTCAATAGGAATGGATAAGGGAAATTACCATGTTATAAATATTCGATTCATTTTACTAATATCAAGGAGATTGTAAGTAGAGTGTCGATCATATTCTTGTGATTCTAGTAGAGCGGTATTTAGTCTTTTTTTCTATATATAATGATGTATATATCATGTCCCTATCTTGATTTTATTGAATAATTATATATAAATCAACCATTGCGCTTCAAGTATTCACTATAGATTCTTGGATATTTATTCTTCCTCTCTTTGTTTGATTATTGAAATTATTTTCATTGTTTCATCTGTTATAATATTCTTCTGATATTCTCCAATAAATTATATTGTCTAATGTGCCACTTTAATATGAGTGTATAGTCACCCCATTTTACCACCATATACCCTTGCTACAATTTGGAAGCTTCTAGCTTATATGGATGTGATCTTGGGGACAGGAGGCCCATTGGCTAAGGGCACTGGTTATGTCAATGTCATTCTGGGATATTACAATGTTGTATCAGAGTAATATTTTTATTTTCTCTCACTGTTTGTGTATTATATAGGGGCTAAGAGATAAATGTATCTATTAATTAGTAGGTTCATAGGTGTAGTTGATTCACATACATTTGAACCCAAAATTACATGGGTTTTGTTATTGTTGTTATTTTTTACACTTGTTATGGTTGATACAGTTTCATAATTGGGTAACGCACAAGCCCAATAATAATATTATTATTTATGATATTTATTTATTACTTGGTCTTCGGACTATTAAGACAACAAATTTTTATCCCATATATCATTATTGGAAAATTTGGGATGATTTTTCATGAATCCTTCCATACAATGGTTATTTCCTGCATGCATTTTCCACATGCATATAGTCATTACCCGAATGTTATGTATTGAAATGTGCTTCCATTACTTACATAGATAATATAATTGGATTCATTAAATTGACTACATCAATCTAAATTGAGTTTTAATAAATATATTTGTCATAAAACCTTAATTATCCATTTATACCTTATCTTGGGTTTTGGACCTATGAGTTCTATAGACCTGTTACATCCTGGTACAAGATATATAGGCCACAATTTAGTTATGAAAAGTGCGAATTGAAATTTATACTATGCATGAATTTTATAAATTGGAAAACAAAATGCATCTAAATAGACCATGAAATATATCTATATATTTATATAAAATATTATAAAATCAAAGAAATTTAATCTTAAAATAGATTGGATACTGCTAAATGGGGATTTAAATTACAAAGTAAATGGTTTTTCCTTCAATACATTAAAATTTACACTTCATATTTTAAAATCTATACTCTATCATATGAGGCCATACCTAGAACTGGCCTTATTAGTGGAATGATGGGAGTGTCTATTAAATTTTGAAATATCCTTATGGTTTTTCCTACCATGAAGACCTAGATTTTTGAGCAAGCAGAAAGGTGTGATATTTCCACAAGAATGTTGTATAACTATACTAGTTATCAATCTATATTTTTTTTAATTTTAAAATATCATAAAAGGTGTGTGTTTTCATTTTAGAATCATGCCAACATGACAACCTTGAGTCATACACCTATAAGGCGATGACGAACATGCACCTGAGTTGGTGGGTTTTGATCCTATAGTGATACCTCCCATTATGAAACATATGGTACCACATACTATTCCAAACATGGGAACCAACTTTTAGTATCAAGATTGTTACTTTTATATGATGAAATATTTTCATGGGGTCACTCAATCTGCCCTCCAGTAACAGAATCATCCCACCTTTTAGGTGATAGAGGACCAAATGCTAGAGAGTTGTGGCAAGATTTGATGCTTTCTATTATTGAGCTTCTAGGTAATCCTATAGAGTGGAGGGTTATACTATTTACTTATATTCTACATGGTTCTTCCAATAAATGGTTAAACATTATTACCCAGAAATATTGACATTGAGATATGATATGGATAGGCTTCCATATCATTATTTCTAAAATTTTAATTCAATAAACTCTGAGGGGTGTCCCGGATTGGGATCTTATGAACCTTTAACAAGGATCCATGTTAGTAGTGAAATATTTCTAACACTTTACTAAAATAAATAGTTTCAATCCTATAAAATATAGTGATGATATTATGACCATGATGTGATTTGAATATGGGATGGAATACACCATCTGATCATTTGTTAACGTCTTCTAGATGATGAAAATTTATGAAATAGCCAACAATGATGCTATTACTATGAGAAATATAAATGAACCTGAGGGTGTGAACTATGGTAGTCCAAAACCTAGCCATGGTAGTGATTCCTAAAATGTGTGACAGTGAAACTTCATGGTTTCTCGCATGGGTAGTAGAAGTCAACCATATCGTACTAAAAACTTCTTTTTATGTCACCAATGTGGGAAAACAAGGCATATGAAACACTTAGTTTATGTCAGACCGAGCTAAATGTGAAGGATTCAGAAAGATGGGCCATATTAAGTGCATCTACATGAATTTTTCTCCATTTACTAGAGACTGGGGATCTACACCTACCCCACGTTATATAGTGGGGACCATAGTATCTCATCAGGTAGGAAGCTGGAACACCACCAGATGATCAGGTATAGGTGGTGGTCAAGGAAGAGGTATTCATACTCATGATTTTTCGTGCCACTAGAGTGGGTCTATATAGGGGATTCATGTTTTTGACACAAGACCATGGTATGGTCAAGTAACATACTATGTATCCTATGCTAAAAGATAAATGTTATGTCCCTTCTATTGTTCTAGTTTTTATTTTAGTACCTCTACTTGAGTTGCTACATTTTTTGACATGGGCATGTCTCACTCTTTTATATTTGAGAAACTTTTAGTGATTTTGGGCCTCAAAATTGAGTTTTACTATGGCATCATAAAACTCAATAACCTATTTGGTATTAGATCAGATAGAATATGCACTTGTAAGGGATGTACCCTTGATATTTGTGTATATATTTTCGAGTGGAATATTTTTTCCCTCAACATGAAATTGTTTGATGTATTCATCATAATTTACTATTTAGTACTATATCGAGCCCATATTTACTGTTGTCATAAGAGGGTGACATTTACATCACCATTGGGTAGTATAAATCATCAGATATGATAATTGGATGTCCAAAATTCTCACAGATTATTAGGGGTTATGGCCCTCTTTTTTCTCTTGTAGTTGATCATTATAAGGAATTCTTCCCTAAAGACTTTTTGGATTACCTCCAATGATAGAGGTAGAATTTATATTTGAGCTAGTATTAACAGGGGAAATAGTGACATTTCCTCCTTATAAGATGACTTCTATAGAGATTCTTGAGTTAGGAAATAGTTAAAAATATGGAGGATAATGTTTTTATATTCCTCAATAATTATCAGTGTGGTTCATTCGTCCATTTTTTCAAGAAGTTGAATGGTAGACTTAGGCTTTGTTTAGATTATAGATGGTTGAACAAACTTATATTAAGGAACCAGTATCCACAACCATGAATTGAAGACCTCTTTGATTATCTCTAATGAATAAGGGTGTTTTCAAAGATTTATTTGAGGTTGGACTATCATTAGGTACATTTTAGAACCTCAGGAATAACTGACACAACTATATAGAGTATCTACTATCTTTATGAGTAACTAATTATGTTTTTCAGTCTCATGAATGCTCCTGTGTTTTTTTATCTCTAATGAATCAGGTTTCCCATACAGATCAGGATTCATTTTTGGAAGTATTTGTTGATGAAATCATAGTATATTCTCATTCTCGACACTACCAGAAAAATCACTGTGAGATCGGTCTGAATATACTTTGAGAGAATCAACTATATATTCTTCTCATCAAATGAAACTTTGGGATTGAAAAATTCCACTTCTGAGGTAATGTAATATCAGAGTCAGGGGTATCAGTAGACCTTGATAAAGTGAGAGATGTACTTTACTTGGATAAACCCAAGAACCTATTTTATAGGTGGAGTTTCTAGGAACTTTTTGTATACCAGACATTATTTATCTCTAATTTATCACTCCTAGGATAATCCCTTACTCATCCTATATAAAATATTGTGAGATTCATATGGTTAGAATCTTTTGAAGTATCCATTTTATATTTGAATGGTAGATTTGATTCAACATTGTTCCCAATTATTCTAAAGCTAGGTGAGAGATTTATATTCTTATATGATGCATCATGTATTTATACTTGTGTAGTTCTGACATAGGATGAGTGAGTCATAGTATATGCGACCTATTATTTGAGGCATCATGAGTGGAATTACCCGACGTATGACCTCATGATAACTATTGTTGTAAATACTATACAATGTTGGATACATTACTTACGTAAATTTAAATTTTTTTTATTTACTGATCACTAAAGCCTCAAGTAAATCCTTACAAAGATTGATCTAAATATTAGGCAGTGAAGATGAGAAAATTTCCCTAAATTCTTTTGAAATAGATCTTTCCTACACACCTGGGAAAGGTATTTTAGTAGCTGATGCTCTGATTCAGAAGACCTGGACACATATTGTTAAAGAGTCTAGTGGTGAGTCGCATCTCATTACCCTATTTACATATAGTCACGTTGAGGTATAGAGGAATCATGGAAATTATATCCTCTCAGGTTTAACAATGAACTATAACCATATAGAATGGGTGATAATGAACTAAAATTTGGATCATGAAGGTTTATTACCAAGGGAAAATATATCAAAAGATGATTTATCTTTTAGTTGGACTATGTATGAAGATGTGAATTTACTCCTCCATGGTCATGTATGGGTCCTAGAAGACATTAGAGAGGAGGTGATGTAGGAATTTCCTTCCTCAATTTGGGAAGTACATCCTACTGTCACCAAGATGTATTAGGATTTACATTTTAAATATTAGTGGCCTTATATGAAATGGAAGATATAATGTCTTATTACTTAGTGTTCCACAAGTCAGCAGGTGAGAGCCAAATATCAGCAACAAGTAAGACTTTTATAGCCATTATCCATTCCAAAGTGGAAATGGTATGATGTCTCATTGGAATTCATGATACTTTTACCAAGATAACCTAATTTAAATGACACAATTTGGGATTCCATTGATTATTTGATTATGGTCAGACACTTATTATTTGTTCAAGAGTCCCCTTTGGAAGTCAAGCTCGGGATTCTATACATTGGCGAGGATTAAAATCTTCAAGGATCTCCATGATATATCAAAATTTTCAAGGATCCTTGATTCACATCTCGGTTATAGAAGGGTTTGTAGAAGGCATTTGGTACACTGGTGAATTTAACCACGACCTATCACCCTATGTTAAATGGAATGAAAGAACATACGATTCACTTGTTAAAGGACATGCTCTATACATGTGTCCTGGAATTAAAGGGATCTTGGGAGAAACACATAATCCATGTTGATTTAGCATATAATAAACAATTTCAGGATAACATTCATAAGTATCCTTATGAAGTCATATATAGAATCCTTTATCGATCACATATTTTCTAGTTAGAGGTAGGAGAGACACCACTAATAGGACCATTCCGTGTCTAGGAGACTTTAGTGGAGGCGTTGTTCATTAGAAATTTTTTCATGAAATCTCAATTGATAGAGTAGTCATGTTCCAATCAATACTTATAAAATCTTGATTTTGAAGTCATATATCGGGTATTATAGTGATTTTCATGTAGGTTTCTCCATCAATGTATCCGAAGGTAGGGTATTCTTTATCTGAGGAACATTGGACCCTTTAAGTTTTTGAAATGGATCATACCAGTGCCTTAATGGATATATCTTCCTTGGAAATATTTTTCTATGCATGATTTGTTTCATGTACCACATCTTTGTTGATATAATGCAAACTCATAACATGTTTTCAAATCTGATGAGATTGAGTTAGTGGTGGATGCTTCAATAAAGTAATGTTTTGTGTGTATTGTGGATCAGAGCATGGAGACACTCTGAGGTAGGTCAGTTCTATTTGTACAAGTGCAATGATTAGATGGTCTAGTGTATAATGAGACCTGGGAGTGTGAAGCTGATATAAATGTCCAATGGCCGAATATTTTCTTATATGATCCCTCCATACCCCCAAAAGTGAAAATCAAAGATGTGTTTCATTAAGGAGGGCAGGTTGTAATGACTTGGTTTTTTCTAAGAGGTATGACACATTTTTTTAGGTATAAATTGTTTATTTATGCACTGTAAATGTTACCTAACAGAGTCAGTGAAGTCTCGAGGGTTTTCAGGGACTGTACAGTGCTTGGAACCCTAGATATTAGTAGAATAGACAAGACCACACAATTAGTATAAATCATGCCACCCAGCAAACATGCTTTCTTCTAACCATGTTGGGAGTTTCATAGAAAAATAAGGGAGAACATTTGTCTAAAACTATGTGACCCTATATGCATGCCCGTGTGGAAATTTGACACTTTTGTAAGTGGAGTTACAGATAGCTTGTACAAAGTTACGAAACACATGTGCCTAGACCCCGTGGGGTCTTCCTTGGGCCGTGGTGTGGCACTTGATTGGCGAACGGTTTGGAAAACTGTGTAGCCAAAACATGTGACCCTGTCAGGATGGAGGATATATTGATTTTACACTTAATGAATTTAATAACGTAATCATCCTCTCTACCTTACCATTTCTAGGGGATAGATCCATCGATCTCTCATGTTGAGCTCTCCTCCACCTAAATCTATTTTCGTTGGTTACTACCTCATCCAAACTCCAAATCAACCATCGTTGGAATCATTTGATATATACTAATATGATCTCAAATCCTCTTAGTTTCATTCTTCATGTCTCTTATCCAATCATGTACAATTTTTTTGTGATGTCATTAGCCTTCTTTTCAAGGTGTTGGATTGTTTCTCTGATTTCATCCAATATACTTAAAATATGAATAGAATATTGTATGAGGAATAATCTAAAGACCATAGGTAGGTGGTCTTATTGATTTCACTAAATTTCACGTTTTTATACCATTTTATACTGTGTATGTGCCTTATATTTCCACACATCACCTTAAAATGTATTTTTCATTCCCAAATAATTTTAATCATGTTTATATACTTTTACAGACCGTTTATAAGAATTCATGTGATTTTGAACTCAATAATAGCCACCCCTTTGGATTGGATGGATCAACATCCCCCTTTATATCAAACTAAATGAAATTTACCCTTTCTGTGAAATTTCCCAGTTAATTAAAGAAACTCCTAAATTCATTATTTTACGTGGATATGAATTTACCTGGTTTGATTAATTAAATATATTGTTTATATATAATAGAAATGTGTGTCAAGGCCTCAACTCATGTTATGTAAGTATGAATTTTAAATCATGTGACATGTGAATCCCCATGTTATATTGGGTCATGATGATTATGATTCTTAAGAGATGATCCCTCTAGTAATTATTATTGTTATGATAATGTCATTGTTAGTGGATAGTGATGATGGTTATGGGACACGTTGAGCATGACGTTTCACTATCCCTTACATCAGGTGTTGAGCATGATGTCTCTCACCATTACACTTATATTTGGAGAGAGGCATGATGTTCCATGTTACTCGGTTTGGGGTGTTGATAATGAAATATATCCCCATCTAGATCAATTATTGAGCATGAAATCTCTCATTAAATGTGATATTCAGATAATATACCCTTTCATGGGGATATAACATCATTATACTATTTATGGGCAACTTAGTTACACCCTGGTCTAACAAGCACCCAATTTACATGTATATACCTACTTATGTACTCACATATATAGTGAATATAAATGTATACAATGTATAACTATACATATAATATTACTGGTTACTGTATATATGGTTACCAATCAGGCTCACATTGTATCTGATGCTAAAGTACATAAGGATTTCCACATTTATTATAGTAACATGAGCTAGGTGGTGTTTATCTATTCAATATTATTTTCTATCATTTATACATGTTTACTTTTTATATATGTAAATTGGATGGATTATTTCTCGACACTATTCATGGTGAAATACTGATTTTCTCTCACACCCTAATTGGTCCACCTTTTATACCATAGTAGATTACATTTTTACATGTGTGTATAAGGAAAAGTACCATGTTATAAATGATTGATTCATTTTACATATATCATAGAGACTAGGAGAATAGGATCAAGAATATTATAGTGATTCTAATAGAGTAGTCATTCTAATTTTTTATTTTTGTATAGTCTGATATATATGTGTTTGTCCCCTATTTCCACATTTTATATCAGTATGAAATGAAATAACGGTATATGACTTATCCTTTTGTTTTAAAGTTTTTAATACATTTTATTGGTTATTTACGCTTCTTTCGATATTTTGATTATCATATTTGTTCATATTTCACAATATGTTATTATATCATTTCGCTATTGTTTTTTTCATTATCTTATTCATTCTTCCACTTTGATATGATGGTATAGTATGCCCACTCTACCACCATTGTAACACCCTAAAATGATAATGTGTTAAGTGGATAAATGATATGACTTAGGAAAATAAGGTATACCTTCATTTTCGAGAGCATACCTAGTTAGAAATCCACAATTAATCGTGCCTGGGCTAAAGTAGTGATCAAGATGGATGATCTTCTGGGATGTTTCCCAGGGTGTGTGCGAGTAAGGAAAAAGCATAATGGAAAGGACGTGTGTTGGCCTGTGGGGACAATGATTAGTCACAAGACCCATTAGGCCATGTCGGTGGCCCCCAAAGTGGGGACCACGTGTCTGTGGGGAAACTGGTGGGTGGGGACTAGTGGTCACATTTGGTATCAGAGGTGGTACCCAACTTTATGTGTGGTGCACTGCCTGGGTTGAGATGTAGGGCCCACAAAGAGGACAGTGTGCTCTAAAGGCGATTGATTGTAACAACCCAAAATGATAAAGGGTAAAATGGATAAATGATATGACTCATGTCAACAAGGTGAACCTTTTTTTTCGGGAGCCTAACTGGTTAGAACTCTACAGTTATGCGTGTTTGGCCTGAAAAAAAGTGGTACCCATTCTTAACTGAGGTGCATTGTCTGGGTTTAGATGTAGATCCCACAATGAGGATGTTGTGCTCTAAAGGGGTGAGATTTTAACAACCCAAAATGATAAATGGTTAAATGGATAAATGATATTACTCATGTCAACAAGGTTCACCTTTACTTCCAGGATCCTACATGTTTAGAACTCCACAGTTATTTTTTCTTGGCCTAGAGTAGTGATTAGGATGGGTGTCCTTTTGGGATGTTTTTCAGGGTGTGTTTGAGTGAGAACAAAGCACATGAAAAGGGACATTTTTTTGCATGTGGGGATGAGATGTAGGGCCCTAAATGAGGAAGTTGTGCTCTAAATGATATGACTCATGTCAATAAGGTTCACCTTACTTTTCGAGTGCCTACCTGGTTAGAACTCTTCAGTTAAGCGTGCTTGGCCTGGAAAAAAGTGGTACCCAGCCTAAAGTGACGTGCACTGCCTGGGATGAGATGTAGGGACCACAATGATGATGTTGTGCTCTAAAGGGGTTTGATTTTAACTCCCCAAAATGATAAATGGTTAAATGGATAAATAATATGACTCATGTCAACAAGGTGCACCTTTGTTTTCATGATCCTACCACGTTAGAACTCCATAGTTAAGTGTTCTTGGCCTATGGTGGTGATCAGAATGGGTGATCTTTTCGAAAGTTTCTCAGGGTCTGTTTGAGTGAGGACAAATCACACGAGAAAGGACATGTGTTGGCCTATGGGGATGAGATGTAGGGCCCCCAATGAGGGTGTTGTGATCTAAGGTGGGGGGTGATTGTAACATCGCAAAATGATAAAGGGTTAAATGGATATATGATATGACTAATGTCAACAAGGGGAGAATTTCTTTTAGGGAGCCTACCTGGTTAGAACATCATAGTTAAGTGTGCTTGGCCTGGATTACTGATCAGGATGTGTGACCTTCTCGGATGTTTCCTAGTGTGTGTGCGAATGAGTACGAAGCACACGTGAAAGGACATGTGTTGGCCTATAGGGATGATATGTAGGGCCCACAACAAGGATGTTGTTTTCTAAAGTGTGGGAGATTTTAACACCCCTAAATGATAAAGGGTTAAATGGGTAAATTATATGACTCATGTTAACAAGTTTCACCTTCCTTTTTGGGAGCCAACCTGGTTAGAACTCCATAATTAAGCATGCTTGGCCTGCAAAAAAGTGGTTCCCAGCTTTAAGTGTGGTGCACTGCCTGAGTTGAGATGTAGGTCCCACAACGAGGACATTGTGCTCTAAGGAGGGGGGGGGGGGTTATTGTAACACCCAGGAAGTGACCCGTTCATAAATTTGGGTGAGCCCCAGGGTGGGGACCATGTGTCTACGGGGAAAATGGTGGGTGGGGCCTAGTGGTCACATTTGTTATCAGAGGTGGTACCCAACCTTAAGTGTGGTTCACCTCCTGGGTTGTGATGTAGGCCCCACAAAGAGGACATTGGGTTCTAAAGGAGAGTGATTGTAACACACCAAAATGATAAATGGTTCAATGGCTAAATGATATGACTCATGCTAATAAAGTGAACCTTTTTTCAGGATCCTACCTGGTTAGAACTGCATAGTTAAGCATTCTTGGCCTAGAAAAAAGTGGTACCCAGCCTTATGTGAGGTGCAATGCCTGGGATGAGATGTAGGGCCTACAACAAGGATGTTGTGCTCTAATGGGGGTGTGATTTTAACACCCCAAAATGATAAAGGGTTAAATGGCTAAATGATTTGACTCATGTCTACAAGGTGTATGTTTCTTTCTGGGATCCTACCTGGTTAGAACACTGTAGTTAAGTGTGTTTGGCCTGATGTAGTGATAAGGATGGGTGACCTTTTGAGATGTTTCTTAGGGTGTGTGTGAGTGAGGAAAAATCACATGAGAAAGGACATGTGTTGGCCTGTGGGGATGATATGTAGGACCCTCAATGAAGATGTTGTGCTCTAAAGTGGGGGGGGGGGTTGTAACACCGTAAAATGGTAAAGGGTAAAATGGTTAAATTATATGACTAATTTAAACAGGGTGAACCTTTCTTTTCAGGAGCCTACCTGGTTAAAAATTCACTTTTAAGAATTCTTGTCCTAGAGTAGTGATCAAGATGGGAGACCTTGTCGGTTTTTTCCTAGGGTGTGTGCAAGTGAGTATGAAGCACAGTTGAAAGGACATGTGTTGGCCTGTGGGGATGAGATGTAGGGCCCACAACGAGGATGTTGTTCTCTAATTTTCGGGTGTTCGTAACACCCCTAAATAATACAGGGTTAAATGGATAAATGATATGACTCATGTTTATAAGATGAACCTTATTTTTCAGGTGCCTACCTGGTTAGAAATCCACAATTAAGCGTTCATAGCCTGGAAAAAAGTGGTACCCATCCTTATGTGTGGTGCACTGGCTGAGTTGAGATGTAGTTCCCACAATGAGGACATTGTGCTCTAGGGTGTGATTGTAACACCCTAAAATGATAAAGGGTTAAATGGATAAATGGTATGACTCATGTCAACACGGTTCACCTTTTTTTCGGGAGCTTAACTGGTTAGAACTCCATAGTTAAGTGTGCTTGTCCTGGAGTAGTGATCATGATGGGTAACCTTTTGGGATGTTTCTCAAGGTGTGTTTGATTGAGGAAAAGCACACTATAAAGGACATATGTTGGATTATGAGTACAATCATTTTTCATATGACCCGTTCGGGCACGTGGGTGGGCCCTAGTGTGGGGAACTCGTGTCTATGGGGAAACTGGGGGGTGGGGCCAAGTATTCACATCCATTTACCCTAGATACAAGTTGAATGTCTATGGAATAAAAGGAGGCACACTTTAAGCCATGTAACTTACCGGCTTGAGGAATAGGTTCATTTGGCACAATGTCGAGACGTTACAACTTAGTTCTCCAGGAACCATAGATTGGTGTGTAATAATAGATCAAAGGGTTTAGATTATTTGTGATGAGAAATTATTTTTTTTCATAGCGGAATGGAAAGAAGAGTTTGATATAGAAAATCATGTCCGATCCTTTTGTAAATATTATAGTGTTTGGTGGATTCTCTCCCACTATTCAATTACATAACATGTTGGCATGTGGGGACAATCAGTTGTCAGATGACCCATTCGGGCACGTGGGTGGGCCCTAGGGAGGGGACCATGTGTTTGTGGGGCAACTGGGGGTGGGGACCAGTTGTCACATCCATTCACCCTAGATACTAGTCAAATGTCTATGGAATACAAGGGGGAAAACTTTAAGCCATGTAACCCACCGACTCGAGGAACTGGATCAGTTGGCACAATGACGAGACGTTACAACTTACTTCTCTAGGAACTGTAGAATGGTGTGTAAGAATAGATCAATGGGTTTGGATTATTTGTGATGAGAAATTATTTGGATTTTATAGAGGAACAAAAATAAGTGGTTTATCTAGAAAATCCTATTGGATATTTTTGTAAATATAATTGTGGTTGGTGGGTTATCTTCCACTATAAAATTATAGAACATGTTGGATTGATTTTTTCAAACAAAATATTTAATGATGAAAATACTTTGTGAAATTGATTGGTAAAATCCACATTTTATGTGATTTTAAATGGTTAGTTTTTAAAGGATGAAATCTATGTTTATATAAATTTTTTATGGAATCTGATAATGAAATACATCGTGGTTAGTGTTAATATTACATTGTGTGGGGCTAGCTGAAAAAGACTAGTGATCAATGCCATCCTGGAAAGGTATAAAGTGATAAAACTAAAGAAATCTAGGCCAGGGGAGCATCATCGCTCAAATTATTATAGGGATTATCCTTAGGCATGTGTGTGTGTGTGTGTGGGTATGGAATAGTGTTTGTGTATGCCATTGGGAAAGTAATGTGAAAGTGAAAGGAATAATTTTGTTAAATAGATGCTTTAACTATTTCCCCTTAATAAATGGGTTATTATTCTTACCCTCAATTTTATAAAAAAATTTCTAACACACTCCCGTTCAATTGGAATGTGTTGAGTAATACATGGGAAATACTACTGAGTAATATACTCAACCCCTACATTGGAACATTTTTTTTTGAATGTGTATGTCATTCACTATGGTATACAGAAGGGTCACGTTTTTCACTTCTCAAATGTTGATCCTTGAATTCATGTCTTAGTTCTAGAAGATGGATCTAGGGAGTTTCTTCAACGTGGTATATGATAGACCCACTTTGTTGACAATGTATTTTTGTTTGTATCGTTATCCTTTAACAATTTTTTATTTTCTATTTTTATTATTATATTATGATATATTGGTATTTATTTCAGTTATGATATTGTTGATTCGTGGATCATATAGAGTATTGAATATTTATTATTCATTGATTCCATGTTTTATGGGTTCTTAGGGAAACTTATTTCCCATTGTTCAGTTATTCCCTTTTTATTTATTTCCAGCCTTTATTTCCATGGGGATATCACCAAAGGTTGGTAACATTTTACCAATTCTAAAGCAAGTGAAAAGGGGTGGATAGTTACATAGAAGGAATGGATAAATATATTTCATTTTTTATACACTATTTTATAACTATATATAAAACACTATAAAACTCATTCCCTTTGATAAAATTGATTTATCTATATAAATACCTCAATAATTCCTAATGTGTCCCTATCAATATAGTCATAAAATATAATTTTTTATCACTCAAAAAAATTACATAATACCAAATTAAAATTATATACAGTGAATTAAAAAAGAATAAGATATTTTCTAAATATTTCTTTTTACCAAACAAATGGAGAATGTTGTGTATCTCTATATGTGATATTTTTCTGGTTTCGAGCATAATAGAAGCATGCATTTCAGGGTGATATATTTTAATTTATTTCAATTATCATTTATTGAAAGCAAGAGCAAGTATCTTTCATGTTAAATTTATAATTAATTTATTTAATATTTGAAGAAATAAATAGCTGGGCTTATCAACATTCTTCAACAATGATTGTTGATCGTCTGAAACGGTCCTTACAGATTTCCATCATTGTGCATGAGAAGAAGCATGGGTATAATCCCTCTAGTGGTGATTCAGATGTGCTTCAATGGCCTCTGAGAAATAGCACTCACATTTCGGGTGCAAGCATGATGAATAAAATGTCTTGAGTTTTTCATTCTTAATCGCTCACTATCTGGTCTTGAAGAAATTATCTCATGGGATTCTCATTCATGAGAGGGAGAGGGGAGGGGGAGTCAAGAGGGAATTATTTGTTTGAAAAAAATTCTCAATTCCCAATGATAGAATTAGTTTTCAATGAAACAAACAATATTTTTTAGAAATGGTCCCTCAACCCAAAAGCTGAGGTAGAAAATCATTAAAATTAGGAAGAGTAAAGAAACGAATACGAGGTATCTTATTATAATCACCCTCATAAAAAGGGATTATAGAATTGGGAAGGGTATCATAATAGGTAAAAGTGCACCAACCCTAATACTCGCTAGACTATCCACCACCATGTTCTCCTCTCAATAAACATATGTGATGATGATGTTGAGACCTGAGAGAATCTCCATGCATTGCATCCACTCTTCTACAAGCTTCCAAGAGATATACAATTCACCATTTCTGATGTTCTTCACAATAGTAAAAGAATCAATTTCCAACCAGATATTATTCCAGCCTTTCATTTTCACAAAAGAGACAACATGAATAATCTCAAGCATCTCCACCACAAGAGAACTGGTCACACCATATAAACTATAAAATAAACCATTAACAGTGTCATCATGTTCCCTAAAGAAGGCACCACAACTGGAAGGTCCATGATTCCTTTTAGTAGAGACATTTATATTTTCCCTAATTCAGTGAGAGAAGGGAGGGATCCAGAACACCTCGATAGTACCCGAAGCATATTGGAAATTTCCTTGAACACCCAGATTTTTCAGAATCATAATGTCTTGAATACTGTTGTAGCAGTCACCCAATCATACCTTGGAAAATTCCCGTATGGTAGAAATAAACTCAAACGTGACCAGCTGCATCTAGCGGCCCTTTCCAATGTGGAAAGCATCATTTATGTGCCTCCATTTTTCATGTAACACTTCCTTTATAGCCACGCAAAAAAGGGCCCAATCCTATGCTAAAAGATGGATAACCGAACAACAGCACATGAGGGGATGCAGTCCCGAAAATCTCAACCCATATAGATCAAAAACACCCAAAAACTCCCTATATATAGCCAAGGTTTTTTCAAAAGTTATAAATAAATGTTCTGTGTCTTCTCGATGTAGGTATCATAAACAACAGCTGGAACAATTCTACAAACCAAAATTTGAAGAACCTCATCAGTAGGAAATCTATTATAAAAAAGCCTCTATATAAGCCTAAGGAGGGAAGGCATAATCTGTGGCATATTGAAAGCAAAAAACCATTTATACTCATAATTAATACCCTTGGTAATATGAGAATAGTATAATTTTCTATTCAAAACACCATTTCCAGTCAGCTCCCAAGCTAGAAAATCAGAGTAGGATTCAAAATTATGCCAGACGATCATATCCTAAAGTTCTTCAAGAAAATTAGCTGGAGGATCATATAGAAAATCATCGATAGAATCTTTCACACTAGAACACAGAGATGTAGGCTAAAATCCCTTAGCAAGAATGTCACATGTCCAGTTATTAGTCTTGAACTTAAGGCTGCAGTCCCTATTCAAAATCAATCTAGAACATGTCATAACCTTCTGAAATGATGATCTAATGACTAGATAGAGAGAGGAGACAGTGAAAGCATTGATACCCTACCTCAAATTATTATCTAAAATAGATTTAAGTAAAACCATCAAATTTGAGTTACTGTGAATGATATTCCAGGTTAGGAAGGTTTGAAGTGATTCATTAAAAAGAGAAATATTCTTTATACCCATGCCACCAGATTGAAATGGTTTGCAATAGACCTTCTAGGGGACAGTGACCAACTTCATCGCATGGATTTTAGCACTCCAAATTAAATTCTTAATGTACATGTTAAGTCATTTGAGAAGTTCCCTAGGCCATTTATAGAACATAAATGAGTAAAACAACTTGAATATGATAACATATTTTAACAAACTGATTCATCCAGCCTGGGAAATACTCTTCCTTTTCCAAGTTGAGAGTTGCTAATTAACCCTAACAACAATTTCCAAGAAGAAATAAGCTCTAGGGTTCCCCCAAAACAAAGAAACACATAAATAGTTGAATGGAAAAGATCATTCTCTAATTCCCAACTCCAAAAGAATCATATTCTTTTTGATAATAGAGAACCTTTTTCTAAAGTGAATTGAATATTTGTCCCTAATAAAACATTTCCTAGAGACACAATAATAATGTTGCAATATTTTCTTCAAAACATGAACATTATTCATTCCCCCTGTAGGAAAAGTATGATATCATCAGCATATAAAATATGAGAGGGGAAAACTAGGGACCTAGATGCATGTATCATCTTAATATAACCCAGAGAGACCATGTGAGTGATGAATCTATATAGGTAATCTTACATAATAGAAAAGAGAATGGCTAAGCAAGGATCCCTCTATCGATCTCCCTTGGAGAAAGTAAAGTAGCCCACAGGCGATCCATTGAGAAGAACCGAGACATGGGGTGAACCAAAAAGTGAGGCAATCCCTCTATTAAAAGTGTCATCAAATCCAAATTTTCCAAGATCCTTATAAATAAATGACCAATCCATAGTGTCAAAGGCTTTTTTGATGTCATTCTTGATGGAAATTCAACCTCCTCTTGTAGGAATTAAAAGCAGATTAAGACACTCAGAGGTAGAGTAGATGCATTCCTGGATAGATATTCCTTTGATGAATCCAAATTGTTTCCAAGAAACAATCCTAGAAGAAATAAATGAGAGCCTATTTGCAAGAATCATGCTTATTTCCTTGTAACTTGTGTTAACCAAGAAGATTAGCCTAAAAGCATGTATCTCACGGGCATTCTCATCTTTAGGAATAAGTGTGATGAACTAAGAATTAAGACCCTAGGTGAGTTCCCCTTTGGAGAAGAAAGAGGCAACTAACTTGAAAACATAACCTCTTATGAAATCCCAATACTTATGGTAAAAGAAATTATTAAATACATCATAGCCTGGAGCACTAGTGGTGTTAAGACTGAAAACATCATCCTTAATCTCAAATTCCAAAGGGTGGGAAATGAGGCCGGTATTATCAGAAGCAGATATAAGTGCAGGAATTATACAATCCTTCAGAGTTTCCCCCAAAGAAGGATGATTAAAAATCCTAGTGAAATACTCAACAATGTAATCTGCAATATAATCCTTATTGTCCAAGATCTAGTCATCAGCTTCCAGATAGGAGAAGGGTCGACTATACTTTCTAATTCGGTGAAGAGAGTTAAAGAACATTATATTCCGATCACCATCATAGAGCAACTTAATTTTAAAAGTATCTTTAAGAATATTTTATTTAGTGTCAAGGAGAGAGTTCATCATGAAAATAAGGAATGTTTTTTAGAGAAGACCATATTGAAATCCAATTTTGAGGCCTCCTCCTGGAGATGCTGAAGAGAGGATTCAAGCAAATGAATCTCCTTATCCAGGTCACTATAAGTCTATTTTCCACATGATTTTATTCTACACTTAAGAATTCTTATTTTAAACAGAAAATCAGCACAATGCATGCAATTCCAGGATCGTTCAATCAGCTTAAATAGAAAATCTTATGCCACATAATAATAATAATTGAATTATTATTTTGCATCATTCCAACTTGTGAAAAATGGATAAATAATATTTTCTGACTTGTAAATAATTATATTATCACCAGACATGGTTTGGGTCCATCCAAACTCCTCTTGAATTTTTTTTAAAACCAGAATATATACTTTTTTCTCTTAAATACATATTTTATTCACAAAATAGTAAATAAATACTTATTAAATACTCAATACAATATATAAATATATTTTATTCACAACTAGTGAATGAACATTTTTTTAGCTTATGCGATAAATATAACGTAAATAAATTTATTCCCTTGTCTTGAGAATATTATTAATTCCATCAATGAAATTGTAATATAATTTAATTGGTACTCCAAGAAACAATTAGTGTGTGACTCTCTATAATTATTTCTCATTGGAATTAAGTGGGATTTTATAATTTCTAATATTACTATCTAGAAATGGGTTAAGGAACCAAAGAGAAATAACTTAAATCTCTAATGAAGAAAAATGCATACGAACACTAACAATGTAATATAATCCCTTAGTTATGATATCTCATCAAGTAGGTTTCTTGACGGTGTCATCAACATATGTGCCTGATACATCATTCTTTGACTATCTAAAACAAACTCTTCGTTAAACCATGGCCAAAGAATTTAGGGTTGCAGTTCTATTTCAATCAAAGGTCTAAGATATTGACTTCCATAAATATGTTAGGGACAACTCCTTTATTGACATATCAACTATTAATGTGCCATTTGCGATGCACCCAATATATCCTACATCAAAACAATATATGGTCTGATGGTTTTAGTCATAATATATATGTATGTGAGTTTTGACATGCATTAATGATAATATAAAAATATTAGGGCCATTACACATGCTCGCGGATAGGAATATCCAATGACACAAAAACATGTGGAATTCCTACAGGTGGTTCTGTTCACATAATCTCTCGTCTTAGATATTACGAAGTGAAAACATCATGAGAATAAGTCTCATCTAATTATAAATACTCACACCTAATGGTCTATATATGACGTGTCCCATCATAGTATGATATCCAACCACAGAACTATATTAAATATATTGTCATATTACTTCAAGTTCTCATCATAGCGGGGAACTATTGTGATTGTATCAATGTGAAAAATACTCGAGGACATTAATATATATGGTCATGAAGAACAATGAAAAATATGTAATAAGATGTTTAATTTAATATTTAATACATCATATATTATTTTAATAAAAGTACAAAGAGTTGGTTCTAGGAACCAACCCTAATAGATTTGACATCATGGAAAACTAGTGAGCATGACTTAAAAAACTGAAAATATTCTATGAAAGCCTATTGTATCCCCCAATAACTTCTAAATACTAGTATTTATAAACCTGAACATATGAAACCTTGATGAAAATATAAAACATTAATTTACTATTTACCTATTTAACCTTGATTTATATATAAGAAAAATATTTTATTGGGTTGTTTCATTATCTATAAAAAAATACGATATAAATACCCAATTATAAATCTACATCAATAAAATTATTGAAAAATACATTCAAATAAACTTATATTTATTTTTACATGATACATTATGCATGAAAAAAATTATTACCTTAAATAATTATTATTAACTAACCATACAAAGGAAAAAACAAAATGAGATACCTATATAGGGTTGTTAAAGATATGTGTTACTAAACACACTAGAAACAAATAATTTATTATAGATTAGATAGTTTAATCTATTTATATTTCTTCATGATTTATTTTAATTATATATCCAAGAATATGAATAAATTTCCAAAAAAATGATATTATGGTCCCATATTCCATTCTATAATGTTTTGTCTTCAATAACTGCTCTTCTTCCTAAATTGGAATGATATATTTCCTTATAAAAATAATTTATCATTAGAGGTTAAAAACATGTTCCAATGTTATTGTATAATACAATTTCTTATAGTTTTTTCACAATTAGATACTAATTCCTAATACAAATGATTTATCTAGAATAATTATCGCGTGGTTATTATTTAAAAAGTAACTAAAAAACAATAATCCCAAGTAAAAAAATCACTAGAATACTCTGTGGGAATTATTTATCAGCATTCTCATAATTACACTTAGGGTTACATTAAACTTTATTAGGGTTAAATAAAAAAACTCAGTAAATTTGATTACATTATAGAATTTTGAATACAAACAAACAAACATAGTCCATTCATGAAATATTATATAGCATAAAACAACCATTTTATATAAAAAATTAATTAAATAGAAAAAAAGTCAAAAAAATATAATTTAAAAATAGTAAATAAAAGGTCCAACCAATAATGAATATCATTCAAAATGAAAAAAAATCTATTTGTAATATATAAAGATAACAACATACTACCCTTTTTCTATTCCATACACGATTTATAAATATTGATCAATAATAAAAAATGAATCCTTAAAAAACTACCACTATTATAGAATAAATATTGATACACACCATATAGTTTCATGTTATGAAAAAGTATTGAAATTTTTTATTAGATTCCCAAATATAAATCCCACTATTTACCATGCCTATTAAATAAATATATATTTATGTCACATTTATATAAATCAAGTGTTATGTAAAATAATTATATTATCATTAAAAAAATAAAACACCAAAATAAATTTCTAAAATAAATTTTATACTAATCAATCATATGAAAAACTTTAAATATTACACTTTTCATCTCACACTAGGTTCACATATATTAACATATCTCATCAAGGCCATGAAAATATTCTCATAAGCCACAAATAGTAGAAAAAGGTGACACCCTGGGAGTGAATATAAATAACCCATATAAATCAATCCATCAACTATAAAAATAATATTTTTAACTCTACATATAAACACATAATCAACCAAAATTTGGGTATATCCCTATTCTGAAAACAAATACTTAGAATAAAATACCCTTAGGTTAGAACTATAAATCTCTAAAAAATAATACATATCATTTAATAATATTTTTTCCAATAAATAAAATACCAATAAATCTTCCTACAAAATGTTATATTACCCTATTTCACAAAAAAAATACCAACTATTTTATGAAAAATTCACAATTTTTTTAAATTAATCTAATTAAACTCCAATTTGAAAAACAATAATATTCAATGAACTGTGGGAATATATATATATATATATATATATATAATTGTAGATACAAACAATTATTTTAAAAATATATATATATTTACATGAGTTAAAATTTTAATAATATGCAATTGAACTATATTTGATGCATTACTATAGAAAATTATTATCAAAATATCAAATAATTTCACACATCATAGTATGAAATTAGGGCCACCAACTACATATTAGTCACTATAGATACATGAAATTCATTTATAGAAGATATTAATCAATTAAAGAGACTTCTATAGGCTATATAATACCACTGGAAATACATATCAAAAAAATGAAATATATGGAATATCAATAATCATCCCCAAGAGTATACAAAAAAATCATATGTACACATTTCATGATTGGATCTCATGGTCCACTCACACATTTATATAGAGTATATATCAAACATGGGTTTCAATAATAAATGATCATATCATGACAAAAATATATAAAAGGCCCTATATTATAACGATACCTCCAACCTCATTCCTTCTAATTTCAAAACAAATAGTTCATTAGGGAATCTTTACCCAACTCACATCCGTATAAAAATCAATTCAACCCAGTCTCAAAGGATTCTTATAACATATTTATAATTATTTAATATAAAATATTTAAAACAGAAACATAAAAAAAATAATTTCTCTCTCCTAATGAAATGGTCGATTTAAGCTGTGACATGTGAAAAAAGTTTATTATCAATGAATATATATATATCTTTCATGTGATGATAGTAATCTATCCAGAAATGCGATTTTCTAAATTATAAATTAATCAGTATAACAATGATTTTTCACCTGATAATCTTTCACCCAAAAGAAGTAGTGATAGGAAATTTTCTTATATTCCTAGAAACTAGAAGAAGAACAATGATTAGTAGAATAAATCATCTAATATCAGGTCGAAAAAGGGATACTGGACTCCCTGAACTAAAGGGGATATCAAAATCGAAGGCATTAAAGGTTCGGGTATCTTAAAGTGGGTAGAAAGGTATTCTCATTCATAGTATTGAATACCTCAAATTATAATCACCATTTAAAAATTATTTTAAGAAAATCATTAATGAGAATCATTTAAGCACTTCCAAAATCATTATTATATATTTAAACAGTAAAAATAAGGATTATTAAAAATTATTTCATTTAAAAATGATGAATATGGATTACAGGTTTAAATTGGGAATACAAAAAACAAAAATAAAGGATAAAAACTAACTTAGTTCCAAAAAGGGTGAATTGTATTGATAACAATGTTTTTTTATTACACAATACATATTTGTTTCATTAGAGAACTAATTTTCATTGTTATATTGGTTATTGACCCATTTATAACCTGGAATGCCTCTAGATTACACTTAGTCATCTTTTAAAAAAATGAGTTTCCATTACAGAACGCAAGCATACCCTTATATAGATTGGGTTTATCCTAATATATCCTTTTAAAATGAGTAGTTACCCTTGTGTAGTAACTGGTTTATGCTTATGTAAGCCTTGAAAATTAGATTTACCATTTCATTTCCCTAAAAATATATCCTACGAATATGAATATGAAAATTAACATTATATAGACACTAATCTCTACATTAGGACAAAAATTTAAATATTATAAAATTTTCACACCGAGGAATTAAAAATAGAAACCAAATAGGAATATAAACAACATATAAAATCTAATAATCCTAGAAAATAAATTTTGGAATCTAATAAATGTTCTAGTAAGAGTTCAATGTTAATTTTTAAGGACCTAAATCTTCTATACAATAGACTTTCTAACTCATTATATTAAATTCACTATAAATATAGTATAGTAAATTATATAATTTATAATCATGTTGGATTATGATTCGTCATCAATATGATATTTATAAGAGGAATAAATTAAATAATATATATTTCATAAGGTAAGAGTTGTTTCATAAATTACAAATATTAAATTAATTGTCCTTTTGGAAAGAAAATAAATTTTAATATTTGTACAAAAATGTTATAATGATTGAAAAACCCTCAAGGAGGTAGAGGTGAAATAATTTCTGCAAAAACATTTTGAATTTTTTAAATGATATACTAAAAATATGTGTAAATATGGGAATTTTAACATATAATTGTGAATAGAAATCTCTAAGTAAAATTTATTCCATGAATCAATGAAAATGCTGAAGAATATAAGGTAATAGATTATTTAGAAAACATTATGTTTCTTCACATTCTATAGGATGTTTTATAAATATTTATTTTAAAAATGATATAAATTTGGATATAATGATTATTTTATTGACAATATATATGAGAATCTATAAAATCTATTTTATTTCATGCGAAAATTATTAATAGCTTCTAAATGAGGATTATTATTAAAATGTATGTTTGGAAATGGGATGTTAAATATTTTTACCACTACTAAATTTTCCTACATGTTATTTACTAAAGAATATAGTTAAAAAATATAGTCAATATTTTTCTGGACAAATAGATATGAGTGGGAATATGTGAATATGTTTATGGAGATATTTTTCAAGGAGATATTATATTAGGGGTTATCTCATTTCATAAATAGGACATTCCATTTGATGTATATAGAATATGTATTCTCCTCTATTTGATCTTTTTTATGCCCTATCAAAATTAATAAGTCTTTGTATAAAAATATTTGGAGTCTATAGTAGTGGTAATAGTGTATAAATCATTTGGAGTCCTTAGATTTGACATTGGATGAAGAAACCATTAGAAATATAAATTTTTGTCTTCAATAACTCTTATTTATTTAAATTTTTGAATAATTTTGAATTTAATCCTAGAAATTATTATGGCCCTATTATAAAAGTTGAACTATGATTTTTTATTTAAATGAGTTAAAAAAATATTTTCAATAGTGAATAACTTGTTAATGCATATTTTTTAACATGGAAAATTTTAATTTTTGGGTTCAATGAAAACTATTATACATAGGGTAAAAAAATATAATTTTTATAATCTAGATTGAGGTAAATTATTTTTAATTAATATAAAAATTATTATTAAATGTCATAGTATCATAAATATTTATGCACTTTTTGTTAATATTAATAATATTTATATTTTTTAATTATATTTATGATTAATGAAACTAATTTAGTTATTGATTTTATTTTTATAATTTTAAATAAGTTATGAATTAGATTATCACTTTTTATTTAGTCATTTTGGATATCACTTATTTTATCATAATTAAGTTGTTTCTTGTAGGGAAATATAACAGGAACTATAGTGGATCACTATAGCATAAGTTTTTAAAAAAAATCAAAAAATACATGAAAATTAACTTCATGTTCAGTAATATGTAATTTGTTTCATGATTTAATATTTATAAAACTCATTATTCATTTACAAATTGGGGGGGGGGGTTCAAACCTTAGGTAGTGGTGTATAGTCGAACAAAATTCATTCCTTCTATGTGTATGGGTAATTTAATTTTTTATATCCTCTCTTACACCTATTTATGTTATTATCAAGATGCTGATTATTATTATTATTATTATCATAATAATTTTTATGTTTGTATTAAAGGTTTATTCCCTTATAGAGAGGAATATAATGTTTAAATCCAAATGTTTGAAAATTTATGAGTAATTATAGTGGAAGTAAGTAGGTACTATAGTAGCCACTCTAGTGGGTATAGTTGAATACAAAAATGTTTCCTATAAACCTATTCAAAATTACCCTTTGGGACCTATTTATAAAGAGTTACTAACATATTTTGTAAGGCCTTTTTTATTTTTGTTATAGACTAAAAGGGTTAATGTAATATAATCATTTAATTTGAAGTTAGAAATACCTTTAGGGGTATATAGTTACCCAATACTTTAACACATATAACTACAATATTTTAAAATAAAAAAATGTTAATAACAACCAGATGATCGTTTGGGAATATCTATTTGGAGAATATGTACACAATACATCAAAGTGACAAACAACTAACATCTATTTTTAACCGTAGTGATCTCCTAAAAAAGTTTGATCACTAAAAGAAATGTCTAATAACCAAGGGAATACATAATATAATGTGGTGATTAAAAAATACAATTAATGGAACAACCATGATAAAGAAACATATCATGTTAGTCAAAGAAATAACATGATATCGTAAAATAGAATTAATTTGAATAATCACATGGGAGTATAAAAGAATGAAAAAGGTCTCGTAATGTCTTGGAATCAAATGAAATTTATATAAACATGATACATGTGATAAAAATAAGTTGAGTATAACTATCAAAACAACATCACCTGGTGGAAAATGGACCATAATGAATTTGGTTCACTTCCTAATCTCATATATGACATCTCATGATACAAAAACATTACCTAATAAATTTGACGACGAAATAATTCCAGTCCCACCCAAAACATTCACGACATGTACATTCATATGTTTACTACATAATAAAATAAATAATATGGAATAAACATGATAACTACTCATTGAGATAAAATAGTTTAAAAAATCTTAAATCATATCATAATCAATGGAAATTTCATTATAAAGTTATTTAAAAAATGATCCTAAGGCATGTATCACCCCGTAAAATTAAGTAAGAGTGAAGAATATATATAATTATGATTCATATATGTAGATTTTGGAATCATTAAATAATAATTAATTTTTTTGTTGATGGTGAATATAAGTACTTTTATAAATATAAAAAATCCTTCTTGAGGGAATTAAACTTGTCACATTGAAAATCACTTTTTCAAAAATAAAATTCAAGAAATAATAGGGGAATAATTTTAATTGAAAATATATAAATAAAACTATAATTAAATCTTCAAATAAAATTACAGTGGGTAATTACATACATGGTGTACAATTTAAAAAACATTCCTCTAAAATATTGTAAGAAAAATATGAAATGAACCATTTGAAAAATCATGGGAAGAAGCCTCTAAATAATTTTTTGAGTACAAAATTGGAAAAAATATCATTAATAAATCATATCATTATATGAAAACAAAATTCATTAAAATATTTTCTTAAAACATGGATTTGGATTGAAAATTAATTTTCAACTGAATAGAGAAATGAAGGCGGGTTTTATTTAAAAATATTTCTAAATATTTTTATGTACATAAAAGTGTAAAATGACTGTATTAATTTAATTTTTTATAAATAACTATAAGATAATAAATTGAAATAGATTTATTTGAAAATTATCAATTTAATTCCTTTAATGATTGTTTAACCATAAATAAACCAAATTAATGTCATCTAGAAGTATAAACCATAGTTGCTTTTGGAATTTGTTAATTATAACCCTCATAGATAAAGTATGTTTTAACATAAAATGATATTAAAAAATAAGGTTTCAAGATATATTATTTAATGGTTCATTATATATACATTTTGAAGAAAATTAAATGTATAAAAGAACTTTCATCTCAAAGAAGAATGTCTTGAGATAAAAACAGGATTTTTATGTGTGCCTTTTAGCTCTTATAAAATATTATTATATAAATTTTTTGTTCTTAATTACCTATTTCATGTTTAATGCCAAAAAATATGATAATTTAAATCATTTTTTTAAATTATATATATAATTACATAGTAATTTATGTCCACGTCATTTAGTTTGAGGATAATCATTTCATTATTTTAAAATGATGTCTGTGTGTTGATGTGGTCAAAGGGGTCATTTTTACATCATATAAAGAAGAATAATTATGATATAATTTCCATTTTATACATAAATTATTCTTTTAAATATCACCATAAATTAATTTTATGAATAACTACTATGTTATAATCACGAAGATAGTATGTTGTATGTACGCATGTCTAACATTTACTTTTTTCCAATAATAATGATGAAATGAAGTTAATGTTCTTTATACATCAATAAGGAAGAAAATATCATAAAAATAATCATATTTATTTTAATACACATAAATATACAATCAATTTAATGAAAAAATAAAAAAATTAATCATATTACTTCACGATGAGATAGTTCACTGTACACACAAATAGTGTTACCATTTTCAATGGATGATAAGGTAAGACATTATATGATATATTAACTTTCCATGATGATTAATATTTTATGAAAATAATATATAAAAACTAAATAAATCCTTACTAACATACATGAGAGTTAATTACAGAAATTGAATTACATCAGTTTGCAAGGTGACAGTCCACAGTACATAAGAATAATGGATTCATTTTCTATTTAATGGAAGAGGATATGAATGAGTATTATTCCATAAAAGAAAGAAAATATAAATTTAAATGAGAAAATTAATTTATTATATTTCAAATGAAAATACATAATTTAATCTATAAATCAAGTATAAAAAAGAAGGAGAATGGTGAGGACTATTAACTCTTATTCAGACCACCTCATTTGGATTATACCTAATGCATTCTTATATTAGACTTCGGATCAAACCAAGGAATATATGATAAGGGGATGGAATAAAAAGTCTCTTAAGGTAGTTATTATCTAAACCACAGTGTTTTGGATGTGTGTAATGGTGATGAGAGCGGTGACCTTCTTTAAGGGAGGAGAAGAAAAATTCCTGTAAATACTCAATACAATTCAATAATTGGGAGACTCTCTAATAAAATGATCCTCCAAAATTAAAAAATTAAGTGGAGGTGTAAAACCAGGAGATTTTATGAGAATTAATCATTTTAATTAATTTGATGTCTTTTGTTGTAAGCTACACCAAGATTATCTTGTGCTATACGCAACACAGTATTAGCTTTTAGTATACACAACATTATTCATGGCTTGCGTTACATGCAAGAGCAACCTTCCTTGATAGCTAGCGTTGTATGCAATACAGAGATTCACAAAACAACAATATGTTATTAAAATATTATATAAACTAGCAGTTATGAATAGTAATACCCAATTTTTGAAATTTTATATATTTTACCTTTCAAAATGACTTCATTTTTGGAGTTGGAATATCGAAATTAGCCTATGGTGAATTTTTGGTATTTTTCTGAAAACATTCAATTTTTGATGAATAGTGAAAACTCAGAGTTATTGGATAAAACCGACTTTTTATTTAAATAATAATTAATTTAATTTAAATTTATTTAGGGTCAAAATAGATACATAATACCTATATATGTTTAGTTTAATTCATTGGTGTAATTTTATAATAATTAATAATTTTAGATATTTAAAAAATTTATTTAACTTTTTACCGTCTTTTACCCACCTCCTAAAAGAATTTTCAAATTTATATAAAAATTAATTTTACCTCGTCTGTGAGTTGATTTTCGAAAATCCTAGAGACATAGAAAATATCAAGGAATAAAATTTGGTTCAATAAGATAGAAATATTTTTTGTTGAATAGTAACTTTTTAATTTTATTTACCTCGGTTTATTGTAAATAGGGTAATTAAGGGTAAAAATAATAATATTATTACCCTAACACAAGTCCTAATTCTATTAAATAAGTATAAATCGACCCAAAAAAATGATCGGAATAAAATATGAACCTCTTTGGTCCATTTGGATTAGATTAGGACACTTATTATTTTTTTTAAATAATTGTTAAAATAGTTAAATTCAAAGTTTAATAACTAAAATATTTTTAATATAGGGTTATACATAATATATAATTGACTATAAATATTCATTATAAATAAAAAAATTCCTAAATAATGTTATTTTATTTATAATTTTTTAGACATTAAATTATTTAATTTTTTTATGACACAATGATGATGTAGTGATTACCTTATTAAGGAAATATTATCATAATGGATATTATAGATACCCAAATAAAGGTAATTTGAGACTTTTTAGGAATTAAAATTATTTTATAAGTTAATATAACATATTAGTTTTGGTTATATTAATTTTTTTGGAAATAATAATGATTTTATGAATTTATAAAAAAAACAAAATATCAAATAGTGTCTAAATCGACAGACAAGAGTTTTTAAAACAAAATTATATTATTAATTGATATAATAGTCCTAAAAATCTTAGGTTAGGCCAAAAGACTTATATAATAATATATATGACATTAAAGAACCGATTGGGGTTCGATTGACAGTTTATAGTAAGTTTATTAACCGTATAGTGAAAAATACAAGAAGACAGAGTAAAAGTTGAATTATTTAACTTAGAGTTAAATCTAAGTGATAAGGTTAAAATGGTAACCTAAACTTTTCTAAAACCTATTGATTGAGAGGATTTAAACTCATCCAAACCCTAGCCTCGAAATAAGACACTTTGGATCCATTATAAACTGAATATTAATTTGTTATAAAATAATATTTTATGTTTTTTAAGGTACCCCTCACCTCCCTTATAAAAGGGCACTCCCCCTTTTCTCTAATTCACACTTCCAAATCCATTTGTATTAGCCAACCAGTGCCAAAATTCCCTCTAAACTGTCTTCCCTTAATCATAGAGGCCTTCCTTTATTCATAAAGCCATCCTATGGAGCCCTTTTGATCAAATCAAAAGGAAGAACACAAAGAAGAGGTAAATATCTTACCACCTATATTAAGATCCTTTCTTCTTCCACTTCCTACTTCTTTGTTGTTTCAATTATAAATTAATAATTACAGTATATTTTATATACTGTGATTTTGTTATAAAAATTGTACAACCATATTAGTTATTTTATCCATCCTATGAATGAAAAGGTCACCACACGTGCGAACGTACAGCTTTCCGTCTCCACATCGTGGTGTAGTCTGTTATTCAAACATTTCATCATTTGGATGGGTATAATAATGAGTATAAATGATATAAATAATAAATATAACATTATAAGGTTTTCTTATATATGATATACCATAAAATTGAATACGATTTTAATGTCAAAAGAATGATATTGTCGCTCGTGCATACGTAAGGACTACCGTCTCCACGAACACGATGAGATTCATTTTCCATGATTAACCATTCAAGTATGGTTATAGATATAATACATAATCATGAATGTTATGACATAATAATGATACTGGATTTATTTAAATGTATGTTTCATTTACATAATTCCTTTCAATTCAATAAGGAAACGAAAGCAACATTCATGCGTACGTACGGCATACCGTCTCCATAAATGGTGAATTTCATTCCATTTATTGATCTATCATATATATTTATATGATTAATATATATTATATATAAATCATGTTTTACATTTTGGAATTATGTAAATCCAGATATAAGTAATAATATCTAGAACAAGAATATGAAACATGTGCGATAAATGAAATGATTTTACCCAAAACGCTGCTTTAACATGGAATTTACAAAAGAATGGGTAATATAAAGTCATAAGTGAACCATATATGATATCATAACAATGAACATGTTTTTTTAATAATTCAAGGACATTATTTAAATCATTATATAGGTGGACCGGATTTGTACGAATCATATCAGACTTGAGGTAAGGGATAATTTTGCATTCTCATTTTTATCCGAGATTTATTATACATAAGTATTTACTAGGGTTATATTTTTCATCCATGTCCATAAAAAAGTTTTTCATAACATGTTTAATATTTTTCCACGTCTTTTTAAAGTCATGTTTACCCCTCTTTGATTTTTTACTTTGTGTTATGGAAGGAATCTCTCTTTTGTTCACCATATGTGGTACTTTTTGACTTTTTCATTAAATGTGCATGGAGAATGTTTTTTTAACTTATACAGCATGAACGGATTTTTACGGTTTCATAACGACTTATTTTCATTAATCTTACTCTACAAGATTTGATGTCTAATTCCAACAAAATCCTCTTCTTTTAAAATTGAAAGTCATTTTGTGAAAAGAAAATTATTTTGAAGAAGAAAGGATATTTTCCTCAATAATTCATTTCATGGGTTTTATCAAAACTATTTTCCATCTAAGATGACATTATTTAGTATTTTGATGTTTCAATTCTAATGTCTCTATTTTTTAAATGGTTTGATTTTGTTTATGATGAAATGATATCCATTGTTTTATTTGTATTATGTTATGATGTGATGATGTTTATGAAACCTATTCTATTCATTGGTTTATTAGGAATGATTTATGATTATTTTGTGGCACCCATAAGAATGATTTCATTATGAGATGAGTGGGAACTATATCTCCCTCTAATGCATTGGGTAACGATTTATATCTCATGAGATAGACATGGCCGTAACAGCAAGTAAATTTAGTATAGTAATATAGGGCTGGAATGGCTGGTAAACCTGATTCAGTAATGGACTTTGTCTACAATGATGGTCTCGGCAGCAATGCATTGGCTACTATAGAAATCATATCATGTGATTAATGGGTTTCCAGAATTGCATGTTTTATTCCCATTTTATTTTATCATGATTAATGTTCCATTATGATATATGACTTACAAACTGCCATGTTTAATGTCATTACTCATGATTTTAATGTTTAAACATTATGTTCATGTTTTTAAGTTCAAATGTATATGGTTTGTTTTATTTTCTCCATGCTTACCCTTACAAAGAATTTAAGCTCACCATTTTCATTTTTTCTATTTCCCCAAGATATAAATGAAGGTTTTAGGTAAGAAAAAAAGGGGAAGATCTTTATGGGTGATATTGAAGATGTTTCAACATGTTTAGATGTTTATGTTATATGTTTCCAAAGACACTAAACTAATACGGTCATTGTGCTTCTGTTTGTGTCATTTATTAAGTTTTCCAAAAAATTAATGTAATTTCCCAGTACATCAAGCTTATGTCTTTACAGGAGGAGTATATATAAGTCAAATCAAGAACCAATAAAATTAAAATTAGCCCTCTTTGATTGTTATATTCTTTACATATAAGTTTTCTCACATTTATAATTTTAATTCTTTTTACCATGGTAACTATTTTTTTATACTTTTTATAATTCACTATGAAAAAAAAATTATCCTGAAATTATTATATAATATTAATTATTATTATGAAGAATATATAAGTTATTTTTAAAATTAAATTCATAGATGTGACATAATTTAATTTAAAATAAAATCCACAAGCATGTTGAAAAAATATGTTTTTTAGAAATGAATTTCCCAAGCATAAGATGATATTTTAATAAGTATATATAAATTATTTTTAATTAAATGAATTTAAATTCATATTTAATGATATATAATAAATTAATTTAATTTAAAAAATTATTCATTATGGATTACTTTAATTAGTAAAATTAGTGAAACATTATACATTAAAAGTAGTTTTAAGAAAATAAGTTTCTCAAAGCCAAAGAATAAACTTATATTAAAATATAGAATAAATATGAATTAAATTTATTGTGTTATATGACATTAATCATAATAATAATTGTGATAATTATTAATAATACTAGTTTATATTTATTCTCTAAATTTCTTAATTTGTTTAAAAATGACTGGTTTACCAAAAATAAATTGTTTTCACTATTCACGTAAAATTTTATATTTTCCAAAAAACACCAAAATTTCCCCCTAAGTAAATATTGATATATTGATTTAAAAAATAATTTACATTTTTTTAAATAAAATTTTAATAATTTTAAAAAATTATTTATAATATATTTAGATATTATAGAAAAAATAATTTTTTAAGGAAACAAATATTATTGTGGAATAAAATAACTTTATTAATGTTGAGATATTATTTATTAGGAATTTTTAAAAAATTATGATACATTGGACTATTATATACTTTTTAAAATGGATTTCATCCAATTTATAGCTACCAATTTAACAACTAATTTATTTCGGTCATGTTTAAATACTAATATTTTAACATTAAATTACAGTTCATTTAGGCTATGTATTTCAAGTCTAATACACTATCAAGAATAGTTTTGTTTAAAAATATCGAGTTTCTATAGGTTGTCCCTATAAAACTATCCCCTATAATGTTTTTTTTGATTTTTTTTAAAATTTTACCTAAAAAGAAAATTTATACTGTTATGATAATAATGTTTATGGGGATTAAGGGAAAATTCCTATCTTCTCTAGGAACTTTTTTCACATTAGGATTTATTGTCTCCATAGAATAGGATAGTTACATCAATATTGGTATGTTGGCTAGTAGATTTATTAGTGTTCCATCTATATTTAAATACTCCAAGAGGGTTAGAGATACCCCATTACTATTATGTGATGATATCATGGATCGTAATTGCCTTCATCAATGGAAAACTATATATCTCAATGAAATAGATCTTAATAAAATCATCATGAAAAGAAATACTTTCCATATCACTAATAATAATGAAAAAATCTTATATAGGTTTAAACTAGACATAAATCTGATCATGATGTTGATGGTTTTACTTGTTGAGGAAAACCATAGTCGGTTAATACTTTAATAGGCCATCTTTATACTATATACGACTTCTATAATTTATTTTATATTCTATTTAAGATTGAATTCTATAATATTAGATTACATTATAATTAATGTATGTAAAATACATTGAGTCATTTTTCAATACCACCAAATGACGATATGTATTTCATAAATGAATGGGATCATAGATTCAATCCTTTTATTATTATTATTTTTATTATTCCCATGATGATTATTTAGTCATTGTGATATTTAATTTCAAATATTACCAATGTTGGTTTAAATCAAATTATTTTTAAAACACCTAATTGAAAAATTCATTTAAATGTAGGTGTGAAAGCTTCAATCAACGTATCATGGTGTGATTGAAAATGAAATGTTTTGTATTTGGCTGGCTGTCAAATTCGCCATGTGGTGATGATTGGTTAGTTTTTTGGAATGCATATATATTATCTGCATGATTGAAACATCTTAATGGTGGACACAAGTATAATTCTAGATTACAGAGCATAATAAACAATAGTGGATCCAGTGGGTTCATGGTCAAAAACGTTTTTAGAGGAATGGTGATGGAATTATAAACACCATACGGAAGATAGAAATGTATTCTATTTGAATCATCTAACATTTCCAAATAGATAGGATATCACACTGAAAGATTTAATACTAGGAAAAGATCATGATAAAAATTGGCAGTTTGAATTTAGTTTATTTTAATAGAAAACAAAGTTATTCAAAATCTAGATAGAGAAGGATTATAAAAAATATATATATAAATGGGGTAATTTGAGCTTAATAATCCATTTGGTGTTGTTATAATCATGATCCAATATACTCTTATTGGGTGTGAATATCATTTAATACAATATTATTATAATATAATAAAAATAATATAAATGAAGATACTTTATGATGATTTATGACAAAGTATTTTATTTTTTGATAAATTAATTTTTTTCAAATTGTATTTTTAACTATTGTAAAATATTATCAATAAGTTATGAATTTCTTAAAAAACATTGTTACAAAATTATGCTAGGAACTCATGGTATGATCATTTTTATAATGTTTCTCAAGTATAATAATATCCGAAAGTCGGATTTTTTGAAAGTTTCCTTATAATTATTCAACAAAATTGTAACATATTAAAATGATGTAATGTTTTCTTATTAATTTTTTGTAAAATAATGAAGAAGATCATTATAAAATATGAAATTTTAAGGATTCATGTGAAGATAAACTAATTTTCCCACCAAATATATTCAATATTTTCATACTTTTAATTATGTAGATTATAAAAAAAATCTATTAGAAAGGTGAGATTTTGTTATTATGAAAAATGAGAAATAAGAAAAAAATTTATATAAAGGTGTATAATTGAAAGAGAAGAATAAAATGTTGATATATTTAGTTTTTATACAACTGAAATCTTTAGAATTTGCAACAATGTAGTCGATCATGTCCAAAAGTAGTAAAAGTTGTCTTGACAAATAATTGTTATGAATTTTGATTTTGAAATTCTATGAAAAAGTATTGATCAAAGAATTACACGAGATTAACGTTTTTAAATAAATAAATTGGATGAAATTTTGTTAAATATTTTCATCAAAAAAAATTTTAAGAACCCCTTTGTATGGTAATTCATGAGAAACTAACATAAAACATATCTATTGAGGGATAATAGATTATAGAGGGAAAAACTAATATATCTGATGATCCTTTATTATGAAGTTGACTAATCAAAGAAAAAATGAGGATGGTCCACCAGATAAACCTTCCATTAGATATAAAATTTATTTTGATCTCATAAGAAAAAATATCATACAACAAAAATTATCAATACTAAGTTAATTAGTATGAGCAAAAAAAGTTGGATGGATAATTTTTCATTAGACAAACAACTTCATAAGATGGATTTTTTACTAAGTAAGATTATATAACATTTTAATGTGAAAAAACATGAAGATATTGTCTTGGTTTTCATTGAGTTTCTTATCAAGTATAAATAATGATTCCTTAATGATTTCCTAAACATCATATGATAATGAAATTTGGGAAAGGTTTGAAGCACACGTGAATTCAAAAAGACTCTTTGTGGTTTTGGAAGAATTGTGAAGAAACTAACTAAATTCATTTTAGTGGGAATGTTAAATTGGTTTCCCTCTATTTCCACTTCTCAATAACCTAAATAAAATACTATAAAGTACAATGTACATTGACAGTATTTACTAAAAATAGCTAGATCCCTAAATTAATTTTTCAAAAATTGAGTTCCCAATTGAGATTAGTTTCATGATGAAGTATAATTTTAGATATAGGTTTATGATTAGAGTATCTGATAGAGTTTCCTTTCTAATATTCAGTAGAGATAAATTCATAGTAGAACCACAAAATATAATTTTTAGAGAAGAGTGAGGTGTATCGGTTTTTTTAAATCATATAGTGATTAATTTAAATATATATAGCCTGAATTTCAGTTTTTGGTAATGGATAGACATTCACTAGACATAGAAAAGGCTACATGAAAAACTTTTAGATGGAGAAATCAGACATATATTCCATTTCAAAAAATTTGGGGATATTATGTTACATTGATTCATAGAATTTGTTATGGATCATTTTTTATGATTTTTTCTAAAACTGATATGGTTAAGTATAATCATACCTATCATAGGATAGAATAAATCTAATAAGGGATGGACTAAATATGTATTCACTTCTTTATAATAGTTAACTTCCAATGTACCATAAAAGTAGTCATGGAATGGATGTTGGTTATCACACAGTGAATGATCTACCTAAATCTTATGTTCTATTCTTAACTTATGATATTTTTCATATTTGTGATTTAGTTAAAAAAAAATGACATGAAAATAACTCTAACATGTTATAGGGGATAAATTCTATAAAATTAGGAATTCATAAATATAAAAACATAGACTCAAACTCCCTCTTTCATTGATGTTCAATGATCCTTGGGAACATCAATTGGAATCAGAGGGGAGGTTCCCAAGATAAATTTTTATCATGGAAAATCTCAATTCAGACACAAAAAGTGGTATTCTTCAATTCAATGTAAATATAATAATGGTGAAAAAATAGAATAATTCTCAAGCTTAAATCACATGTCTTTTACTATATTGATAATAAAACTATTGGGAATCCATCCATTTATAAATATATATCAATGTCATTTACTGAAAATAGAAACATTGATGTTTATGGGAAAGAAATAAGTGTTAATATTATTTCTTTGGGAGTGTTAATATTATTTCTTGGGGAGTAATTTTTTATTGTGGTGATTAGTTGCTAAATATATAAGTACTTTATTTATAATCTTGAAATTGCATTTGATAGAACCACCAAAATATTGAGGCAAAAATTAAAAAACTTTTAAAGAGTTTCAAAAGATATTATAATAAGAGATGAATAAATTTGTTATCAGTGTTTCACTAGAGTTAGTGATGTTTTCTCTAACATTAGAGGTTTCAGATATTTCTTTCAAGATTTTATTATTTTTAATAAACTCAATATAAAGATCCCTAACCTATTCAATTAAAATTGTTCTTTAAAAATAATTTAATTTATCTTTTGATGAATTTCATAACATTTTAATTTCATTCTAGATAAGAAATTAACCATCAATAAGAAATAATATCATAGATGAGATATATTTTCAAGCTATGATAATGTTGAAAATAAAAGATTATGTGAATATTAACCATAGTAATTATGATGACAAAGAACATGATGAACTGAATGAAATGAACATGTCTTTTATATCCAAAACTACTAGATAGGTTTCTAGATGTAAAGATGAAAACTTCTAAACACTAGTACAAGAATGACCTTTAGCGGCCGCCAAAATCCGTCGCTAAAGGTCTATAGAAGCCGCCAAAAGCCGTCGCTAAAGGCCTATAGCAGCCGCCAAACGGCGGCCGCTTTTTCCCCATCGATGTAACTATTAGCGACCGCCATTTGGCAGACACTGTAGGCAATCCGCTATGGGCTTTAGCGGCCGCCATTTGGCGGCCGCTATTAACTTTTAATTTTATTAAAAAAAATTCAATTATACATTAATATACAAAATAAATCCTAGCTGTCATCTTCCAAGCTCTGCATCCATCATTAAATATATCTGCATAACAAAATTTAATAACAAACTTTGTACCGAATAAAAACTAGAAAACAAATATTTAACTTCAAACTTACTGTAACAGATCTAAAGTATTTGATTATCAAAATAATATTCATAAATTTGATTACCCTTTTATAAATTTAAAATCATTAATTCTATTGTTCTAATTGGATTGTAGTCCTGTAATTTCAGGTCAATCTGATGTCGTCCGCTAAGAGTTTGACCATTAGATGCCAGTTTTGGCCGTTTATGACACCATAACGGCGTTCCCAGTCACCGCGGGCACACGGCACATCCTATTGACGTTCCGTCTACTTGACCACATCACAATTCACTCACCCTTTGATGTCGTCCGATTTCAGGCCAATCGAACATTATTCAGCCAGTTTGGACCCCCCCCCCCCCCAACACGCGTTTATCAAGAGCGTGCAACTCTTAAAGAACGCATAATGAGTCCAACCACGCATACCGCACGTCCGATTGATGTGTCGTTTGCGCGTGCATGTCACGAATAATAATTGGATTCTTGTCCAGTGATTTCAGGTCAATCCAGTGACGTCCTCTTTGAGTTTGACCATTAGAGGCCTGTTTTGGCCGTTTGTGACACCAGAACGGCGTTCCCGGTCACCGTGGGCAGACGGCACGTCCGATTGACGTGTCTTCTGCTCGACCACATTACAATTCACTCACCCTTTGATGTCGTCCGATTTTAGGCCATTCAGACATCGTTCGGCCAGTTTGGACCCCCCACGCACGTTTATCAAGCGCGTGCAACGCTTAAAGAACGCACAATTAGCCCTACCGCGCAGACCGCACGTCCGATTGACGTGACGTCTACGTGTGCACGTCACGAAAAATAATTGGATTAGTGTCCTGTGATTTCAGGTCAATCCGATGTCGTCCGCTATGAGTTTGACCTTTAGACGCCAGTTTTGGCCGTTTATGACACCAGAACGGCGTTCCCGGTCACCGCGGGCACACGACACATCTGATTGACGTATCATCTACTCAACCACATCACAATTCATTCACCCTTTGATGTCGTCCTATTTCAGGCCATTCGGACATCGTTCGGCCAGTTTGGACCCCCCACGCATGTTTATCAAGCGCGCACAACGCTTAAAGAACGCATATGAGCCCTACCGCATAGACCGCACGTCTTATTGACATGCCGTCTACGCGTACACATTGCTAATAATAATTGGATTGTTGTCCTGTGATTTCAGGTCAATCCGATGTTGTCCGCTATGAGTTTGACCGTTAGACGCCAGTTTTGGCCGTTTTTGACACCAGAACGGCGTTCCCGGTAACCGCGGGCACACGGCACGTCCGATTGACGTGCCGTCTACTCAACCACATCAAAATTCATTCATCCTTTGATGTCATCCGATTTCAGGACATTCGGACATCGTCCGGCCAGTTTGGACCCCCCACGCGTGTTTATCAAGCGCGTGCAACACTTAAAGAACCCATAATGAGCCCTACCGCGCAGACCGCACGTCTGATTGACGTGACGTCTGCACGTGCACATTGTGAATAATAATTGGATTGTTGTCCTGTGATTTCAGGTCAATCTGATGTCGTCCTCTAAGAGTTTGATCGTTAGTTGCATGTTTTGGCCGTTTGTGACACCAGAACGGTGTTCCCTGTCACCGCAGGCACACGGCACATCTGATTGACGTTCCGTCTGCTCGACCACATCACAATTCACTCGTCCTTTGATTTTGTCCGATTTTAAGCCATTCAGACATCGTTCGGCCAGTTTGGACCCCCCCCCCCCCCCCCACGCGCGTTTATCAAAAGCACACAACTCTTAAAGAACGCATAATGAACCCTACCACGTAGACCGCACGTCTGATTGACGTTCTGTCTGCGCGTGCACGTTGCGAATAATAATTGGATTGTTGTCCTATGATTTCAGGTCAATCTGATGTCGTCCACTATGAGTTTGATCGTTAGACGCCCGTTTTGGCCGTTTGTGACACCAGAACAGCGTTCCCGGTCACCGCAGGCACACAGAACGTCAGATTGACGTTTTGTCTTCTCGACCACATCACAATTCACTCACCCTTTGATGTCGTCCGATTTCAGGCCATTCAGACATCGTTCGTCCAGTTTGGACCACCCACGCGCATTTATCAAGCGCGTGCAATGCTTAAAGAAAGCATAATGAGCCCTACCGCGCAGACCGCACATCTTATTGACATGTCGTCTAGGCGTGAACATCGCGAATAATAATTGGATTGTTTTCCTGTGATTTCAGGTAAATCCGATGTCGTTATCTATGAGTTTGACCGTTAGACGCCAGTTTTGGCCGTTTCTGACACCATAATGGCGTTCCTGATCACCGCGGGCACACGACATGTCCGATTGATGTTCCATCTGCTCTACCACATCACAATTCACTCACCCTTTGATGTCATCCGATTTCAGGCTATTCGGACATCGTTCGGCCAGTTTGGACCCCCCCCCCCCCCACGCGCGTTTATCAAGCGCGCACAACGCTTAAAGAACACATAACGAGCCCTACCACGCAGACCGCATGTCTAATTGATGTGCCTTCTACGCATGCACGTCGCGAATAATAATTGGATTGTTTTCCTATGAGTTCAAGTCAATCTGATGTCGTCCTCTATGAGTTTTACCGTTAGACGCCAGTTTTTGCCGTTTATGACACCAGAACAGCGTTCCCGGTCACCGCGGGCACACGACACGTCTGATTGATGTGTCGTCTATGAGACCACATCAAAATTCACTCACCCTTTGATTCCATCCTATTTCAGGCCATTCAGACATCGTTCGGCCAGTTTGGACCCCCCCCCCCCCCACGCGCGTTTATCATGCGCGTGCAACGCTTAAAGAACGCGCAATGAACCCTACCGCACAGACCGCACGCCCGATTGACGTGCCATCTGCACGTGCAAGTCAAGAATAATAATTGGATTCTTGTCCTATGATTTCAGGTCAATCCGATGTTGTCCTTCATTAGTTTGACCGTTAGATGCCAGTTTTGTCCGTTTGTGACACCAGAACGGCGTTCCTGGTCACCGCGGGCACACGGCACGTCCGATTGATGTGTTGTTTGCTCGACCACATCACAATTCACTCACCCTTTGATGTCGTCTAATTTCAGGCCATTCGGACATCGTTCGGCCAGTTTGGACCCCCCCCCCCCCCCCACGCGTGTTTATGAAGCGTGCACAACGCTTAAAGAACGCATAATGAGCCCTACCGCGCAGACCGCACGTCCGATTGACATTCTGTCTGCGCGTGCACATCGGGAAAAATAATTGGATTGTTGTCCTGGGATTTCAATTAAATCCGATGTCGTCCGCTTTGGGTTTGACCGTTAGCTGCCAGTTTTCGCCGTTTGTGACACCAGAACGGCATTCCCGGTCACCAAGGGCACACGGCACGTCCGATTGACATTCCGTCTGCTCGACCATATCACAATTCACTCACCCTTTGATGTCGTCCGATATCAGGCCATTCAGAGATCGTTCGGCCAGTTTGTACCCCCCAACGCGTGTTTATCAAGGGCACACAACTCTAAAAGAACGCATAATGAGCCCTATAGCACAGACTGCATGTCTGATTGACGTTCCGTCTATGCGTGCATTCCACGAATAATAATTGGATTTTTTTCCTCTGATTTCATGTCAATCTGATGTCGTCCGCTATGAGTTTGACCGTTAGACGCCCGTTTTGGCCGTTTATGACACCAGAACGGCGTTCCCGGTCACCACAGGCACATGACACGTCTGATTGACATGTCTTCTGCTCGACCACATTACAATTTACTCACCTTTTTATGTCATCCAATTTCATTCCATTCGGACTTCGTTCGGCCAGTTTGGACCCCCCCCCCCCACACGCGTTTATCAAGAGCGCACAATGCTTAAAAACGCATAATGAGCCCTACCACGCAGACCGCACATCTGATTGACGTTCCGTCTGCGAGTGAACGTCGCGAATAATAATTTTATTGTTTTCCTATGATTTCAGGTCAATCAGATGTCATACGCTAAGATTTTGACCGTTAGATGCCAGTTTTGGCCGTTTATGACACCAGAACGGCGTTCTTGGTCACCGCGGGCACACGGCACGTCCGATTGATGTGTCGTCTGCTCGACCACATTAAAATTTACCCACCCTTTGATGTCGTCCGATTTCAGGCCATTTGGACATCGTTCGGCCAGTTTGGACCCCCCCCCCCCCCCCCCACGGGCGTTTATCAAGCGCGCGCAACGCTTAAAGAACGCATAATGAGCCCTACCGCGCAGACCGCACGTCCGATTGACATGGAGTCTGCGCGTGCACATCTCGAATAATAATTGGATTGTTTTCCTGTGATTTTAGGTCAATCCAATGTCGTCCGCTATGATTTTGATCGTTAGACGCCCGTTTTGGCCGTTTGTGACTCTACAACGGCGTTCTCGGTCACCGCGGGCAAACGACACGTCCGATTGACATGTCGTCTGCTCGAACACATCACAATTCACTCAATCTTTGACGTTGTCCGATTTAAGGCCATTTGAACATTGTTCGGCTAGTTTGGACCCCCCATGCGCATTTATCAAGCGCGCGCAACGCTTAAAGAACGCATAATGAGCCCTACCGCGCAGACCGCATATCCAATTGACGTTCCGTCTACGTGTGCATGTCGCAAATAATAATTGGATTGTTGTCCTCTGATTTCAGGTCAATCTGATGTCGTCTGCTATGAGTTTGACCATTAGACGCCCGTTTTGGCCGTTTGTGACACCAGAACGGCGTTCCCGGTCACCGCGGGCAGACGACACGTCCGATTTATATGTCGTCTGCTTGACCACATCACAATTCACTCACCCATTGATGTCGTTTGATTTTAGTCCATTCAGACATCGTTCGGCCAGTTTAGACCCCCCCCCCCCCCACGCGCGTTTATCAAGCGCGCACAACACTTAAAAAACACATAATGTGACCTACCGTGCAGACCGCATGTCCGATTGATGTTCCATCAACGCATGGACGTTTCAAATAATAATTTTATTGTTGTCATGTGATTTCAGGTCAATCTGATATCGTCCGCTATGAGTTTGACTGTTAGACGCCAGTTTTGGCCGTTTGTGACACTAGAACGGCGTTCCCAGTCACCGTGGGCACACGGCACGTCCGATTGACGTGCCCTCTGCTCAACCACGTCACAAATCACTCACCCTTTGATGTCGTCCGATTTCAGGCCATTCAGACATTGTTCGGCCAGTGTGGACCCCCCACGCGCGTTTATCAAGCACGTGGAACGCTTAAAAACGCATAATGAGCCCTACCGCGAAGACCGCACGTCCGATTGACGTTCCGTCTGCGCGTGCACATCGAGAATAATAATTGGATTTTTTTCCTGTGATTTCAGGTCAATAAGATGTCGTCCGCTATGAGTTTGACTGTTAGACACCAGTTTTGGTCATTTATGACACCAGAACGGCGTTCCCGGTCACCGCGGGCTCACGACATGTCCGATTGACATGTCGTCTGCTCAGACGCATCAAAATTCATTCACCCTTTGATGTCGTCCGATTTCAGGCCATTCAGACATCATTCGTCCAGTTTGGACCCCCTCCCCCCACGCACGTTTATCAAGCGCGTGCAAATCTTAAAGAACACATAATGAGCCCTACCGCACAGACCGCATGTCCGATTGACGTGACGTCTGAGAGTGCACATTGAAAATAATAATTGGATTGTTGTCCTGTGATTTCAGGTCAATCCGATGTCGTCCTCTATGAGTTTGACTGTTAGACGCCAGTTTTGGCTGTTTTTGACACCAGAATGGCGTTCCCGGTCACCGCGGGCACACGACATGTCCGATTGACATTCCGTCTGCTCGACCACATCACAATTCACTCACCCTTTTATGTCGTCTGATTTCAGGCCAATCGGACATCGTTCGGCTAGTTTGGACCCCCCCCCCCCACGAGCGTTTATAAAGAGCGCACAACCCTTAAAGAACGCATAATGAGCCCTACCGCGCAGACCGCACGTCCGATTGACGTGTCGTCTGTGCGTGCAGGTCACAATTCACTCACCCTAAAAAGATACAAATATTGAAAGAGTTCTTGGGCTTCTCCCAAGAAAGAACTGTCTGGAGTTTCTCTCCATCCACTGACACACCTTCCTCTGAAATTATTTGACCCAATAACTATACCTATATAATCAAAACAAAACTGACATATATATAGCTTGACGTATAGTCAATAAGTGTAATTTGTATGATGTCAAGATTTTGTGTATGATCATAATCACTCTTGGAGTGCACGAAGATGTCATCTACAAATATTAAAACAAACTAATCTAGGTAAAAAGGAAAATTATATTCATCAAGGATATAAAAAATTCTAAAAAATTCATCAAGACAAATGAAATTACCTCATGCATGGGGTTCATTCTCATCTGGACCACTAATATCACTGTGATTTCTACCAGATGTATTCGGAGCCTACAATATATATCAATATTATGTATCTTAAACATATCAATAAAATTCAATCTGAGTATGGTTTGTTTTATTGTTTACCTGTGGCGCCACTTGTTGCGTCGTCATTTCATCGATACGTGATGACAACTGTGACAACCTCTCCTCATACTCTGCACATAACTACTGAAACTGTGAATCAAAATTGTGTTGCATATCATGCATGAAAGCATCTATCTCAGCTTGTGTGCGCATCCCTGACTCTCTGCATGCACTCATCACATCTTCTCTAACAACTACACGTCGTGGGACACCGTCGCAATAAGTCAAAGAATAACCATGACCGTCACTCCCCACGACACGGTGAAATATTTCATCTCTATGCACAATACTACGACGTTGCTCCTCTAGAAACTCTGCTAACTGAGTGACAAACTGAGCCTATATCATATAATGAATCAATGAACAAATATGCATAATTTATATAAAATAAAAAATACATTTATTAATTAGTAAATAATTTTCTTACTATAACACTGGCAACCTCGGGATCACCCACCCTACCAGTCCTCATCCATATGGACATATGATCGATTGGCTCGCCGCGTTGGTGTAACTATAATAAAGGGGTTCACCGTGTTATACTACAATATTTTTAAAATATGAATGAAATAGTGAATTCTGATCTTACATCATGTCTGAGCTGTGACACATGTCAAGTGCCAAGTCTGAAAGGCGTGGCCTGCATCGCCCAATTATGTGAATGACGAGCTGACTCAGTCTACATTCAACGTATTTACTTAATAGACATTTGAAAAATTAGTCATTTATAGATTAAAAGTAATAAATCTTACCATCGCTGCCTCACTCGACCCAAATGCAACCAAATCCTGCCACTGTGCAGGAAGAATGCCCGAAGGGACTCGTTGTAGAATGTCTGGCACACCTGCAAATGGTGTCCAGTGATCTCTCTTCACCCTTGACTTGTAATCCTTCCATAATTTTTTGCATTTCGACAAACAAACAGCCTGAAACTCATCTTGACAGGATGTAAAATTATCCTTTTAAAAATATTGTCAGTAGATTGGACAATAATAATAACAATATCATGAAAAATTAAACATTGAATTTACCTGAACATACCTCCATAATCTGTCCATCGTATTCTAAGGGAAAGGACTCCAGTCACGAGTCGTCAGAGGGAATCTGTGTGAGTCTCGTATCATATGCCCAAACTGACGACTCAATGCAGTAGCACCATCTCCAACTGGATGAAATGTGTTTTCAATTAACACATCCAATCAGGCTCTAGAGTTCTAGGATCGAACCCCTCTACCAGGACCCCTACGTCTGCTAGAAAAAGCAGTAGATCCAGATAAACATAAATTCATAATTCAATTACAATATAAATTAATGATTAGATACAGTTAGGGAAATATAAACAGAAAATTGCAATCGATTAATTTAGAAAAATGAAAACATACATACCAACAACATCAGGTGAACCACTGTGACCACCCTGTGACATACCAGCATTAAAATAAATTATAGTTAAATCAACAAATTTTTATACATATATAACTCATAAATATTTTTAAAAATAATAACTAGGAATATAATTATAATTTCCACTAATCATGCAAGTCCATCGTATCTCCTTCAACCATCTCTCTGGTCCATTGTATATCTTCATCTCGTACAACTACTGTAGTTTGGTCAAGTGTTTGATCATGAAATGCGACAACTTCAGGTTCCTCTTGGTCAATCAGAAAAACCCCTCTTCTAGACATTTTCACCACAACTTTCCAATCAGAATCAATGCCGACAAAGTAAACTTGTTCTGCCTGCGATGTCATTATGAAGGGCTCATTGCTAACCCGGTCATCTTTATATAGCATATTGTTAAAGTTTACTAATGTAAATTGGATGTTATCAACTTTTTTTCCACGAACTGGATCGACCCAATCACACCTTAACAATATGTGTTATAAGCCACGATCATAAATAACCTCAATAATATCTTTCAACAATCCATAATAATAACCCGCACCAACAAAAGAACAACCAAAACCACTATTTTGTGTGACTCGGTTCATGTCAACATCTCTAATACGAAATCGGAATCCGTTAGCATCCAAAGACTTGTAGCGACGAGCTGTAATAAATGGACCATCAGCTTGTTGGTTGAGTTCTTCGCTCACATGCTGGGTTAAATCATGTAACTTTTGAATCTTCAAATTTCACATATATAGTTTAATGGATAAAGGATTGTGAAAATAGAACATATTTGCGCTATAAAAATATTAAATCAATTATACGTACATGAGTCTTGAACCACTCATGAAATGTGTTGAAATGATGTTTTTGGATTTGATACTCAGTTGCATGGGGCCTTTCATGTTTCAACTCAACGATACGCATCCTAAATCACAACACAATATAAGTTAAGCAATAAAATAAATATAGAAACAAAATACACATCAACTATGAAACTTACTATATCAATGGAATAACTGATGGAGTGTTGAACAACACATATCAATGAGCTCGAACCCACTCGTTGTTCCGCATATCGAATGTTATTCCTTCTCCAATTGGACCCTCGTCAGTCTGGGACGGTTTATCTATCCTTGTTTCAACCTCATCAATATATGAAGCACAGAAATTAGTACACTCATCCATTAAATATCCCTTGGAAATTGATGCTTCTAGACGAGCTTTGTTGTGCACATATCAATGAGCTAGAACCCACATGCTATAATTATGGGATATGTATGATTAACGAGTCATTTAGTTATAATGTATTTATTACAGAGGTACACTGAATTATATATATTTATTAATGGTGTTGAATCACATTTTAAATGAATAAAAAAATTTTAAATGTTTAGTTAGAAACAATATATACGTCACTTTTATAGAGGCAGTAGTCAATACATATACACATATGACATTATAATTTTTTCATAGATATAATGTAAGGCAATGAATGTTTAATTATTTTAGATACATAATAAATTTATAAATATCATTGTATTTCATTAATTATACATTTATTACCATCAATGATAGTTTTTTATGAAAAATAAGATATCTAGTTCTTGGAGGTGGTAGGCCACACATACGAATGATGACATTTTTAATATTTAAAAAAAATTATGGGATCTAAATTAAATATTAATTTATCATTTTGGAATTATAAATTTAATTTATTTCATTTTTATTCATAAATTCCATCATTATAACCATCATTGATATGTTTTCATAAAAAATGAAAGATGTCGATTCGTGGAGGAAGAGGTATGCACATAAGAACTATTGATATTCCATTTTTTTATAGTGGATTAAAATAAATATATAATGTATAAAATCCCCAAATCACACTCACATATCTCATGCTAAAACATAAAATTTATATTTATGACTTTGATAACAAAAAATATGACCCAATTATAACCATTAAAAAAGTAAAACATCAAGCAGAAATGCTGGATCGCTTACATACCAAAGGACTATTCAGGTTTACAATTTTAGATAATTTGGAAAAACCTTTACATAACAAGATGGATATATAAATTATTTAATCATGAAATTCTAAATCACTTAAAACTATGTTATTCACATATTGTAACCTTAAAAGGAATAATATACTTGAAACAATTATTTAGAACTTTGGGAATTTGAAAACATAATAAGGGAGAGCTTAAATTCACTATCAGGTATTACATATAGTGCATGTTTTCATAGAATGAATATGGTGGGAATAAAATATCATTAATAAATTATGATCAAAAAAATCCATAAAAATAATCATATGATCCTCAAATTTAATTATAGATTTCTTAACTATTAAAATAATCACATCAATATGATTAAATAATTTTATAATGATTTACTATATAATTTTAGATATCTTAATCATACAGTCAAAGACACATTCTAATACATTATACACATACTATAAAGGCTTCATTACCTGACATCTTACATAAATGTTCAATGCCTCAATTAAATAATGATACTTTTTTATCTCATGAGGAAAAATGATCCATTGAGGGGAAATATAATTTTAGGACCCACCTACCACTTAATAAAAACAATTCATTCATTATATGAATTGTCAATACAACATAATCAGCATTCATTAATAATCAATAACTATTTGTATTGGAATAAGTATATTTTAAATATTAATAATTCTCTCATTCATACTGACTATAAACCATCCATATAAAGCATTAAGATGGTATCATTACAACATATCCCTAGTGAAGTACTATGTAAAATAATCGACATTCATAGAGATGAACAAAAAAAATTTAAAATGATTAGTAAAATTTTCATGTGGAAAATAAAAAATTGAAATTGAAATTTTATTTCAAAAACTCAAATTGTATCACCCAAAAATTTCATAGTACATTGTCTCTTTTAAATAATTCAATAGCTTGTGCTACACGCAACACTGAGATCAAGCGCATCACGACCTATCAAACTAGCATTTTAAAAAGCAGTTATGAATAGTTTTAACCAAAATTTTAATTTTATATATATCTCATAAAATTGTAACATTCACCTTTTGTGTTTCTTATAAATAATATAAAACCAAATTCAATTTTTCAGATAAAAGAATTATTTTTTTTTAAAAAAATGCAGTTTTTTCACCTTTTAATGGAGAACCCTTTTTAAATCCAATATTTGAAACTTTTATTTTTTCAATTGAATAAAATTAAATTATTATATAGAATAGATATGTAAAAATTTAGTTTGGCTAAATTTTTTGTACTTTTCTCATAACTTTCATATTTTTATGACTATTGAAAAATACTAAATTTTAATTAAATTTTTTTTAATTATAATAATTTATCATGGTAATTTATATATTTGAGTAGTTTTAGGTATAATTAGAATATATTTTTATCATTTAATATAATATAGTTAATTTTTTGTAATTTCACAATTAAATTATACATAAACTGGTGATAATATTTTGATAGTTTTTACTTCTTAAAACCTACTTTCTGGTTTTGACAATGGGAATTAATTTTAAATTAATTAATGAAACTTATATGTTTTAAATTTTTTAATATTTAAAAAAAATTTAAATTTGTTATATCAAAATTATCTTTGGGAGAATTTTTTCTATTTTTCTAAAAACATTCAATTATTGATGAATGGTGAAAAAACAATATGTTGTGGATAAAAACTGACTTTTTCATTTAAATAATGATTTTAATTAATAATTAATAATCATGTAAAAATAGTTACATAATACATATATTATTTTGATTTAATTCATTGGATTCATTTTATATTAACATTACTCATATAAAATTTTATTGAATCTTTTTAACATCATTTACCCACCTTCTGAGAATATTTTAACATTTTCATAAAATGTAATTATACAGCTTCTGTGAATTGAATTTTCAAAAATATAATAGAAATTGTTGTCATCATTAAGTAAAATGTGATTCAATGGGATGAAAATAATTTTTTGTGAATAGTGCCTTTTCATTTTTATTTATTGCGGTTAAAAGTAAATTGGGTAATTATATCTAAAAATGATATTATAATTACCACAAAACATTTTTTAATTCTATTGGATAAGTTTGGTTTGACCAAAATCAAACATAGGACAAAAATAGGATCCTTTTTTATCCACATCGATTATATTAGATCATTTATTATATTTTATTTAAAGAAGTTTTAAAAGTGTTAAATTCAATTTTTTTTAACTAAACCATTTTTAATATATATTTATACATAACATAAATTTGACCATAAATATTCATTATAAAGATAAAAATATTTCCTACATAATTGTATTTTATTTATAATTTTTTGACATTCAATAATTAAATTTATTTATGACACAATGATGATGTAATAATTACCTTATTAATGAAAGATTAAAATAATTGATTATATATATATATAATTAAAATTAAATTGGAACTTTTGATAACATAAACGAATTTTATAGGTGAATGTGACAATTTAGGGTTGATTAAATGTTTTGTTTTATGTAATTATCTTGTTAGGACTTTATCAAAAAACAAATCTTACATAGTGTCAAAATTTACATAATTGAGTTTTAAAAAAAATACTATTTTATTAAATGATATAATATTCCTAAAAATATAAGCTTCAGAAAAAGGACTTATATAGTGATATATATTTCATTAATGAACTGCTTGAGGTTCTCTTGTAATTTTATAGTAATTTCAATAACCATGTAATATAAAAATACAAGAAGACATGGTAAAAGTTAAACTATTTAATTAAGAGTTAAATCTAAAAGGTAAAGTTAATATGGTGAACTAAACTTTTATAAAACCTATTTTTTGAGAGTATTTGTAACCCTACCCATATTATACTAGAAAAAATCCATTTGGATGTATTATAAACCAAAAATTATTTTATAATAAATTAGTATTTCAATAATTTCTTAAAGTGCCCCTCACCTCTCTTATAGAAGGGAACTTCCCCTTCTCTTAATTTCACACCTCTAAAGACATTTGGGTCATCCAAACCCTGATAAATTCTCTTCCAAACTACCCTAAATTCATCCTAGAGGCTTTAAGTTTATTATAAACCCATATTAAGGTTCCCTTTTATTCCAATCAAAATGAAGCACCTCAAGAAGTGGTAATTATTTCATCACCTATTTCAAAGTTCTTTCGTTCTTCCTCCACTTCCTTTTTATTTTTTATTTAAACACTAAAATAATAACTCCATTACCTTATACGAACTTATAGGTTATTATAGATATTGTAAAACCATATTCATTATTCAATCCATCCTAAAAATGAAAAATTCACCCTACGTGCATACGTACGGCTTAATATCTCCACGTCATGGTGTTGTTTTTTTTTCAACACTACATTATTTGGATGGGTATAATAATGAGATTAATTAATTTAAATAATATATATAACCTGATAATGATTATGTATATATAATATACCATCCAATTAGTAACTTTTTTACCATTGATAGATTGATATTTTCACTTGTGCGTAGGTACGATTTATCGTCTCCATGGCACGATGATATTCATTTTCAATGATCACTATCAATGATTGTTTATAAATACATACATATATATATTAAGTATAATATAAAAGAAATAATAATTATACTAGAATAATGAATATATAATTTGATAAATATATGTTTTTTTCTTACTTCCATACAATACGATAAGAAAATAGAAACAACGTTGATGCGTACGTATGAACTACAGTCTCCATGAACGATGCTTCCATTTCAGATATATATCTATTTTAAATATTTATATTCTGAATATATATAATATATAAATCATTTTTTATATTCTGGAAGTTTTTAAATCATGATCTAAGTGATAAGATCAAAATTAACAATTTAAAACAAGTATGATAAACAAAATGATTATTACCTGAAATGTTACTTTAACACGGAAATTATTATTAAATTAGTAGTATAAAGTAATAAATAAATAATATGTGGTATAATAAATATTAATATGGTTCTTGTATAATTTAATAACATACTATGGTCATTATACAGGATATTAAACGTACCATCGACCAAAGGAATGTACAATGTAAGGGTTATTTCCTCAATCTCATTATTATTTGAGATTGTTTATCTATAAGTATCTACTGGGACATATTTATCATATATATCCATGTTTCATTAAATTGTATTAAAAAAGAATATTTTAAGGTTTTGTGGAAGGTAATCTTTAACTATATCATTAATTTGATTTTTTTTAATATTTATTTTTATAAATATTTTTAATTAATGTCCATGTTTTCAAAATGATTTGAAAGATTTATTTACATGCATGTGATTGTTCTAAAGTTTTTATTCCATTAAAAAGATTAAAATTGGTATAAGACACTTTGATTTTGAAATATCTTTTAAATTTCATCCTTTATAAACTATGTGACTTTTAAATGATTTTACGAAAAAGGTATATTTCTCTCAATGAGTTTTAATGGTCATTTTCAACTATGTCAACATCCTTTAAAAGATATTATTCTTGATTGAGTTTGATTAACTATAATACAATGTTTCACATTGTATTAAATGGGTTATGATATGTTTGAAAATAGATGCGTTATTTTTAAACCATTCATGGTTTATGGTAAAGTATTGACATTTCATATGATAGTTTTAGTAAGATGTTTTATGTTATACTTCACCCTTTTTCACATGAGGAATGCATTGGATATATTAAGTGAAGGGCGGGTCTAGCAATAGCACCTCGATGTATCGGTACATCTCATGAGACAAATTACTGTCTTGGAAAAAGGGCTTGGAAAACTTTTTATATGTAATATTGTAACAAGGCCTTGACTATGTGGATATGAGGTTCAACATTATGCATTCTCTTGTTATGAAATTAGTTATTACATTTTATTATTCGACTATTAAAATATCCATGATCATGTTTATATGGTAATGATTGATTTATTTTTTCCCCATATTATGTTCATGTTTTTTTAAAAGGATTTTGTTTTTATTATACATCTTTCTTCAAAATTTTACAGATTCTTTTAAATTATTTACCTTTATTGAGCATCTAATCCCACCCGTTTCTTATGTTTTTTTCCAGGATTCCAAATGGTGTATTATGATTGATATGCATGGTTAATCTAATGAAATAATGTCATTCTCAAAGGATTGTTTATGTTGTTTTTTATGATTGAAGGTGTAATGTAGCATTCATGGATGTAATATATTTTCCAAGACTACTAAATGGATCGTTCTTTCGGAACATGATTTCTTGTAATCATGAAAATGTATTAAAATAAGGAACTAGATTCGGGCTTCTGGGGTCAGGGCCTTACACAAATTTTAATTATTATTAATAATAATAATTCATTGATTGGATTTTTTTACTTATAAAGGGATATTTAAATAATTTAGTGGCCGTGATGGTAGGAAATTCTATTCATTTGTTTAAATAATAATTTTTTTCACACCTTAGGTAAAAATTACATGATTTTAAAATGAAAATAATATCCCTTTTTTGATTTTTTTTAAAATCAAGTATCGATAAAAATGATTTATGAAAATCATTTATGAATATAAAATATATTCTTAAATACATTTTAGAAAACATGGATATATTATATATGTTTTTTCTAACTAAAAGAGGATAAATAAGGTTGAGTTTTATTAAAAACATTTTCTAAACCATTTTGAGTACCAAAAAGAGAGAGAGGTGGTGCCAAAAATAGCAAAAAAATATCAAGATGATAGAAAATTTTAAATGTGTCTATAAAATAAGGATCATATAATTTCATCATTATAAATGAAGGAATATACATTCCTAAAAGAAAAGGTACTGAAAAATAAACCCCTAACCTCTTTGGTAATAATGAAATCATAAGCCACATGAAATAAAAACATTAAATGAAACCTAAATATCAAGAACATTAGGACGTTAAAGATATAAAATGTTATTGGGTAAATATATACACCTCATAAAATGATATAAGAGTATAACACAAAATTTTTTCTATATGAAATAAAACTGGTGATAAATGACCCTTATAAACATCATATCATTGAATTGGGAATTAATCAACGGAGATATTATGTGTAACAAATGTAAATACACAAAAAAATTGAAATAAAAAATTAATAAAATAAAATTAATTACACATATAACATTGGAATTATATAATCAATGACGATGTGATATATCCCAATGAAAGAATATTGACTTAATAATCCTCTACTTCTCCCTTTAGGTCACCTTCCTTCGATTGATCTTGAGGATTTTTTTTGGGAATTTATGATCACACCATTTTTAGGGGATGTGGGAATGCATCTATGTAGAGTTACTTTTTCAATGTTTTTTAGGGAAAACCCAAAATATTTTTTTGTGAAAAAAGCTAAAGGGAGTCCCTTTTATATGAAAAAATCAGGTGTGTTTAAAAAAAATCGATAAATATCATGAAGGTAATTATAAAATTGATATTTCAAAACCATAAGGTTTGAAAATGATATTGACAAGAATTTAAGATCTATACGATTCAATGTAAAATTGTAATAATTCTATAATGATTAAAAAATAAATTTGAAGCAGTACATTCTTTTTAAGGGATTTTAATAACTATCCAAAATACATGACTTTAAAAATATCATGACTACTGCCAATTTATAATATAATATTATAGATAATAAATTATAATGAATAAATACCAATAAAATTCTCGTGATTCCCAAAGTAATCTAAAAAATCATTTTTAGTACCTTTTAAATCATTTATTTAATTATTTTACAGTTTTCATTTATCTCACGCCATCGTGACATAAGTGTTTTTGACAATTATAATAATAATAAAAATTTAACCAAAATAACATAAAATTTTATTAAATATATTTTTTATAATTTATATTAGTTCAGAATGAATTTATATTATTATTTATATCATGAAATCATATTTAATATGTGATTTGGATTTTTACACCATGTTCAAGCATTCCACAATAATTTTATAAGATTCATGTTATATAACTAAAATATTGATAAATATCAATAAAAATACTAATTAATATATATTTTTTAATAAATAATTATTTAAAAGACTATTTCAATTTCAATCATTACAATTATAACACAAAATTTTACTTTTCCTTTGTTACACTGGCACTCCACTAGGATTAAAAATTATTTTAAATATTTAATATGACATAAATTATAATATATATGATGTTATTTATTTTTAGATGATATATATATATTATCATAACTTAATTTTTATTGATGTTTCATAATTTATATATCATATTTAGTTATGATAATATCATTAAAAGTTATATCTTATATAAAACTGTATCTTTTAATAATTTATCAACAAAAATATCAACTCTTAAAAAATAATAGAATTACTATGGAAAATTTTAAAACATAAATTTCATATTATTTATATCCAAAGAAATCATTAAATTCCCTAACTTATCCCAAACACATAAAATTTAGTAATTCTAAATCTATTAACATTGATTTGATTACCAAATTGTACCAGTGTTGCCTCAGCGAAGTGTTAGCATCTTTTGTAATTATATCATTCCTAAAAATTAAAAATAAATTGAATTAATAAATATTATAATTTAATTATCAATTTTACCATTTTATATAAATAAAAACATATTTTATTCATTGTGAAAAAATATTAATGTTTATATAAAGAGTGAAATTTTTTATACTTTAGATAAATAATATTTATGATAATTTAAGGAAACGGAATAAAGATATCATATTTTTTAAGAATATATGAGGATATAAAAACACCACATATATAATAATATCAGGGAGTTTTTTTATTTATGCTATTATCTTTCCACATTGATTTTTCCCAATTTTACCCATTTTACCCATACCATAATTTTTTTGACATGGTCAAAATTCATAATGGACTGAAATAAAAGAGGTATATAAACTAGATTTTAACCTCAAAATTTCAATTAAAGAATTGATTTTTGATATTCAAATAATATAAGTGGAAGAAATTAATTTTACTATAAATGCATAAAATACAACGTAAACATTTTTTAGAAAAATGTGTTTTTAACCCAAAATTAACTTATTCAAAAATTAGTTATAATGATCACTAAAATGTTATTTATTATATTACATATAATTATATAATACTTATGTTATATTTTGAATTAATAAAAATCATATTATAACTTTTTAAGGATATGAAATGAAAATTCTATACAAATCTCTACTTTCTACTATTCACAAAATCAAAATTTTGAAAAAAATCCCAAAATTTCACCCTAAGACGTTTTTGACATACTAATTTAAAAAAAATTCTGATAATATTGAAAACCCACCCCAAATATCATATCAAAATGGCAGTCAACCTCAATTTCCATATACGAAAATGACATTCTCGATCCCCACTGACTGAATAATTGCACTCGAGCATCTAGAAATTGAAACAAAATATTGACAACTCCAAGTGATATCATGGGAAAACTCTCTCATCTCGCCACCATCTATCCAGAAAAATTAAATATAAACCTCACTACATCACTATGGTGACATGCCTTCCCCTAAATCAAAATAAATACAAAGGTCTATACACCGCTGAAGTGGTTCATAATGTATGAGCTAAACATGCACAGTGTCATACCACCCAGGTCTTCCAAAAACAAGTCTTTGTACTATAATCTTAACATGCCCACTTTAATGAAAATGTAAGGCATGATAAATAGTTAAATATTTTTTATACAGAAATCATGGTAAAACATCTTCCTTTTTTCCACAGTTCTATATTATCGAGGTAAGAAAATTCAATGAATTTTATTTACATCAAAGAGTCAATTTCAAACCAAATATGTACCACATAATATATCAAATAAAAAAATCATTAGAAACATTATTCCAAGTATCACTATATCTCAGGCCAACATACTACTTGTACCAAAATGAATGACTAGTGTACAAACAAGACCATAGAACATAGGAGTAAAGAGTAGAGGAACACCCCTTTAGTGAAACCCCCCCCCCCTCCCAAAAAACACATATGATTGACCTAATATACACATTATAACTAAATACCCAAGGCTTTCCATGTGCTCAAGTTCACAATCCATTTCATTAAAATGATGATTTGAAAATAATTTCAAGTTTCCATTTCACAATGAATTAAAAATAACTTTTTTTTACCAAAACAAGAGGAACACCATATTTTTTAAAAGGCATGTATCCACGCACAAAAAAAATCATTCCAATCTATTTTTAAATAATTTATAAAACCAACTAAATAACATTCATTCAACTAGGATACAGATAGAACCAAAAACCACAAACATGGGTTGTACACTCCCACAATGGGATCCACCGACATGGAAGAACACAAAGTCACCAAATAAGGACATAGAATCAATCCTCGCATATCATAATCAATTCAAAAAGAAAATTGGTCCGGGGAGAGAACAGAGCACAACATACATAAAAGAAATGCATAGGAGGAACCATGACCAACACAAGGGTTAGCCTATAGAATAAGATCACACAATAGAACTACAATGAATCAAGATTAATATTTTAATAGTTAAATAGATCCAAATACATTATATAAGGATGATGTTGTAATCAAGGGAAACTATGAAAAATATTGATTAATTTTCTAGAGAGTTGCAACCCAGTAACCTTAATGATCGATCACTGAATGAGGTGATCTAGATGGAGTGGAGTTCCCAAAAATCACCTACGAGATATCCTAGGTCATTTAAGAAGAGACCTATGGTCGAATGAAATAAAAACTAACTATGTAGTTACAAGGAGTCAAACCCTATTTTACATCGTGTAATCTACAAAAACCCATATTTTTTTAAAAATGAATCACCTCAGATTAAAAATATTAATTTTTACCATTTCATGAAATATAATATTTTAACAGTGTAAAATCCCATCATTCTCTGAACCAATTCATTGAATCATAATTTACATGATGTGAATTATATTCCAAAATTGTAATCATTTCACACCTCATACTGGTTCATTACATCTACCTAGTGACCAATACATTACGTGAACATTTTATATTGCGTGTAAAATTTTTAGGATGTGTAATCATTTAAAAAGTGTATAATCTCACATTATATATAAAATCTCCAAATTATATAAAAAATATGATACAGAAACAATCATTATATAAACATAGAGAGATCCCTCAAAAGCCTTTAACAGATTTATTCCAGGACTAAAAAAATTCAAACAATCATACATTCTTAATCAATCACTGATTTTCCCTAGTTAATGATCACTATCCTCAGGAATCCCAAAACCCACCAAAATAATGAGGGAGATGAAATACAAAATAGAAATAACAGAAAGTGGTTAATAAGAGTTATAAAATCCCCAAAAATACTTTTTGTCTCTAAGAAGTCATGTGGAAGATTGATGTCTAGAAAATATGTGGGGCCACTTCACCCTCATCAATGAATCTTTCTCCTAAGTATCGTATGAATTAAACCCACGTCTCCATAATATTCTAACCAATAGAATCGAAATCGCAAAAAATTATTTCACATGAGATTTAAATATCAGAACTACATATCTCCAACCAAAATATCAATATCTAACTTAATATCATCCAAACTCATAATATGAGAGGGATTGGTATGGTATTCTCAAAGTTGTGATATGTGGAAAACATAATGAATTTACACAAATAGAATAGGAAATAACAACTGAAAAGAAACCTTCCCATGTCACTCGGCGACCTCTAATTGTCAAACATATCTAGAATCCCACTTTTCATAGTTTCTAAGATGATGGTGACCCATCTAAGGAATAACTTTCTATAAAATCTGAGCAATAATAGAAATTTTCAAATGATGATGCCACCACTCTTCATAATATTTCATTCGAATCTAAACTATATCTAGATGGTGATGTGCGTCATGAATCATCACCAATGTCTCTATAATAAGACTCAGTCCCACTAAAGATGAGTCACCCACCTCTACCTAATAAATAGGTAATCAGCCTGAAAGTCCATAAAAATCCCCAAATGAATCCCTTCTAATAAACATATGACAACTGTTATTATATAAAAACTTAACCAACCCCAGATGGATATCCCACAATCCACCAAAATCCAAGACACATCCATGAAGCATATCCTCTATGATCTAAATAGAACACCATGTATGGCTGTTTGTATTTGGATGATAAGTTTTATTCAACCTGGAAGGAGTCCCTATAGGCTCTCCAATACTCCTCTGTAACATGAAAGTAAACCTGGGATCCCTGTCTAAAACAATGAACAAAGTAACCCAGGGTAAGATAAATATCATTTGTATATAAATATTACTATGATATTCAACTATTTTGGTGTCCCTCATTAGAATGAAATGAGATGAATTTTTCAACTGATCAGTTACCACCCAGATAGCATTCCCCCCGCAGGATGTCAAAGGTAATCCAACAAAAAATTCCATGGACACCTCGTCTCATTTAAAATGTGGTATCATAAGGGGTAAAAGAAAACTATAAGGTTTCAGATGATATGCCTTTATCTATTTTCAGGTGTAATAACGGGAAACATAACCTACAATGTCGCACTTCATACCTGATGAGAAAAATAAATTTTTTATGTAATAATAAATCTTTATAGTTACCAGATGAAGGGTCCATGAAGAATTATTATAGTAAAAAAAATTATGTCTTCATAGATACTAGGATGAAAAAATGATGTCAGAAATGGAGAATATCATCTATAGAGAGAGACCAACCAGAAACATTCTCCCCAACATAAGCGGTTTCTCAAATTAATCTAAACTCTACAACCTTCTACTGAATCTATATAATATAATTACTAAGAGATATTGAGAAACGAACACTTTCCATAACCATAACTGAAATATCCTCTTGAGCATTTATGTGGGATTGAGAAAATAGTCTCATAAGGTTTCACTATTTCTTTGAATCCATAATAGCATGTGACGGTACATTCCTATTGAGAGTATATGCAACAAAATTCTCAGTCCATACGGTGTAGGTGATGTTGAATTCAAATGTCTAATGTTTTTCCACCCACTTAATCTATAAGATATTCATATTTTTCTGAGAAAAAATATATCTCAGACACTTATGGTCATAAAAACAATGTACCTACCCCCAAAAGGATAGGCTTCTAACACTTAAGACCTTTTATAACTAAGGAATTATATGAATCATGAGTGGAGTAATTAGTATCGTGTGTCCATATATTATTATAGTTATAATCCACAACATTGTCATCCTTTGTAATCATGTACCCCAAACTAGAACCACAAGAATCATAGAAGACCATATACACTATATTGGGCTCATGTGGGATCGGAATATGATCCACTATCAAAATTCTTTTCAACTCATCAATAGAAGACTGCCGATTTTCATCCCTTATTATTTTCACCCACTTCCTTGAAATATTTGTCAAATGTGATACATGTTTTGGTAAATCTTAGATGAAGCATCAATAATATCCAGTAAGACCAATTATTCCTAAAATCTTATAGAAATTACATGGCTCTTTCGAAAACAAAATATCATTTAACTTTTTTGGATCAATTGATAAGTCATTCACATAAATAAAATTCCTCATTAACTTTATTTCTTGGATCAATAAATTTCATTTCAAAAGATTTCTATAAAAATGGTGATTCCTTGGGATTATAAGCACTAAACCAAAATGGTGCTCATGTTGATGCCCATTCCCTAAATAAACCAACATATCATCCACGAAGACTACCAAAAAAGTGTTTATATGCTAATGGAATATATGATTAATCTAATCCACAAAAATAGTATGTTATTTAGTGAGACCAAAAAATGTCATTAGATATTCAAAATGTTCATACCTACCCTTGAATGTTGTATATAGTTCATCAGACTCCTATAATCTAAGTTGATGGTAACATCATATAAGATCAATAATTAAAAAGACATTTCCCCCTTCAACTGATCAAACAAGTCATCCACATGAGGGAAATGGTATTTTTCTATAGCAATTACAAGGACAATATACTCATAGGCCATAAAAAATCACCATGAAACATCAACCTTCTTGGAAAAGAGAATTGAGGTTTACCAAGTTCAAACACTGGGGCGATCAAAACCTTTCACCATCAGGCCATCTAAGTGAATAATTACATATTTATGTTTTTTTGATCCATGTGATAAAATGGAATATTTTTTTTTAAATACCTTTCTCTAGGTCAATTGGAAAGCGAACCTCCCACTATAGAGGAAGTCTGGAGAAATCATCTAGAAAAAATTCAGGAAAATCACAATCAACTGTGGGATAATTAATGAAATAAGAACCATTATTGGGATCTATTACTATAATAGAAAATATAAACCTAAACTATGGGCGTGAGATTCATGCATGACTAGACCTGGAATCCCAAACTTCTTAAAACACCCATGATTCCTCATAATCCGTAATAAATAACACATGTTGATCATAATAATCAACCTCACCATGATGAGTGACAACTAAATCCAGCATAATAATGATTTCCAACAGATCTAAATCGAGAAAGAGGATGTCCGAGACTAACTCTGCATCAACTATCGATATAAAAGAAGAAGAAAATAAAAATCCTTTATCTTAACTATTTTTAATTTGTATTGATAACTCCATATAAAAGGACATGATCACCCTTGGATGGTTAAGAATATAGAAAAAAAATATAGAAATTTCTGAGTTGGAAAAACTGGTATCAAATAAAGAAATCACTACTGATGATGAAATAAGGATGATACCTCTCACTACCGCTAGACGAGAATCTAACTCCACTGTAGAGGCAACAACTACAAGATTTGGATTCACTCTTAAGTCTTATAGATGAAACCATGTAGTCTTTGAATCTTCTTCATGTGTTTTAATAGACTTTGGATATGAATATCTCTGTCCATAAAAATCTGTAAACATATAGAGAAATAAATATTGCGGATGACCAATATTTTGACAACTATGGAACATCAAAATGGGATTAGTATAAGAATATCAAGTGTGAACACCCATTTAATACTAATAGAAAGATAAGGGAACACTACTAGAAATAACTAAAGGTGTAGAGGAGGCCTACCATAGAGATGCACCTCCATAACTCCTTTAATGATCTTTCCACTAACAATTTTTTCCATTGATCCACTAATGATGTCACACAGTTGAAGAGAATGAAACAAATAAGCAACCATTCCTTCCACATTCACCACATTCATCATTACCCTGCCTACTACATCCTCATAGGCTAAAATCTTAAGCAAAAATATAAGAAATCCAGATATGTCTCCATAATTAGTGACTCTGGAAAAAACCTCTAAAAGAAGAGAGTCATGAAACCCTTCTACTCCAATCCCACTTGCTTTTCCACATATACCATTGAATCCCCCCATTGATTTATGGGACAACCAATTTGCGATGCCACACACTTAAACTTGATTCTCTCTGATGTATCCAAGAACAATAAAGATCTTATTGATATTTTCATACAAGTCCTCCAGCTCTTGAGATTCATTTATACCCTAAAAGGATGGTGGCTTCTCGATAAAGAACTCTCGGGATTGATACTTGTCTCTTATAGAACCTGGTTTTCCTAAAAAAACTACCATATTTAAATTTTGTACATTTTTTTCAACAAAACAAATTGAATACATGATAAATGTGATAATATTTTGATTAGTAGTGATATTTTCTTTTAAGAGAATCTAGTCTACCCTTCTGAGGAACCCATGTAAGACATCTCTAAGGCATATGACTACACACCAAAACAACATAAATTATTAGACAATAGAATAATATCATTTCAATCAAGAAAACTAAAAGTAAGAAATATAGATTAAGATTAAGGACTCAAAATAAGAGACATACATCCCTGAATCCTATGGTAATGGAGTCACTTCATGGAATGAGCTTCCCAGACACTAACCACAATCAGCCTCTCAAGTCTTGAAAATCCACTCTCCAATATACCATATATCCCAAGATAGGGACCCCTATGAACAGACCACCTATAATATAAAAATGTGAAAAAACATGCCTGAATACTCTCTCAAACTGGTATGCAAGCTGAATTTCCATATTGTTAAGGGGTGTTCTATATCCCCATGGGCTAGTGGTTAGAACTCAATAATCAATCAATAGCTAGGGAGAATGATTTTTCCCAACCAGAAGCAACATTATGGAATATATATATATATACACACACAAAACAGAGAGAAATATTGGAATAGATAAACATATGATGTAACTGAAGAACACGGAATAAAAAATGAATCTAATAAGAAATTAGAACATCCAAGAGTAATAATATGACATCAAAGGACAACAATAATAGAAAACTAACTAATTCAGGTGATATCATGGAAAAAATACCCCCATATCACCACCAGCTACACAGAAAATGTTTAAAGAATCCTCATCAGCTCACTATGGTTCCATGCCTTCCCTTTCATTGAAATACAAACAATAATCTCTATACAAATGAAGGGGTGAGTAGGGTGTGATATAGACATGCTTAGTAGGATCCCACCTAAGAGTTTAACAACAAGCCTCTATATAATAATATAAGAATGTTCATTTGAATGAAAAAAAGAATGATAAATATATAAATTGTTTTTATATCAAAAATAAGGTAAAGCATTTCCCTTTTTTCCATAGATACAAATAATCCAGGTAACACAGTTTCAAATAATTTCAAATATATCAATGTAATAAAATCAAACCAAAGTATGCACCACAAATTATATCAAATCTAATAAAATTATAAGCACATGTAACATCATGACTAGGATAATTAAATAAAATATTATAAGACTAATCATACAGCAATCAATGAAGTATGCACGCAAGTCCTTTGAAAACATGACTTAGGAGAAAAGGAACACCCTAGGAGTAACCCCCCCCCCCCAATAATGTCATTCGAGTCCCTAGAACAAAAATCCTTCGGAATATAGAAACACCTGATGTGTGAACCAGCTAGTAATACATGGATGGTAGACCTAAGCTACACCTTCCACCTAATTAATCATGGCTCCCCATATGATATATTTTCTTAACAATATCATGAATAAAATATTTTAAAACCATTTCATAAATCTATTTCAATATTCTATAAAAATACCTCTTTACAAAAAAAATAATAACCTTACTTTGAAAAAAAACATACTTCTATGTAAACCAACAAATCATGCCTATCTATTTATATAAAATTGGAATACTAGATCAATATAATTAATCCAACATAGTTTAGAGATAAAATCCCCAACCACAAACATTGGTTACACATGCATGCATTGGCATCTACAGAACAGAACATAAAGACAAAGAAGGAGGTCCTAGAATAAATCCTCACATCTTAGAATCAATTAAACAAGAAAAGAATTCATCATAGAGGATAAAAGACAATATACCTTAAACAAACATGCATGTCACACCACATTAAACACATGGGATGGATTTTGGGGTAAATTATAACAAATGATCAAGAAAATTATAATCACAGATCAAAAATTCAAATACGTAGTGCTACAGTGCTTCTATGGTCAAAGAAAATGAATAATTAGGAAAATCACTTACAAGGAGAGACACAAAGCAACAAAACTGATGATCAATCCCTAAACAATGTGATCCAGTAGGATAAGACATCCAACAACGAGAAAATTTACCTATGACCATGGTTTGAAACTGTGGTCATAGGTAAAAAAATCATTGCAATAGCCTATTACCACAGTTTCCCCAAACAGTGGGTGCTATTTTTGGGGCAAAAGGAATCTACTTTCATATTTAAACAATGGTAGAAGGAACCATATTTCCACAGTTTAAACCATGGTAGTTGGCCTTTACAGCCAAAATTTACAATCATGGTTATATGTTTTATTTTCAGAAAATATAAAATTGTACCCTCACCCCCACTTCACCCCCCCTTTACCCCAATTCACCCCCCACCCCACTACACCCACTTCATCCCCTTCACCCCCTCACGCCCACCCACCCCTGCACACCTTCAACCCCCCCCCCCCCCCCGCACCACCCCTTCACCCCACTTCCCATACTGCACCCACCCCCCTTCATCCCCACTTCACCCCTTCACCCCACCCTTCGCTCCCAGAACACCCCCCTTCACCCCCACTGCCCCCCACGACACCCCCACCCCCACCCAACAAGACCCTTAATTCCCACAAAACCCTTTCACCCCAATGCAACCCCTCCCCCCCACCCTGTGTGACCCCCTTCACCCCCCTGCACCCCTTCACCCCAAATACACCCATGGTACCCCTTGAACCAACCTTACCTGTACCCCCCAACACCATCCCCACAGCACCTCCTTCACCCCCACTAGCCCCTTCACCACTCACATCCCCCCTTCATTCCCTGTGGACCTCCCACTACCCCCACCTATACCCCCTTATCCTCCCACAGTACCCCCAACCCACTACACCCACCCACCCACCCCCTCCCAACACACTACACCCCCAACCACTTCACCCCCAACTAATAACTACACCCCTCACACCCCCTTACTCCCCTTCACCCCCCATGAAATCCTACACACCACAACACCCCATTCACCCCTTCGCCCTTATTTCCCCTAAGAAACCCCCCATTTCCATTCACCTCACCCCTATAGCACAAACTGCACCCCACTCCCATGCCCCTTTCACCCCCACTACACCCCTTCACTCCAACTATATACATTATATGGCACGAAAAACAATACTCAAACCTCCATTGCCACTCTACAATATGAATGAGCATGTAGTGAGTTTTCATCCACGAAGTATTTGATGATGAAGTTTTCATTGAATGTAGTATGTGGTCGGGATATGACTTTTAAATGGACAAGTCTTTAGCTGATTTTATAGGGAGAAAAATTAAATACTAAATAATACAAAAAATATGAGGGTTCGATTATATGGAGTTGGACACTTTGATCATCTGAGTTTAAAAACTATCAGTGGATCACCAATATTATTAGAATAATGTAAAATAATTTTCTAGTTGGTGTTGTTTTCAGATCAAAGGCTATGCGAAATTTTATTAATATAGATATATCTTTGTTGAGATGATTTTTAGAAAAAAAATACACCATGTGCAATAAAAAGTCTTCGTATTCACATAATATTTCCATCAAAGGATTAATAGTATTTATTGATATAATTTATGTTGTACCATCTCATTAAGGAATTTCTGTATGAGATCCATGTTTGAAACATTATCCCAAAGAACATAAGAGTATTACACAAAATGATGAAGAATAAAACTTTCTTCAAAGGACTTTTAATTTTGTTCCATATTGTATTTGGCTTTTTAAGAGTCTATAAATGTAACTGTAATTCAACTACTAAAAGATATTGGTAGGTTATAACCAACCAAAATACTTATATGGTTCCTCCGTGATATTATTTCCCATGTCTGTATACTACATAACTCACATATCCAAGATTTTATTCTTTTTCAACGTTCAAATATGTGGATTCCCAATCATATCTCAATGAAGGGGGTTTGTGAAGCATAAGAAAATATAGAGGAAGAATTATTTAAAAACCTCACTCGAGGATGAGTAAGGGGTTGAAATCTCATTATGGATAAGATTTTGAGAAGACATGGGTAGAGGATGTTCTATAGGGTAGATAGGGTGGTGGTAGGGTTGGCTTTGTCTTACACTACATTGTGTGTTTAACCATTAGCTTCTTGGTTTTTTTGGGGTCGTGGTCATTATCATTATAAATTTTTTTTTCATAATCCATGGAGTGTGTATGGAGTGAATGATTGGTTAGGGGTTTGGGAAAGGGTTATTAGGATTTTTTTGTTTGAGAACGAAGTTAATGCTTTGTGGGATATTTGGGGTTTTGGGTTGTGGGTTGAGATACGAGGAAATAGATGGGTGTAAAGAGATACAGATAAGGATATAAATCAACTCAATATATATGCTTGGATGAAAAGAGTTGCATATTGATTTAATAATTTTAAATTTATATTTACTACTATTAATTTATTGTGTACTTAGTTTTAAATTTTACTGCTAATGTTGGGAAAAGTGTTATGTACCGTAGTATAAACTGATGGTGATGATACATTCCTAGAGTTACTTATCCATAAACTTATAAAAATGGTATAGAGATTAAAAGAAATTTAAACATGTAGTAAATAAAATAATTGGATGGAATTTTTAAATAAATATGGGAAAGAGAAATTATTTAAATTATATTATTATAAAAGACAGAGAACCTACCTCAATCTCAAGGAATGTTTCCTTAAATGATGGAAACTCTAATCCTTCATTTTCTGTGTGCATGTATATGCACTTTCACATATATATAAGGACACATAGACCCTATGTACATATTTTAATGGTCTAATATGTACAAGGGTGTCCTTACATATATTTTTAGATATTCATATACACCTTTACACTTAAACATATATGCATTTTTCATATACATACATAAATACACCTATACACAGTATATATATTCGCACTAACATGAGTGAATATATTTAAAGGGGAAATCAAAAGTATATATTCCTAACTATGAATACACATGTAATTCATTTTTAACTCTGTCATCTTGAAACCAGTTCATGAAAGACCATGGCACACTAAAAAATTAAACTAGCATTTTAACAAGTCAAAAGTGAAAAAACACCATTTCGACTTTATAAGTCATCCAATTTGATGCATGACTCCAATAACCATGTTTTACAAATTTCATAAAACCAAACACGTTCATAAACATCCAAATTACATTCAATTAATAGACCAAATAATTAATTTTAATCTACTATGAAAATAACATATTAGATTCTAATCAACCAAAAAATTCATCACCAACCAATGGAAAAAAATAACAAGAAAACATTATTTTTATACCATCAATAAACATTAATTTAACTGATTTTGGAAATATATTTTAAAAAGAAAAGTAAACAACTCAACTATATCTTGGTATATTTGAGATGATTCAATTATGTTCTTTATGGTTCTATTTTATTTGGTTTTGATCATTACTTATTATACATGAGTATGTAATTTTTATTTTCACACATCATAAGTCATGTTTATTCCTTTAATTTGTTAAATCATTCTTTGTATAACATATTTTACTTTTTTAATCACGTGTAGTAAAGTGTTTAGTGGTATTTGATGATGTTTTCATGGATAAATTTAAACATTGGGGTTTTTCCAAATATTCATTCAAAAATAAATGAAAGACATTCATTTTTTTAAAAGTTGTGTGAATTTATGTTTAGGGAATTGGTTATGTTTCTAATTAGTCTTTTTAATTCAATTTTCAATCATCATAAGGTTGATCACAACCCTAAATCAACCACTCAAAATTTATCTAATAGAACTCCAATTTTTATTATTAATACTATCCGATTATATATCATTATATACTCACAATTTAATCTTACGAATACAAAAAACACTTAAATTCATATCATAGGGAGCTAATGGTTTAATTGGGATACATTGGATATGGGTCTTCAAAAGGATCATTCTTATCAATTCTATCTTCTTATCGGGTAAAAGGGCTCATTGGAGGTTGAGTAAGGGTCGTTTTCATGTCATATTAATTTTTATAGAGATGATATTCTTATGTGAGCTTTCAAACATAATTGAAAACCCATTTATATTTAAAAATACCCAAATTTTTTATTGATATTTTCAAGAGAACAACAACGAAATGTCTAAGACCATTTCCAAAAACTATATTATAAAAAAATCTATCGATAAGAAAACATTAATATAATATAACTTAAATTATATTGAAAATAATATCATGTTGGATTTAGTCTTTATTTCTATGGAAAAAATATTCATAGTTATAAAGAATGGTTTTTATATCAATCTCAATGCGAAAATAGAAGTATCCAAAAATTAAATACAAAAATATAAATAACAAGAAAATCACAAAATCATTAATTAAAATTGGTCCAAAGAAGACAAATGGACGAAAATTTACCCGATTCGGATGTTGAACTAACTTCTTTTGATAGCGTTGGATAGAACTGAACTCATCATTAGAAACCACTTATAACAAAATAATGGTAAAAGAAGTAATATATAATGACTTCTTATATATATGTGATCAATGCTTAAATTTTACATAATAAAAGATACAAGGCTTCATAACCAGTAGTGAATAATTAATATTCAGATTGATATCTGCATCAGAATACTAAATAACATGATCATTAAGAAATACTTTATTCAAATGATATCCAACGCCATTTAATACATAAAACAAGGAGTGACCTACATCTACTATTTAAAGAAAACACTAAACCATACCAAATTGAAAATATTTAAAGACAATCTTGGGATCGGCTTCACAATAATAAATAAAAATAATTAAATAGTTGAAACTTATTGGGAATCCAATATGTCATGTCCATAAGTTGGACTACCATGAATGAGTAAATAAGTAGTTTTAAATCAAAAAGAACCCAAACAAACCTAATTTTTTTATAAATTACCTTCTCACTTTAAATATAACATAAAAGTAACACCACAAGAATAAATATCAATCCAAAAATACTGTTTAGAAATCATTAGCTGAATTATATTCTTTAGAAAATAAAACAATGAAACTTATAATACTAAACAAGAAATATAATCATGAACCATTTCATTATTAAATATAAAAAACTTGGTCCAATACACGGGTGACCTAATAAAAGGATTCCAAAAAGACTTTATTATAATATTTAACCTGTACCAGCAAAGTCTACAGAATCTAGAAATAATGAGTAGTATTTGATGGGTGTGAGAAAAATTTCCTAGTTGGATTACATATAAAATTCTATCCATTCATATTTTCAAGATATTTTACAAATGAAAATTTGAAATAAAATAATGATATTAATGATTTAATTTTAAATCAATCCCTTGTTCATGCTCTAAAAAATTCTTTTATATCATTTTGGGTACATGTATAAATATCATCATTTGAAAAAAATGTTCAAAAACTAACTTTATTAATGGAAAACAACCATTGAAATCAAATATCCATCCAAAATTCCATTTCAATACTAGTTTAAAATATCATAAGAAATAATTTCTTGTAATATATTAAACAAATAGTGGTATAAAAATTTGGAAAATTAACATACAAATGTAAAAACCAAGTGAGTTTTGTATAAAAAAGTCACTATAAAATCATGTCTATTTTCTTGAATCATACATGGATATGGAATATATTGAATCACTACCATAAAAACATATAATATATGTAGTACCTATCATTGTAAGTAGTGGATAAAATTAGAATAAAATCATTATCAGAGAATTGATTTAAGGAAAAGTCTAGGTAAAATTTTTCTATATCATATGTAACCTTCATAGATCATAGTTAGACTATCCAATATGTACACATGTAGAATAATATTTCATACTATCTATGAACAAAATAAAATGTAACATTATTGTATTTCTTCTACTAGCCTTACATAGGTTAATTCCACCTAAATAGATACACTTCATTAATTAAATGGTCCTAATATGTATATAAACATTATTGTCATAACTAAAATTTCTCAACATCCCAGTTATATACCCAAAGAACCCATAAAGATGTCTATTATAGGTGGGGAATCATTTTATAACTCATGTACCACATATATAAAATAGAATGCATAGAAATTAATCACAATATAAATACTTAATCCCTTCCCTATACACCATTTTTAAGAAAAACACCTTTTCATTCCACATAATATCAAATAACAATCATATTCAATATATAATATATATATTCTCTCATATAACATAATATCATAGGGAATTTTTCCATGGGTATATCTAATTAAATTAAAAATATGCTATAAAAAATTTCAAACAGGCCTTTGGTTTTCAAGTTAATATTAAAGCACTTTTTATCGTTTATAAAAAAATCATTATAGATTATTTAACTAAAAAATCTCATTGAAATAAATAGAAACATAACATTAATTAAACAAGTCCTAAAAAATTATTGTTTATTAACCGAAAATAATTAATTTTTTTTTGAAACAATATGAACAAAATTTATTAATGAGAAACATAAGAACATATCAACAAAAAAAATTATAATTGTAATTAAATAATAATGGGTTTATAAAACATAATAATCACTAGGTTTGAAAAGAAAATAAAATCACATGGAAACACCCACCAAGATCTTCTGAGAATGGCATGAAACCATCAAATATTGTTTGAATATAACCATCTATTTAATATGAATACCATCGATAGTAAGGAACATAAGTGTGCTCAAAATATCAATCAAATGCTCAGAAAATATTAACAAATTGTCAAAGTGAGACCTAATTCGGTCTAAATCAGGTCCAAGGAAGCCCAAAAATTGAATGAAATTCTAGCTGCAATGAGAACCCACAAAAATCTGATCATATGAGTACCTCAGGGTTTGGCCGAACTCACACCACAATATTGGAACAGAATCCAATGGACAGTGGGGAGGCCGCATCAGAGTCGTGTTAGTGGGGAGGTAAGTCGGATGCAGTATAGCCACGTCAAAAGAGGAAGATCATCTGTGGTAGAATGTGGGATGGTGGTGTCAAAACCGAATCAGAGCCATGTCGAAGTTGAGTCAGAGCTGTATCAGATGATGGATATCATTGAAGGTAGTATTTGGTCTAGCTGTGTCAGAGAGTGAATATTTCTGTAATCGATAGGCCTCAATTGTGAAGAATAAACCACGCATAGAGAAGTGGAACCATGTGAAGGGGGGAAGGGGGATAGAGGGGTATTTCCATGATTTGAATAAAATTGTGGGCTCATATAACCTATTTATATGGTTTTAATAAACTGTTCTAATAGACATGTGAAAATAGGATATATTTATAGTTGTGTCCCCAAAAATTATTGGGTGAGATCTTAGGTGGAGGTAGAATAGACCTATAGCTGAATGAATTAAAAATCAGTCGAAGATTTCCCTAACAAATAAGACAAAGTAATTACATAGTGTAAAACCCAATTTCACAACATGTAATCCATAAAATGCAAAACCCTTAAAACAATCCACCACATATTAAAATTTTGGATTTTTACCTTTTTATGACGTGTAAAAGTTTCATAGAATGTAAACCTTTCAGGAATAGAACTAATTCATGGCGTCACACTTTACCAAAAGTGAGTGAGATTCATAGTGGGTGATATATTTGCACATTGTATCACTTCACAACATCTGTCAGATGATAAATACATGATGTGAAAAATTTACACAATGATTAAATATTTCACGATGTTTAATAAATTAAAGGTTTTGTAATTATCTAGAAGACATAAGAAAATATAGATTCCACCCGAATGCCCAAACCAATATTAGAGTTCTCTGAACTCCAAGATAACCTTGGAAAGACTTTATCATATTTATACCCGAACCATTAATTTATTCAATCTTTCAACCACAAACTTTGGTCATTGTCCACATAAAATTCTCCCCTTCTCTAGGGGTTCCAGAATGTACTCAAATAATTAGGGAAATGAAAAAGAAAGAACAGAAATACCAAAAATTGGGTAACGAAATGTTTCATATACATTTTGTAAAAGAAGAAGAAATTAATTTTATTATTTATTCACAAGATAATAAAATTAATTTTTGCGGAAAATGAATTTTCAAAGGTTATAATAACATTAATAAAATTTTACTTTCTTTATCTAAAAACTTTAATCTTTTTCATATTTTTATATTAATATTCATACCACAAATTTTAACAACTAGATTATAAATTCAGTAATAATAACATAGAATAGTTCCTTTGTACTCATTCTTGTATGTAACTATATATATAAATTGAGTAAATTTATTTAAACAATAATATACTATATAATCACAAGGTGTTACATTATACCCCTCTTAAATAAATTTTTCAGTTAAATTTTCATTTTGGTTCTCAAAGTTTGAATCTTTTAGATTAAAATTTTTGAAAACCCACATCTTATAAAGGAATAATCAAACTTCTATTGAAACATGAATGTGGGAAACATAATGGTTACTGTAAATGACACATAATCAGGTCACTAGATAAAGAGAACATTATTGGGATGTTAAATTATAAATATACTAGATAAAGATAAAATACAAGTACAAATAGAGAGTTATAGAGATCATTTTCATGTGAATGTCATTGACCTCATATACACAAAATAGTAAGGGTTGAAAATATCATCGATTCATAAAAAATGAAGGTAATGTTATGATATCTTTTTCCATATAATTTTCCTATAGTAGAAGAATTTATATACCATATAGACTAAGAACATAATGAAATATACATCCTTGATTAGTAGAATTAATTCTCTTAATTAGTTTCACCCACAATTTTTGCTTTTTCTGTAAATAATGAATATTCAAGATGATTTTTTCATACCCAAAGATGAAATCAACTTCTAATAGATCACAAGATATATGAAAATATTTAATGTTATACCTCTCATCTATAGAAATTAACCTAAATTAAAACTGCTATAAAAAGGAAATATAATCTGAATCAAACTTCATTTAAGGAAATATATCATTAATGTCTCATACCTCAAAAAAGTTCTTATTGTCCAACATAAATCATTTAATAAATAACTACCTATAAATATTATTTAAAATATTTTTGAATGAAATTGAAACACAAAGTATAATTATTTTATCATATATTCTTCATAGATTAACAAAACATTTATGTCCATATAAAATCAATAACTCTTAACATCTCATACCTAAAAAGTATATACCAAAATCATATAATCTCTAAAATATAATTATCATAAAGTCACAACAAAATCAATTTTACTACCAAAAGGTAAATCAATTGATATTCCACAAATAAAAAACCCATCATAGAAAAAAAAATATTTATTCACCTTAATATTATAATGTATCCACAATAATAAACATCTTAAAAAATAAAATTAGTCTCATATTCACGAAACCCCTTATAAATATCATGGTTATATATAAGATAAATCATATGTTCCAACATGTAATAACACTTTTATCCCAATTAACCATAATTATCACAACATTGATAATCATCATAATCTTAATGATTATCAATAACTTTATCCTAATGTTTATAAGATATATAATCATTATTCCCTAAATAACTAATTCACTGTAACAAATACTAAAACCAATAGTTTTATTTTCTTCAATATCTCACAAAACACACTTAACCATCTTAAAATACTATAATATAAAACCTAAAACAGGGTATCCATGACTATAAACATATGATCAAACTTATATTTATTATCCTATTTTTGTATCAATAACTCTTAACTCATTCTCACATCAAAACATCTTAACCTCAAATGTTATCTAAAAAGTTTCTCTTATACCATATACAACAACCTCTGACTCGCACTCCTAGATCCGATGAAAAAACATCATCTTTATATTTATAAATTTGATTCTAATCAGTGTGACCCTTTTTAAACCATTATAAACATAAAATATCAAAAATAAATATTTCATCGCTTATATACCATTTGAACCCTTGGGTTTAGTGTTTTAGAAAATTTAGAAGAACAATTTCATAATATCTTGAATACAAAAGAAATAGGTTTATAAAAATCTATATCACCTCCCAATAGGTTCATTATATCTAGTAACCATCTTCATAATAAGATTTTGAAATCCTTTATTCACAACCTATGGGAATAGAAAATCAATAAAGTGTGATATAAAATGATCGATAAGGGAAAACATAGAGTGGATATTATCAAAGAATGAATAGGGCATCAATAACATAGAAGAAGTAAATGATGGTCAAATAATTCCTTATAAATAATCATATGGATATCAATAAATATTTCCATAATGATTGAAAGCATAATTTTAGACTTCTTATATATACATTTTTTGCCTCATTCCAAGACATCATAAACATACCATCTAGGCATCATTCGAAAAACATCTTGCATAAATGGCTAAGGCCTTGACTGAATACCCAAACTAGTTTTTTCTCAAGAGATAAACTAATGATTTAAGTGACATATAATTATGGTTCAATCAAATCACATAACATTTCCAATGAATCTATTGTATAAATAAAAAATAAAACTTATTCAAAATTCTTTAATAACAAATAATTCTATATATTGGAAGAACAATCTAATGGAATGTTAAAACAATACCTAGTCAAACTAATTGTAAAGCATCAGGATAAATAATAATAAATGTATCATTACAGCATATGCACAGTGAATTGGTAGAAAAATATTGGGTTTTAGCATTTATGAAAAAAATAATATATAAATATCATCTAAAAAATTCATAATGGAAATAAAATTTTACGTTAAAAAATAAGTTTACTAACTAAAAATATATAGAAAATTAGGAAATATATTTTCTTTGAAAATAACTATGATAATTTTTAATATAATATTAAAAGTATTTATTTCCCATGATGGAATGAAATTATTTTCATGAATTGTAAAAAAAATATTTGGGTTCTCATCTTCGATAAAAGTACCTTATTTGTAAAATGAAAAGAATATTATTTTTAATCATTTTTTGTCATAATTAAAATATTTTTAAAAATGATATCAAATTATTATTTAAGAATTGTAAAAAAATTATTTGAAAACCCTTTAGAAAACATGGGAGTTGTGGAAAATGTTGATTTTACCAAAATTAGATAAATAATGTTGGATTCTCTTAAAAACGTTTTTTGAATGATTTTGGGAACCAAAGAATGATATATGGTAGTGCAACATAAAAATAATCATAATGTACATAGTATTAGATGAATAAATCGGGATTATCAAATATAGGTCATATAATTTTCTTATTATAAATGCAAGAATAAGAAATCTAGTTTAAAATGGGATAGAAAATTATACCTCTTACCAATTTTATATCTATGAAATCATAAGAACCATAAATTTATAAAATGAAAGGAAATAATAAATTCCAAAAAATAACAAGATTTGTGATACAAAATGTCAAAGGGACCATATATATCCATCAAATAAGAATAAAATTTCATAATATAATCAAAGTTCTAATTAAAAAAATTTCAATAAAAACAACCCTTATAAAAATTATATCATTTAATTGAAAATTAATCAATAGAGAGAAAATGTGTAAAAATATAAATACACAAAAAATAAGGGAAATAAAAAAGAACATAAATTAATTTCACACAAAATCAAGGAAGTATATAATCATGGAATAAGTGATATAATCTGTTGAAGGAATATTGAGTTAAGAAACCCTTATTTTTCCCTGTGTCACCACCCATCGATTGATCGTGTGTCCTTTGTATGAATTTTTTTTTGATAACTCGAGTCATTGGGGAATGCGGGAATAGAATTTTATATAGGGATTTGGTAGTTATATTATAAGAAATCTAGAATTTGGGTTGTGTAAAATATGTTAAAGTGAGTTATTTATTATAGGAAAAAATCAATGGTAATTTCAAAATTATACAATATTTAAGGGTCAAAATGGTTATTCATAAATTTACAAGTGAACCTCATAAGGAACAGGAATTGTATGATAAATATTTTCATATCTATATGATAAATGATATTTTTTTATAAAATTATAATTATTTAAATATAATTTTTGAACATTAAATTCTATTTTGGGCCTTTTTCATTACTACTCGTAAAAATTGACTTTAAAAGCATCATGAAAACTACCAATTTCGTATATAATCTATTATATCATCACTTTTCCATCATGAATATTTTTAAAATTGAAATAATAACCGAAATCATTTAAATATTTCCATTTTTAATATTTTTAATTTTATTTATCAAATTTTTTTATGTTTTCTTATATGGCGTGCTATCGCAACGTAAGGGTTTTAGGAAATTGTAATAATTTTAAATTTTAAAAATATTTTAAGAAAATAATTTTTTAAAAAATAATTTTTATATTTTTCATTCATTTATAATGAATATATTTTTTTTCTTCATGTTATGATGACATATTTAATATGTTCTTTTGGAATCTCACACCTTGTACAATAATTACACATTTTTTAGATAATATTATTTTCATATAACATGTGATTTTGAATAAATAATTGAAAATAAAAATATAATTTTAAAACCAAATTCATGAAAAAAAAATTTCTTCTCAATTATTTTCAATACGATACCAAATATGACTTTTTCTATGCTGCACAAACATTACATTAACATTGAAAATGATTTTCATATTCGTTATAAAATAATTCAAAATTATTTGTTTTGAATTATTTAGTTTTAAAATTTGTAGTAAATTGTTATAAATAATTTTCTCCTCATGTTTCATTAATTTATAAATCACATTTATCTTGTGAAAATAGCATAAAATATATTTTATCTCATAAATAAATATGTATTTTTTCACTATTCATCAAAATTTGACTTTAAACACTCCAAGAAAATAATGGGATTCAAATATAAATTTTCATAACCCTAATAAATATTCATTTATATCCATAAAAATAATTAAATAAAATGAATTATTCAAAACAGATCCGATTTAATATTTTAAAATCTATTTAGTTTGTTTTTTTAGCATGCACAATGTAACAACCCAAACTGTTATAAATAAAATTCTCTCTTTTGATTTATTTAAATATATCACCAGGAAATATGGTTTTATAAAACACATGTACTTATATTTGTTTCTCATATAATTTTTTAATATAGAATCCTTTAATAACCATTACTGTTTATAATATATTTATTGAATGGTGATTACAGGATTAATAAAAATATTGGGTATTAGAAAATCTAATAGACATAAAAAAAGAAAGTGATAGACTCAAATTCTAAGATCATACACTATAAATCCCATTTATTGGATATTTTGAGAGAGATTTCATTTTTGGGATTTTTTATTGACCAATCCCAAGATGAGATCCAACAACATAAGCATGAGCGAAACCCTTTACTTGTTAAGTTTATTTTAATCAATATCACAACCCAAAACAAGGTCCCTGAAATGCCCCATGAATGTCTCACAATAACACAACTTACTCTTAGCATGTTTTCTGGTGTATTAAAGGGATATGTATCAAGACCCTATTAATATGAATATGTATATTTATATATATAATAATGAATTTATTTTCATCATGTTATTGTTACTATGTAAATGATTTTTATGTTGACACAATAAAGCAAAAAATTTATTTTTGTGTAATATTAAAATTCAATTAATGAATTTATGAATTAATATATGTTTTAAATAAACAATATTTTAATAATTGTTAAATTACTTTTACCATATATAAATTATAATATAATTATTATAAAGTCAAATTTAATTTTCATAAGAATTCGAAAACTATTATTGTCAAAAAAACCCCTGATTTCTTAATAAATATACATTTTATTATAAAAGTAAAAACATAAATATTTGTAAAATTATTTACAAAAAATGAATACTATTTTTGTAACGCCCCGACCCTAGTTACCTAGAGTCGGTGCATTATTACATAACATTGGCATGATCACGAGAAATATCAAGTCTCGAAATACCGATTAGTTTAGTAGCCTTGGAATAACTAGATACATACATAAATTTTTACATTACATCATAAAAAAACATCTTGTCTTCATATCCCCTCATACTATCCCTGCAGGTCATTCATAAATTACTTCATCATAATCCTGGGAAAAATTAAACATTAAAAGGGGTGAGCTCAGATGCTCAGTAAGGATAACATTATAGCAGAAGCTTTCATAAATAAACATAAACACTTAAGGCAATTTATAACTAAAACAAAACCCTTTTAAACATGAACTTCAGCATAAAATGGCAAAGGTAAAATGAAATAATGCCATTTACTTACTCAAATGGATAATCTACTAGTCTAATGATCACATACAATATCAATAACCACTTTCATAATGACGGAATGCATAATGCCAGACAATCATAACCACATAGCCAAGGCCTCATGCCAAGACTACAAATAAGATTTTTCCAAGGCCTTGTGCCAAGACACTAGTTTGTCTCATGAGACCTACTGATGCACCAAGGAGCTATAGCGGGCTCCACCCGTCACTTATTAAGTCCAATGCATTCCTCATATGAACATGTTTAAACATAACATAAACATTCGTATTAAAACTAGCATACGAAATGTCAATACTTTTACCACAAACCATGAATGGTATAAAAACATCACAGCCACAGTCAAACATAACTCATTCGATACAATATGGAAGATTGTATTGTATCACATTAACCTCAATAAAGAATAATGAATGATGTTGACATATATAATCATCAAAACTATTTGAGAGAAATATCCCCCTTTTCTTGAAAACATTTTAAAGCCACACTATTTGTCAAGAAGCCATTTAAAAGTAGATTTTTGAATCAAAGTGTCCCATACCACTTTGAAACTTTTTAAAAGGAGTTTTGATTTCTAAACTTTAATGTCCATATAAATAAATCCTTAAAAACATTTTTAAAACATGGACATTAATGAGAAAGGTTTAGATGAATACGTCTTTAAAACATTTAAAAATGGTATTTTAGTTAGAGATTCTAACCAAAAGAGACACTTGAATACAAATAATTGATGTAATAAAAACTTTGTAATATCATGAGAATAAAGGGAATCATGTTATTCTATGTCAAAGTACATTATATACACCACATAAAAGTGATTTGGTGTATATCATCAAAGAAGTCTCAATGGAATGTAAATTGAAATGAAATCTCTCATAAAGGTTGTATCCTTAGGTTAAGGATAAATCAATGACATAATTATGTGTGACAAATATAAATACACTAAATATGATTGGATATTCAGTGTAAAACAATCAATGGACATTCACAGATATTCTTGTAAAAACAATACCAACGAGTTGGATGTTTAACTCAACAAATGAAGAATGAGTTAATATTACTCTTATCAAATTCATATCAATGACTTGAGAATTAAGAATGGAGTGATTATGTGTATCAAACTTATATCCACAGGAAGGGGAGTGGAAATTATGACATAATCAAATAAATAGTGATTCCACACATAATCTTGGGGTAATATAATCAATGAAATATGTGTAAAGCCAAATGAGTGGAAATTGAAATTTCAAATTCCCTTATCGATTAGGTAACTTACGAAACATACACCAATGAAAGAAGTATCATACCCTGATGATGTAAATACCCATAAATTAAAGTATAATAAACAATGGATGCAATCATGGGCAGTTCACATACCCCACATGCAATAATTAAGTGGTGAATAATGGAAATCTCACGAAATTAAAAGTGAGATAAGAAACCCCTTACCACATTAATCAACTGAGTCGTATGGACAAATGTTAATGACCACCAAATTATTTACAGAATAACATGAATATAAAGAGAATCATGATAATATATATCAAATGGCCGTACACAATACACCACTTCCAATAATTTAGTGGCGAACAATGGAAATCTCACGGAATTGAAAGTGAGATAAGAGAATCCCTTACCTTGAACATTCCCTTAGTTGATGGTATGTTAACCTCCTGTATAATAATTAAAACATTGTTATTAAATTATACAATAATCATATACATCAATATGATATCATATATGATCTTTTAACATTGCTTTATTAATAATATCTTAGTATTATCGTCGTTTCGGGTGATAATCGATTCGTTCTTCTTAAATGTTTGGTTACGTAAGACATGTTTGGAATGGATAGATTATATGTTATTATTAATCAGAATGATATTAAAATTATTTTTAACCCTAAAATGAGAATAAGACTTGAATGGATACGATGGAGGATGGATCTCACCGTGTTCGTGGAGACGGTAGTCCGTACGTACGCACGAATGCTACTTCCATTTAATTTTTCATTTTAAAAGAATTGAATCCAATTGATATGTAGGTATATTATTATTCCAGTATAATATAATATTTTATATATGCTACTTATGTTCATTAACACCATTCTTTATAAGTTCCATGTGTGGTATGAAGGAGTCATATCATTTTAAGGGGGCGGTAGTCCGCACATCCTCAAATGAAATTATCGTATGTATATACAACATGAAACGAATAATGATATGAAATAAAATGGAATTACAGAAGCTTATATATAAAATATATATCATTAATATCATATTTAATTACAGTTCCATCATAATGGCCACCATGAGAGGCGGTAAGATGTATTTGAACAATCATCGTTTCGTGAGGCGTTAGTTTGCCATCCACAGAAACATTATGTTCTTCATCCAATAGATGGAGTTGTGTGTATGTGTAGTTTGAATCTTTCTTATAAAAACATCCTAGTATATTTTGGATACTGGTGTTGTTACAAAAGAAAGGAAATAAAAAGAGTTTGGGGGTTGGAGAAGCAAAATAAATGAAAATAATTTAAGATAAAACGTTACCTTTAATTTAGGTAACTCACTTTGGTTGGAACCAAAGGACTTCTTGAAATGATTTATGTCTAAGGGGAAGCTTCAAGGAGGAGGATAGGGATGTGGGGAGATTATTTGGGCAGGGTTTTTACGATCCAAGTGGCTTGAGAGGTGTGAGGAATGAGTAGAAGTGGTCTCCTTTTATAAGGGAGAGGAGGGGCTCTTTAGGAAAGAGTGAAAGTATTACTTTATAATATAATTATATTCGGTTTATAATGGTCCAAAAATCATTGAGGTCGAAGATAAGATTACTCATATTATAAATAAAATCAACCAATAAAAATTGGACAGGTTTTAGATAATATTTTAACCATTATATTCATATTTATTTAAATGATTTATTAATGTGGTAAACATTGCATAATTATTGTGTCATTAATAATTTAAATTATTTGATGTCTAAAAATTATAAATAAAATATCCTTATGTAGGAAATCTTTTTATCTTTCTAATTAATATTTATAATCGAAAATCCAACATGTATAACCCTATGTTAAAATTGTTCTTCTAAAAGATGTAAGCTTATGCCATTTTTTTTATTTTAACTTTATTAATATAATGTGTCCATACCACATACAAGTGGCTCCAAGGGGTCCCCAAATCGACCCAAGGATGCCCATGGTCTGGTATGTGTCCACCAATAAGGTTAGGACATGTTTTAGGGTAATTTTGTATTATTATAATATTATTTTTTTAAACCTTATTTACCGGATTTACCCTTTAACCATGATAAATAAAATATTTACCGCAGTAATTATTCAAAATTGTAAAAATAAAAGTTACCTATTTACATAATTTGGACATCCTGATTCCAAATATGTAATCCATTTTTCCAAATTCAAAACACAGAAGTGGCAGAAATTAATTTAAAATTAATTCCCGTTGTTAAAATAAAAAGCGTGTTTTTAAGAGATGATAACTATCAAAAGATTGACACTTGTTTATGTCTGGTTTAATTGTGAAATTATGTCCAATGAAAAACATTAAATTAAATGGTAAAAATAAATTCTAAATATACTTTAAAACCACTCAAATTCATAATTTATCAATATTAATTATTTTGATTAAAAAAGTTGTTTTTAATTAAAATTTAGTAATTTTCACTATTCATCAAAATATAAAAGTTATCCGAAAAGTACCAAAATTTCACCCTAGGCTAATTTCGATATTCCGAATCCAAAAATGAAGTCCATTTTTAAATATAAAATATATATGATTTCAAAAAGTAGATATTACTATTCACAACGGCTAGTTTAATTAGTTGTGGTGTGTGTTAGAACTCGAGGTTGCGTACAACACACGCTATCGCATTATTCGAAGGGAAACGTACCGTGGAAGCTTGGGGTGTTACATTATCCCCTCCTTAAATAAATTGCATCCTCGCAATTTTTAAAATTTTTCTTGGGAATATAATGGAAAGTCCCACATCGGAAAAAGAGTCAATAAAACTATCACTTTAAAAGAAAGAAAGAGAGGTATAAGGGTCATCCAAGATAACCCATACTAGGATTCCATGTAAGAAAACATGGATATGGATGATAAACTAAGTGTCATGTTCTGATGGAGAGGGATAGAAATCATGATCAGGAGAAAGTTAACAATGAGAAAACCACAAACTTGTGTTGGGACAAACGACCATTAGTCTCCTAGTAGGAAAGTAAACGGACAACATTTTTTTAAGTTACATTACATAAGGAAGAGGAAATAATTTATGATATTGACTAAGAACATTATGAGATATACTTCAATTTTATGTAGATTTTCATTCTTTAATAAATTTCCACCACTAACTCATTTTTTTTTAAACGATGAGTATTCAAGAAGACTTGGTCACACTGGAAGAGCTAGAATAAACTTCTATAGAATCACATGATCCATGCAGGATAAACCATATATTTACATTGTCTTTGAAGATTAATCAAAACCAAAATGGATAGTGAATGATCTAATGATCCCCCAAAAGGATATTCATTGAGATAAATATGCACTAATCTTAATTTCTAAAATTAAACCAACAATACCCCAAAGTTAAATAGATACCATTCAATAACCAATTGTCCTTAAAATCCTTTAATATAATCCAAACTAATATTGAAACCCAAAACATAGAAGAATTTGATTATGTAGTCTCCCATGTTACATTGTATCTCCAAATGACATCAAATACTCTTAAAGTCACATACTTAAAAGTAATAAACATTATCACATATTCTCTGTTATAGGTTAATCATTTCCATAAATAACCCAAATCACTATAAATCAACAATAAAAACGTAGATAAAAATCCACCATTACTCTACAAATGAAACCCCATTGTATTCTATTTTCCTTGGGCATATAGTGTTCCCAACAAAGCGAACATCATCCAAAATAACATTTATCACTTAATCACCAAATCATTTTCCTATACCAAGGGTATTCATTTGATAAGACATAAGAACCCAAATCATCTTATTATTGATCAATAAAATCATTTAACAAAAAAAATAGTCACACTAACCAGGGACTTCACGTAGTCTAGTGATAGGCGATAAATCCCAATCGCACTTTGGTTGTGGGTTCGATTCCCACAGCTTTGTCCGACGCGACGGGTTGTCACACGGTCTACGTGTTGTCTTTTTTCAAAAACTATATTTTATAATATTACCAAAATGAGATAAATTCCTCAAAATAACATAATTTAACCACAAATGTTATATCATTCTTTTCATTTTCATCCCAAATTATAATAACATATCATTTTCTCAAACCCCAACGATCATATAAAACCAAATGGTTATTTATACCTATATCCACAAGAGAAGAGACAATTCTTCCTCAAATATCATTCTCACATGGCAAACTGCGGGGTTACAAATACAAGAGAAAATTATTCCAAAGTAAACCCATCAACAAGTAGTGCTAATTTTTCTCCAACCATTTATTTCCACATAGCTTCTTCTTTGACCAAGAAAATATCCTATAGAATAGGACATTCACTCAGGTAATGGCCAGGTCCCCTACATTTACGGCAAATGACTGTAAATGGACTCTTGGGACCATTTTTATCTTCTTCCATAGTACTCTTCATTTTTCTTCAGCAATTCTTCACTTTATGTCCTTCCTTCCCGCACGTAAAACATTTCGTTGTCCCATTGAGACACTTTCCTGGGTGTCTCTTTCCACATTTCCTGCATGAAAAAAATTGAGGGTTCATTTCTCCATGGTCTCCATTACTGGAGCTCTTATCATTTATCACCTTTCTCTTCATTGTTGAGTCTGGGAGTTGGTTAATATATATGTTGTTGATCATATTTTTAGAAAACTGATTTGTCATAAAGACGATATCTTTTACGCCTATCAACATTCCATTTTGTTGCTCATTGCCACCACCGTTCCCACCTTGTACATCATTCTCAAAGTCACTATGACTTCATTGGAATCCAGCCATTGACTAAAACCAGAAATCATTGTGTGAGTAATAGTAGTCGTAAAATCATTTAGAGATTAAAATGTCACCATATTCTCAATTTGAAACATATTAGGATTAACCAAGGTCATTTACTCTCATCTTATGTATATATTACTTAAATTGGTTTGTAAAGAAAATTTAAATTATCCTAAGCATATCCCCTGGGAGTGTCGTAACCAAGAGTGCAGCAAGGCCCGTTGTCGTGCAACAGTTTCCCGTTCGAGTCTAGCTCAAAGCGGTGTTTTCGGGTTTTACCCCTAGGTACATCTATGCCAAAGTCGCCTCTACCAGCTCGTATCCAGACAGGGATGTATTGCTCGGAAAACTCACAAAATCTCTACAATACCAAATTTCTAGGAAGTTCTTTTATACTAATCCTCAAAGTTCATCTTAGGTCTACGTGCTCTAATCAGAGTTTATCTAAATCTAGCTTCCAAGGTTTGTACTAAACATCCTCTGATACCAACTGTAACGCCCCGACCCTAGTTACCTAGAGTCGGTGCATTATTACATAACATTGGCATGATCACGAGAAAGATCAAGTCTCGAAAGACCGATTAGTTTAGTAGCCTTGGAATAACTAGATACATCCATAAATTTTTACATTACATCATAAAAAAACATCTTCTCTTCATATCCCCTCATATTATCCCTGCAGGTCATTCATAAATTACTTCTTCATAATCCTGGGAAAAATAAAACATTAAAAGGGGTGAGCTCAGATGCTCAGTAAGGATAACATTATAGCAGAAGCATTCATAAATAAGCATAAACACTTAAGGCAATTTATAACTAAAACAAAAGCCTTTTAAACTTGAACTTCAGCATAAAATGGCAAAGGTAAAATGAAATAATGCCATTTACTTACTCACATGGATATTCTACTAGTCTAATGATAACATGCAATATCAATAACAACTTTCAGAATGATGGAATGCATAATGCCAGACTATCATAACCACATAGCCAAGGCCTCGTGCCAAGACTACAAATAAGATTTTGCCAAGGCCTTGTGCCAAGACACTAGTTTTTCTCATGAGACCTACCGATGCACCGAGGAGCTATAGCGGGCTCCACCGGTCACTTATTAAGTCCAATGCATTCCACATATGAACATGTTTAAACATAACATAAACATTCATATTAAAACTAGCATACGAAATGTCAATAATTTTACCACAAACCATGAATGGTATAAAAACAGCACATCCACAGTCAAACATAACTCATTCGATACAATATGAAAGATTGTATTGAATCACATTAACCTCAATCAAGAATAATTAAGGATGTTGACATAGATAATCATCAAAACTATTTGAGAGAAATATCCCCCTTTTCTTGAAAACATTTAAAAGTCACACTATTTGTCATGAAGCCATTTAAAAGTAGATTTTTGAATCAAACTTTCCCATACCACTTTGAAACTTTTTAAAAGGTGTTTTGATTTCTAAACTTTAATGTCCATATAAAGAAATCCTTAAAACCATTTTTAAAACATGGACATTAATGAGAAAGGTTTAGATGAATAAGTCTTTAAAACATTTAAAAATGGTATTTTAGTTAGAGATTCTAACCAAAAGAGACACTTGAATACAAATAATTGAGGTAATCAAAACTTTGTAATATCATGAGAATAAAGGGAATCATGATATTCTATATCAAAGTACATTATATACACCACATAAATGTGATTTGGTGTATATAATCAAAGAAGTCTCAATGGAATGTAAATTGAAATGAAATCTCTCATAAAGGATGTATCCTTAGGTTAAGGATAAATCAATGACATAATTATGTGTGACAAATATAAATACACTAAATATGATTGGATATTCAGTGTAAAACAATCAAAGGACATTCACACATATTCTTGTAAAAACAATACCAACGAATTGGATGTTTAACTCAACAAAGGGAGAATGAGTTAAAATTACTCTTATCAAATTCATATCAATGACTTGAGAATTACCAATGGAGTGATTATGTGTATCAAACATATATCCACAGGAAGGGGAGTGGAAATTATGACATAATCAAATGAATAGTGATTCCACATATAATCTTGGGGTAATATAATCAATGAAATATGTGTAAAGCCAAATGAGTGGAAATTGAAATTTCAAATTCCCTTATCGATTAGGTAACATACGAAACATACACCCATGAAAGAAGTATCATACCCTGATGATGTAAATACCCATAAATTAAAGTATAATACACAATGGATGCAATCATGGGCAGTTCACATACCCCACATGCAATAATTAAGTGGTGAATAATGGAAATCTCACGAAATTAAAAGTGAGATAAGAAACCCCTTACCACATTAATCAACTGATTCGTATGGACAAAAGTTAATAACCACCAAATTATTTACAGAATAACATGAATATAAAGAGAATCATGATAATATATATCAAATGGTCGTACACAATACACCACTTCAATAATTTAGTGGCGAACAATGGAAATCTCACGGAATTGAAAGTGAGATAAGAGAATCCCTTACCTTGAACTTCCCCTTAGTTGATGGTATGTTAACCTCCTGTATAATAATTAAAACATTGTTATTAAATTATACAATAATCATATTCATCAATATGATATCATATATGATCCTTTAACATTTCTTTATTAATAATATCTTAGTATTATCGTCGTTTCGGGTGATAATCGATTCGTTCTTCTTAAATGTTTGGTTACGTAAGACATGATTGTAATGGATAGATTATATCTTATTTGTAATCAGAATGATATTAACATTATTTTTAACCCTAAAATGAGAATAAGACTTGAATGGATACGATGGAGGATGGATCTCACCGTGTTCGTGGAGACGGTAGTCCGTACGTACGCACGAACGCTACTTCCATTTAATTTTTCATTTTAAAAGAATTGAATCAAAATGATACATAGTTATATTATTATTACAGTATAATATAATATTTTATATATGTTACTTATGTTCATTAACACCATTCTTTATACGTTCCATGTGTGGTATGAACGAGTCATATCATTTTAAGGGGGCGGTAGTCCACACTTCCTCAAATGAAATTATCGTATGTATATACATCATGAAACGAATAATGATATGAAATAAAATGGAATTAAAGAAGCTTATATAAAAAATATATATCATTAATATCATATTTAATTACAGTTCCATCATAATGGCCACCATGAGAGGCGGTAAGATGTATTTGAACAATCATCGTTTCGTGAGGCGTTAGTTTTCCATCCACAGAAACATTATGTTCATCATCCATTAGATGGAGTTGTGTGTATGTGTAGTTTGAATCATTCTTAGAAAAACATCCTAGTATATTTTGGATACTGGTGTTGTTACAAAATAAAGGAAATAAAAAGAGTTTGGGGGTTGGAGAAGCAAAATAAATGAAAATAATTTAAGAGAAATCGTTACCTTTAATTTAGGTAACTCACTTTGGTTGGAACCAAAGGACTTCTTGAAATGCTTTCTGCCTAAGGGGAAGCTTCAAGGAGGAGGAGAGGGATGTGGTGAGCTTATTTGGGCAGGGTTTGGATGAGCCAAGTGGCTTGAGAGGTGTGAGGAATGAGTAGAAGTGGTCTCCTTTTATAAGGGAGAGGAGGGGCTCTTTAGGAAAGAGTGAAAGTATTACTTTATAATATAATTATATTCGGTTTATAATGGTCCAAAAATAATTGAGGTCGAATATAAGATGACTCATATTCTAAATAAAATCAACCAATAAGAATTGGACACGTTTTAGATAATATTTTAATCATTATAATCTTATTTATTTAAATGATTTATTAATGAGGTAAACATTGCATCATTATTGTGTCATTAATAATTTAAATTATTTGATGTCTAAAAATTTAAAATAAAATATCATTATGTAGGAAATCTTTTTAGATTTCTAATGAATATTTATAATCTAAAATCCAACATGTATTACACTATGTAAAAATTGTTCTTCTAAAAGATGTAAGCTTATGCCATTTTTATTTTTATTTTAACTTTATTAATATAATGTGTCCCTACCACATACAAGTGGCTCCAAGGGGTCCCCAAATCGACCCAAGGATGTACATGGTCGGGTATGTGTCCACCAATAAGGTTAGGACACGTTTTAGGGTAATTTTGTATTATTATAATATTATTTTTTAACCCTTATTTACAGGATTTACCCTTTAACCATGGTAAATAAAATATTTACCGCAGTAATTATTCAAAATATGTAAAAATAAAAGTTACCTATTTACATAATTTGGACATCCTGATTCCAAATATTTAATCCATTTTTCCAAATTCAAAACACAGAAGTGGAAGAAATTAATTTAAAATTAATTCCCGTTGTTAAAATAAAAAGCGTGTTTTTAAGAGATAATAACTATCAAAAAATTGACACTTGTTTATTTCTGGTTTAATTGTGAAATTATGTCCAATGAAAAACATTAAATTAAATGGTAAAAATATATTCTAAATATACTTTAAAACCACTCAAATTCATAATTTATCAATATTAATTATTTTGATTAAAAAAGTTGTTTTTAATTAAAATTTAGTAATTTTTACTATTCATCAAAATATAAAAGTTATCCGAAAAGTACCAAAATTTCACCCTAGGCTAATTTTGATATTCTGAATCCAAAAATGAAGTCCATTTTTAAATATAAAATATATATGATTTCAAAAATTAGGTATTACTATTCACAACAGCTAGTTTAATTAGTTGTGGTGTGTGTTAGAACTCGAGGTTGCGTACAACACACGCTATCGCATTATTCGAAGGGAAACGTACCGTGGAAGCTTGGGGTGTTACAATTTTTGTAATGAGAAGGCCAGAATTATCCAATGGTGAATTTTTCCTAATTTTATTACGCAGTCAAATTTTCAGGTGAAAATTAAATATTTTATGAATATAAGTTTTGTTTTATGACATCATAATGGAACAAAAGTGATAATTAATATAAATGGGATCCACAAAAAATTCCCCTTTAAAATAATTTTATTTTATGTTTATATTATTTATTTTGTAAATCCATTATGAATCCTCCAAAATAAAAAATATATTTTGATATTTTAAAATCTTTTCTTTAAGAGTTTGACTCATCTCTACATAATAAAGATAATTGTTTTAATATGATAGACCCTTGTACATAAAAATTATAACTACGCCTTTTTATGAAACCTTTGGAAAAAACATGGCATGGTTTTTGGTTTTGAAATTTTTTTATATTTATTTCAAACCCTAAATAAAAAATAAATCCCCCTACTATCCCATATAAACCCACAAAACCTCACATTTGTCTTCACTAAAAAAATTTATCATTAGTATAATATTCCATCTACTCTATATAGTTTTCCCAAGGTACCCTATATCTCTCAAGAAGCCCCTCCCAAGATTTTGAAGACACAATTTCATCTAAGGGAACATCCTCTCCTTTTAATTCAAGAACCCTATTTAGAATTTGTATTCTTAATTATCCTTTTTATGATTTAATTTATTTATAAACATCCCCTAATGTCCAATAAATTTTATTTTAATGATCTTTCATTTATTACCTAAAATTTTGACTTTCACTAATGTTGTTACTGTACTAAAATTTTGTAATGGATTTCTCTCTTCTCATTTTCATTCAAGAACACCTTTTATGTTATATCTGTTAAATTATATTTTATTTGGTTGTAATATATTCTTACATATTAAATATACTATTAATTTAATTTATAAATTATTATATCCACATTTTAACTCTCATTAATACTCCCATGATCCTTTATGTACACCTGTTACCATGCTGAAATTTCATAAAGGATCTTTTCATTTATCTTCTTTATTCTAGTACGCTCTTTACCATATGTATTTTATCATTATTTCCTTGTGATGGGATTGTTTATTCCATTTAAACTTACATTAAATTTTATTCCAAAATAATGCGAGACCATTTTCACTATTATTAACCATTTATATGGATTTTTAAGTTACACTATTGGGCTGTAGAAATTTCACCACTATTTTCCATTCCGAAACAATTTTGTAGTGAATATCATACCAAAATTTCTATCAAGGGTGTTCACATTTATGAACATATAATTATTTATTTAAGACATTCCTGTATTTATTCCACATTTCTTGATCATGGAATAAATTATGATGATGAGTGAATCCATGTTGTATAATCTGTGTGACACACTTAAGTATGAGAATGAAATGAAAATGATTGGTGTTCCTAGATTGCGCTCCAATGAATTGGGTAATGTTTAGTGTCATGATTATTCACATCAGGATATAGAGTGAAAATAATTAATTCACTATAATTTTTTCACCATGTTGTCATGTAGGGTTTATCCATGACCTATGCTTATGATTCAGTGTTATAATTTGTTTCCACATTCCCCATGATATGATTATCATGTAATATCTTGCATAATTATTCATGATACTTTCACTCCTCATTGATATTCATATTTTCTAACATCTATCACACTTTTCATGCTTCATCCCTTTCTTGGATATATATCACCCATTTCTTATGTATATCCCCAGGTTATCCCATCCATTTATAGGTTTGAAGGAGTATTTTGTGCGTGTTAAATAAATTTTAAATAATTATTTTTTATTCCTTATTATATTTTGTTATGTAATGTACTAACATATCCAATACACTAGACTTTCAAATCATCAAGGTTTTATTAAGAGTAGTCTGATTTAATAAATCAACAATAAATTTGTAACAAATATCAGGGTTGGTATAGTTCGTATCGAAGGAAAAGTTTAGTAATTTTTCAGATTAGGATTAGAAAACATGAGAAAAACCGTAGGAATAAGACTAAGTATAAGAAAACAACCCTAAATATTTTTTACTATAGAGTAATTTTTTTCAATAAAATACATCCATTTATGGATACTGTAAGAGAAGGTGGCTCTGGAAAGGATGCGCTTGGGATTAAAAAGTTTAACAATGTGTTTCGGGTCTGTCTCAGGTAACCTGGTATATGAAAATGGGACTTACTATGCAGCATGTTTGAGACTCCTGGGGGGATATGCTTTGGTAAATTCATAATCTTGTTACAAGCCATTAATTAGGGAACGAAAAAAATTCCATAAGTAAATATGTTATGAAATATATCATGGATAACATATATTCAAGCCTACAGATTTGTAAGTTATGTAAATAAAGGTAATTTAAAAGTTTTCCATTTAATGTCATTGGAATTCCCTTTATGGGTTAAACAGTTTGGAAATACACATCTTTAACTTTACCTTGATTATTTCTAATAGCTTGAAATATTAAAATCGAGTAAACAATCTATGCAATGGGAAATTTGTCACTGTATTCACTCGCTATAGAAATCTCTTCGATGATTGGTATTTCTTTAAACTAAATCATTTGAGCTAGATACGCTTTCTCATAGATAAAAAATATTTATATTTGAGATGATTCAACCATATAATATTTGTCCTCCTCTCACTTTTATAAAATCATGGGATAATTTTTAATTTAGAGATTTATTTTTTTACACAAAAATTTATGTTGGATCCATATTTGGAAATCTAATCCATGCCTAGAATTACATCAATTTATACAAAAGACAGCATGACAACATGCTTTGCGAAGTTCATCCCATAAACATTGATAGGGGAGGAGTTATTTACATGGGATGAAATAATTTCTCCATTTTCCATTTTTGACGACATATATACTTACATTCTTTGTTATGGTGTTAGAATTGTTCTAATAAACTTTTGTGATATGAAGCAATGCGTAGAAGCATAATAAAAACATATGTTTGTTATTCTTCAATGAATAACTGTCGTTCATATCCCCACATCATGATGGGATATGTTATTAAAAATCCCTCTTATTACCCATTTTATGTCAAAATTATTAGAGGAAAATTTCACTCTCATCAACCATACTTATGAATTTCTAAGTAACATTTTCATTCTATTGAAATTTCACAGCAATTTTTTATGACAAAAATATTGTGTAGTGAATAGCATGGCCATTTTTTATCAATGGTATTCACCTGTATTCACAAATTATTCTTTATTTGTGACTTCCATATATTTATAAAATGTTTTTCGATCATTGATTATATTATGATGATGAATTAATTAATCTTGTATGATCTATCTAGAACAATTAAGTGTGAGAATGAAACGAATATGATGTTTGCACCTAGATAGCACTCCAATTCATTGGGTAATATTTAGTATCATGATATTTCACATTAGGATATAGAGGTAACCTATTTCCTTTAACAAATTGTGTCCAACATGATGTCTTGGCGAGTTTAGCTTGTTCCTATATTTATGATTCAGTGTTTTAAGTTGTTACCACATTTACCATGTTATGATTATCATCTTATATCATGCCTTGTTATTCATGTTCAATTTATTCCTCATTTATATTCCTATTTTATAATAGGTATCACTTATTCCATTTTTATTCCAATTATGATATTTTTAGATCATCGCATTCTTATGTGTGACCCCCGGTTATCTCGTGTTATTTTATGTTCAAAGTATTATTTTGAGATTGTTAAAAAAGTTTTCAATAAATATGTCTTATTCCCTATTATATGTTGTTATATAATGTACCTAATTCCCAAATAAACTAGATGCCTCAATTATTAGGGTTTTATTATTTATATTCATATGTAATAAATCAAGTATTAATGTGTAATAAAGAGAAAGGTTGTTATATACAAGCGTTGCATCTACAATGTGAATGTGTTATTGATAAATATATATTTTTATGAAAAAATTATAAAAATTTACTATCGTAAATATAATAGAATCATTTTCAATATTACCATTTATAATCATTCATATATTATTTTAATACTCATGAAAAATATTAATATTTATTAAAACAATGATATTTACCTTTTGTATACATTACTTAATTAGTATTAATGTTATTTTCAAAGAAAATTTTTATAAAGATACCATGTTTTTTAGATTAATATAGGTTTGTATGAATTCAAATCATCCAATAAGATAAGGTTTTTTTTATTTTAAGGTTATAACCTACAGTTTTAACCCATTTTTCTTGTTTAACTCTTATGGTGGTGATAAATTTTACCATGGTTAATATTTATAATGAAACAAATGACCTATTTTGGAACCTTTAACCACTTGATTCCAAATATGGAATCCATTTTTAATTTATAGTTCCTAAAAGTTTCATAAATAAATTTTAATATAAATGTATAAAATAAAATGAAAACCATTTTTTAGAAAAATGTGTTTTTTGGACCAAAAATAAAAATCCAGAAACATCAGGTAAAATGAATGTTAAAATGTATTGAATTAGATTATATCTAATTAAATAAAACCAATTTTACATTTATAATAGATTTAAATAAAGATGGGTGTATTTATTTAAAACGAAATGATAGGTTTAAGAAAATTAGTATTTTTCATTATTCACTTAAAAATAAATCTCTTTTAAAAAACAAACAAAATTATCCTAAGATGATTTTCATGTGAATATTTTTTTTAAAAAGTTTATTTTATAATATAAAATTTTTTAGAGTGCTATAAATTCATTATATTATTTATTCATAAAATCAAATAAAACTTCTTTTGATGAAAAATGTATTTTTAAAGCATATAATGATTTTACTGAAAATGTAATTTCTTTATCCAAAATAATTATAATTAATTTAATTTATTTATTTGTATTAATAACTCAAATTATAATTAATATTTTATTGTAATCAATAAAAATAGTATATCATTGTTCGTTTAAACTCAGTGTTGTTTGTAACTTATTCTATAGAACAAATTAATTTTTTTTAAATAAATATATATTCTAAAATTTCTAGTTCTACATAAATATTGATACATTAAAATAATAACTTATTGTTATATTATTTAAACTAATTTCATTATATTATGGTGGTTAATAAATCATTATCATGGGAATATTAAGAATAAATTATTAAGGAGGTATTACTTATATCTGGAGCTTAATATTTCTCTTTTAATTATAATTGAAAATAGAGGCCTTAAGATATTAAATGAAATACAGAGGATAACATAAGTGAGAAGGGTTTATATTAGAAACATATTGGATGATTTTTATAAAGAATTTATAAGGTAAGACTATATCATGAATTGGTGGGGGACTATCGTTTATAAGTGAACCAGATGGATATTTTGGAAGCACCATTTATATTTTAAAAAATGAAAAGTCACTATTAAAGGGTAAAATGATCAAAATGGGTTAACAGTAAAAATATATATCTGATTTTTGGTTAATCCACACCACAATCATCCATTTAAATACATTTTATTAACTTTTTAGGGTCACTTCTTATTAATAAATAAATTTTCATTATTTTTACAAACACCTGTTTAATTAAATTTTAACCATTGTAATTAATTTTAATGAACCATATTAAAAAATAATTGTTTTCCTAAATTAAAACTCTTTATTTCAAAAATTATAATCATATTATCAAATTATGTTTATAATACTGTGAAATTATTAATTTAAAATAATCACACATAATGCGTAAGAATTGTTTTTAATAAAATTGTGATTTTAACATTTGAATCTAGGTATTAGAAAAAATAGACATTGTATTTAATTAAAATAATAATTTGGTTTATTATTTAAAAAAATTTGGTATTTGAAAGAAATTAAAAATCAAATTTTTCATAGATAATATTTAAAAAAATGAAAAACTAAAGAAAAATTTAATTTAGGGAAAATATTACTTTAGATCCAAGATGTTAAGTATATAGTTTCTATGTTCTACTAAATATTTAGAATCACCTAATTATTTTATTAAATTAATAAAAAAATTAATAGTATTATAAAAAATTATAAAATTCTAATAAATTTTTATTATATGATAAAACCATAAAAAATGTAGTTTTGGTAAAAATAATTCTATTAATTGTTCACCCAATAATCAATTATCTTAGAAAATAATGAAAATTAACCCTAAAATAATTTTGAAATTTGAAATTTTAAAATGGAGTTCATTTCATATTATTATTATTATAAAAATTATATATTTATATTTTGAATGACAAAAAAAATATTGATTAATGACCTTATTTACACACATGGTGTTCTTAGTGTTATTTCAAACCAATCTCCATTTTATAAAATTCTAATATATTAGATCCGATATTGAAATATTTTATAATTACATAGTAAATTATTCTATTTTTTCTATCAGTGTAGAATATAAAATAATTTTTTTACAAAAATTAGAAAGAATAGTTAAATCTCTTTTATTATATATTATAAAAATATAAGAATTTATATTTTAATTATAACTTCTTATTTACTAGGGTTTTCATTATTCTTATTGTTTTTTAAAAAATATTTACCTATTATAATATGTCTCCTTTTCATTTACTGGTGATTTTACAACAAGTAATCAAATTTACTATTTATATAAATGGGACATTATTTAAAAAAAATCATGTGTTGCTAAATTCACCACCCTAAATAAAATACGCCTATAAAATTTTAATTACTACTCAGAAGTGAATAACGATAAGGTTATCTAAAAATTTATATGAATCATGATAGTCATTCTTATGAGGTTTGATCCTTACTATTACATATAAGACTACCGAACACATCTTTTCCATTAAAATTGGTATATAAAAAATATTGATTTAATCTATAATAGTTTCAGCAATATACCCCACATGATTTAGTGTTTGGATAAATATATTGATACTGAATTTTTATAGGGATTTTATAATAATTTTTTTAAAAATATGGGAATATGTTTTGATTTAGTATTTTTAAATGTTTTTTCGTGTCATGTAAATTATTATATTCTATATATATATATATATATATCAAATCCATTCCCAATACCACATAAAATATGACTAAGGTATTGATAATGTGATTTATAGAGATCATGAAAGCATTCATTAGAGAAGTTATATATACTCATGATACAATAATCCTAAAAGTATAGGTTTTTATTAATAAAATTTCATCTCATTATCAGGATGGTGATTTTGTACTCTTATTAAACATTCAATGTACAAAAGAGTGGGATATCAAATGTTAATACACAACACTAATGATTATTGAGTGGACGATCAATCTTCCTCAATCCACATCATCTTCACCACTAACATATCTATTATTGCTTTCATATGAATTCCCTTTTTGTGGAATTTATTGATATATATCATCTTTTCTAGCCCTTAGATTATAACATTGACATGGATAATTCCCATTTTTACACATTTTAAATATTAAAATATCCATTTTACCTTTTTATGAACATTATTTCCATCTATATTTTTGAAAAAAATCCTCATTTTTTGAGCAGTTTACGGATCAATTCCATCCTATATCACAAATAAATTAAATTCCATTTTTTCAGTAACAACCATGGTTTCTTATACACCCATTTATTACACAGAGTGATTTAACTCTTCTTTCCATAATTTTCTCCACCTCCCACTATTCCACAAGACTCAATCCATATCTTATTTGGTTGGTTTTAGATATCAATGATGTTAAAAATGGTAATTATAATTCTAGAAAGATAGTTTCACATAATTTCAATGTTTCTCAATATAGCTCATATCCAATTAGGATGCTCATTTGTATAATCTCATCATTGTACATGGCATTGATTGTTTACATGGTTACATGGTCTCAACCATTACTAAAACCTAAATGAGTTAATGAGAGTGATGAATACTTAACATCATAAGGTAATGATCATAAATGATCTTATAAAAATCTCGAACTTAATATTATTTACTCTTTAAAAACATTTCATTAGATTTTAGTTTAACCTAAATCATTCTTATTTAAATCATAGATTATTTAGGCTGGGTTCTATTTTACTTTTTTAACTAATTCCAAAAAATAATATATCCATCATAATGGATCATAAAAGGAATTTGATCAACAAAATCAAATCCTCTAGAATTTTATGGTCATGTTGTTATTCTTACACCCATTATTCATACACCAGAGATAATATTGAGTTGATACTCAACCATAAATTTTCATGTTAATTATATGTAGGTGCATATTTTTATACCCATGTACACATTCCAATATCCATACTAGGATTTAAATTATTGGAAATAAATTCACAAAACATTACAAAAACATCAGAGTGTAATCATATATTTATATTTACTCCTTAGTCATATCCCAAATATTTTCCCTAATTATCTATAATCATAATCCATAAACATCATAAAATATTCATTATAAAAAACCTAATGTTTTATTTATTATAATTAAACTATGATCATACAAATCCAATACATCCTTAATTACCCTTATAACTCTATTTATTTTCAACATTTGATATCCAAACCATTAATGTTATCTAAACCCTAGTATAATACCAATTGAGGCAACCCATGACTTTCACTCATGGGTATTGTTATAAAAACATAAACATTACAGATTCTATTTTATATACAACCAAATTTTCATGATCTTTAAACATAATGTAAAAATTATAATTAATGGTCCATTTTTAGGGTGATATTTTTAGAGAATTATGCATATTATTTAACTAGTAAATCATATTTTCAATATAAAAATGGACTTTTCCACTATATAAGAAAATAATTAACAAAATTGATTCTTTAAAAAATCACATTTCTTCTCCACAAATGTTGATGTTCAAGATAAACCATACTTAATAAATTCTTTCATAACAAGTGAAATATAAACAAAATAACGGTTGAGCTCAAAACATAGTAAGGTTAAACAAAATTTATTTCAATTAATGATCATAAGTGAAATTTTTTCTTCTTTACTATAATTAAGATGAATTAAAAATTCATTCCTACCTAATTTTAGATCATAAATCATGATTCATTTAGTATTCCATATAAAAACATAAGTTATGATTCACAAAAGTGTGGAAAAATTCATCATTAAACATTATCTATGAAATATTAATTAATTCAATGAAATAATAATATAAATATGACATATTAAAAATAGGGAACAAATATTAGTATTAGGAAGCACCAGTTACATGAAACACACCATAAGTCCCATACTTATAAGAAAATAAAATATACCTCTGAATACATACTTCATGAGATATAGAATTTTACCAATTCATTGGAGGGTGATATAAGACCCCACTTTTCTTTTAACTATACTTAATTGTGCCACTTGAAACCATTCATTCATAATTTTATAGAGAACTCATATAAAGAATTTTTTTTAATTTGTCTCATTAGAAATACTCATAGAATCAAAATAAGTTTCATATTCTTTTTTAATGGAAAAACAAAAACAAATCATTTTTAATTCCAAAACTAATAATGAAATCACATACCAATGGAAATTATATCCTTATCCAATGACCCTAGATATCCTTATTCGTAAATACCATTAAATAATGATAATTAAGGATGTGGTATTTACATATTTTAGATAAAGTGTTTATGGTTAATTCAAAAATATCATCATATAAATCTATATTTGGAATCTTAGGGACCACTCAAGAATTAATGGATGAAAATATGTAGTGTTATCAGATGAAAATAAAGATGAAAAATTATAATTATATATCTTATATTATTAGTAAAAACAAAGCTGAAGACTACTCATTTATTCAAAATAAAGGGATGTAACATAATCTATCCATAGAAACAATAGGTAAGGTAACATTTACATAATTTCATTGAACAAGCATATGTTATGTCAAAGAATAATGAATTTGAGAAAAAAACTTCTTTTTTAGAGTTTCAAAACAATTACATTGGAAATAATAAATATTATTGATATTTACGAATGATTTAATAAAAATATAATTTATAAATTTGTAAAAAATAAAATTCTTTTAGAGGCAATGAGAATGTATAGAGGAATCATCATGTATATTTAAAATGGTGCCAGAAATATATGTTCACATAAAAATGATAAAAAGATATAATTGTCTCTTTTTGATGAAAAATGATCATATTAATAAAAATTAAAAATTTATCTATAAATTTGTAAATAAAATGATGAAGTATAAAATTGAATCAATAAATTATCTAGGCCCTAATAAGTACATTTTCCATGTCCCTACTTAATACAGACATAGAAAAAATAAGTATTCACATCAAGAAGAAGAAACAAGGTCAATTTCACTTTTAATAAACCTTGTGGGTAATATATGAGTCAAGTGGAATTTAAATTTTTACGGAACCTGAAAATAAAAATTAATTAACAAAAAACATTTCATGGGTTTTATAAATAACAAAAATACCCAATATGGATTAACCATCAAAAAATCATTTTTTATAAAAGTATTAGGATTGAAGCCCTTACTGTTTTAGTAACATTTAAATCAAACCCCTCAATAGAGAAAGATTCCGACTATAACCAAAAAATTACATGAAATTTTTTAATTCAAGATATTATGTGACAAATAAAAAATATATAGACCCTATAAATATAAATCAATGCATAATTAGAAGAATATCCCAATAATAAGGAATAGAAAACTAGGAAACCTTACATGAACCATAACATTTGAGGTAAGATTCATTTTAAAATGTGCTAATAAGGTTGAATTTTAATACACTCTAAAATAACGATGAATTAAATAATAATTTATTCATTATTAAGAATAAATTAAACCCATGAAAATATATTTCATTATGAACCATTGTAATATAATGGATTAAAATTATAATAGAAAAAATCCTTACAACCTTGGTATCCATTGAATTGATGGATATGTAAATAAAGAACATGATATGGAACATAATATCACAATAATTAGATAAATATTTTATAATAAATTCATTTGGTAGAAATAAAACTATATTAAATAATCCATTGCCTGTAATTGGAAATATGTCTCAAGAAATTAAATGTGAGATAAGAACCACCCACCATGGTCTCAATTCATTCTGTGCATGTGCTTAAATTCACAAATAATAAAATTAAGATTATTAAAACCTTTATTCTTAACTCTATTCATCTATATTTCATATTCAGTGGTTTATCAATTATCATATGGTATTTATTTGTTATTTAGTTCTTTCTTATGCATGTTACATGGAGTTGTTTGGCCCATTTTTTAAACACTTTCTATAAATTTAAAATGGTAAATTTTGTTTTAAAATTTATTCTTAATCTATATATTTTTATATTTTTATTCCCTAAATTATTCAATTATAATAAAATTCATATATTCCAGTTGGTTTCCAAAATAGGCTTCGTATATAAAACGTAACATGAAATTCTCCTTTTTGGTGGTCAAATTTACTATTAAAATTAATTGATGATATAATTAATAAAATTTACAAAATTACATTTTTATTGTAAGAACCCAAATCTTCATTTTTGGTATGGATCTTGATTTCAGGTTATTTTTTAGGAAAAAATAAAGAAATGTAAATTTCCTAAGTACACACCGTGTACTTATGAGTACACACCGTGTACCTAGGTACCGCATACAACTATGTCATGGTTGTGTAACAGCTGAGTACATGGCCATGTAGGTGACCTGGAAGACCTTTTATGGTGGGGGTCTATTATGGATACAATATAACATATACATTTAATGAACATGTCATGTAGTTTTCTTTCTATTTGATAATTCGGGGTGGGGTCATTTTTTATGCCCATACACATCTTCTTCTCCCCTCGGTTTGTATGGGAGAGCACAAAACAACTAAAAAGCTTTGAACCCATCCCGATTCTTCATCCGAGCTATGATTGAGACGTTATCGGGTGCATTGGAATTCCACTGGTGATTTTTCAAAAACGCTAGAGCCTTTTTTTCTTAATTCTTTATTTCTCGTGAGTTATGCATGGTTGGTATTTTTTAATTTTTGTAGATCTACACCATTTTAGGCGGATTCAAGGGTCGAAGTTCAATTATATTGATCATGCCACATTGAGGTAGGTGGCTTGTGCCTTTCGTTGATTGTCTTTTAATTATATATGATAAAAGTGCAGCATACCCACATTTGGGGTATTGCATGTTTTGGAAATTAACCATGTTTATCACCTTCTATGGTTATTTAATTTCTAATAGGTAGTTACTTATGCATAAGGTGATATACCATGTTTATGGGACACCTCATGGGTGTGTTTCCCTTGATAGATTGTTTATGGATTTTTTTTATAGGATGCATGTTAGGCTTCCTTGTTTCCATGCCTTGTTTTATTAGGATGGAGTTGCTGATTATATTAGATGCTTGTGATATTGTGGAAATTTGACCAAGCGGGAATTGACTATAAAAGATTCCCCTGGTATGGTCATTAATGTATGTTTTACTATTATTTTGTCCTAGTGGTATTGACTATGAGAGCTTAAAGGTGTTCATTGACTTGGGGTTTGGATCGTGGGAGCCGCACTGGCGGTCATTTATAATTTATCGATCCTATGTTGACCAAGTGGTTATTGACTGTGAGAGTTTCCTAGGTGGTTACTTATAATTTATTAATCCTATTTTTACCAAGGGGGTATTGACCATGAAAGAAGCCCAGGTGGTCATTTGTTAATATTACACAGGGGGTATAGATATTAAGCAATATCTTGAGGTTACATGATTCTGTGGATTTAATAATAATTATAAATGAATGTAATTGAAAACTGTCGGATTGTTTACTTTTGAGTACATCCTAGTTTATTACTTCATTTTTTTTATTACCTACTATATATATATTCATTGATAGTTAGTAAAATATATTTTGGTGGTTGACTACTGGGATTCATCTCACACCCTATTTGGGTTATGCTTTTGGACCCAAATAGATTATATGATTACATGTATAGATAAGGTCATGCACCCTTCTTCATCAGGTACTTGATTATTGTTAGAGCTGCAGAGCATGGGAACATACTAAGGCTTGCGATGCTATTGGAGTATACTTTATATTATTTACATTAGTTTCTATATTGTATTTATAGAATTATAACTTGTTTGGATGCTTTAATAGACACATTTGACATGAATCGTTTATATATACTCAATTTGTTTCATACTATCAGTCTTCCTTGGTTTACTTATGTTGTATAGTATTGATGCTTCCTTTATTATTTACTATTTGTTTTCCTCTATGTATAATCATCCAGTGACGGATGAGTTTCCACATTATCACACTTTGGCCCTTGCTTCTATTTGTTATCCTATGATGTTTGCGGAAATTCACTTGAGGGCATGTGACCAACTAGGATTGGGGAACCTTTCAGTGGCACCCGGATCTAGGATGATAAAAAGTTGTATTAAAGGGATTTTATTTTCTTCCATTCCTTAATATTATGAGCCGACAAAATGGGATAAGAAAATAATGTAGTTGGTAATATGTTGTGCTCAAGAGTAGCTAACACATTTATAGGGAAAATCCAAGATAACCTAAATATTGCAATTTTTCCTGTTTTGAAATTTGTACAGTTGATTTGATTTAACCATTGGGATATTCACATGTTTATTTCTCTTATCATTGATATTATTGAGGTTTTATTCTCTTGAAACCTGATTATATGAGAGTATTCCATCTCATGCATCATATATGGACTTGCCGGAGATCACATGCCATGCATTCTTGTCATGCCATGTAGGATTTGTTAATGATTGCATGATTTTGTGATAGATGATGTCATAGATATGCATGTTGCTGTGACAGATGTCGGGACAGAAATACCTACTATTTTGATAGGGTATTCGAATAATGAAATGTTTCATTTGGATAGTTGCCAATATTTAATCCCTGAGGTGTTATTGGCCCTCTTGGACTGGAATTTGGTGGATCTTGTTTGAACTCTAATTGAATTCGGTGATGTTATGATATGAATAAGGATGCCAAACATTGGTCCGTCGGGAGTATGGGATCTCACAGACCAGAAATTGGCATGCCTTGGATAGATTTTATATTTTATGGGTTCTAGAAAAGTTTCAGAGGCTTACAATATGGAAACCTAGACAACACAACGTGTTATGTTATAAACACACACCATGTGTTCTTCTGTTCTGGAAGAACTGACTTTACTTGAGTACACAACATGTACCATATATACACATCGTGTAGTTGTCGACTGTGGGAATAACATATTGACAAGAGACATAAGGACTATAAACATTTGTTGGAACACTCCATGTACTGGGAGTACACTTTGTGCGGTAAAAGACCATGTATCTGGTCATGTGACTAATGAAACGGGTGGATGAAATGTGGGTTGTACATTCCATTTCGAATTGATACATGTCATGTAGTAATCGATCATGTATCTAGTTGTGTGACTAGCCACATGGTTTGATGGAACTTATGTGGTACATACTGTGTCTAGAGTGTGCATGTCATGTAGTGTTACACCAGGAGAAAAATGTGGTTTGAACCGTGTGGAAGTACATGGGTAGGAGGGAATATTGATGAACACACCATGTATATGGGTGTTACACAAAAATGATAGTAGAGGTACATGCCCATGTTATGGCTTAATGGAATACGACGAGTAGTGGTTCTACACAACATGTAACCCTTTTTGTAAAACATTAATTCTTTCATTCTATTTTACCATTCATGTACTTCTTTATTGCAGTCCTTTATAATATGGAACTGAGGTGTGCGGTTGACCTTAAAGAGTCATTCCAACAAGATGTCCTCTAGTTGTATACCATGTACTGGGTAGTGATCAGACATCAGAAATGGTAGATCAGGGACTACCAAGAGATCCTCCCATCATGATTGTTTTGGACCCAGCAATTATACCAGACGTAGGTGCTGATGAAAAGTTCTATGATGGATTTATGAGGATGATTTTTACATTTTAGGGAGCACCACATCTTTCCCCATCTATGGAAGATATGACGCTATTGTTTCATTAGAATCTTCCCCCCACATTTTTAGGGGGGTGGAGACTATATGTTGCAGAGTCCTGGTTGGAGGCCATGCTTTCTATCTTCGATCATCTTGAGATTCCTTTGGAGAGGTGGGTGAAGCTCACGACTTACATGGTACATGATTCATCCAAGAGATGGTGGGATGTTATCTCATAGGTGGGACATTATTAGGATATATCATGGGAAGAGTTTTAGAGAAACATCTAGGTTTTCTTCAACCCTAAGACGTTGAGGGCCAATCGAGCCTAGGAGTTCATGTATTTGGAGAAGCATTATCTTTCAGTGATGGATTATTCTTCTCCCTTTACAGAGCTTCAGCACTTCACACCAGTTTTGGCAGTGAAGTGTTATCACTGGATAGATGTTTTGAGGATTGTATCAAGTATTACACTTGATCATAGTTCAATGTATTCAGGCTGACTTTAATGACTGCTATAGTGAATCATGTGCTAATTACCGAGCACAATTTAAGGGAGTTTGTAGCTGTGTTCCAGGGAAATTCATCATCCAAGGTTGGTACTATTTTGAATGATAATAGTAAGTTCCAAAGGGTGATTTCACCGGATTTTTCTTTGGGTATCCCAGTGGTGTGTTACCGTTGCAGGAAGAGTTGGAATATGAGGGCACATTACCCAAATGACCCAATCGAGTGAAGATATTGCTACAGGATGGGCCACATTCAGCATTTTTGTAGGAAGTTATCACCAAAGGTGAGTGAGATAGGATATTTTATGACTCCGCATATAGGATCATGACAAGTAGTTTCTCATCAGTTAGGGAATTGGGGTTCATCTGGATGAGGTGGTGGTCATGGTCGTGGTGTCTAGATGACTGGTTCTCAGCGATAGTAGGGTGGATCGGCTCATGGAAGCTTGGAAGGGTCACAGGGTAGCTGTACAGGTCAGACATTTGGAATGGAGCATACCAAGTAGGAGCTGGATGTTGGACCCTCTACGATAAGAGATACGATTCTAGTTGCTTCAGTTTTAACTTCTTCTCTTTTTGATATATGGGATTCCAAAAGTTTTACATCGGTTCCCATTGCAAAGAGCCTTGGGACATGTATCTTTATATACGATGTTGTTATGATAATAGAAACTCCATTGGGAATTAAGACGACTAGTGTACATCAGTGCAAGGAGTGCACCCTCAAGGTTGGTGGTAGTCAATTTTTGTGGGACTTCTATGTCATAGACATGAAAGGCTTTGATTTCATTTTCAGAATGGACTAATTGGTCTCATTTAAAGACTTTTTTTGTTTCTATCACTGTTGGGTGAGGTTCATGTCACCAGAGGGTAGATCCTTCCTACCCAAGGGCGAATGGAATGTTGAGGAAAGAAGAGCTGGACCTGAGAATCATGGGATGAGATGAGTTATAACCCAAATTTCTAGTTTATATCTAGATGACCAAGGAACATCATATATAGACTTTCCTTGAGTAATGGGTCTTTTTATAGATGCCTTTCCAGAAAATTTTTTATATTTTCCTCCAGAAAGGGATGATGATTTCTCTATTGATCTCATTCTAGGAGCAATACCGATGTCCATTCCTCTGTATAGGATGGCTACACTAGAGTTACAAGATCTCAAGAAGAATTTGGAGTTGAAGGAAAAGGGTTTCATCTGACCTAGAACTTCTCCGTGGGGTTTTCCTATTCTTTTAGTGAAGAAGGAAAATGATACACTTAGACTTTATGTAGATTATCATAAGATGAACCAGTTGACAGTAAAGAACTGATATCCCTTGTCAAGGATTGAGGATCATTTTGATCATCATTGAGGAGTTAGAGTGTTCTTAGATATTTACTTTAGATCTGGTTACCATCAGTTGCACGTTAGACCCTCATATATACCACTTAGAGCATTTCAACTAGGTATGGTCCATAAAAGTATTTAGTTACGTTGTTGGGTATCACGAATGCACTTTTATTTTTAATGGAAATGATGATTTGAGTGTTACATCTTTACATGGATTCTTTTATGGAAGTATTCATGAACTATATCTTGGTGTACATTAACACACAAACGACCATGTCATCCATCTTTAGATTGTATTGAGTACACTGAGAGAGAGCCAGTTATATGCTAAGATCTCAATGTTAGACTTTTGGATGGACCGTATTCACCTCTTGGGTCATGTTATCTCAATGGCAGGAGTATCAGTAGACCTATAGAAAGTGAGTGTAGTAGCATCCTAAGAACATCTTTCAGGTATGGATTCTTTATGGGATAGTTGGTTACTACATGCTCGTTATACAATAATTTTCACACTTTGCAGCACCACTAACATGCCTGACTAAGAAGGGTGTGAGGTAACTATGGACAGATTCCTACGATTCATCCTTTCATAAGCTAAAAGGGAGATTGGATTCTGTGTCGATACAGTTTTTTCTGGTGTCGGGAAAGAGTTAAAATATTTACTACGATGCTTCCGGTATCGGGAAGGTAGAAGTTCTTGTGCAGGGGGGGTCGTTGCGTATGGGTCTCAGCAGTTGAGGCCACTTGAGAGGAATTACCTGATGCACGGTATCAAGTTAGCTACTATTGTGCAAGCTTTTGATCTATTTGAGATATCATATTCTAGGAGAGCATTTTTTGGTTTACACTGACCAAAAAGCCTCAAGTATATAATTACTTATTGTGATTTGAATCTGAGACAGTGAAGGTTGGTTGAGTACCATTAATCTTTTGACATTGGGCTTGCCTACATACCTGGGAAAGGAAATGAAGTGGTTGTTTCATTGAGAAGTATGACTCAGATACAAGCAGTTCAAGAGGTCATTAGTGAGTTCTATATATTTCTCTGTTTTCTAAGATGCATTTAGAGGTGCATGACAGAGAGGTGAAGACATTTATTTCTTCTATAGTTTTCACCTCTACTTTTATGGATAGAGTGAGAATGAGAAAACTATCATATTACAAAGGCTTATTCTTATGGGAGAGTGTGTCTGATGAGGACCCTACTCCTAGGTGGACCGTAGGTGAGGATGAGGTTTTGTGTTTTCGTGGGAACGTATGGGTGTCCGGAGACATACAAGAGGAGCTATTGCGAGAACTCAATGGCTTAGAATGGGGAGTTCATCCTGTTGTCATGAAAATGTATCGAGATCTAAATTGTCATTATTTATTGCCAGATATGAAGAGGGATGTAGATGGATTTTTTAGGATTTGTTCCACCTTTGAAAAGGTGAAGGACGAGCATCAGTGACCGAAAAGGATTTTACAGAAGTTACCCTGCCCAGAGAGGAAGTGGAATGATGTCTTGATGGATTTCGTGATGGGTTTAACAAGGTCACCCATAGGTAATAATGTCATATGGGTTGTTGTTTACAGACTTATGTAATGTTACATTTCATTCCAATCAAAGAAAACATCAGTGTTAATGGTCTTAAATGGATATAAATTTGAGATATTGTATGATTTCATGGGGTTCTACAATTTATTGTTTCTTACAGGGACTCCTCGTTTACTTTTGTTGTCTAGTAGGAACTACAGAGGGCTTTTGGTAAACAAGTACTTTTGAGTACATCTTTCCATCCTTAGATAGATGGCCAGTCTAAGAATACGGTTCAGGTTTTGGAGGACATTCTCCGATCATGCATCCTAGATTTCGAGGGATCTTGGGAGAGACATGTATCTCTAGTGGAGTTTTCCTACAATAATAGTTTTCAAGAAATGATTCAGATTGCACCTTACGAGGCTTTGTATGGTAGGCCATTCTGATCACACCTATGTTGGTTGTAGGTAGGAGAGGCAGTTATTCTACGACTTCATATTGTCCAAGATTCCACTAATCAAGTAGAGTTGATATATAAGAGGATGTATACTACACAGTATTGGTAGAAATATAATGCTTATCGATGGAGACGACCTCTGGGTTTTGAGGTCAGAGAAAATGTTTTCTTAATTTTCACACTGAGGTTGGGACACAGAAGGATTGGGATACCTGGGAAGCATTCACCATGATGCGTTGATACATTTGAGGTTCTGGAGAGAGTCAGGAAGGTTTCCTATCAGTTGCAGTTATCTTAGAGGTATCGGGCTATGCATGACATATTTCATGTTTCTCAGCTACGATGTTACTTTTAAGACCCATCTCATGTCTTTCAACCATAGGAGGTTGAGTTTGAGGTGGATGCAACATTCGAGGATCACCCTATTCAGATTTTGGATCACAGAATGAAGGTTCTCCATGGCCGGTATGTTCCTATGGTATGGGTGTTATGAAAGCATGGGTGAGTATAGGACAACACTTGGGAGAAGGAGGCCGACGTACGATCACAGTGGGAAGAGTTGTTTAAATTTTCTTCTTCACCACCCTTGGAAGGGAAATTCAGGGTTGAATTGCTTTAAGGGGGATGTTTTTATGAACCAGAATCTTTATTTCTGGTATCAATCTTGATTTCAAGTTGTTTATTAGGAAAACAGAAGAAATGACAATTTTATGAGTACACGTCATGTAATTGTGAGTACAATCCGTGTACCTATTAGTACATGTCGTGTACCCAGGTACCACATACAACTATGTATTGTCCATGTAACAGCCGAGTACATGGTCATGTATGGGACATGGAAGCCCACCTAAGGAAGGGGCTAGTTAAGGATATTACATGAAAAGTACATTTAATGAACATGTTGTGTAGTTTTTTTATTTGATAAATCAAATCAGGGGCACATCTTATGCACGTAAACATCTACTTTTACCCATGGTTTGTGCAGGAGAGCGAATGAATGACTGATGAACTCCAAAACCCTCTCGATTCTCCATCTGAGCTCTGATTGAGATTTCGTCAGGAGAATTGTAATCCCATAGGTGAGTTCTCAAAACCCAGAGATCCTTTCTTCCTGATTATTTTTTTTCTTGTGAGTTATTTAAGGTTGGTTATTTTTTAGCTTTGTATAGATCATAACAATTTTAGGAAGATTAAAGGGCCAAAATTCAAGTATATTGATCATGCGACACCGGGGTAGGTTGTTTGTTCCATTAATTGTTCATCTTTGGATTATATGTGATTAAAGTACCGCATTACCACATTGGGGGGTATTTCCTATTTAGGAAATTAGCCATTTTTATCACCTACTGTAGTTATTTAATTGATAAAGTGTAGTTTCTTATGCATAAGGTTATATACATTGTTTATGGGCCACCCCATGGGTGCATTTTACTTTTTAATTGTTCATGAATTTTTGGTATATCTTGCATGTTAGGCTTTCTGTATTTACATGCCTTTTTTATGAGGCAGGAGTTACTGATTATATGAGATGATTGTGATAAGCACTGTGGGAATTTGACTGAGAAGAAGTTGACTGGAAGAGATTATTAACCAAGGGTGATTTATGTATGAATTTCTATTATGTTGACATAGGTGTTTTGACTACGAGGGCTTCCAGGTGGTCATCGACATGGGGGGATTAGATTGTGAGAGCTGCCCAGGTGGTCGTTTATAATTTAGAGATCCTACGATATCTAAGGGGGTATTGACCGTGAGAGATTACGATGTGCTTGTTTGTATATTATTACTGCTTAGTTAGACCAAAGGTGTTATACCATGAGAGATTCCTAGAGGTTTTTTTTAAATAATTGATGTTATGTTAGACTGGGTGAAATTTCCCAAAGAGTCATTTTTTGAATAATTGAATGATTGTGACGAGTTTTCCAAGCCAAAGCACAGGTTTGGACTTTGTCTTACATGATTGTTTATAATGTCTTTTGAGACATATGTTTTGTTAATATTATATAGGGGGATATATAGATTATGCTAGATCTTGAGGTTACATGGTTCAATTGATTGAATAATAAATGTAAATGAATGTAATTGAAAAATGTGGGATTGTTAAATTTTGAGTACTTCCTAGTTTATTGCTTCATTCTTCCTATTACATGAAATATATATTCACTGATAGTTTGGTATAGATCTTTTGGTGGTTTCCTACTGGGATTCATCTCACACCCTATTTGGGTCCTGCTTTTAGACCCAAATAGATTAAATTATTTTATGTATAGATAAGGGCATGCACCCTTCTTCATCAAGTACTTGATTTCTGTTCGAGATGGAGAGCATGGGACCAAGTTGAGGCTTGTGATATTGTTGGAGTTTATTTTCTTTTCTATAATTTGGTTTCTATATTGTATTTCTAGAATTTGACTTGTTTGGATGCTTTACTAGACACATGTGACATGGATCATTTATATATATGCTCCAATTGTTTCATATTGTCAGTGTTACTCAGATTACTTCTGTTGTATGGTATTATTTCATCTGCTGTTATTTATTATTTATTTTCCATTGTGTATACTATGATTATGATGGAATATTTTCCCCATTATCACACTTTGTCCCTCGCTACTAGTCACCAGCCTCCAGAATTTAGTGAAATGTGCTTGAGGTCATGTGACCAACCAGGTTTGGGGTGCCTTTTGGCAGAACTTGGATCCATGACGTTACATATATAACCATAAAAAATCCTTATTTAGTTATTATCGTCCAATATAACCATTATTGATAATCCCATAGTCTTCACTGGTAGCCATTTTTAGTATTGTTTTGTTAGGTTGTTAAACTAAAAATACATGTACATTATTTAGTTAATGGATATGTGTGATTATGTGGTGATTTAGTTATCATATCATTATTAATGAAGTGTGATAGAATTAATTTTTTTGTGATGAATCGTATTTAAAATGTTTTTATACATATAAGGAAAGACTTAATGAAAATAATATTCCACTTTCATGCAGGAAGTAGTCTACAGTTACACAGGTATGTAATTTTCAATATTTTTCGTAGAAAATGTCAAAGGTATCAAATGAATTATAATTTCATAACATTAATAATATTATAAATATTTTAATATTTTTTTAATTTCACTTTTAGTTGCATAAAATTATCATCTTAAGTAAAAAAATTAAATTTCATTAGTGGAGGTGGTAGTCTGCATATACACACACTGACATTATTATTTTTAAAATAAATTTTATGGATTTAAAGTAAATATGAATTTTTAATTTCATAATAAAAAATTAATAGTATATACCATATTTATCATGAAATATAATTACTATATAAATCTATGTGAAGTGGTTATGAAAAATGAAAGAGGTCGATTTCTGGATGAGGAGGTCTACAAGAACGAACTATTGAGGTTCGTTTCTTTTTTTATTGGATGGAATTAAATACATAAAGGTTATACATATAATATAATATAATATTTTCATATTAATTTTAATTATGTCATTATAATATATATTTTATAAAAAAAATTTAATATAAAGATAAAGAAGAAATTATTAAGGTGGAGTTAATACTTTTGTTGAGAGTTTGATATTTCACCTAAAAGTTTCATTAGAAATCAAGGATTTTAAAATATTAAAAATAATAAAGGCTTAAAAATTTTATGGGGGATATGGGATGAAAAAAAAGTCAAAGCTTAGGAATCAATTTGAATTTGAAGGTGTCACCAGAATTGGGGGAAGGATGCCAATTTATATGTGAGGAGGGGGAAAATTTTGGAAGCATGGTTTACATTTTAAAAAACTAAAGTCACAAATCCTGGTAAAAAATATCCAAAAGTAACAAAATCATAATTTTATGTTATTTTTTATTATTAAATTCCTTAAAACCACATGAAAATATGTTTTTAAATATTTTTTAGTCATTTCCACTTAGTAAATCAATTTTTATCATTCTTACATTTAATAATGTAATTAATATTTCACTAAAGTATTTAATATTAAAGAATAATTTAAAATTCAGCCTTTTTAATTAATTTTTAAAATATTTTTTAAAATATTTATATCATTTTCTGAAGAAATAAATATCGTAATGTGGAATGTAATTTTGAATATAAATGAACATAATACATAAAAATTTTTTTAGGGAAAATATGATGTTAAGAATAGAATATCTGTATATAAAAAAATTATAAATGTTTTTATATACAAGATATAAATTGGTTTATTATAAAAAAATATGTTTCATTCAAATATATATAAAATATATTTTAAACAAAATAATTTTCACTGAAATAAAAATAAAAAAACATGTTTTATTTTAAAAATATATCACTTAAGATCCAAAATTCTAATAGTATGCATTCTAACTTAGACCTAATATTACAAAAGTCCAAAACCCTTCCTAAAATAAATAATATTTTTATGAAAAAATGGTTTTAATATTTTTATGTAATTTTTATCTTATGAAAATGTTATAAAATCATATATATTTTAACTATACTTTTCATTATTCACATCAGAATCAATTATGTTATAAAAATACCAAAAAATTAAACCAAATGGAATATTGACACAATAAATTAAAAAATTATGTTAATTTTATCCAATTATAATTCTAAAAATTATATATTTACCATTTGAATCATGATAAACTACTTTTATAAAATAATAATATTTTTTCTCACTATGTTTCTATGTATTATTTCATACCAATATCCATTTTAGAGATGAAATATTATCAATTGAAATTATTTGATTTTGTTTATTAGGATAAAATATAATATAATTTTAAAATTACCATAAAAAGGATAATTATATAAATTTTTATATTTATCTTCTTGATGTAAGAATTTTTAGTTGAAACATATATTTAAAATTATTAGATGTTTTATGGATGTTATATTTTTGTTGATAATTCTCATCATTTAGGATGTAGACCATTTTAGTTTCGTGGTGTATAGAAAACAATTTTTTAGATATATACATCATTTAAAGGAAAAATTATATAGAAAAATCTTGGTTTGTTACATGTGATGAACGCAAACTAGTCTAATAATACATAATGGGAAACATATATAGGAAACATGGGTGGTTTCTTAAATTTAAAATTTTACATTGAATCAAAATAATGAATTTCTATGATATAAATCATTTTATTTTACCTCAAAAAACAAATTAGAGTGAATCTAAGAGTACTATAAACATTTTCCTCCCTCTATCACATGATGATAGGTACTATAATGGGTTCAAATTAACCTTCTCAAATATCTACATTCATGGATATATATATTGAAATATTATATATTTTAAGTACATTAAACTCAATAATGTGTTTATAATGTGATAAGAAAAAAATTATTAAGGTATTTTTTAAATTATACAATTTAGAATAAGTTTTCCTTATGATAGGATGTAACTCATAGTTGAGAATTTATATAATTATATGATTAATTTTCATACAAAATTGTAAACAAAATACATTTATTCTATTTACCAATTTAGTAATCAAGTGATTAAAATCATTTTAATTGAATGTATCAGATACCACATCAATATTCAGATTCATTATCTTAGAATATCATACTTATAGATCCAGTTCTCTAAATCAAAAAATAAAAATATAACCAGAAAAACGTATCCCAAACATCACTCTGATTTCAAAATAAATCAACATCATATTTAGGAATGTCGTTAGAAAATTGATAATAGGATGAGGGATGTTACCTCAACCCTAACACTAATATATATTTTATTGGTTACTAGTAGAGAGATATAATATACACCAACAATAGAAGAACTATCTAAAGTAAAAAATGAAATGGTGAAATACCCCAAACTCACACTCATATTAAATATATATAAATATATCATTTGTAAGTCCTTGACCTGAAACATCCATTCTGGTCTAGATTTCCACATGACCTCATGCATGCATCCCTGTGTGTAAGAGGATTCAGACAAGAAATGAGGGTCTGAATGGTATTATGTAGAGAATATTCCCTCAATATCAATGGTTTAGAACAATAATAATTAGAATAGGATAAATTAAAAACCAAAAAAGGCACAATAAAACAAGGAAATAACAAATCCTATATTAGATGGCTTGTTAGCTGACACTCATTTATATAATGTTCTAACCCAAGGACCCCTAATGTGGTACATTAAACCAGAGTATAATAAAGTAATGTAATCATAAATATAGACAATGTGGCATAAATATAGAGTCCATCATATTACCTCCTCAATAAATATAACTTCATCTCCACAAATATGTGTCTCTTGGAACATTCCCTTTATTCTGTACCTAAAAATGATGATAACACATACAAAAATATGCCTGTGTAAGGTGTATATATAAACCCAATAGGATACCATAAATGAATCCTTAAGAAAATGAAACTTACAAGATATCTTTAGGAATTTTTAGGGTAAATGATAAAAAAAGAAACAACCAAACATGTGTTGAGTAGTCATTCACAAACTAAAGAACTATGAAACCAGAATGTCCAGGTTTCATATCCTTGTCTCAAAAACAATCATAATAGTAGTTTTTATCATGGTTCGACCATAAGTCTTTCACATATATGCCTAAGTAACAATAACTCCCCCAAGTCTTTATTTAGGAAAAAAGGTTATTGATTCGTGTATCTTATCATGGGTCAGGCCTTAAGGCCATCATACCCAATCTGTGCATTTTGTTACTCCATAAAGCTATCATATCCCTAAACTACCATAGGTTATCCCTCAAGTTCATCAAAACCATCCACTAAAACGGGTAAAGATTCAAGTTACTCTCACCCATTCCTTGTGTATCCTTCCATCAATGGCATTATAAGATGTCACACAAGATCCCCCCACATAAGGGCTAACAAAAGCTTGATGGTCCACCTATCACTTTCTACTGGAAGAAAAAACTCCAAAATCCTTATATTCACAAACAGTAGGAAATATTAAAAATAAGTGAATGTTTTCATAAGAAGAATGCATAATTATATCTATACACATAAATACATGAAATATCTACCACGTATGGGTCTCACAGGATGTAAACATAGACACACATGGGATCAACATCAAATATGGGTCACATATGCAACATAGATGCCCATTTGTCATTATTATCAAAAATTGATTGTGCGGGAATCACACACACATGTATGTGATAAATATCAAGGAAAAAATATTATTATTGGGATTTATATGTCAAGAAAATTACTACATTAAACATTTTGATTCCAATGTCTATATTTATCAAGAGATAATTCCTAAATCATGACCATGCACCGACATAATCATATACACACACCAATACTCCCTGAAACCAATATTAATTCATCACAAATTGTTTCTATAATAATAATATAAAACTAAATGGTGAAATTTTATATAATCAAATTAAATTCACAACAAAAACCCTCATAAATGGTTGAACTAGATCTGATCTAAGGAAGAAAACTCATCACCCTCATATAAAAAATAACTAGAGAAGATAATTGATATCCCAACAAGACTAGACCAATATGAGCATGCATAAGAATAAATGGATCAACCATGTATATTTCTTAAAGAATTATTTTTTTTGAATATTCTAAATCGGATTAACTAGTAAGTAGATGAAGATAATGCTTCCTCAATAGAGAAATTGATACACAAACCCCATCAAAAAGTCCATTTGTCAAATGCGATGTGGTTTCCTCGTCGAAACACTTGAAATCAAATAATATCTTAGGTCGATTTGACCATTTTAGATTCTAAAATATCTCTCACCATGACGTGGTTATTCTTAAAATGTCATTGTTTTCATCAATCAGTCATATTCCCTAGGAACATAACATTAAGACCCTATGTGGCATGTTATCAAAAATATTTCAATTTTTGGACTCACCACTATAACCTTAATGGTCTGGTCAGCCCACTATAATCATAGATCACGATATTACACACATCACTACACTCTAGAGACCACGATCCAATATGACAAAGTTACTCCAACATATTTTACAAATTTACTTTCAAGGCTTAAATCATTCTACGTGATGGTGTGGTCCTACCCATGGTTTACCTAAAAACCCAAAAACATTGTTAATACCACCATGTAACATCTAACTTATATAAATGTGAAATTAACCATTAAAATTCTAAAAACCTCATTTAAGGAACATTGAAACATAAATTAATGTGCCCTGTAAATTTTATGGTGTTACAAATCTCCCCCTCTAATGGATTCACATCCTTAAGAAGTAATTCTAGATGTACTACTAAAAAACATTGTCTATTGATCCAAATAAACTTCTTTTGGCTCCCAAATTTCCTATTGGATCAAACCATGTATCCATTGAAATTGAAATGTCTGTACACACTTCTTTATTATGTCATTCTCATTTTAGTACAGAATCTGTATTGGTCACTCTACAAACAATGTATCTGCTTCCAACTCAACATCCTTTCCATAGAAGACATGCTCAATGTCGATATCATAACTTTGAGTCTGGTATACAGGGAACATAATAAGAATAAATTTATATCACAAAAGAAGGTCTAGTAGGTAATCCACTATCTTGATAAGTTAAAAAAATATAATGTTTAGAAAAAATTTGATTTTAGTTTCCCTTTTCGTCACAAATGAAAAAACACCATCCGAGGTGAAACCCGTAATGAAAGCCTTGTTTCCAAAAAAATAACTCCAATGATAACATACTTTAGTTGTAGTATTAATTTTTTATAATTCATGTTTTAAATAACCACGTAGATTTCAAATAAAGACTATCATAGTTCTTCAGTACTATACTCAACGCAACGATAGCAGCATCACACACCACATGACAATATAGAATTGAGCAACACAACTGACCATAAAGAGACTAAAAAGTTTCTATATGATTTGAATCATAGAAATTATTATGGAATGAAAACTCCACCTAGTATATATGAGGATATCATGATCAATTGAAGTCTACGATCTATTCATGAAGCATATCCTATGTATGATATTCCATTCATAGCATAAAATGATACCTTAAAGACTTCTAAAATATATGAAAAATATAGGATATGAAACATTCATCCTTATATAATATAATACTAGAGGGAACTACATGTAGTTCTAAAATAACCTAGACAAAAATCATACCCTACTCATCTATAGAGCGGGTCTCTCGGTTCGGTAAGAATATGGTAACATTCTTTATATGATAAACTATCACCCAAACAACATCATGAAACCTTAGGGTCTAAGAAAACTCAATAATTAATTCCATTTATATTAATCCCACTTAAAAATATGTGTGATAACAGGTTTATGAAATTATCATCATCTGTGATACCCAACCTTGATCCTCTAACACATTATGTAATAAGAGAGAAACCAGAATACATTTCTCTTCATTTCCATCCCCCATAAGCATCAATTTATATCTTGATATATATTTTTCAATCCTAGTTTCTCTAAAAAATATTTTCATGATATTAAATCATAAAACCTTATCTCATGGATGCAAGAACCACAGCTCTTCCATGAATATTGATCACATCGTCACTCTCTATCTGTCATCCGAGAACTGGGTCACAAACTGAAATCCATTCCCATATAACTAAGAATTTTAAATACTACTCTTGGATGGCCCCTATCTAATTCCCCAATTTTGATATGATAACCAAGGGAGTATATGTTATCACCCCATTATCAACATATAAATCCACTAACCATTCATTGAACATGAACATCAATCACCACTCCTCCTCTGAAGGACTCTCTCCAAGTTCTATTGTATTCATACCAAGAGCGTATGAAACTACATTCCCATTATTATGAGCTTGATTAATCCCAAATTAAATTTTTTATAGATACTCCACCCAATTCCTCTACCATATATTCAAATCTCATCAATGTAATGTTTAATGAAATATCATGTTTTCTATGTACAAAAAAATCATAAAATAGATAATAGTCCCAACACCTCAGAACATAGACTATAGAATTAAAATTCATGTCATCTATAAGGTATTTATTTTCATTTATTCATAAATGGAACGACCAATAAGATACTAATAAATTATTATGCTTCACAACAACTACCAAACTAACACAAGATACATCACATCAATCTACAAATCTCATCCCATGATTTTCAATTTTGGGAATGGAGCTATTGTTAATCTCATATTTTTCTCGAAGAAATCATTTTCAAATGTTTTACACTAATAAAACTCTTCCCCTATTATTTATAATCCCCATCGTAGTTTCTTCCATGTGGGAGAAGTATTACATGAACTGTCATTAATAAAAAGTTAATCTAAAGAAAACTCTTTATCTTAGTCACATTTATATGTTATTCCCATGACATTAAATCCTCATAATTCTCTAGGTCCATAAGAATTCCAGCCACATTGTTTATATTTTAAATAAAATGTACCTATAGGATCTATAAGTCAAACTTCTAGAGCATGGTGTTGAGATTATTTTTGAAAGTGTACTTATCACAGTTTCCAGGTGTATTGCATATAACTATGAGGTCCATGGGTGTCTTATAATTTCATCAACAAACATCATAAAGATCGACTCAATATTTGAATTAAATATCATGTTCGTGATTCCAGAAAACAACATTGGTTCATTTATCATTCTGAAAGGCATGATAAGATAATCATGAAAACTGTATATACTCTTAAGTGTTCAATTTGGAATATATACCTCTCGAACTATAATACCCTAATATTTTTTAAAATATTTTTTTCAATTAAATTTTATTTTTTTGATGATTTGTGTTTACACAATATATATTTTATTTTTCACCACTTTTGAAACTTATTTTATAATGTTTTATACAAAAAAAAATTGGTTTATCTGTTGTTATATACAGCAATGATTTTAAACGAATCGTGACAACCTATTAAAATATTATTATTTAATCAGATAGTTATCATCTTGCTATTGTATTGGAATATATGGATAAAATTAAGTAAATTTTGAAAAGATAATTTTTATATAATTTTATAAATTGAATACTTTTTTGACTAATTAATTGGAAATGAAAATAAAAAATATTTGAAAATAAAGGAAACCGTTTTTTTTTTCAAAAACTACTTTTATGACCATAATCATAATGATACCTCAAAAAGTTAAAAACATAACCTTGGTGAATGATTTTAATGAAATTTATTTATATTATATATTCAATAAATCTTTTATCATTCATATTATGTTTATTACAATAAAGATAATATACTAAATCCCATTTAACTATTAAAAATGTGTTTTTTCTAAAAAAATAGTTTGTTCTCCTTTTGCACCCTAATTTTAAAAAAATCCACATTTTTTTAAATTTATTTAAAAAATTAAATTAATTATTGAAATCACACTAAAAAAATTATATTCTAATGATTTTTTTTCAAATTTATGAAAATATATATTTTTTAGTGAATATTTAAAAATACTAGTTTTTATTATAAAACTGCATTTTCATTCAAATATGTTATAGGATAAATTTTATTTTAATATTTATTTAAAATTGAATTGGATTAAGTAATATATCTATTATTCCATTTTTTTCATTTGAATCAATTTTATACTAAATTTTGAAATAATATTTTTTAAACCTTTTGTCGATTTTCTCTTTGGAAACCACTTTTTCACAGCTTCACCAGAGTTAATTTTAAAATAAATTTTTTAAATTATGTGAGTTTAATTTTGAACGATCTATTTATTGTTATTATTTACAATATTTTTTTCATATAATAAGGTTAACTTAATTTTTTACCGTAATGAATAGAAATAATAGAAAAACTTAATTTTCACTATTATGGTTAAAAGAGGTTTACCGAAGGTTAAACAATTATGTTGGATTAAATGAAAAATAAACTCATAAAAACACATTTTAAAGAATATTTAGACCTCATAACCTATAATTTTAGATAATAGACAAATTTTGGGCCCTTTTTCATGTTAAAAATTGTGGTGCACCGTATTCTTTTCAATAATTATAAGTACGCCACTCACCTCACTTATAAAAGGCCAACTAAAATACTTACCCCTTTGTTTTTCAAAAAATATTATTAGTCCAATACCTAACCAAATTTATTACATATATTTGTCCCCATATACTAGATGCATTAGTGAATTCAAAAATTCAATCGAGGAAGGCTTTAGGTTAAACCTAATATGTTTTTCTGAAGAAGAGGAAAAAAGTTTAACTATGAATTTTTATTTTGTATCTTATTCTAACTACCGAAAAAAATTACAATTTGTATAGGATAATAACACCAGTATATAATATATTATAAGATGTTATTATGTTAATTTACTAACCTATATCCATATCAACTTCCATCAAATGAGATGTGAAATCCTTATTCATGTGTACGGTAGACAACCCCCTCATGAACCAATGTTATTCACTTTCCATCACAAACTCTCAAATATGAATTTAATGTTTATATATTATATTAATGATATTATTATACCTCATTAATTATGATGTGACCTCTACCATCTTACCTCATAAAAGGTGGTAAAAAATAATGCTTCTCTTCTATGCGGCAGACTGCCTCCTCGTGAACTAATGTGATTTGTTATTCATTATTCTTTACCTGGGTGGTAAAAAAAAGAGATTATTAGAATAAATATGTTATTTATAATAAAATTATACTTCTTGAGTTAATATATCACATACACCTAATTACTTGTCATTTTGTGAGGGATTCAAAAACATTGTTCAGGTGTACGATATACTACATCCTCACGAAGCAATATGATTTGTTTTCACATAAACCATACATAGAAGGTAATAAGGATAGGTTAAAATAAAAATTGGTAATATATATAACATAAAAATGTTTCTTTATTTTAAATATATTATTTACCAATCATCCTTTCATTTCTTTGAGAAATTGTAAATACTCTTAATGGTTACGTATTGCTTTCCATCTCCATGAAAAATTATATCATTTTCTATCTCTAATTTTTATGGATTACCATAAATAAATAGAAAATGAATATATATTAGATTTATATCATGGTTAAAATTATGGATACTATGGAACCCTGATCAATTTAAGAGGTCACAAAAATAAAAAATCAATACATACAATAAAAATAATAAATTCATTACCCAAAAGTTGATTTTAATATAGAATTATGAATAAGAAGATAATAAATGGTCATTAGAAAATCATATATTATATCATATATATATATATAAATGGTTCTTAAATATATGTATAATAAATTATATATATTATAAATTAAGTTTTAATGTGTGTGAAGGAAGTCAAGACTTATATTAAGGGATTTTCATCTCACTTTTTATATATATGAGATACATTTCTTATGCACCACTTATTTATTTTTTGTGATGTATATGTTACCCATGAATGTATTTTATGATTATTATCATGAAAAATTATTGTTATTTACATATCTATTTTAGGATCTATTTTGAGACAAATGTATTTTTATGCCCCAATATTATTTTATGAGGTGTATATAAAATCAAATTTACATTTAAAATCATAAATTTATTTACTATAATAATAATATAATTTTAATTTTAATTTTGATATTTCATGGGTCTTACAATTACATTTTATTAATGTGGTATGGGTTTTTTGTTATAATTGTCCCTTTTATCATGATTGGTTATGATTATGTTTCCAATTATAAAATATTATGATCATCTCATAGAAATAAAAGTGAGATGGGAAAACCCTTATTACGTGAGTAATATTTGAATCATGATTCTAATTATATAATAAAATCAAATAAAAAATTTAATATCATTATATTATTGGAAATAATTATATAAAATTTCATAATTAAGTATATAGACCACCCAAACTATGATAGTGGTGAATATGGAATGAATCTCATTGAACTAAAAAATTAGATTAAAGTCCCTTACCCTAAGTGTTGAATATCATTCTAGACATTTAAAACTCGTGTAAAATAAATATTAGTTTATTATACATATATAAAAACCATATTCTAATATCTAACCCCATATATGAGTATTTATAACTCTATATTACTCGTTTATTAACAACTCTATGTTAATGTTACAGTTTAGGTAATATCTACTTCATTTTTCGTGTAATTGCTGAATTGTTATTATTTCTATTCCTACATAGATCATTATTTACATATTTTCATAATGTAAAAAATAATGTATATATCATATATATTTTTTATATAAACCTTCATAATAATATACAATATATATAAAATATAATATACTATTGATAGAGATGGGAGGTCATATATATGCATGAACGTTGTTTCGGTTTTCATGTTATACTAAATGAATGGAATAAAATTAAATATATGTATAAATATAATATAATTAATATAGAATTAATATGTCATTAATATCATATAATTTCACTAAAAAATCATTAATACATTCCATGTAAAATTTGAACGAATCACATCGCTTTGAGGAGGCGGTAGTCCTCACTTCCACAAACCATGTTCACGTATATCCATAATAAGGAAATCATGATTTTATGTTTCATGTAAAAATTAAACAAGAAAAAAATAAATCTTAAATATAATATATGTCATTTAAAAATTTATTTTTCCATTATAATTCCCAATAATTATAGGTGGAAAAGGAAAAACGAACAAAACTATTTTGTGAGGTGGTAGTTTATTGTGTGTATGAATGGTAAGTTTGTTACCAATTTCATTGAAGTATGTGTAAGTGTAGGTTAAACCCTGAATATAAAAACTTATAAATATCTTTAGAAAAAATAATTTTTTTTATTTAATCATGGAATAAGAATAATTTACCCTGTGGAGAAATAAAATAAATGAAAGCAGTGTGAGGAAGGATGTTACCTCTTCTTTGGGTAACTCCTTTTGGGTTGCACCAAAGAGAATACTTGGATGGATTTATGAAAATGTTGAGTCTTAAAGGATTAATTTAAAGATATTGGGAGCATATTAAATTATATTTTAGGTGATCCAAAGGTCTTGATAGTTTTGAATAAGTGGGGGTGAGTTAGTTTTTATAGTGGAGGAGGAGTGAGATTCTTATAGTTTTTTAAAAAATTAATTCCACCCATGTTTCTCCTGTGAATGGTTTCTAAAATAATGATCCAAATTATACACAATGTACTATAGGTTCTAAATCTGGGTAAAAATGGATTTTTAAATTTTTTTAGGTGATTTTCTATTATGTTTATGGTTTATTCCTTTGCTAAGCTAATTTTTCTCTTAAACATTATAAACAATTTTAATCATTTTGCCAATATTTTCAAAAAAAAACTTATATAACCTTATTTTAAATTATATATTATACTAATTATAATTAAGTAATCAATTTTTCAAAATTATAATCACAAAATAGTCAGAAATTAATTGAAATTTAATCTCATAGGGGGGACGAAAAAGGGTTTTAAAAGTAAAAATGTTCAAAACTTTGAAATGTTTTTATATAAAATTTCAATTTGAAGATATTTATAGTGATATAAGTTGGATTAATATTTGTAAAACTAATCTAATTAAACTCTAAAACAATGTTAAAATATAATTTAACGATATTAATAAATTAGATGACAAAAATTTAATTAAAAATTCAATGTTATTCACTATTCATTAATAAAATCCTAGAAAAAGACAAAAAATCATCCTAATACAACTTTTATGTTCCTATTTAAAAAATGAATTTTATTTTTTCAAATAAAATTTCGAATGTATTAAAAATAATATTTTAAATGGGTTCTCCATTGAAAGGTGTAAAAATTAACTTTTAGAAAGATAAATCTTTTTATTCATAAAATTAGATTTATTCTTACTATATACCTATAAAATATATTAGATGAGTATAAAAAATATTCATGGAATGCATGATTTAAAATTTTTGTTGAAAAAACGAATCAAAATTATTTTGTTTGATTTATTATGAAAAAATTGTGTTTTTACATAGAAAAATATTTCTCCTAGAAATTTAATTTCGTTAATTTTTAATAGTTATTTCATTAACTTATGCTAATTCATAACCAAAGGATTAATTTTATATACATTTATAAATAATATATTCATTATTTAGTTAATCATATTTGTAACTTCCATTCCAATAGCTAGGTGGTAGCTATAATTTTTTATAATAGTAATATTAACAATATCTTCTAGTTCAGTAAAAATTGACAATGCATGTAAAACAATTTATCCAAGGGACTTGTTATTATGTGTAAAACAAGCCAAACATAGTGTTGTGTGTACCAAAAACAAATCCAAGTCTTGTGTTTAATCTAATATTAACATTGTGTTGCATATAACACAATTCAAACATAGTGATTTCATATAAAAAATCTATATTCAGTGTTGTGTAAAATTAAAAAAATTAAGAAAATATTGAATTAATTATAAAATATATATTTTAAAAAATCACGATGTTTTATAGATTTATCATGTAATGAATGATCACGTGGATATGGATATAATAAGTGTCCCCAACCTATCTTTTTTTCCTATATTGTGATATCTCAATTGTAATCAAACTTTTTCTCTCTTAATATGTGTTTTTTCATTTAATATTTAATGACTCAAAGTCACTAAAATTCCATAAAATATTAATAAACATGGAAACAAACAAATTTTTATAATAAATTAAACTAGTATGGGTATATACTTCATTTAATCTATTTACTATTAAAAAAAATAGATACATACATATATATATATATATCAATATTCACATGAATTAAAAAAAATATTTTTTAATGCACTGTAAACATGATGTCTTAATTTTTTACATCGGCGTAAGATATAAGGAATTGAATCCTAAAGGGCCTAATAGTTAAGTAGTCTTAGTAAACTAAATTCATACAAGATTCTCATGTGATATTTGAAAACAAAAATAACAAAATAATTTTCATATATAATAATGCAATTCACTCTTGTATATAATATCATATCAATTATAGTATACTTCATAGATTCATGAGAATGGAAAAAAAATAATTGTTGGATCAAATGATTAGTAATGTAAATGTATAACAAAAATAAATCCCAAAATAATATGCACAATCAACATCAAAAGCTAAGTAACTATGCACACCATCAATTTAAATAAAATGACTATCTTAATCAATATAGAAAGGTAATTAACCCAAAAACACATAATTTTTATTTAATATCATGAAAATCATAAATTAATAATGCATAATCAATATGGAAAGGTAAAAAATAAGAACACATTCCATTTAGTCATTATACTAAGAATGAAACTCGTCCATATATAACATCAATTCTAAAAAATGATGGATAATAATAAATAAATTAATAATGTTAAAAATGATAAAATATTAGACATCAAGATCTTAGGAATCATATAAACATGTATTTTCAAAACCATCCATCAGATAGATTGAAATTGTTTGGTATGTTTTAAACAAAAACTCATTTAACAAATTCTAGAAAACATATTAATCTTATAAGACTACAAATGCATCGATATGATATCTATAACTGGGCCCCACCCTTTCCAACATGTCTAAATCATTCATCATATATTAGATAATTGATTTATCTCACGAATAATTTTTATTACCATTAAATATATATATTGAATAAAAATACAGTTTATCAATATTTCATAGTCAAACAAATAACATTCAATGTAAAAAAATTTATGTGGAAATAAGATATGCTTAATGTGATAACAATATCCACAGTAAATACTTTGTATATTTAGGGTAATTTTAATGGCCAATGATCACAAGAAAGTGAATAATTTAATTGAAAGTTAATTACAACAAAAATGAATCGACGAAGTGAAACTCAATACTATCCACAGAAAAAATAGTCCTAAACCATCCACATGAAGAATAATAATGATATCAATACAACATATCACTGATAAAGTATATATAAAATAACTGGTTTTTGTCGTTAATGAATAGAAATACTATAAACATATACTCAAAAGAATATTGAGGAAAATATCCTTTCAATATTTAAAATAACCTTCTAAAACAAAAATTTCACAAAAAAATGAAAATATTTTTCATTGAATATATCCTTTGAAACATATATTCTAACATTTATAAAATTCAATGTTAATTATATTTTGAAATTTTAGACATGAAACACACATTAAAACCAATATTCCTTTCACATTTTTAACAAAATCCAAATTAGCCTTATTTGGAAAATGGAGAGGATATTCCTTTCAAAAAAATTAAAAGTCAAAAACATGTCAAAATTTCTTGGTAAAAGCATTTTAATTATGGCATAATTTTTGAAAACATTTTCTGAAAACATGGGTTTAGAATAAAAATGACTTATGGAAAAAGGTATAAATGAAGTAGGATTTTATTAAAAACATGTCCTCAGTCATTTTAAGCACCAAAGTGTTGGAAAATAGGACTATTAATTGAAAATTACTATATAAAAAGGATAATAAAATTAATGAGAATTGTTTTCTATTGATCATATATTTTTTAAAATGTAAATTCAATCATTATCAATCCTGATTACGATGAGATTGTGAAATAATCCCTCACAGTGATCATAACATTGAAGTGATGATTAATAAATTAGTATATTGTGTGTATTAAATGTAAATCCACATAAAACAAGTGAAAATAAAACATAATATGATAAAATATTCTTAGACACAAAATCATATAATGTTAAATACAATGAATAAGTAATGTAACTAAATGAAAAGAAAATGAGTTATGAAATTCTTTACCACTTGGTAATTTTCAAGTCTGATCCACTAAGGAATAATAATTCAAATTAAAATGTATAATACCATTAATTGTAAATTATAAATCATATTACATTAAAATCGGGTATTATATACACCATATAAAATAAATTATATGTATAACATTAAAATGTACCTCAATGTTGAAAAATTGAAACGAAGTCCCTTTCCTCATGATAAATTTTTGTTGAACATGGTTTGACCTCATGTATAATGGTTTTAAGAATGTTATTAATTTATAACAGAATCATATTCACATTTATAATATCATATATGACCTCTTATAAAATTTTATAACCCATTTCCAAGAATATTTCATTATTTTTATTATTTCAGGTGTTAATTGTCTTGTTTTCTCACTAAATTTATTATCATGAAAGTTCATGTTATGGGTAATATTATATCATCCCATAATATCTAGAATTATATTAATGTTATAAATATAATTTTCTCATTATAAAAATCTTATAATGATAATTTAAATTCAAACATGGAGAATGGATTACATCGCCTTGTGAAGAGGGTTGGATGTACGTATGCACAAGCGACGTTATAATATTCTTAATGGTTTAATGTGTGAGAAAGTGGGTGATATATTAATTTTTCAAAATAAATATAATTTCATATATATCACATATATTCACTAAATTTATCATTATTACTTTCCATGTAACATCTAATTAAAAAAATCACATCACTCCGCGAGCCGGTAGTCTGCCTTACACATGAGCGACGTTATCATATTCCAAAGGGAAGGGAAATGAGAAAGTATATGTGATATTATAACATAGTAGGTATAATAAAATTATAAATATCATATAAATGTGTCAAATCCATAATTATATCTAGCCTTTAAATGTAGTGGTGTTTCACATCCCTAATTTTATATCGACGGATTCATTTATTTTTTTTAGTCTTGTATTTATCTATGAATTTTCCTGAGATTTTTTTTTGAAAATAGAGTTTCTGGGCATGACAAGAGGTATAAAAACATAGTCACATGGCTAGGGTAAACTATTTTCTCACCCAGGGGAAACTATGTACTGTGGAAAGTTTCAATGTCCAGGTCATATGGCTAGTCACACAGGTGTGCAGCCTCCCCTAGGAAACATGGCAGTTGGTATCCTCTTAGAAAGAGGAGACCTCATGGTTGCCACATGATTTTGAAAACCATTCGAGCTAACCCTACAGCCTGTCCATGTCATTAAAAATATGAAATTTACCATTTTACCCTCCTTTCATTTAACCCAAATTCTACCCATTTCTCCTCCCACTTGGGATTTCAAACCTTAAAAACCTCTCCATGTCTCCCTTTCTCCCTTGGACCTTCAATTTTGATGTGGTTTAGGAATGTATTCTTCAATAAATCATTAATTAAATCATTTCTTATATGGTTTCATCTCTTTTATTGGGTTCTTCTTCCTCCCTCTTTGAATTTTTCTTTCTTCAATGGACTATTTAACCTAATAAGTATTTAATAATTAGTTTTTGAGTTAAATAAATATGTTTTTTAACATTCCTTTATAGGGTTCATCTTTTTTTTGTAGTTCCATTTCTCCCCTAGATTTTAAAAGTTTCCAATCATGGGGTAAGTGTTGCCCTGATTTAGCATTACTTATAGGATTTTGGTATATTTTCTTTGGTTCATGAATATGTTCTACAGATTGTGTGAAAGGTGAGAAATGTGTTTTCAAAGGGTTATGAGTTTCATATATGTTGAAATATGGTTTTATAAATGGAATGGGGTGTTATTCACATGTTCTTATTTATTTTCATTTTAAGTGTGCTCCATGAAATATGTAAATGGTGAGAAGCATGTTTCCAAATGTATTTAGTGAGTTTATGGATTCGAAATAGGTTTTGATTATGGAAATTGGTGGTTTTCATGTTTAATTATGTTTCTTATTTTGTGTATGTGAATGTGGTGATTGATGTGACATGTGGAATGGAAATTGATCAAACAAATATATTACGTATCAAGGTTGGTGGAATAGGACTAGTACAGTAGTTAGATTCGTTGGGCTAAGGTCCAGTTTCTTTATAAAAGATTAATGATATAATAGTAACCGAACATTATTATTTTTTAAGACCACTAGTACATGGGATGGATTCCCCTATACTATAATGTGCACAAGGATGCCTTGGGTTATGGTTTCTATACTATTTTTGACCAAGATACGATGTTCCTAGGGTCCCACTAGAGCTGGAGCCTAGAGGTATTTCCCATGTCGTGGTGCTCTATTGGGATGTTGTTCTCAGTATTTGTATATGATAGACCTTTTTTATTTATAATTGAAAATCATTTTTATTTTGGAACTTATTTACTACAAATGTATTACGTAAAATACATCCTCAAAAAAATTGTTCACTTTATTAAAACATTAATATTAATTTATCTTATAATGTTATAGAATATAATATTTCATTGGGTGGATACCTGCTCAGATTTGGTTTACACCCAACATACACCCTTGGGGGTATGTATAGTTTGATATTAATGACCTGGTAAATGAAATATGTTTCATGGTGGTGGTTATCGATCTTGTGTCTGGTTTTATTCTCTTGAATGTGTTGGTGGAGATGTCTTGAGGTTGATGGTACTCATATTTCTTAGAGGTTTTTTGGTTATGGACTAGTTGGTCCCCCCCCCCCAATTTTGTGCTCTGGGTTTTTCGGTTTTGGTTAAAGTCTTAAAATGTATAATGTAGATTTTTTAGCTCTTTTTGTTATGGATATTGATCATGGTATGATTTTTAAAATTGAACATTGTTTTTTGATATTTATTATGGAAAAAATCATAATAAAAAATTCATTAATGATACCCAGTAACTATTATCCATCTTGCGGGGATTGGGAATGCCATTCAGGCCATTCCACAGTTTGGTTCAGGTGTCTAGTTGGATGAAACCCGTCTTAGTTCATGAAAAAATTATATCAGAATCGGTTATCACTCTTTATATGGGTTATTTTTTGGGAGGAGTCTAGATATATAGGATCTAGTACTATCGAGGCTTGAAGTACTATTTATGGGTGGGGTGTCTGGCTAACACACCCCTTAACATACCTCGAGTCATTATGGGATTTTGGGGTTTGGTTTTAAATCTTCATAAAGTGATATGTAAAATAAGAAGACTTTTAATGGACACTGTGTGGGGTTTAAGTGGTTTGGTTAGATTATTATTGTGATGGATGTGGTTATGTTTTTTATGGAAAGGTTTCAAATTTTGTGTTTTCTCAATAATTTTTCAAAATGTGGTATTGATATTTTTTTCCCTTTTGGTTGTTGCTTGATGTTACAAGATGCCTCACTAGAGAGTTCCTATGAAAGAATGGGATAAGGTTAAAGAGATTTATCCCAAAAAAAAATATTAGAGACCAGTGGAAGTAGTGTTTTGCGATGTTTAATCCATGGGTTGGAGAGTAGGCTCTAGTCATGATCATTTGGGTAAATCCAAACCATGTTCTAGGAAAGATAAAGCTCAAGAGTTCCTCAAGAAAAATATTACATCCTTCTAGGGTAACACATATCCCCTGGAGGAAGAGTGGTGGTTTAAGAAAATAGATAGGATTTTTGGGATTATTGACACTTCTAAGGCAGTGAAGTTTGATTGTGGTTTGTTATTGTTGGAAGTTCCCAGTCAGAGGTGTGGAACTCAGTGGTCAAGGCGTGGAAGCATGAGTAGATAGTTTAGAATAATTTAAAATTCATATTCAATGTGTATTATTACCCAGAGTCCCTATAACTCACTAAGAGCTATTATTTATATGGATATTCATATAGGGGATCAGACCATGATAGACTACAACAACCTCTTTGTAGAGTTAGTTCAGTTCACACCTATGGTAGTTTCCAATGAGTAGTTAAAGGCTCAAAAGATCAAGAAGGGGTTTGGGCTGGATATCTAATCTCAAGTATTCTTGTGCTAGTCAAATCCATATGTTCAGTATTTTGATCATGCTTTGATGGTGGATATCTATCGTAGAAAAAATTTCAGTATCTATAGATCGGTGTCAAGAGTGGGCTCAGGCTGCAGCAGTTCATTTGAAAGGAAGAAGAATCACGATGAGTAAGAGAAGAGGGGAGATGGTAGTTCAGGTAATCCTTTCTTTTTGACTTTATCTCAAAATTTATATGACTATTCATTCTTTCACTATCAGTGTGGAAAGGTGGGGCATGTGGGGTTTGTATGTTTGGGTCCAATTAGACCATGTCATCAATTTTGGACTTTGGGAAACTTGTAGTGGTTTTGTGATGCTCAATTACTATATCATAGTGGGGAAGGATCTGTAGCTTCTATAAGAATTGCAGCATAGTCAGATCCATCTAGAATGGTGGGATTTATTTTTGGTGGTCATGGTGGTGGGTTTGGATCTTCTTTCAGATGGAGTCAATTTAAGGTAGAGCCTAAGGCCAATGGTTAATTCTCAAGCTTATGTAGAGACAAGGCATCCTCATAGAGTGGATCAAGAACCAATGGAATCTAATTCAGAACCTATGACAGTTCTTGGTATTGTTATTATTGCATCTTCTATAATTGATTTTTTGTTATAAATTTGTGTCTATGTTTCTTTTATATCTTCTCATCTCTTGGATTTGCTGAAATTGTCTTATGAGCTTATTTCATATGTGAGTGATTTGGTGATGCCATTGGGAAAGAAGTGAGAGAAATATTGTAGGAGTTTATCTTGTTCACTCAATGTATTAGGGTGCAAGCTAGAATTTGACTTCCATGTTTTGGGGATGTACATCATTCAGGTGATCCTCGGTATGGAATGAATGGTGTATTTTTAGGTTTATATTGATTATTATCACTGGAGAGTGAGTTTCATGCCACCTGATGGGAGAACCAAGGTTTTTCCATGATAATGGGATCTTTTATCATGATATGGTGGACCTCCATTTCTAAAAATTGTAAATCTATCTTTCTAAATCTCATCACTTGGGATAGAGGATGATGGTAGTGTCCCTAAGGGTGGATTACCTTTTTTGGTGGTTGATTTACCAATGATATTTCTAGATAAATTTTTTGGCTTTTCCTCCAAAGTAGGATGTTGGGTTCATAATTTATTTTCCACTAGGAACACAAATGATATCCCATCCCACATACCATATATCCCTCCCCAGGTTGAGGTAATTAAATGTACGGGTGGATGATTAGGAATCCAAATAATTCATTTGCCCGTGCGCTCACCTTGGGTCACCCCTGTCGAATTTTCTAATAAGAACAATGGATCTCTCATGTTGTGTATATATTTACCAAAGATCTAAAAGGTATTGATCAATAATAAGTATCCATTTACCAACATTGATGACTATTTAAATATTCTTAATGGGTGAAGTGATTTTCCAAGATCGATTTTTGTTCCATTTATCACTATAATTTATTTAGAGAGGTAGATATTCATAGAAATCCTTCCAATATATGTATGAAAACTTTGAGTATTTGACCATTCTATTAAGTTTGATGAATACTCCGGTGTTGTTTTTAGTTCTTATGAATCGGTTGTTCCACTAGTACCTTGAATCCTTTGTTTTAGTATTTTTATATGGCAGTTTGGTCCACTCCAAGACCAAGCAGGTTCACGAGTAGCATTTGAGGATCGTGTTGAGCATTCTTACGGATCATCATCCTTATGTAATGTTCTCTATGTGTAAGTTCTAAATCAATAAGGATATGTTTCAAGGTCATTTGATATTGATATTACGGGTTTTGGTGGATCTTGAGAATATTAGTGACTATATTTCATGGGAGTATCCAAATAACATTTTTCAGATCAGAAGATTTATATGGACTCGCAATGTATTATAGGCAGTTTGTTCAGGATTTGTATCAACTTTATTCACTCAGGACATCACTTACCCAGAGATGGTTAATGTTTGAATAGATCCTAGAATTTCAAGAATATTTATAAGAGATTAAGTGGCGATAGAACATATCCCCTATTTTGATATTTTCTAAATCTGGAACAAGATATGTGGTTTACTATTATTCGTCATATATAGGTTTTAGGTGTGTGATAATATAGGATGAGCATGTGATGGTGTATGGATCTCTCCAAATTTAACCATATTAAAATAATTAGCCAACTAATGATCTATAGTTTTTGGCAGTGATGCATTCCTTGAAGTCATGGTGTCATTATCTTTTTGGGGATATTTTTTTTGTTTATTACGATCGTAATAGTTTTTCTTGCATATTTTCCCTGAAATAACTAAATCTAAGGTAGAATAATTGGGATGAGTACCTTTAGGATTTCGATTTTGATATCATCTATACCCATGCAAAATTTAATGTGGTGTAATACACCAAGAGTAGAAGAGTGCTTGTGCGAGTGTTGAATGAGTCTAGTGAAGAGTGGAAATTGATTGGTATTTTTTCCAAAATTCATCAAGAGACTGGGGAGAATAGTGGAGGTGCATTCTTGTCTAGTATTCAGTAGCAACCTTCCATTATAGAGTAAATTCAAAAAGATAAATTGAGTGATGATTTTTTATATCATTCTATGAAGTTCCAAAATAGTGGGTAATTTCTTTATGAATGGTCTATGTGTCCTAAATAAGTTTTGGGTTTTAAGGTTCACTATGTGGTTCTGTTGTCATTACATAATGCAATGATTCAAGATAAACACTAGTTTAAGTGGTTCTCTCATCATGTAACCACCAAGATTTTTTATGATGTACATCAACATTTTTGGTGTCTAGGTATGAGGTGGGATATAACCGACTTTATATCTCATTGTTATACATGTCAGTATGTAAAGGCATGGCAATAGAGACCTGCCAGTTTTCTCAACCGTTAAACATTACAAATTGTAAGTTGCCTGATGTCTCCATGGACTTTATCATCAGCTTACCTTGTACACATTGGGGAAGGAATTCCATTTGGGTACTGATTGACCATCTGAAAAAATCATCCCATTTCCTTAGGATCAGTGACTCAGCCAAATTAGATGAGTTCGGTCTATTATATATATAGGATATAGTGATCATTTATGGTGTGTCATAAGAAATTGTTCTAGGCAGGGACCTCTATTTTACCTCTCATTTTTTGGGTGTCCTTCAGAATGAAATGGGGTCACGTACGATGTTGACCACAATATACCATCCTCAAATGGATAGTAAGACAGAGTAAGAAAATCTGATCGTCGAAGATACTATTTGGGCATACGTGTTGGATTTTGGAGGTTTGTGGGATAACCAATTTGGGAAGTTTGAGTTTTCATATAACAATATATACCAGTACTCAATTTGAATGAATCCCTTTGAGACAATTTATGGTAGGTTTTTCCGATCCCCTTTTTGCTAGGAAGAGGTGGGTGAGACCTTGTTATTAGGACCAAGCCTTGTGCAGGGAACGTTTGATAAAGTTATATTGATCAGAAAGCATTTATTGATATCCCTGAGTCATCATACACCTTATTATGATCATTAGAACCGATACTTGTAGTTTTATATCCATGAAAAGGTGTTTCTAAATGTTGAATCTCACTGGGTTCATAGTCATATTGGTAATCACAGAAAGCTAATGCTGAAGTATTTTAGACCTTATGAGATTACTGAGAAAGTTATAAATTTTCATATAATTTTTCTTTTTCTTCTCAATTGACATAAATTCATGACAAATTCCATGTTTCATAGCTAAAAAGTATAATAAGGCACTATCTCATGTATTTAATATTGAAGAGTTTTAGCTTGAAATTTATTTTTCTGTGTATGAGTGGCCAATAAAAATTTTAAATTATTAGAAGAACGTTATTCATGTGAAGACCATACCATTGGTTAATGTTATTTGGAATCATAGTAATGATGAGAATGATACATGGGAGTTGAAGTATATGATTGAGGAGTAGTATCCATTTTTTTTCTCTGACCATACTTTGAGTTGATTTTACAGGGACGAAGAATTTGCATGGTAGGGAGAATTTTTCACTTCCATCATATTATTTGGTGGTATTCATTTTTTTATTTTTTTTCTTTTATTAATTCATTTTTCTTCCTTAGAGTTTATAAATAAAAATGGATTTTTGGGCATGGAAGAAAATGGAGCACGATTAGGGGAAACCATGTGCTAACCCTAAGGAAATTGTGTGCCATGGAAAATGGAATTTTCCAAGCTGCACAGCTTTTCACACGTGGGTGATCACTCCCCCTGGAAACCATATATCCAGTTTCCTCTTTGACAGAGGAGATCGAATGGTTTCTATGAGGTTTCAAAAATTGTGTGTGATAATAGTGCAGCCTATCCATATTATTATAAATTGGAAATTTAATTTTCCACCCTCCTATTATATAACCATAATTACACCTATTTTTCCTCCCACTCAATTTTTCTATCCATGTGTGCCTCACCCACTCTTAGTTACTCTATTGTTAATTTAATTTATTTGGGGGTTTTGCTGTGTATTATTCAAAAAAATCATCAAGTAAGTCATTTATAACTTGGTTTCTTTTCTCTTCTTGGGTTTTTATTCCTCCCTCATGGATTTATTCTTTCTCTAGTAGATTAGTTGACCAAGTAAGGGTTTAATATTGAGTTTTTCAGTTAAATATTTATTTTTTCAATATTTCATTTATAGGTTTTTTTATGGTGTGGATGTGGTTTTCCACCAAATTATGTACCTTTCTGATCATGAGATAGGTTATTCCATGTTTTAGCATTATTAGATGATTTTGGTATAGTTTCTTTGGTTCTTGAATATGTTCAATGGATTTTGTCTAATGTGATAAATGTTTTTTAAAAGGCCTTTGAGGTGCGTATGAGTTCAAATATTGTTTTCCAAATTAAATTGGTTCCAATTATTGTGTAATTCTATGTTGTTGTTCTTATGTGTGTTATATTAAATATATAAGTGGTTTTAAGCATGCTTTCAAATGTATTTAGTGTGCATATGGATTTAAAAGATGATTTGATTAGGGAAAATGATAGTTTTCATGTGTAATTATGTTTCTTGTCTAGGGTATGTGAAAGTGTTGATTTATGTGACCTGTGGAATGGAAATTGATTAGAAAGTGAAACATTGTTATCAAGGTGGGTGTAAATGGACTAGTACACTAGTTTGATCAGAGGGGATGAGGATCAATTTCTTCTAGAAGGTTTGACAATACAATAGTAACTAAAATTGATTATGTTTTGAGACCACTAGACCTTGGGATTGATTCCCCTATAGTGGATCATGTATCAGGATGCAATGGTTTATGGTTTCTATACCATGTTTCTCTAAGATATGTGGTTCTTACGGTCCCACTAGGGATAAACCCTATAGGTATTTAACATGTTGTGGTGCTCTCTTGTGATGTTGTGCTCACATTCAGCATTCGGTGGACATTATTTCTTTATAATTTCAAATCACATTTTCTTGGGAAATTTTTTAATCCAAAAAATCCTTAAATTGTTTCCTTAAAAAATTTTCCCTTCATTAAAAATTTCATATTAATTTATCTTCTAAGGTTATGGCATGAAAAATTTATTTTGTGTGGCATCCTACTAGTATTTGGATCACACCCTACATACTCCCTTAAGTGTGTGTAGATTTTGTTATGTATGAACCAAGTGAAGGAAAGATGTTATATGGTGATAATTCTGTATCTTGTTTATAATGTTCTTATCTTGTAGGTGTTGGTGGAGGTGGCTTGAGGTAGTTGGCCCATATATTTCATGGCGGTTTTTGGGTTATAGTCTAGTCGATTCCACTCCAATTTTTTGAATTGGTATTTTTTTTCTTGGTTAATGTTGTAAAATTTTGAACTTGGAATTTTTGAACCTCTTTTAGTTATGGATGTTGATCTTGGTATGATTTGTTACATTTATCATTATTTTTTTGATATTTATAATTGGTGAAATCATTCCCAAAAGTGCATTTTTGTTACCCAGAAAATAGTTTCCAGCTCAGGGGGATTTGGAAAACCCCTTAGGATATACCAAGGATGTGTCGTGTTGGATAGAACCATATCATGGATCTTCAACTGATGAAAAATAAATTACAACATATCGTGAGGTGGTAGTACGTTGTTCAAATCATCGATGATTTCATTTCCCAATTGATGTTGGATGAGATTGAAAAAATTCCATCAACATAATATCATAAAATTCTATGGTAGATATTTGTGTACCTATATTATAAGTTTTATGAAATAATTTAAAGTGAACAATAATAAGTAAAATGAAATATATTTATTAAGATAATTACCTTCTCTTAAGGAAACTTCATTTCGATATCCCTTAAAGAAGCCATGAGTTGGTCTTTTATGAAAAAATGTTATTCTAAAATGTGTCTAAGGGTGTGGTAGAGGTGTTTGGGTAGGGTTTGGTTAAAAAATGGCTTGGGAGGTGTGGATAAGTGAAGGGACTGAGTTCCCTTTTATAAGTGGGTAACTCTAGGAAGATTACATGAAAATTTCAAAAATAATCCAAAATGAGATATTAACTTCCATGAAAAATTATTCCAAATGAAAATTGATTTCCAGTTAGGCTGGATAAATCCAAAATATGAACATAAAATTATATTTTTTCAAGTTTTTTGGTCATTTTAACCCTTATCTTCTTATTTTAACACCCACACTGGTAACCCCATTTTTATCTTAACCATTGTAATTAATATTTACTTTTTTCACAATCCATTTTGGAAAACAAATATGTTGAACTTTTTAAATAATATACATTAGGAATATTACAAATATGGAATCCATTTTTCTGAATTCAATTCACATAAGTGGTAGAATTCATATTAAAATTAAACCCACATATGAAATTAAAAAGAGGGTTTCCAAAAACAAAATTAACATAAGTATAGAAGGTTTTAATATAAAAATTCAACATAAAATAGATTTAAATGACCTAAATTTGTTAAATTTTAGTATTATTAAACTTATTTTACATTGAAAAAAATATTACATATAATTCTCAATATTAAATTATTTAAAAAAAAATTATTTTCAATAAAAATCATTATTTTTCACTGTTAATCAAAAAAAATAAATTTTCAAAAAAATCCCAACATTTCACCATAATATAATTTTTATATTATTATTTCAAAATGATAATTTGTTTTTTTAAATAAATTATCTATAATTGGTGGAAATTAATTTTAAAAAATGTGTTCAATGTGTGACAAAACTATCTTTTAGAAAAAATAATGTTTTTAGAAAAATAACACTCTCTTAGGTTTCTAGAACCATTAGTAATTATCCATAACTTTCTATATCATAACATATATAATGTCAATATATTATTTGAATAATCAGAGTAGATAAATAACACTCTATAATAAAAAATAAAAGCGGAATTATGAGATAGGTAAAACAAAGAAAACCCCTTTAGAATAATCTAAACTACTTTGTTTTGAAGTAAATATACGAACACCCAAGAATCTTATTAATTATAATTTATTACCATATCCAATACCTTTATAAGGGAAATCACAATACCTCACCAAATTAAATTTAGGATATGAAAAAATAATTACCACGAATTACACAACACAGTTTCAAAGAACATACAAAATAACTTGAGCATCTCATGTATCACATATCCCCACATAAAATCCTAGCCCTAAATTAATAACCCTCGCGTATCATTTATATTATATCATAATATAATCTACTTGGATATCAATTATAATACTAATTTATCACTGTAAATTAAAAATAACTCTTATATTTTGAAATTTCCATTCGTCTAAAATACATTACTTACAAATGAACATCTTTTTTTGACTACTATCAAATAGTCATTTGTATATCCTTTAGTTATCTAGCCACCTAATATAACCACCTAAGAGCACACTTGGTATCTCAAACACAACACAACCACCACTATGGAAATATCAATTCCTAAAATATATATCTATTACTTTGTAATTCAATAAGAATTTTGGAAAAAAAATCTCCATGTAATTGACCCACTAGATTACTTTTTATTAGATTTTTCATATTTTTTACACTATAACTCATCATTATATACAAAATTCTGCATATACACTTCCCAAAAATCACCTCAAATTGAAACCTAAGTCCTTTTTTAAATTAAATAACCCTAAAACATACCTTTAATATAAAATCCTTAAATTATTATAATTAATATCCTCATACTAAAACAATTCGAAGTCTATATCACCCAATTATCACATTCCCTATATAATAAAATGGTCATTGTGTGTCCCAAATCTATAAATATTACAAGAAAATATTATTTAAAAAATTATTTTCTACTAATTATTACAAAAAATTTAAAACCCTCCTGGTTTCCATTTGATTCTCTCAACACTGACTACACAAGTCCACATTCAATAAAAAAATGTTATACAAAATACATCACAAAATATATTAGGGGACACATATTTTTTATCCATAAGAGTTGAATCAAATAATTTCATGGTCTAGTTATTTAGTAAAAAACTAATATCACCAATTCTTTTAAATAAGATCGATTTTATGGATTTAGAGTCGAACATTTAGAAAAATAATATAAAAACACCAAACGAATGATAAATGTGGTTAACCTAACATTAATAGTACTGATACAACTTATGATACCTGATTACTAATATAAATGGGATATATGGAGCTCATTTAGTGGAAGTACACCAAGGGGGGTCAAAGTAAAGTGATAAAAATGGTAATATTAGAATGTGGTGTTTATGGGTATATAATTTTTTTTACAAAAATGTATTTAATTATATTTTTCTGTATATACCACCAATTACTCATTGGTATAATAACAACACCATAAACCACACTGATTATCCTGATATATATCTAAAATGGTTCCCATAACAAGGATTTTACACATAAATGAATAATTTTTTACACCTTTACACGTAGTTATCATATCATCATTATAGAAATACCAATACATAAAAAGTCAATTATCACTTTAATTCCACTGATCACAATCCCAACTCCCCCTAATTAGAAAAACCCAACCACAAACCTCATTTATGGAACAAAATAAAATTTTGAGGATAAATTACACCATAGTTTGGCTCATTAAAACATCTATAATCCCCTCAGCCAAATCCTTATAGATATATTTTTCATATATCACATAATATAATTTAGGAAATAATATATAACTAGTTTTTTAAATGTCCAATTCTAGGTTTTGTTTTTAAAACATAAGAAAGATATAATGGTATCTTAACAATCCAAATATATATTCAAATTCAATCCCATTATAGACCTCATACCATACTATTTAAAGAACTATAAAATTTTTAATAGGTATATCCACTCATTTCATGAGGTGACCAGAATAAAATATAAAGAAGTATGACATCATTTTAGATAAAAATTTAAAATATTCCAATAAAACATTCACTAAACCATAACTATGTAGATAATTTAGATATTATATATATAAAAAACTTATATAATGAATGATATTAAATATCTTCCATAATTATCTTCAAATATAGTACCATTTTTAGACATATGCTACTTAAAAAAAATTCTTCATAACAGGGTAAAAAAGGAAACTTAACAAAGGGTTATCTTATATTATTTTAAATAGTTAATATGGAATATATCAATTAATGATCATATATAATAATATGAAAATAATTGGAGTATGATTTCACTATCATAAAATAGTAATTTCATAACCAATCAGCCATAAATCATATATCATGAGTTATGGAATAAATCTATATCATTTAAAAAAGAAATTATTCATAAGAGTGAGAAATAATCATTAATAAATCATTATAAAAGAGATTATATCACCAATATAAGAACAATTCATTGTAACTATTGCACAATGATAATAATGGAAAATCCTTTCATTCATCATGGATCACTTCCAACACCATAATCACATACTGGACAATGTCCCACAATGGATTGTCTCCATTTACAAATACATTTTCATTAATCTAATGGGTAAACATGCCATACACTTTTATATTACATCATAAATCATTAAAAAAATACATTTAAGGGATATATAATTTGAGTCCAGATATCACATAATGAAAAACACACATATATTTTCCATAATATCATAACAAGACTAACCAACTCATTATAGCATAAACCTTGAAAAAGAAATGGGTTTCATAAATATTTCAAAAACACATAATAACAATCCATCAAGATAAAGAACATTATTTTTACCATTAGATCATATCCCAATTAATCATAAGATATTAAAATTTTATTTACATTGATGAAAAATAACATTATAAAATGTAAAATTTCTTGGAATACCTAATAACAACAATTTTTTTGATATCATTTTAAATTAAAAATTCCAAGAATATTGAGAGATTTTTTGCTATAATATAACTAAATAGTATTATAAATTAATAATTAATGGAAATAAATTCTACTATAGAGGGAAAATCTATTCATTTTCTAAATGTTAAAGTAAATATTTCTTTCAATGTTTTTGTATAAGTTATAAATAATATTTTAATAATATATAAAAATCATTCTTAATCCATTGAAATAATTTTTAATATTTTTTGCAATTATTTTAAATAATAATTTGATTGTAGAGAAGAACATTCATGAAAAAATATAACAAACATTGGCATTAAATGAAAAAATTGTTTAAATATGATATATGATTTATTTTATTTTAAAAAAGCATTTAGTCATTTTAATTTTAAAATAAATTAAAGTAAAAATAAAATATGAAAAATGAGAAATATATAGAGAATAAGAAATTATATCTCATTTAATAAGAAATTTTCATTTAATTTCCCCAAAAAAGAGTCAAGCATTAACAATCCAAATTGAAAATGATATTGCAACCAAAACCCTTACTTCATGTCCTAATTTCCATCATAATAATTCTTAATATAACTTAAAATACATTTATATTTATTAAAAATATATTAAATAACTATATTAACAGTTATCCTATAATATAACATTCCCTTATTATATCAAATTACCCATTTTTTAACAATAAATTAGTAAAAAAAACAATAAAGGTGTTGATTATTTATTTTCTCATGGATGTTTTGGTTTGATTATTATAGTAAATCCACCTTGTTACAGCTTTCAACATATAAATAATATTAATCTTGTTATAATTATCATATTTATTCATTATATATATTTTTATAATAATTAAAATATGGTGGTGGAGAAATATGAATTTCATCACATCAGGGAGATGGTAGTCCCTATATACACCACAATAGTGTGTTTATTTTCCTATAAATTTATATAAATAAATTTCAATACTAAACTATCTATATAATGAAAAAAATTTAAAACATCGCATATCTTTGTCAATTAAGTACATATTACTATCCCTGTATGAAAGTCATAAAAAATAATAATATCACTTCATGAAGGTTTTTGTCCACACAAATGCATGAATGAAGTTATGATTTATAATATGGTGGAAAGGAGGGAGAGAATGGTTTCACAAGAAAAATAGAAAAATAATTATTTTATTTTTATTGGTTTCATCGTGTTAATATGGTCATAAAATATATATTTAACGTTGAGGTGTAAAGAAAATAAAAATTGATCGGAAAACACAATTACATCTTCATTGAAAAACCTCCTTTGAAATACACCTTAATCCATAAAAGAATTTTTTTTTAGAAATAAATAAATATCCAAAATATTGTGAGAAAATTTATTATAATATTTTGGAATTACATGGAAAATTTGATTTCACAGCAAGTGTGAATATATCAAGGGAGATGATTCCCTTTTATAAGTGGGGTTGTATGCACTCTCTCAAACACTAAAAACATTATAATATAATAAAGTTATATTTAAGGGAAATTAAAACCATGAAAAAAATTTAGAAGATAATATATGGGTGGATCTAAATCCCATCAAACAATCAAATTTATCTTATTATCATTGATATTTTATTCCTTGTCTCTATGTTTAACTAACCTTAGTAAATATTTTTAACCCTTAAAGTAATGAAAGAGTTTTACTATGGTTAAAATTCATAATGGAAAAAAATAAAATATTTTTTTTTTCTGATTTTGAAATAATAATTCCAAATATTTAAAACAGTTTATCAAATTCAATTAATATAAGTTTTCTCAATTCATTTTAAAATAATCATACTAAATGTAACCAAAAAATATTATTAGAAAAATGAATTTATTATCAAAAAATAAAGTTTAATCCAATTAATTTCCTTCTATAATGTAACAAATTATATTATATGGAATATTTTTTTAGATAAATTTAATTTCATTGATAACTTGCAATACATGCAACAATGAGTTTTAACGAACTATTATATACTATTAATATTATTATTTTAAGAAGCTTGTTATCACCCCACAATAAAACATTACAGTATGAATAGGAACAACAAAATTTTGAAAATAAATTATAATCTTTTTGTTAAAATAAAATTTATTAATAAAAAAGTACTTATTTTTGTACTCTTTATATCCGATGAAAATACATTTTTCTCAAAAAAATGTTTTTAACTTATTTTATGAAAAAATATTAAAATTATTTTGTCCAACTTTAGAAGTTTTATTTGAAAACAAGGAATTCATTTTTTGAGTCAACATACCAGTAATATCTACGAGTTATTTGTTGGTATTTTTTTGAAAATTTCAATTCATAAATGAATAGTGAAAATGTAGATCTTTATTAAAAAATTTATTTTTTATAAAATCATTAACAACTTTATTTTTTTTGTTAATATGGATTCTAAATAAAACATATTAATATTTTTTAATTAATATAATTTAGTAAAATGTAATTAATTGTGAATTGAATTTAGATATTAAAACATTATATACTTATGATAATTTTTTTAATTGTTTTTCATCACGTTTGTATGTATAATATTAAATTAAATAATATCACATCGGAAAATTAAATTTTCTAAAATGAATTATAAATTTTTATTCATAATAATTACTATTATATATTATTTTCAACTATACTTTTGGTAATAATGAATGGAAAAAACTTTAAAATTTAATTATCTCGATTAAGGTTAAAACAAGTTTATGAGAGGGATAAACTAAAATAATAATTGTTAAAATACCTAAAAACATGTATAAAACCAATTAAATTGATATATTGAGACCCTAAATTATCTAATGTTATATAATTATTATTTTTTTATCCTTTTTCCATGTTCAGAATGTGGTTATACCCATTTCCTTTCAAAAATTTAAAGTGTGTCCTTCCATCACTTATAAAAGGGACCCCCATTATCCTTTTCACAAACCCAAAGCCTTTTTCATCATAACACACCTAACCATATCCATTAATAAATTCCCTCCTCACATCTTATATTCCTCAAGGTGGTTATGAAGCCATGCTATTAAGGCTTTAGGTTTAAACCTAAAGAGGTTCTCTGAGAAGAGGTATAGTCCTTAACCATGAATTTTTGTTTTATTTATTCTTATAACTCCTTAAAATCATATTAAACAGGGATTATATAATGATATAATTATAAAACATATACTTATATGATATTTTTTTAATTTAATTTCATGTACTCATGTCCTATTCTATCATATGGGAAACAAAACTGTTGATCGTGTGTACGACGGACCACCATATCATGAACTAATTTAATCAATTTTCCATCACAGCCTCTTATGGATATATATAATTTTGGATATAAATTATTTTTATGCTATTTAATAAATCAATATAATTTGTTAATTATAATTACACTTCTACCTTTTTCCCTACAGAACCATTGGAAAATGGTAAAAAACACTTGTGCATATGTTTGGACTATTACCTCAATGAAGCAATGCGATACATTTTTCATTTTATTTTGACATGGATGGAAATATTGATATAATAAAAGAATATATATTACATATATAATATAAAAATTATTCTATAATATTTAATTAATATATATATATCTTTATTTCTATACTTTGAAAATTTGAAATATTGTATATTTGTATATTGAGCCTTCTATCTCCGTGAAAGGTGTAATTAAATTTATATAACTAACTTTTATTTAATAAACTAAAAATATATATATATATATTGGATATATATGTGATATTTATGTCCAATTTAACATAATGAAGAATATGGAACCGTGATAAAATTAAAAGGATAAAAATAAAAAACCCAAACTTACTTGAAAAATAAAATAATATTACACATACCTTGATTTTAATAGTGAAATTTATAATAAATTATTGATAAAATATCATAGTTAAATAATTTATGTTATAATTTATATGAGTATGGTTATAGAATAAATTTAAAATAAAACAATATTTAATATACAGGTGGTTTAAACGTGTTTGAAGAAATTCAAGGCTTGTGTTATGAGATTTTTGTCTTTCTTTTTCCCATGGGATACAAGACATATTCACCCCATGTTTATTTTGTGTGGTGTATATTATACCATGAATTTGTTTTATTATTAATATTATGAAAATTATGGTGATTTATTTATCCATAAAATGTTTATTTTTCATGGGATTTACAATTCAATCATTGCCAAAGTGGTAAAGGTTTCATGTTACAATTTCATTTTTTTATTAAGATTGTTTATAGATATACTTATGATGATGAAATATTATAATCTATATCTCAATAAACATATGTATTTTATTCTCCTATATTTATTTTTTCATTATTCATGATTTATTTTCTTTTTCCTCCCTTTAAGTACAAAAGATACTAAAATAATTTTTTTTAAGAAAAATTGAATTTATTCCCCTCTTTGGTAGAAAATCATTTTTCATCCTTGTCCATGATTTCTAAAATTATTTTAAAAAACTCTCTTATAATTATACAAGTTTTTTTAAGGAAAATTTTACCAATGTTTTATATTTCAAAAAATAGTTTAAAAATAATATTCTTCTCTTTTCTAAATAAAGTTCTTTCGAATTTTTTTCCCAACATGTTAAAGAAATAATTATTTTAACATATACAACATAAATAGTGATTTATGAAATAATCACCTATCAATCATTTAAATATTTCATTAAAAGTTTCCAATTTTATTTTTAATGAAATATTTTTAATTAATAATTGGAAAAAATTTATATTTTTAATAAATATTATCAAATTGGAAAGGGTATTATCCAAAATAAATATTCCATCTAATCATTCAAAATCATTTTTCATCTAAGATGACATCATTTGATGTTACAAATGATTTTCTAGGGATACCATCCAATAATATCATTTCTATTCCATATCTAAATGGTTTATGATTATGATGAAAATATTTTTATGAAACTAATCCATTTTCCTCTGGTTACGCTTTGATAAATTGATGAAATGATTATAAAACCCATTTATCATCCATGTATTATGTTATGATACTTTTTTTATAAAAACCATTTATTTCCATGGGTTATGATATGATGAAATTTTTATCAACTGTGTAACATGTATATATAAAATTCATTATGTCACATGTGGGACCAATATCTCCATCCAATTCATTAGGTAAGCATTGATATCTCTTGGGATAATTCAGAATGGAATGGGGAGTGAATCCAGTTCAATAATGGAATTTGCCCACAATGATTGCTCTTGGAGTGAACCGTGATTACTATGATGGTTTGGGGAGTGATCAAAATCTACTATATTATCATTTAAAATGATCCTTGACTACTAATGAAATGATATTATATGCTTATTTCTATTCCAAAATTCATTTTCTTATGTCAATGTTATGTTCACATGGCACAAGTTCATTGTTTACATTATGAATCATGTACTATGAACTGCCATGTTTTATTCTATGACTCAATTTAATGATCAATTATATATATGTAATAGTATAAAAATTTTATTCCCATGTTATTATATCCTTATACTCATGTTACTCATGTTATGTTGATATCTACCATGATTACACTTACTAGCCATCTGACCTCGGCCTTCTTTATATTTTCTTTCCACAAGTTATGAATACAGAAATTATGTACTCTATGTATAAGAAGGGTAATTTTCATGAAGATCATTGTGGGATATGATATAATTCATTTTTGAAAAAGTTATTTTTTTGCATCCATGTTTCCAAAGGTACTAAAACTATATAATTTTTGAAAGGATCATTATATAATGTAATGAATACACAACTAATAAGATGTAATATATATTTTTGAAAGTGTGGGTCTCTCTAGTAGGTATCTATGAAATGATAATTTAACCTTTAGAAATTATTATGTGAAAACTTTACTTACATCATGATGGATATTTCTATGGATAAGTATAAGGATAAGTCAAAGTGTTTGAAAATATCATGAAATTTTTCTTAAGAATATAGAAAGTGGGTTCCAAGAAATTACATCACTATTTGGATACTACATGTTGATATGCATCCAGAACAAATTCACTTATGGGTAATAACACTGAAAATGTTGTATTGGGATATGATTAAATCATCACCGAGTTTGGGATTGTGTTGGCATGAGATGGTCTACAGTCACTTCTTTTTTTATCCTGGTGAAGAAATTATTTGCTCAGGTCCTTTAATAGAGAATTCCTATAGAATTATGTTTGATTTTTGGTCATGTTGGTTCGATGATTTAGATGTCAATGGGATTGTTGGTGTTGGGTTCTCATTGGCTCACTATGATTCTCTTTTCTGCTTTCACACTACTATGGTTTCTATGTTTCATTTCCCTTTCTAGGTCAGTTGGGTTAGATGGCTTTTTCTGAGGTTTTGGGATATATCCATGCGAGCAGTGGGTGTTCTAGGAGTCATGTCTTCGGTTTCATTCTCCGTTTTTGAGTTTCTTCGATGTTTTTTCCATTTTTATTTCTTCTATGCAAGGTGATTTTGGTTCTTCTTTGGAAATGATGAAGGTGATGCAATGAGATTTTTCTAGTTTTTGGGATCTTTTTACGATGGTGAGGTCCATTAAGGGTGATAGTGATGAGAGTCCTTATTTCGGATGGCGTTTATACCAGTAACTATGTGGAGGCGGTGACGAGAGTAGCGCTCTGTTTTTTGGATTGAATTTCATGATGATCATGCGGTTCAAGATGTTTTACTTACTAAGGTGATGTGATGGTGATCTGTTTGAAAGTTGTTTGAATGTTTCCTTTTGAATTTTTGATTTTGAATCTTTAATGATGGATTTTAGTTTGATGATTTTCACTTTGTTTTTGTGGTGGGCTCGAGGTGACTGCACGCAGCCTATTCCATTTATTGTCATTTCTGTTTACTTTGTAATATGTTTTTAACTTTGTATTCTAAGTTTTCACTGGTTTTGATATGTATGAATTTGATTGTGAGGTACCCACTTTTCCACAGAGTGGTTTATTGAAAATGAAAAAAAGATGATTTGGAGTTATTGAAAATAATGTTTCATGATTTAGACATCCTATAAATGATTTTTTTATGATTAGGTGGTTTTCCCACAAGCATTTTTTATTCTCATAATATGCTATTGGTTTTATTCAATGGATCAATTACGAAGGAATTATGTTATTGGTGATTATGATGTAAAATGAAATGATTTCCATCTTGAAAAACCAAATTGTTCGACATCTGGGATATAAAATATCATAATTTCACTCAAATATATATCTCAATAAATGAATAATTATGAGATTCTAGATAAGAAATAGACGAAATAGTGTTCTATATATCCATTTATGTGGAAATATACACCTTATTTTAGTAGGTTAATTAGTCCAATTATTTTTTAATAGTGTATTTGTACTACAAAAAATGATATTTTTTGTTCTCCAATATTATGAATTTAAAATTTTCATTTTTTAAATCATTTTTAAGGTGAAATGGTTCAACGATGGATTCTCATCAAGAATATGAGGTAATATGATGAAATTGACTCCATTGATTGGTATGATTTTATGTTCCTGTTTCTTAATAATTATATTCCTCGTATTCTTCATATGAAAATTAATATATAATTTCTCAAGTTAAAGAATAAGAATGAATAATTTCTTGGTTCTTATTAGGTGAATTCTATAAAACATGAATGGTTTTCTTCTTCTATTATCAATCAACATATAATTAATGTTGATAGGTTATTTAGTTACATAAAACCAATCCACTATTGGGAATTTTCTGTAAGGGGATTAAGTAGATATGAAGAAATATTTTTCTATTCTATCAACATGGAAATATATATTTTAATTATCTATTAGTTAAATGGTTTCTAATAAAAAAAATATATAAAATCAGTGGAAACTCTAAAAAACATGCATAGATAAAGATGAGATTTACATAATTCTTGATGAGTTGAAGGGAAAATGGAGTAAATATCCTTAAATGTAATCATATATGTTTTAAGTGTCAAATGGATTTTCATCATGAAATAAATTTTTGAAGTGGTGGTAAGAAGTTAGAAAATAATGTGAATAGAGAGAATTCTCCACCCACAATCCAATGAATTATATTAAAGTAGTATCAGAATTAGGCTCACATGTGCCCATATATGATGGTTTTTTATGATGATAGATTTCATTGACATCCTAAGTTGATTAGTAAAGTGAAATTTAATGTGATCACCATTGTTTAATAGGGTCTGGGTAAAAACATGGTGAATGATACAGTTTCCATTCACTATAGAATAGATAATGTCATTTTTGAATCATGATATACCAACTCTATTATATATGAGGAATTTTTTATGGTTATAAAAATTCCACCCTAAAGATTACATGTTGAATTATTAGTGAAACTGCCTAATGGATTAGTGATCAGATATCATGTCTATGATTCTTCCCCAAATAAATTTTCCCGGAATGTGCTTCTTGTAAATATTTGTATTCCCCCTCAAGATAAATTTGCTATTATCGTAAGCATATATTATATTTATCTACATAAATCTCACATTAATTTTCAAGGAATGTATGTTACGTTCGTTATTCCAGAAAAATCTATGATTTTATATCTATGTGAAGATAAATATGAACATATAATGAAAATCATATATATTTTATGGGTCTTGATTCCCATTAAAATTTGGTGTATATGTCATATGGTTGGGGAGAAACATAACATCAATTATATCCCTATTTATCTTGAATTATTTGATACCCTTATATAAGAGATTCATGGCCTTCTTAAAAATCATGATGTTATGTTCTCAATAGAACTCATACATAGTTCCGCAACTATTTCAAATACACACTATATATTGGCCATGGTTGAGTTATAATAATTGAATAGGAAACTCTAAGAGAATATTGGGAATAGATTTATTCAACCAATTGTGTCACAATAGGGTGTACCAATCCTTTTTTACGAAAACATATGGATCAATGTTACTCGCCATTGACTACTGAGATCTAAGAAAGATCACAATCAAGAACAAGTATGCCTACACCATATTGATGATTTTTTTGATCGGTTGTGTGAAACTCGATAATTTCCCATGATTGAACTTCATTGTAGATACAAAAATTTAGGGTTATGATGGAGAATATACCCAAGACAACATTCCACACACGTTATGGACACCATGAATATATAGAGATGTCATTTTGTATTATTATTTTCACCACTATTTAGATTTATTTAATGAATAGATTCTTTAGAGATTATCTTCATCAATTTCTAGTAGTATCTATAGAAAATATTTATATCTATTCAGAGGTCAAGGAAGAATATAAAAATCACTTATGAATTGTACTGGTAACCATAAAAAGGATAAACTATAGGAAAATTAACAAAGTAAGAATTTCAGCTAAAAAAGGTATCATTTTGGGTCATATAAAATCAACTGACTGTATATAAGTGGATCTATCAAAGACAGAGGCCATTGAACATTGGTCCAAACCAACCCGTGTATCTAAGATCTAATGTTTTCTTGTTTTATGGATATTATCAATTGTTTTTGAATAATTTACCATGGTTATCTAATCTAATCAAGAGGTTAAATCAGAAGGGATCCATATTCTCTTGGGCAGATGAATATAGAGATAATTTCAAGAAACTAAAGAGAATGTTATTCAGCCTCATGTGGGGACATCATCCAATTGTATAGAAGGTTTTTAATCAATACAGATACATCGATGAAGGTCTTAGGATTCATTCTCATTAATAAGGAGATTGTTATAGCTTATGCCTCACAAAAATCTAAAGGTTCATTAGAAAAAATTACCCAACAGTTCATTTGGAGTTAGTTGTGTAAATTTTTTAATTAAATATTTTGGGTAATAATATTTATAGAGAAAGGTGTGATATATATTATTACCATTAGATTTTAATATATATATTAACAGATTAATTATTGAATATCCCCCAGAGAAAAATAATAGATCTTATTAAATTCTATGACTATTTAATTCATTACCACCCTAGAAAAGGGAAAAAGGTTGGATATGCATTGATTCAAAAGGATCATACTAGATTATCTATTATGTGGATCACAAAACATCCAATATTTTTTATTTTCGAAGGATTGATCTATAAATCATGAAGCAAGAGAGAAATCATATCTTTCTCCAATAATTATTTAACAATCTATCAAAATAAATATTAAATATGCATAGAAGGATAATCTAGATCTATAGAAGAATATCAAAAATATTCTTGAGTTTAACCTTGAATATGATGGAATGATAAGGGTTAAGACCATGTATGTGTTATGTCCATACCTATTTTCAAAAATAACTATTGTAAATTTACATGTTTCATCATTCTCTATTAATCATTGAATTACAAAGAAGTATAGATATTTTGAAGATCATTTCTGTTGGGTTGGCATGAAGAGATTTATTTCAGAGTTTGTGTTGGAGTTGGTGGCCTAGAACCAACTACTTTGTACTATATTCTTTAATAAAAGCCTTATCACATCTTGATTGGTCTTTTGCACGACAATGCATGTGATAATGTCCTAATGATACCTGTTGCATTAAATGGTCATATTGGATCCCTTCTAGGATGAGAACCTGTAATTTCCATAACACTATTCTTGAATATATGTTTTATGGATGGTTGATGTTATATGATGGATAGAAATAATACAGGCCATTAGGGGTGGGGACTCATAAAACATTGAGGCACCTTCTCATGGTGTGTGCCCTTGGTAATATCTAGGAGGATATTATGATAACGAGACCCGCCAGTAGGAATTCCACATTTCCTAGTATCATTGGATCATTCTATCTGAGGATGTGTGTATTGGTCCTTAGACCTTAAGATTATTATAAATGGGTATTACAACTCGCACACATAGATGTATTGATGAAAACAGTGATGACACACTGTTTGCAGCGAGGTATGATATGTTGGGTGTGTCACGAGTAATACTGCATTAATAGATAATGCGAGAAAGAATTTTTCCCTTTTGTTCCATAACGGACGTAGATATCTCAAGCCCATTGATGGAATTGATATAGCCTAAATATATCCATGGCCATGGTATGGTATGGGTGAGTTCAATTATACAAAGTAAAATAAAGAATAATCAAGCACATTGGTTGATGGAACTAGGATTCAACCCGCTTGATTCGAGATATCATGACAAAGGGATTATATTACACAGTAATTGTTCGTATGAGGTGACATATCAATGTGGTGTCGAAATCTTTCTCTTGGGTTCATTGACCCGTTTCTAGACAGTAATCTTGGACTTTATGCAAGCCTGCCTAATGCCAACGAGAAAGATGCCTAGAGGGTCACAAACTAAGTGTGTTCATGTATCTCAGTTAAATATTAATTTAACAAGTTAAATAAATATTATTCCCGAATGTGGTTCAATTATTATTTAAGGATGCTTGATTGCATTTATTTCAACACTAGTTATTCTAGAGAATATATTGTGGATGAAATAGTATATTTTTTTTAGCGATTAATGCAGTTAGTTTTATTTAATAAATAAATAGCCATTACTGAAGGACTAATAAATATTGTGGTGGAAATAAAGAAAAATGGAAAATAAAAGTACACACCGTGTATATTAAATATACACACCGTGTAGTTTTATATATAATTATTACACACCATGTATTAATGATTACACGACGTGTAGTTTTCCCAGTCAATATTTTGAGAAAATAATATCATTTTATTAAATGATATTTATTATAATCAGCATGGGCGCATGTCAAGGAATTAATCATTAGACATGGGGGTTTTCAATAAGGGTTAATGAAATAAATAAAACTCATAATGTGTTTATTTATTGTTATAACTCTATAACCTCAAACCTGATTATAAATATCCTCACAACCCCAACACTTTTTCATAGAGAATCGTTGTGAACTACAATTCTAGAGAGTTCTCTCAAGGCCAACAAAACTCCTTCCTCCAGGAACGCTCTCAAGACCGAGAGAGATCCACCACCACCGGATCAAGGTGACGAAGGAGGACATAGAAAGTGAAGGTTCTTCTGTGTTAGAACATAGATATACCTTCGGTAACATCCACAGATATGTGGATCACATATGGATCACCGCTAGAGGGATCCTATACTTGGATTCTACTACACAACGACGGATCAATTCAGATCGTGACCGGAGAAATCAATGAAGAAAGAATTCTATCAAGGTAATTCTTGTTAATTAATTAAATTAATTACAACCAACATATGATGATCCTATGTCTACTGCTCTGGGAATCCTTCTTTTGTTTTTCATTCTTCATTCTATTCTCAAGATCCAACGTTTTACATCATAACGGGTCATGGATTGTTAATTTTTAACGCTAAAATTAATGTTGGGTAAACCCGCCAACGCCCTTCCCCTATTCCCGGAACCTACAGGTGGTATCAGAGGGAGGTCGTATCGTTCATTATAATTATTTAGTTTTTTGTTGGTGTTTTACGCATTTAATAATTTAGTTGTTTCATTTCAAGTTAATCGTTCTTAAATATCTGAATCTCGAGATCTGTTCCTCCCCTCTCGTTTCTCGTTCCCCTTACAGAAATGAATTTTTCTTTTAATATTGATTAAAATGAAATCGAGGAACTCATCCAGAGGTTCCAAACATTCATGTCCATACAACACCAGAATACACGGTGTGTATTCGGAAGTACACTCCATGAATTCGGAAGTACACGCCGTGTAGTCTAGGTTCAATGCATTGACTGATCCACCAAATTAGGTCGTGTATTGGATCTTATCTAAGTCATTTATTTCACCGTGTGTTGACCAAGAATAGGTGGCACATGGTTTCCGGATTACACACCGTGTGGTATAACTGAACACATCGTGTAGTCCCTTTGCGTTATAGTTAGGCGGTGTACCCCGTACACAGCATGCCCATTTGGAAACCATTTAATGAGGAAACTACACGGCGTGTGTCCCACTGAACATGTTGTGTACTCCAAAAATTTACGAAGTACATCAACACGCCTTGTCCCCAGACATGAACTTTAGATGGACGGTGAACAAAAAAAAGTTTCCATGTTGTTGGAAATACACGCCTTGTACTCATCCAAATTACGCAGATTTATTAGAATTTATTATTATAATATACAAACCCTTGAGACGTGTACCATAGTTCAGGCGTAATTCTAAGGCACAACATGTGATATGTGTTATATATATGTGTGTTTAATTTAAAATTTGTGTAATGAATGGAAATCCAACGGGTTACCTCCGAGGGACAAGTTACGTACAAGGATAATTTTAAATGAATTTATTTGTTTAAAATTATGATGAATGAGAATCTCAAGGAAACTCATAAAAGGGTTTAAAATAAAAGTATTGATTAATTAAAGATAATTAATTGATTTGGGAATGAATAATCTTAAACAAAAATGATTAAAGAATTGAATGCTAGTTTTATTTATGCACAAATATTGTTGCATGTATGGATGATCATGAGATAGACTAAGACCTTTTATGTGAATGGTTTCTTTTAATTTATTTATTTAAATTAAATTTGTTGGCCTACGAGCCTTCTCCTCATTAATATGTTGGACCTGCGTGCCCAAGGATTATTTTATGTAAAACCCCATTTTTACCCATCACCTATGTGTGAGATAAATGCATATGTAATGGATGGAGCTCCCAAGCTAGTGGAGGCGGTTCAAGTTAGGAGTCAAGGCGAAACCAATCCTAGGAGATAAAAAGGTGGATAGGTGGAAAGCTGTAAACACAAACCCGAAAGGTTCAAGGTGCTTCTCCTCTAAATCTTGGGTTGGTTTATCAACCGCTAGATAAACTAACCAATGGAAAAATATCATGATCATACCATTTATTTTATTTCTGTCAGTTTCATGGTTTATTTATTGTCTGTTTCTTGTCATGATCACACAATTATTTAATTAAACAAGAATGAAAGATGTAACTAAAATAAAATCCACTTATACGTAAATATTATCATAGACATGGTTAATAACTTAATTATATCCCAATTAATATTAACAAACATGTAGTAAAAGATAATAAATTGGAGGTTTACGTATAAGGGTAAAATCCCTCAAATAAATATTAAGTTGGTATAACCTTCCATAATCCTGGTTAGAATTGAACCATAGTTCTAAGTGCTTGACCAACCCTAGTTTGGGTGATTTCAATTATAGAGGAATTCTAATTCAAGGTTTTGGTTTGTCATAACTAGGTTCACATCAAGGGTTGACTAAGGTTTATGAAATCCAAAATAAAAGGATTTCAGGTTTAGGGAGTCCACTATGTGGATCAAGGAGCTGCGAGTTAATGTAGTTGGAATTTGGAATGCCTACTTAAAACCCTTCAAGTTGCTTGACCAACCCTAGTTGGGGTAATGTGAAGGGAAATATGGATCCTTGCTACAAGAATATTCAAGTAACATAATATTCCAACGTCAATGGTGAGAGCTATTGAATTTAGATAAAATAGCGGGAGAATAATATGTATTGATTTATTTATTTGTATCAATTTTATAATGAATTGATAAACCTTTTCTCATCTTAATTTGTAGAAATAGAAACAAAAATGTCTTCAAACATATCATTATGAACCATACTTGAGAAGAAAAACCTTCTCACCGACACCAATTTCCAAGAGTGGAAGAGGCGTTTATGCGTCATCCTTCGCCACAAAATGAAATTGTATGTGCTGGAAGAGCCTATTCTGGTTGCTCCTGGAAAGGAGGCTAGTAATGAGGAACTATCTCTCTAAATGAAACACATGGATGATGCCACATATTTCTAATTTTTCATGCTATCGGCTATGTCTAATGAGCTCTTGAAGAAACATGAAAACATTGATGTGTATAGCATGATGTATCAACTTAAGGATATCTACCAATAGAAGGTGAGACATGAGAGATATAAGATTTTTAAAGAATTGCTTACAACTAAGCATGGAGAGTCTGCACCAGCTGGGCCTCATTTAGTCAAGCTTATTGGCTACATTGAATGCCTATACATCTTAGGGATTAAGTTCTCGGATGATTTGCATACAAATATCATCCTATCATCACTTCCCAAGACCTTCTCTATCTTTATTGTCAATTATAACATGATAAACAATGAGAATATTCTATCGAAACTTCTGACCATAATTCGCCTGCTAGATAAGGACATGGGGCGTGACCAACCCGTAGTACTTATGGTGAATAAGAAAAGTAAGGACAAGGCAAAGGGGACAAAGATTTATAAATTTCTCTGAAGCCTCCGAGTGTCGCCCTTCCAAGAAAGAGAAGATCTAGAGGTTGGGAAATGAATGGGGGGGCGGTGTGTTTTTCATGTGGCAAGCAAGGCCACTGGAAGAGGAACTGCAACCAGAAGCAGGGGGATGCTAAAGGTGAATTCGTTATCATGTGAAATCATTCTATTTCTATTTATTGGGTATTAGATACACCTTGTGGGGCTCACATCTATATTCAAATGTAGGAACCAAGTAGATTTAAAAAGATTACTAGAGGAGAAGTGGATCTTCGAGATGCCAATGGAACAAGGCTGGCTACATTGGCTATTGGCGATTACCACCTTTCATTGCCGACTGGGATGATTTTGGTTTTACTTAACTGTTATTATGTGCCAAGTGTTACCAAGAACATAATTTTTGTATCATGTTTGGATATAGATGGATTTATTTTCATGTTTCTAAATAAGGGCTGTCTATATTATAAGAAAAACGTATGGTATGGTATGGATCATTTAAATAATGGTTTATATGTATTAAATTATGAAATCTAGGTGTTGGAAATCGATAAAGAAACAAAATCACATGACACATACATCACCCAGTTGTGGGAACACCATCTCGGTCAAGTAAACGAGAAGTGCTTGACAAAGCTCTGCCAAAATGGTTATTTGGAATCTACTGAGATAAAACAACTTGATAGATGTCATGCTTCTTTGCAAGGAAAAAATGACCAAGCCGCCCTTCGGTGGACAAGGTGAAAGCACCAAAGAGCTTCTAGGATTGGTGCAAATGAATGTGTGTGGAACATTTTTAATAGAAGCTAGAGGTGGATATTCTTACTTCATTACTTTTAGTGATGATTTGAGTAGATATGGATATGTCTACTTAATGAGGTATAAGTCAAAAGACTTAGAGAATTAAAGGAATACAAGAATGAAGTAGAGAATAAGTTTTTTAAGAATATAACGAAACATTGATTAGATCAAGATGGATAATATCTAAACCAAGAGTTCATCGATCTTCTGCGGGAGTCTGGGCTTCTATCTCAACTCACTCGTCCTTATACAACACAGTGGAATGATGATAGTGATAGGAGGAACCACACCTTGTTGGACATGGTGAGGTCAATGATGAGTCATGCTGATCTTCCATTATCCTTTTGGGAATATGCACTACAAACTGCAGCATACACATTAAACCGAGTACCAACTAAGGTGGAAAATAGAATTCCATCCAAGTTAGGGAATGGAAATAAACCCAATTTGTTGCACACATGTGTATGGTAATGTGAGGCATTTTTTAAGGCCTTCTCTAGCAAAAAACTAGCACCCCGGGGCATGAGGTATATCTTTATAAGATATCCCAAGGAAACAAAAGGATATTACCTATATAACCCTTTAGACAAGAAACTTATTGTCACCAGACAAGCCAACTTTCTTGAGAGAGAGCACATCATCAAGAAGGATAGTGGGAGAAGATTGACTTCGACCAAATTGATGCTCATGATACACATGAGTTGGTATAGGAACAAGTTCCACAAGTCCCCGATGAAGAGGTTCCAGATACACAAGTACTGCATAGGATCTCAAGAGAGGTAAGGGAACCAGAGAGATTTGGATTCCTAGTCAACGAGGATGGTGAATCGTTATTGTTGGACAATGATGGACCTCTCTCCTAAAAGGAACAAGTAGAAATCTCAAAAGATGCAAGATGGAAAGAAGCTATGAATTCTGAGATGGATTCAATATATCAAAACAAAGTATGGGTTATGGTCAATGAGCTAGTTGATGTAAGTCCTTTTGGATGAAAATTGGTATTCAAGAGAAAACTAGACATGGAAGGTCAAGTTAGCACCTATAAAGCAATTCTAGTTGCAACAACATCAAGGAATTGTCTATGATGATTCTTTCTTGCCAGTTTCCATGTTTAAATCCATTATAATAATACATTCCGTAGCATCTTTCCATGACTACGAGATTTGGAAGATGGATGTCAAAACATCATCCATAATGGGAACATTCAGGAAGATGTCTAAAAGACACAACTAGAAGGTTTTGTGACACCAGGTGAAGCCAAAAAGTTTTGAAAGTTGGATAAATCCATTTATGGATTAAAGTAAGAATCCAAAACATTGAACATTAGATTTGATGAAGCCCTAGAGAAATTTGATTTCATTATGAATGAATGTGAGCCATGTGATTATAATAGGTTTAATGGGAATGAGATCGTTATCCTAGTAGTATATGTTGACGACATATTTCTTATTAGAAGTGATTTACCAGTCTTATAATCAGTTACGAACTGGTCGAACAAGTGTTTCTCTATGAAGGACTTGGGTGAAGCAGCCTACATTTTAGGGATCAAGATCATTCGTGATAGATTCAAGAGGATACTTAGACTATGTCATGGTACATACATTGAACAGATACTGAAGAGATTTAGTATGGACCAATCCAAAAGAGAATTTTTTCCAGCGTCACATGGCCTACATCTTTCTATGAAAACGTTTCCACATACACAATAGGAGAAATATAGAATGAGTGAGATCCCATATGCTTTGGCTATAGGATCCATCATGTCTTCCATGTTATGTACCAGGATTGATGTTGCCTGTGCACTAATCATGGTAGGCAGATATCAACCAGATCCAGGAGAACAACACTGGACTGCTGTTAAGACTATCCTTAAGTATCTAAGAAGAATTAAGGATATGTTCCTGGTGTATGGAGGAGACGAGGTGCATTTCATAAGAGGGTATGTTGATGCTTGTTTTCATACAGATTAGAACAATCTGAAGTCACAATATGAATATGTTTTATGTCTCAATGTAGGAGATGTGAGTTGGAAGAGTTCAAAGCAGCCAGTTGTCGCTGATTCTACAGTGGAGTCTAAATATATAGTGGCTTCTAATAGAGCCAATGAAGCCGTATATATTCATAAATTTTTCTAGGAGATTGATGTGGTGCCTAGCAGTATATATCCTATCAGTTTGTGTTGTGATAATACTGCAGCAGTGGATCTAGAAAAAGAACAAAGGTCACATCAAAGGACAAAGCACACACCCTGAAACTACCACCACTTGAGAGATTTCTATCAAAGGGGTGAAGTTTTAGGGTGTATAGTTTCCATGGAAGAGAACATGGTGGACCCCATGACTAAAGGAATATCTCAGCAGAAGCATGAATATCATGTGAGTGCTAGCAGGTTAAAGGTTGTTAGTAGTTGGCTCTAGTCCAAGGGGGAGTCTGTTGGATTCGGTGGCCTAGAACCAACTACTTTATACTTTATTCATTAATAAAATCCTTATCACATCTTGATTGTTCTTCTTCATGACAATGCATGTGATAATGTCCTATGGATAGTTGTTGCATTAAAGGGTCATAGCTGATCCCTGCTATGATGAGAACCCGGAATTTCCATAACACTGTTCTTGAATATATTTTCTATGGCCTGATTATGTTATTTGAGAGACACAAATAATACAGGCCATTAGGGGTGAGGACTCATAAAACATTGAGGCACCTTCTCATGATGTACCCCCTTGGTAAAATCCTAGAGGATATTTTGAGAATGAGACCCGCCAGTAGAAAATAAACATTTCATAGTGTCATTGGATGTTTTTATCTACGGACGTGTGTATTGGTCCTCAAAATTTAATATTATTATTAATTGTTATTACAACGCGCACACTTATATGTATTGATAAAAATGGTGATGACGCAATGTTAATAGCGATGTAGGATAAATTGGGTGTGTCACGAGTAATACCGCATTAACAGATAATGCAAAAAATATTTGTCTCTTATATGCCATAACGGAAGTAAATATCTGATAAAGTTAATATTTTCAATATTATTAATATGTTTTAAATGATTTAATCCCTCTCAATTATTCAATTTTAGTTTATTTTCACCGTTTATGTGTTTTTGGTGTATTTTGGGCATAAATGTGAAAATGGGGTAATTCTGTAAAATTGAAGGTTTGATATAGTTTCTATTTTTCGGACATAAATTATAAAATATTGGTCGAATTGAAGTGAATCATTTTTTAGTATTTCTATGCCAGTGGGATTCTAATATGTCTTCGGGAACAAGACCCAATTTGGAACCCAATGGTATAGAAAATTCAAACAAATAGAGAAATCAGTTTGGCATGCAGAATGGACCCCACCACATTAAATATGGAATATCTCACTCAACCTACCTCAAAATGTGCCAATTCTAGTTGGTATTGACATATAACATCCCAAGGACTGCACATATTAAATTTCATCAATTATAGAATGCATTAAGGCATTATTTTAGTGAATCCAATTGGAGTGGGTGAAATAGTGTTTGGTTACCAGAAGAAGTTAAAGTCACTAATAAATCCATATCATTCTTTACACATTTCCAATTACTCTTAAAATTTTAGGGTCGATATCCAACATCATTTAAAACATTCTGTAAGAAGGGACCTCGGTGTGTTTCATCCATCTGGTGGGCATAACAGATGAAATCTTCTGGAGGACAGATTCTAGAGGATCAACATTTATGTCTTCCTTCTCTTTCTTTTGTTCTTCTTAGCTTTGTAATGACTTCTTATTCCCACTTCAAATCGGTTACCCTTACCATGGTGGGGTATATCTATTGAGTGATTGGGGAGGGGTAGGTTTACCCTTTTGTAATTCTTATGTTCTTTCACTTAATGTTTTAATATCTTCTTTTCTCTTTTGCGAATCAGTTTCAATTTCTTAAAACAACTTTTATTATCATGTACAATTGTATATGATTTTAGATTATGTTGTTTATTTTTTTATTTGGTCAATGATCAATATTTATCTCCACTAGGTACTGATTTATATATGATGGAATAGACTAGGACTTAGTGGTGAAGTACTTGGTGATCACTGGTACGTGTGCGAGAAGTAGTGAATATTCTTAATTGTTTGGGATAAACAAGACCCGATTGGGAATTGCCTAAGATAATTGGGGGTATTCACTAAAAATATATTATACATTTGAAGGAGAGTAGACCAATCTGAGGTTTTAGTAAGTTTTATTCTCACATTATAATTTGAGCAAGGGAATTAGAATTAACGATTGTGGATTCTCAGTCATGAAGATTTAATAGATGAAAATAGGGTAAATTGAACTGTGATAGAATTACAATTTGAAAACCGACCCTAACCTGATTACCATTCCATCTCAATAATTATAATCACATAATTTGTCAACTTATTTTAAAAGGTTCACTTAATTTATTTACTTAATTTAGTTTCTTTCATCTATTTTCAAAATCATACAATTTCGAAAACAACATCACCTTTTCCTCTTATTTTATGTGACAAACACGATTGTTGAGCACTTCTCTCTGGAGAAAACCTAGGTAAGCTACTATAATACATTTTAACATAGTTTATATTTGTTTTTTCCACACCCCATGATAAGAACGTGTCAAAACATTGTGTCGCTGTTGTAACGCCCCGACCCTAGATTCCCAGATTCGATGCATTATTACATAACATTGGCATGATCACAAGAAAGATCAAGTCTCCAAAGACCGATTGGTTTAGTAGCCTTGGAAACACTAGATATATTCATAAGTCGTACATTACATCAAAAAAGAAAAAACTACAACAACATATTGTCTTCATATCCCCTCATAGAATCCCTATATGTCATTCATAAAATACTTCTTCACATCCTGGGAAAAATAAAACATTGAAAGGGGTGAGCTCAGATGCTCAGTATGTATAACTAAAACAAAAGCTTTTTAAACTTGAACTTCAGCATAATATGTCAAGGATAAAATGAAATAATTCCATTTAATTATTCACAAGGATATTCTACTAGTATAATAATCACATGAAAATATTAATAACCACTTTCATTATGACGGAATGCATAATTCCAGACTATCATAACCACGTAGCCAAGGCCTCATGCCAAGTCTACAAAAAAGATTTTGTCAAGGCCTCATGCCAAGAAACTAGTTTGTATCATGAGACCTACCGATTCATATATGAGCTATAGTGGGCTCCACCTATCACTTACTAAGTCCAATGCATTCCTCATATGAAAAGTTTTAAACATAACAAAAACATTTGTATTAAAACTAGTATAAAAAATGTCAATACTTTATCCGCAATCCATGAATGGTAAAAAAATATCACATCCACAGTCAAACATAATGCATTCGATACAATATAGAAGATCTTATTGTATCATATTGACCTCAATCGAGAATGATGAAGGATATTGACATAGATGAAAATAATCATCAAAACAATTTTAGTGAAATATCTCCCTTTTTTTTGAAATCCTTTAAAAGTCACACTTTTTTTCAAAAATCCATTTAAAATAGTTTTTAGAATCAAAGTTTCCTATACCACATTGATACTTTTAAAAAGAATTTTGATTTGAAAACTTTAATGTCCATATAAATAAATCCTTAAAACCATTTTTAAAACATGGACATTAATGAGAAAGATTTAGAATAATCAATCATTAAAACATTTTAAAATGTAATTTTAGTTAGAGTTCCTAACCAAAAGAGAGACACTTGAAAAAATAATTGGGGAAATTAAAACTTTTTAATATCATGAGAATAAAGGGATTTATGATATATTATGTCAAAGTAAATTATATACACCATATAAAAGTGATTTGGTGTATAATAATAAAAGAGTCTCAATGGAATGTAAATTGAGATAAAATATCTCATAAAGGTCGTATCCTTAGGTTAAGGATAAATCAACGACATAATTATGAGTGAAAAATATAAATACACTCAATATGATAGGATATTAATTGTAAAACAATCAAAGGACATTCACACATATTCTTGTAAAAACAACACCAATGAATTGGATGTTTAACTCAACAAATCAAGATTGAGTAAAAATTACTCTTATCAAGTTCTTAACGATGACCTGATAATTTATCAATGGAGTTATTATGTGTATAAAAATTATATCCACAGAAAGGGGAGTGCAATTGTTGACATAATCAAATGAACAGTGATTCTACACATAATCTTGGAGTAAAATAATCAATGAAGTATGCATAAAGCCAAATGATTAGAAATTGAAATTTCAAATTTCCTTATTGATTGGTAACATACAAAACATACACCCAGGAAAGAAGGATCATAAAATCATGATGTAAATATACATGAATTAAAGTATATTACACAATGAATACAAACATAGGCAGTACACACACCACATGTAATAAATAAGTGGTGAACAATGGAATTCTCACGGAATTAAAAGTGAGATAAGAAACCCCTTACCTCGTTGTAATCAATCAAGTCATATGAAAAATAGTAAATAACCATCAAATTAATCACATAATATCATGAATTTAAATAGAATCATGATAATATATATATCAAATGGAAGTACAGAATACACTACATGAAATAAATAAGTGGTGAAAATGGAAATCTCATGGAATTAAAGGTGAGATAAGAAACCCCTTACATTGTACTTTTTCCTTGGTAGACGGTAGGTTAACATCCTTTATAATTTTGAAATAATTGTTATTGAATTATACAAGAATAATTAACAATAATATGATATCATAAATGATCTTTTAACTTGGATTTGTTAATAATATCTTAGTATTATCGTCATTTTGGGTGTTAACTTTCTCATTTTACTTTATATTCTTTGTTACGTAAGCTGTGTTAGTTATGGATAGGTTGTATCTTATTCATATCCAGAATTATATCAAGTCCTTAAAAATTATTTTTCATCATCAAATTAGAATTAAACTTGAATTGACATGATGGAGAATGAATCTCATTACATTCGTGGAGACGGTAGTCCGTACGTACGCATGAGCGACAATATCATTCTTTTGATGTTAAAATAATATATAATTGGATGGTATATCATATATACAGAATAATTATCATGTTAAATTTATTATTTACATTAATTACACATGATTATTATACCCATACAAATAATAATTTATTGAATGACAATTACACCACGACGTTGAGACAGTAAGTCGTACGTACACACGTATGGTGACATGCCATTCAAAGGATGGATAGAATACTGAATATGGTTTTACCATATTTATAATAACATTACAGTATATATAATATACTATGGTTATTATTTTAGAATAGAAATAACAAAGAAAGAAGAAGTTGAATAAGAAATGAACTTGAAAGAGGGTGGTGAAAACATTACCACTTCTTCGGGTTCTTCCTTTTGATTTGATCAAAAGGGCTCCTTAGGATGGATTTATGATCAAACTAAGGCCTATCGGTTTTAGTGAGGAATGTTTAGAGGGTATTTGGGGAGGGTTTGGCTGATCCAAAAGGCTTTGAATGTGTGAATTAGTGAGAAGGGGGAGTTCCCTTTTATAAGAGGGGTGAGGGGCACCTTTGGAAAAGAAAAAAATATTATTTTATAATAAATTCATATTCAGTTTCTAATGGATCCAAAGAGGTTTATTTAAAGTATAAGGTGGGGATGGGTCTAAAACCACCCAACAAATATAATTTATACAGGTTTGGGTCATTATGTTAACCTTACCTTGAAGTATTAACTCTTAGTTAATTAGTTTCACTTTTACAATGTCTCTTTGTATTTTTATATTATATGGTTTATAAACATACTATATATATCCAAAAGACCCCACAAGTGGTCCATTAATGATACAACTATCTTGATATAAGTCTATTAGTTGAACCTTAGATTTTTAGGAATTGAATATAAATTAATAATATAATATTTGTTTTAAAAACTCTTTTATGTCAATTTTGACACTATTGGGTATTTTGTTTTTGATAAATTCATAACAGCATTATTACATCGAACACAATTTATATAATCAATAATACTAGGTAATATTAACCTAGTAAATTAGTGGAATTCATAAAAAGTCTCAAATTACATTTATTTTGATATTTATAATATCAATTATTTAAATATTTCAATAATTACGTAATTACTGCATCACAATTATTTCATAAATAAAGTAAATTATTTTATGTCGAAAAATAATAAATAAAATACCATTATGTAGGAAATCGTTTTATATTTCTAATGAATATTTACAATCGAATTTATCTTATGTATAACCCTATATTAAAAATGTTTTAATAAATAAACATTGATTTTAACTCTTTTAACTCTTCTTTGAATTATATAATAATAAATGTCATAATCTAATAAAAGTGGACCTAAATGATAATATTTTACTCCTAAGGTTGGTTTTGGTCTAGATACAATTTTACAATAGAAATAGGACATGTGTTAGAGTAATATTAATATCATTTTTACCCTTAATTACCCTATTTACTTTTAACTGTGGTAAATAAAAGTAAAAAGTTACTATTCACCAAAAATTATTTTCATCTCATTTAACCACATTTTACTCCGTGGTATTTACCGTGTCTCTCAAATTTTAGAAATTCCACTAATGGAAGCGGTAAAATTAAGTTTTATGAAAAATTCAGTTTTTTAACTACGACTTAGTGGTTTCACTATTCATCAAAAAATGAAAGTTTCCAGAAAAATACCAAAAATTAGGACTAATATATATTTGATATTATGAATTCAAAAATAATGCCTATTTTACCAAATTCAAAACATATCAGTTTCAATAATTAATTTAAAAATTAATTCTCATCGTCAAAACAAATAGCATGTTTTTAAGAGATAATAACTATCAAAAGATTGACACTTGTTTATGTCTGGTTTAAATATGAAATTTTAATCCAATGACCAAAATTGTATGAAATGGTAAAAATATATTCTAAATATACTTTAAATCCACTCAAATTAATAATTTAACACTATTAATTATTTCGATTAAAAAAGTTGTTTGTAATTAAAATTTAGTAATTTTCACTGTTAATCAAAATATGAAAGTTATCTGAAAAGTACCAAAATATCACCCTAAGATAATTTCGATATTAAGAATCCAAAAATGAAGTCTATTTAGAAAGATAAAATTTATAAAATTTCAAAAAGTATGTATTACTATTCATAACGGCTAGTTTGATTGGTTGTGGTGTGTTAGAATCTCGATGTTGCATACAATGCACGCCATTGCATTATTCAAAGGGAAACGTACCATGAAAGCATGGGGTACTAAATTCTCCCCTCCTTCAATAAATTACATCCTCACAATTTTTTTAAAACTGGGATTGGGAGTATAATGGAATGTCCCACATCGGAAAAAGAGACAATAAAACTGTCAGTTTAAAGTAAAGGAAGAGAGGTATAAAGGTCACCAAAGATAACCCATACTAGGATTACATGTAGGAAAACATGGATATGGACAATAACTAAGTGTTAAGTTCTTATGGAGAGGGATAGAAAACATGATCAGGAGAAATTTAATAATAAGAAAATCACAATCTTGTGTTGGGACAAACGGTCATTAGTCTCCCAGTAGGAAAATTAAACGGAAAAGATTTTTTGTTTTAAGTTACATTACATAAGGAAGATGAATTCATTTATGATATTGACTAAGAACATAAAGAGATATATTTACTTTTTAAGTATATTTTCATTATTTAATAAATTTTTACCACTAACTCATTTTTTTACAATGCGTATTCAAGAAGACTTTGTCACAATGGAAAAGATAGAATAAACTTCTATAGAAATACAAGATCCACGTAGGATAAACTATATCTTTACCTTGTCTTTAGAGATTAATAAAAACCAAAATGGTTAGTATAATATCTGATGATCCCGCAAATGGATATTCCATTAGAGAAAAAAATACTAATCTTAATTTCTAAAATTAAACCATCAATACCCCAAAGTTATATAAATACTATTCAATAATCAATTGTCCTTAAAATCCTTCAATATAATCCAAACTAATATTGAAACACAAAACATATAAGAATGTAGTCTTCCATGTTAAATTGTATCTCCAAATGACATTAATTACTCTTAAGGTCACATACTTAAAAGTAATTAACCTAATCATTTCCATAAATAACACAAATCACTGTAAATCCACAATAAAAACATTTATAAAAATCCTCCATCACTCCTCAAATGAAATCCCATACTATTCTATTTTATTTGGGCATATAGTGTTCACAACAAAGAGAACAACTTCCAAAATAACCTTTATCACTTAATCACCAAATCATTTTCCTATACTAAGGGTATTAATTTGATAAGAAATATGATACCAAATAAAATTATTATTTATCAATAAAATCATTTAACTAAAAATAATAGTCACACTAACCGGGGACTTCACGTAGTCCAGTGGTAGGAAATAAATCCCAATTGCACATTGGTTGTGGGTTCAATTCCCACAGATTTGTCGGATGCGATGGGTTGTCACACGGTCTGTGGGTTGTTATTTTTCAAAAACTATATTTTATAACCTTACCAAAATGAGATAAATTACTCAAAATAACCATTACATAATTTAACCACAAATCATATCTCATACCATTCATTTTCATCCCAATTTTTAATAACATATAACTTCCTCAAACCCAATGATCATATAAAACCAAATGGTTATTTATAACTATATACATAAGAGAAAAGATAATTCTTCCTCAAATATCATTCTCACATGGAAAACTACAGGGTTAAAAATACAAGAGAAAATTATTCCAAAGTAAACCCTTCAACAAGGAGCACTAATACTTTTTAAACATTTCTCCAACCATTTATTCCGATATAGATTCTTCTTTGACCAAGAAAATGTCCTATAGAATAGGGTATTCACTCGGTTAATGGCCAAGTCCCCTACATTTACAGCAAATGACTGTAAATGGATTCTTCGGACCATTTTTATCTTCTTCCATAGTAATATTCATTTTTCTTCGGCAATTATTCACTTTATGTCCTTCCTTCCCACACGTAAATCATTTCTTTGTCCCACTGAGACACATTCCTGGGTGTCTCTTTCCACATTTCTTGCATGATGGAAATTGAGGATTCCTTTCTACATTGTCTCTACTACTGGAGCTCATATCATTCATCACCTTTCTCTTCTTTGTTGAGTCCGGGAATTGGTTAATACATATATTGTTGATCATATTTTTGGAATATTGATTTGGCATAAATACGATAACTTTTAAGCCTATCAATATTCCATTTTGTTTCTCATTACCACCATCGTTCCCACCTTGTACATCATTCTCAATGTCACTATGACTTCTATGGAATCCAGCCATTGACTAAAACCATAATGCATTGTGTGAGTAACAGTAGTCATAAAATCATTTAGAGATTAACATGTCACCATATTATCAATTTGAAACACATTAGGATTAACCAAGGTCATTTACTCTCATCTTATATATATAATACTTCAAATTGGTTTGTAATGAAAATGTAAATTATCCTAAGCATATCCCCCCGGGAGTGTTGTAACCAAGAGTGCAGCAAGGCCCATTGTTGTGCACCAGTTCCCATTCGAGTCTAGCTCAAAGCGGTGTTTTTTGGGTTTTACCCCTAAGTACATCTGTGCCAGATCCGCCTCTACCTGCTTGTATCCATACAGGGATGTATTTCTTGGAAAACACACAAAATCTCTACAATAGAAAAATTCTAGGAAGTTATTCTATACTAATCCTCAATGTTCATCTTAGGTATACATGCTCTAATCAGAGTTTATCTAAATCTAGCTTCCACGGTTTGTACTAAACATCCTCCGATACCAACTGTAACACCCCAACCTTAGATACCCAGTGTCGGTGCATTATTACATAACATTGTCATGATCACAAGAAAGATCAAATCTCGAAAGACTGATTAGTTTAGTAACTGTGGAAACACTAGATATATTCATAAGTCTTACATTACATCAATAAAAGAAAAACTACAACAACATATTTTCTTCATATCCCCTCATACTATCCCTGCAGGTCATTCATAAAATACTTCTTCACATCCTGGGAAAAATAAAACATTGAAAGGGGTGAGCTCAGATGATCAGTAAGGATAACAATATAGCGGAAACTTTCATAAATAAACAAAAAAATTTAAGGAAATGTATATCTAAAACAAAAGCCTTTTAAACTTTAATTTCAGCATAATATGGCATGGATAAAATGAAATAATTCTATTTAATTATTCACATGGATATTCTACTAGTCGAATAATCACATGAAAATATTAATAACCACTTTCATAATGACAGAATTCATAATTACATACTATCATAACCACGTAGCCAAGGCCTCATGCTAAGACTACAAATAATATTTCATCAAAGCCTCGTTCAAAGACAGTAGTTTGTCTCATGAGACCTACCGATTCATCGAGGAGCTATAGCTGGCGCCACCCGTCACTTACTAAGTCCAACACATTCCCCATATGAAAAGTTTTAATCATAACATAAACATTTGTATTAAAAATAGCATACGAAATGTCAATACTTTATCCACAAACCATGAATGGTATAAAAATAGCACATCCACAGTCAAACATAAAACATTCGATACAATATGGAAGATTGTATTGTATCATATTAACCTCAATCGAGAATGGTGAAGGATATTGACATAGATGAAAATATTCATCAAAACAATTAGAGTGAAATGTCTCCCTTTTTCTTGAAATTATTTAAAAGTCACACTATTTGTCAAGAATCCATTTAAAATAGATTTTAGAATCAAAGTGTCCCATACCACTTGGAAACTTTTAAAAGTAATTTTGATTTGAAAACTTTAATGTCCATATAAATAAATCCTTAAAACCATGTTTAAAACATGGACATTAATGAGAAAGATTTATAATAATCAATCTTTAAAACATTTTAAAATGTCATTTTAGTTAGAGTTCCTAACCAAAAGAGAGACACTTGAAAAAATAATTGAGGAAATAAAAACATTTTAATATCATGAGAATAAAGGTATTGATGATATATTATGTCAAAGTACATTATATAGACCATATAAAAGTGATTTGGTGTATAATAATAAAGGAGTCTCAATTGAATGTAAATTGAGATGAAATCTCTCATTAAGGTCGTATCCTTATTTTAAGGATAAATCAATGACATAATTATGACTGAAAAATATAAATACACTCAATATGATTGGATATTCAGTGTAAAACAATCAATGGACATTCACACATACTCTTGTAAAAACAACACCAATGAATTGGATGTTTAACTCAACAAATCAAGATTGAGTAAAAATTACTCTTATCAAGTTCTTACCGATGACTGTATAATTTATAAATGGAGTGATTATGTGTATCAAAAGTATATCCACAGAAAGGGGAGTTTAATTTTTGACATAATCAAATGAATAGTGATTCTACACATAATATTGGAGTAAAATAATTAATGAAGTATGCGTAAAGCCGAATGAGTGGAAATTGAAATTTCAAGTTTCCTTATTGATTTGGTAACATACAAAACATACACCCATGAAAAAAGGATCATAAAATCATGATGTAAATATACATGAATTAAATTATATTACACAATGAATACAAACATGGGAAGTACACACACCACATGTAATAAATATGTGGTGAACAATGGAATTCTCACGGAATTAAAAGTGAGATAAGAAACCCCTTACCTCGTTGTAATCAATCAAGTCGTATGAACACAGTCAATAACCATCAAATTAATCACATAATATCATAAATTTAATGAAAATAATGATAATATATATATCAAATGTCAGTACAAAATACACCACATGAAATAAATAAGTGGTGGACAATGGAAATCTCACCGAATTAAAGGTGAGATAAGAAACCCCTTACTTTGTACTATTTCCTTGGTCAATTGTAGGTTAACCTTCTGTATAATGGTGAAATAATTGTTATTTAATTATACAAGAATCATTTACATTAATATGATATCATATATGTTCTTTTAACATTTATTTGTTAATAATATCATAGTATTATCGTCATTTCGGGTGTTAACTTACTAATTTTACTTTGTATTATTTGTTACGTAAGCCGTGTTTATTATGTATAGGTTGTATCTTATTCATATCCAGAATTATATCAAGTCCTTAAACATTATTTGTAATCATAAAATGAGAATTATACTTGAATGGATACGATGGAGAATGAATCTCATCACGTTCGTGGACACATTAGTCCGTACGTACGCACGTGCGATAATATCATTCTTTTAATGTTAAAATAATATATAAATAGATGTTATATCATATAGAAAGAATAATTATCATGTTATAATAATTATTTACATGAATTAGACATCATTATTATACCCATCCAAATAATAATTTATTGAATGACAATTACACCACGACATGGAGACGGTAAGCCGTACGTACGCACGTATGGTGAAATGCCATTCAAAGTATGGATAGAATACTGAATATGGTTGTACCATATTTATAATAACATCAAATTATATATAATATACTGGAGTTATTATTTTAGATTATAAATAATAGTGAAAGAAGAAGTTGAAGAAGAAAGGAGCTTTAAAGAGGGTGGTGAAAACATTACCTCTTCTTCAGGTTCTTCCTTTTGATTTGATCAAAAGGGATCCTTAGGTTGGCTTTATGATAGAAATAATGCCTCTATGTTGTAGTGATGGAAGTAAATAGAGTATTTGGGTAGGTTTTTGCCGAGCCAAAAGGATTTGAATGTGTGAATTAGTTTGAAGGGTGAGTGCTCTTTTATAAGAGGGGTGAGGGGCACCTTTGGAAAAGCCAAAAATATTTTTTTATAATAAATTCATATTCAGTTTCTAATGACTAAAAAGTGGATTATTTAAATTTTTAGGTGGGTATGGGTCGAAATCAACTCAACCAATATAATTTAGAGAAGTTTGGGTCATTATATTAACCTTATCGTTACGTATTAACTCTTAGATAATTAGTTTCACTTTTACAATGTCTCTTTGTATTTTTATATTATATGGTTAATAAACTTACTATATACATCCAAGATACCCCCAAGTGGTCCATTAATGATACACCTATCATGAAAAAAATCTATTGGCCTAACCTTAGATTTTTGTGAATTGAATATAAATTAATAATATAATATTTGTTTTAAAGCTCTTTTATGTCAATTTTGATACTATTGGGTATTTTGTTTTGGATAAATTCATAACAGCATTATTACTTCGAACAAAATTTATATAATCAATCCTAATATGTCATATTAACCTAGGCAATTAGTGTAATTAATAAAAAGTCTCAAATTACATTTAGTTTGATATTTATAATATCAATTATTTTAATATTTCATTAATTAGGTAATTACTGCATCACCTTTGTGTCATAAATAAATTAAATTATTTAATTTCTAAAAAATATAAATAAAATACCATTATGTAGGAAATCTTTTTATCTTTATAATTAATATTTACAATTGAATTTATCTTATGTATAACCCTATATTAATTATTATTTAATAAATAAACATTGATTTTAACTCTTTTAACCCTTCTTTGAATTAAATAATAATAAATGTCGTAATCTAATACAAGTGGGCCTAAATGAAAATATTTTACTCCTAAGGTTGTTATTGGTCGATATACACTTGTCCAATATAATTAGGACATCTGTTTGTGTAATATTAATATCATTTTTACCCTTAATTACCCTATTTACTTTTAACCGTGGTAAATAAAAGTAAAAAGTTACTATTCACCAAATATTATTTTCATCTCATTGAACCACATTTTACTCCTTGATATTAACCGTGTCTCTCGGATTTTCGAAATTCCACTCACATAAGTGGTAAAATTATGTTTTATGAAAAATTTAGTTTTTTAACTACCACTTAGTAGTTTCACTATTCATCAAAAAATGAAAGTTTCCAGAAAAATACGAAAAAATTAGGCCTAAGATATATTTGATATTATGAATTCAAAAATGATGTCTATTTTACCAAATTCAAAACATATCAGTTGCATTAATTAATTTAAAAATTAATTCTCATCGTCAAAATAAATAGCGTGTTTTTAAGAGATAATATCTATCAAAAGATTGACACTTGTTTATGTCTGGTTTAAATGTGAAATTACATCCAATGAAAAACATTGTATTAAATGGTAAAAATATATTCTAAATATACTTTAAAACCACTCAAATTAATAATTTATCACTATTTAATATTTCTATTAAAAAATAGTTTTTAATTAAAATTTATTAATTTTCACTATTCATCAAAATATGAAATTTATCCAAAAAGTACAAAAATTTCACCCTAAGATAATTTCGATATTACGAATCCAAAAATGAAGTCCATTTCGAAAGATAAAATTTATAAAATTTCAAAAATTATGTATTAATATTCATAATGGCTAGTTTGATTGGTTGTGGTGTGTTAGAATCTTGAAGTTGTTTATAATGCACACCATTGCATTATTCAGAGGGAAACGTACCGTGGATAGTTTGGGTGTTACAGTTGTCGGGGAGGTAGTTCCAACATTTCTTTTATTTTTTTCTCTCCTCTCATCTTTTCTCTTCAAAATTTCATGACTAGAACCTCAAAAACTGGACCTTTACTCACAGATCCTGAAATTAAAATAAAATTGTTGAATAGTCCTAAAAACATTAATTTTCAATCTGAATTTGAAAAAAATTCCCCTTGCAGACTTGACTTAAACTTCTAGTGTTCACTCTGAGCCTGTCATCATGGCTGAAGATCAAAACCTAACTCTTAGAGACCTCTGTGCACCACAGTTCCTTAATCAAAACAATCAACTTGTCATGTTAGTGTTACAAAATTATTTTAAAATGAAACATAGTGTGATTACATTGCTTCCAAATTATCATGGTTTGGTATGTGATGATCCCAACAAACACATTAAAGAGTTCACACATGTTTTCTCAACTTTCAGACCCCGTGGAGTTATTGAGGAATAGGTTAAGTGGAAGGCATTCCCATTTTCATTGGATGGAGCTGCTAATGAATGGTAGTACAACCTAAAACCCAGATATGTACATGACTGGAATGACCTGGTAAGATGTTTTATGGAAAGATTCATCCCAACCTCTAGAAGAACATCCATCTGGAAGGAAATCTACGCTATATGACAATCATCTGGAGAAACCCTTTACGAGTTCTGAGAGATATTTAAGAAGCTATGGGCCAGCTGTCCGCATCAAGACCTTAAAGAACATCACTTTCTTGTCATATTCTATCAAGGAATACTGGACAATGATAGAATCCTTCTTGATGCATCATCTGGAGGTGCACTGATTGAAAAGTCACTAGAAGAATCCAAGGGCTTGATTGAGAATATTTCCCAGAACTCACAGTAGTTTGGTATAAGAGGTATTGGGACAAGAGGTATTCATGAGATATGCAATTCTCATCCACCACCCTTATTAGAAACTAGGATTGAAGATCTTACTAGTTTGGTGAGACAAATATCCTTGAAGAAAATTAGTGAACAACAAGAACAAGCTAGGGTATGTGGTTTATGATCAGCACCAGATCATTTCACTGACCAATGTGCTGAAATACAGGGAATGGAAACATGTGGAGTAACCTTTCAACCAAGATAGTTCCAACAATATCAAGGATGGATATATCCTAACCAAGTCGAATATGGGTTTCGAAATCATCTGAATCAAGGTAGACCCCCATACCAAAACCAGTTTCAAAACCAACTACCATTCCACAATCAATTCCAGAATCCACCACCATTTCTACAGAAACAATCTTATAACCGGCCTTCTTACCAAAAACCAACTACTTTCAAAAGACCCTATGAGCAGCCATCCACTAGTGCACAACCTCCAATTAAAAACATACAAAAATCGTAGTTTGAAGGACTGAAATACACTATTAAAGATTTGTCTAATCAGTTTGAAAGGCTCGTGGACTTTCTGAAAAAAAAATATAGGTAAACTCCCTTCTCAAAAAATCCGAAACCCAAAAGTGAATGTTAGTATTATAACTACAAGAATTGGAAAATAACTCCCACCACCATCCACCATTGAACCTGAAACAATAATACCTAATCGAGGATAGAATGAAATTGGAAATGATAAAAATTCTATGAAAATGCATCGGGAAGAATATAAGAAAGAGGAGGAGGATAAGGATGGGCTAAGGAATAAGAATCAAGAAACTCTATTTTAAAGACAACAAAGGGAGAAGAATGATATTCCACCCCCATTTCCATCAAGGATGATTGAATCAAAGTTTTTGTAAGAAGAAACAGTGAAAAAAGAAATTCAGACCCCATCTAGAATGTGGAAATCAACATACCTCTACATGAAGCACTCAAAAAACATCCAAGTTATGCTAATTTTTTGAAGGATCTTTTAACTAAGAAGATTAGACTTCAAGGAAATTAAAGGATCAGTTTGGGAAGAAGTGTCTCAACCCTTATCACACCATAATTGCCAACCAAATGTCAAGATCCAGGGACATTTTCTATTATATGAACCATTGGATACTTAAATCTCTCTAATGATATGTGTGATTTAGGTGGATCAATTAATGTATTTACTCACTCAGTATATACTTCTTTGAATATGGGTGACTTGAATCCCACAAGAGTGTTTGTCCAGCTTGCAAATAGATCCACAGTTCTCCCAGTAGGAGTTCTGGAGGATGTCTCGGTAAAAGTCAGAGATTTTTTATTCCCTGCTGACTTTTATGTGTTGAATATGAAAGATGATTGGATCCCATCACACTCACCCATAATTTTGGGACGACCTTTCTTGAAGACCTCCAAGACCATCATCAATGTCCATGAAGGGACACTTACCATGGAGTTTGGAGATAGCACTATCCGCTACAATATTTTTGAATCTATGAGGCACCCATGAGATGATCATTCACTATTCACACACTACCATGAAGATTGTATAGAACCATTTGAAGAATCAGGTATGTTTCATGAATTCTGTCATTAGGAGATAATTTTTCATTAATGATGTCATTGAACATATGGATGCCCAAACTTATGGAGATTTTGATTTCCTATTTGAAGAAGAGGTAAAATCTGATTTCATTGATAATTTGTTAATTGATAATGAATATGATATGATTTATTGTGTGTAGGATATCAAAATATTGGTTGTGGATAACCTTAATTTAGTTTCATCCCTTGACCATCCCCCTGCTATAGAATTAAAACATCACCCCACTAATTTAAAATATGTTTACCTTATGGAGAGAGAGAAATTACCAATAATAATTACTAATAATATATCTAAAACTCAATAAAAATCATTGATTGAGCTTTTGAGATATAATTTCCAAGAAATAGGGTGGAGCTTTGGTGATATCCCCAGAATAAACCCAAAAAGTTTCTCACATAGAATTTTTCTTGAAGGAGATTCCAAACCTGTCAGATAACCCCAATGGAGGATGAACCCCACCCTGATGGAGGTTGTGAAAAAAGTGATTGAGAAGCTGTTAGAAGCTGGGATCATCTATCCCATATCAGATTCACAACAGGTTAGCATGATCCATAAAGTCCCAAAGAAAACTAGCCTAACCATTATGAGGAATGAAAATAATGAATTAATCCCAGTGATAATTCCGAATAGATGGAGAGTGTGCATAGATTTTATGAAGTTGAATCAGGTCACTCGACAAGATCATTTCCCTATCCCTTTCATTGACTAGATGCTAGAGAGATTGGCAGAAAAAACTCATTATTTCTTTTTGATGGGTTTTCAGGTTATTTTCAGGTACCCATTGCTCTCGAGGATCAAGAGAAGACTATATTTACTTTTCCTTTCAAAACTTTTGTATGAAAAATGATTCCATTTGGATTGTGTAATGTCCCAGGTACATTTCAATGGTGTATGGTAAGTATATTTTCTAATCACATTGCCGGTTTTTGGGTGGTTTTGTTGGATGATTTCAATGTCTTTGGAAATTCTTTTCACCGTTGTTTGAAAAATATGAAAAAAGTTTTGACAACTTGCCTTGAAAAAAACCTTGCTTTGAAATTTCAAAAGTGTCATTTTATGGTTGAGAGAAGAATTTTCCCTAGGCATTTCATTTCTTAGAAAGTCATTCAAGTTGATAAATCCAAAATTTAAGTGATAAATTCTTTTCCTTATCCAACTTGTGTGAATCATTTTAGATCATTTTTAGGGCATGCAAGATTCTACAGGAGGTTTATCAAAGATTTCAGTAATATTTTTCTCCCTCTCTCTAGATTACTTTTGAAATATGCTGATTTTGATTTCAATGGTTCATGTAGGTAATCCTTTGATGAGTTGAAAAGGAGATTGATTACACCACCAGTAATGCAGCCACCGAATTGGGAAGAACCATTCGAGCAACTTTGTGATGATTCAGACCAAGCAGTTGGAGCAGTACTTTCTTAAAGAATGTAGGTCAGGCCACAAGTCATTTAATATGCCTCAAAAACCTTACATGCGGCCCAATTCGACTACACAATAACAGAAAAAGATTTTTTAGCAGTTGTTTTTGCTTTAGAAAGATTTAGATCGTATCTGCTTGGAAATAAAGTCATTGTGTTTTCTGATCATGCAGCTCTTAGGTACTTGATGAAGAAGGCCAAAGAAAAACTGAGGCAAGTGAGATGGATGCTACTACTATAGGAGTTCAATATAGAAATCAAAGATAATAAGGGATCTGAGAACCAAGTGGTTGATCACTTAAGTAGACTACCCAACACCACTGAAGTTGAAATTCCACACACTGAAACACTAAATGATCACCTTCCATGAGAGTATTTTTACTTGATTCAAGGATAAGTACCTTGTTATACTGACATGGTAAATTATCTGGTAACATCTCAGGTCCCTTATCATTTAAATTCGCACCAAATTCACAAATTGAATTCTGAATCTAAATATTACATCTAGGATGATCCATTTTTTGGATGATTTGCAATGACCAAATGATAAGAAGATGTTTTCTTAAAAATGAAATTTGTTCTGTCTTTATGTTATGTCACACATTAGCTTGTGGAGGCCACTTTGGACCTCAAATTATAGCAAGGAAGGTTTTAGAATCTAGACTTTATTGGCCAACTCCTTTCAAAGATTCTCATGAATTTTGTAAACGGTGTGAAAAATTTCAGTTTAAGGGAATTATTTCAAAGAGACAAGAAATGCCAAAAAAATCCACTTAATTTTTGTGAAATGTTTTTATATTTGGGGGATAGATTTTATGGGACATTTCTAATGTCATTTGGAAATTCATATATTCTTCTTGCTATTGATTATGTTTCCAAATGGGAGGAAGCAAAGGACAAAAGGACTGACAGTGCTAAAGTTGATTGCAATTTTGTTAGGGCTAACACATTTTGTAGGTTTGGAGCTCCCATAGCCATCATTAGTTATCAAGTGACTCAATTTTTAAATAGGACAATGGAGTCTTTGTTGAAAAATTATGGCATGCATCATAAAACATCAACTCCCTATCATCTACAGACTAATGGGAAAGCTGAAGTGTCTAATAGAGAAATCAAAGAAATTTTGGAAAAGTCTGTTAATACAAATAGTAAGGATTGGAGCCAAAGTCTATAAGACACATTATGGGTTTATAGGATAGCCTAAAAACCCAATTAGAATGAGTCCCTATAGGTTGATTTATGGTAAATGTTGTCACCTACCTATGGAATTGGAAAACAAGGCATACTGGGCTATAAGGATGATGAATCTGGATCTTGAAAGTGCTGGGAAAGAGTGAGGATTGCAGTTACAAGAGATGGAAGAAATTATAAGGGAATCATTTGAAAATTCTAGGATTTATAATGAGATAACAAGAGTGGATCCTGAAAAACTGATCCAGCCAAAGGACTTTTATCCTGGAGACAAATTGCCGTTATTCAATTCAAGACTCAAGCGGACGCCAGGTAAACTTTGTTTGAGGTGGTAAGGTCCATTTATATTTACTCATGAATATATTTTTGGTTCTGTGAATATTGTGAAGGATGGAGTGAAGGATCCATTCAATGTTAATGGGCACAGGTTGATGAAATTCCTTGGGACCATGCCATCTGAGCCGATGGAGGAGATCACACTCCTTCAACCTGTTTATAAATAAACTCGATCAGGTCATACCTCTCCTCTATATTTTCTTGACTACTATGATTCAATTTCAAATATTCATATGTTTTTAAATACATTTTAATGCATTGCATACATTTCATCATTTAAGTGTGGGGGAGGGAACCTTTGTAGTTTAGGATTTATATGTGTTTTTTGATTTCCTATTTTTTTTTAAATGTTTGTGTTTCAAATATTGTGGGATTATTTATAAATTATTGTGTGTTTTTGAAACTCTTGGGTTTAAATTGTTATATTTTAAATTTTTGAAACCCATTTCCATGGGAGAAATAATTTATTCCATGAAAATGAGCATAAATAAATGCCAAAAATGAAATTGTTTCTTGTTCAATTATTTGGGAATTTCATGAAAAATATTCTGTTTTTTGAATCCCATGCCACATATCACTATATCTATATTTGAAATCACATTCATGTGAGGCTTCTGAACCAATTATTTTCATATTATTTACATTCAACTCACTTATTGAGAGAACCAAACCATGCTAGTTTTAACCAGAATTTGATCTATTCCTTTCCAAACATGAGGGGTTGGGGTACATGTGTTTTAAATTATTGAGGCATTTATTTGGTTTCAAAGCCCTCTTTTCACAATATTTCCATTTTATTCTATCCTACCTTGTAAATTTAATCCTTTTACCCCACAGAATCCATGAACATCTAGTTAGGATAGCCGCATTACAAGCCAATTTTCCCTATCCAACCTGCTCTTCAAGTGAAATTGCATGATCTAGTTGAACTTAAGTGTGGGAGGAGATGTCTTGTGTTGTTCCAGTTCATTTTATAAAACATTTTGTGGAAAATAATTAAGAGATGTTGTTTCTATGAAAAAAAATCAATTCTACTCAATGATTTTTCTTTTTATGGAGCTTTCACAATGAGAGAAGCCGTGCCTTTCTGGAGCTTCTAATGAAGAAAGAAATTTGTTCCTTTTTGGAGCTTTCAAAAAATTTATATTTGAGAAGATTGAAATGTTTTCTGCTGAAATGATGAACTGTGTGAACATTTCTTGATATTCCATGAATAAGGAGCTTATTCTCGACTAAGGGGAGTGAAGAGGAGACCATACTTGGGTGAAAATTAGAGTAATGCAATTTTTCTTCAAAAAGAGCCAAGAACTCTTCTTTTATCCTAAGAATTATTACAATTAAATCCTATAAACCTAAATCCACAGAATAACCATGACAATTCTTCATGATAAACATAAGTATTTGAATCCCATCGGGTGGAGATGTTGGAATTTATCAAGCCTATGGTGACCCTTGTATGAGTTTGGAAGAGAAAAACATTGCTAAAAAATAAAATTTGTATGATGAGAGATAATGAAATTTAGGTAAGTGTTTTGTGTGCATGGGATAATAAATGAATAGTAAATATATTTAATGATATTAAATTAAGAACATTAAATAATAGAGTTTGAGGAGTCATGATATATTTTGTTTCTTGTTTTCAAATTAGTGGATCTCATGGATATGTGTTTTGAATTTACTTTGAATTTATATTGATTCTATCTTGTCCTGGAGTCCAAGTGATAAGTGTGGGAGAATTGATAGAGTTAATATTTCAAATATTTCTAATTTGTTTTCAATGATTTAATCCCTCTCAATTATTCAATTTGAGTGTGTTTCCATCATTTATGTGTTTTTGGTGTATTTCGGGATTAAATGTGAAAATGGGGTAATTCTGTAAAATTGATAGTTTTATATAGTTTCTAATTTTCAGAAATAACTTTTAAAATATTGGTCTAATTGAGGGGAATAATTTTTTAGGCTTCCTATGATAGTGGGATTCAAATATTTCTTATGGAACAAGACCCAATTCGGAACCCAATGGTAGAGAAAAATCAATCAAATTGAGAAATCAGTTTGGCAGGCAGAATGGACCCCACTACATTAAATATGGTATATATCATTAAACCGAACTTAAAATGAGCCTATTCTATCTGGTATCGAAAGAGGACTTTCAAAGGACAGCGCGCATTAAATTTCATAAATTATTGATCTCATTAATGAATTATTTGAGCACGTCCAAGTGGAGTGGGTGAAATAGTGTTTGGCAACCAGAAGAAGTTAAACTCACTAAGAAAGACATATCATTCCTTACACCTATCCAATTACTCTAAAAACATGAGGGTCGATAGAAAACTTCATTTCCAGCATTCTGTAATAAGGGACTTCAGTGATTTTCGGCAGTCTGGTGGGCATAACAGATGAAAACGTCTGGAGGATCAACATTTCTGTCTTGTTTATCTTTCTTTTGTTCTTCATAGATTTGTAAGGACTTCTTCATCCCACATTAACTCAGTTACCCTTAACATGGTGGGGTAGATCTTCTTAGTGATTGGTGAGGGGTAGGTTTACCCATTTTTAATTCTTGAGTTCTTGCAGTTAATTTTTTAATATCCTCTTTTCTCTTCTGCGAATCAGTTTCAATTTCTTAATACAGTTTTTATTATCATGTACAATTGTATCTGATTTTAGATTCTGAAGTTTATTTTTTTTATTTGGTCAATGATCAATATCTCTCTCTACTAGTTACTAGTTTATATATGATGTAATAGACCATGACATAGTGGTGAAGTACTGGTGATCACTGGTACGTGTGCGAGAAGTAGTGAATGTTCTTAATTGCTTGGCATAAACAAGACCCGGTTGGGAATTTCCTAACATAATTGGGGTATTAAATACAACTCTATTATACTTTGGAAGGAGAGTAGAAAAATCTGATGTTTTATTAATTTTACATTCTCACATTATTATTCGACCAAGGGAATGAGAATAAATGATTGTGGATTCTCACTCATAACTATTTAATAGAAGAGAATTGGGTAAAGTGAACTGTGATAGAATTACAATTGGAAAATAGACCCTAACCTGATTACCATTCCATATAACTAATTATAATCATATAATATTTCTACTTATTTTAAAAATTTCACTTAATTTCTTTACTTAATTTAGTTTCTTACTTGTATTTTCAAAATCAAACAATTTCAAAAACAACATCACTTTTTCCTCTTATTTTATGTGACAAAAACGATTGTTGAGAACTCCTCTCTCGAGACAACCTAGGTAACCCACTATAATACATTTTAACTTAGGTTATATTTTATTTTTCCACACCCCACAATATGCACGTGTCAATATCTCATGCCCTTTTATAAAATTGATATAGCCTAAATAAATCCATGGCCATAGCAAGGTATGGGCGAGTTCAATTCTAGAAAGATAAAGAAAGAATAATCGAGCACATGAGTTGATTGAACTAGCATGCAACCTACTTGATTCGAGATATCTTGAAAAAAGGATTATATTACATGGTATGCATTCGTATGAGGTGACACGTCAATGCGGCGTCAGCTTTTTTCTCTTGGGTGCCTCGACCCATTTCCAGACAATAATCTTGGACTTTAGGCAAACCCACCTAATGCCAACAAGAAAGAGGCTTAGAGGGCTACATACTCAGTGTTTCTATTTATCTCAGTTAAATATTAATTTAACAAGTTAAATAAATATTATTCCTGACTATGGTTTAATAATTATTTAAGTATTCCTGATCGCATTTATTTTAACACTAGTTATTCGAGAGAATATATTGTGGAAAAAATAATATATATTTTTTAGCAAGTAATTCAATTAAATTTATTTAATAAATAAATAGCCATTACTCAAGGAATAATAAATGTGGTGGAGGAAATAAAGAAAAATGGGAAATAAAAGTACACATCATGAATATTAAATATACCCGCTGTGTAGTTTTATGGAAAACTAGTACATGTCGTGTATTAATGATTACACGACATGTAGTTTTTCCAGTTGGGATTTTGAAGAAATAATATCATTTTTTAAATGATATTTATTATAATTAGCATGGGTGCATGTCAAGAAATTAATTATTTGACATTGGGGTTTTCAATAAGGGTTAATGAAATAAATAAAATGCATAACGCGTTTATTTATTTTCATAAATCTATAACATCAGTGCTAATTATAAATATCCTCACAATCCCAAAACATTTCCATAAATAATTGTTGTAAACAACAATTCTGAGGAGTACTCTCAAGGCCAAAAGAACTCTTTCCTCCAAGAACTCTCTCATGACTGAGAGAGATCCACCACCACCAGATCAAGGCAATCGAAGGCGAACATCGCAGGTAAAATTTCTTCTGCGCTAGCACCTAGATATCCCTTCGGCGATGTCTATAGATACATGGAGCATGTATGGATCACCTCTAGAAGAATCCTACACTTGGATTCTACAACGCAATGATGGATCACACCGGATCATGTCCGGAGACATCAATGAAGACATAATTCCATCAAGGTATTTATTTTCAATTAATTAAATTAATTATAACCAATATATTATGTTCCTATCTCTATGGTTCTCAGACTCCCTGTTTAATTTTTCGTTCTTCGTTTTATTCTAATGATCTGGAATTTTACATCATGAAGCATCTCAGATTGATCGTTTTAACGCTAAAATTAAAGTTGGGAAAACCCACCAAAGCGCTTCCACTGTGCCCGAAACCTACAGTTTGTATCTCAATGATTATAATATTATAAAGTTAATCCTAGGAGATAAAAGTATAAGATGATGTTACAAATATTACTCATACCAAAATGTAAATTGGAAAACATCATCACTAAATTTTACATTGGACTCCTAAAAAAATTAAAGGTAACAACTATATATTGGTTATAGTCGATTGTCATCTCATGTTAGTACACATCATCAAAATCAAATAATATTTATATCTAGATATTATTCAAAGGTTATAAATTAACAAAGTTGTATGGTTTCATGGAGTATTATATTATGTTATATCTGATCAAGATCTCATGTTTTTATTTATGTTCTTGGAAAAAATTTGGTAATATCTAGATACGAAATTGAGTTTTAGCACTGCATATCATCCACATAAATTTGGTCAGTATAAGAGAAAATTTAAAACCCTAGAGGATTTTTTTAGATAGTTTCTATGGATTTCAATGGTAGTTATGATTAACACATTCCTCTAGTCAATTTGTTTTTTCAATAATAGATTTTACACAAGAATTCAGATGGATCCTTAGGAAGAATACTTTGAAACGAAGTGTAAAACATTATAATTTTGGGATGAAAGTGTAAAAACAAATATATTAGGACCAGTGATAGTGAAGGAAATGGTATAAAAAGTCATAGTCATGCAATAACACATCAAGGGAACTCATAGTCGACAGAAAGTTTATACTGATAATCATCACTATGATATGGAGTTTGATGATATAGGGTAGTTTTTCCTATGAATTTCTCCACAGAATAATATTATGATATTTTTAATGAAAGTAATTTTTATCCCCATGAAAAGTAAAACATTTGATATTATTGATAGATTATGGATGGTAGCTTATAGATTGGTACTTCAACCAAACCTCTCTCTGGTCCATGATGTGTTCAATATATCTCTCATGATGGCGTAAATACCTGAACCATCCCATGTAGTAAAATCAGATGTAGTGACACTGGATAATAATATTTCTTGTAAATAATATCGTATATTTGGATCATATAGGGAATGTGTTTTGAAATAATACCACTTACTTGGTCAAGGTTTTATGGCATAACCACTAACTAGAGGATATAATGAGGGAGAATTATACTCATTACTCCATATCAAAATGATATAATTTATATGGGAAAATTAATTTTAAGGGAGATATAATGTAACAACAATTTAATTTATGAAATATTATTTTTAGATAAATTTAATTTGATTGATAGATTCTACAACATGCAACACTGAGTTTTAATGAACTGTGATATACTATAAATATTATTATTTAAATAAGAGGATAATAACATAATCATAAAATATGGTGGTATAAATAGAAGTAATTTTTTTAAAAAAAAATTAAAATGGTTCTATATAATGAAATAGTTTCTCGGAATGTATTTTTATGCTTCAAAAATACATTTTTCTTAAAATATGTGATTTTTACTAGTTTTTTTGAAAAAAATAGAATTCATTTTTTTAACATTAATAAAATGAATTTAAAAATTTTAACATCATTTTGGGAAACAAAATTTCAGAATTATTTTAGTTTTATTGTGTGGTATTTTTCAAGAAATTTATTTTTTAAACATATAGTAAAAACACATATTTTTATTAAAAATAATTATTCTTAGTATAAAGAATTCACAATTTATATTTTTTAGAAGGGTTTAAAAGTAAAATTAGTACAATTATATCATAATATTCCAATTTATGTTATTGGAGTAAATTTAATATTTAATTTTTATATTAAATCATTCTATACATATGAAGAAAAACCTTTTTTCATCACATCTGTGGGTTTTATTTTAAATTAAATTATTAAAATTCATTGAATTGAATTTGGGAAAATATATCACATATTTTAAATCATAATAATTTACTTTATATAACAAGTTAATCTTAAATTTTATTCACAATGAACACTAAAAATAGTAAAAATTAATTATCAGAGATAAGTTTAAAACGAGTATACAATGAAGTTAAACCAAAAGGATATGGGTTAAAATGAACTAAAAACATTTACAACTCATATTTTATTGACTTATTTAGACGTTATCCAACATAATTTTTTTATAATTATCCATTTTGTATCCTTATTTCATGTATAATACAAGGGTATAGAATTTTCTTTTAAAACATTCCTTGTATGCCCTCTCCCATACTTAAAAAAGGGAACCCCCTATCATATCCTATTAACACTCCAAAATCCTTTTGGATCCTCTAATAACTACCCAAATCCCTTCTCTACTTCCATCCCCACAACAAAGAGTCCTTATTTTTATTAGGAAACCCTCCTAATAAATTATTAGTTGTAACCCTAAGGAGGTTCTCTGAAGAATAGGTGTAGTTCTTATCTAGGTGTTTTCATTTTATTTCTTCTTCTAACTAAAAGAAATATTTTTCAAAAATACTATATAATAATAGAAGTGTCTACAAAATATTAAGATATTGTTATGTTAATATAATTACTTATATTCATATTCTCTCCCAAAAAAAGTGAAATGAAACCATTGATCGTGTGTACGTTAGACAATCGTCTCATGAACCGATGTCATTTGTATTCTATCACCACCTCTTATGGATGGATATAATGATGGATTTAAAGTATTAATATAATATAAATAACATAATTATATGAATAAATTTATAATATCATATATACATTCTTACCATCCAATCCAATTGAAAAAATAACTATTGGGAAAAATCCCTCAAGGTGACATTGTTTCATTTTGGTTTGGTTGTGTTTGTTAGAAAATTAGATTTTTATGGTTAATTGTTAAGTTCTAGAGATGTTAATGACAATCCATGTTGACAATGAACCATGAAAAAAAGAATGCAAGATGTGGAGGGTGTACAAAATAATAGGTACAAGGTGGTGGTGTTTTCTAGTGTTGAACGAAGTCAATGCTTCTATGTATTGAGAGCTCTGTGAAGAAGAGGTGTTTCTCCTTGGATTAGTGAGAATATCAAAGTAAGATGTTCTGAAAAGGCAGTGTGCTTCGTGATGGATGTGGTATTCACATAGGCTTCTTGAACTATATAGAAGGAAGCAACTTTGCGATGGCTTGAGCTCTGGGATGGCCAACACACTGCAAAGGCATGATCTTTGTGAAGGCTTAATCTCTATGAAGTAGTGTGCTCTGTGAAGATGTAAGCTCTGTGAAGGTGTGTTCTTTTCAATGAAGCATGGACCTTTCAATGTCTTGTTTGAGTTTTGTGAACATTGGGTGGTTTGCGAAGTATAGAGATTTGTGATGGTATTTCCAAATGTTGTTTCCCAGTGATTAGTGGAATAGGGGTATTCATCATTTGATGAAAATTGGACTTAAAAAGAGCATCTATATACAGTGGAGAATGCATTCATTAGTGATAATGAAGGGATCTACAGGTCCATAAACTGTTAGTGGATCCTGTCTAGAGCAGTGTGCTAAGGGAGAGGAAGAAGGTGATCCTCTCCACCAGTAGTGATCCAGAGAGAGAGACACAAGGAGTGACCATTAGGAAAGTAGTGACCTGACCCTAAACTCGGATAAGGTAGTGAGTCTATTCATATAAGTGATCTAGCCTGAATATTGTAATATGAATGCGAGATTTAGTGGATTTGGTATGTCGTCACATCGTAGTTGAATGATCCTTAGACGTAGCCTGGAGAGGGTGAACCATGTAAAAATATATGTGTTTGACTCCATGATTTCCTTCATTGCATTCAAAGTATCATCATTGGATAATGAAGGGAAGAATACGATCAACAGTAACAAATTAGTGAAAAAAGTGACCCGTAAAATAAAGTGATCAGTATCCACTAGGGCAGGAATTATTTATGGAAAAGAATATATATAACCTGATTCAACCCCCTTACATTTCAGGTATCTAGGCCCATTTTGGACATAAATATTGGTATCAAAGGGAAGGTATCTTTTATCATATTTTTTCTCTTTAATAGTTCAGCTTATTAGTGAAATTAAAGTTTCATTTTGATCATACCTTTGTGTGCCATAGAAAAGCATTGAACTTCAAAAAAGAAGCACTTGTTTGGTGAACTTACTCAGAGAGGAAGTGTCTATAGAAAGAGTTTGATTCAGTTTAAAGAATGAAGTAGTGAAAAAAATAATGATTTGGATAAATCATACAGGGAAAATACTTATTCATTAAATGATGTAGAAGGAATGAGCAAAAAACCTGATATTACAGGTGATGCTGAAACTACTGATGATGAAGAAACTCTGAGAAGGTGAAATGTGGAAGTTTTACATGAATCAAAGGAATTATATCATAATTTAGAAGAAAGGGATTAATTCTAAAGATATCCAAATACAAGTATTGTAAATTGAGGTTAACAACACAAGAGGATTCAATCAAAGGATTATTGACGTGGATACTGATTTGAGGGAGAAGAATGGTTCCTAAGCAGAAGAACTGCAAAAGGTTTCTATATGGAAATAAAATCACAAATATGAAGTCAAGGGAAAGAACCTAAACTCAAATGAAATTAAAAATTTGAATGCCCGAAATACTGATCTTTCTACATACCTATCTGAACTAGTTCGGAATAATCAAAGGCTACAGCAAGAGAATGCATGTTGTTATGATTTTGTTTCTTAGGAAAAATTTAAAGTTAAAGAGAAAAGTGACACGGTGGATAAGCTGACACATGAATTGGAAGATGAGATATATAGGGGGGAGGATCTCAAGAAATAACTAAATGATCAAACTATATCAAGGGATATGAAGATTCAAAAAATTGGAGAATATATTGAATTCTCAAAGAAATAAGAGGAGAAATCAAATGCCAAAGGAAATATCATGTTAAAGGATGCATTGCAGTTACTATTTGATTATCCATCAGATGTTGATGATGAAATGAAAATAAAATATGTTATATTTTAGTGGAATCCAGAATATATCATCTCATCTTAAAGGACATAAATTCTGGGAAAACAGGAATTGGATTTGATGAATCCTCTCTCATGCCTAACAGGAAGAGAGCAGTGTTCAGTTCTAGAAATATAAAAAATCCTGAAGTTTCTAAAGACAGAGATAAAAAGTTATTTACAGGATGTAAGAAACTCATGTACTATTTCGATGGGATTAATGGCCATACATCAATCTTTTTTTTAAAGGCTCAGGAATACATTTCATACTGTAATGATAGAAATGTTTCTAAATATAAGAATAAGAAGAAGAATCATGAGAAATCTGATAGACGAGTCTCCCAGAAGAGAGTATCAATAAAGTTATTCTATTTTCGGAGAATGGGACACACCATGAGTATGTGTCAGGAATCTGAGGAGCTCAATGTCAGAAGATGAAATCAAATTACATCAACATCAAAACTAAGAAATAATGAAATTATGTATGAATTTAATCCAATATGTTTTATATGTTTTAATCATGATCATTTTTCAAGAAAATGTTATAAGAAGAAATTGGAGAAGGAAAAGAAACACAAAAATAGTTCCTCAGCTGAAGCAATGTATAATAAAAAAGCTTATACAGGAAGACAAAATGGTGAGTTGGAAAGTATGTATATAGCCTCTAGAGAATCGCAAGGAGATCAACAAAAGGTATATCAATCAATTCCACTGTTAAACTCATAAAAAATCCCCTATAATGGATGTGGACAATCTTGGATGAAAAGGGGAGTAGATTCCACAAGTGTAATTATGAATAATGGAATGTCATTGTAAGGATAAACACCAACAAAAAATGTCGTGAACCAAACCGGGTCGACCCTGAACCGGTCACCCGAGCCAGCCCGTGACATGGCCCGAGGGGAGTCCCCGATCCCCACGGGCTGGAAACTAGTGTCGGGCATCAAAACTAAACAAGAGGGAATATTTTGGCTGTAGAGACCCGAAGCTTATCGTACATGGATATTAAATTACTTTTGCGGAATACTTAGTACATAACAAAAACACACACACAAGGACCGTAATAGTTTAGTGTCTTTGGAAACTCGGAATATAATCTTCTAATCGTGGTGAAAGATCTTCAAAATCTCCCATAAAGATCTTTTTTTTTACCTAAAACCTTTCTTTTTATCCTGGGGAAAAGAAAACATAAAAGGGTGAGCTCAAATGCTCAGTAAGGGTATACAAAAGAAATAAAAATCATATCATATCTTTTTGAAAATCATAACCTGCAAAAGAGATCATAATATCTTAACATGGAACAAATCATAGAAGTGAAAATGAGATCACCATAATCATAACATGAAACTTGAAACTTTGTGGAATGCACACATAATCATGGAAAATCATTTCTTGTTAGTCATGACTCATTGCCAAGACTATCTTAGTGGACAAAGTCCCTTTCTGAATCGAGTAACCCTCGTTTCAGTCCTGTTTCACTGAACCGGTATAACCTACCGTTCCAGCCCTGTCTATCTCATGAGATATAAAATCTTTACCCAATGCATTGGAGGGAGATATAGGTCCCACCCATCTTATAATGAATCCTTTCTTATGTGTGCCACATAATCATAAATCATACATCATCGCATAACACATGTAACAAAAATGGGATTCTTGAAACATTATGACATCATAAAACAAATCACATAAGGCAAATTAATTCCTAAAAATAATTCCCTCACAACATAATCAAATCAATTTAATTAAAGGGATAAAAACAGAACCCTTTATTATCTTAGATGGAAAATAATTTTGATAAAACACTTGAACTCCATTCTTGAGGAAAATATCCTTTCTTTTTCAAAAACACTTTTCTTTTTTTAACATGTCATACAATTATAAACTAAAATAAGTTGATTAAAAATAAACTTGAAAACTTGTAAAGGAAGCTTCTTGGAAATAATGTTTTAAAAAAACCATTCATGCCGTATAAGTTAGAAAAAACATTCTTCGTACTTTTGTCGGAAAAGTCAAAAAGTACCTCGTACGAAAAAAAACGACAAAAGATTCCTTTCATATCTTTTACTAAAAACTCAATGAAGGGTAAAATTGGATATAAACTATTGTAGAAGGATGGAAATAATATTACATATTGAGGGAACATGGATGTGGATGATAAAATACACCCTAGTAATTACCAAAGTAAAAACAATCTCGGATAAAAGTGAGATTGTGATATTTTCCCTTACCTTAGGTCCAATTTGCTTTGTACGTGTCCGAAGCTCCTGTATAATGGTTTAAATAATGTTATTGACTTATTCCAGAATCATATTCACTGTTATTATATCATATATGATCCACTTATGACTTTATATTACCCGTTCTTTTGTAAATTCATGTTAAAGTAGCGTTTTGGGTAAAATCGTCTCATTTGTCGTTCGTGTTTTTAACTTGTAATTATTCATATGATTACTTAGATCATGATTACATAAAACATGACTTATATATATATATATTCAGAATATACATAATAAATCAGTAAATGGAAAGAAATACACCGTTCATGGAGACGGTAGTCCGTACGTACGCATGAACGCTGTTTTCGTTTCCTTATTGAATTGAACGGAATTAAGTAGATGACATACATATGAATAATTCCAGTATCATTATTATGTCATATATTTCATTAGTACTTATTATATATACTTTATAATCATTAATGAATGGTTAATCATTGAGAATGAATCTCATCGCGTCGTGGAGACGGTAGTCCGTACGTACGCACGAGCGATGATATCATTCTCATGGTCATGGAATTGTGTTGAAGTGTATGTATACTATTTCAGTATCAATATCACTTTATAATAATAATATATAGTTACTCATTAAACCATTATACCCATCCAATTAAGGTGGTGGCGGAAAATAGATTACACCACGGCGTGGAGACGGTATTCCGTACGTACGCACGCGCGGTGATTTCCTTTTTCCGTAGGATGGATAGAAGGTTAATTAGAGTTGTTTCATATTTATAATAACATATAAGTATATAAGAAATACTTATGTTATTACTTTATCATGAAACAACTAAAGAAGAAGAAGTTGAAGAAGAAAGAAAATTGAAAAGATCGGTAATGGATATTACCTCTTCTTTGGAACGCTTCTTTGAATCCTTCACTTAGGGAACTAAGATTGGTCTTTGAAGAAGACCAGGACCTCTAGGATTATTCTAGGGAAGTGGAGAAGGGATTTTTTCAGGGGTTGGCCGAGCTTGAGTGCTCAATTTGGTGTGAGGAGGAGGGGGAGGAGGTGCCCTTTTATAAGGGAGGAGAGGGGCACCTTAGGAATTCTTAAAAATATTAATTTATAATAAATCTAACCCAACATAAAAACCTCCAAAAAATGACTCATATTCGAATATTAGATGAGATAGGGTTGTAATCTCATCAACCAATCAAATTTAGACATGTTTGGATCTTATTTTAAACATTATCATTTTGATTTATCCTTATTTAATCTATTTAAGTTTATTTGTGGTAATAAAATTCTAAATTTTAAATTATAACAAATAATTACTTATTTGTTGTTAATTTTCCATAATTGTTTACTTTATAACATTATAGACCATATAAATATAAATTTATAATTTTTAAATATTTTTGTGATTTTTAAACAATTTTATAATATGTTATTTTTGTAAAATAACAATAGTGTCAATTTTGACACTATTCATTTATTTGAATTTAAATAAAATATATACAGAAGATATGTTCGAACTAAAAGCTTTAATATATTAATAAAAGGTCATATGTATCTATAAAATTATTTTATCACATTAAATAGTTCATATAATATTTATTTTATTATTTTTAAAACCATTTATTTGGTTTATCTCTTAATAAAATAATTACTACATCATTTTTGTATAATTATTTAATATACTTATTTTTTGTATAAAAATTTAAAATAAAATCCTATGATGAAGCTAAATACATTACCTTTCACAATAATACTTTTACTCGAATTTAGCATCTTAAAATCACAATATTTAAATTGTTATATTTATTAAATTATGAAGGTGACAACTTTGGCATCATTTAAAATAAAATAATATAAGTGTCATAATCGCTTTTATAAGGCTCCAAATGGTCAAATATTCGACCATTGGATGCTTAAAGTTTACATTTACATGTACAATAAGTTTTGGTTAGGTATTTGTGAATTTTATGGTCACTATGAGTTTAATAAAAACAATATTCTTGATTTTTCACTAGATAAACAATTTCTGCATCACTATTGTGTCATAATTAATGATAATTATTTAATCCCTAAAAATTATAAATAAATTTATATGATGTAGATAATTTCATTAGCTTTCTGGAGACTATTCATGTTCGATGTTTCATGAAGTTTATCACTAAATTAAAATTAATATACTTATAAGATTTAAGAGAGTGACATGTTGTCACTTTCTTTGGTTTTAATAATAAATAAGTTATTTTCATGGACAAATGTCCATTAAATGATTCTAATCCGACCCTTAGTTGATATGGGTCGACTTTTAGTCATCCAATAGGATTTTGACATTTGTTAGGGTAATTTTAAAATATTATATTTACCCTTAATTACCCGATTTACCTTTAACTATGGTAAATAAAATTTACCGTAGTTACTATTCATAATTCCCAAAAATAAAAAGTAGCTTGTTAACATAATTTGGACCCACTGATTCCAAATATGGAATCCATTTTTTAAAATTCAAAACACAGAAGTTGCAGAAATTAAATTAAAATTAATCCCGTTGTCGAATAAAAACGGGTTTTTGTTTAAAACATTGCAAAAGATTGAATTGATTTAACCTACGAATTCAAGGTAAAATCAATGCTAATGACATACATTATATTTAATGGTAAAAATATATTCTATTTATACTTTAAAACCAATCATTATTATAATTTAACCATATAAGATATTATGATGAAAAAAGTTGTTTTTAATTAAAATATAGCGTGTTTTTACTATTCATTAAAATATGAAAGTTATCGGAAAAATATCAAAACTTTATCTAATGTAAATTTTTATATCCTGATTCAAAAGAAGAATATTATTTTGTCAAATTGAACATATAAACATGTCAAAAACTATATTTAAAGTGGGTGCGCCATCAAAAGGCGGTAAAACTGCATTTTTTGAAAAATACTTATTTTACCCAAAAAATTTATTTTGTTCTTATACCATGTTCTAGAAATGTGTAAGATGAATAATAATGTTATAAAATTCAAATTTTAGTTAATACTATTCATAACGGCTAGTTCATGACAATATTATAATAATATAACATTGTTTATTAAAACCCGGTATTGCGTACAACACACGCTATCGAGGAAGGTCGCGATTGCGTGTAATGCAAGCCAAGTAAGGGTTGTGTGTTGTGAAAGAATTCTTCGTTTTTTCGTATAACAGAATCCAAACATATTTCATTTATACATTTAATATGTATATATATACTCAATGTTGCGTAGAATAACTATTATCAAAATTGTGTGTAACACGGTCCAAGAATAGTGTTGCGTATACTGCAAGCTAATACGGTGTTGCGTATAGCGCAAGGTAATCTTGGTGTAGAATACAACATAAGACATTAATGAAATTAAAATAATATTTTTCATAAAATCTCGGGGTGTTACATTCTACCCCCCTTAAAATGAATTTCTCCCTCGAAATTCGTCGGGGTTATAAATGGTTTACTATTCGAAAGTTTTTTTAATAGAAACCCACATCGTAAAAAAGGAATATCAAAACCAATCTTTAAAAACAAAAGTATGAAACGTAACGGTTACCCAAATAAACTAATCATTGGGTTTCCACATAGGTGAAAATATGGATATGGAAGAGAAATCTAACCATCATGTTCTGATGGAGAGTGGTAGAGAACATGGCTATGGAAAAGCCAGTAATCACAAATCCATAGATTTGTGATGATATAAGTTACCATCTGATTCATCAGGTATAAGATCACTAGGACAACATTTTTGGTTTTCAAGATCATTTCCCTAAAGTTGAAAATTTGAATTAGAATAAATACTTACTTTATTTTGGTACAATCTCACTGTTGTTCGTGCCTTGAACAATTTCCACTTCATCTCTTAAATAAATGAAGTTGAATTTGTTATTCATGAAGTGTTAGCAGATCATAGAATGACGGGTCATTCCATCTATCTCAAACAAAAGGTTAGCAAAAATTATATGCATAAGTCGATCTATAGTGAGATTAATCATATATGGTTCCTAAAATGGACTTATACTTCATATATCATACTGCTTAATATAATAAAACTAGTTTCTACTAAACAGGGACTTCCTGTAGGCCAGTGGTAGGCGATAAAGGCCAGTCGCACTTCGGTTGTGGGTTCGATTCCCACAGCCTTGTCCGAAGCGATGGGCTGTCGCCCGTCCTGCAGGTTGTCCTTTTTCTAAAACTTTATTACTATAACATCCCATAAATAATATCGAAAAAAAACTTCTATCCTTAAACAATACTAACTTATGTCCAACATAATCCATTCCAATCTTTAGTCTTATCCATAATACTGCAGTACATTCTCATAACATAGTGAAAACGATTACCAGAGATTTAATACCATCGTTGATCCCCATATATCATAAGATATATCTTGTTGGACACATTCCAAACATTCAAAGGCCTTAATCTTGTACTCTCTTGAATACCCATTGAACCTTAGTGAAAACTTGAATGCAGTTAAAAGTTAACACCTTCCACATACCAAAATCCTCAAAATTCTATATACTCAAACCATGATATCACTTAGTCCTTATATCAATCATGAGCTCATGAATACTATTAAACATTTCATTTTCTCGTTTTCCCTTCATTATGCGCATAATATCTCAATCACTTTGAATACCACATTAGACCAATACATAAATATTCCAATATTCCATGATACAACATTATTTTGGAATCCCATTACATAAAAACATAATCATTCCACCACATCGTTGTCATATTCAACATTGCCAATAGTGATCGCATGTGACTTCCCTTTGTCCTTTACCTTAAGCGGTTGCTCATGCCGATCATCACTAACCCTTGGATTTGGGCATTTATTGGCATAATGTCCCATCTCCTTGCACTTGAAGCATTGAAGTGTTGGTTGTGCGTTCTCTGCAGTGTTTCCTTTATTCACTTCATTAGAATCCCTTTTTCCATTACTTCGACACTCAGCTGCTCGATGACCTTCTTTTCCACACTTATAACATTTTCTAGTCCCTTTTAGACAATCTCCACCATGCTTCTTTCCACACTTTGTACATAAGGAAACATTCATCTTCTTTTCACCATTATTCTGAGATTTCTCCTTGAACTCCATCTTTCGTTTCTTGTCAAAACCATGAGATGGATATGTAACACCAACTTCCATTTCTACCTTGATAGCACAACGCACAATTTCTTCATAGCTACTGATGTCTCTTATAGCTAATGCCCTTCGAAGACTTGGTTTTAAGCCACTGAAAAATCGATCAACTTTACATTCAGGTTGGATGATAATACCAGAAGCATACCTTGCAAGTCTTGTAAAATTTGCTTCATAGGTACCAACAGATTCATCGTCCCTTTGCTTCAGTTCAAGAAACTCTTTCTCCATCTTTGTTCGAAGAATGCGAGGGAAGTACTTACTGAAAAACAAGTTCTTGAACTCGTCCCATTCCATGGACTCAATTTCATCTCTTGGCCTCGTATTCTTGATAAGATTCCACCATTGATCAGCTTCACCTTCCAAACGATATACTGCTAAGATGACTTTATCATGTTCAGAACATTGAAGAACTGAAAATATCTTTTCAGTAGTACTAATCCATTGTTCAGCAACTAATGGATCAGTAGACCCACTGAAAGAAGGCGGACGCTGCCTCATGAAGGATTCAACAGAATGTTGCTCCTTCCTTTTCTCGTTTTGAAGTCCTGCATGATTCATAGCTTGAGAAAGTTGTGTGAGCATGGCTACAAGATTTTGCATTCCATCTCCCATATCGTTTGGTTGCTCAGGGGGACAATCATTGCATTGTCCATTGCATTGATCATCACGGTTCCTTCGGGTTCCAGCCATCGTCTAAAACCCCAAAAGAATAGTGTGAGAGGCAAAAATCATGCTAGGGAAAACAACATAATAAAGGGGTAGTACCCTCAATATCTAACATCTTAGGTTAAATTCTAAGATCATTAGAGCAATTCTAGGACTATAACCTATACGTATACTTAACCTTAGAGACATCCCTAGACATACCTTAGAAATATCTCTAGGGATCTCACTAACGTTTTCGCATCCTAGTTTCCAAAGGTTGACTAAACCTTTCCTCTGATACCAACTGTAGAGACCCGAAGCTTATCGTACATGGATATTAAATTACTTTTGCGGAATACTTAGTACATAACAAAAACACACACACAAGGACCGTAATAGTTTAGTGTCTTTGGAAACTCGGAATATAATCTTCTAATCGTGGTGAAAGATCTTCAAAATATCCCATAAAGATCTTCTTTTTTTTACCTAAAACCTTTCTTTATATCCTGGGGAAAAGAAAACATAAAAGGGTGAGCTCAAATGCTCAGTAAGGGTATACAAAAGAAATAAAAATCATATCATATCTTTTTAAAAATCATAACCTGCAAAAGAGATCATAATATCTTAACATGGAACAAATCATAGAAGTGAAAATGAGATCACCATAATCATAACATGAAACTTGAAACTTTGTGGCATGCACACATAATCATGGAAAATCATTTCTTGTTAGTCATGACTCATTGCCAAGACTATCTTAGTGGACAAAGTCCCTTTCTGAATCGAGTAACCCTCGTTTCAGTCCTGTTTCACTGAACCGGTATAACCTACCGTTCCAGCCCTGTCTATCTCATGAGATATAAAATCTTTACCCAATGCATTGGAGGGAGATATAGGTCCCACCCATCTTATAATGAATCCTTTCTTATGTGTGCCACATAATCATAAATCATACATCATCGCATAACACATGTAACAAAAATGGGATTCTTGAAACATTATGACATCATAAAACAAATCATATAAGGCAAATGAATTCATAAAAATAATTCCCTCACAACATAATCAAATCAATTTAATTAAAGGGATAAAAACAGAACCCTTTATTATCTTAGATGGAAAATAATTTTGATAAAACACTTGAACTCCATTCTTGAGGAAAATATCCTTTCTTTTTCAAAAACACTTTTCTTTTCTTAACATGTCATATCATTATAAACTAAAAGAAGTTGATTAAAAATAAACTTGAAAACTTGTAAAGGAAGATTCTTGGAAATAATGTTTTAAAAAAACCATTCATGCCGTATAAGTTAGAAAAAACATTCTTCGTACTTTTGTCGGAAAAGTCAAAAAGTACCTCGTATGAAAAAAACGACAAAAGATTCCTTTCATATCTTTTACTAAAAACTCAATGAAGGGTAAAATTGGATATAAACTATTGTAGAAGGATGGAAATAATATTACATATTGAGGGAACATGGATGTGGATGATAAAATACACCTCAGTAATTACCAAAGTAAAAACAATCTCGGATAAAAGTGAGATTGTGATATTTTCCCTTACCTTAGGTCCAATTTTCTTTGTACGTGTCCGAAGCTCCTGTATAATGGTTTAAATAATGTTATTGACTTATTCCAGAATCATATTCATTGTTATTATATCATATATGATCCACTTATGACTTTATATTACCTGTTCTTTTGTAAATTCATGTTAAATTAGCGTTTTGGGTAAAATCGTCTCATTTGTCGTTCGTGTTTTTAACTTGTAATTATTCATATGATTACTTAGATCATGATTACATAAAACATGATTTATATATATATATATATATTCAGAATATACATAATAAATCAGTAAATGGAAAGAAATACACCGTTCATGGAGACGGTAGTCCGTACGTACGCATGAACGCTGTTTTCGTTTCCTTATTGAATTGAACGGAATTAAGTAGATGACATACATATGAATAATTCCAGTATCATTATTATGTCATATATTTCATTAGTACTTATTATATATACTTTATAATCATTCATGAATGGTTAATCATTGAGAATGAATCTCATCGCGTCGTGGAGACGGTAGTCCGTACGTACGCACGAGCGATGATATCATTATCATGGTCGTGGAATTGTGTTGAAGTGTATGTATACTATTTCAGTATCAATATCACTTTATAATAATCATATATAGTTACTCATTAAACCATTATACCCATGCAATTAAGGTGGTGGCGGAATATAGATTACACCACGGCGTGGAGACGGTATTCCGTACGTACGCACGCGCGGTGATTTCCTTTTTCCGTAGGATGGATAGAAGGTTAATTAGAGTTGTTTCATATTTATAATAACATATAAGTATATAAGAAATACTTATGTTATTACTTTATCATGAAACAACTAAAGAATAAGAAGTTGAAGAAGAAAGAAAATTGAAAAGATCGGTAATGGATATTACCTCTTCTTTGGAACGCTTCTTTGAATCCTTCACTTAGGGAACTAAGATTGGTCTTTGAAGAAGACCAGGACCTCTAGGATTATTCTAGGGAAGTGGAGAAGGGATTTTTTCAGGGGTTGGCCGAGCTTGAGTGCTCAATTTGGTGTGAGGAGGAGGGGGAGGAGGTGCCCTTTTATAAGGGAGGAGAGGGGCACCTTAGGAATTCTTAAAAATATTAATTTATAATAAATCTAACCCCACATAAAAACCTCCAAAAATGACTCATATTCGAATATTAGATGAGATAGGGTTGTAATCTCATCAACCAATCAAATTTAGACATGTTTGGATCTTATTTTAAACCTTATCATTTTGATTTATCCTTATTTAATCTATTTAAGTTTATTTGTGGTAATAAAATTCTAAATTTTAAATTATAACAAATAATTACTCATTTGTTGTTACTTTTACATAATTGTTTACTTTATAACATTATAGACCATATAAATATAAATTTATAATTTTTAAATATTTTTGTGATTTTTAAACAATTTTATAATATGTTATTTTTGTAAAATAACAATAGTGTCAATTTTGACACTATTTATTTATTTGAATTTAAATAAAATATATACAGAAGATATGTTCGAACTAAAAGCTTTAATATATTAATAAAAGGTCATATGTATCTATAAAATTAGTTTATCACATTAAATAGTTCATATAATATTTATTTTATTATTTTTAAAACCATTTATTTGGTTTATCTCTTAATAAAATAATTACTACATCATTTTTGTATAATTATTTAATATACTTATTTTTTGTATAAAAATTTAAAATAAAATCCTATGATGAAGGTAAAAACATTACCTTTCACAATAATACTTTTACTCGAATTTAGCATCTTAAAATCACAATATTTAAATTGTTATATTTATTAAATTATGAAGGTGACAACTTTGGCATCATTTAAAATAAAATAATATAAGTGTCATAATCGCTTTTATAAGGCTCCAAATGGTAAAATATTCGACCATTGGATGCTTAAGGTTTACATGTACATGTAAAATAAGTTTTGGTTAGGTATTTGTGAATTTTATGGTCACTATGAGTTTAATAAAAACAATATTCTTGATTTTTCACTAGATAAACAATTTCTGCATCACTATTGTGTCATAATTAATGATAATTATTTAATCCCTAAAAATTATAAATAAATTTATATGATGTAGATAATTTCATTAGCTTTCTGGAGACTATTCATGTTCGATGTTTCATGAAGTTTATCACTAAATTAAAATTAATATACCTATAAGATTTAAGAGAGTGACATGTTGTCACTTTCTTTGGTTTTAATAATAAATAAGTTATTTTCATGGGAAAATGTCCATTAAATGATTCTAATCCGACCCTTAGGTGATATGGGTCGACTTTTAGTCATCCAATAGGATTTTTACATTTGTTAGGGTAATTTTAAAATATTATATTTACCCTTAATTACCCGATTTACCTTTAACTATGGTAAATAAAATTTACCGTAGTTACTATTCATAATTCCCAAAAATAAAATTAGCTTGTTAACATAATTTGGACCCACTTATTCCAAATATGGAATCCATTTTTTAAAATTCAAAACACAGAAGTTGCAGAAATTAAATTAAAACTAATCCCGTTGTCGAATAAAAACGGGTTTTTGTTTAAAACATTGCAAAAGATTGAATTGATTTAACCTACGAATTCAAGGTAAAATCAATGCTAATGACATACATTATATTTAATGGTAAAAATATATTCTATTTATACTTTAAAACCATTCAATATTATAATTTAACCATATAAGATATTATGATGAAAAAATTTGTTTTTAATTAAAATATAGCGTGTTTTTACTATTCATTAAAATATGAAAGTTATCGGAAAAATATCAAAACTTTATCTAATGTAAATTTTTATATCCTGATTCAAAAGAAGAATATTATTTTGTCAAATTGAACATATAAACATGTCAAAAACTATATTTAAAGTGGGTGCGCCATCAAAAGGCGGTAAAACTGCATTTTTTGAAAAATACTTATTTTACCCGAAAAATTTATTTTGTTCTTATACCATGTTCTAGAAATGTGTAAGATGAATAATAATGTTATAAAATTCAAATTTTAGTTAATACTATTCATAACGGCTAGTTCAGGACAATATTATAATAATATAACATTGTTTATTAAAACCCGGTATTGCGTACAACACACGCTATCGAGGAAGGTCGCGATTGCGTGTAATGCAAGCCAATTAAGGGTTGTGTGTTGTGAAAGAATTCTTCGTTTTTTCGTATAACAGAATCCAAACATATTTCATTTATACATTTAATATATATATATATACTCAATGTTGCGTAGAATAACTATTATCAAAATTGTGTGTAACACGGTCCAAGAATAGTGTTGTGTATACTGCAAGCTAATACGGTGTTGCGTATAGCGCAAGGTAATCTTGGTGTAGAATACAACATAAGACATTAATGAAATTAAAATAATATTTTTCATAAAATCTTGGGGTGTTACATTGGCCCATAAATGAAAGACAAGTAAAGAAGCATAAAAATTAGAATAATGTAGGGAAAATAAATGACATGAAAAAGGAAGAACAACCAATAATAGAAAATTAACCTGACCACGACCAAAACTCATCACCACTACAAGATCCGCACACCATTCCACAGCCAACTCTCACCCACAATGAGCAAGATCAAGTCAAAACTACTACAAAACTAAAAACAGGAAAACATTATAGGCGTGAGTATTAAAACTCAGTAGGCGTTCCCAACAATCTATTCCCAATGCACTACCTTCAAACAAATAAATTTACTAATTCCATGATTGATCTAAATTAAACAAAATAAGGGTTCCCACACGTACACTTCCATTTCTAAGACAAGTAACAATCCATTTCCCTCTTTCATTTAAAAACAAGCTTAATGTTTGAATGGAATAGGTGCATTTCATCTTAAAAAAATTTTGTGAACAATTTAGAAATTCAAATTTCAGTTGTTAGTAACACGGGAAAACCACACAACATGCAACCTACACTAAGGGAAATGAGAAACAATGGAACACAAGGGCCATCTACCAAACTAAACCTCTTAATCATTCGCCACATACAAATAAACACTAAAAAACATGGGTTGAACCTAGGAGCTCGTGAACAATCCAAAATGTACGATACATGTGATTCCTCCTGAAGGCATGCCTACTCTCGATGACATCATAATGCCCTAATGCCCGGTGTTGCCATACATGGCCAAACCGAGGGGCCCAATCCCCTAATAGAGTGTCATCTATACTAGGGGCCACTAGCCAGTGCGTAATCTAATCTAGTGCATCAATCGTTCTCAGAATATTCACTTATTATGCCAGGTTCCCATGTCTACATGTATAATAAACAGGAAAGTGGTGAGTCAAAAAAATCAATCAAGAAAAACAAAAATCACACAAAAATCATGCAATCAATGTACACAAAATACCACATCTGAGTCACCCCAAATAGAGTTTTCCAAAATAATTTATTTCATTAAACTGCCAAACGGGCCTTCACCAATTTTAAGGAAAATCCTTATTTTTTACGTGAACCAAAAAACAAATTTTCACTTTAAAATAAATCATTTAACAATAAAATAGAACTAAATTTAAAATTCCATGAATTATGTTTGAAATCCAATCGGGAATTCTTTCACTACTAGGTGTCCGCTCATCATCAAAATATTTTAAGTGTTATGTATAAAATAAACGTCTCTTTTTACACCAAATAATCATTTTAAAATTAATTATCTTATATTATATCTCATTAATTAAAATTAATAAATTATCAATCAATTAATAAATTCTTAATTTAATGGCGAGTGCAGTGGGGGACCTATCTTGACTTGTTGTCCAAACACAATGGCGCATCACGCCTCGCACAGTTGCACATACACGCGCACTCCGACCACCGTAGGACCATGGAAAGTCCTTGTCAACACACTGCAACCACAAGGATAAATAAAATACATAAACATGGACTTAAAACAATTCAAATGAAAAAACTGCCCAAACACCGCCTCAACATGCTTTCAAAACACAGCTTGCACCATCTAAACTATTTAATGGACTATTTGCTCCATTTACAAAACACCACTAATTGATTCAAAAATGGGTTTATACCAAGAACATGACTTATTTTACAGAAACACACTACTTTAAATACAAACTGATATTTAACACTTTCAAAATATCACTTTCGCGCCATCTAAATAATTCAATAAATCATTAAACTGTTTATTAGATCATTTCAAGAAAATCTAAAAACAATTCACACCAAAATACACATAAAATCCCCCTTTTTACCAAATGTACCCCAAGAACCATTTCACACCCGAATCTGCATCACATGAATAGCTTGATAAATTATTTAAATAGCTCAAAGAACATTATTAAGATAATTGAAAATTAATTTCAAGGTTGCACAACAAGGCGAACACAGAAAAATAATAATTTTTCTCTTGAAAGCATGTCAAAACACTACAAAAATACATTTCGCACCACAAAATTTAATCTTAAAACACATTTATAAAACCAAATAACATATTAAATTAATAATTAGATTCATGAGTATGGAACCACCTACCTCGAGATAGAAAACATCAATATCTCTGTGCGAAACAAAAAAAGCACGTCAAACACACCACAATCAAACATGAATAAACCCTAAAACAAGAATGTGAACAAAAAATGAATCCAAATTGAACACTATAAATAACCTCATACCCACCAAAATCCAATAAAAAGGTAAAGGAATCAGAGGGTAAACCTTCCTGGGGGAGTTGCACCGGAGATCACGGATTATCGTCGGAGGTGCAGCAAAGGGCATGAGGCAGCGGCCAGAGAGTGAGCAGGGGGTTGGTGAGGGAAGAACCGGCTGAGAAGTGAACAGGTAGGGGAGGCGGTGGATCTCGGTGGGGGGGGGGGAGGTCTGTAGGACCCGACGAAGAGGCGGCTCAGGGTGAGGAAGGCCAGGTGGAGCAAGTAGGGAGGGTAGCGATGGCAGGGCTGGCAGTGGCCAGGCGCGCCACAAAACAGACCGAGTAGAAGGGAGGTGGGGTTTCATCGCTACACATGGGAGAGGTCGGGAGTGGCGATGCGTAGAGAACTGGGGGGTACAGTCATTGGGAAGGGTGGGAGGCACGAGCTAATGCAGAGAGCAAGGCTGGGCATGGATGCGGGAGGAAGCCGGGGTGAGGTAGAGGTGAGGTCTGAGATGTCTTGGTGAGGGGAGGCCGAGAGGCAAGGCCTGCTACTCGGGAGGACGGTGGATAGGGGATGAAGAAGGGGGGCAGTGCGGGTAGAATAGGGTTTGGGGTTTATTTTCTTTTTTTTCATTCAAACATTAATAATATTATTAGAATAATAATAATGTAATGAATAATAATTATAATAAAAATAACAATAATTATAGTAATCATAATATATATAATAATATAAAGAATAATAATAAAACAATAAAGAATTGATAATAACCATAAATTTATAATAATAAAGATGATAATTACAAAAAATAAAAAATATAAAAAAAATAACAATAATAACAAATTATTGATATTAACATTATAAATTACATAATAACATTATTATTATTGCAATTTAACAATTTAACACACTTTATTTATATAAACATTATTTATTTTAATCGTTAGATAAATCCATGGACACCCGGCTAACTACGCAACCACCGCCCACTGTGTAATGACTGCGCATGGGTCTGAAACACACAAAAGATATTAAATGACAAAAAAATAATCTAGGACCCAGCCCGAACCTTGGCGTGAAGACCTGAAGCCAGGTTATACTAAAATAAAAATTAATTAAAAATTTGGGGCGTGACAAAAAAAGGTGGTGTGACTCGTACTATTGATTATAGAAATATGACTAAATAATATCCTGTAAAATTCCCTTTTCATGCCACAAATTAGGATGTGTAGGTAATAGAAAGATATCATCAATGGATGAAGAACCAAGGGAATATGATTAGTGGAGAGATACCTTTTAGAATAATGAATCATTAAAAATGGAATATTGTTAGAGCATCAAAGTAGGAAATTTATATTAATGGGATTAATTCCCAAATTGTGAAAAAGGCCAAGCATCCAGAATTTGAATATCAGAAGAAGACTCAGAATGTGGGAAATGAAATCCTAGTCATATGGCCAGAACAACTGAAGTTGGCAAGGTAGTTGGATTAGGCAAGGAAAGAGTGTGATTCTTTTCAAGAAAGAATCAAATGGTAGACCTATCATGATCAACCAGAATCATTTTCTTGGGGATTCCATAAGAGCCCTTATCCCTAAGAGTTTAAGTTCTACAAACTGATGTGCAAGTGTTTCATGTTTTTAGGGAGATAATACCCAAGGGTAATTCTCTTAAAAAATTTCAAGGTGGTGAAGTGATGTTCTTGGGAATATCAAATGATTCAAATAATTTATCATATTTGATGATGTGGGGAAGTAATTTTGTACAATGGACAATGATGGTGTTATTAACATTATACCTTGTTCCTACACTGATTTCCCACTCAGTGGGCTTATATTTTCTATTTATTCTCATTTCTAAGAGTTTAATTCACCCAATGATGATATCATTGTTGTAATTGAGCTAGACATGTTTCTCACACCTGTAGCCACATGTGATGAAATGATGAAGGAGAGGAATAATGTTTGTTGGTATAAATAGTGGGCCTATCAATAGAAAGTGTTTCATAACATGGGGGAGCATTAAATATCATAATGAGATGAAATACAAACCAAAGAAATAATTTTACGACCTAGTTCATGTGTTAGTTGTCCATCAAGAGAAGATTAATTGCGGGGGAAGCTGTAACATTCATTTATTACATGATTATCTATTTTATTCTGACTATATGGTATCAACTGATTGTATTTAGGTTACTAAGAAGCTGTGAGAGAATATCAATAAAGTTCCAATAAGAATATGGGATATATAGTTGAAGGAAATGATTTCACTGTAGTGGAGAATGAAGATAATCTTCAACAACATAGTGACCAGTTGTCTAATGAAGGTGATAACAAAGAAAGAGGCTGAAGCGGAATAAAAGAATAAAATATTAATTTAGAAGTAGATGATGATAATGACCATGATGAATTAAAATCCATATCAGTATGAAAGTCTAAGAGCTGAGTAGAAATTGACATGAAAGATATAATTGGTAATCAGACAGTGCTAGTGCACACATAGAAGATCAAGACTCTACAACATGCATCTTACTTATCACTGATAGAGTCAAATTTTTTTAGTGAAGTAGATGAATATCAGAATTGGGTTAAGGGTATAAATGAAGATCTTGACCAAATTGATAATAATTATAAGTGATAGATTTTTTTGAGGTCAATAGATAAGAATGTAATTAGAAATAAATGGTTCTTTCATAATAATATTAATGAAGATGGTGCAGTGATTCAAAACAAAGAACAACTAGTGTGAAAATGGTACTCCCAGATATGAAGTGCAATAGAAGTTAAATGTTTTCTAGATGGATGTAAAGTCATCATTTCTGAATGGGGTACTAGAATAAGAACTCTACATTGACCAACCAGATTTTTTTCTCATTCATAAAGATGAGAATAGATTTTTTTTACTGAAGAAAGCATTAAATGGTTTGAAGTAATCCCCAAGAGCATGGTATTCTAGGCTAGATCGGATTCTAAAGAAGAAAATTGAAGATATGGGAGTTGAAGTGAGGTCTTTCATCAGAATATAGTGTGATAATTTGATTTCTATCAATATTATATAAATCCCTCCCATAATTCAAGGACAAATCACATTGAGATAAAATATTATTTTATCAAGGAGAAGGTTGAGCAAGTTCTTTTGATGTTGGAGTATGTTCCTACAAAACTACAGGTTGCAAATTTTCTAACAAAGGCCTTACCCAAAGAATCTTTTGAGAGGCATAAAATTTCTTTGGGAGTCCATTAAACTCACCGAACTAGAAAAAGTGTGGATATATGACCCCCTCCCCGTGATATGATGTGTTTTTTCCTAATGTAATGATATGTGTTCTCTACTCTATTTAAGATGACAAAGGATTGACCATTGGGTTTGATGACAAAGGGGGATAAAGAGTGACTCCTTAAGAGGGAAAAACTGTGGCTAAATAATGGAGAATGATTCTTAGTCAAAGACACGGGGAAAAACTGATAGGTGGAGTAGTGAGATAGGGGAAGAGCAATGAGTTGCGGGGGAGAGTGTTATATCTAACAATTCTTCAAGTGGTCGATCAAAGATTAGATATCACGAAAACTGAGGTTCATTATGAAATCATTTTATTAGTATCAGTATGGTATCAATGATTGGTGTTAGAAAATAACTAATTCATTGATGAACTTTGCATACTACTCTTGTAACTCATTCCGAGCATTGCTCATGTGAGCTTATAGTATGTAGTGAGAAAATCATTGGCCACTACCTGAATCTCAAGATTCGAATGATGGTATATGATGGAAGGATCATCAATGATGTATCATAGTGCATATAATCATTAATACCAGAGTTCTTAACAAGCCCAAATGTGGATATTGTTGGGAAAAAATACCTCAAGGTTACATTGAAGCATTTTTGGGTTGGTTGTGTTTTTTGAAAAATTAGATTTTCATAGTGAATTTTTGAGTTCTCAAGATTTTTCTAAAAATCAATGTTGAAAAAGAACCATGAAAAAGGAATGTCAGATATCATAAAAAGTTTAAAAGGGCATTAGTTTCGTGAATATGGGCTCTATGAATTGTATTTGACAATGATATGAAGGATGTTGATGGTGATCTCTGTAGTTATGATGAGCTTCGCGAGAAACATAGTTGAATTGAATTGCAAGCAGGGATTGCAGTGGCGGCCTAAAGGAATTGACAGAACGCTCGACGATTACGATGAGCTCTACGATCTGAAAATATCTATGTTGCTTTTCAAAGGGAAGATGCACCGCATATATTATTTTGATAAATTTTGAAATCTCGTCGAATTAAGCGGTTCTTCGTGTTCGACCACGCCTATAAATAAGAGGCCATGCCACTTCATTCTTTTGTTGTGAAAGGGATATAATCCAAAGTCGTTTTGATTTCATGAAGAGAGGGGTGATCTAATGAGATTTGCAAAAAGAATATCCTAGTCTTGACCAACGTCAATGCTTCTATGTATTGACAGCTTTGCAAAGAAGAGGTGTTCCACATTGGCATAATGAGACACACAAAGTAAGTTGTTCCGTGAAGGTAGTGTGCTTTGTGAAGTGAGTGGGATTCACATAGGCTACTTGAGCTCTGTGGAAGGAAGAATCATTGTGATGGCCTACGCTCTACAAAGGCTTTAGCCCTATGAGGATTGCGATCTGCGAAGGAGTGTGCTCTTTGAAGCAGTGTCCTCTACGGAGTAGTGAGCTCTGTGAAGGTGTGTTCTTTGCAAAGAATTAGGGACATTGAAAAGGATTGTTTGAGGTATGAAAAATTGGGAGCTTCGAAAAGTAGGGAGATTTTCGAAGGTATTTCCAATGTCTGTTTCCCAGTGATCAATGTTAATGGGAAAATCATCAGTTGATTAAAAATATAATTTAACAGATCATCTACATATAGTAGAGGATGCATTCACTGGTGAAAATAAAGGGACCTACATGTCCATACACTAAAAGTGGTTCATTTCTAGAGAAGTGATCAAAGTAAGAGGAAAAAGGTGATCCTCTCCACTGGAAGTGATCTAGAGAGAGTATAGGAGGGATTAGCCCTTGGGAAAGTAGTTATCTGACCCTAAACTTTTTAAAGGTGGTGATCCTAGTCATAGAAGTGATCTAGCCTGAATATTGTAAATTCTCAGTTAGATTTAGTGGATTTGATACATCAGCACATCACTATTGGATGATCCTTGGACATATCCCAATGAGGGTGAACCAAGTAAAAGTCTACATGTCATCCTACTTTCATTCCTACATTACATTCAAAGCTTTATATCGGAAAAAGAATGAAAGAATAAGTTCAATAGTAACAATTAATTGAAAAAAATGTGACACTTATAATAATGAGGTCAAGATCTAGTGGGGAAGGAATTATTTAGGTAAAAGAATATCCATACCCTGATTCACCCCATGTCATGCTATCTAGTCCCCTTTTTGACCTAACAATAACAATGCTTATGCATATGTATAGACTATCACCACAATGAACTGAATGATGTGTTTTTCATTTTATATTGATTTGGGTAGTATCTGTGATGGATTAAATGGATATATATGATTCAACAACATTTCTTAAATTGTGAATTAACTTTCCCCATTATTTCTTCCCATCCATCGAATAAATAGAATCAAGGTTCATACGTACTTATGACCTACCTTCTCCATAAACAATGTAATTCATTTTTATCTCTGAAATTTAAATATGAAAATAAATACATATATAAAAAATATATATGAAATTTATATCATTAATTTTTTGGTGATTCATTCATGATCAATGTAAAAAGACCAAAAATATCGAACCAAAAAATACATGAAAAGTGATGTAGTTATTAGTGCAAATGTGGTATTAAAAGGGAAATAGTTATTAAAAGGGTAATAAAAGCTCATATTAAATAATATATTTCATTTTATATTAATTAAATTTTTAAATAGATTTATAACAATCATATATTTATTTTACAATATTTTCTAACATATATGAATAAATTCAAGACTTGAGGTAAGGGATTTTCATTTCACATTTATTTCTTTGGGACACATGCAATATTCACCACTTGTTTTTATTGTGTGGTTTATATTAAAACCATGAATGTATTTCATTATTATTATTGGGAATATGATGTGGATTTTAATATCCATATAAGTTTCTTTCTTTCATGGGGTTTAGGATTAAATCATTACCAGAGTGGTAAAGGTTTTAGGTTACAATCTCATTGTTTATCATAATTGTTTATGGTGATACTTATTATAATAAAATATTATAATCTATTTCTAAATAAACTAATGTGTTATATAAAAATATATATATTTCTTAATAACACATTTTTCCCTTTCATGTTACTCTCTATATGTTATAAATAAACGGAAATTAATTTTCTAAGAAAAATTTACTTTATTTCTCTCTTCGGAAGAATATCCATTTTCATCCATGTCTATATTTTCAAAAAGTATTTTAAATATAACTTTAAAAATTTTAAAATTATTATTTAAATAAATTTTTTCCCATTCATAAATGTTAAAAAAAAATATTCTTGTGTTTTTTCAAAATAAGTCTCTTTTCATGTTCACTAAAAATGTCAAATGATTTTTTGTTTCAACATGTACGACATGAAAGGTAATTTATACCATCATGACCTATATATTATTTAAATATTAATTAAAATTTATAATGTTATTTTAAGGAAAAATTTTATGGAATATTTGGTGATTTTTTTTGTTTTTAACAATTTTTTAATTGGAAAGGTAATTTTCCTCAAGAAATGTCCCTAGTGATCTTTCAAAATCATTTTATACCTAATATGACATCCATTGATATTAAATCATATTTAATAGGTATATTATCCAATTATAACATCCTTATTATTTACCTAGATGGTTTATTATTATTATGAAAATAGGTTTATGAAACCCATTCCCTTTCCACCAGTTATTCTAGGATTAATTGATGAAATCATTATGAAACTTGTTTCTCTTCCATGGATTATGCTATGGAAATATATTTATAAAACATATTTAATTTCATGTGTTAAATTATTATTAATTTTATATTATATTTTTTAATATGTATATATAATTTTCATTAGGTGATGTGTGTGACCTATATCTCACTTCAACTCATTAGGTAACGATTGATGTCTCATGAGATAAAATCATTACCACTTCGATAACATTGAAACGTAATCCCCTTGAAATAATAAAATTAAATAAAACATATAACATATTGAGAATAAGTACATCAATGATATTAAATTTCAAAGGGGCTATGTATACATCTCATAAAAAATATCGGTGTATAACATAGCGTATGTCCCAAGGAAGAAGAATTGAAACAGAAAATTGTTACCACTTGGTAATCTCTTGAATCATAAAACCCATTAAATAATAACATCAAATTAAACAATAAATACCATTTAAATATTTATATTTATGATAAAGCGTATAAAAGGGTAATTATTAACACCAAAAAAAATAAATGATTATTGAATATGGCCTAAGACTCTCATAAATAAAAGAGAGGCTAGAAGTCACTTACCTTAAGTCGTAACTTCCTTAACACACATTTCAAAATACATTATAATAAATATATGTTTATTATAAATATATTATATACCCATAATCATATGTTTTATAACATATTTTATTTGATAAAGACCTGTTGTTACCTATTTGTCAATAATTCCTTAGAATTATGCTTCGGGTAATAATGGTTTGTTTTTCGAGTATATTTTGACTTGTTATTTTTTGGTCCTCTTAATTAGATAATGGTTAAAAAATATACAGAATTTTAACCAAGATATAAATATCATATATATATTCAGTATATATATATATTTATCATAATCTGTAAATGCTAGGGAAAGAAAATGAAATGCGTTGTTTATGGAGATGGTAGGTTGTACGTACACATGAACATTGTTTCTTTTTATCGACTGATGAATTAAAAGGAAGGTAAATATTTTATTACCGATGAAAAATAATTTTTATTTCCTATATATATATCACCTACTTTTATTTAAACCTACCTTTATTTCCTTCAATGTAATGCATACGTGATGAATGAATCACATCGCATCATGCGGTGGTAATCGGTCATACAAATAAGTGACCCGATCATATTCTCATGGAAAGGAAAGTATGAAGGTATATATTATATAAAAATTATTAATTATAAAATTTCAATAAATACCATATATTTTCATTTAACCTATCCATATTATCATTAAGGTAACATATAAATGAAAAACACATCACATCAGTTTGTTAAGAGGTTGTCTGTCGTATAAATGAGCTACTTTATTTTTTTCCAATGGATTTTTTAGGAAAGAAGTTATATATTTTATTATAATTATATCCGTATAAATTTTTTATAATTATCATATACAAAAATTAAATTCATCATTATATCCATCCATGAGATGTGCTGATAGAAAATGAATAACATCTGTTAATGAGGAGGTACTTCGTTGTACACATGAATGATTATTTATTATCCCATTTAATGAAAAAAGAGAATTATTTAGGTTATTAAATTAAATTAATAAAATATAAATATATTTAAAACAACCATTATATTATATCACAATGGTATAATAAAAATTTTAGGGGTGGAGGAACAAATAAAATAAAATGCTCAATTTCAGATGTTATCTCTTTTTTGGAAAAATTATTTTGGTACTCACCAAAAGGATTAATAAGTTATATTTATGACCAAAATAAAAATTATATGATGATTTGAGATATTAAATAAGTTATTTTTGTATTTTTTGGCTGAAAAAATGGGGTTTCAGAGTTTTAATAAGAGAACAAAGTTAGTGGCCATTTATAAGTGAGATGAATGGAAAAATTGTAATTTTTCTAAATAAAAAGGTGTTCCCATGTTTTTAATAATTCCAAAAGGATATAAAATAGTATATTATAGAAAATATGTTACTTTTGGTAAAAAAATATACATAAAATGGATTTTGAAAAGGTTTTGGGAAATTTTTAACGCATATATTTTTAGGTTAACCCATCAGTAAACTCGTTTTTACCTTAACCAGGGTAAATAATTTTTAATATTTTTACTATTAATAATAAAAAAAAATTAATTTTAACATAATATATATTATAAATTATAATCATTTCAAATATTTAAATTATTTTTCAAAATTTTTCTCATATAGGTTATAGAATTTAATTTAATATTAAACTAGAAATCTATTTGGGAAAGTGGTCTTCCAAATATAAAATGGTTGAAACATTAAATAGTTTGTATATCAGAATTCAAAATAAAATTTACTCCAATGCACTAAATTTTATTAATAGTTATATAATTGAACTAAAATTACTTATAAAACCTTATTAAATAAATTTTTATATTTTAAAATTTATTCAAATAAATGAAATCTTTTAATAACAACTAGTATTTTTCACTATTAATAAAAAAATATATGTTATCAAAATAATCTCTAACAAAATCCTTAAGATAATTTTGAAATAATTATTTCAAAAATTAATTTCATCTTTTCATATAAGTGTTTTAAATTTATCATAAATGAATTTTTAAAAAGTTCATAGATTATGAAAAATGTACTTTTTAAAAAATTATATTTTTTAAGAATAAAATCGGATTTATTTTTATCTACTATCTGGAAAGCACATAATATGGATATAAAAAATTGGTTTGAATCGTGAAATAAACATTTCAATAAAATAATTCTCTAAAACTGATTTTTCAATTTATTTAGGAAATATGAATTTGTGAGCATAAAAATAGTTTTTTCAAAAAAAAAAATTTTTCTATTATCAAATGTTCTTTTATTTCAATTTATAATTAATTTTTGACCAAATAATTAAATATATATATATATATATATCCTTAGACCCTATAATTTAATAATTTAGTCAATTCTATTCATACTCACCATTCTAATGTATAGGTGAAAACAATAATGTTCAATAATAAAATTTTAATTGTACGTCATGGTTCGTTTAATCTCATGGTTGTGTGTAACACAAGATACACCGAGTTTTTCATATAGTAAAAACTAAACTCAGTGTTTCCTATAATTCAAGCTAAAAATGATGATGTATTTAATATTATCTAGAATCAGTTTTGTGTGTTATGAAAAATATAAAAATAATTATTTATTTACAAAATATATTTCACAAAATCATAGGGTGTTACATTCTTCTACGCATAAATAAATTGAATCCTATAAATTTAAAATTGTTCCTAATAAACATGGTTCCAAAATTCAGAAATCCCTTTGTGGGAAACTATCATCATAAAAAATGTTAATAAATATTATTTTTGAAACTAGAGAAAGATATGTGAAATGTTAACCTTGAATAACACAATATATAATTCCAAATATGAGAAGATAAGTAGTTTGTGAAGATTTGGACATGGAAGAAAAGAATAATTTTTAAATACTACTGGAAAGTTATAGAGAGAATTGATCGTGATCATTTCAACGGTCATATAAAAAACAAAAACCACAGAACCATAAACCAATGAGTCTGGAAATGGGTAATTGGTATCATAAAAAACAATGGTAAAAGGATAACATTTTCTTTCAAGATAATTTTTCTAAATATGGGGAGTTTTCATGATAATATATGATTACATGATAATATTCTATTTTATCAGTTCAATCTAAAAAAATTGTTCATCATTCAATTTAAAATTTATATCTTACTTTAAGGAATGAAGATGGATTTTTTTCATGAAGATATAAAGTATCAACATATCTATAATATAATAATAAGTTATACCATCCATCACTAGTTTTCAATATAAAAAATTACATCGAACAAGTTATCTGATATAAATAAATCATTATAGAGTAAATTGATACATTGTTCTATAAATCCCAATCTGATTTTAAATGTAAACTATTCCATAAATGGTTAAATGTATTCACCTTACAAAAATAAAAAATTATAATAAGTGTCGCAAAATTTCTTAATACCAATTTAACATTAATCCCCCAAATATTAATAAATAACTCATAATGGTCACATAAAAAATATGTAAATACCTCGATAATATATTCTTCTAAAACAAAGTAATTACAAGAGTTATCATAAAATCTTAATGAAACATACATTAATTATCATTCCATGAATAAAACCACTAATTATTGAATATATTCAAAAAATCCAATAATTTTTTAATCACCATAAATGTTAAAATTAAAAATTATCAAAAAAATCATTAATCATATCCAAGATCATTGATACTATCCAATTTTATATATTCATATTAACCGTATATTTATCCCAACATTAATACCTCAACATCATGAATATATTAAGTGTTATGATCTCTTAATCGTGTGTTTATCATAAAATATCACAATGTCATTAAATCACTTTTCTAGATAATCAGTACTACTCAACATATTCATAGAATTCATTAATGAAAAGATTAAACTAAATAATCTTTCTATATTTCATGATTCATATAAAAAAATTAATTAATTCCAAAACATAAATACTTCAATCATTCCACTTCATTCAAAAAAAAAACTAGGCTTCATCATCGTATTCTTTAATACCTCTTTCCCATAATATTAATTATGAATCATTCCCCACCATTCATTAACCCCAATCTAAAAATTATATTTACATTTAACATAAATAATAATTATATAAAAACGCATATCATTAATATTTTGTTAATTATTTCTTCATAATCAACAAACAAACGTTATCATATACCACCCAGCCGATCCTTTTCTGGAGCTTACCCCTTAGGACATAGACTTCCATAATTCCCAAAAATTTCACATTTGAAACATTCAACAATTGATAATACATAAGAAAGACTAATATTAAAATACATTATCTTAACTAAACTTTCCATTTTTCATTGAAATTTGTTTACATTGTTCCCTTATTATCCTAATATAAAACATCCTCTTAATCTGTTGATACATTCCCTTGAGTAATTTTTTCCATATTCTCAATATAAATTAAATAGAATCGCCTTTCCTCCATGGTCTCCACCACCCAATTTCCCACTAAACACTATCTCCCTCTTCATTAGTGAGTGTGATGGTTGATTTGGGTGCAGTTTTTTAATCGTATATCATGATAAAGGATTAGGAATAATCATATCATTCTTTACTCTAGTCATCACCCAATTTAGTTACTTATCAGTACTTTTTCTATTAGATTCAATATTAACCTGGTTTCTTCTGGATTTTTCCATTGATTGAAAACAAAAATCATAGTGTAAGAAATTATAATCATAGTGGGAAACCAAATAATCATGAAAGATCCCTTATAGTTGGTCTAAATCATGAAACATCAATTTAAATCAATGAAATCATATTTTTAACCTAGTATATTATTCAAGTCCTTCATGTTGGATTGTAATGATTTTTTGAACTACCAAAGCATATCACACGGGAGTGAAAAAATAGTTTTATATAAAGGACCCTTATCGGACACCAGGTAATGATTACGTCCATATAAATTCACCCTTTTTATGGTTATTAACTCTAGGTTCCTCTATTCCAGATCCATGTCCACTTGTAGTATCCAAATAGGGATGTAATTTCTTATAAAACACTCGCTCTATCCTTTGCCAAAATTCCAGGACATTTTCTATACTTTGCTCATCCTTATAGTTATCCTTATCAATATCCTTATCACTACTGGAAACATAATCTTTACCAATGGTTTTATACCATTGGTAAAGGTTGGATATCTATTAATATAAACTATACAGATGGTTTTCCAAACTATTGGCTATGGAGCCATTGGGATACACATATCCCAATGGTTCTTTGATAACCATTTGAATATGGATTCAGAATGAAATATATACCAAAAGTTATATTAAATCTTTGGAATAAATGTTTACCAACAGTTTGAAACTATTGGAAAATATGAAATTTCATGTCTATTCCAATGGTTTACAAACCGTTGGAATATAATTTCATCAACGGTTTGTTTGAACCCCTTGGTGAAAGTTAATTATAGGATCTATACCATTGGTTTACAAACCATCAGTATACCCTTTTACCAATGGTTTTTATGAAACCATTGGTGAATTGTTTTGTTTTCGCACATATTCCAATGGTTGTAAACCATTTTAATCGGCTTTATGTATTTCTAATAGTAGGCATGCCTCCCCCCGATGCAATTACCTGAAGTAATTACCTGAAATAGAGAATTATGAATTCAATACCTGCATGTATGTATTTAATTACCTTGTATACATATAAATAACTAACACATAGTTCATATGGTAATTAAATACATATAGCAAGTATATACATACATAATTAAAACATAATTAAAAATTTAATTAAATGCAAAGCGAATTCGATTCTTAATTCAGAAGGAAATTACACTATACAATATAGAATTATAAATTGAATACCTAAAAAATTGAATTCTATATAACACATAGAGAATTGAATTCAGAATTCAAAAGGTAATAAACCCTATATAAAGAAACCATGTTTCAGGTTTTGAATATGGAACTGTTGTTCATAGGCATGGGTGAATTCAGAATAGATTTCAATTTTTGGATAATGTGGTATTTCATGCTTTATTAAGGGGTAATGTAACATGGGATAGATGCTCTAATAGTTCATTCTACAAGTATTTATTTAATGGTCAAAACATGATGTGAAATGAACTAGGATACAAGGGGATTATACACCATCTAAGTTTGTGTAATGAACCGGGTAACAAGAGGACATCGAAAAAAGATCTTAGGTCAAGGAAAAAAACATTATGGGTGGGATATTTAACTAGATGGTATGAATAAATGCAACTGAATGATCTAGTTATGGGATTAAAATCTGGTACAACTCCACATGGATGCAAAAAATGGAGCCAAAACCTAGTGTCTGTATTTTTAATCCAAACCAACCAACGAAGTGTTGTCCATAGCCAGAGGAAAGGGAAGTCTTCCTTGAGGGAGCCAGTTTTTTCTATGTGGGGATGCAATCTAAACTGCCATATCATCCACTCACCTTTTAATGATGGAATTGTGAACACATTTAAAATAGTGGAGCAAATAATGAATATCTTAGAAAATAAAGTGTAACCTCCAAGGAGTTTTGATCCGCTTAACCAAAGAAGAGTGTACAACCTCAACATCCAACACCATGATGATATTCTACCATCCTTTAACCATGGAAAGAAAAAATTCATCAAGAACACCCTAAGCATCTGTAACCTCCATTAAATCAGAAAATAATAGTCTTGATCCACCTCTACACACAATATGGTAAAAGTCTCTAGAAATGACTCTCTAAGAAGCATCCCTAGACAAGGGACATAAAATAGAATCATAATTTAGTTTAATGAAGAGGGAATGCTGGTTTCTAATGGGTGATCTTTGGTGACTAATATCTTGGGAGTACTCAAATTCATCATTTTTATCAACAGACTGGGTTTTTCATGGTAGGTCATGTTATGGGGCAATTTCATATTCAACATCCAGTTGAGAAGAGTTGGATTGGCTACATTAATAGCTCCAAAAACATCATGATTTATCTTATTGAAGACAAACTTATACCTGTATTTAAAAATGGAGCGTAATACTATACTAATAAACATGAAATTATGAGAAACTACCCTTCCATGCTTCAAACCATCAAAATAATATTCCATCCAAACATCTAAATAAGAAGCATTCTATAAAAAATCCTAATCATCAAAGTGAAAAACCAAACACTTCTAGTTCAATGAAAATAGGGCTACAAGTGCTCCATCTATTCTTCTCTTAAATAGAAAAAACAACAAGGAGGGGGAAAAACTTCCTTCTAGACAAGATACTTTCAGAATAAAAAGGATTGTTAAGAGCTCACCATATGGAATAATTAACATTAAGAGTTTTGGGGAAATGATACACTTGCTTCCAGAACTCCTTTCCAATGTATTGTGGACATGAGGCATGTGATTTCACATGAATGGAATAACTCCAAATAAAATTGTATCTAGATTTAACACAAAACTTATCATTCTTCTAAAAAGGTTAAATCAATCTATCTTCAATCCCAGTACTTGGAAGTTTAATATTTTGAATATCCCTTCTCACCACAGCATCAAAATACCTTTGGAGCATTTGAATATTCTACCTACCATATTCTTTATAGATGAAATATATAACATTAAATCATGGTGAGGACCTATAGGTTTAAGCTTTAATCAAAATTCCCTTAGCATGGAATCCATATATCACTCAATTCACTAATTGAATGACTATCTCCTACTTCTTAAAGAGAAACATTAAGGAGAAAACCATTTCCTTGAAAAATACTAAATCATCCTAAGGAATATCCTAATACTTTGGTATCCTACAAAAATGAAATGAAAGGAAAAAAATTCCCTTCAGAACATGTACCCAAAAAGCCTCATCATTGGAAAAAATTATCTATGCCAGTTTTGTGAGCATGGAAAATTTAAAATTTTGAAGATCCTTGAAACCCGGCCCACCTCAATATTTCGGGAGAGTAATTTTCTTCCTACATTTCCGAAGAATATTTCTTTCCTTTTTTGTTTGGACCATCCAATATTGAGGAAGAATAGTCATTTTAGGTTCAGACTTCCCCATTTTTCATGTAGGAGTGCAACAACGGGAGTCAATTTTTAGCATGATAATTCCCTCATTTATTTCCTTTAATGTACCCTCTTCCCTCTAGGATCATGATTTTTTTGGTAGGGTTTTGATTTATAAACTCTATAGTATTCCCTTCCATCCCCATTCTCCTAATCATTCTATTATTCACTATTTACTATTTTTTTGAAAAAAAATTAGTGTCATGATTTCATAATAGAATATTTTTTATCACTTTGATTTGATGAGGATTTCATATATATTGTATAAAGAAGACTTGGATGGTTTTGATTATGATCCTTGAATGATGTTCATATTAAGGTATGTCACCTATTTATTAATTTTTAATTTCAAAAAAATAATATGAGTATAGTGTTTCAATTGAATTTTTAATTTTTTTTCTATTTTATTACATTAGGCACTGTAGTGATTTGTTGCTACTAAATTTATGAAATTTAGATAATTACATTATTGATACTTGTATTCATGATAACATTTTGCTTATAAATACATAAAAACGAAGATGTGTGAGTGAGAGAATTAATAAGTTGAGAGCCCGATACACTATAGTATTGAGGAATGGAAGAAGAGATTGAGGTTGATATTCATTCCAGAAAGTGGAGATCTCTTTTCATGAGTCTTCAAGGGGTTGATATACACGAATAGTTAAAGATATAATGGGATTATTTAAGATGACTATATCAAATCATTACTATTAGATACTAAAGATCTTAAAGATTGTGTTCATTGGTAGACTTTTTAATTTAGTGTGTTCATGTAGGGATATCTACACCAAGTGATGTCAAAGAAACATGATGATTTGGGAGATATTATTTTATTTTAATCACAAAAATTATTTAGATATTGGGAAGATGCATTAGAGAGTGGGAGTAGCTCATAGAATGATGGTCCCATGTGTTGGCATTATTGGGAGAAAGGACACCTAATAAATGATTTTAATGAGTGGATATTGAATTATGTAAGATTCACTTTTGAATGTTTATTTATTAATATTATATTGGAAGATAAGAGGGGTATGTTTTTGAGTGTCTCTAATTCTATTGAGTCTTAACTAGAGACCCTCAAGCTTCATTTCACTAAACAGATAGAAGGGGAAGTATGAAGAAATATAGTTCCAAAACATATGGAAACATTCATTTTATAGATCATATTACTCTAAAAATTATAGAAAAAGGTTACATATCCATGCATATGGGAAATAGAATTATTTTTGAGTTAAGGGGTGTGTGGTGCATTTCAAGATTAAATTAAACTTAATTTTCATTGGATAGATGGTGTATGTTTTTATATAGCATTCATAGACGGTGTATGGAGTGAGAGTCTTGAGCTAAAATGATTTTTACCAGACTCGATTGGATTACATTTTGATTATAGTGGAGTGCTTTAGCTTGAGAGAGGTAAACCCTATGATTGTACCCCTGGATATACATTTCAAATTCATCAAGGATAAGGCACAACAAATAGAAGTCGATGTACAACACATGAAAAACATTCTCTATCCATTGGCAGTTGAAATATTAGTGTATTCAGTGAATGGAGCATGTTGATGATAGATTGTTTTTGGTGGTAGAAGAAAAGTGGTGTCCAAGTGAAATGAACATATTTAGTGAAATCTGGATTCATGCACTAGCACTAGCGGTTATGTCCTCATGTATTGAGTGATGCATATAAAAGGGAGGCTTCTGGTATAATGGAAGAAAAAAATGAAACACAGTAATCAATCTATCCACTACCTCGATCTCCCTAACCGGAAAAGAAAACCACGTAGCCTCCTCCAGTGCCCTTATGGATCCCTACACAGAATATTACATCCCTCCATCCGTAGAAAGTGGTAAAAGGCCAAAGTGGTCCATACGATGAATAAAATATAATAAAAATTATACTACAACATACCTATATCCAGTGACTATACAAGTCACCACCCAACATATAAGAACCACAAATCCCCATGGGTCAAATCATATTCCTATAAGCAAGGGTAATATATCCATGTTTCAAAATGATACTATCAAATGGTAAATTCCAATTAATTAAAAATTATTCATCATATTAATGGTCTATAATCCTTTTGGATTGAAAAGTGTACAGAATATCATCATTTTATTTCTAAAAAAATATAATGGAAACAGAAAATATATTAAATTCACTTTGATCAAATCAGATTTGTTTAGTTATTTGTTATTTTTAATTGTGTCAATCCGAATATAGGTACTACACATTTTTTAATTTACTATTATGTTTCTCACAGTACATCAAATTTTCATTAGTTACAACCCATTTATTATTTCTAATATCAATCATTTCAGTGAATTCTAGGACTAATTGGGTGAGTTGTATTTTGTCTACTTCATGGTGTTTTTTTATAGATGTGGTTAATTCTATTTTACTATTTGTAGAAATGTATTTTTGATTTTATTGTAGATTATTTTTGGTTGATTATGTTTTGTTTCAATCAATTTTCTATAATTTTATTTAGGAAATTTTAATTCTATTCAAATTAGTAAGGTTCTAATTTTAAACTGCTCATTATTGTTAAATAGAAATAATTATTCACTATAGGAAAATGGTCGTTTCGCGGTGGTTTTTACTTGAGGTTTAAAAACTGCTGTGAAATGTCTTAAATTTTTTTAATTTTTTATAATTTTTTTAATTTTTTTTAATTTTTTTCGAGGATTAGTGGCAGTTTTTCAAAAAACCACCGCGAAATTGGGGCGGTTTGGGTAAAACCGCCGCGAAATTAAAGGAAAAAAGATAAAAAAACATGAGAATCCCTGAAATCACTAAAACGAACATAACTATTGATATGGAAGTTAGTTTGTGCACCACGACCAGTCAATTTAAATCTCACGAAGAGATCTAGAGGAATGTATAATAAAAATAGTGAGGCGTTCTATGGTGCGGATGATATGAGAGTTATAAGAAAGTTGAAAAAAGTTCTCCAAATTCAAACGATCATAACTTTTGCTCTGTGTGTCCGTCTGGGCTCTACCACATATAAAATCGAAGCCAGCGAAGAGAGATACGCACCAGTTAAACACAAGAAAGATTCTATCATGTTTTTCTACAACAGAAAAGCCCTATGAAGGCCTTCGAAACCTCGTTTCCGTCACCGGTGTCCTGTCAAACTTGTCTTCAAACGGACCTATCTTTTGATTCGCGTGTCAGCTTGGAATCTTCTACATGCCAGATTGTAGTTAGTCCCATGATCTTCAGTTTGACTAGTAGCGGCACCCACATTAGCTTCTGGATCATAAGTTATGGCATTTTTAGTGGGTATTAGATTTGTTATGTTTTTTGATGCCTCGTTTCTAGCACCCATTCCCCGTTAGTTTTTTTTAAATGGTTGTAACTTCCGATCCACTGGACCATTCAGTCTCTTTCACCTATCAGCTTGAAGATCATTTTTGGATCTTTGATTTGGCTGGTCCTGGATCAGGAATGTACTCTTGGATCATAAGTTATCTCTGTTAATGTGAGTCCAGTGTTTTTGTCACTTTATGATCGTTTTGACGGGTTTTAATGGTTTCTCTATTTATTACTATTTATTTGGGTTTCCATGAATTTTTATCATTATCAATGGTTTTTTTGTGGGTTATTATGATGATTATGATGAATTCTTAGGGGGTTTTCCAGAGTTTTCATGAGTTTTCATGCGTTCTCATGCTTTCTAATGCTTCCTACTTCATGCTTCTCCATCTGTTTTCATGTGTTTTCATAATTTTTAATCCCTTATCGCGCCTTTTCGTAATTTTTCATGTGTTTCATTTATTATTTACTATTTATTATTTATTATTTATTATTTATAATATAATTTAATTTATTTATTATCTATTATTTTTTACTGGTTATTTACTATTTATTATTTATAATTATTTATTATTTATATTTATTTTTTATTTTTTATTTTTTATTTATTATTTATTATGTATTATGTATAGTGTATTATTTATTATTTATTATTTATTATTTATTATTTATTATTTATTATTATTATTATTATTATTTGTTACTGGTTATTTAATATTTGTTATATATTTTTTATTCTATATTATTTATTATTATTAATAATAATATTTAATTTAATATATATTATATATTAAATATTATATAATATATAATATATAATATATATTATATATTATTATTTAATTATATATTATTATTTATTATTATATGTTATTTATTATTTATTTTTATTTATAATTTTTTTTATTTTTCATAATTTTTTATTTTTTATAATTTTTTAATTATTATTATTTTTTATTTTTTATTTATTTTTTGTTATTTATTATTTATTATTTATTATTATTTGTTATTTGTTATTTATTATATTTATTTATTACTTATTATTAGTTATAAATTGTTATTTATTATTTATTATTTGCTATTTGTTATTTAGTATTTAGTATTTATTATTTATTATTATTTATTAAATATTAAATATTAATTATTTATTATTAGTTATTATTATTTAGTATTTATTATTTAATATTATTTATTTTTTATTTCTTATTATTATTTGTTATTTGTTATTTCTTATTATTTATAGTTTGTTATTTATTATTTTTTTTTATTTTTATTTATTTATTATTATTTATTATTATTTTTTATTTTTTATTTTTTATTTTTTATTTTTAATTTTATTATTATTATTTTTTATTTATTATTATTTTTAATTTTTTATTGTTTCTTATTTATTATTTATTATTTATTATTATTTATTATTCTTTATTCTTTATTCTTTATTATTTATTAATTTTTTATTATTATTTATTGTTTATTGTTTATTGTTTATCGTTTATTGTTTTTTATTTATTTTTTTATTTATTATTTATTATTTAATCTTTAATCTTTAATTTTTTTTCTTTATTCTTTATTCTTTTAATTTCGTAATTTTATTATTTTATTACTTTATTTTCATTATTTTCTAATTTATGTAAATATTATTATAATTTATTTTTTATTTATGATAATAAAATGTAAATAATAATAAATAACTCAATAAATACCTAATAAATCAATAATTATTAATTATTAATTATTTGTTATTAATTATTGATTATTGCTTATCGTTTAATTTTTGTTGAGTTTATATCAATTAGTTATGTATTATTTGTTTTTTCAATTATTATATATAAGTATATTAAATTCTATTTATTAACCACATGACGAGCTTGCTGGAGTGGTAAAGTCTTTGGAAAATATGCAAAATGTTAGGGGTTCAAATCCCACCAAACGCAGTATTTCTTTATATTGCATTGGCATGTGCATGGGCATGATCCTGCATACATGGATAAAGTAAAAAATGTAATTTGAATAAAATGTAATAAATAAAATAAATACTAAATAAATAAAATAAATTCGAAATAAATAAAATAATTACGAAATAAACTAATAAAATACGAAATAAATAAATAAAATATGAAATAAATAAATAAATAAAATACTAAATAAATAAATAAAATACGAAGTAAATAAATAAAATAAATACAAATAAATAAAAAAATAATAAAAAATATATATATATAAATTACGAACTAAATAAAATAAATAAAATAAATAAATAAATAATTTAGAAAAATAAAAAATAATAATTTAATAAAATAAAGAAAAAATTAAAAAAACCACCGCAAAAAAACCACCACGAAATTTTCTATGATGATTTTGAAAACCGCCGCGAATAGTTTCCCGACGGACAATTTAGCAGCGGTTTTTCAAAACCACCACCAATCGATTTAGTGGCAGTTTAAACCACAGTGAGACGAAAAAAAACCGCTGCTAAATCCTCATTTTTCTGTAGTGATTGACTCTTGTAACTCTATACATACTCATCAATATACCTCGGGATAATTGTCTGCATCAATATTTTGTAGCCGGAAAGTGAGTTCCCATGTAGACTTTGTAAAGCTCTTGAAACCTGGAACAGAATGCAATAGTGTGATGTGAAATAATATAGAAAATATAAACTATAACTAATATATAATATGGCATAAAACCAAACAACAAAAATACACCACACTTCTCTTTGGCTTTCTCAGGTTCAAACCACCATGCATTTAAAGAACTATAAGAATGGAACTGTAAGGAATTGAAAGATAGTATAACAACCATGATGTAGGTTGAAGTGGTGGAAATGTATTTATAAGCTTAAGGAAAGTACTATGGTTCTTCTAGAATGCCTAGAAAAACAAAGAATATGAGAAATAATATATTCTATAAGCTATGAACAATATCTATCTGTACCACTAAATTTATGTTTAAGACTAGGAATCCATATTTAACAATTTAATGGAAATCTATACTTTATGATATATTTGTTTGAAGATATAATAGAACTTATTTTTTATCCAACCTAATAATAAAAGTTTATTAGAGGAAACGATTTATAATAAAATATAATATATCCTAGAATAAAAAAATTTAAAAAATGGATATGTACTATAAAAAATAAAACTATTAGAACATAAAAACTTAATAGTAAAATCTAATTCTTATTTTTTTTACAAGTGACTTATTTTTTATCCCCAATTTCAACCATTTCAGTATCAAGGATAAAATTGTTACCTCAATCCTATAAAGGGATGATTGAATAGGTAAACCATAATGAGGAAAAGAAGGTTCCATGTCTATGATAGAATAGTATATGTCATTATAGTTGAACTATACCATGATAATGTTTTCATCCAAATTCCAGCTAGAATCTAACATACAATCACTTTTTTAGATCTTATAAAACATAAATGTATTAATTTTCATAGTCATTAATCAAGTGGAGTTATTTTTTAATGATCCATTATTGGGTTGTTAATTCCTCCTATAATCACATCCATAACTAAGATGTGAACCGAGTTTCTTGTTATAAAGTGACCATATATAGTACCCCATACAATCAGCAAATAAAATTTATTTATAAGCATCCAAATCCATCTACTAAACTCTAACCATGAATAGGGACATAGAATTATTACATGCTTTAGTCTTAAAACTACAAAACCTATTACTCCTTACTATGGTAAGATGTTCCCATAATAGAGTCTCTAATATAATCCCATTTTGTTACTCCATACAATCTTCTCTAGATTATTTTTATTTATTCTTTTTATATTTGATGATGAACTAAGTAGCATGTGCTCACCTAGTCATGATTCTTGAGAAGAGATAATTTCATTATAGCTCTGTATCTGTAAAATATCACTATATTAGATTGGTGTACATTATAAAATCTTTCATGTATTAGAATAGTATTATAAATTCATTGTGAATATCAATGATTTTTTACAACATGTAAAAACTAAAAGGGTGAAAGATCATTATAGTTTACAACAAGAGATTAACAAGATGCATAAAGAAAAAAATTCCTAATATTAAGAGATATTAATATTATTTGAGGATGAGAAATATTCCCACATTATGAAGTGCTTAGATCCTAGACCAAAATTCAAAGAATCCGAAATCAACCCAAGATGAACCTCCCCAAAAAACTAAGAAAAAAAGTTTTAACACTCAAATCACTTTGAGGATTTTATACAAAATATATATTCATGATAGTAAAAAATATATCTTTAGAATATTTGGAGAGTCCTCCACTTCATCCTCAGGGAATAATGTCTCCCACTACCCTAATAAATTTATAATTTCTATGTATTTTTTATTTGCATGTCTTGTACAAAGATCAAATTCTATGAATAACTGAGTGATATAAAATATAAGGAAACTCACCAATACATTAAGGGTGGACTTGAGAATATGTATGAAGAGTGGTTCTCCAAATCAATACCAAAATTATATTGAATCTAACAAAAAACAGCAATGAAATAAATATAGAAAAACTACCTCAAAGGAGAAAGAATGAAGTGGTATAATAAAATTTAGAAAATGAGAGCATAGTTAAAACTAAGAACAAAAATATCATGGAAAATTAGTTTTCACATTTGAAAATAAATTTAACTCTTAAAAAATATTTGAAACCCTCGATAATTTATGTGAATATTTCAATGAATATGTTCACTTTTATGAGGAATTTTGTAATTTAGAAACTCAAAATGAGGCATATGATAATGACCATAGGATCTTGTGATTTAATAAGTAGCAAAAAAGAAAAAAAGTGCAACTTGAGGTGTAAACTAAAGAAAAAAGTAGAAAAAGACACTCCCAAGTGGTCATTGAAGAGAGATGATCTAATAGGTTTTTATTATGGAGAATATTCTTATATTATGGTGTGAAAGGCTACATCATATACTATTTAAAAATTTATGAGAGTGTCACTTGATGCAGAAGAATATTTTTGTTGGTTCCCACTTACCCTTAAAGTGTATTTACAATAAAATAAAAAATGGATTGTGTAAAGACTGTTTAAAAATAGATATAAAGATCTAAAAGTTTATGATAAGCAATTTGAACTGAAAATGGAAACCATACAAGAAATATATAATAGAATTGGATTAGTAGTTGACATTTCTGAAGAAGATCCTAATAGATTTCCTAAGGAAAATCAACAGTAGATGAAGAAGTTTTTCGAAGGTGTAATTATGTTGGAAATGGAGCTATCATATGTATGACTTTTATTCCTAGTCAAAAGTATTTGATTATTGGAAAGGGAAAAGATCCAATGTTATCATGTTCTAAATCAGTTTCTATAAATGTATCCACACCAATGAATAAGTATGAACATGATAAGAAAGAATGATCAGCTATATAGTCTAATGAGTTATAAAAGGATAAACTAAAAAAACAAAAAACAGTGAAAGGTATCTAATTTCTAAAGTAAATATGACATTTTCAAACAATAATAAACATGAGAAGGAAGTTAAAACCATGTTTCCTCAGCATAAACATGTTTAGAATGTGAGAAATAAAAAAGCGCAAATAAAATAAAAAACTTTTGAGCTACAAAATAAAGTGATCGAGTTTTGGGGAAAAAAACCTCATTCAGTGTTATAACTTAGAAGTTGATAAACCCACTTTATTACAATGAATTTCAATAAAAAAAAACTTGAATAGAAATGTCACATAACATGAACTTCACATATATTTATTTTTTGTGAAGGAATGCAATTTTTTAAAATGAATCTTTTATGTAGTGTTGTTATTCCATTGAAAAGTCAACATGGAGAAAATAAGAGAATACATTGTTATTAATAACATCTCTAAAAAATTTCAACACCTTTTCCATCAGTTATTTCCATATTTATAGGGAACTTCTCATATAGATAAAACATTATAATTTAATAAAATATGGTTACCCATTCAACTATATGTGAATCCAAAAAGAACAAAAAATTTATCCAAAAACCAATTTCCCTTCACATACATCATGTACATGTTAAAACAGTATGAATTAGATAAAATTTTCATTTGAAAATTATAACACACCATTCACATGAAACATACATCCACAATGCATAAATGGTATGAATAATTCTACACATAAAATATAACTAACATTTTTATAAGCTCCAAATGATTTCAAATAGAATATGAAATTCCATATTGAACTAGAAACATAACATTTATTGTTCACCTAAATCGCATGTAAATAATTTTATCATGGAATCTTCTATTTTAACTTCCAATTATTTATTTCTTAAAACATAATAATATTAACTATTTTTATGTTTTGAGCCTATTTTTTTCCAAAATTTTTCATAAATAATTGGAAAACCCCAAGATATATTTTCTTATACCAACGATTTCACATAACTATTGGTATAGCTTTTTTATCCAAGAAGTTTTTTCAAACCGTTGGGAAAGAATCATTGTTATTGGTTGGATTTCCACCAGTGTATAGATCTCACTAATGTTTTCAAATCCTATTTTCCAAATGTTGACTAAACCAATCTTTGAATCCAATAGTAAAGACCCAAACATCTCATCTATAAATATTATTACTTAATAGATAAATATTCATTACATTATATAATGATCCATGTTATAATCCTTTAGGTCTAGTTTATTTGTAAACTTGAAAACATAAAAAAATGGCCCTTAAGTATTCTATATCATCCCCCACTAAGTTATTCATAATTATAACCCTTCTAACTGATGTCAAAAATAGTACCTATTATAATAACATGGGAAGGAAAACATAATAAATGGTAATAATAGATGATTAGTAAGGTAAACAATCTATATAACAACATATATTAATAAAATGGTTATGAGAACATGTGAAAAAATGGAAAACTATAAACCAAAAATCATAGATTATATAAATGATTCATGGAGAAAATCCTGATAGTTAATAAGACATGGATCATAAATAAATAAAATAACATTATCCATGAGAACATAACATTGGAATAAGACATATATTTTTATCATAAGCATAACTATGGAAAATATTATGTCAATTATATCCACCATTAAATTTATAATATGTTAGTCTTAGCCTAACCACCCATGTACATAATTCAATATTGGGATAACCTCCCATGTACCCTCTATTAGGGCTTGGGATAACCACATATAAAACCTCTTTTGGGCTATGGATAACCTCTCATATACCATTTATCTCATAAAACATTAATCATTACCTAATTCATTGGAGGAATAAATATGTACCACCCATCACCTAATGAAAATCATATATACGTATCCCATAATATCATAAAAAATTTAGTATATCAGAACTCATGAAAATAAATGTTATTCATAAAAATTTAATAATAGAATAACCTATGTAAAAGAACAAGTTTCATGGTCATTTCATCATTTCATCATAGCTTAACACATGAAAAAATAAGCATGTTCTGGAAGAATTTTATCATGGTATAACTCCTGTAAGAGAGACATGTTCCATATATACTTTTTCTTCAGCAGTAAAACCATCTAGCGAATGAATTATAATTGTATCATTTGATCATATCCCATGTAAATCATAAGTAGAATCAAAATATGTCTTGTTAAATGGAAAATTATTTTAAAAGATTAATTGGGACATTTCTTATGGAAAATAACCTTTAATTGAAATCACTTATAAAAATAAAACTTTATAAAATATTTTTGAAATCCTTTTCTTTTGAAATACACTTTTAAAATGTATAAAGGAACATATAAAAATAATTTAAAACGTTTATTTAGAAAATATTCATTTTTCATTATAATAAAGATTTCAAAACATAAAAAAATTAAAATCCTTTTCTTTGAAAATAAACATGGAATATCATAAAATAATCTTTAAAATATTAAGTGATCATTATGGTGGGAAATTTTGTGCACATTGAAAATTAATACTACATTAAAATTTTTTGTAAAATCAAAATGGGATTTGTTTTGAAAATGACTTGACGATTTATTTTAAATTAATTTTTAGAAGGTACAAAATGGGTAAAATTTATTTAATAAATACTTTGGGGAATGTTAAAACATCACTAAAAACATTTTTATAAAACATGGATATGGAATAAAAATGGGTTTTCGACCAAAGAGAGGAATAAAATCAGTTAACTTTAAAACATTATTTATAAATATTGAGTATATAAAGAGAGGATAATGAAGAAAAAATGTATTCTCTTGAAATATCCAAAAGATGCGAAAATTCATGAGTTTTTCGATTGATATATAATAATATTTCATCATTGGAATCATAATCATACACAATCCTAAAAACGACGAGATTGTATCAAAAAACCATTACCACTTTGGTAGCATTGAATCATAATTCCCATGAAATAATATCATTAATAAAGTCATAAAATATCATGAGAATAAATAAATACTTGACATAACAAATTCAATGGGACTGTATATACACCTCATAAAAGAAGATATGTTTATAACATAGAGAATGTAGCAATGAACACAAATTGAGACAAAAATCCATTAACGCAATAATAACCTCTAGAATCATAATCCCAATTGAAGAATAACTTCAAATAAAACTTTAAATATCATGAAATCAATAATATTAGTAATATAAAATTTCAAATTGGTAACATATACCCCACAAAAAATAAATGAGTGTTGAATATAACATATGTCTCTGAGGAATAAAAGAGATACTAAGAATCCCTTATCAAAACTCTCAAATTCCATCATAAAAATTTGAAACTATTGTATAAAAACTATAATTTAATTATACATATAATACATAACCGTACTCAAATTTTTCGTACCATATATGATTTACTTATGACCTTTTATTTCCTGTTTATCAAAAAATTCTTGTTAATATCATGTTTTGAGTGAAAAATGTTTTGTATCCTAAGTATGTTTTGATTCGTAATTTTTATTCCTATTTACATGATAATTGTTCTATATTAAAAATAATGATTTACACGATATAAATATCATATATATTAATTATATATATATTTATAGTAATACAAATAATTTAGATATTGAAAATGAAATAAAATGTTAATAGAGATGGTATATCATAAATAAGAATGAATGTTGTTTATATTTTCCTGATGGATGACGTGAAAGAATGAAAATAATATATTATTATTATTATTAAATCATTATTATTTTTTATATATAACACATATTTTAATTGAAATTATTTCCTATTACCTTTGGTTTTAACTATATGTAAAGAACAGATCACATTGCTTCTTCAGGAGATAGTTCATCGTATACATGAGAAACATTTTCATATTCCCACATAATAGAAATTAAGAAGGTATATGTGATATAATAATTAAGGAAATATATATTTTTTATAAATGTATTATATATTCACTTAATCGATCCTTATTACCATCCATGTAAAATAGAAATGAAAGCACATCACATTGGTTTGTGAGGCAGTATTTTACGATACACATGAGCGACGTTATTGTTTTCCAATAGGTTTAGAGATAAAATTTATATGTTTTATGATAATTAAAGGGGTATAAAAATATCATAAATATAATATATTAACATTAAATCCATCATTATATATATTTTTGAGAAGTTGTTATTGAAAATAGATAAAATCGATTTGAGAGGCTGTAGTATGTCGTATACATGAATGATGATTTTCAATTTAATTTGTTATAAGAGGATAAGGGTTTTGTTTATAACATTATCACAATAACATATAAATATGTGTTAAATACTTATTTTTGTATATAATAATTGTATAATTATATTTTTAGGATTTAGAGAATGAAATAAAATAAAATTCTCATTTAGGGACGTTACATCTTCTTTGGAAAACTTCTCTTAGTTTACACCAAAATCATTCTTAGAATCACTTTATCACTAAAATAAGGATTATAAGATGACATGATATAAGTAAGTAATTTTGAAAATTGTTTCATTGGACAAAGACCAAATAAAAAATATAAATAAATAAAGGAGGTTACATGAGTCTAAAAGATGGAATCATATTATTGTTTTTATCATGAAGATGAAGTAAATCAATGGGAAGATCAACTGGCCAGGTAATGATTTTATTTTCTCCATTATTTGTGAGGCTATCTACTACCATGTTTTCTTCCTAAAAAATATGTGTGATTATGTAGTTTATGCCAATAAGTGAGTGGAGGCAATCCATTTAATGGGTAGTTAGCGGCCACGTAAGATGAGTCCCACCATTTTAAATATCTTACACAATGGTAGTTGAGTCACTTTCAATCCATATATTTTTCCAAACATGATGTTTTATGAAAAAATAGCATGAACCATACTCATCATTCCGGCCTCCAGAGAACAAGCAATGCCGCAACTTCAAAAAAATCCTTAGAGGACCTGACCAAGATGATTCCTGAAGATAGCACCACAACCCTCGGGACCCAGATTTCATTCAGAGGCACCATCCAGATTAACTTTAATCCAACAATAAAATATTGGTCTCCAGAAAACTTCAAAAGTGCGTCGAGGATGGCACAAATTTCTATCAATCTGAAGATGCTACAAAATCGAAAATTCATGCACAATGTTACTACAACGACCCTTTTTCAACAATTCAACTTCATTTATGGAAATAAAGATCTGAATCTGGCCTATAGTATGGTTGAATGAGAAATTATTATGAAGATTATAATTTCAATTATACCAGATCACATGATTATGCTCAGCAGTAGTAGCAAGCAAAGGGGTCTTAATTTTATGAGAGCTTTCCATGTCCTCACATCGATTTAGTTGAGAGTTGATAGAGTAAATAATAAAAAATATGAAATTGCAAATTTAAAAAATATAGTTACAAAAATTAGAAGTAGTATCACAAGCAAGGAAAAAATGATTAGAATATTCTAATTGTTGATTATAGAGGAAAAATTTAGATAATATTTATTTTCCAAAAGAGTGGAGGAATCTGCCTGTAAGAACCCTGTTGTGAGAAAGATGAAATTTAAGAGTGAATCTTGAAGGAATTATCCAATGTTTGTCAAAAATTATTATCCATCAAAAATAATTATCAGAGTTATGAAGGTAATTTTAAAAAATTAGAGTTAAGAATACCATTCTGATCAGGCTCCCAAATTAAAAAAACATCTGTGTTAGAAAATGGGTAGTTGTCAAGGACCTGTGAAATAGTATCAGTGATATGATCATTTCAGAATTTAGAATATCTTTAATAGAATAACTAGTACTCTTGAGAATTTGATCAAAAAGAATCATAGATTTTAAGGGTGAACCAATCCAGTTATCCAAACAGAAATTCTTGGAAGAATCTCTATAAACCATCCATCTGGAGTTGGTCATAATCCTAGATTATAAGTGCTTAGTGGATGGATAGATAGAATATCCAACAAAATTTGAGATTCCTTTCTTCAATTTATCAAAAAATATATTTTTCAGAAAAGATATAGAATCAGATTTGTTGTAAAAAAGTTTCCATGTGAGTTTGGATTGAAGAGACTCATCGAAAATTTTAAGATTTTTTATGCCAACACCACCTTTATCAATAGGTTTGAAACAAGTAAACCAAAGGAAAGTCACACGTTTCACTTCTAGAGTGATACCTATTCAAAAAAAAATATTCACTGAATTATTCATTTTTTTGATAAGGCCGGCGAGAAATTTATATACCATCATAGAATAAACTATTTTAGAAACAATAGCAGTTTTGAGAAGACAGATTATGTCTTCCATATAAAAATATATACCTTTCCAAGAGGAGAGTTGATTATTAACTTGGTCAATTGCTGTTGAAAACTAACAATATTTGAGTCTCCCCCAAAAAATGGGAACACTAAGATAAGTAAAAGAAAAAGAAAATTTTTTTATACCTAAATTACTGATGATATTACATTTCTAATTAGGAGGAAAGTTTCTCCCAAAGAAAATTGAAGATTTTATCCAGCTAAGGGCTTCACCCGAAAGGTATTCAAAATGAGAGAGGGAACTTTAGAGGTTTAGAATATTCCTTTTATCACATTGTAAGAATAAGATGTTGTCATCTGTGTATAACAGGTGCATGGAAGCATTCACAATCCTAGAGACATGTATGGTCTTAATCTTGTTCTGGTCCACAAGACGAGTGAGAAATCGACTAAGATAGTATTTCACAATAGAAAAAATGATGGAAGAGAGGGGTCAACTTATCTAACACTTTTGGTGCATTTGAAATATCCACTAGGATATCCATTGACTAGAATGGAAATTGAGGCCAAGTTGTAGAGAGTATTGATTGAATTGATAAAGGAGTCATTAAAACCAAAACATTTAAGAACCTTGAAAATAGAACTCCAATCAATGCTATAAAAAGATTTTATAATGTCATGTTTAATGGAAATATTACCTCATCTGTTAGCTTTTTTTAAGGTTTTGATGCACTAAGAGGAATGATAAATGCCATCTTGGATGGATCTACCATTGACAACCCCATCTTGGTTCTCGGAGAAAATTATGTCTATAATAGTTGAAAGCCTATTATCAATGAGTTTAGTGATGACTTTATAAAGGGTGTTAATGAGAGTAATGGGCCTAAACAAATGAATCTCAGAAGAATTATCCACTTTGAGGATCATGAAGAGAAATAGAGCATTTAGACCATGGGGAAGGACACCATTGGAAAAAGGAAAGATTTGACAAGTTTGCAAACATTAAATTGGATGAGGTCCCAATAATGATAACTGAAACCATTATTAAAACCATCAGGACCTAGAACAATGTCCAGATTAAAACTAAAGACAGTGTATTTAATCTCATGATCAAGATGAATGCTTCAGATAATGGTGCTTTCATCCTTATTGACCACTACTGAAATAACCTCAGGTAAGAGGTATTTATTGGTGGTAGGTCCATTGAAAATGTTTTCAAAGTAAGAGAAAATATGAATAGAAATATCATCTTTATGATCTAAAATATTTTACCCATCTTTTAAATTGGTTAATGGTTTGTAATATTTTTTGAATCATTCTATAGAGTTATAGAACTTAGTATTCTATCACCCACTAATAACAATTTTACTTTTAAAGCTTGTTTCCACATGTTATCTTAAAAGTGAGCAAAGAGTTGAGCTTTATAGAAATGTTGATTTTATTATTCAAATTATTGGTGAAATAAGACCTAATACTATTTTTGTTATGTTTTTTACGTTTATCCTCAAGATCAAGTATTTCATTGTGTATTTGTTTGGATTTACCACTACACCAACCATTGAGACACTGTTTAAGGTATTTTAGCTTAACTGAACAATCAAAGGCATCATTTTACTGTGTCAATGAAGTCCATAAAATTTTTATAATACCATTACATTCAGTGTTAGAGGACTACACCATGTTAAACCTGAAAGGGAGGGTGGGTTTCATATTATTGGTGTAGATATTGTCATGAATATGATGATGGTCAAAGTTATGATTGTGAAGGGTGGTGCTAGATATGTTGTCCCATTTATCTAAAGCAAGTTCCTTTGTGAGGGCTCTATCAAACTTAATGGTGACCACCCTATTGTAGTGCCATATTAACCATGTATATTTTGAACCAGTAAGATTAATTTCAACAAGGTTTTTGTCTTCATTAGAAGTCTTAAATTATCTCATGGAAATAGCGGCATCAGATGGACCAGTTTTTTCACTAGAGGCATGAATGGAATTAAAGTCCCCAATCACAAAACAAGGGCTATTAATACTAGTACGTAAATTGATTAGGTCATTAAAAAAGTCTTACTATATTGATATCTGTTAATTGCATAATAAAAAGAAAAATGTGAAAGAGAGACATCAATACAAAAATCAAATGTAAAAACACGCTCGCAAAAATTAAAAAAATTATCATTCTGAAACGAGGAGTGTAATAAGATACAGAGGGATTCATCATAGGAGTTGTTTTTTCTCGCACATATAATAGAATAACCATACTGACACAAGTGAGTGTACTTAGAGGAAAAATTAATTTTGGGATCATAAATAGAAACAAATATGGGATGATGAGTGCTAATCATGATTTTTAAAATAGGAAACATATCAAACTTAGAAATACACGGACAATTTCAAAAAAATAATCTTTATTTAGACGTGAATTTGGAGTTAGATATAAATTTTTCCTTATTCCTTGTGCCCTTTTTCTTGTAGGATCTTCTAACATTATTTGTTGTTTTTTGGATAAAATCCTTCTCTTTTTTAATTTTAGAAGAATCTAAGTCTCTTTTCGAGGTACCCATATTAGAATTGTCTTTTGGAGGATCATGCATAAAGGCTTTCACTGGTGAACCCACGAGACTCTTATTTATAGAGATAGTATGTTTTACATTATGAACAGTATTCAGATTATTAGAAGTTGAAGAAGAAACATTATTGGTAATAATTTGAGAACCTAATATTGGATGACTATCAAAACAATGAGGGGAAGGTGTACATGAGTTTTTCAGAGTAGGTTCTTCCTATTGTAAGACCATGACCATACCTGTAAGCGTTGGATATACATTCTGCCCAGAATCTGACGTGAAAATATTCTATTTATTCTCTACACCTGGATGGTCATGAGCAATAATAACATGATTTCCTTGATTCTTGATAGTGCAGAACACCAAAGGTGTGATGGTATTGGAAATTATCTTCATGTCATCCCCCACACCCGGTGTTATAGGGGTAGTCAAAAAGGTATTCACCTACTTCATGACATTGCCCAGAACTAATAGTGTTGTGGCATTCTGATTAGTGGTTGAAACTTATTCATTCTGTATACCTATAATTCATTCAGTGTGAATCATGTGGCCTTCATCCTAGCAATATAAATTAGAATAATTTTTACTAGAAGATCCTGACATGGATCCAGAAGTTCTCATTGTTTCATTATATATATCTAGTCCCCCAATTTCAAAATCATAACAAAATTGTCTAATTAAATCCATGAATAAATATTCTATTTATTTAAAAAAAAATCATCAATTACATTGTCTTCTTCTACAAATAAATATTCCCAGGATTTACCTGAATTATCCCCTAAGAGAGTTGAACTGCTAGATTTTTTTACCCAAATTTTCATTTTCTTCTTAGATGGTTTAGGAATGTCCACAATGGGGGATTTATCTTTCTTATTTTTTTCTCACTTCTTTCCATTCATTTTAAATTTGTTGGTTATTATGTTTCCTAACCAACCTGAAATTTGAAACTGCATTCCCAATGATCTTAAAAATTTCACAGAATGGAGGTTTTCTCTCATATTATATTCTGATTTTAGTTTTATAGTAATTAGCATTTAATCTGACTATTTTAGGAAGATTTCAATCAAAATTAACATCAACCATCACTCTAACAAAGAGAAACAAATCATTATTTAAATTTCTTTGATCAATTTTAAGAGGTTCCCCAATGCAAGATACAATGTTATTTAATATTATCAGATGCCAAAAATACCAATTAAGACCATGCAATTTAACCCATATTTTTTTCATGGTGTTCCTATGAGTGGGGGGTTTAAAATCGTAGTACCAATCAGTTAATCTAAGGAAAACCAGTCTAAGATTAATATTTCCAGTCTTCCACACCCTATCGAGTTCCCCCTATGATTTCGACAGTATAAAAAAATAGAATCTACCTATTTGTACCAATTTACAACTTAAAAAACCATAGCATTGTACAATAAGAGGTTTTAATTCAAGTAGAGGTTAAGCATAGTCACCTTTTAGATAAGATATATTCCCCAAGAAATAATATTTGTACATTTTCACATGTTGTTGTAGGGCGTAGGGATCATCCTCCATCAAGAATCCTTCATCATAAAGTTTCTTTGAGGGGGGGGGGGGGCTATGGCGTAATTGATTTATGTAGATCAGTCCAATTAAGTGCGTCAAGGAATTAAATCCATTTAGATCTATCTCTAAGAGTTCAATTATGGTTATCCTCTGCAGGGTCTCCTATATCTTGAACTTTAGATCCACTATTTGTAATGTATCATTCCCATTTTTCGTCAAATTTTTCCATTATTTGTAGAGATATTTGTAAGAAAATCTAAGATCTTGAAGTGATTTGAGGCTTAGCGTTCATTGGATGCACATTCAGAGCATCACCCAAGAAATCCATCTCCCATATGAATCCCATTTATAATTAACTTCAAATTATAAGAAACCCTTGAAGAGTTGATCTATGTAACTGATATGGGTATTTATTGGAAAAATTAGTTTCTTTTGTAAATGTAAAGATGAGTGGATATTTTACTTCCTTTTATAAGTGAGGTGAGTGACACACCTGTTACTTTTGAACAAAAAAAGGAGTAACCAAGTTTTCACCGGAAAAATGAATCCAAAATGGTTCATTATTAAAAAAATATATATAAGGTCTACATATGGCCATAAAATTGGTTTTGGACACGTTTGGATATTTTTTAACCCTTATGATTTTAAATTAAACCCCCCTCTCCTGGTAAACCAATTTTTACAATAAATACTATAAATAATGTTTACTTATTTTGAAGTTCCCATTCAGGATCCAAGTTTAATTGAGAGGGTGAGGGGGTGAATCAGTGATAGCTTTTTACTTTTTAAGTTTCCCATTTTTTGAAACAACCTTCACCTCTTGTTAGAGAGTTTCTTCCCTGCTGAACACACACAACCATAGGAACAAAATATTTACAAGGTTCACTACTCAACAAGAGTATATGTGTCCTTGGTATGGTTTGGAAACAATCCAGTACCACACAATCCACTAGAAAAATCCTTTTATGTGGAATACAACGAGTAGGATATAACCTTACACTCGTGTGGAACATTTAAAAAAATTCAATAGCGTGTGTGCTCTCTCTTAGCACAAATAGGGTAATACAATGGATCAATGCTTCTTAATGAGCTTACACAAATCAAATCTTTCCAAAAAATTATTCATTTTCCTACCCATAAGCTGTCAGAAACCCTCAGAGAAAAACATCTTGTGTGACCACTTCCACTTGCGTGAAACATACTTGCGCACCCACAACTTGCGCGTCTCTTCTTGCACACTACCTACGTGTGTGATTCCCTTCAGACGCATTGCCTGCATGCAGCTTGCGCGCCAACTAACACTTGTGCGCCTCCAAATTGCGCGCCTCCAAATTGCACGTCCCCAACTTGCACCCCTATTAACAATATTCAACTTGTGGCCCAAATCACTAATTTCACACCCATATCTCAAAGATAATTCTCAAGTTTTGAGCCTTAAAAAATAAGGAGGCTAGTCGTCTATTTATAGGAATTTTGGTGACTTGCGTGACATAGACTTGCACGACAATACTTGCATGCTGCTCCATCACTTGCGCACCACTCCATCACATGTGCACCCTTCCATCACTAGCACGACACATTCATTCCATTGTCATATTTTGATATGATGAAGATGTTGGAATATGAATTGTGTACAACATGCACTTGCACGCCAAGACTTGTGCGCCAATACATGCACGACAATCTTGACTTGCGCGGCACTTTTAACTTGCAGGCCACTTTATTTCCTTTGTCATATTTTGATTGGATGATCTTTGAAATATGACTTGAGTGCCACTTATACTTTCACGCCAATACTTGCGTGCCACTATTGACTTGTGCGCCACCATCTTTACTTTTTCATATTTCTAAAATAATGCTATTTGAAATATGACTTGTGCGCCTCAACTTCACTTGCGCAACACCACTTGCACGGTGCCACTTGCGCGCCACCACATGCATGCCTTCTTCTTTCCATTGTCATTTTTGGATATTATGATATTGAAATGTGTTTTTTCAAAAACACTTCTTTACTCTCTCTATACCTTATACGACTTGCACCCCAAGTTCTCCAAACTTGTGATGATTGTAAAATACAAATCAGCAAAGCATCGTCGGATTTTTTGTCCTTTTACAAAGTGAATTTATTCATCTTCTTTGAAAACAAAATACAACACTCTTCAGAGGATAACTCTTCAAACATCCATCTCCAGTCAACTTGGTCTCAAAAATCTCCCCTTTGGTTTTTTTATCAACCAAGATTCATAAATCACTAAACTTTGTAACCTTATGAAATGGATTACTTATCAACAATTCTTAGCCTATGTGAGATAACTCAATGTAGGAAAAAAGAATTATTGAGAGCCAAAACCATGATGTCTAGAGGCAGTGACTATGAAATCTCATGATCATATCTCTTCATCCTTCTTCATAACATCTTTTAGAACTTCTTTCAAGCTTCTACTTCAACATTCTTCACTTCTTCAACATTCATGGAATACAAAAAAATTCCAACAACCACTCCAACAAATAGTTAGAATCTTTTACACACATACATGTTGGATTCATAGCTTAACCACAACTCCCCCTTTATGCATACATCTATGAGGATATATTTATGAAACAATTATCCCCCTTGACAACAATATCCAAAGGACAGATGAGATTGGGGACAGAAACATGTACCTTAACATTGATGAGAAGGAGGTTGGACACCCATGTTCAACCACCATTTTTCAAATGGTTCCTTCGGTAATGGTTTTGTTAATATATCTACAACTTGTTCAGATGTAGGAACATACTCCAGCCTCAATTCATTCTTCTACGCATTCTCTTTGATGAAGTGGAAGTTTATATCAATGTGTTTTGAATGAGAATGTTGTACTAGATTTCAAGTAAAATTGATTGCACTCTGATTATCACAACCCAAGAGAAATGGTAGCTTTACTTCACCAAGTAGATCATCCAGCTGAGTCTTCATCCACATAAGTTGTGTTGAAGCTTGAGTAGCAGCAGCATACTTAGCTTCATCTGTTCCAAGAGTTACTGAATTCTATTTCATGGTATGCCAACTAACACATCTTTTCCCCAGAATGAAAACTCCACCAGATGTGGATCTTCGATCATCAACATTTCTTGCCCAATCAGCATCAGAATACCCAAATAGATCAATATTTCCATATCCATCATACCGGATTCCAAAATATTTTGTGCCTTGGATATATATGATAATTATTTTTCCCGCAATCGAATTTGATTCTTTTGGTGCACTCTGAAATCTTTCACATAAAGTGATAGCATAGACAATGTCGTGTCTTGAGGCAGTCAAATACAACAGACTTCCAATCATCTTTTGAAACTCTCTATGATCAACTTCCTTTCCTTCTCCATCTTTAGACAACTTGGTTCCCACTAAAATTGGTGGGAAAACTGGTTTCGAATTTTCCATGCCAAACTCCTTCAGATGTTCCTTAGAATACTTTTCATGAGAAAGAAAAATGTGATTCTTCTACTGTGAAATTTGTAGCCCAAGAAAGTACTTTATCTCTCCCAGCATGGACATCTCAAATAACATCTTCATTTCCTCAGAAATTTTTTCACATGATCTTTCATCATTTCCAGTAAATATAATGTCATCGACATAAACAATAATGATCAGTGGAAACTCTTGACATTCCTTGATATATATATTTCTATCAACTCTCCCTTTCTTAAAGTTCATCTTCCTTAAGAAGGTATCTAATTTAGAATACCATGCTCTCGGAGCCTTTTTTAGCCTATATAAAGCCTTCTTCAACCTGCACACATAACATTCATCCTATCCAATAACAAATCCACAAGGTTGATAAATGTAAACTTCGTTGTCAAGGTCACCATTCAAGAATGTGGATTTTACATCCATTTGAATGATTTTGTAACCTCATTGTAAAGCAATAGAAAGAATGATTCTGATTGTTTCTAATCTTGCCACCGGAGCAAAGGTTTCATCAAAATAAATGCCATTAATTTCTGAATACCCTTTGTGAACCAATATTGATTTGTTTATTATTAATTTACCTTCTTTATTCAGCTTGTTCCAGAAAACCCACTTTGTACCAATAATGTTCTTGTTGTCCAGCTTCGGTACAAGTTCCCAAGTATCATTCTTCTCTATCTAATAAATCTCTTCATTCATATCATGAACCCATTATGGATGCTCAAATTATTCATTTTCATCATTTTCTTCAACTTTTGAATAAAGAGAAGTATGTGATATAACATCTTTTGTTCTTCTTGTTTGGACCCTCTGATTTTTATCTTCAATAATGTTTTGAGCCTCCAATTGCTTTCTCTACCTAGGATGAGTTGTTTGAACTCCATCCACATCACTTGAGATCTCTGAGTTGGATTTGTATTCTTTAGTAGGATTAACAAAGTCTGAAGCATTATCAGAATTATTAACAAAATCTTCTCTATCCTGGTCGACTTCGACATCAACATATGACCGCTTTTCTTTCTCATCATTTTCAACATTTTTTACATATGAATAATCAATAATTATTCCTATTTCTTTATTGATTCATCTATATCCTATTCCTTCTAGAGAATATACATGAAAAATTCCTCCATATCTTCTTTGCTCATACTTTCCCAGATTTCCACCTTTATGCTTTATAATACATGGACTCCTAAATATTGTCGAGTGTTTCAGACTTGGGGTTTTTCCATAGAACATTTCATATAGAGTAATATCTGAGTTTTTCCTATAGAAAAATCGGTTCTAAATATACACATTTGTGCTCATGGCTTGCATCCAATAATAATGAGAAAGACTATGTTCATGAAACATAGTTCCCCCCATTTCCACCAGACTTCGATTCTTTCTTTCTGCCACCCCATTTTGTTGAGGTGTGTATGGTGAACTGAACTCATTATGAATTCCCTGTTTCTCATGATAACTTTAAAACTCTTCATTCTTATACTCACTACCCTTATCAGTTCTCAACTACTTCACTGAATACTCACATTCATTCTCTGCTTTCTTTCTGAAACTCTTAATCATTTTCAGAGCATCTTACTTATGTCTCACATACATAACACATGTAATGCGAGTAAAGTAATCAATGAATATAATGATATACTTATCTCTATTTGAAGATTTCCTGCTCATTGGTCCACATATATCTGAGTGCATGAGTTCCATGGGTCTTTTTACGTGAATTTCAACTTTCTTGTGCATAAAATTAGTAGTCTTCCCTTTCTCACAATTAGTGCAACACCAATCTCTATCTCTTGACAAATCAGGCATATCCCGAAAACTGTCTTGCTTTAATAACTTGAACATATTTCTCTGACACATGTTCCCCAGACTTTTATACCATAATTTATTTTCATCCACCACACACATATAACAAGAGTTCTGCACATCAACAACTGGGAATAGATTCCCTCTTGTACGTTGGCCTCTTGTAACTATATTTCCATCATTTTCACTTTTGATAACAAACCCATCATTTCTGAATATTACTTTTTTCCCCTCATCACAGATTTGTGACACACCTAATAGGTTATGTTTCATCCCATTAACATATAGTTTTTTCATGTATTTCATCTTTTCTTTTCCAATTATGGCTGATCCAACCCCTTTGATCCTAAAAGATTCATCATTTCCAAATGTCATTGTTATTTCATTGAAGTCATTCACATTCTTCTACAGCTTTATGTCTCATGTCATATGAGAGGAACATCCACTATCAAAAATCCATGGACGTTCTCCTTTTGTAGCTTTCAAATCAGTTTCGACAACAAGATCTTTTTGTTCTTCCTTTTCCTTTACTTTATGTTGTGCATCCTCCAATTTTCTAGCGATGTCAATGTGTTCTGGCCAGACAACCATGAAATCTTTCTTTTCAGACTTATCAGACCTATCCCTTTTAGATTTTAAAAAATCTAGCTTTTGATAATTATTAAGAATAATTTTTTTCTCTAGTAACACACTAAGGAAGCCTTTGGAAAGATGTCCAAGTCGATCACATCTTTCACAAATAGTTTCTAGTGGTTGAATCCTATTATCAACTTTCACACCAGTCTTCTCAAATATCTTCTGAAATTTATTTGGAGACTTTCTATTTTGAATGGATTAACTCCCCCTCAATCCTTGTCTTTCAAAACAAGTGGAATAGTTTTAATGTTGTTGATTAAACCAACACATGTTTACAGTATGTCCAAATCCACCAAAATACCAGTAGTAACCATAGAATGAATATTTTCATTTGAAACTTCTATACTGACTGGAGTTTTGAACATGATTCTCAATGACCTTCTTAATAGAACTCTTCTAACCATCAACCTTTCTATTTTCAATCGTAAAATTCTTTTTCAGCTCAGATTTCCGTTCAAACTTATCAGTACCACAAGTAGTAGAAATCTTTTTGGACACATGATTTTTATGTACTTCTAATTTTTCAGCATTACTGACATTGTCCATATACACAGCCTTTCCAACTTTGTTCCTATTAGAATCAGTTCTATCTTTCCTCTCAACTTTTGAATGTAAATTCTTTGTACCCTTCATTGATTCATTCTTACATGAACATTCACCAACTTCTGAGATAGAATTTTTGAAACTGACACTTATTTCTATATCTTTGGACAATTTCTGTTGGAACAGTTCAAAATCTTCTTCTTTTTCTTTCATCTTTACTTCAAGATGATCATTATGATTCATTACATTCTCAAGATAATTCTTCAGATCATCAATCTCTTTTTCCATCTTGATTTTCAGATTAGGAAAACCATGGTGATTGTTTAATGTGGAAATTTCATTCATGAACTTTTTTTTCCTTCTTAAGCCTTCTGATATTCCTCAGTCATTCTTTCAACTCTTCTTTCAGATGATATTAAAGTTGAGTTTCTTCTTCTTCAGAACTGTTTCTCCCGTAATCTTCATTATTCACTACTGCAATAAATTTATTCTCTCTAGATTTCTGAGAAGATGATTTCTCAGATTCAGCTTTGCTATCTTCTTCTTCATCTCTAGAAAAAAAAATCTATTTTTCAATTTGAATAATATTTTATCCTTACCCTTTAAAAAATATTTATCTTTTTCATTTTGTTTCTTCCATGACCTTCTTGTCCATCTCTCATCATCATCACTATCTTCTTATTTATTCTTTTGAGTAAAGTTAGCTGCAAATTGACCAACAGCTCCACATTCAATACATTTCAAGGGATGTTTCCCCTTGTATTTCTCTGTACCACTTTTATCTTTTTTAGAAAACAAGGATAAAATTTCATCAAAATTTTTACATACCTCATCTTCAGAATCAGATTCACTAGTGTCATCTTCAATAAGAGTCTTCTTTGACTTCTCTCTCTTTGAATCATTGAATGAAATTTCTCTATTTGATTTTATTTTGGTCTTTATAGTCTTCTCCCTTCTCATATTATACGTAATGAGAGTTCTATGCAAGTCACCCAAAGAAAATGTCTTAGGGTCTTTATCTTTCAATGAAGACACTTTAGCATCAAATTTTTCTAGCAGAATTCTCAAGATATTTTCGACAACTATATAATCCTCCAACATATCACCAAGACATCTGATTGTACTGATAATATCATTTATCATGGTAATGAAATCCCCAAAAGATTCAAATTCTCCCATTTTCAAGTCTTCATACTTATGTCTCCAAATTTATAGTTTAGCCTTCTTCACTTTTGTATTACAATTATAGATGTTCTTTAGTTTGTCCCAGATTCCTTTGGTTGTAGTAACACCTTTCAGTCTTAAAAATTCACTCTTAGAAAGAGATGAATGTAATGCATTTTTAGCTCTTCCATCATTCTCAAGATTCTTCTTATCGATAGGAGTAAGAGGAAACTTGTCATCAATAGCAGGAAATCCATCTGTTGTAGTTTCAAGAACATCATATCCAAGAGACAGAAGATAAGGAATCATTATGTCCTTCTAGATATAATAGTTCTTTCAATAAAAAATCGGAATCCCCTTACTGTTCAGGAAATTTAGATTCTCCATCACAACTTCTCTTCAAACACTTCAGCAAAGAATAAATGAACGTAACCTATGCCTCTGATACCAATTGAAGTTCTCAGTCAGGATCCAAGTATCACTGAGAGGGGGGAGGGGGTGAATCAGTGATATCTTTTTACTTTTTCCCCCTTTTTTGAAAAAACCTTCACCTCCAGTTAGAGAGTTTCTTCCCTGCTGAACACACACACCCACAAGAACACAAGATTTACAAGATTCACTACTCAACAAGATTAGCTACGTCCTTGTTATGGTACGGAAACAATCTAGTACCACACAATCCACTAGAAAACAATCTTTCTATGTGGAATACAATGAGTAGGATATAACCTTACACTCGTGTAGCACTTTGAAAACAATCCAATAGTGTGTGTTCTCCCTATTAGCACAAATAGGGTAATAGAATAGATCAATTCTTCTTAATGAGATTACACAAATCAAAATTTTCAATGAAATTCTTCACTTTCCTACCCAGAAGCTGGAAGGAACCCCCAGATCGAAACAGCTTGCGCGCCCACCTCCACTTTCACGACCTATACTTGCACAACCACAACTTGCACCCCTGTTCTTGCGCACCTCCAACTTGCCCGCCTCAAACTTGCACGTCCCCAAATTTCGCGCCTACTAACAATCTTCAACTTGTTTGCCCAACTCTATACTTGCACGCCCAGAGATCAATGATAATTCTCTAGTGTTGAGCCTTAAAAATTGAGGAGGCTAGTTGTCTATTTATAGGCATTTTGGTGACTTGTGTGAGCTAGACTTGTGCGCCAATACTTGTGTGATGCTCCATCACTTGCGCACAGCTGCATCACATGTGCACCCTTCTATCACTACTGCGACACTTTCTTTCCTTGGTCATATTTTGATATGATGATGATGTTGTAATATGACTTGTGCACAACATGCACTTTCACACCAATACTTTCACGCCAATACATGTGTGACACTCTTGACTTGTGTGACACTTTTAACTTCAGCGCAACTTTATTTCCTTTATCATATTTTTATTATGTGATCTTTGAAATATGACTTGCGTGCCACTTGTACTTGCGCGCCAATATTTGCGCGCCACTTTTGACTTGCGCTCCAATTTCTTTCCTTTACCATATTTCTGAAATAATGCTATTTGAAATATGACTTGCGCACCTCTACTTCACTTGTGTGACGCCACTTGCACGACACCACATGCACACCACCACTTTTGCACCTTCTTCTTGCCTTTATCATTTTTGGATAGTATGATATTGAAATGTGTTTTTCCAAAAACACTTCTTTAATCTCTATATCCTTCATACGGCTTGCACCACAAGTTCTCCAAACTTCTGATGATTGTAAAATAAAAAACATCAAAGAATTGTCTGGTTTCTATTCTTTTTATAAAGTGAATTGATTTATCTTCGTTGACAACAAAATACAACACTCTACAAAGGTTAACTCTTCAAACTTCCTTCTCCATTCAACTTGGTCCCAACATATTTAACTATTAATTATGGATGAAAATTAAATTCATTTTATTAATAATATATATTATGGTGATTAGAAATACAGAATACATTTTAAAAAATTCCAAATATAGAATTAGAAGAATTTAATTTCAATTTAAACCATCAAATGAGACGATAAAGCGGTTTTCCAAGGAGAAAATGTTCAAAATTTTATAAACTGTTCATATAAAAATTAAATATAAAACTAACTACAAATAAATAAATTGGATTAGTAGACATATAATTAAACTAATTTTACTTTTGAAACATTCTTAAAACAATTCTAATTATTTTAAATGCATTAATTCAAATGACAATTCTTAATACAAATGGGTAATTTTCACAATTAACCAAAATATTTTTGTTCTTATAGAATTATTAAAAAATCACACTAATTTAATTTTCACATGATGATTTCAAAATGGAATTTAATTTTTCAAAATAAAATTTCTAAAATTATAAAAAATTAATTATATACTAAACGTGAAAATTGGGAGAAATTTAATTTTAGAAAAATACATTTTTGTTAGTGTAAAATAACATATAATGTTATCCATTTTTTTGAAAACACATAGGATAAATGTTAAATATTTTATTGAAAATATCCTATATAAATTTCCTTAAAATAATTCATTAAAAGTAATTTTTTTAATTTATTGGGATAAAATGAGTTTCTGTGCATAAACAAATTTAGAAAAAGATTACCATTATTCTCAAAAGGTTTTTTATTTTCAAATATAATTAACTATTCATGAATTAATTCATTATATATAAATTTGGAAACTATATATTTTCATTATTTAGTTAATCATATTAATACCTTCCATTCCAAAAGATAGTTTTTTACTATCGTAATAAATAATAATATTTGAACAGTATATCATGTTTCATTTATACTCGGTGTTCTGTGTAATGAAAGATACAGTCAGTGTAACATATACCACAAGATAAAATTAGTTCTTCATATAAAACTAGCTAAAATTAATGTTGAATCTAATATAACACAAACTCAATGTTTCATTCAATTCAAAATATCAAAGTGTTTAAATTTATTTAAATAAATATATTTCACAAAATCTCGGGGTGTTTCAAAGAGACTTATTCACCTAGTGATAATCCACTTTAAATTGGGGGATAGATTATATACCCCTAGAATCATATTATCACACCTAAGAACCCTAATATATTGAGGAACTAAACCTACTCCACTATGGAGGTGTCCAGATTAAGTATTGAAGATGACCTAGAAACCCACATGGATGGAACATTATCAATGTATATTGATAACTAGTTTTGTTATGTTTGGACTTCAAACACTAATAATAGATCGCAATAATAGGTCATGATTACATCACATGAACTAAAACTGATAAAAATTGAGAACTCTTAAAATTTCCTTGATAATGTTCAACCTGCCTCTTCTTTGGAATAGATGAATAATGCTAGCTTCAACCAAATGAAGGTAAACTGCTGAGACCGGTCTTACCAACCACATCCACCTCTTCCATAACGACAATATCAACCACCTAAGTGTGGGTTGGAAAATAATAAAGCATGTAAATTGACCTAATCTCATCCTTAAGTCCCATTTTAAAACACTGATCTTTAAGTTATTCATTCAGGATGAGATCATTAGACAAATAATATAAATCGGTAAACTAAGAAACATAATCCATCATCAAATGGCCTCTATGATCCATCATCATTAACTCATGGTATTTCACCATAATTAATGTGTGCGGATATACCTTCTGATAAGGATTTTTTTTAATTTTTTTTATGTGAGGTTCTCATATGGCTTTACTTGCACCATGATTCCATCCATTTCCTATGTGATCCTTCCAATATATAAGTGTTGAACCCAACCGTCAATGACATTGGGGTCTTCAATAAATGAATAAGTTATGGGAAATAATCTAGCTACTCCTTATTCTCCCCGATTCACTTGTAACCATGACAAATAAACTGATATTTCTTAGTGAAAATTTGAGCAAAGTTGACGATTAGTATATGGTCTCGACTACACTCGTGGCCTAAGGACCTGAACATATAAATCACTACTAACACCAAGTCTGGTTCAACTAGACGGTTCTATAGTGGTATATTCTCTACATATCCCTCTATAATCTATTATGAGGCCCTTTTAGGGGTCGTTTCCTACAAAACAAAAGATATAAACTAATTCAATTCATAATTTAATAATCATCAATATTAAAAATTCAAAAATAAAACCCCATAATAAAAATCAAACAATGATCATTAAAATAATCATCAACATAAAATTAGAAGGGGTTAAATATTAAAATTTATGCAATTTTCACTTTTCATGGTTTGGTCACAAAATTTTTAAAATCATGTTCCAACCATGCATGTTCCGTTGGAAGATAATAGAAAAGGATGCATGGATTTAGTAGAATTACATCTAACAGTGTTCCCAAATTATGGGGAACTTTTTTTAGTCCCTATTGAACCCTGAAACTCAACCTAACTTCTGGTCTCATGAAATAACTAAAAAATAGTGAAATACACCAATTAACAAAAAACCAACCCATAATTGAGCTCATATCTTATAGAAAATCCAATACCACCCATGGTTACATGAGTTACGATATAAATAATATATTTCTAGACACTCCTCCCCTATTTACTCCTGAGTCTCAATTGTCTTCTATATATCCCAAAACTCTAAAAAAATAAAAAAAACTACTCTAGAAAACATTTATAGAGAACCTGGATAACTCAACCCGACACAACACCTAATCCAGCTTACAATGAGGCCCTAAAAAAATTATAGACTTCCACAGGCTATAGATGAGAACTAGGGCATCAAAAAAACATTTGGGGATGGATTCTCCCATTTAAATATAGAATATACTATTAATGAAATGGATGGAAACATCAATAGGATAAACAGAGTCAACTAATGTAAACATATAACTACTGTAAACATCGTAATGACTAAATTGAAATATCAAAAGCACCATAACATCACCATATATATATATATGACAAGTCTTAAATATTATATAATCATGGTATCTATAGTGAATCAATCAAAACCTAAAATATAAATAAAAACTAACACATGCATTACATAACATTCCAAGTAAATGGAATCTCAAAATATCTCTTCATAAACTAAACACCATGAGACTAATTCCCATCCATAAAAACAAACCTAGATAAGGATAATCATGAAGAGCCATAAAAATGCATCGTTTCCTTTCCATTTCCTATGTAATACAAAATAATGTCTATATACACCCAAAGGCATATAAGTGTGTGGGGAACAAAACATAGTAGGATAACACCATGATTATATATAAGGCCATTATCGAGGAAAACCAATAACTCTATTATGAAACTCATTTTCAAAATAATGTTCAAATTTAAAACAAATAATCTTCAATAGTTTTTTTTCATTAAAAATCCTTTTTTTCTCAAAGAAAACCATGTTTCAAAATAGGAGTCAGTAATGATAAAATATAAAAGCAAAAAATCCACATGTAAAAACCTACCTAATACACCCAAAGATTTTTATAAACATGAACATATTAATAAGAAATATAATAACAAGCCTAAATTAATGATTTGGACTCTCTCAAAATATTCATTTCAAAGGGTCATGTGATCCCTTGGGAAACATTACAGGAGATCACTCATTCTTCCTCACAAATCCCGACTCAGTATCTTTTCTAACATACATTTTCCAAAGTCATCCACATAAAGAAATCCATGTTCCCCCTTGTTATACTCAATGCAAAACATATTAATCCATTATAAGTTGCAATAATATCATCCATTTAAAAGCCTTTTATTAAAACAATAATGTTAATAAAAAGAAAACAATACCATAAATGTGATTTTTTGAAATCTTCTTCCAAAAACTCATGAGAAAGAAAACATCCTCCTTATGGAATTTTATCAAAAAAACAAATGAAACTAATCACTTGCTTTTTGAAAAAACACTTCAACACGCCAAATATAAAACATATACAATGAAATTCCCCAAACATGGATATGTCATCCACAATAAACCTTTTAATGTACATTTTTTAATGATAAACTAAATGGGAAACAAGATTCAAAAAAAATATAGGGGAAATATCTATAAATAGAGACACCTATAAGAAACAGAATTGAAACATATCACCTTTATTGAAAACCACTAGAATGAAACAAGGTAAGTCATATAATTAATAAAAAACAAGCATAAATCCCCATAAATAACCTCTATTATATCCATGGGGATTTTTAGAGTTTCACACATACATGAAAATGGAATAATGTATGTTTAGAAGTCGAAAAGAAAAAGAAATCATGAATAAATTAGATCACCTAAAGATTAAATTGTCAATATCTAATAGGAATTCACAAAACAATTTTATAGTCGGATATCACAAGGATTTTGGAAGAATATAATCACGAATGGGATAAGAAATTATGGGGAGGAACATAAAAATTGATAAAATATTTAAAAAAATAACAATTTACTACCTGGATATACAGCTTGGTTAAGCAACATGGTTAGGTAAACATACACTAGACATGTGGGAGCCATTATATCCCCAAAATGAATTGACACAATTTTAACTATACCTCACATAGCTATAAAAAAATTTCTTAAGATTTTGAGACATATTTGTACCCAAAACACCCCTCATTCACATTTAGTCTCATTGTTGGTCAAAACTATGTGGTAACTGTGCATGAGGGTCTACTTTCCCCTTTAAAAAAAATATGACCTCTGACACCCATTATTTACAGTAATTTAGAAATAGATAATAAAAACTCAAATAATAAATACTATTGGATTAACATGATTGACAAGATCACATCCCCAATGAACAAAAAAACATCATAGGATGAAAACATAGGACAAAATTATCAGTAAAAATACATTATAATGATTCGTTAAAAATAAAAAAATTTATATTTTTTATATTGAAAAAAGTTTAAATTAAAATTCTTATAATATATATAATAATATTATTTTTAAAATATACAAATAAAATTTCAATGTATTCTTCAAATCAATGAATTTTCTTTATGTAGGAAAATCCATTTGTGCAATAAACTTAAAAAATAATTATCTTTTAATACTTCTTTATAAAAAATCATGAAAAACCTATTTAGAAAATAATTGAAAATTAACTTTATAATGTTTCTTATGAAATAAAAATATGGTTTATAATGAAATTACATAATCATTATTTTAAATAAAATATAATTATTGAAAAAAATTAGAGAACATGATATGGAAGAAAAACGTTTCCGACCAAAGAGGATATATTGTCAACCTCCCTTTAAAAACAATTCTCAATCTTTTTATGTACCTAAATAAAGAGAATGATATGAATGAATATAATAATATAAATTATAATGGTAAAATAAAATAAATTGTTTTGAGGATATAATTACTTTATAATACCCCCAATAGAGATTCAAGCATAAACACTCCTGGTTAATGATGAGATTGCAAAACGAACCCTTATATTAGATCGTATATTTCTTTGAATATTCTCTTAATCTCATTAGTAATAAATTTATATTAATTAAGGATACATAAAAAAACTATATTAATAATTTACTTACAATAAAAAATTTTATAAGAATTTTTTATTACACATTTATTAAAAAGTATTCATAAAAATTAATAGTTTGGGTGTTCACTATATCGTTTCCCATGCATGTTTTTGTCTGATGGTTTAACTAATTGAACTGTGTAAATGGTTTCATCATATACTATATTTTATTCATGTTTTAAGTATAATATTTATTCATAATTAACAATTTCATATTCATTTATATAAGGAGGTCATCAAAAATGATATATATTACTTTGTGGACATGATAATCTATATATAAACATGAGAAATAATTACATTTTTAACAAAAATGGAATGAAAATAAGGAAAATAATAATATATATTTACATAAACACTAAAATTTAATTAATATAGAATATATTAATTTAATATATCCATATTACTTGACATGTATGGAGGTCAAGAAAAATGAATAACATTATTTAAGAAGGTGGTAATAAATACGTATACATGTATGATATTATCATATATAATAGGATATAAATGAGGAATAAAATGGCTCAATAAATAGAATAAAAACAATTAATTAGTTTAATAATAGGTATTTTTTCATTTTAATACAGTTATAGTATATTTATAGAAGGTTAATGAATAAATAAACATGAAAAAGTTTGGAAAAGACAGTTGGGTCTTCTTTTTAAATCTTACTTTGGCATACACCAAAATCCTCAAATGTTTGGTCTTTTTATAACACAAGAAGATCTTTGATATGGGGAGGGAACTTAATAAGGATTTTAGGTAGGTCTTGGCCATGATAGTGGGATCAATGTGTGTGAATAACTGATGGGAGGGGGTACACGTTTCTATGTGTGGTGGGTGGAACTCTTCTAAAAACATAAAACATTACTATTTAACAAATACATTGTAATGTCATGGATATGGGTTCCGCCTAAAGGTTCCACGAACCCGGTTGGTCACTTAACCTCAAGAGAGTTTCCCCAAATGCCAGATCCTACCGCCTAGCAGTGAGGGCTTGGGTGTGATAATGCGGAAACTATTCCCTCATTGGCAGAGTATACATGGTGGAAACAAATATTAAACAATTGCAGAAGAAGTAACCCCATAAACCATAAGTAAAAAGTGGAAGACTGATAGTAATAAAACAAATAGAGAATATATATATATATTATTCATGCCAGGTGTGTCTAGGAAAGCATCCAAATTAGTCGCAATGCTAGAAATATAATACTAAAACCATTGTACAGAAAAGTAAGTAAACTCCAACAGCATCGCAAGCCTCGTCATAGAATCATGTTCTCTAGCTCCAACAACAAACAATCCTAAAGTTTTCAATTACATTCATTTAAATTAATTATTCATCCTTTAAATCATGTAACCCTGGGTATCTATCCAAAAATTTGTATCCCCTATGTACTTAACAAAATATATCTCTCAGAAAACCATTTAAACAATCAGGTAAGACTGAGTCCAAGCTTGTGCTTTGGCTTGGTAGACTCATCACAGTCCTTTAATCATTCATAAACAACCCTCTAAGAAATATCTCATTGTCTAAACCATTGGGTTTAAAATGGCACAAATCATTTATAAAAGACCACCTGGGATGCTCTCATAGTCAATACCCCTAGGTCAGCATAACATCAATAAATTATAAACCACCTCCTCGATAGCTGTCATAGTCAATTACCTTGGTTCAACATATTATAAGGTAATTATAAACTAACTCTTTGGTAGCTCTCACATTCAATACCCCTGGGTCAACATCTACAGGAAGGCTCTCATAGTCCTGTGTAAATAATTCAGAATCCCCCCTCAGTCTCCCTGGTCCAAGGATCTCATTGTCCATTGGAAAAATAGTGCACATATCATATCAAGAAGCTCATGTAAATCTGATACTTCCACAGGGATAATCATTCACAATAATATCACAAGTATTTACTAAAATCAATCAAAATACATCCTAATCAACCAAGGAATGGAAAACAATGCACGCCTAACAGGAATCCTCGACCAAACAACCATAATCAAATAAATAAAATAAATGCACCCATAGGGTGTCCCATGAAAAAGGTATATGACCCTACTCATAAGAAACTACCCTTTATCAATTAAATAAACCATAGTAGGGGATAAACATGGTTAAATTCCAAATCAATCAATTTCCCAAACGTGGTTATGTGGAACTTTAAGCACATAAAAACAAATAAAACACAATGAATGTGACAAACCACCTTCCTCAATGTCATACGATCAATATAACTTAACATCGACCCTTGAATCATCCAACATCTACATAGATCGATGGGATTCCAACACACGTGTCTGTGTCTCAATCGGGGCTTGGACAAAGAATCAGGAGGGGTTAGAAGTGCACCGGCCATTCTTTCACTCTCCTGTAAGAACCACGGGTAAAAGAATATATATACAGACATAAGATGCAACCTCGCTCTGATATATCAATTAAAAATAAAACTACATGTCATGCTCATTAAAACCAAATGTTGTATAGTAGCCTTAACCATCCCCCAACTTAAGCGGATTTACGTGTCACCACACGACCATGTAATCATCTGTTAAACAGCTAGTACATGGTTGTACGTGGTAACCGGGTACACGGAGAATACACAGATGTAAACAGAGTGCACTTATAAAAGCTTAATTTCTTCCTTTTTCCAAAAAAACAACCCGTAATCATGATCCATACCTAAAATGAAGATCCGGGTTCTTGAAAACATCCACTCGTAAAGTAATTTGCCCCGAAATTTCTTGTCCAAGGGTAGTGAAGAAGAATCTACAAACAACACCAGCCACTACGATCATACGTCAGACTCCCTCTCCCAAGTCTCCTCATGCACTCACCCGTATTGTCACAGCACCCATACCAGAGGAATATTTTCCATAGAGAATATTTGTGCTATGTTACATAATCTGAATAGGGTTCTCCACGAAGGATGCATCCACCTCCAACTCAACCTCCTCGGGTTGAAAAACATGATATGGGTAAGAAAAATAACATCGTAGATAAGCAACATGAAAGACTTCGTGCATAGCCTGGTACCTTTGAGGTAACTGTAACCGATAGGAAACCAGACCAACACTCTCCAAGACCTCAAATGGTCCAACGTATCTCTGTCAAAGAATACCCTATCTCCTAATACTCCTATGTCCTATCCTAGGTGTGACACGAAGGATAACCTGATATCTGAACTTGAACTCCAGAGGTCATCTCTGTCGATAAGCATAAGATTATTTCCGAGACTATGCAGTATCCATTATCTTCCAAATAACTTCCACCTGTTTAGTGGTATCCTGGACAAGAAAATGTCCTAACATAGTTGCATCCTCTATTTTAAGCCAACATAGGGGTGATCTCCATGGACTACCATACAAATCCTCATAAGGTGACATCTGAATCACTACATAAAAACTATTATAATATGAAAACTACACTAGGGGTATGTGTCTCTCCCAAGAGCCCCTGAAATTCAGAATCCATTCTCGAAGCATGTCCTAAAAAACCCGAATTTTACACCTGGACTGGCCATTTATTTGGGGATGTTAAGTTGTACTCAGACGTACCTATGTACCCAAATCCCTCTGTAGACCCTTCCAGACATGTACAGTAAACTGGGCATCCCATTCTAAAACAATAGAGTGTGGAACTCCTTGTAAATTTATAATCTCTCAGATGTACAATTTTTCTAGATCATCAAACAGAAAGGTTTCCTTGATCAATAATAAATGTGAATCCTTTGTGATTCTGTAAACAACAACCCATAAAACATAATTTCCTTGATCCAACCATGGTAAAACCATCTCAAAATCCATCGCAACATCATTCCACTTCCATTCAGGAATGGGTAACTGCTATAAAAGCCCTTCTGTTCGTTGATGCTCCGACTTCACCGACTAACAGGTGGAACATCTCATAAAAAAACTAGAAATATCTCTCATCATTCATGACCACCAATATTGATGATGTAGATCTCTCTACATATTAGTGACATTGGGATAAATTCCCATACCAAGGAATGAAAATCTCACAATAACTCCTGACGTATGTCTTCTAACACCCATACACATCCATGAAAATGAAAACCTCATCTTTTCATATGGTCCACCTCGGATTAGGGTCCTTGCCTAACACACTCTCTTGTAGGACTAGGCCTTTGGGATCTGATAGCTTCCTCATTCGTAATTGATCTAGTAGATTATAGGTAATATCTTCAGAATAATGAAATTTCTCCCCCTGTTTTTTGTGCACCTCCAGATGCATGTTAGAAAACAGAACCATAAACTGCCACTCAATACTAGCCTACTAAACTAAATGTATCTGTGTCCTCCTACTCAACAAATCAGCCACTACGTTGCCGTTCTTAGGCATGTAGGAATGCTCAAAGTAAAAATACTGAAGGTACTCAAACCTCATTAATTGTCTCAAATTTTGATCTCAATGCGTAAAAATATACTTGAGGATTTTGTGGTATGTGTATACCACAAAATGTTCTCGCAAAATATAATTCTCCAATAGAAAAAGGAATGCACAATTGCAACCAACTTGAGATCATGTGTCGGATAATTCCTCTCATGTGGCCTCAACTACCAAGACCCGTACACAATGACTCCTTCCCCATGCATAAGCACTATAAGGGTTAGTCTCTGGAGAACAAATTGTTTTTTACTTTTATTACATGAATGTAGTCTTATTATATATTGTTTATTTTTCTACATGATTATAATATAATAATGTCGTGGAATATTTGTTGCATTAATAAGGTCATGGAAGATCCTCGCTATGATGAGAACCTTGAAATTCTATAACAATATTCTTAAATTAATGTTCTATGGTTGGATGATATACTATGATAGGGAATATAGTATAAAGACTATCATGTGAGAGTACTCGTAAGAAGACGAGACTCTCTCTCATGGAGTTCACACTTGGTAATCTCCAAGATGGGAGATTATGAGAACAGAAATGCCATTAGGAATTCAGCATGTATTGGTGTCATCGGACATTGATATCGACGAGTGTGTGTAGTGGTCCTTAGACAGCAATATTATCATTAACTCATGGCATGAATCGCGCACTTAGATTTGCTGACGAAAACCATCACGAAGACAGTTGGCGGGACGTAGTGTACGTTGGGTGCGTCACGAATGACATGTTGTTAATGGATAAGTCAAGGAAGGATTTTTCCCTTACATATTTATGGAAGTAAATATCTTGGGCCCTTTGATTGAAATAGAACGTTCGAACTGATTCCATGGCCATGGTGACACGACATGTTTATTTTTGGAAGTCAAAGAATGACAGATCAAGCATATAGGTTTATGACACTGCCATGAAACCTGCTTGATGAGATATTGAGACAAAGGGATTAAATTATAGAGTAAGTGTTCGTATGAGGTGATATGTCAATGAGGCATCAACTTCTTTCTCTTGGGTGCCTTAACCCATTGCTAGACAGTAATCTTGGACTTTAGGCCAGCCCTCCTAATGCCAATGAGAAAGAGGCCAAGAGGGTCACACACTAAGAGTATCCATGTATCTCAATTAGAATAAAGATTATTCTCGTACGTGGTATAATAATTATTCAAGGAATACTAAATTGTTTTAATGTTATAGGATGAATAAAATAAAGCAAGTACACACTGTGTATCAATGATTACACGCTGTGTAGTTTTATTTGGAAAACAAGAACTCTCTGTGTATTATTAAATATACACGCCATGTAGTTTTCATTTTGGAAAGGAAATGAGTAAATAAAAACAAGATATACACGTGGTGTAAATTGAATTTACCCATTGTGTAGTTTTCAATGAAAAAAAGTACACTCCGTGTATTTATTAATATATGTTGTGTTGTTTTTACAGTCAGGATTTTGAGGAAATATCGTTTTATGAAATGATATTTATTATAATCAGTGTCAGTGCATGTCACGGAATTAATGACTCGACATGTGGTTTTCAAAAGGGAGGTAATGAAAGAAATAAAATGGGTAACGTGTTTATTTATTTTCATAACTCTATAACCTCAAAACCCTATTATAAATATCCTCACACCCCCAACTCTTTTCCTTACACAAGAGAATTGTTGTGCACAACAATTCTGGATAATTCTTTGAAGGACGAAAGAACAGCTTCCTCCAAGAACACTCTCAAGACCTAGAGAGATCCTCTTCCATTATATCAAGACGATCTAAGGCGGACAACGCAAGAAAAGGTTTCTCTACGCTAGCACCAGGAGACTCCTTTGGTGACGTCCAGAGATATGAGGTGCACGTGTAGATCAACGCTAGAGGAAGTCTATACTTGGATTCTACAAAGCAATGACGAATCACATCGGAACATGATCAAGAACATCAATGAATAAAGAACACCAAAAAGTTACTTCTTTTCAATTGATTATATTAATTATAATCACCTTGTAATGATCCAAATTTTTTTGGTTCCAGGACATTCCATTTTTTGTCTATTTCTGTGATTCAATCCATGGAGACCGGTGTTTATCGTCGTATTGATCCCGAATTGATCATTGTTAACGATAAAAAGCCAGGTGGGCACATCCACCCATGCGCTTGCGCTATGCCCGAAACCTTCAAATGGTATCAGAGGGAGGTTACAATGTTTATTATAGTTATTTAATTTTTTTTGATAATTTACGCATTTATATTTGATACAATTCAAAATAAATCATTATATAAATCTGAATAAATGAGATATATTCTTCCTCCTTTGTTTCATGATTCACACAACAGAAACGACCTTTTAATTTAAATTTTAATTAAAATAAAAATGAGGAACTCATTTAGAGGAGCCTCTATTTCTGTCTGTACAAGATGGGAATACATGACGTGTAATGAAAAACTACACGTCGTGTAATTAGTTTCAACGAACCGGTACTGGTCCTCCAAACCATGCTGTGTGAATTGATTACACCTAGGAATTTAACACCCCATGTTAACCATAATTGAATGGCTTGTGGGAACCGGAATAAATGGCGTGTATGTTGAAGCAACACACCAGGTAATCTGTTCCGGCCCAAGTGAAACCGTGTACAAAGGAGAAGCCACATACCAAATACATAGGATTTCCAAGCCGGTTACTGTGTAACAAGGAAGTACACTCCATGTATGATTTAGCTTCATGCCGTGTACTCCAAAAAATCCAATGTAGAGAAAACATGCCAATGCCCCGTCATATACATTGGATAAATGGTGAAAATAAATACATGCCGTGTAAATATAAACTAAACGTCGTGTACTTTCCAGAAATGGAATCTCACCAGGTTTCCACTAATAGTACAAAGACCTGGACAGGGAATATGGATGAAAAGAATCTCAAGGAAATTCAGAATGGAATTTAAGATAAAGAATTGATTAATTATAAAATCATAATTATTTGAATTCAAGCACGACATATCTTAAACAATAGAATGATTAAAAGAATTTGAATTCTAAATATCCATAAATTTCGTTACATGCTATGGATGAACATGATCTAGACCAAAAGACCCTTGGTATGTGTGTATGGTTTCATTTTAATTTTTTTAATTTAAATTTGTTCCCCTATGAGCCTTCTTCCAATAAAATGTAGGGTCTGCATGCCCATGGTTTCATTAATATAAAACCATGTAATGTAGGATCACCCAAGCCAGAGGAGTTGTTTCAAAACCTGAAGCTGAGGCAAAACCAACCCAAGAAGATACAAATGTGGACATCTGGGAGCTGTAAAACACCAACCATCAGTTGAAGGTGTTTTTTACCTAGGTCAGATTTAGCTTATCAAACTACTAGGTAAGCTAACCAATCAAAGCTCATGATCATGACATCTTATTTTATTTCTATCTGATTTCATGGTTAATTTATTATGTATATATTGTCGCGATCACATAATTAATGAAATAAACAAGCTTGCAAAGATGGAATAATATAAAAACTAGATTATGCATAAACATTATCCGAACATGGTTAATCACTTAAGAAATAATCACTTAATATTAAAAAGAATGTGATAATGAAAATCTACGCATAAAAGATTAAAATCCATCCATAACATATTATGTCAGACCAAGCCTTCCATTACATGATTAAGGGAAAGACTCAATAAAACTATGTGTTTAACCAAACCTTAATGGGACACATACATTCATAATGGAAACCCTTATGAATGGTTTTGGGTTGACATAACCATATTTCATCAAGAGGAGTAGCCCTTACTAGACTTGATGTAATATTGGAGGTAAGAGTCGAAGAAATCCATGTAAGGATTTGAGGATTGGGGATTCCACTCAACAGATCAAGTAACTGTAAGCTCACAGTTGGCAAAGACCTGGAGACCTTAATACCATCAAATAGCTTGACCAACCCTTGTTGGTGTTATGTGAAGAGGAATATGGATCCTTACCACTAGAATTTCAAAGCAACTGGACATTTCGACTTCAATGGTGAGGGCCATTAGGACTTGATAAAATAGTGGGATACTTAATAAAATTTATTATTTCTCATAAAATGTAATCAAGAAAGTACTGATAAATATGCTCTTTTAATTTGTAGAATCGAAATGAAAAACTCTTCAACCAAATTTTATCTGCAATCAATTCTAAATGGAGACAATATCCTCATCGGTAGTAACTTTCAGGAATGGATTAGGCACCTCGGGTTATCATATGCCATGAACAAAAGTTTTACGTGCTGGAGTCCTCACTTCCAGATTCGCCTACCCAAGGGGAAAGGGATGAAGATTTCCTGGTCTATAATCAACATTTGAAAAATGCACTCGATGTTTAATGTTCGATGCTATCATCAATGTCAACTGAGCTCATGAAGTCTCATGAAGACATGAATTCCTATAGCATGCTCGAGCACCTCTGTGGTCTATACTAGGAGAGATCAAGATAGGAAAGGATTTAGATCTCCAAAGCTCTATTCTGGAGAAATCTTAGAGAGGGTGCCCTAGATAGCCCTAATGTAGTCAAGATCATTGGCTACATTGATCGCTTGGAGGTTATAGGGTTTAAACTCCTCGAAGAACTGGGTACCGAACTCATTCTTGCATCACTCCCCCAGAGCTTCTTGAACTTTGTTGTGAACTTCATTATGAATAACATTGAGATGTCTATGTCAGATCTTCTTATCCTCATTCGCCAAGTGGAAAATGACATTAATCCTGAAAAGCATTCTGTACTAATGATGAATAAAAGGAAAGGGAAGGTGAAGAGCATTAATCCCAAATAATCTTCAAGGCATTCCAAGAGAAGGATTATCAAAGGGGGGGAAAGAGAATAGGAGGATGTTTGTTTCATATGTGGCAAGAAGGGCCACTGGAAGAAAAACTGTACCCATCCAAGGAAGCAAGGGGAAGTTTTAGGTGTGTTTGTTATCAAATGCAATCTATTTGTTTCTACTAATTGGGTATTAGATACTTCTTGTGGTTCTCACATATGTATCCAAATACAAGAACCAAGTAGATTTAGAAAAAATGATCAAGGTGAGGTAGATAAACGAGTAGCCAATGGATCCAGACATTCTATTGTAGCTGTCGGGGACTACCACCTCACATTGCCAACTGGAATGATCTTGGTGTTAAAGGGTTGTTATTATGTGCCTTCTGTTACTAAAAACATTATTTCAGTATCATGATTAGATACTGATGGATTCATGTTCACGTTTGGAAATGAATGTTGATACTTTTATAAATATAGAATTTGTTTTGGAAGGGAACATTTATATAACGACCTTTATGTGTTAGACTACACAAACCAAGTAATGGAAATCGATGAAAAAGTCAATTGACATGACTCATAGCACACTGAACTTTGGCATCACAGGCTCGGTCATGTCAATGAGAAACGTTTGACAAAATTACATCAAGATGGGTATTTAGATTATTTCAAAATAAAACAACTTGGTGTATGTCATGCATTTCTACAAGGAAAAATGACCAAATCCCCTTTTAGTGGGAAAGGTGAAAGGGCTAAAGAGATTCTAGAATTAGTTCACACTGATGTGTGAGGACCATTTCTAGTTGAAGCAAGGGGTGGGTTCCCATACTTCATAACTTTTACTGATGAGTTTAGTAGATATGGATCTATTTTCTTAATGAGGTATAAGTCAGATTCTTTTTATCGGTTCGAATAATACAAGAATTATGTTAAGAACTAGCTTGGTAAGAAGATTAAGAAACTCCACTCAGATAGAGGATGAGAATATCTTAATCATGATGTCATTGATTTTTTAAGGGAGTTTGGGATTCTATCTCAACTCACTCCTCCTTACAAACCTCATTGGAATGGTGTAAGTGAAAGGAGGAACCACACCCTATTGGAAATGGTGAGGCCAATGATGAGTCATTCGAGTATTCCATTATCCTTTTGGGGATATTCATTACGAACAGCAGCACACATACTAAACCATGTACCATCTAAATCGATAAATGGTATTCCATTCAAGGTATGGAGTCAATGAAAATCCATGTTATCGAATTTACATGTGGGGGTTAGCGGGGCATTTGTTAAGGCCACTTTATGTATCAAACTTTCACTCCGAGGCACAATGTGTATCTTTATAGGATATCCCAAGGAAAACAAGGATATTACCCATACAACCCCTCAGAAAAAAATGTTACAGTGGAAAGACATGACATATTCCTTGAGAAGGAGCACATCTCCAAAATAGATAGTGGGCGTGAGATAGACTTCGATGATGTTGATGCTCAAGATACACAGGAGTTGGTACAAGAACAGATTCCACAAAGCCCCGGTGAAGAAAAATTTGTTCTAGAGACACAAGAACTGCATAGGAGCATGAGAGAGGTGAGAGAACCACAACGATATGGTTTTTATATCACTGAGGATGGTAACTCATTATTGGTTGAAAATGATGATCCTCTTACCTACAAGAAAGCATTTAAAGACACATACATTGCCACGTGTCAAGAAGCCATGAATTCTGAAATGGATTCCATCTAGAAAAACCAAGTCTATATTCTGGTAGATCCTCCAGTTGATATAAATCTTATTAGTAATAAATAGGTATTCAAAAAGAAACTGGACATGGAGGGGCAATTCATGACCTACAAGGAACGACTGGTTGCAAAAGGTTTTAGACAGCGCCAAGGAATTGATTATGATGAAACATTTTCACCGGTTGTGATGCTGAAATCCATCAGAATCCTATTGGTCATTGCCGCTTACCATGACTATGAAATTTGGAAAATGGATGTCAAAATAACATTCCTTAATGAGAGACTCCAGGAAGATGTCTACATGACACAACCTGAAGTCTTTGTGACTTCAATGGATGCCAACAAGGTATGAAAGTTGCATAAATCCATTTATGGATTAAATAAAGCATCAAGGTAATGGAACATTCATTTTGATGAATCCGTAATTGAATTTTGCATTGTTAAGAACGAATGTGATCCTTGTGTCTATAAGAGGATTAGTGGGAGTTAAATCATTTTTCTAATAGTATATAGTGATGACATATGACTAATTCGAAATGAATTTCATGTCTTACAGTCAGTTAAGGCATGGTTCGATAAATTATTCTCCAAGAAAGACATGGGGGAGGATGCATATATTCTCGGGATCAAGATCCATCGTGATTGATCCAAGAGAATGCTGGGCCTGAGTCAAAATACAAACATTGACAAGATACTGAAGAGATTTAGTATGGAACAGTCCAATTGGGGATTGTTGCCAATGTCACATGGTATTCATCTTTCTAATCAAATGTGTCCTCAAACACATGAGGAAAGAAATAGAATGGAAAGGATCCCTTATGCATCCCTGATTGGGTTAGTCATGTATGCTATACTATGTATGAGGCTAGATGATGCTTACACATTAATTGCAGTAGGCAGATATCAAGCTGATCCAGGATACCACCATTGGGTGGCAGTCAAGACTATCGTTAAGTATCTGAGGCATACTATGGATATGTTCTTTGTTTATGGAGGAGATGAGGAACTACTCATCAGAGGACATATAGATGCTAGTTTCAAGACTGATCATGATTCCATGAATTCTCAGACTGAATACATATTCCATTTTAATGGAGGTACAGTGAGCTAGAAGAGCTCAAAGAAAAGTGCGGTGGTAGATCTTATAGCAGATTCCGAGTATATCGTAGCTTCTGAGGAAGATAAATAAGTAGTATGGATGCAATGCTTCATCCAAGAGATGGATGTAGTACCTAGTAGTAAAGATCCTATCAAACCCTATTGTGATAATACTAAAGGGGTGGGACTTGCAAAAGAGAAAAGGTCAAATCAGCGGACAAAGAACATACATCAAAAGTATCATCTCTTGATGGATTTTTCTCAGAGAGGTGAAGATACAGTGAGCAGTATTTCCATGGAAGACAACGTGGCAGACCCCTTGATAGAAGGCTTGACTCAGCAAAAACATGATCATCATGTGAGGTCTAGCGGATGAAAAGTCATAGGCAATTGGCTCTAGTCCAAGGGGGATTTTCTAAGGGTTGATGTATTAAGAACCAACTATTTTGTACATTGATTACATGAATGTACTATTATTATATATTGTTCATTGTTCTACATGACTATAATATAATAATGTCATGGAATATTTGTTGCATTGATAAGGTCATGGCAGATCCCCGCTATGATGAGAACCTTGAAATGCTATAACAATATTCTTAAAATAATGTTCTACAGTTGGATGACATACTATGATAGGACACATAGTATATAGATCGTCATGTGCGAGTACTCGTAAGAAGACGAGACTCTCTCTCATGGAGTTCACACTTGGTAATCTACAAGATGGGAGATTATGAGAACAGACTTGCCAGTAGCAATTTGGCATGTCTTGGTGTCATCAGACATTGCTATCTAAGGGCATGTGTAATGGTCCTTAGACTAGAAGATTATCATTAACTCATGTCATGACTCGCACACTTAGATTTCCTAAAGACAACCATCATGAAGATGGTCGGAGGGAATTAGGGTACTTTGGGTGTGTCACGAAAGACATGTTGTTAATAGATAAGTCAAGGAATGATTTTTCCCTTCCATATTTGTGGAAGTAAATATCTTGGGCCTTTTGATTGAAATAGAACTATTGAACAAATTCCATGTCCATGGGGAAACGAGGAGTTTATTTCTGGAAGTCAAAGAATGAAAGATAAAGCATATTGGTTTATGACACTACCATGAAACCTGCTTAATGAGATATTGAGACAAAGGGATTAAATTAAACAGTAAGCATTCATATTAGGTGATACGTCAATGTGGTGTTAACTTCTTTCTCTTGGGTTCTTTGACCCATTGTTGGACAGTAATCTTGGACTTTAGGCATGTCCGCCTAATGCCAACGAGAAATATGCCTAGATGGTCACACACTAAGTGTATCCAATTATCTCAAGTAGAATAAATATTATTCCCATACATGTTTTAATAATTATTCAAGGAATCCTAAATCGTTTGAATGTTGGAGGAAGAATAAAATAAAACAAGTGCATGGCATGTATCAATGATTACACATCGTGTAGTTTTATTTTGAAAAAAGTACACACCATTTATTATTAAATATAAACGCCATGTAGTTTATATTTGGGAATGGAAATGAATAAATAAAAACAAGATATACATGCCGTGTACATTGAATGTACACGCTGTTTAGTTTTCAATGAAAAATAAGTACACGCTGTGTATTTATTAATACACACCGTGTAGTTTTTCCTGTCAGGATTTTAAGGAAATAACATTTTATTAAATGATATTTATTATAATTGGTGTGGGATAATTTCAAGGAATTAATGGCTCAACATGTGTTTTTCAAAATGGAGTTAATGAAATAAATAAAACATGTAACACGTTTATTTATTGTCATAACTCTACAACATCAAACCTGATTATAAATATCCTCACAACCCCAACTCTTTTCCTAACACAAGAGAATCGTTGTGCACAACAATTATAGAGAATTATTTCAAGTCTGAAAGAACCTCTTCGTCAAAGAACACTCTCAAGACCGAGATAGATCCTCTTCCATCAGATCAAGATGATCTAAGGCGGACAACGCAAGCAAAGGTTTCTCCACGCTAGCACCCGGAGACTCCTTTGGAAACATCCAGAGATACGAGGTGCACATGTGGATCACCACTAGAGGAAGTCTATACATGGATTCTCTGAAATAATGAAGAATTGCATCAGAATGTGATCAAGATAATCAACGAAGAAAGAACACCCAAAAGGTACTTCTTTTCAATGGATTAAATTAATTATTATCAACCTGTAATGATCATACGTTTTGTTTCCGGGACTTTCCTTTTCCTTGTCTATTTCTATGATACAACCCATGGAGACTGGCGTTTATTGTCGTATTGATCCAGGATTGATCATTGTTAACAACAAAAATCCAAGTGGGCACAACCACCCATGCGCTTCCGCTGCACCCGGAACCTTCAAGCACTGTTCCCAGCTTAATACCTATTGTGTCATAGTAAATGGTGTATCTCTTTCCCAGCTTAGGAAAAATTAGCATCAGTCCTAAATTCAATATCTCTTTTATCTCTTAAAAGGTTGAATCGTTGGAATCTATCCACAAGTACTTCACACCCTTCTTATTCTATCCCGTCAGTGGCGTTGCTAAGCATGAAAAGTCCTAAAAAAGTATCTATAGTAACCATCCAGCCCCAAGAGAACTCTGTACCAAACAGAAGTTCTTTAGATTCTCCTATGAAACTACTGCTCTCACTTTATCTTGTTCTATTGATACAAATTTCCTTGAGATAACATGACCTGAGAAGTGAATCTGGTCCATCCAAAAGTGGCATTTTGAGAGCACTGCATATAACTGATGCTCACCTAGTGTACTCAATACGATATCAAGATGGAGAGAATGGTCATGTAGAGTGTGAGAGTACACCACGATATCATCTATAAAGACTAAAAAAATATAATATAAGTAAGGATGAAACACTTGGTTCATCGGTTCCATGAAAATTGTCTGTATATTTGTGAGATGAAAAAACGTAACCAAATTCTTATATACACCATAATTGATTTGAGAGGATGTAAGAGGTATATCCAATGGTCTAACATATAGTAGATGTTAACTAGATATCAAGTCGATCTTCAAGAACACCCTGACTCCTTGATGTTGATCAAATAGATCATCAATCCTCATCAAGTGATATCGGTTCTTAACCATCATCTAGTTCATCTTTCGATTATGCACACAATTTTTTGAGGGTACTGTCTTCCTTCTTCACGAAAAAGACTAGATAACCCCAAAGAGAAGTACTGGGTTAGAAGAAACCCTTTTCCTGTAACTGCTCTAACTACTTCTTGATCTACTGTAACTCTAATGTACCCATCCTATACGAAGTAATGGACACTGATTCTGCTCTTCGCACAATCTCAATAGGGAAATCTACCTCTCGCTCTAGAGGTAAACCTGAAAAGTCTGATGGATCCATGAAATGATCCAAACCTGAAGGAAAGTCCATCTATGAAGTACCCTAGTCCTACAAATATAAACTATAAATATTTTTTTTGATTCCTCCCAAACCATGATGCTCAGGTCTATCTCTACTCGCTTGGACATCCCATTATCCCTTGTGTAGAAAAGATCAACCCTCCAGTGACGTAAACCTCATCCTACAGTGATAAAAATAAACAAAATCATGAAAGGAGACCAACCAATCCATTATGAGAATGCCATAAAAGCATGTCATCTCTGAGATATAGAGGTCTCAAAAAGAAGGGACACACACCAACCTCAAGAGGGAACTCCTTCCACTGATGTAAACTGACCATTATAATGTTCAATGGAGTGTCTTGAATCATAACATCATTTGAAGTAAAGATACATATCCCAAATAACTATATAATGGAAATAGATATAAAGCTTCAGAATCCCCATATAAAAAAAGAGAAGAAGATAAAATTGAGGCAAATAGAATCATACATCGAATTGGAGAGGGTCTGAGATCCTCCTCTTGCTTGGTTTGTTCCACCACAAATGTATGACCTATACCGTGGCCCTATAACCCTACCTGGCTACCCTGAGCTGATCCACCGTGAGCTGATCCACCCTATTGTCTCGTAAAATCCATCATCTATCTTCCACATCCATGACTGCCTCCTCGGCCTGAACACCCAGATGTACTCCAATTCTTTAACTGATGATAAACTACTGATCATTCTCCTGAACATGTAGTCATAACAGAACCACTCTCACTAGCTACAAGTGAGAACATCCAGAAAAAATGATGAAAATGACCATTCATGACATAATATCATCACTCAACTAGGTGTCTCGATCACTAAAGTCTCATATGATCACTCTTTCCAAAATGGTAGAACCTCACCTAGGTACCAGAAGAAAAATCCATGCCACTGGAAGAACCACCTTGTGTAAGCTAACTGTGGCACTTCCTGCTATCGCTCAAAGGAGTATCATCCCAGGATGTTGAACTACCCTGTCTTGTAGCACTAAACTCTATTAGATTTCACTTAGTAATTAGTGTCTGATTTTAAACTCTCTTAGATTTCACTTAGTAATTAGTGTCTGATTTTCTATAACAGTCACCGAAGTCAACCAAAAACCATTCACCAATGATCGATTGGCGTACCTAAGACTATCCTCATATATTCTAGCCAGTGACAAATCGACACCTCCAAAAACAAGTTTAAAGTGATGATTCTCTATAAAGAGAGAATAGTCAACCATAACTAAAAGAGTGACCTGCTCTAAATACATGAACATCTACGCTCGGTCAGCCCTCAACATCTCAGGGTAGAAGTAATAATAAAAGGTACTCTAAAAAACGTCCCAAGACATATCCCAATGATTTCCCTCATGTGAGATAACATCCCACCATCTCTTTGTAGAATCATGTAGAATGTATGTCTCTAGGTTCACCCTACTCTCAGGAGGCTTCTCTAGATGCTTCAAGATAGAAAGCATGGCCTCCAACCATGAATCTATAGTCTGCGGTCATCCATACCCATAAAAAATGGGATGTTGTTGCTGCTGCAACACCCATGTCAACTCTTATATAGTCAGGGCATGATGTGGTTCTCCCTAAAATGTCTGAATCATCTTCATAAAGCCTTCACGAAACATTCTAGTATCACATATGTCTGGTATAAGAACTAGTTCCAAGACAGGCACAATTGGAGGATATTTTGGTAGTCCCTGACCTACCATTTTTAGTGTATGTTCATTGCCATGTACCTGGTGTACAACTAGATGACATCCTGGTGGCATGACATTGTAAGGTCAAGTGTGCACCATAGTTTAAAATTATCAAGGAATGAAACTTAGATGTGAAATAATAGAATAGGAGAATGAAATCATTCATGTTTTATAAAATAGGGTTACACAGCCTGTAGTACCACTACACGTTGTGTTCCCCTTAAGCCATAGCATGAGAATGTACCTCTGCTAACCTGGCCATGTAACACCCTATATACATGGTGTGTTCATCTTTATTCATAGTGTGTACTTGAATATTCCCTCCCACCCAAGTACTTCTACATAGTAAGTACTACACGGTCCTGCAGGTGTAACACTGCACGGCTTGCACACTCTAGACACAGTGTGTACCACATAAGTCCCATGTACCCATGTCATTAGTCACACATCTGGATACACAGTAGATTACTACATGGCTTGTATAATCTAGACAGGGATTTTACAACCAATGTTTCATCCACCGATGTTGTTAGTCACACAGCCAGATACGTGGTCTTTTACAGCACTATGTGTTCTCCCAGTACAAGGAGTGTTCTACCAAACATTTATCAACCCTGTGTCTCTACTCAAACAATTAGTTACATATATAACAACTACAGAGAGTTTACATATGGTACATGGTGTGTACTTAAGAAAAGTTATTTATTCTAGAATTTATGAACACATGGCGTGTGTTCATAACATCACGTGTCGTGTTGTCTAGGTTTCCTGACAGTAAGCCTTTAAAACTTCTTCGAAACCCCAAAAACCATAAAATTTAGGTCAAGGCATGCCAAGATAATATTTGGGAGAGTCCACACTCCCGAGAAATAAGATTTTATCATCCTTATTCAAATCAGAATTCAATTAAATTTCATAGATGATCCACCAAATTCCGATCCAAGTGGGCCCATAACACCTTAGGGACCAAAGTTTGGAATCCACCCAAATAAAACTTTATATATATCAATACCCTATCAAAATAGAGGGTATTCAATCATAGAATCTATCACAATATCATACATATCTAGCACATCATCAATCACAACATCATGCATTCAGTAATGCTCTCTAAATGGTATTCAAAAAATGCATGACATGTGATCTCAAGCAAGTTCCTATATGATTCATGAGATAAAATACCCCCATCTCATTAGTTTGAAACAAAAATAGAGAAAAATTTATTTAAATCATAATATAACAAAACAAGTGAGTCACCCAACGGTAAAATCAAATCGACTGTAATTTTTGCAAAACCAGAAAAAATGCAATTTTTATAGTAACTTGGATTTTCCCAAAACACGGGTTAGCTACTCCCAAGCATAGATTATTACCAACTACCTATTCTTACCTATACCAATCTATTGGATCCAAATAGTAAGAAAAAAACAGAAAATAAACCTACTCTGATACCACTTTGTAATGTCCCGTATCCAGGTGCCGCCCAAAGGTGCCCCGAACCCGGTTGGTCACAAAACCTAATGTATGTTTCCCCAAATGCTAGAGGATGCCAAGTAGTAATGAGAGGCAAGGTGTGATAATAGAGAAAATATAACCACATTGGAATAGTATAAATAGTGGAAAACAAATAGAAACCAATTGTGGAAGAAATAATACCATACAACAGAAGAAAATAGCATAAGGATGAAAGTAATAAAAAAACTGGAGCATATATATAAATGATGCATGTCACATGTGTCTAGGAAATCATCCAAACAAGTAGAAATGATGTAAATACAATAAAGGAGCCAAATTACTAAAAATTAAGTAAACTACAACAGAATCACAAGCCTCATATTGGTGTCATACTCTCCAACTCCAACAGCAATCAAGTACCTGATGAAGAAGGGTACTTTCTATTATCTATACCTACAGTGATATAGTTTGTTTGGGTACAAAATAAAGACCCAAATTGGGTGTGATATGTATCAAAGTATGAAACCACCAAAATATCTATGCCTAGCTATCAGTGAATATATATAAAAGGTAATATGTAGAAATAAAGAAATAAACTAAGAAGTACTAAAATGTAAACAATCTCACAGTTTTCAATTACATTTATTTACATTTCTTCTTCATCATTTTAATCATGTAACCCGTGGGATCTAACCTAAGATATGTATTCTCAATATACGTAACAAAATAGATTCCTCAGAAAATCAACTCAATAATTAGGTAAGACGGAGTACAAGTTTATGCATTAGCTTGGCAGACATGTCACAATCGTTTAATCATTAATAAACAACCTTGTAGGAAATCTGTCATGGTCTAACACCATTGGTTTAATATAGGTTTAATCATTTTTAAATGAATACGTAGGAAACTCTCATGGTCAATACCCCCTGGTTCAACCTATCATCAATAAATTATAAATCGCCTTCAAGGTAGCTCTCACAGTCAATGCCCCAAGGTCGACATAACATAAGGTAATTGTAAACGACCTCCTCGGTAGCTCTCATGTTCAATACCCTTTGGTAAATATCTACATCATGGATCTCATTTTCCTATGTAAATAATGTGGAATCCCCCCTTAGTATCCCTAGTACAACGCTCTCACCGTCCATTTGAAAAATCGTGCACGTATCATATCAAGAATTTCAAGAAAATAAGAAACTTTGACATGGTTAATCATTCACAAGCATATCACATGCATTTCATATAATAAGTCAAGCTCTATAATAATCAACCAAGGCTTGTAAAACAAGGAAATACGAACATCAATACTTGACCTAATGGATATAATAAAATAAATAAGGGAAACACACCCACATAGTGTCCCATAAATAAGGTAAATAACCTTACGCCTAAGAAACTACGCTTTATCAATTAAATAAATCATTTTAGTTGATAAACAGAGTAAATATCAAATCAATCAATGACCAAAATTTGGGTATGCATAACTTTAAGCATATATAATCCAATAAAACACAATTAAAGGCACAAACCACCTACCTTGATGTCTTATGATCGATATACATGAACGCCAGCCCTTGAATTGGCCCAAATATACGTAGATCATTGGGACTCCAACGCACCCGACAGTGTCTCAATCAAGGCAACAATGGAGAATCAGGAGGCATTTGAAGTTATTCGGCCATTACATCTCTCTCCTATATGAACCAAGGTGAGAAAAATGTGTATGTACATAATATGCAACCCCACTCAGATATATCAAATAAAAAAACTACATTGCATGTTCATTAAAACTACTTGTCATGTAGTAGCCTTAACTAGCCCCCGGCATAAATGGTCTTCAAGGTCACCACATGGCCATGTACTCAGTCATTACACGGCCAATGCATGGATGTACGTGGCAACCGAGTACCCATCACATACACATAAGTACACTGTGTGTACTTATAAAACCCTGATTTCTTTCTTTTTTTCTAAAAAACAACCCAGAATCAAGATCCATACCTGAAATGATGATCTGAGTTGTTACATTCATATTCAGATGAAATCATCACCATGGAAAAAAAATTCAAAAATAACATAATATTTAGTTTGAATAAATTATCCCAATAACATTTATACAAGTTTTATCGATATTTTATTCCATATCTCTTTGTTTAAATAACGTTAATTCTTATAACATATACTGTGGTGGAAATATTTTACTATAGTTACTATTCATGTTGAATAAAATTGAATTTTTCCTATTTTAAAAATTTTTACATTCTATTTAAAAATATCAAAACTATTTTATCAATTTAAATTTCTATAAATGAAAAAAAAAATCTTTTAAAAATAAGTATTCAACACGCAATGAAAAACATATTTAAAGAAATTCATTTTCAAGAATAAAAATGATTTTAATACAATTACTTCCAGAGTAAAAACCATTAGATGAATATTAAAATATTTTGTTTAATATAGAGAAAAATAATTTTAATACATATACATTACACCTTAATAGATATATATTCATCAGATATCATTACGTTTCACACCATAATTGTATAGGTGCAGTTTATTTGGGAACATGGACACATAACCGACTTGGGGGTAAGAGATCCTAACATATCCCACTAATTTCAAAATAAATATCACACTTTATATATATCATACATAAAACCTTACTTCATAACCTATGGAGAAGAAATAAAAGAAATGGTGAGCTCTAATACTTGGTAATTGTAATCAAGGTATTTAAAAATGATCACTTTAACATACCATGAGCATAAGGGAATGAGAACATGAGATCAAAATTTTAAAACCATACCCTATATATCAAAGTTTATACTCTTTAGTCTTGGAATAAATATTCGTATTTAATAATACATTAATCACAATGTAATTATAGAACTGGGGAATGAAACCCTAACATTAGCAAATGACATATGTTTTTGGTGTACACATAATCATATAAAATAATTTCCTAATTCAAGGATCACTTACAATACTATCATAGTGGATTTTTTTTACCCCTCATTAAATCATATCCTTAGTTAATGCTCAATCCCATGAGTATCATAGTGTAAAAAGACCCTTACTGAAATGGGTCTACTCCATATTCCAGTCCTTATTATCCCATGTGATATCCATCTTTTCCCAATTCATTAGAGGGCTATATAATTTTTGGACCATCCATCACATATTGAAAATAATACACATGTGTTCCACAACATTAGAAATATTCAACAATTCATAACTCAGGTAAAGTAAATGGTTATTATAAAAATTTAATTATTGTATTGTTGAGTAATCCATATAAAATAAATTTGTTCCTTAAATGTTTCATCATGACATATTTAATCCATGAGAAAGAAAAAGGTTTCATAGAATAATCCATAAATCATCATAATAATAAATCCAAATGAAGAAAGTGGATGGTATATTTAGACCAAATTCCTATAAAAGTTTAAGTGACATTAATGGTTATTATTATAAATGAAAATATATTTAGAATATATTTAGAATATTTCTTGAGGAATAAATGATTTTCATTTTAAAAGCTCATATTTAAAATATAGAAATTTCTCAAATATAAATGAAGATATTTTCTTTTAAAATAACCTTGTAAGCTTGTAAAGGATGTTTTTAAGCTTTTATAGGTCATGAGGAGGTGAACTTTTGTTCATGTTGTGTATATTAAAACAAATATTCCTTTCACATTTTTATTAAAAATTTAAAATTACCTCACTTGGAAAAAGAAAATAATATTTATTTACGACCATTTTATGAAAATTAAATCATTTTTAAAAATGAATTTAAGAAATCATATTTTAATGTTAAAAAAATTTGTGATATCATTTTTAGAAAATATATACATATAAGAAAAGGGTTTTTTTAATTAAAGAAGAGATACTGTTGATATTTCCTTAAAATCATTCTTTTGGTATCTTCGGAACTATAATTCAGGGGAAAAGAAACTAAAAAAATATATACTATTGAATTAAACTGATGAGAAAAAATATAAGATAATATTTAAAGGTATATGATGAAATTTCGTTATTTGAAACTTTATAATAACCATTCCAAATAAACAATGAGATTGTTACATAAAACCCTTACCTCCAGTTTTAATTTCTTTAAAAGAACATTAAACACATGTATAATAAATTTAAATTTTTTATACTTATATACCAAATCAATGAACATACTTATAATATCAAGTATGATATAATTTTAATTTTTATCATCAATTTATTTATTAAAATCATTATTTGCAGGTGTTAATTATTTCGTTTTTCATGATAATTTCAGTGTGGTAGTTCAAATTATTGTACATTGATCATGGTTTCATCATCTCCAAAATATTAGTCAGGATATAAATATCATATATATTCATTATATATTTATATATATTCATCCATAAAAGATAGTGTTGTAAAAATGAAATACACCATTCATAGACATGTTAGATAATACATACACAAGAATGTTGTTTTCACTTTTCAAAGAATGGAATGAAATAATGGTAAATAATAATTAACCTTTTAAAATAATTATAAAATAAAATTTATCATATATACTCATTATATATATACTTATTACCATACATGTATTGTTTAATTGAAAAATATATCACATTTCTTTGTGGAAGTGGTAGCCCACACATACGCACGAGCGTTGTTATCATTTTCTAATGAATAATGAGGTAATAAGATATATACGATATTATAATTATATAATAATAATTATTTTATAAATAAATTTTATAAACACTAAATAAATTATTATAAACATCCATTAAATATATTTATGGAAAATTACTTAGATCGCAATGTGGAGATGATAGTCCACACACACAAACATGCAGTAATTTCCCTTTCCATTTGATAGAGTTGAAGTGAATATACATGATTCCATAATAACAATAAAATTAAAGTATATTTAGGATAAAAAATTCTACATTTCGGGATGAATTACATAGATTTACATAAGGTATTATAATTAATGAACTTAATGAGTTGGGTAAGTCAATTACCTATCTTTCAGTAGACCCCCATTAGATCCTTTATTAAGGACCGTTAAAATGATCTTTTAAGGATATAGAAAACACTACCTGATGTATAAGATATAATAAAAGGTAATTTTTAGGTTTTTTTCAACATATAATTCTCAATGTGGTCAAAATAAGTGAATGTTGTGGTATCCTTTTATAAGTGGTTGAAAGGATACACATGGAACTTTCAAAAATAATTCAATATAATAAATTAATTCTAAAAAAATGCTTCAGAAGGAAAATTGATTCAATTATTGGAATCTATTAGGACTAAATATTTATATACAATATTATTTATACACTTTCAATTGTAAAACATACCCATATATTTTATTTTACTACCCCTTGGAAAATCTGTTTTAACCTTAACCATGGGGAATTTTTTGGACGTGTTTTTTATTCAACATAAAAAAAATACTCCTTAAAAGTTTTGGAGATTTTTATTCCAAATTTGGAATAAATACTATAAAATTAAATATATTATTTTATAAGAAATTAAATTTAAAATAAACTTACAAAACCTGATGAAAAATCGTTTTTATCCAAAAAAATGTTTTCTTAAGTATACAATGTTTTTATAGAAAAAATCACATAAATTTAATTCAAAAGACCATAATTGAATTATTACTCATATAAATTTACTAAAAATACTTTAAAACCATTTTAAAACAAAATTTAACTTTTAAATATACTAAATGAAAAGAAATTTTTCAATAGACATCTTAAATTTTCACTCTTCATCGAAAAATTCGTCTTTTATGAAAATTAAAAAAATTAAAATAAAATAAATTTTTGAAATTTTGAATTCAAAAATAAATAAATTTTTTTATGTATACTTTATAAATTTGGTATAAATTTTATATATTACTTGTTCATAAAATAAAATTAACCCCATTTTTGAGGAAAATTGTATTTTTAGAACATATTTTGAATTTATTAAAAATTGGGTACTTGAGTATTTAATATAATTATTTAAAAAAAATTATAATTATTAATATCTAAAATTTAACTTATATGTTATAGAATTAAACTATATTATATTTCACATTGACTCGAGGTAAATTATATCACCACCTATTGAAGAAATTAAATAAATTTAAAATATATACATCACAAAATCTCATGGTGTTTCATTGAATAAACTATCCAAAAATTTCATTAGAATTAATCATCAATGGTGATTAATTTTATTTAGTAAAAAACACATTTAGTGCATAAAATTAGTTTTATATAATAAACCCACTTTTTACTTCAATTTTTTTCAATTTAGACCTATTAATAACTAATTAACTCATTTCTTCATTTCAAAAACAATTTATTTTAATATTTTCAATACACTGACTTAATTTTCAAAATTAATCACATAAAAAACAATTCACATAAAAATGAAATTAAGGTATTATTTTAGGATCAATATTTTTTACTAATTGAATTAGAAATTTACTTTATAAATTATATTTCATTTATATACCATATAATGTGGTTCATATAATAATGTATAATAAAATTTCACATCATTTTATGGTTCGAATTTTGATAATATGTTGCCCAAATTTATTTGATGAAGAAAAACACATTACCAAATCTCCTCATGTATCATTTTAACTACAAGACTCATTAAATTTAGTAATAAATGGAGAGCACATGATCCTTATCTGTCTAAATTGAAGACACTGCATGTATAACTTAAACACTGGTTACATAGGTGAAAAATACACAAATGTAAGAAACAACTAGAATCGTCCTTGGGATTCTAAATAAATTTCAATTTTATAATTATTACACTATTAAGATCATTTTCAAGAGTTCAAGGAATTTATTATTCCACTTCCAACACCTTCTTAGAAACCATCATGTAGTTTTTAAAAAAATAAAACACCATACACACCAATAATAATTCATTGGGTCCCTAAATAGAATATTACGATTTAAAAAAAATAATTTAATGAAAATATTTCATGATATAGAACATCCACTTAAATAATGAATCACACACTTTCAAATACTTTCCAACTCACTAAATCATATATAATTCAATGAACTTTATATGGTGTAACTTTAATAGATATAATGAGACACAAAATAGTGAGTAGAAATCAATTAATTTTTCTCATGTACTTTCAAATTTCAGTTTTATGATTATCTACAATTCATATAAAAGAACTTCAACAATATAAACTAATAACAAGAATTTCATCTATATTTCTCCCTAATTAATGTTAAAACTAAAATTGAAAATTAAGAATGGTTGTTTCCTCCAAAAAACCTTATTCTATGAAACATATATCAAAACAACTAAATACTAAAAGATTACCCACTGTAATGGATAAATCCACTAGGTATAATTCCCTATATAAAATTTATATAACCTCCAAAAAAGATCCATATTTGACTACAGTTTTATAACATTTATATAAAACAGAACATTATTCAATATTTTATCATTATAAAACAATCCATCAATTTTAAAGAACAATGAAAAATTTATAATCCAAGTATATAAATCATTCGTTGAAATTATGTAATTAAATCTTAATAAATTCATATAAATTTAAAAGTCTTAATATTCCTATTAAATCATTAATCCCAAAGAACGCTATAATTGAAAATGATCCAAAAATAGTATTAATATCAAAGTCATCAGTATTATGATACACATAAGATGAAGTCCTTTTAACCCCCATTAAAATAAAATAAAAGAATTTATTTATAATATGATTTATCAGATTAGTAATATCCAATTGGAAACCACTAAAAACATTTTCATATAATTTTATCAACTATTATCATATTAAATAAATTTTATAAATTAACAATGTGCATATGTTATCCTTCCTAGAAACAGAGAATCCAAACATTTGAATAATTCAAAAATCAATAACCATTTTAATTGTCATTATAATTATATTTACTTTTTGGAATACAATACAATACAACCCAACTATATTATTCCACACATGTTATAATTTTTATATCTCTTCAACAATAGGGTTTCCTGAATAGTCTATTAGACTAGACAATGGATCCATTATGCATGTCATAAATGTAAAAATCTCATCAAAATAAAAAAAAAGATTGTGTACCAATACATACCATATAAATATGCTTTCCAAATCTAGTCATATAGGGTATTAATCAACATTCAAGGAATCTAATAAATTTATTACCCATTCTTGGGTTTTCATCAAACCACATGTATATAGTTTCATATCAATAGATTGATGTGATCAAAACTATATAAAACATTATTATATATTTGGTTAGTCATTGTTCCAATTATAGGTTATTCATGAGTTATTTTCATATTAATAAACATTAAACCATATTTGAAATTCATTTTTTTAGTCTAAAACATTCATGTTCAGGTCATGTGAACCTCCGTACCAAGAATTATGCCTTTACACATACCCTCTTCCATAACAGGAGAAGAGAGAACCAATAAACCAGAGAAACTAAATTAATACTTTACTAATTCATAAATATATATTAAACTAAATTTTAATAAACCTATAAATATATATAAAATTTTAATTCTTCCATATAGATGATAAACATTCATATATACAACTTGTATCTCAAGTTCTAAACCACTTATCTCCATCAAAAAATTTCCTAGTTCATATATCAAATATAATTCCTGCCTCTAAAACAATTTTTTTAATCCTCCAAATTAGTTTCTTTAACAATCTAGAATTTAATATGGTATCAGGTAAGCCTACACATACATAAGAGGAAACTGACTTATAGTGGGATCCAAATTTATACTATGTGATGAAAATAAAACTTCAATATCATGTGACTATTAAATTTTTGGATCCTCCCATTTATGTGACCCTAATAAGAATCTCTCCCATGATATATAATAAATAGTGATAGTTAAATTCTTACAAGTGTATTATAAGGATATTTTATATGAAAGATCATATTGGGTGACCAAACCATTATTGTTATCCTAATATCTGTCCACCATTTTTATAGGAATATCTTAGAGTGATATCTTAAAATTTTTATAATGATTTCTTGTCTATCATTTCCTTCACAATAAAGACATTAATAGAAGAAATTTTACTCCTATATTTTTATTTCATAATCAATTCATTGTAATTTTTCTTTTATCATGGGGTTTTTTAATGTAGTTGTTTTCTAATTGGATGATTTCAACTTTATTTTTTAATCACTTCATTGGAATTTCATTATCGTGGAATATATATATATTGTTTACCCTTATTATATTTTTCATTTTTCATTGATAATGTTCCCCACTTATCTCATTCTCATGTATCATCTATTATATAGAATTTATAAATCTCAATTAGTGATATCTAGATGGTTTTCATCAATAAGGTTACCTTGAACTATTTAATTTTGTTTAGTGGTGGCATCTATTTATCATATCGGTGTGGGAGAAAATTTATTAGTGGAGATAAAATTCCAATTATTTCTTATTTAAAAAACAATTTAAGTGGAAATGATACCACATTCCTTCATCAAAATTGTAATGTAAATCTCTTACATTGACTTATATAGATATTCATGTTTCCACTTTCTCTTTATGTCAATACCTATTGGTATTTACTAATGGTATCCTCTAATGAAAATAAGGAACCATAATTCATTCATAACACCTTTTTTCTTGTCAGATTGTAGATTTTTCCATTCATTTAGTCTTCAGGGATCAAATTTTCATGGTCTACAACAGTGAACCCTTGAGTCCATTCAATAGATGTCTCTATAGTGATGTTAGTCCTGTAAAAGTACTTCTTGAATGTTGAAATTGGATGATAAAATAGTTTTTTAGGACATTTAATAGGCCTTCTCCATGGTATATCCTCTATGTACATATTTTTAAGTTTTTATTTTTTACTGGCATAACGGTTCCTTTAAAATAAAAAAACTCATATTTTAATGACTGAAGCCCAATTTAGGTAATTTAAATAAAAAATTACCATATTTATTTACCAATATTTACATCATATAAAATCTATACCATAATTAATAAAAAAAATACATGATTATTCGACTAGGAATACATCAAACTATCCTTAGAATATATATATTCATTCTCAAATATCTAATATGGAATTGTTTTAAATAGAATTAATTTTCATTAAACTCTATCTCAACCATGAGTTGGGAACATCAACCAAGGTACCAAAAAATGGTAAACATATAAGACATAATAATTAAAAAAATATTAGAACATAATATATGGAATAAAATATTTTTTTGTTTCTGATTTTATTTATTTATCTATAAAAAAATCATCAACACTCATAATAATTTACCAAATTAAATTATACCAAATTAAACTGTTATAAAATCAAAGTCTTTTTCACAATACACACCTTGGTGTTTAAATATCATCCTAGTCTACCCATAGTAAAAAAATATGAATCTAAATAGTTGGATTTTAATAAAATAAAAAAGCTACCAAACAGAAAAACATACATTGGGGTTCCACAAAAATTACATTGTCCACATAACCACTTACATGTATCTACATAGTGGGAGGGTCTTAGCATAACTATCACACTTAGGAATAATTGACTCTGTGTGGCTCGACAAAACATATGTAATCACCCTATAATACTAATAATAATATGTGTATAAACATAAAAATCCAATGTCATAGTTTCTTAATAATGGGAAGTGTGTAACATAGCTAGTTTCGTAGGAATAGTTAACATCTTAGGATACCATGGAACACAAGTCTTACCCCTAGTATCAATGTGAGGGGAAAGTACTAACATGGTAAAACCCTCTGGAAGGCTCATCGTAATTTCATACCATATAATATTAAGTATTATATAAATAATAAGTAACTTCATGGAATCAAAAAACCCAATTTCTTTTCCCTCAATTACAAAAAATAGCACATCCAAATCATAACATATCTTAACCTATCAATCCAATCCATTGGATAAAAACAATTTCTAATAATGTAAATCATATCAAAATTCACTCTACTTAGAGCTCTTATATCCCTATATATAATCAGTACCTAAAATTATAAAGACCCAAATCTTACATAACTAAATATAATATCTTTTCCTACATAAACATATATAATAATATATCTCCCAAAATTGATTGTTTTAGCTTTATGGACAAAATAGGTTATAAAACATGAATAAATATAAAAACATTATATAAATCCGTACTTATATTCCTTTTATAGGCCTTCATAATCATATTATTACATGTAATAACCAAGAGAAATATAATAAAGAATGAGTTATCCAAAAGCCTGTTAATATGTGGAAAAATAATGAGGACATAATACATTAATCATTTAATGTAAATATGTATTAAAAATCACCATCAATATAACATTATTATAAGATCATCATTATAAGAAAATGATTATCATTTAAAATAAACATGGAATATGAAACACGCATAATAATTATGTTTTATATCATTATAGATAATGAAAACAATATCACTATGATTAATTGAATGTAAAAAAGATAGGCATCAAGTTCACATATAACTGATCTATACAATGATAATTGAATCATGTTCCCAAATAAATCATAATGTTCACACATAATAATATTAGGATATATTTCACTTTTATTAATTAATTATAGGGATATATAATATTTGGATAACCCATAACATCAAAATGTTTTCATAGTCACGCATACCACATAGAAGGGAAAATATACATCAATCATAAATAATGTATTAACCAATGAGAAAATAATGGGTTTCAATATTCTATAAAAAAAATTAAAAAAACTAAATAAAGTTTTACCCAAAATAAGGGAAAATATAACTATATTTATTAGGGGGTTTAATTAATAAAGAAAATATAACAGTTCTTTAAAAAGAGAATAATATATATATTTATAATGATTCATATAGATACTTTGAAAATATATACTTTATAACCAATAATGAATGTGGTTAAGAATTTATCCAATGGAAGTAAAAAACATGCATATATCTATAATAATAAATGTGGAAGAAAATAAAAATAGTTTTAAACTACATTATTGAATTATCATGAAAAAAATATAGATAAATTAAAGATAATACCAAAATAAAGAGTTTAGTTTGAGAGCCCCTTTCTTTAGTTCCCTTTTTTCATGTTTATCCCTCAAATATAATAAACTTATTATTATTAATACATGATTAAAAAATTGAATTAAATGAAAATATATAATTATTATCAATTATAATCAATCATTTTTTTGATTTATTCTTCTTTGAGTATGAAATAATTTAATGCAATGTTTCTTTTAATTATCATGATCTATTTAGATTTCAGTTATTTAAAAAATCTCTATTAATATATTATAAAAATTATCAATATAAACATAAAAATTAAAATCTTGTTGAAAAATTATAAATAATTTATTTAATCCATCTATAAAGGTGGTGATACATAAAGAATTGACAATATCCTCATTAGTAGTTCAATATCCACTAACTGGACATTACAATATAATGATTTTAATGTAATATATATTCATTATAAAGAATTCATAATTAGTATATGGTAAAATTATATTAATTATTTATATATATTGGAAACTTACCAGTCATATAGTTTGTGATACACAATGATTTGTAATTTTCAACATATGTGGTAAACTAACCATTAATGGGACTTTATCAAAGAGAGAGAGCGAGAAAGAGAGGAGGGAGAAAATATACACCTAATAACAAGTTATAATAATTAAAAACTAAAATAATAACATTTATATAATGTTAATATACTAATCGACTAATTGAAACAGAATATTTTTTGATGATATAGTGGGAATATAAGTATAGAAGAAGGAAAAATGAATGAAGAATTAGATAATGGTACAATCATTCTTTGATGTTTATTTTTTTCAGAATTCTTATGAAATAGAGTATTTATTTTGGATAAGACATATATTTTTATAGGTTTCCTGGTAATCTAAGGATATAGGAATTGGGTAGATATTTTTTTATGATAGGTGTTTGGGAATGGATTTTCCAATAGTGTCACATCACGTATTTATATTTGAATATTGGATTATGTTTGGTAAATATAATGAATAAAATATTATTCCAGGAATAAAATATAAAATTAAGGTCTTCAATGACATTATGGATTATATTATATTAAAATTATTTATTTATATTACTTCTAAACCTTTTTAATAATGAATTTAACATATTAAAGAAAATTAAAAATCAAATTTTTAATTGAAAATTTTATCTTTTTTACATTGGAAAATTATTTTTTGGTTTATAAATTAGTTATACAAAATTTTAAATAATAATTTACTCCATTAAATATGTTTTTTATTTCTCAAAAAAATTTATTTTATTATTTTTTTACAAGATTAATTCTATTATATAAGGCATGAAATAATTAAAAAACTATATTTTTAATATTGGACTAAAAAATCATTTTTTAGAAAAAAAAAAGAAAGCATAATTATTGTAAAAATTCAAAACAATAATTATAAAATTAAATTTATTTTTAATAAAATAAATTTCTAACGTATATAATTTTAAAATTAATTTATTAATATAAAATTAATATTTTAACAAAATAAGGTAAAATATTTTTTATTAAAAAATAGAAACCTATATTTTATTTTATTTTTATTGTGTTGGTATACAATATATGGAACTTGAATATTTATATTTTACTATTGTACTCCAATTAAATGTTATTAATAAGTAATTTTACTATTCTATTTGTTATTTAAATATTCCAATGATCGGGTTACTATTCCAATACTCATATTACTTTTCTAGTGATCATGTTACATTTATACTTCCTCTATATATAATTTTCTCCCAAAATTGATCAATCACATTGTTTTCACTCATGGTTATATACATCCTTAATAAAATTCTAACATTAATTACTATTTAAGTTTTTATATAAATTATTTTTTACATTATAGATACTTCTAGGAGGCAAAGACCTGATGAATTTTTTAATTTGATATATTATTTTTTATTTTACTTCCCTATTTTAATATTTTTAATATTACAGGATATTTTCATCATTAAAAAGTCATTTTCTATAAGAGTGAAATGTATTAGGGTTGTTTTTTTAAATATAGACTTGTATTTTATATTATATGACATATATTGATATATATCCTTATATTGATATATATTTTTTTCATTAAATTGATAATAATATATCAAATGAATACAATGTCATTTTTCAATAACCAGATTCCTCTAAACCTTAATCAACGATTCTCCTAATGAAAAACCTTCAACTAAACATCCTATCATCTGTTATTATCTTATTTGGTTATTAGGGACCACAATGTTTCTCTCACCATCCAATAAATCACCTAAATAATTCATTACTAGACCTAAGGTGTTAACATTTCCTATGAAATATTGTAATCTTATATGGAAAATAATTCATTTGGTGGTTATCGCATTAGTCAACACACTATAGACAATTACTCTATCTCAATGAAAAAAACAAGGGGCCTCTCATAAATGATCTATTACAAACTCAAAAATGAATTTTTTGGAATATAACAAGATTAATAGACTATGTTTTATCCCATTGAAATTTTTGACATATGTCAAAAACCTATTGTTAAACCATCAGTCACAAAAGAAACTCTCAAAAAGACCCCTCTCATTTTGAAAAAATGTGTCATTTTTTCAAATCCACAAAATTAATCTCATGTAAAAACATATATTTTGCTTTTATATCATGTAATTAAACCATAGATAAACATGGGAGTGGGTAAAATAGTGAAAATATAATGAAATTATACGTTTTAGAACAAAGATTTCTATTTGGATAAGTTCAGTATTATATTTTACATATTTCTATATAATAAATATTTATGTTTAGGTATACCGATAATGAATACACATGCATGTATAATAAACCTCATATGAATCATGAAATTCATAATTAAAAATGACAGGGACTGCTTACCATGTGTCAATAATTGTTAAAATAGCCAATATCGTTATCTAATTTATTCTTAAATTTCCGATCCTACAAAATATGATAAAAGGGAAAAAATTACGGATTTGGTGTGGTGTATAAATAAATTTTGAATAATGGCAGTGATTTTATTGTGTGGGAGGTTATTCTTACTAAACCATTAAATCAAAAATAACGCGGCATGATTTTATCAATCATTAATATGTTTTAAGCTCTTATAGTGGAAGAACATCATCAGAAAAGTGTTCTAGATCATTTTCATGATAAGATATGAGATGGGGATAGGTATTTCTTGGGAAATCAAATAAAATGAACAATAACACTCAATCATATAGACCATTGGGTTCATATGGAAAAAAATAGATCATTAAAGGGTTGAATAGATTCTCTTTTCAAAACCTGAGACCAACTACTACTGAACTAACACCCATATCATCCCCACATAAATCATATTGGGTACTTGGTTTGTATCATTGGGTATACAATGATTCCTAGCACACAATTTTCATATAACAATTTTGAATACATTCAAGATTATATTGTATTTAATGTCATTAAATTTTAATGGTAATTTTAAGAGGCTAAGAATATTATAGGATGTTTTTAGATAAAGTTAAATGAGATCTGTAGGTTTTAAGATGATTCTATAGATGTTTGGAATTTATCGATGTCATATATAAATATTAATAATATTGTAAAATGACTGATCCAAAGTGATTCTTAAGACTAGTTTTTATTTTTCACTCTGTATATAACAATTACTCTAAATTTAATCGGAATAGGTAATTATTCATGAACTATATATATGATATAGTGAATTAAAAATTGAAAAAGTTGTGGGAATATATAGGTGTAATATTAAATATTCTCTCTGTGATGTATATAATTTTATGGAGTATATGTACGAAATATTGGTATTTCACAAAAATAGAGAATATTTTTGAAATGTTACATATGTTTTTACTAAGGTTTTATAATATTTAGATGAGTATACAGAAGATTTATCATTAGTTTGTAATGATATCCGTAAAGGAAATACCTTATTATGATCTATAAGACATTCATAGAAAAAATGGACTATAAATATTGAGGCTCATTTTAAAATATGAAATAAAAAAACATATATTCATATGTAATATATTTGTATCATGTGTAAGATGCTTTATATAGTGCATACAAAAATATATTAAATGCAAAAACTATACTTTGATATATATGATATTTTATAGTTCCATATTAAATCTGGTGAAGAGAAAAACCCATACTATGATATTTAAGATATGTGGAAGATATGTAGTATAAAACTATTATATAAAATATATTTCATATTTTCATTTAGAAGAGTATCAGACCCAAATTGATACATATGATATTATATTTGTTTGAAAGGTTATCAGTTTTGAAAAATTTATGAATTTTAAATATTCAAATGTGATGATCCAAATCTATTTATAAACAATCTAAATGTTAGGAATTTTGTTATAATTTTAATTCAAATCATTGAATGATGCATTTTCAAGATGAATAAGCATGAAACCTGAGAATACCCTTCAAAATATAAATATGTTATTTAATTATTTTGATCACTCATGGAGAGTATAATACAAATTTTTTAAGAAAGTGAAATTTATTATAGTTCTATATATCAAGTGTAGATTAATGATCCACAAAATTTATTGGAATATTAGTATAGATTGATGAACATACTGAGTTAATCTACATGACTCTATCAATTTAAACCCAAATTAAATAAAATCATGATTTTTTATTTAACTAAAATTTTAATAATTTAACTCTAGTAATTCATTAAACTTTGGAAATAAGAATGTAATATTAAAATGTCTAATAAGTTTACCTTATAGAGAAAAATATCATGAGAGTGGACAATATCTTTTGTTCTATATCATTTGTATCTAGGTAAATAAATAAAATTGGAATAATACTTGAGTGAGGATGATATAATATTTTCAATAGAGACACCATTACAGGAGAACATGTAATGACCTGAGTTTTTTATCCAAAAATAAATATTGTGTTATATAGTTTTCTCCATATTCAACACCGAGAACCAAGCCATTATAGTCCATATTATGGTATCTATAGAATTAGTAGGTATAAATAGTGGTCATAGAATCTTGAAATATATATATAATTATTAATATATAAAATAACCAATTAAAATAAAATTCATCATAACCATTAAAATCAATTATAATATCTAAAAAATGGATAAAATATTCTAATATACATCAAATATATTTTATAAAATGGATATAATTTCATGTTTTATATATTTATGATTAGGACTAATTTTATAAAAATAGTTAACATAACAAAAAATGATTCATTATTAAAAAAAATTCATGATATTTTATGATTTTATTTTAATTAAAAATTTATCAATTTTGGGATGTGAATTTTTCAAAATTAACATCATTTTTTGGATTTATACTTCTCATAATATCATAAGATTATTTTTTTAATTTTTCTAAAAAAATAGGTGAATATTGAAAAATACTATCTTTTGCAAAAAAATGGACATATGTATAACCTAAAACTATTGAAATAATTTTCCTATAAAATATATTTCATTTATGTAACATTATATATTTTAACATATCAAATTTTTATTATAAATGAATATTTTTTATTTTAAAATTTATATAATATTTTCTCAAAAATTATTTTAAATTCATTATACATTAGTATAATAAAATTTGATTTTATAAATTGAATCAAGCACAATATATTTTTTAATTTAAAATAAGTTGGTGTAAAATTTCTAAAAAGCGCCACATCATTTTTAGGTATAATGATTAGGTTACATTGGGTAAATATTAGTTACCCATGTAAAGAAATTATTTTTCAAAAAATAATAGGTTTCTAAATATTGTATATTTTTAATATAAAAAGAATACATTTAAAATTAAATATTTAATAAGACCATTAAAAAATTATAAAAATTAATAAATACTAATTTAATGAGTAATCAATGTAAAATAAAACTAACAACAGTAAATTATTAAGACAATATTCTTAATTAGAATGCAGTTTTTGAACATAATATATATTTTGATTTAAAAGTAAATATTCTCTTGTTTAGAAATGTAATTAGTATAAATTTATACTATCATAGATTTCTTCATTTAAAAATTTAGTAATAAGGTTTGACATATATTTTAATTTATAAAATGATTGTCTTACTTAATATTTAATTAAGAGTAATAAGTGTTTAAATAATTAATAGATGGAGGAACAAAATGTCTTATATTAACAAGACTATTAGACCATAAAAGAAAAAAATTGGTTTTAAAGTCTTACTTATTTTTTTTAAATTTTTTCCCTCACCAAGCACACCTAAATTTCACACCTATCTTTTCATACCCCTTACATATCATTATTTTCAATAGAATAGTCCCTCTTTTTCACATATAAAAGTGGGATCACTTTCACTATTTAAATACAACACTAATATTTAAAATTTTACTTGAACCCTAACCAAAATATACTCGCATTTTAGTTATTTATAAGCAGTAATTTCCCTATTAACCATAAGTTTTCTTAAGTACCACAAATATATGGCCCTCGTTAAGAATAAGTTTACGGTTTAAACGTATGTATCATATCTTTATTTACATTTTTTTTATTTATTACTTAGTAAACCAACCATGAACATATTATAATAATATCACATTTATTATTGTGTTAATATGTTAATATAATAATGGTATAGCCATTATTTATTCACATACATCTACTAAAAAACAAGAATCATTTTTAGCATGTGTGCACGGATTAATTTCTCTATGAAGTGACACATTTATTTTATCATCATTGCCTATCATGGAGGGTATTAATGAGGGTATTGGTGAATAATTATGATGTAAATAATTTATTATTTTTATGAAACCATTACGTACTATCCACAATCACCTATCACTTTCTTAGAGTAATGCAAATGCTAACCGTGCATTGTGTGAACTACTGCCTCGATGAAGAATTATTTTTTTCATTTTCATTCTAATTTTTAATTCTTCATAAAAAAAATCAAATAAATTCAACCAAAATAATATAAAAAAATAATATAACTAGTATTCTACTATAATTATATTTTTTAAAAATAAAAACCAAATTAACTATACTCGCAAATTGAGTTTAGGAATGTTCATGATTGGGTTGGTTTGACTACCTACTTGAATAGTGATATGAAATTATATCATGGATAATTATAAAAAATTAATTTAGTGAATAATATTAAATAAATATTAAAATAGTTATTTTTATGGGTTTTGGAATTAAAATAAAAATATTAACCTCATTAATTAAAAAAGACACTTCATAGGTTGAAAATCACAAAGCAAAGTTCATTTTTTCATCTTCTAGGATAAATACTAAAGTAATCATCCAAGTAAATTTAGTCTTCATAAATCATTATAATTAATAAATTATTGTAAATTTAATGACTTTTTTATCATGAAATTTTAAGTGGATTGGCACCAACACTACTCCAAAGAAGCTATTTTAAACACATTACATGAGAAAATAAGAAAAACTGTCAAATATAAATGTAGATAATGATTACAAAGGGAAATTTTTGTTTTATTTTATGTTTGAATATTTTTCTAGAAACATACATTAAGATATTAATTTTCATCAAACTAGATCATCGAGTAAATTTGACCAAACTTTGAAATTAGTTAAGGGTTTCATTATCTCAAAATAGAATACATTGAGACATGTTTTTCCTTTACAATAAATTTCATTTTAGAATGCGTAAATAACACCCCAATTCATTTTTAATCTTTATTTCATTATATTTCAGGATTTCAAATTTTTTATTCCATGATAATTCTATATTGGAGTTTAAATTTAAAAGATATAAGGGTTTTGAGGGGTTTTCATCTCAACTTCTCTTTATTGAGACATATTTTAATGTTTTACACCAATAGATTATTTCCATGGTTTAAATAATTCCCAAAAATTTATTTTTACAAAATACATATTTTATTCCCCTGTATTTATATAACCCTTTTATTTTAAATATTCCAATGATTTTTCTTCCAAAATTAGTAAACTTATAAGGGGTTCTCTAGACTCAATTATCATCCTTGGGGCTTAATCACTCTTCTTTGACCATTATCATTCAAAATTAATGTATTCTAAAAAATTATAAAATTAGAAGGAATTGAAATTTTATTTTATATGTAAATAATTTTCAATCCAAATTCTTCTTCATTGATGATTTTAATTTTGTGTTATAATTAATTTTTTTTTAAAAATTATTCCCACTAATCTAAACGATTTTTCTTCCACGTCCATATTTTTAATTCCCATCGAGATTCTCATTTCCCTAGTAGAAAAAAAAATTATGTCCAATTATCCAATTATTATTATAATTTCATTTTAAGAATTTTTTTATCATTTTAATGATGTGGGTAATCAATGAGGTTATTTCAAAATGTTCAGAGGGGGTTTCTAGAAATTCAAAATGAACGGTTTATCATCCACTCTACATATTATTACGATAATATTTATATCTTTTTCATGTTTCTATTATTAAATATACCATTATATTTAAATTATTTCATTGTATTTTTAGAATCAATTTTAGAAAAACTTATGTATTTTCCATTACTTTTTTGTTATAAATTATTTTTAAAGGTAAAATTTTTCAAAGTATTTTAGATACCTCTTTTTGAAAAAATTCTGTTTTTTCAAGATTCCATAAATAAATATTATTTTAAAAATTAAATTATTTTAAATTATTTTAACTTCTACTTTTTGAAACCTAGATTTTCTAAGGATATTTTATTTAAACCACAATATAATATGGTTTTCAAAAATAATTCTACCACCCTTATCAAAATTATGTTTTGGAAATTATTTCACACTTTATATTTTATATGAATGATTAAAAAAAAATTTGAAAATATTTTTATTTTCAATTACATTTTTCCTCCAAATTTTATCCCCCATGACTTTTTTTTCATAACCCATTATATGTTATTATGTTTGGAATACTTTAAGGAAATTATATTATAATATATTAGGATTTATAAAGATCGTGTTAATTGAATGTTTAAGAAACCTATTCTTTTCCTATGGGTTATTTTAGATATGATGGTGTTTGATTTTAAGTGAGACACATATGTGTGGATGATAATGGGTTAGGTCTTAATATATCCTAAAATTAATTGGTTTAAGATTATATCTCAATAGATACTATAGTCTGGACATAATGAGTTTTTACACATGGGCATGCATTTGTTTGGTTTTCTCACATTTCAGGTGTGTAAATAATGAGTTTTCTCACATAAGCATAGTCATTATGGTTTTTCTCATATTAAATTTCTTATGGTTATTATTGTGCCAAATTTTCATAGTGTTCATTTGTTTATTCCACACTCTTAAAGTCACTATGAATTTATACCAATACTATATGATGTATTTCACTTCCATCAAATGCTATGTTTTCATTTTCATGCCTTATTTTTTATGTATTCCACACATTTATCTTATAATCAAAAGTATTATGATTATTGATATGTATTTTGGGCCATTTAAAATATTTTATGCTACGTTAATGACCTTTTTCTGATATTATGTTTCTCCATCTTGTTTTATGATTATAATACATATTTGTATGATCTTTTGTAATGAAATGTATGTCTTCAACTTATTTTCCTTCAATATTATGATCTAGTACATTATGATATGTCTTTTCTCCTAAAAATTATTTTATCTCACCACTTTGTTAGGTTTCCATTCCCCGAGTTATTAAGATAATTACATCTTTTTAGGTATCTAAAAAATGGTCTAGAGAAGCATAGTTATGTTTTAATTTTCACATGAGTTGTAAAATAAGGTATTTATGTAGCTAGTCTCCTAAACACTAATTCTTTTGTTACTTTGGTTATGTTACTTTTTCAATGATTCATTATTTAAATCCTGAGATTAGTATTCTATTTATGTTAAGCTTAACATGAGATTATTTAGTTAGAACCAAAGTGGGGTTTAGTTATTTTTTAAGATTAGTTTAGTTTTTTTGTATTAATTTAGAGAACCTTAGTGAGAACCATATATTTGAGTCTATATATAGGATGATATCCTAAAATTTAGTTAAAATCCTAATTAGAATATTTTCCCTAGAAATAATTCTCATCTGGATGCTACATGTGGATACAGTAAATGCATAGAACCACATAGTGATAGTTACCCCAAAAGATTTAGTTTAAAATGGACTTGATCATCACCCGGATTCAAGATGATTTCCATTAAGACTACACACCTAGTTGGATTCTCCTGGGGGGGATGATTTGGTTGATAATGTGCTTATTATAAACCACTATGATTGATTTATTTCCTTGTTATTTAGATGGTTTATGTTGAGAAACGTAAGATAGACCATCTTAAAGAAACCTAAGTCCAATAATAATTTATATATTTCAAACTAAAAGAACAATAATCCAATGTGATAATTTAAAGTAAGAATACTTTTCAAGGTCTAATTCCTTCTAATATTATGATAATTACCCCATATTATTAATTTTGAATCACAATTTTCAACCACATTTTGGATTTAGTGAAGTCTAGGACCATATGGAACAAAATTAACCTTTGGTGTGAAGGAAAATGTGGTAATTACATCCATAATAAACTGATTTTAAAGTGAGATAGACTATAAAATTTGGTTATTTTCCAAACCATCTATCATAAAACATGATTAAAAATGTAACCATAATTGAAATACTATGTTCAAAAAAGTTTGTTTCTGGAGGATCATGATAATTTAAGAAATAAATATGAAGAATAAGAGGATTTTCAACCACCTAAATGTTAAAAATATTGGAATAACCATCAAGATAATTTCTTAAAGGGGATAGGAAGATGATTTACTTGTGGTAAAAGAGGCCATAATACTTAAAAATACTGGGGGAAAATGAACAGTTCAATTAATTTTAGTAAATAATATTGAACTCATCCTTAGGATCCACTAACATTTCAATGTAACCCATATATACCTAGAGATTAAGGAAGAAACTATACCATGACTATAGGTAAATAGAATAGTGGTAATTAGGTGTTTACATACCTTACACATTGAACTAGTGGATGCATTCTGGTTATATCAACACGATTGTATCTTGGATTCCTTTTAAGAACATCAATTCACTTCTATCAATGATTTAGATTTTAAGGAAAACATTTAGTGATTGGATTAATATATTTTTGGAAATAAACTTCATGAAAATTAAAATATTCTACTTTAAAAAAATAATTGATTTTATATCTTAAATTGAATAAAAACATTCACATTGAATTAAAAATTATTTTTAGAAGAAAAAACACATTCTAAATAAATTTTGACCATTTATTAGTGAAATTACAACTATGAATTATTTATAAAGGGAACTAAATCTGTCACATGGTCTTTAATATCTCTTTATGGGAAACATCCTCCTGAAATTGTTATGGAAAGTACTTTTTTATAGTGTTCCCTCTAATATTGAGGATTATATCTTTAGGTATGTAAATATATTCTCTACAATTATCTATTACAGTATGTTAATGATAATTAAATTGTAAGGGTGCATTTTATTTAATGGGGTAGAATGTAAAGACCCAGGATTATTCTCATCAAATAAATACTATATTCTATGGTATTCTTTACATGCAACACAAAAATGTAAGAAAATATTGATCATCATAAGGTATCCTTAGAATTATATTATATAGAAAATGGTAACAGAATTATTAAATGTATATAAACGAATATATATATATATATAATAAATCAAAATAAAATCCACCTAAGACATTGAACTCAATTAGTACAGCTATAAAACTAGTAAAAAAAATATTATTATTAAAATGTATTTTATAAAATGGATACTTTTTTCTTGTTTGATATTTTTAATATTCTCATTAGTTTTGAAAAAATAGTGAATATCCCACAAAATGATTTCCTATAAAAAACTATTTTTTAAGATATTGTTTTATTTTATTTTAAAGTTAAACATATCAATTTTAGGCTGTGAATTTAACAAAAATAACATTATTTTTCAATTTATTATGGTGAAATTAGTTTAAGGTGAATTTTTGGAATTTTTATAAAATTATCATTTTTTAGGTGAATAGTCTAAAATAACATTTTTGAAAATACAGTGGATTTTGAAACATATGTTGGGTATAAGAACAGCCTAAAACATTGGAAAAAAATTTATTGTCCAAACATTTATATTTTATGTTACATTGTATATTGAAAAATATCATCTTTGAATTAAAAACCTATATATGATATTTTAAAACATAAGAAATATTTTCTCAAAATTTGATTTACAGAAATTATACATTAGTATTTTAAGACCATATTTTCTCAATAGAATCAAATGAAATATATTTGAAAATTAATATCTATGGTTCTAAATTTTTTAATAGGTGAAACATTAATTTTAGGAAAAATAAATAATTTTTTTTGGGTAAATATTAGTTTCCATGGTTAAACGATTATTTTCCAAAGAATAATAATGTTTAAAATATTTTTTACCTTTCAAATTAAATTAATCTATTTTAAATTAATTATCAAATATTATGTTTAAATTATTTAAAAAATAATTAACACACCATTATTGTGTAATAATTATAAAATAGTATAAAGAAAACTTTATGATGAAAGTGATATTTTTCTGCAAAAAAACATTATTTCAAAACATTACATGTTTTGATTTAAAACTAAATTGTCTCCTATATATAAATTTACATGGGATAAATGGTTCCAAAATTAAGATTTATAAAATAAAAATTAGGTAGTAAAGGTCAACATATATGTTTACTAATGTGATGGTTCAGGCTTCCCATTCTATTAATTTGAGTGTTTGGTCGTTTGAAGTGCTTTGGGGAGACATTGATGGAGTTTAGATAAGTTAGGTTCTTAAAAGCCAGAACCTTGGATGTTACATGTCATTTAACATGATTTAATGGTGAAATTTTTTGTTTCTCAACTTGTCCTAGAAATCATCACGATCTGGAGACATTTATAGGGCATTAAAGAGGGATTCATAGCATAAAATATATTATGGTTTGAAAAATAAAATAAACTGAGAGGTGGTAGTTTTTTATTCAGAAGAAGTAGAGCTCGAGGAATTACATGGAGGGAAATTGGATAAAAATCAGGTAATCCTCCAATTATGTAATGTTGTAAAATATTATGTCTACTCAGGTTTTCAAAAATCATACAGAAACTATAGTCTCTCTCATTCTAAACAAACCCTAGGCACCCTAAGGAGTTCTTCAAACCCTCCTCCTCTCTCTTAGATCTATTGATCTTAGTGATGGTTCATTACAAATCCATCGTAATCCAAGGAACATTCTCAATTCATTTTTATGAATTTTCCCCAGTTTAGGTCACATTCTCTTCCATATCTCCTCATTGTACCATTACGTTTTAATGTCAATGATTCATAATGGGGACTCTCTCGGTTGTTGTCAGTGTGGAGTTTTCTCAGCATATTAGGATGAATGAATATATTTTAGGATAGGTGATCAGAAGACTGTTTTGTTATATGTTCTCATGTGAAGAACTTTTAAACCCCTTTGAGTTTGGGATTCCCTTGTCTCTCTTTTTTTGTTCATTATAGAGGAGTGGGTTTTCTTTTGTTACTCTTGGATTATACATGTTCCTTCTTAATCAACGATGAAGAACTAGATAAATGAACTAAACTGGTAGAGGGGTTTATTGCATGCTTTTTGTAGATTTTCTTATTGTTTGATAAATTGTGATTATATTGGTTGAATGCCAAGCTAAAAAATGTGCCCATTTGTGGTTTTATTTTTTCCAATTATATCTTTTTTGTGTGATTCTTTGGTTGTGGCTACTGTGGAATCACCCTAAATGGAAACTGGTAAATCACGTACACCTAGATAATGAATGGATTCCCTAGGATTGTATTACTTCGGTGATAACCCCTGAATTAACAAGCATAAATTGATGAGGGGTGCCTTTTTAAATACTGAATTTATATTTTTTTTGGTTTGTGTGTTGATACAGTTGTAATCATGTTTGTGTGTTGTGTTTGGGTTGGTTGGTTGTATACAGCGAGATGGTTCGGATTGTGTGATGCAATCTCAGGTTGAGATATTGATTGTTTGTGGAATGGATGGGAATTATTGTGTAGTGGGGCTTCCATCAGGCTGTTCTTTGGTTCTATTGAAGGATGTGGCTGAGATTTGGGGACCTTTTTTGGTTGGTATGGGTATTTATACAGAAGTTTCTAAATATTGGACCTTGGTTGTGTTTCTTTTTATGTGATGAGCTTGGTAGTTTCCTATATTTTAATGGAATAGATGAATAATAATTAATTAATTAAGTTTGGGACTAACCTGGGTTATTTTGGTTTTTGGAATGATTAAATTAATTGTGAATAAATAATGGTAACGCTCTAACAAATTTGTTGGGAATTATATAGAATTTTTGTCTTATTATGTGTTGATTTAATTTAGAGGTAGCAATAATGTTGGTAGTGTTGATAGATGGTTGGTTTTTTGGGAACCCATAGGATGGGCATGAGTGTTTGGTATCATATATGTATATACTTTTATTTTTCTATTGATTTCCCTACGCACCCCACCCTAGTTAAGCACTATGTGTTGAACTACCCCACTGTCATGGGGGGTGTATTTTGCAAGAATCATGATGAGAGGATTAAGGGAGGCCCACCTGGTCTTCCCTTATCCTTCCTCTAGGTGGCGGTATCCAAGCATTATGTGGGTCGGTTGAGGTTTTTGGGGACCAGGTTTCTACGGGCGAGTTGTTTTTTACCAGGTGTCTTCAGGATGAGATGTGTTGTATTTTCCCAGGTGTCTTGAGGATGAGATGTGATGTGCTTTCCCAGGTGGTTTCAGGATGTGATGTGGTATGTGTCTCAGGTGAATGTGGGATGGAATTGATGTGGTATGTGGCCCAAGTGTCTTTGGGTGAGATGTCACTTGGTTTGTAGCCCTGGTGTCGGTGGGCGGGATGTGATGTGGTATGTGGCCCATGTTTCTGTGGGAAGGATGTGATGCGGTATGTGGCCTAGGTGTCTGTGAGTGATATGTGGTTGTGATTCCTCGGTGTTTGTGGGAGGGTTTTTATGTGGTGTGTTTGGAATAGGTGGGAGTGTTTGGATATTTTTTGTTAGTTTGTGAGAGTGGCTAATCAGTTGGAATGTGGTGTGGTTAACCTATTATCGATGTACATTATATAACTTTACATAACTTGCATTATTTTGGGAGTGTTTCGTGGTGAGGTTAGGGTGTTTATTATACTTTATTAGGTGTTTTTTTGTTCTTAAATTTTCTCATAGGGGCATTAGTATACTTCTTTCACATGTGCACGATAGAATTTGGTTTTCCTACTAAGTAAACATGTATGTTCACCCAAAATATATAAAACTATTTTTTGGTTTCTAGGAGGACTTCACAGATGTGCTACAATTTACTTACTTAGATCATGACAGTTCTTTTCTCACTTCCTAGATATACTTTTGGTACTTACTTTAGATATTTTTTTGAATCAGTTCAATATTAAAAATGCACATTGGATGGATTTGGATTTCTTATATATATATATATATATATAGGAGTTGTTTTAGGATGGAACATCTTATCTCTAGATCTTGTTTCCTTAATAATTTAAATTCCGACCATTTTGTGAGATTAGTATACCATTTGTGCTGGTCACCGCCCTAGGGCCTATTGGAGGTAGGACTCGGGGGGTCATTATCCCCATTTCTTCATTGGAATCCCAAGAGGGGAATCTTTGGAGGGAGGGGTCCTAACAAAATGGCATCAGAGGTGATGGTTGATAGATACATGGTGTTTGGAGTAAGGAACTATGAGTATTGCATGGTTTGGTATGGAAATAGTGTCAGTTGATCATGGTTCATGACATAGGACAGGGAATACTGGTTAGGACATGGGATTTTAGGTCCCCTCGGGATACGATGTAAAGACTATGAGCCTACTGAATGACCAGTTTAGGCTACACCGTTTTCTATTTAGAGACCCTAAAAAAGGTATATGCTTCATAATGACTTGTGTTCTTGTTTTATTTCGATGTTTTTGGATATTTGAAATGGAATATGAAATGAGTTAAATTAGTTCAAATGATTATAAAATAAAATTTTATACTACTCAGGATTAGGAATTTCTTGTTTACCTTTCAGCTATGGAATCTGGTCATTGTCTATGTGGCTTAGGCATTTGAGGCTCAGTAGGCTAATCCCATTGATTGGCGAAGGGTTAATCTAGTGGAGGTGGATAATCGGTGTTAGATAACTTTAATTGATTTCATGAGTTTGGCCTTAGGAAAGTACAAGGGTATTGTTTTGGACATGGAGACACAGAGTTAACTCAAGGATATTGAGATCACCATCATCTTTATTTGGGCTCTAATAGAGTATTGTATTCCTTTGGTATTGAGTTATATGTGGGGAGATGTGTGTCAGTGTTGGATGCTTTATCTGAGGGAGAGGAAGGAGCCATACGTGTTGTGGGTCTAATTTATGAAGGAATTTCAGGTGGATTTCCTTTCATCAACTATGATGGCTGAGAAGAGGGAGAAGATACTCTCCCTTCATCATGGAAGTTAGTCAATGTGGGAACATGGGATAAAGTTCAATCATCTTCTACAGTTCTCCCCAGATATCTTTCCAGATTACGAGTCTTGTGAGAGATGTCTTGGGAAGTCCCTATACCCTTCTATACAGTATTTTTTTACTCCTTTTACGTTGCTAACGTAACTAGAGGTCTAGAAGAAGGAAGAAGCGATTGAGAGGATTCACTCATGGAGAGGCCTACTGAAATAGGGGAGATAGATGAGTTCTTCAAATTTTAGGTATGTTAGTGGTAGATCTTAGGCATTGGTACCTTTTATGTTTTGATCGGAAGGAAGGTGACATCAATAGTTTATTGTCCTACCTTCTAGTGTGGGAAGTCTCCATTACCTTCATATGGGATTGGGGATGATGTGTTTTTTGTGTGTTTGTTTTCATCTTCAAAATCAGTGTCTAATGGCCATTCGAGCTTTGTATGGTGGAGGTGGACAACTTTAGTGTTATCCTCAATAGAAGTTTCCAGCTAGGCTATTTTAGCAGTAGGGACAATAGAAAAATGCTCCGCCGAGGGGAGATGGAGAAGGTAGGGTCCAACCACAGGGTTTTCCTCATGGACCTCGACCCGAGAATGGTCATGGAGGTAGTACTCATCATAGGGTCAAAGGAACTATGCGTGGTCAGTTGCACATAGCATAGGTAGCAGTTTCAACAGAGCTAGATATCGTAGGGGTATTGTCATCTGGTTTAGTAATATTGCTTGTGATCTATTTGATTCAAGAACATCACACTTCTTTGTCACACCCAGTCTATCCCATACTCTAGGACTAGATTTAGAGAGGCTTTCCATTCCCATGGTGTTGAGTATGATAGATGGAGGTCAGACCAACTTGTTTGATGTGTGTCGGGGATGTAGAATAATTATGGGACCACATTAGCCTTACATGGATTAATTATTGATACAAATGAAATCGTACGCTGTCATTCTTTGCATTGAATGGACATTTTAGATGAATTTTATTATCAAATTATTTTGGGGAAGAGTTGTGTTTTCATACATGGAGGATTGTTCTGTGGTTTTCACTGGCGAGCGAAGCAGTCAGGATGGAAGTCTGTGACTAGAGCCGCTTCTTTCTTTGTTGGCTGAGCTATTAGTGGAATTAGTGGAAACTGAGATAGTGTATGTCCGTAGGGTTGGTGGGGGGTTCATGGATATTTTTTCTAAGGAGTTTGTGACTTTACCCCCTCGACATGACGTTGAGTTTGGGATATACTTATGTCCAAGTTATTTTCTAATTTTGATGTCTTCTTAGTATATCAAACCTTTTGAGTTGTGGGATTTTAGCATTTAAATAGATGATCTGATGAAGAAGAGATTTATCTGGCCTAGTGTGTTTTCATGGGGTCCTCGAATGTTGTTCTCAAAGAAGGTGGATGGTTGTCTGATGTTGTGAATAGACTATTAGAGGTTGAATCAGGTGACATTCAAGAACAATTACCCTCTTCTAATGATAGATGATATTTTTGACCAGTTGAGAGGCGAAATTTTATTTTCTATGATCTATCTATACTCTGAATATCACCAGTTGTGGGTGAAAGAGGGAAATATATTGAAAACTACTTTTAGATATAGTTATGCGAACTTTGAGTTCATGGTCATTCCATTAGGTGTTACGAAAAAACATTCCATGTTCAAGGTCATCATGAACTCCATCCTTCATGTCATCCTAGACTGGTTCATCATGGTATACAACAATGATATCCTAATCTACTTTAATTTAGAGGAGGACCATGTTGGGAATATCATAAATGTCTTGTAGGTTCTTCGACGGTTCTATATCTACATGAAGTTGTCCAAGTGTAAGTTTTGGACACAATAGGTTTCTTTCCTTGGTTATATAGTGTCCCAGAAAGGTGTGGAATTTGACACTTCAATGGTTGAAGTGGTTTTTTCATGGGAATCACCCAAAAATTCAACATAATTTTACAGTTTTCTTGGTCTCGAGGGCTATTAGCATAGGGTTTTACATGATTTCTTTCAATTTTTTTCTCTATTGAATGCTCTAACGAGAAAGCACCACGATTTTTTGTGGATTTATCAGTGCCAAAAAAATTAGTTTTCTAAAGGGGATGTTGGTTAGTTCTCTAGTGCTCTTGTTTCTAGAGGAGGGGGGATGTTTGAGGTGTATTGTGATGCTTCTCTTTTGGGTTTTGGATGAATCTTGATGATTCATAATGTAGTGATTTCGTATCGGTATAGGACATTATGCCCCCACAAGAGTAACTATGTCACCCATGATCTGGAGTTAGCAACATTCTTGTTTTCCCTAAATTTTTGGCGGAATTACCTCATTGGGGAGCACATTATGGTCTACACATATCATAAGAGTTTGAGGTATATCTTTTATCAATGTAATATGAATATGAGGCAATTGAGGTGGATGGAGTTTAATGAGGACTATGATTTTTAGATCCTCTACACCTCATGAAATGGGAATGTCGTGGATGATTCTTTGAGTAGAATATCGCAGAAGTAGGTTGGTCGGGAATCTGTAGATTCTTGGAAATTGATGGAGGATTTTGCAACCTTCCACATAGATGTAGGAATAGATGGTGGTATAGGCTATTTGTTCTAGATGAAATTGTTGTTTTCTCTGATTCTTCTATTGTAAAATTCTCAGTGGGGAGACATGGAGTTAGAGGTGTTTCATTATCGTGTTGGCCATGGTGATGCTCTATAGTGATAGTTGAGGGATGGTCAGAATCATATTTTTCTCCATGGAATGTTTTTGTCCTAGTAGCTTTGTGATATGAAGTTCTTCATGAGTTTCATAACTCACCTTTAGTGGTACACCCACGATTTTCAAAAATATACCATGGATTGAAGATTAAATTTTGGTGGCCAAGGATAAAATGGTAAGTAGCAGAGTTTCTGGCAAGATGATTGGTCTTCTAATAGGTATAGGCCGAGCATCAGGTTTCTAGGGGTTTGTTGCATCCCTTGGATATCCCTGAGTCGAAGTGGGATGATATCTCGAGGGATTTCATCACAGGGTTACCCAGGGCTCAGGAAGAGAATGATGTAATTTCTGTGGTAGTGGATTAGCTAACAAAATCATCTCACTTATTAGTGATCAAGGAGACGAGCACAGTGGATACATTATCCAAGGGGTATGTGGATGAATTTTTGAGGGTAAACAGAATTCCGAGGTCAATTATCTCAGATTGATATGCACGGTTTACCTCACGAGTCTGGATGGGATTTAAAAATTCTTTTGGCACCTAGTTACACCTCAGTACTACTTTCCACCCTTAGATAGATGGTCAGACAGAGAAGAATATCCAGACGTTGTAGGATATGTTATGGGAATGAATCTTAGACATTTGAGGATCTTGGGTACAACACCTACCCTTGGTAGAGGTTAATTATAATAATATCTATCACTCTTCCATTTGCATTGATCTATTTGAGAAGTTTAATAGGAGACCATGTCATACTCCATTGTGTTGTAAATAGGTTGTGTAGATAGTTGTTCTTGGTCTAGATGTGGTTCAGAGCATGACAGAGTAGGTTTAGCTTGTTTGCAAGATAATAAAAGTGGTGCAAGGATGATAGAATTCGTTTTCCAATCGTAGAAGGATACCCATGGAGTTTAAGGGTGAGGACCACATGTTCTTGAACGTTTCACATCTATGTTTGAAATATTGGTTTGACAGAGGGAGTAAGATTTCTCTAAGGTTTGTTGGACACTTTGAGGTGTCGGGACGAGTTGGAAAAGTGCCATACAAGTTGACATTGCCACCGCAGTGAGAGAGGTTCCATGTTGTCCTTCACACCACTTAGCTATATTGGTATCTAAATGATGACTCCCATATCATTGACTGGGGATATTTGGATTTTGATGATGATGTGACGTTTGTTGAGAGGACAATGTTGATCTATGATCATCAAAATAATGTGTTGTGTGTATAATTAATTCTTTTGTTTTGCATGTGTGTTGAGGCATTGTGGTCAGGATGAGATTACTTGGGAGTGATTAATCCAGATGTGTGCATAGTACTCGAAGTTATTTTCAATTTTTCCTTGTTTTTTAATCTAATTTTTGAGCCTTTTTTTAGGAATGATTTTTCCCCTTAGATTGGAATGTGTGGGGTAGTCCTAATGCGTGGAAAGAAGGGGACCTCATTCCTAATTGAGATAGATTAATTAAGATGCGACTAAACCTGTGTGGGCGATTTAGTGCCTCCCAGAGCATATTGTATCTTGAAAAAGTGGATGGAATTCCATTGTTCGTGCATTCAGAAAGTGCAGTTATTATTCTCCTGTTGGGTGTGTAGTGGTCATTTGGGTTGATGTGATAAGGCCTGGTTATAGGTGTTATAGGAGATTTTCTTGGATGTGGGGGTTTCCACTCAACTTTACGAACAACGAAGGGTTGTCTATTATTAAACGTTGATATGTTTGGTTGTTAGCAGTGTTTCAAGTGTAGTGATATCCTTGAAAGTTATCTCGCGAGTTGGTTGTTCAGATACCTTTTTCTCCTAGGATTGGTTTTGGATTCTTGAGGATGAGAGCCATTTGGGAGGTATCAAATTTAATAGGTTGTTCATTCCTAATCAATTTCATTGTATATTTGTTCATTGGATGTTCCTGGAGGTGTCTTGGAGGGAGTTTGGAGATGTTTTATTGTTAAAGGCAGGAAGTAGGGAGGTTACACATCATGTAAATTTATTTCACGGTGTGTAGTTTGGTTTCATGGCGTATCCTAGAAATATTCATGACATGAAAACTTTTACACTCCATGAGAGAGGGATTAAAAACATATAATATTCCATGTTTGAAAAATAGTATAAACCAAGAGGTGAAGGGTTTATTCGGTGGATATAGACCTCGAGGGATATCACGCTATTAATGGGGGTTACACGTTATGTCATCCCTAGATGCTGTAATGTTTTAAAACACTCCAACCACTCAGTTTTTCACTAATCATATAGTTGCAACAATTTATATCATTTTAAATGAACCTTAAGTGCCCCAAAGAGTTCTTAAATCCCTATTGAACACACTTCATTCTGTTGATCTCGATGATCATTTTTTAGCGATCTGTGGTAATCCAAGGGACATTATCCCTTTGTTTTCTAGTAGTTTTCCACAGTTGGGTATCATTATATTCCATAACCTTTCACTGTGATATGGTTTGTCCTTATCCATGATTCCCAATGTGGTGTCTCTCAGTTATTGATGGTGGTGTGGTGTTGTAGCATCCTTGAATGGATGCAGATCTTACAGGATATGTGATCGGAGGACTGTTATGTGGTTCATTATCAGTAAAAGAATGTTAAAACCCATTACAGGAAGACATTCCCTTATCTCTCCTTATTTGTGCATCACGCGAGAGGGACATTTATTTTGTTACCCCTGGATTATTTTTTTTTCTAGTTTAATTAATGAGACATTACTAGATAAATGAATTAAAAAGGTATATGGGTTTATTGCATTCTTTCCACATATTTGTTTATTTTTTGTGATAATTTCATTGTATAGAATAGATGCCCCACTAAAAATGGTTGTTGTTGGTGACTTTTTGTGTGTGCTGATTATATATGTTTTCTATACTACTTTGGTTGTGGATATTGTGGTATCACAAAAAATAGAAACAGGTAAATCACATATAGCTAGCTACTGAGCAGATTCCCTGGGATTATACAGCTTCTTCGATAACCCTTGAATTAACAAGTGGAACTAAGTATGGGATACATTACTAAATATATAGTTTTTTTTGTGGTGATACGGTTGTAAGCATGGTTCTGTATTGTGTGTTGGTTGATTTGTTATTTACGACATGATGGTTCAAAAAGTGTGATAGAATCTCAGGTTGAGTTATTGATTGGTTGTGGAATTGATGGGATGTTTTTTGTAGTGGGTATAAAAAAAGTTTTTTGTTTTCTTGTGTTTTAGGATGTGGTTGAAGGTTTCAGACCTATTTTGGTTGGTATGAGTATTTCTCCTAGTGTTTCTCCATGGTTGGCCTACGTTGTGTCCCTTGGTATGTGATGTTCTTGGTAGTTTCATGGATAGTAATGGAAAATATGAATACTAATTAATTAATAAATTTTGGGACTGGCTTGTGTTGGTTTGGTTAACAAAATGAATAAATTAATTGTGAATAAACAATGTTAATGGTTCGACAAATTTTCAGGTAATTGGAATGAATTTGTGGCTTGTTGGGTAGTGATTTCATTTAGAGGTAGCAGTAAGGTTAGCAGTGTTGGGAGATTGTTGGTTGTTTGAGAACCCATAGAATGGGAATGACTGTTAGGAATCATGTATTTATATACTTTTATTTTCCTTATGATTTGTATACACCCCCACCCTAGTTGATCAATAAATGATGAACACCCCCATCGTCACGGGGGGGGGGGGGTGTCTTTCTCAAAAATCATGGTGGGAGGATGGATGGATGACCACCCACTCATCCCTACTCCTTCTTCCAGGTGGTGGTAGCCCAAGATTCCTCGAGTAGGTTGTGGTTTTTGGGGCCCAGGTGTGTGCGGGTGAGATTTGTTTCCCAAGTGTCTTGGGGATGAGAAGAGTTCTCTTTTCCCAAGTGTCCTCAGGATGACATTTTTTGTACATTACCTGTTTTTATCAGGATGTGATGTGGTAATTGGTCGAGGAAACAATGGGTAGGATGTGACATGGATCATAACCCATGTTTCTGCAGGAAGGATATGGCGTGGTATGTGGACTAGGTGTCTATAGGCAGGATGTGACGTGGTATCTATCCCATGTGTCTACAGGCAGGATGTGATGTGGAATGTGGCCTATGTGTCTTCAGTCGTGATCTAGTTAGGGGGCCTAGATGTTGGTGGGTGGGTTATGATATGGTTTGTTCAAAATGGGTTCGAGCACCATTATATTTTCCATTAGGGTGTGAGAGTGGCTAATCAGTGGGAAAATAGTGAGGGGTACCCTATGATCAATTTTAATTATATTACATTACTTAATTTGGGTTATATGGTAAGTGTGAATTGGTGAGGTTGGGGTGGTTAGTATACATTATTAGGGGTTTTTTTGGTTTTATTGTTTTCTCACGGGGGAATTAGTATGCTTCTTTCACATGTGAATGGAACACTTTGGTTATCCTGCTGAGTATACTGGTATTCTCTCATAATTTATATAAAACACTATTATGGTTTCCAAGAGGACTTCAAGGACCATGCTGGACTTTAATACCATGGATCTTGATCATTTTTTTGGTCCTACCAAGCTATACATTTGGCACTTTGAAGAATTTTGTTAGTATCGGTTGTATTTTAAACATGCATGTGGGATGGATTGTTATTTCTTATATATATATATATATATCTTGGAGTTATTTGGGGATGAAACATCTAATCTCTCGATATTGTTTCTTTAAAAAGGGAAATGCCTCCCATTATATGTAATAATTACTCTTTCTTGATAATTCCTAGTGGTTTTAAATAACCTCAACTTGATTCCTAAATAAATGTTACTACAATTTTCATCTTTTCTAGTTATGGTTTTTATCTTCTACCTCATTTTTTAATATATACAGTACCGAATCATAGACATCATATTCAAAATTCATCAATTCTCAACACATTGAGAATATCGGGTAAAAAATTATTGAATTAAATCATTTTTACATAACATTTCCATAATAAAATGAATTAATTGACCAGAACAAGTCTTAAAAGAATTATTCTGCCCCTCCAAAACACATTAAACGTTATTATATATCATTAACATTCCAAATCATATTTAGTATATGATACCATAATTCCTTAGGTAAATAATTATTCAATTCCTTTTAAAACCATAAATGAATCATTACATGCTTCCATAAGAATCTATATTTTCTTGTTGAACAACTTCAAAACATTGTTACTAAGGAATGAGATGTTCTAACATAGAGAATATCTCTATTTATTGAGAACATTCCTTGTGCAACCAATCTTAGTATTTTCTTACATTAATATTATTATTTCAAAGATCAAAATAATTTTTAGTTTAATGATTATGATGCATTAAAGTATAAAAAACATTATATCAGATGAATATCATGTATTTTATATTTTTATTATGAATTATAAATCAATGTTACCCCACTAAAAGTGATGACCCCATAAATCAAATATATTTAGTGATCCAAGATCCATATTTAACTATGAAATGAGTCCATTATAGAGTTTATCTCACCACATAGTTATTTTGGCATGGAATCATCCCAATCAATATAATTGTAACTCATATATAGGTGAGTGGGTAACAACTTATCCAAATCTATAATATTGACATAATAATCTCTATTTATCTAGTAATATAATACTATTTGGTTCTTTCAGCTTTTCTAACCCAAAGGAAACACCAAAAATAATCTGAAAAAGTTCAATCCTGGGGAATCTAACAATGGAACGACCAACCAAGGGATCTCCTAGTTCTGCCTATTACATTCGTTCATTATACAATGTTATCCATGGAAATTCAGCTATTGATATACCTATTAAGTTGGATAATAGAGTCCTTGAAAAGTGTAACTTTGAAATAATTGTACACATAGTATTTTGGGGGTTTTCATTTTAATTACCACCCAATTAATATACATCATATTCATAATAAATTCAAAATGATTACATCATATTTAGTAATTATCTTCTCTTTTTTTCAATTTCTATGTATGTATGCTTCTAATGATTTAGTTTGGGAATTCCTATTTTAACCACCCAATTAGTTTGTTCATACCACATTATTGTGTAACTCATTACACAACCCACAATTCTATTTTAATCACCCAAAAATAGAAGTCATGTATGTTTATACACATCCAAATAAATCATATTCATAGGGTACATCAATTATTCATGTAAATGCATAAATTCATATGATATGGATAATGTCCACAAGCGTAAGCTTGAAGATACTTATGGCCAGTCCAATTCACTATCTTATCCTAGGAAAGTCTCCAATAAATGTAGGTGGTTTAACCCCAAGTCCCTCTACGTGGGGTGACTTTACTCATGAGATAATTCAATTCACAAGAAAAACTATAACATCAAATATTCACAGACTATGCCTGACTACTAATCTCAAACTCATAATGAAAAATAAAAAATGAGGTCAGTGTAGAAGAAAACTAAAATTTACAATATCAAACCTAGAATGATAATAAAGTCATTGCCCTATAAGAAATTGAACATATAAATGGGCATAAATATTATATATATTTCATAAAAAAATCTAAACCTCAATATAATGTAAATTTAATGAATAAATAAATAGTTTATTTATGTTCAAAGAATGATAAACTTATGAAATATTAATAAATAAATACTAATTATAAATGTTTTATAAATTTCCACTAATATTATCATTTTATATCCATTTCAAAAATAACTCTTGAATAGTATATATTACATATAATTTATATGATATTTCATGAATTATAAACATTTTATAATTCAATTTATATAATATAACTATCTTATATAATCTAAATATCATATATTTTTTAATTTCTAAACACAATATATACAACCTCTGTTGAATTATAAATAAATCATTTATTTATTGATCATAAGGAATACCATTTAAATTATCAAAAGGTTTTCCAAAATATTAAAATTTAATTTTTGGGAATAATGTTTCCTAAATATTTAATTAATTATTTATATAAAATTTGTAATTTATTAATTAAAATATAAACTCTATATGAATTAAAATGCCCTAAAATACCTTTTATCATGATTTATAAACCATTTATAAACCATTTAAAAAACTTATTTTTTAAAAGAATTTTTTATTTACCCTTTCATAAGTGAAGAACCTTTATGCATCTCAATGGTGTAAAGGTTACATAGGGGTTACCCTTACATAGACCTTCTATGTAAGGGTATCACATAAGGGTAAAATCATTACTACCTTTTTATAACCATATCACATAAGGGTATATCTTATACATATCTGACATGTGTAAGGTTAAATCATATTTAACCTTAGGTAGGTCATTTAAGGGTTTGAAACCTTCAAAAAAATTAACAAAAACTATTATACATCATTTTTATTTAGAAACTAGTTGTTAAAACATGTTAAAGAATTGAAGAACATCCCTCTAAGGTTAAATATGATTTAACCCAAAAACACACACACACATAGATATATATATATATATATATAATAAATATGTAATAAAATTAAAAAAATAGAGTACTTGAAAAGCAGAAGTCACAGAAACCATCTTCATCCATCAAAAATAATGTTTGATGATGATCAATAGCAGTATAAAAAAGATGCACCATGCCTTTAAGGTGGTACACCAGCCACTTATATACATTACATATTTTTAGGATGATCAAAATATTTTGGGGGTGCTAGCTCCTTCTCAAAAAAATAAATGGGGTTTCTGGAGGAAGAGAGTCCAGTAGAGGCCCACAAAAATTACACATCACACACTCCCATCAATAGAGTATCTCATCCCCTTATATAGAGGATGTCTAGGAAATCACCTATTCATAATGCATTATACGTGTATATAAATAGTGGGGTATAAATAATTAAATTAATTTAATGATAATCCTTTACTCCATTCATAATGGATTCTAACTAATGAATAAACCATGTGAGAGAAATAAATAATATATATATCATATATATATATATATAATTCATAAACATCGCTTGCATGTAAAATATATGCATCATATGCATGAATTAGATGTTCAAAAATTGATAATAACATATTCTATATATATATATCATGAATCATATTAAAATTCAGCTCATACATATATATTTTAGTGTATATTCAATATAAAATTTCACCCAAGTTCTTCAGAATGAGTTTTCTATCTATTTTGGAACTAATTTCTAATGACGAGGAAATATTTGATTATAAATAAAAACTTTAGTGTATATTATAAAAAGAACCCCATATATCAAGAATATGAATATGGTCAATTATTTAAGGAAAAATAAAAAATAAATGGTATGTTTTCCACTAAAAAGTAAGAATCATCCATGTATTCAGACTAAGATTTAAAAATAATAACATGTTATGTAAATTGTTGAATTAAAACAATGTTTTGAAGTGAATGTTCATTGTATATATGATCACAAAAATCATTCATTAGAATTAAAGGATTTAAATTATAAAATTGGAAAATATGGAAGTTAAAAAGGATATAAATGATCTAAAACCCTATAAATACAAGCCTATCAAAATATTTGGTGAAGGATCTATGAAACAAAAACTAATAATGTTCATTACATAAGATATTGTACATAATTATGTGAATACTTAAGTGTTATAACTCAACAAAATTATGCTTTTAGAAGAGTTGAATTAAAATAATAAATACAAATTAACCAACAATCCTAAAGAAAAGGAAAATCCTACTCAGATAGTGACTGAAATTTATTCTAAATAAATTTCATTAAAAGTTAAAAATTCCGAAATAGAAAATCTACAAAAGTGTTTATTGAAATAACATCAATTGATGAATAAGATTTATGTTGGATAGAAACATATTAAAGGGTATAATTTCTATACTAGAAAGAGTATTGTAGTACATAATTGGTGTTGTGGTGTCTTTGGACAAAAATATTATAGTTTTTGGTATAAAATCTATTCACATTCAAAAAAATAGAACATGAATCAAGGGACGATACAACCTGTAGCAAAGAACTAATTATATACTCCAAAATCATAAAAAGAAAATTAAATTGAAAAAAATTAGAGTCCGCATATAGATATTGGGAAGTGTAATCAAGAATTCAATATCTCAAATGAATGCATTATCTTCTTAATAACACAATGAATAATCTTAGAGAAATATGAAAATGATAATAAAATAATAAATTCCAAAAATTTAAAATTGTGGTTCATTATGCATTTAATGTATAAAATTAATAGAATCCAAGGATTATGGATAAAAAATTATCTTCATAAACTAAAAGTGTATAATATATCTTATATAATTTTATAAGAGTTAAACATTGAGATGTAACCTTTCTAAATGAAAATTTATAAAAAAATAAAAGAAATGGGAGTAGAAAATATTTCGAATAAACCAAAACAAACGCAAAAATATTTTGTTTATTAATTACCTAAAGCATAATATATTATGAACATAAAAAAATTAATATTTGATTGAAATAATTATAAGAAATAATTGTTATTTTTCTAGGAAAATGAATCATATATTTTTTATAACAATTGGTTTTGATATATATGGTATCCTGTTTTAGTTTGAAGAAGAAAAAACATGTATTTAAAAGAGTATAAAAGTTGAGGATAATTTTTAGCACAAAATACATAGGTAACATGGATAAAAAAAATTATTAAATTAATCAAAGTTGAAGATGGTGAATAGTTTCACAAGGTATTTGAGATTCGTTGTTGAAGATCATTGGGTCTTCTTCACATTGAGGTCTAAGGATCCATAAAAAATATTCCAAAAAGTGAAGATAATTATTTCAATAATTTAATTAAAGACTTTACATAAATAGTTTCATTACATTTATGTTTCCCATAACAAAATTTTTTACTATGATTAATAGTTTTAGAATGCGAGATAAAAATTGGTTTTTCCTTTGAAGAGACTGATGTCGGAAAATTTTATTTGGTTTACCAAAAAATAGGTTTATAATATTTCAATAAACATTTTATAATAAATTAATTCAGTGCACCCTACACTCCTAAAAAATTATTTATCTACAGGGGGAATTGGAAACTTATTATTATCTCTAGAACCATGTTAATTGAGCTTCACATTTCATGATATTTCAAGTCTCTTATAGTTATCACCACTAAAATCATTCAAAACGTAACATGCTCTTAGGAAAATTTAGATATGAAATTGTGTGAATTTTGGTCCAATAAAAAACTAAATATAACTCACTTTAGAGTGTTTAAAAGTCTATGTATTTTGATAAAAATATGAAAAATTTGTGGTATGTTTGACGATATAGTTGAAAATGGAAAATTCTATGGTTGAAGAAAAAATTAAAAAAATTATTAGGGCAACCAATATAAATCTAAGAATATGATACATTTTGGTATTATGTTAGTCAATCAGAATGAATATGAGATCACAAATGCAGTCATGTTAGTGGATAAAAATTATTTAACCGATTTTGGTCATACTATACAGGTAGCTAAAAATAAAAAGATTCCAGATAGATATATTGATTCGTATTATTACTATAATGAGGATGGTAAATATATAAATTTAATATAAAACAGTACTAGATATAATGAGCATATTGATTTAGAGAATATCCTCTTGATTTGCAGTCCAGTGGCCTAAAAATATATGAAGCATTGGAAAATTGTCACACGGCTGCATTTCAATAATTCAAATTCAAACTAATGATGTATATTTTCATAATAATGAATGGATTCACGTGATGAATCATGAAATAAATGAAATTGTGAATAATGAAATATGAAATAATTTACCAAGTCCTAAATATAAGAACATCATACGGTATATTGAAAAAAATAAAATTAAAAATCCAATTTTATAAAAATAAAACGTATATTTGTGTTCCATTTGTCCTTATAGATAGAGAGAATGAATTTTTATGAATCATTTATCAAATTTTCTAGAAATATTCCATTATAAATTCCTTTCAATTTTATCCAAATAATGATTTAAAACATTGTAATTGGGTTTAATGTATAAATCTATCAATGGAAAGCTAAATGAAGTGGTTTACATAGAGATCCATCATGGTTTTTTTCTTAATGAACATGGAAGTAGATTTTGGAAATTGAGAAGTTTTTTTTGGTTTTAGATACGGACTAATAGATTATTTCATATATTTGTACGAGTAATTGAGAAGCATGAAATCTTGGAATGATAGGGGGATAGAAACTTGTATGTGAAGATGGCCAACACCATATAACATATTCTAATTTTTTATATTTATATAATGTTTTTTAATAATGAGGGGAGTTAATGTGATGATTTTTCAACATAAATGAAGAATAAATTTAAGATTTATGTTCTTTATAAGAATAATTTTTAGGTGGGTTTAAATATTAACTAAGTGGTAGTTCAAATGTTCATCTCTCAAGAAAAATATTCTACAAGTTTATTAAAAAATTTTCATAAAGATGGATCTGGAGGAGTTTCCACAAGAATTAAAGAATGTATAAATATTATTAAACATTGTTATGGCATGGGTGGTATTGAAAAATAATTATGAACTTTTATTAGAAGTTTTTTTGAAAGATTTAATCTCTGTAAGATAATATTTATGAGATGACTCTTTGTGTAAGATATAAATTTATCATGAAGGAATAACACCTCTTAAAACAATTAGAATATTGAGATATGTATAACATTATTAAAATTAACTCCTAATTATGTGTGGGGTGGAATTATAAAAATAATTCTTCAGTTTCCATGAGTTACACTGAAGATGATTATTTTACTACTTCTTGGGTAGAAATTTGGATTATATCAATAAAAATAAAACATACGTATATAAATTTTATATCTTATTATATACTTGATATTTATTGTGAAAAACAATGTTATATAAATCTATATAAGAATCCATTACAATAGTAAAGTCCAAATAATATATATATTAAGTATAATTTCTTAATAGGGAAGGTTTTTGAATAAATATTAATGTTAGAATATCTTTCTTCCATGTTGAAGATTACTAATATTCGTATAAGTAAACTTCAAGCTATGTCTTTTGAGAAGTTAAGGATACATATCGGATTGTGTGATATTTCTCAACACTATGTTATGTTTTTTCCCTCTCATCATTAAATTATGTTTTCAATGTTATAAATTAAGGGATGAAATCAATTGGTGGATACACCTTCAAGCTCGTAAAACATTAAATCTATTTTTTGAGTGAGTATATGAATGTTTTCTAAATAAGTTTTTAATTTCCAGAAAATATAATGGGATTTGGTATCTCTTATTTAGTTTCATGATTATATCCTTGATTTATAAATTAATTACTCTAGTTCTTATCATTTATCTAGCTAAAATATATAATAGTATGATTAGATAATGGCTTTCTACGTTGAATAAGATTCCACCAGCCCATTTTAAAAAATCTCTTTATACTTATTTTCAATAAGGGGAGAAAATTAGTTTCACATTTTAGTTGTTTTGCATAAATTTTTGAGGAGTAATTTTTTTAGTTGAAATGTAACTAGAATGTGTTGTATTAACAACAAATTGAAAGATATAGATTATTGAACCCATTTTAGATGCCCTTTTATTTTTTTTAAATACATAATAATGGTAATTTTAAGCAAATGTGAATGTTTATAGTGTATTTGAGGAACCTTTAAATGAAATTTTGATTTTAATGTGATTCTAAAGATGTTTTCAATTTTTAAGTAATATATCTGAGATTATATAAAATGGAAAATTATTGAGTCATGGTGATAAGTATGATTTACGCTGAATTTTCACTCTATAAATTACAGTTATCTTATAATTGAAAGGAATATTAAAGGGTATATACATAATATGTATGATATAATAATTGATATATATAAGAAGTATTATCTATAAATCATTGTAATAGTTGACATTATCTTGGTGACGAATAGGACTTTATAGAGAATTTTTATGAAATATCGGAGTTCTTCACTTAAAAAAACATTTTAATAATGGTTCTTAAGGAATTTATTGATGATAGGTAAAATATCCTTATTTAATAGAATGATATATCATTATTGTATGTTTAAATGGATAATGGAAAAATTATGTTTTTATAATTATGATATATTTGTGAAATAAAAAATATATATGTTATGGTCCACACTATAATATTATAATGGAAAAAACCTATGTTTATATGTATGATATTTGGAGCATGCATAAGAAATATATTATAGTGAATATGGAAATATGTCAAAGAAAAAAACCTTAAATTTATATATAAGATACTTTAGAGTTCCTTATGAAATGATTCAAAGTTAGAAACATATTGTAATACATAAAATATATGGAGCGTTCATATTATATCCTATTTAAAAAATGTGAAGACTATGTATATTCCAATGTAATGATGCTAAGTAATTCATCAATGATTACAATATCATCATTATTATAATAATCATGATTCAATACATTTAGTGATTATTTTTGTGAAAAAAGTTACCCTACACCATTATAATATCATTCAAACCATAATAATGTTGTTTCTTGTGTTCACACACACATTGAGAGAATAATACCGGTTTTATGGAATATGAATGTTTCCATAATTTTGGATATTTATAGATATTTGTTTCCTATAGGAGTAGTATGATGTTTATTAGGGATTTAACATCTTGTATAGTTATTCCACAAGATTCTACAAATGGGTTAACAAATTACAGAACCATCATTGTTAAGATTTAAATGGAATTTACAAAATGTAATAACGAAAACTGATGAGGGTTAAGCACTGATTATATGATGTCAATAAGAAAACTAATATTTGAATATATGGGAAAATATTTAGAGAGATGATACTAAATACTATTATATATTGTGTATTGAATAAGTATAAGAATATGGGAAAAAGGATGTGGTGAGGATTAATCAACAATGTTTTTGGGATAAACTATTAAAAGAGGCCATCACCCAAGTATTATTGTAAAATTTGAGAAATAATAAGATAACTTATGTATTATCCTTTCTCAAATATTCTTACACTGGTGATTTTTCTTCTCGAAGTGTTCATATTATGGATATAACAATTTATTTCTCATTAAAGTGTGCATTCTACCTACAAATGCAGTAGGTTTAATTCCAATATCTTACCTATAGCTACATCATGATACCAAAATAATATTTATGTGTTTTTTGGATAAAAACCATTATACACATAGGATGTAGTAATCTATATTAGATATGAACCCCATTAATAAATATACTATGTTTCTTATTAATTATTCACCATGGTGAGTAAGAGGGATCTAGGTTGAATAAGAAAAGGGTGATTATGAATTTAAAAATCGGGTATCAACATGAATTCACCCTCACCCCTCTAAGTGTTGATCGTATCCCATGTGATCTTATAAATACAACATTTTCAATAAAGAAAATTTAAAATTTATTTCTAACCACTCCAAACATGGATAAAGTTATTTATATCTAAAAATAAAATAACAAAGAAACATCATAAAGATCATTCTAGAAAATTTATTATCATTATAATGACTCCTAAACTATTATGGAATTTTAATATAATTTCCATGCCATTAATAATTCATCATAAAACAGCAATTCATGATAACTTGATCATTTTATTTTTCTAGAGACTAAACTAACAATGATATTTTTCAACACACCTAGGGATATAGATTGGTATTGTAGGAAAATTCATCCCAGAGTGATCACAACTTATATTATCTTATGTGATTTATCTATCGACATTCACTTCATTACATGAAGTTTTATTATTCTCAAAAATTGGTGTAAGGCCTTCAATTATCTTGAATTTTTTTCGCATATCTGAATCTCAATCTCAAATAATCTTCTATTAATAAAAATCCATTCATATATAGTTTGGTATCCAATGTTTTATAGTATGGATTCCATGACTATAAAGATAGAATGATACTTAAATGGGTTGTTAAATCTCCTCATTCATATGTTTTTAATAAAAAACAAAAACACCTATGATTGTTAAAATTATTTTTCACAATTTTTGTGATATAGAACCCTATTTAATATTATAAGACACATAAGGACCTATTTCTTCATTTGTAAATCACCTTGTGATATTCATTGCGAAACTAACCCATTGTTTTTTATCAATCATTAAATAACATTTTAATCACATTGTTATATTTTTACCCATTTAAATTTTAGTATATCTATACCATTATATGGGTTTGAATATTATCTCTCCCTATGCAAAAAATAAAATAATTTCAATAAATAGATGGAAGGGGATAACAATTTTAACTCATTAACTAGTAGGTTTTTGATGTTTACTGTTGTTTTTTGTCAATTATTTCTTATATGGGTTATCATGGTTATAAAAAATATAAGATAATAATCCTCATCAAAATTGATTGACTCTCTCACCAACCTTGATTCTACCAAAGGGACAAAATTAAAATAGATGTAGTTAAAAAATTTCTCCCAATTATAGGATTTGGATTCTTTTTAAGTTTCTCCTATTATTGTCTCTTATAGGATTCTACACATAAAAATATAAATTTTTCCATTATATTAAATTTTATATTAAAATTTGGAAATTTATTTATTTTAAATTGTACTAAAATACATATAGAAACCCATGAATTTTAGTTTCCTATCAAAATATTTGGTTCATCTAATGTGGACCGCTAATTTTCAATTAATTATTTAACAACACTTATGTTCCCCATACGGTGAAAAAAAAATACTAATATTTCTCTTCCTCTTCTATCTAATAACACTCTTGATATTTTATACCACCTATTTTAGAGAACAAATTTTGTATCATTGGCATCAATTGCAAAATAGACTTTGAAAAAAAATTAATTAAATAAAACTATTTTTCATTACTGAATTAGAATATTTCAATACTATATCCAAAACATTTACCTTATTGTTCATATAGATATTAAATCATCCTTTTTCTCAGGAATTATTCTCCAGTTACACACAAACCTCACATAATTCAACAAGATGTTATTCATTCTAAATTACATAGTCATATATTATTATGTTTTAGGAAAAGCTGGTATTCTTGATTTTGGAATTAAATTAATAATTCTTTTCTTCTCAATCCATTATATTTTAGGTTTCACCTAATTTTCATTATAAATCTTCTTGGAACCACAATCCTTGACTATGGAATTATATTTTTCAAGATTCAATAAATATTTTCCAATAGAAATCAAATTATGAGTGGGGTTTTTATTTATATATTGTTTCAAAATAATAAATAAAATTATTTCATTAAAATAAATTTGTATTCATTTATATTTATTAATATATTCACATATATAATAAACATTAAAATAATTAGTAATTTCTTTAAAATTTTGGTTCACAAATATTTCTTCTAATTTTGTTACAATTTATTTTCAATATTTGGTTCTTGATAAATATAAAAATTTCAATCATCATATTTCAATTTTCCACAATTTTTTCATATATATACAGTTCTAATTCATTGTTAAAGTAATAAAATTCAATTAAATAGATCATTTCAATCATTGGATGAATCATTTCCTTGGTTTGGTAGTTTATTATGTCTTATTCAAAATATAAATTTGTCCTTAGGCATAATTATTGAATTTTATTAGTATTTGTGACATTATCTTTATTATTTAAGATATATTTTGTTATACTCTCCCATTATAAATATATAGTAATATATATTTCGTTATAATAGACCTCTCTTTTTGGTATATAATTTATTATGTTCTTTTTTAAATAAATAATAAATATTTTAACATTATATCATTTATAATTAATTTAATTTTACTAAAATTAAAAAATACTTGTTTCAGTATTTTAAAAAATAATTTACAAAGTATAATCTAAATTGGTTTTACTAATGGATTCATAATATTTTTAATATATTGTTTCAATATCAACAGATTTTATACTAGATTCACTTTTCCTATCCTCCTTAACATTAAAATTTAATACATTCTTAATTTATTCAACATAATTTCGTAATATAAAAATATACATAACATCAAAAATAATAATGGGAGGAAAATAGCTATATAAAATATATATTTAGATCTAAAATGAATTAACTTTTTAGGATCAAAATAAATTGAGAAATTTGATGGGAGAAATCTCAATATAGAAAAATAAATTAAGGAAATTTAATAATCTTATTTCAATCAATGTTTACCTGATGTGGAAAAAGAGAAAGGGGAAAATAAATGTTACCTATTGAAAAAATTTATCCATACTATGAGAAAACTATTTCTTATTTTGTTATGGTTTTCTAAAAATATAAATGACTAAATTGTTGTTGTGAATGTTGTTGCATCAATATCCCTAATGTATCACTAATATTATAATTTCAATATGTGATTTCTTAAGGTATCACCATTGAACATGTTTTAATTCATCTTGAATATTATAGGTTTTTAATGGAATCTAGTGATCTGAGAATATATCAAAGGCTATGTGAGATATCATTAAAAAATATGTGATTTGGGATTTTTTATTTGAGTGATAATAAATTTATCAGGGAAAAATAATTTTATTTATTCTTGTAAATTCTTGTATGTAATGATAAAATGATATTTTTCACTCAAATTTAAATAATAAAAACTATTAAATATCCTCATTATGGAAAAATCAGCATTTTTAAAAAATTCGAATAAAATAGAGGTTGTTGATAACATTTTTTAATATTATTTTTACAATGCTAAATTATGATGAACTGAAATAGTTAAGAGTTCATTTATAATAGTATGTATGATAAGGGATTCATCACAAAAAATAATTTCAAATAAAATGTGTCTTCATATTGGAAATTTATTTTCAATGACTAAAAATTTTATGAATTTTAAAAAAAAATGAACAGTAAGGTTGTACACAAAAGAAATGTTGATTCATTTACAAAAAAATGGGTATTGATGAAATTAGAAAAGGTAAGGAGAATACAAATTGATATAGTTTGTAATGATATTTTATTTTCGTTTATAAATAATTTATGATGTGGTTTATATGTGATATATTAGAAAATGTCTCAATTTTTTGATTTAATAATTCGATATGAATCTACTAATATTTTTCGAGTTAGGTATTGAGTTGACGTGAGATTCTAATGACTAGTGAACCCGAAATTAATATGTTGGAAATATTAAATATATTAATATCATTCCACATAAATTTTTTAAAAAATTCGAATAACTCTCGAATAGATGCTCGGATCAGACATATGAGGCCACTATTGAGTTCAGATCATTGGTGTTACCCTAGGCTCAACATAATCATTATGTTTATTGAGTTTTTGTCATGGTATAATCATGGGTAAAGAAAATATTAAATAAATAAATTATTTAATTAATTAATTGAATAAATCTGAAAACACAATTATCTTATATAAATACATTGTTGTGTCCAATTCATAGGGTTATTCACATAACACTTAGAATTGAGACAGAGCATTAGTAGAGATTATTGGAGAATGACTATGGAATAGAGGATCAGATCGATACAGCAGTGATAAATAGTGTAAATGGAGTTTATGGATATCACCAATGACTATGATATAGGATTGGTCTTTATTATTGGTTGGTTCAAACTCAAGGTAGAATATTTTATTTATTTTTATTATTCCCATTTAATATCATGTGGTGAAATCAGATCAATTACACTAAAAAGAATTGATTCTTACTGAATGGTTTATTTATTTTATGGTTGATTTTATTTTTTTCAGTTAATTCATTCATCATTCTAATGGAAATAGATCAAGGACAAAACAAGCATTTTCATAGATTCGTTACTCTCTTGTGAATCTATGACATCTTAACTGTTTCTTCTCATGTTCATTGTAGGAAATTTCATTGGCCCACAGTATGAAGAATACCAAGAAATAAATCATTGAGCAGTCATTACTCAATGCAATTATTGGATACATTGGATCTAGTTCAACATTATGTTATGTAAATAAGATACATTACTAGTGTTGGCGGATCATTTTGGATTATAGATTTTCATGCACGGTTGTGCAGTTTATGATGTCTTTACACTACCGTATTGTTTCTCAAGTATACTGGATGACAGGAATCTAGCCATTCGTGAAGGTAGGTCATGACAATCATTGATCCATGCATACTAGTGAGATTGGTTTTCCGAATAATAGGCAGAAGTGATAGAATTGGAAACCATGTTAAGACATATAGGTTATGTAAAATCTATAATTACATGGTTTTAATCTATATATAAAAGATGTGTCGATCCCTAGCTATAATGCTATGCTTTCTATAGGGACGAAAGTATCACTCACCATGTGAAACGTGTCAGGAAATATGTGAATTCACCAAGTGAACCACTGTGTACCCTTTGGTACATGAGCATATTCAAATTACAAAGGATAAGTTGTATAACTAGACATGTCCAATTGTACACGTGCACAGTCTTAAGTACATGGGCATGGCCAGGAGTACATGAGAATGAGCTGTAAGACCTATACAAGTCATGTACATCGTAGGCCACGTTTGGTACTTAAAGGAAAACCCCCTGAGAGATGTTAAAGACACAAGCAGGCCCCAGTGAAGCAGGACACACCATGTACCCCCAAGAAAATGTTGTTAATTCCTCTAAGGAGGTTTGAGGTCCTTTTTCTCTTTAGTTTGAACCAATTTCCATAGGGTGTGTTCCTTTGGTCCATTCCTACAAGGGTATATTGTGTCATTACATCCTTAACATATTATTTTTATCCCCACTTCAATATTAGTCTCATATAGAGTTGATAGAAACCCACAGAGTCCCAGTATGGGATACCCTGTCATATTTTTCCCTAAGTGGGGTTTTAGGATTTGTATTTACAAAAATACATAGGCATTGATCCCCTAATTATCATTTTTTCTGATTATGTTTTTAGTATACCCCATTTCCCTCGGTATGATCATTGTATGTGTATTAATATCTTCTATGTCTGATCATGTACTTCCTCATAGAGAGAATCAATGATTATGGAATCTTGGATGGATACCATCAGTGATGTCTGACCTTTGGAGTGATTTCTCATAGGATGGTGTTTCTATGAGCTCTCAAATGGTATCTTAGAATGAAAATGTGGTTTTGACCTTACCTTGAGACTTAGTGTCTATTATTATTATATATGGAATTTTTTTGTATGAATCATATTATGATTGTCATATCCTTATGATGAGTAGAATACTAGCTTGATTCTTTATACTAAATGATTTCAGGTTATCCTACTATGTATTTTTATACCAAATATGCATAAAATATTCCCACACATATTGTTTCTTATGAATATGACATACTGTTGGATTACATTCAGGGTGGACCTAGAATAGACAAATCTAGGATTTGGATAGACAATCTATGGTTCATACTAAGGGTCACATTTTATTATGGCTCCCCCATTATATTAAGTTAGATTTATTTATAGTTTTTGGTTTGATTGTATTTATTCCTATATACATTATATATTTTTTTATCACACTAGGATTTTTGGTTTTTAGATATAGTAATCCATTGACCTCATATGTACTTCATATTCATAATTTTATTGGTTTTGAGATGTGTGTGTGTGTACATGTGCCTTAGGCTAAGGCCCACCATGTGAGTAATATGCCCATTAGGCATCGGTATCCAACCCATGGGATATTGGATGTTCGATTGGGGTGGTAACACTCATCTTACCCAAATCTAGGAGGCCTCGATGGGATAGGTTATAAAATATTATATGATATATTATATTCTACCAAGCATAGCACCGGTTGGGAATGGTTATTATTATTTGGAAATTGATTAATCTCTTATGGGCCTTCATATGGTAGAAACCATGATACTTGAAAACTATAATATTGGTATGGTAATATTTAAGGATAATTTAAGGTACATGAATAAGGTTTTGTAATTTCATTAAAAAAATCCTCTATTATTTAAAGAAAAATAATAGTTCTAAAGTAATTTGAAATGTTTATAGAGATTATCAATCATATATTCTTTATTTTTATATATATGAGACCTTGGAATATGTATTTATAATCTTAATGGACTAAAAAATACTTAGGTAAAATCATTTGAATAATAATACTCATAGAATGATCTTAACAAGAATGTCTTCTAGATGATCTTAGATTATTATCCTTGGATGAAAGAGCTGGAGAAATATGCAAATCATGGTTTTTATTTAATGATTATTTTAACCTCTATATTATGTATATGTATTGAGATTTGTTGATCTAGATATGTATAACCTATAATATGTGATGAAACTGAAATTTAGGCATTTAGGTTTCAATTTTTTTTATAAATATATATCAATTCAATGGTCATTCCTTATAAGCCACCCATGTATATAGATTTAATGTGAAATAATGACTAAAAATGAGATATATACAGCTGTAAAGTGAATTTATAGTTCTTGTCATCATAAATTATGTAATAGAACATATTTATCAATTACTGAAAATAAAAAATAATGGACATCCTTGGGAACTTAACTATGACATTTTTTTTATTTTTATGGTGAATGGGTTTTTTTGAGAATTTTATGTTGTGGAGTTGATCACCATAATTTAGTATGTATATCTACACCACTTAAATAATTTTAGTGCAAGAATATGGGGAATATAAATATCCTTTCATATATGTTGTCATAGGAATATAATTTTGATATATCTAACTTGTTTTAAGGATTAAGAATATAGGTAGATATACTATGAAAATTTATTTTTAGGACTCATTTAATAGTTATATGGCCTCTTCTAGATGATATTATGGCACGAAATATGTGTTTGGGAAAACACTTCCCTATTAATCAGTTATCAAGAGAGGATGAGGTTTATATAGAACATACTATATTATGTTCCACCATTCAGATATAAATAATAATTATTTTCATCATTTAAAACTAGAGAATAAATATTATTTATCAATTCATGATTAGTTTTCCTTTGGGGGTTACATATGAAAATGATGTCGTATTTGATGAGAATACATAATCACTATGTGAAGGAAATTATCAAGGATTTAATTTTTCATTATATTTAGTCATGATTACTTGTGTGGTAATCTCATGGTACATTTTATGTTAATATTTTAAAATATATAACATGGTATTTTATATTTATGGTATTTTTTAGTTAAATTGTTAAGTTATGTGATATGGTTTGTAAATTCTATTTACATGACTAGGTAAAACATTTCATGCAATAAAGGGATGGTAGGATTTTTATCTAAGAATGAAAATTCGGATGGATTGTGTAGTGGTATGCGTATTATGTTAAAAGGATATATTGGAGGTTTGATTCATAGAAGAAAATAATTAACCTCTACTTCAATGGTTAGTTTACCGTTATCTTTATCTTCTTCAGATAACTTCATTCTATAACCACCAAAAAGATATATGGAATTATTTATTAATTTGGTTCCTATGAAATTATTTTCATTTCCATAATATCACATGGATCCAACTAAGTTGATAGAATTGAATGTATGTCCAGATGAGCGTAAAATGGAAGGGTTCATCCAAATGAGTTTTTCACCGTAGGAGACACCGATTTTCATTTGATGGTGATATATAAACTATGTGATTTTAGTTACTAATTTATGAGTGATATACACAACAAGTTTCTTTATACCATTGATTAGTAATATTTTATATAAGTACATCAATACATTTTTTGTTTTATTTTTTATGAAGTATTGAGGAATTCATGGTCAATTGATGATCATGAAAATTATAAATTTATTTATTAGAGATTCAATGTGGGAATATTCAATATATAAAATTCTAAAAAATTAGAATTTAGGATTTAATTTACCTTGGATATTTCATTCAAAAAAATGTAATTTCAATAATTCTATAAAATTTATGGAATATATGTTTTGGGAAATATTAATGAATATATTTATAATATATATATTTTTGTTTTTTCTTAGATATCATAAGAGATTCATCCATGATTTTATAAACATTTATTCTCTAATAATACTCTTCACAATGAAGGGAGTGATGAGTGTGTATAATAATAATTTATAGAAGTTCTAAAAAAATTATGAGTCCAACATTAGCTCTAATATTAATTCTCTATGAATCTAAAGTTTCTAGTAAGGTAATTTAAGGTGAATAAGAATATTTAATGGGTTGTTTCTTAATTTTGGGGGTCATATTGAAACCTATGTGTCTATAATGTTCTATCTCTATGAGTTGAATTTACTAACCCATGACTTGGAAGTTTAGTTTCATTTTTTAGGATTTGAAGGATAAACACTTTTGCTACAATGTTTACAATAAATAAAAATCAAACTAGTTTTAAATTTAATTTTTAAAAATATAATATAAATTTTTTATACTTGTTTTTTCTAATAATATATTCATACCATTGATATTAATCTCATTAATATGCTAAGAATAAAACAATTTGGAGATATATTTGATTACGACAGGTACAAATTCGGATGTAAAGTATGGAAGAGAATTATTAATTTTGATGGGATTTTTAGTATAATTGTACATTAGGGTGAAGGAAGTGATGGATGTTGTATCTTTATAAAGACATATAGTTACTTTCACATTGATAAAACATCTTAAAAGAGGGAAATTGTTTCAAATATATGATAGGAGGTAATGGGATACACCAAATGGTTAGGATATCATTGTGGGATAGTCAGTTATATTTTATTCAATCTTTTATTATAGAAGGTCAACAATGGTTCCATTATATAATTGGTGTGATGATATAAAATCATTATCCTATTTTAGTAAGGTGGTATAACATAGAACTAATAAGATATATCAGCACATATGTCTCTAATGTTTGTAGTTAGGAATAAAGAAGGATATTTTCATATTTTTTTCATGTTTTATTATTTTCTAATAATTAAATCATGAAAATTTATGGTTTTTTATTGTTTTAGTTTTAAGATAAAATTAAAATAATAAGGTAGGATATCTAAACAAATATCATGATCATATTGAAAAAATCACCATGGTGGCATCATGGTTGTAGGTTATTGGTGTAAAAACTCATGAAAACAATTCTATCTTTACCTATATATGAAAACATTTCAAAAGATAATCTTGTTATAAATCTGATGAATGATTTCATCATGCTTCATATACAATAAAATTTTATTATTTCCACTAGAAACATTATGTTTAATAATGATTCTAGGGGAGGTATCAAAAAATAATGGAGTTGTAGCTAAATGAAAGTGAAGTGTTTTATCCCTAAACAAATGGTTATATAGAGAATAATATAAACATCATGTAGGATATTCTATAGGAATTGGTTAATAATTTATAAAGAAGAAAATGATACATATTATATAAAGAAACCATTTTAGGTTGTTAAATGTGGGGATATGATTCTCATTTAATTGGGTATTCCATTGATATGTATGAAGTTAAAGAACAATATAATATTAGAAGATACTAGGGATTGTGAAACAGATGTGTGGTAGTAATGACCAGAGTTTTTCATTGACCGTATAACCTAACAACAATTTAGGGATGAAAATTTTGATGTTAGTGATAATTATGATACTTATTATCTATATTCTATTTTTAGATTTTCGGGATTCTAGAGTGAATTTAGAATCTTTAAAATTGAAGGTAGATGGGTAGTATTTTTTGGATACTTTTGAAAAATATTTTGGATAATCATGCATGGATAAAAAATTTATAATAGCTCAAGGAATATTTACTCCAGATTTTGGGAAAACATTTCTTCTCGGCATGTGATTGATAAATTTTTCCAAATAATTTATTATATTTATGATAATGGTTTTCCAAATCGTGTATACTAAATATATGTTTTGGGGTTATCACAAGTATCTCCACTTGTAATATCAATTATTGTTTGAAAACCTACATTATTAAACCCTTTAGAATTGGATTATTTTAAGGATTTTTTGGAATGATATTATATCTTATATTTTAACATTTAATGAATTTCACTTGATTATTGATTGGATCAAAATAAAATTGAAGGTATGGTAATGGTTATGTTGAGCTAAATGATTCAAGGTCTTTTATTTAATTATCTAAAAGAGATGGTAATTAATTCTCAAATCGATGAGTGAGGATAATTATACCAAGTCTTAAATATGTTTTGGTTTAATATAAATAGGTTTAGGTTATAGCTGGGTCAATGTGTTTCATGTAAATAATATTATTTCATGCTATGTTTGAAACATCATAACTTGCGTAACCTATTTCTTTTAATTGAAATAAAAAGTATTTATTGGTATTATAAACAAAAAAGTTGAATAAAAAATTTACTCGTTTCTCTTAGAGAATCTTTGGATGTTGGAGGTATGTGTTTAAGCCTCACATAAATAGGTTTTACAAGTAAATTTTATTTTATTTAGGGTAATATGGGTCACATAGTTTCCGTGGTGTGGGTAAAATGGGTTAATTGGGTTGATTTCAATTTAGATTGATTAAAAAAGTTTAGAGGGTTGGGTTTAGTTTTGGGTAAAATAGGTTTAGGTTAAGTTGTTCAACTAGTTTACCTAAATGGGTTAGATTTAAATTTTGGTTAAACAGGCTTCAGTTATGTGTAACCAAATCCATGAACCTGAATTACTAACACTACACTCTCATATACTCTTCATCATTCTCTCACATAAATTTAGAGTCAATAATGGGAAATACATAGAACATAGGGTTATTATTGACTATTATAATTCATGTTGTAAGTGATTAAAAATATTCAATCTATTTTTTTGAATATAGATTATAATAATTGGGGATCTTCATAAATTTACACAACTAGATAGATTACTCTGATCCAATTTATGATATTGGGTAATTTATTATATTTTCATCAATTTTTATGATTGAACATTAATTATAACACATTATTTTTTGAAAATTCAATGTTTGACGAAAAATATGAATTTTAGTTTGGTTAGATTTTTCAAGAAATTTATATTTTTAGTAACCCTGAATATTTTTATTTATAAGGTTATTATCAAGGGAAATTTTTTATTATAAAATGATATATGACTTGGATAATTTTCACCAGTTATGTTATTTTTTTCAATAAAATGTATATTCATTGTATCGAAAATGAATTAACATGAAATAAATTAGGGGAATTGTTCAATTTTTAAAATTACTTTAATCAATATATTTATGTCTCCCACGCTATGCGGGTGTGTATGTTAAAATAACTCTTTATAAAGAAATGTATTTATACCCCTTTGTCTCATCATTGTTCATGTTTGGGAATAAAAAGGATTTGTTAGGTTTAGAAATTATTGGGATGGTAAGTTCCAAAATGTGTCGCCCCACTCATTTTCATGTTAAATTATATGGTTTGAGGTTATATAAATTGGTGAAGTTTCTTTTCAAACACTTTACAATGGGAGTGATGAATCTATATTAGTGGGTGATTAATGATTCAAAATATAATTCTAGTGACTGATAAATTTTTTAATTATGATTGTTAATTCATTTTCCCTAATTCATTTTGGTGAAATGGATAACTCTTACCATTTTATAGGGAAACATGTAGTTTCGAATATGTTTTTAGAAGTGTGGAGTTTTAATTGAATTTTAGTAAAATAGGGATTTTCCATATATTGGAGAAGGTGGATATTTTTCATAGAAATTAAGTAACATGTATTTCTATTAGAAGTGATGATTTAACGATGGAATATTTTTTTGGATTGATGAAAACATACATTTAAATTTAGTGTCTTTTATAAAATGATAACATTTTAAATTAAATATTAATGCTTGGTTTGGATATCTTGTTATAGATTTGTTTATAAAAATCAATATTTTTCATGAAAGTGCCTATAATTATCATGGTTAATTATAATTTTAAGGTGATATTTCTTATATAAAGGAGAATATTGATGTTATGGTGTAAATTCTATTCAACTTACACTAATCGCAAATATGTTCACCTCAATAATATATTGAAATTATTTTTCTTGGTGATGGAAAATGTAAGATGACATTATTCTTTAGGGTTGAGTGATATAACTTATTTTAATAAATATATGATTATATGGTGTCTTATTCTCTTAGAACATCATTTTATATTGGCATTAATCTCATCAATTAAATTTAAAAAATTTGAATTTTGTTGAAAATTGTAAATCAATTTTATATTCACTTTAAGGATTAATTAAATACTATTATCTAAATTATTTTTGCAGACACATTCATTGCCTTATTTTAGAGGTGTAAATATTCCAAAATGATGAAATTTTATATTTATTTCTTGTTAGTAGCCTTACGAGAAACAAGATGTGTATGAGGAAATGTGGTATCCTGGATCAAGTTTTTATATTTTTCCTTCAAGTTCTAAATGTTATACAACATATAAACAATAATTCTTACGAATTATTGAATCGTGTTTCATTAAAAACATGTTCATAAAATATTTATAATTATATACATAACCTAGAATATATATATATATATATATCTTTGTGTTCATGAATCTATGCATGCATATGTTTATATATTTACGTTACTATTATCTCATGTGAATCTGTTGTGTCTAATCCAATTTAGACTACTATATAAACCAGTTAATTCTTATACATATACATTTATTGCATTATATAATATGTTCGTCTATTTACAAGTGAGGAATTATGGTGTAGTAGGATACTTCTAATCTTTTCTACCAAATTATGATTCTTAAAGTTTTATAATAAAATGAAACATACCCTATAATTAATATAATAAACCACTCAAGTGTGTGATACCTTCATTATACATTTCAAATTAAATAAATCCACCTAAAATTATTCAATGTGTGTATTCATGTTTTAATTTACTATATGAGACATAAATAAAATTTTTTTAAATATGTATTAAATAACATTCCCAATGATGTATGAAATACATGTGAGATAAATAATTTTTATTTTTAGTACATATTAATTAATTAATTAGTATATCAGGTGCATGTGATGAAAAAACGATAATGGTGCGAAACTTATTAAATCCTTCATTTAAAAAACATTTCATCATATTTATACTTTAAAGTTTGTCATTTAAAGTCATTGATCAAAAACATGGGTTTCATTCATATCTATAGATACCTAAACACTACCTTAAATAAGGATAGTTGGATGTAATAGACTCATGTCATAATATTTGGGTGTGATCTAAATTATACACTTATATGGTCTTTTTTACCTATTATATAAAAAACCATCCGTTCAAATTGAGTTTCGTAATGATATTATGGGAGAATAGTTTTCCACAAAACTATTCAAGAGTTTTATGAAGTTTAATTAAAATTAATAGTCAATCCAATATAGTTGTATATAGTGTGATTTAATTTTATTTAATTAATTTTTTATTGAATAAAAGAAATTTTTAATTTTAAATAGATTAGATAATCTTAATGGGAAAATATTTTTTTCATAGTATATAGAAATGTTCTTTACGTATAATATATTAATATCAATTTCATTTATTAGAAATAATAATAGATCATGATACTAAAAATTAGCCTCGAAGAGACAATCTTTCTATAGGAATCATAGTGCAACAAACCTACATAGATGGTATATAAACAAGACAATTATTCTGAGTCGCAAAAAAAATATTCAAGAGATTTAAAAATATCTTTCATATACATTCAATGATTGAGTAATCAAAAATTAGAGTTAATAGAATCACTCCAAATATCTCTTAGAGTCTCATGAATATATTTATAAACCATATAACAATAATTCAAGATATTACATTAAATTGTGAAAATTATTAACATGATCAAAATATTTGTATTATTTTTCAAATTTATTTTATATTGGGAGGTATAAATATTTTAAGGAAAAATTTCAAATAAAAATGAGGGATAAAAATTCATTCAGAACCTAAGAAATCTAAAATATTAGTATAATCAATTATTTTCATTTATTTATTTTAATTTTAATAAATAGGTAGTCTAGACTAAATCCTTCAATAGTTTCTAGATATATAATTTTGTTTTTTGTTAACAATAACATGAAAGAGGTTGATAATATTTTCCTGAATTATTAAAAATATAGAGATCATATGAATAAATCTTGAAAAGGGTGAAATGAAAATTAGTAATTATGTAACCAATGGTGAATGATTTATATGTAATCATGGACTCTAATTATTATAAAAGTATCAAGTTTAATATTATTTTCCTACTCTATTTCTTATACTAAATAGGAATAAAGATAATTAAGGAAATAAATCCAATTGTTAGAAAATAATAAATCATAAGTCAAATTTTATATATATATATATATGATTCAATGAGATATGGTGAATTCGATACCAAAAATATTGGATTTTTTGTTACTGAATTAATTTTCATTGATTATTCTATTAGGGTATTTTATAATAGATTTTATCATGTATTTATTTTGATATATGTTGGATGAATAGTATGAGTGGAATAGAAAAAAGGGGTTTATGATATTAATATGAGAATTGGAGAAAATTTTGTTTTTTTACAAGGGTAATTTCATGAAAAAATATTATTTTTATTGGAAATGAATATTTATGAAATCATATACCTTATTATAAATAACAGAAATTATATTTATATATATTTTTATGAAATGACTGGATTTTCAATTAGATTTTTGATAAAATATTTCCTTTTTTATTTGAATAAAATATTTAATTATATCCATACTTTGATTAATTTTTTTATATTAAATATTTATATAATTAATTTAGTAACCTCATTTTAGGAAACATGTTAGACCTTCCATTTTCCCTAAACATGGACTATATCATTAATATTTTATTGAGTTTATATTGATAGTTTTTTTTGTTAAGAGAAATTGATGTATAACTGATCATAAAAATGAATTTTTAATTAATAATTAGATATATAATGGGTTATTTTCCATATTGATAATGTTTTAGAGGAATCTAGATTTTAGAGACAAATTGGGATAGGTTTTTTCAGGGGTGCATGGTCAGATACATGATCCCAAAGGTAATTCACGGAGAAAATTTTATATTATTTTGAGTGTATTATATGTTTCTCAATCAACAACATGATCACTTACACAACCTCAAATACCATTCATAATGATCACACATTAGGTTTTATGAGGTAGAAGGTTATCCACTACCACCTATATGGTTTTGAAGACCATGCATGGTAATTAAAGGTTGGAGAAAAGTGATGCATATTTTTTAGAGCAAAAAAAACTCCCCTAAATTTCTTCATTATTTTTTTTGAAATATATTTAACAATTACCCATCAATATTAAGATGATTTTGGAGGTCTCGCATAATTCCATTAATGGATTATGTGTGTGATTTGTGGGATTAAAAAATCACATATTAACACTAAATATATTTTATCTCTAATGATTTCAGTCATCCCCCTTAGATTCAAAAATGGGGATGATATATAATTTAAAACATATCAATATTTATTTATTATCATTCATCTTCATAATGATTTTAGATATTTATCTTCATGGAATGATATTACAAGTCAAATATGAGGAGTGGGCCAAAATGGCAGGTTTAGGTTGTTGGATTCTATTTAATTTAGAAGAATGAATACTATGGTGAAAAATATTTATTAATTATGATTAATAATTGTTTGAAAATGAATAATTAAAATTAAATTATTATATATGTTAAAAATAAATTTCTAATATAAAATTGTTTTCTTTGGAATGGAAAATATTTATATTCATCAGTGCTTCAAATGAAAAATTGTAATTTTTCATTGGAAATGATTTTATTTATTAGATGATATGTGCTATAAGTATTATCATTATTTTGTGATTAATGTGAAGGAAAATATATTTTTATAGTATGTATTTTATGGGATTTTTTTTTAAATAATAAATAATTATCATTAAAAATAGTGTGACTTATAGAGTGTGTGTTATGTACAATAATGAATTGTATAGGTTAAAAGGTGTCACCTTACATTGGTGTGGGTTATATGTTTGAATTGGTAACATCTTTGGTTACATGGGATAAATTTATCCCAAAATGACTGGTTTAGAATATATTCGGTCTTTCCTTAGTATGATGATTTTAGAGAAGTTAGATGATTCTATTGAAATTTTGAATAATGGGGTGTTTCAAGAATTATTAGAGAAATTTTTTTATTTATTAAATGTAATAATAAATGATAAAAATAATTATTTTTATCATTTGAAAAAAAAATTCATTTTGAACAATGGTATAAAAATGTCAAATTTTGTAAGGAATAATGATTAATTTTTTGATACCATTATTTTAAAAAATTATTTATATAACATAAATTATTTGTTTAAATTATATTTTTGTCATAATAGAATCGTGTTTTAAATTTGTTATTTCTAATATATTAAATTATGTTAAATTCATCATTAAAATATTATTATATCTATACTCACCCCCAATATGTGTAGTTAAGTGGACATGTAGAGATGAGCGATCATGACACAATAATGTGGAAGGATTTATTTTTTGTTAGTGATGTGTAGTAGAAATATGTTTTATTTATGCTAAAGGAATTAGTGGTATATGTATATAGATATTGATTTAACATTCTCATGTCTGCTTCTTTACTTTCATTATATGTTAAACTAAAAACCATTGTATTTCTATAAAAAAGTTTTATTTTATAAGTGGATTTTAATTACTGATATTTTACATTCATATAAATCTACTAGTGGATATAATTGGATAATCCATGCTCATTAGTTCATTTTTGTCACTCATTGTATTTTGACAAACACTTTTAATAAATCATTATAATTGAGGACATATGGAATCCTATCTTGGGTTATAGGATTTGAACTCCCTATTCAGGTTGTCACAAATATTATTATAGAAGTATTTTATATTCTTTTATAGGTCTGGTACGAATATAAAATGGGAAGCTTGAAGTTAAAAAATTATCCCATATAAAAGGGTATCTAACTAATTTTTTAACTTTCCTGAGTTACTAATACATACAGGAAGAATGAGAGGTTGGTAATTACATTGTTAGATTTTTATTTTTACCATGTTAACCATAAATGAGTCAAAATGATGAAGATTTAATGTATAAAGATATGATTTGTAAGGACTTCACAACAAAGTCATGTTTTTGTAAAATAATTATATATTTTTTATGGAAATTGATTTCTATTGCTCAATAATTTTTAATTTTCAAAAAGTGATTTTGACATGAATTTTATGAAATATCATTTTATTATTATGAAAATGTATATTGTAATAAGATTTATTAAGGTAGTAGGAATTTTTTATAGAATAATATGGAGTAAAATTATTATAATTATGAATGAGTGAGTGATTTTTTTGTATTGAGAAAGTTATTTTGACTGATTTAAAAAAATCCAAGAAAATTATTCTTGTTGAATTTGGCTTTAGAGTGGGGTAGTTTTCCCCTATGGGCCCTTGTGTGTTATGTGAAATTGTATATTTTTTCATAATGATTGGAAAGGGTAATAATTAGCAGAGCTAAATGGTTTACAAGAGGACTTAGATCCTCTAAAGAAAAATCAACCATCAATCTATGTTGATCTCAGTAAGAGAAGGAGGATGAATGGTTAGAAAATATAAATTTTATCTTCCATGTTTTTTAAACACCTAAAACCAGGATTACTACGTTTGGTTATTTTCTGTTAGTGGGATTGTCTAGGATGTATTAAATTTAAATCTTGGAGATTGTGAATAAAAAATATATTTATTGAATATTCCTCTAAAATCTATTTATTTATTTTTATTTTTTAATATAATTAATGAAAGATTAATCCCATGAGTTCCTGTATTTAATTCATGGTAATATATTCATTTTTTATTATTTTTTTAAGATCACTATTCATGATAATTATATATCATACTTGAGAGTAAATCAAACTCTCATGGTATGTAGGATTGAGATACGGTTTCTATTGGATATAAAATGATGGATTACGTAACTATAAAAGACAATATATATATAGGCGGTGAGTAAAAAAATAATATAGAGGTAGATGTAGTTTACATGTGTTATGATATAACATCAATTACTCTAATTTACAGATTAATAAATTCACATAGTATCTTGAAGAATAAGTATAAATACTCCCATAGATAATCCGTATAGAAATCTTCTCATGAATCTCTTGGAAAGTCTTCACAAGATGACTTCATGTGGGGTGGTTTAAGAACCCAAAATCAATGCATAATACACTAATTTATGTTTTATTTTAATAAAACAATACATTATTTGTTGTAGACAACCCACAACCCCAAGAATAATTGAATTGAGAAATAATATTATTTAAATATAATTATTTTAACCAAGTTTTTGGGATAGTGGGTATGAATAGGAATAACAATATTTTATAATATACTTAAAATTATTATTAAAAATATTAATATATCATAATTATAATATTAATTGGTTTTAAATGAATATAAATTATTTTAATGGAAAAATATATATTTATCAATAAAAATATTTTATGTGGGTAGTGATTTTTTAGCTTAATAGATTTAATTAATTACTATTGATAAATTATTATAATTAAATAATTATAATATATATTTATATTAATGAATTAATGTACATTTAAATATGATTATTAGTCCTGTAATTAGAATAAATTCATTTTTTTTCAAAAATACATTTTCATCAAGAATGGGTTTCTATGCATTCTATACATGGATATTATAATTAATTTATATCACTTATATAAATTCTATTATAAATAATGTATATAATTTTAAAAATAATAATTTAACAATTATCTTTGGTATATTTTTTGTGATGACATAGAAATATTTGAATTTTCTTGTGAATAGTGAAAATATATAATTTTCAAAATATTATCACTTTTATGAAATTATTGTTATGTTACAACAAATAAATAAATACTACAAATTTTAATCAACTAAATATGTCTTTTTAGAGTAATAAATTTTATTTTAAATCAAAAAATTTAAAATGATAACTCAGGCATGACTTTTGTTAACATAAGTTATATTTTCATCAAACAAAAATCAATTTTTCGGTTTTTTCATTTAATGGTACAGTTGGAAGGTGCCAATTGGTTTTGAAATAATAAAAATAAATTTTAAAAATTAATTATATTATTAAATAACCACAAAATATTTTAAATCAAATTTTTTACTTAATTTCAATGTAAAAATATTTTTCTCTTAAATAAAGTATTTTCCTAAAAGTTTATTTTTTCCTTATTATATAATTATATAAAAACTAATTTTTGATACCCATAGAGAAGTAATACGAAAAAATAGAATCCAAATTTTTAATCTTGATTTATATATTTTAATATAAGTACACATTAATTTTTTTTACACAAATAATTTATCATAGAAAAAAAATTATGTTATCACAATTAAAGTTAAATTGGATTTTAAGGAGTTTAACAAGGAAAAAAAATGCATAAAATGTCTCCAAACCATGCCTAAATGTCATTAGTTGAGTTTTTTTAGATCCTATAATATATTACTAATGAATTTTGGGTTGTTTTGTAAAACTTTACAATGAACAATATCTTCTAATATTTTCGAACACTAAATAATAAAGATTGTAATTTCCCTCACTTACAAAAGAGAACAACATATCCAATATTATTTAAAAATATTTAGCCACTTATATTGGCCTATAACTAAAAAATAACATCTTATCTTTTTTCATGTAATCTAGAGCTTCTAGTCTTCCCCTAACACAATCTGATGACAGAATAAGGTGTAGGACTAACAATTATTTCTAAAGGAGAGGTAAAACTCATAACAGAGTTCATTCATTTTATTTCTTATAAATCCAAAAAATTTATCCTAATAATTTGGATATAATATCTTTAATATCATCCATTTATTAAAAAAATTTCTATTGACTACATAACCCTTATTCTATACCTTTTTATTCTTTGGAAAATGATAACAATGCTCGTGGGTATGTGTGGACAACCATCTCCATGAAATGATGTTTTTTTCATAACCACCTCATAATGATGTTTATTATGATGGATTTAATGAATATATATGATATCATAGACCTTATTATGATTGTCTAAATATATGATATCATCTACCTTATATCCCTTCCATCTGTTGTAAAATGATAATGTCACTCATAGGTACGTGTGGGCTACCACCTCTAAGAAGTGATGTGATTGATTTTTCTATTACCAAAATTAATGATTAAAACTAAATTAATATTTAATCTATAAAAATTATATTTATTTCACCATAAATATTTGGTCGATAATGATAAAAAATACCCAACTTTCTCAAAAATAAATATTATATCTTAATAAATAAATATTCATTACATTACATAATGATTCAGGTGAGAATCATCTAGGTATAGTATCTTTTGAAACATGGACACACAAAAAAATATTCCATAATTGATCTATATCATCTCCCACTACATTATTCATTATTAGAACCCTTCAAAAACATATCATACATAATACCTTTCTTCATATCTTGGGTAAAGGACACATCATAAAGGGTGTGATCAGATACTCAATGATGGTAAATAATATAAATATCAATATAAAATGTGAATATGGGTATCAAACCATGAGAATAACGTATGAACCACATACCATACATAAAATTCATCATAAACATGATTCATATAATAAATCATGTCATCTCGTAAGACATGAATCATAATGGAATTGAAGAACATGAATCATGGGATAATAACATTGGAATAAGACATATATTTGTGGTATACACTTAATCATAGAAAATATTATGTCAAGTCTACCCACCAAAACATTCATAAAATGTTAGGCTTGGGATAACCACACTTGTAACTTCATCATGCTTGGGATAACATCCCATGTACCATATTATTGGTTCGAGATAACCTTTTGTGTATACACTTTCAGGATTCAGATAACCTCCTGTATACCCTACTTTGGGCTTGGTATATCCTCTCATATACCCTTTAAGCACATATAACATTAATCATCTCCTAATGAAATGGAGGTATATATAGTTCCCACCCATCACAAGATAAAAACCATACATTTTTGTTCCATAATATTAAAAAAAAATCTCCATATCATTCCCCATGAAAATAAATGGGTTTCTTAATCATTTTATCATTTCCTCAAATCCCAATCCTTATAAGTAAAAGTGAGTTTCATATGAATTTTATCACCTTATAACCCATATAAGAGAAATAGTTTTCATAAAAATATTTTCACCATAAAAATAAACCATATATATAAATAATAAGAATTATATCCTCAGAGCAGAGCCCCTGTAAATCATAAGTAACATAAAATGATGTTATCTTAGATATAAAGTTATTTTGAAATAAAAATCACTTGGAACATTTCTTGTGGAAAATATCTATTCCTTAAAAATAACTTTTAAAAAATTTAAAATTAATAAAATATTATAGAACTCCTTTTAATTGAAATCAATATTAAATAATCATAATGTAATTTTCAAATAAAATAATGGCCGTGTTGTCAGAAAATTTTCATTCATGTCATACGTGTTAAAACAATGATCCCTTTAACATTTTCAGCAAAATCTAAATATACCATATTTGGAAATAAATAAAAATATATTTTTTTGAAACATTTCTAAAAAGAAAAAAAACCTAAAAATAAATTTAATAAAACATATAATAACATTAGAATATTTTTTAGAATCTCTTTTAGAAATCATAGTCATAAAACAGAAATGGTTTTCAAATGAAGAGAGAAATAAATACAATTTTCATTAAAATGGAATTTTAAAATAATGAGGGTGTAAAAAGATAAAAACGAATGTAAAAAATTATTCTATTGAAATAATATGATAAGAATAAAATTCATGAGTTTCTCGAGATGTAGATCATAATATTTCATCATTGGAAATGTAAACATAAACAATTATGATAAATAATAAGATAGTATTGTAAATCCATTACAACTTTGTTAACATTGAATCATAAGCCCCTTGAAAAAATAATGTTAAAAGAAACATAAAATATCATGAAAATAAATAAATTCATTATATTACACGTAAAAGGGGATGTATACAAACCACAGAAATGAAAATAGGGTCATAACATCACCTATGACTCAAAGAAAAAAATTGAGACTAAAATACCATATCGATCTGGGATCTTCTGAAACATAAACTCCATTAAAGAGAGATATTAAAATGTAAATGAGAAATACATTATTTTCATGTGAATATTCATAAAATAAATTTAGGGGTAGTATATACGCCACATAAAATAAATAGGTGGAAAAAATGGAAGGCATCTCACAGATGTAAAAAAGTGAGACGTAAATATGTTACCAAAAGTATTGATATGCTTCATATGGATTTGAAACACCTATATAATATATATAAGTACATTAAAAATATATTATAGAACCATAATCATATGTATCATTCCATATATTATTTTCTTATTTCCTTTTATTAATCATTTTTGAATAATTATGCGTTAAAATATTATTTTGGGTAACAACGACATAGTTTTTCAAGTATGATTTGATTTATTATTTTTGATCATATTAATTTTATCAGGATTCCATAATAACTATAATTTTAATGTTTAAATAGATATCATACATATTCATTATATATTTTTTTATAGTAATCCATTAAATTTGGGGATAGAAAATAAAATACCCTATTGATTGAGAGGGTGGGTCTACGTATGCATGGACGATGTTTTTATTTTCTCGATGGATGACGAAGAAGAAATTTAAATAATACATCACCATTACAGAATCCATTTATCTCATATATATATCAAATATTTTTATTTAATATTATCCTAACTACATTACACATAAATCACGCATACATAATGAATCACATCGCTTCACGAGATGGTAGTTCGTCATATACACGAGCGATATTAATATATTCTAAAAGAATGAAAAGAAAAAAAGGTTTATGTTATATCATAATTGCAGATGTATTAATATTTTTAAAATATAATATGTATTTATATATATTCATTTAATATATCATTATTGTCATCAAATAAAAATATAAATGAAAAACGCATCATATCGGTTTGTGAGGCGGTATTCAGCTGTACACATGAGTGAATTTTTTGTTTTCAAATCAGTTTGGGGATAAGAAGTTATGTAATTAATTAGATTTTACTATTTTTATTTTTATAAATTATTTTGAAAAATTCCAAATCTATACAGTGAGACGACGTACGATTCTGAGGCTTAGTGTTCCTGAAAAAATTCATTAAAAATTGTTATGTTTCTAATAGCATGTGTGATCAGATTTCCTAAAAAAGTATAATAATTGTTAAATGAGTTCATATATCAAAAATTCTATGACACTGTTGAGATCAAAATGGTGTATTTACCCTATGTGTGACCTAACTTTGGTTGACATGGGTCATCTAAAGAAAAATTCACTAAGAATGTAACCATAAATAAAAATATTTTTTTACGTATTAATTACTCATTAATAGTTTCTTGGACTAGAAATATGGGACCACTATTGTGTTCATAATGTGGTGTTATCTCAAGGCGTGATATAACTATAGTCGGTGTGGGCCTTCTATGGAAAAACCCGAAAAGGATGTAATCATCATTAAATAATTTAAAAGTAAATTATTTTATTTTACATGAATTGTTTTTGTTATGCCATTGTCGGGAATTTAGGGATATCAATATAACCCTAGAATTACAATGAGACAGGTAAGAGAAATCTCTTGACAAATGGTGACATGTCATGGATCGACGGTTGACACACAGCCAATTCTAAGGAATCTTGTTGATGATGACAATGACACAAGGATCCTTCGTCAGCGATTGATCTGAATCGAGGTAAGCAGTTATTTCTTTGTGATTTTTTCCCTATTCATAGTTTTCATGATAAACGTGGTCTAATAAAAGAACATATTGATGTGTGCTTTGTATTAATGTGTGGTGGTTATAATTTTTGTGTTAATTAATGGGAGTTTTTTTATTCTTTTTCATTCATCATTTTAACGAGAACGATTTGAGAATGATAAAAACCAAGGGTGATGTACATTCCTTGGGTGTTATTTGTGCTTCCCTTATCCCATGTTCTTTGTTTTCATCACTGTTTAACCCTTGTGGCCAATATTTGACTTTTCAGGTGTATCCTAACGTGATCGGACACTCAGATTGGTGGAAAACTAACAATTGAGGTTGGGTCTATGTAGATCGTGACACAAAAAGCATAGATCTACAACTATTTTAAAATTTGAGCATCAGAGGTGGTGCAGTAGTCCATAGAAGGGACAATTGATGTGGGTCCATTGCGATAGTTCAGTGAGGTGGTGCGTGGTGGTGCAGTGATTGGAGGTGGTGGTCGTGGTGGTGGTCGCGGATGATAGTGGCGGAGATGGAGCAGGTTGTGTGGGACATGGTGGACCAGAGCCGCGGTATGCTAAGGCAATAGAGCCAGAGATGCGGCGTGGCTAGGGGATCCAGTGAGTTCACTATGCAATGTAGAGGGGTAGCTGCATGGAATGGTGTAATTCATCACGGGCGACCACATAGAGAGGAGGATGCAGCCAAGCGGGCTGTGTGCGATGGCCCAGACAGCCAATGCTTAAGTGAACAAGGCCAGGGGAGATGGTTCGTGCTCAGGTAGAGCGGGTAGGTCCCAAGAAGAGAAATCTGGATCGACCCAGTCGATCGGACCAGATCCAGGCCAAACCCTAAATCATCCCTGGGTGGTCGCGCGGTGGACCGGGGTGCGGTCACATGGATTGACTATGAGGCAATCGATCGTGAGTCTGTCCACTGGCCTAGTGACCCCCCTATTTTCTAAAATGTCAAACCCCCCCTAAATTTTAAACGGTGTGTCTGTTTGAAGAGACATATGTGATGTTGGGACCCTTATAACAAGACATCCATTTTGAGATATCCTAATTGGGTTTTTATGAGAGTGTGAATACAACCTAATGGATTGATAAGAGAGTTCTCATGGAATAAGCATGCATTGAGAAATCATTTTTGTGGCTAGCTTTCACCTAGAGACTATGTGTCTTATTTATACTATGTATCTAATGGATAATGTGTGTCTTATGGATAATATATGTCTTGTGGAGACTATGTGTCTTTTAGATATATGTGTCTTTTTGAGGTTTTGCGTCTTATTGGATTGATTATATCTAGATGTTCTTGATATATTTTCTTTAGACATATATCTGTGTCGAGAAGACTTTGCATTCCTTGGTGGTATTCATTGGTGGTATTCCATCATGGTATTTACCTTTTTTTATTCCTTCATGGTATTTTATTTGTGGTATTCCTTCATGGTATTTCCTTTGTGATATTTCCATTGTGGAATTATTTTGTGGTTTTGCGGTGTCCAACTGAGTATTGTTTTACTCACCTCTGCATGATATTTTCTTGCACATGGTGTGTCTTGTGCAGATGATCAACACTTTGACAGAGTTCAAGGAAGACCAAGACCAGGAGGTTCGTTGTGAGACCGAACATGCCGAGGTGTGTTTTGGAAGAGTTTCAAATGAGAGTCCCAGTACCTCTTACAATATAGGTGGGGCTTGTGGCTGCATACTCTTTTCTTTTGGTGGTCTTGTTTTTTCCATGATTACATTTTAGTACTTTCCGTATTATATTATGGTTATGGGATATAGTGGTTTTATTGCATTGTTTACTTAGTGATTTTACATTTTATCATTTATGACTTGGATATGAGTGTGTCTGTGGATATACTTAAGAAAATTCCATTCATTTGTCGGATATTCCTACTCAGTGCTAGTCACCACCCCCTGGCCTATTGGAGACGGGCTTCAGTTAGTCACAACACAGTCCCCTCTCAGTTGGTTTGTGATAGAGTGGTATCAGAGGGGGTCAGTTCTACATCACGGTTGGGATTTTCTGAGATTAGTTTGGGGAAATAGTGTTAAGTGTTTGAAGATTTAGTTTCAGGCCAGGGAATCCAATGTTGGTGTGGTGGTATATGTATCCATACAATAGACTATGGGCACCTTATTTATGACTCGGTACATGAAAACACTTGTTGAAGATAAAATAATGTTAAATGAATCATATAAAAATGGGTTGTGTCTTCCATTTCCTTCGTGAGTCGTCTCTAGACATATACTCAATTTACAGTGGAACATCTTGTTTCATTACACGATTCCACCACCAAGACTACTAGCTAGGATACCACCACGTGATCGTGAGGATGATCCTCCTAGTGTAGATGCATCAGTTCCGGGTCTTGTAATGGAGATATAACCTCCAAGTGGTTTACCTGCAATACCACTGCCCATCGAGCAGCAGCTACTTCCATTACTACCAGTTAATGGTTCATACAGAATGAGAGTATTTACTGAGTTTTAGAGGAAATGACCTCCTAGATTTCAGGTTGAGCTAGACCCTATGGTAGTTGATGATTTTTTGGATGATGTTATAAATGTCCTTCACCTTTTGAGGACACCTTCCAATGATATTTCATTCCTTACCTCGAGTCTCTTTTAGGGCACATAGTCGTCGTGGTGAAACTTAGTAAGCCAGAAACATAATTAGATGACTCTCTCTTGGGAACACTTCAAGAGTCTTTTTAGAGTGGAGTTCCTTCCAACCACAATGTGGTTTGTGTGCATATAGGAGCTTCTTTATCTGGAGTAGGGCAGTGAGACTGTGGCGGAGTATTTAGAGATATTTACCGATCATTCGCGCTACACCACAGATATGTTATGTGACTCATTATTTATTATTAGAACCTTTGATAAGGGATTACACCACGAGATCAGGGCATCCATGATATCCCTTATCATTTCAACTTATTCTAGGGAATTGATAGAGCCCTACTAGTGGATAAATTTCTAGTGGAATAGGCACTAACATTGGGAGATACCAGGAGGAATCAGGTAGGTGAGACCTCAGTAGAAGGTAGCCAATGGAAGCTGTAGGGACCCAATCAGGCTAGGTGTTTTGAGAGATGATATTAGGATAGAGGATCATCGGTATAGGGCTCCTAAAGAAGCTTGAGTTTTCTAAGGGACATGTTGTGTTACTCGTGTGGCGGTCGATGAAATCAATCATGAGATTCCATGACCCATCGTATGCCAAATTAAGATATGTTCAAGGGTACACTAATACACAGTTGGAGGAAGGATTGGGGTATTATTTAGTGTGGAAATCAAGAATGGTTAATAGATAGGGCGACGGTAGATGGTTGGAGGTTTGACCTTTTACCACCACCACCACTAGGTGGTCCACAACCGGCTCAGGTAGCTAGTGGATAGGGATGAGGCTAGCTATACGTGATAGAGGATTATGACCCAAGGGCTGCAGGGATAATTTGTGGTATGATTTTTGTATTTTCCACCTTAGATATAGTTTTGATATACACATATCTAGTCATTCATTTCTTTTCAGGAACCTTTTTCGGGACTCAACGATTCCGGTTGAACCATTTCCTCAACACTTATACTTAGAGACTCTTATGAGATAATATTTGATGATCACACACTGGTATAGACGGTTTTAACTGACTCTTATAGGTGAGAGTTTTGATTTAGTTCTCTTGGTAGTGGCGTCGAGGCCTTACGATGTCAATCATGGTGTGGACTGTTTATCTACAGTTTATACTCAGATGGAATGTTTTAGGCTAAGAGTGCAGTGTGTCCATATTGATGGGACTAGGTTTTCTTTTATTAGTAAAAATTAAATGATTGCAGTGCATGATGGACTCACACAAATTATGGTGCATCCAATCACTAAGCAGTTGGATAACCCAACCCTCAATATAGTGGATGATTTGAGTCCATATTATCCTAAAGTGGTGGTAGAGTATGAGAACATCTTTCCTGGGTATTTTTAAGGATTACCACCCTATAGGGAGGTATAATTCTACATTGATATGTATGTAAGGATGTCACCAATATCTACTCCTTCGTATTGGATTTCTCCCTCATATCTTCATGAACTAAGGGTGTAGTTAAAGGACCTGCAGAGGAAGGGCTTTATGAGACCTAGTGTTTCACCCTGCACAACCCCAGTTTTTTTCCATAAAATCATATGGGAGAATGAGTTTATGTGTAGAATTATGGAACCTGAACTTGGTGACTCTGAAGAATAAGTATCCACTACTAAGGGTCAATGACCTATTCGATTATTTGAAATGGGCGTAGTGGTTCTTGAAGATTGACCTCAGATCTGGATACCAACAACTAAGAGTACGGGATGATGATATACCAAATACGACCATTATATGTTGTTATAGTGACTATGAGTACATGTTGATTTAGTTTTTCATGAAAAAACACCCAATCAATGTTCATGGGACTCATGAATCAGATCTTTCATCCTTACTTAGACCAGTTCATGGTGGTCTTCATTGATGAAATCCTTGTGTACTCAGAGTCCTAAGAGGAACATCCAAGACACTTGAGGATGGTTTTGGACACACTTCAAGATCACCATATTTATGGTAATCTCTTAAAGTGACAGTTCTGGAATCAGGAGGTCCATTTTCTAGGACACGTTATGCCACAGGCTCGAGTTCCCGTGGATCCATTGAAGATTGAGGTGGTTTTTTCTTGGGAGCCACCCAAAATATTTACCAAGGTGTTGAGTTTCCTTGGTCCGGATGGATACGATCAGAGGTTTGTACCTGTATTTTCCAAAGTGGAAACATCCTTGACATATTTTACATGAATGGGATAGCCTTTTACGTAAACAAATAAATTCCAAGAGTGTTTTTTGTAGTTGAGGCAGAGATTTATGAGCACACCCATATTTATATTTCCATAGGGGGTACCGAGTACATAGTGTTCTACAATGCATTCACAACTATGATTGTTTTTGTCCTAATGTAGGGGAAAGTGGTGATTTCCTATGGGTCATGCCAATTGAGACCACATGAGCAGAACTTTATGACCCAAGATCTTGAGTTAGTAGCAGTAGTCTTCACATGAAGATGTTGCGACAGTACCTAATGGGACAGTGGTTTATCATTTACTCCAACTGCAAGAGTATCAAGTATATCTTCTCTCAGAATTATCTAAACTTGAGACATAGGTGATAACTAGACTTCTTCTAGGACTATTACTTTGAGATTTTTTATATTCCTGGGAAGGGGAATGTGGTGGTAGATTCTGTCAGCAAGAGATCCAATTTGCATTTACTAAATGAAGAATCCGGGAAGTTGTCCTCGTTGAAGATATCTTTATGGATTGAGATATAGTATATTACCTCCAATTGATGGTTGCTACCCCTCCACTCTTATATAAGTTCATGGTGGAACGACTTGGGGATACCAACTTTAAGACACTAACTACTCATATGTCAATATAGAATGCCTCTGATTGAAGTGGTATGGGATATGTATGGACATAAGGAATGGTTTTCCACATACATCTCGGGGTCATGATACCATCTAGGTGATCATTGACTGACTCACCAAGTCATGCCGCTTTCTATCTATTCCTGAGAAAAGTTAAGTAGAGAGCATGTGATGCCTTTACGTGTAGGAGATAGTTCCACTCCATGGAGTCCCATCAAAAATTGTTTTTGATTGTGATTCTCACTTTACATCCTTACTATGGAAGGGATTATAGGAGAAATTTGGGACTCAGTTACACTTGAGCACAACCTTTCACCCACAAATGTATATCCAAACAGAGCGGACCCTACATGTTTTAGAGGATGTGTTACGGTCTTACATGTTATATTTTGGTCATAGTTAGGAGGATCACATAAACCTAGTGGATTTTGCGCATAACAACTACAACCATTCCACTATTAGTGTGGAACCATTTGAGGCCTTGTACAGGCAGTCATGCAGGTCACCACTTTCTGGATGGACCCAAGAGAGTCAACACTTATTTGCTCATAGTTGATGTAGGTGACGACATTGAAGGTAAAGATCATCTAGTAGTAGATGAATACGGTATAGGGCCATTAGAATTATTTTACTAATAGATGAAAATGGACTTTGGAGTTCAAGGAAGTAGACTGTGTGTTTCTTCGGGTCTCACCTCAATGGGGATTAAAAAGATTGGGTCAGGTTGGAAAGCTCTCTCTAAGATTCAATAGTCTTTTCCCAATACTAAGTAGAGTTAGGGAGGTGGAATCCTACTTGGATCTACCCCCATAGTTAGACCAGGTACATGATGTCTTCCACAGTTCACAGTTGAGGAGGTATATGCATGACCCATCACAGGTCATTAACTGGGGTGAGATGGACATCTGGGATGTTGAAACCTTTTCAGAGTACCCCATGGGGATCGAGGATTGGTAGGGGAGGATCATTCGTGGGTACTCTATTATTATGGTGTGTGTACGGTGGTAGCATAGGAATATCCAAGAGGTAATATGGGACTGGGAGGCTCATATTTGGGCTCAGTACCCTCATCTATTTGGGTATCCCTTGTTTGGGATTTTCAGAGACGTAAATATCTAATGTTGAGATAATTTAATGAATCGTATTTTCATAATTTTATTTTTAGAACTTATTTGGGAAAATTATGATACCACGTTCAAATTCAGTGTGAGATTCTACGACCCGGTGTTCCTAGAAAAAATTGTTGAAAAATGTTAACTTTTTAATAGCATGCACACACGAATATCCTTAAAAAGTGGAATATCTTTTAAATAGGTGCCCATATCAGAAATATAATGGAACCATTGGAAAAAAATGGTGGCTCCACCCAAGGAATGACCTAACTTTGGTTCGTGCAGGTCATATGAAGAAAAAGTCACCAAGGACGTAATCCTAAATAAAATTATTCAATAAAATTATTTTATTTAAAATCCAAATTACTCATGAACAGAAAATCAGATTAAAAATTTGAGATTACTATTGAGTTTGTAATGTGGTGTTCTCTTTAGGAGTGACTTAACATTAGTCAGCGTGGGTCTTCTATGGAAAACCTCGAAAAGGAAGTAATCTTAATTAAATAATTTAATGATAAATTATTTTATTGACATAATGAATTTTTTAAATTATGCATTTTTGAGGAATTCAAGGCTTTCACCATAAACTAGAAATTCCTCAAAGATGTGTAGAAGAACACTCTTGAAAAACGATGATAGATTCTGGGTTGACGATCAACACAAATCATATTCTAAGTAATCTTGTTGATGACGACATGGACCCAACGATCCTTCATCAGTGACTAATCCGAATTGAGGTAGGGTGATTATTTCTTAGTGATTTTCCCCATTCTTGGTTTTCCTGATGATCATAGGTCAATCCATGAACATATTTATTTGTGGTTCGATCATTGCGGGATGGTTATAATTATGAGAGTTTGTTTTATATTTTTCTTTGTTCATTTTTCTAACAAGAATGAATAGAGGCTGACGTAAACAACGGATGATGTTCCTTCCTTGGGAACTCTTTATGGTTCCCTTATCCCCAATTCTTCGTGTTCATCGTAGTCGGATCCATGTGGCCATGGTTTGACTTGTCTAGTGAATATGAACGCGATCAAACCCCCAGATAGGTGGCAAGCCAACAATGGAGGTCGAGTCTCTGTAGGTCATGACGCGAGGAGTGCAGATATGAGACAATTTTAAAATTTGGGCATCAGAGGTTGTTTAGTGGTCTGTGGAAGGTACAACGGGCATGGTTCTAGTGTGGTGGTCTGGTGAGGTGGTGCAGCGATCAGAGTTGGCGGCCATGGAGGAGGAAATCCACATGTCATTGAGTAGATGGAGTCGATGACGTACTAAGGCTACATGATCTATTGAGGTAGTTGTGCGATGTTGTGGGACAGCTACATGGAGTTATGGAGGGCATTGCTGGTGATTCTGTAGAGAAAAGTATGCATCAAGGGGGGGCACGTGTTATGACCTAGATAGCCTGTGCTCGATCGGGTTGGACCATGGGAGACAGGTCGGGCCATGGTCGAGTAGGATGGGCCCAAGAAGAGGGATCCATGTTAGCCCAGACAGAGAGGGCGGTGTGGGCCCAGTGGACCGAACTAGATCTGTGTCGGCCCCAAGATAGAACTCGAGAATTCGCACAGTCCACCACAGTGCAGTTTCATGGAATGTTCATGGGGCAGCAGACCCTATGACAGACCGACCATGGCAGGTGACTACCACGGTTGACCACCCTAGTTGGTGGCCCGATAACGAGTCAGTCCATGGGACAAGTTACCCCCTCCCCCATTTTTGGAAATTTCAAACCCCCATGACATTAAAACAGTGTTTCCATTTAACGAGATTTCTATAGCATTGAGAACCATACGATGATACGGTCATTTCGAGATATCCTAAGTGGGTTTATTTTGGGAGTGTTTATTCAAAGAAATCTCTTGAAAAGTGATTTCTCTCATTACAAGCACACTTTGAGCAATCATTTTTGTAGCTGGATATGACCTATAGACTGTGTATCTTATAGAGACTATGTGTCTCATAGAGACAATATATCTTATGGAGTCTATTTGTCTTATGGATATTGTGTGTCTTATGGGGACTACTTGTATTTTTCAAACAATGTGTCTTATTAAATTGAGTATAACTGGATTTTCTTGATATATTTATTGTGGACACATATCAGTGTGAGCTGACTATGCATTCCTCTATGGTATTTTTTTGGTATTCTTTGGGGGTATTCCTTTGTGGTATTTCTTTTGTGTTATTTTCTTTGTGTTATTAATTTATTATTCCTTTGTGGTATTTCTGTTGTGGTGTTTCCTTTGTGGTATTCGTTTGTGGTTTCAAGTTATCCTACTGAGCATTGTTTTACTCGCCACATCATGGGATTTTCCCACATGAGTCATGTCTTGTGCAGATGATCGACTCTTCGACGAAATTCCTAGAAGACTAGGACTAAGAAGTGCCTTGTGAGACCATACAAGTCAAGGTGCGTTCTGGAAACTTTTATGACAACAATCCCATTACCTCTTATTTTACACGTTGGACTTATGGTTGTAGACTCTTTTCTTTTGGTGGGATTTTTTAGCCATATTTACTTTCTAGTACTTTTAATAATGTACTTAGGTTGTTGGACATAGAGGTTTTAATGCATTGTTTACTTAGTTTTTTTCACATCTCATCATTTCTGACATAGAGATATGTGCATGTGTACAGGTGATTAGGAAAATGCCTCCCATTTGTGGGACTATCCAACTTGGTGCTAGTCACCAGACCCTAGCCTATTATAGGTAGGCTTGGGGTAGTCAGTAAATGAGACCCTGTGGGATTTTTCGTGACAATTTAGGGGTGAAATTATAATTCTATAGATATAATAATATCATATATAAAATATATTATCAATAAATCCATCACTATGTCCATCAGTGAGAGGTGGTGATGGAAAATAACTAACATTAGTTCATGAGGTTGGAGTCCATAAAACATGCAAATGGTTATTTTATATCCCATTTGATGGAAGAGGAGAATTATTTATTTAAATAAATTAATAATTTAATTAGTTGGAAGAATAAATAAGATAAAATGGTCAGTTAGAGAGGTTACCTCTTCTTCAAAAAACATTTTTTGGGTTACCCCAAAAGGATTCTTAGGTTAGATTTTTGAACAAACTAAGGATTCTAGGATTGGAGGAGGCAATTAAAGAACTTTTTTGGATAGTTATTGGATTAAATAAAGATTTTTAGAATTTCGGAGAGGTAATGAGAAGGGTATTACTTTTATAAGTGAGGTGAGTGACACACTTTTAATTTCTGAAAAGAAAATTTTGTACCCACATTTTTTACATGATAAAGTGTTCCAAAATAGGAATTTCAGAGACATAGAAGGGATAGGTTCAATATAGAGACATAAAATAGGTGTTTTACAAGTTTTTAGTCGTTTTTAACCATTAAATGTTTATTTTAACTCCCCCTGCCTCGGTAAACCCAATTTTACATAAACCATGGTAAATATTTTTAACAGTTTTTAATATTCATTATGGTCAAAAATTAATTCGAAATTATTAGATAATATACATTATTATAATAAAAATATGGAATACATTTTTAAAAATTCCACAAATATTAATGTCATAATTTAATTAAAAATTAACCTACAGACGTGATGAGAAAGCAGTTTACCAAAGAGAAAATGTTCAAAAGTTTATAAAAATTTATATCAAAATTCAGTATGAAATTGATTAAAGTGAACTAAATTGGATTAATATATATATTTGAACTAATTTTACTTATAAAACCATCTTGAAAAAATTTGAATGTTTTTAAATTCATTAAAATAAACGTCAATTCATAATAAAAAATAGTATTTTTCACCATTCATCAAAAAGTTTGTATTATCAGAAAATTATCCAAAATTCACCCTAAGATGATTTTAAAATTATAATTTAAAAAAATGAATTTAATTTTTTCCAATAAATTTAAAAAAGTTTAGAAAATTAAATATAAAACAACTATATAAAATGCAACAAAAATACTTCTTTTAAATATAGTTTTTAAGCATAAAATTGGGTTTATTTTTATCTATTTTCTAGAAAACACATATATTGATTATTAAACATTTTATTGAGTATATAATATATAAATTTCATTATATTAATTCACCAAAATTTATTTTCCTAATTTATTGATGTCAAATTATTTTGTGTGCATAAAAATAGTTTTAAAAAAAAAATCTTTATTTCCAAATGGTTTTTTTATTTCTAGTTAATTAGTCACCAAAGAGTTCATTATATACAGAGGTTTAAAACATATATTTTTGTAAATTAGAAAATCATATTCATAACTTTCATTATAACATCGAGGTGATAAATATAAAATCAAATGATAATATTTTAATAATATTTCATATATTATCTAATCTCGATGTTGTGTGTAACATAAGCTACAATCAGTGTTTCATATAATGCAAGATAACTATGTGTTGCGTGTAATGTAAGGTAAACATGGTGTTGGATGTTTTGAAAGATAAACTTGGTATTCCATGAAACAAAAACTATCAAAAAATTTTAATTTATTTGAAAATATATTTCCTAAAATATCCAGGTGTTACAAATTCCATGACCAAGATGCAAGGACCAAAACATTTAAATCGAAATTTTTCTACAAGTCGAAATAGCGAACACCTTAGATAATGATGTTAATAAATAACTTTCAATTAAAAAGTGATATACTTTTATAGGTAAATAATAAATGGTATGAAAACTATGATTTTGGTTAATTTATTTATATATAATAAATCTAAATTTATTATATAGGAGCTTAGGTGTTCATATAAATAAATTTGGACTTGAGGTAAAGGTTTTCTCATTTCACTTTTACTTCTACGAGACATATATACAATTCAACACTTGATTATTCGATGAATTGTATATAAATCCCTAGAATGTCTTTTATAATTATTTTTATAGATATTATAAGATTTGAAAATACATCTACGGTTCTATCTATTATGATGATTTGATTAATAGATTACCAAAATTACAAGGGATTTTAATTACAGTCTAATTTTATTTTATGATTATTTATTTTTAGATTTACATTCTGAATATTACATAATCTTAATCTCTTAAATCCTATAGATTTTACTATCCTCTAGTTATATTTTGAGTCTATATATTTATTTTCAATCTCTTCTCTAGTTAGATCAATAATGAACTACTAAGTAACATTTATCGAATTCTTCTTTCAAATGGTGTTTTAAATGTTTTAAAAAATATTTCATGGAAATGTTATTTTAATTTTTTAAAATAATGTTCATATTTATAATTAAAAATTTCATAAATTTTAATTTGGAATATTTTTTAATTTATTTACAATTTATTAAGAATTAAACCTTTAAAAATTTTTGGTACAAGTTATTTTAAAAAATTTACAAAAAAACAAAAATGAATGGTTTTTAACATGTATTCCTTTAGCAACCTTTCCATACATCATAGTTTTTATTCAATATAAAAATTCCTTTAAGTGTTTCCATTGATATTTTTAGGAGAAAACGTTTTCAAAATAATTTTAAATTTTTATTTAAAATGTTTATTTAAGAAAAGGGTATTATTTTATTAAATGAATGAAATGAATTTTTATAAGAGATTTATAAATATATTTTTATAAAATATCAAAATGAAGTTATTTTTAATGTATTGAATCGATTTTTATTTCAAAATTATTTTTTACAACAAAACACCTCATTTATTATGAATTAATGGTATTCTATCATATTTTATTGATGATCAATTATAACTTATTTTGAGACCATTCAATTTCTTATGATAATATTCTCTATCACTCTCCACCATCCATTAGATGTTATTTTTATACTTTATGTCCACATTTATAATTCCATGGATGAATTCAATTTCATTTATATTACTTTGTTGATGTCTCAACCATATATCATTTTTATAAACTAAATTAGTTAAATAATGCTTATTAATAATCATTATTTCATTGATTATTGAATTATTATGTATTGTTTATTCAATATAGGTAAATATTAATTTATAATTAATTATAAGATTAAATTTGATTGATCATTCAATATATGAGGAATTCATAGGATGTGAACGTGAAGATTGGGTTCTAGTTATAGATGGCCCCATAATGTATCGATAAGTATCACGAGACAAAACCGGTGGCTACATTAAATGTGTATCTGGATTACACCTCCCCATTAATTAAAAATTATTTCTTAGTTTAAAGGCCTTGATTGTAGGAATCATGATAACTTGGTCAATTCCATGATAAAAATTTAATGAAATTTCAAATATAGGTAATTTCATTTCAAAAGAATTTAGTTTTAATTATCCTTATTATTATTATGGTATATTTTCCACGAATGTACATTTAATTAAATTTATTTGCTGAATGGAGTGTGTTTTGAGTATCCACTCGACTGTATTGATTATACCTTATTTACTAATGATATATTTAGCTATAAATAACCCTTAATGATAATATGAGCTCACTATTTAAATTTTTCTTTTCCCTTGGATATTTATAATGAATCATCGAATGATTTTCAAGGATGAAAGAATTTTTTTTAAACAATTTTTAATTTCAATTATAATTTCAAATTCATGTAGTATCTAGTTTTGTAAAACTACTAATTTGATCGATCTTGTGTAGTGTAAACCCATGTATCTTTTAAAAATGGAATATGTAAGAACATGATTTGTATTACTATAGTGGAGGTTTTAATAAGTGATATCAGATTCATTTTAATAAGAAACATGGGAAGTATATTTTAGAAAAATATAACTTAAACAAACATTATGATATTCTTATATAATATTTGATAACTTTGACATTTATAGGGATTACTTTTATATGGCACAATATTCAGAATAAATTTTGGCTATCTATGTGTGTTCAAATGTTTAGGGATGGATCCTAGAGGATGGAAGTGAATAAACATATAGGGTTAATGTAAATATTTTCCTACTGGGTATGTCGAATCCATAGGTATTTGAGAAAAGATGATTATATAACTTTTATGGAAACTGACTTTTGTTATGATTAATATATGTTCATACATGAATAAACCAAATAGAAATGAATCAAGAGTGAATTCTCTTATGATTATTCTTAAATAACTCTCTCAAGTTATGGAAAACACTTTGAACCTAACTAAATTATCTAACAATAATATAAAATTGGAGTCTTATGAATTTTAATATTATAAAGGCCATGGAAGGAAAAATATTCATAATCCTACATATCAAGAATGATAGAATAAGCATCAGAGTTTTCTTAAATAGAATTGGTATTTTTGAAAAGTGTGGAGAAAAAGGTCATCATTCTCCTAATTTTAATGGTTAAAAAATTCTTATAATGTGTAGTTATTTAAATTTATGAAGATGGGGACCTATAAAAACCATTTCCCAAAGAATCAATTATGACCCTTATAATTTTTAGTGGTATTTAGGATGATATTTTACAATATTCAAAGTATTGCGACTATCATGAGGATAATTTAAGAGTAATTATAGGATTATTTAGAGGAAAATATTTTATATAATAAATTTTGTAAGTGTGAATGTTCATTTTGGGGATATTCATTTAATCAAAATATTGTTTAAATGGATGTAAAAATGATTGATCTTTCCATGAAAAAAATAAGACAATAAAAATATTCCTCATTGATCAAATTAACAATTAAGGATTTTAATTTTGGGAAATTATGGTTAAATTTTAGAATATATTAATATAATGAGTTTATATTTATCAATGTAAGTTTTCTTCAATGATCAAGGTAAAACAACTCAGTATTTTTCTAAAAATATATTTTTAGGGAAAATTTAGAAAATTTGAATATTGGAAACATAGTTTGAATAGTACTAATCACTAAAAAAATTGATTTTATGGAAATATTTTTGTAAGAATGTATATATGAAAATTATGGATATTCTCGAGTATGAAAATTAAATCATTGGTGATATTTACTAAAATGATTTAGTGTTTTTTGGGAAAATTAATATTTTGGAATATGTACATAGGGAATAGAAATATTTCGGTTATAAAGGATTTCTGGATGAAAAATGTGATGTTTTTGAAAGAATAAGTGTTCAAACCATTTTGATTTGTAGGTTTAAATTTAATCAATATTATTTGATGGATTTTAAATTGATAATAGGTTAATATTATGACTTTGGAGATCAATGTTAATGAAGCTTTATTCATATTCTAAAATATTTTTCTCCTCCACGAAAATTTTGGTTTTGCATTAGAAAATTAAATTTCATCATTATACAGATCATGAACTAAATTAAAATATTATTTTAGTGTTTGATTAATAAGTAATTCACCATTATGATACACATCAATGGATGAAATCACGCTTATTTAAAAAAAATCAGGTTAGTAAATTTAATGAAATATCTTATCCCAATTGAAATGTAATCTCTCAAAGATAAGAAAACTGATGCAAAATCTACTATGTATTATGCAAAATATATCACTAATCTACCAACATACATTTTTAAAAAATCATTTTCATCTATGAGTCTTATATATGTACATACATAATAAGTTTTCTAGTCATAACCTCAATATTGAAGATCATGATAAAATATACATCTCGTTATACTATAATATTATGAAATATTCATTTTTGAAAATAATAATTAAAACTAACATAAATTTTTTAAGGAGTTAATTAATTAATATGTAGAGATTATAGGTTATATTTTCTTTTAAAATAACACTGATCAACATTGTACACCACACAAAACCCCAAGTTTAAAACAATAATAGAATAATTTAATTTCAACATGACTATTATAACCAAGTTATTGTGTTGGAATTTATAAATAAGAATAACTATATATTAATATTTATATATATATAAATATTTATGTCCTGTAAAAATGAACAATCAGTCACAGATTTATTTTTAATTATATAGAAATAATGAGAAAATCTATTGATGGGAAAAGATATATTTTTCAAAAAAATAAATTTATATGGGAAACATATTTTTATCATAGTGTATTAAATAAATTTCTATTCGTGAATAATGCTAAAAATTAAGTATATTATATATACATTTTATTTAATAAATATTCATTTAATTATGGTGATTAGGAAAGTAAATAGAGTAATGTTATTTCATACTAAAAAAATAGATTATCTTCAAAAACAGTTTTTTTAGAAATTTATGCACGAGTATTACAATTAATTTATTCTATTTTCAAAATAATTATTTTAAAAATTATCTATAATTTTCAAAATAATCATGAAAAATTTAGTCTAGGATTATTTTTTTAATAATTTTTTGAAATAGTTTAATTTTGGATAAATAGTGAAAATACCGATTTTCCAAAATTCATTCACTTTTATGAAAATATTATGATGTAAGTTTTTTAAAATTATTTTTTAAATTTTTTAGAACTATTGAAGCGATTAAAAATTTAATTAGTTTATTTAAACACATTTTTTTGGATTTGATAACCCAATCTTAAATATTGTGAACATAAGTTATATTTTATTGAAATTGATAATTATTTTTCAGTATTTGTATTTTATGGTATAGTTGGATGGTTAAATTTTGATATCGATTGATACGAAATGCTAAAAACAAAAATTTATTTATTACATAACTTGAAGCATTTGTAAATCATCATGTGAATTTATTTCAATAGAAAATAACCTTTATGATTATATGAGGTATTTTTCAAAAGACTATTTTTCATGTGTTCTCTATTCTAATATTAAAAGTAATATCTGAAACCTATAGGACCTGAATCAAATAAAATGGATTTAAAATTTGAAACTATGATTTAAAAATTTGGTTGTATATTTCATTAAATTTTCGGTAACCTAAGTAAGTTTTCTTGGTAAAATGTTGAGTTATTAGGGATAAGGTTAAATAGGGTATTAATTGGGTTTACTATGAGATAAGGCTAAAATATTCCATAGAGGTTGTCTAAATGTGATTGGAGAATTTTTTGTTCAACCCTTTCATATATTATATATGAATTTTTGTTTCTTTGGTTCAAATTTACCAATAATAATAACTTTTAATATTTTAAAGCATTAGATAATTACTAGAGTTCCACTCCACTCACTTATAAAATGAAATCACTTCTCCTCTCATATTCACAAAAAGCGGCCCAATTACATTAATAATCCCTATAAAATACCATATTAGATTATTTAACAATATATCATATCTTCTTTTATTACCCTAATACCATCATGTGAATATATGTGGTGTAGGACAATGGAGGATTTTCAAACAAGTCTTATAACTTATAACCAAGTTATTTTATTTTATTTATTCTTTTACTTCCTTAGATTATGTCCTAAACATGATGATACAATAACATAATTATCATAAATATACTTAAAATTTATGGTTTTTATGACTCAATCCTTATTCATCTCTTTTTTATCCTATATGAAGTGAAACATCACTTGTCCATATGTTTGAACTACCACCTCCCTGAAATGATAGCATTCATTTTTCATCACCACATAAAATGGTTGATAATGATGATGAATTAAATTAATAAGAATTATATTCATAAAATAATTATGATTCTATAAAACTAATATAACATATAATTTCTTCCCATTTAATTTGTTGGAAAGTAATATGGTTACTCGTGTATATTTGGGGACTACCACCTTGATGAAGTGATGTAATACATTTTTCTATTAGAACCTTCCATATCAGATTCCAAAATTTTCTTTAATTTATAAATTTTATAATTATTTAGTGATTAATATTATTGTTATTATGAAACAATGAAAAATATTCAACAATTAGAACTATTGAATTGAGACCTTTATGAAAAATTTATAAGTTCACACCTGAGATGATGTTGTTAATAAATATTTGATAAAAAATAGTTAATGTAATGTTATACGTGAATCGTATATGGTGTTATTACTATGAATATATTTATTTTACATATTTATAATAAATATATATTTATTATAAAAGAGGTTTAGATCCATTATCAAGAAAGTTCTACTTGATGTAAGGGTTTTCTCATGTCACTTTTACTTCTGTTAGACAAATATCATTTTAACCACTTGATTTTATTTCATGAATTATATAATGAATATTAATTATTTTTATGATTATTAGTATTTAAATAATGGGATTTATAAATCTATATAAGGTTCTATATTTTATGTGGCTTTGATTCAGAGATTATCAAACCTTTAAGAGATTTTTGTTACAATGCCATTTTATATCAATATTACATATCATCATATTTCCTTTGGGAAAATAATATGATCCAAATTTATTAATCCCCATAACATTTCTTCTCAAATTAATATGTTAATTTTTCCATGTTTTTTTCAAATTCTTCTGATGTTGGATTAAGAATCAACAATTAAGTAACTTGTAAGGAATTTACCTCAAAACATTGTTTTAAATGTTTTAATCTCTTTTTAATCCATGGTAACTTTATTTTAAATGTGTTCAAGAATGTTATTATATAATCTAAAAGGTTTGATAAATGTAATTTTCAAATATTTTTTAAATTCGTTAAAAAATATTAAAAATTAATTATTCCAATATTTTCGATATGTGTTATTTTCAACTTTTTAAAAAATTATGAAAATAATTTTTTAATAATTTATCACCTAAACTACAATTCCCAATGTTATATCCATTATTCATTATCACGATTCATTTACATTGTTCAAAGATTATTTCCAAGGAAAATAAATTTTCTCAATATTTTGGGAAATATTTTTATATTGATATTAAAAGAAATCGGTGTTATTTTATTAAAGTTATGAAGAGAAATTTTATAAGTTATATATGACTCTATTATTAAAAATATATATATAATGAAATTATTTTTATTGTATTACTTCTATTTCCATTTCCTAAGTATTAGTTTCACTAAAAACCCTTTTTCGTTGATGAATCGATTGTATTATATCATACATTACTAATAATGGATTATATCTTATTTTTAAAATAATTCACATTATTATTATCAAGTTCTCTATCACTCTCCATTATTCATTATAAATTATTCTTCTCATTAATGTTCATATTTATAATATCTTGGATGAATTCAGTTTCATTTTTATTAATTTATTGATTTCCTAACCATGTACCATTTATATATATAATATTAGTTGATGACAATTTATTGATAATGATTATTTTATGGCTGGTGAACTATTTCATACAATTGTTTCAATGAAGATAAATGTTTATTTATGAGGAATACGGAGAATTCATTTTATTTATCATTCAATAAATTATTATTTTATAGGATGTACATGTGATGGGTTAGTCCCATATATATATATATATCCCCTTGATGCATCGATAGGTATAATTATAAAGAATATGTGTCCATATTAAATAGTTATTTGGTTTATAATAACAAAATTATTAATAATGATGTCTTGGTTGACTGGACTTTACATCAGGATTCATGATAACTTTGATGGTCCTTGATGGAAATTTTATCAATGTCAATATTTATCATTTACATTATTATGAATTGAATTTTTATCAACCATGTGATTTTTATGTTTATATTATCAATGAATGTTCATTGTAATAAAGATTATTATTGAATGAGTTGTGTTTTGAATATCCACTCTACCTTATTGAATATGACTTGTTTACTCATGATAGATTCTATTGTAGTTTACCCCTATTGAGTATATGAGAAATCCATTTATTTATTTTTCTTTTTAAGGGACATAAAGAATGATTTTTTGACTGATTTTCACAGATTAAATATTTTTATTCATTCTATGTTTTTATGTTCCAATATAATATAGAAGCCATGTATGTATCTATTTTTGAAAGACTTATAAATTGATCAATATAAGGTGGTGTAATATATTATATCTTGTATAAATGTAATAATTAAGTAGAAGATCTATGTTACAAGAGTCTCAGTTATTACACAAAGTGTATGTATCATCCACATATATGATTATACTATAATGTTTTATTCTATTTGATAGAATTTTCTCATAAAATGTGACCAATATATAGCAGAACATCACCCAACTAAGTAGAGGGGTGAAGAATTACTATTGGTGTAAGGAAGTAGTCTTATTAAAGGATAAAAATATACTATATAGGCTTTATTAGGAGGATAATTTAGAATGAAATATTATTTTAAGGAATATCTTTCCTACTAAGTTGGTAGTAGGGAAGACAACTGTTGATACAGGACCATATACAATGTGAGGTACCATTCTAATGATAGAGTTTGTTCCCTAAAAACAAACTTATTTATACTTTATGATAAACCCATATTTATTGGATGAATATTAATGAACTACTTATCACATCATGATTTTTCTTCTTCATGACATAGTATGTGATAATTTCCTAATAATAGTTGTCACATTAAAAGGTTATAGTAGATCTCTACTATAATGAGAACCTGGAAGTGCAATGACACTATTCCTGAAGATGTGTTTTACGGCCGGATGATATCATTTTAAGGGACACATATCTAACAGGATATCAGGGGTATAGACACCTAAAACATTGAGTCACCCTCTCATGGTGCGCTCCCTTGGTAATATCCAGGATGATATTATGAGAACAAGACCCACCAATAGGAAATCCACATTCATAAGTATCATTGGATATTCCTATATATGTATGTTTTTATTGGTCCTTAGACTTTAATATTATTATTAATGGGTATTATGTCTCTCACACTTATATGTATTAGCAAATATCATGATGTTATATGTTCAGGGTGATGTAGGATGTGTTAGATGTGTCACGAGTAATACTACATTAATGAATAATGTGATAAAGTATTTGCCACTTCACAAGAAGTAGATATCTCAGGTCCTTTGATGGAAATGATATAACCTATCTAAATCTATGGTCTTTGTGTTCTCTAGTCAAGTTAAAATTTGGGATGTCAAAGAATGATAAATCGATCACATGCGTTGATGGAACATTCATCCAACCCTCTTGATTAGAGAAAAATTTACAAAAGGATTATACTACACGATATGCATTCTTATGAGGTGACATGTCATTGAGACATCAACATTATCTTCTGGGGTTTCTTGACTCGTTTCTAGACAGTAATTCTGGATTTTAGGCAAGCCTGCAAAATTCCAACGAGAAAAAGGCCAAGAGGATCACATGCTATTTGTATCCATTATCACATTTAAATAAATTATTTATTTAACAAGTGGGATAAATATTTTTCCTGGTGGTGGTTTAATAATTATTCACGTTTTCCTAAAAGCATTTATTTTTCTCTATTTATTTGACAGAATATATTGTGGGTGGAATATTTATTCATTAGAGAATAATATAGATATATTTATTCAATAAATAAATAGCCATTATTCAAGGCCTAGTAAATATTGAGGAGGATTGGAATACGAAGTTATGGGTTAGATGAAAATTAATATTAAATATTATTTGTTTAAATAATATTAAATATTATCTAGTTACATAGTATTTAAATATAAAATACAATTACAGAACATGTCATGGAAATAATATCATTTCAATTATTATTTGACATGGGGTTTCACAGAGAATAATAAATTAACTTCTGACAGCTACGCGAATTATTTAATATTACCTGGAGAATTATCTTCCTTGTTATGTTATTATTCTCTATATTATCCAAGGGTTCATTCAACCGACTAATCAATCATTGTGTTGGCTATATCATTTGAGAAAGTCTCACAAGACTATATAATTCTTCAATCTCCAAGAACGCTCTCAAGAATTGGAGAGATCATTCTTCACTAGGTCAAGGAGAATTATTTGGAAGTGATTCTCAAGGCGATTAAAGGCATACATCTCAGCCGCAAGGATCTTATGCACTAGAACCTGAAGACTCCTTCAGTGACGTCCGGATATACGTGGAGCACATTTGGATCACCATTATAGGATTCTTGTCCTTGGATTCTACATCGCAATAAAGCCACACCATAGACCCGTGGTCGGACGCATCAATTATGAAAGAATCACCTTGAGATAATTCATTAATATAATTAAGTTAATTATAAACAAAATATATCGATCCTCTCTTATTAGTTTTGGGTTATATCCTTTTTATTTTATCTTTGATTCAATTCCTTGGATACTGGCGTTCATTATTGTATTGATCCCGGATTAATCATCGATTATGAAAATTTGAAAAGTTGGGTACATGCACATCCAGCACTTCCACTACACCTAAAACCAACATGTTGTATCAAAGGGGTCATATTTTAGTTTATATTTAATTAAATAATTCATTGATGATTTACACTTTAGTAATTCAGTTTGTCAATTCATGTTTAATCTTTCTGGTAATATGAATTTTGAGATCTATTCCTCCACTATAGTATCTCAAATATCTCACAGAAATGAAAAAACTTATGATTAAAATTAAATTGAGGATCTCATCAAGAGGCAATGATGGTTCTATCTAGATGACACAAGAATAAACGCCCTATGGTCTAATCTACATGATGTGTATTTGGGTTCAATGCATAAAGAGTAATTCAGTAAAATTACTCAAGATGGGTGCATTAATAATAAGAGGTGAAGTTAATTCTTACACCACGTATTGACCATTAAATACCAGCACACGATTAGCTATAATATATACCGTGTTTCCCATTGGATACTGCATGTAGTCCCTTCGGGTCTGGGTCATGTCATGTATCCCATACATAGCTTTCCTAGCTAGTGACCATGTAACATTGAGTCTACATGGTGTATGGCTCACTGTAAATGCCGTGTACTCTAAAGATTTTAGAATTACACGTCACACACCATTTCCTCAGGCATGTACTTAGGATGGATGGTGAGGAGGGTACACACTGTGTAGTTGGATCTACATGTCGTGTACTATTTCCATATTACATAAATTTAAAATTTTATTATTATATTATGTAACCCTAAAGGAATATACCTTCTTGTGGGAATAAATCTGGGAAAAATATTTGATAGGTTTTTGATATATATATATATATATATATATATATTTGTGTGTGTGTGTTCAATTAACATCTTGGTAATGTTCAAATATATGCACGTCATGTATGAGTTGAATTACAATTATAATTCTGCATGCATGCTATGTTTCACAAAGAATGATGTGTATACATATATAAATAAATTTTGGGTAGTTTTGGATGCGTATTCACTGGGTTGCTTCAGAGGTACAAGTTTTGTAAAAGGTTATGGATGAGAATATCAAGGAAATATAGAAAATGATTATGATAAAAAGATTGATTAATTAAATATAATGATTCATAAATTTTAGTGTAATTTATCTTAATAATAATGATTAAATAATTGAATGCTAGTTTTATTATGTGCATAATTCATTACTTGCATGTGGATGATCATGAGCTATACCAGACCTTTGTATTTGATTGGTTACCTTTTAATTTATTTATTAAATTAAAATTGTTGCCCTACATGCCTTCTCCAAAGTAATATGTAGGGCATGTGTTCCCATTGATTTTTTATATGAAAAACCAATTTCAGCCCTCACCTTCATGTTTGATAAAATCATATGTAATATATTGAGCTTCAAAACTAGTATATTCGGTTCATGTTAATAGCTGAGGTGGAACCAATCCAAGGAGATAAAATCGTGCACGAGTGGCATGAACCTTAACTGGTTCAAGGTATTTATCCACTAGTTCAGGGATGTTTTATCAACCGGTTGATAAATTGACCAATTGTAAAGCTCAATATAATACCGTTTATTTAATTTCTGTCAATTTTATGGTTATTCATTATAGATGTTTGATGTGATCACATAATTAATGAACTAACAAGTATAAAAGATGGAACTAAAATAAAAAATGTCTTATGAGTAAATGGTATCTATACATGGTTAATCAATTAAGTGTATCCCACATAACATTAACAAGAATGTGAAAAGATAATAAGTGGAAATTTATGCATAAAGGATAAAATCCCTCAATTAAATATTAAGTCGGTATAGACTTTCATTACTTCGGTTAGAATTGAACCATAGTTCAAAGTGCTTGATCAACACCAGTTGAGGTGCTTCCAATTATCGGGGAATTCTAATTTGATGTTTTGGGTTGACATAACATAGTTTAAATCAAGGGTTGACTTCCCTAGTAGGACATGGTGTAATTGAGAGGCTAAGGTTGATGAAATCCAAAATTAAGGATTTCAGGATTAGGGAGTCCACTCAACGGATCAAGGTTTAGTGAGTTAATGCAGTTGAAATTTGGAATTCCGACTTAAAACCTTTCAAGTTGCTTGACCAACCATAGTTGGGGTAATGAAAGGGTAATATGGATCATTTCCACTCGAATATCCATGTAATAGGATATTCTAATGCAAATGGTGAGGGATATTGGGTTTCGACAAAATAGTGGGAGACTAAAATATATTAATTTATTTATTTATCTATATTTATCAACATAAACTACTAAAACTATGTTCATAAAAATTTAATGAAACATAAATCAAAATAACATCAAACATATCATTGTGATCCGTACTCTAGAAGGAAAACCTATTCACCAGCACTAATTTTGAGGAGTGGAAAAGGAACCTTCGGGTTATTCTTCGCCATCAGAGTATACATTATGTGCTTGAAAATCCATTACCAGTTGTGCCTGGAAATGAGGCATGTGATGAGGAACTCTATGTGTATAAGAATAATTTAAATGACTCTACAGATGTTCAGTGCATCATTCTATCATCAATGACCAATGATCTCTTGAAAATACATGAGGAAGGAAATTCTTATAGAATGATGTCTCTCTTAGGGTTCTCAATTAAGAGAAGGAGATAAAAGAGAGGTATGAGATCTCCAATTCATTGTTCACTACTAATCATGTAGATTTTGTTCCAACTAGACCACAAGGTAGTCAAGATTATTGGAAACATTGTGTGTCTGCACATATTGGGGATTAAATACCCAGAAGATCTATGTACTGGTCTCATACTATCATCATTGTCTAATACCTTCTCTAGTTTTGTTTTTAATTATAATATGAGAAATAATGAGAAGAGTCTATCAGAGCATCTTACCCTGATTCTCCATGTTGATAAAGACATGGTTGGTGAAAAACCCACAGTCCTTATAGAGAATAGTTAGAGTAAGGAAATGGAAAAGGGGCTTAAAATTTATACACAATCTAAATCCTCCAATAACTACCCAATCAAGAAGAAGAAAATACAGAGGCATGGCAGGGAAAAGGAGGTAGTATGCTTTGCATGTGGAATGACAGGAAACTGGAAGAGGAACTACACTCAATGGTAGGGGGAATCCAAAGTTTCATTTTTCATTGACTTCAATCTTTCCATTTCTACACATTGGGTATTAGATACATCTTATGGGGATCACATATGTATTCAAATGAAGGAACCAAGTAGATTCTGAAAAATTGTTAGAGGAGAGCTGGATCTGTTGTCTTCTAATGGTGCGAGGTTGGCTGCTCTTTCCATTGGTTACTACCACCTCACATTGCCAACAGCAAGTATTTTTGTTTTACATGGCTGTTAGTATGTACCTAGTATTACCAAGAACATAATTTATGTATCGAGTTTAAATGTAGATGGTTTTATTTTCTATTTTGGAAATATATGTTGTTTCTTTTATAAGGAAAACGTATGTTATGGTATGGCGCATTTAAATAATCCTATGTATTTATTAAATTACGAGCACCAAGTTTTGGAAATTGATAATGAACCGTGTTTACAAGACTCAAACAACACCCAGTTGTTGCACCACCACCTTGGTCATGTAAACGAGAAGTGTTTGACAATGTTCTATCAAGATGGTCATTTAGACTCTTCCGATCTAAAACCACATGATAGATGTCACAATTGTATAAATGTAAAATGACCAGACAACCATTTGGTGGACATGGTGAAATGGACAAAGAGCTTCTAGGATTGGTAGACACTAATGTGTGTAGACCATTTCTAGTATAAGATAGAGGTGGAAATTATTACTTCATTTCCATTACTAATTACTGGAGTAGATATGTCTATGTGTTCTTAATGAGGTATAAGTCTAAGTCTTTTGAGAAATTCAAGGAGTTCATGAATGACGTAGAGAATAATCTTGGTAAGAAGATAATGAAGCTTTGATCAGATGAAGATGGATAATATCTGAACCAAGAGTTCATCAACCATTAATAGGTGTCTGGGATTCTATCTCAACTCACTAAACCTTATACACCATAGTGGAATTGAGTTATTGAAAGGATGAATTATACCATAATGGACATAGTAATGTATATGATGATTCATTCAAATCATCCATTATTATTTTGGGGACATGCAATGTAAACCGCAGCATACACATTAAACCAAGTACCAACTAAGGAGGAAAATGGGATTCCCTTAGATCTATATAGTGTAAGGAAACCCACTTTGTCACACACACATGTACGAGGATTCAAAGAGTTTGTTAAGGTTTTATCAGGAAACAAACAATCACCCTGGGGCACGAATTGTATCTTTATAGGGTATCCCAAGGAAATAAAGGGATACAACCTATACAATTCCTCAGATAAGAATGTGACTATTTATAGACATGTTGTCTTTATTAAGAGGGAGCACATCCTCAAAAAGGATAGTGGGAGAAATATTGACTTTCAGGAAGTTTCTGATCAAGATACATAGGAGTTGGTATAGGAACAAGTTCCCGAGGTCCTCATGGAAGAGGTAGTTCATGAAACACTAGTACTATGTAGGAGAAAAAGAGAGGTAAGGGAACCAGAGAGATATGGTTTCCTTATCAATGAGGTAGGTGGCTCATTATTTTTATACAATGATGAACCTCTCTCCTATAAAGATGAAGTGGAGAGCTCAGAAGCTACACGATCACTAGAAGCTATGAATTATGAGATGAATTCCATGAATTAGGACCAAGTCTAGGTTTTGGTTGATGTTCCAGTTGATGTAACTCTTATTGGGTGTAAATGGGTATTAAAAAAGAAACTAAACATAGAAGGTTGAGTTAGTACCTATAAAGCAAGGCTAGTGGATAATGGTTTTAAAAATCATTAATGAATTGATTATAATGAAACCTTTTCACCAGTTTCAATGATTAAATCCATAAGAATCATACATTACATAGCATCTTTCCATGACCATGAGATTTTGTAGATGGATGTCAAAACTTCATTCCTTAATAGAAATCTTTGTGAAGATGTCTATATGACACAAACAGATGTGTTTATGACACCAGGTGATGCCAAAAGTGTATGAATGTTACAGAAATCCATTTTTGGATTAAAAAAAGAATATATATCATGGAAAATTTGATTTAATGAATCCATAAAATAATTTGGTTTCATTAATAATGAATGTGATCCATGTGTTTAAAAGTGGATTATTGGGAATGTGGTCATTATCCTAGTACTTCATGTTGATGACATATTGCTTATGGGAAATGATATACCAGTCTTACAGTCATTAAAGGACTAGTTTAACAAGTGCTTCTCCATGAAGGAATTAGGTGAATCACCCTACATTCTAGAAATCAAGATCATCTGTGATAGATCCAAGAGGCTAATTCAACTAAGTCAAAATGCCATCATTAACAAGATACTAAATAGATTTAGTATGGAACAATCCAATAGGTAATTGGTTCGAGTGTCACATAGAATACATCTTCACAAGAAAATGTGTCCCTGGACACATCTTGTGAAATATGGTATGAGTAATATTCTATACACTTCAGTGATATTATCTATCATATATGTGATGATATGTACCAGACTTCATGTTGCATATTCCCTGTGCATGGTTGGAATATACTAAAGAGATCCAAGAAAACAACATTAGACTGTTGTCAAAACTATACTTCAGAATCTGAGAATAACTAAGGATATTTTCCTGGTGTATGGAGGAGTTGAAGAGAATGTTCTCAGAGGGTATGTTGATGCTGGTTTTGTATTAGATTAGAATGATTTGAAGTAACAATCAGTATAACCTTTCTGTCTCATCAAAGGAGATGTGAGCTGGAAGAGTTCAAAGAATCTAGTTGTCACTGATTCTACAGAAAATTCTGAATATATAGTGTATTTTCATAGATCCAATAAAGTTATCTAGATTGGAAAAATTGTCCAGGATCCTGATGTGGTTTCTAATAGTAAATATCACAATGCATTGTATTGTGATAATACTGCATCAATGGCTATTGAAAATAGACAAGTTCAGATCGACTGACAAAGAATGTACTTCGAAAGTATCACTACTTGAGGGATTTAAATCAAAGGGGTGAAGTTGTAGTGATCGTAGTGTCCATGGAAGAGAATGTGGAGGACCCATTAACTAAATCCCAATCTCATCAAAAGCATGAATATCATGTGAGCGATAACGGACTGAAGGTTGTTAGAAGTTCTCACTAGTTCAAGTGGAAGTCTATTGGAGTTGGTGCCCTAGAAACCAACTTCTTTTTACTTTATTACAAACTTGTATTCATTGGATGAATATTGAAAAATTACATATCAAATCATGATTTCTCTTCTATATAACATACTTTGGGATAATGTTCTAGGAATAGTTATCACATTGAATAGTCATAGTAGATCCCTACTATGAAGAAAACCTAGAAGTTCCATGACACTATTCTTGAATATATGTTCCATGGCTGAATGATATCATTTAAAGGGACAGAAATGATACATGCTACTAGGGGTAGAAACTATATATAGTTTGAGGCACCTTCTCATGTTGTGCATCCTTGGTAACAACCAAGAGTATATTATGATAACAAGGACCGCTAGTAGGAAATCCAAATTAATAAGTGTCGTTAGATATTCCTATCTGCAGATGTGTGTAATGGTCTTTAGACTTTACAATTTCTATTAATGGGTATTATGAGTTGTGCACTTAAATGTATTGAAAAAAACCATGATGACAGATGTTCACGGTAAGGTAGGATTTGTTGGTTGCATCACGAGTAATACTGCATTAATGAATAATTCATGAAATGATTTTTCACTTATAAAAAAGTAGATATCTCAGGCCCTTTTATGGAAATGATATATCCAAACTAAATCCATGTCCACAGTGTTCTCCTGGAAAGATAAATTTTAAGAAGTCAAAGAATGAGAAATCGAGCACATGGGTTGATGGCACTTGTGTGCAACCCGCTTGATTGGAGATATCGTGGAAAAGGGATTATATTACACAATAATCATTCATATGAGGTTACATGTCATTGCGACATAAATTTATTTTTCGTTGGTACCTTGACCTGTTTCTGGACACTTATCATGGACTTTAGGCAAGCCCAACAAATTCTAATGAGAAAGGGGCCTAGAGGGTCACTCATTGTGTGTAGCAGGTATCCCGGTAAAATAATTTATTTATTTAAAAAGTTGAATAAATATTATTCTCGGTTGTGGATTAATAATTATTCAAGTGTTCTTAGTCGCATTTATTTCATCGCTAATTATTCTGGAGAATATATTGCTGATGGAATATTTATTTATCATTGAATAATGTAGTTATATTTATTTAATAAATAAATAGTCATTATTCAAGGCCTGGTAAATATTGAGGAGGATAGGCAGACCAAGTTGTAAGTCCAGTGAGAAATAATATTAAATATTATTTATTTAAATAATATTTAAATATAACGTGCAATTTAATAACATCTCATTGAAATAATAGAATTGATATTATTATTTGACATGGGGTTTCACATGGAATAATAAATTAAGTAATGACACTTATGTTAATTATTTATTATTAACTGGTGAATTAAATTCCCAATTATGATATTATTCACTATATTAGACACGAGCTCATTTGATTGGCTAACCAATCATTGTGTGCACAACATCTTTGGAGAAAATATCTCAGGCCTAGATAACTCTTCCCTCTACAAGAATTCTCTCAAGAATGAGAGATATCCTCTCCCGCTGGATCAAGGAGAACTCTATTGAAGTGATTCTCAAGGAAGTTGAAGGCGATCATTGCAAGTGTAAGGATCTTCCACGCTAGCACCCAGAGACTCTTTTAGAAATGTTTGGAGATACATAGAGCATGTGTGGATCATCGCATGAGGATTCATATCCTTGAATTATACATCACAATGAATACGTACCTTGGACCCATTTTCGGACGCATCAGCAAAGAAAAATCACCTTGGAAGTAATTCTATAATTTCATTAAATTGATTATAAACAAAATATGTTCATCTTTTTTTCTCAGAATCGGGTTCTCTCCTTTTTCTTTTATCTTTGATTCAATTATGTGGATACTAGAATTCATCATAGTATTTATCCTGAATTAATCATCAATTGTGGAAATTGACAACGTTGGGTACACACCCATCCTGCGCTTTAGTTGTGCCCAGAACCTACATCTAAAATATTTTACAGTTATTTTAATATTATTTTATATTTAAATTTTGTATTTTTTAAATTTCAGTGATTTTATATCTAATTAAGACATAAAAAATTATTGACACTATATTCAGGATAATATACACTCAAATCGGTGAAAGTACATAATATGGTTTAAGTCCCCATCCTACTCAATTGGGATTGTAAACCTAGAAATATTCTAATGTATTAAATTTAACAAGAGTAAAATGTAGAGATGATTATTAAGATAGATTTTTTTAGTAAAATGAAGGCTTAAATTATTTTATATGTGTAATTGGTCCTATTTTTGTAACTAGATGAGATAAACAATATATTGAGGATAAAGATATTTATTCATAAGGAAATAGAATTAATGGTGGAGTAAGTTATTAGGTCAATATTATTTCTAGGGGTGTGAATAATGCTCTCAAAAAAAGGAATTAAATGGATACCTTTTTCATTAAATATTGATAGAGTAGTTTCCAGATACATTACTAAATATTTTACAAGAATATCAAAAAAATAGGGATATGGAATTTCATATTGATATTGTTCTTAGAAACAAATATATTTCACTACCCTCTAAAGAGATAGTGAAAAAACGTTATATGAGTTAAAGTTGTAGCTCGATAAACATCATGAAAAGGGATACATTCAAAAAAAATTCACCAAGGGAAGTAACAGCTTTATTAATTCCTAAATTTAATGGTATCATCAGTCTTTGTATTGGATATCTAAATATAAATTTTGTAATGTTCAAAAAAAATATTATCATGAATTAATGATTTTATTGACTAGATAAAGGGATCACATTGGTTTTCTATATTCAATATTTTTTCATATATCTTTTATTAAGGGAAAATAAAGCGGATATTCTCAAAAACTGTTTTCTAATAATGATACATCAATTTAGTGCTCTTGTTATTTTGTTTACTGTTAAAAATTCATATGTTTTCATTAAAAATTTGAGGAGATAAAAGATTCATAGGTACATGGATATTTTTATAGTGACAATTAAGGATGAAATCCCTATATATTTATTTTTAGATGAATAATATGAGAGACAACTGAAAATTAATTAATGGAATTTTTATGAAAATAATTAATATAATTTTTTTGTTAAATGATACTTATTTGTTAAATAGGTTATGCTTCTTGATCATGTTGTTTGTAACTATGGATTCATAGTTGATCTTGAAATTGTTAGGGTAAAGATATCTTGGTAAATACCTAAGAACATATTCTAGATATAAATTTTTATAGGGTTGGTAAGATACTATAAAAGATATACTCAGATATTTTTAAATTTAAACTATTCCATAGTACCCATAACTTGTGATGGAGTTAAAATAGATTGAAATTTGAAGTAACAAGAAGTATTATTGGACTAGAAAATGAGAAATGATTTATAAATATTATTGATTTTACATAAATTCTGTATTGATAATGATTTGTATTGTAACACATCTCATTGGGGTTTATAATATTCATTCATGTAAGGATGTAAGGAATTTTTTTATATTTTAGTATCTTGGAAACTATGAAAAGAATTGTCATCCTCATGACATAGAACCTAGCATAATTGTTCATGTATCAAATACATGGAGGAATTATAATTTTTTTGATTTATTTAATATTCAAATAGAAAAAAATACAATTAAATAAATTTTTTGATGGAAATATATCTTATTCAGATAGAAAATATGGGTAGAGTATCAATTAATGTTTTTTGTAGAGATTATGTGTAAACCACTTAATGCTAATGACATAAACATTTCTTTGTAAGGGAATACTAAAAATTAGGTTGGGATGGAAGATGGGTAATAGTGGATGTTGATTGAATTAATTGAATGTGTTCATATGGAGATGGAGGAGAGAAAAATTAGTTCATTTATAATTATAATCTATTTTATATCTATTTACATAGATTGAGTAATATAGAAACAATTGTATGATGAGGATTTTTATAGGATGCATAGTGCACATAACAGTAGGGAGACCCCCAAAGAATATTTTATTTTACAATATTTGGTCATTTATTTCGATGTATAGATAGTAGTTTTAATTGACTAGACAAGTGATATTATAAATATTTTTCATAGTTTGAGTTAATAAGTGAATCTTGGATTTTTCCAAATCCACTATTCAATCAAAAAAATATTATGGTAAAAAAAGATGAACATATCTCATTTTGTTCTACATTGTATAATTTTATACTTATTAATGGTGAATAAATAATAAATGATAGGTTTTTTGTAGGTATTTCATATTCTAGCATGAAATTTGGAGGTTATTTCCATTGATTTTATGATAAAGCATCCATAATCATGAAGGAATCATGATTGTGTTTTGGAAGTAATGGATAATCATGAAAAATTGAGAAATTTTCTTAATTTTAAATAAAATTTATAGTTTCTGATATTTTTAATATTTATTTACAAAAAAAATTAGTCACTGTGTAGTTCTAAATGATATTATATCTCATAAAGACCATTTATTTACATTTATATTCTAGAAGGGATTTCAAAATGCTATGAGTAGTCATTCAAAATGAGTATGATATATCATCCAGAAATATAATACCATAATAAATTTGATTTTCTTTATTTCATAATTTATGATCCATTCATGTTTAATTAATTTCACGATATCACATGATGATCATCTTCTGTTGATGGAGTTTGATTATAATAATAATTAACAGTAACAAATTTATATAAAAGTGTTTGTGGTGTTTTATTGAAAAACATGTTAGTCACTATTATATCAATATGATATAAATGAGATGAATCCTTTAGGATATAATTTTGTATCAAAGATAATTAATTGAGATAAATTAATTTTAATTCACATAATCTCATCTTAGAGACAATAGAATTCAAAATTTTACTATCAATGATGACCATAGAAATTTTATGTTGGGTATTATCTATTATATGAGGTTAATTATGGGTCAGGTCATAAATTACGAAAACCATGAGTTCATTATATTATATATTTTTTGTTATTTAAAATAAAAAAATATATTTATATTAAAAAATATATTGAATTTATTTGATGAATTTTACAAGTTCTAATGTTAAAGTTTATGGTTACTCAAATACTTCATTGTAAGTATGTCAGGTAATTTCTTATTCTAATATTTATTCATGTTCAAACACTTATTTTTTCTAAGAAAGTGACAAAAATGCATTTTTTTTGAAAAATTCAATATTTTATAGACTCTCCATTTTTTATTTTAATTCATTTTCACACTTTTCTCATTTTTCTGACATGTATCATGGGGATTCCACAGTTGATGACACTCCATTATCATGGATTTATAATTTTTCAACTATTTATTCTACGTTATTCCATCTATATCATCTCACTTTCACTCCTCATTCATACTCATCTCTTCTCCCTTTTTATTTCTCATGATTTTTTTACCCTTAACTAGCCTTGAGAGCCAAGCCAAAGGTTGAATTTGGTATAAATATTATGGTTGAAAATTCTATGTTATTCTTGTGGTTTTAAATTCTCAAGGATTTTATGGTTTATATGTTATTTAGTTTCTTATTTGGAATCAATATAAAATAATCATGATAAAATTTTAACCGTTTTCGAAAAAAATTTAAACATTAAGTTTGAAATAAAGCTAATTTAATATTTTTTCAAGGGATTCATAATTAAAACTACATTTCACCAACAATGGTTGTTTAAAAAATGAATTTTAGAATTATTTTGATCAAAATAAAATTTTAAAATATTTTTTAAAATTACTATTTATTTTCATAAATGGAATTTAAATGGTATTAAATTACTATTTGTCAAAATATATATTTTATTTTATAAATTTGTTTAAAGAAATTACTAAATAATTATTTAAGATTAAAATGGATTTATGTTTTAAGATAAATTTAATTTTTTATAAAATTAGATACATAAAAATACATTTTTTATGATTTATAAAACAATGTTTGGGATGTGCTATTTCATTATTGAAATTGATAGCCTCTTAATTATGCCGCTTATATTATTTATAATTGATTTATTTTATTATATTTCTTAGTGTGGCATATAAATGATAAATATTTTATTTTTATAAGGTAGTTTTTTATGTTATTTAATAATTTAGAAGTTTGTTTTGTTAACAGATATCACAATGTTTTATATTGACTGGATTTACATTGGAGATTTGTATAACTATGTGGAAAGTAAATAATAATTATTTGAAGAGTTTATAATGATATTCTATCTAGTGTAACCTAATATTATTCAACACTCTTTCTAGGGGACTCATGCCCCGAAAGGATAATTGGGGTTAGTATGTTTTTTTCCATTTGAATGAAATATATGTTGATAGATGCTTCCTAATCATGAGATCTAATATTTTCATCAAATGATCAAGGTTGTTATCCCATTATGTATTTTATTTTATAACATTATTTACATTATATAATTATCTATAAAATGATTCATATTTTTTTTGCCTCCTCTAGATTTTGTTTCACAACAATTTCGATTTTCGAAATGAAATTGTTTCAACAGAAAAATACAATTATATTTTTTATTTTTCATAATAAAAAAGTAATAATGTTATATTCTAAATATATTCCAATCAAGCATATAGGGGTTTTATTATTAAATTAATTACATAGATTCATTTTCATATTCTATTAATATTTATTACATTCCTATCATACGAATGTTAAAAAGAAAAAAGTTATTTTTCTTGTGCAATATAATGGCTGACTAGTGTCATTATACTTGATGATATTTTGCGATCATCATTTACAATTCCTAAAAACATGTTAAATATTTTGTATTTTTTAATTTTATGAATAAAATTAAATTTTGTGTTTTTTATGGAATCTAAAACATAAGAATAAACATGTTGTTGTAGATAGAATAAATGTAGATATAATGAGTTAAAGTGAAAGTTGATTCTCATTAGAGATTCCCCAAAATTGAATCTTTATTATCAGTTTATTAGATTCATATTAATATAGTGAGAACACACCATTAGATGTGTGGCCACCCTTCTATTTTATGGCTGTGAATATACAGTGCACCCATAAAGCTCATTATACACTCACCTTCTCAATCGAGGAAGAAACATTCATAAAAGAAATATAAACATTGGGTGGAACTCAATCTCCCTCTAAATATCATTATGATCCTATCACTATAAATCTAAAAAAAATATTAAAAAAAAATAATGTGAAATGACTCAGGATCAGCACTGGACTACTCCACTAGATTATTCCTTGGAAAAGCTTTCAATGATAATGAGTATAAGAGTTCATAGTGAAGAATGAAATGGAGATAGCAAAAGAGAGATAATAAAGATTAGTAAAACATGATAGTGGAATGTGTGATATATTTGTAAGAACCCATATCTTCTTTTCAGGTATGTGACCCCTTAGTTGATGTTTTTCTTGGTTTTCATGTTAAGGGTGATTCTTGGGAGAGTTGAGGAAACGTGAAATGAAGTTTTGAGGAAAAACGGGGAGCTGCACTGGTGGCGCATAGTTTGTCTAACAGTGCAGCCAGACCGTGCGTAGCTGGCACTCAAGGAATTGGTGACCACATGGTTGCCGCATGGTTAAGGGAAACCATGCGAAGAGACCGTGTGAAGAGTGTTTACAAGGCAGTACAAACCACATGGTTAGTGCACGGTTTGTCATACCGTGCGAGAAAACCATGTGGGCACTTAAATTTAGATCCTTAAATTGTGGATCTAACTCGTTTTAGCCTCTAAGTGGATCATTTTTTCTTCTAACTGGCTGTAACATGGGATTTTGGCTCTCATTAGGTCTGTGAAGGTTCTCCCATCATTTTGGAGGTGATCTGAGGGCTTCTCTTGGCAAATCGAAGCTGGATTCTTGAGGTATGTGATCGTTCTCCTTCATTCATGATCGTATTCTTAGATCTACTTGGATCTAATTCTTCTATTCCCTCGGTTTCTTATATCTACGCCTGTTATGGGTAGATCTAAGTGTGTGGATGCCAAATTGGATGATTTTGGGTCTTGGTCTTGTTATGAGAACGGATCTAAGGCGGGTTCATGGAGAATCAACCTGTTTTTCTTGTGTGTTCTTCATTGTTGGGGTTTTCGTCAAAACCATCGAGGTAGGTGGTTTGATGCCTTACGTTAAATATCGTTGAGATTTTCTGAAAAAGGGTCGGATACCCATGTATCAGGTATCTCAGGTTAGGGTTTGATCCTGTAATATTATCTACCTTAGATTCCTTGTGTTCTTCAGGCTGTTAGATGAATAATGATTGCTTGTTAGTATGTCAGTGGATCACCCCATGGGTGTTTTCCTTGTTTTGGCTATTTATCGGTGTTTGTCTTAGGTTGCCTATGAGGAAAACCTTGTTACACTAATTTTATGCCTTGATATGAATAATTTCATGTGTTTCCTGTAGTTTAAAGTTTTTTGATGCATTGTAGCTATTAGCCAAGTTGTTTGTTGAACATACTTAGGGCTGCTACAAATCAGTTACGTACGATTGCTTTTACTCAGGGCTGTGGGAACCTGGTGTAGCAAGACCATAAGGGGAATTAACATTGAGTGCTTCCTCATAGGGACTGTTTAATTATTACCGCTATGAGACCATAAGAGAGATTGACTTTGTGCTCTCTCATAGGGTCTGATAATTATCGAATCAAGACTAAAGAGGTAATTAGATGTAAGTGTTTCCTCAGAGAGTCTGTATTATCACTGCAAGACCATAGGGGGAGTTGACGATGAGTGCTTCCACAGAGTGTATTTTCCTTTGTAGAATTTGTGACCACATGGTTTTCCCGCAAGACCCACCTAGAGGGTCATCATGATAAATTAATTTTTATTAGGTTGTGATGAGTCCACCAAGCCAAAGAACATGATTTGGTTTTGTACTGCTTGTTGTTAGGTAGTCTGTTTAGATACCTATTGTGTTACCTGCCATGCATTTGGATTATAGATCTTTTTGCTATATTTTTTGGTTGATGATTAAATTATTGAATTAAATAAATAAATAAATGTGAATGGAGGTTTGTAGGATTGATTACTTTAGTATAATCTTCTTTCTCAACTGCATTTATTTTCCATCACTTTTGATATATCGCTCACTGATAGTAGGGCACTGATCTTGTGGTGGTTGCCTATTGGAATTAGTCTCACACCCTATTTGGGTCCTTCTTTTCGGCACAAATAGGTTATATGGTTGTAGGTGTGGATAGGGATTGTGGCCCTTCTACCATAGGTGCTTGATTCCTAGTTAGAGTTGGAGAGCATGGGACTGAGCATAGGATTGTGATATTGCAGGAGTTTACTGTTTACTTTTAGTACTTAGATTTTAGTTGTATTTCAGCATGTTTCTTTGTTTACTACATTCCATAGATACACATACCATGCTGAACCATTTTTATATTACACATTGCTTCTACTATTTAGTTTCAGTTGTTGTATGTTGTTAACTGCTTCCACTATTTTTTATTATTTTCCTTCCACTGCATACTTTACCAAATGAGGGCATAGTTTCCCCACTGACTCACCAAGGCCCTCGCTGCTAGTCGGCAGCCACTGGCATTTGGGGAAACACGCTTGAAGTCATGTGGTGAACCGGTACGGGGCACCAGTTGAGTGGCTCTGAATTCGGGACATTACAAAGTGGTATCAAAGGAGATTTCTTTATTTTCTATTTCCTTACTATTTGGAGACAATAGACAGGGATAGGAAGGAATGGGTAGTTGGTACTTAAAGGTTTATGGGAGTAATTAATATGTGTATAGGGAAAAGCTATATTACCTCATAATTGCAATTTTTAGTTTTTGCAAGTGTTGCAGTTGATTATATTTAACCATTGGGTGATGCACTTGTTTTGTGCTATTATAGTTTATATGATTGTGGTTCAATTTGGTTGCAAACCGATGAGATGAGGGTATTCCATCTCATGCATCATTGAGGAACTAGTTATAAAATCAAGTGTCATGTATTTTACCATGCCATCTAGGGTGAATTAGAAATCACATGCCGTTGTGATAGATTTCATGATAGATTATGCATGATGTTGTGATGGTTGTTGTGATAGAGATACCTACTATTCTGATAGGGTATTGTTTAATTTACAGCTTATTTAGCATGGATTCCAAGCTTTGGTCTTAGAGGTGTTATGGGCCCTTGGTGATCATAATTTGGCAGATGATGGGATTACTATAATGTTTACTTGTTATATGCATTAATATGATGTCAAGCTTCGATTTGCGGGGAGTATGGGCCCCCACGGATCAGAATTTGACACATAGGTGCTGATTTTCAGTGTTTTTCAGTGGTATTGGGGAGTTTTTTATGCCTACTACCCAGAAACCCAGATAACACGGCATGTGTCCTTATAAACACACACCATGTGTTCTTATGTCCGGGAAGAACTAATTTTCGTGGTTACACACCTTGTACCTTGAATTACACGCTGTGTACTTTCCTTTCGAGTGATCCAGCTGTGTAATTGAATACATGTGTTGGAAAATCTTAGGGACAACATGCCATGTATATTGTTGACATGTTGTGTAGTTGTGGCCTGTGTACCAGCCCGTATGAGTAACAACACGAACGAAAAAAATCTTAAAGAACACGCAATGTAGTATGGGTTTACACAGCCAGTTTGGCCGGTGTATACACCCAAGAATAATCATTTTGGAACACACCGTGTATAGAGACTAGACATTGTGTAACCATGTTTTTCCATTCTTAAGAGCTTTTCCTCTTCTTTTCCATTTTCACTCTTTTAAGTATGCAACTCTGATCATCGTTAATAAAGGTGTTCTTTGACCTTGTAGAGTCATGCCACCAAGACGTCCTCCCGTTGCACACCAGGGGTCGGACAATGATCGTACACCAGATATTGCACCGACAGTTATCTCGAATACTAGTGCGGACACAAGTTCTATGAGTGAATCATGAGGTTCATACAGACCTTTCAGGGAGCTCAGCAACCTGCCCAGTCTATGGAAGAGCGTGGGCGAGTCTTCCAGCAGCAACATCCTCCAACGTTCTCTGGGGATGGAGGAACTCATGATGTTGAATCTTCGTTCGAATCTATGGTTTCTATCTTCGACCATCTCGTGACACCCCCATAAATAAGGGTGAATCTCGCAACTTACATGCTGCGAGATTACGCCAAGAGATGGTGGGACGTAGTTATTCAGGTAGGGCGTCATTAGATAGTTTCATGGGACGAGTTTAAGCGTATGTTCTACGACTACTTATACCCGACGACGCTGAGGGCTGACAGAGACAGAGAGTTCGTGAACCTACAGCAAGGTGATCTATCAGTTATGGATTATTCCTCCTATTTTACTGAGTTACAGCGTTTCACTCCCGTTCTGGGGAATGACGAGCTGTTTTTAGCGAGGAAGTTTTAGGAGTTCCTTAGACCATAGAACAGATCACAGGTGAATGTCTTTCAGTTGACTTCTATTTATTTGATAGTCAACCAGGCATTGATCACAGAGAGGAATCTGAGGGATACTGGAGTAGTGAGCTAGGGCGGTTCAGCATCCAGAGTCAGTGTAACACCCCGAGATTTTATGAAAAATATTCTTAATTTCATAAATGTCTTGTGTTGTACACTACACCAAAAGGACCTTGCACAACACGCATCCTTGAATTGCCTTGCATTACACTCAATCACGACCTTCCTTGATAGCGTGTGTAGTACACAATACCGAGTTTCAATAAACAACAATATACTATTAAAATATTATTAGAACTAGCCGTTATGAATAGTAATAACCACTTTTTGAAATTTTGTAAATTTTATATTTCAAAATGGACTTCGTTTTTGGATTCTGAATATCGAAATTATCTTAGGGTGAAATTTTGGTACTTTTCGGATAACTTTCATATTCTCATGAATGGTGAAAACTACTAAATTTTAATTAAAAACAACTTTTTTAATCGAAATAATTAATAGTGATAAATTATTAATTTGAGTGGTTTTAAACTATATTTAGAATATATTTTTTCAATTTAATACAATATTGTTCATTGGATGTAATTTCACATTTAAACCAGATATAAACAAGTGTCAATCTTTTGATAGTTATTATCTTTTAAAAACATGCTATTTGTTTTGATGACGATAATTAGCTTTTAAATTAGTTAATGTAACTGATATGTTTTGAATTTGGTAAAATAGAAATCATTTTTGAATTCATAATATCAAATATATCTTAGGCCTAATTTTTGGTATTTTTCTGGAAACTTTCAATTTTTGATGAATAGTGAAACCACTAAGTGATAGTTAAAAAAACTGAATTTTTCATAAAACTTAATTTTACCGCTTATGTGAGTGGAATTTCCAAAATCCGAGAGACACGGTTAATATCAAGGACTAAAATGTGGTTCAATGAGATGAAAATAATTTTTGGGGAATAGTAACTTTTTACTTTCTTTTACCACAGTTAAAAGTAAATAGGGTAATTAAGGGTAAAAGTGTTATTATTATTACCCTAAAACATGTACAAATTCTACTAGATAAGTGAAATTCTACCAAAAACAACCTTAGGAATAAAATATGACCATTTAGGCCCACTTGGATTAGATTAGGACATTTATTATCAATTTATTTAAAGAAGGGTTAAAATAGTTAAAATCAAAGATTAATAACTAAATTATTTTTAATATAGGGTTATACAAAAGATAATTCGACTATAAATATTCATTAGAAATATAAAAATATTTCCAACATAATGGTATTTTATTTTTAATTTTTAGACTTAAAATATTTTAATTTATTTATGATACAATGATGATATAGTAACTGTCTTATTAATGAGATATTGACATAGTTGATGATATAAATACCCAAATAAAATTAATTTGAGACTTTTTATTAATTAAAATTATTTTATATGTTAATATGACATGTTAATATTGATTTAATAAATTCTGTTCGAACTAATAATTCTGTTATGATTTTCACAAAAATCAATTACCAAATAGTGTCAAAATTGACATAAAATAGTTTTTAAAACAAATATTATATTATTAATTGTTATTATATTCCAAAAAATCTATGGTTTGGCCAAATGACTTATATAAGGCTATATATATTAATAATAAACAACTTGGGGTTCGTTTGACTTGATATAGTATGTTTATTAACTTTAAAGTGTAAGAAAACAAGAAGACGCAGTAAAAGTAAAATTATCTAACTTAAAGTTAAATCTAAATGATAAGGTTAAAATTGATAACTAAACTTGTCTAAATTATATTTGATGAGAGTATTTCGACCCATACCCACCTTATCTTAGAAATATATCAATTTGGAGCTATTAAAAACCGAATTTCACTTTATAATAAAATAATATTTTTAGTTATTCCAAAGGTGCCTCTCTCCTCCCTTATAAAAGGGCACCTCCTCCCTTTCTTCCTCACACCACATTGAGGCTTAAAGCTCGGCAAACCCCTGCCAAATTATCTTCTCCACTTCCCTAGAAACAACCTAGAGGTCATGGTATTATTCAAAGATGAATTTTAGTGCCTTAAGAGGAGATCTCAAAGAGGCGCTTCAAAGAAGAGGTAATGTTCATTACCCATTCATTCACCTTTATATCTTCTTCCACTCCTTCTTATTAGGTTGTTTCATTATGAAGTAATAACATCAGTATCACGCATATAATGATATGTTATTATATGTATGAAACAACCATATTTCACCATCTATCCATCCTACGGAAAACGAAATCAACGCGCGTGCGTACGTACGGAATACCGTCTCTACGCCGTGGTGTAATCTATTTTCCACCACCACCGTACTTGGATGGGTATAATGGTGTAAATAATAACTATATATGATTATTTTAAAGTGATATTTATTCTGTAATAGTATACATACACTCCAATAAAATTCCACGATCATGGGAACGATATCATCGCTCGTGCGTATGTACGGAATACCGTCTCCACGACGCGATGAGATTCATTCTCAATGATCAACCATTCATAAATGATTATAAAGTATATATAATAAGTAATCATGAAATATATGACATAATAATGATACTGGATTTATGTATATATTTATATGTATTTCATCCAATTAATTCCATTCAATTCAATGAGGAAACGAAAACAACGTTCATGCGTACGTACGGCCTACCGTCTCCATGAACGGTGTATTTCTTTCCATTTATCAGTCTATTATATATATGTTTATTCTGTATATATATTATATATAAATCATGTTTTATATTATGGAATTAAGTGATCATGATCTAAGTAATCATATTAATAATTACAAGTCAAAACACGGACGACAAATGAAACGATTTTACCCAAAACGCTCTTTAACATGGAATTTACAAAAGAACGGGTAATATAAAGTCATAAGTGAACCATATATGATATCATAAAAATAAATATGATTCTGTAATAAGTCAATATCATTATTTAAATCATTATATAGGAGGTTCAGATACGAACGAAGCATATCGGACCTAAGGTAAGGGATAATTTATCGATCTCATTTTTATCCGAGATTGTTTATTCGTAAGTATTTACTCGGGTTATCTTTATCATCCAAGCCCATGTTTTCTAAAAATGCTTTCATGTATGTTTAAAGTCCTTTTTACCCATTTTTGACTTTTACGACATGGTATGTAAGGAATATATTTTTTTACCATACGAGGTACTTTTTGACTTTTCCGACAAAAGTACGAGAAGAATGTTATTTTTTACTTATACGGCGTGAACGAATTTTTACGGTTTCATAACGCCTCATTTTCATGAAGATTAATCAAAAATATTTTATGACTATTTTCAACAAAATACTTTTATTTTAAAAGTGCAGGAAATTTTGTGAAAAGAAAATCATTTTGAAGGAGAAAGGATGTTTTCCTCAAGAATTCATTTCAAATGTTTTACCAAAACCATTTTCCATCTAAGATGAAATTATTTCATATGTGTATGTTTCAAATTTAATGTCTCTATGATTTACATGGTTTAACTTTTCTTATTATGAAATGATATCCATTTCTTTTATATGGATTATGTGATGATGGGATGATTTTTACGAAACCCATTTTATTTATTGGGTTATGTATGTTTATTTTGTGGCACAAGTAAGAATGATTTCATTATGAGATGGGTGGGACCTATATCTCCCCCCAATGCATTGGGTAAAGATTTTATATCTCATGAGATGGACATGTCTGGAACTGTAAGTTAATCCGGTTCAGTGTTACAGGACTGAAACGAGGAGTGAACTCGATTCAAAATGGGACTTTGTCCACTAAGATGGTCTTGGCAGCAATGCCTTGGCTACTATGGAAATCATTACATGTACTTAATGGATGCCAAAAATACATGTTTTATTCCCATGTTATGTTATCATTATTTATGTTCCATTATAATCTATGTCTTGCATACTTCCATGTTTTAAGTCGTTGCTCAAGATTTTGATGTTTAAACATTATGTTCATGTTTTTATGTTCAAATGTGTATGGTATGTTTTATATTATCCATACTTACCCTTACTGAGCATTTGATCTCACCCTTTTTATGTTTTATTTTCCCCCAGGATTAAAAGAAAGGTTTTAGGTAAGGAATCAAAAAGTGGATGATCTTTATGGGAGACGTTGAAGATCTTTCACCACGATTATAAGATTACGTTCCATGTTTCCAAAGACACTAAACTATTACGGTCCTTGTGTGTCTGTTTTTGTTATGTATTATTTATTCCTCAAAATTAATGTAATACTTATGTACGTCAAGCTTAGGGTCTCTACAGTTGGTATCAGAGGAAAGGTTTAGTCAACCTTTGGAAACTAGGATGTGAAAACGTTAGTGAGATCCCTAGAGATATTTCTAAGGTATGTCTAGGGATGTCCCTAAGGATATGTATACGTATAGTATATAGTCCTAGAACTACGGTAACGATCATAGAATTTAACCTAAGATGTTATATATTGAGAGAACTCCCCCTTTACTATGTTCTTTTCCCTAACATGATTTTTGCCTCTCACACTATTCTTTTTGGGTTTTAGAAAATGGCTGGAAACAGGAAGATTCACGATAATGGAGGATATGACAGACAATGGAATGATATTATTCATGAGAAACCAAATGAAATGGGATCTGGAAGTCCCAACATTGTTATTATTCCTAATCAGAAATATAATAATATGATCAATAATCTCAACTTTGGTATGTTTCCGGACTTATATAATAAGAGAAAGATTGAGTTTCATGATGATAATAAAGGAAAGAAAGTTTAATTTCCCTCATGTAAATCATCTAGGAAGAGGCATCAGAGAGATTGTTTCAAAGGAACTGGAAGATGCTTTCGGTGTGGAAAAGAAGGACACAAATCTAGTAAGTGTAAAGGAAAAGGTTCAGTTAACACAATGGACAAGGATAATGGTATTGCTACGACATCAACAATGATTAGTTGTTTTAAATGTGGAATGTACGGGCATTATGCAAACCAATGCCCTAATGGAAAATCTCATGAAGAGAATCAGCATGGTCATATGGGTAGTATTTATGTGGATGATGGTGAGGAGACTACAAATGATATATGAGCTGAAAGAAGTGTTGAAGCTGAGTCTGTTGTTTTAGAAGGTAGTGGAATGATTGTATGTTTATCAAGAGTTATGTTGTATAGTTAATGGTACTATGGAATAAAGAATCATCTAAGGATTGTTACACTATTGTTTTTCCTAAAAGTATTTGAAAGTATATGTTGAATGGTACCAGTATCCATGGATGGTTATTCAGATATTTTTGTAAATTAGATTATATGCGCATAATGAAGGAATAAGAAGTTAATGAGATGTTTGATTGTATTCATGAGCTCATGATTGATATAAGGACAAAGTGATATCATGTTTTGAGTAAATAGAATTTTGGGGATTTTGGTATGTGGAAAGTGTTAACATTTAACTGAATTCATGTTTTCACTAAGGTTCAATGGGTATTAATTTTTCAAGAGAATACATGATTAAGTCTTTCGAATGTTTGAATGTGACCAACAAGGCATATCTTATGATATATGGGGATCAACGATGGTATTAAATCTCTAGTAATCGTTTTCACTATATTATGAGAGTGGACTGCAGTATTATGGATAAGCCTAAAGATTGGAATTTATTATGTTGGAAATAACTTGGTATTGTTTAAGGATATAAGTTTTTTTCGATATTATTGATTGGATGTTATAGTAATATAGTTTTAGAAAAAGGACAACCTGCAGGACGGGCGACAACCCATCGCATCGAACAAGGCTGTGAGAATCGAACCCACAACCGAAGTGTGACTGGCCTTTATCGCCTACCACTGGCCTATAGGAAGACCCTGGTTAGTAGAAACTAGTTTTATTTTATTAAACAGTATGATATATGAAGTATATGTTCATTTTTGGAACCATATATGATTAATCTAACCATAAGATGGACTTATAACTTTTGCTAACCTTTTGTTTGAAACAGATGGAATGACCCATCATTCTATCACATGATCTGCTAACACATCACGAATAACAAATTAAACTTCATTTCTTTAAGGGATGAAGTGGAAATCGTTCAATTCACGAACAATAGTGAGATTGTACCAAAATCATGTAAGTATTTCTTTTGATTCATCAACTTTAGGGAAATTATCTTGAAAACCAAAAATGTTATTCTAGTTCCCTTATATCCGATGAATAAGATGGTTCCTTAGATCATCAAAAATCTATAGCTTTGTGATTGTTGGGTTTTTCGTAGCCATGTTCTCTACCACTCTCCATCAGAACATGATGGTTAGGTTTCTCTTCCATATCCATATTTTCACATATGTTCTCCTATGTGGAAATCCAGTGATTAGTTAATTTGGGTAAACGTTATGTTTCATACATTAGTTTTTAATGATTGGTTTTGGTATTCCTTTTTACGATGCAGGTTTCTATTATAGAAACTTTCTAGTAGTAAACCATTTATAACCCCGATGAATTTCGAGGGCGAAATTCATTTTAAGGGGGGTAGAATGTAACACCCCGAGATTTTATGAAATATATTCTTAATTTCATTAATGTCTTGTGTTGTATGCTACACCAAAAGTATCTTTCACAACATGAAACCTTGAATTTCTTTTCATTACATGCAATCACGACCTTCCTCGATAGCGTGTGTAGTATGCAATACCGAGTTTCACTAAACAACGATATACTATTAAAATATTATTAGAACTAGCCGTTATGAATAGTAATAACCACTTTTTGAAATTTTGTAAATATTATTTTTCAAAATAGACTTCATTTTTGGATTCTGAATATCTAAATTATCTTAGGGTGAAATTTTGGTACTTTTCGGATAACTTTCATATTCTGATGAATAGTGAAAATTACTAAATTTTAACTAAAAACAACTTTTTTAATCGAAATAATTAATAGTGATAAATTATTAATTTGACTGGTTTTAAACTATATTTAGAATATATTTTTACAATTTAATACTATTTTGTTCATTGGATGTAATTTCACATTTAAACCAGACATAAACAAGTGTCGATCTTTTGATAGTTATTATCTTTTAAAAACAAGCTATTTGTTTTGAGGATGAGAATTAATTTTTAAATTATTTAATGTAACTAATATGTTTTGAATTTGGTAAAATAAACATCATTTTTGTATTCATAATATCAAAATAGCTTAGGCCTAATTTTTGGTATTTTTCTGGAAACTTTCAATTTTTGATGAATAGTGAAACCACTAAGTGATAGTTAAAAAAACTGAATTTTTCATAAAACTTAATTTTACCACTTCTGTGAGTGGAATTTCGAAAATCCGAGAGACACAATTATTATAAAGGACTAAATTGTGGTTCTATGAGATGAAAATAATTTTTGGTGAATAGTATTTTTTACTTTTTTTTCCACGGTTAAAAGTAAATAGGGTAATTAAGGGTAAAAGTGTTATTATTATTACCCTAACACATGTCCTAATTCTATTGGATAAGTGTAATTCGACCAAAAACTACCTTAGGAATAAAATATGACCATTTAGTCCCACTTGGATTAAATTAGGACATTTATTATCAATTTATGTAAAGAAGGATTAAAATAGTTAAAATCAAAGTTTAATAACTAAATAATTTTTAATATAGGGATATACATAAGATAAATTAGACTATAAATATTCATTATAAAGATAAATAGATTTCCAACATAATGGTATTTTATTTTTAATTTTTAGACTTAAAATAATTTAATTTATTAATGATACAATGATGATACATTAATTATCTTATTAATGAGATATTGACATAATTGATGATATAAATACCCAAATAAATGTAATTTGAGACTTTTTATGAATTAAAATAATATCCAATGTTAATATGACATGTTAATATTGATTTAATTAATTTTTTTCGAACTAATAATTCTGTTATGATTTTCACAAAAATCAATTACCAAATAGTGTCAAAATTGACATAAAATAGTTTTTAAAACAAATATTATATTTTTAATTGTTATTATATTCCTAAAAATCTATGGTTCGGCCAAATGACTTAGATAAGGCTATATATATTAATAATAAACAACTTGGGGTTCGTTTGGCTTGATATAGTAAGTATATTAACCTTATAGTGTAATAAAAAAAGAAGACACGGTAAAAGTTAAATTATCTAACTTAAAGTTAAATCTAAATGATAAGGTTAAAATTGGTACCTAAACTTGCCTAAATTATATTGGATGAGATTATTTAGACCCATACCCACCTTATGTTCGAAATATATCAATTTGGAGCTATTAAAAACCGAATATCACTTTATAATAAAATAATATTTTTTGTTATTCCAAAGGTGCCCCTCTCCTCCCTTATAAAAGGACACCTCTTCCCTATATTCCTCACACCACTATGAGCCTTCAGGCTCGGAACACACCTACCTAATTCTCTTCTCCACTTCCCTAGAAACATCCTAGAGGTCCGGGTCTTCTTCAAAGACCTATTTTAGTTCCCTAAGAGGAGGTCTCAAAGAGGCGCTTCAAAGAAGAGGTAATGTCCGTTACCGATTCTTTCACCTTTATTTCTTCTTCCACTTCATCTTATTAGGTTGTTTCATTATGATGTAATAACATCAGTATCACTCATATACTGATATTTTATTATAATTTTGAAACAACCTTATTTCACCATCTATCCATCCTATGGAAAACGAAATCACCGCGCGTGCGTACGTACAGAATACCATCTCCACGCCATGGTGTAATCTATTTTCCACCACCACCTTACTTGGATGGGTATAATGGTGTAAATAATAACTATATAGGATTATTTTCAAGTGATATTTATTCTATAATAATATACATACACTTCAATAAAATTCCACGATCATGGGAACGATATCATCGCTCGTGCGTACGTACGGAATACCGTCTCCACGACGCGATGAGATTTATTCTCAATGATTAACCATTCATAAATGATTATAAAGTATATATAATAAGTAATCATGAAATATATGACATAATAATGATACTGGATTTATGTATATATATATCTATTTCATCCAATTAATTCAATTCAATTCAATGAGGAAACGAAAACAACGTTCATGCGTACGTACGGCCTATCGTCTGCATGAACGGTTTATTTCTTTCCATTTATCAATCTATTATATATATGTTTATTCTGAATATATATTATATATAAATCATGTTTTATATTCTGGAATTAAGTAATCATGATCTAAGTAATCATATGAATAATTACAAGTCAAAACACGGACGACAAATGAAACGATTTTACCCAAAACACTCTTTAACATGGAATTTACAAAAGAACGGGTAATATAAAGTCATAAGTGAACCATATATGATATAATAACAACAAATATGATTCTGTAATAAGTCAATGACATTATTTAAATCATTATACAGGAGGTTCAGATACGTACGAAGCATATCGGACCTAAGGTAAGGGATAATTTATCAATCTCATTTTTATCGGAGATTATTTATTCGTAAGTATTTACTGGGGTAATCTTTATCATCCAAACCCATGTTTCCTAAAAATGTTTTCATGTATGTTAAAAGTTCTTTTTACCCATTTTTGACTTTTATGACATGGTATGTAAGGAATATATTTTTTTACCATACGAGGTACTTTTTGACTTTTCCGACAAAAGTACGAGAAGAATGTTATTTTTAACTTATACGGCGTGAACGGATTTTTACGGTTTCATAACACATCATTTTCATGAAGCTTACTATAAAAGATTTTATGAAAATTTTCAACAAAATACTTCTATTATAAAAGTGCAGGGAAATTTGTGAAAATAAAATGATTTTGAAGAAGAAATGATATTTTCCTCAAGAATTCATTTAAAATGTTTTATCAAAACCATTTTCCATCTAAGATGACATTGTTTCATATGTTTATGTTTCAAGTTTGATGTCTCTATGATTTACATGGTTTCACTTTTCTTATTATGAAATCATATCCATTTCTTTTATATGGATTATGTGATGATGGGATGATGTTTATGAAACCCATTTTATTTATTGGTTTATGTATGTTTATTTTGTGGCTCAAGTAAGAATGGTTTCATTATGAGATGTGTGGGACCTATATCTCCATCCAATGAATTGGTTAAAGATTATATATCTCATGAGATAGACATGGCTGGAATGGTAAGTTAATCCGGTTCAGTGTTACAGGACTAAAACGAGAAGTGAACTCGATTCAGAATGGGACTTTGTCCACTAAGATGGTCTTCGCAGCAATGCCTTGGCTACTATGGAAATAATTACATGTGATTAGGGGATTCCACAAGTACATGTTTTATTCCCATGCTATGTTGTCTTTATTTATGTTCTATTATGATCTATGTCTTGCGTACTTCCATGTTTTAAGTCGTTTCTCATGATTTTGACGTTTAAACATTATGTTCATGTTTTTATGTTAAAATATCTATGGTATGTTTTATTTTATCAATGCTTACCCTTACTGAGCATTTGAGCTCACCCTTTTTATGTTTTATTTTCCCCTAGGATTAAAAGAAAGGTTTTAGGTAAGGAAACAAAAAGTGGAATATCTTTATGGGAGATGTTGAAGATCTTTCACCACAATTAGAAGATTACGTTCCAAGTTTCCAAAGACACTAAACTATTACAGTCCTTGTGTGTCTGTTTTTGTTATGTATTATGTATTCCGCAAAAGTAATGTAATACCTATGTACGTCAAGCTTAGGGTCTCTACATTCAGTACTCTATCTGTTGACAGTAGGAAGCGCCCCCGAGAGTCTACATGAGGTGACTCGAAGAAGTGAGATGTTCTTTCAAGTAGCAAGGTTGTGTGCTACCAGTGTGGGAAGGATGAGCATAAGAATTCCCAGTGCCTGAGGGACCCAGTGGAGTGTCGAGATTATGGCAAGATGGGCCACCTACAACGGTTTTTCAAGGTCCTTCTTCCAGAAGCTAGTGAAGGTGGATCGGTTTTGACTCCGCGTACATGCACATGATTACCAGTTCCGCAGTAGACTGTGGGCTGGAGTTCTTCGGGTCAATCAGGCCAGGGTAGAGGTCGTGGATGCAATGGGCAGGCTTAGGGAGGATTAGATCTGGGGTCTCAGGCTGCTACATAGTGTCGCGGTACTGGCCAGACGTTTTCAGTGGAGAAGATTCATCAGGAGCAGGATCTTGGACCTTCCACAGTGTGAGATATGATTTAATAGCCTTAGTTTTATCTTCTACACTTTTTGATACAGGATCTTCTCATAGATTTATTTCTATGCACACTATGGAGAGCCTAAGACTTTCTATCCATACTTATGAGAGTATGATGACACTAGACACTCCCTTGAGATTGGTGGGTGTCATTTCTTGTGGGATCATTATGTCCTATAGATGACAGGTTATGATTTAATTCTTAGAATGGATTGTCTAGTTCGTTTTGAGGCCTTTCTCGACTGCAATCGCCGCAGGGTGAGTTTCACATCACCAGAGGGAAGATCTTTTCTTCAAAAGGGAGAATGGGATGTACAGGCCACCAGAGCTGGAGCATAACATCATGGGTTGGGCGGTATTACAGCCCAGATTTCTAGTTTATATTTGGAGGATCAGGGGACCTCTCAGATAGATTATCCTCCAGTGGTTGATCGTTTTCTAGATGTATTTCTAGAAGACTTTTCAGGGTTTCCTCCGGAGTGAGAGGTAGACTTCTCTGTTGATCTTGTGCTGGGAGTAGCATCAGTGTCCATACCTCCTTATAGGATGGATATTCCTTAGTTACAAGATCTCAAGAAGTAGATGGATGAGTTGCAGGAAAAGGGTTTTATCCAACCCAGTACTTCTCCTTGGGGTTCGCCTGTTTTACTTTCAAAGAAGGTGGATGGTACTTTACGGCTTTGTGTGGATTATCGGAAGGAGAACCAGTTGACGGTCAAGAACCGATATCTCGTGCCAAGTATTGATTAACTTTTTAATCAGCCTCGAGGATATAGGGTGTTCTTGAAGACCGGCTTGAGATCCAGTAATCATCAGTTGCACGCCAGACCATCAGATATACCTCTTATAGCCTTTTGGAGCAAGTATGGTCTGTACGAGTATTTGTTTGTGCCGATCGGCCTCACGAAAGCACCATTGGTTTTCATGGCTCTAATGAACCTAGTATTCCATCATTACCTGGATTCTATCATGGTGGTTTTCATGGACGACATCTTGGTGTAATCTCACACTCGACATCACCATACTACCCATCTTGAGATTATATTGAGTACACTGAAAGAGAATCAGTCATATTCTATGCTCTTAATGTACCACTTTTGGATGGATGAGATTCCCTTCCTAGTTCATTTTATCTCAGAGACATGAGTATTCGTAGACCCGGAGAAGGTGAGATCAGTAGTTACCTAGGCACAGATAAAGAATGTCTTCGAGGTATGGAGTATCTTGGGACTGGCTGGTTACTAATGGTGGATTATACAGGACTTCTCATGCTTCGGAGCGCCGTTGACGGGCCTGACTAAGAAGGGGGTGATGTACGTTTGTTCAGAAGCCTACGATTTAGCCTTTCAAGAGCTGAAGGGTAGATTGACTTCAGCACCGATCCTACTTTTTCCAGAGTCGGGAAAGAGTTATATAGTTTTCTATTATGCATCTGGCATCGGTCATGGAGTAGTGCTTATACGGGAGGATCGTGTTATTGCATATGGATCTCGGTATTTGAGGCCACATGAGAAGAACTAATCTACACATGACCTCAAGTTGGTTGTAGTTGTTCATGATTTGCATTGTTGAAGACATTTCCTTTTGGGAGAGCATTTTGTTGTATATACTGACCACAAGAGCCTCAAGTATATGTTCACACTACGTGACATAAATCTGAGACAACTAAGGTGGGACACGTACCTATAGTATTTTGATGTCAACTTTGATTATACTCTTGGGAATGGAAATGTTGTAGTAGTCACACTAAGCAGGAGTACTTAGTTACTGGCAGTTCAGGAGGCCAGCAGTGAGTGGCATCTTATGGATCTGTTCTCTGAGATTCAATTGGAGGTGCATGAAAGATAGGGACAGACGGTTCTTTCTTCTATAGTTGTTACCTCTACTCTTCTGGATCGAGCTCGAATGAGGCAGCTATGAGATTCAGAAGGCCCGGTCCTATGGGGGGGTGTGTCATGTGGAGACCCTACTCTAAAATGGACAGTGGGCGATGATGAGGTGTTACATTTTCATGGTCGCGTATGTGTTTCAGCAGACTTACGTGAGGAGATGATGCGGGAGTTTCATGCTTTAGCTTGGGAAGTTTATCCTGGTGTCACAAAGATGTATCGAGACTTATGATGTCAATTTTGGTGGTCGGGTATGAAGAAGGATGTGGCTGGTTTTGTTATATGGTGTTCCACCTGTCAGTAAGTGAAGGCAGAGCGTCAGCGACCTGCAGTGATTTTGCAGTAGTTACCCATTATTGAGTGGAAATGGAATGATGTCATGATGTACTTCGTGACAGGGTTACCGAGGTTGTCCGGAGGGAATTATGTGGTTTGGGTTGTTGTTGACCGGCTCACGAAGGTTCCTCATTTCATACCGATCAAGGAGACCTTTAGTGTGGATAATATTGGGAGGTTATAAATCTTTGAGGTGGTATAACTTCATGGGGTTCAAAACTCTATCATTTATGATAGAGACGCTGGCTTTACTTCACATTTTAGGTAGGGGCTACAAAGGGCATTGGGTACATAGGTACTTCTGAGTACAGCATACCATTCCCAGATGGATAGCCTGTCAGAGCACACGATTCAGGTGTAGGAGGATATACTGCGAGCATGATTCCTTGATTTTGAAGGTTCTTGGGAGAAACATATACCTCTAGTGGAGTTTTACTATAATAATAGTTTTCAAGCAACTATTCAGATGGCACCTTACCAGGCTTTGTATAGTAGGTTGTGCCGATCGCCCTTGTGTTGGCTGGAGGCAGGAGAGGTAGCTATACTGGGACCTCGTCTTGTTGAGGAGACCATAGACTAGGTTGAGTTGATTCAGAATAGGATGGCTACTACATAGTCTTGGCATAAATAGTATGATGATCAGTGGAGACAACCTTTGGTGTTCAAAGTCATAGATCAGGTTTTCCTGCGTGTTACCCCGAGGTTGGGACATAAGAGGATTAGGAGATAGGGAAAGCTTTCACCGAGATACGTTAGGCAGTTTGAGGTTCTAGAGAGAGTTGGTCTTGTTGCTTAAAAGTTTCAGTTAACTCAAAGGTACCAGGATATGCACGACGTCTTCTATGTTTCTCAGCATCGACGGTATTTCTCCGACTCGTCTCATGTTTTTCAACCTGAGGAGGTTGAGTTGGAGTAGGATGAATATTTTGAGAAGCATCATATCCGGATTGTTGATCGTAGTGAAAAGGTTCTCTATGGCTGGTCTGTTCCTCTGGTATGGGTGCTATGGAAGCATGGGAAAGTACAGGACGATACATGGGAGAGGGAGGCCAATGTACGATCGCAGTGGCCAGAGTTGTTCGATGTTTCTTCTTCTACGTCGCTTTATGAATTTCAGGGACAAATTAATTTAAGGGGGGAACTTTATAAGAACCCAGATATTCTTTTCAGGTAATTGACCCCTTGGTTGATGTTTTTCTGGGTTTTAAAGTTATGGGTGATTCTTGGGAGAGTCGGGAAAACTTGAAATGATGTTTTGAGGCAAAACGTGGATCTACACGGGCGGGGAACAATTTGTCTAACCGTGCAGCCAGACCGTGCATAGCTGGCACTCAAGGTAGTGGTGAACGCATGGTTGTCACATGGTTAAGGGAAACCATGTGAAGAGATTGTTCGAAGAGTGTTGACAAGGCAGTACAAACTGCATAGTTAGCACATGTTTTGTCAAACCATGCGAGCAAACCATGAAGGCACTTAAATCTAGATCCTAAAACATTGGATCGAACTCGTTTTAGCCTCTAAGTTGTTCGTTTTTCATCCTAATTGACCATAACTCGGGATTTTGGCACTCCTTAGGTATGTGAAGGTTCTCACATCATTCTAGAGGCAATCTGAAGGCTTATCTTGGCAAATCGAAGCCATATTCTTAAGGTATGTGATAGTTCTCCTTTTTTCATGATCGTTTTCTATGATCTACTTAGATCTACTTCTACTCTTCCCTCAGTTTCATAAATCTACTCCCGTTATGGGTAGATCTAAGTGTGTGGATGCCAAATTTAATGATTCTAGATCTTGGTCTTGTTAGGAGAAGGGATCTAAGGAAGGTTTTTGAAGAATCAACTTGGGTTTCTTGTGCATTCTTCTTTGTTGGGGTTTTTATCAAAACCATCGAAGAAGGTGGTTTGATGCCTTACATTAAATGTCTTTGAGTTTTTCGGAAAAAGTGTCGGATACCCATGTATAGGGTATCTCGGGATAGGTTTTGATCCTGTAATATTATCTGCCTTAGATTGATTGTGTGCATAAGGTTGTTAGATGAATAATTATTGCTTGTTAGCATGTCTGAGGATCACCCCATGGGTGTTTTCCTTGTTTTGGCTATTTATTGCCGTTTGGTTTAGGTTTCCTATGAGGAAAACATTGTTACACTGATTTCATGTCTTAATATGAATAATTTCATGTGTTTCCTTCATTTTAAATGTTTTTGATGCATTTTAGCTATTAGCCAAGTAGTTTTTTGAACATACTTAGGGCTACTACAAATCGGTTACATACGATTGCTTTAAATCAGGGCTGCGAGAACCTGGTGTAGCAAGAACATAAGGGTAATTGACGTTGAGTGCTTCCTTAGAGGGCTTGTTTAATTAATACTGCTATGAGTCCATAAGGTAGATTGACTTTGTGCTCTCTCATAGGGTCTGATAATTATCGAATCGAGACTAAAAGGGGAATTATACATAACTGCTTCCTTAGAGAGTCTGTAGTATCGCTGCAAGACCATATGGGGAATTGACAATGACTGATTCCTCAGAGTGTCTTTACCTTTGTTGAATACGTGACAACAGGGGTCTGGCCACATGAGCCACTCAGAGTGTCAGCATGATAAATTAATGTTGTTTGGTTATGATGATTCCACCAAGCCATTGATCAAGCCTGGGCTTTGTACTGCATTTTGTTACTTAGACTGTTGAGATACTTGTTGTGGTACCTTCTATGACTTTGGATTATAGATATTTTTGATAGATTATTTGGTTGATGATTAAATTATTTAATTAAATTAATAAATAAATGTGAATGGAGGTTTGTAGGATTGCTTACTTTAGTATACTCCTCTTTCTCTGGTGAATTTATTTTCCAACACTTTTGTTGTACCGCTCACGGACAATAGGGAATAGATCATGTGGTGGTTGCCTACTAGGATTAGTCTCACATCCTATTTGGGTTCTTCTCTTTTCCCCAAACATGTTATATGGTTGCTGGTATGGATAGGGATTGTGGCCCTTCTACCTTAGGTGCTTTATTGTTGGTTAGATATAGAGAGCATGAGACCGAGAGTAGGCATGCGATGCTCCTTCAGTTTACTATTTACTTTTAGTACTTGGCTTTCACCTGTATTTCAGCATGTTTCTTTGTTTACTACTTTCCATAGATACATGTACCATACTGCATCATTTTTATATTACACATTTCTTCTACCATTTATTTTCAATTGTTGTATTCTTTTAACTGCTTCAACTATTGTTTATTATTTTCCTTCCACTGCATACTTTACCAAATGTGGGCATAGTTTCCCCAGTGACTCACCGAGGCCCTAGCTTGTAGTCGGCTACCTCTGGAGTTTGGTGAAATTCACTTGACGTCATGTGGAGAACCGGGTATGGGGCACTAATTGAGTGGCCCTGGATTCGGGTTGTTACAATATTTCTAAAATATTCTATGGACAAATTACAACATGAATGCAAAAGAAATAAAATATGGTAGTAAAAAATAATCTAACATGTAGTATAACATCATCCTAATATCTCCATAAAATTTCTAATCAACTTCATATGTGGGACCCTCTCTTATTTATAGTATGTGGGTTCTTTCTACATGTGGACACAAATATCCCTTTTATTTTCACTAGAAATTATGGTCAAAGTATGGTTCCTATTTTTCATCGAAATTTCATAGTGGAGTTTTTATTTGGAAACATTACAATACATAGCTTATAAAAATAAATCTTCTTCATCCACCATGGGAATCTATAAATTTTTCAAAAATTTAAAACCCCAAGTTACCCTTCAATAGATTTCATACATGTGACAGTAGATTTTCCTTCAAATTTTTTGAAATATTTCTTAAAATAATACCAGGTTAAAAAAATTCTAAAAGTACGACAGAAAGGAGGAATCTATGATGCCACCTTTTTGTTATGTGGAAAGGGGGTATGGTAGATGCCAATTTTTCCACTCGTCAACAATGATAGATAACATGGAAAAGGCATAATTGATGACGTAACTTTTTTTCCAACCCCTTATAAACAAGTACAAGCCATTATCCATTCTATTCACTCATTTCACACCCACTCTCTCTAATTCCACTTCTTCTCTCTCTACACTTTTCACAGTGCTCCTTCATTTGTGAATGAAAAATTTAGTGGCCTAAAAGGCGTATCGAATTCAGTGAAGCATCATTTAGTGGTATTTTTTCTTATTTATTTTAAAGTTCTTTATTAATTTAGTTGTTTCATTTTTAGATAGTTTTAACTTTTTTATTTACATTGTAGTTTTGTTAGTTAGGTATATCATATAAATACTAGTTATTATTATTAAATACAATATTATTATTTATTAATCAATTTTGCGTAAGGAATTTATAATTAGTAATATTAATGGATTTATTATTATAATAGGAATATTATTTAGTATAACATAGTAGTTTTTTAATATTAGTGACATAATTTTGAATTATTGTTAACTAGAGGATGAATAAATATTTGTGAAATAATGGTTTACTATTAATTAATGATTAAATCACTAATGATTAACTAATACTAAAGTATTGATCTTGTATTAATTAAATAATAAATAACTTAGGATTAAATAATGATTCAATAATTATTTGATAATAATTAACTAATGATTAACATATGATTAATTTATAATCAATGAATGATTAACTAATACTTGCTTGATGATTAACTAATAATTAACTAATAATTAACTATAAAATAACTACATGATATATATTAATTAAGAAATGATTAACTAGTGATTAATGAATTATTAAGGATTAATTAATTTTGGATTAACTAACATTGAACTAATTATTAGATAATAATTTACTAATGAGTAACAAATGATTAACTAGGGATTAGTGAATAATTTAAACATAATTAAAATAGGATTAACTAATGCTTAACTAATTATTAGAAAATAACAAACTAATGAATAACATATGATTATCTAATAATTACTTAACGATTAACTATTAATTAACTAATAATTATCTATAAAGTAACTATTTGATTTATGTTAATTATCTAATGATTAACTAATAAATTATGAATTATTGAGTAATAATTAATATTGGATTAACTAATTGTTAAAAAATGATTACCTAATAATTAAATAATGAATAACATTTCATTAACTAATTATTAAATAATGATTAAATAAAAATTAACAATAATGTAACTACTTTATATCTATTAATTAAGTATTGATTAACTAGTGAATAATGAATGATTAAGGCATAATTAATATCGGATTAACTAATGCTTACCTAATGATTAGCTAATAATTAATTATTGAATAACTTATGATTAACTATTAATTAATGAATGATTAACTAATAATTAGCTATAAAGTAACTATTTGTTATCTATTAATTATGTTTTAATGAGTTATTAATGAATGATTTAGGTAAAAATAAAATAGGGTTAACTAATGCTTAACTAATGATTAAATAATAAATAAAAAATGAATAACATATGATTAAGTAATTATTAAAGAGTGATTAATTGATAATTACTTAATGATTGACTATTGATTAACAAATAATTTGATATAAAGTAACAACTTGATATATATTAATAAATTATTGATTAAATAGTGATTAATGAATAATTAAGTCATAATTAATATAAGATTAATTAATTATTAACCAATGACTAGATAATGATTAACTAATGAATAGAATATGTTTGACTAATTATTAAAGAATTATTAATTAATAATTACTTAATGGTTAACTATTAATTAACTAATAATTATCTATAATGTAACTACTTGATATATATTAATTCATTAATTATTAAGAAATAATTAATATAGGATTAACTAATACTTAAATAATTATTAGATAATGAATAACATCCAATTAAATAATTATTAAATAATTATTAACTAATAATTAAATAATTATTAACTATTAATTAACTATAATTAGTTATAAAGTAACAAATTTATATCTTTTAATTAAGTAATGATTGACTAGTGAATAATGAGTGATTAAAGAATAATTAATATAGGATTAACTAATTTCTATCGAATGGTTAGCTAATGACTAACTAAGGATTATTGAATGACTAATGATTGGTAAAATAATGATTAAAGAGTGATTAAACAATGATTAACCAATAATTAAGGAATGATTATCATATGATTTATTAATGATCTAGTAATGATCAACTATTAATTAAATTTAATGTAAATACTAAAGAACAATTAATTAAAGAATGATTAACTACTAACTTTGTTTTGATTAACTAAGTATTGATTTGTTAATAAATAATGATTAGCTATTGATTAAATTTGGATAAACATGGAAATAATATAGGATCAAAGATGGGTAATTAGAAGAAGGAGATTCTTAAATCTACCCACGAGTTATTATTACCATGATTTAGATTATTCATACCTTATTGCATGCCATGTTTTATACCCTCAATTGAAATCTTTTAGATTATTCACATTCTCTTTATAAACCACTGAACAAGACTTTAGGAAGATTAAAATTTTCACTATGAAATAATAGTTTCTTTTAGGATAAAATAATATGTTATAAAATTTCATTACAATAAATATCATATTCTTATCCATGTAATGATATACATATCTACAAACTTCAAGTGGATGTGGCTCTAGAACATATTTACCTAATGGTAACAACACCTAAAACATTATATTGAGCTAGACTTGATCGGGAAATGGTGTATGACAACATGCCTTATTACACAACTGGTTTTTCACTCCTAGTGGATAAGCATTATATGATTAGTATTTTCTTTATAAACCACTGAACATACCTTAATAATGATTAAAAACTGTACTATAAAACATTAGTGTCATATTTTATTATATAAGAAGATGTTCTAAGATTTTGGTATAGTAAATATTATGTGGTTATCTAAGCAATGAAATCCATGTATGGATAATAAAAGTGGTTGTGGCTCTGACATTAATCTACCAAGGGTTGGAAACCTCAAAAACATCATATTGAGCTAGAATAAATTTGGAAATAGTGCATGAAAATGATCATTGCTACACACCTAGTTGGAAACTACGGAGGGATATGATTTATATGCTTGATATTTTTTTTATAAAGTACGGAACATGCCTTTAAGAAGATTATAAATTATACTAAAAAACATTAGTTTCATCTTTTAGGATATAATTAGTCACTATAGAATTTTGGTAAAATAAATATTGTATGGTAAATGCAATATAATTATTCATAATTATCAAAATTATTTACACGATTATAATATTGATCAAAAATAATTTCATGTAGAGAATCATATTTCCTATATATACTGTTATGGGGAGGTTATTGAAATTGTGTGAGGATATTATTATAGTACCCATCTAGAAAAAATGTTTAGGGCATATTATTGTGTACCCCTAATAAAACATCAAGAAAGAATCCATGTTTGTTTAAATATGTGACCTAATAAAGAGATTTGTTCTATTAGATATAGACATTTCCAATTTCAAACAAAACAATGGAATCCAACTTATCTATTGGTTATTGATGAGAACTAGTTCAAAGTAATAAATTTATTTTCCCAATGGTCAAATTGTTATATTATGGAGTTATATGTTGTGGTTTCTTGTGTACAATAGAAATGTCCAGTAGTATGAAGACATATACAAACATCAGATGTCGAAGAATGTTTATTACAAGAAAATGAGTCTATTCCATTTGATAAATAAATAACTCGTTTTCTTGAATTCAACTAGAATGTTATCACACTAATAACTGAGTTTCATATATTAGTAGTAGTGGATATGATTATTGAGATAGGAAAATGAAAATAAGTGGGAATTTATTTTCCAAGTAAAGATGAAATGAAAATCATACTAAAAATATTTCATATTGAAAAACACTATAGATATTTAGTTTTGGAATCCAGAACTACAAAATAAATCATACCATGAGATAAATATGGGGATGATTATAGATTCTTCTTGAGAGAAATTCATAAAATTGAATTTGGAGGTTGTAGAATTTCCAAGATTGAGACATTTAATACTTACGTTCATCCAAAACTAACAGTATATCATACTTAATTGTATGCTTAATTTTTTCATTTATTATCATTGAGAGGATTAAGACCTTCCACGATGTGACTTTAGATCTTATGTAGGTGGGGATACATAAAAAATTTAGTTATAATTTTTCCTATAATAAGGCATGGATGTCAAAACAGAAGGCATTCATCAATGTCTATAGTGATTCAAATGAATTATATTAGGTGTTACCACAATTTATAGCCATAATAATACACAATGACCAAGTTTTATTCCATATTTCTATGAATAAACATGTTCCTCGAGATAACTAACTATATCCATTGCTTGTCAAATTTTATTAATTTTTCAAGGAATTCCATCCCTGTATTTCTGCAATTATTTTCAAAAAACAATTATTACCGATTGACATGATGTTTCTATATGTAAAATACATAGGTATGTTATTTATTATGAAAACCCAAGATGGAAACCATTCACTTTTTCTACATTCATTTTCTGCTATGAAGATGGAAAATTTCAAATATGGAGTTGGTTATTGGTTTGTATCAGCAACCATTTCACCCGCATTCAGGGTGTCTTTTTTATATCTAATTTTCATTGGTCACTCAAAGAGGAAATCAATATAAATCCTAGTATATGGAGACTTATAAGTAAACATCATTGGTATTTCGTCATACACATTTCTAGAAACCATAAAAACATTCCACAAATAACCTATGAAGAAGTCATTCATAGGGCTTGGCATACAATCTCTTTACTATTTTTTAATATTTCAACAAAATGATAAAATTAGGTTTTGTGAAATATAGTCACTTATATGTAGCATATGAGCCAAATCAATAAAAGTTTGAACAAAATTTTGAAAAAATATTCAATTATAATTAGGCTGATTATGATTATATGACATGGATTCCAAAAAAATGGACATTGAAATATGATAGTGGGAAGAGGTTCCCACACATTAGCAATAACATTTGGGAGTTCATCGAGTACTTCATTGATAGAGAATAATATACCACATAGAGGATTTATTAGGGGCTAAGGTACGGAATACAATTTCAACGAGACATTTAAAAGAACATTGTACAATATTTTACTTATAAAGTGTGCCTTTTATGCCGAGAAGACCCACAATTTTAAGTAAAATAGTGTCTAAACCCCATCACAAATAATTGTGGTTGACTCTTAGTGGTATTACTAGAATTGAGGCTATTTCAATGTGGAAACATACATGCATTATGTTTTTCATGCGTGAATTCCATCACTACATGTGTCTATATGAAAAGATCATGGGAAGTATATGTTGATCTATTGTACAAATTTGACAGCATATATAACTATTATGTTGCACCATGGACACCTATTGGGGAGTTTCGACATTTCCCAATGCCAATACACGAGCTGGTATTGATACCTAACATTTACAGGTTGTGACGGTGAGGGAGAATTCAGTCCATCGAGGTACAGAATGAGATGGACTGGAATCAAGAACATGGGAAATATTTAAGATGTATTATATTTCATTGGGATGTTCATAACAAGAAACGATTCCCGGACATTTATGGATTGAGTTCACACTCTCAACCAAAATGATGTATTTCATCCAATGTGAACTCTTCATATTATCAACAATATGGTGTTGATATAACATCATTTATTTGTTAGAATTTTGTTACATTTATGAATACTTTTACTACAAAATAAAAACTATTTGATAAATTATAAAATAAATAACATAAGTCACCTAAAATACAAATATTCCTAAATTATACATAATTTTAATAAATTAAACTTTTATTAATATAATTCCATTCCCTTTCCAAATATTTTTCACATGAAAAAACATTTTGAAAATAATACATTGGTTTTCATAATAATCCTTTCATATTCACATTATTAGGAATATGAAACGTACATGTGAAATGACATGAAAGCATAATTAAACTATCAATGGATCCACCATAGAGAAATCATGTGATCAAATAGTCTTGAAATATACAATCTTGTGACAAATAATACATAAATTAAAAAATCACACCATTTGGGATCAAACTTAATTTTATTTGTGAAAGAAATCAAAGAAATCATAAATCCATAAGGAGGGTCCAAAAAATATAACCTATGTGTGCACAAATAAGTTTTTTATGTAAAATACATTTAAAATTTGATCTAATTCAAACAAGAATAGAAGAAAAACAATCGCCTTCAATAATTAATATCGGAAAAATGAAATCTTCAATTTCTCAGGAAGGGCCCAATAAGGGTGTGAGGCATAATTCCTAGTAAGAAACCTTTGTGAATATATTTAAGTCTTTTATCCATGAAAAATGATAAATTTGTTTTTAAAAAAATTGAAAACTAGACGACTTCAAAACAACCCACCTACAAGTAAACCTTAAAAATACCATTTGTTTTCTTTAAATAAACAAAAATATTTTTCCAAAAAAATTCCCAAACATGGATCAAGTAATCAATTAAGTATAGAAGGACCAATCTATTTCATAAATAAAACATGACTAATTTAATAAAATAACATGTCCAAGGTAAAACAATATCTAAACCCACTTTAGAAATATTATTTTAGAAATATGAATACATTCCCTTTTCTTTTGGTAAGAAAAACTTCATAAAACAATGGGATTGGACATGTTAGGTCTTATATTCTACCACTCATAACATTATTCTAACCATAACATTATATTCCTAATTTAAATTTAAAACATATTTCATTTTAATATATTAATATGGGGGATAATATGCTACTCACTGAGCAGTATAGGAATGTTTCACCAAATGTGCTAATGGCCTATGAGGTTCGATGAATCAATATGCGTAGAGCGCACCATTTTAATCACATTTTGTCACCAGCTTCCATTATAACTTACCTATGGCATTTTTGATTCTATGGAACTATTGTATCATATTTTACATTCATTGATCATAACCTCTTTGCTACACTCACTGAGAGATAGATATATGAGACACACATTCCACTTGCATTAGGGTGAGATAGCAATCACCCTTGAGGATGTAGTAGTTCTACCTGGTCTACCTATCCAGGGGGTTTTCTTATAGGAACCAAACATAGAGACTAGCCAAATATTGAATAGTGATTAATAGACATTGACATTTTGGGTGATGATGATGGTACAGATGGGGGGTCTATATCTATGAACTGTCTAAAGATTCTCATTGCATAGTTACCCAAAAATGCTGACAAGAAGACTATTATGCGTTATGAATGTGCATATATCTTATGTCTCATTAGAGGGACACTGTTTACTGATTACACTAGTATGCATGTCCACAAGATGTATCTATGGATACAAGAAGATTTTGATTAGGATGAGAGATATAGTTTAAGATTTGCATGCTTGGAATATAAAACCAAAAAATTATGCATGGCCTACTTATCAGACCACACTGATCTAGGGGAATGTTTCATACTTATTCATCTGTGGGAATGGGAGAATATCCCTCCCATATACCCTATTATTTCAGGTTGGTAGATTAATATAGATGGGATTTAGGACGCATCATATGGATGCTAGTATCATAACTCATCTCTATTGTTTTCTAATGCTAATATGAGTTATTAAATTTTATTTATTATTATTTATCGCTTTAAATATTATACGTTAAAGATGGATTCAAGTACACCACTTTTTTAGGATGTTGAGGCACAACATGGGTGAATATAATCTCATGATATATAGTCTAGTACCCACCGATGTATGTATATAAAATCTTTCCAAAAAACTAATCAAATTCATAATATTATATTTTTTTGGCTTTTAGTAACAATTTTTTTTAGAAAATGTCACATGTCATATAAGATTTTATGGTTTTCATATTGAGTGCTATTATATTAACTACCTGCAAAATGTATTAAGGCGATTCATAATGTCATGGTATTACTGCCTCTTATTCACTTCCATATTTATGAGTGTCACCCTACAAAGAGAGTCATGCGCTAGTTTGGATTTTTTCAGCATATTCCATTTCCATCTAGATAGTCAAAAACGCATTATTCTGTAAAGCTGAAAGGTGGAGACGGATGTAGAATTGTGTCAATAATGTAAAAATTATCTGGACCTTTGGGACAGATTGGAAGCATTTTATATCAATGGTCTGAGTACTATGTTATTCCATAAAGTAGAAGAACTGGAGTATGATCCATGGTATAGATTAATGTTTATACTATATCTTACTCCATGTGGTAGATGGCTCCAAAATCTTATAAGATAATAAATTTTCATTAATTTCTTCATTTTACATTTTTTAAAATTCATTTCGAATCTATTTACATCATACTCGACAACAACATATTATTTGTATTTCTAATGAAGAGTAAGGTAGATTTTTATCTAGGAAGTGTACCATACGGTAGTACATGGGATGATGCCAGTATATCTTGTTCTACACTGTATTATCTTTGAACATCCACCTCGGGGAGATGATATTTCTACCCATAGAAAGGATTTTTCCAACTTATGAAGCTCCTCTATGAGCTACTGATGTTGGGGAACCACAATGTAGACCACATCATGCTGCACATGAGGCTTCACCTATACCATAATTAGAGGTTGCACCTCTAGTATTCTAAACTCATATAAATGCGGTTGTGCGCCTAGATTCATGGGATCTATTTTTATTGTCAGTATATACACATTTTTTCTCGTATATATCAGATCTGATCTAATATCAGGGTTCCTTTCTCATGAATCCACCTTTCGTGATTGTCCCTTCACAAGCCTTAGGGTACCCCCAAAAAATGATGATAGGTCCTTCCACTTAGATAGTGAGGGAATGACCAGGTTCACAAGATGACATCCAAATTCCACCTCCTCCCCACGAGTCATAGGCAGAACATCAAACATATGATGTTTCATCACTCGAGTATGATCCCTCTATAGCTCATCATACACTACCATAGCATAGAGGTCAGTGATCTCAATACAAGAATCACATTCATACATCAGATTATGAGACATGAACTCGTCATAGACAATGATTGTGTTCAATTATTTATAAGTCTACCATTGAACTAAATGATTTAAAAAAAACTATATTCTATCTGCTATATGATTTTCCATCTACTAAATTGATGAAACACTTTTTACTATCAACCATTTTAACATTTTTAGGCACTCTTTCTATTTGTATTTATATTTTACATATAGTTTATATTTTATAATATTTCAATGTTGAATAATTAAAATATAGGAAAACATAAAAAATTTCAAATATGTAACATTAAAAGCTATTAAAATATAAAATATAAAATAAATCTAAATAAAACATAAAAAATAGCATCAATATCTAAATTTTATTTAAAATAAAATATAATTGCATAAATATAATTAAAAAATCTCATTTTTATGATAGAGACATTATTTATTAAAAACATAATATTTACAGATTAAAAAATAAATGTCTATAAAATATAGAATAATTAAAATCGAAAGTAAATATATAACATTGACTAAACATATAATAATTAATTCAAAATGAAAGGAATATAAAAAAAATTATAAAGACAAATGTAATGGTTCAAAACCACAATATATTGTGCTACTAAAATTCTTTTTCACTGGTTGTTTTTATCAAATACTTTTTATTTTTTGTTATTTTTTTATATTCAGTAAAAGTTTTAAATTTAATTTATATTTTATTTCTATATTATTATTTATATACTTTTAAATCCACCAACATGAAACATTATTATGTTTCATGTAGGTGACATTTAAAACATATAAATAATAAATTTAAAATACAATCTGAATGATATTTTAAAAATGGACTCAACATATAAAACATAATTTGAAATTTAAAAATCATAAATATAATAAAAAATCATATAATGTATATGTCTCAAAATTTATTTCTTAAAAACATAATATTTTCACTTTCATGTTTTAATGTACATAATTCCAATAAATTATTATATTATTAATTACATTACAATGAAGCATTAATAATTATATGATTATAATTAAATGTGAATAAATAAACTATTAATATATATTATTTATATAATAAAATATTAATAATAAATAAAATAATAAATCTTTGTAATGATGTAAATAATATAATTATCAAACAAATTAATAGAGTACTTAACCATATAATTTTAAAATAAATATTAATTATTTTTTAATATAAAAAATTTGATTACTAATAATGAAGGTATTATTAAAAATTTATTTTTATATATGTGTATCTAAAAAAGAGAAAATAAACCCAATATATATTAAATGAACAAGAATATTTTTTTAATTTTCTACATTTTTTAAAAAAATTGTCAAAGGCCCCATCAGCCATGTCGCATTTAGAATAAAACCCAAATGTGGAAAGGCTGATGACACCTTTCCTTCCATGTTATATAAATATTTTAAAATTAGTAATATTTTAATAAATATTTAGAAAATTGTATAGAAAAACTCAGCCTTGGACCACTATTCAATGATGCAATAATATTCATGGAGGTGTTCCATAGCCGAAGTAAATGAGTCTTGAGGCCGGGTACATGGATATCATCCCATTCCCACACTACATGGATCTCATCTCAGGAAGAAAGAGCCCCACAAATGTGAAATGTTGAGGAAGGTTTGAGACTCGAGTGGGCATTCATTTTGTAGCTTCCCTCCTTGGAACCCAATTAGCTAGGTTTACCATTATTTCAATTTTTAAATTTTGTTTTATTTCATTATAATATAATATTATCTTTCACTTCATTTCTTATTCAGATTTTATTCTTTATTTCCTTCAGTTTAATTTTTGGGGAAAACGTTTAGGTGTATGCCTTTATGAAATAACTAGGATCACTACATTTGAAAAGAGTTTCTCTTAAGTTTATGATTTTTAAATTGTAGATGTGTAACAACCTGAAATTTTGAATAATTTTTGTTTCCTAATTTCATGTGTTATTTTATTTTATACCTAACAAAACTATATTATTTAATTAAAAAAGTGAGAAAAATTAAATTAAACTATTGGGTTTGGACTATTATATGACCATTGGTCAATATGAAAGTTGGAAACTATACTCTTAACATTACAATTATAGTTTATAAATACAAATGATCTTGGTTAATTAATACAGAAATATGATTTGATGGCCTCCTCTAGTAGACTCGGGTCATTCGAAGCCCATCTGACAGAACTTGAGAAGGTGGTAGCACCACTGGGAATTGCTCTAGACTAAACCCAAGTTGAGCTTTATCCTGTTAAGCTGAAATGGAATCACCTTCGGGAGAAGTTCAAGCTGATAGAAATCACCACTCCAACAATGTTGGCCGAGCAGCCCCAAGATTCTATCACCTTAGCACACCTTACACATAGGTCATATGCTGGTGTTATAAGGGGCTATGTAACGAGACCTTAGCTGCTTTATGTAATCCTTTGATATAAATAAAAATTGTGATTTCTTCTTATGGTGAAGTCTTTGGATTATCAAATGTCCGGATAAATATAAGATGTATATTATATATGAATTAAAAAAGGATATTTTAAAATATTTATGTAAACCTTAAATAATTATTAATGTGTAATGATTTTCAAAAAATGGTCTTCTATAGTTGTATTCAGTAAGAAATTTAGAGTCTAATTGAATCAACTTAATTTTTGGTGAATAGTAAATTATGAATAGTAATTTTGCACTTATAAATAGTAATGTGATCAAATGTAATAGTAAACATACTTAATAAAGTATTAATATAATTTAGGAACCTTGGTTAAGTAATATGATTCAATAAAATAAGTAAATAACTGTTTTATAAATTATTTGTTAAGTATTAGTTTTTTTCTATTGAATAGTGTTTTTATTTAAAAATTAAATTAAAAATATTTAGAAAATTATTTTCATAAAATGGAGTTCATTTTTGAATTCAAAACATCAATATTAGGTTAAGGTGATTTTTTGTGATTTTTCTGAAACTGTTGAATTTTCAGTGAATAGTAAAAATACAGTTTTGAGTTTCGAGTGTTTAATCACATCATTAAGGATGTAATTATTATGTAATCATTCTGGTATACTTATTAATAGTATTATATGCTATGAGGTGTCCCAAGTGGCCAATACAATGGGAAAATACCATGGGAAAGCACATGGTTTTGCCAATACCACTGATTAGGTATCCCTTGGAAATTAATGATTTGTTCCCTCAATTCTCCTATAAATACCTAGTCACTCCCTCATTCATTTGATTTCCAAATAATCCCCAACGAAGTGCTGGTCCCTTTACCTCCCATGTATATTAGGAAGAATCCTATAGAAAATTTTAAATATAGGAAAATTTTCTGGTATTTTGGTGAGTATTGAGTTAGTTGTTTATCAAAAAAATACATCCCTATCTGGATACGAGCAGATAGAGGTGGCTTTGTACACAGATTTAGATAGGGGTAAAACTCAAAAACACCACATTGAGATAGACTTGAACGGGAACTGGTACCTGACAATGAGACTTGCTGCACTCTTGGTTACAACACTCCCACGGGACATGTTTGGTTAATCGCAAGCTTTTTATGAATCATTATGATGGAATTATAGAGAAATGTAATTGTCTAAGAATGAAGTTTTAAGATATAAAATAATTTATAGTTAAAATATTCATAAATGAAATAAGTTTATTGCAATGGTTTTATTATTTTATAAAATGGTGGTCAATAGGAGGAACCGTGCAAATGGTGACCAAAATGGACCATGCACTAACGACCCTCCAATAGAAGCCAGAATGGAAACATTCATGTGAATGATAAACCAAATGACTCAAGTTATTTTAAATAACATGAATCAAACTGAGAGACTGATCTCACCGTGAAGGGAACAACATTACTTTGAGTCCTTTATCTATCAACGACCACCAAAATTCAGTGGATCGACTGACCCATTGATTGCTGAGTAGTGGATCAACTTCATCGAGAAGATCTTTTATGAGCTCTGATGTTCAGGGCTAGAGAAGGTCACCCTGGCTGTCTATTGCAAAGAAAGAGAATCTAATCAGCTGTGGGAACTTATTAAAAACACAAGGATAAGAGAGGAAGTTGAATCTATGGAGTGGGAAAATTTCAAAGGGATATTTTTCAGAAAGTATTTCCCGCGTTCCATGAGAACAAAACTGGAGAAAGAGTTTCTCAAGCTAAAGAAGAAGAAGAATGAATCTATGGGAAGCTATGAGATGAGGTTCACCCGACTTTCAAGATATACCTATATCGTGGTCATGGATCCAAATGGTAAGGATGATAGATTCTTTGGTGGATTGAGACCTCATCTATAGATGAATCTCTCTATCCAAGACTATGATAGCTATGAGGAGATCGTGTGGAGTGCCATGAAAGTCGAACTGAAGTTTGGATAGACGCAGTGGTCTCATAAATCCAATGATAAGAAGAGATCTATAGAGCCCAGCTTAGGGAGAAATTTTGATCAGGGAAGAGGAGGAAAGAAAGTGAAACTTCCCATGTGTAATAAATTTGGGAAGAAGCATTCAAGGAACGGCATGCTCGGCAGCGGGAAATGCTTCAAGTGTGTAAGATATGACCATATTGCGAGGAATTGTCATAGTGAGGTAAAACCTCAACTTCCAAACACAAACGACTAGGGAAAGATGGTGTAGGCCCTACCTGATGTCCAGTGCTTTAAGTGTGGACAACGTGGGCACTTTGTCAATCACTGTCAAAATCTGAGGGTAGTGGAGGGGAACCACCATCAGCCTCAGCAACGGCTAAGGGAACAAGGTCCTACTTTTACAGTCACTACGACTGAAGTTGAAGTGCCAAATGATATGTTGGTAAGTACTATTGTTGTTCTCTCAAATCCATCAAGTAATTTGGTTGACTCTGGTTCTACACATTCCTTTATTTCCTCCATGTTTGGAAAGAATTTAGAATCAACCCATGATTTTTTAAATGTAGAATTATTAGTCAAGACTCCTGGTGATATTGTCCAAGCATCGTCAGTGTTTAAAAACTCTAGTATTTACATTGGTGGGCACAATATTATCGCAAATCTAGTAGTCATTCCCATGCTGGAATTCGACATTATACTACGGATGAACTAGCTCTCATAGTATAATGCTAAGATAAAATGCAAAAGCATGGAAATCTCTGTACTATTGAATGGAAAACCTACAGTTATCATCCAAGGAGAGATATCTAAACCTAATATTTGTCTAGAAAAACCCCCTATATCCTTCTTTATGGAGTTGATCGGTGAAGAATAAGAAGGATATGAGAGTTTAAAGATAGAAAGTGTCCCCGTCATCCAGAAATACATTGATGTATTTCATAAGGAGATTCCTAGACCTCCCCCATAAAGAGAGGTATAGTTCTCGATTGAACTTATACCTGGATCTCATGTGATATCAAAGACCCCATATAGGATGGAAAATGTGGAGTTAGAGGAATTAAAGAAACAACTCGATGATATTTTGGAGATGGGGTTTATTCGACCAAGTGTGTCACCTTGGGGAGCACCTGTTATATTTGTGATGAAGAAAGATGGATCAATGTGACTATGCATTGATTATAGAGAATTGAATGGGATAACAGTGACGAACAAATACTATCTCCCAAAAATTGATGACTTATTTGACCAACTTCATGGGGCTCAATTCTACTCTATGATTGATCTTTGATCTGGTTATCATCAATTGAGGGTGAAGAAAGAAGATATTCATAAAACTGTATTCCAATCATGATATGGGCATTATGAGTTTGTTGTTATGCCCTTCAGACAGACTAATTCACCGTCTATTATTATGGATTTAATGAATAGAGTCTTTAAGGACTACCTTGATAACATTGTGGTAATTTTTATTGATGATATTCTGATATATTCAAATGTAGTGAGGAGCATGAGAATCATCTGAGGGCTATTTTTCAAACTCTATGGAAGGAGAGGTTTTTTTGGAAAGTTCAGTAAATGTGAATTATGGTTACAACAAGTTGATTTCTTAGGGAACATTGTTACAAATGAAGGAGTCATAGTTGACCCTGCAAAGACAAAAATTGTAGTGAAGTGGCCTCAACCTACAACAATAACTGAGATTCAATGTTTTCTTGGATTAGTAGGATATTATAGGTGGTTTGTGAAAAAGTTTTCATGACATTATAATCCATTAACCAAGTTAACTCAAAAAGGGGTCATGTTCATCTGGACAAAGGAGTGTGAGGAAAGTTTCCAAGAGATAAAGAAGAGATTGGTTACTTCAGTTGTGTTAACTCTACCCTCAAGTGGAGAAATATTTTTTATTTGTAGTGAAGCATCTCTCAAAGGGATTGGGTGAAACCTCATGAAAAATGATAAATTCATTGCTTATGCGTCTCTAAAGTTGAAGACTCATCAGCAGAACTATCCTATGCATGATCTGGAGCTGGCTATGGTTTTTTTTGCTCTAAATATATGGAGGCACTATTTTTATGGGTATAAATGTGCTATATACATAGACCATCAATGTTTGAAGTATTTTATCACACAAAATTAATTGAACAGGAGACAAAAGAGGTAGTTGCAGATTCTTAAATATTATGATTTTTCAATTTATTATCATCACGAAATAGCACACAATGTTACTGATGCATTAAGTAGGAAAGACCCAGTTGTTCTTTCCATGATGAGGATTCAAAAGATCCTTTGATCAATGACCTAGTAGAGCTGGACATTGGAATAATAAGGGATGGGACATCATCAACCCTAACCCAAATGATTTATCAACTGTCATTACTAGATAAGATCAAGAAAGCTCAGAAAGAAGATCATTTGTTACAGAAGAAGTTTGAAGCTATGAAGGATGAGAAGTTTCCTGAGTTCAATATTGATCAAGAAGGTGTACTGAAATTTCATACAATACTATGTGTTCCATCTATTCCGGAAATAAAGAAGGTGCTAATGGTTTAAGCTCATAGCTCTACTTTCTCTACACATCCTGGAAGCAAAAAAAATTAGTGACCTTTTGTGGTCATTATTGGTGGGATAATATGAAAAGGGAGATTGCTTACTACACTTCAAGGTGCCTAGTATGTCAGCAAATAAAGGCAGAGTGTCAACTTCCCAAAGGTGTATTGCAACCACTAACCATACCAGTATGGTAGTGGGACAATATCACTACGAACTTCATTACTGGTCCTCCGATAATATCCAATGGAAACAATGCGATATGGGTTATTGTGGACCAGCTCACAAATATTTCCAATTACATCTCCATTCTGGAATATTTTTCTCTTGATCAACTTTCCAGGATTTACATGAAGAAATTGGTAAGGCTGCATGGATTTCCACGTTCAATCGTATTTGATCATGTTCCAAGGTTCACGTCAAAATTCTGGAGAAGTATTTAACATGAAATGAGCACTGAATTGAATTTCAGTACATCCTATCACCCCCAAACTGATGTCCAATATGAAATGACTATTCAAACACTCGAGGACATGCTGAGAACATGCTCAATGGAATTTAATGGTGGATGGGATAAACATCTCCCTTTAGTTGAGTTCTCTTAGAAAAATAGCTTGCACTTGAGCATTCAAATAGCACCCTATGAAGCTCTATATGGGAAGTGATTTAGAAATCATACTTGTTGGGATGAATCTAGTGAGAGAAAGCTTCTTGGGACTGATCTTTTGCAAGATATGACAGAAAAAGTCCATGCCATCCAACAACACATTAAGGCTTCTCAGAGTTGGAAAAGGAGCTATGTCGGCAACCATCAAAGGGACTTGAAGTTTGATGTTGGTGACAAGGTATGTCTTCAAATTTCACATTGGATGAGAGTGATGAGGTTTGGGAAGAAAGGGAAGCTCATCCCTAGGAACATTGGCCCCTATCAAATCCTTGAAAGTGTGGGAGTAGTGGCCTATCAGCTTGCACTTCCTACAAATCTAGCACAATTTCATGACGTCTTTCACGTATCTCTCTTGGAGAAGTAAATTCCTGACCCTTCACATGTACTAATCCCATTGGTGGTAAAACTAGAACATGACCTCTCTTATGAGGAGCAACTGGTAGAGATCTTTGATCGTAGATACAAATCTCTACACAACAAGACTACCCACCTTGTTATGGTGTTGTGGAGGAACCACAAATATGAAGAAGCCACGTGGGAACCAGAGGACACTAGTGGAAATACGATTTTTAGCGTCGTCGTAATAACTCCGATTTTTTAAAAACTGACGCGAATAGTATGTGCGGAGAATTTATGGCGTCGGTTCTACAAAATACCGACGCCAATAACGCGTCGATTTTTATAATAACTGACCCAGAAAATAATTAAAAAGGATTTTCCGCGTTAGTTTTCAGAAAAACCGACGCGAATTTTTTTTTTAAACTTTCGGTATCGGTTAATCTCAAAACCAACACGAATTTTTTTTAGTTTTGGCATCAGTTTTGAGGAAAACCGACGCAGAAAACAAACATCGAAAAAAAAACATATTCGCCGTCGGTTTTAAGGAAAACTGACGCGGAAAACCGACCCCGAAAAAAAACCATATTCGGCGTCGGTTTTGACAAAAACCGACGTGGAAGATAAAAACTTTCGGCGTCGGTTTTCCTGAAAACCGACGCCATAAGTTAAAAAGAAATATATATTCCGCGTCGGTTTTTCTAAAAACCGACGCGAAATTTCTTTTAAAATTATTCAGGGTCCGAAACGCTCATTTGGTTCGCCCTTCGAAATCAAGTTCCGCTGCGGCCGAAACCCTCGTTTTGTTCCATCGTCTAAATCAAGCTCCGCTGCGGCATTTCAGACTCCCGACTACCTTCGAACCTTATTTGCGATCTTCGCTGAAACCCTTATTTGGTTCGATCGTCGAAATCAAGCTCTGCGGCTGCACTTCGGACTCCCGACGACCTTCGAACTTGATTTGCGATCTTGGACGGGCATTGTTGAAGTTTTTTTGTCATTTGCACAATTTCTGGTATGCGTTCTTCCTCTTTATCTCCTATTTCATCTCCTATTGTTTGTTTATTTTTCAAAAACCCTATTTAAGTAGGAATTAATGTGCAGTCAAATGTGTTATGAGTTTTTGTAGTCCTAAGATCGACATTGCTTTTAAATTTGAGCTCTGTTATGTATGGTTGTAGTAAAAATAGGATAATAATAAAACTATGTGGTGTATAAGGATTGATGTACACTTGTTTTAGTCCATATTAATAGGTTGATTTTATCTTAGTAAAATTTGATCATTTCTTACCTCTATCATAGAAAAGTTTCCATTTTCAAATATCCATCTAATACATTTAAATTACGATTATATTGTTCATGATTTTTCTCATCATAAATATGACATGTATTCAATTTTGAATGTACATTTTGAGTAAAAATAAATTTAATTACTTTTTTAATTACAAGAGTAGATCTTGCATTCTTTTTTGAGCCAACACCATTTCAAATTGTGATTATTTATATTTCACTTCAATGGATTTATTAAAACCTTCTATTATATTACTTAATATTATTTATCACCAACAAGACCCTTAATAATCTTTGTTCGTCTCATCTTCACTTTTAGTTGATTTCTTATCAGAATATTTTAACATTTTGTCTTATTATCTATTTCACTCTTTGGGAAAATTGATGTTATTTTATGAAATTAGATTCCTTCTTGAATAAATCATCACCATTTTTTCTTCTCATCCCCCTACATTAAAAACATTATTTATTTCATAATATTGGTGTATTTTAAAAATAATCCAAAAAATTCATATTTTTACCTATTATTGGGAATGATTTCTCCATCCACCACATTATTACTAAAATTTGATTCATGATTTAAGATGATCCATAAAATTTTTATTATTTTCAGTTGCTGAATCAATGACTTGTGAATATATTCTATCTTTTTATTTTATTATTATTTTATTTATATTAATTCAATAAAACAAATCATTCACATTATAATTTTTTTATCTCTATTCTATTTCTTCATAGGAACACCATTTTCTTACACCTATACTCCAGCATCACCATTTTTCTTCGATGGAAAATCAACTACAAAATGTCTGTTTCCACCAAAATTTAAATATTGAGGAATGATATCTTTGTATTTGACTCTTTCATTTATTATGTTCACAAAAATAAGAAGTATTTTATTAACATACTCTTCATCATGTTCAATAATATCTTCAGAATAATCAAAGAACCAATCATTAATTTATTTTATTTTAAACTGCATCATTGATTGAAATGACATATCATTTTCTTTGTTGATCTTATTTTTTAAATTTTGATACTTTATAATTTATTATGAAATTAGAATGTCGTTAACACACATGTATATAATATGAAAATAAACTGTTTACTCTATTTGTAAACGTGTTTCATATCTGATGTCTTTCATCTGATTATCAATAGTTTTTATGGAATATGTTTTTGTTTACAATTTATCTGATATATATTTAAATGTTTATATGTTTTAATATATTCATCAATTATATTGTGATATCTGTTAAAAATGGATCATAATTGGATTTATTTACGAAGAACTACTAGTGAATATGAAAAAGGAGTTGATAATTTTTTGGAATTTGCTAAACGACATAATCAAAATATTGATTTGATTTTTTGTCCATGTGTGAAGTGTGTAAATATGAGAATGTTTAACTCCAGAGAAATCTAGGATAATCTCATTTGTTATGGTTTTAGCCTTAATTATACACGTTGGATCTTGCATGATGAAAGAACTGAAAATTCAACATCCAATGTTGACGACGATATTCATAATGAGGCAGAGGATCGTATTGAAGAATTAATTCATGATTTAGGTGTTCAAACCATCGAAAAAACACCAACTGTTGAACGATTGTATGGAGATTCTGAGAAACCATTATTCCCAGGTTGTAGTAAATATACAGTGTTATCAGCAGTTTTTAGATTAGTTAACTTAAAAGAAAAAAATGGGTGGAGTGATAAAAGTTTCTCCAGTTTACTTGAGCTTTTAAAAGTGCTTCTTCCATAAGGCAATGGGCTTCCAGATTCCAATTATGAGGCGAAAAAAATATTATGCCCAATGGGATTGGGGTATAAAAAGATACATGCTTGCCCCAATGATTGTGTATTGTATAGGAATGAAAATGAACATTTATCAAGTTGTCCTACATGTGGAACATCTCACTATAAGATGGATGAGAAAGTCAACTCAGATTCATTTTCAAGTGATGTCATGTAACGTTATGAAAAATCAATTTTTTTACTTACCAATGATATCATCCAATATTTTTTTCAATCAATTCTGATAATTCAATTCTGATTTATTTTTAGGTACCAGAATCAAAACTCCAGCTAAAGCAATTTGGTACCTTCCAATTATTCCTCGTTTGAAGCGTCTATTTGCAAATTCAAATGATGCAAAAAGGTTAAGATGGCATTCAGATGAGCGCATTTCTGATGGTAACTTACCTCACCCTACCGATTCACCACAGTGGAAGAGTTTTGATAAAAAATTTCATTATTTTGGAAGTGAAGTTAGAAATCTCAGAATGGGATTGTGTACTGATGGAATGAATCCATATCGTAGCCTCAGTAGCCAACATAGTTTGTGGCCTGTATTGCTGGTACTTTACAACTTGTCCCCACATCTATGTATGAAGAAATAATATGTTATGATGAGCTTGATGATTTCTGGACCAAAACAACTGGGAAATGATATTGATGTGTATCTTACACCATTGATTGAGGATTTAAAACTGCCATGGGAGAAAGGTGTTACAGTTTTCGATGCATACAAGAAAGAGTATTTTCTTTTGCATGCTATGATAATGTTCACTATAAACGACTTTCCTGCATATGGAAACTTATCTGGATATAGTGTTAAGGGACATAAATCATGTCCAATTTGTGAAGAACAAACTTCATATTATCAATTGCAGAATGGAAGAAAGAAAGTGTACATGGGACATCAATGATTTTTGCGAATTAATAATCCTTATCGTAGATTGAAAAAAGCATTTAACGGTTTACAAGAATACAACCTCCCCCCTCAACCATTGTCAGCTGAAGAATATTAGGACAGAGTGAAAGATATTGATTCGACATTTGGAAAGAGAAAAATTTCTGGTTTACAAAAACATATCTGGAAGAAGCAATCTATTTTTTTCGAACTACCTTATTGGAGATTTTTCGAGATAAAACATAACATTGATGTTATGCATGTTGAGAAAAACATATGTGATAGTTTGATTGGAACTTTGTTAGACATAAATGGAAAGACAAAATATGGATTACATGCTAGATTGGACTTGATATTAATGCGAATATGTTTGGAGTTAGCTCCCGCTGTGAAAGGAAACAGAACATATTTACCTACGGATTGTCACACATTAAGCAAGATTGAAAAGATGAATTTTTTTCAGTGTCTTCATGGTATTAAAGTACCCAGTGGTTTTTCTTCAAATGTGAATAATTTCGTGTCATTGAAGGATTGTAAATTAATAGGTATGAAATCATATGATTGCCATGTGTTGATGCAACAAATTCTACCAGTAGCATTGCGTGGTATATTACCGAAAGCTGTCAGGAAGACAATCATCAGGTTATGTAATTTCTTTAAATACATTTGTAGCAAAGTCGTTGATCCAAATTTGTTAGATGTGTTGGAAAATGAAGAAAATCTTATTCTTTGTCAACTAGAAATATATTTCCCACCCACATTTTTTGATATAATGGTTCATCTATTGATTCATTTGGTGCATGAGATAAGAATATGTGGGCCTGTTTATTTAAGATGGATGTATCCTTTTGAAAGATATATGAAAATTTTGAAAGTATATGTTAAAACTCCTTATCGACCAGAGGCCTCAATTGTTCAATAATATGTATCAGAAGAAGTGATTGAGTTCTGTACTGATTATTTGAATGAGGTGGAGCATATTGGTCTCCTTGTATCTCGACATATGACAGTTGATAGAGAAGGTAGAGGGGTTCGAGGCTTAAAGGTAAAGTTCATTCCACGTGATGAAGTGATGCAAGCACATTTCTACATTTTGAACAACACAGATGAGGTTCAACCATATATATCCTCACATATTGCTGAATTAAAGTTACGATATCAGAAAAGAAATGAAAAGTGGTTGATGATTGTGCATAAGAAGACATTTGTTTCAAGGTTTAAAGAGAAAGTCACCCCAGATATATCTGTATCAGAAACATTGAAGTGGTTAGCATGGGGGCCATCTATTAATGTGATCACTTGGTCTGGTTTTGATATCAATGGCTACACATTTTACACAAAAAACCTGGATGAGAAGAGTACCGTTCAGAACAGTCGTGTGATGGTATTTGCTGAAGCAGTGCATTTTTCGAGTGCCAAAGATAAAAACCCAATTTCTGCATCAACGTCATATATTGGAGTTATTGAAGACATATGGGAAATTGATTATATTAAATTTTGAGTCACTATTTTTAAGTGCAATTGGGTTGATAGTAATAGTGGCGTGAAACATGATGAATATGGGTTTAAACTGGTTGATTTGAAAAGATTTAATCACAATGAGGAACCATTTATCTTGGCGACACATGCAAAACAAGTATTTTATGTCATTGATCCGTTGAATGATCAGTGGTCAGTTGTTTTGCAAGGGAAATGATACCATTTTGGTGATGAGGATGATTCTGATGATGCTAGTGATTTACATGAGCCTTATTCATCTATTATGCAATTTTCAGATGATTACAATGAATATAAGACAGACATAGTGCATGCAGTACGTACTGATCATGATGAAGGGATGTGGCAAAAAAATAAATTAGTCTCCTAATTTTTCTGGTAAATATTTATATTTCGTGTCTATTTTTAAAACTTCAAATGCATGCCTCTATTTTTACATATTTATTTTTCACTTCCTTATTTCTAATTATTCGTTTTTCTAACGATATGCAGGTACCCAAAATTTCATTACACTTTCTAGTAGCAATGTCAGATACAGATAGAGAGGAGAAGTTACCGAGGTATATCTATTTTGACATATTATTAAATATTCAGTAATATACTTATTTAATGAAATTAAACTGTTAATTTACAAAATAAATTGCAGGACTACTGATGCGTCCTCGGTGGAGGAGACTTCTCCAGTTACTACTCAAAAATCAAGTTCTCTAGTTGGTAAACGTGGTATTACACGTTTACCAAAACTATCACTTGCCCGTGATGATAACAAAGCACACATCCGTTTTGATGATAATAATAATGCAGTTGGCCCAAATGCAGTTCAGTTTGTCAGTTATATAGCGATGCAGAGCCGTTGCAGGATTAGTATTTTATATCCTGATTGGAAGTCAGTGGACATTACGATGAAGCAACAGCTTTGGGAGGTCGTGATGGTAAAATATCTTTATTTATTTATTTTATCTCATTTTTTAAATATTATACAGTTTAAATGACATATTTAATTTTTTCAATTACAGATGACATTCAATTTTGAGGAAACCAAAGAAATTAGGAAAAGACATCTTTCTTTAGCGGCGGTTCGATGGAGAGATTTTAAAAACAAACTGACGAAAAATTATGTTTTTGGAAAGAGAAGGTTTGAAAGCCCATGTCTTAAGTATCCATATATAGATGAAGAAACATGGAAGCGATTTGTTGACAGTCTTCAGGAAGAGAAATTTCAGGTATTCTAATTGTTTTATATTTTAAAATTTATGCTATATTTTCCTTATTACATAGTAGTTTATTTTTATGTAACAGGCCTCCAGGAGATCTCATCAGGAGATCCAATTGCGAAATGTATACCCTCATACTTTATCATGTGGAGGGTACTCATATTTGGAGAAGAAAATGATTAAAGAAAAATTTGAAGCATTGAGAGCTCGATCAAGTAGTGGTTCAGAAGAGGTCCAGTATTGTCCTCCATCTCCTCCCACTCGCCATGAGAAATGGAAACGATCACGAAGAAGAAAAAATGAAAAATATCTTACAGACAAAGCTCATCAAGTGGCTGATAAAATTGTAATTAAATATTATTTCTTTGTTAACAATTTTCATTTTTTATAATTTATAAACACTAATATAAATTTTTTATTTTTCATTTCAGGATGAACTTCAGGAGAAACAGACACATGGCTCTTTTATCCCCGAGGGTAGGATGGATATCCTTGCCACTGCTTTGAGAAAGGCAGAACACCCCGACCGTGTTAGAGGATATCAGGCGGGTGTTAGTATTCGGACGGTTTTTGGTAAGAGTAAGCAACCAAGAGACCCGGAAATCGAATCCTTAAAAGAAGAGCTGTAGGATATGAAATGGTCTATGGGTGATCAAATTCAAGCAGCAGTACAGAAAGCTTTATTAGAACACTTGGCAAGACAGTCACAGCCTGCTCATCCTTCTAAGGTATATTATTTACTTGTTAAAAATTTTTCTTTTCTATAAATTATAAAAACTGATATAACTTTTTCATTTTTCAATATTCTCAGCCTACTCACTTGGAATATCCTGCCTCATATGCTTACCCAACACCGTCTGGGCAGCCTTCTGAGGTATATTATTTACATGTTATCAATTTTTATATTTTATAAATTATAAACACTGATATAACTTTTTCATTTTTCAACATTCCCAGCCTACTCACCCGGACTACCCAGCCCCATCTGCTTACCCTACCTCGTTTGCGCAACCTTTTGAGGTATATTATTTTATTTAATTTTTAATCAATTTTTCTATGTTATAAATTTTAAACACTAATATACCCTTTTCATTTTTCTGACTTCTCAGCCTGCTCACCCTGACTACCCTGCCCCACCTGCTAACTTTGAGCCTCCACCTCCTCCATCGGATCAAGCCTTATATTGTGAGTTGTTTGCAGGAGATCCTCATGTACATATTGTTGTGTTAGGACAGGTGTATTTTTTGGGGGACTTGGTACATCATCAGCCTATGCAGATGGGTCAGGTTAGAGTATCAGTACTTGTTATTGTAGATCCTACTGCTCTACTACCATTTCCTACTGTGGAGATCACCAGTGTTGGGGAATGTATGGGCCATTTTTTACTTTGGCCAACTGCACTTATTCATTATATTTCACATGAGGTATGTGTTTATTTAATATTAATTACAAATGATTCGAAATTACATATAATGTTTTCTGACATTTAACTTATATAAGAATATTTGAAAGCAAAAGAAACTATACAAATGTAGCAAAATGTTCAGAAACAGTCGGCTGTAGATACTTCTGATATTTCTTATGGGTTTAAAAGATTATCTGAGTACTCTTCTTCCTTGAATTTTATTTATGAGTTTCGGATGACGTCCGATATATGTGGAAGAAATTATAAATTGAGAATATTGAAAGAAGATATCATAAATTTAGCTAATTTTGAAGATATCGGGCTGAATGTGGTGCAGTTGTTTTCCATGTAAGTAAATTGATGTTTGAATTGCTATTTCTTTAATAAAATATTGTTATGTCACTGACTAACTATATTTTCCTTTTAAATTAGGTATCTATACATGATTCTTTTACAAAATGAAACTATAGGCATTTACAGCTTTATAGACCCAGAGTATATTTCCTTGGAAGTCAAACATATGAAGAATGATGAAAGAGTTCAATATATATCCGAGAGATTATCACAAACAGATATTCAATGCTGGTTTTTTCCATTTCTTGATAAGTAAGAACATCAACATAATTTTGAACTCATGATCATTATAATGTCATTAATTGTGATCTTTTTGTATTATAGGGGGCATTGGATTTTAGGTGTATTTTTCCCAAATGAATGCACCTTATATTGGTTTTACTCTTTATTAGGAAAAGTGCGTAAACCATTTTCCAAATTATTAAATAGGTAAGTTCATTTTATTTTTATAAGTATGTTATGTTTAATTTTAATTGTTTACACAAGTTTTATTAGTTCTTATATAAAAAAATGCAGTTCATGGAAACATTTTACAAAGGAAAAGAAAACAAAGAAAATCAAATATGTGGAAGTACTGGTAATTAGTTTTTATATTTTTTTATATATTGGTTTTTATTATTAGTTTAATGTTTTATAACTACGGTTTCATCGTCAAACTCGACATGTTGAATGTGGTTATTATATTCTACGATTTATGTACGAGATAATCACAACTAGGGAAACTACTGATTTTCATAAGGTTAGTTGTATTAATTTTTTTATATATTTTCTTCCACTTTCTTCTATTTATTAATTTCATATCATTCAATATTATTGTAGGTATTCAATTATTCACAGTATTATTCCCAATCTGATATGATCCATATTCAATCTACTTTTGCAGACTTTTTGTTATGTCTGATTAAGATTTGAGGTATGTATATACTAATATTTATAAATAATAATACATATGTGTTTAAAAAACTAACTCTTATGATATATTAGGTGTTTGAACCTACTAATAATCAAATGAATGCTTCAAAAATAACCAACAATGAGAATGTCGTATATTTCAGGGGTCGTAACATATCATTTTGGTAATTTACTTTGTGAAAAAATGAATGATTCAAATAAATTACACATTTTCATTTAATGTTTATTCATTGCAGTAATATCTTGGATTGATTTTTTCACGCACATCTCCTTAGTTTCATTACTGTTTTGATAGAATTGGTGATATCTATGGGAGGAAACTTACCATGATTGATACTAAGTATGGTTAGATCAAGAAAATGCACCATGTAGGTATGTGTATTTTAATTTTTCTTTACTTTGAGTTTTCTCAAGTGCCTCTGTTAAAACTGTTTTATTGTTTTTGTATACTCCGTTTTTTTTCACGGTTCTGATTTTTTTGGATGAGAAATTATATGTATTTTATAAAAAAAATTATTTACGGCGTCGGTTATTCTATTAACCGACGCTTAAAGTCTTCTATGGCGTCGGTTTTTTAAAAAACGGACGCCGAAACTCTCGTGTAATTCTAGTTTCAGTGTCGGTTTTTCTGAAAACTGACGCCGAAAATCCCATGTAATTCTAGTTTCGGCGTCAGTTTTTCTGAAAACCGATGCCGAAAATCATGTCTAAATGTAGTTTCGGCGTCCGTTTTCTATAAAACCGACATTGAAACTCATAAGCGAATTATTTTTCGCGTCGGTTTCTATGAACCGACGCGAAAACTATATTTTTAACGTTGCCTATAAAGACGTCGGTTTATAACTGACATCAAAAATTAAAAAAACCGACGCTAAAAAGTGTTTTTGCACTAGTGGGAGTCTATGAGGTAGAAGTACCCACACATTTTCACTTCTTAGGGTACAAGATAAAATTTTGGGGATGAAATTTCTTAAGGGGGGAAGAATGTAACGACTTGAAATTTTGAATAATTTTTGTCTCCTAATTTCGTGTGTTGTTTTATTTTATACTCAACAAAACTATATTCATTAATTAAAAAAGTGAGTATAATTAAATGAGTCTATTGGGTTTCGACTGTTATATGATCGTTTGTCAATATGACCGTTGGAAACTAAACTATTAACATTATAATTATAGTTTATAAATACTATTGATCTTGGTTAATTAATATAGAATGAAGATTTGATGGACTCATCTAGTTGACTCAGGCCGTTCAAAGCACATCTGAAGGAACTTGGGAAAGAGGTAGCACCATTGGTCTTTGCTCTAGACCAAAACCAAGATGAACATCATCATCTGAAGCTGGAACGGAATCACCTTCGGGAGAAGTTCAAGCAGATAGAAGTCACCACTCGGGCAATGATAGCTGAGCTACCCCAAGATTCTATCACCTTAGAACACCTTACATATAGTTCATATTATGGTGTTATATGGGGCTATGTAACGAGACCTTATCAGCTTTATATAATCCTTTTATATAAATAAAAATTGGGATTTCTTCTCATTGTGATGTTTGAGAATTTTCAAATGTCCAGATAATTATAGGATGTATATTATTGATGAATTTTGAATAAAAGGATATTTTAAAATATTTAATTAAACCTTATATAATTAATAATTTGTAATGATTTTCAAAAAATGGCCTTCTACAGTTGTGTTCAGTATGAAATTTAGATTATAATAAGATCAACTTAATTTTGGGGGAATAGTAAATTAAGATTAGTAATTTTACGCTTATGAATAGTAGTGTGACCAAATGGAATAGTAAACTCACTTAATAAAGTATTAATATAATTTAGGCACCTTTATTAAGTAATATGATTCAATAAAATAAATGAATAACTGTTTCAGAAATTATTAGTTAAGTATTAGTTTTTTCAGGTGAATAATGTTTTTATTTTAGAATTAAATTAAAAATATTTAGAAAATTATTTTCATAAAATGGATTTCATTTTTAAACTCATAGAATCATTTTTAGGTTATGGTTAATTTTTGGGATTTTTCTGAAATAGTTGAATTTCCAGTGAATAGTAAAAATAACGTTTTTGAGTTTCTGGTGTTTAATGACATCATTAAAGATTTAATAATTATGTAATAATTCTGGTCGACTTATGAATAGTAATATATTTCATGATGTTCCCAAGTAGCCAATACCGTGGGAAAATACCTTGGGCAAGCCCATGGTTTTGCCAATACCACCAATGAGGTGTCCCATGGAAATTAATGATTTGTTCCCTCATTTCATCTATAAATACCATGTAATTCCCGCATTCATTTCATTTCCAAATCCCCCCCCCCAATGAATTTATGTTCTCTTTACCTCCTAAAGAGCCCTCCCAAGGAGTCCTCCCAAGGTTCCCTCATGACTCCCAAGTTCCTAACCTTCATGCTTTCGAAGTTACTCTTCAAGGTAAGGGAATCTTTCACCCTCCTCTTTTAAGCCATAACTTAGTTTATGTTATGTCAACTAGTTTAGATCTCTTTATGTTCAGGGTATGTTATTATATGTTCTAATTACATTCTATTTCATGTCTAATTGTTGAGAGACACTTTCCTCTCTCGTGAATTTGTTTTCTGAATTTTTAAGTGACGTCGTTAGGGTGCCGAGTTTCTCATAAAAGAAATCACAAATTCTATTTTCTTTCATGCTTCCTTTTCCTGTGGTATTCCATTACAATTTCCATACCATGGTCTTATTATGTACCCATACTGTATTATGAATTAGTTATCAGTGTGTGACCCTTTCCCCTCTATTTTCAATGTTTTCTAAAACCATGTTTTATAGCCGTTATGCTGGAGAAATTTCCTCTCAAAATTTCTCCCTCTTTCTCTCATGAAATTCTCTTATTTTATATATGTGAATACCCATACCTATATAATATCTATGGGTGTTAATAGTTATAAAAAAATTATATATTTTATACTGGAATTGATTTACATGTAACCCTATCTCCCTTTCCGTGGGATATAAATCGCATAATGATCTTATTTTTAAGAACTTTTAAAACGTCGCGATTTTGAAATGAACCCATTTATTTTTTATCTATGGTTAATTTATGAAATGTTTTATTATGATATATTTTTCTCACCTAAAAGTAAATACATATTAAGTGTGATCCCTAATAGTGGTCCAACACATTGGGTAAAGAATTAACCTCTATCGATGACAAGTTTCACAATACCTTGGTGAATAATCTTTGTAATTTTTATGACACCTTGGGGATGAACCTTGGTGATATGTTCATGAATGTCTAAATGAAATGTTGTAGCCACATATTTATGTTATGATTCATGATTTTCTTATTATGATATTCCACTTTTTCAATTTCTTGTGTCTTTATATTTTTCATAACTTTCTTATTGATATCACTAGTAAACTAATTCCCTTGTTCACCCCTTACTGGGCCTTCTGCTAGCCCTTTCCTTTGATTTATGTCTCTGGGATATGGGATGAAGTAATTTTACATAGGAAAAAATTTATGATGAAGACTTACAAGTGGTTTAGAAGAATGTTTTATGTTTTTTTCATTTATTATGTTCCTGATTTCCAAGAGAATGGACTTTAAACATCCTATGTTTGTAAAATGTAATGAAAAGTTATGAAATTAAAAGGAAGGATGCCATAATATGTGTGATATTGTTAAATATTTATATTTATGTGAAATAATTTTAGTGATTTAAATGAAGTGAAAAAATTGAACAAAACCAAAATTATTTATTCGTGAATTAACACAAAAACTAGACTCAATAATAAAACAAAACTTTCATATCATATAAAATATTTGATCAATAATATATATATATATAAATATATAATTAGTAGTGAAATTTGAACTAAAATAAAGAAATAAATAAGGGAGTAATAAATAACATGGGATTTAACATTATTTGGTCCCTTTGGGGCCTACGTGGACAATCAGAACACCACCTCATGCACACATATTTTATTAACATCAAGAAAATAAATTGATCCAAAAAAATAAAGATATAGATCAATGGAAAACAAGAAAATTTATTCAATAAAATTATTTGGAAGTAATTTAAATAATGCATAAAAACATAAAAACCATGAAAAATCTTGTTTTATGTGGGGGTACAGCTCTCTTCATGGTCTTTGAATGCTAACCTTTGGGACCATATAGATGTGATTGATCCCAGTATTTTGTATCAAGAAATCAGATCCCTGTCACTTCTTCTAGGTTCATCAAAAAGCCACATATATTCATAAAGAAAGATATAAATCAAAAATTTCACTAGAAATAAGGCACCAAATGCATGAATAGAAAGATGACATGCTTAAAACAAAAATTATTTGTATTAGAAAACTCTCTTCAGTTTTAGGAATTCATCACATGAGAGTGGGATCATAATAAAATAGAGAAGATGAAAAAAAACTTGAGGAAGACAAGGTTATAGGGGTTCATCAATTCCCCTATCAACTACATGGGTCATCCCAGCCACCATAAAACCAAAGCATGCCAAAAATCCCCACCAAACTAAAATGAAATTAAGCAACAAAAATAAAAGGGTTGTGCTATATAATGTTAATGTTACACCCATGTAATCATAATGATGTAATCACATATGGTTATAACCACAAAACCAAATCCTATGTAAGGTTAAAACATGAAACAACATAAGGTTATCCCAAACGGCGGGCATAAGGTTTACTCTTTAATTCCAAGAATAAAAAAATTATACAGAATATTAAAATTATAATTAAAATTAATTATTTATTCATCAATAATAATGAATAAATTGGAAATATATTCAACAATTAAAATTAAAAATAAAAAAACTTTATATTAAAAAAATTCTACCATTTTCATTTAAAATTTGTGATGTTCTTGAAAATATAGTCATTTAATATGGATAAATTTTGTTTTATCATTTAATTTCAACAAAAAAAAATTCTTTATTCAAACTATAAACTGAGTTATTATCAATATGCATCATTATGAGACATATGGTTCATGATTCAGAGATATCTTCAATAAAATGTTACCTAAGGTCTATTTGTTTGGACTTACCAGGGAAGAATAAATTTTTAGATAAATGCAATGTTGATCGACTGTCATAATAAAATAATACAATATAATTTTAAAAATTGAGTTCAAAAAACAATATTCTTCAACCATAAAGCCTCCATAAAAACCTTGGTCAAATAAATATACTCAAATTTTGGGATTGAAATAGTAACCACAAATTAAATGTTACAATTATTGGACATGATTCCTCTAAAAGTAGTGAATACATATCCAGTAAGTAACATTTTGGTATCCATATTACCTATATAATTTCCATCTTTATATCCATGAATTAATTAATCAATACATATATTTATACCAAAAGACAATTAGAGGTCAGAAATATGTAAAAAATATCTAAGTAACCATTTGAGGTCCTTCTAATGGGGTTTCCATGGTTGAGCCATGAATCTGTTGAGAGTGAAAATAGAAAAGGATCTGTCCATCCTAGTGTAAACCAAAAGGTACATTAGGCTTCCAATAATGTTAGAAAAATTGATTTTTGACATATATACAATTTCAAAAGTAGAAATAGGGGATTGAATCAAATAAATTTTAAATAGTTGACCAAATGGAACATTAACTAGATTAAAGGTGTCAAGAAACTATCACATGAGTACTTTCAATATGTAATCATTTTGGGAAAAGTATTAAATTTTATTATGTATATCCCTTATCATTTCCATATTTAATATTTGTTGTACTGCTCCTAAATATTTAATCTCAATTTTGACTAAATATAATTAATGATCTTCATATTATTTCATGTTATAAACACATCATCTAAATATATTAATAGGAAAAGATTGAAATTTCTAACATATTTACAATAAACGCATGCATCATGTCGGCTACTATCATATTGGTTGTCAAATATGAATAAATCAAATAAAATTTTTAATAGTCTGTATGCCAATTTTAAAACACACTGGTATTTATTTAAAAGATAAAATTGGTTAGGTTTGAATCCTTTGGGATAACCATCAGGAGGTTTCATGTACAATTTCCACTTTTGGACTCCACAAAAGAAGGTTGTTTTAACATCTAACAATTCTATGTGAAATTCATTAAAATTAAAAAAAAAGTAAGAATTAGATTAATAGATTAATTATTTTCAACTGGTAAAATATATCATCATAATCAACACCCTCTATTTAAAGTTACCCCTTGACTAATAATTTGGATTTGAATTTTATTTTATTTTCATCAGTGTTATCTTCTTTTCTTTCATAAATCCATTTACACCCAATGATCATGGAATTATGAAGTCTGTAAATAATAGACTGGGTATGGTTTTTATTCAAGTATTTAATTTCTTTATTCATGGAAGAGATGTATTTCTTGGAATATCTATCCCTCAAGGTTCCTTTATAGGTCTGATGCTCTCCATCAATGAGATCCTAGGAAACATAAAGAAAAAAAGATGACATATTATATTAGAAAAAACTTGTGGTGGGTTTAATGAACCCTCTAGATCTATCTCGAGTAATTCGATAATCTCTATTAGAATTAGAAGGCTCATAATCTAAATATTAATTAGAACTGAAATTATTTCGGATTTCACTTTGAGGAACAATTGGAGGAGGCTTATCAATAGCCTAAAAATCTATTAAGGGTTTGAATGGATTGACAATAGATGGGAACCATCTAATCAGTTAATCTATCATAGTAACACCTTCTTTCCAAAAGGATTTAGGTAGGACCAAAAATGAATGAATGTATTTAACTCACTCCATAATAGTTCTATACAGGCATTGAGTAGGCCCATTTTGTTTGGGGGTCTCCCTAATAGTCTAATGTCTTACAATTCCCTTAGATTAAAAAAACTAGAAAAATATCAGTAGACAAGTACTCAAAATTATTATATGTAATCATTAATTTAATCTAATTTATAACTTAGTATTTAACAATGGTTTTACTCATTTTAATGTTTCAAAACTATCATATTTTTTGGATTATATAAATCCTTTATTTTACAGATTATTCATCTATAAAGGTTGTAAAATAGAAACCACCTCCATGGAATGTAGTTTTGGAATGGCCCCATAAATCATAAAAGTTGTACTCTAATGATTTACTATCCTTAAAGGATGAACTACCAAAACTAATACATTGAGACTTACCCATGATGAAATCTTAATAAATGGGTTATTTCTCAGTGAAATATATTCTAAGAGCCCTTATTTACTCAATTATTCTAGGCCCTTGGTGCTTGTATTCCCCAACACCATATACCATAATAAAGTGTTATCAGTATTACTAACATACACACTACTTAGCTTCCTTGAATGGGGCATCCCATTCAACACTTAAATTCTATTTACTAGGGATCCCCCTACTATAGTTCTAGGGTTAATGGATATCTTAAGGTATCCTAATTAAGACCTAAATACATACTATTTCTGTTCTAAAATGCCAATGAAAATCAGATTTTTGTAAACTTTAGAGACCCACCTAACATCTAATAGAGTTATGAGATAATGTTCATTAAATTATATATAAACATATTCTCTTCTTTGAACCTATCACTTCATGTTATTGCCTATGATTGAATCTACCTCAACTCTCTTTAATAACTAAATGAAATAATCTCTATGACATATCTAAAAAGATTATCCGGAATCCATATGTCACACCCCGAATTTTATTTCTTTACTTTATTTATTCCATTTATTTCCTTGTAGTCTCACCATCTTATTGTATTTTTAAAAAAATTCATTACAAAATGAAAAGGGGGTAAATGGGGAGTCGTGTAGTTACCACATGGTTATAATTAACCATGTGGAGCCCACACAGGTATGTCTTTAATTTTAATAGGTCTCTTTAAAACAATTGGAGCACGGTTTCCTTAATCATGAATGCTAACCATGCAGCTCTTCAGGTGTACATAGTAAAGGGCACGTGGTTGAGACATGGTTTGGGTAAACTGTGTAGCAACCATGAGATTTAACCAGCCCATAAAAAATGTTTATTAATAATAATAATAAAATTATTATTTTTATTTTTATTATTATTATTTTGGAAATATTATTATAAGTTTAAGTATAATAATTATTTTGTTTTTTTGTTTCTATTATTATTATTAGTTTAATTATTATTAATATTATTATTATTATTATTATTACTATTATTATTATCTTTTATCCCTCTCCCCCACCCAACATACGATTCCCCCACTATCCCCTTGGGCATCATGGCCCTCAGACGAATCTAGATCGGCCAAGCCTCTCCTCCCTCTGCTGAACTGATTCCACCCCAGATTTCTAAATCGATCCCCTTCAGTGAGTTCCACCTCCTCTATTTATCCTTACTTTCCTTTATTTATTTGTTTCATTTCCATTTTGGGTGGTGTTCATGGCTTCTCTGATACCTAACCATGTTTTGGGTTTCTTTATTTGCTGATTCTAGATGTTTAGGTTCCTTGGGTCCTTCTGAGGCTGATTCAAGCTACATTTGTCAAAGGAGACACTTTTTCCAATGAATCTTGGAAGGGTTTCATCTGATTTTATTTGGATCTCTATTTTTAATTAGGGATTTTGTAATTTTTAGGATTATCATATTTTTATAGTGTTCCTTGGACCTCGTTGACTTTCATTTGAGTCACCGTTTTTAGGGTTACTTGCATGTGTATACATACATAAGCACATATATATATATATATGTGTGTGTATATATCCTCCTTATACATATTCCCTCAAGGTGATGGGAATATTTATGTGGGGTAAAAGGGTATGTGTGTGTGTGTCTGTGTGAAGGTGTATATGAGTGTAAGTGTGAAGTGACCATCATCAAATACATCATTTTTTATGGTAGGATACACTATGTTTTATCCTTTAAATTGAAAAAAATAATTTCTTGTGTGTTTTATTGGGTGTTTTTGTTATATTATGATGATATTAATTTTTATAAAAATATTCTGCTGAAAAAAATTTATTTATTTCATGTTTTTTTCACAAATATTATATTAAACTGGGTTTTTCTTATTAAAACAAGTTTTTTGTGCTAGTTTTGAAATTATAGGATTATTGAGTGTTTAATTGGTTTTCTATATGATATATATCATATGAATTGGAAATATAAAAATATTTTTGGTATTTCATCTAGTTTTTCATAAAATTTTAATGACATGTTTTTTGTTCAAATTGCTTCAAAATAAATTTCCAAATGTGAAAGAATTAACATCAAATGATGAGGCCTGGTTGGTACCTTTTAATACTTCCTTGAAAATAGGGAACCTTTATAGATACTCTCTATTCGGTGGGGGATTCACATGGATTATACAAGGAGGTGTCCTTTAGAATGTATGCTGGCTTTTATGGTTGAGATATTTTATTCCTACTTACTTCCTCACCACTCGAGTTTTTTTATATAGCCATGGGATTCTAGGAATCATAGTGAGAGTTGAGATATGGGTTTTGTTTATGTCTAATTATATGGACTAGATCCCCATGGAACGGTCATTTATGTTCTTCTATCAGTAAGGCTAGATGAAATCAGTCATGTTTTTTTATTGAATTTTGATCGCATCGATAGGCCAATAGATGGATTCCAAACAAGATACATCTATGGTCTCTTTACTTGATTTATAGTTATATCTAATGATGTTTAATTCAAATTTATTATACTTTCCCTTGTATTTTGATGTTTTTAATGTAATAATTTCAACTTTAATTTTTCCACTAGTAGTTCTTATATCAGTAATTATTTACCTGTACTCCGCTTTCCGCTACTTGTTTTATACTGGGGGTATTTTCTTCACTGCTTGTTCTTCTTTGTAAAATTTATTTAAAAAAACATTCATTTTTGGAAATAATTTTAGAAAAAAAGGGAAATGGTTCTTTTAAAACAATTAGTTGGTTAATTGATTTAAAAGTAAATGATAACTTTATTTTAAATAAATATGTTTCAAACTATCATGAAATGGTTTTCTTTCAAAACTTAAGTCGTAGGGTGTGTTTTTTATTTTGGCATCCCTACTGAGCATCTCAGCGCTGATGCATACATTATCTTCTTTAATTTTATTTTATTTTACATTTGGATTTCTCTTAGAGTGAATGTGGTTGTATGATTAGTGGTGACCCATGATGTCACATTGAGGTATTCTAAGCCATGAAGTTTATTTCTTTTCTACTTCCAGTTATATTTTGTTCTTATTTTTCTTTTTCATGGGATAAATCATTCCCAATTGAGTTTTTATAGATTCTACACACTATTTTCTATCTTATGAAGTTTGGGAAAGACTCATGGTTGTTTTTTCGGGTTGAATTGGGTGACTGGTTCGGGGTCAACATGGATTGGTTTAAGACAAAATGGAATCATAGTATCCCTTGTTATTCGTGGATGTCCAGTAGTTTGGATATTATGACAATTAGAACTTGAGATATTGGATATGGAAGAGTTTAGTGAGCCCTTAATTGTTTTGAGCCTCATTTTTCCATGTAATTGTATCTTTGAGTCTTTTGTTTGTGAGTTTGATTGTCTGGTGATTTGGGGATAACAAATGGGAGTTAATTAGTGGTACTTGGTGAGATTTCAGGGCACAGAAATACATTTGGAGCATGGGTACATTCTTCACGGTGACTTTTAGTTCCAATTTTTTAGTTTTCACATGGTCATCCAGGCCAAGTGTCAAAGATTCACACTGAATCTAGTCCCCTTTCGAAATTATGTGTTTTACTCATTGGTTTTATTTTAATTTAATTATGTTTTTTTAGCTAAAATGAGAAAATAATTTTTAGAATATTGATTATAAAATATATATTTTTTTGGTTTCAAAAGATAATTTTAGTGGGGTTCTGATTTAAATGGGTTTAAATTTAAATGGATTTGGAAATTGAATCTTGATTTCAAATTAAAATGAAAAAGTTTTTTCAAATAAATAATGTTTTCTTGAAATTGAAAAGGCCCATTTGGAACATTGAGGCTTCCCCAAAGAAATCAAAACCCATTTTAATGAAGCTCCTTGATTAAAGAGTTGGGATATGGTGGGAATGTATGAGGTAATCTTGATAAGGTGTACTGTGTATTGTTGTGACTCATGTAAAGGAAAACAAAGGTTGTGCATGAAAAGGGAGTGTGAGGTCGGGGACCTATGAATGTTTTAATGAATATATTGTATATTTTTTAAATGTACTTTAGTGAGGAAAATTTTTTCATGTTAAATTATTTAATTTAAAGTGGTTTTCAATTTGAAAGTAATATTTCTAAATTTTTAATTGTGAAATGTAATATTTGAATGGTTTGAAAAATGTTAGTTTTCAAAATTTTGTTTGGTTATTGGTTGATTTCCTTTTTGGAACTATTTTGTTGAGTTGATATTTAATTATTTTTGTCTAAGATTTAAATTGATTTGTTATTGATCTTTATTTGTGTTTATTGTATTATTTAGGTATGCCTCTCAGAAGAGTTATAAGGGTTTATAACGGTTTAAGAGTAGATTGGTCGGTTGATGACACTACCTAGACTCATGAGAGAGTGGTGGGGTTGGTTTCTTTTTAAAGGTTACTTATATTTATAGGTGATTTATAATCTTGATATGTGAAGGATAGTCTTGAGGAATTTGAGTAAGTATTTATGTCCTTTGGAATGCCTACTATCATTAAGGTAAAGTATTTTTTTAAAGGTGTGAGATTATATAATTGGATGATCATCGTCTCTTATTTGTTTCATGTTGTAATGTCATGGTAGATTTTTATGTAAATTTTTCTTAGTGGTTCCTTCTTGAAGAATAGAGAAGTTAGAAGAGCTTCTGTCCCTCAAACAAGGTTAATGAATGGTGAAAGACTACATTGTCCATTTTAATGATCTGGTTCTTTTCTGTCTTGATTTTTGGTCACGTAATTCCTTAAAAGCTCATCAGTTCATGAAGGTTCTTTTCATGGATCTAATTTCTTGATTCCTTTCAGTTGGGAGACTTTTGATTCAGGATTCGGTGAAATAATCATTATATCTAAGTTAATATTATTGGGAAAACCTCTAGTTATTATTGGTTATGTTCCATTCAGCATCGGTGAGTGATCCTCATCTAGTAGTAAGTGAAAACCATAGGATCCTTTCTTGCATGAACCTCCCTTATTTTTTACTTCTTCAAAATGGAAGCCTCCTCTAGTATGCTTCCAATGGAATAAGATTAGGAACTCTAAGAACTATTCCTATATTATTCCAAAGACCAATCACCATTATGGTCAATTATAGAACCACTAAAAGTTTGGTAATGGGAAGCTTATTTCGGGAAATAGATCTTCCCCAGATTTGAGATCTTAATAGTGTCTTGAAAATCTATGAGGGGTTTTCCCTTTTTCTTTTCCTATTTTAATTTATCTATCAGTCGATTCATATTCATTTATAGATGTGTTTTATTATGCTTCTTATATATTTTTTGCCTTATTTTTTATAAATAATCCTTTTAGTTCCATGAACATTAGAAATATTTTATATTTATTTAGTTTTTCTCTTCCTTATAATGGTTTATCATTGACGATTTAGTGCCTCAGTCAATTTATTTTATGGTAGAGAGGCACACGAAGAATATTATTATTTCTCTCTATTGATCTATTCGTGTGTGACTTATGGAGATATGAGTCACATCGAGGTAGGTAGTCTTTTTTTGGATTTTTTTTCTGATTTGGAGATCAATTTTTGGGGTTTATATATCTTTGGTTGAAGATTTCTGTTTTCTCCTCATCTTGGACTCAATTAATTTTTGGTGGAAGAAAGTTTATATGGGGTGGATAATTATCATACCCTAAATTCTAAATTCATTAATTTATTTATTTATATTATTTTCTTGGAATTTCATACCCATACTGTATCTTTAAAAAATATTTAGGAAAAAAATAAGATGTGGTAAATGTGTTGTCACATAGTTACCGCATAGTTAGAAGTAATTGTGCAGATCCCATGAGGATTCATCTGAAATTTTAGTAGATTTATTTTTCATGGTTGTTGCATGGATTCCTTAGTTGTGTGAGGAAACCATGTGACTCTTCATGTGTACCTAGTAAAGGGTGCATTGTTGGTGCATGGTTCAGGTAAACTGTGTGGAAAATGTGTGATTCACTCATCCCTTCAAAAATGTTTTATTAAAAATAATATTACTATCATTTTTGTTGTTATTTTGGAATTATAAGTATTATTATTAGTTTTATTATTATTATTATTATTATGAGTTTTATTATTATAATTATTATTATTATTATTATTACCTTTTATCCCTCTTCAACCCCCCCCCCCTATTGCCCATCATGCGATTCACCATCCCCTTTACCCTTCCCTATGCATCATAAATCACAGCTGAAGGAGGCTCATACTATCCCCCCATCCCTCCACTAAGCTGATTCTGCACCTAATTTCTAGTGTAAACTCCTACGGTGAGTTCCTCCTCCTTTTCCATTATTTCGTTGTTTCCCTTTCCTTCTATTTGGTGTGTGTTCCTTGACTAAGAACTAACATAGTCTTGGTTTTCTTTCATTGAAAAATCTTGATGTTTAGTGTCCTTGGGTCCCTATGAGGATGATTCTAGCCATGGTTGTCATTGGAGACAAGTTCTCTATTGAATCTGGCTAGAGTTTCATCCGATTTTCATAGGAACTCTATTTTTTATTTGGGGTTTTTTAATTTTCGGGATTATCATATTTTTATAGAGTGCCTTGGACATCATTTATTAGATTCGAGTGGCTGTTTTTGATGTTTAATTTCATGTGCATAGATAGGTAAGCATATATATATATAATCTATGTATATATTCCCCCAAGGTGAGGGGAATATGTACATTGTGTAAAATGTTACACACACACATATATATATATATATATAAAGTTGTATATGTGTGTAAGTGTGAAGTGACTATCATCAAAGGAATCATGTTTTGAAGTAGTTCACCCTATATTCTAACCATTAAATTGAAAACTATAATTTATTATGTGATTTTTCATTATATTATTAATCAAGTAAATTGTAGAAAAGTATTTTGTTGAACACAATTGGTTTATTTCGTATTTTTTATGCATAGTTATTATGTTTCACTATTACTTTTTTTATTAAAAAATGGTTTCCATGATGTTTTTGAAACACTAGGATTATTGAGTTTTTGATTTGTTTTCCATGTGAATCATATCGTGTGAATTTAAATTTTTCAAAAAAAAATTGGCCTTTCTGCCAGTTTTTCATAAACTTTTAATGACATGTCTAAATTTTTTTATTAAAAGTGATTCCAACTGACTTTTCAAATGGGAAAAAATATTATTCAAATGATGAGGCTTGGTTGGTATGTTTGAATGTTTCCATAAAAATGGGGACCCCTATGGATACTCTCTATTCTAGGGTGAATTCTCATTGATGGTTTCGGGAGGTTGAATTTAGCATGTATAGTTGTTTTTCATGATTGAGAAGTGGTATTCATGCTTGCTTCCCCACCTCCCATGATTTTTTCATATAGCGATGGGATGTTAAGCGTCATTGTGATAGTTGAGAGATGGTTATTTTTTAGTCCCAATTAGATGGACTGGATCCCCTTAGAGTATCCATATGGTTTGTGTCACCGGTGAAGCTAGTTGAGCGCAATTGGGTGGGTTATTGATTTTGATCACATCGATAGGCTGGAAAATGGATTATGAACTGAGTATATCTAGAGTCTCTTCACTTGATGTCTAGGTATATCCAATGAAGTCTGATTCAAATGTATTCTACTTTCCCATGTTTTTTAGCTTTTTAATAAAATTATTTCAACTATTATGTTTCCACAGGAAGTTATTATATCAAAACTTATTTACTTGTACTCCACTTTTCACAGCTTGTTTTACAATTGGTTATTTCCATCAATGCATGTTCTTCTTAGTGAAATGTATTTTCATAAAACACTTTAGTCATATAAATCATTTTGGAAAAAATAGAAAAATGGTTCTGTTGAAATAATTATCTTTGTTAATTATTTTAAAATTAAATGAAAACATTATTTTAAATATATATGTGTTTCAAACTATAATGACATGGTTTTAGTTTTAAAGGAAAGGATTAGGTTATGGTCCTTCTTTTGGTATCCCTACTTATTAGTTTGGTTCTCATGCCTATAAAATCATCTTTAGTGTCAAGTTCTTCCATTTTTGGGTAGCTATTGGAGAGAGCATGGTTATGTGATTTGTGGTGACCAAGGAGGTCACTTGGAAAAATGTTTATTCATCTAGTTAATTTATTTTCTACTTCCTATTAAGAAATTATTTTTCCTTTTTTATTTATTTGCTTGTTTTTTATGTGTTAAATTGTTCTCAATTTAGTTTTTATTTATACCTGGAACTAGTTTCTATTCAAGAAGGATCAAGGCTAACTCTTAGGCCTTATTGTGGTCAAAATTAGGTGAATAGTTCTAGGTCGACCTGGGTTAGTTTATGACACTGGATCCCACTCATCCATGAGTGCATGTCTAAATACATTCAAAACATCATCAGATTTATAATGAGTTCCTGCAAACAATAACTATTCAATATGTTCTACATCCTCAGTATTTTTTCCACATTTTCAACACTTGCGTCTTATCTTCCCAGGTTTACCACTGTTGTAATATGGAAATTTTATGTCCTTAGATTTTGACATAGTTTGGTTTGGTTTTTCATATTCCCTTTCTGTTTACCTTTTTCATTCTTTTTACTCGTATACTCTTTCCTCCCTCCTGTAAATAGACTTTCTACCTCACTTTTCATTTGGGGTTTATAATGTAACTCTTTATAAAGTTGGGCTAATATAACCTCTCCAAGGGTAATAAAGTCATAGACATACATTTTCATTTATAAAAAATGTGTTTAGTAATTGTCAAGATAAATTAGAATGATCATTTTTTCATCCTCATCATCTATAGTAACATTAATATTAGTTAAATAAATAATTTTACTATTAAACTCATCAAAACTGGACTTAATAGAAGCACCAAAATTCATTTCAATGTTGAACATGTGATGTTTCTTATAATGTATTACAACAAAAGATTCTTTTTTATAAACCTTTTTTAACTTAAGACATATACTAGAAATTATAGATTCAAGAGAAAATTCATGAAGGACTATGTCATAATGATATGGAAATATAAAACTATTCTTGATAACTAGAATTTTAGGAAATAAATATTGATATGTATTAATTGTTTGGAAACAATCAGTAAGGGATATGAAAAGTTTCTTTGGTCCATAAAAGGAATATATGAGGCCATGTTGAAATAATAAATCCCTCATCTTAATTATCCACAAATTTAAATCATTCTCTCTGTAGAAAAAACTAAATTTCATACTTATAAAATTTCATTACTTATATGATAACTTTGATACTAGTTTTTTGGGAAACATTAAATCATATGCATCTTATAAATATCCATCATAACCGTATATGTAATGAGCTTCTCTTATGTTTATGAAGTTTAAATTCAAGATGTATGATAATTTTAATTATGAAAATTTATATAAAATAATTATTGAAATTTAAGAAAAATTAATATAAATTGAATAAAAAATTGACTTATGTGAGAATTGATCAAGAAACTGGATTCAATAAAAAAATAGAACATGAAAATAATGCAAAATATTTTTTCAATACAACAATGATATTAAAACTAGAATCTGCAGTGCAGATTAAACCCAAAAAAATAAATAAACAATACAGTTAATAAGAACAAATGAATTAATGTACAATGATCGCATTGGGACCAACATGCAATGTAATAATATCACCCCACACACATAAATTTTATTAATATCAAATAAATAAAGGAGATAAAAAATCTGTCGAGATAGATCAATGGAAAACAATAAAATATCATTGAATAACTCCCTTGGATGTAATTAAAAAATCCAAAAGAACATCCAAAAATAGATATATTAAGTTCTTTACAAGGGTCCGGATCACATCATAGTCTCTGAATTCCCATGTCTGGGAATGTAGGGATGTTTCAGGTCCCATTCTTCTATATCAAGAAGCAAAGACTCACCGATTCTTATAGGTTTTTTGAAAAATTGGAATTCTTCACAACTAAGGATAATTGTCAAAAACTCAACTCGGAATAGTGCATCAAAAACAAAAAAATGGGTAGATGATAAGATTCGAATCAATATTTAGTACCAAAAAACTCTCTTTAAGTTTAGGGTTTCTTCAGAGGTTAGTGAATGTGTGAAAAGGAGTAGAAAATGAATATAAAAAATGTAGGGAGGATTAGGTCATGGGGGGGATCAATCCCCCTAAAACCCACATGATCTATCCCGATAACCTATCCATCTAGAGATTCCCACAAATCCCTGAAAAAATTAAATAAAATGGTACCATATTAAATGGAGTCTTGTGAAACAAAAATGTTATGGGACACCCATACAAGGGTAATTAGGTCACCTCATATGGGTATAACCACTAAACCAAATCCCATATATGTTTAAAACCAGAATCCGCATAATGGTACCCAAAACATCATGTTTCAGGGTAACACCGTATGATTCAAAATCAAAAATTTGAGTATAATAAAAAGGAGAGTTAAAATCAATTTTCCATGTGTTCATAAAAATGTATAAATAAAAGATATATTAAAAAAGTAAAATTAAAAATTTAAAAACCTTAAATTCACATTAATTTTTTCATTGGATCCACAATATACTATTTTTAATAGATAACTAACCATTCTTACTATGATTGAATGTTTAAGATACCTAATTTCATATTTATATTCTATTATATTATTTTATTTCTTAAGAACAGTGATGTATTTTAGAGTGAAAAGGTTTTAACTCTTCCATTCATTTTCATCGCCCACTTACATTAGTCATCAAACCAAATTAATCTTCATTACTCTATTTCACACAACATTTATATCATCTATGTGAAGTAGGAAAATAAAAATACAAATGTGAGTTGCGACTAGGCATATGAGTGATGAAATACACTCAAGAGAGGTACACCATTGTCCATAATCCATAGAGAAAATGAGTGATTGGATCCCTTAGAGAGGTTCTCAAGCATAGTGACTCTAATGTGATAATAGGAAGACAGAAATTAGGATTACGTTATATAAACTAATTATTAAATTTAAATAAAATAAATATTTTAAACAATAATGGAATTCACTAACTTATGCTTTAGTTAAAACATTCACCACCTAACAAAATTTTCTTTTTTCCTCTTTTTATTTTTTATTTCACTTCCATCATCATATAATAACTTTCAATTTATTTTATTCCACACACATGCCCATATTATTTTCATCAGTTTTTATCATTTAATTAAAACCAAAAAAATATTACTAAGTGACATTATTCATATAAAATGAGTATTTTTTTACTCTCCCCAGGAGACAACCAATCGTCATCCACTAGGTAAAATCCTTTATGAAAAAAATAATATTAATATTGATCTTATGATAATGACCTCTCATAATTTAGAATCATTTTCAGGGATTTTTCCTTATTAGTGGTTTATTTTCATTGAATTTGTAAATAAATCTTTCTTTTTTAAATTATTTTAGTTATTTATTTATTTTTAAAACTGTGAAAGACATAATGTGTGATTTACATCTCTATAATGGATCTCAATCTCTTTACCTAGTAAAAAAATTTGATGAACTTTCGATAATGATAGAATACTTTACTATGAATAAACAATAAAATTAAAATTATATCTCATTAGTGATCACAAAATATTTCAATTATCTACCATAATATCTTGTGTAACAATATGTATGGATGATTAAATCTACTAAAATAATGTATTTCATTCACAAGAACATCAGATTAATCCATTCAACCAAGATGAATAAATCAACTCTATAGATATTTGTATGAATTTGGCCACTCAAGAAGAGAAACAAAAGTATATTGAGTAGAAAAAGTAAATGATGTAATTGATCACCCCTACCTCTAAAATATTCATAGAGCAAGCCGACACCATGAAAAATAGGAACAACTACTTCAAATTATTATCACTAATAAGGATATCAAGGAGGTGGGAGAGAAACTTCAAAAACCATCACTTATGACACACTCTAGTCTATTCTTTAAGGCCCTACAAGAAGGAAACATGCTTAAAGATAAAAATATAAACGTATTTTATTATAATCTTACCTTAATTATTTTCTATATTTTTCAAACTAAAAGTTCAATTAACACTCTTTGACTTGAAATTACCGATTCAACTCAATTGTTAGAATAAATGGATAAAAAAGAATACTATAATAGGCGGAGAACTTTAAAGAGATGATGGGGGTATCCACTTCTCTCTTCCATTAACCCTGTATTAAAGGCATCATAATAAGAGAAATAAATTTTTTCCAATCCATTGATGGGAGTATACTATTATTTTAATTAAATTTTATTTTATTCTTCATTGATTGAATACACATTTCATATTTTGGTTTCTGAATCGACTTAGCCACTTTTATCCCTAGATGATAATGATGAAGAACTAACTACTACAGAGATGATGGAATTTTGAATTTAAAAATAACCTAATGTGGCCTTACATGATGATAAAAATGTCCAAGATAAAAATATGGAGGGGGAATTCTCAAATCTAAATCGGTCTTGTTTTAAATTCATTTAAATTGAATTTTTCAATTAATGGCCCTGTGTTTATTTTTGATCTAGCACCAATAATTTGGTCATTGGATGATGAAGAAGGAATTGAGAAACCTACAGTGAATAAATTATATCGTCAACATTAACATAAACATTATGTTGAGGAGGATAATACAAATAGTGATCACACCTTCCATCTCTCCCCTACCCCACTGCAGTTTCAACTATTTATTCCTTTAGGGTAAGGACACTTTTTACTTCTATGGGGTTCTCCACTTTTGATATCAAATTTTAGACACTAAAATAATTCAGATGTGGCGTTTCACATTACATAATCTCTATCTGCCTTCATATTGGGGATTAATAGAGAAATTTTCATGTTGAAGGTAGTATAAACTTAGAACCCACTTGGGGGTCAAAACAAGCCCATATTTCCATTCGCTATTTTTATGTATCATTTCATTTATTTGAATAAATCCTCACATTTTTTTTATTTATTTTTAGAATGAAGTGAGAGTAGAATATTACCCTTCATGATGCCACAAATATCATTATGTTGTATATTTTTATCCCACATTTGATAATTTACTTTGTCTATATAATGTTTTCCACATCATGCACAAAAATTTTGAGTTTAATTGGAGAAATTTTCACAATTAAGTATGAGCGGAGAGAGAAAACTAAATTTTAGGTGCCTTTTGGGTTCTTAGGGTATTTTTATTTATTTTATTTTTATTTTCATTTTTCTATTTGGTATTTTAAACTCTTGAGATTTATTCAGAATATTTTTTACTTCTATATATTGAGTCAAAGACTCAATTGATATCATTGTTTTTTGAAATCACAATACACCTCATACGAGCATTATTTTAGCTTAGATTTATTTTAGTTTTCTTGTTCATATAGAATGAATTTTCATTAAATAAATTACTAGAATGGTTAAAAAGGATTCTCAAAATATGGTAGTTTGAAATTACATAATATATTATATTTAATGGATTTAAGAGAACTATAGTAGTATTGGATTAACTCATTGGTAGATAAAGTTAGACACTAACTTCATTGGTAAATCAATAAATGCATAAGATGTTGTTGATGCTATTACAACAGACTTCAATATTTTAGAAATCCAAACATTTGAGTTTTTTTCAAATTCATATATATATATATATATATATATCTAAAATATTGGTGTCTGAAGTACAACAATAGTAATAGAGCATTCTGAAAGTTACTGGTCATTATTCAATAGTGAAATTTCATGTTTCCAATATTAGTTTTGTTCAATATAATAATTTTCTTTCTGATTGTTTGTACTAAGAGTAATATCATGTAATGAATTTTTTAAAATATCTTTTAATTTCCATTATATTTGTTTGGCCACCAATTTTGTGGGATAGAGGGCTTCTAGGGATATGAATATAAAGGTTATGGGGCCATAACACTATATCTACGAATAGGTTAAGTTAATGGATTCCAGAGAGAGGAATAAAGACCTTTCTATAGGTTCAAAATTTGGGATACCTTCTAATGGGTTAAAAATCATGTATAAAAAACATAATTCAACATACCTACTTATCACTAAGGTGAAAGTGTGTTCTTTTATAATATACTTTTAATAATAAAAATTTGACCAACACTCTATGTATTATTTTAAACTACTATAATATTGATTTATTAATTTCAAGTGTGTTAAAATTTCAAATTTTATCTAGTTTTATTTATTCAATCATAATTTCATTAAAATTCAAAAAATTTATTTTTGGTTTACTTATTGTGTTTCTCAAAGACTTTTATATTTTATTAATTTTCCAATTGAGTCATCTAGGCTTAATTTAGTCAAATTTTTAGTGTCGTCTATAGTGATCCTCTTCAATTCCCACTCTTTAAGCATTATTCAATCAATTTTCCAATAACACATTATTATGACAATTATTTATCTCCCAATAATTATAGACTATTAATTATACTCGTAAAACATTGATGCATTTTTGATACTATTTCACTATGAAGTAAATAAAAGTCTTTGTAATCAGCTCTGAATGTATCTCTTAGAGTCTCATATTTTTTTTGTATTTATTTCTAGTTTTTCATTATTTAATAAAAATTTGGTATAAAATGATATTTTGGTTTTATATGACCAAGAATAGGCCATGAACAACTGAAGAATAGTCGAAGATCTCATCTGGAGGTTCCAAAGTTTCTAGTTGTATGGCATAGATAAACTACATGTAATGAAAAATTAAACATCATGGATCAATGGTCAACCACAAATGGCACAAGCTATAGAAATTAAAGTATGTCGTGTGGGGGTTAGTACATAATCTTATTACACATTCCATGCATTGACTTCCATTCAGAACATGGATTGATAGGAAGTACAGTATATATAGGTAGTATACAACCCACTTATCCCCACCTGGTATTTAATTCACATAAATTGTTATCACCAATGTGGTTAAAGTATGTATTGTCATTACTTGATTCGTAATGACTATGAGCCGAGTGACATGGAAAGATGTAAATTAAACAATTCATACCTGGTAAACATGTCTTGTAACACATGATAATTTGGGTGAAACACACTCTAGTAATTTTAGCGTGTTTTGTGGGTGTCCAATAACAGATTACATGGTGTGTAGCGCATTGTACCTTTGTGTAACATGTAACAACTGATCCAAGGTACACGAAAAGATAGGCATGTTGTGTGAGTCCAAATTAAATATAATTGAGTGGATCACAAACTAATTAGTGTCTATGTAGACATTCCTATCATGTGACCCGTGTTATTCAACAATAGGTACACACTGAGTTATTTTTAGAATTTTGTATGGAAATAAAAGATTAATTATTATTATTTTATATATAATTATATAGCTGTAAGATTTGTAGGATCTTGAACACATTTTCTAACTCACATTCATTACCAGTGGTACATGTCATTTATATTTGAATTTTTTCATGTTGTCATAAACACCAGATGGATTAGGTGGCTTGACTCATGAAATAACAGACCGTGTAAATTACACCAATTCATATGGGAATACATGTTTTGTATATACACAATACATGAAAAGGACCAAACATAGTATACATCATGCAAATATTTGTGTTCTAGAATGCATCATATAAGAATTAAAATCCATAAATGTATTTAAACAACTGTAAAAGGGTACACGTCATGTCTCTTCCAGTACAACCCATGTATATTATGTTCCAGTATTGAATTTAAATTAGACAAGAGGGTATATGTCAGGTAACCATTATATTATAGGTCATGTACTTATAAATTTTAAATTAAAACTAAAATTATTTAATTTTTAAAAAATTATTTAGGATGGATATCTCAAGGACTATTTGTAAATATTATTAATAAAAAAATAAATATTAAATTAGTATGTTAGTTTATTTGTTTTAGTGAAACTATATTAATAATAATAAATTAAAATAAATGTTAACAAGTCTAAATTCATATGAATTTCATGTTTTGATTTATAATGAGCCTGAACAACCAATGTATGTGTTGGTTTTATTTAAATTAATTATTTATGGCATGGTTTTTTGTGATAAATCTATTATTAAATTTAATATGATTATTTTTATATCATCTATTCCACCTTTATTATGTATGGGTCTGCATATCGATAGTTTATTTTAGGTAAATCTAAATCATAAGTACCCCTCACCCATGAGTGAGTAAGAATGTTTAATGAATGGATAACCTAGTGAGAGAAGAAGGTTTAGGACCCAAGACAAGATGAAACCAAATAAGAAGACACATAGGTTAACAGTTTAATGTTGTGACTTGAGTTGGGAATCGGCTCATGGGGTTATTTTTCTTTGGGTTAAGGTTAGTTTGTCTCCACTTGATAAACCATCCAATAGATAAAGGCTCATGATCATATCACATATTTATTTTATTTATCAGTGCATGGTAATTAATTTATTTATGTGATACATGGTTTATTTTATTGATCGATCATGGTCACATAAAGTAAATAAATGAACCTGAATATTTAGATGAAATTAAATAAAATAATTATATGTGAATTACATTATCATATATGGTTAGTTTATTTTCTAAAATCTATAAAATTTTAGAAATTGAATAATAAAATAAAGAATATTTATGAATAATTTTAAAAAAAATCTCTCAATGAAAATATTTTTTCAGTAAATTCCTTCCACCACATGAGTTTGGATACAACCATAGTTCAAAGTAATTGTTCATTCCTTTTTATCATGATTTCAATTATCATAGAGTTCTAACAAAGGTCATGGGTTTACTCAAACTAGTTATCATCAAGGGTACATTTACTTAGAAAGACTTACCGTAACATGGAGGAAAACATTATGAAAATTTGATTATTGGATTTTAGGATTATGGAGACCACTCAACATATCAAGGAATTGTGAGTTAATCCATTTGGAAAGAAAATACTTCCTAAAAAACATTGAATTGTAATTTAGCCACCCATTTAGATTATTTAAAGGGAAGTATGGATCCTTGCCACTAGAATCTCGAGAATACATGATATTTAGAATTCATTGTTGAGGGCTGTGTGAATTTAATAAAATAGTGGGAGATTAATAAAATGTATTTATTATATCATATTCAGTAATAAAGGCAGGGTAATAAAATATTATTTTATTTATTTGATAAAATGGAAATAAATCTAACCATGACATCATCCTAGCGATCTTACATAGAAAAAGATAATCCTATGACTAGTGATAGATTCTAGGAGTGGTATAAGTTATTTTTAATTATAATATTCTAGGAGAGCTTGTTTTATGTACCAAAGAACCTAGTTCCTATTAATTCATATGAGGAATTAAAAATGGTATTCAGGTAACATTTAGTTGATTAAATGAATTTATAATGCATCATGTTATCATCTATGACTAGTGTGATCATGAATATTCATGAAGATATGGACTTATGTACCATGTTGTATTATCTCCATGATCTCTATTAGGAGAAGTCAGGAAAAGAGAGTTAATAAATCTATAAATCATTATTTATGTGTACATTAGGAGAAGGATTGTTTGATTGACTCATAGAGTTAAGATGATTGTCTATATTGAGCATTTAGAAATTCTAGGATTTGAGATTCTCATATAATTGTGCTCAGAACTCATACTCACCTAATTTCATTTCAGATTCAAAAGTTTTAATTTGAATTTTAACATAAATAGTTTAGATAATAGACATTCATATTTCTTGAATCTAATTCACCAAGTGGTTAAATATATGAATCATGAAAAAACATCTATCTCTATAGTGAATTATATGAAAGGTGAGTATAGAGTATCAAATACATACTATAAGTATAAGGCACCGTTGAAATTCTACTAAAAAGAGAAATATACAATGAGAAGAAAAGAACAAGGATGCGGTGTGTTTTTGATGTGAAAAGAAGGGATATGGGAGGAAGAACTATGCCTCATAAATGAATCCTGGGGAATCTTTAGGCACATTCATTATCAAGTGTAATCTTAGTATTTATAATAATTTTGTTTTACATGCTTCTTATGGTTCTTGAATTTTTATACAATATAGGAACCTAGAAGATTCCATAATATTTCTGTAGGTTTGGTTGATATTCAATATTTATATTGAGTGATACTAACTACATTAGTTATGAGAGACTACCATCTCACATTTCCAAAATAGATTTTTTTATTTTTAATGAATTGTTATTACATGTCCTGTGTATATAAGAACATAATATTTGTGAAATGTTTAGACATGTATGGATTTTTATTAATGTTTCTAAATAAATTATTTTACATATATTAATATTTTATATGTTATGGGATGAAACAACTGAATAATGATCTTCAAATACTAGAATATGTAAATAAAGGCTTTAAAAAAATGAATCATGTTCACGTGACTCGTATCACACTGGGTGAGGGAATCACAAACATATTCATGTAAATGAGAAGCATTTGATAAAATTGTATCGAGAAGGATGATTAGATTATTTTGAACTAAAATCCCTAGATTTATATCATTCTTGTTTTGAAGAAAAACTAACCAAAGATCCATTCATTGGAAAAGGTGAAAAGCTACAAGGATTATAGAATTAGTTCATACAAATGTGTAACACCTGAGATTTTTATGAGAAATATTTTGTTTTTATGATATATACATCATCAAAGGAATCTTTCACTACAACACTAGCTTAGCTTGCGTTACACGCAATCGCGACCTTCCTCGATAGCTTGTGTTGTATACAATACTAAGTTTCACTAAACAACAATATGCTATTAAAATATTATACAAACTAGCCGTTATGAATAGTAATACACACTTTTTCAAATTTTATTAATTATATCTTTCAAAATGGACTTCATTTTTGGATTTGAAATATCAAAATTAGCGTAGGGTAAAATTAACCTATTTTTCTGAACACTTTCAATTTTTGATTAATAGTGAAAACACTAGGTTACTATTTAAAAATGGACTTTTTATTTAAATAATTATTATTTTTATTTAAATTTATTTTAGGAAAAAATTGATACATAATACTTATATATGTTCAATGTAATTAATTGGTGTCATTTTATAATAATTTTAGATATATAAAAATTGTATAGAACTTTTCGTTGTCTTTTACCCACCTCCTAGGAGAATTTTCAAATATAGATAAAACATAATTTTACCTCTTTTGTGAGTGGAATTTTGAAAATCTGAGAGAATCGATTAATATCAAGGACTAAAATGTGTTTGAATGAGATGAAAATAATTTTTGGTGAATAGTAACTTTTTAAATTTATTGACCACAGTTTAAAGTAAATAGGGTAATTAAGGGTAAAAATGATATTATTATTACCCTAACACATGTCCTAATTCTATTGGATAAGTTTAAATCGACTAGAAACAACATTAGGAATAAAATATGACCATTTAGGTCCACTTGGATTAGATTTGGACATTTATTATTAATTTATTTAAAGAAAGGTTAAAATAGTTAAAATCAATGTTTATTAACTAAATCATTTTAAATATAGGGTTATAAATAAGATAAATTAAACTATAAAGATTCATTATAAAGATAAAAATATTTCCTACATAATGGTATTTTATTTATAATTTTTAGACTATAAATAATTTAATGTATTTATGACACAGCGATGATGCAGTAATTACCTTATTAAAGAAATATTAACATAATGGATGTTATAAATACCAAAATAAATGTAATTTTTGACATTTTATGAATTCAAATAATTTTATAGGTTAATATTACATGTTATTATTGATTTAATTAACTTTTTTCGAACGAATCATGCTGTTATAATTTTCAAAAAAATCATGTACCAAATAGTGTCAAAATTGACATAAAATAGTTTTTAAAACAAATATTATACTATTAACTGTGATTTTATTCCTAAAAATATATGGTTCGGCCAAATGATGTATATAATGATATATATATTAATAATAAACAACTTGGGGTTCGTTTGTCTTATTATAGTAAGTTTATTAACCATATAGTGTAAGAAAACAAAAAGAGACGGTAAAAGTTAAATTATTTAACATAGAGTTAAATCTAAATGATAAGGATAAAATAGTAACCTAAATTTGTATAAATTCTATTAGATGAGATTATTTAGACCCAAACCCACCTTAGATTCGCAATAAATTAATTTAGATCTATTAAAAAACGAATATGATTTTATAATAAAATAATATTTTATGGTTTTCCTATGGTGCCCCTCTCCTCCCTTATAAAATGGAACCTCCTCCCTCTCTTCACCACACCACTTTGAGCGTTCAAGCTTGGACAACCCCTACCAATTTCTCTTCTCCAATTCCCTAAAAACATCCTAGAGGTCTTGGTCTTCTTCAAAGACCATATTCAGTGCCCTAAGAGGAGGTTAAGAAGATGCGCTTCAAAGAAGAGGTAATGTCTATTACTGATTCTTTCAACTTTATTTCTTCTTCTACTTCTTCTTCTTATTTAGTTGTTTCATTATGAAGTAATAACATCATTATGACTCATATACTGGTATGTAATTATAAATATTAAACAACCCTAATTCGCCTTCTATCCATCCTACGTAAAATGAAATCACTGCACATGCGTACGTACAGAATATTGTCTCCATGCCGTGGTGTAATATTTTTTCCACCACCACTTTACTTGGATGGGTATAATGGTGTAAAGAATAACTATATATGATTATTATCAAGTGATATTGAATCTGAAATATTATACATACACTTCAATACAATTCCATGATCATGGGAATGATTTCATCGCTCGTGCGTACGTACGGCCTACCGTCTCCACGATGTGGTGTGACTCGTTCTACATGATCTTCATTGAATAATGATTATATAAATGAATTGAATAAATAAATATGATATATATTACATTAATACCATTCTTTAAATGAGATATCTAAAACCTAATAGGAGTAATAAGAATTTATTCGGCAAAACATGCATAATAACAAAAAGAAATAAACACCCGAATAACAAGTAACAATGAAATATTACTAATAACAAGCTAAGAATATGACCATATATGATATCATAACAATGAGTAAGATTCTGGTATAAGTCAAAAACGTTATTTAAATCATTATACAGGTGGTTTGGACACGTACGAAGAAAATCAGACCTAAGGTAAGGGAAAATCTCGCAATCTCATTTTTATATGAGATTGTTTATACTTCAGAATTTACTGGGGAATATTTATCATCATCGTCCATTTTTCCTAAATATATAATATTATTTCTATCCTACTAAAATTTTTGAAATCCAATTTTACCCTTCAGTGAGTTTTTAGTAAAAGATATGAAAGGAATCTTTTGTCATTTTTCGTACGAGGTACTTTTTGACTTTTCCAGCCAAAGTACGAGAAGAATGTTTTTTTAACTTATACGGCCTGAATGGATTTTTAGAACATTATTTCCATGAAGCTTCTTTTACATGTTTTCAAGTTTATTTTTAATCAACTTCTTTTAGTTTAATATTATATGACATTATAACAAAGGAAAATGTTTTTGAACTAGAAAGGATATTTTCCCCAAGAATGGAGTTCAAGAGTTTTATCAAAATTATTTTCCATATAAGATAATATAGGGTTCTATTTCAATCCCTATTTTTACATTGATTTGATTATGATATGATGGAATTATTTTTATGTTGTTATTTTATCTTATATGTATTATGTTATGATGGAACTATGTTTAATAATCCCATTTTTATTACATGGGTTATGCTATGATGTATGATTTATGTTTTTGTGGCACACATAAGAATGGTTTCATTATGAGATTGGTGGGACCTATATCTCCCTACAATGCATTGGGTAATGATTTATATCTCATGAGATAGACATTGATGGAATGGAAGGTTAATTTGGTTCAGTGATACAGGACTGAAACAAGGACTGAACTCGGTTCAGAAATGGACTTTGTCCACTAAGATAGTCATGGTAATGAGTCATGACTACAAAGAATTGATTCTCTATGATTATGTGTGTATGCCACAAAGTTTCACGTTCTGATTATTGGGATTACATTTCACAACAGTGATTTATCCCATGTTTTGAAATTATGAACTCTTTTGCAGGTTATGATTTATAAAATGTTCTGTTCATATGAATATGATGTGATTGATAATTCTTTTGTTTACCCTTACTCAGAATTTGAGCTCACCCTTCTGTATGTTTTCTTTCCCCATGTCAGGAAGAAGGTTATTAAGTAGGATATTCCAAAAGGGACTCTAGATATGGTGAAATAAATGGGAGACAATGTAGGTGCTTTATGAACTAGTTGTTTATGTTTCCCAGTTTCTAAAGACACTATACCTATATGGTCCTTTCATGGTTTTGTTATATGTTGTAATAATTGTGCCTCAATTATGAATTAATAACAATATATGTAAAGTAATGGTCATTATAATTGTTATTAGAGGAAAGGTATAGTCAACCTTTGGAAACTAGGATGTGAATGCCTTAGTAAGAACTTTAAGGATAAGTCTAATCATAGAACACAATCTTAGTGTTTTAGAAATGGCCATGAAAAATGTATGATAATACCTTAAGTGCGAAATTTAATTCTTGATTATGTGGTTTTCCTATAAAAATTAGTGTTGCTTACACTATTCTTCTTTGTTTTAGTCAATGGATGGAACCCCACGGAACTGTGGTAATGCGGGATGTGACGAGCAATGAAATGATTGTCCCCCTGAGAAACCAAACGTTATTGGAGCTGGAATGAAAACTCTTGTAGCCATGCTCACACAAATTTCTCAGGCTATGAATCATGAAAGACTTCCAAATGAGCAAAAGAATGAGAAACATTCTGTTGAATCATTCATGAGGCAGCGTCCACCCTCATTCAGCGGATCTACGGATCCATTAGTGGATGAACAATGGATCAGTACCACTGAAAAGATATTTTCAGTACTTCATTGTTTTGACATGATAAAGTCGTCATAGAGGTATATCATTTGGAAGGTGAAGCTGATCAATGGTGGAATCATATCAAGAATACGAGTCTAAGAGATGAAATTGAGTCCATGGAATGGGACGAGTTTAAGAACATATTTTTCATTAAGTACTTCCCTCATATTCTTCGATCAAAGATGGAGAATGAGTTTCTTGAAATGAAGAAAAATTATGATGAATCTGTTGGTACCTACGAAACAAATTTTACATGACTTGCAAGGTACACTTCCGGAATTATTATCCAATCTGAGAGTAAGATCGATCGATTCTTTAGTGTCTTAAAACCAAGTCTATGAAGGGAATTAGCCATAAGGGACTTCAATAGCTACGAGGAAATTGTTCGATGTGATCTCAAGGTTGAGATGGAGATCAGAGTAACCCATCAGTCATATGGGTTTGATAAGAAGAGGAAAATGGAATTCAAAGGAAAATCTAAAGACCACACTGAAAAGAAGATGAGTTTTACTTTATGCTCAAATTTTGGAATGAAACATGGAGGGAATTGCCTTAAAGGGAAAAGAAAATTTTTTATGTATGGAAAAGAAGGTCATCGGGTAGTTGAATGTCGAAATAATGGGAAGAATATGTCTAATGATGCGAACAAAGAAATGGATACACAGAATAAACCTCCTACACTTCAATGTTACAAGTGCATGGAAATGGGTCATTATGCTAGTAAATTCCCTAATCCAAGGGTTGTTGATGATGATCGACGTCAACAAACTCTTATGGCCAAAGACAAAGGAATGTCACATGAAATTACTATCAGCAATGTGCAGTACGATAACGAAGTGTTGAAATGTACACTTACCATCCACTCTAAAGTATCAAATGTTTTATTTGATTCTGGATCCACCCACTCTTTTATTTCTGAATAATTTTCTAAGGTTATCGCCGTATTACCTCAACAGTTAGATGTTTATTTAGCTGTGACAATTCCTAATGGCACAACAATCGCATCAAAAGTTTATAATTCTTTTCCGATTGAAGATTGTGGGAAAATGCTTCCTGCAAATCTTGTGATCCATCCTATAGTAGAATTTGATGTTATTCTTGGCATGGATTGGCTTTCTTTAAATGGAGCTCATATCAATTTCCAAAGAAGGGAAGTAACATTTCATATTCCAGATCAATCTATGATCGTATATCGATGCAAGGATGAATATAACCTTCCAGTGGAAATTTTATCCATTATATGGGTCTTGGTTCCACTAAATTAAGTTTATTTAACTGAAATGGTTGGAGAGAAACTCACAATTAAGAATATTCCCATTGTAGGGGAGTTTTATGACATCTTTCTGGAGGAGTTGCCTAGTATTCCACAAAATCATGAAGTTGAATTTTCAATAGAACTCGTACCGGGTGCTTTACCTATTTCAAAGACACATTATAGAATAGCCCCAATTGAGTTGCAGGAATTGAAGAAGAAACTCCAAGTGAATCTTGATAACATATTCATACACCCTAGTGCATCACCTTGGGGAGAACCTATTCAGTTTTTTAAGAAGAATAATGGATCAATGAGACTCTGCATTGATTACCGATAACTTAACAAGATCACAACCAAGAACAAATATTCTCTCCCACGCATTGATGACTTAGTTGACCAACTACACGGAGCTCAATACTTTTCCAAGATTGAATTCATTCAGGGTATCACCAATTGAGGGTCAAAAGGGATGATATACCAAAAACGGCTTTCCGTACAAGGTTTGGACACTATGAATTTATAGTGATGCCATTTGGTCTTACTAATCCCCCTGCTATCTTCATGGATCTGATGAATAGAGTCTTTGGAGACTATATTGATCTGTTTGTGGTAGTCTTTATAAACGTTATTCTTGTCTATTGAAATAGCAATGAAGAACATTAATATCACTTGAGAATTGTATTGAAGACCCTGATAAAGGAGAATATTTATCCCAAATTTACCAAGTGTGAATTTTGGCTTCAAAAAGTTTCATTTTTGGGTCACATAATCTCAAAAGAGAGGATATATGTGGACCGAACAAAATAGAGGTTATCAAAAGATGGTCGAGACCAACAACGGTAACTGAGATCTGAAGTTTTCTTGGTTTGGATGGATATTATCGACATTTTGTGAAAGTTTTTTCACAATTATCTAATCCACTCACCAGGTTGACTCGAAAAGGAGTTAAGTTCTTGTGGACAGAGGAGTGTGAAGAGAATTTGAAGGAGTTGAAAAGAAGGTTATAGAGTGCACCTCTGCTCACACTGCCTTGTAGTGGATAATGGATTGTGATCTACATTGTTGAATCCAAGAAGGGATTTGGGTGTGTTCTCATGAAAAACAATATGGTGATAGCTTATGCCTCACGACAATTGAAAATCCATGTGCAAAATTAAACAACTCATTATTTGGTGTTAGATGCTATAATATTTGCATTAAAGATTTGGAGGAATTGTCTTTATGGTGAAAGGTGTGAAATTTATACTAATCATAAAAGTTTAAAGTATATTTTCACACAGAAGGATCAGAATATGTGCCAAAGAAGATGGTTGGATCTGATTAAGGATTATGACTTCTCAATTCATTATCACCCTAGGAAAGCAAACAAAGTGGCATATGAATTAACTCAACAAGACCATGCTAGATTATCCATGATGAGGATAAAAATGATCCAATATTTATGAATTTACAAAGGATGGATCTTGGAATTATAATGGAAGGGGAAAATTCATATATTTCTCAAATGAATGTTCAACCATCTATACATGTGAATATTAAAGAGGAACAAAAAGAAGATGTAGAGATACAAAAGAAGGTGGGAAATGTTCCTGAATTCAAACTTGATTGTGATGGGATAATAAGGTTCGGGAATCTGGTTTGTGTTCCTCCCATACCAGAATTAATGAAGAGCTACTAGATAAGGCTCGTAGTTCTTTACTCACTATTCATCCTTGAAGCATGTAGATGTATAGGGACCTGAAAGAGTACTTATGGTGGGATGGCATGAAAAGAGATGTTGCTGAATATGTCTCTCGATTCTTGGATTTTCAGCAAGTTAAAGCTGAGAGACAGAAGTCTAAGGGGATGTTACATCCATTACCCATACCCGAATGGAAATGGGAAAACATCACTATGGACTTTGTCACTGGACTACCTAAAACATGCAAAGGCAATAATGCTATCTGGGTCATAGTTGATCGTCTTACGAAGTCGGCACACTTCCTTTCTATTAGAGAGGATTTCTCTCTGGATCAGCTTGCCAGGATATATGTAAAGGAAGTGGTAAGATTGATTGGTGTACCACTTTCCATTATATCTGATCAGGATCCGATGTTTACATTAATTTTTTTGTGAAGTATTCAGCAAAATATAGATATAGAGTTGAGTTTCAGCACTGCTTATCATCCTCAGACAAACGGTCAGTCTGAGAAAACAATTCAATCTCTAAAAGATATGTTAAGAGCTTGCTATATGGATTTACAAGGTGGTTGGGATCAACACATACCTTTGGTGTAATTTTCTTATAATAATAGATTTCACTCCAGTATTTAGATGGCGCCTTAAAAAGCATTCTATGGAATGAAATATAGAACTCCAACTTGCGGGGATGAAGTTGGGGAATGAATGCTATTAGGACCTGATGTTGTTGATGAGATGGCAGAAAAGGTCTGATCTATTCAACAACACATAAGTGCAGCTCAAAGTCGACAAAAAATTTATGCCGATAACCGAAGAAAAGACCTAGAGTTTGAAATGGGTGATAAAGTGTTCTTACGAATATCTTCTTGGAAGAGAGTAATGAGATTTGCAAAGAAGGGAAAGCTAAGCCCTAGGTATATCGGTCCTTTTGAAATACTGGATCGTGTTAGGAAGGTATCTTACCGATTGGAGCTTCCACCAAATCTCTCTCAAGTTAATGATGTGTTTCATGTATTGCTCCTGAGAAAGTACATACCTAATCCTTCACATGTACTCATCTCAGAAGTTGTATCGATGGAGAATGATCTTTCTTATGAAGAACAGCTGATAGAGATTCTGGATCATAGTTGAAAAGTCCTACAGAACAAGACCACTCACTTGGTGAAATTTTTGTTGAGGAACCACCAATTAGAAGAAGCTAAATGGGAGCTTGAGGATATGATGAGGGAGAGGTATCCTCATCTGTTTGTTACCAAGTGACCAATTTCAAGGGAGAAATTCATTTTATGCGGGGTAGAATGTAACACCCGAGTTTTTTATGATAAATATTTGGTTTTTATGATATATACATCATCAAAGGAATATTTCACTACAACACTAGCTTGGCTTTCATTACACGCAATCACGACCTTCCTCGATATCTTGCGTTGTACGCAATACCGAGTTTTACTAAACAACGATATGCAATTAAAATATTATAAAAACTAGCCGTTATGAATAGTAATACCCACTTTTTGAAATTTTATAAATTTTATATTTCAAAATGGACTTCATTTTTGGATTCGGAATATCGAAATTATCCTAGGGTGATGTTTTTGTATTTTTCTAAAAACTTTCAAATTTTTGATGAATAGTGAAAACACTAGGTTACTATTTAAAACCCGACTTTTTATTTAAATAATTATTTATTTTATTTAAATTTATTTTAGGTAAAAAATGATACATAATATCTATATAAGTTCAATTTAATTCATTAGGGTCATTTTATAATAATTTTAGATATATGAAAATTTTATTGAAATTTTCACCGTCTTTTACCCACGTCCTAGGAGAATTTGAAAATTTACATAAAACTCAATTTACCACTTATGTGAGTGGAATTTCGAAAATATGAGACACATGGTTAATATCAATGACTAAAATGTAGTTAAATGAGATGAAAATAATTTTTGGTGAATAGTAACTTTTTACTTTTATTTACCACGGTTAAAAGTAAATAGGGTAATTAAGGGAAAAGATGATATTATTATTACCCTAACACATGTTATAATTCTATTGGATAAGTGTAATTAGACCAAAGAAAACCCTAGGAATAAAATATGGCTATTTAGGTCCACATGGATTAGATTAAGACATTTATTATTAATTTATTTAAAGAAGGGCTAAACTAGTTAAAATCAAAGTTAAATAACAAAATCATTATTAATATATGGTTATAAATAATATAAATTCGAATATAAATATTTATTATAAAGATAAAAATATTTCATACATAATGGTATTTTATTTATAATTTTTATACTTTAAATAATGTAATTTATTTATGACACAACGATGATGCAATAATTACCTTATTAAGGAAATATTAACATAATTAATGTTATAAATATCCAAATAAATGTAATTTTAGACTTTTTATGAATTCCACTAATTTTTTAGGTTAATATGACATGTTATTATTGATTTAATTATCATTTTTTGAACTAATCATTCAGTTATGAGTTTCAAAAAAATCAAGTACCAAATAGTTTCAAAATTGACATAAAATAGTTTTTTTAAAAAAATATTATATTATTAATTTTTATTTAATTCCTAAAAATCTAAGGTTCGGCCAAATGACTTAGATAAGTATATATATATTAATAATAAACAACTTGGGGTTCGTTTGGCTTGTTATAGTATGTTTATTAACAATATAGTGTAAGAAAAAAAAGACACGGTAAAAGTTAAATTATTTAACATAGAGTTAAATCTAAATGATAAGGATAAAATAGTCATATAAACTTTCCTAAATTGTAGTTGATGAGAGGATTTAGACCCATCACCGCCTTATATTTTAATAAATCAATTTGGAGCTATTAAAAACCGAATATGACTTTATAATAAAATAATATTTTATGTTTTTCCTAAGGTGCCCCTCTCCTCCCTTATGAAAGGGAACCTCCTCCCTATCTTCCACACACCACATTGAGCCTTTAAGCTTGGACAACCCCTACCAATTTCTCTTCCCCACTTCCCTAGAAACATTCTAGAGGTCCTGGTTTTCTTCAAATACCATCTTTATTGCCCTAAGATGAGGTTAAGAAGAGGCGCTTCAAAGAAGAGGTAATGTCCGTTACCGATTCTTTCAACTTTATTTCTTCTTCTACTTCTTCTTCTTCTTTAGTTTTTTCATTATGAAGTAATAACATAAGTATAAGTCATATACCGATATGTTATTATAAATATGAAACAACCCTAATTCACCTTCTATCCATCCTACGAAAAATGAAATCACCGCGCGTGCCTTCGTACGAAATACTGTCTCCACGCCGTGGTGTAATCTGTTTTCCACCACCACCTTACTTGGATGGGTATAATGGTGTAAAGAATAACTATATATTATTATTATCATGTTATATTGATTCTTAAATAGTATAAATACCCATCAATACAATTCCATGATCATGGGAATAATATCATCGCTCGTGCGTACGTACGGCCTACCGTCTCCATGATGTGATGCGACTCATTCTACATGATCTTCATTTAATAATGATTATATAAATGAATTGAATAAATAAATATGATATATATTACATTAATACCATTCTTTAAATGAGTTATATATAACCAAAAAAGAGGAATAAGAATTTATTCGGCAAAACACTCATAAGAACAAAAAGAAATAAACACATGAATAACAAGTAACAATTAAATATTACTAATAAAAAGCTAAGAATATGACCATATATGATATCATAAAAATGAGTACGATTCTGTAATAAGTCAATAACATTATTAAAATCATTATATAGGAGGTTCGGACACGTACAAATCAAATCGGACCTAAGGTAGGGGAAAATCCCACAATCTCATTTTTATCCGAGATTGTTTATACATCAGAATTTACTGGGGAATATTTATCATCCACATCCATGTTTCCTCAATATTTAATATTATTTATATTCTACTACAATTTTTAAAATCCAATTTTACCCTTTGGTGCGTTTTTAGTAAAAGATATGAAAGGAATCTTTTGTCGTTTTTCGTACGAGGTACTTTTTGACATTTCCGGCCAAAGTACGAGAATACTGTTTTTTAACTTATACGACCTGAATGGATTTTTAGAACATTATTTCCATGAATCATACCTTACTTGTTTTCAAGGTTATATTTAATAAAATTCTTTAATTTTAATATTATATGACATTTTATGAAAGGAAAATGTTTTTGATGTAGAAAGGATATTTTCCACAAGAATGGAGTTCAACCGTTTTATCAAAATTATTTTCCATATAAGATAATATAGGGTTATGTTTCTGTCCCTGTTTTTACATTCATTTGATTATGTTATGATTGAATTATTTTTATGAAGTCCTTTTATCTTATATGGATTATGTTATGATGGAATGATGTTTAATAATCTCATTTTTATTACATGGGTTATGCTATGATGTATGATTTATGATTTATGATTTTGGGGCACACATAAGAATGGATTCACTATGAGAGGGGTGGGACCTCTATCTCCCTCCAATGCATTGGGTAATGATTTATATCTCATGAGATAGACATGACTGGAATGGTAGGTTAATCTGGTTCAGTGATACAAGACTGAAACGATGAGTGAACTCGGTTTAGAAATGGACTTTGTCCGCTAAGATAGTCTTGGAAATGAGTCTTGACTACTAAGAAATGATTCTCTATGATTATGTGTGTATGCCACAATGTTTCAAGTTATGATTATTGGTATTACATTTAACTACTATGATTTATCCCATTTTATGAAATTATGATATCTTTTGGAGGTTAAGATTTCCAAAATGTTATGTTCTTATGAATATGATGTGATTGATATTTCTTTTTTTTACACTTACTGAGCATTTAAGCTCACTCTTTTGTATGTTTTCTTTCCCTAGGTCAGGAAGAAGTTTATTAAGTAGGATATTCCAAAAGGTACTCTAGATATGATGAAATAAATGGGAGACAATGTGGATGATTTATGAACCAGTTGTTTATTTTTCCCAGTTTCTAAAGACACTATACCTATACGGTCCTTTCATGGTTTTGTTATATGTTGTAATATGTGTGATTCAATTATGAAGTAATAACAATGTATGTAAAGTATGGGTTGTTATAACATGTATGTGAACCTTTTCTAGTATAATATAGTTGATAATACTCATACATCATGAATTTTACTAATCGATTTATCATATATGGCTATATATACTAAATGAAGTATAAGGGTGATTTCGTTAAGAAATTTAAGGATGGAAATAATGAAGTATAAAATTACATTGGTAAGAAATTAATGAAAGTAAACACAGATCAAGGTGGGGTATCTTAATTAAGATTTCATAGATTATTTAAAATAGATTTGGAGACTATGTAAACTTACTCCTCCTTGTACACCGCATTATAATGGTGTTACTCAAAAGAGTAACTGCAGTATGTTGTATATGGTGTGATCGATGATAGGTACTGAAGACATTCTACTATTATTTTGTGGAAATTCTATAGATACAATAGAATAAACACTAAACTGAGTACTAATCAATGAAAAAAATGGAATTCCATATGAGTTATAGTGTGGGAATAATTTTTTTGTTATATTTACATTTATAGGGATGAAAAACATGTGTTATGGCTACGTCTATAAACAAATTTTCATCTCAAGGTTTGAATTGTATATTTATAGGATATCCTAAGGAAATAAGGGTATACTTCTTGTAAGATCTATTGAACTAAAAGGTAATCATGGTAAGACATTCCATGTTTCTGGAAGGTGATTATATATTCAAAGAGGATAGTTGGAGCAATGAAGACTTCGATAAAGTCAAGGATCAGGATATAGAATATATTACACGGGAAATATTTTTATAAAATTGAGTGGAAGAATTTTTTATAGAGACACTAGTAGTACATTGGATCACTAAAGTGGTTACAGAACCATAAAGATACGGTTTTCTAGTCACCGAGGATGTTAACACATTTTTAGTTAAAGATAATGAAACTTTATCATAGAAGGTATAAGTAAATAGATAAAAAAGGTAAATAGTTGTGAGAAGAGATAAATTACAAAATAGATTCTATATATCAGAATCTATCCTTGTTTTCAGTAGATCCTCCGGTTGATGTCAATCCTTTCGTGTTAAAATGGGTATTCAATAAGAATATGAACATAGATGGTAAACTCAATACATATATATCATGGCTAGTTACTGAAGGGTTTAGTCAACATCAAGGCATAGACTATAATTAAAACTTTTTCCCCAATCTCTATACTGACATCCTTTATAATTTTACTCTTCATAGAAACTTACTAATATTATGAGATTTGAAAAATGGATTTTAAGGAAAATTTTCTAAATGGAAATATTATCAAAGAAATTTATATGACACAATCATAAGGATTCATGACACAAAAGGACTAAAATAAGGTATGCAAGTTGAAAAGACTCATTTATGGGTAGAAGAAAGCATCAAGATCAGGGAACATTAATTTAGATGAATCCATAAGAGAAAATTATTTTATAAATAATGAATGGGAGATCTATGTATACAAGTGGTTTACTGAGAGAGTAGTAGTCTTCCTAATTCTATATATTGATGATATATTACTGATGATAAATGAGATACCAATCATATAGTCAATTTATACAAAGTTAAATAAATGATTCTCCATGAAAGATTTGGGTGAAGCATCCAATATTCAATGGATAAAGATCCATCATTATAGATCTAAGAGTATTCTTGGACTAAGTCATGGTAAATAAATTTAGTATTAATTAAAGTGATTCAGTATGGATCAATCCGAGATAATGAATCCCAATGTCATAGGGTATACAAATATCTATGAAAACACATCCTCAAACACATGATGAGAGATAGAGAGATGGAGTGATGGAAGGAAAGAGGGAGGGAGGTAGGGAGGGTGATAGAGAGAGAATGTGGAGAATTCCTTATATATATGTGATTGTATATATCATATAAGTCATGTTATTTACTATGAATAATGTTTCATATTCCTTGATATTGGTAGAAAGACATCAAGAAGACCAAAGAGAGCCACACTCGTCAGCTATAAAGACTATCTTGATGTATCTGAGGTGTAAAAAGGATATGTTCCTATTTTTTAGTGGAGAATAAGAACTAGTTGGGAGGGGATACATCGATTATAGTTTTCAATAAGATCAAAATTATCTAAAATTACATTCATGATATATTTTTTGTCTTCATAAAGAAGCTGTGAGCAGGAATAGTTTTAATCACTCAGTAGTCACTAATTCCACAATAAAGATTAATTATATTAAGGCTTTTGATAAAAATATAAAATTAGTGAGAATAAAAAAATTATTCCATGGTATTTATGTCATAACTAACAGTAAATGTCTAATCAATCAATATTTTTAAAATATTGTGGTGGTGGTCCTGGATAAAAAGATAATTTCACATCAATAGATGTAGAATATAATTTGGAAGTATTATTTTTTGAATAGTTTTTTTCAAAGTGATGTGTTCAGGGTAAGTAGAGTATCTAGAGAATAAAATGTGGAAGATCTATTGAATAAAACATTTTCAAATTGGAATAATGAATATAATGTGAGAGTCATCATAATAATATTTTTTAGTAGTTGGAACATGTGAAAGTGGGTGTCTATTAGAGTCGGTTCCCTACAACCAACTGAATTTTTGTATGAAATTATTAGAATATTAATAAATTTCATATCACATAATGATTATTATTTTATGTTAAATTAATGTGATAATTCATTTAGAGTATTTGTTATATCAAAATGTCATATCTGTTCCCTAGTATATTGAGAACTTAGATATTCTATGGAAATATTCTTCAAAAAAATTCCTATATTCTAGATAAAATCTATCATAAAAGACTAAAATAATGTATGGCTACCAAGTTTTAGGGACTTATATAAATTAGACTTATTCTCATAAATTTTTTACATGGTCATATTCAATAAGGAAGGTTATAAGGAAAGACCTGTCAATAAAAATTTCACATTTTAAATGTGTCATGGGATATTCCTATCTATGGATGTTTTTATTAGACCTTAGACTTTATATTATTATCAATGTATAACATGAATCACATACTTTGATGAATGGATTAAAATCATGATGAAATATTCTCATAGTGTATTGGCACACATTGGTTGTTTCATGAGTGACATGACATTAATTAAATAAGTCAAGAAATGATGTGTCCATTCTTTATTAAAGGAATAAGATCTATCTAGACATTTGATTGTAAGGGAATTATCAAGTCCAATACATGGAAATTTTAGATCATCTAATAGTACATTTGATAACATTGAGGAAAAAATAAATAAATCACATTGGTTTATGAGAAAAATATGCAACCTAGTTGGTGAGATATCAAGATAAAGAGTTTATATTACACTGTAGCATTCATAAAAAGTTAATTGTCATTAAAACAATAACTTATTTCTTTATGGGATACATAACATGTTACTAGATGATGATCTTGGACATTAGGTATGTTCATCTAATTACACTAAGAAACTGGCCTAGAGGGCCACATTCTAAGTCGATCTAAAATCACATTAGATAATATAAAATTCAATATTATGAATAAATATGTTTCTCTATTTGTGGAATAATAATTATTTGAGTATCATCGATAAAATAACAATTACTATATAGTAGAGCATCGAATATGTGAATTTAATATTAAAAAAATATTAATTAATGAGTTTTGTGAATATATTATTTATTTATCTCTTTTTTTTATTCACAATTTCATAAATATCTATTTATTTATTCTCCATTTTAGTGAATAGATTAATAAAAATATTTAGTTAGTTATGTGAATGTTAAAATAAATACTTATTCACGAGTTTAGGAAATAAAAAATTTATTTTTTATTGAATATATAAACAATATTTATTTAAATAAATATTTTATTATTAAAAGTTCAATAGATTCTGAGGATTGATGGGCCGAGTAAAGGTCTCAATCAAAATGATTTAATAATCTTTTAGTTTAGCGCATTTCATGGGAATATAATAATAGTATTATTATTATTATTATTTGACATGGGGATTACTTAGAATAAAAAAAGATAGAGGGAACTTAGGAAATTATTAATTATTTAACCTTAATTATAATGCCCCGATTATATCATTTTAGTGAGTAGTTATGAACAAAAATACAACAATGGATTTTCTTTAAGACTTAGAAAGAAATACTCCTCCTTTCCTTTCATTAACAAAGAGAGGACAAGATAAATTCCATTTTGTGATCAATGATGATCAACACAAAGCACTATATTCTTCAATGCTAGCACCTAGAATACCAAGAGTATTGTTTGGAGATTCTTGGAGCATGTGTGGATACAACTTCATCAATATTAACTTGGATTCTTTACCAAAATGATATTACAACAAGAGATACAGTCAAATTGATCTTGAAGAACTATTATGTTTGAGATAATTATATTAATAAATTAATTATAAATTAAATGTGAAAGATGCTTTATAAAAGGTTCCCAGGTTTTATTTTACGAGTTCTTTAGATATTATCTATTGAAACTGATGAAATCCCATTGTGGGGTATCGATGTGATTCTTCAAATACATTGTAAACCTTTATACTCCTCCACCAATCATCAAATAATACTTATAACTCATTAATTGAAATTCCCACAAGACATGCACCACTACACCTCACCATGGAATATGACTAATGCAACAAATTATAAATTTGAATCTATAACTTAGGGCATTAGAATTTTTCAAAATAGCCATGTAGATCATTTCATGTTTTGGATAGATCCCTTTCCATATAGAAACCCCTATACCACTATTCCATGCATCCCTCACCCCTATTTCACATGGCACAACTCAATGAAATTTTATTTTCTTCATCTACTCATCTTTATATTACATTTTTAATAGAGAAATATCCTTGGTTAATCTGAGGGGAGGGTTTCTGAGGCTCAGGGTTATCTTTTTATTTTTTTATTTATTTTTAATTTTTAATTTCAATGTTGGGTAGTTAGTTTCTTTTTCACTTCTAGTACTGTGATCAAGTAGTGAACACTTGGGAGAAGTGTGGTGATGATTCAGGTGCCAAGATCTAATTTTTTTCCATCCTTAGCACACTTGATATGGTAGTTGATCATGGATAATTGGTAATGTAATCTGGGAATATTCATATGTATGTTAAGTGATAAATCCAATTTTAGAGTTTGCATCTATATAGGAGGTTTCTAAGGATCAAAATAATCAGTGGAAACATGTCAAAAGCTGAAAAAGAGGATGATGCTCCCATTTTTGGGGAGGGTGGGGCTTTACTCAACATGGGAATGCATTACTAATATTGGATTTAAGGGCACCTTTACTATGTGTTGGGATTTTACATTATCCTATTCATAATCTTTATTTTGTTCTAGTGTTATGTTAGTTTTATAAGATTTTGGATGGATTAAAGGAGCATTTTTCTGACTTCATCATCTCACATCCTACTTTTTTTATTTCCAATAGAATCTCCTATAGAATCCCATCGAAAATAACTATTTATGACCAAATTATGACCAAAATAACTCACTATAGAAAATTACATATAAATTAGTATTATTAGTGGTGGACCAACACTATTATGTTTTGTCATGTTCTTATTTTAAAAGATATAAGATTCATTAAAAAAGGTATTTGCAGCCCATCCATATTTTTGATGGAAATAATATTTATCAGAAGAAATGTATTTTTGATAAATATTTAAACCATTTTAATTAAAATTCGAGTAAATCAAATACTCTGGGTGTTTAATCCATCACATATAAGTAAAAAACGAAAAATAATTTAAATTTATAAAAAATGAATTCAATAAAACTGTATTATTATTTTTGAAATAACTATTTTTTCCGTTTTTAATAATTTTCTATGTTTTCTTACAATTTATTGCCTCTTCTTTTATAAGTTTTATTAGTTTTCAATTTTTTTATAATTAATAAAATATAATAATAATTTATTTATTATCTAAAATCAATAACACAAATTAAAGCTATTGTGCTAATATTTTATTATTTTTAATAATATTATTTATTATAATATATAATAAGAGGATCCTTTAATAGTTTTAAAATTACAAATTTATTTGTATTTAATATTTTTTAGATATTTTCCAATATTTTATTACCAATTTATTTTTTAATAATATTAATATCTTTTTAATATTTTTCAAATAATAAATAATTTTTAAATAAAATATTAATTGTATAAATAAATTAAATTAAATTAAAATAAATTGTACTAATAATTTAATAAAATATAATAACTTTTAAAAAAAATATTTTCTAAAAACATATTTGATTATGTAATATTATGTAAGTAGTTTTAGCAATATTTAATCAATTTAAAATAGATTATTTTTTTAAAAATTTCTTATTAACAATATATTCTTAATAGTAATTATTATTATTATTTTAACATTATAACTAACTAATTAATGAGATAACTACTTTTATTTTACTTATAACTAACTATTATTATGTTTTTAATAATATTTCCAACAGTTCATTAATTTTAGAAAATTGTTATTAGTTTATAATAACGAATAAACTAAATTTAAATCGATTTTACTAATAAATTTCAAACATTTATTTTCATTAATATTTTTTTAATAGTTAATTATTATTTTTACTATGTTATTTTATTCTAGAAATTAGTAAATTAAATTATAATGAATTAACTGAATAACTATTGTAATATTTTATTATTATTTATTCATAGTTTATTAATTTTCATTATTTTATTTATAGTCTAACATAAAATTAAATTGTATTATTATTTTTCAAATTTCTAATTGTTCATGTATTTATTATTTATTATTCTTTTTGATAATTATTACCCATTTTTTTATTAATTTTAATAATTTTTAGTACTTTCTCATAGTTAAATTTTTTCTGAAATATTTTATTAGTTTCAAAAAAAAATATAACTCAAAATATTTTATAATATTTAATTAGTTTTAATAATATTTTCTCTAATTTTATATAAAATAAAAATGTTTTTATTGATTTAGTAATAAATGAATATCAGTCTTTAATGTTTTAAAAAAATTTGTAATATTTTTTACCCATTTATTTTTTACTAATTTTTTTTTAATTTTTTCTGAAAAATAATAAATTATTATAATATACTATTAAATTTTTAAAAAGTAAAGAATGAATTCAAAACAATTTTAAAAACAATTTAAAAATATTTATTATTCTTTAACAAATTATTTTATAAAATAATAATTTATTACGTAATATTATGTTTGTAGTTTAATCAAAATTATATTAGTTTAAAATATTTTATTTCTAATTCTAATTTTTATTAATAATTTATTTAAATACAATGTAGTATTGTTTTAATATTATAACTAACTAATTAATTAAATATATTCTATAATTTTATTAATAGATAATAACTATTTTGTTTTATTTTTATTTCTAATATTTTTCAAATTTTAAAAACTTTTTATTAGTTTATAAAAATGAATAAAATAAATTTTTAAAATTGGTTTACTTTATTATTATTTTTAAATAATAACTTATTTTTTATAATATGTTATTAATTTTTAAAAATGAACTAATTAAATTGAAATCAATTAAATGGGTATTTGAGGAAATAAGTTCTTTTTATTTAGTCATACTTTATTAGTTTTCTTTATTTTTTTCTAATATAACATAAAATACTAATGTATTATTATTTTTCAAGATACTAATATTTACGTTTTTAATAATTTATTATTTTTTCTAATAATTTATCACCAAATTTTTTTAATATTTTTATCAATTTTTAGTTTTTATCATTCTTATAGTTCACGAATTTTTGTAATATTTTATTAGTTTGCTGAAATTAATAACTTAAATTAAAGTAAATTTACTATTATTTTATTTGTTTTTAATAAGATTGTTTCTAATAAAATATATAATGAAAATTATTTATTGGTTTTAAAATTAGAAATTTATTAGTGTTAAATATTTTATAATTTTCTACCTATATTTTATTACCCATTTATTTTTTAATATTTTTAATATTTTTATTTTTAATATTTTTTCTAATTTCTAATTAGTTTTTTAGTATAATTATTTCTAAAAAATAAATAATTTAATTTAATTTAATTTAACAAAAAAACAACAAAATTAATTTATATTTAAAAAAAATTAAATAAAAAATAATTTACTAAGTAATATCTTGTAAACAGTTTTACCAATATTATACTAATTTGGAATATTTTATTTCTAATACTACTTTTTATTAAGATTATTTTATTATTAATAATATTTTAGAATTTCTTTAATATTTTAAAAAAACTAAATAAGTAAATAACCACTATTATTTTATTTATAACTAACTATTATATTGTTTTTAATATTTTTTCTAACAGTTCACTAATTTTAGAATTGTATTAGTAGTTTCTAAGAATGAATAAACTAAATTCAAATCAATTTTACCCATAATTTTTTAAAATTCACTTGCTTTAATATTTTATTGTATAATTAATAATTTTTGGAAATATATTATTATTTTTTGGAAAAAACTAAATAAAATTGGAATAAGTTAATTGAATAATTTTTGTACGATTTTTTAAGTATTTAACCAACATTTATTTCTTTTCATTATTTTATTTCAAATATAACATAAAATAGAAATTTATTATTAATTATCATATGACAAGTTTTTTAGTTTTCAATAACATATTATTTTTTTTATAATAATTTATTACTTGCATTTTGTTCTAATGTTATTAATTTCTAATTTTTAATATTATTTCTAATAGTTAATAATTTTATGAAATATTTTATTATTTTTTACAAATTAATATGTTAAACTAAACTCAATTTTCTAATATTTTAATATTTGATAATAACATTGTTTCTAATAATATATAAAATATAAATTTTTTATTATTTTTCAAATTACAAATTTATCAGTCTTTGATATTTTATAATTTTACATAAATATTTAATTTTTCCCTTTAATTTTTTACTATTTTTTAATATTTATTTCAAAGAACTAATTTATTTCTTTAATATATTATTACTTTAAAAAAAATAAGTTCAGTTCAAATTAGTTTAAATAAGGATTTAATAACATTTAATTGCTTTTTAATAAATTATTAAAAAATAAATAATTTATTAATTAATATCTTATATGTTTTTATAGCAATATTATATAAATTTACAATATTTTATTTCTAATAGAAATTTTTTAAGAAACATTGTGGTTAAATTTTTCTAAACGAAATTTTTTTAATTTTTGATAATGAACCTTTTTGTATAAGAATGTTTTTTCATTCAGAAATCAGATTCACCTACATTATATTCAACTCATCGGATCACAAAGAATCAGATGTAGAATGTTTTGTTTGTTAGAAGTTTTCCTTTGATGTAATCAGAGAAAGAAAGAAGTTGTTGAGTGAAGAAATTGTTTTGATGGTGAAGAGTTTTTGAAAGAATATTTTGAACTGAGGAGTTAGAAAGTTTGAAAACATTCTAAACAAAATCAAATGATGATTTACTGGTTAAGAAGTTCCCTCGTATCATGCAATCTTTCATGATAAAAGATTTTGAAGAAATGGTTGAGAGGAATAAATAAATTCATAATTGAATAGTGAAGAATTCCATCATAATGAGAAATTCTTTCATGATTATGATTTCATCATAATTGGGATTCCATCATTATGAAAAAATCCATCGAAGGCAGAATGTCTTGGAAAATCGGATCAAGAAGTCAGAATGTGTGAAGCTAAAAAAGATTGAAGATCATCAAAGTTTCAATATATAGATTAATTCATAATCAGATATACATAATAATAGGAATTCCATCGTAATAGAAATTCCATCATAATGATAATTCAATTGGATTCACCAAGAAGAATATATAATTCTTATCCATTGAGAAGGATATTGCATTTGGATTCACTGAGAAGGATAAAGAATTCAGAATCATTGAGAAGGATAAAGAATTCAGAATCATTGAGAAGGAAAAAAAACTTCGGACTCATTGAGAAAGAAAAAAATTGGATTCACTAAGAATGAAACATAAATCATATTCACTAACAAAGAAATAGAATTCAGGTTCACTAAAAAATAAATAGAATTTGAATTCAATGAGAAATAAATAGAATTTTGATTCACTGATAATGAAACAAAAATCATATTGAGATGATTCTGAAGAAGACTCAAAAATAAAATTTCTGAAGTTTTATGAAGAGTTGAAGTGGTCAAACATGAAATTCAATTTTTCATAAATCTTGAAGAAAATTAAAGAGGTTTGAAGATTTCAATGTTGAATATTAAATGTTAGATATTTTCAAAGATTTTGAAAATTGAGTGGAGAAAGATTTCAAGTTTCCCAAATTTTCTTTGTAATTCACCTATAAATAATTTCTCAGATAATTTCTTCATTACTGATTTTTTCATGCAAGTAGAAAAGGTAGAGCACTGAAACAATCAAGTGAAATTTATTACCAATCATAGATCTCGTGAAGTGGATTAGACAAATGAATGTTTGTTTATCTTACTAAGAAGATTGTATTGAGTCGATCATATTAAGTCCATCATATTGAGAAGATCGTATTAATTCTATCGTTTTGATTCAATTGGATTAAAGAAGATCTTTTTTAGTATTTGAGTAAAGTTTGAGTTTTACAGATAGAGAACAGCTTAATCGTATTGACTCCATTGTATTGAAAGAATGAGATACATACTCATCGTATTGATAGAATTTGATCCAGACTCATCATATTGATATAATCATATCTAGCATCATTCTATTGTGTGATTCACATCAAGCATCATCTGATTGAGAAAATCGAATCCATCCAAATCTGACTGAGGATTCAGACTAAGAAATTGTGACGCATCTTCAACAAAGTCTTTATTCAATTGTTTGGTTCAATTTTTTTATAGTCAAACATTGTAAAATAACTAGAGTCAGAATAATATTTCTTATTGAGATATAGAAGGTGTCCAATGTTAGTTGGCACAAGTTGTATTCATTTTTCATAATAGTGGATTTCCATATACTCATGGGAGTGTCTATGGTGAGGACGTAAGTTCTCACATTAAGGACAAACCTTGTAAATATCATGCTCTTTAATTCATTTACTATTCTTTTATGTATGAGTATTTAATAAAAGTGGATAATGAAGTAAATATTCTAAGGTATCAAAGGTTATGTTTTTAAAATTTTGAATCTTATAAAAAGTGATCAACTAATTCAACCCCCTTCCCCTCTCAGTTTTTATTCGATCTTTTATAGCTTAAACTAGCATTAGAGCATAGGTACCCTTGTTAAATCCTTATCATAGATAATATAAATTCTTTCAACAGTAGAGGAATTCCTACATTTTACGGAAAAAATTATTATAGATGGAAGAATATTATGATTCTTTATCTCTTGTATGTTGTCCTAGAAGTTTTTGGTGATGGTACTATTGGGTTTCCGCCTATTTAAAAAGAGTCCCAAATAACCTTTAATGATAATAGAAATATTGATGATTATGGAAAGGAAAGATATGTTATTCTCATTTCCTTATAATAAAATGTTTACAAGAAGTTGGTGGGTCTCAAAATCTCAAAAAGTATGTGGCACAAGCTGGAAATTGTTTTCAAAAGAAATATAAAACTTGATGAATAAAAGCTACAAATCTTATATAGTAAGTATGAATAAATCATAATGATAGATGAAGAAAAAATTGATGTTTACTTCCCTAGAGTAAATGTAATTGTTTTAAACATCATAGTATTTACAGATATCCTATAATTTTATTCTACTGTGAATAAACCTATGAGAAACTTTTTAGATATGTTTGATTCTAAAATATTTTCCTTATAAGGTAAGGATGAATTATCTCTTAATGAATTGTATAACATTATTGTTTCTTATTAATTGAGTAAATCTCTAATTTTTAAAAGAAGATAAAATATAAAATATATTTTAATCTAAAGAGAAATATGAAAATCAAATATGGTGAAGAAGTTGGTCCTTATAAGTTTCATGATAAATTGGATGATGTGTTGAATGAAAAAAATTATTTATCTTATATTCAAGAACTATAAAAGTTGAAGTGAACATTTTGGAGGTAAACTTCCTCTCAAATTTTTTGAGTGTGGTGGAATTGGAAACTTTACTATGAATTTACCCAAGAAGATTTTTTGAGAATATTAAGATAATTCTGATGAAACAATTTAGTGGAAGAAGTGGAAAAAATGATAAATAAGAAAATTTTTCCGAAATATATAGTAATAAGTTTACTAGAAAAAAAAAGAATTATGTTGAGTAAGAGAGATGAATTAGACTCAACTGAAAATATTTATTATGAAGATAAAAGTACATAATACTTCAGAACCGTTATTGAAAATGTTGAGAAAAAAAATGATTCCTCAGAGAGTGAAGAAGGTGGTGAAGAATCTTATAGAGAGCATCAGCTCAGAACAAAACTTATAGCATGTCATGAGAAGGAAAAATTGTCAAGAAATAAATTATAGTAAAGAAGAAATATTGTGAATAATTTTATGATGGATGAAAATATTTCATCAAAAAGGGGGATGGATGCATTTAGGATATTTTAAGTTATAGACTTAGGATTTCTGAATATAAAAATATGACTAAAGTTATTAGTATGAAGCTCGACGCTAAGGAAGAAAAGATTAATAAGTTTCAATCAAAATTTCTTCCATCCAAAAGAACCTTGAGGAAGATGAATGAAAACATAAAAAATGATTTGGGAGTAAAAGCTGAAACTTCAAAAGATATTTAGAAGGCTCAATACAAGAATCAGGTGAAATATTCTCTTACCAAAAATAGTGTTTCAACTAATTCTTTTAACTTTTTAGGTTTCATAAAAATTATTGGGAAAGATTGGTTGCAAAAGGATGTGAGAAATATATCAAATCTACCAAAGTAGATAAATCGCTAAAAATTAAAGATGGTCTATATCCAATGTAAATTAGAGCTAATATAAGTTACCAACCTCAAAAAAGTTTCAATATAGAAAGATATTATTTTAATATAAAATCAATATTCGATGGTTATTATTGGTGTTGTGGAATCTATGGGAACATGGTTTATAATTTTTGGCACAACATGTCCTTACCTAGAAGAAGGTCTGGGAAAAGTGGAAGAAGTTTTGAATGTATAATGAGAAAATTTCCTTACATAAAGATGAAAAAGTATATTCTAAAGATGTTATATACTTACCAATAATATAGGAATATGAATGTTTGGAAGATGTTTGAGGAATATGTGATTAGTATGTTCATCTTGCCTAATGATTTATGAATCTCCTTCGATAAAATGGTTCTAATGATAAAAAAGAAAAGAAATATGAAAAGAATACATTTGAGGAAAGAGCTTTTGTTGTTGAGATAGCTTTTAAATCATGTAAAATGAAAAAACTATTGATACTTGATGGTGGTTGTTCTTCACATATAATAAGTGATATAGGAATCTTGAAACATATTGAAATTCATGATGGACGAGCAGTTACCTTTGGTAATGATTGTTTATTAAAAATGAAAGGAATCAGAACAGATGAAATTGAATATGAAAAGTTGAAATATAAGTAATTTTTATTTGTTGTTGGGATAAAACATAACTTACTTAGTTTAAGTCAACTTTCTGATGATGGAAAATAATTTTTTTTGAAAATATTTTTTTATCATCAAAAGTGTGAAATATGTAAAATTCATTAAGAAATGCAGAAATAATCGGAGGAAATCTCTTTCAAAAAGGATAATTCAATAACTCATGTCACTTTAGTGCGGAAGATGAAAAAAATAGGGAACCAATGATTTGGGCACCTTGGACAGAAAATTATAAACATACGTTTTAAGTTAATTCTATTTGGATTTTTCTAGGATTGAAAAGAAGAGATTAAGTTGTTTGTATTACTTGTTATAAAGGAAATATGTCTAACAATAGTCATAAGATAATTGAGATTAAATCTAGAAGACCTCTTGAATATATTCATTCCAATTTATGTTGTCCAATGAGACATAAATCAAAAAAATATCTTTATACTTTACTAATTTTATTGATGATTTCACTTGGATGAAAAACATCGTGTTTATGAAGCATAAGCCAAAGGTTATCGAAATATTTGAACTCTTTAGAAAGTATTTTGAGAGAGAAATTGGGATTTCTATAAAGAAGTCGAGAAAATATAATAGTACCAAATTCACATATAAATCATTTGAAACTTATCTGATAATGTATGGTATCAAACATCAGTATATGGCTCTCTGTACTCCACGAATAAATGGATTAGTATAAACAAATAGTATAAGTTTAGTGGAAATGGAAAAAAAGAATATTAGTATAATACATACTTTCAAAATTATATTGGATATATGTTATTAGTACTACTGTAAATTCTCAAAATAGATACTTGTTGCTACCAGAAACCATCATGACTCCTTATAAAATGTGGTATAAAAAATCCTTTATAGAAAAACATCAATGTTTCTATAATTCCATGTATTCTCAAAATCAAAAATCCAGATATGGGAAAGTTTTATGAGAAATATGAGGATAAAACATTTATGGGTTATTTTCTAAATGTAATAAGTTAAAAATTTTGGAAAAAATGTTTACAATATTTGGTGGACTCATATTATTTGAAGGTAATTTAAAATCAATGTTCCTTAAAAATATTGTTGAGAATACTGAGAAGGATAAACTGGAGAATTCAAATAATAGTGAAAGTAATTAAAAAAATCCCTATAAAAATTTAGAAGAATCATGTGATGAGGAAATTTAAGATGTTAAAGAAACATTTAAATTTCAAACCTTACAAAAACATGTTTAATCTGAAATCATTATTGGGCATTAGAAGGATCCAGTACAGATAATAAGAAAGGTGAGATTAGATAATCAGACGTCACTTATCTCAAAATTTGAAACAAAATTAGTTTAAAAATCTATAAAACACAAAGAATTGGTGAATTATATGAGTAAAGATTTGGTTCATATTGAGAATAATGAACAATGGGAGCTTGTTTCATGGCCAAAAGATAAAAATGTTATCGGAACTAATCCAGTTTAGAGAGACAAGTAAAATGAATAACGAGAAGATTCAAGAAACAAATCCATGCTAGTTTGTAAAGGCTATGTGTATGTGTAAAATGTGGATTTTGAATAAAAAATTTCCCCAATATCAATATTTGAAACTATTAGAATGTTTCTTTTAGTGGAATCACAGTAGAATTGTAAATTTTATTAGATAGATGAAATGTTATATTTCATAAATGGTGAGACTAAAAAATAATATTAAATTGAACAACTGTGTAGGTTTCTACTTGATGAGTATGAAAACCAAGTTTGTAAATTATAAAAATCTTTGTATGGGCTAATACAATCTCCACGTGCTTGTTATTCTAAACTTAATTTTTTTTTTGAGAATGGTCAACTTTTCTAAAGAAAAATTTGATAACAACTTATATGTGGAAGATGTTGACTTCGGAGTTCTAATTGTAATTGATTATATAAATGATATAATTCTTACTAGGGATATAAAAAATGTTTGAAAAAAATTGATGAGGAAATGGTGAAGAATTTTAAAATTTCAATATTGGGAGAATTAGCTTTCTTCTTTGGCTTACAAGTTCAACAAAAATAAAATTACATTTTCTTATCTCAAGAAAATTATGTTTGGGAATTGTTAAAGAAGTTTGGTATGGTATAATACAAATAAGTTTCTACTCTTATTTCAGTAAGAAAAAAGTTGAGTAAAGATAAATTCAGAATTAGTGTCAATCAGAATGACTTTTAAAAAATGATAGGAAGTATCTTTTATCTTTTAGCCTCAAGGCCTAATATTTTTTTTTGATCTGAATTTTTATGTCAATTATTAATGTAATATGAAATAATCACATTTTTTGGTATCATATATAATTCTGATATATTCCAAAGGAACAAACTTCACATGGGTTGTTATATAAGAAAAATAGTGAGATGAAGTTTCTTGGTAATAATGATATAGATCCGGATAAAGACTATAATGATAGAAAATCAAACTAAGGAGGAAAATTTTTCTTTGGTGAATGTTGTGTAAGTTGTAATATTATGAAACAAAGTTTAGTAACTTTGATAATAGCTGAATCTGAATATGTTACAGCTACTCAGGATTCTACTCAAATGTTATGGATTAGACTTGATCAAGTTGATTTGAAAAAAACAAGTTTCTAAACCATCGAATATATTTTGTGATAATCATACTAGAATTGATCTTTAAATGAATATTTTACAACATTCAAGATCAAATCACATTGATATAAAGTTTCACTTTATAAAATAGAAAGCTGTTTATGAAGATGTTTTGTTGGAATACATTTTAACAAATTATCAGATTACTAATAAATTTTGGAAAGAAAAGTAGAAAGATATTTTATAGAAATTGTTTTTTATAGTAATTTTCCTTTTTCTTAATCAAATAATGAAAGAAGTTGCTGAGTGAAGAAGTTTTATGCTTTCCGAAGAGTTTTTGAAAGAAGATTGTGAGGTCAGGATTTATAAAGATTTCATACTTTCTACTCAAAATTAAATGATTCTTTGTGGGTCATGAAGTTCTCACAGATCATGCAAACATTCATGATAAATGCCTTTGAAGAAATGATGAATTGGTTTGAATAAATTTAAAATTGTAGAGTGAGGAATTACATCATAATGAGAAATTATATTGTAATGATAATTTAATCATAATTGGAATTCCATAATTATGAAGAAATCCATCGAAGGAATAATGTTTCAGAAAATAAAATCCAAAAGTTAGAATGTGTGAATCTGGTGAAGCTTGAATAATTTAAAAGTTTTAGTATAGATACTATATCGTAATGGATATCCATTGCAATGGTAATTCCATCATAATGGTAATTCCATCATAAAAAGAATTCAATCATATATAATGATAAGGATACAGAATTTGGATTCACTGAGAAGGATACAGAATTTGGATTCACTAAGAAGGATACATAATTCAAATTCTCTGAGAAGGAGATAGAATTTAGATTCATTATGAAAGATTCATGATTTTGATTCAATGAGAAGGATACAGAATTTGAGTTCACTAAGAAAGTAACATAATTTGAACTCACTGAGAAAGAAATATAAATTGGATTCACTGACAATGAAATAGAATTCAGACTCACTAATAAAGAAACAAAATTATAATTCAGTGAGAAAGAAATAGAAATCATATTAAGTAGATTAAGAAGAAGACTAAAAAAGAAAATTCAATAATTTATATAAAGAGATGAAGTGGTCAAACATTAAATTTAGTTATGCATAAAGCTTGGGGTAATTTAACGATGTTTGAGGAAGTCAAATTTTAAGTTCAAATGTGAATGTCTTTTAGAGATTTTGAAATTTGAGGAAGTGGGGAATGTTTTCAAGCTTCTGGCTTTTGTTTCCTAAGATTCCTATAAATACTTTCTCAGATCATTCGTTCATTATTATTTTTTATGAAAGTGTAAAAGGTGGTGTGTTGAAGAAAACAAGTAAAAGTGATAACCGGTCAGAGATTTTGGGAGGAGGATAATACAGTGGAATGTTTTTTACTCGATTAAGATAGATCTTATTGAAATATCATATTGAGTTGATCATATTGATAATATCGTATTTAGTTAATCGGACTGAGTCAACCAAACTGAACAAGGTCATTTTGAGTCTTTGAGTAAAGTTTGGGTTTTGCATATTGAAAATGGATTTGTATTGTTGAGTTGATCTTATTGATAGAATAAGATCCAGACTCATCGTATTGATATAATTATATCCATATCAACTTACTGAGAGAATATGATCCAACAAAATATTTTTGAGTGAATTAGATCTAGTATCATTTTATTGAGAAAATCAGATCCAGCTAAATCAGATTGAGGATTTTGACTAAGGAATTGTGTGGAATTTTCAACAAAGTTTCTATTCTTTTGTTTGACTCAATTGTTTCAAAATCAGACATTGTAAACTAATAAGAGTTATTATAATCATTATTATTAGGAGATATAATATTTCTAATGAGATTTGACAAAAGTTATATTCACTTCTTCATAATAGTGGATTTCTATAGACCCACAGAAGTCACTATGGTAAGGATGTTGGTTCTCACATAGAAGACGAACCATGTAAATCTTGTGTGCTTTACTTTCTTTATTGTTCTTACATGATTGAGTATTTAATTAAAGTTGATAAGGAAGTAAATCTTAAAAAGTTTTCATGGTTAATGTTTCTAAATTTTTTGAAACTTATAAAAAGTGGACAACTGATTCAACCCCCCCCCCCAAATTCTAAATTATTATTTGATCCTTTGAAACATCAATTTTTATTAATAATATTATGTTAAGAAAAATATTTATCTTTTTTTAATATTATAACTAACTAATAAATTGAATAACTATGAAAAAAAACAAAACATTATAAACTAAATTATTATTGACATGAAAATTAAAATGAACCAACTAATTAATTTTATACAAACTATAAAATTAAAAAGTATAATAAATTAAATAAAAAATTAAAAGTTTGAAAAAACCACTATATTGTGGAGAAAAAATTTTAATCTTAATCCTAACTATTATATTTTAATCTAAGAAAAGGGGAATGGATATAAAGGCAATAAAATGCCAATACTTACATGAATGTGAATGAGAAATTAGCTAGGTGATGGAGGTATTTATTGTTTGGTTATTTATGATGGGTTATTTAGTATCTAATGGTTTTCATTCCAAATAGTCTATAATAAATTCAATATTTATAGAAAATATTATCCATGGTAAAAAAAATTCACACATTTCTTTTATTATGTAGAATCGAGAGGCCGTTTCAAATAGTATCCATCATATTTATTTTCCATGCTTTTCAAAAACATTATTATTTATTGATGGAATGTTTGTAATAAATAATCAGTTCCATGTATAATTTTTCTCACTTTTCAAAAATTTATTATTCATTGATAATTTTCTATCATAAATAGTACCACTATATTTATTTTACTATTTAACTATTTGTGATGGATACAAGTTTTCAAACGCAAATTATAGCCACTATATATATTTCTTCACACTATTCTAAAGTTATTTTTGTTGGATACACATTAAATGATAAATAATATCACTATAATTAATTTTTAATATTTAATTATTTTTTATAGATACTGGGTTTCCATCACACACACAAATATTTTCAACAAATTGAAAAACTACTATTACAGATAATAATACATATCATAAGGCATGCATTGAAACACAAGCACAACAAGACTATTTGCGATAGAATATAAATATGTTATAAATAATTTTTTTCTTTTTTAAATATTTATTTTATTTAAATTCAATAATTAGGTGATATATCGTTCAATTCATAATCAGAAGAGATATGCCTTCATTCATACTCTATGGAGAAACAAGGTGAACGATGCACTTTGAGAGATTCTTGAGTGCGACAACCACTCGAACAATAAATAGTGGAATGAAATTATGGAAATTTTAAATAACCTAATTACTTAATTTAAATTAAATAAATATTTAAAAAAATCATTCGCTAAATTATCTTTTGGATCGACCATTCTTTACCTAACATAATTTAAATTTTTTATTTATTTCTTTATAATTTCTACTTCATGTTCTTGATTTAATTTTAAATTTCTTTTTTTCGACATACATTTTTATTTTATTTCCATCATTATATTAATTTAAATAAAAAAATTAAAAAAAAAAATTAATACATAGAATCCTTCTTTAAGAACAACTATCTTGTTGACTCTTCTCAGGAAATAGCATGTGGTTTTACACTAGGCAATAACTTTTAGAAATAAAAAAAAGTATTGATATGGACCCTACAAAAAATTAATCCCATTAATATTACCAAAGTCTTGCAAATTAAGTGATATATGGTTCAATCAATGATAATTTTAAGTAAGTGTTTTATAGATATCCAAAATGGGTTTTGAATATGATTTCACAAGTTATTGTATATGATATAATATAATGTTAGATGAATAAAAAAGTTTTCTATGCTTTAGTGTAAGTGGGTGATTGATGGATATAAACCATAAAGACTATAAAATTCATTTGATGTTTTTTATTATGTCATAGTATATGGTATGTACATGTTTTATGGTATGAAATATGGGAAACCCTGGTATATTATATGACTTAGTTTGGGTATATCATAAGGCTTGATATGGAAATATCATGCCACTATCATATCCAATCGTAATGTATGATATGGTTATTGGATTTTGTGCCCTATAAAAAAATTATATATACTTTATGATTTCCTAAATTTATGGTTATTTAATATTCATAATTTTCTTATCACAACATAATGTTTCTTCTCCATGACATTGTATATGATAATGTCCTAATGGTTCTTGTCACATAGAAAGGTCATATTCCCTCCCCACAATGATGAAAACCTAGAGGTTCTATTAAAGTATTCATAAATAAATTTGTTATATAGACTAATGATATCCTAAAATGGGAAAAAATGATACCTGATATCACGTTTATGGTGATCATAATATATTGGGACTTATTTTAATAAATTTCATCCTTAGTAATCTCCAAGAGAAAGAGGTTATGAGAACTAAACTCCCCAGTAGTAAATAAACATAAATAAGTGTTATTAGATGTTTTTATCTATGGATGTGTGTAATAGTCATTATAATTTAACATTTTTATTAATTCATATCGTTAGTTTCAATCTTTGATTTATTGATGAAAACCATGATGACATGTGCTTGTAGTGAGGTAGGATACACTGGGTGTCTCGCAACTGATATTTCATTAATGAATAATGTGAGAAAATATTTTTCCCTTTTGTTCTTTAATAAAAGTTGATATCACATAGCCTTTTATGAGAATGGACCGGTTTGATCAAGTCCATGACCATAGAATTCTATCAGAATGTTTATTTAAATAAATTCAAAGAATTTGACACCGAATACATAAATTAATGAAACTAGTATGCAACCTACTGGATTAAGAGATATCATAATAAAGGAATTATATTTCAAATTGTGTGTTCATGTGTGGTTATTTTCATAGTGACATTTTATTATATTTCTATGGATGTATCAACATGTTTCTAGATGTTAACATTGGAATTTTGGTGGTATTGCCTAATGATTCTAAGAAATAGTTCTGGAGGTTCACAAACTAAGTGTATTTGGAACATTAGTTAAATTCTATATGAATTTAACATTTAAATAAATATTATCAATGCATATAGACTAATAATTATTCATGTTTAGTTGATCTTAAATAATCAGTTACCAAATATTCAAGAGAATATATATGATTTGAAAATGAAATAAATGTTTATTATCTATTTCAGAAAATATAATATTTATTTAAAGGAAGTGATATTTATTTATTATTTTTTAAATAAATTAGTATGACATGAATACTATCATTTAATTATCTCTGAGTTTAGTGCATCTCAAGTACATAATATGATTATTTTAATTTAGACATGGGGTTCACCCGGTATTAAGATAATAATAAAATATAATGATAAATTATTTATTCTCCAATTTTAGGTATATAAAAACTCAATTATGTCATTATCTAACCTGAGCCAATCTAAGACATTTTAATTGTTTCACATAATGAATTCTAGAGAAAATCCTTTCAATCCTAAGTGATTTATTCTCCATAAACATTCTCAATAATGAAGAGGGGTCCTCCTCCTCCCTCTCAAGTCTATAGAGAACAAAATAATCCTTTCACATTAAAGATATTCTTCTGATGATGAACAATTAATGAAGAAAATGCTAATGTCTTTCATGCTAGCACCCATGGATTTTTATGGTAATATTTTGAGGTTCATAAAGAAAGTGTTGATCACCTCTAGAGGTATTCTACCCTTGAATCATCTCATCATAATGATGACATTATGAAAATTGATTTACTAAATATTATACAAAATATATAATTTCAACACATTGAAACTCTTATTCTACAAAAATTACTTATAAATTATATGTGATAATCTTTTCTAGTGGATTTTGATGATTCTAATTAATGTAGTATTCAGAAAATATGTTAATTATTTTACAAAATTCAATTATTTTACATGGTCCTGACAAGTTTTGGTGTGCCCCCAAACATATAAGTGGTATCAGAGTAGCCACAAAATAATTTATAGTTATGTATTGTTCAGAGATTGATTTGAATGTTTTCATTTAGTTTTTATTATATTTAATTATTTATTTTAATTCAAAAGTTTATATAATGTTTTTGTTCACATTAGTATGATCTGGAACACATCAAGAATATATAAATAATGAAGGACAGTTCAATCAGAGGATATAAGGGTTCTGTCCTAATAACAGAGTAACACGGTGTGTAACTAAAAAGTATATGTCCTGTAACGAGGTTCACTACATCTGGATGAGTTTTAGAATGCACAAATCATTGAACATACAACAATAATAGTGTAATAAATACACCATGTCGTGTAATGAGGTTAACTTAAGTTAATATTAGACCATTGTTCAAAGTGCTTGACCAGACCATGTTAGAGTGCTTTCAATTATCAACAAATTTTATCTACAGTTTTAGGTCAACATAACGTATTTCTTATCAAGGGTTTATATATCATCACACCTTTTTAATACATGACTTTTAACATGATTCTATAATAAATAATGTATTTAGAACAATGAAGAAATTTTTTTGGTCTAGTGTCTTGTAAACTAGGTACATAATACATGAATCATATTAGGAAAACATAAACAAAAAAAGTATTTAAAATTTTTAAAAGATTCATTTTGTAATCCTTCCTAGGTCACCTCACTAAAAGTAATTTCTTGGGGGCATGCATAAATAGAAAAGGGGTGAGAAAATAGTGTAGTAAGGGATAAAGAAGGGAAATAGAACATGAATGATCATCATGGATAAATAATGTGGCATAGAATGAGATAAAAATCATAAACACATAATTCATAACAAGGAAATGTGGATAAAACATAAAATTTATACATTCATAAGAATATCACGAATTTTTATCACTAATGCATCATAAATCATAATTACCAAGGTTATTTACCAAGGTATCATAAAACATGTCATCTCTAAAGATTAAATATTTACCCAATCCAATAGAATGCTATCAGGGTGAAATCTTAATATTTATTAATTCATGTTATCAATAAATATCATAGTAAAACAATTCAACAATACCCTATTGAAAATAAAAAATGGGTTTTATAGAAAATAATTGAGTATATAAGTACTTAAACACTATTGCATTATATCATTTTTAACCCATAAATTGGAAATGTGAATTTCATAAATGTATACACACGAATCAACAAGTTATGTTTAAATCAAGGTTAATAATAGGGAATAAAGAATGGAATGGGGTATTTATGATATAATAATTTCTCATGTGAAAAATAGAAATTCAAGAAATGAATTTGGAAACATGACAATATAAAATGTGAATTAAAGAAATGGAATAACAGGAAGGAGTGAAGGTCTAACGTTGATGGAAAACTAATTTGGAATTAACATAACAATAAAAATGGTACTAAAACAAATAAATTCATCACTTATATAATATACCTAAAAATGGGTACTTGAATGAAAAAGTGGAAGTAGATAATTCCCTTTCCTTAAATCCCTCTTTATTGCCTCGCTTTTGGACCTCCTGAATAATAGAATTTCTTTTTCAAAACATGAAAATAGAATTGAAAAATATCCAATTTTTAAATATTTATTAATTATAATCATTGGATTATATTTCTAAATTTCCGTTGTTATAGGTGAAATGTTTTGATATGATATTTCCCTTAAAATTTCCCATCTTTCTTCTATTTAATGATCTTGCTTCTTTTCTATTTTTACATTTGTAATATTAACTCAATAATATTATTTATACTTATATTTATCTATTTTTTATTAAAAATAATTTATTATAAAAATCCATAATAGTTGTGATACATTGAGAGTTAGCAATTTCCTTATGTGTGGTCAACCAACCGATGATGAGATATTGTCAAGTATAGGGAAAAGAGAAGTATGAAATTTAATATGTTGTAAACTAAATAATTAAAGTAGTTTAATATCATTAATTTAATGTTATAATAATAAATAATTTACCTAAAATATTTAGGATTCAAAGTGATATAAAAAAAGAGGAATACAATAATAAAATTTGAGGAGAGTTGATAAAACCAACCTCTTTGTTCGTTGTTTTTTCTCTTACATGACACTAAAATCTATTTATGATTAGAGTTAGTTTTCTCTAGAATATATATATGAATTATAATGGTCTTCATTGAGAATATTTTGTTAGAGTTTTAGATTTGGTTTGTGTGGGATGAATGATTTTCCAAGGGGAGTGAGAGGGGTATTTTTAGAATAAAAAATTGAATAAAATATAATATCAAGGTAAACCATTGAATAGTAATTTTTGACATAATGACATTAATTTTAATAAAATAACATAATTTTAAGACTTTAAAATAATTAATAGTCTTAATTTATTAATTTAATCAAAATGAAAGGTTGAAAATGACAAAATAATACTTTAATGGAATACTTTTGACATTAGGTTTTGGAAAATAAATTTTAGGTTTAGAAAAAATGTTTATTGTATTTAAAAATTTAATTTATTAAATTAAATATTATTTTTTATGTTAAATATTTATATAATTTATTAGTTCATTATTACTACATGAATGAGGTGTTTTAAGATGCACCAGTTATAAAAAACTATATTTTTACTATTCACCTACAAATTGAAGTCTTTTTAAAATTTCCAAAAAATAACCCTTATAAAATTTTGACATTCTAATTCCAAAAATAATATTAATTTATCAAACTAATTTTTTATCCAAGGTAATTATAATTTTTATTATAAAAAATTATTTTTTACAAAATAAATTTAAATAAAGACTATGGAATATAACTTCTCAGACCTTAAATGTTCTAACATAGGATTTCCATTATTTATTCCTCCTATAACCCTAGTGACAAACCACAATGCCCCAAGATTCTCAAGGATATATCTCGTTCGTTTATAAGGTTTTGGAGTGTCATTGAAAGTGAATTGAAGATCTGGGTGAGTCTAACACTCCTCTTGCTACTATATTTTTTATTAGGGATTTTTTGGTAGCTCTTCTTCTTCTGAAAGCCTAAAACCTCATTTTTCCAATGTATCATAAGATGGGGATTCTAAGGGTGTTCAAATTTGATTCAAAGGACATGGTTAAATGAGTGTTTTCCTTTAGAATCAAGGTAGGTGGTCTATAAGTAATATTCCATAGTCTTTATATTTGATTTATATGTATTTTTTATTTATGGTTCCCTCTTGTTATGCGTTTAAAGAATTTAGTAAGATTTGGTAAATTGGTTGTCCAAATGATGAATTGAACCCCTCTTGATCCCCATGGGATTCATTTAGGATTATTAGACTGGTTATAGGGCCACCCATGGGGTGTGACCTCATTTAAAACAAGGTAAATTGTTATGATAATAATATAATTGAATTTTTATACCATAGATCCCATGATTAAAGTATTGTTATGTTAATTTGAAATATTAAAAGGAATTAGTGGTAGCCGTGTCTAGTTGTTGATATGAAAAAAATGAGTTTTTTGGATTTATAGGAATGGGATGAATTAATTATGTGAATGTGATAAATGGCTTATGGGTTGAAATGGAAATATGAAAATGTTTCAAGGCATGTAATTGGTAATAGTGTTAATGGGTTAAGGCATAAAGATGATTTATATATTGAATGATATAAGAATTGTAATTGGTATGTGTGTTTCATGAATTTTATTTTTTATATGGTATATGTTGTTAATGGTTAATGAATCATGTGAACATGGTTTTGTGGTTTGTGGGGTATTGACTTAAGGTTCAATTCCCATGGGTCAGGTTAGACTGAGGCTCTAAACCCCACCCCTAGAATGCATGGGTTAGGGGGTCTTACTAAGGTTTTATACCCCTAATGGTTTCATTGGATAAGACTACCTAGACTAAAGCTCTAAGGAAAGAGTGTGATACATGATTGTGAACTGGTTTCTCTAGTGATATACATAACATGAGTTATTCCCTTGCGCATAGTAGTTACTAGCTTAGGCCGTTGTGTTTTTAATGAATTTCCTAACCCATCGTTTATATTATGTAAATTTTTTAGGTAAATAATGTTAACTATTGACAACCGATTAACCTTTTTTTATCTTGTTATTCTTTTATAACAAGTATAAATTATCTATTTAGACAATATATTTTTAAGACATCATTGGTGGTTTCTTACTGAGTTATACTCACACCCTGTTTGGGCCACAATTGGGTACCAAAGCATATTTCACGGTTGCATGTTAGGACAAGGGAAAGGGCCCTATGCTGTAGGGTTGACTTGGTTATGGGATGTTCTCAGATGAGGGAACCAGACTTGGTGTCGGGACACATTTTGGTGTTTATTTAGCTTGTATTCTTTTTGGGGTTTCCAATACACATGACACTGTATGATATGACATAAAATATTTATTATTTGTTTGTGTGATTGTACCCAGTTTTGGGAAATGTGTGGTAATGCATGTTTATCATTTATTATTGTTTTAATTTTTTTAATTAATTCCTTATTTCACATTTACCTAAAATGGATTACTCTAATAAGGATGGTATAGTCTCCCCATCTAATCTATTTACCCTCACTGATAGTCGGCAGCCTCTGGAATACTAGGAGATGTGCCTGAGGTCATGTGGTGACCCGAGTCGGGGCACTGATTTAGTGACCTTCAGGTTGGAGATGTTATAAATTTGTATTAAAGGAGGGTTTTTTCTATGACTTCTTATTTTAGGATGGCAGATGGGAGATTGGGATGTGTCAATTCTTGGTAATAAGCTCGTGATGGGGAGTAGCTGACCAATGTATGGTGGACAACACAAGATCCTATGGTGGGATTTTTTTTCTGGATGCGTGTTGTTATAGTGGAATGATATTTCACCAATGGGTGATTCACTTGTTATGTGATATAAATATTTATTATATTTTTCTTAATAAAAAAATGTTTTAGGTTGCACATTCATGCATAATTTTAGGCACCAAAGGATATATATGGTATGCATCACGCTAGGATCACACAAAGAGGGTGTGTGGGACATGAAGGATATGATGTACTTTAATTTTGAAGAAAATTTTAAAGAAATGTTGTCTAATAATGATGATGTAAATGGATAAATGGAAATAATTTTAATGATTAGTTAAAGAATAGTGATTAATGAAAAATGATAAATGAGTTAATAATTAGTGATAATAAGTTGAAAAGATGGAAGGGTGTTTAAAAGAGAAATATTTGTATTCTGAAAGTGGGAATTTCTAAAGAGAATATAATAAAAAGGGTTTGAGTGTGTGTGAGTTTTTTCCCTATATTAACCATGACCCATATATGGAAAGGTTAGGGGTAGTTATTGAGGTGTGGTGATATCCCTTGGGATGGTATATGCATAATGGGTTGTATATGGCTAGTTTTGAGCCTTATTTTTTGACAATTTTGGAATTTTTGTGTTATGTGTTCTGAAATGTGTGTTTGGAATTATAGGAAGATGCCACCATGATGTCATGTGTTGGTTTTTCAACAAGAGGATGTAATTTATAATGATCCTCCAAAAGTGGATCAAGAAAAAATAGTGGTCCAAATTAATATGGGAGGGGAGTAGTTCCATGATATTATCAATCATTTTATGAAAATGATAGTACAGGACCCAATGCAGTTTGGGCCGAGCATGTTTTAGCTGAAAAGGGAGTTTCATTTACCACACCATTTTTCTTTTGTTAGAGTGGGTGGACCTGAGGTAGATGAGTTTTGGATAGAGTCTATCAAGATGATATTGCATCATTTTGAACCTTCTCATGAGAATAGAGTCAATTTACCAACATACATGTTGTGAGGGAAGGAAAAATGTTGATGGAACATATTAGTTCAGACTGAATAGGTAGAGGGAATGTTATGGAAGTGTTTCTTGGAAAAAAATTAGAACACTTCTATCCAGGGACCTAAGGTAGTGGAAGGCATCATAGCTTATAATTATGACTCGGGGGACTATGACGTTGTTAGATTATACGGGCTTCATCACTAACCTGAATCATTTTGTTCCAGCATTAGCAGGGGATAAGGCATCTATGGTGATATGTTTCCAGGATGGACTTATACAAAAGATCAAATTCTAAGTGAAAATATTTTGTTTAAATAGGGTTATTGAAGTGGTGGATCAAGGTTTTTTTAAAAAAAGGGAATCTCAAGGAGGATTTAGGTGGTGTACATGCAGTCCCAGTTGGGAAATCCAGTAGTGCACCTTATGATGGTAGGAAGTGCCACTTTGAGAGTTTACACTAGGGAGGTGGTGGAATGAGTTTTCAGAAAAGAGAACCAGCCCCCCAGGGTAGTGAAGGAGTTTTCAATTATCATTGTGGTAGGATTGGACACATGTAGGGTCAGTGACCCCGATCACCAGTTGAGTGCTCAGTATGCGGAAGATTGGGTAATGTGAAGAGGTTTTGTAGGAATCCTTGACAAATGGGTGATAATAGAGGACCAAGGCCAATAAAGAGTGCATTAAGGGGGTCGGTTACCACATATCAGTCAGGAAGTTCGATTTCTACTGGTCACACTATTTAGAGTAGTTGTTCTGGTGCTACAGGATATGGGATTCTTTATCTGCAGGGTAGTGCAACACCAAGAATTATCATCGGATCCCAAGGTAGAAAGAAATGTCAACTTCATGAAGTTTATCCTACATCGGGAGGTGTTGAGGTTGTACCATTGACATTTTGAGGTGTAATTATTGTGGCTTCCATACTATCTAGTGCTTTATTAGATACAGTTCTCTCACAATCTATTTTATCTTCCAAATTTTTGAGTGTTTTGGGCCTAGTAATGGAATGTATATCTAGGGTTATGTCTACTGATACACTACTTTGAGTTCAGGAAAAAAATATGATGTAGTGTTAGGTTTATTACCTCAAGACTGGTGGGTGCCATTTTCTTTTGGACTTTTTTGTGCCAGAGATGTCAGGTTTTGATCTGATTTTGGGAATAGATTGATTGGTGATGTACCAGGACCATATCAACAGTCACCTATATGGGGTGATGTTCATGTCATTTGTGGGGTACAATTATGTTCACCATGGGTGAGTGGGGTATCCAAGTAGGTTATGCAAGGCCAGTCTATTAGTAGTTGGGGGAAATCACAACACATGTGTCTTGTCTTGTGCTTGATGATGGGAAAGTATAGTAGTTTTTTTATCTTGTAGTGGATCATTATAAGGATTTATTTCCTAAACAATTTTTTGGGATACCACTAGAGAGAAAAGTTGATTTCATGATAGAGTTGCTTCTAGGAGTAGAATTTTTTCCTATTCCACCGTATAGAAAGGTACTGATAAAACTCCAAGAACTAAAAACGCAGTTCCATGAACTAGAGAAAGATGGGTTTATTCGTTCGAGTAAAATACCTTGGGGATATCTAGTGTTTTTTCCAATAAGGTTGATGGATCCTTATGGTATTTTTTCAATTATATAAAGTTTCATCGGATGATAGTTAAAAATTTATACCCTCTTCCTCAAATAAATGATCTTTTTGACCAGCTAAGAGGAGCTTCAGTGTTCTCCAAAATTAATATGATATCAGTGTATCATCAGCTAAGAGTGAGAACTTCTGATATACCATAGAATTCCTTTAAAAGTATGTAAACATTGTCTGAGTTTTTTTTGATGTCATTCGGGTTGACCAATGTTTCTACAGTGTTTATGGCCCTAATGAACCAAATATTTCACGTGTATCTAGACTAGTTGGTAGTTGTCATTGTGGATTACATCTTGGTGTACACCAAGACTAATTATGATCACACCAAACATTTGGACATTGTCCTAAGTAAACTAAGAGAACATAGTTTATATTCCAAGCTATCCAAGTGTAATTTTTAGATTGAAAATATATATTTCATGAATCACATCATCTCAGAGGAAGGACTGTTGGTGGACCAAAATAATGTTCAAGTAGTTTTGTCATGGGAGAAGCCAAAAAAGTTCTTCAATATCCAAAGATTTTAGGGTTTTCTGGCTATTATCAATGGTTCTTCAAATAATTTTCCCATTTAGAAGCACTAATTTGGGGCTTGACTAATAAGGGCTTCAAGTTTTAATGCGCTGAAGCATGTGAGAATGATTTTATGGAGTTAAAGATATGACTGACTTCTATACTGATTTTGATCCTACTAGATCCAGGTAAGAAGTATACCCTATTTTTGGATGCATCTGGTTTTGATATTAGGGAATTGATGATTTAGGATGACCATTTTTTGGAATATGGATCATGAAAATTGAGGAATCAGGAATGGAAATACTCTACTTATGATCTTGAATTGGCCGTAGTGGTTTATGCCTTAATGTTTTGGAAACATTACTTGATTGGAGATAGATTTATTATTTATAGCAATCATATGAACCCTAATCACATATTATTACAACATGATGTGAATCTTTGGTTGATAAAATGGGTTGAATATATGATGTTATTAGACTTTGAACTTGTATAGACACTAGGAAAGGGAAATAGAGTTGCAGATGCTTTGAGTCATGAGACTCAAAATCTAACAGTTTAGGAATATAGTTCTGAGTGGAGGATGACAACATTTTTTGTTGAGATGCATTTGGAGGTGCATGATGTACAAAGGTAGATGGACCTTATAGCCATGGTAGTTGATTCAACCATTCTGAACTTAATCACGGAGAGGATTTAGGAGGATCCAAAGTATTTGTATTTAAGGGAATGTCTTGAATGTGGGGAGACACCTTCTGGTTGGACTGTTGGTGACGATGAGAGAATTTATGTTCATGGTTGTGTTTTCATAACTACATGTATGTGCGAAGAGTTCATGTTTGAGTTTCATGAATCGAAGTGGGCGGTACAACTGGGTTTAACCAAGATGTATCGTGATCTTTGTAGGTAGTATTGGTGGTTTGGGATGAAGAGAGATGGCATAGGTTTTGGGATGTGATGCTATACCTATCAGTAATTAAAGACCAAGTATTAGAGACCAGGTGGTTTTTTATAGCCATTTTCCCATTATGAATGGAAATGGGATGAGGTGATGATGGATTTTGTAGTTGTTCTTCCAAGGACATCTCAGAAGAATGATTTGATCAGGGTAGTTGTGAATCGATTGACCAAGGTGGCACAATTTTTTACCAATCCTAGAAACCTACATTGTTTATTAGTTGGTATATTTGTGTGTTAGGGAGATCATACATTTTTATGGGGTTCCATGATTAATTATTTCATACTATGATGTACATTTTACTTTTCTTTCCATGTAGGGGTTACAGAAAGAGCTCGGTACCTGGGTGTTTTTTAATAAAGATTTCCACCCACAGAGGAGCGGGTAGTCAAAGCATATTATTCATGTGTTGGAGGACATTTTGAGGGATTGTTTCTTAGGTTTTGGAGGATCATATGAGAATAACTTGACAGTTGTTTAATTGTCCTATAAAAATAGATATTAGGAAATGATTTAGATGACACCGAAAGAGGTGCCTTATGGTAGACCATGTAGATCACTGATGTTTTGGGTGGAAGCTGGAGAGTAAAAGTAGTTGGGATAAAGTATTTTGAATAAGATATCAAAAAATATTTAGTTGATCCACAAACAAATTGCTATGGCCTAGAGTGGGAAGGAGTCATATGCAGATTAGTGTTATAGACCTCTTGGTTTTATGGTGGCTGATCATGTGTTTCATCGAGTTTCACTGAGGTTGGTTCACCATAAGAATTGAAAATTGGGAAAGTGGGCACCAATGTACATATAGTCATTTGAGATAGTAGAGAGTATTGGACTAGTGGCATACCGATTGGATCTTCCACATGTTTTAGTGACATACATGTTGTTTTTCATGTTTCACGACTTCGACAGTATCATCTTGACTCATATCACATGATTGATGTTGATGATGTTGAGCTTGAGGAAAATGCATTCATTGAGGAAAATTTGGTTAGTATTGTCTACAATACTGATAAGTTATTTCAAGGAATGGTTTTAACTTTGGATCGAGTTTTTCAGATGTATGGTAATGTTTAGGAATAAAGTTAGGTGAAGGAGATCGATATGCTAGCTTAGTGTCCCGATCTATTTTCTTTGGAAGCTTAGTGATACTTGGAAATGTAGCTTGAGGATAAACCATTATAAAGTGGGGAGGTTTTAAGATCCATAACATTTGTGAGGTAGGCTCTTATTTAATTTTTTAAGTCCCATTATTTTGTTTAAATAAATGTTTTCCAAGTGTATAAGGAGAATCAAGGGTGTTTTGATGGTTTATGACATGAAATAAGGTAAAAATGGCTATTTAGTGCATTTATAATGTTTGGGGCAGGTTAGTAGTAACCATGAACCCAAAACATGATTGTCTGGAGGAGGGGTGAACAGTTTGAATAAACCATGCAATAGGGTAGTGGAAACTAGGCAGGTTTGGACGGAGCCATCCCGCATAGTCTGAGAATGGTTTCTAAAATTATATTAGATCCACATGTAACCATGCATCCTATCCCCCTATTAGATATAAGGTGCCACATGGTTGGCATAGGTTTTGGAAAAACATGCGGCCAAACCATGCACCCCTTTAAAAGTGGGAATTTATAACTTTCCCCACTCTAGCCTTAAATGTTCTAACTCAATATTTCCCTCATTTCTCCCTCCTACAGCCCTTGTGATGAACAAAAACACCCCATGATTAACAAGGATCGGTATCTTTCATTTATAGGCCATTTAGAGCACTATATGATGTGAATTGAAGCTCCAGGTGAGTATAAAACATCTTTTCCATCTCATTTTAGAATTAGGGTTTTTGTGGTTTCTCTTCTTATTATGAATCACTAAAACCCTCTTTTTCCATTAGATCTTAATCTAGGGATTTAATGGGTGTTCAAATCCGAGTCAAAGACAAAGGTTAAGTTAGTGTTATCCTTCATAATCATGGTAGGTGGTCTATAAGTTATATCTCATAATCTTTATGTTCAATTTTTGTATATGTGGTTGTGCTATGGTCCCCTCAAATTGTGCATTTGATTTATTTAGTAATATTTTGTAAATTTGTTGGCTATAAAATGAATTTAACCCCTCTTCATCCATATGGGATGAATTAAGGATGATTATACAAGTTATAGGGCCACCCTTGAGGTTTATCCTTTTTTCAAACATGTTATATTGTGATGATAAAACTAGAATTGAATTTTTATGACATATATCCCTTGTTAAAAGTGTTGGCCCATTAACTTTAATTATGAAAAGTCATTAGTGGGGGTTGTGTCTAGTTTTTGGCATGGCATAAGGATTTTTTTGGAATAGTGGGAATGGGATAAATGAATTAAGTGAATGTGATAAATGGATTATATGTTGATATGGAAATATGAAAATAAGTTAAGTCTTGGAAATGGTAATTATGTTAATGGGTTAAGGAATAAAGACAAATAATGTATTTAATGGGATATGTATTGTAAATGGTATGTGTGTTCAGTAAATTTTATTTTTGGTATGGTATATGTGGTAAATGGGTAAAGAGGCATGTGTACATGGATTGGGGGTTTTTGGGGGTATTAACATGAGGTTGTATTCCCATGGGTTGGTTTAGAATGAGGCTCTAAACCCCACCCTTATAATGAATGTGTTAGGGAGTCATACTAAGGATATATACCTCTAATGGTTGAATTAGATGAGACTAAATAGGAATGATAGGGAGTCGTATCCAAGGTAATTGTGAGGTAAATGGTTAGGAATTGGTTTCCCTAGTGATATAGGGAACTTTACTTATTTATATATACCCGGTTGTGGGCTTATACTCAATTTTAGGAAATGTTTGGTAATGCATGTTTATCATTTATTATTGTTGTTAATGTTCATTGGTTTATTATTTCACATTTATCTACTTTTTCTTACTCTGATAATGAGGGTATAGTCTCCTCACATGATCTATTTGACCCTTGCCACTAGTCGATAGGCTTTGGTGTGTGGGCAGGCACGTCTGAAGTCAAGAACTGACCCAACTTGGGGCACTGGTTTAGTGTATTTTGGGTTAGGAACATGACATATAATATTTATTTTTTCTTATATTACTCATGATAAATTTTATTTATATCATAATTTATTATTTTTAGGTTAAATTACAATTTCAATCATCATGTAACTATTAAAAATGACCAGTTTATCATTCTCAATGGTCGGGTTACCTCTCTAATGGTCATATTACTATTATAAATACATATTATATCCTATAAATACCTCATCATTATTACATTAAACATTCAATACAAATCCTCCCAAGTATATATATTTTTATTTTCTAATATAAATATTGGTGTACTAATATTTGGTTTCTTTTCTATAGTGTTTTTTTGGGTGGGATGATTCTGGTAGATTGGGGTGATCCATATTTTCCTATAATAGTTTTTCTTTTTTATATTGTTTCCCCATTATAATATTTGGAAATTTCATTGGTTTAGTTGTGCACTAAAATAATGATTTGTATTAATGAAATAAAGTGTTTTTGATTTCACTATGTGAGTTTATTATATAATATGATATAATATAATATCACACATATTTTTAAGGAAATATATATTACTAATAATGTTGGTGTCATTACAGTTGAATACCAAAGAAAAAATTGGTTTTACTATGAGCCTAGTATTGAGGAACCCAAATTCAATGATTTCATTATTGGGGTGTTGGGTTTTAATAAAATATTTGGAGATTAAAAAAAAAAAAAAAAAAAAAAAAATATGAACTTATTCATTATAGAGATGAAAAGTCATACACCGTCAACTATATCACTATGAAATATATTAGATAAGGATACCCTTCTCATTGGCTCAAATTTCAAAGAATAAGATAAGTGTTTGTGCATTATACAATACTATGAGAAGAAATTATATATACTAGAAAATCTTATTCCTCAAGATACTAGTAAATATCCCTAAGTGGAATAAATTTATCAATATATGGAACATTTGGATGATTCCATAGATGTACTATGTTTCATGTTATCATCCCTGTCCAATGACCTCATGTAAGAACCCAAGGAAACTGATGCATATATAATGATGTCTTGCCTTTATGATATTTATCAAGATAAGGAGAGAAAATAAAGATATAAGATCTTCCATGAAATATTCACATGCAATCATGGAGAATTAGAGCCATCTTGGCCATATATAGTCAAAATGGTTGGCTATAGAGATCACTTGGAAATCTTGGTCATTAGGATCCCCTAATGAGTTATGTATAGACCTCAATCTGTACTTTCTAACTAATATATTATCTAGTTTAATTTCTAATTATAATATGATAAAAATTGAGAAGGCTAACTCAGAAATCCTTTCATTGATTCTCCACGTTGATAAGGAAATGTGGTATGAAAGACCTATGGTCCTTATAAAGAAAAAATGAATAATGTGGAAAAGGCCCTAAGAATTATTCTAAGTATATGGCTTCTAAGAACCATCCTTCCAGGAAAATAAAAAACAAAATATAGGAAAATAAAAAAGATACACTATGTTTTTCTTGTATTAAGCTTGGACACTTGAAGAATAATTTCATGAAATTAAATAATCAGGGGAAATATTTAGTTGTATTCGTTATTCAGTGCAATATTTCCATATCTACTAATTATGTATTAGAAAAAAAATATGATACTCACATATATATTCAAATTCAGAAGCCAAATCGATTTTAGAGGACTTATAGAGGTGATTTTGACCTTCGAGAAGCCAACGGAGCACAGCCTATTTTATTTTCTGTGGGAGACTTCCAACTTTAACTTCCAACAAGGATAATTTTAGTTTTAAAATATTTTTATTTTGTCTCCTAGGTTACCAAACACATAATTTTTGTATCCTTACTAGATTCATATGGATTTATTTTAAAATTTAGAAATAAAACTTATTTCTTTAAAAATGAAAAAATATTTTAAGGTATTGAACATTTAAATAATGGTATTAATATATTATATTATGAAAACAAAATATTGAAAATTCATAATGATTTAGGTTCACATGACTCATAGCACACCCAGTTGTGGAATCCCCACTTTGATCATGTAAATAAACATCAGTTGAAAATATAATTAAGCAATATTTTAAAAGAATAAATATGGATTCAATAGTGTATGAGACATGAAACACCGAGATTAAACAACCCACGATATATATTTCTTTAAATTTAATCTCTTCAATAGCTTGTGGAATGCATAGACCCGAGCCTAAATGGACAATAATATAGTATACCATTATAACCTAAAAATTAAATTAGAGGGTATGAATAGTAAAAAAAATATGAAAATTGTAGTTATCTAATTATTTATTAATAAAATAAGAATCATTTAAAAAAATAAATGTTTTTTGGAATAGTGTATTTTTCTAAAATATGATTTTATCGCACTTTGAGCACATTACTTAAAATTAATTTTTAATAATATTATTAAATTTATTTGACAAAATAAAATTAATTTATGTAATCATCGTACAAAAATTATCTTCATGTTAATTTTGGATAATTTTCTAAAAAGATTAATTTTTTGATGAAAAGTGAAAAATTCTATTTTTTAATTAAAACTACCATTTCTCTTAAATTATTTACAAAGTTAAATTATATTTTAAATTTATTTTAAAGTAAAACTAATTCAATTATATTGAAATTTAACTAATTTTGGTAGTGGAATCAATTTCATATTAAATTTACATATTAAAACCTAGTACACTTTTGAGAATTTTCTCTTTGCAAACCTTCTTTTTTGTTGTGTCTGTGGATATAATTTAATTTGAATTCTTCAAATTTTGCGAATTGAATATTGAGATTAGGATTATACATTTTTAATCAAAATAATTTATATTATATTATAATTTCAACTTAATTTTAAATCATTATGAATACTAAATACAATAAAAATTAATTACCACGATTGAGGTAGAAGCCGAATTACCTGTGGTTAAACAAAAACGATATAGTTTAAAATGACCTAAAAACTTGTCCAATGTAAATTGTATGGATATATGTTGACCATGTAACCTATAAGGGTCTATAATGACCCATTTTTTAGTATTTTGTTATGATAAAAACATGGTTGTAAGTGAATCTTTTCAAAAATTCCATGTGTGTCCTCTCCAGCACTTATAAAAGGACACCACCTCTCATCCCATATTTACACTTCTCTAACCATTTTTTTGGAAAATAACTTCCCAAATAACTTAATTACTCCACTATAAACATACTAGGTCTATTTATTTTATCATAATGAAAACATAGCTGGTATTTTGGTGAAAACCTATAGAAGTTTTCCGAAGAAGAGGCAATGTTCTAAAATGAATGTTTTTATATTGTTTATTCTTACACCTACATAAAATATTATTAAAACATGATTATATAATAATATTAGTATCTTAAATTTACTTATATGTTGTAATGTTATGTTAATAACCTATATAAATATCTAATTCTCTTAAATGGGAAATGAAATCTTTGATCGTCTTTATGGAGAACTACCGCCTCGCAAACCGATATAATTTGTTTTCAATAATCACCTTACAAGGTTAAATAAAATGATGGATTTAAATCATTTACATTATATTTATGATGTTATTATACTTCTATAATTATAATATCACATATTACCTTTTACTATCCATGAATTTTAAAATATGATAATGTCTCTTATGTGTATGTAGGAATACAACCTCGTCAAGTGATGTGATTTGTATTTCACTTACATTTTACATGGAAAGTAATACAGATAAATTTAGTGAATATATTTGATATATATAAAATTATCTTGATTATATAAAATTAATATATAAAAAATTACTTACCATTTCACCCATTAAGTAAATGATAATGTCGCTCATACGTATGTATAGTCTACTGTCTCCACGAAGCGATGTGGTATATTATCAAAGTTAAAATTTCAATAATGATTATAATAATGTATATAATAAAAAGAAAATATATTTATACCTTTAATATAATTTTTTATAAGATATTTATATATCCTGTGAAAAATAAAATTAACTTTTATGAAAACCACGCATGAGAAAGCATAGCAATTAACACCCGAAATAATGAAAATAATGAAATGTTATTAAAAAATGGGTGATAATATGTTATAAAAGAATCATATATCATATTATAAATATTATTATTATTATTTTATAAATTAAAAAAATTCTTAAAATCATTATACATATGTTTAAATTTAATTCAACTAAAGAAAAGAATGATGAAATAGAATTTACCTCAATTTCCCTTCAGTGAGGAATATTTAAATGTTGTGCAACTAATTTATTTTATATACTGTATATAATTACCATTTTAAATTTAATATCATGATTAATTAATTATTCATGAAATTTTAATTTCCAATTTTAATTATTTAATCCAAGGTTATTTGAATTCAAATTTACCAAGTGCAAAAAAATTCATAACTCAATTTCATTTCATTGGGTTATATTACATCTTCGTTGTATTTCATATTTTAATATTATGTGAGTAATTAATTTTGATTATTTTATTTTTTATTTCCAATCGTATTATATAGATTTACATTTCATAAAAATTAATGATTCATTTATTAATTCTAAATTTGACATTATTTTCTATATGAGGGTTTATTTCAAAATCTCATTATAATCAGGATTGTTTATGCTTGAATTTCAATTGAAGGAAATTATTTCATAACTGAATAATAAACCGATTTCATTTTATTCTCCTCTGTTTGTTCATAAATTTTCTAATTAATAGTACCATTTCTTCCACTCATTGACACTCAACATTTTGGAAAATATATTTTTAGGAAAATATGAGTTTATTTATCTCTTCGGATGAAAATCCTTTTTCATCAAAATAAATATTATCTAAAACATGTTTTCAAAAACGGGTTTAAACCTTTTCAAAGTGATTTATTAATGAAAATTTAACCCATTTTTAATTTTTAATGATTTTTTTGATAATAATCTCTATGTCTTTTTCAAAATAACGCCTATTTAGATTTTACTGAAAAATTTAAAGGAATCTTTCTTTTCACTTGTACGACCCGAATAGAATTTCCAAATTCTGTGACCAGTAGTTGTTTTAAAGGTTATTTTATATGTTTTAATGTTTATTTTCAAATAAAAATCTTTTCATGTTGTTTTGTGAACTCTTATTTTTTAAAATTGATTTTAAATGAAAAAAAGTTTCTTTTATCAAGAATATTTTAAAGTATATTTTCATGTAATTTCTAATCAACAATGAAAACAACCATTATTATAAATTTGATCCAATAGATATATTGTATTTATTCTATAATCATTAATTCTATGTATATTTTATGATCATTTTTACCAAGTAAAGTATTTTCATTCAATTTATTGATTCGTTTTTCCAGTCATTAACATTCCCTTGAAATATTCAATTTCAAGTGATCTTTGAATATTAAATTTCTTCTAAATATAGACATTTTATAGCATGGATATATTTTATTCTTAAACTTTGTATCATTTTTATATTGTGGTATTCTATATTGAAAGTTATTTATTTATCTCGGGAAATATTGACAAATTAGTATTATTTACTCAATAAGGATTATTTGATGATAAATCTCATTGTTCATGAATTAAATTGGTTATTAGATAAATTAGGAACGGTTTGGGAAAGAAGTGATGGGTGGATCCCGGAATTATATCCCCTCCATACATAGGTAGCCTCATGAGGTAAATCAGTAAGCTGTAATTTAATGGGTTTTTACCAATTGTTTTTTAATTGTCTTGTCAGAGGTATTGGAATTAGGGGTGTTATGAGACCTAAGATCATTTTTTACAATAATAAAGCATGTACTTAGTTAAGAATTTATCATCTATGATATTTTTTTAATGATATTATCACTAATTGAAATTCATTCTCAATTATTAATTAAAGAGCATGTTCCTTTGGTTATTTACCATTCCATGTGGATTATACCATATCTATTCATGATATTAAATATATTTAAATAGAGAGTGTGTTAATTTATATAACATTCCATATTTATTCTTCCTTACCTAATAATTATAGTTGTGTTATTGGTTAAATGAAATGATTTTCACTTATTTACCTTTCCATATTTATTATTATCTATGATATTTTCACATTTATATTATCTATTAATTAATTTAATTCTCAATTTATTCATTACATGGCACGTTTCTTTAGTTATTCACCTTTCTAAGTTGATTGTGACTATTTATTCATGATAGATATCATTTTACTTAACCCTTAATGCGCATTTTATCTCACCCATATTTTCTCTTTTCCCAAGAATCGAAGAAGTGTACTATAAATGATATCTAAGTATATGCTAGAGGGAATAATGATACACTCAAAAAAATATGTTGTAATTTTTATATTAAAACATAATATGGGAATCATATGTGCATTTTATTTACCAATGCAACTAAACTACTTGGTCCTTTGGGACGTGTGTCCTTATATATTATTCTAATGCAATATATGAGACACCAGTTCTGAGTTACTAGGGTTGGGGTCATTGCAATTGGTTTCATCGGATCTTTAATAGAAAACATGTTAACATGATTTATGAAAACATATTTTATAGAACATAACTCTATGATACACTTTGAGGATACTTATTTTTAAGGAAGAGATTATGTGATTTTTCAAAGAATAAAAATCCTTGTCTCGATATTACAAGTGAATGTGGTTCTGGAACAGGTATACCTAGGGGAAATAACTCTAAAATGGGTGTGTCAATATTGACTTGAAAAATACCTGTTATATGAAAATGGGTCTTAATGTGCACCTAGTTTCACACACTTTTAGTATATTCTTGGGATAATTCACATTTTCTATAAAAATCGTTACAAAGGAATTTGAATATATGATAATAATGAATGTGTAACACCTTGTGTTTTTTGTAAAACTTTTTTTGAAATAAATTAGTTTTATTTGATGTTATAAATTTTATTATTCACTAATTAAAACTTGCATTATATGGTACATCAAGATAAGCTTTCTCTACACACAAAACTAACTTGTCTAATATTACACGCAACATCAATTTTCTACGAAACGTCATTTTATTGTTATAATTATTTAAATGAGATAGTTATAACCTAGTCATTAAAAATATACATATTAATATTAATAACTACTTTTTGATAAATATTTATATTTTTAAATATATGTAAAACATATTTATAATAAAACTTGTAATATTGGTAAACTCATTATATATCTGAAAATACTATTCTCACAAATAAACTACTTTTTATTTCTATATGAGAAAACCAATAAAATTAATTATAGAAACTTTTAAAAATATAATTTGATAAAATAAACATAATTTTGGAAATTATAATATCCTTATTATCATAGTTTTAATTATATGTATTTTTTTGAAAAACTTCATTATAGGATGAATAGTGAAAACACAGAATTTTAATTCAAAACTGAGTTTTCATATAAATTATTTATATAGTAAAATTATATTTTAATTTGGTTTTAATGTAAAATGGGATTTATTTTACATAAATTAAACCAGTTTAGGTAATTTTAACTAATTTCACATTGAAATTGGATATCAAAATATTCCATATTTTTAAACTTTTTTTCTAAAAACTCGTTGTTGAGACACATCTTTCGGATTAATTTTAAAATAATTTATGCCAATTTTTTTATTATAATTTGTAAAAATATATTCCTTAATTATAATAATAATAATTTTTAATGTATAAAAATATTAAATTTGTTTTTTACCAAAAATTTAATTCAAGTTGATTAAAATTAATTAAAGCACTTAAAAGAAAAAGTAGCTTAACAAAGGACAAAAACATAAACATAAGGCTCAAAATGAACTATAAAATTGTCTAAAATAGATTGGTTGTAAATATTTAGACTCCATATTCCCTTTTATATGATTGATACTGTTAATGTATCCACTTTTCACAGTAAAAAAATGGGTATAACTCCCTTTTCAAAAATTTACAAGAATGACACTCCTCCTCCACTATAAAAAAGGAAGTCACCCCTCCCACTTATTCACACGTATCAGGGCCTTTGGGTCATAAAAACAAGGAATAAATCACCAGAAAAAATAACTAAATTTATCCTATAATACTCTATTTTCGCATTAATTCATCGAAGGAAGAGCTTTGGTGCAAACGAAAAGGAGTTACCCAAAGAAGAGGTAACATCCTTCCTCAAGATATTTTGTTTTATTTTTATTCCCCACACCCTAAAATATTCATATTACATGATTGCATAATAACATCATTATACTAAATTTAATTATAATTTTCTATTATAATGTTTTTACCTAAACTTTCACACAATTCCATCTAATGGGTAACGAATTTACCATTCTTGTGTACAAAGAACTATTGCCTCACGAAACGATGTTATTCATTTTTCCTTTACCTAATATCATGGTTGGGAATTGAGATGGGAAATATATTATATATATATATTATATTTATTATTTATCTATTCTTTTTTAATCATTATATAACACATTCCTTTATTCTTTACATTTTGTGTAAAAAAGATAATTTCGTTTAGGGAAGTGTGGGTTACCGCCTCCTCAAAGCGATGTGATTCATTCGCATTCTTCGTGGAATGTATTGAGGATGGGTTTATAAAATTTATATGATATATATGAAATATTAATGCTAATTTAATTATCATGCACACACACATATATATATATATATATATGTCATTCGTTTTCTCTTCTTCAATACGATAATTAAACAGAAACAGCATTCACGCGTACGTGTGTCCCACCGTCTCCATTAATTGTGTATTCCATTTTCTATTTCTATATTTAATAGACTATTATAAATACATATATAATTAATATATTATATTTATATCATGTTTTAAATTATTGAAATCATGGTATAATTATGAGGACTAAAAATATAACAAATTAAGACATTTGTGAAGAACAAAGAAGAAATTACTTGAAACATAACCATAACATATAAGTATTAATAAGTGAGTGATATAAATCCATATATGGTAATATATATAAGAATATGGTCTTTTAAAATATTTATAATAAATTTATATTTATTATACAAGATTTTTGTTCGAGTACGGAGAGATTCAAGACATAAGGTAAGGGGATTTCTAGTCCCACTTTTATTTTAGTGAGATTTATGTCTTATTCACCACTTGTTTATTTTGTGTGATGTATATACATACCATTAATATATTATATTTTTATTATCCTTAAATCTATGTGTATTTACATATTCATTTTATGATATCTATTTTATGGGGTTTCTGTTTCAAAAGATACCAAATTAGTAAAGTTGTTTGTCTCAAATTTCCTTCATTGAGACACAATACATGAATTTCAAAATCCATGTTTTCAAAAATATTTTTAAATATGACCATTTAAGATCATTTTCAAGGAAAAATGATTTTAAAAATGTTTTATGGTTTTAGAAAAATCCATTATAAGTTTTCAAATTATTTTCAAGGAAATATTTTTCAATAAAATCAATATTTCTTTATAATTTTTCAAAGTGTTTTAAAAGTAATGGTTTTAAAAATGTTTTCAAGATTTATTTATAATTTTTTTAAAAAAATTAAAAGAAATGGTTTTCCAAATGTTTGCATGATTTATTTACATGTTTTCAAGATTATTTTCAAATAAAATGGTTTTCAAAATGATATATGTTTTAGAAATAATTTTTCAAAGAATAAAGGATATTTTCTTCAAGATATGTATTTAAAAGATTTTAAAAAATTATTTTAAATATAAGAAGGAATTAGTTGGTGTTACTCATGCCTTTCTAGGGAAATTATTCAGTGGATACATTAACATTATTTCTTTAAATGGTTTATTTTTTGAAGAAGTGATGTTTTTAAAACCCATTTCTCTTTTATAGGTTATATGGTTATGAAACCTTCTTCTTTTCATGGGTAATTCTTTGATGTAAAGATTATAAAGCTTGTATTTTTTCACATGTAAAGATATGATTATGTGTTTATGACACGCATTTATTTTCAATGGCTATGATATGATTTTTTACTGTTTAGTGGCACATGTATTTATGATTTAATTATGATATGGGTTGTACTTATATCTCTCTCCAGTTCATTAGGTAGAGATTTATATCTCATGAGATAATTATGCAATTCAAGTCGAAAGACCTGATCCACTATAAAATATGGGTAAACCAGATCCACTATAGGAATATGGTGAAACTTGATGTACTACAGGAAGACAGGGAAATCTGATCCACTATGGGAATATGGGGAAACCAGATTCCTTATAAGTAAAGGACTCCGATCGGGGATGGTGGTGTGTCCCGCCCAAAAGGTGTAGTCCCCATGAATTGTCTTGATAAGTTCTAGCAATGCATATTGAATTATATGAAATGATATTACATGTGTATGTGTATTCTAAAATTCCATTTATTTTTCCTATGTGATTATTTCTTATGATTCATGTCTGAAAAACTTCATTTTCGGATTAATAATGACAAATACTGAATATTAATTCACAACTACATTTTCAAATAATTTATTTATATAGTTAATTATATTTTAATTTGGTATTAAAAAATAATTTGATTAATTATACATAAATTAATCCAATTTAGGTCATTGGAACCAATTTCACATTGAAATTAGAGATCAAAACATTCCAAACTTCTTAACTTTTTTGCTAAAAAACTCGTTGCACGACACATCTACTAGATTAATTTTAAATTAATTTCATCAAATTTTTTATTAGAATTTGGAAATATTGATTCCATATTTTGATTCATAATAATTCATATTTTTAAATAAGATAAAGTTATTTCTTTAACAAAAATATTAGTGAAAGTGATTAAAATTAATTATAGCAATTAAGAGACAAATTAGCTTTAAAAGGGAATAAAATTCAAATATAAGACACCAAATTGACCTAGAAACTTGTGAAAAAACCATTAGATTCCCATATTTGTACCATATAATCCTCTGGTTTGGATTTGTACCATTATTGGATCCACTTTTAATATGAAAAATATGGGTGGAATTCTATTTTAAAATATTTACAAGAATGCCACTCCTCCACTATAAAAAGGCAGTAACCCCACCAACTTATTGAAAACTCTCAAACCCTTTGTATTAGACAAAATCTACCTAAATATTCTAAAGAAATACCTATAATAATTTTAGAATCATTACTAAATTCATAAATCCATCCAAGTGATCCATTTTGTGCAAACCGAAAGGAGTTGCCCAAAGAAGAGGTAACATCCTTCCTCAACCTCTTTTACTTTATTTTCATTGTCAACCCCCTAAAATATTCTTATTAAATTATTATATAATTACCTTAGTATCCTAACTATATTGATATGTTGTTATTATAATTTTTCTATACACACTTACACACACTTCCATTTTAGGGGTAATGAACTTACCATTCTTCTGTATGGTGAAGTACAGCCACATGAAACGATGTTCTTCATTTTTCCTTTACCATTTATCATTGTTGGAAATTATAATGTAAACCCTATTATATATATATATAAAATATTTATTATTTATTTATTCCTTTTTAATCATTATATAACAAATACCTTCATGTTTTCCATTTTGTGTAAAAATTTTAATTTCGTTTGGGGAAGTCTGGACTACGGCCTCCTCAAATTGATGTGATTTGTTTGAAATCTGCATGAAATGTATTAAGGAATGGTTAATTTAACATATATGATATTTATGAAATAATAATTATACTTTCATTATTATATATATGTATATAAATATATTTTGATAACTTTTTTTCATTCAAAATGATTATTAAATGGAAACAGCGTTTATGCGTACGTACGGCCTACCATCCCTAGGAATGGTGTATTCCATTTCATATTTCTATATTTAATAGATTATTATTAATAAATATATACTGAATATATATGATATTTATATCATGTTTTAAATTCTACAAATCATTACGTAAGTATAAGGACCAAAAATATCACAAATTAAGACACAAGTGAAGAACAAAGTGGAAATGTCCTGAAACATAACCTTAACATAGAAGTCTTAATAAGTGGGTGATATAAATACATATATGGTATTATATATAAGAATATAGTTCTATAAAATATTTATAATAAACTTATATTTATTATTCATGTGTTTTTTTTAGTACGATGTGATTCTATATATTATGTAAGGGGATTTATAGTCTCACTTTTATTTCTGTGAGATTTATGTCTTATTCACCACTCATTTCTTTTGTGTGGTGTATATACTTATCATGAATATATTATATTATTTTAATACATAAATATATGGGTATTTATATATCCATTTTATTATCTCTCTTTCTTGGGTTTTACGTTTCAAAAGTTACAAAATGTATAAATTATTTTTGTCTCAATTTTTTCTCTTTGAGATACATGCCAGGAATTTCAAAAACCATTTTTTCAAAAATGTTTTTAAAGATATTATTTTCATCTCATTTTAAAGGAAAAATGATTTCATCTTTTTTACGGTTGTCAAATATTTATTTATAATTTTTCAAAGTGTATTCAAATAAATGGATTTCAAATCAATTTCGTGCTTTCCTAATAAGTTTTAAAAGTGTTATCAAATAAATGGGTTTCAAAACATTTTCAATAATTCTTTATATGTTTTGAAGGTGGTTATAAAGAAATTTCTTTCCAAACATTTTCAGGATTTATTTATAATTTTTCATATTTATTTACAAATTAAATGGATTTCAAAAATTTTTATGTTTTAAAAATTCTTTTTCAAATAAGAAAGAATATTTTACCCAAGAAATTTTTTTAAAAGATATTTCCAAAAAAATTACATATAAGTTGAAATCCATTAGTGTAACTCATAAATTAATGGGGAAATGATCTAAATGTTCAACTCATATTCTTTATCTGAATGGTTTATGTTTTTATGAAATGATTTTAGGGAAACCCATTTCTCTTTCATAGTTTATATGTTTATGAAACCCACTTCTTTTCAGGGGTTATATTTGATGGCATGATTATAAATATGTATTTTTTTCCATAGGCTAAGATATTGTTATATGTTTATGACTCCCATTTTATTTCATGGTTTATGATATGATTTTTTATTATTTTTCGGAACATGTTTGTATGATTTCAATAAAAGATTGGTGGGACCTATATCTTCATCTGGAGAAATGTGTAAAGATTTATATCTCCTGAGATAATGATGGGATTCAATACGATGAGCTTGATCCACTGTGGAAGATTGGGAAACCTGATCTAATATGGGAATATAGAGAAACTCGATCCAATATGGGAAGATAGGGAAACCTGATCAACTATGGGAGGATGGAGAAACCCAATCCACTATATGAAAATGGGGAGACCCGATCCACTATGGGAAGATGGGGAAACCCGATCCACTATATGAAGATATGGAACCTCGATGATGGTGTGTCCATCCCAATAGGTGTGGTCCCAAGGAAGTACCCTGATAATTTATTTAAATGAATCATGACTTATAGGGAATGATATTACATATTTATTTGTATGACACAATTCTATGTGTTATTCATTTGTTATGATTTCATGGATCATTATCTTGATTCCCTTAAGATTCATGTTTTACGAACTAATAATCTTAATGCTAAGATTTACATATATGATCTTTGATATGCATGGTATAGTCTTGTAATTTTATGATAACAATATCATACCCTTATGCTCATGTTTGTCTTATATACCTCCCCTTTTTCCCTTACTGAGCATCTGATCTAACCCCTTTTTATGTTTCACTCTAAAGTTATGAAGATATGTATTAATTATGATGTGTTTAAGAAGGGTGATAGTCATGAATAACCTAGTGGGAGATAATGTAGCTCACTTACGTACCAGTGTTTATGTTTACATGTTTCCAAAGGCACTAGGCTAATACAGTGTTTGGGTATCTCTTTGTGTAATGTATAAAGTATTCCTCAAAATCGATGTAATGTTATTTTGTGAAAACCCAGGGTCGCTATACAATGACCTAGTTAAATCCAATGTTATCATAGATTAAAAATATGGTGTCATGATTTAGATATCCTAGAAATGATTATATGGTTTTCCCATTATTATTATTGTTGATCACACTATTATTTGTAGTTCTAGTTAATGGTTGTAACCCAGAAGAATCATATTAAAATTGAATATTAAGGACAATATAGTGACTATAAAAAAATAGGATTATTATAGAAATGAAATATATCATGATTATTCCTAATCCGTTATATTGAAATATAATTAACAACCTTTTCCTTAACCAACATTTGGACTCACCAAAGAATAGAAATAAAGAGTTTTCTGAGAGCTCAAGTGGTAGATACCATAGAGGAAAGCAGGCTGGATTTCCTTCATGTCATAAATGTGGAAAGAGATTCCCAGGAAACTGTATCAAAGGAATGTAAAAATGTTTTATGTTTGGAAAACAAGGTCATAAAAAAATTAATTTCCAAGGAAAAAATGAATATCATGATGGAAGGAAATAAATTTCATCCTAGGGATCCATTTATAGTTATTTGTCTAAAATTTAGGGAACCTGGTCATTATCCAAGTTAATTCTCCATTTAAAATGTTAACTTCTAGACCAAGGAAGAACATATGTTGAAATAAAATGGTTGAAGTATTTATTAGGATTCTAGAATAATATTTTATAAGTTTCTACTAGTGGTATTTTTTTTATAATAATCATGAAAAATATATATATTGTGTTAATTTTTAAATCATATATATATTTATTAACATGATAGTTATTGATACCATCATGGGTTTATGAGTTAAATATTATGTTAAAAGTTTTAAGAATCCCTTTTTAGGTTGAACATGATGGTAGTATACTATGATTAAGGATATTTTGGAATATATTTATGGTAATACATCCCATTGGTTTAGTGTATGTTTTAATAAAAAAGTTATTTAAGGAAGAATTCGATTAACTTGTTTCGGAATATATTTAAAGTAATTGGTATACATTATGGTTTATGTTATCTTTCATGCTGAGCTAATTATAGGTTATTACACCATGGTAACGTCATATGAATTATATTAATATGTTTTAAAAAATGGAAAACACATATATTGGGTGACAACCCATCACATCTGACAATATCGTGGGGATCGAACCCATAACCAAAGGTCAATAAGGGTTTAACACATACAATTAGCCTAAATGATGTTTTGGTTAATATTTAATTTTTCTTACTTAAATGATTTTATGAATAAATATTAATTATGAACCAGTAGTGTTACTATTGAGGTTTAGAGAGTAGTGTATTATATTGGATAACTTGTGAAATCCAATTCCTCTAGGAAGATAGTTATAGATATATGGAAATTCTTGACATTATTTTCTAGATCTTACAAATCATTAAAATTGAATTTCAGTGATTCAGGAAAAAAGGTTAATGAATTGGAAATTGATTGAGTCATAACCAAAGGATAAAATTGTGACTATGAAATATAAATATATCATGTAATTATATTTCCTTATATTCTCAGATAGAAAAATAATAACTCAATATTTGGAAAGGGGTCTTGAAACAAAAAAAAATTATCTTATTACCCTCATATCTGATTAATCAAATGAAATTTTAAATAATCATAGATTTATGGTTTTGAGGTCCTTAAATTTCTATTTAACATTCACTTTATTGCAATTAATTACCTCCATCACTCTAAAAAATTATTTATTTCTTTATTTCATGTCCATATCTTTGCTTTCCACCAATGTTATCCTACTTGATATCCTAGTTATTTGTTATTTTGGATAAAATTCATATTTCCATTTATATATTATTAAGGGGTAGTTTTATTAACACTTTTATAATGAGTGGGTTTCAACAATGGTATTTCGAAATTTCAAACCATTGATTATGTAGATCGAGTTCAAATTACAAGGATAAAATTAATTAAAGGTGGGTATAATGTAACACTCTGGGATTTTAAAAGAATAAAGTTGGATTTGATAGTATATGAGACACATAACCTTGAGAGTAAAGAACCCATGAGATATATTTAATTAAATTTAATCTCTTTCAGAGCTTGTGAAACACACAACATCGGGCCTAAAGTTTTTTTTTAAAAAAAGTTTTGGTCAAAGCCTCTTTATTATTAAAAAAAAGAACCAATTTTTTTGGCTAGAGGTGACCCATTACATGTCTCGTAGACCTAATGGGAATTAAATCCAATTACATGTCCCTTAAAGGCCCATATTTTTACAACAAACTCCCTTTAGTGAAATGTACTACTATAGTACCTAGGTTGCAATAGTACTTGTTATGGTACTTGTTAGGTTGGTATGGAGTATGATATTCTCCAATGATACCAACTGTAGGATAGAAATGATACTATAGATGCTCAATATACAAGAGGGGGTTGAATTTTATACTTTATAAAATTCATTTTTAACTTTTAAAGATGGTAATGTTTAACAATGTTAAACAAGGTAAATTCAAAAAACCTCTTAGTTCTACAAACATGCTTGATTCCAGAAATGTGATTCCAAGAATGTAATTCCTGAAATGTGGTTTTGGAAATGAAACTCAACAAATTTTTTCAAGGATTAATATTATACCATAAAGCATATAGAATCTTACTAAATCTGAGTGTACAAGTATAAGGAATTATAAGATAGTTATACTTTCCTCAACAAACAAAATAGAGTCGAAAACATTAAACTATACAAGTAACAAGTAGTAAATCTTTTAACCCAATGAGAATGGTATTCAACAACCTTGGATAAATGTACCTTGATTTATACTTTCACGAAATTCTATCTTACCCACACCAGGTTAACCCCTCGATACAAAAATCGGAATATGTCTTGTTATCCCCATAAGCCCTCGAACATCAAGGTAGTAGGCACCTCTATCTTCCTATCCCCAAAGCCCTCGAATGTACTCAACAACATTTAGAGTAACATGAATCAATTATAAAAATGATTTTCAGTACGCACGAAGCATGATAGTCTCTCTATAGAAATCACTTCAGCAGCACGTATTCTCTAGAGTCGTAGAACAGTATTGAGATCCTTCAAATGAGCTCCTATTTATAGGAACATCTTCAATTGTCAACTCCCTCCTACAACGGTCATATTTATCCTTGAATTTTAGAGGGACCTGTACATGTGTCACTCAAACAACAGTTGGTTAGAAACAGAAAGCACAACATCATTTTATAACCATAACAAGAGTAAGAAAAACATGGTTGCTCAACCAAACATATTTTTTGTAGTCTAAGGAAATAAAAGTTTGGAGTGTAACCCAAAACCATTCGGTGTCTATAAAATATGGATATTCAGACTCCATCTTCAAAAGAGTTTAGAACCTGAATTCTAAAGAATTCTGGTGTCTAAATTCGGTAGAATTCAGAGTCTGAACATACAACGTTCAGAGTCTGAATACATAAGAATTCGGAGTCTGAACATAGAATGTTCAGAGTATGAATTCATTAGATTTCAGAGTCTGAAATTTCAATTTTCAGAGTGTAAATTCATTATAATTTTCATTCTAAACATACAATGTTCACAGTATGAGTTCATTAGAATTCAGAGTCTGAACTCAGATCTTGAAAATAGAATGATATATATCAAAGTATTTATACTATTAAGAGGTTTTGGATATGAAACTGAATTTTATAATTACACATAAAATGAACTATATTAAGATATGAACAATGAAAAACATGGAAAGGATAAATTCCTTTTGGAAGAAAAATTTTCCTTATCAAGATGAATATTAGGGAAAATAAAATTTTCATTAATATAAGGTGTTTGTGATTTTCAAAACATACAGGAATGGAAAAGTCATAAGGAAACCTTACTGACTCAAAAATATCCCCCTTTTTTGAAAGCACAAACATCATTACGAAAAACAATATAAGGACTTAGAAAATATTTTTCTGGACATTGAAAAATAAAACGTATCTCCCTTAACACATGGGAAAAGGTGAATACGACTAACTCCCCCTTAGGATTTGGAAACACTAAGGATCGTATTCTAGATTTCCAGATTGAGACTTAGAATTTTATTGCATGTTGAAATCATCTTGGATAAGAAATCCCACTTAGATGAACTCCCCCTTACTTAGGGAAATTTATTCTTTACATAGTATGTTTTTTCCTTTCTCCCCATTTGTGATTTTCAAAAAGGAATACAGGGAATAGAAAAGTAAATATGGTACCTGAAATATTAGTACTAGACAAAAAAATATATGAAGTGTAACCCAAAATTTTATTATGATTGAAAAAATTTGTACAAGAAAGGAATACAATAAAAATCGGTATTGAACAGAATTATCCTTCAATTTCCTTCGGCATCAACTTCTTCACAATGGTTTTGAGCTTCTTGATAACCTTGTGATATTCCACTATACATTTGAGAAACGGATCCTAGTCTTCTGATTTCTTCTCTGAGGCTTTGACCTTTTCTTCTTGAGCCTTAAGAATATCTTCGTGAGCCTTCATGGCCTCTTCCTTCTTGACAAGATTTTCTTCTATCTCAATTTTGAGATCCCTTTCTCTTTTCCAACTCTGAGCAACTGAATATAACTTCCCATTCAGGTCTTTTACTTCTTGAATCTGAGAATTCTGTTCCAGAGTTAGATTTTCCTCGAAGCCATTTGTGAGATCTTTGATCATTACATATTCAGTGTCAAATGCATCCTTGACACTTTCCTAAAACTCATCATTAATTCTTATGTCTTCTATAGTTTTCCTTGACAAGCAGGTCATTTTATTGCAAGATCTTTTTTGGGCTTCGTAGTTTCTGAAAAAAATTGAAATCTTCTTCAATTATGACACACTTATCCATCACCTTGGATACTGAATCTGATTTTTTTAGGATGTGTTGAAGCATTTGGCATCTGGAGTCTATACTAGAAGAATTTGGTATAGTGCCAACAAGATTCTTCAACGACTGGACTACAAAATCATGTCCAATGGATGATGATTCTGAATCAAAAACTTTACTAGGTGAGGGGTATTTCTCTATATCAGTAACCTTCCACTTTGAAGAACCACCATCATCTTTTTTCTTAACCACAGCTTTGGTAGGTGTATCAAAAACCACTTGTTTTCCCTTATCAACCTTCAAAATAGCTTCCTCTGGATTAGGGGATTCATGTTCACTATCATAGAGTTGAACAATTATATCTTCATCTACCATTTCCATCTCAACTCGTGCCTGAGTATCCTCTGGGTTAATGAAATAATGATTAGAACTTCCTTCTCCAGACATCTTATTCACTTCTTCTTCAACCTTTTCATCTTCACCATTCTCATCTTTCCCATGGGTAGAAAGCTTTGAAGACGCAGCTTCAGATGTTCGGATTGAACGCTTCTCAAGTGGAAATTCCTTCTCATGAAAATCTTCTACTTGCTTAATGAGATCTTCGGAATCACAAATTCCTTCTTCTTTCTCTACTTCTTCTTCCACTACATTTTCTTGGACTTTTTCCAGAGTCACAAATATCTTTCTTGGTCTCTCTAGTAATGCTTATAAAAAAAAGGATTGTGGTACTGAAATGTTCTCGGATGCTTTCTTGGTGGCCTTCAGAAGTGATTTCACTATCTCTTCTTCAGTTATCTTCTTCTTTCATATCTTTTCTTTTTCATTCTTTTCAATATCATTGGCTGTCTTTTCTTTTAAAGCTTTTCCTTCAGTAGGATCCAAACCAATGCTAGGCTCCCCTGCTTTCTTTTTCTCCTTGTCTTATCTTCATTTTACTACTATGTCATCTATATATGATTTTTTTCTTAGGTTTTGGTGGTGTGGATTGGGTTAACTTAGCCTCTTGGGATTTTTCATTCTCTTCTACTTCCATAAGCTTCCTCTTCCTTCCTCCCTTCATAAAGGTCTCCGCCGCCTCCTGTGTCTTTGATAAGGATTCAGCTTCTTCCTTCGGAAAATCAAAAAATTCGTTGTATTATTTAGAAAATCCAGCATTCATCCTTATCAGAGTATCATCAATTACCAGCATAACATTTTATTTTCTTGTCTTATAACTACAAGGTATTTTTAAGGATTATAAACACTGAACAATCATCTTTGAGAGAATGGATGGGTACATGATAATATGAGCCTTCAGATTTCCATTCATTATATTCTCATTTGTAATCATAATATGATTAACTAGGTTAATCTTTCTAATATTCACCATGAAATACAGGATATACATGTCACTCTTCTTCAAAGTATCCTTGTCCCCTTTTTTCGGAATGATGAATCCTTGATCCCAAAATTCAAGAATTGAGAACTTTGTAGACAGGTAAACAATCTTTGGAGTCTTAATATCTAAAATACCAAGTAAATCCATAGTCTTCACCTTAACAAAGCTTCATTGAACATCTGGTAGCTTATGAGAACAAAACTCAACTTCTCCTTCATAAATAACTCCAATCAAACTAGTTTACTTGGTGTAAGAAAGAGCATAAGTCTTCCCATAGCTCTTGCAAGAGAATTTATCTTTTCCTTCTTCCTTGAAAAAACATTATGGCACATAGAATTCAACAAACAAGTCTGTATATACCAGATCCTGATCTCCTGGTTTTGATATGAAAACACTCTCCCATCCATTCATCTTGATGTTCTTTGAGATGATAGAATCATAATTGGCAAAGAAATTTGTATTTACTAACCCTTCACTGTAAATCTGCCATTCATAGATCAGCTTGATAGTTTACATGTCTTTATGGGAAGATACTTGGATAGACATTTAGAGTTGAGGAAATATTGAATATCCGGAATGGGTTTATGTAAGAGGGAAGGGCTTCAGCATGTGAAAGCTTGGATCTCGATCTGGGACAACCATCAGGGGTCATTTATATAGGTTTTTGAGGTAACGGTTCAGCTTCTATACTCAATCCAACGGTTGAAGAATATTGAGATCAGATCTGACAGTTGAGATGATAGCTGGAAGGGCATTTTGATAGAATCTGATCTTTTGAGGTTTCTAATAAAAAAATTCGGATTTAAGAAAAAGTGAATAAAAAATTTTAAAAAAAGAAGAAAATACTAACAAATAAAAGAAAATTATGATAATTTATGAAAGGAAACATACCTTTCGGATTTCTAGGAAGATTATTCATATAGAGGAAAATTATTATTGAAGAACATTAGATTTCAAAAATGAAAATTTTAAGATTGAAAATTCCAACTATAAAAAATTTCAATAAAAAAACATCATTATGAAAAAAAATTAACTACAATAATCAACATAACAAAAATTTGAGAAAATATTCATCATGAAAATTTATAGAATCTTCATTAAGAAAATTTAGAAAATCTTTATTATAAAAATTTTGAAAATTTTTATTACAAAAATTGAGAAAATATTTATTACGAAAATTTAGAAAATATTCATTACGATATTTTTTTAACTAAATATATATTAGACTATGAAAACTTCAGAAATCTTACAAACAAATTTACCCCCCCTATGAAAAGGATTTTATTACTGTAAATATATCGGTTTCAACAAGAAGTTATATGGAAGACTACCTTACAGTTATCATTCCTAACTTCTGTTTAATGTATTCAAATCTATCAGAGGGTATATATTTTGTGAAAATATCCGGAAGTTGATCTTGTGTTCCGATAAATTGAAGAATTATATCCCCTTTTTGTGTGTGATCCTTAAGAAAGTGATGCCTAATATATATGTGCTTTGCATGAGAGTGATATTCAGGGTTTTTACTTAAAGAAATGGAACTAGTATTATCGCACAAATTTGTGTTTTGGTAAAACTCATACCATAGTTTGTGAGTGTGTGTTGCATCCACAACACTTGAGCACAACAACTTCCAGGTGCTACATATTCAGCTTCAGCAGTGGAAAGTGCTACTGAGTGTTGTTTTTTTCAGGACCAAGAAACTAATGAATCTGATAAGAAATGACAAGTTCCGAATATACCTTTTCAATCCATTCTACATCCACCAAAGTCAGCATCCGGAATTTTTTTTAAAACAAAATCATTTTCAGAAGTATAAAAGAGTCCTAAATCCATGGTTCCCATGAAGTAGCGAAAAATTATTTTCACTGCCTTTAAATGAGATTCCATAGGATTGGATTGATATTTTTCACATAAAAATAATGAAAACATTAAGTCTAGTCAATTAGCTATCAAGTAAAGTAGACTTCCTATCATACCTCTAAAAGATGTTTGATCTACTGGTTTCCCATCTTCATCAAGATCAAGTGAATTTGAGGTACCAATGGGAGTGCTTATACTCTTAGTGTTGTCATATCCATACTTTTTAAGAAGATATTTAATATACTTATATTGGTATATGTAGATACCTTCTGGTTTTTGAGAAATTTGAAAACCAAGGAATAATGTTAACTCACCCTTCATACTCATTTCAAACACATATTTCTTTAGATCTGCAAAGGAATCAATTAATGATTACTGAGTTGAACAAAATATAATGTCATCAACATTAATTTGAACAATCAAAACATTTTTCTTATATTTCTTTATAAAAAGGGTTGGTTAATAATTTCCATTAACATAATTATTTTGAAGCAAAAATCATGTAAGCCTATCATACCAAGATTGAGGGGCTTGTTTGAGTCTATAAAAAGATTTGGTATGTTTATAAACATGTTTAGGATATTTTCAATATTCAAAAACAGGAGGTTGTTCAAAAAAAAACTTCCTCTTGTACATAACCATTAAGGAAAGAACCTTTAATATCCATTTGAAAGAGTTATAAATTGAAGAATACTGCAAATTCAAGTAGAATACGAATAGAATCAATTCTAGCTACTGGAGCATAGTTTTCTTCATAGTCTATTTTTCTTGTTGATTATAGCCTTTAGAAACCAAACTAGATTTATTTCTTACAATGATTCTATTTTCATCACACTTCTTTCTAAAGACCCCTTTGACACCAATAACAGACGTTTCCTTAGATATTTCAACCAAGGTCCAGACATTATTCATTTTGAATTCATTTAGCTCATCTTTCATAGCTTTTATCCAATCATCATCACCTTAAGCATCAATAGTGATTTTTGGCTCTAATTTGGAACGATATTATAGATTTATACTTCATTTCTTAAGGAACATCTAGTCCTTACAGGTTGATTTACATCACCAATGATACTATCACTAGGTTGATTCTTTAGAAACAACTAATTTGGTATTTGTAAAACCTATTCATCAACATAATGTAGGAAGTCTTCGGTAGTGAATGTTTCAGAAATATTTTCTTGTACATTTTCCTTATAAGAAGGATCTTCTAAAAAAGGATGATAATCAGTTTTTGAAAACACATCTAAATTTGTAGGTTGAGGTTTTTTAAAAACAAAAGGATCAGTTTCATAAAATCTGACATGTACTTTTTCTTCAACAGTATAAGTATTTTTATTAAAAACACTATAAGACATAGAAGTTGTGGAGTAGCCTATAAAAATTCATTCATTAGATTTTGGTTCAATTTTGCGTAGAATATCTTTATTATTGAGAATGAATACCTTGAAACAAAAAACCTTGTAGTAGGAATGTCTATGTTTTATACCATTCCATAACTCATAAGGAGTTTTATTAAGAAAATCTATACTGAAAACACGATTTATAGTATAAAAAACAGTAATTGTAGCTTCATACCAAAAATTTTTGGCTATAGAATATTCACTCAACATAGTTCTTATTATCTCATGAAAATTTCTATTTCTTCTATCAACAACACCATTTTGTTGAGGTGTTCTGGGTGTTTAGAATTTAAGAGTAATTCCTTTTCTACTACAAAAAGTTTCAAAATCAGAATTTTGAAATTCTCCTCCATCATCACTATGAATAGTTATCAAAGGATGGTATTTCTCATTTTTAACATGGGCTCTAAAAATTTTTAAATAAGAAAAATGTTCAGATTTCTTTACTAGAAAATAGACCCACATAAATCTAGTGTAATCAACAACTAAGTCAAATACATAATATTTTCCTCCAATGCTTCCAGTTTGTGTCAGACCAAAATGATCCATGTGCACTAATTATAATGCATCAGTGGTTGAGACTTCACCGATTGATTTAAAAATTGATTTAATTTTATTTCCATATTGACAAGGATCAAAAAGTTTTGAAGAATCAAATATAAGCTTCGATAGATCGTTAAATATTCTTTTCATAGAGATTATGAATAGGTTTATAGGGTTACAATGTCATAACCTTCTATTCCACAACCAAGAATGATCTACCGTTTCACTAGGTCAAGGTAGTTATTGGCTCATAAGGTCTTCTAAGATTATTGTGTAAATATTCTCTAGCCTATGGGCAGAAAGAATAAATTCTTCCTTGTAATTGTGTACTAAGAACTTTTCATTCCTAAAATTCACAAGGTATCCTTCGTCACATAATTTACTTATGATAATAAGGTTGTTCTTAAGACCTTAAACAAATAAAACATTTGAAATAAAAGTTTTTCTAAGAAGAAATATGTTACCTATACCAATAATTTCTCCCTTAGCATTATCTCTGAAGGTTACTTTTCCTCATTTTGTATTAATAATCTTTTCAAAGTAGTTTTTATTACTAGTCATATGTCGGGAACATCCACTATCTATGTACCAAGTATTGTTGTTGGTACTTTCTTTGTTTTGCTAAAAATAAGAATGTTAGACTTTAGGAATCCAAAATTTCATGGATCTGGAAACTTCATGAAGAAAAATCTTATGCATCCACATTTTCTTAGAGAAATAAGATTTATGAAAACAAAAATACTGGGTTTTGTTTAATGAACAAATTTTTTCCCAATTCCCACCACACTGACACTTAGTGCAGAATGGAGCACTTTGAGGAACAAAATAATTTTACTAGAAATGGGTTTTGAACAAGTAGAACCAAATCCAGAATTATTCATTAGAGGTAGAATTTGAGAATACATTTTATCAAATTTTTCATTTCATAATCTAAAGGTTGACAAACACTTCCTCATGGAAAATTTTCGGACATGAGTCTAATAACTATGTTCTTGTTTTCAAAAACATTAGTTTTAGCACTAGAGATAGGCTCAAAATCATTTTTATTAGAAATTAATTTTTTTAGATCCTTAGAACGTTTATCCTTATAAGAATTAACTTCCTCAAGGATTTTTAAAATACTTTCAAAATCAAGGGTTTTCATATCTATATTTTTAGAAATATCTAATATTTTCTTAGTAAGAATAGTATTTCTAGAATTTTCTTTATCAATATTTTTCTTGTGTTTTGAATTCTCATTCTCAAGGAGTTTAACAAACCTAAAAACTTATTTATAGGTAGGTAAAGTACTATCTTCATCAGAATAAGATTCTTCATCTGAGGATTCATAGTATTTACTATTACTATTTAAATATATATGGGTGATGGATTCGGCATTGTGTACCTTGGACATTATGCAACGATTTTCAATATGTATTCTGGCATTAAACCAATATTCTTTTATCCATAACATTTCTAATCTGATGATTCATCTGAAGAGTCACCACCCCTAACACTCCAGGTGTCATTAGCATTAAGAACTTTCTTAGCTTTAGCTTTGTATTACTTCTTCCTATTCCTTTCAGAATGATTTTCCATTTTATCTTTTTTATTAAGAATAGGATAATCAAGCCTTATATGTCCATCACTTTTTCATTAATAACAAGTTACTTAAGAGTATTTATTTTCATTTCTTTCTTTCTTCATGTATTTTGATTGAAAGTTATTCTGTCCAACAATCATGTTCATAATTCAAGCAAGATTGGCTAATTAATTCTCTGAATATTCACTTCCACTAGATTCAGATTGAATAACAATCTTCTTAGATTTAGATCTTGTAACACTCTCAGGAGTCTTGGATTTCATTTTATTTGAAGTTTTTGTAAAAGAGACACTACCATTTCAATTCTTCTTGTTAACATTGTCAGCAACACTCTTCATTCTAGTCTTATATTGAAGAAGAGTTTCAAAAAGTTCATCAAGAGAAATATGTGTAACTTTTCTATTCTCATCTAAAGCTGTCCTCTTAGATTCCCACTCATTGGGAATAATGTCTATAATTTTTTCTATAAGTTCCTCATCATCTAATCCTTTATCACCCATAGATTATATACTATTAACAATATTCATAAATATCTATTGTACCATACAAATTTGTTCTCTATATGGAAAAAACTGTGATACTCATCTTTGAGCATAGCTCTTCTAGTATCAATAACATTGGAAGAACCAAAATGTGTAACCTCAAGATTCTTACAAATACAATTTTTGGATTCACAAGATGAAATCTGGTTATATATATTTCTTGTCATAGAACAAAGAAAAGTATTGTGTACTTTATAATTTAGTTGATATTCGTTCATCTCTTAGTTGGTGAAAGTACTGAATTCCTTGTCATGGATTTTATATCCTCTAGTAAGCATAAAAAAATGGTCTACTATTATATTTATAATAAAAGTCTTCAGAAAATCTCTCCAATATTCATAATCATTACCATCAAAAATAGGGGGTCTAGAAGGATTTAACATGTCTATAGAAGCATCATTTTCTCCTATAATATTAAGGAAAATATTTTCACACAAACTTTTTAGTAAAAAAAGCTTGTAATCAAGGATAAAAATATCCTAATCAAGGAAAATATAGAACAATGAAAAACAAGAGAAAGAAAACTCATATGTTAATATAAGTATTTCAGAGACCTTATCTGATACCAATTGTTAGGTTGGTATGGAGTATGATATTCTCCAATGATACCAACTGTAGAATCAAAATCATACTATAGATGCACAATATACGAGAGGGGGGGTGAAATGTATACATTAAAAAATCCTTTTGAACTTTTAAAGATGGTAATTTTTAACAAAGTTAAACAAGGTAAATTCACAAAACCTCATAGTTATACAAACTTTCTTGATTCTAGAAATTTGATTCTGAGAATGTAATTTCGAAGATGTGGTTTCGGAAATGAAACTCAAGAAAAGTTTACAAAGATAAAGATTCTACCTTAAATCGTATAGAATTTTACTAAATCAGAGTGTACATGTATAAGGAATTATAGGATAGTTATACTTTCCTCAATAAACAAAATGCAGTGGAATACTTGAAACAATACAAGTAACAAGTAGTAAATCTTTTAACCCAAAGAGAAGTGTATCCAACAACATTGGATAAAGGTCCCTTTATTTATACTTTCAAGAAATTCGGTCGTACCCATACCAGGGTAAGCCCACGATACAAATATCAGAATCTGTTTTGTTATCCCCGCAAGCCCTCGAACTTCAAGGTAGTCGACACCTCTGTCTTCATATCCCCAGAAGCCCTCGAATGTACTCAGCAACATTTGGAATCACACGAAGCAATTATGAACAAGATGTTTAGTATGCACTAAGCATGAATGTATCTCTCTAGAAATCACTTCAACAACATGTAATCTCTATAGTTAATGAACATTATTGAGCTCGTTCAAATGAGCTCCTATTTATAGGAACATCTTTAACGGTCATCTCCCTCCTCCAACAGTAATATTTTTCCATAAATTTCGGAGGGACCTGTACACATGTCACTCAAACAACGGTTGCTTAGAAACAAAAAGCACGACATCGTTTTATAACCATAACAAGAGTAAGAAAAACATGGTTGCTCAACCAAACCTATTTTTAGGAGTCTATGGAAATAAAAGTTTAGAGTCTAACCAAAAACCATTCGGTGTCTATAAAACATAGATATTCAGAACTTATCTTCAAAAGAGTTCAGAACTTGAATTATAAAGAATTCTGGAGTCTAAATTCATTATAATTCTGAGTCATAACTTACAAAGTTCAGATCCTGAATGCATAACAATTCAGAGTCTGAACATAGAATGTTCGGAGTCTAAATTCATTAGAATTCAGATTCTGAACATAAAAATTTCAGAGTCTGAATTAATTAGAATTAGGAGCCTAAAATTATAAATTTTGGAGTCTAAATTCATTAGAATCCAGAGTTTGAACACAGATCATGAAAACAAAATCCTATATATCTAGGTATTTGGAGGATTTCGAGGTTTTGAATACGAAACCTAATTTTGTACTTAGACATAAAATGAACTAGATTAAGATATAAACAATGAAAAACATGCTAAGGATAAATTTTTTTGGGTAAGGAAAATTTTCCTTATCAAGATGAATATTAGGGAAAATAAAGTTTTCCTTACAATAAGGTGTTTATAATTTTCAAAACATGATGGAATAGAAAAGTCATAAAGAAACCTTACTAACTCAGTAGTATTGTCACCACTACAGTTGCTACTACACTGCCCACCATAGTTATAGTGCAGATGGTGTTATAGATACACCATTTATATAGTTCTACTATAGTGAAACTATAGTGAAGTTATAGTACCAACCTCCATTTTGTTTTAAGCCCCCATCCTTAATGTGTTATTATGGGGTGCTTACCACAAATCCAAACCAAAACTACAAAACGAAAGGTGGGCCTTGGTCACAACCTCGTGCCTAAATGAATCAAAATATAGTATAACATTATAATATAGACATTAAATTGGAAGGTATAAATATTAATTTCTAAATTATTAAAATAATGTTTATATATTTATTTGAAATAAAATAAGAATCATTTAAAAGAAAATGAAATGTTTTCTAAAGAACTGTATTCTTCTAAAAGATGGTTCAGTCATAGTTTGCACACATAAATTATAATTATTATTTAACACTTTTAAAATAATTATTTGATAAAATGAAGTTTATTTTTTAATTCAAAATATCAAAATAATATTAGGGTTTTTTTATTTTTTGAATAGATTAATTTTTGAATGAATAGTGAAAAATACAGATTTTTAATGAAATATACCTTTTCGTTTAAACAATTTACCAAGTTAGTTATACTTTAAAATTATTTAAAAGTAAAATTTGTTTAATTATATCATAATTTAACCAATTTATGTAATTGGAATTAAATTATTATTGAATTTTAATATTAAATCCTTCCATATTTATAAAATTTTTATCTTTGGAAACCTACTTTTTCATCACATTTATGCGTATAACATTAAATTAGATTTTTCCAATTCTATGAATTGAATTAGGAAAAAAGAATTCTATGTTTATAAATCAGAATAATTTATATTATATAATAATTTAAACATTATTTTTTACCATTATGAATGGTAAAAGAAGTAAACCATAATTACAACAATTAAGGTAAAAATTGATTTACCAGAGTCCTAAACTATAAAGATATGGGTTAAAATGACCTAAAATCATTTCCAAATCCCATTTTATATACCTCTTTAAACCTTATAACCAATAAGGTTATATAATTAACCATTTTTTCTAAGGCTATTCAAATGATAAAAACATGGGTCTAATTGAGTCATTTTAAAAATTTCTTGTGTATCTTCTCCCCCACATATAAAAGGCCACCCCCTATTCTCCCTTATCCACACTTCCAAATCCATTTGGTTTGTAAAATACCTATGAAAATCACTTAATTACTTCCCTAAAAACATCCTAGAGATTTTATTTTTATCATAAATCCAACCATGGAAGGATTTTGGTGCAATCCTAAAGAAGATCTCTGAAGAAGGGGTAACATTCTAAAACAATCCTTTTTATTTTTCTTCTTATCACACCTCCTTAAAATACTATTAAACCATGATTATGTAATAAATTAATTATATTAAAAATAATAATATTTTATTATATTAATTATTTTACCTATATCAATTTTCACTTCCATCAAATGGGAAATGGAACTATCAATCGTGTATAAGGTAGACTACAACATCGCAAATCTTTGTAATTTTTATCCATCACCACTTTTAAAGAATGGATATAATGATGAATTTATCACATATATGTGATATTAATTACATTATTATACTTATTTAATTATAATATCAAATACACCGTCTTATTTTCCTTGCTATTTAAAATATGATAATGTTTCTTGTGTATATAATGGACTACCGCATCATGGAGCGATGTGATTCATTTTTCACTTTCTATTTATTTGGAAACGAATAAAGATAAATTTAGAGAATATATGTGATATATATGACATTATATTTATTATTTAAAAATTAATATATCACATAATTATTTACCCTTTATCCCATTAATGAAATTATAACGTAGCTTGTGCGTATATACAACATATCTTCTCCCCAAAGCAATGTGATCCACTCCCCATGTTCAAATATAAATAATAATTTTAAAAATGTACCTAATGAATAGAAATTATATTTATAAAATTAATAAAATTCTGGATATTATAGATCTATATCTTATACATAACAACCAGAAAATTCATGATGAAACACGCATGGGAAAATAAGGAAATTAACATGAAAAACAATAAAAATAAGGAAATATAATTACAAAACGAGTGATAATATGTAATAATAGGATCATATATGATATTATAAATATTATTACAATTATTTAATAAATAAATAACATGATCGAAAACATTATTAAAGATTTTAAATCATGTTCAACTGATGAAAAATATGAGGTAAACGACTTGATCTCAATTTTTTTCATTGAGGCATATTGAAATATTATTCACATAATTTATTTTATATGGTGTATATACTGCCAATTTGACAAGTAATATCATGATTAATTAATAATTCATGATATTTTATGTTCCAATTTTAATTATTTCCTCTAATGGGACTTGTCTTATAAGTTACAAAGTGGTAAATAATTTTATTACTCGATTTCCATTCATTGGGTTATATTACTACTTCTTTGTCTTGGATATTCTAAGATTATGTGTATAATGACTTTTTAATATATTATGTTTTATTTCCACTTGTTTTATTTTTCATTAAATTTGATACATGTTATTGATTCATTGATTAATTCTTCACTTTAACAGTATAATTTTATGGAGGGTTTATTTTACAATCTCATTTTAATCAGGATTTTTATGCCTGAATTTCCATTAAATGAAATTATTTTATCATTGTCTTGTAAAAAAATTTCATTTTATTCTCCCCTATTTATTAATGAAGTTATAAAGTAATTTTATTATATTTATAATCATTAGTACATAAAATTGTTGAGAAAATGATTCAAGAAAATCCCCCTTTATTTCTTTTTGGTTGAAAATCCTTTTTCATCAAAATCCATATTTTCCGAAAATTCTTTAAATTTTTTTATCCCTTTTAATAATGGTTTATTTAATTCATTTTAAAAAATTTAAACTTTTTATAAAATATTTTTAGGAAAAATCATGTTGTTTTCAGAACAAGGCTTATTTGGATTTTAAGGAAAAATTAAAAGGAATATTTTTTTAATGTGTACGATATGAACAAAATTTCCAGCCATCTTGACTAATAAATTTTTTATAGATTATTTTATAAATTTAAAAGGTTATTTTCAAAGAAAAAGCTATTTAGAATTTTTTGTGAACTTTTATTTTTAAATGGTGATTTTCAATGTGTAAAGGTTATTTTCCTCAATAATGTTTTAAAGGGTCTTTTCCTGGAATTTCTATTCATAAACAATAAAAACCCTTATTAAACTTTTGATCCACTAGGGATATTTTTTATTGATATCATACTTATTCTTTATATGGATGGTTTATGATCATTTTTATCCATGAAATTATTAACATTAAATTTCATGATTCATTGTTGTAGTTAGTAACTTTCTATTGAAATATTCAGTTTCTTATGATCATTAGACATTAAATTTTTCATAAATATCTATGTTATTTATCATGGATATGTTTATTTCTTAAATAGTATGTCATTTATACATATAGTGATCTACATTAAAATTTATTTTTATATCTAGGGAAATATTTATAAATATGTGTTCTTTAATCAATATAGATATTTCAAGATAAGGAACATTGTTCATGAATTAAATCAATTATTCAATAAATGTGTTTTTATTTGAAAATATAGTGATTGGTGGGGCCTAAAATTATATATCCCCGTGACGCGTCAGTATTCTTATGATTTGAATAAGTAAACTATAATTAAATGTGTTTTTACACTTAGTTTTAAACAGTCTCATTAATGAAATTGGAAGTAGAGGTATCATGAAACCTTAGATCATGATGTACAATAATTAAGTATTTCCAACATTAATAATTTTGTTATTATTATCCCTAAGATTTTTGTAATTATATTGTATTTATATGCATTTCATTCTCAATTATTTATCAAATAGAGTGTGTTTTTAGTTATTTACCTTTACATATTGATTGTACCTTATCTATTTATGATAGTAAAGTTATTTAAATGAAATGTGTTTTTAGTTATTTACCTCTCTATATTGATTATTCCTCATCTAATCATTATAGTCAAGTTATTTATTCAATATCATGTGTTTAAGTTATTTATATTTCTGTATTTATTATTATCCATAATATTTTCTCATTGATATTATCTATGGATGCATTTCATTCTTAGTTTCTTGACTGCATGGAATCTGTGTTCTATTATTTAACTTTTTATGTTTATTTTTCTTATTTATTCATGACATCATTTTTTGTACTTAACCCTTAGTGATCATTTGTAATCACCCTTATTTATTTTTCTTTCCCAAAAATCTAAAAGGTGTACAATGAATGATATTTAAGGATATTCTATAATGGAGAATTATATTGTCAAAAAAATTGTTTTTTTATTTTTATATTCAAATGTAATATAGGAATCATGTATGTATCTAGTTTACTAAGACTAAAAAAATATTTCATCCTTAGGTATGAAATTTCATGTATCTTATGCTAATTTAAAAATGAATATTTTAATTCCAGGTTACTGGGTTCGAGGTTGTTACATCAAAGATCTATCAAGATGGTTCTTTAGATACTTTTGAACTAAAAGTAATTTCCAGATTCCTCACTTGTTTCTAAGGAAAAATGTACAAATCACCATCTGTTGGGAATGGTGAAAATCCATAGATATTTCATAATTGGAAGACATTTAGGTGTGAATAAATTTTATAAAAGAATTTATAGGTTTGTATTCTTAATTTATTACTTTTATCGACGATATGAGTAGATATAAATATTTCTACTTAATGAGATATAAGTCTGAGTCATTTTTTAAATTCAAAGAATTAAAGAATGAAGTATAAAATCAACTTATTAAAAAGATAATAGAGATTCCATTTAATTAAGGTGGTGTGTATATTAACCAATATTTCATTAATTATTTATAGAATGTTGGGATTCTATCTCATCTCACTTCATTTTATACACCATAGATGAATGGTTTTAGTGAAAGGAGGAACTATACCTTGTAAGACATGGTAAGGTCGATGATGTGTCATGTTGATGTTTCATTAAAATTTTGGAGATATTCATTACTAACTATGATTTATACAGTAAAATTAGATCAAACTAAGTCATCAAAAATAATTTCATTTGATTTATCGAGTGGAAGTAAATATGGGGCTTTTAAGTACTCTTTTATGAGGTTATAAGGTGTTTATTAAGGATAATTCACGAAAAAAACTTGAAAACCAAGGAACAAAATGTATATCTATAAAATATAATAATTAAAAAAGAGGATATTACCTATAAGACCACTTAGATAGAAAATTCTTTATAGAAATATAATCCATATTTATTGGGGGGAGCACATCTATAAAAGGGATGGTGGTAGTAATATTGACCTTAATTAATTTGATGCTCAAGATTCAAAAGACTTGGTTAAGTATCAAATTACATAGGTCCCTATGTAATAAGTTATTCCTAAAACAAAAGTACTACACAAGATCACCATAGTGGTTAGAGAACTAAGATGATAAATTTTTCAAATCACAGAGGATGGTGAATCATTATTAGCCGAAAATAATGTTCATCTCTCTTGTAAGGTGGTAGTAGAGGGCTGAATATATATATGATAAAAATAATACATAAATTATGAGATAGATTATATGTATTAAAACCATTTATGGGTTCTAGTAAATTATATGGTTGATGTAAATACCATTGGGTGTAAATGGATATTCAATGAAAAACTAGACATGTATTGTAAAGTGTGTACCTATAAAGAATGACTAGTGGCCGATGGGTTTAAATAACATTAAGGAATATACTATTAAAAAACATTTTTTTTTCTTTTTCTGCGCTTAAATAAATTATAACTATATTTTAAATTGTATCATTCCCTGACAGTGACATTTTCTAGATGGATATCAAAACAACTTTCACTGATAGAAACCATGTGGAAGATGTCTATATGATTGAGCCAAAAGGTTTTGTAACTCTAAGTAATTCCAAAAAGGAATTCATGTTATAGATATCTATATATGGATTGAAGCAAGAATAAAAGTCATATAACATTTAGTTCGATGAATATAAAGCCTAAATTGTTTAAAATAAACTTTGTTCGATATCATATTCAACACACAACATTGAGTTTAAATTAATCGCGATATAATATTAAAATATTATTATATAAATGTGACTAATTTAAAATAGCCATTTAAATTGGTGGAAATTAATAATATTAAAAAATTTAGGAAATATATATATAATTTCTATATAAAGTTTTTGATAAATTCATTATAAGTGCTTGACTTTTAACAAATATATTTTCTTCAACAACAAAAATTATGTTTCCTTCATAAATGATATTTATTTCTTTTTGTGTGAAAATATTATAATTAATTTTTATAAACTATAAATATATTATTTTAAAAAATTAAAATCATTTTTAAAATCATGATATTGATATTAATGTATGGTGAAATTTTTTGTAATTTTTAGAAAATATCAATTTTTCTGTGAATAGTGAGAAATGCAGATTTTTATCAAATTTTCATTTATTTTTAGGAAATTAGGCAACATATAAGTACCATTAATATTTTAATTTGATTTAAAATTAAAAAAATTAATTATATATTCTGATTTAATAAATTTTATTACTTTTAAATCATCTTTATATAGGATTTTCGTATTATTTTATTTTTAGGCCTTAAAATACATTTTGTCAGAAAACTGTTTTAAAGTGAAATATGATTCTCTATTTTAAATCATTAAAATAAACAATAATAATAAATTATTTAAATTAAATTTATATTATATATATATTTATAAATTTAAATTCATATAATGAATATTACTAGTTATAGAGTTAATGTAAAATCATCTTTTCCTTGAAAATTTCATTTTTCTTAAAATCGAATTTCATTGCACTTATGGGTTTTATTTTAAATTAAATTACAATAATTATATAAATTGAATAAAATAAAATTTATTCCATATTTATAATTAGAAAAGTTCAAAATATATTATAATTTTAAATTTATTTTTTTCATAATGAATAGAAAAAATAGTAAAAAAAATAGTTGTCGGGGTAAAAAATTAAATGGGTAAAAGTGAGTAAACTTGGAGGTAAAGAGGATAGAATGTTTAAAATGTTTTTATTTATAATTATAGTGGATTCTATCCCCCTTATCTCTCTTATTTTATTTAATCAGTAAAATTTCCTAGAACTTTTTTTTGAGAGTGAATTCCCAATATTGAAGTGTTTTGGCTATTTACAAGAATGTCATTCATCATGCCTTATAAAAAGGAACCTCCTCTCCTATAATTTATACAACTAAAAGACTAATTTTTTCATGAAATACCTACCCAAAAATATTACTTAATTCCATTACCACATTATATAACAATTTTTTTATAATAAATCCAAGCTATGTATGCTTAAAAGTGGTGGTCTGAAAAAGTGGCATCATTCGTAATCGATAATCTTTATTTTATTTCATCTTCCACCTCCAAAAAATAGTAATCAATCATGATGATAAAATAAAATTAGAATCCCTCATATACTAAGATATTATTATGGTAATTTATTAACTTAAATACATATCCATATCCAATAAATGTGAAACAAAACCATCGTTCTTGTGTAAGGTGGACTACCACATCACAGACTGATGTAATTTATTTCCCATTATTGAATTACAAAACCATTTATGATGATGGATTTAATGTTTATATATTATATTAATTACATATTATCTATTATAGAAAATTAATATATCACATACCGTCTTTCCTTACCATCCATTGAAAAATGATAACATCGTTTAGGTGTACGGTGGACTACAGCCTCACAAAACGATGTGATTCCATTTTTTATTGAATAATCACATAGATGTTATATGTAAGTGGATTTAATGAAATAATATTCTATTTATGATATAATTATCATTATGTAAATATAAAATAACACAATACTATTTTTCACCGTGATCGTTGAAAAATGAATACGTTACTAATGTGTGCATATGGCCTACCATCTCTATGATTGTAGCGTAGTTCTTTTTTCATAACCACATTTCAATGTTGATATAAAAATAATAATTTATTTATAAAAATTATAATTATTTTAATATTATTATACTATATATAATGGAACAATAACCCCTTTGACCATGATCAACACACAGATTTCATTTTGAAATTATAAACTGAGCATCCTCAAAAAAACCCGATGTGGACATAACATATTAAGTAATTAAATAAGTTATTAAAATAAATTAAGTAAATAGTTTAACTGTAAGGAATTAAAATTTTAAAAGTTTCTTAATCAAATAAATATTTTTTATATGTTTAATACATATGAGATAAAATACATACACGAAAAATCCTGGATTCGAGGTAAGGGTTTCCGACTCAAAACATTCATCCTTCAGACACATATTCTTTTATGCACCTAATTTATTTTATATGATTTATATACTTAAAATTTACATATTATATCATTAATAATTTATAATTCATGTTATTTTATGTTAAAATTCACTTACTTTATTAATGGGGGTTATGATTCAAAATTTACCAAGGTTGTAAGGGTTTATGATTCAAACTCATTTTAATCAGGATTGTTTGTGCTTTAATTTCCATTGAAGGAAATTATTTTATAATATTTAAATAAAACCATTTAATTTTATTAACCTCTATTTATCCATTTACTTTTAAATTCATAAAACCATTCTCCTCTCATTTTTATTTTAAATTCTTGAGTATATGTCTTTAAGTAAAATCAGCTTTATTTCTCTCCTGGGTTGAAAACCCTTTCTCTTCTATGTCTATTTTTTATTTAAAAAAATTATAAAATGTTTTGAAATTATTATATTATTGTTTAAATTAATTTTTAATATTTTTTAATTTTAAAAAATATTCTAAAAGGAAACTTATTTTCATTTTATGAAGGAGGATCTTTTTAACCTTTTTACAATACTATACAAGGAATGTTTTTTTTATTTTATACTATGTGTATTCAATTACCTACCATCATGACCACTAATATATTTAAATCATACTTTATAAGTTTACATTTTTATTTTATAGAAATGTTTTATATAATATTTTGGAAATTTTTAAAATAATTAAGAAGTGATTTGAAAGTGAAAAGGGTATTTTCCTGAAATAATACTCCTTGTAATCTTTTAAATATATTTTCAACAATGAGGAAAAACATTGATGATATTTATTACTTATAAATTATGTATATATGCCTATAAAATATATAAAACTACTATTCTCCTTTAATTTTACATGGTAATACATGCCTTTTTCTCATCTCCCAAATTCAATCATTATGATTTTTTTTTTGATCGTGATATGAGACAATAATATTCAACCCATTTTCTTTCTATATGTAATTATTATGTCATGACTTATGATTGAATTACATTATAAAGAACTTGTAGATCATTAATATGTTTTGATGTGTTTTTATAGATATTAATTCAATGAATTGGGTAATGTGTTTAGTCTCATGAGGTATTATGTATGAAATTAGGGAGTAAACATAATCTATTATGGGACTTTTTTCACTATGTGATATTTTCTTGGAATTTTGAATTGAATCATGTTATATTTTTATTTCAAGTTTCCAATGATTCCATGATCTTATTATGATATGTTTTATATTTTATGATTCTATGTGATGACTCCAGATCCTTATCTTTTCTGATACCATTTTATGTCATTGACTCACAAGTTATGCTTCCTTATCATGTTTATTACCCTACTTGGTTTTTTAGCTTTTCACTTATGTATATGTATTTTAAAAGGTTATTATATGTAGTTTTAGGATCTCAAATGTATTTAGGATCTTATATATATCAAAAAAAAATATGTTATGTTTTAGTTTCTATTGATGTTTTATATACCTAGTCTTTAAAATACACTAGGCTCTGTGATCTTTGGCTTGTTATTTAACAGATGATTATTTTAAAAATCATTTAATAATATGTATAAGAGGTTTGGTTCACTATAGTTGGTATTAAAAAAATGTTTAATTTAAAATTTGGAAACTATAATGATAAAAGTTTAGTAAGAACCCTAGGGATAAGTCTCAGGATATGTTTCATTATATCAAATATATCGAAATTTTTATGAATTATAGGCTAAGTGGTTTCCATGAAATTACATATCTATATATACACGATAATTGGATGTGTCTGTGGAACATTTTTTCATAGGTATAATAACTCTGAAAAATCGGCTCATTGATATGGACTCAAATGTCACTCAGTGCATGACAATGGGCCTTACGGGACACATGGTTTGACACTCCCAGCAGATATTCTATGGAAATTAAAAAACAATTTATGAATCATTATGAAGGACTTGAAAAATATTTTCAGGTGAGAAAACCAAATAGGAAACATTATCATTAGAAACCTAGATTTAAACATATATAATAATAAGTCAAGATATTCTTATCATTTATAAGTTATTCCTCCTGTGTTTTAAATTTATTCTTTTGTATGCTTTTTAGTCAATGTATTGTCATATTTTTTTCCTTTAGTAAATGATGATAAATATGATAAATAATTCCAATAACCAATTTTATGGGAAATATAACTATTTTATTAATGATATTACTATCCTAATGGTAATTTAATTTGGATATCTTTTTTATCATGCCAAATCTGATATATCTAAATTTGATCAAAAACTAAAATATAGTTAAATTTCTAAACACATAAAAGAAGATAAGTATGTTACATCATTGAATTTAATGTTTTGAAGATTCTAAAGAAAATAATATTCAATTTAAATCATCTAGAAAATGTGGGAATAGTAACCCTAGAAAATGCCTTAAAGTGACTATGATATGCATTATATGTGGAAAATGATGGTACAATGCATCTAGTTTACAAAATAAAAAAAAATTGGTTAATAAGACGCAGGGAAAAAAATTTAACCTAAGGTACCACTAACTGTTCAATGTTTTTGAGGTGAGTAACTTTATAATTATCAACATAAGTTTCATAGTAAAAGGATTAATTCCTATGATCTTATGTTATGATAGGTGTTGAAACTTGAGAATCATGTTTTTGAAGTATTTATATCAATGGTATGATGGTTATAAGAACCATCATACTTCAAATGATTGTTCTATAATTGTTTTAATTTAAAGATTTTCCTGAATATTATAAATGGGAAAAATGAAAAAAAATGATTTAATGTTATTGTCATATTTTATGGGGAAAATGATTTAGGAAAGGATAATCTTTTATATGTGCTTTATGTCTTGGTAATTATAGTCAAATAATATTATTTTATTTTTTTATAAAAAAATTAGATGTATGGATGACATTAGTGGTTCAAAAATGATTTGATTGGTAATGTTATTTTGAGAATGTTCATTATATTTTTTTGTGGAAAAATTATTGGGTTACAATATATATAGATACACTTTATGTTTAATGTAACAAAGTATTTAGAAGAATTCTATTATGTTTTTGGAGATGTAAGTTTAAGGTTATAATATTACCTTTAAGGTTAAAACCATCTTCCATGTTGATATTATTGAGGTTATTTGGGATATAGGGTTATTTATTTAAGGAATGATATATGTTAAACCTTTGGTTTTATTGTTGAATTTTGGAGATTAATATATTCATATTCATTTTGGGTATTATCTTATGTTATGCTAACCATTTTTTGTTTTAATAAAGATTGGAAGAATATATTTTAACATTTTTATGGATATTATGATCTATTAAATTTATGTTTAGTGCTTTATGCTTGATAAATAAATCTTAAATACTCTTTATTTGGTGAAAAGATGATACTGTCTTTGAAATAGATTGAAGGATGAAATTTTACTTTTCAATTAAGTCTAATTCCTTGTGTTCTTAGTATAAATGGTAAATTAATTTATCAACCCTAAGAAAATGATCTTGAAATAAAAAAATATCATATGACCATCATTTATAATGAATCAATTGTCTTATTCACACCTAATTAGTTTATGGTTTTTTGGTTGTATCCTTTCTCCTGATCGATTATTCACTTTCTTATAATCAACTATCCTTATCACTCTCTATAATTATTTATGATTTTCTTTCATGTACATATATATAATTCTCACTATCTTTTTCCTACTTGGAAACCTAGGTATATTTTATTCTAGATGACTTTTATACTTCCCTTTCATTCTTATTAATAGGAAATTTTATTAACCATTTTTACAGTGTGGGATTTTACACAAAAGAATTTTCAAATTTAAAACCATTGTTTACTGAGCACACGCTAAAATTGAGAGGATATAATTTATTTAAAGGGTAAATGTAACACCTAAATATTTTATTAAACAAAACTATTTTTGATTTAGTTTTCAACATGCAGAACTGAGTTTAAATAAACCCTGTTATAATATTAAAATATTATTATATAAATGTGATTGATTTATCCATGCAGTTAAAATTAGCAGGTATGAATAATATTAACTTCTTTATAAGATATATATAAAATTTTTAAATTAATTTATTGATAAATTCTTAATAATCACTCAAGTTTTAATAAATATATTTTATACTTAAAAAAAATATGTTTCCTTCAAAAGTAATTTTTTTTGTGAGAAAATATTAAAATTAATTTTAGAAATTTTATAAATATTATTTTTATAAAATAAAAATCATTTTTTAAATTATAATATATATATATATATATATTAATATAGGGTGATATTTTTAGATTTATCATAGAATATTAATTTTTCATTAAATAGTGAAAATGCCGATTTTTATAAAATTGTCATCTATTTTTTACAAATTAAGTAATTTAGAAGTCTCGTTATTATTTTAATTTGATTTAAAAATTAAAATAGGTATTTTTTTAGTTGAATTTAGTCTAATTAATTACATTTAAATCATCTTTACTATGAATTTTATTATAATTTTGTTTTTTTAATTTAAAACACATTTTTTTCTAAACACATTTTTAAAGTGCTTAATGTTTCTTCATTTTGACTAATTAAAATAACCCATAATTAGGAATGATTTAAATTTAATTTATAGATAATATATATATAAATATATATATATATATTTAAATTCATATAATTATTATTACTATCCATATAGTTAATGTGAAATCATCATTTTCTTAAAAAATGCATTTTTCAAAAAACATATTTTCATCACGCTTATGGGTTTTATTTTAAATAAAATTAATCCAACTATTTGAATTTAATTTGATAAAATGAATTCCATATTTTTAATCAACTTAATTTAATTTATATAATAATTTCAATATAATTTTTTTTATAATGAATAGTAAAAATATTAAAAAAATAGTTGATGTGGTAAAAAAATTAAAAAGGTCAATTAAGTAACCTTATAGGTAAAGAGTATAACATGTTTATTTTGAATTTTATAGGTTTTTTTCATACTTATCTATCATGAAATTATTTATTTGTAACGTTTAGAGTCATGTGACTTAATAGTGGCATCCGATTATTGAATAGTTTTGTATACGTACAAGAATTTCACTCCTCCTCCCTTATAAAAGGAAAACCACACTCCTCCCCATTAAACACTTAAAAAACCAATTGGTTCAGAAAATAATAGAAAAAATGTCTTCCTTAATTACATTACCATTATTTAGAGGCCCTGGTTTAACCATAAATCCAATCTATGGAGGCTTTAGTTATAATACTAAAGTAGTGGTTCGAATAAGTGATATCATTCTTAATAGATTATCTTTCTTTTAATTCTTATTTCACCTCTGTAAAATCTTACTCAATCATGATCATATAATAAAATAATTATCTTAAATATTATTATATTTTATTATATTAATTTCTTAACCTAAATCCATCTCCACTTCCATAATATGGGAAACGAAACCATCATTCATGTGTACGATGGACTACCACATTGCTGAACAATATAATTAATTTTCCATCATCACCTCACATGGTTGTTCATGATAATGGATTTAATGTTTATATATGATATTTATTAAATATTAAACACTCTGAAAAACTAATATATCATATACCTTCTTACCTTACCATTCATTTAAAATGATAACATCATTCGTGTGTATGGCAGACTACCACCACGCGAACAGATATGATAAATTTTTTTATCATCGCATCACATAGATGTTATATATTAGTGTATTTAAATAAATAATATAATATTTATGATATAATTATAATTATGGAAATAAAAAATAAAACATACCTTCTTTCAATTATGATACTTGAAAAATTGAAATGTTACTCATGCGTATGTATGGTCTACCATTTCGATGATTGTAACGTAGTTTATTTTTCATAACCATATTTCATTATTGGTTTTAAATGTATAATTGATTTAAAAAATGATAATTATTTTATTATTATTATTATAGTGATTATATAATAATTATCCCTTGGACTATGGTCAACAAACTGATGTCGTTTTCAAATTATGAATTGAGCGTGCACAAAATACTTGATGTGGACATAACTAATTAAATAATTAAATACCTCATAAAAAATGATTTAAATGGCTTAATTATAATGGAATAAACCTAGAAAACTTTCTTAAGAAAAACATAATTTTTATACATTTATTATACAGAAGATAAAATATATACATGTCAATGTCTGCACTCGAGGTACGGGTTTCAGTATCAAAACTTCTTTCTTTGGAATGCGTGTTATTTTATAAACATAAATTATTTTATAGGGTTTTTATAATAACACTTTAATTATTATATAATTAATAATTAATAATTCATGCTATTTTAATTTATAATTCACTTATTTTATATGGGTTATGATTTAAAAGTTATCAAGGTGGTAAGTGTTTATGCTTCAATATCATTTTAATCTGGAAAATTTATGCTTGAATTTTCATTAAATAAGAATATTTTATCATTGTATAATAAAACCCATTCATTTTATTATCCTATAGTTATTCATGATCTTATCCAATAATATTACCATTTTCCTATCTTTATAACTTAAAATGATTGAGTAAATGTTTTTATGGAAAATTGAATTTATTTCTCTCTTCGGTTGAGAACCTATTCTCTTCGGTGTCCGTATTTTGTTTAAAATGTTTACAAAAATGTTTTAAAATTATTATATGATTTTTTTAATGTAAATATTACCCATTTTTATTTTTTATAATTTTTTTCAACGTAATCTTCTTATCATTTCCTAAACCATGAACTTTTTTAACCTCTTTACAATAGTGTACAAGGAATGCTTCTTTTAACTTATATCGCATGTAAAGAATTACTTTTTTTCATAACCACTCAAATATTTGAATATTCCTTTAACATTTTACATGTTTATTTTTTAAGAAACTGTTTTCTATAATCTTTTTTAAATTTTTTAAATTTTTAAGAAGTGATTTTAATGTGAAAAGTATATTTCTTAAAAAAATATTCATTGTAATATTTTAATGTCATTTTCATAAATGATGATAACCTTTTATGATATAGAGTGCTTATAAATTATATAGAAATATCTCTCACATATATACCCAGATCATTATCTTTTACTTTTATGGGGTAATAAATTCCTAATTTTCATCTCTCAAATTCCTTCATAATGATATTTATTTTGATTGTGACATGAGACTAGATTATGAAACCCTTTTTCTTTACATGGGTAATTCTTATCTTATAACTTATGATGGAATTACATTATATGGAACACATGGAAATGAAAATTTTATGATGGGTACACCTAGATATCACTTCAATTCATTGGTTAATTCTTTTGGTCTCATGAGTTATCATGCATGGAATTAGGGAGTAAACATAATTCATTATGGGACTTTTTCCATCATGTGATATTGTCTTGGAATTTATCCTTTACTCATATGTAATTTTATATATTTACACCTCATTTCATATGATGCCATGGTTGTATGATATTATACTCTATATGTTATTCTTATATGTGACTACTCATGGGTCTTCTCTTTAGTGATATCATGTTATGCCTCTAACTAACAAGTTATGCTTCCTTATCATGTTTATTTCTTAACTAGGCGTTTTTAGGTTACCCCTTTTACCTATGTATTTACCAAGGTTATCTTATACAGCTTTAAAAACTCACTAAGGAGACTAAAAAATGAGTTTATGTTTTAGTTTCTTTTAATTTTTTATATACATAGTCTTACAAAGACATTATGCCTCACAATCTTTGGGTTATAATTTAATGGTTTTTTTAAAAAAATCGTGTACTAATAAATATAAATGACATGGGTCAATATAGTTGGTATAAAACAAAATTATAAGATATAATTTTTAAACTAGTATAAGAAAACTTTATTTTAAACCTTAGGGATAATTATAAGTATAAGTTCAAATATAGTAAAATATCCTAGAATTTTGGTAAAAGATAGAGTGATTGGTTTCCAAGAAATTACATCTTAGTCTGGTTACTACAAGTGGATATGGCTATAACACATTTATAACAGGAGTTTATAACTATAAAAGGGTGAATTTATATAAACTTTATCAAAACCTGGTTCATGACAATGGACCTTACTATAGATATTGTTTTACACTCTTGGGGGGGTATGCTTTAGAAATTCACAAACTCTTTACAAACCATTATGAAGGAATTAAACAAATTATCAGGTTAGAAAACTGAATTGGAAACACTTCCATGTATACCCTATATTTGAACCTAAAGACTCGTAATTCAGGATATAACTATCATTTATAATTCCTTCATCCATAGTTTTTATATTTACCTTTTGTACATTTTTTACTTAATTTATTCTTATCTGGTTTTTCATCTATTATTTAATGGAGGGCAATAAGAGAAATCATGCCAACAACTAATGTGATGGGAAATGTAATTATTTTCTTAATGAGATAAATCACCTAATGGTAATATTAGTTATTCATCTTATTATCATTCTGAATAAGCTATCTCAAATTATTATTAACAATTGATACATAGTTGAATTTCCAAACACATCATAAAGAGAAGGATATCATCTTAAGGAATTTTATCTTTCAAATATGATAAAGATAAGAATATTAAATTTCCTAAATGTCAAAATTTTTGGATGAGGCACCATGGAAAATTCCTTAATGGAGATGGAATATGCTTCATGTGTGGAAAATAAAGGCACAAAGTAGCTATTTTTTTAAGAAAACTGAAGAGTCCTGTAAACAATGTGCATGAAAATAAAATTCAACCTAAGAAACTACTAACAATTCAATGTCATATATATGGGGAACTTAGTCAATTTCCTAGACAATTACCTAATCCAAGGATTAATTCCTAAGGTCTGATTTTATGGAAGTCATTAAAGTGGAAATATTGAAGTGTTTAGGTGTTAAAACTCAAGAACCATGTTGTTAAATTATTTTTATAAATGGTATGTTAGTGATAATAATCATGAAACTTTAATGTATTGTTCTAAATAAGAATTTATTTAAGTATATTTATGAATATATTTAATGGAAAAAATTACCTATAATGTTTATTTAATGAAATGTGATATTTATAGAAAAAACTGTGCGAGGAAAGGAGAATCTTTGATATGTGCTTTATGTGGAGGAAATTATAGTCAAATAAGATTATTTGATTTTGTGTAAAAAAAATAATTTTTATAGAATACATTAGTAGTTAAAAACTAATTTTATGATTAATTGTATTTTTAGTATGTTCATCATACTTTTGGGAAATGATTTATTTGGTTAAGATATATATATATATATATATATATATATATATATATGAACTTTAGGTTTGATATAATGTATTATTTGGGAAGAAAGTTATTATGTTCATAGAGATGTTAGTTGAATGGTATGAAATAATGATTTAGGTTAAAACATTTTTTCATATTGAGTTTATTGAGTTTATTTGGGGTATAGTGTTATTTATTTAAGGACTAATATGTGTTAAACCATTGGGTTTATTGTTGAATTTTAGATATTAATATATTCATATTCATTTTGGGAATTGTCTTATTTTTTGTTAATTTTTTTTTGTATTAATAAAGATATAAGGAATCTTTTTATATTATTTTATAGACCTTATAATACATTTAAGTTAATTTTAGTTCTTTGGTCTTGAAAAATTCATCTTAAATACTCATTATTTGGAGAAAAGATGAGATTGTGGTGGAAATGGATTAAAGGATGAAATTTTGCATTTCAAGTAAGTATAATTCCTTATGTTCTTAGTCTTGGTGGTAAAGGAATTTCCCAACCCTAGGAAAATGATCTTGAAACAAAAATGATATCCTCTTACATTCATTTCCAATGAATATATGGTATTTTTCACACCTCATCAGTTTATGGTTTTTTGTTTGTTTACTTTCTCGTGATCTTTCACTTTCTTATGATCAATGATCACTATTACTCACCATAATTATTTATTATTTTCTTACATGTCTATATTTTCACATCCCACTAATGTTTTTATACATCAAAACATAGGTATAAACTATTTTAGATGGCCTTTATACTTCCATTTATATCTATTTAGAGGAAGTTTTATTAACCCTTTTTATGATAGGGTTTTTCTACAAAGGAATTTTCAAATGTCAGACCCTTGATTATTAATAAGAAGTTCAAATTGTGAGGAAGAAATATATATAAGGTTTATAAAATGTAACACCCTGATATTTTTTAAATAAACACTATGATCAATAGTTTATTCAATACACAACACGAAGTTTAAATGAACCGTGATATAATATTAATTTTTTTGTTTATAAATGTAAATGATTTAACCTAGAACTTCATATTTGGGGGAATGAATAGTATTTAATTATTTGTTATATAAACATAAAAACATATATAAATTTATTGATAAATTCTTAATATTCACTTAACTTTTAATAAGGATATTTTATACTATAAAAATATGTTTCTTTCAAAAGATATTTTTATTTATTTTTGTGCAAAAATATTTAAATTAAATTTTAGAAATTTTAAAAAAATTATTTTATACAATAAAAAGAGTTTGTGAAATCACTATATATATATATATTAACATGGAGTGAAATTTTAGGTTTTTTTAAAAATATTAACTTTTTTAGTGATAGTGAAAATACCTATTTTAATAAAGTTGTCATATCTTTTTAAAAAATTCATATTTAAAAAGTATCACTATTATTTTAATTTTATTTAAAATTATCATATATATTGTTTATTTATATTTAATCTAATTGATTACATTAAAATAATCTTTGTAATGAATTTTAGTAAAAGATTATTTTAAGGCTTTAAAACACATTTTTTCTAAAAATTGTTTTAAAGTGCATAATGTTTCTATATTTTAACTATTTAAAATAAAACATAGTGAGGAATGATTAAAATTAAAATTTTAAATTATATATCTATATTTATAAATTGAAATTCATAAAAAGAATATTACCAGTCATAGTGTTAATGTAAAATCATATATTCCTTAAAAAAATGCATTTTTCAGAAAACTGATTTTCATCGTGAATGTGGGTTTTATTTTGATTTAAATTATAACACTCATATTAATTGAATTTTATAACTGAATTAAATATTTTTAATCATCATAAATTATATGATATAATAAGGTCAAATTAATTTTTGTTCATAATGAATAGTTTTTTTAGAAAAGGTCGGGGTTGTGCCCCTTTATTCAAGATAAAAGAAGATACAACAAAACAAAAAAGAGATGATGAGAGAGGGGTCATATATATAAAAACTTTCATTGTTCAAATACAATAAAAAATAATTTAAATTCCAATGATAATATTCTAGTGAATTAAAATTCACATAATCATTCCAGTCAAAATCATCTCTAAGGGAGCTAAAAAATTTAGCCTAAGCCCTACACCCATATGAAGAAGCTATTGATCCAGTTCTTGCAGTGGGATTAAAATGATAATATTACTTACTTGATCTATATTTCTTCATTGTCAATAAATAAAAACCATCATCACCCTTGATCATTCCCTCTATAGTTTCTTCCCTATAGGATCTCCTTGGTGATGGATTGTCGGCTTCTATATTAGTCCAATTACCCTCAATTTTTTTAATTTCCATTCATTATTTATTTCGGCTATGAGTTTAAGACCCACATGAGTAGTAGCAGTTATTTAGACATAAATATAGAGGTAATTATTGAGATTTTCCTCCTTCATAACTTGATCCAATTAATTATTCTCTTGATTTTTCCAAGAGGTTCTATATGTCATGGAATATTCCAAACCAGACTCCATACCCCCTTTTGGAACAATAGAATACTTCAAATGACCATCGTGTACCTACGAATTCTATTTATAAGAATCTGATGTAATAGAACCAACTTTATGTGAGTCTGATGTTTCTTGAACTCTTGAGGGAGAGGATGGAAGAACCTCTTCCAATGTCAATCCATGGGAAGGAAAAGATAAAAAATAATCCAACTTAACACCCATAAGACTAAAATTTTTTCCATGCACATTCCCTCCCATACCATAGATCCAAGCCAACACTTTTTCCTATATATCTTCTTCCTAAAAATGGGACCCTTATATTTTCCCATAGCCCTTAGACTTCCCTAGTCCTTTATTTCTTTGGATTCCTTTCATAGTAGAAGATCTGAAACCTTTGTTCCTATAGATTTTAGAATCATGTACAGTCATTCAACAAAAAAAACATTTAATAGACCAGATACATTTATCCTTAGAATGTAAAATGATATTATATTCTTAATATAATTCTTGAAGTTTCTATAAAACAAGCTTCAGCTTCAGCTCGTCATTAGTTGAATTCAAGATCACATGTTCATTCACCACTGAAGTTAAGTCCAATTCAATAAGGATCCTAGAAAAATAACCAAATATAGCTTGTTTAGTCTTTATATCAATTTTAATAGGAACTCCAATTGATAGAATAATATCAAATAGATTTTTTGGGTGTCATACTATATAGTTTAATCTGAAAATTTTAACCCAATCATAGGAAAGAGAATTTTTAATTTCAAAAGGATTGAAACTAAAACCCCATTGCTAAATTCAATGAAATTATGGCTTCAAATTGACCAATTCATGACCTCATGCTTTTTCTTGATTTATTCACATAGAAACAAAATCAATAATCATGACCCAGATAACTGCATTTCCAATTGTAAAACCCCCCAATCGAAGATATGTGATGAACAATATAATCATATTTCCATGATTTTAGACTCTTCTGAAGAATAAATTATGCAATAATTAAGAACATACATTGAATTATTCTTTCATCAAATGCCTTTGATATCTAAGAAACCTGATCAGTGGAACCTTTTTCTAGATTTCATCCTAATTCTACCTCCTAACGAGAGGTGAAAATCTATGATCCACAAATTTCTTGACTTCACCTTAACCTTCATTCCAATTATTTGTGGCCCTAAGAAAACAACCATCTTAAAATCACATGATCTCAAGGATATCATACCCTGGAAAGGCCATCAATCTCAATTTTATCCTTTATATTTTTTTACCATCGTAACTATTTTTTACTATTCATAATGAATACTAAAATAGTAAAAAAAATTGTTACCATGGTTAAAAAATTAAAAGTTTAAAAGTGAGTAAACATAAAGATAAAGACGTTAAAATGTTTAAAACATGTTTATTTTGAATAGTGAATGTTTTTCTCAGAATATTCTCTCCTACACTACTTTATTTCAAAATTTTATTAGCACTTGTCTTCAGTGTCGCTTCACATTATTGATTAGTTTTGGGCATTTACAAGAATACTACTCCTTATACCTTATAAAAGGGCACCCCATATCCTCTTCCTTAAACAACTCAAAAATCAAATATTTAGGCCAATAACTTCCAAAATATATTCATTAATTACCTTACCACATTTTAGATTCATTTTTTGTCAAAAATCCAATCTAGGGAGGCTTTAGGTATGATCCTAAAGTTGTGGTTCGAAGAAGAGGTATAAAAATTAATTGAGCATCTTTATTTATTTATTCTTCCACATCCATAAAATATTAATCAATCATTTTGGTATAATAATATAATTATCCTACATATACCAATATTTTATTATGTTAATTTAATAACCTAATTCCATCTCCACATCCATCAAATGGGAAACAAAACCATCATTCTTGTTTATGGAAGACTATCGCCTTAAAAACCAATGTAATTCATTTTCCATCATCACATCATATGGATATTTATAATGGTTAATTTAATGTATATATATGATATTAATGAAATATTAACTATTATTTAAAATTAACATATAATATAAATTCTTATCTTACCATCCATTGAAAAATGATAACATCTTTCGTTAGTACAGAGGATTACAGCTTCGAGAAATGTTGTGATTAGGTTTTTATTAATGCATCACATGGATGGTGTATGTAAGTGTATTTAAATAAATAAATAAATATATATATGATATAATTATAATTCTATAAATATAAAACAATAATAACCATTCATCCATCATGGTTATTGAAAAAAGGAAATGTTTCTCATGTGTACATACGACCTACCATCTCCATGATTGTAAAGTAGTTTGTTTTTCATAACCATATATCATGGTAGTTTTTAAGACCAATTTGTTTTAAACAAAATTATAATTTTTTAGTTATTAATACTCTTGACATAATGTAATAATGACCCCTTTGAACATGGTCAACACAGCGATGCTGTTTTTGAAATACGAATTGAGCGTCCTCAAAACACCTGATATGGACATAAATGATTAAGTAAATAAATATTTTATTTAAATAACTGAATTAAATAGTTTAATGTTAATATATTAAACCTATAAAATGTTATTAAGAAAATAAATAATTCATATATGTTTATTTTATAGGAGATAAAATACATACCTGAAAATTTTTGGACTCAAGGTAAGGTTTTCATCTCAAAACTTATTTCTTTGATACAAATGTTATTTTATACACCTAATTTACTTTATATGGTGTATATAAATCCAATTTAAATATTATATCATTAATAATTCATAATTCCTGGTAATTTAAATTTCAATTCACTTACTTTATTCATAGATGTTATAATTAAAATATTACCAAGGCGGTAAGGGTTTATGATTTAATATAATTTTAATCAGGATTGTTTATGCATGAATTTCCATTGAAGAAAAATATTTTATAATTTTATAATAAATCCATTTATATTTTTTTAATATTTATTCAGGAAATTTACATGTGATAGTACTATTTTTATCTCTTTCTTACTTAAAATTATTGACTAATTTTTTTAAAATAAAATCGATATTATTTATCTCTTTAGTCGAAAACCCTATCTCTTTTGTGTGATTGTTTTATTTAAAATGTTTTTAAAATTGTTTTAAAATTATTCTATAATTGTTTAATGTAATTTATACCCATGTTTAATTTTTAAAAAATTGTTCAAAATGAATATTCTTGTCATTTTTTGAACTATTCAAATTTTAAACCTTTTTTCAATAGTGTTCAAGGAATATTTATTTTAACTTACACCACATATACAGAATTACCCATCGTCAGGACCACTCATATCATTATAGATTACATCATAATTTTTCATTCATATGTTTAAAGAAATTTTTTTCTATAATATTTTATAAATTTTTAAGTTTTTGAATAAGTGATTTCAAAGTGAAAAGGGTACTTCTCTCAAAAAATATTCCATATAATACTTTAAATACATTATCATCAATGATCAGAATATTTGATGTCATGGATTTCATCTAAATTATGTATATATGTATCTCACATATATACCTATCTTATTATCCCTTATTTATATGGGGTAATACATTAATTATTTTCATCTATGAAATGTATTCATTATGAAATTTCTTTTGATTATGATATGAGAGAAGATTATAAAACACTTTTTCCATGGGTAATTCTTATATTTATCTTTATGATTGACTTCCTTTATGTGGAACACAAATATCATGAACATGTCTAGATGGTTGTGCTCATATATCACTCTAATTCATTATGTAATAATTTAATCCTGATGAGGCTGGATATATGGGATTAGGGAGTAAACATAATCCATTACGGGACTTTGTCCACCATATGATATTTTCTAAAAAGTTAACCATGTCTCATGTTTTTGTCTTTATATATGTTTCTTCCACATTTCCTTTGATGCCATTATCTTATGATACCATATTCTATTTGTTATTATTCCAGGTGATTACTCATGAGACTTATATTTTATGATATCATCTTATGTAATTGACCCACATGTTATTCTTCCTCATCATGTTTATTCCCTTAATGGGGTTTTTATCTCACCCCTTTTACCTATTTATTTACATAGGTTATCGTATGCAGTGTTAGGAGATAAAAATGATTTAGGATACTTGTAATGAGAATAAGAAAAATAAATATGTTATATATTAGTTTCTTTTGATGTTTTACATTCCAAATTTTCTTCTGAAACTAGTATTTACGATCTTTGGGTAGTAAATTGATGGATTTTTATGTTAAAAATCATGAATTAATATGTGTCCAATGCATGGTCACTATAAATAATCCATAAGACAATTTAGGTTCATAAAGAAAATATGTGAACAATGTGTTTATAAGAGTTTTATTGGGAGTGAGGTCATATTCCTAGAAGTATGTGTTGATGACATATTACTTATTGGATATGACATGACATTCACACAGTCAGTTGAGGACTAGTTATAAAAGTGATTATCCATGAATTACTTAGGAAACACAGCCTATGTCCTTGGGTTAAAGATCATTCATGATAGAATAAAGAGGTCTATTGGACTAATTCAAGGTATATACATTTACTAGATACATGAGAGATCTAGTATAGAAAAATCTAAAATGGTATTGGTATTCATATCATATGAAATACATATCATTAGGAAATAAATTCTCAGGAACAAAAGTATAGGGTTAATATCAGTGAAATCTAGTATGCTTTTTTGATAGGATCCATCATATATACCAAATTACATAATATTATTGATGTTCCCTATACCTTGGGCATGGTAAAAATATATCAAGATAATCTAATAGAATAATAGGGGATTATTGTTAAGTTTATCATTAAGTATCTTAGGAATATTAAGTATTTGTTATGGGTATATTGAGGAGATGATAAATTAGTAATCAATGGATACATATATTATAGTTTCAAAATAGCTCATAAGAATTTGAATTCATAGTTATGATATGTTTTTAGTCTCAATAGAGGGGAATGTTTAATGCATGAAAATGATGAAAAAGGGAGTAAAGCTCCAAAATCAAAAAATGAAAAAAGAATAAATCGAAAGTTATGGGAGGTTAGAGTAATAAAATAGAACATTTCATTGTAGATAGATCTAATGAGTCTATTGAAGATCCAATAGGGATAAATGATAAATTTTAGGTCTCCTCATTTAATTTATATGTTCATGTGGCTAATCTTTTTTGTGATGGATCGAGAAATGTTAAAAAGTGTGTATTTGATTTGTTAGTCTATCTAGTTAGTATTATTCCTACCATCCCAAGTCAGTGATCACTAGATTGAATAGGAAAGATCAAGTTCCAAATACACATAATAAATATCGTGTTACTGGGGAGTTTTAGCTATTAGAATAACTAGATGGGAATATTCCCTTTATTTATGTTTAGATAAATAGAGATATAGAGGACACAATGAATACATCTAAATATAATAGGGATGAGGGTAATTCTTTTATCTTTCCAACTCTACAACATCTGAAAATAAGGGCTCTAAATAATTTATCTCACTAAAAGGTGGATTAGTCCAGAAAATGATACCTACACGTGATCATATAGATCTTGAAGATGTATGGGTAAAGAGAGGGAGAAATAATAAAAAGAAAAACTTGTATCTATCTCAGACCTTATCATGTAATCTAATGAGGATATGTTGGATGACTAGTTTTAAGTCAACAGTGCATAGGATGATAATCAAATAATGTTTTAAATATAGATTCAAATCACACACACCGAGGAACAATAATCTTGTATTGATTATTAGGATCATATTTTGGTTCATAGATTTATTTAGGGGAAGATAGTTTAGAATAATATGTCAATAATTTGGAAAATATAGCCTTTTTTAAGACCTCATTAAAGATGATCCAATGAGGAGGGAATTTTTCATCAATTATATTCTATAAAAATTTTTGGATCAATACATTAAATTTTTCTTGGAATGGTTTGGTGTGTTTCTACATGGATTATTTTTATTTCTTATTGTGTTTCTAGGTTCTCACTCAACCTAATAACGTGGTTTCATTAAAAATGGAAAAATATATATTTGGATATCTAAAAGTGTTCAAAGAAGAAATTTATCATTGATTCTATAGTGGAATCCAATTATATTTTGGATTTTAATGCAACTAAGGAAACATTTTGGATTCATTATTCCATCTAATGTCTTGACATAGTTCCTATAATTAATGATCATATCACATTATATTATGATAATACTACAGTGGTGGCTCTCTCAAAGGGGCCAAGATATCATATATAGATGAAGAAAACACTTTGGAAATAGCATATCTTAAGAAATATTAATATAATGGGTGAGGTCATGGTGAGTAGAGTTAAGATGGAGGAGACCATGGTATACCACTTGACTAATGCCTTATGTTTGTGGAATCATGAATATTATATGAGAGAAAGTAATTTGAAAGTTGTTAAAAGTTGGATCTATTGTAAGTGGGAATATTTTGGATTTGGTACCTCAGAAAAAACTTAGATTTACATTATGATTTCTTTAATTCATGGTTTTTGAAGTTTAATATATTTATTATCATGACGTGATTTTTATTCTATATGAAAATGTATGTGACATTTCTCAATGGGTATATGTCACACTTAAAGGTCATAGTAGTTCCCCACTATGATGATAACCAAGAAGTGATATGGAAATATTCTTAAAAATATTTTCTTACGGTTGAATAACATAATTTTATGGAAAAAATGATATAATTTCTCTGGGGTATAGGCTTACAAGACATTGGGATTTTTTCTCATGATGAATGACCTGAGTAATATCAAAGAGAAAATGAACTCAATAGTGGAAAATCCATATCTATATGTGTCATGGGATGTTCTTATCTATGGACATGTGTAATAGTACTTAGATTATAATATTATTATTAATACATATGATGAGTTTCATACTTTTATTAACTGATGGAAACTATGATGACATATGCTTACGGTGAGGTGGTATTTTTTGGGTGTGTCGTGACAGATATTGCATTAAAGAATAATGCAAGGAAGGATTTTTACATTAGTTCTTTAATGTAAGTTTATATCTCAGGATCTTTAATGGAAGTGGAACTACCTGATCAAGTCCATGGAAATGGTGTTCTATTGGAATGTTCATTTTTTGAAATTCAAAGAAAGAAAAATCAAGCACATGGTTGATGACACCAGTATGAAAACAAATTGACTAAGAGATATCAAGAAAAAGCGATTATATCGCAAAGTGTGTTTTCATATGTTGTTATTATCATTGTATCATTTAGTATCTTTCTATATGGGTGGATTTTTGAATTGTTAGACACTATTCTAAGACATTACGTGGTATTTCATAATTCAAATGAGAAAGAGGCATAGAGGTTCACAAGCATAGTGTATACATAGATTCAGTAAAATTCTATAAGAATTTTACATGTCGAATAAATATCATTATCATATGTGGTTTAATAATTATTCTTGTTTACTTGACCAAAAATATTCAATTATCAGTTATTCAAGAAAATATATGTGAGTTGAATATTTCATAAATATTTATTCTTGATTTTAGTAAATATAATATTTATCTATTTATCATTGAATAGTTTAGTGATATTTATCTATTTAAATTAACATTCAATATTCAAGGTCAAATGAATATTGTGGTGGAATGGAAGACCTAGTTTATTAGTACAATGAGAAATGTAATATTAGATATTATTTGAATAAATGTTATATTATTTATTCAAGAAATAATATTAATTTATCCATGAGTTTTTATGGTTTCGAGCACAATAGAAGTGTCTGTGGAGGCATGACCAACATAGATTTTTTTCATAATCCATGAATAATATGTGATATAAAAAATAAGGAATCAATATAAAAAATGGAATTAATATGAATACTAATTGAAAAGAACCTGGAACCAAGAATAGAAGATCTTTTCACCTAAAATTTATAATTAATTTATTTCCTTAAATAATTACATTTATTTTAATTATTTCTTTACTATCTATGATCAGATGAAAACTAATTTTTCACCCTCATTGTTTTAGAGGAATAAATGGTATATTCCCTCTAGGGGTGATCCACACATGCTTTGAAAACCTCTGATCATCTTAATAGTGTCCTTCAAGTGTTATGTCAGATGGTTTTAATGATTGAGATGATCAATGTTGATCACAACAGAATACTTCAAGGGATAATAAAGTCGCTCTGGTGGATGAGGAGAAAAGCTATGCATTCTTTAGAGTTTTCTTGGAGAGAGCTCTCTAAGACTTGATAGAATCATCATTATAACACATTCTATACAATGAAATAATTTCACTCTCTCCTTTGAAGAATGTAATAACAAGGTTTAAATAATGTTAATGTTAGAAAATAATAATTTCACAAGAGCCCTTATTATTTTCTTAATCCCTATAAAATATAATGTCTAAATAATAATATAATTATTATTATTTATTTTATATGTTCTATAATCATGGTTAAAATAAATATTATTTTTATTTAATAAATAAAATAATATTTATTTAAATAATATTTAATATTAAATTTCTCACCGGATAATTAATCTTGGTTCTCCAATCCTCCTCGATGTTTATCGGACCTTGAATAATGAATATTTACTTAATTAATAAATATCACTATATTATTCACCAATAAATATATAAATATTACATCAACAAATTAGTGAATAAATATTTATTAAATATTCATGTACCTAAATAAATAAATATGTTTTACCTTCTGAATAAACCATAATGAATAAATATTTTATAATAACAAAATTAAATAAATAATTACTTGGTGGATAAATATGTATTAAATATTCAACTCGCATATATATTCACTCGAATAACTAGTGATTGGATATTTGTGATCAAACTAATATTAATAGTTATTAAAACACCTATTAGAATAATATTTATCCAACATGTTAAATTCAAATAGAATTTAAATGAAGTACTAAATACACTTAGTGTGTGACCCTCTAGGACCTTTTCTTAGCAGCATTCGGCAAACTGCTTGAATTGAAAGGTTAGCATATAGAAACATTTCAAAGATTTCATAGAGAAAGAAGTTAATTTTGAAATTAAATGTAACATCCTATGAAATTACATTCTGTAATATAATCACTTTTTCTCAATATCTCTAATCAAGCAGGTCACATTCTGGTGTCATCAACCTATGTGCTCAATTTCTCTTTCATTGAATTTCTAGAAACAAACATTCAAACAAAATCACATATCTATACACTTAATCATGTTGTTAAATTCCCATCAAAGGGCCTGAGATATCTATTTTAACTAAATAATATAAGGGACAATTCATTTCTCACATTATTATTAACACAATGTTATTCATGACACACCCAGTATATGCTACATTTCCATGGGCCAAGTCTTCGTAGTTTTCATCAACACATAAAATTATGTGACTCATAACATGAATTAATAATATTATGGAAGTAAAATTATTATTAACACGTATCTATATTGGAATATCAAATGACACATATAAATGTGGACCTTCAATTGGTGGGTCATGTTATCATAATATACTACACTAAAGATTAACTAGGTAATACACCATGCGAAAAGGTCTAAAATTACTATTAGTCTCCACCCCTGAAACCCTATATAATTAATGTCCCATAAAATGATATCATCAACTATATAACTCATATTTATGAATATTATCATGGCACTTCTAGGTTCTTTTCATAGCGGGGAACTGGTATGACCTTTCAGTGCATCAAGTACCCATAAAACATTATCATATACAATTTCACAAAGAATAATAATTATGATGTGACAATAACATTTATTAATATTAAAATAAATAAATAAAAGCAATCATAATGTAATTAAAATTTTGTTCTAGGGCCCCAACTCCAAAAAAATTAGTACATTTCAAGTAAATATTGTTATTATTATTTATACATGATTTAAACTGAGGATTAAGGGAATAATAAGTTCTTATGTGTAATTAATAAAAAAATTGTTATTATTATTGTAAATATTGTTATTATTATTGTAATGGCAGTACAATCAGAAGTGGTCTATTGAATCATTAATAAAAAAATTTCAAACACAAAATAATTATTAATATATATAAATTAATTATAAATTATTTGTGATGATTATATATAATTAATTTTTGGGTTTCTATTTAATCTAGTTATAAGGAAAAATCTAAAGGATTTAATGAAAATCCATTATGAGGAATGGCTTGGCCGCTTCTACTGCACCATATAACCTACAATAGCTATATCATAAAGTAGTAATCTTTGTTAATTAAATTATATAATTGAAATGGAAGTTTCTGGTTGATGAACAGAATTTTAATTTTAAGTATTAACATTTGGGAATCTACCATACATTTCCATAATTAGTTATAAACATTTCATATGATAAAACATATAGGATAATCAAAAGTATTTAAGTTTTAAATTCATTGTTCTAGGATTAAAAATGTTTTAACCACATTACATTCACCCATATGGTATGAACATACTATTAAATTCACAGAGTCATGGGAAGTGTTCCCAAGTTAAATATAAGGGAGGTTGAAACCATTGTCATGGTTGTCCAACCAATCTAATCCTTCTTAAAATTCATTCAAACCTCTCTTCTCTTTCTTCCTTTACTTCAAGAGGTACTAGCCTATAATGGGAGTATAGAAGGATTCCACTCAATTTTGGATGATTTAAGAGATACAATATATAAATCATAAAGGAAGGATCTCATTCATTTCTTCTCAATGATCATCATCAAACTCTTCTTTAAAGATAGAATATTAAACCAACAATGGTGTAAAGTACACACATGTCTTCATTTTATATTATACATGGTCTTAGTTTTATAGCACAAAGAACATCGATTTTTTTTGTTTCTAAATGTATTTTCATACTTGAATAAGTGTTATATGATCCTAATAAACCCATCAAGTATTGAGACACAAAATTTAGAGATTCAAAGAGTGAATTTATAAGATGTATAAATCACATCATGCTTTCATGTGTAACTTATCAATAGAATTTTCCCCTCCTATAATTACGTTATATGTAATAAAACACATACATAGAATAGATATCCAAACAAAAAATCATTCTCATAAATGAAGAATGAAATAATTGGTAGAAATTAAGGAACTTATAAAAATATAATAGTAACCTGACCGTTGGAATAATAATATGACCATTAGGAATAGTAATCTTGCCAATAGAATAGTAAACTCACCTATAAAAGTATAAATAAAATTTATAAATCTTATAAATGAAATGTGATATAATTATATCATAGTATAAGTAAATAAATATTTTAAAAATGATAAATTAGGTGTTGGTATTTTTATGAAATATAAATGTTTATTTATAATTTTATAGTTAATATAATGATTTAAAAGAATATTTATTTTCATAAAATACATTAAAAAAAAATTATTTTTTTCTTATAATAATAAGGTAATTTTATAAGACCTTAATTAATTTTTCAAAGTGTCATAAAATCGGTTAAAAAATTAAAAATGAGATTTTACAAATTAAATTTTATTTTAATTAAAAATTAAATTTCTTATATTTTAAAAATTATTTACATAAAATTGACTCCATTTTTTAATTATACATGACAATAAATGGTTAGGGTGAATTGTTTTTAATTTTCAAAAATAGTTGATTTTTTGTGAATAGTAAAATATAACAATTTAATATATATAACTTATATACATGATTTTTTGAGTCATTTTTGATTATCTAAAATATCCATCAATGTTTAACATATTTATTGTTATGTTTCAACACTATTTATAGTCTTGAGCCACGATAATAAAATAATGACTATAATAATCAAAAATACCCCTCTCCCCCTATAAAAATCATACCACACCTCCTCTTCTACAAACACATTGCGAATGTTGTATATTATATAAATTCTACCCAATTATATTCCAAATAAACTTTCCCACATCTAATAGTTTTTTTCTCAACAAAAAAACAAACCCAAGTTTTATAAGGAGGTTCTCAATGATAATAAATTCAAGAGGTAAAATCCTCTTTCGTTCTCTTTTAATTTGTTTTGTTTTCTTATTCTCTCCATACATATCCTATCTAAAGTGGTTTGATAACTCTAGTATCATTTATATTCTGTAATTTTATTTTTTTAATGTAATTTACATCATCAAATTTCTTCTCCTCTCATTTTATTCTAAAATTAAAACATCATCCATGATGTGTTGATTTATCACTTTTGTGGATTATGAGTTTTAATTTTCCATTACCACCTTCAAGGACGGTCATAAAACCATTATTATGGTTAAGAAAGATTTTAATATTCATATTATATATTTTTTAATAATTTTGAACGCATTTATAAACATAATAATTTATAAAACAAAATTATTTCAAGATGGATGGAAAAACCACCAAAATAAACTAAAGACTTTTCATTAATGTTTTATCTAATGATTCTTTATCATATCAAAATAAAAAATCATATATAAGATAATTTAAACTTCTGTAACTTCATTAATAACTTATAATTTCAATTCTATAGAATTATTCTCATTTTACATGAACTTCCATACTTGTATACAAGTGAACTGATCATTAAAACCAAGAAACAGAACACTCCTAGAATGATGAAATTAAACCCTTTAAGTCATGTAAATGGACATAAAATAACTTAATAAAACTATAATAAATAAACTTCATGTATAATAGGTTCTGTATTTAGTAATTAATGAATATTGTTTTATTATCCCGGAAATTAATGTGAATAAATTATTCAGACATAAGGTAAGGGGATTCTCAAACCCCACTCCATTTCTTTGGGTTATTCCTCTCTCATGCCAAATTTCAGTGTGGATATTCTCTTAAAATTCCAAAAATATAATTTCATTGTACATAATTTTTATTTTATAGGATATATATGTTTCTAATTTTATTTTATAGAAAATTCAAAAATCTTATAAAATAACTCTTCGTTCCCAAACACATTTTGATTTCTCTTGAGTTGTTTCTTCATCACTCAAGAATGGTGAATCTTACCAAAAATGATTTTGTATTTTCATTAGGGAACCCCAATTTTATTCATGATTGTTGAAATACTTATGAAAAAAAAATTTATATGGGTAACTTTATGAGTTTTATTGACATATGTTCTTTGTGGCATGCATGATTATGTAAATTTTATAATGTGATGGGTGCACGCAAAATTATATATCCCACCAATGTATTGGGTAATATGATGTATCACATGAGAAAATGTGTATTATATGTAAAAATAATGCTATCTTTGTTCAAAAATATGGTATTATGATTATTCACACATGTTATGTGTGAATGTGATGTTATCTTTATTCACAACTATGTGTGGTATTTGACCACTAAGACATGATGTTTCATTTTTATGCATTTCCACATTCCATAACTTTACCTAATGCTTCCTATCATGATTATAAAAATGATCCTATGATTTTTTTATGACGATAATGATGATTCCCACTCATGCTATATTGATTTATTTTCTTTATTTATCCTCTTACTAGGATTTAAGCTCACCCCTTTAATTGATGTATATCCTCTGGTGATTACTTATACTAAAGAAAACGTGAGCTTCTAAGGATAAAGATAGAGGATTTAAATAAATGTTTATGTTTTTTTAAATTATGTAAGGTCTTAAGTTTCAAATTATTATAAACTTTTGGATCCACTACTGTATCAAATTTTGGTTTTTTATCTATAAAATGATGTAATTGTCATGTAAGAAAAGTTGGGTCACTATATTTTGTATTAGAGAATGGTTTATTTAATTTGTGAATTAGGATTACAGATCATTAGTGAAAACCCTTAGTATAAAAATAAGTTTATTTAAGCATCCAAGAATCTTTTTTTATAAAAATTATAAAAATATGGAAATCAAAAGATATTACTTAAGGGTTAATTGCACAAATGAAAAAATTATTTATTTATTACATGTTGACTTATGTTTTTCAAAAATATTTTTTATTTTAGAAAATAGTGGGAATGAGTAGAAACTAGGCCAAAAACCCATGTGAGGGACAATGTGGTGATTACCCAAATGTCATCACCAAATCATTAGGAGGTGGAGTTAAAAATCTCATGGAGAATCTTACCCAGTTGTCTCAGGCAATGAACAAAAACATGAATAATATGGAAATTCAACATTCACCTAAGTGGTTGCAACTAGATATTGAATCTTTTATACAAAAATGACCATTGACATTTAGTGGATCTCCATATCCAACCATCATAGAATTTTGGGTTAACTCAATAAAGAAGGTCTTTTGTATGTTTCATATTTCTATGAAGGATTCGGTGACTCTGTTTTTTTATCATTTAGATGTATGGGAAGATCAATGGTGTGAATTGATTAAGAATATCAAGCTAAAGGATTAAATAGATGAAATGGAGTGGGAAGACTGACAGAAATTATTTCTTAAAAATTGCTTCCCTCTAACTCTTCATAAAAATATGGAGATAAAATTCATAGAGATAAAGAAAAAGGAAGTTGAATATTTCATATATTGTGAAGAAAAAATTACTAGGATGTCAAGGTACTCCACAGGTTTTGTAACCAATAATGATAAAAAAAAGTTATATTCTTTAGTTGTTTAAAACCGAACCTTTTAAAGCTCTTTGTATTCAATACATTGGGAGTTATGAAGATGTATTTTGATGTTATCTCAAAGTATAGATGGATTTTGGAGAATGTTCCAATTTATATGGAGATAAGAAACAAATTATAGAGTTCTAATGTTGAAGATTTAATGAAACTGGTGGAAAGAAAACTAAACCACTCACATGTCAAAAATATGGGAAGAAACATTGTGAAAATTTTCTAATAAGGATGGGAAAATGATTCAATTCTAGGAGAGAAGGACACTAAGCTCATGAGTGTTAGAGAGACATGAATAATCTCGCCAATATGATGGAGGAAAATAGAGCACCACCCATGGTTTAGTGATTCAACTGTAGGGAATATGGCCACTATGCCAGCCAGTGCACTAAACCTCAACTCTTTGAGGGTAATTAGCATTAGCAGCCATAAAATACAAAGGAGAAAGAGAAAGTTTATTCCATCACTACTTCTAAAGTGGTGTAACAAAATTAAGTCGTATAAGGCACACATCATATTCACTCAATAATGGAAAAGGTCTTATTTTATTCTACTTCTACGCATTACTTTATATCATTCAAGTATTCTAAAACAATTGAATTGAATCCCTGAAACCATGAACTAGAGATATTTGTAAAAACACTAAGTGGTATTATCATTCCAACACATGTGTATGACTCTTCTCATATTAGCTTGTGTGGGAAGATTCTTCTAGCGAATATCATAATAAATCCCTTTGTGGAATTTTACACTATATTGGGTATGGATTGGACCTCGTTATATATGGAACACATAAAATACCAGGAAAAGAAAACATATTATAAAATTATGAAACATCACATGCTCCTCTAAAAATATATGTAACACCATGAATCTCCATTGTAAAATCACTCAATGGGGTGTGTGTTTATTCACTATGAAGAATCATAACTCACTCAAATGGTTTAGTCAGAGAAACGTATCAACCTAGAGGAAATTCCCATTATGATGGAATATAGTGACTTATTTCCTAAATAGTTACTCAGAATTCCCCTAGATGAGGATGTATAGTTCTCAATAAAACTTATACCCATAGATACTCCAATATAAAAATTCCCCAATAGGATGGCCTCAATTTAATTGGAGAGTTAAAGAAGTATCTGAAAGAGAATCTGGAAGAAGTGTTAATATTCCCTACTAAATCTCTTTGGGGTGCACTGGTGAACTTTGTAAAGAAAAAGCATAGATCAATTCAGTTTTGTATTGATTACCTGGAAATTAATTAGATCACCATAAAGAACAAGTATCTTCTTGCAAGGATTGGTGACTTTTTCGATCAACTAAGAGGATCTCAATAATTTTCAAAGTTTGATCTCAGTTCTAGATAACATCAACTAAATGTGATGAATGAAGATATTCAGAAGACATCCTTCCAAACAAGGTATAATCACTATGAGTTTCTAATGATTCCCTTTTGACTTACTAACACCCCTACAATATTCTTGGATTTAATTATTAGAGTCTTTAGACACTACCTCAACAAATGTTTGGTAGTTTTTATTGATGATATTATCATATACTCTTAGACAACGAAATAACATAAACAAAATTTAATGATTGTTCTGGAAATATCAAGGAAGGAGAAATTGTATTCCATGTTCCAAAAATGTTAATTTTTGATGTTGCAAGTCACATTCTTGGGACATGTGATCACAAGTGAGGTAATTTTTGTGGATCCTTCAAAAATAAAGGAAATTGGGGAATAGCCCAAACCCACTAGTGTCATAGAAATACACAGTTATCTTGGATTGTTAGGGTAATACTTAAATTTTTTGAGAAATTTATCAGGATTTTCTAGTTCCCTAACTAAGTTAACAAGGAAAGGGGTAAAGTATGTCTAGATGGAAGAATATGTGGAATGCTTGAAGGAACTCAAGAAGAGGTTAATCACTACACCTGTACTCAGACTATCAACAATTAGAGAAGGTTTTGTGATATACAGTGATGCATCAAATAATGTTTAGGGTTGTGAACTCATGCAAAATGGTAAAGTGATAGCCTATGTCTCATAGTAGTTGAATATCCATGTGCAATACTACCTGATTCATGAGTTAGATCTATCAGCTGTTATTTTTCCCTCAAAAATATGAAGGTGCTACCTATTTGTTGAGAAGTGAGACATAAATACCTATTACAAATTCTAAATTATGCATTTATATAGAAGGAGATCAACATGCGTCAAATGTTATGGTTAAAGATAATTGAGAACTATGATTTCTCTATTCACAATCATACTAGGAAGGAAAACAAGGTAGGTTTTTCTCTTAGAAGAAAAGAAACCACTACTCTATCCATGGTGAGGATTGAGAATGACCCTATCTTTATGGACATGAAAAGGTTGGTTTTGGAAATCATAATTGAAAGGAATAACTTCTTCCTTACCCAAATGATTTATGAAACATATATCCAAGGGAAGATCAAGGAGGCACAAAGGGATGATCTAGAGTTACAAAAGAAGGTGAATATAGTAAAGGAAGGAATGATACATGATTTCAACACCTATGATGATGGTGTGATTTAGTTCGAAATGAGGTTGTGTGTGTCTTCATCAACTTAGACAAATAAGGAGATATTGTATAATCCACATAGATCCCCTTTCACCATATATCTTGTATGTACCAAGATGTAGTATGATATTCAACAACACTTCAGGTGGGACAATAGGAAAAAAGAAATTGTTGAGTATAGCAAAAGGTTCTTGGTATTTCAACAAGTTAAAGCAGACCAATATAAGTCTAAAGTGGTGATGTAACCATTTCCTATACCCACATGGAAATGGGAGAATATAAATATAGACTATATCACTGGTATCCTAAAGACATCCAATGAAAATAATGTGAAATGGGTTGTGGTGGATCGACTAACCAAGACTACCCACTTCATTTTTATTCAGGAATATTTCTACCTTGAACAACTTGTAAGGATATATATGAAGTAATTGGTGAGGATACATGGTGTTCCACTTTCTATCATCTCTGATTGTGTTCCAAGGTTCGTATCTAAATTCTATATAAGTATTCATCATTCTTTGAGAAATAAATTGAATTCCAGCATGGCCTATCACCCAAAAATTGATGTCTAATATGAACAGAGTATTTAGACACTCTAAGACATGATAAGACCCTACTCAATGGAATTAAAAGGTGTATAATATCAGCATCTCCCAATTGATGAATTCTAATGCAACAAAAGTTTCCACTCTAGTATTCAGATGGATCCATATGATGCTATATATGGGAAGTGATGTATAACTTCAACTTGTTGGGTTGAATTTGGTGAATAAAAGTTACTTGGACCTAATCTTATGCAAGATATGACAAAGAAATTCAACCCATAAAACAGCATATCAAGGTTGCTCAGAGTTGGAAAAAGAGTTATTTTGACAACCGTCAAAGGGACTTAGATTTCAATGTTGGAGAAAACATCTTCCTTCGAATATCACCATGGAAAAGAGTCATGTGGTTTGGAAAGAAGTGGAATCTTAGAACAAGGTACATTATACCATTTGAGATTTTTGATTTTATAGGAGCAGTGGCCTACTAGTTGTCACATCCACCAAATATTTCTCAATTTCATGATGTGTTCCATGTGTCTCTCTTGAGGAAGTACATACCTGAACCCTCACATGTAAAAAATCTGGAGGTGGTAAAATTGGAGAACGAACTCTCGTATGAAGAGATGTTGGTGAAGATCTGGGATCGAAGTGAAAAATTCCAAAGAAAAAAGACCAATCACATTGTCAAAGTGTTTTGGAGAAACTATAACTATGAAGAGACAACATGGGAACCGAAGGAAGAAATTACGGAGAACTGTCCTCGCCTATTTTTACCTTAGTACGTAAACAGAAATTTTAAGAGATAAATTTCAAAAGGGGAGAAGAATGTAATGACCTAAACTTTTATCAATAGATATTTTCCCTTCATATAATTATTTTATATGGTATAAAACACATAAATCAAATATATATCCCAATAAAAAAATCATTCTATAAAATGAAGAATGAAATAAGTGGTAGAAATTTAGCAACCTATAACGATGGAATAGTAACCATACTATTATAATAGTAATATTACCATTAGTAATAGTAATCCAACCAATAGAATAGTAATATCACTAATGAAAGTATAAATAAAATTTATACATCTTATAAAATAAAATATTATATAATTATATCATAGTATAAGTATATACTTGTTTAAAAAATTATAAATTAAATTTGGTATTTTTATGATACATAAATGTTTATTTAAAATTTTTTAATTAATATAATGATTTAAAAGAATATATATTTTCATAAAATAGATTCAATAATTAATATTTTTTGCCTTATAATTATAAGGTGGTTTTATGAGACCTTAATTAATTTTTCAAGTGTTATAAAATTGGTTATAATATTAAAATCGGAATTTTTTGAATAAATGTTGATTTTATTTAAAATTTAAATTTATGATATTTAAAAACTAATTTTCATAAAATGGAGTCTATTTTTTATTTCTACATTTAAAAAAATTTAGGGTGAATTTTTGGGATTTTTCTAAAATAGTTGAGTTTTGGGGAATAGTGAAATGTGATAATTTACAATATAAGCTAAATACATTATTTTTTTTCATTATTGATTTATGGATTATGTAAGAACCATTGTCTAGAACTATAATTAGTTATTTAATATATTTAGTTATAAGGATCAATACTATTTATACACTTGACCCAAAATAATAAAATAATTAATATAATAATAAAAAATACCCCTCTCTTCCCCCTATAAATGTCACCCCTCACCGCCTATTATCCTCACACATTTTAAGCCTTTTATATTGTATAAATTATACTCAATTCACTTTTCAAGCCTATTACCCATGTCCAAGAGCTTCTGGTCTAAATAAAATAAAAACCCAGGTGCCTTAAGAAGGTTCTTAAAGAGAAGAAATTCAAGAGGTAAAATACTCTTTCGTTCTCTTTTAAACTTTTTCTTATTATATCCTCACCCCTCCTGTAAAATGAGGTATTGTAACTCCAGTATAATATATATATATATATAATATAATGTTATTATGTTTATGGAATATCCATCATCAAACTGCTTCTCTTATCCTTTTATTCTAAAATAAAATATCATCCATGATGTGGTGATTTATCGCTTTCGAGGACGACGAGTTTTCATTTTCCATTACTACCTTCAAGGTTTGTCATAAAAACATTATTAAGGTTAAAAATGATTTTAATATTCTTGTTATAACTTTTTTTAATATTATATAACTAACTTTTAAACATAATATTTAATAAAAAAATTATTTTGCGATGGATGAAAAACCCCACTAAAATAAGATAATGATTAATCATTAATGTTTTATCTTATAAATAACCCTTCTACAAATACAAAAAATGATAAAAAAGACAATTTAAACATATTTTATTTCATTAATAACTTATAATTTTGATTTTGGATAATTATTCTCATTTTACATGAACTTCAATACTAGTACACAAGTGAATCGTTCATAAAAAAACGAACACTCCCGATGAAATTGAATTCTATAAATCCTAAAAATGTCTATAAAAAACATAAAAAATATAATTAATCAAATAAATGTTGAATAGTTTCTTGATTTAGTAATTAATTAATATAAGTTTACTCTCTAGAATATTAAAGTGAAGAAATCTATCGTACATAAGTTAAAATGATTCTTGAACCCAACTCATTTTCCTTGTGTTATTCCTTATTCAAACCATATTTTAGTGTACATATTCTTTTAATATTCATAAAATATAATTTCATTGTCCTTAAATTTTATTTTATCAGATATACATTTTCCCAATCTTATTTTATGAAAAATAAAATTATTTTAAAAAATAACTCTTCTTTCTAAAACACATTTTAATTCTCTTAAGTTGTTTCTTATTTTCTTAAGAATGATAAATCTTACCAAATATGTTTTTACCTTTGCATTTTGGAACCCCGAGTTTATTCATGATTTATTAAATCCTTATGAAACCTATTCCTTTATGTGGGTTACTTCATGACATTGATTGATATATGGTCTATGTGGAATGCATGATTGTTTAAATGTTATGATGTGATGGGTGCACCTGAAATTATATATCTCTCCAATTCATTGGGTAATGTGATGTATCTCATGAGATAAGATGTATTGTGTGTAAAAATTATGATATATTTTTTCACAAATATGGTGTTATGATTATTCACATATGTTATGTGGGAACATGATTCTAGCTTTGTTCAGAACTATGTGTTGTATTTGACCACTAAGACATGATATTTCATTTTTATGCATTTCTATATTCAATGCCTTTACCTAATGCTTCCTTTCATGATTATGAATATGGTACTATGATTATTTTATGATGATTATTATTATTATCACCCATTCTATATTGATTTATGTTCCTTATTTATCCTCTTACTTAGCTTTTAACCCTCCTATTTCATTGATGTATATCCTGGGGAGATTGCTTGTACTAATGAGAATGTGAGATTTTAAGGATGAAGATGGAGGATTTAAATAAATTTTTATGTTTCATTTGGTTCAAATTATGTATGGTCTTAATTTTCCCAATATACTAAATAGTCGGATGCAGGATTATAACATTTTTATGTTGTTTATTTTTAAAATGATGTAATAGCCATGTAAGAAAATAAAGGTCGTTATATCCTAGGCCACATCATGGTTTCCTTGACCATGTAATGGTTTATGAAAATGGGATCTGTCTATAAAAACAATATGTTTCTGTTTAAATCTAATGACTATGAATTTAAGATATAATTTGGTTGCATGTTATGGAATTTTTAGGATCATTACTTTTTAGTATTTTGGAGTTATATTCATACGTTTTTTACTCTTCCATGTTGATCATTAATCTTTTCATGGGAGTTGTAAAAATATAAAGATATGGATATATTTTTTCTAATAATTTTAAATCAGGGGTAATTGAATGGATAGGTTTTTTATAAATTAGGATTTTCTTAGGTTTATTCATTAATATTTTAGTCTCAAATATCTTTCCTTTAATTAACATAACCATTATATATTTATTGAAGGATTTTCATTAAATTTATGAACTAGTTTACTTGAGTTTGGTCTTGATCATGGAATAAGTTTAAGAAACCCATAATTGAGCATAATTTAAAATCACTTGATTGGTGAATGGATCGAAGTACATGGTCAAAGAAAAATAGAAATTCAATAATTTTAGAGAAAACACCAAACCATGAATTTGTGTTCATTTGATTCTGACAACAATAAGATTAGTCATTAAATATATTGTAATTATACTTATCTAATGATACTGGATTTATATTTTCCCTATAAACCATTATTATTAAAATTTAATTCTATTTTTTTAAGTAAATAATTTTAATAGTTCATCCAATGTTTTGGATTGAGGTTTAATCTAGAGATCACAAGTCTATGGTCTCTATATACCATTCTCCATATATTTTAACTGGAAGAAATATTTTCATTATAGAAGAATTTTTGGGGGAATATTTTTTGGGTGGTACCCATTAAATATCCAAATAGATTTAGAGAATTTAATTTTTCTCTAAAAATTACAAACAATAAAAAAAGTTTTAATAATATAATACAAAACAGACAGTTCAAACAAAAAAGATTAAAACAAATCTTCCTTTGAATTCTCTTAAACTGAAGCCTATAAAAATGATTCCATCAAACTATAATAAAAATAACTATAGAATAAATATAAAATATTCAATTATAAAAATTTATAATATCTCATAATTTAAAATATAAGTGAAACAAATCTATTTTTTTATGTAGAAATTAGTTCAAAACAATAGATACAAATAAAAGAGAATATCTACATCAAATGGAATCCATAAAAAAGTAATGAAAGCTCAAAAATAACACTAGTATTTTATTTTATTTGATAAATTGGCTAATGTACATGGGGAAGAGGCACTGAGGTCCCATAAGTAAAAATAAACATGAGTACAAAGAAAACAAGATGCAAAAAATTAAAACCAAAAAAGAAAAAGCCACACCAGGAAACTATCTGACAATTAGGTTCTTTCAACATTAAGAATCATGATGAAACCAATCCAAGGATGAGGAATATACCACAAAACTTTTATGAACTCAACGAAACACCACTGAGTATTATTGAAAAATAATTAATAACATGGCCTCAAGAACTAACAATGAGGGAGAATAATGGATTGAGGCCCCATTATTAGGGATTGATCTCACCTTTGAGTTTTTGAAAGAGAGCCTACATGTGACCAGTATTGGATGTTTTTTTCATTAATAACATCCTACTCCATCTTCATCATCATATTTCTAACACAAATAACATTAGTTAACCACATGATCTAATTATATCACCTCCCCAAGTACTAAGGATGATAGCCTCTACTCAAATATCACTGCTACTTATCTAATGAACCCAAAATACTTCAAAGAACACCACCTTCTTCACACTTCAATATCACCAAAAATACAATGCACTAAATCAATACCTCTCTAACTTAAATAAATTATCAATTTAAATGAAGTGATTCCCTGACCAAAGATCCATAAATTGATATGATAGCAAAGTTGCACGCACATCCCAAAGAGGACACACAGATGGATGGGGTTGCACCAATATATTGAAAAGGAAATATATAAATAAAACTAAAGGATCTACACAATATCACATAAGAGAGAAAATAGATAAAATAAAAATCCATCCAAAAATGCCTAAGATAACGCATATCAATACTAGGTAGACTAGAAAAAATGGAAACCCAACAAAAAGGGGAGTCCAAACAGAAGGACCATAAGAAAATAGCAGGAATTTCAGCACCAAATATTTATTGAAATAAATAATTGAATTTGAAAATTAAATGTGAATGAAATTCACTAAGATCCACCATGAAAATTAATTGAACAAACCTAAACACATGATGTCCCTGCACCACCAAACCTATCCCATTTATTTAGGAAACATTCAAATCTAATAAATTCTAAGAGTATAGTAAATTTTCCTCTATATGTATCTCAATAAATCACACCTTACCAATCAATTAAATATAATTATAATATCTAAAACATGCTTAGAATAATATGTTAAACAACGAAATAGCATTAACTAAAACTATACATTCACTTTCCTGATCTTACAGTCACATACCTATAACCGAACTGCACTCATGTCATCAGAGGTGCATATAGATCTCTTGTGCCTGCAATACACTAAATAAATGATATCATTTTCCAATTCCTCACACCAAAAAACCATATAAAATATAAATTCAAGGTATGAAACAAATTGAGAAATAAAATTGTTTAAAATGTCATAAAAACAAAAAAAGAAGAAAATACCACAAAATTCAATCACATGGAAAACTAAAATAGAATATTAAAAATGGATCTGATCATCTAAAACACTTATATACTCACCCTAAATCCACATAATACCATCTATAATCATGTATTTTCATATATTTTATTCATTATATACCACTAAAAATACATTAAAACCACACTGATCCAAATACAAGGTGTTGTAAACCTATTCTAAAAATAGGGACAACACAAATCCACACTAAGACTCAATTCAAATCCCACAATAATCATAAATGAGTTTGAATCAAACATATCTCCACCTTTGGATAACACCCTTCCAAAACCACACGCCGCCAAATATATGTTCCCTCAACAGCTATGTACCCTATTGAAAAACACCAATATAACAATTTAACTCAAACCTAAGTGTGAACAAGGCATAAAATAAATATGAAACCACCTTACTATCTCTAAACCATACAACAAATAGGAAAACACCTACACAATCATCCCAAACCCTAATAACATAATGAAATAGAATAGGGTGAAAGAAATAGAAAACATATCTATATATCAATAGAACATAAAAAAGGAGAAAAAAACATAACACATGACCATGATAATCAAATAAAAAACAACAATGATTTAAAACAATGTCATATAAATGAATTATAAATATAAAATTTTATGATGACAAATTAATTAAAAATTATATTGGATCCTAATTTTTGGTAGTTGTGTTGTGGTTAAGTCCTCATTAAATGATGAAATAGATGTATAAAATTTAATTTTGTTTCACAAAACACTAAAAGAGAGAAACATGTTTAGTATTCTAATAAAAAAATAGGCAGTAGAAAAATTACATGAATAGAACAAATATTTTAGTGAATTATCATAAAAAAAATATTATACAAATGATTCCATGAATAAAAAATTAAAAGAACTAGATAATACATATTCAAGATTCATTTATAAACATTTACAGTATAACTTCATGTAAAACAAAATAAAAACCAATCCAATTTTATTAACATAAAATTACTTCAAAACAAAATAATCAAATCGGAGAAAACATTAGCATTAATTATTCAGCATAAATTAGTAAAGAAATCCCAAAAATCACATCTTTATTTTACATTCTTCATCCAATTTAAATAACTTCCTGGGGAAATGGAACTGTGGTTCCATTATATAAAATAAATTATAGTAAAATAAAAACAAGAAGTAGTAAATAGAAACTAGAGATGGTAAACACACTTGAGGAAACTATCTAAAGGATGGGTTCTTAAATCTCAAATACTTGCAATGAAACTATGTAGAGTATGGGGTATATAACAAAAAACTTAGAAGAAATAAAAAAACAAAACCATTGATCATTAAAAAAAATTAGGAACAAGGCCTAAAGAACTAATATAAAGTGTGTAAAAAATGGGATGAGACCCTCTTACCAAGGCTCAGTCTCACCTTTGAGTAATTTATGGAGAGCCTCTACACAATTGGTGTTATTTATAATAATTTTTACAAACATTTTTCCCCATCCACATCATCATAATTCAGTATTAATGAATTCTAGTGAAGCAAGGTATCTCGTTGAATCTACTCACTAAGAACTGAGGATGATAGACTTTTCTCTTCTACTGTCACTACTTCTACAGCAAACCAGAATACCCGTAAATGACACCTCCTCCTCAAAAATTCCCTCTCATCAAAACCAAAATTCTAAAAATGAAAGACCTATTCACCCCAATTCCATTTCATTATAAATTAAGAGACACCCTAATCAAGGATTCATATATGGTAATGATATCAGAGTGGTGCTCACAACCTAAAGAGGACATATAGACAGTTGGGGTCACTTGAATAGTTTATAAAGGCTATATGTAAAACAAACTGAATAGACAACATGACACCATATAATAAGAAAAATTAGGAAATAGTATATCTAAACAAAAACCCCAGAGATAACACATATCTACCCATAGTAGATAGTGTAAACATGGAGTCCTAACAAAAAAAGGAGTCCAAACAGTAGCCCCGTATGAAAATAATAGGCAACCCAAAACCAAATATGAATATAAATGAACCATTTAATTTTAAAATTGAATATGAATTAAATTAAAAATAATTTATTATAATATATCAATGAAAAATTGGAAATATAATTCCAATTGTACAGGCCAGATTCTAATATGATAATTTTTTTCAATATTTTTATTCAGTTATTGATTACTTAGGAATTTATATGTTATCAACTTGTTTAGATCATCAAATTAATGGTTCTTAATTATTTATACTTTATGTTATTTTAGCTAGGTTTCTAAATGTTTTTTCACAGACTAATTATTTGGGATTAAAATATTGAGAAAAGAAAACTTTATATAAATTTTTTTATAACCTACCTATGCATTACTCCATGAGATTTGTTATGATGCTAGCTCTTATTGGTCGGTCTTTCATAAATATTTTAATATTTTTTCATTTTACCATTTATTTTGATAATGATCATATGGAGATTATTTGAATATTTTTTTGAAAAATTATGAAAACATATATTTGACATGATAAATTTTGGTTTATATAATTGTGATTCCCATTTCCAAGCATTTATCATTCATATTGTAAATTTATAATAAGGGAAATTAGTAGGATATTATAATTTATTTCTATGAATGAATATTATGATATAGATTGTGTCTTGTTTTATTATCAAATGTTTAAAATTTTATTGTAATACTTATTTTCAATTTGATTAGAAAAATTGGTAGAAATGTCTTAGAATGAATCAAAAATAAATAATTAGGTGTTTTAATGAATAATAGACTACATGGGAAATGTAAATTTAATACTCTTACTAATTAATTATGATTCATACATTTTTAATAGTAATACCAATATTTTCAAACCTATGATCCTTACAATTGTGATTGTATTTAATCTAATGACTAATTTAATATTTGTATAAGAACTCATTATTATTTTTTTAGAATTTTATTTCAATCTTAATAAAGTTTATATTGATTTGGATTATAAAGTTTTGGGACACATTGATATTCCAAATCACATGTGTTCTTATATAAATATGAAGAAAATTACGAAAAAACCCCAATTAATATTCCTATTGCTTGTGATTTATTAAAATTTCTACTATAATGGCCACATATTATTCTTTATACATATGTTTTTAAATTTTTTATTTATATATTTTATTATTATTGAATGTTCTATTTTCTGCACATTCAAATATTTGTTTTGAAAATCAAATCACTCTTTCCTAAAATACCATAGCTTACAAAAATTATACTTCAAAAATATTTTTAGAATGTTATTGTAGAAAACACTTATTTCAATGGATATATAAATCATTATAATCATACAAATGTAAACTTTGGTTTTAGTGGATGTTGTTCAGTGCATCAGATAAACCTAGTTCAGTTTATTATATGAAACAAAATTAGTCTATCAAACAAATAAAGTACATTCCATTGGATGAACCGAGTTTGGTATATCATAAAAATAATATTTAGTCTATTGGACGAAAAAATCTTGATCCAAGAGATGAATAAAGTTTAGTCCATCGAAAAAACGGAGTTCAGTCCATCATAAAAATGATGTTAAGGTAATCTAAAAAATAAATTTTATAATCAAATGAAAAAATTATTTCTAATAAATCAAATATTTAATAGAATTTTAATGATTCTACCAAAGTTACCTTCATAAGATTCTTTTACAGATCATTCTATGTTATTAAGATAGAGCTCTTCCAAGTCCATTTCAACCAACTCGAAGAATAACATAATATAACTATAGGATGTGTGCCTACAAAAATATTTTCATTTGAGGATTTTAGAGCCAATACCATTGAAACTCAGCATAATTTACGTTTACTAATTTGTAAAATGTTTTTTATTTGTAATTTGTAAATATTTAGAGAGTTTTTTCTATGAAATATAAGTGAGGATTGAAAATTCATTAGAACATATAGCTTTTTTATTCACAAATTCTGATCTTTTTTGATCAAGGTCTTACAATGTTTACAAGAGTACTTAATATAATTTTTCCAATCAAGGGACTCTAGGATTAAAAAGGTAGATGATATTCTTATATTCTTGATTGATGGATTTATTCTTGAAGAAAGACAGACCTTATAGTTTGGTTAAATTTTGGATATATTAATTCAAGGTTATTGAATTCCTTTATATTGAAGGCTAAAGTGTTCTTATTTATTTTGTAATGTTTCTATGATTTTTACTTATGAACTTTTTAAAGTTTTTTTTTATTTTTTTTACAATTAATTTTTTCTATGATGAATTTTTAAAAGAGAAGTTTATTTTTATAATTTACATTCCTTAAAAACTCTGATTGTATAAATTTTATTTGTTCAAATTGAATTTGATTACAACTCTGAAATCATAAAATAAAGGTTTTGTATGATTAATCCAAAGAGGTAAATGTTTTTTTAGTTATAATTTTTAAAAACTACAATTCACACACCCTCCCTCTTTTAGACATTGTTATACTCTAGAATCCTACATTTGGTATCAAAGTAGGTACTACTACTTAAACATATTATTTTTTAATTTTTTTGTTTTAAGAAAGTTTCTAATGTTTCTAAAGTTTTATAACTATTTATATAAACTATTTTACACTAACATGAATCTATATAAAGATTATAATTTATTTTTTACAAAGATGGATGGTTTGAGTGTTGGAACTCTTGAGAATATTAATCCAATGAGACTTTTGATTTTCCTTATGGATGATTATGAATATTGGAGAGACTGTATAATTTTTTTATTAATACTAAATTTGATAACTTTTTCATTATTACTAAATATTATCACATACTTAAGCAAGAAGCTTTTAATTTTAAAAATAAATATAAATTTGAAGATTAAAAAAAATTTCATGTAATAATTACTTTTATTATGTTCTGTGATAAATAATTTCTGTAGTCATATTTCTTCATATAAAGATAAAAATATTATATAGAAGAATTTTTAAATAACTAGTTTTAGTAATTATAAACTCATATAAATAATAAAATCAATGATTTGATAATATTATCAATAATTTTATTTATTATTTTGAGAAAATGTTGCAAAAATGCATCATAGATTCATTAAAATTGTTAATATTTTATAGTCTATGGGTGATATTGATCTTAGAGATTATAATTTTGTGGAAAATACCATATATATACTTCTAGGAGAGTGTTAATCCAAGATAAAATCACTTGATGATACATATTATATATTAAGTTGAGCTTAGATGATTTTATAGGAACTCTCATATAGTACGATGGAAGATTGAACAGACATGCTCAAAAATAAAAAATAAAAATGGAGTAACTTTTCATTATACTTCATCTATTAATAATCAAGGGATATCTATAGAGATAGTTTCTAATTATTCAATGAAAAAGAAATTTCAAGTGGAAATAGAGAATAGTTCTTATGAATAGTCTAAGAATGAATTCACTAATTTTTCAAAAATGTTGAACAATATTATGGGAAATAAATATTTTAGATATAATAATTAGAATAATTTTAAGGATAGAAATCAAAAAGAAGGATTACTATGAAATGATATGTTATGGTTAAAAAAAGATGGACATATAAGTCCAGATTTAACCAAACATAATAGAAAAGGCAAGAAGGATATAATTTATAAGATAAATTCTAAGAAGTTTTGTAAATGTAAGAGTAATAAAATCCTGAAAGCTTTAGAGACTTAGAGTGAAATTGGTGGTTGATATTTCCGAAAATAAATTTTATATTCTAAAATTTAAATCCAAAAGAATATTGGTTTCATTGCTACTATTCCAAATAAAAACAACTTCTTAATGGTGAAGGAATTTACTGACACCTAAACTAATATGCATTTGAATGATAATTATCCAGATAGTGAAATTGAGTAGAATTATATAGCTTAATATGAATAATATAATTCATCATAAGATAATAATACTTTACCTAGATTGGAGAAAGTTTTAAGCATTTCTAATCATTTAGAAAATCAAATTTTAAAAGTTCTGAAAAAAAAGATGATGTTGCTGAGGGAAAACATGCTAAAGAAAATTCAATAATTTCTACACTTACTACTAAAATATATAATAATTCAAAATAGTTAGAGAAATATAATTTTTAGAAAACTAATATTTGAAAATATTTATAAAATCCAAATTCTTTTACAACTACTGTTGCAGAGAAAAATTTAATTGTGAAACTATGAAATCTCAAGTCTAAAAAGGTTACTATCAAAATTAATTATTGGACAAGAAAATTTTGGTAAAATGTATAGACTAATTAAAATTCATAGGAATATATCTCTAATGGGTTTTACTTATAAAAAATAACATTTTAATAATAACTAGTTTGTTCAAAAGAGTTCCCCATTTTGAACTAAATATCAAAATAGAGGAAACAGGAAAAACAATTATTCTTTAAATAAAGTAAAATATTTAGGCTTTCATAAAGAATAATTTTTTAAATAATTGAAAATAGCTCAAAATAATAAAGTTAGACATATGTGGAATCCAAAAAAATTTCTAATATTTTTGGACCCAAGAACGTTTGGGTTCCAAAATATTAATCTTATTACATTCCAGAAAATAATATGTGTATCAATAGCAATAGAATATGGTGCATGGATAGTGGATATTTCAAGTATATGACTATGAATAAGGATTTATCCAAGAATATTTTTAATCTGAAAGGTGGAAAAGTCACTTTTGTAATAATTATCAAAGATAAGTTAATGTAATGGGTATTTTTTTCTTGGGTAGATTTAATTTCATATATTTTATTTACTATAGGACTTAAGAACAACATTATTAGCATAACTCAATTATGTTATGAGGGTTATCTTATGAACTTCATGAATGATAAATGTACTATTCATAGTTTAGAAGATAATTTTATACTTTCTTCCAATATGCATTAAAATATATGCACACTTAACTTAGAGGACATTAGGAGTTGATATCTACCTTCCCATAGTGTGATGGAAGATCAATATTAGTAGGGGTATAGAAGGTTTAGAAATTGTAATGTTAGAACATAGGCTAATTTTTTTAATAAAGGACTAGTTAGTAATCTACTGAATCTTACGTTTAATACTTCTAAATTTTGAAATTATTATCAATTTAGAAAACAACATAAGTCAAGTTTTATATCTAATAGTGAATTATCAACTTGTAATTCTTTACATTTAGTGCACATGGACTTATTTGGTCCTAAAAAATTATAATTATTGTTACAAAATACTATATATATATTTTAGTTGATGATTACACTCGATATACTTGGATCTATTTCCTAGAAAAACAATTTAGAATCCTCTTCTATTTAAAAACTGTTTTAACCCATATTAAAATGAGAAAAATCTACCTTTGGTAACTATTCATAGTGATTACAATGGACAGTTTATCAATTATTACTTTAAAACTATTTATCTTTAAAAGGGTATAATACATAACGTCTAAGCGCCTATAACTACATAGAAAAAATGGTATATTTTATTGCAAAAAATATAATTATAAAATAGATTACAGGAACCAAAATGATTGAATACTCGATTTCTAAAAAACTTTGGGCTAAACCATTCAGTATAATCTACTATACTATAAATATTTTGTTAATAAGAACTTTTATTAATAAATCCCCTTTATTAGTTGTGTATATGTAGAAATCCAAAAATTTCTTACTCCAAACTTTGTGTATTCAATGTTTTTATGTTGAATACTAAAGATAATCTAAATAAATTTGCTCCAAAATATAATAAAGGAATATTCTTCGGTTATTCAACTACTAATGAGGCTTATAGAATTTTTAATAAAGACACAAGTACGATTGAGTAAATAGTTCATGTTAAATTTTATGATAATGGTATTCTTTGTCAATTAACCTCAACTTACATCTTCATATATTATTTCTAAAACTGATTTTCAACCCATGACGGAGAGTTATTATATGAGATAACAACCAAAGAAAAATATTTCTAAAGTTCTACCTTAGGAATAAATTCAACTATTATTGAAGAAAATTGTTTTATAAACTCAAGTAATCAATTAATTATTAGAAATCATCCTAGTGATAATATCATTCGTGATCTAGATCAACCAATTTGAACTAAAATATCCTTAATAAATGAAATTAAACATTATGAATTTTTATCACATTTAACACATAATACTCCTGATGAGGATTTAGCTGATAAATATTGGATGAAATATATGAAATATGTACATAATTAATTTGAAATAAATCAAGTTTGGACTTTATTTTAATGACCTAAAGATTATCCTATTACAGGTATAAAATGGGGTTTTCAAAACAATTATGTTGAAAATTGGGTCATTGTTTGAAATAAATCTAAAATTATTACAAAGTGTTATAATCAATAAGAATCAATAGAATATAAAGAAACTTATTCTCTAGTTTCTAAAATTGATGCTATTCATATACTTATATCATGTGAATCATTTCTAAATTTCAAACTTTTTCAAATGGATGTGAAGTGTAATTTCTTTAATAGATTTGTACAGGAGGAAGTTTATGTGAAAAAACCCCTGGTATTTGAGAATAGAAAATATCCAGATCATGTATTTAGACATACTAAGGCATGTTATTGACTTAAACAAGCTCCCAGAACCTATTAGAAGAGATTAACTAGATTTTTGTTACAAAATAATTTTGATAAGGGAGTTTTTGATCCAACAGACTTTATTAAAAAAGATTCGAATAACACCTTTGTTTTTCAAATTTATGTTGATGACAAAATATTTGGGTGAACTCATAAATATATTACAGATTCCTTTATAGATCTTATGAAATCTTAGTTTGATATGATCTTGATGTATGAACATACTTCCTTTCTTGGATTTCAAATTTTACAAATTCTATAAGTAACTTTTATATATCAATGATGAAGCAACCATTTTCACATATTTTATTTTGTAATTCAATGTTTTTAATCCCATCATAGTGTAATTTTATGGGAAATTGTTATGTCTTCTAGTTATTGAAGTTTTTTGAGGTTAAATTAAAAAAAATGGACAAATTTTTGGATTTTAACTACTTTTAATAGCTTCTATATTTTGTGGTGCAGCTAGAAGTCTCTTCATGCTACGTGCAAACCAAAGCAGTGCAACATCATATTTTTTTAGAATGAAATAGTGCATTAATGGATTTTTGAGGATGAATTAGTGCTAAAAAAAGAGAATAATATTTACATGACGTGTAACACAATTACACGTCATGACATCATCAAAAATAATTAGTCACGCCGGAAAATTCGTGACTCCGCTGTACGCTGTGAAACAACAATACACATCATGTAAATTCATTACACGACATACCTATTTTTGGGATGAATTTTTAGAGGATATCAATCCGAGATTCATCATTACTATAGACCAATAAATTACACATCATGTATGCCCATTACACATCCTGTCGATGATAGTGAGTAGAAAACTAAATACAACATAGTGATATTGTGATTGAATTTTTCCTATAAATTGATCCCTCAACCGCCCTTCCGAAGTATTCTAGGGGAACCTTAACAAGAGGGTTCCATGATAGTGATAAATTATCAAGAGTGTTATTCCACGAATTAATTAATCCATGAAGTGATAAAATACAAGTGGTGGTGGTCAGTGAAGATCTGAAGGTGTTTCCCTTCAGAGTTTGTGTTTTAATTGTAAAATATTTTCATTAGAATAAATCCTGGAACTTTATTACATGAATGTAGAAGGTATCATTCTTTCCAATATTCAATTTAATTATTTTATTTTTGGATTTATTATCATCTTATAACTGTAAAATTATTTCCTTGTTGTTTAAAATTATTTGGGTGATGTCTCCCCATTGAGCATAATAAGGTCAATTAGGCTCGGTTGCTCAGAGGTCTTTGGGAAATAAAATAACCTTTATAAGCAGATAAACACCCATAATTGAGGTTTAATTATGGTTCCTGGTCAATATAGGTGTATAAATTGAGGTATTAAGGTATTCATTGGGTAATTCAATTGGAAAGAAATTTTTGACAATGATAAAGGGAGTATCTGAGGATCATAGTTTTTCCACCGCTACATTCTTTATCATGTAACTTTCAGTAGGGTTTGCTCTTGATTTACAATCACTAAATAATATTTATTATTTCATTATGATTTTCTATAATTTAACTTATATTAATTCATTTCAAGAACACAAATATATTACTTACGTTATTTTTATATTAGTTAGATAATAATAGTGATAATATAAAGACGGTGCGTGTATGTAGCCTCCTAGAGAGATCAAACTCGGTGTGTATTTTATATTTCATACATAGGTAAATAAATTATTGAATATGATAAAATGATTGAAATAACTATCATCTATTTGGAAGTGTTTCTAGGGAGTCCAAGACCTTTCACACATAGTTTTTAAAAAAAATCAAATTATTTAAAAATTAAAAAAAGGACCTTCATTGCAGATCATTCATTTAATCATCTTAAAATGGATTAATTTAGTGAAATTTCATATTCTTGGCCAAGTGTTGAATTTTATAGTAGGTAAGAGACCATAAATATTTAAATGGAACAACATGAATTTACAATTCAAGGTAATTTCAAAATTCTCAAAAAAGAAAGCCTGTTGGTTGCACCGCTAGCTGTTGAAGTTGAAGAAGTTAAAGTTCTATGGGGGGAATGAAAACATAAACAGATTAAAGATAAATAAGAATATTTAAATTTTTTTACACCTAAATTTTGTGTCAAAGAAACCAAGGTATACTTTAATATGAAACATGAGGATTCAATCGCCTCTCTTGGGAATTTCATGATGTGGTTCCGGAAGATTCCATGCTAGCTGATACAACTGTGGGAGCATAACTTGATTCTAAAGATCACTACTTAGATTTTATTGAATGCCAAAAGGAAACTAATCCTCCCAACTTTTTCAAAGAATAATTAGTTCATATCTACCTCTCCCTTTATTTGGAATAAGATAAAGAATTTCCTATAGAAAATGAATCCTTAATGGCCTTTCCTGAATAGATTGTGTTTCAATCTACTTTACATGAAATGGAATATTTCTTTGTTGGTTCATCATGATTTAATATTATTCAGTATAAATTGTTTTATGACATCCCTTATACTGAAATTTAAAACATTCTTGTAAATAAGAAGGCCCTAGATGACACAAAAGAATCCAAATAAGTCATGGCCAAAGAAGATGAGGACTCATCCTTTCCCCTTCCCCTATCCTCTACATTGTAAAAGATGGAAAAGGGGGAGGAACTTATGTACTCCATATATGAGTTCATACATGACTGGTGTAAGATAAATAGTACTAGATGAAATAAGTTATAGTGTTTCATGAGTAAGAAACCCCATCCATTATCAGATTGGGGTTAAACTACTACAACTGCCTAACTAGGGGAAGTAAAATTCTAGCACCTGCTTGGGGGTCAAACAAAGAAGTATCCCTTTTCTTTCCCCTTTCTATTTATTTTTATTTATTTTTCTCATGTTTTTTCATTTATTTCATTTAGTTTTAATGAGGTAGAATATGGGAGCTTAACTCAAGGTTGAAACATCAAAATAAAATCAAGTTGTATCTTTCCTTCCCTTTATTTTTCTTCCTTTATTATTCTTTTGTTGATCTGAAAAGAGGGGTAGTTAATTTTAAGTGTGGGTGGATTTTTGACCTACTAAGTTTTTTTTGTGCTTTTTCTATATTTTTAGGAAACATGAGATTCAATGGAAATTATGTTCATTTTTCACACATCAATTTATTTTGAGATGGTTGAAATTAATTTAAAAAAATGGATTTTAAATGATTATTTATGTGAAATTGTTTTCATTAAATTTGAATTTCAAGAAGTTTCATGAGTTTTACCAATTTTTGAAATCCATTCCCATGAAACACTAAATCATGTCATTGTTCCCGTCCTATGAGGTATTCTGAACCATTTTGAAATATTCTTTCTAACACTCACACTTTCTTAAGGGAAACTTGAATTATTTGTGAAAACCAGAATTTTTTATTTTTTCTCTTTAGAAGATTTAGATTTCGTGGAATGTTTTTGAGATGACTTCGACACTACTTTGGCTAGCCACAGAGTATCATGATACCCACATTTAAAAATATCATTCATTATCCCTTATATTCCATGAATATTCTTCTAGTTTTAAGCTATACACAAGCTTATTTTTCCTTACCTACCCACACTCTTAGTATTTTTTAATGGATATTTCAAGTTTCAGTGTGGGGAAAGGGCCTTTAGAGTGAGTTCATTGGGATGTGTTTCATTTGTGGGTGATGTGAGGTTCATGTAAACATTTTGGTCAGTGGATAATGATATAATTGGCCATTATTCATCATTTCATTATTCTTCATTGTTTTCATTTATTTATCTTTCAAAAAAATAAAATAAAAATAATATTTTTCCTTTATAGAGATTTAAAAAAAAGAGAAAATAAACTTATTCCTTTCTAAATATTTATAAAAAAACAGGGAGAAATTTGATGATTTTATTCTTTGCAATAATTTGTTAACACATTTACCCTGTCATAAAAAAGGGGATAGTGTTGTGTTTCACATTCTCCATGGGATTTATGTGAGCCTCATCCTGAATTTTCACTTGATTATTCATGCATTGTATATAAGAGTCAAACCTCCTATATTTGGCCTTAAATTTTTCAATCATTTTTCCACCAAACCTAAGACACAGAATTTTTCTTGAAAATTACCACATGATTGAATTCATTTTCATGTTTCACACTGTGGAAAAATGATAATATTCATAATCCTGTAGTGATACATGAAATTTCCAAGTATGATCATAACTACAGATTTAATTTATTTTATGGGAAGAGTGACATAAAATTCAAGGTGAGGTAGGATGTGATTGGTCCATGGATAGATTTATGAGGTTGAAAAAGTTTAAATGTGTGGAATTAAAATGATAGGGAATTGCTTTTCATAGAAGTCACATGATGGAATTCTATTTTGGATAAGATCATGGATATTTTATCTTTTTTTGTTATTGTATGAATTTTTATTTGAATATGTGATTACTGCCTGAGAGTGCAATGGTTAAGTGTGGGGGAGTGATGAAGAAACCATTTTCACTTATTTTATTCTATAATTCAGTGTTTATAGTCCCATTATAGTGTTATTTTTTGGGAAATTGAAACATTTTTCGGTTATTAATGTGTCTTTAGATTAAATAAAAAATGGCATAATTTTGATATTTTAACTTATTTTAATAGATTCTATATTTTTCGGTGTAGCTCAAAGTCACTTCATACCACAAGAGAAGTGATGTAGTGCAATAATAGATTTTCTAGAACGAAGTAGCATGAAAATGGATTTTTTTGGACGCAGCAGAGAAAAAAAATAGGGCAGAATGTTTACATGATGTGTAACAAAATTACACATCGTGACTTCATCAAAAATAATTAGTTGCACAGGACAAGTCCTGACTCCATTACACATTGTGAAACAACATTAAAAGTTGTTTTTTAGCTGTATTACATGATGTGACTATTTTTAGGATGTGTTTTAGAGGAGATCAAGCCAAGATTCACGATGATTGTTGACCAATCAATTAAACATAATGTAAACCCATTACATATCGTGACGATGGTGGTGGGCAGAAAATTAAATATGATGTGGTGAGCTTTTTAGGGGAAATTTCCTATAAATTTATACCTCACCCTCCCTTCCAATGTATTCTAGGGGAACCCAGACTAGAGGGTGCCATTATAGTGTAGACATTCTTTATAGGATGAGTATTCCATGAATTAATATATCTATGAAGGGATAAACTCTATGCGGTGGTGGGAAGCAGAGATCTGAAGGCATTGATTTTTTGAGTTTGTGTTTTCATTGTAAAATATTTTCTTTTGAATAAATCCTGGAACTTGTTTGTATTAATGAAGGAGGTCTCTTTCTTTATTATCCTCAATTACTTTTGTTTTGTTTGTGATTATTTACCATCTAAATTATTCCCATGTTTTTAAACTTATTTGGGTATGGTATCCCAATTGAGCATAATAAGGTCAATTAGGCTCAGTTTCTCAGAGGTATTTGGGTAATCAAATCACCTTCATTAGTGGATAAAACCCCGTAATTGAGGTTTCATTAAGCTTTCTGATTAATATAGATGTATAACTGGAGGTTTTGAGGTGTGAATTGTGTAATTTCGTTAGAAATAAATTTTTAAAAATGATAAATGGAGTTCTTGAGTATCATATTTTATCCACTGCTACCTTCTTTAGATTGTAACTTTTAGTATGGATTGCTTTTAATTTCTAATCACTAATGTAGATTTCTTATTACATTCTGATTCTCTATAATTTCACTTAATTTGAATCATTTCAAAACCACCATATAAATTACTTAAGTTAATTTTACACAAGTTAGAAAATAATAGTGACAATAGAAAGACGGTTCATTTAAGTAGCCTCTTTGAGCGATTGACCCTGGTGTGCACACTATATTGCATACATAGGTAAATAAAATTTTGACTAGGGTTATGAGAGTAAAATCTTTACATCACTCAACATAAGTATATAAAATATATTCTTAAAAAATTTGAATATGAGAACACTAAAAGTAAAAATACCCCAACCATAACTTCAAATACTTTAAATATTGATGAATCTAGGAAACCAATTGATCAAAAGACATTTAGAAGAAGGATTTATAGTTTACTATACTTAACAGCTAGTCATATAGATTTAATATTTTTTGTATCCTTGTATGAAAGATACCAATCAAATCAAAAATAATACCATTTTAAAGCTATTAAAAGAATCTTTTGTTACCTTAAAGGAACTATAGATCTTAGATTATTTTATTCTTCTAAAAATTATTTTGAACTTAAAAAATATTCATATTCTAACATTGATGTATGTAAAATTGGTATCAAATTTAAATATAGAACTTATCATTTCTTATGAAAGGATTTAGTTTCCTATTATTGTATGAAATAATATTTTTTATCACTTTATACTACTAAAGAAGAGTATGTGGTAGTCGGAAGTTGTTGTGCTCTTATGTTGTGAATGCAACACATACTTACAAATTTTTGGATTGAGTTTTAGTAAAAATACACTTTTGTTTGATAAAAAAAGTTCCATAGATTTAATTAAAAACATATCACATCCCTTGAAATCTAAACACATAGATATAAGACACCATATCTTTTACTATCACGCACAGAAGTGGAATATCATTTTACAATCATCAAAATGCAAGAACAACTTTCTGATATATTTATAAAAACCCTAAATTCTGTTATATTTTAATAAATAAAAAATTCTAGGAATTATTAATAAAAAATCATCCTTTATATATACTTCACATTTACCAATATCCTTAAAGGAATAAACTCTTTTTCAAAGTAAGAGTACAGATTTTGTTTTTCTCTAAAAACTATATTTTTTATAAGAACTTTCATTTTATAAAATAACATTATATTTTCTAAAATATTTAGTTTTATAAAAACCATAGTTAATATAAAATTCTTTATTTTTATAAATATTATGTTTTCTAAAAAAATTTGTTTTTAAAACATTTCTTAAAAATATTATCATATAAATTTTTTTTAAAAAATTTATCATATAAAATTATTTAAAAAATTTTATCTGAAAAAAATTTATTAAACAATTTATCAGAGAATTTTTTTTTCAATAAATAAGATGAACTATTACCGAAGAAAATTTCTCTCATAAAGATAAATTTTACTTTGAGAGGTTATTTATAAATATTTTCTCTTTACTATATTTTATTATTTATAATTTAATTTTTTTTATATTCTCTTTAGTTTTAAGCTTTAAAAAATCTTTTACAAATTCTAATGTTTCTATTTTCATACAAATACATCATCGGATGGAAATTTTCTTAAAAAATAATTAAGAGTTCAGAGAATAAATTTAATCTTTAAACATTTTTTTATATTTTTGAACAAAATGAGTTTCATTATTAGCCTTCATATCTATATAGTTCAAATGGTCACTACTTCAATTATTTAAATATGTGTGTGGGTTATAACGTCTCCCATCACTCTTATTAGTTGATCTAGACTCTCAACTCTCATATTTCTCTTCATCTAGTTGTTTTCAACTCGGTCTGATCAAAAATATTAGTCTAATCAAAAATTAGTTTGATAATAAAACTTTTCCTACTGAATAAATGACCACCCTTGATGATTTTAAAAATATATAAGTTGAAAAATAAAGAATTATTGAAAAATCATGGTTTTAAAAAACAAATTCATTGCTCAAGAACATGATTTCTTTTCAAGGATTGTGGAAATTTTGTATAGAATTGTGGTTTTTAATCTTCACTATTCAATAATGGTTAAATAATTTCATTCTTCTATAATGTTTATATTTGAAGATAGTCTGAAATTTATCAATTTTAATCTTTTTGAAGAGTGCAACAAGCTAAAAATTCAACAAGTAGAAGACTTAGTTAAAGATGTTATTAAAGGATATACACCTTTAGTGACTCATAAAATTCCAAAAAAAACTAAAATGTTTTCAAAAATCAAAGTTTAGGACATATTTTTTCCTTCTTATAATAAAATTAGTAGAAAAAAATCACATATCTTCATATGCATGGGTAGTTTTTCTATAGATGAAAGGTTATCATATCCCAAGGAAAGGTATAGAGACACTTTAAAAGTATTAGATATCTATCTTTTATATATTATGTGAAACATGATTATGTTTAACTTACTTAATTTAGATATTCTCTCAATAAAAGCTATGAATAAAGTTTCAATAAATCTAAAGATCCTTGTATTTCCTGGTTTTATTGACATTTGTTTTGTAAATTTTTTGAAGGTGATGAAAATAATGAATAATTTTTTTCTATAAGAGAAATTGTATATTCATTAATGAATAAAATATTTCTAGAATGAAGTTACTGTGAATTTTTTAATTGAAGATGATTGTTGATAAATTTTAAAAAGTTATGTCCAATGGAAATGTGTTGTAGTTGAATGAAATAATTTTAGAAAATAGATAAACTAGTTCTTATGCTACTAAAACAAAGAAGAAAGTGAAGACCATGTTTGATGAAGCTTATAGATAATTGATGATATATAAATCCCAAAATAATCTCAGTGGTCTAATTTTTGGTTTGGGGAAGGTAGAGGTTTTGGTTTTAAAATAGAAAACTCATGAAAATATTAAAAAAGAAAAGTGAAAAAGATAGAGGAAAATATTTAATGAGTGTCAACTTATTGAAAATCTTATGAAATTAATAGAGTGATCTCATAGAAAATTTTGAGTTTCTAAATAGGAAGGATCTATTTAAATTTATCCTTTATTGGTTTTTCAACTAATACCTCCTTTACTGGTTCCTCTTTCTGTTCTTAAATAAGTATTTACAACATTTATTGTTGTTCTGACAATTACATTAGACCCAGAACAAGTTATAACTTCTAAAAATATTTCATCTATTTATAATGATAATGTTAAGGTTGTGGAAAAAGAAAAATCATTATGAGAACACCTAGAAGTTCAACTTCATGAAGCCATAATTAAATTAAGATAAGATGTTTTAATAAGTGCTGAGAAATTATATAGTGTTTTAGAAAAATAATCAGAATAAAAAGAAGAATAATGATAATGTTATTTTTAAAACTCCTTTTCCCCTCTCAATATGATAAGGAACCATATTTTTAATTTTTTGAGAAAGATGAAAGTTTCGAAAAATATGAGGAAGTTCAATATTCACATGTTAACCTATCCTAAATATCTAAAGCTTATAGGAATGTTATGTTTTTGAAGTATCTAAATAAGTTTATAAAATAAATAATATAAGAGGTGAATCTTCCAAAAAAAAATATGTTTTAGATGTCTCATTGAACTCAGCTCATCCTCCTGTAAATGATTCAGTTCCAATATTAGAAATTATCATTACACATTTCAATGAAGTGTTGAAAAATTTTAAATATTTACTTCCTTATTTTTTAAGTATTGATTCTCATTTTATTTATATTCATAGTAGGGTAGATGCATTAGAAAGTTATGATTCATTCAAATGGTTAGCTAATACCATTGTACAAAATGAAGAAAATTTTAAATCCTTTAAAGGTAGAAAGAATAAAGTTAAAACATTTTTTTATATTGATCAAACAAATATTGAGTGATTAAAAAATTCCTGATGAGAAAATTTAAGGTTGTAAGAAATCATAATTGGTTATATCAATATCTTTTTAGGAATTTCATTCCAATTATTTTATAAGAACAAAATTTCTATAATATCTCAAAATTCCAACAAAGATTTAGAAGAAGTTTCCAGATTAAAAAATAATGTTTTTTCTCTTAAAGAAGATGTCTTCAAGATAAATGTAGAAAAGTACCAAAGTAATGTTTCTTGAAGAATTTCTACAGATGAAGAAAGAGAATAGGAAGATTCATGTGCTTAAAGAAAATATTTAAGAAATGGAATCCTCATATATAGATTTAGAGAAATTTTATGTTGAATTTAAGAAACTTAAATCCATTGTGAAGAAGATTCAAAAGAAATAATGACTTTTCAATTTCTCTAAACTCATATTGATTTTTTAATATTATAAAAAAAATTAATAAATAACGATATGGAATGAATTTTTCTTCTTAATTTTTTGATTGAATGTTTTCCAATAAATCTTGGATAAATATTATTTCTATATTATTTGTATTAATATTAATTTTTTCTTACCGGATTGTTTTTTTAGAAAAACATTTATCCAACTTTTAGGGTCACTTTATTTCCCATATTATTTTTGAAAGTCTCAAAGGCAGATAATTTATTAAAGAGAAAAGAGAAGTAATTGAGTAGTACCTATGTTAAATTTGTTCTAACAAGCCTTATAGACATAGTTTGTTTAAAAAAATAAAGATACAATATATGAGATAAAATAAAAGTGATCAAATGTGTAAGTAAAAGGGATTTTAAGTTATTCAAATTTATTAGTTTTTCTCATTATGTGATGTGTTTTGTGATTTTCAAAAATGGGGGATATTTTTCTGTCAAGTTTTCTACTTTATCCACCTTCTAATATTTGGTTTGAAAGTAACAACACTATTACCTAAAATTTCACGTATTAATTACTTTATACTTCTCATAGTCTATAAGAATTTTTTTTAGAAAAAATATATTTTACCTAATTTATAAATCATAATAATCAGATGAATGAAAATTTAATTTTTGGTGGATGAACCTAGTTCAGTCCATTGGATGAACCTAGTTCAGTCCATCAGACAAACAATGTTTCATACATTTGATAAAAAAAGTTCATTCCATTAGACAAAAAAAGTCTAGTCCATTGAACAAACAAATTTCAATCCATCAGACAAACAAAATATATTATATTTGAAAAATAAATTTTATAATTGTAATACCCCATACAAGTTTTCCACTTAACTGGTGCTTTAGTACAGTTTTCCACTAGGCCTTAGGCCTGCCTCCTTATATTCCAAAGTCTTCCTACTAGTGGTGAGAGTGTAGGGAGGAGATATTAGGGAGAATATACCCTCTGGGGGTTAATATAATAATAATGGTATATGTATATATATGTTTATGAAGAAAGACTAAAAACACTGGACTAGTATCCCTCTATAGCATAAGAAACAACATGCAATAGTGGAATCATAAGAAAACACCAGTAAAAATAAATAAATGCTAAACATTTCATTTATAGAATAAAAAAAAGTCATTCTATATCATATAAATTCATAAAAATAAATAAATAGAAGGTTCAACCTTAATATATACATATAATAGGCATGTTGATACAAAAAGAAAGCCTCAAAAGAAACTTCACCTGATGCATGAACCCCATGGTCCCTTTCCATGCATCCCACACTAATAGTACAAAATGATCACTGAGGTCCATCTTATGAGCTCGATCACTTACCTTATCACAATATCATAAAATCTACACACATACAGAAGAGCATGTGTAGGGTGTGAGAATAATCTCAGTAGGCCACCACCAATGTGAGCCTAAATTACACCTCTGATAAATAATGTGTATCTAAATATAAATAAAATGGAACATGCACATCACATAAATAACTTACTTCTCTTGTTCTCAACAAACATAATGAATAAATCACATGCTTCGGTCAATATCAATATAATGGTAGTGGAGAGGATCCATATCATAAATCCAAAGGCATTTCCATATATAAATCAATCCAACTGAACCCTCGGGTTCCACCTCTAATAGAATCACCCATCACCTTATTCCAACTGACACCTTTTTTCCAAAACAATAACCAATATCCTAAATGCACGCCACATACAAGTATTTGGTCCCTCTAACCTCAGCTTATTGAATCCACATTGGCTTTAAGCCCAACATCCAAGTATTAGCAATGTTTTTCCTCTAGATAATAAACACCATAAGATCAACAACCAACATCATGAGAAATAGAGATATTCATTCTCCCAAATAATCCTGACCTAATGGCCTTAGTATACGGTGAGCCTCATCCCCCAATTTATAGTCATAGCACAGTCAACCTATGGATCCTCACCATCCTTAAGGATTTATAGGAAAATCACCTTCAACCTCACTGATAGTCTATACCATCCTAAGACACATCTACAGATACCTATACCTACATCAGTGGTCAAAACCACCTCATCATCTGAGTCCTATCTATTTTCACATGACTCAATCAGATAATTGACCAATCATAATGAGTGTAAATCACCAAAAAAAAGTACCTAAGACACTTTATCTTGACACCTCATTCCCTTGTGACCATGTCACTCATTAAAATGGTCAACACCATCTAGTATCACATGGGCCATTCCCATATCATGAAAACCTCATCCCTTAAATCAGATGACAGTGTCACCCAATCGTGATCAACGTAATGTAATTTATTTAGGAAAAGACCAATCTGACGACCAATGTTTCCTGAATCCATATGGTCATCACCGTCTCAAACCTCAGGCCAAGCTCTTCACATTCCCACAGAACCATCGCAAGCAATATAATATAACCAATGAAATTTAATAAATAATTAAACCCCTTTCCTAATCCACCTAAGGTCTAAATCCACTCACTACGCTTAAACCATATATAGTCACATTAGATAATTCCATAGGCATCTCATGAGTTCAATTAATTAATTAATTAGAAATAATTAAATATATAGGGAATGTCTCAGAAAACCAAATGGTGCGCTCAAGGTCACACCCCCAAAACAGTAGTAAAATCAAAGAGAAATCAAGGCACCACCTACCTTGTGTTGGTAGATGTCCGCACATCTAATATCAACCTATAACTCAATCAAATTTGTAATAAATTGGAATTTTAAATGAATGACCTAAAAATATGGTAAATTGGATTAAATAGATTTATCACTTCATATGATGAGAGAAGATGAGAATATATGAAATAGGATATGAATCCTTACTGATATGGATGCAATTCCATAGACATATCGAGAATGAAAGCTCAGAGGGAGATTTAGGTTTCAATCTTAAAAGGAGGACGTGGAAGCTACCACAACTACCTAGAGAAGAATCCCATGTGAGAGGAAGAAAATAGGGTGATCCCTCTTAATGAATACAAAGGTAAAATAGTAATTTTTTCCTTTTAAATAGGAAACACCGTTTTGAAAAGCGAGTTCAAATCACACAAGTTCCCACTGACCAAGCACCGGGCATGCATGATTCATGTGAACAGTTTTCCAAACCGTGTTTAAGCCCACTATCAAAAATTTATGTGCTCCTCACGCAACCATGAACCCCCTCCCACATTATTTGAAAAATCAGTCATAGTTAATAAGGAGTGTTGTGTGGTTACACATGGGAGATCCACAGTTTTTCCAAACCATGCGCCCTCATCTACACTCCCTAAAAATATAAGAATTTAGACTCTAATGTACCTAAAACCCACTCAAATCCTACAGGAAATTATCAATCATTAAAAATAGAATAAAAAATGACTTGGGTAAAATAAAATTTCAGAATTAAGATCTAATAAATAATAGAGAAGTTGGTCCGACCACCAAAATGTAGAAAATTCAAACATCTGTAGGAATTCAAACCGCTCTAAAAAATTGGGATGTTATAGTCTCCCCACCTTAACATAGCTCATCCCAATGCTATAAAGCATAAATTTTAGATGGTACAAAAAATACACATCACTTTAAAAACCAACCCAGTGTACCTTTTTCATCAGTCGCAGGTCAACTACTTCAAGGAGCTCCCCACCTTAGGAGTTACCTACCTCAGTCGCTTCCCAATCTAAAGATAAAACAAACTGATGGTCCACTGACCATCCACAAAATCAAATTCATACTATGATACATCATCACTCCTGCACCTCACCCGTTCCTCACATCATAATCACATCACATATAATACCCATAAAGTTTTGTATCTCATAATATGTATACCTCATGCCCATGTTTCCCATGGAACCTATGAGGTCCCACATCTCAACAAATTCCCACTCAAAGTCATGGTGTCATTCACCTCATATATATCCATAATCACATAGATTCTTAGATTACAACACACCTAAAATAGAACTCGCATAGCCTTGATTCCAAAATGACTATGCAACTCATATAGATCTCGTATTGCATTGATGCCCACAATAAATCCTGGTACCACACAACTAATATATATATATTTATATATATATATATATAATTCATTTTAGACGATGAAAAATTACTAACTAGTGTATGGTTAGTCCAAAAAATATATCTTGTTAACCTCGTTCACCAAAGATAGACATGCCTACAAAAAGTGTCATGCCAAATTAAAACAGAACCCAGTCATGCCAATGGTGTACCTATAACTATAACTAGTTCCTCAAACATCTCTGATCCAAGAATCTCAACAGCATTCACCTGGAAAAAATCATGACTACCTGAAGCCTAGATTCCCTCTGTTTCTATACTAGATACCATCCCCTGAACCCACTAATGGGTCCCATTGTCTCTACCACAACCTCTGTGTGCTGTTGAATCTCAGCTACCAACACCATGTATCATTCCTAGTCTAACCTCATAACCCTGATTTTTTTCCATTCCCTAGATATTGGTTTTCCAAGAAGGATTCCTAAAAAATCTCTTGAGATTACCAACCTAGACACAAGCTCGACACTCATTTGGTGCCTAATCACACTTCATCTGTACATGTCCCAGCTGCATGCAATGAATGCACACCTTCAACAATCCACTCCTCGGTAGTCTCCCTGAATATCTATCCTAAAAACCATGATGAGACTCATCTCAGACACACTTCCTTCTATCTAAATGATTACTGTTGTAATCACTTGAATCTGTCGCATGAATCAAGTATGAACAGTTCTTCAAATGTTTCTCATCTATCAACACCTAATTAACCGCCTCCGAGAATGAGGATAAATTTAAGATGTTCACATGGAAAGTTGTAAACCATCCTCAAAATTACTCACCCTCACAATGTCTTCTCCCACAGTACTGGGTGTGAAATGATAATGGATGGTGAAAGTAGTTTCATAGTACATGGTAGACATGTCTCCCTACTATGGGCTCAAGAACTCTCAATCTCTCACTACCCTTAGCATCTCAGGAAGAAATGTTCTTGAAAAACCTAGACTCAAAATATTTCGTGGGAAGTCACCCATTTTTTAGTGACTGAACCTATACATCCCACTAGTGCTTTTCCAGTCCTCTGAATATGTACATTTACAACTTCACACTCCAGCAAGGGGGTGTCTCAACCTACTCAAAGATGGTCTGAACTAACTCAATCTAGTTCTCTACCACCTGTGGTCAACCCTCACCCTAAAATAGTAATGTGTTCTATGATTGGAACTTTAGAGTCACCTATTCCATCTAAGGATTATCTCCTTCAGCTCCACTTTCAATACCCTATATAACCCGTACTTGGCTCTCTCTGAGCTGCTCATCAAGCCATGGACCAAAATCAATCATATCATGTGGCTTCCTCACCAGTACCAAATCATGTACCTATATCATTACATGTGTCTTGTGATCTGTCCGACCCTCCAAGTACTCATCCATTCCCATGGGGCCTAATCCTATAAACGATCATGCGGCACCAAAACACCACCCACCTGACGCTCTATCAGAAGTTGTCTAGCTGTAAACCCACTGACTACCAATAACATATTCATAAATCCATTTTATATATATATATAACATATATAGGGTAATTAATAATAGGTATCAAAATCTCACAACCCATATTCACCCCAATCGCAACCATGTATCATGAAAACCAGCCTCATAGCCCCCTTACACACCCATATCAGAGCCATGTATCACATATAAATTTTTTCTCATGGCCTATTCCCTACCCACATCATAGTCTGGAAACACATATCAACAAATGGTAGTATAGTAATATTCTATTAAAGAAGGCTAAGTTGTAAAACACAATTTAGCTTCTTTATTAAAATTTTAAATAGCCCACCCGCAACCACCTTCTACGTCTGCTCCTATTGGGGCCAATCCCACACACACACACACACAAATATATATATATATATATATATATCACATTTATATCACATCACATAGAATCGCGAATTGATTTCATTGGAACCCCATGCCTGGGATGGCAGAGTAGAATTCCACCAAAGAGAGGCTAAGTAAGAAAACATTGTAGAAATTGTTTATTAACACTTTAAACAATCCAACCCTTATTAGAAAAAATTAGGTTCCCAATGAAAATCACAAGAAATTTATCAAATTCATATATATATATCAAATCATTTGTGCCTATCAATAAATAATAAACAATCATCCCTTTCCATATTGATCCACGGGTCCACATCTCCTTCCTTGCCACATCGGGCTAAGGTTAACTTGTCATAATAAATAAAAAAAATCACTAATGTGCACCACTCTAGGTGGAATTCATATCATCTATAAAAGAGAAAATAAAATTAGAAATTTCCCACCCCATGAGACATGGTATGTCCCTCGTTCAAGGGGTTGCAGGAACCCAAACATGAGTTCTGTACCCAGATCTAAAAACATCCTAATCTCTAGTCTACCATATCCCAAATTGTAATACCAACTAAAAACAGAAAATAATTTGTTATAATTAGTAGTCATTAGAAATCTATTACTAATTCCCAATCAAGAACTGCTCTGATACCACTTCTAACACCCTAACCTGAATTTCCACTCAAACAATGCTTCAGACTAGTTGGCCACCAGGCCTTAGGCGTGCCTCCCTTTATGCCAATGTTTAACGCCTAGTAGTGAGGGTTTAAGGAGGTGATAGTGGGGAGTCTATACCCTATGGTGGTTAATATAATAATAATTGTCTATGTATATATATAAGATAAATAAATACTAGAAACATTGGACTAGTAACCTCTTGTAGTGGAAGTAACAACATGAAATAGAGGAAGCATAAGAAGACTGTATAAGATATAAATAAATTCTAAACATACCATTTATAGAATAAAAAAATCAACTAATATCATATCTAGTCATACATAGAAATAAATAGAAGGGTCGCCCATGGCCGACCTTAGTATATAAATATAACAGGCATGCTGATACAAAAATAAAAACTTAAAAGAAACTTTAACTGATGCAAAAATCCCAAGGTCCCTTGTCATCCATCACAACCTAAGAGTAAAACATGATTAATGTGGTCTGTCTCCTAATATTGGTCCATTACCTAATCATAAGAGCATAGAATCTACATGCATCCCAAAGTGCTCATATAGGGTGTGAGAATAATATCAGTAGGCCACCACCAAAGCATTCCTAACTTACATCTATGATAAATAAAGTGAATCTAAATATAAATAAAATGGAACATCCACATCACATAAATAACCTACTTCCCTTACGAACAATAGACACAAGGATGCAATCACCTTATTCGTACAATGGCAGTATAAGAGTAGTACAGAGTATCCTTAGGATAAATCCTAAGGCATCCCCTAATGGAAATCAATACAAGTGAACACTTGGGTTCTACCTCTAATATAATCAACTGGATCCTCATTCCAACCAACAACTCAAGTCCAAAAACAATAACTAATGTCCCAAACTCATGACCCATAAAAGTATCTGATCACTCAGACCTCATCTCATAGAATTCACATCGGCTCAAATCCCAACGTTTGAGGGGAAATAATGTCAGTCCTCCAAATAATAAACATCGACATCTCAACATCTAACATCTCGATGAATGGGAATATCCATCCTCCCCAATAATATCGGCCTAAAGACCTCAATATAAAATGAACCTCATCCCCAACCGATGTTCTCGACACTATTAACTGATGGATCATCACCATCCACATGGATATATATAGAAATCTCCTCCACCATCACTAATGGTCGATACCATCCTAATCTACATCTATGGAGGCATCTACCCACACTAGTAGTTAACACCAACTCATCATATGAGTCTTATATATGTGAACATGACTCCAACGGTGTGTCATCCAATCACGATGAAACGAAAACACTAAAAAAGTACCTAAGACACATTATACTAGTACCTTGTTCCCCTGTGACAATGTCGCTTAGTCTGATGGTCAACACCATCCAATATCAAACGGTCCATTCTGGTAACTTGATGACCTCTTTTCCTGAATCCAACAACCATGTCTCTCAACCAGTGTTCAATATCACCCAATGTTTTTGGGACAATCCCAACTTGATGACCAACATTGCCTCAAGTCAGATGGTCATCATTGTATCAATCCTTAGGTGAACCCCTCCATGTTCTCATAGAACCATCACAAGCAATATAATATAACAAATGAAATTTAATAAATAATTCAACACCCTAATCTAATATACCCAAGGTCTAAAGCCTCTAACATAGATTAGAACATATGTAGTCATGGTAAATCATGCACGTAGGTATCTAATGAGGTTAGTTAATTGATTAATTAATTAGAAAAAATTAAATTTATAGGGTCTCTCTTGGAAAACCCAATTGCATGCTCAAGTACGCACCCCCAAAATATGAGTGAAATCAAATATAAAGATACTAACCACATACCTCATTTTGGTAGACATCTACTTGTATGATATCTGCCTCTAAATCGCTCTAATTTTGGAAGAAATCATAATTTTATACAAAATCCATGAATATATGGTAAAGAAGCTCTCACAGATGTAGCACTATATATAGTGAGAGAAAAGAAGAAGATAATAAAGATGAGTTTGAGCCTTATCAATATGCATCCAACACATAAAATGGATCGTGAATTGAATCTTGAATGTATATTTAGGCTCAACTCATAGAAGGAGCCGGTGGAAGCTGTCACATCTATCTGGAGGACAATCCCATGTGAGAGGATGAAAAGTGGGTGGGCCCTATTAATGAAAATAAAAGAATAAAAAATAAATTTTCCCTTATTAAAGAGGCCACATGGTTACCATATGGTTTGGAAAACTGTGTCCAAAATGTGTGGGTTCCTACTGACCAAGCACCAAGCTCGCACAGTTCATGCGTATGTTTTTCCAAACCATGCGTGAACCCACTATCAAAAATTGCAGTGGACCTTGAATGGTTGTGTTCCCTCTGCTACACAGTTTTAAAATCCATGCAGAGTGAAGAAGGAGGGACACATGGTTGCCCCTGGGAACTGCATAGTTTGACCAAACCATATGCCCAAGTCTGCACACCCTGAAAATATGGTATTTTAGCTTCTGATGAACCTGAAACCCACTTAAAACCAAAATAAAATTTTAAATAATTAAATATAATATAAAACAAATTCCATGGGTCAAATAAACTCTTGTAATTAAGTTCCAATAACCAATAAAGAATTTGGTCTGACCACCAAACTCCAAAAAATTCAAATGGGTTGAGGAATTTGACCCGCTCTAAAAACCTAGGAGGATACAATAATCAAATGAAAAAAAAAATTATTTCTACTAAATGTAATATTTAGCATAAATTTAATGATTATACTAAGATACCATCAAAAAATGTTTTTACAGCTCATTTTGAGCTGTCAAGATGGAGCTCATCCAAGTCCATTGCAACCAACTTCAAGAATCATGGAATTTAACTGCTTGAGGAGTGCCTATAAATAGAGGTGAATTTGAGGATATGGGAGATGATTATTTTGTAATTCAACCCATATTAAGTTTACTCAGTTTTAAACTCTTGTTAATTTCACATTTTAAATCTTTATATAGTTTTTACTCTATGGAATCAAAGTGAGAATTATAAATTCCTCATAAAATTTTTCTTTTGTAATCACTAATTCTGATCTGGTTTCATTGAGGGATTCCAAGGATAGAAAGACCGCTTAATATCATGTGAATCCATGATCAATTTTTCTTCCTACACCCCCCCCCCCTCTTGTATCATTAAAAATAATTTATTTATATATAAGTATATTTATTGTAACATTCTGGCTCGGATGCTACTAAAACCTATACTTCAATCTAGTTCGCCACATGACCTCAAGTGAACCTCCTCATATGCCAAAGGCTATCGAATAGTTGTGGGGGTCTAAAGTGGAACTATGAGGAGACTATAACAATATTTAAGAGTGCACAACTAGAATTAAATAACCAAGCATCATAGACATAATAGTATGTGGAAATAATAAATAAATAGAAACAAAAACATGTTGTAATAAAATGAAATACTATAATGTCCTGAATGGTCATGTCATACATACAACCAACCACACTTTGGGCTGGTTATATAACATATAAAAATAGAGGAAACTAAAAAAATTATCTATAGAATCTCTAAGATAAACCCATATAGTCATCTGATACCACTCGATGAATCCTTCTCAACCAAACAATACTCATCACAGGCCTCAACACAAACCTACACCTATATTAAACATGTCATAGTTTCTCGAGTACCCAAGTGCAATGGTGGATCAAGCATGCAGTGGGTAAAACATGGTAGGAAACCACCAATGATGTTTATATATAATACCCTTCATTACGAAAATTCATGTAGAATAAGGAAAAATATAGACAAGTCGGTAAATAAATAGGTTTCATTATTTAATAATATATGAATTATACATATTTACTCTCAGTACCAAGTATTACTCCATTATATCAAACCATCCATGGTCAATGTTCATCGTCTAATCCATATATCATAGGGGTCATATATTGTAAGAAAAAGATCCTCGATCCAAATATCCAATCAGGATCTTGTATGCCATAGCCATTCACCCCAACCATTAGGTCCCAAGTCAAAAAACAAGGAGCATCGGTCCAAGTATTCAATCGGGACTCAGAATTCCATGTCTGACAATCCCAAACATGATATGGAACACCTTTTCTATACCCATGTATTCAATAGAATCAGTCTATCCTCCAAAAAATATAGTGGACCGAGGCACTTGGAATATCATTATGGCCCTCCCAAAACTGGCTATTTGAGTGTTAGTCTATCATCCAAAAACCATTAATAATATGTTGGAAAACAATGACCATCAATCCAAGTATCCAACCGGGATTTTTCATGAAATTTCGGACCATCCCAAATCATTCCATTATTTATCATTACCATTTTTTTCAATATTTATATCTTTCATTACTTTCATTGTATAAAATCAAATTTGCAATTAAATCATTTCACCCTTCACCCAAATACATATTCATTAATTTTTCATCAAACCATTTAACAATTAAAAAAATCCATTAATAACCATTAACATTTCTTGTCTTAATCACAACATTTTTCATGGCCCTAAATGACCTCTAAATCAACACATTGTTTAGATAAAACCTAACACTTTTTCACATCATAAAAAACATAAGAACAAACATAATTATAAACACTTCTATGCTACCCTTTAAAACATGAGTATTCCTCTTTGAAAATCAAAACAAGGTCAAAGACCATTATATTCAACAAAAATTACATAAAGAGTCATCAATACATTTTAATCAAAGAGGTCATCACACACACATTTCAAATCATCATTAGAAACCCATTTGGAAACCTCTTGTTAAATCATCTTGGGGTAACACCCCATTTAGAAACAACATCCATTTTTAAAACATAGATTTCCAATATTAGAATGAAAAAAATGAATAAAAATCAAACACACACCATTTAACCATTTCAAAATGGCCTTATAAGATTTCACCAATACTCAACACCAAAACATTCCATTTATAAAAAGTGAACATTCCCCATAGGTTGTTTTAGTTCTTGTCCTGCAACATAGTGGATCCAACGAGATTCATGGAAGGTATAAAAAAATAAGAAAATATCTAATGCATTACTGTAAACCAAGGTTAAAACACACAACACAAGGTATTTAAGGAATATACCATAATGAAAATATAAAATAATTATTAAGACTATGGTTAAAAATCTTAGATCACCTAAAACATCAAATAAGATTTATAAAACACTTCCAAATCATGAAATCTATATGAAGGCTCACCCAAGACTCACCCTAACTCCATGAACCCAAAAAGATATTTTCTAAAACACTCAATACCTAGCCTCATTCCAATAAAACAAATTTATAAATTATAACAATAATAATTAATTAAGGAATTAAACCCTAACGCAACATAATCTCTAAAAATCACTGGATGCTCCCTCTAATCAAAGCTCTAATAAACCACCATGGAATGTCAAAAAAGGACTCTAAAAACCATTCCTAGTAAAATACATAATATTCTATTCCATTTAAACAAATAATTAAATTTATTTAACTGGTAAAACCTAAGAAATTTCACCGTAAACACATACCTTAATAAAACACCAAAAAATGACATGTAGAATCTATCATGGGATCTCATATACCCAAGCTGACCAAAATCCCAATCATCATTGGATGGTTCTAGCATAATCTAGTGGAATCAAAATCAAATCTATAAACATTGACATCTGAAATTATAATGAAAGAAGGGGAAGAAGAAGGGAAGCAAGTAATGGATAAATCTTACCTCAAAATGATGATGAATTGCCACTGAATCATCTCCTAGGTGATGTTTGAATAAAGGATGAAGGGAGGATGAGCCATCCTATGGTTTTTTCTTGTGAGGGGGATAAAAAGTAAAGGGGTAGCTTAAAATACTGTAAAGGAAAATGGAAAAAACACTATTTTAATGGGATTTGGGGCAGCTGCACAGTTTGTTGTATGGTTTGTCAAAATGTGCACCAACCATGTTCCTCATACTATCTAACACCCATGCCTTGCATGGTTAGGCTTCACAGTTTAACAAACCGTATTATAATCATTCTATCATCACTACTACCCTTCTATAGCAAAGTGCATGGTCTTCTAAAACCATTGATAGCTCATGCACCATGATCCAAACCCTTATCAAGCATACACGATTTCTCGTCTTGCCTCACACGGTTTACCCCAAACTATGCTCAAACCTTGAAACTAAACCATGCATAGTTCAAAATTAACTGAAACCCTATGAAGCATTAAGGTGTCACCCAGTTTCTCCTAAACTGTGCCCACCAAACTGTGCACCCATTCTAGAAAACACCAAAACTCCCAAAACTTAAGCTAAAAACATTCAGTCTCGTCTAAACACCCATTATATCTCCCAATAATCATTAACCATCTCAAATTTTAACATCCCAACCTATGATTCACTAACTAAAGCCCCAATTAGGTTCTCCACATGAACTCAATAGTGAATCCCCATATATCGGAGGTAGCTAACTAACAATGAGGGACTAATGAAACACATGGGGGGATTCTACCCTATTTATCAAATTAATTCATAATATATAAAATAATAAATAATAGAACGACACAAAAGATAATCAAGCATCACTAGAACGATTCCCCAAAACTGGGTACATTCCGATAACCCAAACACTAAATATTCAATGCCATGTCATAAAACACGGAGTGTAAAGGATAAGCCAAAATAAAAGCATACTCATGAATCCCCAAAATGGTTTCTGATATCAGGTGTGGTCCCCTCATCCATGCACCTCCTTAATCCCCAAATCAACCCTCCATCATATGGACTTTTCCTTTATCCTAACCCGCAATCATTAAGTCCGCTTGGGTACCCAATGGCGGCCCATGAAAGGTATGAGTACAACTTAGTAGTCCACCACCAATGGTGTCTAAAAAATATCCAATCTAATACAATGTATGTAGAAGTACCAATAGTAATGCAAATAGTAAAATAAAATAGGTTACATCATTTAACATTCATTCAAAATGGTTACATTTATTTCTTAGTTACATGTTTTACCCATTTTACATAAAACTTACTTCAGAATGTGATTTTCATATAAACCATGTGTCAAAGGGAAACTGGTTGAAAAACATGGAGCCTCAGTCCATAAATCTAATCAAGATTTAGTATTCTATGTCTGACCATCCCAACCATGATATAGAATTCCATGTCCATGCCCTTAGATTTAGGATCATCATTCCTTTCCCCGAAAACTACTATGCACAGGGGTGCCTAGACCATCAGTCTAGACCACCCATTGGGTTAGAGCATCATTACATTATCACACTAACCATTAGTTCACATTACCAAGGGAAATAATCATTAACCTCTTGTCATATAAAAACAAAAAATATGCACCATTCCATTTAATAACACCACCATGGTTCCTTATAATCATCATCTACTCAATTCCCAAAATAATCCCATTAAACCATTTAAACACATTAAAACCATTTATCCCCCCATACAATCCATTTAGCCATGGTTCCAATCTCTATTAAACAATTATCACATTCACCCATTTACATATCATAACTCATTTAACTCCTCAAGTTAAAATAAACACCCTATCATGCTATGTTATCGATTTAATCACATTTAAATTTGGTTTAATATCATCAAACCATGAATTTATCATTTAAAATCCCAACCTTTCATGTACAAGGAAGTATCCTATCCCATAGATGTTCATAATCCTGGTTTATTTTCCTTTATCGGATCCCACAGGGATCATGAGGGGTCGACCACAATTTTTAAAATCCTAATTAATCATTTCCTATCACGAAAAAAATGTAGCACAAAAACAAATATCACAAACACATAAACATAACCAACATCAATACTATGGGATATAACTTGTATCCCACCTACCTCAAGTTCATAGAAGAACATGCTCACTTAACCTTTTCCTTTGATTTGAACTCAAACAACCTTCAAGTCCCTAAAATAGAATCTATTGTAAAAGGAGAGTTTTAGGGATTTGTAATAATAATAATGATAATATGAGGACTTTTCTAGAAAATAGAGATAAGAGGACTGTTATAGATCCCCTAAATCTTTGATTCGTACCCAAACACACGTTAAACGGACAAGAATCGGAGAATCATCCCTTGGATTCGTGGGAGGAAAGGGTTTGTCACCCAGGTTTCTGGCATAATAATGGAGAATAAAATAAAGTTATAACCCTTATAGACTAATGGGGGATAGAAAAATTTCCCCTTTTAAAAATGCTTGTGATTTGGCCTCACGGTTGTCTAAACGGTGCACCAAGTGTGTGCTAACCTTTGTCTAAGAGGGGCCCTGGTCACACTGTCTCTTGGGAAGACCGCACGGTTTAAAAAATCATGTGGTGGATATATGTAATGGCTATGTCTAAGCCTACATGATTTCAGTCTCCCCCTTGCATGGTTTCTCAACTATACACCATCCCCCTACAGGCTACATGGTTTTGGTGCATGATTTCCACAAACTGTGCACCAACCACGTGCCCTTCCCAGAGTACCCTCTTTTATAACTTTTTCATGTCTCAAACCCCTAGTACACCCTTGAGTATCCTCATATTCTAATGAAATAATTCATTAACCAAAATATAATAAGTTACTCAAAATTTAACTAGGATGTGCTTCATTAAAATTTTTGGAACTTATAACCTCCCCACCTTATAACGACTCATCCTCAAGCTGAACTCCCAAGAATTACTAAAATACAAGGTAAACAGATCAGGACAATAGGCCTGTATTTCTTCCTCCCTCTCCAAAGTCTCCTCTTAAATGTTACCATATAGCCACAACACCCAAAACAACGACACAGCGTTACCCTGAAATTTTTTCTCACTATGATCTATAATATGAATCGAATTATCCTCAAAGTATGGATCATACTCCAACCATAAATTGTCAACATCAATCACATGAGAATCTTTGGGATGGTACTAAAAAACTGATACACATGAAAAACATCATTTATACCAACCTACCATTGCAGAAGAGACAATCGGTATGCCACCTATCTGATCCTATCTAGAATCTCAAATGACCCCACATACATGGGTGCCAACTTATCCTATTTCTAAATCTGATGGTTCCCTAGTCTTCGTGAAACCATAAAGAACACATGATAAACCATATAAAACTCAATAAATCAATTTCATCGATCAGTATAAGAATTTTCCCTACTCTAATATGTATCTATATATTTTCGAAACAACTAAACCTATTCAGACATCTCTTTCATGAGACTCGATCCTATCAACTCTGACTCTCCTGATTCTATCCAACTCAATAGTGATCTACACGGTCTACCATTGAGAACCTCATATGGTTCTACATGAATAGTTCCCTAGTGACTATTTTTGTAGGAAAACTCAACAAGTGTTGAGTGATTTTCCTAGGTTCCACCAAAATCAAGGATACCTGCTCTTATCTTGTCCTCCAGCACCTAGATAGCATGCTCTGATTTCCCGTATATCTTTGAGTTTAAAGCCATACTTAGAAGCACCTAGGTACTATGTTCTTTTTGTAATCCCTTCCATAATCATGAAGTAAAATGTGAATCCTAATTTGAAATAATACTTTTTGGAACCCCATGCAACCATACTATCTCCCAATCACATAATTTGCTAACTGGAAATTGGTAAAAGTCTCTCAAATCAGTAGTAAATGTTCCACCTTGGTCAATTGATCAACAATTACCCATATTGTGTCATTATTCTGTGGTGTACTCAAAATTCCTACCACAAAGTCCATGGTGACATCATCCCACTTCCATTATAGAATGGGGAATGGTTTTAGAATACCCTCTGGTCGTTGATGCCCAACTTTCACCTAATTCTAGGTGTAGCACCAAAACATGAAACATTCAACCCCTTTCTTCATCACTGAACACCAATAATATTGATAAAGATCAAAAAAAAATTTGGTTAAACAAGGATACACCATTCACTTTGAGGCATGGAACTAACGTATCATCTCCTCTCCCATACATATAAGTACAACAACATGGCCATGAACATAACAAATCCCATCTTCATCGATAGTCCAGTCGTAGGTGACTCTCCATATTCAAGGCCTTACCTCAAGTCCAAATACTCTAGATATACATACTACCTCTCCCTAATCCAACTTAGAATTGTCGAATCAACTTACAAGGATGCAAGGTGCATATTTCCTTTGTAACAACATAAGATTTTGTGAAATATTTTTTTCAAATTAATTTAATCTCTTTGATATTTTTAATTTCACACCACACTGAAAGTAGTTTATTTTATATTAAAGAACTACGTATGGATTGCGTTATATGAAACACCAAGTTAATCATTCACTACACACAACATAAATTTTATCTTTCTCTATAGTGAACACTGAGGTTATCTTACATTACACACAATACTGACTTCCCTCGATGGCTTACATAACATGCAAGATCGAGTGTCACTGAACAACAATTAATTATTAAAATATTATTATTTATTAGGATATAACATGGCCATTAAATTTAAGATTATTAGATTAACTAACTTATGAATATATATATTTGAATTCATTGGTTACCTAATAATTATAAAATAATATAGAAACCAAATGAATAAAAAGGGACTAATTTTATAAAACTATATTATTATTTGAAAAAAAATTTATATTAACAAGGTAAATTAATAGTGAATGATATTTATTAAATTTATATGTTATACATTCAAACAAATATTTTTTATAATCATCCAATAGATTTTATAAATATATGATAAGAACAAACCCAATTTTATGGTTAAAAACCTATAATTTTATAAAGGTAGTTTTACCTCCTTTTAAAGGTGAACCCATTTTAAATACAAAATTTTTCACTTTTATAGATTTAATATGTCAAAATAAAATTTATATTTTAAATTAAAACATAAAAATTTTGTATTTTTTTGAAAGGTTTCATTTTTTAATGAATAGTTAAAAATAATGAATTTTAATACAAAAATAATTTTTTTTTTCTAATTCATTTATAAGGTTAAATTATATTTTAAATTTTTTTTAATATTTTAATTAGATAATAATTTTATAAATTAATCCAATTTAGTTCGTTGGAATTAATTTTAATTTTAGATTGTTTATAAAAACTCAACAAACTTTTGGATGTTTTTACTTTAAAAACCCGCATTGTCGTCCCATTAGTGGGATTATTTTTAAATTAACTTCTTCCAATTCTATTATTAGAATTTGGAAAAATGGATTCCATATTTTGAATTTGAATAATTTTTAATTTCTGATAAGTTCAACATTGTTTTTGACCAAAAATATTAGTGATGGTTATTAAAATTAATTGTAATGACTAAGACAAAAATTAGGTTAATGAAGTAATAATCCATAAATTTGAGACCCAAAACAACCTAGAAACTTATAAAATACACATTAGTTGGGAATTATTATTCCATTAACTTTCCATTGGTGAGTTTTTCTAGTTTTTTAAGAATTTTGTTTGATGAAAACAAGGGTATACCAAACGTTTTTAAAAAAATCATGTGTGTCCTTTCCCTTCCCTTTAAAAGGCCACCACCTATCCCTCTTCTTCACACCTATCAAAAAACATAGGTTTGGCCATGATCTTCCCAATTAACTTCCTAAAATCCATCCATTCCATCTATAATCCTCCCCTTAGGTATAAATTAATCCAATGAAGCCTTTTGGCACAAACCAAAAGGAGTTACCCGACTATGACGTAACGACTTCTCTCAAGATCCTTTCTTTTATTTTCTTTCTACACCCCATCCACTATCTTAATTCCATGCTCATATAAAAAAACTAGTATCTTAATTGTACAAGTATGTTTTTATACTAATGTTTCTACCTACACTTACACATACCTCCATCTAAAACTGGGGCTTTGAACATGTTCTCCACGTGACCTGAAGCGCGCCTCCTCATACACTAGAGGCTATCGACTAGCAGTGGGGATCTAAAGTGGAACTATAAAGAGAATATACCCCCATATCATAGTGCATAACAATAAGTAAATAACAAAACATCATACACATAATATTATTTGGAAATAATAAATAAATAGAAACTAAAACATGTTGTAATAAAATGAAATACAATAATGTCCTAAACAGACATGGCATACATACAACCAACAGCCCTTTGGGACAGTTACATAACATACAAAAATAGTAGAAAATAAAAAAATGAACTAAATCATCACCAATATAAATCAATCTAGTAATCTGATACCACTCGACCAATCCTTATCAGACAAACAATACTCAGCATGAGCCTCAACCTAAACATATGCCTATAGTAAACATGTCGTAGCTGTTATGGTACCCAAGTGCAATGGCAGCTCGATCATGATATGAGTAAAACATAGTAATACGCCTCAAATTATGTATAAATAGAAAAAAATCATTAAAAAAATTCATTTATAAGAAGGAACAACTATCGAAAAGTGGGTAAATAAATAGGTTTCATTATTTAACAATATTTGAATTAGCCATATTTACTCTCAGTTACAAGTATTATCGAATTCTATAAAACCATACATGGACAATATTTATCATCTAATCCATATATCATAGGGTTCATAGGTTGGGAAAAAGTATCTCCAATCCAATTATCCAATTAGGATCTAGTATTCCATGTCCGTTCATCCCAACCATTAGGTCACAAGTCAAAAAACAAGGAACATTGGTCCAAGTATTCAACTAGGACTCGGAATACCATATATGACCATCCCAACCTTGATATGGAAGACCTTGTCCATACACTTGGATTTAATAGCATCAGTCTATCCTCTATAAACTATGGTGGACCGAGCCACCTGAAGTATCATTATAGACCACCAAAAACTAGGGATTGCATTGTCAGTCCATCATCCAAAACCATTAGTAACGGGATGGAAAACAATGAGCATCAATCTAAGTATACAACACACATTCAGCATGACATGTCTAACCATCGAAAATAATTTATTTATTTATCATTACCATTTCATTCAACATTTCTATGGTCTGTTAATTTCATCATATAAAATAAAATTCATAATTAAATCATTTCACCCTTCACGCAAATACATATTCATTAATTTTACTTTAAAGCATTTAATAATTAAAAACACACATTTTTAACCATTTATATTTCCTTTCTTAATAAAAAAAATTTCATGGTCCTAAATAACCACTAAATCAATACATGGCCCAGATAAAACCTAACCCTTTTTCATATTTCATAAAACACAAGATCAAACATCCTTCTAAAACACTTGGAAGCCATCCCTTAAAACATGGTTCTTCCTCTTTTAAAATCCAAACAAGGTTAAAGACCTTTATATTCAATGAAAATAATATAAATAGACATCAATAAATTTTATTCGAAGAGGACACCACACACACATTTCAAATAAACATTAGAAACCCATTTGGAAACCTCTTGTTAAATCATCATGTGGTAACACCCCATTTTGAAAAAACATCCATTTTTATAACATAGTTTTTCCACATTGGAATCAAAAAATAAATAAAAAAGCAACACACACCATTTAACCATTTCAAAATGGCATCATAGGATTTCACCAATATTCAACACCAAAACATTCCATTTTTTCAAAGGTGAACATGCCCCATGGGTTGTTGTAGGTCGGGTCTCACAACACAGTGGATCCAACGAGATTCATTGAAGGTATAAAACAATAATTAAATACCTAATCTGTTACCTTAAACCAAGATTAAAACACACAACACAAGTTATTGAAGGAATATACCACAATTCACATATAAAACAATTATTAAGACTATAGTTAAAGCTCTTAGACCACATAACACATCAAAGAAGCTTTATAAAACATTTACAATGCATGAAATCTATATGAATGCTCATCCAAGCCTCACCGTCACTCCTTAGAACCCAAAATATTTTTTCTCAAACACCAATACCTATCCTCATACCAAGAAAAATAATTAATAATTTATAACAATTTTAATTAATTATTCAATTAAAACCCAAGGCAATACAACGTCTAAAAACTCACTGGGCACTCACTGCTAATCAAAACTCTAGGAAACCACTGTGGAATGTTCACAAAGGACTCCAAAAATCATTCTTGGAATAATAACTAAGATTCGATACCATTTAAACAAATAGTTAAATTTATTTAACTGGTAAAACCTAATAAAATTCCCCGTAAACACATACATTAATGAAACACCATAAAATGATGTCTGGAATCTATCTTGAGATCTTCTCTACCCAAGCCGACCAAAAGGCCCATCGTCCTTGGATGATTCCACCATAATCTAGTGGAATCAAAATCATATTTATAAACCTGCACATCCAATATTATAATGAAATAAGTGGATGAATAAGGGAAGCAAATAGAGGTTAAATCTTACCTCAAAATGCTGATGAATCCCTATTGAAACATCTCCTAGGATAGGTATGAAGAAGGGAGGAAGGGATGATGAGTCCTCCTATTGTTTTTTCTCATGAGGGGGATAGGAAGTAAAGGGGTAACTTAAAATACTAGAGGGGGAAATGGAAAAAACACTAATTTAATGAGATTTTGTGTAGAGATACAGTTTGGTTGTATGGTTTGTCAAAATGTGCACGAACTCAGGAGTGGCTCCCCATATTATAGAGGTAGCTAACTATAAATGAGGATATAATGAAACACATGGGGGGACTAAACCCTATTTATCAGAGTAAGACACAATATATAAAATAAAACACAATATAAAAACACAAAAGGTAATCATGCATCACTAAAATTATTCCCTAAAACTTGGTACATTCCCATAACCCAAATAGTAAACATTCAATTCCATGTCATACAACGCCGAGTGTAAAAGATATACCAAAATAAAGGCATGATGATTAATCCCCAAAATGGGTCCCGATATCAAGTATAATCTCTTTATCTATAAACCTTACAAATCCCCAAATCAACCTTCAAGAATATGTATTTTTCCATTATTCTAACCCACAATCATCAATTCATCTCGGGTACCCAATAGAAGTCCGTGAAAGGTGTGAGTATAACTCAGTAGGCCACCACAAATGGTGTCTACAAAATATCCAGTCCAATAAAATGTATGAAAAAGTACCAATAGAAATGGAAATAGTAGAATAAAATAGGTTACATCATTTGAAATTTATTTAAAATAGTTACATTTACTTACTAGTTACTTGTTTTACACATTTTTTATCAAAATTTATTCAGACTATAATGGTCATATAAACCATGTGTCAAAAGGTAATTGGTTGAAAAACATGGAACCTCAATCCATGAATCCAACTCAGATTCGGTATTCCACATCTCACCATCCCATCCACGATATGGAATGTTGTTTCCATGCACTTATTTTTAGGAGAATCATTTCATTCCCCAAAAAACTACTATGCATAGTGGTGCCTAGAGCATTATTCTGGAATGCCCACATGATTGGAGCAGTAGTCCATCATCCCGCTAACCATTATTCCACATTACAAAGTCTTATAATCATTAACCTCTTGTCATACGAAAACAAAAAATACTACTCCATTTCCATTTAATAACATCTACATGGTTCTTTATAATCATTATGTTCACAATTCCCAAAACAAGCCCATTATACCATTTCAACACATTAAAAGCATTTATCGCCCATCCAATCCATTTAACAATGGGTCCAATCCCTGTTAACCAATTATCACATTCATCCATTTACATATCATAACTCATTTAACTCCTCAAGTAATGATAAAAACCCTTTCATGCTATGTTATCGGGTTAATTTACATTTATATTTGTTTTAATATCATGAAACCATGAATTTATCATTTAACATACCAACCTTTCATGTTCAAGGGAGTAGCCCAGCCCATGGGTGTCCATAATCCTAGTCTATTCTCCTTCATCAGATCCCATAGGGGTCATGAGGGGTCCACCATTATTTTTAGATACCTAATTAATCATTTCTTACCAAGGAAAACAAAAATGTAGCATAAAAACCCAATATCACAACCACATACACATAAAAAATCAATAATATGGGATATAACTTGTATACCACCTACCAGAAGTTCATAGAATAACATTCTCACATAACCTTATCATTTTATTTGAACTCAAACAATCATCAAGTCCCTAACTAAGAATCTACTTTAAAAGGAGGGTTTTAGAGATTTTTAAGAATAATAATGATGATACAGGGCCTTTTAGAGAATAAATAGATAAAAGAAGTGTTATAGATCACTCAAAACTTTTATTCCCACCCAACTGCATGTCAAACGGCCAAGAAGTAGAGAATCATCCCTTGTAAGCTTGGGAGGAAGGGTTTATCACCTAGATTTCTAGAAGAATAATGGGGAATAAAATCATGTTATAAACCATATATCCTAAGGGGGGATATAAAATTTTCCACATTTAATAAGGCACATGATTTGGCCTCAGGGTTGGCTAAATCATGCACTAACCATGCATTACCCTCTATCCAAGAGGGGGACTAGTCACATTTTCTCTTGGGAAGACTACAAAATTAAAAAAAATCATGTGGTGGACATGTGGAATGGATCTATCCAAACCTGCATGATTTCAGGATCCCCCTTGCATGGTTTGTCAACCGTGCACCCTCCCCCAATAGGTTACATGGTTAAGGTGAACGATTGCCACTAACTATGCACCAACCATGTACCCTGGCCAGAGTAGCCTCTTTTCTAACTCTTTCAGGTCCCAAAACCCTAGTACACCCTCGATTATCCTCACATTGTCATGAAATAATTATTTAACCAAAATAAAGGAATTTACTCAAAATTTTACTATGATGTACCTCATTTGAAGTTTGGGATCTTACAACCTCCCCACCTTATAATAGATCATCCTCAAGATAAACTCCCATGAATTAATAAAATACAAGTTAAAAATATCAGTTCGTTAGGTCCCCATGTCTTCTTCCCTCTCCCAAGTATCCTCCTAAACATTACCTTTCAAACAAAATACTCAAACCAATGGAAGAGTCTTACCCTATAATATTTTCTCACTATGATAAATAATATGAATCTAATTCTCCTAAAAGGATGAATTGTCCTCAAGACCTACATCATGAACATAAATCACATGAGAATGGTCGAGATGGTACTAACAAAGCTGATACACATGGAAAACATCATGCATACCACCATACCACTGTAGAAGAGACAATCGGTACACCATCTATATGATCTTATCTAGAATCTCAAATGACCCCACATACCTGGGTTCTAACTTACCCTATTTCTAAATCTGATGGTTTCCCAATCTGGGTGAAACCATAATAAATACAAAATCACCCATAGAAAACTAAATAGGTTGATGTCATCATTCAGTATAATAATTCTCCGAACTCTAAGTTGTATCTATATGTTATTGAATCAAGTAAACATTTTATAATGCCTCTTTCATGAGACTTGATCCTATCAACTCTGACTCTCCTGATTCCATCCAAATCAATGGTGATCTAGACAGTCTACCATAGAGAACCTAATATGTTTCCATATGAATAGTTCCATAGTAATTTTTATTGTACTAAAACAGAAAAAGTGAAAATTGATTTCCCCAGGTTCCACCAAAATCATGGAAATGCACTCTTAGCATGTCCTCCATCACCTGGATAGTATCCTCGGATTACCCATATATCTACGGGTATAAATCCCTACATAGAAGAACTTGGGTACCATGTTCTTTATGAAATACCTTCCAAAAGCATGAAGTAAAATGTGGATCATGATCTGAAATGATACTTTCCAGAACCCTGTGCAACTTTACTATCTCCCAAACAGATAATGTTCCTAACTTGTCAATGGTAAAAGTCTCTCAAATCAGAAATAAATATGCCACTTTGGTCAACTGATCGACAATTACCCATATTGCATCATTATTCTTTGTTGTCCTTAGAATTCCTACCACAAAATCCATGGTGACATCATCCCACTTTCGTTCTATAATGGGAAAAAGGTTTTATCATACCACCTGGCCGTTGATGCATGACCTTTACCTACTTCTATGTGTAGCACCCCATCATGAAACATGTAACCCCTTTCTTCATTACCGACCACCAGTACTATCTATTAAGACAGAAAAAATTGGTTAAACCAGGATACACTATCCACTTCAAGGCATGGAACTCATGCATCAACTCCTCTCGCATATATTAAGGTACAACAACTTGGCCACAAACATAAGAAATCCCATCATTATCGACAATCCAATCATAGGTGACTCCCCACATTCATGGCCTTCCCTTAGGGAAAAACACTTTATATCCACATACTACCTCTCCTTGATCCAACCTAGACGTTTGGAATCATCTAACAAGTATGAGAGGGTCATATGTCCCTTGTAACACCCCAATTGGTTGTGAAATATATTTTTTGAATTAATTTAATCTCTTTGATATTTTTCATTTCACACCACACTGAAAATAGTTTATTTTATATTAAATAATTGTGTATGTCTTGTGTTATATGCAACATAAAGTTAATCATGAACTACACATAACATAAATTTTATCCTTTTCTATACTGAACACCGAAGTTAGATTATGTTACACGCAAGACTGACTTTGCTCGATGGCTTCCGTAAAATACAAGATCGAGAGTTATTGAACAATAATTTATTATTAAATTATTATTCTTTAATATGATATAACATGACCATTAAATTAAAGATTATAGTATTAAATAACTTATGAATATATATATATTTTTTAATTCATTGGTTACTTAATAAATAGAAAATAATATAGACACCAAATGAATGTAAAAGGTCTTATTTTATAAAAGTGTATTTTTATTTAAAAAAGACGATTTATATTAACAGTTTAAATTAATAGTGAATGGTATTAATTAAATTTATATTTTATATATTCAAACAATTTTTTTTGATAATCATCCAATATATTTTATAGATATAAGATAATAATAAACCCAATTTTATGCTTAAAAGCCTATATTTTTATAAAGGTAGTTTTACAAAATTCTAATGGTGAACCCATTTTAAATCAAATTTATTTACTCTTTTTAGATTTAATATGTCAAAATAAATTTCATATTTTAATGTAAAACATAAAAAATTGGTATTTTTCTCAAAGGTTTTATTTTTTTAATGAATAGTTAAAAATACTAAATTTTAATTCAAAAATGCTTTTTCATCTAATTCATTTATATGGTTATATTATATTTTAAATTGGTTTTAAAGTTTAATTATATAATAATTTTTTTAAATTTATCCAATTTAGTTTATCAAAATAAATTTTAATTTGAAATTGAGTATAAAAACATAGCAAACTTTTGGACGTTTTTATTTTAAAAACTCACAGTGTCGTCCCATCAACGAGATTATTTTTAAATAAATTTCTTCCGCTTATGTGATTAGAATTTGGAAGAATGGTTTAAATATTTGGAATCATGATAATTTATAATTTATAATAAGTTCAAATTTTTTTGACCAAAAACAATTGTGAAAGTTATTAAAATTAATTATAATTGTTAAGAGAAAAACTAGGTTAATGAAGTACTAAACCATAAATTTAAGACCAAAAATGACCTAGAAACTTATCCAACGCCCATTTTATTTAGATTATTCTTACATTAAACTTATATTATCTTGTTTTGTGGTTTTTTTATAACTTTGTTTTGGTAAAAACGTTGGTACACCTAACTTGTTTTCAAAAATATCAATTGTGTCCTTTCCCTTCCCTATAAAGGCCACCACATATCCCTCTTCTTCACACCTCTCAAAAAACACAGGTTCAGCCATGATCTGCCCAATAAACTTTCCAAAATCCCTCCCTTCCTTATATAATCCTCCCCTTAGGTATAAATCGATCCAATTAAGTCTTTTGTCACAAACCAAAAGGAGTTACCCGACAAAGAGGTAACGACTTCTCTTAAGCTCATTTCTTTTATTTTCTTTCTCCACCCATCCACTCTCTTTATTCAATGATTGTATAATAAAACCAGTAACATAAATATTCTAGTATATTTTTATGGTAATGGTTCAACCTACACTTACACACACCTCCATCTAATGGGTAACGAACATATTATTTATGTATACAACGAACTGTCGCCTCACTAAATGATGATTTTTCGTTTTTCCATTATTGTGTCTCATGGTGGAAATAATGATGGAAACTCTATTTATATATGTTATATATTATATTTATTATTTCTTTATTCTTATTTAATCCTTTTTCAACACATATATTTATACTTTTAATTTGGTGTAATATGATAATTTCATTTGAGGAAGTGTGGACTACTACCCCCTCAAAGTGATGTGATTCATTCACACAATACTTGGAATGAATTAAGGATGCGTTTAGTGAAATTATATGATATATATGATGTATATTAATAATTTAATTATAATATATTAATATATACATATATTTCATTTACTTTATTCCTTTCAATTTGTCAATAAAATGAAATCAGAGCTCATGCGTACGTACGGCTTACCGTTTACATGAACGGTGTATTCCATTTCATACTTGTATGTTATATAGATTATTATAATAAATATATACTGAATATATATTATATTTATATCATGTATTAAATTATTTAAATCATGATATAAGTATAATTATCAAATACCCTATAAATTAATACATATGCAAAAAAGAAAGTGAATATTACCCAAAGCGAAACCTTAACATAGAAATGTTAATAAGCAGGTAATATAAAGTCAAAATCAAATCATATATGGTATTAAATAAAAAAATATGGTTCTATGATATATAATTAATAAACTTATATTTATTATACAAGATTTTTCAATGAGTACAATGAGAGTCAAGACACAAGGTAAGGGAAATTCATCTCACTTTTTATTTCCAGGAGATACATGCTTTATTCACCACCCATTCCTTTTTTGTGGTGTGCATACTACCAATGGATGTTTTATATTTTTATTATAATTAAAAATATGGGTATTAACATATTCATTATATGATATTTCTTTCATGTGTTTTATGTTTCCAAAATTTACCAAATCGGTAAAGTAATTTTTCTCAATTTTCTTTCTTTGAGACACATTCTATGTTATGCACCTATATTTTTTCATGAGTTGTATATATTTCCTTTTAAATTTTATATCATGAATCTCCTTGTTTTCATGAAATTTTAAGATTTATTTAATTTAATTTTTCTTACGTCGGGATTATGGTTCAAAGCCTTTAAGGGGTACGAGTGTATTGGAACAATCTCATTGCCTTTCGATATTATTTACATTTATGCTTCATTTGATGAAATATTATGATCCATATCTCAAGAACATTCATGAATTTTCATATCATATTTTTATTCATAATATATTCATGTATTGGTACCATTTTTCTACTATTTAGTACATAAGAGAGTTTATAAAGTGTTTATAATAATGCACGACTTTACCCTCTCTTTAGCCTAAAATCTGTATTCCTTCAAAACTATATTTTCAAAAAGGGTTTCCAAGAATATTATACTATTCTATAATCATTAATGGAAAATTTTGCACTTTTTTTTTATTTTACCAATGTTTTAAATGGAATCTTGTTGTCTATTTTTGAACAAATCATTTTTCTAAGCTTTTTACCATGAAAAAGGAATGCTCTTTTTACCTCATATGGCATGTAAGGATTTACCCACCATAATTTCTACAATACTTACATTGCATGTTTAAAAGGTTAAATTTTGAGAATTTTTTTTAAAATTAATTTTCGAAGAAATGTTTTTAAGATGTTTTCAATCTTATGTTATATGCTTTCAAGGAAAATGGTTTTCAAAATGTTTTCAAGCCTTAATTATAAGTTTTCGAATTATTTTCAAGGAAATGGTTTTCAAAACATTTTCAATTATATTTTACAACATTTCAAGGAAAATGGTTTTCAAAATGTTTTCAAGCCTTTTTTATAAGTTTTCAATGTATTTCCAATGAAATGGTTATTTAAAGGTTTTTAATATTATTTTATAATTTTTCAAAGGTAAAGGTATTCAAAATGATTTAAAGCCTTCATTATAAGTTTTCAATGCATTTTCAAAGAAAATGGTTTTCTAAAGGTTTTATGTTTTAAAGAATGTTTCAAATAAGAAAGGATATTTTCATCAATAAAATTTTTCAACATATCTTTCCAAGTTATTTTCCATCTAAAATGACATCTGTTGATGTTACTCATGACCTTATAAAAAATGATCCAAAGGTTCCATTCATATCCTTTCCTGAATGATTTATGTTTGTATGAAATGATTCTTATGACACCAATTTCTATTCCATGGATTTTATGATTTTGAAACCTACTTCTTTTCACAAGTTATTATTTGATGAAATCATTATGAAACCTATCTTTTTTCCATAGGTTATGATATGATGAAATTTTAATCATACCCACTTTATTTCATAGGTTATGATTGGATGTTTATAAATACCATCTATTTTTATGGGTCATTATATGATGAATGTTTTAATTATCCTGTGGTTCATGTATGAAGGATTCTATTATGAGATGGGTGGGACCTATATCTCCCTCCAATGCATTGTGTAACGATGGATGAATTATGAGTATATATATTATGCATGAACCAAATTACATGTTCACAATGTTATTCATGGATCTGGTTGCATATCTATAAGTATTTGCATGAACCTGATTACATGTTCACTATTTTATGAGTGAACCTTATTATTTGTTCATAATGTTATGAGTGAACCTGATTAAATGCTCACAATGTAATCCAAGGACCTGGTTTTATGTCTATAAGTTTATACGTGAACCTGACTACATGTTCACAATTTTATGAGTGAACCTTATTGCATGTTCACAATATTATTACTGGACATGGTTTCATGTACAGAAGTCTATTATAGGTCTTGATTTCATGTCTTTAACTTAATTTGTGAACATGTTTCTACTTATAAATGATTAATATGTTATATGTTGATGTGTATGCCAAAATTTCTTATCTTATTCATATTTCATTATTCCATGGATTATTCTATTGATTTTATTATGATTCACGTATTATGAAATACCATTATTTATTACATTTATCATGATTATGATATTTGATATGTAGGGTAAACTAGTAGAAAATGGTCTTTAATGTTAGCATTTTAATATCAGTTCTTTAAGAATGACATTAAAAGTGACTTTTTGGAATTATTTTTTAAAATAAATGATGTTAAAAATCAAATAAATGTTATATATATTTTATAAATCTTCAATTTGATAGTACTTAGAGCTAAAACATGCATAGATATCAAAAGTTATGGAAGTCGAAAGTTGATCATTATAAGGCCATATTTTTAACGTATGTTTTTTTAATAATCAATTTTAAAAGTAGCTTTTTGGAATTAGTTTTTAAAATAACTAATGTTAAAAATAAAATCCATGTTTTATATAATTTTTCAATAATTTATTTGACAGGTCATGGAGATAAAATGGTCTTACGGATCAAAAGTTATGGGTGTCAGGAGTTGAAAATTGTAAGACTCGATATTTAACAGCGGGTTTTTTCAGTAACCAACATTAAAAGTCACATTTTGGAATCATATTTTCAAATAACTGATATTAAAAATAAAATCAAAGTTGTATATAATTTCTCAATATTTTATTTGATAGGTCTTGGAGCTAAAACAGACTTACAAATCAAAATATATGGATATAGAAAGTTGAAAATTCAAAGACTTGATTTTTAATATCGTTTTTTTTTCAGTAATCAATGTTAAAAGTCACTTTTTGGAAACACTTTTTCAAATAAAAGACAATAAAAATAAAATAAAAGTTTAATATAATTTCTCAATATTTGATTTTATAGGTCTTAGAGTAAAAATGGACTTACAGATCCAATGTTATGGATGTCGGAAGTTGAACATTATATGACTTGATTTTTAACGTCAGTTTTTTTCAGTAAACGACATTAAATGTCATTTTTGGCATTCGATTTTCAAATAACTGGCATTAAAAAAAATCCAAGTTGTAGATCATTTTTCCAGATTCTATTTTACAATACGTGGAGCTAAAATGAACATACATGTCAAAATTTAAATACATCGGAAGTTGGAAATTATAATACTTGATTTTTAACGGTGGTTTCCATCAGTAACTGATGTTAAAAGTAAATTTTTGGCATCGGTTTTTCAAATAACTAATGTTAAAAATAAAATCCAAAATTTATCTAATTTTCAAGTTTTGATTATATAGTTCTTGGAGCTATAATAGACTTATTCATCAAAATTTATGAATATCAGATGTTGAAGATTATAAGAATTAACTTTTAACGTCAGTTATTTTTAGTAACCAACAATAAAAGTCGTGTTTTGGAATCTATTTTTCAAATAAACAGTGTTAAAAGTCAACTTTTAGCATCGTTTTTTCAATAACTGATGTTAAAAACCGAAAATTAGAATATTGTTAAAATAGGTTATATATTTACCTGGCATTAAAATTAAATATCAAATACCCAGGTTCGGTATTTCAATTTTTTCACAACACGCGTTTCGATTTTCAAAATACTACCGCAATTTTAATGCATCACCACCATAAATATTTTTATTTACAATATATACATCCTCATTATATTTATTTCAATATTTTTTACATCTTTGATACAATTAAAATTTCAATAATTCTTCAATCGACAATTTGTAAATGGTATGTATTCTCATCATTTAATTTCATTATTAATATTTTCCTTCACACTAAAAATATTGATAATTTTTATTATGATGATAAATAATTTTTCCAATCAAGACAAAAAGATAAAAAAATCCTCATGAGATTCATTAGATGAGGTGAAAAATTCTTCATTCATCACTATCTTCATTACCATGTTATTTCTTCCTTAAAAAGAAGTAAAATAATAACAAACAACATATCGATTCAAAGGGATAAAATAAAAGAATTAAAATTAAGTTGAATATCTATGTTTATTTTTTTGTGGTCATTTGGTTTGTAATTTGTGCTTCTTTTTTCTCATGTTTTCATTGAAGTGATTGTATCTAATGAAACTTAAAGAGAAACAACTTACGACGACAATAAATTTTGATTCGTAAGTCCATTTTAGCTCCATGACTAGTCAAATAGAAGCCTGGGAAACCAAATAAAATCTAATATGAAGAGTTTCAATTTTTTATTTTTGGTTTTTTACAAAACTAAAGTACAGAATAATTATTCTTGAAAATATACTTTTCAAGTCGTTTTTTTATCAAAAACCTATATTAAAACCAATATAGAATCAGAATTTAGATATTAGTTTTCTAAAAAACCAACTTTGAAAGGTCAATATTTTACTTTTTAATGTGAGTTTATAAAAAACAACCTAGAGGGCCAATATATCCTAATTTTAATCTTTTTTTTTGTAAAAACTGACACCAATGACCGATGAGGATTGACTTTCGACGTCAGTTTATCTGAAAACCGATGTTGAGGACCCTAAGGGGATAGGTTTCAACGTCAGTTTTTGTAAAAACCAATGTTTAAAAATGCATATAACTAGATTTTTAATTGATACATAGATGTAATTTTATAAAAACCAACATTGAAAGATCAATTTTTAACATCGTCTTTATAGAAATTGGTTAAAACTGATATCAAAATGTAAAAAAACGACGTGGAAAAACATTTTTCCACTAGTGGAATGATATTCAAATGTTATGCTCATGTTCACGTTCCCTTACGATCATGTTATGCTTACAAATTTCCCTTATTTACCCTTTCTGGTCATTCAAGCTCACCCCTTTCTTATGTTTCTTTTCCTCATGTTATAAAGGAATGTTTTAGGTAGAATTACTAGAGGGGAATATCTTTAATTGATACATTGAAGATCTTTCACCAAGTTAGAATATTTTATTACAATTTTCCAAACACCCTAAACTATTATAGTCATTGGGAATATACTTCATTAAAATGATAAATATTCATAAAAATGATGTAATATCCATGTATGTTAATCCTAGGACTCTATAGATGGCATCAAATGAAAGTTTTAGTTAACCTTTTAAAGCTAGGATGAGAAAACCATAGTGATAACCCTAAAGAAATTTCGAGGGATAAGTATAAGGATTAAGAAAAGTATAGGGAAATGTTTTGAATTTTTGGTAAAGGATAGAGTGAGTGATTTCCTATAAATACTTCCCTGTATATATACTAAAAGTGGATGTGGCTCTATAAAAGATATATATAGGGGTAAAAAATCTAGCACGATGTCTCGGGCCTGGCTCAGTGTAATATGGTACACAACAACTCGCTTTGCGGTACACCTGGTTTGGCACTCCTAGGGGATATACTTTGGGAATTCAAAATTTTCTTTATGAACCATCATGAAGGATTTAAATAATGTATGACTATGAATAAACTAGGATAAACCCAATGTTTCATAGATTAAAAAGGTAGGATACATTATTTAGACATCCTATAATTAAAGATTCATGATTATATTTTATCCTAATATGATAAATTTTTCTCACACTATGCCTTCTGGTTTTAGTCAATAAAGTTAACTACAAGTAACATGGTTAACATTTATTATTTCAGATGTGGAAAGTATGGGAATTTTTTGAATCTATTTACCAAATGGAAATCTAATAAAGAGAATCAGGAAGTTGTTGCGAATATTGGTTATACATATGAAGATAATGAGACCCAAAATGACATTTGAAAGGTATGTGATGCTCTTCCAGTATTGTTTACATTAAACATAAGATGCATGATTATATTGAGGTTGAAGAAACTTAAGAATGATTCATAGTTCATATTCTAAGAAAGTGGTATTAAGGAATAAGTTGATGAGGCCTGAGTAAGGGTTTAAGAATAAGGTTGGATTAATAAAATATTATTGTTTTGCAATTCAAAGATTATGTTTTATGAATCAAGAAATATATACATATTTTCAATATAATTTTTCATTGAGGATTGAAAAGGACATGTTGAAAGGTGATGAATACATATAAATGTGATATCATGGAAATGTGATATTGTGATTAGGGGAAGGTAACCCTTAATTAATTCCTGATGTTGAGATATTGATGTTTGGATAAAGATATGTTGGATATGAATAAATAAATTGGATAGTATGAATTACCCTGGAACTAATTATTGAAAAAGTTTTATATGTCATAACGGATGAAGTTTAAAACTTCTTGTATTTAAAGAATATATCCAGTTATCATTGGAATAAGGAAGCATACATGTTTTCCAAAAGGATCTATGGTAATAAAGGTCGTTACCATGTTTCAAGGGAATATACGATGAGGATATTCACATGTTTGGAATGTGACAACCAAGTGGTACTTTGTGATATAAGGGGGATCAATGTAAAGCTGATTTCATGTCATTATTTCTAAATTTAACACCCCAATCTTCCACGGTATGTTTCTCTTTGAATAATACAGTAGCATGTGTTGTACGCAACTTCGAGTTATAACACACGCCACAACCAATCAAACCAGCTGTTATGAATAGTAATACACAATTTTTGAAATTTTATTCATTTTATCATTCGAAATGGACTTCATTTTTGGATTCAAAGTATCAAAATTATCTTAGGGTGAATTTTTGGTACATTTCTTATAAGTTTCATATTTTGATGAATAGTGGGAATTACTAGATTTTAATTAAAAACAGCTTTTTAATAAAAATAATTAATAGTGATAAATTATGAATTTTAGTTGTTTTAAATTATATTTAGAATATATTTTTATCATTTAATACAATTTTGGTCATTGGACATAATTTCACATTTAAACCGAACACAAACAAGTGTCAATGTTATGATAGTTATTATTTCTTAAAAACACGCTTTTTGTTTTGACAGCGGGAATTAATTTTAAATTAATTTCTACGACTTCTGTGTTTTGAATTAAGAAAAATGGATTCCAAATTTATAATCAGGAGTTCCAAATTGTGTAAATAGGTAACTTTTATTTTTAGATATTTTGAATAATTACTTCGGTAAATATTTTATTTACCATGGTTAAAGAGCAAATCCGGTAAATAAGGGTAAAAATAATATAATAATAATAATAAATTACACTAAAACGTGTCCTAAACCTATTGGATGATACATTTTTGACCATGGAATCTTTTGGTCGATTTCGGGACCCCATGGATCCAGTTGTAAGTGATAATGACACTTTATATTAATTAAGTTAATGTAAATACAAAAATGACTTAAGCATATATCTTTTAGAAAAACAATTTTAACATAGGGTTATATGTGTTATATTTTAGACTATAAATATTCATTAAAAATTTATTAAGATTTAATACATAATGGTATTTTATTTATAATTTATAGACATTGAATACTTAAATTTATTTATGACACAATGATGATGCGGTAATTTCTTTATTAATGAAATATTAAAATAATTGATATTATAAATACCCAAATAAATATAATTTGAGACTTTTAATGAATTACACGAATTTTATAGGTTAATATTACATGTTAGGTTTTATTAAATGAATTAGGTTCGAAGTAATAATAATGTTATTAATTTTAAAAAAAATTACCAAATAGTGTCAAAATTGACAAAATGGAGTTTTTTAAAACAAATATTATATTATTAATTGGTATTTTATTCCTAAAAATCTACGGTTCGTCTAAAATACTTATATCATGATATCTGTATCATTAATGGACCACTTGGGGGTCTCTTGGAAGTTTATAGTAAGTTTGTTAACCATATAATATTAAAATACAAAGAGACATTGTAAATGTCAAACTAATTAACTAAGAGTTAAAACTAAATGATAAGGTTAATAAAGTGACCCAAAATAGTCTAAAACCTATTGGTTGGGTTTTTTTCAACCCATCCCCACCATAGCTTTTAAATAATCCACTTTTGAACCATTATAAACTGAATATGAATTTATTATAAAATAATATATCTAGCTTTTCCTAAGGTGCCCCTCACCCCTCTTATAAATGGGAACTCCCCCTTCTCTCTAATTCACACCTTAAAAGACTTTTGGATCGGAAAAAACCTTCTAAAATATCCTTCCAACTTCCCTCACTTCATCCTAGAGGCCTTAGTATGATCATAAATCCAACCTATGGAGCCCTTTTGATCAAATCAAAAGGAAGAACCCGAAAAAGATGTAATGAATTCACCACCCTCTTTCAAGTTCCTTTCTTCTTCCACTTCTTTTTTATTTGTTATTTCCATTCTAAAATCATAATAATGTGTCTCCTATATACTGAGATATTATTAAAAATATGGTACAACCATATTCATTATTCTATCCATCCATTGAATGACATGTCACCATACGTGCGTGTGTGCGGCCTAACGTCTCCACGTCGTGGTGTAATTGTTATTCAATACATTAATATTTGGATGGGTATGATAATGATTCTTAATTGATGTAAATAATAAATATAACATGATAATTATTCTATATATATGATATAAATCCAAATATATATTATTTTAAAATCAAAATATTGATATTGTTGCTCGTGCGTACGTACTGACGACCGTCTCCACGAACGTGATGAGATTCATTCCCCATCATATCCATGAAAGTATAATTGTAATTTGATGATTAAAAATAATGTTCAAGGACTTGATATCATTCTGAATATGAATAAGATACAACCTATCGATAACAAACACGACTTATGTAACAAAACATATAAATGAAAATGAATCAGTTAACACCCAAAATGACTATAATACTAAAATATTATTAAAAAATCAATATTAAAAGATAATATATGATATCATATTTATGTATATGATTCTCTTAAAATTTAATAACAATTACTTAACTATTATACAGGATTTTAACTTACCATCTACCAAGGAAAAGTACAAGTTAAGGGTTTATTTTATAATCTCTTCATTATCCAAGGTTGTTTATAAGTAATTATCTACTGGGACCTCTTTATCATCCACATCCATGTTTCTTAAAAATGTATTACAAAACATTCTTAATATTTTATAGACTATGGGTTAATGTCATTTATACCCTTTTTGACTTTTTATAAGATTTTTATAAAGGAATCTTTCAGTATTTTTCCAAACAATGCCCTTTTTAACCTTTTTGACAGAATTAAGGTAAGAATGTGATTTTTAACTTATACAGTGGGTGTGGATATTTTCTCCATTATAAAAATGTTGAAGCTTCCCTTACAAGTTATAAGAATATTTTCAAAGTAAATTTATTATTTTATAATAATGTGACTTTTAAATGATTGAAAAAATAACAGTTATTTCTCCCAAATAGTTTTGATTTCATCTATGTCAATATCCTTTGATGGTTTTTAAGCTTATTCAAATTTGATTTATTATGATACAAAATTTCCATATTGTATTGAAGGTTTTGTGATATGATTGATTGTGGATGTGTTATTCTTATACCATTCATGGTTTATGGAGAAAGTATTGACATTTTGTATGCTAGTTTTAATATTAATGTTTGTGTTATTTTTAAACCTATTCATATGAGGACTAGATTTGACTTAATAAGTGACGGGTGAAGCCTGCTATAGCTCCTCGATGCCTCAGTGGGTCTAATTAGACAATCTAGTGTCTTGGCATAAGGCCTTGACAAAATCATATTTTTAGTCTTGACAAAAGGCCTTGACTATGTGGTTATGATAGTCTGGAATTATGCATTCCATTATTATGAAAGTGGTTATTCATATTGCATGTGATTATTTGACTTGTATAATATCCATGTGAATAAGTAAATGACATTATTTCATTTTATCTTTTCTATATTATGCTGAAGTTAAAATTTAAAAGGCTTTTGATTTAGATATAAATTGACATAAATTTTTATGTTTATTTTTTAATGTTTCCATTATATTGTAATCCTTACTGAGTATCTGAGCTCACCCCTTTCAATGTTTTAATTTTTCCGAGGATGTGAATATTATTTTAAGAATGACCTACAAGGAATGTATGATTGGATATGAAGACAAGATGTTGTTGTAGTTTTTTTTTCAATTTATGATGTAATCTAAGACATATGAATATATCTATTGTTTCCAAGGCTACTAAACTAATAGGTCTTTCGAGACTTGATCCTTTGTGATCATGCCAATGTTATATAATAATGAATCGACAATTGGTAACTGGGGTTGGGGCGTTACACAAATGATTTGAAGTTTAATCATACAGAAGGATTATAAGGTTAACAATTTATGATTAGTTTAAGTTAAAATATAGATGAAGTCAATAATATTAAAGTGTTATCTCTCCATATGAGGATTTATGCATATTGGATAGCATGTTCAAACTTCTTTGTGTTGATGATAACTGATGACAAATGTGATGGAATATCATGGATCTCATGATATGCTAGTACTTCAAGAATGAAAAAGTCATCTTCCTTTTTAGATAAAGAGGTGAAGTGTGTCAATGAACAAAAAAGGGTGATGTTGTCATAAAATCATGAAAGTATATCTTTTCATGAAAAGTATTCAACTTTAGTAAAAAGGATCATGAAACCAAAAATTTTGTCCCATTACCTTCATTTTTGATGAATCAAAGGTCCCTTAGGTCATCACAGATTTATGGCTTTGTGATTGTTAACTTTCTTCTGGCCTTGTTCTCTATCACTCTAAAATAAAACATGATGGTAGGATTTTTCGTCTTTGTCCATGTTTTTACTTCGCACCTATGTTCTTCTATGTGGGTATCTTTTTATGAGTTACTTTGGGTAACCGTTGTGGTTCTCTCTTTCTCTTTTTAAGGGAAGTTTTCTTATTTATTTTTAAAATGAGGGTTTCTATAAATGAAACAATAAAGTATTAAACCTTCAATAACCCATATGATTTTTGAGGGTGAAATTAACTTTTTAAGGGGGTAGAATGTAACGCCCTGTGATTTTGTGAATTTTTTTTGAATTAATTTAATCTATTTAATATTTTTCATTTCATTCCACACTAAAAATAGTTTATTTTATATTAAATCACTATGTTTGTCTTCCGTTATATGAAACAGCAAGCTAATCAAGTACTACACGCAACATAAATTTTATCTTTCTCTATACAGAACACCGAGGTTAGCTTATATTACAGCAAGACTAACTTTCCTCGATGGCTTACGTAACACACAAGGCCGAGTGTTACCAAAAAATAGTTAATTATTAAACTATTATAATTTTATAGGATTTAACATAGACATTAAATTAAACATTATATGATTAATTAACTTATTAACATATATAGTTAAATTCATTGGTTACCTAATCATTATAAAATAATATAGAAACCAAATGAATAAAAACAGACTAATGTTATAAAAGTCAATTTTTATGTGAAAAGATAACTTATATTAATAAGTTAGATTAATATTGAATGATATTAATTAAATATATATGTTATATATTCAAACAAATATTTCTGATAATCATTCAATATATTTGAAAAATATAAGATAAAAACAAACCCATTTTTATGCTTAAAACTGATATTTTTATAAAGGTAGTTTTACCACATTTTAATGAAGAACCCATTTTAAATACAAATTTTTGAAATTTTATAGATTTTATATGTCAAAATAAACTTCATATTTTAAATAGAAACATAAAAATTAGGTATTTTTCTGTAAGGATTCATTTTTTTAATGAATAGTTAAAAATATTGAATTTTAATTAAAATCTTCTTTTTCATCTAATTCATTTATAAGGTTAAATTACATTTTAAATTTTATATAAAGTTCAATTAGATAATATTTTTATAAATTAATCTAATTTAGTTCATTGGAATCAAATTCACTTTGAAATTGGGTATAAAAACATAGCAAATTTTTGGTATTTTTTTACTTTAAAAACTCACAGTGTCGTCCCATCAGCCGTATTATTTTTAAAATAATATATGCCACTTATATGATTATAATTTCAAAAAATTTATTTCATATTTGGAATAATCATAATTTCTAATTTATAATAAGTTCAACTTTTTTTTTACCAAAAATATTAGTGAAAGTGATTAAAATTAATTACAACAATTAATAGGAAAATTAGGTTAACAAAGTAATAAACCATAAATTTAAGACCCAAAACGACCTAGAAACTTGTCCAACACCCATTTTCTGGCCATTAACCATCAATTATTTATTTTTTATGTATTTTTATGAATTTGTTTAGGTAAAAATATGGTTACACCTAACTTGTTTTCAGAAATGCCAAGTGTGTCATTTCCCTTTGCTATAAAGGGCCATTAATTCTCCCTCTTCTTCACATATCTCAAACCAATTAGGTTCAGAAAATATCTACCAAATACACTTCCCAAAATCCCTCCATCATAAAATCCTCCCCTTGGGTAAAAGAAATCCAAGGAATCCTTTTGGCACAAACCAAAAGGAGTTACTCAATTAAGAGGTGATGACTTCTCTCAAGATCCTTTATTTTATTTTATTTTTACACCACCTCCACTCTCTTTATTCCATGATTGTATAAAACCCAAATATATTAAATATACTAGGATTTTTTTATGCCAGGGGTTAAAACTACACTTACAACACCACCATCTAATGGGTAATGAACATACTATTTATGTGTATGGTAAACTACCGCCTCACTAAATGATGGTTGTTTAATTTTTCTTTACCGCCTATAATGGGAAAAATTATGATGTAAAATATATTTATATATATTATATGTTATATTTATTATGTATTCAATATTATTTAATCTTTTTCTAACATATATCTTTATACTTTCCATTTTTTATAAATATGATAATTTCATTTGAGGAAGTGTAGACTACCGCCCCCTGAAAGCGATGTGATTTGTTCACACAATACATGGAATGTGTTAAGAATGGGTTAAATGAACTTATATGATATATATTACATAATAATAATACATTAATTATAATATTTTAATATTTTAATATATGTCACTTACTTTCTTTCTTTCAATACGTTAATAAAACGGAAGTAGTGTTCATGCATATGTACAGCCTACCGTCTCCATGAACAGTGTATTCCATTTCATAATTATATATTCTATAGATTATATTAATACACATATAATTAATATAAATGATATTTATATTAATTTTTTACATTATAGAAATCATGATATAAGTATAAGGACCAAAGATATAACAAATTAAGACACATTTGAAAAACATAGAAAATATTAGTCGAAGTGAAACCTTAACATAGAAATGTTAATAAGCGGGTAATATAAAGTCATCAACAAACCATATATGGTATTATATATAAGAATATTTTTCTTTGAAAAATGTTTAATAAAATTATATTTATTATACAGGAGTTTTGAATGAGTATGATGAGAGTCAAGACACAATGTAAGGGAATTTCATCTCACTTTTTATATCTATGAGATGCATACTTTAGTCACTACCCATTCATTTTGTGTGGTGTGTACACTATACATGGATGTTTTCTATGATTATTATACATAAAATTATATTTATTTACATATCTATTCAATGATCTTTTTCATGGGTTTTATGTTTCAAAAGTTACCAAATCAGTAAAGTATTTTTTGTCTCGATTTTCTTTCTTTGAGACACATGCCATGTTATGCACCTATACTTTTCCATGAGTTGTATATATTTCATTTTAAATGTTATATAATGAATCTATTTATTTTCATGATATTTTAATTTTCATGTAATTTCATTTTATTTACATTAGAAGTACTGTTCAAAGTTACCAATAGGTAAGAGTTTATTGAAACAATCTCATAGATTTTCGATATTATTTATGTTTATGCTTACATTGATGAAATATTTTGATCCATATCTCAAGAAAATTAATGAATTTTATTCTTCTCTTTTTATTCATAATATATTCATGTATTGGTACCATTTGTATACTCTTTGTAACATAAGATATTTAATAAAGTGTTTTTAAGAATTCCTAAATTTTCCCTCTCTTGGGTCAGAAATATGTGTTCCTTCAAAACCATGTTTTCAAAAAGGGTTTCCAAGAATGTTCTACTATTTTATAATCATTAAAATTATTTTTTACACTTTTTCCTTTTACCAGTATTTTCATTGGAATATTATTTTCACTTTACAAATAAGTAATTTTTCTAACCTTTTTACCATGGAAAAGGAATGTTCTTTTCACCTCATATGGAATGTATGGATCTACTCACCATCATTTCTTCAAAGCTTCCTTTCCATGTTTAAAAGGTTAATTTTTTTTAAAAAATAACAGTAATTTTCATAGAAATTGTTTTCAAAAATATTTCTAGATTCTTTTATGAGTTTTCAAAGAAATTGGATTTCATAATGTTTTAAACCAATATTTATTAAAAGAAATGGTTTTCAAAACATTTCAATAATATTTTACAATTTTTCAATTAATATATTTTTAAAAACATTTTCAAGCCATTTTTATAAGTTTTCAAAGTATTTTCAAAGGAATTCTTTTAAAAACATTTTCAAGATTATTTTATAAGTTTTCAAGTGAAAAGGATTTCAAAATGATTTAAATCATTTATTCTATATTTTCAATTAATTTTCAAATAAAATGTTTTTATAAAGGTTTTATGCTTTAAAAATACATTTCAAATAAAAAATAATATTTTCATAAATAAATGTTTTCAAAATATATTTCCAATTTATTTCCCATCTAAGATTACATTCATTGATATTAATCATGTAATTATAGGAAATGATCCAAAGGTTCTATTAAAATACTTTATTGAATGGTTTATGTTTTGATGGAATTATGTATATGACACCCATTTCTATTCCACATGTTATATGCCTTTCAAACCTGCTTCTTTTCACTGTTTATGCTTTGATGAAATTATTATGAAACATATATTTTTTCCATAGGTTATAATGTCATGAAATGTTAATGACACCCACTTAATTTAATGGGTTATGATGTTTATAAAACCCAACTCTTTTTATGGGTCATGAAATGATTGAAGTTTTAATTATCTTATGGCACATGTATGAAGGATTTTATTATGAGATGGGTGGGACCTATATCTCCATACAATGAATTGGGTAACCATGGAAGAATCATGAGTATAAATGTTATGAATGAACCTGATTACATGTTCACAATGTTATGCATGGACTTGGTTGCATGTCTATAAGTTTATGCATGAACCTAATTACATGTTTACAATTTTATGAGTGAACCTTATTATGTGTTCATAATGTTCTGAATGAACCTAATTACAGGTTCACAAAGTTATAAATGGACCTAGTTTCATGTCTATAAGTTTATGTGTGAACCTGATTACATGTTCACAATGTTATTCGTGAACCTGATTGCATGTTCACAACATTATGCATGGACTTGGTTTCATGCCCATAAGTCTATGAGAGGTCATGATTTCATCTAATTAACTTAATGTGTGAACCTGTTTCTACTTATACATGTTTACTATGTTATATATTGATTTCCATTCCATAATTCCTTTTTTTATTCATATGTTTCACTTCCATGGATTATTCTATTGATTTCCTTATGATTCATGCCTTATGAACTGTCAATATATATGTCACGCCTCATGATTATGATATTTGATATGTAGGGTATGATCTTTAAATGTTATGTTCATGTTCTCATACCCTTATGTTCATGTTATACTAGCTCATTTCCTTTATTTACCCTTACTGAGCATTTGAGCTCAACCCTTTCTTATGTTTCCTTTCCCTATGTTATGAAGGAATGTTTTAGGTAGAAGTACTAGAGGAGAAGATATTTAATGGAGATATTGAAGATCTTTCACCATGTTAAAATATTTTTTTCCAAGATTCCAAATACACTAAACAATTATGGTTATCAGGCATGTAATTTTGTAATATTCTAAATATAAATAAAAAATGATGTAATATACAAGTATGTTAAGACTGATTCGCTATATCCCTAGGCCTCTAGAATCTCTATACACGTCTTCTAAAAAAATTCATCTTCTTCCAATCAAAACTAAACTTTTGGACTGCAAGAGCATGTGTCTTTCAACTTAAAGAATCAACAACACTGTTCTCTTTTCTAGGTGTATAGTCCTACTCAAAATAGAAATATTGCATAAACTAGACCCATATTCATTGTCATATGTTCAAGTCCCATTTAGAAAATATGTAATTCAAGTTTTATGGTCGGTATACATAATAAACCTTTGACCCAATAGGTAATTCTACCATCACTTCAAATCATATACTAACACGGCCAACTTGAAGTCATGCATATGGAAGTTTTGTTCATGTGGCCTCAACTGTCAGGGTCCATACACTACGAATTGATCTCCCTGCGTCAACATCACTCCAATTCTAACCCCATACGCATCAAAAAACAAATTGTACTCCTCACCTGGTTTGGGTAGGATCAAAATTGGCATGGTATTCAAACGAGTTTTTAGCTCCCAGAATGCATTTTCACGAGGTCAATACCATTAAAACTTGACACCCTTATGGGTCAACCCTGAAAGAGGTACTTTCCAGTGAAAAAATTCTTTGATGAACCTTCAGTAATATCCCACCAAACATAGAAATATTCTAATTTCAAAAACATTCTTGGGATTCTCTCAAGATACAACCGCTTACAATTTTTCTGGGTCCACTAACACACATTATTTAGTGATGATGTGACCTAATAAATGTAGTTTATGGATATAAAAACTATATTTGGATAACTTGGAGTATAGACGTTGCTTTCTCAGTATACTAATTATTATTTCATGGTGTTTTTAATGATCATCGTGATTCTGTAACTACTCCAAGATGTAATCAATGAAAACTACCACAAATTTATCCAAGAATGGGTGAAAATTTTGGTTCATAAATGTTATAAACACTATTGGATCATTCTTTAACCCAAATGTAATCACAATGAACTCATGCATACCATATCTTCTCATGAAAGAAGTATATAGTATATCAAAAGGTATAACTCTCAACTAATGATATATTGACCTCAAATCAATATTGGAGAACACACAAGAATCCCTAAATTGGTAAAAAAATACCATCTATGTATGGAAGAGGATATTGGTTCTTAACTTTCATCTTATTTAACTTCATGTAATCTATGCACAAGCGTAATGATCCATTGGATTCCTTGGAAAACAAGACTGGTGAACACTAAGGTGGTGTACTTGGGTAGATAAATCCCTTACCCTCAAACTCCTCTAGTTGAGTCTTGATCTTTTGAAGCTATGATAATGTCATCATTTAAGGTAAAATAGATACCAGCGTATCTCTAGGTACTAACTCAATTGTGAACTCAGCATCCCTCTCGGGTGGAAATATCAAGAAATTCTTAGTAAACACATCTTGAAACTGATCCACCATATGGGGAGGACATCATGATCAACTCCCCCGTCATCAAGCACAAAGAATGCCACTTAGTCAATGAGATCACCTAAATCAATATGAATTGGACATCTATGGATTTTCTAGATATCCCATTCCTCACTGTGAACATGATTGTCACCATATATGGACGTGAATGTTACCCTTTCACAGTAACAGTCAATATGGGATAAATAAATCACAAACCAATCCATCCCCAATATCAAATCAAAACCAGATATCTTGACTATAAACAAGTCCCAAAGGAAATAGTACCCACCAACCTCAACAGAAAACTCCTTACATTGCAGGATATTTTCTTCCCAGACTCCTAACGATGTGTCAATCAACATAACCCCACACACATGTACCACAAATACACCCAAAACATTTACAAACAAAATAGATATAAAATAATTTGAGGCCCCTATATCAAATAAATCTATCGAATGCATGGAATATACAAGAATTATACCTTGATTAATTGATGGACCTACCTCACCACTACGAAGTGCAGGATTAACTACATAAATATGACCTTCCCTTATAACATAGGCTCTAGTCTTTGTTTCTAGTGTTTCACTACTCTGCTGATATAGATTCTCTTGTCCCGAAGTACCACATCCCCCTCCCCAACTAATATGTCCAGTTGAACTACAACTACCTGATTGATACAGAGTAGTTGACCCCATGTTGGTGCACTATATTGTCTTAAATCCTCTACCAATTCGCTCTTACTTTGGGTTCCTCACTATATAATATTTCACTATTTCCAATAGGTGCATATCTATTGGTAATAGTGCTTTTTCTGTTGGTAAACAGTTTTACCAACACATGTGTCTCTATCACTAGACTATCAGTAAAAACTGTGTCTCTAAATGTTATTGCGATAGATAAAATAGTTCTTTTATAATTATAATATTACAAACAGATAATATATGTGTTGGTTAAAGAGTTCGGAAACTGATTAATAAGAAATATTTATATGTTGGTAATAATATTACCAATATATAAAATCTATTTATAAATTACATTTATATATAAATTATAAATATTTATTACTGGTAAAATTTCATACTATATTTATTAATCTATCATATATTATACACTTGTTTTTATTATTAAACCAAAGACGATTTTCTCACAAATTTAAACTCAAGAAAAAATTGATTATATTAATAATTAAATTTAATATAGAACGAATCAATACATAGTTGAAGGTGTTTGATACCTAAAAAGATAATAAAAACATAAAAACTCTGGACCCATCCATGACCCCCCCCCCCCCAACATGAAAAACGTGTGTGGTCAAATCCTTCGATTTGTATCTTGACTAGAATCCTTAGCACCCAAGAATTGTCCACTGTGATAGAATAGTTACTCATGGGCCTGATGTTGAAGATCTCTTTCATCACCCACCAAGTAGGAAAATTGAAGAAACAAATCAAGCTAGCTCCAGTATAAGTGAGGAACCTTGAATCGTTGTTATGTCATGCCTTTCAGATCCAATATCTATACCACACAACCAAAAATCACACCCACAGATCAGTGTGAAATATCTACATGAATTGAAACCAAAATATATATAAATGAAAGTAGAAAAAATGGTTTACTTCTTATCAACACAAAAATAGAAATTTAGAAAACTATCTAGAATAAAAACCATGATCAACTATACCGGTGGGCCTTATAACAACCATACCATCTTCAACATAACATTTTATTTTATAATTTCAGATGGATAACAAACAGGTCAAAACACATGAGTGATCCCAATAACAAGGAAATCGTGTACAGATGTGTGACAAGAAAAGAATGATTCCAATATGAACACCACAAGATAAGTTTCTCTATTATTATGTGAATGAGATCTTAACCACACCATTCCTAAATTTCCACTACAACAATACAATTTCATAAATTAATTACTCCAATTTGAAAGCATCATGGAATACCAATGTGAATAGATCTAAGACAATTAACATATTCTAAGGAAAGTAAGATATCGTCTGCATTTCCATATGAACAACTATTGCAATTATGATTAAATGTACCAAATGAATCGGACACTTCTGATTAGGGGTGTCCTTGGGGCCAGGCCTGATTTGGGGGGATTTTGGACCCGGCCAGATAATAAGAGGATGAGTCGGGTCAAGTCGGGTTACATAGTGTATACCCAAAGGACCTAACCCATATCAAGGTAGGTTGGGGCAAATGGGTTATGTAACTACTCTATAGGTTCATAATTAATTGAATATAGAGACAAGTATTCAAACATTGGTTAAAAAATACAATTCCTTGAAAATGACACACCCCCACCATAAAATGGGGTGAATAATACATAAATGACTTCAAATTTCTATGACCTGTGGAAGAATATCATATATATCATATTGGTACATAAAACACTTCATGTTCAATAGATAAATGATATGACATATTTGGAAACACTAGGAAATGAAATGGAATAAGTATGGGAGATTTTTTAAGTGAATTTGCAGTCTTTCTATTTGAAAAATGAATAAAAAGTATAAAAAACAGAAGGCATAATGGAAAATTTGAATTTGTACAAACTATGAATTTTATATAATTAGAGTGGCATTGAGAATAAAACCATCATTTTATTAAGGCTATATATATTTTACCATCTACTCATACAACTAATTATATGGTGAATTCTTGTTAAAAATTAAATCACCAGATTATTTTTTCAAGAATGTTCTCATTTTCTTCACCCTCACATTTTATCAAAAGATTAAATAAGTGAAATTAAAATTCCCAAATCAATCAACAACAGGTCTAAAATCAATGATGAGTGAAATAAAAATGTAATAAATCAATTTTTAGATAGTAAAAATATCCTTAATATATATCATCTTTTCATAGAAAAAAACTAAAAACAAGTGGGTTAGGGGGAGGTGACAACAAATATCTCACTTACAGGATGCTCACATGCTGCATCACGAACCATGATTTTATTGTTTCCAGATTTATGTAATTTTTCTATTATAAACTATACTGAATGTAGTGAAATATTTTCACATGGTCCACACATATCCTTTATAGTTGTGGGGAGAAAAAACTAGCATAAATAAATAAGTGTACCTAAGAATAATAATTACATATTAAAAGTCTATCCACCCAAAACTACCTTTAGGGAAATTGAAAGTTTATCACGTACAAGGCTCGTATCTTGATCATGATTAGATGAGGAAAAATATACTATTTCTATCAGGAAATCTTTACATAAAATTGATTTCTCCACAATTTTATCTAAAATCTTTCTCTCTTAAATCCTATCACAAACAAAATGCATATTAGACAGTTAATTTTTCTTAACATTACAGCTAGTAAAAACCAAACACCAAAAAGTCATCGTAAATAGAAACTAATATCAATGATATTAAACACAAGAAATGAGAAGACTAGTAGATGATAACCATCATCCTAAAATAGTATGAAACACAGGTATCTAGAGTCCTTCAATAGAAAATTTTGAAAAAACCTAAAACGCTTACCACTCTAAGCAGTAGATAATTACTGCAACAAAAATAATAGGCAAATAATATTATTTGAATTGCCCGGATACACTAAATAAAGATAATTGAAGATATAATTTTAGGTTTTCAAAAATTCTTGGGATGGATATGGTCGATCTAGGGTGCCAGAGACAGTGGGTTCACATGAGGATATAGGGCTAAAACGTTGTGGAAAACAATGGTCAAGTGGGGAAGACAACTTAGAACACCTGGGATGGAAGGTCTAGTGAGGGGTGTCATACGAGGATGTCGGTCGGGAATATATAGGGGGTTCGCACAATGATGTTGGTGGGGGACACCGACCACGATCTGGAAAGTGTTGTTGTAAAGATTTGAATGAGGAACACTGAGCGGGAATATAGAGGGGTTCCTACAAGGATGTCTGTGAGGAACGGTGGTGAGGAATGGTAGGGGGAGGGTTGGGGGAGGGGGTCGTGGGGATTCCGGCATGAAAGGCTCGGTGGGGGGGGTGGGGGGGTTCCAAATTTTAATATAATTGATATAAAAAATAATATTTTATAAAAACTATGTTTATATTTATATTATCAGATATTTTTTATGGATATTTTATTTAAATTATAGATATTTTAATTAATGATATATTTTTATTATAGAAATGATATATTTGTAATGGGTAATTTATTTATCTATATATTCATGCTTTGGTAAAATATTTGATATTATCAAATAATTTATTGCAAAAAAAATCAAATGGAAAATGATTTGTTGGTAATAATAATCAATAACAACTGATTAATTTATTGGTAAATCAATTGTTGGTATTATTGTAATAATCCAACAGATTTAAATGTTGGTAAATTATTTGTTGGTATTGAACTACTAGTATTAATAGATATATCTATTGGTAAAAAAACAGTTGGTTCCTATAGTTAATATCAAAAGAAATTAATATATATAGGAATTATTCATTTTTACCAATAGATATATTATCTGTCAGTAATTTTCTATTGGTAAAAGTCACTTTTTTTGTAGTGTCTGTAGAACCTCTACATATGGACCATCCAAACACATCTTCAACACTCCATTGGTGGTTAAGTATACTAACCTCACATATGTCCTGGATTTTCACACTGATAGTAAATGATTGAGCAGCCTCTTTAAGAGACAGTTCATCTTCCCTGACTACTATGTCCACCATTACTCTAGTGGAAACTCTCACAATGGTGCATCCTACTATCAGAAGATGTGCCACCAAATCACCCAATTGTAGTGGTCTATATACCGCCAGAAGCTTCACTTAGGTTCCCTTTATAAATGAGATCCTGATCCACTACCTCAACAAACCACTTCAAGAAAAAGATATTGACCTCAGACTTGATCTCACATATGATCCCATCATGAAAACATCTTTCCATAGATTCCTTATCTCGTATCGAAGTTGGAGAAAATCATAGAAAATCTATGAATCATCCAGCATAATCTATCACTATCATATTTCCCTAAGTTAAGCACAAAAACTCTTCATCCTTCCTCTGCCTCAAGGCCTTAGGGTAGAAGCTTCCTAGGAAATTCTCTTATAATTCTTTCCATACCATTCCCTCCATCAGCTCATCCCAAGCTTGAATATCCCACTAACATTTCACTGGTCCTCAAAACATATATGTTTCCATCTTAACTATCTATTCAGGTGTGGTCTCCAAGTGATCCAAAATCATTTGGATGGACTAAATCTAAAACTCTTCAACCTCAAGTACACCCTATCTAGAAAACATTGTAGGGTTGTGTAGCTATAATTACATTGTAAAATCAAACATACATGGCATAGCCATCCCTGGATCTCACTCCATAAACTCTATAAAATGGGAGAAGTTATCATGGAATTTCTCCCCCCCCCCCATTACCTAAGATAAACAATGATTCTTACCCCTATACTAGATGATCATTATTGGTGATGTCCTCATATATCCCAACTGGTAGATGTCATCATGGTGTCATCCCTCTATATTTCCAAACAAATATCTCAAAACACATCAGATAATATTTTTACAATTTTATAAAAGAGTGATTACACACTATAAAAGCATGTCACCCTACACAGACTATCCCAACAGACATAACCCCCAACCCATCACTATTGTCAACCACTCCAAACCTGGATCATTTCTAATAATAAGTAAAATAACACCAAAATTTTAACATTACATTAAAATCCATTTTAACCATCCCATAACAATATTTTAATTCTTTTCATAATCATAACATTTTTATTAGTCATATATTCTTTAAATATTACAATATAATAAAGATGTATTTTCAATTATCATACCCAACCATAACCCATTTTCACATGTGTACCTAGCATGATTCATTCCACATGTATCTCTAAGTTCCTAGAATGATGCATTCATACACGAGCCTCATACCATGCTAATACAAAAATTAAATATCAGACATTAATAATATCACATGATAAGTGCATCATCAAAGGTGAAATGACATCCAAATTTAATGGAAACATGAAGAAGAACAATACCACCCGAGGTGCTTGGGGTTTCCCCCATAAATTTTTTAGCTACTCAAATAAATAACCACATTACAAAGTCCAAATACCTCCTAGTATCTTGTCTACCTTTACCAAATCCAATAAATAATAGAAAAAAAACCACTCTGATACCACTTTGTTACATCCCGACCTGGGAGCCACTAACCAGTGCCCTGAACCAGTTCACCACATGACCTCAAGCATGACTCTCCACACACCAGAGGATGCCACCTAGCAGTGAGGATCTAATGAAACAAATGGGGAGACTATTTCATCTTTATTAGAGTAATCCATGGAATATAAAATAAGAAACAATAAATCAACACAAAAGGTAATCATGAATCACCAAAGGGATTCCCCAAATCTAGGTAAATGCCCATAACCCAAATAGTAAATATTTCATGCCATGTCATACAGTTCCAAGTGTAATGAAAACCCAAAATAAATACATGCTTATGAATCATCAAATTGAGTCCCAACATCAGATCGGGTCCCCTCATCCATGCACCTCTCTAATCCCCAAATCAAACCTCAAGTATAGGGTGGTTTCCCTTCCCCTAACATGAAACCATGAAGTATGCTTGGGTACCCAATGGTGGCCTGAGAAGGGTGTGAGTAAAACATTGTAGGCCACCACCAATGGTGTCTAAAAAATATCCATCCAACTAAATTGTATGAAGAAGTTCCAACATTAATGTAAATAGAAAAATAAAAAAAAAGATAAAACATTTCAGATTTATGTATAATGGTTACTTTATTTATTAATGCCACATTTTACCCATTTTTTATCAAACCTTATTTGACCCATGCCATTAATCTGAACCATGTTTAAAAGGGTCACGGGTTAGAAAACATGACTCTTATTCCATGAATCCAACTGGGATTCGGAACTCCATGCCCAACCATCCCAAGCACGATATGGAATTCCATGTCCATGCCCTTGGGTTCAGTAGCATGAGTCCTTTCCCCAAAACACTATTGTGCATATGGGTTCCTATAGCATTAGTTTGGTCTTCCCATGGGAGTGGAGCATAATTTTATCATCCCACTAACCATTAGTTCAAATTACCAAGTCTTATAATTATCAACCTTTTATCATATAAAAAAACAAAGGTTCACCATTTCCATTTAATCACATATTCATGGTTATTTATAATAATCATGTTCCCAATTCCAAAAACAATCCCATTTTACCATTCCAATGTATTACAACCATTTATCACCCATTTTAATCCATTTAAAAGTGGGTTCAATCCCCATTAACCAATTATCAAATTCATCCATTTACATTCCATAACTCATTTAATTTCTCAAGTTAATTCATGCACCATGTCATGTTATGTTATCAGGTTAATAACATTTATAATTGATTTAATATCATCAATCCCTAAATTTATCATATAACATCCCAAACTTTCATGTTCAAGGGAGTAGCCCACCCCATGGGTGTCCATAGGCCTAATCTATTCTCTCTCAATAGATCCCATGGGGATCATGAGGGATCTAACATAATGTTGAGATGACCAATTAATCATTTCCTACTATGGAAAACAAAAATTCAGCATAACGACACCAAGATCACAACTACATACACATTACCAACATCAAGACTATGGGATATAACTTATAGACCACCTACCTCAAGTTCATAGATAAATGTTTTCTTAACCTTATCCTTTGACTCGAACTCAAACTACCTTCAAGTCCCCAACTTAGAATCTTATAGAAAAAATTGTTTTTTAGTGATTTGAACAAAGAAGAGTGATTATATGAGACCTCCTCTATAAAATAGATAAAATAGGAGTGTGTTTCTTCAGGAAATGGGGATGACCTTGTTTTTTTAAGGATCAAACTTTCTAATCAGTTTCTAACAGTTTTATTCGTAGACCCGGAAACATCTAATCATTATATATCCATTTGGACCAAATTTCCAATGGTAGGTGCTCAATAGTTGTGGACCGATGAGGCTTAAGAATTTTCATTGGTTGAGAGGATGGGTGGTCAGGCTCATCACACCTTTTTGAGGGGAATTGTTACCTTCTCCGGGACTCTCTTATAGATTTATGTTATGTTCACGAATCCTTATTAATTCACCAAGTATGAAAATGGGTTTTCCTTTAGATTTAGCAATCAATGATTGATATTTATGGGATTTACATAATCTTTTATATGTATTTTAGGTTCTTCATCGATGGAGAATAATCCATGTGTATTATAGATTCTTAGTTAATGGTATCCTTTAATACATTATATAGAAATATCTTGGCCATTATGATAACCATAATAGTTTTAATGCCACTCAGTGGGTCACTTGAAGTTTATTGTCATTCAAAAAGACAGGAATTATTTCATAGTTGGGATCGTACCCGTAGATGGGCTACCTATGTATCCTTGTTAAAAAGGAATCAGAACCCATGAAGTTCGATAAGAAGGATATAGTTTAACGTCATATGGGATGGAAAATAATTAATGAATGGTGGGATTGAACCTTATAAAGGCTTCCTAGGTACTCTACTTTTAAGGAAAAGATCAAAGTCCATGTAGTTAGGGTAATAAAATATGGGGTTTATGCATGGTTAATGGCCCGAAAAGAGATGTCGTGATTATTTTTACACTCTAAGCTCATGTGAGTCATGCTCGGTGTGTGAAACAAGAGGTATCAGTAAACATGATGATGATTCTGTGAAATATGCAGTTATGAGAAATGATGTGGGGCTTACGTATGTAAGACGAACCAAGTAGATGAAGACTAGGACTTAGGAATGAAGCCCATGATCAAGGTCCATAAAGGTATTTTTACTTTATAGAGATTTGGAGTTTTATCCTGGGGCTTACTTTTGAAAAGGAAGGCCAAATTAAGAGGGATTTATGATTGGGGTTTATTCCTAATAAGGAAGCCCAAATTAAAAGAAATTAAAATTGGGGCTTAATCATGAGGAGGATACCCAATGTTTAAGGAAAATATGAATGGGGATTACTCCTAAGAAGGATGTCATGACCCGACCCAACGGGGCTCGAGCCGCGACTCCCCAAGCTCGCCTCTAATAGGCCAGTGGCTGGCGACTAGCGCCGAGTAGGCTATCACACACATGGGAGGCATTAGCTTAAGGTACCTATACACACGCACCCACATACACCTCTATGAAACAGTGAATATATAGATAAAACGGAAAAGTAAAAATGCATTCATACACTGTCTCACAACCAGAGTACAGCAGAAGTACAAAAAGGGAAAAACAGGGCCCACCAAAAGCAAACTACAAAAGCGCGTCCAACCTGCTCTGTAGAAGGGGAACGCTTCCACAAACACCTGTCAGAAAGCTCCCCGGGCACTGCACTGGCAAACACCCCAGTCAGTCACACTCAATCAGCACTGCCTGCTCCCAGTCCTCCTGGGACTCCGTCGAAAGGCTTGTGGTCTGAAGAAGACACAAACATGTGTGGGCAAAGCCCGTGCATTGATGAGTATAAACATGCTCACTAGGCACCCCAAAAACCCAAAATGAAAGAGAGAAACTGGAAGACAGCAGTCCGCTCATCCTAGCCAGAGGGAACCCTGACGAGAGAGAAACTCCATCTCATGACCATCTTTGGCTAAACACAACTAGTCAGCTTAGCTCAGGAGTATGCCCATACATACACCTTGAAAAATCCAGATATATCTAGCTCACGCAACAAGCCACCTGAGGTACCGACCTCGTCACCGACAACTGTCCACAACCAGGAAAGTACACCCCACGATCATTGTCATCCCAGATGACACTCATCCGAGAGATACACTCCATCGGGTTTCTCACAAAACTCTCAGACGCTCACCCGAGATATCACGCTCGTCTGTTGGCATCACTGAGGATAACTCACCGAATCAACATAACCACAAAACTCCTCAGATAGGGGGTCCCCACTAAGGTCCGCTAGGGGATACCAAAACCCACTCAGGTATACGTAGCTCACAGATAGAAGATAACTCTCAGGGTCCGCTGGGGGATACCACGACCCGATCTGGCATACATAGTTCTCACAGATATAGAATCACACCTAGGATCTGCTGGGGGATACCACAACCCGATTTGGCACTCGACAGAAGCACATCACTCATATATAGGATCATCGCCCATATAAAGGTGGTCACGACGATACCGGAACCCTATCTGGTATAACTCGCGATGTAGGGGATCGAACCGACGATGCCGCAACCCTACTGAAACCACGCGTTGAGTAGGGGATCGCATAACCAACGATATCGCAACCCTACCGACACCAAGCGCTGAGTAGGGGATCGTATAACCAACGATACTGCAACCCTACTATAAACTGCATACTGAGGAGGGGATCCTATACCCGATGATGCTTCAACCCTACTGAAACCACTTGCTGAGTAGGGGATCGTGTAACCAATGATACTGCAACCCTACTATAAACCTGATGTTGAGAAGGGGATCGTATACCCGACGATTCCACAACCCTACTGAGCATGACCCACTGCGTAGGGGGTCATATTCCCGATGATGCCACAAACCCTACAAGGTTAACCTGCTAGATAGGGGATCGTCGCCCTTGAATAAGCCGTCACAGTGATACCAATAACCCAATCTAGGGAGAAGATGCTAGAGGATCCTGCTCCAGACCCACCGGAGGGATGCCACAACTCTAACAGTTTAAACATCCCATTGAGAGGATCACAAACCTATACGAAGGTTGTGATGTCGTGCAAACCTTTGTGGGAATGAACCAAGGGAGTACCCTCAACCACTGCTAGTCCAAAATGTCGCTAACCCAAGGGACCCGCAACAACGCCACACTAGGTAGCACTAAGGCCGAAACTGACGCAACCATCGCGATCTACGCAGAAAAACATGCAGGATAGGCTGCTAACTCACCCGAAACGGAGCACCAGTGAAAAAGGCACTATTCACCATAGCTAGTTCGTACGGGGCCCACACAAAGATCTCGATACCCATCGAGCGGATCATACCACAACGATCCCCTTGGAAAAACAAGCGGAATCGACTACTCGCTCATCCGAAACGGACACCTGGTGAAAAAGGTACTATTCACTGAAGCCAACTCGGGTGGGGCCCACGCCTCAATTCCGAATCTCATCGTACGAATTGCACCATTGCGATCCTCTTGGAATAGCACACAACACCAACCAATCATCCGCCAAAATCGGACTTCTGGTGCGAAAGCTACGTTTATCCGCAAACGCCAAAACCCGACCTTGTGGGGCCCCCACCCCAAACTCAGTTCCAACACCCGGAAACCCTCAAGAAAATTCTGCTGCATCATCAGGGTCTCAACGCCACTGACGGCACGTCAATCGGACTCTCCGGGTAGAAGATACAATGGCTCGAAGTCGAATAATAATAAAATATCATTACTTTATTCGACTTTTCAAGCTCTCAGGCCACGATCCCAAACCCTTAAACCCTCGAACCCACACCGGAGGGTTCGCCTCGTCGTCAGGGTTGGGTCGCCGCAAAAGGCACACGAATCCGACTCCCGGATTGAATGATACGGGGGTTTCAAGAACCTCCGAAAAAACCTGGCCGGACCACCGTCTGCCTCGCCGGAAACCAACGCGCCGCCGCCGGATTCCGCCGCACCGCCGCCGCCCCTAGTCACCAGAAAACTGGGTTTTTGCTGGAAAACATACTAGAGCCACCGGGAGCACCCCGGTGCTCCAAATTCAGATCTGAAACATGTTTCGGAAATCCTAGGATCCAAACTATACAACCCTTATGAAAATTTGAAAAAAAACAACACGAAAATGGGATTCGGGATTTTAAAACTCAAACCGCCTCTCTCGCGGGAGAAACACCGACGTTCTGTCTTAGATCCGCCCTCCAGAGCTTCCGTTGTGTGGTCCTAGAATGTCGGCCGTCGAATTCCGAGCTCATGGGTGTTTCGTTTGCTCGATTCGGCGGATCGGCAGCGAAGAACGACGAAGAACGCCGAGAGGAACGATAAAGGGGGGGGTGCTGATATTTATATCAGCCACCCCCCGGCGCCAAACCCGCCTCGGACCCGAGGCCCGATGCGAAAAAAGGTAAGGTCACCCCTAGGGTAAACGGTCGTTCTGAAAGCAACGGAGGACTCAGATTTTCAATTCGAGACTCCATTCAGAAGTTATTCGAGCCGACAGTTGCACACTATCTTCTCCACTTATTTACGAAAATGCTCCTGGTGGCGTTTCGCACCGTAGGCCCGTGCCCACAAAGTTTACACCTCACCTAGGGTAAACAGCACATTCCGGACGCAACCGTGCCCTCGGATTCCCACTCTGAGCTACCGTTTAGGAGATATCACACCCCCGCAACGTGCATAGTATAAAAATACCTAATATTTTTATAAATTTAATTCCGGGCACACCGGGCCTCAGAATCGCATGCCGTCTTCACGCCTACCTCTAGAGTTTTTCGTAGAAATATATCAACGTATGACAAGGCCGAAAACCCGAGCCAATATATCCTCCCCCCTTAGAACTATTCATCCCCGAAAATCCCTAAGCAAAAGGACAACGACTGGACTCTCAACTAGGTCTCGCACACCAGTGAGTTCACCAACAAACACCCCTGCCCGAACTCATAATTCAGAGGGACTCATCCACCAAACCTCGATACTATCAGCTTTGGGCGGAACTGACTCGCCCACATGGTTTTAATCGCGTCACGAAAACGCGTCTCTGTGGGGGAAGGATCCCTCTTCCTCACACATTCGAAGCATGCCGAACAACACACACATAGGGTCTTACCAACGCCCTGAACAAAACTCGAGCATGAAACAAAAAGGAAAGAGCACCGCTAAATAGTGTCTATCAAACTACTGCAGATTGTAGAAAAGGCACAAGGCATACCTCTATCCATCCGCAGAGCCTCCGGGTCAACAGCCTCCAGGGCATGCAGTTGTCCTTTCCCTCGGCTACCAGCACCCTGAGCATGGCGTGGACCAGCTGGGGGTGGTGGTGGTGGTAACTGGTACCGCCGACCACCTCCTCCTCCTGCACCTGCTCTGCCGCCACGTCTGCCACCCGGCGGACCTCCTTGCTCGAGATGCTGCCTCTGCCAAGGAGGTCCATCGACTGGATCCCTCTCAGCAGCACGTCGGGTCGGAAAATCTCTTGCAAGATGTCCCCGATCGTCGCAAGCGTAACACCGCCTCTCTTGCGGCTGACCAAAACTGGCCTGCGAGCCCTAAGCCTCAGATCCTCCATCCTGGGGTCGCCTCCTAAAACAGCACCCACGCCCAGTCCCTTGTGTCTGTCGTTGGCTACCAGATGCCGATGTTTCTGCTCTCGTGTGCCCAGCACTAACAGTGGGAATCTACTCAACCAGAAAGCTCTGAACCACCAACGCTCGCTCCAGCACTCCAGCATAGGTGGGCAGGCATAAGGAAACAACATATGCTCGGATGTCCCTACGTAAGCCTTGCTCGAAGGTCTGAGCCCTAAAGAATGGGTCCCGAACCATATCCAGGGAGTAGCGTGACAGGTCTGTAAACCTTGCTGAGTACTCCGACATGGTCATTCCCTCTTGTCGAAGCTGCAGAAGCTCTTGAATCCGCACTGACCTCAGCATCATGGGATAGAACTCCTCCCTGAAGAGCCGCTCAAACTCTTCCCACGTGATCATATCCTCGTCATGGGACTACGTCACCAGGCTCCAACATCGCCCGACCGAACCCTGCGGAAGGCTTGCCGCTAGGACCACCATCTGATCTAGGGGTTTCCTCACTAGGCCGAAAACTCAGGTGACTGGCACAAGCCATTCATCAGCTGCCTGGGGATCCGGATCACCCCGAAACCTCAGAGGTAGCTGCCTCTGGAACTTGTGCAGCGCACTCAGCCTGCGCTCAACCACGTCCTGCACTGCCGTCACAACCAGCTGCTCGACAAGTGGTGGCTCAACTGGAAGACAACCTGGAGGTGCAACCTCAGAACCTGCGACCTACTCCATAGCCTCTACACGGGGTGGGTCGTCAGCACAATCCTGCTGTGGAACCCTTGTTGGCTGTTGTCATGGAGGCATCCTGAAATACATTCAAGACGCACCACAGTCAAAACGTATATCTGGAGAGCTGACTCAAGAAGGACAAGGAAACCCCAAAAACCCAGTCTTATATGATGCAAGTACCGTTATGTCCCTACGACCAGTGTACGAATGTCTCGAGTCGAAAGGGAGGTTATCAGAGTCTTGGTGTATGGATACGTCGGCCACCGCACCAACATTGGAGTCCTTGTCCTGAAAGCCGAACTCGAAACATCCTAACACTGCCGCTATGCAACCCAAACCAAACTCATAGCTAAACTATATACACCCTGAGATCCCAAAGGTAGAACCTCCTCTGATACCACTCTGTCACGACCCGACCCAATGGGGCTCGAGTCGCGACTCCCCAAGCCCGCCTCCAAAAGTCCAGGGGCTGGCGACTAGCGCCGAGTAGGCTATCACACACATGGGAGGAATTATCCTAAGGTACCTGTACACACGCACCCACATACACCTCCATGAAACAGTGCAGAGATAGATAGAATGGAAAAGTAAAAATGCATGCATACAGTATCCCACAACAAGAGTACAACAGAAGTACAAAATAGGAAAAACAGGGCCCACCAAAAGTAAACTACAAAAGCGCGTCTAACCTTCTCTACAGAAGGGGAACGCTGCCAAAAACACCCGCCGGAAAGCTCCCTTGGCACCGCACCGGAAAACACCCTGGTCAGTCTCACTCAATCAGCACCGCCTGCTCCAGGTCCTCCTGGGACTCCGTCGAAAGGCATGTGGTCTGCACAAGACACAAACATGTTTGGGCAACGCCCGTACGGGGGTGAGTATAAACATACTCAGTAGGCACCCCAAAAACCCAAAACCAAAGAGACCAGCTGGAAGACAGCAGTCCGCTCATCCCAGACAGAGGGAACCCAGATGAGAGAGAAACTCCATCTCATGACCATCCTCGGCTAAACACAACTTGTCAGCTTAGCTTAGGAGAATGCCCATACATACATCTTGAACAATCCAGATATATCCAGTTGACACGACATGCCACCTGAGGTACTGACCTCGTCACCAGCAACTGTCCACAACCAGGGGAGTACACCCCAGGATCACTGTCATACCAGATGACACTCATCCGAGAGATACACTCCATCGGGTTTCTCACAAACCTCTCAGACGCTCACCCGAGAGATCACGCTCGTCGGTTGGCATCACTGAGGATAGCTCACCAAAAAAACATAACCACTAAACTCCTCGGTTAGGGGATCCCCGCTAGGGTCCGCTAGGGGATACCAAAACCCACTTCGGTATACATAGCTCACAGATAGGGGATCACTCTCAGGGTCCGCTGGGGGATACCACGACCCGATCTGGGATACGTAGTTCTCACAGATAGGGGATCACACCCACGATCCGCTGGGGGATACCACAACCCGATCTGGTGCTCGACAGAAGTACATCAATCAGATAGAGGATCATCGTCCATATAAAGGTGGTCACAATGATACCGGAACCCTATCTGGTATAACTCACGATGTAGGGGATCAGACCGACGATGCTGCAACCCTACCGAAACCACGCGCTGAGTAGGGGATCGCATATCCAACGATACCACAACCCTACCGACACCAAGCACTGAGTAGGGGATCGTATAACCAACGATACCAGAACCCTACTATAAAACTCATGCTGAGTAGGTGATCGTATACCCGACAATGCCTCAACCCTACTAAAACTACGTGCTGTGTAGGGGATCGTGTAACCAACGATACCAGAACCCTATTATAAACTTGATGTTGAGCAGGGGATCGTATACCCGACGATGCCACAACCCTACTAAGCACGACCCACTACGTAGAGGATCATATTCCCGATGATGCCACAAACCCTACAGGGTTAACCTGCTAGATAGGGGATCGTTGCCCGTGAATAAGCGGTCACAGTGATACCAAGAACCCAATCTAGGGAGAAGATGCTAGAGGATCCCGCTCCAGGCCCACCGGAGGGATGCCACAACTCTAACAGTTTAAACATCCCATCAAGAGGATCACAAACCTATATGAAGGTTGCGATGTCGTGTGAACATTCGTGGGAACGAACCAAGGGAGTACCCTCAACAACTGCTAGTCCAAAACGTCGCTAACTCGAGCGACCCACAACAACGCCACACTACATAGCACCAAGGCCAAAACTGACACCACCATCGCCATCTACGTGGAAAAACACGAAGGATAGGCTGATTACTCACCCGAAACGGAGCACCGGTGAAAAATACACTATTCACCATAGCTATCTCGTGTGGGACCCACACAACGATCCTGATACCCATCGAGCGGATCATACCATGGTGATCCCCTCAGAAAAACAAGCGGAATCGACTACTCGCTCTTTCGAAACGGAAACTCGGTGAAAATAGTACTATTCACCGAAGCAATCTCAGGTGGGGCCCACGCCTCGATTCTGAATCTCATCGAAAGGATCGCACCATTGCGATCCTCTTGGAAAAACACACCGGAATGACTAATCATCTGCCAAATTCGGACTCCTTGTGCGAAATATCCATTTCTTTACAAAAGTCAAAACACGGCCTCGTGGGGCCCGCACCCAAACTCGGTCCCAACACCCGGAAACCCTCAAGAAAAATTCTCTGTATCATCAGGGTCACAACGCCACTGACGGCACGTCAATCGGACTCTTTGGGTAGATAATACAACGGCCCAAAGTGGAATAATAATAAAATATCATTACTTTATTCGAGTTTTCAGGATCTCGGGCCACGATCCTGAACCCTTAAACCCTCGAACCCCCACTGGAGGGTTTCACCTTGTCTTCGGGGTCGCGTCTCCGAAAAATAGCACGCGAATCTGACTCCCGGATTGCAAGATACGGCGGTTTAAAGAACCCCCGGAAAAACCTGGCCGGACCACCGTCTGCCTCACCGGAAACCACGGTGTCGCCGCCGGATTCTGCCACGCCGCCACCAGATTCCGCCGCACCACCACTGCGCCATCGCAGGATTCCGCCAGGGCCACCACCCCTCGTTGCCGGAAAACCGCGTTTTCGACGAAAAACTTTTGGGAGCCACCGGGAGCACCCCGGTGCTCCAAATTCTGATCCAAAACATGTTTCAGAAAGCCCGAGACCCAAACTATACAACCCTTATGAAAATTTGAAGAAAAAACACAAAAATGGGATCCTGGATTTTAAAACTCAAACCGCCTACCTCGCGGATGAAACACCGACGTTCTGCCTAAGATTTGCGCTCCAGAGCTTCCGTTGCGCGCTTCTGGAACATCCGTCGTCGAATTCTAAGCTCATGGGTGTTTTGTTTTCTCAATTCGGCGGATCGGCGGTGAAGAACGACGAAGAACGCCGAAAGAAACCATAAAGGGGGGTGCTAATATTTATATCAGCCACCCGTCAGCGCCAAACCCGCCTCGGACCCGACGCCCGATGCGAACAAAGGTAAGGACACCCCTAGGGTAAACGCGCAATTCGGAACGCAACAGTGGACTCAGGTTTTCAATCCGAGACTTTGTTCAGAAGTTATTCGGTCTGACGCTCGCACACTAACTTCTCCACTTATTTACGAAAACGCCCCCGGTGGCGTTTCTCACCGCATGCCCGTTCCCGGAAAGTTTACACCTCGCCTAGGGTAAACGGCATGTTCTGGACGCAACCGTGCCCTCGGATTCCTGCTTTGAGCTACCGTTTATTAGATATCACACTACATCCATGTGCATAGTATAAAAATACTTAATATTTTTATAAAATTAATTCTGGGAACACCGGGCCTCGGAATCGCACGCCGTCTTCGCGCCTAACTCTGTAATTCTTCGTAGATATATTCCAAAGTCTAACAGGGCCAAAAACACGAGTCGCTACAAAGGAGGCCCAAAATCAAAATATCCTCTCATCTTAAAGGATGAGGTTATATAGGAATCCTCTAACCATGGTGACATAATTCTTGTAAGTCACGAGGTTTTGGGAGAGGTTCTCAAATAATTCCTTTTAGATAAAGAATCCAACAAAGGGAACATGCCATAAATGGATATGAAAAGGTGAATGAGGGATAATATCTTGAAGAGGATAGGTGAACATGAGAGAGGCACACAAATAAAGTTGGCGCGCAAGTATGGCCCCGCAAATCATTTGGCGCGCTAGTCTTCGCTGCGCAAGTGTACTTGCATGGCATGGGTTCACCTCAGAGATGAGGAATATATAGTTTAATACTTGGGAGAGACTTAACTCAAGCCTTTAGTATTATCCTAATATGATTCCAAAAGGGAGGCGTGAAAGTTTCATTGAAAGGGTTGGGTGGCGCGCAAGTGTTTCCACTTTTAAGGGGGTCTAGACAGTTGGTCATGCATGTGTTGACGAATCCTAAACACATGGGCCCTATCATACTACTTCAAGTCTTCCATTCTAGGTAAAAAGTTACCTTAGAAGCTTTCGAAAGAGGTGAGTTGAAGACTTGGGTGACCCGAGCTTGAATCTCAGTTTTGTAAAATTCGTCCTTGAAATGGGGGGGCACAGGGGATATTTATAGGCCACCGGGAACCATGGGTGAAAAAAAAATACGGTTCGCATGTGACTTGTGGGACACATAGGTGGTGCGCAAGTAACTTGTGCGGCGTGCAGGAAACCTGCGTGACTCCCTTCAAATGGGATCCTAGTGCATTCCTTTGTCAATTTTTGTTGTTCTTGAAAGGGTGAACCTATTTGTGCTTAATGTATTCCCCTTTTCCATTCGTTGGACTCTGTGAAGAAAAAGGGAAATAAAAAAGTCCTCCCTCAGAGATGGATCTGAAAAGGAAAGAGGATCTGGCTCTAAGGTAAAGCCGGAGAACCAAGGGTCTGTGGCGCGCAAGTTCAGCGGGTAGATGCTGGGGTGTGCAAGTATGGCACATAGGTGGTCTGAATCTCTTATATAGACAGTCTCACACCCACGCAAACTCATTCAACTTCTGGAAACTTGAGCTCTCATCGTGCAGGTGCTTCGGTTTTTGGTCTTCGGCCTTCTGTATTTTTTTCGCACTTCTGCTGAAGGTATTTGACTTGCACATCATGACTAGGGTGGATGAACTTGCACGACCCGATTGACTTGCGCGCCAAGTTGGGAATTACGTGCCTTAATTCCTTTTTTATTTTTTTGATTTATTTTAGCAAGATTTCACAAAAAAGCTTACTTAAGGTTCTTCTGTTTGATCTTTGTGCATATTCAATGGCTCCTAGAATATTTGGATCAGCTGATTAGTTGGCCAGCAAGATAATATATGACATGATGAACGTTGTCGGCCATGATTATTATGTTATATCTGACATCACTCTCCTATATTTGGATATGCATTTGAAGAAATATCATTCCAATTTCCAAGAGAGCATCTACTATCTTTTATATGGCCATGGTCATCTATAAGGATTCAACGTTCCAGAGGTAAAGAATTATATTCCTCATTCCTGGTTTCAAACTTACACCAATTTCTCTTCGGCAAATGTCTCAGTTGCAGGATCATTTTCCAATGCTAGAACAGTGGAGAAGGAATTCATAATGCATCATAGCCCATGTGATCCAGATCTGAAGCCTCACAATCCTGAGTTGTAGCCGCATTTCCATCCCTCTATTTACCGAAATAATCAGATGGACCAATCCAAGGGATGGAAAAAGATTTGCAATTTCCATCCTGGAGGAGGTGCGAAGACGACTTGGATGTGGGAATATTGGGTGTGACAAACCTGTGAAGATTTTGTCGATGATCTGAAGGAAGCTAATATATATGACATCGTTTTGGTTGGGTATAAATATGTCTACAGGAATGAAAATTTTGTGTCGGAGTTAATCGGTCGTTGGATCTTGGAAATGAATTCTTTCAATTTGACTCATGGAGAAGTGGGAATAATTTTGTGGGTTGTCTAAAATATTATAGGGGATTTAATTTCGGGAGATATGTATGATGAAATCATCCCCCCCAAGGTGACCTGGAATGACTAGTAGAAGACTTGGGCTTTGGCTCGAGAGTTAATGGAAATTTTCCACAAGATTAAGAATACCAACACCATGAAAACCCACTCCAGAAAAGATATCCATCCAGAGGAGTGGATGGACATGTTTCTTATTAAGAAGAATGAGGAGGGACCTTGCTAAACTCATCCTAATAGTTTCCCTAGAGTATCGAAGAGGGGTGATTCGGGAATATTTTGGCCAATTTTGGAAGCAGGAGAGTTTGATAGGTGGGGGTATGAAGTGAACCAGAAAATTACAAAGAAGACCCATCTAGAAAGATTTTTGGCTTTGTGGCTCATTATTTACCTTTTACCAGTTTGGTATTCAAAAGGAGGCATGATGTCGGGGACCATTGTCATTGCCACCAAGCTGGCTGAAAGGAAGATGGTTGGGTTGGCCACCCCAGTTTTGGAAAAGATTAATAGAAGTGTACTTCATGTTTATATGGGTAAGTCTCCTCTAAGCATAGTGGGACCATTCCATGTTTTATGGGGATGGATCACCACTCACTTCAGGACATATGCTGTACAAAGTGGGGTACAGGTTCTTGGAGGTTCTTTCTGGCCATATATTTGGTCCTTTTATAGAATTTCTCCCTTATCCATCAATGCTTATGATATCAAAATAAGGCTAAGCATGTTCAAGGAGTTTCACTTATTTCCTTATGGAAATCCACCAACAGGGTGATTTGTTTATGATGGAACAGCTAGCCTGGAGTTAAGGTCATACATGCTAGCATGTTGAGATGGTACACTGACCATGAGGATTGACGAAGAAATTATATTCAAGGCCTTTGCTCCATACAGATTTGCATGTCAATTCAAATGTTTGCAGAAAATTACTGTATCTCCTGTGCTTCATGTCAGGTTAGAGCAGCATTTTATGGTTTCTTGTCAACTATGGTTGTTGACATCTATGGATAAGACTTGGGAAATATTTAATCTACCAACTGTTGGAGTTTCAAGTCGATTGACTACACGGTATGCCAAGAGTTGGGTAGCATCATACCCTAAAGGGGTACTGAATCATCCGGCCCCTCAGTTGGGGACAAAGAAGAGAACTAATAAAAGAGAAGATTTTCATTTGGAAGGTGATTCTTCCTCACTCAGAGCTGATTCACCAGGTTCCTCACCTGGGACTGATTCACCGGATTCCCAATATGGGGCTGATGAGGCACGAAATTCGTCAAAGCGGCCTCATTCCAGATATAAACAACCCCACATACATTATCTTTTAATTAATAAATATTTCCTAAATCATACAAAATGTATGTCTTGCGAGCTAGTACTCGACTTTTATTCAGAGTACCCTTTATAAATTCCCAATTTAATGAGTACCATGTCTTTTGTTATTGGCAGTTTAATGTCATGCATGGTGGACTATAAATAGGCTAATATTTAAGGTCGTATAGCTTTGACTGAATGGATGATATTGACTCAATTATTGATAATTTGTTTGGAAACATATTAACACATTCAAGTATGGAGGGGGAAAATTGTAAACTGTTATTTGACAAATTTTGAATTTGAGGAATGACATGGGAAGTGAGCTAAAAGGCATTAGAGGAATTCTTTTCTAAGAATGAAGTTGACACTACATGAAAAACCCGTTATGGGAGTTGAATTATGCAGGGCCAACTGGGGAATAAGTTGCATTGTAAAATAGTAGTATCTTTTGGCTGACAGGTTTGTTATGTAGACAATTTATGCCAGGACACCTAAGGGAACGTGCTGCATAGTCAGGCAAAAGAACTCTCCGAAATTTGACTTTCTATTGCTAAAAGATGAAGAAAGTTTTCTGGGGATTCAAATTTTCCAAATTATAGAGTCTGCTTTATGGAAAAAGGTACCTGAATATAGAGAGGATATTTCTAATCGGAATTTTCAAAGAATTGGAGGAATGTAACTTCTATGAAGGTCTGACCCAAACGTAGGAAAATTGGTATCTGTGGTTTCAAATCATATGACTAAAAACCAGAGATAGAAAGATTTATACCACATAATACTTTTAGATCATAAGAAAGAGTGTGGAACAAATATTTTAAGGATGGAAGTTTTTTTTTGCAGATCCCTACATATTGTTGTTTGGACTAATAGGGAAAAAATAGGCTTCTCCAAGGAATTAAGTTATCATTACTTGAAAAACCTATTATGGAGTTTGAATTATGTGGGGACAACTAGGGCATGAGATGCATAGTCAAATAGTAGCATCTTTTGGCTAACAGGTTCGTTATGTAGAAAACTTATGCATGGCCACTTAAGGGCACATGTTGCATAGTCAGGAAAAATAACTCTCAAGTATCCAACATTTTGTGACCAGATGTCAAGAAAAGGGTTATGGATATCATGAATATTATTTTTATAATGTTGCGGCTAGGTCCTGAATTGAAATTTTGGATGTCGCTACGTATCTCATTAGGATGATAATCAAGCCACACGTTGTTCTTGAAATATAGTTTAACGTAATGCAGGACGAGACCATGGATGATCTATGTTTAGGGTCATAGAGTACAGAACATAGTGATGGAGACACATCATGCATTTGTTATAAACTTGATGTGAATAAAGTCCAGGGTGTTCCATATCACACCATGTGCTCCCAAGGGGACTTTTTCAGTCAAGGGACTGAAAGTGGAGTTTGGGGATAGGCCCAAAGGCTTGGGGATGGACTTGAGGAATGATCGAGTGTTCCTACGTATCCCATGAGGATGGGAATCAAGCTGCGTGTAGTTGTTTAAATACCCTTTGTACAGATTTGGTTCATACATATGAGGGGTAAAGAAGACTTTATTGCAATTATAGTTGGACCCAAGATTAAAGAATTAAGTTTCACTAAGTATCTTATAAGGATGAGAATCAAGACACATGTAGTTCTAGAAACATGACACGGTTGGAGACAATGTCAACAATGATACCTATCGAGTGAGGGTATCTAGGATTTTTGTAGTTTATTGTCATACAAGTCAAAAGGTGCAAGAAATAGTTTATGGTCATATGCATGGACCAGTGCTATGCATTTTAATGTCCTACAACAAGGAAAATGGGGGACTGTATAGTTTAATGTCATATATCTAGGACGATGGTACGTACATGGTTTAACATTAGTTCAGATGAAAGTGAACCGATATGAATAAGATGGTTAATAGGGGGTTCATGGATCAATATCGTATGGGATGAAGGTGAATCAATGAAAAGAAATGGGTTTCATGATTGAACCTCATGAGTTTGATACGTACCCGACCTAGGAGGCAAAGATCAAAGTCCTCATAGATCAGTTGAGAGGGATTTGATGATAGGGGTGTACTTGAGGAACATGATCCAAAGATGATGTTGGGACTTATGCGTGGTTAGAATTCAAGAGAAAATGTCAGGGTCGAAGCTTATTATAGGCTCACGTGATTCATGCTTGGTGTGAGAAACAAGAAGCAGCAACATACATGATGATCGTGTCATGAAAGATGTGACCACGAAGGATTTTGTGGGGCTTATGCATGGATATCTTCCCATGGCATGCATGGAAATAGTGTTTAAAAGACAATTTTGCATGCGGCGATCATAGTTTATTGTCATGTGTCACAGACATGGGGTTCTAGAGAGTTTAACATCTTGCAGCTCAGACGATGCATAGTTTAACGTCATGTTGAACGATAAAGGGGACACAGTTTAACGTCATGTTGGACGATAGAGGCAGCTATGCAGTTTAATGTCCTGCAGCAATGACAATAGGTGTATTTGTGTTACAGAAAATACTTCTTCAAGAATCATGGATTGGTAGGAGTTTTAATGGGTTCTCCATCCATTAAGATTAAAGAATAAGCTCCATTGGTGTAGACCCTATGTATTGAGTAAGGTCCTTCCCACATTGGCTCAAGCTTTTGAGGTTTATTTCCCAGTATCATTGGGGTTGTGAGGACCAATAAAAATTCTCCTTGAATGAATGAATGAAGACGAACTTTTTTATTGAAAGCTCGTGCTATTCGATTCTGATAGACTTCTAAATGGTGCAGTGTGCACAATCTTTTTTCATCTAGTCATTCCAATTCATCCAAATCCATTTTGAGATTGTTCATCTATAGATAACTGATCACAAATTTCGACTCTAAGAGAATGTAATTGGACTTAAATAGGCAAGATAGCTTCCGTTCCAAATACCAATGAATATGGAGTTGATCTTGTAGCAGTGCGGGTGGTAGTTTGATAATCCCATAAAGAATGAAAAAGTTTATCAGGCCATCACTTCTTATCTTTATTCACCATATTTTGAAGTATGGTTGAAAGAGTCTTATTGAAAGACTCTACTTGACCATTGGATGTTGCATGATACTGATATGAATGGTTGGATATGATATTGTATTCTTGATACAATTTTCTTAATTCAGATGAACAAAAGTTGGTTCCATTATCTGTCAATATGGTATGAGGAACCCCAAATCTAGTAATGATGTTAGACATGAAAAAGCTAACAATTCATTTAGCACCGACTTCTTTGAGAGGTATTGACTCTGCCCATTTGGAAAAGAAGTCAGTAGGAGTAAGAATATACTTAAACTACTTAGCTATAGCCGTAGGATAAGGTCCTACTACATCCATTCCTCATGTAGCAAACGACCAAGAGTATTTATCCATATAAAGCAACTTCGGGGGTTGATGAATGAAGTTGGAACATACATGGAAAGAATAACACTTAGTGAAATCAACACAATATTGCATCATTGAAGGCCAAAAGTATCCAAGCCTTCGAATTTGACCAGAAAGTCTATGTCCAAACTGGTGGGCACCACAAACTCTTTCATGTACATCATTCATGACAACCATGGTCTCTTAACCATCAATATATCTAAAAATAATTCTATCAAAACCTCACTTATAGAGAATTTTTTGGTGATCTGGGATATCATAAATAGTAAAATTGACCACACGTCACCGGACTTGTTCTTTCCCAGCTCTATCAGGTGGGAGTGTTCTATTTTAAAGGTATTCCCTGATAGGTGTCATCTATCCTATAGTATGACCATATGGTTCAGAAATGGGACTGATTTCATCGATTTCCTCTATTTTGATTTGAAAAAAAGGTGAAACTATATGAAGGTGGGCAATACTGATGATTGTTTCATCCCGATTTGGATCTTCCAGGGTTGTGGCTACATTAGCCAGTGCATCAGCTTGGGTCTTTTGTGATTGCGGGACATAAGAAAATGTCGGTTCTGAGAGAAATTCCTCCTTTAAATCTCTAACATAATCACACAAAGGGATTTACTCTTCCTTTATGATGGCATAATCCCCATTTATTTTTTTGATTACCAAATCTGAATCACCTTTTACCTTCGTGTGATTCACCTATTCCTGAAGCACCAATTCCAAGCCAGTGATGAGAGATTAATATTTTGCTTTATTGTTTGTACCGCCTTGCAACAATAAGAAAGAGTAGGGTAGCATTTACTTTTCTAGGGAAATAAGCACGATTCCGAACCAAACTTTATTTAATTTAGGATCTTCCATTTTTTCCCTATTGGACTTATGGAGGCACCATCAAAGTAAATTTCCCATGTTTGAAGATTATCTTGAATAGAGAAGACTTCCTCATCAGGAAGTTGAATATTTAAATATGTATCCTCTACCGATGGGTGTTCAGCAAGGAAATCGGCAAGAGATTGGCCCTTTATTGCCTTTTGAGACACATACTGAATATCAAACTACTGCAAACTAACTTCCACCTTTCCATACATCCTGTAAACATTGGACGACTAAGGATAAATATGATCGGGTTATTGCGAGATACCAATTGGACCTCATGATGTTGCCAGTAGTGTCTCAATTTTTGAACTATAATGATTAATGCTAGGAAGCACTTTTTAATACTTGAATATCGAGTTTTTTTTATCAAGCATAGTCCGACTGAGATAGTAAAGGCTTTTTTCATTCCCAGCATCATTCTTTTGGGCAAGGAAGGCACCCAATGATCGCTCTAAATCTATCAAATAGAGAATAAGTGGTCTTCCTTCAATAGGTGGAATTAATACTGGTGGACTCACGAGATATTTCTTGATTATATCGAATATTTCTTGACATTCTTTAGTCCAATGGTAGGGGACTCCCTTATTCATTAATCTGGTGAAGGGTAAACACTTGTTTGCTAAATTGGAAATGAAATTCAAAATATAGGCCAAGTGTCCTTGATGTCCTCTTAATTCTTTCAAATTTCTAGTAGGTGACATGTCAAGGATTGATTTTTTCTTCTCATGATCAACTTCGATACCATGATGGATTACAAAAATGCTGAGAAATTTTCTTAAGGTTACCCCGAAAGCACATTTCAAGGGGTTCATCTTCAAATTGTGTTGTAGAAGTTTGTTGAATATGATTTCCAGATCTTCCAAGTGATCAGAATGTTGTCTGTATTTTATCACCAAATCATCCACATAACATTAATCAAATTTCCCTAAATTTCTTTTGACGATATGGTGCATGGCACATTGATACGTCACACCTGAATTCTTCGGGCCAAAGGGAATTACCCGATAGCAAAACATACCTTGAGGAGCTCTAAAGGCTGTAGACTCTTCATGTTCTAAGGCCATTCGTATTTTATTGTACTCAGAGTAACCATCCATGAAGGATGGATCTTCGTAGCCAGCTTTTGCATCAATTAATAGTTCTGTGATCAAAATAAGAAAATCATCCTTTGGACAATGCTTATTAAGATCTTTGAGGTCAATGAAAACTATAATTTTTCAATTATTCTTTTTTATAGGGACAATATTGGCCATCCATTTGGGATATTGAACTTCTCTAACGAAGTTAGCCTTGATATGATTATCAACTTCAGCTTCAATTTTGGAGGTGTAAGTTGGGTGTGTTCTTCATGCTGCTTGCTTGAATCCTTGATGTTCTTCTTGAAAAGCCAAATGATGAGTGGAAACATTTGGATCAAGACCATACATTTCTATATAATTCCAAGAAAATAAATATCAATTTTTCTTTAGAAATGATGTATACATTTCTTTATCTTAAAAATTCATGGCTGCACTAATTAAAGTGGGTGTGTATCTTCTTTTGTACCCAGATTTATTTCTCTTAGTTCATCCATAGTAGCAGAGATACCCTCTTCAAATGATGGAGGAGAATTTCTGAGATATTCCTCTTCTTCTTCAATATGTGTTCCTCTTCTGTTTCTACTTGCATAATAGATGACGAAGAATAATTTCCATGGTCAGGGGAGAAGTTAATATTTGAACATCTTGGAGAAGAGGCTGTGATTTCTGACCCTATTGATGATGAAAGGTATTCCTGGGGTAATAGAGAGGAGAGGATGGATTGAGAATCAGCATCATTATTTTCCCCTGGTATCTCTATAACTTCTTCTGACCTGGTTGATGAAGTATATAATTGCTGGATTTCAGTGGATGAAATGAATAAATCTCCATCTAAGATTTCATCATTGCTTAGGGAATCAATAATTTCTCCCATGCTGTCTGGCTTGATTTTCATAATTGACATTATGGAAGTTTCCATAAGAGTGTTTGGATTTAGGTCTATCCAGTCAATTTGACTGATAGGAAACACATAATATGTACTCACTTTAATGAATGTGTTTACTAGAATATTTTCCAAACCATTTGGATCATTACTTTTGGTGACCTACATTTCCATGGATTTTTCCTTTCCCTCCATAAGATAAAATTATACCTCAATTTGTTGAGATCCACATGTTTTGAATAGGGCCTTGTCACCATAAAATGTCCCAATTTAACCATTGAGACAATATTTGAGACATTGATGGTATGACGAAGGTACAAACACATGTTGATGTCGCCAAGGTCTTCTAATAACAATGTTGAAGGATGTGTCATGAAGAACAACCATGATATCTGAATTTGACACAAGTTCTCCAAACTAAATTCTGTGTGTAATCTCACCCAGAGGTTCTTGTTAATTCTTATCATATCCTTGCAACATCAAAGTAGAAGGAGATAAATCAGATTCGGTGAGTCCCAATCGACGAAGTGTACAAATCAGAATGAGGTAGACTCCTGAGCCATTATCAATGAATGATCGTTGGATGTCTATGTCATTGAATTTTCCAGATAGATACAAAGGTCTGATATGTCCATGTACAACAACATCTTCATCTTCATCTGTAAAAGATAAAACTACATGGCATTCTTTAGGATCATTCTCTATATGGTAGACTTCAGCCGCAACATATTCAGTTTCGAATTCTTGAGGACTACACAAAGCCTCAATAAGCAGCTCCTGAAGATCTTTTGATAGATTCAATGCATCCAGAATTGATAACTTGATTGGAACATGGTCCAAATGTTTCAAGACATCATACTTTTGGTCCGAGGGTCTGTTTTTCCCATTATGAAAATGAGGTTCCATAGGTGCCTTGGAAGTTGATGCTTGGGCAGTTGATGCATCCCATATCAGGGAAAGAATTGGAGACACTTCTAGCTTTGGTAGATTAGAACAACTAGGTCTATCTATTTGCTGAGAAGAAAAAGTTCGACCTCTAACCAGTCATCCAAAATAATCCCATCAAGACTGAATCTTCCATGTGTGGAAGAACATTATTGTTCCTGTTGAGCCCGCTTAATGTCTTTTCCCCGAGTTTCTATCGCATATACTGTTCTATCAAGGGTAGGAATGAAATAGTGGCTTCTGGAATATCCACGTATTTACCTATATCCTAGACCTCTATCTCTTCCTCTAATTCCTCTTTTAGATACAGGGAACATAGGCTCATCATAATCGAAATTTACTTTGGCATAATGATCCGTTAAATGAACCACGTTAACAAAACAAAAGATCAATTATTCATCTGATGAAGATTCTCCCTGATGAACCAGTTAAGGCTGTACCGTTTGGTGCGGTGGTGCCCATGCTTTTGAATTAGATGGCATAAAATCTGCCATAGTCAAAGACAACTTAGGCTTCGACACAATCTTGTCTTCTTCTGACTGCTCTTATTTCATCAAATTAAGCTACTTTTTTGAGAATTTTCCTTCGGATGAAGGGGGTTTTGATGTTGCTGAAATTGGAGAAGACACAATTGGTTGATTTAATTATGTTCGTAAAATTGCATGAGTTTGGTTGATCATTTTCTTGACCATCCAATCATCATATTTCTGCTCACTTTTACTTTTTTTCTTCATGCCACTCGCCCTCATCCTCTGGATCAGTAGCAGTAACACATTCTACCTAGGCTGAAGAACCTTTCAACTTTAATTATCCAGACTCCACCATCTTTTTCAGGAGTTCTTTGAAGACAAAACACTCTTGAGTGGGATGACCAAACATCTAATGAAACGGGAAATAGTTGGAGAGGTCTTCATCTCCTTCCTTCTTCAGCCTTTTGGACCTTGGCAACTAAACCCGATTTTTTTCCAGAGCCTAGGTGAAGTAACTAGGAACTTTTTCATTCTGGAAATAATAAACATTGTTCTTGAAATCCTCAAACTGTTTTCGCCTTTGATCTCTTTGATCATATTGATGATGCGGCCATTGTTGTTAATACTCAGGAGGCAGATCCCTTCGATATGATGAAGGTTTTGAAGTGGAAGCAGGTACAAGTGCTTGTTTAAGTGTAACTGTAGAAGTCTCTACTTTTCCTATTCTCCTTCCCGAAATTGATGGAATTACACGATTTGTAGCCTTAGTCTTTATAAGAGAGTCTTCTAACTGTTGAGAAATTGAATTAAGGTCTCGAAACAATCCTATGTATTTCACAGGGATCAACAGTGTGTGTAATTTATCACGCAGATTTGCCACGCAGATTGACAACAACTCTTCTTGAGGTAGTGCTAAACTTAAGGATTATGATAATATCTTCCAACATCAATGAAATCTGAAACTCTTTCATTTTCCCTTTTCGTACAATTGGTAAGATAAAGAACTATCCTCTTTGATAATGTTGACCTAAATTGAAGAAGAAATCTTTGACAGAGATCATCCCACCTAGTAATTGACCGAGATTGCAAACTTGTATACCAGAAAAAAGCAGGTCCTTGTAATGACTGCTCAAAACACCTGAGCTTAACTACTTCTTATTGTTGAGGAGTTCCCATCATAGGATCACAATGAGAAACAAAATGTGTTATGTGTTGTTCTATATCTCTCGATCTATTAAAAATTGGAAATGTGGTATTTGTAAAATTTTATGGGAGAGGAATTGCATCCACCCATTCAGGGTAAGCTCTCTTTTCTGATTGAACTTGTGCACGCTTTCCTTCTAGAGATTCCAAACGAGCTGTTAATGACTCAATGGTAGTCATTAATTTTTTAGAAACATCTAGTTGAGTTTGGACCTGAGATGGTGCAATAACTACAGTTTGGATGGGTGTGGAGACCAGTACTACCACTGATGGTAGTATTGCCGGTTTCTATCATGTATGACCCATAGGGTTGGACCTGTGAGGGTGTACTTGTAATGGGTGATATTCTAGATCCATCCTAGAAGCTGAAAAAAATTTCCTTGATTGATTAAATGTTGCATGCTTAGGAGGAAGACTACCTTGAATTAGTTCTACATTTAACCTCATTAACTCCTTCATTTCTTATTCTTGTTGTGTGAACCATTCCTCTAATGAGAGAGATTGGCCTTCTCCATAGGTAGGCTGGGATGTAACCTGACTCTTACCCTTTTCCTTGGCATGTTCCTTTCTGGAGTATGGAAGGACATTACCTGAAAGAATGTCTTTCCACTGGTAAACCCTCTGTCTTCTTGTACGTACACCTCCTTCATTCATTTATAGGTGTATAGCCTCTTGAATATTAACTTCTTCATCTAATTCCTCTATGTGAGCCTCATGTTTTGGGTGATCAGTGACAACGACATTGGTGACATTTATCGATGCATAGCACATTGCAACCCTTTTTTCAGTTCTTCTACGATACTTTCTTATTCCATGTACTTTATGATACATTGACTTTTGTTTTTTTGATCCCTCAAGAACTTATTGATAAACCATAATTTAGAGGTTAATATCCTGATAATTCGGTTCTGCATTCCTCTTATGGCTTCTTCCATAATCGAAAGAAGACTGACTTTCGCTGAGGAAGAGATTGAGAATTTGAAAAGGTCCCCAGTCCAGTGCACTGGAACTGTTCTTGTTTTTCCTGATCAACTCCTCGAATCTTGTCTGTTGATCCCGAGTGTTGGATTAAAAGAGTCCCCAGCCTGGCAAGCTGAGGTGTCTCTTGAGCTTCTACATCTGAAACATTCTTAAAAGCTCTCCTCACTTTGCGGACCTTAGTCTAGAAATTGGCCGAATGCATTATCCTACATCCATTCAAATCACCTAGCACAGATGACCATTGGATTATTTCTGACACCTCTGTCACCTGATGATGTACATGCTCTAAACGAGAAGCCTATTCGATATTATCATTTTCTTGATACAAGAGTAATTTGACAACTTGTTCATTATATGCCTAACATTGTGAAGAACAAGTTGAGGCCTATTTTTGAGCAAGCCTTCGATTACAAAAAAAACCAGTTAGATATGGCCATCCATGGGCAATAACATTGCCTAAGACCACTTTTCGAGGTACTTTTTGACTGGAGAGTACAGTGTCGTGAAATGCTCCATGAACACCCCATCCCCTGATATGAATACTAGATGAGGCATTGGTAATTAACTGGAAAAACCTTTTTAATGCACCAAGTCATGTACGTTCAATGTTTCTCTGCTTCTTTGCAACCTTTGAATATCGGGAAACTGAGAGAGATGCAAGTCAATTTGGCGTTGCAACCCTTCTATTATCATAACAAGGTTTTGATATTCATCATAAGATAATATTTTCTACTTTAAGTGACTAAGAGTTTTCTACATTTTGAGACAAATATCATGAACACAATCTTTGGTCAACATTTCTAGAATATCATACTGAGAGTCAGTCGAAATCCAAAACATGACTGGTATTTCACCTTTCACCAGTTGTTTTCTCATATTTAACAATTCCTATTTGTCATTTGATGAAGATTCTTCTACTTGATTGTACCAAAGATGGTGCTTCTTTGTTGCTTCATCAGATTCAACAATATTGGTAGAGAATTCATTTGTCAAATTAGAAGATGAATGACCCAGGGGTGGTTTGGAGAATAACCAACACCCTAGGCTATCTTCTGATTGAGAAATCATTTCACCTGCTAACAGTAAGGCATAAAACATGACTGGATTCACATTTTCAAGTGCCTCAAGATAAGAGGGCTTTCTTATTACTTCATTTTCCATTTAATAATCTTACAGATAATGCGAATTACAACTGCAGAGAGGTCTTTTGCAGCAAAATTCAACATCATGGGGAGGACCACCATGGTGGGTTACATCAAAAGAAGAAACCTCTTGCTCCTTGGTCTTCTGACCATGCAGAGGGTTATTGTGGCTCTCATAAGAAGATGATACATAGAGATTGTCCTAATTGTCATGAAGCAAGCCTCCATGAAGAAGTGTCTGAAATAGACCTTTGGAATTATTATTGTTACTTCCAGAATCTGGATATGAGAGAGTAGAATATTGAGTTGAAAAAGACAATTGTCTGAGGGCTTTAAGAACTACAGCATTAAGCAAGGACTTATTGAAGACTATCTCTTGGTTTTTCAATTGTTCTAAAAGGGTATTTTTCTTGGATGCATTATTACTCACATTGGAAACCACTTGTTTAGTAATGTGGTTATTATGGGTAGGTGTATGTGCTTGATTAGGAGAAATGGTCATGTTAGGCTGATTATCTCCATTTAAATCGGGTGTATGTGCCCGACTTGATTGTCCTTATGAGATAGAGTAGTATGCCCCACGTCCCTCCTAGAATAGAACAGAGGTATGTATCTACTCCTGAGTGTCATGTTGATGATTCACTGCACTCATATGGATAGATTTATGTTTCTTTCCCTGTGATGTCCCTAATGTTGTTATACTATTCTGACAGGTATCCAGAATATGTGTAGAGATTTGTTTCTGCTCTTTCACCATTGTCAGAATGTGCTTGGTGACTTCAGCTGCCAGAACAGGAATATATGTCCATTATGTGTTTGGAGTAGGTTTTTGTTCCTACTCCTATCCTCCTTTTCATGTTATTGAATTCTTATAGATCTCATGTGTGGGGGAAGAAATTTGTGACAACCTCTTTTTTGTCATTGGGGATTTCCAATTGACATCCCCGGGTGCTATTCGATATTATCATTTTCTTGATACAAGAGTAATTTGACAACTTGTTCATTATATGCCTAACATTGTGAAGAACAAGTTGAGGCCTATTTTTGAGCAAGCCTTCGATTACAAAAAAAACCAGTTAGATATGGCCATCCATGGGCAATAACATTGCCTAAGACCACTTTTCGAGGTACTTTTTGACTGGAGAGTACAGTGTCGTGAAATGCTCCATGAACACCCCATCCCCTGATATGAATACTAGATGAGGCATTGGTAATTAACTGGAAAAACCTTTTTAATGCACCAAGTCATGTACGTTCAATGTTTCTCTGCTTCTTTGCAACCTTTGAATATCGGGAAACTGAGAGAGATGCAAGTCAATTTGGCGTTGCAACCCTTCTATTATCATAACAAGGTTTTGATATTCATCATAAGATAATATTTTCTACTTTAAGTGACTAAGAGTTTTCTACATTTTGAGACAAATATCATGAACACAATCTTTGGTCAACATTTCTAGAATATCATACTGAGAGTCAGTCGAAATCCAAAACATGACTGGTATTTCACCTTTCACCAGTTGTTTTCTCATATTTAACAATTCCTATTTGTCATTTGATGAAGATTCTTCTACTTGATTGTACCAAAGATGGTGCTTCTTTGTTGCTTCATCAGATTCAACAATATTGGTAGAGAATTCATTTGTCAAATTAGAAGATGAATGACCCAGGGGTGGTTTGGAGAATAACCAACACCCTAGGCTATCTTCTGATTGAGAAATCATTTCACCTGCTAACAGTAAGGCATAAAACATGACTGGATTCACATTTTCAAGTGCCTCAAGATAAGAGGGCTTTCTTATTACTTCATTTTCCATTTAATAATCTTACAGATAATGCGAATTACAACTGCAGAGAGGTCTTTTGCAGCAAAATTCAACATCATGGGGAGGACCACCATGGTGGGTTACATCAAAAGACGAAACCTCTTGCTCCTTGGTCTTCTGACCATGCAGAGGGTTATTGTGGCTCTCATAAGAAGATGATACATAGAGATTGTCCTAATTGTCATGAAGCAAGCCTCCATGAAGAAGTGTCTGAAATAGACCTTTGGAATTATTATTGTTACTTCCAGAATCTGGATATGAGAGAGTAGAATATTGAGTTGAAAAAGACAATTGTCTGAGGGCTTTAAGAACTACAGCATTAAGCAAGGACTTATGGAAGACTATCTCTTGGTTTTTCAATTGTTCTAAAAGGGTATTTTTCTTGGATGCATTATTACTCACATTGGAAACCACTTGTTTAGTAATGTGGTTATTATGGGTAGGTGTATGTGCTTGATTAGGAGAAATGGTCATGTTAGGCTGATTATCTCCATTTAAATCGGGTGTATGTGCCCGACTTGATTGTCCTTATGAGATAGAGTAGTATGCCCCACGTCCCTCCTAGAATAGAACAGAGGTATGTATCTACTCCTGAGTGTCATGTTGATGATTCACTGCACTCATATGGATAGATTTATGTTTCTTTCCCTGTGATGTCCCTAATGTTGTTATACTATTCTGACAGGTATCCAGAATATGTGTAGAGATTTGTTTCTGCTCTTTCACCATTGTCAGAATGTGCTTGGTGACTTCAGCTGCCAGAACAGGAATATATGTCCATTATGTGTTTGGAGTAGGTTTTTGTTCCTACTCCTATCCTCCTTTTCATGTTATTGAATTCTTATAGATCTCATGTGTGGGGGAAGAAATTTGTGACAACCTCTTTTTTGTCATTGGGGATTTCCAATTGACATCCCCGGGTGCTACCAAATGAGATTGTAGGTTATCTTGATGAATTGAAGATGTATGTGCCCACTAATTTTTCTCCACCAAATACGATTGATGAACTTCCTTTAATACTAGCAGATGAGACTACTGACAGAATTGATGAGTATAAGCAGCTGTATGTGCCTGTTTACAGCTGATCACCACATTTGGTTGGTGAGCTTCTTTGGATGTAGTCAGACAAGACTGCTAACTGGATGATGAATTATAAAAAGGTATATGTCCCTGCCTATAGTATTCCACCAGAATTGCTTGGCGGGATAGGTGTGTTACTACCCGACGAGTCTGCTGGGAAGTGAAATTAGGACGGATGGGTGTATATAACCTCTCGTTGTTTGCCATCATGTTAGATTGATGGACTTCTCCAAAGGGGCAGAGGTAAGAACCTACTCCCTATTGGCCGAATTTTACCTCTGATGGTTCATCTTGTGTGCTCGGGCCTAAGGAACCTGAGCCGAACACCTAGAGGTGACACCCTCATCATGTTGAGGGTGCACTACTGCACGATTCTTGAGGCGATTATTGGTTGTATTTATCAGGAAGGACTCATGTCTTCTTGAACTGAGACCTTGAGTGACCTCTTCATTCACCTCCCTATAATATGGGAGGGACTGGTAGTTGCATTCGGGGGATAAAAACCTGAAATGGTTGGAGACGGTGGTTGGCTCCACCTGCTTCTTGACTACTGGTCATCACTGTTCAGAAAACCAGGGTGAGTTGTTAACTTGGAGGCCTTGTCGAGCAGCCCCCAAAGTCGGGATGGTACCATGTTGACGGGATTCCCTCACCAATACATTTGAGACCCAGCGTTCAAGAGGATGAGTAGGTGATATCATCCTCAGAGCAGATGAGGATCTAGCAGGTGTAGCAGCCGAGGCATTCACAGGTGTGAACATTAAAGAATCCATTTTGTGTTGCAGAGAGTTCTTGGAAAAGAGTGCCTATTTTATATAGCAGACATAATCAAGATAAATTTGGCCAAACTACATCTTTTGGATGAGCGCATATGTTATTGATTTCTTTGTTGGACCTCATATTGAGATTAATAGGGGCCTAACAAATAATTAAAACATCATTTAACTTGGTTGAGGTTTCACCTTAGGTTCACCATTTTTTGTTTCTACTAGAAATGGGTATGAACATGTTTATTTAAGGTTCAAACTTTCCAATCAGTTTCTAACTATTTTATTCATAGAACCAAAAACATCCAATGATTCTATATCCATCTAGACCTACTTTCAAAAGGTAGGTGGTCATTAGTTGTGGACCGATTAGGCTTAATAATTTGTATTGGTCGAGAGGATGGGAGGTCAGGCTCCTCACACCTTTTGGGGGGAATTATTACCTACTCCAAAACTCTCTTATAGATTTAAGTTATGCTCACAAATCATTATTAATTAACCACATAGTAAAGTGAGTTTCCTGTAGATTTAGCAATCAAAGATTGATATGTATGGGATTTATAGAATCTTTTATTTGTATTTGAGGTTCTTCATCGATGAAGAATCATTCGTATGTACTATAGATTCTTATTCAATGGTATCCTTCAATACATTATACAGAAATATCTTGGTCATTATGATAACAATACTGGTTTTAAAGCCACTCAGTGGGCCACGTGAAGTTTATTGTCATTCAGAAAGACAGGGATTATTTTAGAGTTGGGATCGTACCCGCCAATGGACTACATACATATGATTGTTAAAAAGGAATCAGAACCCACGTAGTTCAATAAGAAGGATATAGTTTAACATAATTTGGGATGTAAAAGAATTAATGAAATATGGGCTTGAACTTTATAAATCCTTCCTATGTACTCTACTTTTAAGGCAGAGATCAAAGTCTACATAGTTTAGGTAAAGAAATATGGGGTTTATGAAACACCCCAAGATTCCACGGTACGCTTCCCTTTGAATAATACAGTAGCGTGTGTTGTATGCAACTTCGAGTTCTAACACACCACAACCAATCAAACTCACAGTTGTGAATAGTAATACCCACTTTTTGAAATTTTATAAATTTTATCTTTCAAAATGGACTTCATTTTTGGATTCAGAATATTGAAGTTATCCGAGGGTGAAATTTTGGTATCTTTCTGAAAACAATCAATTTTTGATGAATAGTGGAAAACACTGAGTTATTGGTTTAAACTGACTTTTTATTTAAATAATTATTTATTTTACTTTAATTTATTTTAGGTAAAAATAGATATTTAATACCTATATAAGTTCAATGTAATTCATTGGAGTCAGTTTATAATAAATTTAGACATATAAAAATTTAATTGAACTTTTCACCATCTTTGACCTATCTTCTAGGAGAATTTGAAAATTCACATTAAAACATAATTTTACCGCTTCTGTGAGTGGAATTTAGAAAATACAAGAGACATGGTTAATATCAATGAGTAAAATTTGGTTCAATATGATAAAAATAATTTTTGGTGAATAGTAACTTTTTACTTTTATTTGCCACGGTTAAAAGTAAATAGGATAATTAAGGGTAAAAATGATGTTAATATTACCCTAACACATGTCCTAATTATATTGGACAAGTTTATCTTGACCAAAAACAACCTTAGGAAAAAAAATATTATCATTTAGGTCAACTTGGATTAGATTTGGACATTTATTAATATTTAATTTAAAGAAGAGTTAAAAGAGTTAAAATCAAATATTAATAACTAAAACATTTTTAATATTGGGTTATACTGATTATAAATTAGATTATAAGTATTCATTAGAAATATAAAAATATTTCCTACATAATGGTATTTTATTTATAATTTTTAGACATTAAATAATTTAATTAATTTATGACACAATGGTGATGCAGTAATTACATAATTAATGAAATATCAAAATAATTGATAATATAAATACCCAAATAAATGTAATTTGAGACTTTTTATGAATTCCACTAATTTTATAGGTTAATAGTACATGTTAGTATATATTTAATTAACTGTTTTTGATGTAATCATGCTTTTATGAGTTTCAAAAACATAAAATTCGAAATAGTGTCAAAATTGACATAAAAGAGTATTTAAAATAAATATTATATGATTAATTGATATTAAATTCATAAAAATATAAGGTTCAGCCAAGAGACTTATATCATGATAGGAGTATCATTAATGAACCACTTATGTTTCTCTTGGATGTATATAGTATGTTTATTAACTATATAATATAAAAATACAAAGTGACATGGTAAGTGTCAAACTAATTAACTAAGAGTTAAAACTAAAAGATATGGTTCATATAATAAACCAAACCTTTTTTAAAATCTATTGGTTGAAATTAATTCGACCCATACACAATTTATACTTTTAATAATCCACTATTTAGCCTTTAGAAACCAAATATGAATTTATTATAAAATAAAAATTTAAGTTTTTCCTAAAGAGCCCCTCATCTCATTTATAAAAGGACACCACTTCTAACCAATTCTTCACACATTAAAAGCCTTTTGTTTCAGTCAAAATCTGCTCAAATATCCTCTCAACTATCCTACCTTAATCCTAGATGACTTCCTTTAGTCCTAAATCCAACCTAAGGATCCCTTTTGATCAAATCAAAAGGAAGAACCCGAAGAAGAGGTAATGTTTTCACCACCCTCTTTCAAGTTCTTTTCTTCTTCAACTTCTTCTTTCTTTGTTATTCCCTTTATAAAATAATAACTCCATTATCTCCTATATAATTTGATTTCATTATAAATATGGTACAACCATATTCAGTATTCTATCTATCCTTTGAATGACATGTCACCAAACGTGCGTACGTACGGCTTACTGTCTCCACGTCGTGGTGTAACTGTTATTCAATAAATTATTATTTGGATGGGTATAATAATGATGAGTAATTCATGTAAATAATAAATATAACATGATAATGATTATGTATATATGATATACCATCCAATTATATATTAGTTTAATATCAAAAGAATGATATTATCGCTCGTGCGTACGTACGGACTACCGTCTCCACGAACACGATGAGATTCATTCCCCATCGTATCCATTCAAGAAAAAATTTAATTTGATGATTAAAAATTATTTTTAAATAATTAATATCATTCTAGACATTAATAATATACAACCTATCCATAACAAACATGAATTATGTAACAAAACATATAAAAGAAAATGAGTAAATTAACACCCGAAACGATGATAATCCTAAGATATTATTAACAAAGCAATGTTAAAAGATCATATATGATATCATATTGATTTTGTAACTCCCCATGCTTCCACGGTATGTTTCCCTTTGAATAATTCGTTGGCGTGTATTGTACGCAACTTCGAGATTCTAACACACCACAACCAATCAAACTAGCCTTTATGAATAGTAATACATACTTTTTGAAATTTTATAAATTTTATCTTTCGAAATGGACTTCATTTTTAGATTATTAATATAGAAATTATCTTAGGGTGAAATTTTGGTACTTTTCGGATAACATTCATATTTTGATGAATAGTGAAAATTACTGAATTTTAATTAAAAAAATTTTTTTAATAGAAATAATTAATAGTGATAAATTATTAATTTGAGTGGTTTTAAAGTATATTTAGAATATATTTTTACCATTTAATACAATGTTGGTCATTGGATTTAATTTCACATTTAAACCAGACATAAACAAGTGTCAATCTGTTGATAGTTATTATCTCTTAAAAACACGCTATTTATTTGGACAACAGAAATTAATTTTTAAATTAATTAATGCAACTGATATGTTTTTAATTTGGTAAAATAGACATCATTTTTGAATTCATAATATCAAATATATCTTAGGCCTAATTTTTGGTATTTTTCTGGAAACTTTCATTTTTTGATGAATAGTGAAACCACTAAGTGGTAGTTAAAAACTGAATTTTTCATAAAACATAATTTTACCACTTCTGTGTGTGGAATTTTGAAAATCCGAGAGACACGGTAAATATCAAGGAGTAAAATGTGGTTCAATGAGATGAAAATAATTTTTGGTGAATAGTAACTTTTTACTTTGATTTACCACAATTAAAAGTAAATAGGGTAATTAAGGCTAAAAATGATATTAATATTACCCTAACACATGTCATAATTCTATTGGACAAGTGTATCTAGAACAAAAACGTCCTTAGGATTAAAATATTATCATTTAGGTCCACTTGTATTAGATTTGGACATTTATTATTATTTAATTCAAAGAAGAGTTAAAAGAGTTAAAATCAAAGTTTATTTACTAAAACATTTTTAATATAGGGTTATACATAAGATAAATTCGATTGTAAATATTAATTAGAAAGATAAAAATATTTCCTACATAATTGTATTTTATTTATAATTTTTTGACATTAAATAATTTAATTTATTTACGACATAATGGTGATGCAGTAATTACCTAATTAATGATATATTAAAATAATTTATATTATAAATGTTAAAATAAATGTAATTTGAGACTTTTTATGAATTCCAATAATTTTATAGGTTAATATTATATATTAGGATTGATTATATAAATTGTGTTTGAACTAATAATGTTGTTATGAATATATCAAAAACAAAATACCCAATAGTGTCAAAATTGACATAAAAGAGTTTTTAAAACAAATATTATATTATTAATTTATATATTCAATTTCTAAAAATATAAGGTTCGGCCAAGAGACTCATATCATGATATTTTTATCATTAACGTACCACTTGAGGGTCTATTGGATGTATATAGTAAGTTTATTAACCATATAATATAAAAATAAAAAGAGACATTGTAAAAGTGAAACTAATTAACTAAGAGTTAATACTTAAATATAAAGTTAATATAATGACTCAAACCTGTCTAAATTATATTGGTTGAGTATTTTTCGACCCATACCCACCTTAAGTTTTATATAATCCACTTTTTATCCATTATAAACCGAATATGAATTTATTATAAAATAATATTTTTAGTTTTTTCAAAGGTACCCCTCACCCCTCTTATAAAAGCACACTCCCCCTTCTCACTAATTCACACATTCAAAGCCTTTTGTCTCGGCCAAAACCTGACCAAATACTCTCTGAAATTCCCTCACTACAACCTAGATGCCTTAGTTTGATCATAAATCCAACCTAAGGAGCCCTTTGGATCAAATCAAAAGGAAGAACCTGAAAAGTGGTAATGTTTTCACCACCCTCTTTCAAGTTCCTTTCTTCTTCAACATCTTCTTTCTTTGTTATTTCTATTATAAAATAATAAATCCAGTATCTTCTATATACTGTGATTTTATTATAAATATGGTACAACCATATTCAGTATTCTATCCATCCTTTGAATGTCATGTCACCATACGTGCGTATGTACGGCTTAGCGTCTCCACATCATGGTGCAATTGTCATTCAATAAATTATTATCTGGATGGGTATAATAATGATGTGTAATTAATTTAAATAATAAAAATAACATGATAATTATTCTGTCTATATGATATACCATCCAATTATATATTATTTTGACATCAAAAGAATGATATTGTCGCTCGTGCGTACGTACGGACTACCGTCTCCACGAACGCGATGAGATTCATTCTCCATCGTATCCATTCAAGTATAATTATCATTTTATGATTAAAAATAATGTTTAAGTAATTGATATAATTCTGGATATAAATAAGATACAACCTATCCATAACAAACACGGCTTATTTAACAAATAATATAAAGGAAAACGAGTAAGTTAACATCCGAAATGACGATAATACTAAGATATTATTTACAAATTAATGTTAAAAGATCAAATCTGATATCATATTAATGTAAATGATTCTTGTATAATTCAATAACAATTATTTCAGCATTATACAGAAGGTTAACCTACCGTCGACCAAGGAAAAAGTACAAAGTAAGGGGTTTCTTATCTCACCTTTAATTCCATGAGATTTCCATTGTTCACCACTTATTTATTTCATGTGGTGTGTTTTATACTGCCATTTGATATATATATTATCATGATTCTATTTATATTCATGATATTATGTGATTAATTTGATGGTTATTGACTATTGTTCATACGACTTGATTGATTACAACGAGGTAAGGGGTTTCTTATCTCACTTTTAATTCCGTGAGAATTCCATTGTTCACCACTTATTTATTACATGTGGTGTGTGTACTGCCCATGTTTTTATTAATTGTGTAATATACTTCAATTAATGTATATTTACACAATCACAATATGATCCTTCTTTCATGGGTGTATGTTTTTTTTTGTTACCAAATCAATAAGGGAATTTGAAATTTCAATTTCCACTCATTCGGCTTTATGCATACTTCATTGATTATTTTACTCAAAGATTATGTGTAGAATCACTATTCATTTGATTATGTCAAAAGTTCCACTCCCCTTTATGTGGATATACTTTTCATACACATAATCATTCCATTGATAAATTATCTGGTCATCGGTAAGAACTTGGTAAGAGTAATTTTTACTCAATCTCCATTTGTTGAGTTAAACATCCAATTCCTTGGTGTTGTTTTTACAAGAATATGTGTGAATGTACTTTGATTGTTTTACACTGAATATCCAATAATATTGAGTGTATTTATATTTTTCACTCATAATTATGTCATTGATTTATCCTTAACCTAAGGATACAAACTTTATGAGAGATTTCATCTCAATTTACATTCCATTGAGACTCTTTTATTTTTATACACCAAATCACTTTTATATGGTGTATATAATGTACATTGACATAATATATCATGAATCCCTTTATTCTCATGATATTACAAAGTTTTTATTTCCTCAATTATTTTTTCAAGTTTCTCTCTTTTGGTTAGGAACTCTAACTAAAATGACATTTTAAAAGTTTTTAAAGATTGATTATTCTAAATCATTCTCATTAATGTCCTTGTTTTAAAAATGGTTTTAAGGATTTATTTATATGGACATTAAAGTTTTCAATTCAAAATTCCTTTTAAAAGTTTCAAAGTGGTATGTAAAACTTTGATTCTAAAATCGATTTTAAATGGATTCTTGACAAATAGTGTGACTTTTAATTGATTTCAAGAAAAAGGGAGATATTTCACTCTAATTGTTTTGATGATTATTTTCATCTTTGTCAATATCCTTTATCATTCTCAATTGAGGTTAATATGATACAATACAATCTTCCATATTATATCGAATGAGTTATGGTTGACTATGGATGTGCAATTTTTATACCATTCATGGTTTGTGGATAAAGTATTGACATTTCTTATGCTAATTTTAATACGAATGTTTATGTTATGTTTAAAACTTTTCATATGAGGAATGCATTGGACTTAGTAAGTGACGGTTGGAGCCCGTTATAGCTCCTCGATGCATCATTAGGTCTCACGTGACAAACTAGTGTCTTGGAATGAGGCCTTGACAAAATCTTATTTGTAGTCTTGGCACGAGGCCTTGGCTATGTGGTTATGATAGTCGGGCAATATGCATTCCATCATTATGAAAGTGGTTATTAATATTTTCATGTGATTATTCGACTAGTAGAATATCCATGTGAATAAGTAAATAGAATTATTTAATTTTATCCTTTCCATATTATGCTTATGTTCAAGTTTCAAAGGATTTTGTTTTAGTTATACATTGTCTTAAATTTTAATGTTTATTTACTAAAGTTTTCGCTATATAGTTATCCTTAGTGAGCGTTTGAGCTCACCCCTTTAAATGTTTTATTTTTTCCAGGATGTGAAGAATTGTTTTATGAATGACCTACAGGGATAGTATGAGGGGATATAGAGACAATATGTTATTGTAGTTTTTAACTTATTGATGTAATGTAAGACTTATGAATATATCCAGTGTTTCAAAGGATACTGAACTAATCGGTCTTTCGAGACTTGATCTTTCTTGTGATCATGCCAATGTTATCTAATAATGAACCGACTCTGGGTATCTAGGGTCGGGTCGTTATAGTTGGTATCAGAGGAAGTTTAGTACAAACCTTGGAAGCTAGATTTAGATAAACTCTGATTAGATCATGTAGACCTAAGATGAACTTTGAGGATTAGTATAGAATAACTTCCTAGAATTTTGGAATAGTAGAGATTTTGTGAGTTTTCCGAGAAATACATCCATGTCTGGATACGAGCAGGTAGAGGCAGCTTTGGCACAGATGTACCTAGGGGTAAAACCCGAAAACAACTCTTTGAGATAGACTCGAACGGGAACTGGTGCACGACAACGGGCCTTGCTACACTCTTGGTTACGACACTCCTGGGGGATATGCTTAGGATAATTTACATTTTCTTTACAAACCGATTTGAAGTATTATATATATAAGATGAGAGTAAATGACCTTGGTTAATCCTAATGTGTTTCAAATTGAGAATATAGTGACATGTTAATCTCTAAATGATTTTATGACTACTGCTACTCCCACAATGCTTTCTGGTTTTAGTCAATGGCTAGATTTCAAGGAAGTCACAGTGACTTTGAGAATGATGTACAAGGTGGGAATGGTGCTGGCAATGAGCAACAAAATGGAATGTTGATAGGCGTAAAAGATATCGTCTTTATGCCAAATAAATTTTCCAAAAATATGATCAACAATATATATATTAACTAATTCCCGGACTCAACAATGAAGAGAAAGGTGATGAATGATAAGAGCTCCAGCAGTGGAGACCTTGGAGAAAGGAATCCTCAATCTCCATCATACGGGAAATGTGGAAGGAGACACCCAGGAAAGTGTCTCAATGGGACAAAGAAATGCTTTATTTGTGGGAAGGAAGGACATAATGTGAATAATTGCTGAAGAAAAATGAAGATTACTATGGAAGAAGATAAAAATGGTCCAAAGAATCCATTTTCAGTCATTTTTCGTAAATGTAGGGGACCTGGCCATTACCCGAGTGAATGCCCTATTCTATATGATATTTTCTTGGTCAAAGAAGAAGATATGTGGGAATAAATGATTGGAGAAATTTTTAAAAAGTATTAGTGCTCCTTGTTGATGGGTTTAGTTTGGAATAATTTTCTCTCATATTTTTAACCCTGCAGTTTTCCATTTGAGAATGATATTTGAGTAAGAATTATCTTTTCTCTTGTGGATATAGTTATAAATAACCATTTGGTTTTATATGATCGTTGGGTTTGAGGCAATTATAAGTTATTATAATTTGGGATGAAAATGCAAGGTATGAGATAAGATTTGTGGTTAAATTATGTTATAGTTATTTTGAGGAATTAATCTCATTTTGTTAATGTTATAAAATATAGTTTTTGAAAAAGGACAACACACAGACCGTGTGACAACCCATCGCGTCGGACAAAGCTGTCGGAATTGAACCCACAACCAAAGTGCGATTGGGATTTATTGCCTACCACTGGACTACGTGATGTCCTTGGTTAGTGTGACTAATATTTTTAGTTAAATGATTTTATTGATCAATAATAATTTTATTTGGGATCTTATGTCTTATCAAATGAATACCCTTAGTATAGGAAAATGATTTGGTGATTAAGTGATAAATTTTATTTTAGAAGTTGTTCGTTTTGTTGTGAAAACTCTATGCCCAAGGAAAATAGAATAGTATGTGATTTAATTTTAGGAGTAATGGTGTATTTTAATCTATGTTTTTATTGTGGATTTATAGTGATTTGGGTTATTTATGGAAGTGATTAGGTTAATTACTTTTAAGTATGTGACTATAAGAGTAACTAATGTCATTTGGAGATACAATTTAATGTGGAAGACTATATTCTTATAAGTTTTGGGTTTGAATATTAGTTTGTATTATATTGAAGGATTTTAAGGACAATTGATTATTTAATGGTAATTAGTTAACTTTGGGTATTGATGGTTTAATTTTAGAAATTAAGATTCGTGTTTTTTTTCTAATGGAATATCCATTTGGGGGATCATATGATATTATACTAACAATTTTTTTTATATTAATCTCTACAGACAAGGTAAATATATAGTTTACCTATGTGGATCATGTATTTCTATAGATTTTTATTCTAGCTCTTCTATTGTGGCCAAGTCTTCTTGAATATTCATTGTTCAAAAAAAATGAGTTAGTGGTAAAAATTTATTAAAGAATGAAACTCTACTTAAAAAGTAAGTATATCTCTTTATGTTCTTAGTCAATATCATAATTGAATTCCTCGTCCTTATGTAAGGTAACTTAATACAAAAAATGTTGTCTTTTTTTCTTTTCCTACTGGGAGACTAATGACCATTTGTCCCAACACAAGTTTGTGATTTTCTTATTGTTAACTTTCTATTGATGATGTTTTCTATCCCTCTCCATCAGAACTTAACACTTAGTTTATAATCCATATCCATGTTTTCGTACATGGAATCCTAGTAAGGGTTATCTTGGGTGACCTTTATACCTCTCTTCCTTTCTTTTAAAGTGATAGTTTTATAGACTCTTTTTCCGATGTGGGAATTTCCATTATATTCTCAAGCCCAATTTTAAAAAAATTGTGAGGATGCAATTTATTGAAGTAGGGGAGAATGTAATACTCCAAGCTTCCATGGTACGTTTCCCTTTGAATAATGCAATGGCGTGCATTGTACGGAACTTCGAGATTCTAACACACCACAACCAATCAAACTATCCATTATGAATAGTAATAGCTAATTTTTGAAATTTTATAAATTTTATCTTTCAAAATGGAATTCATTTTTGGATTCGTAATATCGAAATTAGCTTAGGGTGAAATTTTGGTACTTTTTGGATAACTTTCATATTTTGATGAATAGTGAAAATTACTAAATTTTAATTAAAAACAACTTTTTTAATCGAAAAAATTAATAGTGATAAATTATTAATTTGAGTTGTTTTAAAGTATATTTAGAATATATTTTTACCATTTAATACAATGTTGGTCATTGGATGTAATTTCACATTTAAACCAGACATAAAGAAGTGTCAATCTTTTGATAGTTATTATCTCTTAAAAACACGCTATTTGTTTTGACGACGGGAATTAATTTTTAAATTAATTAATGAAACTGATATGTTTTGAATTTGGTAAAACAGACATCATTTTTGAATTCATAATATCAAATATATCTTAGGCCTAATTTTTGGTATTTTTCTGGAAACTTTCATTTTTGATGAATAGTGAAACCACTAAGTGGTAGCTAAAAAAATGATTTCTTTATAAAACATAATTTTACCACTTCTGTGAGTGGAATTTAGAAAATCTGAGAGACACAGTTAATATCAAGGTGTAAAATTTTGTTCAATGAGATGAAAATAATTTATTATGAATAGTAACTTTTTACTTTTATTTACCACGGTTAAAAGTAAATATGGTAATTAAGGGTAAAAATGATATTAATATTACCCTAACACATGTCCTAATTCTATTGGATAAGTGCATCTCGACCAAAAACAACTTTAGGAGTAAAATATTATCATTTCTGTCCACTTGTATTAGATTAGGACATTTATTATTATTTAATTCAAAGAAAAGTTAAAAGAGTTAAAATCAATGTTTATTTAATAAAACATTTTTACTATAGGGTAATACATAAGATAAATTCTATTGTAAATATTCTTTATAAATATAAAAAGATTTCCTACATAATGGTATTTTGTTTATAATTTTTAGACATTAAATAATTTAATTTATTTATGAAACAATGGTGATGCAGTAATTTCCAAATTAATGAAATATTAAAATAATTGATATTATAAATATCAAAATAAATGTAATTTGAGACTTTTTATGAATTCCACTAATTTTCTAGGTTAATATGACATATTAGGATTGATTACATAAATTTTTCTCAAAGTAATAATTCTTTTATGAATTTATCAAAAACAAAATACCCAATAGTGTCAAAATTAACATAAAAGAGTTTTTAAAACAAATATTATATTATTAATTTATATTCAATTACTAAAAATCTTAGGTTCGTACAAGATAATTATATCATGATAGGTGTATCATTAATAGACTACTTGTGGGTATCTTGGATGTATATAGTAAGTTTATTAACCATATAATATAAAAATACAAAGAGACATTGTAAAAGTGAAACTAATTAACTAAGAGTTAATACTTAAAGATAAGGTTAATATAATGACCCAAACCTCTCTAAATTATATTTTCTGAGTGGTTTGCGACCCATACGCACCTTAAATTTTAAATAATACACTTTGGAGCCATTAAAAACTGAATATGAATTTATTATAAAATAATATTTTTAGCTTTTCCAAAGGTGCCCCTCACCCCTCTTATAAAAAGGCAGTCCCCCTTCTCACTAATTAACACATTCATAGCCTTTTGGATAGGCCAGAACCTTCCCAAATACTCTCTCAACTTCCCTCAATACAACCTAGAGGCCTTAGTTTGATCAGAAAGCCAATCTATGGATCCCTTTTGATCAAATCAAAAGGAAGAACCCGAAGAAGAGGCAATGTTTTCACCACCCTCTTTCAAGTTCATTTCTTCTTCAACTTCTTCTTTATTTGTTATTTCTATTCTAAAATAATAAATCCAGTATATTCTATATACAATTATGTTATTATAAATATGGTACAATCATATTCAGTATTCTATCCATCCTTTGAATGGCATGTCACCATACGTGCGTACGTATGGCTTATCGTCTCCACGTCGTGGTGTAATTGCAATTCAATAAATTATTATTTGGATGGGTATAATAATGATATGTAATTCATGTAAATAATAAATATAACATGATAATTTTTCTGTCTATATGATATACCATCCAATTATAGATTATTTTAACATCAAAAGAATGATATTGTCGCTCGTGCGTACGTACGGACTACCGCCTCCACGAACGCGATGAGATTCATTCTCCATCGTATCAATTCAAGTATAATTATCATTTTATGATTAAAAGTAATTTTTAAGGACTTGATATAATTCTGTATATGAATAAGATACAACCTATCCATAACAAACACGGCTTACGTAACAAAGAATATAAAGGAAAACGAGTAAGTTAACACCCGAAATGACGATAATACTAAGATATTACTAACAAATCAATGTTAAAAGGTCATATATGATATCATATTAATGTAAATGATTCTTGTATAATTCAATAACAATTACTTCACCATTATACAGGAGGTTAACCTACCTTCGACCAAGGAAAAAGTACAAAGTAAGGGGTTTCTTATCTCACCTTTAATTCCGTGAGATTCCCATTGTTCACCACTTATTTATTTCATGTGCTGTATTTTGTACTGCCATTTGATATATATATTATCATGATTCTCTTTATATTCATGATATTATGTGATTCATTTTATGGTTATTGACTATTGTTCATACGACTTGATTGACTACAACGAGGTATGTGGTTTCTTATCTCACTTTTAATTCTGTGGGAATTCCATTGTTCACCACTTATTTATTACATGTGGTGTGTGTACTGCCCATGTTTGTATTCATTGTGTAATATACATTAATTCATGTATATTTACATCATCATTGTATGATCCTTATTTCATGGGTGTATGTTTTTTATGTTACCAAATCAATAAGGGAATTTGAAATTTCAACTTCCACTCATTCGGCTTTACGCATACTTCATTGATTATTTTACTCCATGATTATGTGTAGAATAACTATTCATTTGATTATGTCAAAAATGACACTCCCCTTTCTGTGGATATACTTTTGATACACATAATCACTCCATTGATAAATTATCAGGTCATCGGTAAGAACTTGATAAGAGTAATTTTTATTCAATCTCGATTTGTTGAGTTAAACATCCAATTCAATGGTGTTGTTTTTACAAGAATATGTGTGAATGTCCTTTGATTGTTTTACACTGAATATCCAATCATATTGAGTGTATTTATATTTTTCACTCATAATTATGTCGTTGATTTATCCTTAACCTAAGGATACGACCTTTATGAATGATTTCATCTCAATTTACATTCCATTGAGACTCTTTTATTGTTATACACCAAATCACTTCTATATGGTGTATAGAATGTACTTTGAAATAATATATCATAAATCCCTTTATTCTCATGATATTACAAATTTTTTATTTCCTCAATTATTTTTTCAAGTGTCTCTCTTTTGGTTAGGAACTCTAACTAAAATGACATTTTAAAATGTTTTAAAGATTGATTATTATAAATATTTCTCATTAATGTCCATGTTTTAAAAATGGTTTTAAGGATTTCTTTATATGGACATTAAAGTTTTCAAATCAAAATTAATTTTAAATGTTTTAATGTGGTATGGGACACTTTGATTCTAAAATCTATTTTAAATGGATTCTTGACAAATAGTGTGACTTTTAAATGATTTCAAGAAAAAGGGAGATATTTCACTCTAATTGTTTTGATGATTATTTTCATCTATGTCAATATCCTTCATCATTCTCGATTGAGGTTAATATGATACAATAAAATCTTCCATATTGTATCGAATGAGTTATGTTTGACTTTGGATGAGCTATTTTTATACCATTCATCATTTGTAGATAATGTATTGACATTTCGTAAGCTAGTTTTAATACGAATGTTTATGTTATGTTTAAAACTTTTCATATGAGGAATTTATCGGACTTAGTAAGTGACAGGTGGAGCCCACTATAGCTCTTCGATGCATCGGTAGGTCTCATGAGACAAACTAGTGTCTTGGAATGAGGCCTTGACAAAATCTTATTTGTAGTCTTGGCATGGGGCCTTGGCTACGTGGTTATGATAGTCTGGCATTATGCATTCCGTTAATATGAAAGTGGTTATTAATATTTTCATGTGATTATTCGACTAGTAGAATATCCATGTGAATAAGTAAATGGAATTATTTCATTTTATCCTTGCCATATTATGCTGAAGTTCAAGTTTAAAAGGATTTTGTTTTAGTAATATATTGCCTTAAATTTTTATGTTTATTTATGAATGTTTCTGATATATTGTTATCCTTAGTAAGCATCTGAGCTCACCCTTTTTAATGTTTTATTTTTCCCAAGATGTGAAGAATTATTTTATGAATGACCTATAGGGATAGTATGAGGGGATATGAAGACAATATGTTGTTGTAGTTTTTCACTTATTCATGTAATGTAAGACTTATGAATAAATCTAGTGTTTCCAAGGCTACTAAACTAATCGGTCTTTCGAGACTTGATTGTTCTTGTGATCATGCCAATGTTATGTAATAATGCACCGACTCTGGGTATCTAGTGTTGGGGCGTTACAAATTTAAATGATTCTTGTATATTATAATAACAATTATTTCACCATTATACAGGAGGTTAACCTACCCTCGACCAAGGAAAAGTACAAGGTAAGGGGTTTTCATCTCACTCCTTATTCCCATGAGATTCATGCCATATTTCCACTATTATCTTTTGAGTGGTGTATGTACTACCCATAATTGTATTAATTGTGTAATACACTTTAATTTATGTGTATTTACATATTCATTGCATGATACCTCTTTCATAAGGTGTATGTTTCGTAATTTACCAAATTGGTATGGGTTTATTTCGCAATCTCTTCATTATCTGAGGTTGTTTATACGTAATTATCTAATGGGACCTCTTTATCATCCACATCCATGTTTCTTAAAAATGTATTTTAAAACATTATTACTATTTTATAGAATATGGGTTAAAGTCATTTATAACCTTGTTGACTTTTTATAAGAATTTTTTAAAGGAATCTTTCCGTTGTTTTCCAAACACATCCCTTTTTAACCTTTTTGACGGAATTAAGGTAAGAATATATTTTTTTAACTTTTATGGTGGGCGCGACTATTTTCTTCTGTAATAAAATCTTCAAAGCTTCCCTTACAATATTATAAGAATATTTTCAAAGTAAATGTTTTATTTTATAATTATGTAACTCTTAAATGATTTCAAGAAAAAGGAGATATCTCTCTAAAATAGTTCTGATTTCATCTATGTCAACATCCTTTAATGGATTTTAAGTTTATTTGATGTTGATTTGTTATGATAAAAAACTTCCATTTTGTATTGAAGGTTTTGTGATATGTTTTAATGTGGATGTGTTATTTTTATACCATTCATGGTTTATAGAGAAATTATTGACATTTTGTATTCTAGTGTTAATACGAATGTTAATGTTATGTTTAAACCTGTTCATATGAGGAATGAATTGGAATTAATAAGTGACGGGTGGAGCCCGCTATAGCTCCTCAATGCATCGGTAGATCTCATGAGACAAAAAAATGTCATGGTACGAGGCCTTGACAAAATATTATTTGTAGTATTGGCACGAGGCCTTGGCTACATGGTTATGATGGTCTGGAATTATGCATTCCATCATTATGAAAGTGGTTATTGATATTTCATGTGATTATTCTATTAGTAGAATATTCATGTGAATAATTAAATGGAATTATTTCATTTTATTTATACAATATTATGAAGAAGTTCAAGTTTAAAAGTCTTTTTTTAGTTATACATTTCCTTAAATGTTTATGATTATTTATGAAAGTTTCCGCTATATTGTTATCCTTACTGAGCATCTGCGCTCACCCCATTCAATGCTTTAATTTTTCCCAGTAAGTGAAGAAGTATTTTATGAATGAACTGCAGGGAATGTACGAGGGGATGTGAATACAATATTTTTTTTAGATTTTTTTCACTTTATGATGTAATGTAATACTTATGAATATATATAGTGATTCCAACGCTACTAAAATAATCAGTCTTTGGAGACTTGATCTTTTGTGATCATACCAATGTTATGTAACAATGCACCAACATTGGATAACTGGGGTTATGGTGTTACAGTTGGTATCAAAGGATGTTTAGTAGAAACCATGGAAGCCAGATTTAGATAAACTCTGATTAGAGAACGTAGACCGAAGATGAACTTTGAAGATTAGTGTAGAATAACTTCCTAGAATTTTGGTATTGTATAGATTTTGTGAGTTTTCTGAGAAATACATCCATGTCTGGATACGAACAGGTAGAGGTGGATCTGGCACAGATGTACCTAGGGGTAAAACCCAAAAACCCCGCTTTGAGCTAGACTCGAATGGGGACTGGTGCACGACAACAGGCCTTGCTGCACTCTTGGTTACGACACTCCCAGGGGATATGCTTAAGATAATTCTCATTTTCTTTACAAATCATTATGAAGGGTTTATGAGTATTTACTTCCTCAAAGAAAACATTTTTTTTATGATTATGGATTATATCCATAAATAGTTCAATTTATGTTAAGTGTTTTACATGTTGGATTTATGTATTGTGATTCATAAGCTGATCTAGTTGATGCCATTCTTTAGAAATGGTGCCTAGTGGAAGGAATGGAATCTATATCAATACACACACTCCATTTAGGGATTTCTCTCCGGCTTAAGATAATTATAGTGGAGCTGGTGATGAAACTGGTGCTGATCAGCTAATCACCATACTGGGAAAACTCACTCAGGTTATGAATAATAACCTTACCCATATAGAGCGGCCTGATCCACAGTGTGGAGGATCAATTTTAGATCGCTTCATGAGGCAGCAACCACAAACATTTAATGGGAGTACAAATCAATTAGTAGATGAGGAATGGATAAGTTCCCTAGAGAAAATATTCCATGCCTTGGGGAGTAGTGAAAGGGAAAAAATTATTATTGCAGTTTACCGCCTCACTGGAGATGCTGATCAATGGTGGTCATTGATTAAAAACATGAATGAAGATTATGAAGTATAAAATATGGAATGGATGGATTTCAAGTATATTTTTTTAGAAAAATACTTTCATCATGACCATCGAGCAGATATGGAAAGGCAATTTCTGAGTCTGAGACAAAAGGAGGATGAGAATGTCGCAAAGTATGAGGCTAACTTTACAAGGTTAGAAAGGTATGATGAATATTATATACGTTACCCAAGAAGTAAGATTGATCATGTCTTTGATGGGTTAAAACCATTTCTTCATTGAGCATTAGTCTCACAGTCCTTCTCATCGTACGAAGACATTGTCTCATGTGCTATCAAGACAGAAAAGGAATTATCTAAGTCTTATGACTTTAAAGCAAAGCAAGAGAAGAAGAGATCTGCTGATCAATCTGGAAATGGAAATAAGGGGAAGAAGGGGAACATTGAATATCCATCCTGCAGTAAATGTGGGATGAAACACCCCAGTACTTTCTTAAAAGGGATGTGAGTCTATTACAAGTGTGGTGAAAAAGGCCACCAAGCTCGTGATTGCAAGGTGAAGAAGGAAGTTACCGATGTTCAATGCTAAAACTACAGGGATATGGGACATTATGCAAATGAATTTCCTAAGTGTCAAGGGAACTTACCTTAGAAAATGCCAAGGGATCAAGGCCAAGATTATGCTATCACTACTACTGAGGTAGAAGCTCCGAAAGACGTGGTGGCAGGTAATTTAATGGTTTCCTCAAGTTTAGGAAATGAATTATTTGATTCTAGATCATCGAATTGTTTCATATCTTCCCAGTTTACTAAGAAAATTAGATATTTCCAATTTTATTTATCAATGGAGTTGTCAGTTAAAACTCCTAAGGGAAGTATCATTGCTACAATGTTCTGTGATTCAGTTCCCATTAGAGAATATAAACGTTCTTTATCTGCTGATCTCATCGTCATACCTATGATTGAGTTTGATATAATCCTCGGTATGGATTGGATTTCAGACCATGAGGCAACAATTTATTGTAAGAAGAAGTAGGTTACAATTTTTTATGATGAAGATAAGGAACACCTTATCTTTAGAGCAGAATCATCACAACATGATTCTTATCTAGATCCACCCCTAGTAGATCAAATAAATTCAATTATCGGGGAGGAAGAGAATGAAATAACTGTGGGTGAGGAAAGGAATATTCAAATAGAGGATGTACCTATTGTGAGGGAATATGTTTTTGTGTTTCCAGATGATTTACATAGACATCCTCCAGAACAAGAGATTGAGTTTTCCATTGATTTAATTCCTAGATCAAGGCCCATATCAAAGACCCCTTATAGAATGGACACTGTGGAATTTGATGAACTAAAGAAACAACTAGAGGAGTTGGGTAATAAGGGATATATTCGCCCTAGTGTTCCTCCATGAGAGAACATGTCCGTTTTGTTTCGAATAAAGATGGATCTATGAGGTTGTGTGTTGACTACAGGGAGATCACTGCAATAACAATAAAGAACAAGTATCCCCTACCTTGCATTGATGATTTATTTGACCAACTACATGGAACTCAATACTTTTAGAAGATTGACCTTCAATCCGGATACCATCAGTTGTGTGTGAAGAAAGAAGACATTCCGAAGTCAACATTTCAAACCAGGTACGGGCATTACAAGTTTACAATAATGCCTTTTGGGCTGACAAATGCACCCTCTATTTTCATGGATCTAATTAACCGAGTTTTCAAGGAATATCTTGATGATTTTGTAGTGGTATTTATTGATGATATCTTGGTATATTCTGAAAGCTACAAAGACTATGAAAATCACTTACGCATTATCTTGAAGACTCTTAGAAGACATGAATTATATGGGAAGTTTAGAAAATGTGAATTCTGGCTTTATGAGAATTATTTTCATCGATATATTGTCTCTAAGTATGGAATCTCTATTTATCTTTCTAAGACAAGAGTAATCCAAGAATGGCCAGCACCGATGAGTATAACTGAGGTACGCAGTTTTATGTGTTTAGAAGGTTATTATCGGCGTTTCGTCTAGAATTTTTCCCGATTGGCTAACCCATTAATGAAGCTAACACGTAAAGGGGTTAAATTTTATTGGACAAAAGAGTGTGAGTAATGTTTTGAAGAACTGCAGAAAAGATTATTCAATGCTTCTATATTGACTATACCATCGGGGAATTATGGGTTCGTTATTTATAGTGATGCATTGAAGAAAGGACTTGGTTGTGTCCTTATGCAGATTGATAGGGTTATTGCCTATGCATCACGACAACAAAAAATTCATGAGCAAAACTATCCTACTCATGATCGTGAGTTAGCTTCTGTAATATATTCTTTGAAGATATGAAGGCATTATCTCTATGGTGAAAAATGTGAGATATATACCGATCACAAGAGTTTAAAGTGAATTTTCTCACAAAAAGAACTCAACATGAGGAAAAGGCGATGGCTTGAACTACTCAAGGATTATGATTGCACGATACACTACCACCCAGTGAAGGCAAATATGGTGGCAGATGCTTTGAGCAGAAATGTTCATGGAGTATTGAACGTGATGAGAATTGAAAGGGATCATTTTTTCATGGATCTTGTGAAAATGGATATAAGAATTACCATGGAAGGTGAAACATCGATACTTTTTCAAATGTTTTCCAAACCGTCTTTACTAGAAAGGATAAAGAGTTCTCAAACTGATGATGAAGAAATTAAAAAGAAGATTGAAGCTGGGATTGATGGGAGATTGAGTGAATTTGTGTATGAGAATGGAATTTTGAAATTTGGGAAGAGACTTTGTGTTCCCAATATACCTGATCTAAAAAGGGAATTGTTGGACGATGCTCATAGTTCTAATTTTTCTATACACCCTGGGAGCACCAAAATGTATAGAGATTTAAAGGAACATTTTTGGTGGGACAACATGAAGAGGGATATCACTAATTTTTTGTCAAGATGTATGGTTTTTCAACAAGTGAAAGATGGAAGGCAACAGCCTGGAGGAGTCATGAAACCTCTTCCTATACCTCAGTGGAAATGGGTTAATATCATGATGGACATTGTCATAGGACTACCAAAGACTCCTAGAAGGAATGATGCAATATGGGTAATTGTTGATCGTCTTACCAAATCAGCACATTTTCTTGCTATAATAGAAGATCTACCACTGGAACATCTAGAAAGACTATATATTAATGAAGTTGTGAGACTTCATGGAGTACCCCTATCAATTTTTTCTGATCATGATCCTCATTTTACTTCAAGATTCTAGAAAAGTCATTAGAAATCCCTAGATACTGAACTTCATTTGAGCACTGCCTACCACCGTCAAAAAGATGGACAATTAGAACAGACTATTCAAACCTTAGAAGACATGTTGATATCTTTCTCACTTGACATTCAAGGTATGTGGGATCAATATTTACCTCTGGTTGTATTTTCCTATAACAATAGCTTTCATTCAAGTATTCGGATGGCACCATATAAAGCGTTATATGGAAAGAGATGTTGCACACCAACCTGTTCAGATGACGTTGGTGAAAGAAAACTTGTTGGCCTAGAACTGGTGGAGGAAACGATGGAAAAGGTAAAGGTAATCCAAAACCTTATCAAAGAAGCTCAAAGTAGGTAGAAGAGCTGTGCCGATAACCGAATGAAGGATTTGGAATTTTAGGTAGAAGATCATGTTTTCTTGAAGGTATCTCCATGGAATGGTGTTATATATTTCAGTAAGAAAGGTAAATTGAGTCCCACGTACATCGGACCTTTCGAAATTCTAGAACTAATTGGGGTTGTAGCTTACCGGTTGGCAATGCCGCCAAGTCTCTCCAAAGTTCACGATGTGTTCCACGTATCACTGTTGAGAAAATACATGCTTGACCCAATGCATGTACTCGCTTACGAGAAATTAGAACTGGAACCTGATCATTCTTATTGTGAAGAGCCCATCATGATTCTTGATACAAGAGAACAAGTGCTGAAAAACTGTACGACTCGTCTGATAAAAGTTCTATGGAGAAACCATAAGATGGAAGAGGCAACGTGGGAACCCAATGAAATTATGATGAAGAACCACCCATGTCTTTTCATGCGGTAGTATTATTGAAAATTTAAGGATGAAATTATTTGATGTAGGGGAGAATGTAACACCCCAAACATCCATGGTTTGCTTCCCTTTGAATAATACAGTAGCGTGTGTTGTACGCAACTTCGAGTTCTAACACACACCACAACCAATCAAACAAGAAGTTATGAATAGTAATACCCACTTTTTGAAATTTTATAAATTTTATCTTCCAAAATGGACTTCATTTTTTGATTCAGAATATCGAAATTATCTTAGGGTGAAATTTTGGTATCTTTCTGAAAACTTTCAATTTTTGATGAATAGTGACAAACACTGAGTTATTGGTTAAAACCGACTTTTTATTTCAATAATTATTTACTTTATTTAAATTTATTTTAGGTCAAAATAGATATTTAATACCTATATATGTTCAATTTAATTCATTGGATTCAGTTTATAATAATTTTAGACATATAAAAATTTTATTGAACTTTTCACCCTCTTTTACCAATCTCCTAGGAGAATTTGAAAATTCACATAAAACATAATTTTACCACTTTTGTGAGTGGAATTTCAAAAATACGAGAGACATGGTTAATATAAAGGAGTAAAATGTTGTTCAACAAGATAAAAATAATTTTTGGTGAATATTAACTTTTTACTTTCATTTACCACGGTTAAAAGTAAATAGGATAATTAAGGGTAAAATGATATTAATATTACCCTAACAAAAGTACTAATTCTATTGGACAAGTGTATCTCGACCAAAAACAACCTTAGGAATAAAATATTATCATTTAGGTCCACTTGGATTAGATTAGGACATTTATTATTATTTAATTCAAAGAAAAGTTAAAAGAGTTAAAATCAAAGTTTAATAACTAAAACATTTTTAATATAGGGTTTTAAAGAAGATATATTCGATTATAAGTATTCATTAAAAATCTTAAAATATTTCCTATATGGTGGTATTTTATTTATAATTTTTAGACATTATATAATTTAATTAATTTATGACACAATGGTGATGCAGTAATTACCTAATTAATGAAATATTAAAATAATTGATAATATAAACACCCAAATAAATGTAATTTGAGACTTTTATTGAATTAAACTAATTTTATAGGTTAATATGACATGTTAGTATTTATTTAATTTAGTTTTTTAAGGAATCATGCTTTTATTATTTTCACAAAAATCAAATTCCAAATAGTGTCAAAATTGACATAATAGATTATTTAAAACAAATATTATATTATTAATTGATATTAAATTACTAAAAATTTAAGTTTCATCAAAGTGAATTATATCATGATTTTTGTATCATTAATGAACCACTTGGGGTTCTATTGTATGTATATAGTATGTTTATTAACTATATAATATAAAAATACAAAGTAACATGGTAAGTGTCAAACTTATTAACTAAGATTTAAAAATATATGATATGGTTAATATAATGACACAATCCTCTATAAAATCTATTGGTTGAAATTATTTTGACCCATCCCCACCTTATACATTTAATAATACACTTTGGAGCCTTTAGATACTAAATATGAATTTATTATAAAATAATACTTTATGTTTTTTCTAAGGAGCCCCTCCTCTCCCTTATAAAAGGACACCAATTCTAACCAATTAATCCCCATTAAAAGCCTTTTTTTTGCCAAACTCTGCCCAAATATCCTCTCAACTATCCTACATTAATCCTAGAGGCCTTATTTAGTCATAAATCCATCCTAAGGATCCCTTTTGATCAGACCAAATGGAAGAACCCGGAGAAGAGGTAATGTTTTCACCACCCTCTTTCAAGTTCTTTTCTTCTTCAACTTCTTATTTACTTGTTATTCCCATTACAAAAAAATAACTACAGTATATTCTATATACTGTGGTGTTATTATAAATATATTACAACCATATTCATTATTCTATCCATCCTTTTAATGACATGTCTCCATACGTGCGTACGTATGGCTTACCGTCTCCACGTCGTGGTGTAATTGTTATCCAATAAATTATTATTTGGATGGGTATAATAATGATATGTAATTAATGTAAATAATAAATATTACATGATAATTATTATTTATATTTGATATAACATCAAATTATATATTATTTTAATATCAAAAGAATGATATTATCGCTCATGCGTACTTACAGACTACCGTCTCCTCGAACGCGATGAGATTCATTCCCCATCGTATCCATTCAAGAAAAAATTTCATTTGATGATTAAAAATGATGTTTAAAGACTCAATATTATTCTTTATATGAATAATATACAACCTATCCATAACAAACACGGCTTACGTAACAAACATATAAAAGAAAACGTGTAAGTTAACACCCAAAACGACGATAATACTAAGATATTATTAACAAAGAAATGTTAAAAGATCATATATGATATCATATAAATTTAAATTATTATTTTATAATTTAATAACAATTATTTCACCATTATATAGGAGGTTAACCTACCCTCGACCAAGGAAAAGTAAAAGGTAAGTGGTTTTCATCTCACTCCTTATTCCCGTGAGATTCATGCCATATTGCCACTATTACATTTTGAGTGGTGTATATACTGCCATAATTGTATTCTTTGTGTAATACACTTTAATTTATGTGTATTTACATATTCATTGTATGATACCTCTTTCATGAGGTGTATGTTTCGTGATTTACCAAATTGGTAAGGGTTTATTTCGCAATCTCTTCATTATCTGAGGTTTTTTATATGTAATTATCTATTGGGACCTCTTTATCATCCACACCCATGTTTATTAACAATGTCTTTCAAAAAATTCTTACTATTTTATAGAATATGGGTTAAATTCATTTATACCCTTGTTAACTTTTTATAAGAATTTTATAATGTAATCTTTTCGTCGTTTTCCAAACAAGGTCCTTTTTTAACCTTTTCGACAGAATTAAGGTTAGAATGTATTTAATTAACTTATACGGCGGGTGCAGCTATTTTCTATCGTTATAAAATCTTCGAAGCTTCCCATACAAGATTAGAAGAATATTTTCTTAGTAAATGTTTTATTTTATAATTATGTAACTTTTAAATGATTTAAAAAAAGAGATATCTCTCTTAAATAGTTTTGATTTCATCTATGTCAACATCCATTAATGGATTTTAAGTTTATTTGAAGTTGATTTGTTATTATACAAAACTTACATATTGTATTGAAGGTTTTGTGATATGTTTTACTATGGATGTTTTTTTGTTATACCATTCATGGTTTATGGAGAAAGTATAGACATTTTGTATGCTAGTTTTAATATGAATGTTTATGTTATGTTTAAACTTATTCATATGAGGAATGCATCGGACTTAATAAGTGACGGGTGGAGCCCGCTATATCTCCTCGATTCATCGGTAGGTCTCATGAGACTAAATAGTGTCTTGGCATGAGGCCTTGACAAAATATTATTTGTAGTTTTGGAACGGGACCTTGGCTTCATTGTTATGATAGTCTGGAATTATGCATTCCATCATTATGAAAGTGGTTATTAATATTGCATGTGATTATTCTATTAGTAGAAGATCCATGTGAATAAGTAAATGGAATTATTTCATTTTATTTCTGCATTATTATGCTGAAGTTAAAGTTTAAAAGGATTTTGTTTTAGTTATACATTGCCTTAAAGGTTTATGTTTATTTATGAAAGTTTCCGCTATATTGTTATCCTTACTGAGCATCTGAGCTCTCCCCTTTCAATGTTTTAATTTTTCCCATGATGTGAAGAATTATTTTATGAATGACCTGCAGGGAATGTATGAGGGGATGTGAAGACAAGATGTTTTTTTAGTTTTTTTCACATTATGATGTAATGTATGACTTATGAATATATCTAGTGATTCCAATGCTACTAAACTAATCGGTCTTTCACGACTTTATCTTTTGTGATCATGCCAATGTTATGTAACAATGCACCGACTTTGGGTAACTGGGGTCAGGGCATTACTGTTTATGCATGGTTAATGGACCAAAAAGAGATTAAATGATTATTTTTACACTCTAAGATCACGTGAGTCATGCTCGGTTTGAGAAACAAGAGGTATCAGTAAACTTGACAATGGTTCCATGAAAGATGCAGTTACGAGAAATGATGTGGGGCTTACGTATGTAAGACAACCCAAGTTGTTGAAGACTAGGACTTAGGAATGAATCCCAGGATCATGTTCTATAAAGATATTTTTACTTTATGGAGATTTGGAGTTTTAACCCGGGGATTACTCCTAAAAAAGAAGCCCAAATTAAGAGGGACTAATGATTGGGGATTATTCCTGAGAAGGAAGCACAAATCAAAAGAAATTACGATTGGGGATTACTCCTGAGGAGGATGCCCAATGTTTAAGGAAATTATGATTGGGGCTTACTCCTGAGAAGGAGGCCCAGGTTAAGGGGACATGTAACTTGGGGCTTACTCCTGAGAAGGAGGCCCAAAATCAAAATATCTTCTCATCTTAAAGGATGGGGTTTTATAGGAAACCTCTAACCATGATGACATAAATCTTGTAGCTCGTGAGGTTTTGGGAGAGGTTCTCAAAGAATTCCTTTCAGATAAGGAATCCAACAAAGGAACAATGCCATAAATGGATTTGAAAAGGTGTTCAAGGGCTAATATCTTGAAGAGGAGAGGTGAACGGGAGAGAGGTACACAAATAAAGATGGCGTGCAAGTATGATCACACAAATCATTTGGCACACAAGTCTTGGTCACGCAAGTGTACTTGCGTGGCATGGGTTCACCTGGGTGACAAAGAATCTATAGGGTATTACTTGGATGAGACTTAACTCATGCCTTTAGTATTATAGTAAGATGTTTCCAAAAGGGAGGCGCACAAGTTTCATTGAAAGGGTAGGGAAGCGCGTAATTGTTTCCATATTTAAGGAGGTCTGGACACATAGGCATGCAAGTGTTGATGAATCCTAAACACTAAGTCCTTATCCTACACCTTCAAGTCTTCCATTCTATGTAAAAAATTTACCTTAAAAGCTTTCGAAAGAGTTGAGTTAATGACTTGGGCGACTAGAGCTTGAATATGAGTTTTGGAAAATTCATCCTTCAAATGGGGGGCCCACATGGGATATTTATTGGCCACCAGGCACCTTGGGCGTAAAAAATAATAGGGCGTGTAAGTGACTTGCGTGACACATAGTTAGAGCGCAAGTGACTTGCACGGCACGCAGGAAACTTACACGACTCCCTCCAAATGGGTTCCTAGTCCACGCATTTGACATTTTTTGATATTATTCAAAGGGTTACCCTATTTTTGCTTAAGGTATTCCCCTTTTCCATTCGTTGGACTCTATGAAGGAAAGGTGAGTCAACAGAGTATTAAACTCACTTGGAGCTTCAATTCACACCCAACCTCACTCCAAACATCCCTTAATTAAAAGGGGAGTCATCCCTTGGAAGCTTGGGAGGAAAGGGTTCATCACCTAGGATTATGGAAGAAGAGTGGGGAATAAATTAATGTAATAAACCTTAAATCCCATAAGAAAAAATGAAAAATTTCCCCCTTTTAATAAGGCATATGGTTTGTCTACAGAGTCGGCTTAACCGTGTTCCAACCGTGCGCTACCGTCCGACCAAGAGAGGGTTTAGTCGCATGGTCTCTGAGGAAGCCCGCATAGTTTGACAACCCTTGTAGTGGTCTTGTATAATGGATATATCCAAGCCTGAAGAGTTTCAGGTCCCCCTTTCATGGTTTGTCAGACGTGTACTCTCCTCCTATCGGTTTCATGGTTAAGCTGCATGGTTAGTACTAACAGTGTGCCAACCGTGTGCCCTTCCTAGAGTAGACTCTTTTATTCTTTTTTCATGTCTCGAACCCTTGGGACACCCCTGAGTATCCTCATATTCTTGAAAAATAATTCATTAACCAAAATAAAGTAAGATACTCAAAATTTAACAAGTACGTGCCTCATTTGAAGTTTATGATCTTATATAAAACACCCTTTTGAGACATTCCAACTCTCAGAACTCCATTATGAGTCTTGATTCAAAATCGAACCCATTCCGTAATGAAAATTAAAATTCCTTCTGAATTTTTTACACATCCAAATGTGGTATCTTTAAACCTCCTTACCATAACACTTATCATCCTTGAAAAACCTAAATGTTCATCTACCTGTACTGCCCGACCTACATCAGTCACTAGATTTTATCTAATATCCTCATTTATCTTTTGATAGCCTAAAACACTACCAAGGAACAACCTCCAACTCAAGGCCCTCAATCCAAAAAAACTTCAAACGAACACCCTTTACCAAAATCAAAACCCGATGATGACACTTAACCAATCCCATCCAATGGAAACATTGATTGCAACATCACCAGATCATTCATTAAGCCACCATAAGCTATATATAATAACAGAAAAAATATGATACATAACACCCTTACCTTCAGGAAAGCCCAACCAAACCTAGAATCATGCTCTAACCTAATTTCTAACACGATTCTCAACTCACCATTCCCCAACACCCATTAGAACTCTATTCATCATCGACACCCATCCTCATTATCAAAAACCAACCGAAGTGGATGCATACCCGTTGTCCATGCATGAACTAAGAACATGTTGTCTTTTCCTTGAGATCCCAACTCAAACCCAAAATACACCCATTATTCCAAAAATGAAACATCAGATGTGTCATGAAACCTTATAAACCCACATTGTATGCCAACCCCAGTCAAACTATCCTCAGCCAACTCATCCAAAAATCCCCCAACTCCATCCATCTACTCATTTCCATCTCACTTGATCACTATGTCCTCACACCCAGATGCATTCTACAACCACCCAAACATGACCATTGGGGTCTATAACCAACCCCCAATGAAATTTTATAATCATTTACTCTACTAACTCAAATACTGTACTCTTTTTCTACAATACATATCGTCAACTTCAATACAAGGACTTCAAATTACATTTTGGTATTACTTTGAGCTTGAATCCAATGATCGTCTAGACCACACACCACAATTGAATCCCCATTATAATTCCCTACAATTTTTAAGCATACACATCAATGGTTCCTCACTGTTATCACAATTACACCAAGACTGATCAATGAATAGTTTCACACACCTATGACCCCTCCATCCTGAGGGTCATATCTCCACCACTGACATGTCACTCCCCACCAAAAGAGTTTTGTCATAACCTAACTCAAGAAATGTCAACCAACATGACCCATGATTCAATCACAAACTAAGACCCAAAACATGGATTTGGTCATTTAGATTTTACCAGAACAATAAAAGAAACATTCACCACTACCCGTTCTCATCTCTTAATAATGGAATCCAAGGAATTCATCTATATTTGGTCCATCCCAAGGACCTCACCCATAAATAGTCAGTGGTGAAATTCCCAGCATATGGATCCACATACACTGCTCTATGAGTGTAACCTCCAGGAGTAATTTCACCAAACCAAGAAAACCTTAATTATCTAGGCATATAGTTGTTTCCCTCTGAGCGTACCCAAGATGATGTAAATATATTAGGCATGATCATATATAGGATAAGAATATTCAAAGATTACATCGACTAATACTGCTACAAAATATCCATTTACAAAGTCACTTATATTTGAAGGGACATAACAAACACATTCAAAGGCCCCAAGCCTCCTTGCCCCAAAGTGTCTCACCACACCCTCATCATTTCTTAGTCTACACGTGGAAGCCTACATAACCCAAAATCCTCAATCATATACTCTTGTAACGTCTAATCAATACACCAAATGACATAGCAAGTCTCTGCATACTTGTGCTTCCAAGATCCCATTAACGGTTATCCATAACACACACTCTTGTGTGACCCCACCATAGAACCTGATTCTGACTCTAACGAGTCAAGATTTACAAAACCCTGACTGAAAATACCTATCCATTGGCCATGCCAACCCCATTTTCCCATCTCCCCCAATGTAGATCACCATTGGTACTTCCCAAGACCAAAGGCAAATCACCGATCCAAAACCACTTGCACGACCACTAAAAATTCCAGTGTCTTTTAAACTTTCACTAAGATCATATATGCTCCCACTATGTACTTGGAGACTCATATATAGATAACTGAACTCGAAACCTAATCGGTCATGACCCCACAAGCCAAATGTTACACCAAAGAATGAAAAATTCATGTCATTTCAACCCCAAGGAAACTAGACACGTTCATGTACCTCACATTTTAAACATGCCATTTCTATCTCACTTGTACGATCATTACCCAAAGAAAACCTACACTTCTAGTCTAGATCAAATCCACAATGAATATCTTTCCTTCATATCTATCCATCGAGTGAGGCCCCCAAATAAATGTGTCCCTCTAAAATCCAACCACAAGGCTAAAACACTAGCACTCAAGTGCTATTTGTAAAAACCAAAGGAATCTAAACATACCAAACCTCATACTAGGTTGCACTCATTGTGCACCACTTTCAAAATTCCCAAAACATCCCCTCATGCCCAACGCACCAACATTCACTTAAAACCTTTCCAACCCATCTCATGGGTCATCCCCAAAATCCACACAACATTTACTCCCTAAACTGGAGTCATGCTAAGAAGGTCACTTTGTCTAACAACCCGAGGTATATTCCATATCACAAAAGCCCAAAACTCATGGGGAATCAAACATACTTTTGTCTCATCATAACACAACATTAACAGGTCAAAACACCCTCATTTAGGGTATCACACCATAAAGGTGTAATATACCAACCTAACTCCCACAACTAGGGTGCCCATCCTCTCTAATCTTTTTCACTTAATACCACTCCCAATAGGACTCGAACATGGAACTGACCCCAAACAAAATCTACCCATAAGGAATCCAATTATCCTATACTTATACCTTGATGACCCACTAGGTTCACTGTACCAACTGTCTATGAGGACCACACTAGACCCCTCATCATAGAGCATATCACCATAGATCAATATAACCTTCCAACAAAAACAAACCCATAAAATCACATACTAGAAGGCCTGTAAAATTTGGATCCTACATCCCTTACATGATTTATGAGAAGCCCCTTGAATTTACAAGATAATAGTCAAAACCAAATCATAGGCCTCTTTCCAAAGGGATTAGAACTATAAATCCATCATAAGTTATCAAATCTAAACAACATGTGTGTCACTCGATATAAAAATCATATAAAATTGTAACATCACAAATCTAGAACAACAATCCCCATCGGTGGTAACCTAGACTTTCTACCAAAATAGGTTTTCGCAATGCACCAGCCCGGTATCCATCAAAATCTCTAACACATATCTATATCTCTTCTTTACTAAGTCCTAAGTAGTAAAATAATAGTAAATTTAAAACCTATGATGCCACTTTGTAACTTCCCATCCTAGATTCCACTAAAACTGATGCTCCAAGCTAGTTCACCACAATACCTCAAGTGTATGTCCTCATATGAAAGAGGATGCAAACTAGTAGTGCAGGTATAAAGTGGAATTGTAAGAATATTAAACCCCCATTTCATAATGCACAACCATAAGTAAATAACCACACATCATACACATCAATGTATGTGGAAAGAATAAATAAACAAAAACTGAAACCTGCTGTAAAAAAGTGAAATGAAATAAAGGATTGAATGTCCATGTAATATATATTACCAACCACCCACTAGGATGGTTACATAACATACCAAAAAAGAAGAAACTACAAAAATTATCTATAGAATCATCGACACAAACCCATCCAATCATCTGATACCACTTGAGTAATCCTGTTTGACCAAAAAATAATCAAGATGGGCTTAATCTCCAACATGTCCCTAAAGTAAACATGTGAGATATGCTCAGGTACACACGTTCAATGGCAGTCCGAGCAGGGTGTGATCAAAACTCAGTAGGCCACCACCGATAGTGTCTAAAGAAAATACTAGACAGTACAATATTGGAAGTATGTGAAAGAAAAAATGTAGATAATATGGTAAATAAAATAGGTTTAATTATTTAATAATATTTGAATTATCCATGTTTACTCTCCGTTCTAAGTATTACCCAATTCCATAAAACCTGCCTCAGCCAACACCAGTGGTTTGAGCCATATATCACAGGGGTCACAGATTGGTAAATAAGGATCCTCAGTCCAAGTGTCCAACTGGGATATTATATGCCATGTTCGGTCATCCCAACCACTATTTCACAAGTTAGAAAATAAGGGGCATCAACCCAAGTAACCAAATGGGATTTTAAATGCTATTTCTGACCATCCCATCTTTAATATAAAAATTCATCCACATACCCTTGGATTTTGGAGAATAATTAAATCCTCCAAAAACTATGGTTCACTAAGGCACTTGAAGAATCATTCTATCCCACCCAAATCAAGGGAGTGGAGTGTCATTTCATAATCCCAAAACCATTAATCACAGGTCAGAAAAAAGGATCATTATTCAAAGTATCCAACTGGGATTCAATATGACATGTTTGACTATCCATCCCCAATAATGTCATTATTTATCATTTCCATTTCATTAATCATTTTTATGGTCCCTTAATTTCATCATATAAAATAAAATTCACAATTTAACCATTTCTAAATTTACCCAAATATATATTCATTAAATTTTCTTCAAACCATTTAATAATTAAACATACCCATTTTAACCATTTTCATTTCCATTCTTAATCACATCATTGTTCATGGTCCCAAAGGACCTTTAAATCAACATATGAATTAGATAAAACCTAACCCTTTTCACATGTCATAAAACCCAAGAAGAAACATATTTTTCAAACACTTGGAAGCCACCCATTAAAATATGGATCTTCCGCATTGTAAATCCAAACAAGGTCCAAGACCTTCATGTTTCATGAAAACCATATAAAGATTCATCAATACATTTTCACTGAAGAAGTCACCACAAACCCATTTCAAATGAACATTAGAAACTTATTTGGAAACCTATTGTAAATCATCTTGGGGTCAACACCCCATTTTGAAATAACATCCATTTCTAAAACATAGTTTCCCCACATTGGAAAGAACTACTAAATAAACATCCAACACACACCATTTGACCATTTCAAAAGGGACTTATAGGATGTCACCAAAACTCAAGGACAAAAAATTCCTTTTTTTAAGGTGGACACACCCCATGGATGGTTGTAGGCATGATATCAAAACACCGTATATCCAGTGGGATGCATGGAATGTAACGCCATAAAATTCTAAAGTAAGACATTGTATCTGATAGTGTGTATGACACATAACACCAATCATGTAAGGGGAACATAATATTCTGAGAATTTATAATATATTTACAATTTTAAATAAATTAAATATATTTTATAGCTTGCGATACATGAGATAATGAGTTATTGTGTGACACATGCAACAATGAGTTTCTTCAATGGCTTGCGTTACATGCATGACCGAGTTTTAGGGAACAATAATATATTATTAAAATATTATTATTTAATATAATAATACTTAACCTAGCCATAAAATTAGTGATTATGAATAGTATTAACTAACATATGAAAATTTATGGTTTACACAAATATAAAATGAGTTAATATATTACCAATTAATTAGGAATTAAAATATAAACCAATTGAATATAATTGATTTTTTTATTTGTATGCTCACAAAGGCGTTTTATCTTAATAAATTAAATTAATTATAATTATTTAATGAAATTAATGAAATATATATGTTATATATTTATTAAAATATTTTTTATAATCATTCAATAGATTTTATAAGTAAAAGATAAGAACAAACCCAATTTTACACATAAAACTCTATATTTTTATTAAGGCATTTTTACCATCTTTTAATGGAGATCCTATTTTAAATCTAATTTTTAACCCAATAATAAATTTAATATGTCAAAATAAACATCATATTTTAAATTAAAACATAAAAATTATGTTAGGTTGAACTTCCGGTATTTTTTGTGAAGATTCATTTTTTTAAGAAATAGTGAAAAAATACCAAAATTTAATTCAAATATTTTTTTCATATAATTTATTTATAATGGTAAATTATAATTTTAATATTTTTTAAAGATTAAATATCTAATATTTTTATAAATTAATCTAATTTAAGTCATTTTTATCAATTTTACTTTGAAATTGACTATAAAAACATAGCAAATTTTTAGACATTTTTCAGTTTAAAAACTCACATTGTCGTCCCGTCTGTGGGATTGAATTTAAATTAATTTCTACCGCTTATGTGATTTTAATTTTTAAAAATGGATTTCATATTTGGAATAATCATAATTTATAATTTCTGATAAGTAAAAATTATTTTTTACCAAAAATATTAGTAAAAGTTATTAAAATTAATTACAATGATTAAGGTGAAATTAGGCATAACAAGGGACAAAACCCTAATCTTAAGGCCTAATATGACCTAGAAACTTTTAAAAAAATACATGTGCTGGATATATTTAAACTATATCCACATTTTTTTCCAACTTTGGGCCATTATTTATCTACTTTCAATAAAAAAAAGTTGGTGGGGTTCCATTTTTCCTAAATATTACTTAAGTGACACTCCTCCTCCATTATAAAACGTCTCATTTCATCCTATTTACTCACACCACTCAAGACACTTAGGTTCATCCAAAATCTACCCAATTCACTTCCCAAAATCTCTCCATTCCTCCTTGAATCCTCTATTTGGGCATAAATAAATCTAAATAATCCTTTTGGTGCAAACCAATAGGAGTTACCCAATTAATAAGTAACATCATTCCTAAAGATCTTTAATTTTATTTCCATTCTCCACTTCCTAAACTATTATTATTCCATGTTTATATATAAAATAAATTATACTCATTATACTTGGATGTTTTTATGCTAAGGATTTTACCTACACCTATGCACACCTCTATCTAATGGGTAAAAAACATACAATTTATGTGTACGGACTACCACCCCCTCAAAACGATTTTATTCGTTCACACGAGACATGTAATGGATAAAAGATTATTTTAATTAAAAATAGATAATCTCATTCGTGGATCTGTGGACTACCACCTCCTAGACATGATGTGATTCCTTTTACATCACAATAATTATATATATAATTATATATGACTAAATAATATGGTATTTATGATATAATGATAATTCTATAAAGATATAATGTTACTTACCTTCTTTCTGTAATGATCATTGAAAAATGGGAACATTACTCATATGTACGTACGGCTTACCATCTCCCTGATTGTAACGTTGGTTCATTTTTCATAACCATATTTAATTATTGGTTTTAAAAGTATAATTGATGTATAAATATAATTAATATTTTATGATTATTCTTCTATAGATATTATATAATGACCCCTTTGACCATAGTTGACCAACACAAGTTGTTTTTTACATATAAACCAAATTTGGTCAAAAAACCCGACGTAAAATTAATTGATTTAGTAGTTGAATAAAACATGATAAAAGTAAAATAAAATTTATGATAAATATTAAAAATATCACCAATAAATTAAATAATTAACATAAGTTTATTATTCAGGAATATAAAGACACATGAGACATGTTGGATATGGGGTAAGTGATTCTTGTCTTTTTTTTTCTTTTTGTGAGGCATATGCCATTTAAACTACTTTATTATTTTTTGTGGTGTACCTACTTCCCATTTTGATATATTATATCATGAATACTTTATTCTCTTGTTATTTATGGGTTTAATTTGAAATATATCATCTAAGATATTTTGAAATGAAAATTACCAAGTGGTAAAAGTTATCTTTACATTATCACTTTCTGTTGTGATTATTAACTCTAAATTGAAACAATATTATCCATATGATAATTTTATGGTACATTAAATTTTTCTTAAATATCTATATTATCATTAAATGGAAATTATTATTTACTAAGACATGTACCATTTATACATATGGTGTTCATATTTACTGTTAATTGATTAACTGGGGGATTATTGATAAATCTATATCTTTTATACAATACAGATATTTGATAAGGGATATTTTTATGAGATAAATCAATTACTTGATAAATTAGGAATTATTTGGATAGGTACTACATGGGTGGGGCCTGGTTATAGATAGCCCCTCAATGCATCAGATGTCTCATGGGATGAGTTAGTTGGCTAGATGCTTTAGATGGGTTATTACCCAATATATTAAATCATCTTATGAAAGATATTGATGGTTATAGTTCTATGTACCTAGGAAATATGACATCCAATAATCAAGAATTTACCTCATCTAGTTTCAGTTAATATTTATCAATGATTTTTTGTGTCGACGTATCTATGGATACATTTCATTTTTAGTTATTTAGACGGTATGTGTTTCAGTTTCATACCTTTCCATATTTATTATTCATTATCTAGTTATTTTAACAGAATGATCTTCTAGTTATTAACTTTCGATATTGTTTACGTACTTCTATTTAGTTTATTAATTACATGGCATGTGCGTTAAATTATTTACCCTTCCATATTGTCTATTCTCGTTGATTCACTATTTATTCTGCTAAAAATTATCTTTACTGAGCATTTGAGTTCACCCTTATTATGTTTTTTTCCTTAGGAATCAAAGAAGTAAGAAAGATATGAAAGGATACACTAGATGGAATACTGTTATTCTTGAAGTTATTTATTTAAAGAGAAAAAAATATGTTGTAATTAGTGTATTAATATGTAATACAAAACTCATTTATGTATCTAGTTTACCAAGACTACTGAACTCTTTATTCCTTCAAGATTTGATTCCTTGTAATCATGTCAATATAATAGTATCAGACACCGAATCCAGGATATCTTGGGTCAGGTCGCTACATGGAGAGTCTAAAGCAACATGAAATCCATAATCCATTTCCAAAAACCAAGGGTCATACACAAAACATGATGGATTTAAGGAATATACCACAATGCATATGTAATACAATTATTAAGACTATGGGTAAAGATCATAGAAGACCTACCTCATTAATGAAGATTTTCAAATCATTTCCAAAGAATGACATCCTTGTCAAGGCTCATCCAAGCCTCACCTAAACTCCCAGGAACCCAACCGAGATCATCTCAAACACCTAATCCCTATCCTCATGACAAGTGACCAAAATTCATTAATTATAATGATTATAATTAATTAATCAATTAAAACTCAATGCTCAATAATGTTGAAAAACTCATCAGGTGATCAACTCTAATCAAAAATCCAAGAAGCTACCATGGAAGGTCCATAACGCACTCCTGACACCATTCCCCAGAAAATACCTAAGAGATGATACCATTTCAATACTTAATTAAATTGGTTTAACTAGGAAAACATAAGAAAATTCATCGTGAACACATACCTTAACGAAAATCCTTGAAATGATGTAAAAAATATATCTTAGGTTCTCCTATACCTGAGACACCCAAAACCCCCCATCATCCTTGGCTGATTCCACAATGCTCTCATAGAATTAGAATCAGATCCCTAAACCCACACATCCAAAATTATAAGAAAAGAAGGGGAAGAAGAAGGTAATCCATTATAGGTTAAATCTTACCTCGAAATGCCAAAGAATAACCACCAAAAAACATCCTTGATGAGGATTAAATAAGAGAGGAAGGGAAGAGGATCCCTCCATTGGTTCCTGCACATGAGGGAGAGAGGAATAGAAAGGGTAACACAAAATCCCAATGGGTAAAAATGGTAAAAATTCTATTTTAATTATATTTTGGGTAGCTGCACAGTTTGTCAAATTGTCCAGCAACCATGCACCCATTACTGTCTAACACCCATCCCCCGCATGTTTTGACAATCAGTACACCAACCGTGTTGTCAGCAGTACCACCCTTTTACAGCAAAGTGCATGGTTTGTCTGAAACCATGTGCATCCCATGCAGCATGAATCAAACCCTTCTCAACATTGCATGGTTTCTCTTCTTGCCTCACTCAGTTTACCCTAAACCATGTTCAAACTGTGAAACTCAAACATGCACAATTCAAAATGAACAAAAAACCTTCAAAGTATCAAGGTGTCTCATGATTTCCCCTAAACCGTGCACCCTTGCTAGAAAAGTCCAAAACTCCCAAAACATAACCTAAATCCTTTGAATCTCATCCAAACACCCAAGCTACCTCCCGAGAAACATTCCTCATCACAAAACACCATTTTGAGACATTCCAACACTTAGAACTTCATTCCGAGTCTTGATTCAACATCAAACCCATTCAGTAATGAAAATTCAAATTCCTTCTGAATTTTTCACTCATGTGAACATACGATATTACATTTATATTGATAAAAATATAATATATTTTATTTAATATAATTTATATTTAACTAAATATACATGTACGCTTGATATATAAGATATTTAATTAAAAATTTCATAGAAAATTAAAATTATATATTATTAAAAATCTTATTCAATATAAAAATATATGTTAATATATATATAAATATAATTTTCCTAATTATAATTTATATAATGACAATTAATGTATTATAAATCATATTTATATGTCATATATTGAGTAAAAATAGTTTTTAATTTAATTAAAAAATCGTATTAATTAAAAATATAAGCTAATTAATATTAATATACATTAATAACATTTTGTTTTTTCAGTTTTACATACATATAAAAAAATATTAATAATTAAAAATTAATATGAAGCATAAATATCGACTGATTAGTATCAAGTACTGGACGTTTAATAAAATTTCATTTATTTTTTTAATTAAACATATATCAAACTTATGTTACATTAATTTCACACACACCTATAAATGATTAATGAAATTTCATATAGAAACACACACATATAATATTTTTGTAATTTATTCAGTTTTTACAATTGATTTTAGAATTTTATATATTAAAATAATATATTTAATATTTATTTTGTTTTTAATCTGTAAATTTTATTCATTTTATATATATTTATTCTGTATAAATTATTTATTACTTTTTAAAATATTTTCAAATTTATTCATTTTTAATATTACTTATTCATTAATAATCTTAATTATTTTTAGTATTTTTTCAATTTATTCATTTTCAATTTTTATTTTTTTAATACGTTTTGTAATTTTATCCATTTTTTATATTTTTTTATAAATATTTAATCATTAAAAATTAATTTTTTAAATGTTTTTGTAATTTATATAATTAATATGTATTAATTATCATTTTAACATGTATTCATCTTAATTTTTTTTAATAATCTATATAATGAATAACACTTATTCATTTTTAAATATTTTTTCGACCTATTGGCTTTTTTAATTATTAAATTTTTCTCAGTTTTAATATCCATTCATTTAATATTATTTAATATTATTTATTCAATAATGATGTCGATTATTTTTTATGTTTCTTTTTATTTTATTCATTTTTAATATTTATTCATTTGATAAATATTTAATTTATTCATTTTTAATATTTTTTAATTCAAGATTATTACTTATTATATTTAATGTTTTTAATATAGAAATATATTCATATATTTCTATATCAATATTTATAATATTTCCTTAAATATTACTTATATAATAAAAAATGCTTATTTACATTGAATAAGTCATATATTTAGTGAAAATGGTTTATAATTATAAATTTATATAGAGGCTTTTCTTTAAATAAAAAAATGAGGCTTCGGCCCAAACATTTTAAAAAAATTAATATTAATTAAAAATATTGACTAATTCATATCGAGTAATGGACATTCAATAAAATATCATTTTTTTCTTCAATTTAACATATATCAAATTTGTGATACATTAATTTCACACACACATATATGTAATTAATGTAATTTAATATAAAAACACAAACTCACACATAATATTTTTGTAATTCGTTCAATTTTGAATATTAATTTTAGAATTTTATTTATTAACAAAATATGTTTAATATATTTTATGTTTTAATTGGTAAATTTTATTAATTTTTTATATTTTTATTCAATATATACTATTTATTACTTTATAATATTATTTAAAATTTAGTAATTTTTAATATTATTTATTCATTAACAATATTAATTGTTTTTTAGTATTTTTTTATTTATTCATTTTTCATTTTTCTTTGCATTATATTTTTGTAATTTTATTCATTTTAGTTATCTATTTATACATGTTTATTCATTAAAAATTAATGTTTTTAATATGGTTGTAATTTATATAGTTAATATGAATTAATTTTCATTTTAATATATATTCATTTTTAATTTTTTATATAATTTATATAATTAATAACACTTATTAATTTTTTAAATATTTTTGCAATCTAAATTTTTTTGAATGATTAAATTTCATTATTTTTTAACATTCATTCATTTTATATTATTTAGTATCATTTATTCACTGATAATGTTGATTGTTTTTTCCTTTTAATTTGAGATTATTTATTTCTAATATTTTTTCATTCAATATTTCTGTAATATATTCTTTTTTAATATATTTTTTATACATATTTATTCATTAACATTTAATTTTTTTAAATATGTTTGTAATGTACACATTTTACATGACTTCATCTTCATTTTTAATTCTTTAATAATTGATATAATTAATAAAACTTATTAACTTTTTTTAATATTTTTTATGTTTATTCATTTTTATTTATTAAATTCCACTTATTTAAAATATTCCTATAATTAATACAATTTATTTATTAAAAATGTAATTATTTTTTTACTTTTTTATAATTTATTCATTTTTAATATATATTTGTTTTATATTTTTCAATTTATTTTATATAGTTTTTATGAGCACTTTCCAAAAAAAAATGCTAATAAAGATATGTTTTATTAGTGCTAAAATAGAAAGAACTGATAAAGCACAAATTTATCAGCACTATCTATGAAACTGATAAAGATATATTTTATCATCACTAATAGTTAACATTGATAAAGATAGGTTTTATTAGTACCTTTTATTTTATCACTGATAAAACCTATATTTATCATCTTTTCTTGGATAGCGCTGATAAAACCATTTTATTCATTTAAATAGAACCCTAATAGAGAACCTCATCACTTGCATCATTCATGCTCTCACAGAAATAAACCTTCACCTTTGCTCCCCTATGAACTTCTCAAATGAATCGACACTCTAAAAACCCAAGGTATGTGATTCCTTATTCTCTTTTTTAATTGATCTTACATTATTTCAGTGTTTTTAATTTTTCCAAAAGGTTTGAGTTTGTATTGTGATCTAAAATACTCAGAGGCTCAAGGATCATTGATCCGTATGGCCTTATTCTCCCCACCCTCTCACCAAGAATACCATCTCCTGTACAATGTTCATCCAAGTGAATCATTTTAGTATTCTTTCAAATGGAATGACTAATCATTGAAGTAGCATACAGATAAAACTTCCATAAAACAGGTCTCAGTTAGCCACGGTTCATCTTCTTTCTAAGCTTCATGTACTTAGAAGTAAACCCTGAATTTTAATTCTTTACATTGCTGGATAGACTTCAAGTTTGGATCACAACATGAAATGTTTTCATACAGAAAGCTGAAGTTTAAATTTTGCTTCCTATTTTCTTAAATTTTCATTAAAACTTTAGTAATTATTTATAATCATAATCTATCATTATATTTAATCTATTTTTTACTAGTAAATCTACCCAATACCATGAAAATGACAATAATAACAACTTGGAATTAATTTTTCCTATTATGCATGACACACACACATTCATCATGAGGGAAAGAACCACTTTCTTAGAAAACCTATTAGGTTACATCGTTTCCAATTTAATTTTAATTAATTTCAACCAATTATAGATAACTATTTTATTATTTTATTTCGGTGAAGTAATAACATTTCTTAAGGTATTTATTTTGTTTTGATTATTATCAATGAAAAATGTCATAGTCTTAAACTCACTATAATGATTTATAAATATTTCTCATTTTTTCTATATAGTTTTTTTTATTTTCCTTTACACATATGTACCCTTTTATATTAATTTATATTTTTTATTACTAATTATGATGGAATATATTTTAAATTTGAATATTTATTATAATCTATTGTTGATTAGTCAATTTTTGATATGTCATAGTTTTCTATTTTCTTAAAATCGAATATACTACATGTTTTCATTCTTATTTTTTTGATATACATGTATATATATTTTTTATTTTATTTTGATTATATATTTATATAAATATTCATAAGATCAAATCTCAAATAAATGAATCAAGTTGGTTATAGTGTTTATTTTTCTATTATTTTCTTTAGAAACTATCAACAAAAATTCATATTATTGTTGTATGATATTTGGATGGTTAAATAACTTAATTTTATGCCTTCTGTAGAAATCATGTTTTATTAATTATATTTAAAAATTATTCATTTTTTTACTATACATATTGTATTACATATTTATATCTCCAAAGTTAATATTTTTTATGTTTTTTTTCATAAAAAAAAATCTTATGCATTCTCTATTTCATATATCATTTTCATAAATTTAATTTCTAACACACGAGAAAAATCCTAGTTTAAATTAATACTATGATATTTTTGTGGTATTTGTGTGATAATGTGTCAACAAATATTCTTTCAGAAAAATTAAATCTATGATCTGATCCAAGAAATGATATTTTTTAAAACTGGTGTCCTATATTTTTAGGTTTACATATTCCTATGATAGATCAAATTTATTTTGATAATGAATCGATTGATGGGTTGGATAACTAGTTTTAAAGGTTTTGTATCATCTATGTAATAGAATAAATTTATTATTACATTTTTAGGGTTTTATTTTTGATAATATCATAAATATCATTGATTTATTTCCTCTAATAGAAATATTTGAGAACTATCAAAACATGAATTTCCAATTGAAACTATTACAATTTATTTTAGAGAAAACTCTATATATTCAAAGGATTTTTGGACTTATGTTAAGGTTTCTAATATACCATACTTGGATTACCCTTGAAACCACAAATGTATTTAATTTTTTTTGACGCTGTTACATTTTGATGTAATAAAATTAAAATATGATTTACCAAATAGTTTAAAATTTATTTAAAACACTCTTATATTTTTATAAAAAAACATGTTAAAAATAGTGTGAGGATGGAGTTAAAACTCATAGGAATAATTTTAAAAAATAAATTTTGTATATTAATAATATAAAAGAAGAGTGTGAGGATGGATTTAAATAGATTATCATGTTTTTAATAGAGAATACATACATCCATTTTGAAATCCTTTGTCTATGTTTACTGTGTTTTTATTCAAGAAACATTCATCCAGAAGAGTTGGAAGAACATTTTATTTGTAACGGAGTAGATCAATGCTATAAATTTTGGACTAAATATAGAGAGAAACTAAATTTTCATACTGATTGGGATTATACTATGATTTATAAATCATTTCATATAAATACCAGTGTAAATGATTATGGATATTGTATAGAATAAATGAAAATCAAAATTAAAGATAACGTTCATGAGTGTCCAAAGTTATTTGAGAAGTTAAAGAGTTGTGCTAAGAGACTATTTTATACAAGTTTTACTAAATATAAAGTATTTTTAGGAGCATTGAAGTTATATAATTTGAAATCAAGTAGTAGATGGAGGGACACTAGCTTTACAGAACTACTTGGTCTTCTGCATGTTATGCTACCATAAAAAATAAGCTTCCTTGTCAAACATATGATGCTAAATTAATGTTATGTTCAATGGGCATTATGTATAGAAGAATACATGTCTGTTCAAATGGTTTCATATTATTTCTCAAGGACCATGTAACACACAAAAATAGGACCTACGTGTGGTGCAAATCGATAGAAGAAAGAAGAATCAAGTCATTCAAAAGTTTTACGGTTCTTTCCTATAATTCCAAGGTTTATATGAGCATATGGATATTAGGAAACCTCTAGAAAATTGACATGGCACCTAGATACATGAATTGAATATGGAAAACTATGTCACCCAGTAGACTCTCCTTGGTAGAAGAAATTGATTGTGATTATCCTAAATTTGGAAATAAGATGAGAAACTAATGTCTTTCATTAGCTATATATGGATTAAATACATTTGGTGTATAGAGTAGTGCTCATAGAACATGGTCAGTTATGTTGGTAAATTATAACTTATCATCATAGTAATGCATGAAGCATAAATTCGTTATATTACTTCTACTTATATCCAGACCCAAAAAACCTAGTAGTGATATTAATGTCTATTTGGATCCATTGATCGAAGATATGAAATTGATTTAGGATATAGGAATTACATTGTATGATGCTCATAGAAGTGAAGAATTCACAATGAGATCCATATTGTATGAGATAATAAATGAATTTCCTGCTTATGTAAAATTTTTAGGCTATAACATTAAAGGAATTTCTGGGTGTCCCATTTGTGAAGAATTCACACACTCAGTTCGGTTGAAACATTCCTCAAAGACTTTTTTTTAACATCAAATGTTTTTACCCAGGTGACATAAATACGGATCCTGGATGACATCATTCGATGGGAATACATGACAAGGTATAACACTATCTCCACTAACGGGTGATCAACTAACTAATAAAGTAAAATATATTAACACTATTGTTAGAAAACCTTTTCTTAAAAAACCATAAAATCATGTTGGAAAAAGTGATCAATTTTCATTGAATTGTCGTACATGAATTTTTTGAATGTCATATATTTTCTTGATTCCATGCATGTAAAAAAATTATTTGATAGTGTTTTGAGCATGTTACTAAATGTTCATAAAATGAAATATGGCATCAAGGCTAGGTTAGACATGATTGATATAGGGATTAGGGAAAATTTGTAACTGGTGAAGGGTGAAAGATGAAATTTTCTTCCTCCAACAACTTATAAACTATCAATACAATAAAATTTTAAAATTTTCAATTTACTTAATGGTGGAAAAGTTCTGAAGGGATATTCATAAAATATCAAGAATGTCTTTTTAGTGACTAATTTGAAGTTATAGGTTCCAAAATAACACAACTATCATTTTTTGATTCAATATTTGATTCATGCCACTTTATGTTGCATTCTGAATAAGGTGATTTTAGTCATATTATGTGAATTAGATATCTTCTTCCCACCAACATTATTTGATATAATGGTCCACCAAATGGTTGACTTAGTTAAAGAGATTCAACAATGTGATTTTATCCATTACAAATAGATGTACCACATTGAATGGTATATGAATATTTTGAAAGGGTTCATCAAGAATAGAAGTCATCTAGAAAGTTATATTGCATAATGATATATTGTGGAAGAAGATGTTGAATTGTATATTGATTACCTATCTGATTTTGATAGCATTGGTCTCCTAAAATATCCTCAGAACATACACCTTATGGGTGAAAGGGTTTAATGGAAGATATGTTATTACAATTACTATCATAGAGTGGGAGAAATATCACATTTACATTTTACATAATAGTGTAAGGGATTCTCTATACTTTTAATCCCATAAAGTAATTCTTAGACATTTTAATCTATCAAAGGGTGAATGAAGGTTATCAAACACACATAATCAATAGTTTATATGTTGTTTCCAATATAATATTTATATGAATTTATTTAAAAATATGAATTCAATTATAGAAAAACTTTGATGGATATCCATGGGACCAAAATTAAATTTTATATCTTACACTTGTTTTTTAATTAACGGTTGTACTTTTTATAAAAAGGAATAAGATGAATGTAGTTTGATGAAAAGTAATGGATTTATGTTTGTGCTAAAAGAGACGCACACATCCGATTTTAAGGATAGAAATCAAATTTATGTGAATATGTCATATTTTGGTATTATAGAATAGATATATGAGTTGGATTATACAACACTCCAAAGGTCAATTTTCCATTTCAAATGGGTTTACAATAGGAGTGTAGTAAAATTAGATGAAACGGGCTTCATGAATGTAAATTTTAGTGTGGAGGGGTATAAGAATGATCTATTCGTAATGGAATTAAAAGTGGTGAAGGTATATTATGTCTCATATCAATCAAACAATAATTAGTCAATTTTATTGTTGGTGTCTAAAAAAATGCAGGGTTATATGAAAATTCAATTGGGAATGAACCTTTCATTTGGATATTATAATCATTTCATGGTGGTCTTAATATAGACAGTGTCATGTATGTTATAGGGGACCACAAAGAGGAGATTTGGATACTAAATAAAAGAGCCAAATCCCTTCAACCTATAAAGAAAAAAGAGAGTTAAATGATGTGTTTTTAACATACTATGATTTTAATCATAATATTATGTGTTCTCTACTACATTTACATAATCTAAATTAAATTTCTCACTATTATATAGATAATGACTTCTTCACAAGGTGATGCGATCAATCCTGAGGAAGAAATAACTGCCAATGTTGAAACGATGGAAATATTAGGGGATCAACAACTTGTTGATGGAAAAAACAATAATGAAATAACATATCCATGTTAAATAAAATTATCAAGGAAAGGAGAAAAGGTATAAAATTTGAGGTTGGATGGGATCAACATGGACAACCAATTGACCCCAATAAGGAAATTTTTTTTAGGTGAATTAGGCTCACCATGAGAATGCATGTGTCAATTGATATAGATACATGGCATAATGTAATTCCTACACTGAAGACAACCGTATGGGAAGATATTTAGGTAATTTTCTGATATACTTTCTCTTTTTTACTGAATAATTATATAATGAAACATTTATTTAATTTTCAGTATCCATTATAGAGTTCATTTATTTTAGATGATCTCTATAATATATATGACTTAATGGTATATTTAAAATATCATATAGGATTATGAACACTTCTTACAATGTATCATCTTAAATATGTTGATGGGAAAGTAGACCCCCACCCACCAATTACATATTCACACATTATAAAACAGGAAACATGGAAATATTTCATTAGTCGACATGATGAACAATTGTTTCAAGTTCATTATAATCAATAATATTTTATTTGAAAATATTTATTTTGTCCAATTTGAATAAAAAATAACAATTTATGAAATGGTGAAGGAGTGATGAAAATAAGAAACGTGCATCAAAACACATGTACCATCACTGTAATGTAATGATGGGATATGCTTCACTTGAGAAGAAAATCTTATGTATTTTAAATACATAATAAACATTTCATGTGATATGAAACAACATATGTTCCTTCATTTATATGTATAATGAGGAATCAAAATTTGAAGCAACTTCCTGTAATGTCCAGTTTTTTAAACATGATGAAAAAGTGAAGGAAATTAAATTATTCTATTAACTAGGTAGGCCGGTTTTAAAAACCGAGGGTCGAAACTTTTTATTCTGACAGTCGACACTGCGGCGTTGATAGAATAAAAATATTGAGTTTATTTTATTGATACACGTGTTTGTTTATTTTAAAAAAAATGAAATAACTCTCAAACGGTGCGTCGTATGAGAAATATGAGACCAACGTTAGGTCTGAAACGCTGGGTTTATCCTAGATAGGGTATAACTTTGATTCGCATCGGGTGTTTGGAACCCTCACACATGATAATTCCATATTTATTTTTAATTAATTAATTATTATGTTTTTTATAGTAAATAATTATTTTCTCACCAATGGTGTTTTGAATGAGAAATATGACATCACAGATAGTTTCAGGACATGGGGTTTACCCTAGCTAGGGTATAACCTTTGCGAGCGGCGGGTGTTTGACCATATCGTACCCGAAGATAATTTAATTGGGTTATAAATATTTTTTTGGTATCAGAAATAATAATAATATTTTTTTTATTAATATTATTATTTATGTTGAAGACAACAAATGAAAATACACTTCCATAATTAATAAATTTGTCGTGGTGTAAATAATAAATAGGTATTGTAATAAATATGATATTTTTAATTGTTCTAATTAAATAGTAATGCACAATCAATATTTATTTAATAACTTTTATCCATTATATTAATGGTTGTTATAATTGAAATATTAATGTTTTCATTTATGGGTTGAATTAAATAATTATTATTATTTTAATTACTGTTATTATTATTATATTAGGACAAAAATATTGATGTATATATATACGAGGTATATATATATATATGAGAGTAAATATATATACATATAGTTATATATACATGTGTGAGTGTATATATATATATGAAGATCTGTATATATATATATAACACATATATACATGGTTGGATGTTAATTATTGGGTTAGATAAAATATTATTAATTACCTACATAAATGCATTTAACATGTCGAATTAAATCAAGTTGTGGACTTTAAAATTTTTAATCCAAATCATTAAAGCGACCTAGGGCACGTGCATGCGCACCCTGTTGCGTGTTCCGGATATCAATTAAAATTAATTAAATGATTGTTCATGCTTTATGTAAAATATTATGTCGCGTCATAGAGCAACATTGGGGTTAAAAATAATTAAAAAGGATTAAAGGAAATTAATGAAATTTAAAGAGGGATAAAAATAAATAATAAAATAGATGCGATTGGAGATAAATTAAAAATAATTAAAATGAGGTAAACTCAGTTTTATTATTTATTTCATTTTTCCAAAATTTTATTTTTATTATATTATTTATTTATCTCCTTTTTTTTACTTTTTCTTTTTTGTCCTTTCCTTTCCTTTTTATTTATTTTTCCTTTTTTTCATTTCTTTCCTTTTTTTTCTTTCTCCTCTCTTCCTCTCCTCCTCTCCTATGTGTGGCGCACCCCTCCTCCCTAGGTGGTGCCCACCATAGTACTCCTCCTTCCGAAGAATACATCTCCTCCGTCTATCATCCATTTTATTCATCATCAGGTGCAAAGTAAACCTTAGGGAATTTTTAACCATGCATAAGTGGAATCGTAGGTTTTCGTTGTGTATCCAATGCGCAGTTCGTCGCGAAAAGATTTTTCCTAATTTTGGGGTTTCTTTAAAATATTCTGGTTTCTTTTGTTTCAGGTCAAATCAAAGGCTACCATATATGATAGGATCATCTACAAACATAAGGTTGGGTGTCTACTCTCTTTCCCTATGTTTCATTGCGATTTATAAAAACCCAATGTTGTGTCGTTAGTCGGTGCCTACCGGCTTTGTGAAAATTCACCCAAACTCTTTAATTAAATTGTTTTGTATAGTTTTTTCACACCATTGGATCATTAATTAAATTGTTTAATAGGTTTCAATGTGGTAGGACACCCCTTTGGGTGTGCCCACATGGTCAGTATAAATTCTGTTAGCCCTGGTATTTAATTCATTTAACTGCATATATTGTGTAGCCTATTTTTGTTGTGTTTAAGGTAAATAATTAATTTTGAATAATTATGAACCTTGAATTTTTGGATCATTGATAGTTATTTGTGTTTAATTATTTAATTATTTAAATGTACATGTCCAGGCATTTAATATAATTCATAGCATGTGTTGCGCCGCCTATTTTTATTGTGTTTAATTTAAGTAAATAATTTAGACTAATTATGAACTGGGAATTGTTAGATTCCTAGTAGTTGGTTGTGTTGAATTATTTATTTACTTAAAATTTAATTTACCTTCTTATGTTGATGTGGTCTATTTCCTTGTTAATATTGTTATTATGCAATATTTAATTTGTTCCTTGTGATGCACGGGTGTATCTGGTTAGTTTTAAAACTGTGATTTTATATACTAATTATGTCATATCTGCTGCCATTAAAACATTAATTAAAATTATGCTGGAGAAAGGAAGAGGGTCTCGTATTAAGGGCCACACTTATACCCTTTTTTCCTGACTAGTTACCTCTATGTGCCGGGGGGCGGTGTCATTAGCTTTGTCGGACCGAGACTTCCCCGGGAATTCTAATACTTATGAGTGATACAGGTTCCAAAAGGGCCCATTCGGAAAGATCTGTTGGTAATGTGGCTAAGCCAGCCTCAGATGACACTCGACCCCTTTTTACGAGATCGGGATGGACTAAGGGTAAATCCATGCCTCATGCGATACTTGGTCTTTCAAAATATTTCCTTGGATGGGCTCAGTGGTATTAGATAAATTGACGGATGTTCCATAGTGATACCTTTGGGATGGGCTTGGACTCCAACTCTCAACTTGAACCATAATAATTATGCACTTAAGGTTTATATTATTTCCATTTGAGTCACTTGAGAATTCAGATATTCTTCCGATATGTGGAAGTGCACCTAATTGACACTTGACTTAGAACCCAAGTTAAATCACAAGCTTGGGGTATACCTCTTTCTTGTTTTCCTTGTTTCTTTCTAGGTTTTATATATATAATTGTACATTCATTCTACTAACAGGTACCCTTTCAAACTAATGGCTTAGACTAAAGAAGGTGATTAGGCATGAGTTCCGTTTGGAACTCGGGACGACTTCTTTATTCCATTGCACTTAATTAATTATCTGAAATTGTTATATAATGGCACATTTCATTTTATCATTGCACGAAATGGAACGGATTAGACACATTGGGTGCCAGGCTACTAGGATTTTATCTCACACCATGCTTGGGCATCATTGACACCCGAGTAGATTATATGATTGCCGGTATTGACAAAGGAAAGTGTGCCACTTTTTATTCTTGATTGATTTTTTCTACATAGGATGGAGATTGGGGACGAGGACCAAGCCTTTCTCGTGATGTAGTTTTCACACTTTGCTTCTTTTCTTTTTATTTGATAGCATGATTGGGTTCTGTTTTCTGTACTTTCAGTTTAGACATACATCATGGCATGACATAATTTTGTGAGCTTCCACACTTGATTATTATTCAGTTGGATTACTTGTATTTCTTCTACTATAGTTTATTCATTTATATGATTCTGCTATTTATTATTAATTATTTTTTACTTCCGCCTTGATAATACCTATTACCTATGAGGTCATAGTCACCCCCTCGGACACAAAAAGGACCCTACTGCTAGTCGGAAACCTCTAGAATTTGGGGAGATTAACTTGATGTCATTTAACCCACCGGTCCAACCACTGACTTAGAGGTGAGTCGGGTCAGGATGTTACAAAGTGGTATCAGTGGTGGTATTTTTCCTCTGTCTTAATGTTTTGGGTTGGTAGACAGGAGACTAGGAATGTATCAGTGCTTGGTTAATAGCCATCACTGAGACTGATCACCCCATGTACGGAAAATGACCAAGTGTACATGGTTGGGATTGTTGTTCAATCTTTTCGATGTTACATTTGATATGATTTCTCCTTGAGTGATTGGTGTAATTTTCATTGCTTATGAATTTATGGAATTTATGATATTTTACCCTTGGCATGTAAGGTTAAGGATGAAACATTGCATGCATCATAATAGTCACATAGGGATTCGTATTCCATGCATAGTGCCATGCCATGTGGTTAAATTTTAGGCTACATGTTAATTCAAATTGATTGCCTTGAATATATTCCATGTCTTGTAATTATTTAGCATGCCTTTTTATACAATGTTTTAGTGTTATATTTAGAATGCTATTATATCTCCATGATGCCTGTTTAATACCATGTTTGTCATGTATCATACTTTTATGCCTATTATCATGTGTTTGTGATTAAAATTTTATGCTTATTACAACATGTATCTCTCTGTTTTCTTTTTTTTAGTGACCTGCTAACTTGTTTGTTATGTAATTGGTTTCTTTGATAAAATTTATTGGTTTCCTTTGAATGTGAGCCAAATTCCAAAAACTATAAAGTGAATGGTCACTTTATAGGTTGATAGCCACCCATATATCTTGGCTGATCTGTGTTTGAACATGTTATAATTTCAAATGAATCGGTTAACTACCTAAAGGCACAACTAGGACCAAGGAGGCTAGTTGATTCATGTTCCTTATGAGATAACCCGGTAGGGGTGTTGTGACTCTTAATAACTAAACAACTGTTTTTTGGGGGTTGCATTCTAATGAACCCAGGTCGGCTTAGTGGGACCCTTATAGGTTTCCTTATCTTCTTTAAAGTATTTTATGTGATAGATTTCCTAATTAAGGACAGGATGTCAATTAATGTAAATTTTTTTAAAATGAAGTTTTATAAAACTTGCATGTTTTCCATTTATGCTTTGTTTAAGATCATGTACCTTGTGTTTTGTTTTGAAAAAAATTGTACTTGATGTTTGGATTAAATATTTTGATGATTTAAGATAAAATGTGATTAAATATAAAGGGCTTGGATATGGAATATGTAGCAATGTACTCTGTTTAAGACCCTGGTATAAGAGTAGTTTGAATTTCTCCTTGGGTTTCTTTGGAATAGAACCTTCCACATGTCTTTGTCCCTAGCCGGACTCCATTTCTTAAAATGACACCATTGTTCAGAAGGGTGGTCATGTTTCCCTTGAATTGTGTTTTGAGCTTGAGCATCGAGAAATGCTCATTTTTATCAGGTTACTCATGCCTTAGGAATGATCAGTTTCTTCATAGGTTGTTCAACCCTCTCTTCTCCATAGTGATGTTTGATTCAATACATTTTCCTCTGAGTTAAAAATAATCATGCTTCTATATCACCTCGGGGTAGTATATGTTCACGTACGCAGTACCGTCGAGTGCTTAATGTTATGAAAAACTGGTGGATTTCTGTGTAAATTTCATGTATTGCGCTATAAAATAAGTTTCGAGTCGTCTTCTTAGTAAAATGTATTTTGTGTTAAAGGTATCAAGTTTGTCCCAATGCTCGGGATGACTTCCAGAGACTTAGGTGTTTTGACAAACCAGCCATTTTGGTTGGGCTTTCATGCTAATTGTTTAAATTTTATCCTTCTGCTAATCTCCAAATCCTCTCAGTGTACTCTTCCTTAAGTGATGATCATGTCCCCTATGTTGTGTTTATCCTTGATACACTAAGATAGAATAGGTCTTACGCCATGTTAAAGCTTTAAAAGTTTTTAGACTTGTTTAGGGTGGTTTTCTTAGTGTTTCACCATGATGTGTTGTTCCTATCAAGGCTTTGGTTAGTCTTGAGTGACCCTCAAATTCCCGTGTAGGAATTCTTTGGACGAACTCTTGTACACCATCCATTTCATCTCACTTGACCGCTAGATAGATGCTGCTCTGGGCTCAGTCAATGTTTGGATATGGGCATTTTTTCCTTGTACCAACGTCTCACTCGTAAACATGGAGTATGGACTACCTTGAGTTAGTTCCTTTCACTCTTGTTATGTCAATATAAGGTTATCGTAGACTTGTTGTCGAGATCGATGATGCCTAAATCAATGAACTTCACTGGAGGTCATGTATGAACTTCGGTGGACGTGTTCATCGTAAATGTGAGATACCTTTGAAGAACACATCATAGTTTAGTCTATAAATCACCTGCCATATAAACAGAGCATCTTCTTAAATGGTCATCTAGAGTGGCTTCAGTAGTTCTTGCTCTTATTCAATAATGCGGTCAGTGAAGGATCTTTTTTTCATGTCGTCAGGTGAGACGAGTGCAGTTTGTGTCGACTAGGGCGTTTCATAAAAATCTGTCTTGACTTGGGCTTTAAGGGTGACGGGGAATCTACTATTTTATCCATTTTGGAAATCAAGTGATAAGCGTCTCTAGAACGCTTAACGGCATGTCTTATATGAAATTTCAATGGAGGAAGGTGACGTGACTTAGAATTTTTCCTCTTTCTAACTTTAAAACCTAAGGTGGGAAGTAACCTTTGGCCAGAAGTAAATGAGACGACGATAGGGTTGTGTCTCTAGTAGAAAGAGCTTGGATAAATACCATCTCAATGTTTTAGTTGGAAAATGAGTGTTGGATCAGATCTTAATGGATTTTTTGTCGCTTACCTAACCAATGTTTGAGCATTTGTTGGGAGTTTAGATAGGCAATGTGACCTTTTGTACGAGACTACATGACCCAGTAGATCGGGTGAGGGTTACTGTAATGTCCTAGTTTCGGAAGCCACCCAGAGGCGCCCCATACCCGGTTGGTCACATGGCCTCAGGTGTATTTCCCCAAATTCTAGAGGCTTCCGACTAGCAGCGAGGTCCTTGGGTGTGATAGTCGGGAAACTATGACCTCATATGCAGAGTACATAGTGGAAGAAAACAAATAGACAACATCAGAAACTATAACCATCCGTACAAGAGTAAACGATAAACAGCGGAAGAGTAACAGTAAACAACTAGAGCACACACACACACATATATATAAAATGATGCATGATACACATGTCTAGGAAATAATCCAAACAAGTCACAATGATGAATACAATACTAAACCAAAGTTCAAAAGAAAATAGGTAAACTCCTCAGATCTCAAGCCATATCTTGGTCCCATGCTCTCCAGCTCCACAGCAAGCCATGTACCTGAAGTAGAAGGGCGCTTTCCCTTATCTATACCTTCAACAATATAATCTGTTTGGTCACAAAATCATGGCCCAAACAGGGTGTGAGACAAGGTACCAGTTGGAAACCACCCAAAGATATGTGCCTAACAGTCAGTGAATACATGGCAAGTAAAAGTACAGGAAGAAGTAAATAGGAAAGCACACAACAGCTACAATCCACAATGTATAGCATATAAAGTACAAAAGTAACAGCTAATCAACAAGTAGAACTAAAGGTAACCCCCTTGGTAGTTCACACAGCCTAACCCTTATGGTTCAACCTACAAGTACTAGCAACCCTCTGGAAACCACACACAGTCTCACCCCTCTGGTTCAGCTGAAGAATAGACTCTCTGAGGAGGCACTCACCATCAACCCCCCTATAGTCTCGTATCGTACTAAATGATATTTGGGGAAGCACTCAATGTCTCATTCCCCTTGTGGCCCGCGTCGAGGAACTACAGACTCTCTGAGAAAGCACTCATCGTCAATTCCCCCTTTGGTCTTGTATCGAATTAATAAGACACTATAGAGAAGCCCTAACATCCATTCTTCTTATGGTCTACTACACTAGGTTCTCACAACCCTGTGTAAAACAAACATTCATAGCATGGGTATCGCCCCAAGTAAACCTCAAGAACTACTTGGCTATCATTCTAAGGCACAAAAGCATAACAGTACAATAGTTCCACTATCCCACAACTTGGCATGACAACTGGAAAAACGCCTAATAGGAAAAACATGCATGGTAAAACATCTAGAGCATAGTAAAAATTACCCCATTCATAAGTATTGACCTCTAATCAAGAAATCAAGCAAAGAAGACAAACAATAGGGGAAAAACTAGGAAACACATAATACCCCGGTCAAGGGATTTGGTGTAATTGCACAAAATATCCAAAGACTTCCTACAGAAAGGCACAAACCACCAACCATGATGCTTTGAGATCGATATTCTTGAACCATGGGGATTTATTCTCCTTATAACGTTGAAGATCTAAGAAAATTTCCAAAACGCTCAACCCACGATATCTTGAGAAAGTGGGAAAATCATGGAACAAGGCTAAAGCCGAAGAGAGAGCTTACTGAGGCGATCCCAATGTAATCGACGACGGCTAAAATGGAGGACAGACCGAATCACAAGGGCTTGGAGATATTTTGTGGTCGTATGGGTTCTCTCACACAAATAACATGAAGAAGAAGTGAGTTTTGTCTGTCAGGCGCAACCTTGGCCCATTTAATGAAAAAAAATACAGGGCGTGTACATCTTGAGTACATGAAATGTACTCATCTTTTCCTTACTCTGCTTTAAGTGGCCTCCACATCACCCCCACACACCGTGTGTGTGGCCGGGACACGACCAACACACGACCTCGAGCGGCAAAGGATTACACGACATGTACACATAAAGTACACGATGTGTACATCAAAAATTTCCAGAAACTCCTCTTTTCTCAAAGACTCGAGGAAAAGGAAAGACATACCTGAAATAAAGATCCGGGTTCTTAAAAACTTCCCCCCTTAAAGAAATAAATCCCAAAATTTCCCTAACAAGGCATAGAAGAAGAAACCCCGAATAGCTCCGGCCACTGCGATCGTACATCGGCCCCCCACTCCTAGTTCTCATCCTGTACTCGGCCATGCTTCCATAGCACCCATACTAGAGGAACATACTACCCATGGAGAACCTTCGTACTTCGATCGAAAATCTGGATAGGATGCTCCTCAAATGATGCATCCGGTTCGAGCTCAACCTCTTCGGGCGGAAAGACATGAGACAGGTATAAAAAGTAACGTTGTAGATGAGAGATGTGGAAGACTTCGTGCTTGGCCCGGTACCTCTAAGGTAACTACAACCAATAGGAAACATGCCCAACTCTCTCCAATACCTCAAATGGTCCGACTTACCGCGGTGAAAGATTACCCTGTCTCCAAAATCCTCTTATGTCCCAACCTCGGTGCGACATGCAAGAAAACTGTATCCCTGACCACAAACTCCAGAGGTCATCTTCGATGATTCACATAAGACTTCTGTCGAGGCTGTGCTGTAGCTATCATTTTTCGAATCAATTCTATCTACTCTGAGGTCTCCTGAACAAGACAAGGTCCCAGCAAAGCTGCCTCTCCTACCTCCAGCCAGCATAAAGGTGATCAGCATGGCCTACCACACAAAGCCTCTTAAGGTTTCATCTGAATAGTCGCCTGAAAACCGTTGTAGTAGGAGAACTCCACAAGAGTGATTTGCTACTCCCAAGAACCTCCAATGTCTAGAATGAATCTTGGAGCATATCCTCAAGCACCTGGATCGTACGCTCGGAAAGGCCATCTGTCTGGAGATGGTATGATGTACTCAAGAGTACCTGTGTACCCAAATCCCTCTAAAGCCCCTTCCATAACCGAGAAGTAAACCGTGAATCCCTATCTAAAAAAACGGAGTGTGGAACTCCATGCATATATACAATCTCTCGGATGTATAGTCGTCCCAGATCATCAACACTGAAGGTCTTCTTGATCGGTAAGAAGTGAGCAACCTTCGTATGTCTATTGACGACAACCCAAAAAACATCGTTCCCTCGAGGAGACCTCGGCAATCCGGTCACAAAATCCATCACGACATCATTCCACTTACACTCTGGAATGGGTAAATACTGTAAAAGGCATGCTGGACACTGATGCTCTGCCTTCACTTGCTGATAGGTAGAACAACTCAAGACAAAACCAGCAACATCTCTTTTCATACCTGGCCACCAGTACTGGCGATGAAGATCCGGATACATCTTGGTGATGCTGTAATAAACTGCCCAAACTGAGGAATGGAAATCCCACATCAGCTCCTCATGTATGTCTGCTGGCCCCCATACGCGTCCTTGGAAACGCAAGATCTCATCCTCTCCCACTGTCCATCTTGGAAGAGGTTCCACTCCTGACACACTCTCTCGCAGGACTAATACTTTTAAGTCTGATAGCTACCTCATTTGTACCCGATCAAGAAGTGTAGAGGTAACAACTATAGAAAATAGGTAAATATTTCCCTATCTATCGTGCACCTCTAGATGCATCTCAGAGAATAGAGCCATAAGCTGTCACTCACTACTGGCCTCCTGAACTACCAGAATCTGAGTTCTCCTACTCAAAGCATCTCCCAATACGTTGCCATTTCCCGGCGTATAGGAAAGATTGAAATCAAAAGACTGAAGATACTTAACCCACCTGCGCTGTCTCAGATTCAGATCATGCTGGGTGAAGATGTACTTGACACTCTTGTGGTCTGTGAAAACCACAACGTGCTCTCCCAGAAGGTAATGTCTCCAACAATGCAAGGCATGAACAACATCTACCAACTCCAGATCGTGCATTGGGTAGTTCCTATCATGTGGCCTCAATTGTTGGGACCCATACGCAATGACTCCATCTCCTTTCATGAGCATAGAGCCCAACCCGATACTTGAAGAATCATAATAAATAGTATATCTATTTCCAAGCTTTGGAAAAACTAGTATCAGTGCTGAAGTCAACTGTCCCTTCATCTCATGAAAGGCTGACTCACAATAATCTAACCATAATAACATCACCCCCTTCTTGGTCAGACTTGTTAATGGTGCTTCTAGGCGTGAAAAGCCTTGAATAAAGTGTCTGTATTATCCATCCAGCCGTAGGAAACTCCTTACCTCAAAAACGTTCTTCAGATCCTCCCAGGAACCTACAGCTCTCACTTTCTCTGGGTCCATAGATACTCTTGCCTCTGAGATGACATGACCCAAGAGGTGAATATGATCCATCCAAAAGTGGAACTTTGAGAGTTTAGAATAAAGTTGATTCTCTCTCAGTGTACTTAGAACGATCTCAAGATGGGTAGCATGGTCATGTCGAGTGTGAGAGTACACCAAGATATCGTCCACGAAGACCACGATGGAGGAATCCAAGTAATGATGGAACACCGTGTTCATTAGTTCCATGAAAACTACTGGCACATTCGTGAGACCAAACTGCATAACCGTATACTCGTAGAGACCATACCTGCTCTGAAAGGATGTCAGAGGTATATTTGATGGTATAACATGCAACTGATGATATCCAGACCTCAAATAGATCTTCAAGAACACCCAAGCTCCTCGAAGCTAATCGAAAATATCATCAATCCTCAGCATGGGATATTAGTTATTGACCATCAACTGGTTCAGCTTCCGATAATCCACACAGAGCCTAAGGGTACCGTCTTCCTCCTTCGCAAACAGGATAGGCAAACCCCAAGGAGAAGTATTGGCTCAGATGAAACCCTTTTCTTGTAACTCCACCAACTGCTTCTTGAGATCCTCCAACTCAGTTGTAGCCATACTATAGGGAGGAATGGACATCGATGCCACTCCTGGAACGATCTCAATAGAGAAGTATACCTCATGCTCTAGAGGTAAACATAAAAAATCCTCTGGAAAGACATCTCTGAAACGATCCACCACTGAAGGAAAGTATAGCTATGAAGTCCCTTGATCATCCAGATAAAGACTAGAAATATGGGTCATAACCCTTCCTTTCCCATGATGCTTGAGTCCAGCTCGACTCGCCTGAACATCCCATTCTCCTCTATGAAGAAAAGATTCACCCTCTAGTGAAATGAAACTCACCCTACGGTGATATCAGTCGACGACTACCTGGAAGGGAAACAACTAGTCCATCCTGATAATGACATCATAGCCTCTTATCTCTAGGACATAGAGATCCCATAAGAAATGATACTCTACAACCTTGAGAGGGCACTCTCTGCACTGACGTACACTATATTTCCTCATCCCCAAAGCAGTGTCTAGTGTCAACAAGTCGGCATAAGAAAAGAAACAGAGTCCAAGGCTCTCCACAACAGAAAAATGAGATAATGCTATACATAGCACCCAAATCAAAAAGATGTGAAGATAAAAATGAGGCTACTAATATTGTACCTTGAACTGTAGAAGGTCCAGGATCCTGCTCCTGATAGGCCTGCTCCACCGTAAAAGGCTAGCCTACCCCACGGCCATGTGATCCGGCCTGACCACTCTGAGCTAATCCTCCCTAATGACATTGAAATATTGGTGAATAACTGCCATGTGCTCGACCTCCACCATGGCACAAATGGCCGGAAGAACACCAGTTCCCCGACTGGTGAGAAAGTGGTGGTGCTACTCCTGAACGTGGAGTCATGGAAGAACCACCATCACCAGCTACTGGTGATAAAACCTGGCAGAAACCCTGAAGGTGACCCATCTTTCCAGAAGATTGGTACTCCACTGGGTCTCTATTTCACTGCGACCTCATGTGCCCTGCCCATCCATACTGGTAGCATACTACCAGGATACCTGAAGATGTATCTCGCCTCCTCGGATCATCGTGCGTAGACTCCCTACGTAACTTCCTGCTGTCAAATGGAGGAATACTAGCTCTGGAAGCTGAACTGCCCTGGCTCACAGATCCAGAGTCTCTCAGACTGTGCACAAAAATCAGTGCCTTGTTGATGATGGATTTAATGGATGTCAACTGGAAGATATTCACCAGTGAGCGGATCTCCCGCCTGAGACCATCCTCAAACATCCTTGCTATGAAAATCCCATCTCCACCCCAGAGGGTTGTGAAATACTGCAGCTCAGTGAAACGAGATGAATACTCCAAAAAATAAAGAGTACCTTGCTCTAGACTCATGAAATCCTGGGATTGATCGGCCCTCAGGGTCTCTGGGTAGAAGTAGTCAAAAAAGATGTGATGGAACTCCTCCCAAGCTATAACCTGTTGATGACCTGCCTGTGAGATCATGTCCCACCACCTCTTGGCAGAGTCTCATAGAATATAGGTAGCGATCATGGCCCTCCTCTATGGAGGTGTTTCTAGATGCTGAATGATAGTCATCATGGATTCCATCCATGACTCTACAGCCTGTGGTCCTCCTTCCCCTAAGAAAGTAGGAGGATGCTTCTTTTGGAAAACCCGCATCAAGTCTGCCATAGTTTGGGTAGGAATCGGTGCTCCCTGAATGGTCTGCATCATCCTCATAAATCCTTCCCTAAAATATGCATCAGCTCCCACAACTGTTATGACAGCCGGTGCCAAGGCTGGCACGACTGGAGGATTGGCAGGAAGTCCCTAATCAGCCATATCTGGCGTCTGATCACTATCATGCAACATACATACAAACGTAGGACATCTCGGAGGCATAGCTATGAAAGATCAAAATCATACCATAGATCAAGAATATCAAGGAAAATGAATAAAGGAGTACAAAAAAGAAATAGTAGAATAAAACACTCAAGTTTTACAAAACATGACTACACGGTGTGTATAAACTCTACATTGCGTGCACTTCACTCTATTCCCCTGCCCGAGTCTCCTTGCACCACTATCCCACACGAGCTTCTTAAACTGAGACTACACAGTGTGTTCGCTGTGGACACGGCATTTAGTAGACATGGTTTCAATGTCTCATGTTGTTAGTTACAAGGTTGATTACACAGCTGAGACTACATGGCGTGTTAAAAACAAACACGGCGTGTACTTGAAGATTTTTCCCGACCCGTGTTGTTGTTGATACGGCCGGGTACACGGCTGACCCTTACTGTAGAGACCCTAAGCTTGACTTACATGGACATTACATTACATTTGCGGAACACTTAGTATATAACAAAAACACACACACAAGGATCGTAATAGTTTAGTGTCTTTGGAAACTCGGAATATAATCTTCTAATCGTGGTAAAAGATCTTCAACATCTCCCATAAAGATCTTCTTTTTTTTTATACCTAAAACCTTTCTTTATATCCTGGAGAAAATAAAACATAAAAGGGTGAGCTCAAATGCTCAGTAAGGGTAAACAAGAGAAATATCAATCACATCATATACATAAGCACATAACTTTTGGAAATCTTAACCTACAAAAGAGATCATAATTTCATAACATGGGGTAAATCATGGCAGTGAAATGTAATCACAATAATCATAACATAAAAAATGAAACTTTGTGGCATTCACACATAATCATAGAGAATCATTTCTTGTTAGTCAAGACTCATTGCCAAGACTATCTTAGTGGACAAAGTCCCTTTCTGAATCGAGTAACCCTCGTTTCAGTCCTGTTTCACTGTACCGGTATAACCTACCATTCCAGCCCTGTCTATCTCATGAGATATAAAATCTTTACCCAATGCATTGGAGGGAGATATAGGTCCCACCCATCTTATAATGAATCCTTTCTTATGTGTGCCACATAATCATAAAACATACATCATCGCATAACACATGAAACAAAAATGGGATTCTTGAAACATCATGACATCATAAATCAATTCATATAAGATAAAGAAATTCATAAAAATAATTCCATCACAACATGATCAAATCAATGTAATAATAGGGATAAAAACATAACCCTTTATTATCTTAGATGGAAAATAATTTTGAAAATCACTTGAACTCCATTCTTGAGGAAAATATCATTTCTTCTTCAAAAACATTTTTCCTTTCATAACATGTCATACAACATTAAAATAAAAGAAGTTGATTAAAAATAAACTTGAAAACTTGTAAAGGAAGCTTCTTGGAAACAATGTTTTAAAAATCCATTCATGCCGTATAAGTTAAAAAAAACATTCTTCGTACTTTTGTCGGAAAAGTCAAAAAGTACCTCGTACGGAAAAACGACAAAAGATTCCTTTCATATTCTTTACTAAAAACTCACCTAAGGGCAAAATTGGATTTAAACTATTGCAAGTGGATGGAAACAATATTTCATATTGAGGGAACATGGATGTGGATGATAAAATACACCCCAGTAAATACTTACGAATAAACAATCTCGGATAAAAATGAGATTGTGATATTTCCCTTACCTTAGATCCGATTTGCTTTGTTCGTGTCCGAAGCTCCTGTATAATGGTTTAAATAATGTTATTGACTTATTCTATAATCATACATATTGATATGAGATCATATATGGTCATATTATTAGCTTCTTGTTAGTAATATTTCATTGTTACCTGTTACTCGGGTCTTTATAACTTTTTGTTCTTATGCGTGTTTTGTCGAATAAATTCTTATTCTTATCTTTAGGTTATAGATTATTCATTTCCAGAATGGTATTAGTGTATTAAGTACCATATTCATTCATTCAATTCATTTATATAATCATTATGAAATGAAGATCATGTAGAACGAGTCGCATCACATCGTGGAGACGGTATTCCGTACGTACGCACGAGTGATGATATCGTTCCTATGATCATGGAATTGTATTGGAGTATATATATATTATTTCAGTATCAATATTACTTCATAATAATCATATATAGTTACTCATTACACCATTATACCCATCCTTGTAAGGTGATGGTGGAAAATAGATTACACCACGGCGTGGAGACGGTATTCCGTACGTACGCACGCGCGGTGATTTCATTTTTCCGTAGGATGGATAGAAGGTGAATTAGGGTTGTTTCATATTTATAATAACATATCAGTATGTAAGTAATACTGATGTTATTACTTTATCATGAAACAACTAATGAATAAGATGTTGAAGAAGAAAGAAATTGAAAAGATCGGTAATGGATATTACCTCTTCTTTTGGAACGCCTCTTTGAATCCTCCACTTAAAGAACTAAGATTGGTCTTTGGAGAAGACCAGGACCTCTAGGATTATTCTAGGGAAGTGGAGAGGAGAAAATGGCAGGGGTTGGCCGATCTTAAGTGCTCAAATTGGTGTGAGGTGGAGGGGGAGGAGGTGCCCTTTTATATGGGAGGAGAGGGGCACCTTAGGAATATCTCAAAATATTATTTTATATTAAAGTAAAAATCGGTTTATAATGGTTCCAAAGGGTCTTATTTCTAAGATAAGGTGGGGATGGGTCGAAATCCTATCAACCAATAGGACTTAGACAAGTTTAGGGTATTATTTTAACCTTATCAATTAGATTTAACTCTAAGTTAAATAATTTAACTTTTACCGTGTCTTTTTGTTTTCTTTCACTATATGGTTAATACACTTACTATAACATGCCAAACGAACCCCAAATTGTTTAGTATTAATATATATATCCTTATCTAAGTCATTTGGCCGAACCGTAGATTTTTAGGAATAAAATAACAATTAATAATATTATATTTGATTTAAAAACTATTTTGTGTCAATTTTGACACTATTTGATATATGATTTTTGTGAAAGTCATAACAGAATTATATGTTCCAAAAAAGTTGATTAAATCAACACTAATATATCATAGTAACCTAGAAAATTAGTGGAATTCATAAAAAGTCTCAAATTACATTTATTTTGGTATTTATATTATCAATTTTGTCAATATTTCATTAATAAGATAATTACTGCATCATCTTTGTGTCATAAATAAATTAAATTATTTGATGTCTAAAAATTACAAATAAAATACCATCATGTAGGAAATCTTTTTATCTTTCTAATGAATATTTACAATCGAATTTATCTTATGTATAACCCCATATTAAAAATGATTTACTTATTAAACTTTGGTTTTAACTATTTTAACCCTTCTTTAAATAAATTAATAATAAATGTCCTAATCTAATCCAAGTGGGCCTAAATGGTCATATTTTATTCAAAAGTTTGTTTTTGGTCGAATTACACTTGTCCAATAGAATTAGGACATGTGTTAGGGTAATATTAATATCATATTTTCCCTTAGTTACCCTATTTACTATTAACCGCGGTAAAAATAGTAAAAAGTTACTATTCACCAAAAAATTATTTTTATCTCATTGAACCACATTTTACTTACTGAGATCAACCGTGTCTGTCGGATTTTCGAAATTCCATTCACAGAAGCGGTAAAATTAAGTTTTATGCAAAATTCAGTTTTTAACCTACCACTTAGTGGTTTCACTATTCATCAAAAATTGAAAGTTTTCAGAAAAAAAAGCCAAAATTTCATCCTAAGCTATATTTCATATTCCGAATTCAAAAATGAAGTCTATTTTACCAAATTCATAACATAGAAATTGCATTAATTAATTTTATAATTAAATCCCACTGTTAAAACAAATAGCGTGTTTTTAAGAAACAATATCTATCAAAAGATTGACACTTGATTATGTCTGGTTTAAATGAGAAATTACATACAATGACCAACATTGTATTCAATTGTAAAAATATATTCTAAATATACTTTAAAACCACTCAAATTAATGATTTATCACTATTAATTATTTTGATTAAAAAAGTTGTTTTTAATTATAATTTAGTAATTTTCACTATTCATCAGAATATGAAAGTTATCCGAAAAGTACCAAAATTTCACCTTAGGCTAAATTCGATACTCCGAATCCAAGAATGAAGTTCATTTTGAAAAAATAAGATTTACATAATTTTAAAAAGTGGTTATTACTATTCATAACGGCTAGTTTTAATAATATTTTAGTAGCATATCGTTGTTTAGTGAAACTCAGTATTGCGTATTACACACACTATCGAGGAAGGCCGCGATTGCGTGTAATGCAAGGCAAGTCAAGGATGCGTGTTGTGCAAGATCCTTTTGGTGTAGCGTACAACACAAGACATTAATAAAATTAAAAAGAATATTTTTTATAAAATCTTGGGTTGTTACATTCTACCCCCCTTAAAATGAATTTCGCCCTCGAAATTCGTCGGGGTTATAAACGGTTTACTATTTGAAAGTTTCTTTGATAGAAACCCACATCGTAAAAAGGAATACCAAAACTTATCTTTAAAAACTAAATTATAAAACGTAATGGTTACCCAAGTTAACTAATCACTGGGTATCCACATAGGAGAACATAGGTGAAAATATGGACATGGAAGAGAAATATAACTATCATGTTCTGATGGAGAGTGGTAGAGAACATGGCTATGGAAAATCCAATAATCACAAATCCATAAATTTGTGACGATCTAAGGTACCATCCGATTCATCAGGTATAAGATCACTAGGACAACATTTTTGGTTTTCAAGATCATTTCCCTAAAGTTGAAAATTTGAATTGGAATAAATACTTTCTTTATTTTGGTACAATCTCACTATTGTTCGTGGCTAGAACAATTTCCACTTCATCTCTTAAATAAATGAAGTTGAATTTGTTATTCGTGAAGTGTTAGCAGATCATGTGATAGAATGACGGGTCATTCCATCTGTCTCAAACAAAAGGTTAGCAAAAATTATATACATAAGTCGATCTATAGTGAGATTAATCATATATAGTTCCTAAAATGGACTTATACTTCATATATCATACTGCTTAATATAATAAAACCAGTTTCTACTAAACATGGACTTCCTGTAGGCCAGTGGTAGGTGATAAAGGCCAGTCGCACTTCGGTTTTGGGTTTGATTCCCACATCCTTGTCCGACGCGATGGGCTGTCGCCCGTCCTGCAGGTTGTCCTTTTTCTAAAACTATATTACTATAACATCCCATCAATAATATCGAGAAAAATTCTATCCTTAAACAATACTAACTTATGTCCAACATATTCCATTCCAATCTTTAGGCTTATCCATAATACTGCAGTCCACTCTCATAACATAGTGAAAACGATTACCAGAGATTTAACACCATCGTCAAACCCCATATATCATAAGATATGTTTTGTTGGTCACATTCCAAACATTCAAAGTCCTTAATCATGTATTCTCTTGAATACCTTAGTGAAAACATGAATGCAGTTTAAAGTTAACACTTTCCACATACCAAAATCCTCAAAATTCTATATACTCAAACCATGACATCACGTAGTCCTTATATCAATCATGAGCTCATGAATACTGTTAAACATTTCATTTTCTCGTTTTCCCTTCATTATGCGCATAATATCACCAATATTCCATGATACAACATTATTTTGGAATCCCATTACATAAAAACTTAATCATTCCACCACATCGTTGTCATATTCAACATTGCCAATAGTGATCGTATGTGACTTCCCTTTGTCCTTTGCCTTAAGCGGTTGCTCATGTCGATCATCACTAACCCTTGGATTAGGGCATTTATTGGCATAATGTCCCATCTCCTTGCACTTGAAGCATTGAAGTGTTGGTTGTGCGTTCTCTGCAGTGTTTGCTTTATTCACTTCATTAGAATCCCTTTTTCCATTACTTCGACACTCAGCTGCTCGATGACCTTCTTTTCCACACTTAAAACATTTTCTAGTCCCTTTAAGACAATCTCCACCATGCTTCTTTCCACACTTTGTGCATAAGGAAACATTCATCTTCTTTTCACCATTATTCTGAGTTTTCTCCTTGAACTCCATCTTTCGTTTCTTGTCAAACCCATGAGATGGATATGTAACACCAACTTCCATTTCTACCTTGATAGCACAACGCACAATTTCTTCATAGCTACTGAAGTCTCTTATAGCTAATTCCCTTCGAAGACTTGGTTTTAAGCCACTGAAAAATCGATCAACTTTACTTTCAGGTTGGATGATAATACCAGAAGTGTACCTTGCAAGTCTTGTAAAATTCGCTTCATAGGTACCAACAGATTCATCATCCCTTTGCTTCAGTTCAAGAAACTATTTCTCCATCTTTGTTCGGAGAATACGAGGGAAGTACTTATTGAAAAATAAGTTCTTGAACTCGTCCCATTCCATAGACTCAATTTCATCCCTTTGCCTCGTATTCTTAATAAGATTCCACCATTGATCAGCATCTCCTTCCAAACGATACACTGCTAGGATGACTTTATCATGTTCAGAACATTGAAGAATTGAAAATATCTTTTCAGTAGTACTAATCCATTGTTCAGCAACTAATGGATCAGTAGACCCACTGAAAGAAGGTGGACGCTGCCTCATGAAGGACTCAACAGAATGTTGCTCCTTCCTTTGCTCGTTTGGAAGTCCTGCATGATTCATAGCTTGAGAAAGTTGTGTGAGCATGGCTACAAGATTTTGCATTCCGGCTCCCATATCGTTTGGTTTCTCAGGGGTACAGTCATTGCATTTCCCATCACATTCCGCATTAACACGGTTCCTTCGGGTTCCAGCCATCGTCTAAAACCCCAAAAGAATAGTATGAGAGGAAAAAATCATGCTAGGGAAAACAACATAATAAAGGGGTAGTACCCTCAATATCTAACATCTTAGGTTAAATTCTAAGATCGTTAGAGCAATTCTAGGACTATAACCTATACGTATACTTAACCTTAGAGACATCCCAAGACATACCTTAGAAATATCTCTAGGGATCTCACTAACTTTTTCGCATCCTAGTTTCCAAAGGTTGACTAAACCTTTCCTCTGATACCAACTGTAGAGACCCTAAGCTTGACTTATATGGACATTACATTACATTTGCGGAACACTTAGTATATAACAAAAACACACACACAAGGATCGTAATAGTTTAGTGTCTTTGGAAACTCGGAATATAATCTTCTAATCGTGGTGAAAGATCTTCAACATCTCCCATAAAGATCTTCTTTTTTTTATACCTAAAACCTTTCTTTATATCCTGGAGAAAAGAAAACATAAAAGGGTGAGCTCAAATGCTCAGTAAGGGTAAACAAGAGAAATATCAATCACATCATATACATAAGCACATAACTTTTGGAAATCTTAACCTACAAAAGAGATCATAATTTCATAACATGGGGTAAATCATGGCAGTGAAATGTAATCACAATCATCATAACATAAAACATGAAACTTTGTGGCATTCACACATAATCATAGAGAATCATTTCTTGTTAGTCAAGACTCATTTCCAAGACTATCTTAGTGGACAAAGTCCCTTTCTGAATCGAGTAACCCTCGTTTCAGTCCTGTTTCACTGAACCGGTATAACCTACCATTCCAGCCCTGTCTATCTCATGATATATAAAATCTTTACCCAATGCATTGGAGGGAGATATAGGTCCCACCCATCTTATAATGAATCCTTTCTTATGTGTGCCACATAATCATAAAACATACATCATCGCATAACACATGAAACAAAAATGGGATTCTTGAAACATCATGACATCATAAATCAATTCATATAAGATGAAGAAATTCATAAAAATAATTCCATCACAACATGATCAAATCAATGTAATAATAGGGATAAAAACAGAACCCTTTATTATCTTAGATGGAAAATAATTTTGAAAATCACTTGAACTCCATTCTTGAGGAAAATATCCTTTCTTCTTCAAAAACATTTTTCCTTTCATAACATGTCATACAACATTAAAATAAAATAAGTTGATTAAAAATAAACTTGAAAACTTGTAAAGGAAGCTTCTTGGAAACAATGTTTTAAAAATCCATTCATGCCGTATAAGTTAAAAAAAACATTCTTCGTACTTTTGTCGGAAAAGTCAAAAAGTACCTCGTACGGAAAAACGACAAAAGATTCCTTTCATATTCTTTACTAAAAACTCACCTAAGGGTAAAATTGGATTTAAACTATTGCAAGTGGATGGAAACAATATTTCATATTGAGGGAACATGGATGTGGATGATAAAATACACCCCAGTAAATACTTACGAATAAACAATCTCGGATAAAAATGAGATTGTGATATTTCCCTTACCTTAGGTCCGATTTGCTTTGTTCGTGTCCGAAGCTCCTGTATAATGGTTTAAATAATGTTATTGACTTATTCTAGAATCATACATATTGATATGAGATCATATATGGTCATATTATTAGCTTCTTGTTAGTAATATTTCATTGTTACCTGTTACTCGGGTCTTTATAACTTTTTGTTCTTATGCGTGTTTTGTCGAATAAATTCTTATTCTTATCTTTAGGTTATAGATTATTCATTTCCAGAATGGTATTAGTGTAGTAAATACCATATTCATTCATTCAATTCATTTATATAATCATTATGAAATGAAGATCATGTAGAACGAGTCGCATCACATTGTGGAGACGGTATTCCGTACGTACGCACGAGTGATGATATCGTTCCTATGATCGTGGAATTGTATTGGAGTATATATATATTATTTCAGTATCAATATTACTTCATAATAATCATATATAGTTACTCATTACACCATTATACCCATCCTTGTAAGGTGATGGTGGAAAATAGATTACACCACGGCGTGGAGACGGTATTCCGTACGTACGCACGCGCGGTGATTTCATTTTTCCGTAGGATGGATAGAAGGTGAATTAGGGTTGTTTCATATTTATAATAACATATCAGTATGTAAGTAATACTGATGTTATTACTTTATCATGAAACAACTAATGAATAAGATGTTGAAGAAGAAAGAAATTGAAAAGATCGGTAATGGATATTACCTCTTCTTTTGGAACGCCTCTTTGAATCCTCCACTTAAGGAACTAAGATTGGTCTTTGGAGAAGACCAGGACCTCTAGGATTATTCTAGGGAAGTGGAGAGGAGAAAATGGCAGGGGTTGGCCGATCTTAAGTGCTCAAATTGGTGTGAGGAGGAGGGGGAGGAGGTGCCCTTTTATATGGGAGGAGAGGGGCACCTTAGGAATATCTCAAAATATTATTTTATATTAAAGTCAAAATCGGTTTATAATGGATCCAAAGGGTCTTATTTCGAAGATAAGGTGGGGATGGGTCGAAATCCAATCAACAAATAGGACTTAAACAAGTTTAGGGTATTATTTTAACCTTATCAATTAGATTTAACTCTAAGTTAAATAATTTAACTTTTACCGTGTCTTTTTGTTTTCTTTCACTATATGGTTAATACACTTAGTATAACATGCCAAACGAACCCCAAATTGTTTATTATTAATATATATATCCTTATCTAAGTCATTTGGCCGAACCTTAGATTTTTAGGAATAAAATAACAATTAATAATATTATATTTGATTTAAAAACTATTTTGTGTCAATTTTGACACTATTTGATATATGATTATTGTGAAAGTCATAACAGAATTATATGTTCGAACCAAGTTGATTAAATCAACACTAATATATCATAGTAACCTAGAAAATTAGTGGAATTCATAAAAAGCCTCAAATTACACTTATTTTGGTATTTATATTATCAATTTTTTCAATATTTCATTAATAAGATAATTACTGCATCATCTTTGTGTCATAAATAAATTAAATTATTTGATGTCTAAAAATTACAAATAAAATACCATCATGTAGGAACTCTTTTTAGATTTCTAATGAATATTTACAATCGAATTTATCTTATGTATAACCCCATATTAAAAATGATTTACTTATTAAACTTTGGTTTTAACTATTTTAACCCTTCTTTAAATAAATTAATAATAAATGTCCTAATCTAATCCAAGTGGGCCTAAATGGTCATATTTTATTCATAAGTTTGTTTTTGGTCGAATTACACTTGTCCAATAGAATTAGGACATGTGTTAGGGTAATATTAATATCATATTTTCCCTTAGTTACCCTATTTACTATTAACCGCGGTAAAAATAGTAAAAAGTTACTATTCACCAAAAAATTATTTTTATCTCATTGAACCACATTTTACTTACTGACATCAACCGTGTCTGTCGGATTTTCGAAATTCCATTCACAGAAGCGGTAAAATTAAGTTTTATGCAAAATTCAGTTTTTAACCTACCACTTAGTGGTTTCACTATTCATCAAAAATTGAAAGTTTTCAGAAAAAAAGCCAAAATTTCATCCTAAGCTATATTTCATATTCCGAATTCAAAAATGAAGTCTATTTTACCAAATTCATAACATAGAAATTGCATTAATTAATTTTATAATTAAATCCCACTGTTAAAACAAATAGCGTGTTTTTAAGAAACAATATCTATCAAAAGATTGACACTTGATTATGTCTGGTTTAAATGAGAAATTACATAAAATGACCAACATTGTATTAAATTGTAAAAATATATTCTAAATATACTTTAAAACCACTCAAATTAATGATTTATCACTATTAATTATTTTGATTAAAAAAGTTGTTTTTAATTATAATTTAGTAATTTTCACTATTCATCAGAATATGAAAGTTATCCGAAAAGTACCAAAATTTCACCTTAGGCTAAATTCGATACTCCGAATCCAAGAATGAAGTTCATTTTGAAAAAATAAGATTTACATAATTTTAAAAAGTGGTTATTACTATTCATAACGGCTAGTTTTAATAATATTTTACTAGCATATCGTTGTTTAGTGAAACTCAGTATTGCGTATTACACACACTATCGAGGAAGGCCGCGATTGCGTGTAATGCAAGGCAAGTCAAGGATGCGTGTTGTGCAAGATCCTTTTGGTGTAGCGTACAACACAAGACATTAATAAAATTAAAAAGAATATTTTTTATAAAATCTTGGGCTGTTACACTTACACGGCGTGTTCCGAACAACACGGCATGTATAGATGGACATAACATCATCCCGTGTTATTTGTGACATGGCCAGGTACCTAGAACAATGCTACACAGCGTGTTCATACAAAACATGGCGTGTATTACACGAGCTTCCCTGACCCGTGTTGTTAGTGACACGACCGAGTACACAGCTCACAACTACACGGTGTGTACCTATTGTACATGCCATGTTCCTAGAGATTTTTCACAACCCTTTTTTCTGCTCACACAGTTAATGACATGGTTTAAAAACTACACGACATGTATATATAAAGTACACGCCGTTTATTCGGGCTTTTCCCAGGCAGTAGCTCTGAAACTGCACCAAATCCTAGAAAACACTGAAAAACAAGCATGAAGGTTCCAAATTCTGATCCATGAGGGCCCATACTCCCCTTGAATCAAATATTGGCATCTCCTACATATCATATATAAGGGAAACAAGTCAATGTTCCACCAAGTTCTGATTCATGAGGGCCCATAACACCTCAAGAACCAAAATTTGGAGTTCATTTAAGCAAGGTGCAATACAAACAACCTCTCTATCAAACTGTACGGATTCTATCAAAGCATCTATCACAACATTATGCATAATCTACACAACGTCTATCACAACAACATGCAATTTCTAATGCACCCTAGATGGCATGGAAAGAATGCATGGCATGTGATTTCTAACAAGTGCATATATGATGCATGAGATGGCATACCTTCATCTCATCGGGTTGCGATAGAAATAGAACCACAATATCAACAACAATAACAACACAAACCATGTGAATCACTCTAGGTGAAATCAGATCAACTGTAACATAGTAAAACAAGAAAACTATAATAAGTGAGGTAGATTGGATTTTCCCTATACACGGGTTAGCTTCTCCTGAGCACACCTTAATTCCATGTTCCAAATCCATCCTATCCCTGGATAAAGGCTCCAAACTGTAAATCAAGAGAAAAGAAACTCCTCTGATACCACTTTGTAATGTCCTGGTTCCGGAAGCCACCCAGAGGCGCCCCATACCCGGTTGGTCACATGGCCTTAAGAGAATTTCCCCAAATGCCAGAGGCTGTCGACTAGAAGTGAGGGCATTGGGAGTGATAGTGGGGAAATTATGACCTCATTGGCAGAGTACACAATGGATGAAAACAAATAGACAATAGCAGAAACTATAACCATCCATACAAGAGTAAACGATATACAACAGAAGACTAACAGTAAACAAATAGAGAACACACACATATATATATAATATGTGCATGATACATATGTCTTTGAAATCATCCAAATAAGTCACAATGATTTATACAATATTAAAACAAAGTGAAAAATAAAACAGTTAAGCTCCTCAGATCGCAAGCCATAGCTTGGTCCCATGCTCCCCAGCTCTACAACAAGTCAAGTACCAGAAGTAAAAGGGCACTTCCCCTTATCTATACCTAAAAAAATATAATCTGTTTGGGACCAAAAGCATGGCCCAAAAATGGTGTGATAAAAGGTACCAGAAGACAACCACCCAATGATCTGTGCCTAACAATCAGTGAATACATGGAAAGTAAAAGTACAGAAAGCAGTAAACATGAAAGCACGCAGCAAAATCAATCCACAGTGTCTATCATATAATTTACACAAGTAATAGCTAATAAACAAGTAGAACAATAGGTAACCCCCAGGGTAGTTACCACATCCTAACCCTTATGGTTCAACCTACAAGTATTAGAAACCCTCTGGAAAGTACACACAGTCTCACCAATCTGGTTTAGCTGAAGAATAGACTCTCTAGGGAAGCACTCACTGTCAATTCCCCCTATAGTCTCGTATCGTACTAAAGGATCTCCGGGGAAGCACTCAACATCTCATTTCCCATGTGGCTCACATCGAGTATCTACCAACTCTCTGAGGGATCACTCATCTTCAATTCCCCCTTTGGTGTCGCATCGAATTAATAAGACACTCTGGAAAAGCCCTTACGTCCAATATACCTATGGTCCACTACACTAGGTTCTCATAGCCCTGTGTAACACAAATATACATAGTGCGCGTATCACCCCAAGTAAACATCAAGAACTACTTGGCTGTCATTCTAAGGCACAATAGCATAACAGTACAACAGTTCCACTATCCCACAACTAGGCATGACAATTGGAAAAATGCCTAACAGGAAAACATGCATGGAAAAACAACCAGAGCACAGTAAAAATTACCCCATTCACAAGCATTAACCTCTACTCAAGAAATCAAGCAAAGATGGAAAAACAGGGGAAAATAGGAAACACACAATACCCCATTCAAGGGAATTTGTGGAATTGCACAAAATATTCAAATACTTCCTACATAAAGGCACAAACAACCTACCTCGATGCTAGGAGATCAATATACTTTAACCACGATGATTGATTCCTTTTATAATGTCGATGATCTGAGAAAACATCCAAAATGCTCAACCCATGATATCTTGAGAAAGAGGGAAAATAATGGAACAAGGATAAAGCAAAAGGGAGAGCTTACCGAGGCGATCCCAACGCAATTGACGGTGGCAGAAACGGAGAATGGATGGAAGCATGGGGGCACAAAGAAGTTCTGCGGATGTACGGGTTCTCTCGAATGAAGAACCTGAAGAAGAAGTGAGTTCTGTCCATCAGGCGCGACCCCGGTCCGTTTAATGAAAAAAGAGAAAATACACGATGTGTACTTCTTGAGTACACAACGTGTACTCATATTTTTTGTATTCCGTATTAAGCGGCCTCCACATCACCCTTACACACCGTGTGTGTGGCCCGGACACGGCCATCACACAACCTTGATTAGCAAAGGAGTACACGACATGTACTCATAAAGTACACGGCGTGTACTACAAAAATTTCCAGAAACTCCTCTTTTCTCAAAGACTCCAGGAAAAGGAAAGACATACCTGAAACGAAGATCTGGGTTCTTACAGTTATGTTGTTACCGAAGGCTTCTCAGGGATGAGAAATTCTAATATGGGCAGGATGTAACGCTCCGTGTTTTGAACCAGATGAAAAAGAAAAAGAAATTAAATTTTTCCCTTAACTAGGAAGGACGGTTTTAAAAACTGAGCGTCTGAACTTTTTATTCTAACAATCGAGATTGTGACATTGATAGAACAAAAATATTAAGTCTATTTCATTGATAAGCGTGATTTTTTGTTTTAAAAAAAATTAACTCTCAAACAGTTCATCGTATGAGAAATCTGAGACCACCGTCAAGTCCAGAACACTAGTTTTACCCTAGGTAGGGTATAACATTGATTCACATCGGGTGTTTGGAACCCTCGCATATGATAATTCCATATTTATTTTTAATTAATTAATTATTCCATTTTTATATAATAAATAACTATTTTCTCAAAAATGGTGCGTTGAATGAGAAATCTGACATCATCGATAGTTCCGGGACGTGGGGTTTACCCATGGTGGGGAATAACCTTTACGAGCGGCGGACGTTTGGTCATATCGCACCCGATGATAATTTAATTCGGTTATAAATATTTTTGTTGGCCATTAGAAATAATAGTAATAATTTAATTATTAATATTATTATTTTCATTGAAGACAAAAAATGAAAATACACTTCCATAATTAATAAATTTGTCGCGGTGTATGATATTATTAGTTTTTTCAATTAAATAGAAATGTGCAATCAATATTTATTTAATAACCATTGTCCTTTTTATTAATGTTTATTGTCATTAAAATATTAATGTTTTCATTGATGGGTTGAATTAAATAATGATTATTATTTTAAATATTGTTATTATTATTATATTGGTAAAAAAATATATATATGAGGTATATATATATATGAGATTAAATATATATACATATAGTTATATATACGTGTGTGGGTGTATATATATATATATATATGTGTGTGTATATATATATAACACGTATATACATGGGTGGATGTTTATTGTTGGGTTAGATAAAATATTATTAATTACCAATATAAATTCATTTAAAATGTCGACATAAATCAAGTTGTGGACTTTAAACTTTTTAATCCAAATATTTAAAGCGACCTAGGGTGCGCGTCTGCGCACCATGTTACGGGTTCCAAACATCTTTTAAAAGTAATTAAATGATTGTTCAGGATTTATGTAAAATATTACGTCGTGTCATAGCGCAGTGTTCGAGTTAAAAATAATTTAAAAGGATTACAGTAAATTAATGGAATTTAAATAGGGATAAAAATAAAAAATAAAATAGATACAGATGGAGAGAAATTAAAAATAATTAAAATGAGGTAAACCCTTTTTAATTATTTATTTCATTTCTTCCATCATTTTATTATTATTATTTTATTTAGTCATCTCCTTTTTATTTTCCCTTTTTCTTTTCTTTCCATTCATTTTTATTTATTTTTACTTTTTTTTATTTTCTTTCTTTTTTATTTCTTCCTCCTCTATTGTGCGTGGTGCACCCCTCCTCCCTAGTGGTGCGCACCACCCTGCTCCTCCTTCAAAAGACTACAGCTCCTCCGTCTGTCATCCATTTTCTTCACCATTATGTGAGATGTAACCCTTAGGGTAAGGATAACCTTTCTCAAGTGGAATCGTAGGTTTTCATTTTGTATCCTACGCGCAGTTCATCGTGGAAGGATTTTACCCTATTTTGGGGTTTTTCTAAAATCTTCTGTTTTCTTCCATTTTAGGTCAAATCAATGCCTATCGCGGATCACAGGTTCACCTACTACCATAAGTTAGGGTGTCTTCTATCTTTCCCTCCCTTTCGTATAAATTTATAAAAATGCATTGTTGTTTCGTTAGTCAGCGTCTACCGGCTTTGTGCAAATTCACCAAAACTCTTTAATTTATTTGTTTTTTATAGTTGTTTCATCCCTTTTGATCATGAATTAAATTGTTTAATTTTTTTTCAATATGGTCGGACACCCCTTTGGGTGTGCTGATGTGGTCGATATAAATTCTGTTAGCCTGTTTATTTAATCCATTAAACTGCATGTATTGCGCAGCCTATTTTTGTTGTGTTTAAATTAAATAATTATAGTAGAATAATTATGAACCTTGAATTGTTGGATCTTTGATAGTTTTTTGTGTTTAATTATTTAATTATTTAAATGTTCATGTCTGGACATTTGATTTAATTAACTGCATGTGTTTCCCATCCTATTTCTCTTGTGTTGAATTTTAATAAATAATTTAGACTAATTATGACCTAGGAATTGTTATATTCTTGGTAGTTGGTTGTGCTGAATTATTTATTTATTTAAAAGTTCATTTATCTTCTTAGGTTTATGTGTTATCTTTCATTGTTAATATTGTTATGCTGAAATATTTAATTTGTACATTGTGATGCACGGGTGTATCTGGTTAGTTTTAAAGCTGTGAGTTTATACGCTGATTATGTCATATCTGTTGTTGTAGAAACATTAATTAAATTATGGGTGGGGAAAAGTGGTGGGTCTCGTATTAAGGGTCACACTTAGACCCTCTGTTCCCGGCTGGTTACCTCTATGTGTCGGGGGGGAGTTTCATTGGATTTGTCAGGTTGAGACTTCCCTGGGTATTCTAATACTTATGAGTGATACCGGTTCCAAAAGGGCCCATCGGGATGGATCTGTTGGCAATGTGGCTAAGCCATCCTCAGATGACACTCAACCACTTTTTGCGAGATCGGGACAGACTCAGGGTAAATCAATTCCTCGGGCGATACTTTGTCTTTCAAAAGATTTCCTTGGACAGGATCGGTGGTATTGGATAAATTGATGGATGTTCTGTAGAGATACCTTCGGGATGGGCTCAGACTCCAACTTTAATCTTGAACCTTAATAATGTTGTCCTTAAGGTTTATATTATTTCCATTTGAGTCACATGAGAATTTAGATATTCTTATGATAAATGGAAGTTCATCTGGTTGACACTTGACTTAGACCCAATGTTAAAGCATAATCTTGGGTTGTACCTCTTTCTTGTTTACCTTATTTCTTTCTGGGTTTTATATATATAAGTGTATGTGCATTCTGCTGTCAAGTACCCTTTCAAACAATCGGCTTAGACTGAAGTAGGTGATTATGTATGGGTGTCGTTTGGAACCCAGGCTGACTTATCTATTCCATTGCACTTACTTAATTATCTGAAATTGATATATAATGGCACACATCATTTTATCGTTTCACGAAATGGAAAGTTTTAGACACCATGGGTGCCGGCCTATTGGGATTTTATATCACACCCTGCTCAGGTATCGTTGACACCCGAGTAGATTATATGATTGCAGGTACTGACAAAGGGAGGTGTGATGCTTCTGATTCTTGATTAATTGTTTCTACTTAGGATGGAGACTGAGGCAGAGGACCAAGGATTTCTCATGATGTAGTTGTCTCACTTTGTTTCTTTTCTTTTTAGTTGATAGCATGCTTGGGTTCTATTTTCTATACTTTCAGTTTAGACATACATCACGGAATGACATCATTTTTTGAGCTTCTGCACATGAGTATTATTCAGTTGGATTATTTATATTTTTTTTGTAGTTTATTCATTTATATGCTTCCACTATTTATTATTAATTATTTGTTTACTTCCATTGTGATAATACCTATTAACTATGAGGGAATAGTCTCCCCCTTGTACACAAAAAGGCCCTCGCTGCTAGTCGACAGCCTCTCGCTTTCGGGGAGATGCTCTTGATTTCATGTAACCCACCAGTCTAGCCACCATCTTAGAGGTGATCTGGTTTAGGATGTTACAATTCCAACCCAAATCATGTGCTAATTAAGGAGACTCATGTAAATAAATAGGGTAAACTAGCTGATGAAAACACACAAGTAAAATGAGAATCATGTATAAGTATGAAATAATTGTAATTCATTGATCTTTATAATATTATTATATAAAAATTCCTATTTATGTTCATATGTTTTTAATATTGTCTAGACATAAGAATTGGCATCGACTGTACCTAAAGAAAAACTAATTTCAGTAGTTTTGAATTAGCCAGAACAATTTGATCACATTAGAGGTGTAGGTTTTGGAGTGTCACCTCGAATATATTTCAAGAAGAAAAATCCTCAAGAATATACATATGAGATGATAAAAAGAATTCATGTGTTGTTTCTTATGGAAATGGGGATGACCTTGTTTTTTTAAGGTTCAAACATTCTAATAGATTTCTAACAGGTTTAATCATGGAACCAGAAACAACCAGTGATTTGGCATCCATTTGGACCTAATTTCCAAAGGTAGGTTCTCATTAGTTGTGAACCGAAGAGGCTTAAGAATTTATATTGGGCGCGAGGATGGGAGGCCAAGATTGTTACAACTTTTTGGGGGGGAATTATTGCATACTCTGGGAATCTCTTATAGATTTATGTTATGTTCATGAATCCTTATTAATTCACAAAACATGAAAATGAGTTTTCCTTTAGATTTGGAAATCGATGATTGATATGTATGGGATTTAGAGAATCTTTTATTTGTATTTGAGGTTCTTCATCGATTGAGAATCATCCGTAAGTATTAGAGATTCTTAGTCAATGGTATCCTTCAAAATAATATATAGAACTCTCTTGGTCATTATGATGACCATACTAGTTTTAAAGCCACTCAGGGGGGCACTTGATGTTTATTGTCATTCAGAAAGATAGTGATTTTGTTAGAGTTGGGATCATACCCACCGATGGGCTACCTATGTATCCTCGTTAAAAAAGGAATCAGAACCCACATAGTTCGATAAGAAGGGTATAGTTTAATGTCATATGGGATGGAAAATAATTAATGAAAGATGGGATTGAACCTTATAAAGGCTTCCTATGTACTCTACTTTTAAGGTAGAGATCAATTTCCATGTAGTTCGGGTGAAGAAATATGGGGCTTATGCATGGTTAATGGCCCAAAAAAAGAGATGTTGTGATTACTTTTACACTATAAGATCACGTGAGTCATGATTGGTGTGACAAACAAGAGGTATTAGTAAACTTGATGATGGTGCCATGAAAGATGCAGTCATGAGAAATGATTTGGGGCATACGTATGAATGACTGCCCAAGTAGATGAAGATTAGGACATACTTCAAGAAAGAAGCCCAAGAGTAGGGTCCATAATAGAAATTGTACTTTATGGAGATTTGATGTTTTAACCTGAGGTTTACTCCTAAGGAGGATGACTCAAATAAAATGGGACTTATGATTGAGGCTTACTCCATAAGAGTATTCCCAAATCAAAAAGAATTAATGATTGGGGCTTACTCTTGAGGAGGATTCCCAATGTTAAAGGAAACTATGACTAGGTCTTACTCTTGAGAAGGAGGCCCAGGTTAAGGGGACTTGTAACTTGAGGCTTTCTCCTGAGAAGGAGGCCCAAATTAAAGGAAATTATGACTGGGGTATACTTCTGAGAAGGAGGCTTCAACCAAGGGAACTTGAAGACTACTCCTCAAAAGGATTCCCTAAATCAAAAGATCTTCTCATCTTAAAGGATGAGGTTATATAGGGGAAACCTTTAACCGTGGTGACAAAAAGCTTGTAAGTCATGATTTTTTTGGGATAGGTTATCACAAAATTCATTTCAATTAAAGAATCCAACAAAGGAACCATTTCATAAAGGCATTGAAAAGGGGTTTGAGGGCTAATATATTGAAGAGGATAGGTGAACGGGAGAGAGGCACACAAATGAAGTTGGCGCGCAAGTGTAGGTCGTGCAAATCATTTAGCGCACATGTCTTCGACGCACAAGTGTATTTGCACGGGATGGGTTCACTTGGGTGACGAATAATCATTAGGGTAATACTTTGGAGATACTTTAATCAATCCTTTATTGATATCCTAAGATGATACCAAAAGGTCGGCGTTTAACATTCATCGAAAGGGTAAGATAGTGTGTTAGTGTTTCCACTTTTAAGAAGGTATGGACACTTAGGTGCGCAAGTGATGATGAATTATAAACACTTAGGCCTTATCCTAAATCTTCAAGTCTTCCATTATAGGTAAAAATTTTCCTTAGAAGATTTTGGAAGATTTGAGTTGATGAATTGGGTGACCAGAGCTTGAATCTGAGTTTTGGAAAATCCGTCCTTGAAATGGGGGGCCCACATGGGCTATTTATAGGCCACCAAGCACCTTGGGTGAAAAAACATATAGGGTGTGCAAGTGACTTGTGCGCCCCACAGGTGGCGCACAAGTGACTTGCGCGACACACATGTAACCTATTCACCTCAATTCAAATGAGCTCCTGGTCCATGCCTTTGTCAATTTTTGTGATTATATTCAAAGGGTGACCCTATTTGTGCTTAAGGTATTCCATGATGCCATTTTTTGGACTCTGTGATGGAAGAGAGTGTAAAAAAAATCCCCCCCTCAAAGTTGGATCTAAAAAGGAAAGAGGATTCGGATCTGAGGTAATTCCTGAGAAAACAAGGCTCTGTGGTGGTTTTGGATATCAAGAAATCCATGTGGCAGTGAAACAAGTCATTCGAAGGAGGGAGAATGAGAAAAGGTGTAGTCAAGACCAGATCAGAGATAGATTTCTAATCAATATCAGTGAATTTCATACTGCAGTGTCCCGAGCTAAGGTTGATCATGATGCAAAGCTGAAGGAGCTGATGCAAAAGATCATGGAGAAGATTGTCCATTTGGTTCACCTTCAGTAAGAGCTATATCATGTTATTGGGGAGCTTGACCAGATTTATAATTCATTGGATTATGTCCAGGTGGATGGTATAAAAGCCATCAAATATGCCAAAGAAGCACTTTATCGAGCTGAAGAGAGTGAATATGGTCAAGTAAATGAACTTAAAGTGGCTGCTAATGAAGCTCAGAATGCAGTTAAATAGATGATAAATCATGTTGAAATTCTTCTGTAATTTTTTTGAATAAAAGAGAAGAGACACCAATCTGTGGATGTCCTTCTAATCATGTTCATCAATAAAAAACAGTTCATCTTTAATCATCCGTACCTTCATTTTCTTGATAATTTCTCTTATTTTTAACTAATACAGTAGTCATAGTAAAAAAAGATCGATTTTTAATGGGGTTATATAAACAAACCCACAAACTTTATCTTTTAATTTCTCAATATTTCCTAAATCTTACAAAATGTATGTTTAGCAAGATGGGACTCGAATTTTGTTCAGTGTACCCTTTATAGGTTCTTAATTTAATAAGTACCATGTCTTTTGTTACTGGAAGTTTAATTTCATGAATGATTGACTATAAAAAGGATAATATTTAAGGTCAAATAGCTTTGACTAAATGCACAATTCTTGATAATTTTGTTGGAAACATTTTACTATGTTCAAGTATGGAGGGGGAAAATTGTAAACTATGACATGAGAAATTTTGAATCTGAGGAATGACATGGGAAAAGAGATAAAAGGCATTAAAGGAAGTCTTTTATAAGAACGAAGTTACCACTATTTGACTAACCCATTATGGGGGCTGAATTATGCAATGTCAACTGGGGCATAAGCTGCATAGTCAAATAGTAGCATCTTTTGGCTTACAGGTCTCTTATGTAGACAACTTACGCAAGGACACCTAAGGGTGCATGATACATAGTTTTGAAAAAGAACTCTCAGAAATTTGACTTTATATTTCTAAAATACGAATAAAGTTTTATGGGGATCCAAATTTTCCAAATAATAGAGTCTTCTTTGTGGAGAAATGTACTTGAATATGGAGAGGATATTTCCAATCGAAATTGTTAATGAATTGGAGGAATGTGACTACTACGAAGGATTGACCCAAACGTAGGAAAAAAGGTATCTGTGGTTTTAAATCATTTGACTAAAACCGGAGATAGAAACATTATACAACATAATACTTTCAGATCATGAAAAAGAGTATGGACCAAATATGTTAAGGATGGCAGTTTTTTGCAGATCCTTACATATCATCATTAAGACCAATATGGACAAAAGAGGATTCTTCTAAGAAGGATGTTTCCACTACTTGACAACCCATTTATAGGGGCGGAATTATGCAGGGCCAGCTGGGGAATAAGTTGCATAGTCAAATAGTATCATCTTTTGGGATGAGAGGTCCTTTATGTAGACAACTTATGCAAGGCCACCTAAGGGCATGTGTTGCATAGTCAGGCAAAAGAATTATCAGGTATCAAACATTTTGTGATCATAAGTAAAAAAAAGGGTTATGGATATCATGGATATTATTTGTATAATGTTGCGGCTGGGTCCTGAATTGAGATTCTGGATGTCACTATGTATCTCAATAGGATGAGAATCAAGCCACACGTAGTTCTTGAAATACATTTTATCATCATACGGGATGAGATCATGGAACATCTTAGTTTAGGGTCATAGAGCATGAACCATAGTGAGGGAGAAACATCGTGCATTTGTTATAAACCTGATGTGAATAAAGACTAGGGTGTTCCACATAACACCATGTGCTCCCAGGGGGACTTTTCAGCCAAGGGACCGAAATTGGATTTTGGGGTTAGGCCTAATGTCTCAGGGATGGACCCGAGGAATGCTTGACCGTTCCTACGTATCCCATTAGGATTGGAATCAAGCTGCACATAGTTCTTGAAATATCCTTTGTAAAGATTTAGTTCGTACATATGAGGGGTAAAGAGTACTTTATTGCAATTATGGATGGACCCATGATTAAAGACTTGGGTGTCACTATGTAACTCATAAGGATGATAATCAATCCACACATAGTTCTTGAAACATGACATGGTTGGATGCCATGTCAATGATGATTCCCCTCGAGTGAGGGTTTCAGGGATTGTTGTAGTTTATTGTCATATAGGAAAAAAGTGAAAATAGTTTTTTTAAGGTCATATGTGTGGACCAGTGATATGCAGCTTAATGTCTTGTAGCAATGACAATGGGGAATTATATAGTTTAACATCATATAGCAAGGACGATGGGATATACACATTTTAACGTCATGTAGGACGAAAGTGAAACGAAATGAATAAGATGGTTGATGGGGGCTTCACGGATCAACATCATATGGGATGAAGGTGAATCGATGTGAAGAAAGTGGTTTTGGTCTTGAACCTTGGGAGGTTGCCTACGTACCCGGCCTAGGAGGCAAGGATCAATGTTTTCATAGTTTAATTGAGATGGATTTGGTGATCGAGGTGTACATGAGGACAGTGACCCAAAAATGATGTTGGGTCTTAAGCGTGGTTAGCGGCCCAGAGAAGATGTCATGGTCGAAGCTTACTCCAAGCTCACATGAGTCATGCTCAGTGTGAGAAACAAGAAGCAGCAACAGACCTAATGATTGTGTCATGAAATATGTTACCACGAAAGATGGTGTGGGGATTCTGCATGATTACTTGCCCTGGGCACCCATAGAAACCGAGTTTAAAAGACAATTGTGCATGCAGAGATCAGAGTTTAATGTCAGGTGTCACAGACATGGGGTTCTTGGTAGTTTAACGTCTTGCAGCTCAGATGATGAACAGTTTAATGTCATGTTGGATGATAGACCGAGCATAGTTTAATGTCATATTGGGAGATAGAGGGGGCACAGTTTAACGTCATGATGGACGATAGAGGAAGCTATGCAGTTTAACATCCTGTAGCAAGGACAATGGGTCTATTTGTGTTACACAGAATACTTCTTCAAGAACCTTACATTGGTTGGAGTTTTAATGAGTTCTGCATCCATTGAGATTAAAGAATAAGCTCCATTGGAGTAGACCCTATGTATTGAGTAAGGTCCATACCACTTTGGCTCGGGCTTTGGAGGCTTCTTTCCGGGTATCATTGGGGTTCTGTGGACTAATACCAATTCTCCTTGAATGAATGAATGAAGACAAACTTTTTTATTGAAAGCTCATGCTATTCGATTTTGATAGACTTCTAAATTGTGCAGTGTGCGCAATTTTCTTTCATCTAGTCATTCCAATTCATCCAATAACTTTTTAGATTGTTCATCTATAGATAATTGATCACAAATGATGACTCTAAGTGAAGGTAATTGGCATTCAATAGTCAAGACTGCCTCTGTTCCATATACCAATGAATATGGAGTTGATCGTGTAGCAGTGCGGGTGGTAGTCCGATAAACCCATATAGCATTAAATGGTTTATCAGGCCATGGATTCTTATCTTTATCCACCAACTTTTGAAGTATGTTTGAAAGATTCTTATTGAAAGCCTATACTTGACCATTGGCCACTGCATGATGCTGAGATGAATGGTTGGATATGATATTGTATCCTTGATACAATTTTCTTACCTCGAATGAACAAAAGTTGGTTCCACAATCTATGAATATGTAATGAGGAACACCAAATCTGGTAATGATGTTGGATTTGACAAAGCTAACAATGATTTTAGCACCAAATTCCTTGAGAGGTGTTCCCACTACCCATTTGGAAAAGAATTTAGTAGTAGTAAGAATATACTTAAACTGCCTAGCTGTAGCCAGATGATAAGGTCCTACTACATCCATTCCCCATGTAGCAAATCGCCAAGATTATTTAGCCATATGAAGCAAATTCAGTGGTTGATGAATGAAGTTTGCACATACTTGGAAATAATGACACTTCTTAGTGAAATCAACACAATCTTGCATCTTTGAAGGCCAGAAGTATCCAAGCCTTCGAATTGGACCAGAAAGTCTATGTCCAGACCGGTGGGCACCACAAACTCCTGCATGTACTTCATTCATGACAGCCATTGTCTCTTCACCATCAATACATCTGAAGATAATTCCATCAAAACCTCACTTTTAGAGAATTTTTTGGTGATCTAGGATATCATAAAGAGTAAAATTAACCACACGTCGCCGGACCTGATCTTTCTCGGCTTTATCAGGTGGGAGTGTTCCATTTTGAAGGTATTACCTGATAGGTTTCATCCATCCTGTAGTATGAACATATGGTTCAAAAATGGGACTGATTTTATTGATTTCCTCTATTATAATTTGAAAAAAAAAGTGAAACTACATGACGGTGGGCAATACTGATGATTGTTTTGTCCTGATTTGGATCTACCCGGGCTATGGCTACCTTATCCAGTGCATCAGCTTGGAAATTTTGTGATCGTGGGACATAAGAAAATGTTGGTTCTGAGGGAAATTCCACCATTAACTCTCTGACGGAATCACACAAAGGGATTAACTCTTCCTTTCTGATGGCATAATCCCCATTGATTTGTTTTATTACCAAATATGAATCACCTTTTACCTTCAAGTGATTCACCTGTGCCTGAAGCGCCAATTCCAATCCTGTAATTAGAGCTTGATATTCTGCTTCATTGTTTGTTCCGCCTTCCAACAATAAGAAGGAATAGGGTAGCACTGCCTTTTCTGGGGAAATAAGCACAATTCCTAACCCAACTTTGTTGAATTTAGGATCATACATTTTCTTCCCTATTGGACTTTTGGAGGCACCATCAAAGTACATTTCCCATGTTTGCGGATTATATTGAATAGAGAAGACTTCCGCATCAGGAAGCCCAATATTTAAAGATGTATCTTCTACAGATGGGTGTTCAGCAAGGAAATCAGACAGATCTTGGCCCTTTATTGCCTTTTGAGACACATACTGGAAAGGAAAATGTTGCAAAATAACTACCCACCTTTCTAGACGTCCTGTAAGCATTGGACGACTAAGGATAAATTTGAGCGGGTTATTGTGAGATACCAATTGGAACTCATGATGTTGTAGTTAGTGTCTCAATTTCTGAACTAAAAATATTAATGCTAGTAAGCACTTTGCAATACTTGAATATTGAGTTTCTACCTCAAGCATAGTCTGACTGAGATAGTAAAGGTTGTTTTCATTCCCAGCATCATTCTTTTGGGAAAGGAAGGCACCCAATGATCTCTATAAAGCTTTAATATAGAAAATAAGTGGTCTTCCTTCAACAGGTGGAATTAATCTCGATGGAATCAACAGATATTTCTTAAAGATATCGAATGCTTCTTGACATTATTCAGTTCACTGGTAGGTGACTGCCTTCTTATTAATCAGGTGAAGGGTAAACACTTGTCTGCCAAATTGGCAATGAAACGTCGATTATAGGCCAAGTTTCCTTAAATTCATCTTAATTCCTTAAAATTTCTAGGAGGTGACATGTTAAGGATTGATTTTTTTCTTCTCAGGATCAACTTTGACACCACGATGGCATACAACAAAGATGAGAAATTTTCCTAAGGTTACCCCGAAAGCACATTTCAATGGGTTCATCGTCAAATTGTGTTGTCAAAGTTGGTTGAAAATTATTTCCATATTGTCCAAGTGATCATAACGTTTTCTGGATTTAACCACCAAATCATCGACATAACATTCCACAAGGTTCCCTAAAAGGGTTTGAAGATATGGTACATGGCTCATTGATACGTTGCACCTGTATTCTTCAGACCAAAGGGAATTACCCGATATAAAAAGACATCTTGAGGAGATCTGAAGGCTGTAAACTCCTCATCTTCTGGCACCATTTCTATTTGATTGTACCCAGATTAACCAGCCATGAAGGAAAGAGCTTCGTAGCCAGTTGTTGCATCAATTAAAAGTTTTGTGATCAGAACTGGGAAATCATATTTGGGACAATGCCAATTAAGATCTCTGAAGACAATGCAAAATCTAATTTGTCCATTCTTCTTTTTCACAAGGACAATACTATCCATCCATTTGGTATATTGAACACATATGAAAAAGTTAGCCTTAATAATCTTATCAACTTTAACTTCAATTTTTGATGCTTAAGTTGGGTGTGTTCTTCTTGCTGCTTGCTTGAATCCTCAATGTTCTTATGGAAAACCCAAATGTATGAGTGGAAACATCGGGTTCAATACCTAGAATTTCTGTATAATTCCAACCAAATACATCTCAATTTTTCTTTATAAATGAAGTATACATTTTTTTCTCTTCAAGAGTGATGGATACACCATTTAAAGTGGGGAGTGGATCATTTTTTGTACCAATATTTATTTCTCCGAGTTCATCCATAGTGGTAGAGATACCCTATTTAAATGCTGGAGGAGCATCCTTGAGATCTTCTTCTTCTTCTTCAATATGTGTTACTTCTTCTATTTCTACTTGCATAGTATATGACAAAGCGGAATTTCCATGGTCAGGGGAGAAGTTAAAATTTGAACATCTTGAAAAAGAGGCTCCCATTTCTAACCCTATTGATGATGAAGGCTCTTCCTAGGGTGATAGAGAGGAGATGATGGATTGAGAATCAAAATCATTGTTTTCCTCTTGTATTTCTATAACTTTTTCAGGCCTAGTTGATGAAGTATAGAATTTCTGGATTTCAGTGGATGAAATGAAGACATCTCCATTTAAGCATTCATCACTGCTTGGCGAATCAACAATTTCTCCCATGTTTTCTGGCTTGGTAGCCGTAATTGATATTATGGATGTTTCCATAAGAGTGTTTGGATTTAGGTATATCTTGTCAATTTTACTGATATGAAACACATAATATGTACTCACATGTTTGAATGGGTTTACTGGTATATTTTCCAAACCATTCGGAGCATTAATTTTGGTGACCTTCTTTTCCATGGATTTTTTCTTTCCCTCTAATGTATTGAGATTCACATGTTTTGAATGGGGAATTTTCAACATAAAATGTCCCAATTTGACCATTGAAACAATATTTGAGACATTGATGGAATGATGAAGGTACGACCGTATGTTGATGTATCCAAGCTCTTCCAAGAAATTTTTTTAAGTCTGTGTCCTGACGAACAACCATGAAATCTGAATTAGACACAAGGTCTCTAAACTAAATTCTGAGTGTAATTTCGCCGAGAGGTTCTTGTTCATTCTTATCATATCATTGCAAAATCAATGTAGAAGGTGATAAATCAGATTCGGTGAGGCCCAATCGACGAAGTGTATTAATAGAAATAAGATTGACTCCTGAGGCATTATCAAGGAAAGCTCATCAAGTGTCTATATCATTGAATTTGACAAATAGATACAAAGGTCTAATATGTCCATGTACAAAATCATCTTCATCTTCATCTGTAAAATATATCACTTTATGTCATTATGTAGGATCATTCTATATATTGTAGACCTCAGCCGCATCAATATTAGTTTTGAATTCTTGAGGACTTGACAAGGCCTCAATAATCACCTCCTGAAGATATTTTGATAGATTCAAGGCATCCAGAATTTATAACTTGGCCAGTACACAGGAAAAATGTTTCAAGACATCATACTTTTGGTCCAAAGGTCTGCGTTTCCCATCATTAAATTGCAGGTGCCTTGGAAGTTGATGCTTTGGCAGTACATTCATCCCATATCGTGGTAGGAGTTGGAAACACTCCTAGAATTGATAGATTAGACTGACTAGTTCTATCTATTTTTTGAGAGGAAGAAGGTGTAACCTCTTACCGGTCCTCCAAAATAACAGTGTCAGGACCGAATCTTCCATGTGTGGAAGAACTTTCTTGTTCCTGTTGATCCCACTAGAGGGATTTTCCACGAATATCTACTGCATATACTGTTCTAGTAGGGGTAGGATTGAAATAGTGTCTTCTGGAATATCCACATCTTCCCCATGTATCCTAGACCCTTGTCTCTTTCTCTAACTCCTCTGTTAGATACAGGGAACTTAGGCTCATCATGATCGAAACTGTCATTGGCATAGGGATCCATTAAATGAATCATGTTAACAAAACCGAAGAATAATTCTTCATATGATGAATATTCTGCCTGATGAACCAGTTTAGGATGTGTTGTTTGGTGGGGCAGTGCCTGTGCTTTTGAAGTGGAGGACATAAAATCTTCCAGAGTCAAAGACAATTTAGGCTTCGACACGAGTTCGGCTTCTTCTGATTGCTCTTCTTTCTTCAAATTACGCTGCTTCGTTGAGGATTTTCCTTCTGATGAAGGGGGTTTTGCTGTGGTAGAAATATCTGAAGACACAATTGGATGATTCAGTTGTGTTTGTGAAATGGAATGAGTTCGGTTGATCATTTTTTTGACCATCCAATCATCATATTTCTACTCATTTTTACTTTTGACTTCGTGCCTCTTGACCCTTCCTCTGGATCAGTAGGAGTAACACATGCTACCTGGGCTGAAGAACCTTTCAGTTTTACTTCTCCAGATTCCACCATATTTCCCCGGAGGTCTTTGAAGACAAAACACTACATAATGGGATTCACCAACATCTGATGAAATGGAAAATAGTTGGGGAGGTCTTAATACCCTTCATTGTTCGGCCTTTTGGGCCTTAGCAACTGAACCAGATTGTTTTCCAAAGCCGAGATGAAGTAACCAGGAACTTGTTCATTCCGAAAAGAATAAAATTTATTCTTTAAATCCTCAAACTATTTCTACCTTTGATATTTTTGATCATCTTGACGATTTCGTCATTGTTTTTGACACTCAGGAGGTGGAGCCCTTCGATATGACGAAGGTTTTGAAGTGAAACCGGGCATAAGTGCGTGTTTAAGTGTAACTACAGTAGTCTCTACTTTCCATATTATCCTTCCTGGAACTGATGGAATTACATTAGTTTTATCCTAAGCCTTTATAAGATAGTCTTCTATATGCTGAGTTATTAAAGTAAGGACTCGAAACCCTCCTATGTATTTCAAAGGGATCAATGGTGTGCATAATTCATCACGTAGATTTTCCACACAGATTGGAAGAAAAACTTCTTGAGGGAGTGCTAAACTTAAAGAAATATGTTAATCCCTTACAGCGAGCAATGAAATCCAAAAATCTTATATTCTCTCTTTGTTTACAATTCGTAAGATCAAAAACTATTGTCTTTGGTAATGTTGAGCTAAATTGAAGAAGGATCCTTGGACGAAGATCTTCCCACCCAGTAATTGACTGAGATTGCAAACTTATATACCAGACAAAAGCAGGTCCTTGTAATTGACTGCACAAAACACCTGAGCTTAACTGCTTTTTGTTGTTGAGGAGATCCTATCATAGGATCACAACGAGAAACAAAATGTGTTAAGTGTTGTTATAGATCTCCCGAACCATTAATAATTGGGAATGTGGTATTCGCAAAATTTTATGGAGAGGAATTGCATCCACCCATTCAAGGTAAGAGTCTCTTTTCCAGTTGAACCTATGCATGTCGAACTTCCATAGCTTCCAACCGAGCTGTTAATGATTCAATGGTAGTCATTAATTTTTGAGAAACATCTGGTTGATCTTGGACCTGATCAGGTGCAATAACTGGAGTTTAGACCGGTGTGGCGACCGATACTTCCACTAATGGTAGTATTTCCGGTTGTTGTCTCGCATGACCTGTAGGATTGGACCTGTGAGGGTGTACTTGTAAAGGGGGATCTTCTTGATCTATCCCAATAGCTGCATCAAATTCCCTATATTGATCAACTCGAGCAGGCTTCGGAGGAAGACTACCTTGAAGTAATTCTACATTTAACCTTCTTAACTCCTTCATTTCTTCTTCTTTCTATGCGAAACATTCCTCTAATGAGAGTGATTGGCCTTCTCCAAAGTTAGGGTGGGATGTAACCTGACTTTTACCCTTTTCCTTGGATTATCCTTTCTGGGGTATGGAAGGGAATTACCTGAAGTAATGTCTTGCCTCTGGGAAACCCTCTCGCTTCTGGTACGCACACCTCCTTCATTTTTTTCTATGTGTACAGCCTTCTGAACATGAATTTCTTCATCTGATCCCTCTGAGTGAGCCTCATGTTCTAGGGGATTAGTGACAATAGCATTGATGATATTTATCGACGCATAATGCATTGCATCCCTTCTGTCAGCGCTTCTCTGATTCTGTCTTTTTTCATGTCATTTATGGGACATTTCCTTTTGTTTGGTTAATACCTCTGGAACTTCTTGATGAACCATAATTTTGAGGGAATTTCTTGATAATTAGGCTCTATTTTCCACTATTGGTTTCTTCCCAAATCGAGAGAAGGCTGACGTTCACTGAGGAAGAGATTAAGAATTTGAAAAGGTCCCTAGTCCAGTGGACTGGGACTATTCCTGTTTTTTCTACTCAACTCCTAGAATCCTATCTGTTGATCCTGAGGGCTGGATTAAAAGAGTCCCTAGCCGGGAAAGCTGAGGTGGCTCTTGAGCTGCAACATATGAATCTTTCTTAAATTCTCTCCTGATTTTACGTATTTTAGTCAAACAATTGGCCAGATGCATCATATGACATCCACTCAAATCAACTAGCTCAAATGAACGTTGGATTATTTCTGACACTTCTATCACCTGATGATATGCATGCTCTAAATGAGAAACTTGTTCGATATTATCATTTGCTTGTTCTAAGAGTATTTTCACAACTTGTTATTTATATTTCTGACTTTGGGAAGAACTAGTTGAGGCATGTTCTTGAGCAAGCCTATGATTACACACCAAACTAATTACCTTTGTCCAGCCATTGGCAATAACATTGCATGAGACCACTTTTGGAAGTATTTTTTTATTGGACAGCACAGTTAAATTCAATGCTCCATGAACACCTCATCCCCTAATATGAATACAATATGGGGAATTGGTAATTAACTGGAACAACCTTTTTAATGCACCAAGACATGAATGATGAAGGGTTCTCTACTTTTTTTCAACCTTTGGATGTCAGGAAAATGAGAGATATGCCAAGTCAATTTGGCATTGAAAACCTTCTATTACATTAACATGATTTTTATATCCATCATAAGATAATATTTTCTCTTTTAAGTGACCAAGAGTTTTCCACATGTTGAGACCAATATCGTGAATACAATCTACTGTCAACGTTTTTGGAATATCATACTGAGATTCAGCCAAAGTCCAAAACATGATAGGTATTTCACCTTTTTCAAATTGTTTTCTCATATTCAGCACTTCCTCTTTTTCATTTGATGAATATTCTTCTACCTGATTAGACCAAACCTTGTGCTTATTTGTTGCTTCATCAGATTCAACAATATTTTTAGAGAATTCATTTTTCATATTAGAAGATGAATGACCTAGGGATGGTTCAGAGAATTACCTACACCTTGGGATATCTTCTGATTGAGAATGTATTTCACCTTCTAGTGGTAACTTATCAAACATGAATGGCTTCGTATTTGCAAGTGCCTCTAGATAAGAGGTCTTTATCATTACTGCATTGTCCATCGAATAATTTTTTAGGCAATGAAAATTACTACTGTGGAGAAGAATTTCGCAGCTAAATTCATCATCATGGAGAACACCACCATGGTGGGTTATAGCGAAAGATGAAACCTTTCACTCCTTGGTCTTCTAGCCACACAGAGGGTTATCATGGATCTCATCTTAAGATGATACTTTGAGATTGACTGAATTGTCATGAAGCAAGATTTCATGAGAAAGTTTATGATGAAGACCATCGGATTTATTGTTGTTACTTCCGGAGTTTTTAAATGAGAGAGTAGAATCTTGAGTTGCAATAGATAATTTTTTGAGGGCTTCAAGAACTCCATCATTGATCAAGGCCTTATTGTAGATTGGATATTGATTTTTTAATGGTGTTGGATGGGTCCTTTTCTTGGATTCCTTCTTACTCAGTTTGGAAACCACTTGTTGATGAAAGTGGTTATTATGGGCAGCTGTATGTGCCTGCTCCGGAGAAATGGTCAGCTTAGGCTGATTATCTCCATTTAAATCAGGTGTATGTGCCCGACTTGATTGTCTGTATGACATGGGGGAGTATGCCCCACGACCCTCTTGGACTATAACAGAGGTGTATATCTTCTCCTGGGTGATGTGTTGATGTGTCACTCCACCGATAGGGATAGATTTATGTTTCCTTCCAAGTGATGTTGCTGAAGTTGTTATAATATTTTGAAAAGTATCAAGAATATAGGAAGATATTTTCCTCTGCACTTTCACGATTTTCAGAATGTGCTTGGTGACTTAAGCTGTCAGAACGGAAATATACGCCCATTACGTGTTTGGAGTAGGTGTGTCTTACTGCTCCTACCCTACATTTCCTGTTAGTGAATTCTGACAGTACTCTTGTGTGGGGCAAAAAGTTGCGCCTGCCTCCTTTTTGTCATTGGGGCTTTCCAATTGAAATCTCTGGGTGCTACCAAACAAGACTGTTGGTTAGCATGATGAATCGTAGGTGTATGTGCCTGCTGATTTTTCTACACCAAATATGATTGATGAAATTCCTTCAATACTAGTAGACGAGACTGCTGGCAGAATTGATTAGTGTAAGCAGGTGTATGTACCTGTTTACAGGTGGTCACCACATTTGATTGGAGAGTTTCTTTAGATGCAGTCAGACGATCCTACTGACTGGATGATGATTTATAAACAGGTGTATATGCCTACCTATAGTACTCTTCCAGAATTGCCTGGTGGGATTGGTGTGTTACTACAAGATGAGTCTGCTGGATAGTGAAATCCGGACGGACGATTGTATATGCTCGCTCGTTGTTTGCAATCAAGTTAGATTTATGGACTTCTTCGGAGGGGGAAGAGGTAAGAACCTGCTCCCTGTTGGCCGAATTTCACCTCTGAAGGTTTGTCTTGCATGCTCAGGTCTGATTAACCTAAGCCGAACACCTAGAGGTGATACCCTCATCATGTTGAGGGTGCACTAATGCACGAGTCTAGTGGCTATTGTTGGTGGGATTCCTCAGGAAGGAATCTTTTCTTCTTGAACTGAGGCCTTGAGTGACCTCTTTATTCACCTCCCTGTAATATGGGAGGGAATGGTTATTTCCTTCCGGGGATAATGACCCGAAATGGTTGGAGATGGTGGTTGTCACCACCTGCTTCTTGACCACTGGTCATCACTATTTGGACAACCATGGTGAGTTGTTAAGGTGGTGGGCATGTCAAGCGGCCTCCAGAGTTTGGATGGTACCATGTTGATGGAATCCCCTCACCAATGAATTAGTGACCCAGCTTTGAAGACACTGAGTAGGTGATGTCGGCCTTAGAGCGGATGAGGATCCAACAAGATTAGATACCGAGGCATTCACAGGTGTAAACCTTAATGAAGCCATTTTGTGTTGCAAAGATATCTTGGAAAAGAGTGCATGTTTGATATAGCAGACATAATCAAGATAAGTCTGGATAGACTACATCTTTTGGATAAGCACAAATGTTATTGATTTATATGTTGGCCCTCATATTGAGTTAAATATGGGCCTAACAAATAAGTAAAACATCATTTACATTGGTCTAGAGGATGGGAGGTCAGGCTCGTCACTCCTTTTGGGGGGAATTATTGCCTAATCCGGGACTCTCTTATAGATTTTTGTTATGTTCATGAATCCTTATTAATTCACCAAGCATGAAAATGATTTTCCTTTAGATTTGGCAGTCGATGATTGATATGTATGGGATTTAGGGAATATTTTATATGTATTTGTGGTTCATCATCGATAGAGAATCATCCATATGTATTAAAGATTCTTAGTCAATGGTATCCTACAATATATTATATAGAAATATCTTGGTCATTATGATGACCATACTGGTTTTAAAGCCACTCAGTGGGGCACATGAAGTTTATTGTCATTCAGAAAGACATGGATTATTTCAGAGTTGGGATCATACCTGCCGATGGGCTACCTACGTATCCTCTTTAAAAAAGGAATCAGAACCCACATAGTTTGATAAGAAGGGTATAGTTTAACATCATATGGTACATAAAGGAATTAATGAGAGATGGGATTTAAACTTATAAAGGATTCCTACGTACTCTAATTTTAAGGTAGAGATCAAAGTTCATGTAGTTCGGGTGAAGAAATATGGTGCTTATGCGTGGTAAATGGCCCAAAAAAAGAGATTTCTTGATTACTTTTACACTCTAAGCTCACTTGAGTCATACTCGGTGTGAAAAAAAGAGGTCTTAGTAAACTTGGTGATGTTGCCACGTAAGATGTAGTCATGAGAAATGATGTGGGGCTTACGTATGAATGACTTCCCAAGTAGATGAAGACCAGGACTTACTTCAGGAAAGAAGCTGAGGAGCTTGGTCAATAAAGGTATTTGTACATTATAGATATTTGAAGTTTTAACCTGAGGCTTAATCCTAAGGAGGATTCCCCAAATAAAAAAGGACTTATGATTGAGGATTACTCATGAGGAGGATTCCCAAATCAAAAAGAATTAAAGATCGGGGCTTACTATTGAGGATGATGCCCAATGTTAAAGGAAACTATGACTGGGGATTACTCCTGAGAAGGAGGCCCAGGTTAAGAGGACTTGTAACTTGGGGCTTGCTCCTGATAAGGAGGCACAAATTAATGGAAATTATGACTGGGGATTACTTCTCATAAGGAAGCCCGAACCAAGGGAACTTGGGGATTACTTATGAAAAAGATTACCTAAATCAAAATATATTCTCATCTTAAAGGATGAGGTTATATAGAAGAAACGTCTAACTGTGGTGACATATTGCTTGTATGTTACGTGGATTTGGGAGAGGTTCTCACAGAATTCCTTTCAGATAAGGAATAAAATAAAGGAACCATTCCATAAAGTCTTTTAAAAGGGGTTTGAGGGCTAATATCTTGAAGATGAGATGTGAACGAGAGAGAGGCACAAAAATGAAGTTGGCATGCAATTGTAGGTCGCGAAAATCATTTGGCATGAAAGTCTTAGTCGTGCAAGTGTATTTGTGTGGCATGGGTTCACTTGGGTGATGAAGAATCTGTTGGGTATTACTTGGGTGAGATATAAATCATGCCTTTAGTGATATCCTAAGATGTTTCCAAAAGTACGGTGCACAAGTTTCATATAAAGGGTAAGGCGGAACACAAGTCTTTCCACTTTTAAGGAGGTCTAGACACTTATGCGCACAAGTGTTGATGAATTCTAAACACTTAGGCCTTATCCTACTCCTTCAAGTCTTCCATTCTAGGTAAAAAAACTTACCTTAGAAGCTTTCAGAAGAGTTGAGTTGAAGACTTGGGCGACTAGAGCTTGAATCTGAGTTTTGGAAAATCCGTCCTTGAAATGGGGGGCCCACAGGGGCTATTTATAGGCCACCGAGCTCCTTGGCAGAAAAAAACAGATAGGACATGCAAGTAACTTCAAGGCCTCAATGAAAATGAGCGCTTGGTCTATGCCTTTGTCAAATTTTTTATTTTCTTCAAAGGGTGACCCTCTTTGTGCTTAAGGTATTCCCTGTTGTTATTCGGTGGACTCTGTGATAGAAAGGATCATCAAAAAGTGTATATATATGTTTTGAAATATATTATTGTTCATTCTAGTTTGGATGAATGATATATGTAAAAGGATCAAATTTAACCACTAGTGGAACAACGATTAGTACATAAATAACCAAATGACCCCCTATCTTTGAGGTTATTCATTCCCCTCAACTGCCTATCATACCCATGTTAATAAATTTTACTATCAATCTTTCTCTTAAATGTAAAATCAAACAACTTTCTATAAATTTAAATTATTAAAATTCTTTAGGGTGAAGTTATATGCAATTTATATCTATCAACACCCACACATTGCCTTGTTGTGAGTGGTGCAGTGTAAAATATCCCAGGATACATGCTACATAATAAATAACTCCCAAAATATCACATGAGAGTGGGTGATGAAGTAAGTCACTAGTTGATCGATGATTTTCTTGTTCCTCTTAATGATCTGGATGTTACCATGGTCAATAATGTTATTAAAAATTTCATAACATGGTTGTATAATATTATAATTATGCATGAGGTATGCACTTAATAAATTTTTTCCAATTAAAAACCTTTAACAGTTGATGAAAAAAGGTCTAAAATGAGGTATGGTATCATAGATGAAAAAAATAAAGCTGAAACAAATAGTTAGATCAAGACAATCAAGTGTATCAACCAAGAAATCAAAATACCTTCTAAGAGTACCGTCACCCCCAGTTCCACTACCATATATATTAACATCACAAGTTCACGAAAATAAAACATTAAATGATGGAAATATGTCCTATATTGAATATGATGAAGAAATATTTGGAGATTTCATTACAAATAAGTTTGTACTAGAGAGTATAAATGAGATTATTATGTTTGAGTGGTTGGGAGTCTCAGTTGTGAATAAATATATAATGTACATTTTCATAAAATATTTGTTCAAAAAATGATCTACTATGTTCATTATAGTTTATAACTATTCATATTTTATGTAGGCTTATATATTAATACTATATAAAGGTAAAACCCTATCAAGTAAGATTTGAACTTATTAATCCCTATATTATTTCTATGGAAAAAAATTCTTTCAAATTGATAAAAATTGAAAAGAAAAAATATGCACTAATTGAGGAATTTTAAAATAAAATAACAGGTGAAATACTCCTCTTGATGCCTTTAATATAGGGGTAAAATTCTATAATCTAATCATATAAAATAATTTTTTGTTTTTTTATTACATATTTATTTTTGGTTTTTAGGAAGCACAGGATGATTATCACAATCAATTTGGATACCCAAAATGTTTATTTTTTAGACCCAATGCATAGATTTACATCAAAATAACCACACATGATGTCTATTGTGAATTTTTAATGCACTACAATCAATATTTTACATATAAACGTTGAATTATATTTTGTAGTTTTCATTTTAATGAGAATTTTTTTATGATAGGGTGATATATATGTATAAGCTAAATCATGGTATGAGGTCACTGAATGAACATAAGAAGCCTATGAATTTCATCAAATGGAAATAGATTAAGTTATAATAATAATATTTAACTATCAAAACATATTCCAAAATAAATTACTTATTTTGATCAACGTTTATGCAATTTCTGAAGAAAAATTAATGATAATTTCCATGGATATTACGTTTAAAATTTTATGAAATATATCATATACCATTAAAATACTATCATCCCTGAACAGGTAATTTCTAAAGGCAATTAAAATTTCATTTATAACATTTTTAATCATTTGTTTGTCTATATTTATTAGTACTACTATTATTTCTGACAATCTACATACTCAAAAAAAGTAAATTTGTTTAGAGATGAGTGGGTAGAGAACATTGTGTCAGAATGATTGTCGATGTCATCTTGAGATGAATACCTATTATTTTTGTGATCAAATACAGGCTATGACCTTAGAGATGCATTTGGTATGTGAATCATTAGTATCTTAATTCTTATATATTATTTTTTACATAATTTTAAAGGAGAAGTATAATGGAGGGTTAAGCTATACAGATTCCGGCAGAGAAAGTAACATGTATGAAGTTTCTCATGCTCATGAAAGAATGTACTTTGAGGCTACAACTGAGATAATGGAGATAGAGAAATGGGTTAAGTATCTTTCTAACCAAAAATCTATATATGTATTACCAACTACTGGGGAAGGTACTTCCATGCTCATAGCCTCATCATTTTCATTTTGTATCTTCAATATAAAAGTGTCATTTTATTTTAAAACACACGTCATATAGAAAAAACTAAGAAAACGATGTCGATTTATTTTCAAACATTAGAAAAATGATCCATAATTAATTTATGACATGTAGGGATCAACAATAGATCAATCTGACAAATGATGTGCTCGATATGACTTGAGGTGTATGTTTTCAATATAAAAGTGTCATTTTAGTTCAAAACGCACAACACATAACCAAAATTCATAAAATGAGCTCATACTTATTGTAGAATTTATGGAAACGATTCATAATTCATTTGTAACTTGTAGGAATAAATCACATGTAAATATGAAACACGATTTGGTCAGTATGATTCAAAGTCTGTATTTTTAATATTAAAGTGTAATTTTTGTTTAAAATGCATGTCACAAATCTAAAATAGGGAAAATTTTCGTAGATATTTTTTCATAATTTCATAAAATGATCCATAATTCAATTTTGATGTGTAAGATTTTACTGCATGATAATCCAACAGATGATGTGACTGATATGACTCAAAGTGTGCGTTTTCAATATAAAAGTATCATTTAAGATTAAAAAGTATGTCACTAGCCAAAAATGAGTAAATGAGATCATATAGTTTTTATACTTTAGAAAAATGATCCATTTTTCATTTGTGACATGTAGAAACTGATCACATGTCAATCTGGCAAAAAATCTGACTAGTATGACTTGAAGTTAATGTTTTCAATATAAAAGTGTCATTTTAGTTTAAAATATTACTCAAATATTCAGAACAAATCAAACAAGATAACATTTTTCAAACATTAGGAAACAGATCCATTATTCATTTTTTATGTGTATGAATTAACTACACATCAATCTGACACACTGTGTGGTTGATATGACTCTAAGTGCATGTTTTCAATATAAAAGTATCATCAAACATTAAAACACATGTCATTGGTCAAAATGATCAAATGAGGTCAGATTTTTTTTAATATTTAGGAAAAAACTATAATTAATTTGTGACATGTATGAATTAACCCCATATCAATCTGACATACGATTTGTCTGATATGATTCGAAGTGCGTTTTTTTAATATAAAAGTTTAATTTAAATTTTAAATGTGTATCATGTCATTAACCAACCTGGTCTTACCCTAAACTAGTCACATGATCTGGCCCACAACAACGATCGAGAGGCATTCACAATGCTCTCGAGCTAGAATCTAGTGTATGGAATTAAATATAAACCAATGGGAATTATTTTTCCCAATAAATAAATAGATATAAAAGAAGAAAAATAGAGTACATAGCATAATACAATAATATATAAACATAAATAAATATGAACATATCTAGATACATCTCTATCAGAATGAAACAAAAAAACAAAACTGAAACCAAGATTGAACCATCATGAACTCCATGTGACCCCATGGTCACCACCATCCTTGACACCATCCTGCTCTATAGAAAATCCTGAATAGAATGAAACCTTCAAAAAAACTCAGGTCTAGTGACATTGAGTGGCACAAGTAGGGTGTGAGCATTAAAAATATCATTACGTAGGCACTATATGATTCATGCATTTACTTTCCTAAAATAGTCCATTAACACTAATTTAAATTACATATTCTAAAAATATTATTTTCCTCTTTTTTAAAGCAATCCACACTACTTTCTAAAAATCACACCTTAAAAACAAGACATGATTTTCCATTCAAAAAAATACCATTTGAAAGCTAGTTTGGAAACCACATCAAAATAACACTTTTATTAAGCATGAGATTAATTAGAATATGAACTAAGTATAAAAATAAATGCATAAAAAATCGAGTCATAAGTAAAGGAAAACTATATAAGTTCAAGAAAGAAAATTAAATATAAACAGTAATCAATGTGCTGCAAAATGAAAAAGGAACATATATATAAGTAGTAATGGTAATTTCATAAACATACCTAGAATAAATCTCTATACATACTAAATTCAAACCCAAATTTCAGCATATGGTGAAACTCCATCATCAATTACCAACTTGGCTGCTCTAAACGAGCCTTTCTAGTGGAAAATCCCACCAGGATTATCCTCTGCCCTGGGGGTTGCAATCTGTCTAACTGAGACTAGAGAGTCACCACTACTTGACACTCTAGATGACATCCAATTATACCATGATAATAGTATAAAGTGGAGTTAGGAGGTAATCACATGATTTGAATTAAACACAAATCATAGATTCCCCCATCCATGCCTTTCCCAAACACTAGCACCAACTATGTATGGGACCTCTCTTATGAAGGAAGTCCATAGGGGTTCCCATCACACATTGAACCTTACAAAGCGCCAACTCGGACTACATGTCATATGAATTTGAAACCAATTTCCCAAAACATCACAATGTTCCAATCTTTCCTTAATATTTAAAATTTTGAATCTATTCTCAACGAAAATAGATTTCTTCTCAAAATATTTCCAAAACCTCGATAAAAACAACATTTATGCTCAGAAGGTGCCAACTAGGAATTTAAAGTCATGGGGTCACCAATAATTTTTCAAGGAGCCAAATGGGACATGGTTTTGGTAACATAATAAGAAAACACATTTGATATTATTTAGGAATCAATAATCCATTTATGGAACTTTGGGGGTTTTAGAGAAACCACTTGGGAGATAGAGTGGGAGAGAGAATGAATTGATGAAAATAATTTTGAAGTATAGGTATTAAGATGAACGTCATTATGGAAATACATTATTATTTGTGTACCTTTATATATGTTCACCCCATGCACATATGGATATGCCCACATCTAATGGAATGGTTATTAGAATTCATAAAAGTTCCTAATGTTTTAATTAAATAAACACAACTATCACAACAATTTATCACAAGAATACACACTTAAGAACTAAACCATAAAAAAGGTTCCAAAATCCACTCACAATCCTCAATTCACAAGTAAACCAAGTTAAAAAAACATAACCAAGTCCAAACACAATCTCAAAGTTCTAAATTTCATTTTAAAAGGGCAATTATCATTTTATGAAACACCATTCAGGAATATAAATATAGGTATAATTAAAGAAACCATTTAAAAACATATTTTCACCGAATTTTCACAATGAAAATACCACAAAAATTAATATACACATCAAAATCATGAGAAATAAATTTATAAATTAAATATAATTACTCAAGAATCAATTGGAATATTCCGGAAAGAAAATGGGCAGAAACACCTACCTCAATGATGTGTGAATGCAACAAAACTCCAGGAGAAGGAAGAACCAAGCCTGAGAGACAAACCAAACACCCTAAAATCAAATGAATAAACCCACATTATCTAACCCTTACCCCATATGGTTCATTTAATAAGGAAAATAAATAACCAAAAAACCAATAAGAAAATATAAGAGGAGGAGAAAATTGACCAAAAACCAAAGGAAACTTACGTAGGAACCTTTATGGAGCTTAAATGGAGGAAAAATATAAGGGGAGGAGAGATTTGTGAACCCCCATAGTGTAACTAGGTCAATAAAGGGAGGAAAACACCGAAATAGGGTTAAAACTAAAGAGTGGAAATTTTGGAATTTCAAAATTTTAAGAATCTGGGTAAGTGGCACGGTTTGGTTGTAGGGTTTAACAAATTGTGTGCCAACCGTGTAAACACTACTGGATAGAAGGATAAAATGCACAATATGGTTTCAATGTTTTGGAAACCATTCCCCAACCATGAAAATCACCTCTTTCAAAATTGAAGAGTCTCCTGCATGCTTGCCATATAGTTTCTATTAACCATGCGCAAGATATGCGCCTTGTCCCAGACACCACCCAAGAGTCGAACGACTACTCTTTTTACTTGCACGGTTTGTGCCAAACCAAGTGGGGGTTGTTCAATTTAAACCATTCAAGATCAAAATAAACTGAAAACACCCTCTTCCTTAACCAACCAAATGATTTCTCCCCAAACTATGTACATAAACAATGCACTGGGAAAAAAACCACTAAAAACTGCCAAAACTCCAACACATTCACCAAAAACTCAACCCAAACCACAATAAGAATATCCAAAAACAATAAATAATTAGAATAAATAAATAAAAGAAAACTGGGGTCAAGGTATGACAATTTTTCCCACCCCAAAAACGTTCTACCCCCAAAAATTCACCAAAACAAATGAAGAACAAATCCAGATCTTGAAAATGAACAATGTCAAATGAAACTGTAATCCTCGATGTAACCCTTCAACTCCACAAGTCACACCTAACCAACACTAGATAAAAATATAACCATGGAATACATACACTAAAACATAAATATCCTTCTATGGTAGTTTTTAGCGACAATTTACTAAACTGCCAGTAATTATTTTATAAATTATTTAGTGGCGGTTTATAAAAAAACGGACACGAAGATTTTTTACCGTCCTGAAACTTCTCCCTCCCGACCCCTGCGAGCCCCCCCAACCATTCTACCCCTAACCCTCATAAGACCCCCCCCATCGGCGACCCCCGAATCCATAGCTCGCCTCACCTCAGCGCTCCTCTCCACCTCATCGTCCAACAACACGACTCACCGCCTCGCCGCCCATTGCCAATGACCCTGTGAATCCCTAGATCAACTCCCCACTACAAGTCCTGACCTATTTCGCCACTCAAAGCTTCTCTCCGCCCCTCAGTGTTCCTCAAAGATTATAAACAATATTTTTTTTAGGGAAATACATAGTGTGTTTTAGTATAATATCTTTGAGAAGTATGGGGATAATATCCCCAATCTGTATATAGAACATTTTTAGGAGGATTTTCATATTGAATTTATCTTTATTAAGGAATTAAAATAACATTGGATTCCAATGGATATAGTGTATTGAATGGAGTAATTCATCTATGGTAGATATTGTTCTTGGTTGAGCGTGAAGAGAATACAATATTATGGGATGAATTATTGAAGTAGGTTTATAATGAGTTCCTCTCTTTGACACATATGGTGTCAAGATGGAAGGAGTTTATCTCTTTAACATAAAATGTTTAGCTTGTGAGAGCTCATATTTTGATTAAATATCCTTGTTCATTTTTCTCATGATTTTCTTCTATATGAGAAGGATATAATGTGAGATTTTGTGGAGGAATTCTGTTCGGATTTTTAAATCCAGGTCACTTTGTTTACACAATCGATGTATATATATGTTCTTGTGAAGGTATAAGTGACAGGGAATTTGTGTGTGGACAAAATAATATATAGAGGGGATTCATTAGTACTTAAAAGGGATTAAGTTAGTATATAGAGGCTCTTGTCTATCTAGAAAGTCAAGGTTCCAATCGATAGGGAGTCAATATCATCCTTCTTTTTCTTATTACTTTGGAGTTATAAATTCTCAAACATCTATGAGTATATCCATTCTAGTGTTCTTTTATATTCAAGATTGTGGTCATTGATAGTACCAATTCTTGAATATTGTTTAGTTAAAGTGTGGTTTAGGTGATTAGTTCCACGAACAACCTCAATATATGTTGATTATCATTACATATCCCATCATGAAAATTGATCAAACACTAATAGATCATAACTCCCCGCATCACCAGTCTCACACTCACTTTTCCACTATGAAATATAAACTCGATGCTCCAGTTATCTAGATCCCCTTTTCATCCATAATTATTCCATCCTCTAAAAAACCCAGTTATTACCATGAGTTATCTTTGTTAATATTTTTTATTTCTATTTTTTTAGAATTATATTTTATATTTTTTTTAATTTATTAATATACTATTGTTTGTATGTTATCATATAATTTTACATCTAATTGTTTATGTAGGAAAGTCTAAATTACTTCACAAATGATATTATTAGTTTTTTCTTAACCCAAAGATTAAAAATAATTCTATAGAGACTTAAAATTTCCATTGATTGAGTTTAGGAATATTAGGAGGAATTTATTTAACCATGAGAACTGAAGGAATGAAATATATATTTCTAATGACCTAAAAAGTGAATTTTGAGTATACCATTAGATTTAGAATGGTTGGTTTACCTTGGAGTACCTATTTTGTTAGAATTTAAGTTGTTTATAGAAGTTAGGGTAGGTTTTTATTCATGTTATGGTGTGCATGCATAGTTAAATAGCAATCCATGGTCATGGATATTTAGGAAATGACTAATGCACAATTTATACATGATCATGAAACTAAACCATTAATTTTAAATATTTTTCGTAAATAATTATTTTTTAGTTTCCGAACACTTAAAGAACCCTATAACTAAACTATAAACATGAATTCATATTATTAGAGTACCTATGGATCTAAATTGTTATCAGTTTTGATTAATCTTTTCAATAAACCCTTTTGAATCTATGTGTGATTTTCCCATCAAGGATCATACTTTTGATCCATCTAAAAGTTTTCTATCATTTTCTAGTAGGTTTTTGTATAAGAACACGATAAAATGGTTCTCTTCAACAATTTGATGAGGATAATTGGTACACATATTTTTTGGACATATCTAAATACTTATAGAGAGTCTCTCCAAATGCATGTTAGATAGGATACATGAATTTTTTTATTTTTTTAATCACGGTGATGGGAAAAAATATTTACATGAATAATCTGTGAAGATCATCCCAATCGTGTAATTGTCATGGTATTAGGTTATAATTACCTATCTACTCAGATACTAAAAGGAAACATCACATGGAAAAATATAATTTCTTTCTAAAAGGGATCCACATTATGTTTCAACCCCCATTTATGATCCATGAGGCACCCCAGATCTGAAAATTTTAATGACACGTAGGGTCACAACATGTTCCTACCCATAACAATTCATCATGATACCCCACATGTTCTAAAATTTTCAGCCCCAAACCATACCCAACTTTTTAAATCTTAATTCGAGGTCACCAATAACATAAAAATTATCAAAAAATTATTAATATACACAATATTTAATACTACCCTTATTGTCTATTTTTTGGGGATTGAATATTTTATATGAATTCCATAAGACTATGGATTTAATAGGTTCTCCCACTTTCTATAATTGAAACAAAATGAAATGGAAATTGAAAATGTATATTTAATAGGTTCTCCCACTTTCTATAAGACTTGGATTCATCTACCCTATCCATGAATCCTTTCACCTGATGATTCATGGCATGTTTTATATCTTGGTTCCCCAAGTATTTTCTAATGTAGTGATTCATGTTTAAAGTAAGAGTTTTATTCCATTTAATATTCCTAAATTATATTCAATTATTATAAAATTTATCAAGCCCTTACCTTCTTGATATCAATGTTATGACATCATCAGTTTTTCCATCTGTTTTGGTGTAGCACGATATACAAAAAACTATAGGGTTGGGATCCTTTTTCTCCTAACCTTTAATGGATCTTTTTAATTTGAATTAATTGGTTTTCTTGTGGGTGGGTTCATTATTTACCATATGTAATTATATGATAAAAACTTATTTAAAATATTTATATTTTTTTCATCTAGTATATATGAATCTCTTTCCCTATTTAGTAATAGTTATGTGTTTTAATTTTTTTTAATATTATGTAGGCACATTGTGATATACATGGATAAAAGGTGGACCACATTACTGAGGAACACACCTCAGTATGTTAAGGGTTTGGAGGAGTTTTTAGATTTTTCAATTTACAATCGATCCGTTGAAGGGAGAATAAGATGTTCATGTCATAAATGTAAATTTATAAAATGGTGAAAGATAGATGAAATTTATGAACATTTAATATTGAAGAAATTCCCTAGTAAATATTTGTGTTTGATTTGGAAAAGATAATCGAACATTATAGAAAGGTTTACCATTGATTTCAATCCACGGAATGAGCTCCCAACTTCATCAAAAATGGAAAATGAAATAAAAAACCTTATAAATGATGAATTCGACACTGCAAGACACCACCATCAACATAAAAACATATCAGAACAACTAGATGAGGGTGCTATAAATAGAAATGTGATAAGTGATGTTTTTAAGACAGTAGGACAACCAACTAAAGATTGTAACATATCAGTGCATACTCCTCTTGATTATGTGTAGAATAATGTAAGACAAAACTTCACTAAGGAAAATATGTTTCATGATTTAGTTGACAATGGAAATAAAGAGTTTTATAGTGGATGTTTGAAATATTCAAAACATTCTCTTCTGCTGAAGTTGTACCATGATAAATATTTATGTCAAATTACTAATAAGGAAATGTCCATGATATTAGAATTATTGTGTGATGAATTTCTTGAAGTAAACATACCTGAGTCCTTTTATGATATTAAAAAAGTTGTTAGCAGGCTTAGTTTGAATTATACAAAAATACATGTGAGTCCTAATGATTGTATGATTTATTGGTGAGAGGATTCAAGTGGACGATATTGCAAAAAAATTTCTTCTTCTAGATGGATGTCAATGGGTGATGTTGGAATTCTGAATCAACATACTACCATGAAAAAGAAGAAAAGTAACAAACCTACAAAGGTTTTGTGTTACTTTCCTTTAAATCCTCAATTGTAAAGATTATTCATGTCATCAAAAACTATCGAATACATGTAGTGGCATTCTGTAGATAATAAAATGATGGGTTAATGCGACATCCATGAGATTCACAATCATGGAAGACATTTTATTCATTACATCCATATTTCTCAACTGATCCTAGGAATATTTGATTAGGATTGGATGTCGATGGATTCAACCATTTCAGACTTTGAGTACCAGTTATAGCATTTGGCCAGTTGTTTTGATCCCTTAAAATCTGCCTCTGTGGATGTGTATGAAACAAATGTATTTTATCATTTTGATGATTATTCCTAGAAAATAAATTCCTGGAAATGATATTGATGTATACTTTTAGCCTTTATTTGAATAATTATAGGTGTTATGGAGAAAAAATGTTGAGACATTTGATGTTTCTTCTAAAACAATGTTCAAAATGCATGCTGCTTTAATGTGGACCATTAGTGAATTCCATGGGGTTGAGAATTTATCTGGTTGGAACAGAAACAAAAGTTTTTCTTGTCATGTTTGTAACTTTGATTTTGAGTCCAAATGGCTACCTCACAATATAAAATTGTGCTTCTTGTGCCATCGAAGATTTCTCGATGCATCTCATAGATTTTGGATGAACAGATCAAAATTTAACGATTTCATTAATTATAGACCACCTCCAAAGTTGTTAACTAGTATTGAAATATTGACACAACTTGGAAATGTTGAAATAGAATTTGGGAAGGTTCATAATTTGAATGATATTGGGAAAAGGGTTTGATGTTCATTGTCAAGTGAGATCAGAATGCAACAATGGAAGAAAAAAAGTATATTCTTAAAACTTTCATAATGGGAATTTAATTTTTTGCAGAATAATTTTTATGTGATGCATATTGAGAAAAATTTCTGTGAAAATTTGATCCTCACGTTGCTTAATAAGCATAGAATGGCGAAGGATCATATCAATGCTCGGAAAGACATACAAGTAATTTTCATAAAACGTGATCTCTGGCCAGATGAGAATGAAAAGTATGCTCTAGAATTTTTTTCAAAAAAAATAGGGATAAAGATACATTCCTTCGAATTTTAAAGCATTTGAAAGTACTTGATGGGTATTCAAGTAACATCTTGAGATGTGTGGACTTAAATAATCTTAAGTTACATGGATTGAATGTCATGATTCAAATATTTTGTTACAGTATTTACTACTATTGGCATTGCGTACATTATTACCAGAAAAAGTTACTATTGTTGTACTCCAATTCTACACATTTTTCAGACAACTTAGTGAGAAATCCTTACATCCATTTGAGGTTGAAAACCTTCAGGATAGGTTTGTATTGACACTTTGTGCAATGGATATGATCTTTCCTCCTTCATTTTTTACTGTTATGATACATTAAACTGTGCATTTGGTTGAGGAACCTAAATTAGGAGGCTCTATTCATTGTCGATGGATGTATCCAATTGAGAGGTACTTTATTTATATGTTTTTTAGTTAAGTAAAAAAAATTGGAACTTAATTAAATTAATAATTATTTTTGTTTATTTTATTTCACATATATCTTGGGAATTTGAAATCATACGTGAGAAATAAAGATCAGCCAGAAGAATCTATTATTAATGGCTATTTGGAAGAGGTGTGTCTTACCTTTTGTTCTAGATACTTGGATGATATTGAGATAAGATTTAATTGAGTTGGATTCGTTGACGAAACATAGACTCAATCTCAAATACATTGGAAATAAAAAACATTTCTTACTATTGGCCGATCAGTTGGGAGGACCTCAAATGTTACACTCACAGAAATGGAATTATTACAGGAACATAGATATGTGATGCGGAATTGTCATGACCCGACCCTACCTGGGCTCGAGCCACAACTACCCCAAGCCCGCCTCCATAGGCCAGGGGCTGGCAACCAGCGCCGAAGGTACAACAACTTGGGGAGGCCTTTGCTTAAGTACCTATACACACCCACACGTAGCACACTCAATGAAAAAGTGCAGAGTAAAAAGAAAGAACAAGCAGAGTAAAAAAGAATAACTGCTATAAATTAACCACAGAGTGCATCGACCTCTACAAGTACAAATTATAAACTGAAAAGAAAATGGGAAAACATGCGCCCAACCAAAAAAGTGCCACAACCCGGCAACAGGTAAACACAAGAAATAGCTGACGGGTCTCCCACCTGGAACCTGGCTACGACGACCGCACGCAGTCCAAGCTCCCAAGCTCTTACACTCCACTGAAGTCACACTCCACCTTTCTGTCATCTGTAAGGGAACACCAAGTGCGGGCAAAGCCCAAGGAGGGGTGAGTATAAAAATACTCTGTAGGATACCCCGAAGGCTCGAGGGAGCAACAAAAGAAGGTACCGAAGGGTGAGCTGTAGAGCGAACAGGAAAGTAAAGGGGTACAATAAAGAGTACAGTAAAGAGTCCAGCTCAACCCAACAGGAGGAAAGAATGTAGACTCGTCCAGAAACAGGGAGCTAGAAATGGTGAGAAGGAAAACTTACCATCGAGTCTTCGCTACCTATAGCAAGAGAGTAGACTCGTGCAACCACGAGAATCTAGACACGGAAAGCACGTGGAATACCCTGCGCGTCTTCGCCTCTCCTGGAAGGAGAGTAACCAAACCCAAGAAGTGGGTACCAGAAACAAGGTATATACATAACTGTATTCTCAACCAGAAACCCAGACAATGTCGTAAGGGGATCTTCATCCCGTAGCTCAACCCATGAAAATGAGTCACCAACAGTCCTAGAATAAACACCATCATCGATTCCCAACATCCTACACGTCTTCCCTGAACCGCAAGCCAAGGGGCTCAATCACCACACTTTGAAACTATCCACTTTGGACGGCACTGACTCGCCCACACAGTTTTATATCGCGTCACAAGAACGTGTCTCGGTGGGGAAAGTTCCCCTCGTACTTGAGAGTTCTAGGGAATGTCAAACCACACCTCGTCACTACCCTGTAGTCGAGAGGTCTCCTCAAAGTCAAGCCGATCCATCACCAACCAGTACCACCAAGGGTCCCGCTCCAGTGGTCACGGAGGAAAGCCACAGACTATCCTAGTAGTAAGGACTGAGTTTGGAATGCCAATAGGTGTCCCACTGCCCAACCCCTCTGGAGGGTAATTCATAACCAAAAATCGGGTGACCCACTGCCCAGCCCTGCTGGAGGGTAAACACTAATACATCATCAGGCGACCCACTGCCCAGCCCTGCTGTAGGGTAAACCATAATAGGATATCGGGTGACCCACTGCCCAGACCTACTAGAGGGTATACCTTAATATATCATTAGGTGACCCACTGCCCAGCCCCGCTGGAGGGTAGACCTGGAATAAGTCGACATGAGACCCACTGCCCAGCCCCGCTGGACGGTAGACCTGGAACTAGACGACAGGTGACCCACTGCCCAGCCCTGCTGGAGGGTAGACCCTAAGAGGTCGTCGGGTGACCCACTGACTAGTCTCTGCTGGAGGGTAGACCCTGAGAGCGTCGGGTGACCCACTGCCCAGTCTCTGCTGGAGGGTAGACCCTAAGAGCATCTGGTGACCCACTTCCTAGTCTCTGGTGGAGGGTAGACCCTAAAAGTCAGTGAGCAACCCACTGCCCAGCCCTGCTAGAGGGTAAACCCTATGAAGTCGATGAGTAACCCACTGCCCAGCCCCGCTGGAGGGTAAAACTTAGAACTTCCTTGGCCATCTCTACTGGAGGGTACAACACTGGCCAATCGAACATGGAGTGGGTATCGCGCAACCACCCAACACCAGCACAACTCACCCAAAGGGGTTCAATGCCTATTCCATCACTAGGTGTCACTAACACCACTATCAGCCGATCCATCGAGAACGGAACTAGGGGAGACCAGTCAACCCTGCTGGTCAACAAACGAGCACCGAGTTAGTGGAAAAACTCCACCCTGCTGGTCAAACAAACACACAGAGGGACCCTCTATGTCGCAATAGGTCAAAGTACGCAAAGCAGAACACATCACGCACATGGGGCCCACACAACGTGTGGCCCCAAGTAAACCCCAACCAAGCGCACAAATGTTCTCAGGTACAAAACACATGTACCTCCAAGCGCTCCTGTATACTCCCAGAGTATACCACGTCTCCAGCCCAAGGGCTATCGTGCACACGGCGCCCAACGTCAACGCGAAGGCGTGACGTAACATTTCCAACTTGCCACCTCAATGACCAGGGAATGGACAAACACATCTATTCCAGCATTACTTCACTCACACGGGAGTGCGTGTGATCACACGCCAAGGGTCCGATACAACCACAGAAGAAGAACTACCCCCGGGGCACCTTCACATTTCCACCTAACACAAGATCGCACAAGAGGCTCCGCTCAACCAATTGGATCACACCGTTTCAAACCTCATGAAAAAACACGCGTGATCGACTACTTACTCGCCTCCAACAGATATCCGACGGAAAAGGTCACCAACACCGCCTCATGCCCGAACGACGTCCAGTGATCTTGAGCCTCGTCCTCGAAAACAGTCGGGTGCATCGCACCATTGCAATCCCCTCGGGAAAACACGTCAAAAGCACTACTCACATGAGTGCAATGGATATCCGGAGAAAAAGATGCATTCCGGCGCACCGCACACGAGCGGTGCCACGTGGGACCCGCAACCCTGTCCCAAAACTCAACAAACATATCTCACCATTGCGATCCTCACAAAAAAGCACACAAGATAGACTACTCACTTGTCCAAAATGGTCACCCGGTGATAAAGATGGAAAATCACCATCGACGCCCAAACGACCCTCATGGGACCCGCACCATCATGCCGAATTTGAGTGGGCGGATTGCACCATTACAATCTCCTCAGAAAAACATCCAGAAATGACTGCTCGCACGCCCCGAACGGACGTCCGATGGAAAAGTCGTGAAACGCTGCACACAGCTCAAGAGACGGTCGTGGGGCCCGTGCCTCAACTTTGGAATCAATGCCTGGAACTGCACTGGAAACCCTTGCCTCAGAGCCAGGGTCGCAACGCCACTGACGGCGCTCAAAACGGACGTCGGACGCTTCCGCACCGTCCCAAAACAAGAATTCTCGGGATGACGTCAATCCCCTCGACGTACGTGCCACGCCGCCGAGGCCCCTCATTTCGGGAATTAAAAATTCACGAAACCATTTCAAAGAGAGCACCTCGATGTCAGGTCCGCGTCGCCGCAGACGGTGCTCAAGAAAGACGCCCGTAGGCCAAAATACGGGCGTCTGAAAAAAAAATTTTAAAGGGGGGGGGGACCCCCTTGGGTCGGCCCGCTGGGACCGCGGGGCACCGCCCCGTGCGAGCCCGCTCGCCCACGCGCCGCGGGGGCGCTTGCTCCACTGACCGGCCGTCAAGGCCAGCCGTTCTTTTTTTTTCTTTTGTCACGTGAAGACCCACCTGTGGCGGGTCTCGGTCTGCCGCCGGGGTCGCACACCGCGACCCCTCCTCGCCCGCACCGGCGAGGCGCAGCCCGGCCGGCCGGATGGCCGGCCTCCTCCTCTGCTGCCGCACCTAAAGCCCGCAGCCGAATGCCCGTCGCCCCACCAACCTCCGCTCAGCCTCTGCTCGCCCAACCGCCGTCTGGAAGCCCCCAACCCGGCCGGAAGAAATCAAAAACCCGCAAAAAACAGCGGTCGGTTGCGAGCTCCTCCAAAGTCGGAATTAAATTACAAAAAATGTGATGGAAAGAGAAAAACCTATAATACACATTCATGGGGATATATTGAAGATCGGGCAGCATTTCAATGTACAATTTAGGGTTTGATGTTAAGTGCATGAATGAAAATAAAAAATGCAACATCCAACCTCGTGGGGGTTGCCCGGAGATTCGCTCGCCGAACCGCCGCCTTGCCAGAGCCGCCTCACCGGAGTGGAGGAGAGGATGGAGGAGCTGTCACCCGCCACTGTCTAGTCAAAGAGGGAGGCAAAGATTAGCGAGGGGGTGGGTTAAGTGTTTAAATAGAAAACACTTAACCACCCGCCCGTCGGCCCGAACCCGAACTCCCGACGGGGTCGAGATTAAGCCTTCCCTAGGGTAAAAACCATCTCCCTAGCATAATGGCAGTCTTAGAATTTTAATCCGAGACCCCGTTCAAATGTTATTAAACTGAATGTTCGAGGCTTCCAAATTACGAAAATTCCCCTTGGGCCATTTTTCACAAACGACATGCACCCGCGAAACTTATAACCCTCCTAGGGTAAACAACATGCTCCGAATTCAACGGTGCCCTCGGTTTCCCAATCCGAGCCACCGTTTATGAGATACTAGAGTTTCTCCATTAAAAGAATAAATTAATTTATTAATTTATCTGTTTAACCTTCCGGAAGCGAGCGAGGGCTCCAAACATCCCGCGCAGACATGTTTTATGTCGTTCTTAGTGTAAACACCCCATTCCGGATCCATCCGTACACTCAGATCTCTGATCCGGAACTCCGTTGAGGAGTTATCTCATTTAATTAGCGTTTCCAGTGTGAACACGCTGAAAATTTAATTCCGGCCACTCTGGGGCTCGAAATCGCACGCCGTCTGAAGGCGCTGCCCTGGAATATTATCAAAAATATTCCAAAGTCTTTCGTAGCAAAAACCGGGTTCTTAAATCATTCCCTCCTTCAAGCTTTTCGTCCTTGAAAATCAAAACTAGGGAGCAAGACAGGGTACTATGCCCACACCTGGCTTTCTCATACCCAGAAGAACCCACGCACAGCTCTGCGTCACCGCACACAGACCATAGAATTGATCTGTTCACGTGAGGTCGGCCCATGCCGACGTCGTGCACCCAATCCAGACTTTGGTGTTAGGGCAAGGTGGTAGGGAAACTCGCCATCCCTTTTCATAGTATCAAATGGCCCAAAGGCTCTCAGGGGTAGCTCACCTCCCCAGTCAAACCTCTATGTCGTATGCCGCGACTGGAATCACCGCCCGCACCTGGAACAAGGTCCGGTGATTCCCTCCTTCAGAATATCCATATGGTGAAACACCCAAGGATATATGGTCATGCAAGATTTCACAGTCGATGTATCCCATCCATGACTCTCTTACACGCTCAGAAGCGAAGGAGCCAACACCATCGACTAAAGGAAAAGGTCTCGCGCCTTTTTCCTTACCAACACAGGGTTACACCCAACGCCTTGCATCACCCTAGTAACACCGCAAACAAGAAGCAGGGAGAAAATCCTTTCACACACAGATCCTAAAAATTCTACTGCAAAAGGTAGAAGAGTTGCAAGGGGTACCTCTCACCATCCCATGCTCTGCAGGATCATAGACATCCAAAGCTCGCGACTACCTGCGGTCCCAACTGTCAGCTCCCAGAGCCTAACGTGGACCGCCTAGTGGTGATGGGGAGATCTCATAACGTCTTCCCCCACCTCCAGCTTCTCCCGCTCCTCTGCTAGCACCACCTCTCTGGCCACTACTCTGATGACGGCGCTGCCTCTGCCGTGGTGGTGCGCCTGCTGCATGCCCGAAGCTCCCAGCAACTCGGGTCGGGCAGTCTCGTGCCAAGTGACCTCACCCGTCACAAGCATAGCACCGACTCTCTCTGGGCTACACTGGTGCCCTACGGTGCCACCGTGGTGTAAGACCACGCCCCTGAGTCCGGTTGTCAGAAAGCCACCTATGTCGAGGTCTTGCTTGCCGACGCCCGCTAGCTGCGGCAGACGTCTCGATTCCAACGTGTCTGCTGCCACCACCAACTCTAGAACATGACAGGAAGCCCTCTGTCACCAGCGCCTTCTCTAGAACCCCAGCATATGTGGAAATGCCCAAGGGTACTATGGCAGCACGAATCTCTTGGTGGATACCCTGCTCAAACTTCCACGTTCGGAAGTTGTCGTTATGGACCAAGTCCAGGTAAAAGCATGCATGGTCTGCAAAACTAGACTCGTACTCGACCACCGTCATCCCTGTTGAAACGGCAGGAACTCCTGAATCCAAATAGAGGGCAAGCAGGAGGGGAAAAACTCATCAAGAAACAACAACTGAAAGTCACCCCACGAAAGCGACGACTCTCCAAGAAACTGAGTCACCAGACTCCACCAACGCCAAGCTGATCCACAAAAAAGGGTGGCTTCCAAAGCCACTCCCTGATCTCTCGGTGTCTGCACAAGCCTGAAAAGGATAACCAGTGCCTCTAGCCAACCCTCTGCTGCCTGAGGGTCTGACTCACCACTGAACCTTAGCGATCTCTGCCGCTGGAACTCACGGAGCACGCTCTACCCACGCTCAAGCTCAGCCTGCTCTGCTGAAACTGCCTGATGCTCAACAGGTGGGGGTGCTGCTACCGGCCCACCCGGAGAAAGGGGCTCGCATGATGGGTCCTGGACTGTGGCCTCGTAGCTCACAGGGTCGTCGTCACGAACCAAAGCTGGTATCCTGGCTGGCTATCCTCGCGGAGACATCCTGAAAATTATCAAGGAGTGTCGCGGTCAGATGAGCATATATGTATATACCAATAGCAACGATGGGGATATGGCTCAAGAAGGACAGTCAATACTCAGTCCTATGTGATGCACAAATAAGTTTCCCATGAAACAATTTTATCAGCATGCCGAGTCGACAAGCGGGTTATCAAGGTCCTGGTGAATGGATACATCGGCCGCCACACCATCACTGGACTCCCTGACCTGAGAGCCGCTCTCGAGACACGTTAACACTATTTCCCTAAATCCCAACAAATTCCTCTTTTAGGGATGTACGAACAGTGTCCCAAGGAAAGGACCACCTCTGATACCACTTTGTCACGACCCGACCCTACCCGGGCTCGAGCCGCAACTACCCCAAGCCCGCCTCCATAGGCCAGGGGCTGGCGACCAGCGCCGAAGGCACAACAACTCGGGGAGGACTTTTACTAAGTACCTGTACACACCCACACATAGCACACTCAATGCAAAAATGAAGAGTAAAAATAAAGAACAACCAGAGTAAAAAGAGCAACTACTATAAATTAACCACAGAGTGCATCGACCTCTACAAGTACAAAGTACAAACAGAAAAGAAAATGGAAAAAACACGTGCCCAACCAAAAAGTGCCATAACCCGGGAACAGGTAAACACAAGAAACAGCTGAAGGGTCTCCCACTTGGTACCCGGCTACAACCACCGCATGTGGTCCAAGCTCCCAAGATCCTAAGCTCCACTGAAGTCACGCTCCATCTGTCCGTCGTCTACAAGGGCACACCAAGTGTGGGCAAAGCCCAAGCAGGGGTGAGTATAAAAATACTCAGTAGGATACCTCGAAGGCTCGAGGGAGCAACAAAAGGAGGTACCAAAGGGTGAGCAGTAGAGCGAACAGGAAAGTAAAGAGGTATAATAGAGAGTACAGTAAAGAGTCCAGCTCAACCCAACAAGAGGAAAGAAGGTAGACTCGTCCAGACACAAGGAGCTGGAAACAGTGAGAAGACGAGCATCCCATCGAGTCTTCGCTACCGATAGTAGGAGAGTAGACTCGTCCAACCACAAGAAGCTAGACACGAAAAGCACGTGGCATACCCCTCACATCTTCACCTCTCCTGGAAGGAGAGTAACCAAACCCAAGAAGTGGGTACCGGAAACAAGGTATATACATATCTGTATGCTCAACCAGAAACCTGAACAACGTCGTAAGGGGATCTTCGTCCCATAGCTCAGCCTAAGAAAATGAGTCTCCAATAGTCCCAGAAGAAACACCATCATCGATGCCCAGCATCCCGCACGTCTGCCCTGAACCGCTGGCCAAGGGGCTCAATCACCGCACTTTGACACTATCCTCTTTGGGCGGCACTGACTCGCCCGCACGGTTTTAGATCGCGTCACAAGAACGCGTCTCGGTGGGGAAAGTGCCCCTCGTACTTGAGAGTTCTAGGGAATGTCAAACCACACCTCATCACTGCCCTGCAGTCGAGAGGTCTCCTCAAAGTCAAGACGATCCATCACCGACCTGTACAACCACGGGTCCCGCTCCGGTGGTCACGGAGGAAAGCCACAGACTATCCTAGTAGTAAGGACTGAGTCTGGAATGTAAAAAGGTGTCCCACTACCCAGCCCCGCTGGAGGGTAATTCATAACCAAAAATTGGGTGACCCACTACCCAGACCTGGTGGAGGGTAAACACTAATACATCCTCAGGCGAACCACTACCCAGCCCTAATGGAGGGTAAACCATAATAGGATATCGGGTGACCCACTACCCAGCCCCACTGGAGGGTAAACCTTAACACATCATTCGGCGACCCACTACCCAGCTCCGCTAGAGGGTAGACCATAATACATCATCAGGCAACCCACTGCCCAGCCCCGTTGGAGGGTAGACCTGGAATAAGTCGACAAGAAACCCACTGCCCAGCCCCGCTGGAGGATAGAACTAGAACTAGATGACAGGAGACCCACTGCCCAGCCCTGCTGGAGGGTAGACCCTAAGAGGTCGTTGGGTGACACACTGCCCAGTCTCTGCTGGAGGGTATACCCTAAGAGTGTCTGGTGACCCACTGACCAGTCTTTACTGGAGGGTAGACCCTAAGAGCGTCGGGTAACCCACTGCCCAGTCTCTGCTAGAGGGTAGACCCTAAAAGTCAGTGCGCAACCCACTGCCCAGCCCTGCTGGAGGGTAAACCCTAAGAAGTCGATGAGTAACCCACTGCTCAGCCCCACTGGAGGGTAAAACTCAGAACTACTCTGGCCATCTCTACTGGAGGGTACAACACTGGCCAATCAAACACGGAGTGGGTATCGAACAACCACCCAACTCAAGCACAACTCACCCAAAGGGGTTCAGCGCATGTTCCATCACTAGGTGTCACTAACACCACTACCAGCCGATCCATCAAGAACAAAACCAGGGGGAGACCACTCAACCCTGCTGGTCAACAAATGAGCACCAAGCCAGGGGAAGAACTTCACCCTACTAGTCAAAAAACACATAGAGGGACCATCTACGTCGCAAGAGGTCAAAGTACTCAAAGCAGAACATGGTACGCACATGGGTCCCACACAACGTGTGGCCCCAAGTCAACCCCAACCAAGCGCACAAACATTCTCAGGTACAAAACACACGTTCCTCCAAGTGCTCTCGTATACTCCCAGATTACACCACGTCTCCATCCCTAGGGATATCGTGCACATGGCGCCCAACGTCAACGAGAAGGCGTGACGTAACATTTCCAACTTGCCACCTCAACGACCGGGGAACAGACAACCACATCTATTCCATCATTACTTCACTCACACGGGAGTGTGTGTGATCACACACCAAGGGTCCGCTACAACCACAGAAGAAGAACCACCCCCGGGGCACCTTCACATTTCCACCTTACACATGATCGCGCAAGAGGCTCCGCTCAACCAAATGGATCACACCGTTGCAAACCTCGTGGAAAAAACACGCGAGATCGACTACTTACTTGCCTCCAATGGATAACCGATGGAAAAGGTCACCAACACCACCTCACGCCCGAACGAATTCCCGTGATCCCGAGCCTCGGCCTCGAAAACATTCAGGAGCATCACACCATTGCGATCCCCTCGGGAAAACACGTCAAAATCACTACTCACATGAGTGCAACGGATATCCGGAGAAAAAGATGCATTCCAGCACACCGCACACGAGCGGTGCCACGTGGGACCTGCAACCCAGTCCTGAAATTCAACAAATGGATCGCAATGTTGCGATCCTCTCGAGAAAGCACACAAGATGGACTACTCACTTGTCCAAAATGGTCGCCTGATGATAAAGATGGAAAATCACCGTCGATGCCCAAACGGCCCTCGTGGGACCCGCACCATCGTGCCGAATTTGAGCAGGAGGATTGCACCATTACAATCCCCTCGGAAAAACATCCAGAAATGACTGCTCGTACGCCCCGAACGGACGTCCGATGGAAAAGTCGTGAAATGCTGCACGCAGCTCAAGAGACAGGCCATGGGGCTCGCGCCTCAACTTCGACCTCAATGCCTGGAACCACACTGGAAACCTCCGCCTCAGTGCCAGGTTCGCAACGCCACTGACGGTGCTCAAAACAGACATCGGACGCGTCCACGCCATCCCAAAACAAGAATTCATGGGATGACGTTAATCCCCCCGACGTACGTGCCGCGCCGCCGAGGCCCCTCGTTTCGGGAATTAAAAATTCCCGAAACCATTTCAAAGAGTCTGCCTCGACGTCAGGTCCGCATCACCGTAGACGATGCTCAAAACGGACGCCCGTAGCCCGAAATACGGGCGTCCAAACATTTTTTTTAAAGGGGGGGACCCCCTTGGGCCGGACCAGCCCGGTCCGGCCGGTCCGCCCCGCTCCGGCCGGCCCGCTCCAGCCGGCCCGCTAGGACCGCAGGCCACCGCCCTGTGCAAGCCCCCTCGCCCGTGCGCCGCGCGAGCGCTTTCTCCACCAACTGGCCTTCAAGGCCGGTCTTTCTTTTTTGTTTTTTTTTCTTTTGTCACGCAGAGACCTGCCTGTGGCGGGTCTCGGTCTGCCGCCGGGGTCGCACACCGCGACCCCTCCTGGCCCGCACCGGCGAGGCGCCGCTTGGCCAGTCGGATGGCCATCCTCCTCTTCTGTTGCCACGCCTAAAGCCCACGGACAAACGCCCAGCACCTCGCCGACCTTCGCTCGGCCTCCGCTCGCCCAGCCGCCGTCCGGAAGCCCCCAACCCGGCCGGAAGAAATCAAAAACCCGCAAAATTCGGCGGTCGATTGTGAGCTCCTCCGAAGTCAGAATTAAATTCCGGAAAATGCGATGGAAATAGAAAAACCTCTACTACGCATTCATGGGCATAGATCGAAGATCGGGAAGCATTTCAACGTACAATTTCGGGTTTGATGTTAAGTGCGGGAATGAAAATACAAAACACAACATCCTACATCGTGGGCGTTGCCGGAGCTTCGCTCGCCGAACCACCGCCTTGCCGGAGCCGCCTCGCCAAAGTGGAGGAGGAGAGGATGGAGGAGCTGCCGCCCGCCGCTGTCCATGTGAAGAGGGAGGCAAAGCATTGGGAGGGGGTGGGTTAAGTGTTTAAATAGAAAACACTTAACCACCCGCCCGTCGGCCTGAACCCGAACTCCCTTCGGGGTCGAGATTAAGCCTCCCCTACGGTAAACACCACCTCTCGAGAACAATGGCAGTCTCATAATTTTAATCCGAGACCCCGATCAAAAGTTATTAAACTGAACGTTCGAGGCTGCCAAATTACGAAAATGCCCCTGGGGCCATTTTTCACAAACGGCCTGCGCCCGCGAAACTTATACCCCTCCTAGGGTAAACGGAACGATCCGAACTCAACGATGCCCTCAGTTTCCCAATCCAAGCCACCGTTTACGATATACTAGCGTTTCTCCATTAAACGAATAAATTAATTTATTAATTTATCCGTTTAAACTTCCGGAAGCGAGCGAGGGGTCCAAACATCCCGCGCCGACATGTTTTTTGTCATTATCAGGGTAAAAACCCCATTATGGACCCATCCGTACACTCAGATATATGATCCGGAACTCGGTTTAGGAGTTATCTCATTTATTTAGCATTTCCAGTGTGAACGCGCTGAAAATTTAATTCCGGCCACTCCAGGGCTCGGAATCGCATGGCGTCTGAAGGCGCTGCCCTGGAATATTATCAAGAATATTCCAAAGTCTTTCTTAGCAAAAATCGGGTTCTTACAGGAATATTGAAATTGCAAATCCATTTATTGAAGAGTTTAGGATACAAAAAAAGAGACGAATGAGAGGCCGAACACGGAATGATAAAGATATAACAAAAGTTGTTAATAAAGAGTTTGTAGAATGGTTTGCATGACGTGTAAGTTAATAAATATTGATTTAAATATGAATATTAGGTTGCCACATATATTTTGTAATTATAATAAATTATATTTCTTTTTTTAGATCATGAATACTGATACTCAAGCATATTTGTCAGAAGATTTGAAGTTTCTTGCTCGAGGTCCTCTAAAACAAGTTAGAAAGTTCAACGCTTACAATGTGAATGGATTTAGATTTCATACAGTCGATCAAGAAGAGGGTTTGAAAACACATAATAGTGGTATATTTACATTTTTTGAAGTGGGATACTATATAAATCCAACCATTATTATTGAATTAAACTACCACATGCATATTTCAGTTGTTTTATTCAAATGCAATTGGGTCGATATTATCAGAGGTGGTAAAAGAGATTTCTTGTAATTTACTTATGTGAACTTCTCTCACTTGATGGATGTTGGTGATCATGAACTGCATGATCCATATATCTTATCGTCATTAGAAAAATTGTTATATTATGTGAATGATGTTGTAGATTAAGGGTGGAGTGTAGTTGCTCAGGTAAAATAAAGAGATTTGTATGATATGGGTGATGAAGTGGAAGGCTAGACATTTGACATTGAATCTCATAAACAACAATAAGCGGAATAATTATTCCATCATGATATTGATAATATTATTCTAGAAAGGATGAATGAAATGGATGAAGTAATGGAGAAATAAAATGACATGATTGAAGGAGAAAATGATTGTATTTAAAGTTATGCATTCATTTATAAACCACTTATTTCATTTGTGCAATCATTCATTATCATTGTTATGTATATTTTCTTTGTTAGTACTGTGCATTTGTTATCCTTTTTAATTTTGTTTCTGCATAAATTTTTTGTAACATAAGTTTAGAACATAATTTTATTTGATTAAATGATAGGAATGCTAAGGAGAAAGTGATATACTATTTCATCGACCACTACGACAGATGACGATCCATCTTTCTCCCTTCCTATGGCATCTGAGCCACCATCTGTTTCCCCCTGAACTATCTCCCCCTGAACCATCTCTCACACCCTCTATGAGTGTCCCTTCATCATATTAGTCGTCGCCCCCAACTTCAGGATTCTCAACAATGGGGGAGTGGTGCACCACTTCTAGTTCTTCACAGGGATACTGTAGGGTGATTGTTATAGGTACAAATTTTAATATGAATAAATTTATTGCACTTTTTTATACTAATAGTTTGTTCATTGAATATGGAAACAATGAAATTATGGAGAAAATATAAAAATTTCATATGTATAGAATCTGACCGGAGAGAATATAGTTGTCTCATTTGATTCATATGGGGTCCCTACAGATGACGTCGTAGGATTACCTGGCTAGATTTTAGGCCAGCTGGCCGTAGAGACTATTTCCCTTCTTATTTCATTTGATGATTGGAGGCATAGGCCTGCAAGTTGAAAAAATGTAGTTTTTGATTCCCAAATAAAGGTAATTTTAATACATTATTGTGTAATTGAATGTCATGTTATTAATAATTTTAAAATGAATTTTTGTGTACAGATGTTTTCCACATTACGGTTGTTGATGTGATAGCACAAAAGTGGACATTGAAAAATATTGGAAACAAATGGAAAGAATTTAAATGTATATTGTGGGGTGATGTCAACGATACTTCGTTGACTGCCCAACAGTTGTATGACTAGCTACCCGATGGGGTACCAAAAGAGCAATGGAATGTTTTTTTTGACATACATCCTGAAGAGAAGAAGATGGTATTTAAATATATATTACTATATTAATCACATTTTACATTTATACATGTATATGAAGAGGAGATGACATTGAATACATTACTATTAAATTAAATTTTATTTATTTTAGGACCTTTCAAGAAAGAATACATCAAGTCGGGCTAAGAAAGTCATCCCCCGCACTACGAGGTCAAAGAATTTTTCTAGAAGCTTCTCTGCTCTAGTAATATTTTAATTATTTTAAATATTTATAAGACAATATAATTTGTTTAATATATTAAATTGTTGATTAATGTATGTTTAATGCAGTCACAGAGTTTAGGGCATGAATCATCCTGAATAGAAGTGTGGTTGAATGTTCACCAAAAATATGATGGATGTTTTGTTAATGAGCCTACCAAATAAGTTGGGGTATGAACTCATTTTGCATTATAATAATTTATTATCAGTTTTTAATATGTTAATATAAATTTCTTCCAATATGATTTTTATTTGATATATTGGTTAAAATTAAAGAAATATGGGATGTCAATACTGCGTAGTCCCACTCAGTCTCCCAGGATGACCAGGTTGCTAAAGTCCTTGGGAAGGAGCATCCCGATAGGGTGTGTGGGATTGGTTTGGGACTCGTACCATCTGTGGTCTTTGGCAGACTATTGGGTATTGTAGTTTCATCTAATTCTGGTTATAGTCAATCCATACCTCAAGATACTCTGAGAGAGATTTTTTCTCTACGAAACACAGTTCAAGACCAGGGGGATCAGATATCCACTTTTCAAAAAGCGTTGATTGATTTATATCAGAAGATAACCAGATCTACCCCTGGTGGTATTGTAGTGACTGGTGGTGAGCAGGTAAATCAAAAAAATCAAAATCCTTTATATTTCAAACTTTTATTGGTTTTAAGTTTAAATATAAATATACAACAGTATTATATTTTCAATATAATGTTCTTACAGGTGGTAGAAGGAAGTAGAGATGGAGGTGGAGAGGGTGACAAGTTATGTTCGTCATCGGACCATGATTAGTTTTATTGTTGATATGCGGGACAAATATGGTAACCGTCGGTTTTTATATGTATCTTGTGTGTCTCATAGTTTCCACCAAACATTTTCATGGCCTAACATTTTCTTAATTTCTCATGTTTCCTTTTATGTATTTTATTGATTTCTGGGGTTTCCATTTATGTATTGATTTATCGAGTGTGGTATAAACCATATAAGTCAATTATTTATTATCATGAATCATATTTTATGATTCATTTTTCCTAAATTTATTAGGTTTGTTACCCAAGGATGAACGATCAACCTTCTTATTGATTTTCATGGGAATATCCAGTTCTGCAACACCCTTCAACTTGTTTTTAGTGGATATCCCTTCTTTCATCAAATTTTATTGTATTCTCTTCTCATGTTTTATATTTGACATGTTATCACTCCCACTTATGCTTTCCTCTTATTCAACATAGTTTTGAAAAGAATTTAAAAATATATATTGAACACTTGAGTGTGTTGATTCTGTTAAGGTAGAGGGACTCTCCACTTCATTAATAGTAGAATTTAAAAATATCTGTTGAACACTTGAGTGTCTTACACTACCAGAATTTGTATCTCCCCAAAAGATTCATCTAGTGGCTAAAATATATAATACTATCCTGAAGAATGTCCTATATGGTTTGGATCATCCTTCCTGACTACTCATCGATCTGAGGATAAAAGGTTATACACAACTTCAACTATCAACTCATAGACTTCTATTATAATTACTAAAACTATGAGGTAAAACAAATTGGACCTGGGTGAACATCCCACTTCAACTATCAACTCTAAAACTTGGTGATAATTTTTAGACCAGTAAATCAATGTAAAAAAAAATCCATCAATGTATCTTACTATAGAATTCCACCAGAACATCCACTTTTCATTATTATAAATCATGGTCGGCCCTGGGTGAACATACCACTTCAAAGAATTATAGGATCTCATAAACACATCACTCATGGAATATATGACCATTACCATGATAAAAACTATAAAAACTCCATGTATATCAAAATTCAATCTTGAAATAGTTTCACATTCTTCCAACTTATCACACATCATGATACATTCCATAATAATATTCTAACTTGTCTTTAATTTTTTAACCAATTAAGACATTATCTCTAAGGATACCCACATTGCTTCCCCTAAACCCTCAAATACACCCAAAAACTAGTCTTACAGTGATGATAAGATCTTATATTCAGCTAATGAAATATGTTCTCCCACCTCCTACATTTTCTAACCCAATGTATTTACCACTACATTTCCATTTCTAGTTGAATACTATTTATCGATGTCAAACATATACAATTACTCTATGAAATTCATCTATTTAATATTATGTCCATGCAGTTAGAAAATATTATATGCACTATAGGTTCCAAAGTACACAACAAATATCTCTCATAAGAGGTTCTGTCACGATCATTTCAATGCATGGACCACAACTACAAACTAAAATACAGGATTAGAGTACTACATCTTGTGGGTTAAAAGATGATGAAACCCAAAGTGACTAATTTATCACTCTACATTATAACATATCCTAATACAAAACCAAATGCATCAAATTTCACTGCATGTACAACGTTAGGCTCAAGAATGCTTAGGATCATAGCTAACAACAACCACTTCTTCAACACTATGGAAACTTACTCACACTCGTATGTACAATCAAACATGAATCCATTCTTAGTAACTGTGGTCATTGACAATGTTAAGTGAGAGATATCCAATATGATTCTCCTTTAATTCCAATAAAATCTAATAAAACATCAACTATCAATTACATTCCTCGGTTATGACAGATACACAAATACATCAACATACTCGAGATCAACTGATATCTCTGATTGTGAAACTACTATATCCAAAAGTGACACTTCATGTACTGAGAACAAATTTTATGTAAACAAATCATACTAAAACTATTATTCAAGTATCTATCATGTGATTCTTATGAAAATTTTGGTCTCCTAGTATTCTTTTGGATGAGGGATTTATGTGCATGTGAAATTGGAAAGGTTTTTTTCAATGCACTGGTACTGGGGCTGCAGAATCAACTGCTTTTTTTTGTAAATATGGATTTAGTGGCGGTTTTAACTGTTGTGAAATAAATGTTTTATATTTAGAGGAGGTTAAAACTGACGCAACAATTTCAGTATTTTTCTATCTACAGCGGTTAAAACCACCGCTATGGTCAATAATTTAGCGGCAGTTTTAACCACCGCTACACATTTTTCACATTCCTTTATTATTTCGTGACAATTATATTGATTTTAGCAGTGGTTTTCCTGGTGAAGATGATTTTTCTAGAGGCAGTTTAAACCACTGCAAAAGAAAATCATTTTCGTCGGGAAACCCACCACTAAATCGAGGAAACCGATGCGTATTGTATCCTGACACACAATTTAGTGATGGTTTTTTTAAATCGCCGTAGAAGCATATGAAGGTGGTTTAAATCGCCGCCATATCCAAAAATAATCACCGTGAAATGGTCATTTTCCTGTAGTGATAGAGGAAAAGAGAGGTGCCTACACTCCATAAAAACTAACTAACATAATGGCACCACCACCTGAAATCCCAACACGAGGGGTAACCCCATGAAAAATGTTCAAAACAAACACTGAGCCAAACCATGATTCATCGTTTCTACAAGACACTATCATCTTCAAAATAATCACCAATAAAAGAGAACCACATAAAACTAAGACCAACCCACCAGAAGGATAACCATTCAAGATCCACATCCATAGGGCACTACTGTAAAAATTCCTAGAATACAAGCTATCAAAATACTTAAAAAATGAATAATTTCAAAAACAAATAAAACTAAAACAACAAGGAGAACATAAAACTTCCCCACTCTAATATTGGGGTCAAAATATTGGTTGACAACTGCACGCCCAAAAATTCTTGACTACTTGAAGAGATTCATTCTGGGGCCTATGGCTAGAGCCCAAGTTCCTTGAAGCATATGTTTCTCCACAGTTAAGAGCAAACAACCTCCGATCGAGACTTCCTCTTCTGAAAACGCTTCTTGAAAAACTTCTCTGTAAGACCCAACCTACCACAACATTTATAAACCTTCAGATGGTTATGACAATACAGCTTCAAATGCCCGAACTAACCACAATGGAAGCACATGAGAAAGTAGTTCGATAAATTAGAATCTAAAACCAAAAAAAGAGACTCATTAGGATTAGGTTCCTCTAGAATGCCCCACTCGCTAGATGGGGAACATTCACAAGAAACAAGTGAAACTGGATGGCTAACTGCGACAAACTGCGCCCCGGGAAGCTACTCAGCTAGAAATGCCTTATTTACCAGCTTCCCTAATAGAACTTGCTTGTATGCGAGAACTCACTCCTTAATATTTGGACGAATACCCCAGACAAAGAGAGGAGATTTAAACTGATCCTATGAAGTTGAATCTGGAGAAAAAGAAACAACTCTTTGAAGTGATCAATATAGGGCTTCACCATCTATTGACTTTGCTGAACACCCAAGAGATCTACAACTTTCTTTATCTTCACATCCTCAGGAATGAACCGTTGGATAAAAGTGGTCTTAATGACTTCCCAAGACATACCAACTCGCAACAATGATGGGATGATCACCTTCCATTGATCCAAACCTGGACCCTCAAACAAACCTGGAACACCTCGCACCTTCACAACTTCGATAGTTCCCAAATACCTAATGATACTTTTGACCTTCTCAAGCTACTCCACAACCTCTAACAGATCTTGTACACTAGAGAAGACTAAAACTAGATGAGAAGAACTCAACTCTCATACCCCACTAGGATGATAGATAGGGTCAAAAATCAGAATAGACACACTAGATACCTTCAGAACCTTTTTGGGTGGCATACTCTAATAATAGAATAAACAAAAAACTAAATCAACATAAAAAATCCAACGAAAAAGGACTTTCCAAACCAAACACCAAGCCTCACAAACCAAACCAAAATCCTCTATCGAAAATCACCATTTTCATTCCATGTTCCAGAACCACCTTATTTAAAAGTCACTTTCCAAATATCAAAACCAATTTTCAAATACAATTAAAACATCCAAACCCACTTTTAAAATTAAACCATGTCCTGAAATCATTTTACTTTTGAAAAAACTTCTTCCAAAAACCATTTTTTATCTGAAAATGCACCCACACCAACCAAAACCACACCAAAACATAACTCATGTCAAAACTTTCAGAAATAAGAAACTATTGGACATGCATAACCTGACCACATGGTTTAGAAGATCATGCACCGAGCAAGCACCAACCACATTAAGTATCTAGAACCATGCACTCAAGCTCAACATGGGTCACTACTCTATGTAAGCATATCATGTTACACCAGTTCACTTCATTTTTCATCCCCCAAACCATACCAACCAAATGAGAACCAATGAAATAAAGCCAAAAAACTCAAAACAAAAGACTCAAATCCTAGACTTACCCTCGAAACTTGAGGATCAGAACAATAAAGTGTTCGTGACACTATTATCGTAACTACCTCATGATTCACAACAATCTTATATCCTATCTACCTAAATCTCCCAAATAAAAAGGGATACTCTGGAACCATTTTTTCATGAACCAAATCAAATCAACCCCAAACTGATCGCCTGAGCAAGCCCACAACAAGGCCCAATAGGCATTCCGGATCCTCCCAAAATGGAAAATAGTGTCAAGAATCCAAGATAATCCAATGGGAATGATTTTTCCCAATAAATAGACAGATAATAATGAAGAAAAAAGTATGCAGGATAATCTAATAATAACTGTGTAGAGTCAATAAAGTTTCCTTATGACTTTTCCATTCCTCTATGTTTTGAAATTGACAAACACTCTATCTTAAGGTAAATTTTATTTTCCCTAATAATTTTATCAATAAGGAAATTTTTACTTCTCTAAAGAAATTTTATACTTACCTATGTTTTTATTGTTCATTTTATTGACTCTCTAAATCTAACTCATTTTATTCCTAAGTCTAAAAATCAGTGGCACTTCTAAATCCTTAGAATCATATAAATCCTTAGTTATAGAGTATTCTATCTTCATACTCTGTATTCTCTAAAATTCAGACTTCAAATTCTTTAGAATTCATACTCCAAATTCCAAATAATTCAGACTTCGAATTCCTCAGAATTCAGCCTCCGAATTCCTCAGAATTCAAACTCTGAATTTAGACTCCGAATTCTTTAAAATTCGAACTCTAAATTCATTGGAATTTTGACACTAAAATCCATAGAATTTAGGTTATGAATTCCTTAAAAAAATAGAATCTGAATATCCATGATTTATAGTCTCCAAATGTTTATTTTCTTAGACTCTGAACTTTATTTTTTTCTTAGACTCTGAAAAATAGATTTGTATAAGCAACCTTATTTTTCATACACTTATTATAGATATGAAACGATGTCGTACAATCTGTTTCTAACTAACCATTGTTTAAGTGACATGTGTACAGGTCCCTCTGAGATTCATGGGAAAATATGATCGTTAGAGGAGGGAGTCGACCATTGGAGAAGTTCCTATAAATAGAATCTCATTTGAACAAGCTCACCACCGATTGATCACGCTAGAGATTACATGGTATGGAAGTGATTTATAGAGAGAGATACTCTCATGATTTGTGCATACTGAACATGTTATTCATATTGCTTTGTGTGACTCTGACTGTTGTTGAGTACAATCGATGACTTCCATGGATAGGAAGACAGAGGTTCCGACTACCTTATAGCTCAAGGGCTTATGTGGATAGGAAGACATAGGTGCCAACTACCTTGAAGTTCGAGGGATTACGGGGATATCAAGATAGATTCTAATATTCCTATAGAGGGATTACCCTAGTGTGGGTAAGATAGACTTTCATGGATGTATAAATCAAGGGACCTTTATCCGAGGTTGTTGGATAGCCTACTCTTTGGGTTAAAATATTTCATACTTGTTACTTATTTTGTTTCAAGTTTATTTCCACTGTATTTTGATAATGGAGGAAAGTAAACTTTCATATAAGTTCTTTTACCTTTTTTTACTCTGATAAGTAAGATTCTATATGATTTGTGGTAGAATCATTTCCTTGTAAACTTTCCTTAAGTTTCTTTTCTGGAACCATATTTTCGGAACCTAGCAAGTTTGTTTATTAGTACTAAAAGAGGTCTTCTGAATTTGTCTTGTTTAACTTTGTTAAACATTGTTTTCCATAAGGTTAAAAATGAAAGTTTTTAAACTTACAATTCACCCCCCACCTCTTGTAATTGAGCATCTACATTTATATTTTGATCCTACAAATTGAACATCAATAAATACATAAACATGTCCAAATACATCTTTTGAAGAATAAAATGGAAAACTAAAACAAAACCAAAAATAAAACCAGGATATAACCAACATGATCTCTATGTTACCCCTTGGTCACCACTATCCATAACATCAACCCACTCTGGAGGAAAACCTGAATAGAACTACACCTTCAAAACAGCTCGGGTCCACCGACGCTGAGTGACACAATTAGGGTGCGAGCATAAAATAGTTCAGTAGGTAATCACCACAGAATCCAAACATTTACTTTCCAGAAACATTACATCAATGAAATTTAGAAATAAATATATTGAAAATATGATTTTCCCCATTTTTAAAATAGTCCACACTGCTTCCTAAAAATACCACCTTGAAAAAAAGAGATGATTTTCCATTCTAAAACAAATTCCCATTTGAAAGCTAGTTTGAAGCCACATCAAAATGCCACTTTAATTAAGCATGAGAGTAAAGAGAATCTATTCTAAGTATAAACAGTAAGGAAAAACCAACTGAGTTGGAAGTAAAGGAAAATTATTCAAGTAAAATCATGAAAATACTATATAAACAATAATCAATGTACTGTAAAATGAAACAGGATCATACATATATGTAATCATGGTAATTTCATAAAAATCCCTAGAATAAATCCCGATAAGGACATAGTTTGGACCACATGTTATCGTATGGTTCAACTCCATAGTCAATAACTAACATGGCTGCTCTAAAATAATCACACTAATGGAAAAGCCCACCTGGCCTATCCTGTATCCTGGGGTTTCCAATCTTTCTAATTGGGAGTAGAGAGCAACCATAACTCGATTCTATAGATGATGTCCAGGAATCCCATGATTATAGTATAATGGGGAATGAGGAGGATATAAAACAACTGGCATTAAACACAACTCATAGATTCCATTGTGCATGCATGGCCCAAACTACGACACTAACTATGTGAGGACCCTCTCATCGAAAGAACGGTCATAGGGGTGCCAATAACACATTGAACCTTACAAAGTGCCAAGCGGGCCTACACGTCATATGAGTTTAAAACCAATTTCCCAAAATAACATAGGGTTCCAACTAGGCCTCAATATTTATAACTATAAACCCATTCTCAATGAAAATACATTTCTTCTCAAACCATTTCCAAAACCAAGAAAAAAGCACCATTTATGATAGGAAGGTGACAATCAGGCCTTTAAAGTCGTGGGGTCACCAATCATGTTAAAAGAGCCAAATGTGCCAAGTGTTAGGTAACAAACTTAGAAACCACATTTGAAGGTATTCAGTAATCATGAATCCATTTAGGGAACATTTGTGGTTTTATAGAAACCACTTGGGAGATAGAGTGGGAGAGAGAAGGAATAAAAGAAAAGTGTTTTCCAATATGGGGTTTAAGATGAACGTCATTGTGGAAACCCATTAATATTTGTGTGTTTATCCATATGTGCACCCCATGCAAATATGGATATGCCCACATCCAATGGCACACTTATTGAATGCTATAAAAGTACCAATGGTTTCAATTAAAGAAACATGAGAAGCACAACAACTTATCACAAGAATCCACACTTAAGCACCAAAGCATAAAAAGAACTAAAATCAACACACATTCCTTAATTCAAAAACAAACCAAGTTACCAAAACATAACCAGTTCCAAGCACAATCCAAATGTACTCAATTTCGTTTTAAAAGGCCAATTGAAATTTCATCAAACACCTTGCATGCATATACATTTAGGCATAATTAAAGAAACCTTTTGAAAACCCATTTTCACCAAAACTACCGACATGAAAACACCATAAAAATTCATATGAACACATCAAAAACATGAGAAACACATTTATAAATTAAATAGAAATAATAAAGAATCAAATGGAATGTTCTGGAAAGGAAATGGATGAAAACACCTACCTCAACGATGTGAGAATGCAACAAAACTCTGGGAGAAGGAAGAACCAAGCCAAGGAGACAAAATAAAAACCTTGACATCAAAAAAATCAACCCACATTAGCCAATATTTACCCTAGGGTTCGACCAAGAATGAATTGATCCAAGAAGAACCAAGAAACCAAGAGGGGAAGGGAAGAAGAAGAGAAAATTGACCAAAACCCAAAATAAACTTATCTAGGAACCTAGAGAGGGATTCAATGCAAGAGAGATTTGGGAGCCCCGATGGTGCGCCTAGGTCAGGCAAGGGGGGAGAAACTTGAAATAAGGTTAAAACTAAAGAGGTGAAAAGTTGTAATTTCATCTTTTTAAGAATCTAGGTAAGTCGCACGTTTTGTCCGCACAATTTTCCAAATCGTATGTCAACCATTCACACACTACTAGAGAGAAAGGGTGCATGCACAGGTTGTCCACATAGTTTTTGAAATCATGCGCCAACCATGAAAATCATCTCTGTAAAAATTACAGAAGCTTCTGCACGCTTGCCGCATAGTTTCTCATAATCATGCGCAAGTTGTGTGCCTTATCCTAGAAACCACCCTAGAGGTGCACGGTTCTTCCTTTTCCTCGCATGGTTTGGGTCAAACTGCGAATAGGTCATGCAAGTCAAACTGTGTAAGAACAAAATTAATTGAAACCACCCTCTTTCTTAACTAGTCGCACAATTTCTCCCCAAATCGTGCACAAGGCCAAAAAACAACTGAAACCTCAAAAACTCAAGAAACTTACATCGAAAACTCAACATGAACCTCAAACAAAATATCCAACATCAACAAATAAATAAAAATAAAAGAAATAAAAGAAAACCAGGGTCATGGTGTGACAAATCATATCGATAAAACAATGAAAATGAGCTCAGATTGTTTTTAAACTTTTAGATAATGATCCATAATTCATTTTTAATGTGTAGGAATTGACCTCATGTCAATATGACACACAATGTTGTCCGTATAACTGGACGTGTGTGTTTTCAATATAAAAGTGTCATTTAAGTTTAAAACACACATTGCATAGCCAAAACCAAGAAAACAATCTCAGATTGTTTTTGAGAATTTGAAAAATGATCCATAATTCATTTTTTATGTGAAGAATTTGACTGAGTGTCAATATGACACACGATATAGTAGGTATGTCTTGGAGTACGTGTTTTCAATATAAAAACGTTATTTTAGCTTAAAATGCAATTCACATATACAAAACCGATCAAACGAGCTCGCATTGTTTTCAAGCATTAGGAAAACGATCAATAATTCATTTTTGACATTTAGGAATCAACCATATATTAATCATACATACAATGTTGCAGGTATGACTCCATGTGCATGTTTTCTATTCAGAAGTGCCATTTTATTTTAAAAAATGCATCAAATAGTTAAAACCGAGCAAACAATCTCAGGTTTTTTCCAAAACTTTAGGATAATGATCCATAATTCATTTGTGACTTGTAAGAATCAGTTGTACATCAATCTGACACATGATGTGCCTGGTATGACTTGAAGTATGTCTTTTCAATATAGAATTGTCATTTTAGCTTAAAACATGTGTCACGTATCCAAAACCAAGAAAACGAGTTCAAAATGTTTTCAAACTTTATGTCAAAAATTCATCATTCATTTGTGATATGTAGGAATCAACCGCATGTCAATCCAACACACAATGTGGTTGATATGACTTGAAGTGTGTTTTTTCAATATAAAAGTGTCATTTTACTTTAAAACACACATCACAAAACCAAAACTGAGCAAACAAGCATGAACTATTTTCAAATTTTAGAAAAATGAATCATAATTAATTTTTGACGTTTATGAATCAATCACACGACAATCTTACACACGATATATCTGGTATGACTCAAAGAGTGTGTCTTCAATATAACAGTGTCATTTTAGTTTAAAATATGTGTCGCTAATCAAAATTATACAAATGAGATCAAATTGTTTTGAAACCTTATGACAAGGATCCATAATTAATTTGTAATTCTTTGGAATCAACCACATGTCAATCCAACACACGATGTGATCGGTATGATTGGAAGTGCGTGTTATCAATATAGAAGTTTCATTTCAGTTTAAAATGCACTATATAGCTAAAACTGAGAAAATGAGCTTTGGTTATTTAAAAAAAATAGGATGATGATCAATAATTCATTTGTAACGTGAAGAAATCGACCACATGTCTATCTAACACGCGATGTAGTAGATATGAAACGAAATGTGTGTTTTCAATATAGAAGTGTCATTTTAATTTAAGACTCTCGTCGCATAGCCAAAACCGAGCAAATGGGATCAGATCATTTTTAAACATTATGACAACAATCCATAATTCAATTGTGATGTGTAGGAATTGAATGCATATCAGTCCGACACACAATATGACTGAAACAACTCAAAGTGTGTGTTTTCAATATATTAGTGTCATTTTAGTTTAAAATGCACGTTACATGGTCAAAATCAAGTAAATAAACTCGGATTGTTTTCAAATTTTAGGATAACAATCCGTAATTCATTTGCGTCGTGTATTAATCGACTAAACATCGATCTAACACATGATGTGGTCGATGTGACTTAGAGTGTGTGTTTTCAATATAAAAATGTCATTTTAGTTTAAAATGAGTGTCATGTAGTAAAAATCGAGCAAAGGAGCTCAAGTTATTTTCAAACATAGGTACTATGATTTATAATTAATTTGTAGCATGTAGGAATCGACTGCACATCATTAATATATCCATTCATTGAAAATATAATTTATATGGATTATTAATTAGCAATGAAATTAGTATATCATGATATAATTATTAATTAATAGCATTATTAACAACTAATAATTTATATTAAATTTATAATATAATCATTAATAACATGATTAATAGAATAACTGATACTATCATTTATATATATAGAAACTAATAATATAATTTATTATATGTGAATTATGTAACATTAAAATTAAAATTTGTTTATTTTCTAATTTACTGCTACTAAAATTAATATTTGTTTTATTATAGGGGCTAGGTTTTGTGTGGAACTTGATCTTTGGAGAAAGTATGTTGTAAGAGTTACGATTTATTATACTGGTTGTATTTTTTTATTAATTATAAATATCACATTAATGTAAATATTTTGTATGCAATATTTGAATTGAAATGATAGTGCAATGTTATATTTGTATTTCAATCTAGTTTTCTATATATTTGTAAACTTATATGCTTATTGATTTGGTTTAATATTATAGAGGGGTTGCTGGGGATTCAATATCTACATGGTCCTTATCAGTGTGCTAAAATTAAAGCGTCGATAAAGATATACTTTATCAGCGATTTAGTTTTAGTGCTTATATATGACTTTTATCAACGCTTAACAAAAAACAATGATAAAAGGGACTTTTATCAGCGTTTTTCTAGTGTTGATTAAGGCATATTACTTTTAATGACAATTTTATTGTCTTCGATTTTTTGCGATGACAAATTATATTTTTATCATTGTTATAGGCCGGTTCTGTAGTAGTGTTATCAGTAAACATGCAGATTAATGAGTATTAATGAGAATAGGTTGATGTCAAACACCACATCGTGGGATTATGTAGAGTTATAATATTGATTAATAATATTTCTATAAAATTGGGATAATGAATTCAAAACATAATTATTATTTTGATAATGTTTGGGAATGACTAATATTAATTCATTATCTATATCGTTTTAAATAACATAAATATATAAATAAATATATATATATATATATATTTATTTATTTTGAATTCAATTCCTATTGGATTTATAGATTAAATAAAAATCTCAAGTCAATTTATTTATTAAATATATATTTTAAAATGATAATAATATTATAAATATATTTATTTAATATAAGATTAGAAAATTTAAATAAATATTCCAAAATAAATTTGAACTGGGTTATAGAGTAATTAGTGTTGAAAAATTTACTGAGTTATAAATAAATTTAGTTTTTAAAAATTGAAACATGTATTTAAATTAAAAAACAAACGAAATCACCGCTGAGTGGGCCCTAGTCACGCATTCTGCATCGGCTCGCGGGACGGGCCCTCCCACATCACCCCTCTACTGGCACACATAATGACCATTTAATAATTATATCCTGGAATAAATAAAATTCATCCATATTTCACTCCAAGAATATAATATATATATCAAACATTTAGCATAATAATTTATTTTAATAATATGAAAATTATTGTAACAGTCATTTTAATAAATCCATTAAATTATGGAATTTTAAATACAAGAATAACCATTTTAAAAAAATAAATCAATAAACAGTTACTTTAAAATATATTCCAAATTAATAATTAGAAAAAATTATATTCTTCTACAAATGTTGATGTAACTTCAAATAACAATTTCATTGCATTGTTTCCAATGACTTTAATTTGAGTTTCACTTGGATGTCATGAGTTAAGTTGATGATGAAGTGTACCAATGAGATCTCTTAGTGTCAAATGAATTGTCATACACTGGTGATGGAGACATAAAAAATGTTTCTCAACCATACACCAGTGACATGATGTTGGAAAACTCATGGTAAGAGTAAACCATGGATTTCATCTATTGTTTGAGAAAAGAGCGCTCGAGTCATAATATGAATTTAGAGACCCCTAAAAGCCTTTTTTAGCCTTAGAAACATCCACTATGGGTAAGTTCTGAATCTGGTGGTATATTTTGTTTTACATGCTTCAATTTGGTAGGTGATGAAGCCAAAATAAACAATCAGATCAATAGTTATAAATATTTTAAGTTGGACTTCTTATGGAGTTACCAAATCCCAAACAGTCCGTACATTGCCTAGGCACTCGACCTCGAGCCTTGTTTCAGTCACCCTTCTCAGTGTACTTAGATGAAATCCCACATTCCCTGTCACTACAACAAATCAAGCGATAGGTGGTGTTGTTGTTTTTTAATTTGATCGAGGTTTAAACCGTCACCAAATAGTTTTGCGACAGTTTCTATAAACCACTGCTAAATTTGGTGTCGGGAATCATCTGACGACATTTTTTTCCATTTACTAGAAGTTTCTAGTAACTATTGTGAAACGTTTTTTAGCGGTGGTTATTACAGTTTTTCGCAGTGATTTTAAGTTGTCAAATATTTTGAAAATGTAGTAGCGGTTTAAATGTCCTCTATATATTATTAATTATAGAGGTGGTTTAAACCACCAATATTTATAATAAATACTATACCAATGATTTAATCTATCACTAAATATATTTTACCCAAAATAGCAATGGTTTAAACCACCAATATATTTAGATGTTCAAAAAATATAAAAACGTAGATGGTGGTATCCCCCCAAAAAATAAAAAACCAATCATAGACAGAAACCGAGATACAAACATAAATAGAAACAAATAAAAACAAACACATAAATATTGAAATAACAAACATTTTTTGTAATGAACATATATATCTAATTAAATATAATAATCTACATATAATGAGTTTAGTTAAACAACATCACCATTGAATCCAAAGTCAAGCTTCACCACTACATGAAATATAAGATCATCTCTATCTCTATCTTCGTCTTTGTCTCCGCTCCATTCTCCTGACACTTGTAGGTCAATTTTCTTGAAAATCAAACAACAGTGTATATTTTAATTTCAGCTTAAAACACATAAAAGTTTTTTCACCAAGTGATCATTAAATTCTGTGATTTATCTACTGACTCGAACCATCCATCAATGCAATATCATTGGGTACACATCTAGTCATCTTCTCATATAGTTCAACCAATGATTTTTGCAGAGCATAGATGTAACACCCCGAAATTTTATGAAAAATATTCTCAATTTCATTAATGTCTTGTGTTGTACGCTACACCAAAAGGATCTTGCACAACACACATCCTTGAATTGCCTTGCATTACACGTAATCACGACCTTCCTCGATAGCATGTGTAGTACGCAATACTGAGTTTCACTAAACAACGTTGTGCTATTAAAATATTATTAGAACTAGCTGTTATGAATAGTAATAACCACTTTTTAAAATTTTGTAAATTTTATTTTTCAAAATGGACTTCATTTTTGGATTCGGAATATCGAAATTAGCTTAGGGTGAAATTTTGGTACTTTTCAGATAACTTTCATATTCTGATGAATAGTGAAAATTACTAAATTTTAATTAAAAACAACATTTTTAATCGAAATAATTAATAGTGATAAATTATTAATTTGAGGGGTTTTAAATTATATTTAGAATTTATTTTTACAATTTTATACAATGTTTATCATTGGATGTAATTTCACATTTAAACCAGACATAAACAAGTGTCAATCTTTTAATAGTTATTATCTTTTAAAAAAACGCTATTTGTTTTGACGACGGGAATTAATTTTTAAATTAGTTAATGTAACTGATATGTTTTGAATTTGGTAAAATAAACATCATTTTTTAATTCATAATATCAAATATATCTTAGGCCTATTTTTTGGTATTTTTCTGGAAACTTTCATTTTTTGATGAATAGTGAAACCACTAAGTGGTAGTTAAAAAAACTGAATTTTTCATAAAACATAATTTTACCACTTCTGTGATTAGAATTTCAAAAATCTGAGAGACACGGTTAATATCAAGGACTAAAATGTTGTTCAATGAGATGAAAATAATTTTTTGTCAATAGTAACTTTTTACTTTTTTTACCACGGTTAAAAGTAAATAGGGTAGTTAAGGGTAAATATGATATTATTATTACCCTAACACATGTACTAATTCTATTGAATAAGTGAAATTCGACCAAAAACAACCTTAGAAATAATATATGACCATTTAGGACCACTTGGATTAGATTAGGACATTTATTATTAATTTATTTAAAGAAGGGTTAAAATAGTGAAAATCAACGTTTAATAAGTAGATAATTTTTAATATAGGGTTATGAATAAGATAAAATCTAGTATAAATATTCATTAAAAAGTTAAAACGATTTCCTACATAATGGTATTTTATTTGTAATTTTTAGACATTAAATTATTTAATTTATTTATGACACAACGATGATGGAGTAATTATCTTATTAATGAAATATTGACATAATTGATGTGATAAATACCCAAATAAATGTAATTTGAGACTTTTTATGGATTCAACTAATTTTATAGGTTAATATGACATGTTAGTATTGATTTAATTAACGTTTTTAGAATTAATCATTCTGTTGTGATTTTCACAAAAATCAATTACTAAATAGTGTCAAAATTGACATAAAATAGTTTTTAAAACAAATATTATATTATTAATTGTTATTTTATTTCTAAAAATCTATGGTTTGTCCAAATGACTTATATAAGGTTATATATATTAATAATAAACAACTTTGGGTTCGTTAGGCTTGTTATAGTAAGTTTATTAACCTTATATTGTAAGAACACAAAAAGACACGGTATGAGTAAAATTATCTAAGTTAATGTTAAATCTAAATGATAAGGTTAAAATAGGAACCTAAACTTGTCTAAATTATATTGGATGAGAGGATTTCGACCCATCCCTACCTTATCTTAGAAATAAATCAATTTAGAGCTATTTAAAACCGAATTTGGCTTTATAATAAAATAATATATTTAGTTATTCCAAAGGTGCCCCTCTCCTACCTTATAAAAGGGCACCTCCTCCCTCTCTTCCTCACACCACTTTGAGCCTTCAAGCTCAGCCAACCCCTGAAAAATTCTATTCTCCACTTCCCTAGAAACATCCTAGAGGTCGTGGTCTTTTTCAAAGACCAATTTTAGTTCCCTAAGAGGAGGGCTCAAAGCGGTGCTTCAAAAAAGAAGTAATGTCCATTACCGATTCTTACAACTTTATTTCCTCTTCCACTTCTTCTTCTTAGGTTTTTTCATTATGAAGTAATAACATCAGTATCACTCATATACTGATATTTTACTATAAGTATGAAACAACCCTATTTGATCATCTATCCGTCCTACGGAAAATGAAATCATCGCGCGTGCGTACGTACGGAATACCGTCTCCACGCCGTGGTGTAATCTATTATCCACCACCACCTTACTTGGATGGGTATAATGGTGTACATAACAACTATATATGATTATTTCAAAGTGATATTGATTCTGAAATAGTATACATACACTCCAATACAATTCCACGATTATGAGAACGATACCATCGCTCGTGCGTACGTACGGACTACCGTCTCCACGACGCGATGAGATTCATTCTCCACGTTAACCATTCATGAATGATTATAAAGTATATATAATAAGTAATAATGAAATATATGACATAATAATGACACTGGATTTATGTGTATATATATGTATGTCATCTACTTAATTCCATTCAACTCAATAAGGAAACGAAAACAGCGTTCATTCGTACATACGGCCTACCGTCTCCATGAACGGTGCATTTCTTTCCATTTACTGATCTATTATATATATGTATATTCTGAATTTATATTATATATAAATCATGTTTTATATTCTGGAATTAAGTAATCATGATCTAAGTAATCATATGAATAATTACAAGTCAAAACACGGACAACAAATGAAACGATTTTACCCAAAACGCTCTTTAACAAGGAATTTAAAAAAGAACGGGTAATATAAAGTCATAAGTGAACCATATATGATCTCATAACAATGAGTATGATTCTGGAATAAGTAAATGACATTATTTAAATAATTATACAGGAGGTTCGGACACTTACGAAGCAATTCAGACCTAAGGTAAGGGAAAATATCACAATCTCATTTTTATCCGAGATTGTTTATACTTTGGTATTTACTGGGGTGTATTTCATCATCCACATCCATGTTTCCTCAAAATTTAATATTATTTCCATCCACCTACAATTGTTTAAATCCAATTTTACCCTTTGGTGAGTTTTTAGTAAAAGATATGAAAGGAATCTTTTGTCGTTTTTCGTACGAGGAACTTTTTGACTTTTCCGACAAAAGTATGAGAAGAATGTTTTCTTTTAACTTATACGGAATGAATGGATTTTTAAAACATTATTTCAAAGAATATTCCTTTACAAGTGATCATGTTTATTTTTAATCAACTTTTTTTTGTTTAAAATTGTATGACATGTTATGAAAGGAAAATGTTTTTGAAGTAGAAAGGATATTTTTTTCAAGAATGGAGTTCAAGTGTTTTGTAAAAAAAAATTTCCATCTAAGATAATAAAGGGTTATGTTTCTATACCTATTATTAAATTGATTTTATTATGTAGTGATGGAATTATTTTTAGTAATTCCTTTATCTTATATGAATTGTTTTATGATTTCATGATGTTTAAGAATCCCATTTTTATTACATGGGTTATGCTATGATGTATGGTTTATGATTTTGTGGCACACATATGAATGGTATCATTATGAGATGGGTGGGACCTATATCTCCCTCGAATTCATTGGGTAAAGATTTTATATCTCATGCGATAGACATGGATGGAACGGCAGGTTAAACTGGTTCATTGAAACAGGACTGAAACAAGGAATGAACTCGGTTCAGAAACGGACTTTGTCCACTAAGATAGTCTTGGAAATGAGTCTTGAATAATAATAAATGGTTATCTATGATTATGTGTGTATGCCAAGATTTTTTCATGTTTTATGTTATGATTATTGGGATTACATTTCACTACTATGATTTATCCCACGATATGAAATTATGATCTCTTTTACGGGTTAAGATTTCTAAAAGATATGTTCTTATGAATATGATGTGATTGATATTTCTTTTGTTTACCCTTACTGATCATTTGAGCTCACCTGTTTATGTTTTCTTTTCCCCAGGATATAAAGAATGGTTTTAGGTCAAAAAAGAAGAAGTTCATTATGGGAGATGTTGAAGATCTTTCACCACGATTAGAAGATTATATTCGGAGTTTCCAAAGACACTAAAATATTACGGTCCTTGTGTGTGTGTTTTTGTTATGTACTAAGTATTCCGCCAAAGTAATGTAATGTCCATGTATGTCAAGATTAGGGTCTCTACAGTTGGTATCAGAGAAAATGTTTAGTCAACCTTTGGAAACTAGGATGTGAGAACTTTAGTGAGATCCCTAGAGATATTTCTAAGGTATGTATAGGGATGTCTCTAAGGTTAAGTATAATTATAACTTATAGTACTAGAATTACGGTAACCCATGATGTTAGATATTGAAGGTACTCCCCCTTTATTATATTGTTTTCCCTAGCGTGATTTTTGCCTCTCACACTATTCTTTTTTGGTTTTAGAAAATGGCTGGAAACAAGATGATTCACGATAATGGAGCATATGATGGACAATGGAATGATATTATTCATGAGAAACCAAATGAAATAGGATTTGGAAGTCCAAACATCATTATTATGCCGAATCATCAATCTCATAATGTGATCAATAAAATCAAATTTGGTAAGTTTCCTAACTCAGCTAATAAGAGAAAGATGGAGTTTCATGATGATCATAGAGGAAAGAAAGTTCAATTTCCCCTATGTAAACCATGTGGGAAGAGGCATCAAGGAGAATGTTTCAAAGGAACTGGAAGATGCTTTGGGTGTGGAAAAGGAGGACACAAATCCAGTAAGTGCAAAGAAAAAGGTTCAGTTAACACCAGGGATGAGGATAATGGTATTGCTACGACATCAATAATGGTTAAATGTTTTAAATGTGGAATGTACGGGAATTATGAAAACCAATGCCCTAAGGTAAAGTCTCATGAAGAGAATCAGTATCGTCGTATGGGTGGTATTTATGTTGATGACGATGAAGAGACTACAAATGATATGTGAGTTGAAATAATTGTTGAAGCTCGACCAATGGTTTATGAAGGTAGTGGAATGATTACATGCGTATCAAGTGTAATGTTGTATAAGTAATCTCATGGTACTATAGAATAAAGAGACATATAAGGATTGTTACATTGTTGTCTTTCCTTATGTTTTCAAAGTGTATGATGAATGGTACTAGTAACCATGAAAGGTTATTCAGATATTTTGGGAAGGTAGATGATATGTGCATAATGAAGGGATAAGGAGAAAATTAAATGTTTGATAGTATTCATGAGCTCATGACTGATATAAGGAAATAGTTATATCATGGTTTGAGTATATAGAATTTTGGGGTTTTGGTATGTGGAATGAGTTAACTTTTGATAGCACTCATGTTTTCACTAAGGTTCAATGGGTATTCATTTTTTTCAAGAGAATACATGATTAAGGCCTTCGAACATTTGGAATGTGACCAACAAGAAATATCTTATGATATATGGGGATCAATGATGGTATTAACATGCTTGTTATATGAAATCTCTGGTAATTGTTTTCACTATAATATGAAAATGGACTGCAATATTATGGATAAGCCTAAAGATTGGAATGGAATATGTTGGTCATAAGTTAGTGTTGTTTAAGGATAGAACCTTTTTCGATATTATTTATGGGATGTTATAGTAATGTAGTTTTAGAAAAAGGACAACCTGCAGGATGGGTGACAGCCCATCATGTTGGACAAGGTTGTGGGAATCGAACCCACAACCGAAGTGCGACTGGCCTTTATTGCCTACCACTAGCCTACAGGAAGTCCCTGTTTAGTAGAAACTAGTTTTATTATATTAAGCAGTATGATATATGAAGATTATGTCCATTTTAGGAACCATATATGATTAATCTCACTATAGATGGACTAATGTATTTTTTGACAACTTTTCTAACCTTTTGTTTGAGATAGATGGAATGACCCATCATTCTATCACATGATCTGCTAACACATCACGAATGACAAATTAAACTTCATTTCTTTAAGAGATGAAGTGGAAATTGTCCAAAGAACTTCCAATGGTGATACTATACCAAAATCACGAAAGTATTTCTCCTAATTCCAATTTCATCAACTTTAGGGAAATGATCTTGAAAACCAAAAATGTTGTCCTAGTGCTCTTATATCTGATGAATCAGATGGTACCTTATATCATCGCAAATTTATGGCTTTGTGATTTGCAGGATTTTCCATAGCTGTGTTCTCTACCACTCTCCATTAGAACATGATGGTTAGATTTCTCTTCCATATCCATATTTTCACCTATGTGGAAACCCAGTGATTAGTTTATTTGGGTAACCATTACGTTTCATACTTTTGTTTTTAAAGATTGGTTTTGGTATTCCTTTTTACGATGTGGGTTTCTATTAAAGAAACTTTCGAGTAGTAAACCATTTATAACCTCGACGAATTTCGAGGGCGAAATTCATTTTACGGGGGGTAGAATGTAACACCCCAAGATTTTATGAAAAATATTCTTAATTTCATTAATGTCTTATGTTGTACGCTACACCAAAAGGAGCTTGCACAACACGCATCCTTGAATTGCCATGCATTACATGCAATCACGACCTTCCTCGATAGCGTGTGTAGTACGCAATACCGAGTTTCACTAAACAATGATATGGTATTAAAATATTATTAGAACTAGCCGTTATGAATAGTAATAACCACTTTTTAAAATTTTTTAAATTTTATTTTTCAAAATGGACTTCATTTTTGGATTCGGAATATTGAAATTAGCTTAGGGTGAAATTTTGGTACTTTTCGGATAACTTTCATATTCTGATGAATAGTGAAAATTACAAAATTTTAATTAAAAACAACTTTTTTAATCGAAATAACTAATAGTGATAAATTATTGATTTGAGTGGTTTTTAAGTATATTTAGTATATATTTTAACAACTTAATACAATTTTGTTCATTGGATGTAATTTCACATTTAAACCAGACATAAACAAGTGTCAATCTTTTGATAGTTATTATCTTTTAAAAACACGCTATTTGTTTTGACGACGGGAATTAATTTTTAAATTAGTTAATGTAACTGATATTTTTTGAATTTGGTAAAATAAACATCATTTTTGAATTCATAATATCAAATATAGCTTAGGCCTAATTTTTGGTATTTTTCTAGAAACTTTCATTTTTTGATGAATACTGAACCCACTAAGTGGTAGTTAAAAAAACTGAATTTTTCATAAAACATAATTTTACCACTTCTGTGAGTAGAATTTCTAAAATCCGAGAGACACGGTTAATATCAAGGACTAAAATGTGGTTCAATGAGAGGAAAATAATTTTTGTTGAATAGTAACTTTTTACTTTTTTATACCACGGTTAAAAGTAAATAGGGTAGTTAAGGGTAAAAATGATATTATTATTACCCTAAAACATGTACTAATTCTATTGGATAAGGGTAATTCGACCAAAAACAACCTTAGAAATAAAATATGACCATTTAGGACCACTTGGATTAGATTAGGACATCTATTGTTAATTTATTTAAAGAAGGGTTAAAATAGTTAAAATCAATGTTTAATAAGTAGATAATTTTTAATATAGGGTTATTCATAAGATAAATTCGACTATAAATATTAATTAGAACGTTAAAAATATTTCCTACATAATGGTATTTTATTTTTAATTTTTAGACATTAAATTATTTAATTTATTTATGACACAACGATGAAGCAGTAATTATCTTATTAATGAAATATTGACATAATTGATGTTATAAATACCCAAATAAATGTAATTTGAGACTTTTTATGAATTAAAATAATTTTATATGTTAATAATAATATTATTTTTGATTTAATTTACTTTTTTTGAATTAATAATTCTGTTATGATTTTCAAAAAAATCAATTACTAAATAGTGTCAAAATTGACATAAAATAGTTTTTAAGACAAATATTATATTATTAATTGTTATTTTATTTCTAAAAAACTATGGTTTGGAAAAATGACTTAGATAAGGTTATATATATTAATAATAAACAACTTGGGGTTCTTTTGTCTTGTTATAGTAAGTTTATTAACCTTATATTGTAAGAATACAACAAGACACGGTAAAAGTAAAATTATCTAACTTAATGATAAATCTATATGATAAGGTTAAAATAGGAAACTAAACTTGTCTAAATTATATTGGATGAGATTATTTCGACCCATACCCACCTTAGCTTCGAAATAAATAAATTTGGAGCTATTTATAACCGAATTTGGCTTTATAATAAAATAATATTTTTTGTTATTCCAAAGGTGCCCCTCTCCTCCTTTATAAAAGGGAACCTCCCCCCTCTCTTCCTCACACAACTTTGAGCCTTCAAGCTCGGTCAACCCATGCCAAATTATCTTCTACACTTCCCTAGAAACATCCTAGAGGTCCTCGTCTTCTTCAGAGACCAATTTTAGTTCCTTACGAGGAGGAATCAAAGAGGTGCTTCAAAGAAGAGGTAATGTCTGTTACCGAATCTTTCAACATTATTTCTTCTTCCACTTATTCTTATTAGGTTGTTTCATTATGAAGTAATAAAATCCATATCACTCATATACTGATATTTTATTATAATTATGAAACAACCATATTTCACCATCTATCCATCCTACGGAAAATGAAATCACCACGCGTGTGTACGTACGGAATACCGTCTCCATGCCGCGGTGTAATCTATTTTCCACCACCACCTTACTTGGATGGGTATAATGGTGTACATAATAAGTATTTATGATTATTGTAAAGTGATATTGATTCTGAAATAGTATACATACACTCCAATACAATTCCACGATCATGAGAACGATATCATCGCTCGTGCGTACGTACGGACTACCGTCTCCACGACGCGATGACATTCATTCTCCACGTTAACCATTCATGAATGATTATAAAGTATATATAATAAGTAATAATGAAATATATGACATAATAATGATACAGGATTTATGTGTATATATATGTATGTCATATACTTAATTTCATTCAACTCAATAAGGAAACGAAAATAACGTTCATGCGTACGTACGGCCTACCGTCTCCATGAACGGTGTATTTCATTCCATTTACTGATCTATTATATATATGTATATTCTGAATATATATTATATATAAATCATGTTTTATATTCTGGAATTAAGAAATCATTATCTAAGTAATCATATGAATAATTACAAGTCAAAACACAGATGACAAATGAAACGATTTTACCCAAAACTCTCTTTAACATGGAATTTACAAAAGAACGGGTAATGTAAAGTCAAAAGTGAACCATATATGATATAATAACAATTAGTATGATTCAGGAATAAGTCAATGACATTATTTAAATCATTATACAGTAGGTTCGGACACTTATGAAGCAAATCAGACCTAAGGTAAGGGAAAATATCACAATATCATTTTTATCCGAGATTGTTTATACTTTGGTATTTACTGGGGTGTATTTTATCATCCACATCCATGTTTCCTCAATATGTAATATTATTTCCATACACCTACAATTGTTTAAATCTAATTTTACCCTTTGTTGAGTTTTTAGTAAAAGATATTAAAGGAATCTTTTTTCGTTTTTCATACGAGGTACTTTTTGACTTTTCCAACAAAAGTACGAGATGAATGTTTTCATTTAACTTATACGGAATGAATGGATTTTTAAAACATTATTTCCAAGAAGCTTACTTTACAAGATTTCATGTTTATTTTTAATCAACTTCTTTTAGTTTAAAATTGTATGACATGTTAAGAAAGGAAAATGTTTTTGAAGTAGAAAGGATGTTTTCCTCAAGAATGGAGTTCAAGTGTTTTGTCAAAATTATTTTACATCTAAGATAATAAAGGGTTCTGTTTCTATCCCTATTATTACATTGATTTGATTATGTTGTGATGGAATTATTTTTAGGAATTCCTTTATCTTATATGAATTGTTTAATGATTTCATGATGTTTAAGAATCCCATTTTCATTACATGGGTTATGCTATGATGTATGGTTTATGATTTTGTGGCACACATTTGAATGGTATCATTATGAGATGGGTGGGACCTATATCTCCCTCCAATGCATTGGGTAAATATTATATATCTCATGAGATAGACATGGCTGGAACGGTAGGTTAAACCGGTTCAGTGAAACAGGACTGAAACGGGGAATGAACTCGGTTCAGAAACGGACTTTGTCCACTAAGATAGTCTTGGAAATGAGTTTTGACTAATAAGAAATGATTATCTATGATTATGTGTGTATGACACAAAGTTTCATGTTTTAAGTTATGATTATTGGGATTACATTTCACTACTATGATTTATCCCATGATATGAAATTATGATCTCTTTTGCAGGTTTATATTTCCAAAAGATATGTTCTTATGAATATGATGTGATTGATATTCCTTTTGTTTAACCTTACTGAGAATTTGAGCTCACCCTTTTATGTTTTATTTTCCCCTGGATATAAAGAAAGGTTTTAAGTCAGAAAAAAAGAAGATCTTTATGGGAGATGTTGAATATCTTTCACCATGATTAGAAGATTATATTATGAGTTTCCAAAGACACTAAACTATTACGGTCCTTGTGTGTGTGTTTTTGTTATGTACTAAGTATTCCACCAAAGTAATGTAATGTTCATGTACGTCAATCTTAGGGTCTCTAAAATCGACTTTCACATCCTGCAAATGTATATGAGTTCCTTGTTGCTAGATTGTGCTCCCCTATTGCAAAATTTTGTTTAGCATCTCAATAAACTACACATGAGAATCTAGAGGTAGGGAGTAACTACAACCAAGAGTTGATGCTGCTGCAATCCTTGGTGACCTACCAAAGACCTCATATGGTAATGGTCCAGAACTCATCCCGTGAATGTGACCATGATGCTCATTCCCAATGACATGACCAAGTAGATCATCTTAGAAGTCTGAGAAAGACTACGCCCGATTGATATCTCATAGTTCTTTTATTTTTACCTGTAAATCAAATATTAGTCAAATTTAGAGTAATTCGTACTAACAAAGTGACAACTTACAATAAATTGTGAGCCTATACAGGAGAAAATATATGACTGGCAACACTACTTATCAAACTAAGTTTACATTGAGCATTGATATCTACATTTTTATTAAATAAGTGTTTTTTAAATATAACACATATCTTGGAATAACTTCAGTTTGATGATACTAAATGAAAAGTTTCTTTGATATCTTTGGTTTCATAAGTTATTACTGCATTCAAGATGTTTGTGTGGACCATTACAATGAAAAAGGAACTCATAACCCAATGTCTTTGGGATGATCATTCACATAACACTCATAGGATTTCGTATGAAAATCCAACAAAAGTTCTGTTCGGGTGACTCGTGGTCCTAAATTCTTCGTTTACATTAAACATAGATAACTCAATATTTTAATATATCGAATAGATAATATTACTATCTAAATATTTAAACCGATGAAAATATTACCATAGTGGATCTTTTTTTTAAAAAACTCTTCAAAGAAATAGTGTGGGGGATGATTTGTTTTACCCGAGTTGATACATTTTTTTCTTGAAACATCATGAAAAAAATAATAGGTAATTTAATAGTAATGTACAAAATGCCATATCATTATCATATACATTTCAATATGTAAAATGATATTAATATAATATTATATTCTTTAATACCACATACTTATCATGATGATGACTATCAACAAACATTTTCCACTACTCTTGAGGTACCCCTCAAGGTACATCATCATACATCTGTTGAGTTGTCAACAATGTATCATTGAATTTATCCCACAATCTCTATTTAAAATATTTCCATTCCTTACCCAAAATTGTTAACGTCTACTTACGTGCAACAAGATCAATAATGATAAAGTAGAAGAACATCTGTACAAAGACATTTATTTTTAAAACATTATAATTTAACTATATATTTAAATTCAATTGACACATAATATATTAAAATTACCTTTACCTACAAATAAAATACCCCATTCTTCCAAGATTTAGGCATCTGCCTCCAATCAGAATATGTAATCAAAATGGTCACCAGCATAGCCATCAAATGGCCTAGAATCTGACCAAATATCCCTGAAACATCGTTTGTGGGGACTCCATATCAAATTAAGGGGACAACTATCTTCAATCCATTTAGATTCCACACATCTGAACAGTCAATGTTTGTCACAATTGTAACATTGCTTCCATATTTCATGAAAAAATCATTTATTAGTATAAAAAAGTCAAATAGATTTATTCACATTAAAATTTTTACCTATAATTGTGACCCTATAATATTATCATGAAGAAACAACAGTGACCACTAATTCCATTGTTGCAGGGATGCTACGTACTGAACCTGCTGAATCAGGATACAATGTTTTAGATGCTGACGGGAGGGAGACATAGGGTGTTCCAGATGCTATTGGGAGGGTGACAGAGGGCATCCCAGAAGCTATAGGTTGGGAGCCCAAGGGATCATTAGGTAACAATGATGATGTTTGCATGGACGAGGGAACGTCAATTGGAATTCAACTCCAATTATTGAATCACTTCTTCTTTGACACTCCTCTGATTTTAAAAAATAAAAACAACTTAAAAAAATATATTTCGAAATATTCATACAAAAATTAAATTTAGAAATGATAACAGATGCATACTATTGAAAAACATAATATACATATGAATGTTAATGAATGACTTCACATAAAAACAAATATAACATTTACGTTTTCAAAATTAAATGACTCATGCATAAAAATATATTTAAATATGATAACATATCCATAATATTGAAAATGAATAACATATAACCTAGGTAGTTGATAAGTTAATGGATGATTGTACATACAATCATTTTTTTTCCTTCAATCATGTTGTTATCCTACTCCATCAATACTTATTATACTTCATCAACCCCCATAAGACTAATATTTTCAATATAATGATGAATAAATAAGTCAATTTATTTCCGTTGATGGGATCCAGTGTCAGAGATCAAATATTCCACTTCATCTCCCATATCACACAAGTCTCCATGTTTTATCTATACAACTACACTCCACCCTTCATCTATGACAACCTAAACATAATATACCATTTTGTCTTATGATAAATAGATATAAAGATCATGTATTTCATGGCCAATAACATCCATCAAGCGAGAGAAGTTCATAGAAGTAAATTGAAAAGAACATCTTTTAATGCCCTTAATAATATCGACCCACTTGCATTTGAATAGAACAACTAAAAAACGACCTTGGAATTATCCCAATTTAGAAACAATAAATATACCACTACTTTATGTTTTAAACCCCCTTCTTGATTGACTATATGAAATTTAAACCCATTAAAATTATAATCATTAAGCTATATAGACTTCTCGAGAGGACCCTGAGCCAATAAATTCAAATCTTCTGAAAAATCTGCCGAAGTATTAGTATTCATGATCTAAAAAATGTAATTTACATTTTTAAATTTACAAAATATATATGTCAACCTAGTATCTATGTTGATTATAAAATTTATAAACTTACATGCTGTGAAAACCATTCTACAATATCTTTATTAAAAACTATTGTTATATCATTCTCATTTCATGTTCAAATTATCATACAACTCTTTGTTTGCATCCCAATTTCTTCAATAAATGAATTCAAAATTTTACTATTCAGTAGAACATATCTATGTACTTGTAATAATTACATTTATATCAATATAATATTTGTGTTCTTCTAAACTAGTTGGCCAATAGTTAGAAATATTGTTGATTTCCCGTGTAGTTGATATTGAGTCAATATATCACCAACACCTCCAACTCGATTGAATATTTTCTCAATATCATCTATGTATCTAGAAAAAATGGCAAGAAAATCCTCTACTAGGTAACCTTAAATGATAGAGCCTTCAGGTTGAGATTTATTTTTCACGTACGATTTCAAATGACTAAGGAATCTGCAAAATAAAATGAATGAAAAATAGTTACGTATTTAATGAATTTTCAAGAATGTTTTACTTAAGATGAAAAACATATAAATAGAGTACCTATTAGTTGGATAAAATAATTTATAATGTAAAAGACCTCCAAATTTAGTTTACGCGACAAAATTCACCATTAAATGCATCATGCTAGTAAAAAATGACGGATGAAAGATCATATCCATTACAAAAAGTGTCAATACAAATATATCCTGAAGCTTGTCAAGATTAGTTGGTCATAGAGTTTTATTACATAATTTTATAAATAATTTGTAGAACCAAAGTGAAACTACATTAACCATTTTAGGTAACAATGTATGCAATTCCAATGGTTGTAAATGCTATTACAAAATATGTGAATCATGACTTATAAATCTATGTAACCTATGATGATTTAAATCAAAACACCTTGAGATGTTACTTGAATACCCCATAAGATTCTTCCACATGTTTTAAAATTAAAAGGAATATATCTTTCTCCTTGATTTTAATTGTAAAAATTGATGTGACATAGTTTATATTCTCATCGGGCCACAAATCACATTTTATATTCATTATTTGTAAGTCCTTTTGATAATTGAGATGATACTTCAATATTCTATGATCATTAAGTAATGTGAAGATGAAATTTTCATAAAAATTCTTCTCAATATTCATAACATCAAGATTATGATGAAATGAATTAAATTTCCATTACAAAAGTTTGAATAATAATTTTTCCCTATGTTCTAATTTTAATAGCTGATGCACTTTGAACTCAATTCCTACTATAATTCAAATGATAGACCATCCCAAATTCTACTTCAATATCTATTAGTTGTTCTAATATTTCATAATATTTTAACAACTTTGGAGGTGGTCTACGATCAATAGACCCATTTAATTTTGACTTGTTCAACGAAAATCCACAATATGCATCAAGAAATTCATGATGACATAAGAAGAACCATTTTTTTACATTAAAGAAGTCATTCAGGTTCAAAATAAATGTTATAAACAGGAAAATCCAAACTTGTTTAAGTGTTAGAACCGGATAAGTTCTCATGTCCAGGGAAGTTACTAATGGTATACATTAGAGAAAAGTACATTTGAACATTTTTCTAGAAGCTGGATCATATGAGTCAATGTTGTTTCTCCATAACTCTTTCAATTTTTCAATTAGAGGATGAAAATATGAATCAATGTCATTTATAATTATTTATTTTCTAGGAATAATCATCAAAATGATAAAGTATGAATTTTTCATACACATCCACAGATGTTGTAATGGCCCGAACCTCTCTTGTCCACTCCTTTGCTGAAATTTGGTGTTTGAGGTGTTCTGTGAGGTTAAGGTGACTTATCCCCAAAACATTGACAAATTTCCAAACTGTTTCATGAAATTTTGTCACTTCCTTTGCCAAAATTCCAAACTATTTCATGAAAATGTTTCAAGAAACTGTGTCACTTCGTTTCCCAAATTTCCAAACTGCTTCATGAAGCTGTTTCATGAAACTGTGTCACTTCATTTTCCAAAATTCTAAACTGTTTCATGAAACCGTTTCACAAAAATATATCACTTCCTTTGCTAAAATTCCAATCCATTTCATCAAACTGTTTGAAAAAAATGTTTCACTTCCTTTTCCAAAATTCCAAACTGTTTCATAAAATTGTGTCACGAAACGGTAGCATAGAAACTGTTTCACAAAAATGGTAGCATAGAAATGGTAGCATTGAAAATGTTTCACAAAAACTGTTTCACAGAAATGGTGAGACAACTTATGGTTTCATGAACAGTATTTCCAGAATTGTTTCATTTCCTTTTCCAAATTTCTAGATTTTTTTTCCAGATTTCCCAGTTTCACCCGTTTAACATTTTTTTGACAAAAAATTCATTAAATGCCTTGTTTTGAGGGATTTAAGGCCGATTCAAATCTCATAACTCTTATATTAATTTTCTTATGGTTTGGGATTGCTTTACTTGGTCAAACCATGCGGTTTAATGTGATCATGTTTTAATGAAAAATCTAGCGTATTATAAACTATTGCTCCGTTAAATCTTCTGAAGGGATGAGATATCTTTCTCCTTATTCTCTGGTGTGAGACACTCAAACCTTTCCTCCATCCTATCGGATTGGTGTGATCTAACCTTAATCCTTGGATCTTTTCCCCTTGAAGTTTCTTCCTACTGCAAGTACACCCCCTGTTTTGGTACAACCAAGCAGTATTAATCGATCTTCGATATAAGGTATGATCTACCATCATTCTTCTGGGTTCCTCTCATTCTATTTCTCCTTTCCCTATTATGGAATTCTATCTCCATGTTCGTAATGGACTTTTCTTGGGTGTTGTTTGGTGTGGTGGTGTCTTTGTATCCTCAGGTGGATGCAGTCCTCTAGGAGAGGTGATCATGATATATTTTGTTGGACTGTTCTCATGAAAAGAGCATCAGAAACCTTTTGAGGTAGGGGGTTCATAGTTTCTCTATACTTTTATATGAAAATGTAGGGTTAGAATGTTTTATTCCACTGTATCACAATGTAACTGACATTATAAATGTTTTAATCGGATAAATAAATTGTTATCGATTGTATGTTATTGCCTCTCTATTTTGCTAGATAGTATGATATCTATGCTTCTCTTGTTATCATGTCATTATTGATGAAATTGGTAAAGAATGTAAATCCAAAATTAATTGATAATTATTTGGCTATAGATAAATAGACATCTAAATGAATCCAGTTGTTGTTGTAATTTTATATTAATAAAATTGATGCAGTAAGAATGTTTAATTAATTGTGATAGTTATGATATCTTTTTGGTTAGGTTGGCCATAGTTAGAATCCAGTAATAATGAATTAGTTAATTCAAGGTTGATTAAATTACTGGTTGTTTGATAAAATATAATGCCTCATAGGGTTCTGAGTTACTCTCTTGCTTGTAAAGTCCAAGATCCCTATGCTTGGAGCTGTGAGAGCTCATCGCATGTGAAAGAAAAAAGGCCTTGTTTAGGTCCAAGATCCATGTTGCTTTGTTATTTCTTGATTCTTGTGATTTGTTACGAGCCTAGATGGATTTTGTGAGATGTGGGGCCAAGTAGACCCATTTTTTTGTAGAAGTTGATGCCTAGAGTGGCGAGATGCATTAGTTTATGCATGGGGGTGTCAGGGAGGACACCAGAGATGATGAAACGGGTTAGATGTGAATGATTGGATGCCTACTGAATCATGTTGGTGGTTATCTTCTTTAAATTCTGCACTTCTCAAGGCAGATGGTCTTGCTTACCCGTCTTCTAAAAGGGGTGAAGATTTGTGGGGTATTCCATGTGCTTTTTGTGTTTAGCTTTTCAAGGGAGGATGTGTCTACACTCCTACTATAGGTGGTAAAGACATGACGGGTAGTTCATTTACTCACCGTGTTGACAACCATTATGTTTAGTAGATTAGAATATTTTTCTAAAATGCATGGGAATATAGGAAAGTAATTATTCTATTAATAAATTATTAAATAAATTATGTTAACCCTTGGGATTGGAACTTGGTCTAACGTAATGATGAGGTTACAATTTAATGGAACTGTGGATCTTTGTTGGAATGCTAATGAAATGTAATGTGTAATTAATAACAGTTAATTAATGGTTAAAGAAATAATTAATGTAAATTGAATCTGATAGAAAGGGATAATGTAATATAATGTAGCTCTTTAAATGGTTGTGTGATTATAGGATACCTAGCCTTAGTAGTAAGAGTTTAGATTCTGAGAGACGTTAGCTGCAGTCGAGTCTAAGACTATGTTATGCCCATAGTGTGGTTGTGAGATATAGTATATTCTGTACTTTTTGTGTTTCTATATACTACTCCACACTATCAGTTAGGGTAACTGACACCCTGGGGGGGGGTGTTTTCCCCAACATTCTAGTGGGAGGATGGATGAATGACTACCACCTTTGTCCCTGCTCTCTTATCTTGGTAGTTACTTATTCCAGTAGGCACGATGGTTAGCTTTCCCCATATATGTTTGTAGAGGGCTGTAATGGATTGTGGTTATTCACACACATATATTCTGGATATAGTTTCATTTGGACTACTATAGGTGTAACATGTATAGGCTGTGATGGCTTGAGGATACTTACATGGTGTATGGGCTATAATGGCTTGAGGTATAATGCCCGATGTATGATACATGTTATACGAGCTATTGTGGCTCCTAGAAACTACCTGGTTACTTTTTTTACATGGATGTATTGGTTGTGTTGTATGAGGTGCATGTTGTGGTACTTCACCCTGGTGTCTGTGGGCAAGGATTTTTTGAGAGAGATGCTTAGGACGTGTGACATTAGGGTAAAGCAGAAAAATAGTGGGGAAGTGGTACTGGGGTAGCCTTGATATTATTTATTATATTATATACTCTTGTATGCGATACTTGGTGAGAGTAGCCAGGGTGTGGTTGAGAACTTAGTATACCTGCTTAGGTGATGAGTTAGTTTCACTTGTTGTTCATTATTCTTTATCATGATTTATTTACTTTTTCATGAGAGGCTCTAGGGAGTATCCTACTAAGTATAATTTTAGACTCACCCTTCATATATATAAACTATTTTTTAGGTTACACGGAGAAGGTCGGAGATCAAGTTGGTTACTACTAGCTTGGGGTTGCAGGAGCTGTTTGGGCTTCATGGTCGCTGTAGTTTATACTTTCCTTTGGTACCTGTAGTTTTCCATTTTAGTTGTAGTAGTTTTTCAATACATTAGATATGTGTACTTGGGATTTATTTTATATTTCAGTCTTAGTTGGATTTGGTTGGTGTCTGTCTCATCTATCTCTTTCGCATGTGTTCTCTTAGAGGGTAATGCCTCATATTTGTGTGTTTACTATAGCCTCGATACTAGTCTCCAACCCGAGGCCTACTAGAGGTGGGACTCAGGGGTCAGTATCTACCTTCTTGCATTGCCGACTATGGAGGGGTGCTCTTTGTGGGGAGGGGGTCATGACAAAGGTAGATTGTAAAGGATAAAAACAATTGACCCAATGTTATAATTGGTACTCAAAGTCCAAAATAGGTTGAATCCATTGGAAGCAAATCCTAATAATACATTCTTATGATTTTATGATAAACCTATAGGTATTGAATCAATTGTCCTTCATGATTTTAAATCACTTCGATGTCTCATTAACCCATCATTGTTATTATCTATAACATGCCACTTCAGGTGCTCGACAGTTTTTCAATGACCCGAATAATCAATGAACATAGATAAAACACACATAGATTGTAATGATATTTTAGGAAAATGTTTTTTAGGTAATTTGTGACATGTATTAATTTAATACAAATTAATATGACATACATTGTTATTGGTATAACTCAAAGTACAAGTTTTGAGTTAAAAATTGACTATTTAGTTTAAAACATCTATTAAATATTCAGATCTAAGAAAACATTCTATGATTGTCTTGATAGCTTAAGAAAATGACCCATAAGTCATTTATGACATGTATGATTAATATTCACATAAATGTGATACAATGTGTTCTTGATATGATTAAAAGTGTATGTTTTGATTTAAAATCAACTTTTTAATTCAAAACATGCATTACATACTTGAAATCGAGATGATGTAATCAGATTGTTTTGATAATTTAGGAAAATGACCCATAAATCATTTTTGATATGTAGGAATCAAATTCACATCAATGAGACACATGGTGTTCCATGTATGATTCAAAGTGCATGATCGTAGTTTAAAATTCACATTTTAGTTTAAAATGAACATCACTTACTAAAAACTAATAAAACACATTCATATTGTGTTGATAGTCTAGTAAAAATATTCATAAGTCATTTGTGATGTATAGTTATTATATGTATATAAATCCAATCCATGGTGTGACCGGTATCACTCAAAGTGTATGTTTTTAGTTTAAAAGTAACATTTAATTTCAAAACATGTGTCACTTACTAAAAACCATGAAAACACACTCATATTGTCTGTATAATTTTTCAAAATGATGAATAAGTAATTTTTGATGTATAGGAATCAACTAGACATCAATATAACACAAAATATAGCTAGTTTGACTAAAGGTGTGGTTTTTTATTTAAAATAATCATTTTAGTATAAAACATAATTCACATACTCAAAATTTAGAAAATTCACTCGGATTTCCTTGATACTTTGGTAAGTTATCTATAATTATTTCTTGACTTATATGAATCATACACATGTCAATATGACACACAGTATACCTGATATGACTCAAAGTGAATCTTTTCATTTTAAATGTTACATTTTAGTTCATAACATGCATCACTCCCTGAAAACTGAGAAAACCCAATCAGATTATCTTGATACTTTAGGAAAACTACCAATAAGTCATTTTTGACATGTAGGAATTATCCACATATCAATTAGATACACGGTGTGACAGGTGTGACTTGAAGTGTGTGTTTTCAGTTTAAAAGTGACATTTTAGTTAAAAAGGTGTGCCACTCACTGAAAAAAATAAAATTAATTTATATTGTTTTGATAATTTAATTCAATGATCCCTAAGTCATTTGTGAAATTTATAAATCAGTCACACATCAATATGATACATGGTGTGACCCATATGAATCAAATCATGTGTTTTCAGTTTAAAATGACATTTGAGTTAAAAATACTTATCTCACTAAAAACCAATAAAAATAACTTGAATTGTATTTGTATTTTAGGAAAATAATCAATAAGTCATTTTTGGTGAGTAAAAATTAGCGCCACATCAATTTGATATATTTTATAAAAAGTATGACTCAAAGTGCATGTTTCCAGTTTTAGAATTAAATTCTAGTTAAAAACATGTGTCACTCACTAAAAACTAGTAACACACACTTATATTGTGTTTATACATTATTAAAATAATATTTAAGTAATTTTTTGATGTTTATGAATCAACAATACATCAATCGAACACATAGTCTGGTTGGTATGACTCAAAGTGTATGTTTTTATTTAAAATTCACTTTTTATTTCAAAAGATGTATGGTTTACTCAAAACCAAGAAAAAAATTCATATTATTTTGATTATTTGAGAAAATGATCCATAAGTCATTTGTGATGTGTAAGAATCAGTGTCACCTCAATTTGATGCACGGTGTGTCTAATATAACTTGAAGGGTTTGTTTCTAGTTTAAACATGACATTTAAGTTAAAAACATACACCACTCATTGAAAAATGAAAAAACACATTAATATTATTTTTATACATTAAGAAAATGATCCTTAAGTCATTTTTATGCTTATCAATCAATTTCATTTCAATCTGATACACTATGTGACTAATATTACTCAAAGTGTGTGTTCTTAGTTTTAAATAATATTTTAGTTAGAAATGTTCCACTCAATAGAACCCATTCAAAAACACTAATATTGTCTTTATATTTTAAGAAAATGTTACATAAACCATTTTTTATTAGTAAGAATTGTAATGACCCAAAAATTCATTAATGAAAATTCCTCTTGGTCTATTTAAATGTCTTTTTATGTTTATGTAAAACTTATTCACTTATTAGTATTATGTTTATGGATTTTAAAATACCGTTAAGAATTGTTACTGTTGCTAATATAGTCGCTGAATAGTGATCACATGTTTAATATAAATATAGGGCTTTAACATATCCAATTTACTCAAAAAGTGGAAGCGAGGGCCTCATCCAGTAGTCTTTACTTGTATGAAGCCCATTTTTTGGAGCTCATAAATGAGGTGTTGTCATTGGGATTCACTCTTAACCAGTCTCATGCCAAGCTTCCACATGTTGAGCTCGAACGGAACCGCATACGAGGGAAGTGAAAGTTGATAGAGATTACCACTTGAGTAATGTTATCCAAGCCACCCCAAGAGTATGTCACCATCACACACCATACCCATCGATCATATATGGGTGTTATAAGGGGTTATGTAACAATACCATTACACTATGATTATGTGTATTATTTTTTTATATAATAATGAATATACATTTATTTTATTATTGTTACTTTATAAATAGTTTTTAAAGCAGAAATTTTATTTTTAGTTAACATTCAACTTAGAAATCTATTTTCATGAATTAAATGATTTTTGAATTTAATAATATTTTAATAAAGTGTTATTATTATTAAATTACTTTTTATTGAATATAAATTATAGTATAATTTTATGAATGCAATTTCAATTTTTATTAAGGTTTGAAAGCCGTTTTTGTAAAAACCCATGAATTTTCGATAAATGTTGGTTTTTATTTTAGAAGTAAAAATTAACATATTTAGAAAATTATTTAGATAAAATGAATATTATTTTTTGAATCATGACATCAAAATTAACCAATAGTGAATTTTTCATAATTTTCTAAGATAGTCGAATTTTTGTGTAAAAATTAAATACCATTTAAATATATAATGTGTTTTATGACATCATAATGACCCAATAGTGATCTAAAAAAATACTAAAAATTAAATGTTCGGAAAATATATGTTTTAAAATTAAAATAATATGATTTTAGGTATGTTTGATTAATTTTAAAAAACATTAGTAGACCCTCCAAGAGTTATAAAACATTTTCACTTTTTAAATGAATTTCCTTGAGAGTGTGACTCATCTCCACATAAGCAACCCTATTATTTTAAGAATATCCGCCATTGGACTTATAAAATATTGTTTTACACTCCACTTTGGTAGAAACCTTAGACAAAAACCATGGGCTGGTATGTGCTATTGATTAGTTTAATGTGTGGTGACCCAAACCTAAATAATAAAGAATTCCCTCTCCTTTCCTATATAAACCCACCCAAGCTCCCACTTTCCCTTCACTCAAAGACTTTAGAGTTCGTCCAAAATCTTCCCACCTCTCTCTATAATCCTCCCAAGGTGCCCCAATCTCCCATGAAGCCTCTCTCAAGCCACTCCCTAGCCTTTGGGATCACACTTCCAAGTAAGGGATTTCCTCTTTTCTCATTTTTGTCTCAATTTTATTATGTTGTTATACCATTTTAATTTCAATTAAAAATGTTGTGGTATGATTTCACACCTCCACCATATTTCCATATTTATGTTTTAATTTTGAGATACCCCTTTCACTCTCATTTAATTCCTCCCATGCACACCCGTTACACTGCCGAAATTCCGCAAGGAATTGATCTCTCAGCATTTACATTCAAGCAATTAATTTGTATTGTGAATCTAAATTCCTTTACATATGTTGGGACATGTTTATATATGAAACACATACTCTAAATATATTTTAAATATTATGAGACACCCCTTTCTCTCTCAGAAACAATTTTTACGAATTTTTATCATGCCGTTATGCTACCAAAATTGCACCGTGATTTTCCTAGTCAAAATCATTGTGTAGTGAATACCATACCCATGTCTCTATCCAGGGTATTCATCTTTATGCACATATACATATTGAATGGTACATTCATGTGTGTATTACCTAGTTCTTTATCACATAATAACTTATGATGTTGAATGATTCCATGTTATATGATCCATGTGGCACACTTATGCATGAAATGAAATGTTTAAGAAGGGTGCATCCTGATAGCACTCTGATAGCGCTCCAATTCATTGAGTAAATATTAGTATCATGATAATTTAATTGAAATTATGGTTTACTCATGATAATTCAAGTGAAATTATGATTTACTTATGATCCATGTGCAATGATCCTTGGCTCACTCTAAAATCATGTTAAGTGTTGTTTCCACATTTCCATGTTATGATTATAATGCTTTATCATGACTTTATGTTCATGTTTATCTTGTGCTCCATTGATATGACTATTGTATAAAATGTATTTTATTCCTCAAGTTATTACATGTTCATTCCCTTACTGGGATTTATAGCTCACCCTTTTCTTATGCATGTCCTCAGGTTATCCTATGCAATGCTGAGTATGAGGGAATGTAGTGGTCATATAAAGGAAGTTTTCAATAAGTTTTTGCGTTATATACTTTATGTTGTTATGTAATGTTACAAATCACAAAAGACACTAGAACTCTCAATATTCTATGTTGTATCATGTGAAGTTTTATATGTAATAAATCATGTCTATGTGTGTAATGAAATGAAGGGTTGTTATAGTTGGTATCTGAGGATATGTTTAGTTATTTTTGGGATTTGGAGTAGAAAACCCTAGTGAAGCTTTAGAGACATGAATAAGTATAATAAAAACATTACAAATTTTCGGTGGGTATTGATCATGTGTTTTATCAAGAAAATAAATCCCTCTCAGGATATGATCAGGTAGATGCGGCTCTGGCATAGATGTACCTAGGGGTGAAAACCCCGACAAGGAGTTTCAGGCTTCACCTAGGGTATCCTTGTACACGAAAATGGGCCTTGCTACACTCTTGGTTATGATAATCTTGTGGGGATATGCTTTGGTAAATTCACAAGCCTAGTATGAACCATTATTAAAGGGGGAAAAGCCCATATTAATATGTGTTGGAAAGTACATCATGGATAAGGTAGATTGAAGCCTATAGATTCCTAAGTTAAGGAAATAAAAGTTATTTATAATTAATCGATTTTTGTATTTGGATTACCCTTTACGTGTTGCCCCTAACATTAAATTCTTTAAGGAATATAAATCATTAGACTTCATGTAGTTTAATATCAAAATTTTATCTTTTCTAGAGGGTAGCTAAAAATTTGATATGTTTCGTCATTAGGATAAAGGATAGTTTCGAGATGGAAGGGGAAGAAACTCATACAACACTCTTGTCCCTTACTGGGGACTTACAAGATATAGTTATTGAGAATTCAATCACACATAGTATCAAAACATTTTCTAATGTCTAACCTTCTTGAAAGATTCTATAAAACATATCAAACATCTCCTTCATACGGCATAATCATCAAGGATCCAGGATCACTTGTGATCAAATCTTATGCTCCCAACTCTCTCACCTTTCTCGGCAAGGGAGGTACTTTCAGGGTATTTTCAAATAATTCACCCTGTCCAAAGAGTATGATGCACTATTTGATTTTAGGATAGCTACCGAATAGGGAGACCTCTGATTAGCTTATATATATATAGTCTTGGATTCCAATCTTTTTGGAAACATATGCTATATATTAGAAAAACCATATTTTGAAAATTTCAAAGCTAAATCTGTCAAAATATTTTACAAAAACCTCGTACATGGTGATGTTTTGAAACAGTATGTTAGACACAATTATTTTCAAAAAGTGGATCATATTTTCCATCAGTACAATCCAAGTTGCATGGACCTTATCTAGACTAAGGAAGTGGAAGACTTTGAAAGTGCATTGAGGTATTATTGCACTAGGTGGACCCCCACTCTCCATGACTGACCTGATAATGAGGGTTGGGGAATGCTTAATGGTAGTGGGTAAGCAACCCTGAAGTCACGTTTAAATTTCAGAGTTCTTTTTGTATGTAATCAAATTGCGAGGACATAATTTTTTTAAGGGGGAAGACTATAACGACCCAAAAATTCATTAATGAAAATTCATATTGGTCTATTTGAATGTCTTCTTATGGTTATGTAAAACATATGCACTTATTTGGTATTACATTTTTGGATTTTAAAATACCATTATGAATTTTTACCTTTGATAATATATCCATTTAATAGTGATCACCTGATCAGTATAGATATAGGGCTTTAACAATTCCAATTTACTCAGATAGAGGATGTGATGGCCTCATCCAGTAGACTTGACCCATATGAAGCCCATTTGTCAGAGCTCAAAAAGGATGTGGCATCATTGGGATTCACTCTTTACCAAGCCCAAGCTGAGATTCAATATGTTAATCTTGAATAGAACCGCCTACGAGAGAAGTGGAAGTTGATAGAGATTACCACCCGAGCAATGTTATCCGAGCCACCCCAAGAGTCTATTACCATCGCACACCTTACCCTTCGGTCATATGTGGGTGTTATAAGGGGTTATGTAACAAGACCTTAGTACTATTATTATGTGCATTATTTTTGTATATAATAATGAATATACATTCATTTTATTATTGTTACTTGGTAAATTGTTTTTAAAGTGCAAATAGTTTTTTTAGTTAATATTCAACTAAGAAATCTATTTTGATGAATTAAAGGATTTTTGAATTAAATAATATTTTAATAAAATGTTATTATTATTAACGTAATTTTTCTTAAATATAAATGATCGTATAATTTTATGAATTCAATTGTAATTTTTATTATGGTTTGAAAGTCGTTTTTGTCAAAACCCATACTTTTTTTTATAAATGTTAGTTTTTAATTTAAAATTAAAAATAAACACATTCAGAAAATTATTTAGATAAAATTAATATTATTTTTGGAATCAGGTTGTTTAAATTATCCAATGGATAAATTTTCATAATTTTCTGAGACAGTCGAATTTTTGGGTAAAAATTAAATACCGTTTAAATATATAATGTGTTTTATGACATCATAATGACCCAATAGTGTTGTAAAAAAAATACTATAAATGATATGATCGGCCAATATATGTTTTACCACTAAAATAATGTGATTTTAGGTTTTTTTTATTTATTTTACCAAACTTTAGTGGACCCTCCAAGAGTTATAAAACATTTTCACTTTTTAAATGAATTTCCTTGAGAGTGTGACTCACCTCCACATAAGATACCTTATTATTTTAAAATGTTATGCCATTGGACTTATAACATATTGTTTTCCACTACCCTTTGGTAAAAACCATGGGCAAAAACCATGGTATGATTTGTGGTATTGATTAGTTTAATGTGTGGTGACCCAAACCTAAATAATAAAGAATTCCCTCTCCTTTCTTATATAAACCCACCCACGCTCCAACTTTCCTTTAACTCAAAGCCTATGGAGTTCGTCCAAACTCTACCTTGATCTCTCTATAATCCTCCCAAGGTTACCTAAGCTCTCAATAAGCCTCTCTCAAGACTCTCCCAATTCTTTGGGATCACACTTCCAAGTAAGAGATTTCCCCTTTTCTTCTTTTTGTCTCAATTTTATTATATTCTTATACCCTTTTAATATCAATTAAAAATGTTGGGGTATGATTTAAAAACTCCCCCATACACCCCTATTTAGGTTTTAATTATGATATACCCCTTTAACTCTCATTTAATACCTCCCATGAACACCCATTACCATGCTGAAAATTCAAAAGGAATTTCTCTCTCCTCATTTACATTCAGGAAATTCCTTTGTATTATGAATATAAATTCCATTAATTATGTTAGGAAATGTTTCTATATAAAACCCTTACTTCCCATTTCATGAAAATATGATTATACACCCCTTTTTCCCTCATTAACCGTTTTTACGAATTTTTATGACACGTCGTTATGATGTCGAAATTGCACCACGATTTTCCAAGCCAAAATCATTGTGTAGTGAATACCATACCCATGTATCTATAAATGGTGTTAAACATTATGTACATATAAATACTTAATGGTACATTCATGTGTTTCTTCCAAATTTCTTAATAATTAAATAACTTATGATGATGAATGATTACATGTTATATGATCCATGTGGCACACTTATGCATGAAATTAAATGTTTAAGAAGGGTGCGCCCTGATAGCGCTCCAATGCATTGGGTAAAGATTAGTATCATGATATGTCAAGTGCATTGAGGGTATACACATTATAATTCAAGTGAAATTAGTATTTACTCATTCTCCATGTGTAATGTGCCTTGGCTCATGCTAAAATCATGTTAAGTGTTGTTGCCACATTTCCATGTTATGATTATCAGGCATTATCATGCCTTTATGTTCATGTTTCTCTTGTGATCCATTGATATGCCTATTGTCTGACATGTAATATATTCCTCATGGTATTCCATGTTTATTCCATTATTTGGCTTTATATCTCACCCTTTTCTTATGCATTTACTCGGGTTATCCTATGCAATGCAAAGTATGAGGGATTGTAGTGGCCATGTAAAAGAAATTTTCAATAAGATGTTATTTGCTATGTTTTAAGTTATTATGTAATATTCTTAAGCCCCAAATACACTAGACATATTGATCTTCTATATTGTATCAAGTGAATTTTTTAATGTAATAAATCATGTCTATGTCTATAATAAAATGAAAGGTTGTTATAGGAATCAACCACATGTTAATCTGATGCACGATGTGACAAGTATGGCTCAAAGTGCATTTTTTAGTTTAAAAATTTCATCTCAGTTAAAAACATGTGTCACTCATTGAAAAATAATAAAAAAACTTTTATTATCTTGATACATTAGAAAAATGATACACAATTTATTTTTTGACATGGAGGAATCATCTACACATCAATCAGAAAAAAGGTGTGGCAAGAATGACTCAAAGTTCATGTTTTTTATTTAAAATTGACAATTTAGTTCAAAAGATATGCGACATACTCAAAACAGATAAAACACATTCATATTGATTTGATATTTTATAAAAATTATCCATAAGTCATTTGTGTCATGTAGGTATTAGTCTCACCTCAACATAATACACGTGTGATAGGATTTAACTGAAAACATGCTTTAAAAAAACTTAAGGGTTAAAAATTTAAAATCATTTTCTCTGGGAACTGCCCATGCTATCATATCCTCAAAACCATAAGACTCTATCCCTCCGAATTCTCCAAGAAACAAATGTTGTCCCTATATCTCTCACCATTCCGTCCGTTTACTGCTCAATCTCGCACACTGTGCCTACCTGTTTCCTTCAACCACAATGGTGCTCATCTCCCTCTGCTCACCACATGAAAAACTCAACGTAACAAAAAAGATCTTCTTCAGTGAACCTTCACATTGAAAACCCATCATGATATTGTGATTCTTTGATCACTAAGAAAGGTAATGGGTATAGAAAAATAAATTTTATTTCATTCAGAAGGAGAATTACATGAATAACCACCATCTTCTTCTCCCTTTCTTCCTCGGATAGTGCTCTCAAGGCTATCACACAGTTCACATAAGCTCTTCAATTTTTTTTGGATAATTAAGGATAATACTAAAGGACTCATTTTATATCCATGTAAAATTTATTTCATTTAATAAAAAACATGTTTTTTATATTTAATATACGTATTCTTCTACAAACCAATTACGTGTGTATTAGTGAATTTAATCCATTCAATTCATGCGCCTAAATATTCAATGAATATTCTAGTAAAAAACCTCTCCAATTATCCCCCTCCATATTTAAGTCCATTGAATAATCTATAAATGTTCATCTTCTTCTGAGCTACCACATTTTTTAGTATGTCTTTCATGCTCTCCTTCATGCAGATCTTCCCAAGTCGCAATAGCTATCGATCCATTTCCTTGTGTATCCAATGACAGTGAATATCTATGTGCTTCATATGGGAATGATTCATGGAATTATTACTCAAGTTTAAATCACATTGACCATTATAATGAACCTTTTACTCATAGCTAAATCCAAACATATGGATAAAATTCTTTAGCCACAACATCTATTTTCCAACATCTTTAGAAGTAATGTACTCTAATTCAGTCATGGATAAAGCGATGCACTTTTTCAACATTTACCTACATGATACAACTTGTAACAACCCAAAAATTTATTAATGGAAATCCCTATTGATCTAATTAAATGACTCTTTATGTAAACTATTTATATAAAATGTCAACTTCTTTGGTTTTATGTTAAGAATTATGACTATTGCTAATATAGCCGTTGAAGAGTGATCACCTGATTAGTATAAATATAGGGCTTTTACAAATCTAATTTACCCAAAAAAAGGAAGCGATGACCTCATCCAATAGACGTTCACCATACGAAGGCCATTTTTCATATCTTGGAAAGGAGGTGGCGTCATTCGGCTTCGCTATTTACCAAGCCCAAGGAGAGTTTGAATATGTTAAGCTTGAGCGTGACCGCTTAGGAGAGAAGTGGAAGTTGATAGAGACTACCACCTGGGCAATGTTATCCAAGCCACCCCAAGAGTCTGTCACCATCACACACCTTACTCTTCGGACTTATGTGGGTATTATAAGGGGTTATGTTACAAGACCCTAGTAATTTGGTTATGTATATTATTTTTGTATATAATAATGAATATACGTCCATTTTATTATTGTTACCTTGTAAATAGTTTTTCATTTTAAAAGCACAAATAATATTTTTAGTTAATGTTCAACTAAGAAATATATTTTGATGAATTAATGGATTTTTGAAATAAATAATATTTTATTAAAATATTATTATTGTTATTATATTAATTTTTATTAAATATAAATGATCGTATAATTTTATGAATGCAATTGTAATTTTTATTAAGATTTGAAAGCCAATTTTTTTCAAAACCCGTGAATTTTCGATAAATGTCGGTTTTTATTTTAAAATTGAAAATTAAAATATTTATAAAATTATTTAGATAAAATAAATATTATTTATGGAATCTGGACATCGAAATTATCCAACAGTTAATTTTTCATTATTTTCTGAGATAGTAAAATTTTTGGGTAAAAATTAAATTCATTTTAAATATATAATGTGTTTTATGACATCATAATGACCCAATAGTGATCTAATAAAATACTATATGCTTTATTTTTGGAGAATATATGTTTTACCATTAATATAATGTGTTTTTGGGTTTTTTTGACTTATTTTACAAAGCATTAAGGGACCCTTCAAGACTTATTAAACAACTTGTCTTTTTAAATTGTTTTCCTTTGGAGTGTGACTCATCTCAACATAAGAAACCCCATTATTTTAAGATGATATGACATTGTACTTATAAAATATTTTTTCCACCTCCCTTTTCCAAAAACCATGGGAAAAAACCATGGGATGGTTTGTGGTTTGGATAAGTTTAATGTGAGGTGTCCTAAACCTAAATAATAAAAAATTCCCTCACCATTCCTATATAAACACACCCAAGCTCTCACTTCCTCCTCACTCAAAGACATTGGAGTTCATCCAACCTCTACCATCATCTTTATATAATCCTTCCAAGGTTCCCCAAGCTCCCAAGAAGCCTCTCTCAAGCTCTCTCAAGCCTTTGGAAGCACACTTCCAAGTAAGGGTTTTGCTTCCTTCATCATTTTTGTCCAATTTTCTTAATGTTGTTATGACATTTTAATTTCAATTATAAATGTTAGGTTATGGTTTTGAACCACCCCCATACTTCCCACTTTATGTTTTAATTATGGTAAACCCATTTATCTCTCAATAAATGCCTCCTATGAACACCCGTTACTATGCCGAAATTCTGTGAGGGACTTCTCTCTCTTCTTTTACATCCAAGTAATCCTTTTATATTATACATCTAAATTCCATTAATTTTTTTGGGAAATGTATATATATGACCCCCTTAATTTAAATTTCATGTACTTATGATGAGACACCCCTTTATCTCTCATTAACCATTTTTATGAATTCTTACGTCACGCCGTTACGCTTCCGAAATTGCACCGATTTTCCAAGCCAATGTCATTGTGTAGTGAATACCATGCCCATATATCTATCAAGGGTATTAAAATTTATGGATATTTACTTATAGATTATAATGTTTCATGTATTAATTAAACAATCTTTTATCATGGAATAAATGATGATTTTATATGAATCCATGTTATATGATCCATGTTGCACACTTATGCATGAAATGAAATGTTTAAGAAGGGTGTGCCCTTATAGCGCTCCAATGCATTGGGTAAAGTATAGTATCATGATACGTCATGTGTAATGGGTGTTTACTCATGATAATTCAAGTGAAAATATTTTTTACTCATTCTTCATGTGCAATGAGGATTTACTCATGCTCCACCTGCAATGAGCCTTGGCTCATGCTAATTCCATGTAAAGTGTTGTTGTCACATTTCCATGTTATGATTACCATGATTTTTCATTACTTTATGTTTATGCTTCTATTATGATCTAATGATATACCTATTGTCTAACATGTATGGTATTCCTCATATTAATCCATGTTTATTCCCTTACTGGGCTTTATAGCTCACCCTTTTCTTATGCATGTCCCCAGGTTATCCCATTTAATGCTCAGTATAAGGGAATGTAGTGGCCATGTAAAGGATGTTTTCAATAAAGATGTTGTATTTTCATGTTATAAGTTGTTATGTAATGATCCTAATCCCCAAATATGCTAGGAATCTCGCTCATATATGTTTTATCAAGTGAAGATTATGTTTTAAATTATGTTTAATTGTGAAATAAAAGATCAGGGTTATCATAGTTGGTATCAGAGGATTGGTTTAGTTATTTTTTAGATTAGGATTAGAAACCCTAGTGAAGCCCTAGAGACAAGACTATGTATAAAAAAATCATTCCTAAGTTTTTTTGAGTATTGAGTAAGTGGTATATGAAGAAAATACATCCCTGTCTAGATACGAGCAGGTAGAGGTAGCTCTGGCACAGATGTATCCTAGGGGTAAAACCCGAAAAAACCACATTGAGCTAGACTCGAATGGGAACTAGTTCATGGAAATGGGCCTTGCGGCACTCTTGGTTACGACACTCATGGGGAATATGATTGGGTAAATTCACAAGCTTAGTATGAACCATTATTAAGGGACAAAAAAATGCCCTAAAAATATATGTTAGAAAGTAGATCATGGATAACATAGACTAAATCCAATAGATTCATATGTTAAGGAAATAAAATTTATTTATAAGTAATCAGTTTGTCTTTGGATTACCCATTATGTGTTACCCCTAACTTTCCTTTTATTCCAGCCAATGGATGGTAATAGGAGGACTCGGGCTAACAACTGATGTGAAGATCTATGTGATGAATGTACTAATGAGATGACCAATCCAATGGGAGTGGGAATCAAGAACTTTTTCATGCTTCTATCTAAAATAACTCAAGATTTGAATAAAAACATGGTTCAAGGGGAACGTTCAACCCCCCTTAAGAATGATCAAGTCTCTATCGAGAGCTTCATGAGTCAAAGGCCTCTTACTTTTACTGGATCATCCAATCCCTCAATCGTTGAACAATGGATCAACTCAATTGAAAAGATATTCTCCATCCTTCAATGTTCTAAACAAGAGAAGGTTCTTCTGGATTCTTATCGTATGGATGGTGAAGCTGATCAATGGTCAGAGTTGATAAAAAATACTAAGCCTGATGAGGATATCTAGGCATTGGAATGGAAGGATTTCTGGAAAATGTTTTTCGATAATTATTTTTTGCACACCTTCTGGCTTAATATGGAAAGGGAATTCCTTTACCTCAAGCAAAAAAGATGACAAATCTGTTGGAGCGTATGAGGAAAACTTACAAGGCATGCACGATACGCTTCCGACTTTGTCGCTACCCCTGAATGTAAGGTTGACCGCTTCTTAGGTGGGTTGAAACCTATTCTACAGAAAGCGCTGACAATCCGTGACTTCGACAGCTAGGAAGAAAATTGTATGATGTGCCCTCATGGTCGAAATGGAGATCATAGAATCTCAGGGGTATCATGGGGATAAGAAGCATAAGGTGGGATTCAATTCTAGCGGTCTGATGGATAAATCCAACAGTGCTAAGAAGCTCCAGCACCCCACTTGCCAAAGGTGCAGAAAGAAGCACCCTATAAATTTCATGAAGGGGATGAGGAAATGCTTTAGATGTGGAAGAGATGGGCACCAAGCTGTTAACTATCTACAAGAAAAAACTGTGGCTGCAACAGAGGAGAAGAACACTATGTTCAAACCTCAACGCATTGTACATTGCTACAACTGCAAAGAACCATGTAATCTTACAATTCAGTTCCCTAAGCCAAGGGTTTTAGGATGCAACCAACAACCTCCAAGGCAGCAAGTGTGAGGTTTTTCCATCACTACTAACGAAGTGAACCCCGTCAAAGAAGTGGTGATAGGTACACTAGTTATTCATTCAATAATGGCGAACATACTTTTTGATTCAGGTTCTACTCATTCTTTTATATCTCAAATTTTTTGTAGAATAATCACAGCACTACCACAAATCATAGAAGTGAAGATATCAGTGAGTATGAAAAATGGGGAAATCATTACATCCCATGAATATAACTCCGTCCCTTTCATAATCTGTGGATTAAACTTCCTAGCGAACCTCTTCATACTCCCTATAGTGGAATTTGATGCCATTCTTGGCATATATTGGCTTTCCTTATATAGATCCAACATAAATTACCGTAAGAGGGAAATCATTATCCATGGGGAGAATAGACCCCTGATTATTTACAAGTGCAAGGAGAAAGATGAATCTTATTTAGCTCCATCATCTCAAGCGTGGATATTACTTCCCTATAAGCATGTGTATTTGGCTTAGATGATTGATTATAAGGAGGCAACCAACCAAGAGGACATGCCTATTATGAGGGAATTTGCTGAAGTGTTTCCCAAGGAATTCCCTGGACTTCCTCCTAGAAGTGATTTTGAATTCACAGTTGAACTTATACTTATGGAATTTCCAATATCCAAGACTCCGTATAGATTGTCTGTTGTGGAGCTTGAGGAGATGAAAAAAACAACTACATGAGAATCTGAATAAAGGGTTTATACACCCAAGTGCTTCACCATGGGGTGCACCAGTCCTCTTCGTCAAGAAGAAGGATGGGTCAATACGCCTTTGCATCGATTCTCGTGAGATCAACAAAATCATGATAAAGAACAAGTATCGTCTTCCACGAATTGATGAATTGTTCGATCAGCTGCTCGGATCACAATATTTCTCCAAGGTAGATTTTCAGTCGGGATATTATCAAGTTAGGGTGAAGAAGGAAGATATCCCAAAAAATACTTTTCATTCAAGAAACAGGCACTATGAATTCATATTAATGTCGTTCGTACTCACTAATGCTCCTAAAATCTTCATGGATTTGATGAATAGAGTCTTTAAATATTACCTTGAAAAATTTGTGGTAGTCTTTATAGACGATATTCTGATATACTCCAAAACCAAGGAGGATTAGGAGGAGCATCTGAGAACTGTACTAGAGACCTTGCGAAAAGAGAAGATCTATGAAAAGTACAACAAGTGTGAGTTCTGGTTAAATGAAATCTCATTCATGGGCCATATCATCACAATCAATGGGATATCTTTGGATCCCGCCAAAAAATATGCAATTGAGGGGTGGCCGTGGCCAATATCGGTAACAAATATCCGTAGCTTCATGGGGTTAGCTGGATATTATCGACGATTTGTGAGAAATTTCTCACGATTGTCCAACCCTCTTACCAAGCTAACTCGAAAGGGAGTAATGTTTTATTGGAGTGATGAATGCGAAGAAAGCTTCAAGGAGTTGGAAAGGAGGCTTATCACTGCACCCATGCTCACTTTACCCACAAGTGGAGAACTTTCTGTGGTATTCAGTGATGCTTCGAAGAAGGGCCTGGGATGTTTGTTGATGCAAAATGACAAATTCATTTCCTATGCTTCAAGGAAATTGAATGTTCATGAACAAAACTATCCAACACATGACCTCAAGTAGGATGAAGTGATCTTTGCTTTGAAAATTTAGTGGCGTTATCTCTTTGGGGAGAAGTGTGAAATATATACGGACCACAAAAGCCTCAAGTATATATTCACACAAAAAGATTTGAACACGTTCCAATGAAGATGGTTAGATCTAATTAATGACTATGAATACTCAATCCATTACCACCCTGGAAAAGTGAACAAGGTGGCAGATTCCCTAAGTATAAATGACCCACCAATTCTATCATTGATGAGAATTTAAAAGGATCCAATCATCTTATATTTGATGAAAATGGACATGAGAATCATAAATAAGGGAACAACACCAATCCTTTCACAAATTATTGATAATCCATCACTTTTGGAAAGGATAAAATATTCTCAAAAAGGTGATGTGGGAATTCAGGAAAAAGTGGAAGCTATCAGAAAAGGCAAATCCTCGAAGTTTAATGTTAATGAAGAAGGAATTGTGAGATTTGGGAAAATACTATGTGATCCATCATGTCCGAAGCTGAAGAAGAAAATTTTGGATGATGCACATAATTGAAATTTATCTATTCCACCAAGAAACACAATGATTTATTGAGATCCCTGAGAGCATTATTGGTGGGATAATATAAAGTAGGAGATCTTGGAGTATACATAAAAGTTCTTGGTTTGTTAGAAAATGAAGGCAGAGAGGCAGAAGTCTAAGGGGATGATACATTAATTGCCCATACAATAATGGAAATGGGAGAACATCACAATGGACTTTGTCACTAGAATTCCTAAGAAATCCAAAGGAAATAATGTAATCTGGGTTGTTGTGGATCATCTTACAAAGGTTGTACACTTCATTTCTATTCGGGAGGATTTCTCATTGGATCAACTGGAACAGTTATATATCAGGGAAGTGGTAAGGCTGCATGAAGTACAACTATCAATTGTGTCCGATCAAGATCCAAGATTCAACTATATGTTTTGTAAGAGTCTTCAACATGCCCTAAATACTAAACTGAACTTCAGTAAAACCTATCATCCTCAAACAGATGGCCAATCCGAGCGGACTATCCAAGCACTTAAGGACATGTTGAGAGCGTGCTCAATGGAATTTAAATGAGGATGGGATCAACATATTACTCTGGTTGATTTCTCTTATAATAATAGTTTCCACTCGAGCATCCAAATGGCACAATATGAAGCCCTTTATGGGAAAAGGTGAAGAACACTGACATGTTGGGATGAGGTCGGTGAGCATAAGCTGCTTGAACCATAAATGGTCGAAGATATGGTGGAAAACATGAAAACCATTAAGTAGCATATCAAGGTATCCTAGATTCAATAGAAGAGTTATATAGATAATCGTCGATGAGACCTTGAGTTTAAAGTTGGAGTCATGGTATTTCTACGCATATCTCCATGGAAGAAGGTCATGAGGTTTGGAAAGAAAGTGAAGTTAAGTCCAAGGTACATCGGCCCCATCAAGATTCTTGATCGTGTCGAGGATGTGGCATATCGACTATCACTCCCACCTACCATGGACAAATTACCTGATGTCTTTCATGTATCCCTCTTAAAGAAGTACATACCGGACCCCTGACATGTACTCTCTTCATAGGTGGTACAGTTAGAGGATGTCCTTTTTTATGATGGGCAACCGGTGAAGATCTTAGATTGTAGAGAAAAATTTTTATGAAATAAGACAATTACCCTCATCAAGGTGTTGTGGAGAAACCAAAAGTTTGAAGAAGAGACGTGGGAATTGGAGGAAATGATGAAGTAGAGTTACCAACATCTTTTTTAGTGTGGGAAAAGAAAATTTCAAGGGAGAATTTTTTTAAGGGGGGAAGATTGTAATGTCCCAAACTTTCAGGAATGGAAATTCCTCTTGATCTAATTAAATTCATCTTTATATAAAATTTTTATATAAAATGTAAACTTCTTTGGTTTTATGTTAAGAATTGTGACCATTTCTAATATATCTGTTGAATAGTGATCACTTAATTAGTATAAATATAGGGCTCTAACAAATCCAATTGACTTAGATAAAGGAAGCGATAGCCTCATCTAGTAGACGTGCTGAATATGAAGCCCATTTTTCAGAGCATGAAAAGGAGGTGGCATTAATGGGATTCACTCTTTAATAAGACCAAGACAAGCTTGAATATGTTAATCTCAAGTGGGACCTCCTACAAGAGAAGTGGATGTTGATAGAGATTACCACCCGAGCAATGTTATCCGAGCCACCCCAAGAGTCTGTCACCATCGCACAACTTACTCTTCGGTCTTATGCGGGTGTTATAAGGGGTTATGTAATAATACCCTAGTATTATGGTTATGTATATTATTATTGTAGATAATAATGAATTTAATTTCATTTTATTATTGTTACCCTATAAATAGTTTTTCTTTTTAAAAGCACAAATAGTATTTTTAGTTAATGTTCAACTAAGAAATATATTTTGATTAATTAATTGATTTATGAATTAAAAAACATTTTAATAAAATATTATTATTTTTATTATATGAATTTTTATTAAATATAAATGATTGTATAATTTTATGAATGCAATTGTAATTCTTATAGAGGATTGAAAGGCATTTTTGTCAAAACCCGTGAATTTTTAATAAATGTCTGTTTTTATTTTAAAAGAAAAATTAACATAATTATAAAATTATTTAAATAAAATAATATTATTTTTGGAATCAGGACATCAGAATTACCCAATGTTTAATTTTTCATAATTTTCTGAGATAGTCAAATTTTTGGGTAAAAATTAAATACCGTTTAAATATATAATGTGTTTTAAGACATCATAATGACCCAATAGTGATGTAATAAAATAATATAAGCATTATTTTAGGCCTATATATGTTTTAACATTAAAATAATGTGGTTTTGGGTTTTTTTGAATTATTTTACTAAGCATTAATGGACCCTTCAAGACTTATTAAACATCTTGTCTTTTTAAATTGTTTTCCTTGGGAGTGTGACTCACCTCCACATAAGGAACCCCATTATTTTAAGAAGTTCAGACTTTGGCCTTATAAACTATTTTTTTCCACTTCCATTTTCCAAAACCATGGCGAAAACCATGGGATGGTTTGTGGTTTGGAATAGTTTAATGTGAGGTGTCCCAAACCTAAATAATAAAGATTTCCCTCACCTTTCCTATATAAACCAACCCAAGCTCCCACTTACTCCCCACTCAATGACTTTGGAGTTCATCCAACCTCTTATATTCTCTCTATAGAATCCTCCCAAGGTTCCCCAAGCTCCCCAAAAGCCTCTCTCAAGCCTCTCTCAAGCCTTTGGAAGCACACTACCAAGTAATGGTTTTTCTTCCTTTCTCATTTTTGTCCAATTTTCTTAATGTTGTTATGACCTTTTAATTTCTATCATAAATGCTGGGGTACGGTTTAGAACCTCCCCCATACTGCCCTCTTTATGTTTTAATGATGTTATACCCCTTTCTCTCTCAATAAATTCCTCCCATGTACACCCATTACAATGCTGAAATTCCGTGAGGGATTTCTCTCTCTTCTTTTACATGCAAGTAATCCTTTTGAATTATGAATCTAAATTCAATTACAATTGTTGGGACATGTATCTATATGACCCCCATACTGTCCTTTTTATTTACATATGATGAGACACCCCTTCCTCTCTCATCAACCATTTTTATGAATTCTTACGTCACGCCGTTATGCTGCCAAAATTGCACCGATTTTCCAAGCCAATGTCATTGTGTAGTGAATACCATGCCAATATCTCTATCAAGGGTATTCAACGTTATTCACATTTAATTATTGATTCTAAAGTTTCATGTATGAATACCAAATTACTTTATCTTGGAATAAATGATGATATTTTATGAATCCATGTTATATGATCCATGGGGCACACTTATGCATGAAATGAAATGTTTAAGAAGGGTGCGCCCTTATAGCACTCCAATGAATTGGGTAAAGTATAGTATCATGATACATCATGTGAAATGGGTGTTTACTGATGAAAATTCAAGTGCAATGAAATTTTACTCGTGCTTCATGTGCAATGAGGATTTACTCATGCTCCATGTGCAATGAGACCTAGCTCATGCTAATTCCATGTTAAGTGTTGTTGCCACATTTCCATGTTAGGATTATCATGCTTTATCATGCCTTTAGGTTTATGATTCTATTGTTCTCTAATGATATGCCTATTTTCTAATATGTATTGTATTCCTCATGTCACTCCATATTTATTCCCTTATTGGGATTTATATCTCACCCTTTCCTTATGCATGTCCTCAGGTTATCCCATGAAATGCTAAGTACGAGGGAATATAGTGGTCATGTAAAGGAAGTTTTAAATAAAGATTGTTGGACTCACCTATTTGGATAATATAAAATATTATTAGATATGTTATGATAATCCCAAATCATGCTTATCTATATAATAATTATGTTTCATAATTGTGCCTTCATATTCTAGTGTTAGTATGGATGTCAAAATAATTATATAATATCTTGGAATTTATTAATCAATGTTTATTTTTGTTTAACAATGATGAAGGGTGATATTGATTAAATCTGGGACTAATATTCAAAGAACAATTACTTTGTAAGCATTTATGTTCTTATGTCACTGATAGTTATAATTCTGACTGATATAGATTAGCTCACCGATGCAACGTCACTAATACAGACTAGCTCACTTATACAAGTTCAGTGTTAGAAAACTCCACTGATAGACTAAGTCTAATGATAGACAAGGTCACTGATACACAAATTCACTGATACAAGTCCACTAATACAAGCTACCGATAGAGTGGAGCTACCGATGGACTGGAGCTACCGATAGAGGAAGCTACTGATAGATAGAGATACCAATACCGATGATAACAGCTACTAATAGAAAGGAAGAGCTACCGACAGAAGTACACCGATACATGGAGCTACTTCTACATAAGCTACTACAACAAGAGATACCGCTACAAGTCCACCGATAGAGAGCTACTGATGGAAGATGAATGTTAACTAGTCATTGTTACTTAAATTCTCTACTTTTTAAATATTATTAATATAATTCTTAAGGTCATATTTGCTTAATTCAATGTAACTGCTATTAATTAATGTGGGTTGTTGGCATGTCAGGGAACCGTACCTCGTACCTGTAAAAGGTAATCATTCCCATTGTCGGAGCAAAAAGGAATAAAAGGAATTTCAATCTACGAGAGAATACATGGAGATATATGTAAAGAAGGAAAAAATATACCCACGAGACACATACAATAAAATACACATGTACATACAGAGAAGAACACACAAAGAACACGAAGAACACTCGTACACATCAAGAACATAAGTTCAAAGAGGAGGTTCAAGTGCTATAAGGAATACTCTCACATTCTAAGATGAAAAACTGTACTGGAAGTGAAGGAAAAAAACTCGACACTCTGTTTTCTAGAAAAATTATAGAGAAGGACTAAAAGCATCATTTCCTTCAATCCATTGGAGTCCAGAGCAGCATTGACATCACAAAAGAGCATTCTAAACTCATCTCCATATTATTTCTCTACAATGATCTTTTTTTTATTACATTACGAGAAATGTGTGTTTCTGTCTATTTGGTCACGCACTGACTCCTAAGATGAACTGAAGGATACTAAAATCCTCACACCAAACTCTTTATACCTTTCTGTATCCCACGTAGAACTGTGGTAGAGGTCCGAGGACCTGGATAGACTGTGTGCTATTGTTATTTCTTTCCCATTTTAGACTGTGGTATAGGTCTGAAGATCTGGATTGTATGAGTACTATTGTAAACCCTAATCCAGTGTGTGGATCAATGTTTTATTTAAACCGTTTGAGAGGACTAATTCTCAGCTTGATACTGAACCTCTTGGTTAAAACTTCTATGCATCTTATTTTAGTTTAAACCTTTTTTAATAATCTGCTACTAATTACTTTGAAATTCAAATCTGTTTTAAACTAACTTTGATAGTTGAACTCGCAAGTGTTTGTAATTATTTCTAGCCAGTAAGTTAGTTTAAAAAGCTATATTAATCTTTAGATTAAGTTAACTGAGAAATAACCAATCTTTGAGAAACTAATTGAACACTTATAATCTTTATAAATTCACTACAGTTTAACTTGTTTTATGAATTAGGGGATTTCAATACAAATATTCTAAATAGAAATTTTTAATAGGAACTCAATTAACCCCCTCTTGAAGATTCTTGGGGGAAAAAATTTGGTATCAAAGGAAGTAGATAAATGTTTTTCAAAACAATCTATTTGTGAAAAGTTTTGAACAATGATTTTAGTTGTATCTTAAAGATCTAAAAATTTCTATTAAGTCTAAATTTTTATATCTTTATATATCCTTTTAAAACTTAGTTATTATGGATAACAGATTATAAGGCGTAGATACCAAAAGGACACACTTCTTTAATGGTGTCAATTATGCCCAATGGAAAATAAAAATGAAAATCCATTTAGAATGTATGGGCTTCGACATCTGGACTGCTATAGAGACTCAATATAAGATTCCAGAAACTGTTAGAAATACTTGGGATGAACCTACTAAAGCTGCTTACAATAATAATTGTAAAGCAATGAATGCTCTGTATTGTGATTTAGGGGATGAAGAATTTAATCAAATATTTGCTTGTAAGGCTGCTTATGAAATTTGGGATACTTTGGTTGTTTCCCATGAGGGAACAACCAATGTTAAGGAAATGAGACTAAATACACACACTACTAAGTATGATAATTTTAAAATGAAATCTGAGGAATCTATTTCTGATATGTATCTCAGGTTTAATGAGATATTTAATACAATGAGCTCTCTGGGAAAAGCTGTTCCAGCGAAGGAGCAAATCATGAGGTTACTGAGATGCCTACCAGACAGATACGAGAATCATGTGACATTGGCAGGCTACCTGTCAAGGAGATGATTGGAAAATTGATGATGTATGAAGAAGAGTTTAAGGTAAATAAAGAGGAAGATGATGAACCTAGGAAGATGTTAGTGGCATTCAAGTCCACTGCTTCAAAGATCAAGGACAAAGAGAAGGTTCAGATAATTGAAGAAAGCTCAACTAGTGAAAATTCTGACTCAGACAGTGAAAATGAGATGGCTCAGATAGCCAAGAGATTCAAGAAATTCTCTAGAAATAATAAATTCTTTAGAAAATATGATTATAAGGGTAAGTATGATCAATGAAGAAATTGGAAGAAGGACTGAAGAAAAACTGATAAAGATGATGGATTAGTTTGCTATGATTTAAAAAGAAAAGGGCATGTCAAAGCTGACTATCCAAAACTAAAATTTAAGAATAAGTATGACTATAAAGATAATTAATAAAATAAATCCATGAAAGATTCATGGAGTTATTATGAAGACATCTCAAGTGGATATGAAACTTCTGATTCGGAATAAAACAATCATGCTAACATGTGTTTCATGACTAAAACATCTAAGGTAACACTTAATTCCCCTATGCACAATGATTATTACTCTGGGAATGAAAGTGATTTAAATAATGATAATAATATTCCTAAAGCTGAATTATTTGAATACTGTAATATGTTAGAAGATACTTGAAATGAGTTGAAGGATAAGTACAAATCATTGAAGAATCAGTATTCCTTGATGTGTATTGTTATTTCTGATATTAGAATAGAAAAGGAAAAGAATGATGAACTCTTGAAGGAGAATACTGAACATAAATTGTATAATGAGAAACTTAGAAAAGACGTAGATCTATTTACAAGTGGAAAAACCACACTAACTCAAATTCTTGGAAAACAAGTTGCACAAAAGTATATTATGGGTATAGGTTACCAGCATGAAGAGAGAAATATTGCGAAAAATAAATTTATTCCAAAATCTAGACAGTATGCTACTAGTTCAAGTTCTATAAATTCTTATGCTTAATCTAGCTATTAAAATTCTTATAGAAGAAACAAATTTTATTTATCAAAATATTTTGAATCTGTTAATTATATGAATCTCATTAAGAAAATATGGGTGCATAAAGTTTTACTTACTATCCTTTCTGGACATAAGAAAATTTGGGTACCAAAATCATTTTCTGTCTAAATATGTGTTATAGGAAACTTGCTTGAAAAGTTCCTATAGGAAGATATGGTACATAGATAGTGGATGTTCAAGGAATATGAAAGGAAAATACTCATGCTTTAATAGCCTAATCAAACCTGATGGAGGACATGTCACCTTTGGGGATAACTCAAAAGGAAAAATCATCGACTTAGGCCAGATTGGTAACACTGATTCAATTTTAATTTCTAATTTTTTTTTGATGGATTAAAATACAATCTATTATGTATTTCTCAGTTGTGTGATGATGTATTCAACGTAAAATTTGAAAATGATTCATGTAATGTTTTGAATTCTAATTTTTTTTGGTATTTACTGCATTAAGAAATGAAAATGTATATTCTATATATTTGAATTCTTTAGATAATCAAAATATTACTTATTTAAATACATTTCATAAAGAATCCAGGATATGGAACAAAATATTAGGACACTTAAATGTTCATTCACTCAGGAAATTGACTAGGAATGGTTTAGTTAGCGGCCTACCCATACTAGAATTCCTAATAGATAAAGTTTGTAATCCTTGTCAAAAGGGAAAACAACATAAATTTTCTTTCAAATCAATGAAAGAAGTTTCAACTTCTAAACCTCTTGAGTTGGTTCATATGGATTTATTTAGACCATCTAGAGTTTCTAGATTAAATGGGAAGAACTATGTCTATGCCATTGTAGATGACTTTTCTAGATATACTTTGGTATACTTTCTAGTTACCAAAAGCGAAGCTTGTTCTTTTTTTCATTAAATACTCTAAGTCTGTAGAAAACTTAAGTGGAATTAAGTTGAAGACCATGTGAAGTGACCACGATCATGAGTTTTAAAATCATGAGTTTGAAACTTATTACTCACATAATGGATATAGTTACAATTTCTCTTCCCCCAGAACACATAAACAGAATGGTGTAGTAGAATGATGAAATAGAACACATCAGTAAATTTAAAGAACTATGCTTAATGAATATGATCTACCTATTTATTTTTGGGCTGAAGCTGTCAATACATCCTTTTATATTATAAATAGAGTCTTCATTATAAAAATTTTCATAAGGACCCCTTATGAGATATGGAATAATAGGAAGCCAAAGGTTAATTACTTGAGAGTTTTTGGTTGCAATGTCTTCATCATCAATACTAATGATAATATTGATATGTTTGCATAAAAAAGAGATGAAAGAATCTTTATAGGTTATTCTATCTCTAGAAAAGCTTATAGAGTATTTAATAAGAGGGCCAAATGTGTGGAAGAATCTATACAAATAAAATATGATGAAACTGATCCACTTGAACCTAAGACCCCACTTGAAAATCATGAAGAATATATGTAAATTCTAAAACATAATTACAAAAACAGTGAACCTGTTGTTAAGACAACTAGTTCTGGAAATTTTCCAGAACCTATTTCTGTTGAACCAGAACCTATAAATAAACATGAAATTTCTAGCCCTACTTTTACTAGAGCAACTAGGACCCTTAAAAACCATTCTCTAGATTCTATAGTAGGAGATTTAGATAGAGGAACTATGACTAGGGCTTCTAGAAAAAATTAGGTTGAACATCAATCTTTTCTTTTAGTAAGAACCTAAATATATAAATGATGCCGTCAATGATGAATTTTGGGTAATGGATATGTATGAATAATTAAATAAATTTGAATGAAAAAAGTCTGGGAATTAGTAGACAAACCTAAGGACACTATGACCATAGGCACTAAATGGGTGTTTAGAAACAAAGTTGATGAATCTGAAAATATCATTAGAAACAAAGAAAGAATAGTTGCACAAGGATATAGTCAAGAAGAAGGAATAGACTATGAGGAGACCTTTTCACCTGTATTCAGGTTACAAGCTATTAGAATTATACATTCTTATGCCGCTCATCTGAATTTCAAGTAACATCAAATGGATATTAAAAGTGATTTTCTAAATGGTTTTATAATTGTAGGTATTTTTGTTGAACAACCACCTGGATTTACTAATCCTCATTTTCCAAATAGAGTTTTTAAAATTTCTAAAGCTTTGTATGGTTTATAACCAGCTCCACGAGCTTGGTATGATACAATTAGTAAATTTTTTATTTTAAAAGGTTTTATTAAAGGGATTTCTTATCCAACTCTTTTTATCAAAAGGATTTCCAAAGATGTTTTGACAGTACAAATCTATGTTGATGATATTATTTTCGAATATTTTAAAAATTCTTTGTGTATTGATTTTTCAAGGAGTATGCAAAGTGAATTTGAAATTAGTTTAATGGAAGAACTCAAATACTTTCTTGGATTACACGGTTTTTAAAATAATGATGGACTCTTTTTAAATCAAATAAAATATAAAAAGGATATTATAAAATGTTTTGGTCTGGATAGTAATAAGGGATGTGATACACCTATGAGTACCACATGTAAATTGGATATTGATGAAGCTGGGAAACTATTAGATCAAACAAATTATAGAGGTATGATTGGGAGCCTACTTTACCTTACTACTAGTTGACCATATATCATGTTTAGTGTGTGCATGTGTGCAAGATTCCAAGCTAATCCAAAATAATCACACTTACTTGATGATAAAAGGATTTTAATATATCTTAAACATACTAATACATTAGGATTATTTTATCCAAAAGGAAAATATTTTGATTTAATAATTTATTCAGATTCTGAATTTGTTGGTTACAAGTTAGATAGGAAGAGTACATCAGGAACATGTCACTTTCTAGGTAAATACTTAGTATCACGATGTAGTAAAAAGCAGAATTTTGTTGCATTGTCTACTGCTGAAGCAGAGTACATAGCTGTTGGTAGTGGCTGTGCACAAATTATGTGGATGAAACACACTCTATTGGACTATGGATATCAATTTAGACATGTATCTATAAATTGTGATAACACCAGTGCAATCAATATTTCCAATAACCCTGTGTCTCACTCTAGGACTAAGAACATTAATGTAAGACATCACTTTTTTGAGAGATAATTATCAAAAAGGTGATATTAATATTGAATTCATTGGCACTGAACATCAGTTGGCTGATATATTTACCAAACCTTTAAATTCAGAGAGCATAAATTACATCAATCATGAATTAGGAGTGATAAATTTTTCCTAATAGTGTAAGGACAACTCACTGGTATGAACCTCACCATTATACCTCACTGGTATGTACCTCACTGTTATACCTCACTGGTATGGACCTCACCGTTATACCTCACTGGTATGGACCTCACTGTTATACCTCACTATTAGTGGACCTCACCGTTAAGAATCATCACCGGTATATATGTTACCGCTAGTTTCTACTGTTTTTAAACTTCTTGTTTTTAGCCACCAGAATTTATATCATTTGCATTAAATTTATTGTGTTTTATTTATTTATTTCTTTATTCCAAAATGATAAAAAATTAGTCTTAACCTCATTTCAATCATCCTCGATCCCTTTACCTTCGAGCCTTAGCTCCCAAACCTTCATTTCTCTCGAACCCTAAGCCTCGCGATTCACATAATGGAAAGAGTGAAGAGACCGGCAGTCAGTGGAGAGGGTGATGAGCCAAATTCCACGAGACTCAAAGGAGAGTCTAGTGGTGGCAGTGAAGTAAAGAAACCTATTAAACTACATCTCATAAAAATGGAATTAGTAGTTGAGAGAGAGCTATGCGCGGAATGGTTGATGACCAGTAAGTCATTAATTCTAAGAGTTCTTGAAGAGAAAAAATGGGTTGAGTGCTTCTAAAAAAAGGACGGTATTATCCTAAGTTGGTTAAAGAGTTCTATGAGTTTCTCAAATTTGAAGAAATGGATAACGATAATTTGGTCTTCTCATTTGTTAATGGAAAAGAAGTTTCTTTCTCCTCAGTGGAATGGGATGATTGTCTGAGGGTACCCCATGAATGTATCTTTAATTTTTATCCAATGTCTATACCCCCTACTAGTGATGTTTTTGAGTATGAAACTGCATTGGAAGAGCTAACTATAGATAGTACACAAAGTAAAGTTGTTGCTGCAGAAATGGATGGTTAAAACCAATTGTTTTTTAAGTTTGTCCAGCATGTTTTAAGTCTAATAAAATGAGATATTGAAAATCTAAGGTTTCAAGACATTTATTTGCTATGCCTGCTAAGAAATAGAGTAAAAGTAAATCTTTTTAGGCTTATGATGATTCAAATGGAAGATATGACTAGTCCGAAATCAATGACAAATGCCTTGTTCTTTTCCAAGTTGATATCTTTAATGCTTAAAGTAAAGGGCATAGTTGGATCTCAAGTTGAGACTGTAGTTGTGAAAGAAAACTACTGTTTCACCAAAACCATTTTCAAATACTTGAAGATTAATTAGAAACCATGGAAAAGAAGATGGTTTTTTGATGATGAGAGAGTTTATGATAAATTTAATCCTATTGAGCATCTAAATCGGCCAAGAGATAGGAGAGATCCAGGTCTAGGACCTGATGAGGAGGAACCTTAATACAGTGATAATGATGCTAAGGAGAACACCTCTATAGAAGATGGAGGGGATCTTGATTTGCCTCCAAGCCTAGCTGCTGGAAAGGTATCATATGGAGAAGGAAGTCCACCTGTGACTCTACCTAGAAAGGAACCAGTTCTGGGAGAAAGTGTTGAAGAAATATCTGTGAATGAGGAAGACCTACCTTGATCAAATCACGAGGAGACTACTCCAGATTATAGTTGTAGTGATGATGAAGAAGAAAAAGTATCAGAAAATGGATGTACCTGTTTGAGTCTCAATCCTATGATTGAGAGCTCTATTGTGCCTGTTGAGGAGGTTCTTGAAGTGGAAATACCAGTACCTATTTCTAATATACCCCAACCTGTGCCACCTGGTTTGGATATAAATATGGTTGTATATAACTCCTATGAGTAGGAGATGGATGCTGCTGGTGCTGAAGAGGAAGAAACTTAGGTTGAGGGGGAGAAACCACTAAGAATATGATCAGTTTCTGTGACCTGTGAAGTGGCAGATTGGTCTGTGGATCCATGATTTGTTGTATTTGGACTAGACTATCCTGATTCTGATGGAGAGACACCCATTAGAAGGAATCCTGTGTCTTATTATATTTTCTCAGAGGAAGTTACTGCTCAACAAGTAGCTCCTCTAGCTCTGTCTGAAGACATTGCGAGAAAAGGAGATCTTGAGGCACTGAAATATGATTTGAAAACCTATTTTGTTGAAGATCTAGGTAAGATGGAAAATTCTTTGGTATCTTATCTGAGATGTGTTTTGTTAAATGTTGCGACCGAATTGATGGATGAAGTGAAAGTGTGTCAAACTCAGATTATGAGGTTGATAGAGGCTCTTGATTCTTTTAAGCAATTAGTTGCTTCCTTTGATACCATCATGAGTTATAAATCTCAAATTGATACTGACATCAACTACATTCAATGTGTGGTGAAACAGTTTGTGGATGTGTTTGAAGATTCTAATAAGACCATAAAAACAAATGTCAGTACTCAAGATTTTGTTGTGAAAAATTTGATAAGTAATTTGTCTCAGTATATCAAAGAACCATTAGATTTTGTTATAGCAAATCTTGGTGAAACAAAATTTTCAGTTGATATGAAAAAATTTAGATCTCTGATGAAAGAAGAACATGTTCATGTTCGTGCCAACAGCTCATCTGACTCTCGGGTGGTTACTACCAACAGGGATATTAGACAAATCATCCAAGATTATATTAGAGATGCTACTGCAGCCCACAAGGAAATCAAAGACAAAATCGATTATTATTTTCAAAGAGTGTACACCAAGAAATAGCTAACCAACCATTTCAAGTCGCTGTTGTAGAATCTGAAACTACCCCCAGTTACTCAAGCCCTCAGAGAACCAGTAAGTATGCTTAGGGAGTTGACCACTGCTTTGGAAAAATTTCTGGAGAACAAGGATGACTTCATCTCCTCCATGAAGAGAGGAGGAGGTATCATTATGGATTTCAGGAATCTCTTATTTCCATTCCTACATGTGGACAGTACACCTATCATCGTGACTCTTACCTTACATGCCACTGGTTTTCTGGTTCCACACCTCAAATGACTCCTGCCTAGGCACCCAGAAGCCTGACTCCTATGATCACACATAGGAATACTCATTACAGACCTTGTTGTGTTTCAGTAGCTGAACCACCTTTGATAATTACTGGAGTACCCAAACCTACATCTCGAGCTACCCATCCTCCATCCTCGGATCCTGAAGGGAAATACCATGTGTACATCCTTGAGGTTGATTGAATGAGGCTAGATATTTTGATAGGAATCTTTTTATTTCTTGTATTTCTTTTGTACTATCCCATGTAACGTTGTCATGTGCAATGAAAATTTATGTCTTCTCCTTTTATGCTTTGAGCCTTTGTTTTTCTCTTTTTTATAATCACAAAGGGGGAGAAAAATTATAATATGGGGAGAAATTTCAATTTTGTCCGAAATTACAATAAGGGGGAGAAACATATAATATGTGTCTTTGGGGAAATAACTATTCCATTTCTTGTTACTCTTATGTTTTTTCGTAGTTTAACTCTGATACATTTGAGGATCTCTGATACATTTGAGAGTAATGATCTAAACACACTGAGAAATTCAATTAGATGTATTTTACTCTGATTCATTAATGTTTATTCATGATTGTAATGCCATAATTTGTGATTATCAAAAAGGGGGAGATTGTTGGAATCACCTATTTTGATAATATCAAATATTATTTGATATGTTCTGATAATCCCAAATCATGCTTATCTATATAATAATTATGTTTCATAATTGTGCCTTCATATTCTATAGTTAGTATGGATGTCATAATAATCATAAAATATCATGAAATATATTAATCAATATTTATTTCTGTTTAACAATGATTAAGGAAGATATTGATTCAATCTGGGAAGAATATGCATAGTAATGTTACTTTGTAAGAATTTAAGTTCTTAAGTAACTAATAGTTATAATTCTGATTGATATAGATTAGCTCACCGATGCAACGTCACTGATACATACTAGCTGACTGATACAAGTTCACTTTTAGACAAGTCCACCGATAGACTAAGTCTACTGATAGACAAGGTCACTGATACGCAAATTCATCGATACATGTCCACTGATACGAGATACCAATAGAGTGGATCTACTGATAGAATGGAGCTACTGAAAGAGGAATCTACTGATAGAGAGACATACTGCTACCGATGATAACAACTACTGATAGCGAGGGAGAGCTACATATAGAAGTACATCGATACAAGGAGCTACCACTATACATGGATCTATTACTACATGAGCTACTGCTACAAGAGATACCGCTACAAGTCTATCGATAGAGAGCTACTGATGGAAGATGACTGTTTACCAGTCACTGTTACTCAAATTCTCTACTTTGTCAATATTATTAATATAATGCTGACGGTCATATTTGTTTAATTCAATACAACTGCTATTAATTAATGTGGGTTGTTGGTATGTTAGGGAACCATACCTCATACCTGTAAAAGGTAATCATTCCCATTTCCGGAGAAAAACGGAAAAAAAGAAATATCGAGCTACTAGATAATACAAGGAGATATATGTAAGGAAGAAAAGAAGATACCTACGAGACACATACAAGAAGATACAAACAAACATGAAGAGAAGAATACACGAAGAACTCAAAGAACACTCATACACATCTGGAACAGAAGTTCAAAGAGGAGGTTCAAGTACTATAAGGAAGACTCTCACATTCTAAACTAATCACCTGTATTGGAAGTGAATGAACAAAACCACGACACTATATTTCCCAGAAAACATCCAGAGAAGGACTCAAAGCTTCATCTGTTTCAATCCAAAGGAGTCCAGAGCTGTATTGACATCACAAAAGATCATTCTAAACTCATCTCCATATTATTCTCTGTTGTGATATATTTTTATTACATTATGATCAATGTGTGTTTCTGTATGTTTGGACACACACTGAATCCTAAGCTAAACTGGAGGACACTAAAATCCTCACACCAAACACTTTATACCTTTGTGTATCCCGCGCAGTACTGTGGTAGATGTCTGATGACCTGGACAACCTATGTGCTGTTGTTGTTACTTGCCACATAGAACAGTAGTAGAGGTCTGAAGATTTGAAAAGTCTGAGTACCATTGTAAACCCTGATCTAGGGTGTGGATCAATGTTTTATTTAAATCGTTTGAGTGGACTAAGTCTCATCTTGAGACTGAGCCTCTTGGTTAAAACTGTTGTGCATCTTATTTTAGTTTAAACCTTTTTCAATAATCCGATGCTAATTACTTTGAAATTCAAATCTGTTTTAATGTAACTATGATAGTTGAACTTGCATGTGTTTTTAATTATTTATAGCTAGTAAGTTAGTTTCCAAATCTAGCTTAATATTCAGATTAAGTTAACTGAGAAATAATCAATCTTTGAGAAACTAATTTAACCCTTACAATATTTATAAATTCACTTCAGTTTAACTTGTTTTATTAATTGGGGGATTTCAATACAAATCCTTTAAACAAAAATTTTTAATAGGAAATAAATTCACCCCCCCCCCCCTCTTGAGTATTCTTGTGGGACAAAAAAGATGTTGTATTTTCATGTTTTAAGTTGTTATGTAATGACCCTAAGCCCCAAACACGCTATACCTCTCGATCTTCTATGTTTTATCAAGTTAATATTATGTAATAAATTATGTTTAGTTGTGAAATAAAAGATCTGGATTTCCATAAAACTCCTCCTACAAAAGTATATATGTATCCTGATATAAAATTCCTAGTTCCCATATCTTAAAACATATATGTACATGTATATCCCTCAAAGAGTGTATTTCTCCCCCATAAAAAACATAATTTCAATATATCTTTAATATACCTCAAAATCCACTTGATTGCATCCCAATTATTCTTATCAGGATTGAAGAGAAATTGGCTCATGATCACCATTGAATGGGAAATTTCTAAACCATGTACACACCATAGCATATATGAAGATTCAAACGACTAAAGAGTATGGTATCATATCCACCTTCTCAATTTATTCCTTGGGTGACATACTTGAACTCTTGCTCAACTTCATATAATCGGGTATAGGAATTCTTACTGGTTTGGATCTATCCATGTTGAAACATTTTATAAAACTATCAACATAGTTCTCATATTATAGCCATAACAACCACCACTTTCTATCAAAAGTGACCTGCATCCCAAAAATACATTATGTCGCTCCCAATTCTTTCATTACAAAAGACATGGATAACTCCTTCTTCAACTGTATGATCTTAAATACGTCATTACCAATGATCAACATTCCATTAATATAATGTAGAATATTAATGAAGTTACCATCCTAAAATATGTATAAGTAAACACACTGGCCATCCTATGTCTTCTTGCCGCTATGACTCACCATGAACGAGTCAAACTTATTGTAACACTATTTCATATTTTTTTCAATCCAAATGAGCTCTAATTCAATTTTCACACAAGGTTGATTTTTTATAAACCTTAAAACCTTTAGTATTATTTATAAATATCTCTTTATTGAGGTTTCTCTAAAAAAAGTTTTCTTCATTCCTATATAGTCAAGATCTAGGTTAAATATAGCTACCAATCCAAAAATGACTCATATTGAATCCATCTTCACCATGGGTGAACATATCACATCAAAGTCAACTCATTTTTTCTATAGGAATACTTCGACCACAAACCAAGATTTGTGTTTGACCTCCTCTCCACTACCATCCTTCTTCATCTTGAAAACCTATTTGTTTCTTAGTGCCTTGTTACCTTTAGGTAGTTCCACAAAATAATACATCTGGTTCTTTATCAATGACTTCGTCTCATCTTTAATTGCAGTTAACCACTTGTGTTTGTTTGGATGAGGCATTACTTCTTGGTATACTTCTATATTTCCATCATTAGTAAGAAAAAAATACTATGATTCTAGATATCATTTTGATAGAGTCCTTCCTCATGTAGATATTTGAACCTGTGAAATGTTAGGTTCAAGATATACATCATCACATGACTCCTATGATGGGTTTGTGACTTTTGGTGGAAATGGTTGAGTCTCCCTTATTCAATATCCTCCTCCACTGCCTCTTATACTATTGATGATTAGTATTCTTTCATCCACTCTTCATTAGTGGTAGGAAGTTATGGTATAGTTGTTGGATCATGAATTGATTCCTTTTCACCTTCACTTCAAGATATTTTTGGATTTTTAATGTCCTTGATCATATAGTTCTCATGGAACATGACAGCTCTGATTTTGAACACCTTATTCTCCTTAGGATCACAAATTTTGTATCTAAAATACTAGTATCCATAGCTGATGAAGATGTATGGAGTAGATCTCCCATCTAGCTTTGTCCTATGATATTTGGATATATGTGAACAAGTAAAATATCCAAATACTCATAAATGAGAGTATGAGGGTTTTTTACAAGACCATCTTTTTATTGGAATCTCAAAATTCAGGGGAACTAATGGTGATTTTTTGATGATGTAGCTTCAAAATAAAATAACTACTCCCCAAAATGGATTAGGAATATTATCAAACTAATCTTGTTACTAACCTTCTCTATGATGGTTCTATTCATCATTTCGAAAACTCTATTGTATTGTGGGACTATCCTCTCAAGTCGAAATCCCTGACTCCTAAAATAGGCCTCAAATTCCCTGAACATGTAATATATTCCATTATTTGAATGAAGATAATTTAACTTCTAGTTTCATGATCCACCATGTCATGGAAAATATTGAATTAGTATAACACTTAGTCCTTCATTCTCAATAAGAACATCCACACCATTCAATATGCATCATCAATAAAGGTTAAAAAATATTTTTTACATCATAGTGATTCCACCTCCATGGGACCAAATACATCAGAGTGCACCATATCCAATAACTCTGATATCCTTGATGAATTAGTATTGAATGAGACGTTATGTTACTTTCTATATAAGAATTAGTTTCAAGGATCAAGTGATGCATCATTTTCAATACTGATGTACTCCTATTTTTGTGTTGATAACCCTCTTTTACTCATCTGGCCGAGTCTCCTATGCCAAAAATTTGATAACACCTATCCTTCCACCATGTAGAGGCTATCTGTAAACATATTTACATGATTTTTATATAACTTACCACATATCTTCCCACATGTTATGACGATGGATCCATTCATCATCTTCTAATATCTATTGTTGAAGATGTTGTCATAAACTTTTGTGTTAAAGACTATCCAGATAATAAGTCTCTTCGAAGGATTGGAATATGTTCAACATACTTCTGGGTGATTGTGTATCCCATATCCATCATGACATTGATATCACTCCCAAAAACAATTTCCACCAAAATGGTATTCCCCATATTAACTGCACAAAATTCACCATCTTGATAAGTCAATAAATACCCATAATGTAGAGTTACATGGTACAATTTTACAATCTCAATAACCCACTATGTTTCTTGGCCCAATATGTAAATTTAAGTATCTTATTTATCTTTGAAACAAATCACAATTTATCTAATGATGGCCACATGAACATATTCCTTTCTTCCTAATTAGTTACTACCATGGAATTTATCTTATAGTAATTTTTTAAAATTATTCTTCAAGTGTCCCTCTATGACATAATAGTAGAAATTTTATGTTGGTATCATACCATCCATGGACCTTCAGCTTCTCTTTTTTTTACCATTTCTTCCTACCCCTCGATCACATCATTATTGCCTCCCTTTATTCCCAAAGACAAGATCTTATATTTGGTTGTAACTCATGTCCTTCTTTCAATCATCTTCATTGAATAATGAATCATTTACCATTTCCATGGTATGTTCTACTTAGGGTGATGAGGTATTGAGGGAGACCACAAGTGTATCCAATTTATTAGAAAGTGCGAAAAGTATATGTATTTCCCAATCTTCAGCACTCAAAGCCTTAATTGTATCTACTAGTTGATTCAATTGGATTTGTAACTCACTAGTGTATTATAATATATAGATCCCACTCCACAATTTAATATTCACCAACTTATTTAATAATAGAATCTTGTTTGAAGTGACATTATACTAGTTTGTATTCTATAACTTTATCCAGATTCCATACGCGCTAATATCATAAGAAATGTGGTGGTAGATTCTGTGATTGATCCATTGGAGGATTTTAATGGTCATCTTCTTGTTTAGCTTCTCCCACTCAACTTCCTTGGTGGCATCAGAGTTGAATCCCTTATTCTTAATAGGTTCAAAGAGAACCCTATAATTAGGGGGTATTCCATTTGAGACATACAAATTGAGTAGTTTGAGGAAATCAACATGATTATCCCTCCAATGTATGGTCCCACCATTGAATTTCAATTATGTGAAAAATTAGACTAAATTTGTTTAAAAAAACAGAGTTTACCGGTACATCTAGAATTGTCAAAAATGGTGGAATCAGCTTCTATATTATCGAAATCAGACTCTGATTAATCAATATATAATCAAAACATTATCAATGGTCATGATTGATCGATGAATCAGTGATGACCAGACACACCAGATAATCTACTAGAAAACACACCAGAATAGTCATCAGCACCAGATCAGTATCATTGCACTATAATTTCATCATTTTCCTACCTTTGATAACAATTTTTGTGATTAATTGATTAGTAAAAAAGAAAATGGGTAGAGAAAATGAAATTTTATTTCATTGAGAATAAGGATTACATGGATTATCCCCACCCACTCCTCCCTTTCTTCCTCACTTGGATTCTTCAAGGCTCTCACACAATGAAAAGAAGCACTTTGGATTTCATTAGATAGTAGAGGATTCTCTTTAAGGTGTCATTTTATATTCATGGATAACACATTTCTTTAATGTAAAACACATTGGTCATATATAATACATTTATTTTTATTGAAACATATTTATTAAATATTATGAGAATTCAATCCATTCAATTAATGTTTCTAATTATTCAATGAATATGACAGCTAGAAAACCTATTCACATGTAATTCACATAGATAACTGGTGGACATCATCTCAAGATGAAACATTACACTCCCAAGACTGCAAATAATCTTAAACATATCTTATTTATCTTTTATTTTCAATCCTCTATTTATAGGCCATTGTTGGTAAAGACATCAAGTGATGAATATGAAAGCTAAAAAAATAAAATTCCCAGAGAAAATAAATTTTATTTCCCTTCAAATTATACTGAAATATTAAAGTAGATGTTTAGCGACCAAAAAATCTATTAAAAAAATAAATGATGACATTATAACTTTTTAACGTGAAAACCCAATGAGGTAAAAACCATGGGTACTAGTCTAGAAAGAATAATCCACTAAAAATAAATAGTACCCAACAGAGACTCCGAAATATGATTGGGATCTAAAAAATAATATTATGAATAAATAAAGGATCAAAGGAAGAAAATAGATGTAGTCAGAAAGCATTTTTAAATGAATACCACAACCTAATAAAGAAATATAATTTGATATAACCATGAAGAGCAGATGATCATCATCTAAATAAAAGGTATAGAATAAAAATAACAAAACTAGATCAAATGAAACCATAAATAAAATAAAACCAGACTAGAATTATTTCACAGGTTGTAGATTGAAAACTACAGCCAAAACTCTAGCTGAATCACATGGCGAGAGAGAAAGAGGGTCACACACCTTCTATCGTAAAAACTATTTGCTTCAAAAAAATCACAACCACTCATATCTCTCCTATTTTTTTCCATTTTTTAAAAGTACATGGGTCCCTATGTGAGGACCCCAAAAAACTCCCCCTCCAACTCAAGTGGGGATCACCTCCAACCTTCCAATCAATAGGCAGGTCTCAAATATACCTATGGATAAAATTCTGTTCTACATGTCAAACCCATTTTCATCTTATGTAGATCTTATTAAGCTTCAACTATAATAAATCAATTAATTCATAGATTCAATGACACTAAACATCGATATTTTCAATCTGTCATGAAAATGAGATTATTTCCTAAACAAATAGTGTTATGACCATAATAAAATAAAACATACCTATCCTGATTAAAATTGATCAATCAAATAATTTTTTTAATTAGGAACAATTCATTTCATTACTTTATAGCTGCAATAAACTTCAAATTAGTTGTAGAAAAAGAAACACATATTTTTAATATATACATACGAGATATAGCTCCCCCTATAAAAGTGATAATATAACATGAAGTAGACTACCGTGAATCTATATCTTCTACCATATCAAAATCTATAATCCATAAAGAAAAGGTTCCCCATTTCCAAAACACAATATTATATGAGAAGTACTATTAAGATAACAAAATATGTACTTCACTTCTCTCCAATTCTCTATACCAATATTAGATAGAAAATGACTAACCATACCAACTTTATGAGCAATATCAGTTCTAGTACATACCATCACATATATTAAACAACCAACAAAAAATAAATAAGGTATGTATTCTATCTCTTTTCTCTCATCATTAGTATAAGGTGAATGACTAGAAATGTATTTAAAATTTAAATCAATTGGATTACTAACAACTTTTACTCTATCCATATAAAATATCTGAAGAATATTCTTAATATATTTAATGTTCCAAGATCATCAGAAGCACTATATGGGGTATACCCAACTCATATTTTTATAATATTTGATGATTAATCCAAGATTTACATGATGATGAAAACCTTGATCAATAAAAATGAATCAAAGAATAATTGATGATTGAAATCTGAAACCAAGACAGAAGATCATGACACATTATTTATAATTAATTTAAAAAATTAAATAATTACCTTGTTATTAATTCTTTCTTTATTGATGGATCTTGGAACTTCTCTAAATTATACCATAATTTTGTTATAGGAATCAGGAGTAGATTCCCTCCAGTGATGATCCAAACATATACCATGAACATTCAAACATTTTTGTAAGAATATTTGTGTGTTAGAGTGGTATATCCTGATGTTTTCATCATTATCCTTTGATCACCCCATGAATCACATTAAAAAAATATTCTCTTTGATCTATCTAGAATCGAGAGTGGTGGTGGAGGATGTTCACTCTCCATTCTTGAGGGAGTTCTTAAAGAGGGATCTATCTAGTTCCTTTAGCTAATTCTATATGGATGTCATTATTCACAACCAAATGAAATTGGCAACTCATAAAGAAAATGATATATTTGGGTTTACATACAGCTAGGGATAGAAAATAATAATTATGCATGCACCCTTATCATTTTTCTTAATTTTTGAAAAACCTCATGTCAATAATAATAATAATAATAACAATAATATTTCATGACATGTCTAATCACATGAATTAAATTAAAATATTATTTATTTAAATAGTATTCAATATATATTATTTTTCACCGGACCATTAATCTCGGTCCTTTATTCATCCCAAATGTTTATGAGACTTTGAAAAATGACTATTTGTTTAATAATTAAATATCAATGCATTATCCACCAATAAATAAATATTATATTTACTAAATAGAAAATAACTATTTATTAGATATCCTCCTCAAAAAATATTCTATTGAATAACTAGAAACGAAATGTATGTGATAAAAAACATGAATAATTATTAAACCACATGCGATAATTGTAACAATCCAGACCACAGTATCCTGAATCTAGTGTCTAATTTTTTACATTGGCATATGATACAAGGAATCACATCTCGAAGGACCAAATAGTTTATTAGTCTCGGTAAACTAGATATATACATGGTTCCAATATTAAATTTGAAAACACAAATTACAACCTAATTTCATTCAAGAATAACATTATTCCATCTAATATATAATTTCATATCAATCATAGTAGACTTCAAGGATTCCAGGGAAGAAAAAAAATAATGGTGATCTCAAATGCTCAGTAAGTGTTAATTACAATGGAATCTATAATGACTCAATAATAATAATCAACATGTAAAGGTAAACAATTGAACAAACATGAAATTTAAATATCTGGAAAAGGTATAATCAGTATGGAAAGGTAAATAAACAAACATATATTCCATTTAAATAATTTGATAAGGTACAGTCAATATGATAAAGTAAATAACTGAACACATGTTCCATTTCATCAAAAAATAAGAATGAAATGCATCCAAAGATAATATCATTGTGAAAATCTCATGGATAATAATAACTGAATTCTCACAAAAAAATACATAATTATTGTATGTCATGTCTCAGATACATGATACCTCTATCATCAAGACCTTTCCCAAGTTGGTTTAAAACTACAGGTAAAAATCTATTTCATACTAGCTTACTGATTCGTCTCATGAGTCCTACAGATACATCGAAGGGATATATAATACCAGGCCCCAACCATCATTATAGGTCTAAAGAATTCCTCACATATCAAATGACTGATTTAATTCATGAATCAATATGTCTTACAATTAAATATTTGTATTGATGAAATAATTTGGATTATCAATATTTCCCTACTCAATCAAATAAATTTAAAAGTAAAAAACCATATGTTTAAATGGGATATATTTTATTCAATAATCATATCCACGATAAATAATATGGATATTTAGGGGAAATTTAATGTCTAATGATCAAAATAAAGTAAATATTTCAATGGAAAGTTAATGAATATAAAAATGAATCAAGAAAGTAAATTTCAATACTTTCTATGGTCAAATGATCATAAAACCTCCATCTAAATAATAAGGATGATATCAATACAACATATACCCATTGGATTAATAATAGAGTGTTGTTTACATTGACGAATATAAATACAATAAAAATATATCTAAAAACATTATTGCGGAATATATATTTTTTCATTTTGAAAATCTTTTTTGTAAAACTAAAAGTTCAAAAAACATTGTGAAAATAATTTTCATTGAAAATTACCTTTGAAACTTATAAAAAAAATTTTAAAACATTTTATTGGTCAATATGTCTAGAAATCACATTTATGTCGTACATGATAAAATAATGACTCATTTCAATTTTTCGGTAATATTGAAATAGACATTGTTTTGAAAATGACATTAATATTCCTTTCAAATAATTTTTTAAAAAGTAAAAATGGGTAAATATTTATTTAATATATATTTTTTAAAATGTTAACAAAAAATTTTAAAACATTTTTAGAAAACATGGTTTTGGAAGAAAATAAATTTTTGATTGAAGAGATAAATGAAGTCATATTTTGTTAAAAACATTTTATAAAATATTTTAGTACCAACGAGTGGAAAACAACACTATTACTTGAAAATATCACAAATAAATAGAGAATAAGAAAATGAAATGGGTTTATTATAAAACTATCCAATAATTTTATTTAAATTAAATTCAAGAATAAACAATATCGATTAGAATGAGATTGTGAAATAAAACCCTTAAAATGATCATAACATTGAAGTGAGAATTAATTAATTAATCAATTATGTGTATCAAATGTAAATACATTTAAAATAAGTGAAAATAAAATATAAGATAGTAAAGATAAATTACACATAAAATCTTAGAATATCAAAGATGACGAATAAGTAATATAAACCAATGAAAATAAATTGAGTTATGAAATTCTTTTCCACTCAGTAACTTTTAAGTTAAATCTAATTGGATGAAATAATTCAAATTGAAACTAAAAATACCATAAATTATTAATTATTTATGATATTACATATTAAATGGGTTTTGTATACACCATATAAAATAAATTGGTGCATAACATACAAATGTACCTCAATGAAGGGAAATTGAGAAAAAAAATCTTACCTCAAACTTACTTTTGATTGAACATGATTTAACCTCCTGTATAGTGGTTTTAAACATGTTATTAACTTATTATTGAACCATATTAATATTTATAATATAATATATTATCCTTTAATATAATCTTATAACCCGTTCTTTTATAATATTTCATTTTTTTCATTTTTTGGGTCTTAATTGCCTTATTTTCTCATTCGTGGGCTGTCATGAAAGTTCTGGTTCTTGTGAATATTATATAGTTTCATAATATCATAATAATTATCATGAAATAATTATCATTTTTATATATAAATTAATCTTTTAAGACCTATCATGAAATATGGTTTTGAGAAATGAAGTATGTTATGATCATGGAGATGGTAGTCCATGCATACACATGAGCAACATTTTCATTTTTCAGCATCATTATTTAAAGGAGGTAAGTGATATTTTATTTTTAAATAATAATAAAAATATAATATTATTTTCTTAAATATACTTATACATATCATAAAAGTGGTTTGTTTATGAAAAGAGAGTCATATCACTTCGTGAAGGTGGTGGTCCACATATACACGAATGATGTTATCATCTTTAAGTGAGTGAAAAGGTAAGAAATAAAATGATATGTTATATTTGAAGAATGATAAATATAGAATGAATATAATATTTATTTCAATAATTTCATATATATTTATTAAATCTATCCTTATTACCTTCTATGTAAAGTGTTAGTGAAAAACGAATCACATCACTTCATGAGGCAATAGTTCATTGTACACACGAGTGACGTTATTCCATCCCCTACGAATTGAAAGTAAAAAATTTATATATGGTACAATGAATCCATATATATAGTTATTTTATAAATATCATATATATACTTTAAATCCATCATTATTTTCAATCGTGAGAGGTGGAAATGAAAAAATGAATGACATCAGTTCGCGAGGCAGTAGTCCACCGTACACATGAATGATGATTTCATAACCCATTTGATGGAAGTGGGGATGGTCATAGGCAATGAAATTAATATAAAATCATATAATTATATTAAATATACTAATTTTATTATATTATTATGGTTTAATAATAATTTACGGGGGGTGTAGGAAGAAATAAAATAAAAATAATCGTTGAAGAATATTACCTCTTCTTTGGGTAACCTCCTTCGGTTTGCACCAAAAGCCTTCCTAGGTTTGCTTTATGCCTAAAATAAGGATTATAAGATGATGGGATTAATGTTTGTAATTGGTTTTGGTATGTATTTTCTAAACCAAAATGGTTTTATGTTCTGAATAAAAGAGAATAGGGGTAACCTTTTATAATTGAGGTGAGTGGCACACTTGTAATTTCTGAAAATAAAAAGGTGCACCCATGTTTTTCAAATGAAAAAAGAGTAAAAAATAAGTATTATTGAGACTTAGAAAATATATGGTCAAAATATTTCAATAAAATATATTTTAGATAATTTATCAAGTCATTGTAACCATTAAATTTTTAGTTTAACCTTCGATAAATCCATTTTTACCTTAACCACATAAATTATTTTTTAATATTTTCACTATTCTTTATTATAAAAAATTAAGTTGACATTATTATATAATATAAATTATTATTATTCTAAATATTGAGTCAATTTTTCAAAATTCTAATCACATAAGTGGAAAATTTTATTTTTAAATTAACCCCCACATACGAGACGAGAAAGCAGGTTTTTCAAAGAGTAAATGTTCAAAAGTTTATAAAGTTTTTATATCAAAATTGAATATGAAAATGAATAAATGAAATATATTGGATTAATTTATATATAATTATACTCGTTTTAATTTTAATATAATTCAAAATATAATTTAAATTTTTAGATAATTTAAACGAAAATACTGTTTTTAATTAAAATTCGATATTTTTTCACTATTCATCAAAAAATGGAACATTTTAGAAAAATCACAAAACATAAACCTATATTAATTTTAATATGATGATTTTAAAAATTAATTTTTTTTTAAAAGAAAATTTCTAAAATTATTAAAAATTAATTTTAAATTATGTATGTAAAACACGATAAAACCGTGTTTTTGAACAAATATAGTTTTTCAGAAAACAAATTTAATTTTCTTCTAAATGATTATTGTTTTTTTTAATGAAAAAAACCCAAAATTTTCTTAATTTATTTATTACTATTCATAACTACTAATTTAATGGCTGGATTATACAAGTATACTATATTATAGTTCATTTAGACTTGGGGTTGCATGTTCTACCAGCAATTGAAGAGATTAAATTTAATGAAATATATTTTTTGGGTTGTTTAAGATCAGTGTTTCATGTCACATATGATATCAAATAACAAGTTATTATTTTATAATTTTTGGGTGTTACATTATCCCCACCTTAAAATAAATTTTATCATCACAATATAAGTTAGATCTCAGTAGTCAAAGGTTTGGTATTTGGAAATACCATTGTTGAAAAACCCACATCGTAATGGGGTTAGTAAAATATCCTCTTAATAAGAAAGAAGGGAAGTAAAATGGTCATATAAAATAATACAAAAAAAAATTTATATGTTGGATAGCATTGTTGGTAAGTAATGATATGAACATGGAAGAAAAGCATAAATAATTACAGAGATTGATAATGGTCATTAATCACAAGAAAGTGAATGATCAATGAAAAGTTAAGGACCTAAAAACCATAAATCTATGATGATTTAAAAGACCATATGATTCATCAGATATGAAGATATTAGGACAATTGTTTTGATTTAAAATAATTTTCCTAAAGTTGATCAATTATTTTACCATCTAATAATAGCAGGAAATATACTTACATGATATAATTCTATTTGATAATAATAATTTTATCCTTTATATGTGTTTTGATGAAATTAAAATTCATCACTTAATCCATGAAATTAATATCAAAATAATTTTTTTGCCTGATGCACTAGATTTCACTTTTAACCGATCATAAGATCCATAGAAGAGTTACAATTCTTTCCGTGTGCCTCTAAATATTTTCCAAAACCAATATGACTTGCATAAGTTATCTAATCTCTAAACCTCAATAGTAAAACCACTAGTTCAAAATTAATATTTATTTTTCAAATCATTTATCTGAAAATAATGACATATTAACAATTACATAACATAGGCATGTGGTAGGTGTTAAACCCTTATCGTCCTTTGGTTATGGGTTCAAGACCCATGGAATTTTCGAACATGATGGGTTATCACCATACATGTGGGTTTTTCTTATTATAAAAATACATTAATATAATTCCTAAAACATTTCCAAAAAAATATGATAGATATCTTTGAAATAAAATTAATCATCAAATAACTTTTTTACAATGGTTTTCAATACATCCTATTTTTTCCACAGAGTCTAATAATATTATATATCTATTATTACAATATAATTAATGATCATATTAAACATAAATGTTATCAAGGCCTCTAAACTTATGTCTATAAAATTTAAATGCATTATTAATCAAATAATTTTTCCACTAAAATATACAGTTTCAATAAATATCTCCCAAAATATCCTTAATATTGGTAGATTTCCATCACATAAAATATAAAAAGGGTTGTTTAAGGATTTAAACTTATGATCAATAATAAACTCATAAACCCATGATGATATCCATAACTCTTAAGATAAGGAATAAATATATTCCAAAAAATTTACACAATACTTAGATGTTTCATGATTCTTATTACCAAAATACCATTAGTACAAATACCTCTAAAATTTAATTCTTGTATCCCAATACATAGATAATTCATTCATTATATTTCCAAAAAGGTCTTTACTTGGCCTAGGGTCTAACCTTTATAAGAGATAATTGACTTAAATAAAGCCTTGGTTCTCCAAATTTAAGACAACAAACTGTAAATGGATCCCAAGGATGATATTTATTTCCTTATATCACACTCTTCATTTTTCCTTGGTAATTGTTTGATTTATACCTTTATTTCCTAAACATAAAGTATTTTTCCATTCGATGGAGACACTTTCTTGGGTTCCAATTTCCATATTTATGACATGAATTAAATACCTCCTTCTTTTATCCATGGTCTCCATCACTCAAGCTCGTATTGGACTATATCCTTATCTTCTTTGGCGAGTCTAAGAGTTGGTTAATTTATTGGTTTTTAATTATATTTTTGTAAAACTAATTAGGAATAATCAAAATATCTTTCATTCTACTCATCATCCCATTTGGTTACTCATATTCACCACCTTATCCTTAATATTCATTGTTAACGTGATTTCTTTAGGTTCCATCCACTATCTGAAACCAAAATGTATACAGTGATAAACAATAATTGTAGAGGGGAAACCATATAATTATTTATAGATTTTTTTAAATCATGACACCTTTTTTTTAATCTAAGACACATTAGATTTAAACTAGTCCATTCATTGTCATCATCTTTTAAAATCATTCATAATGGATTATAATGAAAATGTGAATTATCTTAATCATATCCCCTATGAGTGTCAAACCTGGTGCATAGTAAGGCCTGTTTTCATGCACCAAGTAATGATTGGGTCAAGCCCAATTCAACATTTTTTGATTTATTACCTCTAAGTAAATTTTTTTGAGAACCATGTTTACTTGTAGTATCTAAAAAAGGATATATTTTTAGGAAAAAACATATAATTTCCATCTTAATTTTTTTGGACATTATTAAATACTTATATTCAAAGTATATAATAGGTTTATTATCCTTAATATATGTTTTCCTAAATCTAGTTCCCAAGGATTCTACTAAACTCTCTCTGATACCAAATATAATTACCCCAACCCCAGTAGCCTGGAGCTGGTGTTTGTTTATTATAATGGCATAAGATATACGAAATCACATCCTGAAGGACCGAATAGTTTAGTACTGTTGGTAAACTAGATACACACATGAATCCCATATTACATATGAATGTACTAGTTACAACAAATTTTTTTGAGAATAATATTATTACCTCTAGAATATCCTTGAATATCAATTATAGTACACATAATAGATTACTGGGAAGATTAAAAAATAAGGGTGAGATAAATAATCATAATCAATAATCTATCATGAATAAATAATCATAATCAATATGGAAAGGTAAATAACTGAAAACACATTCCCTTTAAATAACTGGATTAGAAATAATTAATATGAAAAGGAAAATAACTAAACACACATGCCATTTAAATAACTAGATATGTTATAATCCATATGAAAAGATAAATATCTAAACTCATAGGACATTTAATAATCAAACTAAGAATTAAATGAAAACATAGATAAGATCATTGTGAAATTATCATGGATAATATTAACTAAATTATTAACAAAGGAAATACTTAATTATTGATCATGATGTCTTAGGAACATGATACCTCTACAATTAAGTCCTTTCATAAGATGGTTCTAAACTATAGGTAAAACATTTTTAATGCTATCTTATTGATTTTTCTCATGAGACCTACTGATGCATCGAGGGAGCACTAATGGAAAAATTACCTATACCAATGGTTTGGAACCATTGGTATAAGTCCCCAAACAATTGGTATAGCCTATACCAACGGTTTAGGAAGCCTTTGGGTGATTTGGCATGGGGAAAGACCTATCCCAAGGGTTTGGAGAAAACCATTGGGAAAGACCTATCCGAACGGTTTTCAAACCGTTAGTACAGGTATTCCAAATGGTTTTCGAAACCTTTGGGCTAGGCCTTTCCCCATGGTTTGGGGAAACCATTGGGATAAGAATATATATATATATATATATATAAAATTTCCAGCGGAGGTTTGAACCCCCAACCTCCAAGTTATATATAAATAACTTTACCATTATCCAAGAGTTTCCTTTGTGAATATATTTGGATATATATATATATATATATTTATATGTAATTTATATATTGATTTATTTGACGATATTCGATAAATGTACTCATAAAAAATAAGGGTACCTATCCCAAAGGTTGTCAAAACCATTGGGATAGGCTTTTCCCAATGGTTTTGAAGACCGTTCGTATAGGTAACCACTCATTCCCAACAGTTTGTCCTAACCTTTGGGAAAAGTGGCCTCAAAGTGGGATTTTCCCAACGATTTGGCCAAACCATTGGGAAAAGTGCCCTCAAAGTGTCCAACCATTGGGAAATCCAGGCCCTTTCCAAATGATTTGGCCAAACCATTGTGAAAAGTGGCCTTAAAGTGTCCCTTTTCCAATGGTTTGGACAAACCGTTGGGAAAGCCACACCCTTTCCCAATGGTTTTGGAAAACCATTGGGAAAAGTGGCCTTAAAGTGGGATTCTCCCAATGGTTTGGCCAAACCATTGGGAAATATATAACCTTTCCCAATGGTTTTGGAAAACTGTTGGGAAAAGTGGCCTCAAAGAGGTCTTTTCCCAATGATTTGGCCAAATCTTTGGGAAAGGGGACCTATACCAATGATTTTTACAAACTGTTGGTATAGATGCATTGGTATAGCTCAGATTTCCAGTAGTGGGTTATATAATACTGGGCCCCCCATGACTACATGTCCAAAACATTCCTCACATAATGAATGATTGATTTAATTCATGAATCAATATGCCTTAACATTAAATATCTATATTGAAGAAAGAATACAAATTATAAATATTTCTCTAGTCAATAAAATAACATTCAAAGTAAAAATACATATATAGAAATGACATATGATTTAGTCAATAAGTATATCCATGATAAATAATATGGATATTTAGGGGAAATTTAATATCTAATTATCACAAGAAAGTGAATATTTCAAGGGAATGTTAATGACTAAAAAATGAATCAAGAAAGTGATTTTCATTACTTTCCTTGGTCAAATGATCATAAACCAGTAATAGAAAGAATAAGGATGGTATATATAAAAAATATACCCATTGGAGTAAGAATAAAGGGTTGTAGTCGATGATGAATAGAAATAGCATAAAAATATATCTGAAAACATTACTGAGGAAAATATCCTTTTCATTTTTACTTTATAAAAAATATAATTTCAAAAAACATTTTTAAAATAACTTTCTTTGAAAATAACCTTTGTAACTAATAAATTTATTTTTAAAACATTTGAGTGGTCATGAAGGATTGAAATCCTATTTATATTGTACACTTTAAAATGAATATTCTATTCACTTTTACGATAAAATACAAAAATGTATTATTTTGAAAGTGGCATGGAGATTCATTTCAAAAAAAATCATAAAAATTAATAATGGATAAAAATTCCTTAAATAAATCATTTGGAAATGGTTAAAAACATTTTTGGAAACATTTTTAGAAAACATTGTTTTGGAAGAAAACATATTTCTGACCAAAGAGAGAAATGAAGATGGATTTTCTTAATAAAATTATCAAAACTTTTATGTATAAAAGAGTAGAAAAATGGAACTATTACTTGAAAATATCCATAATAAACATAAGATAATAAAATTATATGGGTTTATTATACAGTTATAAAATAATTTTTTCAACTAAAATTCACGAATAAATAATCATGATTAGAATAAAATTGTGAAATAAACCCTTAAAATAATCATAACTTTGAAGTGATAATTAATTAATGAATCAATTATGTGTATTTACTATAAATTGAAATAATTTTTTTTAAATAAAACATAATATGATCAAAATAAATTGAACACATAATCTTAGATTATCAAATATGATGAAAAAGTAATATAACCCAATGAAAAGAAATTGAGTTTGGAAATTCTTTACCACATGGTAACTTTTTAGTCAAAAAATCTTGGATGAAATAAAATAAATTGAAACTAAAAATACCATGAATTATTAATTATTAATGATATTATATGTGATATTCTCATTGTATACACCATATAAAATAAATTAGTGTATAGCATACAAATGTGCCTCAATGAAAGGAAATTGGGACAAAATTCCTTACCTCGCACTTAATTTTGGTTGAACATAATTTAAATTTATATATAGTGGGTTTAAACATGTTTTTAACATAATAAATAACAATATTAATATTTATAATATAATATATAATCCTTTCATAACATCCTATCACCCATTCGTTAATAATATTTCATTATTTTCATTATTTTGGGTGTTAATTGCCTTGTTTTCTCATTTGTGATTTGTAATGAGTGATATGGTTCTTGTAAATATTATATAGTTTCATAATAAAAAAATAATAAAAAAAAGAAAATAATTATTATATATGTATATATATAAATTATACTTTTAAGACCTATCATGAAAGTTGGTTTTTAGAAATGATGTATTTTACGATCAAGGAGACGACATGCTATACGTATGCATGAGTAACGTTTTTATTTATCAACGATCATTATAGAAATGAGGTAAGTAATATTTTATATTTAAATAATGATAAAAATATCATATTATTTATTTAAATATAATTATAAATATCATCCACGTGTTGTGGTGATGAAAAGAGAGTCACACCGCTTCATGAAGGCAGTAGTCCACACGTACACAAACGATGTTATCATATTTAAGTGAGTGAAAAGGTAAGAAATAAAATGACTTATTATACTTTAATAATTATAAATATTTCATTAATATAATAAATATTTTATTTATTTCATATATATTTAATTAATTTATCCTCATTACCTTCCATGTAAAGTGTTAGTGAAAAAACAAATCATGTCGCTTTGTGAGGCAGTAGTCCGCCGCACACATGAGCGATGTTATCATATCCCCTATAGAATGACAATTTGAAAGTAATATTTGATATAATTAAAAAATAGGTTTAAATATATTATAAATACCATATATATACTTTAAATAAATCATTATACCTAACTATGAGGGTGGTAATGAAAAAATGAATGACATCGTTTTACGAGGTGGTAGTCCGTTATACACATGAATGATGATTTCATAACCCATTTCATGGAATTGTGAAAAATTTTAGGTCATGAAATTAATATAAAAACATATTAGTATATGTAATATATCATTTTTATTCTATCATTTTGGTTTAATAATAATTGAAGGCGGTTGAGGAAGAAATAACACAAAAATTTCCCATTGAAAAATGCTACCTCTTTTTCAGGTAACCTCCTTATATTTCTACCAAAAGCTTTCCTAGGATAGATTTATACCCAAAATAAGGCTTCTAGGATGAACGGATGTAAGTTGAGAAGTTATTTTTTTCAGTTATTGTCCGAAACAAAAGGTTTATGGTGTGATGAAGAGAGGAGAGGGGTGGCCCTTTATAAGTGATATGAGTGCTACACTTATAATTAATAAAAAAGAAAAAGGTGTACCCACATTTTTTACATGACACAAGGGTGAAAAATGAATTATTATAGAGAATTAGAAACCAATGGTTCTAAATATGTCCATAAAATATATTTTATATATGTTTTTAGGTCATTTTAATCTTTATCATTTTAGTTTAACCCCTGGTAAATCCATTTTTACCTTAATTGTGGTAATTAATTTTTATTGTTTTCACTATTCATTATGGTAAAAAATTAAGTTGAACTTATTAGATAAAATAAATTATTATGATTTTAAATAAGAAATAATTTTTTAAAAATTTCATTTACATTATTGGGAAATTTTAATTTAAAATTAATCTCATAGACACGATGAGAAAATGAGTTTTCAAAGTGAAAATGTTTAATAGTTTATAAAGTATTTATATAAAAAATCAATATGAAAATGATTCCAATTACCTAAACTTGATTAATTGATATATAATTTAATTAATTTTACTTTAAAAAAATTTCAAAATATAATTTAAATTTATAAACATTTTTAAAAAAAGGAAGTTTTCAATTAAAATTCAGTATTTTTTCACTATTCATCGAAAAAGAAATATTTTAGAAAATTCCCAAATATTAACACTAAGATAATTTTGATATGATAATTTATAAAATTAATTTTATATTTTCAAATAAATTTTCTAAAAGTGGTAAAAATTAATTTTGAATTAAGCGTGCAAAGCAAGACTAAACCATCTTTTAGAAATAAATACAGTTTTCAGAAAACATTTCTTTTGCTTTTAAATGATTATTATTTTATTTATAGTAATAATATAACCATAATTTTCATAATTTAATTAGTAATATTTATACCCACCATTTTAATGTCTATTTTATAACAATATACTATATTATGGTTCATTTAGACATGGGGTTGCATGTTTCGCAAGCTATCGAAGAGATTAAATTTAAAGAAATATATTTCATGGGTTGTTTAAAATCGATGTCATATGTATCATACGCTATCAAAAATAAAGATCATATTTTATAATTTTAGGGTGTTATAAAAATAATATTTAATTAAAATTTTAAATAGTAAACAATGATATTATTTAACTAAGGGATTTTATACACTTAGTGTGTGACCCTCTAGGAATATTTCTTAGTGACATTAGATTAAGCTAGAAAAAGTCCAAGGATAGAATATATAAACATGAAAAGAAAACCATAGAGAAATAATTTAATTTTTTAATGATATAAAACCCCATATGGATGCTTACTATGTAATATAATCCTTTTATATCGTTATCTCTAATCAAGCTCATTGCATGCTAGTGCTATCAACCTATGTGCTTGATGTATCTTTTTTTGACTTTCTAGAAATTGAACATGAATATAGAATACCATGTCTATGGATTTATTTAAGACATATAATTTCTATAAAAGTTTTTGAGATATAAACTTCTATTATATAACATAATATATAAATCCTTTCTCACATTATTCATTAATGAAATATTACTCATGACGCACCCAATGTATCCTACTTCACTGAAAACATATGTCATTACATTTTCTGTCAATACATAAATGTACATTACTCATAACATCAATTAATAATAATTATAAATTCTATGTACCAATACACATATCCATATATAGGAACATCCAATAACATATATAAATGTATTTTTCCTACTGGTGCATCCTATTCTAATAATTTCTCACACTGGAAATTACCAAGGATGTACACCATGAGAAGGTGCCTCAACGTCCTATGAGTCTCAATTCCCTAATAACCTATATTATTTGTGAACCTAAACTTATATCATATTTCTATAGAACATATATTTAAGAATACTGTCATTCAACTTATGGTTTGTCATCATAGCGGGGAACTGCTATGACCTTTCAGTGCAATCACTACTCTTATGACATTATCACATAATAATCAATGCATAATGACAAATGTCATGTGATGAGGAGTTTATTTATTTTTAAAACAATGAATATAGGTTATCATAATTTATAAAAAAAATTGTTCTAGGGAACCAACTTTAATAGACTCCCACTTGTATTTGAGCTAACCACAAAAAACCTTAAGTACACTCGCAATCACATGCTACTCATTCTTCTACTGAGAAAAAAATTTAGTCAAGGGGTCCTCGAGGACTTATTTTTAGGAAAATATAATTACTAAAACATCACCCCTATGAGAAAACTTCCTCATGTTGTGATACTTTTGGAGTATATACTTTGTTCATTGGTGTGACCTTGTCTCTTTTGCAAGATCCACCATTGTAGTATTATCACAATAGAATGTGATAGGGTCTTTACTGCTCGGTACCACATCAAGATCCTATAAAAATATTCACATACAAATTTATTCTTAGGCTATATTATAATTTTTTATATATTCTTACTCCCCTGTAGAATCGGTGATAACTGGCAGCTTTGAACTCTTCTAGCTCACAACTCATCCACTGAGATGAAAAATGTATCCTAACTACAACTTCAAATCATTATGATATATTTAAAAACTATAATAAGTATAACCTCTAATGACTAGCTCACCATATCCTCAATACACTACGAATATATCCTTATTTCTTCTCAGATACTTAAGGAAAGCCTTAATAATATACCAATTTTATTCTCCTAGATCATCTCAATATATTCCTACCATGATCAATCATAGACAACATCAATTCCAGTATATAACATGGAATACATGATTGATACTATCACTGATTCATATGGGATCTTACTCATTATCTCTTTATCCTATTATGTATGAGTAAATAATTTCTTATAAATATGTATAACATGTGACCCTTAAAACCAATTCTCTCTTATTTTGTTCCATAATAAATCTCTTTAGTATCTGGTCAATGTATGTACCTTGACTTAGTCCACGAAACATTTTGTATCAATCAATAATAATATTGATTCCTTGAATATAGGCTACTTCACCTACACCCTTTATAGAGAAACAATTTTTTAAATATCCTTTAACAATCAATAGATTGATATTTCATTTCCAATAAGAAACATTTCATCAATATATACTACAAGGATAATGATCGAATTCCCACCAAAACACTTGTAAACACATGGATCACATCATTCTTAATGAAACCATAATCTTTTATAGTTTCTTTGAATCAAATGTTCCATGACCTATATGATTTCTTGAATCCATAAATGGATCTCTTCAACTTTCATAACTTTTTTTCATCACCTAGAGTCACAAACCCTTTTTTTGTGTCATGTATAGGTATTCCTAAAGGTTCCCATTAAAGAAATATAATTTAAAATCCATCATCAGAATTCTATATTCATGGTAATCTACTATAATAAGTAGAATTATTATGGATTTAAACATGGAAATTGGTGAAAATGTTTCATCATAGTCAATATCTTGATGTTTCTTAAACCCTTTATCCACTAGCCTTGCTTTATAGGTACTTACTCTACCTTCCATGTCCAGTTTTCTCTCAAATAACCATTTTTACCCAATAATATTATCATCAAATGGTGGATTGAATAGAACCCAAAATTGGTTTTGACACATGCAATCCATCTCAAAATTCATGGAATATTGATATATTGTATCTTTTGAGCCTTATGTTTCCTCTTTTTAGCAGATAGGTTCATTGTTATCAACCAATAACGAGTCACCATATTTTCTGACTAGAAAAACATATCTCTCTAGTTATAATATATCTCTTGTGATTTTATGTAGTACGTGTGTTTGAAGAACAAATTATTCTATGAGGACCTATGAAATATGATCTAATACAAACTCTTGTGAATCTTACGAATAAACTTCATAAAAATCAATCGTTCTCCTACTATCCTTCTTGAGGACATGCTCCCTCTCAAGAAAGACGGATTTTCTAGTGAAAATAAATTTATTTTATGGGGGTTTGTATAGGTATTATCCCATTATTTCCTTAGGATAACCCATTAAGATACACTTTGATCCCTGGTGCTCTATTTTATTCTTGATAAGGCCTTAAAAATTGTCCCACAACCCCACACATGTGTATATGATATAATGAGTTTCTTTACACTCTATAACTCAAAGGGAATTACATTTTCTACTTTAGTTAGTACTCACTTTACTGTTCATGACATAGTTTTTAATTCATATCCCTAAAAGAATAATGGAATATTTGCATGAATCATCATCGATCTTACTATGTCTATCAAGGTACAGTCCCTGCTTTCACTAACACTATTTCACAGTGGTGTGTATGACAACCCATAACTTTATTACACATTGATTCAAGATTTACTACATAAAGTTTCAATTAATAAAATGAGATGTTAAATAGGACTTGTGTGTTAGGGATATTAGGTACATAACATAACATTATAAAATAGGGATATAATGAATTTATTGAAAACATCGTTAAAATTATCTTAAATTTTCATCATTCTTTTAAAGCTCCACAGGATAACCTGGGGAAATACATAAGAAAGTGGTGAGATATAAATCCAAAAAATAGAATCACAAGAATAACATGATGTAAGTATAATATTTTAGATAATAGGAATATCAATGATACATAAAAAAGTATGGGAATCATGATTTTGAATAATGAGTCGTGATATAACATGATAACATAAAGGCAACATGGAAATGTGGTGAAAAAATTAAACATGACATCATAAGCATAAGTCAAGGTTAAACGCCAAGAAATAATAACATGTCGTGATTAGGGTAACCACATGTGAACTATACATGGAATATCAAGTGATAAAAACATTACCCAATGTATTAGAGTGCTATTTGGGTGCACCCATCATAACCATACCATGTGCATCCATAAGTGTTCCACACAGATCATATAACATAAGAATGGCTTTCATCACTTTTAACCCCATGATTTCGGAGTTCTGGTTCTGTACATGGATGTCCCAAATCAAAAAATTATAGGTACATATATGTGAATACCCTTTATTGGAAATGGGTATGGGTATTCACTTCATAATTGTTTGGCATGGAAATTGGCAGGGTAATTTTAGCCGCATAACATGGGTACATAAAGGTTCATAGGAGGGATTAATGAGATTGAGGGGTCTATAAAAACATTAATATCAAAATGTAATTAATATAGATGCGGGAGAACATAATCCAACATGAAAAAATTGAAAAAAATCCATAATATAAAGGAGGTGATTGGATAAAGAGAAGGATAAGATCCCTTACCTTGGGTGGATGCTACTTAAAGCTAGAGTGGGACTCATTTGAACCTTGGAAACAACTTGGAGAGACTCTTGAGTGGGTATTTGAGAGAGAAATCATACATAAAGTCGTTTTTTTAGAAAGTGAAGAGGGAATGAGGATATTTATACATTAAGAAGGGTGGGTTTAAGTGATTAAATAATTATTATTCTATTTTAAAGGCTAACCACCATTGGGTGGAATTAATTACAACTTTTTTTTTATCAAAGTTAATGTTTTAAATGATGGATAAGGATATAAAAAAAATAAAAAACCCATTTAATGTTGTCTTTTTTAGGGATTTTATGCTTTTCCTATTTAACTTTAACCCACTACATTATTTTACCTATAATGCGGTAAATATTTTTTTTACCATGATAAATTTTTTGTGCCTAAAAATAAAAATTGAATTATTACCTAAGTTGTACTTATAATTAAATATATTCAATCTATATTACTTTATTAAATTTATTAAAGTGGTAAAAATTAATTTTAATGTGATACACGTATAACTCATAAAAATAGTTTTTAGAAAAGGTGAAATCATGGTTTTCAAAATGCTAAAGTTGTGTTTCTTAGTTTAACATCTTATGTATCATGTCATTAATAAAAGAAATTTTGATCAAGAATAGGGGTTAATAAATTTTAAATCATGATCATATAATGATTATTCCATAAGAGTTATGGTATTTCATAAAAATGGTATTTTCACTTTTTACCCAAAAAAAATTATTAGAAATGTAGCGTAAATTCACCGTAATCTAATTATGATATCATGAAACCAAAAAAAGGAAATTTAGTGTATCAAAATAAAACTCCAAATATTATAATTATGTATTTTAAATAAAAATCTTTATTTATTTAATATTAATATTTTCTATGGAATAACGAACTTTTTGACCATTATAAAAATTACTTAGGACTTATATAATTTATATTATTATATAAAAGTGTTTTATAAGATAATTTTATGAAAATAAAATTTATTTAAGACATATAAATTTATCATAAAACATAATTTTAGTTACATATTTATATTGTTTCCAAAAATACATTTATAAAAAATACTAATAGTCACTTTATAACACTAACAACAATAATAATAACCAATTGTCTTATTTATTAATGCTCACAATGCACACCAATCCTATTGGACAATATTTATCATTCTGAACAGTCATATTTCCCTATAGACACAACAATATTGTTATAATTCATCATTTAATTAAATAATATCAAGGTTTAATAATATTTCCAAAATTGATATTATATTACTAATTCTATATACCTCTATTACAATACTGTTTGTGGGTGCAATGATTCTAGGGGGTCAAACCTACCTTTATTTTTATATTTCACTCCTCCATTTGTCTTCTCATTGTAATATTTTGTATGATATTGGATGTCATTTTAGAATTAATGTAACACTATTAAATAATGAAATAAAGTGTTACTGATTTCAAGTATTTGTTTTATAACCATTTGATTATCTTAGTTACACTAGTTCATATTGATACATGATGTTCAATGGTACAAATAAAATTAAAATTCATTCTATGTGAAACTATCTCAAAATATTATAAAAGATAAATAGTGGAAATATATCGATTATTTAACGAAGAAATTTTTTTAGGTCGTTACATTCTTCACCCCTTCAGAAAATTCAAACTCAAAATTTTCATTTCATACATTAAAAATATGAGGTTTTTTCTATTTCATCACCACCTATAGTTCCCACATTTTATCCTCAAATTTTTGGTTCCTCTATATCACTTTGACTAGGTGAATTTTCTAATTTTGTAGAATTGTTTCTCTATGATCCAAGATATTCCTTGGCTACTCCTCATATGAATGATCATTTTCCAATGGCACCACCTATGAATTCAATACATGTGAGGGATCTGGTATGTACTTACCTAATAGGGATACATGGAATACATTATTTACTTGATATGGGGTCGGTGGTAGTTCATGTTTATAAGCCACAAATTTCATGTGATTGAGAAACTCAAAGAGTCCAATGTACGTAGGACTTAGCCTACCCATCATACTAAATCTCAAGACTTTCTTCCATGGAGTTATATAGAGGAATACCTTATCTTTAACGTCAAATTCTAGGTCTCTTTGAAGATTTTCAACATAGCTCTTTTTACAACTCTTATCATCCATGTTTTGTTGCTAAATAGTCTTGAACCTTTCCACCATTTCCTCAACCATTTCAGGACCCAACAATTTGTGTTTACCAACTTCTTTCCAGCATAAAGGTGTTCTGTATCTCTTCTCATATAGGTCTTCATAGGGATATATTTTGATTTTTATGTAGAAAATATTATTATATGAGAAGTAAAATAGGGGAATATGTTGATATCATCCTCCTTTGAGGTCTATCGAGTATGCTCTCAATATGTCTTCTTGTGTTCAAAGAGTTTGTTCATATTGGCCATAATTTTGGTGGTGATAATCCATATTGAAGTTCAAATAAATATTTAGATACTTTTGGATACTCTTCCATAACTTGAAGGTAAATATTTGGTCGTAATCAGATACAATCAATAGTGGTTTTCCATAAATCTTCACCACTTCCCTAATGTATATCCTTTCTTATTGATTGAGTGAGAAGTCCTTTATAATTGAAATGAAGTGAGCTGTCTTTGTAAGATAATCACCACAAACCATATAGAATTATTTCCACTTGATATATTCATGATACTAGTGACAAATTCCATGTTTTCCCATTTCCTTGTAGGTATGAGTATTGGTTGAATCATCCCCTTTAACCTTTTCCTTTTAGACATCACTTGTTAACATACAAGAAACAATGATGTATACTCTATGATATCCTTCTTCATATTTTCCCATCAATAGTGCTATAATAGATCTAGATATATCTTCTCTCTCCATGGATGGATGGAGAAGGTTGATATATGTGCATTATCCAAAACCACCTTCTTTAACTCAGGATTTTCTGGTACACATAGTCATTACCCAAATCTGAAAAATTATTCTTCATTAATTTTGAAATTCAAGGATTTCACTTTTCTTATATATTCCACCTTCTACTGAATTTACAAACCATCTATTTGAGAATCCTTTATCTCCTCTAGAAGGGGTAATTGTGAAATAATTTTTGAAAGGATTGATTATGTTACTTCCTTTATAATTCATATGTCTGCATTTTTCAAGTCTAGATGATCATATCCTTCTCAATTATCGTCAATGATATGTTTACATGATCCTTTCTACTTAGTGCATCTACCACTTTATTTTATTTCCTATGATAGTAGTGGATTGTGTAGTCATTGTCCTTCATCATCTCTAACCAGCTTCACTGGCACATATTCATCTATTTCTTTTTGAATATATACTTGAGTCTCTTATGATTCATATATATTTCACACTTATCCCCATAGAGATAATCCCACTAGATTTTCAATGCGATGATCATTTCATCCAGCTCCATATCTTGTGTTCGATAGTTCTGATCATGAACAATAACTTTCCATGAGGTGTAGGATATCACCTTTTCATTCTTCATCAGTTGAAACCCAATCCCTACTTTGAAGAATTATTGTATTCCATAAAGAGTTCCAAACTCATGGGTGGTGTATGTATAAGTGCAATGATAATCCTTTTTTAAACTCCTTGAATCCATGTTCACACTCGGAATTCCAAATCTTTTGACTCCCTTCCATATCATCTTGGTTAGAGAGTTTGAAAATCATGGGAAATTTATTAATAATCATCGATAATACCCAGCCAGTCCAAGGAAACTATGAATATATGTCATATATGTCGGGCTCATCCATCCTTCAATTGAATATACATTATAAGGGTACATATATATACCATTTCTTGTGATATCATGTCCTAATAATGATAATTCCTTCAGTCATAAATCAAATTATTTGTAAATTTGATAAATATTCTCCTTTCATAAAGTATTTAGAATAGTACTAAAATGCTATTCATGATCCTCCTTGCTTTTGGAGTACATTAAAATATCATATATAAAGAGTACCACAATTTTTTCAAGGTAATATCTAAATAGTCTATTCATCAGGCCCATGAATATTTATAGATAATTAGTGAGTCAAAATTAAATTACTATGAACTCATAGTGCATGTACCTTGTATAAAAAGTGGTCTTGGTAATATCCTCCTTGGCCTTTACTTGATAATATCCTGAATGGAGATCCACCGTAGAATAGTATTGGGATCCATGCAGCTAATCGAATGTGTTATCAATCTATGTTAGAGGATAATTTTTATTTATCACGATCTTGTTGAGATCATGATAATAAATTCAAAGGCACATTGACTCATCATTATTCATGATGAAGAGGACTGGTGTACCTCATGGTGAAACACTTGGGCATATAAACCCTTTATCTATATTCTTTTGTATTTGTTTCATCAGATCCTCAAGTTTAATAACAACAATTCTATATATAATTTTGGGTATTGGAAAAGCTCTAAGTAGAATTTATATTGAAAACTTAACCTCTCAATTATGAGGGAGAACAAGAAACTCTTTAGAAAACACATTGGCATATTCCCTCACAAAGAGAATATCATTAAGGATAATTTTTTCTTTAGTATAAATAAGTTTGGAGACATATTATTTCTTATAGGGTAATAATATCCATGCTTGTGATGATAATACTAAATAATATTCATCCTCCTCCTTGAAATTTTATAGAATCAGGGGGCAATTATTGATATATATTGTGATTTCCCTTTCTTGGAAATTTATGTTGGCAATATATAAGGAAATCAAATCCATGACTAGAATAGCATTGAATTCTACTAAAGAGAGTATCACATGGTTCAATGGGAAGATCATCCCACAAATTTTTACAAGGGATGGGGTATATAATCAAGATGAAATAATTTTCCCATATCCCATTTTCACAAATATCTCTACTTCCATGATTTTTAGTGGTGTTTGAATAGTTCTAAAAAACGTCTGTGATATAGGAGATCGAATAAATTTCAAATCAAAAAGTACGTTCAATATTCTCGAATTAATAACCATCATACCTATCACCACTTCTTTGTTAAGATTCACCTCAGTGGTTATGATGGAATATTCTGTCCCATGACACCTTGGATGTTAATATCAATGATTGTATCTGATAACCCATGTCTTAGAGAAATGATTCACATAGTATCCTTATTTATTGAATTTGAAAAATTTTACGAAAGTATAAGGGTTGACAAGAGAATTAATCTCTTCCATCACATTAGTGTGAACCCCCATGGACAATCTCTAGATAGGTTCCCTTCCTTTATGTATCTAAATAATTTCCTTACCCCCATAGGAAATTTCCAAGATTCTTTTTCCCACACTTTTGACAAGAGGGATGTTAGAATTTATTTCCATCATTATATATCTTTATTATACCGCCTCAATTAAATTAAACTTTCCACTTATTATCTTCATGGAAACTTTGATATTCCCCTACTTCCATTTTGAATTTGAGGGAACATGAGACAATTTCCTCATAGTTGTCAAAGTAACGAATCACTAGGGATTTATGTATACTTAGCTTCATCCCACCAAGTAGCAGTACAATTTTCATTTAGGGGTAATTAAAAAGACATAGATATATCATGAAAGTCTTATGAATATTTCCTCATACAACCCAATGGATTCATCATCTTTTTTCTTGAGGGAAATAAAATCCCTATCCATTTTAATTTGGGGAGTAAGAGGTAAATATTTATCAGAAAACATTTTCAAGATTTCCTTCCACCCCATCATTTTTTATATTCCTCAAGCTACATATTATTTATCAATGTGCACCACTGAATAGATTATACTTCTATATGATTAAAAACTAGTGAAACATTCACTTGTTCAGAGCATTAAAGGATGGAGAATATCTTTTCAATGTAGTTGATTCATTGTTACATGATTAAGAGATCAAATGATCCATTGATATTTGGAGTCCTTTTTCATATAATGGTCTCAATTATAGCTTGTTATATCTTAGGGGGATTTGTGGGTTCCTCCAAATTAGGGTTTTTTATTTAGGACCTGAGTTAATTGAGATAGTATCACCATGAATTTCATGATTCCTACTCCCATTAGGTTGGGCATCTCATTTGGGAAGTCATCACATTGGACTGCGCATTGGTCGTTGGTTCAGTTTCTCATATTTTTAGCCATTGAATAAAATAAAGATAAAACTTGGGATGATCACTTTTAAAATATTGTATACACAAATGGGAAATCATATACATTAAAGGAATAACTCATAAATAACATATATTCCTTAACTTATGAGTTTATATGATTCAATCTATGTTTTCCATTAATTATATCATAACATATACACTTATAGGTATTTTTTACCATAACAATGGTTCATAATGAGCATGTGAAATTACACAAGTATACACAGCAAGGGTGTCAAACCATGTGTTCTGTAAGGCCCATTTTCATGCACCAAATCCTAATCAAGTATAGCTCAATATGGTGTTTTCAAGGTTTTTACACCTAGGTAAATCTATGCTAGATCCATATCCACTTATAATATCCAAAAAAATATTTCTTTTATTATAAACCACATACTCTATAATTTAAAAAAAATATGGATTTTTCTTATGTTTAGTCTTATCTATAAGGATTTTAATAGAGTTTTCAAATCCTAATCCTTAAAATAACTAGACTTTCCTTTGATACGAACTATGAAAACCCATAACATTATTAAACTTTGATTCATGATTTATTACATAAATTTTCACTTAATACAACCCAGAATATTGAGAGGATTAGTTTATTTGGGAGATTAGGTACATCAAATAACATCATAGAATAGAGATATAATGAATTTATTGAAAACTACATTAACTTTCTCTTAAATTTTTAGTGTTCTTTTAAAATTGCACTGGATAAATCGAGGAAAAACATTAGAAAAAGGTGATATATAAAACCTAGTAAGGTAATAACAAGAATAACATGATGCAATTATAACATGTTATTCAATAATCATATCAATGAGACAAAAATGAATGAAAATCATAGTTTTTTAATAATAAGGAATTGTATAACATGATAACATAAAGGAAACACGAGAATGTGAAAACAACTTTTAACATGACATCATAAGAATAAGTCATGGTTAACCACCATGAAATCAAAACATAGTGTAATTATGATAATCTACCATGCACCATACATTAAATCTCATGAGATTAAAACATTACCCAATGCAATGGAACACTATCTAGGTGCACCCATCATAATCATATCAAGTTCATGCATACATGTGCCACATAGAACATATAACATAAGGATGAATTTCCTCACTTTTAACCCAAAAATTGAGGAGTGTGGGTTACATACAAGTATATACCCAATCAAATAAGTGTAGGTACATATAGGTGAATACCCTTGAGTGGAAATGAGTATAGATATTCACATCACAATTGTTTGGCATAGAAATTGGTAGTAAAATTTCAGTAGCATAACAAAAGTACATAATAGTTCATGAGAGGTCTTAATGAGAGTGAATGGGGTATCTCAAAACTTTAAAATCAAAAGATCAGTAAGAGAGACGTGTAAGGAAATAATCTAACATAAACAAATGGAAAACAAAAGGAATAACATAAAGAGAATCTTGAATAAATAAAAGAGGATCCATTACCTTGTGAGGATGCTTCTTAAAGCTAGAGAGATACTCTTTTGAACCTTGGAAACACCTTAATAGAATCATGAGAGGAGATCTTACAGAGAAATCACACTCAATGGATTTTTTGTACAAAGTGAGGAGGGAATGGAGGGTATTTATACTTGAGTAGGGGGGGTTTAAGTGATTAAATAATTATTATTTTATATTTAATGCTAAATAATACAAGGTCGCATTAATTACAATGATTTGGGCTGACAATTCATGTTTCAAAGGATGTTTAAGATCGGTAAACACATCAAACACCCATTTAATATTGTAGTTTTTAGGTATTTTATGGTTTTACTATTTAACTTTAACTCGCTACAATATTGTACCTATATTACTATAAATCTATTTTAACATGATAATTTTTATGTGGAAAGAAATTAAAATAACATTATTATCAAATTTTGAACTTATAATACCAAATATTCAATTAATTTTTCTTTATTCAATTTATAAAAATGGAAAAAATCAATTCCATTTTGATACGTGTATAACTCATAAAAATATTTTTTTTAGAAAAAGGTTAAATCATTGTTTTCAAAATATCAAGAAAGTGTTTCTAAGTGTAAAAAATTATGTATTATGTCATTCTTAAAATATATTTTGATGAATAATACATGTTAATAAATTTATAATCATGATCATATAATGATTATTTCATAAGAGTTATGTTATTTCATAAAAATAGTATTTTCACTTTATACCCCAAAAAACAATTTTTAAAGAAAGTTACCATAAATTCACCCTAAGATAATTATAATGTGCAAAGATAATGAAATCTATTTTATCATAATAATACTATAAATATGGTAATCATGGATTTTAAATACTAATATTTATTGAATATTAACAGTTTTTATAACATAGTAAACTTTTTGACTGTTATAAAAATTACTCAGGACTTTGTTGATTTAAATTATCATATAAAAGGGTTTTATAAGACAATTTCATGAAAGAAATTTTTATTTAAAACATATAAATTTATCATAAAACATAATTTTAATTACATATTTACAATTTAGGAGTGTAATATTAATGGTCATAATGCACATCGGTCGTATTGGACAACATTACTCATTCTGTGTGGTTATATTTCACTATAAATACACCAATAATATTGCACTTGATCATTCACTTCGATTCTAAAAAGGTTTGATATTGTTTGAAAAATGAATATTATATTACTAACTCTTTATTCCTCTATTACAACAATGTTTACATGTGAAATGATTTTAGGGGATCAAAGTGGAATATATTTTTATATTACAATTTATTTATCCTCCATTTATCTCCAAAGAATAAAATTTGGTATGATATTCAACATTGTTTTAGATTGAATGTGAAATTATTAAATAATAAAATAATTCGTTGTTGGTTTCTAGTATTTTTTTATCTCATTACCATTTCTAATTGTAATAATTTATATCAAAACATGATGTTAAATTTTCTTCATAAAATTAAAATTCGTTCTATGTGCTACTATTGTAAAAAATTATAAAAGTTAATGTGTTGAAATTGATCCATTATTTAATGAAAAACATTTTTCAGGTTGTTATAGTTTAAAAGGTTGAGTGAGTTACGATATAATCCCAAACTCATGTATAATATTTATAAGATCTTGGTTAAGATATTCACCACCAAGATCAAATAGAAGCCTCTTTATCTTATTTCCATGTCTATTCTCTACTTCATTTTTGAATTCTTTGAATTTCTAAAAGGACTCAGACTTATACCTCATCAAGTAGACATAGTCATATCTACTCATGTAATCAGTAAAAGTTATAAAGTAAGAATACCCACCTCTAGATTCTACTAAAAATGGTCCATACACATTAGTGTGTAGCATTTTTAGAATCTCTATAGCCTTTTCACCCTTTCCATTGAATGAATGTTTGGTCACTTTTCCTTGAAAAAAAGAATCACACCTTTCATGTGGTTTTAGCTCCAAAGAGTCTAAATAACCATCTTAATAGAGTTTTTTCAAACTCTTCTCATATACAAGTCTAAGATAGTGAAGCCACAATTGGGTGATATATGAGTCGTGTAAACATGATTCGTTATCAATTTCTAATACTTATTTTTTCTTAATTTAATACATAAAGACTGTCATTTAAATGATCCATATCATAACATATGTTTTCCTTATAAATTAAACTACTTTTATTTCAAAATTTTAAAATGAAACCATCTATATCTAGGCAGGATATATAAATTATGTTCTTTTTTATAGTCAGTACATAACACAAATCACTTAAAACTAGTATCATTCCTATTGTAAATGAAAGGTGGTAATCTCAAATGGATAGAGAAACCATCCTTGCACCATTTGTAGCTCACTAATCCACCTCCCCTATGTAAATCTTTTAGAATATACTTGGTTCATATATTTGGATATATATATGTCATCACCAAAAGCTATATCTAATAACCAATGTGCGGATATTAAAAAATTACACTCAATAGAAAATAAACATTTATCTTTCCTTTCTTATTGGTGTAATTCCTCTTCCAGTGGCCTTTATTTCTACATGAAAAACATACCGCTTCCTTTTCCAACTTCTGGATCGTCCTCTTCTTGGAAGGACAATTCGTAGGAGCTTTATATTTATTATGATTATTATACCCTTTTTCCTTATTCTTTCTTTTCTTATTCAATATAAGGATAGTGGGTTTTTTTCTCCCCATGTCCTTGTCCACTTGGTGAATTAGAGTAAGAATTTACGAAACACTCTTATCATTATTTATCATATTATAATTAATAATAAAACTAGATAATGTCTTGGGTAGTGAGGAACATATGATATCTGCATACAATTCAATGGGAATTTAATCCCTAATATGTATAAGAATTAAATGTAGACAATAATCTTAAGTATATATTGACTAGTAAGAAATAACACTCCAAAACATGGCTATAAATGGAGCATTGAAGATATGATATCTCTCTTGCCTCTCATTCTCTTGATAGAGATCCCGAAGGTGAGATATCATGTTATGCGCATCCAAGTATTCTTGTTTATTCATAATATCAATGGTTGTGGATGATAGAATTTAACAGTATACATATATGGCATTGTTCACATGTTTCTCATAGATTGGAAACTCTTCCTCACTAGACTCTTTACCATACAATTTTGGAATAGGTTCTTTAAGCATATACAATATTCTTTAATGGTGTAGGATAACACTTAAGTGCCTTTTCCACTCTTTGAAATTTTTTCTTGTGAGAAGGTTATCCTTATAAAATATGGATCACAATGATATATTTGAGGTTATATTTTCTACCATTTCTGAAAATAAGAAAAAAATATAATTTTAAAACTTTATCTGATAAAATTAGACACATAAATAAATATTATATTTATTAATCTCCAACTATTTTATCAAAACCCAATAGTCCTCACAATTGGCTTCGAAATATCCCATTTTTTGGAAATTCTAGTTGTAAGGATCTATATTCCCTTTCTTATAACCTCAAATTTGGATGGTAAAGCAATTTGAAGGGTTTTAGGTAGGTATTCCAAATTCCAACTGCATTAACTCATAGTTCCTTAATCTGTTGACTAGACTTCGCAATCTTAAAATCCTTAAATGTTATTTATTCAACCTTTTCATTTTAGTTACACAAATTAATACTTTTGAATTAAACACTTGTTTTGAAATAAGTTAAGTTAACCTAAAACATCAAGTTATAGTTCCTTTATAATTGAAAGTACCCCTAATTTGGCCGGTCAAGTACTTTGAACTATGGTTTGATTTTAACCTAAGTAGTGGAGGGAAATAACAAAATAATATATATTTGGTATATTTTATATTTATGATTTAATAGTAAAATTTTATCTTTCTTTCATTCTTTTTAATATTAATTGATTTTACTTAAGTGATTAACCATGTCTTAGATAAATTTTATATATAAGCCAATTTATTTTAGTTCTATCTTGCATGCTCGTTAATTCATTAATTCATGTGATCACTAAAAAACCTCCACAATGAAATAACCATGAATCTTGGCATAAATAAAATAATAAATTTTGATGATCATGAGCTTTTACTAATGGTCATTTTATCTAGAGGATGATAAACTAAACCTGGACCTAGGGGAAAAACACATTGAACCATTTTATGGTTCGTATTATAGCTTTCCACTTATCAACCCATGTACCTCTTGGACTGGTTTCTACTCATCTCTAAAGTGGGAATGCCTCCACTAGCTTGGGATATTTATCAATAACATAAGATTTTACTCACATGTAGATGTGGTGAACCAAAGTATTTGTTAAGGAGTTTACATAAAAGAAACCATGGGCTCATAAGACCTTAGATGATGAGAGGATAGATGAAAAAAGGCCATAAATGTAATTTAATAAAAAATTTAAAGGAAACAATCCAATAAAAAATTCTGGTCTATTCTCATGATCATCCATATATATGCAATAAATTACCCATTTAGTAAAGAACATTCAATTGAAATTGTTCTTAATTAAGATAAATTGCACTCGAATCAATTCATTGTATTATTTAATTAATAAATTCTGTCATAAGAATTCTCATCCAATTTTTTATTGAGATTCTTATCCATCATAATTTTAAAAAATTAAATAAATTTATTCAAAATTAACCATGCACAAAAATTTCCCTTAGACGTAATATGGTGAGTACCTATCTGAACTACCCAACGTGTATTATATTCATACATCATTTTTTCATGAAACATATGGCATACACATATTAAAATGAAATTTCATGGAATGTAATATAAACTTAATGACCATATAGAACACATGGTATTTATATAGCATTTTATGTTTCAATGTGCGTAGAGTAATGATTGTATTAAAAATTATACACGATATATAGTTTAGAACATTATGCATAAATTAATTAGACATTTAAAATATATATATTTATATATATAAGCTATTACATGGAATGTACTATAAAATTAATAACCACACATAACACATGTTTATAAGGATTAAATTGTATAATAAAATAATTTTTACTTCATGTAGTTGTGTAATATAAATGTAACGTATAATAGAGTTACACGACATATATTTTTCACACCATATATCCATGGCACACACCTATGGACTCGGCATGTAACTATTAAATGGAAAATAATGGAGTATACAATGTGTACATGGAATACATATTTTTTGGTCTCCCAGTTACACGGTCACCAGTCATGTAGGTCATGTATAGAAATATATATCCCATTTTGACTAATAAACTACATTTCATGTATGGATATTACACGGTGTGTAGTCTAGATGACCGTGAACCCGGATGGACTGTTTATCATGTAGTGTATTTAAATACACACTGCGTGTAATAAAATTCACATGAATAAAGTTAATATTGTATTAATTATTTGATCATTGAACATGGGTACAAAGAATGTACCAATTGTCTACACAACATGTACTCTTATGTTATCCAACTATAATACTCAACACCTCATGATGAGTTATTCAAAAGTATTTCATTCATAAAATTAATGAAATTAAATATATTTATGAGAAAAAATAATAATAAGAGCAGATATTAATATTTTTATTAAATAAAAATTAAATCATAATTTAATAAAAATGATAAAAGTTTAAATTAATCAATGATATTTAAATAATTATAAATAATTATGTGACTGCTCTGATACCAGTTGAAGGTTTTGGGCGTAGCGAAAGCATCAGATAGGGCATTCCCAACTTGTATTTATTTTCAATCCATGATTAATTTAAAATTTTCACAAATATGAACATCATGATCAATAAAATGGATCAAATAATAATTGAATATTGAAAATCGAAACCAATACATGATACCATTACATATTATTTATAATTAATTTAAAAAATTAAAGAATTACCTTGAAATAAATTCTTTCTTTGTTGATAGATTTGAAAACATCTCTACATCATACAATCATTGCATTTTAGGAATCAAGAGTAGTTTCCTCCAGTGGTGACCCACACATGTTCCAAAAACCTCTAAACATTATCTTAGGAGTCTTAGTGTTCTATCCTGGTAGAGCCTAGCACATGAATTGTTCACCTTTGATCACCCCAAGAATAGAGTGATGAACGATTTTATTTGATCACTCAAATCTCAAGAGTGGTGGTGAAAGAGGATCTCTATCTATTCTTGAGACCATTTTTGGAGAGGGACCTCTCTAGGGATTTGAGAGAATTCTCTTCAGATGCCATTGTGCACAACTAAATAAAATTAGTGATTCGTAAAGAAAATAATATAATTGGGTTTATATACCTCTAAGGTTAGAAAATAATAATTATTCACACTCCCTTATTATTTTTCTTAATTACTATAGAACACCATGTCAATAATAATAATAATATTGTTTCTTAACATGTGTTAAAATCAAAAATTAAATAAAACATTATTTATTTAAGTAATATTTAATATATATTATTTCACACTGGACCATTAATCTCAGTCTTATATTCCTCCACAATATTTTTTGGACATTAACCAATGACTATTTATTTAATAAACTGATATCATTGTATTATTCACCAATAAATAAATAAATTTTATATTCACTAAAAATAAACTAACTATTTATTAAATATTATGATCGAAAAATATTCTATCGAATAACTGGTGATGAAATATTTGAGATTAGGACAAAATGAATACTTATCAAAAAACATGAAAGAATAATATTTATTTAACTTGTTAAATAATAAATAATAATATTATTTCACTGACGTTATGGATACACTAAGTTTGTGACCCTATAGGCCTTTTTCTCAGTGGAATTAAGCAAAGAAGCCTAAAGTCCAAGGTTAGAATCTAGAAACATGACAAGGCACCCATAGAGAAATAAGTTAATTTCACAATGAAATAAAACCACATGTGGATGCTTACTATGTAATATAATTCTTTTATCTCAACATCTCTAATCAATTAGGTTGCATGTTGGTTCCATTAACCTATGTTCTTGATGTCTTTTTCTTTGAATTTTAAAAAAATTTACTTTCCAACTGAATACCATGACATTGGATTTATTTAGTATTTATCATTTACATTAAAGGTCCTAATATTTCAACTTTTGTTAAAGAACATAAGAGACAAATCCTTTCTCATATTATTCATTAATGAAATATTAATCGTAACAGACCCAATATATCCTACTTCGTTACAAACATATGTCTTTACATTTTTCATAAATACATCAAATAACAAGACTCATAACATCCATTAATAAAAATATTAAAAATAGGAATAATAGAATTGTACAAATATAAGAACATCTAATGATAGATATAAATTTTTATTTTCTATAGGTGGGTCATGTTCTCATAATTTACTGAAATGAAAATTACCAACGGTGTACACTATGAAAAGGTTCCTTAAAGCCCTATGAGTCTTCATACCCTAATAGCCTATATTATTTTTGTCCCTACAATGATTGAATATGGATATATAACATATTTTTAGAATATTATCATGGTACTTCTTGGTTATCATCATAGCAGGGAATTTCCATGACCTTTCAATGCAATAATTACTCTTAGAAATTACCATGTACTATGTCATGCGGAAGAGTAATCATCATGCGATAAAGAGTTTATCAATATTAAAAATAATTAATATAGGTTATCATAAAGAGCACAAAATTTGGTTCTAAGGAATCAAATAAACATATATTTATCTCTCAAGATTACTGTAATTTATTGGTCAATCTATCACGGGAGATCGATATGCCAGGAATCTTCCATGCTGGACCAATGTATTTAATCTCAAATTATTGAATAAGATCCTTCTTCATTCTATGAATACTAGAAGAACCATTGCTAATAATGAAAATATCATCAATATAAATAAATAATATAATAAAATATTTATCAAAAATATTTTAATGGAAAAACAATGATAAAAAGTGGTATTCTTGAAACCCATATAGAAATTGATATATTTAAACTTTTTGTACCATAGCCTCAGAGATTGATTCAGGCCATAAAAACTCTTCTTTAACTTGATAAACCCCAGGCTGCTACTTATAAATCTTCTTCTCTAAATCACCACCAAGTAAAGATTTATTCAAATACATCTTCTCAATTTGAAGATCCAAACTAGCATCCAAACCAAGAATAACCCAAATGGAATACATTTGGAAGAAATATGAGAAAATATCATCAAAATAAATACCTTTATTTTAATGTAAGCCTTTAATGACTAATTGTTCTTGTATCATGGAACAGAACTAGATTCTTTCTTTTTATCCTAATAAATCCATTGATTCTACATATATATTTCACCTACATGTAACTTCACTAGATCAAAAGTGTGGTTGTTATGAAATAACCTCATCTCATCAACTATTGCTTCAACCAATTTGTTTCTCTCTTAACTTTCCATGATCTCATCAAAATATTACAGTTCTCCCACTTCAGCAAGGAGCACATAATCATTATTTAAATATCGAGTAGAAATGTTATGATGTATATATGATCTTCTACATAAAAATATGGGTTATTTAATGACCATTAGAATCAAATAATTAGTAATAATAGGTGAATCAGAAACATCGTCTCCTATATGCTCACCCTAAACATCATTTTTGACATCAACATGATCCTTAGAATAAAAAACATAAAGTAAAAATAACTTAGAAATAGGGTCAATACTATCAATTTTTTTAAAATTTGGAGAAGTAGACTTTCACCCATATCAATATCTATAATATTCTGATCTTCCATAAACACTACATAATATATTCTAATAACTTTATTTAAAGAAGGATTATAAAACCTATATCCAAACTCATCATGTCCATAGCCAAAACAATACACTATTATGACTTACTATCCATCTTGGATCTCTCATATCTAGAAACAAAAAATTAATTACATCCAAAATCACATAAGTTATCGTACTTGATATCTTTTACATACCAAAAAATTATTAAGAGTTTCAGACTGAAAAATAATTATGGGTGATAAGTTAATAATATATATAGTATTAAATAAAGCATCACCTTAAAAATTTCTTGACAACTTTGATTTAGAATGTAAACATTGAAATCTTTACATCAAATACCTATTCATTTACTCAACTAAACCATTTAGATAATATTTCTTAGGAGTCATATTCATATTCCAAATACCTTCCCACCTGTAATATTGATCAAAAGGACCACAATACTCACCCCCATAATTAGTGCGAATATATATCATATTCTTACCAGTTTACCTCTCAGATGAAAAATAAAATTTCTTAAAATCATAGATAACCTAACTTTTGGAAATCAAAAACATAAAATCAAATCATATATGAGTATTCACCAATAAACATCATAAAATAAATACCTCTACTAAAATTCTTAAACATCAAAAGACCAAAAACATCAAAATGTACTAATTCAAGTACCTGTGACTTCTTGTGAAAAGGATGACTACTAAAACTCACTCTTATCTATTTTTTGACCATACAGTGATTTCAAATGTCCAATTTCACAACCATCAAATGTGGAAGTACATTTCTCTCATCAAAATAATAAATTTCCTTCTCACTTATGCAGCTAAGCCTTTTATTCCGTAAAATAGAAGAAAAACTACACTCAACAACACAAGCTGTATCACAAGAAATAAAATATATAGTCTCGTAAAAATATGACTAATTATTTCTTTGATCAACTATGAAGGAACCCTTTAAAATATTCCATTATACACCACTAAAAGTATTGATATATCCTTTATCATCAATAACACTTGTAGAAATCAGATTCGGACGGACCTCATGAGAATTTCAAACATTTTCCAAAATTATCTGACTTTTTATGCAAGTCTCCAAAAAAATATTTCCCATACATAAAACATCAGGATGATCATCATTATTCATATTTACAATCTCAAATTTTCTTTAGATATAATATTCAACGAACTTCTTCCTTGATGTTATGTGAAAATAGGATCCACTATCAACAACCTTGTAAGAATCATTAGAATAAATATTAATGGGTTCATAAATAATAACAAGATCACTTCTTATAGTAGTGGTGAAATGATCATCTACATCACCATTTAACTTCTGTTGATTTTCCTTCATTCTATTTTCCCTTTTCAGTTGATAGGAAATATTCTTATCAAGTAATTTTTTACCTCAATGATGACATTCGAACTCCTTCTGCTTCGACTTGAATTTTCTTCTACCATTACTCTTACCAAGGATCCTCTATCCCTAATTCCTTTCCCGACTTCTTCCCCTATTATTTGTGACCAAAATATCTTAATAATTTCTTTATGGTGTACATATTTTTACTTCATCATTAAAAATGACATAATTGAAAAAACTAAACATCACGAAACTATTAGGAGTGGAACCGGTTAAATTAACCAGAAACTTCTCTAATGAATCGTGTAAAGTATAAATAAGACAAATCAAAAAAACCACATCATCAAAATTAATTCCCATATTAGAAAACTAATTGGAATAACCCTAAAATTTACTCAAATAATAAGAAATAGTTATACCTTATTTTCACATAAATTCATCACTTTTTTAGGAAAAAACAATTTATTATTTCCTAGCTTGAAATCATAAGTAGTCTTAGGATTCAATTAAAAATTTATTGTGTGATAGATATTGACAATATGGTTCATCACATTTTCCTTGAACCACTATCAAATTAAACCACAAACCATATCATGCTCAAACTCCCATTCTTCACTAGGCATTTTTTTCTAGATTTTGGATACTAAATGTCGACAGATTCATTCACTTGAAAATAACAGATCATTCATTTTTAATCACCACATATGATAATTTTTGTTATCTATTAATGTCATATGACCATAATTTGAATCCATGATTTATCTGAATAAAAACCACTCCTTTCATACTGGATGTGGTGAAACATGGAAAGTGATGAATTCTCAAATGAACAAAAAATTGAACATGCAGTGTAAATTAGTTTTATTTCCCTTAAAACATGTTTGAAAAATTAAATTTTTTGCACAATGACCAAAAAATATATGCATAAAAATAAATTATAACACCATAAATTTTTAACATGGAAACCCAATGTGTAAAAAACCACAAGACCTAATCATGAAAATAGAATCGACTAAAAAATAGTACATGATAGAGACTGTTAAATATGAATGAGTTCTAAAAAAATAATATTCTGATAAAATAAAGGATCAAATGTAGAAAGAAGATGCAGTCCAAAAGAAGCTTGAAATAAAGAATGCACCCTAATAAAGAAATACAATTAGATCTAACCCTGAAGAGAGGAGTTTCATCATTTGAATAAAAAGTGGGGATAAAAACATCATAATCAGATCAAACACCACCATATATGAAATCAAATCAATCTATAATAATTTGATCGGTTGAAAATAAAAAACTGGTGTAACACTAGCTATACCCACACCCCTAGCCTCACAAAAAGTGTAACCCCTCATATCTCTCCGATTTTATGTGTCCAGTTTTTCTTAAACAACATGTGGGTTCCACATGAGGAGGACCCCAATAACCATCTCATGTGAACCTGATGGACGAGTCTTCTTGGTGGTCTCCAACTCCATGTCTAGCTTGATCAAACTAATCCTCCATGTAAGGAACCACACATCGACTTCTCACCACTTCTTGTAGGTCCTCCCACCTAGAAAAAACCTATGCTCCCCCACACCAGCAATATTTCACCCGAATCCATGTAAATATCTTCCACCATGTGATGTTTTACAACTTCACCACTTACATGAATCAAAACACTCAATCTCATAGTTACACATCAACACCATTCTGAACTCACCTTCACAAAGAATTGTTGAACGACGTCTACCACTCCTCAATTGAAATGACTGTAGTGGATCCCCTAAAATCATGCCCGATATCACCTGTCTAGGGTACCACTTTTCCTTATATTTTTTAATTTTATATTTATTTGTTTTATTTTTTATATGTGTATGTATGTATGTATGTATGTGAACAAAAAATAAATTAAAATAACAAATAAAAAGAATTTAATTGTTTTTTATATTTTGTAATAATTTAATTAATATATTCCAAAAATAATATATAAAATTTCATCCAAAATCCCAGTTTATAAGGTTGTAGTCCTTGAAATCTTTTCTAGATTTTTAAAATTGTATTTAGACACCACTTTACTATAATTAAAAGAAGTATATATTATTTATGATAGCTCCTTAATTATTATAATTAATTAATCATGACATATTTTTAATAAATAATAATTAATTAATAATATACTAAATTATAATTAATAATTTCATAATAATGTATACTAATAATGTCATTAATGTTTTAAAAACTATAATTCATAATAAAATAATATTTTTAAATGACGCAATTAATAATCTAATTAATAATAAAAATATAATTATTAATAATTATTCATACTAAATATATGTAATGTAACTAATAATATAATTAACTTGATATTTAAAAATAATCAGTAATAATTAATAATATAATTAATATTCAGAACAACCAAGTATAGAGTCTAAGGGCCCAAACCTATATATTATAAGAAATTAAAATACAAGGAGTGAAGAAAAAGATGATGTTATGCATGAAAAACACTGAACTCATCAAAAATAAAAACAACAGAGAAAACATTGTGAAAGATTTCAGAGACAAGATGTTACTCTGTGTTTTTCCCTTTAGAACCCATATGCTTAGGTTTCACTCTGTCTTGCAGATAAAACCCTCTTCTCCATGTCTTGGCATCCTCTTAAGGATTGAGATCATCATCAGACAACATATGAAAATTGTTGGTTTGTGTGTATCTGATATTTTATTTCCATGATAAATTTTAAATGTCAAACTTTTGGATGGATTGGTGACTCTCATCAATTTTTGAAGAAATGAATTCCATGAATAAAAGGTAGTATTTATAGAAAAAATATTCTGATTCATGTTTCATAATAATATACTAATGTTTTATCTTAAACCAATATGAAAGATCATCACTAAGGCCCCAAGGTATCCTCTATTGCTCAGGATTCTTTTGTTGTTTAAAGATAGTGATTTTAAACCTTTCCTTCTCACCCTAATCTTCCATAAATTTAACAAATATGTCATAAATATATTTCATTGAATTAAAAAAATGAGGTGGGAGATCCTTCTTATAGCCTAGATCCACAATAACCATCCCCATCTACACTTCTCTAGGGAAACCCTTGGTTGAAGCCCTTATTTCACCCTATACACATGAAGCACCAAAAGGAGGGGTACTCTTTGGAAACTCCACTGGAAGTGGAGTTACAAACTTATCAATTTTAATAGGTGTATAATAGGTCTAATAGGATTTATAATGGAGAGATTTTTGGAAGTCCTAATCATCCTCCTTCTTTATCTTACCCTTAATTAGTCCAGGCAGAAAAGATTGATCTTGAGAGGTAGCTCTAACCTTCCCAAAAAATGTATATTCACTAGGCTGGAGTTGTCTCCTAATCTTGTACCATCCTTAGATAACCCCCAATGGATTTTAAAACCAAAGGGGTTAAGCATGTGGACAATTGAGATGATTTAGAGATATAACCTAACCCATCAATCCACATAGCATAAGATCTTAGCCTACTAGGTCAATTTTACTAGATCCGCACAAGTACCCTCCCTTACTACCCGCACATGGGCTTCCCCCAGCACTAGACTCATATACTATTGAACCTGCATAGAGTCTCGACCTACCCCATAGGAGCTTCCATGTATCCCCTAGAGCAATCAAAAACCCATGGCACTATTGTTCATATTCCTTTACCGGATTCGTCTCTAATTAAATAATCTTCATAGAAATGATGTTAAATAATTTCATTCACTACAACTACAAGATAATAATGCCCAAGGTCACTGGTATAAAAAATAATATGGGTAGGATTATAAGAGGTAGAGCCCCCATTTAAAGACAAGACCATTAAAATAGGTGTTATCAACATAATTTCTGGTATACTCATATTGCTTGTGACAACAATTCTCCATGCAGTTTCCCTTAAGAGAAAAAACACCACTTGGGATTTCCTTAGGACACTTTTCCTTGGAATACCCAATTTATATACATTGTTAATATAAATTAGTTATATTCTTATACACATTTAAAGATTTAGGTCCTCCTCACTGGTAGGGAGAATGATCTCACAAAATATTGGGACATTCAAGTTAACTTCAACCATAAATATTCCAAGGTATCAAAATATAGTATTTTAATTATCCTTCTCCAATTTTATCAGTATGTACACTATAGAGGAAATATCATATAGAGATATTGGGTTCCATAGGATCCAATTTAGACCAAACACTCTAATACAAATTTGGGTTCCAATGTTTTTAAAAGTAAATGGGTTGAATTTTTCATCCCATTCATGAATGCATAGGATTCCTAGATTTAGGGAGATATGGAATCCCACCTTTTTAATTCATAAAAAATTCCTTACATATAACAACAATTAATAATAAAAATAAACTTTTGAGGTTTAGTTTTTTGGAAAATTGGAATGTAATACATGAAAAACATAAACAATCTTTTAATCCACTTGAAAGGATTCTTTATAGATTCATCATATGTCACTTTTACTGTATCTCATATCTTGGGGACATATATCAAAATAAATGGGTGAGAATAAACACCAATAAGGGAATTAACAATGGAGATATTTAGCATGTGATCATAGGGCATAAAATTTTTTCAGGACCATAAGAACATGATGCATAACATAATATAATGATCATGAAGAATAACATAGAAATGTAGCTACAATATAAAAATAAGAAATTCATAAGCATATCACCAAGGTTTCATAAAATATATTTACCAAGGTGTCACAAAGGAATCATAAATCATTTTCTCCATATAGATTGATTATTTACATAATGAATTAGGGAACTATCAAGAAACACCATTCATATGTATAAATTCACGTGTTCCACACAGATAATAAGAAATCATTTCATTAATAACCCATGGGAAATAATGAATAGGTTTTATTTACAATTCATTAAAATCATAATTTCTTAAACACTTGAGAATTACATCATTTTTTTAACCCACAAGAATACAAATCATGTAAAATATTTGGAATTACCTAATAAATGAATCATGGTTACATCAATGGGAATAACCATGGAAAATAAATGGGTTTACATAATCAAAATATAAGAATATTTCATGTAATAGGGGGACATTTAAAGAAATGAATTCAAAAAAAGGAGAGTATATATTATATATTAGGAAAAGGGAATAATAAGAAGGAACGAATGTCTCACACTAATAATTAATTTTGGAATTAATGGGATAATAAAAATTATATAAAAATAAATCAATTAATTATCTAGAATACACACCATAAAAGAGGTACTTGAATAAAAAAGAAGAAGAAGGGAGTTCCCTAACCTTGTGTTTTAACATTCTAATGCTTAGAGAGGGAAACCTTATGATGTTGGAGACACATTAGAGGAACTTTAGAGAGTTTAATTGAGTATATTTTAATGCTTAATGGAATTGCAGTGGAGATGAATGATTGGACATGTGGGTTTTTATAATAAAAGTTGAGGAATTTTTAAATAATTTCTAAATATAGGTCTTGGAATTCTAGGTTGTGGAAAATAAAATACCATTGGATTACCCATGGTTTTTTCTCATGGATTTATATATTTAAGTCATATTTTATAAAAATTTTATTCATTAGAACCAAAATACAATTTTTAATATTACTTTAGACATGAAAAATAATATTTTTCCAAAAAATAGTTTTAAAAATTATAATTTCTATTTTAGACATTAGAAATGAATTTATAGGTTTAAAAATTGATTTAAATCAATTAAATACATAATATTATTAAAATAAAATATTTTCGGTCATGGATTCTATTTAATTAATTATTAAACCATTTTTAAATATATATCAGGTCATAAAACATACAAAAAACACACAACAACATTTTTATTATTCACTAAAAATTAAATTATTTTAGAAAATCATAACAATTTCACCCTAACCTAATTTTGACATGAAGATTTAAAATATAATATTTATTTTATCAAAAAAATATCTAAATATGATAATTTTAAAATTTAAATATAAAATTATTATTTATTGAAAAATATCAGTTTTTTACAACATAGTCAACTTTCTAAAACTTATTAAAATTTTATAGGACATTGTAAAATTATATTATCATTTATATTTTATTAAATATTATTTTATAATACTATTTCATGAAAAAAAATTATTTATAATGAATTAATTATAAAGTGTATATATTTTTTGGAAATACAGTTATGTTTTATTTGTATTCAAAAATTTATTCATCAAATTAATTTTATATGAATTTTTATTTTTTAATATAAAATAATAACAATCATGGAATTGAATAAATAAATATTTCATATATAAAAATAAAATTGCACTTTTATGATACTAGTGTATAGATATATAACCCCTTATTACATCAGCATATGCCTTAAGGGTATGGTGTGTGATTGCATTAGTTTCATGGTGTGGCTCAGCTAACATTAACATAATTTTGATCTCCACTAACTTGAACTTCTCCCATATTCGGTTCTAATCGATGCTTACTTATTAAAGATATGTTTGTTCTTGGTTAAGGTCAAACCCAAATGATGCTACCTCCCTCCCATGTTCTGATAAATGATATTTAAAAAGAATTATCCTTTGGGTTAAGTCTATCATTTCTTCCTTATACATTAAATTAACTACTTTAATTACCTATAATATAAAATAATCCTTACAGAAACTTTAAAATGTCTACATTACTAATGGTCATATTAACCAATGGTCCTGTAATAGTAAAGTAATCGTCATATCCTAACTATCCAATTTCCAATTACATACTATATTTTATACTAAAGGTTTTTATATCTCCTTTTATAATGTCAATTATAATACTAACATTTCTTTATTGTTTAATTGTTTTTATGGAAGGTGGAATCTTCTTGGAAGAGTTTGATCCTTTTTATTACACCATTTCATGGTCGATATTATTTGGTTTCTATATCCCTATACTAGTCTTAGATTTAGTAATTATTATTATTATTTTAAATGTGATATTATTTTTTTTTAATTTTTTTTGTACTTCCATTTTTCAATATAATAAAATATACATTATTTAAAAATAGTCTTTTATTAATAAAGGAAGGAATTTTTAGGCCGTTACATTATCCCCCGTTAATAAATTTCATCCTCAAAATTTGACTATTTCCTCAAAACATATGGGTTATTTTTCCTTTATCACTTCTTTAGGTTACAAATTAGTTTCTTCAAACTTATGATTTCAACACAATATATTCAAAAACAATGTTTCCTTATTCCACGATAGTTGTTTTCTTATTTTAAGAATCCATATCAGTTCCTCTTTATAAGAAAATTCAGGTTCATATTCCACAACATTAATATCAGTTATATGTGTTAGGTTAGACATATATTTTCTCAATAGAGACATGTGGAAGACATCGTGGACATTAGAGAGATTTGGAGGCAATGATAATAGATAAGAAATCAATTTTACATGCTCCAGAATAATAAATGGTCTAGTATAACTTGAAATAAATTTTCCCTTCTTTCCAAATCTCATAAATCCTTTACATGGTGATATCTTAAGAAAATAATGACCCCTAAAATGAAATTCTATATCCCTCCATTGATTTTAAACATAAATTTTCTATCGAGTTTGAGAAGCCTTGATGAGTTTCTGAATAACTTATATCATTATATCAGTCTCCTTCACAATGTTTGGTCCCATCAATTTCCCTTCTCCAACTTAATACCAACATATTAGAGCTATATACCCTTTTACATAAATTGTTTCAAAATATTCCATTTGAATACTTTAGTGGAAATTGTTATTTTAGAAGAATTTAAGTGGAATTTATTAGTCACAACTTCCTTGAAAGTCATGTGAATTACCCCTTAGAATGTCTTATAATGTTTGAATTTTCCTCTCATACTTCCCATCAATTTGAGTATTGTAGTTTGTTCTTAGGTTTACTTCTTTATTCATAGCCTTTTTATGTATCTTCTATAACATATAAATAAATCTTAGATCTAGATAAAAAAATTTATAGTGGTACTCTATGGAGTCTCAACACTTCTTGAATATAGAGGACAACTTGGAACTCCAGCAAGAAATCATATCTTATGGTAATGAAATGAATTTTTTTTCCAACCTATCAGTGATTACCCATATAGAATTTTTTCCCTTCGATTCCTTAGGTAGGTCAGTGAAAAAGTATAAATTTATGTTATCCCACTTCCATATAGGTAGGGGTAGTGGTCGTAATACACCTTTGGTAATTTGTCACATTTCCTTCACTTGTTGACACACCAAGAACCTTCCATTGTAATAAAAAATATCTTTTTCATATTAACGTACCAAAAATTATTATGAAGGTACTTATACATTTTAATGCTTCTATGATGTTTATGGAACATTGAGCCACAAGCTTCATCCATCAATTCATTCATTTCCTTATGAATATATAGGATACATAGCCTCGTAATAAATTTTATTTTACCTTATGGATCAATATTGAATTCAAGAAACATACCATTTTTCACAGCCTCTATCGTTTTTTCATCAATTGGTCATCTCTTTCAGAGCTATTGATCTTCTCTTATAATGATGGTTGATAAATAATATGTGATAATATTGATGATATCCTTTCCCTTATGATTCCCATGTAAAACCTTACTAGGTACATGATAAATGGATCTACTTTAATCGTCATCATTTCAAGAACACCAGTATATTTCTTACTCAATGAATAAATAACTTTATTTTCTCTTATAGGGAGATAATTAATTGAAAAGTCATAATAATTAAGAATCTCCAACCAAATCCTTTGTCTCATGGTTAGTTACTTTTGTGTGAATATGTACTTCAAAATTTGACGGTATGTGTATTTATAACATTTCCACCCATAAAGATAGTGTCTCTATATATTCTGAGTAAAAAATGAATACAGCTAACTCTAGGTCATGAGTTAGATAATTATTCACATGAGTCTTTAAATATCATGATACGTAGGGATCACCTTGTCATTTTTCATGAGAACACATCTAATCCCTTTTAGAGATGCATCACTATATCTAACAAATCCTTCTCAAACTGAGGGTAAATTCATCATAGTTTCACTAACCAACCACTTCTTCATATCTTGTTAACTTTCTTTAAACTCCATTATCCATATAAAATAAACTCCTTTTAAGGTTAACTTGGTTAATTGATTAGAAATCAATGAAATGTATTCCATAAAACTTTTATAATATCCCTCCAAACCAAGAAAACTATAAATCATAGTTACTATTATATGATGATTCCACTAATATACATCCTTTTTCTTTGTAGGATCAAATGATATTCCATCAGTAGTTAAAATGTTCCTCATGAATGAATATTAGTATACCTAGAAACCACATTTATTGAATTTAATAAAAAAAATATCCTTAATGAGAATTTGTAATATGAAACATAGATAATGTTCACTCTCTTCATTAATTTTAGATTATATTAGATTATCATCAATAAAGACCACCAAAAATCTATCAAGGTAGTGATTAAATAATCAATTCATCAAATACATTAATATAGTAGGATAATTAGTCAAGCTAAATGATATAACAGTAATCATTTAATTCCCATCTTTTTTGGAAGGTTGTATTTGGGATATCATCTTTATTCAACCTCCAATGATGATACCCATATTTAGAGTTAATTTTAAAAAATAATTTATCCCTTTATGCTAGTAAAATAGATGGTCAATCCTTGGGAGAGATAATTTGTTCATTATTTTAGTCACATTAATCTCTATGTAGTCAATGCATTGCAGCATCAACCCATCTTAATTTTTCAAAAAGTGAACAAGTGCTTCCCATAGAAAAACACACGGTCGAATAAAACATTTTTCCATGAGTTCTTATAGTATCTTATTTAATTATTATAAATCCAAATTTTCTATTATATATGAGGTCATTAATATTGTCTTAGATCTAAGTCTGATTTCAATTAAGAACTCCATCTCTCCTTCCAGGGGTTGTATAAGTAACCCTTTACGAAATACAACAATGTATTCCTAAAAAATGGGTACATATAAATTATTTGAACATTCTATTCCTTCTTTTTCACCATCAATACTTTCCATAAAGAAATCAATAAATGGTGGTTCTTGGTATGACTTGGTTTAGGATATCTCTCATTTGAAAATAACTAAAGGTTTTCCCTTCATGATAACATAAATATCCTCACTTCTATATTTTTTTTTGGAATTATAATTTGGAAACCAATCCATTCTAAGTATCATGTCAAATTACACCATTGTAAGGACGACTAGGTTTTTGGAGATATTGCACTCACCAAAGTTAACAGGGTACGTTTTACATGATAATGGATTATTACAAACTCAAGGGGGGTGGGGGTGAATCAATTTCTTAAAAAATTTCTTTAAGAAACCTCGTCTTCAGGTATAATAGTTTAGATATTTTACTTAATATGAAATGATAGTAGAAATATAAAAACATAAAGGAAATATATTTAAAATAGTAGATTTATAGTGGTTTGGGGTATATAAATCCCCTATTACACTCCCCCAACACTCTACTCTATGAGTTTGGTATTTTTTTCTATAATATCCTTTTTTCTAGGGGCTCCCAACTCAGTACAAGATGTTGTCACTTATTAAAAAATCCCACAAGCTTTCAACTAGGATCTCCCTTTACAATACCTATCCACAATCTTAACACACACTCTTACAATGAGTGTAAACAAAATAGAATAAATAAACTTATAAAAGAATAATTTTAGTGCACAGTTACCTGTAGGAACTGACAGTAGTCAAATATACATCCTGAGAAGATGATAGTCTTCAAAGTGTAGCTCATAATGATATTCAACGCAATTGATAAACTTTTAATCACAACATAATATTTTTTTGATCTTTTCTATGTATAGGTATTCATATGTATGTACATGAGTTATATTTTTTTCTCTCCAATACATGCATCCCTGAAGTGGATAACTCTTCTATTTATATATCTTCATTAAATTTTAAATTATTCATGAAATAATAACAATGGCTGAGTAGACAATCCATTGAAATCTTTATATGATAGGCCATTAATGGAATGCATCCATTCCATCCAAATATGTAATAATATTCTGTAGCTACACTATTATAGATCTTCTTATTTGGAAATTTGTATTCTTGGAATCATGAAAATTTGTATAGACCAATCATTCCTTAAATGGACAATCCATTTTTTTTGATATTCTCTAATGTAATTAAATGACTTATCAATAGATTATCAAAGTAATCATGACATTTTGAATAAAAAAATAATATTTTCATAAGATATCTAGATGAAAAAACTATTCTAAATAATATAAATCTCTCAGATAATTTATAAGATAAAAAATATTTTTTTCTTATTCAAGTTGTAAGATAAACATAATTAAATATTGTGTAGGATAATTCAATAGTGTAAAATAAATATGTAATCGTGATGATTACCTAGCTTTCACTAATTATTTTGGAATCTGTAAGATAATATTTTATGAATATCTTTTTCATAAGATAAAAAATTCTCATAACTTCATTCTGTCTGGAATATCCAACTCAAATCAAACAACAACTCAATCATACTCTTCGTCAGATAATATCTTACATAGTAAGATCAACTTTCAACAATGAGATTTTTTATTCTGAGTAAAAGAAGATAATAATTAATTATCGTAAGATAAACTACATTATCATAAAATAAATTTGTAATGTCCCATATTTTCCATTTGTTATTTTTAAAAATTATATATATTACATTAGAGACCAAGCGCTAATATGGCATGATTTTGTGAGGCCTGATGTGCCTGGAATAAATGTTTAAAATAAATTAAAATACTAAATAGCACATGTGCATGCAGTTTTCTGAAAAAGGTTGAACAACTTCTAAATGGCTACCTGAATTAAAAATATGAGGGAACTATTACATTCAGAACAACGACTTTACACTAGGTGTGACCTATCATTGGTCGGTGTGGGTCGATCGAAAAAAGTCATCACATGAATTTTAAATGAATAAAATAATTTGATAAAATTTATTTTATTTTTATTTCATCAACCTAGTGACATTTTTATTTTAAGTAAACCCTTTAGAAAAGAACCAGGGTTTATCTCATAACCCTAGAATCCTCTGAAGTCCCTGGAGAGAGAGATTTAGAGAATCCTCTCAGTAGGCAATGAAAGAACTTTAGATCAGAGAACGACGAAAACTTTTCTTGGTAGATATCTCCAATAGAGACAACACGATGACCAATCTTAATCAGTGAACAATCCAAAATTCAGGTAGGATGCATTATTTTGATTATTCATTCATGTTATTGATTTCTACGATGAACGTGGACTAATATACAAACAGATTTTCCTATGGATAAATTGTACATTTGGGATGGAATGATATTTGTGGGGTTTATCATGATTTGGTTCTAGATATTTTTTATTGATTCATTTATCAGTATTACTATAATAGATTGAGGCCAAAACAAACAATAATTGAGGTCCATTCCTTGGGTTTCTTCCTTGTGAATTTGTCTCCCATGATTTCTTCGGTTCTTCATGAATATTATTTGTTATTCCTCCAAATTTGAACAATAGATCATTGTAACATTGATTCTTGAAACAATAATCCGAAACTAGAGATCTGACATCCAGAGTACTCGACAGAGGTGCAACATTGGGCACACCGAAAGATCGAATAATGCTGGGTGCCGAATCCGTGTTCTTCAGCAACAACAAAGAACTATTACGATCTTGTTTTCCAAGTTGTTTGAAGGCTTGAATCCCATAAATTCAGTGTTAAAGGGACCATAAAACCTTCAATCTAGTGTTTCAAGGTGATCCGAGCAGCGGAGCGAGATCCAGAGATCTATCGGTGTGAGCGGAAGAAGAACTCAGATTTATGAGAAAATCTGATACACACGACGTGTAGTATCGACGACGTGGCATGTGTTCGTCGTTGGAAAACATAGTATATACCCTGGTAGGTATATATACATATGGTGGAATACATGGCATGCCTATACAACATGCAATCCCCCACATGGCATGGAATGAACCAGTTACACAGAGTACCATGTGTTCGAGTACACGGGAAAGGATACATGGGGTGACACCGTGTACTGGCACACGACCGAAGTACACAGGTAGACCCTAGAAGTAAGGACATGGTGTGTGACTCCTTCTACATTCCATGTACCCATATTCTACACTACATGGTTTGGAATGAAACATGATGTTGTACATGGGTAGTACCTGGGGTCAAGGGACATGGCGTGTGACCCTACTACACGCACTGTACTCATTTCTATGTGGATTGATTATCTTATACTCTGTATATTGGACATGTTTCTCTAGGATTTTCCCCTTATCTATTATATGAAGGTATGTATAATATAATTTCTGAATCCTAGGTCTATGATCCATTCAGTAGGACTTCTTAGATAGAGTTTTTGGAATCCCCCAAGAGGCCCAGAGTAGGACCCTCTATTCATTATTCGCACCCATGTTGGATTTGTCGATATATGTGACCAACACAACAAGGGTACCAATCCTCTACATGGAGGGTTAATATAGATTGAGTTTTCAGTATAACCCCATGAATTTGGATATGATCCTCATCAGTTTTAATGTATCTCTATTCATATCTATCAGTATATCTCTCTCATGGAAAGACCCAATGAGTAGTAACTCTCGGACGAACATCATCAGTGCTATCAGACTCAGGAGTGTGTTCTCTTGGATTAGTGCTTTGTTGAATCTTTGAGATGAATTTATAGTTCTGGTATACAGTGGTTGTGACTTACCTCTAAACTATGTGTCATGGTGGACTATATCTAGATATTATTATTATAAGTTCTATAGACATATACTTGCATAGAGTTAACTATAATTTTATTTTTTATAGTGCTTTGTGGTTTTGGGGTGTCCTAGTGAGTATTTTTATACTCACCCTATCATAGGATTTTCCCACATATGTCATGTATTGTGTAGAAGATCGACCTTTTGATAGAGTCCTAGGTGGAATCAGACCTGACGGTGCTTTATGAGACTAGACATACCGAGGTGTGTTCCTTCGACATTCAGACAGCAGTCCTAGTACCTTTTTCTTAAAGTTTGGACTCGTGTTATATACTTCTTGTGGTGGGATTGTATTTGGACCCATTTACTTTTATTTTCTTTCTTCCATACTCTATTTGTGTGATATAGTGGTTTACATGCATTATTTACTTAGTGTTTTTTACATTTCATCATTTTGTGGGATTGGAGATGTGTGTGTCCATAAAGGTACATAAGCTATGCCTACTCAGTGCTTGTCACCATCCCCTGACCTATTGGAGGTGGTCTTAGGGATTCGTGGCATGGGCCCCATTAGGACCAGTCATGACAGAGTGGTATCAGGGGTGGTTGGTTCTACTTTAGTACCGGGAGTCTGTGAGATTGATTTGGGGAAAAAGTGTTAACCATTTAGAGTTTGGATTTTAGGCTAGTGACTCCAGTGTTGGTGTCGCGACTGATGTATCCATACACCAGGACTCTGATAACATTATTTTCGACTCATTACATGAAAACACTAGTTGTATAGAAAATAATGGTACATCCATCATATAGGAATGTGTTTTGGTTTCCATGTCCTTATCGAGTCAACTCTCCAGATATACTCATTGACTGTGGTGCATATTGTTTTCTTACAAGATGAATTCATGATGCATACCATCTAATATTCATCATCTTAATCATGAGGATGAAACCCTTAGTGAAGAGTCTTCGATAAAAGTACCAGTTATGTTGATGTCACCTCTAGGTAGTGCACAAACCATACTGCCACCTGTAGAGAAGCATGTGGTACCTACAGTACTAGAAGATGATGAGCACATGATGAGTACACTAATTGTGTTTCAATGATAGATACCTCTTAGGTTCTAAGGTGATCACGAACCACAGGCAGTTGTGGACTCGATTGGGGTGGTAACCTAAGTGTTTCATCTAGTCAGGACACCATCAGATCAGATGGTGGTCTTGGTGGCGAGGCTTCTACATGTCTCAGCAACATGATGGTGGAGTTTTTCTATATAGACTCACAATGAAGAAATAATTTCATAGAAAGTGTTTTAGATCCTTTTCATATAGTATTTCTCACTTGTTATGATTAGATATGTGCATATACAGGTTATTCTTCAACTCTATAAGGGTTGCATGATAGTGGATGATTATTCATCGAGGTTCATCAATATTTACAGGTACTCGATGGATAGGGTTGGAGATCATTAATTCAGGGCTCAGACCATCAAGAGAGGTCTATATAGAGAATTACGAGCCAGTGGTATCCCTCTATGAATTGTTAAAAATACTAGGGTGCATGAGTGGGATGTAGTGGTTGAAATCTTCTTGGATGAGCAGATACAGCAAGTGACTATCATTAGTGGGAAAGAAAGAGTAGATATATCGACAACAAGGATAAAACATTAGTCTTATGGTCCTAGATGTGGTGATATGTTTCAAGAGGAATTTCCAAGATAGAGGATCTGTAGTTCAGGGCTCACATGGTGGGTCTAGTCAGCCTAGAGAGATACAGCTCTATTCATGTGATAGTAGGGGACATGTCTCTTGAGATTGTCCAACACAACATGATTCTAATAGAGATATTGTGGATGGACCACTGAGGAAGATACAATAACATGAGAAGGAAAATACTTTGTGTGGAAGACATGGTAGAGGATACGGGAGACCTATAGGAGGTGGTTGATGTTTTGACTTGCTACCACCACAATTCCTAGGTTGTCCACGCCAGTCTTAGGAAGCTATTGGATAGGGGAGGGGAAAACTGCACGTGGTTGAGACATATGAACCAGGGTATCTAGAAATTATTTGATATATGATATGTGTCTTTTATAAATTAGATGTAGTACTGATAGACACATGTTCTAGTAATTCTTTTCTCACCATATATATTGTTCTAGACCTAGAGATTCTTGTTGAATTGTTGAAACGACCCTTGCACTTGGGGAAACCTATGGGAAAAGACTCAATGATCACACACCTATTCTGATGGTGTGACCAAACCCTTTGAGGTAATAGTTTCGATTAGATCCTCTTGGTGTCAATGTTGAGGCCTTATGACGTCATTATTAGAATGGATTGGTTATCCACATTCTCTGATCAGATTGAATGTTTTAGGTGAAGGGTTAGGTTTTTCCGTAGTGATTGAATGTGGTTTAACTTTATTAGTGAAAAGGAATCTCAGGAATCTCAGAATAAACTCATGAATAGGAGGGTATAACTGATTAATCATCAGCTAGATAGCCTAAAATTTGGTGTAATAGATGTTATGAGCTCTTAGTGTCCATCAGTAGTGGCAGAGTATGAGGATTTTTTTCGAAAGATGTTCTAGGATTACATCATAGATGGGAGATAGAGTTATGCATTGATTTACACCTTGGGACAACAAAAATTTGTGCACCATTATATCGGATGACTCCAATAGAGCTTCATGAGTAGAGGGTGTAGTTAGAGGACTTTCATGGGAAGGTCTTTATGAGACCCAATGTTTCACCTTGGGTAGCCCAAATTTTGTTTTCCAAAAAGGAAGATGGGAGCTTTACCTTATTTGTTGACTACCGGCACTTGAACCAAGTGACTGTGAAGAACAAGTATCCACTACCGAGGATCGATGACCTCTTTGATCAGAAAAAAGGGGCACAGTGGTTCCCGAAGGTTGAACTCAGACGAGTCCATCTATAGCTATGAGTATGCGATAAGTATATACTAAATATGGCCTTTAGATATTATTACATTCATTATGAGTACTTGGTGATTCCATTTGGAATGAACAAACATTCCAGAAGTGTTTGTGGGACTCATGAACCAAATCATTCATCCTTAGTTTGGTTCGTGGTAGTCTTCCTTGAAGATATCCTTATGTACTCTGCATCTGAGGAGTAGCACATGAGATCTTAAGTATGGTTATAGATATACTCCAATAGCACCAGATTTATGGAAACTCTCAAAGTTCCATTTTTAGATTAATGTGATCCACTTTCTTGGATACATTATCTCAGTAAATGGAGTGGTAGTGGGCCAAACCAAGGTCGAGGTAGTGTTATCATGGGAACCACCCAAGAGTGTGATAGAGGTGAAGAGCTCCCTTGGATTAGTAGGATATTACTGGAGATTCATACCTAATTTCTACAAGATATTAGAACTTTATGATAGCTTTGACTTGAAATGGGAAGCCTCTTATGTGGAAAGAGAAGATCTAGTAGTCTTTTCAACAGCTAATGAAGATTTTGACAAGCATTTCGATCTTGATATTGTCGGAGGAGGGTGTCGAGTATGTATCATTCTGCAGTGCATCAAAAACTAGGCATGGTTGTGTCCTAATATAGAGGTGAGTGGTTATTGCCTATGGTTAGTTCCATTTGAGACCACATGATCAGAAATACGCGACCCACGTTCTTGATTTAGTAGCAGTATTCTTTTCATTGAAGATGTGGTGACACTACCTGATGTGTGAGCGATTTATCATCTACTCTGATCATAAGAGTCTAAATTATGTCTTCTCTCAGAAGGATCTGAACTTGAGACATATGCGATGGCTAGAGTTCCTCTTGGACTATGACTTTGAGATTTTCTATAATCTTGGGAAAGAGAACATGGTGGAAAACTCTCCCAGTAGGAGATCTAGTTCGAAGTTGTTGAATGAAGCATTAGAGCAGTTATCCTTGTTATAGTTATCCTTTATGGATGAATATAAAGAACCTTACATCCAGGAAATGTTTGTTACCGCTCCACTCTTAGAGTGAGTCAGGGAGGCATAGGTTGGGGATACCAACTATGAGACCCTAAGTGATCAGATGTACATAGGGCATGCTCATAATGGATATTTAAATGGTTGGGAGAATTTCATTCTTTTTAGAAGATGCATATTAGTGCCAGTGATGTTGCAGGAGGAGGTTCTTGGGGAGTTTCATCCATCCTATTTGGTGATACATACTAATGTGGAAAAGATGTATGATGACCTTTAACATTAGTTTTAGTTTCCAGAGATAAAAAAGAGAGTGATAGAGTTTGTTTCTCAATTCCTTACTTGTCAACAAGTAAAGGATGAGCACCAAGTTCTAGCATGTTTATCTCAAACCCTTGCGGATCCCTAATGGAAGTGGGATGAGATATTGATGGACTTCATTATGGGTTTACCATATATTTCCAAGGTACACAATTCCATCTGGGTGATCATTGACCAACTCACCAAGTCATCCCACTTCCTAGCTATCTGAGAACAGAGTTCGGTAGAATGTTTTGGAAACTCTATGTGCATGGGATAGTTTCACTCCATCGAGTTCCATAAATGATTGTTTCAGATCATGATGATATCCTTCTATCCTAGATATGGAAAGTATTATAGGAGGCTTTTAGGACCCAGTTATGGTTGATCACTATATTTCACCCACAAACAGAACGCCAGACGGAGTGAACAATTAAGGTTATAAAATACATTATGTGGGATTTCATGTTATACTTTGGCTGTAGTTGGGAGGATCACCTACCATTGGTGGAGTTTTCATATAATAATAGCTACCATTCCACCATTTTTACGGAACTATTCAAGGTTTTGTAGGGGGGAACCTGTAGGTCACCGCTTTTCTAGGATGACCTAGGAGAGTCAACACTCATGGGTCCGGAGTTGGTGCAAGATACTACCGAGAAGATGTTGATCATCCAGAAGAGGATGAGAACTGCACAAATATGTTAGAAGTATTATCATAACATGCAGCAGAGGCCTTTGGAGTTTGAGGAAAGAGACTATGTGTTTCTTTAGGTTTCACCTCAATGTGGATTTTAGAGATTTGGCGGGGGTCGAAAGTTATCTCTAAGGTTTATCAACCCTTTTCAAATATTTCATAGAGTTGATGAGGTGGAATACTGATTATCTCTACCCCAACAATTATAATGGGTACATAAATTCTTCCACTCGTTACAAATGAGGAGAAATGTGTACAACACATCATACGTCATCAACTGGGGTGAGCTGGACATCGAGGATAGTGCGAATTTTGCTGAGTACCTAGTGGAGATCCAGGATCAGTAGGAGATGATCCTTAGTGGGTGTTCAATTACTTTAGTTAGTGTTTGGTGGAAGCATAAGAATCTCCATGAGAGTACTTGGTATAAGGAGTCTTATATTCGTGCTTAGTACCAACATCTTTTTGAGTAGCATTTTCTTTGGATTTTTAGGGACATAAATCCCCAAGGTGGGGAGAATTTAATTTCCTGATTTTTCTGTGTATTATTTGTAAATATTATATGGATTAATTTCAAGACCAGGAGCTGATATGGCATTCAATTATGATGTTTGGTGTGCCCATAATAAATGTTTTAAATAAATTAAAATATTAAATAGTACACATGAACAATTTTCCTGAAAAGTTGAATAACTTATAAATGGGTGTTCAAATTCCGAAATCGGAGGGAATTATTGGATTCAAAGTAGGGTCTTTACCCAGGGTGAGACCTAACATTGGTCAGCCTGGTTTGATTGTAGAAATACATCACAGGCATTTTAAATGAATAAAATAATTTGATAAAATTAATTTTATTTTTATTTCATCAATGCAGCGACACAATGATAGGTTTATTTTAAATAAACCCTTTAGAAGATATCCAAAGCTAGGCTCATAAGCCTGTAATCCTCTGGAGGCCCTATAGAGAGAGACTGGAGAATCCTCTTGGTAGGTGCCAATAGAACTTCAGATCAGAGATCGACAAATGTCGTTCTTGGTAGATCTCACCTACGGTGATGAAGTGACAACCGATCTTCATCAGCAATTGATCCAAAATAGCTAATGAACAAATTAGCTTGTGGATCGATCATACTTGTGGGATTATTATTGATTAGTCACTAAAAGTTACTAATATTCATAGTTAATATCTTAATATTAATGTTTTTCAAAGTTCATAAACATCAATTTTAGTCCAATTCAGAAATTGAACTTCATTTCCCATCATTGTGCAATTCATGCTTAAAGTGTCAATTTGGGCCCACTAAATAAATTGCTTGTGAAAAATAAATTTTTCATCAATTTAATTTTATATTTTGGTATATGATTCACCATTTTATTTTGAACATTTTATATTTAATGTCCGATGGATGAATCCCAAGGGAAGAAGGATATTTTTGCGCCTGAATGCAAAACTTTGTTGGAAAAAGCATAATGGGCCTAAGCCCCATCAATCAAATGTGGGGCCCACAAAGTAAGACCAATGAAACTAAAATTTTAAAAGTAGAAAGATAAAAATAATAGGATCATTTTATTCAACTATTTCCAGAGCTAATTCTGAAATTTTCTTGATGATAAATGGATCTGAATTTGAGATTTAAATGGTGGGCCTGACATGAATGCACATAAAGTTGTCCCACCATTTCGACCATAACATCCAAACGACTGCGCCAAATTTCCCGAAATTTTTATATCTCATAGAGGAAAGATGAAAGATAATATATTTCTTTTAAAACACCTCAGAATTCAGCTTTCTTCAATTACAAATTCACACATAAAAACGGTGGACAAATCTTGGTGGTTTTGTGGTCAACTTTGTAATGTCGATTTCCTTTTGAATCTTCACCCTCCTTTTGACTGTCTTAATTTTTGGGGGGTAAATAGATTATTGGGGGGTGGACCTAAGGTTCCTAATATTCATATATAAAGATCTTTTGGTGAAGGGAATAATCATATCATATTTCTCTTATCATATTTGGATCTTTGTTTTCATTATAATGTTATTATGCCAATTTGTCTTTGTAATGTTCTTCATTCTCATGTAAGTTTTTTGAATCACCTTAGCATTAAATAAAAGTTATTATTCTTCTCATTTTCGGTTCTTCTTATTTTCACATTGATACAGTTTCCCCAAGGTGTGATCTTATTCACACCAGCACTTGTGAATTTATTCACACAACGGTGGAGTGATCGTTTCATTGTTTTATATTTCTTCTTCAATCTTGCTTCTTTAAGTCGAATTACTGCTTCCATTTATTGAATAGCATAAATGGAGGGATAAGACCTTATGGGTTGATCCTAGGTAGTTTCTTGGCATGTATTTTATGTTATTTAATGTTCTTAAATTCATAATAATTTCATTACTTTAAGATTTCCATTTGATGATTTATTTTCATCTTCGTCTTCTCCAACTTTAGAAATGACACATTTAGAGTGCTAGTACGATCCAATTCCTTGGAGTGATCATTAAATTGATCCTTTAATTTCATTAGTGATTAGACTTGTAATTGTGTAGGTATTAAATTGGTGAATTATGTTGAGGAATTATATCAATTTGTGGATGCGTCTTGAATTAGTGAAACGAATGTTATATGAAAATAAATACATCCAATCCAACCCAAGTAACAAATTCTGATCAACTTATCTACATTAACTGTTTTAGAATAAGTAATTGTATGTTTTTGTTTATTTTTCTCATAAATTAGATAAGTAGTTATTTAAATAAAATCAATCCAAATAGTTGGCCACTCCATAGCCAAATCCTTCCAAAATCAGAGTGTCTCTAGGTTTATTATTCGGTCCCAATGGATTCAACCCCTACCTGTAGAAAAAAAAACAGCATACCTGTAGGGTAAATTTGGTCAAAACCAATTATTCCATGTTCTTGATTCCTACGATGAATTCAGACTAATCCATGAACAAATTAGCTCATGGATCGATAATACTTGCAGGATGATATGATCTGTGTGGGGTTTATTGGGATATGGTTCTAGAGATTTGTTCTTAATTAATTTATCATTCTTATGGGAATGGATTGAGGCCATAAGATAATTTAAAATCCCTAACAATTTCAATGCATTTTCTAGATAGGTGGGACTCCCAAGAATAAAAAATCCATGAGGTTAGAACACTATTGGCACAAAAATTATTTCCCTATGATAGGATGAGAGGGATGACGACTATTCAGTATGTAATCCAAGCTGAAAACATCCCCAAAACCATACAAAGAGCACCATTACGTCCGTGTGGGGTTGAGATGGAACTCCCACGACACCAATGTTCCCTACAACCACTCTAATGAATTTGAAAAATTGAATTTTGAGTCCAATAGAGAATTTCCCCTTCAAGGAGCCCACTTTTACTTCACGGCACATATCTTCTCATTTTGAATCTTCTGGCCTATAAATATGTGGCTCGCCCCACCTCAAAAGGATGGATACCCCGACCTTCCAACTTCCAATATCCAAAATTGTGTTTCTCCCAAGCACCACAAACCCCCAAAAACAATGGATCATCCATGGTATTGGAGCATCATGAAACCCACATTCTATTATTCCTAAATAGCCATTCCTAAGGTGGGAATGCCTTTCGCGAAGGCCTACACACTTAAAGAGGAAGAAGGTTGTTCTCATCACTTGAGGTTTTTTGAAATATTTTACCTTCATGAAGCCCTCATTTTCTATATCCTAACTTTATCACAAAGAAGGGGCACCCTAACTTGTAAATCCATTTCATATATGAGACCCATACTCCCCTAAAATAAACCAGGATTGAAAAAATACCTCTCCGCATGGACTTCTGCTTCATGAGACCCTAAAATATGTGGACCTCCAAGAATGTACGTTGTGATTTCATGGTCCCTCATGTGATTTATTCTCTTGTGATACCATAACTTTTTCTTTATAGCATGGGTACACTAATTTACTTTACTTTTCAGCCTAGGGATGCTAAAATGGACCCCATGATTGACCAAATCTCCACATCCTCACCTCCTGGAAGTTCCTATTCCTTCACTTCCCCAAGGGATGATGTGTATCAGTTATGCAAGTCCAAGGGGTTAGGATTGAGTCCCCTTCATCTATAATGAAGGACATAAAACTACCTAGCACCATCATCCTTAGTACATGAAATTAAACTATAGCCTCACACTGTGCAATGTATATGGGGTGCCCTACCTCAGGAATTTTCTTGGTCCACTCATCTCTATGTGAGTAAGATATTCCTCAGATGGAATTACATAATCCTCACATGGAATAATATTCTCTTGAGAATTTCACATGCGTAAGATGCACACCATCTCTCATCGATGATTTTTGTGTGACATGAGCGTCAGGACTACTGCTTCCTCTTATTTCTCACATAAATCAAGACTCATGTGGGCTTAGAGGTTAGTAGTGACTATAAAATTCATCTAACCCCAATGGGAATCCCCCCTAGAGTAAGCCCTGGTCTTCATTTCCATCTGGGTCTCCTCCTTAGATATAAACCCCATCATTCCCCTCTCACCCAAGACTCCTCCATATGTATAAGACCCATCATGAACCTCTCATCAACCAAGCCTCCTCCTTAGTTATAGTCCCTAATCATTCTCTATGGGTATCTTACATGCGTAAGCCCCAACCATATGGTCCACTTCCACTGAGCTAACTCCTTTGGTGTAATCCCCAATGACCCTTTCATAACTACATGGAATTTGATTCCCAACTTACTATGATACATAGGAAACCACTATGATGGTTCAAGCTCGGCATCTCATCCATTCTATCCATTCCATACATTTTACCCAATCTAGGCACAAACCATCCTGATTTTACCCAGAATGCCACATCCTAGTGAGATCATGCTATCCACCTGGGATGTTCCTATATTTAAGCCCCATCTATATCATCGCCGCTCTTAATAGAACACATGAAAATCCCATGCGTAATCCCCACACAATCCAACATAATCCAACCAAGAGAAATCCTCTTGCGAAGGAAAGTCTCAGTGCATAATCCCCACAGCACCCCTCAAAATACATGGGTTTTGATCCCCATATTCTAAACAAGTTATTTAGGATTCCTCTATGAGGTTCATCCCACCCAATGGTAACCTTGGTGTCCCCTTCTTTTTGGTACACCTCTATGATCTTCCCTTGGTGGTGTGCATATCAGCCTTTATGGTGTGAAACCTTCTCTTTACAAGGCACACCATCACGATTCTTCCCTCATTGGACATTCTAATCCATCCATATGGTAAAACATGGTTCCTCCCTTCTACGGAAATACCCCTTCCTGGTGTGTCATATTCCATTTATGGGACACATCACCCTGGGTCCGCTCTCATTGGGTGTTCTTCTCCATATATCTGGTAGTCCTTTCAAGTGTTCCCTCCTAGGGGTACACCCTCTCAAATCCACCTCCATCATGTGTTCTAATCATCCCCATTCCATCTTCACAAGATGTTAAACTAATGACCTACCTCATTCTAGATATGGGGTTCCAAAGAAAAAAAACTCAGAAGTCATGCCTCTAGCATTAGATACCTCATGACTGACTTGGGATGCCTTGGGTTTTGTGCCCCTAAGAAGCCCTCTTATGAGAAAGAATAAAAGTGACCAATGTTCTAGCTTCCAAACATGCCAGAATAATTCCCAACGTGACCACTCTCTTAAACGAAGGATTCGACCCAATCAAGACCCTTTATAATTTCCTAATAGAAGTAGCGTAATTAACCGGCGTCCACAAATAGATGGAACTGTGAATGAGTTTCAGAACCACATCTTAATCTATGGGGGAGACCCAGAATTGGAAAGGACTTCCATAGAGGGATCCATGGGAAGAGGAAATGACATCCCATGATACCATTTTGATCAAGGAGTTTAAATCAATGATAAATTGATGAATTCTACTTGCCTTTGGAATGCCGGAATGTGGGGTAAAATGCGACATCAGCAAATAATAACATGTAAGGAGGAGATCACTGGTGAAAGTGTCAAAAATAGAAATAGTGAACATGACATGAAACTCTTCTCTTAAATGTGAGTATTAGTATAATTTGGGACATTATATCAATAGGTTATCATGTTACCAAATCTATCTATTTGACACTAGGGACCTCGAAGAAAAATAGTGGGTAAAACATGGAACTCACTAGTATTTGCAGCATTAGAACGTTGGGCATCCCATTCCATGACATTGTCTGCATGGATCTCTCTCCCAAGTCATGAAAGATTAGAAAATACTAGGGAATTGGGAATTGATTTTTTTGGAACATGTATTGATAGACGAATATTCTTTCTTTGTAGGACCCATGCTGTAGGAACCAATTCACTCAATGCCCACCTACATAGGGGTAGGAGACCTTTCGATGCGATAATCCCGCATGAACCCACCTCCACCATGACATCTCCAACATGATCAAATATCGGGTTACTGCATCCCGTATCACACTTTCAAATCATCAATATGAGGGTGATTGATTCCATCATGCTATAGTAAAAGAAGGAGGGATTTATTCCCACAAGGGATATGGATCACCAGGACCTGGATGATTTTGCACCTCACCAGCACAGATGCTCCTAAGGACCATGTAGAGAGCCCCTTCTCCCGAATCCAAAAATGAACTACTTTAGGAGCCTCTCCACAGAGTGTATTTTTGACTCTCTCCCCTATGCCTAGATGGTAGGGGATGATCAAGTCACCCTAGAAATGACCACCGCCTAAGAGTCGCATAGGAGGGTTCCCACTTGGTCACATTAGTGCCATCAATGAATAGTATTCCTAGCTGAGGAATAGGTAGACCATTCCCCTACTCTACTAGCCCCAGTCTGACTCACCCAAAGCCAACATCAGGCACAAACTCAAGTAGATGACCATCAGGGGTCATCTTCTTCCATAGGTCTCGTGGACTCTTCCATCACTAATGCACTCCACCAGATCCCTACCACTATAGAACAAGGACCCCTTGATGCCCGATTGGGATCAAGCCCTCAACTGCTTCACAGGAAGGTTGGGTTGACTCATTCAACCATTTTTGTCTCCAAAAGAAATTATGGACCACTCTATGGTGATGTGACAATGTATGGAGGCCCTACCTATGAAGTCTCCAATTAGATTGGTGGTCCTCCCCGTTCTCACACCCAACATGGGGGTCTTCCCCATGATCCCAACATTAGCCAGAGTAAAGGCCCTCCTCGCTTCGTTGTTGTTCAATAAGAAGTCCCTCTCCATTTTTATGGTTCCCAATATGGAGTTCCTCCCCAAGTCTCTTATCAGTTTCACGGGTGTCCTCCTCGCATTTTCCCAGCTCCAACAGAGGTCCTCCCCACTCCAACATCCACCAAGGTGAAGTTCCTCCCCACTTCATCGATGATCAGAATGAAGGTTCTCCTCGTGCCCTCTTCACTAGACAACATAGAGATCCTCACTCTACCATAGCCAATCATAGTGGAGGTCCTTCCCACTCCCATGGAGGTCCTCCCCATGCCTCCATCAACCAGTATGGTGGTCCTCCCCATAATCATGCATCCCAACATAGAGGTCCTCCCCATGTTCCTAACAACTATAGTAGAGGTCCTCCCTACTACGTTGGCAGTCTGAGTGGATTTCCTCCCCACTATGAAGAAAATAAATGATACATAGGTCCTCCCTGTATCCCAAAAAAACAAAGTAGAGGTCCTACTTGTGTAATAAACACACAACCCGAAGGTCATCCTCACGATGAAAAATTTTCATGCCCAAACGAACCATCCTAGGGTAGAAGGGAGAATTGTATCCACTAAATGAATAACTATAGGAAGAACCAGGTCATTGTTGATCCCATTTGATTCTTAGATTTTGAATACGAGGTTAACTCAGTTATGGGTCCTTCCCCCTAGTCTTTTGCATTAGTGTCTGGGGAAGGGTCCCAGTTGGTGAGATTTTTCATTCTAGAAGGTCAAGTTCACAATATCCTCAAATATTTTATTGGGTATATACAAGAGGAGGAATAATTGGATCCATTACAAGGTCTTATGGGGCAGTCATCGCTGTCATCACCAACTTCATTCTCTACCTAAACATGAGACCATGAAGGGTATTTCTCAGACATGATAGATTGTGATCACCCAATGGATCCGCAAATAACCACCACTACCCTCGCACATGAGGAAGTGGTTGGTACCCCATCCTATAGTGATATGATGGTGCAATTGGAACCAACTCTGAGAGACGAACCATCACATAGTGATTAGTCAACTTGTGTAGTGATCTCTCCACCAGCTATTCCACTGTATTAGTGGTCCATATCCATACCATTGCCAGCTTCTCATCCAGCACTGATCGAAGATTGGGTCATCCAAGAGAAGGGTCCTACATCTAATCATGGGAGTATATGGGAAAATCTAGCCACATAACAACTATTAGTGTTTTTCTAGCTGAACGTGGTTCCCAACATCAACATTCTGGATACCCTCACTCAGGATGAGATCTCTTGCTTCCACCAGACCATTTGGGTGATTCATTTCCATATCCATGACCATCAGTTGGTCTACCTGAATAGTGGATAAAACTTCGATGACATTGTTTAGAAATTATGTATGGTTGAGTTGGAATCCATTCCATTGGCACAATATCCTACATCACCAGGTTCCCACCATACCCTTCAATGTAGATGCGTTCATAGTTTCATAGTGCCCTTAAGAATGATTGAAGAATAATCTACACATATAAGATCTATGGATGGGGGAATTATGAAACTCTACACTTCATTCCTATCATGTGGAAACTTGATTCAACTCGTATCATCAATGATATTCAAAGTGTATTCACAGTGAACATGGATAAACTCATGCTACCCAAGGATGGGGAGATCATCACAAGATCTAATAGAGAGAACATCCCACTAAGGTAGCACAATATCTTGTGGACCCTTCATGTGTCCTCACTCTCTAGCGGAGGCAGTCTCTCAACCTAGGGGAACCCTCTGCACTGTTTCCTGCTGGTATGAACCTCAACAAGGGTAAGGTATAGGTTGAGGGATTATATATTCCTGATACCACATAGAGGATTGAGGATGATCCCCCAGTTTTCACTCTGTGACAATAGATTATTGATCCATTCTAGATCATAAATGATATCATTGAAAATATAATCCCATTCAATGGTGATCCTCTAAAGGACCATGTCCCTCCTCTATCCGGACAACAGGGGAAACCATAGGTCTTCCTTGACCAGATGATCCTAGTTGAGCCTGTTGATCCTACACACCCTGACATGTATAGAATGATACCATGGTATTCATTAACAAATCCACCTGATCAACATGATAAAATATTTCAAGACCTAGATCAGTATATTCCACCAGTTTCTATGAAATATACCCTGTAGGTTGCTCTATGATCCATTGAGCCTGCCTGCCATGTTGATGAGCTGATCAATCCCATGGTGGCCCGGAATCCTAAAAAACATAGGAACCCCCGTCAGTATGACCTGATAACTTTTATCACTACTCGGGTTGAAGCCTTGGAAACATGGAAGGTGGTGATCCCACCTGAAGGAAATCAATATCCAATGTGGGTGGACGACATGAAAGCACCCCCATATTTCAAGAATACAACCTACTCTCCCTTCAATCAGATGAGATACCCACTAAAACATTTGGACCACTTCATCTGAGGGTGAGGACCTATGTTAGGAACCTCAAATTAGTAAGAAGTGTCCATGATCTGATTTTTTTTCAATCATTGGAGGGGAATTCATTTTTATGATACATCCAGTTACCCATTGGGTCCATCACCTATTGAGAAGACCTCTGTAGGAAGTATCTCTACCAGTTCAGTTCCACCACATGAAAAATGAGTGTTAAAAACCTCTTCAAGTATATGAAATGACCATATGAGAAAGTTAAAGACTTATCTCTAGGTGGAAGGGCCTCACGTAAGCACTTGAAATTCCACTGACACCAAAAAATCCATTGATAAATTTCATGGGGAATGTCAATGAAAATTGGTCCCCTCCATTATCACTCAGATTTTCCATGGTGGATTTTTGTATTTCTCTGAAAAGGATCAATTCATACAGGAATTATTGATGCAAGATAATATGGAACATCCCTTTCCTCCTTTATCCCCTATAAGAAGATACACTAAGACAGATACTTCCGCCATAGTGCATGTAGGGGATCTGGAGTTGCTAGAGTTATTTTTAGTAGAGCCTCATTAGGAACCACCTTATTGAAGACAGAAGCCTCCACATGCTCTACCTCATACACCTCAGAATCGACAATCACCTTCTCAATAGGAAACACCACCTAAGAAAGAGAATGTTGTTCTGACCCCTCATCCATCTTTGTCCCCTCGTTAGGGCTACACACCCAGATTCCCCATTCCACATAAGAGAAGCTGAAATACTCCTTCCCAAATTCCAAGGTCCCTAATTATTTCCATAGTTCTCTATAGAAAGGTATAATGAAGCTTCTAGAATGTATAAATCCCCATGAGTCTAAGCTTACTGATCATCCTAATCACTTCCCTTACCACATGATCCTTGGACACACCATAAAGTAGTTCTATGTGTTCAAGTACTGACACTAAGATTAGGTGGAAAACAATGTGATCAGGATGGGCAAGGTTTTGGAAGTTGTTACACATTTCTTGGCTGAGATTGAAAGCAACAATGAAGGTTTTGGTGAGTGATAATAGTTCTCTAGCAACGGGAATCACAAGTATGATGACCGGTTGTCTTACAGGGTAGTCTCTAGTGCCCACAACATCATTCGTGATTTTCTAGGCCATCCCGAGCCTCTAGAAGTCTTTGTACCTTCTCTAGTGGATTATTTTTTATTCACCTATCAGCCTTACACATTTCTAAATAGTAGGAACTGATGAAACAAGGGAAATCAAGGTCCCCCACTGATGCCGAATGCATCCCATATTCTTGGTGATTTCATGCCTCCGAATAAGGGAATCACACCTATAGTCCACCAAGCATTGGAAGACTCCTATGAGGATGATCAAGAATGTGCATTTGTGAATACCTTCGAATTAGTATATCCCTAAATAATTCCCAATGATGAGAAGAATTAGGTGAGACTTCAAAATTTCCCCAACCGATACCATCGAAGGAGAAGTCGAGGATAGTAAAGCTACCAAAATGATCAGTCCAATGCTTCAAGATAGGATGTGCATGCTAATGAGACCAGATAGCAGGAATTACATAGAGCTCAGTAGGAACAATCCTTCTATCCTACTTCACTATACCCACTGCTACCACTGATCAAGCTTTATGATTAGGTAGAACCACTGTTGTTTCATCGTGATTGACCATGTTAATCAAGGTCTCAATTAGCTGACAGTTAGCCAGTGGTGGTTATTGGTAGTTTATATGATAGGAAACATGATGTTTCCAGTAACATCTAGAATTCAATGGTTCCACCAACAATGCATGTCATGCTTCCCACTATAGAGAAACCTCCCACGGGTAGAAATGTCCGCCTCACATGAAAGTATGATGTGTTGAAGCAACTCACCAGTTTTACATAAAAGGTATCAATCCTCAAAGACCTCCATCTGTCAGAAGATATGCGATAATCCCTCACATAATCCTCGAAAATCACCCTCCATTTTGAAATAGAGGTTATGGTAGTTGATACTTTCTATACTGAGGGAGTCAATCGGTAGTAATTTTAGGTCATCATCTATTTCTCTAGAGAAGATGAGAGTTATCTTATACATGGAATCATCCACCCGTTTTACATCATTGGGCAGTTCAATGGCATGGAGTTCCATCACTATCTTGTCGAAATTGGTTTTCAGATCAATCTCATCCCAACTCGGATGCTCTGTAGTTTGGGACTCTCTGAAGTATATTTGAGCCCTTTTGACCAAAATATCTAAGGGTATGATAAGACCGAATAAAATATCACGTGGAAGGATCTGTTTGAAGACCCATTTATATTGTTTGATAGAAGACATTGAAATCATGGTTGTCTTATAGGACACCTCTTAAAATGCATTTATGGGTACGCCCTAGCTTCATATGTATGTTTTAGTCCCCTCATTGTATCACCAATTTCTCAAGTACTCTCTCAACAGTCGAGTAGGAATTATACAAGGTGACACTTCTCCTTTTGTCTCTTGTGAAGACCATTATACTGATGAAGCTTATTACTAGAGTAAAAATAAGAATGCTTAGACCAATGAGGTTTAGCACACCTCCATCATAGTTATCCCGTGGACAGATCTGGAAGACACGTTCATCCTCTCGATTCACCATTTTGAGGTTACAATGCTATAATTGTGGAACTACTTTTTCATCTATGAGAGAAGATAAATCTACATCCCTAGGCTTATGTAATTTTGTAATATTACCTTTTATTCATACATGGGTCAATATCAGGTGATAATGGAACCCCCAACTCTTGTCAGATATTGAGATGTTCACTCCATTTCTATAACAGTTTACCAGACCAACTTGTTTTTTCGAGCTAGGTTAAACCACCAAAAAAATACACGTAACCATTACTTTAACATCAAGCATGGAACTCATGATTTAAGGATTTATGGAATTGTCTGAACACCATCTATTTCCATGATTTCAGTATTGAAAAAGTATCCTAAAGAAGATTCCACCACCGCCCAAGCCGACACTAGTTTTCCCTTGAAATCGATAAGATTGGAAGGTTCACCTCTTCCAAATGATTACCCTACCTATAATGATTAATGATATTTGGAGGTTTCTCCTCTTGAATTTGAGGAAGGTTTCCCCACCACCGTCGGTGACCTGGTTCCGGTGAATCTTGGTATGAAGGCATATCTAAGGCCAACACTGATTAGTAAAGCCATGCCTCTAGAGGAACAACAAAAATACATGGATTTATTGAAGCAAAATCATGTTGTATTTTCTTAAATCTATGATGAGATTCCAAGGCTGGACCCTCAGGTCTCCATCCAACATCTTGGTCTCCCTATAAGACATCACAGGTTCAAGAAGAATCCTAGGAAGATGCACCCATCCCATGGTGCCATGTTTGAGGTCGGAGTTAAAAATATTATCAAAGGAATATTCGTTTAAGAAGTCCAGTAACCCAAGTGGATAGATAAAATCATCCTAGTCTGGAAGAAGAATAGGAAGATCAAAGTCTGTATCGACTTTTAGGATCTCAACTGCCATTATCTGAAGGATGATTTCCCCTTCCAGTGGTGGAGTTTTTGATTGATTCCATAGATGGGTTCTAGGATCTCTCCTTCATGGATGGGTACTTCGGGTATAACCAGATCTAGATGGCCCCTGAATATGAGGAGTCTATCACCTTCAGAGATCTAGAAGGTACTTTTTTCTATCAGGTAATGCCTTTTAGTCTGAATAATGTAGGAGCCATCTATCGGTGAGATATGCACTACATCTTTAAGAAAATTCTCAATATGTTAGAGGAACTCTATATGAATGTCTTTATAGTAAAATCCCACAAGTGAAAGGACCATATCATATAACATGAGAAAGTTTTCATCTTCCTTTGTTCCTAGTAGTTCAAGATATACCCCTTGAAATGTGCTTTTGAGGTGACCTCTAGAATGTTTCTCAATTTCATTGTTATATACATAGGCATCAATATCGACCCATAGAAGATGAAGGCTATCATCTGGATGCCTTTCCCAAGTAATCATTTGGAGCTATGAGGTCTCTAAGGCCACTTGACATACATATTCTGATTCATCAAGAATCTAGCTGGAAATTTTAATCCCATCTCTAGGATCATGAAGAAATGTTCCATATACTAGTTGGATGATGAGTTCCAAACTACCTTTGAGGAGATTAAGAAATATCTTATTAAACCTATGGTTATGATGCCACCCATATTAGGGAAGCCTTTGGATCTCTATTTGACCACCCTGGAGATATCCCTCAGTTCCTTGCTCACTCAAAAGAAAAATGAAGGCATAGAGAAAAACTTATACTATCTTAGTCACATTATCCTCAACAAAGAGATCAAATACTCTCCCATCGTGGAATGCTGCCTCGCACATGTATTTTCATTGCAGATGTTGTGGCACTATTTTAGCATCATGAGGTATAGTTGGGGTCTCGTGTGGATTTTCTAATTTATATCCTAAATCACCCAATGTTGATAGGATATCTAGCATGTTGGATAGTGATTCTTAATCATTTACACATCATATTCATCCCACAAAAGACTGTTAAGGGTCAAGTGGTGGCCGAAATTCCGTCTTCTCATTCAGACGTCAAGGAAATACCTTTAGATGTTAATTTTCTAGATGATTCTATCCTCTCTCTAGACCAAGCCATGTTATGTTAGAAGATAAACTCCAATGGTGCCTCTTGGAGTCCAATTGGTAGAAGTATTAACAACTCCAAGATCAATAGAGTGGGTCTAGAAATCATCTTCATCGCCCTGATACAGGCTTTCTGTCCCTATTTGTTCTTTCTATCAAAAGGTTTCATGAACAACAGGGAAGAGTATTCGGCTCTGATTACTGGTCTCAAGTCAACTCTTGAGATGAGGTTCCCTATTTTCATGTGAAAGGGGACCCCAATTACGTCCTCAAGCAGATTAATGGTGTTTAAAATACAAGGAAGCCAGATCCCATGCCCATACTTAGGAGCACTCACTAAATGATGGCCTAGTTCCCATTCCAGCTAGAGGTGAACCATGCTCCATTATCCAAGAATAGTCAATATGATGCCCTGGCTTTTCTAGCTGCATCTCTCATATATCTCGATGAGGATTATATATTCATTCATCCGGCATATCAAAGAGTCATCGCTCCCATCACTTTAGACAATGATGAAAATTAGCAGGTAAACCACCTGACAGTTGGTGCTTCCACATCAGGATATCAGGACCCCCCTCACAACCAAATAAACCTCAGATTAGACATCTACCTTTTTCTAGTATCCCTATCATGGGACTCTCCCACTGGAAGGAGCTGAAAGTGAGAGAATCTTTCAGCATGCAACTTAGTTCAACCTCCAGAGTAGAGCCAACCACAATAAGATTATCTACAAGAGTGGGTTTGATGGGATTATCCTCCATTTAAATCAAGGAGATGAGATTCCCTAGGCCATGAAGGAAGTTCATGCTGAGTATTGTTGTGCACATTAGGTAGGGTTAAAGGTCACCCACCAGATTCAAAGGGTGAGATACTTCTATCCCACTAGGGTCCATAACTACATCGAGTTCACCAAGAGGTTCTACACATGTCAGATCCATGCCATTTTTTTTGCATCAACTACTAAAGGCCCTCCATACAGCTAGGTACACTCAGCCCTTTTCAGTTTGTGTACTTGATATTGTGGGATTATACCCACCAGTGACAGCTCTCCAGTGTAGGTTCATTCTGACTGCAATGGATTTATTCTCTAAGTGGGAAAAAATTACTCTCTAGGAAGTAAATGACTGATTAGTAATTGAATGAATGATATCAAAAATAATCTATTTATTGGGGTTTCCTCATGCTATTCTCACCGACAATGACACCGATTTCTGGGTAGTTGAGTTGAAGAAGTTGCACATTAAGTACAACATATGATCCAACTATACATTTCGTAACCATGCATAGAAAAATAGAAAGATCAAGTCATTCAACAAAACTCTCTCCAACATTTTCAGAATATGGTAGGTCATAACAAGAAGATTTAGCCAAAAATCTCCCCAACACTTTCTTGGCCTATCAGACGACAACCTGCAATTCCACCCATGTGACTCCAGATTCCCTATTATATAGAACAGAGGTAGTATTTCCCATTGACATTATGATACCTTCACTCTAAAAAACTATCTACAATCAAAAAACATTATACAAGATATCCAAAGTCAGTCTAGATGAATATGAATCCCTTAACGAGAATAGGCTCCAGGCCTTGAATAATCTAGAGAGGCACTGGAATCAGATATCTAGAGCTTTCAAAAAGAACGTTCGCCTCCTCTCATTCCTCCAAGGTGATAAATTTTGGATCTAAAAACCCCAAATATACCTGTCAGGAAGACACTAAAGTTGGAACTCATGTGGGAAGGACCCTACATCACTCATAAGGTCTGTCCCAATGGTTTATACTCTTTGGTCACCATGGATGGGGAGCACATCACTCCTCCAACCAATGCCAACTTTCTCAATCAAAATTTTCATGAAATAAGAGCAATAAGGTCCAAACTCTTTGACCCTAATCTAAGAGCACCAAGGTCCAAACTCGATGAACATAAACTAATATAACCAAGGTCAAAACTCTATGACCATAAAATAAGAGCACCAAGGTCCAAACTCTATGAAATTAAACTAGGAGCACCATGTTCCAAACTCAATGACCTTAAACAAAGAGCCCCATGGTATGAACTATAAAACATTAAAATAAGAACAAAATCAACCTAGATGCATGAATTTAAAATTCACAACACTTATGGTCTTTCCCAAATGACCTAAAAAGGCACAATCCCACATCCTATTTGCATGGATTTAAATTTCATTATAATTATTTTCCTAGCCGAACAATGAAAAAAGGTACCACATTGTAGTGTTATCACCTAACAGAGCATCACCTCCATCACTGGTTATCTGCCATGCCACATGAAAAATCTGTGTGTTGCTTGATTCTTACCCTCATAGGATACTTAGTGACATCCAAAAAATTTTTCTTCAGGTTGAACTATAATCTCATCAAACCTTCAGCCCCTTGGACTCTTTTTAGTCCAATCCTTTTGACTTTAAACTGTGTGTGGGTTTTCATTGAAGATATGTTATGCATTTTGGGCCTCCTTGATCCCCATTCACATAGAGTTGTTCATACTATACTTCAAATATCCCTTTTCATGGATACCCCCTCTCTTATTGTCCAAGCATCACAACTTTAAACTGTGTGTGAGTTCTTATCAGAAGTGTGTTGTGTGGTGCTGGGTCTTCTTGGTCCCCATTTACATTGAGTTTCTATGTGAAAACATGCTACATATTTTTTCTTTAGAAACCTCATCCTATGGTCCAAACTCTATAACCTTAAACTAAGATTCCCAATATACTAGTCACATGATGATTAACTGCGTAACAACCTTCATCCTGGCTGTACGATAATAAACTGCATAATTCCATAATGTCCTTACTTGAGAGGATATTTATTTTTTTCATTGTTCATATACTATGTCATCTCCAAGATCTACGTATGGGATATATAGTGAGGCCCAAAATATCATGTCTTTGATCCCAACCCTAAAACCAACTTTCCACCCCCTGGCCTTTGTTTCACTTGGGAACGCATGGGTTGGCATGAGGGAATCCTTGGTCCTCAATCACATTAGGGTTATAATGGTTGCTCCTTGAACCTCCCTTGTGAATACTATTATCCCCCTTTATCCTAGTGGCATGATGATAAATTGCATAGGAACTATCGTCCTTACCATATGATGTTAAATTACTCAGACCAGTAAACAACGATATCATTTCTATTGACATAAGTCACATATCGTGGAATCTTCAAGAACTATGTTTGTCTTAATTACTATCCATATAGGATACATAGTGACACCTATATTCTATATCCTGGCCTATCCACTTTGATCACTATGACCCCTCTCTATGTATGGATCTTATAATGACCCAGTCTTGACATTCATTAACATTACATAACTTTTTCAAAATACAAAAATCATTACACAAACAGACGCTTGAAGACTATACTAGTCTAGTTCCTTTGGATACATGGAAACATAAACACATGTACATAAATGAGATACATTATCTCCCACTAGGCTCTTATTGACTATAAACCTTCTTCTAATCATCAAACATAATACATATCTTCATAAAATGGGGAAGGAAACATAAAAATGGGTGAGATCGAATGCTCACTAAGGGTAAACAAAGGAGACATGCACACATAATCATAAGAATAAGGGTATGAGAAAATGATCATAAATAAAGAAGATCATACCATTCATATCAAAGATCATATACATGAATCATGACATAAATCTTGGTAGTTCATAATACTTGAATAATAAGGAAATAAATAACACAATCCATGAAATAATAACTTAGTAATGAATCAGGGAATTGTGGTAGACACATAATCATATAATATGATTTCCATAGTATCCAATACATCACTACCAATACCATATTGGTAGTAGAGGATAACTCCCCATACCATCTTGGTAGCATGAATTCACTCCTCATACCATCATGGTAGTCATGGTTCACTCTCATTACCATCTTAGTAGTCCAGTTTTATTCCCAAAACCATCTTAGTACATCCCATGAGATATAAATCATTACCCAATGCATTATAAGAGATATATGTCCCACCCATCTCATAATGAAATCATACATACATGTGCTGTAAGATCATAAATAATTATATCATAACTCATGAAATGAAATGGGTATATAAACATGTAATCACACCATTACTTGTGGGAAGATATAGTTTTCATAATAATTTCATCATAAATAGAACCCATGAAAAGAATAGGGTTTCAAAAACATATAACCCATGAATGTGAATTGGGTTCCAGAAACATCATTCCATAAAAACATAATCTATTTAGAGAACGAATATTAATGGAAACATTGAATAAATACCCCATAAATTCATTATTAACGCCAATGGATGTTATCTTAAATGATAAATAATTTTGAAATATCTTTTAATAACATTTCTTGAGGAAAATATCCTTTATTCTTTGAAAGAGTTTTTTTAACATAAAAGCTTTTGAAAACCTTTTTATTTGAAAATAGATGTGAAAACTTATAAAGTGATATTTGAAAAAAAATAAAATAAAATAAAAATCCTTTTTAATTGAAAATTATCTTGAAGAATATTTTTAAAAAAATATTGAATTTTTATTAAAAAACATGGTTTTTAAATAAAATATATTTCCGACAGAAGAGAGAGAGAACCATATTTTACTTAATTTTTTTCTTAAGTACAAAATAGTGGAAATATTGGTACGAAAACATGATTATATTTGAAATAAAAATAGTAAAACGAAACTATTGAGTCTTATTGAGATACAGATCATAATATTTCTTCAAATATGCATAGTTATTAATAATATCAAAAAGTCATGAGATTGTTTAAATGAACTCTTACCACTTGGTTACTTAAGACCATACTCTTAATTTAGTAAAAGGAAATTAAATGAAAATTAAAATATCATGAAAATAAGGATATCCATGATATAACATGTAATTATATACACCTTGAAAAATAATTTAGGTTCATAACAATACATGAGTCTCAATGAAGGTAATTTGAGACAAAACATTTTTTACCGATTTGGAAAATTTTGAAACTTAAACCCCATGAATGAAATTTCTAAAATGGATATTTGAATATCCATATATTTATGTATAATAAAAATATAATACAATCATGGTTAGTACATACACCACACAAAAGTAATGAGTGGCGAACATAGCGTGTATCTCGTGAAAATAAAAAGTGAGAACAAATCCCCTTACCTTGTATCTTGACTCTCGTCGTACTCATTCAAACCACATCTATAATAAATATAAATTAAATATACATATTTTAAATAAACATATCCTTATATATAATACCATATATTTTTGTATTATGACCTTATATTACCCGCTTGTTAACAATCCTATTTTAAGTTTTCACTTTGGGTAATATTCGCTTTGTTCTTTGCATATGTATTAATTTGTTATACCATTGGTCACTATAATTATATCAGGATTCCAGAATGTGAACCATGATATAAATATCATTTATATTCAGTATATTTATATTTTTATATTCTATAGAATATAGAAGTTTGAAATGGAATACACCATTCATGGAGATGGTAAGTCGTACATATGCGTGAATGGTGTTTCCGTTTTTGTTATCACATTGAAAGAAAGTATATAAATGACATATGTATATATATATATAATTATTATAGTATAAATATTAAATCATATATATCATATAATTTCACTAAACCCATCCTTAATACATTCCATGTGGTTTGTGAACGAATCACATTTTTTTGAGAGGGCGGTAGTCCATGCTTTGTCAAACGAGATTATCATATCAAAAAAAAATTGGAAATAAAAGGTATTTATTGAAAACAATAATACATAAGTTTAAATAAATAATAAATATCATATATAACATAAATAATACTATAGTTTCCATCATAATGGATACCATTATAGGTGGTAAGAAAAATTAAACAATCAACATTTAGTGAGACGGTAGTTTGTCATACACATAAACAGTATGTTCATTATCCATTTGAAGGAGGTGTGTATAATTTTAGGTTGAATTATTAGAATAAAAATATCCTAGTATATTGAGCATACTTGTGTTTTTATACAATCATGGAAGAAATAAATTGGAGGGGGGGAGAAAGAAAATAAAAGAAAGGACTTGAGAGGAGACATTACCTCTTGATCGGGTAACTTTTTTTGGTTTGTGCCAAAAGTCTTACTTGGATTTCCCTCTAGAGAAGGTAAGGATTATATGATTAAGATAGGAATTAAGGTAAGTTTATTGGGTAGGTTTTTTCTTAACATAATTGGTTTTATTGGTGTGATGAAGTGGGAGAGGTGCTGGATTTTTGTATGGAAGGAAAAGGTCTCACTTGGAATTTTTAGAAACAAGTTATTTGTATACATGTTCTTACCTAAAAAAATCATACCAAACAAAAAATCTCAATAATTGAAGGTTAATGGACTAAATTTGTACATAGAATTGGTGTTGTAAAATTGGATATGTCATTTAGGCCCTTAATTTTAAGGTTTAGTTCCTAATTAAGCTTAATTTTCCCTTAATCGCTATGATTAATTTTATTTACTTTTACTAATCATTTTGGTCAAAAATTATCTTATACTTATTAGAATATAAATATTATACTAAAAAATGGTTAATTTAATTTTTTCAAAATTCAAATCATTGAATTAAAAAAATTAATATTATTGCTAATCCTGTAGACAGGACGAAATAACAGGTTTTTAAAGTAGAAAAATGATCAAAAGCTTGTTAAGATTTTACATTGAATTTCAAAGTGAAATTAATTGTAGTGAATTAAATTGTATTAAAATATTTAATATTTATCTATGGTGACCTTAATAAAAAAATTAAAATATCATTTAACATTAATAATTAATTAAATAAAAGGAAGTTTTTAACTAAAAACAGTATTTTTCACTATTTATCACAAAATGAAGTTTCTTAGAAAAATCCAAAAAATTCACCCTAAGATAATTTCGACGTTCTGAATTAAAAAAATATTTATTTTATTATATTAAATTTTTTTATGTGTCTAAAATTAGTTTTATTATTAAAATTGGTTGGTTCAAAAAACAATATTTTAAAACATAAAATGACTTTACCAAAAATCATATATTTCATTATCAATATGTTTTATTTATATATAAAAATAATAAAAAATATTTGAAAAGTAGTTATTACTATTAATATTACTAGTTTTAATGTTTAGGTTATAATTATCTCATTTAAATAATTATATCATTAAAAGCAATGTGTCAAAGAAACTCAGTGTGGCATGTGATGCACTCTAAGTCAGTGTTGCATGTATTATACCCCAAGTTGGTGTTCCATGTAACCTGTGACAATTAGGTGTTGTGTGTAACATATAACAATTTTTGTGATGTGTGAGAGGAATTTTTGACTTAATTCATTGCATGAAAAAAATTAATATTTAATATATTTGAAAAAAGGTACTTAAAAACTCAGGTTGTTACATTCTACCCCCTAAAAATGAATTTCTACATCAAAATTCCACACTTGGGTAAAAAAATGTGGATAATTATACTTCATAATATCCACAAGTTCCCACATAGATGCCTCTAACTGGTGATTTCTCCACAAAACATTTACCAGTTGAGTGGTCTTGTTTTATAGAACTTTCTATGATCGGTCAAGTATTTAAACTAGTTGTTCTTCGTAAGATAGATCCTGCCAAAATGGTATGAACTTTTTGTTTAGTACTTGTGAAGGGTCAGGTATGTACTTCCTCAAGATAGATACGTGGAACACATTATGGACTTCAGATAGATTTGGGTAATGTTCCAAGTGATAGGATACCATCCCGATACAATCAAGAATCTCAGAGGGACAGATATACCTTGGGATTAGTTTCCCTTTCTTCCCAAATATTATAAATTTCTTCCAGGGTAATATTAATAGAATTTTTTTTTCACCAACTTCAAATTCTAGATCATGACTATAGTTATCAGCATAAATTTTATTCTGGCTTTGAGCTTCCTTGATATGCTATGGAATGGTTCTAACCTTATTGGCCATTTCTTCAGCAATCTCAAGTCATAATAGATTTATTTCTCCAACTTCATCCCAACACGCTGGAGATCTACACTTATTTCGATAAAGTTCTTCATAGGTTTCCATCTTAATTATTGAGTGAAATCTATTGTTGTATGAAAACTCAACTAGATTAAGGTCTTGATCCCAAGAAACCTTGAAATCCTGAGAACAAGATATCAACATATTTTCTAGGGGTTGAGTCATTATTTCCGACTGACCATATGTCTGAGGATGATAAATAGTGAAGAAACTCAATTCTATATCAATTTCTTGCTGAATACATTGCTAGAACTTTGAGGCAAACCTCGAATCCTGATCTGATATAGTGTAATGTGGTACTCCATACAACCTTAGCACTTCCTTAATGTATATCCTAGAAATCTGATCCAAAGAGAAATATTCTCTAATAGAAATGAATTGTGGTGACTTAGTAAGGATATCAACTACCACCCATATAACATTAATCCCTTTATTTGTTTTTGGTATTCCAATAACAAAATCCATAGTGATGTTCACCCATTTCCATTTTGGTTTGGGTAATAGATTAAACACCCCCTTTCACTTTGGTATTTTAGCATTAACTTGTTGTCATACCAAGCATCAAGATACAAACTTGGTGATATCTCTCTTCATGAAATCCCACCACAAGTATTATTTCCTGTCCTTATACATCTTTGTATTTCCATGATAAATATATAATGAAGAACTATGAGCTTCCTCTAACAACTCCTTCAAATATGGCATGGAAAGAACACATACATGAATCACGAATCTTATCATTCCATACTAATCAAGGTTAAACTCAAGAACATTTATAACATTATTTTTCAACTATTCATATTACTTCTTCACTTGCTTAATTTTCACTTGGATAGAGGGTTGAACATTCATGTGAAAAAGATATGATTTTCCCCTTCATTTAGGATTTCTATATCCATCCTTTAAAAATCCATATATATTGCATATTTTGTGATCCTTATCATGGATAAGCTAGAATGATACTTCTAACTCAAAGCATAGACCAACTTGTTCTCTTTCCCAGGGTGGTAATGTATTGATAAATAATAATCCTTTATCATCTTTAATCATCTTCTCTAGTTCATGTTCAACTCCTTCTATGTTAATATATATTTTAGACTTTTAGGAATAGTATATATATCACACATTTCTCCATAAAGATAATGCCACCATATCTTTAATGAAAAAATTACCACTGCTAACTCCAAATCATGAGTGAGGTAATTCTACTAATGAATCTTCAAATATTGTAAGGTATAGGCTATCACCATGTTATTATGCATAATAGAACATCCCAATCCCTTCTTGGATGCATCTTTGTAGATTACAAACCCATCTCTGATATAGGGTAATGTATGAACATGTGCAGTTACCAAACTTCTCTTCAGTTCCTTGAAATTTTCCTTATATTTATCTGTCCAGAGGAAATTGACACCCTTTCGAGTCAACTTGGTCATAATATTAGATAGTCATGATGAATTCTCCTCAAACCATCAATAATATCAAGCTAAACCAAGAAATCTATAGATCTCAATCACCATGGTTTCTCTAGGATAACATTCAATGGCCTCTATATTTTATGGATCTACTTGTATACCATCTATTGAGATTATGTGACCCAAGAATGAAACCTTATATAGCTAAAATTTATACTTTTTAATTTTTTCACATACCTTTTCCTTCCATAGGGAATTTATTACAATTATCAAGTGATCTTCTTGCTCTTCCTTACTCTTTTAATTGATAATAATATCATCTATAAAGACTACCACAGACATATATAGGTAATATATAAAGAATCATGTTCATTAATTCTATAAAGATTTTAGGTGAATTAGTAAGACCAAAAGTCATTACTATATATTCGTAGCGTTCATACCTTGTACGGAATGTATTCTTGGGTATATACTCTTTATTTAAACTCAATTGATGATATCCAAAACAAATTTCAATCTTGGAAAAGTACCGAGCTCTATGTAGTTGATCAAAAAAGTCATCAATATAGGGAATATGATTCTTTTTCTTGATTGTGATCTTATTAAAATGTCGATAATCAATACAGATCCATTTTGATCTATCTTTCTTTTTCAAAAAAATAACTGGTTCACCCCGAGGTGACACACTTCTCTGAATGAATCCCTTATCAAGGTTTTTTGGAACTTCTTCTTCAATTATTACAAATCAATTTGGGCTATTCTGTAAAGAGTCTTTGAAATTGGTGTGGAATAAGGTATGAGTTCTATTGAGAATCCAACTAGATGTTTTAGTGGAAGGCTATGTAACTTTTCTAGAATTACATCCACAAAATCCCAAACAATATGAATATCATTGATGTTGATTCTCTCCACAACCAATTGAGATAAAAAACCCTTTTAAATGATAATTAAGACCCATACACTAGATGTAATCTCCATAGGAAGTTCATACTTATCGTCACATTTATGGATGATCATAGGAGGGTTTGAAATATCAAAAGTAACTTCCCTTCCTTGAAAACTGATGTTGGATTTATGTACAGAAATCCAATCCATGTCTAATATGTCATCAAATTCAACTAAAGAAAGAATTACATTATTTGTAGGAAAAGCATTCCCACAAATATCAACTGGAGAGGAATCATGGACTTGAGATGAAATCATTGTACCATTAGGGGTTAACACTGCTAACTCAACGTCTAATTATTTTGGTGGAATTTTAACACCCTTATAAAATTATTTAGATATGAAAGAGTGGGTAGATCTAGAAGTAAATATGATATTATTAGTTATAGATTCGATGGTAAATGTACCTTTCATCATGTCATTACTGCACCCATAATCAGAAATAGAAATTGAATGATATTTCCCCTTATCCCCCAACTTAATAGGTTTCTGTTTTTGATCATCATCACCAGCCCTTGGGTTTTGGAAGTGGATAGCATAATGACCATTCTACATACACTTGTATGACAAAATCGTGGGAGGTGTATTCAGTGCAGATTTTTCCCCATTCACAATGTTAGTTAACTTCTTCCAATCATTTCGACAATAAAATTCCTAATGGCCTTCCCTTTCACACATAAAATATAACCTTTATAGAAATTTCCTCCATGATTCTTATCAAAATTAGAGATTAAATGAAAATTCATCTTATTTTTTTCATGTTTTTTAGATTTTCCTTTAAACTCCATATTCATCCTCTTGTGAAAACCATGAGATTGATACATGACTCTAACCTCCATTTAAACCTTGATTTCACAATGCACAATCTATTTATAGCAACTAAATTCTTTTATAGACAACACCGTTCAGAGACTTGGATTTAAGACACTGAGGACCTATCAAATTTTATTTCAGGTTGGATGATAATTCCTAATGAAAACCTTAAAAGTCTCATTAAATTATCCTTATAGGCACCAATAGATTCATCACCCCTTTTCATAAAATTAAATATCTATTTCTCCATCTTGATAAGAAGAATTTGGGGAAACTAATTATTGAAAAATATGTTCTTGATGTCATCCCAATCCATGGATTCTATCTCAACTTGATTCCTCATATTCTTTATTAGAGTCCACCATTAATATACTTCTCCTTCTAATTGATAAATAGCCAGAATGAACTTAACATGTTTTGAACACCAAATAATGGTGAATATCTATTCAGTGGTACCAATCCATTGTTTAGAAACAAGTGGATCTGAAGGCCCTCTAAATGAAGGTGGATGTTTCCTCACGAAATAATCAATATAATTTTTTCCCACATTTTATCATTTATAATTCCACCATGATTCATAGATTGAAAAAGCTATGTGAGAATAGAAATAATATTTTTCATTATAGCTCCCATATCATTTTGTTTCTCAGGAGGACAATTATTTCATTTTACAACACAATAAGCATCAACGTGATTCCTTCGGGTTATATCCATTGACTAAAACCAAATGCATAAAGTAAGAAATAGTTATCATAATGAGGTACCACATAATCATGAAAAGTCACTAATAGGATTTATAACTTATGACACATTCCTTATTCTATGAAACTATAGGTTTGTCCTAGGTTATTCATAGAAAAGTTATTTTTAACCCTTAATGAGGTTTCATGAAGAGTTTGTGAATTTACAAAGAATATCCCTAAGGAGTGTCAAACCAGGTGTACAACTAGGCCCATTTTCATGTACCAGATTACCTTAAGTCATGCCTAAAACATATTTTCAGAGTTGTTACCCCTAGGAGCATCTATTCCAGATCCACACAAACTTCTAGTATCTTGATATGGAAGTATTTCTAAGAAACCACTCACTCTATCCTTTACCAAAATTCTAGTGAATTTTCTTAAACATTGACTCATCCTTGTACTTATCATTAGACATTTTCTTAGGGTTATCACTATGGTTTTTTCATCCTCATTTACAAGGGTCAACTAATATTTTCCTCTGATACCAACTATAATAAATCAGTATTGATGTACATTAACATTACATTAATTTTGTGGAATACATAAATCATCACACAAATAGATTATTGAAGACTATACTTGTCTAGAGCCTTTGGAAACACGGAAACATAAACACAGGTACATAAATGAGATACATTATTTCCCACTAGGTTCTTATTTACTCTCACCCTTCTTACACACATCAAACATAATACATATCTTCATAACCTAGGGAAGAAAACATAATAAGGGGTGAAATCAAATTCTCAGTAAGGGTAAAAAAGGGAGACATGTTAGAATGATCATGAGTATAATAGTATGAGAACATGACCATGAAAATAGAAGATCATACCCTATATATCAAAGATCATATACATGAATCATGGCAGAAATCTTGGAAGTTCGTAAGACATGAATAATAAGGAAATAATTAACATAGTCCATGGAAGCTTAACTTAGGAACAAAACATGGAATTGTGACATACACATAATCATATACTATGATTTGCATAGTAGCCAAGGAATCTCTACAAAAAACCATGTTGGTAGTGTAGGTTCACCCCCCATAACATCTTGGTAGTCATGGTTTACTCCCATTGACATCTTGGTAGCATGAGTTCACTCTTCATACCATTTTGGTAGTCATGGTTCACTTACATGGCTATCTTAGTAGTCAAGGTCCATTCCCAAGACCATATTAGTCTATATCATGAGATATAAATCTTTACCCAATGCATTGGAGGGTGATATAGCTCCCACCCATCTCATAATGAAATCACACATACATGTGCCACAAGATCAAAAATAATCATAACATAACCCATGAAATTAAATGGGTATCATAAACATGTAATAAATATATAACATGCGTAAATAGACAGGTTTCATAATCATTTCATCATAAACATAACCCGTGAAAAGAATCGGGTTTCGAAATATATAAATTGTGAATGTGAAACTGGTTCCATAAACATTATTCTATCAAAATAAAAACCATTAAGAGAAATAATATGAATGGAAACATTGTATAAATTCCCCACTAAATCATGAGTAACACCAATTTATGTTTTCTTATATGGTAAATAATTTTTAAAGATCATTTAAAAACATTTCTTGATGAAAATAACCTTTATTCTTTGAAAGAATTCCTTCTAAATCATAAAACCTTTTGAAAACATTTTTCTATGAAAATAGAATAAAAAACTTATAAAAAAATCATTGAAAAGAACAAAAACAAATTAAAATCTTTTTTCCTTGAAAATTATCTTCGAGTATCTTTTATAAAAAAATTTGAAAACATTTTAAAAAATATGGGTTTTGAATACAATAGATTTTTGACCAATGGGAGAGACGGACAGATTTTACATAAAATTATTATCTTAAGTAGGAAAGAGTGGAAAATGGTACTAAAACATTATAAAATATGGAATAAATATATTATAAGTAAACTCATGAGTTTTCTTGAGATATGTTTAATAAGATTTTATCATAGATGTGTAGTCATTGACAATCTCTGAAAGCGATGAGTTTTTTTCCAATGAACTCTTACCACTTGGTTACTTGGGACCATACTCTACATGTAGTAAAAGAAAATTACATGAAGATTTAAATATCATGAAAATAACAATATTAATTATATAACATTTATGTATATTCACCTCAATAAATAATTTAGATGCATAGGAATACTTGAGTCTCAAAGAAGGCAATTTGAGACAAACCATTTTTTTATCGATTTGGTAACATTTTGAACATAAACCCCCTGAAAGAAATTTCATAAAATGGATATTTTTAAAAAATATATTTAATAAAAATAAACATAAAATACAGTCATGGTCCATAAATACACCACACAAAATGAAAGATTGGCGAATATTGCATGTATCTCACGAAAAAAGTGAGAAGAAATCCCCTTACCTTTTATGATAACTCTCTTCGTACTCATTCAAACCACCTGTATAATAAATATAAATTTGTTATAAATATTTTAAATAACCATATAATTATCTAATAACATAAATTTTTTGATTATGACCTTATGTTTGCTGCATGTTAATGATCATATGTTAAGGTATCACTTCAGGTAATATTTTCTTTGTTCTTCGTATGTGTATTAATTTGTTATATCGTTGATCCTTATACTTATATTACGATTCTAGATATTTAAAAATAATATAAATATCATTTATATTCATTATAATTATATTATAATAATATATATAATATAGAATTATGAAATGAAATACACCGTTTATGGAGACGGTAAGCTGTATGTACGCATGAACACTATTTCCGTTTTGGTTGTCGTATTGAAAGAAAGTATGTAAATGAATTATGTTTATATATATATATATATAATTATTCCAGTATCATTATTATATCATATATATCATATAATTTCACTAGATCCATCCTTAATAATTTCAATGTGGTGTGTGAATGAATCACATCGCTTTGAGGGGGCGATAGTCCACAGTTCCTCAAATGAGATTATCGTATTAACACCAAATGGAATGTAAAAGGTATTTATTATAAAAATGAATAAATAAGATTAAATACATAATAAATATCATATATAACATATATAAATAGATTTTCCATCATAATTTCCATGATGATAAGTGGTAAGGAAAATTGATCATTCATCGTTTAGTGAGGCGGTTGTTCACCATACACATAAACATTATGTTCGTTATCGATTAGAAGGAAGTGTGTGTGAGTTTAGGTTTAATAATTAGCATAAAAAAATCCTAGGATATTTAAGATACTCTTTTTTTTATAAATTCATGTAAAAAATAAATTGCAGAGGTGGAGAAAGAAAATAAAAGAAAGGTCTTGAGAGAAGATGTTACCTCTTTATGGGGTAACTCCTTTTGATATGTTCCAAAAGGCATCCTTGGATTTTTTTCTGGAAAAGGAAATTCTTATATAAGGAATATATTTATGTTTTTAAGTGTATTTTGAATGTATTTACTGAACATAAGAGGTTTATAGGTGCGAGGAAGTGGTAGAGGTGGTAGATTTTTATAGGGAAGGAAAATGGATTACATGGAATCTTTAGAGACAAGTTAGGTGTACACATTTTCTTACCTAAAAAAAGTAAAAACAAACCAAAAATCTCAATAATGGAAGGTGTAAATCCTAAATATGGACATAAAATGGGTTTTTTAAAAGTGTATAGGCCTTTTGGGCCCTTAATTTTAAGGTTTGGTCCCTAATAAAGCTTAAGTTTGTTTTAATCACTATGATTAATTTTAATTACTTTTACTAGTCATTTTAGTGAAAAATTAACTTGGTATTATTAGAATATAAATATTATACTGAATAAATTTTTTTATTTAGGTTTTTCTAAATTAAAATTCCAGAAGTGTCAAAATTAAGATTAATGCTAATCCCACATATGGGACGAAATAACACGTTTTTAAGCTAGAAAAATGATCAAAAGTTTGTTAAGATTTTATATTTAATTTCAATGTGAAAGTGATTCAAGTGAATTAAATTGTATTAATATATGTAATATTTATCTAATTTGAACTTAAATAAAATTTATAATACCATTTATCATTAATTATTAATTAAACAAAGAGGTATTTTTAAACTAAAAATAAGTATTTTTCACTATTAATCAAAAAATGAAGTTTCTATGAAAAATCCCAAAAATTCACCCTATGATAATTTCGATGTTATAAATTCAAATAATAAGTTTATTTTCTCAAATTAAATTTCTAAAGGTATCTAAATATATTTTTATTATTAAAATCTATTCACTTGAGGAAATGGTATTTTCAAACCTAAAAGGACTTTACCAAAAATCCTATCATTCATTAATAATATATTTTATTTATATAAAATAATTATAAAAATTTTTAGAAAAGTATTTATTACTATTAGTATTACTATATTTAATGTCTAGGTTATAATTATTTTATTTAAATAAGTATATCATTAAAAGGATGTTTCGTAGAAACTCTCTGTTGCTTGTGATGTATGCTAAGTTGGTGTTGCATGTATCATACTCCAAGTCAGTTTTGCATGTAACGTATTCCATGTCAGTGTTGCATGTAACATACACCAATTTGGTGCCATGTGAAAGAAATGATTGACTTAATTCATTGCAAGACACAAATTAATATTTAATTTATTAATAAAAGGTCCATAAAAACTCAGGGTGTTTTAGATGAGACCTACATAGGGAGATCATTACCAGGAACTATGTGTGGCCCGATTCCAATCCTCATGGGACATTTAGAGATTACCGAACATATTGTATTCGATTCCATCCATATATATGTAAATCTTTTTCCCCCTTGACCTCAACTTAGTATAATTTACATGCCTTTAAACCATGTATGAGATGTTTTATGGAACCCATAGTGTGGTTTTGGGCCTCCTTGACCATATTAATGTCGAGTTTATCATAATAATGCACTAAAAAATCCATTTGGGACGTACCACATCATTTTCTGAGCTCTATGACCTTAAAATGGGCACCCAAGTCCAATAATCAAGACTTTAAACTATGTGTAGTCCTCCTCTAGGAAGTATCATGTGGTGTTGGGACTCCTTACTCTCATTCACACCGAGTTAGTAATAAAGCCCCATGATACATACCCACTTGGAATATATTCCTCAATGGTCCAAATTCTATGACCTTATAAATAAGAACTCACATCCTTGATCCATGATGTTAAACGCAATCATAACCTAAGCAAGTTCATGATGCCCCGTTATAATCATGGGATGCTTCAGTTCCCCTCACTAGAGAGTATTTCCCCCTACCATTGTCAGTCTTCTATTGCACTGCGTTTAAGAGCTACATGTGGATTGATTGCCATCCTCATGGGATACACAATGATGCCTGAACACTTCATCTTTGGGCCCACCCGCAGCCTCCTTCTGACTTTTGGCATCATCCTTGATCATGGATCACACTATATTAACTTAAACTATATCTATAACTTGGGTTTGATTTCCATTTTCGGTTGCCTTCCCATCTCACAATCTGAGACTTTCTCGATTGGGGTCTCCATTATCTTTCACATCCAGATAGAACCTCTTAATAATGGAGGTCTCATGCCACTTCTGGATCACATTGAATTTTGGGCCTACACCCTAATGGATTGTCAGTAAAAAACTGAAGATCCTATGTTGTTAAACATTGTCAACAGTCAATTTTATATTTTATTTCCCCGATCTAGGACGTCTAGGTAGGGATTTCTGTGTTTCTAACATGGTCATAAATCCATCCATACTCACCGGTCACCCTTGTGGTCCAAATCTTGAAAATCATTACTTAATTATTTTCCATTATATATGTTTTACCCCATGTCAAAAGACCCATGATACCCTTCCTTGTTTCCCGAATCGATCATGGATCACACATGCTTAAGAGTTTAGTAAGGTGTGAGTTGACATAACCTCTATGGTCCAAACTCTATGATCTTAAACTATAATCCTTTGCCCGAGAAACCATGACTTTAAACTATGAGTGTATACCTAGGAATGCGTTGTGTGATTCATGGGCCTCATTGGTCCTCATTCACATTGGATTATTAATCCACCACACCACATATATCCATTTGGGATGTGGGTGTCATGGTCCATGCATTACGACCTTAAACTATTTTTAGCCTATATAGTTGGAGCAGCACGACTTTAAATCGCTTGTACAGCCCGAGTGGTATACTTCATTACATATTTTAGTTCCTTCTTGATCTAAGTTTCCACCATATTTCATTTCCAGATGAAACCCTTAATGGTGATGGTCTTATTCCACTTTTGACACACCTCCAGTTTTGGACCAATTCTTTAATGGATTGTCGATAACAAACAGGAGATCCTATTTTTTGAACTTGGTTAATGGATGACCCCACATTTTTAAACCTCTTATTTATTGGTATGGAAATGGTCCCCTTATTTCAAACATGGTCAATGACGAACCCTTAATCACCAGTCATCCATTTTATGGTCCAAAATTTATGACCTTAAACTAAGAGTCTCACTGTGGTACCTTCCCTTTTCCATATCACATGTTCTTCCTTTCCATCTTTTCCAAAATATTATGTGGTACAAAAGCCTCTTGTGACTCATTCACATTGGGTTTATTTCCTTCATTCCACATAATTTCACTAGGAATAGTCATATCCTAGTTCATGCGATATATCCTTAAATTGTTGGCCAGGGTCCAGACAGTTTGACTCTAAACTGTGTGCAACGTCTCGATCACATGAATTTAAATTTGATACATGTCCCTATCATACGACATTAAACAATTATATTTATTTTCTCACCATATGACATTAAACTTCAAGTTCATCATCCTTATTTGGATGACATAAAGCTATAAGGCATCCTAGGACCTCACCTGAGTGATCATCCCTGGAAGATGGGTTTGATCAATGTTCAAACTAATGTTCCTATGCTAATTTTATGTAATACATGGTGGAATAATTCCAAGAGTGATGGAATCTATTTTAAATTTCCATCACTCCACTAACACACTTTTCATGCCCCTCTATTTAGATCCCCATCCACTTCCATACCCAAAGAAACCCCATAATGGCTTGGTTATGCTGCTTCGGCGCACCTTCCTGCTTGGGGAAAAATTATAGAATACTTTAAATAACATTTTGAGTTAGGTTCAATGTTGTCAAATATAGTCAGCAGTTGACCCTTATTTGTCTATCCCAATTTAGGCCAACAATAAAGATACTGTGTTTTGAACATGGTTAGCATTTATCTTGTATTGCCCTTCCATCCTCCATATGTTCTCATTTTTTTGTATCATGATTCACTCTCTTCATTACACTTTGTTCATATCGTATCTAACACCCCTAGAGTTATCCCGTTTGTGCACTATCGCACATTGGGGAAAGAAGGTTGGATGCTCAGACAAACCTATTATCTGTCCATAACCTCTTTCACACCAAACTCTCTCAATGGGCAGTCAACAATATCAGACCCGAAGTGTTTCATGATTGTCCAACAATCTCATATGAAGTGAGAAATCTTGAGATTTCCACTTGTTTCTCACACCGGGTATAACCCATACATGCTTAGGGATTATTTGATATTTTTTTCACAAGTATGGTTCATGTGCGATAATGTATGCAAGAAAATAATGTGTTCATGCACATGAAGTTTCAATGTAAAAATAGATAGATACAACAAGGGACATCCACACATTGGATAATATCATGAATTCTTGGAAAAAGGGCCCCTATGGTTCCATTACTATAATTGTGAACTTTAGCGCCACTAAGCTTTTGCATGTGGCCTCCAAAATCCATTATTGCCACTTGAGTTTCCTTTTATCTTCATCTAATTTTAGGAAAATCACATCTTCATTGATCTGTATCTGGTCCCACTCATCTTGGAGATCGTCCACTCAGTGTAATGCCTATCTTATGTTCTCCTCATCCGCTTTAAGTTGATCCCTCAGTTGGATTACAAGACTTGATTTATTGGAAATGAAGGAGGAATGCTAATTAATTTTTTCTTCCAAAATCCAAATATCTTGGTTGACTTGATAGATATTTTGGGTACTAACAGATTTCAACTAATTCCAATCGATGTATAGATGTCGACTGTTTTCTCACATCTTCTGGATCAGGTAGTATCTGATCAGTATATAAAGACCTTGGGCATCCACCCCTCTAATGCACAAACTGCACATCTAGTGGAAAAGTGACCCCATATGGTTTATCTATTGTGGTTCTGAACTATGATCAATGAAATACTCAATCAAATTCCATTCTCAGCACCATATGAATAAATTTTCCTTGAATGCATCAGAATCAGACTCATCTATCTCCTCAGGATTTGCAGGATCATACTCTAGAAATGTATCCAAAAGATACACATTGGGATCCTTCTTAAGCATCATTTTAGATAGTCTAGGACCCCTTTTTTAAGGTTTTTCATCGTCACTTGATCTCACATTGATAAAGTTATATCTGTCAGCTCCAGGTATAGCCCCACCAGTGGCACCACCAGTAGCCACTATTAATCTGGAGGCCATGGGTTGATTAAAGCACTTGGATGACTCTACATGGAATGGATCCCCTATGGGAAAAAATTATTTTGGACCCTCTAACCATGTCTCATAGCAGAGCACCTGCTAATCCGATCACTATTTAGATAAGAAATGTGTTAGTCAACTTGATCAGGCAACAACAAATGTGATTTTTTAAGGCGAGAACTTACAGAATCCGAGCGATGGAAGATCATCATCATGGGTAGGAACCAATATATGATTGGGGGCTCCATGGATTTTAGGCTAGCTTCCCTGGCCCCCTTAGCTTTTCTAGGCCCCACAACCACTTTCTCCCTGGACATAGATCTCAAGGCTCAGTCCTCTACACCTGTTATTGTGCCTCCTTCTCTATCAGTAGGGGTACCTTGTGTAAAATCATCTCGCATAAAAATGATTTCAGTAGAAGAGACAGAATAAATCATAAGATAACAAGAAAAAATGATTTGTATAAAGATAAGGATCACCTTAATATATTCGACGAATTCGCCCAAAGAGTCTTTGATCTCACCACTCTCTCAGGGTCTTCCCACATTGGAATATCCCCACTAGGGTCTATCGAATTATTCATGAAAGTGAAAGCACCATGCCATCTCAACAACTCCTAGTAGTTGGGGAGAGGTTAGTTCTAGAAGTACCTTCACCCAGTTCATCATCTGACACATAATTCCTCGATAGTTCACTAGGCCCTCCAACTCCTTCACAAACTATTCCCCCTCATGTTAGGACATGAGAAACCCAGACTTGGTGTAACAGATGCCAACAAGTTCCATCATGTACCAGTTGAGGCAATCCCACATCTCGTGAGGGCCGAGGAACTACTTTTTGTATTCCCAAATAACCCAAGACTCAGGGTTAACAACATTCTTAAGAATTTATATACAGCTAAATCATTTTCTAGAATTTGGAGTAGATATCTTGTGTAATCCCATTGATGGCTCCCATTCCTCTCGAGTTTTCCCGACTTAGAGCATAGGGCCTGGTGCCGTTGTTCCTCTTACACCTATGAATGATGTAGGACTTGAAACTATTGGTTGGTTTGGTCCAACTTAACCACCATGATATTCCCCAGTTATGATTCCACAGTGCTCTATCACCACCATTCAACCTCAACCTTAAGGCATTCGTTCATTGGCCTGGATGGTCCACTATTTCAGTGTTTCTCCCGGATAGGTGGTCTTCTCGCTCTTCACATATAACTCAACTAGACCATATGCTGTAGTGGGTGGTGGAAGCTCCTTTCACAATTTCTCATCTTTACGTGTGAACATAGGCCAAAGTTGCCTCATCATTCACAGATGGTCTTCATGACATACTCCCAAGTACACCTTTGGAGTCAGCCTCTATAGAAACCTAAACTTCTGTGCGAATTGATTTGGGTTTTGTGGCTCACAATTAATCCATTTCACCATCAATCCACCTCAAAAATCCAGGAGATATGATCATTACTCTTTAGTTCCTGTAACATCGTCAGTGATTACTCCTGTCAACAAGGGGAACATATGGAAGGTGAATTGATCTGCCTACCCAAATTTTGTCGGAATTGCCATCAATCCCAGCTTGAATGAGAATATTTCATTGATATTCAGAATCTCCAACATAAATTTCATATTTGGAGGATATATGAGGTTTGGATACTCGTAGCCTCCCCTGTGCATTTCTACCCAGTTGCAAAGAAAGCCAAGCTGCCCACACACAAGAAATAACTTTTTCCCCTTTCTGATATGCTAGAGAACCTTATACAGCTTCTCCAACACCAGGATCATAATATTGATGCACTGGCCTATTTACAGTATCACCACCATGATGGATGTGCTCATCCATACCCCCATGTGTGAATATCTCACTGAAAGAATCCATCCATAGATTAGTGCAGCAGTGAACCTGGTCAACCTGACTATTGGTTGAGGCTTGTTCTTGATGTTTTACCCCCATATCTGCCATTGAATATCCTCCAAGATCCTCCAATAAGAGCCTTCCCTGCCTCGTTGGGATCCTCTTGGGTAGGTGTGGGGTCTTGTTGGAAGCTTCCTCACTGCCTATTCTCTCCCAACAGGCCCTTCCATGGGAAGTTTAGGAATTAGGCGATCCACTGCTTGAAGTGGATGTCCCTCACCCCCTACTTTTCTTTTACAGTTCTTGACACCAGATCCAATACCACCTTTTCTAGACGTGGCAGTTTCTCCTGGTCATCCCATTAATTCTAGTTGGGGAGGAATTCTTCATGCATAGACCCTTGAATAGGGATTCTAGAAATATGATAGAGATCCTAGAGGCTGATTTCAACCTCTCCATAATGCAAATGGAAAGTGTTGGTCCCCGATGACCATCTAATCAGAAGATCTAGAATAATCTCCCATTGCTCATAAACATAGAACTGGTAATTCCATGACCCTTAATATAGGCCTACTCACCTCATTTCAACCCCAAACTTAGCATAAGATGCACATACCCAGTAGGCCTAGGCCCATTCTTCTTTGAAGTTTTCACCCTGGCGCATGTACTAATCATCATTCCATCCTTTTTTTTCAGGTTATGTAACCCACTCCTTGAGGATTTTATTGTATTTTTGTAGAGATGCCTCATTATCCAATGGTCTCCCATCGATGTTGTTGAGGTGGTTATAGAGACCATCTGTTGTGATGGATGTGTGATCCATCTAGGTGTGGTCGTCTATATCCATGTTCCACTGGTACTATCCTAGTGTACCCCTAAACTAGTATGTCGGTTTGTAATTTCTCACCAAAAGGATGAAAAATTCATCCCTTAGACAAAATCCTTACAATAACAACCTCTTGCACAGGGAATAGTTATTATTCACTTCTGACAGCAGTCTAAGCAGTAATTCATGATCCAAATAGCTCTGAACATACTCCCTGATCATGATATTGTTTTCCATTTCTTCCCATTGGGAAAAATCCATAAGGAACCCCCATTATTTTTTTTTGAGTAGCCATCAGATCCAAAACATAGGTAGATTTCTGATTCTATTTGTGGAGACCATTCGTGAAGGTTGTTCTCGGAGCACTGGATTAAAAATCGTCAGTGCAATTAGTATGATTCTCTATACAACAATGGATCAGAATTCCTGATACACTAGAGAGAATTCATGGAGCAAAGATATGAAGAAACCAGTTCATAGAGATATGTTCGTGGGGAGAAGGATCTTCACAAAAAGAGATCTTATTCTGATCTTCTCAAGAGTTCCATATGAATGAGGGGCCCATATTCTATTTATAGGAGTTTGGATTCGCTGTGCATCTCATGCCAATGACCATCGTAATTCATCCTGATGATGGATCTTTGTGAGTGATGGATTAATGCATCGGTTGTTCGGTGATTATCCCTCATAATCCAACCATTATTTCCCATCAACTCCCATTATTAGGGGGGAATTTTGTTGGTGCCAAAATTAATGAACTAGGACAGGATGAGAGGGATCATAGCCTTTCAGGATGGAATCCAAGATCAAATGGCCCAAAAACCCCACAAAGGGGTCTACCTCACAAACCCCTTCATGCATATCCCCTCACCATCGCGATTGCACTGAGTCGAGATGATACTATGGAGACTCCAAAACTCTTTGAGACCATGCTAAAGAATTTTAAGGATGATGTGTTGAATTTGATAGAGTTGTTCCCCTTTGTGAAGACCACTTTTACTTTGTGGCATGTCTCCAAGATTATAAAATACAGTGGTCTATAAATTTCCAGCTCACCCCACCTCAAATGGATGTCTACCCTGGCCTTTCAGCTTCTGATATCCCAAAACACGATGCTCACAAGCACTGAAAACCCCTCCAAATAGTGGATCATATAAGGTACTGGTTCATCACAAAACCCCAATTACTTTGTTCCTAAATATTCTTGACTATGGTGGGGATGCCTTTCATGAAGGCCTATGCACTTTGCGGAGAAAGAAGGTCCTTCTGGGAACTTGAGTTTTCCTAATTCACTTACCCTTCACAAATCCCTCCTTCTTCAGCTCTTGACTTCATGACAAATCAGAGTCACCCGAACTCACAAATACCTTTCCTTCATGAGGCCCATTCTCCCTATGAAGTACTATAGTGTTATGAAACACCTCTCTGTGAGGCCTTTTACTTCACGAGACCCTCCTCCATGTGGCCCTCTAGGCTTGTACATTGTGATTTCATGGTCCCTTATGTGAAGTATTCTATTTTGATACCCTACCCATTTCTTTGCATCATAGGTATTCTAATTTACATTTCTTTGAAACATAGGGATGATAATGTAGAAATAATGATCCTCCACTCATCCACACCCTCACCTCCTGGCATTTTTGATGCCTTCCCTTTCCCAAGTGTTGTTGATAATCAATTATGTAAGTACAAGGGGTAAGGAGTGATTCCCCTACATCCATGTATTAGGATGTAAAATTTCCTAATGCCATCATCCTCATAACATGGTTTTAAACTATAGATTCACCCCATGGAATGAAAATGGGGTTCCCCACCTCTGATATTTTCCATGCCCACTCATCTCCATGGGAGTGAGATATTTCTCAAATGTAATTAGATCCTCCTCACATGAAATGAGATTCCCTTATCTAGGTCACATGTGTAAGCCCCACACCATCTCTCGTCGAAGCTTCATTGACGACATGAGCATCAAGTCTACTAATTCCTCTTGTTTCTCATACCGAGCATGAATCACTTGGAACTATAGGTTAATAGTGAATATTACATCCATACAACCCTAACAGACGCCCCCTGGATTAATCCCCAGTCTTCATCTCCATCTAGGATTCCTCATTATGTATAAGACCCATCATACCCCTCTTATCCGAGACTCCTTTTTAGGTATAAGCCCCATTATGACTCTCTCATGCACCAGGCCTCCTCCTTGATTATAATCCCCAATCATGCTCCATGGGAATCTTCCATGCGTAAGAACAAACTATATTACCCACTTTCATTGGGATACCTCCTTAGGTGTAAGCCCCAATGCCCCTTTCCGAACTACAAGGACATTGATTCCTAACTAAATGAGATATATAGGAATCCTCCTTGAGGTTCAATCCCGACATATCATTAATTCCATCCATTCCATCCATTTTACCCAATCCTCCCACAATCCATACTGAATTTACCTAGGCTGCCACATCCTGGTGATATCATGCCATCTATTTGGGTTGTTCTAACATGTAAGCCCCATCAACATCATCACTAATCCTAGAAGCACATGGGAATCTCTCATATGTAAGACCCACACAATACAACACAATAAAAACCATAGAAATCCTCATGTGAAGGGAAGTCTTAGTGCATAAGCCCCACACCACCCATAGAACTACATGGGTTTTGATCCCTCTCTTATAAAGAGGTTATGTATGACACCTAAATGAGATTCAATCCCAGCCAATAGTAGCCTTGGTGTCCCCATCTTCGGTGTAAAATTATCTGATACACCCTCAGTGGTGTCCATATTATCCTTCATGGTGTGAAACCTTCTCTTTATGAGACACGCCATTCTGAGTTCGCCTTTTTTGGTATTCTGATCCATCAATCTGGTAAACCTCAGTGCCATCCTCCTAGGGATTTACCCCTTCATGGTGGGACATATTCCATTTATGGGACATGACACCCAAAGTCTTCTCTCATTGGGTGTTTTGATCTATCCATCTGGTAAACCATTATGGTGTTCCCACCTATGGATGCACCCTCTCTGGTCTATATACATTAGGTTTTATGATCAGCTCCACTCTGTATCTATAAGGTTATAAACTCACATCTTACCTCACTTTAAATATGGGATTTCTGAGGAAAACCTCAGAAGACCTGCCTCTAAAATAAGATACCTTGTGACTGACACAAGATGCCTCAGGTTTCACTCTATTGAGAATCCCTCTTATGAGGAAGAATACATGTGACCAATGTTCCAACATCCGAATATGCCAAAATGATTCCCAACATGACCACTCTACTGACTGAAGGTTCCTATCCGATCAAGATCCCTTGGAAAGTCTAGACCAAAGAAGCATAATTAACCAGCGTCTACAAAGAGAAGGCACTGGGAATGGTTTTCGTAAACCACGTCTCAATCCATAATGGAGACATAGACGAGGAAAAAAATTCCAAGGAGGAATCCATGGGGGGAGGAACCAACATACCATCATCTCGTTTTGATCCAGGATCAGACATCACCCAGAATGTGATGAAATCTTCCCACCTTTGGAAAGAAATAATGCAGGGTATAATGCTTCGTCAACAAAAAACAATAGATGAGGTGGTGCACCCTGATGAAAGCATCAGAAACAAACAGCAAGTCCAAAAATTCATGGTTGTATAATTTGGAATTGTTCTTAATGTGGTGTTGAATAATAAAAAGAAGCTTTAGAAATCCTTTAGTAATATTGGGATTAACTTTTCTATACCTAGTGTTGTAAGATGCTCCCTTAGGTGTCTACAATGGGGACTAACTACCCTTCTACTTTTCAAGAGTCGCACTCTTTCCTATAAAAGGAAATAGTGTAGGCCCTAGAGCTCGAGTCCCACATTTAGTGAGGGGGTATTTCCAATTTTGTTGATAAGCTAGTTCGAAATACACAACAATCACATGACCTTTTTCAGATGGGTGGGATTCCCGAGAAAGACAAAGTCAGGTGGTTGGAATACCAAATGGGGAAAAATTGGCACAATTCAATCTGATCTCCGAATTATGTCCAACTTATTATTGTTTTTATTTTCTATAACATGAAATAGATTCCTCTTATTCTTTTCGAGAGATTCAACTCTCTCAAATAATCAATTTTTCAACACCCAAGAAGCATAATAAAAACTTTCCTTTTATAATTTATTTTCCAGGATCTTCTCATAAATTTACATGAATACATAGACATATTAATTGTACCTTTCATTTTCAATATCCCATAAATGAAAAACATATTAAAAAATGTTACTGCTTATAAAATTCTTGATAATAATGTACACCATTCGTGTTACATGAATTCTTGTGTACACATTTTTTCTTCTTTGGTATTCCCAAAATACCCCACATTAAATTCTTATTATTTTAAAAGATTACCTAAATGATATTCAAAAAAATATTCACATCAAGCATGAATTCATCTCCTCAAAAACTTCCAACAAAATCTAGACTCAACTCTTACAATCATATAAATAGTATAAAATAAACATTTTAATGACATGGAACTCATTATTCTTTTCTAGATTCATAAAATCCATAATTATTATTATTTCATAAGTCTTGGAAAAATTATTAGACTTCCATCTCAGTTTATCATGAACACTCAAACTGCCTTGAATCAAAATGATATAGGCTTTTAAAAATAATAGCAAGAGGATCGATGGTTTTTCATACATATTATTCTTAAAAACCTGATAATTAAATTTAATCCTAAAATAAATATATACAGTGTATAATCAAATTTTATCCTCTTAAATTTTTTCTTGGACCCTGTATTTTCTAAGCATAAGGAAATTCTAAACTCAAAACAACCACTTTAACATTAAATGATTTTGATTTCCATATAATTAATGAATTATGGAAACTCTATTTTTCATTATTCATTGATATTCCAATTCCAAGGATAATTCTCATCTTCTATTTCTTCTCATGCTTGGATCACACACCAATCAAGGGTTTTATAATGTTTACACATTGGATGATCAATTATTTAATTATCAAAAATTAGTTTATCTTCATCAGATTAAAAATATAGAATCTCTATTTTTCATCCACAGAACATCAAAATTTTCTTATGTATTAAAGAATATTGCAGGGGACTTTAAAAACTTACATCGAGGAATTCAAAGAATTATTTTTTATAAGTATTATGATGAGTAATATTTCTATGTGGTAGAATTATTATTCTTACTTCCATTTCGAATATTCTGTATCATGTTGAAATATTATGTTTCAAAAAATTCACATGATGGGATCATAGATGTATATAGAAGTATTACTATTAGGACTTCTATTGTGCATGAGGTTATATGATCTGAATTTGATGAGTATGATGAATTCATACACTCTTTTATTTGTCAATTTTTAGGACTTACCTCAAATTAATATGATGTATTAAAGTCTTATGATTATGTTATACAATATGGATCCAAATATTAATTTAGTAAAAAATATTTACATTCGTCCCATTAAGAATTTCTTCTGCATTGATGTCACACATTTCAGTAGGAAAATCCTTATGCTTATGACTTAGCTATTTTTCCATTTCCATATTTAAAATTACTAGACTTCCTGAAATGACTTCAAGGACTATTCAAAGTTACTCCATCCCTTCTCAACCTTCATCCATGTTTTTCTCTTTAATAATTTCTGCATTCCTCTACAAAAATAAATTATGAGAGAATTATCCCATCCCATGGGTCTTAAAACTCCATTCAAATATCCTTTAAACTCTAATTAAAAATAGGCCTTCATGCTGTTCACTATAGGTAGAAATTTCACTCTTCCAAATTGTTGTAGATTATACTTGAACACCTACTTAAAATCTTTTAATTTTCTTCCATGAAGATTATATCGTTCAATAATTTGATTTGATATGATATACTTACTTAAATTTATCCATCCATGTATTCAAGGGAAACGATCTCCATTTTTCTCTTTTACCAACATGTGGGCACTGGAATCTCAAACACCCTTCCCATTTACCCATCATAAGAGATTCAATTATTACTTAAAGGGTAAATACTCTAATTCAACACCAACGTCATCACCTTTTCATAATGAAATTGACCATAATAATAAGAATATGTGACCAAAAATATAGTCAGCAACCTAAGGGAACATCACTTCCCACAAGCTAAAGAGGTTGAATTAGAGAGATCACCACTGACTAGCAAATCCAACTCAATGTCACAAGGAAAATCCATCATTCATAATGATCCCAATTAATCGCCATGGTCACCCGATCACTTGAGGTCCATACCCACTCTATCCGTATATTATTATTGGTTTGGTTAATAATAAAAATAAAAATATTAATTTTGTTTCGTTTCATGTAAATTATTTTTTTGGTTATTATATTTACAAACAATAATACTTAATAATAATGTAATTAATAATGAAATACTTAATAACTATTCTCATAAAAATTTGAATGTGTAAATGTAATATTTTTAAACAACATAGTTTATGTCATATAAATTATTATTTTTATTATATTTATGAAATTATTTCATTTTCAAATAGTTTTATATGTTTAGCCTATGTTTCAAGTTTTATTTAGATCATCTATATACATTATATTTTATAAGCATTCAAAGCTACCAACTTGAAACACAATATGTTTGTTTATGTTTCATTTAGGAAACATTGAAAGTTTATAAAATATAAACTTTAAATAAAATCTAAATGAAATCTAAAACATAGATCAAACATAAAAAACAATTAAAAATATATTTTTTTGTTGACAAAAATATATGTATAATAATATTAATGATTTAAAAAATTCTATCTGTAAAATTTTTATATAAGTATAAATGTTATATTTTGAATAAAAAATTTATTGCATCATTGAAATTAATTTTCTATAATTATTTTTTATAAATTTATTTTTATTTTCAATTATTTTTATATGTTTAGTCATTATTTCAAATTTCATTACAATTTTATTTATACTCTATAATCTATAAGCTTAAAAATTAATCTACTTGAACCATAATAATATTCCATATTTGTGACTTTGTAATCATATAAATTTTAAAGTAAAAATATAATCTAAATGAAATTTGAAGCATTGAATGAACACATAAAGAATTAATAAATGTAAAAATACTTTCATAAAAATGTTTAATAAATAAAATATAAATGACACAAAACATTATTGCTTACAAATATAGATTTCATACTTTAAAAAAATTCCATACAGGTGAAATATTAATTATATTATTTTTTTTATGTTTTATTAAATTGTTTTTATATTCAATTATTAAGTATTAATAATTTTATTATTTTTAAATATTAATCATTACATTATTAATCATTATCAAATATATTCATAATTGAAAAATAATTTTGCTATTAATATTTGTTAATCATGATATTATTATAAAATATTATTAATTAAATTATTAATAAATTATAGTTTTATTATTTAATATTTGTAATATTTAAAATGATAGTTTAACTAGTAATGTAATACTAAATAATAATTATGTGCATAAATTTTTTTAAATTTTAAATATTATGTTTTTAATAAAAAAATGTTTATGTCATTTAAATTATTATTTTTTTATTATATTTATGAAATTAATTTTATTTTCAACTATTTTTTATATATTTAATCTATGTTTTCTGTTTCATTTAGATTGTACATATGGTTTATATTTTATAATATTTCAAAGTTACCTACTTGAAACATAATATGTTTTGTTATGGTCTAAGTAAGTGAATTCGAAAGCTTATACAATATAAACTATAAATATAATCTAAATGAAATTGAAAACCTAAAAAAATATGAAAAAAATTATAAATAAACAGATTTCCATCAAAATAATAAATAAACAATAATATAGGAGATATAAAATATTATTACTTCAAAACATAACATTTAGAATTTAAAAGAATTATGTAACTTTAAAAGCTTATAAAATATAAATTATAATTAGATTCTAAATAAAATTTAAGATATGAACTCAAGAAAAATAAAATAACTAAAAATTAAAATAATTTCATTATAATAATAAATAGAAAATATTAAGTATTAATAATAACATATGAATTTATAAAAATAATAATATAATAATTAATCCATTAATTAAAAATAACAAATAATTTCTATTTAATAATAATAATAATAATTATATTATTATTATTGTTAAAGTCATAATTATTAATATTATATAAAATTTAAAAATATTTAATAATAATATGATTATTTACATCCTTAATAATAATAATAATAATAAATTTTTAATTTTCATAAATATTAACATATTTATATATTAGATACTGGGGGTATAATTACAATGTAACACACACACACACCCCAGCCACCAGTTCACAAGTGCGGTGAAAGAACCAATCAAGATATGCATGATCATCGAGAGGGGGGCGGGGCGAATCAATAATTTTTTTTCTTTTTATGTTTTCATACGTAAGAAACAACCATCACCTCATTTTAGAGACATATGACTCTGTTGTAAAATAAGCAAACAAGCACAAGTACATGAACACATATATTTACAAGGTTCACTTCTCAATAAGTGTTTATTGTCCTTTACATGGTTTCTAAGTAGTCCAAGACAAAAAAACTAAAATCTAATCATTTGGGTGGTTACAAAAAGTTTGGAATATCCTTTCACTTGCACAACACTATAAGAAATCGATAGTGCATGTGCTCCACTCAGAGATAAATGATATAATAATGTTTTGTAAAAGCTGTATGAACTTTCACTAACAACATTTAGTATGTTTTCACTATACTGCTTGTACATTATCTATGCTTTCTCTTCTTTCAGGTTCTTCCTAACATTATTTAAAAAAAATAAAAAAATCATCTTCCTATACTTCTATAATAATTCATCCATTTGATATTATCTTTTTCTGATATACATGGTCCGATGAAAATCAGTCTAGTACTTTTTTCATATGATCAATTCTATCTAGCTTATCACCTTTGATTGGCCAACCTCATCACCTTATTATTATTCTATTACCTCCTCAACCTATTTATTTTATTATTTATTCATAATATCATTCCAATAAAATACTAATTGGAAGACTTCATCCAGTATTCTTATGATTGGTGCCAGTTCAATATGATCATCTGATTGACACTCTAGTTCATCCCGAAAGTTCATTCGATATATTCTGTCTAGTGTGTCCATTTGGCATTCTTTGTCCGGTGTCTCTTTTGTAGACTAATACCAATATGATATCCTATCCACCCGATCAACCCATCACACTGTTTTCTAACACAAACTAATCCCTGATCTCCTTTTTACACCCTTTTTACGATACCACTTTATAGAAACTATTAGTTCGATATCCATTTAACTGATGTTTATGAACAATGTTTGTATGATAGACTCTTCATTTGAAAAGTTCTTTTCTGAAATTTCAAAAATCCACACAATTATCTATGCACAACATGCATTTATATAGAATATTCCAATTATATAATTAAGGATGAGACACTGATATAAAACTCAAATATCCCACTAAAAACATTACACATCCTTCTCAAGAACATCCTTTTTTGATCGTATTCAATCCTCCTAAAATGTAGGATATTTCATTAAGACCCGACATCAATAATAATCTTACAACATCCTTAATATTCAATAAGAACTATGAATTTCCTCCATGGTGTTTGGAATGTTGATCTACCAAATTAGCATAATCACATTTAAAATCTTTAAAAAAATCATAATTCCGTTCCAACCTCTTATATGAACATTAATATTACAATCTTATAACTATTGAAACATTATCCAATATTCATTCAAAACTTTATAGGAACATCTTAGAAGTCTTTTTACAGGAACTTAATAAATTTGATGGATTGAATAGAAAATATTCAATGATCCAATAGAAATTATACATAAAAAAATAATCTTTTTCCTTGATGACATTATAAAAGGTCTGTTTAGTTCACTTGATCTGATGACATTATGTTTTCCCATATGTTAAATCTGCAAACAACCTCCTATCGAGAGAGCTTACAACCGAAGTGAAACTAGTAAAAAATGTTGGATAATTGTGTAAATGTTCATATGATATTATTTTTCTAATGTCATTTCATGGAGACCACTAATACAATGTTCTTCAAACTTCCTCAGATTTATTGGCTTTATAAATATTTGACTGATGGAACTTTTTACCACCACAATATAAAATATTTATAAACTTAAAATATTGAATAATGAAACTATATTACCTTGACATTTTTACTTTGCACAACTACACCTTTCACCAGTAACATTAGTCTGGTAAAACATAAAAACATCGTAGAATAATCATTGTACAAATTTACCTCTGGATGACAACATCAATCCAGTGACCTCCACATATCTTTTTAGCATGAACTTTGTACACCAAAATATTTTCTTTCCCATTTATACTCAAGATTGAATCATAATATCCTTCAACACTCATGATTTTTTGATCTTATGAATAATAAATAATCGTATGAGTTATAATTCACTGAAAATTCTATATGATACCGTTAGAGTGTACTTGGATTTGAATTCAATGTAAAAAATGTAGAAGATCCTGTCATAACAGTAGTGACTATCCCATGAACTGAAGGGGATGGATTTAAAATACCTTATCCTTGATGATAGGGGGTTAAACACCCATTATCAAACTCATTTTAAGAAATGTTTCAGTTGGTAATTTCTTAGTGAAGTTATCAAAAACTTTCTCTTTTATAAGAAAAAAATCCAAATTCATTTATTTCTTCTCCACATGATCTTTGATAAAGTGATAGTTGATATCAATGTGCTTGTAATGGGAATGTTTCATAGGTTTTTAGTAATATTTACATCATTTTTATTTTCAAAAACCAAGGGAAGGTGAAACTTTACATCAATTAAAAAAAATCCTATAAGCATGTATTTATCCATATAAGTTATGTTGTATCTTGAGTGAAAACTACATATTCAACTTCTATAGTGTTCAGATTTATATAATTTCTATTCTTTTTATGAGAAATCACACAAATTTATACTAAAAAGAAAACAACATTAGATCTTGATCTTATATCATCAACCTAACCTACCTAATATATATGTATAACCAAACAGATCAATCTTCACCAAGATATCATATTTTATAGTAAAATTAATTACACCATTGACATATATTAGAATTATTTTTTGATTAATAAGATGATATTAATTAAGATAACTTTGATACCTGAAATACTAAGTAATACCATATATAATATTTGGCATCAATGTTGTTAGATATAAAAAAATTCTAAGAAAATTATTAAACCCTTTAGGATTAACCTCTTTTCATTCTTTGTCTATTGAAAAAAATTTCCCACTGAAATAGGTATAGAAGTAATATTTTAATATTATATTCCAAAATTGTTTATATTTTCCTTAGCATAATTCCCTTGAGATTATAAAATGTATTTCTTATTTTGAGATATTTTTAAATCAATAAATTATTTTATTTCTCCAAGCCTAGACATTTCAGACAACTCTTCATCTCCTCATCAAACTTTTCAAATGTTTCTTCATAATTACCTATGAATATATTATAAAAAACATCAAAAATTAAAATGAGGGAAACAACTTTATTTTATTTTATACAGATATTACAATCAACTCATTCTTTATTTAAGTTCAACTTCCTTAAGTATGTATAAAATTTATAATATTAATCTCCTAGCACTTGCTTCAATCTATGAATAGACTTCTTCAACTTACATGAATATCTTTCATCTTTTCAAAGAATGAAGACATAATGTTTTTCAACATAAAATTATTCATCAAGCTCTCCATTAAGAAAATACAACTTCACATACATTTGAAATACATTACATCTTCATTGTGTAGTGATAAAAAAAATATTCAATTACATTGGAGACATACTAATAGAGAAAGAATGACTCATAAAAATAAATTCATCAGATTTTTGAATAACATTTTTAAACCAATCATTCCTTTTTTCTTATCACTTCACCATTATCATTCAAATCATTTTGGAACACCGATATTGTACCAATCACCTTATTATTGTTTGGTTCTACTATAAGTTCTCTTGTAACATTATTATAAATGTGACCCAACTCTTCATTCATTTCATCAATTCACTATTTATGCCTCAAATATTCTTTTACATCTTTCGATTCAACCTATGAATAAAAAGATGTATGTGATACTACCCTCGATGTTCTTCTAGTTTGAACTTGTATCACCAATGTTTTCATGGACTTTAACTTGTTTTTTCATCCTAGTAGGAGATGAACACAATTTTCCATCATCACTTGAGATTCTAAAGTTAGAATATTCATCTCTTATAACTTTAACATTATTACTATGATTAATAACTTTTCCATGTTGTTTAACTGTAACAACTTCATATTCAATTCCTCTCATATCTACAATTGACTATGAATCTTCTTTATCATAATTTTCAAGAATTTTAACATTTATAGAGTCAAAAATATTTCATGTTTTATTATTGTATCATTTATATCCTCTACCATTATGAGGGTAGCCAAGAAAGATTCCATCATCACCTCTAGCATCAAACTTCCCAATATTCTCACCTTTAACCATGATAAGGAAGGGAAAACCAAATACCCTTAAGTACTTCAAACATTGGTTTTGTTTATAATATATCTTATAAGGAGCCATATAAAAGTTTTTATGGATGAAAATTTGATTCTTAATATGAACTGATGATCCAACATATTGCCTATAAATGTATTGAGAAGTACCATGTTTAATAAATATAGTTCATTCCATTATAACCAAACTTCTATTTATTCTTTTAGAAATATAATTTATTTGTGACAAGTATAGATCACTAAAATCATCACCAATTACTTAATTTGGAATATAATATATAAAATTTCTATTTTTTTGTTCAACACCATTATCATTTCTAATCTTATTAAAAGAATACACACATTCTTTTTAGTAATTCTCCTGGAACTCTTAAACATTTTGCAACCTATGACTTATGCTTTAAAAAAAATATAACATGTAATATGAGATTAATAAAGGTAATAAATTACTTATCTCTATTAATTGATTTCTTTCTCATTATCCCACATATGTCACAGTGTATCATATCCAATGGACGATTTGAATGCATGTCAAATTTTTTATGTACTATGTTTTTAATACCCTATTTATGGAATATGGAACAACACCAATATATTATTATTTTAATTTCATGAATATCACAAATACTTACCTTATTATTACCTTTCTCATATTCCTCTGATAGATATGCCCCAAAAGTTTATGCTATAGCTGATTTTCTTCCATCAGGATTAGATATCATGAAGATTTTGATTTACTGACTTAAATCAATTTTAACATAGTTTGTTTCCCTCTTGTAATAAATTTACCATCTTAAATTAATTCAATAAAGAAGTAATATATTCTAAAATAACACCATTACCTTTATCGCAAAGTTATGAAACACTCATAAAATTATGTTTCATCCAGTCAACAAACAAGGCTGTTTCGGATTTTAATTTTTCTTATCCAATGATAGAAGATACAATGCATTTAATTCCTAGGGAATCAAAATTTACGATCATAAATATACCATATCTATAATCTTTCACATTATTCAACAAATCTATATCTCTGATCATGTGTGAAGAACACCAATTTTCCAATATCCAAGTCTATTATCCTCTTATAGCTTTCAGAGTAGTTTCAATAATAAGAATTTTTTTCCTTTACATTTTCTACCTTCTCATGATGTGTTTCAGATTTTTTATATAAATATTTTTATACTATAATCATGAAATTAAATAATTTTTAAAATTTTTCATCTGATCTTATCTTTTACAAATATTTTCCAAGGGGTTGAATCTATTTTCAATCTTCAAACTAACTATCTCAGGTAATCTTCTTTGAGTGGGTTGAATACCCATATAAATATTCCTCTAGTTTCTATGAGATTCATTGATTTCAAAGTGATTGTTCCAAAAAATACTTCACCATATTCCTAAATCTATTATATTACATGTAATATTCCTTAAAAGAATGTTTTCCTCTATAACTCGCATGCTCTCTAGAATTATGCACCTATTTTACCTTATTTTACCTGCCATACTCCTTGGAATTTTTTTGTTTAAATTTTTTTTGGTAACCTATTGAAATATTATTTTTATGATTATATTTCTTCTCATCTTTATAAAGATCTCTAGTAATAGTATATTTTTGTTTCAGACTATGAAATTATAGAAATTTCTGGATTTTCATCTTTGATAATTTTGGAAACATATGTGGTCTTCATAAATTATTTTTTATTATGACTATTCTTAAATTTATTTTTAACATTTTATGAAGATTATTGTTTATCCTTGTATGTTTTACACTTTTTATAACTTTTAATAACTTCTAAAATTTAGTTTTGGGAGTTTGTTATTCCTTTATTATCTTCAAAAAGATTTTGTTGAATAAGATCAATCACTTTATCTTTCACCTTTATCTATTATTGAAGATTTATGTTGAGTTTTTTACCATCATAAAGTAAATTATTTAGATCATAAATCTCTTATAACAACTTGTATTTTTGTTCAAGAGAATATTCTTGATTTTTGATGAAATATTTTACTTCTTCAAATTCTTTTCTTACTTTTCAAGTCTAACATTTTTTGCAAGATATGATTTAAAATCCCCCTTAAGTATAAAATAAATAAATAAATAATATTATTTTTATTATTTACGTCTAATTATTTCTTCACCAGTAAAATTTTCATTATTCTATTTAGTAATAAGAAATTTTTCAGCACCATCATCACTTTAGTTTTTAGTTTCTTCTCCACTATCATCCTCCCCTATATACTTAGATAAAAAAATCTATTTTTATATTTAGAGAATTTATTATCCTTTATAATTTTATGGGACATGGATTTTATGCCTTATTTTTTAAATATCATCTCATATTTATACCCTCCTCATCACCATCTTAAAATTCCTTAAATCTTGGAAAATTTGTAGCAAAATGTCCAATACCTCCATAGCCAAATTACTTCCGAGTTATTGTTTCATTATAATTTTATGTGCCTCTTTTCATCAATTTATAGAATAAATATTTAAATTCATCAATATTTTTACTAACCTCATCTTTGATGTCATATTCATTAGATTATTCCTTGATAAATTTATAGACTTTCCTTGCTTGGTTTCTTTAAAACAAATTTCTTGATCAACCTTTTCTTTGTTCTTCATAACCTTTTATCTTATCAATTTTCATGTGATTAGAATGCTATGCTGATCATACATTGATCATGTTTTATGAAATATATCTTAAAATGATGATACCTTAGCATCAAATTTATCTGGAGGAATTATAAGAGTATTTTCAATAATGAATAATTCTTATAAATTCCCACTAAAACATCTTATAGTACATAAAATTTCATAAAATCTTGTAAAAAAATTCACCAATAGATTCATCTTCACTTATTTTAAGATCTTCATACTTTAATCCCCAAATCTAGAACTTCAATTTATTTAAATTCATATTTACTTCATAGTTGTTTTTCAAATTCTCCCAGATTAATTTAGTTATTCCAATACTTTTGACACTGATAAATTAACTTCCAGATAGTGTGGAAAGTAAATAATTTTTCGACGAACCATAATTCTCCATATTCTTCTTATCAGTATCAATTAAGGGAACATATTCTAGAATATAAGGGAAATCATATATAGTATCTTCAATAACATCATAGCCTATTGAAATAAGATAATAAAAAATTCTATATTTCTAGATGTGATAGTTATTTACCTTGAAAATTGGAATCCACTTATTTTTAAAATAGTTATGAACATCCATGGAAACATTAATTTTTTTTATAACTTATACACATATTTAATGAAGGGAAACTCTCTATGATACTACATGAAAGTAAAATTCAATATATGTCTAATTGTTGAGAGGGGGGGGGTTGAATTAGTGATATTTTATTTTTATGTTTGTTTACTTGAGAAATAACCTTTGTATTCTATTAGGGATATTTGACTCTACTTTAAAAATAAGAAGAACCAATGAAACACAAGTATTTACAAGGTTTACTAATCAATAAGAGTTAATATTTCTTAGAATTGTTTGAAAGTAATTAAAGACCATAAAACCACCAAAGAATAATATTTTAGGTTTTTATATAAAGTATGGAATATCCTTTCACATTCATATCACTATAGTCAATATAGAGTGCATGTGATCCTCACTTAAGTAAATGATATAGAAATGTTTTGTAACAACTATAATAACCTTCACTTACAGGATTGAATATGTTGTCACTATAATGATTTTAATTTCTCTAAAATTTATCTTCTTTCAATTTCTTATTCATTTTCTTGCACAAAAGTGAGAAAGAAACTCTTCATAGACTTTTGTAGGAAACCACATATCTGATATTTTTTTCATGTGGTATACATTTTTTGATGAAAACCAATCGGGTACTCTATTCATATAATCAACTCTATATATCTGATCAAATATATTTGAATGGCTACCTATTTCTACTATTCATGTGATGACTCTTCAACTGGATCATTTGATCAACATTGCACACCATCCATATGATACCAACTGATTGTAAGACTCTATCTAATATCCATCACACCAGTTCCAGTTAAATATGATCATCTGATCGGCTCACCATTTTGTCTATAAATGTTGTCTAGTATACTTCATCCATTGAGTCCACTAAATATACTCTTTATATTCTCTCTTATGTAAACTAATACCAATCTAACACCGCATCTTTCTGATCACCTCAGATCTCTATTCATAGGATACCAACTGATAATCTATTTTTATGATTTCCTTTTTACACCATTCATCTGATACCACATGATTGAAAGACTTTTTATGGTCTCTATTTTACTGATGGATCTTCATAATTTTTTTACAATCAACTCTTCACTTTGGAAGTGCTTCGCCCAAATTTTAAAAATCCACACAGTTTTTAATGCACATCACACCATTATATCGACAATGTTTATCCGAGAATTAAGGATGATTCATGGATATCAAATTAGAATATACCACCCAAAACTTGGTTTTTCCTATTGGAAACTCCCATTGTTTGATTGCATTCAAACCTACTAAAAAGTATGATATTTCTTTAAGACTCAATGTAAATATTCATCTTCCAGCTTCATTAAGACTTGGAGAGAATCATGACTTCCCCATAATGTTGGGAACATTGATCGACTAGCTTAGCATCAAAAAATTAAATATATTTAAGAAAATTACTTAAATACCTTAAAACCTTATATATTATATATTAACATAAAAATATCATGATATATGGAAATATGACTGATGTTTCCATAAAACTTCATAATAGCCACTCAGATGACTTTTTCTAGAAACTTCATCCATCCAATGAATTTCATCAGAGACCTTCGTCTATCCAAAAAAACTTCATACATAAGCAATAATTGTTTTCTAATGACATAAAAAAGGTCATTTTTATTCACTCGATCTGATGAAATTGAGTTTACCAATCCATTGAATCTCTCACAACCTTCTATCTAGAGAGCTTACAACCGAAGTCAAACCGGTAAACAACATTGTATAACTATATAAAAGTCTATCTGATGTTCTATGTCAGATGTTATTACATGTACACCATTTTTTCACATTTATTAAATTTTACACATATCTACAGACTTTATGAAATCATGAGTGATGAAATTTCATACCACCAAAACATCAAATATTCATATCCTTCGAACTGATAAATTTTCTTCATTATTACTTTAATATTTTCACGTTTCATGGATACACCATTTAATAGTAACATAAGTCTGGTAAAACTTCACAAATTCATAGAACAATATTTGTATAATTGTATGTTTAGATAATAATACCTATCTAGTGAACTCTATAAATATTTATAACATGAAATTTATACAGAATTTTTTTCCTACCCATTTAGACTCAAGATTGAATCATGATGACATTTAGTAATAATGATTTTTTGAAATTAGGAATAGAAAATCATCAACTTTGTTCCATTTCATTGAAAATTTTGTCTTATAAACTTGAGAGTGATATTGGATAATCATTAAAATCTAAGGCTTTGTCCAATCCCATCATATCAGTAGTTTATAAAAAATGAAATCAAGACGGTGGGATCTATCTGATACACTTGAGCCGATAAGATTCACCTGATCACCTTGGAGGGATGTGAAACAAGGTATGGTAATTTATGATAGAAACTAAAATAAAACACTTTGAATAACCATGCATCCTTTATATTCTTCTTAAAGCATATCCAAACTTCTAGGTTCTAAAATATGGCCCACCTCTGATGCTAGCCCTATCGTCGAGATGGGGCTCCCTATTTCTGACCCACACAAGCACATCACCCCATCGCCACCATCCCCCACCATCCTAGTAGCGAAACCTTTTGTATCTAAGGCACCATAACACCCCTTAAACAGCAACTGTCCCAGGACTTATCCATTACCATCATAATTCTACTCCACTATGGATGCACTTTCCTTCATCCATGTCAGAGACCACCACATTGATTTCTTGTGCCAACACTATCACCATCCAGGACAACCACCCCGCCCTAGATTCACTTGAATGCGCTCAACTGCACTCTTACCATCACCATCAAAGACCACCTCTCCCATTACTTGTGTCACATTGTCCTGCTGACATCCCATCACTGTGTGTGGATGTCCACCGACAACCCTTCCACAAATCGCACCATGAACATCATCATCTTCACCATTCAATCGATCCATTCACCTAATCATCACTAGAACCATCCTATACCATTTAGGTTAATCTACTATCATAAACCAGATAAAGAGATGACCTATATTTTCTACTGTCTATTCCCAAAAAACATGTCCTATTCACACCCAAGGTTGTAATCCACCAAACCAGTCCACCCCCAAAGACCTGTTCCTTTGTAGCTGACAACTGCAGAAGGGAATCCTCTCAAAATTTTAGTAAGGAGAGCCACTTGAGGTTTTCTCCCACAACTACTACATGGTATTATGCAGTTATCTCCATCTACTTCCCCACTGTGTCCCACATGCGTGGCACCCCTGAAGTCATGCTCGAATAATGATCCAATAGATAACCATGATAGGTTTTATCATGAATTTTTTATTATACATACTTTATTATCTTTTAATAATTATAAATTCTTTATTAATTATATTATAATTACATTATTATTATTTAATAATTATGATGTCTTTGTTATCTTTTATTTTTTGATTCATGGACATGTGTTCCATGAATTCATTAATAATAATAATAATATAATGACTTTATCATAATGATTAAATAATCATCAATTTACTATTATGATGAATTTATTATCCTTAAATTTTTTTCCATGGTCAATTCCATAGATGTGTGTATTTTTTCTCATGCGTATTTAATCATCTTTAATTAATAATAATATTATTATTATTATACATCAATATAATAATATTAATAATTTACTTGACACAAAATATTTTTTTAATAATAGATTGAATATTATGGGGTTATGAAACTTTATTAAAGAAAAAAATTAAAAAAGGAAGGGGTTATACATTAAAAACTTCTCTTAATCCAAAATAATTGAAAAACAAGCCATAAAGACTAGTATAAACACATCGTAAAGGCTAGAAATGAAAATACATATATATATGTCAATGATTCATAAATACTAATTCTACAACCAGAGGTCCATATTATGATACTCCTTCAGACCCCACCCTCCATTCAGACATTTTCCACATCTCTAGGTTTTATCCCTTTGTTAGGAATTCTTATTTTCGTCAGACTCTACCTCCGTAAGGGTCACAGTTTTAACCAAATCCGTATCATCATACTTATTGTAAAGACCAATAATAGGTTGGGTGTACTAATAATTTATTATATTTTAATAATTAAATTATAAATAATTTTAAATTAAATTATTATTATTATTAAAACAATTATAATACCCCTTGTTTTGTTTGAGCGTTTAAAATTCACAGGAATTTTTAATTTTCATTTTGTGGATGGGATAAATTTTTAATCAGGATTTGAAATATAATTATGAATGTTTGGATGTATAAAAGTGGTGTTTTTGGATTTTTATTAAGTCCCAATAGTTTCATAAAGTTCCTAGAAAATTATTAAAGGATTTAGGATTAATTTTGGATGTTTTGGGAAACTCTCGCCAAGGTGCATGGTTTGGGTCGCATAGTTTAGAGCCAATAGCATGATTACCATTATGAAAGGATATTTTTATTTCAAATTATATAGTTATATTTGAGATCAATGGTTAGTGAATAGTTTAGGTTAAACCATGTGAGATCAAGGGGAAATCGTGTGTGGTTGTAGGGTTTAGGACTTGGCACATAGTTTTTGCATGGTTGCAGATAAACTGTGTGCCTTATTGTAGATGGGTCTAGAGTTGAGTTGCATGGTTTGCATGTTGTTTGAAAAATATGTGGTAATACTATGTTAGGTAGAGGATTTGGGACAATTATGATCTTACAATTAACATATGGTTTGGAAACCCATGCAGACAAACCTCACACCCCTTAAAAAGTGGTGTTTTACCACTTTCCACTTATAAGTTTTAACTCAAACTCTCTAATTTCTCCTCCAATTATCAACCTAGAAGACTCTTATGTGACCTCATTATCCCCCTCTCCTCCTCGGTGAATATCCCTATTTTATTATTTAGATCAACTTATATCTGTATCATTGGCGAGATTGTTATAATAAAATGTCTATTTCTTCTCATCTATAATTTTCTCTAATTTTTTCTTCTTTAGATTAATGATTTGGAAGATTATTCCACTGAATAATAGTGTAATTTTCTTAAGATTATGATTCTTCCATGTATCATGTATATAGGATGTCTCTAGATTACATCTCCACACTTTCACCCATTGTCTTGGTGGAGTTAGGTGGCCAGTTGAGTTTTTGAAGTGTTTTTTTGAAAAAATAATTATCATCACTTATGGATCCAATTATTATTGTTAGGGATTTAGCCTGTGTTAGTATTAAGAGGCTATCATGGACCTATAGAGGGTTTTGGACTCAGATATGGGACTTCAAGAGCACCCTTTGAGTGAATTTCCTCTTATACCTAATTTTGGGTTAATAGTTTTAAGTTGTTAATTAATTATAATTTGATTAAAATTAATTAATTTTGATCATTTGTAGTGATATTGGACCACCTGTGGTTTGAGAATTAGTCCGGGCTTGTATGAGCTCGAGTGGCGGGTTTTCATGCTAGGAATAATGATGAAATCACTTATTTGGGTTAAATTGTCACTAAGTCTTTCTCACAATTTTTCTTAATTTTCCCAGTGCATGGGTTGTCGGTCACACTGATGTATCATGTGTTGAACCTAGAATTATAATTAGAATCTCAAATATGAATATTACTTATTATAATAACCTTATATATAACTTTAATTAGTTAATTTAAAGGTGATCTCAATGGGATGCCACACTTGAGAATTAGATCATATAAAACCGATATGTAAAAGTAGAAAATAAAAATGCTTATAATTAAATTAAAAGGGTTTATCATAGGTATAAGGGGTGTCAATTTGGATCTTCATTATATTTTGAATTCATATATAATGAGAGTTGATTTTAAGATTGATATTCCTTATGTTTTTGAAAACCTATGTAAAGGGTTATTCCAATAGAATGCTTTAGTTTTGTAATGTATCATCAAATAGATAAATGTAATGGGTAAAGATACAAGGTATTTCATGAAATGAAAGGCGAGTTTATGTTTTTTTATTATTTTAGTAAATTATTAAACCATTTTTTATTGAATAGGTTATGAATTTCATGATACAAATTAAGGGTTCATAAAATGAATAGTGAAATGGTATATACTGAAATGGTAAATGCCTATTAAAAATGGTAAATTGAGAATGAACATTATGAAATAATTTTAATGTGAAATGTAAATTCATTGGGAATTCCAGGATCTGTTCATGTATTCCACATGGTACATGATTAGATTTTCTAGTATTAGATCTATAGTTTACACATGATACCATATTTTTGGGGATAATAGTATGAGGACATGGTTTTCATATGATGCTTGATATTAGGAAGACTAACATGTGTCATAAGATTCCATAGAAATATAGGGATGACTAAGATTCTATGTGATACCTTATAATACTTGTGAATTATAAGATAAACACCTATATTTTGTGTGGTTTAATATAGAGGCACCAATAATCATTGTAATTCCCTGACCCAATCCACTAGGTATAAGTTGGAGAGACAAAGGACCTCATGTGTGCCTCCCCATCTACAAGAGGCTTTCGACCAGCAACGAGTGTCCAAACATTCTTAGTGGGGAGACTATATCCTCAGTACATATCCTAGCACCAATAATATAAATAAAATGTAACAACTCAGAGAAAACAAGGTGGAAAAAATAATATTAGATGGAACACATTTTATAAGATAATAAATTGGCTCCCATTATGAATAGAAAACAAAGATTAATAGTGAAATCATATTATTAAATAAAACTATATGGAAATCCTTTAGAATCTTTCTCAGTTCCACCACTATCTCCATGCCCCATAAACTGACTATCTTACATGATACCCCTTTCCCTTTCTTAGATCTATATACCCAAAGTTTGCATGTGCGTGGAGATTTCTATATAGGGTGTGAGTACTAAAACCAAGTAGTACAACACCAATACATGCTTAAAATGTGTGAACATGTATAACATGTGTATTCCATGGTAACAATAAATTCAGAAGAAATCATAAACAATCATATGTTGAGAACATTTGTGATAACCAAACCACTTCATGCCCCAACCACACATGATTTGGGTCTATACAGAAAGGATGGTCCTATATATTTGATGTGATCAAGAACTGGCCGCAAGGCTAGTGATATGTTACTCAATATCCTAAAGTCATTGAGTTGAACATGATACTTGTTATCCACAATGAATTGATTTCCATCAAAATACTTGTAATCCTAAAGGTCCTGAGTTTTAGATCAATCCATAAGGATTTCATGCTCCTACATTGTGTATGGGTCTACCATTGTCATCACCACATATCGTGTGCACTCCCCATATAAGGGGTAATTGTACAATAATATTCCACTTATTATGAATAACAAGAATAAAACCTCTAATAGAATGATAACACACATAACATGGTAGATCATAATAATACATTCATAACACGTAATCATGAAAATATAGTAGAAACATATAACAACATGTAATAATCATCCAAAATGGTAACAATCCAATCTATAAATAATCATAGAATCAATGATCATATATGGGTACCATGGGTACCATGGTCCACACACCCACCCATAAGAAAACACCATCAATCATGAACATCAAGCATTGATAACACATCCTGAACCAGGGTAACAAGAGCATATAAGGTCCTCAAAAGATAAGGAACTTCATTACACAAGGTTATTGACAAAGAAATCCAATATTCATCAATATATCAAAGCCTAAAAATTATTTCACACCCACATATAACTTTTTTTCATGACAAGGATGCCTAACTCAGGTTTTAGTTCATCAAAGAAATACTTTTAGAAATAGATACCCAAGAAGATTCTACGTCAGTAAGGATGTTCAATAATTCATACCTCACAAATTCCATCAATGAAACTAGTTTTGAGGTATGTTGACGAAGAGGTCATAAATTCATGAGATCCGTTATTGATTCAATAATAGATCATTAATTCCTCATTATTTATAGAATAGAACCTCATGTCAATACAATGAAAATTGATCCCCCAATATCATATTAATGAAAAAATACCCAAGATGAGACTCAAGAAAAAGAAAATTTCAAGACTATTGATATGTGAAAACTTACTTGAAAACGTCCACATTAAATTAGTAATTATGATCTTGTCAAGTAGTTATGATTGACATATAAACCCACCACCAATATACCAAAATATCGTCAAAAAATTATAGTTTTTTCATCGATCCACCATCAAGAAGATGTCTGGAAAGATGATTCATAAACACATAACCATAAAATATCCATAATTAATAAATCTAAATAAAATAATGATGTATTTTTAAAATAATATATCCACCCTTATGTATAAATGATGCAATAATTTTTCATCATATCATCATAAAAACCATAGATCCATCATAGATCAATTCTCAACTCTCAAGAACGAAGAGTAATTTTTTTTCACATCTAGAGAAAAGTCACCATTCAAGCATCCCTGGATCGGTTCAACCTTGAAGAACCAAGGATAAATGTTTGAGAGATCTCTTGAGGCAACAGGGGACGTATAAAATTCAAAATATTTTTTTTGGGGTAGGAATTGGGCAATAAATAATGTCAAAAACATGTGGTATTAAAATCCAATGGGGTGCATTTATTAAACCCTCGGACTGCGTGCACCATATAAAAAGTGGGACTCATCAACTAGATGGTGATGAGCCTCCATAAAACTAGGGGTCAATGAAGAACCTCCTCAATTATTACAACACCATTGGATATCTTATGGGTTGTATAGAATATTGTAGACCTTTTTTTAACACAATTGGCATGATGATTGAAGTTTATAACCACCATAAGTCTATGCCTTCACCAAGCACTCCATCCATCTATTCATGATTATTTTCACATAGAAACCAACCAATTCAACTCCCATATCATAGATGAAGAAAAATAGGAACATATATTTTTATACACTCAAAAGATATCATACATCAAAATAAGAGTGGTTGTTTCAATTCTCCCCCTATGACTACATCTCATCCCTGAGATGTACCTACAAAGGTTCTACTCAAATGATTGTCCTTTGATATTGAACAATAACCTAGAATTATGAATTATCATACTGGATCTATCCATGATTCCATAGAACCGAGAAAAGTGGTATTGTCTTCCCTTTTAGAACTTTCTCACATTAATTTATAATCCATAATGGGTACTCCAAGTACAATGAATCTATATCTAGCTCAACATCCTCATAATCAATGACATGTGTAGGATTATTAGGCATGTACCTATATAGATGAGACATATGAATCACGTCATGCCTATGTTGGTAGTGATAAATAATATCTAGATGGTATTCCGCTATCCTAACCCACTCGATGATCTTGAAGGGTCCAAAATAGTGTCATTTTAGCTTCCCTTGCTTCCTCAAACATTGGTGGTCTAACTAAGGAGTCACTCATAGAAAAACTCAATCACCTACAATAAACTCCGAATGTCTCCTCATATAGTTGTAATAAGACTTATTACTACTCTAAGCTATGATAAAACTTTTTTTTAATTAGTTTCACTCTTTAATAGGTCTCATATATCATACCGGGCCCCACAACTACAACCTCACCAACATTGTTCTAATAAAGTGGTGAATGAAATGAAATAACATTTAGAGCCTCATAAACATCCATATGAATTAAACATGAAATTATTTTTTTTATGAAAAGTCAACCATGGATAGATGATAATCCCAAGATTTTCTGAAGTCAAGGGAGAAAGGCCAAAGCATATTCTCAAATATGTGAATCATCCTTTCTAACAGTCTATCTGTCTAAGGATGGTACAATGCACTCAATCTCAGTTGATTCTCTAAGGTCTTGTGTAAGAATTTCCAAAACCAAAATGTAAATTATGAATCTATTTAATAAACAATTCTTAAGGTAACTCCATGTAAGTGTATAATATTATAGATATATAGTTTTCCTAGCTCATCTACTGACCGAGTCTCACAGATCAGTAAGAAGTGATAAACTTTTATAAGATGATCAAAAAATAACCAGACAATGTAACAACTCCATGGGGTCCCCGGTAACCCCATAAAAATCCCATCATAAATTTATACCACTTCCACATGTGAATAGGTAGTGGTTAGAGAAAACCATCAGGATTCTAGTGCTCAACCTCTATCCCCCCACATGTAAGGCATCAAGAAATAAATCTAGTAAAGTCCATATTCATTCTTGGGCATTAGATCTACCAATGAAAGTAAATTTACACCTTTTTTTCTCTAGGATGAATTAACCACATAGCGGTATAGATGTATTTCATCATCTCTTCACTAATGGAAGTAGGGATTACAAATCTCCTATATACTAGGATCACATCTTTGCGGTCTAACGACCACCCATGTATCAGGTGTAACAACCCAAAATTTTATCAATGAAAATTAAATTCTTATAATTACATTATATAGAATAAAACTAATAAAACAATATAGAGAACACAATTCAAATTTAATAAATTAAGAATGAATGAAATAATAGGTATTTCTAGAAATCAAGGAACCTATATCAATGGAATAATAACTTAACCCTTGGAATAGTAATTTGACCATTAAGAATATTAAACTGACCAATAGAATAGTAACCTCACCCATAAAATTATTAATAAAATTTAAGTATCTTATAAATGAAAATATGATATAATTATATCACAGTATAAGTAAATAAATGTATGAGAAATTATTATTTAAGTGTTGATATTTTTATGAAACATAAAGGTTTATTTTCAATTTTTTAATTAATATATTTATTTAAAAGAAAATTTATTTTCATAAAATGTATTATTAAATCAATATTTTGTTGTATTATTATTTTAGTATAATTTTATAAGACCTTGATTAATTTTTCAATGTTTTATAAAATGAGTTATAATTTTAAATTGTTATTATCCAAGTAAATGATTATTTTAATACAAAGTTAATTTTATCATGTTGAGAAAATTATTTTCATAAATTAGATTTAATTTATGAATTCTAGACATAAAAAATGATTAGGGTGAATATTTTTTATTTGTCTAAAATAGTTAAATTTTTTGTGAATAGTGAAATACGATAATTTACAATATAAGTAAATAAATGAATTTTCAAGTCAAGATTGAGTCATGGATGATGTAAGTGGTCATTAGTTCAAACTCACATGAACTAGTTACTTAATTTATTCAATATAATCAAAACTATTTCTTATCTTGAGAAATATAATAAAATAATTAGTAGAATAATAAAAAAACACCCCTCTCCTCGACTATAAATACCACCCCTCGCCACACCTTCTTATCAAAAATTTAAAGCTTCGATAATTCTCCAAATTATCCCCAATATTATACCCAAGTCTCTCCCCCATTTCTATTATCCCTTGGTCTCAATAAGATACCAAACTCAAGTGACACAAAGAGGTTCTCAAAGAGGAGAAATTCAAGTGGTAAAAACCTCTTTCTTTTTATTTTAATTTATTTTCAATCAGTTTTATTTTATTAATATATCAACAAATCCCCTTATCCAAGTTACATGATAACTAAATCATCTATTATATACTAGAATTTTATTTTTTTAATGGAACAACCCATCATATTTTCTCTTCCGCTCTTCCTTTATTCTAAAAATGAAAACATCATCCATGAGATTCTAATTCACCACCATCGTGAATGATTTGTTTTTGCCTTTAAATTCCCACTAAAATTCTAGTAATAAAACCATTTTATTGTTAAAAAATATTATATTATATGTATTAAAATCTATTTAATGTTTTGGAACAAGTATATATACATGATATTATATAATGAAACAAAACTAGTTCGTGATGATCGAAACACTGCCAAATTAATCCAAATGATTATCATTAAAGTTTTATCTAATGATTCATCCTCGCATATGAAACAAAATATATATATATATATAATACCATTTAATAATATTTAATTTCATTAAAAAAATATAATTTCAATTCTGGAAAACTATTCTAATTTTACATGATTTTTCATACATGTATACAAGTAACCAATCATGAAAACCAAGGAAATGAATGCTTCAGAATGATAAAAGTATATCATATAACTCATCAAAAAGGCTATACATGAAATTAATGAAATCATAAAAAATTAAATACATGTATTAAAATTACTGAATTATTTAATTAATGTATTTTTTATTATCTAGGACATTAAGTATAAGTTCATAACACTTTCAGACATAAGGTAAGAGATTCTTTCCAAATCTCAATTTTTTTATTTATATTAGACTTTCTCTATATTTACCCTAATGTAACTATTATTTATTTACAATTATTATAAATTCTATTTATATGTTCCAAAATCATGTATCCATATCATTAGATCCTTATTTTATTGGGAAATACATGTTTTAAAAATATTCCCTTCTTAATTATTCTCAATAATCATGCCTGATTAAAGGGAAATTTACGATTTATTACATATATAAAAGTTCACTCTATAATTTTTTTTAAGACAAAATTATTTTTTCTAAAATTTATAATTTTATCAGAAAAAATTATCTTCATTAATTTATGGTTTTATGCAAACAATTATTCATTTTTTATTCTAAAGAATATTGAAACTTTCCACTCAAATTGCACTAAAATGTTTAATTTCTAAAGTTTCTTGAACAATATTTTTACTTGTCTTAATTTAATTTTGACATCAATTATCTTGATATATTCATAATTTAACTTATCAATGTCCATCTATCATTTAAATCCACCATTTCACAAACACCATTATGATATTCCCTTTTTTATGACTTTTGACATGATTATGATACCTAATTATTTCCATGGGTAACCGTTATTATTATATTTGTTTCCTTATGTATGAATCTTCATGTGGCACGGATATTCATGAACATATTATGATGGGTTTTCTCAGATATTTTCCCAATTCATTGGGTAATTTTTAGTCTTGTGAGACGTCATGTGAAACGATCTTGGTGGTATCCTTGACTCATGCTCCATGTGAAACAGTCTTAGGGGTTAAACTTGAATCATTATCCTCCATGTGAAATGAGTCTTGACTAATGATTATGTCATGTTTTATATTTCTTTCACATTACTATGATTCCATGATTACATGATCCCATGTTATGAATTTTATTCTTCCATATGTTTATGACTTTTTATGTCATCATGTTATGTCTTCTAACCCATGTGCTCTATTGTATTATTATGTTTATTCCCATACAGGGCATTTTTACTCATCCCATTATTCATGTAATTCCTAGGTTACTGAATAAAGATATTTGAGCTCAATGGAATTTAGGATCTCATTATTGATTTTAAATAAAAGTATTTTTTTCATTTTGGTTTCATATTTTCAATTTTATGTACCTAATTCTCTAAAGACACTAGACTTAATGTCATGTGATAATATGTGTAAAAAGATAGGGTCATTATAGTTGGTATTAGAGGATGGTCTAGTTATTTACAGAGATTAGGACTAAATAACTATAGTAATAACCCTAGTGATTATTCAATCACCATGGATATCCTAGATTGAAACTTAGGGTATCAAAAGTTAGGATATACATTTCATTTACATGTTTCTCCTTCTAAGTTAAATGATTTATTTTTATATGATTATTAGATAAGTATTCAGGCCCCCTAATTAAACTTTATTTTCTTAGTTAATGGTTTGAAATAAAATAACTCATGCCAATAATTAATGTGGTAGGAAATGAGACTATTATCCTAATGATATGAAAAATATGATGGGAACATGTGCTCAAAATGTCATGACAATATTTTCTCAAATAGATAATGTTATGAATATTAACTTGAATCATGTGAAATGACCTCATTCTCCTATGAAAGAATAAGTTATAGTCTAATCCTTTATACAATAAAGGACTCCCATGTTTAGTGAATCTTCTGATCCCATCATCATAGAATAATGGATTAACTCCAATGAGAAGATATTATTTTTCCTCCAATGATCATAAGAATAGAAAGTTGTGATGGAGGTCTATAATTTTTATGGGGAATATGACCAATGGTGGACACTAATCAATTACACAAATTCCAATTTTGGAATTGATTATATGGATTGGAAAGATTTCAAGAAAATATTTTTCAATAAATATTATCCTTGAACCCTTCGTCTCAAGATAGAAAGAGAGTTCCTTAGACTAAAGTAGAAGAAAAACGTTTCTATCATAGAGTATGAAGAAAACTTCACAAGACTTTCATGATACACCTATGGATTTGTCATGAACATTTAAAGAAAGGTGAATTTATTATTTAGTGGACTAAAGCCAAGTCTATGAAAAGCATTGTAAATTTATGGCTTTTATAGCTATAAGGATATTTTTAATTATGACCATAGGGTTTAAATGGAGATAAAATACTATTATTGATCTCATGGGCCTATATATATAAATAGGAACATGGATTTTAATGTGGAAGGATCAGAATATAAATACAATGATGGAATGAAATCCCAGCATCCCACATGTCATAATTTTGGGTAGAAGAATCCTAGGAACTGTCTAAAAGGAAATAGGAGATGCGGGCTTAGATGCCCTATTTTTAGATAATATGACCATTATTCTAATTTATTTCAATATTGGATGAATTATAGAATGAAAATGGTTTGGGATATTCATATGAGTACGAGTAATGTGGTCTATAAACCATTCCTCGTGATTTTTCAGTTTATAAATTATCACATGGGTATGTTGATTTCATCGGTCTTCATATGTTTAATTTATATGACTTGTTTATATTCATTAGAACCATGTTCTAATACCCTTTCCATATATATAATTAGATTTTTTTGGTTACATCCACAACTCTGACCAACCCAAGTAGGGTGTTTTCCATAATTGGGTTTTAGTCCTTATTATGTGCGTCTGTGCCTCCTTTTAGGTGTGCTTTGGCTTGAAACTTATAATGGTATTCCATTTCTTACATAAATTACTTTTTTATTATGAATTGATCATGGTGAGTACCATGTATTCGTATCACCTAACCTTCCCAAGGTAAGTGCATCAACTTGATTAATCAATGTGAAATGGTAAATTGGAAAGTATATGGTATAAATATGACTTGGAATAGTTTAAATTAAATGGATTTCATGTGGTTTCTCATCCTTAGCCCATAATTTTCATTTTATCAAAGTTAAAGGATAGAACCAAGAAACTAAATATGAAATGACTTAAACGGTTGGGTGCCCCTTTGGCCTTGTCACACTAATGAAAGGCAATGGATTGAACCGTGATTATATAAATGTTATGACTATTAAATGGATTAATTAAACAAATCAATTAACTGTAAGGTGCCTAATTGTACACGGACCTTGACATTTATATAGGAGTGGTTATAATCTAGTTATATTTTGGATTCTTTAAGGAATGCCTTGAGCACTCATAGACGCCATCCTGATTCAAGGATGACAGTTTCCTTAGTCAATACCCACCTTGGAACCTGATCCTCATCTATGAGTGGATGCTCATTATTACACCATAAGATCCTTACTTTAATATTATAGTATTCCTTGGATACATTCCATGGATATAACATGACTTCTGTTGATAAGAGGTGCCTTGGATTCATCGTTGTATCTAGCCATTTCTTATCTCTTTTTACCTTGGATTTTTTCCTTGGACTCAGTTTGATCACACTATTGTAGAATGCCTTGGGTGAAAATACTTGATTTACATTCTTACCCTTGATCCAAGCTGTAGTTACTACTGAGTTGGTGACCCTTGATGTCTTGGTTTCCTTAGTTATGTCCTCAAAACCCTTTCATTATTAATATAAATATAGCTTGCTGTATTACATCTTTGAACCTATACTATTACTGTCACAAGGTAATGTCAGTTCTGACCATACCTCATGTAAAATAATTATATAAAATTAATTAATTCATCAATGAACTGGTTACATGTTCAAGAAGAAACCAACGGCTGAAGCAGGTACTTCGTTATTTACATTATTTAACTAATTTAATTTTATATATGCATGATTGAATACTATTTCAGTTTATATTACACAGACATGATCTTATATACACCATTAGTTGTGGGCTAATAAGATTTATCTCATAGTCTATCCCGACCTCCATTATCAACTAGTCAGACTATATGTACGCATATGTTTACAAAGGGAAACATCTTTCTTCAGACACTTGGCTGCTTGATTTCTTTGGATGGAGCTAGTAGTAGATGACCGAGTATGAGCTTAGGATATTGGGGATAGTTTTTGGTTTTTTTCTACATTTTTATATCATGATTGTTCACTAATTTGTATCTATGTTTTAAAACTTTATAGATACATGAAATATATCATCGTCATCTTTTGTGTATTTATATAAGTTTCTTCAATTATTATTACTCATATATTATTCTATTACGCAATTAGTTTACCTTTACTTCATCCACTATTAACCTTATGATATTGTATTATCCACTATTCCACACTCTAGTAATGAGGAAATTGTCTCCACACATGCCTACCCTAGTCCCTAACGGCTAGTTAGTAGCCTCTAGCATTCGGAAAGATATTCTTGACGCCATGTGGACAACTGGGCTCGGGTCATCTTCAGTGGAATCCAGGTTCAAGACATCACAAAGTGGTATCAAAGGGGTTATTTCTTACTTTACTATTTATAGAAAATAGATTTGATATTAGGAACACTTGAATCATGGTTATAACCAATGTTTGGGTATCACTAACCCATGTTTAGGGTAATGGATATGTTTCTTGAATTATATTTTTTGTTTTATTTTTTATAATTACAGTTGATATCATTTCACAGTTGCTAGACACACATGTTGTGTGAGGATATTATTATTATTCATATTGAGGATTTCATTTCATCATTATCCCAATGATATTAGGGCAAGGATAATTGTTACAATCATCATCATAGACACCTAGAATTCACATGTCATGCATATTTTCATGCCTTATAGGTGATTTTCACCCTTTTCATTACATGATATGACTATGATTATTGAGTGAGCCTTGTTTATATATATATATATATATATATATATATATATTGTGCCGCACCTTGGCTGCGATTGGGAGATTTCTAGTTTCAATTCATGAGTTGTTATGGGCCCCTGTGGGTTGGAATATGTAATTTATCGAGTCAATCCATTAGATTAAAATCAAACGAGTGTACTTTTCAATGATAAGGTGTATTGTAACTGATTCAATGGGAATGAAGATCCATTTTACCAAAAATTTGGTATAATTTATAATAAAATTCAAGATGTAAAAGTGAAAAATGGCTTCTAAAATGTAATGGTTGCACATCCTAATCTCGCATTTTCATTTTATGAATGGGAAAGGAGTGAAACTATAAATTAAATATAAAATTAATGAAATTGTTTCCAGTAAATAATGAGGCAAGGTGATATTGAACCTTCCTCTACTAGAACCTCAATAACTAATAATGGATCACTAACCAATACCTAGCCTTATAAGCAAGTATTTAGTGTAGTATACGATGGGTAGTGATCCATTTATCTATGTTCAGATTCCGATAGTGTTTCTATATATCTGATTAGATCTAGTTCCGAGGCATGTGATTAGAATTTTTATACCAATGCCCCATGAAATCCTCATTTCCGGAAAAAGGAGTGTGGTGATGACCATGCTCTAGGCATGGTGGGTCCTGAGCCACCAGTCTTACCGCATGTATTTCCACTTGAGGAAATTACTATTGTACCTGATATGTGCATTGATTCCAAAGTTCATGATAGTTTCCAATATATGATGCAGTCCTTTCATGGTGCTCCATATCTCACACCTATAGTAGATGATCTAACTCGTGGGTTCTATAAGTAGCATCCTCCCACCTTCTCAGAGGATTGAGGTCCACATGCAAGTGAGTCGTTTCTATAGGTCACCTTTTCTATATTTAGCATCTATATATTCCTCTATAGTGGATGGTAAATCTTGCTACATACATGCCGTGTGATTTGGTGAAATTTTAGTGGGATGTAATTACCCAAGATGTTCACCATCAAGGGATGGTATGAGATGATTTTTTGACTAACTTATATGATCAATTATTTCCTTAGAAGTTGAGAGATAACAGAGCCATAATTCATGAATCTCGAGTAGGGTTATATGTCTTTTATAGAGTATTTTTCTTGTTTCACTTGAGTTACAGTAGTTTGCACTACTTCTTGCTAGTGACAAGCTGCTATGTGCTAGACGATTTGTGGATAGACTCTAGTATGCCATTCATACTCAGGTGAATGTCATTCTCCTACCTACCTTTTCTTAAATACTCAATCAAACTCTTATCACTAAGAACACCTTGAGGGATGGATATTGTACTAGACATAGAGGACCAATGTCAAGGTAGGCCAGTAGATCTTCTGGTAGAAGAAAGAAATCCCTAGAGGTTTCTTATTTGGGAAGTGGTATCCAGAGTACCTGTACTGGCAGCTCTATGGTGTGTCATCAGTTTGGATGATAGGGGAACATGAGGCCTTATTGTGATGAATACCCTCTGGAGTGTATGGATTGTGGCCATACGAGGAATCTATAATGATTATATTGGACCTCTCCATTATCTCCTAGTGGAAGTGGTTCCACACCACCTCCACCTTTAGGGGTAGAATATTTTACACCACATCAGTAAGGGTGTTGAAATAGAACTAACAGGACTAGTTGAGGAGGATTTTGTGACCATGATATCTGGGATCCAGATCACCAGCCCCAAAAATGTTGTATTTTTTATCATTTTAGTCTATTTGTTGCATAGGTCCATGGATCGGTTCAGTTGCTTTAACTATAGAAGATACACAAGGATCAGGATATAATACCTTCTATAGTATGAGGTACTTTTCTAGTACCCTCCACTATAGTATATAATTTATTGGATACAGGTGATTCACACTCCTTCATCTCCTTGTTTATCATTGAAAGCCTCTAACTATAAATACAGTATTACTGTGGTGTAATGACCTTGGATACACCATTGGGAGTACTGTTAAAGGGTGTATGCTAGTGCATAGACTGTCCCCTTGAGGCAGGTAGTTACCCTTTCATATGTGACCTCTTTTTCCTTTAAATGTTCTTAGGATGGATTGGTTGGTTTTGTATCATGAATTTTTATACTTCTATCAGCATAAAGTATCATTTATATCACCAGAGGGCAGAATTTTTCTACATAAGGGTGAGTGGTATTTCTAGTCTAGTAGAGATGGACCAAAGCATCATGGGCTAGGTGGAGTGACCAGCTAGATCTCTAATCTCTTCATGGAGTCTCAGGGAATAAATTATAGTGAATTCCTTCTAGTAGTATATTATTTAATGGATAAATTTCCTGAAATTTTTATGGCATACCTCACGAGAGTGGTAAATTTTACGATTGAGTTCATTCCTGGAGTAGCTCTAGTGTCCATTCCCTTATAAAATATGGCACCTACTAACCACCAACAGTTCAAGTGGTAGTTAGAGGATCTATATTCCAAAGGTTTTATAAAGCCTTGTACATCCTCTTGGGGTTCACATGTATTATTCACCAAGAAGTTGGATGGGAAGCTTCACCTATTTGTGGATTACAGATGGTTGAACCAGTTTATGATAACGAACCAGTATCCAATACCTCAAATAGAAAATCTTTGTGACCATATATGAGGAGATAGAGAGTTTTTAGACATTAGCTTGTGATTTGGTGATCATCAGGTGTGAGTCCGGCCTTCAGACATACCGTGTATAATTTTTTGTAGTAGGCATGGTCTGTATGAGTACCTCGTTATATCATTCAGTCTTAAAAACATGCCTTATGTTTTCATGTAACTGATGAATTGGGTGTTCCACTCATATCTAGATTCTTTTGTTATAGTATTTTTTTGATGGAATATTAGTATATTCTCAAACAAGTAGTGTCCGTGATAAGTACCTTGATATCATTTTGAGTACACTGAGATAACATTAGATTCATGAAAATATTGATAAGTTCCACTTATGGATAAAAAAAAGTTCGCTTATTGGGTTATATTATCTTGAAATCAGGAGTCATTGTTGACCCATATAAGGCTAGTGTTTTGGTTTCATGGGAGTATCCAAAGAATGTGTTTGATATGATGAGTTTCTTAGGGCGGGATAGATATTACAAGCATTTCATTCAAAAATTATCATGCCTTAATTCACCTCTTAAACGTCTTACAAAGAAGGGTGTTAAGTTTATATGGTTAGAAGAGTGCGAGAAATAATTTCAAGAGATGAAATGTAGGTTTGTATTTACACCTCTTCTGATTCTGCTAGATCCTGGAAGAGGTTATATAGTGTTTGTTATGCATCAGGCATCAGACTTAGAGTAATGTAGATGCAGAAGGGAAAATTCATTGCATATAGATCTCAGTAGTTGTGGCCTCATGAGAGAAACTAATCTATGCGTGACCTTAAGCTAACAACAGTGTTCATACCTTACGTATCTGGAGATACTATCTCACGAGTGAGTGCTGTTGGGTGGAGAGTGATGGTAAGAGGGGGGGGGGTGAATTGCCTTTTAAAAAATAATTAACAATTTAAAAACAAAGTTAAAAGTGCAGCGGAAATAGAAGAGGCAAGACACAAAACATGATAACGGAGTTCGGCTTAAACCAAAGCCTACGTCTCCGCTCCCAACTCAACCATTGAGAGATTTACTACCACTTGCTTTTTAATGGTTTTAGCAAGAAACCCACTAGACTTTAAGGTAGTCTAGAACCTATTACAGCTTGCTTTTAATGGTTGCGCAAGAACCCACTTGCTTTTAATGGTTGAGCAAGAACCCACTAGCCTTCTTACAGGTGAAGGATAGCTCACCTATGACTCAAGCCTTTTAAAGGGAAGGCTTGACTAACCTCTTCACACCATGAAGGTGGTGTGAAAACCCAAATGAAATGGAGATGAGAGAAAGAGGGGTTTGTAGGCACAAACCCAAATTGATGCTCAAAATAGATAAATAATGAAAAACCGTAATAGGATAAGCCTTGGTCACCAAAGGATTGATGAAGTTGATGAAGTGCGCTCCCAAGCTTCTTTGATGGTGCTCCTTGGATGTGGAAGTGGGTTGGAGCAAATGGGGATCCTTGAAGGAATGCGCCGGAGGTTCTCCAAATGATCGAACAATGTTCTCGTGGGCTACCTTATGTTTCCGGGGCTTCCTAGTCCTTTATTTATAGAGGGGGAACCCTCAAATGGCTTTTGGGGGTCTTCGGAGCCGTTGGAGAGGCCTTCGGAGCCGTTGGGAGTCAAGTGGACAAGTCTGGTCAAAGCCCAACGGCTAGTTTGACTGGCTCCACCGGCTGACCGGTGCTTGGCCACCGGTTGGCCGGTGCTTGAGAAAAGGGAGAGGCCTTCGGCCCAGGCACCACCGGCTGGCCGGTGAGGAGGCCACCGGTTGGCCGGTGAGGAGACAGTAGCTGACCCTTCTGTCTGGGTTCCACCGGCTGGCCGGTGATGGGACACCGGTTGGCCGGTGGTCTGGACAGAGGGGATGCCTTCTGTCCATGCACTACCGGCTGGCCGGTGGTCATCCACCGGTTGGCCGGTGGACTGAAATCAGTCCTCTTTCAGTCCTTCTTGACCCAATTCCTTGGTAACCTTTTGCCTATCAACAAAAACACTTAAAACAATATTAAATAAATAAGAGAGTGATTGTGATCATGAAAATTAAACCACGAGGGGTACGAGAGGTACAACAATCTCCCCCTATTTTCATGATCACAATCACCAAAACAAGCAATGTAAAAGAATGAAATGAGAGGCACGCTTTAAAGGATAAATTGATAAACAAAGCATGAGTGAAAGATTTCTCCCCCAATCAACCAAGAATTTCTCCCCCTTTGTGATTATCAAAATAGCACGGGGCATAAAACTTGATTGAGGGAAAGGTTGAAAAAAAAGATAGAGTTTTTAAATCAATTGAAATTTTTGAGATTTGAATTGAAATTTTTGAATTGAAAGTTTTGAATTGACAGTTTTGAAATGAATGTTTTGAAATTTAAAGTTGAAATTGAAAGTTTTGAAAACGCAAAAAGGCTTACACAATCCTAACTCCCCCTAAATAAAAACAACAAATCACCGGGGAGAGGATTTTAGAACCGAGACAAATTGTGGTCCGGTGAGACTCGCTAAAAGGGATTTTTCAATCCATACTTGTCTAGTGGTGGGTCTTCTCCTATGAAATTCATCATTAAAGGAAATGGTTTTGGGCCTTCCATACCGGGCATTTTTGCAATTACACTCATAAATTAAGTGCCCGGGTTTTTTACAATAGTTGCAAAATTTATATTGGAAGCTCCCCCTTACAAAAATAGTTGGAGCATGGGAAGAGGAAGCTTGTTTGGAATAGCCAAGCCCTTGGGTGGTTCTAGACGAACGTTGAGAAACTAGGAGCTTCGAGAGGTTATGTTCACCTTCGGTGAACTTAGCTAGGGATTCCCTTAAATCTTTAATAGTTGAATTCAAAGAATCAACATTTGGAATATCTTGGACCTTAAGGGAAAGTTCCTCATTCTGTTTGAGAAGTTGATCTTTTTCAGAAATTAGAATTTGGTTTTTCTTTTTTAAGGCCAAAAATTTAGAGGTATGTTCGTCAAAACCTTCCTCTAATTGATCTCTAGCATGTTGAAGATCCTCATAAGATAAATGATTGAAAGAATTTGAAGAACAAGAGGATGAGGAGTCGGAATAGGATACCTCATGAAATGCCATTAGGCATTTTTTACGGTTGTCGCTTGTGGAGGAGGAGGAGGAGGATGTGGAGCTATCACTCCATGTGGCCTTGAGTGCCTTCTTTTTTTCCTTTTTCGTGGCCTTTTTCTTGTTGAGTGGACAATCGGGCTTGTAATGGCCTTTCTTTCCACACCCGTAACATGTTACCTCGGGCTCGGATTCTTCGTTGGGTTGAGCCTTGCGTGATTTCTTCTTTTTGTTCTTCTTCATGAATTTGTGCATCTTGCGGGCAAGATTCTCCATTTCTGAATCGCCGCATGAAGAGGAAGACAATGAGGAGGAGGAGCTTTCTTCTTTTTGAACATTGACGGCGATGTTCTTTGGAACTTTGATGAGATTGCCTTCCTTTTCAGCTTGCCTCCCCATGGTAATCTCATAGGTCATAAGTGATCCAATGAGTTCTTCGACAGGCATGTTCTTGATGTCTTTTGCTTCTTGGATTGCCGTGACTTTCGGTGCCCATGAGCTTGGTAGGATCCAAAGGATCTTCATGACCATCATTTCTGCAGACACATCATCACCAAGGGACTTTATCCCATTGCAAACATCAGTAAAACGTGTAAACATTTTAGTAATAGATTCGTGTGGGTCATGGTGAAACTTTCAAAATCTTGGCGATACATGTCCAATCGAGTATCCTTAACTTTGTTGGTCCCCTCATGGGTAACCTCAAAAAGTTTCCAGATTTCATGTGATGAGGTGCATGTGGAAACTCGATTGAATTCATTACGATCAAGGCCGCAATGAAGAGCGTTCATGGCTTTTCCATCAAGCTCGAAATTTTTAATATCGGCTTGAGTCCATTTGGATTCATCGGGAGAAGAAAGAGAATAACCATGCATGACAATTTTATAAATAGGATAACCTATACTTCTAAGAAAAGTGGTCATGCGGGTTTTCCAATAGGTATAGTCGGTTCCATCAAAGAATGGAGCATGCCCCAATGAATAGCCTTCGGGGGCGAAAGAAGTTGAAGCCATCACAAAGGATCTTGAATTTGAAACCGATGAAGGTATTACTCAAATTTTGCCTCTGATACCAATTTTTGGGCGGAGAGTGATGGAAAGAGGGGGGGTGAATTGCCTTTTAAAAAATAATTAACAATTTAAAAACAAAGTTAAAAGTTCAGCGGAAATAAAAGAGGCAAGACACAAAACTTGATAACGGAGTTCGGCTTAAACCAAAGCCTACGTCTCCGCTCCCAACTCAACCGTTGAGAGATTTACTACCGCTTGATTTTTAATGGTTTTAGCAAGAAACCCACTAGACTTTAAGGTAGTCTAGAACCTATTACAGCTTGCTTTTAATGGTTGAGCAAGAACCCACTTGCTTTTAATGGTTGAGCAAGAACCCACTAGCCTTCTTATAGGTGAAGGCTAGCTCACCTATGACTCAAGCCTTTTAAAGGGGAGGCTTGACTAACCTATTCACACCTTGAAGGTGGTGTGAAAACCCAAATGAAAGGAAGATGAGAGAAAGAGGGGTTTGTAGGCACAAACCCAAATTGATGCTCAAAATAGATAAATAATGAAAAACCGTAAAAGGAGAAGCCTTGGGCGCCAAAGGATTGATGAAGTTGATGAAGTGTGCTCCCAAGATTCTTTGATGGTGCTCCTTGGATGTGGAAGTGGGTTGGAGCAAATGGGGATCCTTGAAGGAATGCGTCGGAGGTTCGCCAAATGATCGAACAATGTTCCCGTGGGCTACCTTACGTTTCCGGGGCTTCCTAGTCCTTTATTTATAGAGGGGGAATGCTCAAATGGCCTTTGGGGGTCTTCGGAGCCGTTGGAGAGGCCTTCGGAGCCGTTGGGAGTCAAGTGGACAAGTCTGGTCAAAGCCCAATGGCTAGTTTGACTGGCTCCACCGACTGACCGGTGCTTGGCCACCGGTTGGCCGGTGCTTGAGAAACGGGAGAGGCCTTCGGCCCAGGCACCACCGGCTGGCCGCTGAGGAGGCCACCGGTTGGCCGGTGAGGAGACAGTAGCTGACCCTTCTGTCTGGGTTCCACAGGCTGGCCGGTGATGGGACACCGGTTGGCCGGTGGTCTGGACAGAGGGGATGCCTTCTGTCCAGGCACTACCGGCTGGCCGGTGGTCATCCACCGGTTGTCCGGTGGACTGAAATCAGTCCTCTTTCAGTCCTTCTTGACCCAATTCCTTCGCAACCTTTTGCCTATCAACAAAAACACTTAAAACAATATTAGATAAATAAGAGAGTGATTGTGATCATGAAAATTAAACCACGAGGGGTACGAGAGGTACAACAAGTGCTTTATGGTATAGACAGACCAGAAGAGCCTAAAATATATTTTTTTCTCTATAGGGAATTGAATCCTAGATAGTGAATATGGGTCAAATTTCTCCATTCCTTTGATTTTGATATTTATTATATACCTGGAAGAGGCAATACTGTAGCTAATACAGTGAATTAGATAACTTAGGAACAATCCATATAGGAAGCTAGTGATGAATAGAAAATGATGGCCCTATTTTATGAGTTGTATCTGGAGTTTCATGATAGTCATGGGTAGTATTATCTCTCATCCATGATAGTTACCTCTTCCATCCTTGAGAAGATGAAGAGTAAGAAATTTTTATATATTACGGTATTGGTTCTCCATGAGAATATTATAGGAGATGACCCACCTCTGGATTGGTCTCTGGTTAAAGATGACATAATACTTATACATGGACATATTTCGGTTCCTAAAAATATGAGAGAATAACTAATGAAAGATTCCCACACTTCTTAGTGTTAATTTCATCAATGAATCCCCAAGATGTATTGAGATATGAAATGCCAATATTGGTGGCTTGAGATGAAATGTTAGATAATAGGATTTATTACCATGTATTCCCCCTATTAGTAGGAAAATGAGGAGAACCAGAGACTTACAGGCTTGTTATAACCACTTATAGTCCTATAATGTAAATGGAAGGATATTACCAAAGACCTTGTAATCATCTTACCTATGTGACCTAGAGGTAGAAATGCTATGTGGTTAGTAATTGAAAAATTGATTAAAATTTCCCACTTCATTAATATTTATGAGACTTTCTCAGTTGATGAGCTGGGAATATTCTATATCTATGAGATCATCCGAATGTATGGTCTCCCTTGTACTATCATTTTAGATAGGGATACTCATTTAAAATTATAGTTCTGGAGGGGTTTTCATAAATCTATTGGTACACAGGTTCTTCTAAGTACATCCTTTTACCCTCAGATCGATGGATAATCAAAACGGAAAATACAGGTTTTAGAGGAAATGCTCCTAGCATGCATCCTCGATTTCAGTAGTTCACGGGAGAATCATATCCCTCTATCCATGTTCCCATATAATAATAGCTTCTAAGCGATGATATGTATGGCTCCTTTTAAGGCCTTATATAGTAGGCCATACCATTCACCCATGTGATGGATAGAGGTAGGAGAAGCATCCCTATTTGGCCCTCGTCTCCTATAGGAGACTTTAGAGTAGGTTAAATTGATAAAAAATCCTTTTTCTGCAACTCAGTATAGAAATGAATATTATGTTAATCACTATTGAAAACCTCTAGAGTTTTTAATCGGGGATCATGATATCCTGCAGGCATCACCCAGGTTAGGGAAGAGATGGATACAAAGGTAATGGGAGATCTCTCTATTATTTTTCTGCTTGTTTGAGATTCTGGAGAGATTCAGGCCGGTATCCGATTAGTTTTTACTAATTAGAGTTAGTGTTCCAGGAATTAAATCTTCCACATTTCACATCATCACTGGTATCATGACTAATTATCTATAGATTTTTTCTGGAATAATTTGAGCTAGATGCAAATGCTTTGTTTGAAGATTATCCTATAAAAATCATCGAGCAGAGAACATAGGCTCTCTGAGGCTGCTATGTCCCTCTAGTATGGGTTCTATGGAAGCATGACCATGTACAGGATGAGACTTGGGAGAGGGTGGCTGATATACATGCCCAATGGCTAGAGTCTCTCTCAGATAGTGTTTCACCACCCTTAAAAGGTGATCTGGGTGAAAAGTTCCATTAAGGGGGTGGGGAGACTATAAGAACCCAATTATTTACTAAGTTTTGGATCCTTTTAATTTGGGTCTAATTACTTATTTTGGACCTAATGTGGATTCCCTGCAAGTTAGTGAAGGTTTTGTGGGTGTTAGGAGCTTGTAACCCCATCTGGTGGAGTTTTTTCTCCTATCAAATGGTTATAGTAAACCATGCAAGGAAGAACACATGGTTAGTTTTAATCCTGCATGGATGGATAGTGGGATGGATTAGGGTGCACATTTTTACCAAACTGTGAAATTTGGGCCGCACAGCTATCTGAGAATGTCTTCAATTTTGACAGTGGAGTTTCGCATGATTTTCTCATATTTACTAAAACTGTGCACACTAACCATGCAATATGCCTCTCCACAGAGTTGAATATTCATGGTTGGTTTGTATTTTCCCCAAATTGTGTGGGCAAACAGTCTGAAGGATAATTTTTGGATAAAATTATGGTTTTCCCTTGTTGATATGTTTTAATCCTCCCCACCCATCCTTTGGTTTTCTAGGGGATAAAACACCTCCCTCCTCCCTATTTGAATAAAAAAATCTCTCTATGATAGGATTTGATCCTGATCATCCGTCTGGTGTTTCATCAAAGTGTCATCTATCTTGTTCGATCCACGTCGGTACATTCTCAATTCCTATTTAACCTATCTTTGTTCTTTTCCCTATCAATGAAACTATTTAGATGTTGGCTCATATTCCCTATTTTTAGGGAATATGACTATTATTTAGATCTCTTCCAATATAGACCAAATTATATGATAATACTAAATGAGGAGATTCATATGAGTATGAGGTAGTTGTTCTATAAATCATTCCTCAAGATTATTTGTTTTTAAAATTACAATGCAGGTGTGCCGATTTCATTGGGCATCATCTATTTAATTTATATTATTTGATTATAGTCACTAGAACCATTTTATAAGACCCATTCCATATTTATAATTCATTGTTGGTGGTTACATGCACAACTGAGACCACCCCAAGTAGGGTGTTATCCATAATTGGGTTTTTAGTGCTTGTTATGTGAATTAATTATGGAAAGTACCATGTATTCTTTTCACTTGACCTGGCTAGGTTAAGTGATTCAACTTGATTTATCAATGTTAAATTGTAAATCAGAAATATATGGTATAAAAATGACTTTTTCTAGTTTATATTAAATTAATTTCATGTGGTTTCTTATCCTTAGACCATCCTTGTCATGTTATGAAAGGTAAAGGAGAGAACCAAGTAATTAAATATGAAAATGATTAAAGGGTTGGATGCACCTTAGGCCTTGTCAAAAAAATAAAAGGAGATGGCTTGAACCTTGATTATATAAATAGTAAGACCTTTCATGAATTATTAAACAATTGAATTAACTATAATGTGAATAATTTTATGTGTAACTTGACACTTTTATAAGTGCAGTTAGACTCGAGTTATCTTTTAGATTCCCAATAGAATTACCTGAGCACTCGTGGACACCATTATGATTCAAGAATGGCAGTTTCCTTGGTTGAGACCCACCTTGGATCTTGATCCTTGTCAATCAGTGGATTCATGGTATGAAACTATTTTATCCCTCCATTAATATTATTGTATTTCATAGATACACTCCTTGGATCCAGTATGGATTCTATGGACCTAAGGTGCCTTGATTACATCCATGGAACTAGACATTACTTATCCCACATTACCTTATATGTATTCTCTGGACATAGTTAGATCACATAATTTTGGAATTACTTGGAAAATGCACCTTGGATTATAGTCTTACTCCTAATCCAGACTACAGTTACTACCGATTTGGAAACTCTTGAGGTTTTTATTACCTTGGTTATTTCCTTGGAATAATTTCATTATTAATATCAATAAATTTTTCCTTGTTGCATCTTGGAACTTCTACTATTACTATCATGAGGTGGTGTATGTGTTAAAAATGCCTCATGTGACTTAGTTATATAAACTAAATTAATTCATTAATTAATTTTTTACAAGTTAAGACACTAGAGGAGGGCTAAATCTGGTACTTGATTATTTACATTTCTGTACTTCATTACTTTTATATATGCATGCTTGCACACTATTTTAGTTTATATTACCTGGACATGATGTTATAGAAACTATTGGTGGTCGACTACTGAGATTTATCCAACACCCTATCTGGGTCATCATTGGAACCTGAGAATACTATATGTATAAAAGTGTTGAAAAAGGAATGTGTCTCACTTTAGAAACATGACTAATTGATTTCTTAGGATAGAACTGGTAGAAGATGACCATGCATGATCACCAGATGATGGGTATAGTTTTTAACTTTTTTCAATTTTGTATAGAATTTTTATCTTCTTATTTTTATCCATGTTTGCTAGTTTTATTGATATATGACATATACTATCATCATCATCTTTTGTATATTTATATGAGTTTCTTCAGTTATTATTACTCTTGTATACTTCTATTATGAAATCAGTTTACCTTTACTTCTTCCTCTATCTACCTAATGATATAATATTTATCCACTGTGTTACACTCTATTAATGAGGGAATATCATCCCTATAGACAAACCCTAGGCCCTCATTGCTAGTTGGTAGCCTCTAGCATTTATGGAGATGTACTTTATGCCATTTGGCCAACCGGGACTAGGGAATCCTTAGTGCATCTGGGTTTGAGGTGTTATATCCATCATGTGATTTTGTTCCTCCAGGTGGACAAGTAGTAGCAACCAAACCTATTTTTTAGTAGATCATTCTATCATAGTCAAATGAGGATGTGCGCAGTTTTAGTTCACTCCATGAGTTCCACCATAAGAGGCCATTAGGGTTCCATGGTGAGCCATATCCCTAGGTAGTAGTGAATTGGATAGATTTAGTGGTCCATGTTTTCAGGCTTATCCAAACATTGACTAATCAGGTGGTTTCACTGGAATATATAGTTTTCCATGGAGCATTTTGGAACTGGTGGAGTCTTATTAAATATATGCACAATGAGTCCAAACTCTCGTGGAAAAATTTCCAACATCTATTTCGTGAGGAGTACTACCCCAATTTTTGTTCTCAGTTCTAATTCGTGAACTTCTAGATCTATAGAAGGGGGGATAATAGTTTCAGATTATGATGCAATGTTTACAAAACTTACATGTTTCTCAATCGATATTGTCTGGGATTGTTAATTTCGATCGTGGAAGTTTTAGAAGGGACTCTGTAGAGATATCCATGACAGTGCGGTGCTCTAGTGAACTCCCACTTATGTTGGGATATTGGAGTAGAAATTGGTGATAAATAAATTCCTTCTAGAGGGATTTCTGGAATATGGAGTTGACAGTGCTCATTATAGATTCAATTCATACGTAGTAGCTATTGTATGATGTTTGATAGGATCTCAGTACAGGAGATAGTCCCAGGGTAAAGCTTGAGCACATGGTCAGGGGAAAAGGACTAGGGTAGCTTGAATATGGGAAATGATATGGATGGAATGGATGAGGTCACATGGCAGATGATTACCAGGTCTGACGTGCAGAGGAGAACAAAAAGATATTGTATAGACCACCATGGTAGAGGCAAATCCGTGATCAAGAATCTCCTAGGAGTGGGTAGGGTGCCCTGGAGGAAAATAAAGTAGAGGAGCATGTGGATCTCTATAGAGTGGATTTGTGGGTGGTGGAAGATGCTATAATATCCTTCCAACACAAATAAAAGGTATTCCATGTCCGACTTAGGGAGCCAGTTGTTGGGACCATAGATAACTAAAATCTATAGAGGTGTATGACCCATTGACACATGAGATGATTATAGGTATCATCTATGTTAATTATACACTTTCCTTAGTATTATACGAAATACATGAGAGTTATTCCTTAATCTCTTTACTCCTATTATAAGAGCTGGATCACCCAGTTGAGGCTTTAACCCGACATCTATGTCTTGAGGTTTTAATAGGGAACACTTCTTTTATATTTTTTCATACCGATAGTGCTAGTTATCAATTGGTGGAGAGAGTTTTGTAAAGACCCGAAATTTTGAATAAATCTTGTTTCCTAATTTTGTGTGTTATTTTACTTTTTATACTCAAAAAAACTGTTTCATTTGATAACATGAGTATAATTAAAATAAGACCATTGGGTTTTGACTGTTATATGACCATTGGTCAATATGACCGCTGGAAACTAAATGTTTCGATTATTGTCTCTAAATACAAGTAATCTTGGTTAATTAATATAGAAAAAGATTTGATAGCCTCACCCAGTAGTCTTGGACACATCGAAGCCCATCTAACAGAACAAGGGAAGGAGGTAGCACCACTGGGCTTTACTCTGGACCAAACCCAAGCCGAACTTCATTGTGTGAAGCTAGAATGGAATCACCTTCGCGAGAAGTTCAAACTGATAGAAATTACTACTCGTGCGATGTTGGCCGAGCCTCCCTCGGATTCTCTCACCTTAGCACACCTTACAGTTAGGTCCTATGCTGGTGTGATAAGGGGCTGTGTAAGGAGACCGTAACTGCCTTGTGTAATCCTTTAATTTAAATAAAAATTGGGATTTCATCTTATGATGAAGTTTATTAATTTTAAATGACTGGATAAATATAGTATGCATATTTTTGATGAATTTTAGAAAAATGATATTTTAAAAATGTTTATGTAAACCTTAAATAATTATAAATGTGTAATGATTTTCAAAAAATGGTCTTCTACAATTATGTTCAGTACGAAATTTAGAGTCTAATAAGATCAACATGATATTTTGATGAATAGTAAATTATAAATAGTGATTTTATGCATAGGATTACTAATGTTACAAAATGGATTAGTAATCTCACTTAAAGAAAGTATTAATATAATCTAGGCACCATTATTAAGTAATGAAATTCAATAAAATTGTTAAATAACGGTTTCATAAATTTTTAGTCAAGTATTAGTTTTTTCAAGTGAATAGTGTTTTTTAATTAAAAATTAAATTAAAAATATTTAGAAATTTATTTTTATAAAATGGATTTCATTTTTGAACTCAGAGCATCGATATTATGTTAAGGTAATTTTTGGGGATTTTTCTAAAAAAAATGAATTTTCTGTGAATAGTGTATTTATTTAAAAATTAAATTAAAAATATTTAGAAAATTATTTTTATAAAATGGAGTTCATTTTTGAAATCATATCATCTATATTTGGTTACGGTGAAATTTTGGGATTTTTCTGAGAAAGTTGAATTTTCGATGAATAGTGAAAATACAGTTTTTAAGTTACTGGTGCATAATGACATCATTAAATGATTTATTAAGTATGTAATCAATATGATCGACTTATGAATAGTAATATAAGGTATGAGGTGTCCCATGTGACCAATACCATGGGAAATCCCATGTTTTTTCCAAAACCACCAATGAGGTGTCCCTTGGCTATTAATGCCTTGTCCCCTCACATTCCCTATAAATACCAAGCCATCCTCTCATCCATTCGACTCCAAAACCATCCTCAACGATGTTATGGTCTCCTTACCTCCCAAGGAGTCCTCCCAAGGTTCCCCCAAGCCCTCAAGGTCCAAACCTTTGTGTTTTAAGAGTTATATTTTAAGGTAAGGGATCCTACCTCTCTCTTTCTTTCCAAGTAATCTCTTTTATGTCATTTATTTTATGCTCCATGCTCTTATGTTGGAGGATGTTATTTTATATTCCTCTTAATTCCATTTTCATGTAAATTTGATGAGATACCCCCTCTTTCTCTCATCATTTCATTTTAATAATGTTAAAGTGGCGTCGTTAGGCTGCCGAATTTTTAAGGGATTCGTTCACCTTTCTCATTTTTCAATGTTCTACTTTCATGTCAAGTCTTTCAAGTTACTTTTTATTTTTTTGGGGTATGATCTCTAAATCTATCATACTGAACTCTTATTTTCATATGGTTAGAGACCCTATTTTATCTCTTATATTCATTATTTTGATGTTTTAAGTGGCACCGTTAGGCTGCCGAATTTTTAAGGGACTCGTTCACCTTTCTCATTTTTCAAAGATCTATTTTCATGTCAAGTCTTTCAAGTTACTTTTTATTTTGTTGGGGTATGATATCTATATCTATCATACTGAACTCTTATGTTCATATGATTAGAGACCCTATTTTATCTCTTTAATTCAGTATTTTTATTTTTTAAGTGGTGCCTTTAGGCTGCCGAATTTTTAAGGGACTCGTTCACCTTTCTCATTTTACAAAGATCTATTTTCATGTCAAGTATTTCAAGTTCCTTTTTATGTTGGAGTATGATATCTATATCTATCATATTGATATTTTATTTTCATATGATAGAGACCCTATTTGATCTCTTCAATTCAATATTTTGATGTTTTAAGTGGTGCCGTTAGGCTGCCGAATTTTTAAGGGATTCTTTCACCCTTCTCGTTTTCAAGATCTATTTTCATGTCAAGACTTTCAAATTCCTTTTTATTATGTTGGGGTATGATCTCTATATCTATCATACTGAAATATTATGTTCATATGATGTGAGACCCTATTTGATCTTGTCAATTCATTTTTGGTTGAAGTTTAAGTGACACCGTTAGGCTGCCATATTTTCATAAGAGAAATCTTATTTTTGTCTTCATTTCATGTTCTTCATTTCATATGGAATGTCTTTAAAATTCATTAACATGTTCTTAAATCCTTTATATTCTATTCCTCTACTGTTTTATGGGACATTTTTGATTGTTTGACCCATGTACACTCTCTTTTAAATGTTTTCTAAAACCTTGTAACACAGCCGTTATGCTGTAGAATTTCCGTCTCAAAATGTCCCTCTCTTTTTCTAAAGTTCTTTTATTTTATTAAGTGAATACTCAAATCTCTTTATTATAAGGAGGTATTCACATATATATATCAAAATTTTCTATTTTAAATTTTTGGATTTACATACATGAGACCCACCTTCCTTTTTTGTGGGTTTTAAAGTGACACAAAGATCGTGTCTTTAAAGTAGTTTTTAAAACATTATGATTATGAAATGAAACCCATTTATTTGATGCTATATGTGTTGTTTATGAAATGATTAATGATGATATATGTGTCTCACATGATAATAAAGACAAATTTAAGGGTTCTCCCTGATAGCGCTCCAATTTATTGGGTAAACACTTAATCTCTAGAGATGACCTTTTAGACTGATACCTTGGTGAATAACCATGGTAATTTTTAATGACACCTTGGGGTTGGACCTTGGTGAAACAGAATGATTGTCAATATTAAATGTTGTAGCCACATATTCAAGTTATGAAAAATGTTACTTTTATTATGATATCCCTCATGATTTCTTTCTCATGCCTTAAAGTTCTTTTCATGACCTTATTGAAGTATCTCAAGTTCACATGTAAAATGTTTCTCTTGTTTCCCTTACTAGGCCTTCTGCTCACCCTTTCTTTTGGTGTATGTCCCCAGGTTATGAGATGCAGTAATGAACCTAAGATGAACTTAAGGAAAAGCCTTTCAAGTGTTTAAGAAGACTGTTTTATGTTGTTTTCATGTATTATGTTCCTGGTTTCAAAGACACTAATCCTTAAAGATCCTCAGTTTTGTGTAATGTAATGAAAGTTTATGTTATAAAAAAGAGGGATGTTATAAGGTTCTTGTGGGTCCTTTTTTCATCACTATGGAACACTAGGACATAATCTAGGGTATCTATTGGTTTTCTATGGTCTAAGACTAGGTTGTATATCACCATATGATGATTCAGATGTCTTCTCATTAATGGGATGAGATTCTCCTTTGTGGGAAAGAGAGATCTCATGGAAGGGAGATTGGGTTTTGTGGGAAGGAGGATACATCCCATTACCCATTATTTTATGAGTTTATCCATTGGTGAATAAGGATCTTCAAGAATTTGGATTCCTTTATCCATGACGGATTTTATGTATTCATTCCTTGATGATTGTCTAGTAGTACCTCTGAGGTGGGAGATGGAGTTTTGTATCAACATGCATCCTAAGACCACTCTGTTATCTTTTTTGATATTTCAGATTTCCCCCAAAATGCTTTTAGAGCCACAGTTATATTTGGAAAACTATTTAGATAAGGATTTTATCAGGATCAATTTTTTCACATGGGAAGATCCAATGTTGTTCATAAAAAAGGAAGATGGGATCTTGCAGCTTTTTGTGGACAATAATCACCTGAATCAAGTCATCATAATGAAAAAGTACCCCTTAATGAGGATCGATAAAATATTTGATCTGCTGCGAGGCATCAGATGGTTCTTGAAGATTAATCACTTGTCCGACTACCACCAGTTGAGAGTTTGTGAGGTTGATATTACAAAGAATGATTTCATATGTCTCAATGTAAACTATGAGTTCTTGGTGATTCCCTTCAGCGTGAATAATTCACCCAAAAATTTTATGGGTTTGATGAACTAGGGTTTCTATCTATACATGGACAAGTTTCTGGTTGTATTACTTGATGACATACCCATATACTCTGCGTTAGAGGAGGATCATGTAGATAACATGAGGATGGTCCTAGATTTTTATTCAAGAGCACCAGAATTATGATAACCTCTTGAAGTTAAAGTTCTAGATTTATGAGCTTCAATTTATGAGGAATTTAATTTCTAAGCCTGAATTATCTTTGTATCTAGAAAATATTGATGTAGTTATGTCTTGGGATCCACCCAAGACCATGGTAGAGGGGCACATTTTTCTTGGTTTGGAGGGTTGTTACATGAGGTATGTGGTATACTTAACTAGGAATACAGCCCTCTTAAACCTCCCTAACATGTAAAGGGAATTATTTTAACTAGACAGATTAGTGGTAGATAGCATTCAAGGAGGTGAGGTTGAGGCTGGCTAATTATCTTGTTTTAAGGCTATTGGAGGAGGTTGTAGAGTCCGTAGTGTATTATGATACCTCAAGAGCTAGGCTCAGTTTCTTGTTGATTTCGTAACAGGAAGTTATCAAATATGGGTTGAGGTAGTTGATACCCCATGAGAAAAAATATGTAACTAATGACCTAGAGCTGAAATTGGTAGTTTTTGTCATGAGTATGTGGATTCACTATCTTATAGGGGATCTCCTAGTGGTTTACTCAGATCACCAATGTTTCAAGTATGTATTCATGTAGAGAGACATTACCTTGAGAAAAAAGAATGGTTTGGAGTTCCTACCAAACATTGAATTTGGGATAGTATATACTCCAAGAATGGGAAATGTGGTAGAAAATTCCCTTAGAAGGAAGTCCTATGATATTTTGTTGCACGATATTCCCAGTAGATTGCTTCCTTATAGCAATCCATGGATGAGTAGGAGGGTGAAGCGTTTATTTAATCAATGGTGTTGACTTATCTTCTCTATCATCATGTGATAGAGTCCCAGTTGGGAGACATCAACTGTGAGGTCTAGCATGACTAGATATCCATAGGAGATTCACCCTATGGTTTTTTTTTAAGGAGGGAACAAGGTAGTATTTTTTTAGGGATGAAAAGTGGCCCCAATCATGCTATGCGGGGAGGTTATGAGGGTGTTTAACACTTCTTAGCTTTATATCCCAGTGTGGATAAGATTTACATATACCTTTAATAGTAGTTATAGTGGGATATCATGAGGAATAACATGGATGAGTTCATCTCTCAGTGCTTCCCCTGTTAACAAGTGAAGGATGAGCACCAGGTTCTAATAGGTTTGTTATAATCCATTAACATCCTATAGTGGAAATGCTATTTTTTATCCATAGACATCATGATAGGTATTCCACGGATAGCACAATTCTATGATGTCATATGGGTGATAGTTGTCAAACTCGTGAAGATGGCACAATTCATTGCTATGAGGGAACAGATTTTAGTGGAGAGTTTATGGAAGATGAATGTCTAAGATATTGTTCTCCATAACGGGTTTCTCTTAAATATTGTATCCATTCATGATGTGTGGTTCATGTTATGGATATAGAGATCCCCATAGGAGGCATTCAGGACCCATATGAGGATGAGTATAACCTTACACCCCCAGATAAATGAGAATATTGAGTGTACTATCTAGGTGTTGGGGGATATGACAAGGGCTTGTGTGTTATAATTCAGTTGGAGAAAGGTGGATCAATTTCCCTTGTTAGAGTTTTCATTGAATAATATCTACCACTCTACTATCAGCATGATAAATTTTGATGCCTTATATGGGAGACTCTATTAGTCATCATTGTACTAGAAAAAGATCAGAGATACATCACTTGTGGGTCTAGGGATTGGGTAAGAAATAACAAATAAGGATCATTTCATCTGTGAATGGATGAGGATAACCCAAAGTAGGCATAAATATTACACAGATCGATGTCGTAGGCCCTTGGACTCTGAGTAAGGAGACAATGTTTTCATGGGAGTCTCTCTAGGATGAGGATTATGGGTATTCAGATAGGGAGGAAAGGTATCCCTCAGGTTCATCGGGATATTTGAGATCTTACATATGGTTGGTGAGGCTTGTTACCACCTCACCCTACCCCTACAGTTGGAGTGGGCACACAACATCTTCCTTGTGTCACAACCAAGGAGAAACGTTCATTACCCTACACATGTTATTGAATGGGGTGAGAAAGACATAGAGGATGGATCCTATTTTTTGGATCACCTAGTGGATATTGAGGATCCACAAGAGAGTACCCTATTTGGATATACCATCCCTTTGGTTTGTGAGTTGTGGCAGCACAAGAGAATATAAGAGAGCTCCTTGGATCAGGAGATTCAGATACCAGCTCAATATATTGAGCTTTTTGTTCCATTTTTTTTATTTTTTGGGATGAAAATATTAATGGCTGTAATGATTTAGAGACCCTATTTTTACCTTATCATACATTAAAATATTTTTAGCAATATTTTCAAAGTTAGGGGCTGAGACAGTGTGTGATTCTGAAGCCCTGTGTTCTTGGAATTTATTTTATAAAAATATTAAGTATACTCTATAAAACACACACACATGGTTCCAGAAATAAAAAAGTAATATTGATGTTATTAACTAAATCATAACTTTTTATTTACTCCCATGAATGATTTTATATGAAAAGTTCATAATTGGTTTGAAATATTCAGGTTTTAATATTAAATATAATTTTTTAGCATTAGTTGAATTAATATAGATTCAAGTTAGTTTAATTTTTAAATAATAACTCGCATACTAATAATCTAAATTGTGTGATTATTGTTTTTTAAGGCACCTTATTAAATTTTAAACATACCCTTATGAGTAATCTTTGGACAATTTTTCCATTTTAAGGGACATATAATCCACACTAGAAGGACCAAAGAATCTGTAAGGAAAATGAACAAGCCATGAAGATTGAATTTATGGCATCAATCTAGATATCCAAATCATTTTATTCTCCTCCAAAAGTCTGGGTCCAATAAAATTCATCTTGGATAAAAATTTCAAGGCCCAACTACACCAAAAAAGGTCCCAGATGATGCTTTGAAATCCGTCCCACCATTCTGTCTATGAATTAAACATGTCACAAATTTATTTAATTTTGTCCTCATATAGACATCCATTAGAGATAATATTTTGCACTTTTAAATGTAAGATATGGGTGGATGAATTTGTAGAATAAATTGTTCAGATTTGGGGACATATTCATATTCAAAAACCCATTCACATTTTGGATTTTAAAAAAATCATGATTGAAATGGACTAATTAATATTGTTTAATAATACAGCCATAACATTGGTTACTTAAGTATAATGGACACCATATTTTGTGGGTAGACTCTAAATATTAATATATACATCTTTTAAAAATACAATTTCTCTAGATTCGCCTGTCTGGAGTATAAAATTGGTGAGCCATGTGGAGGGGGATATTTGGAATGGAGACAGTAAAATTCCTTGGGCTATAAATACATCTCCCTCCTCTCCTTGAAAAGGGTTGACATTTCAGTAGAGAGGAAGAAAAATTATCACGATCAAATCATTTAAAAATTCCTGGTAGGACCTTCCAAACTCAAGTTTTCACTTTATATACCCTTCCCCCTCTCATTGTTTTCATTTACTTTTGTGTTCCTTTAATTTGTAATTGCCTAAGTTGTTTTCAATTTCATTTGAATTTTAATGAAAGTTTCTTTTTCATATTCTATTTTAATCACCCACCCTCTGTTCTTAAAATATTGATGCTATTTAAATATTTCAAATCAATTTGAAAACTCTTCCCTTGTTTTTCTTCCTTATTCAATCGAAAGATCATTTTTAATTCTCATCACTATTTGTGTCTGTGTGTGTTGGACACACAACTCATTTCTTATCCCATTATTTTAATTTTATTTATAATTAATCACCATAAAAACATATTACCAGATTAATAAAAATCTTAATGGATGAGTAAATATACCATTCTGGTGAGTCATTATTTGGGGATATTTAGTGATTGAGATCTTTTTCTCCATGATTATTCTTTATGTTAACATTGTGTATGTTGAACTTAAATTGTCATGGACTAATGACATGATTTGTTTAAAATAATGATTACATGGATTATTGGAACCATAAATAAACTACCATAAAAAATTAATGACTATAATTATATCCCTAGTTATGTTATGGCTTGGACTAAAGCCTTAACACTTGTTAATTCTGATCAAATTCATAATGTGAAGTGGGTGTTAATTTAATGAAGTATAAAGCAAAGTTCAATGATATAATATGATTAAATACCCAATAATAAAATCACTCTAATCATTATTAAATTTCTAAATCAATCTTCATTAATTAATAATTTTATCTAAACTTTAAAAACAACCCGCCCCCCAATTACAAAGCAAATCACAAAAACAATTGACTCTAAAATTATCACCATTGCTGAGGATTCGACTCGAGTGCCTCTATACACATTAGCATGACATTATACCTTTTAATGGCCGATAGGTAACAATCATCCAAGCTTAAAATGGTGTCGTTTCTTGGGATGGTTCCTCATGTAGTCAGTATCTTTTTTGGTTTTTGTAAAAAAACAACAAAAAAGTAAAAAAAAATAACAAAAAATAATTCAGAAGAAAAAAACACAAAGAAAAACCCATCTTCCCATAAAAACCATAAATAGAAAAACCCACAAAGAAAAAACCATCTTACTCTTCTTTTCCAGACATCTCTTAATGACACATAGCCTCCCACACAATCCATCAGATATGTTTAATTAGAAATTTGAGTGAACTCTTCAGCGACTTAGAAGAGGTATTAGGAATAATCAAATCACTCAAGAACCATTCTTTGTCCAACCAATTGAACTAAAAATATCTAATATAAGGGAACAAAACATAAAATAACCCACTTACCCTAATATGAATTACCAGTCCCTTGGTATTAAATATCCAAATATTGAGTCTGATTTTAAACTCAAATCAGGTTTGATTGATATTCTACCTCATTTCCATAGGCTTGCTAGTGAGGATCCTCATCTTCATCTCAAAGAGTTCTAAGTGTCATGATATTCTATGAAACATCAAGGGGATTCTCATGTACAATATTCGAGCATTCCCTTTATCCCTAGTTACATTTTTCAAATCAAGTCTCTATTACCTCCCCCATGGTTCCATAAACTCATGGATTGACATGAATTGTCTCTTTTTAGAAAAATTCATTCATACTTATCATACTGCTTCTATCCGAAAGAAAATAAGTGTTATCCATCAATTACCTAATGAATCATACCATGAGTATTGTGAGAGGTTTAAAAATCTACTGGAAACCTACCCACACCACCAAATCCTTGACCAACTCTTGACCCAATACTTATATGAGGGGTTATTGGCTATAGAGATAACACTCATTGATGCCTAAAGTAACAATGCTCTTGTTAACAAAAATCCTATAGCTATAAGAGATATCATAAGCAATATGGCTGAATTCACACAAAAAATCCATGCTCTAGTGCATGCTCAAGTTAAACAAGTCTAAGAGAATCAATCCATAGATCCCAACAAGATGACTCAGCGGATGAGTGAACTTACAGGTCTTGTGAGACAACTAGCTGTGGTTTCCAAATTCCCAACCTCATCTTCTCCATAATCTATATTCCCTGGACACATCAAGAATTGTGGAATCTATAGCTCACCAACTCATCCAACTGACACATGTCCACAACTTCAAGCGTATCCATATGATTCAACCCGACCAATGGAGATTGATGTAGCATATGCTCATAGGAACACCAACCATCAACAATCAGGTCAGTTCATTAGAGACTTCAACCAATCCCACCCTAAGCCCTTCTCTCCTACCATTAACCAAGCCCTGAGATATGGTAATCCCATTTATCATCCCCCTAAATTTCCTCCTAAAAATCCAATACAATTCCAATATGGTCAAGGGGGTGGTAACTTCCAAAAACCACATCCTTTTGTTCCTCAACCTCAACAGATCAATAATCCTCTTGCTTCTCCTGGATTCCAATATCCCAATGAGACTTATCAATTTCCAACCCAATACAATCACTTTCCCAAGAACCAATATCAAGGTAATCCCAATGCGGGACATACATATTCTTCCAAGAAACCATGGGAAATCACTATGGAAGATATTGCCTCCTTCACCTGTTCTAACCAAAAAAATAGTAAAACCCAAATTGGTCAACTTGCATCCCACCTAACTAGTTGAAACTTTATAATTATTCCTAACTCCTAGCTCAATATCTACCCAACCCTAAGGGTAATGTAATGGCAATTTCACTTAGATCAAGAAATCAGGTCACTATGCCTCATGAAAACCCCCCTAAATTCCTTTTGAATGTTGATTTTTAAAATTAAAAGAATAAAAAACCAAAAAATAAACCTAAAGGAATTCCCTCACCTCATTATATACCTCCAAGGAATCCAATTCCATTTCCTCAAGCCACTTCTAATATGAGGAAATTCTTTAAACCCTATCTTGAAATGCTCGACATGTTTAGACATGTGGAAGTCAACATTCCCATCTTAGATGACATCAAATAAATTCCAAAGTATACCTTGTTTGTTAAGGAATTGTGCACTAATAAGAGATAACTTAAGACCATTGATAATGTTTCAACACAATATTCCATGCCCATGATGTGCAAATTTCTCGGGACCATTGCAGTTCTATGCTAGATAGGAAGTTCAAACATCGATGATGCACTAACAGACAAAGGAGCCTTGATAAATTTTATGCCTACAACCATATTCTCCAACCTTGGTCTAGGTCCATATCACCCAATGGGCGTTGTCATACATTTATCCAATTGAAACACAACTATTCTTGAGGGAATAATTAAGGATGTCTTTTTCTAAGTGAATGAACTTATCCTCCAAGCTTACTTCTATTTCCATGAAATGGAAGGTGAGACAACTTATTTCCAATATTCTATGATTCTATGAAGACTTTTACTCATGACATCTAAAACCAAAATTGGTGTCCATGATAGCATCTTATCCGTGGAATTTGGTGACCAAATGTCAAGGTCAATATTTTTAAATCCAAGAGATACCCATCAGAGAATAAATATGTATTCTCTATCAATGATTATGAATGTTTCTCTAAGAGTGTGTTGAATCCCAATACATCATGTTATTCGTATTCAAATGATGAAGGAGATTTTTAATTCTGTATCCTCATTAATGAAGTCAAAAAGGAAGAATTTGATGATGACATTTAAAATATAAACTCCATCAATCTAAATGATCTTTAAATGTGTTTGGAATACCATCTCACCTATGATATACACTTATCTAAGTTGGATGAAAATAAGGAAAATGAACTAACATCCTCATTTATTAATTAAGATCATATTATCGAACATTCATCATTTCCTATCCATGATTTAGAAAAAAAATTATATGTGGGGTAAACCCTGAACCAATGTGTTTATATTGTTTTGATGGCAGAGATATTTGTGATATTTGTTCCCTAATTAATAAAGCTATCACTGGTGGGGTTGAAATTGACCATTATTTAGAAAACAACAATGATATAAAATATATTGAACAATTTATTTTTTCATACAAGTCCACTGATCCTCATTAATCTACTACAGCAAGTGATGAAATAAATGGGTTAAAACAATTAGGATCTCATACTCATATTTCATATTATCTGGAGATTATATAAATGTAACATCATAATTGAAACATCTTCTAAAACATACAAGGATAGAAAAACAACACTCAGTGGGCTGCATAATACCTCAAGATGAAGACCAAAGGGTGGATAGTCATATTCTACTCCCACCCCCACTGAAATTGAAAGAACAATATCAAGGAAGGGGATAAATTATCCAATGAACAATCAAGAAACCTAGAGGAGAAGTTTTTTTGGAAGCACACTGGATTGTGAAAATACAGTGGCCATCATTGGGCTATGGGTAGTCCACATAAATTGTCTAGCTATAGACAAAATAAATGTAGTGCTTCATGGGAGGCAACCCAAGTTTTCTTTTACTTTTATAAAATTTTAATTTCTTCTTAGTTTTTTATTAAATGAATAATGATTTTTGTTTTTGATTCTATTTTAGGTGATTGTCATTTTCTCTAGCATCACCATGAGAGGATGCACCTACCAAGAACCACATCGACATCCATCAGATCCCCAAATTCTACAGTGGACCCACCACTGGATGGATATGATGACCCACCAAATCTAAACTAGGGCCACCTCTTTCCCTTTAACTCTCTCCCTATTTCTTCCTCTTCCCCTCTCTTTCATTTTTTTAAAAATTACTTCAACAAAACCTTAATTTTCTATTTCTATTTTGTGTGGGTGTGTATGTTAAAAGCACTAAAAAAATAAAAAAACTAAAAAAACTAAAAAAACTAAAAAAAACAAAAAGAGTCATACTTACTCAACATGCACTTTTGAAATTTTATCTAACCATTTTGGGGAGTCAAAAAGACATGTTTTCATCTAATTTTTTTTGTATTTTCATCATGAATTTGGATATATAATATTGTTTCAAAACCAAAAAAATTTGAATTCCCAATTTTAGATTTGTAAAATGATTCTTTCTAAACCATGAGGAACAACATTAGATTTCATGACAAGGTCACTTATGATAGTCTTTTTATTTTTTGTGTTTTCACCCATAATTGTGAGTCTTGAGTTTGGGGACCTTTAAGCTGAATTTATTACTTTAGTGTACATTATTATGATAGAGGAATTTTATAAACCACATGAGAATAATAATTACCAAATATCCTTCCATTACCCATATACTAATCCTTATTTTGAAAGCCCCTTAAATCATATGAAAACCCTTCCTTTAATTTCCACATTACAAACCCAATACATTGTCCCACCCAACATCTACTTGGATTTTAATTTCATCCATTATTGAAATTTAAGCGTGGGGGGAATGGATTTCATTTTGGGTATCCTATTATTAATTTTCATTGTTTTATTATATTCTTAAGGGAATGAATCAATTTTCTTGTGGGGGAGAGGTTATCATTCATTGAGTTTTGGGAATGTATATATGTTTATTAAATCTTATACAAATTTATGGACAAGTGTTCAAAAAAAAGAAAAAAACCAAAAAAACAGTGGGTTGTATCTTTGGTAGGTCAAAAAACACTCTTCCTCAACTTTTGGTCTTGTCATAACTATTTAAATGAGTGTAGTGAGGAGATAAAACATGGGTTGAGAGTTGATCATGATATATTTTTCAATTTCAACTTTCAAAAAATAAAGATAAGTAAAAAAAGTAAAAAAAAACACTTACGTCATTGGGATAAGTTTTGGGTTTTTAATATATTTCATCTTCTCATCCCCTTAAAATTTTCTCCCTCTTTTGTGTCTTTATTCACACAATCATGTCCATTTAAATATATGTTTTCATTTCCTTACATGTTTCATTTCAAAAAAAAGTGTGCATTGTTTTACCCATGTTGGTGTTTTACCCCTCCTTTCCTTTCTCTTGGACATTAAATTCCCACCATCCCATAGCCCCAAAAAACCTCTTAAAATACCCCTATATTCCTATTAACTTTGGGATTGGGAATGGAAAGTGAGAACTTTTTAAAACTCTATGATTTTCACTTTTGGTTGTTGAATAATTGAACCTCCATAAATAAATGATTATCATCTTGAGAGGTGTAAGGTTTGGGTGCCAAAATTTTCCATTTAAAATTTGATAATAAAAAATGAATTAATTTAGGAATATTGTTTCTGTAACAATTTGTGTTGGAATTTAATATGGATGATTAAAATGGTCTAAACCTCCCCTAATTGGGGAAAACACAATTTTAATATTTTTTGGCGAGTGGGAATGATTTTTTTATGGTTTCATATTTGTTTCACATGATAAAAATAACAAGAGTAAGTGGGGGGGGGGGGGGGGTATTTGATGTTATTTACTAATTAATATCATTTTATTTAACCCCTTTAATGATTATCTATGAAAAGCTCTTAATTGGTGTGAAATATTCATGTTTTAATATTAAATATAATTTTTGAGCGTTAGTTGAATTAATCTAGATTCAAGTCTGTTTAAGATTTTAATCATAACTCCAATCCTTCTAATTTTTTTATTCATCTTTTATAGGTCTCCTTATCCAATTTCTAACATATCATTAGAAGGAAACTTTTTCCAATTCGTCCATTTAAAGGGTCATATAATCCACATAAGAAGGCCAAATGAATCTGTAAAGAAACTGGACCAGCCATGAAAATTGAATTTCATGGATAAATAATGATGTCCAAATTATTTTATTCACCAACAAAAGTTGGGGTCTAATAAAATTCATCTTGGATAAAAATTTCAAGGCCCAAATCCACAAAAAATGGGCCCAAATGATTCTTTGAAATCTAGCCCACCATTCTGTCTGGAAATTAAAAATATCACACATTTATTAAATTTTCCCCGGATATATATATCCATTCTAGATGATATTTTTCAATGTGAAATTGAATATATTATTATAGGAATTTTCATAATAAATGGTTCGGATTTGAGGGTATATTCCTATTCAAAAAACCATTCACATTTTGTCATTAAAAAGTCTGGATTGAAATAGAAAGATTAAAATTGTTTAATAAAACCGCCATAACTTTGGTTTCTTAAGTATAATGACGACAAAATATTTAGGGTAGACTCTAAACATTAATATCTAAATCTTTTAAGAAGGAAAGTTTTTTAGATTCTACTTTATAGAGTCTCAAATTGGAGAGCCAATTGGGGTGCATATTTTGAATGTAGAGACTCCAACTCCTTGGGTTATAAATACATCTCCCTACTATCCTTGAAAAGGGATGGCATTTTAGAAGAGAGGAAGATAAATTTGAATGACCAAAGAATTTATAAAGGACTGAGAGGACCTTACAAACTCATGTTTTCAGTTGAGATACCTGTCATTCTCTCTTTTTTTTCACCTACATTTGTATTCCTTTTATTTGTAATTTTTTAACTTGTTTTCAATTTCATTTGAATTTTAAAGCAAGTTTATTCATCATATTATCTTTTAATAATCCAAAATATATTCTTAAATATAAATTTTTTAAAATATTTCAAATCAAGTGGAAACCCCTTCCCTTCTTTTGCTTCCTCGTTCAATTGAATTTCTGTTTTTAATTCTTATCATCGTTCATGTGTGTGTGTTCGAAACAAAACTCTTTTATTATCAGAATATTTTCATTCGATATATAATTAATCAAAATAAAGACATATTACCAGATTAATAAACATCTTAATGAATGAGTAAATATATTATTTGTGTGATTCATTATTTGTAGATATTAACTGATGGATAGCTTTTTCTCGATGATTATTTTTTAGGTTAACATTGTGTATGCTGAAATTAAAATGTCATGAATTAATGAAATGATTTTTTTAACATGTGGATTATATGGATTATTGGAACCATAAATACAATACCATAAAAAATTACTAATTATGATTTGACACCTAATTATGTTATGTCTTTGATAAAAGCCTTAAAACTTGGGAATTCTGATAAAAGTCATCATGTGAAGTGGGTGTTAATTTAATGAAATATAACGAAAAGTTAAATGATATCATAAACTTAAATACCCAATAATGAACTCACCCAAATAATTATTAAATTGTTAACTCAATATTAATTAATAAATCATTTCATCTAATCTGTATAAACACCCCCCAATTAAAATAAAAATCACAGAAATATTCAACTCTAAAATTTGTACCATCATTGAGGATTCGACCTGGGTGCCTCTATACACAGTAGCAGAGCACCAGACCTTTGAACGGTCGATAAGTGACAATCAGTCATGATTAAAATGGAACTGTTTCTTAGGGAAGGTTCCTTAAGTAGTTCATATTTTTTTTGTTTTTTTCATAAAAAAAGTAGAAACAAATTATCCAAAAAAAATCATAAAAAAACACACACAAAGAAAAACCCATCTTCTCATGAAAATCACAAATATAAAAAGCTGAAAAGAAAAACCCATTTTTATCTCATTTTCAAAACATCTCTCAATTCCCTGTCTCCTCCCAAACAATCCATCAGATTCGTTTGATCAGGAAATTGAGTGAACTCTTCACTGACATAGAAGGGATATTAGGAATAGTCAAATCAGTCAAGAGCCATTATTTGTCCAACCAATTGAACTAGAAAAAACGAATCCAAGGGAACAAACCATAAAAGAAATTTCTGCCTATGATATTAATTACCAACCCCTTGGTATTAAATATTCAAATATTGAGGTTAATTTTGAACTCAAATCGAGTTTGTTTCATCTTTTACCTAATTTCCATGGGCTAGCCAGTGAGGATCCTCATCTTACACTCAAAGAGTTCCAAGTGGTGTGATATACCATAAAGACTCAAGGGGTTTTTGAAGAAAAATTCAAAAATTTAGCATTCCCTTTATTCCTAAACAATATTACCAAATCATGGCTCTATTAACTCCCTCCTGGTTCTATAAACTCATGGATTGACATGAAGTGTCTCTTTTTAGAAATTTTTTTCCTACTTATCTTACTTCTTCTATCTAAAAGGAAATAAGTGGTACCCTTCAATTCCGTAATGAATCACTCCATGTGTATTGAGAGAGGTTCAAAAAGCTTGTGGAAACCTGTGCACACCACCAAATTACTGAATAACTCTTGATCTAATATTTCTATGAGGGTTTATTGGATATGGAGAGAATAATAATTGATGATGAATGTTTCGGTGCTTTTTTTGAAAAAATAGCTACAACTGCACAAGATCTCATGATGGCTGAAAACACAGGGCAATTCCATACTCGAGCAGATGCTCAACTAAAACAGGTCCAAGAGAATTAATCTATAGAGCCCAAAAAGATGACTGATTGGATGAGTGAACTAACCGGTCTTGTGATACAACTAAGTGTGACTTACAAAGCCCCAACCTCATCTTCTTCACAATATATGTTCCCTAGACTTATCAAGAATTGTGGAATCTATATCTCACCAACTCATCTAACTGAATCATGTCTATAACTTCAAGATAATCCATTTGATTCAACCGGACCAGTGGAGCTCAATGTAGAATATTCTCATAGGAACACCAACCCACAATAATCAGGTCAGTTCATTAGAAACTTCAACCAACACCACCCTGATCCCTTCACTTCTACCTTTAACCAAGTCTTGAGATATGGTAATCCCATTTCCCATCCCCCTCAGTTCCCTCCTCAAAATCCAAATCAATTCCAATATGGTCAAGGTGGTGGTAACTTCCAACAACTTTATCCTTTTATTACCTAACCTTGACAAATAAATCCTCCTCTTGCTCCTCCTAGATTCCACTATCCTAATGCGCCTTCTCAATTCCCAACCAAATACAAGAACATTACTAATAACCAAAATCAATGTAATCCCAATGCGGGACATGCCTCTTCTTCCAAGAAACCATGGTAAAGCTCTATGGAAGATCTTGCCTCCTTCACCCATTCTATCCTCAAAAACATTAAAATGAAAATTGTTCAACTTTCATTCCACCTAATCCAACAGCAACCATCCAATTCTTCCCAACTCCGAGCTCAACCACTACCCAACCGTAATGGTAATGTAAGTACAATTTCAATTTGATCGGGAAATCAAGTCCCTATTCCTCATGATGAATACCCTAAATCCCCTTTGAATATTGTCTTTGAAAACGAAAAGAACAAAAATCCAGAAAATGAAACTGATGAAACTCCCTCAACTCCTTCTATTCCTCTAAAAAACCCAATTCTTTTTCCTCAAGCCATTTCTAAGCAAAGTAAATCTTTTGAACCCAATCCTGAAATACTCAACATATTTAGACGCATTGAAGTCAATATTACCATCTTAGATTCCATAAAAAAAATCCTACGTATGCCAGGTTCCTTAAAAAAATTTGCAATAATAAGAGACAACTTAGGATAATTGAGAATGTTTCAACATAACAATCGATACCCATGAAGGGTAAAGATATTGGGACCTTTACAGTTCAATGCCATATAGGAAGTTAAAACTTCAATGATGCACTCATAGACCTAGGAGCCTCGATAAATGTCATGACAAAATCTATCTTCACCAACGTTGGTCAAGGTACCTTACACCAAAAAAGTGTTTTCATGAAATTATCCAATTGAAGCATAACTAGTCTTGAGGGAATAATTAAGGATGTTTTTATCAGAGTCAATGATCTTATCTTCCCAGCTGAATTGTATGTCCTTGACATGGAATATAAGACAACTTCTTTCTAATATCCTCTAATTCAAGGAATACTTTTATTCATGAAATCTAAAAACAAAATTGATGTCTATGATAACATCTTATCCATTGAATTTGGTGACCAACTGGTCAAGTTCAATATTTTTCTATCCATGCGATACCCATCAAAGAATCAATATGTATTCTCTATCCATGCTTCTAAAATTCTGTCTGAGAGTGTGTTGAATCCCAATAAATCATGTTCATCCTATTCTACTAATATAGGAGTTTCTAAATATTTCATCCCCATTAACCAAGTCATTAATGTAGAATTTTATGTTGAGATTTCAAATATAAACTTCATCAATCCAAATGATCTTGAAAAGTCTTTGGAATACCATATGACCTATGATCTCCACTGCACCATGCTGGCTGATAATGAGGAAAATGAACTAAGATGATCATTTATTAATTCAGATCAGATTATCCAACATTCACCATTTCCTATCCATGATTTTGAAAATTCTGTTATATGTGAGGTTAACCCTGAACCAATTTGTTTATATTGTCCTGATGGTAGTTATTTTTGTGATATTTGCTTCCAAATTAATAAAGTGATCACTAGTGAGGTTGAAATTTTATATTATTTGGAAAACAACATTGATATAAAGGATATGGAAACATTTATTCAGTCTTATGACTCCACTAATCCTCATTACTATACTTAAGTAAGCGATGAAATAAATGAGATAAAAATAAATAGGATCTCATACTCTGATTTCATATTATCTGGAGCTTACATAAACATACCATAAAAACTGAAGCATCTTCACAAAATTTTAATCATAGAAAACCATCACTCATTTGGCTACATAATACCACAAGTTAAAGACCAAAAGGAGGATAGTCATATTCTCCTTCCTCCCCCATTGAATTGCAAGCACAATATCAAGGAAGGGGAGGAATTATCCAATAAACAATCAAGAAATGCAAAGGAGAAGTTTTTTTGGAAGCACAATGGAGTTGAGAAAATATAGTGGCCACCATCGGACTACGGGTAGTCCATAGAAACTATCCAGCTATAGAAAAAATAAATGCAACACTTCTTGGAAGGAAACCTAAGTTTTATTTCACTTTTATGAAATTTTAATTTCTTTTTGGTTTTTAGTTAAATGTATAATGATTTTTGTTTTTGATTCTTTTTTAGGTAATGGTAATCTTCTCAAGAATCCCCATGATAGGTCACACATCTCAGGAACCACATCGACTTCCATCGGATCCACAACTTCTACAGCTGACCCACCACTGGATGGATATTACAACCCACCAAATCCAAACAAGGGGCATGTATTTCCCTTTAACTCTCTTCCTATTTTTTCTTATTACTCTCTCTTTTATTTTTTACCACTTCTTCATCAAACCCTTTCTTTTTATATTTCTATTTTTTGTGGTTATAAATGTTAAAAACACTAAAAAAAACTAAAAAACTAAAAAAAATTAAAAATTAAAATAGAGTCATACTTACTCACCATCCACTTTTGAAATTTTGTCCAACCATTTTGGGGAGTCAAAAAGAAATGTTTTCATCTAATTTTTTTCTGTATTTTTATCATAAATTTGGATAAAAAATTTTAACACCCCAAGAATCCATGGTATGTTTCCCTTTAAATAATGCAGTAACTTGCATTGCACGCAACATGGAGTTTTAAATCACCACGACCAATGAAACTACCCATTATGAATAGTAATAGCCACTTTTTGAAATCTTATAAATTTTAATTTTAAAAATGGACTTCATTTTTGAATTCATAATATCAAAATTATCTTAGGGTGAATTTTTGGTACTTTTCTGAGAACTTTTAATTTTTGATGAATAGTGAAAAATACTAAATTTTAATTAAAAACAACTTATTTAATATAAAAAGTTTATAGTGTTAAATTAGATATATGAGTGGTTTTAAAGTGTCATTAGATTATTTTTTATCATTTAATATAATTTATTTCATTTTATGTAATTTCACATTTAAACTGGACATAAACAAGTGTCAATCTTTTGATAATTATTATTTTTTAAAAACACTCTTTTTGTTTTGACAATAAGAATTATTTTTAAATTAATTTATTCCACTTATTTTTTTTTGAATTTTGAAAAATGGATTTCATATTTGGAATCAGGAGGTTCAAATTATATAAATTGGTGGATTTTAGTTTTAGACATTACAAATAATCACTTCGATAAATATTTTATTTACCCTGGTTAAAGGGTAAATCCAATAAATAAGGGTAAACAATATGATTATAATAATATTAAATTACCCTAACACATGTCCTATTCCTATTGTTTGATACATGTATGACCATGGTCACACATGGGTAGATTTTTTTACCCCATGGAACCACTTGAGAGTGATAATGAAACTTTATATTAATTAATTTAAAGTGAAGACAAAAATGACCTAAACATATATCTTTTTGTAAAACAATTTTTAAATGGGGTTATATAAGATATTTTTTTGACTATAAATACTCATTATAAAGATAAAAATATTATTTACGTAGTTTTATTTTATTTATAATTTTTAGACATTAAATAATTAAATTTATTTATGACACAATGATGATACCATAATTACCTTATTAATAAAAGAATCAAGTAAATGGTATTATAAATATTAAAATAAATATAATTTCATCATTTTTATGACATATCACGAATTTTCTAGGTGAATATTATATTTTAGGGTTGATTAATTGTATTTTTTTTGAATTAATAAAGTTGTGATGACTTACACAAAATCCAAATACTAAATAGTCTCAAAATTGACATAAATGAGTTTTTAAAACAAATATTATATTATTAAATTATATAATAGTCCTAAAAATATATGGTTTGGACAAAGGACTTAGCTAAGGTTATATATATTAATAATAAACCACTTTGGGTTCTATATTCTTATTATAGTATGTTTATTAACCATATAATTTAAAAATACAATGAGACATGGTAAATGACAAACTATTTAACTAAGAGTTAAATCTAAAAGATAAGGTTAATATGATGACATAAACCTGTCTAAAACCTATTGGTTAGAGGTTTTAAACCCATCCCCACATTATACTAGAAGTAATTCATTTTTTACTTATTAGAAACTGAAAATTTATTTATTATAAAATAATATTTCAAGATTTTCCTAAAGTGACCCTCAGCTCTCTTATAAAAGGGCACATCCCATTCTCGTAATTTCACACTTCCAAAGTCTTTTGACTCGGAAAAACCCTACCCAAATATCCTTCAAACTTTCCTCCATTCATCCTAGAGGCCTTTAATTGGTAATAAATCCAACCTAAGGAGCCCTTTTGATTAAATCAAAAGGAAGAACTCGAAGAAGAGGTAAATATTTCATCACCTCTTTCAAGTTCTTTTCTTCTTCCACTTCCTCTTTCTTTATTGTTAACATTATAAAAAAACTCCAGTATCTTATATATAACTTGATGTTATTATAAAAATGGTATATCCAAATTTATTATTCTATCCATCATATGAGTGACAAAGTCACCATACGTGCATACATACGACTTACCGTTTCCGCGTCGTGGTGTAGTTTGTTATTCAAAAACTTCATTATTTGGATGAGTATAATAATGATGATAACTGATTTAAATAATAAATATAAAATTTTAATGATTATTTATATATGATATACCATCCAATTAAACACGATTTCACCATCAATATAATGATATTGTCTCTCATTCTTACGTACGGATTACGGTCTCCACGAACGCGATGAGAATCATTCCCCATCATAATAAATCAAGAATAATTTTCATTTTATGATTAAATATAATGTTTAAGAACTTAATATCATTATTTATATGAATAAATTACATCCTATCCATAACAAAAATGTCTTACATAACAAATCATATAAAGGAAAATGAATCAGTTAAGACCCTAAATGACGATACTACTGAAATATTATTAACAAAGCAATTTTAGAGGATCATATATGATATCATATTTATGTATATAGTTCATGTATAATTTTATAAAAATGTTTTAACTGTTACACAAGAGGTTAACATACCATCGACAAAGTAAAAGTACATCATAAGGGTAAATTCTTCTATCTCTTCATTATCCGAGGTTGTTTTTACATAAGTATTTACTGGGGCCTCTTTATCATCCACATCCGTGTTTTCATAATAATGTAATTCAAAACATTATTAATATTTACTAGACTATGGTTTAATGTCATTTATACCCTTATTTAACCATATATATTTTTAAAGGAATCTTTTCTCTGTTTCCCAAATAAGTTACTTTATGAACTTTTCGACAAAATTAAGGCAAAAATATATTTTTTAACTTATACAGAGGGTGTGGCTATTTTCTTCCATTATATCTTAATCAAATCTTCCCATACAATATTATATGAATATTTTCAAAATAAATTATTTCTTTTATAATGAGGTGACATTTAAATGATTTCAAAATAGAAAAAGGTATTTATTTTATATAATTTTTATTTCATCTATGTCAACATCCATTGATGGATTTTAAACTTGTTTGAAGTTGATTTATTTTGATAAAAATATTCTATATTGTATTGAATTTTTTGTGATACTTTTGATTTTGGGTGTGTTATTTCTATACCATTCATGGTTTATGGATAAATTATTGACATTTCGTATGCTAGTTTTATTATGAATGTTCATGTTATGTATAAACCTTTTCATATGAGGAATTTATTGGACTTAGTAAGTGATGGGTGGAGCCCGCTATAACTCCTCGATGCATCGGCAGATCTCATTAGAAAAACTAGTGTCTTGACACAAGGCCTTGAAATAATCATATTTATAGTCTTGGCACAATCCCTTCACTATGGGGTTATGAAGTCTGGCATTATGCATTCCATCATTATGAAAGTGGAAATTGATATTGCATGTGATTATTTGACCAGTATAATATCCATGTGAAAATGTAAATGAAATTATTTAATTTTATCTTGGCCATATTATGCTGATGTTTAAGTTTCAAAGGATTTGTTTTTTAGTCTTATACATTGCCTTAAATTTTTATTATTATTTATGAAAGTATCCTCTTTATTGTTATCAGTACTGAGCATATGATCTTACCCCTTTCTATGTTATATTTTTCTTAGGATGTGAAGAAGAATTCAATGGTGGACCTGTAGGGATAAGATAAGGATATAAGTGAGTTTAAAAAGGGGGAAAATGTTGTTGATGTTTTTATGTCATGATGTAATATAAAACATATGATTGTATCTAGTACTTCTAAGGCAACTAAATTGATCGATCTTTCAGGACATGATTCCTTGTATCATGCCAATGTTATGTAATAATGCACCGAATCTGGGTAACTAGGGTTGGGGCATTATAATAATCTTCTTTCAAAACCAATAAATTCTGAATTCTCACTTTTATATTTGGAAAATAATTCTTCATCAACTGTGAGGAATAACATTAGCTTTCATGACAAGGTCACCTATGGCTATCTTTTCCTTTTGTTTTTTTTTCACCTCTAATTACGAGTCTTGAGTTTGTGTACCTTCGAGTTGAATTTCTTTCTTTAGTATACATTAATATGATAGAGGCATTTTACGAACCACATGAGAATAACTATATCCAAATGGACTCCCATTACCCTTATATTAATTCTTTTTTTTTTGAAAGCCCCTTTGAGCCTATGAAAAACCTTTCTTTGATAGCCACATTAAAATCCCAATACCTTGTCACTCCCAAAATCTACATGGATTTTCATTGCATAAATTATTGAAATTTAAGCATTAGGGGAATGGATTTCATTTTGGGTATCATATTCTTGATTTTCGGGGTGTTATCGTATGTTTGATGGAAATCATCCCTTTTAGTGTGGGTGGGGTTTTTCATTCGGTGGTTTTTGGGAATGTATATATGTTTACAAAATCTAATACAAATTTTATTGAAATGTGTTAAAAAAAACATAAAAATGGTTGTGTCTTGGGTAGGTCAAAAATCACTCTTCCTCAACCTTTGTTCTTGTTATAAATATTATAATTAGTGTCGTGAGGAGATAAAACATGGGTTGGGAGAAGAGTGTGATATCTTTTTCATGATCAACTTTTGAAAAAAAGAAAAAAAAGAAAAAACACTTATGTCATTGGGAGAAGTTTTGTGTTTTGTAAATAATTCATCTTCTCATCCACTTAAAGTTTTCTTCCTCTTTTGTGTCTTTGATCACACAATCATGCCCTTGTAAAAATGTGTTTCTATTTCCTTCTACATTTAATTTTAAAAAATAGTGTGCATTTTTTACCCATGCTGTTGTTATTCCCCTCTTTTCCTTTCTCTTGGGCATTAAATTCCTACCATCTGATAGCCATATAAAAACCCATTAAAAATAACTCTTGATAAATTTGCACTTTAGGATAGGGAATGGAAGAAGAGATCTCTTTCAAACTCTAATATTTTCACTTTTGGTTGGTGAATGCGTGAACCTCCATTAAAAAATTTTATCATCTTGAGAGGATTATGTTTTGAGTTCCAACCATTCCCATATGTAATTTGAGAATAAAAAATGAATTAATTTTGGAATATTGTTTCTGTAAAAATTTGTTGCGGAATTCAATATGGATGTGTGAAATGTTCTAGACCTCCCCTAATTGGGGAGAACAAAATTTTAATATTTTTTGTTGAGTGAGAATGATTTTTTATGCTTTTATATTTGTTTCACGTGAGGACATGCACAAGACAAAGTGTGGGGGAGTTGATGTTATTAACTAATTAATGATTTTTTATTTACTCTCTTTCATTATTTTCTTTGAAAAGTTCATAATTGGTGTGAAATATTCATGTTTTAATATTTAATACATTTTTTGAGCATTTTTTGAATTAATCAAGATTTAATTAATTTTAATGTTTTAATCAGAACTATATTCCTTCTGATCCAAATTATGCGATTCTTGTTTTTTAAGGATCCTTATTCAATTTTTGAACGTATTATTAGAAGGAATATTTGTCCAATTCATCTATTTGAAGGGTCATATAATCCACACAAGAAGACCCAAAGAATCTATAAAGAAACCAGAATAACCATGAAGGTTGAATTTTTGGGATCAATCAAGAAGTCCAAATCATTTTATTCTATACCAAAATTCTAGGGCCAATAAAATTAATCATGGATAAAAATTTCAAGGCCCAAATCCACTAAAAAAAGTCCAAAATTGTGCTTCTAAGTCTATCCTGCCATTTTGTCTCAGAATTAAACTTATCACACATTTATTGAGTTTTCTCCTGATATAGACATACATTCGAGCTGAGATTTTGGGTTCTGATATATAAGATATAGTAAGTCAACCTTATAGAAAAAATGTTTCGAATTTGAGGTCATATTTCTATTAAAAAACCCATTCACATTTTAGACTTGAAAAAGTATGGATTGAATAAGAAAGATTGAAATTGTTTAATCAAACCACCGTAAAATTATTCATTAAGCCAAATGGCCACAAAATGTTTAGGGTAGACTATAACCATTAATATATACAACTTTGAAGAAGAAAATTTCTTCAGATTCAGTTGTATGAAGTATCACATTGGAGAGCCATGTGGAGGGAATATTTAGAATGTAGACAGTCTAAATCCTTGGTATATAAATACTTCTCCCAACTCTCCATGAAAAGGGTTGGCATTTTAGAAGAGAGGAAGATAAATTGGCATGACCAAATAATTTTCAAAGACTAGGGAGGACCTTCAAAACTCAAGTTTTTATTTGATAGAATCCTCCTCCTCTCTTTGTTTTCATTTACTATTGTGTTCCTTTCATTTGTAATTGCATAAGTTGTTATCAATTTATTTTGAATTTAAATGAAGGTTTATTATTCTTATTATCCTTGAATAATCCACCCTATGTTCCTTAAATATTAATGCTCTAAAAATATTTAAAATCATTTTGAAACTCATTCCCTTCATTTTCTTCCTCATTCAATTGAAAGTCTGTTTTTAATTATCATTACCATTTGTGTGTGTGTGTTCGATGCACAACTCTTTTCTTATCCCATTATTTTTATTCTATTTTTAATTAATCAGCATAAAAATATATTACCAGATTAATAACTATCTTACTGGTAGATTAAATCTACCATTGGGGCATGTCATTATTTGGGTATATTAAGTGGTTGAGAGATTTTTTTGGATGATTGTTCTTTAGGTTAACATTGTATATGTCGAACTTAAAATATCTTGGATTAATGACATGATTTGTTTAACATGTGGATTCTATGGATTATTGTAACTATAAATACAATACAATAAACAAGTATTGATTAAGATTAGGCCCCTAGTTAGGTTCTGGCAAGGATTAAAGCCTTGACACTTGGGAATTCTTATCAAAGTCATCTTGTGAAGTGGGAATTAATTTAATGAAATATAAAGAAAAGTTCAATGATATCATAATCTTAAATACACAATAATTACTCACCCCAATCATTATTAAATTATTAAATCAATCTTCATTAATCAATTATTTAATATAAGTTTTCCAAACAACCCTCTCCCCCAATTAAAAGACAAATGAAAAAATCAATCAACTCTAAAATTTGTACCATCATCGAGGATTCAACCCGAGTGCCTCTATATAAATTATAAGATCACCAGACCTTTGAACGATCGATAGGAAATAACCATCCATGATACAAATGGCACTATTTCTAGGGATGGTTCCTTAATTAGTTGGTATTTTTTTGTTTTGTAAAAAAACTACATAAAACTAAAAATTAACCAAAATAAATACTGAAAAAACACACACAAAGAAATAGTTGTCATCTCATAAAAATTATAAACAGAAAAAACCAAAATGAAAAACCCATCTTCCCATTCTTTTCCAAACATCTCTTAATTCCACATAGCCTCCCAAAAAATCCATCATATTTGTTTAACCAATAAATTGAGATAACTCTTCATCAACTTAGAAGGAATATTAGGAATCATCAAATCACTATAGAACCATTTTTATCCAACCAATTGAACTATAAATGGATAATCCAAGGGAATAAACTATAAAAAAACTCATTTCTCTTGATATTAACCACCAAACCCTCGATATTCAATATGTAAATATTGAGTCATATTTCAAACTCAAATTGGGGTTGATTCATCTTCTACCTCATTTCAACGGGATATCTGGCGAGAATCCTCATCTTCACCTTAAAGAGTTCCAAGTGTTGTGATATACCATGAATCCTCAAGGGGTTTTTGAAGAACAAATAAAACTTCAAGCATTCCCTTTCTCCCTAGTTGAAATTTCCAAATCATTGCTTTATTACCTCCCTCCTAGTTCTATAAACTCATGGATTCACATTTATCATCCATTTTTTGAAAAATTATTTCTTTCTTCTCGTAATTCTTTTATATAAAAGGAAATAATTGGTATCTATCAATTCCCTAATGAATCACTGCATGAGAATTGTGAGAGGTTCAAAAAGCTTGGGGAAACCTGCCCACACCACCAAATCCCTGAAAAACTTTTAATCCAATACATATATGAGGGGTTATTGGATATGGAGAGATTACACATTTATAACGAAAGTGGAAGTGCTCTTGTTGAAAAAACTCATATAGATGCATGAGATATCATAAGAAATATAGATGAAAACATGCATCAATTCCATACTTAAGCACATGCTCAAGTAAAGCATGTATAAGAGAATTAATCCATAGAGCCCAACAAGACGACTGAATGGATGAGTGAACTTACAAGTCTTGTGAGACAACTAGATATGGCTTCCAAATCCCAAACCACATAATCTCTATAATATATATTACCTGAACCTATCATGAATTGTGGAATCTATACCTAACCAGTTCATCCAACTGACACATGTTCACAACTTCAGGAAGATCCATCTGATTCAACTAGACCAATGGAGCTCAATGCAGTATATGATTAGAGGAACACCAACCCTCAACAATAAGGTTAGTTCATTATAAACTTCAACCAACCCCACCCTAATACATTCCCTTCCACCTTTAACCAAGGCTTGAGATATAGTAATCCCATTTCTCATCCCCCTCAGTTCCCTACTCAAAATCCAAACCAATTTCAATATGGTCAAGGTGGTGGTAACTTCCAACAAACTTATCCTTTTGTTCCTAAACCTCAATAGACCAATACTACTCTTTCTACTACTAGATTCCACTATCCTAATGAGCCTTCAAAATTCCCAACCCAATACAAGAACATTCCCAAGAACTAAAATCAAGTTAATCCCATTGTGGGACATGCCTCTTCTTCCAAGAAACCATGGTAAAGTGCTATGTAAGATCATTCCTCATTCACCTGTTATAGACTCAAAAATATTGAAACCAAAATTGGTCAACTTGAATTCCACCTAAAATAGAATAAACCATCCAATTATTCCCAACTCTCATCTCAACCACTACCTAGTGCTAAGGGTAATGCAAGTGCAGTTTCACAAAGATTGTTAAATCAAGTCTCTATGACTCATGATGAATCCAATAAATCCCCTTTGAATATTGATATGTAAAATGAAAAGAACAAAAATCCAAAAAATGAACATGAATAAACTCTCTCGCCTCCTTTTATCCCTATAAAGAACTCAATTTCTTTTTCTGAAGCCATTTCTAACCCAAGGAAATCCTTTGAACCTGATCCTAAAATGTTTGACATGTTAATACATGTTGAAGTCAACATTCCCCTATTATATCCCATCAAAAATTCCGATGTATTCATAGTTTCTTAAGGAATTATGTACTCATAAGATACAACATAGGGCCATAGACAATGTTTCAATACAACAATCCATAAACATAAAGCTTAAAGATCCCAGGACCTTGATGTCCATGCTGGTATCTTATCCATGGAATTTGGTGACCAACTAGTCAATTTAAATATTTTTCAATAAATGTGATAACCATAATATAATCAATATATATTCTCTATGTTGGCTTTTGAAAGTCTCATTGAGAGTGTTTTGAATCCAAATCCATCATTTTATTCATGTCCTAATGATACAAGAGTTTGAAAATATTGCATCCTCATTAAGCAAGTCATAAATGGAGAAGTTGATGTAGAAATTTAAAATATGAACTCTATAAATATAAATGATCTTGAAATTTCTTTGGAATCCTATATCATCTATGATCTCCAATATTCCATGTTGGATGATAATGAGGAAAATTAACTAACATACTCATTTATTGATTCAGATCAGATTATCCAACATTCATCATTTCTTATCCATGATTATGGAAATACTGTTATATTTGAGGTGAACCATGAACCAATGTTTTTATATTTTCCTTATTGCAGTGATGTTTGTGGTATTTGTTCCCTAATTAATAAAGTGATCATTGGTAAGGTTGAAATTGACCCTTATTTTTAAAAAACATTGATATAAAACATATTGATAAATTTATTCAGTCTTATTAGTCCATGAATCCTCATTATTGTACTTCAGTAAGTGATGAAATAAATGTGCTAAAAATAATTGGGAAATCATACTCTGATTTTGTATTATCTAGAGACTACATAATCATATCATCATAATTGAAACAACTTCCTAAACATCCAAGTATAAAAAAAACCAACACTTTTTGGGCTACCTAATACCTCAGGTTGAAGAAAAAATGGAGGATAGTCATATTCTACTTCCACCCCCATTGAATTTAAATAACAATATCAAGGAAGGGGATAAATTTTCCAATGAAAAATCAGGCAACCCAAATGAAATGTTTTTCTAGAATCACACTAGAGTTGAGAAAATACGGTGGCCACCATCGGACTATGGGTAGTCTAAAGAAATTGCCAGCTGCAGACAAAAGTAATTTAGTGCTTCTTGGGAGGAAACCAAAATTTACTTTTAATTTTATGAAATTATAATTTCTTTTTAGTTTTTCGTTAAATGAATAATTATTTTTTTATTCTATTTTAGGTAATGGTCATTTTATCATGAATCACCATGAGAGGACACACATCCCAGGAACCACATCGAATTTCATCAGATCCCCCACTTCTATAGTTGACCCACCATTGGATGGATATGGCAACCCACCAAATTCAAAATAGGGGTATGTCTTTCCCATTAACTATCTCCCTCTTTATTCTTCTTCCTCACACTTTAATTTTTTACCACTTCCTTAATCAAACCCTTTCTTATTATCTTTCTCTTTTTTGTGGGTATAAATGTTAAGAACACTAAAAAAATAAAGAAAAATAAAAAAATGAAAAAAAAGAGTCACTCTCACTCACTATCCACTTTTGAAAAAATTTCAAACCATTTTGGGGAGTCAAAAAGACATGTTTTCATGTAATTTTTTTTATTTTCATCATGAATTTGGATATAGAATCTTGTGTCAAAACCAAAAAAATTTGAATGCTCAGTTTTAGATTTGGAAAATTATTCTTTCTCAACCATGTGGATCAACATTAGTTTTCATGCCAAGGTCACCTATGACCATCTTTTCATTTTATGTGTTTTCACCCTCAATTGTGAATCTTGATTTTTTGGAACTTAGATCTGAATTTTTTACTTTAGTGTAAATTAATATGATAGAAGAATTTTCTAAACCACATGAGAATCACAATATCCAAATAGCCTCCCATTACCCTTACATTAATACTTCTTTTGAAATCCCCTTCGAGCCAATGAAAAATATTTCATTCATAGACACATTACAAGACCGATAACTTGTGCCACCCAACATCTACAAGGATTTTTATTGCATAATTTAGTGAAATTTAAGCGTGGTGGGAATGGATTTCATATTTGGGTATTCTATTCTTGATTTTTAGGTTATTATTGTATGCTTGAGGGAAAACATATATTTTAGTGTGGGGGAGAGGTTATCATTCAGTGTGTTTTGGGAATCCATATATGTTTACGAAAACTTATAAAAAATTTATTGACAAGAGTTAAGAAAACAAAAAAAACAATGGGTTGTGTCTTAGGAACACTGAAAATCCCTCTTCCTCAACCTTTGGTCTTATTATAACTATTAAAATTAGTGTTGTGGGGAGATCAAACATGAGTTGGGAGATCAGTGTGAGATATTTTTAATGTTAAAATTTCAAAAAAAATAAAGAAAAAAATAACACTTATGTCATTGGGAGAAGTTTTTTTTAATATTTAATATTCTCAAACCCTTCAAATTTTCTTCCTCTTTTGTGTCTTTCTTCACACAATCATGCCTTTTTAAATATGTTTTTCCATTTCCTGCCTTGTTTTATTTCCAAAAAAGTGTGCATTTTTTACCCATGTGGGTGTTTTACCCCGCTTTCACATTATCTTGGACATTAAATTATATTATCCCATATACATAGAAAAACCCCTTCAAAAGAACTCGTGATGCTTATGTACATTATGGTTGGGAATGGAAGATGATATCTCTTTCAAACTCTAATATTTATACTTTTGGTTGGTGAATGAGTGAACCTCCATAAATAAATTTTTATCATCTTAAGAGGAGTATGTTTTTAGTTCCAACCATATCCATTTGTAATTTAAGAATAAAAAAGAATTTATTTGGGAATATTGTTTCTATAACAATTTGTGGTAGAGTTCAATATGGATGAGTGAAATTGTCTAATCCTCCATTGATTGGGGAAAAAAAATTTAATATTTTTTTGTGAGTGATAATTATTTTGTTAACTAAGTCATAACTTTTTATTTTCACCCTTTAATGATTTTCTATGAAGAGTTCATAATTGGTGTAAAATATTCATGTTTTAGTATTAAATATAATTTTTGAGCATTAGTAGAATTAATCAAGATGCAAGTTAGATTAATATTTTAATCATAACTATAATAATTATGATACAAATTATTTTATTCTTATTTTTTAAGGTTCCTTATTCATTTCCCAACCTATCATTAGAAGGAAGATTTGTCCAATTCGGCCATTTGAAGGGTCACATAATCAATACAGGAAGGCCCAAAGAATCTGTAAAGAAACTAGACCAGCCATGAATATTGATTTTTTGGGATCAATCCAAAAGTCCAAATAATTTTATTCTCCAAAAAAAGTTTTGGTCCAATAAAATTCACATTGGATAAAAATATCAAGGCCCAAACCCACCAAAAGGGTCCCAAATGATGCTTCGAAGTCTAGGCCACCACTATGTATGGAAATTAAACTTATCACACATTTATTGAATTTTATTTTGATATAGACATACATTCGAGATAAAATTTTTCGTTTTGAAATATATGATATATATGACCAACTTTTTAGAAGAAATGGTTCAGATTTGAGGGTATATTTCCCTTCAAAATTCCATTCATATTTTGGCCTTGAAAACGTATGTATTAAAATGGAAAGATTAAAAATTTTAAATAAAACCACCATAACATTGTTTCAATATAAAAAATAGACACCAAAATTTTATGGTAGACTCTAAACATTAATATCTAAAACTTTTAAGAAGACAATTTCTTGATATTCGACTTTAAAGAGTATCAACTTGGTGAGCCAAGTGGAGGGGCATATTTGGAATATAGACAGTCCAACTCCTTGGGTAATAAATACATCACCCTCCTCTCCTTGGAATGGGTTGGAATTTCAGAAGAGGGGAAGATAAATTGGAAGGAGAAAATCATTAAAAAAAAGGCCTTTTACGACCTTCCATACTCAAGTTTTCACTATATAGACCCTTCCTTCTCTCTTTGTTTTCATTTACTTTTGTGTTCCTTTCATTTGTAATTTCATAAGTTGTTTTCAATTTTATTTGAATTTTAATGGATTTTTAGTATTAATATTAACTTTTAATCATCGAACATTTATTCTTAAATATTAGTGATCTTAATATATTTCAAATCAAGTTGAATCCCCTTTCCCTTATTTTGCTTCTTCATTCATTCAGTAGTCTATTTTTAATTCTCATCATCGTTCATGTGTGTGTGTTCGACGCACAAATCCTTTCTTATCCCATTATTTTCATTATATTTATAATTAATCACCATAAAAACATATTACCAAATTAATAACCATCTTAATGGATGATTAAAACCATTGGGGCGAGTCATTATTTGGGAATATTAAGTGATAGAGATATTTTGATCGATGATTATTCTTTAGGTCAACATTATGTATGTTGAGCTTAAAATGTCATGGATTAATGACATGATTTGTTTGACACGTGGATTATATGGATTATTGGAACCATAAATACATGACCATAAACCATTATTGATTATGATTATACCCCTAGTTAAGTTATTCATTGGATTAAAGCCATAACACTAGGGGATTCTGATCAAATTTATCTGGTGAAGTGGTTGTTAATTTAATGCAATATAAAGAAATGTCCAATGATATCATAAGCTTAAATACCGAATAATTAATTCACCCCTATCTTTATTAAATTGTTAAATCAATATTCATTAATAAATCATTTCATCTACGATCTGCAAACAAACTCCACCCCAATTAAAATACAAATCACAAAAACAATCGACTCTAAAATTTGTACCATTGCTGGGGATTCGACCCGGGTGCCTCTATACACATTATCAAACCATCAGAACATTGAACGATCAAAAGGTAAAAATTATCCACACGTCACATGTCTCCTAAAAATAATATTTCATCATAAATATGAGACCACAGTTAAGTCTGAAATATGAGTTTTACACTATGTGTGACCTAAAATTGGTCGGCGCGGGCTGTTTAGATATCATGACCATTAGTGGGTTGCATTTAGTTAAAATGAATAAATAATTTATTTATTTAATTAAATTAACTAAAATAAATTTCTTCTATTAATAAATCATTATATATATTCTCTAGGATTATCCATATAAACCCTAGGAAAATTAAGAGGTTTTCCTTCAACCTATATTGATGAATCAGAATCAAACAATGAAAAACCTCTAGATTCAAACTGATTTATGTGCATCGAATGAAATGACATATCTCACTCAATGTAGAGTGTGTTATTTATCAATAAATGATCCATTATTAGGTAGGTCTTATACATTTTGGATTATTCCCATATTAATTAAACTATTTCTCATTTTCATCATATTAACTCTGATATAGATCAATTGTGAACCTTCTCATGTGATCATGTATCTAATTTAATTGATTATCTACTTGTTTCTAACCCTGGATATCCCTAATTATGTTCATTTTCAAAGTACTCTTGGACAATGATCATTCGCCTTATTTTTGGTTCTTTTTATCCCAATAATTATTTTCATTCTTCACCATTAGGCTATAAGGCCATGGATCGACATTGCTAGGTAGGACTATGTCCGATTGGACCCCCGAATTCATGGGGAATCACACGAAATGAACAGATAAATGACAAAAGGAAGTTTTGAGATGATTTATGGGATATGGGGGATTCCACTATGGGTTTTTTGATCTACTAAGGCATAAAGAGCGCCTCTAAAAATAGTGGGTGATGGAATGAGTAGACCATCATGAGTGTTTTTTCCACATAGAATGTGATGGTGGCCTATCAAGTGTATTTTGAGACACAATGTGAGATTTTATTGGCATAAAACTTATTTAGGAAATGCTCTATGATGGAGGGTAATGGGTATGATCACCATAGGATTCAAGAGTGGCACCCTTCTACTGGGATAAAGCATTGGTCCTCTACCTATCTTAGAGTGGAGTCCTCCTACTGGGAATGGCATGGGTCCTCTATCTACATATTAATTTAAACCCTATATTTGGGCTAGGAATGGGTCTTATGTTGACTATTAGAGTTCCACCATCATCTGGGATAGGTCATGGGTCATCTACCTATCTATTGAGTGGAACCCTCTAATGGTATTAGGGAACGGGTCCTCAACCACTAGAGTGGAACCCTACTACTGATCAGGGAATGGGTCATCTATATTGCATCTGAGTGGTACCCTCCATCAGTATCAAGGCATGTGTTCTCAACCACGAGAGTGGAACCCTCATACTGGGAGTGGAATGGGTCCTCTATCGACTACTTGAGTGGAACCCTCCTTTCGGGACTGGTCATGGGTGCTCTAACTATCTAAAGGGTGTCACCCTCCAGTTATACCAAGGCATGGGTACCCTACCAAGAAATTGTATCCCTTAGATTATGTGGTATAGTTTCAAGGTGTGTCTTGACATGGATGTCTCTTCAGATATACACGTGAGATGTTGGGAAATGTTTATGGACCTTTGGAACTGATGAAACTCTTTTCCAACTAGGCATTGAGATTGAGATCCCCTTTATCTTTCAATTGGAATTCTTTGATTTGAGCATATATATACATATATATCCATTTTGTTGGATGATTTTTACTCTATTTATTAGGTTGGTAATTTTATATATCTATTCCAATCATGCCTCTTACTGCTCCACCTTTATATTTCAAGGCATCCTAATGGTTTTGTATATACTCAACCTATATGGGATTTTCCTAAAAGTGTCATGTATTATGTAGATGATGGATATGTCAATGAAGATTAAAAAGGAGATTAGGAATACCTAGTTCATTAGAAAACATATAGTTGTCAGATCTTGGAGATTAGAAACTGGGAACTCGTAGAATTTTACTTTACTAGTTTTCTTATGTTGGGACATATTTCTAATTGGATGTTTATTTTTCTGCTTTACATTTCAGTTTACACATTGTATTCACTTGAGCTTTTTCATGCATCGTTATTAATCTAGATGATGCATCTTTTTATTTTATTTCACGACACCTCTACATTGATATGGTCCTTTGTGTGAATACAAGTACATTAGAAGTAGGCCTCCTATATTATTTATGCCTTTTGGCGCTTGTTTCTAGCCCATGATATGTAAAGGCGGGCTTAGGGTAGTTGAAAATCGTGCCATTTAGGATTGGGTCATGAAATATCTTGTGTATGTTTCCACTATTATCATCATCATCGCACATCATGCACACTCACCCCTCTTAGGTATAATCATAACCTGATGGTCCACCTATAATGAATTCTAAGAAAAAAGCCACCAATTACATGGAAACACACATAAAAGGGTTGATCATTATAAGCCAAGCATAACACATCATCATGAAAATATAGTAGTAATATATAACAATATGTGATTGAAAATAAGCTATACCAAAAACATTATGAATCATGGTAATAATATTATACAAGGGACTAAAAATTTAAGGAACTTCCTACCTCAAGGTTTTGGATTAAGAACTCTAAATTTTGTCAAAGGATCAAAGATCAAACTATATTACACACCCATAAAAGACTCATTTTTCACATCAAGTATGCCTACATTGGGTCCTGATTTATGAAATCAATAAGTTTAGAAAGAGTGACCTTGGAAGAATTATATGTGAAAAATGATGTTCTAGAATTCATACCATATAGATTCCATCAACAGAACTAGTTTCATGGTATGTCTATGAAGAGAATGTAAATTCACCAAATAATTTGTCAATTTAAGAATAAATCATGAATTATTTATCAGTTATAAAATATAACCTTGGGTATATCCAATGAAAATAAATCCACCAACAAGCCATCAATGGAAAAAATATTCAAGTTTATTTTTAAGAAAAACAAGATATTAAGCCGATTGATCTATGAAAACTTATCCAGAAATTTCCACTGTTAGTGAGGAATGAGGCTCTTGTCAAAGGTATTTCATTGACATGTTAAAACCACCATCGATCTCCCAAAGGATCATCAACGGATTATAGATCCATCATCAATCATCCATTAAGAAGATGTATAGGAAGATGATTCATAAACACATACCAGTAAAACATCTGTAATTAATGGTATATCTCAAAAAAATCATGTGTAATCATCAAAATGTTAGATAAATAATCGATCTATTAATGAAAAAACAATTTTCTATTAGTTCATCATATAAACCATAGATCTATCATTGATATATACTAACCTCTCAAGAAGGAAGTTGAATTTGGTATAGATCTAGATAAAACTCATTGTTCAAGCATCATTCTATTGATCCAACCTTACATAAATAAGGAGAGATGAAGAGGAGATATATAGAGATAATAAGGGAGGCCTAAAATTTGAAATAGGGTATTTGGGTTAGAACTAGGTAATAAGTATGGTCAAAACCGATTGGGATTAAAATCTCAGGGGTTGTGTTTGATGCACCCTTGGGCTAGGAACAACAACTAACTAGTGGGATTAATTGGTTGGTCAGTGTGTTGAGAATAACCTACTTAGTTCTTCTAGCATCACCAATTAGTCGGTAGGGTTTTTAGAAATCTATAGACATTCTATAACTCCACTTCCTAGATGATGGTAGATTATAATCACCATAGGGACATTCCATCACCCAACTCTCCAACCATCAATCCCCAACCCTTTTCACATAGAATACAACCTCTTTAACACCCATATTAAATATAAAAAATACTAATTAATAATTTATACACTCAAAAAATATTATACATCGAAATAAGAGAAAATGTTACAATTATGACACGATCATAAACACCCTGACACTAGCTGAAGCAGGTAGGTCTAACCTCAGGGATCACCATAGAGCCTAAGGCATCAAGATTTTATTGATTTATTTATTTTATATCAAATATTTTATTTTAATATACGTTTTATACACATGTTATCATATTGAATATTTTGGGATACTGTTGGTGGTGGATAACTAAATTACACTCACACCTTACTCGGGCCACCATGGAAATTGGGTACCAGTGATTTTATAACTATTTTGTTACAGATTTAGGTTTGGGTGGGAACTTTATGTTTTTTATTACATGTATTCTAGTATGTAATGTGGGATTTAGGATAGGGATAAGACCAAGGATAATTTTTCAAAATCATTCTAGATTTTTATTTTGGATTTATTTTGGTTTAACATAGTAATAAAATGTTTTGGGTGCATCATAAGCGATGGATGGGGCAGGCCCAAATCCCTTTTTTGTTACTGATGATTAATATAAGATTTACATAGATAATAAATGCCATGATAATTGAAATTTAATCAAATATTACTTGATGAGTGAACACCTAAACCAAAGTATAGGATAATGAAATATTCATTATATTTAATTTAAATAATTAAAAAACTAAATTGTGATGAATTCTTTCTTCATTGATGAATATAAAAACATCTCTATGTTGTACCATTGTTTCATTTAAGCAATCAAGATTATATTTACATTATTGGTGATCCACATGTTCTCCATAAACCTATTAATATCACCATATGTATCTCTCGGTTCTAGCATGATAGATCATAACATGCGTCATTCATCTTTGATCACCCTGATAATTTATTTAAAGAAGGATTCTCTTTAATTTATCTAGAATTGAGGGTGGTGGTGGAGGAGGACCACTACCTATTCTTGTGAGATTTATTATTAGGTGAGACCTCTAGGGATTCAATAGAATTCACTTTGGATTTATTTGTACACAATAGATTAAAATTAAAACCCTTTTAGAAATAATATAATTGGGTTTATATATTTCTAGGGTTAGAAAATAATAATTACATATGCACCCTTATTATGTTTCTTAATCCTTGTGGAACCCCATGTATATAATAATGAATAAATTATTATTTCCTAACATACACAAAACTCATGAATTAAATGATGTATTATTTTATTAAAATAATATTATATATATATATTATTTCTCACCAGACCATTAATCTGGTTCTCCATTCCTCCAACATATTTATTAGACCTATAATAATGACTATTTATTTAATAAAAAAATATTACTTCATTATTCACAAATTAATAAATAAATATTATGTTCAATAAATAGAAAACAAATATATATAAAATATTATTCTCACAAAATAGATTCTCTTGAATAGCTCATGAAAAAATATGTGTATTCAAGAAAACATGAATAATTATTAAAAAATATATGGGAATAATATTTATTCAACATGTTAAGAAATAAATATTATTATTATTTAGCTATGGTTATGGATACACTTTGTGTGTGACCCTCTAGGCCTCTTTCTTAGTGGCATTAGGTAATTCCCAATGTCTAAGGTTAACATCTAGAAATAAACCAAGACACCCATATTGAGAAAACTTAATTTCAAAATAAAATAAAACCTCATATATATTCTTACCATGTAATATAATCCCTTTATGATGATATCTATTATAAAAATGGTTATAGGCTAGTTTTATCAACCCATGTTCTCAATGTCTCTTTCTTTGAATTATTAGAAATTGAAATTTTCTATAGAATATTGTGTATATGAATTTATTTAGGAAATATGATTTATATAAATGAGTCTAAAAAAGAAACATTCAATAAATAAAATAAGGGATAAATTCTTTCTCACATTATTTCTTAATGAAATATTATTCATGAGAAATGTCCTCATTCTCTCCCAGAAGATGTGATCCCTCTCTGGTCTTGGGTTTCTTATGGTTTCATAGAAGCAGAAGCGGTGAAAATTTCTCATCATTTTTAGGTAGTGCTGCTCTTATTCTAAATCACAGTGTTTGTTTATCCTCTCTTGCAGCTTTCTTCTATCATATCCTTTATTTTTACCAAAATTTCTTCACTTATATGCCATTTTTTAATTTTCTTTCCCATAGTTTCCCCTAGCCGTATTTTAATGCATTGAAATTCTGACCACATTATTCCCTAGTGTTTAAATCTATGTAGATCCTAGCCTAGAGCGATGTGGAGGTGTTTTTTTGGAAGGTACTTTAGGGTTGATGATTAATAATGGTCATTTCTTACATGATATATATGTCGGTATCATGGTGTTCCTTTCCAAGTGGTGGATCTAAAGGAAGGGTTCAGTGGTCATGGTGGTGGTCACATCTCACTATTGGGGCCATTTTATTCTCTTTACTCTGCTCTAGCTCCTGATTTCCATAAATCTTCTCTCAGTCAGATTTTCATGGTGGTTCTCAATGAGTTTTGGGGTGTGAAGATCGAGTAGTAAATGGGGTTTCAGGAGGATATTATCTATGGTGGATTCATCTCTTTCCCAAGGATTATAGAGGGATTTATATTCATGATGGATTGTAGAGTGATTTCAACTTTGTGGTTTTGATGGTTTGTAGTGATCAGTTTTTGTCTTCTAAGGTGGTAGTGCATCAGTCTCCCTTGATCATGTTAATCGATGAGGGTTATGAATATCAGTGGTGTGTTTGTGTGTTTTTCAATGATGATGATGGTTATTTTATAAAGATAATTACCATTTCTAGCATTCATTCCTCTCTACTGATTTGGTATGACAACGAGTCGGATTTGTGTATGGTTATAAAACATGAGGTAGGATGTGATCAAAGACAGCGATGACTGTTGGAGATTGAATTATGAATTTTGAAATGTGAAATTTGGGTTCTGAATTTGGTTTTTTGGCCATATGCATGTAATTTTATGGTTTTGTAGGTCCCACTTATACAAAAATTGTTTTTTAAAAATAATAAATAAACAGATTGAGGAGGAAATATTACTCATGACATACCCAATATGTCCCACTTCACCATGAACAAATGAGGTCATGGTTATTTTTAATACATCAAAGAATTTGACTCATAATATCCATTAATAATAATCTTAAATTATAAGGATCAATACACACATCAAAATATAGGAACATCCAATGACACATATAAATGTGGATTTCTAACTTGTAGGTCTCGTTATCATAATCTATTATATTGGAATCTACCAAGGGTATACACCGTGAGAAGGTTCTTCAACGTCCTATGAGTCTCCACCCATGATAGCCTGTATCATTTTTGTCTCTCAAATTATTTCATTCAGCTATATAACAGATATTTTAGAACACTATTATGGACATTTTGGGATCTCATCTTAGAGGGGAACTACTGTGTGACTTCTATACAACATTTACTCTTAGGAAATTATAACACACTAATTTATTCAGAATAACAATTACAATGTGATAATTAGTTTATTAATATTAAGAACTATGAATATAGGTAATCAAAAAGTACATGAATGTTTTTTCAAGAGAACCAAATCTAACAGACTCCCACTTTCACAAGATCCAACTGGTAATAACCTTCATTATGCTAGAACTGACATGATACTCATGCTTCTTCTAAGATAATGCTTTATTCAAGGCGTGTTCCATGTTTTCCTTCATGGAAACTCTAATTACTATAACTTCACCCCTTTGAGGAAAATCCATCAAGAGGTGATACTTCCAGAGTATGTGTTTTTTACATTATTGTAACCTTTGATCTTTTGAAAGAGCCACTGTTATAGTATTATCACAAGATAATGTGATAGGGTGTTTACTACTAGGTACCACATGAAGATCCTGCAAAACGTTTTGTATCCAAATAGATTATTTTCCTGCATTAGAATCCTCTATATATTCGGACTCCACTATAGAATTGACAAAAACTGGTTACATTAAACTCTTACATCTCACCTATCCTCTATTTAGATTGAAAACATATCCTAATTGTAGAATCAGATCATTCTAATATGTTTCAAAACTAGCATTAATATTACCCCAAATGAATATCTCATCTACTCTTCTATATACAAGGAACATATCCTTATTTATTCTTTGATACTTAAGTACAACCTCAACTCCTAACCAATGTTATTCTCCTAGATCATATTCATATATACCTACCATTATCAATGCATAGGAAACATAAATTCTAGAACATAACATGGAATACATGATTGATACTATCACTCAAGTGTATGATATCTTACTCATTATATCTTTATCCTATTGTGTATGAAGACACATTTTATTGGGTATATTTATACCATGTGGCACTGGAACCAATCCCCTATTATATTTTTCCATAGTAAATCTATTTAGTATCTAGTCAATGTATACACCTTGACATGGTCCATTAATCCACATGGATCTATCATGAAGGATCTTGATCCCTATAATATAAGATGCATCACCTAATCCCTTCATAGAAAAACACTCATTTAACCTATCATTAATAGTCTATAATATTGATATGTCATTTCCAATATGTATTGTGTCATCAACATATACTATTAGTATAAAAAATGAATTCCAACTAAATATCTTGTAAACACATACCTCACATTAATTATTAATGAAACCAAATTATTTTATATCATCATTGAATCAAATGTTCCATGACATGGATCCTTTTTCAATCAATAACTGGATCACTTCAAATTGCGTATTTTTTTCATCACTTGGAGTCACAAACCCTTCTTAATATGTGATATAGAGATCTTACAAAAGGTTATCATTAAGGAATCATGTTTCTATGTCCATATTCCAAATTTTATAATCCTGGAATGAAACTATAGAATGTATAATTCTAATGTATTTAACCATAAAAAATGGTGAAAATGTTCATTATATTTAATGACTTAACACTGTTTAAACTCTTTTATCCACTATACTTTTTTTATAGGAACTTGCATTAACTTCCATGTCCATTTTTCTCTTGAATACCCATTTTCACCCAACAAGATTCACATCAACTAGTGAGTCCACCAAAACCCAAACATGGATATAATACATGGAATCCAATTTTGGATTCATGGATTCTTAATATATTTCATATTCTGAGCTCTCTACTACCTATTTATAGGATATGGGTTCATTATTTTCAACGTGTAACGAGTCACCATGTTTGATGACTAGAAAACCCTATCTCTCCAGTTTTCTTACCACTCTGGTGCTCCATTGTAGTAATTGTGTTTCAAAAACTGGTTCTTCTATGGAGATCAGTGGAGTCTATTCCTATTCCAACTCTTATGTATCATGAAAATCAACTTCATAGAAGTCAATATTGCTCCAATTTCCATTCTTGAGGATATTCTCCCTCTCAAGAAAGAAATCTTTTCTACTAATAGTCACTTTCTTTTATGAGGGATTTTATATGTAGTATCCCATTATTTCCTAATGATAGAATACAAAAATACACTTTATGCCCTAGGGATCTAGTTTTTGGCCAAATAATTCCTTAAAAATATATAGAAACACTATATGTGTGTTTGTGAAAAAAACATGTTTCTTTCCACTCCATAGCTTGGAGGGAATTATATTTTATAATTTATTTGGTAATCAGTTTAGTGTGTATTCTATAGTTTTTATATTGTTTCCCTAAAAGGATAATGAAATACCTGTATGAATCATCACTAAATTTACCATGTCTAGCAAGGTACAATTTCTCCTTTCACTAACACTATTCCATTGTGGTGTATATGGTGGAGTGAGTTGAGAAATAATCCTAAACTCCTATAAATATTTAATAAAATTTTGGTTAATATATTGACTAACTCGAACTTATCAGATCCTCTTTATCTTATTTACAAGTTCATTTTATAATTCATTCTCACATTATTTGAATTTATAATAAAAAATAGACTAATACCTCATAAAATACACAAAGCCATATATTCTAAAGTCATTAGTAAATGTTATGAAGTAAGATAACTCACCTTTATCTTCTACCAGAAATGGTCGATACACATCAATGTGTACCAACCCTAGAGGATTTATGTCCCTTTCACTATGTCCACTAAATTGTGGTTTGGTCATTTTTATTTGAAAATAGTAAAGAAATATTTCAAGTGGGTTTATATTAAAAGAATCTAAATAACCATATTTATAGACCTTTTCCAATCACTTTTTATTTACATGACTAAAATGGTGATTCCGTAGCTGGGTGTTATATGATTCATGCAAACTTGATTTGTTTTCGATTGAAAATAATTTTTTCTCATAATTTAACACATAAAGATTGTTATTTAAATGTACCACGCCATAACATATGAAATCTTTATAAAAGAAACAACTTTTATTTCAATATTTGAAATTAAAACCGTCTGTATTCAGGTAGGATATAAAAATTATGTTCTTTGTACACTACTACAAAATAGGCCATTAACAGTGCTCAAAATGTCCATTATCATTTCTAGGGAAGCACTAACTACTAGAGCGAGATTAAAATCCCTAGTTTTTTATTAGTGCTTATAAAAACAATGATTAAGGGGTCCTTTTTTAGTAATTTTAGATGTACTAATAAAGGAATACTTTATCAACGCTTGCAAAAACACTGATAATGGCGCATACTGCAGTATGCTGCAACAACACCTTGTATCACCAGTGTATTGTTTTTTAACAATGCATCACATCATCAAAAACACTAAAAAATTAGGAAAATCAAATGCAAATAAAATTTTAAATAAAATAAAATTTAAAACACAAATACAAGAAAAAAGAACTATATTATAGACATTTCGGACATTAGATTATACAATTACAAAAGTACAAATTATTATATACATTCAATAATATAAGTCATCCTTTTACTTTTAATCATATCCCATGCTTGAGTAAAAAATGTACATATATAAGAAAAAATTGTGTTTGTAATAATATAAATAAATTAATTAACAGAAAGTGTTAATTTTAAACTAAAATTTGAGTCAGTCATACTAGGAACACATGTTTCAGATTGAGTTGTGGTTGGTTCTTTCACGTCACACCATTTATTGTTCATATTTAAGCAATATATTTTTGAAAATAAACTAAATAAGTATGAGATAAAAATTATATGGTAATTAATTAAGTAATATCATATAGAATGGTGAGAAAACAATCTAGGCATGGTTGCTCGGTTTTGGCAATGTGATGTGTGTTTTAAACTAAAATAACACTTATATCTATAAAAGATGAACTTGGAGTTATTTCAATCACACCATACATCATATTTAGGTGAATATTATTCTTAAATGTCTCAAATGTTGTATAGATCATTTTCCAAAAGTATCAAAACAAACCTAATGTGTTTTCTCAGTATTGAGTATGTCACTTGTCTATTAAACTAAACTACCATTTTTAACTTGAAAGAGGCACTTTAACATATACTAGTCAAGTTGTGTGTTTGTTTAATTTGATACCAATTCCTATATGTCAAAAAATGGATTATAAATTGTTTTCCTAAATTATCAATACAACCTGAGTGAATTTTCATAGTTTTTAGAGAGTGACACTTTTTGAACTAAAATGTTATATTTAAACAGATAATAGACACATTGAGTCATACTGAGCACATAATGTATCAGATTGAGGTGAGGATGATTCATACATGACCTAAATGACTTATGAATCATTTTCATAAAGTATCAAAATAATATGAATGTGTTTACTCAGTTTTGAGTAGTTTAGTAGTCCTTTTTACTAAAATTGATGTCAATTTTAAATAAAAAGACTCACTTAAAGTTATACCAGTCCCACCATGCAACATATTGAGTTGATGTTTATTCCTACACATCAAAAATGACTTATGGATCATTTTTCTGAATTATCAAAAGAATCTAAATGTTTTTTCTCAGTTTTGAGTTGGTCAGTTGTCCTTTTTACTAAAATTGATGTAAATTTTAAATAACAATACATACTTGGAGTCATATTATTCACACCATGTGTCATATTAAGGTACATATAATTTTTACACATACCAAATAGATTATGGATCATTTTTATAAAGTACCAAAATAATCCTAATTCTTTTGATCAATTTTGAGTATGTCGCTTTAATTTTTTAATAAAATATAGTTTTAAACTAGAAACATGTACTTTGACTCATACCAATCACATCATGTATTTGATTAACATGAGACCAATTACTACATGGAAAAATGAATTATGAATAAATTTAATTAATCATTATGAAAATTTCAATGTGTTTTCTCAGTTTTTAGTTAGTGACATATTTTCAACTAAACTGTAAATTTTAAACTAATAAGAGAAACATTTTATCATACTTGGAACATCATGTATCATATTGAGGAGAGGATGATTCCTACAATTCAAAAATTACTTATAGAAAATTTTACTAAAGTATAAAAATAATATGAATTTGTTTTCTCAGTTTTCAGTAGGATATTTATCCTTTTCACTAAGATTAATGTCAATTTTAAATAAAAACCACACTTTGAGTCATACCGGTCACACTGTGCATCAGATTGATGAATGAATAATTTATACACATATCAAATGACTTATGAATCATTTTAGTAAATTATCAAAAAATTGGAATGTTTTTTCTTGTTTTTAGTAGTTTATTTTTCTTTCTTATTAAAATTGATGTCAATTTTAAATAAAAAGATTCACTTAGAGTCGTATCGGTTACACCATGCATCAGATTTTGTTAAGACTGATTTCTACACATCTAAAATGACTTATGGATTATTTTCCAATATTATCAAAATAATCTAAACATTTTTCCCTAATTTTAAGTACAACATTTATTTTTTTACAAAAATTCCATTTTAAACTAGAAAAACACACTTTGACTCATTCCAATCACATCATATAACAGTTTTACATTAGAATAATTCCTACATTTTAAAGATCAATTATCAATAGATTTATTAAATTATTAAGAATATCCAAGTGTGTTTAATCTATTTTTTATGGGTGAACTCTTTTGAACTAAACCGTCTATTTTAAACTATTAACAGACACATTGAGTCATAATAGTCACACCATGCATCAAATTGAGGCGAGGATAATTACTACATGTCCCTAATGACTATGTATTGTTTCCCTGATGTATCAAAACAAAATAAAATATGTTTTCCTAGTTTTTAGTATGTCGGTTGTCCTTTTTATTAAAATTAATGTCAATTTTAAATAAAAAAGAAGCACTTGGAGTCATACCCATCACACATGTGTCAGATTGAGGTGCAGTTGATTCTTACACATCACAAAGTATGAAAAAAATCATAACTACCAATTTTACCATGTTTCCATTTTCTTTCTATATTGAACATCCAGCACTACATATTGACTTGATGTTCATACCTGAAAACCATTTCTCATTATTGAAAGGTAGTTGAGAAGAGGAAGCTCATGTGCCTAATATATCACAAGAGGTCACCACATTGGGAACATGTGCTTACTTTACTCTTCTGGAATTCAACAATGAAAAAGGTTTTTCGGCTAACAATATCAAATTAATATGCAGTGTAGGCGATTCAACAAAAAGGAAATTCTAATAGAAAATATGGTAACATTGGAAAAAATAATCATTTTATCTCTTTTGTGGGTTTTTGTAGATATTTGAAATAAAAATATTACTTCTTAAAAGATCTGAAAAAAAACTAAATAAGTGTTAGATAAAAATGATAATAAAATTAACTTACAAATAGAATATAAAATGATGAAAAAATAAATAAATAAGTAGTAGGAATTCACCTTTTCGAGATGGTTGTATACATTCATAATGAATTTCCTTGTTGTATTTATCTCATTTCTAGTCTCGAAGTCTAATCCCACACGAGCATGAGCAACCTCGAACAAACCACCCCAACTCAAATAATACAATCCACCTATAAAAGAAAAATTTTATTATATGAGTAATACTAAAAAGAAATAAATCAAACATAAATATTAAACAATACATTAATTCAATGAATAATAATTTTACTGTGAAACATTTTTTACTATAGGTATATGCCAACTGTAAGGCACGAATAATGATAAAAATGAAAGTAGATCTTGCTAACCAATCAATCAACGAATCAGGAGGATGAAGAGAAATTAAGATACACTGGATTGAAGATTTGAATCATCTGAGATAAAGTAAAGATATCATATTGGGTTCATAAAATATTCATTTTGTATAATAAATAAATAAATACACATAATATATTCATTTTTAAAGGTGAATGTTATAGATAATTATAATAAGGGAAACTCAAAATTTGATTGTTTCAAAGAACTTTGGTATTCTTTGAATAACATTGGTAATTGAATTTAAGAAAATAATTACTCCACTATGGTAGGTGTTATCCTATTAATTCATCCAATGGTGAAAGTTATAGAAAATTTTCATTCTCACCAGCTCATCATCTGATTTATTGTCATTGAGTTTTTTGTTGGGAACTTATCCTCCATCAATTGTGGATATGAAACTATGTTTCTTGAAATACTCAAAGTAGTTATCTATATGATGAATAATTCTCAAAATAGTAGAAGAAGCATAAAAGATATGAGGGATGATCCCAACGAAAAAATTTCAATAATAACTATTCGAGAGATATAAATGATGTGGGTGATAGTTGTAATCCATTGTGTTCTCTAAAAGATGTAATGCCTATCATTTGTGATAATTAAATGGATGGTAATCATATATTACTAATGGTGGAACCAAAAGAAAATGTTAAAGAATGAGATGTTTTAGATGGGTTAAATTAAAACATACATAGTGTTTATTAGATGTGTGATGAAACAAATGAAGTGATTTTTAAGAAGTATTAATGGAAAGGTTATCATTTCATAGATTACTATATTTTTATGAAGCAATAGAAAACTAGATAAACCATTTTATTTGATTTGGGGTCGGTGAAAATTTATGGTAATTGTTTTTAAAAGAGAAAAATAATTTGTTTTAGTGAAAAATTGATCATATTAGATAATGATACAAGTAAATATTGAGTTAAAAAGGGTGGTTTGAAATGTTTTTAATGATTATAAGACAAAATTGGTAGATATTTTTTACTAATTATAATGGGGTGATTGATAATAATTAAAATAATTATGAAACATTAGAGGAAATTAATGTTGAATTGAGTAACATGCGAGGGAGCACACGGGGATGAGGTATATTCAAAACAAGACAATAATGGTGAGAAAAATGAACAGGGATTATCAATTGCTAGAAATAAAATCAAGAATGAAATCAATGAATAAAATTTCATTAGTGATCGAACAATTTTAGTGAAAACTAAAAGGAGTAAGACTCTACAAAAAACCTCATTTTTTACCATGTAGATCCTAAATCATTTGGAGAGGCGGACAAGGATGATAATTGGATCAAATATATACATGAGGAGCTTAGTTCGAATAAGAACAATGTGACATGGGAAATTTTTCCAATGCTGGAAGACATAAATTTTATCAGAACCAAGTGGGTGATTAGTAATAAACTGTATGACTATGGAAAAGTGGCTCAAAATAATGAATGGATAGTGTGAAAGGGGGACTCATATGTTAAAGAAAATAATATTTATGATAAATTTACTCTCATATCCTAGTTGGAATATATTTTATTTTTTTACTATTTTAGTGGAAATGTAGTTAAAAGTATACCAAATGGATGTCAAATCTATGTTCTTCAATAGAGTTTATAAGGGGTGTGTTTACATTGAGAAACCATATGAGTTTATTATGGGTGGAAATGAGATAAATGTGTCTCAGTAAAATATTTATCTGAATAAGATAAAGAAATCACTGAGGACCTGGTATTTATGGTTGGATAAACTCCTAAGAAAGCTTGGTTTTTAGTGAGGTAGATTTTATAACATCTACTACAACAAGAAGGACAATGATCATAGGATGTTGGTACTCATATATGTTGAAGACAGAATATTTGAGGATTGGACAAAGTCCAATGAAATTTTTTTGGGATCATATGAGGTATGATATCGAGATGTCTATGATTGGTGAAACATTTTTAATTTGTTTATAGGAAAATCGTGGAAACGACAACATATTAATTTCAAAATCAAAATACGAAAAAGTGGTTCCAATGTGATTTGCAACGGAATATTCCAAACTAATGACAACACCGACCTCTATATGGATGAATTTCTCAAAAGTTGACAATTAAAAAGTGGTATATGTCATGGAATATAGGTATTGGAAGCCTATTATACCACACAACAACATGACCCAGCATTGGGTTTGTTATATTTCAAGTCGCACAATACCAATGTTATCCCAAGGAGATCCATATGCTCTCAGGGAAGACAATACTTCAATATATCTAGAAAATAATGAACTTTGTGTTTTTTATTATATGATAGTGAAACAAGAGATGATGAGATACATGGATGTGGGATGAGAAATTTTAGTGGACAACCAAGGGAAATAATAGATATCAAACCCCCTGTATTTTCCTCCAAACTTGGTTTCGTTTGACCTTTGAATCGCTCAAGACTTGGATTCAAACCTTTGAAAAATGGGAGCCTTGATTATATCCAAGATTCGAGATTGGATTTGAGAATAAGGAGAACCGATAGTATATGAATTTTTCAGAGAGCTTCTGATATCGTGAACTGGTTTGTAATGCTTAGGGTACTTAAAATTGATTGGGACACTTCTATCAGCACTTTTAAAAAAGCACTGATAAAGATACATTTTTTCAGTGATAAGTTAAAAATTTCTCATAAAATGAATCTTTATCAATGGTAAAAAAGCACTGAAAAATATATATATATTTTTTTAAAAATAATACTTTTTTAAAAAATTATTATTTTTATATATAATTATAATACTTACAATAATAATTTTTATAAAATAATAATTTTATAATTATTTTAATATATAATTATTTATTTATAATTATATAAATATTTTTTTAAAAAGTAATATTTATATCATCATATATATTTATATCATCATATATATATATTTTTTATAAATATATATAAATATAAATATAGTAAATATATTCCATATTTAAATAAACTTATTAGAATTTTATAATTATTTAAATGTATATAATTATTAATTTATAATGATCTAAATATTTTTTAACTAATATTATTTATTTATTTATAATTATAAATTTATAAAAATAGTAAATATTTATTTATAAATATATCTATTTATAAATATTTTTTTTACAAATATATTTGTAACAATTTTAATTAATATTTAATCTTTAGTGCAGGCGTTTTAAAAATGAGTAAAATTGAATAATTAAAAATGAATACACTTTAACAAAATTGAAAAATTGGATATGTTTGATTAATTAAATATAAATCATTAAAAATGGATATTTATTTAAATAAAGATGAATACATATTGAAAATATTAAAACATAGTAAATAAATATATATAGAAAAAAATAGAAATTGATTAAATTCTCTAAAAACTATTTGTGTGTGTGCATATGTATAAAAAAATTAATTAATTACGTATATTTGAAATCAATATAATATTTTTGGTCTATGTTAAATTGAAAAATCAAATGACATTCAATTATGTCCATTATTTGATGCAATTAGTCCATATTTTTAAGTCATATTTATTTTTAATTATAAACCATTATTCAATAAATATATTACTATTTAATGTAAAGAATAAATATTTTGTATTATATAAATCATAGTTATATACATTTTTATATATATTTAATATTTACTATTTATTAAAATTATCAATAATTATTTAATTAATAAATTGTTAAATGTTTTTTCTCAATTTACTTATTTTTAATTTTTTTTAATTTTTATTTTACTAATATCTATAAGTTTAATATATAATATTTATAATTTATATATAGTATGATCAATTTTTTTTGTCAATAATTATTTAATTAATATTTTTTAGCATTTTTAACAAAATAATTTTTATTATTTATTTATTAAATTATTTCATTTTTTCGGACATTTATTATTGTTAAAAAATCAGTAATAAACGGTTCATTTTTGGGTGCTAAAAATAAAGCGATGATAAAAGACACCCTTTATCAGTTCTAAAATAAATGCACTGATAAGAGGTATCTTTTATCCGCACTAAAAAAATGGACTGATGAAAGATGTGTTTTATCAGTGCTATAAACAAAATCATTGATAAATAACACCATTTATCAGTGCTCATTTTAGCATTGATAATGGTAATATTTATCAATGATTTTTTCTAGCATTGATAAAGGTCATCACGGTTAAAAGGTTGTTTTATTGTAGTGGTAACAATCGATACATAATAACAATCTCTTAAAACTAATATCATTTCTTTTAGAAATTGTTGGTGGTAATCACCAATGTCTAGAGTATCTAGCCTCACACCATTGGTAGCTTGAAAATCTACTTATACTTGGAAAATATTTATGAATATACTTGGTTCTTTCATTTGGATATATATGTGAACACCACAATCTATATATAATACTCTATGTGTAGATATTGAAAGATTTCCCTGAATAAATGTTTGGCCCCATGTGATCTTGGTTGTTTTGTTAATATATCAATATGTGATGGATATAAAAGTTACTAGAGAAAGTTGATAAAGTTTGTGAGAAGAAAATATTTCTTAAGAAAGTGGTATAAGATAGTTTTTTATGGAATACATATTTCCATACACACATTCCAGATAAAGATGTTTTTTGAAATTTCCTTATGGAGGAATGTAAGAAAGTTCCTTAACAAAATCAGATGATGATATTCTATTCTTAAATGTTCTTAAACATGAGGTAGTATTTATTATCCAATTAGGATTTATTTGAATATAAAATGTACAAAAATTGTGAGGTTTTTGATACAATTTATAGAATAGAGAAGATGATTCAAAATTCAGTGGACAATGTTTTTGGTTAGAGTACTTTTAAGAAAAGTTGGAGATAGTGATAAAGTTTTTAGAAGCTTAGTAATCCGTTTAATATTTGTGGGGTTGGTGAAATTAGACAAACAATTTGGATAAAATTTCTTTAATATTTTTTTTATGTTACCATCACACACACTAGATATAGAACTTTAGATAATCCCTGTCAGATGAACCTGAGTTTCTATGATTATGAAATATGAGAAGTCCAAGAAACAAGAAGATAGACTTAATAACTGTGCAAATAAAAATGGAGAGAATTATGTGGGAAAAGTACCAAAGGTAGGTAATTTTCGATCTTAATAGGGATAAAAAGTAATGAGTGAGGACTTAGAGGATGATCGGGCATATAATTTTTGATAGATAGGATCAGATTGTGAAAATATAACGAGTCCATGCTTGTAGAATGAAATTGAGAAGTTATAAACAATAGTGATGAAGGAAATTCAGTGGACTGAGTCCATCGGATAAAGATCCATCATATGAAAAAACATCGAATGAATCCTCACGATGTAACCAGATAAATATTTCAGAGGATATTAAAAAAAATGGTTGTATAATTAATAAGAAAATATAATGTAAAAATGGTTTAAATAATATGATAAAGAAACTCTAAATTTCCAAAAAAATTAATATTTTTCATAGAAATATAATGGATAATTACGAAGGCACTCCAACTAGAAAGGGGTGTATGAAGTTTGACATAGACTTTAGAGGGATCAGTAAAACTCTCATTAGATAGGCATTGTGTATGAAGATCTACCAGACCATTTTATGTTAAGGTTAATAGTTAGAGGTTTCCTAATAAATGGAAATTAGAAAAAGTTGAATCATATTATTAATGGGTGTCAGTTCGTTGAATGACATAAGTTGAAAATTTACCATCAAAAAATATGTCCAGACAAACAAAAATCAATTAGAGTAATTATAATTAGATTTACATAAACCTTTTAAATTCCCTTAACATGTCGATGCAGAATATGGTTGTTTAAAGTTTGATATCTTGTGGAGGTTAATTAAAATATCCAAAGTTATTTAACATAAGGTTTAAGTAAATTCAACGAAGGTTGAAGATGATAAAGAATTCAATAACCATTATGAATACTTTAGACGTTATAAGAATGATTCCAATGAAATTCAAATGAGTAGGAAATTCAAAATTATAATTTGTATGAGTGGAAAATAAATTTTAGTTCCCACCCAAACTTCTAAAAGGTGCACCAATATAAAGGGGGTTCAAAAAGTAAAAATGTTCTTGAGACAGTTTTCATACATATGAAAATCTTACAAACTGATGTTTTTGTGACTTGGTAAGTTTCTAACCTAGTTTTATTTTAAGTTGAGGAAAAGGATACCAGATAAAGATTCATTAGAAGAAGGTACTTTGATCAGAGTTCCCTCAGATGAAAGAAAAGTTAGTGTTTTTGATTGATCTCCTACTCAGTCAAAATAGGAATGGCGCACATCACTAATTTCATCATCAGATAGAGGATAGCAGATGAATATATTAAACAAATTATCACTAAAATTAGAAATGTGAACTAAAGGGTAGTGTGGAGTATTATATGAAGACCCATCAGATGGAGCCATTAGATAGAGGAAGACTAGATGAAGCCATCATAAGAACATTTTCTAAGTAATTTTTTGGATGAAATTTTGGAATGTTGTGATTGATCATATCCAGGTCTACTAAAGATCAGGGGGAAGTTTCAAGGACAACAAACTCTCAAGGTATCTATTGAAGATCATACATATTGTACATTAGAAAGGACGATCCTACTTGATTGTGGAGGAAGTGAATAACTTTTTGATGTGGATCATAAAAAAAGAAAGAAAAGAATCTTCTGTATGAGTGGTATAACTAGTTACTAAAAAACATTTTTTGATGGGGGTATACCAAGATGTGACTTCAGTGGATGCGATAGTTGGGGGTATAACCAACTATGGAATAAGAGATGATTACAGGGGTGAAGAACTAGGTTTTCTTGGAGGATGAGATTAGGGGGCATAACTCGCTGCTGCTTGTGTCTTTGTATTCTAAAAATAAGTTCATAAAAGAATCCATGTTCGGGGGAATAACCAACATGGATAAGAGTAGGTCTTTTTAAAAAACCCCTTAAATATCATATACTACTCTATATTTATATTTGGAGCATATTAAAGGTGTGGTTGATATTTTTACTTGAGTAGATCATGACTCTAAAATTTTTTCATAGGCTAGGAAATCTTCCCTAAGAAGTTAACAAACTTTATTATAAAAGAAAAAATGATTAAATATTCACCCCTACCCCTCTTAGTAATATCATACATTAATCCCAATGAAAATTCAAATTGTATTAGTGAAGGTTCCCTTTGAAATATCAGAATCTGGGAATGGAAAATTTCAATTCATTGAACAATAGGGGTGATCCTATTTTTGTTGTTATAAACTTTCATAGTTGGAATAATAGGATGTTACCCTATATTCTATCTCTGGTAATTGAAGATAGAGATGCTTCCATAGTTATATATCTTTCTATTAATGAAGTTTCTATGATAGTTTTTTATAAAAGAAATTTTTAATTTGATGGAAAATCTTATAATTCCATGTTGATGGATATTATAGAAAATACTTATACAAATATTATGGGGTTTTAAATAGATAATAAAATGTGGGAAATTTTGAGATGCATCTATTAATTAAATGAGAATGTTAGGTAAGTTATATTACAAATATAGAGAAGCTAATTTTAAGATATAATGATGGCTGGAAAAGAAATTGTTGATGATTACTTTACAAGAGTAAATGAGTGCATCAACAACACCATAGGCTTTGGTGATAAGACGAAGGATTATAATATTTTTAAAAAAACTAATCAAAAACTTTCCAGATAGATTTGATATTAAAGTATCATACTTAAAATTTTGTAAATATTTTTCATTATATTAACTTTTGAAAATTCTTTTGACCTATGAAACGAGAAAATATTTAGTCATTAAGAAAAAGGTTTGGAATGAAATTATTTTTGAAACTTTTATAAGAGGCAATCTCGAAGATGAATAAATTGAAGAAGAACCAAGTAATTCATATGTGGAGTAAGAATCATAATATTTCAACAAATTTCATTTCTATTTTGTTTAAAATATTCAACTAGGGAAATTAGAAATGAAAAGTTAATATTTCTCTTAAATATGGTAATTGTAATAACAAAGGTCATTTTGCACAAAATCTACCTAAGAAAAAACTATGAATATTCAGAATAAAAATAAGAATAAAAGAAGTATCAAAAAAATAAATTGATGAAATACAATGATAAATTTACTAAAAATAAACAAAATTCATAGAAAATAAAATAATGGTGACTCTTTATTTAGTTATGAATCAAATAATATTGTCAAATTAATTTCTCAATTTTGAAAAGGAATTAAATAATCATGAAGTAAACATGATGCTGAAGATATAACATAAATTGAGTTGATTTTAAAAATAAATTCTACAAGAAACACTTGAGAAAAATACTCAACTTATAAATGAAATAAATAACTAGATGAAAGAAGTTAAGGAAATAACTTTTGGGAATGACGAGAAAATAAAAAAGGTGGAGATAAACTTATATTTGATTAGAGATTAGAAAATGAATGTTGGTGAGATGGAAATGATGATGAATGTTTTTGAAGAAAAATCAAATGTTGATGACAATATTAATATGGTATAAATTATACTTGTTGAAGAAAGTATGTTGAACATGTTGAAGATAGATGGATTCAAAGAAGATTATAAATATTCTTAAAGAATTCATTGATGAAAATGAATACGAGTTGTTAGAAATATAATCACATATTCTTATAACACAAAGTTTGTTAAAAAAGGTAAGTGAATACATCCCCAAATCAATTGATTTAAAAGGTGAATCTTCTAAAGAAGGTGAAATTAAATGTCTATGGAATCAATATGTTTCTATTCCTAAATAATCACATTGTATATCTATTTCTACTAAAATTGCGGGGTCAAAATTCAAGATTTTTTAGAAATCACCTTCCATAAAAAAGAGTGGAAATAATAAATAATGTATCTACATAAACAAACTCACCCATGGTTTGTAAAAATACAACAACAATAATGTTTATAGCAGTTTTACTTTCAGTATGAAAAATCAATATTCAAAGGTAACTACTAGAATTGTGGAGTTTTAAAGTGTGTAGCTTATTCATAATGGTAATAATCATATCTACCTGAAAAATAAGTGTGAATCAAGGGGGAGATACATGGAGAAAATAAAAAAAACTTTCCAAGAAGGAAAATTAAGGAAGATAAGATTGTTTATAAAGTGAAAATTTCTAAATTCCCAATAGAGACAGCTAAAAAATTTAAGAATGTTGAAGAGGTTTCAAACATTGAGCTGGTAAATAAAGAATGATTAGTTATTTTTCCAGATTAGATGGTTATGGAAATAAAGTAAGAGGGAGAAAAAAATTCTAAAGAAATGGGGCGGAAACTAGTTTCTAATGTTGATAAAAAGTTGATAAAAAGTTATCAATAGATAAAAAGTTGAAAATTTAGAAATAGTGAATGAGATGTGAAAAATATAGGATTTTAAAAAATATTTCATGAATATATTACTATCCCAAGATGAAACAATAAAGAAGATAATATAAAGTCAAGGTAAAAATTGTAACCAAAGTTGAAGAAATGATGATAACTTCATCTGAAGTTTCTATAAATGAGGATAGATCTGTTACATAATATTTTTTGTCAAGAAATAATGAATAATTACTAAAACACATAATGAAATAAAATTTATTCAACATGTAAAGTAATAAATAATATTATTATTTAACTGAGTTTCTATATACTCTTTGTGCATGACCTTCTAGGACTCTTTCTTTCTGATATTACGTGAAGCATCCCAAAGTCCAAGGTTAGAGTCTAGAAACACTCCTAGGCCACCCATATATAAATAATTTAATGTCGTAATGATATAAAATCACATTTAGATTATCACTATATAATATAATCTTTTTATTGAAGTATCTCTAATAGAGAATGTTTCATGCTAGTTTCATCAACCTATGGGCTCGATGTCTCTTTCTTTGAAATTCCAAAAATTGATATTGCCAAAAGAATACCATGACCATGGATTAATTTACAATGTATCATTTACATAAATGGGTATGAGATATCAAATTCCGCTAAAGAATATAGGGAACAAATCATTTCTTTCATTATTAATTAATGAAATATTACTCGTTACACTCATAATATATCCTACTTTACCACAAACAAATGTCATCACAATTTTCATTAATACATCAAAGTATATAAATAATACTATCCATTAATAACAATCTAAAAGTATAAGGATCAATACACACATCCACATATAGGAACATCCAATGACACATATAATTGTGGATTTCCTTCTGGAAGTTCTGGTTCTTATTGTCTCATACACTGGAAATTACAAAGGGCATAAACCATGAGAAGGTGACTCAAAGAAATTTGAGTCTCCACCCCTAATAGCCTATATCATTTGTGTCACTAAAATGATTTTATCCAGATATAGAAGATATATTTAATAATATTGTCATGGAACTTCTGGGTTCTCATCATAGTGGGGTACTACTATGACCTTTCAGTGAGACTGTTACTCTTAGGAAAATATCCCTTACTATGTCACATAGAAGAATAATCATAATGTGGTAATTATATTATTAATATTCAAAACTATGAATACAAATAATCCTAAAGTATATATAAGTTGTTTCTATTTCACCAAATATAACATGTATAACCTATCATTTATGTATGAATGTCTGCTTCATTGTGTTCAATTTTTGTTGGAATAACATGCCTTAATTGATAACTATCGATACTTTCCAAGATGTTGTTCCACAATCATATATATCTGAATATATCTGATTTCCTGATTATTTACACTATTTATTTACTCTGATATACAAGTATAATTTCACTAATGTATCACCTTAGACCCAAGCCACTTGTTGCTTGCCTCTGGCATATGGGACGGCACGCCTGAGGTAATGATGTACACCAGCTTCAAACTATTTTAGTGTATTATAATTGAAGATGTTAAAAGTTGGATCACTATTGTTTTTTATTATTTTTGAAAGTTATATAGTAGAATAGAAGTCAGTTGGGACATGGTATGTAACATGTTCTTGGGACTGGACAACCCACCTACAAGGGAATATCATGTTTCTAAGGATGGTATTATTTTTTATAAAATTATTTTTTACTATTGATATCATTTCACTTCGAGTTATGTTCTTTATTTAAGGGGTTATTGATTTTTGGGATTTGTCTCTCGGTTTGTATGGAAAGAGTGTTTGTGTTTATGCATTATATAAGGCGTATAGGATTTATATGTATGATTTCCTGTGTTGGTATTCATCAGGTATTGACCTATGATGATGTTTTATTTAATATCTATGGATTATATATGTTAATGATTTATATCAACTTATGGGTTTAATATATTGAGAGAGGTTGGCATTTAAAGTGACTGCAACCATTTATATGGTTTACATATAAGTTTATAATGGAATTCTACTTAAACATCTCCTCATGGGACTCTTGGTTTAATGGGAAAATGTGAATTATTTATTATGTAAGTGTTTTGGTTATATAAGGTTCTAGTAAAAATCATATAAAGTGTTTCCATCAACAAATTGTGGTTGAAATACTATCTAAAAAACTAGGTCTTGTGATATCTAACTAAATCATGATTAGGTAAAACTTGGATTCTTGATGAATAATGATTTTTTTTTAAAATTTGAATCCTTACGTTTAAAAATATGAATCTTAATTAAAGTAATATAAGAAAGGGTGGATCCTGTTTGGAAATATGGATGTGTATTTTCTTTTCTTATGCGCCCTGACCATGTTCATGGTTAGTTGGGACTATGATATAACCCAAGTAACATGATTTTTTTGAGTTGTGGATTTATTTTTTGGAGATTACTATTGGTTGGTTGTGATGGTTTGTTATTGTAGTTGGTGTACCTGACCCAAGAGTTGGTACGGTAGGCTTGGTTCAGACCCTTGGGTGAGAACCTATAGTGGGTGTTTGGTATACGAGGTGTCATGTAACCTTGGAATAAAGTTAGCGTCATCCAAATAGTTATGCCCTTTATGAGGATTCATGCACGGGATAGGTAGGAAATCTTAGTGACTTCATATAGAATGACTCAAGGATAGTGATTTTCAACTTCTTAACCCTAGAGGGTGACTCGTGAGAGGGGTCAGCCTTATCAATGAGTGCCTTAGGTATGTGGGGAAGGGGTAAATGTTTTGTGTTATTGATTTATTACACTAAGGGTGCAACTGAGTTTATGGTTTTGGCATGCTAGATACCTTATAATTTTGTAAATAGGTACTCATGTTCAATTTCTTTCAATCTTAAGTGTAGTTTGGAGGAGGTTGGGCTTGTTCAGATGTATAGACTGGGTAATGATGGTACATATAAGATTAACCAAGTGGTTATAAGCTGGAATGAGAGTAAGGTTCTCTCAAAAAATAATACCCTAAGATCAGAATAACTTAAACCTTGTGAAGATGTCTGGTTCTCTGGAAATTTAAATAAGTCTCACTACACCAAAATAAGAATTTAGTGGTGGCCTTTTCACGTCATTTTTTGGAAGCATTTTCAAACACCACCATTAAATGTTTTCCTGAAAAAATTTACCTACGAGTTTTTAGTGGTGGTTACTAAAACTGCAACTAAATTTTTTAAAATTTAGTTTTCAATTTATTAATTTTTTTTAAAAAAAACTATTTTTAGTGGTGGTTTTTAAAAACATTTGGTAAATATGAACTATTCTTTTAAAACTGGTGCTAAATAAAATGAAAAAAAATAAAATATATATTTAATTATGATTTATAATTTATAATTTATAATTTAATATCACATATAGTATATTATTTTTAATTTTAATTATCTATAATGTATTAATTAATAAATATTTTTAATTATTAGTTAATAGTAATTTGAAAGTTAAAACAAATTTTCAATAAGTTTAAAATTAGATTTCGATATCAATTGACCATAACTTTTGATCTGAGAGTCCATTTTAGCTACACAACTAGTCAAATAAAATCTTTTAAAATGAACTAAAATAAAATTATGTTTACATTTTGTAATAATTAAAAGAATAATTTTTTTATAGTTTCAAGAAAAGTAAAAAATCAAACTTGAATTTCAAATGACTATAACTTTTGATCCGGGTTTCTGGTTAGGCTATACCATATATCAAATTGAATCCTATGATGATATCTATACCTTATTGATCAAGTGACCTAGGTCACTATTTTTTTCACGGGAAAAAAGTCCCCGAATACATCAAAAAATGATTTTTTTAGTCTGGGTACCCCAATTTTTTAACGTTCGATGGATTTACAGCCTTGTTTAAGGGGGTATTATTTGTTTTCATTGGAGACTAAATTTATTCATGGGTATTAAATTCACTTTGATATTAGGGTTTTGAAATTTTATTGTTTTTTACAGTTTAGTTTTATATATAATTAAATATATACATATTTTCTTTTATTTACTTATAATAAATCACTTGTATAAGTACATATTTACATAGAAATGTAATTTTAAACATATAAACCAATTGTAAATAAATACTTTTTATTCATTTCATTAAAAATAAATAATTATTTAATTTATTTACCTTAGAAAAATTCATAATTTTGTATATATATACACATATACAGCTAATGTTTATATATAAACATGTGTGTGTTAATAAAAAAATCTATATTTATGTGTATATTCTAATATATGTAAAAAAATACATGTATATATATATATATTTAAGTATTTGTGTATATTTATATACATTTGTAAATATTTATACATATTTATGTTTATATATTTTTATATCATATATGTGTAGATATATATATATATATATTAATATTTACTTGTGTTTATATTTATATTTATATGTTTATATTAATATATAATTTTATATTTAAGTGTGTTTATATATATTTATCAAACATAAATATGTGTATATATAATGATTTAAATTTTTTTATAGTATATATATTTATAGATATTTATAGATATTTATTATTTTATTATTTCTTATTTAAATATTTATAGACTTTTATTTTTTATTAATTTATTATTTACTAATTTATTTTTATTTTTAATTTACTATTAAACAACTATTTAATATCTATTTATTAATTATTTTGTATTTTTATTTATCATTTATTTATTTATTTTTTATTATGTATAATTTATTTATTAATTATTTACTTTTTAGTTATTATTTATTATATACTATTTATTATCCCTTATTATTATTTAGATAATATTTAATTATTATTTATTTATTACATATTTATTATTTATTATTTAGTTATTATTTAGTTATTATTTTTTATTAATTTTATATTTATTAATTATTAATTATTTATTTATTATGTGTTATGAACTATTATTTAATATATATATATATATATATATTATTTATTTAATTTTTAATTATTATTTATTTCATATTATTTAATTATTTCATATTTATTTATTATTTATTATTCATTTAATATTTATTTATTATTTATTATTTATTATCATTTATAATTATTTATTATTGTTATTATTTATTTAATATTTAATTATTATACATTTATTACATATTTATTATTTATTTAACAATTATTTATAAATATTTATTATTTTTTGATTATCTAATATTTGCTAATTTATTATATTTTATTACTTCTTTATTATGTATTCATTATTTATTATCATTTAAAATAATTATTTTTTATTTTTATATGTATATGTATATTACATACTATGTACTCACCAGATGAGGAGCTTGCTGGAGTGGTGAAATCTTTGTAGTATATCTAAGAAGTAAGGGGTTCAAATATCTCCTAATGAATATATTTTCCAAATTTATGCATGGCATGTATGACATGCCTGGAATATGCATGCATGGTAGGATAAATAATAAATAATAAATAATAAATAATAAATAATAAATAATAAATAACAAATAACAAGAAATAAATAATAGTAAATTAATTAATTGCGTAAATAAAAAAATACAAAAAAAATCGACGCCAAATGAAACGCTGTTAAATAAGACACCATTAAACAAAAATCTCCACAAAATGATTTCGGACATTAAACAAGAAACGCTTTTAGAAATCCTCGTGCCTCATTTAGCGTCATTTTAAATCACTGAGAAACACAATGTTTTTTTATTGTTCGAGTGATGGTGATTTTGTTGTTCTTGTGATTTTTTAGGGAAGGATGAGTTAGGTGCATGAACCTATTGACTTAGGATGCACCTTCAATAATATTGTGGGAGCACAATTAATTCTAGAGAAACCTCAGAATGATGCTAAAGTTGTTAGTGTTTGTATGAATGTTTCTGGTTTGATCAGATTCTTCTAGTTCTAAAAAGTTCCATGGGTGTTTCACTTAATGGGACTAGCATGCGGGAAGGGCATGGATAGTGACTTGGATGTGTGGGATGGGTTTTGTTGAGATGTGTCTTGATAGAGATTCAGTTAGACCCTTATTGTCTGGTTCCATGATGTTGTGCAACCGTTAAGCATTGATGGAATCTGGGAGGAAAGTGTTCTTTGAGGAAGCACTAGGATGGCGAGATGAAAGTGTGTGCATGTCTCAGGAGGGGCATCACATTTTTAGTTTTGATGAGACCCATTTGGGTTGATACTCTAGGAGCAGTAAGGGATGAATCATATGGTATGGGATATGACATTTTTCATTTAGGGCACAACCCTTATTCTTAAGGGTTTTTCATCAAGGAACTTTGGTGATGTTTCTGTAAGCTAGGAACAGATGATGAGTTGTATTTTGAGTGATGCTCAAGGGTGACTAGTCCCAACCCTATATAGACATCATATTTGGTGATGGGTTGTAACACCCTGAGATTTTATGAAAAATATTCTTTTAAATTCATTAATGTCTTGTGTTGTATGCTACACCAATATTACCTTGCGCTATACGCAACACCGTATTAGCTTGCAGTATACGCAACACTATTCTTGGATCGTGTTACACACAATTTTGATAATAGTTATTCTACTCAACATTGAGTGTATATATATATATTCAATGTATAAATGAAATATGGTTGGATCCTGTTATACGAAACAATGAAGGATTCTTTCACAACACGCAACCCTGACTTGGCTTGCATTACACGCAATCGCGACCTTCCTCGATAGCGTGTGTTGTACGCAATACCGGGTTTTACTAAACAACGATATATTATTATAATATTATTATGAACTAGCCGTTAGGAATAGTATTAACTAAATTTTGAATTTTTTTACATTATTATTCATCTTACACATTTTTTAGAACATGGTATAAGAACAAAATAAATTTTTTGGGTAAAATAGTATTTTTCAAAAAATGCACTTTTGCCGCCTTTTGGTGGCGCACCCACATTAAATATAGTTTTTGACATGTTTATAAGTTAAATTTGACAAAATAAAATTTTCCTTTGGAATCAAAAAAATAAAAAATCACTTTGTATAAATTTTTCATTTTATTCTGATGACTTTCATATTTTAATAAATAGTAAAAACAAGCTATATTTTAATTAAAAATAACTTTTTTCATCGTAATATCTAATGTTGTTAAATTATAAAATTGAATGGTTTTAAAGTATAAATAGAATATATTTTTACCATTTAATATAATGAATGTCATTATCATTGATTTTACATTGAATTCGTAGGTTAAATCAATTTAATCTTTTGCAATGTTTTAAACAAAAACTGGTTCTCTTTCGACAACGGGATTAATTTTAATTTAATTTCTGCAAATTTTGTGTATTGAATTTGGAAAAATGGATTCCATATTTGGAATCAGTGGGTCCAAATTATGTTAATAGTCTACTTTTTATTTTTGGGAATTATGAATAGTAACTACGGTAAATTTTATTTACTATAGTTAAAGGTAAAAAGGGTAATTAAGGGTAAATATAAGATTATAAAATTACCATAAAACTTGGAAAAATCCTATTGGATGACTAAAAGGCGACCCATATCACCTAAGGGTGATATTAGATTCATTTAATGGACTTTTTTCCTTGAAAATAATTTAATTATTATTAAAACCAAAGAAAGTGACAACATGTCACTCTCTTAAATACTATAAGTATAATAATTTTAAGTTAGTGATAAACTTCATGAAACTTCGAAAATTAATAGTCTATAGAAATCTAACAAAATTATCTACATCATGAGAATTTATTTATAATTTTTTGGGATTAAATAATTATCATTAATTGTGACACAACAGTGATGCAGAAATTATTTATCTAGTGAAAAATCAAGAATATAGTTTTTAATAAACTAATAGTGACCATAAAAGGCAAAAAAACCCTGACCAAAACTTATTGGTCATGTAAATTTAAACTATAATCATCCAATGGTCGAATATTTGACCATTTTGAGTCTTTTACAAGCAATTATGACACTTATATTATTTTATTTTAAATGATGCCAAAGTTGTCACCTTCATAATTTAATAAATATAACAATTTAACTATTGTGATTTTAAGATGATAAATTCGAGTAAAAGTATTATTGTGAAATTTAATAGATTTATCTTCATCAGAGGATTTTATTTTAAATTTTTATGCAACAAATCAGTATATTAAATAATTATACAAAAATGATGTAGTAATTATTTTATTAAGAGATAAACCAAATAAATGATTTTAAAAATAATAAAATAAATATTATATGAACAATTTAATGTGATAAACTAATTTTATAGATACATATGACCTTTTATGAATCTATTAAAGATTTTAGTTCGAACATATCTTCTGTATATATTTTATTTAAATTCAAATAAATGAATAGTGTCAAAATTGACACTATTGTAATTTTATAAAAATAACATATTATAAAATTGTTTAAAAATCACAAGAATATTTAAAAATTATAAATTTAAATTTATATATTCTATAATTTTATAAAGTAATCAATTATGGAAAATTCACAACAAATATGTAATTATTTGTTATAATTTAAAATTTAGAATTTTATTACCACAAATAAACATAATTAGATTAAATAAGGATAAATCAAAATGATAAGGTTTAAAATAAGATCCAAACATGTCTAAATTTGATTTGTTGATGAGATTACAACCCTATCTCATATAATCTTCGAATATGAGTCTTTTTTGGAGGTTTTTATGTGGGGTTAGATTTATTATAAATTAATATTTTTAAGAATTCCAAAGGTGCCCCTCTCCTCCCTTATAAAAGGGTACCTCCTCCCTCTCCTCATCACACAAATTTGAGCCTTCATGCTCGGCCAAACCCTGACCAATTATCTTCTCCACTTCCCTATAAACATCCTAGAGGTCCAGGTCTTCTTCAAAGACCAATTTTAGTGCCCTAAGATGAGGTCTCAAAGAGGCGCTTCAAAGAAGAGGTAATGTTCGTTACCGATTATTTCACCTTTATTTCTTCTTCCACTTATTCTTATTAGGATGTTTCATTATTAAGTAATAACATCAGTATCACTCATATACTGATATGTTATTATAAGTATGAAAGAACCCCATTTCACCTTCTATCCATCCTACAGAAAACAAAATCACTGCGCGTGCGTACGTACGGAATACCGTCTCCACGCCGTGGTGTAATCTGTTTTTCCACCACCACCTTACTTGGAGGGGTATAATGGTATAAATAATAACTATATATGATTATTGTAAATTGATATTGATTCTGAAATAGTATACATACACTCCAATACAATTCCACGATCATGAGAATGATATCATCACTCGTGCGTACGTACGGACTACCGTCTCCACGACGCGATGAGATTCATTCTCCACGTTAGCCATTCATGAATGATTATAAAGTATATATAATAAGTAATCATGAAATACATGACATAATAATGATACTGGATTTATGTGTATATATATGTATGTCATCTACTTAATTCCATTCAACTCAATAAGGAAACGAAAACAGCGTTCATGCGTACGTACGGCCTACCGTCTCCATGAATGGTGTATTTCTTTCCATTTACTAATCTATTATATATATGTATATTCCAAATATATCTTATATATAAATCATGTTTTATATTCTTGAATTAAGTAATCATGATCTAAGTAATCATATGAATAATTACAAGTCAAAACACGGACGACAAATGAAACGATTTTACCCAAAACGCTCTTTAACGTGGAATTTACAAAAGAACGGGTAATATAAAGTCATAATTGAACCATATATGATATCATAACAATATGTATGATTCTGGAATAAGTCAATAACATTATTTAAATCATTATACAGGAGGTTTGGACACTTACGAAATCAAATCAGACCAAAGGTAAGGGATAATTTTGCAAATCTCATTTTTATCCGAGATTGCTTATTCGTAATTATTTACTGGGGTTATTGAAATCGCCCATGTCCATGTTTTATAAAAGAGTTTTCATGCATGTTTAAATTCCTTTTTACCCATTTTGACTTTTAATACATGGTATGTATGGAATGTTTCTTTTACGTGGTACTTTTTGTCTTTTCCGACAAAAGTATGAGAAGAATGTTTTTTTAACTTATACGGCACGAATGGATTTTTACGGTTTTATAAACCCTTATTTTAATGAAGCTTCCTCAAAAATATTTCATGACTATTTTCAACAAAATCCTTTTCTTTTAAAATTTGATGACAATTTGTGAAAAGAAAATGATTTTGAAAAAAAAATGATATTTTCCTCAAGAATTCATTTCAAGTGTTTTCACAAAACCATTTTCCATCTAAGATGACATTATTTTATATGTGTATGTTTCAAGTATAATGTTTCTATGATTTAAATGGTTTCACTTTTCTTATTATTAAATTATATCCATTTATTTTATATGGATTATGTGATGATGGGATTATTTTTATGAAACCCATTTTATTCGTTGGGTTATTATGAATGATGTATGTTTATTTTGTGGCATAAGTAATAATGATTTCATTATGAGATGGGTGGGACCTATATCTCTCTCCAATTAATTGGGTAAAGATTTTATATCTCATGAGATAGACATGGCTTGAACGGTAAGTTAATCTGGTTCAGTGTTACAGGACCGAAACGAGGAGTGAACTCGATTCAGAATGGGACTTTGTCCACTAAGATGGTCTTGGCAGCAATGCCTTGGCTACTATGGAAATCATTACATGTTCTTAATGGATGCCACAATTAAATGTTTTACTCCCATGCTATTTTATCATTCTTAATGTTTCTTTATGATCTATGCCTTACGCACTTCCATGATTTATGTCATTGCTCAAGCTTTTGATGTTCAACCATTATGTTCATGTTTTTAAGTTCAAATGTATATGGTATGTTTTATTTTATCCATGCTTACCCTTATTGTGCATTTGAGCTCACTGTTTTTATGTTTTCTTTTCCCCAGGATATAAAGAAATGTTTTATGTAAGAAAAAAAGGGGAAGATCTTTATGGGAGATGTTGAAGATCATTCACCACGATTAGAAGATTACGTTCCAAGTTTCCAAAGACACTAAACTATTACGGTCCTTGTGTGTATGTTTTTTTTATGTATTAAGTATTCCGCTAAAGTAATGTAATGTCCATGTACATAAAGCTTCGGGTCTCTACAGTTGGTATTAGAGGAATGGTTTAGTCAACCTTTGGAAACTAGGATGCGAAAACGTTAGTGAGATCCCTAGATATATTTCTAAGGTATGTCTAGGGATGTACATAAGGATAAGTATACATATAGGATATAGTCCTAGAACTATGGTAACGATCATAGAATTTAACCTAAGATGTTAGATATTGAGGGTACTTCCCCTTTACCATGTTGTTTTCTGTAGTATGATTTTTGCCTCTCACAGAATTCTTTTTGTGTTTTAAGTCAATGGAGGGAACCAGAAAGAAAACAGTTAACATTGAATCCAATGGACAAATTGGTGACTATGAGAAACAAAATTGTGTAATTCCTAGAGAGAATGATATTGTGATTATGCCAAATCAGTCATCACGATATATGGTTAACAAGGTGAAATTTAGTGGTATGCCTAATTCATCAAATAAGAGGAAGATATACTTTTATGCATGTCCGCATGTTGAGGAGCATAAAGAAAGGAAGATTGAGGTTTCTAAAGAAGGGAAGAAGAACCTTGAAGAATACCTCAAATGGAGGGACATATGTTATCTGTGTGTAGAAAAGGGTCATAGAGTGACAGACTGTTGTGGAGTTCAATGTATTATTTGTGGAGAACATGGGAATTACCCAACTCAATGCCCTGACCTAAAAAGTTACTTCTAAATCAAGGAAGGAATTATTCCAGGACAATCATTGAAGAATATGGATTGAAGTGTTTATGTATTCGTATTCAAGAATAATGTTTTTGAGGTACTTTTATGGTTTATCAGAATATTTTTGTATTAGTCTATTGTGGTTTTCAATAATTTTATGGTACCGGTAACCATGGAAAGTGATTGAGATATTTTTGGAAAGAAGATGATATGCACATAATGAAGGTATAAGGAGAAAATGAAATGTTTGATAGTATTCATGAGCTCATGAATGATATAATGAAATAGTTATATCATGGTTTGAGTATATATAATTTTTTGGGTTTTTGTATGTGGAAAGAGTTATCCTTTGACAGCATTCGTGTTTTCACTAAGGTTTAATGGGTATTCATTTTCAAGAGAATACATGATTAAGGTATTCACATGATTGGAATGTGACCAACAAGATATATGGGGGATAAATGATGGTATTCACATGCTTGGTTGATGACATTTCAAGTAATCATCTTCTTTATACAATGAGCTTAGACCGAAGTATTTTAGATAAGCCTAAAGATTGGAATGAATTATGTTGGACATAAGTTAGTATTGTTTAAGGATAGAACTTTTTTCGATATTATTGATGGGATGTTATAGTAATATAGCTTTAGAAAAAGGACAACCTGCAGGACGGGCGACAGTCCATCGCGTCAGACAAGGCTGTGGGAATCAAACCCACAACCGAAGTGCGACTGACCTTTATCGCCTACCACTGGCCTATAAGAAGTCTCTGGTTAGTAGAAACTAGTTTTGTTTAATTAAGAGGTATGATATATTAAGTATAAGTTCATTTTTGGAACCATATACGATTAATCTAACCATAATATGGACTTATAACTTTTGATAACCTTTTGTTTGAAAGAGATAGAATGACCCATCATTCAATCACATGATCTGCTAACACCTCACGAATAAAAAATTCAACTTCATTTCTTTAAGGGATGAAGTGGAAATTGTTCAATTCATGAACAACAGTGAGATTGTACCAAAATCATGCAATTATTTCTGTTAATTCATCAACTTTAGGGAAATGATCATGAAAACGAAAAATGTTGTCCTAGTTCCTTTATATCCGATGAATGAGATGGTACCTTAGATTATCACAAATCAATAGCTTTGTGATTGTTGGCTTTTTCATATCCATGTTCTCTACCACTCTCCATCATAACATGATGGTTAGATTTTTTCTTCCATAACAATATTTTCACCTATGTTCTCCTACGTGGAAACCCAGTGATGAGTTAATTTGGGAAACTTTTACATTTCATGCTTTAGTTTTTAAAGCCATGTTTTGGTATTCCTTTTTACAATGTGGGTTTTTATTAAACAAACTTTCGAGTAGTAAACCATTTATAACCCCGACGAATTTTGAGGGCGAAATTCATTTTAAGGGGGGTAGAATGTAACACCCCGAGATTTTATGAAAAATATTCTTTTAACATCATTAATTTCTTCTGTTTTATGCTACACCGAGATTACCTTGCGCTATATGCAAGACCGTATTAGCTTGCAGTATACGCAACACTATTCTTGGATTGTGTTACACACAATTTTGATAATAGTTATTCTACGCAACATTGAATATATATATATATATATATATATATTCAATGTATAAATGAAATATGGTTGGATTCGGTTATAAGAAACAACGATGGATTCTTTCACAATACGCAACCCTGACTTGTTTTGCATTACACGCAATCACGACCTTCCTCGATAGCGTGTGTTGTACGCAATACCGGGTTTTACTAAACAACGATATATTATTATAATATTAGTATGAACTAGCCTTTAGGAATAGTATTAACTAATTTTAAATTTTATAACATTATTATTCATCTTACACATTTTCTAGAACATGGTATAAGAACAAAATAAATTTTTTGGGTAAAATGAGTATTTTTCAAAAAATGCAGTTTTGTCGCCTTTGGATGGCACACCCATTTTAAATTTAGTTTTTGACATGTTTATAAGTTAAATTTGAAAAAATAAAATTCTTCTTTGGAAACAAGAAATAAAAATTCACTTTGGATAAAATTTTCATTTTATTCTGATGACTTTCATATTTTAATGATTAGTAAAAACACGCTATATTTTAATTAAAAACAAATTTTTTCATCATAATATCTTATGTGGTTAAATTATAATATTTAATGGTTTTAAAGTATAAATAGAATATATTTTTACCATTTAATATAATTTATGTCATTAGCATTGATTTTACATTGAATTCGTAGGTTAAATCAATTCAATGTTTTGCAATGTTTTAAAAAAACCCGTTTTCTTTCGACAACGGGATTAATTTTAATTTAATTTCTGCAACTTATGTGTATTGAATTTGGAAAAATGGATTCCATATTTGGAATCAGTGGGTCCAAATTATGTTAATAAGCTACTTTTTATTTTTGGGAATTTTGAATAGTAACTACGGTAAATTTTATTTACTATAGTTAAAGGTAAATCGGGTAATTAAGGGTAAATATAAGATTATAAAATTATCCTAACACTTGGAAAAATCCTATTGGATGACTAAAAGGCGAACCATATCACCTAAGGGTCGGATTATATTCATTTAATGGACTTTGTTCCTTGAAAATAATTTAATTATTATTAAAACCAAAGAAAGTGACAACATGTCACTCTCTTAAAAACTATACGTATAATAATTTTATGTTAGTGATAAACTTCATGAGACTTAGAAACTTAATATTCTACAGAAATCTAACAGAACATTCTACATCATGAGAATTTATTTATAATTTTTTGGGATTAAATAATTATCATTAATTTTGACACAATAGTGATGCAGAAATTATTTATCTAGTGAAAAATCAAGAATATAGTTTTTATTAAACTAATATTGACCATAAAAGGCAAACAATCCGGACCAAAACTTATTGGTCATGTAAAGTTAAACTCTAGTCATCCAATTTTAGAATATTTTACTATTTGGAGTCTTATACAAGAAATTATAAAACATATATTATTTTATTTTAAATGATGCCAAAGTTGTCACCTTCATAATTTAATAAATATAACAATTTAAATATTGTGATTTTAAGATGATAAATTCTAGTAAAATTATTATTGTAAAAATTAATATATTTATATTCATTATATGATTTTATTTTAAATTTTTATGTAACAATTCAGTATATTAAATAATTATACATAAATGTTGTAGTAATTATTTTATTAAGAGATAAACCAAATAAATGATTTTAAAAATAATAAAATAAATATTATATGAAAAATTTAATGTGATCCACTAATTTTATAGATACATATGACCTTTTATGAATCTATTAAAGATTTTATTTCGAACATATCTTCTGTATATATTTTATTTAAATTCAAATAAATAAAAAGTGTCAAAATTGACACTATTGTAATTTTATAAAAATAACATATTATATGAGTGTTTAAAAATCACAAGAATATTTAAAAATTATAAATTTATATTTATATGGTCTATAATGTTATAAAGTAAACAATTATGGAAAATTCACAACAAATAAGTAATTACTTGTTATAATTTAAAATTTATAATTTTAGTACCACAAATAAACTTAAATAGATTAAATAAGGATAAATCAAAATGATAAGGTTTAAAATAAGATCCAAACATGTATAAATTTGATTGGTTGATGAGATTACAACCCTATATCATCTAATATTTGAATATGAGTCCTTTTTGGAGGTTTTTAAGTGGGTTAGATTTATTATAAATTAACATTTTTAAGAATTCCAAAGGTGCCCCTCTCCTCCCTTATAAAAGGGCACCTCCTCCCTATCCTCCTCACACCACTTTGAGCCTTCAAGCACAGCCAAACCCTGCCCAATTATCTTCTCCACTTCCCTAGAAATATCCTAGAGGTCCTGGTCTTCTTCAAAGACCAATTTTAGTACCCTAAGAGGAGGTCTCATAGAGGCGCTTCAAAGAAGAGGTAATGTTCGTTACCGATTCTTTCACCTTTATTTCTTCTTCCACTTCTTCTTCTTAGGCTGTTTCATTATGAAGTAAAAAAATCAGTATCACTAACATACTGATATGTTATTATAAGTATGAAACAACCCCATTTCACCTTCTATCCATCCTACGAAAAACAAAATCACCGCGCGTTCGTACGTACGAAATACCGTCTCCACGCCGTGGTGTAATCTGTTTTTCCACCACCACCTTACTTGGATGGGTATAATGGTGTACATAATAACTATATGTCATTATTGTAAAGTGATATTGATTATGAAATAGTATACATACAGTCCAATACAATTCCACGATCATGAGAACGATATCATCGCTCGTGCGTATGTACGGACTACCGTCTCCACGACGCGATGAGATTCATTCTCCACGTTAACCATTCATGAATGATTATAAAGTATATATAATAAGTAATCATTAGATACATGACATAATAATGATACTATATTTATGTGTATATATATGTATGTCATCTACTTAATTCCATTCAACTCAATAAGGAAACGAAAACAGCGTTCATGGGTACGTACGACCTACCGTTTCCATGAACGGTGTATTTCTTTCCATTTACTGATCTGTTATATATATGTATATTCTGAATATATATTATATATAAATCATGTTTTATATTCTGGAATTAAGTAATCATGATCTAATTAATCATATGAATAATTACAAGTCAAAACACGGACGACAAATGAAACGATTTTACCCAAAACGCTCTTTAACATGGAATTTACAAAAGAACGGGTAATATAAAGTCATAAGTGAACCATATATGATATCATAACAATAATTATGATTCTGTAATAAGTTAATAACATTATTTAAATCATTATACAGGAGGTATGGACATTTACGAAGCAAATCGGACCAAAGGCAAGGGATAATTTTGCAAATCTCATTTTTATCCGAGATTGCTTATTCGTAAGTATTTACTGGGGTTATTGAAATCGTCCATTTCCATGTTTTATAAAAGACTTTTCATGCATGTTTAATGTCCTTTTTACCCATTTTTGACTTTTAATACATGGTATTTATGGAATCTTTCTTTTACGAGGTACTTTTTGACTTTTCCGACAAAAGTACGAGAAGAATGTTTTTTTAACTTATACGACACGAACGGATTTTTACGGTTTTATAAAGACTTATTTTAATGAATATTCCTCCAAAATATTTCATGACTATTTTCAAAAAAATCCTTTTCTTTTAAAATTTGATGACATTTTGTGAAAATAAAATGATTTTGAAAAAGAAAGGATATTTTTCTCAAGAATTCATTTCAAGTTTTTTCACAAAGCCATTTTCCATCTAAGATGACATTATTTCATATGTGTATGTTTCAAGTATAATGTCTCTATGATTTACAGGGTTTCACTTTTCTTATTATTGTAACGCCCGGACACCAGCTACCCAGAGTCGGTGCATTACTTCGTAACATTGGCATGATCACAAAAGATCAAGTCTCGAAAGACCGATTAGTTTAGTAGCCTTGGAAACACTAGATACATTCGTAAACGTTACATTACATCATAAAGTGAAAAACTAATAACAAAGTCTTCATAGTCCACACTCATATCCTCTTCTGACTATCCCTGCAGGTCATTCATAAAATACTTCTTCACATCCTGGAAAATATTAAAACATTGAAAGGGGTGAGCTCAGATGCTCAGTAAGGATAACAATATTGCGGAAGCTTTCATAAATAAACATAAAAATTTAAGGCAATGTATAACTAAAAAAAAGCCTTTAAAACTTGAACATCAACATAATATGGCAAAAGTAAAATGAGATAATGCCATTCACTTCTTCACATGGATATTCTACTGGTCGAATAATCACATGAAATATCAATAACCACTTTCATAATGATGGAATGTATAATGTCAGACATTCTGAAACATTTTGTCAAGGCCTCGGCCAAGACGTCTAAAATGATTAAGGCCTCGGCCAAAATCACAAATCAAATTGGGAAAGGGCCTCGGCCAATTCCATGTCTAGTTGTCTCATGAGACCTACCGATGCATCGAGGAGCTATAGCGGGCTCCACCCGTCACTTATTAAGTCCAATACATTCCTCATATGACTAGGTTTAAACATATCATAAACCATAACATAGTCGTATCACATTAAACATGGATAAAGGAAACATAACATTTCCACATTTCAATCACAATATATCAATACAACACATTGATATAATAAAAATGCTTTCAAAACCATTTTCAATACCAGAATAAAATGAAGTTATAACTTGTATTAATTTTTCATTAAAAAAACGTGATGGCTTGTAGTGGAAGCCGAAACTCAAATAATGGTCACAGCGGCGGAGAAGTCATTGTCGCTGCATACGTACGGAAAGAAAAACATTCCCTTTTTCTCGTTTAGTAAAACACTTCGTGTAAAAAGATTCCTTTTGAATAAACATAAAAGTCAACGGGGATTATACACCGTATCAAAGAAAATTGTGTATAAAACCAAATATGCCTCAATGAAAGGAGATTGAGGCGAAGTCCTTAAAAAGATCATTTTTAAAATAAAATAGATCTATTATGTGTATTCACTATAGGTACAAATAAATAATGTAGAAATAAAAAATAGGACATAATAATATCATGACATAATTTTAAAGTAGGAGATTAACCCAAAGAAGGGAAGTTGGGTTAAGAAATTCCCTTACCTTGCGTCTTGTCCTGACTCGACCGTTCTTTAACCTCCTGAATAATAAACTAGAGTTAATTTATATTTACTTAAGAACATTTTTCATGTTCATTATTCCATTTATATCACTTATTACCATGTTATGAACATTATTTAATTATTTAAGTTAATAACGGTCGTTTTGTCGATCTTTGGTACTTGAGTCAAAAATAAACTTCTTATAATTACATGTTGTTCATGTGGTAAAATATCCATTATATACAGAATTATTTTCATGATGTAGATATCATATATATCATATATATACAGTATATACATTCATTCATAATGTCACGTAACATTTAGAGGAAATAAATTAAATGCACCGTTCATGGAGACGGTAAGCCGTACGTACGCATGAACGCTACTTTCATTTCTATTTCATATTTAATGGAATTAAATCATAATGATATAAATTTATAATATAATTACAGTATAATATAGTGTATAATACCATTTAATACATCCTTTATACATCTCACATATGGAATTAACGATTCAAATCACTTTGAGGGGGCGGTAGTCCGCACTTCCTAAAATGAAATTAGCGCGTTTTACCCATAATGGAAATCATAAAGAATGCCATAAATGAGAAATACAGAAGCATAAGTAAAACATAAACACATTATATATCATATATAAATATAGTGACATATTAATGGCCACCTTTAAAGGTGTTATATGAGTGTTGAACAATTATCATTTCGTGAGGCAGAAATTCGCCATCCACATAAACCGTATGTTCTTTAACCATTATATGTAGGTGTGTGTAAGTGTAGCTCGAATCCTTCTTATAAAAACATCCTAGTATATTGAGGATACTGGTGTTTTTACCAAAGAAATGAATAAAAATAGTTAAGGGGGTTGGAGAAAAAAAATAAAACAAAACAACATTAGAGAAGACATTACCTCAAAATCGGGTAACTCTTTTTGATTTGAGCCAAAGGCTTCCTTGGGAAGGGTTCTGCCCAAAGTGAGGCTTCTAGGAGTAAGGGAGGGAAGTTGGGAGAGTATATGGGCAGAGGTTGGCCGAGCCAAATGGCTTGAAGGTGTGAATAAGGTGGGAGAGGTGGGGGCCTTTTATAAGTGGAGAGGAGGGGCTCTTTTGGAAAGATTGAAATGTTACATTATTACACAATGCTTTTCGGATTATAAAGGTCCCAAACTTATATAATTCGTGGATAAGGTGATAAGGGTTCGAAATATCCTCATCCAATAGGCTTTGGACAAGTTTAAGCCTTGTATTTTGCATTATCTTCTCATTTAATTTAAATCCTTAAATAATGAGGTCATCGCTGCATGATAATGATGTCAAAAATAATTTAATTTATTTAATGTCTAAAAATTATAAAACAAATACTATGATGTAGGAAATCGTTTTATCTTTCTAATGAATATTTATAATCAAAAGTTGGACTTGTGTAACCCCACTTAAAAACTGTTTTAGTAAAATAACTCATGTTTGTGTCAATTTAATTTTAACATTAAATAAATATATATTAATGTCATTTTCCAACTAAAGTGGCTCCATGGGGTCCCCAAGTTGACCCATGGGTTTTATTGGTCGGCCATGACTCATCAAATAGGAGTAGGACAAGTGTCATGCTCATCTCATATTATTAAAACATTATTTGTACCTTAAACTACACTAATTACCTCTAATCGTGATTAAGAACATAAAAGTTACTATTCACCAAAAAATTATTTTAACCACATTTTACTTCTTAATGACAACCATGTATGTCGGATATTTGGAAATCAAATCACAGAAGTGGTAATATTTCATTTTAACGAAAAAATCAGTTTTTAACAACCACTTAGTGGTTTCACTATTCATCAAAAATTGAAGTTTTTCAGAATAAGGCCAAAATTTCACCCTAAGCTATAATTGATATTCTGAATTCAAAAATGAAGTCTATTTTACAAAATTCCAAACATATAATTTTCATTAATTAATTTTATAATTAATTCCCGCTGTTACAACAAATAGCGTGTTTTTAAGAAATAATTTATATCAAAAGATTGGCAATTGTTTATGTCCAATTTCAATGTTAAATTAATTCTAATGACCACCATTGGATAAAATGGTAAAAATATATTCTAATTATACCTTAAAACCACTAAATAGTATAATTTATCACAATAAATTATTTGGATTAAAAAAGTTGTTTTAAGTATTTTTCACTATTCATAAAAAAATTGGATGTTCTCAGAAAGTTACAAAAAATTCAACTTAGGATAATTTTGATATTACGAATTCAAAAATGAAGTCCATTTTGAAATATAAATTTTATATAATTTTAAAAAGTGGTTATTACTATTAATAACAGCTACTTTGATTAGTCGTGGTGTTTTAGAACTCGAAGTTGCGTACAATGCAAGCTATTGCATTATTGAATGAGAAGCGTATCGTGGAAGCTCGGGGTTTTACAATTATGAAATGATATCCATTTATTTTATATGGATTATGTGATTATGGGATTATTTTTATGAAACCCATTTTATTCGTTGGGTAATTATGAATGATGTGTGTTTATTTTGTGGAACAAGTAAGAATGATTTCATTATGAGATGGGTGGGACCTATATCTCCCTCCAATGCATTGGGTAAAGATTTTATATCTCATGAGATAGACATGGCTAGAATGGTAAGTTAATCCGGTTCAATGTTACAGGACTGAAACGAGGAGTGAACTCGATTCAGAATGGGGCTTTTTCCACTAAGATGGTCTTGGAAGCAATGCCTTGGCTACTATGGAAATCATTACATGTGCTTAATGGATGCCACAATTAAATGTTTTATTCCCATGCTATTTTATTATTCTTAATGTTTCTTTATGATCTATGCCTTACGCACTTCCATGTTTTATGTCATTTCTCAAGCTTTTGATGTTTAACCATTATGTTCATGTTTTTATGTTCAAATGTATATGGTATATTTTATATTAACAATGCTTACCCTTACTGAGCATTTGAGCTCACCCTTTTTATGTTTTCTTTTCCCCAGGATATAAAGAAAGGTTTTAGGTAAGAAAAAAAAGGGGAAGATCTTTATGGGAGATGTTGAAGATCTTTCACCACGATTAGAAGATTACGTTCCATGTTTCCAAAGACACTAAACTATTATGGTCCTTTTGTGTCTGTTTTTTTTATGTATTAAGTATTCCGCTAAATTAATGTAATGTCCATGTACGTCAAGCTTTGGGTCTCTACATGGGTAGATCATGGGACACAGTGATCAGGAATGGTTCAATGATATGATGAAAATGATCGCCCTAAGGTTCTGAGTGGGATTTCAGTCACAGTGAATGCCTAGTGTGGTCTTAGATATGGAGTTGGAAGGAGATTGGGAATTGAATTCATCCTTGAATTAGTTTTGGAGAAATCATAACTTTTTTGGTTCAGTGGTGCGTTGGTGCTCACTTTATAGAACAAAGGTGTATGTGGCTAGTATCGGGATCGAACACAAGAGTTTCATAAAATTTCTAGTTGAGACTTCTGTGGATGTACCAGGATGATCATTGGGTGCCTTCAAAATTTAAGGCACCATGGTTGGGAGTTTTGGTGACAATTCATTGGGGGTAGAGAATCATTTTAAGGTATTTCAGCCAGAGGAGGTTTGATTTATGTTCTTGGGTGAATTTGTATGTGGTGATTTGATTACCACATCGAGTGTCTAAGTTTTGATGTGATAGGTACATTTTAAAAGCATGTTTAGTAGCATTTTCTAAAAGGCTAAGATTGATCGGTACTGGTTAAAAATTGAGAATGAGGGGTTGGGAAAGGGTTTTACCAATGTTTCATTAATGGATTGGTGAGATTAATTAGAGTATATTACAATCACTTCTAGGGATAATATGAGGTGATTTTTTTAGTCTATTAAGGATATCAGAGGAACATGGATGTGGAATCCACCACAGTGGGGTCTCAGGGAAGAGGGGAATGATTGAGCATCATCTTGGTGTTTAGTGGAAAGCATGAGCATTGGATTGGGGCTTGGTAGGTCAATTTAAATAAGGAGTAAATTCCTCATTTAATAGTAATACGAAGGGACGTATGTTTTATTAAATGGACTGGTGGGAATGGGATAGTGTTGATTGATGACTTCAGTTGGAGATGTGTGATGTTGGTAGATTTGGGAACTCATGAATACCACCAATTGTAAAATGTCAAGGAATGGTTCATTAAAATGAGTGGAACTATGATTCATGGGATGATGGGGTTTTCGAGGGTGTTTTTTATAACACTCTAAGACATTACAATATATTCCTTTGAGATTAAATTTAATTTTTTAATAGCTTGTAATGCATGTAACACCAGGTTTAAACAAAACATAATATGGTCATGCTTTGTGCACTTAATTTTAAATTAAATTATAAAAATTTAGGAAATTGTATTTACAAAATAAAATTAATTTTTGAAATTTGAATACCAAAATTATTGAAGGGTGAATTTGTGGGATTTTTCTAAGAAGTTTCAGTTTTTGATGAATACTAAAAATACTGGATTTTAATTGAAAACTTCATTTTAATTAAAATTATTTATATTATTAAATTATCTTTTAAATTTGTTTCAAATTAAAATTAGTTCAATTATATATAAATTAATCCAATTTATTCTATTTTAATCACACTCATATTGAATTTAGATATCAAAACTTTATAAACTTTTGAACATTTTCACATTAAAAAGTCTAGTTCTCATCACGTCTATGAGATTAATTTTAAATTTAATTCTTACACTTATATTAATTGAATTTTTAAAATGGTTTCCATATTTTTAATTTGAATAATTTATTATTTATGATAATTTTAACTTAATTTTTTTCCAAAATGATTAGTAAATGTAGTAAAAATCAATTACCACAGTTAAAGTAAAAATTGATTTACCGGGGGTTAAACTAAAAATAGAAGGGTATAAATAACCCATACACTTGAAAAAAAAATTATTAACTCAGTATTTTTAGATAATTAAACCTCTAAGGTTTTAGAAAGTTTCATTTTGGACCCTTTAGAAAATGAAAAACATGGGAGCACTCATTTCTTTTTTAAAACACCAATTGTGTCCTCTTACCCAGTTATAAAAGGTCACCCACTCTCTTATATTCTTCACACCTTCACATTGATTTGGTTCTACAAATACCTTCCCAAATAAATTCCAAAATTACCTCCCATAATCCTGGGATCCTTATTTTGAGTAGAAAGTCAACCTAGGATGGATTTAGTGTAAACATAAGGAAGATACCGGAAGAAGAGGTAATGTTCTTCAACAAGATACATTATTATACTTCATTCTACACCTCCTTAAATTTTTTTATTATAACATGATGGTATAATAACAAAAACATATTCCATATAATGTTTTTTTAATAATAATTTCGTAACCTAAAAAAATCTCCACTTCAATCAAATGGGTAATCAAATCATCATTCGTGTGTATAGTGGACTACCACATCATGAACTGATGTAATTAATTTTTCCATTTACACCTATCAAGGTTGAGTATTATGAAAGATATAAGTTGTATATATTATTTTTATAACATATTTATACCTCTGAAGTCACTATATCATATATATCCTTTACCTTTCATTCTGTAGGAGATATGATAATTTCACTCATGTATATGGAAGATTGTTTCCTTGGGAAGTGATGTGATTCGTCTCTCACTAACGCTATGCATGGAAGGTGATAAAGATAAATTTAATGATTATATGTGATATAAATTAAATTATTATTATATTAATGACATAATTATCATTATGTAAATACAATATATATATATATATCATTTTTATTTTTTCCTTTTCAGTCGTGTAAGTATGATAACATCATTCGTGTACGTGTGGACAACCACCTTCACAATGTTATGTGACTATATTTTCATCACCAAACCCATGTGTGATATATATAAGTATACAATATTGTATTTTTTATATTTTTTTAATTATTTAAAGTAAAAATATCACTAACCCACTTTCCATAATGATCGGTGAAAAAATGGAAACGTTACTCAAGAATATGTAGGACCTACCATCTTCCTGATCATAACATACATCATTTTTCATAACTATAATTAATGATTGTATTTAAATGTAAAATTGATGTAAAAATTTTATAATTAGGTCATGATTATTATTTTTTATATGATTAAATTCTAAAATATGTGTAATAACTATATATTTAATAAAAAAACACGCATAAGAAAACAATGTAATTAACACCCAAAACAATGAAAATAATGATTGATTATTAATAAACGGGTAATAAGATGTTTCAAAAATACCATAAATGATATTATAAATAATAATATGGTAATATTATAGGTTAATAAATTTTTGAAAACCACTATACAAGAGGTTAAAGAATGAGTAATCAAAATAAAGCATGAGGTAATGGATTTCGTCTCAATTTAAATTCCTTTGAGACTTATTTGTTATTATTCACCAATGCACTTTTATGTGGTGTATATGCTTCTCCTAGATATGTAATATCATGAATAATTCATTCTTTATGGTATTTTAAGTTTCTATTTGAATCATTTTATCAAAGGAAATTTGACTAGGAAGTTACCAAGTCATAAAAGTTATTATGAAATATCACTTTATTTTATGATTTTTAAATTCCACTAGAAATAATCACATTATTGAAATAAATTTTCAGTAAAAATTAAATTTCCCTTAGATGTCAATATTCTTGTGTTATGAAGATTATTATTTCATAAACCACATAACACTTTTGCATACAATGTTCACTTTGAATGTTATTTGATTAATTTTGGAAATATTGGTAAATTTGTATCATTTACTCAATATGAATACATGGTAATAAGAAACATTTCCTATGAATTAAATAGATTATTAAATATTTGAGTAATTCTCTGAATATGCATGAAATGGATTGTGTAACATTTATAGAAATCCCCTTGGTGCATCGATAGTCTCATGGGACGAATCATTTGGCCAATCAGATGGGTTTCTAACTAGTATGTTTTAAACCATATTGTGAATGATCTTTATGGTATATGTATCATGTAATTGGGAAATATAGAATCTAATAATTAATAATTTCCTTTATTTTGAAATATTTTTTTATTATTATCCATGATATGTTTACTAGGATATTATCAATATATGCATTTCATTCTCATTTTATTGATTAAATAACAGGTGTTTCACTTATTTTCCTTACCATATTGATTCTTCCATATCTCTACATGATATTCAAGTTATTTATATGGAATGTGTGTTTATTTTTCTACCATTTCATTTTTATTAAGATAATTAATTAATGATAGCTTCCATTGTACTTTACCCTTACTAAGAATTTGAGTCCACCCTTATTTTGTTTCTTTTCCTCGGGATATGAAAATGAATTCTTAGACTGAGTTTCAAGGACAATGAGATTTTACTTTTTTTTGAATCATTTTATTTTCCTAATGTAAAATAGGTTTCCTGTATGTAATTTGGGTTTTTTAAAACTGCTAAACTATTCGGCCCTTCAGGATGCAATTCCTTGTATCTATGAAAATGTAATAAACTAGGGCACCAGCTCTGGGAAAATAGGGTGAGGGTCTTTATATTTGGTATCAAAGGAAGTTTAGTAAAAACCTTGGAAAATATATTTAGAAAAACATATATTATGGAACATAACCCTAAGAATTAATTTTAGTATAATTATAGAATAACATCCTAAAGATTTGGTAAGGTAGAGATTGTGTGATTTCTATAAACAATACATCCTTGTATGGATACTAATAGTGGAAATAGTTCTAGAATAGAGGTGCATAGTGGTAATAACTCTGAAAAAAGTATGTCGATCTTGTCTTGAGTGTTACCTGGTACATGAAAATGGGCCTTACTATACACCTGGTTTGACACTCCTAGGGGATATGATTAGGATAATTTCCATTTTCTTCAAAACACATTATAAAGGATTTGAAAAAATATATATTCCCAAATAAACCATTTTTATAATTATGATATTAAGAATGAATACATTTTAATTTATGTTAAATAATTTGTCATATTTTTAATTATATATTATGATTTATTTTTCATAATTTTATGAGTTAATCCGGTATATGCCTTTGTTTAGAAATTTTTCTTGGAAGGAAGAAGGGTATTAATACTCATGGAAAATATACAGATTTTTATACTAAGGAAACTAGTACAACTAGTATTATAATATAGAAAATTATGACTATATTTTAGAAGCTTAATTAGGTAATGAAAAATAACCTTTTTCAGATAGAGCAACCTGTTCCACATTGAGATTCTACAATATCGGATCGCTTTATGCAACATAATCCCCCACAATTTAGTGGGACTACTAATATAATTATATCCAAGCAGTGGATTAAGTATCTACATAATATATTTATGGCCTTAGGATTTGTTGAAAAGGTAGATATTACACTTTTAGTGTATTGTCTCAAAGGCGATGCTGATCAATGGCGGTTGTTGATTGAGAATACTAAGAAGGAAGAAGATATAAAACCCATGGAATATAAATCTTATAAGGATACATTCTTCGATAAATATTTCCCTCATTAAAAATCGAGATAAAGAGAATGTTCTTGAGGTTAAAGAAAAAAGAAGTATAAAATTTCATTGATTTTAAAGCTACCTTTACATGGTTAACCAATTTTTTCATTGATTACAACTATAATATGGAGTAAAATATTGATCACTTTTTTTAAGGTATTAATCCAAATCCCATATGGGAACTCATCTCCCAATATTTTTCATTATATGATAAAATAGTTTTATATGACATCGAAATAGAGAACGAATTTTATAGAATCAACATTTAATGACTCAGATTTTCTAAAGTTTTATTTTTATAAAATAATTGGAAAAGTTACGAGACCAGGTGTTGAGACGGCCTGTGATTCCGAGACCCGGTGTTCCCAAAACAAAATGATGAAAATTGTTTAATTTTTAACAAAATACATATAAGTTATTTCTTTAAAACTGAATAAAATATAAAATGGGTGTCCAGATTAGAAATCTAAGGGCACCGTTATGTTCAAAACAATAAGTTTACCTTAGTCAAGGATTAATATTCACCAGTGCGGGGCAACTGAAAAAAGTAGTTTTTCGACGTATCAGTAAAAAAATATTTAATAAAAACATTTTCCTATGACACAAAAAATATTTTCTATATATTGTTTTTTTCCATGAATCTATGGTTATCACAATATCCCTAAAATTCCCTTAAGATTAGGAGAAGGAATTTCTCTCTAAGGTGACCACAAATCGAAGATCGGGGTTTGGAATGAAGATCAACGAAAGATGATGATGCAACTTTTCCCTTAGTCAAAAACCAATCTAAACGCTAGGTTAGGTGTTGTTTCTTTGTTACTCCTTCCACGTTATTAAATTTTACGAAGACCAAATATCCACCCAAGAACAAGTTGATCTATGGTTCAATCGTATGCAACATTGGAACTATACTAGCATGGATTTAAATTGGGGATAGATTTGTGTGATTGATTCATTCTTTATAATCCCTCAAACAAGGACGAATTGAGTCCGACAAAAAAAGACTAGGATCCGTCCTTTGGATGTTTATTCTTCACCCTTTTTACCCCTGATGTTCTTCACATTATTCACATTCTTCGTGATTTTATGAGCAGAAGAATGTTTCGCCTTCGATTCATGGGTCAACAACCTGAGATTGAAGATCCAACACCATAACGACGGTACGGTGGTGCGACGAAAGGTGTAGTGTAATTCGGAAGAGGAAACAACTTATATATGAGGGGAATGGTGGAGGACGGAGGTGGTGGATTTGACCAGTTTAGACGAGGTAGTGTGGGTCCAGGGGGGGAGGTCCAAGCAGATGGAGAGCCGGTAGGCTGAGGATGCCAACGAGGTAGATGGTAGAGGAAGAATGTGGTAGGAGGCTGTGTAGGGGCTGGTGGTAGCAGGTCGTGACATTTATCGGGGTATGCAGAGAGGGGAGGCGTCATATTCGGTGGCCATGAAGAATGTGGATTGGTGTTGTGTTAGAGGATCTCCCAACAGTGAATCCTAGGGGCAGGCGGTGCGGTTGGCCAGCCGCTTGAAACATAGCTCGACACCATGTCAGAATGGGAGGCACATAGTCGGCACATACCACATGTTACATAGATAATCATCCCTTATTGCATGCTAGACCAGGGGGAATTGGGCCGCTCTAGCATCCTAGTGGCTAAGCGGGCCAGTCCGGGTCGATATATGTTCGACAGGTTGGGTAAGACCCGGGCCGGAATCGAGTTATACCTCTTTATAAAAATGGTCTTAACTTTCAAAATGTGTGTCCTTTTGAAGAGATGTTTGCAATGTTGGGACCCTTGTGACATTAAATTCCATTTGAGAATCTCTAAGTGGGTTTTTCTGAATTTGTAATGTGACTTAATGGATTAAGGAGAAGGTTCTCCTGGAACATGTGCGCTATGGGCGGAATCTTATGGTTGGAGGTGATCTATAAGCTGTGTGACCTAGAAGATGTGTGACCTTAAATCCATCTGACATTGAAATTGTGTGTCTTGCTGAGACTATGTGTCTTACCGAGACTGTGTGTCTTACCGATACTATGTGTCTTACCAATACTATGTTTCTTGATGAGACTATGTGTCTTATGGAGACTGTATGTCTCAGGGAGATAGTGATCCTCATCAGATCAAGAATATTGGGTCTTTATTAAAATATATAATGTATATTTATATACATGTGTGATATGACTATACTTCATGTAATTTATTATACAGATATATATATCTGTGTGAGTTGACTATACTTCATGTGTTTCCTTGATGTAACACTTCGTGTATTTTTCTTTGTGTTATATTTTGTGTATCTCTTTGTGGTATATTTCAAGTATCACTTTGTGTTATTTTTTTGGTTTCAGAGTGTCCAACTGAGTATTCTTTTACTCACCCCTGCACGGGCTTTTCCTACATGTTTCTTGTATTGTGTAGATGATAAAAACTTTGACAGAGTTCTAGGTGGGCTAGGACTAGGTGGTTCTTAGATAGACCAGACAAACTAGGTGTTCTCTTATGGCTTCAAACAACTGTCCTACACCTACCGTTCATGAAGGGTTTTTCATGGACAAGTTTTAGGAATATGCTTTTTTACTTTTACAGACTCTTTCATTTCGTGGAATTGTTTTCTGGGCCTATTTACATTCTAGTGTCCTACTTTCGTATACTCTTTTTCATATTTTAGTTTATGCATGCTTTTTCTACTTAGTATTTTTTAAATTTCTTAATTTTGGTCTTGGAGATGTGTGCGTGTGTATAGGTACGTTGGAAAATGACTAACATTTATAGGATATGTCTACTCGAAGCTAGTCACAATCCCCTATCATATGACAGGTGGGATTTGGGTAGTAATAGAATGGTCACCTTTATAACAAGTCATGAAAGAGTGGTATCAGAGGATGGTCGGTTCTACTTAAAGATTGAATGTATGTGAGGTTGTATTGGGTCAATAGTGTTGAGTGTTTTGAGTTAGGATTTTAGGCAAAGGAATTCATTGATGGTGTGACAACTGGTGTATCCATACACCAGGACTCTAGACACATGCTTTTTGACTCAGTACATGAAAACATTAACTGTGCATAAAAAAATGGTACATCTATCATATAGGATTTGGGCGTGTTCTCATGTCATTCTTTAGTCAGCTCACCAGGTATAATCTATTGACTATGGTACATTTTGTTTAATTTGAGGATGCCTCTATATAGATATCCATTTAGGATTCCATTGCAAGATCACGAGGATGACCCACTATGAACCGAGGCATTGGTACAAGGGCTTATACCATAGATACTCCATGTACCAGATATAGAACCTTCAGATGGTATACCAGAGCTACCACGACCCGTCAAGAAGTAGTTACTACTAGCACTACATGTTTATGATTCACACAGGCTGAGTGTGTGGCATGAGTTATAGAGGTAGAGAACTCCCAAATTTTTGGGAGATAAGGACCCCAAGGAAGATGATTATTCGATGTATGTAGTTACACGTGTATTCCATCTTTGAGGATGCCTTCTAACCAGATGGTAGTCCTACCCATTAGTCTTCTTCAATGGTCTGTGGGGAGATGGTGAAGCTTAGTGACCCAAACACATTATAAGGCAACTCTCTCTTGGATAGACATCAGGCGTCTCTTCAAGGAGGAGTTATTTATAGTTATGTTGTGATCAGTGTGCATCCAGGAGCTCCATCATCTACAGTAGGATAACCAGACTGTGCCAGATTACTTGGAGAGGTTTACTGATCTTTCTCACTACTCCACAAATATTGTGAGAGAACCATTCTTCAGAGCTCAAATCTTTGAGCAAGGGATATGTTGATAGATCAGGGAAACCATGATATCCATTAGAAATCCTACATATGATGGGGTATTGGAGCAAGATCTACTAGTTGAGATCTTTCTAGCGGAGAAGAGGCCAGTGGGGGGAGATCCCAACATGAACCAGGTAGCTGAGTCTTAGAAAATGGGTATCAAATATCCTCAAGTGGGTTAGGAACTCCAGGGGATGACCCCAAGACATATGATCAGAGGTGCGGGGCTCCTAGGGCAGAGAGAGTCAATAGAAGGGTAGGTTGTGTAACTCTTGCGGCGGTTAGGGACATATGGCTCTATATTGACTAAATCATCGTATAGACAGTCAAGAGATGATGAATGGACCGCCGAGGTAGAGGAGGAATGATAAGGGTGGTCTATAGGGAGAAAAACGTGGAAGAGGGTAAGGTAGAGTAGCAAGAGGTGGGTAGATGTTCAACATATTACCAACACCACCTCTAGGTGGTCCACGCCAAGATTTGGGATAGATTTGTAAGGGAAGAGGACAACTATAGGTGAGGTAATCTTATGACCACGAGACACTAGGGATGATTAGAGGTACCATATGTGTCTTTTCCACCCTAACTTCAGTTTTGATAGACATAGGTTCTAGTCATAACTTTCTTTCCATAGGCCTTATTTGGGGCTCAGATATTCCGGTTGAACCATTGATTCAACCCTTATGCTTTGAGACTCATATGGGAGTGGATTTGATAACCAAACACCAGTTCTAACTGTGTGAACATACCCTAGGAGGAAAGAGTTTCAGTTGGTATCTCTTGGTAGTGGTGTTGAGGCCTTACGACATCATTCTCGGTATGGATTGGTTATCTATAGGCCAGGCTTAGATTGATTGTTTTAGGCACAGAGTGTGGTGTGTCCACGGTTTTGGGAATAGGTTTTCCTTTTTCGGTGAAAAGAAAATCATGCAGTGTAGGATGAACTTACTTATAGGAGGGTGTATCCGATTACCCATCAGTTGGCTAGCCTCATCCCGATGTAGTGGATGACAGGAGTCCTCATTTTCTTGCAGTAGTGGAGGTGTATGAGGAATTATTTCCTGAATATGTTCCCGGATTACCTCCCTATAGGGAGGTAGAAATATTCATTGATATTTAACCTAGGAAGACTACAATATCTAAACCTTCATACCAGATGGCCGTCACCAAGGTTCGTGAGATGAGGGTAAAACTAGAGGACCTATAGTGGAAGGGCTTCATGAGGCATAGTGTTTCCCCCTAGGCAGCCCCAATTTTGTTTTCCATGAAAGAATACAGGAGATTGAGGTTATGTTTGTACATTCTGTGCCTGAATCAGGTTATAGTGAAGAATAAGTATCCACTACCAAGGATTGATGACCTCTTCAATCAGTTGAAAGGATCAATGTGGTTCTCTAAGATTGACCCCAAATTTGGAAATCACCAGATTCATGCATGGGATGAGGATGTACCAAAGACAACCTTTATATTTCAGTACAAAAATGATGATTACTTGGTGATGCTGTTTGGCGTTATTAATACCCCAACGATGTTCATGGGAATCATGAATAGGATATTCCATCCATACATAGACTGGTTTGTGGTGGTCTTCATTGATGACATCCTAGTGTACTCAGCGCCTGAGGAAGATCACACAATACACATGAAGATGGTTCTAGACACACACTGAGAGCATGATATTTATATTAAGCTCTCGAAGTGTTAGTTCTAGATTCGAGAGGTCCATTTTCTAGGAAAATTCGTTTCAGAGGCTGGAGTTGTAGTAGATCCAGGGAAGATTGAGGCGGTGCATGCTTGGAATCCATCCAAGTTTGTTACCGAGGTGAAGAGTTTCCTGGGATTGTCTAGGTATTATCAGAGGTTTTTACCCAAATTTTCTAGAATAACATCACCCTTGATAGCTTTGACATGAAAGGGGCAGCCATTCATGAGGACCGAGAAGTTCCAATAATATTTTTAGGAGATGATATAGAAGCTGTTGAGTGCTCTCATTTTAAGATTACCATAGGAGGGAATCAGGTGTGTAGTGTTCTATGATGCATTAGGGATTAGGCTTGGCGTTGTCCTGATGCAAGGGAAAGAGTTGATTGCTTATGGTCCATTCTAGTTGAGACAACATGAGAAAAACTAGATATCCCATGATCTTGATCTAGTGGTGGTAGTATCTGCATTGTAGATGTGGAGACACTAAATGATGGGCAAGCGGTTTATCATATACTCCAATCACAAGAGTCTCAATCATATCTTCTCTCAAACGGATCTAAACATGAGACAGAGGTGATGGCTAGAGTTCCTCCAGGACTATGACATTGATATTTTCTATACTCCGACGAAGGGGAACATAGTGGAAGACACTCTCAGTAGGATATTTAGATTGTAGTTGCTGAGCGAGGCATCAGATTAGTTAGCCACATTGTAGATATCCCTTGTGGATGGAGAGATAGCAGATTACCACTAGTCGATGGTTTCCACCAATACACTCTTATAACAAGTTAGGGAGGTACATCTTGGGGATGCTGACTGTGAGACATTACATAATCATATTTTCAAAAGGCATACCCTTTATGGATACTCAAATGGTGGGGATCACATCGTCATTTTCTGAGGGTTCATATTGGTACTGATGGAATTACAGAAGGAGGTCTTGACGGAGTTATATATTTCCCCTTTGACTATATATCTGGGTGTGGCAGAGATGTAGCATGACCTCCAATGTCAGTTCTTGTGGTTGAGGATAAAGAAGGTAGTGGAAAATTTCATTTCTAGATGCCTCACATGTCATCAATGAAGACTTAGAACCAGGACCCAATGGGCTTGACCAAACCCCTTGAGGTGCAAGAGTGGGAGTGGGATGAAATATTGATGGACTTCGTGATGGGTTTACCACACACATCCAAGGGACACAATTCCATCTGGGTGATTGTTGAATAACTCACCAAGTCATCCCACTTTCTACCTATTCATAAATAGGGTTCATTAGAGAGCTTGTGATGCCTCTACATGAAGGAGAATTTTTGGATTAATGGAGTGCCATCAAAGATCATTTCATATCACGATTCTTGTTTCAAATCGTGGTTGTGTAAGTGATTGTGGGACTAATTTGGGAATTAGTTACACATGATCACAAAATTTCATCCCCAGATGGATGGCTAGACAGAGAGTACATTCAGGTTCTAGAGGATATGTTGTGGGCTTGCATCATTGATTTCGGTCACAGCTAGGAGGATCCCCTAGCACTGGGGGAGTTTGTGTATAACAAGAGATACCACTCCTCTATTGGTATGACACCATATGAGGCCTTGTCTGGGATAACATGCGGGTCACCACTTTTCTGGATTAACCCTGTAGATTCAACACCCATGGGTCCAGAGATGGGATGGGATACCACTGAGAAGGTTCAGTTCATCAAAGAGCAGATGAGGACTGCAAATAGCTGGATGAAGTCATAGGATGACTTCGGATAAGGGCTTCCAGTGTTCGAGGAAGGGACCATGTGTTCCTTCGGGTCTCAACTCGATGCGGATTATGTAGATTTGGATGGGGGAAAGTTATCTCTAAGACACATCGGCCCTTTTCAGATTCTTCATAGAGTTGGATATGTGGTGTACCACCTAGCTCTACCCCTGAAGTAGCATTGGGTATATTATGTCTTCCTTGTGTCCCAACTGATGAGGTTTGTGCATGTTCCATCACACATCATCAACTGGGGTGAGTTGGACATTGACGATAGGGAATCTTTTGTGGAGTACTCGGTGGGGATAGATGATCAACATTAGAGGATCCTTCATGAATGGTTGATTCCTATGGTGCACATTCAGTGGTAGCATGTGAATCTCTAGGAGATCACATGAGAGAAAGAGGCTAAGATTTTTTCTTAGTAGCCTCATCTTTTTGTTGAGTATCCCTTGTTTTTGGATTTCAACGACGTAAATCCCTATGATTGGGAGAATTTAATGACTCAAATTTTATACAGTTTTATTTTTATAAATAAATTGGGATAATTCCAAGTCATGTTATTGAGATTAACTGTGATTCCAAGACCTAGTGTTCCAAGAACAAATTGATGATGTTTTTTTAGTTTTTAATAAAACACATATAGGTTTTTCTTTAAAAACAAATTACATCTAAAATGGGTGCCTATATATAAAATTTGAGGGCACTGTTTCATTTTGAACAGTGATTTTACCCTATGCAAGGTCTTATATTGGCTGGTGCGGGTCAATTGTGGAAAGTAGTTTTTTTTCATATTGATAATAAAATATATTATAAAAATTATTATTTCAATGCAGCGAATATTTTATGTATATTTTATTTTTTCATGAATACCTATTAATAACTATAACCCCATAATTCCCCTGAGTTGAGGAGAATGAAGTTCACTCAATGATGATGACAGATTGGAGATTACGACATGGATTGAAGATTGACAGATTGAGGAATGATGATTCAACTTTTCTCTTCATCAACAACCCATCCAATCCTGAGGTAGGATGTTGTTTCTTTTTGATTCATTCCCCATTCATAAATTTTATGATGAACTTGGACTAACCCAATAATAGGATGATCTGTGATTCGATCACTTTTGGGATGGGGGCTATACCTGTTGGGATTTAAATGGGGGATAGATCTATGTAATTACTTCATTCTTAGTGATCCTTCTAACAAGGAATAGTCATGGCCAACATGAACAAAGGCCAAGATCAGTACTTCAGGTGTTTTGTGCTTCTACATTTTTACCCCTGATGTTCTTCGCCTTCTTTGCATTCTTTGTGATTTTCTGAGCAGGTGATTGTTGCACCTTCGATTCATGGAAGAAAAACATGAGATTGGAGACCCAACTCCACAATGACCCCATGGAGGTGCGATGGTTGGAGTGGTGCAATTTTGATATGGCAAAAACATACGATAGTTCAAGATGGTGGCTCCTACAAGTTCAGGTGAGGTGGCACGGGTCCAATGGAGGTCATGGAAGATGGAAAGCGGCCAGGGCGGCCAAAGCAGGCGGAACATGGCATGAGGCCACATCAGGGTCGGTGTGGCTGACGAGGGGAGTCCGTAGGAGGAGGCCACGACATTTACTGAGAGATATGGCAAGGGAGGTTGTGTATATAGAGGGCAGACAAAACATGGCTCGATGGAGCATTGGAGAAGCCTGTAGAGGTGCAGCCACGGGGCAAGTGGTGTGGGGGGGTGGCCATGTGAAATTTTGCTAAACACTATGTCAGCATGGGAGGCACAAGGTCAGGATGAACTGCGTGTGGGCCAGTGAACTAGACCGTGCGTGGTGAAAAAAATTGGAACATAGTACAGGCTGAACCCGGGGGAGCCGATCCACTCTAGAAGCCTCATGGGCTGGACCTAGTGGCCCAGTGGGAGGGACCGATTCGAGCTGAGCCTAGACTGGACTTGGGTCAGACCATTTTATAAAAATGGACGTAATGTTCAAAACATGTGTCTGTTTGATGAACCATTTGTGGTGTTGAGACCCTTACGATGAGACAAAAATTTTGAGATACTATAAGTGAGTTATTTTTTTAATTTAGAATGCAACCTAATGGATCAAAAAGTATGTTCTCCCAGAAAGAGTGTGCTATGAGTGGAATCCTATTGCTGGCTCTGACCTAAAAGTTGTGTGACCTAGAATCTGTGTGAACTAGAAGATATGTGGCCTAGAAGATATGTGATCTAGAAGGTGTGTGACTTAGAATATGTGTTACTTAGAGACAATATGTATTACCAAGACTGTGTGTCTTAATGAGACTATGTGTCTTACCATGAATCTGTGTCTTACTGATACTAAATGTCTTACCAAGACTATGTGTCCTATAAAGACTGTATGTCTTATGGAGAGAGTTTGCATCATCGGATTGAGTATATCATGACTTTATTAGAATATATGATTTAGACATATATACCTATGTGAGATGACTATACTTCATGCGTTTCCTTGGTGGTGTATTTCTCTTTGTGTTGTACCTCATTTTTCTCTTTATAGTATACTTCATGTATCACTTTCTGGTATTCCTTTGTGGTTTCAGAGTGTCCTATTGATTATGGTTTTACTCACCCCTACATGGGATTTTTATACCCATTTTGTTTCTTTTGCAGACGATCGCCCCTTGGAAAGAGTTCTAGGTGGTCCAAGACCAGGTGGTGCTGAGAGAGATCAGACGAACAAGGTGTGCTCCTATAGCTTCAGACAACTATCCTACACCTACCCATTAGGTAGGGTTTTCTGCATATGAGTTTCAGGAAATTGTGTGTTCACTTTTACGTACTCTTTCTTTTGGTGTGCCTGTGTTTTGGCTCTGTTTATTTCCTAGTTTCTACTAGCATACTCTGTGGTTGTTATCTTAGGGAATGCATGCATTGTATACTTAGTCTTTTTTATTTTTTTGCATTTTGGGCTTGGAGATGTGTTCATGTGTACATGTACTTAAAAACATTCCTCACATTTTTTTGATATGAATACTTGATGGTAATGTTCATCCCTTGGCCTATCAGAGGTGGTCTTAGGGTAGTCACGACAAAGGCCCCTCTAGGACAGGTCGTGACACAATATATTCAAGGGGATTAAAGAAAATAATAGGCCATATGAAGACAATGATAAAGAGAATGCATCAAAATAGAAGATGAATAAATTTACATTTCTTGAGAATTGTGGGAAGAATCAACCTAGGAAGTTCCTAAAAGGAATGAGAGATTGTTATATGTGTGATGAAATTGGTTATCATGTAAAATAATGCAAGGGGAAGAAGGAAGAAATTACTATTTAGTGTTACAACTTCAAGGAAATGGGGAACTGTGAAAATGATTGCCCAAAGCATCAAGGGAATCTACCACCAAAGAGTGCAAGGGTAAAAGGCCAAGATTTTGTTATCACTGGAGTTTATGTGGAAGTACCCAATGATATTGTGGAAGGTAAAATAATCCTATCTAAAATTTTAGAATATGATTTATTTAATTATGGATCCTCTCACTCCTTTATATCAACCTTGTTTTACAAGAAAATTAAACATTCCCATTTTAATTTAAGAAGGGAGTTGTTAGTCAAAACTGTAAAGGGATGTATCATTCCAACCAGGATGTGTCAAGTAGTCCCAATTATGACACACAAAAATTCTTTATCTACTAAACTTATTATCATACCTATGATTTACTTTGATATAATCATTAGTATACACTATCTTTCAAAATATAATTCAAAAATTTATTTAAAGAAGAAGAAAATTAGGATTTGTGAGGAAGATGTAGAATTACCTATCTTTAGAGAAGATACTTCTTCATCTAATTAATTTTAAGATCCACCCCAGTATCTCTAATGAATGAGATTATTAGAGAATAATAGTGAATAAAATCTAGGTATGGAGTAGGTAATTTTAAAATTGAGGATGTACCTATTATACAACAATACATTGATTTATTTCATGAAGAATTACATAGACCTCACCCAAAGAAAAAAAGTTATGTTTTTCATTGATTTAATCCCTGATTTAAGAACAATATCAAATAATCCCATTAAAATGGACACTATGTAATTAGTGGAGATACCAAAATAACTATAAGAGTTGGGTGATAAGGGATTTATTCTCCCTAGTGTTTCACCAAAGGGATCCCATATTCTCTTCCTTATGAATAAATATGGATCCATGAGTCTATATGTTGATTATAGTGAAATCAATGCAACAATGATAATGAAAAAGTATCATATTCCTCACATTGATGACTTATTTGATCAAATTCACAGAGCCCAATATTTTTCGAAGATTGATCTTCATTCTCGATATCACAAATTGTCAAAAAATAAGAAGACATTCTGAAGATAGATTTTTTAATGTGGTATGGACATTATTAGTTTACATTAACTCCACTTGTATTGAATAATGAACTCTATATTTTAATGGATCTAATGAAAAAAGTATTCTTGGAATATCTTTATAATTATTTTGTGGTATTTATTGATGAAATTTGTATGTATTCTAAAATCTATGAAAACCATCAGAATCACATGAGTTTCATTATTGAAACTCTTAGAAGGAAAGAGTTATATGGTAAATTTAGTAAGTGTGATTTCTAGTTTTAAGATGTTTCTTTTCTTGGAAATATTGTCTTTAGGGATGGAATCTCAGATGATCCTTCATAGAAAAAGGAATTTAATGAATGGGATATACTAATGAACATAACATATTGATTTAGTTTCATTTGTTTGGCATGTTACTATCAAATAATCATTCAGAATGTTTCCCGATTAGAAAAACCATTAACCAAGATTACACAAAAAGGGGTTATGTTTTTTTGGAAAAAGTAATGTGAAATTTTTTTTTGATGAACTAAATAAGAGATTGGTCAATGCTCCAATTTTGACTCTACCATCTAGAAGTGATGGGTTTGTGATATATAGTGATTCATTAAAGAAGGGACTTGGTTGTGTCCAAATGAAATATGATAAAGTTTTTTCATACTCATCATGAAAATTAAAGGCTCATGAATAGAAATACCCAACCCATGATCATGAGTAACAAACTTTAATCTTTGATTTGAAGACATGGAGACATTATCTCTATGGAGAAATATGTGAGATATACATGGATCATAAAGTACAGAAATATATATTTTCACATAAATAAATCAATATGAGGAAAATTCTATATCTCTAGCTACTCAAGGATTACAATTTCTCAATAAACATACTCTTATGGAAAGAAAATAAGGTAGTAGATGCATTGAGTTGGAAAGATCATATAATTTTGACCCAAATGAGGATTGAGAGACATCCTATTTTCATGTATCTACTAAAGATAGATATGGTAATTACTATGGAAGGGGAGACATAAATTATTTTTTATATGATTGAAACCCACAATTGATTAGAGAAAGTAAATAATTCTAAATCTTATATTAAGAAATTTCAGAAGACAATTATAGCTGTGAATGATGGGAAATTAGAAGACTTCATTTGGGAAGACAATATTTTGAAATTTGGAAGGAAATTATGTGTTTCATCTATACGAGATCTATAAAGGGAATTACTGGACAATGATCATAGATCAAATCTATCTATATATCTAGGTAGTACGAAGATGTATTGGAATTTTAAGGGATATTTTTTCTCGGATAACATGAATCAGGAAATTGATAATTATGTGTTCAGTTGTTTGGTTTATTAGCAAGTTTAATCAATGAGGTAGTATCATAGAGGATTCATGGAACCTCTTCTAATTCCTATATTGAAAAGGGATGACATTACATTGGACTCTATCATAGGAATTCTAAAGTCTCCCAGAAATAATGATACAATATGGGTTATCATTGACCGCCTAACCAAATATGAATATTTCCTCTATATAAGGGAATATTTACCTCTTGATCGCCTCAAAAGTATTATTAATGACGTTTGAAGACCTCATGGAGAAACTCTATCAATCGTGTACGATCATAATCCCCATTTTACATCAAAATTATGCAAAATTCTTCAGAAGTATCTTAATACTTAGATTTATTTGAGCACTATCAACCATTCTCAAATAGTTATATAGTCCAAAAAGACTATTTAAATAATTGAATAAGTGATCAGGTTATTATCACTTTATTTTTAAGGAATATGGGATCAGTATTTACCTTTGGTATATTTTTTCTATAATAATAGTTTTCATTTAATTATTCAAATGGATCCCTATGGAGCATTATATGGAAAGAAAAGTATTCTTGTTCCCAATAATTATTCAAAAGGATCCCTATAATAATATTTTGTTGAGGATAAACAATAAAATTTGGTAGATAGGATCCAATATGTTGAAGTTCTTCTACACTTTTAAATATAAATGAAAAGTATTCTTGTTCCCAATAACTTTTTATTTCATTTTATTACTTACTATACTTGTAATACCACACTAAAAAATGACTTGATCGAATGAATGTCATTGTGTCATAATTACAATAACCGAGATGGGGGGGCACTCTAATTTTTTCCTAAGCCATTGGGACTAGCAAGAATTGTCTGAATATTTTTAGGTTAGTATGAACATCCCTACAATATTTTCATCTCTTGTATCACTAACCAAAATTTTTCCAACTTTTTGTATAAGGATGAAGTAGTAGGGTTGGACTAGAATTTTTATTAGACTACCTTTTTGGGTTTTTAGACAAAGAAGTTTGGGGAATTTTATTTTTGTTTGCTTGATTTTTTCCCTAAACTATACAGAGTGTATGTCTAGTGATCTAAGACTCGAATTTTATCTAGAGTTATCTCTACAGGTTTCCAATCCAGTGAGTACTATGTCTCATTTAATGGGCAGTTTAATGTCATGCAAGACGAACTAAAGAGATTGGTTTTTTAGGTCGAACAACTTTGAACATATGTTTTGGGATTATGAACCAAATATGGTTGTTTTCCAAGAATTATCTGAAATTATTAAAATATATTATGAAAAATATGAGCCATAATTTTTAGGTTCCCAAATCTAAAACATGATATTAGAGCATATAGGAGGTATCTCTTGAGTATGAGGTCACCAATTGTTGAAAAACCCATTTTCATACTATTTTATGTAAATCTATCTAGTGTATATCATTGCACATTAAAATAGTAGAATCCTTTGGCTGACATACCCATTTTTGGATAAATTATGAAAAGCCTATCGGAGCATGTTATATCATAGTTAGGTAAATTATTTCTTAAAAATTTTGATATTATATTTATAATGGCTGAAGGAAGATTATGGAGATTAGGATTTATCAAGACCATGATGAGTGGTTTTTATAAAGGGAGGTGTCTGAGAGTGAAGAGAGCATCTGTATTGGCATTGGCTTTGAAAAGGAAATCACTTTTACATGAATTTGTATCAAGCGAAGGAAGGAAATTTTTTTTAATTGATCAATGAAAGTGGGGAAGGCCCATTCTTAACAGAGGTTGAAAAATTTTTTAGTTTAATGTCATGAGACTGTGACATTGACCGTGGAATTTAACATCATATGGTGATGAATTTGTTGTTCAGTTTATCATCTTGTGACTAGGATGTTATTCTATGTACTTTAATTTCTTACCTCAATGAAATCATTCCATATAGTTTAAATTTTTATAGTAAAGAAATTGGGTGGATATAATTTAAGGTATTTATCTTTGACTGAAAGGATAATGGTTTCTCCCATTCATGGAAATTTATTTTAGAGTGAGATACCACTTTTTGGTATAATTGGATGAATGTTGTAAGCTATAATCTAGGGATTCTCAAATCCAAAGAGTGGAATGGGGATAAGGATTATGGTGATAGAGAAGATCTTTTTTTTAGGACAAATGGACCATTGACTAATAGACATGTTTTCCAACTTCTCTATACAGGCCCACTAGGGCATGTTACAATATATTCAATAGTTGCATCCTTTGGATGAAAAACATGTTTTCTAGGATACTTCATCCAAATCCATCTGGGGCATGTAACTGCATAGTCAAGAAAATAAGTTCATAAGAATTCTAACATTCTATCACTAATCTCTAAAGGATTATTATGAAGATTCATGTTTCCCAGAGCATAGGGTTTTGTTTGTGGAAGGAGGTACCTAAATAAGGGAGGAGAATTTTGAGTTTAAATTACCCATGATTTGGGGGAAAAGGTTCTCCGTGTAAGTCTGACCCAAACACAAGAAACATGGTGCCTATAGTTTTAGGTCATACACCTAGGACCACAACATTATGGAAATGATAAGTGATATGTGGTATACTGGACTAAGATCATTACTATATACATCAGACATGAGGGAGGAAATTGTAAGTCATTGTCTTGAGGGATTTTATATTGGAAGAAAATATATGGGACAATTATCCAACGGATGGGTGCAAACTAAATTACAATCATGGATTCCAACATAATGTCATCAAATCTTACAGGGACAGAAGAGGCTTCTCCCAAGGGAAAAGTCCCAATTGGTTGAAAAATCCATTTTTGTGGGCTATTTTATTATAAGACAACTTGGGATTGTTATTGAACAAATAATAGTGGAATATTTTGGTTGAAACCCCCATTTTATGGGATATTTTATGTAAATCCATCTGGGGTGTTTTACAACATAGTTAGGAAAAGGAGTCCTCAGGTATCATACATTATATTACCAGGTGTTGGAGATTATGAAGATATGAAAGTGTCAATGATTAGGAGTATGACAAGTAGAAGGGGTACATATGGGAACAAAGGGAAATTTTTTACTGATATTGTCTATGAAGTGTAGAGTTCCTTTCATATATCTAACTCATATGTAGAAGAGGGACGTATTTGTTTCCTCAGTGGACCCCACTAAAGAGGGGATCCAAATTAAGAGCTCATTAATATATCTTTATTTGTACATAAGAGAGGGGGTACTCTTATTTATCCTATGGTTGGGACTAGGACATCAAGCCTAGGAATCTCTACGTATCTCATTAGAATGATAATCAAGTGATATTTAGATCTTGAGGTACCATGTAGTTTAAATTCATGCGGTTAAGACATTAGCCATGAAATTTAACGTCGTGTGGTAAGGATGAAGGTGTCTTGATGTGAAGAGGGAGTGAGTACTGCGGCTAGACTAAGGTATGGTACCCGAGAAACATTACATATCTTTTCGACGAATGAATTAGGACACACATAGTTCTAAAATAAAGGTCCCCCACACTAATTGAATTCATATGTGGAGGAAATTGGGTTTTTTTAATTTGGGTTCATGTATAGGGTAAGAACCCTTATTGAATCCTCTCATGGATATATGACTTGTACATGGGAGAGTAGGGGAATTTCCTTTAATGTGTTATGATCAGGACCATGATTTAAGATCTAAATGTCAACATGTATGTCCTTGAAATGATAATTAATCCACACATAGTTCTTGAGGAAAATCGTGTAGTTTATTATCATGCGATGAAGTAATATGTTGTTCCTTTTATGGTTTTCTAGCAGGGACCATGGTATTCCAAATTTGAATTGACATGCCTTGCTTGCATAGGGAATCCATTTACTAAAAAATCGTAAGCCCATGTGAGCTACATACAATATGAGAAATAAGGAGCGACAAAGGTTTCTTCCACAACCCAATGGAAACACAAGTGATGGATAGGGGCATTTAGATTCGGTGGTTGTTGGGCCTAGAGATATGATCTAAGAATAATTACATATCTCATGGGAATGTTAATCAAGAAACATGTATTTCATGAATGTTTTCCTATGGAGTTCTGATCTGTACATAGGGAGTGAGGGATTTTTTTACTGGACCTAAGACCTGAGATCATTGCATCACTATGTATATCATTTTAACGAGAAACTATCCACACATAGTTTTAAAAAAATAACTACCTATTCAAGTCTGATCTATGCATAAAGAGAGGTAATATTTCTTATTTCATTGCAGTTGGGGCCAGGATTGGGGATATAGGTGTCACTACATATCTCATTCAAATGATAATCAAGCCACACGTAGTTCTTGAAAATCGTTCCCCACATCAAACGGTATTTGATGTAGGGAAATGGGGCTTTAATATTTTCTGAAATGATGGTTAGGCCTAAAACATGAGGTCTCAGAATTACTATGCATCTCATTATAATGGGAATCAATCCATATGTCCTAGAAAAGTTCCCTGTAATGATCTAATTTGTACAAAAGGAAAATGAAGGGGGTTTTCTTTTGTGAGTGTGATTGTACCTGAGATCGGAGATCCGAGCGTCACTATGTATCTTGTTGGAATAAGAATCAATCCACACATAGTTCTTGAAAATGTTCCCTATGTTGGTCGGACCCTTTCACAAGGAAAAGAAGCTATATATATTTTGGATAGACCCAGGATCAGTGATCCGTGTTTCACTATATATCCAATTGGAATGAGAATCAAGGCACACATTGTTCTTGGATAGATCATGTAGTTTTCTATCATTCGATGAGGATATCAGCTATGCAATTTATCATCTTGCGGTAAGGACATGATAATATTATGGCTTATGCCTATAAATGGGCCCAAGTTTCACCATGGACTATCAATGATGTGAGTGAGACTTATGCATGGGTGATACCTATCTTTTCGTCCTTATATATTTCCAAGAGGGAATCTCGAACCACGGGGGGGTTAGAGGGATGTGATTTAGACTTACACTTGAGATAGAGGTCCATTTTTAAGGGACCACAGGTGTGTCTCAACTCATCATACTTTGGGGGTTACCTAACATCAAATGATAGGGATGTTAACCATACATTTTAATGCCATTACATAAGGTCAAATAATGTATTTCAATTTTAGGTCATATGACTAGGACCATATGTCTTTTAATTTCTCAATGTGTGATAAGAACGATGATGCTATTCTGTTTGACATCATGATGTTGGGATGGATTTCATATGATTACATGAAGTATTTTTTTAGGAACCTTTCATTTGTTGGGGTTGTAATGGTATCTTCCCCCATTGAGATTAAGGAATAAAATCCTTTAGCGTAGACCTTATCTATTGAGTAAGGTCCCTCCCACTTCGGTTTAAGCTTTGGAGGCTTCTTTCCTGAAACCATTGGAGTTTTTTAGACCAATAAAAGTTTTCCATGGTGTAATGAAGATAGGAATACCATCTTGTCAAAGTACTATGCTATCAAATTTTGATATAATTCCATATGATTTAAGGTGTGCAATATTTTCTCATCAAGCCTCTTTAGTTCATCCAGAAATTTCTAGGATTTCTCATCCATGGATAGCTGGTCACAGATGGAAACATGGAGCGGCATGAACTAAACCTCAATGGAAAATATTTCTTCTCTTCCATATACCAGGGAGTATGGGGTCAGCCATGTAGTAGTATGGGTTATGGTTCTCTAATCCCATAAGTCTTGTATAAGCTCGTCAGGCCAAGACTTTTTATCTTTATCTACCATATTTTGGAGTATGTTTTATAGGTTCTTGTTTAAGGCCTCTATCTTTCCATTATATGTTTTTCACGATAGTGGGATAAATGGTTGGATTTGATATTGTACTCTTGGTATAGCTTTCCCACTTTAGAAGAACAAAAATTGGTTCTATTTCCCATCAGTGTTGTATAAGAGATTCCAAATCTTGTAATGATATTGGGTTTCATGAATCCAACAATGCTTTTTCCCCTGACTTTTTGAGGGGTATCATCTTAGGCCATTTAGAGAATAAATTGGTAGCTTTTAATATGTATTTTAACTACTTGATCGTAGCTAGGGTGTATGGAACCACAACATCCATTCCCTATAAGGAAAATGGACATGAGTATTTGGTTGTATGTAGAAACTCTAGGGGTTGATCGATTAAGTTGGCATGTACTTGGCATGAATGAAATTTCTTGGTAATTTCTATGCAATCCTTTATCATGAAAGGACAAAATTACCAAAGTTTTTGGATTTGATAAAAAAGACTATACCCTGACGGGTGGGCACCACAGGCCCCTAGATGCACTTCTTCTATAATAGTCATAATCTCTTCTCCATGGATACAAATAATAAGTATACCATAAAATCTTCATTTATAGAGGAATTTCTAGTTATTTGGGCCATCATAAAGAGTGAAATTGAATTTCCACTATCAAATCTTCTCCTTCCTAGCTCCTTCTAATGGAATAAATCCATTTTGAAGGTATTCCATAATGGTTATCATCCACTAATTGGTAGGAACAAATAGTTTAGGGATAGGGATGACTTTTTCAATCTCCTCTTCTTTGAATTGAACAAAAGGTGAGACCATTTAGTGATGGGAAATGGTGAAAACTATTTCATCTATGTTTGGATTTCTAGCGTTTTAGCTGCATTCGCCAATGATTCTGGCTAGGAGTTCTAAGATAGTGGTACATGTGTTAAGGTTGATTCTGAGGGGAACTCTACCATTATCCCTCATACATAATCAAGTTATAGGATTATCTTTTCTTTTCTGATTGTGTAATCCACATTTATCTTATTGATTACCAACATGGAATATCCTCTCACCTATAGGTTGCCCATTAGTATTTAGAGTGCCAGTTCTAGGCTTGAAATGAGGGCATGATATTCTACCTCATTATTGGTACAACCTTATGACAGCAGGGAGAAGTAAGGGAGAAATTCCTTCATTAGAGAGATAGGCATGATTCCTGAATCAAATTTATTAATCTTAGGGTATTATATCCTTCTCTCTATTGGTATCCTCAATGCTCCATCAATATACATTTCACACATTTAGGGGCCACCTTGAATAGAGAATATCTCTTCATCAAGAAATTTTGTATTTGAGGTCCTTGCTTCTACAGATGAGTGTTCTACAAGAAAATATACAAAGGCATGGCCTTTAAATTGTTTATATGGAAAAAATCATATATAAAATTTTTGAATCATAAGTGTCTACCATTCTAGAATTCTATCAATATAGGACAACTATGGATATATTTGAGTGAGTTATTGAGAGAGATCAATTGGACCTTGTAGTGCTGCAAGTAGTTCCTCAATTTATAAACTATGAATAATAATTCCATGAAGCTATACTTGATATTTGGATAATAAGTCTCATCATTGATCATGGTACAACTAAGATAATTAATGCTTTTTTCATTCCTAGCATCATTCTTTTGCTTGAGGAAGGTGCCCAGTAATTGCTCCAGGGATATCTCATAGAGGATGAGTGGTTTCCCCTCCACGAGTGGCATTAATACTAGTGGAATCAAGATGTATTTCTTAAGGGTGTGAAATTATTTCAAGATTTTACTATTCCAATGATATGTGACCCCCTACATCATCATTCTTGTGAAGGTAAAACACTTTCATACAAGACTGGCTATAAAGCGACAGATATTGGCCAAGTTACCTTGAATTCCTCTCAACACTTTAAGGTTTCAAGCAGGTGACATGCAAAGTATGGAATTTGTTTTATATGGTTCATCTTTGATGTCGCGATTTCATACAATGAAGCCTATAAACATCCCTAAGGTTTCCCAAAAAGCACATTTTATGGGGTTCAGCTTTAGGCTATGTTTTCATATCTTATTGAAGATGGACTCTAGGTTAGATAAGTGGTTAGAATTTTTTTTATATTTAACCACCAGATCATCATTTGAGAATTAAAAAAACTTCTACAAGAAGAGTTTGAATATATGATGTATAGATCATTGGTATGTGGAACCAGTGTTCTTCAACCCAAAATAAATTATCTGATAGAAAAGTTATCACTTAGGGGATCTGAAGGCTATGGATTATTCATATTTTAGGCCCATCAAAATTTGGTTGTACCCTGAATAGACATCCATAAAAGAGATGGCTTGATAAAAAGTTGTTTTATCAATTAGATGTTCAGTGGTTGGAACCAGTATGTAAAACTTTGGACAGTGCCAGTTAAGTTATATAAAGTCAATTTAAACCCTGATTTTCCATTTTTATTCTTCATAGGGATAATTTGGCTTTCCATTCTGGATATTTTACCTCTTAGATGAAGTTGAACCTAATGATTTTGACTACTTTAGGATCAATTTTAGAGGCATTAGTTTGGTGAATCCTTTTGGATACCAGCTTGTATCCCCAATGGTCATCTAAAAACACAAGTGTTGGGTGACCAACTTAGGGGAAATTCTGGTAATATCAATGTAATTATTTGTAAAAATATCTAGATTTTTCTTCAGGTAGGAGGTATATACCTCCTATTCTTCATAACTCATGTCTACACTAATCAAAGTGGGCCATTTATCTTCATCTGTTCCCAATATTATTTCGCTAAGTTAATCTATAGTGCTGTATATTCCCTCCTAAAATGTTGGTGGGGAATCCATAAGATCTTACTCTTCCTACTTCTCCATTTTTGGAGGTATTTAGGGGATAAAATAGATTTAGAATGATAATTTTCATTTTATCCCATTATCTTGACAACTTCATCTATCCCAGCTGAAGGAACAGGGCTTTGTGGGAGCTCAGGGGATGGAATGAAAATACTTTCATCTACGATTTAATTATTTCTTAGACAGATGAAATATTATCCAGTGCTATTGGGATCATTTATCACTATTGACATCATGAAAGTCACTGGATGTGTGCTCAAATTTTAACCCACCTCTTCGATTTGGATGATGGAGAACACAGACGATGCACTAATCTATTTGAAAGAGTTAGCTGGAATCATATCCAAACCACTTGGGGCATTGATCCGAGCAACATTATCATTCATAGACTGTTTATCTTCCTTATATTAAAATACATTTTCAATGTATTATGACTCATAGGATTTGAACGTGATTTTCCCACATGAAATTTTTTAATCTGTCCATTGATACAATATTTAATGCATTGGTGGTACGATGAGGGGATAACTAAATGTTTATGTAGAAAAGGTATTACCAACATAACATTAAAGTATGTATCCTCTCTAACAACCATGAATTCAAATTCATACACATGATCCAAAAACTGAGACCATATCTTGATTTCAGCAAGTGGGTTTTCTCATTCTTGTCATAACCGTATAACATTAAGGTGGTGGGGGGGGGGAATTAGATTCATTGAAACCAAACCGATGAAGTGTTCAGATTGGAATGAGGTTGAATCCTAAACCATTATCGATGAAGTCTTGTTGGATATCAATGTAGTTTATCCTTCTAGATATATGAAAGGGTCTGATGTGTCCTTATATGATGGATTCCTCATTTTGATCTATGAAAGAGATGACCATGTGGAATTCTGTTGGATCATTCTCTGCACAATATACCTCAACAATAGCAACCTAATCTTAAAATTCTTAAGGGCTTGACAAGCTCTCGTTGAGTGATTCCCAGAGGTCTTTTGATAGAATATGAGCTTCCAAGATTGAAAACATTACTGTCACCAAGTCTAATTGCATCAAAAAATATTATTTCTAGTCCAAAGGTCTATGCATCCCAACAGGGTGGTTTTCTTTTTCAGGTTATTTTGGATCTGATGTTCCATATATAGATGGATCTTTCCTTGAATATGATTTTGGACTCATATCTTACTCAAGTTTTAATGATCACAAATCTTAAACATTCGGTAAAACTTGTTAATCATGTTTAATCTATATCAAATCATGTGTACATATGGTTGGTTTCTAAACCTATCCAAGATCTTCAGTTCTAAATCATGTTTGATCATTTTAATTGATTTGAAATGAGTTTTCTTGATGAATGATTAAGTCTAATTAATTATGCAAATATCACTGCTTAAATCTATATATTGATATTTGGCTAAGTCTGAGAAACAAGAGTTTTCCATAGGTTCTAGTTTTCTAGAAAAGGACCTGACATCGTGACCCAGACACCGTGACCCAGACACAATGACCCAGACACTGTGAGCCAGACACCGTGACCCAGACACCCTAACCAAACACCATGACCAGACACTGTATACAGACACTACGACCCAGACACCGTTTTTTGAGGACACCGTTTCTAAGTGACACCGTTCCCAGATAGTCTGTGACACCGTTCCTTAATTTTTTTTCATTTTCATTTTAATCTCTTACAGTCTTATTTTTGTCTTTTAAATGCAGTGACATAATTAATATTTTTTTGTATACATGTCACTCGATAGTACGAGGTACGAGGTGCATAATACATGCATCCTGTCTACTCCAACTCATGCCCTCCGAGAATGAAAAGAAAAGAGTAGCCCAAAAACTAAGGAATGACATAGTGAAAGAAGCATGAGAATTCTTGAAGAAAAGAACCGAAACATGCAACATGATACATCAGAAGAAAACAAGAAGCAACAAAAACTATAAAAGATGAGTCAAGAACATCTTTTCAATATAGAATCCATGAAGAACAAGAGCCGGATCAGACTGGAAACCAGAGTATGAGACTTATGATACTCTGTTTTTTTTTTCAAGAGGATTTGATTCTTGAATATAATTCATTCAACATGTCCAGAGCTACATATAATAATACTCAATTAACTTCTAACCTAACCTCATCATATTGGCTCTATTGTGTATTACTTTTAGATTTTGAGTAGTATGTGTGTGTCAGTATTAAAACACACTCTACCTCCTACACTAAACTGAAGCATAAAATATATACTTCCTCTAATATATTTTTACGCCTTTTTACTCCCACATATAAGTGTGGAAGAGGTTCTTGTGTGACCAATTAGTTTATACCCACAAAGAACTGTGGAAGAGGTCGTGTGGCCTGGATAGTCCTATGCACTGTCGTTTACCCTGTTCCAGGGTGAAGATCATGTTTATTAATATAAACTGATTGGTTGAATGTGATCACCAAGTGCAGTGGATTAGGTCTCGGCTTGAGACCGAACCACTTGTTTTATCTGTTGTGTTATTTAATTTAGCTTTCTCTATTTTACTATATAATTCAGAAATCACTAGATTCACTTTGATAGTTAATCTTGGATAGAAGTTATAATTGTTTTTTCTTATTAGAATATCTTCAAACTAATATCAATAACTCATATTGATATTTCTAAGAATTAATCAATCTTCATAGAAGTTATTTATATAGTCAAACATTCATAACCATATTACCTTGATTAACTGGGCGGTATTTATTTTTATTGGGGAAACTTTTAAGAAAACCTTGTACATAGAAATTTTTATAGATATTCAATTCACCCCCATATTGAGTAATGTACTCTGACCAAAATTTCATATCATAGGATTGTATTAAGACTCTATTTTTGAATCTATTAAACTGTGATTTTTGTTGTATTTTAAAGATCTATAAATTTCTATTTATTATAAATTTATAGTGCTTTAAAATTATTTCTTTATTATGGATAATAGACTAGAAGGTGTTGTAACTAACTGACCACCATTCATTAATGGAACCAATTATTCCCAATGGAAAATTAAAATAAAAATGAATTTAGAAAATATGGGTTTTGAAATTCGGTCTTCAATTATATATGAGTAAAATATTCCTTTTACTGATAGAATGATTTGGGATGATCCAATAAAGAAAACCTACAATAAGAATTTCAAATCCATTAATTCTTTGTATTTCTCCTTAGGAGATGTGCAATTTAACATAATTTCTGTATGTAAAACTGCCCATGAAATTTGGGATACTTTGTCTATTTCACATGTAGGAACTTCTAGTGTGAAAGAAATGAGACATAATACTTATATTATTAAATATGAAAACTTTAAAATGAAACATGATGGGCCAATTTTTGACATGTATCTCAGGTTCAATGAAATTGTCAAAAAAATTTGATTTCTCTTGGAATATAAGTTAATACCAAAGAACAAATCATGAGGATTCTCAGATGCCTACTTGATAGATGGATAGGAACCTCTCTCTCTATTGTAGAGTCATGCGACATCAACTATATACTTGTAGAAGAACTTATTGGGAAACTAATGATGTATGAAGAGGAGTTGAAAGTTAGCAATGGATGGGAGGATGAAACCAGAAGAAAATCCATTGCATTTAATACCACCACTTCTAAACACAATGAATAAGGGAAATTGGAAGTCTCTATGGAAAGATCCTACAGTGAACAATCATCACCTGACAGTGATGAGGAGATGGATCAATTATCCAGAAGGTTTATGATAATTTACAGGAAGAATATATTTTTATGAAAACCTTACTTCAAAGGAAGATATGATCAAAAGGGAAGCTGGAAGAACGATTGGAAAAGAAGTGACAAGTCTGATGTGATAGTATGCTATGAATGTAAGAAAAATAGACTTGTAATGGTAGATTTTCCCAAGCTCAAGTACAAAAAGAAGTATGAGTGAAAAGATATAAAGTATAAAAAGGAAATTAAAGCAACTTGGAGTGCATCTGAGGACAGTTCATGTGACTCAGAATCTTCACATGATGAACAAGCCAAAAAAGACAATATGTGTTTTATGACAAACACATCTGAGGTAAAACTGGAATCTCTTGTACACAATTCCTATTATTCTGGAGATGAAAGTGATTATGAAAATATGTCTAATGAAGAAATGATTGAGTACTATAGTATGATTGAAGAGACATGTAATGAACTAAAATACAAATAAAAGTGTTAAGAGACAATATGCTCTTACCTCAACTATTAAATCTAAACATACTATAGAAAGAGAGAAAATGTTCAATTACTTAAAGAAAACAATGAACTAATGCTTTCCAATGATCAATTGAAAAAGGACCTTGAAAGGTTTAATAATGGTAAAAATAAATTAGTACAAATTCTATGTAAACATATTGATCCTAAATATAATACTGGTATTGGCTATCATCGTGGTAAAATAAATTTTCTATGAACTAATTTTGTCTCTAATTCTAAGACTTACAGCTTTACTCCTAGTTCTGGAAAACATTCTGCTAGTTCAAATTATGATACACTCTCTACTGTATCAAGCTTTTCTAGACCAAATAGAGTTTATTTTTCAATCACTATACATTATACTTATATGAAACCTGTAAGGAAGATGTGGGTTCTAAAATTACCAGTCACAAATACCACTGGACCCAAACAATTATGGGTACCAAAATCTGTTTTCATTTGACTATTTTGTAGGAAAGTTTCTTAAAGAGCTCCTGTAAAATCTTATGGTACTTGGACAGTTGGTGTTCAAGACACATGATAGGGTACTATTCATGCTTTAAGAACTTAATAAAAAATTATGGGGGAAAAGTCACCTTTGGTGACAATTACAAAGGAAAAATCATTGGCCTTGGCCAAATCGGTAACTCTAACAATGTTTTAATTTCCAAAATTCTTTTTATTGATGGATTAAAATATAATATTATTAGTATTTATAAACTATTTGATGATGGATTTCATGTTAAATTTGAAAATTATTATTTCAGTGTTTTTAATTATAAAAATGAATTAGTGTTTTCTGCATTGAGAAGTGAAAATGTATACTCTATTTACATAGATTCTTTAGATTCTCAAAATGTTTCATGTTTAAGTTCATTTTACAAATAGTCTTGGATTTGGCATAGGAGACTAGGACACTGTAAAATTTAATCCCTTAGAAAGATAACTAAAAAAACCTTATTCAAAGACCTACCCAAACTTGAGTTTCCAAACAAAAAAGTGTGTAATCCTTGTCTAAAGGGAAAGAAACACAAAACATTCTTCAAAATAAAGAAATAAGTTTCCACTTCTCAACCTCTAGAACTAGTTCACATGGATTTGTTTGGACCATCTAATGTTTCTAGTTTAAATGGGAAGCAATATGTTTATGTTCTTGTAGATGAATTTTCTAGATATTCTTGGACTTTATTTTTGGCTCACAAAAGTGAATCCTTCTCTCATTTCATTAAATATGATAAAATTATAGAAAATATTAGTGTACTTAGAGTTAAATCCATAATAAGTGATCATGGTAATGAGTTTGAAAATCAATTTTTTGAATCCTTTTTCTCACAAAATGGTTATAGTTATAATTTCTCTACGCCTAGAACACCTCAACAGAATGGAGTTATAGAAAGAATAAATAGAACCTTGCAAGAGATTTCTAGAACCATGATTATTGATTATGACCTACCAATTTATTTTTGGGATGAAGCTATAAATACAACATGCTATATTATTAATAGAGTTTTTATTAGAACCATTCTTAAAATAAATCCATATGAGTTATGGAATAATAGAAAATATAGAGTGAGCTACTTCAATGTTTTTGGTTGTAAAGTCTATATCCTTAATACTAAGGACAAACTTGAAAAATTTGTATCCAAGAGTTATGAAGGAATATTTATAAGATATTAAGTCTCTAGTAAATCCTAGAGAGTGTTTAATAAAAGAACTAAATGTGTGTAATAATCTATCCATGTCAAATTTGATGAAATAGAACCACATGATCCTAATAACACTCTAGAAAACCTATAATATGATGTTTAAAATATGGAAATCAATGCAAAATATTTTAACCATCCTATAAAGGAATCTGTGAAAACTTCCAGTTCTGGAAATTCTTCAGATTTAAGTCATGATGAACTCAAACCTGTTAAAGAACCTGAAATCACTAGTCATTCTTTTTCTAGAGAAATTAGAACCCTTAAAACACATCCTTTAGATGGTGTTGCTGGAGATATAGATAAAGGAACTAAAACTAGAGCTTCTATTATAAATCAGGTAGAACATCAAGTCTTCTTGTCACAAATTGAACTGAAAAAAATTAATGACGCTATCAATGATGAATTTTGGGTGATGGATATGCAAGAATGACTTAATCAATTTTAAAAGAACAATGTTTAGAAACTTGTTGACAGAACTAACGACACATTTACCATAGGCACTAAGTTGGTGTTTAGAAAGAAGGTAGATGAAGCCGGTAACATAGTTAGAAAAAAGGCCAGATTGGTTGCACAAGGCTATAGTCAAGAAGAAGGAATTGACTATGAGGAAACCTTTTCACCAATAGCTAGACTTGAAGCCATCTGAATCCTTCTTGATTATGCTACACATCATAATTTCAATCCATATCAAATGAATGTTAAGAGTGCATTCCAAAATGGGTATATAGCTGAGGATGTATTTTTTGAGAAACCCCTTGGTTTTACAAATCCCCACTTTCCAAATCAGGTTTTTAAATTATCAAAAAAATTATATGGTTTAAAACAAGCTCCAAGAGCTTGGTATGATAGATTAATTACTTTTCTTGCTTCCAATGGTTTTACAAAAGGAATATATGATCCTACCCTTTTTATAAGGTTAATTTCAAATGATGTTTTAGTAGTTAAAATTTATGTAGATGATATTATCTTTGGATCTTTAGAAAATTATTTATGTGTTGAATTTTCTAAAATGGTGAAAAATGAAATTGAAATGAGTTTAATGGGTGAAATGTAATTATTTCTTGGATTTTATATCTTTTAAAATAATTATGGTATTATTTTAAATCAAATAAAATAATCTAAGGATATTCTAAAACATTTTTGATTGGATAGAACTAAAATTAGTGATACTTCAATGAGTACTACTTGTAAGTTGGATCTTGATGAAGATGAAAAAAATATTTATCAAACCACTTACAAAGGGATGATTGGAGGCTTACTCTACTTATCTTCTATCTAGACTGATATTATGTTTAGTGTATGTATGTGTGCTCATTTTGAAGAAAACCCTAAAGAATCTCATTTAAATTTTGTTAAGATAATTTTCAAATACCTTATGTATACACCCAATCTTGGACTGTTCTGTCCTAGAGGAAAATCCTTTGAGTTAGTTAGCTATTCTAATGCCTATTTCAGTGGTTGTAAGTTAGATATAAAAAGAACATCTGGAAAATGTCACTTTTTAGGCAACTCACTAGTATCATGGTGTTGGAAGAAACAAAACTCTATTTCATTATCTACTGCCAAAGCTAAATACATAGCATCTGGTAGTTTTTGTGCACAAATTTTGTGGATGAAAGACACATTAATAGATTATAGATATCAATTCAGGCATGTTCCTATAAATTGTGACAATACAAGTGATATTAACATTTCAAAAAATATTATTTCACACACTCGGACAAAACATATTGATGTAAGATATCACTTTTTTATAAATCATTATCAAAAAGTGATATCACTTTGGAATTCATTATAACTGATTATCAGCTCGCTGATATATTCACCAAACCATTAAATTATTAAAGAATAGATTACATCATACATGAATTGGGAATTATAAATCTTAAGTAGTAAGTGTACTATTTCACAACTCTCTATTTCACAGTTTATGGTTTCACAAGTCACTATCTTAAGATTACTGTCTAACTCTAGCAGTTTAATAGTCTTACTATCTTAAAAGTTTTTGTTTCATATTTAAGGTCTCATAGTTACTATCTCTTGGTTAATGTCTAAAACATATTATTTCAAACAATATGGTTGTGCCATTTAGAAGTCACGTAGTAAAGATGACACCGTGAAATCCTGTTACAGTCTCACTGTGAAAGTCTGTTCCGGTCATACTATAATGATGAATTATCATTTTATTTTCATATTATAACTCGTATCGCTATAATCAATTATTTTATTCTCTTTCTTTCCTATGTTTTTAAATATTAGACACTTTATATCCCTAAATGATAAGAACAAAAGAAGTTTCACTCACTTATTCACCAAAGCTCTCTTCTCTCAAACCATAACCCGCCTTCAAACTTTCTACCTCTCTCAAACCTTTGTTCAATGCCCAAAATGAAACATCCATCCTCATCAACTACTAAGAAGTTCATATCTAAGAATAAGATAAAAATATCACCAAAGATAGCGTCCGAAGTTCCTTTGAATCCAAACATGGTAGGAAAAATAATGGTACCCGAAAATAAAATATTCCCTAAGTGGCTTCTATCAAGTAAGTGTTTAGTATTGAAAGTGCTAAAATAGAAAGGATCGCTGGATTGGTTCACAAAGGAGACTAGGCCAATATATCCAATGATAGTTTCTCAGTTTTATCAGTTTGTTCAATTTTCTTTTGATACAAAAGATGGTTTTATTGTGAAAAGATGGATCAATGGCCATAGATGTACCGTTTCATAGAGGTTATGGGCTGCTTTCCCAAGGATACCTCATGAGGGTATTTTTTAGGACTAATAGAGATGTCCTTCTTCTCCATGTGAGATCATTGTTTTAAATGAAGCCTTGGGAAACATGACTAGAAATAAAACAAAGAGAAGAGCTATAGCTATTGAGTTAGATGGTGAAACTAGACTATTGTTTAAGTTTGTTCAGAATCTGATTAGTTGAAGAAAAGGACAATTTTCTACACTCAAGTATCAGGATGTATTTTTGATACATCTTACAATGAATGTACACAAGATTAACCTATGAAAGTATGCAATACTTCATATGTGTGAGTTGATAAAGACAACCGCAAAGTAAATATCCATGTTCTACTAAAGGTTAATGTCAGCTATTTTTCATGCTAAATGGTTGGTTGGACAGAATGCAGAAGCCATTAAGGACTATGAATTTTTTATCACAAAGGTGACAATCAAAATAATGAAAATCAGTTGGAATCCATTGAGAAAATCATGGATAGAGGATAATGATAGTGTTTATGAAAATTTCAACATGGTTGAGTATCCTTAAAGACCTAAGAACATTTTTGATCCTGGTTTGGAACCAGATGAAATTGTTAACTATCATGTTGAGGAAGAGGAATAGAAAGAGGCTATTTCACCTACATGGGAAACTGTCCTGGATAAGAATGATAGTGGACCTTTTCTTCAAGTCTTAATTGAGAAGGAAGTACATGTTCTTGATGAAATTATTGATTTGGAAGGAGATCCTGCTTTTAAATAAGAATCTATTGTTAGTTAAAAGGAATAGGCTATTCTAGAATAGAATCAAGTAGAAGATATTTCTCTTGATAAAGAAGCCACTTTTTAGGAACTCTTAAAGGAACAAGCCATTCATGATATTATTCCATATTCTCAGGAAAGAATGGAGTAAGCCTTTCAGTTGGCTAGAAAATAAATGGGTGAGGCTATTGGGGATGAAAATCTAGAAATTTGTCAAAGAACGTAATCTCATAGTCTTGTAAGAGAGTCACATGTGGAGGGGGAGCACCACCCTAATCTAGAACATTTTGAAGAGCCTAATCCAGTTGATCAAGTCTTTGTGGATAGATGGTATAAATTCCCTAGCAATTTTGATATGAGTGATTACCAAGATGTTTTAGTTAAAGATATAGATCTGTATACTATGTTTCAATTGAAATTGGTATCTACTCTTGAATTTATCTCTACCAAGGAACCCAAGCCTATCTCAACTACTATTCCTGAACCTTTACAAAAACCTTTTACCTTAGTGAGTAAAGACGATTTGAAAGCCTTTGGAGGTAAATTATTGGATGGATTTGAAAAGATCATGAACACTCAACCTGCTCCTATGACCAAATTATGTGAAATAGATACCACCCTTAAATTAGAAAATATCATATAGAAAATTCATCCAAAAATTATTCATTAGATTCAAGAGGTCATAATTGAGAACAAATAGCTAAGTGATGAAGTGAAGTCTCTCATAGGTTTGGTTTAAGATATGTAGAGAGTGTTGAAATCAAAACCAGATCCTATTGCTTATCCTGTTGTGGATGTTAGTGGTCAGATTCCAATGGAAGTTATATCTCTAATTCAACATAATCTAACTTCCTTAGCTAAAAAATTGGATGAAGGAAACAAGAAAATAGTTCAATAAATGTGTGAACTTATTATTGGTATTAACAAGTTGTCTGATGTGTTTAAGGGATTTCTCCAGAAAGTTCTGAATCAACTAAAGTCCCTTACTTTGGGTGCTATAACTTCTTAATGCCTCTGGATAGTCATCTCAACCCTCCTTGGATAGTGATCTGATCAGAATGATTATTAAGCAAGAACTTCAATCAGTGACCAGTGGATTTATCAAAAAGTATCTATATTTCATTGTCAAGAATAGTGACATAGTTCTTGATTTGGTAAGAATTAATTCCATGATTGCAAATTATTCTCAGGAAGAAATTACTAAGAAGGAGGATTTCTACTTCAATAGGATTTTCTCTAAGAATAATATGACAAACCATTTCTAGTACCTTGTAGAGAATATAAAAATCCCTCTTGTCACTGAAGCTTTCAAAACAAAAGTTCAGAGGATGAAAGATTTCACTCCTTTATTGGACAAGTTCATGGAGAACAAATATGACTTTGAGAAAGTGATGTATTATGGTGGTAAGATTATTGCAGAATTCATCAAGTTATCGAGACCTTATCTTCATGTGTAGAGCACTACTATTATGGCTCCTGCATCTTCACCCATGTGGCCTGGTTTTCCTACCTTTTCATCTACTACCCCTGACTCTACCTCTATGTTTATCTCTCAGGGTCTAAGTAAGATTAGAACTATTATCCTTGATCAAAAACTACCTCGGTCTTCTACCAAAACTTCCTTGGCCTCTTCTATTTTTGGAGGACTCCCTCTTCCTTTCCTGACAGGTAGTTCACTCTCTTATACAATTTCAAAATCTTCCCCTGTGGCTTCTCCTGATGTTGTTGCCAAGGGAAAAGAAAATACAACCAGTGCTGAAAAAAGTGAAAACTATCTCTTGATAAGGATATTTTTTTATTTTTGTTTCTTCCTACATTTAATTTCACATATCTATCATTCTAACGCAGTGTTAACTTTTATTGTCTCATATTTTATTTACTTTGGTACTCTTTTTGATAATCCCAAAAGGGGGAGAGACATGCAAACTAGGGGAGAGATGCGTCCATTGAGAACATATATCTTACTCACATGATTTGTGATCATCAAAAAGAGGGAAATTGTTGGAATCCTCTGGTCATACTCATGTTTTAATGATCAAAAATCCTATACTTTCTATAATACATGTTAATCCTGTTTAATCTGTCTCAAATCAAGTTTACAGATGGTTGGTTTCTTTATGATTTAAATAAACCTATCCATGATCTTTATTTCTAAATCATGTTTGATTATTTTAATTTGTTTTTTAATGAGTTCCTTGATGAATGATTAAGTCTAATTAATTTTGGGAATATCACTACTTAAGTCTGTATACATATATTTTGCTAAGTCTAAGAAATAGTGAGTCTACCACTGGTTCTGGTTTCTTCGAAAAGGACCCAAAAACTATGACCCATACACCAAGACCCAGACACCGTGACCCAGACACCGTGACCCGGACATCGTGACCAAGACACCGTGACCTAGACCCTCTAACCTAGACAACGTGACCAGACACCGTGACCAGACACTGTGACTGGACACCATGACCCAGACACTGTGATCCTAACACCACATTTGTGCTACCGGTTTCTAATCTCTATACAACTATGCCATCAAAACTGTCTCACTGATCAAAGGCAAAGAAGGAGAAGTTACACCATTCCCAGATAGACTATGACACCATTCCTTAATCTGTTTTTTCATTTTTAATTTAATCTCTAATGGTCATATTTGAGAATTTTAAATGCACTAACCTAATTAGTATTTCTTTATAGACATGTCACCTGATAGAACGAGGTATGAGGTGCAGAATACATGCATCTTATCATCTCCTACTCATGCACTCCATGAATAAAAAGAAAAGCAAGGTCCAGAAACTATGTAATGACATAGTGAATTAAGTAGTAACATTCTTGATGAAAAGAACTGAAACATACAACACGATACATCTGAAGAACACAAAAAATCAATCACGCATCCAAAATCTAGAATACCATTGATCAGAGTCAAGAAAATTTTCACAATATAGACTCCACAAAGAACATGAGCCAGATCTAACTAGAAACCAAATCACCAAACATGCGATACTCTGTTTTTCACAAGAGGATTTGAATCTTGCATCTACTTCATCCTAGAAGCCTAGAGCTATACAGAATAACACTCTGAAAACTTTTAACCTAATCTCATCATCTTTTTCTATTTTTTGTTTCATTTAGATTTTGAATAGTGTGTTTGTGTATGTATTAATACACACATTTTATTCTTCACAAAACTAAAGGAGACAATATACCCTTACTCTCAATTCCTTTTACACCTATTTACTCCCATAGATAAGTGTTGAAGAGGTTATTGTGTTACCTATTAGTTTATACCCTTGAAGAACTATGGAAGAGGTCGTGTGACCTGGACAGTCCTATACAATGTTTTTTTACCCCAATTCAGGGTGTAGATCAAGTTTATTAATATAAACTGGTTGGTGGTAGGTGATCACCAAGTGGAGTGGATTGGGTCTCGACTTGAGACTGAACCACTTGTTTCATCCATTGTGTTATTTAATTTAGATTTCTCTATATTACTGTATAATTCAGAAATCAATAGATTCACATTGATAGTTAATTTTGTACATAAGTTATATTTTTCTTTATTACAATAGCAACACATGTAATATCAATAACTCATATTGAGATTTCTAATAATTACTCAATCTTAAAAGAAGTCATTTGAACATTTAAACATTCATAATTGTATTACCTTTATTAACTAAGCTGTATTTATTTTTATTGGGGAACCTTTTATGAAAACTTTGTAAACAAAATTTTTTATAGATACTATATTCACCCCCCTCTTGAGTAATCTACTCTGACCAGCATATGAGTCAAAGGTTCTTCCAATCTTGGTGGATTGATCAAGCTATGTCAACCAATACACCAAGGTTGGTTATGTAACAAATCAACCTATAAACAATATTCCGAGATGATCATGTCAAGGATGACCCTGTCATGTGGGGGAAAATTAATTTCTACTACTGAGATCACTGGAGAGCTCTTCCATAATTTTCAACTGTGAATACAGTTTGATTAGGGGCGGTATTAATGTAGTGACTCCTGGCATGACTGTGTTTTCCCCTACATCTACAAATATGATAACAACTTCCCTGAGTTACCCAATCAAGTGTAGGGAATTTGGATTTATAATCATACTCATCATTTTATTAGGGATCCATTAGGTGAATAATGTTAATGGAACTGAATATCAACTCCTCATTTGATGAATATTACATTTGGTTGGAGGAATCATTTTGTACCATTTGGTGGGGTGATGCCCATGATTTTGAAAATGTCGGCATGAAGTCGGGTATGTTCAAGGATAACTTTGGTCTTAACATGAGATCATATTCCTACATTTTCTCCATACCCTTCCAGCAATGTCATGTTTTGGAGAACTTGCTTTTAGAGGGTTGAGCTGTCAATGATGTTGGATGTGTTATAACAGAAGGTTCCAAAGGCATATTTAGTATCTAAAAATATTATCAGAGGATATCATGAGTTAGGTTGATCATTTTTATGACCATCCAATCACTAAACATCCATGTAACCTTTCTGTTAAATTCCAACCATTTGTTTGTTTTATCCAACTCAGTGGTAGAGAAACATGCTACATGGGAAGGTTAATTTTTCAACCTTACTTATCTGAAGGTCACTGTATTTTATATGAGTTATTTAAATACAAAACACTCTTGGATGTTTTCCCCCAATACTTGATGGAAGGGGAAATAATTTGGGAGATTTTCTTCACACTTTTTTTGGGGTTCTTGGGCTTTGGTAACTTTATCACATTATTTTAAAATACCGATAAGAAGTTTTCAGGGACTTGGTAATTTAAAAAAAAATAGAACTTGTTTTTCATATCATCAATCAATTTTCATATCTAATATTTTTAATCATACTAATGAGGAAATCATTATTGTAGACACCCAGGAGGTGCACCTATAAGAAATGGTGTGGGATTTAGTGTAGGAGTGGGTACAAGGGTCTGCTTAAGCATGAGAGTGACAACCTTTACTTTTCCTATTCTCATACCCTTAGTTCATGAAATTACTAGGGATATTTCTTTAGTATCTGCAATGTTGTCTTCCACTTTTCGGGAAATTGCAGCATGGTCCCAAAACCATCCTATGTATTTTATAGGGATAAACAATGTATAAAACTCATCACTGAGATTATCTATACATATGGGAAATAAATATTCTTAAGGTATTGGTAGGTTTAAAGAGTATGTCAATCCTTTCCACCAAGCAATGAAATTCAATACTCTTTAACTCTCCTGCTAATTATAGTTTGATAGGTTGACGAATATTGTCATTTTAAGTATTGAGATGAACTAGAAGAGAAATATGTGATGGCGGTCTTCCCAACCTATGATTGACTGAGCCTACAACTTGTGTACCAAACAAAGGATGGTCCTTGCAATGATTTCATATAGAACTTATGTTTCACTGCCTCCTTTTCTTTGAGGGTCCCCATCACAGGTTCATATTGAGAGACAAAATATGTCAAATGATGCTCTGGGTCTCCCAAGCAATTAAAAATAGGTAATGTTAGATTCCCAAAACATAGTAGGAGAGAATTTTGATATACTCATTTAGGTTAATCCTTTTTTCACATTGTATCAGTGTTCACTGTACCTACATGGATTAAAATAAATACATGAGTGACTCAAGAGAGGTAAAGGTCCCTCATGGAATGTATGGATGGGTTGAAGCTTGAGCAAGCACAATAACTGTTAGGGCCATTGGTGGTGGTACCACTGGTATCAGCAGTTGGTATCCCTTAAAGATAGGCTTATAAAGACGTACCTAAATCTATTTTGGTTGTGAACCCAATTGAGGGAATTCTCAATCTGCTAATGTGGGATCCAAGTATATTAGTGGGAGATATCCCACAATGATTGGGTGTTCTATATCCACTTCAACTTCTACGAAAAACCCTCTTTGCTGAGGTAATCCAATTGGGAGTGTTATTTAACTATCTTCGTATAGATTATATCAATTAGGAAGGATTAATCAGAGTAATTATTCATTGAATCATCTCAATTATTCCAAATTTTCAACTTTTTGAAAAAAAACTGTCCTCTAGTGAAAGGGTCTTAACCTTCCAAGGAGGATGGTGAGGTACAATCTAACCATTTACCTATTCCATTTAGGATGCCTTTTGGGGAGGTAATACTAGATTACTTGAGGGAATTCCCAAATTAAGGGAAATTTTTTGATTCTAGGTATGAAAAAATCCTTCCATTGTTTTGGTGTAGACCACATTACGAACTAGAACTTCCTCCTCGGACTCCTCCTCTGAATTGGCCTCTTGTTTCTTAGAATCTACAAGGGTGGAATTTATGACATTCACAGATGCGTAATGCAATAAAGGAATTTTATCAGTGTCTTTGTGGAACTGTCTCTTTCTACACCACCACAAGAACTTATTATCTCATTTTTTGATTATCTAGGATCTTATTGATGGGCAGTGATCTGAAGGGAATCTCTAGATAGTCTAGTCGTGTGCATCCCTAGTGAGGGTACTAGATTACAAGAGTAAAAAACATGGAGGATCTATTTTGGAGTGTCTCACCTAATCAGGTGAAGGAATATTTATTTTTATGAGGATTTTATTGAGGTGAAAATATACAAACCACACGGTCAAGGGATATTCTTATTTTTCTTTCTCAAACCTTCAGGTCTGGTTTGATGACTTTGAGGGCTGGGTTAAAAAATCCCCCAACCCTCTGGGTTGGGGTTTCTCCTAAAATTTTATGGCTACTACTGCCATAATTTTTTTTTCTTATTTTACATAGTTATGACCAAACATTGGTTGGGTGCATCATTAACTATGCACTTAGATCACCCATTTTCAAAGGACATTGCACTATATTTGACATTTGTGCTTTTGGATGGTTGATTTCTACCAAATGTAAATCTCAATCTGCACCCCATACTGTGATATGAACATCATATAGGGAATAGGAAATTATCTGCCTTAACCTTTTTAATGAACCAAGGCATGCACGTTGAATGGATCCTTGCCTTTTCTTTGGATGTCATACAACTATGAGATCCTCCAAGTCAATTTTGGGTTGCATCCCATCTACCACCTTTACGTGACTTCGATATTCATAGGAGGGTAAGACATTTTATCTCAAGTGATGAATATTTTTTCTTATATTAAGGTGGATTTTTGATACACAATCTCCCGAAAATGAATTTGGAGTATTGTATCGAGGGGTGGATAATGGCCAGAACATGATTGGTATGTTATCTTTAGCTACCTGTTTTCTCAAGTTTAGCACGTTTTGTTTATCTTTACCTAGAGGTTGTTTTACCAGGTCCAACCAAAGTGGATGCTTCCTAACCTATTTATCATAATAGGTGATATTAGTTTGGAATTCCTCTATTATGTTATAAGGTAGAAAATACAAAGGAGGTTCGATGAATGACTGTCACTTTGGGTTGTCTTCTGGTTGAGAAAGAATTTCTCTTAATGATGTCAAGGAATCACACATCACTGAACTTGTTTCCCTATGTGAATAACAGTATGATGGCTCCCTCCTTACTATATATCCAAGGGGAGGACCCTTTTGATGATGTGAAATACTACTATGGAGATAATATTTCTAGTGAGCGCCATTATGGAGAGGAACAACATGGTGGAATTTAGTAATGGGAAAACCCTCTTTCTACTTGATATTTTAGCCACAAGAAGGTATACTGAGACTCTCATTATGACATGGGATCATAAGATTAATTAGATTGTGGTCCTGACACAATCCTTCACGGTGAAGAGTCAAGAGGAGACCTTCAGGATTACTACTACTACACTTATAATTTGGTAAGAAGAGAGTAGGATCTTGAACTACCATAGATAATTATATAAGGGCGTAAAGAACTCCAACATAAAGTATATTAGGATTTTAGATCAGATCCTTGACTTCTAATTATCTTTGGTGAGGCTTCCTCTTGGATTCTTTCTTGAAAGAATATGGGGACACATTATGGGGGAAGTGGTTTTTATTGGAATGAATTTGTTCCTGCCTTAGAGTGGCTACGGGGATAGTATGATTGCCTCTTATTAGAATGGGTGTATGTTACCAATATAATTTTCTATACTTAATGGGGGAGTTTTCCCCATGGCCCTCCTAGATGGGAGTAGAGGTGTGTGTCTACTCTTGGGTGATATGTTCCGAAGCCACCCCATTTGTGGGGACAGAGCTGAGGGTCCTTCTATCTATCAATACTATCATCACTATTATGATTTCATGGAAATTATATAGTATGTGGGTAGATATTTTCATATTCCCTTTCACTACTGTCATGATATTCATGGTGACTTTAACTATTGGAACAAGGATATATGGACATTCCATATTTAGAGTAGTTTGATTTGCTTAATCATATAATCTCTTTCCTGTCTATGGATAATGAAAGTACTCATGTGTGGGGGAAGAGAGTTGGGTGTTCCTCCCATTTATCATTGGGGATTTCCTATTGGATTCTCTGAGTGATACTAGAGGAAACTTTTGGAATGCTTGATGAATGTAGGTAGGTATGTGTACTTTCTTGCGGCTTGACACCAAACATGGATGGAAGGATTCTTTGATTGATACCAGAAGAGGATACTGAAAGGATTTGTGGGTGTAGGAAGCCATATGGTTCTGCTCATACTGTTCTGTTGGATTTGATTGTTATGCTTCCTTGGATGCTTCTCGGTGAGTCCAATGACTAGATAAATTAAAGTGGGTGGGTGTATGTTCCCCTTGTAGTTGGACCACAGTTTTGATTTGTGGGAATCTCCAGAGGGAAGAGGGGTGTGTTCCTACTCCCTGATGACCAATCACTTCCCTTGGTGGGCTGTCTTGTATGCCTATGTGTGGATGACCTGGGCTGATCTGTCGAGGACGACACCGTAATCATATTAAGGGCCTACTACCCCATGGTGTTGGCGGTGATGATTTCTATAAGGATACCTTTAGAAGGACCGCTCTATATTTTAGATGAGACCATATGTGGAATATTGATCCACCTCACAGAGATATAGGAGGGACTAATTGTCTTGTTCTAGGGATAAGCTTCTGAAATGGTTGAAGATGACGGTCGACACTGTCTTCTTAAAGACCACCAATCAACACTGACCAAACAATAAGTGGGGATTATTGATCTAGAGGGCATATCAGGTAGCCCACAGGGTCAGGATCATTCCGTTCTGGTGGTACTCTCAGACTTGTTAATTTGATACCCAACATTGAAGACATTGGGATGGTGATGACATCCTTTACTTGGATGAAGACTCAGTGTGAATAATATCGTGGGCATGCATTCACGGGATTTGGAAGGATGATATTATATCAAAGGGAGTTCTGAAATCAAGCTCCCCAATATATAAATAACAAAAACAAGAAACCTTATCAAAGTAGAATCCCATTTGAACGAAAACATTAATGATTTATTTTCATGTTTGGCCCTATTTCATTTTTAGGGAGAAAGGGGTCTGACAAGTGGGTGACACTATCATCATGGTAAATGATTCACATTGGGTTCACCATTCTTTGTTTCCAAATGGAAAATTAGTCTCCTAATTTTTTATTGTAGTGGGTTAAATTTCCTGAAATCATTCATGTTGGTTTCATTATTTATGAATAGTTTTCAATGAGTTTGTTTGAAGAACCAAAAATAACCAATGGTTATATATCTATAGTGGCCATCTTTTCAAATTTAGGTTCTCATTTGGGAATTTGGAAAACAATTATTAAGAACTCACATTAGTTCATAAGATGGGAGGTCGAACTCATCACACTATTTTTAGTGGAATTGATTCCTACTCCGGGACTCTCTTATAGATTTAAGATATATTCACAAATTCTTCATTAATTCCCAAGTATGATGTGGATCATAGTTTAACTAAAAAAATTATTAGCATGTATAGATCTTAGAATCATATGTATATATACAATATTATTTATCAATAAATATATCTATATGTATCTGAGGTTCTTCATCGATGGTATCCTCTTATATACTGATTAGAGATTCTTTGGTCATTATTATGGAGGTTCTATTTTTCTAGAAACGGAGTGGGTTTCTCGAGAGTGTGTCATTATCTAGGGATATGGCAGTTGTTTTTATGTTGGGATTTGAACCATAAGATGGAATTCCAATATTTCATTTTGAAAGGAATAAAAACCAACATATTTCAATTCCACTTATTGGGAACAATCATACCTTTTAAGGTCATATGATAAGGACCCAACCATGTATTTTAATGTCATGCGACTAGGATTTTATAGGAGAAAAATTCTAAATAATAGTTTAGTGTGGGACTTATACGAAATAGGAATAGGAAACCTGGAAGGGATACTTATTCCCATTTGGAATTAGGCCCTACTGGGAATGTGTCCAAGAGAGAATAGTGTTGAATTTGAGTGTTGGGTTTGAACATCCAGGTGGTTTTCTATGTATCCCTTATGAAAGACAATCAAAATCCACAAAGTTATGTGATAAGGACCTATTCCCATAAAGGTCCATGTATTTTTATCATAGGGGATTGTGGACCTTTGAGAGGAATAAGTTTGGAATTACTCCTAAGGAGTATTCCATTGTATGAACATGGGTATGTGATTGGGGATTATTCCCAAAAAACATGCCCATAGAATAGTATGATTGGGGATTACTCCTAATGTGGATGCCCATAGGTTTTAGTATCATGTGGATTTCATGACTACTATCAACCTAAAAGCTCGTGTGAGTCATGGTTGGTGTGAGAAACAGGAGGGAAAATAATTTCTTGGAAACCACACAATCTTCTTTACTCAGAGATTCGGTAATGGGGTTGAAGACCATGTGTATTTTGTGTTTGTGGATATATTATTAAGTCCATATGATTCATGATGATTCATTCATGAATGTGATGTACAAGGGGAATTCGATGATCTAGAAACCCGCACACTTCTCATCCTTCACTGGTGGAAGAGGCTGATGGTACGTAAGAGAAATTATAGGACTCTACTGTACATCCCATCTTGGACCCAGTAGCCAAGGGGTAATGGAAAATATAGAGTACAACATCCTGAAAGAAAGGATATGGGCTTACTCTAAGAGGGATTCTTTGAAATTGATTCCCTGACGGGAGAGGAGGATCTCATTCCCTATTTAATGGAAAAGCAAGTATGACCCTCACCCTCCCCACATAGAACTGGAGGTTCCAAATCATAGAGATGACTTGGGTTGGACATAGTCCTATCCCTAGCACCTAAGATCGGGAACTCCCTGACACCATTTCCAGGGTCTTGGTCCTCATGATCATGGGAATACAAATCCACATACACCCCGAGGAACCTATCCATCTGGTAGGACCAGTGTAGGAAACCTCTAACCATAGGAATATAAATCCAAATGGGATACATGCTAGTGTTTCTTTCCCCCTAGATTTGAGAGTCCGAAGGCTTGAGTGGAGGTCTTAACATAGCACCAATTGGACAACAGATCCAAAGGGAGATGTTTCCTACTATTGGTGGTTTGGAAGTGGACACAAATAGAGGATCACATAGGTCCTGGATTAATTGGAAGTTGTGCCTCGCGCAGGTCTTGGGGGAATTGGAGGATCTTGGAACAGAGGTTATATGTCTTCATGAGATGAAAATTCCATGGGAAATAGACCACCTGGGAAAAAATAGATAGGAGAGGATTTGGACTAGGCACCGTGGGTCTCCTTAGGTGTTCTTGGATAGGTCTCTATAGGTCCCTAATTAGGGAGAGGGGCCTCATGTAGGTGGTTGTTCCCTAGGGGAGAAGGTTTCCTCATGTAAACATCATGTTTTTCAGAACATGAAAGGACTTTGATCTCCCTTTTCCCACTTAATTATGCATTAATTCAGTTTCTAGAGGGATACATGAGAAATTTTGGAGACCTTGGTAAAGGGGATACTCGGCCATAGCTTGAGGACTTCTTCTGATTTTCTATTTGTGAAAATGAGGAGCCCAAGGATCCTATTTATAAGTGAATATGGAACCCTGAAAAAATGAGTTACTCTGTGTAGGTCCATGGTGTAGGTTACCAAGGTAGGTACCTAGCGTAGCTGTTGCCTTCCCTTTGGTCATGTGCATTGGGGTTTCACAGGCCTTTTGAACTCCATAATATATGAAAGAACTGAATATTTAATAATAAAACACACATAATAAAACAAGACAATTAACACCCGAAATAATAAATATAATGAATGGTTATTAATGAATAGGTAATAATATGTTATAAAAGGATCATATTTGATATTATAAATATTAATATGGTTTCAGTATAATATAATAACATATTTAAAACCTCTATATATGAGGTTAAATAACATAAAATCAAAAGAAAGTATGAGGTAAGGGATTTCGTCTCAATTTGAATTCCATTGAGACATATTTTTTACTATGCACCAGTTCACTTTTATTTAGTGTATATACTACGCCTTCACATGAAATATGAGGAATAATTAATTATTTATGGAATTTTATGTTTCAATTCTAATTATTTTATCCATGTAGATTTTAATTGGTAGTTACCGAGTGGTATAAGTTATTGAGAAATCTCCCTTTTTGGGTTGTTAACTTTCTCTTGAAACAATCACTTTATTATAAACATTTTTCATTGGAAAAAAAATTTATATTATATAACCATATTTTTGTATTTTGAATATGATTATTTCATAATCCTTGTACCATTTTTCACAAACGATGTTCACTATGAAATTTATTTGATTAACTGTGGAAATATTGATTTATATGTATCCTTTACTCAATATAGATACTTGATGATAGTCACATTGTTTATGAATTAAATAAATTATTTCATATATAAAAAATTATTTGGATAGTTATGTCATGGTTTGGGTACCATATATAGAAATACCCTTGATGCATCACTAGTATCATGAGATGAATCATTTTGATAATTAGATGAGTTTTTACCCAATATGTTTTAAACCGTCTTATGAAAGGTCTTGATAGTAAAGGTATCATGTACCTTAGAAACATGGTGTTAAATATTTAATAATTTAATTCATTAAGAATTCAGTTCTTATTATTATCCTTGATATTTTATCTGAACATTTTTTATGGATGTATTTGATTCTGAGTTTGTTCATTAAATAGCAGGGATTTTAGTCATTTATCGTTCTATATTGATTCTTCATTATCTCACCATCATAATCAAATTAATTAAATAGTGTGTGAGTTTTGTTATCTACCTTTCTATTTTATTATTATTATTGATTCTTGATATCTTTCAGTGTACTTAAACCTTAACGATCATTTGAGCTCACCCATACTTTGTTTCCTTTCCTAGGGATATGAAGATGAATTCTTAGAATGAATTTCAAGGATGATGAGATTTTAAATTTTTTATGATTTATCTTATTTCCACAATGTAAAATGGGTATCATGCATGTAATATGGTTCTTTAAAACTACCATACTGTTCATTACTCCGTGATACAATTCCTTGTATCTATGCCAATGTAATACAGAAAGGTATCGACTCCAGGCTAATGGGTTTGGGGTCGTTACAGTTGGTTTTATGTGGTTTGGATAGTAATAACTAGAAGGAGGCTATAAGTATAATGTTTTTAGAACTAATTATAGAACGTAGTGAAATAATTTTTAATATCAGTGAGACTAGGTGGTACATGTAACACCCCAACATTTTATGTTATATTTATCTTCAAATAAATTTAATTCTTTCGATAGCTTGTGATGCACATAACCCCGATTCTAAATGAACAACTGTATAGTATACCATTATAATCACGCTAATAAATTGGAATTATGAATAAGAATAAATACATTTTTTAAAAAAAATTTAAATTTTATAATAAATAAAATATATTGATAAATACATTACTTAATTTTTAGTAAAGTCACAACGTGCTTTAAAAATACATTTTCACAAAAATGAGTTTTATTTTTTTCTGAGAAAATAATATAATTAAATTATACCAATTTTAGAAAATTTTATCCAAAAAATGAAACTCATTTTTTAAATTATGATGTTAAAATTATCTTAGAGTTATTTTTTTATAATTTTAGAAAAATATTAATTTTTCGATGAATAGTGATCAATATGGATTTTTATGGAAATCTGTATTTTCATATAAAGAATTTTAAAAGGTAAATTTTGTTTTTAATTGTTTTCAAAGAATAATTAGTTTATTTATGTTATTAATTATTAAATTTGGGTCATTGGAATTAATTTTATGTTTTATTTTTGTGTACAAACTTTTTATACTAAAGAAAATATTTTTTATAGAAAACTCTTTTTGTCGCATTTTGTGGGTTTAATTTGAAATTTAATTGTGACAACTATTTAAATTGAATTTGATAAAATGTAATCCATATTTTAAATAACCATGCAATTATTTTTATTGAGGCCACTTTCATTTTTTTTCATAAAGGGAAGTAAAAATAGTAAAAAAAAGTCCACAGATAACGTTAATACGAATTTACTGTGGGGTTAAATATAGATACAGGGGTATTGTTTTAAAAATAAACATGTATAAATACTATTCTATAGATATATTAATACATCATAATATCCCAAATTCAAATATATTAACATTTTCAATCATTTTTCTTGAGTATGAAATTATTATAATTTATTCTTTTTGGAAATTCCTAGTGTGTCCTCTCCCCCACTAATAAAAGGATACCACTCTATTATCTTATTTTTACCACATAGATACATCTATTTAAACCAAAAAATTAACAATTTTAATCTCAAATTACATACCCATTAATTATAGGTTTTATTCTTTTAAAAATACCATTGCATGGGTCCTTAATAAAGGATCTATAGGAGGTCTACCGAAGAAATGGTAATCGTCCTACCTGACCTATTTCATTTTATTCTCTCTTATAACTAAAATAATTATGTCAAATTAATAATAAAATAATAATTTTAGTATTCTAAATATACTTAAATATTATTATGATTATGTAACGACCTTTATTAACCGTTTTTTCCATCAAATGGATAGTGAGAGTATCACTCGTGCGTATGTGTGAACTACGACCACTACATAGTGATACAATTCATTTTACATAACCATATTCCATATATGGTTACTATGATTGGTTTAATGTCTATATATAAAATTTATGAACCTATTATTCCTTTTTAATTATAATATCATATCCCCTTGTTACCTTACAATCCATTGGAAAATTATAATGTCGCCCATGCGTACATGCAGACCACCACCTCTATGAAGCGATGTGATTTGTTTTTGATTTTGGATTTAAATATATGGTAATAAGGATATATTTAATAAATATATATAACATATATGATATTATAATTATTTCTAAAATGTGAATTATTATTTGTCTTTCTTTCTTTCTATCTATCAAAAAGGAAAAATAATGTTCATGTGTACGTACGACCTACCTTATCTATGAACAGTATAATTCAATTTTATATCTATAAATTTTATATATTAATCTCTATATAATTATATATATAATGAATATTTATTATTTTTATATAATTATTTAAATTATAGAGATTAAGGGACCATGATCAAGGTATAAGGACCGGTACTACTGAACAAAAAATCCCATGAAAAACAAATACGTTCACACCAACAAATGATGATTTTGATAAGGGATTATTAGTTAATTTGTTTTAAAATGTTATAGGTGGATCTTATATGATATTATAATTATTTAAATGACTCTATAATTGATTTATAATAAATATATATTTGTTATAAAAGTTCTTAGAGTGCTTTCTAAGAAAGTCAAAACTGTGGTATGTTTTATTTATGACGTGTATGCCTGCTTATGGGATATTATTTTATTATATACATACACTAGTTTTTATATTAATTATTTTTTAATATATATATATATTGGTGTGGTCATCCCATTTTATTGATGGTACATATCATATTACTATGGATGAATCCATTTACTTTTGGAATTATTAGATATACCAATTGTTTAAAACCGTTGGTATAGGCTATATAACCATTGGTATAACCTATAAAAATGGTTCTCCAGAACATTGGATTATATTCTATTAGGATATGGATATAAAAATGGTTTTATGTAACCAATTTATAGGGATAATAATATTTTATTTTACCAAATGGTTATATTGGAACCATTTGTATATGCCTATACTAATGGTTTGGAGCCATTGGTGTAGGACTATACCATCAGTTCCAACATAACCATTGGTATATACCTATACTAAAGATTATAAATACATTGGTATCAACCCACCTAGTTCCCCAGGCTTCAGCACCCCACCCAATTTAGACAGTAACCAGAACTGTAGCACATACTCTTGGAAACTAAAACAACCACCCGAACCAACCCAAACTGCCACCAAAAGCCACAACATCACCCCATATTAGTAAATTGCCTACAAATAAAATTCACCAAACAATATAAAAATAATTATAACATAATAAACAAATTAATGCATTCAACCAATGATAACATACATTGAAATCATTACATATATTAATTCATAACTAATCATCAAACATAAAATGTCATAAATATTAGTCAAAATGCAAAGGATCAATCTATCACTCATCACTATCACCATTGTAACTCTCATACTATCCTTAATCCTCGCCATCACCCTATCCATCATCCTCACTGTCATCCATGCCAAAATCCTCTCCATCATCCATATTTTCATCCTCACTGTCGTCCTCACCACCATCCTCGCGATCGCCATCGCCAGGAACATCATCATCCTAATGATCACTAGGACCAGTGTGGAGTTCACTATATAACCTAAGCACCATAGATATATATGAATCATAAGTGGTGATGGTAACTGGTGGAAGTGATGAATATAAGACTGAAATAAATTTCATCAATTCATTGTTGGCCCTTTAATTCCATTCATGCTCTTGTTTGGCCATTTTTTGGCCTCTTCTGCCTTGACCTAAGCCTTTGTTTCCCATGAATTAGATTTTTATAACTCGGTACTACTGGAACTGACACCTGAACTAGGACAATATCTAGTTGGAAAAATACTCTTCCCTAATTGATAGTATACTCTACTATGGTACTCATCTCCCAAAAATTGATGTAAGTGATCATTTGGTGAAAAGTTTTTATCTTCCTACTCATTAAAGGGATCCAACGCACAATGTTACAAATATAAATGGTCCATTCAATTAAGAAATATATATTATAATTTTAAATCAATAATTTTTAATTTATAATTTATTATATGTTGCTTCATTTATAGTAGTTTCATCTTTCCTCATTATACTTGAGAAAACAATTTGGATCGAGGTACACATCCTTAAATATTCAAAACCACCCTCTAAAAAATCATTGAATATAGAAAACTATAATTTAAAATAGGTTATTAATAATTAATTTCATAACTAAAATCAATGTTATAATAATTCTAAAAGAAAATTAATAGAAAAATTTATGGTTGATGAATTATAGTGATAATTTAAAACATATTTTTTCTTTATGACACTCAACAATATATCATTATAAAATTATAAAAATATGAATATAGATCATGTATCAAATAGTAATAGTGGAAAAATACACATTCCTAAACTACCAATATAGTCCATTTACCTTGGGTGAATAATATATTATAACTCTTGATAAATAATTCCAATGATTTTATGTTGTCCTTTTTTTAGCTTTGAACACCATCTGTAGCATATATTTTAAATTCCACTAAACTTTATTCAAAAATATCCATTTGGGTTTTCATAAAATAATTTAATGAGATACCCAATACATTTGAATATGGGGATTCAGATTTATCTTACATTTTAATAATCTATAATTGTTTATTAGTAAAGAGGCCTTGACATCTTAATTATAGTTCAGTACGTATAGTTTCCATCTAAAAATAAATTAAACATAATCACTATTGGTAAAACCCAAAATAGCATATATAATGACACTATCCATCATCTTTATTATAAACCATCCAAAAATATCAATAGAAATGTACATGGTAAGAATGAAAATTTTCAATAGGTTGTTTCCTTTGTAGTTAATATTTTACCACCATTAGAATGATCAAATTTTATTAGGTCATAGTTATCCCCTGATACAAGTTCTCCTTTTCTAATTCATTGAAGTAATTGAAAACCATTCATGAAAAATACCCCACATACATTAGACTATGGAATACATTTGAATAATTAAACCACCTATTTAAAAACAATTCTCCATCGATAAATTATATATGAGTATCTCTTGTGTCATAGTCCAAAAAATGTTAAATGTAATTATTGTCAGTATAAAATGATATTAGAATATGAATCCCTAAAATTACACAACCCAATATATAACCATATACACATTAGATACTTTGAATTAGGTGTTAAATCACCATCTATAATTTTAGAATAGTCATGTGATTAGGAATCATATTTTTTATTAGTTAATATATTCAAAATAGTAAAAAGATATATCAAACTATATGAGGATACTATTAATCTCGGTATTAAATATTATTATGTGGGATTTCATATAATATAGACATATACAAATTATTTTATTGAATAAAATATTGTCATATATGATTTTATAATATTTGATATTGAACGATAGGGAAATTAAATTATGATTGACTTATAGTTGTTATAGTAAAATTTAAGACCCTTTGGTGTGCCTTATATTGATGTGGCTAGAAAATCAACAAGTTAATATAGTAACCCAATATGTGTCTCTAAATAATTTATCAATTGGAAAAGTGGAACAATGGATTGTATTATTACTATCATTTATCTATAAATAGTGAAAAGTTACATGCTAAGAAAGAGTTTAGGTTGAAAAAATTAGATTAACCAGTTGATGAATATTTTTTATAAATATAATCATATTAAAGTTACTATAGAAGATAAAGTTTTAGAAAAGTATAATGAGGATTTAGTATGATTAATATAAATTGATTTATGATTAAAATGTATTGAATAAATGAAACATGAACTTCAAATATTATGTTTATGAGTTTGGATAAATATCAAAGAATAATATTAAGGAAATACATGAAGTTTCATGGATTGAAGAAATTCAGGTAGTCTAAAAAAGATAAAATTCAGTGGATACAAATTTTCTGAAAATTTTCAGGAAATATATGAATTAAATTTATATGTAATGAATGAAAATATTATAGGAAAAAACTTTTCTCACAAATATGGAAATTCACGGAGCACCGATTTTAAAGATAAAAAATTATTAAAAAAATTATTAAAAATACTACAAATAAATATTATATTAAGAGTAATGTGTTATTAGGATTTGGAAATTTTGGTTTTTAAGAAAAATTAAAAATTTGATGCATATTGAATTAAAGAAGTGCATGTGATAAAATTAAGAAAACTTGTAGTTTTCAATGGTAATAGTTTATTCTATTGGTACTGTTGGAACTGTGGAATCCTTGGGAACATGGAAAGAAGATGCTTTTTTAATTGAAAATATTTTAGTGGATTTAGAGGATTAGGTAGAATATTTTTTAAGTGGAATCTGTTCTCTCATAGGAAAGAAGTTCAGAAGAAATCTAAAAACACATAGACAAAAGTTCAAAGAAAATATTCAATTTTTGGAAGGGGTGTGTTGATGATGTTTCCAATCAAGTCATATTACTATATAATTTCCCTTTATTTTACATATCAAATTTATTATAAATTATAATATATTGGATTATAGGATTATGAAATTTAAAGGAAAGTATAAGCATTTTATTGATGTAGTTTCACACAAAACATCATAACAGAAATATCAATGTATTTGGAATAGTGGAATCTCATCCTAAGTGACTAGATATTTGAAGTTCATTATGAATTTTAAGAAATCATAGAACAATTAATGACCATTGATAATGGTGGGTTTCTCAAAATTAGTGTGTATGAATGTAGGAACTTATTTTTGGTCTCTATGGTATTGTAAAACCTTTAATGATAATTCCTATAAGGATGATTCATTGAAAAGAATCATCTATGTCTCATAAAATTGAAACTATGGTGATATTTAAGTCATTTGGATCATTTATTATTCATAAAAATAGGGCATGATAGTTTGATATCAGTGCCCCATCCAGACATCATTTCACAAGAAGGAAAATCATTTATCATCCACATAAGTGCAACAAGCATCTAAAATACGTTTTTTGGACCTGAATCACATGTGCACACCAAAATTCCAAATATTATTCAACTCTTCTATTAAAGGTTGAAAGTATACATATATATCATTTCTTGGATTATATGGTCCAAATATGAGTATACTCATGAAACTGAATTTTTTTTATATACATAAATGGAGGAAGGTTTTAAATTTGTATGAAAATAGAACATGTACTAAGAAAAGTAAGAATCATACCAAATAGATTAAAACCATCACATTATAGACCCAACATCACATTAGGTACATTAGCTTCAAAATCAGGCTATCGAGCATTAAATTTATGCCATGAAAATCCATCTGTAGGAAGAATGAACACATAATTATCCTACATTCTCTTGCTATAATGGAATTGCATATTTATAGATATTTCATCAGACATGAAATGATTCTGGAGTCTGGGTATCAAAAGAAAGAAATACATTTCTTTCCATGGCCCATAATATTGTGTTCCATCAGTAGATTTATTCCATCGAGATTTTCCAAATTTTATACAATCATTCTATTCAGCAGTTTGCTCCTAGAATAAGATTCTATCTTTTAGGCAACAATTAATTATGATTTTATAAAATCCCAGTTCATCAACTAACTTCCATGCCATATAATGGTTTTATGGAATATCTGCATTATCTAGAAGTAAGTATTTAAAAAAGGTAAGAATATAATCAATTAAAGTATTAGAAATCCACCACATGGTTTTCCCATGATACGGTCAGATTAGAAATTCTAGAATATTCATTTTACCACATTGTCAATATATTAGATTAATGGAAGAATCAATCAAAATTTTCACCCTGCCAATGTCATAATTTTAATTACATGTATCATGTGTTCTCGTATCGAAGTCTTCTTGGGTCGATATCCTCTCTTTCTCATGATTATTAATAAATAGAAATCAATCATCTAATAAATTATCCAATCCTCCCCTCTCATTAAGATCATGAACTTTTTGATATTTCATTATCTCACCATTTTGATACCAGATATATTATTTTTTTAAAAGAATATTTTTTTATACGGTAGATAACATCTTCATTACCTAACTAAGGTCTTCTGACACAATTATAACATAGGGAACGTTGGTCAACATTATCTAAAGCATTATTAAATGAAAAATCTTAAAACCTCTTCCTCTAATTTTGAAAATCACTTGAAAACTGATCAGTTTCATACATCCAACTTCTATCCATTCAACAAATAAATGTTATATGTCACATCATAAAATAAATTAAATAAGATAAAAGTTAAATTGAAAATATATTTAAGAAATTGGAAGTGTTTAGTTTATATAAAACCATAACTGAAACTCTAGTCTTTAAAAGAATCATATTATAAAAGAAAAAAATACTATATATACAAAAAAACTATAAATATCACCAAAATTTTTCTTATAATTTCCCATATACATTTTAGGGTTCCATAGATCCTTTTCAATTTAAATTTTTTCATTTTGTGCATCCCTTACTAAATGAAATATTACTCTTAGAGAATTGATAACTTATCCTAACTTCAACTTGTCCCTTCTAAATTACTCTTACACATTCCATCTAGTGTTTTCCTTTTTACCTTTTTATTATTTTTAAGATTATATAATATAACGTATCTATCACTCTACCTTATATTTAGTCCTTTATCATATATTTTATTTATTACCAATTTTTTTGAACATATTTATTATAATATTGATTAAAAAACTCAAAAAGATTAAATCATAACAAAATAAAATATATAAAAATATTTTTAAAAACTATAAATAATAAGAAAGTCCAAATATATGATTTTTATTATAAATTAATGGTGAATAGATGTGAAAATTTTATGAAATCCCAAAAAAATAATAAATTACGGCTTGATGATGAACCATATTATTTATTATGTCATCAAATCAAAGCATAAAATCAATGTATTTGATATTTAGATTTTCCTCAAACTCATTATTGAACCAAAATCCATTTATGATAATATCATTAAAATTTAACACCAAAATAAATAAATGAACACCCCTAGTGATCATCATGAAAAAACACTCCTAAATATAAATTATATTTCATGATATAATCACAAAATTTACATAAAAATATTTAAAATGAATAATAATTCTTTTATCTTGATCCAACACATAAAGACCCACATTTTTCTCATGAGGGATGTATTTTATGCTCCTTTAATTTATATCATCTTCAAGGATAAAACAATATTATAAAAAATATATGAATTTCAAATGATCTATGAAATCCCAAAATAAAAAGAAGAAAAAAATTATTGAACACCCATCTTAACATGTAGAAAATAAGAAAAATAAAAAATGGGAAACTAAACAATTAATAATTTAAACTTCAATATAAGTTTAGATAACCATTGTTTCAGCACCCACAAGCATATTTAACCATACCAAAAGAAATTAAATGTGAAAAAATTAATCTACTTTCGTGTTTTTAACCATGAATAAAAATAAAATGTATGGTAAATAGAATACATGAACAATTTGGAATTCATAGATTTAATAATGAAGAAAAATATAAATGAAAAAAGAATAGAGGAGAGATCACCACAAGTGGAGAAGAAACCCAATCACAAAATACTATGGATCGGTAGCTATGGCTGAAATGTGGGGGATCTGGACTGAAATGTGGGGTGAGGATGAGGTAATGGTATTTGGGTAAGTTTATCCCAATACTTTTTATTACAAAAATTTGTATAGATATGTCATACCAATTGTTTTAAAAAACCATTGGTAAATCCTACAAAGAAACCTATCTTTACCAACGGTTAAAGATAACCATTGGTATAACTCTCACATAAGTAGGATATACCAACGGTTTGAAACATTGTTGGTATAGAGCTACCTATAAAAATGTTTTTCACAAACTATTAGTATAGGTCCATTGTTATAGAATCAAATTATAGTTGTGATTCCCAATAGACTGTTGGTTATGCCCGATGCTTGTCATCAGCCCATGGAAATCAGGAATTTCTTTTTGGTCATGGGATAGTAAAACTCATATAGGAGGATGGGTTGAACTTATTCGGTTCATTATATGACTACTTAGAGAAATGGTAGTAGTGGAAAGATATTACATGTCCCTTGAGAGGGATAACATCTCTAAAATTGATATAAAGAGAATGATAAACTTTGAAGAAGTACAATATTTGGATGTAAAAGAGTTTGTATAAGAACAAAATCTACAAATACCCATGCAAAAAACATTTCCATAGATTTACATAGTATGAAAGAGTATAAGAGAGGTTAGAGAACTTTAAAGATATGGTTTTATAGTCACTAAGGATGTTGAATAACCATTATTTCATAGTAATGAACCTTTAACCTACAAATAATTTGTAAATGGAATAAATGTTTCTAAATGGAAGGAAGAAATGAATTATGAAGTAGATTACATGTATCAAAACCAAGATTAGATTTTGGAGGATCCTCCAGTTGATGTAAATACCATTGGTTCAAAATGTGTATTCAAGGAGAAACATGACATGTACTGTCAATTCGGTACCTATAATACATTTTTGTTTGTAAAGAGGTACAAATAGATTCAATGTATTGTTCATGATGAAACCATTTCACCAGTCACTATTCATAAAGCCATCATAGTTATACGTTTCATAGAATCATACCATTATTATGAGATTTGGCATATAGATTTAAAAACATCATTCCTTAATGAGAACCTTCAAGGAGAAGAATTTTTTACAAGACCCAAAGGGTTTGTGACTTTAGGTAATACTAATGAATCCTAAAAATTATAGTAATTTATATATACATTAAAGAAAGAATTAAGGTCCTGGAACATTCATTTTTATGAGCCTATAACATAATTTGGTTTTATAAGTAATTAATGTGAGTGATTTTTTTATATATAGTTTAGTGGGATTGTGATAATTTTCCTAATAGTATATGTTAATGACATTTTACTTATTTTCAATGAGATACCATTATTACAGATAGTTAAGGCATGGTGAAATAGATTCTTCTCTATTAGAGACTTTGGTGGTGCGACATATATTCTTGGGATCATGTTCTATTATGATACATCTAAAATACTACTCAGTATATATATGGGTATATATATTGATAGGATATTGAGTAGGTTTAGTATGGAACAATCCATTAGGTGATTATTTACTATGTCACATAGTATTCATCTTAATTAGAAAATGTGTCCTTAGAAACATAAAGAGATTCATAGAATGTAAAGTATTCCATATGATTTATCAGTTGGGTTACTTATGTATTCCATGTTGTGTACTGGAATAGATTTTTCTTATGCCTTAAGTGCAGTGAGAATATATCAGGAAGATCCAGGATACCACTATTGGATGGTTTTCAAAACTATCCTTAATTATATGAGGTAAACTATTAGTATTTTCTTAGTATGTGGAGGATGTTAGGACCTAGTATTTCGAGTATATGTAGATGCTAGTTTCCAAACATATCTAGATGATTTGATGTCCTGTCAGGATACGTCTTCACCATTAATAGAGGTGTTGTGAGATGGAATATCTCAAAACAAGTAGTGGTTACTAATTTTACAATGGAGTCAGAGTATATTGGGGCTTATGATATATCTAAAGAAGAAGTATGGATACAAAATTTATTTCAAGTGATAGATGTAGTACCTAATAGTAATGAACTTATCATGGTTTATCGTGATAATACTGTAGTGGTGGCTCTCACCCAAGAACCAAGGTCACATCAATTGATGAAGAATATACTCCAAAAGTATTATCTCTTAAAGGATTTTTCTCAATTAGAATAATTTATAGGGATATGAATTTACATGGAATATTATTTCCTAACAAAAACCCTATCTTAGTAGAAGCATGATCTTCATGTGATAGCTAAAGGTCAAAAAATTTAATAGAACATTAATTTTGTAAAAGTGGGAGTTTGTTAGAGTTGGTCTCCTATAACCAACTATTTTTATATTTAGAATACTGAACATATTCAAATATGTGAATATTAAATATTTAATTCCATTTATTGATTATTATTCTATATAATTTAAATTGTTAATATCCTAGGTTATTTGTCTCATCAAAATAGGTCGTAATAGTTCCCCACTATGATGATAACCTTGAGACTATATGATGTTATCTCTTAAATATTTACCCTACGATCAGCATGATGAATTGTGAATGGGCACAAAGTTTGTATACTATTAGTTGATAGTGATTTTAAGAGGATGAGGCTTTATATCATTAAGTTTTCATTTAGTTATCTCCAAGATGAGGAATTATGAGGACATACCCTCAAATAGGAATTCTACATGTTTGTTAGTCATAAGATAATCCTATCTTCATGCTTGTATAATGGTATTTATAATATAATATTATTATTAATACTTATCATGACTCACATACTTATATGTATTTATAAAACCCATGATGCACTATTTTCACACTATGTAGGATACATAGGGTATATCACAACTAATATATTATTAATGAATAAGTTGAGGAAGGACCATTACCTTCCATTTATGGAAGTAAATATCATGGCCATCTGATTGAAATCGAACCATTGAAATAAATCTTATATACATGGTGATTTAGACATGTTTCTTCTGGTTAATTAAATAAATATATACCAATCATTACACTTGATGACAAAAATAAGAAACTTTCTTAATAAAATATCAAGACAAAGGGGTTATATTACAAAATCCACTCTTATATGTGGTTTTTGATGTTGTGAAATTAAATTCTTACTATTGGGTGCCTTGAACTCTCTATAGATTTTAATTTTTTTACTTGAAGAATTCCCTCATTATCCTAATGAGGAATAATCTTAGAGTGTTACACACTATGTTTTTCTATTAATGTGAATTAAATTATATTTAAATTTAATTATTGGAATAAATATTAATATGATGCATGAGGATTAATTTTATTCTTGATTTATTGGCCACATAAATTAAATAAATATGTATTTGTAAGGTAATTATTTAATGACATGGAAATATAATATTTATTTAAATATTTAGTGAGTAAATTTTTAAATAAATTTTTATTTGTGAATTTTATAAATATCAAGGAGGATGATTGGAAAAAAACAAGGTCCAAAGATAAATTATAATTTTCAAGATGGTAAAATAATATTCATCATTGAAACAATAAGAGCACTCCATGAAATAATAGTCATAAAATTATTATTACATGGATTGAGGTCATTTAAGTGACTAAAATATTATTAAGGGCATATGTGCAATTAAATAATAATTAACCCTAAACCAAACCCTATAAATAGAATGAAAATTTTATTATTAAATAGTTTATGAAATTGGATAATATTTGTGCATAACATAATCTAGAGGTATCTCTCTCTCAAGACCAAAGAACACGATAAAGTTTATTCTCTCAAGATTGAGAGGTTATCAGGCCTCTTCCAAGATCTCATGAATGAGAGTGAAAGGATTATTATTCAAGCCTAAAGGAATTATCACAAAAATCAGAGAAAACACTTCAATATGATCAATCCAATTTTCTAGATCCTAAAAATCAATCGACAATGTTTAATGATAAAATCAGAACATGTGGATCATATTTAGAGGGATTCTAAACATGGATCCTAAAAGTTTAATGTAGGTAGATCGAAAGGGTATCGAATGACCAAATTTTTCATCAGAAAAGAATCTCAACATCGTGGTATTGTTTATTGATATACATTTAAATTAATTATATATTTAATGTGAAGTATCCTCTTGTTTATAGAGTTTTTTACCAAGTTTCATAAGAAAATGTTTCATTGTTCATGGATCCCACATCATGTACATCGTAGAATATCCATTGAATCAGAAAATTGTTGAGTCGGGCCTGACCCTAATAAGTGGATCCATTGAGAAAAAAATCAACACATTCTTCTCCCAATGTTCTTCATTACTAAATAATTCAAGGTACTGTAATTAATATTTAATTATTATTATAAAAACCCTAATCCTAGTATACTGGAGAGGGTGTACTAATTTTTTAAAACGAAATAGATCCAAGACTCGATTCCCAAAGGAACTATTTGTTTAGTAGTTTGGGAAACCAGATTACACACTTGAAACATACTTTAAAATTGAAACTATAAAATACAATATAGTCAACACTATGAGGATGCCAATATTCTCCAAGATTAACCATGCATATCAGTCATAATACACATCTTGGAATCCTTGAGAAAATAAAACATAATAAAGGGGAGAGATTAGATGCTATGAAATGGTAAGTGTACAGTGGAATCTATATTGAATAAATAAACATAAACATTAAGACAAGGTATACAACTGAAACACAATCAATTTAAACATAATTTTGATAAAAATATGGTAAGAATAAATGAAAATTAAATAATTCCATATAAATAATCACATGAATATTCTTATAATCAAATAATAACATGTAATATCAATAAATAATATCATAATGATGGAATACATAATGTCAGACAACATAAACATACCTTCAAGGCTTTGGCCAAGACACCATACATAAATAAGTAATGCCTCAGCCAATAACCAAACTGGTTTGTCTCATGAGACCCATTGATCCATAAATGGGATATAGTGGGATCCTCCCATCACTTACATAGTATATTGCATTCCTCATATGAATACATAATGAACAGAAACATTCATTTTAAAAAATTTGCATATGAAATTTGAATACTTTAACCATAAACCATGAATGCTGCCAAAATAACACATCTACCTTCAAACTGATCATATAATCTTTGATAAAATATGGAAGATTTTATCATAAGATATCCACCTCAATTAAGCATAAAATCCAATAAAATATGTTAACATAGATGAAAATAGCCTAATAAAATCATTAAAAAATCTAGAGAGAAATAATATTTTTTACTTCAAAATCATTTATTTATAAAATTGTGCTCTTATAAAACAAAATGTTTTCATTTAGAGGAACCATGTAAAGTTATAAATTATTCTTCCAAAACATTAAGGCTTCATAATGAAGGTAAAATAATCTTTTTCTATATATTTTAAAAATACATTCCTTCTATATTTTTTTTAAAAGGTCATAAAGTACCTCGTTTGGAAAACAAAAAAATCATTTCAAACCGTTTTATAAAAATTAAAACATGGCTAAAAGACTTTATATTTTTTTTAGATAATATAAAAAAAAATTGGAAAACATTTTTAAAAAATATCTGGACATGGATGATAAATATTCCCCAGTAGATACTTACATATAAATAATCTCGAATAATAATGAGATTGTGATAATATCCCTTTCCACTTTACAATCAGTAGAATTGTATGCACCATGAAAGAAATAAAATTATACAAATATAAAAATACAATAATATTAATAATAATACTCATAAAATAAATCATGGGGTATTATATACACCACACAAAAGAAACAAGTAGTGTATAAGGTATGTGTCCTATAGAAATACAAGTGAAACAAAAATCACTTACCCTGTACTTTACATTAGACGAATGTGATTTAACCTACTAAATAAATTTTTAAAACAAGTTATTAATTTATTAAAGAACCATATCCACATTTATTATATCATATATTATCTCTTTATATCATTTTGTTAATAATATTCCTATATTACCCTTGTTTTAGGTGCTAACTGCTTTATTTTCCTATGTTCATTTTGTCATGTAAGTCCTGTTTATTATGAATAGGATATATATATATATTTCATATATATAATAATAATAATTTCATATATATTATATTTACTCACTATATATATATTTATAATCATTATTTAATGGTTAACGTGGAAAATGTATCTCATCGTGTCGTGGAGATGGTTGGTTGTATGTACACACGAGCGACGATATCATTCCCTTAATAGTGAAATGGTTAAAAATTGTATGGTATATTAATTATAAAGAGTATATATCATGTAATATTTATTATTTTTATCTATCATATCCATAATTATATCTATCAAAATAAAACAATGATGAAAAAAAATTATTTCACGGTGTGAAGACATGTAAGTCGTGTGTACACACGCACGATGCTTTTGTTTTTTGTAGGATGGATGAAAGGTATAATATGGTTATCCCTTAATCGTAATAAAATCTCAGAATACATATTATATTAAAATAATTACTTTATTATGGTAACAACACATGAAGAGGATGTGGAAAAAGAAATTAACATGAATGAGTTGGTAAAACAATTACCACTTCTTCGATGAAATTCCTTTAGATCTCTTCTCATGGGATCTGGAGATAGTCTTTTTAGAAGAATAAGACCTAAAAATCTTGGACAAGGTTTTTTTGGGTAGAAATGGGAAGGGGTTGGTCGATGTAGAATGCTAAAAGTAATGTGAATAAGTGATAGAGATGGTACCATTTTAAAATTGAGGAGGGGAAACTTTTAGAAACTCACCAAATATTAAATTAATATAAATTAATTTTTCATCAAAAAAAGAACCAAAGTGAGTTGTTTAGAGTATAATATTAGTATGGATCTAACTAATCTCAACCAATATTTTTAGACAATTTTATGTCACATTCTTACCTTTTAATTTTTACTTTGACCCTTATTAATCTCTTTAACTCGTACTATGACAACAAGTGTTTTTATGACCTAAGGGTTAATACATTTACTATAAAATGAAAAAAAAACCTAAAATGAGTCATGGATGAAATTTTTAACATTAAACTAATAATTTATCTGAATTTCATATTTTTAAGAATTTTATATCATTAAATAAAATATAATGAATTTTAATATAAAATTTATGTCAATTTCAAGCTATTCATTACTTCAGTTTTTTAAATTATCATTACAATATGATATCTTCAAAACAAAGACTTTAATAAATACCTAATATGTCTAGGTAATATAGAAAAATTCATGGATGGCATTAATTATATACAATTATATTTAATTTAATATTTTAAAATTATTATTTTTTGATATTTTCATTAATTAAAAATGTACTGCAACATTATTGAATAATCCATTAAGATAATTATATATATATTGGAAATTAAAAATAAATTATCACGATTAGTATAAACATTTTATCTTTATATTTAATATTTATAGTCTAATTTATCATCTGTAATAACCTATATTAAAAATGATATAGTTATTAAAAATATGAGTATGACATCTTTAACTTCTCTTTAAATAAAATATAATAAATGTAATAATCTCATCCAAGTGGCTTACAAAGGTTATAATATTGGATAAAGAATTATTTTTTTTGACACCAACTTATAAAATGATATTTAAACAAGTTTTTGTGTAATTTTATAATATTTATAATATTGTGTTTACCCTTAATTACACATTTTTCCTTTAACACATTTCGAAAAAAATTTACTAATGTTACTATTAATAATTCAAAAAAATAAAATAATTATATTTAAATAATTTGGACCCACTGATTAAAAATATGGAATACATTTTTCAAAATTAAAAGCACATAAATTTTGGTAATTAATTAAAAATTAATCATTTTGACACAATGATAAAATGAGTTTTAAAAGTAAAACTTTCAAAAGATTAAAATAATTTTTTTTCTAAATTCATTATGAAATTGATTCCAATGAAATAAATTGTATTAAATGATAAAAATTTAATATAATTTTACTCTAAAACAAATTATGAAATATAATTTGACACTATAAATTATTTATATGGAAAGATGTTTTCAATTAAAATGCATTATTTTATCACTATTCATCAAAACATAAAACTCATTAGAAAAATACAAAAAATTCAACCAAATAAAAATTGGATATACCTATTTCAAAGAAAATGACTGTTTTTTCAAATATAAATCAAAAAAATGTCAAAAAACTAGATTTAAATATCTGCAATATCAAAATGTGACAAAACCTCTTTTAGAAAAATATAACCTTTTATGCTTAAAATTTGTTTTATTCATCTCTTAAGCCTGTAAAAATTATTGGATGCATTTAAAAACATTTTTTTGAATATATAAAATTAATATTTCACTAATATATTTCACTAATAGTGATTAATTTAAATGTTAATGATAAAATAAAATTGTGGGTATAAAAATAGTTTTTAGTATAAAAAGATTATTTATCTTCAATTGGTTTTTTTCCATTTCCAATAAATTCATTTTATAAAAATACATAAAAAATATTTTCATAATTTAGTTACTCCTATTAAAAATATTCAACTTAATTTCAAGTGTTAAGATAATAATATTCAATTCTATATCATGTTCGTTTAAGTACGGTGTTTCATCAAACGTATAGTATCTAAGAAATTGAATTTATTTAAGAAGATACCTGAAATAAAATCTTAGGGTGTTACATTCTTCCCTCCTTAAATTAATTTTGTCCTAGAAATTTAAAATTTCACTTAAAAATTAAATGGTTGATATTTGAAAATTCCTTTGTGGGAAAGCCACATCATAAATTGGGATAATAAAACATCATCTTAATTATATGGAATGATAAATACAAAGATCACCACAAAATTAGGATTTCTAAAAGGATAACATTAGTGGAATCTGAAAACCAGGACATGGAAGAGAAATAAAACCTTCATGTTCTAATTGGGAGTGTTATAGAATAGGATCATCAAAAATTATACCATCACAAAATCATAAATATTGGATCGGTTAAAGACACCATTGATTTCTAGGTAATAAAATTAAATGAATAACATTTTTGTTCTAAATTCATTTCCTATAGTTGAGGGATTATTTAACTATCCATATAAGTATTTACATGATTTGTTTCCATTTCATAAGAATGATATTATCATTTGGTTATTCTTGGATCTATTATCACTTCATATATTATGTCAGGAAATGGATATTCAAGTTCAATTTTTCATACCTGAAGCACTTTTATGAATCATAATATCCACAAGTTATTCCTTCAGCCTTTAAATATCTACTAAAACTAAAATGGACAGAACAAAGTATCGAATAAATTATACTTTAACCTTAAATAATAATATTCAATGTTAAAATTAATCCATTACAACCTTAAGACTCATCCAAAATACTTTTTTCTAAAATTCAAAGTCCAAATAGGTATCAAAATTTCCAAAATAAAACCTGACATCAGATTTACCAAAATGAATAAACCATTATATGAAAAAACTAACTTTAATCTACAAAAAAAAAGTTTTACTCAAAATTTAACTAATATTATTAAAAAAATAATTATTCCACCTCAGAATATTATAGACTAATATTGAGACCCAAAAAAATTGAAGGATTTGATCATATAGTCTAAAAAACTATTAATCACTCTTAATGTCTTATATCAAAATTTTATTTTCTTAAATCACATAATCTTCCAGAAATATCCATAAAAAACCTAAATTTCTATATGTTCACTAAAATATCATATTTGAATCCAAAATAAAATTCTCTATTTATTCCTCAAAATATTTTTTACCTTAATATTATAGGATTCCACAATAGTGAATGTCTTCTAAAATAATATTAATTACTTAATCAGCAAGTCATTTTCCAATTTCATGGTTATATATTAAAAAATGTCTCTAAAATAAAAATAACATATATCCATTATATATTTTTACGAAAAAATGTAATACTAACTAGGAATTCATGGATCCTAGTGGTAGGCGCTACACAATTGTCACCCATCGGTTGTGGGTTCAAACCCCATGACCATTCCGGACATGATGGGTTATCACCTGAAATGTGGGATATACATTTTATTAAACTATATTAATATAAATTCTAAAATTAATGTGATGGAAATATTTGAAATAATCTTAATCACTAAATATCATTTTAACTAATTCTTTCAATACAACCCCAATACATAAATACTTCATCAATTTATTTCCACACAGGTCCTTCCTTGGTCTAGAGTTTATCCATTAGAATAGGGAATTGAATCTAGTAATGCTCAGGTTCCTCATATTCAAGGCGGTGGACTATAAATGGATTCTTAGGATACATTTTATTTACTTCCAATAATGATTTTTCCTCCGAAATTATTTTATTTATGTCCTTCATTCCTATGCATAAATCATTTATTCATTCTATTGAGACACATTCCTGGGTGTATTGTTACATATTTCATGAATGATGGAAATCGAGCCTTCTTTTCTCTATGGTATCCACTGCTGGAGGTCATAGAAATCTCCATCCTTCTCTTCTTTGGTGAGTTTAGGAGTTGGTTAAGGTATATATTGTTAATCATATTTTGGGGAAATTGATTAGGAATGAACATGATATCTTTCACTCCTATCAATATATCATTTTTTTCTCATCACAACCACCTTTTTCATGATGTTCAATGTTAATATGGCTTATTTGGGTTCTAGCCATTGACTAAAACTAGAAGGAATAGTGTGAGTAAAAATAGTCATACTGAGAAAAACATATAATCAATTATAGAATATCGTGACAATCTATTTTCAATTTAAAACACCTTAGGTTTAAAATAGGTTATTCATTTTCATTATATATTCAAATCCTTCATAATGGTTTGTAATGAAAATGTTAATTATCTCGAGAATATCCCATGGGACTATCAAACAAGGTTCACAGTAAGGCCCTTTATCATGTACCATGTTATGCTGATTTATTCTCGACACACCTTATCAGAGTTGTTACTTCTAGGTACATCTATTACAGAACTGCGTCCACTTGTAGTACCTAGAAAGAGACTTATTTCTAGGAAGACCCACATAATATCTACCTTACCAGAATTCTATTATGTTATTCTATACTTATCCTCAAAGTCTATCATATGATTATGTTTCCAAATCCATTTTTCTTAATCTACTCTCCATGGATTATGTGAAACTTCCTTTGATACAAACTATAATGACCTAGAACCCGGTATCCCTAATTCGGTTCCTTACTTTATTAAATTGACATAGATACAAGAATAAAATAGTAAAGGACCGATTATTTTAGCAGTTTTGGAAACTATATTACATTCTAGAAACATACACTTTAATTGATGCTATAAAATAAAACATAGCCAATCCTATGAGAACACCATTATTCTCATAGCTTAACCCTTCATATTAGTCATAATACAAATCTTGGAATCCTTGGAAAAATAAAACATAATAAAGGGGATATATTAGATTCTCAGTAAGGGAAATCATACAAAAATTTCTATTATGAATAATTAAAAATAAACATTAAGAAAATTTGTATAATTGAAACACAATCCATTTAAACATAATGTTGAGAATAATATAGAATGAGTAAATGAAAATAAAATAACTCCATACAAATAATTACATGGAAATTACCCAAAAAGCATAGCCAGAGGAAAAACCTCCGACCATTTATTAAAATCGGAAAAGTTCAGTACACAAGAACCACATGCCAAACACAACCACTATAACACATCAAAACCAACCCCATCACCATCTCCATAATAACAAGATTCCTCCGCAGTCGTCGATTCCCACTCCGAGCTGTCATAGTGCTTCAAAAATTTGGAATACTTTCTTCTAAGGATCAACCGTTCCAACGGAAGAAATTCATTATTAAGTTGGATAGATAATGGTCCACCTTCTTTATAGATAGAGGATCTAGTTGGCATTGGCTTCGATGGATAAGAGTAGTCCTTCCTGGACCGTCTTCATGGTGAGAAATGCGTCTCCTCCTGATTTCTAGATAAAATCTTCTTCCCTCCCCGAATAGCATCATTGTATGAGGATCTGACTGAGCCCGTATTTTCCTTTTCACTATCAGATACATGCCCCCATCTCCCAGGAACCTGCATCTGCTTATATTTCTCCATTCGACTTTTCTGAATGTGGTAACCCGTATCAATCATGGAAATACAATGTGGTTGGCCCAACACCTTATGACTTGCACAAGACCCATTTCCCACTTCCTCATGCACTGCATCATCATCATGCCTAGCACATAACAAATTCTCCACTTCGCCAATCACATCATCTTCCTTCCGATCCTGCATGCTGGCATCCACACTCACTGTCTCCAGGTCTTGAAAGAGGTTCCTCATGGACACCGAGATCATCACACCATTATCATAAAAATTCAGTTCACATATTCTTGTCACCCCCACAGGTTGAATAACACCACATTCCACCACTACAACAGCAAGCCTTCCATCCATGTCTTCCGTCGAAGACCCCTGCTTCCCATTTCTCATATTTTCACTGCTACACTCCATCACAACAGCAGCTCCTACAAGCGAGTCACCTTCATTCCTACGGCGATCAAGAGGAGACATGCCATCATTATTGACCCCTGGATCTTCTTGCCTCTCCCCTATAGCCACTAGTGTGCTTTCTACCATTCCAGTAGTAGCATCGCTTCTGTCCGTAGCTCCCTTGGCAACATTCCCCTGTTACAGGTCCTCCTTCAGTCTATTTAGAACCACAGACACCAGAGGATTTGTGGAGTCAACTAGATTTTCCAAAAAAGATGCATCTCAGGGGCCACGTCCAGATTCATAGCCTACCCAATAATCAACAACAGACTTCCTCCTCCTATACACTACATAAACGAAAGAAGTGGTGTATAAGGTTTGCCTCCCATAAAAATAAAAGTGAGAAAAAAATCTCTTGCATTACACTTTACATTAGTTGAATGTGATTTAACCTCTTGTATAATGGTTTAAAACATGTTATTTTTTTATTAAATAACCATACATGTATTTATTATATAAAATATTATCTTATTATATCTTTTTGTTAATAATATCCTGCTATAACCCTTATTTCGGGTGTTAATTGCTTCATTTTTTTATGCATGTTTTGTCGCGTAAGTCATGTTTCTTATGAATAAGATATATATATATATATATATATATCATAAACGGAATGGTATTAAGTTTATATATATTATATTTATTAATTATATTCATTTTTATAATCATTCTTGAATGGTTAACATGAAAAATGTATCTCATCGCGCCGTAGAGACGATTGGTCGTATGTACACATGAGCAATAATATCATTACATTAATGGATAAATGGTAATGAATTTGATGGTATATTAATTATATAAAATAAATATAATTTTATATTGAATATATATATATGTTATATCCATCATTATATCCATCCAAACAAAGTGGTGATGAAAAACATATTATACCACAATGGGGAGACAATAAGTCATACATAGGCACACATGGTGTTTTTGTTTTTTAAAGATATATAAAATGTGAAATATGGTTGTACAAAAAAATTGATTACATATCTGAGTATATATGATACACGATTTATTACTTTAACATATAAATAACAAAATAATATAATGTAGAAAAAGAAATGAACTTAAATGAGTTGGTAAAACAATTACCTCTTTTTCAGCAGAATTTCTTTAGATCTCTTCTCAATGGATCTAGGGTTGGTATTTTTATAATAATAATGCCTAAATAACCTGGAAAAAGATTTTGGGGACAAAAATGAGTATTTTTTTTGATAGAAGGGTCAATGTGGTGTGAATAAGTGAGGTGGAGGTTCTATTTTATAATTAAGGCGGGGAGATTTTTGGAAACTCTGAAAATATTAAATTAATATAAATTAATTTTTTATTAAAAATGGATCCAAAGTGAGTTATTTTGAATCTAATATCATCATGAGTCAAAATAATTTCAACCAATAATTTTTAGGTAAGTTTAGGTGACATTATTACACTTATCTTTTTTCTTTAACCCTTATTTAATCTCTTTAACTTTAACCACGACAAAATGTGTTTTTACTACTTGAGGGTTAATATAGTTATTATAAAATGAAAATAAAAACTAAAATGAGCCATGGATGGAATTTTTAGCTTCATCCCAATCATTTTTTCTGAATTTCATATTTTTATAAATTTTATATCATTTAATAAAAAATAATTTATTTTAATAAAGAATTAATGTCAATTTTGATACTATTCATAACTTGACTCTTTTAAAATATCAAAATAACATAATATATTTGAATAAAACACTTTAATAAATCCCTAATATGTATATTTCATCTATAAAATTGTTGGAGGACATAAATTATATCAAATTAAATTTATTTTATTATTTTTAATATAATTTATTTAATATTTCCATTAATTAAATAATTACCGCAACATCATTGTATAATCCTTTAATGTAATTATTTATTTCAAAAAAATTGAAAATAAATTATCACATTTAATATAAACATTTTCTATTTTGTTCAACTTTTTATAGTCGAATTTAACTTATGTATGGATTATTATTAAAAATGATAGATTTAATAAAAATAAGAGTATTACATCTTTAACGTCTCATTAAATTGAATATAATAAATTCCATTCTCCCATCCAAGTGGCTTGAAAAGGTTAAAATCTTATCCCAGGGATGATTTTGTTCAGAAAACACTTATCCACAAATATTTGGACATGCATTAGGTTAATTTTACAATATTTATAATATTATTTTTATCTTTAATTATTTGATTTACCTTTAAATTTGTTAGTAAAAAAATATTAAAGTTATTATTCATAATAACCACAAATAAAATAAAACTATTTAAAAAAATTGTACCCATTTATTCTTAATAAAGAATCCATTTTTCAAAATTTAAAACACAGAAGTTGTAGTAATTAAATTTAAATTAATTTTGTTGATGGAATGCGAAAAAAATGTTTTAAATTGAAACATTCAAAAGATTGAAATATTTTTATATGCAAATTCAAAGTGAAATTGATTCCAATGACCTACATTGGATTAATAGATAAAAAATTATTCTAAATATAATTTTAAAATAATTAAAAATATAATTTTACTCTATAAATTATTTAGACTAATATTAGTTTTCAATTTAAATGAAATATTCTATTACTCTCCGTCAAAATATAAAACTTATTAGAAAAATAAAAAAATTAAAGAAAATTAAATTTTTTATATTTATATTTCATATAATAATATTATTTTTTCAATTATAATTTATAAAAGTATCAAAAACAAGATTTAGAACAAGCATTCCTTCAAAAGGTGGAAAAACAACTTTTAAAAAAATATGACCTTTTATGCTAAAAATTGATTCTATTCTTATATTAAGCCCATAAAACTTAATGATTGACTTTAAAAACATTTTTTTTAAAATATAATATATATATATATATATATATTCACTTATATATTTCACAAATAGTGATTAATTTAATTTGTTATGATAAAATACCATTTTAGGCACAAAATTAGTTTTTTATTAAAACACATCCTTTATATTCAATTGGTTTTTATTTTTATTTTGAATGAGTTAATTTTATAAAGAGAAGTAGACTATATTATAATAATTTAGTTAATCCTCTTCAAAATCCCCAACTTAATGAATTGTGTTAAAAATAAAAATATTTAATTCTATATCACGGTTCGTTTATGTTCGGTGTTGCATGCAACATATACTATCTATGAAATTGAATTTATTTAAGAAGATACATAGTTTAAAATCATGGGTTGTTAAAATTATTATTAATGTTATAATAATATTTTTTGAGAATTTTTTTTACTATCCTTTAATATGAAATTGGTAGTGATTGGGTTTCGACGATTCTGTAGGAGAAAACATTGGAATCTTAATTAATGAGTTTAAATTTAATATTAAAATTAAAAAACCAAAATAAAATATTTATTTTTTTATTTAATATATAATCATTTTTTAATTACTCATATCCCTCTATGATATTATTTTCTCGCATTGTTCAACTAGGTGTTTAGATAGATCCAAACATGAATATATCATAATTAATGGATGATAATGATTATGAAAGTAGTTTATTTTGGAATAAAATAATTATTATAGAATAATAATGATATTACTTGGATATATTTTATTTTTTGAATAATATTTGAGAACATTATAATAAATAATAAATAAACAAGATAAAAAACAAGATACATTACTTCATGGACGAGGTAGTCCACGTAATACACAATTAAAATTTACATTTTCTGTAGAATGATAGATAACAGTGGTGGATTATAATTTTTCTCTATGTAATAATAATTATATTATATACTTTACAATTATTCTTAAATTTCACCCTTATAACCCATTAATAAAGGCATTTGTGAAAAGTAGAAGTTGTCCCTCTGTGGAGGCAGTAGCCCACACAATGCACGAATGACAGTTTCTTTTTTATTAATAGAAAAGGGGGAGTTCGGTCGGTAGTTTTTACCTTATAGTTATAATTATGTATGAAAACAATACTTGTGTAATTATAAAGTAATTAGAAATTTAAATTTGTGACGATAGGAATGAAAAAAACACAAATTAAGAAAAAGTACTCATGTAGAAAACTTTGGATTTCCCTTGGAAGACTCCTCAGAAATGGTGGTATTGTGGAAATATATTGTCACCAGAGGCTCAAGGAGAAGAAATAGTATTTTATGGGAAGTAAAATGGTAGAGTTGTAATGGTAAACAAGTTATTTGGAGTGGTATTTAAGGGTTTGTTATTGACACTCTTTTTAAGTGTTTAGAATGGAATATTTGTTAATATCTCAACTTAATATAAAAGGAGAACAAGTTTCACTTGTCAAAAAGACTCAAAAATGAAAAATAATGAAGTGGAAAATTATATAAGGTCAAAAATACATCGAAACTTCATTTTATGACATGTTTTAAACATGTTTCAATGTTATTTACTATTATAATTTTTACTCTTACATTTTTTTGTTTTACCTTGATAACTATTGTTTACCTAAGTAATTTACTTTTAATGTATAAAAATAAAATGATAATTATTAAATAATTTAAATATATTTATTACAATTATGAAATATATTTTATTATATAATACTTCCATTTTTTATGAAAATTAAATTTTAATATTAGCACAAGTAATGTGTACAACCCCTTTTCAGAAAAAGTACATTTTTAGCATATAATTCAGGTGTAGGATACAACTATCAATATTATTGGTTTTAATGATACAAATAGGTTTATTATAAAAATAAAATAAAATTCATATCCATTTTGTATCAATTTAATTCCGAATTTTACCAAAATAATATTAAGTTAAAAATAGATCAAAGAAATTTCTTTTATTGGAAAAGTTTACTTGAGTTTATAAAATGTTAAACATAAGTTTTATAACTTCATAATGGTACATACAAATGTATAGTTTCAATCATTAAATACATATTTGAATAATTAAACGGATCTGTAAACTTTTAGGTCATTCTAATATAATGATAAGGTTATTGAATTTACATTTTTAGTAAAAACTATATTCTTCACTATTCCCTAAAAAATCAAGTATTTTAGAAAAATACTAAATATTTATCTTAAGTTAATACTTTTATTCTAAATAAAAAAAATTATTTGGGAAAATTAAAATTCTAAATTTTGAGAATTTAACACTTAAATTAAAATATAAAAACATAATGAAAAATGTTTTCATAGGAAAATATATATTATTAAAATATTAATTACCATTATTATTATTTATTATAAATTATTCATATAAATTAGTTTTAATGTATTATTCAAACCAGAAGTATATATTTCACTTCTTAAATAACACCTAAAAGACAATTTTTTTGAAAATATTTATTTAAAAAATAAATCAATCTTATTATTTATTTACAATTTCCAATTTAATTTATCAATGCCTTAGCTTTTTCCATGACCTGAATTTTTATTTCCACATATATTTAATAATTTTGTTACATATAGTGTTACCTAATAATTATATGTATATATTTTAACAGTTATACATTATTTTGTATCTTTTTGGTGTTCTATATTGTGTGTATCTCTTGCAATCAAACATATTTGGTATTAAAAGAATCTATAATTTAAATTCCTCGGGTGTTACACAAAGTGTCAATAACTTTAGAGAATAATCTTGAAAAAAAAATCCTTCTCTTTATTTATTTGGAGCAAGATTACATTTAAAATATTTCATTTATGTTTTGATAAGAAAGTTTCTAGGAATATTAGAGTAATTATTCTGTGGATTCCTTTTTTTTTTGAACATTAGTGAACACCTCCCAATAAATGGTATTTTTTCTTTACTTTTGATTGGGAATTCTTGAAGGATCGACCACCACTATTTATAACTTTGTGGGAAAGGTTCTTCTTCCCCCATTCAATAGAATGTCCTATATCGGGTTACTCTTTCCCTAACATTTCAAAATGTATAGAATCAATGAAATTCACCTTAATAGAGTTAGAATAGATCTAAATATATATCAAGGTTCTTGTTCCACCAGAAACACCATCCAATCCCACATAAGAATGAGGCTAGGATGATCCTCTATAGTTGACACCAACCTGTCCAGATGAAATGGGCTTGTGCAGCAACATTTCATTTTCATTGTTCAAACCTACAGATGATTATAACCTCTAATAAAGCGCAATCCTTTCTATCTTCTCTAATTTTTTAGATCTAATTGAGGCATAATTATTATGTTCATACCCCCACTTTGAGGAAGAAAAATACTACTAGAGATAACACCAGATTATTAAAGGTGGTGTGATGGTGAATATTGCTACAAAAAGGATATTCCTTATCCATAACCCTCTGGAATCTACCCTAGAGTAATCCTAGACCCACAAGTTCAATCAGATTCCTTCCCAACACACCCATATATTACAACAGACTGTCCAAGAGAGAGGTCTAGAGATTTATTTTGGATGACATCATCCGACTTTGTAGGTTGAACATAACTAACTGCATCCTCTCTATTATTTTATCCTTGAGTCCCCATCAATTGAACAATACCATTATTATATTCAGCTTCTCCATGTTTAAGTATTTGGTTAATAGAATCAACAACTTTAGTATGTTTCTATTAATGTACTTCATTATCATTTTATAAAATTTCATCCATATCACCCCTAAATAACAGTGTTCCCCTCCCACCCATCAAGCACAATATTTTCACCACTATTTTTATTTCTCATAAATTTACTAAATAATTTTTATTTGTGACCCTTTGTGTAACAAAACTAGTCTATTTCATTTCAAAAGTAGTGCTCTTTATAGTGTCAAGTAAATTGGAAATACACACAAAACTACAACATATTTTCTTATTAAATCTGTAAATTGACACCATCCTATAGAGTAGCAAGCCAAACATGATCAATTAATGATAAATGAAGGTCAATTTAAACTAGAATATGTGTCTAATAGTACAATATTGTTATGAAGACAATTATTTTTATTCTAACAGGGATACCCTTGGCTGAAGTAACATAAAATAGAATATGGAGATTCCATAATATCAAACTCATACGGAGAATTATTATCCATAACTGGACTCTAATATTATTTATTGAGAATGTATTAATACAAAAATCCCACTTTTGAATGATAATCATACCCAGTTTCAAAGAGATTGTGCTGCACCCCTATGCTCACTACTTAAACCTCTTTTGAGGGAGGAGAATAAGGAAAATACCCTTGCTAATTGGAATGAATTTGTAGTTTGAGAGTCTATAGACCCTATAAATTCATGTCACTATTTAATCAACTTTCAAAGGCTTAACACCCATAATAAAAACTATATGAGAAATAATATATTACCAAAAAAATTCTATCTATAAAAAATATCTCCCTCGTTAGCTCAATTACTATCAAATAAATTATCAAACAATATTTAACTTTTATTAATGTATTATGATTAATTATTTATAATCATTAATGTTTTAATATAAATAATTTATTTTTCATTTAATGCTATAAAATAGGAGTCTTAATCCCATATCAAAAATATGAATAATATGTGAAGAGATGCACCCTTATTAATGGGGTTTGGATGATATTTTAATTAATATTTTTTAAATACATTAATTAAAGTAATACCGAATATAATAACAATTAAATATGATTTTGTTAATTTCTTTTCTTATATATATAAACAAAATTTTTTTATAAAAAAAATAAAATGGAAGGTGTTGTATTGGATAGTGACTTCTTCATATTCATTTTGCAGAAGGAACTGTCCAAGAATACCCCTTCCTTGAAGAACATTTAGAGAATGTTCTTTCCAAGAAATAAAATTCTTCATATGTATTTTATGTAATTAATTTTATATTGAAGAATCTTCCCAAAAATAAATATTAAGAAGGAATTGTCCAAGACAAATGCCCTCAATTTTACTTGAACGTGTGTCTAGATTAGAAAATAGTTTCCCAAATGTTTTATTTTTAGAATATGTTTTTTCCATTGTATGAAGAAAAAATCCCACATTTTGAACCATGGATAGATCCATTATCTCAATTAAACCTATGAACCACTATACCACACATCCCTCTCCCGTGATTCCAAGTCTCCCCTCAACAAAATTTTAATTTCATTTCAAATTTTTCTACACTTCCATTTTTATTTTTGATCAGAGTTAATCTTTTTATTTTTTCATTTTTATGTTAATTCTTAAATACAGTAATGGATTTTGGACTACAAGATACTATAAAATTTTTAGGCATTTCTGATGGGAATATGTCATAACTAACCTATCATAGAAAACAATTTCACAATTAGAAATATTAGCAATAGGCTGTTGTTAATATGGTTAGTCCATATGTATTTCCAACATAAATAAGATTTTTCATAAATAATATATGTTACCCTATTGTTGTTATGATGGAAAACATTTCCATAAAAAGTATTTCGATGAATGTTTAAATTTTCGTAAATATATTTATAAATCATTTGTGATGAATATTTAATTCATTGAAAATATATAAAAATATAAAAAATCAAATATAATTTAATTTAATTCATATATTATGAAAAACCATTCATACAGAAAATATAATATTACTACTATTTTTCAAATTAATAGTTTTTAGTATTCAATGAATTATTATTATTTTCTAATAATTTATTTCCTCCTTTTTTTATTAATTTTATTATTTATTAGTTCTTTCTAGTAGTTAATTTTTTTTATAATATTTTAATAGTTTTTAAAAATTAATAACTTAATTTAATGCATATTTATTAATATTTTATTACTTTTTAATAACATTGTTTCTAGTAAAATGTAAAATAAAAATGTTTTATTAAATTTTTAAATTAAAAATTTATCAGCCATGAATATTTTATAATTTTTTTGCCAATATTTTATTTCTAATTATATTTTACTAGATTTTCTATCTTATTAGTTTAAATGATATATTATTGCTTTTCAAAAATTAATAAATTAAAATCAAATCAATTTTAATAAAAATTTAATAAAATTTAATTGGTGTTCAATATTTTTTTTTCAAAAAAACAAATAATTTATAAAGTAAAATTATGTAAATAATTTTGGAAATATTATTCTATTTTGAAAAAATTTATTTATAATACTAATTTTTATTAATAATATAATGTTAATAATAATAGAGTATATTTTTAATATTATAACTATGTAATTAATTGAAAAACTTATATTTTTTTATTTTTTACTAACTAATATTTTGTTTTGATTTTTTAATAATTTATTTATTTTAGAAACTAGTTAGTTTTTTGTAAGAATGAATAAAAAAAATCAAATTAATTTTACTAATAAATTTTAAAATTTATTTACTTCAATATATTTATTAATAAATAATTATTCAATGTGATAATTATTTATGTTTAGAAATGAATAAATTGAATTGAAATCAAATAAATGAGTAATGGTTGACATATTTTATTAGTATTTATCATTATTTTATTAGTTTTCATTATTTTATTTCAAATATAACATTAAGTACAAAAGTATTATTAATTTTCAAATTACTAATGTCTCTGTTTTTAATAATTTATCAACTCCTTTATTACAAGTTTTATTAATTATTAGTTTTAAGATTTTTTTTGAAATGTATTAGTGTTAGCACCTAAGGGCCCTAACACCTTTTATATGTAGAAAAGAGAGCAGAAGAGAAGAAGATGTCGGTTATGGGTGTAGCAGAACCATCCTTTGAAGGCATATCCAACTATGATTTTAGTCTTATATCACATGTAATCATTTATTTATTGATCATGAGATAATATCCAACAAAAATAGTATATTAATAGACTACATCAATACACCAGAACCTTAAGGGGAGGAACTTCACATGTAATTTATAATTAATTTATGAGTTGATATAAAATTACCTCAACTTATAATTCCTCTTTCAATGATAATGTAATGGAATAAATTTTTTACACCATATTTGTGCTATTGGATTCGTGTACACAATTCCTCTAACGCTGATCTATACATGAACCACAATATTTTATCAATTCCATATAAATGTCAAGTTCCAGCATGGACGATCCTAATCAATTGCGTTGTTTATGGTTTATCGTAGTAGTATACTCCATGAAGGATAAAGATCACTTGGAATTCTCTCAAAGGCTTTAGATAGTAGGAAGAGTGGTCAAATTCTAAGGCTTTGGCCAATCTGTCCTTATTCATTGTGCATAATAAAAATTAATTAGGAAGGTGATATAATATGGTATTTATTATATATAGATTAGAGTTAACAAATCCCACACAAACCCCACCACCTATCTTTAATATTTTTAATTGAACCAATATTCATTAATGATAATAATTTTATTTTAGTAATCACTTTACATTTGGAACACATTAAGAATATAAATAAATGTTAATTTTCAGTAATTGGACCATTAAACTCTATCCCCTTTCCATCATCCCCAATTAATGATCCTCGAATAATGAATATTTAATTAAATAAACATCACTGCATTATTCAATGATAAATATAATAAATATTTTATTCACTAAACTATCAAACTAATATTTATTATTATTATTATTTAAATGACATTATCCTTTAGAATAACTTCTGGTTAAATTATGGCGATAAACTAGACTGGATAAATCTTATTTATTCTAACTTGTTAAATTCAATACTTGATTTTTTTTCTAAAATTGTGGAAAAACTCAATCTCTGACCCTATAGGCCTCTTTCTTTGTGGAATTAAGCATAAAAACGTAAATTCAAAATTTTTCATCTAGAAACACACCACGAAATCCATAGATAAAGAACACAACATCGCAAAAACATCCAACCTTTTTTGAATGTTTACTATGTAATATAATCCTTTTATCACAATAACTCAAATCAAGAAGGTCACATATCACTTCCATAAACCTATATTCTCATTGTAACATTCTTTGAATTTCCAGGTTGTCTATGGAGGAGCAGTTCCAAGTAGTTATTTTGGGTTGATTGTAATGTTTGAAGCCTACGGGCACTGAATTCCTCTAAGGCCTACGGTCCATGTAATACTTACACATACGGGCCTTGTAAGGGTTCCACCTCACCCCTTGAATAGTGGATTATCAAAAATCAATAAAAATGATGGTGTTCAGGCCATTGGAGTAACATACCAATCGATCACCATGGATATGGATTTACTCATGTGGTTCCATTCCCATCAACGCAGCTGAGATATAAACTTTCATCAAGAGACAAAAGTGATAAATCCTTTATAGTATTATCTATTAATGCTATTTCATTCATGGAAGACCCAACATATTATACTTTTCTATCAATATATATCAACATGGTTTTCATGATATCCATTAATGATAATATTAATGTCTAAGGATCAATACACACACCCGCAGATAGGAACATCCAATAACATGTAGAAATTTGGATTTCCTATTGACGTGCATATTCTCATAACATTCTATATTGGATATTACCAAATTATAACACCATGAGAAGTTGTCTCAATGTATTTTTAGCCTCCTACCCTGGATAGCCTGTATTATATGTATCCCTTTAGACAATATCATCTATAAATAAAACAAAGTTCAAGAATAATGTCGTGGCACCTCTTGGTTCTCCTCATAGCAGGTAACTGTTATGACCTTTCCAAATGACATATATTCTAAGAACATCATCACATACAAATATTACCTATAATAATAGTCATGATGTAATAATAAAATTTATTTTATAATTAAAACATCAAATCAAGTATTAACAAGTATGTTCTAGGTCACTAAATCTAATAGAATCCTACTTTCTCTAGACCCAAATAACACAACTTTTAGTTCTCTAGTTCTCACATGATACACATGCTTCGACTGAGATAAAGACTTCATAAGGGTTCCTACAAGTTTTCCTCTATTGATACACAACTCACCACAACTTCACCTCATTGGAGAAATCCCTAAAGATATGAAACTTCTAAAGTATTTGATTTGTCCTTAGGTGTAACCTTGTATCTTTGGAGAGATCCACTTTTCCAGTGTTATGATAGTAAATTATGATTGGATTATTACTTCTAGCTACCACATCAAGCTATTAGAAAATGTTACTAATACAAATAGATTCCACAGATACATTGAATGCTGAACTATACTCAAACACTGCTATATAATTGTAAAAAATTGGCTACATTGAACTATTCTAGCTCATTGGCCCTCCAATGAGATAAAATCCATATCCATACTATGAATTCAGATCATTATGATCTTTTGGAAAGCTATAATATTTGTAACTCCCTGATGACTATCTATCCATCTCCTCCAAACATAATAAACATATCCTTAGTTTTCCTTAGATACTTAAGGATAGTCTTAACAATATTCCAATGATAGTCACCCATATTTTCTTGATATCTTCCTACCATTATCAAAGAATATTCAACATCAAAACTCATTCATAACATGACATACATGATTGATCCTATCATAGAATTGTATTGTATCTTACTCATTGTATTTTTTTACTCTTATGTATGGACACACATTTTCTCAGAACGATGTATACCACATGACAATGGAACCATTCCTCTCTTATATTTTTCAATATTAAACTGCTTTAGTATCTAGTCGATGTATGACCTTGACATAGTATAAAAAGCCTCTTGGATCTATCACACATGATATTAATCCCTATAATGTAGGATGCTTTACTTAATTTCTTCATGGAAAATCACTTTCTCAACAATACCTTAACATCTTATAATTATGGTACATTATTTCCATTTATTAATATGTCATAAAAATATACTACTTCAAAAAACTGCAATACAACTAAACTATTTGTAAACACATAGATGACATTAATTATTAATGCAACCAAATTATTTTATATCTTTATAGAATTGAATGTTCCATGACCTAGATAGTTGATTTATTGCATAAATGAATCTCGAAAACTTGTATAACTTTTTGGCATTTTATGGTGTCACAAACCCGCATTACTTTTTGGCATATCATGAAGTCAAAATACCTTATAGTCGTGTCGTATACACATTATCTTAAAGGTTCCCATTAAATAAAATAGTTTGGAAATCCATTTTCCAAATCCCATATTAATTTTAATATTTTATGGAAGGTAGGATTTTGGTGTTTTTAAACCAAGAAATTAGAGAAAAGGTTTCTTCATAGTTAATTCCTTGATGTTTTCTAAACCCTTTGGCCAGTACCTGGGCTTTGTAGGTATTTAATTTACCTTCCATGTCAATTTTTCTTTTTAAATAACCATTTATACACACAAAAAATTTAATTAACCAATTGATTAATCAAAACCCAACACTGTTTTGATACATGTAATCCATCTCTGAATTCATGGATTCTTTCCACCATGCAACTTTTTATCTCTCTCATACCTCCTTGTAGGATTGAAGATCATCATTATTAACCTATAATGTGTCACTATCAGCAGTTACTAGAAAACCATATCTCTTGGGTTCTCTTACCTCACTATCACTCCTACATAGTATTTTTGATTTATGAAAAACATCTTCCATGGAGATAAGTGGAATGTGTTCATATACAAAAAATTGTGTTTCATGAGCATCAACTCCATCAAATTCAATCTTTCTCCCACCATCCCTTCTAAATATGTTCTCACTCTAAATAAATATGGCCTATCTTGAAATAATTACTTTCAAATTTGAAAGATTATATAGTTAGTATCCCATTGTTTCCTTAGGATATCCTATAAAGATACACTTCATTCCATATAGTTCTAGTTTGTTTCTTGAGCTATCCATAACACATTCCTCAAAACCCCATAAATGAATGTGTGATGAAACATGTTTATTTTAATTACATAACTCCATGATAATTACATTTTATGATTTAGTTTGTTATCAGTTTTGTATGTATAATGTTGACTTTAATTCACATCTTCAAAATGACAATGGAAGGATTTCATGATTCATCATTGACCTTACCATTTCTAACAAGATACGGTTCCTAATTTCACTAAATATATTACAATTTTCTGTATAAGGTTGAGTGAGTTGTGATAAAATCCCTTACTCTCAAATAAAGTTGATAAAGTCTTGGATAAGATACTCACCACCTAGATATGATCAACGTTTCTTTATCTTCTTACCGAGTATGTTTTGAACCTCATTCTTGAACTATTTAAACATTCAAAATTATTTTTACTTATACCTTATCAAGTTTATATATGAATATCTACTAAATAAATTAGTAAAAATAATAAAGTTTGAGTATCCACCTGTAGCATCTACTTGAAAATTTCCATACACATTAGTGTGTACCAAATCTAGAAGCTCTATTGATCTTTCTCCATGACCACCAAATGGTTGTTTTTTCATCTTTCCTTGTAATGAATCATGAAATATTTTATGTAGATTAAGCTCAAAATAGTCTAAGTATCAATATTGATGGGGATTTTTCAAACGATTCACATTTACATAAACAAGATGGTGATGACACAACTGAGTGTTATATGACTCATGTAGGTTGGTTTCGTTATCAATTGCCAGCATTTTTTTAATTAAATAAAAATAGTCCATTATTCAATTATTCTATACCATAAAATATGATATCCTTATAAAATTAGAAACTTTAATTTCCAAATAAGAAAGAAATTTTGTCCTTATCTAGAAAAGAAATGGAAATAATATTTTTGGTAACCCTATGAACATAATAACAGCTTAATAAAACCAAAATAAATCATTTAATTAAGGTGAGATAGTATTATCCAATGGCTAAAGTAGCTTGCCTCACTCTATTGGTAGCTCCTTGATCCACCTGATCTCTATTAATATTCCAAAGTCATTTTGATTCCTCTATTTAGATACAAATGTTGGATCTACTAGATGTATCTAATAGAAAAAATGTAGATATAAAAATACTACACTAAATAACTAACAAAACTAAATATTCCTCTTTCTTTTTTGATTGGGTGAAATTGCTATTCTAATGTCTCTTCTTGCCATGTGAAAATCACACTACATCTTGTTCATTTCCATGCATCTTAGTCTTCTTCTTCTTAGGGGGATGTTGTTTTGAATCCTTAGACATGGAATGAGTCTTTGAACCCTATCCTTGTCCCACTTCTTCTTATTCACTATAAGGACAGTGAGTTCATCACACCCTATGTCTTTGTTAACATGGCATATAAGAGTAAGAAGTTATGATGGTGTCTTTTATCTATTTCTCATGTTATATTTCACAATAAAATTGGAGAATATTTTGGGTAATAAGGAAAAAATGAAATCTGTGTGTAGTTCATCTTGGATATTATAACCCAAGATTTATAAGTGCTCAATTTATCTAATCATCTTGACTGCATGGGGCCTAGTTGGTGCCAAATCTCCAAGATTTCATGTGAAAAGTACATTAGAGATCTCACTTCTCTCTAATATTTCTTTCTCTTGATAGACATCCTAAAGGTGAAAATTTATTTTATACATATCCATTTCATCATATTACTTAAAAGTCTCATTGTACAACGAGGATAACATAAAACATTGTACGTAGACTATGCCATATATATGCTTTACATAGAGAGATACTCATTCCTAACTTTCATATTTGGAAAGTGACTTAGAAAGTGTGGTTTCTAACACGTATTATTTCCATTCATGGTGTAGTATAACCCACAAGAACCTATTGATGAGTCAATAAGATTTTTTATAACTTTTACATTCCTTCAAGTTTTGGAAATCAAAAACACTATTCCTTAATAAAAATTTCATTTTCTTATGTCTTATCTTCATAAATAAAATTTTCCTTCCCCAAGGAAATTTAGTCATATCATGTTTTTGTTTTTCGTATTCTAAGTATAAAATTCGGTTTCATATTCAAAACCTCGTAATAGTATATATACATAGATATAAAGAAATCTATTTCCAAGATCTGAATTCAGGTTTTGAGTTCTATGAATTCTGACTCCGAACTCTTATGAGTTGTGATTCTGAATCCACTGAATTTAGACTCCAAACATTCTAAGTTCAGACTCTGAATTCTTCTGAATTTAGACTCTGAACTTTCTAAGTTGAGACTCCAAATCCTCTAAATTTAGACTCCAAACTTTCTAAGTTCAGACTCCAAATTCTTCTGAATTCAGACTCTGAACTTTCTGTGTTTAGACTTCGAGTTCATTGAATTCAGACTCTGAAATTTCAGAGTTTAGACTCTGAGTTCTCTGAATTCAGACTCTGGACTTTGTAAGTTCGGACTCTGAATTCTTCTGAATTCAGACTCTAAACTTTGTATGTTCAGACTCTAAATTCTTATGAATTCAGACACCAAATTTCCTTGAAATTCAGACTCCATAATTATATTGAATTCAGGTTCCTAATTCTTTGGAAGATAGAATTTGAATATTCGTATATTATAAACACCAAATGGTTTTTGTTTAGACTCTGAACTTTCATTTTTCCTTAGACTCTGAATAATGAATTTGATTAAGCATCATATTTTTTTCTTACTCTTATTTTGGTTATAAAATGATTTCATGCATTCAGTTACTAACTAAATATTGTTTGAGTGACACATGTATAGGTCCCTTCAAAATTCAAGAAAAATATGACTGTTAGTGGAGGGAGACGACCGTTGATGTTGTGCCTATAAATTGGAGCTCATTTGAATGAGCACATAACTTTAATGAACTGTTCTACGACTCTAGATATTACATGTTGTTGAAGTGATTTATAGAGAGATACTTTCATCTTTTGTGTGTACTGAACATCTTGTTCAAAATGGCTTTGTGGACTTCAAATTTTGGTGAGTATATTCGAGGGCTTCTAGGGATAGGAAGACAGAGGTGCCGACTACCTTGATGTTGAGGGCTTCCGGGGATAGCAAGGCAGACTCTGATCTTCATATCGAGGGCTTACCCTGGTGTGGGTAAGACATACTTTATGGAAAGTATAAATCAAGGGATCTTTATCCAAGGTTTTTGGATACCCTTCTCGTTGGGTTAAAAGATTTACTACTTGTTACTTGTATTGTTTCAAATTTTCTGCTACATCTTGTTTGTTGAGAGAAGTATAACTATCTTATACTTCCTTATACTAGTACTCTGATTTTGTAAGGTTCTATATGCTTTAAGATAGAATCATTATCTTTTTAATGTTTGGTAAAGTTTCATTTCCAAATTCACTTTTCTAGAATTACATTATCAGAGTAAGTTTTCCAAAATCAAGCAAGTTTGTAGAACTTTGAGGTTTTGTGAATTGACATTGTTTAACCTTTTTAAAAAAATAGGTTTTTAACCAACATTAAAAGTTCCCAAATAATTTTTAAAGTATACAATTCACCCCCCCCCCCTCTGGTATATTGAGTGTCTACATTATCATTTCGATACTACAATTAGTATCATATCGATCCTACAATTGGTATCAGAGCAGGACTCTGAAATAATTATATTCACATATAATTTTTCTGTCTCAAGTTTTCATTGTTCTATATTTTCCTTGCATAGGATATTTTTATCCTTCTTTAAAAGTTTTATTACTAACAAGTTTGTGCGGATATTTTTTCTCTTATGATGACAGGAATGAATGTTGGTTCCATAGAAAACCTAAATCCAACTAGACCACCTATTTTTGATGGGAATGATTACTAATATTGAAGATATCATTTGAAGACATTCATTATCAATACTAGAGTAGATAATTTTTTTATGCTCACTGGAGTATATAAAATCCCTAACAAGGATCCTAGTACCTTCACCAACTAAGAAAAGCATGAATATCAACAGAATTATAAGGTACGCAATACATTGCATTGTTCTATGACCAGAAATATATATACCCAAATTTTATCTTGTGAAGCAGAAAATTGTATTTGGAAGATGTTTTAAGTTACACACTTTGGAACTTCCAAAGTTATTGAAACTAGAATAGCCATGCTCAGATCTGAATATCATGGTTTTTTCATTCCTTATGGAGAACCCATATGTGAGCTGAAATAGAGATTCATGACTATTGTTAATAGTTTACAATCTATGGGTGAGAAATGATTAGATGATGAAGCTCTTGTGGAAAAAATCATAGACATCATGTCTAATGAGTGGTAATCCAAGAGAACTGTTATTGATGAGAATATAAAGGTTACTCAGATTTCTCCTGATGAAGTTTTTGGAACTCTTCTTCAACATGAGACTAGAATGAAGAGAGACGTTAATAATATTAAGAAAAGGAATGGGAATGGAAGTGTTGCTTTTACTACAAATTAAAATCATATGAAATACAATACCATTGAGAGAGTTACAAGATCTAAATCTAAGAATATTGTTATTCAATCCGAATATAGTGGAAGTGAATCATCAGAAAATGAGTTAGCCGATCTAGCTCGAAGGATGAACAAGATTGTCGGACAGAAGAAATTTCAATCCAAATACAAGAAGAAAGATTGGAAATATAAGAAAGATTTAGAAGTCACATGTTATGAATGAAAAAGCACTGGACATATAAGACCAGATTGTCATATTCTTAAGAGAAATCAAAGAAAGGAAAATCATTTTGAGAGAAATAGAAAGAAGTACTACAAAGATAAATCTAAGAAAGTCTTGAGAGCAAATGACACATGGAGTGCCAGTGGTGGTGACTCTTTAGATGAATCATCAGATTATGAATCTTCTTGACTAAAGAATCTTAGTTTAATAGCCAGAGTACCTATTGAAAATTTTTTCTTAATGGCTAAGGTACATAATGATGAATCCATCACCAATGTATCTTTAAATAGTAATGATAAATATTATAACTCTTTTGATGAAGAATATTTTTCTGATGAAGATAACACTTTACCTACCTATGAATAAGCTTCTAGGTTTTCTAAGCATTTTGAGAATGAGAATAAAAAACTCAAGAAAAAGCATGATAAGTAAAAGTCTAGGAATATTATTCTTACTATGGAAATATCAGATCTTTCTAAATATCTTGATAAGAAAACCCTTGATTTTGGAAGTATTTGAAAAAATATTGAGGAAGTAAATTATAAGAAGGATAAACTTTCTAAGGATCCTGAAAATGTAATTTCTAAGAAAAAAGTTTTCAAGCCTAATACTGGTTCTAAAACAAATGTTTTGGAAGACAAAAACATAGTTATTAGACTAAAGTCAGAAAAATTTTCCATGAGGAAGTGTTTGTCAAACATTACCATAGTTAAGGAAAATTTTGATTATATGTATTCTCAAATACAACCTCTTAGGAATAATTCTGGTTTTGGTTATAAAAATTCAAAACCACTTTTTAGTAACAATTATTTTGTTCCTCAAAGTGCTGCATTCTGAACTATGTGTCAGTGTGGTGGACGGTGGGTAGAAAGTTGTTCCTTAAACAAAACCCAGTCTTTAGAATTTCATAAAGCTTATTTTTTAAAGAAAATGTGGTTGCCTAAAATTTTTCTTTCTGAAATTTCCGGATTCCAGTAAGTTTGGATTCTGAAAGTCTAACACTCTTATTTTCAGGAAAATAAAGAATGTACCAACAACAATACATGGTACATGGATAGTATATGTTCTCATCATATGAATGGTAACAAAAAATACTTTGAAAATAATATCATGACAAAATGATGAAAAGTAACTTTCAGAGACAATGCTAAGGGAGAAATTATTGGTATATGTAAAATTGTTCTTCTTGAAAAAACATTGATTTAAAAATTTTTATTTATTAAGGGTGTTAACCACAACCTCATTAGCATAAGTCAATTATGTGATTAAGGTTACCTTGTGAATCATTGGAATGACTAGCGCTTAGTACACAATTCAAAGGAAGAGTTTATTCTTTCTACCAATAGGAAAGAGAATTTTATACACTAAACATAGAAGACCATAAAAGCCAAGATCTACATTGCCTTAGTGCAATGTAAGATCATTATTGGTTGGGGCATAGAAGGTTAGGGCACTGTAACCATAGGAATTTATGCAAACTCTCTAAGAAAAGACTAGTTAAGGATCTACCAGAACTTAGATTTGATTCTTCAAAAGTTTTTTATCCTTGTCGGTATGGAAAGCAACATAAATCATGTTTTAAATCAATCGGTGAAGTCTCAACCACTGATGCATTATAGTTAGTGCACATGGATCATTTTGGTCCAACAAAAACTGGATGCATTGGACGCAAATATTATGTATTTTTCTTAGTTGATTATTACACTAGATTTATGTGGGTATATTTTCTAGAAAATAAATCTGAATCTTTTTTTTATTTCAAAAGTTTTTGAGCCCAAGATAAAAATGATAAAAATCTTTCTTTGATAACTATTCATAGTGATCATGGAAGAGAATTTCAAAATTCTGATTTTGAAACTTTTGGTAGTAGAAAAGGCATTACTCATAACTTCTCAGCACCACGAACACCTCATAAAAATGGTATTGTTGAAAGAAGAAATAGAATTCTTTTAGAGATAACAAGAACCATGTTTAGTAAATATTCTATATCCAAAAAAATTTGGGCTGAAGCTGTAAGTACTACTTGTTATACTATAAATCATGTTTTGATTAGACCTTTTCTTAATAAAACTCCTTATGAGTTATGGAATGGTAGAAAACCTAGACTTTCCTAATTCAAGGTTTTTTGTTGAAAAGTATTCATTCTGAATACTAAAGATAATCTACAAAAATTCAAAACAAAATTTGATGAAGGAATTATCTTAGGCTACTCCACAACTTCTAATGCTTATAGAGTTTTCAATAAAAATACGTGTACTGTTGAAGAAATAGTACATGTAAAATTTGATGAAACTGATCCTTTTATTTTTAAACAAACTCAACCAACATCTTTGGATTTGTTTTAAAAAATTGATTATCAACCTTTTCTAGAATATCCTTATGATAGGAAAATGTACAAGGAGATATTTCTGAAACATTTACTCCAAATGATTTCCTACCCTATTTTGATGAAAAAGATTTACAAAACCCAAATCAGTTGTTTCTTAAAAATCAACCTAGTGATAGTATCATTGGTGATGTAAATCAACCTGTAAGGGAAAGATGTTCCTTAAGAAATAAAGTATAACATCTTTCATTTCATTCCAAATTAGAACCAAAAAACACTGATGAAGCTTTAAGTTATGATGATTGGATAAAAGCTATGCATGATGAACTAAATGAATTCAAAAGGAATAAAGTATGGACCTTTGTTGAAAGACCTTAGAAAACTTCTGTTATTAGATTAAAATGGGTCTTTAGAAATAAATTTTATTAAAATGGAATCATATTAAGAAATAAATCTTGATTAGTTGACAAAGGCTATAATTATAAAAAATGAATAGACTATGAAGAAACCTATGCTCCAATAGCTAGACTTTAATCTATTTGTATTTTACTTGCCCTTGCAGCATTCTTCAATTTAAAACTTTTTCAAATGGATGTTTAATGTTCTTTCCTTAATGGTTATGTTCAAGAGGAAGTATTTGTAGAACAACCTCCTAGTTTTGAAGATACAAAACATCCTGAATATGTTTTCAAACATTCCAAAGCATTGTATGGACTTAAGCTAGCCCCTCGATCTTGGTATGATAGAATTACAATATTTTTTCTTCAAAATAATTATGTTAAGGGAAATGCTGATCCAACCCTTTTTATAAAGAAAGATAAGAAAAATGTTTTGATTATTCAAATTTATGTTGATGAAATTATATTTGGTTCAACTCAGAAATCTTTAACTGATTCCATTGTGTATCTAATAAAACTTGAGTTTGAAATGAGTATGATGGGCGAGTTAGTAGTTTTCCTTGGTTTTCAAATTTCTCAATAACTAGAAGGAATCTATATATCCTAACATAAGTATATTAAATATATTCTTAAAAATTATGGATATGAAAACACTAAGAGTATAAGTACTCCCATTGGTACCTCAAATTCACTTGATCTTGATGAAGCTAAGAAAGCAGTAGATCAAACATCTTTTAGAGGTATGATAGGAAGCCTACATTACATAACAGCTACTCATCTACTCTTAATGTTTTCAGTATGCTTAAGTGCAAGATATCAATCCAATTCTAAAGAATCTCATTTAAAGGAAGTGAAAAGAATTTTTCTCAACTTAAAGGGAACCATGGATCTTGGACTCTTTTATACTTCTGGAAATGATTTTGTTTTAAAAAGTTTTTCAGATGTTGACATTGGTGGATGTAGAATGTATAGAAAAAAGTACATTAGGAACATGTCATTTCTTAAGAGATTCATTATTTTAATGGTCATGCAAAAAGTAACATATTTTTTCTTTCACTTATTTTGGTTATAAAACGATTTCATGCATTCAGTTACTGACTAACCATTGTTTGAGTGACATGCGTATAGGTCCCTCCAAAATTCAAGGAAAAGTATGACCTTTTGAGGAAGGAGTAGACCGTTGGAGTTGTGCCTATAAATAGAAGCTCATTTGAATGATATCGTAACTTTGATGAACTGTTCTACGAATCTAGAGATTACATGATGATGAAGTGATTTATAGAGAGAGACTTTCATGCTTTGTCCGTACTGAACATCTTGTTCAGAATTGTTTCGTGCGAGTCCAAATGTTGCTGAGTACATTCGACGGCTTCTGGGGAGAGGAAGACAAAGGTGATGAATACCTTAAATTTGACATCATGTAGGGATAGCAAGAAATACTCCGATCTTCATATTGAGGGATTACCCTAGTGTGGGTAAGATAGAATTTCATGAATGTATAAATCAAGGGACCTTTATCCCTGGTTGTTGGATACCATTCTCTTTGGGTTAAAATATTTACTACTTATTACTTGTATTGTTTCAAATTTTTTGCTACATTTTGTTTTTTGAGGAAAGTGTAGCAATATTATACATCCTTATACTTGTAGTATGATTTTTCAATGTTCCATATGCTTTAAGGTAGAATATTTATCTTTGTAAACTTTTGATAAGTTTCATTTCTAGATTCACTTTTCCAAAATTTCATTCTTCGAATCACATTTCTGGAATCAAGAATGTTTGTAGAACTTAGAGGTTTTCTGAATTTACTTTGTTTAACCTTGTTAAATAATAGAAAGGTCTCTAACCAACATTAAAAGTTCCCAAAAAATTTTAAAGTATACAATTCATCCCCCCCCCTTGTATATTGAGAATCTACATTGTCATTTAGATACTTCAATCTGTATCATATCGATCCTACACCTATACCATTTTTGGAAATTCATGTTGGTGAGAAGTTTATCCTTCTCTAGTATGGTCTAAAAAGCTATTATCAAAGTCATTTTATTTTAAATGTTATACAAATTAAGAGAAGATAATTAGTTCTTGTTTTTATTAGAAAATTATAGTAATAAATTTAATATTAATTAATTTATTATTAATCTTTGACTATTTTTAAAAACCTAATACCCCTCACCGTTTTTTCTTGAACATCCTTTCACATAGATATTCAAATGTCAAGGATCTATATTCCCTTATCATAACCCATAATTGGTCCTAATAATCTATTTAAAGAGTTTTAGGTCGACATAACTTGTCAACTATACTAACCCATATTTCCTTGATCCACTGAGTGAAATGATCAATCCTAAAATCTTGTTTTAATTTTTCTTCAACCTTTGCCTCTTAGTTATACCATGTTATTCCTGGGCAGTCAACCCTTGAATAAAAATAAGGTATGTAAACCCAAAAATTCAAGTTGAAACTTCCATGATAATTGGAATCACCCAATCTTGGGTTGGTTAAGTACCTTAAACTATGAGGTCAATTCTTACATAATTATTGGAAGGATAAGATGATTTAATATTTTAGTTTGATGTATTTTTTTCTTTATGATAAAATCTCATTTTTATCTTTTCACTTTCTTTTTTTATATTAACTGGATTTTACTTAATTGATTAACCATTTCTAATAAAAAATATTATGCATAATCTGATTATATTTAATTCCATATTACATGCCTGTTAATAATTATTTTAGGTTGTTAGAAATCATTAAAAGGCATAAATAATTAACCATGCAACTAATAGAAATAAAATATAATTGGGATGATCTATATATTTTTATAGTGGTTAGTCTATCTAGTGGATGATAAACTATGCCTCAACCTAAGGGAAAACAACTTGAACCATAGATTTGTCAGTGTTATAGTATTCCACCTTGGCTTCTATGCATCACCATGATTGGTTTCGCCTCGACCCCTTCACTCGGACTACCTCTACTCAATTGGTAGCTCCATAATTAAAAAATATTTTACTCAAATTTAGGTTTGGGGATCTAATGGATTGTATTAATGAGGTTTACATAAGATATGTTCTAAGAAACCATTTCCTTACATAATAAAGAGGAGGCTATGACATGCATTCCATCAATAAAAATTTAACCATAATAAATTAAAAGAAAATAATCACATACAGAGGGATGATCTAATATAATGATGATCCACACACAAGACTGAAAATTACTTTTTTTATTATTCTGTCACTTTTGAGGAAAAATTAATGTTGGAATCCTCATGTACTAATCATGTTTTAGTGATCAAGAATCCTATTCAACTTGGTTAAATCCTGTAAATTATATCAAATCATGTGTATTATTGTTTAAGTATCTCATGCTTTAAGAGGATCCATTCAAGATCTTTATTGCTCTACATTCAGTTTAATTACATTATACTATCCTTGATTTAACATTAAAATGATTTCTCTCACAAATGATTAAATATCATTCTTTCTATAAGTATCACTACTTAAGTCTTAATACAAGTATTTGAATAAGTCTGAGACACCGTGAAGCAGAAACTATGAACATTCAGACTCTCTGAAGCAAACACCATGAAAATCAGACACATTGAAGGATCAGACACCGTGAAAATTACTCACCATGAAGGATAACACACTGTGACCATCAGACATCGTGAACAAGACACCGTGACATCCAGACACTGTGACCATTAGACACCATGAACAAGACACCATAACATCCAGACATCATGACTATAAGACACCGTGAACAAGACACTGTAACATCCAGAGACTATGATTATGAGACACTGTGAACAAGACACCGTGACATCCAAATTGTGAACAAGACATCATGACCAACCCAGACACCATGTGAAAGAGACACTGTTTTCATAACATACTGTGACACTGTTTCCTAATATATATATTTTCATCTTTCAATTTAATCTCTAGAGGTCATATTTAAATATTCTATTGCACTGATATAATTAATGTTTCTCAGAGACATATCATCAGACAGTACAAAGTACAAGGTACATAATACATGAAACCTGTCGGCTCCAACACATGCACTCCAAGATAAAAAGAGTTGTGTGGACCAAAAACAAAGGGCCAGAAATAGATTTCATGATGTAGCACGACACAAAAAGAACAAACTGGTGGCCGTGAATGTGAGAATAATATACATATTGGAGAATTGGATCATGCAACCCGATTTTGCTGAAGAACACATAAAGCATACTAGAATCCCGAGAATATATTCACACTGAAGAAACACCATGAATAACACAAGCCAAATCTGTCTAACTTGCGACAATCTGTTTTCTAGACGAGGACCCGAGATCTATATATGCTTCAACTCAAAAGTCCAGAGCTGCAAAGACTAACACTCAGAGCACTTCTAAACCTATATCAATCATTCTTCTATGTTGTGTATATTTTTATTAACTTTTGAGAAGTGTGTGTTTCTGTATAATAACAAACATTGTATCCTCCATCAAACTGAAGGATATAAGATGTAACGACCCTAGATTTTATGAGGACTATTCTTTTTAATTTCATTGATGTCTTGTATTTTACGCTACACCAAGATTATCTTGGGCTATAAGAAACACTGTATTAGCTTTCCGTATACGCAACACTATTCTTGGATTGTGTAACACACAATTTCAAGTTCGTTTGATAGTAGTCATTCTACGCAACATTGAGTGTATATATTCAATGTATAAATGAAATATGGTTGGATTATGTTATACAAAACAACGAAAGAGTCTTTCACAACATTAAACCCTGACTTAGCTTACATTACACTCAATCATGACCTTCCACGATAGTGTGTGTTGTACGCAATACCGAGTTTCACTAAAAAAAGATATGCTATTAAAATATTATATAAACTAGCCATTATGAAAAGTAATACCCAATTTTCTAAATTTTATAAATTTTATTTTTCAAAATGGACTTCATTTTTGGATTCGGAATACCGAAATTATCCTAGGGTTAATTTTTTGTATTTTTCTGAAAACTTTCAATTTTTGATGAATAGTGAAAACACTAGGTTACTATTTAAAAACCGACTTATTATTTAAATAATTACTTATTTTATTTAAATTTATTTTAGGTAAAAATTGATACATAATACCTATATAAGTTCAATGTAATTCATTTGAGTCATTTTATAATAATTTTCGATATATAAAAACATTATTGAACTTTTCACCGTCTTTTACCTACATCCTAGGAGCTTTTTACAAACTTACATATAACATAATTCTACCGCTTCTGTGAGTGGAATTTCAAAATTCCGAGAGACACGATAAATATCAAGGACTAAAATGTGGTTCAATGAGATGAAAATAATTTTTGGTGAATAGTAACTTTTTACTTTTATTTACCACGGTTAAAAGTAAATACGGTAATTAAGGGTAAAAATGATATTATTATTACCCTAAAACTGGTCTTAATTATATTTGATAAGTGTAATTCGACCAAAAACAACCTTAGAAATAAACTATGACCATTTAGGTCCACTTGGATTAGATTAGGACATTTATTATTAATTTATTTAAAGAAAGCTTAAAATAGTTAAAATCAAAGTTTAATGACTAAATCATTTTTAATATAGGGATATACATAAGATAAATTCGACTATAAATATTCATTAGAAAGATAAAAAGATTTCCAAAATAATGATATTTTATTTATAATTTTTAGACATTAAATAAGTTAATTTATTTATGACACAATGACGATACAGTAATTGCCCTATTAATGAAATATTAACATAATTGATGTTATAAATACACATATAATTGTAAGTTGATACTTTTTTATGAATTATGATAATTTTATAGGTTAATATGACATGTTAGTATTGATTTAATTAATTATTTTGAACTAATCATGCTTTTATGATTTTCACAAAAATCTATTACCAAATAGTGTCAAAATTGACATAAAATAGTTTTTAAAACAAATATTATATTATTAATTGTTATTATATTCCTAAAAATCTAATTATAGTCCAAGATACTAATTTCATTATATTTGTATCATCAATGGACCACATGGGGGTCTCTTGAATATATATGGTAAGTTTAGTAACTATATAATATAAAAATACAAGTGACATGGTAAATGTCAATCTAATTAGCTAAGAGTTAAAACTAAAAGATAAGGTTAATATAATGACCCAAACCTGTCTAAAATATATTTGTTCTGAGGATTTAGACCCATACCCACCTTAGAATCGAGATAAATCAATTTGGATTTATTAAAAACCGAATATGACTTAATTATAAAATAATATTTTAAGTTTTTCCAAAGGTGCCACTCTCCTCCCTTATAAAAAGGGCACCACTTTCCTCTTCTTTTCACACCATTTTGAGCCTCGAAGCTCGGCCAACCCCTTCCCATTTCTCTTCTCCACTTCCCTAGAAATATTCTAGAGGTTCTGGTGTTCTCCAAACACCAACTATACATCCTTAAGAGGAATTTTAAAGGAGATGCGTCGAAGAAGAGGTAATCTCTTCTCCCGATTCTCTCATGTTTCTTTCTTCTTCTCTTCTTATTATTTAGTTTTCTCATTATAGAGTAATAAAATCAGTATTAATTATATACTTATATGTTATAATAAATATTAAACAACCTTATTTCATCTTCTATCCATCCTACAGAAAACAAAATCACCATGCGTGCGTCCGTACGGAATACCGTCTCCACGCAATGGTGTAATCTGTTTTAGACCACCACCTTACATGGATGGGTATAATGGTGTAAATAAAAAACTATATATGATTATTGTAAATTGATATTGATTCTGAAATATTATACATACACTTAAATACAATTCCATGGTCATGGGAATGATATCATCGCTCGTGCGTACGTACGGACTACCGTCTCCACGACGCGATGAGATTCATTCTCCACGCTAACCATTCATGAATGATTATAAAGTATATATAATGAATAATAATGAAATATATGACATAATCATGATACTGGATTTATGTATATATATATATATATATATATATATATATATATATATATCTATTTCATCTACTTAATTCCATTCAATTCAATAAGGAAATGAAAACAGCGTTCATGCGTACGTACGACCTACCATCTCCAGGAACGGTGTATTTCATTCCATTTATCGATCTATCATATATATATGTATATGATGAATATATATTATATATAAATCATGTTTTACATTGTTTAATTAATTAAATCAGGATATAAGTAATAATATCAAGAACAAATAGTCAAAATACGTACAATAAATGAAACGCTTTTACCCAAAGCGCTGCTTTTACATCGAATTTGCAAAAGAACAGGTAATATAAAGTCATAAGTAAATCATATATGATAACATAAAAATGAATATGATTATTTAATAATTCAATGTAATTATTTAAATCACTATACAGGAGGTTCAGAAACATATGAAGCATATCGGACATAAGGTGAGGGATAATTTTGAAAATCTCATTTTTCTCCGAGATTGCTTATACATAAATATTTACTGGGGATATATTTTTCATCCATGCCCATAAAATGTTTTGCATAAAGTGTTTAATATTATTCCATGTATGTTTAATGTCATTTTTACCCCTATTTGACTTTTACTTTGTGTTATAGAAGGAAACATTCTTTTGTTTACAATACAAGGAACTTTTTTACTTTTCCGAAAAAAGTACGAGGAGAATATAATTTTTAACTTATACAACGTGAATGGATTTTTACAGTTTCATAACTCCTTATTTTAATGAATATTACTCTACAAGATTTCATGGTAATTATAAATAAAATCTGTTTTTTAAAATTGCATGGCATTTTGTGAAAAGAAAATTATTTTGAAGAAGAAAGGATATTTTCCTCAAGAATTCATTTCAAGTGTTTTATCAAAACCATTTTCCATCTAAGATGACATTATTTCATATGTGTATGTTTCAAGTATAATATATATATGATTTAAATGTTATCACTTTTCTTATGATGAAATGATATCTATTTTTTTATATTGATTATGTTAGGATGGGATGATGTTTAATGAAACCCATTTTTATTATTTGGGTTCTAATGAATGATTTATGTTTATGTTGTGGAACAAGTAAGAATGATTGCATTATGAGATGGGTGGGACCTATATCTCCCTCCAATGCATTAGTTAAAGATTTATACCTCATGAGATAGACATGGCTGGAATGGTAAGTTAATCTGGTTCACTGATAAAGGACTGGAACGAGATGTGAACTCGATTCAGAAAGGGTCTTTGTCCACTAAGATGGTCTTGGAAGCAATGCCTTGGATAATATGGAAATAATAACAAGTACTGAATGGTTTCCACAATTAAATGATTTATTCCCATGCTATTTTATTGAGATTGATGTTCCATTATGATACATGTGTTACGTACTTCCACGATTTATGTCTTTGCTCAAGATTTTGATGTTTAAACATTATGTTCATGTTTTTAAGTTCAAATGTATATGGTTTGTTTTATTTTCTCCATGCATACCCTAATATATCATTTAAGCTCACCCTTTATATGTTTTCTTTTCCCCAAGATTTCAAGAATGGGTTTAGGTAAGAAAACAAAAGGGGAAGATCTTTATGGGAGATGTTGAAGATCATTCACCACGATTAGAAGATTATATTCTGAGTTTCCAACGACACTAAACTATTACGGTCCTTGTGTGTCTGTTTTTGTCATGTATTAAGTATTCTGCAAAAGTAATGTAATATCCATGTACGTCAATCTTTGGGTCTCTACAGTTGGTCTCCGAGGAAAGGTTGATTCAACCATTGAAACTAGGATGCGAGAACTTTAGTGAGATCCCTAGAGATATTTCTAAGGTATGTCTAAGGAGACCTTAAGGTTTATTATAACTATATGTTATAATCCTAGAATGGTGTTGATGATCATGAATAACCTAGAGTGAACCTAAGGTGTCATGGATTAAAGAATGTGTGATAATTTAGACATCCCATATGTATCTTTTTATGATTACGTGGTTCCTCATTATTTTAACTATTTATTACACAATGGTATTTGGTTTTAGTCAATGGAGGGAACCAGAAGGAATTGGGTCAACATTGAATCCAATGGACAAATTGGTGACTATGAGAATTGAAATTGTGTAATTCCTAGAAAGAATGATTTTGTGATTTTGCCGAATCAATCATCACAATATATTATTAACAAGGTGAACTTTAGTGGTATTCTCAATTCATCAAATAAGAGGAAGATGGACTTTAATGCATGTTCGCTTGTTGAGGATCATAGAGAAAGGAAGATTGAGATTTCTAAATAAGGAAAGAAGATCCGTTATGAATACATCAAATGGAGGGGAAGATGTTATCTGTGTGGAGAGAAGGGTCATAGAGTGACAGACTGTTATGGAGTTAAATGTATTATCTGTGGAGAACATGGGCATTACCCAACTTAATGACCTGACCTAAGAGGCTACTTATAAATCAAGGAAGGACTTATTCCATGAAAATCATTGAAGAGGATGGTTTGAATTGTTTATGTATTATTATTAAATAATAATGTTGTTGAGGTACATTTATGGTATATTGGAATACCTATATATTGGTCCATTGTGGTTTTCCATAAGAATATGGAATCGATAACCATGAAAAGTGATTGAAATATTTTTGGAAAGTAGATGATATGCGCATAATGTAGGGATAAAGAGAAAATAATATGTTTGATAGTATTCATGAGCTCATGACTAATATAAGGACAAAGTGATATCATGGTTTGAGTATAAAGAAATTTTGAGAACTTGGAATGTGGAAAGAGACAACTTTTGAAATCATTCATGTTTTCAACTAAGGATCTATGGTAATTCATGTTGTAATAGAATACATGATTAAGATATTCACATGTTTGGAATGTGACCAACAATATATATCGTATGGTATATGGGGCTAAATGTTGGTATTCACATGCTCAGTAGATGACATTTCTAGTAATTGTTTTCTTTATACTATGAGCTTGGACATAAGTATTTTAGATAAACCTAAAGATTAGAATGGATTATGTTGGACATAAGTTAATATTGTTTAAGGATAGAACTTTTTCTATTATTATTTATGGGTTGTTATAATAATGTATTTTTAGAAAAAGGACAACCTCTAGGACGGGCGACAACCCTTCGCGTCGAACAAGGCTGTGGGAATCGAACCCACAACCAAAGTGTGACAGGCCTTTATCGCCTACCACTGGCCAGCAGGAAGTCCCTAGTTATTAGAAACTAGTTTTATAATATTAAGCGGTATGATAGATGAAGTATAAGTCCTTTTTTGGAATCATATACGATTAACCTCACCATATATGGACTAATGTATATTTGATAACTTTTTCTATGCTTTTGTTTGAGACAGATGGAATGACACATCATTCTATCACATGATATTCTAACACATCACGGAAGACAAATTCATCTTCATTTCATTAAGAGATGATGTGGAAGTTGTTCAAGGTACAAACAACAGTGATATTGTACCAAAATCAAGTAAGTATATCTTTTAATTATTCTTCAACAATAGGGGAATGATCTTGAAAACCAAAAATGTTGTCCTAATTTCCTCATATCCGATGAATTAGATGGTACCTTAAATCATCACAAATTTATGGCTTTGTGATTGATGGCTTTTTCATAGACATGTTCTCTTTCCACTCTCCATTAGAACTTGATGGTTAGATTTCTCTTCCATATCCATATTTTCATCTATGTTGTCCTATGTGGAAACCCAATGCTGAGTTACTTTGGGTGACCGTTATGATTCTAACATCCCTTTTTAAAATGAAGTTTTAGTATTCCTTTTTACGATGTGGGTTTCTATGAAATAAACTTTCAAGTAGTAAACCATTTATAACCCCGATGAATTTTGAGGGTGAAATTCATTTTAAGGGGGGTAGAATGTAACAACTCGAGATTTTATGAGGATTATTATTATTAATTTCATTGATGTATTGTGTTTTATTCAACACCATTATTATCATGTGCTATACGCAACACCATATTAGCTTGCAGTATACGCAACACTATTCTTGGATTTTGTTACACACAATTTCATGTTCGTTTGATAGTAGTCATTCTACGCAACATTGAGTGTATATATTCAATGTATAAATGAAATATGGTTGGATTATGTTATACAAAACAATGAAGGAGTATTTCACAACACGCAACCCTGGCTTAGCTTACATTACACACAATCACAACCTTCCACGATAGCGTGTGTTGTACGCAATACCGAGTTTCACTAAACAAAGATATGCTATTAAAATATTATATAAACTAGCCATTATGAATAGTAATACCCAATTTTTTAAATTTTATAAATTTTATTTTTCAAAATGAACTTCATTTTTTGATTAGGAATATCTAAATTAGCCTAGGGTGAATTTTTTTTATTTTTCTGAAAACTTTCAATTTTTGATGAATAGTGAAAACACTGGGTTAATATTTAAAAACCGACTTTTTATTTAAATAATTACATATCTTATTTAAATTTATTTTAGGTCAAAATTGATACATAATACCTATATAAGTTCAATTTAAATCATTGGAGTCATTTTATAATAATGTTTGATATATAAAAAGTTTATTGAACTTTTCACCGTGTTTTTCCTACCTCCTAGGAGCTTTTTGCAAACTTTCATAAAACATAATTATACTACTTATGTAAGTGGAATTTCAAAAATTCGATAGACACGATTAATATCAAGGACTAAAATGTGGTTCAATGAGATGAAAATAATTTTTGGTGAATAGTAACTTTTTGCTTTTATTTACCACGGTTAAAAGTAAATAGGGTAATTAAGGGTATAAATGATATTATTATTACCCTAACACATGTCCTAATTCTATTGGATAAGTCTAATTCGACCCAAAACAACCATAGGAATAAAATATGACCATCTAGGTCCACTTGGAAGAGATTAGGACATTTATTATTAATTTATTTAAAGAAGGTTTAAAATAGTTAAAATCAAAGTTTAATAACTAAATCAGTTCAAATATGGGGATATACATAAGATAAATTTGACTATAAATATTAATTAGAAATATAAAAATATTTCCTACATAAGGATATTTTATTTATAATTTTTAGACGTTAAATAAGTAATTTTATTTATGACACAATGAAGATATAACAATTACCTTATTAATGAAATATTAACATATTTGATGTTATAAATATACAAATAAATGTAATTTAAAACTTTTTATGAATTATAATAATTTTATAGGTCAATATTACATGTTAGTGTTGATTTAATTAATTTTTTTTGAACAAATCATGCTGTTATAATTTTCACAAGATCAATTTCCAAATACTGTCAAAATTGACATAAAATAGTTATTAAAACAAATATTATATTATTAATTGTTATTATATTCTTAAAAATAAAAGGTTCGACCAAGATACTTATATAATTATATTTTTATCATTAATGGACCACATGGGGGTCTCTTGGATGTATATTGTAAGTATATTAACTATATAATATAAAAATACAAGTGACATGGTAAATGTCAATCTAATTAACTATGAGTTAAAACTAAAAGATAAGGATAATATAATGACCCAAACCAATATAAAATATATTGTTTGAGAGTATTTAGACCCATACCCACCTTAGATTAGAAATAAATCAATTTTGAGCTATTAAAAACCGAATATGACTTAATTATAAAATAATATTTTAAGTTTTTTTAAAGGTGCCCCTCTCCTCCCTTATAAAAGGGCACCCTTTCCTCTTATCTTCACGCCATTTTAAGCCTTGAATCTCAGCCAACCCCTACTAATTTCTCTTCTCCAATTCCATAGATAAATTATGGAGGTTATTTTCTTCTCAAAACACCAACTATACTTCCTTAAGAGGAACCTTAAAAGAGGTGCGTCAAAGAAGAGGTAATCTCTTCTTCCGATTCTCTCAAGTTTCTTTCTTCTTCTACTTATTCTTATTTAGTTGTCTCATTATAAATTAATAACATCAGTATTAATTATATACTGATATGTTATTATAAATATGAAACAACCTTATTTCACCTTCTATCCATCGTACAGAAAAGGAAATCACCGCGCGTGCGTATGTACGGAATACCGTCTCCACGCCGCGGTGTAATCTATTTTCGACCACCACCTTACTTGGATGGGTATAATGGTGTAAAAAATAACTATATATGATTATTGTAAATTGATATTGATTATGAAATATTATACATACACTTCAATACAATTCCACAATCATGGGAATGATATCATCGCTCGTGCGTATGTACGGACTACCGTCTCCACGACGTGATGAGATTCATTGTCTATGTTAACCATTCATGAATGATTATAAAGTACATATAATGAATAATAATGAAATATATGAAATAATAATGATACTGGATTTATGTATATATATATATATTTATTTCATCTAATTAATTCCATTCAATTCAATAAGGAAATGAAAACATCATTCATGCGTACGTACGGCCTACCGTCTCCATAAACGTTGTATTTCATTCAATTTATCAATCTATCATATATATATATGTATATAATGAATTTATATTATATATAAATCATGTATTACCTTCTGGAATTAATTAAATCAGGATATAAGTAATAATATCAAGAACAAAAAGTCGAAATACGTACAATAAATGAAACGATTTTACCCAAATCGCTGATTTTAAATCGAATTTTCAAAAGAACGGGTAATATAAAGTCATAAGGAAATGATATATGATAACAGAACAATGAATATATTTCTTTAATAAGTCAATGACATTATTTAAATCACTATACAGGAGGTTCGGAAACATACGAAGCATATCGAACATAAGGTAAATGATAATTTTGAAAATCTCATTTTTATCCAAGATTGCTTATATGTAAGTATTTACTAGGGTTATATTTTTCATCCATGCCCATAAAATGTTTTTCATAAAGTGTTTAATATTATTCCATGTATTTTTAATGTCATTTTTACCCCTCTTTGACTTTTACTTTGTGTTATGGAAGGAATCTCTCTTCTGTTTACCATACAAGGAACTTTTTTACTTTTCCGACAAAAGAACGAGGAGAATATTATTTTTAACTTATACAACGTGAATGGATTTTTACAGTTTCAAAACGCATTATTTTCATGAATATTACTCTACAAGATTTGATGGTCATTTTCAATAAAATTCTTTTCTTTTAAAATTTCATTTCATTTTGTGAAAATAAAATGATTTTGAAAAAGAAATGATATTTTCCTCAAGAATTCATTTCAAGTGTTTTATCAAAACCATTTTCCATCTAAGATGACCTTGTTTCATATGTGTATGTTTCGAGTATAATGTCTCTATGATTTACATCGTATCACTTTTCTTATGACGAAATGATATCTATTTTTTTATATGGATTATGTTATGATGGGATGATGTTTAATGAAACCCATTTTTATTCTCTAGGTTCTGATTAATGATTTATGTTTATGTTGTGGCACAAGTAAGAATGATTTCATAATGAGATGGGTGGGACCTATATCTCCCACCAATGCATTGGGTAATGATTTATATCTCATGAGATAGACATGTCTGGAATGGTAAGTTAATCTGGTTTAGTGATACAGGACTGGAATGAAGAGTGAACTCGATTCAGAAAGGGACTTTGTCCACTAAGATGGTCTTCGCAGCAATGCCTTTTCTACTATGAAAATCATAATAAGTGCTGAATGGTTTCCACAATTAAATGATTTATTCCCATGATATTTTATCAAGATTTATGTTCCATTATGATACATGCCTTATGTACTTCCATGATTTATGTATTTTCTCAAGATTTTGATGTTTAAAAATTATGTTCATGTTTTTAAGTTCAAATGTATATGGTTTGTTTTATTTTCTCCATGCTTACCCTTACTGAGTATTTAAGCTGACCCTTTATATGTTATATTTTCCCCAGGATTTCAAGAGAGGTTTAAGGTAAGAAAACAAAAGGGGAAGATCTTTATGGGAGATTTTGAAGATCTTTCTCCATGATTAGAAGATTATATTATGAGTTTCCAAAGACACTAAACTATTACGGTCCTTGTGTGTCTGTTTTTGTTATGTATTAAGTATTCCCCAAAAGTAATGTAATTTCCATGTATGTTAAGCTTTGGGTCTCTACACAAGATATCTTTACTCATCTATTATTTTAATTTTGTGTATACCCACGAATAAGTGTGGATGAGGTCCCCGTGTGGCCTGGTAGTTTGTACCCATGAAGAACTATGGAAGAGGTCCTTCTGCGATCTGGAATGTCTTGTGTACTGTTTTTTAAAAACAATCCAGGGTGTGGATCAAGTCTATTTATATAAACTGCTTGGTTGCAGGTGATCACCAAGTAGAGTGGATTCTGTCTCGGCTAGAGACTAAACCACTTGTTTTATATCCATTGTGCTACTTATTTTTAGTTTTCCTTGTTTTACATCTTAACTTTATAATTCAGAAATCAATAAACATAATTTGATAGTTAATCTTGGAAAGAAATTATAATTGCTTTGTCTTAGTAATATAGTTTCAAAAGTAATATTAATAAATATTATTATTACAGAGAAATAATCAATCTTCTAAGAAGTTATTTAAACAGTCAAACAATTATAACTGTATTACTTTTATTAACTGGGTTTTATTTAACATAAGAGGTAAATCATTTTAAGAACACATTTTTAAACAGAAATTTTTAAAGATACTCAATTCACCCCCCTCTTGGGGATTCTACTTTGACCAACAAGTGAGAAACCATTCATGACATCATAGACTTAAAAACATGCAAATAACCATGATACAAAAATTTCAGAGAAAACAACTCATTCAATCCAACATAGAAGAGATCATACCCAGTATCATAAACATTAAAACAATTTCTCTTACTCATCACTTCACGACACGTAGTCCTATGCATGACTGAACGGGCGTGGAACTGATGGAAAAACCATACCCACTCAAACATCCAAATCCAAAAGCAAAAACCAAGAGAAAACCTCTTCCTTGAACCCCACACACAATATTAAACTAACATACATTTACAATATCGTTATCAATTACATCGATTATTTCTTTAATTAAGATAACGAGAATTTAATTAATAAAATTAATTCACTTTATCTTAATTCCATATAACTATTCTTAACTGCCTATCATCTATATTTTTAATCAATTTTATTTAAAATTAATGTAGTACATAAGTGGACTTGGAGGAAACCTCAAGTGTTTTTAAAAATTTCACCATGGAAATTAATTTAATATATAATTTATAATCCTATGGAATGGCATGTATTGTTTAATAAATTAATCATAGAATACATAAACAATATGTTTAATTGTACATTTAAAAATTCTTTCCATAAAAATTTGAAAACATTGTCAATAGTATGGAACGTAGAAAATTATACAACATGTAGTTGTCTTTTTCCCATGTCCACAATACACACCTAGGTAAGGACATGTTTCATACCATGGATGTGTTTAAGGTACGTGATGTGTACTAGGAATACATGGTGTGTAACCTTAGTGTTTCCGGACATGTGGGTCCCTGTGTCATGTATCTGATACATGGATCACTAGGACACCCCATGTACTTGAAGATGAGTTAACAAGGACTACACATCATGTGTAATAGTTACATGGGTTATAGTTCTTCCAGTTGTGTTACATGTATTATGGATCCACAAAATGGTATAGTTTTATTTGATCTTAGATCTTATTTGATCAGATTTATCCAAATTTATCATCTGATCTGGAAGTGTGAAGAAAAACTACATGATATGTACACATGAATTATACAGTGTGGTTTTTTCCCCAAGTAGAACCTTTGGAACCTCTATATGATATTCTTTAAATGAATCATGTTATTTAACCATTAAATAGTTACTGGTTATATTATCAAGAACAAATAATATAAGATATAATGATGTTTTAAAAAATAAAATGAATTTTTTAATTAAAATAAAATGAAAGCTCATATAATAAATCAACGAATAATAAATAATTATAAATTAATTGTTTTCCCCCTCTGATACTAATGATAGGTTCTGAGCGCAATAGTAGCATCCTTTAAAGGTATGACCAACTCAAATATTTTCCACAAATCATGTGTAATCATTTATTTACATGATCATGAGATCTTGTCCAATGACATTAGTAGACTAATAGACTACATTAATATGCTAGAACTATAGGGAGAGTATCTTTAAATATAAATAATAATTAATTTATGTGTATATATAAAATAACATCATCTTGTAATTAAACTTTCATTGAAGATATTATGGAATAGATTTCATCACACTGTTAATATGATGTAAAGTTAATGTACCGAATCCATCTTGAGCTGATCTACATGTGTGCCACAATCAATGATAAATTCCTTAGAAATTTTGGGTGCTAGAAAAGCTAATCCTGATCACTTGAATAGTTCATAGTTGATCGCAATAGTATTCATCACAAAGGATTACAAACTCGTGTTGTTCTCTCAAAAGATTAATAGAGGTGGAATAGATAGAACACTTTAGGGATTGATCCTATCTCTCTTTGTTTGTTGTGAAAACCAAAAGTTAATTTAGAAAGTGTTTAAAGTAGATATTTATTATGTCTGTTTTAGGGTTGGTAAATCACACACAATCCCCAAAAACCATCTTTAATATTATTAATTGACCCCCTGTCCATTAAAAATAATATTTTTATTATTAATCACTTGAAATCTAAAACACATTAAGAATATAAATAAATAACTACTACAACTTATTAGATCATTAATCTTTGACATATTTTCTTCATCCGCATTTAAGAATCCACAAATAATGTCTATTTAACTAAATAAATGTCAATACATTATTCTAAAATAATATTATAAATATTACATTTCCTAAACATTCACACTACAATTTATTATTATTTTTCAACTCAATTTATTATATTTAATAAATTTTGGTTAAATTATTGTGATCAACCAGACTGAATAATATTATTTATTATAACTTGTTGAATTTAAATTTTGAGTTTAACATTAATTTTAGATATAATTAATGTGTGACCCTCCAGACCTCTTTTCTGAGTGGTATTAGTCATAACTACGTAAGTTCTAAGGTTATAATCTAGAAACACCCCAAGGAATGCATAGAGAAATAATTTAACATCGTAATGATGTCCAACGTTCTACAAATGTTCACTATGTAATATAATAACTTTTCAAAATATCTCAAATCAAGGAGGTTGCATGCCAATGCCATCAACCTATATCCTCGATGCCTATTTCTTTGTCTTTCTGAAAATGAACATGCCCATCAATCAGTATGTCCATAGAATTATTTAGGTAGTACCATTTTCATCAAAGGGTTTGAGAGATTACCTTTCACCAAAGAGAAAAAAAGGACAAATCCTTTCCCACATTATCCATTAATTCTATATCATCCGTGACACACCCAATGCATGCTAATTCACTACAAACATATGTCATCATGAATTTAATCAACACATAAAATTAAATTATTTATAATATCCCTTAATTATAATATTATATTCCATGGATCAATACAGACATATGAAAATAGGAATATACAGTGAAATATAGAAATACATATTTCCTATTAATAGGCATGTTATCACAACCTCTAATATTGAAGATTACCACGGATGAACAACATGAGAAGGTGTATCAAGGTCTTATGGGCCTCCTACATCTAATAGAATTTATATTATATTTATCATTATAAAAAATTATACATCCATAGAACACGGTTCAAGAATAATGTGGCGGCACCTCTGGGATCTCAACATAGTGAGGAACTGCTATGACCTTTCAGCCCACCATATATTCTAAGGGCATTATCACATACAAATATTATATAGAAGAACAATAATGATGTGATAAGGAAACTTATTCAATGAGAAAAACATGTAATCAAGTAGTAAATAAGTAGGTTTTGTGTTCAAAAATACAACTGAAGATGGGGCCATACATATAAAAAACAACCCTAATTAAAAAAACAACATAAGAAATCAGTAGATCTTTTCTTTCTTTTTCATGTAAACCCAGTGTTCTTTGACTTTCCACTATCACATGGGTATTGACATGTTCTCCATTTCTTGGTATTCTATCAGGGATCATGATCTTATTCAGATAACCCATCATAACAGTCTATAAAAAAATATTAGACCTTATGTTTTTGAGAGAAATCTCAGATATCCAACTATGGTATGGATAAGTTTTTATTCTCAATGATGGGTGATATAAACTCCAATAATTCAAGGCATTATTTGTAGATAAATGATTTAGGTTTAATATTTTCATAGATTATTTCAACATGTGAGTCAAACTAATCTTCTAGGTCATCACCAAGGCCATGAGGCAATCTCTCTTATTCAAGTTCCTTTGGTGGTTTGATGCTGGCATTTTTAATCCTTAGTTCTTGGTATTCCTCCTTTATGTATTGACCAAAAATACCAAAATATACATCATTTAATGGGAAAAGTGAGGGGGTGGGGATAATGATGATTACAAATTTTGAAATTATATATAAAATAAAATTTTTATTAGTTTTTAAATTGAAAATTTATTTTCCTTTAATATTTTATAATTTTCTTCCATTATTTTAGTACAAGCTTTTCAAAAAAATTTAATATATTTATATTTACAGTATATTTTCTTATAACTAATTATTTGTTATAATATATTATTACATTATGAAAAATAATAAATTGAATTCAAATCAATTTTTCCAATAATTTAATAAAATTTTATTATTTTTCAAAAATTAGGTTAAAAAACAAATAATATATTTAGTAATAGTATATAAATAGTGTAATAAATATTATACTAAATTTAAATATTTTATTTTTTAGTTGAGGGATTACTTGAGTGGTAAAGTCACTATGTAACCTTACATGAAAATCTGGTTCAAAGCCTGGTGGGGGTGAATTTCTATAGGTAGTGTTAAATACTATATAAATATTATAGAAAGGTAGTTGTGTGAGTTGTATAGTAGGTATAATAGCTTGGTACTATAGTAATAGTATTATTCATCCATATTGGGATTTCTGGCCACAAAAAATAGATCTTTTGGCTATAAGGCCTCTTGAACATCAAGGTATTTTGGACAATATTGCCTCCAAGTCATATTCATCACTCTAACCAACACTGTGAAATCTTCTATCAAATGTAATCAAAGACATGCGGAATTGTGATCACTGGAACCACTACAAATATGCCCTTTATTCTCATGAAAAAATGCTTTTAACATCACTAAAAAGTGATGTTAATAAAAACACTAATATGGTAGGGGTCCCTTTTTTTAGCACTCAAAAACTGCAGATAAAGTTAGTCCTTTATTAGTGCAAAAAATTTACGGATAAAGGCCCCCCATTATTAGGGATTTCAATAGTGATCATATAGGGGTCACTTTATCATCACTAAAAATAGTGTGGATTAAGGCCGCACTTGGTGAAACATGTTGTTTGTATAATAGGACACTACAAAAACCTATAACCTATACAAAAAATATTTAATTTAGTTGATGTAAATTTCCCATCATGAATACGGAAAAAAAATAAAATATATATTTTAAACAATTTTCTGTATAATTATAATTAGAGTTACTATCAACAAACTATTGAAAACATAAATGTTTCATCATCATTAGCACTGATGATCTCCTTTCAAAAAGGTCTTCCCATGAAATCCATTTCTGAAAAAATCACCTCAACCTGAGGAAAAGAATCCACCTACATAAGAAAAAAAATATTATTTTAGTAATATGATATATAAATAAATTAAAAATTAATATTAAATAATATATTACAATATTTCAAATTTAAAAAAAAATACAAACTTAGAGTCATACAGGTCACATCATCTATTATATTGAGGTGAATTTGATTCAAACACATCAAAAATGATTTAGGGATTATTGACCTAATGTATAAAACAATGCTATTGTGTATGATTGGTTTTGAGTATATTAATTTTTCTTTTTAATGAAATTAGTTACAATTTTCTATTAAGTCACAATTGGAGTAACACCAGTAACATCATATGTGGGATTGAGGTGTGGATGACTCAGGCATGTTTCAAATTACTTATGGATCATTGTCTTGAAGTATAAAAACAATCATATTTCGTTTTCTTGGTTTTTAGTATATCACTAATACTTTTTTACTAAAATTTCATTTCAAATTAGAAACACAATCTTTGATTCATAATGGTCACATCATGTTTCTTTTTGATATGAGACTACTTCCTACACATCATAAATTACTTATGAATTTTTTTCCAAAATTATCAAGAAAATGAAATTGCATTTTTTTTGGTTTTCAGTGAGTCACGCACATTTTGAACTAAATTGTCAATTTTAAAATTACAACAGACACTTAGAGTCATACTGGTTACACCCAGAATTGTATTGAGGTGAGTTTGATAACTACACATCAAAAATGACTTATGGATCATTTTTCTAAAGTATCAAAACAATAAGAATGTGTTTTCTTGATTTTGAGTACATTATTTGTCCTTTTTACTAAAATTAATACCAATTTTAAATAAAAATATGTACTTGGAGACATATTAGTCACAATGTGCATAGTATTGAGGTCCAATTGATTCATAAATAGCACTAATGACTAATTGATCATTGTTATAATGTATCAGAACAATACAGATGTGTTTTATCATTTTGAGTAAGTTAGTATTCTTTTTTACTAAAATGATGTCAATTTAAAATTAAAAGGCACACTTGGAGTTATACTAGTCACACCATGAATCATATGAATGTTAGGTTCATTACTAAATGTAAAAAATGAAAATTGGATCATTTTAATAAAGTATTAAAACAATCCGAATGTGTTTTCTTGGTTTTGAGCAAGCCGTTTTTTCTTTTTACTAAAATTGATGTCAATTTTAAATAAAAAAATGCACTTGAAGCTATACTGGTCACATCGTCTATTAGATTAAGGTGCGGGTGATTCATACACATCTCAAATGACCCTTTTAACATTTCCATAATGTATCGAAACAATCTAAATATGCGTTCTCGGTTTTCATAATGTCACTTGTTCTTTTTGCTAAAATTAATGTCAATTTAAAATGAAAAGACACATTCAGAGTTAAATCGGTTGCATCATATTGAGATGTGGTTGATTCCTACAGATTACAAATGATTAATTAATCTTTTTAATAATGGGTTAAAATAATCTAAATTAATTTTATTGATTATGAGCAGGTCATTTATCCTTTTTACTAAAATGGATGTCAGTTTTAAATAAAAAGGCGCACATGGAATCATTCCGATCACACCATGTATCAGGTTGAGGTGTGGTTTGTTTCTACATGTCTCAAATTACATATGAATAATTTTCCAAAAGTATAAAAATAAAATTAAAGCCTTTTCTCTATTTTGAGTTTCCCGGTTGTCCTTTTTACTAAAATTGATGTTAATTTTAAATAAAAATACGCACTTAGAGTCATAATGGTCACACCGTTTGTTGCATTGATGTGTGGCTAATTCCTAAACATTAAAAATAAAGTATGAATCATTTTTCTAAATTATGAAAACAATACTAATGACTTTTCTTGGTTTAGAATTTGTATGTTCTTCTTTTTAATAAAATTGATATTAATTTTAAATAAAAAAGACGCACTCGAAGACATACTGGTTACACTATACATCAGATTGACGTGAAAATAATTCCATAAAGTCTGAAATGGATTATGGGTAGTATCCCTAAAGTATAAAAACAATATAACTGATTTTTTTAGTAGTATATTTGTCCTTTTAATTAAAATTGATGTCAATTTTAAATAAAGAGATGCACTTGGAGTCATACCAGTCACGTCATGTGTCAGATTGAGGTGTGGTTGATTCTTACATGTCTCAAATGATTCATGGATCATTTTACTAAAGTATCAAAACAATCTGAATTCATTTTCATGGTATTTTGTATGAAACATTCCTTTTGTACTAAAATGTCATTTTAAACTGGAAACTTGCACTTTGAATCATATCGGTCACATTATGTATCAGTTCGACATGATATTGATACCTACACATCAAAAATTATTTATGAATTGATATCCAAAATTATCAATACAATATGAGTTTTGTATCCTAGTTCTTATTGAGTGACACATTTGAACTAAAATGCCAATTTTAAATAGATAACGGACAATTGGAGTCATACCGATCGTACTATGCGTCAGATTGTGGTGTGGATGATTTCTACACATCCTAAATGACTTATGGATCATTTTATAAAGTATAAAAAAATATAAATGCATTTGTTCAGTTTGGAGTATGTAAATTATCTATATTATTGAAATTAATGTCAACATTAAATAAAAAGAATCACCTTGAGTCATACCTGTCACACTGTGTGTCATATTGAGGTGTCATTGATTCCAACATATCCCAAAGTATCAAAACAATTATAACTTCCAATGTTACCCAGAATACCATTGTCTTTTTTAACAAACTACTAGCACTGCATATTTAATTCAATGTTCTCAACTGGAAAACCATTGCCATTGCTGAAAAACATAAGAGTTGAAGAATCTATTATGCCTGATATACGACGATAAGTCACCACAATGGTCACAAAATCTTTTTTCACTCTTATGGTTATCAATAATGTGAATGGTTTTTCAACAACATTATTTCATTATGCAGTGATGGAAGGTCGAAAAATAAAAGAAATGGAAAGTGTTTTCATTATCTGAGTTATAGTATTAAAATCTAATATATCATGAGAATGAGGGGATTCTTAAAACACCACCTCATCCAGAACAAAATAATCCACCTGTATAAGAAAACAATTCTTATGTTAGTAATACTAAAAATAAATAAATTAAATATAAATAGAAAATAAGAAAATACTTATATGGAACTAATATATTCATGTTATTTGTATAAAATATAAACCCATTTATATAGTTGTTATTATCACAATTTTAGTCTCTAATGAGTATGGGAATCTTCAAACAAACCACCCTAACTCAAACAAAAGAATCCACCTACAATGTTTACATTTATCACTTTCCTTCAAGTTCCCTCCACTGCCTTTGAAGGAAAGTGATAAATTCCATCATTGAAAGATTGAAAAGTTTTTCAGGGAGAAGAAGTTATTTTCATGAGTATTCAAACATTTAATTTAGATTATGTATATACTATATAGAATAGATAATATCATTGTGAAAAACATAGTATATTTAAAACAAAATTACATACTCACTAAACTCTTATTTTCATCCTCAATGTCCAATCTCGCATGAGTTTGAGAAGATTTGAAAAAACCACCACAACTCAAAAAAAAAGGAATCCTCTTATATTAGAAACCAATTCTTATACGGGTAAGACATAAAATAAATAATTTAACATAAATATGAAACAATCCACTACTTCTATGGAAGTTACTTCTTTAAGATATCAGTGTACATTCTATTATCAAGTATGCTACCCATTCATTTCTAAAAAAATCTATATCGTATTGTGAATATGAGTCTTTTCAACATTCATAGTAGTAATTAAAATATATTAATACACAAAGGATAAATAAATATTTTAAATGAAATAGTAATTATCTTCGAAAATACCTCTTTGGGGTGCTAGTTTTTTGATAGAATATGATCTCTCTCATAAATTTACAAACATAATATCCATAATCTTTTCAATTTTCTTATTTCAGACACAACAGAAACATTGAGATAAATATGTAATCTGTTTTAATATTTGTTTAGATAGTGAAATATTATTATATATACCCTAATATTGTTCCATTTTTATAACTTTTTAGGATCCTTATGCTTAATCCCTATCATGATTCTTATTTTTAATGATATTTATTCACCACCCTATCATAATATAATCCTTGTTAAAACACAATCTATATTATACAACATGAATTTTGGTTATAAATTTTTTGATTTACTATATAACTTATTGAAAAATTCTATCATGTGTGGTCAGTTTTTTGGGTATCCATGTAGTGAATCTAATAACTAAATATTTGGAGTATCCAAATTGACCATAATGACCATCCAATTTTTCCCAAAACACAAAAAGTAATAATTAATGAATGAAATGAAAATATATTTGAAATGATTAAATTGTATAGTTTTACCCATAAATTGTTGGTATTAATAAGAGTCTGTCATCCATAAGTTTTCTTTCAAATGATTCGACTAGGTCTACCACTATTTCATCCATTTTTTTGGATTCTATTTTTTTATTTTGTAGATGTGGCGTGAGGAGTAATGAGTCTAATTTTTTTGTCATTGGTAAATCCATTCAATGGGTATTGATATATTCTTATAAAAAATATAAAATGTATTTATTCCTAATTAACATAGTATATCAGCTTTTTTTTAAATCAAATCATGAAAACATTCCTCATGTATACATTAAAAACTGAGGCTAATATCCATTCATAGTTAAAGAATTAATTTACATTATTAAAAGAAATGTAGTCTAAAACTTACTCTCCATACATATTTTCTTCAAAATCAACAATGTGACCAATACCATTTTGTAACATTGTATCACTATGATCATTTAATGTTACTAACAACAGATATTGAACAAGTAGGGTAATAGTGATTTTGGAAGATCTTTTCAAATGGTTGGTCAATCCTTTATATGGTTCTGAGTCGACATTTTGTTTCAGCCCCTTCTATTTGTACATCTTTAATAACATTCATCGGTTCATACATTTTTCATTAATTGTAAAAGGTTTATCATGAATAATTAATTAGAAATGAATACCTTCTTATCGACTTGTGTTTTTCCAAGATATTATGGCCATGAGATGAATGTTCCAATAGCTTGGCCGACCATATGAATATATTCATCTTGAAGTGTAACAGGTATCTCATCTCTCGTCTCATGATCTATGTTAATCCACACTCTCACATGACATGTTGGGAGTGGTCTGTTGTTTATATGCTCGGCTTGGATATTGAACATTATGAACCTCGCTACGAGGAGATGGGTGGGTGTTGATAGATATAAATCATAACCATTTTCACCCTATATAACATCAATATAGGAATGGTATCAATGTATATCAAATTCAAATTTCATAGAAACAACTATCAGAATATTGATTACCACAACTAAGACATCTCTTTGAGGGGAATGGCTCACCTCAAAGATGGTGGGGGGGAATCTTCATGTGATGGTTGTTCTTGAGTTATTTGTTCTATTTTCTTCACCCCATAACATTTCATATCAACTCAATTTTCTAATGAAATATTTCTTCAAGGGAAACTAATATTTCTTGCGTTTCTATAATTTCATTATCTTTAACCTCTTGTTTTTTTGTCAAAATATATTCGGGGTGTCACCCCAAAAAAACGCACCTCTAACATGACCATACTGTTATGGATTCTTGAAGGACATCGATAGTAGGTGTTTATTCAGTATTGGTGTTTATGATTCCTATTACTATGTTGGATAGAAAATATAAAAAATAGGTAATCATTGTAATGTAATAGATATTTAAAACAATTTTTTTATTATGTCATGTTTACACATGTTTCCCATACTTTTTGTGTGTTTTCATCTATTACTAACCCATTTTTATTTACATCTGCCTCATTCTATAGTAAACTGTGTGGGATAGACGAGACTTTGGATTTGGATTCATAAATCTATATATAAAAAGTGGAATATAATTCTGTTGTTGTTCTATATCACATAAAATTTTTACGTTCCAATTGTTTTCAAGTGATGCATACCACTTCCTTTTTTTATGGTAGGGGTATGTGGGTTTTGATGCTTGTTCCTTATTTTCAACACTCTATTGTTGCTTTATAAATAAAAAATTCTCAATCTATGTGAAGAATACAGATATTATGAAACAATGTATTACCAACCACAATGTACCTGAAAAGATACCTCCCCATGACGGCCAGTAAACACATAACGTGCTATTTAGGTTATCAGGTGTTCATACATAAGCAATGGGTGTGGATTTATTTCACTTCAACATATTGAAGATGACATCTAGTTTGAATTGCACGGAAGGCTCTATGAATGCTTACAAAAATCGTTAATACGTATTTCTTATGGGATTTATATACTATAAATGCACTCTATAAGGGATGATGATGAGTAAGTAAATGTTTTATTATTTTATGTTTTTAATAAAATAAAGAAATGATATCATAATGTTACTATAATTTCTTCCCACATAAATGTCTGAATCTTATGAACAACATGGTTCCACGAATCTACGTCAATTAGAATGCATTTTCAAGTGATGGGTCTATTATAACTATTGAATATGCCCTTCTGGGGTTAACATGTTTTCCCCATGAATTCCATCCAACCTTGTATTTTATGCGTTTTCGTTTCACCTTAATTATTTTTTCTAACGTCATCCAACCACGACAATCCTTTTTTTTTCTACAACACTGGTCCTTGATCACCTAACGTTTCCTTGGATTGAACATCGTCAATACATTGTTCCTATAAATCCATAGCATTGGAATGTGCAAATTATTTTTGTACCTCTGGAGTAGATGTAGAAGAAAGTTTAGAAACCTATTTTTCCTTTGAAATAATAGCATCAGCAGGTTCAGAAGGTCGTCATTCCTCCGTGTTGGGAGAAACAAGAACTTGACAGAAATATTGTTCCATGGGATGGAAAGAAACAACACATGGATTAGTAAATATCTATAGAAGTGGTTTAAATTTTAATTTATATTACATAAATGCATTCTTGAACAGATAATAACATGAGGTAACAAAAATTTTATTACAAAAAATTATTACCTAATTAGTGATCCCACTTTTTTTTAAACGATGGATGGATTTGAAACCTCTATCGAGTATGCAAATCCCTTCATTGTGGTATACTACTACATATAAACCACATTATACATTGGTACCATTGTGAAATGATTGCGATGTCCCAATGAAATGGTCTTCTTCAATTGAATTTTTATCTGTACCTTCAGGGGTTTTGGTCGATAACAAAACAATTCACCACTTTCAGTTTGTGGGATCTAGAACAAAAAATACTTTCACTACATATAATGCCATTATAAATGGTTTATCTTTGTACCCTTACTTATTATAATCCACTTTCGTGAATCCCAATTCATCTATTTTAAAATAAATCCAGTTATTAATCTACTTGCATTAAAAAATCGTCACTTGGAATGTCGTATAATCCAAATCCCATATTTGTTTGATGATGTCAAAGTATAACATATTCGTGTAAATTGGATTTATTTCCTCAGTACCAGAAACATTCATCACTTCATCCATGAGTGTAACTCCATAATTTTTCATGGTAATGAATTTATCATGTTCATTTATATAGATCATATAACCATTAGTTAAATAACCATTGTAAGATAATACATATACATTTGATCCTCTGCCTAGCCATCAAATTTTTTATGAAATTGAATCTATATTTTTATCTGACTACTTAAAAATATGGTCCCAAAATATTCCTATAAATTATTTATTATGTGTATTTGATATCCATATTTCAAACCTTTATGGATTAAAATTCCAAATATTTTTTTTTGGGGTTTTAATATATGGGGAATCCTCCAAACTGTTATGTAGAACATAATATCGGTCTTGTTCTAAATCTATAATATTGATTGGGACAACATCTCTTCCAGAAATTCTTTCTCCTGCAAGCCACCCAATGTGATGTGATTTCAAGAGACCAATGATTCCCACACTAAACAGGTAGTTAGTATAAAATTCATTGGCTTACTCAACAATATATTTCTCCACAATAAAATCCTCTATCTGAAATCAATTTTTGATATAACCATTCAAAATATTCATATACAATTAAATGGGAGTACATCCATCTATAGTGTATATGACCTCATAGTCTAATCTCTCTCACCAAGTGAACCATGAAGTGAACTATCATATCAAAGAATTATAGCGGGAAAATTATTTCTAGTTCACATAATATAATAGCAATATATCTATCCATATTCAGAAATTTTGATGGGTCTCTATTTTTGTTGCATATAGGTTTGAAAAATAAACTGAGATTGGTTAATGTATGATGGAAATTCATGGGAAAAATGAAACATAAAGCTACAATAATTAGATCCTACATCAAAACAAGGAAGTCATGTGATTTCATACCCTTTATCTTTAAATCAGTTATTGACATGATATTATTGATATTCGATGAATGCCCATCTAGAACATTTAAATCATTCAAAATGCTAAAAAATGCTATCTCTTCAACCTAAAAAAAGTGTAAGTATCTAGAGGAAGAAAAGTTCATTTTTTAACATTTACCGGTGCCAACTCTTCTCGTATTCCCATGTTATCCATGTCCAACCAAGCCTTAATTCCATCCTTTGTTTTACCAGGTGCATTTAGTAATGTGTCAATTAAACTATCACATACATTTTTTCAACACAAATAACATCATGAAAACGCCTGATGTACAAAAAATTTCAGTATAACAATTCAAAAAAAACTGATCTCTCTTTCCAACTGGTTTTCATAATGTTTTTCCAAAATGGTTACCAAATGTAGGGTCTGCGCCTTTTACGTTCTCAAATAGTTCACCTATTAGTGGATATTGTGTTGTATGTTCTTTTGAACATGTGAATTATGTTGACCAATATCGATACTTATGTCGTTAGGGTAGAAATATGTGATGTCCTAGAAACACAGTCATAGATGAATGTTTCAACTAAATTGACTATATACCTTGTCCATAAACGGGACAACCTTGAGTTCCTTTAATGTTATATCCTGAGAAATTTTTATAAGCAGAAAATCAATTTATCATCCCATGCAACACGGATCTCAATGTGAATTTTTAATTCCTGAAATCATCATACAACGTAACAGCTAAATCCCATAGAAATTTCATATCCTTGATCAATGGATCTAAATAAACACCAATATCATTACCTGGATGTTTTGGAACTGATATTAAAATTGTAACATGATGTATTTTAATTTCATGCATAACCTTGGTGGAAAATTATAATTTACCAACACAACCAACCATGTAATTTGAGTTCTACTTTGAAGACTAAAAAAGATTCAATCCATATGTAGATAACATAAGACGAAGTGTTCTTAGCATGTTTCAAAATTCAGGATACTCAAGATAAATTTTAATCCACTATGGAGAGTCTTCTGGGTGAAGAAGTTTCCCATATTTATTTCTTGTGTCTTTGTGCCATGTCAATTTCCCTACAGCATCCTCACATCATATAGATGTCTAAACATTGTAATGATTGGAATGTTCCATAAAACTTTTGTAGGACCCGATTCAACTTTCTTGTATTGATAAGTACCACACATTATGTGTTTGTTAAGTGATTTTTGGTCCTTGGAAAATAGTATAAATCCATTTGGGAAGGCATGTATTCTTCCAAAGATCATACCCGTCGAACAAAGAATTCTTTTGGTGTCTTATGTTCAACTGGGGAGCTCATTATCTTCTGGGAGAATATCATTCAAGAGAGGAAGTAGTTCGGTAAAACTAGATTCACTTCATCTATTTCTTGATTTCAAAATATACAACTGTAGTATAACTGAAAATGCTTTTTATTTAGTGCATCCAAAAAACAATGGAGTCTTTGTTAAACACTTTAACTTCTCAAACAATTTTGGATAATCACAAAGTCCATATTTAACTATCCATTTCATTTTCTCAATATGATCATTATCATCATTCACACATGTAATCACATCCTCGATACAGTATTCTTCATTTTCAAAACCTGAAATCATATCAAATGATCCATAAAACATCGTGACATCCCAATCACTAGCTATATTCTCTTTTTCCCGCTGTATATTCATACATTTTTAACTTCTATCAATTCCACAAAAAATCAAGTTTTTTTCTAACTCCTCTAGACTAATTAGTGTTAAATAACAACAATGTAAACATAGAAAAAGGATTTTATAAGGATCATACGCATGATCTTTTGAAAACATGATAAACTCTTACTCTACATATTCATACAATTTTGTTATACTACTTAAATACATCCATTTTTAATTCATATCCATACTATTTGATTAGGTAATATTAATATTTAAAAAAATAAATACACAAAATATGTTCAATTTAAATCTCTCCAAAAAAATCCTAGTGAGTGTACCAGAAATAGACTTGAGGGTTTTTTATTCAATTAAAAATTGTCTAAAGTTTTTTAATGTTCATTAATAAAATAAACATTATTTAGTATTACTTATTTAATGAATTTTTTTCGATTATAAACATGCATTATTGGTGTTAAAAAATTTATAAAGGACAATTTTGGGAGCTAATAAGGGTTAGTCATTTGTAAGTGCATGAGTAGGGACTTTTATAGAGATAAACATCATTCATGATATATATATGTCAAAAATAATTTTATAAAAGAACAGACTTGTTTGGATATTATTATATGTATTGTAGTGAGATTTCATTTTCATGTAGGCTAATGGAGGATATTGTTGGACAATCAAAATTATTTTTACAAATAAGTAACTATAATGGAAATAACATTAAAATCTCCAAACTGATCTAAGATCATCAAGCACGCCACCAAAAAATAATAATCATCCCATACCACTCAGGAGTTTCCAACATCCTAAATTTCTAAAGAAGACCAAACCTTTCCATAACCACATTAGGATTTTGGTCACTATGAAAAATAAAGGATGATGAATCAATAATTCTTATGGTGAAAAATATCAATCCCCTAAAACTCCTTTCAATGTTTGAGAAAATACAATCACTAGAAAGAATACATTAAAATAATAAGAGGGTTTTCACAAACTCATATCCTCACAATAAAATGTCTACCCCATATCAATACATTTCATGTAGGTGAAACAAAGAAACATTAAAAATGAATCTATCTCCCCCATGTTCTATAAGGCATTGAAATTCCATAGTCCTAATGCACACTAGAGGGTTAGATACCAAAGAATAATCCATATGAGAAAAAAAAAGCAAAACATTTTCAAAATTTTCATTTCCCTTAATATTACACCAATATTTTTGGAGGGTTGAAATAATTTTTCAAATAAATGCACACTTTCAAAGCAATTTGAATTATTAAAAATGAGATCCAATTTTCAAGTTAAATCGTTTCCAAAAATTAAAAAAATGTTCTTTAATTTTTCATTATTAAATCATTCACATCTCAAACATTTCAAAATATATATATTCTTTGGTACATGTAAATCTTCACACATAGTTTCAAAAATTAATGTATTTCCCAAAAATGTTTAGTTTCAATATCGAAAATTCCATGTAAAAATGAAAGAGAAGAGAAACCATATTTAAAACATTTCACAACCATTAAAATAATTTTCATTTTATAAAAAACTTGGTTTTAAAATCAAATCAATCAACAAAATATCCATTCCCATTAAAAATATTCCTTTCTAAATATAAAACAAGATTCTAAGTCCTAATGTCTAATAAAATTCCTATGGAACAATGAAATTTAAAATCACATACATGAAATTTATTATAAATCACTTTATTTAAATACAACATCATTATAGAATATATGATCAAATATAATAATTAAAAAGAATTGACTAACATCATAATAAGAAAAAATTTCTTAATAATAAAAGAAAAAATAAGAATCATCATTCAAGAATACTTTTATTATTTTAATAGAAAAGATCTAATTAATAAGAATTAAAATAAATTGAATCTATAAAATAAAATTGAATTTAGTTATAGTAATTAGATATTGAAATTATTGTTCCATCTCCTTGTTGATATCTTCCTATTTCTTTATCTACTTCTAACATAATTGTATTGAACTCGTTTGTGGTTATAGGGTGTTAATCATTCAACTATTAGCCTCAATCATTTTTTACAACATAAAATCTATTTGGAACTCACTTGAACTGCCACTAATTGTACTTCATAAACTAGTTCGTTTTAGTCTATATGGAATGGAGAAAAACAGATGAAAGGGAATCCATATGAATTAATATATACTGATTCCATTGGATTCCAAGCTAGGGCATTGAGAAAACAAAGACAAAATGAGGATGAGTAAGACACGCACAAAGAATGAGAGTTCAGTTTGTCAAGAGAGAGAGAAACATGAATAGGGGTGATGAATGAAAAAATAGGCACAAACAAGATAATACCTTTGATTTGGAGGTGCAGCGGAAATAATAGGGTCTGACGGTGGTGGCGACAGGGGCGGCGAATAGCGACGAGGGTAGTAGAGGTGGCAACCAGAGCAGCAGAGGCTGAGGTAGAGCTCTGGTTATGTAAAATTTTGAGGTGCAAGTGGTAAAAGGGTTCTGAAAGGGTTACATTTATAAAAACACAAAAATGTTTTTATCAGTGCTAAATCATAAAGCGCTGATAAAATAAACCTTTATGATTGTTTTTTTAGGACAGATGAAGGGTTATCTTTAGCACCGTTAAAAAATCACGTATAAATACCTGATGTTAGTAAATTATTTATAATTATTTAATTATAATAAATATATCACTTATATATATTTATTACAATTATAAAATTATTTAAATAAATAAATATTTATTTATAGTTATAGGTATAAATATACATATTTAAATAATTATAAAATTATAATAAATATATATAATTATAATTATTATTTTAAAATTAATCAAATATATATACATATATATATTTATAGCTCTATGTATAATAATATATTTTTTTATTTAAACAATTATAAAGTTATAATAAATATATATAGTTAAATATATAATTTTATAATTTTATATGGTAATTATATAAAGTGTATATAATTTTATAATTATAGTTACACTAAATATATATATTTAAATTTATAAATTTATAATAATATATGATAAATATATTAATTATATATAATTATAAAATTATAGATATAATAAATATATTTATTATAATCTTATAATTATATAAATAAATAAATAATTACTTATAATCAAAAGTATAAATAAATAAATAAATATAATTATATATATAATAAATATAAATATATATATATATAATATATATAATTATATAATTATAAATATAGTAAATATCTTTATTTTGATTTTATAATTATAAATAAACATTTATTTATTTATAGTTACAATTATAAATAATTCTTTATTTATTTAAATAATTATAAGATTATAATAAATATATTTATTATATTTATAATTTTAATATATATATTTATAAAATTATTAATATAATAAATATATTTTTTATAATCATATATTTATTTAAATAAATAAATATTTATTTATACTTATAACTATAAATATATAAATATTTATTTACTATTATAAAATCATAATAAATATATTTATAATTATATAATTATTTACACACACATACATATTATTAATAGTTATCATGATAATTATTATTCTATATTTTAATATATATCTATATATAAATTTATATAATTATATATAATTATAATATTATAAAAATTATAAATATATTTATTATAATTTTATAATTATTTAAATATATATATAGATAATTATAATTATAATTAAATATATTTTTAAATATATTTATAAACTTATATATATATATTAATATATAAATAAATATATAAAATTATAATAAATGTATATACTGTAATTTTATAATTATTTAAATATATATATATCTTTTTTTATAATAATAATTATATATAAATATATTTAAAAAGTATTTTCATATATAAAATTAAAAATTTATAATTATAAATATAATAAATATATTCATTATTTAAATATATTTATTGTAATTTTATAAGTATTTATAGGAACATAATAACTTCATGGGTATAATATGAATTAATCATGTAGGTTTCAATTTATAAATGAACATTCATAACTATGAATACATAACACATGCATGTGTGCCATCATAATATAGGTAATCTAAATATTTTGAACATAACTCACAATCACATCCACAAATTAACTTTAGGATCATATTGGTTCACTTATACTTACGCATCAATATATAAAAATAAATATTGATAATCATGTCCACTAATATCATAATTATCTCAAGATATATATATAAATAAATATATATATATATATATATCTACATCTGTATATATATTAACCAAATTTATTAGACATATATTTATTTAAATATATATTCAATTATTTATAATTATAATTATAAGTAAATGTATTTAAAAAGTATTTATATATAATTATAAATATATAATTATAAATATATAATTATAGATATTTAATTATAAATATAATAAATATATTTTTCATTTTAAAAAATTATAATAATTTTATAATTATTAAAATATATAACTATTTATTTAAAAATGTAAAAGTACTTTTTTTTAAATATTATATATATGTTTGAATTATTAAAAATTATATATTATAATATATCATATTTATATTAATTATAAACATGAATTTTTTAATTAATTTATATAAATTAAAATTATTTATGAATATAGATATAATAATTTTATATATATTAATAATATTTTTTATTAAAATCTTTTATCAACACTATTAATTGGACTGATAAATCTATCTTTTATGATTGTTAAAAAAAGTGTTGATAAAAGATACACCTTTATCATCACTTTTTTAGAACCGATAAACATGACCTTTATCAATGCTTTAACTTGTGCTGAGAAAGGTGATTTTTTTATCAGTTCTGTATGCCTAGCGTTGATAAAAATCGGTGCATCCCTTGCCCTAATTTGTGGTAGAGTGGAAGAGTCAGATGGAATCTGGTAGGCTATTCTTGGTGGTGGCTTGTTTCCCACGATTGGCACTCAAGAGAACCTATATAAGACCTCTCTATGGGGTAGCGATGCAGAACATCCGAATCTACTTCAAGGGTATAAAATTTGCATAGATGTTTAAGAGGTAATCATAAAGGGTATGTTGTAGTGTGGATCTTTGGCCTTCTTTATAGGCCGCCAGACCCCGGTTTGGGCTTTCTGAACATGAATCCTCCAAGGCTTATGTGCCTCTTGACCATCTGGCCATGTAATGGTTCCGTCTCAACCAATATAAAAAGAGGGTTTATGATAAAATAAAAAATTTATGGCCTTCGAGATAGGTTTACTATTTTATTTATAATACTAATTTTATTAATAATATTCTATTAATAATAATAATTTACTATTATTTTAATATCCCAACTAATTAATTAATTATCCACGATTATTTTGTTTATAACTATTCTTTAGTTATTATTATCATTTCGTATACCCAGTTAATTCTAAAAATTGGTTGGTTGTTTTTATGAATGTATAAAATAAATTAAAAACTATTTTTACTAATATTTTAAGAAAATGTACTTTATTTTTGAAATAATTATTTATTTTTTGTAATATGTTATCTTTTTTAGAAATGAATAAATTAAATTTAAATCAATTAATTAAATTATTTTTTTATATTTATTTTTGTTTTGTCATAGTTTATCACCTTCATTATTTTATTTCAAATAAATTATAAAATACAAATGCATTATTATTTTTCAAATTATTAATTCTTCACATTTGATTAATTTATTTTATAGTAATTTATTGCCTCATTTTTTTATGAATTTTAGTAATGTTCAGTTTTCAACATTATTTCCAATATTTAATAATTTTCTTGTCATATTTTATTAGTTTTTAGAAAAAAATAACTAAATTAAAAGTTAATTTAGTAATATTCTATCAGTATTTAATAACATTGTTTCTAATAATATATAAAATAAAATTGTACTATTTGTTTTCAGATTATAAATTTATTAATCTTTAATATATTATAATTTTTAGTGAATATTTTATTGTTCATTTATTTGTTACTAATATTTAGAATTTTTTCTATAAAATAATTAATTTTCATAATATATTATTACATTGGAAAAAAATAATTTAAATTGAAATCAATTTTACAAACAATTATGTAAAATGTAACTAATTTTTGATAATTTTTTTAAAAATAATAATTTTTTAGTAATATTATGTATATGATTCTATCAATATTATATTAATTTACTTATTTTTTTTCTAATAATAATTTCAGATAATAATTTTTTTATAATAATAAATTTGTATCACCTTAATATTAAAATTTCTAATTAATTAAATTACTACTAAAAATTAAAAAATAACAATACATGAAAAACAAAATAATTATTGATATATAAATTAAAATAAAGAAACTAATTATTTATGAATATATTTAATGGTTAAAAAATAGCTAATAAATTAAAATGAATTAAAGTATAAAAAATACCTCGGTATTGTGCATAAAAAATTTTAAACTATAACTCAACTAGTATATTAGAATCTAAGCTAAGAGTAATAGAGAGAAAGAAAAAAGAGTAAGAATAATTATAGGTATATGAATAAGAAATCGGCTTGGTGGAGTGGGGTACTTACAGTTTTTTTATTTACAATAGAAGGGATAAAGCAGTAAATAACCAGTAACACATATCATACTTTCTGGGACCAAATTAGATTTATGCACTTTGGGGGGTATATCAGGGTGCACACTTAATTATATATTTTCTTTTATTTTAGTCCCCTTGGTTGTACAGATCTTGTTCGCTCATTAGAACACATTTAATCTATATCTTTCACTTGATCCAAATCTCAATAAATAATATATAAGAATATAGATTGTATGGCATCATCACACACAATAATTTTACATGGTTTAACACTAAGGCTAAATCCAAGGTGTAACACCCCATTCTTCCATGGTACGCTTCTCTTTCAATAATGCAATAGCTTGCATTGTACGCAAGTTCGAGATTCTAACACACCGAGACCAATCAAAGTAGCCGTTATGAATAATAATACCCACCTTTTGATATTATATAAATTTTAAATTTCAAATTGACTTCATTTTTGTATTCGGAATATCTAAATTATCCTATGTTGAATTTTTGTTATTTTTCTGAGAACATCCAATTTTTGATGAATAGTGAAAAATAAATAAAAAAACTTTTTTAATAAAAATAATTTATAGTGATAATTTATTCTATTGAGTTGTTTTAAATTATAATTAAAATATACTTTTACCATTTTATGAAATGGTGGTCATTATAATTAATTTCACTTTTAAATTGGAAATAAACAATTTCCAATCTTTTGATAGATATTGTTTCTTAAAAACATGCTATTTGTTTTGACAGTCGGAATAATTTTTAAATTAATTACTACAATTAATGTGTTTGTAATTTGGTAAAATGGATTCCATATTTGGATTCATAAGGTCCTAATTATATAATTAAGACACTTTTGTTTTTTGACATTATGAATATTAACGACGGTAATTTTCATTAATTATCGTGATTAGTTAGTAATCGAGTAGTTAAGGGTAATAAAATAATATCATAATAAAACAAAATGACCCCAACATGTGTCCTAATTCTACTGGTTGTGTCATGCCCGACCATGGGATTCCTTGTGCGAAACTCTGGGACCCCATGGAATCACTTTTGGGTGATAGTGACATTTTATTATATTATTTTTTTAAAGGGAAAGTATAACCAAAGTATGTATCACCCAAGTAAAAAAAAATTGGTTTTGTCTGTGTAAATGATATCTTAGACTATAAATAGTAATTGGAAATATAAACATATTTCCTACATCATGATATTTGTTTTATAATTTTTAGGCACTAAATAAATAAATTTATTTATCACACCATGATGATGTAGCGATTAGCTCATTAATTAACGATTTAAATAAAATGAAAAGATAATGTAAAATCTAAGACTTACACTTGTCAAAAACCCATTGGATGAGTATATTTCTAACCCTTATCACCATATCCTAGAAATATATAATTGTGGGACCTTTAAAATCCGAAAAGCGTTTCATAATAATGTAACATTTCATGACTTTCCAAGAGTGCCCCTCCTCTCCTCTTATAAAAGGCCCCCTCCTCTACCACCTTATTCACACCATCAAAGCCATTTGGCTCGGCCAACCTCTGACCAAATACTCTCTCAAAATACCTCTATTAATCCTAAAAGCCTCACTTTGGGAATAAGTCTACCCAAGGAATCCTTTGGCTCAAATCAAAAAGAGTTACCTGATTTTAAGGTAATGTCTTCTCTTATGTTCTATTGTATTATTTTTCTTCTCCAAACCCTTAAACTATTTTTATTCATTTATATTGTAAAAAAACCAGTATATTAAATATAATAGGATGTTTTTATGAGATGTATTTGATTTACATTTACACACACCTCCGTGTAATGGTTAAATAACGTACTATTTCCGTGGGTGGCGAATTACTGCCTCACGAAATGATGATTGTTAAATATTCTTTTAACACCTCTCATGGTGGCCATTAAGTTGTCACTATATTTATATATGATATATATTATGTTTATGTTTTCCTTATGCTTTTGTATTTTTCATTTATGGCATAACTTTATGATTTATTTAATGGGTAAACGCGATAATTTCATTTTATGAAGTGCGGACTACCGCCCCCTCAAAGTTATTTGAATCGTTAGTGCCATATGTGGGACGTATAAAGGATATAGTAAATGATATTATATATGATATTATACTGTAATTATAATATAACTTTATATCATTATGATTTCATTCCATTAAATATGAAATAGAAATGAAAGTATTGTTCATGCGTACGTACGGCTTACCGTCTCCATGAACGGTGCATTAATTTCTTACCTCTAAATGTTTTGTAATTTTATAAATGCATGTATATACTGGATATATATGATATATATGATATCTAAATCATGAATATAATTCTGGATATAATGGATATTTTACCACATGAACAACTTGTAATTATAAGAAGTTTATTTTTGACTCAAGTACCAATGATCGCCAAAACGAACGTTATTAACTTAAATAATTACATAATGTTCATAACATGGTAATAAGTGATATAAAAGGAATAATGAACTTGAAAAATGTTCTTAAGAAAGTAGAAGTTAAATCTAGTTTATTATTTAGGATATTAAAGAACAATCGATTCAAGTCGTGCACGAGGTAAGGGACTTCGTCTCAATCTCCATTCATTGAGGCATATTTTGTTTTATACACAAATTTCCTTTATATGGTGTATAAACTCCTTTGACTTTTACTTTTATTAAAAAGGAATCTTTTTATACGAAATTTTTTTACTAAACAACAAAAGGAATGTTTTTTCTTATGTATGTAGCGACAATGACTTCTCCACCGCTGTGACCATTATTTGAGTTTCGGCTTCCTCTACAAGCCATATCTTTTTTTTAAATGAAAAATAAATACCAAGTTTTACTTTTCTATTATTTTGGAATTAAAAATGGTTTTATTATGTCAATGTGATGTATTGATATCTTGTGATTGAAATGTGGAAATGTTATGTTTCATTTATTCATGTTTTATGTGATACGATTATGTTATAGTTTATGATATGTTTAAACCTTTTCATATAAGGAATGCATTAGACTTATTATTTGATGGGTGGAGCCCGCCATAGCTCCTTGATGCATCGGTAGGTCTCATGAGACAAAATAGTGTTTTGGCACAAGGCGTTGACAAAATCTTATTTGTAGTCTTGGAACAAGGCCTTGACTATGTGGTTATGATAGTCTGACATTATGCATTCCATCATTATGAAAGTGGTAATTGATATTTCATGTGATTATTCGACTAGTATAATATCCATGTGAATAAGTAAATGGCATTATTTCATTTTACTTTTTCCATATTATGCTGAAGTTAAAATTTTAAAGGCTTTTGTTTTAGTTATACATTGCCTTAAATGTTTTTGTTTATTTATGAAAGTTTCTGCTATATTTTTATCCTTACTGAGCATCTGTGCTCACCCCTTTCTATGTTTTAATTTTCCCAGGATTTGAAGAAATATTTTATGACTGAACAATAGGGATATTCTGAAAGGGATATGATTGTGGACTATGGAGACTATGTTATTGTAGTTTTTCACTTTATGATGTAATGTAACATTTATGAATATATCTAGTGTTTCTAAGGCTACTAAACTAATCGGTATTTCGAGACATGATCTTGTGTGATCATGCCACTATTACATAATAATGCACCAACTCTGGGTAACTGGGGTCAGGGCGTTACAATTGGTATCAGGGGAAGTTTAGTACTAACCATGGAAGGTAGATTTAGATAAACTCTGATTAGAGCACATATCCCCAAGATAGAATGTGAGGATTTGTATAGAAGAACTTCCTAGAATTTTGGAATTATAGAGATTTTGTGAGTTTTCCAAGCAATACATCCCTGTCTGGATACGAGCAGGTAGAGGTGGCTCTAGCACAGATGTACCTAGGGGTAAAACCCGAAAACAACACTATGAGCTAGACTCAAACGGGAACTGGTGCATGACAACGGGCCTTGTTGCACTCTTGGTTACGACAATCCTGGGGGATATGCTTTGGATAATTCTCATTTTATTTACAAATCATTATGAAGGATTTATGATTATATACATCCTCAAAGAAAACATTTTTATGATTATGGATTATATCCATAAACTATTCAATTTATGTTAAATGTTTTACAAGTATGGAATTATATATTTTGATTCATAAACTGATCTAGTTTATGACATAGTTTAGAAATTGCGCCTAGTGGATGGAATGGAAACCGTATCAATGCATGCACACCGTATAGGGATTACCATCCTGCTGAAGATAATTATAATGGAGCTGGTGATACAACTAGTGATGATCATATTATCACCATACTGGGACACCTCACTCAGGTTATGAATAATAACCTTACTCGTATAGAGAACCCTGATCTGCAACGTGTAGGATCAATGTTAGACCGCTTCATGAGGCAACAAACACCAACATTCAATGGGAGTACAAATCCCATAGTAGGTGAGCAATAGATAAATTCCTTAGAGAAAATATTCCATGCCTGGGGGAGTACTGAAATGGAAAAGGTTATCATGGCAGTTTACCGCCTCACTGGAGATGCTAATCAATGGTTGTCATTGATTCAAAATACAAAGGAAGATGAAGAAGTATCATGTATGTAATGGAGAGAGTTCAAAGAGATTTTCATATAAAAATACTTTCCTTGTGACCATTGAGCAGATATGGAAAGGAAATTTCTGAGTCTGACGCAAAATGATGATGATAATGTCTCAAAGTATGAGTCTAACTTTACAAGGTTAGCGAGGCATGAAGCATATTATATACGTAACCCAAGAAGTAAGATTGATCGTTTTTTTGATGGGTTAAAAACATTTCTCTGTCGAGATTTAGTTTCACAATATTTCTCAGCGTACGAAGATATAGTCTCGTGTTCTATCAAGACAGAAAAGGAATTATCTAAATCTTATGACTATAAAGTAAAGCAAGAGATGAAGAGAAAAGTGGAACAAGATACAGATAATGGGAAAATGGAAAGAATGATTTTCCATTATGCGATAATTTTGGGAAGAATCACCCTGGTACTTTCCTAAAAGGAATGAGAGTTTGTTATAAATGTGGAGAAAAAGGTCACCAGACTCGTGATTGCACTGGAATGAAAGAAGCTGTCAATGTTGAATTATACAATTGTAGAGAAATGGGGAATTATTCAAATGAATTCTCTAAGCGCCAAGGAAACATACCTCAGAAAATTCCAAGGGAGCATGGCAAATCTTATGTTGTTACTACAGTTGAAGTGGAATAATTATTGTATTTGTGTTTTTTGGACTCAAGAAGTATATTATGGTTATAAAAATATTGTGATATATATATAAGGATTGTACTGCAGTACTTTTTGTTTTCATTAAGGTTTTAATATGATGAAGGTAATCATATTTTTAGTATGTGACAATAAGAGAAACTTTACTTTGTTTGGGGAATCTGATGTTACAATTAATATTGGAATTTAGAGACCTTTTAGAGAAAGTCTGGATAGAGGTATTTTGGATAACTATAGAGGTTGGAATGGATTAAGTTGAACTTTGGATAGTATTGTTTAAGGTTAAAACATTTCTAAAGATTATTTTTGGAATATTATAATACGATAGTTTTAGGAAAAGGAAAACCTGCAGGTCGGGGGATAACCCGTCACATCGGACAAAGCTGCAGGAATCGAACCCACAACCATAGTGCGACATGCCTTTATTACCTACCACTAGCCCATAGGAAGTCCCTGGTTGTTAAAAAATAGTTTTCCTAATCTAAATGGTATGTGTTAATATTTGGAACCTTATACCATTATGATAAATAGAATATTTTTGAGTTCTATTACCTTTTGGAGTGAAAGATGGGTTGGTGGTAAAAATGTATTAAAGAATGAAAGTCTACATGAAAAGTAAATATATTTTATTACATTCTTAGTAAATCTCCTAAATAAATTCCTCAACTTTATGAAAGGTAACTTAAAACAAAAATGATGCCGGTTAACATTTCCAATTGGGGAATCAATGGCCGTTTAACCAATCACAAGTTTGTGATTTTCTTATAGTTAACTTTCTCTTAATCCTATTTTCTACAACTCACCATTAGACCTTGATGGTTTATTTCTCCTCCATATCCATGTTTTCATAGATTCCTAGTATGTTCTATCTCGGGTGAGCTGTGTAATTCTTTTTCATTCTTTTAAAGTTATATTTTTATTAACCCTATTTTTGATATGGGTTTTCCACAATGGTATTTTCTATTTTCAACCTTTTATTTTCGAAGAAAAATTTTCAAATTTCGAGGACTCAATTTATTGAAGTAGGGGAGAATGTAACACCCCAAGCTTCCATGATACGCTTCTCTTTCAATAATGCAATAGCTTGCGTTGTACGCAAGTTCGAGATTCTAACACACCTGGACCAATCAAAGTAGCCTTTATGAATAGTAATACCATCTTTTTGAAATTATATAAATTTTATAATTCAAAATGGACTTCATTTTTGGATTCATAATATCGAAATTAGCCTATGTTGAATTTTTGGTATTTTTCTAAGAACATCCAATTTTCGATGAATAGTGAAAAATACTTAAAAACAACATTTTTTATCAAAATAATTTAAAGTGATAAATTATACTATTGAGTAGTTTTAAAGTATAATTAGAATATAATATTACCATTTTATCCAATGGTGGACATTATAATTAATTTCACTTTAAAATTGGACATAAACAATTGTCAATCTCTTGATAGATATTGTTTCTTAAAAACACGCTATTTGTTTTGACATCGGGAATAATTTTTAAATTAATTAATACAATTACTATGTTTTGAATTTGCTAAAATTGATTCCATATTTGGAATCAGACGTTCTAAATTATGTAATTAAGACAGTTTTTTTTTGACATTATGAATAGTAACGACGATAATTATCTTTAATTATCGTGATTAGTTAGTAATCGGGTAGTTAAGGGTAATAAAATAATATCATAATAATAAAAAATGACCCCAAAATGTGTCCTAATTCTACTGGTTGTGTCATGGATGACCATTGGATTCCTTGTGCCAAACTTTGGGACCCCATGGAATCACTTTTGGGTGACAGTGACATTTTATTATATTATTGTTTTTAAAGGGAATGTATAACCAAAGTATGCATCACCCAAGTAAAACAATTTTAATTTTTTCTGTCTAAATGATATCTTAGACTATAAATAGTAAATGGAAACCTAGAAAGATTTCCCACATCATGATATTTTTTTTATAATTTTTAGGTATTAAATAAATAAATTTATTTGTCACATCATGATGATGTAGCGATTACCTCATTAATTAACGATTTAAATAAAATGAAAAGATAATGTAAAATATAAGACTTAAACTTGTCAAAAAACTTTTTTATGAGTAGATTTCAATCCCTTATCACCTTATCCTCGAAATATATAATTTTTGGACCTTTAAAATCCGAAAATCATTTCATAATAATGTAACATCTCATTACTTTCCAAGAGTGCCCCTCCTCTCCTCTTATAAAAGGCCCTGACCTCTACCACCTTATTCACACCTTCAAAGCCATTTGGATCGACCAAAGTCAGCCCAAATACTCTCTCAACTTCCCTATCTTACTCCTAGAAGCCTCACTTTGGGCAGAAGTCTTCCCAAGGAAGCCTTTGGCTCAAATCAAAAAGACTTACCTGATTTTAAGGTAATGGCTCCTCTTATGTTCTTTTGTATTATTTTTCTTCTCCAACCCCTTAAACTATTTTTATTCCTTTATTTTGTAACAACACTAGTATATTCAATATACTAGGATGTTTTTATGAAAATTATTTTATTTACACTTATAAAAACCTCCGTCTAATGGTTAAAGAACATACTGTTTCTGGGGGTGGGGAATTACTGCCTCACGAAACGATGATTGTTCAAACTTATTTTATCACCTCTCCTGGTATCCATTAAGATGTCACTATATTTATATATTATATATATTATTTTTTTGTTTTCCTTGTGCTTTTTTATTTTTCATTTATGGAATACCACTATGTTTTATTTTGTGGGTAAACGCTATAATTTCATTTTAGGAAGTGCGGACTACCGCCCCTCAAAGTGATTTGAATCATTAATGCCATATGTGGGACGTATAAAGGATGGATGAAATGATATTATATATAATATTATACCGGAATTATAATATACCTTTATATCATTATGATTTTATTCCATTAAATACAAAATAAAAATGAAAGTAGTGTTCATGCGTACGTACGGCTTACTGTCTCCATGAATGGTGCATTTTATTTTTTACCTCTAAATGTTATGTAATATTATAAATGCATATATATACTGAATATATATGATATATATGATATCTAAATCATGAACATTATTCTATATATAATGGATATTTTACCACATGAACAACTTTTAATTATAAGAAGTTTATTTTTGACTCAAGTAACAATGATCAACAAAACAACCTTTATTAACATAAATAATTACATAATATTCATAACATGGTAATAAGTGATATAAAAGGAATAATTAACTTGAAAAAGGTTATTAAGAAAGTATAAATTAACTTTAGTTTATTATTCAGGAGATTAAAGGATGATCGATTCAAGTCGGACATGAGGTAAGGGACTTCATCTCAATCTCCTTTCATTGAGACATATTTTGTTTTATACACATCTTTCCTTTATACGGTGTATAAAACCATTTCAATTTTAATTTTATTCGAAATGAATATTTTTATATGAAATGTTTTTACTAAATGACAAAAGGAATGTTTTTTCTTACGTATGCGGTGACAACGACTTCTCCACCGCCGTGACCATTATTTGAGTTTTGTCTTCCTCTACAAGCCATAACTTTTTTTAATGAAAAATAAAAACCAAGTTTTACTTTTCTATTATTTTGGTATTAAAATTGGTATTATTATATCAATGTTTTGTATTGATATCTTGTGATTGAAATGTGGAAATGTTATGTTTCCTTTATGCATGTTTTATGTGATACGATTATGTTATGGTTTATGATATGTTTAAACCTTTTAATACAAGGAATGCATTGGACATAGTATGTGATGGGAGGAGCCCACTATAGCTCCTCGATGCATTGGTAGGCCTCACGAGACAAACTAGTGTCTTGGCCCATGGCCTTGAAATAATCTTATTTGTAGCCTTGGCATAAGGCCTTGACTATGTGGTTATGATAGTCTGTCATAATGAATTCCATCATTATAAAAGTGGTTATTGATATTGCATGTGATTATTCAACTAGTAGAATTTTCATGTGAATAAGTAAATGGAATTATTTCATTTTACTTTTTCCAAATTATGTTGAAGTTCAAATTTAAATGGATTTTGTTTTAGTAATACATTGTCTTAAATGTTTATGTTTATTTATGAAAGTTTCCGCTATGTTGTTATCGTTACTGACCATCTAAGCTCACCCCTTTCTATGTTTTATTTTTCCCAAGATGTGATGAAATATTTTATGACTGACCTACAAGGATAGTCTGAAGGGGATATGAGTGTGGACTATAGAGACTATGTTATTGTAGTTTTTCACTTTATGATGTAATGTAACATTTATGAATGTATCTAGTGTTTCCAAGGCTACTAAACTAATCGGTCTTTCGAGACTTGATATTTTGTGATCATGCCAACGTTATGTAATAATGCACCGAATCTGGGTAACTGGGGTTAGGGAGTTACATAAGGAGTAAACACAAGGTAATGTGTCGATGTGCTAGAATCCACAATACTCACATTTAGTGCATTTGTGTTTTTAAGCCATAGTCACTTTTTCTCCAAGTCGTTCTTCCATTACATAGTTCTAGAAAGACTCACTGTTGATACAAGTTCCACTCCCTCTTCTCCTCCTTTACATACTACTTCAGTGAAGGTAAAGTCAATTTATAGACTTGAAGTTCTATTTTTAAACAACATGTAGAATTATATCTCTTTGCATCCTAATTCTAGAATTGAGTCTTAGTTTCATTCCATGACTATTACTCTTATAATCCTCCAAGGACTAATGGGATCAACTCCTTGATTTTAGTTTCGAGTCTATATCTTCCACAAAACAATGTAGAAATAACTTTTATTTCTAGATGAAGTCTAATCCTTGATAAAATAATCATATTTCACTCATTATTTAACAACCTGACATGGTAGTGAAACTATTATACTCTTCAATCCTTATTTCATGAATTGAACTAGATTTTTTAATAAAATACGTATGTTTTTTTCCTTCATTATTCTTCTTCTAATAAATTATATCAACATGTTTGCGATACATTTTTTATTACTTCTGTAAGAAGTTTTTATATATCATAAAAAACATCTCAATTTGATCTAAGGATTGAATTCGATTTAATCCTTATAAATTCTCCATGATCATGACATATGTCCACATGATTAGTGTGGTAAAAACATGCATTCTAATCTGAGTAAACCTCCTGATATATAAATTGAAATTTCATATTTTATATTCCAACCAAATCTTATAGACATTTTTGATATAATCATTTCATTGTGTGATGATCCTCCTCTATGGTGTAGTCTTCAACTTCCATATTCTAATCATGGCATGATAAAATTTTTCATGGTGTGGCGCCCATTCTACAATTAAATTCATAAAATCAACTCAATATATTATATTTAACTAATTTGAATATCAAAACATTATCCTTCATCTCTTCTTGAACCTCAAAGTCATCATGACAAGATAAAATCAATGATTTTCCAGACTATCAGTCATATTTTATGATTGATAATTCATATCATAATCCATGGATAACGTCATTATTAATCCTATTTTATGATTTAAAATAAAATTTTTAGGAACCCTTATGTATAAACTTTTCCAAACGTATTACTCCTACATATACCCCATATATACTATTATATTTTCCATTGAAGTCCAACATTTTCCCATCAATCTTCCTAGACAAACCTTATGAATTAGCATAGTTACCTTTAAATATTTTCATGGATATAATTATGAATCATATTGGTTACATTTTTGTATAGTCTTGGTCACCATAACATATCATCTTGGTGAAATTTATGTTTTGTAAAATTTATAAATTCTTTTAAATACCTTTAAGTATCATCTTGATGACCTTTATGTATCATCCTCATGATAGTTACATATCATCCTACTCAATTTTCTGTCTTATCCTGATTACTCTTACACATCACTTCAGCATTTTAGAGCACCTTTACATATCATCTTGGATTACTCTTATGTATCACTTTATAATTTCAAGGTACCTCTACATTTCAACCTAGATTACTCTTATATATTGGAATTTAACATTATTAGGAAATATAAAAAGTAAAAAACCTTCATAAAAAAATTCATATCATCCTTCTCTAACCATCTTCAAACCACCTCATCCTTTTAAAAACATCTTTATACTTTATCACAGTTCTTGCAAATATAGAATAAGTTATTCACTTTTCATGACCTAGGTAATAATTTCAACATCTATTTTTCATAAACTCCTCCATATAAAAAAATTATCGCTACAATTCTATATATTCTCTATTCACAATCCCCTCGAAAATAACAACAATTATGGAATCAATTATTATGATTCAATATCAATTATGTTATTGTTATACTCCCTTAACAACATGAATGTGGTTCCCATGTGTTTGGTAACCAACTTCACTTCTTCATCAATTTCACCATGTACTCTAAAGTCATCTGCATTCTTCCATCACCTTTATCAATTGAAAATAGATATAATAGAAATTGATAACAAATGAAATTCATAACCTATAGTTGGAACATTATCCCCCTTTGATTATTTTTCAATTATATAACAAAACTAGCTCTATCATGTAACTCCATTTATTAAAAAAACATGTATTGAGTTATGGTGCATTTCCTTCTTCAGATTTGATTATAAAATTCAACGATTAACTTATCCATATTTTTCTTTTCATTATATTATCTATTATCATATAATTTCACAGGGGTATTTTCTTAGTTATACTCACCCTTTATTTATACAAAACATGCTCAACATTTTTAATGATATTTGCTATTGTCATGTTGGGACATGCTTATTTTCCTCAACTTGTGACATCTAGATTTAAAGAGTTTATTCTACCCACTTTTCATGAAATTATTTTCTAACCCATTTTATATTAGTTTCTTTCAAATAATTATAACAAATAGCATATACTGTTCGAATTTTGTCTATTTTTACCAGCTTCAAACAATCAAGATCTCCAAATCACTTATTGATTAAACATTCTTCACTATTAATCATTGGTGAAACTCCAAATTTTTCACTTCAGTATTAATATTTCTTACTTAAAAAATACATTCTAGGTTTTCTATTTTCCAATATTTGGATTACATCCTCTATCTTGCTACATTTTACTAAAATATTATCAGCAAGTGAACTTACCACTTTGAAAATATCCATCACAAAATTCTCTAATCCTACAAAGTTAAAACTCAGTATAGGAATCCTAAGTTGATGTCAATAACATTGAAGTTTTTTGTATCATAAATTTAATTTCAAAACCCATAAAGCTTATGATTTTAATTACATCAACAATTATAAATGATCCCCAACCACACATATATAGTAACATTAATGAATAAACATTAGAGTTCAAATTACGTAACTTATACCACATGTTGGACCTTTAATGACCCAGATTTTTTTGTTTAAACGAATAAAATAATTTAAAAACTATTTTTTTGTTGTGGTTTACTAGGTCATTAATTTGATTTTGGTGTCTTGGGGATTTAAAAATTATATATTAGAGATAATATATTATTTTTAGTCCACACATGTGATCATGGGAAAATGATGGGTTCTCGTCCTAAGGGACTCATATAGGAAACCCGAGAGTGTGGTTACATTTATAATATGGTTTTTACCCTAGGAATAATAAAACCATCATTCAGACTAGGGACATTGAGATCATACCATCATAGGTTGAATGAAATGATTTAATTAATTTAATTGAGTTGATTTATTGATTAATTAACCACTTAGACTAAATCCACCTTTAAATTCATCATTAACCACTCTCACTAGGTCAGTTTCCAAGAACCCTAACAATAGAGTGAGGGACATGAAAATGGTAGGAGATCATTTTGTGGGACCATATGAGCAGGAAAACATATTTTTTGAGGAGTATCAACAATGGACCTAGTAAATCAACATCTTATTCATCAGGGATAGATCCATTAGTGAATAATGTCTTTTGGTATTTATATATTTTTCCATTCTTTACGATTTTGAGAATGGTTTAATTAATCTTGAGTCAATTTCTCTATTTATATCACTATGGGTGGATCTTTGAAAACATGGAATTACAATAATGAGTGATTGATTATATTCAAGTCATGTAATTTATGAGTTTGGGGACACTTGTATGGTTTTGTGCAAGTAGATTTAATGAAGAATTATGGAGGATTAGTGAAATATGAGATGGTGTAGTGTTTTGGCGGGGTGGGAATGATGTGTGAGTTCACCAAATGTTTTTGAGAAGTGTTTTTGAAATTTTTTTCTATCATAGTATGGTCTAAAATTTACTATTTAAGTCAAATAATAATTTAACAAGGCATTTAGAGAATCTTTTTTCTTGACTAGGGGTGGGATTGGTGGTAGTGATGATGTTTTGTGTGTTTTAATAAGTCTGATCTCAAAGGAACGATTTATCTATGAAGGGTTTATAATGGTCTAATATTTGTTTAAAAACTTGGGGAGTAGTTCATAAGAGTTAGAAATAATGATTCATTGAGTTGAATATAAGGTTATGGTGTGGTACAAGATAATACAAAATGATGAAAATGTAAGAGTTGGGGGTCAAGGTACAACAGATGGGTGCCATGCACACAACATATTGAGTGGAAAAAATATCACTTTAATATCATACATAAGAGTCATTCTTCACATGGATTTATCCTATGCATGGTCATGAAATTGAAAATGGTTCCATGGTTTAAGGGTTGGGTGATGGATGAGGGGCTCTAATGTGGCAAGGGGTTCTGTTAATTGATGGTTGGGACGTATGGAGGGTCATTGGTGGATATGGAAGGGTTTTCCTCATGAGGCCACCTTGGACAGGGCTACCATAGTGTGGCCAACATGTATAATGTGATGGAATACGTATTTTCTTCATTAATGGTGAGATGTGAGGTGATAGATTTAGCTTATCCTTCTTATCTCAATGTGACTGATGATGGGATTTGTGTATAAATATGGGAGTGTTATCAGGTTTGGTACCTCATTGTGGTGATTTTATGCTAGGGAATGGGTCCACCATATAATATATATGGTTTTGTACCCCCCCCCCCACCAACATACTCTAGGTATTGATTATCTATCTATGGATTCAGATCTATCTATAGAGTCGGTACCCCCTATCTTGGAGCATAGATGGGGCATGAGTCGTCCACTAAGGTCAGCTAACCCCATGACCAATAATTTTCCTTCAGTGAGGAATAACACCCCCTACTATAATTCTAAATAGCATGAAATAGTTACTTGATTTGATTAGATCAGAATCTTGGTCTTGATTATCAGTTCTCATGTAGCTGGGTTGTAAAGAGAAGGAATCCTTCCAATCTGTTTTTTTCATTAATTTAAATCATGTCTACATTTTTCTCCCTTTATGGGTTATTCATTCATTTTTCATTATGGTTTTTATAACAACCCCAAAAACAATAGTCCATATTCAGTGATTAATTTATTACATTGGTGAAATATATAAAGGTTCACATCCTACAAGAACCAATAACTTAGTAGTCATGGGAGGTTGTATACATACATGATTCTGACATTAAATTTAAAAACATGAAATAACACCCAAAATTCAATTGGAAAATTTATTAATCCTCTTATTATATCTATGAAATCATTTAAAGTTTTCTTCTTGATTCCCTTAGTAGTGAAAATGAAATGAAAGGGGTGGGATCAAATGCTTACCAAGGGGTAGCATACAATGAAATATATCAAAAAATAAAAAATGAATGATTAGTATATATGGAATAAATAATTATCAAATAGTCCATAACCAAAATAATGGGTGAGGAATATATCCCTGGATAATAAACACTACTGTAAAAGTGGTGTTTAACAACGCTTGTGTCTATTAGCACTAGAAAAAAGTGGTGATAAATGATATCTTTATCAGCACTTTATTTTTAGTGCTGATAAAGGGTACCCTTTGGGAGTGCTTTAGTTTCAGCGTAGATAAATGTTACCCTTTATCACCACTATATTTTTAGTTCCCATAGAGGATTTCTTTACCAGTTATTTTTTACCATTGATAAAGGTCCAAATAAATAAAATGAAATAATAATAAAAAAATAAAAAATAAAAAATGAGGTTATTAAAAAAAATACAGATTTTATTATTTAAATAATTATTGATAAAAATGAATAAATTTATTATACTATATATAAATTGTAAATACTAATAAATAGTATTTATTAAATATATAGATATATGAAAAATAAAAATTATACAATTAAAAATTAAAAAAATTAAATTGAGAAAAATATTAAACACATTATTAATTAGATGATTGTTGATAATCTTTTTAGATAGTATATATTAAATATATAGATATATATTAATTAAAATAAATATGATTTGTATATTTCAAAATATTTATTCACTATACATTCAATAGTTATATATTTAGTGAATAATGATTTATAGTTACAAATTAATATGAATTAAAAATACATACTAATTACATAGAGTGGTGGACACATAATTTATTGTTGTTTGATTTTTCAATTTAACATAGTTAAAATGTGTGCTATATTTATTTCACATATACACAATTAATGAATTGTAGTAAACAATGTACACACCAACCTTATCCATTTTTTTAATATTGTTAAAGTGTAATTATTTTGAATTTATTCAATTTCACTCATTTCTAACTTGCACGAACTTAAAATTAGATATTCATTAATAATGTTAAAAAATATTTTTTAAAAAATATTTTAAAAAAATAATAACAAATAAATATATTAACAAAGTACATACTGTATTTATAAATTTACATACTATATTTATAAATGTACATACTTTATTTATAAAATAATATATTTATAATTATTAATAAATAAATATTTTTTAAAAATATTTATATAATTTGAGAAAAATAATTATATATATTTAAATAATTATATATATTTAAATAATTATATATATTTAAATAATTATATATGTTTAAATAATAATATATATTTAAATATTTATCAAATTTATAATAAATTTACTTAAATAAGGAATATATTTACTAGATTTATATTTATATATATTTATTAAAAATATATATAGAATTATATAAATGTATATAATGATATAAATTTTGTTTTTCAAAAATAACTATATAATTATAAATAAAAATTTTATATTCAAATAATTATATATTTTTAATAAATATATGTAAGTAAGGAATATATTTACAATAATTGTATTATATATATATACTTATAAAGTATATATATATTTTAAAAAAAGTAAAAATAATTATAAATATAGTTCTTTTTATAGAGATCAAGTTAATAGCATTGATAAAAGAAATATTTATTAGTGCTTTTTTAGCGTTGATAAAGGTATATATTTGTTATCTCTAAAAGAAAACTGCAAATATCCATCCTTATCAGTGTTAAAACATTAGTTTTGATAAATATAGATTTTATTAGTGCTCTTTTAGTACTAATAAAGACCCACCATTATGAGTGCTAAAAACTGCTGATAAATATGTCTTTTATAAGAAATTATTACTTAATCGATGATAAACACACTCTTTATCCACTTATTTTAAAGTACTAATAAAAGTGTCTCGATTTTATTTAATAAAACCTAACCAGTTGTGAACCCGTCACGATATTAGAAGATTTCCATGGAATCCACCAACTGTTGACGCTCCTCCTTGGTGAATCGAAACTCGAATAACATAAAACCACTCAAATCACATAAACCCACCACCTCCAGTTAGTTGAACATTGTACAACATCCATTAATTCATTTTAGTTAGGGTTTCTGAAGAAAACATCTATATTTGGATTTGAGAGTCTCATATTTTAGTCAACTTAGCGAGGTAGGCCTGTGTTTTCAATTTTAGGTTCTGATTTTCTTTTTTCATTTATTGTTTTCTTTTTGATTTATTCCTCAATGATATCATCATTTATTTGTGTTTTAGTCATTTTATACTATTTTGATTTTTTTATGATCTATTATTTTACTATTGATTTGGATATCCTATTTTGGTCTTTTTAAATGGTTGTTTTGATTCAATTTGATTCACTTCCAGCATCTATAACCCATCTTGCTCCACAATCTTAATTTTGTTGTTGTTTTCAAATTATATAGAGCCACCTATTTTCCGTAGATAAATCTAACACCCCAAAATGATAAATGGTTAAATGATTAAATGATATGGCTCTTGTCAATAAGGTGCATCTTTCTTTTCGGGAGCCTGTCTGATTAAAAATCCACAGTTAAGTGTGCTTGGCCTAGAGTAGTGATCAGGATGGGTGACCTTCTGGGATGTTTCCCAGGGTGTGTGTGAGGGAGGACAATGCACACTGAAAAGGACATGTGTTGGCCTGTGGAGACTAATATTAGTTAGATGACCTGTTCAGACACATGGGTGTGCCCTAGGGTGGGGACCACGTGTCGGCGGGGCAACTGGTGGTACCTGGTGGGCATGGACCCAACGACCATGTAAAGGCGGGGTGAATGTGCTGTCACTGGGGCCTAGTTGTCACATTTGGTATCAGAGGAGGTGCCCATCCTTAAATGCATTGCACTGCCTAGGTTGAGATATAGGACCCACGACGAGGACGTTGTGCTCTAAAGGGGGGTGATTGAAACACCCCAAAATGATAAATGGTTAAATGATTAAATGATATGACTCATGTCTATAAGATACACTTTTCTTTTCAAGAGCATGTCTGATTAGAACTCCATAGTGAAGCGTGATTGGCCTGGAGTAGTGATCAGGATGGGTAACCTTCTGGGATGTTTCCTAGGGTGTGTGTGTGTGTGAGGGAAAAAGCACACAAGGAAGGACATGTGTTCACCTGTGTGGACTATAATTAGTCAGATGACCTGTTCGGGCATGCGGTTGGGCCCCATGGTGGGGACCACATGTCTTCGGGGCAACTGGTGGTACCTGGAGGACCATGAACTGAAATCCGTGTTAAGGCGGGGTGGTTGTGTTATCACCGGGACCTAGTTGTCACATTTTACCAACCTGGGTCGACCCCAAACTGTTCACCCGAGTCAGTCCACGACATGTCTTGAGAGGTATTCCCAATCCTCACGGGCTGGCGACAAGCCCCAGGGCATCAATAGAGGTCAATTGGGAATGATTTCTCCCAATGAAAATAAATAAAGTAGTGGAAAAAGTAGAATAATGAAATGTAAATAAGAAACACGAAAAAAAGAAATACCAACAACTGCCAACTAACCTGACCACAAATAAAACTCCTCACAACTACGATATTTTCTCATCAATCCACAACCAACTCTCACCCACGGTGAGAAAGATCAAGTCAAACCTGCAACAAAAACTAAAACTAGGGAAAAACTATAGGCGTGAGTATTAAAACTTAGTAGGCGTTCCCAACAAACTATTCCCCATTCACTACCCTTAAATAAATAATTTAATAATTATAGGTTTGAACTAAATTAAATAAAATATGGGTTTCCACACACACACTTTCATTTATGAAACAAATAACGGTCCACTACACTTTTTAATTTAAAAACAAGGTTAATGTGTTAAATAAATAAGAGCATTTCATTTTAAAAACATTTTTGAGAAAAATTTAGAAATCCAAATTTTAGTTTTTATTCAAAAGGATAACCACACACAACAAACACTAAGGGAAATGTAAAAAGTGGCACACAGGGGCCAACAATATAACTAGACCTTTCAATCATCCGCCACATACAAATAAACACTAAAGAAAAGATGGGGAGAACCTAGAAGCCCGTGAACAATCCAGAACGTACTATACATCTGACTCATCCTGAAGGCATGCCCTACTCAATTCCGTCATAACACCCAAGCTCCCGGTGTTTCCCTACATGGCCTAACGGAGGGGCCCAATCCCATAGAAAAAATAACAGAGTACCTCTCTGCTATGGGCCACTAGCCAGTGTGTAATCTAAACTAGGGTAGCAACAGTTCTCATATGATTCACTTACTATGCCAAGTTCTCATGTCAAAACGTATAATAAAAAGGAAAGTGGTGAGTCCACAAATTCAATCAAATTGCATAAACATCACACAAAACTCATTCAATCAACATACACCAAAGATCACCCCTGAGTCACCCCAAAGAGAGTTCTACAAAATAATTTATTTTATTAAAGTTCCAAACAGGCCTTCACCAATTTTAAAGAAAATCCTCATTTCTCAAGAGAACCAAAACACTTCTTCACACTTCAAAAAAAATCATTTATCAATAAACCATAACAACATTTTAAATTCCATGAATAATGTTTAAAGGCCAAATCTCTCTCTTTCAATGGTGGGTATTCTTTGCACGCCCAATTGAGAATAAGGTGCGTAGTTTGGAACACAAACAAATGAGGTAGAGGATGGTGCGGGGGCGCACTCGTCGCTCCAACGATGTGGTTGGCCAGAGCAACAAGAAGCCATGGCTAAAGGAGGGTCGTGCCAGTGTGGTAGCACGTTGGAGAGGTAGCCTCAGAAAGAAGGGGAGCTGGCCAGCTGAGATCTGAGTGAGGTGTGGGAGGAGGCTAGGTGGGGTGGGCACGATGTTGCTGGGCATGCCTGCTGGATTAGCATGAGGCGGCTGAGCGAGGTTATGCGGGTGCTAGGCATGAGAAGATCCGAAGCGCGAGCGGATGGCCAGCAGCGAAGAGCCTGGGTGTGGAAGGTTGGCGTAAGGTGGAAGGCTGGGGGCATGATAGGGCGACGAGAGCGTGAGGGTGAGGTGGTTGCTGCCGGAGTGGAGAGGCAAGGGCTGGGGCCGGAGTGCCGGACAAAGGGGCGTAAGAGGAGAGGTAGGGGCATGCAGCTACCAAAGGTGGAGCAGACAGGGTGTTTACCAGGAAGAGGTACAATGTTGGAGGTGTGAGGGGGGGGAGGCCAGCAGGAGTGTGCCGAAGCTGCAAGGGGTCGCGCTGCCCCAAGAGCTAGACAGGAGGTGGGTTGTGCATGCGGTCCGAGCAGGGCAGGAGGCAGAGGGGTGCTGGAGAGCCGAAAAAAAGGGCTGTCGCGTGGGGGGAGGAGAAGGGAGGTCTTCAGTAGGAGGGGCAGCTGCTAGATGGTGGAGGCATGGTGAGGCAAGGCCGGTAGGAGGACCTGGTGCGGGTGAGCTAGAAGCAGGGGCTGGGGGTGCTGCAGTAAGGGGATATGTGAGCTGGTAAGGAGGTACCGACGGCTGCAGGTTGCGCATAAGAGGAGGGAGTCCGGCGATCTGTAATGGAGGAGACAAGATGGGGCACTGAAACTAAGGGAGAGAGGGTTCTGCTATGAGAGGAAGAATAAAAAAAGAGAGTGGACACAAGTGTGCAAGGAGAAACAAAATGATGAATAATGAGAAAAAATTAAAAATAAAGAAAAATAAAAATAAAAATAAGCACAAACACTTTAAACACCACCAATGTGAGAGAGGTTTCTGCCTCCGAAAAGCAATAATGAGATCTATACCCAAAGATGAATCTATTTATATGTCACTCACCCCCAAAAGTTTAGGCTCCACCAGTTGATTGATCTAAACGAACACCAAACTCCCATGACACGTAACTTATTCTCAAAGCACGAACACTTTAAACACCACCAAAATGAAACTCTGATACTGACATAGGGAGGCCCGAATGAACTCCCCACCATATGAAACAAGCCAAATAAATTCAACGATACATGTGATGGATCTCCCCACCCTAAGGACTGATGAGATTAACTGAACTTGAAAACATTCCACACGGACCAAAAATACCACACTGTGAGGGGATAAGGGAAGGGCCCTACTGATAGAGCATCGAAACTACCATCACCGCTACACTAAACACTTCACACCCTCATAAGAACACCAATCATGCCACACTAAAGATTGAGATTAATCCGAGGTATTTTTAAACAGTTGGGGTTCACCTAACTACGCATTAGCTTCACTCTGGGACCTATGGATGAAGCTCTATTGATTGAAGCATCTCCTACCTCATAGTGAGGCTTCAAAATTTCCCAAACATATCACATGAACCAGAATGTTAAGCAATCACACATCCATGAGAATAAAGGTCTCAAATAGATTCGATAAGAACCATCCTTACAATTGACGGAAAAAAGAAACACCACAAAATGCTACTAGAGGGTACCACTACATACAAAGAACACTATAAATAGAAAACCTCAAACTGATCCACATACATCGCCCAAATTCTGCTGACGGGCTGAGGTGACCATCGACGACCCAGGTCTGGCTTCATCACGCTTGTTAGAAATACCATGAAAGAATCACTGCACATGAGCCAGGAACCCATAGGTGTGGAAGGGTCTTAGAGCATTCAGTTGCCTTAGCCTCTTGTTCCCTCGCTTACCACACTAGTGACAAATCAAGAAATTATGTTATGAGGAAGATGACTGAAGTTTTGAAGGCCTCTTGATTTCTCTACCAGTACTAGAAGCATCAGGTCGCTTCCCATTCTTCTTATTGCTATCTTCTCCACTGCTTCCCAAGGATAGATGAGGATTCACCACCTCAAGTCCTTATGTTAACTCAACTTCGGCGAGGAAATCTTGTCTCACCATGTCAAGGAAGGTGATTATGTTGAACTTTCCCACCTTCGACTGCAGCTCCAGACATAATCCGAGCTCAAAATGTCAATCTTTAATGAGATAATTTCCAACATACCCTAGTTCATAGAGAGACAGGTTTAGGAAATGACAATATAATTCCAACACCAATCCAACACCTTTTTGAAGACTGCACAACTTAATCCTCTTCCTTAACTTCCTCAACGTAGTGAAATATTTCTAGATGAACGATGAATTGAAGAACTCCCAAATGAGATCTTCTGGGGGAATTCTTTGAGACACGAACTTCCACCACTTCTAGGTTGGACTTTCAAGCATAAAGGTAGTAAACTTCACCTATAATGACTCAGGCGGCGTGAGAGTACATAGGTTCCTCTCAAACTTCCACAGCCACTCCTCCGCCTCAAATGGATCTGCATGACCATTAAATAGGGGTGAGTACAACTTCAAGAATTCCAAGACATAGTCTATAGGTTGATCAACTGGAGGTTTCTCTAAGGTTGCACCACCGGAAGCTGCACCATGGGCATCCATCGATCCTTCGTGGGGGCAGACACTAAGGAACAACAAAACCTGAAGATGGGTCAAACATGGTCTTTACCATTTTAAGTTCAAAATTTTATAATGATTTTCAGAATGAAGGATAACCCAAACGATTCACTAGAGGGAAAATAGTGATGATGGGTGACTCAGCCATATGGTAGGCAGCCATACACCAATCACACTACCGTCACTGAGAGCATTCTAGGGTAAAGTACCCAGCTCCATGTGGCATTCCAGACCATGCGAGGTAAAGATGGTCATTTTCCTAACTCTTATTTCATTTCCCAACATAAAACAATTCAATAGAAACAAAAGACACCGACAACCCAAACATCCCATAGTAACCTGACGCTCGGAACGAGCAAGGGTTCATGATGTCATTCTTTTTCGTACACCCCGAGTTCTGACAATTCTACTCCTTCTATAATGACAACACCAAATAATGATGGGAACTCTGAAAACAAGGTCCGCTCAAGAGCCGAACCTCCTCTGATACTATTCTTTCATGAACCAACCCAGGTCGACCCTGAACTGGTCACCCTACCTGGTCTGCGACATGGCCCGGGAGGCATTCTTGATCTTCCTAAGATGGCGACAAGCACTAGGGCAAAATGAAAATAAATAAATTAGCGGATAAATTAGAGTAATGCAAAGTAAATAAATAGCACGAAAAGAAGGAACAACGAACAATAACCCACAAACCTGCCCACGACTAAAACTCATCACAACTCTAAGAGTTTCTCACCAATCCACAACCAAACCTCACCCATGGCGAGCAAGCGTAAGTCGAACCAGCAATAGAAACTAGAAACAAGAAAACACTATAGGCATGAGTATTAGAACTCCGTAGGCGTGCCCAATAAACTATTCCCAATGCATTACCCTTAAATAAAGGATTTACTATTTCTAGGTTTGAACTAAATTATATAAAATATGGGTTTCCACACACACACTTTCATTTCTAAAACAAGTAATCATCCATTTCCTTTTTTAATTTAAAAACAATTTTAATGTTTGAAAAAAACAGGTTCATTTCATTTTTAAACATTTTTTCCGAACAATTTATAAATTCAAATTTTAGTTTTTAGTCAAAAGGAAAAACACACACAACACACAACACACAATAAGGGAAATTGAAAAAGTGGCACACATGGGACAGTAACTGAACTAGACCTCTAAATCATCCACCACATACAAATAAACACTAAATAAAACATGGGTCGAACCTAGGAGCTCGTGAACAATCCAAAATAAACTATACATCTGACTCATCCTGATGGCACACCGTACACAATAAAGTCATAATGCCCAAACACCCTGTGTTTCCCTACATGGCCTAACTGAGGGGTTAAATCCCATAACACTAATAATAGAGTACCTCTCTCATATTGGCCACTAGCAATTGCGTAATTTAATTTAGTGCATCAATTGTTCTCAGAAGATTCACTTACTATGCCAGGTTCTCATGTCAACATGTATAATAAGAAGGAAAGGTATGAGTCAACAAAGTCAACAAAGTAGCACAAACATCACACACAACTCATGTAGTCAACATACACTAAAGATCACCCCTGAGTCACCCCAAAGAGAGTGTTCTAAAATAATTTATTTTATTAAAGTTCCAAACGGGCCTTCACCAATTTTAAAGAAAATCCTCATTTCTCAAGAAAACCTAAAAAAATGTTCATGCTTCAAAATAAATCATTTATCAATAAACTAGAACTTCATTTTAAATTCCATGAATAATGTTTAAAGTCCAAATGGTAATTCTTTTAATACTGGGTTCCCGTTCATTAAATAAATATTTCAAGGGTTGTGTATAAAATAAACGACTCTTTTTACACCAAATAATCATTTAAAAATTAATTATCTTATATTATTTACCATTTATTAAAATTAATAAAATACCAAGAAATTAATGAATTATAAATTTAAAGGTGAGTATAGTGGGGGAACTAACTCAACTTGCAACTCAGTTACAACAATGCGATACGACTCACACTTGCACACAAGTACATGAAACTTGCTGACGACCACAACATCACAGAAAACCTTACCAATGCACTGCAATAATGAAAAGCATCTTAAACCATAGAAATGCTAACATAAAATAATCCAAACGAATAAACAAAATTAAACCCACCTCGACAGCAGTGTAGGAAAAAAATAAAGGAACCCCAAATCTCTCGCCTTTAGTGGTGGGTGTTCTTCATGCACCCAATTACGAATAAGGCGTGTGGTCAAGCACGCGAAAAAATGAGGTAGGGGATATCGTGGGGGTGTAGTCGTTGCACCAGCAATGTGGCTGGTCGGTGCAGTAGGAAGTAGTGGATGAAGGAGGGTCGTCCCAGCATGGCAGCATGATAGAGAGGTCGCCTTGGAAAGAAGGGGTGTTGGCCGACTGATATCTAAGCAAGGTGAAGGTGGAGGACGGGTGCGATAGGCGCGGGGTGGCTGGGCGAGCTTGCTGGACGAGCGCGAGGCTGCTGAATGAGGTGATGCAACTGCTGGGTGCGGGGAGAGCCGAATCGCGAGCAGCAAGATGACATTTAAGTGTTTGGGCACGGAAGGTCAGAGTAAGGCAGAAGGATGGGGGAACGGCAGGGTGACATGAGCGTGACGGTGAGGCGGTTGCTGCCAGAGCGGAGAGGCAAGGGCCATGGGCCGGAGTGCCAGACGAAGGGGCATAGCAGGGGAGGAGTGGCATGTGGCTACCAAAGGTAGAGAATATAGGGGGTTCTCCCAGCGGAAGTGTACTGTTGGAGGTCTGGGGGGGCTGGCCAGTAAGAGGGCGCCAGAGCTGCATGGGGTCTTGCTAAAGGAGGAGCTGGGTAGGAGGCGGGTCATGCATGCTTGATGAGCAGGGCAAGAGGCATAGGGGTCTGTGAGAGACGGAAGCAGGGGTAGTCATGTGGCAGAAAATAAAGGGAGGGCTTCAGGAGGAAAGGTCGGCTGCTCGAATGTGGAGGCACAGTGACGCGAGGCCGAAAGGATGTTTTAGTGCGGTTGAGCCGGAAGTAGGGGCTGGGGGTGCTGTAACAAGGGGAGATGCGGGCTGTCATGGAGGGACCGACGACTACATGTTGCATGTTGGAGGTGGGAGGCTGATGATCTATAAGGGAGGCGAAGGGATGGGGTGCTGCAACGAAGGGAGAGAGGGTGCTGCTTCAGGAGAAAAAAGAAAAAAAGAGGAGACACCCACGTGGAAAGGGAAAAAAAGAGAGAGAAAGAAAAAAAAGTATAAAAAAACAAAAATAAAAGTATTAATAATAATAAAAGTAATAATAATAATAATAATCATCATCATCATCATAATCATTATCATAATAATAATAATAATATTAACCTTAATTACAAAAATGATAAAAATTAAAATTATTAACCATGAAAAATTTTAAATAATGAAATTAACATTTATTTATCTATTTTAATTTTTCGAAGAATGGTGGACTATGTCGTTGCATGGGAGAAGCCATGCAGGGTCTCCGAAATGTGTTCCACCTGGGCACTCAGTGACGTCAACTCAAAAACGTGCATTTTCTAAAAAAACTCAAAAATCTTGCTTGGGATTCAACCCAAACCTCGACAAATTTTGTTAAATATAAAGAAAATAATAAAATAAAAATAATAGATAGGTCTATGTGTGACAAAAAATCAATTGAATAAATATTTATTCCACTATACAAATAGTGGAGGTTTTAGATATAAAAAACTTAAACGAACAAGAAAATTTATTTAGAAATCCAATTTTAATTTTGGTGATGGTGTGAAGTAACAAAAGAAGTTTATTTTATTCAATTCATGTAAGGGAATTTATTTACTAAAATTTTGTTTTAATATTTTTCTGTAAGGTTTTTTCCTTAAAAATTTATTTTCCCAAAATTGAATTGCTTTATTTTAAGGGAAATCTTAGTAAGGGTGATACCATATTAATTTATTTTCAGTGGCTCTATAATTTTAAAATTAGTATGGAATTGTATTTATTTTACAATATTGAGATATTATTCTATAAGGGTTATATACATTGTTTGATCAATTTTGGTTTATTTTATAATAATATATATATATGTGTGTGTTTGTATGTAAATATATATCATTATATCTATTTATATTAATTTTCAAAACAAATAATGTAAGGGTTATTTAATAATTATTTATTCACAAATTATGAATTTATATTTCAAAATTACAAAGAGATTATATTTATTTTAATCAAAAATTTTGTTTAAATATGTGTTTTTTTCAAAATATGCGTATTTTAAATTCCATGTTATACATATATGTTTCTAAATGTGTATGGGATAGATGTTTCGAGGGTTTGAGTGTTTTTAACTCTTGTTTTTGTTATATCTTTTGGGTGTGTATTATTGTTTTATGCCAACTTCTTTATGGACCTCCCATGAATCTCAAGGATGGGTCCATGTGTATTAGACGACTTCCCTAGAATCCTTCGGATGGGTAGATCTGATGTGATGACCTCCCTAGAATCCTTCGGATGGGTCAGTGTGGTGATATGACATCCCAAGAGTCTTGATATGTTTTCAAATATTTTATATAACATTAATTTTAAATTTAATAATTCGTTAGGTTTCTATATCACTTGTTCGAAAAAAATAGAATAAAAGTTATCTAATTCTATTTGTTAGAAAAAAATTTAAGCTATAAATCATTTAAAGTCTATATGCATTGGTTCTACCCCTAAGAATCTTTGATTACTATCCATGTATATGAAATAAATCTTTATTTATTAAAATGTTTTAACAATAAATTTTTATATATTCTATTTGATTGAATGAGATTTTACTATTCTTATTTATCATATTTGGGTTTCTTATTAATCCTCAATTGTATATATTATATTTTCATTTTTAGGGGATTTAAGATAGACTTTATGTTGGTCACAAAACAATTATTATTGAAATTTATTTCTTGAGACTCACCCCCATCTCTTTTATAGACAATTTCCATCCTTATCGACTTCATCTCCCAAATAGACATTATTGAAATTTGTTGCTTGAAACTAGTCCCACATCTCTGTTATGTTTCTATTAATATTTTGAGCATTAGTCATCCCATGGATGACTACTGCTGAGATTATTTCAAGAAACATAGGTCCATGTCCACAAGAGATGAAGGATTTTTCAAACAACAAAACACAATAATAAATGTCTTGGAATAGAGTTGATGATGATGAGTTGTCTATAACTTTTAATTTAAATTTAATTCATAGGATAGCATATATTATATTGGTGTAATTATTTTCTTAAATTCAATTACCCATTTTCTTCAATATACTAAAATTATTTTAAATAGTCAAATGTTAAGTTTCCCTTATTAAAATTGTCTATAAGATTCGCCTTTGATAATGAATATCTTATGTGAATTTATTTATTTATTGTACAAAATTATTATTTTATGAATCTGATAGGATGGTTATGAATAAAAAATGGATGCATGTTAACAATTTAAAAAAAGTTCATGAATATAGAATGAAAGAGTTCATCATGATTGTAATAGAGCGTGCATATGACCCTTCACAATTCCTCTCACTATGATCACATTGTTGTTAATCAAGACATATTAGTCTGGAATAGTTAGAAGAAAATACTATTTTCATGGAATAGATGAGAGATATAAATGTTGGACTAAACATAGGAAAAAAAATGTGGACACCTATTGAGATGATAATGTGGTTTATGGATCATTTGATATGAATATTAATGTAAAAGATGATGTAGATCACATGGAAGAAATGAAAATAGAAATTAAAGATGACCTTCGTGATTGTCCAATGTTGTTGATGAGTTAAATAGTTGTTCCAAAAAACCATTTTATACCAATTATACTAAATACACCACATTTTTAGCTGTATTAAAGTTGTTTAATTTGAGAGTTGGTAGCGGATGGAGTGACACTAGATTTACAGAACTACATGGTATCCTGAATGATATGGTACCAAAATAAAATGAACTAACATGACAAACATATGAAATTAAATGAATGTTATGTTCAATGGTAATGATCTCTAAAAAAATTCATTCTTTTCCAAATGATTGCATACTGTTTTTCAAGGACCATAAATCACTCACAAAATGCCCTTAAGTATGGAATAAATCGATACAAGAAAAATGAATCAAGTCCTTCGAAATATATATGTTACTTTTCGATCATTACATGGTTTAGAAGACTATATGGATGTCAGGAAACTATGAGAAAATTCCCATGGAATGGAAATGAAATAATTAATGATGGTATCCTACATCATTCAGCTGATTCCCCTCAATGGAAGAAAATTGATTATGAGTATCCTGAATTTGAAAATGAGTCGAGAAACATTCATCTTACATTATCTATAGATGGAATAAATCCTTTTGGTGTACTGATTATTACTCACCATAGATGGTCCATCATGTTGGTAAATTATAACTTGTATCTATGGTTATGCATGAAGCATAAATACATTATGATGTCTCTGCTTATATCTGGACCAAACAAACCTGATAATGATATTGATGTCTATTTGGAACCATTGATTGAAGATATGAAATTGTTGTGGGATAAAGGTGTTATAATGAATGATGCTCATAAAAGTGAACAATTCAAATTGAGGGCCATGTTGTATGGAATCATAAATGACTTTCCCACTTATGGAAATTAATCTAGCTATTGCATTAAAGGAATATTGGGGTGTCCCGTTTTTGGAAAACACACATACTCAGTTCAGTTGAAACATTACTCAAAGTCTATGTTTTTAGAACAATATAATTTTTTACCACGACAACAAAAATACCAATCCTGGATGATAATATTCGATGGGAATATCACACAAGGTACAACACTCTCTCCAGTAATGGGTGCTCTACTATAAAATAAAGTAAAAGACATTGAAACTATTTTCAGTAAACCATTTTATAAAAACCTTACAGTACCTTGTTAGAAGAAGAGATAAAATTTATTTGAATTACCATATTGGAATTTTTTGTATGTTATACATTTTCTTGATGTCATTCATGTAGAAAAAAAATATATTTGCCAGTGTTATTGGAACATTACTAAATTTTATTGGAAATAACAAAAGATAGCATCACATATTGGTTGGACATGATTGAAACGGACATAACGGAAGAGTTAGCATTAGTGAAGGGTAAAAGGAGGAGATTTCTTCCCCAAAGTCTTAAAATATATATAGACAAGAAAAATTTATATTTTGACTTTTCTTTAATAGTGTAAAAGTTATACAAGGGTATTAATCAGATATGTAGAATATCATGTCAATGACTAATTTGAAGTTAAAAGTTATAAAATCACATGAATTTTATGATTTGATAATAGATTTATTGCTTGTTTATTTTCATTGCATTCTGCCTCAAAATGTATGACATACAATAACCCTAATCTACTTCTTTTTCAAATCCATATACTGTAAAGTTATTGACTCGACAATGTTTCCCATCATGAATAAAGGGGTTACAGTCTTATTATGTGTATTAGAGATGTTCTTACCTCTATTATTATTTGATATAAAGTTCCACCTAATAGTTCACCTAGTTAGAGAGGTTCAACTATGTGTTCCTATCCATTATAGATGGATGTACCCCATTTAATGGTATATGTAGATTTTGAAAGAGAATGTTAAGAATTGAATTTGTCCAGAAGGTTGTATTGCAGAATGATATACTATTGAAGAATATTTGGATTTCTATACTGATTACCTATTAGATGTTGGAAACATCGATCTCCCAAAGTCACTTTACCACTAACACCTTATGGGTGAAAGGACTTCCAGAAGATATGTTGTTACAATTACCTTGATTATGCGGGAGCAAGCATAACTTTACATTTTACATAATAGCGAATTTGTTGATCCATACATTGAATCCCACAAAGAAATTATTAGAGATTTGAATCCATAAAGGGATAAAGTATCGATATCAAATACACAAAATAAACAATTTATAAGATGGATCTATGATAAAATTTATACAGAGTTATCTAATAATAATAATTCAATTTTTGAACGACTTCAATGTCTAGCCAAAGGACTGACTGAAAATTTTATATCTTACACTGGTTTTGTAATTAATTGTTATATATTCGATACAAAAGATCATGATGAATTCCAAAAAATGAAAAAAAATTGGTTTATGATTGTGGAAGAAGCAATGCACATATCTAGTTCCAAGGATGGAAATACAATTTTTGAAAATATGTCATATTTTGGTATTATCCACAGACATATGAGTTGTATTATACAACATTTCAAGTGCCTATTTTCTATTTCAAATGGGTTGAAAATATCATTGTAGTGAATGTTGATGAAATGGTATTTATGAAGGTGGATTTTAGTGTGGAAGGGGAAAATTAAGAGCCATTCATAATAGCATCATGATTAGTGGAAGTATTTTTTGTCTCTGATCCAACAAACAAGAATTTGTTTATTGTCCAACTAGACACTAAAAAAATGTCAGGTTAGATGAAAATTAAACCGAGGAAGACCGTTTTATTAAGAAATCACAATCACTTCATGTCAGTCTTAATGTAGAATACACATTATAGGTTAATGGGGGCCGAAAATAGGGTATTTGGATACCTGATATAGGATCCAAATCCCTGAAACCTTTAAAAAAGAAAGATATTCCAATGAGAATGTAAATGTGTTTTTTAATATACTGTGTTTTTCCTCATAATATTATATATTCTCTAATTCATTTACATAATCTAAATTAAATGATTGAATAATCATGAAAACAATGTCTTCTTCACATGATGATGTTACCAATCCCTCATAAGAACAAAATAAAATGATGGAAAACCTTTGGAAAGATGCAATGTTAATGTTATGATATAATTTATCTATTTTACCAAAAAAAAATTGATAATGGAAAATTGAATTAGTTTTTATTATTCATTATAGAGTCTGTTTATTTTAGAATATTACTATCCATCTATCATTCCTTCACTTGAAAAGAAATGAAACTATTTCTGCTCAATCATAGAGGTAATCTTGATGTTGGCACAATAAAACAATTTTCTATAGAATTCATGTACTGTTTCCTATTTTTGTTTTATTTATTTATTTTTATTACTACTTACATAATAATGGTTTTCTTATATAGGTGGATTGTTTTGTTTGATTTGGGGGTGGTCTATCCCTCTTTCATGCCTTTATGTACCAAAACATCCAAAAAACTTATTCTCACTCAAAAAAATTCCACCCCTCCAGTGTTTCATTTATCACTTTCCTTCAAGTTACCTCGACTACCTTTGCATGAAGAGAAATGAAACTTCTTCTACTAAACCACAGAGGAAATCTTGATATTATCATCTATACATAGAATTAATGTATTTTTTCATATTTATGGTTAATTTATTTTTTTAGTATTACTCTCATAATAATTGTTTTCTTATATAGGTGGGTTATTTTGTTCAACTAAGGGTGGTCTGTCCATCTTTCTTTCCTTTCTATACCAAAATGTCTATAGACTTATTATCCCTAGAAACCTTTTCACCCATGCAATGCTACATTTATCACTTTCATTCAAGTTTCCTCCACTGCCTTTGCAGGAAGAGAAACGACACTGCCTGTCCTCAATCACATTGGTAATCTTGATATTTACACAGTAAAATCAATGTTTGTAGAATTAATTTATTGTTTCATATTTATGTTTTATTTTTTTATTTTTAGTATTACTAACATAAAAATTGTTTTATTATACAAGTGAATTATTTTTTTCAAGTTGGGGTGATCCGTCCATATTTCACACCTTTGTGCACTAAAACTTTTACAAACTTCTTCTCCCTCAAAACCATTCACCCCTGCAATGTTTACATTTATCACATTTCTTCAACATACCTCTTCTTCTCAATCATAGAAAAAAATCTTGATTTTTCAACATTTAAATAATTTTATATATAATTAATGTATTAATTTATATTTATGATTAATTTATTTATTTTTAGTCTTAGTCATATAATAATATTTTTCTTATAAAAGTGAACTCTTTTTTTTAAAGCAGGGGTGGTTTGTTCGAAGTTTCTCATGCAGTGTTGATAGTTAGACAAATAAATTCAATGTATATCATGGTAAAATTGACAATTAGTATTTTTTTGACACCTTGGGATGTGTCTAAATTTGTCTTACCTCAATCCGACACAAGACATGATAGGTATGACTCCATGTACTCTTTCTAATTAAAACTGAAATTCACTATAATAAAATAGATAGCTAACATACTCAAAACTAATAAAAGATATTCATATTGTTTTGATACATTAATAAAATGATCCATAATTCATTTTTTATATATAAAAATCAGTTGCACCTTAATCTGATACACGATGTGCCCGATATGACTCAATGTGTTCGTAATCTGTCTAAAATCAACAATTTAGTACAAAAAGTTTCACTCACTGAAAACTGATCGCACATGCTCAGATTTTATTGATAATTTATAAAAATTATTCAAAAATTAAATAATGATGTTTAGGAATCTATTTCACACCAAACTGATACACAAAGTGATCAGAATGAGTGAATGTGCATGTTTCCAGTTTAAAATGACATTTTAGTAAAAAATATATTAAACATACTAAAAACCAAGAAAACACATTCAGATTATTTTTATGAATTATTAAGATGAACATTAAGTTATTTAATAGATGTAGAAATAATCCTCATCTCAATATGACCCAGAGTGAGACCGATATGAATCAATGAGCACATTTTTATTTAAAATTGTCATCAATTTTACTAAAATCGAAAATTGACCTACTCAAAACTGGGAAAACATATTTCGATTATTTTGATAGATTAATAAAATGTTCCATAAGTAATTTTTTAAGTATAGGTATCATCTTCACCTCAATAAAATATATCTGGTGCCCAGAATGGTTGAAAGTGTCCATTATCATTTTAAAATCGATATTTTATTTCAAAAAGTTTCACTCACTGAAACCCAATCTAACATGTTATTATTTTATTAAAAATTAAGTAGAATGATTCATAAATCATTTTTTGCATTTATAAATTTGTTTCATGTAAAAAGGATACACGATGTTATTAGAATGAGTCAAAAGTTCTTGTTTCTAATTTAAAATGACATTTTAGTAAAAAAGATACCTGACATACTCAAAACCAAGAAAATGCATTCAAATTTCTTTGATAATTTTTTGAAATGACACATATGTCATTTCATATGTGTAAGAATCAGATTAATAATAATCTAATTCATGGTGTGACCAGTATGACTAAATGTGCGTAGTTTTATTCAAAATTGACATCAATTTTAGTAAAATAGAAAACCGACCTACTCGAAACTGAGAAAAAACATTCATATTATTTTTGATAATTTATGAAAATTATCCATATGTAATTTGGGACTTTTAGGGATTATCCATACCTCAATATGAAACACGATGTTCCTGATATGAATGAAATTGTCCGTTATCAGTTTAAAGTTTACATTTTAGTTCAAAAAGTGTCACTCACTAAAAACCAATCAAACATGCTCAGATTTTATTTATAATTTTATCAAATGATCTATATGTCCATTTTTATGTGTAGGAATCTATGTCCTATAAAAAAGATGCATGTTCTAATCGAAATGATTCAAAAGTGTGTGTTTCCATTTTAAAATGAAATTTTAGTAAAAAAGAAAACCGACGTACTCAAAACCAAGAAACTGCATTCATATTTTTTTGACTCTTTAGGGAAATGATAAATAAGTCATTTGAGATGTGTAAAATTCATCATCACCACAATCCAACCCATGGTGTGACTAGTTTGATTCAAAGTGCATATTTTCATTTAAAATTGACATCAATTTTTGTAAAATTGAAAACTAACCTACTCAAAACTGATAAAAAAACGTTCAGACTATTTTTATACTTTAAAAGAAATATACATAAGTGATTTTGGACAAATAAGAATCATCTGAACCTTAATATGATATATGATGTGCTCGTTATGACATAAAGTGTCTGTTATCAGTTTAAAATTGAAATTTTTGTTTAAAAAGTTTCACCCTCCGAAAACTGATCAAATGCTCTATAATTTTATTGATAATTTAAGAAAATGAATCATTAGTCATTTTTTACTTATAGAAATTGGTTTCAATTTAATAAAATACATGATGTGATCAGAATTATTCAAAAGTGTGTGTTTCTAGTTTAAAATGATATTTTAGTAAAAAAAGACAACTGATATACTCAAAATCAAACAACCACATTCAGATTGTTTTGATACTTTAGCAAAACAATCCACAAGTCATTTGAGATGTGTTGGAATTAGTTGAATCCTAATCTAACACATGGTGTGACTGGTATGACTCTATGTGTATCATTTAATTTAAAATTGACATCAATTTTATTTGTAAAATTTATACTTTTAGTTAATTTATTTCTTTCTATTATTACTAACATAATAATTGTTTTTTATATAGGTGCGTTCATTTTCTCAATCAGGGGTGGTTTATTCAGAAATATCCTAATTCGGGGTTAGGGTTCAAATTCAAAAGAACATTGATGCTTTTTAATGTATGTAATAATATTTATTTACATAATTTTATAAACGAATTTTTGAAATGTCTATAATATAATTTTTTTCTTGTATTTGTGTTGTAAATTTCATTTCAATTAAATTCAGTATTGGGACTATTTTTTTATATATGGTGTGTTTGTGGTGCTGTGTTGTGCTGTTATAGCATACTACATTGGTGCTATAGTGTGATTTTGCAACACACTACAGTGTGTCCCTTTATCGGCACTTTTAAAAGCACTAATAAATGACACATTTTTTCAGTACTTTTAAAATATCTTATAAAGGAACACTTTTTAGTGCTTTTATAAACACTTATAAATGGGTCCTTTAGTGATGATAAAAAAATCATGGATAAATGGATTTTTTATCAGTGTTTTTAGCACCAATAAATGTCCCCTTTATTCATGTTTTTTAGCACTAATAAAAGACCTGTGCTTTTAATATCGCTCAGGTAGTCAGTGCTTTTCTAGCACTGATAAAGACCATTTCTAGCACTATTAATGGCTTATTTTATATTAGTGAAAACAACATAAACAATATCTAATTTCAATGTGATGGAATGTATAATATTAGACATCTTAAACATAACATCAAGGCCTCATGCTAAGACATCTTACATACCATCAAGTCCTAATTCCAAGACACCATACAAAAAATTAAGGTCTCATGTCAATAAATTGTTTATATATATGTTTGGGACCTTATTCCAAGAAATCATACACACATTCATTTCCTTGTTTTAAGAAATTATACATAATTATGTAAGCATGCACCAAATACTCTATCAAGTTTTTGTCATGAGACCCATGAATGCATCAATAATAAATAAAACTCTTGGCCCCACCCATCAATAAATAAATGAAATGCATTGATCAGATTATTAAATGAATAAAAAATAAAATACATAAATAACATGATTTAGTAATCAATAAACATTCATATTTAAATAACAATTGTACATAATGTCAATATTTCTTTATTCAATAAATGGAATAACATGATCTTAAATAATCTTGAGAAAGACATGGGGAGGTATCATTGGAGAATAACCTAAGTTAATTATAATAAATTTCTAATTATTTTTACACATATGAAATACACGTTTATAAACACCTTAATTTTTTTTGAACATAAGAAGAAATAATTTTTTTTTCAACTATTAAAAAATAAAATTTGAAAGAAAAAAGTAGATAATATTTTCTTGGAAAAAACATGGAATATTGAAGATGAATATTAATAATGAATAATTTTCACGATAGAGGTAAAAGGTATTCATGTCGAAAATGTTAAGAAAAGACATTATTTTCCTATTTTTCCAATGAAAGTTAAAAAGGACCCTTGGAGAACACATTAACAAACTAAATTTAAATTTTTTTGTAAAAATTTATTTCTAATAGAAAATGATATTAAATAGTTATATATGGATTAATAAAGTGATTTATAAATCAAAATTAAGAGTATTATGAGTAATAGATAGATTAATGACAAATAAAGAAGGGATATCTGAAAAGAAACCATTATGGTTTTGGTAACTTTTGAATCAAAATGCTATGTAAGTAATAATTTGTAATGAAACATAAAATATCCTGTTTATCAAGTGATATGTGATACCCTATTTAAAAGATTCAAAGTACACACCTTGTAAATTAAAATAGGTGTATAATATGATATATGTCTCAATGAAGTGAAATTAGGATGAAAAAACCTTACCATTTAATAACGACATTCATGAAATATTTTTTAACTCATATTTAATGAATGTGGAAAAATTAATCACTTATTTTATAACCTTATATATATATATTTATATTAATTTTTATATTAATTAACTATAATCACTCACTTAACATAAATTAGCTAATTAATGATTATTTTTTTCATCAGATGTCAGTAATTTCGATTGTTTCATAAAAGTTTTATAATGGAGATGTTGGGCCCTATTCTTGTAGGTTACAATAATGTTGGTCCAACATATCCCAATATTTTACATGTATTTATTATCAAAAAATTACCATTTTTTCACTGATGAATTTATATTAGGTGATTTTAGGTGAATAAATAATATTTCTCAAAGTATTATTTAATTGGAATGTTTTTTTGTTCAATCCGCATTTTTAAAGTTCGAATACATTTTCCTTAGGAAAATAACCTTCAAGGTAAAAAAATATCCTACACTAAAAATAAATATATTACACCATGGTAATTAAAAAAATTTCATGTCATATTCTTTTATGGGTCTACAGAATATCTTAAAATGAAATTCAAAGGTTGAAAAGGTAAATTATCTTATGAGAGACTTGTGTAGAAGAAATATTACATTACATAAGTAAATTATTTTATGATATAAGAGGAATATCCTATGATGGGAAATTTCTCATAGAAATTACCCTATAATCTGAGAAATATTTAAAGCTCAAATATTTTGTAAGTTGAATTATCCTACACGCTAAGAATGTCATTTTTTCAATATTCCTGGAAAAGTCAATTATCATACTATGTTAATATGTCATAAGGGTTTCAAAATTATCCTACAATTAAATAGTTATCCTATGAAGTTAAATATTTATTTCCAATTAGAAAAATTTTACCTAGATCTTTTGAATGTTTTCTAGGTAGATGACTTTGACCCTTAATATTTTCTTCCATTCTCAAAATATCTCCATTATATACCACATATGATTTATTTGATCAGTGATTATCCAAATCCAAATCTTCCACGAGTTGGGAAATATTAGGGTCTAAATAAATTTATAAGAATAATTGGAAGTGGTCAGATCCTAATCCTAAGATCACCATGCTAAGATATATGAAAAACATACATACTAGATATTAAGAATTGAAATAAAAATGTGTGTACCTCACATTGAAGATCCATAACATATCTCCATTACCATCAAACACCATAAAATGGGCTTGATGAAGAGTATTAGTGGGGTAGCTAAAGTACATACCACCTCCAAAGGTATCCATGGGCCAACTAGATTTCACATCATACATGTGGGATCTTTCAACCACCATGAAAAGATACTACCTCAATATGCCAAGGTTATAGATAAAATGAGCATTAGGTTTATAAAGTTCTGACATGGCATCATGTGATCCTACACGCGCACTACAATCACATGGAAGTGTGATTTATAAATCCATCGAGGCACACCTAGATAGTTCAATGATTTACTTGTGAATGTATAAAGAATAAGTAAATACAAAGGACACTCCATGAATCATCTGAATGAATAAATCTCCTCCCTTGAGTTATATATCATGTAATTCTTATTTATATTATATCCATTGTGGTAGATTGATCTAAATATTAACTTCTAATGTCCAGATTCTAAATAATTTTTTCAGCCTTTCAAAATGAGTATTACAATATGATTGATAGTGAGGTTGTGACATGTTATTATAATAATATACCTTATGATATATCCCCAATCATACCCACTGATTTTTCCTAGGAAATAGCATGGAAACTCATTCCATGCATGGTAATTTCCACCGTAATTGTAAAATATGATATAATACATATGCACGTAAAAAACAATTGTGTAGTATAAATTTACTATTTTTAGATTAGTTATATTATACTATATAACATAACTTGTATATATATACATATCATATATTAGAATATATAAAGGATTTAGGGCATATCACTCCCTTTAATCTCCCACTTGCAATAATGACTAAATAGATTTCTTCCTTCTCGTCATATATTGTATATAGTAACTTATAAAACCATATCTAAAATAGTTTTATATATCTTTAAAAACTATTTTTGAAATATATCATTGAATTCACCTAACATAAACTTATATGTAATACCTTGTGAATAAAAAACAAAAACTCTTTTATATTAACTATAAAACACTATTATAGAAACACTCAGAGTAAAACTCAATCCAAATTTTTCCAACCACAAAGTGTGACCCTACATGGATTTATAGCATTGAAAACAATTATGAACTGTTGAATCCAAAAAAGTTATAAATGAGTGGCTTCTAGTAGAGAGTAAATAATATCCATGCTACAACGGGATTTGGCATGATCTCCATCAAACACATCTATCTCTATATCTATGTCAAGTAGTTGCATCTCATTCTAGTATACATTGTCTTATGTTCTATTTTTCAAATTCATCGAGTGACAATGGAATAAGAGTTATTTCAACCCCATATATCAAAGGAATGAATTCTCATCTCTTTGATTAATGAATGATATGGTTGATGAATATATCAAATTATATTCATATTTATAAATGATCATATCACTTTCCCTCATCCCAATAGAAAAGCACATCATATTTAATATCTAGGTGTTTCCACACACTTCTCCAATAAATATGAATGGGGGGACATATGTTAAACTCCTCATATTATGGGGAAACTATCATCTTGGTTAAGCTCCAACTAATGACATGATTAGAAATATACATGATCACCCCCTGATTAGAAAATCCTCCATGATTATATATAAAAGGTTTCAATTTATAAAGAATCTCGTGCGTGGAATCTTTTGAACCATATGCAGTAGAAACTACTATATAATCCATGAATACCTTGTATACTAAATTCATAGTGTTTGACACTCTATGTGGTATACTTAGTCAATCATTCAATGCAAAAAAACACTTTATGAACCTGTTAAACATATTCTGTATCTTATATAGAAATCTTACTCATGTTAACCTTACTAATTGATCATAACCTATAATAAAACCAGATGATAATTAGTAAAGTATAATTCAAATTCAAACCATTAATGGTTAACTATAATTACATTTCATAAAATTTATATCAACATATACATATATGTAGCCAACGTGGATGAATAATAAAGTGGATATTTCCTTTTATATGATACATTTATATTCTTAATAAAAATTATGAACATATAAAAAAACCCTAAAAAATTCCTTTTATATCATGTCATATATGATATACTACTAGATTATCCTTATATTTGTTACAATTTATAGGGTTTTTAAAACTCATTAAATCAATATGTATTTTATACTACATAATTATGAAGCCATATGATAAAACCCACCCACTAAACTCTTTAGTGAGTAACATTTATAAAGAAATAAGGTTTTAATAATAGTGATATTTTGTAATTATATTCAAAATATTCAAATACTTGAAAATATTCAATCTTTATAACTCCACCATATCAAATCTTATGATATCAAGAACTTCTATTTTTTACATATAACTCTTTCTAAGATTAACATCACATATTTTAAAATTATTCCATCAAAATTTTCACTTGAGATCTTATGGTGATTAATAAAATTATTTATATTATTACAAACAATCCAATCCTATTGTATTTTAAGATATATCATCATTAACATGGTAATATAACTAGAACAATCTTCTATAAAATAGTTATATTAACTTTAACAAAATAACTTAATTTTAATTTTACATTTTCCCTTTACCATTATATCATAAACTCCTTAGGATATTATGTTGTAATCACTTTAAATATCGATTAGTATAATCTTTTATTTCTTAACATTGAATTTATTTAAGTCCAAAACATACTCCTATTACCCTCTTAGACATTATATTCTCTTCCAAATATTATGTTAAGAAACAAAAAATTTCATATTAGAAAATGAATCTTATTTATTTTATATATGAATTTTTGACAAATAAAGTAATTTTTCTATTACACAAATGGTATTCTAAGTTTTTGGATCATTTTCCTTTAAAGACAAGACTTTATTAAAATAGTCCACTAATGCATCGAAGAAAATCCTGCCCTAATATTTTAAAAAATATACAGATAAATATTTTGTCCTTGAAAAATATTTTACCCTTCTCTATTTTTCAAAACAAGTTATAGAATCTGATTTATCATAATCCCTGAGTATTCAATTAACCATATAATTTTATTCAGAGTAACCCTATGTTAATGAAAAACTTAGCTTATCATATAATATAAATGAGATAAAGTTACATATCCTTTATATATAACAATCTAATATTGTTAAATACTTTTAAATTAAAATATTTTAAGTAACAACTCTTGGCTTAATGACTTGAATTCAAATTATAATCTCTATCAATTCTCTACATGGTTTTGACTCTTATATATTTAAAAATTAGAAAAGTATACATTATCATATACCCATCAAATTCAAAGGATTTATTTCTATAACATTGATAACTATCAGGAAATTTCCTAAACTCATTCAGGTATTCATAACAATTCAATTCTATGGAATATTTACTCCTCATTCTTGATAAAACATTTAGGTTTCAATGACCTTGAATGAATTATTGATGAAAAATTATTGTATTCTCTAACTATATTTTCTTCTATCAGTGTGAAATTCTACCCTCTTTTATAATCAACCGAACTCCAAAACCTGGACATCACATTCCTAGTATATCTAGTCTCAACACTTTGGGAATAATAGGGTAATCGTTTCATAAACTAATTCAATATGTTGGAATGTTTTGATTAATGTAAAAAAATGGATTCCTTGACAAGAAAAATCCTTAAAGAAACCTCTAGTCTCACCATGTCATTATCATACTCAATCATATTGAGTTTCATGGACATACCCATTCATATTGAGTATATGAGACTAAAATTAATTATTGTCATTTAGAATCTAATTCTATTAAAAACATAATTGATTAATTTTAGGCTTCTTATAAGCATCCAAATTCACCAATTGAACAAATTTAACACTTTTTAACTCTATAAGGAATTTCCCTATCACATATATTTTATTTTACATAAAAAAAATTCATCAGTTATTAATCTTATGAGTTGATTTTAATAAGCTTATCATTCTCAAAGAATAATCTCAAAGTTAATTTTATTGATGATGATGTTAGTATCTATAACTGAATTTTTTATCATATAGTTATCATGTTTTATTACCATTTAATTAGGAATTTTATTAAATTTTCTCCTACTAAAATAATTACCCCTTTAGAATATATCATATACATTAGTAGACCAAGATACATATTTAACTAAAAAATGATTCCTCTTTGGAATTACTCTCACTACTCAACTATTAAGGTATGGCATAATCCTAATCATATCATATATGACTCTTGGATTATTGAGAGGAAAAAACTTTGACCAATTTATTATATAGATAAACCAAGCCTTATTCCATTGGTAGCCCAACCCTTAGGGTTTTCCAACTTAGTGTAACTCAAAAAATATAAAGGAATAGGATAAATCATGATGATCCTGGGGCACCCTACTTTGGAAAAATCTATATTGTTGGATGATACAGGGTCACCCATTACCCGTGTTCATGACCTAAGATAAATTTGGGTACTTTGGAAAATAAATACCCTTTTTAATGATTGAGGTCAGGAAAGGTTCCACTTTGAAAGGAATATTACAATTAGTATTTAGAATAGAATTTAATCTCACCATCTTATCACATGTTATTCCCTTTATTTATCCATGATTTTAAGGATTTAGTTTGGAACTATTCCATCCAACAAAACAATATTTTCCAGACATATTGATGTGTAACACTATACAAAACCCATAGTTTGTGTTACCCACCTAAATATAGAAGCCAAACATATTTAAACATATCCAAATACATCTCATACATAAGGTATATTAACTATTCATTTAATTTTTTATAGTTATATAATATTGAAAATATCCACCTGAGTAAGAACAAATCTATAGATATCCAATCCTCGCATTTTTAAAACATGGAATTAACCTGTAATCTAGTGGGAAGTCTGACCCAAAGTACCTCTACCTGAGGATAAATTACTCAAGGAAGAATCTAATTCATCGTAACTGTGAATCCTTATATATAGAAACTTATATTCAAGTATTAATGTCTATTTAATAAATATAATTTGGAATGAAGGTCATGGTAGATGAAAACTAAATATCATCTAATCATTCCTGGCATGAAATGAAAGGATTGAATTTTTTTAAGAAGTAGTTTAAAAACATAAAATAAATCATACACTTATATACCATAAATTAATAAGTTTAGATACATGAATAATATATAAGGTAATATCCTTAAATAAACAAACACTTCTTATATTTAAATGTGAGATAACCATTTATGAACAATTCATAATAATAACTAATTATAAACACTTCATAATATTTTCTTATTTATTATTGATATTCTATAAATCTTAATATACTTTCTTTATATTCATTTTATAATATGAAAATTTCATATTATGAATTATATATAATTTTTATTTAATATAGGATATTTTTATGAATTATAAAAGTTTTATAATGCAATCTCTATTATGTAAATTATTTTCATATTCTATTTATCATCTACTTAACATTATTTAATCCATGATTAGAATAGTCATCATAATTACATTGACGTGTTTTAAATAATATCCCAAATAAGGCCCCTAAATTTAAACTATTCAAATTAAGAAATCTGAATTATTTATAATCTAAAAAAAACCAAAAAAATTATATTCAATCCATATTTTATAATTTATTGACAATTCATAAACTAACCCTATGGTTTCTTAATAAACAACTTATTTAATTCATTAGGGATTCCATATAATTTTGTAAAAGGTTTTGTTAATATTAACATTTAATATTAAGGAATATATAATAATGAATTTTTTATAGAAATTTATTAATTAATTAAAAACTTTTTAATTAATTGATTGAAAAAATCCTTAAAAATTAATAAATGTTACCCAAAATATATTTTTATCACTTTTTATAAATAATTTAAAAAATAAAATATTCAAATTATAATCAACTTTTTAGAAAAATAAATTTTCAGCATAAATTTTAATTTAGGAAATATATATATGTATATAATAACAAGATATGATCAGAATCGAATTTAATGATCTAGGGATAGTCATTTACTTCAATTGATAAAAATGTTTCTCATGATATCTATGGTATTTTATAACTGATAGCTACACCATCCTTTACAAGATCAAATATCATATTTTATGATATATTGATATATCATATTGACAATGTGTTAATTTTTTTTCATAAATTCAGCATAGCCCAATAAATTTTATCATATGCAACAGTCATATTCTATGACCACTGAAAAACCATAGATTAAAACAAGTAATATATTTTAATATCCTATATCATAAATCGTGACACAATATATAGATAATGATATATCATTCCATTTTTGACCATTTCAATATGATATAGAATCTAATGTATAATTTCATTATTTGATGCAAAAATTTACAAATCAAAAACACATATTAGGATTTGATACCACTTAGAGGATTTATTAGGGTCCAATAAATAGTGCACAACTTACATCAATGATCCAAAATAAATCTCAATTATATTAAAATGAAAACAAATGGGCATGTTGAATATCACTAGAGTGTAATTAAAATGATGTATCATCTCCATAGGTATCTATGGGATGATTGAATCGCATATCATATATGTGGGATATTTCACCCGACCTGGAATTATAATGCCTCAATATGAAATAGTGGTAGAAAAATTGATCAACATTGATAGATAGTGTTGTGAAGGTTTCAGGAAAGCATACACACAGTCTTCTATCACATAGTGGTGGGTTTTATAAATCCTTTTAGGCCTCTCCTAAAGAGTTTATTTAGTTACTCATGTGTTTATAATACATGAGTAAATTGAATGGCCTCATAATACATCAGATGTATGAATGTATTTCATCCTCTTCATTACATCTCATGTAAAACATCTTTAAATAACAACCATCATGGAATATTGATCTAAACATTAACTATTATTATTCGGATTCAAAATAAGTTCTATAGCCTTTCTAAATGATTTTTAGTATATGATTCATAGAAAGAATACAAAATATTATCATAAAAATATTCCTTATGATATGGCCCTAATCAAACCATAATATTGGCTATAAATAGTAACACAAAATCTCATTTTATGCATTATTATTTCCCCCTCAATCATAAAATACGATATAAAAAATATGTTGAATATTTATAAAATAATTCATAATTGATCACCTTGATTGGAGAGTCCATCTTCTCAGAAGTATTTTCCATTCTTCTTCTTCATTCCTTCTTCCATAAGGAATCATTCACCATATTTAGTTACTAGTTTATCATCAAAACAAAATTTATAGTCTTTTATGAAATATGAATATGAAACTACCCATTATTTTCAAAATTTCCATAGGTTTTTTATTCCTCATTCTGAATATGAAAATAAATACCACAGTGAGTGGTATTTCTGTCCACTTATGTAGAGACTTGACCCTAGATAACCTGGGGATGGTGTATACTACTGATTACATTGTCATTATTAGAAGGAATCAAATCCATAAGGACTGATATTTTATTACTCTTGGTTAACTAGATACATACATGAGACTTTTATTATAAAATTTACACTTACTATAACATATTTTTTCTCTTTTTAACCAAATAAATTCAAGGATTACTCTAATACATCTAGAAAATCCTTTAATATCTTTCATAGTATGCTTATCATATTCTTGGGAAAAGAAATATAATAAGGGTGAGCTTAAATTCTGTGTAAGGGAAAAATATAGTGGAAATAATAATACATCAATGATAAGAGTCAACATAGAATGGTAACTAAATGAACACAAATTTCATTCAAATAACTACATAAGGAAAAATAAATATAGTAAGGTAAGAAACTGAAACACATTCTATTTAATTAATTAACTAAAAATGAAATAAATACATAGATATGTCAGTGAAAATTATCATTAAAGAAAAATAAATAAAACTAATATGAAGGAAATGCTTAATTATTGGATTCTATGTTTCCTAGGTACATGGAACCATCACTGTCTAGACCTTTTACAAGACAGATTAGAATATTAAGTAGAAAACCATATAATTTGCACAAATAATTCATCCCATGAGACTACCGATTCATTAAGGGGATTCCATTAACTAGTCCAAAACCCACAGGGATTTGCAGAAACGGTATCCAACCCACGTCTGACCTGTAACACCCCAAGATTCCGCGGTACGCTTCTCTTTAAATAATACAGTAGCTTGTGTTGTACGCAACTTCGAGTTATAACACACACCACAACCAATCAAACTAGCCATTATGAATAGTAATACACACTTTTTGAAATTATGTAAATTTTATCTTGCATAATGGACCTCATTTATGGATTCATAATATTGAAATTTTCTTAGGGTGAAATTTTGGTATTTTTCTGATAACTTTCATATTTTGATGAATAGTGAAAATTACTAAATTTTAATAAAAAACAAATTTTTTAATAAAAATAATTAATAGTGATAAATTTTGAATTTGAGAAGTTTTAAAGTATATTTAGAATACGTTTTTACCATTTAATCCAATGTTGTTCATTAGACATAATTTCACATTTAAACCGGAGATAAACAAGTGTCAATCTTTTGATAGTTATTGTTTCTTAAAAACACGCTTTTTGTTTTGACAGCGGGAATTAATTTTAAATTAATTTCTTCCACTTATGTGTTTTGAATTTGGAAAAATAGATTCCATATTTGGAATCAGGATTTACAAATTGTGAAAATAGTTAACTCTTATTTTTAGACATTTTGAATAATTACTTCAGTAAATATTTTATTTACCTTGGTTAAAGTGTAAATCCGGTAAATAAGGGTAAAAATTAATATTATAATAATATTAAATTACCCTAAAACGTGTCCTAAACCTATTGGTTGATATATTCCCAACCATGGGCATCGTTGGGTCTATTTTGGGACCCCATGGAGCCACTTGTAAGTGATAATGATACTTTATATTAATTAAGTTAAAGTAAATACAAAAATGGCATAAGCATATATCTCTGAGGAAAATTTTTTTTATTTGGGGTTATATATGTTATATTTTCAAATATAAATATTCATTAGATATATGAAAAATATTTATTACATAATGGTATTTTATTTATAAATTTTAGACATTGAATAATTAAATTTATTTATGACACAATAATGATGCAGTATTTTCCTTATTAATAAAAGAATCAAATAATTGGTATTATAAATGATAAAATAAATATAATTTGAAAGTTTTGATGCCATAAACTAATTTAATTGGTTAATTTTACATTTTATTATTTCTCAAATAAATTTGTTTCGAATTAATAAAGTTGTTAAGACTTTAACAAAAATCAATTATTAAATAGTGTCAAAATTGTCATAAATGAGTTTTTAAAACTAATATTATATTATTAATTGATATTCTATTCCTAAAAATCTAATTATCAGTCATAGGAATTATATAATTATAGTTTTATCATTAATGGAAAACTTTGGGGTCTCTTGGAAGTATATAGTAAGTTTATTAACTATATAATATAAAAATACAAAGAGATATGGTAAATGTCAAACTAAATAACTAAGAGTTAAATAAAAAAGATAAAGTTAATATAGTAACCCAAACCTGTATAAAACCAATTTATTGAGTGGTTTTCGAACTATCCCTACCTTAACCTTTAAATAATCCATTTTGGAGCCATTATAAACCGAATATAAATTTATTATAAAATAATAGTTTAAGTCTTTCCAAAGGTGCCCCTCACCCCTCTTATAAAAGGGCACTCCCCCTTCTCTCTATCTCACAACTTAAAAACCATTTTGTTCGGCCAAACCCAGACCAAATATCCTCTAAACAACCCTCACTTCATCTTATAGGCCTTATTTTAATCAGAAAGCCAACCTAAGGATCCCTTTTGATCAAATCAAAAGGAAGAACCTGAAGAAGAGGTAATGTTTTCACCACCCTTTTTCAAGTTCCTTTCTTCTTCCACTTATTCTTTCATTATTATTTCAATTATAAAATAATAACTCCAGTATTTTATATATAATTTTATGTAATTATAAATATTTTTCAACCATGTTTACTATTATATCCATCCTTTGAATGACATATCACCATATGTTCGTACTTACAGCTTACCGTCTCCACGTCGTGGTGTAATTATTATTCGAAACATAATTGTTTGAATGGGTATAATAATGATATTTAATTCTGGAAAATTATGAATATAACATGATAAAGATTCCATATATATGATACACCATCCAATTATATATTATTTTAATATCAAAAGAAAGATATTGTCGCTCGTGCGTATGTACGGACTACCGTCTCCCGGAACGCGCTGAGATTCATTCCTCATCGTATCCATTAAAGACTAATTTTTCATTTGATGATTAAAAATAATGTTTATCAACTTTATATCATTTTGGATGTGAATAATATACCACCTATGGATAACAAACATTGCTTATGTAACAAAACATATAAAATAAAACGAGTAAGTGAACACCCGAAACAACGATAATACTAATATATTATTAACAATGCAATGTTAAAAGATCATATATGATATCATATTAAGTTATATGATTATTTTATAATTTAATAACAATTATTTCAACATTATAGAGGAGTTTAACCTACCCTTGACCAAGTAAAATTACAAGTTAAATGGTTTTCATCTCACTCCTTATTCCCGTGAGATTCATGCTGTATTGCCACTATTACTTTTTGTGTGGTGTATGTACTACCCCTTATTGTATTCTTTGTATAATAAACTTTAATTTATGTGTATTTACATATTCATTGTATGATACTTCTTTCGTGGGGTGAATGTTTCGTATGTTACCAAATTGGTAAGGGTTAATTCCTCAATCCCATTATTATCCGCGATTGTTTATGTGTAAGTATTTAATGGGACATTTTTATCATCCATGTACATTTTTCATAAAACTGATTTCAAAATAAATATTTTAAGGATTTGTGAAAGGTACTCTTTATAAAGATCATAATTTTAAATGTTTTAATGATTTATCTTTTTAAATATTTTTAATTAATGTCCATGTTTTCAAAATGATTTTAAGGATTTATTTATATGGACATGAATGTTTTGAAATGATAATTCTTTTCAAAAGTATCAAAGTGGTATGGGAAACTTTGATTCAAAAATCCTTTTTAAATTACATCCTTTAAAAATGTGTGAAATTTAAATTATTTTACAAAAAGTATATTTCTCTCAAAAAAAATTACTCATCATTTTCAACTATGTCAACATCCTTCATTGGATATTATTTTTTATTTAGGTTGATTTATTATAATACAATATTTCATATTGTATTGAATTAGTTATGATATGTTTGACGGTGGATGTTCTACTTTTATACCATTCATGAAATATGGTTAATGTAATGACATTTTTTTTGCTAGTTTTAATACAAAAGATTATGTTATATTTCAACCTTTTCATATGAGGAATGTATTGGACTTAGTAAGTGACGGGTGGAGCCCGCTATAGCTCCTTGATGCATCGGTAGGTCTCATGAGACAACTAGATGTGGAATTGGCCGACTCCCTTTCCAAATTTGATTTATGGTTTTGGGTGAGGACTTAATCATTTCTAGATGTCTTGGTTGAGTCCTTGACAAAATGTTTCAGAATGTATGGCATTATACATTCCCTCATTATGGAAAAAATATTAATGGTTCATGTGGCCATTCGACTAGTAGAATACCCATGATTATGTTTTATTATGGCATTATTTACTCAACTCATATTCCTTCCAAAAAAGTTTTCATGTTTATTATTGGTAAAGGCATGTGGATTCAATTATTCACCATGCATATAATTTATGTTATCTTCCGATGTATTGATTACCCTTACTGAGCGTTTGTGCTCACCCCTTTCTTATGTTTCATCTTCCTAAGATTACAAGAAGTGTATTATGATTGATATGCAGGGTTAAGCTAAAGGGAATAATGGAGTTCTCAACGAACTATTTATGTTGTGTTTTATGTTTGAAATTGTAATGTAAAGTTAATTTATGTAATCTATTTTACAAGACTGCTAAACTGATTGGTCCTTCGGGACTAGATTCCTTATAATCATGCCAATGTTTTAGAATAATGCACCAACTCTGGGTAACTGGGGTCAGGGTGTTACAGTTGGTATCAGAGGAAGTTTAGAAATAACCTAGGAAACTAGATTTAGAGAAACACTGATTAGAGAACATTACCCTAAGATAGAATTTTAGGATTAGTATAGAATAACTTCTTAGAATTTTGGTCCTGTAGAGATTTTTTGATTTTTCCAAGCAATACATACCTATCTGGATATGAGTAGGTAGATGTGGCTATGGCACATATGTACCTAGGGGTAAAACCTGAAAACACTGCTTTGGGCTAGACTCGAATAGGAACTGGTGCATGACAACAGGCCTTGCTGCACTCTTGGTTACGACACTCCCGCAGGATATGCTTAGGATAATTATCATTTTCTTTACAAACCATTATGAAGGGTTTATTATTATATACTTCCTCAAAGAAAACATTTTTATGATTATGGATTATATCCATAAACTTTTCAATTTACGTTAGGTATTTTTCAAGTTTGGAATTATTCATTGCAATTCATAAACTGACATAGTGTATTCCACTGTATAGAAATGGCACCTAATAGAAGGAATGTGAACTCCAGCAATACATATAATCCAAAGAGTAAGAAGGATCATATCTTACATGGTATTAACCAAAAATTTAGAAGGGAAATAACCCCTCATGTTTTCTCAACATATGAAGAAATAGTATCATATGTTAATGAGATAAGTAATGAATTTTTTGAGTCCTATGGCTTTGAAGAGAAGCAATAGAAGAAAAGGATGGAAGAGAGAAAGATGGATAAATGGAAGAGGGAAAATAATAATTTTACCATATGTGATATATATGGGAAGAAACGCCCTAGAACCTCCCTGAAGGGAATGTGAGTTTGTTATAAGTGTGGAGAAAAAGGACACCATGTACGTGACTACAAGGGTAAGAAAACATTTTCAAATGTACAATTCTTCATCTGCAAGGAGTTGGGACACTACGCGAACCAATGTACAAAACATCAGAGTATTCCCCAACTGATGCTTTTAGATAACAATCAGGTTATGTCACTACCTCAGATGAAGAAGAATGACTAGTGTTCTTATGTTGTTATTATTGGATTATTTCATTTGAGTGTTGTATCAATAATATACTAGTTATATGAATTATGGAGATAAATAAGGATTGTACTACAGTTATATTTTATTGATGATTTGAGACTATATGGTTCTAAGAAATGTGAATTAATAGTGAGCTACACATTTTGGAAAATACATGGTTGATGGAAGGGTAATCCTTAATATTGACTTGATAATGAGGTAGTGATTTTGGAATAAGAGATGGTTAATTTGGATAAATTATATTTGATATTCTTGACTTCCTTGGAACTTGTCAATGTTTTGTTTATTTCATTATTGTTGGAATATTCAAAATTTTTTGATATAAGGAATATATCCAGTATTCCATAAGGAATAATGGAGAATGAATGTAATCAATAATGGTTTTATGGTAATTCAATATGTTACCATGCTTTAAAATAATACATGATGAAGGTATTCAAATTTTATTACATAGAAAAAATGATCTTCATTGTGTTTAAATTATTTATAAATTTTCGACTGTGAGTTTGGATAGAAGTATTTTGGATAAGTCTAAAGGTTGTAATGGATTAAGTTTGAAAGGTTATTTTTGGATTTTTATAAAAGGAGAACACACAGACCGTGTGACAACCCGTCGCATCGAACAAAGCTGTGGGAATCAAAACCACAACCAAAGTGTGATTGGGATTTATCGCCTACCACTGGACTACATGAAGTTCCTGGATGGTATAATGTATTTTCTTTTTTATAAAGGGTCTAATATGTGAATTATATATTCGTTATTTTTGGAACCCTATACGATTAATTTTGAGTTGTATTATGTTATGGAGTGAAATATGAGTTTGTGGTAGAAATTTATTAATGGATAAAACTCTAATTATAAAGTAATTATATCTCCTTATGATCTTATCCAATCTCATAAATAAATTATTCAACATTAAGAAAAATAACTTAGAACAAAAATGTTGTCCTAGATGGTACCTTAGATCATCATAAATTTATGGCTTTGGGATTGTTGGCCTTTTCAAAGCCATGTTCACTACCACTCTCCATCAAATATTGATGGTTAGATTTCTCTTCCATATCCATTTTTTCCTACATGGAACCATAGTATGTGTTATTTTTAGTAACCTTAATACTTACGACTCTTTATTTTAAATAGAGGCCTCATTAATCCATTTTTCGATGTTGGATTTCAACTAAGATATTTTGAAATGTCAACCCCAAGTTTTCAATACCGAGCATAAATTATGAGGAAACAATTTATTTAAGGAGGTGAGAATGTAACACCCCAAGCTTCCACGGTATGCTACTCTTTGAATAATACAGTAGTGTGTGTTGTACGCAACTTCGAGTTCTAACACACACCACAACCAATTAAACTAGTCGTTCTAAATAGTAATACCCACTTTTTGAAATTTTATACATCATATCTTTCAAAATGGACTACATTTTTGGATTCAGAATATTGAAGTTATATTAGGGTAAAATTTTGGTATTTTTCTGATAACTTTCATAGTTTGATGAATAGTGATAATTATAAAATTTTAATTAAAAACAACTTTTTTTAGTCGAAATAATTAATAGTGATAAATTATGAATGTAACAACCCAAGATTTTATGAGAATTATTATTTTTAATTTAATTTATGTCTTTTGTAATATGATACTCCAAAATTAGCTAGTTCTATATGCAACACTGTATTAGCTTGCAGTATACGCAACACTATTCTTGGCTCGTGTTACACACAATTTCAAGTTTGTTTTGTAGAAATTATTCTACGCAACATTAAGTATAGATTTTTTTTAATGTATAAATGAAATAAGTTTTGATAATGTTATATTCAACAACAAAGGGATCTTTCACTACACGTAGCCTTGACTTGGCTTGCATTAAATGCAATCGCGACCTTCTTTGATAGCGTATGTAGAACGCAATACCTGGTTTCACTAAACAACGATATATAGTTATAATATTCTTATGAACTAGAATTTATGAATATTATTTACTACATTCTGAATGTTATAACATTATTATTCATCTTACACATTTTCTAGAACATCGTGTGAGAACAAAATAATTTTTTCAAGTGAAAAAATATATTTCAAAAAATGCAGTTTTGCCGCCTTTTGATGGCGCACCCGCATTAAGTCTAGTTTTTGACATGTTTATAAGTTCAATTTGACACAATAAAATTCTAATTTGTAATCAGGATATAAAATTTTACTTTCGATAAATTTTTCATATTATTCTGATAACTTTCATATTTTAATGAACAGTAAAAACACGCAATATTTTAATAAAAAACAACTTTTCTCATCGTAATAATTTATAGTGTTAAATTATAATATTGAATGGTTTTAAAGTATAAATAGAATATATTTTTACCATTTAATATAATTTATGTCATTATCATCTATTTTACATTGAATTCATAGGTAAAATCATTTCAATCATTTGCAATGTTTTATCTTTGAAAACTCGTTTTCTAAACAATGGGATTAATTTTAAATTAATTTCTGAAACTTTTGTGATTTGAATTTGGAAAAATGGATTCCATATTTTGACTTATTATTTCCAAATTATGTAAATAAGCTACTTTTTATTTTTAGTCATTATGAATAGTAACTACGGTAAATTTTATTTACCATAGTTAAAGGTAAATCGAGGTAATTAAGGGAAAATATAATATTATAAAATTACCCTAACACCTGTCCTAATATAATTGGATGATTAATATTTACCATAAATCATACTTGGGTTGAAATAGAATATAATGGAACCCACTTGTATTTGATTAAGACCTTTTATTTAGTTTAGTTAAAGGAATGTGAAATGTCTCACTCAAAAATTAATAATTAGATTAATTTTAATATATAGTTATACAGAATATAAATTCGATTATAAATACTCATTTTAAATCTAATTTTTTTTCTTTATCATGGTAATTTATTTGTAATTTTTAATAAATATTTTATTACCATAAAATCTTATACATTAATTATGTAGAAATTATTTATTTAGTGAAAAATCAATGATATAGTTTTTACTAAAATAATAATACTTATCAAAAGAATCATAAACTTTACCAAACATTATTTTTAAAGTATATATATAACCTAATCATCCAAGGGTAAATATTTGGACCTTTTGGATCCTTATAAATTTGATTAGGACATTTACATTATTTTATTTTAAGTGATGTCAAAGATGTCACCTTCATAATTTAAGAAATATAACAATTTTAATGTTGTGATTTTAAGATGATAAATTCGAGTAAAAATATTATTTTGAAAGGTATTATATTTATCTTCATCATAGGATTTTATTTTTAATTTTTTTACAAATAAAAAGTATATTAAAAGATTATACAAAAAATGATGTAGGAATTGTTTTATTAAGGGAAATATCAAATAAATGGTATTATAAATATTAAAATAATCATTATATGAAATAATAAACGTTCTCCAAAAATTTTATAGATGAATATGAAATTTTATAAATCTATTAAACATATTTTTTCGAATATATCCTCTGTGTGGATATTATTTAAATTCAAATAAATAAATAGTGTCAAAATTAACACTATTGTTATTTTATAAAAAAAATATTATTAAATTGTTTAAAAATCACATAAATATTTAAAAATTATAAATTAAAATTAATATGGTCTCAAATTTCATAATGTACCCAATTGTGGATAATTCAATACATATAGGTAATTATTTATAAAAATTTAAAATTCAGAATATTATTACCACAAAAAGATTAAATAAATTAATTAAGGATAAATCAAATTGATACGGTTTAAAATAAATTACCAACATGTCTAAATTTTATTGGATGATGATATTACAACCCTATATCATATCATATTTTGATTTAAGTCATTTTTGTTGGTTTTTAAGTGGGGTTTGAATTTATTATAAATTAATATTTCTTATGTTCCCAAAGGTGCACCTCTCCTCCCTTATAAAAGGGAACCTACTCCCTCTTCTTTTCACAACACATTGAGACTTAAATATCGGCCAACGCCTGACCATTTATCTTCTACACTTCCCTAGAAACATTGTGGAGGTTTTGATCTTCTCAAAATACCAACTCTAGTCCCTTAAGAGGAAGCTTAAAAGAGGCGTGTCGAAGAAGAGGTAATCTCTTCTACCGATTCTTTCAAGTTTCTTTCTTCTTCAATATCTTCTTATTTAGTCATTTAATTATAAATTAATAACATAAGTATCAGTAAAATAATGAAATGTTATTATAAATATGAAACAACCCAATTTAACCCTCTATCCATCCAACAGAAAATGAAATCACCATGCATGCGTACGTACAGAATACCGTCTCCACGACGTGGTGTAATCTATTTTTCCACCACCACCTTACTTGGATGGGTATAATGGTGTAAATAATAACTATATATACAGTTATTATAACATGATACTAATTCTAAGATATTATCTCATCCACTCTAATTCCATTAACAATTATGGTAACGATATCATCGCTCGTGCGTACGTACATATTACCGTCTCCACGACGCGACAAGAATCATTCTCTAAGTTAACCATTCAAGAATGATTATAAAGTATATATATTAAGTAATCATGAAATATATGACAGATTAATGATACTGGACTTATTTATATGCGATTTATTTACTTCCATTCAATTTAATATGGAAACAAAAACATCGTTCATGTTTACGTACGACCTACCGTCTCCATGAACAGTGTATTTATTTCCATTTGTCGATCTATTATATATATGTATTTTCTGAATATAAATTATATATAAAACATGTTTTACATTCTGGAAGTAATTAATCAAGATCTAAGTAATCATATAAATAATTACAAGTCAAAACACATACGATAAATTAAACGATTTTACCCAAAATGCTACTTTAACATGAATTTATAAAAGAACGGGTAATATAAATTCATAAGTGAACCATATATGATATCATAACAATGAATATGATTCTGTAATAAGTAAATGACATTATTTAAATCATCATACATGAGGTTCGGATACAAATGAATCATATCGAACATAAGGTAAGGGATACTTTTTCAATCTCATTTTTATCCGAGATTTATTATACGTAAGTATTTACAGGGGTATATTTTTCATCCATGTCCATAAAATGTTTTTCATAAAGTGTTTAATATTATTCCATGTATTTTTTAAGTCATGTTTACCCCTATTTGAATTTTACTTTGTGTTATGGAAGGAATCTTTCTTTTGTTTACCACAGAAGGAACTTTTTGACTTTTCGGTTAAAAGTACGAGGGGAATGTTTTTTTAAATTATACGCCATGAACGGATTTTGACGGTTTCATAACGCATAATTTTCATGAAGCTTCATCTACAAGTTTTAAATGTTTATTTTCAACAAAATCCTTTTCTTTTAAAATTTCATGGCATTTTGTGAAAAGTAAATGATTTTTTAGAATAAAGGATATTTTCCTCAAGAATTCATTTCAAGTGTTTTTTCAAAACTATTTTCCATCTCAGATGACATTATTTAGTATGATTATGTTTCAAGTATAATGTGTTGATGATTTACATGGTTTTACTTTTCTTATGATAAAATGATATCCATTTGTTTAATATGGATTATGTTATGATGGTATGATGTTTATGAAAGACATTTTATTCTTTGGGTTATGATGAATGATTTATGTTTATGTTGTGGAACACATAAGAATGGTTTCATTATGGGATGGGTGGGACCTATATCTCTCTCCAATGCATTGGGTAAAGATTTATATCTCATGAGATAGACATGGCTAGAACAGAAATTTAATCTGGTTCCATGATACAGGACTGGAACGAGCAGTGAAATCGATTCAGAAAGGGACTTTGTCCACTAAGATGGTCTAGGAAGCAATGCTTTGGCTACTATGGAAATAATAACATGTGCTTAATGGTTTCCAAAATTACATGTTTTATTCCCATGATATTATATCATGATTAAAGTTTCGTTATGAGCTATGCCCTGCGTACTTCCATGTTTTATGTCATTGCTCAAGATTTTGATGTTTATACATTATGTTCATGTTTTTATGTTTAAATTTATATGATTTGTTTTATTTTCTCTAGGATTACCCTTACTAATCATTTGAGCTCACCCTTTATATGTTTTCTTTTCCCCGGGATTTAAAGAAAGGTTCTAGGTAAAAAAAAGGGGAAGATCATTATGGGAGATGTTCAATATCTTTCACCACGATTAGAAGATTATGTTTTGAGTTTCCAAAGAAACTAAACTATTACTGTCCTTGAGTGTAGGTTCCTGTTATGTATTAAATATTCCTCAAAAGTAATGTAATGTCCATTTACGTCAAGCTTTGGGTCTTTACAGTTGGTATTAGAGGGAAGGTTTAGTTAACCTTTGGAAACTAGGATGTAAAAACTTTAGTGAGATCACTAGAAATATTTATAAGGTATCTCTAGGGATGTCCCTAATGTTAAGTATAAGTATATGTTATAGTCCTAAAATTATGGTAACGATATTAGAGTTAAACCTATGATTTTAGATATTTAAGGTACTCCCCATTTATTATGTTGTTTTCCCTTTCATGATTTTTGTCTCTCACACTATTCTTTTTTGGGTTTTAGATGATGGCTGGAACCTGAAAGAACCGTGTTGATCAATGTAGTGGAAAATGCAAGGATTGTCCTTCTAAACAAAATAATGTTATGGGAGATGGAGTGCAGAATCTTATTTGTATACTTACACAAGCTATGAATCATTATGTACTTCCAAATGAGTAGAGAAGGGAACAATATTCTATTGAGTCCTTCATGAGGTAACGTTCACCTTCTTTCAGTGGGTATTCTAATCCACTTGTTGCTGAACAATGGATCAGTACCATTAAAAAGATTTTCTCCATACTTCACTGTTCAGAATATGAAAAATTCATTCTGGTTGTTTACCATTGAGAAGGTTAAGCTGACCAGTGGTGGACTCTAATTAAGAATACAAGGTCCCAAGATGAAATTGAATCAATGGAATGGGACGAGATCAAGAACTTGTTTTTCATTAATTACATCCCTCGTATTATTAGAACAAAGATGGAAAAGGAGTTCCTTGAGTTTAAGAAAAAGGATGATGAATATGTTGCTATATACGAAGCGAATTTTACAAGGCTTGAAAGGTATGATTCTGGTTTTATCATCCTTCCTGAAAGTAAAGTTGATCAATTATTCAGTGGATTAAAACCAAGTCTTCGAAGGCTATTAACTATAAGAGACATCAGTAGCTATGAAGAAATTTTAAATTATTCTATCAAGGTAGAACTGGAAGTTGGTGTTACATATCTATATCATGGTTTTGAAAAAGAAATGAAAGATGGAGTTCAAGGAAAAATCTCAGAACAATGGTGAAAAGAAGATGAATGTTTTTTTATTCTCAAAGTGTTGATAGAAACATGTTGGAGATTGCCTAAAAGGTACTAGAAAATGTTTTAAGTGTGGAAAAGAAGTTCATCGAGCAGTTGAGTGTCAAAGTAATGGAAAAAAGATAGCTAATGATGTGAATAGATAAAATACTATAGAGAACGCTCCACCAACACTTCAATGCTTCAAGTGCAAGGAAATGGGGCATTATGAAAATCAATGCTCTAATCCAAGGGTTAATGATGATCAACGTGATAACCTCTTAAGGAAAAGGATAAAGGGAAGTCACATGCGGTCATTATTTTTGATGTTGAGTATGACAATAATATTGTGGAATGATTAAGTGTTTATGTAATGGGATTTCAAAATAGTATCATGGAATCTCATTTATGGTATCATGGAATTTTTGAATATCCATATATTGGTTTTCAATAATTATATGGTACCGGTAACCATGAAAAGTGATTGAAATATTTTTTGGAAAGATGAAGATATGCGCATAATGAAGGGATAATGAGTTAATGAAATGAGTTCATGACTAATATAAGGAAAAAGTTATATCATGGTTTCAGTATATAGAAATTTTGCGATTTTGGTATGTGGAAAGAGTTAACTTTTGACAGCATTCATGTTTTCACTAAGGTTCAATGGGTATTCATTTTTCAAGAGAATACATGATTAAGGTATTCACATGTATGGAATGTGACCAAAAAGATATATTGTATGATATATGGGGAATAAATGATGATATTCACATGCTTGATAGATGGCATTTATAGTAATTGTTTTCATTATACTATGAGAATAGAAAGAAGTATTTTGGATATGCCTAAATATTGGAATGAATTAAGTTTGACATAAGATAGTATTGTATAAGGCTAGAACTTTTTTCGATATTATTGCAGGAATGTTATAATAATGTAGTTTTAGAATAAGGAACATCCTGCAAGACAAGTGACAACCCGTCGTGTCGGACAAGGCTGTGGGAATCGAACCCACAAATAAAGTGTGACAGGCCGTTATCGCCTACCACTGGCCTATAAGAAGTCACTGGTTAGTAGAAACTAGTTTTTTTCTATTAAGTGGTATGATAGATGAAGTATAAGTCCATTTTATGAACCATATACGATTAATCTCACCATAGATGCACTTATGTATATAACATTTGTTAACCTTATGTTTGAGACAGATTGAATGACCTACCATTCTATCACGTGATCTGGTAACACTCATGGAAGAAAAATTCAACTTAATTTCTTTAAGAAATGAAGTGGAATTGTTCAAGGCACAAACAATAGTGAGATTGTACCAAAATCAAGTAAGTATTTCTTCTAATTCAAAATTTTCAACCTTGGGGAAATGATATTGAAAACCAAAAATGTTGTCCTAGTTCTCTTATATATGATGAATCAGATGCTACTTTAGATCATCAAAAATTTATGGCTTTGTGATTGTTTTCTTTTCTATAGCCATATTCTCTACCACTCTCCATCAGAACTTGATAGTTAGATTTCTCTTCCATATCAATATTTTCACCTATGTTCTTCTATGTGGAAACCCAATGATGAGTTAATTTGGGTAACAGTTATGTTTCACACTTCACGTTTTAAAATCATGTTTTAGTATTCCTTTTCACAATGTGGGTTTCTATGAAAAAAACTTTCAAGTAGTAAACCATTTATAACCCTGATGAATTTTGAGGGAGAAATTCATTTTAAGGGGGGTTGAATGTAACAACCCAAGATTTTATGAGAATTATTATTTTTAATTTCATTGATGTCCTGTGTTATATGCTACACCAAAATTAGTTTTTCTATATGCAACACTGTATTAGCTTTCAGTATACGCAACACTATTCTTGGCTTGTGTTGCACACAATTTCAAGTTCGTTTTGTAGAAATTATTCTACACATAATTAAGTATAGATTTTGTTTAATGTATAAATGAAATAAGTTTTGATAATGTTATAAAAAACAACAAAGGGAGCATTCACTACACACAACCTTAACTTGGCTTGCATTACAAGCAATCGTGACCTTCCTTGATAGCGTGTGTAGTACGCAATATCGGGTTTCACTAAACAATGATATATAGTTATAATAATATTATGAACTAGAAATTATTAATAGTATTAACTAAATTTTGAATTTTATAACATTATTATTAATCTTAATCAATTTCTATAACATCGTGTGAGAGAAAAATAACTTTTTCGAGTAAAATAAATAATTTTCAAAATATGCAGTTTTACCACCTTTTGATGGCGCACCCACATTAAATATAGTTTTTGACAAGTTTATAAGTTCAATTTGAAAAAAATAAAATTATTCTTTGGAAACAAGATATAACAATTTACTTTGGATAAATTTTTCATATTGATCAGATAACTTTCATATTTTAATGAATAGTAAAAACACGCTATATTTTAATTAAAAACAACTTTTTTCATCGTTATAATTTATTTGGTTAAATTATAATATTTAATGGTTTTAAAGTGTAAATAGAATATATTTTTAACATTTAATAAAATTTATGTTATTAGAAATGATTTTACATTGAATTCATAGTTAAAATCATTTCAATCTTTTGCAATGTTTTATGTTTTAAAACTCATTTTCTTAACAACGGGATTAATTTTAAATTAATTTCCGCAACTTCCTTGATTTGAATTTGTAAAAATGGATTCCATATTTGGAATCATTGGGTCCATATTTTGTTAATAAGATACTTTTTATTTTTAGTCATTATGAATAATAACTACAATCAATTTTATTTAACATAGTTAAAGGTAAATCGAGGTAATTAAGGGTAAATATAATATTATAAAATTACCCTAACACTTTTTCTAATATAATTGGATGATTATATTTTACCCTAAATCATACTTGGGTTGAAATAGAACATAATGGAACCCACTTGTATTTGATTAAGACCTTTTATTTAGTTTATTTAAAGGAAAGTGAAATGACTCACTCAAACATTAATAATTAGATTATTTTTAATATATAGTTATAGAGAATATAAATTAGATTACAATTACTCATTTTAAATCTAATTTTTTTTTTATTTATCATGTTAATTTTTTTTAATTTTTAATAAATATTTTGTTACCTTAAAATCTTATACATTAATGATGTAGAAATTATTTATTTAGTGAGAACTCAATAATATAGTTTTTATTAAAATAATAATACCTATAAAAAGGATCAGAAACTTTACCAAACATTATTGGTCGAGTATATCTATACCCTAATAATCCAAGGGTCAATATTTGGACCATTTGGAGCCTTATAAAATCGATTAGGACATTTACATTATTTTATTTTAAATGATGTCAAAGATGTCACCTTCATAATTTAATAAATATAGCAACTTAAATGTTGTGATTTTAAGATGATAAATACGTGTAAAAATATTATTTTAAAATTTATTATATTTCTCATCATTATATGATTTTATTTTTAATTTTTATGCAAATAATAATTATATTAAATGATTATACGAAAATGATGTAGTAATGGTTTTATTAAGGGAAATATCAAATAAATGGTTTTATAAATTATAAAATAAACATTATATGAACTAATCAAAGTTTTCCACAAATTTTATAGACGAATATGAAATGTTAGTAATCTATTAAAAAAAATTCCAATATATCCTTTTTGTGGATTTTATTTAAATTCAAATAAATGAATAGTGTCAAAATTAACACTATTGTTATTTTATAAAAAAACATATTATTAAATTGTTTAAAAATCACATAAATATTTAAAAATTATAAATTTAAATTTATATGGTCTAAAATTTCATAATGTACCAAATTATTGATAACTCACAACACATAAGTAATTATTTATAACAATTTAAAATTTAGAATATTATTACAACAAATAAGATTAAATAAATTAAATTAGGATAAATCAAATTGATAAGGTTTAAAATAAATTCCCAACATGTCTACATTTTATTTTATGATGATATTACAACCCTATATCATCTCATATTTAGATTTATGTCTTTTTTGGAGGTTTTTAAGTGGGGTTTGAATTTATTATAAATTAATATTTCTTATGTTTCCAAAGGTGCCCCTCTCCTCCCTTATAAAAGGGAACCTCCTCCCTCTCCTCTTAAAAACACTTTGAGCCTTCAAGATCAGCCTACCCGTGCCCATTTATCTTTTCCAATTCCCTAGAAAAATTATGGAGATTATGGTCTTCTAAAAATACCAACTCTATTCCCTTAAGAGGATGCTTAAAAGAGGTGTGTCGAAGAAGAGGTAATCCCTTCTACCGATTTTTTCAAGTTTCTTTCTTCTTCATCTTCTTATTATTTAGTTGTTTCCTTATAAATTAATAATATAAGAATAAATAATATATTTATATGTTATTATAAATATTAAACAACCCCATTTCACCTTCTATCCATCCTACGGAAAATGAAATCACCGCGCGTGCGTACGTACGAAATACTGTCTCCACGCTGTGGTTTAATCTGTTTTTCCAAATCCCCATTACAAAGATGGGTATGATGGTGTAAAGAATAACTATAAATATGGTTATTATAACATGATACGAATTTTGAGATATTATCTCATCCACTCTAATTCCATTCAACAATTTTGGGAACGATATCATCGCTCGTGTGTACGTACGGATTACCGTCTCCACGATGCGATGAGATTCCTTCTTCAAGTTAACCATTCATGAATGATTATAAAGTATATATATATATTAAATAATCATGAAATATATGACATATTAATGATACTAGAATTATGTATATACTGTTTAATCACTTCCATTCAATTTAATAAGGAAACGAAAACAACTTTCATGCGTACGTATGACCTACTGTCTCCATGAACAATATATTTCTTTCCATTTATCGATCTATTATATATATTTATATTCTGAATATATATTATGTATAAATCATGTTTTACATTATTGAAGTAAGTAATCATGATCTAAGTAATCATATGAATAATTACAAGTCAAAACACGGACGATAAATTAAACGATTTTACGCAAAATGCTACTTTAACATGAATTTATAAAGGAATGGGTAATATAAAGTCATAAGTGAACCATATATGATATCATAACAATGAATATGATTCAATAATAAGTCAATTACATTATTTAAATAATTATACAAGAGGTTCAGTTACATATGAAGCATATCAGTTATAAGGTAAGGGATAATTTTGCAATCTCATTTTTATCCGAGATTGCTTATACGTAAGTATTTACTGGGGTATATTTTTCATCCATGAACATAAAATGTTTTTCATAAAGTGTTTAATATTCTTCCATGTATTTTTTATGTAATTTTTACCCCTATTTTATTTTTACTTTGTGTTGTGGATGGAATATTTGTTTTGTTTACCACATGAAGATCTTTTTATCTTTTCGGTTAAAAGTATGATGAGAATGTTTTTGTAACTTATACGCCATGAACGGATTTTTATGGTTTCATAACACCTAATTTTCATGAATCTTCCTCTAAAAGTTTTCAATGTTTATTTTCAAAAAAATCATTTTCTTTTTAAATTTCATGGCATTTTGGGAAAAGAAAACGATTGTGAAGAAGAAAGGATATTATCTTCAAGAATTCATTTCAAGTGTTTTGTCAAACCTATTTTCCATCTAATATAACATTATTTAGTATGATTACGTTTCAAGTATAATGTATCTAGGATTTAAATGGTTTCAATTTTCTTATGATGAAATGATATCCATTTTTTTATATGGATTATGTTATGATGGGATGATGTTTATGAAACCCATTTTATTCATTGGGTTATGATGAATGATTTATGTTTGTGTTGTGGCACACATAAGAATGATTTAATTATGAGATGGGTGTGACCTATATCTCCCTCCAATGCATTGGGTAAAGATTTATATCTCATGATATAGACATGGCTGGAACGAAATGTTAATCTGGTTCAGTGATACAGGACTGGAACGAGGAGTGAACTCGATTTAGAAAGGGAATTTGTCCACTAAGATGGTATTGGGAGTAATGCCTTGGATACTATGGAAATCATAACATGTGCTTAATGGTTGCCACAATTACATGTTTTTTTTCATGATATAATATCATGATTAACGTTTCTTTATGATCTATGCCATACATACTACCATGTTTTATGTCATTGATCAAGATTTGGATGTTTAAACATTATGGTCATGTTTTTAAGTTCAAATGTATAGGATTTGTTTAAGTTTCTACAGGATTACCCTTACTGAGAATTTGAGATCACCCTTTATATGATTTCTTTTCCCCATGATTTAATGAAAGGTTTTAGGTAAGAAAAATAAGGGGAATTTCTTTATGGGAGATGTTGAATATCTTTCACCACGATTAGAAGATAATGTTCCTAGTTTTCAAAGACACTAAACTATTACTGTCCTTGAGTGTTGGTTCTTGTTATATATTAAGTATTCCACAAAGGTAATGTAATGTCCATGTACGTCAAGATTTGGGTCTCTACAGTTGGTATTAGAGGGAAGTTTTATATAACTTTTGGAAACTATGATGCGAAAACTTTAGTGAGATCACTAGAGATATTTCTAAGGTATGTCTAGGGATGTCCTTAATGTTAATTATAAGTATAGGTTATAGTCCTAGAATTAAGGTAATGATATTAGAGTTAAACCTAAGATGTTAGATATTGAAGGTACTCCCCCTTTATTATGTTGTTTTCCCTTGAATTATTTTTGACTTTCACACTATTATTTTTGGGTTTTAGATGATGGCTAGAACCCGAAGGAACCATGTTGATCAATTGAGTGGACAATGCAATGATTTTCCTTCTGAAAATACCAATGTTATGGGAGATGGAGTGAAAAATCTTTTTGATATACTTACACAAGCTATGAGTCATTCTAGACTTCCAAATGAGCAGAGAAGGGAACAATATTCTATTGAGTCCTTCATGAGACAACGTAAACCTTCTTTTAGTAGGACCTCTAATCCACTTGTTGTTGAAAAATGGATCAGTACCATTGAAAAGATATTTTCCATACTTCACTGTTCAGAGCATGATAAATTCATTCGGGCTGTTTACCATTTAGAAGGTGAAGCAGACCAGTGGTGGACTCTATTTAAGAATACAAGGCCCCAAGATGAAATTGAATCAATGGAATAGGACGAGATCAAGAACTTGTTTTTCAATAAGTACTTCTCTCATAATCTTAGAACAAATATGGAAAAGGAGTTCCTTGATCTTAAGAAAAAGGATGATGAATCTGTTGGTATATACGAAGAGAATTTTACAAGGCTTGCAGGGTATGCTTCTGGTTTTATCATCCGACCTGAAAGTAAAGTTGATCGACTCTTCAGTGGATTAAAACCAAGTTTTCGAAGGGCATTTGCTATAAGAGAATTCAGTAGCTATCAATAAATTGTGCATTGTGCTATCATGGTAGAAATAGAAGTTGGTGTTACATCTCCATCTCATTGTTTTGACAAAAAACGAAAGTTGGGGTTCACGGAGAAATTTGAGAACAATTGTGAAAAAAAGATGAATGCTTTTTATGATCAAAGTCTGGAAAGAAACATTGTGGGGATTTCTTAAACGGTACTAGAAAATGTTTTAAGTGTGTAAAAGAAGTTCATCGAGCAGTTGAGTGTCAAAGTAATGGAAAAAAGGTAGCCAATGATGTGAATAGAGAAAATACTACAGAGAATGCTCCACCAACACTTCAATGCTTCAAGTTCAAGGAAATGGGGCATTATGCTAATCAATGCCCTAATCCAAGGGTTAATGATGATCGACGTGAGCCACCTCTTAAGGAAAAGGATAATGGGAAGTCACATACGATCACTATTTGTGATGATGAGTTTGACAATGATGTTGTGGAATGATTAAGTGTTTATGTAATGGGATTTCAAAATAGTATCATGGAATCTCATTTATGGTATAACAGAATTTTGGAATATCTATATATTGGTTTTCAATAATTATATGGTACCGGTAACCATGAAAAGAGATTGAAATATTTTTTGGAAATAAGATGATATGTGCATAATGAAGCGCTAAATAGATAATTAAATGAGCTCATGATTGATATAAGGACAATGTTATATCATGGTTTGAGTATAAATAAATTTTGGGATTTGGTATGTGGAAACAGTTAATTTTTACAGCATTCATGTTTTCACTAAGGTTCAATGGGTATTCATTTTTCAAGGGAATACAAGATTACGGTATTCACATGTTTGGAATGTGACCAAAAAGATATATCGTATGATATAATGAGGATAAATGATGGTATTCACATGCTTGGTAGATGACATTTATTAAAATTGTTTTCTTTATACTATGAGCTTGGACAGAAGTATTTTGGATAAGGCTGAATATTGGAATGAATTAAGTTAGACATAAGATAGTATTGTTTATGGCTAGAACTTTTTTTGATATTATTGCAGTAATGTTATAATAATGTAGTTTTAGAAAAAGGAAAAACATAGAGGACATGCGAAAACCCGTCACGTCGGACAAGGCCGTGGGAATCAAACCCACAACCAAAGTGTGATAGGCCTTTATCGCCTACCAGTGGCCTACAGGAAGTCCCTGGTTAGTAGAAACTAGTTTTATTCTATTATGTGGTATGATAGATGACGTATAATTCCATTTTAAGAACCATATACAATTAATCTCACCATAGATGCACTTATGTATATAAATTTTTTTAACCTTATGTTTGAGACAGATGGAATGACCTATCATTCTATTGCATGATTTACTAACACTTCACGTAAGACAATTTCAACTTCATTTATTTAAGACATGAAGTGGAAATTGTTCATGGAACAAACAATAGTGATATTGTTCCAAAATCAAGTTAGTATTTCTTCTAATTCAAAATTTTCAACCTTAGGGAAATGATATTGAAAAACAAAAATGTTGTCCTAGAGCTCTTATATCTGATGAATCAGATGGTACCTTAGATCATCACAATTTTATGGATTTCTGATTTTTGGCTTATTCATAGCCATGTTCTCTACCACTCTCTATCAGAACGTGATGGTCAAGTTTTTCTTCCACATCCATATTTTCACCTATATTCTCCTATGTTGAAACCCAGTGATGAGTTAATTTGGGTAACCATTATCTTTCATACTGCACTTTTTAAAATTATGTTTTATTATTTCTTTTTACGATGTGGGTTTCTATAAAAGAAACTTTAAATTAGTAAACCATTTATAACCCTGACGAATTTCGAGGGCGAAATTCATTTTAAGGGGGGTAGAATGTAACAACCTGAGATTTTATGGGAATTATTCTTTTTAATTACATTGATGTGTTGTGTTATACACTACATCAAAATTATCTTGTTCTCTATGAAACATTGTATTAGCTTTCAGTATATGCAACACTATTCTTGGCTCGTGTTGCACAATATTTCAAGTTCATTTTGTAGAAATTATTCTACGTATCATTAAGTATATATTTTTTAAATGTATAATTGAAATAAGTTATGATAATGTTATACGCAACAAAAAAGGGAGCTTTCACTACACGCAGCCTTGACTTGGCTTGAATTACACGCAATCGTGACCTTCCTTGATAGCGTGTGTAGTACGCAATACCAGGTTTCACTAAACAAAGATTTATAGTTATAAAATTATTATGAAATAGACAATATTAATAGTATTAACTACATTTTTAATGTTATAACATTATTATTCATCTTACACATTTTCTAGAACATCGTCTGAGAGCAAAATAATTTTTTCCAGTAAAATAAGTATTTTTCAAGAAATGTAGTTTTACTGCCTTTTGATGGCGCACCCACATTAAATCTAGTTTTTGAAATGTTTATAAGTTCAATTTGACAAAATAAAATTCTTCTTTGGAATCAAGATATAAAAATTTACTTTGGATAATTTTTTTATATTATTCAGATAACTGTCATATTTTAATAAATAGTTAAAGCACGAGATTAATTTTAAATTAATTTCTGCAACTTCCTTGATTTGAATTTTCAAAAATGGATTCCATATTTGGAACCATTAGGTCCAATTTATGTTAATAAGATACTTTTTATTTTTAGTCATTATGAATAGTACCTCCGGTAAATTTTATTTACCATAGTTAAAGGTAAGTCGAGGTAATTAAGGGTAAATATAATATTATAAAATTACCCTAACACTTTTCCTAATATAATTAAATGATTATATTTTACTCTAAATCATAATGGGGTGGAAATAGAATCTAATGGAACCCACTTTTGTTTTATTAAGACCTTTTATTTAATTTATTTAAAGGAAAGTGAAATGTCTCACTCAAACTTTAATAATTAGACTATTTTTAATATATAGTTATAAAGAATATAAATTAGATTATAAATAATAATTTTAAATATAAAATGTTTTTCTTTATCATGGTAGTTTATTTTTAATTTTTAATAAATATTTTATTACCTTAAAAGCTTATACATTAATGATGTAGAAATTATTTTTTTTGTGAAAAATCTATAATATAGTTTTTCTTAAAATAATAATATCTATAAAAAGGATCAGAAACTCGGAAGAACATTATTGTTCGAGTATATATACACCCTAATCATCCATGGGTAGATATTTGGACCATTTGGAGCCTTATAAAATCGATTAGAACAATTACATTATTTTATTTTAAATGTTGTCAAAGTTGTCACCTTCATAATTTAATAAATATAACAAATTAAATGATGTGATTTTAAGATGATAAATTTGAGTTAAATTTTTGGAATGAAAGGTATTATATTTATATTCATCAAGGATTATTTTTTTAATTTTTATGCAAATAATAAGTATATTAAATGATTATAAAAAAATGATGTAGTAATTGTTTTATTAAGGGAAATATCGAATAAATGGTTTTATAAATTTTAAAATAAATATCATATGAACTAATAATTGTTCTAAAAAAATTTTATATATGAATATGACATGTCAGGAATCTATTAAATATTTTGTTTCTAATATATCATATGTGTGGATTTTATTTAAATTCAAATAAATGAATCGTGTCAAAATTGAAACTATAGTTATTTTATAACAATAACATATTATTAAATTGTTTAAAAATCACATAAATATTTTATAATTATAAATTGAAATTTATATGGTATAAAATTTCATAATGTACCCAATTATAGATAATTCACTACACATAAGTAATTATTTATAACAATTTAAAATTTAGAATTTTATTACCACAAATAAGATAAAATAAATTAAATAAGGATAAATCAAATTGATAAGGTTTAAAATAAATTTCCAACAAGTATAAATTTTATTGGATGATTAGATTAAAATCCCATATATCGTCTCATATTTGTATTTAAGTCATTTTTATAGGTTTTTAAGTGGGGATTGAATTTATTATAAATTAATATTTCTTATGTTTCTAAAGGTTCCCCTCTCCTCCCTTATAAAAGGGCACCTCCTCCCTCTTCTATTCAAAACACTGTGAGCCTTCAAGCTCATCCAAACCCTTCCCATTTCACTTCTCCACTTCCCTAGAAACATTCGGGAGGTTCTTGTCTTGTCAAAAGTCCAACTGTAGTCCCTTAAGAGGAAACATTAAAGTGGTGTGTCGAAGAAGAGGTAATCTCTTATACTGATTCTTTCAAGTTTCTTTCTTCTTCAACTTCTTCTTATTTAGTTGTTCCATTATAAATTAATAACATCAGTATAAATAATAAACTTATATTTAATAATAAATATGAAAATCCCCATTTCACCTTCAATCCATCCTACGGAAAATGAAATCACCACGCTTGCATACGTACAGAATACTGTCTCAACGCCGTGGTGTAATTTGTTTTTCCACAACCACCTTACTTGGATGGGTATGATGGTGTAAAGAATAACTATATATATGGTTATTATAACATGATACTAATTCTGGGATATTATCTCATACACTCTAAATCCATTCAACAATTATGGGAGCAATATCATCGCTCGTGCGTAAGTACGGATTACCGTATCCACGACACGATGTGATTCATTCTCCAAGTTAACCATTCAAGAATGATTATAAAGTTTATATATTAAATAATCATGAAATATATGACATATTAATGATACTGGAAATATTTATATGTAATTTACTTAGATCCATTAAATTTAATGAGGAAACAAAAACAGTGTTAATGTGTACGTACGACCTACTGTCTCCATGAATGGTGTATTTTGTTCCATCTATCGATCTATTATATATATGTATATTATGAATATATATTATATATATACAATGTTTTACATTCTGGAAGTAAATAATCATGATCTATGTAATCATATGAATAATAACAAGCCAAAACAAGGATGATAAATTAAACGATTTTACCCAAAACGCTACTTTAAAATTAATTTACAAAAGAACGGGTAATAAAAAGACATAAGTGAACCATATATGATATCATAACAATTAATATGATTCTGTAACAAGTAAATTACATTATTTAATTAATTATACAGGAGGTTCAGATACATATAAAGAATATCAGACATAAGGTAAGCGATAATTTTGCAATCTCATTTTTATCCGAGATTGCTTATACGTAAGTATTTTCTGGGGTATATTTTTCATCCATATCCATAAAATGTTTTTCATAAAGTGTTTAATATTATTCCATTTATTTTTATGTCCTTTTTACCCCTCTTTGACTATTAATTTTTGTTATGGAAGTAATATTTCATTTGTTTACCACACGGGGAACTTTTTGACTTTTCAGTTAAAATGACGAGGATAATGTTTTTTACCTTATACGACATGAACGAATTTTTATGGTTTCATAATTCCTAATTTTCATGAAGCTTCCTCTAAATTTTTTCAATATTTATTTTCAAAAAAATCCCCTTCTCTTAAAATTTCATGGAATTTTGTGAAAAGAAAATGATTTTGAAGAAGAAATGATATTTTCCTCAAGAATTCATTTCAAGTGTTTTGTCAAAACTATTTTCCATCTAAGATGACATTATTTAGTATGATTATGTTTAAATTATAATGTCTCTATGATTTACATTGTTTCACTTTTCTTATGATGAAATGATATACATTTGTTTTATATGTATTATGTTATAATGGGATGATGTTTATGAAACCCATTTTATTCTTTGGGTTATGATTAATGATTTATGTTTATGTTGTGGCACACGAAAGAATGATTTCATTATGAGACGGGTGAGACCTATATCTCCCTCCAATGAATTGGGTAAAGATTTATATCTCATGAGATAGACATGGATGGAACGGAAAGTTAATTTGGTTCAGTGATACCGGACTACAACGTGGAGTGAACTCGATTCAGAAAGGGACTTTGTCCACTAAGATGGTCTTGGTAGCAATGCCTTGGCTACTATGGAAATCATAACATGTGCTTAATGGTTTCCACAATTGTATGTTTTATTAAAATTATATTTTATCATGATTAAAGTTTCTTTATGATCTATGCCTTACGTACTACCATGTTTTATGTCATTTCTCAAGATTTTGATGTTTAAACATTATGTCCATGTTTTTATGTTAAAATGTATATAATTTGTTTTATTTTCTCCAGTCTTACCCTTACTGAGCATTTGAGATCACCCTTTATATGTTTTCTTTTCCTTAGGATTTAAAGAAAGGTTTTAGTTAAGAAAACAAAATAGGAATATCTTTGTGGGAGATGTTTAATATCTTTTACCCCGATTAGAAGATTATGTTTCCAATTTCCAAAGAAACTAAACTATTACAGTCCTTGAGTGTTGGTTATTGTTATGTATTAAGTATTCCAAAAAAAGTAATTTAATGTCCATGTACATCAAGATTTGGGTCTCGAAAATTAATTTCAGTGGCTTTAAAGTATATTTAGAATATATTTTTACAATTTAATCCAATTTTGGTCATAGGAAATAATTTCAGATTTAAACCGAACGTAAACAAATGTCAATATTTTGATAGTTATTGTATCATAAAAACAAGCTTTTTGTTTTGACAGCGGGAATTAATTTTAAATTAATTTCTGACACTTCCATATTTTGAATTTGAAAAAATGGATTCTATATTTTGAATTAGGATGTCAAATTTTTTTAAATAGGTAATTCTTATTTTTAGACATTTTGAATAATTATTTCGGTAAATATTTTATTTACCTTGGTTAAAGGGTAAATCCGGTAAATAAGGGTAAAAAAATAATGTTATAATAATTAAATTACACTAAAACGTATCCTAACCCTATTAGTTGATATATGTCAGACCATGGGCATCTTTGGGTCAATTTTGGGACCCCATGTAGCCACTTGTAAGTGATAATGACACTTTAAATTAATTATGTTAAAGTAAATTCAAAAATGGCATAAGCATATATCTTCAAGGAAAACCATTTTTACAATAGGTTATGTATGTTATATTTTCAAATATAAATATTAATTATATATCTAAAAATATTTCCTATATAATGGGATTTTATTTATAATTTTTAGATATTGAATAATTAAATTTATTTATGACACAATAATGATGCAGTATTTTCTTTATTAATGAAAGAATCAAACAATTCGTATTATAAATGATAAAATAAATATAATTGGAATTTTTTGATACCATAAACAAATTTTATAGGTTAATATGACATGTTATTATTTCTTAAATAAATTCTTTTTGAATTAATAAAGTTTTTAAGACTTTAACAAAAATAAATTATTAAATAGTTTCAAAATTGACATAAATGAGTTTTTAAAACAAATATTATATTATTAATTGATATTCTATTCCTAAAAATCTATGTTTCGGCAAAAGGACTTATATAATGATAGTTTTATCATTAAGGGACCACTTGGGAGTCTTTTGGAAGTATATAGTATGTTTATTAACTATATAATATAAAAATTCAAAGAGACATGGTAAATGTAAAACTATTTAACTAAGAGTTAAATAAAAAATATAAAGTTTATATAGTGACCCAAACTTGTCTAAAACCTATTTGTTGAGTGGTTTTCGACCTATCTCCACCTTAAACTTTAAATAATCCACTTTGGAGCCATTATAAACCGAATATGAATTTATTATAAAATAAAAGTTTATATTTTTCCTAAGATGCCCCTCACCCCTCTTATAAAAGGGCACGCCACCTTCTCTCTAATTCACAACTAAAAAACCTTTTGGTTCGGCCAACCCATACCCAAATATCCTCTAAACTTCCCTAACTTAATCTTAGAGGCCTTATTTATGTCATAAAGCCAACCTAATGAGCCCTTTTGATCAAATCAAAAGGAAGAACCTGAAGAAGAGGTAATGTTTTCACCACCATCTTCTTTCTTTGTTATTTCCATTATAAAATAATAAATCCAGTATCTTCTATATACTGTGATGTTATTATAAATATGGTACAACCATGTTCTGTATTATATCCATCCTTTGAATGACATGTAATCATACGTGCGTACGTATGGCTTACCGTCTCTACGTCGTGGTGTAATTGTTATTCAAAACATTATTATTTGGATGGGTATAATAATGTTGTGAAATTCAGGTAAATAATAAATATAACATGATAATTATTCCTTATATATATTATACAACATCCAATTATATATTATTTTGATATCAAAATAATGATATCGTCGCTCGTGTGTACGTACGGACTATCATCTCCTCGAACATGATGAGATTCATTCCCCATCGTATCCATTCAAGACTAATTTTCATTTGATGATTAAAAATAATTTTTAAGGACTTGATATAATTCTGTATATGAATCAGATACATCCTATCCATAACAAACATGGCTTATGTAACAAAACATATAAAATAAAACGAGTAAGTTAACACATGAAACGTCGACAATACTAAGATATTATTAAGAAAGCATTGTTAAAAGAACATATATGATATCATATTAATGTATATGATTCTTGTATAATTTAATAACAATTATTTCACCATTATACAGGAGGTTAACCTACCCTTGACCAAGGAAAAGTACAAGGTAAGGGGTTTTCATCTCACTCCTTATTCCAGTGAGATTCATGCCGTATTGCCCCTACTACCTTTTGTGTGGTGTATGTACTGACCATAATTGTATTCAATGTATAATAAACTTTAATTTATGTGTATTTATATATTCATTGTATGATACTTATTTCATGGGGTGTATGTTTGTAAAGTTACGAAATTGGTAAGGGTTAAATCCTCAATCTCATTATTATCCGAGATTGTTTATGTGTGATTATTTAATGGGAAATTTTTATCATCCATGAAAATTTTTCATAAAAATGATTTCAAATGAATATTATAAGTATTTCTGAATATCACTATTTATCCATATCATAATTTTAAATGTTTTAAAGATTTATCTTTTTAAATATTTTTTATTAACGTCCACGTTTTCAAAATGATTTTAAGGATTTATTTATATGGACATAAATGTTTTGGAATGATAATTCTTTTCAAAAGTTTCAAAGTGTTATGGGACACTTTGATTCAAAAATATCTTTTAAATTAATTCTTTTAAAAATTTGTGACTTTTAAATGATTTTACAAAAAGGATATTTCACTCAAAAAAAATTAGTCATCATTTTCAACTATGTCAGCATCCTTTATTGGATATTAATTTTGATTGTGGTTGATTTATTATAATACAATATTTCATATTGAATTGAATGAGTTATGATATGTTTGACTCTAGATGTTCTCTTTTTATACCATTCAAGGTATATGGTTAAAGTATTTATATTTTGTATGCTAGTTTTAATACAAATGTTTATGTTATATTTCATCTTTTTCATATGAGGAATGTATTGGACTTAGTAAGTGATGGGTGGAGCCTGCTATAGCTCCTCGATGCATTGGTAGGTCTCATGATAAAACTAGACGTGGAATTGGCCAAAGACCTTTCCCAATTTGATTTATGGTTTTGGATGAGGCCTTAAACATTTTTAGATGTCTTGGCCGAGGCCTTGACAAAATATTTCAGAATGTATGGCATTATACATTCCCTCATTATGGAAATAATATTAATTGTTCTTGTGGTCATTCGAGTAGTAGAATACCCATGATTATGTTTTATTATGGTTTTACTTACTCAGCTCATATTCCTTACATAAAATTATTCATGTTTATTATTGGAAAAAGAATGTAGTTTCAATTATTCACCATGCATAATATTTATCTTCTGATGTATCGCTTACCCTTACTGAGCGTTTCAGCTCACCCCTTTCTTATGTTTCATCTTCCCAGGATTCCAAGAAGTGTATTATATTTGATATGCCGTGTTAAGATAAAGGGGATAATGGCATTCTCAAAGAACTATTTATGCTGCGTTTTATGTTTGAAATTGTAATGTAAAGTTAATGTATGTAATCTATTTCCCAAGACTATTAAATTGATCGAGCCTTCATGACTTGATTCCTTGAAATCATGCCAATGTTTTAAAATAATGCACCGACTCTGAGCAACAGGGTTCAGGGCGTTACATTAACTTTCCAAAGGATTAATCATATTTAATAAACAATATTATATATATAACATCCATATTGAATAAAGTATATATATTTTTCAATATTTCTCCAAAAAATGAAATAATATTTGAAGTAAACAGTGTATAAAAAAAGGAGTATGGTTTAGGAAATAATCATATACATGAAAAATTATATGGATATTTAGGGGATATTTAATGTCAAATTATCATAGGAAGTTTAATGTTTCAAGGGGAATAAAAGAAACCAAGGAATGGAATGTGAATACTATCCTTTGAAAAATCAATCAAAATTTATCTGAAAGAATATTAACGATGGTATCAATACAATATAACATATATGGATTAAAATTAATGGTTGTTGTCATTTATGAATATATACATTCTAAAAAGATCTTTTAAAAAAATTCTTGAAGAAAATATCATTTTGTTTTGAAAAATATTTTAAAAAATATTTTCTTTAAAAATCACTTTTGAAAATATTTTTTCTAAAAAGTATCCTTATAAAAATGAAATGGAATATTCAAAGAAATGAAGGTGGGTAAATCTATACAAGATATATGAGGTAAAAAGAACATTCCTTTTGCACGGTTAAAGGTTAGAAAAATTCCTTATTTGGACACCAATAAGAAGATTCATTGAATCAAATTGATAAAAGAAAGAAAGGGTAAAAATTTATTTACCAAATAATTTTGAAATCATTATTGACAAAATTTTAATTAAAAAATTATAAGAAAAAAGTTTCTTTGACTAAAGAGAGATACAAAGATGGGTTTTCCAAAAAAAATATTTTTTAAAAACTTTGGAGTACCATAGTATGGGAAAATGGTACTGGCACTTGAAAATGGTCATGAATAACCAGAGGAGAGAATAATTAATGATTTTTTTGAACAATGGAAATATAATTTCCTAAAATTGAAATATAATTGATATATAATTAATGATATTGTTGAGGAAAATAATGTTTAAACATTCCAAAGTGTCCTAACCACTTTTAAATTTTTTAAATCCTGATCATCATGGAGGAATAAAATTAAATGAATGTTTAAAATACCATGATGATAAAAGGATTAGTTATATAATATAAAAAATGGGAAGAAGATACACTACAAGAAATATTTAAGTTGTTAAAATGACATTTATCTCATAGATATAAAAAGTGAGATGAGAATCCCTTATCATGAGTTTTTTTTCGGGTGAACATCCTTTAACTTCCTGTATAATAAACTTATCTTAATTATATAATTTATTAACATACTTTTTCATATTTATCAGTAATTTCATTTCACTTATTAAAATATTATAAACAACTACATAATCAATTAATTTTAGATCGGGTGTTTTGACCGAATTCGATTCATGTATCAAAAACAGCTTTGGTATGTCAACTATAGTAAAAGGGGTAAATAAATAACTTAACCAGAATAATTATCATGGAATAATTATCATATTTATACATCTATTATACCTCTATAATAAATCATTAAATATGTTTATGAAAAATTAATCAATGTTACAATCTTGGGAATGGTAGTTGTACGTACGCAGGAGCTGCGTTCTCATTTTTCAATAATCATTATGGAAAGATGGTAAATAACCATAGTCATTATATAAAGACCATTATATCATTAATACCATATTATTTAATCATATATACTTTTATATGTCATTATTTTAATGTAAAAGTAATCACATCATGTCGAGGAGGCAGTAGTCCACATATCCACGAATGATATTATCAATTTTTAAATTCATGTGAGAGAGTAAAAAAGAAAATGATATATATTAAATTTATTGGAAGGTAATTATGGAATTAATATCATATAAATAGGTTATTTGGGCCACATATTATTAATTTAAACCATAATTTATATGTTCCATGTATAGTGTAAATGAATCATATCGCTTTAAGGTGGTGGTAGTCCACACTTCCTCAAACGATGTTCTCGTATTATTGAAAAATGGAAAGTATTCAAGGCATGTGATATAAAAGGATTAAATAATTATAAATACATAATAAATGCTATATATATCACATATAAATAGATTTTCCATCATAATGGTACCACTATGAGAGGTTATAAAGGAAAAATGATCAATCATCATTTCATAAGGCAGTCATTCAAGGTACATAGAAACAATATGTTCATTACTCATTAGATGGATGTGTGTGTGAGTGTAGGTATAAATATTAACATAAAAACATCATGGTTTATTTAGTATATTTTTTATACAATAATTAAATAATAATATTTTAGGTATTGAATAATTGACATAAACTAAAATGATTGTGGAAGTTTGTTACCTCTTATTCGGGTAACTCCTTTTGGTTTAAACAAAACACTTACTTGGATTTATATATTCCCAAGGGGAGGATTATAAGATGAGTTTAGGTCTGTTGAGAAGCTATTTGGGATAATATTGATCTATCCAATGTGTCTTTTAAGTTATGAGTAAGTGAAAGGAGAGGAGGCCTTTTATAGTGGAGGAGTGGTACTCTTGTAATATTATTACAAAATAATCCATGAACGTTTTTCACAATGAAAATGGATACCATAATGTTCCAATTTAGAGAGAAGTGGGTAAAAGGTCGAAATATGGACATAAATTGCTTTTGGACATGTTTATTGGTTGTTTTGGCCCTTATGATTAAGGTTTAGTCCCATGTTAAGCTTAATATAACATTAATCATTGTAATTAATTTTAGTCACTTTCACTAATATTTTTGGTCAAAAAAAATTTGGTCATATTATACGTTATAAATTATTATTATTATAAATATGGAATCCATTTTTCTAAATTATAATTACATAAGTGATAGAAATTAATTTAAAATCCATCCTATATGCGGGACACCAAGGTAGGTTTCTAAAGTAAAAATGATCAAAAGCTTGATAAGTTTTTACATTAAAATTAATTGTGAAATTTATTAAAATTAAATAAATTATATTAATTGATAAAAATATGATATAATTAAACATTAAAACCAATTAAAATTATAATTTAACCATATAAATAAATATTATGAAAATGTAGTTTTGAACCAAAATTCAGTATTTTAACCATTCATTAAAAAATGATATGTTTCCAAAAAATATAAAAAACACACCCTCACTTAATTTTTCTATTTATATTTTAAATATTATGTTTATTTTGATATGTAATATCAATTAATGTGTCGAAATTCATATTTAAAATGGCTTCTACATTAAAATGTGGTAAAATTGCCTTTATAAAAATATTGGTTTTTATGTGTGAAATTGGGTTTGTTATTATATTATACATATCAAACATAATGGATGAATATAAAAATTATTTTCAATTTAATATATAACAAATATATTTCATTAAAGTTATTCACTAATTTTAATTAATTTTTTTTAGTAAGATAAAACTCTTTTTGATGCATAAAAATAATAATATTTCTTATTATATCTAAATGATTATTAATTTCATTTCTAATTAATTGGTAACCAATTTATTAATTTTATATTTATATAAACCATAAATATTCATTACATAGTTAATAATATTAATATATTATGACATAATGGTTAGGTTATATCATATTATATTAAATAAAAATATTTTAATAATAAATTTTTATTAAGTGAAACTCAGTCTTATATGTAACACAAGCTATTGAGGAAGGCGTATCTTATTTGAAATGCATGATAAGTTAGTATTTCCTTAATTACAAGAAATATCATTTATTAATTTTTTATAAAATTAAATATATAGTCAAGTCTCAGGATATTATATCCCCTTACGTCCTTGGGGATTCATTTCATATACACTATCGAATACAAAATTGTACTTTTGAATTTCAAGGTATTAAATTCTCCCCACCTTAATTAAATTTTGTCCTCAGAATTTAAAATATATATTGGTAATATATTTCTTGATATTTCCTACATTTAATTCCACATTGTGAGAAAGGTTTTTAAAAAATATCTAGAAAAGATAGAGTGAGAAATAAACAGGTCACATAAACTAACATGTAACTAGGTCTCTAAGTAGAAGAACATTATTTGCAAGTGAATATACCAAATTGGGGGGAAATTGTAAATATTTATAATAATTGAATGAGGTTTTCAATACCAAACAAGTGAATTATCAATATAAAGTAAGGGAATATAATCCATAAATCTTTGATGTTTTAGGATACCCTCGATTCAATAGAAATTAAGGTATTATGACAAAATTTTATTTATAATTAATTTTATAAATGTTGGGTAGTTGTTTTAATACCTTATAATAAAAGGAAATTTATTTTCATGATATATTTTAAATTCATGGGAACAATTCCATGTTTTGGTTGTGTTTTGATCAAATTCTAATTCAACCCTTTACTCCCAGAAATTAATTAGCAATAATTATTTTTTTATGACTGAAGCACAAAAATATACTTTTAATGGATTGTTGGGCCTATAAAAGAGTGAAAAGTATATCTATTTGTATTTATCTATCTTTCAAAACAAATATGGTTAATATATTAATCTCCAATCCTCAAAATATATACTAATGGTTCATCATGAACATTCATTTATCGAATTGTTTAACTAAAAAAATGAAACATTAACTGTGACATTGAGTAGGTTAGAGGTTGGAATGAAACCCTTATCATCCATAAATTATGGGTTCAAGACTCACAACCTTGCATGATATGTTTATTTGTCACCTGGATTGCATGTTGTCCTTTTTTAAAACAAAATTAATATAATTTCCAAAATAAATATGATGGAAATCATTGAATTTTGGTTAATCACTAAATGTAAATTTCACTAATCTTTTTAATAAAAACTCAAAACATGAGAACTTCATCCATTTTATTTTAACATAATTCCTTCCTTGGTATAAGATTTATCCTTAATATCATTTTTAGGATTTCTAAACCATGGAACATTATCTTTAATCAAATACACCTTCATTTTAACTTAAGTTATTTATTTTCATCACATGTTTAAATCCTTCACAATGGTTTGTAAAAAGGATGTGAATTATACTAATAATATCCCCTAGGAGTGTCAAACCAGGTGTATAATAACGTCCATTATCCTGTACCAGGTTACCCTGAGTTAGCCCTAAAACAACTTGTCGGAGTTATTAATCCTAGGTACATCTACTCTAAAACCACATTGACCTGTAGTATCCAGACATGGATATATTTCTAGGAAGACTCACATAATTTCTAACATACCAAAATTCAAGTATATTATTCTATATTTATCCTAAGATTATACCATAGGGTTATATTCTCTAACATATGTTTTCCTAAATCTAGTTCTCAAGGTTGCAAATAAATTACTTTGATACCAACTATAGCGACATGAACCCATATAACCCGCATCTAGTGTTTTCTACTAATTAAATTGGAATGATTACAATGAATCAAATCATGAAGGATCGATATTTTAGATGTATTGGCAAACTAGATACATATATGAGTCCATCATTACAAAATAAAACATTAATTACAGATTTTTTTTATCTTTCTAACTAAATAACTGCGAGGATAACTCTAATCCATAAAATTTATCCCTTTATATCTTTTATAGTATGATTCATAGATTATCGTGTAATGAAACATAATAAGGGTGATGTCAAATGCCTATTAAAAGAAAAATATAGAATAAGTAATAATAAATCAATGAGAATAAATAATATGAATAGGTAAATAACTGAACACACATACCATTAAAATAACTAGATAAGGAAAAATTAAAATGGAATGCTAAAAAAATAAAACACATTCCATTTAACCAATGAAATAAAAATGAAATGTATCCATAGAAATGTAAATGAAAAATATCATTGATGTGTAATAACTAAACCTAATATGAAAGAAATTATTAATTATTGGACACCATGTTTCTTACGTATAAGGAACCATTACCATAAAGACCTTTCACAAGATAGTTTAGAATATTGGGTAGAAACCCATCTAATTTTCAAAACTAATTTGTCCCATGAGACTACCAATGCATTTAGGGTATTTCATTGACCAGTACCCCATCCATATGTCTTACCTCAAATGCTCTCCAACTCGTTTCTCACATGTCCAAAGCACTCCTCATATCGAAAAATCAATATTACTTATCAAATATTCACATCGAACAAACTATACAGATTCATCATTATTTCCCAAAATAATTAAATTACATTAAAAGTAAAAACCATATGAAAAATGGTATAATATATATGAAATAATCATATCTATGAAAAATTATATGGATATTTTGGTGAAATTCAATGTCAAATGATTATAGGAAATTAAATATTTCACGGGGACTAAAAGGTATCAAGGAAGAGTATATGAATAATATCCTGGAAAAAATCAATCATAATACATCCATAGGAAGATTGATTATGGTATACAGACAACATAACTGATGTGGATTAAAATAAAGCATTGTTTCCATTGATGAATATAATCTTTATAAAAATATATTTTAAAAACATTTATGAGGAAAATATCCTTTTGTTTTGAAAAATATTTTATATGAAAATCACTTTTGAAAATATTTTATTTAATAAGTAACCTATTAAATATGAAAACTAAGATTCAATGAAATGATGATGGGTAAATCCGTACAAGCCATATGAGGTAAACAAAATATTCCTTTTGTACTGTTAAAGGTTAAAAACATTCCTTGTTCGTAAAGCAGCAAAAAGATTCCTTTGAAAACATTAGAAAAATACAGAAAGGGTAAAAATTTCTATACCAAATAATTTTAAAAACATTGTTGATTTTTTTTAATAAAACAATGGTTTCTAGAAGAAAATTGGTTCTCAGACTAAAGAGAGACACAAATTCGGGTTTTCTGAAAAATACATTTCATAATGAATTTTGAATACCAAAGAGTGGAAAATGGTTCTAATATTTGAAAATGGTTATGACTATCTAGAGGATAGAAAAATGAATGGTTTTCTTTAACAATGTACATATAATTTCCTCTAATATAAATACCATTGAATGGTTATTAAAGTAATTGTTGAGGAAAACAATATCTAAACATTCCAATATGTCCCATACAAATTTAAAACATTTCAAATCATAATCCTTATAGAGGAATAAAATTAAATGAATGTTTAAAATACCACAAATATAAAATTATTAATGATATTATTTAACAAAAGGGGTTTTTGATACCCCACACAAATTATGTAAGTGGTGAACATGTCATTTATCACATGGATGTAAAAAGTGATATGAGAATCCCTTACCTTTAGTTTCCTTTTGGGTGATCATCCTTTAACTACATATATAATAAACTGATATTAATTGACTAATTTATTGAGAACATTTTTCTTGTTTATCATTACTTTTATTTCAATTATTAACATGTTATATACAACTACATACTAAATTACATTTACGTTGGGTGTTTTGACCAAATGCGGTTTATGTGTAAAAACATCTTTGGTAGGTCATCTATTGTCAAAAGGGTCATTATATAAGTTCTAAAAATTAATAAATATGAAATAATAATAATATTTATACATCATTTATTCTTTTTTATCAATAATTAAATAGGGTTATGAAAAATGAATCGATGTGACTATCAAGGAGACGGTAGGTCGTATGTACACTTGAGTAACGTTCTAATATTTCAATGATAGTTTTGAATACAAATTTAGTAACATAAAACATTCTAAGATGATAATTAAATCATAAATACCATATTATTTAATCATAAATACTTATATATTTAATTATTGTTATATAAAAGGAATCAAATCATGTCAAGGAGGTGGTAGTCCACATGTCTATGAACGATGTTTTCACTTTTTAAGTGTGTGTGAGAGGTTAATAATGAAAATGATATATATTTTACTTCCAGAAATTCAATTATGTAATAAATATCATATATAGGTTTTTTATGTCACTTATTTTAAAAAAACATACTTTAAACGTTCCATGTATAGTGTGAATGAATCACATTGCTTTAAGGTGGCGGTAGTGCACAATTCCTCAAACGATGTTATCATATTAACGCAAAATGAAAAGTATTAATGGTATGTGTCAAAAAAGATTATATAAATATAAATACATAATTAATATCATATATATCATATATAAACATATTTTACATCATAATGGCCACTGTGATAGTTGGTAATGAAAAAAATGAACATTAATTGTTTCATGAGGTAGTAGTTCGTCATACATAGAAACAATATGTTTGTTACCAATTAGATGGATGTGTGCATGAGTGTAGGTTAAACCATTAGAAGAATAATATACTATTATATTTAGGATAATTTTGTTGTTATACAATCATTAAATAAAAATATTTTATGTATTGGAAAATTGATATAATACTAAAAAACTTGAAGAGGTTTGTTACCTCTTATTCGGGTAACTCCTTTTGGTTTGAACCAAATACTTCCTTGGTTTTCTATATTCCCAAAAGGAGTATTCTAGGATTACTGGATGTATTTTTAGGATCTATTTTTGTATATATTTTTCAATAAAAATTCTCTTGATAGGTGTAAGGAAATGGGAGGTGAGGAGGCCTTTAATAGTTGAGGAGGAGTGGCACTCTTGTAATATTTTTAAAAAGGAACTCAAAGCACGTTTTTTCATATTGAAAGTGGCTTCCATAATTGTAAAATGTGGATAAATGAGATTATATTTTCTAAATATTTCCATAAAATTGCTTTTGCGCAAGTGTATAGGTTGTTTTGGGACTTATCGTTATGGTTTGGTCCCCTAGTAAGATTAATTTAACCAAAAATCGTTGTAATTAATTTTAATCACTTTCAATAATATTTTTCATAAAAAAATTGGTTTTATTATAAATTATAAATTAATATTATTCCAAATATGGAATCCATTTTTCCGAATTTTATCCATAAAAGTGGAAGAAATTAATTTAAAATTCATCCTGTAGGTGGGACGATAATGTGGGTTTTTTAAAGAAAATTGAACAAAACATTGATAAGTTTCTACATTAAATTTAAATTTGAAATTTATTTCAATGATATAAATTGTTTTTATTGATACATATAGGATCTAATTAATATTTAAAACCAACTAAAAATATAATTTAACATTATAAATAAATTTTATGAAAAATCAGTTTTGAACTAAAATTCAGTATTTTAACTATTCATTAAAAGAAGATATGTATCAAAAAAATATAAACATTTTACTCTATCCTAATGTTTATATTTATATTTCAAATATGAAGTTTATTTTTACATATTAAATCAATTAATGTTTCAAAATTCATAGTTAGAATGTGTTCTCCATTAAAAAGTGGTAAAATTTCCTTTATAAAAATATAGGTTATTATGTGTGAAATTGGGGTTGTTCTTATCTTTTTACTATCAAAACTAATGGATGAATATAAAAGATATTTTATTGAATATATAACATATATATTTAATTAAAATTATTCACTAATTTTAATTAATTATATTTTTTTAATATTAAAATCCTTTAGAAGAAAAATAATAATAATAATTTTTTTATATCCAATTGGTTCTTATTTTCATTTCTCATTAATTGGAAACCGACGTATTAATTTTATTTAAGTATAAAACCGGAGTTTTATTTATTTATTTAATATTATTCATAACCTCTAACATAATGTATATGTTATAACATATTATATTAAATAATTATATTTTAATAATATATTGTTTTTAAGTGAAACTCGGTGTTGCATGCAACACAAGCTATCAAGGATGGTCTCTCTTGCGTGTGATCCAAGAAAACATAGTGTTGTGTGAATTAAAAGAAATATAAGGTATTGAATTTATTTAAAATAGTACTTATATTACATTCATGGGATATTATATTTTCTAACGTGCTAGGTGATGCATGTCATACATGTGTTACAAATTAATTGGAGAGGCCTATATTTAACACATTTTGTGTACCAAAATTCCAAATTCATTCACTTTCCTTTCAAAAATTATAATCAAAAAGTATATAATCCATGATATAATTTCCAAATCCATTTAATAAAGTAATAATATCATTTTTCATAACCATAAAATGTAGTACCATTGAATAATAGAGGTTTTATCACTGAATCCATGCACACAAAATTTCTAAAAATAGATTTAGAGATTAAATACAATGTAAAAATCCTTTCTCTATGATACCACTAGTTGGGGACAATATGGATGTATGAACCCTAATAGGGGGTGATTCTGGGTGCACATCGAATTCTAATTCTTCTCTTCTATAGGTCCCCTTAGTCAAATAGATCTTGTTCTTTCAATGTCAATAATCTATTTAATATCTCTCATTATCTTTACATTCATCACACTAAATATTTAATAAAAATCAAGAAAATAAATTATAATAACATGCAAGTATTTTAGATAGTTTATTAGTAATAGATAAGACAAGGAGAATACACACAACAATATATCGATAGAATAGAATCCACTATACTCACTATTGGTGGGTGCTTGTTATTTAGTCAGTAACTTCATGCTAAGGTGCACTACAATTATAAGGTTCTATATAAACAATTTTTTGATATTTGTGCCAGTCACACTTCTTATAATATATTAAATTATTTGATAAGTAAAATTTAGTTTATAAACATGATATTTTCTTCATAAACATCAAGTAATATTGAATCACATTGCATTATATCTCTAGAAATGATGGCCAACTATTGTCCACATTCACTACTCTTACAATAAAACAAGGCCTAATACGATCAACTCTGGGATTTTATGTTTGAGTATATCTCTTCCAAAAACCACCACACTAAACAACACCTCTTCTAGATAAAGATTAATCACTACTGGGATAATATTATTTTTCTTTTTCTTTAATAGATTTGTATGATAGTGCAATTTTGGTATTATTAAAGCCTAATTCCTTGAATTGAACCATATATGTTAATAAAAAACCTACAAAAAATCTAATCCTTTATCATATATAGAATCAAATATTTAAATAAGTTCATACACCATCATTTTCCTAAAATTTTGTAAGTTTCTTTTATATATATTCACAAAAATCATACTTTAATCTAAATAATAATATCAGTTTAATCCTCATAAATTTTATATTGTCATTCCATGTGTCTAAGGGATTAATATATTAAAAACACACATTAAAATTCCACAAAAAATCCTTAAATATTAATCCAATTCCATCATTTAAAATTATAACTAAATCTAGAAAAAATTATGGAAATTAAATATTCATGGAGTGATGCCCCCATGTTATCCTAGATAAGATAGGTATAACAGCTTCAGGGTGTGAATTGAAGTGTAAAACCAACTATAAATTTATCACCCACTCTTTGGAGTTTTCGATTATTATGTTACAATTCAGGAATTATTAGATTAAATAAACTAAAAATATAATGTAAATAAACACTAGAAAATTTAAAAAAAATTTAGGATATAAAAACCAATCCAAATTTAACAACTAGAATGTAAAAATAATGAGAATATTTCTAGGTAAAGATCCAAAAATCATAAAAGGGTATTATTTTCTAATCAATCTAACTAATAGGAACTCTTCACTTTTATCATGAAGTGGAAGAAGGGTTGGTAAAAAACATAAGTTTACAAGTTACAAACCAGGAAAATCATTGACTAAACCTGTTAGAAGGTAAAATTTCCACACCAAGATATTCTTCGATAAAATATAAATTCTAGGAAGATATATCCCTGTGATCTTCATTTATCAAGAATATTAATAAAAATTCCAAAACTAAACATCATAAAACTTTACAGTTTCTATTTACCATGTTCCTATCATCAGATAATAATCAATTAAAATGATCATAAGAAGCAATTAAAATCATAATGGATTAAAAATTTTATAATGAGATATTTTCATAATAGAAATATCTCTGAAGTCACAATAAAATGCTATAATTGTTGGAATACAATTCAAGTAGATGATGAAAAAATTCTTGATTTAAATTCATTCATTATCTTTAGTACCATGAATCTCAATTCAATTTATAGATTGTTTTGTGAAAATCTTCCAGTGGTAGCATCTAAGATATTCCAATTTACTTGTAACAATATTATAAGTTGTGATTTTTTTAAGTTTATTGTGACTTTACATAGTTCAATACATTAGATTTATCACTTATAATCATAGGAATTTTAACAATCAGAAGTTAACTTTCTCATAATCAAAATATAAAAAAAATTAATTTAATGTACATTCAGAATAAAGTGTATTGTGATTTTCAAAAAAATATATATGAAATTAGTCTTTTGAATCAATAATCCCACTTATTATGATAATTATAATACAAAAAAATTTAAAAAGGTATGTGCGAATAAATATAATAAAATGAGAAACTTCTTATAACTTTTGATAATACCCCTAATTTTAATGGGAATTAAATTATTTTTCACACCGTTTAAGACAATATAATCTTAAAAAAATTAATTTCGACATAAAAGAAATTTCACATATACATTACCATTTCTAACCCATTGATAAAATAAATACTTACCATTTATTCAACTCCACCCCTATGATTTTCAAGAATAACTATAAGAAGATAAAAAAAATATCATGAAAGATTAAATAATAAGTAAAAATACAATAGTCAAAGAAGTGAAATCAAATGAAATGGGGTAAATAATAACAGTATATGTAATTTTATTTAATAATATTATTCATTAATAAATGAAAACAGTTTTATGACTTCTTTAAGTAATTTTTATTTCTTATTTAATTAATAAAATCATATACGAGTTCCTATGAGGATGAACTAATCATATTTTTAAATTCATTAATCTCTGAGTCTTTACTCACAACTTTTTACCCTTAAAAACAGTTAAAATACATCCAATATCCCCCTTTTCAATAAAAAACATAATAAATTAAAAATAAATAAATGAGAAATAGGTATAAATTATGGAAGTAAAAAATAGTAGAAATTAAAATTCATCATCAACAATCATAAGTAAAGATTCATATAACTAGAATAAGGATGTGTCATAAGAAATACCCAGAATATACTTAAATAAATTTGAGATTTAATATTTCATGTCTTATTATAAAATATATCATTGATCATATTTAATATATTCTTTTGATCTTCTAAATAATTTCATGGATTTTAATTCCTTCACCCAAACTTTTTCATATTTCTAAATCTCCTTCATCTCTTCCTTTAAGCCAATATTTTTTCCAAGAAATTATTATATGCTAGTGGTATTTTCATGAAACCCCCAATGTTACCCTTCAAAGATGATAGTGAAGAAAGAGGGATTATTATAGGAATAGTTGTTTTGAGTTTAAATACCCAAACTCCAATCACCTAGAGACAATGGTTACTTTATATCATTATAATTAGTAGAAAGGAATCAATACATAATTTCACAGTAAATTTAAAACCAAAAAAATACAACAAATTATTTTCTTTGAGAAAACTATTATTCCCTTTATCATATCACTACATATAAATTATAAAACACTTCCAAGAGTCTTGTGGAAAATAAAACATTAGAAATGGGTGATCTCTAATGCACAGTATGGGTTTGTGAACATTGTAAGCTATAAGGAATAAATAAGGAATAATCAGTATGTAAAAGTAGATAAATGAAAATAGAATCCAGTTAACCAATAACTTGAACATGAATAATAATATAGTAAGAATAAATGATGATAAAATAATAAAATATAAATAATATCATGGTCTTGAAACTTATCCGTGGATATTATAACTAATAAAATAATCACATGGTCATAAATAACTAATTTTATAACAGTATAATTAATAATGTATAACATATATAACTTACCATTGATTCCTAATAAAGACATCTGATAACACTTTCAAGGCCTTCTTCCATAAAATTTACATGAATTTGTAAACTGTTAGTAAAAACCTATAATATTTTGTCTCATTAGACCTAAAAATGCATCAAGGGGATATTTTAGGTATAGATAATCACTTAATAAGTCCAATGGGTTCATCATAAGAATAAATAATATACTAAATTGATATGCCTTAACAAACGTAATAACCGTCCATATTGGAACAAATAGTCATACTGAATATCAATATTTTCCCCAGTCAATACTAATCATAAACCATCCAAAGATATATGGTGAATGGTATCATTAGATCACATCCTCAAAAAAATATTCAACAAAGGATGTTTATATTTAAGAAAATACCTTGAAGAGATTACTAGAATATTTTGTGAGGAAAATACCATTTTACTTGGAAAATAGTTATAAAATTATAAATATGGAACATGTAATAAATAAATCCTTTTCTTTGAAAATAACCTTGTAAAATTTTAAATAAATTTTAAAAAAACTGAGGTTTTATTGAGGTAGGAAATTACATTAATTATTTATAATTTAGAAAACACCAATTTCCCCTATTTATAATAGAAACTAAAAAGCAACTTTCTTATCAAGGGTATTAACATTTATTCACATTTACTTATTGATTCTAAAGTTTCATGTATGAATTCGACATTCCTTTATTGTATAGTATCATGATACGTCATGTGCAATGGGTTTTTACTCATCAAAATTCAAGTGCAATGAGGTTTTACTCATGCTTCTTGTGAAATGAGAATCTACTCATGCTCCATGTGGAATGATCCTTGGCTCATGCTAATTCCATGTTAAGTGTTGTTTCCACATTGCCATGTTATGATTATCATGATTTATCATGCCTTCATTTTTATGATTCTATTGTTCTCTAATGATATGCCTATTGTCTAATATGTATTCTATTCCTCATGTTACTCCATGTTTATTCTATTACTGGTATTTATAGCTCACCCTTTTCTTATGCATGTCCTCGGGTTATCCCATGCAGTGCTAAATACGAGGGAATGTAGTGGTCATGTAAAGAATGTCTTCAATAAAGATTATTGGAGTCACCCATTTTGATAATATAAAATATGATTAGATATGTTCTGATAATCCCAAATCATGATTACTTATATAATAATTATGTTTCATAATTGAGCCTTCATATTCAAGAGTTAGTATGGATGTCAAAATAATCATATAATATCATGGAATATATTAATCAATGTTTATTTTTGTTTAACAATGATGAAGGATGATATTGATTCAATGCGTGACTAATATTCATAGAACAATTACTTTGTAAGCATTTACGTTCTTAAGTCACTGATAGTTATAATTCTGACTAATATAGATTTTCTCACGGATGCAACGTCACTGATATATACTAGCTCACTAATAGAAGTTCACTGTTAGACAAGTCCATCGTTAGACTTAGTCTATTGATAGACAAGGTCACTAATAAAAAAATTCACCGATACAAGTCCACTAATATGAGCTACCGATAGAGTGGAGCAACCGATAGAATGGAGCTACCAATAGAGGAAGCTACTGATAGAGAGAGCTACCACTACTGATGATAACAACTACTGATATCAAGGAAGAGTTACTATAAGGCCCCCGCCTTAAACCATACTTAATCTTGAGTTATTACAAGATTACACATTGAGGATCTTTTCAGGTTTAGAGTTTTAGAGAATTAGATCATAAAACTTGCATTACATTCCACATATAAACAAAGTGGTTACATAAAGATAGTATTCTTCATTCCCATCAATGGAAACACATTTAAAATAAAACATTGATTATTTCTTGACACATCCTTGACTCTATCATCATATCATGTACCTTTCCCTTGACCTGTGAAAAACATTTCAAAAACTTGGGATGAGCATAAATACTCAGTATGGGTTATAAAAAAACATGGAAAGGAAACATGAGTTCACATATACATAATAATGAAATCATACTTTACCCATAAAACATAGGCACTTTAACATACCTCATAAAATCATGAATAAATCATAGAAATCATAAGACATAAAGGTAACTTGAGGAATTCATAACATTCTTACGTAGGGAGTAACCCTCTTGGTTACGTTTGGAATACCCATCACAGTATATTCCCTAAAATCTCTTCGGAGAAACCTTAACGTTTCACTCCTTCGCGTTACCCAATGCATTGGAGAGCTATAACGGGCTCACCCGCCCTTAGTTTATCACGGAACCACCCGTCTTCATAATAATGCCCAAGAACCATAACATAATCATATCACATAAAACATGCATAAAGGAAATATAACATTTCCACATTTCAATCACAAGATATGAATACAACACAAACACATTGTGAAAACCATTTTCAATACCAAAATAAAACATGGTATTTATTTTTCTTTTAAAAAAAAGAAGGTATGGCTTGTAGAGGAAGCTGAAACTCAAATAACGGTTACGACGACGGAGAAGTCGTTGTCGCCGCATACGTACGACAAAAACATTCCCTTTTGTCGTTTAGTAAACGCTTCGTATATAAAAAAAATATTCCTTTTGAATAAACGTAAAAGTCAAAGGGGTTTATACACCGTATAAAAGAAAGTTGTGTATAAAATAAAATATGCCTCAACGAAAGGAGATTGAGACGAAGTCCCATACCTCGTATCCGACTTGACCCGACCGTTCTTTAATCTCCGGAATAATAAACTTGAGTTAATCTATACTTGCTTATGAATCTTTTTGAAGTTCATTATTCCTTTTATACCATGTTATGAACATCGTGTAATCAATTAAGTTAATAATGTTCATTTTGTCGGTATTTGGTTCTTAAGTCAAAAATTGACTTCTTATACTTACATGTTGTTAATTTGGTCAAAGGTTCATTATATCCAGAATGGTATTCATGATGTAGATATCATATATGTCATATATATCCAGTACATACATTCATTTATAATATTACATCACATTTAGAGGTAAGAAATGAAATGCACCGTTCATGGAGACGGCAAGCCGTACGTACGCATGAACGCAACTTCCATTTCTATTTCATATTTTCTAGAATGGAATCATAATGATATAAGAGTATATTATAATTCCAGTATAATAACATATATAATTTCATTAACTTTATCCTTTACACATCCCACATATGGTATTAACGAATCAAATCACTTTTAGGGGGCGGTAGTCCGCACTTCCTAAAATGAGGATATCGTGTTTTACCCATAATGGAAACCATAAAGGTATGCCCAAAATGAAAAAAACTGAAGCTTAAGGAAAACATAAACATATTATATATCATATATAAAAATAGTGACATCATAATGGCCACCTTTGAAGGTGTTAAATGAGTGTTGAACAGTCATCGTTTCGGGAGGCAGAATTTCACCATCCACGGAAACCGTATGTTCTTTAACCATTTGATGTAGTTGTGTGAGAGTGTAGATCAAATAAATCTTATAACAACATCGTAGTCTATTTAAGATACTGGTGTTGTTACAAAAGAAGTAAATAAAAAGAGTTTAGGGGGTTGGAGAAGCAAAATAAAACAAATGAACATGAGAGAATGAATTACCTTAAAAAGTGTAACTCCTTTTGAGTTGAGCCTAATGGATTCCTTTGAAAGGATTATGCCCAAAGGGAATCCTCTAGGATGCGAAGAGGGATGTGGAGAGAGTAAATAGGTAGGGTTTGGCCGAGCCAAAGGCTTGAAGAGTGTGTGAAATGAGGTAGAGGTGGGGGCCTTTTATAAGAGGAGAGGAGGGGCACTTTTGGAAAGTAAAGAAACATTACTTTATTTGAAAATGTGTTTCGGTTTTAAAAGTTCCCACATTGATAGAATTCGTGGATAAGGTGATAAGGGTTCGAAATCCACTCATCCTATTGGTTTTGGACATGTGTAGTTCATAGATTTTACATTATCTTTATATTTTATTTAAATCGTCAAATAATGATGTCATCGCTGCATCATTATTATGTCATAAATAATTAAATTTATTTAGTGTCTAAAAATTATAAAAAAAATACTATGATATAGGAAATCTTTTTAACTTTCCAATGACTATTTCTAATCAAAATTTGGACTTGTATAACCCCAATTAAAAATTGTTTTCGTAAAACATATTATGTTTGTGTCATTTTCACTTTAACATTAAATAAAAAGTAATTTATGTCATTTCCCAACAAAAGTGGATCCATGGGGTCCCCAAGTTGACCCATGGATTTTCTTGGTCTGCCATGACACAAAAAATAAGGTTGGGACATGTGTTTAGGTCATTTTATATTATTAAAGCATTATTTATACCTTAAACTACCCTAATTACCACTAATCGCGATTAAGAAGTTAATAAGTTACTATTCACCAAAAAATTATTTTAATCTCATTGAACCACATTTTAATTCTTAATGACAACCATGTATGTCGGATTTTCAAAATTCAATACACATTAGTGGTAAACTTTTATTTAACTGAAAAATCAGTTTGCTTGATTACCACTTAGTGGTTTCACTATTCATCAAAAATTGAAGTTTTTCAGAAAATTACCAAAAATTCACCCTAAGCTATATTTGATATTCAGAATTCAAAAATGAAGTCCATTTTACAAAATTCAAATCATATAAGTCACATTAATTAATTTAATAATTAATTCCCGCTGCCAGAGCAAATAGCGTGTTTTTATGAAACAATAAGTATCAAAAGATTGACACCAGTTTAAGTCTAATTTCAAAGTGAAATTGATTCCAATGACCACCATTGGATTAAATGGTAAAAATATATTCTAATTTAACTTCAAAACCAATTCAAAACATAATCTAATCATATAAATAAATTAGATTAAAAAGCAGTTTTGATGTAAAATGCAGTATTTTTCACTATTCATTAAAAAATGCACATTGTCAGAAAAATACCAAAAATTCACACAAGGTAAATTTTGATGTCCCAATCATAAATAATAAGTTTATTTTGACAAAAATAGTTTATAAAATTGTCAAAATATAGATTCAAAAATGGTTTGCCATCAAAAGGCAGTAAAACAATCTTTTAAGAATATTAGTGTATTCCATGCATAAGATTGTATTTATTTTAATTTTAAGTCTCTATAACACTATCTTAATCATTAATAGACATAGATAAAAATATCTATTATTCATTACATACTTGGCATGTTACATCCTTCCCCCCTTTAGAAAATTGCGTCCCCGCAATTTATTTACTTATCGAATAAATGGGGGTACTTATCCCTCATTGAATTTTCAGATTCCCATGTTGCCTCTTCAATCATGTGGTTTTTTCACAAAACCTTTACCTGCTTAATCACCTTATTCCGTAACACTTGCTCCCTGTGGTCAAGAATCTGGACCGGTTGTTCCTCATAAGATAGGTTCTCTTCCAGCTGAACTACCTCTGGACTCAAAACATGAGATGGATCTGGCATATACTTTCTCAACATCGAAACGTGAAAAACATTGTGTACCTGAGATAAACTCGGAGGTAAAGCCACTCGGTATGCAACTGATCCAACTCTTTCCAGAATTTCGTATGGCCCAATGAACCTTGGACTCAACTTTCCTTTCTTACCAAATCTCATCACACTTTTCCAAGGAGAAACCTTGAGAAAAACATGATCACCTACCTCGAAAGATAGATCCTTCCTTCGGTTATCTGCATAACTCTTCTGCCTGCTCTGAGCTGTTCTCATGTGTTTCTGAATCAGCTGAACTTTTTCTGCCATCTCTTCTACCAATTCTGGTCCCATCAACTTTCTTTCACCCACTCCATCCCTGAAAGCTGGAGTTCGACACCGCTTCCCATATAATGCCTGAAATGGTGCCATCTGTATACTGGAATGAAAACTGTTATTATATGAAAATTCAACCAAAGAAAGATGTTGGTCCCAACTTCCCTGATAATCCATAGAACAAGCTCGTAGCATATCCTCCAAGGTCTGAATTGTTCGTTCTGACTGCCCATCTGATTGAGGATGAAAAGCTGTACTAAAATTTAATTCAGTACCCAACGACTTCTGAAGGCCTTTAAAAAAGTTAGAAGTAAACCTGGGATAACGATCTGATACAATGGAGAGAGGAACTCCATGTAACCAGACTATCTCTTTAAGATACAAACGGGAAAGTTGATCAAGAGAGAAAGTATCTCGTATAGCAAGGAAATGAGCAGATTTGGTCAAGCGATCAACAATAACCCAGATTGCATTATTACCTCGAGATGTCTTCGGTAATCCAACAACAAAGTCCATGGATATATTCTCCCATTTCCACTCTGGCACTGGTAAAGGCTGAAGCATCCCTTTCGGTAACTGCCGCTCTGCTTTAACCTGCTGACAAGTCAAACACTTCACAGTAAAATCAGCAATATCTCTTTTCATTCCATCCCACCAGTAATACTCCTGCAGATCTCTATACATCTTAGTACTGCCCGGATGAACTGAAAACGGAGAACTATGAGCTTCACATAACAACTCTATCTTCAACTGTGAATCACAAGGCACACACAATCTCTTCCCAAATCTCAAAACACAATCACTATCAATGTTGAATTCAGGCAACTTACCTTTCTGAACCAGCTCTACCTTTTTCTGCAACTCACTGTCTTGCTTCTGTGCTTGCTTGATTCTATCTGATAGAGATGATCTCACTGATACCTGAAACAAAACAGAAGGACTTCCTGCACCAACAACTTCTATGCCAAAGTTCATCAAATCCTTAACCAAAGGATCATGTTCCAAACGCAACATTGTTAATAAAGCATTACCTTTTCGACTCAAATCATCAGCCACTTTATTTGCTTTTCCCGGATGGTAATGAATTGTACAATCATAATCCTTGATTAATTCCATCCATCTTCTTTGTCTCATGTTTAACTCTTTCTGAGTGAATATATACTTTAATCTTTTGTGATCGGTATATATTTCACACTTTACTCCATACAAATGATGCCTCCAAATTTTTAAAGCAAAAACAACAGCAGCTAATTCCAAATCATGTGTAGGGTAATTTACCTCATGAGTTTTCAACTGTCGTGAAGCATAAGAAATTACCTGATCATTCTGCATTAGGACGCAACCACGTCCTTTCAATGAAGCATCACTGTATATAACAAAGTCACCATTCCTGGAAGGTAGTGCCAAAACTGGAGCATTCACCAATCTTCTTTTCAATTCCTGAAAACAATCATCACATTCTTTTGTCCAGATAAACTTAACACCCTTCCGAGTTAGCTTAGTCATTGGACTAGATAACCGTGAAAAATTTCTAACAAACCTTCAGTAATAGCCCGCCAAACAAAGGAAGCTACGAATCTCGGTTACATTTGTGGGTCTTGGCAATTCTTCCACAACTTTTGTTTTTGCAGGATCAACAGTTATTCCATCTTTAGAAACAATGTGACCAAGGAAAGAAATTTGTTGCAACCAAAACTCACACTTGCTGAATTTCCCATACAGTTTCTTTTCTTTTAAGGTTTTCAAGATAACCCTTAAATGTTTTTCATGCTCCTCTTTACTTTTAGAAAACACCAAAATATCATCAATGAAAACCACCACAAACTTATCCAAGAACTCATGGAAAATTCTATTCATTAAGTCCATGAATACAGAAGGTGAATTGGTTAGCCCAAAAGGCATTACTACAAATTCATAATGGCCATATCTCGTACGGAACGCGGTCTTCGGAATATCTGCCTCCTTTACCTTCAGCTGATGGTACCCCGATCTCAGGTTAATCTTTGAAAAAAACAGAGCTCCCTGGAGCTGATCAAACAAATCATCGATATGAGGCAAAGGATATTTGTTCTTAACAGTGATATTATTCAAGGCTCTATAATAAATGAAAAGTCTCATAGAACCATATTTCTTTTTAACAAATAAAACAGGAGCACCCCATGGTGATGTGCTAGGTCTAATGAAACCTTTCTCTAATAAATCTTGCAATTGCTCCTTCAACTCTAAAAGTTCAATTTGTTCCATTCGATAAGGGGGTTTTGAAATTGGCTTAGCATCAGGAACTAAGTCAACAGTAAACTCAACTTCCCGATCTGGTATTATTCCAGGCAACTCATCAGGAAAAACATCAGGATACTCATTTACCACTGGCACATCATTAATCTGAACAGTTCCTTTATTTTCAACGACGTGTGCATGGTAACATTCATTACCATCTTTTACAAGTTTCTCGGCCTCTTGATATGTTATCAAAAGTAAGGGTTCATTCTTGTAAACAAACTGGAAGTCTTTCTGAAAAGAAACTTCTTTAGATCTACAGTCAATCTTAGCATGGTAAATAGAGAGCCAATCCATACCCAGGATAACATCAAACCCTACTAGAGGTAGAACAATAAGGTTTTCAAGTAGGTTCTTTCCACAGAAAAGGATAGGAAGATTCTTATAAATTCTTTTTGCCTCGACACTTCCCCCAGGTGTTTTTACCAAAAGTTCAGGAGTCATTTCTTGAGATGGTATTCCCATTTTACTAGAAAAGGATTCAGAGATGTAAGAATGTGTAGACCCCGAATCAAACAACACACTGGCATAATCTGAAAAAACAAACAAAGTACCTGATACAACTTCATTTGATGGCCCGACATCTGCTGAAGTAGTTGCAAAGGATTTCACCACCCCTTTCTGCTTGTAGTCTATCTGCTTCCCATCACTCAAGCTGTTTGTCGGACACTCATTTTCATAGTGACCCATCTCATTGCACTTAAAAAATTTCACTAACTGTAAATCAAATTTGTTCTTACCTTCAGCTTGATCCTTTTCAGTGCAATCATGAGCCTTATGTCCCATATTACCACATCGGTAGCACTTTCCAGAATTCAGAAGACATTCCCCAGCATGCCTTTTTCCAAATTTATCACAAACTGGAAACTTAGTTCTCTTACCATCATACTTTTTTGAAGAATTCTTACCTTTCTCCTGCCACCTTGGTCTCTTCTTCTGCTGGTTGTTATAGAAAACTTGGTCATCGGCAAACTCCATTTCCACCTTCTCAGCACATCGAACAAGCTTTTCATAACTTTTAAACTCACGAGAAGCTAATGACCTTCGATACTTTGGCTTTAATCCTGAGTAAAAACGATTGATTTTACTATCAAGGTCTCGGATAAAATTTGGAGCATACCTTGCCAATCGAGTGAACCTTTCTTCATAGGCAGCCACTGAGTCTTCCTCTTGCCTCAATTCCAAGAATTGATTTTCCATCCTAAGTCTAACAGCCTTAGGAAAATACTTCTCAAGAAACATACCTTTGAATTCATCCCAGTCAAGAGAATCAATCTCATCGGCATCCCTGATATTTTTAACCATAGACCACCACTGATCTGCTTCACCCTCCAAACGGTAAATAGCAAGACTAACCTTTTGATTGTCTGAACATCCCATGACATCAAAAATCTTCCCCAGTGCTTTAATCCACCCTTCAGCTTGCACAGGGTCAGATGATCCTCTGAATGATGGGGGATTTTGCCTCATGAAATGTTCCACCACTGACATGTTCCTCTGCGGTTGATCTGGCTGATCTCGTTCATGGATACCACCACCATTTATCGCTTGAGTCAACTACTCCATTACTGCAACAAACTGTTCAGTTCCGATTCCGACCATCTCAGGTTGCTGATTTAGAAGGTTATCTTCCTCCTGATGTCGTCCCAACATAGCTTCTTTGTTTCCTCTGCGGAAAACCATTCTGAACACAGAAATATCTTAGGCGAAGCAACATGGTAATCCGTAAATGCTATATCATTTCAATCATATTATAATTTAACACTTTTCTAACTCCTAAAGTTGTCTAAACCGTCCTCTGATACCAACTATAAGGCCCCAGCCTTAAACCATACTTAATCTTGAGTTATTACAAGATTACACGTTGAGGATCTTTTCAGGTTTAGAGTTTTAGAGAATTAGATCATAAAACTTGCATTACATTCCACATATAAACAAAGTGGTTACATAAAGATAGTATTCTTCATTCCCATCAATGGAAACATATTTAAAATAAAACATGGATTATTTCTTGACACATCCTTGACTCTATCATCTTATCATGTACCTTTCCCTTGACCTGTGAAAAACATTTCAAAAACTTGGGATGAGCATAAAAACTCAGTATGGGTTATAAAAAAACATGGAAAGGAAACATGAGTTCACATATACATAAGAATTAAATCATACTTTACCCATAAAACATAGGCACTTTAACATACCTCATAAAATCATGAATAAATCAGAGAAATCATAAGACATAAAGGTAACTTGAGGCATTCATAACATTCTTGCGTAGGGAGTAACCCTCTTGGTTACGTTTGGAATACCCATCACAGTATATTCCCTAAAATCTCTTCGGAGAAACCTTAACATTTCACTCCTTCGCGTTACCCAATGCATTGGAGAGCTATAACGGGCTCACCCGCCCTTAGTTTATCACGGAACCACCCGTCTTCATAATAATTCACAAGAACCATAACATAATCATATCACATAAAACATGCATAAAGGAAATATAACATTTCCACATTTCAATCACAAGATATCAATACAACACAAACACATTGTGAAAACCATTTTCAATACCAAAATAAAACATGGTATTTATTTTTCTTTAAAAAAAAAGGTATGGCTTGTAGAGGAAGATGAAACTCAAATAACGGTTACGACGGCGGAGAAGTCGTTGTCGCCGCATACATACGACAAAAACATTCCCTTTTGTCGTTTAGTAAACACTTCGTATATAAAAAAAAGATTCCTTTTGAATAAACGTAAAAGTCAAAGGGGTTTATACACCGTATAAAAGAAAGTTGTGTATAAAATAAAATATGCCTCAACGAAAGGAGATTGAGACGAAGTCCCATACCTCGTATCCGACTTGACCCGACCGTTCTTTAATCTCCTGAATAATAAAATTGAGTTAATCTATACTTTCTTATGAATCTTTTTCAAGTTCATTATTCCTTTTATACCATGTTATGAACATCGTGTAATCAATTAAGTTAATAATGTTCATTTTGTCGGTATTTGGTTCTTAAGTCAAAAATTGACTTCTTATACTTACATGTTGTTAATTTGGTCAAAGGTTCATTATATCCAGAATGGTATTCATGATGTCGATATCATATATGTCATATATATCCAGTACATACATTCATTTATAATATTACATCACATTTAGAGGTAAGAAATGAAATGCACCGTTCATGGAGACGGCAAGTCGTACGTACGCATGAACGCTACTTCCATTTCTATTTCATATTTTCTGGAATGGAATCATAATGATATAAGAGTATATTATAATTCCAGTATAATAACATATATAATTTCATTAACTTTATCCTTTACACATCCCACATATGGTATTAACGAATCAAATCACTTTTAGGGGGCGGTAGTCCGCACTTCCTAAAATGAAGATATTGTGTTTTACCCATAATGGAAACCATAAAGGTATGCCCAAAATGAAAAAAACAGAAGCTTAAGGAAAACATAAACATATTATATATCATATATAAAAATAGTGACATCATAATGGCCACCTTTGAAGGTGTTAAATGAGTGTTGAACAATCATCGTTTCGGGAGGCAGAATTTCACCATCCACGGAAACCGTATGTTATTTAACCATTTGATGTAGTTGTGTGAGAGTGTAGATCAAATAAATCTTATAACAACATCCTAGTATATTTAAGATACTGGTGTTGTTACAAAAGAAGTAAATAAAAAGAGTTTAGGGGGTCGGAGAAGCAAAATAAAACAAATGAACATGAGAGAATGAATTACCTTAAAAAGTGTAACTCCTTTTGAGTTGAGCCTAATGGCTTCCTTTGAAAGGATTCTGCCCAAAGGGAATCCTCTAGGATGACGAGAGGGATGTGGAGAGAGTACATTGGTAGGGTTTGGCCGATCCAAAGGCTTGAAGAGTGTGTGAAATGAGGTAGAGGTGGGGGCCTTTTATAAGAGGAGAGGAGGGGCACTTTTGGAAAGTAAAGAAACATTACTTTATTTGAAAATGTGTTTCGGTTTTAAAAGGTCCCACATTGATAGAATTCGTGGATAAGGTGATAAGGGTTCGAAATCCTCTCATCCAATTGGTTTTGGACATGTGTAGTTCATAGATTTTACATTATCTTTCTATTTTATTTAAATCGTCAAATAATGATGTCATCGCTGCATCATTATTATGTCATAAATAATTAAATTTATTTAGTGTCTAAAAATTATATAAAAAAATACTATGATATATGAAATCCTTTTAGCTTTCCAATGAGTATTTATAATCAAAATTTGGACTTGTATAACCCCACTTCAAAATTGTTTTCGTAAAACATATTATGTTTGTGTCATTTTCACTTTAACATTAAATAAAAAGTAATTTATGTCATTTCCCAACAAAAGTGGATCCATGGGGTCCCCAAGTTGACCCATGGCTTGTCTTGGTCGGCCATGACACAACCAATAAGGTTGGGACATGTGTTTAGGTCATTTTATATTATTTAAGCATTATTTATACCTTAAACTACCCTAATTACCACTAATCGCGATTAAGAACTTAATAAGTTACTATTCACCAAAAAATTATTTTAATCTCATTGAACCACATTTTACTTATTTATGACAACCATGTATGTCGGATTTTCAAAATTCAATACACATTAGTGGTAAACTTTTATTTAACTGAAAAATCAGTTTGCTTGATTACCACTTAGTGGTTTCACTATTCATCAAAAATTGAAGTTTTTCAGAAAAGTACCAAAAATTCACCCTAAGCTATATTTGATATTCAGAATTCAAAAATGAAGTCCATTTTACAAAATTCAAATCATATAAGTCACATTAATTAATTTAATAATTAATTCCCGCTGCCAGAGCAAATAGCGTGTTTTTATGAAACAATAAGTATCAAAAGATTGACACCAGTTTAAGTCTAATTTCAAAGTGAAATTGATTCCAATGACCACCATTGGATTAAATGGTAAAAATATATTCTAATTTCACTTCAAAACCAATTCAAAACATAATCTAATCATATAAATAAATTAGATTAAAAAGCAGTTTTGATGTAAAATGCAGTATTTTTCACTATTCATTAAAAAATGCACATTGTCAGAAAAATACCAAAAATTCACACAAGGTAAATTTTGATGTCCCAATCATAAATAATAAGTTTATTTTGACAAACATAGTTTATAAAATTGTCAAAATATAGATTCAAAAATGGTTTGCCATCAAAAGGCAGTAAAACAATCTTTTAAGAATATTAGTGTATTCCATGCATAAGATTGTATTTATTTTCATTTTAAGTCTCTATAACACTATCTTAATCATTAATAGACATAGATAAAAATATCTATTATTCATTACTTACTTGGGATGTTACAGTTACCAACAGAATTACACTGATACAAGGAGCTACCACTAAATATGGAACTACTACTACATGAGCTACTACTCTAAGAGATACTGCTACAAGTCTACCAACAGAGAGCTACTGATGAAATATGACTGTTAACCAGTCACTGTTACTCAAATTATCTACTTTGTCAATATTATTAATATAATGCTAACGGTCATATTTGATTAATTTGATGAAACTACTATTAATTAATGTGGGTTGTTGGCTTGTCAGGGAACTGTACCTCATACCTGAAAAAGGTAATCATTCCCATTTCCGGAGAAAAAATGAATAAAAGGAATATTAAGTTACTGGAGAATACATAGAGATATACGTAAGGAAGAATAGAAGATACATACGATATATATAAAAGATGATACACACGTACATACAGATAATAACACATGAAGAACTTGAAGAACACGCATACACATCAATAACATAAGATCAAAGAGTAGGTTCAAGTGCTATAATGAATACTCTCACATTCTAAGTTGAACACCTGTATTGGAAGTGAAGGAAAAAAACCATGACACTCTTTTTTAAAGATAACTTCCAGAGAAGGACTCAAAGCTTCTTCTGCTTCAATCCAAACGAGTCCAGAGCTACATTGACATCACAGAAGAGTATTCTAAACTCATCTCTATATTATTTCTCTGTTGTGATCATTTTTATTACATTACGAGCAGTGTATGTGTTTCTGCCTGTTTGGAAACACACTGACTCCTAAGCTGAACTGGAAGATATTGAAATCCTCACACCAAACTCTTTATACCTTTGTGTATCCCATGTAGAACTGTAGTAGAGGTCATAGGACCTGGACAACCTATGTGTTGTTGTTGTTGTTTTCCCACGTAGAACTATGGTAGAGGATTAAGGACTTGGACAGTCTGAGTATTTCTGTAAACCCCGATCATGGGTGTGGATCAAAGTTTCATTTTAACTATTTGAGAGGACTAAGTCTGAGCTTGAGACTGAACATCTTGGTTAACATTTTTGTGCATATTATTTTAGTTTAAACCATTTTCAATAATCCGCTGCTAATTACTTTGAAATTCAAATCTGTTTTAAAGAAACTTTGATAGTTGAACTAGTAAGTGTTTCTAATTATTTCTAGCCAGTAATTTAGTTTCAGAAGCTCGATTAATCTTCAAATTAAGTTAAATGATAAATAATCAATATTTTATAAACTAATTGAACACTTAAAATCTTTATAAATTCACTACAGTTCAACTTGTTTTATGAATTTTGCGATTTCAATACAAATCTTTTAAACAAAAATTTTTAATAGGAACTCAATTCACCCCCTCTTGAGTTTTCTTATGGGAAAACACCTACAAAATGAATATAAAATATAATATAAATGTATATTAGATGTCTATTTATGAAAATGAGTCATAAAATAATATTAAGTCAATTTTTATGGTCATTTTATAATCTTTATAATTTTTTTATCTTTTATTACCCAATGTATACTCAACTTTAGTAACAAACATTACAAATATAACACCCCATCCCAATAAGCTTGGATCCGATGAATTATTTTATTACAATGGAATATAAACAAGGAGTCATATCCTGAAGGAAGAAAATAGTTTAGTAGAATTGGAAAACCAGATACATACATAAAAGATTAATTTCTACTTGAAATGAAGTACAACATAGTAAATATATTAAAAAACACCAATAAACATCTAGATTATCCTCAAAAGTCATTCATAATATATATATTTACATCCTAGGTAAAATAAAACATAATAAATGGGATATATTATATTCTCATTATGCATACGTAATAAGATATAAGAAAAAAATATAAAGCATGGCGAATAACTTAAAGTTCATACACCTTTAAAACATTATCTTGAGCATGAAATGGATGGAATTAATAACTAATAATTCCAAAATTAAAAAACCATGGATATTTTAATAGTCAAATAATCAAATAGAAAAAAACTATTAGCTTCATAATGATGGAATTCATAATGTCGGACATCATAATCATACCGTGAGGGCCTCGAGTAAGATGTCATACATAATAGTTAAAAACTGAAGATAGTGTGTCCCATTAGACCTACCTATGCATTGAGGGGCTATAGAAGGCCCCACCAATCAATAACCAATTCTAATGAATTCATCATAAAAAATGGGATAAACATAATCAAGATATACATTCATATTGAAACTAACATATGAAATGTTACTAACTTTTCCCAATGAGTAAACATAAACACTAATCATTCAGAGTATTTTGGTTAATGGTATCAAGATAGAATATAAAAAGTCAAACTTATAATAAACCATTATATAAAATATTTTATATGATATCCTAAAATATTAATCCAATGTAAACATGATAATCAATAAGTGTGTTGAAATAGATGGAAATACTCTTATAAAATCATCGAGTTGTACTTGAGAGAAATATTCTTTTACTTTCCAAAGAAGAGTTCTTTTGGAAAAATATTTGTATAAAACTAGAAGTGAACTAATATTTTTTTTTCATAATAAAATTAGTGGTTTCTGAAAAAATAACGGTGGCTTAAAATATATTATTGAGTTCACTTGAAAATAGGTAAGCATTCAAGAAGTTCCCTTAAATCGAGCTTGTTTTTTGGGAATAATTTGAGAAAAATTCTTTTTAAACATGTAACTCATCATAAAATAGAGAAGGATTATGATTAGTAAATATATATAGAACATTAAAACATAATTTATGAGGATTAAAAAAGAATAATCAATAATTTCATTTGGGAATGCGTGAAAAGGAGTAACCTGAAATAAATTGGAGGTTTGTGTAGAAAACCCTTACCTTATTTCTGAATTTGTTCTGCACCTGAACATAAAATCTTGTTTAATCTAAATAAATCTATTAATTAAATATATCATAACCCCCTACTTTTATATTATTTATTATAATTTTATTAATTTTATTTATAGATTTTTTTATAAGTTATAACATACAATATTTTTGCTCATGAGTGTTCGTTTCATCGGTTTTCACAATTGGTATACTTGTATATGAGTAATGATGTTCATGTTAATTGGGTATAATTATCCAAAATTGGAATTACATGTTATTAATGAAAAAAATAAGTCTAATTGGTATTATTTATTATTATTTTTACATATGTGAGGATGAATAATTAGATAAAATGTTAATGATAATCATTGAGCTTAATTTTAGAGGTTTTTCAATCCCAATGAAATAGTTTTGTTCTATTATTTACTGTTATGTATATAAATTGTTTCCAAGACCTAAAATAAGATATAAAAATTACATTATAATCCTTTTAAACAATAAATTTAGTTTCATGACCATATTTTTAGGATAAATTGGAGAACTAAATTTCTTCATCCACGAAGGTTGTAAATCAGCACCTCTCGAATGATAATTTCATTTTTAAAATAAAGAAAGAGAGGGTAAGGATATATATAATGGATATTTAATTAAAATGATATTTTACCAGTATATTTATTTTACTGGAGTTATCGTGATGATTTTTATATAAGAGGTGAGGTGAGGATATGAAAATAAAGTAAATTGAAATTAAATTAAAAGAAAATGGAAGAGGATTTACCCCTCGAATTATCCTCTTTGAGAACCTCCTTAAGGGGTGGGGTTTTAGTGTTTTGGAAAGACCAGGAACTCCTAGACATGCGGAGATACTAGGTAAGAGTATTTAGGTAGAATTTTGACATGATTCAATGCTTAGAGGTGTTAGGACAAGTGGTGGTGAGGAGTGATATTTATTGTGGAGGAGGGGGTGATTTCTCATTATTTTATTCCTAATTTTATTATTTTTTTCAAAGAAATAAATAGGGTTTATTATTGTGAATAAATATAATAATAAGTGCATGTGAGTTGGAACCAAGGTTTGTTACGTCATCCACAACTCTATTAATAGTTTTTTTAGCTTATAATGTATTTATACTGTAGATTACCGTATTTTACTATTCACTAAAAATTCAAGTATTTTAGAAAAATTCCAAACAATCACCATATCCTTTTTTGATGTTTACAATTAAAAAATAAAATCCATTTTATGAAAATAATTTTCTAAATACGAGAAATTGAATTTTTTATTAAAATCATTATTTAGTCAGAAAATATAGTTTTAAATTTATAACTGATTTTATAACACTTTCTATAATTACCTAAGGTCTCATAAAATTATCCTAAAATCATATGACAAAAAATATTTATTTTTAAATAATTTTTATTAAAATTAGTTTTATTTTAAATAATTTTTTAATTATATTATTTTAATTAAATATTTATCACTTACAAAAATACCAACACTTAGATATTAATTCTTTAAAATATTCATTTACTTAAACTAATATATAATTTTATCATAATTTAATTTATAAGATGGAAAATTTTTATTTATACTTTCATGGGCGTGGATACTATTCATAAGGTTCGTATTAATATTCATAAGGGTAAAATTACTATTCAAAAGGGTCAAGTTACTATTCACCAAAAAATTAAGATAATCTTATTAGACTCTAAATTTATTATTAATCAGAGTCATGTATTCTCATTTTACAAAATTGGAATCAAAGATGTGAAAAAATTATGTTTAATGTATAGGTTTTAATTGTCTTATTTACATAATTGTAATAACAATGTTTTGTTTCTCAGAGACTTAGTATTGTGTGCATTACATTCTACATTTAATTTATTTGTAAATCCTTTAGGTGTTACATTCTCCCCTACTTTGAAAATTTAATCCTCGAAATTCTAGAATGTTACCTCATAAAAAGATTTGGGTAGTTCATCAGCATAAGTTCCTTAGGGTCTCATGTTTCCTCTTCAATATTATGATTTTTACAGAGTACCTTACCACCCGAGCCATTCGATTCCTCAACACCTATTTTATAGTGTACAAAATTCGGATAATACCGTCATAGTAAGATAAACCAGGTTCTAGATATATTCCTTTAGAAGTGAGGATATGCATTGCGTCTCACATGTAATTTATTAACAGGGATACATGGAACTCATTGTGTTGTCTAGAAAGGATAAGAGGAATCACCAAATGATTAACCACAGATCTAACACTATGAAGAATTTTAAAAGTACCAATGTATGTGGGGATCTGTTTCCCTTTCTTCCCAAATATTATAACTCCATTACATGGATATAATTTCAAAAAAATATGATCTCCCACTTAAAATTACAAATCCATTCTTCGATTATCTGTATTACTATTTTTCATAAATTGAGATTCTTTGGTTTGAGTTTGAATATCCTTTAACTTTCTTGTTGTTTCTTCCAAAATCTCTGATCCTATAAGCTTCCCTTCCCGAACTTCATCCCATTAGTGTATGACATATCTTTCTGTACAGTGTTTCATACGGTGCCATTTGATTGCTAGAATGTAAACTATTGTTGTAGGAAAACTCTACCAAAGGTAAATATTGATCATATATACCTTGAAAATCAAATGAGTATGATCTCAACGTGTCTTCTAAAGATTGGATTTTCCTTAATGATTTCCAGTTAGTTGGAGGTTGATAAGCACTAATCAGATAAAGCTTAGTATCCAAAGATGTATGAATAATTTTCTTGAATTTTGATTTAAATCATGGATCGTGATCAGAAACAATTGATATATGTTCTCCATGAAGTCTAAAAACATTATTGAGATAGAGTCATGCAAGGATTTTCAGTGGAAAATCTTCTCTTATGGAGAGAAAATGTGTAGATTTGGTAAGTCGATACAGAATTAACCATATTGCATCATTCTTTCTTGTAGTTTTGAGTAATCCAGTGAAAAAATACAAAGTGATGTCATCACATTTCTATATGGGAATAATAAGAGGTTGCAAGACTCCCATAGGATGATGTATTTCAGCCTTCACCTATTGATAAAATAATCATCGTACTACATAATCATTAATTTCCGGCTTCATATTATCCCACCAGAAATTTTCCTTCAGATCTCAATATGTATTAGTGCTACTAAGGTGTATAGAGAAATTTTAGCTATGGGAATCATCCAAAAAATCTTTTTTAGATTAGTATAGAGGGAACCCATAGTCTCCTCCCAAATTTCAGAATTCCATCTTCATACACAAAGTCTACCAATATCCCATTTTCACAACTTTAATTTTCTTTTGAAGATTCTACTCATCAGGCTGAGAACATTTAATCCATTCAAATAGATATAGCTGGAAAACCAATTGAAAAAGTATTAATGTTTCACATTCATTGATAATTTCTTCATCCATCCTCAATATATCCATATTCATAGGATCCTTTTCAATTTTCATTTTTTTCATAATTCCATGATCCTTCCTTCTAAATGAATTAGCTACCTTATTTTCCTTGCATGGGTGATAGTGTATTGAAAAATATTAATCCTTAAGCAACTCGATCGATGGAATTTTCCTCATGTTGAGTTCTTTCTATGAGTTTATAAATTTCAAGATCTTGTGATTGGTATATATCCATCATCTTTCAAATTAGAGATAATGTATCCATATCTTTAGAGAAAAGGCTACAAATTCTTTCTCATGATCATGAGTTAAATAGTTCTATTCATGAGTTTTTCACGGCCTTGATGTATAAGAAATAACTCGATCATTCTGTATAAGGACACACCCAAATCCTTTATTTTATAAATCACTATAAATAAAAAATCCACCACTTCTTGATTGTAGAATTGATATTGGAGCATTTACTAACATATTCTTCAATTATTCAAAAGATTCATCACATTATTTTGTTCATATGAACTTAACCCCTTTATATGTAATCATGGTTAATGGGTTAGCTAATTAGGTGAATATTTTAACGAAATGCTGATAATAACTTTCAAAACCAATAAAAATACTTACCTCAGTTATATTCGTTAGTGTATGTCATTCATGAACTGTATTTTTATTCATAGGATCAACTAAAATTTCATCTTTAGAGACAATATGACCTTGAAAATAAGCACTTGGAAGCCATAATTCACACTTTACAAACATCCCATATAACTCATTCCTTTTAAGAGTATTCAGAACAATGCTATATTGATTCTCATGATCTTTATATCCATTGGAGTATGACAAGATATAATTAATAAATACCACAAAAAGTCATCATGATATTCCTTGAAAACCCTATTAACTAGATCCATGAAAATAGAGGGTGCATTAGTAAATCCAAAAGGTATTACTGTAAACTCGTAATGCCCATTCCTAGTTTGAAAAGTTGTCTTTGTAATATCTTCCTTCCTCACATATAACAGATGTTATTCAGATCAAAGGTAAATCTTGGAAAAGTATTGAGCTCCATGAATTTTATCAAATATATCATCAATTCGAGGTAGGGGATACTTGTTATTTATGGTAATAACATTCATTTATCTATAATCAATGCACATCCTCATAGATCCATAATTCTTCTCAATAAAGAGAACGTGTGATCCTCAAGGGAAAAAACTACTTTGAATAAATCCTTTATCACTCAATTCCATTAGTTTTTTATTCAATACTACTAATTCCATAGTGTTCATTCTGTAAAAAATCTGTTATATAGGTTTTGAACTTGGAATTCAATCAATAGGTAACTCAAATTCCCACTCTGGATGATATCGAGGTAAACACTCTAGAAATACATCGATATATTCATACAAAATAGGTACATTCTCAATTTGAAGATTTATTTCCTCACCCATAGTTATCTTTTTCTTATCATCCCCAAGAATTGCATTCAGTAGAGCTATTGGGGTGGATTTAGATAATAATCATATGGAAAGGTTTCTGATCTAATGATAAGGGATTCTACATCGTTCTCAAAAATTATAACATAATTATTCTAGCAATAGATTTTCTCATCATAATTTTAAAGTCAATCCATACTGAGTATTATATCAAAAATAAATCATGGTTATGATGATATGTTCAGAAATAATATCATATTTATGTGTCATAGAGGGAAAAATAGACACATATTTGTTGAAATGATACTTACATTAAGAGTTTTCACTAACAATGCTTTTATTAAATCAAAATAGAAATATCAAATTTTTTTGTAAAACTAGGAAGATATGAAAGAATGTGATGACCCAGAATTAAATAAATCATTGGCTAATCTTGAGGAAATGATTAAAGTAGCTTCCATGAAATCATTAGGAACTTCAACCTTAGCAGTTGTGATCACGTAATCTTGGCCTTTATCCCTTATACTTCTTTGGGGAATGTTTCCCTGAATCTTAGTAAAATCATTATCATAATGTCCCATTTATTTTCACTGGTAGAATTGAACATTGGTATTTTATTTCATTCCATTACAATCACGGGATTGGTGGTATTTTACTCCACATTTGTAACAAACACTCATACCCTTTAGGAAAGTACCGGGGTGTCTCTTCCCACAATTATTATATGATGGAAAATAAATGATTCCCTTCTCCCATTTTCCATATGTCCTTTTCCAGAGTCTTCAACATCCTTCTTATTCTCTTGAATTCCCTTGAATTTATAAGACTTAGATAATTATTCTACTGTCTTGATAGCACGTGAGACTATATCTTCTTATGATTAGAATTTTTTGGAGACCAATTCCCTTTAGAGGAATAGTTTTAAAACATAAAATAATGAATAAAACTTTATCCTTGGATTATGTTTATAGTCTATAGAATTCCTTTATAATCTTGTAAAGTTTTCCTCATACTTAGAGACATTTTCATCCTCTTTCTTTCTTAGACTCAAAAATTTCCTCTCCATATCTGCTCGCTATTCAGGAGGAAAATATTTTTCTAAGAAAACTCCCTTAAATTAATTCCACTCCATATTTTATATTTCATTCTCCTCCTTTGTGTTTTGAATTAAGGACCACCATTGATCTGCATCTCCTGAGAGATGAAAAACTGCCATGATAACATTCTCCCTTTCATTAATTCCAAAGGCATAAAATATCTTCTCCAAGGAACTTATCCACTACTCTACTATAAATGGGTTTGTAGTCACATTGAATGACATATAATGTTTTCGTATAAAGAAGTATAACATTGCACCTCCATGTTATCAATCGGGATACTAAATATGGGTAAGGTTATTATTCATAACCTATGTCAGCTATCCTAGTATGGTTATAAGTATCTTAGCACCAGTCACAACTCCAATACCAACATCATATTCTTATAAAGTAGAAAAATCCCTACATGGGATATGCATGTTCATGTGGTTTCCATTACTTCAACCAGGTTCCATTTCTCAATAATCACATACACTAAATTAGGTTTTAAATCACAATGTATAACATTAAACTCGAAAAAAACATAACATAAATTAAAATTTTATTCATGTCTAATATCATAATGATATGTATAGTTCATTTGGGGTCATATTTACATTTCAATCCTTCATAATGGTTTGAAAATAAAATATATATTATCCTAAACATATCATTGAGTGTGTCAAACCAGGTTCGTAGTAAGGACCATTGTTGTGTGCTAGGTTACCCCGATTCGGGCCTGTGACACCTTGTCAAAGTTATTACCCCTAGGTATATCTATTCCCAGAACCATGTCCACTTGTAGTATCTAAATTTGGATGTATTTTTAGGAATATACAAATAATCTCTAATTTTCTATAATTTTGGGATGTTTTTCTATTTTTATCTTCAAAGGCTATCTTAGGGTTATGTTCCCTAATCGATGGTTTTAAATCTAGTTTTCTGGGTTTCTACTAAATTTCATCTAATACGAACTATAAAAACCTGACATCAGAAGCCCAGATCCGATGCATTGTTTTTTTAAATTATCATATAAACAAAGACTACTTATCCTAAAGAAATGAATAGTTTAATATAATTGGAAAACTAGATACATACAAAATAGTTTCTTTACAACTTGAAATGAAGTACAACATTGTAACTATATTGGAAACACCAATAAACTTCTAGATTATCCTAATAAGTCATTCATAATATACATCTTTACATCCTTAGGAAAATAACACATAAAAAATGGATGATATCATAATCTTAGTAAGGGTTAGTAATATAATGGAACTGAAAAATATAAAGCATGGTGAATAACTAAAAGTATATATTCCTTTAAAACACAATCTGGAGCATAAAATGTTATTAATTAAAAACTAATAATGCCATAATAAATCATAACCATGAATATTATACAAGTTTAATAATCACATGTAAAAATAATTACTAGCTTCAAAATACAAGAATTAATAACTTCGGATATTTATTCATACCATCAAGGCCTCACCAAAGACAACATACATAATAGTGAAAACCCATGCTAGTTTCTCCCATGAGACCTACCGATGCATGGATGGGATATATAAGGCACCACCCATCACTTAATAATTCAATGAATTTATTATATTAAAGCGGATAAACATAATCAACATATAAATTCATATTGAAACTAATATATGAAATGTAAATAACTTTACAAAATTAGTAAACATAAATAGTAACCATTCATAGTATTACGGTGAATGGTATCAAGATAGAAAATAAAATTTCAAAAAAAATTAAAAATTATATAAAACATGGTATATGATATCATAATTTATTAATCCCAATTAAACATAAGATTTAAAAAGAGTGTTAAAATAGATGGAAATACTCTTATAAAATCAAAGGGTAATACTTGAGATAAATACTCTTTTACTTTGCAATGAAGAGTTCTTTTGGTAAAATATTTGTATAAAACCTTTTGTAAAATAATATTGTTTTTCATTAAAAAATGATGTATTTTAGAAAAATAATGGTGGATTAAAATAAATTATATAGTTAACTTTAAAATAGGTAAGAAATTGATAAGTTCCCTTGAAACGGGCTTGTTTATCGGAGAGAATTTGATAAAGTTCTTTTTAAAAAATGTAACTACTGATAAAATAAAGAATTATTATAATTGGTACATATATATAGAAAATTAAAACATAATTTATTATTATTACATAATAATAATTAATAATATCATTGGGGTAAAGATGGAATAATATTAACCCAAAAGAAATTGGAGGTTCGGGTAGAAAACACATACCTTATTTCTAAATGTGTTTTGCACTTGACCTTAACATCCAGGATAATAAAATTAAATCCATTAATTAGTTAACTAATCACCTCATATAAATGTATTTTGTATCTTATAATTTTATTAAGTTTATTTATGTCATTTTTGAAGAGTTATAAGATACAATTTTATTGCTCGAGAGCGTTCGTTTTCTTGGTTTTCATTATTGGTATACTTGTATATGAGTAATGAAGCTCATGTAAAATGGGTATAATTATCCCAATTTGGAATTAAATGTTATTAATGAAAATAAATAAGTTTATGTGGTACTATTTGTTATTTTTTCCATATATTATTATAATGATTAGATAACATGTTAATGATAATCGTTTAGCTTATTTTTTGCAGTGTTTCAATCACAATGAACTAGTTTTGTCCTATTATTTAATATTATGTATATAAAATGGTTACAGAACCTTGAATAAGATATAATACATATTTTATAATCTGTTTCAAACCTAAAAATTGTTTCATGGACAACCTTGAAGAAGAAATCGAATAATGAAAATTCGTCGTCTATGAAGGTTATAAATCAGCACCTCCCGAACGAAAATTTCATTTAAAAAAAAAGAAAAAGAGAGTAAGGATATTAATAGTGGATATTATATTAAAATTATATTGTTACAGTATATATATTATGATAGTGTTAAGAAGATAATTTGGACATAGGAGGTGAGGAGAAGATAATAAAAAATTAAATAGAAATAAAATTAAAAGAAAAAGGAAGTGGATTTTCCTCTTGAATTATCATCCTTGAGAACCTCGTTAAGGGATGGGGTTTTGGTATTTTGGAAAGGATATTAGTTAATGTATGTGGCGAGAGACTGTGGAAGTGGAATTAGTAAGATTCAATGCTTAGAGGGGGGAGAACAAGTGGTGGTAATGGGTGGTATTTATAGTGGGGGAGAGGGGTGATTTCTCATTATTTTATTCATTTTTTTTATTTTTTTCAACACAAAAAAATAGTGTTTATTCTAGTGAATAAATATAGTAATAAGTGCATGTGAGTTAGAACCAATTTTTCTTACATCATCCATGAACCATGTAATAGTGTATTTAGCTTATAATTAATTTATACTGTAAATTACCATATTTAAATATTCACTAAAAAATCAAGTATTTTTGAAAAATACCAAAACATAACACTAAATATTTTTAGATGTGTAGAATTAAAAAATGAACTCCATTTTATGAAAATAATTTACTAAATTTGAGAAATTTTGTTTTTAATTAAAATAATTATTTACTAAAAAAAACAGTTTTAAATTTATAACTGATTTTATAACACATTCAAAAGTTAACTAAGGTATAATAAAATTATCCAAAAATCATGAGAGAAAAAAATTATCTGAGAATATTTTTTTGGAAAATTAATTTTATTTTAAATAATTTTATTAATTTTATCATTTTAATTAAATATTTATCACCTACAAAAATACCCACACTTAAATATTTCTTTTTTAAAATATTCATTTACTTACACTATGATATAATTATATCATAATTTTATTTTTAAATGGCCAGATTTTATTTATAATTACATGGGAGAGTTTACTATGCATAAGGTTCATATGACTATTCATAAGGGTAACATTACTACTCAAAAGGGTCAATTTACTATTCATCAAAAAAAATAAGTTAATCCAATCAAACTCTAAGTTTATTACTCATTGCAACTGTGTATGTCTGTTTTTCAAAATTTAAATAAAAGGAGTGGAAAATTTATGTTTCATTACTAGGTTATAACTATTTTGTTTAAATAATTATAACAACATAGTGTTGTTTTAGAGAGACGCAGTGTTGTGTGCATTATGTTCTACATTAAATATATTTGTAAATCCTTAAGCTGTTACAACTAAGGTTGCAATTCATATTGAAAAAAAATAAAAGGGAACTATTTACTAAAATTATACCTCCAAAATATAAATTTGGAATCTAAATTTCAAAATTAAAAACACATAAGTGCAAGAATTTAATTTAAAATTAAACCGGTAATAAAAATAAAAACCTATTTTTCTGAAAAATTCCTTTTTCGTGTATAGAAGGTTTTCATACCAAATTCAACCATGAAATTAATTCCAATAAAATTAATTGGATTATTACAAGTATAAGACAAATATTTTTACTTTTAACCTATTTTCAAAAAATATTTTACTTTTAAAATTATTGAAATAGAAATACAATTTTCAATAGAAGTAATATTTTTCACTATTTATTTTAGAATCCATATTTTCATAAAAATACTAAAAATTAACTCTAATATAATTTTGATATTATGATTTTAAAAATGAATTTTATTTTATCAAATAAACTTTATAAAAGTTTTAAAAAATAATTATATTATTTTCTCACAAAAAGTATTAAAACCATTTTTGAAGAAAACGTATAAAATGGCTTTACTAAAATTTGAGTGTTTATTTCATAAGTATTAATAAATAAATTTTTATTTATTAATACACACACATATATATATATATATTAATATGGTTAATCCTATTTACACAAGAAATTTTAATTGTTAGGTTATAACAGTTGTGTAGAAATAATAAATTTTTAATTGTGCATTGTTTTTCATTTAAGTTCAGTGTTTCATGTAGTATACACTATTGAACATAGTGTTTTATTAAAATATCAAGGTTTCATTCACCACATGCTATCAAAGAGATTAAATTTATTTAAAATGAAAAATATCGTAAAATATTGGGGTAATATATTCTCTTCTAATCTTGGTTTTGTGTGTGATATAAACTATTGAATATGATGTTACACTTTTAAAATATCAGGGTGTTACATTATACCCCCTTAAATAAATCGAGTCCCTGTAATTTAATCTTGATCCTACTAATAAATGGTCAGACATTTGAAAATAATTGTCTTTAAAATCAACATCATCAGAGGGGTTAATAAGACATCCTCTTGATAAGAGAGAAATAGATTTATAAAGGTCATTTTGAATAATCACACAAATTGGTTTCCATGTAATAGAACATATGTGGGAAGTGACGATAAATATGTAAAAGAAAAGCTTAATTCCCAAATAATTATAGAGGGTGAGAGAGGTCATTGATCATAAGAAAATGAATGATCAAGAGAAGGTCAACAACCACAAAACCATAAATTTGCAATGAGTCAAAAGACCATTGATTCCTCATATATGGAGATAATATGATAAAAGTTTTGTTTCAAGACTGTTTTGTAGCATTTATAAATTAATTTACCATTTCTACTATGAAAATAAAAAGATATTGTGTCTTGGTATCTTTCTATTTCATATGAACAATTTCATCCTTTGAATTTTCTTTGATGAATTCCTAATTCATCTCGTATGCTATGAAATGGATATTAATGTTGATTTTTTCACGAATGAAACACTTTTAATGAACTTGAAGGTAGATAAGTCATTCTATAACTTCTAAATATTTACCAAGACCAACATGGTTAGCACATGTTATATAATAACACTCAAAGTTAAAATCATTCCATTCCAAAAATTATTATCCTTAAGGCTCCTCCAAATTATCTATCACAAAAATAAAAATACAAAAAATAAGTTCACTAAATTTTCTAATGGAAATTTGTTCCTAAAATAGAATAACATATCTTTTATCATCACATAAAAAATATTTAAATACTTTGTTCCTATATTCCGCTAAAACATGACGATCACCATACAAACTTAATGAAAACATGCATACTAAAAAAAGTTAACTCTTTCCCAATTCGTTAAATAAAATCCAAGATCATAGAATACAGTCTCAAAATACCAATATTAAGTAAACTCCATTAATGATAAAATAAACCACATTTTCCTCAAATTAGAAATCAGTTTCAAGGACATAAGTACTATTTCATTTACTTCATTAATGTCAATATTTTCTCTATACTAGCTTAAAATTATTAACTCAACATAAATACTACATTAACGGATATATATCCCTTTACCATACCTCTATCAACTTTTCTTGGTTATCAATAACATTCAACATATTATTTCAATGCCTTAAAGAAAAAATACGGTGAACAAATCCTTAGACATTTCAAAATTCATATATCTAGGATATTATAACACTTTTAAAACATAATTATCAAGTAAAAATACATAAAAACTTCAATTATTACACTTTAACAATTTCCATAGCATATATCCTTCCTTTTTCTTGGATTTAAACCTTGGATTGGGAAATTGAAATAGATAATTCCTATATTACCCACACATAAAACATTGAACTATAAATGGTATTGTATGATATCATTTTTCCCTTCTATTGTAATATTAATTTTTACTCAACAATTTATCAATTCATACCCTTATTTTACACACATAAAACATTTTCCCATTCTTCTAAGACATTATTCAATAGTTCTCTATCAATATTTATGACATGTAGAAAATTGTGCCTTTTTCCTCTATGGTCTATACTACCTATTATATTAGTAAAAATATATCCTTCTCTTATTTTGTGAGTTTGAGAGTTTGTTATGATGCCATATGTTAATCGTATATCATTAAAATGATTATAAAAAATCAAATTAACTCTCAATCCATTAAATTATTAGGAATAAGCACTATATTTTCCATCACATTTGGTGTTAGCATGATTCGTCCTAGTTTCGACCATTAACTAAAATAAAAAATCAATGTATTAAAAACAACAATTATATTGGGAAACCACATAATTTCAAACCTACTAATGTTTAATATGTTGTCTTATAATTATACTTGTAGTCAAATTCATTTATAGGGTTATGTTCCCTAAACGTTGTTTTTCTAAATCTAGTTCTTGTGGTTTATAATAAACTTCCTTTGATACCAACTATTAAGACCCCAACTCTAATATCCCAAATTAAGTGGGTAATTTATTACATTGGAACTGAATTCAAGAAATCTCATCCCAAATTAATGAACAGTTTAGTAGTATTTATATACTATATACATACTTTAATTTCACACTATAATTGAAACATAAAATACAACATAGTATTTTATTTTAGAATACCAGTATTCACCTTATCATATCAATATATATCAATTAAAAAATATTTCCTCAAATCCAAGGGAAAATGAAATATAATAAATGGTTGATCTATAATGCTCTAAAAGGGTATGTGTACAATAGAAGCTATAATGGTATTTAAATTTTTATTTGTATGAAAATTTAAAAAAAACACATTTTTTGGAAAATCAAAGGTAGATTAATTTTAAATTTTTTTTAAAAAAGTAAAAATAAAGAGTAAAAATAAATATTAAAAAATAATTTTATAATTGTAAAAACATTTTTTAAAACATTTTTAGAAGGAATGGACATGGAAGAGAAATATTCCTCACCTAAATAATCATGAATAATGATGAGACTGTAAAATAAACCCTTACTACTTAGGATTATTTTGAATTGTAAGAACAATGTAAGAAATAATTTAGAATGAAAAATTAAATACCATGAATAAAAATAGATTCATTATATAATATATAAAAGGTGTAGTGTATACACAACACAAAATAAATATGTTTTGAATATTTCGTACGTCTCACAAAAGTAAAAGTGAGATAAGAAACCCTTACCTCATGTCTTACTTTCCTTGTATGTAATTTTAATTTACTTTATCATAAATTTATATTTATTATAATTATATAAAAATATCTATAATTTCAAATATGGTCTATTTATAACATTTTATTGTCTGTTTTTATTAATCTTTTTACTATTATCATTATTTCGGGTGTTAAGTGCTTTGTTTTTATGGTCTGTTTTGATTTTTTAGTTCTTGTACTTGTACTTTTATTAGGGTTACATAATAATAATAATTATCTTCATGAAATAAACATAACAATATTATATATATATATATATATATATATCTTTAATAGATAGAGATATAAAATTGAATAACACTGTTCACGGAGACGGTAGGCCGTACATACACATGAAATCTATTTTTGTTTTCCGATGGATGGAAAAAAATAAATTAAAGGAATAATTAGACAATAAATATTCATTATTAATTAATATATATCATAAAAATTCACTATTTAAATACTTATATCCATCCTAGTATTATAGTGATGAGAAAAAACTACACTGCGACGTGGAGACGGTAAGTTGTATGTATGTACAAGTGATATTTTTTACTTTTTGTAGGATGGAAATGAGATGGAATATGGTTTTTAAAAAATAATAATAACATATAAATATATTTATGATACATTATTTATAATTCTAGTGTGGTTAAAATACACTAAGAAAAATTAGATTAAAAAAATAACTTGAAAGATTCAGTAAAGATGATTACCTCTTTTTTGGTGGACTTTCTCTAGATATCTTCTTAGGAGAGCAATTGTCACGACCCGTCCTCGGGACCCATGCCGTGACTACCCCAAGCCCACCTTCCATAGGCCAGGGGCTGGCGACTAGCACTAAGGCGTAAATCCCAACAAAAAGGGAAGGCATTGCCTTTGAAAGGTAAACAAGAACCACAGAGTAAGCAAGCAGAAAAGTAAACACTAAGTAAAACTGTAACAAGCTGTGCTGGAAATACAAGCCCAACTGTAAAGTACAATTGAAAAGAAAAACAACAACTAAAAGGAAAAGCCGCAGCGTCGAGCCGTCCACTGGAAGTCCCACCTGAAGGGTGGGTATAGATAGCCTCCACAGCTCCTCGGTCCAGTCGTCCGCTCCGAGTACGTCCCGCCCAGTGGTCCACCTCCAGGTACCGTCCTGCTCCGCACGCCTCCACCTCGATCAGCGCTTCCCGTCGTCTGCAACCAACACCACGAAATGCGGGCATAGCCCATGCAGGGGTAAGTATAAGCTACTCAGTAGGGACCCCGAGACCCCCGAAGTCCTCCCGAAATCCAAAAAGGATAATCCACAAAGGAAAGTTACAATCATGAAATAACATCTGACACGGCTTAGGTATATTCCCATACATATACCTAAGTCATCAATTCCCGTTCGGCTCCAACGTCCGAGCCCAAGAACAACCCAGTCCACACAGGAAAGCAACGTATACCCACATAGAATAGCACAACACAATCCACAAAGGGGAGTAAACAGTAATCCACATAGGGTAGCTCAACACAATCCACAAAGGAGAGTAAACAGTAAATCCACACAGGATAGCTCAACACAATCCACAAAGGAGAGTAAACAGTAAATCCACACAGGATAGCTCAACACAATCCACAAAGGAGAGTAAACAGTAAATCCACACAGGATAGCTCAACACAATCCACAAAGGAGAGTAATCAGTAAATCCACACAGGTTAGCTCAACACAATCCACAAAGGAGAGTAAACAGTAAATCCACACAGGATAGCTCAACACAATCCACAAAGGAGAGTAAACAGTAAATCCCCACAGGATAGCTCAACACAATCCACAAAGGAGAGTAACACAAGATTCCGCTCACACAGGTATACTTTTTCGAAAAGGTGAAAGAGATGATCAGACATAGATACTGAATCATCTAAGATGGGACCCACATAGGTTACAAGACCAGCCGTCCTCATTGTTTCGTTTATGCTGGGACCCACATAGGGTACAAGACCAACATGGCTGGGACCCACATAGGATACAAGACCAGCACTGAGTCATCTAAGCTGGGACACACATAGGATACAAGACCAACACTCTTCATTGATTCATCTATACTGGGACCCACATAGGATACAAGACCTGTATTGAATCATCTAAGCTGGGACCCACATAGGATACAAGACCAGCACAGCTAGGACCCACATAGGATACAAGACCAGCTGCCTTCATTGATTCAACTATACTGGGACCCACATAGGATACAAGACCAGTATTGAATTATCTAAGCTGGGACCCACATAGGATACAAGACCATCACTCTTTATCGTCGCAGTCCACTGAGGATCTCGGCACAATCGTCGTCGTCGAAGTCGCAGCTAGCACTAGGGTTCCCGCACACAACAAGCTCATTCGGGAGGGTCCGCTCCACGAGCCGAGAGGCCGATACATCAACTATCACAAAGTCCGAAGTTGATGTATCCAAAAGTTCCAAATCTTCAACAGGAACTCAACGTCGCAGACGGCGCGTCAATCGGACGTCCGGTCTGAGAGTTATTGGCTTTTTCGTCCTGGGGCCCGGTTGGTTTTTAAGGCAAAACCAACCCGACCGTACTCCATCTGCGCCCAAACCTCTAGCGGAGTATGCCAAAAGATCCGTCTCACCTAGAGGAACTCAACAAAGCGGACGGCGCGTCAATCGGATGTCCGTAGCTCAAGATATGAGCGTTTCCGCTCCAAGGTCCCGGTTGGTTTCGTGTACGAACCAACCCGACCAAACACAAGGTATTCCGAAACCTTGAGTGCGATATACCGAAACGACCGTCTCGATCCGAGGATCGCGTTGCCGCTAACGGCGAGTTGTTTGGAGGCTCGTAGCTCAAGATACGGGCATTTGAAAAAAAAAAACCGTCTGAAGACGGGGGGTCCGGGCCCGGGCCGACCCGGCCCGACCCCCCTGGGGTCGGCCGAACCTGGTCCGACCCGGTCCGACCCGGTCGGACCGGTATGGCTAGGCCCGCCCAGCTCGGCTCGGCCGAGCGGCCGAGCGGCCGACGCGGGGGGAGCCGCCGCCCCGCGTGACACCCCTGCGGCACCCGCGGGGTGTCGGCCAGACAGCCGGACGCGGCTGAAGCCGCGTCCCGATTGACGCGGGGGGGGGGGGGGGGGAGCCGCCGCCTCCGCGTGACACCCCCGCGACACCCGCGGGGTGTCTCCCTGGTGGCCGGACGCGGCTTTAGCCGCGTCCCGTGAGCGCCGCCACCACGGACGGTGCCGCGGTGGTCTCGTCCGGCGGCGCGCTGGGCGCCGCCGCCTCAGGGCGCCAGCGCCGTCGTGCCGGTGACCCGCGCCGCCGCCGGCTTCCGCGGGGCACCGGAGTCGCTCCGGTGGCCCGTTTTTCTTCCCGTCTGCGCCGTTGATCCTCCCGAGACTCGTTCTTCACTGCGAAACCACCAAATTTCCGTTGCGGCACGTTCCGTCGTCGCCCGTCAAATCCGCACAAGAACGAAGAACGGCGGAGGGTCGTCAGGTCGTGTTCGTTTGGCCCGCACCCTCCGCGTTAGATATAAACAACGAGAGAATTTTTATTCCACACAGGAAACAAAAATTTTAAAAAATTTAAAATTGTTCACAAATCCGATTCTTTAACTTTTTAAAGAAACATTTACGGGAATAATAAAAAGGGGCAATTCCAAAAATAAAATCCCTACCTAGTAGTCGTTGCGCGTGAGCGTTCTTCGCGGAATTGCCCGTCGCGGAAGGTTGAGATCGTCGCGTCGTCGCGGAAGGGCGTTGCATCGTCGCAGAATCCGGCGTATCGTCGATGAACTCGACAGACCAAGAAACAACAGATTTTAATTATAAATAATTAAATACGTGTTTCGTTTTAAACAACAATGAACTTTTAGAAGAAACCCGAAATCACTCACCTCAAACGGTTGGTGATCGGAGATCGGGGCGGGGAAGAACTTCTCGGATTAGAGCGTCGTCGATTTCCGCGGATGACGGCATTCTTCGCGTTCTTCGCGTTCTTTGCGTTCTTCGCGAAGGAGAAAGAAGATACAAGGATTCTGTCAAATCCTCTCAACGCGCAAACTTTCAAAAGACTGGTTGGTCTTATTTTATTATTATTCCAACACACGAAAAAGGGTATGTAACGACCCATCAATTCGTTGAATTAATTCAACGAAAGAAACAACTCATTTAATTTACGAAATAAACCGCCCAATTAAATGGTCTGTTAAGAAATTAAGAAAACACGTCCGTTGACTTTCATAATGACGGGTTTTCGCGGATGCGTTACTTAGCGGAAAGAAACGACGAGGCTCGTGCGGGACCCACCTCACAAATATCCTACCGAGGGGGTAGGATATTTTCTGGATAGCATCCCATCCAGATCAACTTAGTTTAAGCCGCTTTTATGTGGCTTCAAGTGGCTTCCAAGTGGCTTAAGTGAAATAAAATAAAGTTGTCGTAAAATTATTTTATTTCTTAACTTTAAGCCCGAAAATTAAAAACCACACCCGAAAAAACGCAACTCCGAAATAGGCGTTTCTAAGCGAATACCGGCGCTGCGATTTCATCGGTGCCCTCGAAATTTGATTCCGGGCACCGGTTCAAAAGTTAGAAAAACCCGCTCGTCCGTTCATTGAACGTACCTGAGCCAAACTTCGGAAAATGATTCTGGGCACACTGGGCCTCAGAATCAGGTGCCGTCAGAAACTGCGCTCTTGTAAAATTCCAAAGAAAATTAAGAAGAAAAAATTTCCTTGAAATTTACGGGTCTTTACATTACTCCCACCACAGGGCTTTACGTCCCCGTAAAGCTTCAACAAAAACTAGGGAAACAAAGGCAGTATTGAGCACGCAACTGAGCCTCCCGCTCCAAAGTGCTCTCTGGAGGTTCCCGTGCTGCCATCTGATGCACACTAGAGGAATCGATCGTCCACATAGGACCAGCTCCTGTCGATCCTTGATCTCCACTGGGACCTCCGCAAAAGTCTCCCCATCATCCACGTCTAACTCCCCATAGTCAAAGGTTTGCATCGGGTTGTGCACGTATCTCCTTAGCTGGGACACGTGGAAGACGCCTTGCACCCGGTGCAACTGAGGTGGTAGAGCCAAGCGATAAGCCACCTCGCCAATCCTTCTGAGGACCTGGAAAGGCCCGATGAAGCATGGAGACAACTTGCCACCTCGGCCAAAACTCCGCAAACCACGTCGAGGTGAGACCCGCAAGAAGATGTGGTCGCCATCCTCGAACTCTAGTGGCCTCCGACTCCTGTCAGCATATGACTTCTGCTGGCTCTGAGCTGTACTCATCCGCCCCTGGATGACCTGGACCATCTCAGCCGTGGCCTGGACCATCTCTGGCCCCACAAGAGCTGCTAAGATTTCTTCTTTGCCGATAAGACAAATCTGGTCCCATCCCCTAGATGAACCACATTCTTTGCCTAATACAGTCAATCCCGACATGGATGATACTAATCCATACCAAGGATGACGTCGTAAGGCCTCGACGCTACTACCGAGAGATCCAACCGTTACTGTCGCCTCCAAGGGTTGAGTCACACTGTCGGTATCAGTGTGTGGTAACTAGGTCTCCTCCAGTAGATGTCTCACAAGTGAGGGTCAAGTCAACAGTCAAAACTGGAACCTCTTAGTAACAACACAAAAGAGGACAGGAATGAAAACATCACAAAGGTATGCATCTTTCATTATTGCAGCTCATAATACAAAGACGCTACACAATAGCAACAAGGAACTGGAAGTACAAAGGATGTATCCACTAGTTCCACTCTTGTCCATCTGCTCCCAGAGCTCCATGATCGAAGGCCTCGGCTGCCTGAAGCTGAGCTCTCGCATGTCCACCTACTCCCTGCTGTCGGGGTGGACCTCCTGGGTTTGGTGGTGGCAACACCTCGAAGTGTCTCCCACCATTGGCTACTCGGCCAGCTCCTCTGAGTCGTCTGTCTGCACCCTGCGGACCACCGTGGCTGAACCTCTGTCTGGGAGGTCCCTCTACCACCTGCTGCTCATCTGCAAGATGAGTCTGGCAGTCTTGAGCCATGTGACCTCTCCCACTGCATGTGTAGCAATGTTTTCCCCTCGGGTAGCTGGATCTCCTTCGGGTGCCCCGCACAACCGAATCTTCATCCTGAGACTGCCCATCTGATGGTCTGGCCCGTTTGAACCTCTGCGTCACCTGTCTACTGCCAGCTGCAGAAGACCCTGCTATGGGCCGTCCTGCTGAGGGTCCTGTCACTGGAGCCTTCTCGGCGAGAAAACTCTCCACTAGAAGGGCTCTCTCCAACACCTCTGCCTGTGTCGGAATGTTGAGGGAGATAATAGAAGCCCTGATCTCGTGCCTCAGTCCCTGCTCGAAGGTCCGGGCCCGGAAGAACGAGTCCCGTACCATATCTGTGGAGTAGCGTGAGAGATCAGTAAATCTCACCGAGTACTGGGCCACTGTCATACTGCCCTGCCGTAGCTGTAGCAGCTCTTGGATGCGCACCGCACGGAGGGTGTATGGGACGAACTCGGAGCGGAGGATTCTCTCAAAGTCCATCCAGAGAAGAGATGTCTCTTCGTGCACCTGGAGAATCAAGCTCTACCATCTGCCTACTTCCGCATGCAGGAGGCTCGCTGCGAGGATCACCATGAGGTCTGCTGGAGTCCTCACTAGCCTGAAAACTCGCACGACCGCCTTCAGCCAGTCCTCGGCTGCCTCGGGGTCCGTTTCCCCATGAAACCTGGGTGGTCGCTGGCGCTAGAACTCATGCAGTGCTCCAAGGCGACGTGCATCGTCAGCGGTCGTGGCGGGAAGCATCGGTGGCTCGGCGGGTAAAGGTACCGTCGGTGCCTCTGTTGACAAGGAGCCCTGCACCGAGGCCGCGTCGCTCAGTAGGCTGTCATCACGCTCCACTCTTGGAAACCTAGCTGGCTGCTGTCGTGGGGCCATCCTGAAAAGGAAACAAGTGCGCCACAGTCAGAACAATATACCTGGTGAGCTGACACAAGTAATCAAAAAGAAAACTTGAAACACACATGCAATCAATGTTTTCGTGCATTAAGTCGGAAATCAGAAGTCAAGGTCATGGTGTACGGAGACGTCGGCCGCCGCACCAACACTGGACTCCCTTGACTGATAATCACACCCAATAAGGTAAACACAATTGCTTCACATAGAAGAAAGATCAGAGTCTGCGGTAGAACTGGTCACCTCTGATACCAATTTGTCACAACCCGTTCTCGGGGCCCGTACCGTGAATACCCCAAGCTCGCCTTCCATAGGCCAGGGGCTGGAGACTAGCACCAAGGCGTAAATCCCAACAAAAAGGGAAGGAATTTCCTTTGAAAGGTAAACAAGCACCACAGAGTAAGCAAGCGGAAAAGTAAACACTAAGTAAAACTGTAACAAGCTGTGCTGGAAGTAAAAAAGCGGCCGGAAATACAAGCCCAACTGTAAAGTACAACTAAAAGGAAAAACAGCAACTGAATGGAAAAGCCGCTGCGTCGAGCCGTCCTCTAGAAGTCCCACCTGAAGGGTGGGTACAGATAGCCTCCACAACTCCTCAGTCCAGCCGTCCGCTCCGAGTACGTCCCGCCCAGTGGTCCACCTCAAGGTATCGTCCTGCTCCGCACGCCTCCACCTCGATCAGCGCTGCCCGTCATCTACAACCAACACCACGAAGTGTGGGCATAGCCGTGCAGGGGTGAGTATAAGCTACTTAGTAGGGACCCCGAGACCCCCGAAGGTCTCCCGAAATCCACAAAGGATAATCCACAGAGGAAAGATACAATCACGAAGTAACATCTGACATGGCTTAGGTATATGCCCATACATATACCTAAGTCATCAATTCCCGTTCGGCTCCAATGTCCGAGCCCAAGCACAACCCAGTCCACACATGAAAGCAACGTATACCCACATAGGATATCACAACACAATCCACAAAGGAGAGTAAACAGTAATCCACATAGGGTAGCTCAACACAATCCACAAAGTAGAGTAAACAGTAAATCCACACAGGATATCTCAACACAATCCACAAAGGAGAGTAAACAGTAAATCCACACAAGATAGATCAACACAATCCACAAAGGATAGTAAAAGTAAATCCACATAGGATAGCTCAACACAATCCACAAAGGAGGGTAATCAGTAAATCCACACAGGTTAGCTCAACACAATCCACAAAGGAGAGTAAACAGTAAATCCACATAGGATAGCTCAACACAATCCACAAAGGAGAGTAAACAGTAAATCCACACAGGATAGCTCAACACAATCCACAAAGGAGAGTAACACAAGATTCAGCTCACACAGGTATACTTTTTCGAAAAGGTGATAGGGATGATCAGACATAGATACTGAATCATCTAAGCTGGGACCCACATAGGTTACAAGACCAGCCGTCCTCATTGTTTCGTTTAAGCTGGGACCCACATAGGATACAAGACCAGCACGGCAGGGACCCACATAGGATACACGACCAGCACTGAGTCATCTAAGCTGGGACCCACATAGGATACAAGACCAGCACTCTTCATTGATTCATCTATACTAGGACCCACATAGGATACAGGACCAGTATTGAATCATCTAAGCTGGGACCCACATAGGATACAAGACCATCACAGCTAGGACCAACATAGGATACAAGACCAGTTGTCTTCATTGATTCAGCTATACTGGGACCCACATAGGATACAAGACCAGTATTGAATCATCTAAGCTGGGACCCACATAGGATACAAGACCAACACAGCTAGGACCCACATAGGATACAAGACCAGCTGTCTTCATTGATTCAACTATACTGGGACCCACATAGGATACAAGACCAGTATTGAATCATCTAGGCTGGGACCCACATAGGATACAAGACCAGCACTCTTTATCGTCGCAGTCTACTGAGGATCTCTGCACAATCGTCCTCGTCGAAGTCGCAGCTAGCACTAGGGTTCCCGCACACAGCAAGGTCGTTCGGGAGGGTCCGCTCCATGAGCCGAGAGGCCGATACATAAACTGTCACAAAGTCCGAAGTTGATGTATCCAAAAGTTCTGTATCGTCAACAGGAACTCAACGTCGCAGACAGCGCGTCAATCGGACGTCCAATCTGAGAGTTATTGGCTTTTTCGTCCCGGGGGCCCGGTTGGTTTTTAAGGCAAAACCAACCCGACCGTACTCCACATGCGCCCAAACCTCGGTCGGAGTATGCCAAAAGATCTGTCTCACCTAGAGGAACTCAACAAAGCTGACGACGCGTCAATCAGACGTCCGTAACTCAAGATATGAGCGTTTCTGCTCCGAGGTCTCGATTGGTTTCGTGTACGAACCAACCCGACTGAACTCAATATATTTATAAACCTTGAGTGCGATATACCAAAACGACCGTCTCGATCCAAGGATCGTGTTGCAACTGACGGCGAGTCGTTTGGAGGCCCGTAGCTCAAGATACATAAATTTTAACGAAAACCATCCGAAGACGGGGGGGCCGGGCCCAGGCCGACCCGGCCCGACCCCCCCTGGGTCGGCCGAACCCGGTCCGACCCGGTCCGACCTGGTTGGACCGGTCTGGCTCGGCCAGCCCTGCTTGGCTCGGCCGAGCGGCCGAGCGGCCGACGCGGGGGGAGCCACCGCCCCGCGTGACACCCCTGTGGCACCCGCAGGGTGTCGGCCAGACAGCCGGACGCGGCTGAAGCCGCGTCCCGAGTGACGCGGGGGGGAGCCGCCTCCCCCGCGTAACACCCCCGCGACACCCGCGGGGTGTCTCCCTGGTGGCCGGACGCGGCTTCATCCGCGTCCCGCGAGCGCCGCCGCCGCGGCCGGTGCCTCGGCGGTCTCGTCTGGCGGCGCGCTGGGCGCCGCCGCCTCCGGGCGCCGGCGCCGCCGTGCCGTCGACCCACTCCGCTGCCGGAGTCGCTCTGGTGGCCCATTTTTCTTCCCGTATGCGCCGTTGCTCCTCCCGGGACTCGTTCTTCACTGCGGAACCACCAAATTTCCGTTGCGGCACGTTCCATCGTCGCCCGTCAAATCCGCACAAGAACGAAGAACGACAGAGGGTCGTCGGGCCGTGTTCATTTGGCCCGCACCCTCCGCATTAGATATATACAACGGGAGAATTTTTATTCCACATAGGAAACAACAATTTTAATAAATTTAAAATTGTTCACAAATCCGGTTCTTTAAATTTTTAAAGAAACATTTACGGGAATAATAAAAAGGGGTAATTCCAAAAATAAAATCCCTACCTCGTAGTCGTCGCGCGTGAGCGTTCTTCGCGGAATTGCTCATCGCGGAAGGTGGAGATCGTCGCGTCGTCGCGAAAGGGCATCGCGTCGTCGCAGAATCCGGCGTAGCGTCGACGAACTTGACAGACCAAGAAACAACGTATTTTAATTATAAATAATTAAATTCGTGTTTCGTTTTAAACCACAAAGAACTTTTAGAAGAAACCCGAAATCACTCACCTCAAACGGTTGGTCATCGGAGATCGGGGCGGGGAAGAACGTCTCGGATTAGAGCGTCGTCGATTTCTGCGGATGACGGCGTTCTTCACGTTCTTCGCGTTCTTCGCGAAGGAGAAAGAAGATACAAGGATTCAGTCAAATCCTCTCAACGCGCAAACTTTCAAAAGACTGGTTGGTCTTATTTTATTATTATTCCAACACACGAAAAAGGGTAAGTAACGATCCATAAATTCGTTGAATTAATTCAACGAAAGAAACAACTCATTTAATTTACGAAATAAACCTCCCAATTAAATGGTCTGTTAAGAAATTAAGAAAACGCGTCAGTTGACTTACATAATTACGGGTTTTCGCGGGTGCGTTACTTAGCGGAAAGAAACGGCGGGGCTCGTGCAGGCCCCACCTCACAAATATCCTACCGAGGGGGTAGGATATTTTATGGATAGCATCCTATCCGGATCAACTCAGTTTAAGCCACTTTTAAGTGGCTTCAAGTGGCTTTTAAGTGGCTTAAGTGAAATAAAATAATGTTGTGGTAAAATTATTTTATTTCTTTACTTTAAGCCCGAAAATTAAAAACCACACCCGAGCAAACGCAACTCCGGAAGACGCATTTATAAGCGAATACCGGCACTGCGATTTCATCGGTACCCTCAGAATTCGATTTCGGGCACCGGTTCAAATGTTAGAAAAACTCGCTCGTCCGTTCACTGAACGTACCCGAGGCAAACTTCGGAAAATGATTCCGGGCACACCGGGCCTCGGAATCAGGTGCCGTCAGAAACTGTGCTCTTGTAAAATTCCAAATAAAATTAAGAAAAAAAATTTCCTTGAAATTTATGGGTATTTACACCAATGGTTTCAATTTTGGAAGATAAAGAATTTCAATAACTTAGATAAAGATGTTAAGAATTGTAAATTGTGGTTTTTAGTCAAGATACTTAACTCAATGTGTCAAATAAGTACGGGATGAGATTCCCTTTTATAATTTGGATGGGGGGAACTTTTAGAATTTTCTAAAATACTAAATTATTATATAGTATTTCTCATGATCACATGGATAAAAATTGATATAATTAAAATATAAGGTGACAATAAGTCAAAAAAATTTCATCAAATAAATGTTTTCTATGTTTTGGATATGTTTTCACACATATCATTTATTTTTAATATTCGTTAACCCATTCGATAATTATCATAGTATTAAAATATTTTACTCTCTAAGGGTCAATAATATTTCTATAAAATGAAACAATTCCAAGAAATAGAAAATATTAGAAGTAATAAAACATATAAGATTAATTTTTATTAATATATATATATATTTAATTTTAAAAAATTTAATAAAATATTATTTATTATAAAATACCAATATTGTCAATTTTTTGAATTATTCATTACTTTGACTTTAATAATATCAAGAAAACTCAAAGAATTTGAACCAAATATTTTATTATATACCTAAAATGTAATGTTAATTTATAAAAATCAAGTATATAATTATTTATCTCAAATTATATTACTTTTAAGAATTTAAATAACATTTCTTCAATTTTACATTATTTGAATAATCACTGCACCGTCATTGTGTAAGTATTTAGAGTAATTATAGATTCACTAAAAGTAAAAAATAAATTGTCATGATTAATATAAATATTTTATAATTTATAATATTGTTTATATTCTAACATATCCTCTATATAACCCCATATTAAAAACATTACACTTACTAAAAAAAGAGTGTGACATTTTTGACTTTTCTTGAAATAAAATATTGTAAACATCATAATCTCATCCAAATAACCAAAAAATTAAACATAACCTAATATTGGGCGAGTATGGATGGAATGAACTCATAAAATAAGATTATTTCAAGTGTTATGGAAATTGTATAGGCTTTAACATTTTATTTTTAACATTAATTACCTGATTTACCCTTTATCACGGTAACACAAATTATTAAGATTATTATTCATAATGAACTAAAATAAAAGGTGAAATTTAAATAAATTTGGGTCTCATAGATCCAAATGTTTACTTAGTTTTTTAAAATTATAAACACATAAATTCCGGAATTTTATTTTAAATTAAACCGGTAAAAAGAAATGAAAATATTTTTTCAGAGAAATGTCTTTTTAAGTATAAAAATGATTTTATACAAAATTTATTCATGAGATTTATTAAAATGTTATTAATTATATTATTATTTATTCAAGATAAATATTTTTACATATAAACTATTTTTAAACAAAATTATACTTTAAAAATTCTTGAAATATAAATAAAGTTTCAATATAATGCTGTATTTATACTATTCCCTACAAAATCAATCTTTTCATAAAAATCTGAAACAATTTTACTAAGATAATTTGTGTGTTCAGATTTAAAAAATAAATTTCATTTTATAAAATTCATTTTATAAAATTTTAAAAAATTAATTTTATTATTTTCTCATAAGAAGTATTTAAAATCATTTTGAAGAAAATGTTTAAAATGTATTTACTAAAATTTGAATGTTTACTTCATAATAATTAATCAATAAAATTTTATTAATTAATATTATTATATTTATTGTATAATATGTTTAATCATATTCACACCCACAAATTTAACGTCAATGTTATAATGTTCATGTTAAAAGAATGATATTTTAATAGTGTATCAAAGTTCATTTAAGCTCTCTGTTTTGTGTTGTATATGATATCATACAAAATGTTTTCTTAAAATATTGGGGTTTCACTCCCCACAAGGCATCAAATAGATTAATTTTATATAAAAATAAACATACCAAAATAACTTAGGTTGTCATAATCACTTCTAATTTTGGTGTTGCATGTCATATATTCTATTGAATGTGATGTTTCTTCTTAAAAATTTAGGGGGTTACATCAGGGATCACATCCAGAATGATAGAGCTGGTTTAATCTGGGCTTCACTAAGTCTAATGACATTGAATCTGGTTTAACTTTATGATATGAAGTTATTACATTGATGGTCAGTAAGTCATGTAGCGCATTTCCTACATTCATTTCCATACTGCTTAACCCAACAGGTTGTGCTTGGTATATGTATCTTTTTTAGTTGCTTAGGATGAGTCCAATTAAAAATAAAATTATAGAATTGTAATAAACATTAAATTATTTAACCGATGGGGTTATAATATTTATGGTTGACATGGGATTATTATTTTGTAATTATGAATGTGAAATTTTCAACAAGAAGATTTAATTGTTTCTATTGTGTCCTTATAGGTTGTCTAGTCTTTAGTGGTGGCAGTTGTGGGTCCTAAGATGTGGTATCTATAATTGTGGTTAAGGATAGGTAGCTTCCCCTCACCTGGTTTATGATATCTGTATATATTCCTTATGTGATTTTATATTCAATACTAATAACATACCACACTTTACATATAGATATTACTTCAAAATTGAACAATATTTATTACTAAACATAACAAAAACCATCCCATGACTGTATAGGTTCAGTTTCTCTAAAAACTGGGAAACAAAAACAAATGGTTCATAAAACAACCACATTATATCCCACTTATTTTTTCATAACTAGATTCCTTTTTGACATATCTTACTTAAAACCATTCTTTATTACCTGGTGAAAAGAAACACATGAAAGGGTGAGCTCAAATGCTCATTAAGGGTAAACAAGAAAAATACCAATTATATCATAATCATAGAACATAACATTTGAAAATATTATACAGTATATAAAAGATCATAATATCATCCCATGAGATAAATGACAGAAGTGTTATGCAATCCCAACAGTCATAACATAAGACATGAAATTTTGTGGCATACACACATAATCATAGAAAATCATTTCAAATTAGACAAGGTTCATTTCCAAGACCATCATAACATACAAATTCTATTACTAAACAGAGTTGACTCTTCATTCCAGCTCTATATTACCGAACCAAATTTACATTCCATTCTATTCATCTCTATCTCATTAGATATAAATCTTTACCCAATTCATTGAAGGGAGATATAGGTCCACCCATCTCATAATTACACCATTATTACACATTACACTAAAACATAAAAACATTCACCATTGCATAACCCATGAAGAAAATGGGTTTCTTAAACATCATTACATCATAATTGATATAAAAATAATGGATTTACTAAGTAACATGCAATCAAATCATAGTAAAAATAGGGTTATAAATATTACCCTATTTTAATAGTGTCATATTTGAAGGGAAATAATTTTAAGAAAACACTTGAAATTAATTACTTAGTAAAAAATCCTTTCTTCTTCAAAAGAATTTTCCTTCCTCAAAATGCCACAAAATTTTAGAAGAAGAAATTTTATGTGAAAATAGAATTGTAATATTGTAGGGGAAGATTCAAGGAAATAAGGCATTATGAAATCATAAAATTCCATTCATGCCGTACAATTTAAAAAATACATTATTGTCATACTTTTTTCGGAAAAGCCAAAAAGTACCTCGTACAAAAAATGAAAAAAGATTCTATTCACACCATAGAGTATAAAATTTACCAATGTGTAAAATTGACTTTTAAAAATTACATAATGATATAAATAATATTTTGAAATACATATTTTTGAAACATAGATGTGGATGATAAATATACACCAGTAAATACATACGAATAAGCAATCTTGGATAAAAACGTGATTTGAAATGTTATCCCTTACCTCTAGTCCAATATCCTTCATATGTATCCGAACAACATTTATAATGATTTAAATAATTTTATTGACTTAATTTAGAATCATAATTATTTTTATGATATAATATATGATTATATTATCATCTTTTTGTTAATAAGATTTCATTGTCACCCATTGTTCGGATATTGACTACATTATGTTCTTATGCAATATTTTTGGGATAAGTTCATGTTCCTATTCTTGTATTATAGTTAAATAATTTTCAAAAAATTATATTATAATATATATTATATAAATTCATTCAATTTATGTATATAATATTGTTTAATTAAGATCATGTAGAATGTTTCATATAATATCGTGGAGAGGGCAGGTCATACGTACACACGAGCGATGATATCATTCCCAAAATTATTAAATGGAATTGAAGTGGATGGTATATGATATTTCATAATTAGTCTCATGTTATAATAATCATATATAGTTATTATTTACATAATTATACCTATCCAATTAAGATGGTGGTGAAAAATCGATTACACCACAGTGTGGAGACGGTAAGCCATACGTACGCACGCGCAATGATTTATTTTTTCATAGGATGGATAGAAAGTGAAACATGGTTGTTTCATATTTATAATAACATATAAGTATATGAGTGATACTGATGTTATTACTTTACAATGAAATAACTAATGAAGAAAAAGAAGAAGAACAAAAAAGCATGAAAGAATCGATAGAAGAGATTACCTCTTCCTCAACGTGCTTCCTCTAAATCTATTCTTAGAGCACAAGAGTGAATATTTGAATATGAACAGAACCTGTTGAATGAAAATATGGTAGTTGAGATGGGAAATGGTTAGGGTATGTCCAATATTTAAGTATCAAAATGATGTGAACATGTGAGGGAGGAGGTTCCCTTTTATAATTGAGGTGCGGGGCACTTTTGGAAACTCCATAAATAATAATTTACAATAAAATCAAACCATACCAAAAAAACCTCCAAAATGTCCCAATTTATAATATTAGATGGGATAGGTTTGTAATATCATCAACCAATAAATTTTGGACATGTTATTATAGAAATTTATACCATATATTTTTAATTGACTCTTGGCTATTCTATTTAATTTAAATTGTGATAATAACATTGTAAATATATAATAGTTATTCATATTTACTTATATGGTGTTAATTGAAAAAAACTGGATATTTTATGAAATTTTAGATCTTATAATGGAAAATTTTTAATTTTGAAATATTTTTATGATTTTTAAATAATTTAATAAAATGTTATTTTAATAAAATATCAATAGTGTCAATTTTGACACTATTAATATATTTAACTATAAAAAATTCCACACATAAGATAAATTCAAAAAAAAATATTTAATAAGATTCTAATATAACATAGTCACCTATAAAATTCGTTGAGACTGTTATCTAGTTCATATGATATTTATTTTAATATTTAAAATTCCATTTATTTGATATTAAAATATTTTCTACATCACTATTGTGTCATCATTAATGGTAATTATTTATGGTCTAAAAATTATAATTTTTTTGATGTAGGTAATTATGTTATATTTCCAGAGACTATATATAGTCGATATTATCTACTAGTTATCTATATATTAAAATTAATATACTTATATAAAATGAGATTGAGATATTTTGTCACATTCATTAGTTTTTATTACATTCATTTTATATTCAAAGGTAAGTTTCCATCAAGTGATACCATTTTTAATAATAGATTATAAGGGTATAATTTATTAATAGAATAGGATTTTTATAGGTGTTAAAGGAATTTTATAATATTATTTTTACCTTTCATTACCCGATTTACCTTTAACCATGATAATAAAAATAATTATCGAAGTTACTATAAATAATTTCAAAAAATAAAAGTAGCATATTAACATAATGTGGACCTACTGATTCCAAATATGGAGTTCATTTTTAAAAATTCGAAACACAGAAGTTGTAGTAATTAATTTAAAATCAATCCCATTGTCGGAATGAGATAACATGTCTTTTTAAAAGTTAAAACATTGCAAAAGATAGAAATGTTTTTACATATGAATTTTATGTTAAATTATTGATAATGACATAAATTATATTGAATGGTAAAAATATTTTCTATTTATACTTTAAAACAATTCAATATTATAATTTAACCATATAAATTATCTCGATGAAAATATTTGTTTTCACTTAAAATTTAGTGTGTTTTTTCTATTCATCAAAACATGAATGTTATATGAAAATATCATAAATTAATAAAAACTAAATTTTTAAATCCTTATTTAAAAGAGAATGTTTATGTTTTCTTATAAAAATTATTAATTTGTTAGAATATTAATTTAAAAGGGGTTCTCCATCCAAGGGCATAAGATTAACTTTTTTTAAAAAGTAAGCTCTCATACAACAGATAAGGTTTATTCATACCATATGATTAAAACATCCATTCGATGAATAAAAATATTTTATTAAGTTTATAACATATATATCTCATAAATTTCATTAACAATAGTAATTCACTCAAAAATAAAAATATCTAATTTATATTATTCATAAATAATTTATAGCCAAACAATTCACAAAGCATTTTCATAAGTTAGTTATAATTTTTCCCGCTAACCGAACGACAAAGACATAATGGTAATTTTACAATAAGGGCATCTCACAATTCATTTAAACTCACGATTACTTGCAATGCAAGCTACTGAAAAATAAAATTTATTTAAAAAATATTTTTCAAAAAAAGCAATTGGTTGTTACATTCTACCCCCTTAAACTGAATTTTTCCCTAAAAATTCATAACTTGGAAAAAAAGATGAGGATACCTCTCCCACATCATATCCTCATGTTCTCATGTTGCCTCTTCAAATTGGTGGTTCCTCTATAAAACATTAACTAAGGAGTGGTATTATTTCATAGAACTTTTTCACTACAATCCAGAAAATCTATCGGTTGTTCTCTATAAGAAATATCTTTATCCAACAACACGACTTTTGAGCATAGTGCATGTGAAGGATCGGGTATCTACTTTCGTAGGAGAGATAGATGAAACAAATATTGAACTTGAGAGCGATTTAGTGGAATCATCAATCAGTAAGCTACCTTCCCAACGTGATCCATAATTTAAAAAATACTAATATACCTAGGGCTCAGTTTTCCCTTATTTACAAATGTCATTACTCTCTTCTAGGGAGAAATTCATAGAAACACCTTATCACCCAATTCAAACTCAAGGTATTTTCTTTTGTTTTTAGCAAATTGTTTTGTCAATTATAAGATTCTCTGATGTTTTGTTGAATAGATCTGAATTTTTTTTTCTTTTCTTCATCAAGATAAGTTCCTAGTAGCTTTTTTCCCAAACTTCATCCCAACATGTTGGTGTTATGCACTTTTTTTCATATATGGATTCATAAGGAGACATCTGAATACTCGAGTGAAAGCTGTTATTTTATGAAAATTATACCAATGGAAGGTGTTGATCCAAACCACTTTTTAAATCTATAGCCCAAGCTCTCAATATGTATTCCAATGTTTAAATTGTCCTATCATACTGACTGTCTGTCCGAGGATGACAAAAAGTGCTGAAACATAACCCTTTATCCAAATCATACTGAATAATTTACCATAACTTCAAGGTAATCCTCAGATCCTGATTAGATATAATAGAAAGTGGTAATATATGAAATCATCCAACTTCCTTTAAAAATATACTAGAAAGAGGATCAAGAGAGAAATTTTCTCTAACAGCAATGAATTCTGTCTATTTCATACAAAGATCAACTATAACCCATATAACATTATGGACTTTAGATGTTTTGGGAAATCCGACAATAAAGTCAATAGCGATGTTTTCCTATTTTCATTATGGTGTGGGTAATGGTTGTTGCCTCCCGTTAGATGTCTGTCTCTCAGACTAAACATGCTAACAAACCAAGAATCGAGAGGCATATTCGGTGACATATCATTCCATTTCATCCCACTAGAAATAATATTTTCAGTCTTTTTACATCTTTGTGCTTCTAGGGTGAATAGATAATGAAGAACTATGAGCCTCATCCAATATATCCTTCTTTAATTTTGGTATGGTATGAATAAAAGCCCTTTTCTATAACCTTATTATTTCATCACAATCAATGTTGAATTCAAGATAATTTATCACATTCTTTTGAATCTCTACATCTTTCTTATGTTCCTCCTTAATATTCACTTGTATAAATGGTTGAACATTCATTTGAGAAAGATAATATTTTTCTATATGATTGAAATAACAAATGTATTCGCTCAATATACAAGAGGGGGGTGAATTGAAACCTTTAAAAATTCCTTTGGAACTTTTAAAGTTGATATAAAATGTTCAATTGTTTTAAGAAGTCAAACATGGTAAATTCACAACACCTCTTAGTTTGAAAAACTTACTAGATACCAGAAATATAGTTCCGGAAATGAAACTTAAGAAAATTTTTCAGGAGAAAATATTATAACTTAAAGTGTATAGAATCATACTAATCAGGTTACAAGTACAAGAAAGTATAAGACAATTATAATTTTCTTATTAATAAAAATTTAGTGAAAAATAAACTTGAAACAACACAAGTTACAAATATAGAATCTTTTAACCTAAATAGTGGGGTATCTAGAAACCTTGGATAAAGGTCCATTGATTTATACATTCATGAATGTTTGTCTAACCCACACCAGGGTAAGCCCTCGATAAGAGTATCAGAGTCCGTCTTGTTATCCCTACAATACCTCGAACTTCAAGGTAGTCGTCACCTCTGTCTTCCTTATCAAGGAAGCCCTTGAACTTTAAGGTAGTCATCAACTCTATCTTCCGATCCCCAGAAGCCCTTGATTGTAAACAGTAAAATATGGTGGCCTAACAAAATCTATTTTTCAAACTCTAAGGAAAAATAAATTTCAGAGTCTATGAGGAAAACAGTTGGACCCTAAGAGGAAAACATGCATAGTCTATATTACATTGATATTAGGATTCTATTTTTTAAGGAATTTGGAATCATAATTCTATATATTTCAGAGTCTAAATTATGAGGAATTCAGAACCAGAATTCTGGGCAATCTAGAGACTGAAATCTAAAGAACTCAGAACCTAAATTCTGTGGTATTCAGATTCTTAATTCTATTGAATTCGAAACCTGAATTCTGAGGAATTCAAAGTCGAATTCTAAAGAATTCAGAACCAGAATTATATAGAATATAGAGTCGGAATTCTAAGGAATTCAGAGTATGAATTTCAGAGAATTCTATGTCTAAATTTTTGGCAGTTCAGAATATGAATTTCAGAGAATCCGGAATTTGATTTTAATAGAATTCAGAGTCTGAAATATAAGTAATTTGGAACTTGAATTATATGGGATTTAGAGTTTGAATTCAGAACCTAAAAACAAAATACTCTATATCAAATTATTTATAGGAGTCTAAGGTTTTAGATATGAAAATGGTTTTTACACATTAGAAATAAAAAGAGTAAGAAACTAAATCATGAACAATGAAAATTAAGGTAAGGATAAAATTTCCTTGGGGAAGGAAAAATTTCCTTATTAAGAAAAAATCTTTAGAGAAATTAAATTTGCCTTGAGACAGAGTGTTTGTGGTTTTCAAAACATAATGGAATGGAAAAATCATAAGGAAACCTTATGGACTCAACATTTTCCCCTTTAAAATTTCAATATGCATCCTTTGAAAATACATAAACATTGGATCTTTCATTATCCTCATCATGAATAAGAAAGCATGGTCTTTTTGACTTAAAGAATCCGCCGCCCTTTCACTTTCCCATGGTGGTAATTTATTGAGCAGTCGTAATCCTTAATATACTCCAACCATCTTATTTGGCATATATTCAGCTCATTTTGTGTGAAAATATACTTTAAACTATTATGATCAGTATAAATATCACACCTTTCACCATAAAGATAATGCTTTCATATATTTAAGGAAAACATTACCACAACTAACTCCAAATCATGATTTGGGTAATTTGGGTCATAAATTTTCAAATGTCATGAGGCATAAGATATCACCATATCATTTTTCATGATAACATGTCCCAAATCCATTTTGGATGCATCACTATAGATCACAAACCTTTCTCCAGAACAAGGAAGTATGACCATAGTTGCACTGGAAAACCTTCTTTTATCTCTTTGAAATTATCTTCACATTCATCCTTCCAAACAAACATAACTCCTTTCCGAGTCAACTTGGTGATTGGATTAGATAATCGTGAAAAATAGTTCATAAAACGTTGATAATATCCATCCAAACCAAGAAAACTTCGGAATTTAGTTATCATTGTTGGTCTTCAATATCTTTCAATAACCTATGTTTTTTTGGATCCACAAATATCCCCTCTATTGAGATTATGTGACCCAAAAATTAAACTTTCTGAAGCCAAAATTCACAATTGGTAAATTTTTCATAAATATTTTTCTTTATCAGGATCTTAAATCAATTATCAAGTGATTTTATTGTTCTTCCTTTCTTTTTGAATAGACAATAATATCTTCTATAAATACTACCCCGAACTAATCAAGTTAGTCTATAATTACTCTATTCATTAGATCCATGATGATAGTAGGGAGATTAGTAAGACCAAATGGTATTACTAAAAATTAATAGTCTCCATAGCTTGTATGGAATGCCGTCTATGGTATATCCTCCATTTGAACCTTAATTGAAGATATCCTGAATGAATTTAAATCATGGAAAAGTATTAAGGTCCATTTAGTAGGTCAAATAAATCATCAATGTGGGGAAGATGATATTTTTTCTGGATAGTGATATTGTTAAGTTCTCAATAATCAATGCAGAGTCTCATTGATCCATCTTTTTTCTTAAGAAATAGAACATGTTATCCTTAAGGTGACACACTAGGGTGTATGAATCCCTTATCAAGATTGTCTTGGGGTTTCTTCTTCCATTATTGAAACTAAATTGGGGACATTCTATAAGGTGTCCTTGAAATAGGCACAACACCTAGTATGAGTTCTATTGAAAAGTCAACTTCATTATTTGGTGGAAGACCTAAAAATTATTCTAGAAAGACGTCACCAATCTCCCATTAAATGGAATTATTCTTAATCATGAGTTTCTCCCCAACCATTTAACATAAATAACCTTAATTTATCGGAATAAACACCCATAATATGGAATAAATTTCTACTGAAAGGTTATATTCATCCTTGAATCAATAAGTGATCATAAATTGATCTGGAATATGAAGTGTGACTTCACTTCCTTAGAAATTAATATGATCTCCATATAGAGAAATCCAATCTATGCCGAGAATCACATAAAATTCCAGTATATCATGGATCAAATTATTTTCAGGAAGTAATTTCCCACAAACTTCAACTAGAGAAGAATTATAATCTTTTAGTGTGACCATTGCGCCATTATGAGTTTTCACAGCTAACTCAACATCTAATTGTTGAGGTAATATGGTGATACCCTTATAAAATTCTTCAGAAATAAAATAGTGGGTTGATCCATAATCAAATAAAAAATTTCTACTTTAGAGTGGTTGGAAAGTGTACATTTAAGAAGTTTATTATCATAATCCACATTGCCTATAGTGATTGCAGAGGATGCAGCCAAAATGATGGGTCGGAACCTTGAAGTGGAGTTGAATGAAGAGAAGTATGTTTGGGTTGACAAGCAGGATACGATCCTGGTTGGAGGCTGCAACAAGGGGTTCATCAGTCTCGTGGAGTACATGCAGGTTTGGAATAGAATGACCACTGCCTTTGAGGCCTTGATAAGGGGGGACCCCCAGTTACAGGTCTGTGACTTATCCTGGAAGCTGTTTAGGGACATGGCCTCTGGTGGAATTCGACTTGTTTTCAATGAATCTATTTATATTCTCTCTTCCTAATGCGTTGTCAAGTTGATGTTCTTGTTGTGTGTGGAAGGTTGGAGCGACAGATCGGCTCGGATGGGTTAGAACACGCTGCTCCTTCATTGGCAGGTCACTTAGGAGGTGGCTGATCGGAGGGATGGCTTTCCATCGGGAGGGACCATGCTTGCATGGGGTCGCTGAGTGGTTCTCCCTTGGAGTGAGAGGCGTTGTTTTTGCTTGTATGAGGTGATTTCTGGTTTTTGTTTGTTGCTATTTGGTTCTGTTGAACTTTTGGTTTCCCACTTCCTTCCTCAAAAGTGGTCTTATTAATAAAAAATAATTTTTAGTCAGTCTATAGTGATTGCATGTGAATTTACTTTGTCTTTGGCCTTAAGAGTTTGTTGACATCGATCATCATCAGTAACCCCTGGATTAGGGAATTTATTGGCATAATTCCCCATTTCCTTTCACTTGTAACATTAAAGTGTAGGAGGAGCATTATGTGTATCCTTTTCTTTTCTCACTTAATTAGTCATATTTTTCCAATAACATCATCCTTCAACTACACAATGAACTTCTTTTCCACACTTAAAATATTTACTATTCCATTTTAAGACAACTCCAACCACGTTTCCTTCCACGCATTGAGAATAAGGGAAAACTCATCTTCTATTCAGTGTGGTGTTTATATTTTCCTTTGAATTCTATTTTTCTCTTCTTATAAAACCCATATAACTGATGGGTTACTCAAATCTCCATATTAACCATGATATCAAATCGAACAATTTTCTCATAGCTTTTGAAGTCCATTATGTCTTATGCCCTTTGGATATTTGGTTTTATGCCACTAATGAATCGATCAATTTCACTCTCAAGTTGGATAATAATTTTAGAAGAATACATTTCAAATCCTTTAAAATTTTATTCATAGGTACCAATAAATTCATCTTACTTTTACTTAGGCTCAAGGAATTCCTTCTCTATCATTGTTCGAAGAATACGAGGAAAGTACTTGTAGAAAAATAAGTTCTTGAACTCGTCCCATTTCATGAAATCAATTTCATATCTTTGCCTCGTATTATTGACAAGATTGCACCATTAATCATATTAACATTCCAAATGATATACTTCTAAGACGAATTTATCATGTTCAGAACATTATAGAACTAAAAATAACTTTTCAGTGGCACCGATCCATTGTTGAGCCACCAATGGATCCGAAGACCTGCTGGATGATGTTTGTCACTACCTCATGAAGGATATAACATAATGTTGGTCCCTCTTTTTCTCGTTTGGAAGACTTATATGATTCATAACTTATGAATGATGTGTGATCATGGATACAAGATTTTTCATTCCAGCTCCCATAACATTTTGTTGTTGAGGGGGAAAATCATTGCATTTCCCATTTCATTCAGTATTAATGTGATTCCTTCAAGTTACAGCCACTGAACAAAACCAATAAGCAAAGTGAGAGCAATAATAATAATAACAGAAAAACCACATAATCAATAATAAAATTTCTTTTTAGGACACTTTAGGTTTTATCCTAGGTTATTCATGGTCATTTATAAAACACTAGGATTGTATCCTATACTTAGATATATCCTTAGTGTTCTTACTAGTTCTATCTCATCTTAGTTTCTAATGGTTAACTATAAATTTTCTATGATAGAAACTATAATGGCCCATACTTTACATATATATATTACTTCAACATTGAAGAATATTTATTCCTAACATAACAAAATCCACTCCAAGACCATATAGGTTTAGTTTCTCTAGAAACTAGGAAACATAAAAAACCGGTTCATAAAACATCCACACTGTCTCCTGCTTATTTCTTCAAAAAAAGACTCTTTTTTGAAACATTTTACTTAAAACCATTCTTCATGTCCTGGGAAAAAGAATCATATGAAAGGGTGATATCAAATGCTATATAATGGTAAATAAGGGAAATATCAATCATATCATAATCATAAGAACATAACATTTGAAACTCTTATCCTAGATATAAAAGATCATAATATCATGTCATGGGATAAATCATAAAATTGAAATGCATTCCCAATAGTCATAAAAAAAGACATAAAATTTCATGGCATGCACACATAAGCATATAAATTCGTTTCATATTAGTCAAGGCTCATTGCCGAGACCATCATTGAGGACAATGTCCATTATTGAATCGAGTTCACTCCTCATTCCAGCCTTGTATTACTGAACTAGATTTAATTTCCATTCCAGTCATGTTTATCTCATGAGATATAAACATTACCCAATGCATTGGAGGTAGATATAGGTCCCAACCATCTCATAATGAAACCATTTTTACGTGTTCCAAAAAACATAAAAACATTGACCACCGCATAATCCATGAAATAAAATGTGTTTCTTAAACATCATTCCATAATAATTGATATAAAAAAATAGATTTCATAAATAACACACAATAAAATAATAGTAAAAATAGGGATAGAAATATGACCCTATTTAAATGGTGTCATATTAGATGGAAAGTAATTTTGAGAAAACACTTAAAATTAATTGTCGAAGAAAATATATTTTCTTCTTCAAAAATGTTTTCCTTCCTCAAATTGACAAACAATTTTAGAAGAAATCCTTTTATGTGAAAATAATCTTGTACGATTGTAGGGGAATATTCAATTAAATAATGAATTATGAGACCGTAAAATTTCTTTCATGCTGTAAAAGTCAGAAAACATTATTCTCATACTTTTTCTAGAAAAGTCAAAAAGTAACTCGTTCTGAAAATAAAAAAATATTCCATTCATACTGTTAAGTAAAAAAATTAATAATGGGTAAAATTGAATTTTAGAAATTGTAGAAGGACATAAAAAATATTTTCAATTACATATTTAGGAAACATGGATGTGGATAAATATACCCCATTAAATAATTACTAATAAACAATCTCGGATAAAAATGATATTCACAAAGTTATCCCTTACCTTAAGATGAATATCTTTCGTATGTATCTGAACCTCTTATATAAAAATATAAATAATTTTATTCACTTAATCCAGAATCATAATAAATTTTATGATATCATATATGATTATATTATAATCCGTTTTTACTAACATTTCATTGTCACTCATTATTCAGATATTGACTGCTTTATGTTCTTATGCATGATTTATCGAAAACGTTCATCTTCCACTTCTCAGGTTATATTTAAATCATTTTTAGAATTATATTATAACATATATCATATTTATTAATTAAATTCATGTATATAATTATGGTTTAATGATGATCATGTAGAATTAATCACATCGCATCCAGGAGATAGTAGGTCATACGTATGCACAAGCGGTGATATCATTCCCAAAATTATTGAATTGTACTAAAGTGGATGGTGTATGATATTTCATGATTACTATACTATTATAATAATACTATATAGTTATTATTTTCATAATTATACCCATTAAAGTAATGTAGTGGTGAAAAAGAGATTACACCATAGAGTGGAGGTGGTAAGTCGTACGTACATACGTGTGATGATTTCATTTTTCGAAGAATGGATAGAAGGTGAAATATGGTTGTTCCATATTTATAATAACATATCGTTATATTTTTGATACTAATGTTATTACTTTATAATGAAACAACTAATAAAGAGGAAGTATATTAAGAAATAAGTTTGAAATAATCGGTAGAAGAGATTACCTCTTCCTCGACGTGCTTCCTCTAAATCTCTTCTTAGAGAACTAGAGTATGTCTTTGAAGATGACCTGAACCACAAAAATAAAAATAGGGAATTTAATAAAGAAAAAGTGAAGTGGGTGCCAGATATTTAAGGATCAAAATGAAGTGAATAGGCGAGGGAGAAGATTTTTTTTTATAATTTATGTGATGGGTACTCTTTGAAACTCCATAAATAATAGTTTATAATAAAATCAATCCCTCCCCAAAAAACTTCCAAAATGTCCCATTTTTTTATATTAGATGAGATAGGGTTGTAACTCATCAACCAATAAATTTGGGGCAAGTTATTTTTTCAATTTAAATCATATATTTTTAATTGACACTTAGTTATTCTATTTAATTTTAAATTTGGTAATAACATTCTAAATATTTAATGGTTATAAATATTTAATTATATAATATTAATTGAACATAAATGGATATTTCATGACTTTATAGATCATATAATGATAACTTTTTAATTTTTAAATTTTATATGTGTTTTAAATAATTTAATAAAATGTTATTTTTATAAAATATCAATAGTGCCAATTTTGACACTATTCATTTATTTGAATTTCAAAAAATCCACATAAAAGATAAATTAAAACCAAAATAATAAAGACCCTTCTAAAATTTAATATTCACCTATAAAATTAATGGAGTATATTAATTAGTTTATATGATTTTTCTTTTAATGTTTTTAAAACCATTTATTTGATATTTCTATTTATAAAATAATTTCTACATAACTAGTGTGTCATCATTAATAGTGATTATTTAATCTTTAAAAATTATAAATAAGTTTATATGATGTAGGTAATTATGTTATATTTCCATATACTATCTATAGTAGATATTATCACCTAGTTATCCATATATTCAAATTAATATACTTATATAAAATTACATTCTGACATTTAGTCACATTCATTAGTTTTTATTACATTCATGTCATATTCATAGGTATGTGTCCATCAAGTGATTTAATCCAAAACTATAGATTACAAGGGTTGAATTTATTCATCCAATTGTATTTTTACAAATGTTAATGTAATTTTATAATATTATTTTTACCTTTAAATACACAATTTACCTTTAACCATGGTAACAAAAATAATTACCAAAGTTACTATTTATAATGGAGAAAAGTAAAAGTAGCCTATTAAAATAATTTAGACCTATTAATTAAAAATATGGCATCCATTTTTATAAATTTAAATTATAGAAGTTTCAGTAATTAATTTGAAATCAATTCCGTTGTCAGAATGAAAGAATAATTTTTTTATACTTAAAATATTACAAAATATTGAAATAATCTTACATATGAATTAAATTTAAAATTAATGCTAACAACATAAATTATATTGAATGATGAAAATATATTCTATTTATAATTTAAAAACATTCAATGTTATAATTTAACCATATAATTTATCTCGATAAAAAATTAGTTTTCACTTAAAATTTAGTGTGTTTTTACTATTCGTCCAAACATGAATGTTATCTAAAAATATAAAAAATTCAACCAAATTAAATTTTAATATCATGATTTAAACTAAAATGTTTTTATTGTCATATATAAATTATTAATGTAATAGAATCATAATTTAAAAGGGGTTCCCCATTCAAATGTGTAAGATTACCAATTTTTAAAGCAGGTTTTTTATACAAAAAATTGGGTTTATTCACACCATATGATTAAAATATCCATTGGATGAATAAAAATATTTTATTAAGTATATAACACATATATCTCATTAATTTCATTACCAATAGTAATTCACTCAAAAGTAAAAATATCTAATTTATATTTTTCATATATAATTGATAGCCAAATAATTCACAATGCATTTCCATAAGTTAGTTATAATTATTTCTGCTAACACCCATTGGACTCTTGAGGGTGTTTCTCTAACATCCAGGTTGGTGATGACAGATGGATGACTTCCCCCTCTCCCTCACTCTTCTCTCCTAGTAGTATTACGTGATGTTATGAATGATAGTTGCCTTTCTATATATGTGTGTAGTGGGTTGTAATGTATTGTAGTTATTTTACACACATGTATGACCAAATTTAGTATCCTAAAGAATATTTTAGGTACACGACATACAAGCTATGATGGATTGATATATAGTATATGATGTTTGAGCTATGGTAGATCCTAAAAAAATGATTGAAATATTCAGTTGAGGGTGTCTACGGTGATATTCTTTGATGCATGAGGTGCATATTACTTTATATAGTTTCCTTTAATGCATATGTGTTTTCATAGAGAGACAGATCAGTATGTGTCACATTAGGGTGAGAGAAGAAAACCAGTGGGGGAGTGGTAGTGGGGTACCTTTACTTTTATAATATGTTTAATGTTATATTATTATTTTTAAATGATACTTAGTAAGATATCCATAGTTTTTATAGGAACTTATCCTACCTGATTAGGTGATGATTCAGTTTAATTTTTTATTTACTAGGATTTAGTATGCTTTATTAAATATTTTGATGAGAGGATTCAGGGAGGATCCAACCGATTTTTACTATTATGCTCCCTCCTATCAATATAAACTATTTTTCAGGTACATAAGATATGTTTTCTAATTAGAATAGACATTAAATATTTGTGGAGTTTTTTCTAAAGATGTTTGGGCTTCATGGTCACTAATGAGATTTTCTTTTAGCACATGTAGTTTTTTAGTTGTTCTAGTTGTAAAACATTACATGCATGTATTGGGATAATTTGTTTTTTTATGATTAGGATTTTTTGTAAGCCTTATATAATCTCATATCCCTAATAATATTATTATAGGGAAATTCCTCCAATTTGTGTATATGATATACCATTAATGGTAGTCTCTAAATTGTGCCATATTATAAGAGACATTTGGGAATCATCATCCATATTCCATAATTCTAAGCGTTGGATGTATACCTTTGGTGGGAGAGGGTCATGAAAAATTGGTATCATAGGAAAGGGTTTGGGATATAATGGAGTTCGTAGGTAGAAACTAGAGAGTACCAAATGGGTTGTAGGGAAAAAATATCAGTTAAACTTATTGTGTGATATCAATAAGAGATACCAGATAAGAAACATGTATTTAGGTCCCATATGACCTGATATAAAGAAATTCATGTTTATTGATCCTTCTATGTGAGGTAACAATGGTTTTAGGTTAGAGGCCTAGGAAGAGAACTTCCATTATTCTTTTTTTTTCACATGTATTTGAAATGGACAGAATTTGGGGTTCAGTTGAACCTTAACTAATTATTCATAAATAAAATATATTACAGGTTTAGGATTCCTATACCATTTTTTATTTTTCATGTATGTATCCATGTCGATTTCCTACTTAGATTAATTTCGAAGATATTCCAAAAGATTGTCCAACATATTTTCATAGAGTTGAGGTTAATGGAGATGAAACATATATGAGGAAACTCTGAGAGATTCAACATTAAGGTCCGAAAAAGTGTGAGGGGACTATTTCAAATTGTGTGATATAGGGATGGTTAGAGGAGGTGGAGATAACATTTAGTTCAATTTGTTCTTGAAATGAGTGTTGGGTTTAATTTGTGAGGATGATATTGTGCAGGAAAGGGAGGTAGTGATGGTTCTTGTTCCTCAGGGATCGTGAGGAGTAAATTGTTTCATCGGAGAATTGGTCAGATCAGTTTGGAGACCAGTTTCTTTCATTAAACACAAAGGTGGATAGTCATCAAGAGATTCTTATCCTTAGAAACTATATTTTTTTATTTCAGGGGTTTAGGAACCTTCTATGTTATGTATCATACATAACATTAGATAAGGAGGACAATGAGAGTCATTTTGAGTTGATGTTAGATCCTGATATTAGTGTTATTCTACTCCAATTATATTAATGACTTATCATAAGTTACTAGACAGAGAAAATTTTGTTGATAGAACGTTGTTCATGGAAATATCATCATAATATGAGGAGTTTTGAGGATCCTCCATGTGCCAAAGCTATCAACCGTGGCTCACATATTCCAAGACATACGAGTATTGGGATAAAAAAGGGTATGTTTCGTACTTCTTTATCTCATTTCAGTAGAGCTGGAATATCTTAAGATACTTGAAAAGGATCATATATTTCTTTATTATTTTAGATATGATAAAAAATTGTGTGACTGCTTGGCCTTTTAATCTAGCATCATGTAGTAAGAGGTCTGCTTCATGATCAACTGTTATAATAGTATCATCTTTGGAAGTTGCAGTAGGGTACTCCTACCTATGATTACTATAGAGGAGATCTGTTAGGTAGAGGATAACACTGTGATTATCCTCATCCTTATAGAGTAGATCATGACCAAGGATGTTTTCATCATTAGGTTTATAGAGTTCATGGGGTAGGACATGGCCATATGTGTGCTCTAGAGTTTACAACACCAAGAAATCCAAACATCATTCGAGGTACCATTTTTCATGTTTTCTACTTTTGTGATTGCCTTGTATGATTCAGGAGAAACACAGTCCTTTATTTCAATTTCTATAGTATGTTCTTTGAGGTATGACATGGAGAGGCTTCCAGTTCCCTTCATGTTCATTATGCCAATTAGAGGTCGATCTAATTGGTGTTATGAGTGTAGATATTGTGAGATAGTTTTAGGGAATAACCGAACTTGGGAATAAATCCTATGTTTTTTTGACACAACTATAAAACATTATCCTAATCACGGAATACCATTATTCAGTGCAAGTTGTTGTGGATTTATTCAAAATTTAGATAATGTTCTACGATTATAATGGATATACTACCATGTTCTTTGGCTAGAGAAGATCTTAGACGAGTCAAAGGCATACTTGACCCTTGTCTTCTTTGATGGAAGAGCTGATTATGAGTTCCTGTGAGGTTTAGTTAGAAGCGCTTCCTAGGGTTTGGGAAGAGTACTCTGATGCCTTTCCTAAAGTGGTTATGAAACTACCCCCTTAACAAGAGATGAATTTGGGATATATCTATAGTTTACAACTTCTCTGATATTGATGTCTCCATATAACATCTTGTGTCTATGTTCTAAGAGCTATGGATATTGACCAATGATCTCTTGTAGTGAGGTTTTATTTGATCATACGTTTCACCTTGGGGTGATCCAGTTTTCTTCATAAGGATTTCTTATAGTATTTGGTGTCTATGTATTGATGATCATCACTTCTATTAGATGAAAGTGAAGAATATACACCCCTTACCTAGATAGATAACTAATTTATTAAAAAAAATCCAGTTGGTTCTCAAATATCGATCTTTTATTTGTATAACATAATATGTAGGTGAAGGATGAAGATATTCTAAAGACAGTGTTCTAATGTTGTTATAAGAATTATGTGTTTCTAGTAATACCATTCTATGGGAGAAACACTATTATAGTGTTCATGGGATTGATTAGTGGATTGTTCTGATATTTTTTAAAACTTTATTAATGGTTTCTTTTATCAATGAAATACTTGTGTAATCTATGTATGAGGATGAGCAAGAAAAGTATTTGAGAAGCATTTTGGGAGTTCTTCATCATTAGAATTTGTTTAAGAGGTTGTAAAAGCACGATTTTTTGAATCAAGAATTTAAGTTATTTAAGAATATTGTTTCCTAGTGTGGATTATTAATTGATCCAATGATGATCAAGGTGGTCATTTCTAATGCATCCCCCAAGAATATTACTGTGGTTTGTGGTTTCATAGGTATTGTGGGATATTATAGGATGTTCATACTATAATTATCTTGGATTGTAACTCATATAAAAACCTTTACCAGAAAAGATTATGTTCCCCTATGGACTAATTAGAGTTAAGAAATTTTTTAGTATCTAAGAGAGAGGTCAGTCAATACCCCAATTATTTGTTTTATAAAAGAGGTAGTTCGGTTTTTGGTTTACTATGACACTTCAAGTCATAGTATAGGAAGTTTTCTAATGAAGTAGAGTGTCATTGTTTATTATGGTTATCTGTTTTTAAAAACCTATAAATGTAACTATTACACTCATTATTTTGTGTTGAATTGTTTTTGTTTATTATATATATGTAGGAGAATTATCTTATTGATGAATGATGTTTAGTTTTCATCGATCATCAGAGCTAGATGCATGCCTTATTCCAATGTGACATAAATTGGAGATAGTTATAGTGGATAGAATTCATATAGGACTATGGATTTAAATTTTCTTATAAATCAATTAAGGGTGATTTTGTAGATGATGAACTATGTAGGAATTCATAAATTGGTGTTCTGTATGTATCTAGATATAATTATAGAGTGATTGAAAATCTCTATATGTTGCATCTTCATATGAGAGAGGTTAGTGAATGATGTTGCCTTTATCATATGATGGTGTAGTCAACATTAGTGCGGTGGCTGGAGGAGTCTAAGCTGGGGAACTTTGATGTAGAAGTCTGGAAAGATCAAGTTGTCAATGGTAATGCTCTTAATGGATGGTATAAGGATGATCAATATGAGTTGTTATTCCATGTGAGGTTTTTCATTCCTTTAGTGACGTGTGAGGTGGTTCTCTGTGAGTTCCACAACCCTCCCTTAACATTACATCATGGTGTGAAAAATATATATCATGATCTAAGAGGGAATTTTTGGTGGTATTAATTGAAGCATTTAGTTGCAACTTTCATGTCCACTTTCTTAGTCTTCCATAAGATAAAGACTGAACCACATGTTTCTAGTAGTTTTATATAACTATTTGATGTTCCTCAGGGGAAGGAGGAGGACATTTCTCTACACTTTATCAATATTCTACCATGACCTTAGGGATGTTATGATTATATATGCATAATATTGGAATCTCTGAAAAATAAGATCACTTCATAGTAATCAAGTAGTAATGATCAGTTGAAGTTTTGTGGAAGAAGTATCTGTGGGAGGTGGTGAATATTAATGGAGTCCCAAGTATGATAATATCTGATCATGATCCTTATTTATCCTCCTTGGGAAAATTATTTTCTATAAATTATTTTGGATCTCATTTTTTCTACTTTCCATTCACAGAAAAGTTTTCAAATAGACTGAACTATCCAAACTCTAAAAAACATGTTGTGTGCTAGCATCCTAGATTTTGAGGGTTTGTGGGTGAGGAACCTACCTCTGGTAGAGTTTACATATAAAAATAGTTTTCACTATACCATTGTTATGGAACCATTTAAGGATTATTTTTGTGTATCCTTTAAATTAACCACTATACTGGACTGGGGTTGGATAATCCAAAATTATTGGGCTAGAAACTGGTGAAAATCATAATAGAAATGGTATAGGTGACTCATGACTGGATGAAGGTGTCATAGGATCAAATTAATTCCTATGTTGATCATATTAGGAGGCCTGTAGAGTTAGGTTTTTGAGATCACGTATTCTTGAAGGGGGATCCTCATTATGGGAAGTAAAGTTTTAGTCATGTGAGTAATAGTTCTCCCTGTTTTGGGCCTTTTTTAGGTGTTGGAGCATGTTGGATTCATCTTGCACTGGTTAGCACTTCCCCCATAGATAAGTTGGATTCACGATCTATTTATTGTGTCACATATTCTATATTATCTTCCTAAAAATTCTAACATATTATATTGGTGTAATATTGAGGTTTATGATGGTAAAACATTTGAGTAGTGGCCCATTGAGATCTCTGATTTCCAAGATAAGTTGTTGCACATGTATTTTATTACTTATGTTCATGTCCTATAGTGACATAGTGGTGTGGTGGGGAGCACTTAATATTATGATTCCTATATGTTCTCTCAATATCCCAAGTTTTTTGATACTTTAGTCTTATTTTTTATTTTTATTTTTTATTATTTTGACCATTATCTAGCTTATGAAATAGTTCTTTCTTACTTGATGTCATGTTAATTACCTTACTCTTGTTTGAGAGGTATCTCTTGTAATAAACATAATTTGAAATTTTTATATATTTTATGGATTATTTAAATATAAGTAATGGGTGGGTAAAGTCTAGGAAAGTTTATAGAAGTTTTTTTAAGTTAATAAAATTATTTTTTGGGTTTCAAAATTTGATCATGGTTAGTAGAAATTGTGTTCAATCTCTAGAAAACCATGTGAGTGGTTGGGAGACTCTAGGAAAGCACATGGTTGGTGAATAATTTGGAAAAACCAGGTGGTTTATAAAATTTCCGGATAGTTCTTATTCACATAGTTATCAAACAATCTATTATATTGTGTAGTCTAACCATGTAATGAGAATTAAATTGTTTTCAAATTTGATATCTAACCCAAGATTCACCCAAAAAGTCTCATTTTTCCTTCATAAACCTATGATCACAGTTTCTAGGGTTACCTTAGGAGATTATGGTTATCTCTGATCTCCATACATCAAATTTTATGATCCTTCATGTGGTTTATCATGGGAGTCAAAGGTAAGAACTCAGTTCTTCGTCTATATGTTTGATATGCTTTCATTCTTTAACAAAACCCTATACTGGGATTTTTATTGACATACCAAAGGGAGAGGAATATTTTTAATATAATATTCTTATGATTAATAAAATTAATGTAAGAATAAAACAAGGCCTATAGATGTTTTGGGGATTAGTTGTGCCAAATAAACATGTGGTAAGAGGTTTTCCCCAATTTTGAATTTTATTGGAATTTGAAGGATCTTCAATTAATCAAATAAATACCATCTGATTTTAAATGTTTTTCCTTGTCAATACTCTAATGTATTTTCTCTTACCTATTGGATTTGAAATTCTATTTTTGGTGTCACCCATATTGGGTTTGATAATTGGATAAAAAATTATTAAAAGAAAGATGGATTTGACACAATTTTTGGGTATAAAGGGGTTATTAGTTCCAAATGGAAAGGACCTAGGTTGGTGTTTGTTAACTATTTTCATTGATAAAATCATTATTTAATTATACTTGGTGTTCAATGCTGATATTAGTGGAGCATATAGGATTACCACCAAATAACTGCTTAATGGGAGACGTATCATCAATCACGAGCATAGGGATGTCACTCAAAATACATGGGTGTGTGTGTGGAAAAAAACATGGAATATATGCCAGATTTAATTGAATGAAATGATTTTACTTCTTGAAAAGGAATTATTTTTTTATATTAATTTTGTAAAATCAATTCATCTATAATATTTTATATTGTGAAAACAATTCAAAAATTTGACAATACCCCTACCTATTTTAAATTAATGTGATCTAACCTATTACTGATCTCAGAGGAATATGAGAAACTTTTATGGGAGGTACCGAATTTGTTGTAATACTCAACCCTATATATGCACATCAGTGCATAAAAATATTTTGTTTTCCATGATATAAAAAACTGAAAGGTTTTATGCTTCACCAGGGGAGCACCTTGATAGTCATTTTCATAGTTTGTATGGATTGATCTAGGAGCGGTTCCTGTCTTAGTCTTGAGTGGTGCTAGAGTCTTTTTTAACATTAGAGTTTTAGTTTATTTTTTACAAAATTCTCATGTTACTATAATTTTGGTCTTTTATTTATAGGTAATTATTGGTTTATTCATTTTTATTTCTATTGGGTTTGTTTGAATGCATCACTTATATAGATGTCTTTGGTTTGTTTGATTCATAGTTTCGTCTTTTTATAGTTATGTGTGTATTAAATAAGGTAAATCGTAAACATATATTTCCATCATTTGGTGTCTGGGACATGTTACATAAGTATTGTAGCACCTCTTACCTAGTCAAAGCCAATGGGTTGGGAAGGGGCATTACAAATGGTATCATTTTGTTCTGTGTTTGAAGTAAGGATGGTTTCAAGGATATAGGATAGGTCCGAACCAGAAATTTATTGGACAAAAATATGTATCTAAACTTCTTATAAAAAACATCAAGTTACCAAAGCAATCTGGGTGCAAAAAAGTGTTGCTAATAACTTTTAGGTGTGTCATCAACCCATTGTCATGGTTTTAACCGGTGAGTGTTATGTATGATTCATCAGTGAAGAGACATCCCACAAAGGCAACATTATAACATGGTAATATGGTATTTATATTGTATTATTTTTACTATGTTGTGGATATATAAGGTATAACAATGAAATATATACTATAAAAGTTATAAATTGTTGACTCTATATGTGGTTTGTAGAAAAGAAATTCCACTTGTATGGAGAAAATGAAATCAATGAGAGGGAGTAGCTACGAATGTGGTTTCACTAGAACCATATGTGTACCGTGATTTGGTTTAGAGTATCACACAAGAATTTCCATCTATTGAAAAGGGTCTTATGACTAAGGAATGTCATCAGGTGAATCATTTAGTAGAATTTCTAAATCATAAACCATCGATGATCTATTTTGATATAGACCTGAACGAGAATAGTTATTGATAAGATGGATGACTAGAATATTTTACCTCTTGGGAATTCTAAATGAAATAATGGTCAAGAATCAATCTATATGCTTGAGGACAATGTGCCATCATGGTGGGATTTGTCCATTTAATTCAAGTTTGATCAAGATATTACATGGAAAGGATTTATAGAATAGTTAAATTAAATTGTCTTACCATAAATAGTCATAATAATAAATATGATAGACTCATATCAAATGTAATCAGGAAATAATTCATTGACTGGATATACTGCTAAAAGCACTCACCTTGTTCACTTTTCACTAGATTTAGCTACTAGCGAGTGACTGAATGCAATGATATTTAAGGTGGGTCTCTAACCTAAGGTCCACACAAAGGTGGTAATGTTTCTTATTATTGATTATAAAAAAATGGAGAATAATTTTATGGTTTTTGTAATATATCTTGTGGGTATACCAAGTAGAGTGGAAACGTTTATGAATCCAATTTCTGCTGGAAATTTCAGCTCAGGGAATAAATGAAATATTTAGGGTTACTAATAGGGTAACGAGGAAATATAAAATAAAAACCAGATGTTTATTCACTTATTCACTAAATCCCAACATGGTAGTTTCCATTGTGGTGTGATTATGCATAGGAAGAGGGAATGAATAGTGCCACTATGGAAAATCCACCACTACGACATGAAAGGTCATCTCAAGAAGTATTTTCATAAAATTATGAAATCATCCAATGTAACTAGCTCAAATTAACCTTGGGATTCATATTCTATGATGGAATAATCCTACCAAGTTATTTCTCATATATAGACCTATGTAAATAAGGATACATCCAAGAACACTTGGGTTGTTTAGTAAGTTTTTCACAAAGAAAGCAAGAGCTTTCTTGTTACGGTAGATTTTTAGTTTTACGGAGTAGAGAAATATATCTCAAGTGAGAAACCAGGTCCCTCCATAGTATGAGGTAACAAGTATTCTAAAAGTTTCTCTTATGAATTGTTTATTTGATACCAGTGTATAAATTTTTTTTCTTACTTATTGTGAGTTTACGCAATTGGGATTATATGGGTAAATAATTCCTCACACCATGAGAATAAAGACACCCCTCATACAGTAGGAGTGCAGAGGATTCAAGTTCCTAACATGTTCTATTACCATGGCCATTGTATAATTTATATGAGAGTTTAAGGTCCTAAATATGGTTGTTTTTTTATCTAATCTTTAGAATGGACTAACTGGTAGAATCTAAATGCCATATTGAATGCTATACTAGAAAAGTGTGATTCACATCCCCAAATAGAACTCATAATGTATTAAAGGGGGTTTTGTATATAAATATAGGTAATGTGGGATTTTTCATCTTAGTTTAAAGTACGATATTGTTTTCAGATAACAGAAGTGACTCTAGGAATTATTGATAAAACTAGAAATAATAATCTTTTATCCATAATGTATTGATACCGAGATGTCATTCCAAATGATTTATATAGGTTTCCACCTGAATAGAGACCAATTTTTTCGATTAGTATACTCTAGGGAATAATCTATATTTCACTCCAATTTAACATAATATCTCTCATGGTGTTGCATAAATTAATGTTTTGGATGAAAGAGTTAGAGAGAAAATAATTCATAAGAATCAGTACATCACCCCAAGCTACACCATTTTTATTAATAAACTAGAGATAGGTTTTCGTATATTTATTTGTTGGTTATCATAATTTGAATCATGTTATGATAAAAAAATAGTATCTACTTCCTAGAATTAATGATCTATAAGACTAATTCAAGGGATTCGAGTGGTTATATATGATTGATCTCTATTCAATATATCATCAAGTCAAATTTAGAATATAGGATATTCTAACGAAAAGTTTATGGAGTCACTATGGCCTTCATGAATATGTCATCATTGCATTTAGTATGAATAATTTACCTTCATTCATCATTTACATGATGAAATTTATCTTCCATAGGTACCTTTATTCTTATGTTGAGTTATTTTATTATGATATTTTGGTCTATTATAAAAGTAATATTGACCTTGAGGGACACTTGGAAATTTTATTGATTACATTGTGGATCCATAAATTGTAAACTATTTTTTTAAAGTGGGACTCTTGGAAACAATAAGTATGTTTCCTTAGGTACATTATTTTTTAAGAGGGAATATCCACTAACACTGAGAATATTGAAGTAATAATCTCTTAAAGACCACCAAATAATGTCTTCAAGGTGTGAAAATTTATGGGATTGGAATTCTATTATCATCACTTTGATTAGGATTTCTCAAGGTTTTCTTCTCTCATGATAGCTCTGATGAAAAGAAGTGTTCCATTTACATGGAATGATGACTGTAAAAAATTTCTTTCTAGAGCTTTAATATTGTCTCACCTCTTCTTTCATCCTAATATTTCCAAAACCAAGTCTAGTCTTGTGGTATATTGTGTTGAGTCTAGACCTAGTCTAGGTTTTTTTCTCATACATGGATATCATGTTGTGGCCTATAGTTCAATGCATTTGTGAATGCATTATAATAATTTCCTGACCCAAGAACTAAAATTAGTTTCTATTGTATATTCATTAAAAACCTAGTGTCATTACCTATTTTGGAAAAAATTCATAGACTTTATTGATCATAATATTTTCAAATACTTATTCTCTCATCAAAACTTTAATTTGAGGCAACAAATAAAAATTGAGTACCTATTGATGTTTTATTTAAACTTTGTATACACAAATGGTAAAGTGAATTTTGTGAAAGATGTGTGGGTTAGGAAATCATATAGAAAAGTGGTAAGGGAAGCTATTGATCAATGGAATATTATGAAAATTATTTTTGAAATACATCAGGATTGTGGTAAATAAAATGATATTGAAATTTTATTCCATGTTAAAATTATTCCCAACATGAATATTTTTTTAAAATATACTCAAATATCGAAACCTTATTGCACCACCATTAGTCCAAACCTAAATAGTGGAGAGAATTTTATTGGAAGTAGAGAGGTCGAAAGTCCTTTGTTACATTTTCATAATCAAACTTTGGTACCTTTTAGAAGTATATTCTTTCAGTATATCACTATTTGTAATAGTCTATTCATTTAGGTACTTAGAAAATTTACACATTCATAAAAGCTCACTTCATGATGTTTGGATTGAAATTAAAGAATTCCGAATATGTTATGAAATGTATAACTTTTTATCAGGAAAAAGATATACATCATGGATTTGTCGGTATTATACAACCTATAAATATACTTTTATAGAAGTGGATTCATATTTCCACATACATTGTCACAGGTCTACCAAGGATACTTCTAGAGCATGTTGATATTTGGGTGATAGTGGATCGACTCACCAAGTCATCTCAATTTATCACAATTGAAGATTCCAAAATAGTAGAGGATTTGAAAAATCCATATATTTGATACGTCTTCAGGTTTTATGGAATTATACTTTCAATCAAATATCATTAGGATCCTTGATTAACTTACCAGTTTTGGAGATCATTGTAACGAGAACTTGAAATTAACCTAACCATGAGCACGACATATCATCCTTATTTGGATGGGAAGTCCAAATACACAATTTTAACTATGTATCATATTCTTTGGGCATGTGTTAAAGAAATTAGTAAATCACAGTGTTACACTATTTCTTTGTTGTAGTTCACACATAATAACATCAACCATGAGATAACATGTATAGCCTTGTTTGAGGATTTATATAGTTGACCATGTCATTCTTCACTGTATTGTGTGGAAATAGGGGAATCTTCGCTAATAAGAACTAGTTTTATCCATGATACTTTGGATAAGATCTATATGATTTTATAGAATATGGTTTCATCATAAAGTCAATAGAAATATTATTTAGATCAACATTGTCAACCATTATATTTAAATGTGAGTGATCAAACCTTTTTAAAATTGTCCTCGAGACTTGGTCATTGAAACTTAAGGGGTAAAGGGATGTTAGATCCCTAATATGTTGAAATATTGGATAAATTTTAATTAATTATAATTTTTTGTAATGGTTAACCTTAACACATAGATTTAGGGTTTCCCATAATGTATTTTACGCCTCTTAACTAAAACTGTATCACTTGGATCCCAATCATGTGATAAGATGGGGTCATGTTACTCTTGAGATGGATGAAACATTTAACTATGTACAAGTTTGAATTGAGAAAATGAAAGAGAGGATTACCTATTCTAAAATCATAATTGTTTTTATAGATATTATGAAAACATGATAAGATTCAATTGGAAACTTTAGAATAAGTGAATTTCATATAGGAGTAGTGGATGAACCTATTCTATCATTCTAATGATGAATCCACCAATGGTGGGTAGAATTTAAAACCCGCAATTTTAAATCATTTACTAGTTTTATATCTTATTTAAAGATAAGAAATATTTGGGTATAGTATTGGGGAGCTTTGAGAAGTTTTCAGAATGTTTTGGATGCATTTTGGAGGAGAAACGTTTGATCATGGTAAGTAAAAAATGATCTCAAGTATCCAAGACATCATGTGAGTGGTTTGGGAGTCTATAGGTAGGTTCATAGTTAGTTCATGGTTTGGAAAAACTGTGAGACTTTGGGTATTTCTAGATAGAACCAATTTTTTTGGTTAGGACATGATTTTTAAACCATGTGACTAGAACTAATTTTTATATAAATTTGTTTTTTGACTCAAAACTCACCAGAAAAGTCTCATTCATTATATAATAACATATAAAATAAATTTTTAGGGTTACCTAAGGATATATTTGGTGATTTTAATTCTTAGTAATTCAATTTAGATGATCCTTTGAGTGAATCATCTTAGGAATCATAGGTTAGAACTCCATTCTTCATGTCCATGTTATATCAATCATTTTCTCTTTATTGTACACCTTGATTTAGATTCTAAGGACAAATATATAGTAGTGGATAAGTTTTAAGTGGATATTAATTTGATTATTTATAGTAAAGGAAAAATGATCCTATATTAGTAGATTTTTTGGGATTGTTTTCTTTCAATGAACCCAGGGAATCTCATTTTCCCACATTCCACATTTACTTGAATGCGATGGATCTTTTATTTATTAAATAAGTTCCTTCTTATTTTAACTTATTTTACCCTGTAAAAACTCTAACTGATTTCTCTCTTATAAGTTGGCTTTGAAATTGGGTTGTTAGTATCACCCAAAATGTGTTAGATAATTTGATAAAAATAGTTTTCCTAAAAGAAATATGGTTTTGGTACATGTTATTAGAATAACAGGGTTGTGAGTGCTAACTAAAAAGGCATAGGTTTTGTGTGTGTTCCTGGTTTTCATGGTATGAGGCCTTTTTGAAGTATACATGGTGCGCGATGCTAACTGTAAAGTCCCATGTATGATTTCCACTAACCAGTGTCTTGGTTTAGGATGTATCATCGCTCTGAATCATAGGGATGTTACTCGGTATATATGGGTATGTGTTTGGGAAAACATGGATGATATTTCAAATTCAATTGATTAAACCACCTTTTCTTCTTGTAATGGAAACCAAATTTTTGGTCATGCTTATTTTTTAAAATATATTCATCTATTATATTTCATATCAAGGAAACTATTTTCTAATTTATTAATATTTTACTCCAATTTTAAATTATTGTGAGGTAAAATATTTATATTTTTTTTGGTATGTGAGAAAAGTATATAGGAGTTACCCACTAAGTTATTATACTCACCCTTACATTTGAAACTAAGTGTATATGTAAGTGTTTATACCATGATAAAGAAAAGGGACTAGTTTCACAATTCGCTAGTAGAGTACCATGTTTTTCATTGTTGTAGTGCATATATATAGTTCTTGGAAGAGTTAGTGTCCTGGTATGGAGTGATTCTACCTTGGTTTTAGGGTCTTCTTCTAATTTAGAGTTTTAAATTTTTTTTCATTATTCTGCTATTACTATAGTAATAGCCTTTTATTTATTTGATATTGTTGATTTTTTTCATTATTTTTTCTATTGGATTTGGTTACATGCATCATGTATAAAGATTTATTTTGTTTGGTTTATTCGTTGGTTTATCCTAGGATGGTTGTGTGAGTGTTAAATAGGGAAAATCATTCCCCCTTGTATCATTTTGTTTAAAACCATGGAATTTATTTTTAGCCTTCATTGTTCAAGGAATGTCATTTACAATTAGTAGAACCTCCTACACAGTTTTAGATAATGTGTTGGAAATGGATGTTACATCTCCCCTAGGACAGTGTTCTCTATATTTGTTGCTTGTCCAACTAAGTGATATGGTGGTTCTCTTGTGATGGTGATATTCTTGAGAGGTATCCCATGGGTTGGTTGTTTGTATGTCCCTTTTTTCCATCCCCTCTCTATGATTTTTGTCTTAATATTCAATGGTGATGATTGTTTGAGTGGTATCTAATGTAAAGTGTCAGACCCTTCAAACTCATTCTTTCACGGGTTTCAAAAGTCTATGGTGCTTGTAGTAATATAGAATCTGGTTTGGTGGATATTGGGAGATAAAATTTGGATACATGAGAAATTAATATCATGGAATGTTGTTCTTTATGTGAGAGAATAGTTTCATACTAGAATAGTTATTCTCATCCTGAGTAAGGGTAGTATGTGGGGTGAAATTAACAACATGAACCCTCAGTTCACAAAATGAACGGTCCATGCATAGGTTTTGGTGAATCTATCTCCAAGAATTCATGTCATGAAAATTAGCTTCATTATGTGAATTGGTCATAGGTTTATGGGTTCTATGTGATGTATTTTTCAATGATCTTTAAACATGATCTATTCACAATGTGAATAAAAAATTCACATCACAAGTGTACATCTAGAAGAATACCTATAAATACTATTTTCCAATTCAATTCACTCAAAATCCATTGGGTTATCCCATACATGAGGATTATATATGTTATCTTTTAGGGGTTTTTAATCCATTTCAATTGGGATTAATTCCTAGTATCCCAATATCAAAATGTGGTGATCCAAGTTGAGTTTTTCCTTTTCTCTTATGGTTTCAACCCAGTTTAGTTTTTCCTTATCACTATAAATTTATATGATATGGTAGTTTATCACTTTCATTATTATATTTTTTTTTTGTTTTTTTGGTGCATTCATTTTGTGACTTTTTTAAAGGACTGTATATTCCTTACGGGGGAAATGATCATAGATATATGCCTTGTGTTATGCTCTTGTTCAAAGAATGTTGAAATACATGATGTATGGGAATAATTGATTCTATTATTTTAAGGTAAATTGTGTATTTATCTTATTTTATATCATTGGGTAATGGTGTAATTAACTTTAATTAATATTAAACTATAATTAATGAATTACCTCTGTTTTTTGGTTGTAGCGGTCTCATACATTTATGTTTTTTTGATGGTTTGCCTCTTGATTTTCTGTGTAGTGTTCTTTGTCATATTTTCTCATAGTTTAGAATGTTTCTTATACTTATAAATTGGATAAATAAAAAATAATTTTGTAATTTATTATGATTATATTATAAATAATAAGGTTTAATTATTTTATTAATACTTCTAAATTAATGGAAATTGAAGTGACCCTTGAAGCATCTTTAATAAATTTATAGTTATTGATTGTAGATGTCATAGGTTTTATGTGGTTGTAATCTGTGTTAAATTATTTAGTTAATTAGATATGGTAATGAATTAATTGTCTGATAAGAAAATAGTTTAGGGATGAATTAGCCCATTTTATTTTAAAGGTGAGACACGTTCGATATAGGGTCCAGATTCACTATTAATTTTTTTTTTGATTTCTACCTTGTCTGTTTTATTTGGATAAGGAGCCTTGATATATGACATGATGTGGTCCTATGATAGTTGGTAGTTTGGTGATAAATTAGTGGGTATTCTTAGGGTTTTGGCGGTGGTTGGTGCTACTGATGGATGGATAGATGGTGATATGGATAGTGGTATCATGTATAGTATAGGGACTGGTGGGTCATATTGAAGCTAGAGTTCCCATGTATGATGAATTAAAATATTCTTAGCTTATTTGGTATTAATTAATTAAATTTTGATCCAGTTTTTTATGTTTTTTGCTTGATTTTTTATTTTACCAACTCCTTCACACAACTTATTTTTCTTGGTCTATGCATCTTTTATGGTACATTGGGATGGGTCTTTGAATGCTTGAAATTATAGAATACTAATGAAAATTTAATGATTTAACCCATGATTTTGGGATTTTAATGTATGACTCCAGATTATCCTTTAGTAATTACAAATGAGGAATTTTTAATATAAATAATTAATTGTTTCTCTTGTGTGATTATACGTTATCTAGTCTATAGAAGTGGAATCTAAGTATCTTGAGAGGTGGTAGTTACAGTTGTGGTTAGGGCTGGGAAGTTTCCCATAATGTGTGTTTTTTGAACCACAATTATATTACTAATGTTACGCGATTTCATATACTACCCCTCACATGATGATTGGGTGACCAAAATCCAGTGGCCCTTGGGGAGTGTTTTCCCCATCATCCATGTTGGTGAGGATGGATGGTGACTTCCCCTCTCCCCCACTCTCTTCTTTGGGTATTATTACATGTTGATATGAATATAGATTACCTTCATGTTTATGTGTGTAGAGGTTTTTAATGTATTATGGTTCGTTCAGATATATGTATCACTAGATATAGTATCTTAAGGATTATTATTAGTACACGATGTGTGGGATGCCATGAATTGAGGTGTTGTATAGTGTGTGCGGGTTCTGGTGACTCTCAAAAACTAACCGGTTACTATCTGAGGATGAGGATGATATTGAAGAGGTTATGAGAAGCATATGGAATATATATCTTTATATAGTTTTCTTTTATGCACGGGGATTATTCGATCAATATGTCATATAAAGTGAAAAAATTGTGTCAGTGTGGAAAACTAGTGGGTGTATTAGTAGGGAACCTTACATTTTATATTATATTGATGATTATATTTTTACTTGTTTGAAATACGTGGTGAGAGGACCCTGGAGAGATTGGGAACTTAGTATACCTGGTTAGGTGAGTAATAAGTTTCATTTTTTATTCATTAGAATTTAGTTTTCCATATTTACAATTTCATGGGTGGATCTGGGGAGGATCATACTAAGTATACCAATTATTATAACACCTATCTATTAAACTATTTTTTAGGTCTAAAGGAAATGGTTAGTGACCGGGTTAGGAATTACTATATTTCGAAGTTCTTTGGGATTCAATATTTCTTCTTATGGGTCTCTATTAGTTCTTGAAATTTATTTTTTATAGTTTTTTAGTTGTATGACATTACATGCATGTAATGAGATCTTTTAATTTATTATGAGCATGAGTTTTTGAGTATTATTATCATATCTATTGTTCATAATAATCCTATTTAAGGTTAATGCCACCCATTTGTGTATATGATATATCCCCAATTTTAATCTCCAACCAATTTCCAATTGGAGGTTGGATTTAGGAATCCACACCCCTCTTCCTTTATTGTTGTCCTTGGAGGGGTACCATCGGGGGAAGGGGGTTGTGATAGATCAACCCCTTCATGAATTTTCTTATATTACTTATTTTTTGAAACTATAATTCTGATTTAACCTTGATGTTGTAGAATTCAACATTCATCTCAACTTGCTGATATATGATTTTCTTATATGACCTTGAAATATGAGAATCTCACCTTTGATATTACAAAATACTAAGTCTAGAATTCATATATAGTGGTATCTAGATAGTTCTATATAATATTATAAGATAATATAAGATGAAAGTTAAATTATTCTCCATTATTTTCATTCTAGTACTAAATTCAGAATATGTAATATTAGATTTAGATTTTTCATGTTTATCTTATGGTTCAAAATCTAAATATAAATTATTCTTAGTAACACTATTCAGAATGTTGATGATGTTATCTATGTATAATTTTTCTTCTCTTCTTCCTTTTTCTGGTTCCTGTCTTTTGGTTTCTCCTCTCATATTTTGATGATATCACCCTAAATTTTTATGATATATTCCTACTTAAAAAAAATCCAATTTCATTGATATATTTATTCACATGAAACACTATGTTTAAAAAATCCATTAAAACCTATTCAAATATTATTATGAGATATTTTTATCATTTTTTAAATTGTTATGTCTGTATTTTCTTAAGTTGATTTTTTGTGATTTTTCAAAAAATATATATTTTCCATTGAATTTGAAAACATAACATTTTTTTAAAACTATTATAAATTTTATTTAAATAAATTATTTCAAAATTATCATTATCATTTTTGGATTTGGAATTAAATTTATATAGGGTCCATTTGATTTACATTAGGCTATGAACTTTACATGATTTTGATATAAGTTAATTTGTTTTCATTAAAAAGCGGTTTAAAACAACATTTTATAAAAATTATGTGGATTTATTTTTAAAATATTTTATAAAAATTATAGTAATTGAATTAGATAAAATGGATTCCATGTTTTTAATTAGTAGGTATAAATTTAGTTAATAGATATGTTATATTTTTAGCTAGTATGAATAATAACTGTGGTAAAATTTATCACCTCGGTAAAAGTTAAATCAGAAAATTAAAGTTAAAAATAATGTGATAAGGCATTAAAATTTTACCCAAAACAATATTCTAAGTCATTGGATGTAATTAATTTGACCATATTGATCCTAAATTTTAATATGATTCATATAGTTTCCATTTTCACAAATAATTGACTTTATAATATTTTATATCTTCCAAAAATTACAAATATGCCACTCACCTCAATTTTAAATGGATACCCTTTATCACATTTATTGACACCAATTTGAGAAACCAAGATTTACAAAAAACTTTCTAATTATCCTCTCATCATCTCTATCCATGAATAATAGGTGATTACCATCTTAAAATACAATTCCAATGTCCCTAAAGAAGGGATCTAAAGGAAGTCTACCGAAGAAGATGCAATCTTGTTTACCAACACTTTCAAGTTTTTTTATTCTTCTACTTCATCTAAATATATTTTAAAAATACTAAAATATTAAACAAAAAATAATAAATATATTTATATTATATTATGATTATGGTCTAATAATTTTCTACCCCTTTTTCATCCTAAAAAAAGAAAAAACATCATTCATGTATACGTACGACTTTCCGTCTCTATGTAGTACTGTAAGTTTTTCATCATAAATTAAACTGGATGATTTTAAATATTTTAATAATGAGCATATATGTAATTTATGACATAATTATGTTTTTGTAAATATAATATACCATTTACCATCCTAGATTCCAATCCTTTGGAAAATGATAACGTCACTTGTGCGTATGTGTGGCTACCATCTTCTGAAACCAATATGATTCTTTTTTAATTTACAATTTATATGGATGGTAATAAGGATATAATTCATGAATATATATGATATATATGGAATGAAAATTATGCTTTACATGTGATTATTAATTTCCATTTATTTTGTTCTATCCATCAAAAAGGGAAAACAACGTTCTTGCGTATATATGGCATAACATCTCCATGAACGATGTGATTTATGTTTATATATATATATATATATTATATAGATGAATATAAATAAATATAATGAATATATATGATATTAATATCATCATTAACATTCTATGTATTATGGAACCATATACAAGTATGAGTACTAGAACTATTGAATAAAAAATCTCCTAAAAATGAAATAGTTATCACCCGAAATAATGATAATAATAAATTATTATTAATAAAATAATGATAGAATGAAAAAAATGGATCATATATGATATTATATATTGGTACACTGTTCATATATGTATGTATAATAAATATAAATTTATTATACAAGAGGTTAAAATCACATATGAGACAAGTCAAACATTATGTAAGGGGTTTCATAACTCAACTTTTTTAACTGGTTATATTACTTCTTTATTGACTATGTTATGAAAAGATTATGTGTGAAATGACCTGTTACTATTTAATGTTCTATTTAAACTGGTTTTTACAGATATAACACCTTGATATTTTAAAATAAGAACAATATGTTTGATAGCGTATATGACATGCAACAATTAGCATAAACAATCTGTAAAATATATTGTTTAAACATGACCATTATAATCTAGAAATTGAATTTTTGGGTATAAATAGGATTAAATTATTTATTAAATAAATTTATAGGTTCTTATTAATATAATTATATTGGTAAATTTTTTCTAAATATCATATACTTTTTAGTAAAGTTTCTTTATTCTTCAAAAATTCATTTTCTTCAAAAATAGTTTTTATTTATTTTTGTGAGTGAATAATAAATTAATAAAAATTTTATAAATTTAAACTTTTTAAATGATAAATATTTTTTAAATCATCATATCAAAATTACCATTGGGTGATATTTTTCGATTTTTATGAAAATATTGTTTTTCAAATAAATAGTGAAAAATGTTGATTTCATTAAAAACTCTATTTCATTTAAAATATTTAATATTTAAAATTTTATTTTGGATTAGTTTTTAAATATAATTAGATTATTTTTATTTTAAATAATTTAAATATTTCATTTTTAATTAATTTTATAATTTGATATAGTATAAAAACTTTCATACCTAAAAATCCATTTTAAAAACCGATTTTCATCGTGTCTCATGGGTCTCATTTTAAATTAAATTCCACCACATTAGTAAATTGAATTTTTAATAATGGACTCCATAGTTATAATCAAGTGTTCTAAATTTTTTAAATAGTCACATTTTATTTATAGCCATTATAAATAGCTACTATAGTAAATAATTATCACTACAGTAAGGGAAAATTAGGTAACAAATATAAAAAATAATTTGATAAGGACTAAAAATTGACCATAAAACATGCCTTTATACTATTTTATGTGTGTAGTTTTTCCATTTTCACACAATTAGTCAATATATGGTCATTTTGTGCCATATTTATTTGATTTTGACCTTTATAATATTTAAGTAAAAGAGTAAGAAAAAAATGTAATTTCATTGATTTTAATAACACTAATATTTTAATAAAGGGATAAAAATAAATAATGTTTAGCCATAAATATTCATTTGAAAAATAAATGATTTTTTTTCACGGTAATTTAATGATAATTTTTAGTATTTAAATAATTATCTTTAATTCTTTTGAAATACTGACACAGTGTGAATTCAATTAATAAAAAAATAAAACAAATGATTTTAGAAAAACTAAAATGTAATATGAATTATATGAATTATTTCATTTTGATAATTTTTTAGATAAATATAACATGTTAGTGTCCTATGAAATGATTATATTTCAATTCAATTTCTTCCTTGCCATTTTCAAATTCAAATTAAATGAATAGTCCAAAAAATGGCATTAATGATATTTTATAATAAATAATATTTAATTAAATGGTTTCAAATTCCTAAAAATTTTATATTAATCCAAGTGAATGGGATATGGTTAAAAATATCATGCATGTTGCATATATTGGAAAATTTATTTTTATAGTAACCAGCATGACCCCTAATGTGTGAAAACATTATTATCATGGTAATGTTAAAAAGGGTTAATATAGGTTAAAATAAACACTTAAGGGTAAGAACCTAAACTAAACATGTAAAAATTGTATTTCATGATATTTTTCCAACCCATTTTCATCCTATATTAATATTACATAATTTTGGATCATTTTTTAAGTGAAAATGGATTTATATTAATTTTATATTTTAATAAATTCCATAAGTTCCCCACCACTAAATTATAAAAGGAAACCTCCTCTTATTTATTATTCACACTTAAGAAGACTTTTTTTAGAAAATAACAACGGAAATCCCTTCTTTACTTCCATTCCCACATCTTAATGGACTTGTTTTGATAAAAAAACCCTCATAGAAATTATTTTGGTGTAAACCTAAATATCTTGTTCTAAAAAGAGGTATCGTTCTTAACTGAGCATTTTTTATTTATTCTTCCACATACTTCAAATATTACTCAAACATAATGATATAATAACACAAGTATCTCCCATATACTATGATTTTATTATGTTGATGGAATATCCTACATCTTTTAGGTGAGATATGATAATGGAAGAAGGACTATAAGGGGGAGAATATGCCTTCATTTTAATTATTATAGTTACTAAATCATAATTACAAAATTTGGTGGTTTAAAATTAATCGAAGATTATTTCCTATAAAAAAATAATAATGCATGTGTGAGAAGTGTATTTAGAAAATTAAAGAGAAGAACAAAATTAATTTTATAAATGGCTCAATCTAATCAACTAAGCCCAGTCATTACACCCCAACTGAAGGAGTATGTCACCCACTCTGAAAGAGAGACATATAATTTTACATGGGATAAATTTAAACCCAAAAAAATTTAATGGGATAAATATCAATCTAGGATTTTATGAGAAGAATCATTAACCCAACACACACAACCTTTTTCAAGAGAAAACAGGAACAAAATATTTCTACCAAGGGCATCCCCAACCTATAATTTCTACATTTTTGATAGGTAATCATAACCAAAGAATAATTTATATAGGTGGTATAACCTATTGTTTGAATGATATAAGTGCAGATAAATCTACCCAGTCTAGAATATAAAGGCACAAGAATTATAGAATCACTAGAGAGTTGTATAATGTATGTTGTATATGAAGTAGTTGTCACAGTCCCTTTGAATGGATTTGAATGAAAAAGTATCTGAATTCTATACAAGTTATAGGACAAATATTCAATGAGAAATAATTCAAAGAATTGTTTTTCTCCCCTGTGTGTTCGTTATAATTGATGTAAAAAGTTGAGCACTGGATCACTTTGATTGATGTAATAATATACACATATGATATCTCCTATTATCATTGTGTATTATTATATGTAATCTATGTTTTACTTCAAATAATCCTAGATTATTTTAAATACAAATCCTTTTGGACTATACACTTGAGAAAATAGTTATCATAAAAAAGTGATAAAATTGGATTATCGGAAAGAGAGAGAAATTATAATTGAAAAATAATCATACAAATCATGACTAATATTTAAAATTGTGATGAAAAATTCAGATAAATTTGATATAATTCAATAAATAATTGAAATATTTTCAAGAATAATAGTTCAATGAAAGATCCCATGAGTATAGCATGTTTGAAGTTTAAATATGAAATAAAAAAATGTTATTTTTTTAAACATGCAGTAAACACATGGAGAAATTCGAAAGCTAATAACACCTCATTAAAAATTAATAAAGAAGTTAAAATGAGTTTAATATAATATAATATTAATTAAAAAACAATATAATCACTGAAAACAATATAAAAAAATAAAATTATTTTTTGAGTTTCAAGATGTACATTTCATGCGTGAATATAAAACATCATTCGATCTTCATAAAAAAATGTTTAAAACATTGAAAATAACTTCATACAGGTTTTACACAATGAATATGAACATACAAATTCATTATAACAATTTAAATTAGTTAAATAAACTTGAAGATAATAGATATATGAATGAAAATGTAAAACATAGTATATTTTCTTATAGGAATTCATGTAAGATATTTTCACATAGGTGTTTTTCTCTATATAGGAGAATTAGAAACATAAGGGAATGAAAATAGGTGATTCATGAAAGAGATTCAACTAGGTGAAATTGATGTAGGGGATTCACATAAGCTATTCATGTAAGAGAATTCCTAATGTATATGATTTGGTCGTGTATCCAAAGCTCTCACATTGGTCATTTTCGCATGTAAACAATTCTGTAAAATTGTAAGCATATTGATTTCTCAAACTTTTGACCTAAAAATGACAGGATAAAATCTAGAATTAACTTTTGGTCATTTATAATTATATTTAATTAATTTTATTATCTTTGTAAATAAAAATTAATCACCTTAATTGGATATAATATATTTATTTTATAAGGGTAAAATGAAATGAAACACACACATGCCCACACATATAGGATTGTGAGGATAGATCATACCCCCACGGGATAAATTATTCCCCCAATCTAAAAAACATTTCATGACATGAGGTCCCATAAGAAATTTTATTCCCTAACATTTTTTATCCAAGGCCTAGAATCCCAACATCCACTATATCTATTGATTCATCCACCATCGGACATGATCGTGCACCATGGACCCACCATCACCCACTTGACACTTGCCCAATTTCCATGAGTCGTTGTTGAAATACCATTACAGTCAAGGAAGGTACCACTAGACGAAACCATAGACCAAGGACCCACCATCACCGAATGATATTTTCCTAACTTTTTTCTACCATTGATGTGAAACCGATTTCAAACTTCATCTCCATCGAGGAAACCATCGCCTAGATAAATCCTTTTACCAAGGATTCCCCATCTATCACTTGAAAAATTACCGAATACATGTGACTCCTTATAAAAATACCCTCACAGTCTACAAAACCACTAATAGATGAAGCCGTTCACCATGAACCTGCCTTTACCCACACATAATTCTCCAAGTTGTTAGCAATGACGTGAATCTTCCACCCAATAGACCCATTCATCATCCAACCGCCTGAAATAATGGGGTTCTATAGGATTTGATCTTAGGATTCAATCCAGTATTAAGGGGTGCCTTTCCACTAGTATGGAAACCAAATTATCCATAATTAGATATGTATAACTCAATTGATCATTAAAAACTAGATGCAAAATAGTTCTGGAAAATAGAAAAAATCAAAAAGAAAACATATATTGAAGTCAGAACTAATTTCAGACATGGAAAACATCAATTCAAAAGTTTATGTCTTATAATGAAATGTTGTAAAATTTATTATCTTTCTAACAATGATATAATACTATTTTTTGAGTATTTAGCTCAAAATATACTCAAAATACAAAGGGATCCTGATTCTGAAAATCAAATACAAGGATTTTAAAATTGACCTCAAGAATTCTGATTTGGATAAGTGGTTTACCAAAGGGATACATTGGGAACAATATATTTTCAGTATGGTAAGTATATAAAACTAATCTAAATGATATTTAAAGGTCCCAAATGAATTATTTATCCTAAGAACTCAAAATAAAACTTGAAGAACATGTTTTGGAAAATAAAAACATGAAACTTAAATATAAATTATGAAAAGGATATAACGATATGATCAATATTAATTATAATTTAATTAATAAAACATTCAAATTATTAATAAATTAAAAAAAATAACAGTCAAAACATAAAGTGGTTCAAACACCCACTCGACATTCTCCCACATTTTTATAATTACAAAACCAAGTTTATTTAAAAAAATTCCCCCATTTGATAGTATAAATAAGATAAGGTTTAAATATATATATATATATAGAAACGTATTATAATTTATAAGTTAATTACATAAATAAAACTATAAATATTGAACATGTGAATTTTAAAAAATGTAACAAGGAACCGCGATAAAGTCATCTACTCTTAAAAATTATAATTAAATCCATTGAGTAGAATGTTTAAATGTTGTTTGAGAAAAACAATGATAAATATTTTATAAAATAAGAAATTATGAAAACCGAAGGATTAAATTGAAATTTAACATCATCTAGGATGTACTAAAAGTTTAAAAATATTTATATAATTAATATATATGTTCATAAATTAAAAAAGAGTAATCTAAAAAAATGATTTTAGATTTTAAAAATTTCGTGAAAATCTAAATAATTCTGTATAGAATGTTACTCAAACTCCCCCTAAAATTATGGATGATAAAACTATAGATAACATGATATCACTACTGGAATTATACCCTTTACTAATGGTTCAGAACCATTGGTAAAGGCCTGAAACCATTGTTATATTATATACCACTGGTTTCCCAAACCGTGGCCAAGTAAGACGTGGGTAAAGGCTTATACCAACGGTTTTGTGTAAACCGTTGGTATATGTGTTAAAGTAAGAGATATACCAACAGTTTCACAGAACATTGGTATATGTTACCCTTATACCAATGGTTCTAAACCATTGGTATATAGTTTACAGTATACATCCAAAAAATATACCAATGGTTTTTAAAACCATTGGTTCATGTTTATACCAACAGTTATAAAAAAACCATTGGTATAATAAACATCAAAAGGCTATACCAATGGTTTTCAAAATTGTTGGTATAGATATGCTGCATCTCTATAGTAGCCAGAAGCCCCCTCCAACCTGCAACTCTCTATGACCTGCAATAACACATACATAGATAGAATCTAAAAGCCAACATGGGATTGTTAAAATTCATCCATAATTTAGAAATTTAGAAATTTAAAATTCATTCCTCACTCAAACCATAACAGAAGAGAAAAATACAGAATCCAGCACATCCACAATCCAATACATCCAAAATTAAAATTCAATATCACCCATAAGATCAATACAAATTTAAAATCCAATACATCCAGAATCCAATACACATAACAGTATTAAAAATTTAGAATTCATTACCAATAAAACAAGAATCCAATACATCTAGAATTCATAAATTTAGATTTGTAAAGAAATAACACCCATAACAGTATTCAAAATATATAATTCACTCCTCTCTCAAACCAAAACACTAATACACACATGATTAAATGACTAAATGTTATTGGATGCACATGGGATGTTTACTTATGGCCTTGGGTTACTTATCTTAAAACCAATAGAAAAACTTGGGTAGAGTTGACCAGGATCATGATACCTGTAAGATAGAAAATGGTAGTGTTCATGTGTTTAGACCTATAATGAGTTATAAGTAGCACATGGGATGTTTATATTCCTCTAATGACTATTTATCCGTGTATAAATTGTTCCTGATGTGTTATTGGGAAACATTGGGCAATCTCGACATATGAGTTGGGTTACCAGAATACCCTACATTTTTTTCATAGACTTTTCATTTGGAATAAGGGGGTATGTGGCTAATTGTAATTTGGTCTCTTGAGTGTGATGTGAGATGAATCCCCATTTTGGGTAGTGGGTATGAATATTCAATTATGTCTTTGGTATTGGGTTCCCAAAGAGACTTCGGTTTTGTCCTAGAACCCACTGTTTGAGGATTGGATTGTCATATTAAATCTCATGTGTTTTAGAAGAAGGGTAGGAGTTCCTCGCATGAGAAGTGTATTGTGTGAGGCTAGACCATGGATCCTTGGGCTAAAGTATCAACACAATACGGACATGTTTTGTCGGTTTTCTATATGCAAGTTTCTGTTATCAATTAAAATTATTTCCATTTCAAATAAAAGTGAGACATTTTGAGTGGTACTTGCCACACCGTGCCTCAGATTGAGGCAAGGTTGACTCGTACACGTCACAAATGACCCATGGATCATTGTGCTAAAGTATCAATATAATACAAATGCATTTGGTCTGTTTTCCGTATGCCTAATGTTTTTTTCACTTAAAATGTTGTCCATTTCAAATAAAAGTGACACACTTTGATTGGTACCACACACACTATCCTGCAGATTGAGACAGGGATGACTCACACACATCACAAATGACCCATGGATCCAAGTGCTAAAGTATCAACACAATCAGAATATATTTGGTCAGTTTTCCGAAAGTTTATTGTCTTTACTTAAACCAGTGTCAATTTTAAACCAAAGAGATACACATTGTCTGATAACGGCCACCCCATGCCATGGATTTGACAAGGTTTGCGCTTACATGTCAAAAATGACGTATGGATCATTTTCTTGAAGTGTCAATACAATCAGAAGGCTTTTCGATAGTTTTCTATATTCAAGTTGTTGTTTTTACTTAAAATCTTATCCATTTCAAATAAAAGTGAGATAGTTTGAGTAGTACCAGACACACCATGCCTCATATTGAGGAGTAATTCACTAGTTCACATAAAAAATTACCCATGGATCATTTTCAAAAAGTATCAACACAATCTGAAGGCGTTTGGTCGGTTTTACATATTCAAGTTGTTGTTTTCACTTAAAATGTTGTCCATTTGAAATAAAATTGAGTCTTTTATTGGTAACGACCACACCATCCATCAGATTGAGATGGGGATGACTCATACATGTCAAAAATGACCCATGTATCCTTGTGCTAAAGTATCAACAAAATCAAAATACGTTTGGTCAATTTTCCAAATGTCTGTTGTTTTTACTTAAAACAGAGTCCATTTTAAACAAGAGAGATTATTTGAGTAATATCGGCCACACCATGCCTTGGATTGAGGTGGGGATGACTTGTACACATAAAACATGACCCATGTATCGTTTTCTTGAAGTATCAATAAACCCGAAATCGTATGGTCGGTTTTCCCAATGAAATTTGTTGTTTTTACTTAAAATCCTATCCATTTCAAATAAAAGGGACATAGTTTCAGTGGTATCAGACACACCATGCCTCAGATTGAGGCGAGGTTGACTAGTACACATCAAAAATGACCAATGGATCGTTTTCCTAAAGTATAAATAGAATCCTAATGCGTTTGGTTAGTTTTCCAAATGCAGGTTGTTGTTCTCACTTAAAATATTGTCCACCTGAAATAAATGTGATACAATTTGAGTTCTACCGGCCACATTGTGCCTCAGATTGAGGCGGGGTTGACTCGTACATGTCAAAAACGACCCATGGATCATTTTAATAAAGAATAAATAGAATATGAATACGTTTGGTTGGTTTTCTGTATGCTGGTTGTTGTTTTCACTTAAAATGTTGTCCAATTCAAATAAAAGTGAGACAGTTTGACTAATACCGGCTACATTGTGCCTCGTATTGAAGCAAAGACGACACTTACACATCAAAAATGAACCATAAATAGTTTTCCGGAAGTATCAATATAATAAAAAAGGGTTTGGTCAACTTTCCATATGCAATTTTTTGTTTTCACTTAAAATCATGTCCATTTCAAGTAAAAGTGATACTATTTGAGTGGTACCGACCAAAATGTGCCTCATATTGGAGCGGTGTTTACTCGTACATGTAACAAATGACCCATGGATCATTTTCATAAAGTATAAATAGAATCTGAATGCGTTTGGTTGGTTTTCCGTATGCATGTTGTTGTTTTCACTTAAAATGTTGTCTATTTCAAATAAAAGTGAGACACATTGAGTGGTAACATCCACATCGTACCTCAGATTGAGAAAGGGTTAACTCATACATATAAAAAATGACCCATGAATTATTTTTCTAAATTATCAACACAATCAAAATATGTTTGGTCGGTTTTTCGAATGTCTATTGTTTTAACTTAAAACAATGTCCATTTTAAACAAAAGAGAGACACCTTGAGTGATACTGGCCACACCATGCCTCTGATTGAGTCGGGGTTGTCTTTTACACATAAAAAATGTCCCATGGATCATTTTCATGAAATATCAATACAACCATAAAGCATTTGTTAAGTTTTCCATATTAAAGTTGTTGTTTTCACTTTAAATCCTATCCATTTCAAACAAAAGTGAGACAGTTTGAGTGGTACCGGCCACACCATGCCTCGAATTGAGGCAGTGTTGACTCATACACGTCCAAAATTACCCATGTATCATAGTCCTAAAGTATCAATAGAATCCTAATGTGTTTCATCATTTTTCTGTATGAAAGTTGTTGTTTTCACTTATAATCTTGTCCATTTCAAATGAATGTGAGATAGTTTGAGTGGTACTGGCCACACTATGCCTCGAATTAAGTCAGGGTTGACTTAAACACATCAAAAATGACCCATTGATCGTTTTACTATAGTATCAATTGTATATGAATGTGTTTGGTCATTTTTTCATATGCCAGTTGTTGTTTTCACTTAAAATGTTTTCCAATTCAAATAAAAGTGAGACAGTTTGAGGGGTACCAGCCACACTGTGCCTCATATTGAGATGGGGTTGACTCATACACATCAAAAATGACCCATGGATCCTTGTTCTATAGTATCAATACAATATGAAATCATTTGGTTGGTTTTCTGAATGTCTATTGTTTTTACTTAAAATCCTCTCATTACTTCCTCTTTTCAATTTGGGTTTGTACTCTTCTCCCATCTTCTTTAGAATCTCTAAAACCCTTTTTTACGTTGGTATTTAGGGTGAATCTTGAAGAGATCTTATATTCGGATCCGAGACGCCAAATTAAGAGTGCGATTGTCTCCAGAATCGAGGTAGGTGGTCAGTGCTTGGTACTAAATTAATAGTAATGGAATGTTAATTATATTGGGATTTAGGGTGAATCTTGAAGAGAGCATAGATTGGGCTCAATGACCTTATGATGTAGAGATTGGGGTGATGATGTCAGTGATACAAAATTGTGTGAGGTACCCAGTGGAGGATGAGGATATATGTGGCGTGGGTTATGCATGGTAGGGGGAGTGTGGGGGGGAGGGGGCTGTCTAGGGTCGAGGAAGGAGGGGGGTTGTCTGGGATCCAGGATGGAGGGTATTGGGCTGTCTGGGGTCTAGGGAGGAGGGGGGATGTCAGAGGCGCTATCTAGGGGGCTGTTCGGGGGGCTTTCCAAGGTCTAGGGAGGAGGGTGGGGGCAATCCAGGGGGTTGTACCGGTTTCATAGGATGGTATATACATATTTTCTAGGCAAATAATTTCAAGGTTAAAAAAATAATTTCATTATATCAACTTCAAATCAGACCACCAAATATCTAAATTCCACTAAATATTTACAATTTCATTAAAATAGTGGGATTTCATAGAAAATCATAAAATCACGATTAATTATTTATAGATAAAAAAATAAAGATAATGTGACCTACCTAATCACACATATACTCAGGCACACCAAATCAATAAACCTCAAAGGTCAGTACTGTCAGTCAAAAATGTAACAGATCAATCAATCCCTCATCACCAACACTATCATCACCATCATCTTCACCCTCACCCTCATCCTGATTTTCATCCCCATCATCGTCCCCACCCTCCTCCTCACCCTCGTACTCAGCCTTGGCCTCCTCATCACCCTCCTCCTCCACCTCGGCCTCCCCCTCTCCCTCCTGCTCCGCCTTGGCCTTCTCCTCACCATCCTCCTCCTCCACCTCGGCTGACTCATCACCATAGTCTTTAAGACCACTAGAACATCCAAATGGTGCACCATATATATAATTCATCAATAACATATATTCCTTGCAAGCAGTGTTGGCCTATGGTGGATGTGTTGGACGTAAAGGTTCCATCAATTTCATAAATGCAGTATTTTCCATAGCAGAATATGTTTCCATCTCTGTGACCCTTTTTCAGCCTATTCTGCCCATGATTTAACCTTCTACAACTCGGTGGCACTACAGCTCGTACCTGAGGAGGGCGAATACCACATCGAAACTATACTTTTCCCAGGCCGGTAGCGTACTCCACCAGGGTGCTCATCTCCCAACACCCGATGTAAGTGATCGTTTGGCCCAAAATTGTTAGGTTCCAGGGAATAAAGGGCATCTAAAGCAGTGTGTTACAAATATAAATATATTATTAAGTTACAAAATAGAGATTAAAATTTTAAAACTACAGAGTAAAACATAAAATCTACTACTGAGTCGGTTCATTAACCACACTTCCATCTTTCTTCTTTCTACTCAAGAGAAAACAATTTTTCTTGAGTCACACATCCTTCTATATTAAATTTATGCTTCTACAATTACATTTAATATCGAAAACCATAATTAAACAAAGGATACCAAAAAAATATTAATTTCATAACTACAATTATATAACAACTTTAGAAATCTAATAACTAACAGAGGAAGCAATAGAAAGTGCAAGTCGTAAAGAAATATTATAAATTGTCATACCAGTTGTCTCTCATGATATGGTATTGTAGAACATCCCAATGTTTGGATGTATTTCTTAGAATCAATGTTTTTTTATTTCTTACAGATGCATCCGAAATAAAATTCAATAATTAGTATCAATGAAAAACATGAAAATTTTCATTTCAATACTTCTAAATTGATTAATACCATAAATTGGATAGTCTCCCAATGAGTAATCATCTATCGATACTCTTCTAATGGACAATCATCCATGACAGAGACCGCCTCTAACTTTCTTCCCACGCTATCATGCTAGCCAATATACAAATCATGCTTATAAGATCTCCAAATCTTGCCTAAATCTTTTAGACATGCTGGTCATGCACCCTCACCATTGGGGAAATTAAACCACAGTTGAAACCAAAATATTAATTCATGTAAATAAAAAAATTAATATATTTGATTAAGTAAAATTGATTTTTTTACCCATATCTCTGCCCAGGCGTTATCCTTGACTTCATTTGGCAGCTGTCTCCATGAGAGCGGGCTCACAGGAATGATGTCGGAGTATTTGGAAAGCATCGCCAAAAAACTCCGACATTACTGCCCTGATTTTTCAATCACTTGACTATCTTCATTGTATAACACCATCAACTGCCTGCGGCAGTTCCACGCCACACGCATGCGTGTATGCCCTCTCCCCCACCTCCTATCTGTAGATGTATCTGTTATGAAAGAAAAAAATATTTTATCAATACATGTTATAATAAAAATAAATAATGGTGTAACAATTTTTAGGGTTGTATAAGTATAGCTGTGGTAGTTTGATCAATGGGTTCCACTAGATCCGTAGAACCTGAAGGAACACCCTTTACAGATAGAGTGAGTCTAAATGTGTGTTCCGCAGGGACAAACTCTTGTGGGAAGGAGTCGAAGAATATGGAATATAAAATCCCAGAGAGATTGAAGCAGGTGTAGAAGAAGATGATAAGGATAGATGGCCAAATATTGTATGGGGAGTGGGAATCATCAACAGATATGATACAAACAGGTGAGTAGGGTCAGATGTAAAGGGTGGTGAAAACATGGGAGGCCTAACTATCCCATGTGTCCCTAACGGAACACTAGGATCATAATGTGGGATTGATGGTATGTTAGTGGGAGGGGTAGGGTCTAATCGGGTACGCTGACCAGATCGTCTAGCTCCCGTACCACCCCCTCATACGAACACCCCGATTACTGGGACAACTACTCGGCTTCTCATCAAATAATTATTGCCTAATAGATGGATCCTAAAAAAATGTTTAAAAAAATTATTAAATAAAATTATATATAATTTTAATATATATATTTGAAATAAAATACTCACTGCAGGAACTGGTTGTGGAATTCCCAGCTCGGTCATGCGATGATTGTTGTCCATAATCTATTTTCGACGCCTATCATTAATTGGTTTCATTTCCTACATTTCAAAACAAATATGGAAGTAAATATTAAAGGATAACTAATGTGTAACCCAAAAAACAAAATAAATGAGCAGGAATATGGGGATTCATGGATAATTTAACTAACCATTGTTTTAGGTGAGCTTGAACAAATATATAATAATGTTAATAAATCTTACAAGATGTAATAAAAAATTTAATTTTTAGTAGGATGGTTATTTACTATGTTTCATCAGTCTATTAAAATCATGGAACATTGATTCTACTAGATTCAAATGTGGAAAAGAAATTATAAAAATTTAGGAAAAATTTAATTTCTTTATCTTAGGTAGATGATGCAGGTTTCAATATTAAATCAATTTGAATAGAACCAACCTTAAAACTCCAACTCGAGGTAAACCAAAATAATTGAGAACATGAATGGATGATTTTATATATTTCCCACCAGAACTTCAGGTTCAGAGTCAACTATGAAAATTGAGCTATTGGAGTCATCAAAATAAATAAATTGATTGGTTCTAATGGCAGTAGGGATGGTGTCAATTCCATCATCACCCTCATCAAAAATGTGTCTTGAAATTACTTTAACTATGACACCAAATTTAGGTCAAATTTGGTCTTTGACATAAAAAACATGTTTATCCATTGATGCCAATACATATGGTTTTTTGGTAGAAAGAGTGCGAGTCATATTAATTACACAAAATCAAAAATCATCAATAAATTTTCCATGTCTTGTCATCAAATCAATCAAATGGCATTTCATCATCGTGTCTCGTCCATGAGAGTAATAATCTAACATTATTATTTTTCCAACGACTCCATAATAACCCAAATTTTTAAATCATGGTCTACTATCTGACGCACTTTCATAAAAATATTTTGTGGTAGTATCAATAACACCATCATTATGTGTTATCATGTTCTTTTCTCGTTTAGTGACAATAAATTTGTACCCATTGATAACAATTGATTTACAATCACGAACCATGGTAATAGGACCAAAAGACAAATATTTTATTTCCTCAGAGACAAAATCAGATGGGAAACTCAATACCCACAATATAAATGAATATTAAACTTAATTAAATATTTATTTAAAAATTTTAAATAGTAATATTTTTACCTTCAATTTTAACCAAACATAAAACTCTTTGCTATGAAAAGTCTCCCTCCTTCTCCAATATAAAGAACGATGCTTTCTATTTATCATTGTTTTATGTTACTTGTATAAAACAAATATGAATAGTTTAAAAGATATATATATAATATATACATATTCAATTTAGTTACCTGATGTAGCCATAAAAAAATCATAGTTGAACAAAACTGTGTGATGTGCCATCTCCCGATCTTCAAGAATTAATGGCATCAATGTATATGATCCAAGAATTCCTCTTGTTTGAGGAAGTGATGGAAAAAATGGTTCAATTTGCTCATAATATTCTAATTTATTTCTCATTGGTCTGTTCATTCTTGTAGTAAGATCAGACAAATACATTGAGTTGAAATCCATACATTCTTGAGCCAAGTAACCGTTCATGATAGAACCTTCGAGATGATTCCTGTTTCAAACATAAGACTTTAATGTGTACATATTTAATTCAGTTGTACACATCTAATGAAAAGAAACAGGTCCACCGGAAATTATTTCAGTAGGAATATGGATAGTCAGATGTAGCATGCATGTGAAAAATGATGGAGGAAATATTTTATCCAACTCACAAAAAATTAATTTGGAATATGTCAAAAAAAATTTACAAAAAAGACTCAGAAAACTTCTTAGCACAAAGATCTTTAAACAAATGAAAAAACTGAATTATATCCACCCTTAAATTATTAGAAAAAGATGAAATATTTCTATTGGAATCAACTCATAATGAAGAATGTGATAATCATGAGTCTTCAAAGATTTTAGTTTCAACTCTCTTCTGTTGACCCGTTTAGATATGTTTCTTGAATAGATATCATGAACTCTAATAGTCTCTAATTCTTCCAGAAATTGTTTTTTTCTATAGGTTTCATCACATAAGAAGCACATGGAACTTTCCATTTATTTTCACTGATACGCATAGGATGCAATTCTGGCCTGAAGCCCCAATCCACCAACTCATGCCGAGATTGTAAATCATCTTTTTTCTTTCCTTTATCATTTAGAAGTTTCAAAAGCAAAATTTCACATATAATCTATTCAATGTGCATTACATCTAATAAATGATGTAACAAATTGGTTGACCAATAAGGCCAATCAAAAAAGATACTCCTCTTCCTCTAATTGTAACAGGTTTCAGTTGAAACATTCTTTCTATTTCCAGATTTCATTTGACCCTTCTCGATTGAAAAACTGAAATCTTTCAATTCATTAAGCACATCAGTTCCATACATATGTTGAGTTGGATCATCAGTCTCTATGGTGTTATCAAATATTCGACAACTATTTCTATATGGATGGTCCATTGGAAAGAATTATCGATGTCCCATAAAACTAAAACTACAATGATGTTTCAGTCTTCTAGATCATGTATTATTCATACAAACAGGACATGACAGTTTTCTCTTCTTGCTCCATCCAGACATCATTGCATAAGCCAGAAAATCATTTATCGTCCACATAAGTGAAACATGCATATGAAATATGTCTTTTGAATATGCATCATATGTGTTCACACTCCCATCTCAAAGAAGTTTCAAAACGTTTATTAAAGGTTGCATTTATATGTTAATATCAATGCTGGGATCAGAAGGGCCAGATATGAGTATACTCATGAAAGTGAATGGTTCTTTCATACACAACCATGGGGGAAGATTATAAATATGTATAAAAAATGGCCATGTGATGTGTGAAGTAAGCATCTGCCCAAATGGATTAAAACCATCGCATGAAAAACCCACCTTCACATTACCTACATCAGATGAAAAATCATGATATAGAGCATCAAATCTCTGTCATGCAAATCCATCTGCTGGGTGAACCAACTCATTAGTAGTCTTCTATCTTTAGGTATCATGCCATATCCTTTTTATTGATATTTAATCAGACATAAAATTATTATGGAGTCTGGGGATCAATAGAAAGTGACACATTACTTTCTGTGGAATGCATGATGGTGTTCCATATGATTTTTACTTCCAGCGGGATATACCACATTTTATACAATCATTTCATTAAGAGGTTTCCTCACAAAATAAACTAAAATATTTTGGGCAAGAATTAATTTTGTTTCCTGAAAATCCATGTTTCTCAACTAACTTCCATGCCATATAGTGGCTTAAGGGAATATCTGCATCATCGAGAAGTAAATCCTTCAAGAAGGTAAGAATGTAATCGATTGCTGTATTATAAATATCATTGATAGTTTTCCCATTAAATAATCGGATTAAAAATTCCAACTTTTTCATTTTATCGCACTATCGATATACTGGAGTCGTGGTAGCATCAGTCAATTTCTTCACCCTGACAATATCATTATTTTCATTAGTTGCATCATATGTCCTCATATTGAAGTCTTCTAGAGTCGAAATCCATTATTTATCATGATAACGAATAAATTGGAGCTTATCATCTAACAAATTCTCCTATCCAGTCATTTCATTTCGATCATCAGCAATTTGAGCTTTCATTTTCTCCCCATCGTGATATCACACATAGTAGTTTTCTTGAAAACAATATTTGGTTATATGGTAGCTGACTTCTTCATGGCTCAACCATGTTTTTCCAACATTATTAGAACATGGGAATGTATGGAACCACTATCTGAAGCATTGTCAAATACAAAATCTAAAAATCTCTTCAAATTGTTTTAAAAATCGCTTGATATCTAATCGATTCCATACATACAACTTATATCTATTCTGTGAAAAGAATTTTTATAAGTCATTTCATCATAAGAAATTCAATAATATTGAAGTTTAATTGAAAATATATTAAGTAAAAGATAAAGGAAGAACATTCTAGTTGATGTAGTGAACTATTAAAACAATGTAAAGATATACTAATTAAATCAGTTATGTGTGCCAAAATTTAAGTTGATATGTGCTTTGTAATTTTTTTCATTTATCACATACCAAGAAGATACTATAGACCTGATAAAACGTTGTTCAAGATATTACAAAGTGAAGGATTTTCATGAAAGATAAAGAATTTTTAAAGTGAGATTTTTAAATAAGTTATTGATGCTCAGAAATTGAAATATTGTGAAAAGTTAGTACATTTTATAAAACCCAATGTAATGTTCATAGAAAGTACCATATCACCCAACAAAAAAAAGGAAAACCCCTAAAAGGAGTGGCTATGAAGACTTCAAATCAAGTTGATTCATATAATCGTGACACTTGAATTGTAAAATGAAAACCGAAAACAAATCAAACTACACTTGTTGGGTATGTCATGCCACAAACGTCACTACCAGGTTTAGGTCAAATAAAAATAGAAACAAATAATAATAGATAAAAATCATAAAAACTAAGTTAATCCTTACATATTTGGAGTGTAGAACTAAAAAATGATTGACTTTAGATGACTTTATAGGTAGGAAGGAGTTCCCAGCCTATGTAAAGAGAGAGGCCTCTAGTTTAGAATTCATTGGGGACTTCCCCAAGGCTTCCTATATCATAATCACTATGAATCCAAGGTAGATTTACCCAAGGTATTCTAAACCAAATCATCATGAATCCAAGGGGGTTTCCGAATGGAATTAAAAGCTATGTTTTTAACATGAATCCTTGGTTGGTTTCTTCAAGGAATTACAAATCATTAATCAAAGAACAAGTACTCAAATATTAAATTAAAATTTCTTTATATTCATTTTAAATAGGTCTCATATAAGAGTCGCATGCCTTAGGTCCCATTATGTGATATAGGTAACCCAAATCATTCACTCATGTTCAATAACTCATTCTTGGCACCCCGATGGTCATACCTTTCATTACCCAATTAGTTCCCCAAGTGAAGCGCACCCCATGGGTGGATAAAGTCTAGGATTCTACACTAATAGGTTGCTCATGGATCGTAAATAGGTTTAATTTCATAAATTATAGGCAAAAACATTTATTTTTAAATTTGAGATTAATAATAATGTATGTCAATGATACTTGACATCATAAAGAACACCAAACAGTTATACTTTTAAGGGATAGTTTATAAAACATCTTCTATATACTCAAAGAAATCTTCCAATCATGTATTAGTCATTGATTCAATATCAAATAGTGTGAATCCTAAAATTTTACAAAATCCCTAGAAATAAGGAATAATGATTGTGAAATTTCGTGATAGTGAAATAAATGGAGAAAGGTTGAGAATAGAAGGATATCTTTATAACTAGCTCTAGGGGTGGGGGTTTTCCAAGAGGGTGGGGTGGTGTCCAGGGGGCTGTCCAAGGGGGTGGGGGTGTCTAGAGGGAGGAGTGGTGTCTGGGGGGGTGTCAGGGGGGGTGTCTATAGGGGTTGTCCAGAGCGTGGGAGGGCTGTCCAGGGGGCTGGGGTGGTGACCGGGGGGGGGTTGTGTAGGGGGTGGGGTGGTGTGGTGTCCAGGGGGTTATCTAGGGGTGGGGGCTGTCCAAGGGGGTGGGGTGGTGTCTAGGGGGTTGTCGAAGGGGTGGGGTGGTATCCCGAGAGGCTGTCCATGGGGGTGGGGGTGTCCAGGGGGTGGGGTGGTGTCCAAGGGGGTTGTCCAAGGTGGGGGGGGGGGGTGAAAAACTCCCCTCCCTCCCTAGATAGCCCACACCCCCTTCTATGTGAAATTCATATAAGCAAATCATCATCAATTTTCTTATCCCATCTGACCATATACCATACCACCCACGGAATACCCTATAACTCAGAAATATCCCAATGTTATACACAATCCCATGGGACATAATCGATATATGGCCAATCTCATCAGCCACCCTCATCCACATCCTAGCATAACACCCCTCTAGGTTGTAACCATACCCCATAGGCCACAAGGAACTCACATAACAATTGGTAACTTACCCAAATCACTCAATAATATTACCCCAAAGACTCACTTAGACCGCTATCCCTTTTAAATACATTCCATGTACTAAATAAATAAACAAACTAAGGGTGTCACCATATATCTTCTTATGAAGAGGTAACTACAAAACGTCTACCAAAACAAAACCACGCTAAGATAAAATCTTACATTTATCAACATAGACAGTAAGATAAATAATACAAATCAAAAAAATAGGTTATCACATTATACATGAAATCAATGAATCATATTTCTACTACACTATACATGAAATCCCCCATAAAACTATATTCATTATAAAACTAATACCTCTCGTAATTGAGATAACATAACCCACAAAAAACAGAACCGCAATTATTCAACACCTTAAATGGGTTTCATTATCCACATGGCACACTAGAATGCCTTACTGTACAAATGGAAAGGATTAAACTAGAAGGAAATTCTACCCAAGGCCCCCATCACATTAAATAATATAAAACATCACTCTCATGATTATCTCTTATAGAAGGTTTATGTGGTAAGGGAACATGATATGAGAAATAGAAATACAGGAAGAATCAGACCACACAGATCTCATTCAGGTGAAATAAAAATAGATAACAAACAAAAATAGATGCACGACATTCCACTTACAGATTATAAGTATATGAGTAAAGAATTACCTAATTGGAGAGTGAGATTTGAGAGATACCTTGGGGTGAAGAGATAGAGTTGATAGCCATTAGGTTTATGGATGCAATCGGGTAGAGGGATTCTGGAAGTGCTGCTATTTGGGGGGGGGATCTTTCCCAACGGTTTATTAAAACCATTTGAAAAGATTGTATGTACCTACATTTTTTAAATACTGATGGTAAATATATATATATTCTAATATTTCTTCCCAACGGTTTGAGTAAACCATTGGGAAATTCTAATTCTCATCCCATTATCCCAATGATTTGAAGAAACCATTGTGAAACATTAAGTATACCAATGGTTTATTCAAACAATTGGTATACAATTATTGGGAAAACAAAATCTTAAATCAGTGTATAAATACTAAATAAAATAATGGAAAATCTTCCAGAAAGGAATAAAAATTATTGATATTAGTAAAAGTCCCCCAAATTTATGTTTTTATATAAAAAAATTCCACTTTTATTAAGTGATTAGAGAAAAAATATAAAAAATTTAAATATGATGTGTTTCACTGTGAAATGAAACAATATTTATAGAGTATCCACCCTTTGATCAATCATTTAAGTACATGGGGAAAATTCTTTTTACAATCAAATAAAAACAACTTTTTCTACCCATTCTGTTTTGGGTCCAACTAGGTTAGTAATAAAAGTTTTCAGTACCCAGGTAAAATTAAGATATTTATTATATGGTAAATAAGAAGATAAATTATTAGAGATATAAACTCTAGTTTAGTAGAGAGAATTAGGGAATATGATAGAACATTCATAAGAATAATTTCTATGTAATATAAAATCAAAGAAAGTAACTAAAGAAAACCTTCCCTATATCACTATTAACAAAGTGGCCTTTTATAAATTTGAAATTTGATGATTATAACCAAAAATAGATTTATATTTATTTAGTTTTATCATATCTACTATCTATTAATATTTTTATTTTCCTTGAAAATAGTGTATAGAATTTTATTTAAATTCAAAATTTCCTTTTTTTAAATTAAAATTATAACTTTGAACAATTTCAAGCTCATCACAAACATTATCTTTAGTAGATGAAACTGAATTTCTCAAATTGTGATTTTCCTTTCATGTTTAGAGATATTATTTAGAATAATTTCCATTTTCTCTTTTTATTTATCAAAATAAAAAATGTACTTTTTTGACTTTTTATTTTTCAAAATAATATGTTTATTTTCATTAGAAACATTTTTATAATCCATATTCCAATTTTCATATATTTTAGAAATATTTTCAATTTCCCCTTAAAATTAATCACATTAATCACTTAATTCATTAGAATTAGAATTTTCATGATTAGAACTAGAAGATTATTTTGGATTATAATTATAATTAGAATAATTACAGACCTTGTTGGGTGTTTCCATTAAACACAAACTACTCCGATTTACCATATCAATAAAATGATTAATTACCTTAGGGTGTTTTCCCCTCAAAGAAAGGTCACTAGTATCCTTTTCACTTCTAGATTCTTCATTTTAGTTGTGTCCTTTAGTGTATCTCCAACCATCTTGACAATCACAATTTATTTCCTTTTTTTACAGGTCAACTTTCTCTTCTTGTTTCAACTTTGGAAACTCGTGTTTGGTATGACCTTGTTTCCTATATTTAAAACAAATAATAGTGGATTTACCTTTCTTTATTTTTTGTTTGCAATGATTCTTGTATTTCTTTATTTTACTTTTGATCCATTATGGTAGTATTCTCTTTCTTTATAATCCCATAAATACAAATTTCTACTTGACAAAAATCATCATCATTATTTGATCTATAAGAATAAGATAAATCTCTAGAAGAGTTTATAGAAACATATTTATATTTATAGAATATATCTTTTTTTATGAGTATTGATGGTCATTTTTCTTTAATTCAATCTTATACTGTAATATAAATATAATAATATCATCTAGAGAGTATTTTGTAAAATCTTTACATTCATCAATCGATAATTACTCTGAATTCCAATTATTTTGTATGGATCAAATTATCCTTTCAATCATCACATAATTATTCTTGGATTCAAAAAGTGTGACCATGTTTTTAATGATATTTTGGCATCTATTGAACATATAATTTACACTTTCATGATCATAAATTCAAAATTCTTGAATTTCAACACTTGAATTCTAGGTTTTTTTCTCTAAAATTTTTTACTTCCCCGATGAGTGACTTTTTAAATTCCTCCAAATTTTGAAAGTATTTTTAGAAGAATAAATATGACTATAAAAACTTATAATGATAAATAAGTAAAGATAGTTCGTTACTTTATAATTTAAGATATATTTTGCAACACCGTTTCTTGTTATAGTTTCAATTTTAACTTTAGGTGTTTTATAAGGTCTAGATATTATAGCCCGATACTCTATACTAACATTTTAAAAAATTAAATATATTTTTTGTTTCTAATTTACATAATATCTTACCATGAAATGATTTGGTTTTAATGGATTGATGAATTAAATATCCAGAGTTTTGGACCCCGAAATACATATTTCCTTACTCTTTTTAATGGCTAGGATACAAGTCACCATTGATAATAAAAAAACATAGCTAAGTATATTTAATTAGGTTCATCCTACGATACCAATTATTAGATATCTGATTATAACTATAAGAGAAGTTAACAATCGTTTCAGGAATAACCAAATCATACCAATTGTTAGGTATCAAGAAGACAATTGGTATCATGAATGGAAGAAACCATTCCTTGAAAAACATGATTATCCTAGTTTTTGTTGAGGTAGTCATAAAAAGACTACTTTTTAAATATGTTATAACCTATTTTTTGAAATATATAATTACAGAAAGTCTTACCCACCCCATAATAAAAAAGACCAAAAATTACCGAACATTGGGAGAGTTGTATAAAGTTTATTATAGATGAAGCAATTGATGTAAGACATTTTAATAGATTTGATGATGAATTACATGAATTATATCAATGGCCATTATGTCTCTTCAATTATAATTATGTAGGAGAATGTTTTTCCTCCCTTAAGAGTTCATCAAAATTGATGTAAACTATTGATAACTGGATCACTTTGATTGACATAAGAGTATGAATATATGAGATCACATGTTATCATTATGAAATATCATATGTAATTTCTATCTCACTTCCAAGAATCCTTGAGTCCTTCAAAATACAAATCTATATGGATAACACAGTTTAGAAAACAATTATAATAATAAAAGTGATAAAACAATATTATTATAAAGAGAGCGAAATTATCATTTCATAATAATCATACAACTCAAGACCAATATTTAAAATAGTTAAGAATAATTCAAATCAATTTGAAATTATTCAATAAATAATTTAAATAGTTTCTCAAATAATAGTTCAATGAGATATCCCATGAAAATAGAGATTTTGTATTTGAAATATGAAACTCAAAAATGTGAAGTTTTAAAATGAGTGGTGAACATGTAATGTGATTTAAAATTTAATATCACCATATTTAAAATAATAAAATATATTTTTATGAGTTTAATATAATCTAACAGTAATTTTTAAACAATAAAACTATTGAAAAAAAATTGTGTATTAAGAATGAAATTTTGAGTTTTAGATGTATATTTCATTCCTGATAATAAAACAACCTTCTATATTCCTGAAAACAAGTTTAAAAAAATGTAAATCACTTAGAACATGTTATACATAATTCATATTAATTTAGGAGTTCATTATAATAAATTAAATAAATTAAATTGACATGCATAAAATAGATATATGAAATAAAACATAAAACAAATCATATTTTCTAGTAGGAATTCACATACGAGATTTTCACGTGGTTGTTTTTCTCAACATAATTAAATAAGCCACAAAAGGTAATTGAATTAGATAATCCCTGTAAGAGGTTAATGTAGGTGAAATAAACGGAGGGGATTCACATAAGAGATTTATATAAGATAATTCAACATTTAGGTGATTCTCTCACGTATCTGAACATCAAACGTAGGAAATTTTCACATGTAACGGATCCTGGAAAATTTTAAACTAATTGATTTATCAAACTTCAGAACTATAAAATGAAGTAATAAAAAGAAAAATTAATTCAGAATTTGGTTTCTTCTAATGAAATGATGGAAATATTAATTTAGTTCTAAAAAAATAATCACTCAATATAGAGTTTTGTTGCTAAAGATATTCCCAAAATATAGAGGGAGCTTCATTTTGTAAATTAGTTATGTAGATTTTAAAATTAGATATGTGAATTCTGATTTGGATACATAGTCTACAAAAGGGATACAAGAGGAATGTTATATTTTTAATATGGGAACTATGTAAAAGATATCTATAAGATTTTTAATGGTATTAAATGAATTTTTTAACCTATGAAATTGAAATAAAAATTTTAGAACATGTTATGAAAAATCCAAAAAATAAATCTAATGATAAGTTAAGTAAAGGATATAGTGATATGTTAGGATTAATCCTAATTTAATTAATACAACTTTCAAAGTATTATTACATTAAAATAAATAGAAAAAAAATTAAATTATTTATAAAAATATAATGTTTTTCAAGGATTAAATCAAAAATATCCATCTCCTCTTCCATAAAATGGGAATCAAAAGCATCATTTGTGTGTACAACAAATTATCACCTCAGGAATTAATATTATTCGTTTTCCATCATCGCCTCTCACGGGAGTTTATGGTGATCAATTTATGTATATATTATATTATTGACATATTTATTATTATTTAATGGTAATAAATTCTAAAATATATTATCTTTCCATTCATTAAAAAATGATAATGTTATTAATGGATACATGTGTATTACCACCTCCACAAAGAAATTTTATTCATATTTTATAACCAAATCACATGATTTCTATATATAAATGTATTTAAATAAATAATATATTTTTATATTATAACTATAATTCAGAGATATTAAACCTGAAAATTTTATTAAAATTTTTTAATAGTTTATATAAACTTTGTATTCAAGAAGATAAAAAATATGTATGATGACCCGGATCTCAGGTAACGGGTTTCATAACTCAATTTATTTTCATTAGGTTACAGGATTTCTTCATCATCTTTAAAATTAATAGATTATGTGTGTAATGTATTTAAATTATTTTATGGTTTATTTCAACTAGTATTATGTGGATTTATATTTAATACACATAATCAAATAATTGAATAATCCCCACTTCAATGATATGACCTTTGTAAGAGATTTCATCTCAATTTCTAATCTATTGAGACATATTTGCTATTATGAACCTAATTATTTTTATGAGATGTATCTATGTCCCCATATATATTTTATATCATGAATATATTTATATTTGGGGTATTTAATGTTTTATTTGAATTTATTTATTTCATGGGGGTTATGATTCAGAAGCTACCAAAGTGGTAATGTTTTATTCCACAATCTCATTATTAATTAGTATTATTTATCATTAATTATATTATGGGAAAATTATTTGATATTTATAAATTAAACTCAAACTAATTTTTACTCTTAGAGTTATATTTGGAAATTATAATTTTAACTTTCATTTTACACTCTTTAAGTACTTATGATCCCAAAATCTTACTTTTAAGGAAAACTAACTTTCTTTTTATACTCAATTGAAAATAATTTTTTTCCGTATCCAATTTTTTAAAAAAATATTTGGCGAATATTTTTAGTATTATTAAAATATTTATAGAATAATTTTTTTCATTTTATAAATTTTACCAAATGTTTTAAAAGTAATCTTATTATCTTTTTATGTATAATATACTTTTTTAATTTTTACTAAAAATTTGAAAATAATATTTGTTTCAATGTACTCAGCACAAATAAAAATTTCCACCATCATGAATGCTCACTTATTTGAATATTAATTTATAAGTATCCATGATTCTTTTCAAATAAAACATTTTTCCTACTATTTTGGAATTTCATATTTTTAAATGTGGAATAGAAAATGAAAATGTTGTTTTCAAAAGAATTTTTTAATGATAATTTTATGGTATCGCTATTCCTAAAAAATGACACATTTATCATCAAGTGGGTATATGTTGTAATGATACAATCCTTATTCTTTCTTTGGATGGTTTATTATCAATTTAGCTGGGAAAAGTTTTTTCATTCCCTATTTTAGTTCTTCATATAAAGACATGGTTTGAATAATGCATGTTTATTAATTTATATTTTTTTATTAATATGATAAATGAATTGGAAAAATTAATTGATGGGTGAGGCCCATATTTACATAGTCCCATGATGAATCAGTAAGTATCATGAGATAAACTATTTGGGTAACCTTATTAAATGGGTTTTTGGTGTACACCTACCCATATTTCAAAGTGTTCTAGTACAATCCCTCCACGGTAAGTTTCATATGTATGGTATTATGCATTCCATAATTATGAAATTAGTTATTTAATTCCTTTTAATAATTTGATTTGTTATGATATCCAAGGATAAGTTTCAAGATAATGTGATTATTTATATTACATCATTTTATATTCATTTACTCTTGTTATATTTTTCATCATGCTCACGTTATTCATTAAATGGAATGTGTATCAGTTATTTACCTTTCCATATTAATTGTTCCCTATTTAATCATGATATCTTCCACTGTAGGTAATTCCTACCAAGAATCTGAGCTTACCCTTATTTTTTTCTGTTCCCTAAGATATGAAGAAGTAATCTTTTAATGTTATCAAGGGAGAATAATGTTTACTCTCACTATGTTTTTTATTATTTGTTTTCATATATAATGTGATATTTAGGTTTTCATCTAGTTTACTAATATTATAAATCTATTCAGTCCTTTGGGATGTGATCTCTTGTATTTAGTACCAATGTCATAAAAACCCATTGTCTCTGGGATGTTGGGGTTCAAGTCTTTATAATATATCTTCACTTCATCGATTAATTCTCACATTTATGTTACAATCTTTATAATGAAATTCGTCTGAATTTCCACTCTATTGATACATAATTGATAATATTCACCTATTTGTTTATGTTGTGTATATAATACCACTTTTATATATTTTACATTAATATGTATTTATTTTTATTGATTAAATTTTTAATTTATGTTTACTCTTTCAAGGGGTTACAATTGAATAGTTACTAAAGAGGTGAGAATTTATTTCACAATCTCATTTTTTGAATTAAAATTATTTTTAATGAATGAATCTTACAAAATATCCTCTATAACTCCATATATTATTATTATCCACTAGTTATTTAAGGAGTTTCTATTTCTTCATCAAAAGTTTCTTCTATTTGGAACTTGAATCAAGAAATGAAATATTTTAAAGAAAATCTAATCATATTTTTCTTTCGATCAGACATATTTTTAATATATGTCTATATTTAATAAAATAGATAAACTCCTGGAATTTTTACATTAATTGAATGGAATATTTATATAGTTTTTTGAAAGGTTCATTTTCAACTTAAAAAAAAAGTAAAATGGATTTTTTTAAAATATTTAAAATTAAATATTGTTTCCACCACTATAATAGTTTTTAAGCTATTTAGCATATTCTATATGTTTTCAGTTATTTTACAAAGAAAATTATCCATGGAAAGGTTATTTTAATATTTATCTTCCATTTTATTTCATTTTCTAAAAGACATGAAATTATATCAAAACCGGTATTTCTAAGGAATCTATTGTCATCGAATATATCTTATTAATTTTGTGGTCATTAACATAATATTGAAACATTCCCTTTGTTATGGTCATTTTTCCTTGGACATTAAATTTCTCTTAAATAATAGTATTATTTTTATAATGGATGTTATTATTTACTAAAATTTATTACATTTCTACATATGGTGTTTTACAAATAATGTTTTTCTATTATTACAAGAAATATTAATATTCTATATTCTATACTCAATATAGATATTTTTTGATAAAACATATTTTTTAGGAATTAAATTGATCATTCAATATATGAGGAATGTATTGGATATGAAATTATGGGTGGGACATTGTTATATTTATACCCTTGATGCATCGATAGGTCTCATGATACAAACTATTTTCCCAAACATTTTAAATTATTTTTTTGTATACCTATGCATTGATTAACCTCTCTTGGCCTAATTCCTTGATGATAAGGATATCATTATGTATGAGATCATGACATCTAACATTAATCATTTCTTTCATTTATAATTCAGTTGTTATTATTATTATCCATGAGATTATTAAATTGATATTATCCATGGATGAAAATCATGCTCATATTATTGATTACATGGATTGTGTTTTTAGTTATTTACCATTCCATATTGATTCTTACTTATTTAATCATTATCAATTTTTCTGTACAAAAACCTTAATGTGAAACTGTGATCACCCTTTCTTTCCTTTCCCCCGAATATGAAGAATTATATTATGAATAATATCCTTAATGTGTGAATGTTTTTTATGATATGTATTTTATATTCCAATGAGATAAGTCAACCATGTCTTTATATGGTTCTTAAATACTTCTAAATCGGTCCATCCTGGGTGATGTGATCCCTTGTATCTTAAGCTAATGTAACAAAGAAGACACTAACTTTGGGTTACTGGAGATGGGGCTGTCACAGTTAGTACCAGAGAATGTTTAGTAGAAACTGTGGGGAATAGATTTTAAATATCCACATTAAACATGTGAATTATTATAATAAATTATAGTATTTGATAAATTGTACCATAATAGGGTTATTTATTTCAAGAATCAATATTCATGATGATTATGAACTAACTCATTGTGTGCCATTTTTTTGTGACTTTTCTTAAAGAAAGAAAGGAAATCAACACCCATAATCAAAGTAGGGATTTTCTAATTAATAAATCCAATATAGCTTGTGTTGGAACTAAATAGATCATCACCACATTAGGAAAGCTGAATCAAATTATAATGAATATTTTTCCAATATAGAGAAACCTATAATTTCATAGCATAGTCACCTATGTTGGATCACTTATTTTTTCAGAATCCTCCATATTTTAATAGAACTATAGATCCATTAGCAGCGGAACAATGGACTAAGTCCCTCAAAAATATATTACTATAATTAGAATGTAATAGAAGTAAAATGGTTATTATGTTAGTTTATTATTTAAATGGATATGTTGATCAATGGTGGTTATTGATCCAAAACACTAAAGAGGTTGAATAAATATAAATCATGGAATAAAGAACTTTTAATGTGATATTTATCGAGAAATACGAACCTTGAGAACAATGATCCAAAATATAGAGGAAGTTCCTCAATTTAAAGAAAAATGAAGAAGAAAGTGTGGTAGATTATGAGGCTACCATTACATGATTATGTAGACATTCATTAGACTACATACATAATCTAGAAATTGATATTGATCATTTCTCTGATAGAATTAAGTCAAGTATCTGAACAGAACTAGTTTCTAAAATGTTCTGAACATATAATGATATATTATCAAGATCTATTATGATAGGGAAGGAATTTAATAAATCCTATATCATTATGGAAAATAAAGACAAGAAGAGGTCATCTAAGAACTATGAAAAATGGAACACATCAAAGAAGAAGATGGGAAGGAAGAAATTTCAATCATGTAAAATTCGTGGAACAAAATATTTGAAAATTTAGTAAGTGAATGGGAGTTTATTAGAAGTTCCACGATAAGGGTCGTCAGTAAAATTAATGTAAGGAAAAAATATAAAACACTACTACCAAGTGTATTAACATTAAATATAGAGGAAATTATTTAAAATAGTTCCCCAATCGTTGGGGGAAATTACCACAAAAGAATCCATGTGGAGGAGTCCAAGCCTATGAAATTACTATATCTTAAGTTGAAGTTTCAAGTATTGTGGTAAAATATACACTTATCATCCACTCTAGAAGTGATTTTTTAATTTGATTTATGTTCTTATTACACTTTTGTATTTAAATAATTTTATAATAGTATCACATTACCACTTCAATGATTATATGAGGAGTTGGTAGTGAAAACTCTTAATGGTTTTATGATCACATCTTTAACTTATATCTCCTATCTAAATTTTTTTTGAAGGAATTTTATTTATAAATATTTAGTTATTATTCCACTTGTTAAATTTTTTGTAAATTTTGGCATGGATTGTCTCTCTTATAATAGTGCATATGTCACTTTTCAAGTAAGGGGGGCTACATTTGATGTTCTGAATCAATCTATGATAGTCTAACGATGTGAGGTTAAACTAGAACTCTCAACGAAAATTACTTATATCATACGAGTTTTAATACCTCTTAATGAGGAATATTAATCCTAAATGGTTGGGGATAAACACAAAATTAAAGATAAATGTATTGTATGTTAGTTTGTTGATGTATTTATAGAGGTTTTTCATATTCTTCTCTATAGTCGTGAATTTTAGTTTTCAATAGAAAAAAACATCGAGCTACACGTATTTCATATACTCCATATAAAATATCCCTGTTTGAGTTATCTTAATTAAAGAAGAAATTCAATCAGATATTAGATATGAGATTCATTTATCATAGTGATTCACCATGAGTTTCACCTATTAATTTTTTTAAGATGAAATATGTGTCAATATATCTTTTCATTGATTATTGGGGATATAAAAAATCACTATTAAGAAAAAGTATCATATACCCTATATTGATGATCTATTTGATCAATTATGAGGAGCCCAATATTTTTCTAAGACTAATCTTTAATATAGATATCATAAGATATGGCTCAAGAAGGGGGATATACCCAAAGAAACCTCCCATAATAAGAAGTTAAGAAAAAAAATAATATAATTTATCGATTGTGTTGATGAATCTAAGGAAGTAGAGTCTACATACCTAATTTAGAAAGTGTAAATTTTGGATATAAAAATTCTTATTCTTTGTTCATACAATTTCAATAGAGACTATATCAGTGTACCCTTAAAATATGGAAGTTATTGAGAAATGTCCTAGACCAACCAAAGTAACTATAATCATTAGTTTTTTGGTTAGCTAGATACAACTCACACTTTTTGATATATTTTTGTTGAATCTTTAACAAAATCATCAAATTTACATGGAAGGGGGTTAGGTTCTCATGGATAGATTAATGTTATGATTATTACGATGAATTGAAGAGAATGTTGATCAATGTGTACATGATTACACTACCATATATTAGAGAAGGGTTGGTGATATATAATTATTCTTCAAAAAAGGGACTATGATACATCCTTAGGGAAAAATATGTGGTGATATCTTAGGCCTCTCTCCAATTGAAAATTCATGAGGAAAATTTTTCAACTCAAGACATTGAATTGGATGTAGTAATTTTTGAAATAAAAATATAGGGGAATTTTCATTAGGGTGAAAGGTGTGATATATATAATTATAAGGAAATATTTTTGTATATATTTACAAAGAATGAGGATAATATGTTCTATAGAATATGGATATAGTTTATCAAAGATTATGACTAATCAATTCATTTCCACCAAGGGAAGATATTCAAGGTGGCTGATAATCTGATTCGGAATGTGCAAGATAGTTTTTCTATGATAATTATTAAAAATATCAAATATTTATATAATTAAATAAGTTTGATCATAAAATCTTGACCAAATGGGAAAGATCATGTCTTTCTTAAATGAATGTTTAACTATGCATCCATGAGAGGATTCAGAAAGCATATAAAGAATATGTGGAATTATAGAAGAAGTTAAGGAATGTTCTTGAATTCAACCATGGTCATACTATAATGATATGTTTTAGATAGAAGGTATGTTTACCATAAATAAAAAACATAAATAAGGAGTTATTGGATGATGCTCATAATTCATCATTCTCTTTTCATCTCAAATTTAAAAATATATATATAAATCAGATAGAGTTTTCTAGGTAAGTTAATATAAAATGTGGTACTATAGAGTATGTATCATGATTTATAGTGTTACATAATGTAAATTCTATGATACATAAGTCTATGTAGATGTTACTTCCATTACTCATACTAGAATGGAAATGGGAAAACATTACCATGGATTTCATTATCAGACTCCCCAAAAAAACTAAATGGAACAATACTAATTGTGTTATAGTCAATAACCATATGAAATCATTTCATTTTATAGATTCTATATAATATTTTTATCTTTATTAACAAACTCAGTTATATTTTAAGAAATTGTGATACTTCATGGAGTACTTATTTTAATCATACCTGAACAAGATCTAAGGTTTAACTTGATGTTTTGGATAAGACTTTATAGGGATCTAGATGAAGAGTTGAGTTTCAATACTAATTATTATTATTTTTTATAATTCAGTCTAACAGGACCATTAATACTCTAGAATACATTTTAATAGATTTCTCTATGGATTTAAAAGGTTTTTAGGATCAACAATTTCCTTCATTGAAATTTTCTTAAAATAATATATTTCACTCTAGTATTCAAATGGATCCCTATGAATCCCCTATGGAAGGATGTGAAGAAATCCAATGTATTGGGATTAATTTAGAGAAATACTTCTATTCAGACCTGATCTATATGAAGAAATAGAAGATAAGGTTATATTCATTAAAAAAATCATAAGGGAAGCTTCGAGTTGACAAAAACGTTATGTTGAAAATCATCATTGAGATATAGAGTTAAAAGTTAGTTAAAAGGTATTGCTATGAATATCTCCTTGGAAAATGATTTTGGCACTTAAAAAAGAATGGGAAGTTGATCCAAATATATTTATTTGTCCCTTTGAAATTATTAAACATGTTGGGATGGTAGATTATTGTTAGGTGCTTGAACCAAATCTATCATAAGTTCAAGATGTGTTCTATGTTTCTCCCTAGATTAATTACTTACCCAATTATTCATATGTACTAAACATAGAGGTTTTACAAAAAGATAAATAACTATCTTAAGAAGAACAACTAATAATGATTCTGGATCATAGAGTGAAAGTTATATGGAATATGACTAATAACCTAGTCAAAGTATTATAGTGAAATCATAAAATTGAGGAAGCTATGTCGGAACCTGAGGATATGATGAGGTATAATTATCCACATTTTTTATTTTGGTGGTATATTTTTTTGCGTGAAATTCTTATATATGGTGGAATGTAACACCACAATATTTTATGATATATGCCTCTTTAAATAAATTTAATTTCTTTGATATATTTATTTACACAAAAAACCAAGATAAAAAAACCACAAAAACCTACTAAAATATTTTTATGTGGTATTTTTATAATTTATTAAATCAGCATGTCATTATTACATTATGTTGAATTTTTTGGATTTATCTCAAAAGATTTATTTTTAAGTAAATAGTGATAATAATGGGTTTTCAAAAACTATCATTTATTTTCATTAAATAATGTAATATAGAAGTATAATTATATCTTGTATTTATTATTAAATTTATATAATATCCAATTTATTTACATTAGGATCATCACTTTACATGATTTTTAAGGCAGTCAATTTTTAGTCTTGCAACACAATTTTTTGGAAAATAATTTTTCATCACATTTTTCAAGTTTATTTTTAAGCTATAAAAATTTTAGGAATTGAAACTAAAAAAATTTATTCCATTTTTAGAAATATGATTTTCAAATTTATTAAATATTTTCCTTTTATTTTTATGAATTATTAATAGTAATCATGGTTAAATTTATTACTATGGTAATGGGTAAATTAGGAAATTAAGGTTGAAAATAATGCGATAAGACATTAAAAATATATAAAACACTTTAATTTATCTCTTTTTATGAGAGTAATTCAACTATATCCATCTTGACTTATAATATGATTCATTTAAGAGACATTTTCCCAAAAAAAGACACTTTATAATATTTCAAAACTTTCAAAAATTAGAAGTATATCACTCATATCAATTATTAAAGTACACTCCAATATTTCTATTACACCAATTTGAGAAACCTATATCATCCAAAACCAACCCAATTACCTTTTAAACTTATCTAATAATTAATTTTAGGTTATAGACTTCTTAAAATACCATTATAGGGGTCCTTAAGAAGGGATCTAAAGGATGTTAATCGGAGAAGAAGTTTGTCTTTACTAATGATTTCAAGTTTTTTCTTCTTCTTATACTTAATATATATATATTTAACCCAAAATAATATTATATATTCAGTATAATAAATATATTATATGTTATTATGACTATTGTGAAACTATTTTACACCTCTTTTATATCCCAATGAAATTGAAAACACCTATTGGGCATTTGTACAGCTTTCCATTACCACGTGGTGGTGTAATTCAATTTTATTATTCATTTTACATGTATGGTTATAATGATTTAACTAATTATTATATATGATATTTATGAAATTATTATGGTTGAAGAAATAAAAGATATCGTTCACCTGTTTACCTTCCAATCTATTTCAAAATGATAACATCGCTCAGGCATACGTGTGGATTACCACCTCCATGAAATGATGTGATTTTTTTCATTTAGATTTACATGAAAGGTATCAAGAATATATTAAATTAATATATATATATTTATGATATGATAATGATTCCATATAGGTGAATTATTTTTTACCTTTCTTTCGTTCCATGCATCGAAATGTGAAAATCGTGTTTGTTTGTACAAATGGCCAACCATCTCCATGAACAATGTAATTAATTTTTCAATATATTAATTTTAAGGATGAATATAAATATAAATATATATAATTTATATAATTTATATTCATAACACTTTTTATATTCTATATACAGGTTATTGTAATCAAAGTACAAGGATTTCAACTATCGAACCAAAATTCTCAAGAAAAATGAAGAACTTAACACCCCAAATGATGATAATAATAAAATATTATTAAAAATGGATGATAAGATGTTATAAATGGATCATATATGATATTATAAATAGGTATAATATAGAGAAACTCACTTTTCATACCTTAACATTACATAACGTTTGTGGAATACTTAAAACATTATATAAACAGATGCCCAAAAACGGTATTAGTCTAATGCCTTTGGAAACATGGAAACATAAAAACTGATAAATAAATGGGATACAACATCTCACACTAGATTATTATTTTCTATAACCCTTCTTATAAACATCAAACATAATACATATCTTTATAACATGGGGGGTGGAAACATTAAAAAGGGTGAGCTCGGATGCTCGGTAAGGGTAAGCAAGGGAGATACATTAGCATAATCATGAGATTAAGGGTATGAGAACATGATGATGAAAATAAATGGTCATACCCTATACATTAAAGATCATAAAAATGAATCATCAAATAAATCATGGAAGTTCACAAAAAATGAATCATAAGGAAATAACGAACATAATCCATGAAACCATAACATAAGAGTAAAACATTGAATTATGGCATACACAAAAGAAAATATAATGATTTCCATAGTAGTCAATTCATTTCTTCTAATACCATATTAGTGGAGAAAGTACTTTCAATAAATGGGTTCACACCCCATTCTATCCATGTATTACTGACCCAAGTTCACTCCTCATTCTAGAACATTCATATTAAATAGAGTTCATTTCTCATTCTAGCCCTATAATAATAAACTAAGTTCATTTATCATTATAGACGTGTATTATTTAACCAATTTTATTTCACATTCCAACCATTTCTACCTCATGAGATTAAAATCATTACCCCATGTATTGTATGGAGATATAGGCCCCACCAATCTCATAATGAAATCATACATACATATGCCACAAATTCATAAACAATCATATCACAACCCATGAAATTAAATGGGTATTATAAACATGTAATCATATCATATCATGTGAAAAAATACTAGTTTTATAATCATTTAATCATAAAAATTACCTATGAAAAGAAACAGGTTTCAAAGGCAAATAATTTGTGAAAGAGAAACAAGAATTATAAAATTCATGCCATCAAAACATAATCCATTCAGTGAAATAATATTAAGGGAAACACTAAATATTTTTTCCATTAAGGCGTGATTAACACCAATAGTTGTTATCTTATATGGGAAATAATTTTGAAATATCTTTTAAAAAATTTCTTGTGGAAAATATCATTTATTCTTTGATTTATTTGGAAAACATAAAACATTAGAAAATATTTTTTATAGAAAATATATTTTAAAACTTTTACAGGAATATTTTAAAGTAATAAAAAAACTAAATTATTTTTTCCTTGAGAATTATCTTCAAGGATCATTGGAAAACATTTTTTATTTTTATTTTGGAAAACATTGTTTTTGAAATAAAATAGATTTCCGACTAAAGGTAGAAATAAGGCTAGATTTTCTTTAAAATATTACTAATTATATTAAGTGTAAAATAGTGGGAATATGGTACTAATACATAGATGTATCTTGGATAAATATAGGATAAACAAACTCATGATTTTTCTTGAGATATGGATCATAATATTCATCAAAGAAGCCTAATCATTAACAATCTCGAAAAGTGATGAGATTGTTTCAATAAACACTTATCACTTAGTGACTTGGGATTATATAATCTATGTAATAAAATGAAATTACATGAAGATTAAAATATCTTGAAAATAAGTATATTAATTATATAACATGTAAAATGGATGTATATAAACCTTGAAAAATAATTTAGTTCATAACCAAAAATGAGTCTCAAAGAATAAAAATTGAGAAAAAACTATTTTAATGATTTGGAAAATTTTCAAAACTATAACCCATGAAATAATTATCATAAAATTTATATTTAAATAAACATAAATTTAATTATAATAATAATTTAATACTTCTATGGATAGTATAAACACCACACAAAAGGAATGTGTGGTGAATAAAGCATGTATCTCAGAGAAATAAAAGGTGAGATGAAATCCCATTACCCTGTGTCTTGAAACTATTTTTACTCATAAAAGATTACTGTATTAAATAATCATGTTCTTATTTCTAATACCATATATGGTTTTATTATTAGCTTATATTAACTGCTTGTTAATAACCATATGTTAATGTTTCACTTCGGGTAATATTCAGTTTGTTCTTTGCATGTGTCTTAATTTGTTATATCTTTGGTCTTTATACTTATATGATGATTTTCATAATGAAAACCATGATATAAATTTAATTAATATTAATTATATTTTTATTATAAAAATATATATAATATAAAATTTTGAAAAGGAATGCACCGTTCATTGAGATGGTAGGTCATACGTACACAAGAACGTTTTTTCTGTTTTTATGTTGTATTGAAAGAAATGAGGTAAGTGAGATATTCGTATATATATAACTATTAAAATATAATTATTATATAATATATATCATATATGTTCACTAAACCCATTATTAATACATTCCATGTAGTGTTTGAAAGAATCACATCACTTTGAGGGGGTGATAGTCCACGCTTCCTCAAACAAAATTATCGTATTTCACCAAATAGAATGTATAAAGATATGTGTTATAGAAATAGTTAAATAAGTTTAAATACATAATAAATATAATATATAACATATATAAATATATTTTCCATAATAATATCCATCATGAGAGGTGACAGTAAAATCGAACAATTATCATTTCTTGAGGCAGTAGTTCTCTGTTCACGTAAACAGTATGTTCGTTACCCATTAGATAGATGTGTGCGTAAGTGTAGGTTGAAATATTATAATAAAAATATAATAGAATATTTAGGATAATATTTTTGTTATATAATATGTGAATTTTATGAATTTATGAAGTAGAGAAATAAAATAAAAGAAAACAGTTTGAGGGAGGGTGTTAGCTCTTAATCGGGTAACTCCTTTGGGTTTGCACTAAAGGTCTTCCTTGGAATACTTCATTCCAAATGGGAGTATTAAATAATTAAGGGAGAATGTTGGGAGTATATTTTAGTATATATTATCCAAACCTAAGATGTTTTAGAGGTGTAATGAATTGGAGGAGAGGAGGCCTTTTATAATGTAGGAGGAGTATCACTATTGTAAATATTTGAAAATAGAATTCCACCATCATTCTTCATGTTGAAATTGGATCCAATAATGTAAAAAATTAAATACAATGGAACATAGCATCTAAATATTTCCATAAAATGGGTGTTGGAAAATTTTATAAGTCATTTTGGGTATTAAATTTAAGGTTTAGTCCATAGTTAAGCATAATTTTACCCTAATCGATGTAATTAATTTTAATTACATTCTTAAACGTCTTTTTCCAAAACTATGTTGGATTTATTAGAAATTATAAATAATTATAATTATAAATATGGAATCCATTTTTCCATATTTTAATCACATAAGTGGTATAAATTAATTTAAAATTAATCCCATAATCAGGAAGACAATGTTGGTTTTTAAAGTAAAATAATTCAAAATTTGTGAAGTTTATATACCAAAGTTCAATGTGAAATTAGTCTCATTGAACTAAATAAAAATATTATCTAATTATAATTTCAAACCAATTTAAAATATAATTTATCTTTATAAATAAATTAAATGAAAATGTGGTTTTGAATTAAAATTCCGTATCTTAAACTATTCATCAAAAAATGAAGTTTCTCAGAAAAATGAAAAAATGTACCTGAAGATAATTTTGAAAATATAATTTCAAAAATTAAGTTTATTTATTAAAGTCAATTTATAAATGTTTCCAAAATTAATTTTATTATATTTCACTGATGGATATTAAAATCAGTTTATTTGAGAATATAGTATTTTTAAACATAGAGGGATTTTACAAAGAATTATATATTCCATTATCATTATATTTAATTTATATAAAAAAATTATAATAAATAATTGAAAAGTAGTTATTTCTATTAATATTTCTAATTTTAATTCCTATAATATAATTATCTCATTTAAATAATTATAATGATAAAATGATGTTTCGTAGAAATATAAGTATCGTATATAATGTAATCCAAGTCGATGTTATGTGTAACGTATTCCAAATCAATTTTCCATGTAAAGTACATTGATTTGGTTCCATGTAAAAGGAATTTTTGACTTACATCAATACAATATATAAATTAATATTTAATTATTTGAAAAAATGTCTATAAAAACTCGGGGTGTTAAATTTCCCCCCCTTTAAAATGAATTCCTCCCTTGAAATTAATCACTTGGGTAAAAAATGATGATAATTATACTTCATAATATCCTCAAGTTCCTACAAACCCTCCTCTAACTGGTGATTTTTTCATAAAACATTGACCAAGTTAGTGTTCTTATTTTGTATAACTTCCTCTGATTTTTCCAAAATTTCAATTGTTTGTTCTTCATAAGAAAGATCCTACTCTAGCTTTATGACCTCTAAGTTCAATACATGTGAAGGGTTAGGTATTTAATTCCTTAGGATAGATACATGGAACACATCATGGACTTGAGAGATATTTGTATGAAGTTCTAGGTGATAGTCTACCATCATGATATGATCAAAAAATTTAAAGGGACCGATATACTTAGGGCTTGTTTTCCCTTTCTTCTTGAATCTCAAAACTTTATTCTAGGGTGAGATTATTAGAAACTCATTTTCATTAACACTAAATTCTCGATCACACCACAATTTATCAGTATAACATTTCTTCCATATTTGGTCTTCCTTGATATGCTCTTGAATGATTTTGACCATCCCGACCATTTCTTCAGCAATCTCATGTCCCAGTCTCTTTCTTTCTCCAACCTCATCTCATAATGTTGGAGCTCTACATTTCCTCCCATAGATGGATTCATAAGTTTCCATATAAATTCTTGAGTGAAATCAATTATTGTAATGAAATTATACTTGAGGAAAGTGTTTATCCCAACCACCTTTGAAATATGAGGAACCAGATCTTAACATATCCTCTAGGGTTTGAATTGTTCTTTCAGATTGGACATCCATCTGATGATGATAAGAATTGTTGAAACTCGATTTTGTATAATGTTCTTGCTTAAGACTTCACCATAATTTTTAGGTAAACCTCATATCCTAGTCTGATACAATAGAATGTGGTACTCCATGTTACCTTACCACTTCATTAATGTATATATCAGCTAGTTGATTCAGATAGAAGTATTATATGAAAGTGGTGAAGTGTGATGACTTAGTAAGGTGATCAACTACAACCCATATATCATTAAACCCTTTATAGTTTTTGGGTATTCCAATAACAAAATCAATAGTGATGTTTTCCCATTTCCATTCTGGTGTGGGTAATGGATGCAATACCCCATTGGAATTTTGTATTTTAGCCTTAAATTATTGACATACCATGCACCGAGATACAAACTCTACTATATCTCTCTTTATGAAATCCCACCAAAAAAATATTTCACGTCCATATACATCTTCATACATCCAAAATGAATAGAGATTTAAGAACATTGAGCATCCTCAAACATCTCCTTCTTTAAATCATGTATGGAAGGAACACATACATGGTTCTTGAACCTTATCATTCCATCCTGATCAAGGTTATACTCCGGAACATTTTTAACTTTCTTTTTCATCTCTACATCTTCCTTCTACGCCTCCATAATCTTTACTTTGATAGTGGGTTGAATATTCATATGAGAAAGATAATATTATTACCCTTGCTTCTGGATTCCTAGATCCAACATTTAAAAATCTAGAAATATTGGATCTTTTGTTATCCTTATCATAGAAAATCCAGCATGATCCTTTAGACACAATGAATCGGTCCCCATGGTCGCTTTTCCAATGAGGTAATTTATTAAGAACTCATAATCCTTTACCAATCTAACGATATTCTCTGATTCGTGTTCAACTCCATAGATGTGAATATATATTTCATACTTTTATAATCGGTATATATATATATATATCACACTTTTCTGCATAAATATAATGCCACCATATCTTTAATTCAAAAAATACCACTCCTAACTCCAAATCATGAGTTGGGTAATTTTTCTCATGATTCTTCAACTGCCATGAGGCGTAAGCAATAACCATGTTATTCATCATAAGAACACATAGTGTTCAATTCGAAAGTGAATATTTATAGATTACAAACACTTCTCCACAATAGGGAAATGTAAATATAGGTGTACTGAGTAACCATATTTTTAGTTCCTTGAAATTTACCTCACATTCATCTATATAGAGTAACGTGACACCCTTACAAGTAACCTAGTTCATTGGATTATATAGTCACGATACATTCTTCACAAACCATTGATAATATCCTGATAAACTAAGATTTCTTTGGATCTCATTCACTATGGTTAGTCTATGCAAGAATTAAATACCTCTATCTTTGATGGATCTACAGATATACCATATCTTGATATTATGTGACCCAAAAATGAAACCTTTTGCATAAAAAATTCATATTTTGTAATTTTTTCATAAATCTTATCCTTCCTTAGGGAATTTATTAAAATTCTTAAGTGATCTCCATTCTCTTACTTTCTCTTTGAACATATAAGAATATCATCTATAAAGAGAACCAAAAACTAATCAAGGTAACATCTATGGAATATATTCATTAAATCCATAAAGATAATAGGGGAATTTGTAAGAACAAATGGAATCACTATATATTCATATTGTCCATACCTTGTACAGAATTCTATCTTGGGTATATCCTCCTTCTTGACCCTCAATTGTTGATATCTAGAATGAAGGTAAGTCTTGGAAATGTATTTAGGTCTGTAAAGTTGATCAAATAAGTAATCAATTTGGTGAAGAGGATACTTTTTCTTGAGTGGGATATTGTTCACATCTTGATAATAAATGTAGAGTCACATTTATCCATCCCTTTTTCCATAAAAATAGGTGCACCCCTAGGTGACACACATGGTAGAATGAATCCCTTATCTTGGTTTCATTAGAGTTTCTTCTTCAATTCATGCAACCCAATCGGGAAAATTCTACAAGGAGTCTTTGAAATTGGTGTGGAATCAGGTATGAGTTCAATTAAGAACTCAACTTCATGTTTTTATGGAATTATAGGGAACTCATCTAGAAATATATCCAAAAAATCCCAATCAAATGATATATCATCGATATCGATTTCCTCCCCAACTATTTGAGATAAAAAACCCTTATAAATGGGAATTAAGTCCCATACACTGAAAGTATTTTCCATAATAAGATCATACTTTTCGTCACATTGGTGGATGGTCATAAGATGGTTTCAAAATATGAATCATAACATCCATTCCATAAAAATTGATGTGGTATTTATTTAGAGAAATCCAACAAATGCACGATATAACATAAAATTCATCCAAAGGAAGAATAAAAAGATTTGTAGGAAGAACAATCCCATATACATAAATGAAAGAGGAATCGTAGAATTGGGATAAATTCATCATACCATTATGGTATTGAACAACTAATTTCATATCTAATTGTTTTGGTTGAATCTTAACACCCTTATAAAATTATTTAGATATAAAATAGTGGGTATATATAGAATCAAATTTGACATTAGCAGTTCTATAGTGGATGGTAAGTTTACCTATCATCACATTTTTATCATTCCCCCATCATAAATAGTGATTGCATAATATTTTCCCTTGTCTCTCGGCTTAAGAGGATGATTACATCGATTATCATCACCCACCCTTGGGTTTGGGAAGTGGTTCTCATAATACCCATTCTCCTAACACTTGTATCAATGAATCATGGGAGGTGTATTTTGTGCAGATTTTTCCCCATTACCATTTTGAGGTATCTACTTCCAATAATTTTGAAAATAAATTTCCTAGTAACCTTCATTTATGAACTTAAAAATTTTACTAGATCCCTTAAGAAAAATTGCTCCATGCCTCTTCCAACATTTAGAGCCTAAAGAAAAAACCATATTCTTTTCTCAATAATTTTTAGATTTTCCTTTTAAAATCCATATTCTTCTTCTTATAAAAACCATAGGATTGATACGTGACTCCATATTCTATTGAAACATTGATTGCACAAGAAAAAATCTCTTCCTAGATACTGACGTATCTTATGGCCAACTCCATTATGAGACTTTTCTTTAATCCAGTGAAGAACCTATTGACTTTAATAATGGGTTGGATGATAATTATTGAATCATTCCTAAAAAGTCTTTTGAAATTAGTATCATAGGTACTAACAGATTTTTTATCCCTTTGACTCAAGTCGAAGAATTGATTCTCCATCTTGGTATGAATAATTTGAGGAAATTACTTATTGAAAAATAATTTATTGAACATGTCCCAAACCATGGATTCAATCTCATCTTGCTACCTGATATTCTTGATTAGGGACCACTACTAGCCTACTTAACATTTTAACTGATAAACATCTAGAATGAATCTCTCATCCTCTGAACATCATAAAATGTAGAATAACATTCTTGTATTACTGATTCATTGCTCAAAAACAAGTGGATCAAAAAAACCTCTTAAAGAAAATGAATGTTACCTCATGAAAGACTCAACAAAATTTTGTTCCCTCATTTTATAATTTGTAAATACACCATGATTCTCAGCTTGAGAAGGCTGTGTGAGCATTGAAAAGAGGTTTTTTATTCCATCTCCCATGGTATTAGATTTCTCAGGAGGAAAATCATTGCATTTTCAATCACAATCACCATTAATGTGGTTCCTTCAAGTTCCATCCATTGACTAAAACTGAAATCATATAAAAAGAAATATTTATCATATTAATAAACCAAATAATCATGAAAAGTATGTTATATGATGTTTAAACTATGACAACTTCCTTGATATATGACACCTTTTGTTAATCCTTGGTTATTAATAGCCAAATTTTATTTAAATGCTTCATGATGGTTCATGAAGAGTTTGTAAATTTCTAAAAAATATCCCCCTGGAGTTTCAAACTATGTGTGTATCAAGGCCCATTGTCATGTACTAGATTACCAAGAGTCTGACCCAGAACATCTTGTCAAAGTTGTTACTCCTATGTACATCTGTGATAGCGCCACATCCACTTTTAGTGTCCAGACATGGATGTATTTCTTGGAAACCCATTACGTTATCCTTTACCATAATTCAAGGACATTTTCTTATAATATTCCATATCCTTAGACCTGTCCCTAGACATGTCCCTAGGGTTGTCACTAAGGTTTTCTCATCATATATTTAAAATATTAACTAAAGCATTACTCTGATACCAAATATAGTGACCCTATCTTTTAAAACATTAACATAACATAACATTTCCAAAATGATTAAAACATTACATAAATATACACCCTAAGATCTTTTTAGTCTAGTGCCTTTGGAGACATAAAAACATAAAAATCGGTACAATATTAGATACATAATCTCCCACTACATTTTTCTTAGGTATAACCCCTCTTAGACACATCAAATGTAATACATATCTTCATAACCTTGGCTAAGGAAACATAAAAAATAGTGATATAAAATTATTAGTAAGGGTAAACAAGGGAGATACATTATCATAATCATGATCATAATGGTATGACAACAAGATCAAAAAAATATAAGATCTACCCTACATATCAAAGATCATAAGCATGATTCATGGAATGAATCGTGGAAATTCATAAGAGATAAATCATATAGAAATAAGTAACATATGCAATAAAAGAATAACTTAGGAATAAAACATAGAATTATTGAAGACATATAAGCATATATAATGATTTCTATAGTATTCAAGGAATATCTACCAAGACCATCTTAAAGTAAAGATTCCTTTACTGAACTGGGTTCACACCTCATTCCAACACTATATTACTATACCAAGTTCACTCCTTTTTCCACCCCTATAATACTAAACATGGTTCATTTCTTATTCTAGCCCTGCTATACTAAATCGAGTTAATTTCTAGTTTCATCCCTGTAATACTGAGCTAAGTTCATTTCACATTCCAATCATGTCTATCTCATGAAATATAAATCTTTACCCAATGCATTGGGGGGGGGGGGGAATATAGGTCTCAACCATCTAATAATGAAATCTTACATACATGTGCCAAAAATTCATAAAAATTAATATCATAACCCATGAAATTAAAAGGGTATATAAATATTTAATCACATAATAACCTACAAAAAAGATAAGTTTCATAATCATTTCATCATAAACATAACACGTGAAAATAAGTGGGTTTCCAAATCATGTAACCCATGAAAGAGAAATGAGTTTCATAATAAAAATTCCATAAAAATATATTCCATTAATAAAAATAATTTGAATGGATGTACTGAATAATTTCTATAGAAAGGCCTGAGTAACACCAACAAATTTTATCTTAAATGGGAAATAAATTTTATAGATATTTTAAAAACCTTTCATGAGTAAAATTTCATTTCTTCTTTGATAATTTTTTTTAAAAAACAAAACCTTTTGATAACCTTTTTCTTTGAAAATAGTTTTAAAAAATTATAATGAAATATTTGAAACAATGGAAAATTAAAATCATTTTCCCTTGAAATTTATCTTAATGAATCAATTGAAATATTTTTTTTAAAAACATTACTTTTAAATAAAACAAATTTCAACCAAAAACAGAAATATAGTCATATTTTCTTATAAACACTTTATTAAATTTCTTAAATACCAAAGAGTGAAAAATGGTACTAATACGTGGATATATTTTGAATAAAAAATGGATAAGTAAAATCTTGAGATTATTTGGGATTTGTATCATAAGATTTCCTCAAAGTAGCATATCCTTTGACAATATTTAAAGGTGGAGACATTGTTTCAATAAAACCGTAGCAATTGGTAACATGGGATCATACTCTCCATGTAAGATAAGAAACTTAACTAAAGATTAAAATATCAATATAGTAAGGATATTCAAGATATAACATTTAAAATGGAATTATATGCACCTAAAGAAATAATTTATGTGCATAACCAAGCATTAGTCTCAAAGAAGGAAAATTGATACAAAACTATTTTATTGATTTTGTAACTTTTGGAACACAAACCACATGAATGAAATATCGTAAAATGAATATGTAAATACCCATAAATTTAAATATAATAATCACTATATATATTCATGGATAGTATACACACCACACAAAAGGAATGGGTGGTGAATAAAGCATGTATCTCATGAAAATAAATAGTGAGATGAAATCCCGTTACCTTGTGTATTGAAACTCTTCATAATCATACAATATTATTGTACAATAAATTTAAGTTTATTATAAATATTTTATATAATCAGTTTATAATATCTAATACCATTTATGGTTTGATTATGACTTTATATTACCCACTTGTTAGAAATCCAATGTTAAGGTTTCACTTCAGGTAATATTCACATTGTACTTCGTTTGTGTCTTAATTTGTTATATTTATATATTCCTTATACATATATAATAATTTTTAGAATGTAAAACATTATATAAATACCATCTCTATTAATTCTATTTTTATTATAATAATCTAAATAATAAATAATTTTTAAATGGAATACACCATTCATGGAGACATCAAGTCGTACGTACGAATGAACATTGTTTCTATTTTTATTTTCATTTTGAAAGAAAGAAGGTAAATTAAATATGTGGATATATTTGTATATATATAATTATTATATTAGAATAATTATATCATATATATAATATATGTTCGCCAAACCCATCCATAATATATTCCATGTAGTCTGTGAATGAATCATATCACTTTGATGGGGTGGTAGTCCACACTTCCTCAAAAAAATTGTTATATTTACACCAAATGGAAGGTATAAAGATATGTGTTGTAGAAAGTATGAAATAAGAATAAAGAAATAATATATAACATATATAAATATAGAATCTATCATAATTTACACCCTGATATGTCGTAAAGGAAAAACGAACAATCGTTGTTTCGTGAGGTCGTAGTTCGTGGTACACGTAAACAATATTTTTGTTACCCATTAGTTGGAGGTGGGTGTAAGTGAAAGTTGACCATTTATCATAAAATAAAATAATTATATTTATTATACTTGTTTTTTTGTATAATAATTTATTTATATTCATTTATGGAGTGTAGAAAGAAAATAAAAGAAAAGAGTTTGAGGGAGGGTGTTACCTCTTAATCGGGTAAATCCTTTTGGTGTGCACCAAAGAGATTCCTAGGAAGACATTATTATAAAAGGGGTGTTTCAAGGAAGAAGGAATTATTTTTGGTAGGATATCTACGTGAATATTTTTTTAACCTAATAGGTTTGGTATCTATAAAGAAGTTTATGAGGTGAGGCTTTTTATAGTGGAGGGGGAGTGGCACTCTTGTAAATATTTGAACATAGAATTCCACCAACGTTTTTCATGTTTCAGGTAGATCCTATAATAGAAATATTTCAATAAAAGTAAGGATAGGGTACAAATATGGACATCCAATTTCTGTTAGAATATATTTTATGTAATTTTATGTCTTATGTTTAAGGTTCAGTCCTCAGTTAAGCTTAATTTTACCATAATTGATATAATTGATTTTAATTACTTTCACTAATTTTTATGGTAAAAAACTAATTTGAACTAAATAGACATTATAAATTTATTTGATTTAAAATATAAAATTCACTTTTCCAAATTCCAATAACATAAGGTGTAGAAATTAATTTAAAATTAATCATGTAGTTGGGTAGACAATGTGGGGTTTTAAGTTAAAAACATTCAAATGTTTTCTGAGCTTTAATACCCAAATTAAAAGTGAAATTTCAATAAATATCATAAATAAAAATATTATCTATTTAAAATTTGAAACCAATTTAAAATATAATATAAACATATAAGTAAATTAGGCAAAAATGCAGTTTTGAATAAAAATTTGATATCTTTTACTATTCATCAAAAAATGAGGTTTCTCAGAAAAATCCCAAAAATTTTCCCTAAGATAATTTCAAAATTATAAGTTCAAAAATGGAGATTATTTTATCAAATAAAATTTCAAAATTTATCTAAAATTGGTTTTATTATTTTTCATAGAATGGCATTAAAAGTAGTTCATTTTAGAAAATTGTATTTTAAAACTGATAAATACTTTACTAAAAATTATATCTTTCATAATCAGCCTATTTTATTTATATATAAAAATTATAAAAAATATTTTAAGAGTTGTTATTACTATTCATAGCAATAATTTTAATGACTAAGTAATAAGTATCTCATTTAAATAATTATAACAATAAAATGGTGTTTTGTAGAAACATCGATGTTGGAAGTAGCGTAGTCCACGATGGTATTGCCTGTAAGGTATGACAGGTCAATATTTCATGTAACATATGCCTAGTCAGTTTCATGGTAGAGGAATGTTTTACATAGTTAATTATAAGATATAAATTAAAATTGAATTTATTCAAAAAAATAGGACTCTAAAAACTCGGGGTGTGGCACGTACAATTATTATATTTAAGTATAATAAATCTCAATTTATTATACATGTGGTTAAAAGTGTTTAAAAGATACATTTAACTTGTGGGAAGGGGTATCATAACTCCATTTATTTTAATTATGTTATATTAATTCTTTATTTACTATGTCATACTAAGATTATTTGTGGAATGACCTATGATAATTTTATATTTTATTTACACTTTTATTTGGATTTAAAATGTTTATACACAATCATAGTATTGATTTATTCTCACATAAAAGTTATGATATTTATAAGGGGTTTCATCTCGATTTCGACTCAATTGATAAATTATTATTATTATAAATCTATATATTTTTATGTTATGTATATTCTACACCTTTTATATATTTAAAAAGAACATTTATTTATTCAAAATGATTAAATTTTTAATTTATGTTTACTCTTCCAATGTGTTACAATTTAAAAGTTACCAAAGTGGTGAGAAATTATTTTACAATCTCATTTTTTGGTATTTATCATATTTTGATTAAAAGAATATTATAATACATCCTTTATAAAATCGATCAAATTTTTTTATCTTCTAGTTGTTTAAAGAGTTTATTAAATGACCCATACTTTTCATAAAAATATATTACATCTTATTAAATTAATATTCATTGCATTAAATTATCATACATGACATAATTTTACATGTCTAGTATCTTTACAAACTTGGACGCATAAAAAAATTATTCATACGTTTATTCCATTAATATATTAATAACTATATCCCTTTTAATACATATCATACTTAATATCATTCTTCATAACATAGGGAAAGAAAACATAATAATGGGTGAGATTAAATGCTTAATAATGATAAATAAGGGAGATACCACTTATCACTTAAGCATAACATGAGTATATGTGTATGAGAATACGATAATACCATTTTAAAACAATTACCAGTATGTAAAATATCAAAATATAGATCCCTAGAAAAAAAATTGGTAATTCATAAGAAATGAAATAGAAAGGAATCATGGAACATGATCCATGATGGAATAACATTGGCATAAGATATGTAATTCTGAAATTTTAATAGAAAATAATTTTATTAGTAGTAAAGGATATGATTCTAAGGCTATCGTAGTGAATTGGGTCTACTCCCCATTCAATCATAGCAGTCAATGTTCACTCCCAAGACTATGAAATTTTAAAATGCATTTTACTGTACTAGGTTCACTACCCATTACACTTCTATTTGACTCATGAGATATAAATAATTACCCAATTAATTGTAGTTATATATAATTTCAGGCCCACCCATCCTCGGTTATAGTGTGACCACCATCCTTGGTTTTAAAATAACCACTTCACTCTGTTATAATCTAACCACTGTCATTGGTTTATAATGTAACCACCTATCCTAGAATGAAGACCATACATATGTGTTCTATAAGATCATAAAACATTTATCATATCAGAACCCCTAAAAAGAAATGTGTCTCACAAAAATATCATCATAGCATAACCCATTTAAAATAAATAGGGTTCATTAACATTTCATCATAGCGTAACATAAGGAAAAGAATTGAGTTTCATAAAAATTCAATCATTTTATCATATCATAACCCATGTCAAATGAATAGATTTGATACACATATTTTCATCATAAACATAAACTATATAGAGAAAAAATAAAAATGGTATCCTTGAATCCTATCCCTAGTAAATAAAAATTCAAAATCAAGGGATGTTTTCTCTGAGGAATATGAATATCATTAAAAATATCCTTAAACATTATTGAGGAAAATATATTTTTAATTTTGAAATCACTTCTTTAAAATATGTTTTTTTGAAGATATTATCTAAAAAAAATTACCTAAAAATAAACTTGGAAACGTTTAAAGTAAGCTTTAAATAATTATGCGGTCATGATAGTGGGAAATTTTGTTCATGTCGAAAGATTTAGAAAACTTATTTTTATAATTTTGTGAATCATCCAAAAAATACCTCATTCAGAAAATGATAAGAATATTAATTTTCAATCCATTTTTTTAAAGTAAAAAATGTGTAAAATTATATTTAAAAAATAATAAGATATATTTAAAATAATTTTTAATATATCTTTTTAAAACATGTATATAAAAGAAAATAGTTTTTTGACCAAAGAGAGAAATAATGTAGATTTTCATTAAAAACACTCTTTCATTATCTTCAGTACATAAAGAGTAGAAAATGAATATAAAACATGTAATTTTAGAAAATAACTATATTATATGCAAGATAATTAGTCTTTTTATATTTATGTAATAATATTCTTTCATTGTAATAATAATCATAAACAATCCCAATAAACAATAAGATTATATCAAAAAACCCTTACCACTTTAATAACTTTTGAATCGTATGCTTCATGAAAGAAAAAAAACTTTTATGGATAATTAAATCCCTATAATTTTAAAAATATATATCATAAAATAAATTCATGGGAAGTATATACACCAAAAAAAGAAATAATTGGTGAATGTGGAATGAGTTTGACATAAATAAAAGTGAGACGAAATCCCTTACCTCAGGCATGAATTCCTTCATACATGTTAGATACTAGTTTATAATAAATATTGATTTATTAACAATTATTTATTAAAATCACTATTTGGGGTGATAACTGCTTCATTTTACTTGTATGTTTTGGTTCGTTAGATCGTATTTATGCATGAACGTTGTTTCAATTTTTCAATAGATTGAACGAGAGAAATTTAAGAAAATAAAACAACTTTTTAGAACCATTATTTTTTCACATATTACGCATATATTCATTAAATATATCCTTATTAGCATCCAAGTAAAATAGAAATGAAAATCACATCACATCACTTCATGGAGGTGGTAGTGCATACATATGCATTGACTACATTATAATTTTATAATGTTTATTAAGGTAAGAAGGTATAAATTATATTATAATTAAATAATAATAATTATTTCATAAAGATAAAATATAAAATTTAAACCCATAATAAAAACCATTATTAAAATTGGATGATTGAAAATGAATTGTATCACTTGTTGAGATTGTAAGTCGTACGTACTCACGAGCAATACTTTCAATTGCTATTCGATGAAAATAGAGTGAATAAATGTGTTTTCAAAATAATAATAAAATTTCATTGTATTAAGTATAATAAATTTATTATTTTATGAATAATATAATATATTTAGAGGAATTAAAGGAAAAATCAAAAAGAAAGTGATTAGTTAATGTGATTACCTCTTCTTTAAAGCAACTCCTTTAGATATCATATTAAAGGATCTAGGATTGGTCTTTTGGGATTACCATAACCTATATAATGTGAATATGGGATTGTAAAAGATAACTTGGTAGATTTATTAGGATCTAGAAGCCCTCATGTTGTTACATAAAGAGAAAGGAGGGGTTCCATTTTATAAATTATAGGAGGGGCACTCTTGAATTTATTAAAAGATTAAAATATATTAAAGTAATTATAAAGGAAAATGGTTAAAAAGGACCATAAATTGGAAAGATATAAAATTTTTGTCCATATATTATAACCCTTATCCTCTATTAGTTTTTATTTTTTTTATTTTTTAGTAATTTAATAAAATATTTTTTCAAAAAATATCAATATTTCCAATTAAAAATCTATTCAATTAATTTTAAATAAAATAAATAAATAATTTTTTTGGAAATTTAATATAATAAATTAAAATAACAAAAATATATCATGTTAGTCTTTAAAATTTGTGTCACACAATAATTCACATAAATCATATTACTTTTAATATTTTTAAAATCATATATTATAATTGTTTATTAATTATAGAAATAGCTCATTAGTGTTTTCAAATAATTTAACGTCATTATATAAATAATAAGAAATAGAAATAAATTTATATCTTGAAAATAATTTAATTAATCTAAAAATATATTCTTATATTCATTTATAACATGATTTTTACCCTATATGAACACAAAGAGATATTTTAAACAAATATAGTGAAATTTTGTAACTTTCTTTGATTTAAATAATATATAAGTCCTTTTAATGGAAACGTTACCCTTAAACAATTAAATTTTTGGAATGAGGTGATACTTTTCCAATTCCCCTCATCCAATAAGAATTATGATGAAAAATTATGGCCTTATCACTTAGTTTTAACCCAAGTTAACATGATTTACCCTTTATTGGGATGATAAATTTTACTAAGGTTACTATTCATATTGAAAAAAAATTATACGGATCTATTTAACAAATTTGGACCTCATGATTCCAAATATGGAATCCATTTTATCAAATTTAGTGCCCATAAGTTGTAGAATTTAATTTTAAAATAATTATGTAACTCACAATGAACATTTTTTAGAAAAACACATTTTATGAAGGAAACATTTGTTTATTCTTATACCATGCTTAGAAAAATATTAAATGATTGTTAAAATTTTTTATTAACTATATAATATAATTATATATCATTAAAATATTCACAAATAATTTGGAAAATAATGAATTTATTTTATACATGTATAATATATAATTTTTTTCATAATTTAGTAAGTACTATCACTACCCACCAATCCAATAGATAGGCAATAACCATCCCATAATATTTTAATAATATGGTTTGGTTCTTTTAATCGTGGTGTTTCCTATAATGGAAGCTATTGAAAAAATCAAATAACAGAGAAATATATTATAAAATCTCATGGTGTTACATTCTACCCCCATTAAAATAAATTTCTCCCTTGAAATTAAACATTGTGATACAAAATAATAGGGATACATTTTAATCATTGCATCATTGGGTTCCCACATAGCTTCCTCAATTTTAGGATTTCACCACAAAACATTAACCATGTGAGCGGTCTTGTTTCGTAGCACTTTCTCTCAATAATACGTAATTTCTATAATTTTTTCTTTAGAAGAAATATAATGATCCAGTTTTATGACCTATCAATTCAGTACATGTGAAAAAGTAGGTATATAATTTCTTATGAGAGATACATTAAAAACATCATGAAATTAAGAGATATTCATTGGATGATCCAGAAGATAATTTAATATCTTGATATGATCAAGTATTTAAAAGGGACCAATACATATTGGGATCAACTATCCTTCTTTCCAAACATCATAACATTATTGAAAGGAGATATCCATAGGAATACCTTATCACTAAATTAAAACTCTATATCTCAATGAATATTGTTAACATTTAAAATTTAAAATTTGTGTGGAACTTATGTGATATTTAATAGACATAACCATCTCTTCCATTTTGTTAGATAGATCATATCACAATATCTTTCTCTCTCCAACTTCAATCCATTTCTTTGGACTTCTGTACATACTTTTATCTAGGTCTTTGTAAGGATCCATCTAAAAGATTTGGTAAAATATATTTTTATAAGAAAACTTGAATCTACGAATGTTTAAATCCCAACAACCTTTTAAATCCATATAAAAATATATTATAATATCCTTTAATGTTTGACTAGTTGTATCAGACTTGCCATATTTTTTAGGATGATATATTGTAATGAAACTCAACTCTCTATCCAAAGACTACTGAAGACTTCACAAAAACATTGAGTTAAACCTCATATCTCAATTCAATACAATGGAATTTAGTAATCCATGAAACCTTACAGCCTCTTTAATGTATATCCTTACAATCTAATCTAGAGAGATATATTATCTAATAGAAATGAAGTGTTCTTACATTATAAGGTGATCGACTAAAACCTAAATATCATTATGTCCATTAGATGTTTTGGGGATTCTGAAGATAAAATCTATAGTGATTTTTTACCATTTAAATTATGGTATGGGTATTTTTGGTAACAACCCTTTATAATATTTTCCCTCAACCTTAACTTACTGATATACCATGAACTAATATGTATACCTATAAATATCTCTGTTCATGTTTTCCCACCATAAATACTTATTATAATCTCTATATATCATCGTAATTTCAAGAAGAATAGATAATGATACATTGTGACCTCAACCAACAAATCCCTATTAAAATATGGTATGGACAGAAAAAATGCGTAGCTTCTAAAATTTATTATCTAATCAGAATCAAGTTAAACTCAGGAAAAATTATCACATTCTTTTACAGTTCACATATTTATTTTGCACCTCTTCAATCTTCAATTTGATAGATGGTTCAACACTCATTTGAGAAAGATAATATCATTCCCCTTACTTCAATATTTACATATCCTCCATTTTAAAAGCTATAAATATCTAATATTTCAGGATTTTTATTATAAATAATCTATCGTGATCCTTTTAACTCAGTACTTATCCCACCTTGTTTTCTTTCCCATTGTGGAAATTTATTGAGTACTCATAGTATTAAATCATCTCCAACCATCGTTTATGGGGTATATTCAAGTCATTGTATGTGAAAATATTGTTTAAACTTTTTTAATAAATATATATACCACACCATTCTCAATAAAGATAATTCCTCCATATCGTTAGTGAAACAATTACCACCACTAACTCCAAATCATGAGATGAATATTTTTTATCATGAACCTTCAATTGAAGTGAGGAATTAGCTATCACCATATCTTTCTACTTGATAATGTATCCCAATAACTTCTTGGATGCATCAAAATACTTTACAAACCCTTCTCCACTACAATATAGTGTGATGAAATGCGTTCTGACCAACTTTCTCATCAACACCTTGAAACTATCCTCACATTCATCCATATAAGGTAACATGGATCCTTTCCAAGTTAATTTGGTGAGTGGATTAGACAACCATAAATTTGTTTCCAAAAAGTTTCAATAATATCCATCCATACTAACAAAACTATATATCACAGACATAGTGGTCAGTCTGACCCAACATTGAATAACATCAATCTTTGAAGGATCTATTAGTATACCCTCATAAGAGATTATATGACCCAAGAATAAATCTTTTTAAATAAAAAATTCACACTTGGTAAATTTGAAATAAATATTCTCCTTACTTATGGTTTTCATTACAATCCTCAAGTGAAATTCATGATCTTCTTTTCTCTTTGAATATATAAGAATACCATCTATAAATACTACCACAAACTGATCAAGGTAATCTCTAAATACTCTATTCATTAAATCCATGAAGATAAAAGGAAATTTTGTAAAACCAAATGGCATCAATATAAATTCATAATTTCAATACCTTGTATGAAATTTATTCTTTGGAATACCTTTTTTATTGACCCAAAATTGATTATATGTAGAATGAAGGTTGATCTTATAAAATCATTGATCTCAACACAATTTATAAAATGAGCCGTTAATATGGGGAAGAGGATAGTTGTTCATGATAGTTATCTTATAAAGTTCTTCATAATCAGTGAATAGTTTCATTGATTCGAATTTATTTTTAAACAAAAAGAAAAGGTACACCCTAAAGTGAAAAATTGGCCAAATGAATCCTTTGTCATGATTCTACTAGAGTTTCTTCTTTAATTCCTACAACTCAATCTGGGCCATTCAATATGGATTCTTTGAAATAGGAATTAAAATAGGTACGATTTCTAGGCTTATCTTCACTATTGAGTTTCTCTCCAACCATTTGATATAAACACCCCTTTTGAATAGGAATCACAACCCATTAAATGGATCTGATTTCCATAAGAATTTCACATTTATCATCACCCAAAAATATGAACATGGGTTCATTTGGAATATGATGTGTGACTTCCATTTCATGGAAATTAATATGGGCACCATATAAAGAAATTGAATCCAAGAGAATAACCACATAAAATTAAATTAAACGGAGAATCACAATATTTAAATGAATAATTTTCCCAAAAAAACGTTATTTTAAGAGGAAAGATATACTTGCGATTCGACCATAATACCATTATAATTTTTCACCACTAACTTAATATTGAATTGTTGAGCAGGTAATTCAATACTCCTCTAAAATTCATTAGATATTAAATTATTATGTAGATACAGAATTGAATAAGACATTAACTATTCTAGAGGGGATGATAAGTATACCTTTCACCATTTCATTCTCATAACCCACTTCAGCAATTGCGATCACATGAGATTTACCATTTTATTTAGGTTTAGGAGCCTTTTGATACTGATCATTATTTTTTATGGATTCATGCATTGGTTGGTATAATACCTATACTCTTTGTATTTGAATCCTTAGGTCATGTGGGTAAATTATTTGGATCTTTAAAATCCTTCATTATATCAACTAACCCTTTCATTACCTTTTGCCATTTATTGGATCTATGAATTGCCTTCCCACCATTAAAACAAACCCAAGTTCCACTTAATAAATTCCCATATTTTTTCTTCCCAATTTTTTTTCTTGTATGATACTGGAATTTCTTTCCACCATGTAATTTATTCGAGTTATCAGGAGACTCTATCTTAATTTTATTATAAAAACCATGGGAATGGTCGAAATCTCCAATTCAATTTTGGTCTTTAGTGTACATAAAATTATTTCATTATAGATACTCAATATTATTATAGTTATCACCTTTCACAAACATGGGTTCACACCACCAAAGAATCGTTTAATTTTTATTTCAAGACTAATGATTAAACCAAAATCATACTTTGAATGTCTTATAAAAATAGCTTTATAGATACAAATAGATTCATTATCCTTCTTCTTAATCTCATGAAATTCCTTCTCTATCCTTGTTTTTAGAATATCATAGAAGTAATTTTTGAAATATATTCTCCTAAACTCTTCCCATTATATATATTAAATTTATTCCGCTTGACTCATATTCTAAATAAGGTTCCACCATTGATCTGCTTCACCTTCTAAATAATAGACATCTAGGATAACATTTTCAGGTTATGGGAACTGGATAACAAAAAATATTTTCTTAATGGTTTTGATCCATCACTCAGTCAATAGTAGATCATCAGTTTCAATAAAATAAGGTTGATGTTTCCTCATAAATTATTCAATAGTTAATTTTTTCTTCTATTAATAATTTGGATGATAAACATGATTCATGGATTAAGAAATTTTTATGATCCTAGAAAAAGGATTATTCATTACAACTCCCATAAAAGTTGGTTTATTCGGTGGGAAATCTTTTAATTTTTTATTAAAATTTATTTAAAATATGATGCATTTGTATTCCATCTATTTACTAAAACTGAAAAGGAAAAGTGTGGGAAACAATAATCATTGATGAAAACTACACGATCGTGAAAGATCATTTATAAGATCTCTAAATCATGACACCTACTTCTCAAGCTATGAAACCTTAGTTTTGAACTAGGTTATGCATGTTAATTACCAAAAAATTATGATGTTATATAAAAAATAGATTTATCTCTACGGTTATCACTTAAGTTTTCTCATACTATTTTTCAATGGATAACTAAACCTTGCTCTAATACCAACTATAATGACTAATACTCTTCATACATAGATGTTATATCTTATTAAATAAATATTCATTACATAACATTACGATCCATGCCAAAATCATATAGTTATAGTATATTTTGATACTTGGAATCATAAAAAACTCATTCACAAGTGTGTACCATTAAGTTCTTCGTAACTATCACCCTTCTTAGAAATATCATACTTAATACACTAATTTATAAAATGGGGAATAAACATACAAAAAAGGGTGAGTTAAGATGCTCAGTAAGGGTGAATAAGTGATATATCAATGATCACTTAAACTTAATAGGTGCACAAGCATATGGGAACAAGAGAATTAAATTTTAAATCCATACCATGCATATCAAAGATCATAATCTTGATTTATGGTATAAATCTTTCCAGTTCCTAAGATATTAAACATAAAGAAATCTAATAACATGAGAAATAAGAGAATAATATAGGAATAATACATGTAATAAAAGAATAATAATAGAAATTAATTTCCTTTTTAGTCAATAATTATTCTCCTAGGTTATCATAGTGGCTTCGCTTCACTCCCAATTTAATCATAGTAGTCATGTTTCACTCCAAAGGCTATCATAATAGATAAAGTCACATATTGAATAGGTTTTACTCTCCATTCCAATGCTATTTTTATCCTTATATATCAATAATTACCCTATACATGTAGGGATATAAAATTTCAGTCCCACCCATCCTTGGTTATAATGTGACCACCATCCTTGGTTATAATGTAACCACCTTCATTGGTTATAACATAACCATCATACTTGGTTTATAATGTAACCACCCATCACATAATGAAATCTGTATATATTTGGAAGAAGATAATAACACATTAATAATATCATTACCCATTAAAATAAATGGTTTTCATAAACATTTCATCAAATCATTACCCATGGAGAAGAAATGGGTATCATAAACAGTCAATCATTTCATCATATCATAAACTAGGGAAATGAAATGTATTTTATACACATATTTTCATCACAAAAATAAACCATACATATAATTAATAATAATGGTATACATGAATCATATCCCAAAAAAATGATAAGTGAAATCAATGGTTGTTGTATTGGATGAATTGAAATATCATTAAAAGGTTATTCATCATTATTGAGTAAATATCATTTACATTTCTCAATAACTCCTTTAATATATATATATATTTAATAAAATTAAAATAATAAATGAAAATAATGATATAAAATTATAGGGGAGTCTTCAAATAATTTAGTGTTCATGGTAGTAAAAAATTTCACTCATGTTGTATAAGTTAAAAAACATTCCTTTTATACATATGTAAAAATTAAAAAAGCACATCATTCTGGAAATAACATGAAGATTCCTTTTAAAATATTTTTTTCAAAAATTAAATCAAGGGAAAATTAATTTAAAAAAAATCATATTATAATTGTAAAAACCATATTTAAAATATTTTTATAGAACATGGATATGGAAGAAATAGTTTTTTCCATCGAAAAGAGAGATAAAAGTCAATTTTTCTTAAAAATATTATTCCATTAATTTGAGTACATAAAGAAATACAATTGATAAGAAAATTTTTAATTTAAATAAATATCCATAGGAGAACAAAATTAATTATATTCTTAACAGTTAGATTATAATATTTCATCATTAGAATCGTAATCATAAACAATCTTGATAAACATTGAGATTGTATCATAAAAACCATACCACAAATTTTGAATCATAATACCTATAAAAGAAGGAACCATATTTGAATATTTAAATCATAACAAAATTAATTAACATCATTATAAAATAAAATAATGTGAAATATATAAACCTCATAAAATAAATTAGTGGGGAATATGGCATTTTACCTACGTAAAAAAAAGGTGAGACGAAAATTCATTACCTCCGGTTTGACTTACTTTGTACATGTGAAAAACTCCAGTATAATATATATTTATTTATTATAAATATATAATAGAATAATAATTATATATATAATGCAATATTATATTTACTTATAACATATTATCACCCATTCATCAACAATTCTTTATTAAAATCACTATTTTGGGATATAATTATTTCACTTTTCGAGTATATTTTAGTCCATTAGTTTTGGTCCTTACAATGTGATCATAATTAAATCATAAAAATAATGTTATTAATTACATAAATTACATATATATACATTATATAAATATTTAGAGTCATCTGTGAAATTTTGATAAAAATAAATGAACTGCACTGTTCATGGAGATGGTAGGTCGTACGTACACATGAACATTGTTTTCATTATTTGATGGACTGATTGAAATAAAGTTAAATAGTAACTCAACATTATTGAGTCATAATAATATAGTATATATCATATATATTCATTATATACATAATGTTTACAATCCTTATAAAATAAAAATGAAAAAATTCACATTGCTTTGTGGAGGTTGTAGTCCACACATATGCATGGACGACATCATCGATTTCCAACATTTTAGAAGGTTAGAGGGTAGATATGAAATTATCATTACAAATTAATAATAATTTCTTAAATATAATACATAAACATTAAATCCATCATAATATACATCAATTAAATATGGTTATGGAAATGAATTTTATCATTAGGTTGAGATAGTAAGTTGAACGTACACACGAGCGATACTTTTACTTCTAGTTTATTGGAAAGAGGGTGAATAAATGTGGATTCATAATAATAATAACATTTAGTTATATTTAAGATACATACATTATTATTTTATAATAACCCCCTAACCCTAGTTACGTATAATCGATGCATTATTACATAACAATGGCATGATCACAAGAGGTCAAGTCCCAAAGACCGATCAGTTTAGTATCCCAAAAAGCACTAGATACATACAAAGGTTTTACATTACATTATGAAATGACAAAGAAACATTGTGTCTCATTTTAACACACTCATATCCCATAAAATAACCTTATAGGACATTCATAAAATACTTCTTCACATCTGAGGAAAAATAATTCATAAGAAATGGTGAGCTCAGATCCTCAGTAATTATAACAATATATCAAAAACTATCAAAAATAAGAATAAATATTTAAAGCAACGTATAAGACTAAAAACATGCCTTCTAAACATAAACTTCACCATAATATGGAAAATATAAATCAAATAATTCCATTTAATTATTCACAGGGATATTCTACTAGTCAAATAATCACATGTAATATCAATAGCTAATCTCATAAGGATGGAATGCATAATGTCGGACATCATAACCACATAGTCAAGGACTTGCGAAAAGACTACAAATAAAATTATTTTCCAGGCCTTGTGCTAAGATACTATTTTGTCTCATGATACCTAATGATGTATAGTGGGGCGATAGCGGGCCCTTCCCATCAATTACTACATCCATTGAATTCCTCATAAGAAAAGGGTGAAACATAACATAAAAATCCGTATTAAACTAGCATAAAAGATGTTAATACTATAACCATAAATCATGAATTACATAAAAATATCACATTTATATTTAAACATATCATAATACTATAAATACTATATAAAATTTTGTAACATAATAAACCATCTTCAGTTAAATATAAAATATAACAATAGAGGTTTACACATATGAAATCAATCCAAAAATATTTGAGAGATATATCACTTTTATATTGAAATCATTTAAGATTTGTATAATTATAAACGAAAACATTTTTTTGGAAATGTTTTTATAATCTTGTAAGTGAATATTTGAAGGTGTTATAATGGTGGAAAATAGCCTCACCTGCTGAATAATTTAAAAATCATTCATTAGTTAATTTGTTGAAAAGGACATAAATTACCTAGTTTGGAAAACGACGAAAAGATTACATTAATTTTTTTTACAAAATGTCAAACATGGGTATAAATGAATTTAAACTATAGTCAAGGAAATATAAAAAAGGTTTCAAAATAAATTTTTAACAAACATGGATGTGAAAGTTAAATAAGTCCTGGTAGATACTTACGTATAAACAACCTCAGATAATAAAGAGATTGTAAAATTAAACCGTAACCTATAGTTTTCCTTAGTCGATGGAACATTAACCTAATGTATAATTGTTAAATGATCGTTATTAAATTATATAAGATCCACATAAATAAATATGATATCATATATGATCCTCTAATATTACTTTTTTAATAATATTTCAGTATTATTATTCTTTCAGGTGTTAAGTGATTCATTTTCCTTTATATGTTTTGTTACGTAAGTCTTATTTGTTATGGATATTATGAATTTTATTCATATATAGAATGATATTTAGTTATTAAAAATTATTTTTAACCATCAAATGAAAATTATTCTTGAATGGTTATGATGGAGAATGAATTCTCATTGCCTCAAGGAGACGGTAAGCCGTATGTACGCATGAGCGAAAATATCATTCTATTGAGGGTGAAATCTTATTTATTTGGATGGTATATTATATATATAAAATCATTAACATGTTATATTTATTATTTAGATAAATTATATTCATTATTATACCCATCCAAATAATTTTGGGTTGAGTAACAAACTACACCATGACGTGGAGGCGGTAAGTCGTACATACACATGCATGGTTATATTTTCATTCATAGGATTGATAGAATAGTGAATATAGTTGTACATTATTTATAATAAAATATTAGTATATAGAAGTTACTGGAGTTATTATTTTTGTACGGAAACACTAATTAAATAAGAATTATAAGAAGAAAAGAACATTGAAAGAGGTGATAAAATAATTACCTCTTCTTCAGGTGCTTCGTTTTGATTTGAAAAAAAGGCATCATTAGTTTGGATTTATGATCATTTTAAGTCCTCTAGGTTGAACTAATACTATTTGGTATTATATATTGGTAGGTTTTGTTTAATCCAAATGTATTTGGAGGTGTGAATTTCAGAGAAGGGGAAGTTCCCTTTTGTAAGAGAGGTGAGAGGCACTTTAGAAAAAGAATGAAATATTAATTTATTATAAAATTATTTTCACTTTATAATAGAAAGAAATGAATTAATTTGAAGGATACGATGAGGATGGGTCTAAAACCTCTCAAACAATAGGTTTTAGACCTTTTTAGGTCACTATATTAAACTTATCTTTTATATTTAACCCTTAGTTAAGTAGTTTAACTTTTACCATGTCTTCTTGTATTTTTTTACTACATGGTGAATATAGTTACTATAAAATCACTACTAAAATTATGGCCTTTTTCAATGCTAAAAATGGCCTTTAATAGTTTTAGAACAACTCTATTAATTCCGGCAAAGTTAAAGGGGGGTCCCCTTTATCAGCGCTCCAAAAAGCACTGATAAAGACCGCTTTTATCAGTGCTAAAAAAAGCGTTGATAAAAGGGGTCTTTTATCAGTGCTAAAACAAATCACTGATAAAAGGGTCCTTTATTAGAGATTTATTTTTAGCGTTGATAAAATACCCCTTTTATCATCCATTTTTTAAAAACACTGATAAAAGTTAAAAAAATAAAAAATAAAAAAATAAAAAAAATCTTGCAAATCGGGGGGGCTTTTATAGCGATGGATCCCCCCTTTTAATATGCTTTTCCTCCCCCCTCAAGTGTCCGCATGCACCCCTCCACCATTTATCAGCGCTCTCCCAAGATTCACCCATGCACGTGCGTCCCTACCTCCACCCGAATTTGATCTCGAGACCTCCCCCCTGCATGCCTGAAGAATTTTCCTCTCCCCTATATTGATTTGTTCTCCTATTAGTGATATATCTATTTATTTATATATATATTTAGTTATATTTTTTCATATAGTAATATATATTTATATTAATATATATAATTATATAATTATATTAATATAAAAATATAATTATATTAATATATATATATTTATAGTGATATTAATATATATACTTATAATTATATTAATATATATATGTAGTTATAATAATAATATATATATATATAAAGTTAAATTAATATATAGGCATATAAATATTCATATATTTGTATTCTAAAAAAATGGATATTATTTATTATTTATATAAAGCTAATATATTTTATATGTAAATATATTTTATTATTTATATTTATATTTAAATTTTGAGGTGTGAATATATAAAAAATATGTTTATATAGATATATATTTGATTATAAATAGCAGTTCATTACAAAAAATGATAAAATTTCAAATACATAATATCAATATAAATGTAATACCTTGGAAGAAATTCAGTCCCAACCAAAAAAACCCAATAATACCACCTTAAACAAGGATGAAAATCCACAAAATGATAAAAAATCGGGGTACCCCGACTAAAAACTCAGTTTTCGAGGCCATATAAGCCTTTTTTGGCCTAGAAAAAACCTTGGCTAGGGTTTATCCGAATTATAGTGGAGTAGTTCTCAACGCGTTCTTCGATTTGATATATGGTAGAGCTCAAACGGACACCCGGATCAAAAGTTATGGTCGTTTGAAGATCGAGTTGCGTTTTCAACATATTTTGTATCTTTTTTTAATTTTTTAATTTTTTAGTCTTAAAATTATTATTAAATGACAATTAATATATAACAATTAACAAATTATTAATTAAAAATATTTTCATAATTTTTTATAATCCATTTTCACTAAATATTATATATATTAAGTGTAACTATATATTTAAACTTATCTAAAATATATTTAAAATTATATTTAAAAAATATATTATATATATATATATCAATATAACTATATCTATATATTTAAATATTAATATATATTTTTTAATAATTTTTTCTGGAAGTAGACCCTTTATCCGCACTTAAAAAAACGCTGATAAAGACCCCCTTTATCAGTGCTACTAAAAAAACGCTGATAAAGGGGTACCCTTTAATAGCGCTAAAAAAGGAAATGTTAAAGGGGGTACCTTTATCAGTGCTAAAAAAATCACTGATAAATGGGTACGTTTATCAGCTCTTTTTTAGTGCTGATAAAGGTACCCCCTTTATCATCGCTTTTTTGTTAGCGTTGATAAAGGGTGGCGTTGGCCTTTCCCAGTTTTGTGCTAGTTAATGAAAATAGAACATAAAGTGGTTAATTAATGACATATGTAACATTATCTAAATAATTTTTATAATATTGTATTTTTAGGACTATTATATAATTTTATAAAATAGTATTTGTTTTTAAAACTCATTTAAAACAATTTTGACACTATTTAGTTATTAGTTTTTGTTAAAGTCATAAAAACTTCTTTAATTTGAAAAAATACATTGAATCTTCGGAAAAATATCATATTCACCTATAAAATTCGTGGATGGCATCAAAAGTGTCAATTTACATTTAGTTTAATATTTAGAATATCATTTGTTTTAATCATTCATTAATAAGGAAATTACTGCATCATCATTGTGTCATAAAGAAATTTAATTGTTTAATGTCTAAAAATTATAAATAAAATACCATGATGTAGGAAATATTTTTATCTTTATAATTAATATTAATATTTAAATTTATCTTATGTATAACCCTATATTAAAAATGTATTAGTTGTTAAAATTTGAATTTAATACTTTTAACTCTTCTATAAAAAAATATAATAAATGTCCTATTCTAACCCAAGTGGATCCAAAAGGATCATATTTTTATCCAAATGAGGGTTTTCTTCAAAAAAATTATCCAATAGAATTAGGACTTGTTTTGGAGTAATATTATATTATTATAATATTAATTTTACCTTTAATTATATTATTTACTTTTAACCGTGGTAAATAAAATTCAAAAGTTACTATTCACCAAAAATTATTTTCATCCTATTGAATCACATTTTACATATAGATGAAAACCGTGTTTGTTGAATTTTTGAAATTCAATTTAAAGATGCGGTAAAATTACGTTTTAGGAAAATTTGTAAATGTGTCTTGAAAGTGGGTAAAAGAGGTTAAAAAGTTCAATAAAATTTTATCTATCTAATATTATTAAAAAATGAATCCAATGAATTAAATTAGAATAATATTTGTATTATTTATCTATTTTGACTTTAAAATAAATTGAAATTAAAAAATAATTATTTAAACAAAAAGCTGGTTTTAAACATTAACGTAGTGTTTTTCACTATTCATCAAAAATTGAATGTTTTCAGAAAAATACAAAAAATTCATCCTAATCTAATGTTGATATTTCAAATCCAAAAATGAAGTTAATTTTGAAAAATAAAATTTATTAAATTTGAAAAAGTGGGTATTACTATTTATAACTACTTTTTAAATGGCTAGTTTAATTGGTTATGGTCTGCTAGAATTTGTAACTGCGTACAACGCAAGCTATTGTCTTATTCAAAGAGAAGTATATCATAGAAGCTTGGGGTGTTACATTCTACCCTCCTTCAAATAATTTCATCCTCAATATTTCTATATGATTACTGCATTAAAAGACTCAGGTGGTTCTTCATCATAAGTTCCTCAGGTTCCCACGCTGCCTCTTCCATTTTATAGTTTCCCCAAAAACTTTTACTAGACGATTGGACCAGTTTCTCCACAATTGTTCAATGGTATCAAGAATCTTGATATGATCTTAAAAATAGGACATACTAGTTTCCAGTTCTATTTCTTCTTAGGTTTGTACATGTATTTGGTCTGGCATGTATTTTTTCAACATTGATACATGAAACACATCATGAACTTTGGAGAGCCTTGGTGGCATTTCCAAACGGTAAGCTACTACTTCACTTTGTTGTAGAATTTCAAATTTTCCGATGTACCTATGACTTTATTTTCCCCCCTCAATGAATCATATAAGACCCTTCCTTTGAGATACATTCAAGAAACCATGATCTTCAACTTGAAATTCCATATCCTTCCTTCAGTTGTTGGCATAGCTCTTTTGCCTAATTTGAGATGCGTTGATGTGGGTTTGGATAATCTTCACATTTTCCATTATTTCCTCAACATGTTCTGGGCCTATGATTTATATTTCACCAATATCATCCCAACAATTTAGTGTGTGAAATCTCTTTCCATATAATGCTTCATATGGTTCCATCTGAATACATGAATGGATGCAGTTGTTATAGGAAAATTCTACCATAAGTAAATACTAACCCCACATAACATGAAAGTCAAGTGAGAAAGATATCAACATGTCTTCTAAGGTTTGAATAGTCCTTTCTGATTTTCCATCAGTTTGAGGTTGGTATGAAGTGCTTAGATGAAGTTCAGTATCTAGATATTTCTAAAGACTTTTCCATAATATTGATGTAAAACAGGGATCACAATTAGAAACCATCGATAATGGTACACCATGAAGTCTTACAAATTCATTAATATATATTCATTCTAAACGTTCAAGTGGTAATTATTCTATTATATCAGGAAATGTGCTAACTTGGTAAGACAATCAATAATGACCCCTATTTCATCATTCCTTCTAGGAGTCTTTGGTAGCCTCATGAAAAAGTCTATCATAATATCAACCCATTTCCACTAAGGTATGGGAAAAGGTTGTATGACTCCTATAGGATGTTGTCTTCCAGACTTCACCTATTCACAAACCCTACATATTTACACATAATCAGTAATCTCCCTCTTCCTGTTGTCCCACCAAAAAAATTCCTTCAAATCTCTACACATCTTAGTGCTATGAAGGTGTTTAGATAAATTGGAGCTATGAGCATCCTCCAACAATTCCATTTCTAGATCAGGTATATCAGGTTCACAAAGCCTCTTCCCAAATTTAAAAATTCCATCTCCATATACGATGTCAATCAATCACCCATCATTCAGAACATTAATTTTATTTTGAAACTTCTCATCATTAGTCTAAGTAATTTTTATCCTTTCTAGTAATAATGGTTTTGAAACCATTTGAAAAATTATTGATGTTTCACCTTCCATGATTATTTCCATATCCATATTTAGTAGATCCATGAACATAGGATCCCTTTCAACTCTCATTTTGTTCATAAATCCATGATATTTTCTCCCCAAAGCATCTGCCACATTATTCTCCATCGCTGGGTGTTAGTGTATTGTGATATCATAATCTTTGAGTAGTTCAAGCCACCGCCTTTACCTCATGTTGAGTTCTTTGTGTGAGAAAATATACTTAAAACTCCTGTGATCAGTATATAACTCACATTTTTCACCATAGATATAGTGTCTATATATCATCAATGAAATAATTATAGCTGATAACTCAATATCATGACTGTGATAGGTTTGTTCGTGAATTTTTAGCTTTTGTGATGCATAGGCAATAACTCTATCATTCTGTATAAGGACACAACCAAGTATTTTCATTGATGCATCACTATAAATGACAAACCATCATTCCCTTATGGTAGATTTAAGATAGAAGAATTGAATAATATTTTCTTAAATTCTTCAAAACATTCTTCACACTCTTTTGTCCAAAAAAATTTAACCCTTTTATGTGTGATCTTGGATAATGGGTTGTCCAATCGAGAAAAATTCTGGATAAAATGCCGATAGTAACATGTTAAAGCAAAAAAATTGTGTACCTCAGTTATACTCGTTGGTGTTGGCCATTCATGGATTTCCATTTTCCTTGAAGGATCAATATAGATTCCATATTTAGAGACAATATGGCCATGAAAAGAAATTTACTCATGCTAGAATTCACACTTGCTAAACTTCTTATATAATTCATTTCATATAATATTTTTTAGAATAGTATGCAATTTATTTTCATGATCTTTTTAGATTTTAGAGTATACCAAGATATCATCTATAAATATCACTACAAAGTCATCAAGATATTCCTTGAGAACTCTATTCCTTAGATCCATGGAAAAATAGGGTGCATTAGTCAATCCAAAAGGAATTACTATGAACTCACAATGCCATACCTGATTCAAAATGATGTATTTGGATTGTCTCCCTTCCTCATGCACAATTGATGATATCCAGATCAAAGGTAAATCTTTGAAAAAATTTGAGCTCCATGATGTTGATTGAATAAAACATCAATGTGAGGTAGGAGATACTTGTTCTTTATTGTTATATCATTGATCTCCCTGTAGTCAGTTCAAAACCTCATAGATCCATCTTTCTTCTTAAGAAAATTAATAAGGGATACCCATGTAGAAAAACTAGGGAGAATAAATCCATTATTACTCAAATTCTCTAGTTTTATCTTTAGTTCAACTAATTCCATAGTGGACATTCTATAAGGGGTCTTTGATATCAGCCTGGAACTATGAATTAATTTCATAGAAAACTCAATTTCCCATTCTATAGTATATCTAGGTAAATCCTCTAGAAACACTTCAAAATATTCATTCAAAATAGGTACATCCTCTATTTGAACATTCCTTTACTCACCCATAGTTTTTTCACTCCCTTCCTCCCCAACAATTGAATTTTGTAGAGCTACAAGGGTTGATCAAGATGAGAATTAGATGGTGATGTTTCTTCTCTAAAGGTAATGGATTCCTTATCATCATAAATAATTTTATCCTCATTGTTCTTACAATATATTTTTGCATCATGTTTTGAAATCCAATCCATACAGAGGATAATTTCAAATTTAATCATGGATATGACAATTAAATTAGTAGATAAAACACATTTAAATACCACAATGGTAACTTCTTGACAAAACATTATTCCAATGATACTTCCCTTATGGTTTCTGACTCATAACTCCCTTATTATGTCAAATTTGAAATATCTATTTTTCCTAGAAAATTGGGAAGATATGATAGAATGTGATGATCCAGAATCAAATAAAAGATTAGATAATGTTAAGGAAACTATTAAAGTACCTTACCCCATGTCATTATGAACTTCAACCTTAGTAGTAGTGATCACATAAGTTTATCCTTGCTCTATTTTGTTTTCTGGAGAAAATACTGTGACGTTTAGGACAATCATTTTCATAATGTCCCATTTCATTAAAATTATAGAATTGAACATTAGTATATTTTTATTCCCATTGTAATCATGAGAATGGTGTCCTTTTTCTCCAGACATGTAACAAACTCTCATTCCCTTCAGGTAAGTACCATGGTGTTTCTTAACACATTTACTCTAGGTTAGAAATTAAACATTTCCCTTATTACCTTTTTTTCCCTATTCTAAAGTGTTTAGTAGATCTCTTATTATCTTAATTCACTTTAAAGTCATAAGACATAGATAATACATTTTCTATCTTGATAGCACATGAGACTTTTGTACCTCTCGTACCCCTCGTGGTTTTATTTTCATGATCACAATCACTCTCATCTTTTTCTAATCTTGTTTTAAGTGTTTTTGGATGATAGGCATGATTTCAGGTGGCCAAGGAATTGAGCCAAGAAAGCAACAAGGCAAAGTAGACTGAAATTCAGTCCACCGGCAAACCGATGGAAGAGCACCGGCCAGCCGATGGAGGCCTGGACAGAAGGCATCCTTCTGTCCAGACCACCGGCCAACCGGTGTCACACCAGCGGCCAGCCGGTGGCACCCAGAAAGAAAAGGTTGCTACTGCCTCCTCACCGGCCAACCGGTGGCCTCAGCACCGGCCAGCCGGTGGCAACCAGCCAGAACAGTATTTTCTACTGCCTGAGCACCGGCCAACCGGTGGCCTCCTCACCGGCCAGCCGGTGGAGCCTAAGCCCGAAGGCCTCTCCATTTTTCACACACCGGCCAACCGGTGGCTCTGTACCGGTCAGCCGGTGGAGCCAGTCAAACTAGCCGTTGTGATTTTGACCAGCCTATCCACTTGGCCTCCAACGGCTCCGAAGACCTCTCCAACGGCTCCGAAGACTCTCTATGGCCATTTGAGGGTTCCCACTCTATAAATAAAGGACTAGGAAGCCCCGGAAACTCAAGTAAGCCATACGGAAGCCAACGGACATATTTTTGATCATTTGGCCAACCTCCGGCGGATTCTTCCAAGGGAACCCCACTTGCTCCAACACACTTCCACATCCAAGGAGCACCACCAAAGAAGCTTGGGAGCGCCCTTCATCAGCTCCATCAATCCATTGGCGCCCAAGGATTCTCCCAATACGGTTTTTCATTGTTTATCATTTTGAGCTTCATTTTGGGTTTGTGCCTACAAACCCCATCTCTTTCTCATCTCCCTTTCTTTGGGTTCTCACACCACCTTCAAGGTGTGAAGAGGTTGGTCAAGCCTTACCTTGTAAAAGGCTTGAGTCAAAGGTGAGCTAGCCTTCACCCGTAAAAAGGCTAGTGGGTTTCTTGCTCAAACCATTAAAAAGAAAGCTGTAATAGGTGAGCTAGCCTTCACCTGTAAAAAGGATAGTGGGTTTCTTGCTAAAACCATTGAAAAGCAAGCGGTAGGATCTCTCAACGGTTGAGTTGGGAGCGGAGACGTTGGCCGGGTTTTTGGCCGAACTCCGTTATCAATTCTTGTGTCTTGCCTCTTTTTTTCCGCTGCACTTTCACTTTGATTTTAATTTGTTAATCATTTTTTTAAAAGGCAATTCACCCCCCTCTTGCCATCACTCCCTTTTTCTCCGCCCAACAATTGGTATCAGAGGAAAAATTTGAGTAATACCCTAACCGGTTTCAAATTCAAGATCTTTTTGTGATGGATTCAACCTCTTTCGCCCCCGAAGGCTTTTCTTTGGATCGTGCTCCATTTTTTGATGGAACCGACTATTCTTTTTGGAAAACCCGCATGACCACATTTCTTAAAAGCATTGGTTATCCTATTTTTAAAATTGTCATGCATGGTTATTCACTTTCTTCTCCCGACGAATCCAAATGGACCCCCGAAGACATTGCAAATTTTGAGCTTGATGGCAAAGCCATGAATTCTCTTCATTGTGGGTTATATCGTAATGAATTTAATCGTGTTTCAAATTGCTTATCTTCTTATAAAATTTGGAAACTTTTAGAAGTAACCCATGAAGGTACTAAAGGCGATGAAAAGCCCGATTGCCCATCCCGCAAGAAAAAGGCCAAGCGCAAGGAAAAGAAGAAAGCATTCAAGGCCACTTGGAGTGATAGCTCCACGTCCTCATCCTCCTCCTCCTCAAGCGACAACGGTAACAAATGCCTAATGGCATTTCATGAGGTACCTTCTTCCGACTCCTCCTCCTCTTGTTCTTCAAATTAAAATTCTTTCAATCACATGTCATACGAGGATCTCCAACATGCTAGAGATCAATTGGAGGAAGGTTTTCACGAACTTTCTTCCAAATTTGTTTCTTTAACAAAGAATTTCAAGAAGGAAGAGCTGACCCTCAAAATCCAAAATCTTCCCGATGTTGATTCCATGGAATCAACTATCAAAGATCTAAGGGAGACTCTAGCCAAGTTCACCCAAGGGGAACAAAATTTGAACAATTTGCTTGGTTCCCAACGTTTATCTAGAACCACCGAAGGGCTTGGCTATTCCAAGCAAGCTTCCTCCTCCCATGCACCTACTATTTTTGTTAGGGGGAGCTACCAATTTAAATTTTGCAATTATTGTAAAAAACCCGGGCACTTAATCTATGAGTGCAATTGCAAAAATGCCCGGTATGGCCGTCCTAAAAATATTTTCTTAAATGATGAATTTTATAGGAGACGACCCGCCACTAGACAAGTGTGGATTGAAAAATCCCTTCTAGCGAGTCTCTCCGGGCCAAAATTTGTTTCGGTTTCAAAAACCTCTCCCCGATGATTTGTTGTTTTTATTTAAGGGGAGTTAGGTTTGTTTAAGCTTTTTGTTTTATTCAAAACTTTCAAACTTTCATTTTCAACACTTTGTATCAAATTTTTCAATTCAAACTGTTATTAAATTCTCATTCAAAACTTTCAATTCAAACTGTTATTCAATTCTCATTTAAAACTTTCAATTCAAACTGTTATTCAATTTTTCTTTTCAAACTTTCAATTCAAACTGTTATTCAATTTTTTCAAAACTTTCAATTCAAACTGTTATTCAATTTTTGATTCAAAACTTTCAATTCAAATTTCAAAAATTTCAATTGATTTAAAATCTCTTTCCCTCAATCAAGTTTTATGCCCCGTGCTATTTTGATAATCACAAAGGGGGAGAAATTATTGATTGATTGGGGGAGAAATCTTTCTCTCATGCATTGCTTGTTTTCATTTTATCCTTTAAAGCATGCCTATCTTTTTAGTATTTTACATTGTTTGTTTTGGTGATTGTGATCATCAAAATAGGGGGAGATTGTTGTACCTCTCGTACCCCTCGTGGTTTTATTTTCATGATCACAATCACTCTCATCTTTTTCTAATCTTGTTTTAAGTGTTTTTGGATGATAGGCATGATTTCAGGTGGCCAAGGAATTGGGCCAAGAAAGCAACAAGGCAAAGTGGACTGAAATTCAGTCCACCGGCCAACCGATGGAAGAGCACCGGCCAGCCGATGGAGGCCTGGACAGAAGGCATCCTTCTGTCCAGACCACCGGCCAACCGGTGTCACACCAGCGGCCAGCCGGTGGCACCCAGAAAGAAGAGGTTGCTACTGCCTCCTCACCGGCCAACCGGTGGCCTCAGCACCGGCCAGCCGGTGGCACCCAGCCAAAACAGTATTTGCTACTGCCTGAGCACCGGCCAACCGGTGGCCTCCTCACCGGCCAGCCGGTGGAGCCTAAGCCCGAAGGCCTCTCCATTTTGCACACACCGGCCAACCGGTGGCTCTGTACCGGTCAGCCGGTGGAGCCAGTCAAACTAGCCGTTGGGCTTTTGACCGGCCTGTCCACTTGGCCTCCAACGGCTCCGAAGACCTCTCCAACGGCTCCGAAGACTCCCTAAGGCCATTTGAGGGTTCCCTCTCTATAAATAAAGGACTAGGAAGCCCCGAAAACTCAAGTAAGCCATACGGAAGCCAACGGACATATTTTTGATCATTTGGCCAACCTCCGGCGGATTCTTCCAAGGGAACCCCACTTGCTCCAACACACTTCCACATCCATGGAGCACCACCAAAGAAGCTTGGGAGCGCCCTTCATCAGCTCCATCAATCCATTGGCGCCCCAAGGCTTCTCCCAATACGGTTTTTCATTGTTTATCATTTTGAGCTTCATTTTGGGTTTGTGCCTACAAACCCCATCTCTTTCTCATCTCCCTTTCTTTGGGTTCTCACACCACCTTAAAGGTGTGAAGAGGTTGGTCAAGCCTTACCTTGTAAAAGGCTTGAGTCAAAGGTGAGCTAGCCTTCACCCGTAAAAAGGCTAGTGGGTTTCTTTCTCAAACCATTAAAAAGCAAGCTTTAATAGGTGAGCTAGCCTTCACCTGTAAAAAGGCTAGTGGGTTTCTTGCTACAACCATTTAAAAGCAAGCGGTAGGATCTCTCAACGGTTGAGTTGGGAGCGGAGACGTAGGCCGGGTTTTTGGCCGAACTCCGTTATCAATTCTTGTGTCTTGCCTCTTTTTTTCCGCTGCACTTTCACTTTGATTTTAATTTGTTAATCATTTTTTTAAAAGGCAATTCACCCCCCCTCTTGCCATCACTCCCTTTTTCTCCGCACAACAGAGACTATATATTCATACAATGAGAATAATTATTAGACTAATTCTTGTCAGATAAATGGTTTTAACACATCAAAAAATTGACCAATCTTCTTGGGTAACATATATAATCTGCAGCATGCCTTGCTAACCTTGTAATGTTAGCATCATTATTTACGAAATCTTTATCCTAATTTTTCCTTAGACACAAATACAATATTTCTATATCTGCTATATTTTCATGAGGAAATTATTTTTCTAAAAAAATATCTTAAAAATCCCTCCATTCCAAATATCATACTTCTTCATCCTCCTTTCTGTTTTGAATTAATGACCCCCATTATTCTATATCTCTTGAGAGGTGATAATCAGCCATGATAACTTTTTCCCTTTTGCTACTCCCCAAAGAATGAAATATTTTTTCTATGGAACTTATCCATTTCTTGGCTATAAATGGATTTTAGTCCCAATGAATGTTGGTGGTTGTTTTTTCATGAATCTATCTAACAATGATCCTCTACATTGTGGATCAGGGTGATCCATATGGGTATGGTTATTATTCATAACCTAGGTGAGTTGTCTCAGTATGGTTATAAGCTATTCAACACAAGTTGCACCACAAACTACACTATAATTATCCTTAATAGGAGGGAAATACATACATGGATTACCTGTATTGATACAGTTTCCATTCCTTCCACTATGAACCAATTTTAAACAAAATCATACAATATATTAGTTTATGAATCGCATTGCATAATTCCAAACTTGTAAAATAATTAACAAAAAACGAACAGTTTATGAATATAATCTATAATAACAAAAATGTTTTCTTTCAGGAAGTATTTACTCATAATTAAATTATAATGGTTTGTATAGAAAATGTGAGTTATTCGAAACATATCCCCTAGGACTGTCAAACCAGGTGCACAGTAAGGCACATTGTCCTTTACCAGGATACCCTAGGTCAAGACCAAAACTCCTTGTCATAGTTTTCACTCCTAGGAACATATTTTCCAGAACCACATCCACTTGTATCATCCATACAAAGATGTATTTCTTAGAAAACCCACATAATATCTATGTTACCAAAATTTTTGAAGGTTTTTTTATACTAATCCTCAATGTCTATCTTAGCATAATGTTCTCTAATCATAGTTTTTCTAAATCTAGTTTCTAAGGATTGTACTAAACTTCTTATAATAGCAACTGTAACGCTCCGACCCTAGTTACCCAGAGTCGGTGCATTATTACATAACATTAGCATGATCACAACAGATCATGTCCCGTAATACCGAACAATTTAGTAGCCTTGGAAGTAGTATACACATACATAAGTTTTACATTACATAATGAAATGAAAAACAAACATTGTGTTTCATCTGAACACATTCATATCCCTTAGCCTATCTATATAGGTCAGCCATAATATACTTATTCGTATAATGGGAAAAATAAAATATAAGAAAGGGGTGAGCTCAGATGCTCAGTAAAGATAACAATATATCGAAAATTTTCAAAAATATGAATAAACATTTAAGGTAATGTATAAGACTAAAACACAAGCCTTTTAAAAATAAAATTTAGCAAAATTTGGAAAAGTTAAATCAAATAATTCCATTAACATATTCACATGGATATTCTACTAGTCGAATAATCACATGTAATATCAACAGTTAACTTCATAATGATGGAATGTATAATTCTGGGCATCATAACCACATGGTTGAGGCCTTGTTCCAAGACTACAAATAAAAATATTGTCAAGGCCTAGTTCCAAGACACTAGTTTGACTCATGAGACCTAATGTTGCATAGAGGGGCTATAACAGGCCTCGTCCGTCAGTTACTACGTCAAATGAAATCATTATATGAAAAGGGTGAAACATAACATAAACATTCATACTAAACTATCAAACACAATGTTAATACTTTAGCAATAATCCATGAATGAATTAAAAATAGCACACCCATAGTCAAAAAAAATCATAAAACTATCAATAAAATATGAAATATTGTATCATAATAAATGAACTTCAATTAAACAGAATGTCCAATAATAGATATTGACATAGATGAAATAAATCCAAAAAATATTTCAGATAAATATATCTTTCAACTTTGATATCATTAAAAATTTGTATAACTATAAAAAAACATTTATTTTGAAAATATTCTTATATTCGTGTAAGGGATGCTTTGAAGGTGTTATAATTGAAAACATTAGCTGCAGCCTCCATATAGGTTAAAAACATTCTTTCCTTAATTTGTCAAAAAGTTTATAAAGTACCTTGTTTGGAAAATGACATAACGATTCCTTTAAAAACATTTTCTAAAAAGTAAAAAAATGTATAAAGGACTTTAAACCATAGTATAGGAAATAGTAACAAAATTTAAGAATCATTTTGAAGAAACATGGGAGTGGATGATAAAAATGTCCCAGTAGATACTTAAGTATAAAAAACCTCTGATAATAAAGAGATTGTAAAATTAATCAATAATGTGATCTTTTCGTTAGTATAGGGTATGTGAACCTATTTTATAATTTTTAAATCATTTTTATAAATTTATAAAAGAACCACATACATAAATATGATATCATATATGATCCTCTAATATTGCTTCGTTATTAATATTTCAGTATTATCATTGTTTCGTGTGTTAACTGATTCATTTTACTTTATATGATTTGTTATGTAAGTCATGTTTGTTATGGATATAACATATTTTATTCATATATATAATTATAATAAGTTATTAAAAATTATTTTTAATCATCAAATAAAAATTATTCTTGAATGGTTATGATGGGGAATGAAATCTCATCGCATCGTGGAGAAGGTAAGCCATATGTACGCATTAGCGACAATATCATTGTATTGATGGTGAAATAGTATGTAATTGGATGGTATATTATATAAAATTATAATTAAATTTTTTATTTATTATTTACATCAATTATACTCATTATTATACTCATACAAATAATTTAGTGTTGAATAACAAACTACACCACGACGTGGAGGCTGTAAGCCATACGTATGCACGTATGGTGACTTTTTCATTCATATGATGGATAGAATAATTTTTACAGTTTTAAAATATTTATAATAACATATCAGTATGTATAATGTAATGAATTTATTATTTTTTATGAAAAAACAAAGAAATAAGAAGTAGAAGAAGAAAAGAACATTGAATGAGGTGATAAAATAATTACCTCTTCCTCAGGAGCATATTTTTAATTTGAACAGAAGGGTTCCTTAGGTTGTCTTTTTGATCAATTTAAGGAATATATTTTGAAGTGAGGGATGTTGGGAGAAGATTTGTTTTGGTTTTGGAAGATCCAAATGTATTTGGATGTGTGATTTTAAGAGAAGGGGAAGTTCCCTTTCATAAGAGAGGTGAGGGGCACTTTAGAAAAAGATTGAAATATTAATTTATTACAAAATTATTTTCAGTTTCAAATAGCTCCAAATGAATTTATTTTTAGGATAAGATGAGTATTGTTCAAAAACCTCCCAACTAATAGGTTTTAGACATGTTAAATCGCCATATTAACCTGATATTTTAGATTTAACCCTTATTTAAAAGTTTAACTTTTACCAAGTCTTCTTGTATTTTTATACTACATGGTTAATATAGTTACTATAAAATTCCAAGAGAACCTCAAGTGGTTAATTAATGAAATATGTGACATTATAAAAGTTATTCGGCCGAATATTATATTTTTAGAACTATTATATAATATAATAGTTTTTTTGTTTTAAAAACTCATTTATGTCAATTTTGACACTATTTCATAATTGGTTTTTGTTAGTGTTATAAAAACCCGATTCCTTCAAAAAGACATTTAATAAACACTAAAAAGTCATCTTCCAATATAAAATTAGTGGATGGCATAAAAATTTTCAATTTAAATTTATTTTAACATTTATAATATCATTTATTTTAATCTTTCATTAATAAGGTAATTACTGCATCATCAAGGTGTCATAAATAAATATTATTATTTAATGTCTAAAATTTATAAATAAAATACCATGATGTAGGAAATATTTTTAGATTTATATTGAATATTTATAGTCAAATTTTTCTTATGTATAACCATATATTAAAAATGATTTAGTTATTAAAATTTCCATTTAACACTTTTAACTCTTCCTTAAATAAAATATAATAAATGTCTTAATCTCACCCAAGTGAATAAAAAAGGATAATATTTTTTTCATAAGGTTGATTTTGCTTTGAAAACACTTTTCCAATAGAATTAGGACATGTGTTGGGTGATTTTTATATTATTATAGTATTATTTTTACCTTCAATTACCCTATTTACTTTTAACCGTGGTAAATAAAATTCAAAAGTAACTATTCACAAAAAATTATTTTCATCATATTAAACCACATTATACTTATTGATGAAAACTATGTGTGTTTTATTTTTGAAATTCAATTCACAGAAGCGGTAAAATTACGTTTTATTCAAATTTTCAAATGTGTCTAGAAGGTGGGTAAAAGACGTTAAAAAATTCAATAAAATTTTATATATCTAATATTATTATAAAATAACTCCAACGAATTAGATTGTACTAATATATTTATTCTTTTTCTATTTTTAGTATAAAATAAATTTAAATTAAAAATGATTATTTAAATAAAAATATTGTTTTAAACAATAACGCAGTGTTTTTCACTATTCTTCAAAAATTTAAAGTTATCAGAAAAATTCCAAAAAATCACCGTAAGATTATTTTTATATTATGAATCCAAAAATGAAGTAAATTTTGAAAAATAAAATTAATAAAATTTTAGAAAGTGGGTGTTACTATTTATAACTGCTTTTTATACGGGTGGTTTGATTGGTCGTGGTGTACTAGAACTCGGGGCAACATACAACACAAGCTATTGTACTATTCAAAGAGAATAAAACCATGGAAGCTTGGGGTGTTACATTTATAATTAATATAATTGATTTATAGGTGATACAATTATAATTAAAAATAAAGTGATCGGCTAAGACAACAACTTATTCATTGAAGTAAATCCTTTAGATCTCCTCTTAAGGGCTCTAGGGTTGGTATTTTGGGAATAAAATCACCTCTATAATGTGGATATAATAGTGTAGAAGATAAAATTTCATATTTTTATAGATCTTGAAGGCTGAAAGTGGTGTGAATAATTGTAAGGATGGGTTCCCTTTTATAATTGACAAGGTAGACACTATTGGAATTTCTTAAAATATTAAAATATATTAAAGTTATTCTAAAACAAAGTCATACCAAATGTCCTATAAATGAAAAATTAAAGAAAAATTAGATAAAATATTATCTTTTTTATCCTATTTAAATATTTTCATGATTTTAAATTAATCTAATAAAACATTTTTTTATAAAATATCATTATTTCTAATTTAGATACTATTCAATGAATTTGAATTAAAAAAATAAATAAACATATTTAATTCAATTATATTCATTTATAATAAAATGAATATATCATATACATCCAAAAAATTAGTTTCAAACATTAACACTTTGAAACTATTTGAATTTTCATTTTTTAAAATCATTTATAATATTTTTTATTAAATGGAGAAATTTTGCATCAGTGTTGCATAAGAGTTTAAGGAAATCATATAATTACTTATATTTAGAAATAAATTTGTATCATGAATATATTTTCATTAAATTAAAAATAGAAACGTATATTCTATCATAACTTCTTTTTTCTCTATGTGGAAACATAAAATATATTTAAAACTAAGTGAGTGACATTTTGCGACTTTCTTTGATTTAAATATTATATTGGTCATTTTCATGAAAACATATCCCTTAAACAATTAAATTTTTACCCTAACAAGATTATAATATATTTATATTCATCCATTAAGAATCAGGGCGATACATTATGGCCTTATCATTTAGTTTTAACCTCTGTTGACACGATTAACCCTTTACTGGGATGATAAATTTTAACAAGGTTACTAGTCATATTGAAAAAAAATAAAAGGGAACTATTTACCAAATTTGTACCTCTTAATTTTAAATATAGAATTCAATTTATCAAATTCAATACCTATAACTGGTAGAAATTAATATTAAAATAAGTGTGCTACACAAGAAAAAAACCACATTTTAGAAAATTGCATTTTTAAGCATTAACCTTTAGTTTATTCTTATCCCATGTCTAGAAAACATTAAATGAATGATAAAACATTGATTAAATATATAATATAAATATTTCAATTAAATCATTAAAAATAGTGAATAATCTAATTTATTAAGGTAATAATACACTCTGTTCATAAAAATATTTTTTCAAAAAAGTTTCTCTTTTACTATCAAATGGAATTATATTTATTTCTAATCAATTGGTAAACAATTAATTTATTTTATAAATGAATAAAAAATAGATATTTCATAATTTATTTATCATCATTCATACCATCCAATCTAATAGATAGGTGATAACCATCACATTATATTTTAAAAATATATTGTTGTTTGTCTAAACATGGTGTTATATGTAATCCATGATATTCAAATAAAATAAAATAAAATATCTAAAGAGTAATATATTATAAAATATCACGTTCTTATATATTCTATTTTTTCTTCCATATTTTCCCCTCTTTGGAACCAGAATAAAGAAAAGGTATTTTTTAAGGAAAATTCGATTTTATTTCTATTTTGATGAGGTACATTTTTCTTCAATGTCCATATTTTCTAAAATTATTTTACAAAAATTTATTTTTATTTTTCCAAATGATTTATTATGTCATTTTATGTTATCCGTGAATTATTAAATTTTTTTAGATGAATCATTCAATAGTTTTCTGATATGATGATTTTTGACTTTCTTTACAAAAAATTAAAATGAATGTTTTTAATGAATATGACATTAATTACCCACTACCAAAAAAAATTATGATATTATATTTTCATACAAGTAATAAATGATTTTCAAAAGAAAAAAATATAATTAAATCTTTTTTTAATGTTTCACTCATATTTTTTCATTCCCCAAATGACATGAATTTATTTGAAAACCGGAATTTTTTATGACTTTATAGTGATATTTTATCTCTTAAAAACTATATAGTCATTAAATTTCTATTGAAAGATTCATGTTCTTTTTATAATTATTCATTAGACATTTAATTTCTCTTAAAAATTCATATTCTTTATATAAGGGATATGATTATTTATTAAAATTTATACCATTTCTATATATGATGTTTTACTATGAAATATGCTTAATTGACTAAGTGTATCTTAATATTCTATATTCTTTACTCAATACAAATATTTTTGATAAGTCATGTTTTTATAAAATAAATTGATCATTCAATATATGATAATTGAATTGGACATGTAATAATGGATGAGGCCTAGTTTTAGATATACCCTCGATGTATCCGCATGTCTCGTGGGACAAACAAATTGACCAAAATTATTAAATGCTTTTGTTGGGAATTACTACCCATCAATTAAGTTTTCCTGCCATAATGACTTGATGGTTAGTATATCATGACATCAAAGATCATGATTCCCAAAAATAATAATTTACATCATTGAGAATTCAGTTGTTATTATCCCTTATATTATTACAATGATATTATCCATGGATGCATTTACTGCACAGTTTTTTCGATAAATGGAAAGCATTTTCAGTAATTTAACTTTACAAATTGATTATGTATTATTTAAACATTATAGTTTCTATTGTACATAACCTTTAATGAGCATATAATGTCACACTTTATTTTATTTCTTATTCCCAGGACATGAAGAAGCTTATATGAATAATATCAAATATTAAAAAATATTTTTTATGCCATGTATCTTATATTTTCAATGTAATATAAAAATCATGTTTGTATCTGGTTATTCAAGAATACTAAATAGATAGATCCTTGGTGATTTTTAACCTTGTATATTATTCCACTGTAACAAAGTAGACACTTGAAATGGGTTACTAGTGTTGGAATTGTTATAATAATATCTCTATAGACACTTCCTAGGTATGAGATTTTACCATCAAATATTTCTTTTACTTATATAATTCATCAAAAGTGGGTTACCCCTTTGGATTTCATATCCATTAAAATTTTAGATTTTTATGAATTTAAAGTGGAATAAGTAAATTATTTTTAAGATGTAAATACTAAAACCTCATTTGTGGTTGATCTTTTAGTGTATCTAAAACTATATCCTCGACTATAACTTGGTATAATTGATAAGACTTTCACAAAAATCAAAATGAATAGGTGAATGTTTTTTATAGGTATATTTATCTTAATATTTTGTTATATTTCATTTAAATTTCCCAGAATAGACTTTAAATAATATTATACATTTTGCGAACACTTCCTAAACCTTTTCTGTAGGCTCTTTGATTGAGACCTCTCAAAAAATAATCTATAAGTATTTCTATATTTAGAGAAAAAAACAATTATTATTCTTCAATAATATAATTTTATTATACTCCCCAATTAAAAGCCTTATCTTCCTCTATTATGAGACCAAAAGAGTATTTTTTCTCTTATGATCTTCTAACATATCACAAAATTCATCAGCCTTCCTTACCCAATTATCTCCGATTTTATCCAAAATAATTCTATATTTTCATCCAATGTTATAAAAAAATTGGGGTTATTTTTCTTCAGGTATTGATAAAGACCAAGATATCTTCAATTGTTTTCCATTTCCCTTCAATTATTTTTTATGATTCTTATTTGAGTTTTAAATAAGTGTTGGAATATTAAATTATATTATTTTACCTAGAGAACTCTTTTATTTCAAATCATGGACCAGTATCATCCTAGATATGGTGTCTCTATTCAGTGAAACATTCTAACACCTTTATTGGGTTATAAAATCCTTAACTTTAGCCTTATCCATGGAATTAATTAAAACCGAATTTATGATTTATGAGTATGGAGACATCTGTAATTTCATTATTGAAGTTAAAAATACTGTTAGTTAGTTCCATGTGATTTTTTCAATGCTAAACATATTCATTAAAATATGAAAATATAGAATATAAAAATATTGAATCTTAATAATATAGTTTTCTCTTTACCATGGAAGAAAGAAATCCTAAATCCATTAAAATTTATTCTATATTTTGAATTAAAATGATTCATATTTTATCCCTTCTCATTTATTTATAATAAACTTTCTATATCCCTCTAATCATTGAAGGTTATAGAGTCTTCTAGATTTTTTTGAGTCTAGAATAATCATTCTCCTTCCAGCATCATCCCCACCATTTCTATGAAATCCTTCAGCAATAACATGAACTCATCATCATGAAATATAAATTTCAATTTATTAACTCTATCCATCTCTTCAAATAAAATAGTTCTATAAAATTTTTTAATGATATGTGGATAAAAAAATTGGTTCTTCTTATCTTTTTGACTGATCAATTCCCAACCTTGAAACAATACAAATTTATTTAGTGACGATTCATACATTGAAAAATAATTTATATCAATCATCCTATAAAGTATGATATTTCCCAAAGAAATCTATTGAAAAGAAACAATTGACTTTTAATAAATTAAATATAACATAATATAGAAAAGTCTATTTAAAAAATAGAAAAGCTACACACTAAATACAAACATAATGAAAAGGGGGTCCACTCCCCTTTATATAGGTCTGCTTTGAAACATTTTAACTCAAACTATTATGAAGATCTGAATAAATTCCCAATAAAAACATGATGTCAAATATCTAAAAAGATTAAATTTTAAATTCCTCTAAAATATAGTTAGTTTACTCCCATGTTAGCAAATTTATAGGAATTTCTTAACAAAAAATAAGTGAGCATACCAAAAAATAGAAATTTATATGAAGAAATATATAAAATATTATACCACATAGAAAATATCCTAATATGTATAGGTTGATATTCATCTTTTGAAGATGGTTCTAGGATATATATTTAAATGATATCCTATCATTCTTTAAAATATTAATAAAATAAATGTTCTTCCAATGTGAATGTCTTATAAATATAAAAATAAAATAACTCAAAAATAGTTTAACTGTGTATAGAGAAATAATATTAATGGAAAAAAACATACATTAACAAAAAAAATCAATATATAAGACTAAAAAAATATAATGTAAAAAATCTTGATACACTATGATGACATAAAATTAAAAGGATCAAAACATAAAATTAAATGTTACAAAGTACCAAATGTTTCAGTTTAGCTATTGATATGCAACCTATTACTTTGAATAAGATTTTGGGCTCTAGTATTATAAGAAAAATTTGGTCCAAATATATTCATAGATAGAGAATTAAGCACCCAAATATTTCCTAACTTTTTTAAGTTTAATTTTCATAACCTCCTTCATTATAATTTCTCTGTGATCTCTGAAAAATTTGAGTTCATTTACTGAACAACTGTTTTTCCATTTTCATATGTAACATACTTCCCCTCATCATTAACTTTAGAATTATTGGGAGTTCTACTAGTACTGAGGTGACATTCCCAAGACACTAAATGATGAAAATAAATTACAAGGTCCCCAAGAATAATTGGGGGATGATTTTTTCTTTAAAAGATAAAATATACAAACAATATATACTATAAAAAACATCTATATGATGCATGTGTAAATAATACAACTCAAAACCTAACCAAACAAATAAACTATATCAAAGTATAAGGGGAAACCAAAAGACATACTCCAATAGAATCAAAAGGCTTCAAAACTAAAAAACTCCCAAGTGACATCAACCAGTAGCACCCAACCTGATCAAACAACCAACTCCACAGGTCATGCTCATGGTATCAAGAAGTTTCACTGAAAAACTGAGATGCCTTTCATTTACCTATTTCTCGATATATGACATATAGAAACACAAAATAGTTCCCAAGTAATGGGTGAGCCAAAAATCAATAGTATTTTTTCAATGGATTCCCATCTCATGCCACTAGTACAAAACTTGTCATCATAATTTATATAAAATAGTTTTATGTAGTAAAAATAGATTATATAAAATCCATAAACAATTTTCCATGGAAAAAATAAAACAAGCATTTCAAACCATTTCTCAATTAATTTGACATACCCATAACCATGTTTCCACACAAAAACCATGCATACCTAGGAGATAGTTCTATACTCATGAGATGTATCTCATTAATCCTACAAGTAATCATAAGGTGACCAATACCAGGTGCCACAATGGCACACAACCCTTCTATAGGGTCATGTATTATGAAAATAAACTCATTACAATAATGTATTCCAAATATCAATGCTAAAACATTACACATAAATCTTTATCATTCTTTAAATAATTTCCAATAATCCATTACATGCAGTGAAACCAACTCATAATTTTAAAATAATATTTTTAAAATTATAAACAAAGGATTTTTGTGAAATCCATTCATTTTTTCTAAATTCCAAATCCAAGAGAAAATGGGTTTCAATCAATAATCACATAAGGATTACACAACCATTTCTAAAAAACCATTTAATAAGAACAGTGGTTTGATGTTTTAAGTCATGTGGTGATAAGAGAGAAGCCACCTGTCTTACAATGGTTTGAAAAAAATGAATAACAGAATAACAAAACTCTAGATCTAGACTGGAATCTCTAATACGTTAACAAAAACAATGAGGAAAGATAAATATTCCAATCAAGGGACATAAATCTATCCTTTAAATTTTAGATATAAGTTTACAAGAGAGAGGAAGAAGGATAGATCTAACCAGAATGATAAATTTTGATGTATTATTGATGAATTTGGGCCTTCAAAACTAATTTATTCTCATAATAATCTCTTCTGAATCGAAAAGGAAATTCTCTCAAGCCTCAAGATTTAGAGTAATTAGGTTAATGAGAGAATAGGGGATTAAAGAATATTTGGGGGACTAATTCGTATTAGACCCACATTTTAAAGGGTTACAACTATATGTCGAATGGTTAGATGACACTATTTGGAAAACCATGCTAAAACCATGTGGTGTTACAATCTTAGTCCAATCCCTCGTACGGTTGCTTCAAATAGTTAGGCAAATCATGCGCTAACCATGATTTTACCTATGTTTTAAGTAGCATAGTTTCTCCTGGTCCTTCACATGGTTTGTCCAAACATTGTGTCTTCTAAACACCTACCCATTTCCTAGTGTCTTTATTTAGCCAGTTTATTGGAGGTGGCTCATGGTTTCTTAAAATGATGCTAAAACCATGCCCCACCATAAAATCCTAAAATATATGACAAATCTCTTAAAAACCTCCCAAAAATCAACCTAAGCATTATATAGAATCTAAATAAATGAATAAAGGATCATGTACCTAAAATCAAGGTTACTATATTCTCCCAACCATTGGCCTTTTCATCCCTAAAAAGTATAAAACTTGTGATTTCTTGGATGAATTAAAGCCATTTCTATATAATTTTCATTTCCCACTGCCACATTTCATCATGAATATGACAGTGTTTTCATAAAAACTCCACTAGAACAATTTTTCCCCCCTGAAATATCTTCTCTTTCCTAACCACAATCTGTACCAACACATGAATCAATGTACAATAAGAGTATAGGTCAACATGATCCCATAAAACCACATGTTCATTATCAGGTTGGTTCTTCCTCAATTGAGATACATGAAACACATTGTTCACATAACCGGCCCATGACAGAAAATACAACAGATAAGACACATCACCTACTCATTTAAGTATCTCAAAAGGGTCTAAGTATTGAAGATAATACTTGAACTACATACCAAAATGACAATGCCAAAGCCTTGGATATATTCTCAAAAAACACATGATCACTCACCTAAAAAATGAATGTTTTCCATTGATAATCTTAATATTCTTTCTAATAACTATGAGTTGTCTTCATTCTATGTCTAATCAAATGAATCTTATTTTTTTTCTCTTGAATAAGGATGGGTCTAATTAGTGTATTCTAACATATTTACACTTAAAAATGTGTATAACGACAAGGACTCTCATTAAATGATTGAAAAGGATCCATATGTATCATGTCATGATAACTGTTATTGTATGAGAACTCAACTTAAGGTATATTCTCCTCCCAAGAGATATTAAAATCCATCAAACAATCCCTATATATGTAATCCATTTTTTGTATTTTCTATATAGGTTTTCCATCCATTTAGTAATGATAAGTTATAATCACATTCAACTATCTTCCATGGTATGTATACAGGGATTTCAAAAAACAAGAAATATACCTAGGGTTTTATTTAGATATAATCAATACTAAAACATCATGCATATTTACAATTTCTAGAATATAGATTTTTTTATGTATTCCACCATATTAGTTTTGAAAATCAGGATGAATTGATTTGAATTTGTGAGTCAATCCATAATCACACATATAAAATTTTATTTCCTAACTATCTTTGGTAGTAATGTTACAAAATCCATAGTTATCTCCTCTTATTTATACATTGGAATCGATAAAGACTGCAACATAATAGCTGATCAATGACATTATACCTTCACTTACTGATAGTTGAGGCATCTTGGGGTACACATAGATATATTTCTTGTTATTCCAACCTAAGAAAACTATTCTTTAATTGATTTATACATTTTCTGAATTTAAGGGTGAAAACCCATATAGAATGGTGGTAGGCACTAATAATTTGTCATTGATAAGACAAAGACATGAGAATATTATCTCAAAACCATAACACAGAATTCACATCCAGTTTTCATCCCAAAATATTCTCCCCACCATTGATTTTTACATTATTGTAACATAATTAGGATCAGATATCTGAAAAACTATTACCTTCTCACCAAAATTTGGAAAAAACAAAACTTGAAATAAAATTGCAACATTACCTTGTTATGAGAAAACTAGATTCATGTTAGCAATGAATTACATTAGTTTCCAATGGTCCAAAGCCTATTTAGCCAACTGAAAATTTGATTTCTTACTCAATGCATCCACTACAGAGTTCCATTTACCCAATGTATACAACAAGTTGTAGTCAAACATCTACAGATACTCCATCTATCTATACTACCATAAATTAGATTCTCTTTGTGATAAAATGTGTTTCAAAATCATATAATCCATAACATCAATGAATTTATCACCAAAGAGATAATGAAACCAAGTATTTAAATCATGGGCCACCACAACTAATTATAAATGATTTGTTTGGTAGTTATTCACATGAAACCATAGTTTCCTTAAACTATTAGTAATCACAAGATCTAATTGTATGATAACACAACTAAACCCAAATCCAAATGAATCAAAATAGACTACATTTCCTTATCCGAACTCAAAAATGTGAGGATAATAGAATATTTAATTTTAAACTTATTTTCTTCAAAGGATTTATAGAATTCTATATTCCATTAAAAATGAGTTCATTTCCTTGTCAGAGATATAATCAGTGTTCCAAACATGAAAAATAATGTACACAACATATTTTGTATTCTACTAAGATAAGGAAACTACATATCTCAAAGTCATTGTTGGATCATTTCCAATAGAAAACAACATATATGTCTTTAGGATATATAGAAATGCCTTTTCCAATTATGACATGGCCAAGGAGACATACCTCTTATATCCAGAAATCAAACTTTGATAACTTGGAATACAAATGATGCTCCCATAAGATGCCCAACACTATATACAATTTCCTCTAAAGACAAATTGTTGTCCCAGAATAAAATAGTATATCATCAAAAAATTACACCATAAATGAATCCAAATAATTTTTAAAGATTCTAAAATCTAAAAAATAAAGATGTATGGTGTATTAGAAACATCGACATGTATAACCAAAAACAATTAATGGTCATATCTTATTTTGAAAGTCGTTTTCCTAAAATTATCCTTCAATACTCACAATTATTGATACCCTAAACATAAGTAAATTATAAAGAACTACTAGGTACCCACTCAATTAATCAAAAAGATCATAAATTCATGGAATATGACACTGATTCATTAATATAACCTAGTTAATATTATGGAAATATAAATAAAGTCAAAGAGTTCCATTTTCCTTGTTCACAAATGTATATTTTTCTTCCAACAGAGATATGCATCGCCAAATAAACCCTTTTCTTTCCCGCACTTCCAACTGAAAATTCAAAACCCTCAATTCTCTAGGTGTTATCCTATAAAATGAAATTATGATATAACTAGTCCTTGGTAGGATTTCAAATATAAAATCCACTTATCTTTTGGGTGTAAATCCTAAGAAATATTTCAGGAAAACATTAGGAAATTAGCCAACAATAGTTGGGTAATCTCTATTGTCAATCTCATCTACAGATTACAAGGTATACTCTACCGACTAATAACAAATGATTCCAACCACTAGTTCCAAAATTTACACTCCACTTTCCTTTATATATCAATATATTCTAAAGAAATGCTTGACACTATCTATAGTAGTGAAAATGAATTTTTGGACATAATAGTCGATGTGGTCCATGAATGATGTCAACCAATCCATACCAAAAATAATATCATATACATCCATCCCAAGAACAAATAAAACCCAAATTAAATCATCCCCATTTATTGTTATAAAAAAATCTTTCCACAAAAAGGCTCAACATTCTGTTCATCCAAGAAGATTTTGAATTTTCAACATAGAAGGCCTCATCAAAACATGCAAAGCCATATGATCAACTACACGAGAGGTAATAAACATGTTGAATGTTATCATATCAATGAAAACATTTATAAGGATAAAATTTAAAATAATCACCGATCTCATTGTCTAAGGACTGGATTGATCATCCACGATCACTTTATTATCTTCATACAATTTCTTACTCATTTCAATTTGATCTTTATCACCCTACTGAGATTGCACTTGATGAGAAGTCATGGTGTTCCTAGAATCACTTTGACTCACTCAGTTCTGATGAGGAAAATATTTTGATTTACTCCTCCCGTTGAATCATACATTGTGTGGGGACCATGAGATGTTTCTATTTCACTAGACCTTAGAGAATTATGAGAATAACACTTAAGATGTAACATCTAGTTGAAATTGTGACATGATTTAGGCGGTGTTATACAATCTTACTTCAAATAGTCGAAAGAAAAACATTGAAAATGTCTCGTTTTACGTTTTGGACAAGGTGGAATGTTTATTGATACCATAGCCTGATTCTGAGTTGTCCAAACACTTTGGAAGAAGGTGTCCCTCTTCCTCCTATTCCCATCATCAGAGTTCCTATGTGTTCCTATATAAAAAAACATACTCCTATAAACTATATTTTTATATATATCATGTTACACCACCATTTTTGTTATTTGAAATCATTATATAATCCATTATATGGAGCATTACAATATTTTTTTTTTATTTTTTGTTCATAATACCAACTAAAAAATGTGTTCCTTAAAGGATGCACATGTAGTAAATTTTTAGGAAAAGTTGAATAAATCCATAAATTTATCCACATAATCTGTCACCATGATATTCTCTTAATTCAAACTGAATAGGTCCATCTCTCTAAAAATATGAAAGGTGTGAGGATATAATTTTTTGTTAAACAATTATTCAAAATATTATTATGTCATTCCTTAGTCCAATTTATCCTGAACTACTAATTCCAATCATTCGCATGTCAAATCCTCTAAAATATACCTTACTAACTTTACTATTTCCTCTATTGGTGTCTCAAGGAAATTAAAAACTCAATTCATTCAATTCAGCTAGACTTATATTATTTCCTGTTTGGAATCCCACCAAAATATTGGTGGATTATACTATTGGAACTGAACCAAATGGTCTACATTCTAAGGTTCATCATTCTTATTACCCTAATACAGGATGCAAAAATATTTGACAATGCTTTGGACTAGATTGTGGTTCAACTGTGGAATAGTTGCGGCCATATTTTTAGTTTCCTCCTCTAGTTCATTTCTTGAAAACCAACCTAGTTCCATTTACTATAGCCAGAACAAAACTCTGTTTAGTCTTGATAATTAGAAACTGAAATTTTTGTAATTCCAATTTACCACTTTAATGCATATCAAGACATATCTTTCCAAAATTCAACCATTGTCATCATTTTAACCATTTTTTAGAATACTACAAACATTCCTTTCAAAATAACCAATTTTACTATTTTTATAAATCAAAAAAAAAATTCCATTTGATAATCCACTAAAATATGAATTAACAATACAATATTAGAGGTAATTTTTACTCTCAATTCATGTCATGCCATTTTCTTCAAATAATCCCACAAATATGAGGTGACTATACACCTAGAAGTGTCTCCAAAGAAATATTTTTCCATCTACTATAGTAGCTTGAACTACAATATAAAAGGTTAACTATATATTTTTATGATCAAAATTTCCAGTTTCAAAAATCATATATCCTTATTATCAACAAAACCTAGGATCTGAAAAAATTGATAAAATTTTTACAAAAAGATATTTGGACATACCATGATTGATTCCATTTGTAACATCTCTCCCCTCATCATTGGATTGAGAAGTAAAGGGTGTGATACTAAACCTTAGAGGATATCCAGAAGACACCAAATTATGAAAGTTAATTCTAAGGCCTTCAATAAAAATTGGGAGATTATTTACCCTTTGTAAGATAAAACATTAAAACCCCATAAAAAATAACCAACCAAACCCTTGTCACACCTTAACCTATCAAAATATTTTATTTTATTGTTTCTTTGGAATTTTAACTTTTTTTTTCAAGGTTCGGGCTGAATCCCAAACAATATTCATGAGTTTTTTCCAAAATTTTCTGTTTTTTAGTAGGCATCATTGGGTTTGAGGGCGGAGTGTGTCTTAGAAACCCGTGCGGATTTGCCCAGGAAACAACACAATCCACCTATCTTAGAAAAAATTAAAATCTATAAATTTTGTAATTTATTGTGCCTTTTAAAATTTTTATTGTTACTATGAAATTTTAGTATTTTTTAGGTGAAAAATTAATATTGTTAATTTTATCCTTATTATTATAATTATTATTATGTGTATTATTTTTATTATAGAATAATGTTTTGTTTTGTTTTATTTATTCATCTTTTTTTTTTTTTTTTTTTGATTTTGATTTTGGTTTTTGGATTTTTTTTCTCCTAACCCTAATGCATGCACCCCCTTCTCCTCTGCTCTCCCTTCCCCCACACACTACCACCCTTCTCCTCTCCCTCTCCCCAGGTGCTGCCACCCTTCTCTTCTCCCTCTCTTGCTGTCTCGGGATCACTCCTATGGTTGTCCCAGCTGGCACCACCCTAGCTGGATCCCTCTATCCTGGTCGACCCTCCCTCCCTATCTCAGCCAGTACCACCATCCGACCATTGCCCCCTACTTTTTGCCAGCCCCTTTCAGTTGTGCATGACCAACGGTGAGTGACCCCTCCCTCCGCACTGGCCACTACGCCTCCCACCGGATCTCCTTCCGGCTGCTGCACACCTACCCATTATGTGCTACCCCCGACCAACCACTCCAATCCAGTACCCGTTGTCCGACCACCGCCCACCTCCTGTCGTCGCGCCTCCCTCAGCCCGCCTAACTAGTAGTGATGCCCCGACCCTATGCATGCTCTGTCCGACTAGCAGAAACCCAACCTCTTGTTCACCAACGCATTGCTCGGTGCTTCTCCCTACTCCAGCCAGCATCCCCCCCCCCTTGTTGAGTTTCAGGTGTTTTCTCCCTTCCTTGGTTTGGTCGTGAACCCCTATGTAAACCCTATCCAAGCACCTTCTATCCGCCGTGTGCATCTTTAGCCCAGTGTTCCTCCAGCTCGGCAGTGCACCACCCTGAGTACCTCCTGTTTGGCCTCACAGTCCATGCACTACACCTTTGTCTTCCCTCGATCGTCGCATGGAGCATCACAACCCCCTAGGAAATTCAACTAGGACCACCGTCTTCTGCACTAACCTTCGCATTATCGTTGACAAAGTTGGTGACCTTTCCTATGCACTACAGCACCATGCTAGACCATTCATCCTTTTGGGTGACCCTACTGATTGAGCTCACCCCTGTGTTGACCCATGTCTCCTTCGTTCATGCGACAAACAACCACGGCCGAAGGAAAGCTGTTTGGGTTCACGTCATTTCACCTGCACTGGGGTTTAAGTGAGGTTTGCATTGTTTCTTATTTGTATTACATTAAATAAATATTTATGTTTTTTTAGTTTTTTTTGTTTGCAGCGTGTTGGTAGGTAATATCTGAGATGATGCAGTATTCATCTTGTGCATGCTTGTCCTCTTGTGTAAGGCGTGTCACATCATCATGTTTGAGCTTTGAGTTGAGATATGTCCCACACTACACTTGCCATTACTTTTATAATTTGTTAATTTCTTTATATTTCATTTATTTTAAATAAATGGTAAATAATATTAAATAATTAGTTTTAGAATAACTGTTTATTGTGAAAGATAAGAGTTTCCTCTTGTCATTCAATTGTCAGAAAATGTTTTATTAAAATGTTCAAAATAATTGTTGATAGAATTCCCCATTATCCATTAAAAATGTGTTTCATATTTAAAATTTTTATATTGGATTATTAAATGGGTTTCCAAGTGTGTTCTGGGTTTTGAAAGTGGCATGTGTTGGTTCTTCTGAAAATTGGTTGGTGTTGAGTGGTTGGTAAAGGCCCGTTTCACACTTTAATAATATAAATAATTTTCATACCACTCTTTGGGATGAATCAGGGGTGATCTTGCTATATACATTGGTTGTGTGAGTTTTTGTGTGTGATATATATGCATTGTGATTGGTTACATGATTGATATTGTTTACTCACCCCTCTTTTCGATTAGTACTCAGTCGGGGAACCTAGCATTGTAAGTGAATTTTCTATGAATGGTTGCTGCACTATATTAGACTACACATTGGATTGTGGCCCTTATTATGGACATTTCTATGCTAGGTGATTTTCCCCCTTGGTTAGGATAGGTTGGGAAATACCGAGAATTTGGGAATTATAAGGTCATCGAGGGTAGGCATGCCTCTAGGATGAGTCACATGTATAGTACATTTTGGATTGTTCACGAGCTCATAGGTTCGACCCATGTTTTCTTTGGCACTTATTTGTATATGGTGTACTATTGAGGTGCATAGTTTAGTTGTTGTCCCCCATTTGATAATTCTCCATTTCCCTTATTGTGTTTTTTGTGTTGTGTGTGGTTTCCTATTGTTTAACAACAAAATTTGGATTTTTTATTTGTTCTCAAAACAAATTTTAAAATGTGATTCACCTTTTCCTACAAACCATAAACATGTTTTTCTATTGAAAAGGGCAGTGGGCTGTTAATTTCTTTAGAAATGAAAGTGTGTGTGAAAACCCATATTTTATATAATTAGTTCAAACATGAAATTATTACAAAAAAATTATTTAATGGAAGCTCTTTAGGAACAAATTGTTGGGCATGCCTGGTATGTTTTAATATTCATGTTTAGTATTTGTTTTATTTTTAGTTTTTTTGATGGTTCGAATGGAGCTCTTCCACTATGAGAAATAGTTAGTTTTGGATTGGAGAGTTACCCTTAGGGTCACGTGGAGGTTTTCTTGTTATCAAGTATAGTTTGGTTATTCATATTTTTGTTAGATGTTCTTTTTGTTGTTTCTTTAATTGAACATAATGTAATGTTCAGAAATATCATTGAGTTTGATTTATGAATTTATTTATTCAGTTTCATTGTTTATTTTTATTGGGATAAGTCATTCCCAATTGTACACTGTTGATACCCCGATTCTTGTTTCCAGCCTAGGAGGATCAGGAATGCCTCTCAGGCCTTGCTGCGGATCAGCTCGGGTGACTGGTTTAGGGTCGACCTGGGTTGGTTCCATAAAAAATGGTATCAGAGGAGGTCAGCTCTTGAGATTACCATGTTTCTCAGAGCACCCATCTTTATTTAAGGATTTGAAGGTAGAAGGAGTAAACTTTTTGGGACTCGAGGTGTAATAATGGGAAGGACTTCATGAACAATTGCTCGTTTCGATCCTCAGGTTACCATGGGATGTTTGAGTTGTTATTATTTTTTGGTTCCATTGGATTGTTTTATACTAGGAAATAAAAATGGAGTTCGGAAAGCAGTATTTGTGAGATTTCATGCCCTAGAATTCCATGTTAAGCTAGGGAAATTACCCAAGAATTCTGTCCATGATGTTGGTGTGGTTGGAGTATGGCCGCCAACCATATGTATGAGTCACCCATCGACACTGGTTTCCCCTTGCGAACCATTTTGGGTTTTTTTTAATTTTGGAAAATGGTTTCACAATGTCTTGTTTTGGATTGTCAAAAGTATAATTTCAAATGGTAATGACCATGTTTTTACCTAGATCATTGTTTCCTTATCCCTTAGTGTTCTCCCCCACAAAGGTTCGATGGATGCCCAAGGTGCAGCTTCAAGTGGTGCAACATTATAAAATCATCCAGTTGGTTAACCAAGAGACTATATCCTCATTTTTTGGAAGTTGTACCCTACTTTATTTAATGGTCAATAAGATCCTCTTGAGGCAGAGGAGTGGTTTTTGAAGATTGAGAGTAACTCTTGTTTTCTCACACCGCCTGATTCATTGATGTCAAAGTTGGATACCTTTATGCTTGAAGGCCCAACCTAGAAATAGAGGAAGTCCATGTCTCGAAGCAAGCCTCGAGAAGATATCACCTGGGAATTCATCAAGTCCTAATTTATCCAACAATACTTCTTTGAGTTGTCAAATCTGAGGAAGAATATAGATTTATGTTTTCTTCAATAGGGTGTTGGATCGGTATTATAATTCTATCAATTCTTCTTATACCTAGTTCGATATAACCAATAGTTTTTTGAAAATGATCCCAAGAAGGCATAACAATTTGATTTTGGGCTCCAACCTGAACTGTAGTCGAAATTGGCAGAGATCAACCTAACCACCTTCTCTAATGTTGTGGGGAAATCCTTTCTTGTTAAAGTTGAGTAAGCAGGGGGACCTGAGGTGGTAGATCCACCCCAGCCTTGGAAAGGAGTGAAAAGGCTTGAGATATGAGGAATGGGAAGTGACATGATGTTGGTGGCTCTAATAGAGGAATCATGTGGCCTTCAGAACTTTAGTCATCTTCTTTACAGTGCAATGATGTGATCTATCATTATTGTGGAAAGTAGGGTCACAAGAGGCCGACAGTCACGAGTGTTCTGAGACCGTTCAACACCTATGGGAATCTGGGTCACTTGCAGTGATTCTTCCAAAGTGTTTCCAAGAAGTGCATTGAAGCCAAACCTAACTCATCAAAGGTCATCTCAGTCCAACAGAAGGAGTAACAATTTTTTGGGATCATTTTGGGGTTTTTCTCTTTGTAGTGATCCCTGGATGTAGTGTTCTTCTCTTGTAGCATTTTTTGGTATTTATTTTCCATCAGTTATAAGAATTCTTATTTTCGATCCTATTGAAACCATTATTTTAATGGAAGTGTGTTTGGTGAAATTATTTTTCGTGTGTTTTGTTTTAGAATTTCTGAAGCCAGATTGCATGGTAGGAGATGCTTTGATCATTGAAGCTCCAACCATAGGTCCCGGAGTGAAGCTGACGCATAGTGAGGAGAACCACAGTGGTGTAAAAGGGCCTTGGTTTAATCTCTATCCTTAGTATGTCATGGTTTCTATTGTTATGATAGTGTTACATTGTCGATATAGCAATGGTGGTATTTTTTATGCTCTACCAATTGGGCCCTTCCCTTCGCCCCCTCATTTGGGGGGGGGGGAGGTTAGTCCATGAGGTAAGTTTTCTTGTTCATTTAATCTCATAATATTTTATGGATGGTAGAACCATAGTGGGTCTCGTAGTGTTACACATGATGTAATTTATTGTTAGCATGATCCTCATGGTGGGGAGTCCATTCAGACCTCCCCGTGTCTGTATCATAGATTATTTTCAGGTATAGTTTGGTGGTTGGTGGTCTCGTGCATAACCACCTAATCCTAAGTTATTCTTCTTGAGTAAACGTTGGTATTGGAGTACACCCAATGGTTCTGTTGGGCTAAGAGTATAGTAATAAATGTCGGAGGTGGTTTTGGTTCATTACTTGGATGAAATGGATGATCTGGGTTCTTTTTGGTGGTGGATAAGGTGTTCATGTATTGAGGATCGGTTTTGTGTCATGGGAGTTTAGTTTCTGTTTGGATTGATCAATTGGAGGTGCTTAAATTTTGGAGTTGAGTAACACTTACGAAGTTTTATCTTGGGGACTAGGTCTTGTTGTTGCTTTCCACAGGCATAACCCATTATAGTGGGGAGAAATATCATACACCGACCTATCCAATTGTGTTATGTTATTATTTATTTGTCTTTTAAATTTTTTTCGAGGTTTGGGTTGAATCACAAATGATATTCTTGAGTTATTTCAAAAAGTGTGCATTTTGGAGTAGACGTCATTAGGACCTGGCACTGAATGTGTCTTGGAATCCATGTGTGGCTTCACCCAGAAAACAACATGATTCATTTTTCTTCAAAAAAATTTAAAATGAAAAAATTTTTGTTTGTCTCTTTTAAAATTTTTATTCTCATCCAAAAAATTTACTTTTTTTATTTTAGGTGAAATTTTAAAATTGTTAATTTTATCCTTATTGATTTTATTATTCTTTTTATTTTAATGTGTATTATTTTTTAATATATACATTTATTTTATTTTATTTTTTCTTCTAACCCTAATGTATGTGCCCCTTCCCCTCTTCTCTCCCTCTCCCTACATGCCTCCACCCTTCTCCTCTCCATATCCCCGCGTACTGCCACCATTATCCTCTCCCTCTCATGTTGTCCCAACCTCCCTCCTCTGGCCGTCCCAACTAGCACCACCCTGGCCAAATCCCCTAGTCTCGATCGCCCCTCCCTCTCTCTCCCAGATGGCACCGTCGTCCGGTCACTATGCCCTACTGTCGATCGGCCCTTTTCAGCTATGCATGACCACCGATGAGCGACCCCCTACCACCGCACTAGCCATTTTGCCTCCTTCCGAACAACCTTCAAGTCGCCACACCCCTAACCCTGCTACGTGCTCCTCTAACCAGCTTCTCATAGCCGACACCCATCGGCTGACTACCACCCACCTCCAGTCAGCACACATCCCTTGGCCCGCCTGTCCAACCATAATGCCCCAACCCCCTGCCTACTCTAGCATACCAGTGCACACCCACCCTTTAGTTCACCAGAATAACACCCGACATTGCTCCCTACTCTGGCCATCAGTTGTCGCGTGCCACATCTTACTGTGTCATCAATGCTATCCCTTTTATCTTCTCTATCCGTGACCCCCTACATAACCTCTGTCTGAGCACCTTCTGGTCGCCATGTGGATCTCCAGCCTGGCGCGCCTCCATCTCAACAGTGTGCCACCTTGATAACCACTAGTTTTTTCCTTTAGTCCCAAGGCAACCCCTTTTCCATCCCTCAATCGTTGCATGATTCATCAGAACCCCCTAGCTTATTTTACCAGCTCTATCGTCAACTATTCTAGACATCACGTCATCCCATGACGTTGGAGACCTTACCAATACACCGTAGTTCCACACCATACCGTTCACCCTTTTGGGTGACACTATTGATTGAGTGTACCCCTGTGCTGACCCCTACCTCCTTGGTTCATGTGACAAAACCCCACCGCCTGAGGCAAGTGGTTTGGGTTCTCTCTCTTTCGCCTGCACTAGGATTTAGGTGAGGTTTCTGTTGATTCTTTTTTGGATTTTATTTAAATAAACGTTTATATTTTTTTAGTTGTTTTTTCAGTTTCAGTGTGTTGGAAGAGAATTTCCATGATACTGTGGGCATCGGTTGTGCATGTGTGTGCGTCTGTGCGAGCCGTGTCACCTCATCGTGTTCGAGCTACAAGTTGAGGTAGGTCCCCCACTGCACTAGCCATTATATTGATAATTTATTAATTTCATGATATTTCATTGATTTTAAATTAATGGTAAATAATATTAAATAATTATCTATAGAATAAATTTTTGTTGTGAAAGATAGGAGTTTCCTCTTGTGCTTGAATTATCTAAAAATGATTTTTTAATGTGCAAAATAAGTGCTGATAAAATTCCCCATTGGACTTTACAAATGTGTTTCAGATTTAAAATGGTGATTTGGGAGTCTTAAATGGGTTTAAAAGTGTATTTTGTGTTTCAAAAGTGGTGTGTGTTGGTTCTTCTGAAAATGGGTTGGTGTTGAGTGTCTGGTTAAGGCACATTTGGCACATGAATAAAATAAATTATGTTGAAAACTCACTTTTGGGTGACTCAGGGGGATCTTTTTGTGTACATTGGTTGTGTGAGTTGTTGTGTGTGATGTTCGTGCATTGTGATTTGTTAATTTATTAACATTTTTGACTAAACCCTCTTTTCCTGAAGTACTCGGCATGGGAACCCGACATAGTAAGTGAATTTTCAGCGAACGATTGCTGCAATAGTTTAGACTAACCATTGGCTGGTGCCCCATTGTACGGTCTTTGATCTCCTAGGGGATTGGGCCCCTCAGTTAGGCCATATAGGGAAATACTGAGCATTTTTGTGTTATGACATCATCGAGAGTATGAATTCCTTTAGGATGAGTCACATAGATTGTACATTATTGATTGTTCTTGAGGTCCTAGGTTCGACCCATGTTTTCTTTGGCACTTATTTGTATGTAGAGAACAATTGAGTTTCTTAGTCTGGTTGTTGGCCATCGTTTTCTACTTTTCTATTTCCCTTGTTGTGTGTTGTGTTTTATGTATGGTTTCCTCTTGTTTAACCAAAAATTTTGGATTTTAAATTTGTTCTCAAGAATGTTTTTAAAATGTGATTCACCTTTTACTTCATACCTTAAACTTTTTTTTCAATTGAAAAGGGAAATGGACTGATACTTGCTTTAGAAATCAAATTCTATTGGAAAACCGATATTTTATATAATGTAATTAAAACTTGAAATTATTAATATTATTTTTTAATGGTAGTGATTTGGGAATATATTTTTGGGCAATCTTAATGAGTTTTAATACTAATGCCTATAATATTTTATTGTTTTTAGTTTTGTTGCAGGTTCGACTCAATCTCGTCTGATGTGGGTGATAGTTGGTTGAGGATTGGAGAGTGCCCCTCGAGGTCACATGGAGGTGTCTTGTGTTTCGGATTTAGTTTTTTTATTCATTTTTTGTTAGTCATTCAGTTTTTTTGTTTATTTAATTGAAAAGAAAGTAATGTTTGGAAATCGCATTGAGTTTGATTTGCACATTTATTTATTCAGTTTCCTTGTTTATTTTCATCAGGTGAAATCAATTCTATGTGTGCTATGTTGATTTCCCGGAGCTTGTCGCCAGCCCAAGAGGATCAAGAATGCCTCTCAGGCCTTTCCATGGATCGGCTCGAGTGACCGGTTCAGGGTCAACCATGGTTGGTTTGTGACACCCTTGTGTAATGATTGAGTTCAAGATACAACTCAAAATATAACCAAACCAATCAACAATATTATCGAAGTAGAAGAAGAAACTAAAATACATATTCAAGGATAATCAAAATAGAAAAAAAAACTCAAAACTCCCAAGTGAAATCTGGAAATGTAAAATAGCTCCCAAGCATAGGGTGAGTCTAAAATTACTAGTATTTTCCCAATAGATTCCTGATACATGCCACTTTGAAAAAAAATTTATCAAAATTTATATAAAGTATTTTTTAAGTAGTAAAAATATTTATTTCAAATCCATAAAAAGTTTACATGGAATCTAATAAAATAATACTTTTTAAAAATTTATAAATTTATTTGGCATACCCATAACCATGTCTCCAAACACACATCATGGACTCCTAGGTGACATTTCCATACTCATGAGAGTTCCATCTTCAATCCACCAAGTCATCACATGGTAACCAAAACCAAGTTCCCAATGGCACACACCCCTTCCACTATGTCATATCTAAGGTAAATAAACTCACTCCATCCATGCATTCCAAAGATTCCTGAAAAAGCATTCCACATAAAACCTTTTAATTAATTAAATCTTATAAACACACTTTACATGAATTAAAATAAAATTTTAATTTTATAATCATTATTTTAAAAAATTTAACAAAGGGGTTTTCTAAAATCCATCCATTTTTAACAAATTCCATATCCATAACAAAAATGGGTTACCATAAAAAAATCACACAACGATATAACAACCACTTAAATGAAATTATTTAACAAAAACTAAGCCTTCAATATCTAGGTTGGATATAGTTAATAGAGAATCCAAAAACCTCACAATGGTAGGAAAAAATAAAGAACAACATAATTTAACTCCAGATTCCGCCTTGGATCTCCTTTTCTTCAATGAATCTAATAATAAAACATCAATATTCCCTTAAAGAAACATGAATATTTACACCATGGATTAGATCTATGTTTCCAAGATAGAGATAGAGGATGGATCTAAGAATGATGAAGAAATATGACTTGTTAATTATTTACCAATGAATCTAGGCATCCAATGCACATTGATTCATTTAAGAATCAATTCTGGATTGAAGGGAAAAATCTCTCAAGCCTTGGTAGAAAAATGAATTCAGGTTATTGATGGAATTTGGGACTGACAAATATTTGGGGGATTCATTCGGATTGGATCCACATTTTATGGGGTGACAACTATACAATGCATGGTTAGGCTAAATGGTTTGGAAAACCATGAACTAACCACATAGTTAAAATATATTTATTCTAACCCTCAGATGTTCGGCACACATAATTAGATAATCTATACACCACCTATTCTTTTCCCTCTTTTTCATGAAGCACAGTTTATCTTGAGAATTCACGTGGTTTTTCCAAATTGTGTGCCAACTATGTGTTTAACCATTGTCTCCTATCATCCCTTTCAAAATTTCTTAGAGGTGGTGCACAATTTCTACTAACCATGAACAAATTTTGCACCACAATAAAAGTGTCCAAAACATGAAAAACCCATCAAAACCACCCAAAACTCAACCTAATCATTATATAAACTCAAAATACATGAATAAAGGGTCATGTAATTGAATCTAGGTGTGGTAAATCCACACCTCAAACAAATTGAATTGAAAATTTCACACTTTGGAACAAATTAATTTTATTGGAAATGATATTTTTTAGTTGATTTACTAACATGTTTGGATGTAGTACATTTTGGATTCAATTGATTATAAATCTTGATGAAATTATTCCTTCCATAAATAAAGTTAGAAATATATTTATTTAAACTGTAAAATGTAACCGTTATATTAAAAAAAAACTCACCTTTATATTCCATGGGTTGAACTTAATTACTCTCACCCTAAAGGTTCAAATCTAACATTTAAATCTTATTTTCATACTTGATAACATCATATTTCTTCTCAACAACCAAAACTTTTTGTTTTGAATACTTCTTTGAGAGTATTTGATATATATTCTCAATATCTAATACATAATTATTAATTTTCTCAATAATATTAATTAAATTTGACTTATACTTTAACTTGGAATTAATATTGTAAATTACATCATTATACCCTTCAATATCATCTTTAGCTTTATCATAGACTTTATTTAACCTGGTATTTCTTTTCTCTATACTAGTTACATATTTATATTTCTGTTTAAGTGATGGAATTTTATCCTCATCCTTATACAAAGAAAATGTATAAAATAATCTAAATATAAATTCATAGGATAGTCTTAAATCACCTTCCTAATTAAAAACATTTTATTCTAAGGTTCTTTAGAAAGAAATATTTTATTTTTTAGTTTTCATCATTATTTAATCCACTGTTATCATCAGAAGATAAGTCCTCACTATAAGTTTAAGTGTTATTGGTAGCTCTAAAATACTTCTTCCATTTATTTTTATAAATTTATTTAATTATATTTCCTTGTTCTTTAACTTTTAATAGATTGGTTATAATACTTATGACCCTACTGTAGCTAGTAAACACCATATCCTAAACTATCATGTAATGCACAGTCTAAAGAGTCTTTAATCATGAGTATTTTTAAAACTTTTATTTCTAAAAGTTAGAATTTTATTTTTTTAAAATAAACTTAATATTTTAATTATTCAAAAATATATTATGTTAAGATGTTTTTTTTTGTAATTTTTCAAAATAAATATTTTTTTCGTAAATAACGTAATACAAATTTTATTACTAATATTATGACTTTAATTTCATTATTAATATATAACTATGACATATAAATTTTTAAAACCGTTTAACTAAAAAAATTAGTATTTTATAATTTATATTATAAATTTCACAATATTTATTATAGTTTACAGATATATGATTGATATTTTATAACTCAAGTAATATTTTTATCAAATTTTTTTAATATATTAAAAATTAATTATATTAAAATTAATAATTAACACTAATATAAATTGAATCATAAAAAATTTATTTCTAATTTATAATAAATAGGACCAAATTCATAATGGGGACCACAATATTTTTACGTATAAATAATAAGATGCCTTTGGTTAAAAACAACAATTGTGGTAAAAGTTAAAACTGTAAAAGCTATAATTCAATGGGTAAAATAATTGAAACATTATAAAAACATGTTTATAATTGATTTATTGAGATTTTTTCAAACTTATATCATACAACACTAAATTATTTTTCATTTTTGGAGCAATAATACATTTTTAATATGGTCTCCCTGTATATTAAGTGGAAATATTTACAAAAATGTCATTCTCCCCGCTTATAAAAGAGGCCAGTCACCACCCCTTCTATACCACAAATAAAATTTAGTTTCCACTAAATAATATTCCCTCATTACTAATCCTATAATACTTTTTACCCTCATGATCCTCTCATAAAAATAGATTATCCAATGCATTTTTTCAAGGGATCTACCAAGAGAAACCCAAAGATCGCAACATAAATTCACTTTTTTTCCAATATCTTTCCCATTTATCATTATATTTCAAATTTAATTTTCCTAATATTATATGATGAATTATTTTTTTATTTTATACTGATTTTTTTATTTTTTGTAATAAAAACTAACCACCTTTACCTTTTTCCCTTAACAAAAGTGAAAACGGAAATCACATGTGTGCGTGCAGACTACCGCCACTACAAAGGGTCATGTTTTATTTCTTTAACCACCTTAAATGGATGATCCTAATGTTTAATTTAATATATTTTTTGTTATATTTATGAAATATTTTATATTCTGATATTAGAAACTGTATTACTCCTTTCCCTTATTCTATAAAAAACAAAATCTTTAATAATATGTACTTTTGGACTATAGCCTCCATTGAATGAAAGATTTCAGTTTTATTTTATTGATCACCTTAAATGGATGGTTATAAGAATTTTTTTAATCGATAAATATGATTTGATAATATCAATAAGGGTTTCTTATAATAAATCAGAGAACCTATTAATGATATGATCAAGAAACAATCACCATTAATTCAATTGTTTAAACCAAGAGTACTAAGTGGATAATATTTTAGTGAAATTATGTAATATTTTATTAATATTATATAATATTTTAATATTCATTACATATTATTATAATTAATTTATTATTTTTATTTATCTCACTAATAACCCTAAAGTATATCATTATTCAATAATTGTAATGAGATTGAAGTATATCACCTCATAATCATCCATTAATCACAGTATGTTCACGTTTGGGTCTGTTTGAGTACCTACATGAACAATACAATAAATTTACGTCATGAATGAATATAGGAATATAATTAATAGTATAATATAATATAAATGTGTAGATAATTATTATTTTATATTAGAGATTTCATATCAATATTTAATTCATTAATTAATAAAACACCCTTTGATTGTTAAGAATAATTGAAACATGTATATTATCAATTTAATTTTCAATGATAAAGAATAAAAAAATCAGGAAAGGAATTTAAATAACAATATATAATTATAAATATTCACTATCAATTAGTTTAATGAACTAGTAATGATGAAATTTGGAAGAAGAATTAATACACACGCTACTATTATGAAACTAGTATAAATGAACAAAACGATAAACAACCAATATAGAAAATAAATAGAATTTATTTTATTTAAAGATAAATTTGAAGACATATATTTCAATTAGAATTTATTTAAATTTTACCCAATCTATAAGTTGAGTATTCCATCTCAATTATCAATCATTAGGACTCATTCTATATTCACTACTTTTTTCCTCTTATGTGGTGCATATATTTCCATGGAAATCTTTTGACCATATTACTCAGGAAATTTATAGGATTTAAAAGTATATATTTATATAATTACCTCATATTATTTTAATTAAATAGTTGTAAAAACCATTTAATAACTCGATCTTTTCTAGGGTGGAAAAACCATCCTATGTTTTGGTAAAGTAAAAGTATGTGTAGTTTCCTAGAAAATACATCCCTCTATGGATATTGGGAAATGGAAAAATCCATGGAATAGATTCACCTCAATTAAATCACCTATGAAATGGTTAGTTCAGTACTGACACAATCATCACCTGGATGCAAGATGATTGGGCCTAAGACATCACATTTTACTTGACACTCCCATGGGATATGATTTTGAATAATTCGCATTACCTTTGTAAACTATGATAAAGGATTTTTAATACCATTTCCGTTGTCTCATAGGAATAAAAACTATTATTATAATCTATGGATAACCCAATGCATCAAAATTACCCTTTACCTTAAAAATATTTAATAATTTTACTTCTTGTTACTTTGATGATATGTAATAATTTCTATGTCGATTATAGGGTATTCTCCCAAACATCCACTTTATTCTATAGAATGGGGAAGTACTTTTTCTATATTTTTCATTAGCTACATATTCATGTTTATATTTGTCTTTAGGTTACTTAGAGAATCATATGAAATATATTTTAAATATTATACTAAATGTAATGGATTTAATTAGGCGATGGGTGGGGCCTTCAATTATATAGCCCATCGATGCATCGATAGGTCTCATAAGACAAAAAAAATTGGTTTTTGGTGTATTTATCTCCCCTTACCAGTATAGTGTCTTAGAAAAATGACTTGATATCATGTTATAATGTATACCATTATGTATTCAATCACAACGAGATCGATGGTTACTGTTCCCCATGTATTCATTTATTATCATTGATATTTCATTCCCTGAATTTTAGTAAATTATGGATTCATATTGTTTATTTAATATTACCACAAATTTTATTCCATGTTTATATAATGAAATTATCACTATATTATACTCTTTACTGAGAGTCTATGCTCACGTTTATTTGTTTCCTTTCCCCCACATTCCTAGAGATAACTATGTGCACGTTTCAAGGATATTCTAGGAGGGATAATAATATTGTATATTATGGTTTCAAATGTAATGTATGTATGTATCTAGACATCCTATAATACTAAGATTTTGTATTCTTTAGGAAAAATTTCATTATATACCAAAAATATAATATAACTATTGGTTTTTAGTTTCTAGATTATACAATATTACATTGGTTTAATATGTCTATGATCCATGTGTAATGGAATGGAAATTTCAGGCCTATTACATTGTGTGATTTGAATTTTGGAGGTGTTGGGAAGACATTAAATAGATTTTAGTGGATGTTGGGTTGTGTTTTCAGTATAGAAGAGTGATTTTAGTGTGGACCTGGGTGCTGCACTTTGGGGGGGCTGATTGGAAGCAGGAAATTCTTCCACCTAGTCTATTGTGTTTTGGGAGTTTAAGTTGATTCCTTGAGCTTGGGGGGTCCATATTATTTAGTTATTTATTTTTAGGGGTCCATTCATCACGGTCCTTTGGTCACACCATGTTTTTGGAATTTGGTTGATCAAGATGAAGTGAAGGCCAAGGATTTGTTGCGTCGTCATTACTACAACAATGTAGAGCTAGAGGTGGTTGATTTTGAGACTCCACTTTTCTGGATGTCACTATGACATGCTGATTATGTTTTTTTTGTTGTTGGGTTCGAATATTATCTTGTAATTTTAAGAATATTAATATTAGGTTGGGGACATTATCTTTAGACCATGTACCTTCCTCCATTATATAGTATTAATGGCATTTGATGAATTTATTAGGTAAGATATTAGGGGAAATCAGAACATAATTTTCATATATTTGTTCAATTTAAAACCATTTTGATTTTTCTATTTATATTTCACTAGGGAATTTATATAATAATTCTCATTCATAAATTTATAATCACCTCTAGACAACATTCTTCTTCCTTTGTTTCTTTTGATCTTGGGTGACCCTAAGTGTATCTTCAGGAGACCTTTTGGTGCAACTGTTCTTAGAAATAATCCTCATATTGAGGATATACATTATTTCTGTTATGAGGGTACATTTCTTACCCCTATATTAATTTTCTCAGGATTTTTAATATTGGGGGTTTTGGGTAGAAATTATTCTATGGTTTATATGATATTGGTTTATAGATTTTTATGGGGTTTTGGTATTTAGGTGATCCAGGTTTCCTTGTGGGGGTTTGGTCATGTACTCTTCTCCTTCCATCATTATTTTATAGTATCTTATAAATAATTGATTAAATTATAGGATTCAATAATCCCCATTATTTATGTGTGAATTGTGAAAATTAAAAGTCTTTCCTTAATTAGATGGATAATAAATATTGTCTTAAAGAATATAATGAATCTAATTAAAAGAAATTGTTGGAGAGTGGGATATCAATATGTGTTTTCATGTTTCTATGGATTTATTATGTGATTATTGGTTTTATACTAATATCTTTGGAATTATGTTATTCATGAGATAGGTATTGTGTTGTTATTTTTATTTAAATGGTGGAATCAACTTTTATAAACTGTTAATTTCATAAAGATAATGAAGAATTGGTTGTTTAAAATTATGGATTGATGTGTTGATTCACATAAAAAATATGTTTAATGAATATAATGAAATGTTTTTAAAAGGGGAATATGTAAGTTTATTAGTGATGGAATTGGGTTTTGTGTGTGGATTGTATACTTATTGTTAGTGTTATGAATTATGTAGTTTTGTGGGGGTGGTTCTGTAAAATCTATTATGTCTAGTTTTAGACATAGGATGTGTTGGTTAGTGGGGTTTCTATTAGTTGGAATGGAAAGTTAATGTTGTGTGTAAGTAGTGATTTTTGTTCACATATGATAGTGTGGTGGTTTTTTTTGGTTTCCTTGGTTGTTAGTGGATGCATTATGGGTTGTTTTTGGTGTGGTTGGTTTCATTTTTATGGGATTTTTTCCAAATGTATGATAGTAATTTAATACAGATTGTAATATTAACTTGGTAATGGGTGTGGTATGGAATTAAATTAACTATAGATACTCTATCCTTTTACACATATTAAAACATGATTTTAAGCATAATTAACCATCAAATAGAAACCATTAATCGTAAAGTACATTGTCATTGGAAGATTAGGTACACAAATATAAAGCATGAAACAAAAATAAATAAATCTTTAATTTTAACTTCATAATGAGATCCTAAATTTCTTTGAGCACTAACATTTTTATAGAATGTCATAGGGAATACATGAACAAAGGGATGATCTAAAAAGCACAGTAAGGGAATAAAAATAGGAATAAATAATAACACATGAGTTTGAAGGCATAACATGATTACATAAAAGGAATATCAGAAGAATAAATATATAGAAGCATAAAATATAGAGCATGGGATAATTTAGTCCAGGAATCCATGGAATGCGGTCAAAACATACAATATGACATAAACATGAGTCAAGGCTAACTTCCAAGACTATATCACATGGTGGATAAATTCCAATAAAGGAATTAGTTTTACTCCCTATCCAAACATGATATCCAATGAAACTAAACATTACCCAACTAATTGGAGTTCAATTTTGTTACACCCATTGTAAATGTGCATGAATATGTGTCTCACATTAAGAATTAAACATACGGAATAAACATAAGGGTTACCCAAGGAAAGAAATGGGTATCATAATCATGTCATAAGGCATAAACAAAGTGAATATCATAATGGTGTCCGTGAAAGAATATATCTAAATCATAATTATACATTCATATGGGAAAAAATGCATATATCATGATAAATTATGTATAATGGAAGTGAAAACATGTAAGAATAGTGTTTAAGAAACATTAGGAATGATCCACTTTAGTGAGGTTTAAAGGAAAATATTAAAGAGACATTAAAGAGAACAAAGAAATAATATTTTTCATAAAATTATAAATTAACTAACATATTTTTTCATGATGAAAATATTTATTTTATAAAAATAATTTTGTATTCAAATATATTATGGTGGGTACTTGAAAATGGGTAAGAAATTGGGAAGTTCCATTTAATAGGGATTACTTATCGGGATGATTTGAAAAATGAACCTTATAAAACATGTATTTACTAGTAAAATAAATAATAATTGGAATAGGTGTATATGTTTGGATAATACACACAGAATTTAATGTAATTACATAATAATAAATAATAATTACACTAGGTTAAAGAGTGAGAAAGAATAACCTAAAGGAAAACGGGGGTTCAAATAGAATCTCTCACCTTATGTTCGAAAGTACTCTTCACATGAACTTAATATACTAGATAATAAAATTAGATCCATTAATTTATTATTTATGTACCTATTATAATTTTTTTATTATAATTTTATTACTTTAATTTATGGCTATTTGAATGGGTTATAGAGTTTAATTGTTTTGTTCCCAGAGCTTTCATTTCATTGATTCAAGATCGGTCCACCTGTGTATAATTATTGAAGTTCTTATCACATTAGTAAAGTTATAATTATGTAAACTAATATTTTATTAATATATTTAAAAAATTCTAAATGGTCCCATATATCATTTTCTCTTTTGAAATTAGGGTGATTCATTATATAAAACATTAATAAAAAATAGTTAGTTTATTTTGGTGGTTTTTTACGACCATCACAAAGTAGTATCTTCTTATTTAATATTATTTTAATATCTTCATTCCATATAATAAAATATGTTTTAATAAAAATATTTTAATCCTTTTTAACCATAAAATGGTTTTATGACCAACCATGGATAAGGTAATGAAAAACAAAAACTCATTATCCATGAACTAGGTGAATCGACACCCCATGGATGATTTTTTCAATTTTAGAACAAAAGAGAGGAGAAGAGATTTTAGGATTGACATTACATTTAAAAATAAAATTATAGTATATGTATGGTACTAGATTTATCATGTCTCTTTGGATAGGGTAGGTGAGGGGAGTACAAGAAAATAAAAGATAATAAAAGAGAATGAACGAGGGTTTTACCTCTTGAATATTGTTTCCTAGAGAACCTTCTTAAAGAATATGGAAATGTTATTTTGTGAGACCATAAAGACCAAGACATGGAGAAGAGGCTTGGGAGTGGAATTGGGTAGAATTTATAAAAGCTTAAAGGCTTTGGATGTGGGAGGAGAGTTGGATTTTGAATTATTTTATTCATTAGTTTATTATTTTGGCTCAAGACCATCAATATCGTGGATTTTTGTGACAGAGTAAAGTAACTAAACAATGTGAGTTTGAGATAATGGGAACATATATCATCCATGACTCATAAATGACTAAAAATTCAATTTATTTACATATAATATTAAATTCCATAAATAAATGTATTTCACTATTCACAACAAATTCAACTATTATAAAAAACCCCAAAAAATTAACGCTAATCATTTTTCAATGTGTAAAATTAAAAAAATATAATCCATTTTATGAAAATAATTTTTAAATATGATAAATTTAATTTTTAATAAAAAACATCATTTATTTGAAAAGTATCGATTTTAATAATATATTTGATCTTTGGACACTTTGAAAAATGAATTAAAGTATCATAAAATTATCTTATTATTATAATACAAAAAAATTTATTTTATTAATCTATTATATTGAAATAATTTTTATTTTAAATCATTATATTAACTATAAAATTGTAAATAAACATTTACATTGTACAAAAATACCAACACTTAATTTATCAATTTTGAAACATTTATTTTCTTATATTATGATATAAATATGGCATAATTTCATTTATAAGACACTGAAATTTTATTTATATTTTTGTAGGTTATGTTACTATTTTATTGGTATGATTATAAATCCTAATGGTCATATTACTAATCCAATAGTTATATTACTATACAATCGGTATAAGTTCCTTAATTTCTATGAATACCACTTATTTATTTCTTAATTTATGAGAATAATTTTTTTATTAGGTTTTATATGTGATCTATCTATTTTATATAATATAACATTATTATAATAAGGGAAATTTTATAGATAAAATTTTGGGTCATTACATTCTTCCCCCATTATGAAATTTTTCACTTAGAATTTTGTTCGACATTCTATGTTGAAAATAGGTGAGGGTATTTCTCCATCATTGCTTCCACTTATTCCCATGTTTCCTCCTGATACTTATGATTCTGACATAAAACTTTTTCAAGATGAGTTCTCATGTTGTATTGGAATTTGTCTTTATAATCCACGATCTTCATTGACCCCTCTTCATACGAGAGGTCATTATCCTATTATACCACATCCAGATTCATTACATGTGTGGGGTAAGGTATTTAATTCTTCAAGAGAGATGCATATACCACATCAAGGATTTGATCCATATTTAGTTGAAGTGAAAGATAATATTCCACTTTTTTATCAAGGATCTAAAAGGGGCTCATGTACCATTGGCTAAGATTCCCATTCATTCCAAACCTCATGACTCTCTTCCATGGTGATATTTGAAGGAATAAATTATCTCCAACATATAACTCCAAATACCTTTGGTAGTTTTAAACACTTTTATTTTTCTATCACTAAGAATCTCTTATATGTTTTTGGTTGTATTGAACCTTCTTTATCATCCCTTTCACAAGATCTGGTTCAAGTAACTTTTGTTTTCCAACTTCTTCCCAACCTGTAGGAGTTCTAAAACACTTCCCATATAGAGTTTCATATGGTTCTATTTGAATAATCAAGTAGAAAATTATTTTTATAAGAACACATCCTATGTGAGATAACAATCCCATCCACCTTAATATTCCCTTGAGCATGATGTCATCATGTCTACAAGGGTATAAATAATCTTTTTAGATTTGTCATCAATTTGTGGGTGATTGGTCCTGCTGAAATTCAATTTAGTACTCAAATCATATTGAATACTTCTCCAAAATTTATATGTGAACCTTGGATCATGATCATTTATTATCAAAATTGGTACCTCATGCATCCTCCCCACTTCCTTCACATATAACTTGTCATGTTTTTCAAGTCAAAAATCATCCTAAATTACAGTGATGTGGGTAGTCGTAGTGAGTCGATCCACCACAGCTCATATCTTATTATTTCTTTTAGATGTTTTTAGGATACTAGTGACCAAGACCATAGTGAGATTCACCCATTTCCATGTGGGCATTGGTAATGGTTGCATCACCCCTTTGGACTTATGTATCTCTACATTAACTTTTTGACATACGAAACACCTTAAGATATTCTCTAATTTCTCATTTTTCATATTAGCCCACTAGTAGTATTTTCTAAGATCATGGTACAACTTTTTACTTCCAGGATAGATGGAAAAATATGAGCTATGTGCATTATCCAGTAGATCCATTATAATCTTAGGTGATGAAGGCACAAAAACCCCAGTTCCCAACTGAATCACACCAATATCATTAATGTGGAACTCATGTAATTTCCCTTACTTTACTACTTTAAACTTATTTTATAGCTCTATATCATCCCATTGTACCTACTTGATATTCTCTTGTATAGATGTTTGGGAAATCATTTGGGAATGGTAGGATGTATTTTGTATTGTTATAATTTCAAGATCTATCTTTTTTATTTACAAGAATATAGTGTATTTCTCAATCCGCATCATGGATTGAGTAGCAAGTTATTTAATGTTAAGATAATCAGATACCTTGTTGTCCCAGGATAATGGTGAGGAGAGGAATAGTTTTCCTTGATTATCACCAACTATCTCCTTTGATGCATGTTGAACTACTTTTTTTGAAGATTTACTTTTTTATCTTATAATCGGTATTTATGTCACACTTCCCACCATAAAGGTAGTGATTCCATATTTCCAAGGACAAAATCACAACTGCAAGCTCTATATCATTCTTCAGGTAGTTCTTATCATGGATCTTCAACTACCATGAGTCATAGGCTATCATTTTTCATTATACATGAGTATACAACCCAAGCCATTTTGTGAATCCTCACTATATATCAGAAATCATTCTCATATTATTGGTAGTGTGAGCACAAGTGAAATGATTAGACTATTATTGATCTCTATAAATCTCTCCTCACATTCTTACATACATACATAATGTACCCGTTTCCATGTTAACTTAGTTGCGGGGTCATAAAATCATGATACTTTCTTCACAAAACATTGGTAGTACCCATATAAGCCATAAAAACTATAGATCTTTGTTAAATATGTTGGTCTGGGCCACTTATCAATTTCCATGGTTTTATAAGGATCCATAGATATCCCTTTACTGGTGATAAAATACCCCAAGAATGATACTAACTCTATCCATAAACCACATTTACTATAATTTCCATTTATTTTTTTCCTTTGCAAAGTCACCACCATAGTGTTCAAATGCTTATCTCGTTACTCCTTTATCTTGGAGTATATCAGAATATCATCGATAATGACTACCCTAAATTTTTCGAGTTATTTTCTAATGACTCTTTTCATTATGTCCTTGAAAATTTATATAGCATTAGTCTGTTTGAAGGTAGACAATATACACTCATATTGTCTATTCCTCATTCTAAAAGACATATTTGGAATATATTCCTTATTCACCTTTAATTGGGGATATATCGATCAAAGGTATACATTTGTGAAATTCATGGCCCCACTTAGCTGACTGAACAAGTTATCTATTATCGGTAGGGGATAAATGTTCTTTATTTGGATTTTTCTGAGCTCAAAAAAATCAATGCAAAGGTACATTGATCCATTTTTCTTCTTGATGAAGAGGAATGGAACACCCCATGGTGACGCACTCAATCATATAAAACCCTTATCAAAATTAACAGGAAACTCCTTCTCAGGTTCTACAAATTAAATGGTGCCATTCTGTAAGGATTTTTTGATATAGGTAGTAATCCAAGAATAAGTTCAATCAAGAACTCAACCTCTCATTTAAGAGGAAGACTAAGAAATTATTTAGGGAACACATCAGTGTAGTTCTTCACAATGGGAATGTATTAGACCATGATTCTATCCATTGTCTCAATCATTCGAGCTAGATATGATTTCTCAAAAGGAAATAATATCTACAATTAATAATATCATTCTTAAATAGATTTATCCTCATTATTACACTTTTATAGAATTTTAGGATGCCTAGATATGTGAAGAGTGATCTACCTTTCTCAAAAATTTATGTTGGATTTTTATAAAGACAACCAATCCATGACCAATATAGTATCAAACTTCCCTAAAACAAGTAAGACAAAATTTTCCAAGAGTCTCAATAGGAAAAAAGTAACTGTGGATGAGTTATATACTTTAGATAAAATAATTTACCCATTCTGTATTCTCACATATAACTCAACCTCCATATTTCAAGGTGGTGTTTGAATGGTTCTACTCAAATTGCAATATATTAAATAATTTTTATATCCAAAATCAAATAGTACATTTTTTATTCTTAAATTAATAACCAGTGTACATATCTCCACATCATTGTATATATCCACCTCAGTAGTAGTGATTACATATTCCCTTCCATTCCACCTTGGAGGTTGTTGTTGATTTCCTCTGATAACCCTTGTCTTAAAGAATTTGCTCGAATAATGACTATGTTCCTTGTAGTTGAAACATTACACTATAGGTTGAGTGTTGGTCTGAACCTTCATCTATTATTCCAAATTAGTGGACTAATTTAAATTCCTTCATAAACAATTATCCTTATTACCATATCTTCCACTTTTTAAGCATCTTCTGGTTCCCCTTAGGTAGTTTCTAGGTTTTTTTTCTACAATTTTGATACATGGGATGTTGGGTTTTCTTTTCATCATGGTAATTATCTTTTGATCCTCCCATATTAAACTCCATTTTACGATTTTTATCTTTGGGACCATGAGACCAATGAGAGTCTCTGATATCCATTTCAACATTAAGGGAACAATGTACAATTTTCTCATAATAGTCAAAGCCTCAAATCACCAATAGTTTTTATAGACTCAGTTTTAGTCCACTAAAGTATCAATGCACCTTGATTTTAGTGTTTATGAAAAAGCCCGAGGTGTATCATGCAATCCCTGTAAATGTTTCCTCATACACCCAGATAGACTCATCTTCCTTTACATTAGTTGGAAGAACTCTCTCTCCATACTAAGATGAAGTGTTTGTGGAAAATATTTATAGAAAAATATTTTCTTGAAAGCTTCCCATTCCGTGGAATCAATTTCCTACTTTGAATTTGTGTTATTAATCAGTTCCCACCATTGATCATCATCACCATTAAAACAATAGACAACCAACATGGCTTTCCCTTCTTCTAATCTCTGGAGGATAGATAATATCTTCTCAATAGAGTTAATCAACTATTAAGTGATGAGTGGATCAAAAGATCCACTAAATATAGGATGCCTTTGCCGCATAAAGGATTCAACTAAAACATGATATTTTTTTAGGAGAAGGAGGTTATTCCACGTGATTCAAGTTATTATTCATATCATGAGTTATTTGATCGAGTATTGTCATGAATTTTTCATCCCTCATTCGAATATGATTTAGAATTTCATTAGAGAAATAGCAACATTGCATATCACATTGATTATTTTCATGGGTTCTCTTATTTCCTACCATTAACTATGAAAAATAAAAATAAAATTAATGGTATTGAATACTTATCTAAATATCATATTAAATGGAAACTTTGAATTTTTATGGATAAACTTGTAAATGAAATGCATATACTATCTTCTATTTCCCTATGTTTTAATCAAGGTTATCCATGGTGATAAAATTATCCCTAGAGTTATTACTGCCTTTTTTATAGTCCTAATATCAAAAAATAAAAATAATGTTCTTTGATACCAACTATAGAGGCCCTAGCCTTTTACCCATATTATTACCTATTTTTAAGCATAATTAACCATCAAATACAAACCAAGGACCATAATTTCTAGTGTTTTTAGAATATTAGGTACATAATTAGAAAGAATGAAACCAAAATAAAAAATATTTTATTTAAACTCCAAAATTAGATCATAAATATCATTGAACACTTACATATACATAAGATAACATGAGGAATACATGAATAAAGGGATGAGCTAAAAATCCCAGTAAGGGAATAAATATAGGAATAAAGAATAGAACATTAGTTAAAAGGCATAACATAATGACATAAAAATGTGTGTACCAAGAATAAAAATATGGAATAATAACATATAGAACATGCACTACTAAAAAATCGAGCATTAGCGACTGCCATTCGCGGTCGCTATAGGCCTATAGAGACCGGCCAGCGACCGCCATTGGCGGTCGCTTCAGCTTCGTCGCTGTTGGCCAAGAGCGACCGCCAATGGCGGTCGCTATAGGTGGCCGAAATTTCGGCCTTAAGCAATCGCTTGGCTGTCAGTAGCCTGGGAAAATTCGTTTTTAAAAAAATTCCTACTGAATGATATATATATATATTTATTTATTTATTTATTAAATAAAATAAAAATATATATATATATATATTAATGAAAATATTTATATATATAATATTACATAAAATATTTTAAATATATATATATATAATATGTTTTAAATATTTTAATATATATATATATATATATTAAAGAAATATATATAGATATATATATATAATATTAAATAAAGAATTTTTCATTTTTTTAATGAAATGTACGAATTGTGTTTTTTTGCTTCACTGTGTAAAATCAGAGATAAAACAATGTAAAAATCATAAAAAATGGAAACCAATTTCAAACAGCATAAACATCAAGATCTCCATAAACAATAAATGATAAACATGCTTCAACGATCTGAACAGGTCCATCTATTTCAATCTTCTACTTCAATAAACCTACAATAAGATAAAAAGACAACAAAACAAAACAAACGTAAATTGGACATAATTATTCAGTTATTATATACATATAATAAAATTAAATCTGACATCAAATCATGGTGAAATAATTATTTAAAACCCCCAATTTAAGAAATGCTATCATTTTAGGTAATTCGGAGCACGTTTTCTCCGAATTCGACTGTCTCACGCCGTTTTTGGTGTTTTATGACACCGGAAACGCCTTTCTGGTCACTGCGGTCAAACGACACTTCCGATTGACATTTCGTTTGCCCGAATATTTCAAAAATCACACAACGGCTGTTGTCGTACGGTTTCATGGCATTCCGAGGACGTCTGGGTTGTTTTCACCCCCCAACGCGCCATTTTAGGGCGTGTCGAGCTGCTAAAAATGACACAATCGGCCGTACCGCGTGCACCGCATGTCCGATGGGTGTGTCGTCTCCTCCTACATGTCACGAATAATATTCGTAATCTTTTCGTGTGGTTTCAGGTCATTTGGAGCACGTTTGTTCCGAATTCGACCGTCTCACGCAGTATTTGGTGTTTTATGACAGCAGAAATGTTTTTCCGGTCACCGCGGTCAAAAGACACCTCCGATTGACGTGACGCCTGCCCAACCATTTCAAAAATCACAAAAAGGCTATTTTCTTATGGTTTCTTGGCATTTTGAGGTCTTTCGGGTGGTTTGCACCCCCCCACCGCGCCATTTTAGCGCGCGCTGAGCTGCTGAAAACGACACAATCGGCCATACCGCGTGCACCGCACGTCCGATGGGCATTTCGTCTCCTCCTACACGTCGCGAATAATATTACAAATGTTTACGTGTGGTTTCAGGTCATTCAAAGCACGTTTTCTCCGAATTCGACCATCTCACGCCGTTTTTGGTGTTTTATGACACCGGAAACGCGTTTCCGGCCACCGCGGTCAAACAACACCTCTGATTGACGTGTCGTCTTCCTGAAAATTTCACATATCACACAACGACTATTGTTGTACGGTTTAATGGCATTATGAGGTCGTTTGGGTGGTTTTGACCCCCCAACGCGCCATTTTAGTGCGCGTCGAGCTGCAGAAAACAGCACAATCTACCGTACCGCGCGCACCACATGTCTGATGGGTGCGACATCTCCTCCTACACGTCACGAATAATATTCCTAATGTTTTTGTGCGGTTTCAGGTCATTCAGAGCACGTTTTCTCCGAATTCAACCATCCCATGCAATTTTTGTTGTTTTATGACACCGGAAACGCCTTTCCATTCACCACGGTCAAACGACACCTCCGATTGACGTTCCATCCGCACGACCATTTCACAATTCACAAAACGGATGTTATTGTATAGTTTCATGGAATTCCGAGAACTGTCGGGTGGTTTTGACCCCCCAACACGCCATTTTAGCGCACGCTGTGTTGCTAAAAACGCCACAATTGGCCGTACCGCGTGCACCGCATTTCCGATGGGAATTTCGTCTCCTCCTACACGTCACAAATAGTATTCCTAATTTTTTTCGTGTGGTTTCAGGTCATTTGGAGCACGTTTTCTCCGAATTCGACCTTCTCACGCCGTTTTTGGTGTATTATGACACCGGAAACGCGTTTCCGGTCACCGCGGTCAAACGACACCTCCGATTGACGTGTCGTCTGCCCGACCATTTCACAATTAACACAGCTGCTATTGTCGTACGGTTTCATGGAATTATGATGTCATTCAGATGGTTTTGACCCCCCAACACTCCATTTTAGTGCGCGCCGAGCTGCTGAAAATGATACAATCGGCCGTACCGCATAAACTGCACGTCTGATGGGCATTATGTCTCCTCCTACACGTCACGAATAATATTCCTAATGTTTTCGGGTGGTTTTAGGTCATTCGGAGCACGTTTGCTCCGAATTCGACCGTCTCACGCCGTTTTTGGTGTTTTATGACACCGGAAACGTGTTTACGGTCACCGTGGTCAAACGACACCTTAGATTGACATGCCGTCTACCCGAACATTTCACAAATCACATGAAGGTTGTTATCATACGGTTTTATGGTATTCTGAGATCGTTCGGGTGGTTTTGACCCCCCCAATGCGCCATTTTAGCGCGCGTCGAGCTGCTGAAAATGACACAATCGGCCGTACTACGCGCACCACACGTCCGATGGGCATGCCGTCTCCTCCTACACATCATGAATAATATTCCTATTGCTTTCGTGCGGTTTCTGGTCATTCAAAGCACCTTTGCTCTGAATTCGACCTTCTCACGCCGTTTTTGGTGTTTTTTGACACCAGAAACGCGTTTACGGTCACTGCGGTAAAACAACACCTCTGATTGATGTGCCGTCTGCACGAACATTTCAAAATTTACACAACGGCTGTTTTCGTATGGTTTCATTGTATTCTGAGGTCGTTCAGGTGGTTTTGTCCCCCCAACGCGCCATTTTAGCACGCGCTGAGCTGCTCAAAACAACACAATCGGCCATACCGCGCACACCGGATGTCCGATGGGCGTGTCGTCTTCTCTTACATGTCACGAATAATATTCCCAATGTTTTCGTGTGGTTTTAGGTCATTCAAAGCACGTTTTCTCTGAATTCGACCGTCTCACGCCGTTTTTGGTGTTTTTTGACACCGGAAACGCGTTTCCAGTCACCGCGGTCAAACGACACCTTAGATTGACGTGCCGTCTGCCTGACCATTTCACAATTCACGCAACTTCTGTTGTCGTATGGTTCATGGAATTCCGAGGTCGTTTGGATGGTTTTGACCACCCAACGCGCCATTTTAGCGCGCGCCGAGCTGCTGAAAATGACACAATCAGTCGTACCGCGTGCACCGCATGTCCGATGGGCGTTCCGTCTCCTCCTACACATCACGAATAATATTCATAATGTTTTCGGGTGGTTTTAGGCCATTCAGAGCACGTTTGCTCTGAATTCGACCGGCTCACGCCGTTTTTTGGTGTTTTATGACACCAGAAACGCATTTCCGGTCACCGCGGTCAAATGACACCTCCGATTGACGTGTCGTCTACCTGAAAATTTCACAATTCACACAATGGCTATTTTCGTATGGTTTCATGGCATTCTGAGGTCGTTCGGGTGGTTTTGACCCCCCATCGCGCCATTTCAGCGCGCGCCGAGCTGCAGAAAACGACACAATCGGTTGTATTGCGCGCACCGCACACCCGATAGGCTTGATGTATCCTCCTACACGTCAAAAATAATATTCCTGATTTTTTCGTGTGGTTTCATGTCATTCGGAGCACGTTCGCTCCGAATTCGACCCTCTCATGCCGTTTTTGATGTTTTATGACACCGAAAACGCGTTTCCGGTCACCGCAGTCAAACGACACCTCCGATTGATGTTCCGTCTACATGACCATTTCACAATTCACACAAAGGATGTTTTCGTACGGTTTGATGGCATTCCAAGTTCTTTCAAGTGGTTTTGACCCCCCAACGCGCCATTTTAGCGCGCGCCGAGCTGCTTAAAATGACACAATCAGTTGTACCGCGCACACCGCACATCCGATGGGAATTCCCTCTCCTGATACACATCACGAATAATATTCCTAATGTTTTTGTGTGGTTTCGGGTCATTCAGATCATGTTTTCTCTGAATTTGACCGTCTCACGCCGTTTTTGGTGTTTTATGACATCGAAAATGCGTTTCCGATGACCGTGGTCAAACAACACCTCCGATTGACATGACGTCTGCCAGAACATTTTATAATCAAAACAAAGGCTATTGTCGTACAGTTTCATGGCATTCCGAGGTCTTTCAGGTGGTTTTGACCACCCAACACGCCATTTTAGTGCGCGCCAAGCTGCTGAAAATGACACAATCAGCCGTACCGTGTGCACCGCACGTCCAATGGGTGTTTCGTCTCCTCCTACATGTGACGAATAATATTCCTAATGTTTTCGTGTGGTTTCAGGTCATTTGGAGGACGTTTTCTCCGAATTTGACCATCTCACGCCGTTTTTGATGTTTTGTGACACCGAAAATGCGTTCCCGGTCACCGCGGTCAAACAAAACCTCCGATTGATGTGCCGTCTACACGACCATTTCAAAATTCACACAACGGATGTTGTCGTATGATTTCATGGCATTCCAAGGTATGTCGGGTGGTTTTGACCCCCCAACACGCCATTTTTGCGCGCGCCGAACTGCTGAAAACGACACAATCGGCCGTACCGCGCGCACCGCACATTCCATGGGCATGCTATCTCCTCCTACACATCACGAATAATATTCCTAATGTTTTCATGTGGTTTTAGGTCATTCGGAGCACGTTTTCTCCGAATTCGACCATCACACGCCATTTTTGGTGTTTTATAACACTGGAAACTCATTTCTGGTCACCTCAGTCAAAAAATACCTCCGATTGACTTGTCGTCTGCCCAACCATTTCAAAATTCACACAACGGCTGTTTTCATACAGTTTCATGGCATTCCGAGGTCGTTCGGGTGGTTTTGACCCCCCAACGCGCCATTTTAGGGCGCGTCGAGCTGCTGAAAATGACACAATCGGTCGTACCGTGCGCACCGCACATCAGATGGGCATGTCGTCTCCTCTTACACATCATGAATAATATTCCTAATGTTTTCATTGGTTTAAAGTCATTCGGAGCACGTTTTCTCTGAATTCGACCGTCTCACGCCGTTTTTGGTGTTTTATGACACCGGAAACGCCTTTCTGGTCACCACGGTCAAACGACACCTCTGATTGACGTTTCGTCTGCCCGACCATTTCAAAAATCACACAACGGCTATTTTCGTACGTTTTCATGCCATTCCGAGGTTGTTCGAGTGGTTTTGACCCCCCAACATGTCATTTTAGTGCGCGCGGAGCTGCTGAAAACAAAACAATCGGTCTTACCGCGCGCACCGCACGTCCGATCGGCGTGTCGTCTCCTCCAACACGTCACGAATAATATTACAAATGTTTTTGCCTGGTTTCAGGTCATTTGGAGAACGTTTGCTATCAATTCGACCGTCTCACACCATTTTTGGTGTTTTATGACACCGGAAACACGTTTCTGGTCACCGGGGTGCGGGGGGTTGTCCGGGGTGCGGGGTGTCGGTCCGAGGTGTGGGGAGGGCTGTCCGGGGTGCGGGGAGGGGCTGTTCGAGGTGCGGGGAGAGGCTGTCTGGGGTGCGGGGGGCCTGTTCGGGGTGCGGGAGGGCTGTCCGGGGTGCGGGGGGCTGTCCGGGGTGCGGGGAGGGGCTGTCCTGGGTGTGGGGAGGGGCTGTTCGGGGTGCGGGGAGGGCTGTCCGGGGTGTGGGGGGGCTGTCCGGGTTGTGGGGAGGGGCTGTCCGGGGTGCGAGGAGGGGCTATCCGGGGTGCGCGGGGCCTGTCCGGGGTGCGGGAGGGCTGTCCGGGGTGCAGGGAGGTTGTCCGGGGTGTGGGGGGATGTCCGGGTTGCGGGGAGGGCTGTCTGGGGTGCGGGGGTGCTGTCCGGGGTGCGGGGAGGGCTGTCCAGGGTGCGGGGGGGGGGGGGGCTATCTGGTGTGCGGTGGGCATGTTCGGGGTGCGGGGAGGACTGTCTGGAGTGCGGGGGGCCTGTCCGGGGTGCGGGGGGGCCTGTCCGGGGTGCGGGAGGGCTGTCCAGAGTGCGGGGAGGGTTGTCCGGGGTGCGGGGAGGGCTGTCCGAGGTGCGGGGGGCTGTCCGGGGTGCCGAGAGGGCTGTCCGGAGTGCGGGGAGGGCTGCCCGCAGTGCGAGGAGGGCTGTCCGGAGTGCGGGGGGGGGGGGGGGGGCTGTCTGGGGTGGGGGGCATGTCCGGGGTGCCGGGAGGGCTGTCCAGAGTGTGGGGAGGGCTGTCCAGGGTGCGGGGGGGGGGGGGGGGGGGGCTGACCAGGGTGTGGGGAGGGCTGTCTGGAGTGCGGGGAGGGTTGTCCGGGGTAGGCCGGGGATTACAAATAGTGAACTCAGCTCATTCATCAAAAACAAGTTTAATGGTTTATATTAGGAATCACGTGTTTTCTCAAAAATATTACAGAACATGCAATTCTAAACATTGAAAATTAAAAGAACAAAAAAATATCCAAATCATTAATCAGTTTCATTGTTACTTCTCAATTTGTGCACATAAACATTGCATGAGGCCAAAACACACATGATACCCCCAAATCACAAAAAAAATCACTAGAAACCCAACATAAATATCAATAACAACCCCACCTTTAAAAGCAGAATCACACCTCGTGAATATGATGTGTCATGCGTGGTCATGACTACTACCTCCATCAGGTGGGTCAGGGGCCTACAAAAAAAAACATGATGAATATTTTCATAACAAAAATAAAATAAATTAAATAAATAAATACAGTATAAACCTGTTTCATCTGATCCCCTGCACCATCACCTGGACGCACATACTGCCGCAGTGCTCTAACCTCAGCGATCAATTGCTCATTTACCTCCTTGGAAGCGTGCAGCCGTGCCTTGAAATCTAACAACCTTTGTGTCATCTGAGCAATATCTGGACCGACAACCGCAGCGCGTGACACTACAAAACGAGGAATCCCTTTTCCATAGGTCAAACTATATCCATGCCCATCCCGACCAATAATGCGATGAAAGCTCTCATCCCTTCGCATGGGAAGCTGTCACTGGTCCTCTAGAAGATGTTCTAATTTAGCTTCAAATTGAGCCTATGAAATATTTAAATATATATACATATATTAATATGCAGATTTTATGTATGTATTGGTAATGAGTGCAATCACTTATTATCAATTTTGCAGCCTCTGGATCATTACGATCACGAGTCCTCATCCACACCGAAATTTTACCATTTGGTGCACCTTGCTCCCGCAACTGTATATGAATAGAATATAAACACAAAACTGTATTAATTAAAAAAATTAAAAAATTAATAATAAAAACCTCATGTCGGATCTGAGACATGTGACGTGTCCCGAGCCTGTGAGGTGGTCCCTACAACGCTCGATTCTCAGAATGGCGTGTTGACACCTCCTACATTCAATTCATTCAAATTTCAAACAAATCACACATTCTTGAAAATATATATACCAAAATAAATATACAAACCGCAACGCCCTTAGTAGACCAATATGCAACCAAATCACACCACTGAGCCGGGAGGACACCTCTTGGGACATTTTCCAGAATGTCTGGGGCACCCACATTTGGTACCCAGTGTTCCCTCTTGACTTTGCCTTTATAGTCTTTCCACATATTATGGCATTTTCTCATACACACTGGTTGATACTCATCGGGACATACTACCGAATTTTTCTATTAAAGAAAAAAATCACATATGTTATTTTTGTTTATATATAGGGAATAAAGTAAAATGGTCTTCTTACCTGAACCTCCATGAAAAGACGATCTAATGTGTCCTGAGGGATAGATGCCCAGTCACGTGTGGTCAATGTAAATCTATGTGGATCACATATGATATGACCTAGCTGATGAATAAATGCAGGGTCATTCCATCCCACAGGATGAAATACCTCATCAAATGAAACATCAAAAGTCGTGTCACAATTCCATGATAATATGGCATGACCAGGGCCTCTCCTGCGAGAGGAAGAAGCAGTCGAGTCTGAATCTGTTGAAAAAAAATTTATATACAAATTGACAGATGTTATAAATATATATATATATATATATATATGTTTATTAATTACATAAAAAATAAATACAATGACATTCCAACATACCTCGACCCTGAGACGTAGATTCCTCATATGGATGATGTGGTTCTTCGGCCTCTTCCCCTGACATGCCTGCAGTCATGGAAAACATTAGTAAGGGGACTATCCAAAGTTTCCAAATGATAAATTGGATTGTTTTAAAAAAAAAATCAAACTTGTATAGTTTTTAATCAAAAAAAAAGGGATTGAATAATAAGTTGTGAATGAATTTAAAAAAATCAGAAAGTTCACAAAAGAGATATACAAATTATGTACAAAACCAATCAATGCATAGCCAAATTTCAAATTGAATTAATAAAAATTCAAGCAGCACATGAACCAAATGAAGAATACCTCAATGGGAAGATACACTGACAATAACTTCAATATAACATGAGTTAAATTAACCTAAATATTTATAACTGAATAAACTTCCAAAAGTGAGGATTACAACTTACAAGGATTTATAAAATGTTTAGATAATTTATGATATCTTAGGCTGAATAGTGGGAAAACAATTATACCTTTCATTAAGCATGAAAATCGACCGTTTCTCCTAGAACAGCCACTCTGACCCAATAAATATCTTCTTCACGTTGAACTATGGTATGTTGATCAAGCTGTTGGGAAACAAAAGGAACAGTCTTGGGTTCATCTTGTTCAAATACAAACATTCCTCGCTGAGACATTTTGACAACAACTTGCCAACTTGGATTCAAAGGCAAAGTAATGAAGAATACTTGTTCTGCTTGTGATGTCAAAATGAAAGGTTCATTATCAACTCGTTCATTTCTGTATAACATATAGTTAAAATTCACCAATGAAAACTGATATTGATCAACTTTACATCCACACACTAGATCAACCCAATTACACTTTAACAATATGTACTTCAACCCGTGTGTGTATACAACTTCAATGATGTATATCAATTGACCATTGTAATAACCAGAATCGAAAAATGGACAACCGATGCCACTATTTTGTGTTGCTCATTTTTCGTCAACATCTTTAATGCGAAATAGAAAACCATTAGCATCTATAGATTTATAATGACGAGCCATTATAGATGGACCCTCATCCAGTTGGATAAATTCTTCAGTTAGCATGGGGTCCAATAACTCCCTCAGCTTATGAACCTACATAATTCATAGAATTCATTAATGATATATGATGAAATAAATTTGTATAATACTTCACTCATAATGAAAATTAATTTATACGTACATAATCCTTGAACCAATCATGAATTGACACATAATGAGACTGTTGAATTTGTAACTCAGTCACACGATACATCTCTTCTTTTATCTCATTGATGTGTTTCCTGCAAATGATAACGTGATTTTTTAATGATCAACTTATGGAAACAAAACATGTAAAAGTTAAACAATAAAAGTGATAAGATACTTACTGCATTAATGGTGAAACTGATGGAGTATTGAACAAGATATATCGATGCACTTTTATCCACTAGATGTTGTCCATATCATATGTGGTTCCTTCTCCAACTGGGCCATCCTGAATCCGAGAGAGCTTATCTAATTTTGTTTCAACATCCGTAAGATATTCTGCACAAAAATTAGTGCACTCACCCTTCAAATAACCATTGGATATTGATGCCTCCGGACGAGCTCTATTGTGTAAAAATTGTTTCAATGTACTCAAATACCGCTCAATAGGATACATCCACCTGAATTGCACGGGACCAACAACAATTAATTCATCAGTTAGGTTCACTATCAAGTGGACCATAACATCGAAAAATGATGGGGGAAATAGTCTCTCAAAGTGACAAAGCGTAAGTACAATTTGGTCCTATAAACTATTTAAATCACTCATTCGTTGATTTCTTAAACAAATATGTTTAAAAAATTACTCATCTCAATCAACGGTTGAACAAAATTGGGGGATAAACAATCAAAAATTGCGATTGGAATCAACTGCTAAAGTAGTATGTGATTGTCATGACTTTTTAACCCTTGCAATGTCTTGCTCGTCAGATTCACACACTTTGAAATATTAGAAGAGTAATCATCAGACACCTTGAGCATCTTCAAAATGGAAAGAAATGTCTCTTTCTCCTTTGTAGTCATCATATACTGTGCAGCAGACATATATGCCTTGTTTCCCTCATCTAACTATAAATGCAACTATTTCCTTAAACCCATTTCTTCCAAATCACGGCGTGCATTAAGATGGTCCTTTGATTTTCCACTGACACCTAAAATGGTCCACAATATGTTATCACAAACATTTTTTTCAATGTTCATGACATCCAAATTATGCCTCATCATGTTAGTTTTCCAATACGGAAGACTATACAAAATACTTTTCTTTTTCCAGTTGTGACTGCGCTGCCTACCCGCAGCTTGAATATTACGTACCAAAGGAGCCACCAAATCCTGAATTTCATATATCGTGCGAATGTTTTCTTCCTCAATATGCGATAACATTTCGACTCCTGTCATGATCTTTGGTGATGGGCTGAACTCTCTAGAACCATCAAATGCCACTCTGTCCTTTTTGAACATGTGCTGAGGGGGGAGAAAATGTCTGTGACCCATGAATACCCATTTTTTGAAATGCTTAAGCCATACAAGATTTTTTACTTTTGTTGCAACAAGGGAAAACAAATTCCCCTTTCGTACTCCAGCCTGATAAATTTGCATAAGAGGGGAAGTCATTTATTGTCCACAATAAACAGCATGAAGTTTGAACATTTCATTTGTTTCGCAGTCATAATTCATCACACCATCGCCCCAAAATTCATTCAACTCATCAATCAATGGCTGAAGGTAAACATCAATCTTATCCCCCAGACTTTTAGGTCCATCAATAAGAGTGGAAAGTAATATAAATTGTTTCTTAATAAAAATCCACGAAGGAAGATTATATGGAACCCACACCACGGGCCATGTGCTATGAGTTTCACCCACCATAGACTTGAATTGATTAAAACCATCTGCTTCCAATCCCAATCAGACATTACGAACATCTTTGGAAAATTTGGGATGTCTCTTATCAAAATCCTTCCATGCATGAGAGTCTGTCAGGTGGGTTAACATATCACTTTCATGAACTCTTTCTGCATGAAATCTCATTAAATTAGAAACATTAGATGACATAAAAAAATCTCTTCAACCTTGGTTTAAGTGGAAATTAACGCATTTACTTTACGACAATCGATTTCCCCTATTTCACAATCTGACATTGATGAGTCTGATTTCCCCTGTTCTCTTTCCACCTGGAAGCACCACAAACAGTACAAATATCCAAATGGGTAGTTTCATTTCTAAACAATATACAGTTGTTTGCACATGCATCTACGGTCTCATATGTTAAACCTATGTTCTCTGTTATCTTACGAGCATGGTAATACGACTCGGGAATCTTAGCATTGATAGGAAGAACCTTTTTCAGTAACACCAATAGCATGTCGAATGATGTGTCTATCCAATGATTCAAATTCTTCAAATGCAACAACTCCACGATAAACGAAAATTTATTTTAAGAAGTACATCTAGGATATAATTCTATTTTTTCATCATCAATTTCTTCATAAAACCTCCTCGAATCAAGATCTCCACCATAGCGAAGATTTATCTCGCCGGTCCCAAGATTCTGGATGTCAATGCCTTCAGGATCCAACCCACGTACCATTTCAGTAAGCATTTCATTCATTGGATCATTCATCCTTACACCAACATCCATCTGAACTGCATCCGTATTTTGACAACGAACATATTCTTCTCCATGATGAGTCCATATCATATAATTTTTCAGAAATACATTAAAGAATAGGTGCTCCCTCATAGTATCTCGTGTGAATTGATATCTTTTAGCACATTTTCTACATGGACAACTAATATAGTCACTTTAAAATCCTTTGGTGAAGTCAATAAACTGCATAATGCCATTGAAATACTCTCTAGATGTTCAATTTGGAAGATCAATCCAACTCTTATACATAATAAGATCCCTATAACAAACATTTACACAAGACTTATTACATTTTCATTTTTCATATCAATTATATTTAAAATAAATACTAATTAATTGTTTGTGAACCATTTATAATATAATAATTTAAGTGAAATACCATGTCATACCTGATTGCGCTACAAACCAAGAAAGGGAGGGGAGCCAAAGGCGGTGCTGCGAGGGAGAGGAGAGGCAGCGGTGGGGAGCCTGAGCTAGAGCAGCTGCGGCGAGGGAGTGGACGGGCGGCGGCGGTGACGGGGAGCCAAGGGAGAGGAGGCGGTGAGGTGGTGATGGTGCATCAAGGGTGGGACGACGAGGGAGGGGACCGAGGATAGGGGGAGCTGGAGTGGACGAGTGGCAGCGACGAGGGGACGAGTAGCAGTCGTGCGGGGCGGGAGGGGACTGGGCGGCGGCAGCGCGACAAGGGAGAGGATGGTGATGGAGGGGATGGGAGGTGGTGGTGTGGTGAGGGAGGGGATGAAGACGGAGGGGATGGGGGTTGGTGGGGTGTGGGGGGGGGTGTTCGGGGTGCTGGGGGGGAGGGACGAGGGCGGAGGCCGGAGGCCGGAGGGGCTAGAGGTCGAAGGACAGAGGGAGGCTGGAGGGCTGCTGGAGGCGGGTGACGGGAGCCCCGAGGGAAGAGGGAGTTCGGAGGGCAGCCGCAAGGTGGAGGGTGGCCAGACCCAGAGGGAAGAGGCGGAGGAAGCCTAGAGGTGATGGAGGGCAGGGTGGAGGGTAGCCAGAGGGAGGAGGGTGGGCGGAGGGTGGCCGAGAAATGGAGAGACGGCAGAGGGCGGCCGACGGAGGGTGGAAGGGCGATGGGGACGACGGTGAGGGATAGTGCGTGGTGGTGGGGCAGGGCGCGTGGCGACCAAGGATGGCGGCGACGAGGAGGGAGCGCGACGACGTGGAGGGCGCGCGGCGACGGGGAGGGTGGAAGGATTGGGGGGGGGGCTTCGTGAGAGGAGGGAGGAGAGGGTTCGAGGGGGGGGGGGCGCCGAAGCTGGTTTTTTACGGAAACCTAGCGACCGCCATTAGCGGCCGCTATTGGTAAAGGGGCTCAAAAGCCCATATTTCTAGTAGTGATGGGATCATGTTATCATGGCATCATTGGAATGTGGTGGAAACATACAACATGACATAAACATGAGTCAAGTCTAACTACCAAGACTATATCACATGGTGGGAAAAGTACCATAAAAAATTAGGTTTAATCCTTATCCTAAAATGAATTATCATCAGACTAAATATTACCCAATTAATTGGATAACTATCTTGGTTCACCCATCATAAAATTTTCCAACATATTTTTTCAACATAAAGCATCAAATATAAGAAATAAACATAAGGGTTTCCCATGGAAGTAAATGGGTATCAGAATCATGTCATAAGGAATAAACTAATGTAATATCATAACAGTGTACATAAAATAATGGATTAAAAAAATTATTAGACCTTTATAAGGTAAAATGTTCATAAATCATTATAAATTATTTCCAACTGTAGTGAACAATCGTAAAAGGAGTGTTTAAGAAACTTTATAAATGAGTCACTTTTGTGTGATTTAAGGAAAAATATTAAAGTGAATTTAAAGATAAAAAAGGAATAATATTTTATATTAAACTATAAATGAACTGACATATTTTTACATGATGAAAAGGGTTATTTTTTAAAAATAATGGTGTATTAAAATAGATTATGAAGTGTACTTTAAAACGGGTAAAAAAATTAGGATGTTCTCTTTAATCGGGTCTCCTTATCGGGTGGAATTGAAAAGGGAACCTTATAAAACATGTATTTCCCAAAAAATGAAAGAAGAGTTGAGTTAGGCGAATATTTTTCGAACATACACACATTATTTAGGAGGATTAAAAAATAATTAATAATTTCATTGGGGTAAAGAGATTGAAAGTGTAACCTAAAGGAAAAATGGAGGTTTAGAGGGAATCAGTTACCTTATGTCTGAAACTGTTCTTCACTTGCACTTGAAGTCACGGATAATAAAATTAGATCCATTAATTAATTAATTCAGAACAAATTTTACATATATTTTATTTATTAAAATTTTTTATCTTAATTTATGGATATTTTGATGAGTTATAAAGATTAATTTTGTTGTTCTGAGAGCATTTGTTTCATGGTTTCATGGTCGGTCTGATTGTGTATAATTATGGAAGTTCTTTTAAAATTGGAATAATTCCACAGAAGTGAAATTATATTCTAGTAATTCACTTATAAATATTTAAAAGGTGCCATATATTATTTTATTTTCTCACATGGGTAAGATTCATTAAATAAAACATTAATGAAAAATGATTAGTTTATTTTAGAAATTTTTTATGACCATCACGAACTAGTATAGTTTTATTTAATATTATATTTATATAATTGTTATAGAACATTAAATAATATTTAAGACACGTATTTTAATATTTTTTGACCATAAAAAATGGTTCTATGACCAGCCTTTAAGGCAGTAATGAAAAATGAAAACCCATCCTCCATAAAGGCGGTGAATCGACACTCCACAGACGATGTTTTCATTTTTAGAACAAAAGGAGACGTGAAGGGATTTTATAATAGATGTTCCATTAGATTAATTAAATTACATTATATTTATGATATTTGTGTTATCATGTCATTTTTTATAGGGGAGTTGATGTCAGTATAATTAAATAAAATAAAATAAAAGAGAAAGAAAGAGGGTTTTACCTCCTGAATATCATCTCCTTCAAAACTTACTTAAGGCACTTAGAAATGGTATTTTGGTGAGATCATAAAGACCAGGACATGGGGAAAGGGATTGGTAGATTAATTGGTCATAATTTTGACAAATTTAAACTATTTAGAAGTGTAAGGAGAATATGTGGTGAAGTGTAGTATTTATAGTGGGTGGAGAGGGATGTTTTCGATTATTTCATTCATTAGTTTATTATTTTGGATCAAGACTATCATGAATGTAGCTTCTTGTGACTAAGTACAGTAAATAGATCATTCTATTTTGAGATAATAGGCACTTAATTCATCCATGACTCAACCATGACTCAACTGTGGCTGAAAAAATCATATATTAACTTATAATGTTAAATACCATAAATTACCATATTTTACTATCCAAAAAAATTCACTCTAACCATTTTTGAATGTGTTGATTTCACAAATAGAATCCATTATATGAAAATAAATTTACAGATATGTGAAATTTAATTTTAATTAAAATAATCATTTATTTAAAAAACTTTGATTTTAATATTATAACTAATTTTACGACACTTTGAAAAATTAATTAAATTCTCTAAAAATTATCTTATAATAATAAGTCAAAAAATATAAATTTATTAATATATTTTATGAAAAAAAAATTTCTTTTAATAATTTTTATTAATTATAAAATTTTAAATAAACATTTATGTTTTACAAAAATACCAAAAGTAAATTTATCATTTTTAAAATATTTTTTTACTCATACCATTATAGAAATATATCATATTTTCCTTTATAAGATACCTAAATTTTATTTAGAATTTCATAGGTGAGATGACTATTTTATTGGTTGGATTACAATTCCTAATTTCCATATTACTATTCCAATGGTCAGGTTACTATTCAGTCTGTATAGGTACCTTAATTTCTATGAATGACACTTGTTTATTTACTTATTTATAAGAATAAGGTTTCTGTCAGGTTCTCTATGTGATGTTTGTGTTTTATACTATATAACATAATTATATATAGGGAAATCTCATCGATAAAATTTTGGTTCATTACATGAAAAACTTTGGACACCGATCTCAAACATCAGACTCCCACTCCCATGTATCCTCTTTGATCCGACAATGATCCCATTGGATCTAAAAAAGTGGTATCATCCTTCTTAGTAGTACTTTCTCCCTTAAATTTATAATTAACACCAGATTCTCTTCATAAGATGAGTCATGCTCAAAATCAATAACCTCAAAGTGTATAACAAAAATAGGATCAAGCATGTACCTCTGAAGATGAGAAATTTTTTATACATCATGCATTCCTCAATAACAAGAATGAAGTTCCAAATGGGATTCCACTATCCCAAGTGATTAGGTGATCCGAGATGGTACAATACACTATGGTCCTAGTTTCCCTTAATTCTCAAAATGAATAATTTCCCAACTGAGTTTATACTCACAAGAAAAACTAATCACCAATAGTGAAATCATAATTTTGTTTCCTACTACCAAAAAATGATTTTTACTTGTTCTGAGAAATCACCTACTACCTCCTAATCAAATTAACACGCATTTAGGTCGCCTTCACCATACTAGGCCTATCACCAACTGAATCTTGTCACCATGAAAACTGGCACCAAACCTAGCCCATAATAAGTCCCAAAGGGCGTTACCTATCCCCATGGGCTGGAACATGTGCCCGGGTATAATAGATTTTAATTTTGGAATGATTTACCTGAGTATGGAAACATAAAACATCAAAACCAATCGATAAACAGAATCTAAAAAATCCATACCAAAAAAAGACTTAAACAAAATATATAATTGAATACATAGATATAAACATAATACAAGATGTCTAAATACACATAAAAATAGCTGAAAATAGCCCCAAGGACTCCACACGACTAGGGGTAATCACCCACAAGCATCTCCACAATGCCGCACCATGGAAGGGAACTAACAACCCAAACCTCCATCACCCAAATCCTTTCCATTACCTATGTAAAACATGACCAAATCTACATAGACCCAATGGGTGTATGTAGGGTGTGAGACTAATCCCAATAGGATACCACCAAGAGATTACATTGAGTATACAATACATGATAAAAATAATTCCATTTTTTATAAATAAGAGGTAGTGGAAATAATTTCTAAAGAATGACACTTTTAAATACAAATAGTATTTGAAGGAAATTTTCCATGAATGACAACATTTCAATAAAAAATGTATGATACTATATTTACCTGAAAAAACCACCATATTTCAATGATAAATACACACGAGTCAATGAGGACCAATTTCAAGAGAACCCCTAGGCACTAGGTAGTCTCGGGCTCCATGTACCTCATACCTCGGTGTAAAGTAACTATTGAAAAATTCAATCTCATGCACGAGATACTAGTAGGGAACATACCCATATCATAGTGGTCCCTAATCATAATCAATATATTTTTTTAGTGTTGTCGTTATCCATTTTTCTTATTGAAATAGTGACAAAACCAATCCAGATCACTAGCGTACTTGTACATATATGCCCTCCTAGATACCTGTGCTTCCCCCTTTGTGATAAAGCCATTATCTCATAATAATAAAAGACATTATCACATAACAACCATAGTTATGTTTATAATCAACTCAAAATATTATCTACACATGCTTTTCACCACTTAAAACACTTAATAAAACCTTTTCTATAATATAAAACAACTTCACAAAATTTAACATTGTCATTCACACAAAATCCCTTAAAAACCCAACTTTGAACAGCATGTGCATATCAATTCTCATGAAAACAAAATTTTCATCACCCAAAAAATTTCTATAAACCCATTACATGAGTTAGAAAACAAACACAATTAGAATAACATAAAATAAACTTGTGAAACAACCAATTTAGCACAAAATAGGCACCTAAAAATTATTTTCTTAACAAACGTCACCAAAACCGGATTTCACAGTAAGGATAATGAATATGAAGTGTTCTAAAAATAGAATTTCAGAAAATATAACTCATTTATCACCGATTACCCATGGAATCACCTAGCTCAAGTGTCAAAACACTTGAATCTTTATGCGAAAATTCTACCATACCACCATCGCACCACAAGGGACTTAGATCAAGCGTATAACAAAATGATCAGACCAAGAAAACCATGATAAAAAATATGTTAGAAACCAAAACTACTAGACACAATAAACGTCAATAATATGGGAATAAACCCTAAAGAAGATGGAAGATACCAATTTAGAATTTACTTAAAAGATTTTGAGTTTTCTCTAACAAAAACCCCTTCAAAATGGTTTACAAGGGAGATTTGGGGATCTTGGAGACCTCCCATGGATGATATGGTCTAAATGGGGAATAAATGGGCAGATTTGGGTTTATTATAAAATGTAAAAATGGGAATTAATTTTTTTTTATTGAGCTGGATAGGGCTGTACAGTTTGGCGGCAGGGTTTAACAAACTGTGCGGCCTATTCTGGCCACCAAAAACATGCCATTTTGCTTTATATTCAAAGCTAACTAGGAGGGATTCAAGGGGGAGAGATAGACCAAGGATTGGGGGAAATAATACCCAAAAGAGAACCACCTTTTCATCTCAAGACTCATCCAGTTGAAAGGTATAAACCACCCAAAAAACATACCCCACAAGATGTGCCACTGGGAGCGTCAATAATTTGTTTCCAAAAGACCTCATCCACATAATTAGACCATATGAAAATAATAGTCCAAAAACCATCCAACACTTCCAAGAATAATTACTTAGATCAAGAACACCTGAGACACCAAATATAATCCTGGACCACCCGAAGACCAAGAGAAAACCAAGAACCAAAAGTCGATTTGAAACGAAGAATGGAAATTGAAAATATGGGTGTGATAGTTCTCCCCTCTATAAAGCTTTCTACCCCAAGAAATCCAAAAAAATTATGGATTAAAAAAAGCTCAACTGATAGACCAAGATGGACTTCCTTGTTAAGTTTTCACCTGCCTCAAAAGGACAAACACCTCCAGTGATCAATTAAAGAAAAAATTACTTTCACAAACCAAAACATACACCACTTTCATGAAATGATCAATCACATACAGAAATCATCCCAAAACAAAACACCAAAAACACTATCTGAATGGGACTCCAGAAATTTACCAAAATGAACAAAAATATCAAACTCAATTACACTTACATTAATTTAACTAAATCATTGGACGCTCTCCAATCCCAACATTTACCCAAGGAAGAAGTTGTTAGTTAGATAGATATGAGTGAGATTTCATACCACCAACCAAAGACCAAGAAGAAAATAGAGTTATTGATATGGGGAGACACAAATGGGATCCCCACTATAACAGACACATGAATTTTTTTGAGTACATTTAGGAAACTAACAGGGGGAGGCCCAAATTGAATCCCTAGTACAAGGGGTTCACTTCAATTAGAACTTTCCTAAAGAACTTATATAAGACTCATAGTGGGTATCCCCACCATAAGAACCAACCATCTTAACTGACCAGCATGGGTCGACACAGAAAGACCCCAAAATTTAAAATTTTGGGATGGTCACATGGTTAGTCCACCGAGTTTGGGAAACCGTGTGCTAACCATTGGGATCATTATGTCTGCATGGATTCCTAAAACATAGTGACTACTAATCATGCACAAACTATGTGCTCAACCTGTCTAGAAAAATTTATAACTCTTCTCAAAAAAATCAATGGAAACCAAAGGGGGATGGAATGACATTGGGAGATTACATGGACACGAGGTCCTACCACCTCTTTCCATCGAACGAGAAAAACAAAAGAAAGATGACAACAACATAGGTTTAAACTATTATCCATCATTCATACTAAGGATAGGAATTTGTAAAAGGGTTTAAGAGACCCTGGGATTTCCTCTAACTATGTTCCAAATTCTCTCTAAGACCTATGGATGGAGCTCAAATTATTGAAGAATATTCGTCCTCACAGTTAGGATTTAGAAACCCCATACATAGAACATTTCTTCTAGTGCTAAAAACAACTGCACCACAAACCCCAATGGGTTTACCAAGACATAACACACTCCAAAACTCACTTTACCCTAACCCAACATTTGACTAAAATAAGTACTTATTGGATTCCCACACATCACACCTTGAATATTTGGGTGAGAAACAACAGAAGTAAAGGAAAAAAATAAACACCTTCCTATTAAATAGAGAATTTTGACGTTTTTCCAAGGGATTCATACTCCCAACATAACAGAGACTCTCAAGGGATTGCACAACCTTCACCTTTGTAGTCAAATGAGTAAACAACATCACAAGGCATCACCGATCATTACCATTACGACTGATAGAAACAATACATGGAGGGTGATCTTATACAACATCCCCAAACATCACAAAATTCTGAAAAGTGGATTTCATAACCTCTCATGACCATATTTCCTACACTGGTGGTTTAATTTGAACTCTTTAATAGAGGAGACGATGAAGGACCCAGAGGCCCTCTTAGGCCCCATCCAGACATGCATCCACACTAACAACCCCAGACCACTTCCACCTTCGATGAATTAGGTAAATTAAGAAAGTAAGGTCTCTTTCAACCATCCACAAGAATTCTCCCACTACAAGAGGGTCCACAAAACCAAGAAAGGAAAATGGTTAAAATCAATCTCCAAATCTTGAGAAAAAGATTCCTTATATTGATCAACTAGAGGATCTTACAACGGTGAAACAATCTAGGCTACACTTCAGTTGTGCACAAACCCTTAATGGGGTCATAACTTATCCAAAGAGATTACCCAAGGACCCAACCAAGATGGCCCATTGGTAAAAATATTCCACAAACCAAATCCAAACACTTGAAGGGAACCACAGTAAAGGAATCCACAAATATTTCTCAAAATATATCACTAACTATTCCTTCAACCCAACTCACCAAAGAAACACAAACCCAAAACACCGTTTAAACAAGAGGGGTTATTAAACTCAAAAAACCCCACAAAAACAACATTTCCAAAAACACGTAAGGCACCCTATCCCAAACCAGTCATAAAGACATGAATTTTTCCACTAAAATCATCTCTTTGAAAATAAACAGTTTAGAAGTTAGAATATCCACCAATGGTACCCCATGGGCCTCACACATGTATGTTTTCGGGCCATAGTGGGCACCATCCTCATATCCATCACGACACACATCTAGTCATTAAATTAACCATCCATCATCCCATAGAATCCCATGAATGTGGTCACTCATGGAAATACCAAAGGTTAAAACAAAAATTCTTTCCAGTTTTACAAACCAAAACAATCACCCCATTCTTCCTTTTTCTCACGACCACTAACCATGAAATCAAATTCCCAATTTAAAGATTAAAAAACTTTGCAAAAATGCATAACCATTTAGATACGAACTCACATTCAAGTTATACACATCAATTTCAAAACATCTCATCCCATTAAATCACCTTTCAATTGTTTTCGAAAACTCTATTGGGAACACTTTTTGAAAACCAACTTCAATAAAGTTTCTACTTTCAAAAGAGGTGTAAGCACACAATTTTCCATTTAAAACAATTCTGAAAATTCAGTTCCATCATTTATCTAATCTGAACATTCCCTCTTTATTAGAGAACCATTTCACAAAAACAGTATGCTTCTTAGAACCAATTCATTTTTTCATTAAAACTGAACTTCCAAGATCCCAAAACTAAAGGACACAAGACAATGCGAGAGGAAACTAGCTTCAGTGGGTGACTTGGACATATGGCTGTAGTCAATAATACAATCACTACACCATCATAGAGAGTGTATTTGGGAAATATATCTGGCTCCACACATCTTTCTAGACCATGCAAGCTCACTGAGACCATTAACCCAACTCTCTTTTTGTTTCCCCTAATCATCATCAAACCAAGAAAACCAAAGGACTCATATAAATACTAACTTTCCATGGTGAATTGAATCCCATAATGAGGTGTGATAGACATGAACACTACCCACAACTATAATGTCATGTCCCAAAAATCCTAGCTCAAGACTATCCTGACTATTCCCCAAATAACATGACCAAAAGAGTTAACTTGAACCTCCTCTGATACCATTTTGTCACAAACTGAAGCTGGTTTCCATCAAAACCAGCACCAAACGTAGCCCATGACAAATCCCAAAGGGCATTCCCTTTCCCCATGGTCTGGAAGAAGTTCCCGAGAGTCATATATTTTTATTTGGGAATGATTTACCTGAGTTTGGAAACATAAAACATTAAAACAAATCGATAAACCAAATATGAAAATTCATACCAAATAAGTTTTTAAAAAAATCCAGAACTGAATAAATAGGTCAAAACAAAATACAAGAGGTCCAAATACACATAAAAAATGCCAAAAAACCACCCCAAAGACTCCACATAGTAAGGGGTAATCACCCACAAGTCGTCTCCACAACCTCGCACCATTGAAGGGAACTAAAAACTCAACCCCGCATCACCCAAAGCCTTTCCTTTACCGGTGTAAAACATGACCAAGTCTACCTACACAAAAGGGATGTAAGTAGGGTTTGATCCTAATCCCAATAGGATAACACAAATACATTATATAGAGTAAACAATACTAGATGGAAGGAATTCCATTTTTGATAAACAATAGGTAATGGAAATAATATCTAATGAATGAAACTTTTAAATGAAAATAGTATTCAAAAGAAATTTTCGATGATTGAGAAATTTTCAATAAAAAATTTAAGCAACTATATTTTCCATCAAAAACCACCAAATTCCAAAGATAAATACACATGATTCAATGGGAACAATCTCAGGAACTTCCCTAGGAACAAGGTAGGCTTGGGACCCATGTTCCTCATACCTCAGTGTAATGTTGCCGGAGAAAAATCCATTCTCATGCATGATCCAATAGTAGGGAAAATACCCATAACATTGTGGTCCCCAATAATCATCAATATCATTTTTTTAGTGTTGTCATTATCCATTCTTCTCAGTGAAACAAGGACAAAACCCATCTAGATCACTAGCGTGCTAGTACATATCCGCCCTCCTAGAATCCTAGGCTTCCCCATTTATGATCAAGCCATTATCTCATGATAAAAAAAGAAATTATCACATAAAAACCTAATTTCTCATTATAATCACCTCAAAATAGTATCTTCACATTCTTTTCACCACTTACACCACTCAATAAAACTGTAATAATTTCATTAAAACAACTTCACAAAATGTAACAATGTCTTTCACACAGAATCCTTTAAAACCCAACATTGAACACCATGTCCATATCCATATTCCCCAAAAATTGAATTTTTAGCAACCAAAACATTTCTATAAACCCATTACATTATTTAGAAAATAATATCAATTAGAATAACATAAAATAGACATGTAAACACCCAATGTAGCACAAATTTGTTACCTAAATATCATTTTCTTAACAAACGTCACCAAAACCAGATTTATTAGCAAGGATAATGAATAAGAAGTGTGATAAAAATATAATTTCAGGAAATATAACTCATATAGAATTGATTACCCCTGAAATAACCTTCCACAAGTGTCAAAACACTTGAATATTTGTGAAAAAATTCAACCGTACCACCGCCGCACCAAATGGGACTTCGATCACAACTAAAACAAAAGGAATAGACCAAGAAAACTAGGATCAGACCCTAGGTTTGAAACCCTACATATTGGACATAAGTAACATCAAGAATAGGGGATTAAACCCTAAAGAAGATGGAAGATACTAAGAAATAATTTACTTACTCGAAATATTTTGAGTTTCTCCACCAAAATCCCTTCAAAAATGAGTTTTCATGGAGGTTTTGGGAGCTTGGAGACCTCACATGGCCGAAATGGTCTAAATGGGGATGAAATGGGAAGATTTAATTTTATTACAAAATGTAAAAATTGTAATTAGAATTTTTTAATGATATGGACAAGGCTATATGGTTTGGCGGCATGGTTTAACAAATCGTACGGCCAAACCGTGCGACCTATTTCAGCCACCCTAAATCATTCAATTTTCTCTTGATTCTTGGGGAACTAGTGGGGATTAAAGAGGTAGAGATAGAAAAAAGTTAGTGGGAAATAATACTCAAAATAAAACCATATTTTCTCCCCAAGACTCATCCAACTGAAGGGTATAACCCCCCCCCTCCCCAACAACATACCCCACAAGAGGGGCCACTATGAGTGTCACAAATTTGTTTCCAAAATACCTCATCCTCATACATTCCATTTATGAAAAGAAAAGTAAAAAAACCATCCAACACTAGAAAGACTAATTTCATAGATCAAGAACACCTGAGACACCAAATATAATCCTGAAACACATGGAGACCAAGAGAAAACCATGAACCAACAGTGTATTTGAAACAAAGGATGGAAATTGAAAATCTGGGTGTGATAAGGCCCAAAATTTATACTTCAATCACATCATTCAACACAGGCATAAGAGGAGAAACCTTTCATAGGGAACCTCAAATGGTTCCATCTATATAGATTCCAAGAATCTATTACTATATGAAAACTCCACTATGTATTTGTTCTTATCCCAAGATTCATGGAAATATAAAACACAAGCTCAGAGAATTTACTCTAGTTTTTTAATCATTCTCTCAAGCTATCCATTAGTCTGAGGATATTATGTTCTGGTCAATATTTGTTTAGTCCTTAGGTATTTCTATAACCCCTTCCAAAATAATGATTTGAAACATACATCCCAATTAGATACTATTATCATGTTAAATCCACGCAATCCTATAATATCATGGATATACATCATTCCTAGATCATCCACTGAGTGAGTACCTCATTTCGGTATGAAGTGAGTAACCATCATTTGTCGATTGAAAATCACCCATACAGTGCCATGAAACCTTAGGGTCTTGGGTAACCATGTCACAAATTCCATCATGAAATCGTACCTATTTCAAATGGGCATTAAAAGTGGATAGAGTTAACCACCAAGTCCATAGTGCTCAACTTTTACCCTCTAGAAGTTACGATAGTTGGAAAAAAATCTTGTAATGTCCCTCTTCATCACTAGTCACCAGAACTATTGCCTAAAGTTGTGACATATCTTCACCACACCATGTTTTAATACTAAAATAGAGGTATAAAAATTCCACATCATCTCATCTGTGATGGAATTAGGTAATTATACAAACCCATACACAAGGATCACATAATTGTTGTTCAATGACCACCTTGGTATTCGGTCACATATAGGTAGTTATTTCGGCATCACAACACACTCTGAGTTAGTGTCTTATCTATATATTATATGCTATACTAGATATATGTGACCACCTATGGAGAACAAGTCATCGATCCGTATTACGTAGAATCATCCACCCTCTTATCATCTAATAAGCTTATCAAGTGCCAATTATCTACTAGAGGCTTCTCTCCAATATCCTAAGCTACCTGCATATTATAGAAAATAAAATTTTAAATGATATTAACTTTACCTCATGCATAATACTTCTAAAATTAAAACCTCTAAATATACTCTTCTTAGAACCTATCCCTCTGCTTTAGGTATCACTGTTTGAATATGTAATGGTGTCTTTTGTGTTTAGTGAAGATAAAAAACTCTCAAAAAAGAGAAAATCCCACCAATACATTAGAGTATGAAACAAAACTACAAGATCTTGGTTATGAGTGGGGAATTTTCTCTCATTGGGTCATAGTTTTCCTGACACAAAAGCTACTACTTTCTCTTTCCATATCAGTTTCACTTCCAATATCACAAATTATTAGTACTAGATATTTTTTCAACCTAATCTTGAACACATGAAATTCTTCTTTACATAGATCTAACCCCTAGAAATTTCTCCCTTCTTTATCAACATAATCATAGGATCTAATAGATGGGAAATTTTTTGGAAAAAACATTTTTAGTATCATATTAAATCCAATAACCTCCTGATCTTCAATACATTTCCGAGATGTTTTCTGGAAAATACTGCCTTCAATTTATCTAGATTCATATATATACCTACCTTAGACACCACACGAATTAATAATTTCACATTCTGAATCAAAAAGTTATGCTTTAATAACTTTGTATAAAGATGATGTGATCGAAGTATACTCAAGACTATCTCAAGAATTCTATCATGTTTCTCTAGTGTCGATGTGTATATACGAATGTCTTTAAACAAATCATGATGAATGATACATGGTATGGTTGAAAGATCATATTCATGAGGGCTAAAAACATTATTGGTACATTCCTAAAACCAAACAGAATCACTAGATAGTCATATAGCCCATACCAACTCTAAAACATCAACTTTAGGATGTCCACCTCTATAACCCATAGTTAGTGGTATCCCAATCGAAGACCAATATTTGAGAACCACCAGGTTCCCCATACGTGAACAAAAATATCTTTGATCCTAGGAAAATGTTATATGTTCTTCATCATCACCTATTTCATCTTTTGGTAATCAAAAAAAACTTGAAGACAACCATCGGCCTTCTTAGAGAACAAGGAATATGCATCTGACAATGAAGTACTCGCACTGATTAAATCCCTTCTACACTATGTCTACAATCTTTATCCTGAAATCCTTTAGCTTATTTGAGTCCATGTGATATGGGGGTATAAATATGGTATGTGCACCTGGAATGAGGTGTATATCAACTTAAATCTTTGATCATTGAGAGTCTCTACTAGGTTAAAGATTCCCAAAATGATTTTAACTCATTCCTCAGTATCCTGATGGCCATAGGTTCCTTATAAGGATGAGTAATGATGGGGTTTAAAGTCACATCATATTAAACCCTAGTTTTAAACTATTTACAGATAACGCATACCTACTGCCTAAACCACAAAGAAGGTGTGGGAGTATTCCAAGTTGTATACTCCTACACATATAATGGTTGAGTAAGATTATCCTCCATTATAGGAGCATTAAATACCTATATCACATGTAGTTCTATAAGACTATGATGAGTGGGAATCTTCTATAATATGACGGAATTATTCGAAAAAATGAATCCATTAGGTTTGATCATAAATATTCTATGGGATCACATAAAGGTTCCCCTAGGACTCTAATTGTAACCCAAGGTATAATCGAATAAGAACTAACCTAAGTTATACATCCCTTCACATTATTCATAGTCATATATATACAAAGTATACATAATAACATGCTTAGTTTAACTAATCATTTCTAACAAAGATATGTCACCCATCCTGATCACTAATCTGGGACAAACCTATTTAACTATGTATTTTCAATCAGGTATTCTCTCCAAAAGAATGATTCACCTTTAATAAAGGAGAATTAATATTTATCCTTAAAATACATTAACATTATTAATTATTACAGTTATATATTTTATGGAAAAAGGGTAAAATTATGAATGATGTTCTGATAATGGGATAATGATGTGGTATATATTGTAGAGGTCATACATAGTATGATGAGGTCATTAGGTTTTGTGATTCATTTTCATCATATCTTACTATGATGTAAATGTGTTTTGTGGATGATATATGGATATGTGGTGTTTTAGTTTGGTTAATTATATGTTTTGTTGCTACTAGTTCTAATGAGAATGTAGGACCCCACACAGGTTGGGTATGGTAGAGTTCTGGTCTACCACACATCATGTGTGGGAGGATTTTTATAACTGTGTGTATATAGAAGTGATGGGAGAACTGGGACATTTATTTTTGGGGTTTGAGAGAGATAACCTAGTAGGAAAATCATGCAGAGAACCATGATTCTATTTTCTTCAATATTATTTATTATTATAATGAGAAAGTGTTCAGTGAGTTGGATGTAGTGATGAAGGGTGATAGTGGACCTAATAAGTGCTTGTTGGTTCGACTATTTTTTCATTTAATCATTAGAATACATATTCCATATCTACATGAGTGGTCTTTATGATAATCTTACTAAGTATACATGTATGATCATCCCAATATTTATGTAATGTTTTTCAGGTTTATTGGGTGAGTTTAGAGATTGATCTAGATCTTACTAGCTCAAAGCTAGGAGTTTTGGTTGTATTTATTCCTTAACTATTTTATTTTGATATTAGTTTGGAATCATGAATTTGTATGATATTCAGGAATTGTGATTTATTTTGGGATCTTGGTTTTATTTTATATTATAAAATTTTTTTGGGGAATTTCTTATTTTGTTTCTAGGATATATAATGTTAATTCCTCCAATTTGAAAGTTTTACACATTTGGTTCTAGTTTTTTACCTGAGGCCTATTAGAAGTGGTCCTAAAGGGGCCCACTCTTATCATCACTTCAAGCCTAGGACAAGTTCATATAGGGGAAGGTTCATGAAAAAATGATATCAAATATTTTTGGTTGAAATTTAGGGTAGATATTGGATTTAGGAACTTGTGAGGATTTCATGGGTTTGGTAGGGTAATAGTGTTAATTAAACTTGTTGTGTGATGTAGATAGGGAAAACAACTAGGTAATAGGTGATTATGACCCCCTGTGATACAATGTAAGAAACATAATCTTTGTAAACACCCTAAGTGTTGTAATTCTATTTGCATGGTAGAGAACTGGGATAGGTACATGTGTCATGAATGTTTATACCTATGTTTAAATTCGGGTGATATTGGGGAAATTAAAAAGATTCAGATTAAATGAAACTAAAATTAATTACATTTTATGAGGCTTGGTATTTTCTCTGGAACATATATACCTCGGGGTAAAACCCAAAAACACCGCTTTGATCTAGACTCGAACGAGAACTGGTGAATGACAACGGGCCTTGCTGCACTCTTGGTTACGATACTCCTGGGGGATATGCTTAGGATAATTTACATTTTCTTTACAAACTAATTTGAAGTATTATATATATAAGATGAGAGTAAATGACCTTGGTTAATCCTAATGTGTTTTAAATTGATAATATGGTGACATGTTAATCTGTAAATGATTTTATGACTACTGTTACTCACACAATGCTTTCTGGTTTTAGTCAATGGCTAGATTCCAAAAAAGTCATAGTGACGTTGAGAATGATGTACAAGGTGGGAACGGTGGTGGAAATGATCAAAAAAATGGAATGTTGATAGGCGTAAAAGATATTGTCATTATTCCAAATAAATTTTCCAAAAATATGATCAACAATATATATATTAACAAATTCCCGGACTCAACAAAGAAGAGAAAGCTGATGAATGATAAGAGCTCAAGAAGTGGAGAACATGGAGAAAGGAATCCTCAATTTCCATCATGCAGGATATGTGGAAGGAGACACCTAGGAAAGTGTCTCAATGGGACAAAGAAAAGCTTTACGTGTGGGAAGGAAGGACATAAAGTGAATAATTACTGAAGAAAAATGAAGAGTACTATGGAGGACGATAAAAATGGTACCAAGAATCCAGTTATAGTCATTTGCTGTTAATGTAGGGGACCTGGCCATTACCCGAGTGAATGCCCTATTCTATAGGACATTTTCGTGGTCAAAGAAGAAGTTATGTGGGAATAAATGGTTGGAGAAATGTTTAAAAGGTATTAGTGCTCCTTGTTGATGGGTTTACTTTGGAATAATTTTCTCTTGTATTTTTAACCCTGCAGTTTTCCATGTGAGAATGATATTTGAGGAAGAATTATCTTTTCTCTTGTGGATATAGTTATAAAAAACCATTTGGTTTTATATGATCGTTGGTTTTGAGGAAATTATAAGTTATTATAATTTGGGATGAAAATGCAAGGTATGAGATAAGATTTGTGGTTAAATTATGTTATAGTTATTTTGAGGAATTTATCTCATTTTGGTAATGTTATAAAATATAGTTTTTGAACAAGGAAAACACGCAGACCGTGTGACAACCCGTCGCGTCGAACAAAGCTGTGGGAATCGAACCCACAACCAAAGGGCGATTGGGATTTATTGCCTTCCACTGGACTACGTGAAGTCCCTAGTTAGTGTGACTATTTTTTTTAGTCAAATTATTTTATTGATCAATAATAATTTGATTTGGGATCTTATGTCTTATCAAATGAATACCCTTATTATAGGAAAATGATTTGGTGATTAAGTGATAAATTTTATTTTGGAAGTTGTTTGCTTTGTTGTGAACACTATATGCCTAAGGAAAATAGAATAGTATGGGATTTCAATTGAGGAGTAATGGCGGATTTTTATCTATGTTTTTATTGTGGATTTATAGTGATTTGGGTTATTTATGGAAATGATTAGTTTAATTACTTTGAAGTATGTGACTTTAAGAGTAATTAATGTCATTTGGAGATACAATTTAACGTGGAAGACTAAATTCTTATAAGTTTTGGGTTTCAATATTAGTTTGGATTATATTGAAGGAATTTAAGGACAATTGATTATTGAATGGTATATATTTAACTTTGGGGGCATTGATGGTTTAATTTTAGAAATTAAGATTAGTGTTTATTTTCCCTAATGGAATACCAATATGGGGGATCATTAGATATTATACTAAACATTTTGGTTTTGATTAATCTCTAAATAAAAGGTAAATATATATTTTATCCTACGTGGATCATGTATTTGTATAGAAGTTTATTCTAGCTATTCCATTGTGACCAAGTCTTCTTGAATACTCATTGTTCAAAAAAATGAGTTAGTGGTAAAAATCTATTAAAGAATGAAACTACACTTAAAAAGCAATTATATCTCTTTATGTTCTTAATCAATATCATAAATTAATTCCTCGTACTTATGAAATGTAACTTAAAATAAAAAATGTTGTCCGTTTACTTTTCCTACTGGGAGACTAATGACCGTTTGTCCCAACACAAGTTTTTGATTTTATTATTGTTAACTTTCTCCTAATCATGTTTTCTATCCCTCTCCATATGATATTAACACTTAGTTTATCGTTCATATCCATGTTTTCCTACATGGAATCCAAGTATGGGTTATCTTGGGTGACCTTTATACATATCTTCCTTTCTTTTTAAGTGATAGTTTTATTGACTCTTTTTCCGATGTGGGACTTTCCATTAAATTCTGAAGCCAAATTATAAAAAAATTTCTATGACGCAATTTATTGAAGGAGGGTATAATGTTACACCCCAAGCTTCCACGGTACGTTTCCCTTTGAATAATGCAATGGCGTGCATTGTACGCAACTTCGAGATTATAACACACCACAACCAATCAAACTAGCCATTATGAATAGTAATACATAATTTTTCAAATTTTATAAATTTTATCTTTCGAAATGGACTTCATTTTTGGATTTTTAATATCAAAATTATCTTAGGGTGAAATTTTGGTACTTTTCGGATAACTTTCATATTTTGATGAATAGTGAAAATTACTAAATTTTAATTAAAAACAACCTTTTTAATCGAAATAATTAATAGTGAAAAATTGTTAATTTGAGTTGTATTAAAGTATATTTAGAATATATTTTTACCAATTAATACAATGTTGGTCATTGGATGTAATTTCACATTTAAACCAGATATAAACAAGTGTCAATCTTTTGATGGTTATTATCTCTTAAAAACACGCTATTTGTTTTGATGACGGGAATTAATTTCTAAATTAATTAATGCAATGGATAAGTTTTGAATTTGGTATAATAGAATTCATTTTTAATCCATAACATCAGATATATCTTAGGCCTAATTTTTTGTATTTTTCTGGAAATTTTCATTTTTTGATGAATAGTGAAACCACTAAGTGGTAGTTAAAAAACTGAATTTTTCATAAAACTTAATTTTACTGCTTCTGTGAGTGGAATTTCGAAAATCCGAGAGACAAGGTTAATATCAAGGATTAAAATGTGGTTCAATGTGTTGAAAATAATTTTTTGTGAATAGTAACTTTTTACTTTTATTTACTACGGTTAAAAGTAAATATGTTAATTAAGGGTAAAAATGATATTAATATTACCCTAACACATGTCCTAATTCTGTTGGACAAGTGTATCTCGACCAAAAACAACCTTAGGAGTAAAATATTATCATTTAGGTTCACTTGTATTAGATTAAGACATTTATTATTATTTAATTCAAAGAAGAGTTAAAAGAGTTAAAATCAAAGTTTATTTACTAAAACATTTTTATATAGGGTTATACATAAGATAAATTAGATTGTAAAAATTCATTAGAAATATTGAAATATTTCCTACATAATGGTATTTTATTTATAATTTTTAGACATTAAATAATTTAATTTATTTATGACACAATGGTGATGCAGTAATTACCTAATTAATAAAATAATAAAATAATTGATATTATAAATATCAAAATAAATTTAATTTGAGACTTTTTATGAATTAAACTAATTTTCATGGTTAATATGACATATTAGGATTGATTATATAAATTTTTTTCTAGGTAATAATGCTGTTATGAATTTATAAAAAACAAAATACCCAATAGTGTCAAAATTGAGGTAAAAGAGTTTTTAAGAAAAATATTATATTATTAATTTATATTCAATTCATAAATATCTAAGGTTCTGCCAAGAGACTTATATCATGATAGGTGTATCATTAATGGACCACTTGGGGGTCGCTTGGATGTATATAGTATGTTTATTAACCATATAATATAAAAATAAAAAGAGACATTATAAAAGTGAAACTAATTAACTAAGAGTTAATACTTAATAATAAGGTTAATATAATGACCTAAACCTGTCTAAATTCTATTGGTTGAGTGGTTTTAGATCCATACCCAACTTAACCTTTAAATAATCCACTTTGTATCCATTATAAACCAAATATTAATTTATTATATAATAATATCTTTAGCTTTTCTAAAGGAGCCCCTCACCCCTCTTATAAAAGGGCACCCCCCTTCTCACTAATTCACACATTCAAAGCCTTTTGGATTAGCCAAACCCTGCCCAAATACTCTCTCAACTTCCCTCACTACAACCTAGAGGCCTTATTTTGATCATAAATCAATCCTTAAGAGTCCTTTTGATCAAATCAAAAGGAAGAACACGAAGAAGAGGTAATGTTTTCACCACCCTCTTTCATGTTCCTTTCCTCTTCAACTTCTTCTTTCTTTGTTATTTATATTCTAAAACAATAACTCCTGTATCTTCTATATAATATGATGTCATTATAAATATGGTACAACCATATTCAGTATTCTATCCATCCTTTGAATGGCATGTCGCCATATGTGCGTACGTACGGCTTACCGTCTCCATGTCGTGGTGTAATTGACATTCAATAAATTATTATTTTGATGGGTATAATAATGATGTGTAATTCATGTAAATAATAGATATAAAATGATAACTATTCTGTATATATGATATAATATCCAATTATATATTATTTTAACATCAAAAGAATGATATTGTCGCTCGTGCGTACGTATGGACTACCGTCTCCACGAACACGATGAGATTCATTATCCTTCATATCAATTCAAGTATAATTCTCATTTTATGATTAAAAATAATGTTTGAGGACTTGATATAATTATGGATATGAATAGGATACAACATATCCATAACAAACACGGCTTACGTAACAAAAAATATAAAGGAAAACAGGTAAGTTAACACCTGAAATGAGGATAATACTAAGATATTATTAACAAAACAATGTTAAAAGATCATATATGATATCATATTAATGTAAATTATTATTTTATAATTCAATAAAAATTATTTCTCCATTATAAAGGAGGTTAACCTACGGTCGACCAAGGAAAAAGTACAAAGTAAGGGGTTTTTTATCTCACCTTTAATTTCAAGTGATTTCCATTGTTCACCACTTATTTATTTCATGTGGTTTATTTTGTATGGCCATTTGATATATATATTATCATAATTCACTTTATATTCATGATATTATCTGATTTATATGATGGTTATTGCCTATTGTTCATACGAATTGATTGATTAAAATGAGGTAAGGGGTTTCTTATCTCACTTTTAATTCCGTGAGAATTCCATTGTTCACCACTTATTTATTACATGTGGTGTGTGTATTGCCCATGTTTGTATTCATTGTGTAATATACTTTAATTCATGTATATTTACATCATCATTGTATGATACTTCTTTCATGGGTGTATGTTTTGTATGTTACCAAATCAATAAGGGAATTTGAAATTTCAATTTCCACTCATTCGACATTACGCATACTTCATTGATTATTTTACTCCAAGATTATGTGTAGAATCACTATTCATTTGATTATGTAAAAAATTCCACTCCCCTTTCTATGGATATAATTTTGATACACATAATCACTCCATTGATAAATTATCAGGTCATCGGTAAGAACTTGATAAGAGTAATTTTTACTCAATCTCGATTTGTTGAGTTAATCATCCAATTCATTGGTGTTGTTTTTACAAGAATATGTGTGAATGTCCTTTGATTGTTTTACACTGAATATCCAATCATATTGAGTGTATTTATATTTTTCCCTCATAATTATGTCGTTTATTTATCCTTAACCTAATGATACAGCCTTTATGAGAGATTTCATCTCAATTTACATTCCATCGAGACTCCTTTATTATTATACACCAAATCAGTTTTATATGGTGTATATAATGTACTTTGACATAATATATCACGAATCCCTTTATTCTCATGATATTACAAAGTTGTTATTTCCTCAATTAATTTTTCAAGTGTCTCTCTTTTGGTTAGGAACTCTAACTAAAATGACATTTTAAAATGTTTTAAAGATTAATTATTCTAAATCTTTCTCATTAATGTCCATGTTTTAAAAATGGTTTTAAGGATTTATTTATATGGACATTAAAGTTTTCAAATCAAAATTCATTTTAAAAGTTTCAAAGTGGTATGGGACACTTTGATTCTAAAATCTATTTTAAATGGTTTCTTGAAAAATAGTGTGACTTTTAAATTATTTCAAGAAAAAGGGAGATATTTCACTCTAATTGATTTGATGATTATTTTCATCTATGTCAATATCCTTCATCATTCTCAATTGAGGTTAATATGATACAATACTATCTTCCATATTGTATCGAATGGGTTATTTTTGACTGTGGATGTGCTATTTTTATACCATTCATTGTTTGTGGATAAAGTATTGACATTTCGTATGCTAATTTTAATACGAATGTTTATGTTATGTTTAAAACATTTCATATGAGGAATGAATTGGACTTAGTGAGTGACGGGTGGAGCCCTCTATAGATCCTCGATGCATCGGTAGTTCTAATGAGACAAACTAGTGTCTTGGCACGAGTCCTTGACAAAATCTTATTTGTAGTCTTGGCACGAGGCCTAGGATACGTGGTTATGATAGTCTGGCATTATGCATTCTGCCATTATGAAAGTGCTTATTAATATTTTCATGTGATTATTCGACTAGTAGAATATACATGTGAATAAGTAAATGGAATTATTTAATTGTATCCTTTCCATGTTATGCTGAAGTTCAAGTTTAAAAGGCTTTTGTTTTAGTTATACATTGCCTTAAATTTTTGTGTTTATTTATGAAAGTTTCCGCTATATTGTTATCCTTACTGAGCATCTGAGCTCACCCCTTTCAATGTTTAATTTTTCCTAAGATATGAAGAAGTATTTTATGAATGACCTGCAGGGATAGTATGAGGGGATATGAAGACAATATGTTGTTGTAGTTTTTCACTTATTGATGTAATGTAAGACTTATGAATATATCTGCTGTTTCCAAGGCTACTAATCTAATCAGGTTTTCAAGACTTGATATTTCTTGTCATCATGCCAATGTTATGTAATAATGCACTGACTCTGGGTATCTAGGGTTGGGGAGTTACATCATTCAACTTCATTTTTCTCTTTTGACCATGGGAGATTGTATGTGTGTTATGGGGAGTCCATTCAATTCTCTTTTTCCCATCCTTGATTCTTGGCTTCAGGAGATCCCTTATTCATGATCTGAGTTGATATTTCCTTCAACTATCTTTCTTTTTTTCCAATTATATTATCAGGGGAATTTGGGGAAGTAATGGTGGATAATTTTGGGAGATGATGTGGCATGGAATTTCTTGGGATATTATGTAATTTATATTGATCAAGGTTAACTTTTATGTGTTTCCTGTTACAGGTTTATCTTTTTCTCATTCTTATTTACTAGATTTTGAATTTATGGTTGATGTAGGGGATTCAAGAACCCTCTTTATTTATGTGTTAATTGTGGAAGTTTCATTCTCTTTCCTTAATAATTTTTATACTATGTATTGGATTGATGACTATAATTAATATAACTAAAATATTCTGATGGAAAGGCAAATATCCTCATGTTTTTACATGTTTTAAAGGTCTTCCTTATGTGATTGTTTTTTATACAATTCTATTGAAAATAATATTTCACTACTGATATAAGTATCATTTTTTCACTAATATTTAAATTATGTAATCACAATTAATATAATTTTAATTACATAAATATATTAAAGAACTCGTTGTGTGAAAAAACAGATTTCTATGTTACCACCCACACATAAGATTATTAATGAATATCATGAAACATTTTAAAAATATTATTATGTAAGTGTCTTAATATAGTAATTAGTTGTTGTGTGTAGATGTTATGCTTTTTTCAATGTTGTGAATTGTGTAGTTTTGTGTGTGGGGGTGTGATATTAGTTTTAAATGGTTTTAGATATGGTATTTGTTGGGATATGTGGTTGTAGATAGTTGTCCTAGAAAGGGAATGTCTTCATAATAGTGGGGGTTGTTGACATGTAAAAGTGTGGAGGTTCATTCAATTTATTTCCATGGTTGTCATGTAATGTGTTGTAGGATGGTTCTGCAGTGGTTGGTTACATTTTGAGGGGATGTTTTTTTAGTTTGATAGTATTAATGGAATATTATTTGTAATGATGAACCTAGAAATGGGTTTGTTATGGAATTGAATGAAATATGGAATCTGAATTAAAATTTTATTCTTGAAATTAATGTGTAATTACTACTATTCAATGTGAGTAATGTATAGTAATTTTCTTATCACTGAATATGTAATTTAATGGAAAAATGAATGTAATATAGCTAGAAAATAGTAAATATTTAAAGGGTAAGTGATACGATTAATATCAGAAAATATGGGCCTTGTTGTTTTATTTGTGGAAGTGGGGTTGGTTGGGTGGTATAAATGGTAGTGCTTACTAGAGATCAGTAGTGGTCATGTGGTGGTTGGTGAGGGAATGAATTCATGACTACTCCCTCTTATACACTATATATTCTTAATGTGGTATGGATATGATGGCCATATGTTGACAGTGAAAATGATGTGGTAATAATAGAATGGTGATGCACGATATATAGCGGGGTTTGTACACGATGGGAGGAGGGAATTAGGTTTTTAACCATCATGTTCACGATAAATTACTGTGATATTAATATGATTCATGGACGAGATGTGGATATGTGATGCATATGGATGTGAATATGGTAATGTTTGGTTATTACTAGTGAAAATGAGAACATTGGACCCTACATGGGTTGGGTATGGTAGGGTTGTGATATATCCCACATTAAGGGTAGCATTATTGGTATGAATATGTGGATATGGAAGGGATGGGAGTGCCCTTATGTTTTTTTATGTCTTTAGAGAGAAAAAACCATGAAAATGTAGTGTATGGTACCATATTTCTATATTCTCAGATAAAATTATATTATTATTGGCTGGGATATTTGGTGAGTGAGACTTGGTGAGGTTGGGTGATAGTTGAACTGATATGTTCCCATTGTATCTTTTATTTATCCACTAAATCAATAATATGATTCTCCCATATTTGTACACATGGTCTTGAGGATGATCCTACTGAGTATACGTGTATTATCTATATTATATATATATATATAATATTTTAAAGTTTCCAGGTTCAGTTTGAAGATCAAGTTATACCTTACTTGCACTGATCTTATATCTATGGTGGATTTTCTACCATAGGAATTTTATTTCTGGGTCATTTTGGAGACATTAATTTTTATGACATTCATGCATTGTGTTTTATTGAGGGATCCAGATTTTATTTTATAATAAGACATTAATTAGTGCATTTATTTTTTTATTGTTATATATTCGATAGTTCCTCCCATTTTCTTATTTTATACCATTGGATGTAGAAATATTTATCCTTAATTTAATCATCAATTAGTATGATTGAAATCAAATCCAACACCATTATTCCTTGAACATCACAACTCCAAAGTAGAAAGTTTTAATCATGGGTACCTCAATGATCTTTAAGATTACATGAATTAACTATAAGTAGAATGTATTATAGATTTTATAATGAGATCCTCAAACCATCAGAATCTCTAAGAAATCACATTGAAAAATATTACAAAAATATGCATTGATGGAGACAAGATAATTAAAAACTTCATGGTTATATGTTATTCAGTAATATCTCAAATATATATTCAATTAATAGATTGAATTATAATAACCATAAAAAAGTAATATTTCAGATATTTAAGTTTAGCTATAACTATAATATCTTGTCAACCTGGACCATTGATCATGGACTAGAAAAGTGATCAGTATAGTACCTTAGGTGCGTGTCCACTTACACCAGAGGCTATTGACTAGTAGTGTGGGTTTAAGGTTGTATTATGGGGTGACTACACCCCCTATGATAAAGTGAATAGTAATGGATTAAATGATCAGATATTATATATCACCAATAAATTGAATGGGGAAGCATATAAACATAAATAGGTGGTAAAAATGAAATGTAGTAGGGTCCAAATAGAAATTTTATACGCAAAACATAAAAAACCCATGGGTTCATCCATATTCATACTGAATGAATAAATAATAGAAAAATAAAATCCATCTCTACGATATCCCTGATACAATTATATCCCAAAACTCCTTGTATAACTCTAATCCATTCTTCTCAATCAACCCCAAACCTCGGCACAAATTATGATTTTAATTAACTGATTATCTTCTTAGGTAACCAAGTGTAGTGGCAGCCTGAGTAGGGTGTGAATACAAAACCCAGTAGTGATCCACCAATGTAGTCCCTTAACAACTATAATATGTCATAATATGTTCATGTGATATGATCTGTTGAAAATAAATGAACTATTGAACAATAAATAAAATAAATTAATGGTAATCCTTCGTTATGTGACCCAGATCGTCCATACCAGCTTCAGCTATAGTTGGGGTGTCTCTTAGAATGTCTGTAGTGACCATTTCAACTACATATAATAACATGGGGGGCCACATACACCCCATTTTTCAGTATACAAAACCGACTGCCTCATCCAGTCTGGTATCTAGTATAACCAACATGGGGTACATTACTTCATAGTTCTTCTGGTCTGACAGTAGAGGATATCCGAGAAAGGACCATGCCCACTAGAGGCCCCACAATCCTCTAGCATCTAGAATTTTTTATGGATTCCCCCAATAACCAGACTATCTCTAGATATGACCATTCCAACTAATGACCATTTTAATCCATGGTAACTCACATGTGGAAGTAGCTTAGTTATCTATCCATAAAAACAACCTAGTGGCTCCAAATCCCAAGCAGGAAAACCTTTTCCAGGATCCTGATCCATGGAAGATCCAATATTGATCTCTAACTCTGTTAAAGCTCCAAAACCAAGATTAAACATAATTGGATCTTTAACACTGAGCTCCAAATCTGTGGTACCCCAATCTTATCCATATCTTAATCATGGTATCTCAACCTTATCAAAATATTCCATGATGTAACATTTCATAACCCGCAATAAACGATGAAACATATGTTCAACTGGAATGTATATACTCTAACCCTGATCCATATCCCATCAGGCTCATATTCTCAGTATGGGTTCCATGGTGACACAGGCTACCAACTCACATACACTCACTCAGATTCAGTCTGTTAATATCACACACACTAGGTCCCCTCGGTATTAGAATAGTAGTGGAACCATAACCTGGTTACTTGATCTCAGTTATGGTCTCCATTCAACACTTTATTCTCCAGGACATCACATCCCTTAATTTCATCTACAAGGTAGCACAACTTCACCTAATACAAGGGCTTTGACCATAAGGGTAATAGTCTGGAGATAGTATACAGCCCATATCACTCTCAAAGTCATTATAGATTAGTCTACTTACCCAACTTGGTTACAATATATCCATGGTCTATCAATATTGACCTGGTAACCATGGTTAAGAGAATATCTCTCATCCCACACTCATACCAAAGATACTGAATAGCTCAAAATTAAAAAATGGAGGTCCACTAAGTAAAACATGACATATGATCCCAGGTTTTCCCTCACTTACTACTTGGAGTTGTTTCAAGACTCTTTTCATAGGGAAATGAGTATCATTGGTCTAGCCTCAAATCTCATGTGGTCTAGAGGCTACCTAGTATCTCAAAAGTCGCGGCCACGACCACCAGTGGTAATGGAATCAAGATAATGCAGAAGGGTTGTTTGTTCCCCAGGATGCACATTCACTTTAATTAGGAATTTTAATTTAATAAAAACCATTCCATTTAATTAAATCAACTAGGGGAATCACCCAATGTGGTGTTCCCTAGAATCCATTTGCATCACAACGAATTCTAATCCATATGGATAGTATGCAAGACTCCTTACATACATTTTTATCTTTTATACTAATTTCCAAGGGATAATATAGCATCTAAGGACCATCCAAAAAAATCCATCCTCATTATTGCTTGACTAAGCCTATGCTAACCACCTGAGATCAAGTCTCAAACAAAAAATCAATATTTATTAATTATAAAATTTATAATTAATTAATTAATTCAATTCATCCCCAGAATATTTGGTGAAGACTCACCGGGTTGTTGCGCCACACTAGAACCAAATCCAACCACCTGTGGGAGGTCCGTAGGGGACCCCAATATGATTTCATAGAAGATTCAAACATTATACAACCATTTCAGGACGTCATATTCCTAGTCTATGTGAATCCCCCTAGAAATTGGTTGATTTCACCATTCTATGTTGTAATTTTTATTTCTGAACATAATGGACACAACACCAAATTATCAAGTTGAAGGAGGTGAAGGTCATGGAAGAGAGAGAGGTGTTTGTACTAAGAATCAACACTAAAAACACCCAAGAAATCTTCCCCATAACTAGGGGAACCATAGGAGAATAATGAGGATAGGTCCATGGCTATGAATACAATAGAAGAATGAGGGAGTGCATACCCCCTATAACACCTGTGGAGGAAAAAGAGTCATTTTTCCCTTTAATAACATGTCTGGATATCTTAAGTCTCTACTAAATCCTAGGATGAAATACCCACCCAACCTCTCTTGAGGCTTCTCTAAGCCCCTAGGATGACTCTTGAGCCTCCAATAGTGTCTAAAACACCTCCATTGAGGAATCCAAATCCTCTAAACCAATTTATGAATCCTAATTTTTAAAATGAAATGTCTAATAACTAGAGAATTAAAGTTTCCTATGAATTCTAAATGATCACATGGACATGGGGTTTTAAAACCTCCTAACCTTATTACATTATTCCCTCTAGAATCCCTAATGGAAATTCAATTAAACATCATGACCTACCTCAATCATGAATTACCACTCAACTATCTTTTTTAATCCTTGAATTCTTGTCACACCTCTAAATCTATATTTAAACATATCACATGTAAACCACCAAAAATACAATCCAATTCTCATAATTTCCACGGAAACATCAAGATAATGCTTACCTAAGATTTTTCATCCCAAAACATGATCCTTTAAACACCAAATTCATCATATGGCCCATGGAAATTCCCACCATAAGACTTTGATAAGGGAAATTGTTTTGAGATATGGTGACTTGTACCATTGGAATTTCATTTTGAAACATTATTCCAAGGTTCCATTGATTCCTTAGATCTATTTTCTAGAAAACATTTACACATAATATTGAAAACACTGATACAATTCTAGTTCATGTATCTACTCTATATTCTGACACAAATGAACAACTCCTCATATCCCATCACAACCCTAGCATTCATTCTTTTCCTTAAAATTATAGGCTGATTACCAAAGCGCCCCACATGTTCAAAATGATCTGTCAGATGTAGTCTCTAACCAAACACATCCAATTACACACATAAATGATATCTAAACCTATTATGTCAGAGTATTCCAAAAAATGCTCTTCTTCCACTCCTGATGCACTCCAACTTATCCAGTCACAGTTCACGTAAGCTTGAAGGTATTCTGTGTCCATCCAAGAATCAACACCAATATCCATACCCAATATCTAGTGTGATCTCCATGAATGGATCATCAATTGACTGATCTCATGTTGTTCATTCCATGATAACCATTGAAATCTTGATCCATCACATTTGGAGTATCACAAGCTATCCCAAGCCCAATTCCCACACTCGAACTCTACCTAACACTGCATCTGAATTATACCTAGAGGTCATTGCGGATTTATAATGGCACTTAGGTCTATTTTTTCACAGGAAAAAAGGATGAAATGACCATCCAACAGTCAGTCTCACACCCACTACCATTATCACATGAGGCTAACACACTCATGAAAAACATCTTTCTACACACCTTAGGATCATCCTTATCATTTCACTACCTAAACACGGTCGTCATCACCTCATCCTATACCACATCCATTACTGGATGCAACTACTTTCATGGATGAAACCACTTTTCCGAACAATATTGACCACTCCTCCCAAGCCACGCTCACCTACTTCCCACCCCTAAAACCATATCTCCCTATCAATTCATGTCAAGTTACACCTTTAAGTCAAGAATTACAAGACACCTGATCCAAACTCACATACCCTCTACCATGGGGGGAAATCTTGAATTTTCACTCAAACCCTAGGGTCTCCATGTTATAAATCCTCTCATTAATTTTGATTAACCCTCATATAGTACCCATCTACTAACTGATTTATTGATCAAACAGGTACCGTGAGAAAAGTGTTGTGTACTAATTTAACCATGTTCAATGTAGAGAGTGTGATATATTTTACCACTCGACCCCTCACCAGAATCATACTACCATGATTTGAGGATCTTCTAGTCCAATATGATAGTGCTCCATAGAACATCGGTCTCATAATTCTAGGAGAACCCTTAAACTTTGTTTCTTCTAGAAATGGGGATGACCTTGTTTGTTTAAGGATCAAACTTTCCAATCGGTTTCTAATGGGTTTATTCATAGAACTAGAAACATCCAATGATTCCATATACATTTGGACCTACTTTTCAAAAGAAGGTGCTAATTATTTGTGGACCGATAAGGCTTAAGAATTTTCATTAGTCAAGAGGATGGGAGGTCAGGCTCATCACAACTTTTTTAGAGGAATTATTACTTACTCTGGGACTCTCTTATATATTTAAGTTATGTTCAAGAATCCTTATTAATTCACCAAGTATGAAAATGAGTTTTTAGTTATATTTTTCAATCAATGGTTGATATGTATGGGATTTAGAGAATCTTTTATATGTATTTGAGGTTCTTCATTGATAGAGAATCATCTGTATGTATTAGAAATTCTTAGATAATTGTATCCTTCAATAAATTATATAGAAATCTCTTGGACATTATGATGACCATACTGGTTTTAAATCCACTCAGTTGGGTACTTGAAGTTTATTGTCATTCAGAAAGACAGGGATTATTTCAGAGTTGGGATTGTACCCGCAGATGGACTACCTAAGTATCCTTATTAAAAATAAAGGAATCAGAACCCACATTGTTTTATAGTAAGGATATAGTTTAATGTCATATGGGACAGAAAAGAATTTATGAAATATGGGCTTGAACCTCATAAAGGCTTCCTACGTACTCTACTTTTAAGGCAGAGATCAATGTCCACGTAGATAGGGTAATGAAAAATGGGGTTTGTGCATAGTTAATGGAACAAAAAGAGATGTCATTATTACTTTTACACTCTAACCCCACGTCAGTCATGCTCGGTGTGAGAAACAAGAGGTATCAGTAAACTTGAAAATGGTTCCATGAAAGATGCAGTCATGAGAAATGATGTAGGGCTTACATAAATATGACGGCCCAAGTAAATGAAGATCCGGACTTAGTTCAGGAAAGAAGCCCAGGAGCAGGGTCTATAAAGGTATTTGTACATTATAGAGATTTGTAATTTTAACTCGGCACTTACTCCTAAAAATAAGTCCAAATTAATAGGGACTTATGATTGGGTTTTATTACTGAGAAGGAATCCTAAATCAAAAGAAAATATGGTTGGTGCTTACTCCTGAGGAAGATGCCCAATTAAAGGTAACTTATAATCTGGGGATTAATCTAGAGGAGGAGGCCCAATGTTAAAGGAAATTGGGGCTTACTACTAAGAAGTTGAATCAAATATAAAGGAAATTATGATTGGGACTTACTCCTGAGGAGGCCCAATGAATTCCTCTCAGATATGGAATCCAACAAAGGAATCATGCAATAAATTGTTGTGAAAAAGGTTTTGAAGGCCATGTCTTGAAGAGGAAAGGTGAATTTGAGGAAATAAGGTGACTAGGAAGGAGGTGCGCAAGTATTGTTCGATCATGCAAGTCCTGGTTGCGCAAGTAGACTTGCGTGGCATGAGTCACATTGGGCGATGAAGAATCCATAGGGTAATACTTGGGTGACTTTCCACTCAAGCCCTTAGTATAATTCCTATAGGCTTCCAAAAGGTTGGCGCGCAAGTTCCATTGATAGGGAAAGGCGGTGCACAAGTGTTTTCATTTCCCTTAAGGTCTGGAAACTTAGGCACACAATTATTTATGAGTTATAACACTTAGACATTATTCTTCCTTTTTAGATCTTCCGTTCTACGTAAAGAATTACCTTAGAAGTGTTCGGAAGACGTCAGACAAAGACTTGGGTGACCAGATCTTGAATCTGAGTTGAGGAAAATTCATCCCCTAAAATGTGGGGCCCACATGGTCTATTTATAGGCCACTAGGCACCTTGGGTGAAAAAAGGAATAGGGTGCACGAGTGACTTGCATGACCCATATGGGGGGCGTAAGTGACTTGCGCTGTGCGCAGGATACGTGTGTGCCACCCTCCAAATGAATTCCTGGTTCATCCCTCTGTCAATTTTTTATGTTCTTCAAAGGGTGAAATTGATTATGCTTAAGGTATTCCCCTTTTCCATTCATTGGACTATGTGATGGAAAGTAGCATAAAAAAAAGACCTCCCTTATAGTTGGATCCAAAAAATGCAAGAGGATTTGACTCTTAGGAAAACAAGAAATAATGGTTCAGTGTCACACAGGTGTTGGCGTGTATGTTTTGGCGCTTAGGTTCCGGCGTGCTAGTTTGTGGTATCGCCTATATATATGGGTTTCACTTCACTCGAACAATCCTTCCTTTAAAGATTTTGAGCTCTCATCATGCAAGTGTCTGCATTTCCTCGATCGATCGCTCTTCTTTGTGTCACACTTCTCCAGTAAGGATTATGACTTGCGAAGAAATACTTGTACGACAATACCTATGATTCATGACTTGCGCAACATGAATTGAGAGCCTTAATGCCTTAGCCATTTTTTTCTTTACAAGTTTTACATAAAAAAAGAGTTACTTAAAAGTTAACTGTTTGATCCTTGTGAAGATTCTATGGCTCCCAGAAGAATTGGATCAGCTGATAAGTTGGCCAGAAAGAGAATAGTTGATATGATGAAAATTGTTGTCCATGATTATTATAATATCTGCGATAGCACTCTCCCAGATTTGGCTAAGTACTTGAAGAAATATCAGGCCAATTTCCCACAGAGCTTCTACTTGCTGTTATATGGCCACAGTAATCTGCAAGGATTCAACGTTTCAAAAGCAAAGAATTATATTCCTCATTCCTGGTTTCAGACTTACACCAATTTCACTTCAACAAATGTCTCAGTTGCAGGATCATTTTTCAATTCTAGAACAGTGGAAAAGGCATACATAATTCATCATAGCCCATGTGCTCCAGATCTGAAACCTCACAAGCCTGAGCTGCAGCCGCATTGCTATCCCTCTATTTTCTGAAATTCTCAAATGGATCAATCCAAGGGATGGAAAAAGAGTTGGGATTTCCGTCCCGGAGAAGGTGTGAAGCCTACATGGATGTGTTCATATTGGGTGCGACAAACCTATGTAGTGTTTGTCAAGGATCTGAAGGGAGCTGTAATATATGAAGCCATCTAGGCTGGGCAGACATATGTCTACAGAAATGATAATTTTGTGTCGGATCGAATCAGCCATTGGAGCATGGAAACAAATTCATTCCATTTGACTCATGGAGAAGTAGGAATCAGACTATGGGATGTCTACAAGATCTCGTGGGATCCAATTTTGGGAGATATGCATGATGAATTCATCCCCCCAAGGTGACCTAGATTGATTCAGAGAGGACTCTTGCTTTGGATTGAGAGTTATTAAAAATTTTCCACAAGAACAAGAATTCAAAGTCCACCAAAACTAATTCTAGAAAGGATATTCATCCAGAGGAGTGTATGAATATGTCTCTCATCAAGATGAAGGAGAAGGGGCCCATATGTACTCGTCCTACCAGCTGTCCTAGAACAGAGAAGAGGGGTTCTCTTGGCACATTCTGGCCAACTCTGGAAGCGGGAGAGTTTGAAAAGTGGGGGTATGAAGTTGATCAAAGAATACCAGGGAAGACTCGTCTGGCGGGATTTTTAGATTTGGGCCTCAGTGTTTATCTTCTTCCAATTATAGATTCTAAGGGAGGCATCAGGCCAGGGACCTTCATTGTTTCAACTAAGTTGGATGAGAGAAAAATGGTTGGGTTGGCCGCCCTGATTTTGGCGAAGATTCACAGGAGCATACTCCCTGTCTATATGGGTAGGTCTACTTTGTGAATAGTGGGACCATTCCATTTTTTTTCTGGATGGATCGCCACTCACATCAAGACATACGCTGTACAGAGTAGATTACAGGTTCCTAGAAGTTATTTTAGGCCATCGGTCCAGGAATTTTCCATAATTTCTCTATTGTCCATCAATTCCTTTGATCTAAAGTTGAGGCTGAGCATATTCAAGGAATTTAATTTCTTTATTTGTGGAATCCCGCCCACTGTTGGTTTGTTGATGATGGAAAAACTAGCCTGGAATTGAGGTAATATATGCTGGCTTGTAGAGATGGTGTATTGGCCACTAGAATTGACGGAGATATTATATGTGAGGTGTATGCTCCATATAGATTTGCACGCCAATTAAAGTGTCTACAGAATATTGTTGTATCCCCTCCCCTGCACATCAGGTCATATCAGCATCCAATGGTCTCCTAACAACTTTGTTTGCTGACATCTATGGAGAAAACTAGGACAGTGTTTGATCTACTAGTTGCTGGAGCGGCGAGTCAATTGACTACATGGAATGCCGAGAACTGGGTAAAATCATACCCTGAAGGGGTACAGAATCATCCGGTCCCTTGGGTGGGGACAAAAAAGATAACTGTCATGAAGGAAACCCTTCATCTAGAAGGTGATTCTCCCTCACCTGGAGCTGATTCACTGGGTTCCTCACTCGGGGCTGATTCACAGGATTCCCAGAATGGTGATGATGAGGCACGAAATGCATCAAAGAGGACCCAAGCCAGATATAGTCCTCCTTTCAGAGTTAGGATACCTACTCCATCAACTCCTGGTGAGTTATATCATTGAGTCAATTTAGTCTCCATTATTTTATAGAGAAACATGTTTCATTTTCATATCCTTTATCTGTGATTGCAGGAGATGGGAAAAAGTTGAAGTCCCATATTGTAGGACCCTCCTCGAAGCCTTCTAGTGCACATGCTAAATATTTATGGCCATAGGATGTCCAGACAAGGCGGAGTTTATATTGTGATGCTGAAACCACATGGATGGACTTATCCGATGGGCTACATATCCCTGGAGTGGGGAATCTCCAGGCTTCTGCTGATATCCGCTTCAAGGATAACCCTGATGAAGTGCGGGCTTGCATTAGAGAGCTGGAAATGCTCATATATGTCACTGATGATTCCATTCCTATTTCCATGTGGGTGAGAGAAATGATGAATCGTGGCACCACTGAGGGGATTAGTGCATCAGTAGACGAGGAGTGGCATGATTACGTGGATCCTGAAGATGTAAATTTCATTCCTTATTTGCTTTTCAACTTAGTTTTATTCAAAGCATTGTTACTCAAGGAAATTAATTTCTTCATCATACAACTTTTTAATAAAGAAACTATTAAGGTCCGTTCACTGTATTACAACCCTGGTGGCATCGCTCTTGGATTCGCTGAATCTTCTCGTGATCCGGGTGAGGTATCTCCAGAACGACAAGCCATGGATGAGGAGTTAGAAAGGGATTTTCACTCTCTAATACCTATATTTTGAGGTGAAGAGGTCAACACACCCAAAATTTCAAAGAAGCAAAGGCATCGATGGAAGGATTCCACAGCTAGATGCTTCATTAGTAGTGGCAAGTCCTTCGGATAGTCATGATTCCTAAATCATGAAAAGATTGATCATACTCCTTGGGATTTCAGGGGATTCTTCGATTTCCCCTTTTAGGGAGAGGACTGACACTCCTTTGCGGACGACAGAGGGTACTAGTGAATAGTCGCAAATTGATGCTGACATGGATTCTCTTGAAGAAACGAGGAGAGAAGAAGATCCAGCTTCTATTCCCAGTACTGATCCTGTTGCTACTTCAAAGAGAGAATAGCATGATTCTGGTAAATTAAAAATAATTCATAGAACGTTGAATAAAGACATCAACTGACTTCCATTCTGTGATGCTTTAGGTTCAACACCTACACCAGAACATTTGGTGACCAATGCAACTGACTCCGCAATTTTCTCTGAGGAAGCAGTTCAGGGTCAGAGGTCATAATAGGAGGGTCACCAAGAAGACGTGTCAAATTCTCTAACTGGTGAGACTAACCAGGAATCTGAGATATCACTTGATGAAATGATAAAAATTAGGGCATATTTTGAAGAAATTTTAGATCATGTTAAATTAGCATGTGATTTAGAAGATTTTGGATGTGTGTGTTATCCTTACTCCTTTTAAAAAAAATTTATTACATCTATGACTATGATTGGTTGAAATGTGTAGTTTTGTCTGAGCAAGCTGCTGATCTGCCGATGCCTGAAAAGGGTAGAGACAACCCTATCATTGCAGAGATGCTAGCTCAAGCGGAGCTTAACCCAACTGAGCTTCCTGAAATCTGTCCTAAAAATCCTATTGGAGCTAGAAAAGTTATGGAGGAGCCTTATCAATCTACTGATCTACCATTGGTTAAAAGATGATAATATTTGTGGCTGTATTTAATTTGAAAGATTGCTAATCAACTTTTGTTATCTTTTGGAACTAATCAGTGATTTTAATTGACTATGTAGGGCCGTTAATTTCAGTGGCTAGATTCAGAGGTGAATCCTCAGCCTCAGCCCCAACGGGAGTGGAAAGTGAAGTACCAAGGTTCTCGGGGGGAAGGAGCAGAACATGGCACTTACTTAAGTGCATTAATCCCAAACTATATTCCCATGTGTGATAGTGATGTTGAATCAGACCCAGAGGTGAAAAATGTGCTCCAATTATCACGTCGTAAGGCATTGCAAAGTATATGGCAGATCATATCTGAAGTACCTCTTGAAGATATATCTTCTAAGATCCCGTGACTGTCATCCTTGTTCATCACGCTGGGACTTGGTGGTTTTGAATATCAAGAGATCCATACCGTGATGAAACAAGTATTCTTAGGGGGGAGAAAAGTGGTGTCAAGATCTAACCAGAGCGAGGCTGTTGACCAATATCGGTGAATTCGTGGCTATAGTGTCCCGAGCTGAGGCTGATCATGCTGAAAAGCTGAAGGATCTGATGCATAAGTTCAAGGAGAATGTTGTCCAGCAGATGCATCTTAAGCAACAATTAGATGTTGTTACTGGGGAACTTAACCAGCTTAAAAATTCATAGGAAGGAGTCCAAACGAATGGTATGAAAGCCATAACAGATGCCAATAAGGCACTCCATCAAGCTGAAAAGAGTGATGTTGGTCTAGTGAATGAACTTCAAGTGGCTGTTGATGAAGATCAGGATGCCATAAATCAAATGAAAAGTTATATTGAAAGCCTCTTGTAATTCTTGAAAAATAGAAGATACTCCAATCTGTGGATATTCTTCTAATCTTGTGCATCAATGAAAAATACATTTCATCTTCAATCATCTTTACCTGCTTTCTCTTGCTAATTATTTATATATTATTTATTTACCTAAGCCAATGGGCCTAGTTAGCATAGTTTTATTTTTTCTAGCATTATACAAATAACCCCCACAAACATTGCATCTTTTGTTGCTCAATATTGCGTAAATCATACAATATGTATGTCTAGTGAGCTGGGACTCGAATTTTATTCAGATTTCCTTTTAAATGTTCCCAATTTAATGAGTACCATGTCTTTTGTTGGCAGTGTAAATTCATGCATGTTGGACATAAAAGGGAAAATGTTTAATGTCGAATAACTTTAACCGATTGGATTAAAATTGACTCAATTCTTTGATAATTTGTTTGAAAACATACTACCACATTCAAGTATGGAGAAAAACATGTAAACTATGACTTAAAAAATTTTGAATCTGAGAGATGATATGAAAAAAGGGCTAAAAGGCATTAGAATAAGTATTTCCTAAGAGTGAAGTTACCACTATTTGACAAACCCGTTAGGGGGTAGAATTATGCAAGCCCACTTAAGGGCATTGGCTGCATAGTCAAATAATAGCATCATTTGGATGATAGCTCCATTTTTTAGACTACTTATGCAAGGCCACCTAGGGGCACGTGTTGCATAGTCAGGCAAAAGAACTATTAGAAATTTTACTTTTCTATTGCTAAATACCAATGGAAGTTTATGGAGATTCACATTTTCAAAAGCACAAAGTCTGCTGTATGGACAGAGGTACTCGAATATGGAGAGGATATTCCCAATAAAGATTGTCAAAGAATTGGATGAATTTCACTCCTATAAACGTCTTACCCAAACCTAGGGAAGGGAAATATAAACCATAGTCTTGAATACTTTCATATCATAAAAAATAGTATGGGACAAATATGTTAAGGATGGATGTTTTTGAGGATCCCTACATATCATTGTTAAGTCCAATAAAGACAAAAGAGGTTTTCCCCCAATAATGATGTTACCACTATTTGAAAAACCCATTAGGGGGTTTGAATTATGCAGGGCCACTTAAGGGCACTAGATGCATAGTCAAATAATAGAATCTTTTGGCTGACAGGTCCATTATGTAGAATAATTTTGCAAGGCCACCAAGGGGCACATGCTGCATAGTCAGGCAAGAGAATTCCCGGGTATCAGTCATTTTGTGACCTGAAGTCAAGAAAACGGTTATGGAGATTTGGAAGTATTTAATTTTCGGATTATGACACATAAAAATGGGTATTTTACAATGCATGAAGGAGATTCATAGACCAATGCTGACCATATTCTTGTTGTGGCTGGGTCCTGAATTGATATGTTTGACATCACTACATATCTCATTAGGATGAGAATCAAGCCATACATAGTTCTTTAAATATAGTTTAACATCATGTGGGACAAGATAATAGGAGATATTAGTTTAGAGTCGTAGAGTTTGGACGATAATGAGGGAGAAACATAGTGTGTTTGTTAGAAACCTGATGTGAATAAAGACCAGGGTTTTCATAGCACATTCATGTGCTCGCAGCAAGACTTTTCAGCCAAGGGACTGATAGTGGAGTTTGGGATTAGGCCCAAAGACTTTAGGCTGGGTTTGAGGGATGCTCAAATGTTCCTACATATCCTATAAGGATGGGAATCAAGCCATACGTAGTTCATGAAATACCTTCTATATAGGTTTGGTTCGTACATGTGAAGGGTGAAAGGGGAATTTAGTTCAGTGATGGTTGGACCCAAGATTAAAGGTTCAGGAATTTCCATGTATGCACATAGTCCTTGGAATATGACATGATTTGAGATCAATGTCAATAATGATTCCCTCTCAGGTGAGGGTGTCATAGATAGTTGTAGTTTATTTTCCTATAGGACAAAAGTGAGAATTGTTTATGGTCATATGTATGGACCGGTGCTGCATAGTTTAGTGTCATGTAGCTAGGACATATTATTGTGCAGTTTAATGTCTTGTATTAAAGACATTGGGGGCTGTATAGTTTAACATCATATAGCAAGGATGATGATGAACCAATGTGAATGTATTGGTTTCAGGGGGGCTTCACGGATCAACATCGTATGAGATGGAGGTGAACCGATGTGAAGATATTTGTTTTGGGCTTGAACCGCAGGAGGTTGCCTACATACCTAGCCTAGAAGGAAAGGATCAAAGTCCATGTAGTTTGATTGAGAATGAATTGGTAATCGAGTTGTACTTGAGGACAACCCGAATATGGTGTCGGCACTTACGTGTGGTTAGCGGTCCAGAGAGGGTGTTATGGTTGAAGCTTACTCTAAGCTCACCTGAGTCATGCTCGGTGTGAGATACAAGAGGTAACAATAACCTTAACGGTGCGCAGTTTAACGTCATGTGGGACAAAAGGGTGTTTTACAGTTTAACATCATGTAGCTAGGACTTATTGTAGTTTAACATATTGCAGGACAACTGAACAATTTAAATGGCATGTGTCACAGACATGGGGTGCTTGGCAGTTTAATGTCTTGCAGCTCAGACGAACAGTTCAACGTCATGTTGGATGACAGAGGGGCTGTACAGTTTAATGTCCTATAGCAAGGAAAAAAGGTACCATGCAGTTTAAAGTCTTGTAGTGAGGACTAAAGGGTGTATTTGTGTTACAAAAAATACTTCTTCAAGAATCTTGAATTGGTTGGAGTTGTAATGAGTTCTCCATCCATTGAGATTAATGAATAAGCTTAATTGGAGTAGACTTATGTATTGAATAATGTCCTTCCCACTTTGCCTCAAGCTTTGGAGGTTTCTTTCCCAGTATCATTGGATTTATGAGGACCAATACCAATTCTGCTTGAATGAATGAACGAAGATGAAGTTTTTTATTGAAAGCTCACACTATTCGATTCTGATAGACTTCCAAGTGGTGCAGGGTGCACAATCGTTTTCATCTAATTGATCCAATTCATCAAATTGCTTTTGAGATTGTTCATCTATAGATAACTAATCACAAAGGGATACTCAGAGAGAAGTTAATTGAACCTGAATGGGAAATAATGCTTCGGTTCCATATAATAATAAATATGGAGTTGATCACGTAGTAGTGCGAGTGGTGGTCCGATAAGCCCATAAAGCATGAAAAAGTTTATCAGGCCATGATTTCTTATCTTTATCCACCATATTTTGCAGTATATTTGAAAGAGTCTAGTTGAAGGATTCTATTTGGCCATTGGCTGCTACATGATACCGAGATGAATGGTTGTATTTGATGTTGTATTCTTGATATAACTTTCTCACCTCGGATGAATAGAAGTTGGTGCCATTGTCCGTCAATATAGTATGAGGGACACCAAATCTGTTAATGTTGTTAGACTTGACGAATCTGAAAATGCTTTTAGAACTAAATTCTTTAAGAGGTATTTCCTCTGCCCATTTGGAAAATAAGTCTGTATAAGTAAGAATATACTTAAACTTCTTGGATGTAGCTGGAGGATAAGGTCCTACTACATCTATTCCCCATGTGGAAAATGGCCATGAATAATTAGATGTATGAAGCAAATCTATGGGTTGATCAATGAATTTGGAACATACTTTTCAAGAATGACACTTCTTAGTGAAATCAACAACATCTTTCATCATTGAAGGCCATAAGTATCCAAGCCTTCAAATTTGACCATAAAGTCTATGTCCAGACTGGTGGGCACCCCAAAATCCGGCATGTACTTCATTCATGACAACCATTGTCTCTTCACCATCAACAATTCTGAATAGAATTCCATCAAAACCTCATTTGTTGTAATTTTTTGGTGATATGGGCTATCATAAAGAGTAAAATTGACCATAGGTCACCGGACTTGTTCTTTCCCGGCTCTATCAGGTGGGAGTGTTCCATTTGGAAGGTATTCCCTGATAGGTGTCATCCATCCTATAGTATGACCATATGGTTTAAAAATTGGACTAATTTCATTGATTTCCTCTGTTCAGATTTGAAAAAAAGATGAAATTATACAATGGTGGGCAATATTGATGATTGTTTCATCCCGGTTTAGATCTTCCAGGGCTGTGGCTACATTAGCCAGTGCATCAGCTTGGGTTTTTTCTGATCGTGGGACATAAGAAAATGTCGCTTCCGAGGGAAATTACACTATTAAATCTCTGATGTAATCACACAAAGGTATTAACTCTTCATTTCTGATGACATAATTCCTATTGATTTGTTTGATTACCAAATATGAATCACCTTTTCCCTTCAAGTGATTCAACTACACCTGAAGTGCCAATTCCAAGCCTGCGATGAGAGCTTAATATTCTGCTTCATTGCTTGTGCCGCTATCCAATAATAAATAGGAATAAGGAAATACTACCCTTTATAGGGAAATAAAGAATATTCTTAATCCAAATTTGTTGAGTTTAGGATTTTTCCTTTCTCTTCCTTGTTGTAATTATGGAGGCACCATCAAAGTACATTTCCCATGTTTGAGGATTATCTTGAATATAGAAGACCTCTTCATTAGGAATCTTAGTATTAAATGATGTATCTTTTGCGAATGGATTTTTAGAAAGGAAATCAGCCAGGGCCTAGCCCTTTATTGCCTTTTGAGACACATACTAGGTATGAAACTACTACAGAATAACTACCCACTTTTCCATGTGTCCTGTAGGCATTGGACGACTATGGAAAAATTTGAGCGGGTTATTGCGATATACCAATTAGACTTTATGATCTTGAAATTAGTGTCTCAATTTCTGAACCGCAAATATTAATTCTAGGCAGTACTTTTCAATACTTGAATATCATGTTTCTTCCTCAAGCATAGTTCGACTGAGATAGTAAAGGCATTTTTCATTCCCATCATCTTTATTTTGGGCAAGGAAGACACCCAATGATCACTCTAAAAATGTCACATAGAGGATAAGTGGTCTTCCTTCAACAGGTGCCATTAATATCAGTGGACTCAAGATATATTTCTTGAGGATATCAAATGCCTCTTTCCAATCTTCGGTTCATTGGTAGGTGGCTCCCTTCTTCAGTAATTTGGTGAAGGTTAAACACTTGCCTGCCAAATTGGCAATGAAACACCGAATATAGGCCAAGATTTCTTGAAGTCCTCTTAATTCCTTCAAATTTCTAAGAGGTGAAATACCAAGGAATGATTTTTTTTCTCAAAATCAACTTCAATTCCACGATGGGGTACAACAAAGACAAGAAATTTTCTTGAGGTTACCCTGAATTCACATTTCAAGGGGATCATCTTCAAATTGTGTTTTCGATGTTTGATGAATATGATTTCTAGATCATCCAAGTGATCAGAACATTGTCTATATTTAACCACGAAATCATCCACATACCATTCAACAAATTTCCCTAAAAGGGTTTAAATATATGGTGAATAGCACGTTGATACGTTGCACCTGCATTCTTCAGGCCAAAGGGAATTACCCGATAGAAAAACACACCTTGAGGGGCTCTAAATGTTGTAGATTCTTCATATTCTGGAGCCATTCGGATTTGATTATACCCAGAATATCCATCCATGAAGGAAAGTGACTCATATCCTGATTTGGAATCAAATAAGAGTTATGTGATCGGAACTAGAAAATCATCCTTTGGACAATGTCAATTAAGATCTATGAATTCAATGAAAACTCTAATTTGTCCGTTAATCTTTTTCACAAGGAAAATATTATCAATCCATTTGGGATATTGGACTTCTCTGATGAAGTTAGCCTTGATAATCTTATCAAATTCATCTTCAATATTGGAGGCATAAGTTGGGTGTGTTCTTCTTGCTGCTTGCATGAATCCTCAATGTTCTTCTGGAAAACCCAAATGATTAGTGGAAACATCAGGATCAATACTTGGAATATCTGTATAATTCCAAGTAAAAACATCTCGATTTTTATTTAGAAATGATGGGTATATTTCATTCTATTCAAGGGTCATGGCTATACTAATTAAAGTGGGGCGTGGATCTTCTTTTGTAACCAGATTTATTTCTCTGAGTTTATCCATGGGGGTAGAGATACCCTCTTCAAAGGCTGGAGGAGCATCATTGAGATCTTCCTATTCTTATTCAGTATGTGTTGCTTCTTCTGCTTCCACTTGCATAGTATATGATGAAGCAAAATTTATATGATCAGGGGAGAAGTTAAAATTTGAACATTTTGAAGAAGAGACTGCCATTTCATACCCTATTGATGATGAAGGGTCTTCCTAGGGTGATAGAGAGGAGATGATGGATTGGGAATCAACATCATTATTTTCCTCTGGTATTGTTATAACTTCTTCTGGCCTGGTTGATGAAGTATAGAATTACTGGATTTCAGTGGAAGAAATGAAGACATCTCCATTTAATCTTTCATAATTTCTTGGCAATCAACAATGTCTTCCATTCTATATGGATTTATTTTCGTAATTGACATTATGGAAGTTTCCATAAGAGTGTTTAGATTTGGGTCTATCCCATCAATTTGACTGATAGGCAACACATAATGTGTACTCACATGTACGAATGGATTTACTAGAATATTTTCCAAACCAAATGGAGCATTAATTTTGGTGACCTTCTTCACTTTGGATTTTTCCTTTCCCTTCATGTGATAAAATTCTGCTTCAATGTGTTGCGATTCACATGTTTTGAAGGCTGTGTACTGATGAAAAACCATGAAATCTGAATTAGATACAAGGTCTCCAAACTGAATTATGAGTGTAATTTCGCCCAGAGGTTCTTATTCATTCTTATCATATCCTTGAAACATCAGAGTAGAAGGAGATAAATTAGATTCGATAAGGCCTAATCGACGAAGTGTACAAATAGGAATGAGATTGAATCCTGATCCATTATCAATGAAATCTCGTCAGATTTCTATATCATTGACTTTTCCAGATTGATAAAAAGGTATGATATGTCCATGTACAACATCATCTTCATCTTTATCTGTAAAAGATATCACTGCATGGAATTCTGCAGGATCATTCTCTATATGGTATACTTCAGCCGCAACAATTTCAGTTTCGAACTCTTAAAGACTTGAAAAAGCCTAAATAAGTGCCTCCTAAAGATATTTTGATAGATTCAAGGCATCTAAAATTGATAACTTGTCCGGTACATGGGCCAAATGATCAAGACATCATACTTTTAGTCCAAAGGTCATCATTTCCCATCATAAAAATCTGGTTTTGCAGGTGCCTTTGAAGTTGATGCTTTAGCAGTAGATGCATCACATATCTGGGTAGGAGTTTGAAACACTCTTGGCTTCGGTAGATTAGACTGACTAAGTCTATCTATTTGATGAGTGGATGAAGGTTGGACCTCTTACTGGTCTTCTAAAATAACTATGTCATGATCGAATCAGCCGTGTGTGGATGAACTTTCTTGTTCATGTTGAGCCATCTGAAGGGCTTTGCCATGATTTTATACCACATATACTATTCTAGAAGGGGTAGGATTGAAATAGTGGCTTCTGGAATATCAACGTCTTCCCCTGTATCCTAGAACTCTGTCTCTTACTCTAATTCCTCTGTTAGATATAGGGAACTTAGGCTCATCATAATCAAAACTATCATTGGAATAAGGATCTATTAAATGAATCATGTTAACATAACCAAAGATCAATTCTTCATCTGATGATGATTCATCCTGATGAACCAATTTAGAATGTTCCATTTGGTGGGGAGGTGCCCATTATTTTGAAACAGATGGCCTAAAATTTGCTAGAGTCAAAGACAACTTAGGCTTTGACACGAGCTTGTCTTCTTATGACTGCTCTTTTTTTTCAAATTATGTTGTTTCATTGAGGATTTTCCTTTTAATGAAGTGGATTTTGTTGTGGAATTAATATAAGAAGACACAATTGGTTTATTCAATTGTGTTTGTAAAATTTCACGGGTTCGGTTGATCATTTTCCTGACCATCCAATCATCATATTTCTACACATTTTTTACTTTTGACTTCGTGCCACTCGCCCTCTTCCTCTGGATCAGTAGCAGTAAAAAAAGCTACCTGGGATAAAGAACATTTTAGTTTTACCTATCTAGAATCCAACAAATTTTTTAGGAGGTATTTTAAGACAAAACACTTTTGAATGGGATTCCCCAACATCTGATGAAATGGGGAATAATTGGGGAGGTCTTCATCTCCTTCAATGTTTGTCCTTGGCAACTGAACCAGGTTGTTTTCCAGAGTGGAGAAGAAGTAACCCGGAACATGTTCATTCTAGAAAGAATAAACATTTTTCTTCAAATATTCAAACTATTTCCTCCTTTGATATTTTTGATCATCTTGATGAGGCGACCGTTATTGTGGAAATTAAAAAGGTTGAGCCCTTCGATATGATGAATGTCTTGATGTGGAAGCAGGTTCAAGTGAGTGTTTAAGTGTAATTATAGCAGTCTCTGCTTTCCCTATTCTCCTTCCTAGAACTGATATAATTACACAAGTTTTAGCCTTAGTGTTCATAAGAGAGTCTTCTATCTACTGAATGATTGAAGTAAGGTCTCAAAACCCTCATGTGTATTTCACAGGGATCAAAAGTGTTCGTAATTCATCATGTAAATTTGCCACACAATTTTCAACAATTCATCTTGAGGAGAGCTAAGCTTAAAGAATATGTTAATCCCTTCCAGAGAGCAATGAAATCTGAAACTCTTTCATTCTCTCTTTGCATAAAATTGTTAAGATCAAAAACGGTCGCCTTTGGCAATGTTGAGCTGAATTGAAGAAGGAACCTTTGATGGAGATCTTCCCACCCAGTAATTGAACAGGATTGCAAACTTGTATACTAGAAAAAATTAGTTCCTTGTAATGACTATACAAAAAACCTGATCTTAACTTCTTCTTTTTGTTGAGGAGTTCCCATCATAGGATCACAACAAGAAAGAAAATGTGTTAAGTGTTGTTATGGATCTCCCGAACCATTAAAAATTGGGAATGTGGTACTCACAAAATTTTATGGGGGAGGAATTGCATCCACCCATTCAGGGTAAGCTCTCTTTTCAGGTTGAATTTCTGCACGCTTTACTTCTATAGCTTCTGACCGAGCTGTTAATGACTCAATGGTTGTCATTAATTATTAAGAAAAATATGATAGATCTTGGACCTGAGCAGGTACAAAAACTGGAGTTTGGACGGCTGTGGCGACCAGGACTGACACTAATGGTAGTATTGCCGGATGTTGTTGCGTATGACCCATAGGATTGGACCTATGAGGGTGTACATGTAATGGGGGATATTCTTGATCCATCCCAGTATCTGCAACAAATTCCCTTGATTGATTAACTCCAGCATGCTTGGTAGGAATACTACCTTTATGTAGTTCTGTATTTAACCTCCTTAATTCCCTCATTTATTATTTTTACTATGCAAACCTTTCCTCTAATGAGAGTGATTGGCCTTCTCTAGAGGTAGGGTGGGGTGTAACCAGACATTTACAGTTTTCCTTGTCATGTGCCTTTCTGGAGTATGGAAGGGCATTACCCAAATGAATATCATGACCTTGGGCTATGCTCTGTCTTCTGGTATGCACACCTCCTTCATTCATTTCTATGTGCACAACCGCTTGAACAAGAACTTCTTCATCCGATCCCTCTAAGCGAGCCTCATGTTCTGGGGGATCGGTGACAATGACATTATTTCCATTTATCGATGCATAACACATTGTAGCCCTTCTGTCAGCGCTTCTGTGATGCTGTCTTCCTCCATGTCCTTTATGAGACATTGCATTTTGTTTGGATGATCCCTCTGGAACTTTTTGATGAACCTTAATTTGGAGGAAATTTCCTGATAATTCACCTCTGTGTTCCTCTTATGAATTCTTCCCTAATCGATAGAAGACTGACTTTCGCTGCAGAATAGATTGAGAATTTTAAAAAGTCCCCAGTCTGGTGGATTGGGGTTGTTCTTGTTTTTCCTGCTCAACTCCTTGAATCCTGTATGTTGATCCCAAGGGTTGAGTTATAAGAGTCCCCAGTCTAGAAACCTGAGGTCATTCTTCATCATCTACATCTAAAACTTTCTTAAATCCTCTCTTGATTTTGTAGGCATTAGTCAAAAAATTGGCCAGATGCATCATCCTACATCCACTCAAATCACCTGGCTCAGATGACTGTTGGATTATTTCTGACACTTGTGTCACTTGATGATGTGCCTGCTCTAAACGAGAAGCCTGTTTGATATTCTCATTTTCTTGATGCAAGAGTAATTAGAAAACTTGTTATTTATATGATTGACTTCGGGAAGAACTAGTTGAGGCATGTTTTTGAGCAATCCTTTGACTACGTATAAAACTAGTTAGCTGTCACCAGCCATGGGTAATAACATTGCATGAGACAACTTTTGACGGGCTTTGTTGACTTGGGAGCACGGTGAAATTCAATGCTCCATGAACACCCCATCCCCTGATATGAAGACGATATGGGGAATTGGTAATTAACTAGTGAATCCTTTTTAACGTGCCAAGGCATGAATGCTGAAGGGCTCTCTGATACATTTCATCCTTTGGATGTTGAGAAACTGAGAGAGATTCTAAGTCAATTTGTCATTGCAACCCTTTTATTATCTTAACATGATTTTAATATTCATCATAAGATAATATTTTCTATTTTAAGTGGAAATGATATTTCCATATATTGAGTAAAATATCGTGAATACAATATTCTGTCAACATTTTATGAATATTATAATGAGAGTCAGCCAAAGGCCAAAACATGACTGGTATTTCACCTTTTCCAGTTTTTTTCTCATATTCAGCAATTCCTCTTTTTTCATTTGATGAAGATTATTCTAACTGATTAGACCAGAGATTTTTTTTCTTTGTTGCTTCATCAGATTTAACAAAATTGTAAGAGAATTCATTTGTCATATTAGAAGATGAATGACCCAGGGGTGGTTTGAAGAATGACCTACACCCTGAGAAATCTTCTGATTGAGAAAGTATGTCACCTACTGGTGGTAAAGAATCTGACATCACTGGCTTTGCATTTGAATGTTACTCAAGATAAGTGGTATTTCTCGTTACTACATTGTACATTGAAGAAATTTCCAAGAAATGAAAATTACTACTGTGGAGTGGACTTTCACAGTTAAATTAATCATCATGGGGAGGACCACTATGGTGGATTACCGTAAAAGATGAAACCTCTTCCTCCTTGGTCTTCTGTCCACATAGAGGGTTATTGTGGCTCTCATCTGAAGATGATACTTCAATATTGACCGAATTGTCATGAAGCAAGCCTTCATTATGAAGTGTATAATAAAGACTTTAAGAATTATTGTTGTTACTTCTGGAATCTGGAAATGAGAGAGTAAAATCTTGAGTTGCAACAGATAATTGTCTGAGGGTTTCAAGAACTCCAGCATTGAGCCACGCCTTATTGTAGATTGGCTCTTGATTTTTGAACTGTGCTGGATGGGTCTTTTTCATGGATGCCTTCTTACTAACTTTGGAAACCACTTGTTGATGAAAGTGGTTGTTATGGGTAGGTGTATGTTCCTGCTCCAGAGAAATGGTCAAGTTAGGCTGATTGTCTCTATTTAAATCAGGTGTATGTGCCCGAATTGATTGTCTGTATGACATGGGTGAGTATGCCCCACAACCCTCCTGGACTAGAACATAGATGTGGGTCTTCTCCGGAGTGACATATTGATGAGTCACTCCACTGATAGGGACAGATTTATGTTTCTTTCCCTGTGATGTCCCTGAAATTTTTATAACATTCTGATAGGTATCAAGAATATTGGCAGGGATTTTATTCTTCTATTTCACCATTGTCGGAATGTGCATGGGGACTTCAACTGTCGGAACAAGAATATATGTCCATTCCATGTCTGGAGTAGGTTTATATGCCTTGTCCTATCCTCCTTTTCCTATCAAAATATATTGACAGTACTTATGCATAGGGGCAGAGAGTTGAGTCTGCTCCAGATTTGTCATTGGAGCTTTTCGACTGACTTCTCTAGGTGATACCAAATGAGACCATTGGCAGGCTTGATGAACATTGGCAGATGTATATTCCTACAATGTATTCTCTGTCAATTATGGTTAACGGGTTTCCTTAAATACTGGCAGATGAGACTGCTGATAGAATTGGTGATTGTAAACAGGTGTATGTTCTTTCTTACCAGTTTCCACCATATTAGAGTGGAAAGATTCTTTTGATGCAGTCAGACGAGCCTAATGAATGGCTGATGAATTATAAACAGATTTGCGTTCTTACATATAGTACTCCATCGAAATTGCCTGGCGGGATTTGTGTGTTACTATCAGACGAGTCTGGTGAGTAGTGAGATCAGGATGGATGGGTGTATATTCCCTCTCATTGTTTTCCATCATGTTAGATTGATGGACTTCTTCGGAGGGGGAAGAAGTAAGAACCTGCTTTCTTTTGACTGAATTTCACCTCTGGTGGTTCGTTTTGCATTCTCGATTCTGAGGAACTTGAGTTGAACACCTAGAGGTGATACCCTCATCATGTTGAGAGTGCACTACCACATGATTCTGGTGGTGATTGTTGGTGGGAGTCCTCAAGAAGGACTCATACCTTCTTGATCCAAGGCCTTGAGTGACTTCTTCATTCCCCTCCCTATAATATGGGAGGGAATGGTTTTTTCATTCCTAGGATAACAACCCGAAATAGTTGGGAATGGTGGATGGCACCACCTACTTCTTTACCACTGTTCGTCGCTGTCCGAACAACCAGGGTGAGTTGTTAACTTGGAGGGCTTGTTGAGTGGCCTCTAGAGTCGGAATGGTACTGTATTGATGGTATTCCCTCACCAATGCATTCAAGACCCATCGTTGCAAACACTGATTATGTGATCTCGTCCTCAGAGCGGATGAGGATCCAGTATGAGTAGCGGTCGAGGTATTCAAAGGTGTGAATTTTAAAGAATCCAGTTCGTATTGCAAAGAGATCTTGAAAAAGTGTGCATGTTTGAAATAGTAGGCATAATCAAGATAACTTTGTCCAGACTATATCTTTTGGATAGGTACATATGTTAATGATTTATTTGTTGGCCCTCATATTGAGTTTAATAGGGGCCTAAAAAATAAGTAAAACATCATTTTACTTGGTTAAGGATTCACATTAGGTTCACCATTTTTTTGTTTCTTCTGGAAATGGGGATGAACTTGTTTGTTTAAGGTTCAAACATTCCAATCGGTCCCAAATGGGTTCATTTGTAAAACCGGAAACATCCAATGATTCTATGTCTATTTCGACCTACATTCAAAAGGTAGGTGCTCATTAGTTGTGGACTGATAAGGCTTAAGAATTTGTATTGGTCGAGAGGATGGGAGGTCAGACTCATCACACCTTTTTTAGGGGAATTATTACCTACTCTGGGACTCTCTTATAGATTTAAGTTCTGATCACGAATCCATATTAATTCACCAAGTATGAAAATGAGTTTTCCTTTAGATTTGGCCATCAATGATTAATATGTATGGGATTTAGATAATCTTTTATATGTATTTGAGGTTCTTCATCGATAGTCAATCATCCGTATGTATTGGAGAATCTTATTCAATGGTATCCTTCAATACATTATATAGAAATCTCATGGTCATTATGATAACCATGCTGGTTTTAAAGAGACTTAGTGGGTCACTTGAAGTTTATTTTCATTCAGAAAGACAGATATTATTTCAGAGTTGGGATCATACCCGCAGATGGGTTACCTATGTATCCTTGTTAAAAAGAAAGTAATCATAACCCACATAGTTCTATAGGAAGGATATAGTTTAACATTACATGGGACGGAAACGAATTAATGAAATATGGGCTTAACCTTATAAAGGCTTCCTATGTACTCTACTTTTAAGGCATAGATCAAAGTCCACGTAGTTCAGGTAATGAAAAATGGGGTTTATACATGGTTAATGGACCAAAAAGAGATATCATTATTACTTTTACACTCTAAGACCACGTGAGTCATGATCGGTGTGAGAAACAAGAGGTATCAATAAACATGACAATGGTGCCACTAAAGATGCAGTCATGAGAAATGATGTAGGGCTTACTTATGTAAGACGGACCAAGTAAATGAAGATCAGGACTTAGTCTAGGAAACAAGCCAAGGAGTAGGGTTCAAAAAGGTATTTGTAATTTATGGAGATTTAGAATTTTAACTCGGGACTTACTCCTGAAAAGGAAGACCAAATTAATAGGGACTTATGATTGGGTTTTATTCTTGAGAAGGAAGCCCAAATAAAAAGAAAATAAGGTTGGGGCTTACTCCATAGGAAGATGCCCAATTAAAGGGAACTTAGAACCTGGGGCTTAATTCGGAGGGGGAGGCCCAATGTTAAAGGAACTTGGGGCTAAATCCTAATAAGGAGACCCAAAGTTAAACTAAATTATGATTGGGACTTACTTTTAGAAGGAGGCCCAATGAAGTTTTCTCAGATAAGGAAGCCAACAAAAGAACCATGCCATAAATGGATTTGAAGAAGGTTTTGAAGGCCATGTCTTGAAGAGGAAAGGTGAATTTGAGGAAAGGAGGTGACTAGGAAGGAGGCGCGCAAGTATTGTTCTGGCGTGCATGTCCTAGTCATGCAAGTAGACTTGCGTGACATGAGTCACCTTGGGCGATGAAGAATCCATAGGGTAATACTTGGGTGACTTTGAACTCATGCCCTTAGTATCATCTCTAAAGGCTTCCAAAAGGTTGGTGCGCAAGTTCCCTTTAGTGGGAAAGGTGGCGCGCAAGTGTTTCCATTTCCCTTAAGGGTTGGACACTTAGGCACGCAAGTATTGATGAGTTCTAACACTTAGGTCGTATTCTTCCTTTTTAGAGATTCCATTCTAGGTAAAGAATTACCTTAGAAGTGTTCAAAAGACATCAGAAAAAGACTTGGGCAACCAGATCTTGAATCTGAGTTTTGGAAAATACATCTCCTCAAATGGGGGGGCCATAGTGGCTATTTATCGGCCACTGGGAACCTTGGGAGAAGAAGGGAATAGGGCACACATGTGACTTGTGTGACGCCCTCCAATTGAGTTCCTGGTTCATCCCTTTGTCAATTTTTGATGTTCTCCAAAGGGTGACCCTCATTGTGCTTAAGGTATTCCCCTTTTCCATTCTTTGGACTATGTGATGGAACGGAGCATCAAAAAACTCATATTCAAAATCAAAAAATTTACCAGTTCCATGTATATTCACATGATTTCCCATCACATATCATCGTCTTAGCACTGTAGGTTCCTATCCTTTTTCTAATTCATGTTAATATCATCCACATTATTATCTTAAAACATAAACTATTCCAATGACAAGCATCCACCTATACTCCGACCATGATGCTAAAGCACATCCCAAACACACAAGGCCATACGTAACCCCAACACTACCCCTAACCCTCAAGAATGTTTTGTTCTTCCATTAAATAACCATAAGCACCAAAAATAGATTTTGTTACTATGTAATCCACAAAATGAAGCTAAATCCTCTCATAGGACACCCTTAATCATACCAATGGTCGAGTAACTAGGGTATGAGTCAAAAATAATGTCCTATAGGTTTCCCACCTATCCCTACTAGTCAAGTCTCACATTAGTTTCACTAGTCCTGACCCCAAAGCCTACAACCAAACTTGCAGACATACATGGTTCCGGGGGAATTATCCAATCACTTGTCTTAAAATTCACATGGAATCAACATACCAAAACACTTTCTACAACTAGGAAACCTATATTCAAAATAATCCACCTATTTAACTTCTCCCTTAAGGATCACAACCCATAAATCTAACAGTATATGCACAACAACATCACCTTAAATGATTCATCCCAATGGAACCAAAAACACATGGTTCAGTTAAGCAAAATTTCATTCCAATATATGTGGTAAAAGGTCATATAGGATGTTACTGGTTCTTAAAATAACTTAAAGTAATTTTTTATATCCCACAAGAGGTTCATCATTAGGGATCTAATGCCATATCTACCAACAAGGCCCACTAAACCTCTTATGAACATGGATAGTGTCATCCTCCTCAATGGAAAGTGTTTCATCATAAATTCACATGACCTTCCATCAGAAGAATGTTAATATAAAGGTCAGACAAGATAATTATAATTCCAAAAAGTTATGACATGGTAATGTTTTATATGATAAGTTTTTAACTCTTTAAACAATTAAGCCTCAATCATCAGTGAAATCACACACTATCATACCTATGTGTCACATAAATCCTACATAACTGGTATGATAAATGTGATGCATCTTCCCTATATAGTTTGAGAGTTAAAATCAAATCACTATACTCTTAATAAAGCTATAATATCGAGAGTAACATAACAAATATAAAATCTCAAACATCCATATGATTTTATCAAAGATAAAATCATGTACCACTGTAATATCACAAGCCAAAAAAGAAATACCATATCTCTGGTAACCTAGACTTACTACTAGAACATGTATTCTCTGTGAAACAACTTGATATCCATCATAATATTTAATACGTTTCTAAATAATTGGTCTATCAATTCCTAAAATTGTATGCAGAAAATTCTATAATCCGATGATACAACTTTTTAATGTAATGTTGCCCTAAACCACTGATTGGTGCTCAGGCCAATGGTCACTACTATACCTCAAGCATGCCTCCCCTTACACCAGAGGCTTCTGACTAATAGTTATTGTCTAAGATGGTAATTTGGGGAGAATATAACGCATCTAATAGAGTGCTAATTAATGGATGAAACAATAATATATCATAATAAAAAATAAACTGAAAGTTGAAGTAGATAAACCAAATAGGTGGAAAAAACTGAAACACAATTTGACCCAAACAATCATTCCATACATACAATAGTTAACTCCAACTAAGTCATTCAGATATATACCAAATAAAATAAATAAAAGAGAAAGCTTTGGCTCCATGACATCCCCAATACATACTTCACCTCGATCTCCACATATTAGTCCAAGACATCCCACTCGATCAACCCCAAGCCTCAACCCATCCTATGCCTGTAATCAAGTGAACATTTTCTTGGGTACAAAATAATAGTGGTGTCTTGTGTAGGTGTGAGTAAAAAACATGGTAGGAAAACAACAACACAATCATGTACCAACTGGAATATGTTGTGATATGAGCATGTGTATGAAAAACTGAAAATAAATAAACTAAAAATTAATATATAAAATAAACTGATGTTGATCCTTGGGTTTGTGACCGTGATGAACAGTACCTTATTTATCCAGTGTAGGGGTGTATTTTATTTTTTTTTAGTGACTTCTATAACTACATATTAGAACTCAAGTTACTCATACACTTCAATATCTATTACAATAATATGGGGGCCTTGTATACCCTGGAATCAGGTATAACTAACCTAGGGAACATTACCTCTATGTGTCTTTGGTCTAGTGGGGGAGTCTATCCATGAAGAGACCATTTCCACTAGAGGCCCTAGGATCCCCTGTTAACTATGACATGGAAGGGACACCCCTCTATATCCAAACCATATCTCGATCTAACTGTATCCACCAATGACACTTGATAGACATCATAATTCACATGTTGTAGTGTCATATTCTTTTTTCTAGAACCACAACCCAATGGCTCCAAATCCATGGAAACCAAACAATATAAAACCACCAAATCCATGGAAACTCTAACTTTGAGCTCCAAAATTTTGGTTTCCACAACTTTTATGAAACCCCAGCCATATCTGGCTCCAAATCATGGTTCTCTAACCTTATTTCAATCTTTCTAGATGGAACATTCAACAACCTACCATAAACAAAAAAACAAAAAGTCCAGTAAAACACCAATTACCTACATCACAATCCTCATCCCTTCAGGATCATATACTCAGTATAGGTTTCATGGTGACACTCGATACCATCTTACATATACCCACTCAAGTTTGGTTTTCAATAGAGAAAAAACTGGGACCCCTTAGTTTAATCCTTGTAGTGGAACCCTATCATGGGTCCTCAATCTTGCTAACGGTCTTGGGTAAACACCTAATACTCTAAGACATCGCATCCCATGACATCACCAATAAGGTAGTACTGCCTTATCAGCTACACAGGGTTCCAACACAAGTTTAATAATTAAGATATGGAACATGAACCATCTCAATATCAAAGGAATGTTGGGTCAGTTTTCTAACCCAAATTGTTCCCAATCTACACACTGTATGTCTACATAGGTCATGTCACCATGGTTAGGAGGGGATTTTTCATCCTTCACTCGTCCTAATGATCCTAAACAGCTCAAAAGAAAAAAGGATTTTTACTAATCCCTATGACCACGTTGTTGTGAAACATCAAACTGATTATGATTTTAAGGGTGATTTATAGTATTGGGAATACCCAAGGTTTTCTCTCCAAGAGATTTGATAGGTTTAGGGTATGCATTTTTAATAAAAATTACTATAAATGGGGTGATTTTGAGAATAGTTTAAATAATATAACTTAACTTAAATAGTTAAATAGTTTAAAAACAAGGATATTTTGAAAAATATGAGATAAAGGGGTCATTTTTATTTCACTACACACATTTCAAGTTCCTTATTCTTGGAGTTTCATTTAGGTTTGAAGTAATTATTTGGTTGAAATTACTTATAATCCCGATTTATTCCTAAGCCATTTACTTCATTGCTTGAAGAACCAAACCATGACATAACAATCAGATTTCCAAGGTCCAGAACATACTCATGGAATAAGAGCTTCCAAATCAAATTGAAATATCAATAAAGTGGGTAAGAAAAGTATTCTTGTGTTTTCCAATCAGAACAACACAATTCACGCACTCAAAACCACACACTGATCAGTTATAAATTTAGAGCATAACAATCTCATGCATAAAACAACCATTAAAAAATAAAATCATATAATATACATAGAATGGAATATTTTAACACCCAAATTACTCCAAAACAGTCTCTAATAAATTCACCATAACTCCCTTGACATTCATGTAGCTCCCTCACAATGAACGCCCACCGTTTAGCCCGACATTGAGAGGAGGAGAAAGCTCGGGTGGATATCCTTCTTCATTCCAGATCTTCCTATAAGTATAGGTATATCTGTAACCTCTAAAGAGGGGGGTGTAGGGAATCCTATGGAACCTTATTTTTTATGTGATTCCCTCTCCTAGTTGAAATTTTAAATTAGGATCCCATGGTTCCTTTTTATAGACAAAATGGGATGTGGTTTTGGGCAACCTGTTTTTCTCATACCACTTGTATATAGGTTTTAGGTTGTAAAATGGAATTATCCTAATTTGAAAAAAACCAAATACATATTTACCCACCTATTTAATATCTCCACCTAAATTTTAAAATAATTTGGAGGCATACATCTCGAGATATGGAAGAAACAAAGCACACCACTTTTGACTCTATGTAGATTTGGTGTCTTGGATATATCTATACGGATGGGCTACTAGATGAATGAATTGGGATTGGGATCCTTCATAAAGTTTTATCTGATGAAGTTTTAGATTTGTATGAAAAAGTTTAGAACAATTTGAGTCACGTATTTCACGCAATGTGAAAAATAGTGGATAGATGTCCTTGGGCTTCAATGCAGTTTGCCCCATTTTCCTTTTGGATCATATTCGGCTTTCCAAATCGCCTCTTCGTACAATAAAATCACCAAACCAAGTATAATTTCTATTTTTTACACTGATAAAAATTAAATTATTTAATCATATGTTAAATGAATTTTTTTATCTAATATTGAATTTCAAATAAAAAACCAGTTTAAAATAGTGGTGTAATAGTGAAATAAAGCATTGAATCATAGTACGATCAACCTACATGGACTATGATTCGAAGTCCACCCTCACCACAAGCTCGTAGGTGTTTCAAGATCCTCTTCATGGTTTAACGGTTCTAATTTGTGTGGACCCACCTCTAAAAAGCCTTAGAGTCCATCGGGTAGCTTAAATTTCCCAACCTCATCCATTGGTGGTTTTGGGGCCAAGATATCGCAAAAGGGTTATTCATGACCCTCAATAATCATTCATTTTAATTCGGCATTTTAATTTAATTAAAAAAATTTCCTTTAAATAATTTAAATAGGCTCATCACCCATAACAACATTCCCCGACATCCATGACCAAAAATATAAACTTAAGACAGAGGGCTAGTACATGAGACCACCTACCTTAATTTTAAGCTTCTATGATTCTTTCTAATGGCTGATGATAGCTTTTAAGGCGCATCCAAGATCATCATGTCTTATCTATGATGATAAAACCCACTATAACCACCTAAAGTCCTTTACTAAACCAAAAATAAATAATTAATTAATTATAACATTTATAATTAACTAAATTCCTATGTTAATCCATGATATATTTGTATAAGACTCACATGGTTATCTTACCATACCGGATCCAAGTCTAACCACCTGTGAGAGGTCCGGAAAAAAACCCCAACACCATTTTTGGAAAAATACAGAAACATCATAACAACTTATATGATTAAAAATCTTTAATTTAATGAAACCCCATATAAAGTTTATAGTGTGATGTACCTTTGGGGAAATAATGAAAGAAAATGGGTAGAAGTCATATCGGGAAGCTCTCTTCCAATGTTGTGCAAAGACCAATGGAAATCAGTAATTTCCCAATTCTATAATGAAATAATCATTTATCACCTTTGTGAAAATAATGTTGAATCATTAATATGGGAGAGGATAATAGAGAAAAAGAGGGATAAGGGTCTGTACTTATAATCATCCCTAAAAACACCCAATAAGGATTCCCTTAACCGAGGGAAAACCAAAGGAGAATGAGGGGAGGCCCCTAGTCATGTGAAAGAGAAAGAGAAGGGAGGGGGATTCACCCTCAACAACCTAAGGGGGTATAAGTTATTTTTAACCTTTAATATCCCTATAAGAAAGCTAGTGGTTTCTAGAAGTAGCTCTTACTAATTATAGACAATATTGGCTTGTCTATGTCTTTTTTGTATCCTTGGCTGTAGCAACCACCCATTCTCTTTTTAGGATCCTCCAAGCCTCTAGGATGACTCCCGAGCCTCCAAAAAATTCTAAAAAACCTATCATGAGGTGACTCAAGCCTCACAACCTGATTACGTATCACGATTCTCAAAATGACCCACCTAATAACATCAAAATTTCAAGTTTAAACTGAATTCAAAATGCTCAAATAGAAATGGTTTTTTATAGTAACAATATTAGAAGAAGAAATATATTCCATTTAAATGTCTAGAGTGACTTCACATACTTTTATAAATTATATTGATCACTTGGGCTCACTAGAATTTAAAAATTAGAAGTTAAGATCTACCTAACAAAACATAAACAAAAAATAGTGAGTTAAAACACAATTAGGATAAAGTGTTTTTTCATTTACAAAATAAGTATATGGAATTTGGGTTTTGACTCAATATCCTCCACCATGAAATAACCTTCTACTTTCTCTTCCTGATCGTAGCATGATACCATTTTTCCTGGTGTAATGATCAATTAGTATCCTCATACATGAACTAATCTCAATTTATTATATTTAACTCCTATGAATTTCACAACATGATTCTATAGTTCTTCTTGATCCTCAAACACATTTAGTGTGATAACATCCCTGACTTGATGCATTATCAATCATGTTCTATGATTGATAATGTTTACCAGAATGTATGGTTGGTTTCTTTATAAATCATAATTTATGATTGATAGTGGAAAAATCAAATAACCCTTATGTACCATATTTTTTGATCCAATTACTCTCACGTAAGCTCCGGGTTTGCACTTACATAACCTAATACATTAAAACACATCATTATTTTTCTGTAAAGACAACCCTTACATGTCATCATGGTTACCTATGCATATTGGTCAAGTTACAATTATGTATCATCTTGATTTCATTTATGTAAAGGAATGATTATTATTATGTATCTTCTTGGTGAACTTATGGCATTCTTAATTTTCTAAATCAATGAAAATAACATTTCATATCATCCTAGTGAAATTTACATTTCATCCACGTAACAATTATGTATCATCCTGGTTACTTTTACTAATTTTTATAGTTACTCTTACATATGAGTTCGAAATTTCAATGTGACATTACCTATTGGTCTTGATTACACTTACATATCACATAAACATTTTAGACCACCTTTATGTATCGACCTTCATTACTCATACATATTGGAATTTCCCATTTTTCTACTATGTATAGGTGATTTTTTTTGAAGTAGTTTGAAATGTATGAAGAATTTAGGAGTCGAGTTAATATTTATAGATAAATTTATTGTTTTATGAAAATTGTAAAGACCTGTATATAAGGTTATAAATAACCAAATACAGGTTGATCCAAAGACTAGGCAAGGAGTTAGAAAAGTCCCAATAAAAAATCGTTGTCTTGTAAAAATTTTACAGGTAACCTTTATGTATCATCCTAGTTATCTTTACATATATCTTGATTATCACTACACCAAAAATGTCATTTAGTTATTGTTTTTACCTTTTTTAAATATTATTCATTATTTGCAATTATGGAAGAATTAATCATAAATGTTTCTATGGTGGGATTTGAACTCATTTCCTCTTAGTTACTATGAAAAGTATTTACTACTCTACCAAGTCCTTCATGGGGTGACAAATTTGACTTTAATATACAAACAGACACACACAAACACACACAGATATATATATATATATATACGTTGACATATGTATATTCATGATTTATAAATACATACCTATAAAATTATCACTGCATATAAATTTATATAAATGTACTTATATATAAATTTATAAATATTTGAAAATATATATAAATATATATTAAAAATATGTAAATATACATAAATTTTCATCAATATATATAAACACACACACACACATATAGTTAAATATAATTATTTACAAATATAAATATATAGACACACACACATATAAACACACATATATATATATATAATGACCTTATATATATAAGTATATATAAATATACATAAATAAAAAAATATCTATAAATATAAATAAATTTACTTAAATATATTTAAAAACATATATAAATATATATAATCAATTATAATTTTAAATAAACATTAATATATTTAATGTACACACACACATGCCCACATTATAAGTATAAATACATATAAATACACCTAAATATATAAATACATATATTTATATATTTAATTAAATATAATTTTATATAAACATAAATATGTATAGATATATATAAATCTGTATACACATACATAAATACATATTAATATCTTTGAATTATAAATAAATAGCCATATATATATATATATATTATAAATAAATTTAAATAAATATATATAAATACAACAATATATATAATAAATATAATTATATGTATATATATAAACAAATATAAATATAAATAAATATGTATCCCCCTTGGGGGGGATTTCTGGTCCATTTATAAATGACAGTGTAGGAGATGATGGGGGAAGAGGTGCATACCCAAGAACATGCTAACGAAGCATAGAACACAAGAAGGGGCCTTTGGGCCATGTAATGGAATTCAACTCATACGACCTTCTGACCATAAAATTGTAATGGGTAGACTGTGGAGTGGGTCCACCCTTAGAGGGTGTATTGCCCGTCCTTACTGGCCCTAGGGGTGTGCATTGTATCCTTTTCTTGTGACCTCTGGAATCATAATAAATTGATAAATAAATATAGGTAAATAAATATAAATACATATATGTGTGTGTGTGTGTGTGATTAAATATAATTATATTTATATATAAACACACACACACACACATATATATATACCCACATAATATAAATGAATATACATAAATAAAGATAAATTTTAATAAATATATATTATTATAAATAAATTGATAAATATTTATATATATACATGTATATATATAATTGAATATAATTATATATGAATATTAATATATATAAATTTATACATAAACATATATAAATATACATGGATATATACATACACATCCACATAATATATATATAATTTTAAATACATGTGAATATATTTAAATATATATAAATACACACAAATTCATCAAATAAATTTAATATTTTTAAAATAATCCCTTTTAAAAAGAATTAGGGGAACCATACATGTGTCATCATTTAATTTAGGGTTTGAGTGAACCTAGATGAACCCCATATTTTGATGGGGTGGGGGTGAACCCAAACAACACCCCCCCCCCCTCAATTTTAAAACTCGAATGGGGAAACCCATGGAATCACATGACCTACTTAGCCCCACCTATCCGATGGAAGGCTGATCTGTCACAACCCCAAGACCACATCCATATGATTGGGGATGAAAATAAGTGCTGAGAAGGCATGAAAAAAATGTGAGGCCTTTTTCTGTTGTACTTGTACACATGCACTCACCCATATATATGAAACAATGTAAAGGATTAATAAAATAAATTAACAGCTAGAGTAGTCCATGAATTAAATAACCTATATTGAGTAAAATCAAAGAACGATAGATCATAACCAAAGTGTAAATGGGAAAATACACACCCAATGAGAAATTATGTCCCAACCTGACAACAATTGGGAAAAAGTAATGTTGAGAGATATTAACTCTTGATCTCCAATCCTAACCAATATACGCAGTCTTCGCACCTAAGTATCCATACACTTCACCTAAATCACTGGTAATTGATCTGTTGTCTGCATAAGACATGAAATGTATAGGAGAAGGCCATACATGGGTGATTATATACATACCTAGTGGGATTCCTTGAAAACTAATGGGGAGAAACAGAAATTAATGATATAACTAATTATCTCAACCCAAGGTAAGAGGAAAATGAAACCCAACCACACACACACACACACACACACATACTCATAAATAAATCCACATGATAGTGAAATAAAATTTCCATCTCATAGCCTAGCCCATGATTATGAGTCTATATGTAGCTCCAAATGTTTATCATTGATTCTAGCATCTTACATGTCTATTTAAAAAATTCATGATGAGGACCCACACCTTTCTACTACTCCACAAACTGAGGGGGATAATCATTAATAGAAATAATACCCTCTCCCCAATAGGATATGAGGATGCCTCTCATTAGATGTATAGAGGACCCATTATCAAATGCATCAATGAGATTCCGCTTAATAAATCTATAGAGGAACCTCACCCTGGTGCGTTAAGGGGGGTTCCACTCAGTAGATGGATAAAGGACATGCGCCCTAGTGTAACAAGGGGGTTCCACTCAATTATAGAGGACCTATTCCCTAACATTATAGGGGGTTTCTACTTGATAAGTATAAATAGAGTAATAACTCCCTAGTATGATAGGGGATGCCTACTCTATACCTAGAGGAACCACACGCTAGTATGATAGGAGGTTCCACTCATTTTTTAGTGTACTCACACACTCTTTCCATAGTTGGGTTCCACTCAAACAAGTGAAAAGAGTATAGGGGAATCACACCCTAGTATGAAAGGGGGTTTCCTAACCCAGCCTCTCTCTATTGATCATACCTGGTCATTTTCATCATCAAGAATCTCCTGAAAAAACATCAATCTTGGAACATTCCACATTGTATCTTGAGAGCCACTAAGAAAGATACCATCATGTTTTATGTGGAAAAATGTTTGGAATAGGCTATTCATGGGAAAAATCCATGTCCAAGTGGAAGAGATATGCAAGGTGGAAGTTTATCATAAAGGTACATAATGTGTGTGGGGTCCAAATGGTGTGTGGTCCTACTTCTCTTCCTAATCGTGTTTTATTATGGACATGTCTTGGAGGTAATATCATTGCCTATTGATTGTAAGGATTCCCATATATTATGTCTCATACACCTAGGGAATGCCTGAGTCAACCTTTCTTGCTAGTGTTTGTCAGGATTTTCCCATGTACCTAGTTGTGTACTTGTATATGCCCAGGTACCGGCCCATTCCCGTGAACTACTAGAGTACACGATAGTTCCTCCTGCATTGGGCAATATCCGTGTGAAGCTAGAATGAAAATTATCCCCATGGGGAGGGTCACATGGTTTGTGGGCTCATGACTGTGTGTGTGATCCTTATCTTCCAAAAAACCCTAGCCACAATAGCTAGGTGTGGATAGAAAAATGTGTTCTTTGTTTATATGTCATGTAGTTGACTTTTTTTCTAGAATTCAGAATCTTCACATGGATCCTAGATCCAAATTATCCACTATGATATAAACCATTTGACGACCTGAAATAGTTAGTGGTCACCTCCAATCATTATTTCCCATCTTTCAGTGGATGAAAAAAAAATTCGTTCATTCACACAAAGCTCACACACCGCTCGACATGCCTCCCATCATCTACCACTCGATCCTATCACCTCTCTGGATATTGAATTTATATAGAAATCCCCATAAAATACTATATTTCCCACTCCATACTCTATTTTTCAATCAATTCATTATATTTTCAACTTCCCTTAATCTATGGGTTTGATCACGCTCGAACCCACCTCAGTAAAGTCAAACCGATACCCTATAGGCCAACAGTGAAGAAGGTTATGAAAAAAGAGTGGAAAAGAACAAGTACAAAGTGAAAAAATAATTTTCCAAGAATTTTTTACTAATGATCATATATCAGTGAATTATAGGGGTGATAACATGTGCAGCAAGAAGACATATATCGAATAAACAATATAATATGTAACAAGGCTCATGTGAAATAATGGATAAATTTCATTAAAATAATAGAAGATAAGTTCCATGATCAATCATTTTATCAAGGTTAGAAACAAAAATTTATAACATGTACCATGATTATGGATTGATCATTTGTGAAGAACACATTCACCATTGATATAGAAGACCCATTACATTCATTGCCTCTCTATGCACCTCGATCTGATTGTTGTTTGTTATCTAATTATGATTCATTAATAAATAGTAAACAATTATCCTCTCAAGTATCCCATGTTATTGTAGATATCCCTTGAGAATATCTATTTCAACAATTATATAGAGGAGATTATTTTATGTTTATTAAATGAATTAATTAAATAATTTAATTAATTAATCCACATAAGGTAACTTCCAATGGTTGCCTCATCCAAACATCTAGCACCAAAAAACTCTAGGCAGCACTTAGGGTAAAGCCCATATTTCAGATTATACAATGGTATTGTATTTCCAATACAAGGATATTTTTATAAGATAATCCATTATCTAAAAAACTATGTGCATGTGATATTAATATATTTAATATTTTTAGGATATCATTTTTGGACTCAACGGACCTCATAATCTTCTATTTCCTTAGCACTTAGCTCTAAAAATATTCCTTAATATATTTCGTTGTCTTACAAGGAAGAAATATGGTCACCAATTTATTCTCCCCTTTAATGATTTTTATCCCTAAAAAGAACAATTCAAACAAAAATTGTGGGATATTGATCCCGGATCTAGCACTCTAGCTCTGAGGATCTCTCATGCACACTACCATACTACCACACCACATAAACAAAAAGAAAAAATTTTCCCCATAGGATCTACTTTTATAAATACTTGATCCCCACTAGGTACTCCATAAAGGTGGATCCATCCTTGATTTCCATCTTACCCCAATCAATGACATGTATAGGATCATGAACATATCTTCTCAACTATAACACATAGAAGATATCATGCACCCACTCCAACTACGGGGGTTATTCTAGGTGGTAAGATAACTCAATGACCCTCTATAAGATCTCAAATGTCATGATAAATCTCGAGGAGAGCCTATATCCCCCACCGAACCTCTATAATTCTTTTCATGGGAAGACTCTTAAGAAAACCTGGTATCCCTGATCGAACTCCAAGGGCCTATGTCATCAACATAAAAAAGATTTTTGCAAGCTATCGTTTGTCCTCATCTGCTTAAAAAATCACATGTACCATCGCCACCATCACCTTCACCATCTATAGCTTAATAAGATATTTCTTACCAATCTCTATCCACTATATGTGTGACTTGTAGGTCTTCCCATAAAAGGCCGTGAAAGGTGGCATGTCGATCATAGAGTTATATCTTTTATTATAATATAATTTTACCAATGTAAAGTGATATTATCATCTTTGCATGAAGTCCAAAACACAAGAACTCAACATATACTTCAACACCTTGATTGTGCACTCACTCTACCCATACATCTGGGGGTATAAAACCATAATCATCCTTAAATGGGACCGAAATTCCTCCTACAGGCCTCTAAAAAATCATTATGTGAATCATACATAATAGTCGAAGATGTTCATTGAGGGTTCCACATGATATAAGGTGATCTCCCACATGTACAACTATCACAGAATCCCCATTGAACTCAACTCCCTAATGGTAAAGAAGTGTGATGACTTCATGAGTTAGTCAAAAATCACCTAGATAGATGCATGATCTCTCGTTCTCTATGGAAGCTCTATCACAAATTCTATAGATATAGCACCCCATTTCCACTCCAACATCTCAATAGGCTATGTCATACCTATAATAACCTAGGGCTCATCCTTCACCTACTAACATGTGAGACACTAGAAGACGAACTCGATGACACTCTATCTCATACCATCCCACCAAACTAATGATGAATGTATTTATAAAAATTATATACACCGAGATTTATATCCAATGGAGAAGTGTAAAACTCCCTCACCACCTCCTCTCACATCATGACCGAAACCACTGTCCATCCATGAAAAAAGGATGATGTGATCCCCTCCTTTTGAAAATCCATCTAGAAATCTTCTAAAGATATTTGATCACAAAGAACCTCATATTCGATGTCTCTCAACTAATCCTCCCTCACATGATCGAGAAGTTTATGATTCAACAACATTGATATAATATGGATTTAACCCCTCATCACCACAAGGGTTATCTACAATGAATGAAATTATACATGCACCCCCTCCACTAATAAAGAATGGGACATCCTGCTAAGGGAATATACCACCACATTTCCCTTCCTAGGAGTATAGACTATCTAAAATGAACAGTCCTACAAGAACTCAAACCATATACTATGTATTTGGTTTATATTTCACTGTGTGAAGATATAACTAAGACTCTAATGGGTTGAGTAAACTATAAATTTCTTTTCTAGAAGATATTACTTCAAAATATTTATAGTGAAGAATAATTATGTGAACTCGAGGTCATGATTCACATAGTTATACACGTGGGGCCTCAATTGCCTCAAATAATATGTGATCACTCCCTAACTTTGTATCAACATACACCTAATCCTAGATCCAAAGGAATCAATATATAATACAAACTACACGCCCTCATGTGGTAGTCACAACACGAAGTCACTGGTCAACCTTAGCCTCAACTGCTTGAAGGATCATTGATAGTGCTAGATCTAGGTAAATGGATATCCTTATCATGTCAGGGTAGTCAAAGATGATGCAATCCTATAGAAATCCAACATAACGATCATGTTGTACCTTGAAAGTCCAAATAAATTCCACACATATAACATTCTCTTGGGAAGCACCCAAATAGGATCTACATCAATCTTCATAGGCTCCATAGCTAAACCATGCCTAGAAATAACATACCCAAAAAGTAAACCGCATGGATCTAGAAATAGATCTTCAAGAAATTACGAAAAATTGGGTTCTTCTGTAGTAAGTTTTGGACCATCCTTAGGTTCTCTGCATGATCTTAATATAATATAGAGTATATGAGTATGTCATCAATGAAAAAAACCAATAATAAGTCCATGTATAGATGGAAGATCTGGATCATCAAATCCATAAACACAATAGGGGAGTTCATCACACCAAAAGGAATCACCAAGAACTCATAGTGTCAATAGCAACATTGAAATGTAATCTTTGGAATATCAGCCTCGCAAAACCTCAACTGGTGGTTTTCATACCTAATATCGATATTCAAGAACCAAATCAAACATTTCAACCATTAAATGAGGTAGTTACTCCTAAACAAGGGGTACTTGTTCATGATCTTTTTATATTTTGGGTGATAATAATCAACATAATGTTTCATGATATTGTTAGCCTTTTTCATGAACAAAACCAAGGATGGCCAAGGGGAGACATTGTTTCAGAAAAAACCCTTATCTCAATGATCCTCCAACTACACATTCATCCCTTAGAGCTCAATAGGGTTCATATGATATGATACATTTGATATGAGTTTGTCTCTCGGTGAAAGTCAGTGAAAAACTATATCCCCACCTCATAGATACTCCCTGAACATCCTTATTGAAGACCTCCTTAAAGTCCTCCATTACTAAATCTAAAGTTTTGAAGAGCTTACTACTCAAATGGATAAACTCACCATGTGATGGGTGATGGGTTATATCCTCCTTCATGAAAGGCCCACACACTCATCAATGAGATCCCTCTCACCCATAAAGTAGAATCTCATCCCATCTATCTAAAGGAATCTGATCCACCTATGATAATAGTCGATCTAGAATTGAAGCATGGAAAACTAGTCCATAGCTAAGGTGAAGTCATAAGGTTTCATCATGATAACCAAGAGGTACCACATGAATGTCTCTCCACCAAGTGATTGCTTGCATATCGAAAGATAAGTGATACCAAATAATCAAACATGTCCAAAATATCTAGAATAAGCTATTATGTTACCGTCTCTAAAGGGAGATCTATATCCCTCACAAGGGATACAAAAAATTAACGAGTGACTCACAAATGTGTTAAAAAATACTATATAATGTGTATAATAAAAACATATCATACCTCGTATCATCTCGTGAGATGTGGGGTCATAATTCTCCAAGGCTTACAGCTACTCACAGCTCTATATGCTAGCTCCTTAATCGAAGAATAGTCCGCATGGTGGTGGTGGTGGAAGTATCTTATAAGGACTCCCTCCACCTATATATCCACTTATTAGAGCCCCTACTACTTATATTCCAAATTTTTCTCCCTAAGAGCCACCCTATCCATGCCTTGAAGAACCTTAATCATAACATTTCCTCTATTGTGGTAATCCATCCCCTTCCTACTTTCACTCTTCAGGACGTATGATTAGGAAATCACACACTATGTGACCACACTCGTCAAATTTATAGCAGTTAACCTCTCCAAGATGACTTGGTCTTCTGTGCAAACCCTACGCTGCATGGCATCATGATTGAGACTGGTTGTGAGGAGTTATCCTATGCTAATATCGTGATGACTATAACCTACTAGTCATTACAGAAAAATCAACCCAATTTCACCCACTTCCACATCCAACTAAATGTAGTCCCTCATATAGGAATCTCTCCATCACCATCTGCCACTCTAAAACTCAATCATAGGTCATAATGCATAAAGTTACCACACAAGCATGGATTTCTCTTTGGAGACCCTGTTCAAACTTCCATGTCTGAAAGTAAAAATCATGCACCCTTTTGAGGGAGTTCCAAATAAAGTTAGTGAACCTCAAAGCATACTAAGTGAATATCATACTACCCTGATGCAGATCTAAAATATCCTAAATATGAACTCATCACAATAACATTGGATAATACACATCACGAGATAACTTCTAAAAATAAAATAGTGAGAGTGTTGTCTCATTGTGGGTCTACATGAAAAGACTTCATAAATTACCAGCTACTCTATGGAAAAGGATGGCTACCGGCCCAAATATCTAGTCATTCAGGGCATTTACGAGCCTAAATAATTAGATCACAAACTCATCACAATCCACCATAGCTAGGGGATCTTGGTCACTATGGAACCATAGTGGACTATGACATAAGAACTCACATAGTGAATTAAGTCTACACACATCCTTATTCTACTCTTCTAGTACTAAATACTACTTGATAAGAAGGGTCATTTCTCCATAGCCACATGGGGGAAACACATAATGAGATGGCCCTTGAACTATTACCACATCAGTCATTGTATCATTTTCACGATCCTGAATTGGTATCCCAGTTGGTAGTCTTTATGGATAAATCCTAAATGTGATCAATATATACCATAGTTATATGATAATATCTACATGTATGTGGATTTTATTAATGAAGGATGGTCAATTGACTCAATCTTATATGATGCATGTACCATTGTTACCTGAAACAAATGTCTTATTATGTCAAGTTGACAAATAGGTAGTCAGAGTCCTGATATATGGATACATTATCCAACACACCAACACTAGATTCCCTTGCAGTAAAATAGAACATGAGACACTTTGACACCAATTCCATAAGCCTCAACCAAATCCTCAGTATGGTTCTAAATCAAAATATGAAATGAGGACAAACCACCTTTGATATCATTATATAACAACCTGAAATACAAGGGCCCTCCTAGTTGGAAAAAATCTAATCCGTCAGAACCCCAAGCCTACCTCCATAGTCTAGGGGATTATGACAAGAACCAAGAAAGAATAACATAAAATGGGAGGCCTTTTCAATATGTACCTGCATGTACTCACTCGATCATATCCATGAAATAGTGAAAAGTAATAATTATAGATAGTAAAATATAGAGTAATACATGCATGTAATATCCTCTAGGGAATAAAATAAGGTTATAAAAGAATACAACCAAAGTATAAAAGGGAAAATACGCACCTAACTAAAAATGAAGTCACATAACAAAAACAATTGTGATAATGTAAAATTGAGAGAGCCCAAGTACTAATCACCATGACCGACCACCGTACATAGACTATTCACCTGAGTATCCCTACGCTTCACTAAAATAACCATTGATATGTATGTAATCTATATAAGATTTGACATGTGTAGGAAAAAACCATGTAGGGATGATTATATACATACCCAGTAGGATGACCTGAAAACCGAAGAGGGGAAATCGAAATATATAATAGAATTAGCCAGATCAACCCACTATAAAAGGAAAATGAAACCCAATGATCTATATATATATACTCATAATGAAACCAAAATGAGATAGAAAGGGGATCTATATCACATAGCCTAAACCAGGATGATGAGTCTACCTGCAGTTCAAAATGTCCATCATTGATTCTCATCTTCTCATGCGTCTTTCTGAAGAATTCAGGAGGGGGACCCACACATCACCACTACTCTATAGCCTCAGGGGGAAAATATAGAATATAAAGATAATCAACTACCTAGTTTGATAAGGGTATTCCTCTCAATAGATGTATATAAGATTCATTCTTGTCACGTTAGAGGATGCTAAAAAATCATGGAGGGCTTGTTCCCTAACACGATAAGGGGTACCACTAATCATGTATAATTATAGGACTCAAGACCTAGTATGATTGGTGGATGTATACTATATACCTGGAGGAATCTCTCCCTTGTACAATAGGTGGGTGCCACTCTGTGGGTAGATGACCCATGCCCTTGTTCCATTGGAGGTGACACTAAAACCATTTCCTGGAGTATGGGGTCCCATACCCTTGAATGATAGGGAGGTTTTAATCTCTGGGATCTCTCTTATGAACCTTCATGATCACTATCATCATCAATCATTTCTTGAAGAATCATCATTCTCATAACATTCCACATCATATCTGAAAACCACTATAAAGGATACCCTCACATTTTATGTTGAAAACGTCTTAGGATAGGCTACTTATGGGCCAAAATCTGTGTTTAAAAATGATGTGTAAGGTGGAATTTTTTTATAGAGGTACATGGCGTGTATGGGGTCCATATGGTGTGTTGTCCTGCAACACGTCTCGGTCATGTTCATTTCTAGAAATGGATAAAAGGCTATATTACCACACATGGAATGTAAGTGTTACCACATGGTGAGTCTCATCCACTGGGAGAATGAACATGTGCTTCTACCCATTCTCGTGTCCATCAGGTCATGCCCATATACCTAGCCATGTACTTGGTCATGCCTGGGTACCGACCTATACCTATGTACTCTCATAGTACACAACATGTCCTCCCAGATGGGGTGCTTCCATATATAGATAGAACATGGATTATCTTATTGGGGAGGGTCTAATGGTGTGTGGGACCACAATATGGACTGTGATAGTTGTCTTCCCCAAAACCCTAGTTGTCCTAGCTGGGTGGGGGAATGTATTCTTTAACTACATATTGTGTAGTTGAATTTTCCATAAAAAGTCAAAATCTTCATGAAGATCCAAAATCTAGCTTCTCCATCACAATTCAATCACTTTTACCCTCTAAAATCGATGGGGTTCACCTCTGGTCATCATTTCCCATCATCCAGTGGTCTGAAAATAGATTATATTTTTCATGAAGCCTACATGCAACCCGGTGTGCCTCCCATAATCTTTTTTTTCAATCTCATCGCCGCTCTGAATCCTAGAACTATGGAGAATCAATCTGAACCTATGATCTATTACATTACATCCTTTATTGTCTAATACATTGTTCATACACCCAACTTCCATGAATTTGAGGGTTCAATCATGCTCAATCCCAGCCTAGAAAATTGAAATAGTGGCCCCACAGTCCCACAATGAAGAACACAATAAATGGAGGGAAGAAATGCATAATAACAAATTAAATAAATCATTGGCCAAGATTTTTGAGCCAAACATCAAAGATCAAGGATTTACATGGGTGATAGCATGTGAAACAAGGTGAGAGATATCGAATTAATAATATAATAGGCAGTAAGTCTCAATCAAAAGAATAGATAAATTGTATAACATGGATAATAGATAAAATCCATGCTCAAGCTATTAATCAAGGGTGGAAACCACAATTTATAATCCTTAAGAATATTAAGGATTGATCATTATGTAAGAACATGTCTGGTAATGATGGAGAATACCCTCTGTGTTCACTGCCTCTTGATCTACCTTGATCCGATAATCATTCGTCATGCAATTTCGATTCACTAATGAAGAAGGAACAATTAACCTATCATGGTTACTAGGGTCATGAAGCTAACCCTTGAGAATTTCTATAAGAGAAGTTATTTAGAAGAGATTAGTTTTAGTGTGTTAAATTAATTAATTAAATAATATAATTAATTAATCCACTTAACATACCCACCAACGGTTGCCTCATCCTAATGTCCATCACCGACCAAATTTATTTCATGCCTAGGACAAACCACACATTGCAGATTCAATCATGTGATCAGATTTCATATCTATGGCTCCATTTGGAAAAAAATCCATTATCTATTATGTATGATATTAATATATATAATTTTTTTTATAATATCAATTTCGAGCTCATCGGGCCTTGAAATATCTCGTTGTCTTAGTGAATGGCTCTGAAAATATTTATTAATATATTTAAGAGTATTACATGGAAAAAATAGGTTCACTATAACCCATGATAAACCCCAATTATGAAATGGGATAGGAGAACATGATCCAAGTGGTTCAATTGTGCTTGTAAATTTTATTATTTCGATATTTCTACTTCATCATGGTAGATTCATTTAATATGAGGAACACCACATATTGGCCTCAGTGTTGACTAATATTTATAAATAATTAATAAATTTTAAATATGTAAATTTATAAATAATAAATTATTATTATTATATATTAAATAATTATTAACTATTGATTATTAATTATTAATAAGTGGTAATTTTTTTAATTAAATATATATTTTCATAAATTTAACATCAGGTTTTAAAAAAATGCTGCTAAAATAAAATAAATAATTTTAAAAAATAAAATTTCATATTTAACGATGGTGTGAACCACTGCTAAAAACCACTAGTAATGGTCACTGGTTTTAATAAACGATCATGAATTAATTTCATTTTTTTTAAAACAAATGATTAAAAAAATAAAAAAGTTTCATTTAGAAGTGGTTTTGAAATGCACCATTAAAAAATGACACTAAATACAAATTATATTATAGTGTCTCTATGGCTATAAAATAAGTCACATTTGATGATTTCATAGCTATTCTTTCCTATGTCACACAATTTTTTAGGCCATAAACTTTTTGTGAATATTGTCAAGACCCTATTATTTGTCATCCAGTTCCTCAAGAGCCGACATAAGAGCATTGTGAAGAGGTGGTTGTTTTTTTGAGAGTTTTATTCCAAATTTATACATATTTTTTTCTATGATTTCCATGGATGGTGATCCTAACTTCAGAAAGGTAACTAAATAAATCATCTTTATTCTCATTAAATCTCATCTTTAAACTGTGAATTTTTTTATGAATCACTTGTAATTTTGGTTCTTTCACTTTATTTTCTACTTCATAAATACTGGTAATTTTTCCCAAATTTTTTTTATAAAGTATAATGGACCCCCTTCATATATATTTGGTTTGAAAAGGATCTATATAAGGCATTTATTTCCTTTTGATTTGTAAAAATAATTTTATAGTTGGCACTAGTAATTGAAATTTCAGTAACATCATGGATTTTGATTACATAAATTACAATAGAAAAAATATAAGTGATTGAGTGTATTACAAAATTTCAGAAAATAATTGAGAATGAAATTAATAGAATAATAAAAATTCATTGATCTGATAATTGAATACATTACAAATCTGGTAAGGTAGAAAGTTATTTGGAGAAGCATGGAATTAAGAATAATATCTCATTAGTGAGAACACTATAACAAAATAATATCTAGGAAAAGGGAAATGAATTGGTATGAAACATAAAAAAGACATTACTCATGAATAGTGAAATCACTCATTAATATTGGAAGGATGTTTTGTAGGCTTTAGTGTTTACAAAAAATTGATCCTTACTGAGCCCCAAAGTGAATACGACTATATATGAGATGTGGCATGGAATAAAACCATTGTTAAAGAACATGAAAATGCTTGGTAGAAATTGTCACATTCTGAATAAATAAATTAAGGTTAATATAGATATTCTATGTATTAATGTATATTTTTTGGCTACTAATTAAAGATTAAGTCTAATAAGTTCATCAAAAATAGGCTAAAAATGATCATGGAAAGTAGTGATGTGAGAGTTATTTAAGGGAAAGTTTGGAACAAATATTTAATTTAATACATGAGAAGGACTATAAAGAAGGAGAAAAAATAGATGAAAATAATAGTGACCTTTGCAATCCAACATTCAAGAAAGACTCTAATACTAAATCAGTGGATGAAGAGGTTGTTGAATGGGGTTATCCATTAACTCGGTAGATAATTAGATGAGATAAGACCAATGAATAAAATATTATCAATTAAAATTATACTGTAACACAAACATAAAGGGTGGGAAATGTAGATAATTTTCTGTCTACAAAGGACTTACATCTGATTAGACCACTAGATGTTTCCAAACTGAAACTTATGAGTGTGGAAAAAAGATTCACAATAAACACATGAAACAACATCTAAAACGTTAAAGATTAACCTCTCCCAAATTAGCACACCATTAAACCCACCTTCCAGACCTAAAAGGTTAATATAAATAATTATGGAAGGAAACCTAATGAAAATTACTATATAGGAAATTATGTGGTTCAAAATTACATCGTAATCAAAGGGAAACAACTACTTTAATTGGATTTAGGGAAAATAGATTATGATAAAAATTGTTAGAGTCCCCAATAAAAATTTATCAACCCTTAACTAAATAGATAAGATCATCTGTTTCTCATAGTTTTCCCCCATCTAATTTTTATTGAATTAATTCCACAATAACTAAACAGCATGGAAGAAACATTGTTTGGTCAAATATCTCTACCACCTCAAATTTTCCTCCAACTGAAATATGAAAGATTCATTAAGATCTCACTATTCCTCGCATTTTCTTCACTCTTTCAGGAAGAAATATTCTATGACTTTAACTGTTGATATCACCGCTTATTTTTATATTATTTTCACCCAGCTTCTAGTTATATGAAAATTGTTTTTTTCATCCCACCACCTTGTTTGGTTCTAAAAGCTAAAATATTTGATTGTATCCTACTATTGTCCAAAAAATGGTTTCCACAATTTGTAGTAACCCAATAGTCACCTACATGGCAGTCATATTTTGATGCCTCATAACTAAGTACATCTTCACCTTTGTATAACCTTCATCCATTCTATGAACATCTAAAAATAAGAAATACAGTTCAACACCAGAACTTATAGTCAACCAAGTCTGAATAAGTTGTAGAATTGCCATAAGAGAACCCACATAACCACTTTCTTTAACATATATACTATATTTCATGCTCATTGAATCTTTCCTAATTTTATATCCCTATCCTTCAATATATTATAAATAAAATAAAAAATAAAATCAATGTTCTTCATCCAAGAGTGAAACATTCGGTTTTACGATAAGTGAATCATACACTGTGAATCATAAATGAGCACCCGTAACTTTGAAACATTCCAAGATCCCAATGAAATCCATTCATAAATATTTCAATATTAAATTCTATCATCAATGAAATGTACTTAATTTCGTTGAATAGAGAGAGATAACTGGTTGATGTTTTGATATCCAACCTACTGTTGTTCCACTAAATGTAAAATAGTATCTTGAAGTGCTCTTTAGTGAATCTGAATATCCCCCAATGTATGAATCTATAATTCTTTTCAAATAATAATGTGTTTTAAATGAAATTTATATGATTCTAGAAACCTTTATGTATAATTGAACCCATTTCACTAATTCCGAGTGTCCCCTTCTAGTGTTTGACATGAATTTATTGATGAATCCCACTAGTTGTGAAATAGAAAGATGAGTATGGAGCATGGAATACATCAAGATTCTAAAAGATGATTCATATTAATTTTTTCCATATACTCAACATTCACTTCCATTAGATTTGGATTCTTATTACTTAAGATGAAATTCATATCCAAGTGTATGGTCACTATTTTTTCTCCACTCATTCTAATTTTTCCACCATATACCAAACAATGTTTTCTCAAGTCTGATATAGTGTACCAACGATTTAGTCTATTATAATACATATCCCCAAAATCTATTTTCGCAGATTGAGGTACTTTATCTCTGACATTTTGAACAACTTATACTTTATCTCATAAATCCATTCTTTCATTAGACCCGATATAAACATGTCATCCATGTAAAGTATAAGGATAATGTACCTCCCATCATCAAACACCTTCTGATAAAAATAATGGTAATAATTTCATTGGAATAACTTCCATTCAATCCTGAAATCATTGAATTTAAAATTCCAATTATTTGGAACATCCTTCTATCTATAAGGGTTATGCCTTAGATTGTACAAAAAATTCTATTTTATAGTTCTTTTGAAACCATTCTATTTTCAAATAATGATTTCTTTTTAAAAATATCTTTGATGAAATGATGGATTCACATTAATTTTATCCAAATTTATTATTTTAGAATGAACCATACTTAAAATAGTTTGAATAGTTTTCTTCATAATAAAAAAATAAAAAATTTCAAAGAATTTAACTCATTACATTAATTAATGATGTTTAAAACTAGTCTCTCCTAGTACTTATACCTTCTATCCACCTCTTCCTTCATCGAAAAAAACTCACTTGTTTTGGATAAATTTATACCTATAAGGTCTTTCTATTATCTCTCAGGTTCTAAAACATGGAGGGATTAAATTTTATCCCACAAAAATAACTTACCCCACATATAGTCTTCTTAACTTTTTGACACACTTAGGATCTTGAGTTTTCCATCGCCTTTGAGAAAAACATAGTGAAAGGTAGTTCTAGACCTTTGTAGTGGCCACATTTCCCTATTAGATTCCAATAGTTTTCCCCATAATTGAGATCATACTGGAAATAAAACATCTAGAGTCTAAAAATTCAATGATTTAGATTCCAAAGTCTTTGAATGATCCAATAATTTAGACCTTGAAAATAGAATCTAAATATGAAATTCTTTATGAACCTCCTTTGACTGGTCTGGTGTTTCCAGAACTATTAAGATTACTAGATTTTTTAGAATTTTCATATCTTCTAGATTCTCATCTTGGTGAACTGTTGATTCTAAATATACATTAAACTCACAATAATTTATTTCTTGGTTTTGAACCTTTAATATGTTCTCTTTATTAATTATTAAATTCCTACTTTTGATGACCTTTTGAAGATTGTTATCAAATCGTCCAAAACTAGACTCTTCATCACCATAACCCACAAAGTTAAGTGATCCAGACTTAACCTTCAACTTTTCATAATCCTTGGAATCAAGTGAGAATAATCCAGTGCGATAAATACTATGTGTTGGTTGAATTTAACCTTACATCAAGACCTAAATTCTTCAATTGTGGTTTTCCAATTAGTGAAGATAAACTATAGTTGATCATGTAGAAAGAAAAGTTCACCAATTACACCCAAAAAACATGGGGAACCCTACGTGAATCCACTTTCTCCTTGATTTCACCACCAAATTATTGTCCATGATTTCAAAAAAAATTGTTTTCTAGATTCTATTAAATGTATTCTCAAAATGAATCCACATTATATAGAAAAATATTTGGAAATCCCTACTACCACACCCCGCCATTATCAAACCATAAGAACTTCAATATTTTTCCAATAACTTTTTCAATAATGTCCCTATACTGGATAAAAGTATTGAATAGATCAAACTCACACCATAGAAACTACACCCATAACATGTATGTAGAATCATAAATTCTGGTCATATAGAATAGTGAACCTCTATGAAAATAAACTGTATTTGTTCCCCAAAAATCCATGTGAACTAACTCTATCCTTTAGTAATTTACTGTTTAACTTTCTATTTGGAAAGATTCATTCTGTATGTTTATAAAGATACTATATAACATCATGTCTTTTTATCACATAAACTTTCATTACATTTTACAAAACCGAGGATCTTTAAGGTTTAGTGTCTTGGAAACCAGGAACATAAAACATGAAAAGAACAAAAACACTCTTCTTAAACACTTTAAAGGCTTCTCCTTAAGTTCATCCTAGGTTCATTACTGCATCTCATAACCTGGGGACATACATCAAAAGAAAGGGTGAGCAGAAAGCCCAGTAAGGGAAACAAGAGAAACATTTTACATGTGAACTTGAGATACTTCAATAAGGACATGAAAAGAATTTTAAGGCATGAGAAAGAAATAATGAGATACATCATAAAAAAAATAACATTTTTCATAACTTGAAGATGTGGCTGCAACATTTAATATTGACAATCGTTTCGTTTCACCAAGGTCCATCCCCAAGGTGCCGTTAAAAATTACCAAGGTTATTCACCATGGCGTCGTTAAAAATGGTCATCTCTAGAGATTAAGTCTTTACCCAATGCATTGGAGCTCTATCAGGGCACACCCTTAAATTTGCCTTTATTATCATGTGATCCACATATATCATCATCAAAAATTTCATAAATAACCCATATAGCATAAAATAAATGGGTTTCATTTCATAATCATAACGTTTTAAAAACTGCTTTAAAGACATGATCTTTACATCACTTTAAAACCCACAGAAAAGGAAGGTGGGTATCATGTATGTAAATCCGAGAAATTAAAATAGAACATTTTGTTATATATGTGAATACCCCTTTAGAAAAAGAGCTTTGAGTATTCACTTAATAATATAAATGAACTTTAGAAAAAAAGAGAAACATTTTGAGACGGAAATTCTGCAGCATAACGGCTATGTTACGAGGTTTTAGAAGACATTAAAAAGAGAGTAAAATGGGTCAAACATTCATAAATGACCCATAAAATAGTATATGGACAGAATAAGAAGGATACATGATCATGGTAATGAAATTTCAAGGACATACCATTTGAAATCAAAAACATGGACGAAAGACAAAAATTAGATTTCTCTTATAAAAGTTCGGCAGCCTAACGGCGTTACTTAAACTTCAACAAAAATGATTTGAAAAGATCAAATAGGGTCTCTCATCGTGTGAACATAAGAGTTCAGTATGATAGATATAGAGATAATTCCCCAACATAACAAAAATGAACTTAAAATAATTGACATGAAAGTAGAACTTCAAAATGAGAAGGGTGAAGAACCACTTAAAAATTCGGCAGCCTAACAGCGCCACTTAAAACATCAAAATACTGAATTGAAGAGATCAAATGGGGTCTCTCATCATATGAACAAAAGAGTCCAGTATAATAGATATCGAGATCATACCCCAACATAAAAAAAGTAACTTGAAAGAATTGACATGAAAGTAGAACTTCAAAACGAGAAGGGTGAAGAACCACTTAAAAATTCGGCAGCCTAACGGTGCCACTTAAAACTTCAAAATACTGAATTGAAGAGATCAAATGGGGTATCTCATCATATGAACATAAGATTCCAGTATGATATATATAGAGATCATACCCCAACATAAAAAAAGGAACTTGAATGAATTGACATGAAAGTAGAACTTCAAAACGAGAAGGGTGAAGAACCACTTAAAAATTCGGCAGCCTAACGGTGCCACTTAAAACTTCAAAATACTGAATTGAAGAGATAAAATGGGGTCTCTCATCATATGATCATAAAAGATAAGTATTATAAATTTAGAGATCATACCCCAACATAATAAAAAGTAACTTGAAATACTTTACATGAAAATAGATCTTGAAATATGAGAAGGGAGAAAGAATCCGTTACAAAAATTTCGGCAGCCTAACGGCGCCACTTAAAACATCACAAAATGAAATAATGAGTGTAAGAGGGAATCTATCATTATATTAACATGAAAAGGGCAGTAAGAGGAGTATAAAATAACATCCTCCAACATAAGAACATGGAGAATAAAAGGAATGACATCAAAGATATTACTTGAAATGAAAGAGAGAGGTCGGATCCCTTACCTTAAAATGTAACTCTTAAACCTCAAAGTTTGGGACCTTGAGGGCTTGGGGGCACCTTGGGAGGACTCCTTGGGAGGTAATGAGACCATAAATTCGTTGGGAATGAGTGGGGAGTCGAATGGATGAGAGGAGGTCTTGGTATTTATAGGGAAAGTGAGGGGACAAGGCTTTAATGGCCAAGGGACACCTCACATGTGCTTTTCTCAAACCCATGTGCTCTCCCTTGGCATTTATCATGGAGTTAGGCCACATGGGGCCCCCAAAACAATAATTCATCACCCTTGGCCGGCCAAACCTTAAAATATCTCATTACATCATCATGACACAATTATGATGTCATTAAACATACCGAAACCCTAAAACTGCATTTTTACTATTCACTGATAAATTCATCTTTCTCGGAAAAAATCCCCAAAAATTACCTTAACATAATATCGATGCACTGAGTTCAAAAATGAAATAGATTTTATAAAAATAATTTTCTAAATATTTTCAATTAATTTTTTAATTAAAAAACACTATTCACCCGAAAAAACTAATACTTGAATAATAATTAATGAAACCATTATTTAACCATTTTATTGAATCACATTACTTAATCAAGGTGCCTAGATTATTTTAAAACTTTCTTTAAGTGAGATTACTAATCCATTTGGTCACATTACTAATCCTAAGCGTAAAATCACTATTCACAATTTACTATTCATCAAAAATCAAGTTGATCTTATTAGACTCTAAATTTCGTACTGGACATAATTGTAGAAGACCATTTTTTGAAAATAATTACACATTTTTAATTATTTAAGGTTTACACAACCATTTTTAAAATATCCTTTTTCTAAAATTCATCAAAAATATGCATGCTATATTTATCCGGTCATTTCAAAATTCATAAACTTCATCATAAGAAGAAATCCCAATTTTTATTTAAAACAAGGATTACACAAGGCAGTTACGGTCTCGTTACATAGCCCCTTATAATACCAGCATAGGACCTAAGAGTAAGGTGTGCTAGGGTGATAGAATCTTGGGGCGGCTCAGTCAACATTGCCCGAGTAGTAATTTCTATCAGTTTGAACTTCTCACGAAGGCGATTCCGTTATAGCTTCACATGATGAAGTTCGGCTTGGATTTGATCCAGAGAAAAGATCAATGGTGCTACCTCCTTCCCAAGCTCTGTTAGATGGGCTTCGATCGGTCCAAGACTACTAGGTGAGGCCATCGAATCTTCTTTCTATAATAATTAACCAAGATTACTTGTATTTAGAGACAATAATCAAAACATTTTGTTCACAGTGGTCATATTGACCGATGGTCATATAACAATCAAAACCCAATGGTCTCATTTTAATTATAATCATGTTTATCAAATAAAACATTTTTGTTGAGTATAAAAATAAAATAAAATAACACATAAAATTAGGAAAAAAGATTTATTCAAAATTTCGGGCCGTTACAATCTTCCCCCCTTAAGAAATTGCGTCCTCGCAATTTTTAAAATTGGGTTTTGAAATTTCATTGAAAGTCTCACATCGGAAAAAGAGTTAGTAACACTATTACTTTAAAAGAAATAAAAGGGAGTAAAAAGGCCACCCTAGTTTACTCATACTAGGATTCCATGTAGGAAACATGGACATGGAGGAGAAAACAAAGGGTCACGTTCTGAGGGAGAGTGATAGAGAACATGATTAGGAGAAAGTTAATCATAAGAAAATCCCAAATTTATGATGTGTGTAAGCAGTCATTGATTAACTAGTAGGAAACATAAATCAACATCGTTTTTGTTTTACGTTCCTTTTAATAACTTTGAAGAATTCATTTACAACATAGAACAAAAACATAAGGAAATATATCTACCATCATGTAGAGTTTCATACTTTAATAAGTTTCTACCAAAACTAATCTTTTCTCCAAACGATGAGAATTCAAAACTACTTGGTCTCATCAAAACACAAGAATCATCTTCTAGAGAATCACATAATCCACAAAAGATCAACTATCTATTTCTTCTATCTTTAAACATTATCCCAAAAACAGAAAGAGTAAGGTAAAAAACTGTTCAAAAAGAAATAATCCCATAGGAATGGAAACTACTTTTAAATATTCAAGTTCCATGGTACTACCCAAAGTTCATCATAGTCCATTCCGTAAATAATGGTCCTTAAGATTCCTCAAAATAAACCTAACTAAGATTGAAACCCAAATACAAGAAAGATTTGATAACATAGTCTTCCAAAATAAACTTCATTGTTCATCTCCAAACAACATCAACCACTCCTAACATCTTATAACAAAAGTAGCTAACCTAAACATATTTTACCCAAGATAGGTTAGTCATTTCCATAAGTACCCTAAATTACTATAAGTTCACCTTAAATTCATCAATTCTTCAAAATATAAGTCAACCTTACTCCTCAATGAAAATTCCGTAGTAATCTATTTACCTCGATCAAATATAGTTCCCAAAATAATGAACGTCTTCCAAAATAATAATCATATTTTAATCCCCTAATCATCCCTGTCATATTAATACGACAATCGTCGCATTTCCTATCACATTGGTTGTCGGGACATGTTCTTCCATTTCCCACCATTAACTAAGAAAAGAAAGCATAATTAGGGGCTTAAGTACTTAGCTAATAATCATGAAAAGGAACTGAAAGCATATAAGGATAACTTGTAGATGAAAGGTATACCCTAACTTGTGATCTCCTAGGTTCCCATCTAGGTTATGCATGATCATATATTCTTATGTGAATCTATATTTTATTTTATCTGTGTTCCTTTATCAATGGTTCATACTAAGCTTATGAATTTACCAAAGCATATCCCCCGGGAGTGTCGTAACCAAGAGTGCAGCAAGGCCCGTTGTCGTGTACCAGTTCCCTTTCGAGTCTAGCTCAAAGCGGTGTTTTCGGGTTTTACCCCTATGTACATCTGCGCCAGAGCCACCTCTACCTGCTCGTATCCAGACAAGGATGTATTTGCTTGGCAACCCCTAACTCAATCCTCATCAAAATACCAGGAATATTTCCTATATTTAAACTTTTCTATAGGGTTCTTCCTAGTGTTTTCATATCGTAATTTCCACAAATAACTAAACCATCCTTTGATACCAACTATAACATCTCTTCTTTTTATCACATAAACTTTCATTACATTTTACAAAACCGAGGATCTTTAAGGTTTAGTGTCTTGGAAACCAATAACATAAAACATGAAAAGAACAAAAACACTCTTATTAAACACTTGAAAGGCTTCTCCTTAAGTTCATCCTAGGTTCATTATTGCATCTCATAACCTGGGGACATACATCAAAAGAAAGGGTGAGCACAAAGCCCAGTAAGGGAAACAAGAGAAACATTTTAAATGTGAACTTGAGATACTTCAATAAGGACATGAAAAGAAATTTAAGGCATGAGAAAGAAATAATGAGATACATCATAAAAAAATAACATTTTTAATAACTTGAAGATGTGGCTGCAACATTTAATATTGACAATAGTTTCGTTTCACCAAGGTCCATCCCCAAGGTGTTGTTAAAAATTACCAAGGTTATTCACCATGGCGTCGTTAAAAATGGTCATCTCTAGAGATTAAGTCTTTACCCAATGCATTGGAGCGCTATCAGGGCGCACCCTTACATTATCCTTTATTATCATGTGAGACACATATATCATCATCAAAAATTTCATAAATAACCCATATAGCATAAAATAAATGGGTTTCATTTCATAATCATAACGTTTTAAAAACTCCTTTAAAGACATGATCTTTACATCACTTTAAAACCCACAGAAAAGGAAGGTGGGTCTCATGTATGTAAATCCCAGAAATTAAAATAGAACATTTTGGTATATATGTGAATACCCCTTTAGAAGAAATAGCTTTGAGTATTCACTTAATAATATAAATGAACTTTAGAAAAAAAGAGAGACATTTTGAGACGGAAATTCTGCAGCATAACAGCTATGTTACGAGGTTTTAGAAGACATTAAAAAGAGAGTTCAAATGGTTCAAACATTCATAAATGACCCATAAAATAGTATATGGACAGAATAAGAAGGATACATGATCATGGTAATGAAATTTCAAGGACATACCATTTGAAATGAAAAACATGGACGGAAGACAAAAATTAGATTTCTCTTATGAAAGTTCGGGAGCCTAACGGCGTTACTTAAACTTCAACAAAAATGATTTGAAAAGATCAAATATGGTCTCTCATCATGTGAACATAAGAGTTCAGTATGATAGATATAGAGATAATTCCCCAACATAACAAAAATTAACTTAAAAGAATTGACATGAAAGTAGAACTTCAAAATTAGAAGGGTGAAGAACCACTTAAAAATTCGGCAGCCTAACGGCGCAACTTAAAACATCAAAATATTGAATTGAAGAGATCAAATGGGGTCTCTCATCATATGAACATAATAGTAAAGTATGATAGATATCGAGATCATACCCCAACATAAAAAAAGGAACTTTAAAGAATTGACATGAAAGTAGAACTTCAAAACGAGAAGGGTGAAGAACCACTTAAAAATTCGGCAGCCTAACGGCGCCACTTAAAACATCAAAATACTGAATTGAAGAGATCAAATGGGGTCTCTCATCATATGAACATAAGAGTCCAGTATGATAGATATAGAGATCATACCCCAACATAAAAAAAGGAACTTGATAGAATAGACATGAAAGTAGAACTTCAAAACGAGAAGGGTGAAGAACCACTTAAAAATTCTGCAGCCTAACGGTGCCACTTAAAACTTCAAAATACTGAATTGAAGAGATCAAATGGGTTCTCTAGTCATATGATCATAAAATATCAGTATGATAAATTTAGATATCATACCCCAACATAATAAAAAGTAACTTGAAATACTTTACATGAAAATAGATCTTGAAAAATGAGAAGGGAGAAAGAATCTGTTACAAAACTTTCGGCAGCCTAACGGCGCCACTTAAAACATCACAAAATGAAATAATGAGAGTAAGAGGGGATCTATAATTATATTAAAAAGAAAAGGGAAGTAAGAGGAGTATAAAAGAACATCCTCCAACATAAGAACATGGAGCATAAAACGAATGACATCAAAGATATTACTTGAAATGAAAGAGAGAGGTCGGATCCCTTACCTTAAAATGTAACTCTTAAACCTCAACGGTTGGGACCTTGAGGGCTTGGGGGCACCTTGGGAGGACTCCTTGGGAGGTAATGAGACCATATATTCATTGGGAATGAGTGGGGAGTCGATTTGATGAGAGGAGGGATTGGTATTTATAGGGAAAGTGAGGGGACAAGGCATTAATGGCCAAGGGACACCTCACATGTGCTTTTCTCAAACCCATGTGCTCTCCCTTGGCATTTATCATGGAGTTAGGCCACATGGGCCCCAAAAAACAATAATTCATCACCCTTGGCCGGCCAACCCTCAAAAGATCTCATGACATCATCATGACACAATTATGATGTCATTAAACATACCGAAACCCTAAAACTGCATTTTTACTATTCACTAAAAAATTCATCTTTCTTAGAAAAAATCCCCAAAAATTACCTTAACATAATATCGATGCTCTGAGATCAAAAATGAAATCCATTTTATAAAAATAATTTTCTAAATATTTTTAATTAATTTTTTAATTAAAAAACACTATTCAACAGAAAAAACTAATACTTGAATAATAATTAATGAAACCGTTATTTAACCATTTTATTGAATCACATTACTTAATCAAGGTGCCTAGATTATTTTAAACTTTCTTTAAGTGAGATTACTAATCCATTTGGTCACATTACTAATCCTAGGCGTAAAATCACTATTCACAATTTACTATTCATCAAAAATCAAGTTGATCTTATTAGACTCTAAATTTCGTACTGGACATAATTGTAGAAGACCATTTTTTGAAAATCATTACACATTTTTAATTATTTAAGGTTTACACAACCATTTTTACAATATCCTTTTTCTAAAATTCATCAAAAATATGCATACTATATTTATCCGGTCATTTCAAAATTCATAAACTTCATCATAAGAAGAAATCCCAATTTTTATTTAAAAAAAGGATTACACAAGGCAGTTACGGTCTCGTTACATAGCCCCTTATAATACCAGCATAGGACCTAAGAGTAAGGTGTGCTAGGGTGGTAGAATCTTGGGGTGGCTCAGTCAACATTGCCCGAGTAGTAATTTCTATCAGTTTGAACTTCTCACGAAGGCGATTCTGTTCTAGCTTCACATGATGAAGTTCAGCTTGGATTTGATCCAGAGCAAAGCCCAATGGTGCTACCTCCTTCCCAATCTCTGTTAGATGGGCTTCGATCGGTCCAAGACTACTAGGTGAGGCCATCTAATCTTCTTTCTATAATAATTAACCAAGATTACTTGTATTTAGAGACAATAATCAAAACATTTTGTTCATAGTGGTCATATTGACTGATGGTCATATAACAATCAAAAACCAATGGTATCATTTTAATTATAATCATGTTTATCAAATAAAACATTTTTGTTGAGTATAAAAATAAAATAAAATAACACATGAAATTAGGAAACAAGATTTATTCAAAATTTCGGGTCGTTACAAAAAATACTCACATGTTCCAATATTATTCTTCCTAGCTTAATTTATTCTATTGCAGTAAGGATTATCATGCCCTTCCCATAGAGATTCCCCAAATAGTAATGAAATAACATAGAATAAGTTATTTATCTAACATTATTTTCTCCTTCTAAAACTCATATATGGTGAAAAGTTCGGTTATTCACTCCCTTTGTAACAACTATAGATCCAAATGAAATTACCCATGCTCTATCCGTAAATAAATAAGAGAATACTACATTGTATTATTGACCTATTGAGATTTATTTTTTCCTTAACCGTGGTATGTTTCACACTTTCTTCAACTTTGGCACTCTTATATTCCTAGTCTATATTAAAACATCACCATTTCACACAACATTGTGATATTTTTCATTAAAAATATAAACCTTTCCATATATTCTAGAAGAATTGTTTTTCATACTACATATATTGGAGGTTGAGTGGAATAATGTTCTGGATTCTATAACACAATACCCCAATGGACTAGAATCACTTAGTATTATTCCACTCCTATCATCCAACATTTGATTTGTGTACCCACTTTTGGAAGCATAAATTTTATAATTCACACTTTGATCCATGAAATATTTATTTAGGTGGCCTTTCCTCCAATAGTAACAACACAAGATAGCATTATCCATTCAGCTAATCATATTACAATATTTTCATGTTTCCTCTTACAATGAATTTTCAATGTTGTATCTCTTCATCTTACTTATAAATTATATGCATTTCCAAAATATGTATGGATATATTTATGATGAATGTATTCATCCATGAACAGGTCAAAAAAATATATGAATACTACTTCATCTTTTCCACTATAGTTAATCAAAGTGGTCACTATTTCATTCCATTATTTTGAAAGCAAAGAGTGTAACAATAGTTCCAAAACAAGGTCTCCAAAGGTGGACTTCATTGACTCTAACTGACTTAAAATATTTAGGGACCGGGCCCCAAAAATCCTAGAGCTAATGTCATGATACCATTACATTAACATAAGATACAATTAAATAGAATCCCAAAAGACCAAATAGTTTAGTAGTTTTGGAATACTAGAAACATACACGAGTCTAGTTTTACAAATCAATACACTAATTACAACATTTTTTTTAATTCCTGGATAATGACTCTATTACATCGATCATATATTTTCATAACATTCTTAGTAATCTTCATGGAATCTTGGGGAAAGAAAAAATAATAAGGGTGAGCTCTAATTCTTGCTAATGGTAAATATAGTAGAAGAAATAGTGAATCAATGAGAATAATCAATTTGGAACAGTAATAACTGAAGAAAAATTCCATGAAATTAATAAATTAATAATTAAATTCATCTATAGATACATTGAAGCAGTATTATCATGGATAATAATAATAAATGTATTCTTAATAATATCAATTCTTAATTACTTTATGTCATGCATCTAGCATGTGAACCACTCCCATCAAGACCTTTCACATAATTATTTAAGAATGTGGGTAGAAACCCATCTATTCTATTTGGAAACAAACTTCAAGGGTTTTTCACCAACTAATTTCATCTCATAAGACTACCAATATATCATGGTAATTACATTGAATGATCACCAACCCATAGGTCTTGTATAAATCTGTCCCCAACCCATAGGACATACATTACCTATTCCCTAACCCATATAGTTCATGATCAAAGCATTCCTCATATATCTAATAATTGATTTAAATAAAAAATTTCCCTTACAAATATCCATATTGAGTAAAGGATACATATATATCAATATTTCCCGTTCGATCAAATAACTATCAAAGTAAACACTATATGTAAAAATGATATATGGTTTAGACAGTAAATATATCCATGATAAATTATATGGATAGCTGGGGGAAATTAAATGTTTAATGATCATAATAAATTGAATATTTCATGGTGACTACAAGGAATAAAGGTAGTGAATTTCAATAATATCATTTTTCAAAGAAATCATAAACCATCAAAATGAAGAATAAGGATGGAGACAATATTACATATACCATATTCTATAAAAATAAATGGTTGTTGTCGATGATGAATGGAAAAAATATGAAAATATATTTTAAAAATATTCTAGAGGAAAATATCATTTATTTGAAAAACATTTTTAAAATACTTTTATTTGAAAAACTCGTGTTTTTTAATTTTTATTGAAAAATAACCTTTTAAACATGTGAAGGAGGCTTGGAATATATTATGGTTGGTAAATTTAGTATATCCCTTACAACGTAAAAATAAAATTCCATTTGCATGTTAAAATGTTAAAAAATATCCTTGTTTAGAAATAGACAAGAAGATTCCTTTGAAAATTTTTTATAAAGAAAAAGGGTAAAAAATTATTCAATAAATCAATTTTTAAATGTATGAAAATTTTTTTTGAACCTTTTTAGAAAATAGGGGTTTTATAAGAAAATAGGTTATCTGACTAAAGAGAGAAATGATGTCGGGTTTTCATAAAAACATTTTCTAAGATATTTTGAGTGACAAATAGTGAAAAATGGTACTAATACTTGAAACGTGACACGAATAACCAAATTAGAAGTAAATTAAATGGTTTATTAAATAATTATACAATAACATTTTACCTCCAGGGTGAATCTTAGTTGGTAGTAGCCCTAGTGGGGTCTCAGTGAGGTCTCGATTTCGAGTCTCACTGAGTACTTCCCTGCATTGTGTGTTGCTTGAATTTCTATGTAATTTATTCCCTTTACCCAAATAAACTAATTCTTTGGCCTCAACTTTAAATTCTCTAATAAATCTTTTTATGGAAATTCAACTGTGAACAATCCAAAATAGAATTGGATTGTAAAGTAAACCCTTGATAATACCATAATGTTGATGTGAGAATAAAAGAATAAATAGATTATGAGTGTAAAATGTAAATATATATAAAACAACTTTAAATAAATCAATATATATTATAAATTTATCACAAACATAATTTTAGAATATTAATGACAATGAAGAAGTAATATAACCAAATGAAAAGGAATTGCGTTATGAAAGTCTCTAGCATTTGGAAACATGTAATTAAAATCCCATTAGAAGTAATAATTCAAAAAAAACTAAAAACAACAAAAATATAGAATTATACATGATATAATATATCAATACGGATCATAGATACACCTCAAAAAATAATTAAGTGTTGAATATGACATTAATTTCATAGATGTAAAAAGTGAGATGAAAATACCTTACCTTGTGTTTCCTTTTTGGTGAACATCATTCAAAATATTCTATAATAGTTCTAAACACGTCAATTACTTAAAACAGAACCATAGTAATATTTATAATATAATATATTATCTTATTATAATATCTTAGTACCCATTTGTTAACAATCATTCATTATTTTCACTATTTCGAGTGTTAATTGCCTAGTTTTTTGAGAAGGTGGTAACTTGTATCTTGTTGTTCTTATTAATTAGATAATTATTTAATCATATACAGAATATAAACCACGAATTAAATATAATATATATCCATTATATATGTATTTATAATAATCTATAATTTTGGAGATAAGAAACAGAATGGACCATTCATGGAACGGTTGGTCGTACGTACGCATAAACGCTACTTTCAATTATTTTTTATTTTTAAAATAATTAAAAGTAAATTATATGAATATTTATATGTATATTATAATTAAATTATAATATTTATTTCATATGTTTACATATTTTTATTGAAAACATATTTTATACACTCCATGTATAGTGTGAATGAATCACATCAATTTGATGTTGTGGTAGTCCACACTTCAACAAACGATGTTATTGTATTTACACAAAAAAGAAAGAATAGAGTTATTAGTTATATAAAAAATTCAGAATCATTAATAAATTATAAATATCATATATATCATAAAAAATAGTGTTTCCATCATAATTATCAACCATGAGATGTGGTAAAGGAAAACAAAGGATATCGTTTTGTGAGGCGGTAGTTCACCGTACACATAAACGACAAGTTTGTTACCCATTAGATGGAAGTGTGTGTAAGTGTAGGTATAAAACTTATAACAAAAACATATAACTATTTTGATGATATATTTTTATAATATAACCATGTAATAAAAATATTTTATGGGGTGGATAAAAAAATAGTGAAAAAGAGCTCGAGGAAGGATGTTGCCTCTTCTTTGGTTAACTCCTTTTGGATTGCACCAAAGGGATTATTTAGAATGATTCTTGCCCAAAGGGATGATTATAAGATGAGGGGATGAATTTTTAGGATCTATTTGGGAAGATTTGGGTCAATCCAAAGTGTCCTAAGAGGTGCGAGGATGCGGGAGGGTTGAGTGACTTTTTATAGTGGAGGAGGAGTTACATTACAGTAAATTTTTCAAAAGGGAATCCTACCCACGTTTTTCCTAGTAAAAGATGATAAAATAATAAACAAAATTAGATAAAATGAAGTATAGGGTCAATATAGGAACATAAACTGGATTTTGGACAAGTATCTAGTTTATTCTGTCTCTTAAGTATATGGTTTAGTCCCTTATTATGCTCATTTTCCTCTTAATCCCATTAGTTAATTTTAATCACTTTCAATATAATTTTTTGATAAAAATTAATTTCTACATATTATAAATTAGAAATTATTCTTATTAAAAATATGGAATCAATTTTTCTAAATTCCCATGATATAAATGGAAGAAATTAATTTTAATTTAATTCCCCAAATGGGATGATAAAGCGGGTTTTTAAAGTAAAAATGTTCGAAAGTTTGGTAAGTTCTAATATCCAATTTTAAATTGATATTAATTAATATGACATAAATTGGATAAATTTATATAAAATTGGTCTAACTAAACTCTAAAACCAATAAAAAATATAATTTAACCTTATAAATAAATTAGATGAAAAATCAGTTTTGAATTAGAGTTCAATATTTTTCACTATTCATCAAAAAATGAAATATTTCATGAAAATAACAAAAATTCAACTTAAGATAATTTTTATGTTATGATTTAAAATATGAATTTTATTTTGACTTATAAAATAAACAAAAGTTCCAAAAATTGTATTTAAATAGGTTATCCATTAAAAGTCGGTAAAATTGAGTTTATAAGAATATAGGTTTTTATGGATAAAATTGGGTATGCTCTTATATTATGCCTATAAAATATATTGTATGAATAATTTTTTTATTGAATATAATATATATATATATATTAAATTAATATCACTCATTAATTGTAATTAATTTAATTTATTGGGATAAAACAAATTTATGGGCATAAACATAGTGTTGTATAAAAACATTCCATTTATATTCAATTGTTTCTTATTTTCATTTGTAATTAATTTGTGACCAATAAATTCATTTTATTTTTTTAAAACATATATTTTCATAATTTACATAATATTATTCATAACCACTAATTTAAATACTAGTTTATATATTTTTTCATTAAATAATAAGATTTTAATAATATATTATTATTTGGTAAAACATGGCATTGAATATAATTCATGGAATTGGAGAAAATAGTTTCTATGTGTGACTCATGGTAACTCATTATCACATGCATTGCAAGATATAACATAGATTGAAGTTATTTAAAATAGTAAATATATTGTGAATTCTTGGGATATTATATTCTCTTATGAGATTTATGTTGTATGTCATACACACTATCAAATAGAATGATATTAATTTAGAATTTTGGGGTGCTAAATTCCCCCCACCTTAATTAAATTGTATCCTAACAATTTTAACTAGATATTGTAAATATATTTCTTGATATTTCCGATGCTGAAATCCCACATAGAGAGATAAGGGTTTGTAAAACACCCTCTAGAATGTAGATAATAGGATGTTCAAATGTCACATGGACTAATATATAAATAGGTCTCTCAGTAAGAGAAAATTAAAGGAATGTAGAGATACTTAGATGGTGGAAAAGGGTAAATATTTATTGGAAGTGATTGAGGTGAACAATCACAAACCTGTGAATGATCAGTGGAATATTGAGGGCCTAAAATTCCTAAATACATGATGATTTAAAATACAATCTGTTCAAAAAATTAAGGTAATATGAAAATATTTTTGTTTTAATATCCTTTTCCTAATGTTTAGTAATTTTTTTCCTACCTAAGAATATAAGGAAACATACTTACTTGATAAGATTTAATTTCATATGAACAATTCTATATTTGGTTGTTCTTTTATTAAATTCCAATTCATCCCTTGATCTTTGAAATGGATATTAGAAAACAAACATTGATTACTAAAGCACTAAAATCACATTTAACTTATCCTAAGGCCCATAAATGAGTGACAAGTTTAACTATTTGTCTCTAACTATTTTACAAAACTAATATGGTTAATAAATTAATCTCTAAACCTCAAAAATAATACTACTAGTGTAGAGAACCGAAGCTTGATGTACATATACATTAAATTACTTTTGCGGAATACTTAGTACATAACAAAACAGACACACAAGGACCGTAATAGTTTAGTGTCTTTGGAAACTTGTAACGTAATCTTCTAATCATTGTGAAATATCTTCAACATCTCCCATAAAGATCTTCCCATTTTTGTTTCCTTACCTAAAATCTTTCTTTTAATACAGGGGGAAAAACATAAAAAGGTGAGCTCAAATGCTCATTAAGGGTAATCATGGAAAAAATAAAACATACCATATACATTTGAACTTAAAAAAATGAAAATTAAAAATCTTGAGCAACGCTATAAAACATGGAAGTACATAAGGCATAGATCATAATGGAACATAAATCATGATAAAATATAATGGGAATAAAACATGTAATTGTGGTATCCATTAAGCAGATGTAATGATTTCCATAGTAGCCAAGGAATTGCTGCCAAGACCATCATAGTGGACAAAGTCCCTTTCTGAATCGAGTTCACTCGACATTCCAGTCCTGTAATAATGAACCAGATTAACTTACCATTCCAGCCATGTCTATCTCATGAGATATAAATCTTTACCCAATGCATTGGAGGGAGATATTGGTCCCACCCATCTCATAATGAAATCATTCTTACTTGTGCCACAAAATAAACTTAAAACATTCATCATAACCCAAAGAATAAAATGGGTTTCATAAACATCATTCCATCATAACATATTCCATATAAAACAAATGGATATCATTTCATAATAATAAAAGTGAAAACATGTAAATCATAGAGACAATATACTTGAAACATACACATATGAAATAATGTCATCTTATATGGAAAATGGTTTTGATAAAACACTTGAAATGAATTCTTGAGGAAAATATCCTTTCTTCTTCAAAATCATTCTCTTTTTACAAAATGTCATGAAATTTTAAAAGAAAAGGATTTTTTTGAAAATGTCATGAAATATTTCGGAGGAGGCTTTATAAAAATAAGGCTTTATAAAACCGTAAAAATCTATTCGTGCCGTATAAGTTAAAAAAAAATTCTTCTCGTACTTTTACCGGAAAAGTAAAAAAGTACCTCGTAACATAAACAAAAGAAATATTCCTTACATACCTTGTAGTAAAATTCAAAATGGGTAAAAATGACATTAAACATACATAAAACACTTTTAGAAAACATGGACATGGAGGATAATAATAACCCCAGAAAATACTTACGTTTAAGCAATCTCGGATAAACATGAGATTTGTAAAATTATCCCTTACCTTAGGTCTGATTTTCTTCGTAAGTGTTAGAACCTCATGTATAATGATTTAAATAATGTTATTTACTTATTAAAGTATCATATTCATTGTTATGATGTCATATATGGTTCACTTATGACTTTATATTACCCGTTCTTTTCTAAATTCTTTGTTAAAGAGCGTTTTGGGTAAAATCATTTCAATTGTCATCCGTGTTTTGACTTGTAAATATTCATATGATTACTTAGATCATGATTACTTAATTCCATAATATAAAACATGATTTATATATAATATATATTCATAATAAACATATATATATAATATATTGATAAATGGAAAGAAATACACCGTTCATGGAGACGGTGGGCCGTACGTACGCATAAACATTGTTTTCGTTTCCTCATTGAATTGAATGGAATTAATTGGATGAAATACATATATATATATATATAAATCCAGTATCATTATTATGTCATATATTTCGTGATTACTTATCATATATACTTTATAATCATTTATGAATGGTTAATCATTGAGAATGAATCTCATCGCGTTGTGGAGACGGTATTCCGTACGTACGCACGAGCGATGATATCATTCCCATGATCGTGGAAGTTTATTGGAGTGTATGTATACTATTACAGAATCAATATCAATTTACAATAATTATATATAGTTATTACTTACACCATTATACCAATCCAAGTATGGTGGTGGTGGAAAATAGATTACACCACGGCGTGGAGACGGTATTCCATACGTACGCACACGCGATGCTTTCGTTTTCCGTGGGATGGATAGATGGTGAAATAGGGTTGTTTCATACTTATAATAACATATCAGTATACGAGTGACACTGATTTTATTACTTCATAATGAAACAACCTAAGAATAAGAATTTGAAGAATAAATAAAGTTTAAATAACCGGTAACGGACATTACCTCTTATTTGAAGCGCCTCTTTGAGACCTCCTCTTAGGGCACTAAAATTGGTCTTTGAAGAAGACCAAGACCTCTAGGATGTTTCTATGGAAGTTTAGAAGAGGATTTGGCAGGGTTTGGCCGAGCATGAAGGCTCAAATTGGTGTGAGGAGGAGAGGGAGGAGGGGCCCTTTTATAAGGGAGGAGAGGGGCACCTTTGGAAATATTAAACATATTAATTTATAATAAATCTAACCCCACATAAAAACCTCCAAATATGACTCATATTAGAATATTAGATAATATTAGGCTGTAATCTCATCATCCAATAGAATTTATCCATGTTAGGAATTTATTTTAAACATTATCAACTTGATTTATCCTTATTTAATCAATTTTATTTTATTTGTGGTAATAACATTATAAATTTTAAACTATAACAAATAATTACTTATTTGTTGTGAATTGTCCATAATTGGATACATAATAAAATTTTAGACCATATCAATTTAAATTTATAATTTTGAAATATTTTTTTAATTTTTAAACAATTTTATAATATGTTATTTTTATAAAATAACAATAGAGTCAATTTTGACACTATTCATTTATTTGAATTTAGATAAACTAAATACAGAAGATATGTTCGAAATAAAAACATTAATAGATTTATAAAATTACATATGTATCTAGAAAATTAGTGGAGCACATTAAATAGTTCATATAATATTTATTTTATTATTTTTCAGACCATTTATTTGGTTTATCTCTTAATAAAATAAATACTACAGCATTTTTGTATAATTATTTAATATACCTATTTCTTGCATAAAAATTAAAAATAAAATACTATGATGAAGATAAATCTATTAAATTTCAAAATAATACTTTTACTCGAATTTATCATCTTAAAATAACAATATTTAAATTGTTATAATTATTAAATTATGAAGGTGACAACTTTGTCATCATTTAAAATAAAATAATATAAGTGTCATAATCGATTTTATAAGAATACAAATGGTTAAATTTTATACCATTGGATTATTATGGTTTAAATTTACATGACCAATAAGTTTTTGTCAGGGTTTTGTGCCTTTTGTGGTCAGTATTAGTTTAATAAAAAACTTATTCTTGATTTTTCACTAGATAAAACTTTTTTGCATCACTATTGTGTCACAATTAATGATAATTATTTAATCCCTAAAAATTCTAAATAAATTCATATGATGTAGATAATTTCATTAGCGTTCTATATACTATTCATGTTCGAAGTTTCATGAAGTTTATCACTAATATAAAATTATTATACTTATAAGATTTAAGAAAGTGACATGTTGTCACTTTCTTTGGTTTTAATGATAATTAAATTATTTCCATGGAAAAAGGTCCATTAAATGAATCTAATCCGACCATTAGGTGATATGGGTCTACTTTTAGTCATCCAATAGAATTTTTACAGGTGTTAGGGTAATTTTATAATCTTATATTTACCCTTAATTACCCGATTTACCTTTAACTATGGTAAATATAATTTACCGTAGTTACTATTCATAATCCCCAAAAATAAAAATTAGTCTATTAATATAATTTGGACCCACTGATTCCAATTATGGAATAAATTTTTCCAAATTCAATACACATAATTTGCATAAATTAAATTAAAATGAATCTCGTTGTTGAAAGTAAACGGGTTTTTGTTTAAAACATTTCAAAAGATTGAATTTATTTAACCTACGAATTCAAGGTAAAATCAATGCTAATGATATACATTGTATTAAATGGTAAAAATATATTATATTTATAATTTAAAACCATTAAATATTATAATTTATCCATATAAATTATTTCGTGAAAAAAGTTGTTTTTAATTAAAATATAGTGTGTTTTTACTATTCGTCAAAATATGAAAGTTACCAGAATAATATGAAAATTTTATCCAATGTAATTTTTTATTTCTTGATTCCAAAGAAGAATTTTATTTTGTCAAATTTAACTTATAAACATGTCAAAACTGTATTTAAATTGGGTGCGCCATCAAAAGGTGACAAAAACTGCATTTTTTGAAAAATACTTATTTTACCCGAAAAAATTATTTTGTTATTATACCATGTTCTTGAAAATGTGTTAGATGAATAATAATGTCATAAAATTCAAAATTTAGTTAATACTATTCATAAAATCTAGTTCATAATAATATTATAATAATATATCGTTGTTTAGTAAAACCTGGTATTGCGTACAACACACGATATCGAGGAAGGCCGCGATTGCGTGTAATGAAAGACAAGTCAAGGTTGTGTGTTGTTAAATACTCCTTTGTTGTTGTGTTTAACAAAATACAACCATATATCATTTATACATTGAATATATATATATATATACACTCAATGTTGCGTATAATAACTACTATCAAACAAACTTGAAATTGTGTGTAACACAATCCATGATTAGTTTTGGGTATACTGCAAGCTAATACGGTGTTGCGTATAGCGCAAGATAATCTTGGTGTAGCGTAAAATAGAAGATATGAATAAATAAAAAATAATATATCTTATAAAATCTCGGGGTGTTACATTCTACCCCCCTTAAAATAAATTTCGCCCTCAAAATTCATCGAGGTTATAAATGGTTTACTACTCGAAAGTTTCTTTAATAGAAACCCACATTGTAAAAAGGATTACCAAAACTTGGATTTAAATACTAAAGTATGAAACATAACAGTTACCCGAATTAACTCATCACTGGGTTTCCACGTAGGAGAACATAAGTGAAAATATGGATCTGGAAGAAAAATATAACCATCAAGTTATGATGGAGAGTGGTAGAGAACATTTCTATGAAAAATCATATCAATCACAAATCCATATATTTGTGATGATCTAAGGTACCATATGATTTATCGGATATAGGAGCACAATGAAAACATTTTTGGTTTTCAATATCATTTCCCTAAAGATGAAAATTTTGAATTAGAAGAAATACTTGCTTGATTTTGTTACAATATCACTGTTTTTAGTGATTTGAACAATTTCCACTTCATCTCTTATAGAAATGAAGTTGAATTTGTTATTCGTGAAGTGTTAACAGATCCTGTGATAGAATGATGGGTCATTCCATCTGTTTCAAACAAAAGGTTAAAAAAAGTTATCAAAAATACATAAGTCCATCTATAGTGAGATTAATGATATATGGTTCCTAAAATGGACTTGTACTTCATATATCATACTGCTTAATATAATAAAACTAGTTTCTACTAAACAGGGACTTCTATAGGCTAGTGGTAGGCAATAAAGTCTAGTCACACTTCGGTTGTGGGTTCGATTCCCACAGCCTTGTCCGATGCGATGGGCTGTCGCCCATCCTTTAGGTTGTCCTTTTTCTAAAACTACATTAATATAACATCTCATCAATAATATAGAAAAAAGTTCTATCCTTAAACAATACTAACTTATGTCCAACATAATCCATTCCAATCTTTAGTCTTATCTAAAATACTTCGGTCCAAGCTCATAGTATAAAGAAAACGATTACTTGAAATGTCATCAACCAAGCATGTGAATACCATCATTTATCCCCCATATATCTTGTTGGTCACATTAAAATCATGTGAATACCTTAATCATGTATTCTCTTGAAAAATGAATACCCATTAAACCTTAGTGAAAACATGTATGCTGTCAAAAGTTAACTCTTTCCTCATACCAAAATCAAAAAATTCTATATACTCAAACCATGATATAACCCTCTCCTTATATCAGTCATGAGCTCATGAATACTATCAAGCATTTAATTTTCTCTTTATCCCTTCATTATGCGCATATCATCTACTTTCCAAAAATATCTGAATAACCTTTCATGGATACCGATACCATTAATCATACACATTCAAAACTAAAGGAAAGACAATAGTGTAACAATCTTTAGATGTATCTTTATTCCATAGTACCATGGTATTACATATACAACATTACACTTGATAAACATGTAATCATTCCACTACATTCTTAAACCATTGACCGAGATTCAACAATTATTTCATCTCACATATCATTTGTAGTCTCTTCATCATCATCAACATAAATACTACCCAAACGACCGTACTGATTCTCCTCATGAGACTTTCCCTTAGGGAATTGGTTTTCATAATGCCCGTACATTCCACATTTAAAACATCCTAGTTTCCAATGGTTGACTAAACCTTTCCTATGATACCAACTGTAGAGACCCGAAGCTTGACGTATATAGACATTACATTACTTTTTCGGAATACTTAGTACATAAAAAAACAAACACACAAGGACCGTAATAGTTTAGTGTCTTTGGAAACATGGAACGTAATCTTCTAATCGTGGTGAAAGATCTTCAACATATCCCATTAAGATCTTCCCATTTTTGTTTCCTTACCTAAAATCTTTTTTTAATCTTGGGGGAAAAACATAAAAAGGATGAGCTCAAATGCTCAGTAAGGGTAAGCATGGAAAAAATAAAACATACCATATACATTTGAACTTAAAAAAATGAACATTAAAAATCTTCAGCAACGCCATAAAACATGGAAGTACATAAGGAATAGATCATAATGGAACATAAATCATGATAAAATAGCATGGGAAGAAAAAATGTAATTGTTGCATACATTAAGCACATTTAATGATTTCCTTAGTAGCCAAGGCATTATTTCCAAGACCATCATAGTGGACAAAGTCCCTTTCGGAATCCAGTTCACTCCTCGTTCCAGTCCTGTAATACTGAACCGGATTAACTTACCGTTCCAGCCTTGTCTATCTCATGAGATATAAATATTTACCCAATGTATTGGAGAGAGATATAGGTCCCTCCCATCCCATAATGAAATCATTCTTACTTGTTCTACAAAATAATCTTAAAACATTCATCATAACCCAAAGAATAAAATGGGTTTCATAAACATCATTCCATCATAACATAATCCATATAAAACAAATGGATATCATTTCATAATAATAAAATTGAAACCACGTAAATCATAGAGATAATATACTTGAAACATACACATATGAAATAATGTCATCTTAGATGGAAAATGGTTTTGATAAAACACTTGAAATGAATTCTTGAGGAAAATATCCTTTCTTCTTCAAAAGAATTCTATTTTTACAAAATGTCATGCAATTTTAAAAGAAAATGATTTTGTTTAAAATAGTCATGAAATATTTTGGAGGAGGCTTCATAAAAATAAGGCTTTATAAAAACCTAAAAATCCATTCGTTCCGTATAAGTTAAAAAACATTCTTCTCATACTTTTACCGGAGAAGTCAAAATGTACCTCGTAATGTAAACAAAAGAAAGAATCCTTACATACCATGTAGTAAAAGTAAAAATGGGTAAAAAGGACATTAAACATACATAAAAAAACTTTTAGAAAACATGGTCATGGATGATAACAATAACCCCAGAAAATACTTACGTACAAGAAATCTCGGATAAAAATGAGATTTTTAAAATTATCCCTTACCTTAGGTCCGATTTGCTTCGTAATTGTCCGAACCTCCTGTATAATGATTTAAATAATGTTATTGACTTATTGAAGAATCATATTCATTGTTATGATGTCATATATGGTTCACTTATGACTTTATATTACCCGTTCTTTTGTAAATTCCTTGTTAAAGAGCGTTTTGGGTAAAATCGTTTCATTTGTCCCCGTGTTTTGACTTGTAATTATTCATATGATTACTTAGATCATGATTAATTAATTTCAGAATATAAAACATGATTTATATATAATATATATTCATAATATAAATAAATATAATAGATTTATAAATGGAATGAAATACACCGTTCATGGAGACGGTAGGCCGTACGTACGCATGAACGTTGTTTTCGTTTCCTCATTGAATTGAATGGAATTAATTGAATGACATACATATATATATATAAATCCAGTATCATTATTATGTCATATATTTCATGATTACTTATCATATATACTTTATAATCATTTATGAATGGTTAATCATTGAGAATGAATCTCATCGCGTTGTGGAGACGGTATTCCGTACGTACGCACGAGTGATGATATCATTCCCATGATCGTGGAATTTTGTTGGAGTGTATGTATACTATTATAGAATCAATATCGCTTTACAATAATCATATATAGTTATTACTTACACCATTATACCCATCCAAGTAAGGTGGTGGGGGAAAATAGATTACACCACGGCGTGGAGACGGTATTCCGTACGTACGCACGCACGATGATTTCGTTTTCCGTAGGATGGATAGATGGTGAAATAGGTTTGTTTCATACTTATAATAACATATCAGTATATTAGTGACACTGATGTGATTACTTCATAATGAAACATCCCAAGAAGAAGAAGTGGACGAATAAATAAAGTTGAAAGAATCGGTAACGGACATTACCTCTTCTTTGAAGCGCCTCTTTGAGACCTCCTCTTAGGGCACTAAAATTGGTCTTTGAAGAAGACCAGGACCTCTGGGATGTTTCTACGGAAGTTCAGAAGAGCATTTGGTAGGGTTTGGCCGAGTTTTAAGGCTCAAATTGGTGTGAGGAGGAGAGGGAGGAGGTGCCCTTTTATAAGGGAGGAGAGGGGCACCTTTGGAAATATTAAAAATATTAATTTATAATAAATCTAACCCCACTTAAAAACCACCAAAATCAACTCTTATTATAATATTATATAATATAAGGTTTTAATCTCATCAACCAATAGAATTTAGACATGTTAGCAATTTATTTTAAACATTATCAACTTGATTTATCCTTATTTAATCAATTTAATTTTATTTGTGGTAATAACATTCTAAATTTTAACTTATAACAAATAATCACTTATTTGTTGTGAATTGTCCATAATTGGATACTTAATAACATTTTAGACCATATAAATTTAAATTTATAATTTGTAAATATTTTTGTGATTTTTAAACAATTTTATAATATGTTATTTTTATAAAATAACAATAGAGTAAATTTTGACACTATTCATTTAATTGAATTTAAATAAACTAAATACAGAAGATATGTAACGCCCGAGAATTTTATGAGAAATATTTTGTTTTTATAAAAGGAATCATTCACTACACACAACACTATATTGGCTTTCTTTACACGCAACCACGACCTTCCTCAATAGCTTGCGTCGTACGCAATACCGAGTTTCACTAAACAACGATATGCTATTAAAATATTATTAAAACTAGCCGTTATGAATAGTAATAACCACTTTTTGAAATTTTATGATTTTTATTTTTCAAAATGGACTTCATTTTTGGATTCATAATATCAAAATTAGCCTAGGGTGAAATTTTGGTGTTTTTCTGAAAACATTCAATTTTTGATGAATAGTTAAACCACTAAGTGGTAGTTAAAAAAACTAAATTTTTCATAAAACTTAATTTTACCGCTTATGTGAGTGGAATTTCAAAAATACGAGATACACGGTAAATATGAAGGACTAAAATGTGGTTCAATGAGATGAAAATAATTTTTGGTGAATAGTAACTTTTTACTTTTTTACCACAGTTAAAAGTAAATAGGGTAATTAAGGGTAAACATGTTATTATTATTACCCTAACACATGTACTAATTCTATTGGATATGTGTAATTCGACAAAAAACAACCTTAGGAATAAAATATGACCATTTAGGCCCACTTGGATTAGATTAGGACATTTATTATTAATTTATTTAAAGAAGGGTTAAAATAGTTAAAATCAAAGTTTAATAAGTGAATCATTTCTAATATGGGGTTATACATAAAATAAATTCTACTATATATATTCATTAGAAAGATAAAAAGATTTCAAACATAATTGTATTTTATTTATAATTTTCAGACATTAAATAATTTAGTTTATTTATGACACAACGATGATGCAGTAATTATCTTATTAATGAAATATTGACATAATTGATGTTATAAATACCCAAATAAATCTAATTTGAGACTTTTTATGAATTCCACTAATTTTATAGGTTAATAAGACATGTTAGTATTGATTTAATTAGATTTTTTCGAACTAATCATTCTGTTATGATTTTTACAAAAATCAATTACTAAATAGTGTCAAAATTGACATAAAATAGTTTTTAAAACAAATATTATATTATAAATTTTTATTTTATTCCTAAAAATCTATGGTTCTGCCAAATGACTTAGATAAGGTTATATATATTAATAATAAATAACTTGGGGTTAGTTTGTCTTGATATAGTAAGTTTATTAACCTTATAGTGTAAGAAAACAAGAAAACACGGTAAAGGTTAAATTATCTAACTTAAGGTTAAATCTGAATGATAAGGTTAAAAATGATACCTAAACTTTTCTAAATTATATTGGATGAGAGGATTGCGACCTATACCCACCTTATCTTCTATATATTACAATTTGGAGCTATTAAAAACCAAATTTGACTTTATAATAAAATAATGTTTTTAGTTATTCCAAAGGTGCCCCTCTCCTCCCTTATAAAAGGGCACCTCCTCCCCCTCTTCCTCACACCACATTGAGCCTTCAAGATCGGCCAACCCCTGCCAATTTCTTCTCTCCAATTACCTATAGACATCCTAGAGGTCCTGGTATTCTTCAGAGACCAATTTTAGTGCCCTAAAAGGAGGTCTCAATGAAGCGCTTTAAAGAAGAGGTAATGTCCGTTACCGATTCTTTCATCTTTATTTCTTCTTCCACTTCTTCTTCATTAGTTTTTTCATTATGAAGTAATAACATAAGTATCACTAATATACTGATATGTTATTATATATATGAAACAACCCTATTTCACCATCTATCCATCCTACGGAAAACGAAATCACCGCGCGTGTGTACGTACAGAATACCGTCTTCACGCCGTGGTGTAGTCTATTTTCCACCACCACCTTACTTGGATGGGTATAATGATTTAAATAATTACTATATATGATTATTATAAAGTGATATTGATTTTTAAATAGTATACATACACTCCAATACAATTCCACGATCATGGGAACGATTTCATCGCTCATGCGTACGTACGGAATACCATCTCCACAATGTGATGTGATTCGTTCTACATGATCTTCATTGCATAATTATTATATAAATGAATTGAATGAATAAATATGATATATAGTACATTAATAAAATTATTTAAATGATGTATCTATAACCTAAAGAGAATAATAAGAATTTATTCGGCAAAACACACATAAGAACAAAAAGTTATAAACACCCGAATAACAAGTATCCGTGAAATATTACTACTAAGAAGCTAAGAAAATGACCATATATGATATCATAACAATAATTATGATTCTAGAATAAGTCAATAACATTATATAAATCATTATAAAAGATGTTCGGACACATACGAAGCAGATCAGACCTAAGGTAAGGGAAATATCACAATCCTATTTGTATCAGAGATTGTTTATACTTTGGTATTTACTGGGGTGTATTTTATCATCCAAATCCATGTTTCCTCAATATGTAATATTATTTCCATCCACCTACAATGGTTTAAATCAATTTTTACCCTTTTTTGAGTTTATAGTAAAAGATATGAAAGGAATCTTTTGTCGTTTTTCGTACGAGGTACTTTTTGACTTTTCCGACAAAAGTAAGAGAATGATATTTTTTTTAACTTATACGGAATGAATTGATTTTTAAAACATTATTTCCAAGAATATTCCTTTAAAAGTTTTCAAGTTTATTTTTAATCAACTTCTTTTAGTTTAAAATTGTAATACATGTTAAGAAAGGAAAATGTTTTTGAAGTAGAAAGGATATTTTCCTCAAGAATGGAGTTCAAGTGTTTTATCAAAATTATTTTCCATCTAAGATAATATAGGGTTCTGTTTCTATTCCTATTATTATATTTATTTGATTATTTTGTGATGGAAATATTTTTATGAATTCCTTTATCTTATATGAATTGTTTTATGAAGTCATGATGTTTAAGATTCCAATTTTTATTACATGGGTTATGCTATGATGTATGGTTTATGATTTTGTGGAAAACATAAAAATTGTATCATTATGAGATGGGTGGGAACTATATCTCCCTCCAATGCATTTGGTAAAGATGTTATATCTCATGAGATAGACATGGCTGGAACGGCAGGTTAAACCGGTTCAGTGAAACAGGACTGAAATGGGGAGTGAACTCGGTTCAGAAATGGACTTTGTCCACTTAGATAGTCTTGGAAATGAGTCTTGACTAACAAGAAATGATTCTCTATTATTATGTGTGTATGCCACAAAGATTCATGTTTTAAGTTATGATTATTGGGATTACATTTCACTACTATTATTTATCCCATGTTATGAAATTATGTTGTCTTTTGCAGGTTAAGATTTCCAAAATGTTATGTTCTTATGAAAATGATGTGATTGATATTTCTTTTGTTTACCCTTACTGAGAATTTGAGCTCACCCTTTTGTATGTTTTCTTTCCCCAGGTCAGGAAGAGGCTTATTATGTAAGATATGCCAAAAGGGAATATAGATATGATGAAATAAATGGGAGACAGTGTAGACGATTTATGAACCAGTTGTTTATGTTTCCCAGTTTCTAAAGAAACTATACCTATAAGGTCCTTTCTTGGTTTTGTTTTATGTTGTAATAAGTGTGCTTCAATTTTTAAGTAATAACAATGTATGTAAAGTTTGGGTCGTTATAGTTGGTATCGGAGGAAAGGTATAGTCAACCTTTGGATACTAGGATGTGAAAGCCTTAGTAAGAACCCTAAGGATAAGTCTAAGCATAGAACACAATCATAGTGTTTTAGAAATGGCAATGAATAACCTAGGATAATACCTTAAGTGTGAAATTTTATTCTTGATTATGTGGTTTTACTATTATAATTATTGTTTCTCACACTATTCTTCTTGGTTTTAGTCAATGGCTGGAACCCGAAGGAACCGTGTTAATGCGGAATGCGACAGGCAATGCAATGATTGTCCCCCTGAGAAACCAAACGTTATGGGAGCTAGAATGAAAAATCTTGTAGCCATGCTCACACAAATTTCTCAAGCTATGAATCATGCAGGACTTCCAAATGAGCAAAGGAAGGAGAAAAATTCTGTTGAATTCTTCATGAGGCAGCGTCCACCTTCATTCAGCGGGTCTACCGATCCATTAGTTTCTGAACAATGGATTAGTACTACTGAAATGATATTTTCAGTTCTTCAATGTTCTGAACATGATAAAGTCATCCTAGCAGTGTATCATTTGGAAGGAGATGCTGATCAATGGTGGAATCTTATTAAGAATACGAGGCAAAGGGATGAAATTGAGTCCATGGAATGGGATGAGTTCAAGAACTTGTTTTTCAATAAGTACTTCCCTCGTATTCTATGAACAAATATGGAGAAAGAGTTTCTTGAACTGAAGCAAAAGGATGATGAATCTGTTGGTACCTATGAAGCAAATTTTACATGACTTTCAAGGTACGCTTCTGGTATTATTATCCAACCTGAGAGTAATATTGATGGATTCTTTAGTTGCTTAAAACCAAGTCTTTGAAAGGGTGTTATCCATAAGGGACTTCAATAGCTATGAGGAAATCGTTCGATGTGCTCTCAAATTCGAGATGGATATTGGAGTAACCCATCAGTCATATGGGTTTGATAAGAAGAGGAAAATGGAATTCAAAGGAAAATCTAAAGAGAACACTGAAAAGAAGATGAGATTTACCTTATGCTCAAAGTGTGGAAAGAAACATGGAGGGAGTTGTCTTAAAGGGACAAGTAAATGCTTCAAATGTGGAAAGGAAGGTCATCGGGCCTTTGAATGCTGCAATGATGGGGAGAAGATGTCTAATGATGCAAACGAAGGAAGGGATACACAGAATGAACCTAATACACTTCAATGTTTCAAGTACAAGGAGATGGGGAATTATGCCAATCAATTCCCAAATCCAAGGTTTGATGATGATGGTCGATGTCAACAAACTCTTAAGGCTAAAGACAAAGGAAAGTCACATGCAATTTCTATCAGCGATGTGGAGTACGATAACGATGTGGTGGAAGGTACACTTACCATCTACTCTAAAGTAGAAAATGTTTTATTTGATTCTAGATCCACCCACTCCTTTATTTCTGAAGAATTTTTTAAGGATATCATCGTATTACCTCAACAATTAGATATTGAGTGAGCTGTGACAACCCCTAATGGCACAACAGTCGCATCAAAAGTTTATAATTCTTCTTCGATTGAAGTTTGTGGGAAAGTGCTTCCTGCAAATCTTGTGATCCCTCCTATAGTGGAATTTGATGTGATTCTTGTCATGTATTTTCTTTCTTTATATGGAGCTCATATCAATTCCCAAAGAAGGGAAGTCACATTTCATATTCCAGATCAATCTATGATCGTCTATCGATGCAAGGATGAACATAACCTTCCAGTGGAATTTTCTTCCATATTATGGGTCTTGATTCCACTAAATGAAGGTTATTTATCTCAAATGGTTGGTCAGAAACACACGATTAAGAATATTCCCATTGTACAAGAGTTTGATGATGTCTTTCTGGAGGAATTTCCGGGTCTTCCACCAAATCGTGAAGTTGAGTTTTCAATAGAACTCGTACCGGGTGATTTTCCTATTTCAAATAGACCTTATAGAATGGCCCCAATTGAGTTGCAGGAGTTGAAGAATCAACTCCAAGAGAATCTTGATAAGGGATTCATACGCCCTAGTACATCACCTTGGGGAGCACCTATTCTATTTGTTAGGAAGAAAGATGGATCAATGAGACTCTGCATTGATTATCGAGAACTTAAAAAGATCACTATCAAGAACAAATATCCTCTCCCACGCATTGATGACTTATTTGACCAACTACGCGGAGCTCAATACTTTTCCAAGATTGATCTTCATTCAGGGTATCATTAATTAAGGGTCAAAAGGGAGGATATACCAAAGATAGCTTTCCATACAAGGTATGGACACTATGAATTTATAGTTATGCCATTTGGTCTTACTAATGCCCCTACTATCTTCATGGATCTGATGAATAGAGTCTTTAGAGACTATCTTGATCAGTTTGTGGTAGTCTTTATAGACGACATTCTTGTCTATTCAAAGAGCAAGGACGAACATGAAGATCACTTGAAAATTATATTGAAGACCCTGAGAAAGGAGAATCTTTATGCCAAATTTACCAAGTGTGAATTTTGGCTTCATAGAGTTTCATTTTTGGGTCACATAATCTCAAAATAGGGGATATCTATGGATCTAGCAAAAACAGAGGTTATCTAAAGATGGTCGAGACCAACTACAGTAACTGAGATCCGAATTTTTCTTGGTTTGGCTGGATATTATCGACGTTTTGTAAAAGATGTTTCACGGTTATCTAATCCACTCACCAAGTTGACTCGGAAAGGAGTTAAGTTTGTCTGGACGGAGGAATGTGAAGAGAATTTCAAGGAGTTGAAAATAAGGTTATCTAGTGCACCTGTGTTCACACTGCCTTGTAGTGGAGAAAGGTTTGTGATCTACAGTGATGCATCCAAGAAGGGATTGGGGTGTGTTCTTATGCAAAATTATATGGTGAGAGCTTATGCCTCATGACAGTTGAAAATCCATGAGCAAAATTACCCAACTCATGATTTGGAGTTAGCTGCGGTAATCTTTGCATTAAAGATTTGGAGGCATTTCCTTTATGGTGAAAGGTGTGATATTTATACTAATCATAAAAGTTTAATGTATATTTTCACACAAAAGGAGCTGAATATGTGCCAAAGAAGATGGTTGGAGCTGATTAAGGATTACGACTGCTCAATTCATTACCACCCTGGGAAAGAAAACATGGTGGCAGATGCATTAAGTCGACAATACCATGCTAGTTTTTCCCTGATGAGGATCACAAAAGATCCAATCTTTATGGATTTACAAAGGATGGATCTTGGAATTATAATGGAAGGGGGAAAATCATATCTTTCTCAAATGAATTTTCAACCATCTATACATGTGAAGATTAAAGAGGCACAGAAAGAAGATGTCGAGTTACAAAATAAGGTGAGAAATGTTCCTGAATTCAACCTTGATTGTGATGGGATAATATAGTTCAGGAATCAGGTTTGTGTTCCTCCCATACCCGAATTAAAGAAGGAGCTACTGGATGAGGCTCATAGTTCGTCATTATCTATTCATCCTGGAAGCACGAAGATGTATAGGGACCTGAAAGAGTACTTCTGGTGGGATGGCATGAAAAGAGATGTTGTTGAATATGTCTCTCGATTCTTGGTTTGTCAGCAAGTTAAAGATGAGAGACAGAAGTCTAAGGGGATGTTACAACCATTACCCATACCCGAATGGAAATGGGAAAACATCACTATGGACTTTGTCACAGGACTTCCTAAAACATCCAAAGGCATTAATGCTATCTGGGTCATAGTTGATCATCTTACAAAGTCTGCACACTTCATCGCTATTAGAGAGGATTTATCTCTGGATCAGCTTGCCAGGATATATTTAAAGGAAGTGGTAAGATTGCATGGAGTACCACTTTCTATTATATCTGATCGGGATCCGAGGTTTACCTCAATGTTCTGGCGAAGTATTCATCATACTCTGGATACATAGTTGAGTTTCATCACTGCTTATCATCCTTAGACAGACGGTCAGTCTGAGAGAACAATTCAAACTCTAAAAGATATGTTGAGAGCTTGCTCTATGGAATTAAAAGGTTGTTGGGATCAACACCTACCTTTGGTGGAATTTTATTATAATAATAGCTTTCACTCCAGTATTCAGATGTCTCCTTATGAAGCTCTCTATGGAAATAAATGCAGGACTCCAACTTGCTGGGATGAAGTTGGGGAAAGAAAGCTATTAGGACCTGATCTTGTTGATGAGATGACAGAAAAGGTCCGTTCTATTCAACAACACATAAGAGAAGCTCAGAGTCGACAGAAAAGTTATGCCGACAACCGAAGAAAAGACCTAGAGTTTGAAGTGGGTGATAAAGTGTTCTTACGAATATCTCCTTGGAAGAGAGTCATGAGATTTGGAAAGAAGGGGAAGTTGATCCCTAGATATATCGGTCCTTTCGAAATACTGGATCGTGTTGGAAAGGTAGCTTACCGATTGGCGCTTCCACCGAATCTCTCTCAAGTTCACGATGTGTTCCATGTATCTTTCCTGATAAAGTACATACCTGATCCTTCGCATGTACTCAGCTCAGAAGTTATACCGCTAGAGCAAGATCTTTATATGAAGAACAACCGATATAGATTCTTGATCGTAGTGAAAAAGTCCTATGAATCAATACAACTCTCTTGGTGAAAGTTTTATGGAGGAACCACCAATTAGAAGAAGCTACATGGGATCTTGAGGATATGATGCGGGAGAGGTATCCTCATCTTTTTGTTACAAAGTGACGACTTTTGAGAGCGAAATTAATTTTAAGGGGGGTAGAATGTAACGCCCGAGACTTTTATGAGAAATATTTTGTTTTTATCAAAGGAATCTTTCACTACACAGAACACTAGCTTGGCTTGATTTACACACAACCGCGGCCTTCCTCAATAGCTTGCGTCGTACGCAATACCGAGTTTCACTAAACAACGATATGCTATTAAAATATTATTAAAACTAGCCGTTATGAATAGTAATAACCACTTTTTAAAATTTTATGATTTTTATTTTTCAAAATGGACTTCATTTTTGGATTCATAATATCGAAATTAGCCTAGGGTGAAATTTTGGTATTTTTCTGAAAAATTTCAATTTTTGATGAATAGTAAAACCACTAAATGGTAGTTAAAAAAACTGAATTTTTCATAAAACATAATTTTACCGCTTCTGTGAGTGGAATTTAGAAAATCCTAGAGGCACGGTTAATATCAAGGACTAAAATGTGGTTCAATGAGATGAAAATAATTTTTGGTGAATAGTAACTTTTTACTTTTTTTACCACGGTTAAAAGTAAATAGGGTAATTAAGGGTAAAAGTGTTATTATTATTACCCTAACACATGTCCTAATTCTATTGGATAAGTGTAATTCGACCAAAAACAACCTTAGGAATAAAATATGACCATTTAGGCCCACTTGGATTAGATTAGGACATTTATTATTAATTTATTTAAAGAAGGGTTAAAATAGTTAAAATCAATGTTTAATAAGTAAATCATTTCTAATATGGGGTTATACATAAGATAAATTCGACTATAAATATTCATTAGAAAGATAAAAATATTTCCAACATAATGGTATTTTATTTATACATTTTAGACATTAAATAATTTAATTTATTTATGACACAACGATGATGCAGTAATTATCTTATTAATGAAATATTGACATAATTGATGTTATAAATACCCAAATAAATCTAATTTGAGACTTTTTATGAATTACAATAATTTTATAGGTTAATATGACATGTTAGTATCGATTTAATTATATTTTTTCAAACTAATCATTCTGTTATGATGTTCACAAAAATAAATTACTAAATAGTGACAAAATTGACATAAAATAGTTTTTAAAACAAATATTATATTATTAATTTTTAGTTTATTCCTAAAAATATAAGGTTCTGCCAAATGACTTAGATAAGGTTATATATATTAATAATAAACAACTTGGGGTTCGTTTGGCTTGATATAGTATGTTTATTAACCTTATAGTGTAAGAAAACAAGAAAACATGGTAAAGGTTAAATTATCTAACTTAAGGTTAAATCTAAATTATAAGGTTAACATTGATACCTAAACTTGTCTAAATTCTATTGGATGAGGTTATTGCGACCTATACCCACCTTAGCTTCGATATATATCAATTTGGAGCTATTAAAACCCGAATTTTACTTTATAATAAAATAATATTTTTAGTTATTCCAAAGGTGCCCCTCTCCTCCCTTATAAAAGGGAACCTCCTCCCCCTCTTCCTCACACCACTTTGAGCCTTCAAGCTCGGCCAAACCCTGCCAATTTATTCTCTCCACTTTCCTAGAGACATCTTAGAGGTCCTGGTATTCTTCAAAGACCAATTTTAGTGCCCTAAAAGGAGGTCTCAAAGAAGCGCTTCAAAGAAGAGGTAATGTCCGTTACCGATTCTTTCATCTTTATTTCTTCTTCCACTTCTTCTTATTTAGTTGTTTCATTATGAAGTAATAACATCAGTATCACTAATATACTGATATGTTATTATATGTTTGAAACAACCCTATTTCTCCATCTATCCATCCTACGGAAAACGAAATCACCGCGCGTGCGTACATACTGAATACCGTCTCCACGCCGTGGTGTAATCTATTTTCCACCACCACCTTACTTTGATGGGTATAATGATGTAAATAATTACTATATATGATTATTATAAAGTGATATGTATTCTAAAATAGTATAAATACACTCCAATACAATTCCACGATCATGGGAACGATATCATCGCTCGTGCGTACGTACAGAATACCGTCTCCATGATGTGATGTGATTCGTTCTACATGATCTTCATTGCATAATGATTATATAAATGAATTTAATGAATAAATATGATATATAGTACATTAATACCATTCTGGAAATGATTTATCTATAACCTAAAGAGAAGAATAAGAATTTATTCGACAAAACACGCATAAGAACAAAAAGTTATAAACACCCGAATAACAAGTAGCAATGAAATATTACTACTAAGAAGCTAAGAATATGACCATATATGATATAATAATAATAATTATGATTCTGGAATAGGTCAATAACATTATTTAAATCATTATACATGAGGTTTGGACACATACAAAGAAAATCAGACCTAAGGTAAGGGAAATATCACAATCTCATTTTTATCCGAGATTGTTTATACATTGGTATTTACTGGGGTGTATTTTATCATCCACATCCATGTTTCCTCAATATGTAATATTATTTCCATCCACCTAAAATTGTTTAAATCCATTTTTACCCTTTTTTGAGTTTATAGTAAAATATATGAAAGGAATCTTTTGTCATTTTTCATACGAGGTACTTTTTGACTTTTCCGAAAAAAGTACGAGAAGAATATTTTTTTAACTTATACGGCATGAATGGATTTTTAAATCGTTATTTCCAAGAAGCTTCATTTACAATTTTTCAAGTTTATTTTTATTAAACTTCTTTTAGTTTAAAATTGTAAGACATGTTAAGAAATGAAAATGTTTTTGAAGTAGAAAGGATATTTTCCTCAAGAATGGAGTTCAAGTGTTTTATCAAAATTATTTTCCATATAAGATAATATAGAGTTCTGTTTCTATCCCTATTATTATATTTATTTGATTATTTTGTGATGGAAATATTTTTATGAATTCCTTTATCTTATATGAATTGTTTTATGAAGTCATGATGTTTATGATTCCCATTTTTATTACATGGGTTATGCTATGATGTATGGTTTATGATTTTGTGGCACACATAAGAATGGTATCATTATGAGATGGGTGGGACCTATATCTCCCTCCAATGCATTGGGTAAAGATGTTATATCTCATGAGATAGACATGGATGGAATGGCAGGTTAAACCGGTTCAGTGAAACAGGACTGAAACGAGGAGTGAACTCAGATCAGAAATGGACTTTGTCCACTTAGATAGTCTTGGAAATGAGTCTTGACTAACTAGAAATGATTGTCTATTATTATGTGTGTATGCCACAAAGATTCATGTTTTATGTTATGATTATTGGGATTACATTTCACTACTATTATTTATCCCATGTTATGAAATTATGCTGTCATTTGCAGGTTAAGATTTCCAAAATGTTATGTTCTTATGAATATGATGTGATTGATATTTCTTTTGTTTACCCTTACTGAGAATTTGAGCTCACCCTTTTGTATGTTTTCTTTCCCCAGGTCAGGAAGAGGCTTATTAAGTAAGATATGCCAAAAGGGACTATAGATATGATGAAATAAATGGGAGACAGTGTAGACGATTTATAAACCAGTTGTTTATGTTTCCCAGTTTCTAAAGAAATTATACCTATAAGATCCTTTCCTGGTTTTGTTTTATGTTGTAATAAGTGTGCTTCAATTTTGAAGTAATAACAATGTATGTAAAGTTTGGGTCGTTATAAGATATGTTTGAACTAAAAGCTTTAATAGATTCATAAAATGTCATATGTATCTAGAAAATTAGTGGAGCAAATTAAATAGTTCATATAATATTTATTTTATTATTTTTAAAACCATTAATTTGGTTTATCTCTTAATAAAATAAATACTACAACACATTTGTATAATTATTTAATATACTTATTTCTTGCATAAAAATAAAAAATAAAATACTATGATAAAGATAAATCTATTACCTTTCACAATAATACTTTTACTCAAATTTATCATCCTAAAATCACAATATTTAAAGTGTTATAATTATTAAATTATGAAGTTGAAAACTTTGTCATCATTTAAAATAAAATAATATAAGTGTCATAATCGCTTTTATAAGGCTCCAAATGGTCAAATTTTCTACCATTGGATGATTATGGTTTACATTTACATGACCAATAAGTTTTGGTCAGGGTTTTGCACCTTTTGTGGTCACTATTAGATTAAAAAAAACCTTATTCTTGATTTTTCACTAGATAAACAATTTCTGCATCACTATTGTGTCACAATTAATGATAATTATTTAATCTCTAAAAATTATAAATAAATTCATATGATGTAGATAATATCATTATATTTATAGATAATATTCATATTCAATGTTTCATGATGTTTATCGCTAATATAAAATTATTATACTTATAAGATTTAAGAAAGTGACATGTTGTCACTTTCTTTGGTTTTAATGATAATTAAATTATTTCCATGGAAAAAAGTCCATTAAATGAATATAATCAGACCCTTAGATGATATGGGTCGACCCTTAGTCATCCAATATAATTTTTACAGGTGTTAGGGTAATTTTATAATCTTATATTTACCCTTAATTACCCGATTTACCTTTAACTATGGTAAATAAAATTTACCGTAGTCACTATTCATAATGCCCAAAAATAAAAAGTAGTCTATTAATATAATTTGGACCCACTGATTCGAAATATGGAATCCATTTTTCCAAATTCAATACACAGAAGTTGCAGAAATTAAATTAAAATTAATCTCGTTGTGGAAAGAAAATGGGTTTTTGTTTAAAACATTGCAAAAGATTGAATTTATTTAACCTACGAATTCAAGGTAAAATCAATGATAATGACATAAATTGTATTAAATGGTAAAAATATATTATATTTATACTTTAAAACCATTCAGTTTTATCTTTTAACTATATAAATTATTTCAATGAAAAAAGTTTTTTTAAATAAAATATAGTGTGTTTTTACTATTCATCAAAATATGAAAGTTACCAGAATAATATGAAAAATTTATCCAAAGTAAATTTTTATTTCATGATTCCAAAGAATAATTTTATTTTGTCAAATTGAACTTATAAACATGTCAAAAACTAGATTTAAAGTGGGTGCGCCATCAAAAGGCGGAAAAACTGCATTTTTTGAAAAATACTTATTTTACCTGAAAATATTATTTTGTTCTATACCATGTTCTTGAAAATTTGTAAGATGAATAATAATTTTATAAAATTAAAAATTTAGTTAATAATATTCATAACGGCTAGTTCATAATAATATTATAATAATATATCGTTGTTTAGTAAAACCCGGTATTGCGTACAAGACACGATATCGAGGAAGGTCGCGATTGCGTGTAATGAAAGACAAGTCAGGGTTGCGTGTTGTGCAAGACTCCTTTGTTGCTGTGTTTAAAAAAATCCAACCATATTTCATTTATACATTGAATATATATATATATATACACACTCAATGTTGCGTAGAATAACTACTATCAAACAAACTTGAAATTGTGTGTAACACGATCCAAGATTAGTTTTGGGTATACTGCAAGCTAATACGGTGTTGCATATAGTGCCAGATAATCTTGGTGTAGCGTAAAATAGAATATATGAAATAAATTAAAAAGAATATATCTTATAAAATCTCAGGGTGTTACAACTAGTTCCTCATTAATATTTATTTGTCAAATTGATTGACTAAAAATAATTACACATTAACCATGACATAAGGTAGGATAATGGAAGGTGTTAATCCCTTATCATCCTTCTATTAGGTGTTCTAGTCTTACAACCTTGCCAGACATCATGGGATGTCACCTAGCATATAGGTTTTCCTTTACTAAAAACCATATTAATAAATATGATGCACATCCTTGAATTGTTTTCAATAAATAAACTTTTAACTAAGGTTTAAAATATAACCATAATACTTAAATACATAATTTATTTATTTCCACATAAGTCTCTCGTCTAGGTTTTATCCTTTATAAGTGGTCGTCGATTCATTTAATTCCTTGGTTCACCACATTTATGGAAATGAACCATAAATGGATCCTTATGTTGATATTTATTTCTTTCCATCATATACTTCATTTTTCTTGAAAAGTATTTGTATTATGTCCTTATTTCCAACACATAAAGTATTTCTACATCCCATTGAGTCACTTTCATGGGTTTCTACTTCCACATTTATTTCATGATGTAAATCAAGCCTTCTTTTCTCTTTGATCTCCACCAATCAAGATCTTAACAACCTCCATCCTTATATTCTATAGTGAGTTAGGGAGTTGGCTAGGAAATATGTTGTTAAAAATATTTAAGGAAAACTTATTAGGAATACACATTATATCTCTCACAACTATCAAAAACTCATTTGGGTTCTCATTGTCACCACCTTGTCCATCATATTCAATGTTAACATGAATCTTTCATGTTCCATCCATTGACTAAAACGAAAAGGCACAATGTGAGTAACAATAGTCATAGTGAGAAAAGTGTACGATAATTTATAAGATATCTATGTATTTACACATTAATTTCTATATGAAAAACCTTAGTTTTAATCTATGTTATTAAATTTTATCAAATATTTAAATCATTTATAATGGTTTGTAAAGAAAATGTGAATTTTTTTAAGAATATACCCCGAGAGTGTCAAACTAGGTTCACAGTAAGACCAGTTTTTGTGTATGAGGTTACGTTAGAGTCAGGCCCGATGTACATTTTCAGAGTTTTCAAACCTAGGTACATCTGTACCAGAACCACATCCACTTTTTGTATCTAGACAAGGATGTATTACTAAGAATGCACACATAATCCCTACGTTATGAAAATTCTTGAACAATCTTCTATACTTATCCTCAAAGTTTACAATAAGTCTAGGTTCTATAATATATGTTTCCCTAAATCTAGTTCCCTAGGCTTCTACTAAACTTTCTCTGATAAAAACTATTTTGACCTGACCCCATAAAGACCACAAATGATGTCATCATACCATTATCCTATCATAATATACAAGTAAATCACATCCCAAAGAACCAAACAGGTCAGTAGTCTTGGTAAACTAGATACATACATGAGTATTGTTTTAATAATGAATACAATAATTATAGTATATATATTTTTATTCTAATATAATAACCTTATTCCATCTAGAATCTCCTTTATAAATTTAACAATACACTTTAGCGAATCTTGGGGAAAATAAAAATAATTAGTTTGAGCTCTAATGCTTAGTAAGGGTAAATATAGTGGAAGAAATAATCAATCAATGAGAATAATCAATATGGGAATGTAATAACTGAATACACATGAAATGAAATCAATAAAATGACAATGAAATGAATCCTTTGATATGTCAATACAATAATTTCATGGATATTAATAATAAATGAATTCTCAAAAAATAGAATTCTTAATTATTGAAAATCATGTATCGGGAACATGAACCACTACCATCAAGACCACTCACAAGATGGTTTATGTTTATGGTTAGAAACTCGTATATTCCCTTTGGAAACAAACTCAAAGGGTTTGTATCCAACTAATTTCATCTCATGAGAATACCGATACATTGTGGGGATTAATTTGAATTATACTAAACCCATAGGGCTTACATTAATTAATCAGTCCCCCACCCATAGGGATAACATTAAATTATACCTAACCCGTATAATGCTTGTTCAAATAATTCCTTATATATTGTATAATCAATTTAAATAATACAATTGCCTTATCAAATATCTATATGGAGTAAAGGATACATATTTATCAATATTTCCCTAGTCAATCAAATAACTATCAATATAAACACCATATATAAAAATGATATATGATTTAGTTAATAAACATAGCCATGATAAATTTAATGGATAATTTGGTGAAATTCATAGTTCAATGATCATATGAAATTGAATATTTCAAGGGGACTAAAAGGAATCATGGTAGTGAATGTAAATAACTTACATGGTCAAAGAAATCATAAACCATCCAAATAAATAATAAGGATGGTATCAATACAACATATCCCATGTGGTGTAAAAATAAAGGGTTTTTGTAATTGATGAATGGAAAAACTATAAAAATATATTTTAAAAACATTCTTGAAGAAAATGTTATTTTTTATTTGGAAAAAAACCTTAAAATCATTTTCATTGAAAAAAAATTTGAAAACATTTTCTTTAAAAAGTAACATTTTAAAATTTAAACTCAAAATATCATGAAGAAAAAATAAATAATTATTTAATATATCAAAATTTGTACTAGATTAACCAAAAAAAATAATTAAGTGGTGATTATGACAATTATCTCACAAATGTAAAAAGTGAGATGAAAATACCTTAACTTGGGTTTTATTTTTTGGGTGAACATCATTTAACTTCCGGTAGAATAGTTTTAAATATGTCACTAACATAAAAAAGAACTATAAAAATATTTATAATATCATATATGATCTTATTATAAGATCTCATTACCCATTTGTTAACAATCCTTCATTATTTTCAAGATTTCGGGTGTTAATTGCTTAATTTTTCAAGTATTTTTAACTAGTTACTTATTGATATTATTAATTAGATCATGATTTAATAATATATAGAATTTAAAAAATTATTTAAATATAATATATATCCAGTATATATTTATTTACAATAAACCATAATATTTTGAGATTATAAATTAATTACACCATTTATGGAGATGGTAGGTCATACGTACACATGAATGCTACTTTCATTTCTTTATCTTATTTAAAATAATGAAAAGTAAATTATATATAAATATATATATGATTATTATAATTATATTATTATATTTATGTCATATATATCACATATTTTTATTAAATCCATCCTTTATACATCCCATGTATAGTGTGAACGAATCACGTCGCTTTGAGGAGGCGGTAGTCCACACTTCCACAAAATATGTTATTTTATTTACACAAAATGGAAAGCATAAAGGTATGTGTTATATAAAAATTAAATAATAAAAAAAAATATAAATATAAAATATGTCATTTAGACGCATTATTTTCATCGTAATTACTAACCATGATAGGTGGTAAAGAAAAAACAACATCATCATTTTGTGAGGTGGTAGTTCACCATACATATAAACGGTATGTTAATTACCCATTTAATGGAAGTGTGAGTAAATGAAAGTAAAAATATAAAATCAAAAACATCTTGGTATATTGAGGATACTAGTGTTATTATATAATAATTTTATATCAATATCTTAGGGGGTGAATAATGAAAATAAATCAAAAGATCTTGAGGAAGGATGTTACATCTTCTTTGTGTCACTCCATTTGGTTTCCACCAAAGGGCTACCATGAATGGATTCCTTCCTAATGTTAGGATTCCAGGATTAGGGAAGTGATTTTTAGTAGCTATTTGGGCATATTTATTTCAATTTAAAGTTTCTTGAGAGGTGTGAGGATGTGCTAGGGGAAAGTACCTTTTTATATTGGATGAGGAGTGACATTCATGTAAATTTTTTAAATGGGAATTTCACCCATATTTTTCCTATAAATAGTAGATAAAATAATGAAATAATTAGAAAAAATGGATTATATGTTCTTAATATGAACATAAATTGTATTTTTGAATAGTTTATATGTCATTTTGGCCCTTAAGTTTATGGTTTAGTCACTTTTTAATCTAACTTTTCTCTTAATTGTTGTAATTAATTTTAATCACTTTCACTAATATTTTTTTTCCAAAACTGAGATGAACTTAATATAAATTATAAATTATTATTACTCCAAATATGGAATCCTCTTTTCCAAATATTAAATCCATTTTCCAACTTCCAATCACATAATTGGGAGAAATTAATTTAAATTTAATCCTGTAAATAAAACATTAATGCAGGTTTCTAAAGTAAAAATGTTCAAAATTCTTTTATGTTTTTATATCCAATTTCAAAGTTAAATTGATTAAAATGACCTAAATTTAATTAATTGATATAAAATTGGTATAATTAAACTTATAGAATAATAAATAATAAAATTTAACCTTATAAATGAATTAGGTGAAAAAGAAATTTTGAATTAAAATTCAGTATTTTCACTATTCAAGAAAAATGATATATTTCATAAAAATTCCAGAAAATCACGCTAGGATAAATTTTATTTAATGGTTTCAAATATTATGTTTATTTTGACATATAAAATCAATAAAAGTTCCAAAAATTGTATTTAAAATAGGTTCTCCATTAAAAGGAGGTAAAACTACCTTTTAAAAAATTTAGGTTGTTAAGCATAGAATTGGGTTTGTTATTATAATATTCCTAAACAATATATTGGATGAATATAAAACATATTTAATTTAATAAATAATATATATATATTAAATTAATATCACTCACTAATTTTAATTAATTTAATTTATTAGGGTAAAACAAAATTGTGGGCATAAAAATAGTTTTCTATAAAAACATTACATTTATATTCAATTGGTTCTTATATTCATTTATAATTAATTAGTAACCAATAAATTACCTTTACATGTGTATAAAAAATATATTTTCTTTAGTTACAATTGTAAAGTCCCAAGGTATTATATTCTCTTACCCTCTTGGTGTTTCATTCCATACACGCTATCGAATACAATGTTCATACATTAGAATTTTGGGGCATTAAAAATCACATAAGCATCATTTATAATATAGAATACAGACCTTTAAATATTATCATTTCGAAAATCCTCTTTATCAGGAACACCTTGTTCATTTTAGTGGTATTTTTATAAATTTTAATTAATGTTTTTAGAATCTTTGGATCTATTTTCACTGCCCAGATGTTGTACGCCGCATTTTGCGAAATTTTAATTCAAATAGACCAATGTAATTTCTTATAAATACTCTTTCATTCCAACTTTTAATTTATTTAGGTTTATATCTAGTTAATGGAATATCAATATCCTACTATATTAGATCATCCTCTATCTATATTTTCTAAAATCCAAAATATATTCTATATAACTTCTCCAACCAACCCTTACTCTCCTCTAATGAAATTTATCTATAAGACATGAAGTCCCACTAAATTTTGAATAATATAATGGAAAATATATTAGGAATTAATTATCATGAACCTCTTAAAATGATTATGGAAGAATGTTGATAATACACTGATATCTTAAACACCTCTATTAGAACTTTTCCATTCGAATCAACCAAACCATGAGCTCAGATTCCACCTATTGGGTACTTAAATGGTCTAATTATGATGAAACCATTGAATGAATATCAACTAAAATTAATTAAACAAGTAATAAATCACTATAAGTAAACCATGAAACACTGTATGGATCATGGAAGATGAATTGCACCCAAATCACCATGTTGTTAAACCCACCATCCGAACAACCCAAGTAAGGCCAAAAAAACAAATATGTTAAGAACCACAAGGAAAAGAAAAACATAAGATATTATGTGGTTTTTTATTGTTTCAAAATATATTGGAATACACTATTTTACTTTCATTTGTAGAAAATATAGAATTATTACAATTTTTAGATCTACCTCAACCACAAGTGATTAACCCTTCCTTAAAAAAGTGAAGATAATTCATTTCTATTAGTTTCCATGAGCATCTAATTTCTTCGGGATTAAGGCCAACTAAAATGAACTTTAACAAAGAACCCACATTTAGTCATGTATCTCCACCACCTCAACCTTCCAACCTATGGAATGGTTCTAACTTCAAAAATGTCTTGTGGTTCTCTATATTTGTTGAACTACTTACAATAAGAATTTTCCAATGGTTTGAATTTTTCTAACACCTCTTGGTTCTACATATGTTTTATCTAGCGTATAGTGTTCCAAAAATTGTATTATTTTATCTATTAACCAATCATGTATTTGTATTATTGGCCTAAAAATTTTATCCTTCCATTAGTTTCCTTCCATTAATCTAAAAAATGAATTCCACACTTATGAATTGGATAAAAAAGAACATTACTCTATTGTCTCATGTAGAGCCATCCCCATTTAATGAAGCATTAAAATTTGGATCATGGGTTAAGTCCATGAATGACGAGTTAGAAAAAATAGATAAAAAATAAAACTTTATACCTTTTGAAGAGGACAATGGATCACAATAATAGATAAATGAATTGGGTGTTTGAAATTAAATATGACGGGAATAGAAATGTGATCCAAAAAATAAAGGATAGTGGAAAAGGGCTATACACAATTATAATGAATTTATGTGGAATAAACCTTCACACTAGTGTAGATACATAAGTTGATAAGACCCTTTCTAGTTCTAACTATTTAGTGGAAATTTAGAACCAAGAAAATTAATGCAATGTCATGATTTTTAAATGGAATAATTAAAAAATAAGTATATAGGTAATAAATAGTGATATTTTTAACAGATGAAGATGAATTAAATATGACGAGGTTGAATAAATACGTATATTTCTTGAAATATGAACCTCAGTCTTGGTATAACATATTAATCACTTTTTGGAAGAATTTGGAATTTATAATAGGTGGATTTGATCAAAATATTTTTGTGAAATTTACCATGGAAGATTAGTTCATGGTTGCCTTTATTTGTTTATGATATCACATTTAGAGGAAGAAATCTATATATGGTAAAATAATTTGGGTGGTTGATAAATTATTAGTCTGAAATTTCAATGACTAGAGAACTTACATACTTTCTTAAGATACAAGTTCATCAAAAATTTATATACATTTATGTTTTAAAAAACAAATATGATGGTGCTACTAAAATAATTTTAAACAAATGATATAAAATTTGTTTAAGTAATAATAATGGTTGGAATTATATGACGAAAAAAATGAAGAATGGATTTTAGTAGATCAAATGTTTTATCAAAATTCTATTGGAAGCTTATTGTATCTCAAATTAATAAAGTCAAATATTATGTTTTATATATATTCAGGTACCTAGTTTCAATGTTGTCCCAAGGAGGGTAAACTCTTGGTTATATAGTGGATCATGAGATATATTAAAGGAATGCATGTTTACAATTTTTTATATTTTTTATTAAATGATAAATATTTTTTGTGAACTCAAATTATGATTGGGATGGAAAAATTGTGGATAAAAAATATATGAGTGGAGGAGAAATTTTTATTGGAAGAATATGCATTGGATGGATAATTAAGAAGAAGGTGATAATTTATCTCTGTACATTTGAACTAGAGTACATTCTGAAACAAAAGTGTTCACACAAATTGTAGATTAATAAAAAACTATAATATCTTGGAGAAGATGCGAAGTTTCCCATTCTAGTCCACTCTCAAAACCAAAGTGTGATTTATCAGATAAAAAATATTATAAAATATTCATGATTGATGAATATTTTGATACAATACAATTTTATTAAGGAGATGGTTGATCAAGGAATTATCATGAAAGAACATTTGGAAATGAATCAATAAGTGGTAGAAATATTAAAAAAACCATTGTCCACACCAATATTTGAGAAGCATCAGTTTATCCTTGGTGTTCAACCACCACGTTTAGCATGAGGAGGCTTAGAAACACCCCCCCAATATACATAATTATTTCTGATGTTAGTCTCTATTTATTTAGGTGTTCATAATTTTTAAAATATAAAAATATAGGGGGACACACAGTCCATGGGGAATTCATAGTATTAATAAATGAGGTATATTAATGGAAAATATTTTTGATGTTGAAATATTTTCTTGTTTCTTTCAATCAGCATTGAATTAAATATGTTCATAAATTCTATAATGTATTTTTGTTTATATTTTAGATCAAATAAAGATTCATGACTATTTATATATGACCAAATATGGATAAGATAAACACTTTTAATTTTACATTCAAAGTGGGAGAACGACTGTAGGGGGAATCCAATGCAAGGGGCATGAACTGAAAGATTATACTTTTTGACTAATTAAACTTGGAGGAACACTTATAACAAAATATAGATTATTTTTAAAAAATACAAAGGGGGATAATATTGAAATTATAAGTTGTAATGTTAAATTTTTTCTCAATTGGAATGAATCTGTAGTAGTTAGAAATGTGTGAAGAAGTTGGAGTATAGTTGAGTTGGTTAGAGAAATTCAGAGTTGTAATAAAATGGTAATGTATTATATGTTAGGGAAACAATAATACATAAGGCATTATCTATAGGTTACTAGGTCTAAATTTTAAAAATTCACAATACGTAATGGTAACCATGATATATATATAAATACAACTAGGATAACATATAAAATTAATTATGTCAATATGTAAAAGTAACCAGTCTGATATATAAAGGTAACCAAGCTAAAATAAAAAAGTAACGAAGCCAATATATAAAGCTTACAAACCGATATTTAAAAGTTATTTGTAAGAGTTTGATAAATTCTTATTATGTAAAGGTTACAAGGAAAATATTCAAATGTAATCTGAAAATATATAAAGGTAACCAAGTCAATGTAGATAGGTTAACAATAAGAATTTAAAATAGTCAAAACATACAAAGGTTACCTACAAGAATTTGAGTTTGATATTTTATATATTGGTACTTTTTCAACTCTAGACCTAGTCTAGTCAGGATCAACCCTTACATATTTGGTTCCTATTACACTTTTATATAAGAGTATAACATTTTATTGCAATAAAAAATTTCTCCATCCAACTCAACTTAGCTATCATAATATTCATGCATTTTAAACTAATTCAATTGAATTTACCTTTACGTATTAGTACATTGAAAAGATCATACCCAAAAGTCTTCATATTGAGTACATTTTGAATGAAAAATAACAAGAATTTATACCATAGTAGTTTTTATATAGAGGGCACTATGAATTAAGACATCTTAATATCAATATCTTGTTTATATAATGTGAAGAATCTATTCTATATTTGGAAAAAGTGTGAGTAGGTTTAAAAATGTTTGGAGAAAGATGATATAGTTTCAATATGGTTTGATATGGATAAGATGGATTCTTCTTTGAAGGATTTGGATTTTCATATATCAGAAAAATAATAAAATTTCAACATGTAAGAGTAATATAGGATGATACATAAAGATAAAATTAAATTCCAAAGTGATGTGAACGAATAAACAAGACAATACATAAAATTAAATAGAATGATATGTAAAGGTAACAATGATTATTTTTAATAGTCACTGGGATGATACTTCAAAGGTATTTTTAGGAATTTATAAAAATCAATGTATATAAATGTTATAAAGATGATATGTAAAATAAAATGAGTGTATATGTATAGGTGTCCAATCCAATATATAAAGGTAGATAAGATGATACAATAAGTTAAATAGGATAATACATAAATAAAACCCATTTAGTACGTAAGGTTTATCTAAATACAAAAATGGATAAGTTTTTAATTATATAAAAATAAATAAGAGTAAATATGGAACACATGTAAAAGTAACTAGACCAAAAAAATAATAGGTAAGGGTTTCTTGATTTTCAATTACGAATCGTAAAATATGATCGATATTTATCCATACATGGATTTTAATATACATTATCAATCATAGAATATGTTGATAATGTGGCCAATTGTGGATTTTTCCATGTCATAGTATAAATTACACACCACACTAGGTTTGAGAATCAATTTCCTCTCCTTCCATCCTTCAATATATGGTATTGTCTACTTTGGTTTGAAGCCTCTTGAAATTTAAAAGCATTGTGTAGGGAGGTATTCACATATGATATTTATATTAGTACATAGAATGCCCATGCACCCCATTTTGGACTCATAAAGTAGCATCATGGTGTAACCTATTAGGTTCATAATGTGATTGATAACATTCTATGATTTATGGGGGTCTCATACAACTTATTAAAGGTAGATGAAATGAATAAAACAATCCCAACCAAGATATTTATGTAATACTCATTAAAAAACATTCTTTGGAAATGAATAAAAGAAATATATAGGTGTGTATCCTTATAAATAATTCAAAAAAATGTTCATCTTCTTCGTATATGGGTTGTTAGAGATCATAATAGTGGAAGTTCAAGGACTCCCACCTCCATAAGTATCCATTGATTAAAACAAAATCACTCGACATTAATTTTCAACCCTTCATCCTCAAAGGTGTTCTAGAATCTCTAACATGATAGTTGTAGAAGAAATAGATATCCATGTTAGGTAGTCCTAACCAAGCATTATCAAAAAAACACACACTACCATCAAATGGTACTAGAATTATTAAATCCTCAAGAACAGTCCTCAAGTGTTTCTCATTTACTCATTTGTTAAAAAACATGAGAAAGTTATTTTACTTTATTCATGAAACAATTTCATGAATATAATTCCTATATGTTTCAGTTTATTTTAGATGGTAACTTATGTAAGAAGAGAACACGAATGTTATCCCTCAATATCTAGACACTCATACATTCGAATGTAGTAGAAATGAATGACATCTCAAGATTTATAATAAGGTATGTAATAGATTACAACCACATATGAATAGAAACATTATGATATAGACCAATCATACATTAATAATTTCATAGATAGAAGAATATAATCTTATTTTATACATTATGATTTACCATGTATCATACAAAATGATATACCTCATATGAAAGAATAAAACCATTCGGTAGAATGAAATTTATATTCTCTGATTTTTCATATCATACCATATGAAATACCTTATATATGTATCATATATATATATATAAACATTAAGATATATATCCTTAAATATCCCACTTTCCCAAAATCCTAAAATATTGTTTTCCATTTCACATTATATTGTATCATATACAATAAATTGTGAAAAAATATCCAAAACACTTTTGAATATCTTCTAAAACACTAATGGAAAGTTATCATCAAATTTATTATGTATCACATCATATGTAATAACTTGTGAAATTATAACCCAAAACTCTTTTGAATTACCTATAAAACACTTTTAGATTCACTCTCTTAGTCAAAATCTATCATAATCTAGTCAACCTTAAAGTGTCACCCCATGATCATTTATAGAAATTATAATAAATATGGATCTATGGATCCATAAATATAATCGATCAGTGACCACTATAAGAGAATAGATGTTACTTAATCTAAAAAACAATCTAGTATTGTCTCAATAAAACACATATATCACTATATTTGTGTCCACCAACCACATCTTATTCTAGTGTACATTTTCATGTGTTCCCTTTGTCCAAGACATCGAGTGATCATGGTACATGGAGTGTGTCCATCTCATATATCTAACTCATATATTATTGAATCTCATAGTATAGACTAACATGGTCAATGAATACATTAAAATTTTATTCAACTTTATGAGTGAGAACATCACATTCCCCTCATTTGAATAGATAATAACTTCATATGTACTATCTTGGTGTGGGAAAACTCTCTTCGTTCTATCTCAATAAAGGTCTCAGATTTTATACTCGTCACATGAGAGGGAAATCCCACATTGGTTGATCTCTAACTAATGACATGATCAATAACATACACAACCACCCCTTGATTAGTTAATACTCCATGATTTGTAATAAATGCCTCATAGAATAATGGTTCTCATGATATGTATCTTTCCACCCTCAGTGAAAAGGAACTCAAAAATATTATCCATGAACACCTAGTATACAAAATATATCATATATGATGCTCCATGTGGTATTCTTAATGGGTAATCTAGTCTAAACAATTACACCTCATGATCATATTATTTATATATTACAAGTATCCTATGCATTCTAACACTAATATTTCTTCATAATCTATAATCCACTATGAAAAACATCAATTATGGATAACTCAAAGTCATAATTTGAGAGGTCAATTATCATTATATTTCATGAAATTTATATCAATATATACAAATATATATCTAATGTGAAATAAGGATTTATTGGATAATACCATTTATAGGATACATTGTATACTCTTAAAAATAATAATAACAATACTTAATAAAATTCTATATAAGCACTTGTCTATCATATCATATATGATGGACTTCCAAATCAACCTTATCTTTACTACATATTTTTGGGTGTTGTTGACTCATTAAATCTATATATAATTCCTCAAAAAAATCATTGTGATCATATAATAAAACCCACCCACTATACTATTTAGTGAGTAAAATATATGAAGAAATTAATTTTGAATAATGGGGAGACATAGGAATCATATTCATATGGTTCAACATTGTGAATATATACAAACTCTTTACCTTTACAAATTCATATTTTACGATGTTAATTTATTCCGTCTAGTTAGAACTATTTCTAATTATAAATTCATCATCATTAGAACCCTTTCCATCAAAATTTCCAAGGAGATAGTATAGTAATTAATGTAACTATTTATATAATTACTTACCAAAACATTCTAAATAACTTTAGGATAAAGTAATCATCACTTTATTACTATTACTAAATGTAACTATTCACATTTCTATATACCTCCATTCCATAAAATAATTTTTTGAATATCATGTAAAAAACTTTAATTTTTAACCAGAATGTTTATTTATAAAATAATGATCATTACTTTTCATGGTAACTAAATCTTACTCTTTAAATTTCCTTCACCATCACATATCCTAAACACATTAGGAAATTAAGTGAATCTCACCTTAATTTTGGATTGGTATAATATTTTTTGTAACTTTGAACTTCTCTAAACTCAAACATTGTATAATTAGTTAGACACTATATTCTCTTCAAAATATCTTTTTATGAAACCAATACACTTTTGTTTATAAAATAACACTTATTTTTTTTAAATATTTAACAAATAAACTATTATTTCGATATCACACAGGGTATTATATATATTGGGTGAATTTTTTCTTTAAAAATATGGCTATTCATAAAATAACCATTTATTGGTGGTGGGTAAATATTCCCTCATAAATTAAAAAATATCTATATAAATTATTTTATCCTAAATAAAACATTCTAACTTTTTATCCTTTTCAAAACATGTTACAAAATCTTATGAATCAAAAACCATGTGTTTGTAATTAATCATCTCATTTTATCCACAACAAATATTTTATAATTAATAACTTTTCTTATCATATAAGAGAAATTATATAGAGACAAACATCATTTTATTAGATCCACCTAAGCTTTATATATTCCTTTACATTTAAATTTTTGATTTAACAACTCTTTTCTTTATCACCTAACTGAAAGTTGAAAGTTAAACCAATTATTCATTTTATTTTTAACTCCAATATATTTAAAACACTAATTAAGTGTTAATATTGTATCATTTAACATTCAAATTTTATGAATAAATTTATATAACCCTGATACATGTTATATAAATTCCATGGGGTTTCCAAAATACCTTTAAATATATAAACAATTCTATAACATGGAATCATTAATCATTCATTCAGATTTTACCTTTAGATTTCAATGAACTTAGCTGGATATTGAAATTAACATTTTTTGACTCTCCAAAAAACTTTTATTTATCCATTTTGAACATATATTATAACACACCAACCCTTCTTACCATCAAATCAGTAGTCGTACTGGTGGGTCACATTGCCTCAAGCGTGTCTCCGCGTACACTCAAAACATCCATCTAGAAACTAGGGTCTTTAAAATTGATAGTGGGGAGTCTATATACACTTAACAGAGATGCCCCAAGTTATTATAAAATAATAAACAATAGACAGCAGCAGAATAAGTAAATATGTAAAACACCACAACAAAAGACTAATAATAATAATTTGATAAAAGTGGCCTTTGTGAGTTTATATTTTATATGAATGTAAAATGATGATACATAAACTTAAGCAAGAAACATGAAACATGATTTACACTATAGAACAATATAGGATTCAAGTAAATAGAGGAAAAGAAAATCCCTAAGACGATCTCCATGAGCATCGTAAGCATTATCTCAGTCCTTTTCTCTTAACTCCTCAGGTACAAGCAGCATAGCACAAGAAATCGACCAAAGTCCACAGTCCGACCATCAAGATAGTATACTTATTTACCCTAATGTAATGGAATCCCAATCAGGGTGTGAGATGTAAATCTCAAAAGGTGAGAACTCACAACATCTATCCCAATACAAACAATTCAATATAAATAAAACACTATGTAAGTATAGGCACAAAAGTAAAGTAATACTAAATATTGAAATAACCACCCGCTCAGGTTCCTAAAGGACACTTGGAGGGTCTACCTTATTCAACCCAAGGAAGTTATGTCTGATCATGTCACATTATATATATATATATTATCATTATATATATATATATCTCTCTGTGTGTGTGTGTGTGTGTGTTGGGAAGGATCAATACATAACCACCACCATCAAATTCTAGGGGAATCTCTCATGTTCAATCCCCTAACCTAAATACAAGATCTCTCACAGTCTCTTAGAATGCATGTACAAGCATGACCAAGATATACCCACTATCATCCATCATTAGGGTATATCTCACAGTCTATCCCATTGTTCTAGATACTAGAAGGACTAGGACGTATATAATGGAATCCATCACTCACGAAGTTCCCACAGTCTATCCCATGGTTCCTCCTAGAAATCTCTTATATTCTCCCCTCCCAAGGGCTCTCACGGTCCCTTGGATCCACTTGTTGTAAGGACCAGAATGTAACCCAAAAGAATTAATCACCAAGGGAGAACTCATGATCAATCCCCTTGCCCAACTACCTATATGGTGTAATCATTTATAATATAAAAAAATCATGAGGCATTAACCTTTCATGCATCTCATTATCCCATTTCATTCATAACCACATTAATTATAATATAAAGCATAAGGTAATACCTATTATGCATTTCAACATCCATACCATATTCATAATGAAATTCCCATGGAAATTCCTTTAAAGTCTAAAAAAGGAATAACCTATTATGCATTTCAAATTAACACATTTTATCCCGTATAAACCACTTCAAAAGAAATCATGTCATTATGCGATCCATCCTATACCGGTTTATCTTACTCAATTTTCCTGAACATGCAAAATTGATTTAAATAATACAAGTGACAGGGAAGGTGACATGGTAATTTCATATAAATGATTCTACCATATCTTTTAATCGATCCTATTCAATTTCATTCACCTAAACCAATTCAAGAACCCAGTCAAAACATAAAAATTCCATTTATAAAGTCAAAGGGTCAAAAATCAAGGAAACAATTAGGGAAACTACTCAAATTCCCACTGGAGAAATTCCAAGTCCAAAGGGAACAAACACCCATGGGGTATCTAGGGTTCATTGAAACACACATGAGACAATGGAAAATTAATTTAAAATACAATAACTTCTATGAACTTATAAGTTACATTGATTCTATGGAAAATTAGAGTGAAAAAGGGGAAACTCATTTTATAACTTCAATGAAGGCCAGGATCAAACATGCTATTTACCAAACCATAAAATCAATGCATAAAAGAAGAACCAAGGAAATAAGATAAGATATCAATAAATTTCTATTCGCTACTTTTTATATTGAAGATTTCACACCTCCGTTGTAGTGGTTTTATTAAAAAATCAAGAAATTTCTTATCAAACAGTCATTTATCACATTAAACCCTTTATTTAAGAATCACACTCAATTCACAATTAAGTATAATTTAATATAAATACCTTATGACATTAAATAAAATATAGTAAAGGTGTAGTATGTAATTCATTAATGCATTCTTTAAATAAAAGGGAAAGGAAATGGGACCTACCTCAAACATAGTGCAAGATGAACACTCAGAACTTGACAGCTTTACCAGTTACCACTCAAAAAATTTCCACACTTTCATGCATGAAAACACACACACACATATACACACACACACACACATATATATATATATATCCCTTAACCAAATTCATATATTCCCCTCACCATAAGGGAATATGTACATGGGATATATGTATATTCATATATATACATACCAACATATATGAGAGAAAGTCTTAAAAGATGATAAAAACCCACGAAATATATTAGGGACTCTAAATAAAACAAAGGACACCGATATAATGGTTCATAACCATGTATTAGATGAAAACCCTTACCTGAAATGATGATGAAAAGCCCAATCAATCTGAACCACTTCACCTTCGATGACGGTTTCTGGAATGTGAATGAAGGTGTCCTGAGAGACCCTTTGCATACAAAAACATCAAAGTGAAAACAATAAATTGAGTTAGAATCAAACCCTAGGTTCGGTCGAGTGAAAACTAGGAAATGGTAGGAACAAAAATCAACCAGAAGTGGAAGAGGAGGGAGTAGAGAAGCATAGTTTAAAGGATGGGACAATTACTATGAAGGATCCGAGAGGATTTGTTGAGAGAATATGAGGTCGTAGTACGGGGACTGCACACGCCAAGGGAGATCTAAGGGAGAGGTATGTGTAATCATCTATCGAAAATGGGATTAGGCATACTTATGTTTAGGTTTTTAATTTATTTAAATATTAATTAAATTAATTACATTTTTAAAGTAGGGTATCAAGCACTGTTTGAGATGCACGGTTTTGAAGACCGTGCACCAACCGTGTGCACTCTACTGGGTACGTATAGCATCCCCCATGAGATGGAAACATGGTTTGGAAACCCTGTTCCAATAGTGTGGTGAATAGTGTTTAGTTACTGCCTCTAAACACTAATAGTGCGGGCTAGATGCATGGGTTTTCAAACCGTGTGTAGCTATCACACCTGGGGTTTTTTCTATGTCTTGGTTTTGATCTGGTTCTTTAGAAATCCCAATATTTTTCTGGGGTTTTGACTGAGTTGAATGTTTTGTTTTTAACATAATTCTATTTCAAATCATCCTACCTTGGTTACCCCATAGCTTTTTTGGGTGTTTTTGGATAAAATGGTTGTTACTTTAAGATTTGGTCCAACCATGAGCCCATTTTCAGTTTTGAAAACAAAAATTGTTTCTTTTATTAATCCATAATTTTTCATCATTTTTCACTAATTACACTTCCCACTTTTCCTCCCCTGACATATTCAAATCAACATATCCATTTGGACCCTTATAAATTCTTAATCATAGTGGATTTGGGTTATTTATTCAGGTATTGGGCTAGCCCATGAGCCCATGTCATGTTTTAAAAAAAAATGTTTCATTTATATATTATTGAATTTTTATATTTTTTAGTGATTAAAACTCTCACTTGATATGAAGACCTCTATTCACACACCCATGTTCGATTTTACCTCTTTGAAACTCAACTTATTCACGGAGTGGGGTGAAATTTTTCAAGGATTCTCAAAAAGTACATATTTGGTAAGGTAATTTATTTCTTTCATGAATCATTATATTTTTAGTTTTCCCCACAAATATTATTTCCATGGTTCTTCTAGAACTAATGATCCCATCCAAGAAGTTCCAATCCATTCCCTCTCTTATACGGGTGTGTATCTAAGGAAAGATGAATAGTTTTCTAGTTTTCAAGGTGAGTTTCCTTCTCCATTCTCCTCCTTCCTCATCCTCCATCCATTATTTCATGGTTATTTCTTCTCCCCTAGTCATGAACAACCGAGGTTTCTATTTTTATATGATTCTTTTGGTGTTATGTTTTCTTTTAGGAATGGTATTCATAGGTTTGAGGTTTATAAACCTGTGGAGGGTGGTTTCAGTTGTGCATTTCCATTCCGCCAAGGTTTTCAGGAAGGTTCTCCCACTCAATTTCCCTTATTATTTATGTTTCATATTTTTATTGATATTATCACCATATATGCATGAATTATTTTAACGTTACATCCTATGTATAATCTTTCTGTTGTGAAAAAAAATGTTATTTATGCCATGTTTTGTGTAAAATGAAGTTGTTTCGTGTACATGTCCACACTGCTGGGTTAAATAATTATTCCAATGGTTTTAACATATGGTTTGTGATTTTTTGACCTGTTTCAACAACTATAATAAGTGTTTGGAATGAAAAATTGTCTTTATACCCTTCTTAATGTTAAATAGAGTTTGTTTCATTAAATTTTGCATGCCTCATTTTCAGGAAGGTGCTCGGTTGGATCTTGCGTGTTCAAAGTGTTATAAAAATGATTTATTTTCCTTATGAAGTTTTTTTGAAGCATATGGATCAATGATTTTTGGGTTCTTTATGTGGGTCCCAATCTGTTTTTGGGTTTTATATTTAAATGAGTATGTGTTTTTAAGGTTCTTTGTCATGTGTTTCCAATGGAAGGCATTTTTTGTTTCTTTATAGAAACGTGTAGGTTTTGAAAGTGTGACCTGAATTTTTAAGTGGTTTAAGTAAATTTTATGCTGATGAAAATTGTTTTTTAAACCTATTTATGAATGGTTGAATTGTTCCTTTTGATAAATGTTGTTTTTATAAAGATCTCTTAAAATTCCATTTAACATTTTTCTTATAAAGATGGTTTTCTTATGTATTTCATGTTGTATCATTTGGGGTTATTTTATGATTGTTTAAATTTATTTCTTAAATTGTTTTGGGGATGAAAATATGATTTTATATGGTACTGGGGGTCTTTTTTCTAAAAAGTGCATTTTTCAATGGATTTCATCGGCAAAGCCTCATTACACTTCTTGAAATTGCATTATGAAAATATTAACTGGTTTATTGGTCCATGAAAGAAATGTGAAACATGTTTTTGGGATGTTATGCATGTGTATTATTTTGAAATTGTATTTTCATGTGTAATGTGTATTGATAACATGTGTAAATTGATTGAGCATAAATAGGGAAACTCGGGTATATATGTGGTCAGATGTGTACAAGTACGTTAGTAATCCGGAGGGGTTTTGTACCCATTTCATGTAGCAAATTTAATGATGAAAAAACTAACTAAACTATGATGATGATGATGTTAGGGACCACTAGGTTATTTATAATTCTCTTACTAGTGGATTATGTGCATGAGAATGGATATTCATTATGGTTAATTTCACTAAGATACGAAGTACCTAGGGCTCAGAACTAAGTAGTTTCTATGGGTGTTCCTATTACTAGTTCTCATTGCTCGAGTAACCCTAAGGCCTTCTTTTTTTTATGGATAATCCCCCTTTTAAGGGTTTTAGGGGAACCCGTACATGACCAATAGGCCTAAGGCCCAAGGCCTAACTGACCCGCAATACATGACCCGAAGACCCATAGGCATACCATGCGAATTAAATGACCCGTAGGCCCAACCCACTTGAACTGCCCCTCCCCAACATCTATGTCATTGATCACATATCTCCCCACCTTGAATTGTTGATCGTCTATCATTTCCCCACACAAAGCTGCATGGTGCCTGGTCCCAATGGTAGCTGTCATACCCTCTCATTCTGCCAATCCAGTTTGCTCTACTTCTGGTGGTAGCTACTCTTGTGGTTCTGATCCTCTTCTGGGGCATGTTCTGTGTAAAATAGGCTACTCCATGGTCTTTGTGTCCCAAATTGCATGTGGCCCGAAGGCCTTTTATGACCCTAAGGCCCTCGAGACCCGTAGGCCCAAACCGGTGGCCGGAAGGCCCAAATCGGGTTAATAGTTCTAGCTGCTCTAGTACCGAACAATAACTGCAATACTGACTGCTACAGTACTGGTAAAGTGCCTGGAAATTCGCCTCCACCTGGTTTTGAACCTGCGTCTCTTGGATTCCAAACAGGAGCCCTTACCAGTCAGGTATGGGCTAGTTAGAAACTAGTGCTCATTGACTATAATATATTCACCGTCGACATACTATGTGTTTAGATGGAAAATCCAATTTCTTGTGTGTTTTATTTAAAAGAGTTATTTATTTAAAGTATCCCTCTGGAACATAGTTTTCATTTTTAAGTTGCATATCTTTGTAAATTATTCTTGCAAACTTTTTATAAAAATTCCAATATTTTATTTGATAACTTCCATAGCATAGAACATTGTTTGAAAAAAAATACTTTTATATATTGTATTTAAAACATGAAATTGATGTTTCTTTTATTTTAAGTAGAATTAAATTGGGAAATGAATATTGGGATTACCTACTGAGTTTCAATACTAATGCCCATAGGTTTCTTCCTTTTTTATACCTAGTGTAGGTTTTAACTTGGGTTTGATCGCCTTGAACGACATGGAATCATTATGTTAGAGAGTGACTAGAAAGATCACATGCAGTTAGTTACTCATCAGGTCTGGTCATTTTAGATGTATTTTTAAGGTGTACTTTCTATTTTGTCATAAAAAGAATGTCATTTATTTTTTATATAAATGTGTATTGGGTTGATCATTATTTCTATTTTTTCCGAATTGTCTATATTTGTGGAAATAATTCACTTTTCTACACTAACGACTTCCCTCAGCTCTTTTTACCCTCCCGGAAGGATCGAGAATGCATCTCGGGACTTGTCACAGAGTGGCTTAGGGGACCGGTTTGTGGTGGACCCAGACTGGTTTGTAACAAAATGGTATGAGAGCAAGTCGGCTCCTAGCAGACCTTTCTTTTTAGAACTCCCTTTGTTATTTGGAGATGTTAAGGTATATTGAGTTGTATTTTTGGGACTTGAGGGGTAGCTTTGGGAAGAGAGTCATGAACTCTTTCTCATTCCGATCCTTGAGTGTCCATGGGAAGTCTGGTTTTATTAGTCTCTTTTGTTCTTAAGGATTTTTTTTGATTGGGATATAACAAGGGGAGTTTGAATAATGTCTTCCATGAGCTCAAAGGGCATAGAAAGTCATGTAGAGCTAGGAAATGGTCCTATGAAGGCTCTCTGTATTGGTGGTGTGTTTGACCCATGGACGCCAACCATATGGTCATGTCACCCACTGACATTAGTTCCCTTTTTTGGGTCTATTGGACTTTTCTTGAATTCGGAATTTTGTTTTGAAAATCCTTGTGTGAAAATTGTGGAAATGTATTTAAATGAATGGTTGGTTGTTAAATAGTGGAAAATGGGTTTCAAAAACTTAATATCAGAGAGTTTTTGTAATTTTTAGTTTTGTGAAACAAATCTTGGGGATAAAGTTGAAATGATTTAATAGGATTTAATTTCCTTAATCTAAATTTATTGTTTCTTGAAATGAAGTTTTTTGAAAGGTTGGATTATTTTAAAGTCATTTTGAAAATTATTATAAATGGGGTGTTTGGGGATGTTGAAAAGTGTATGAATCAAATTAATTGGTTTTGGAAATTTAGTTTTTAGCAGATAGTGTAATTCTAAAAAGGGGTTCTGGCCTTTTTCGTTGTTGGATTATGAAAAGAGACCTTGCTGAATTTTTTAAAATGGGAAAGGTCTATTTCGAATAGAATGATTGTTTTTTAAATTTCTATTAAATGAAATGGATTGGGTTCTTAATAAAATGGTTCTTGATGAAGTGTGGTTTATTTTTTGATATCTGAAAATAGTTTCTGATTTGGTGGTTAATGTACGTTTGGAAGTTACATGAATATTTTTTGGAGTGATGATTGTTTTATTTTTTTCCTTTTGTGATTTCATGGGTGCTCACATGCATGGTTTAATGGATATATGGATGAATGGATGGTATGGAATGGTTGTTGGGTGCTCGGGGTGGCATGAAAATGTGCATATGAGTGAGACTTGGAGAAACACCATTGGTGAATGTGAAAATCCACCAAGTTGTTTTAAAAAAAAGAGTTTTAAGCTCAAAAATTGTAGTGTTTGTTATAAACTAATGGTTATGTGGATGACTTTTCCTATATATTAGAAGTTTCATTTATTCGGTATGCTTCCTTGTGATATAGAATTCATAATCTTTTTGTGTCTTGATATGAGATATCATTGGTGGATCAATTTGGGAGAAATGTTCAGTGGGTTTCTAAAGATGTGTTTGATGTTGTGATGTGGCCACATAGGGATCTCTGTTGGAAATATTTCTTGGTGATCAGCTTAAGGATTCATTCCAAATGTTAAATCCTTCTATTCAAATGATTCCATAGCTTATTTTTTGGAATAGAGAGCTTTTGGGGATTAATTTATTATGCCTTTTTTATTACGGCGTCCCTCTCTGTTGGGGTATTTGTGCTTGGTGAGGCTGATTTGTTTCTCAGTGTACCTTGTCCATTTTTCTCCTTATTCAGAGTGAGATAACATAGTATTTTTTATCTCTAAGTTATTGTTTGGGTAAAAGTGTGTCATTTTAGGAATAGAGATTCATAGTTTCCCTAGATCTATTATTTAGAACTATGAGTGTTATGTTTTTACATGTGGAACTAAGGGTAATATTTCAAGTTATGGATTATCAATGCCTGACTATGAGGCAGGAGATGCTTCATCCATCGGAGCTCTAGACATAGGTCTCTGAGTGACGCTGGCATGTAGTCAAGAGTCCTAGGACTGTGAGTAGTATTGAAAAGATTGTGCCTCTACCATTGTAGTAAGGTAGTTCCTTTATTTATTTTGTGGTTTTAGTTTCCCAATGATTGGGTCCCCTTCCCTCACCACCATAAGTGGTGGGGGTTTGAATCCGTGCATAGAGTGTTGGCCTAGTTCTTATCCCCTCTTTTTGGGAGTGGGGGGTTTAAATGTTCATGTTGTATTCCTCATAACATGGGTTGGTAGGTTATTGTGGGATAGTTTTGTATCTCTTATGTGGGAGATATTCGTTCCTAGTTCATGTTGAATTATTTTTTGTTCATTGATAGTAGGTTTTAAATTTTGGGGAGAACAACCGTGGGTCTCGAAGAGTTTTCTACTAAGAATTTGTTGAGTTCCATCTATTTCTTAAATGTGGGGAGTCATTTATGGACTCCCCTATAATATTTTTTTTGTGAGTGATATTTGATTTGTGTGATCATTGGATTCATTAGGAGAAGGACCAACAATATCATTCTAGGTTTGGTTATGGTGGTCGTGACTCGATCTTTCGGTTGATTCTCGGAAGTGGTTGGGAGTTAGTTTTTTGGTTGAGGTAAGAGGCTGAAGTTATGTTTGTTTTGGATGAGGTTTAATTTTATTTAGAGATTTAATCATATTGATAAGGAAACTTTAGGTGTTGATAAATCAGGTGGAATGTTTTGTTGCTTTACAGGGGTGAGTGCTTTAATGGGGGGGGGGGGAATTGTCACACTCGGTTTTTTTTCATGTCTTGGTTTTGATTCGGTTCATTGAAAATCCACATCCTTTTCATGGGTTTTTGGTGAGATTAATTTTGATTTTTTAACTTCCATGTATTTTAAATCATCCTACTAGGGGTTCCCCATAGTTTGTTTGGGAATTTTTTGAGAAAATATTGGTTACTTCAAGATTTGGGCCAACTGTTAGCCTGTTTCCAGTTTCCGAAACAAAATTTGTTTCTTTTATTATTCCACAGTTTCTCAAAATTTTTCATTCATTATACATCATATTTTTCCTCCCCTGACCTATGAAAATCACCATATCCATTTGGACCCCTTAGGAATTCTTAATCATGGTGGATTTGGGTTATTTATTCAAGTATTGGGCTAGCATGGGAGCCGATTTCCAGTTTTAAAACAATAATATGTTTCCTTTATATATTATTAAATTTTTTATACTTTTGGGTGATTCCACATATCACTAAAGACCATGAACCATATGTGCACCCCCTTGTTCCATTATCCCTCTTTGGATATCATGTTAGTCTCGGATTAAGGTAAAAGTTCTCTAGGATTCTCAAATTGTCTAGATTTGGTAAGGTAATTTGTTCCTTCATGAATCATTATTTATCTATTTTCACCCCAAATATTCATTAAATGGTTAATACCGGCCTAAGGAGACTCTCCAATATGTTCCAGGCCATTCCCTCTCCAATAATGGTGTGGATCTAAGGTAAGATGAAGAGTTTTCTACTTTTCAAGGTGAGATTCCTTCTCCTTTCTCCTCCTTCCTCATACTCCTTTAATTATTTCAGGGTTATTTCTTCTACCCAAGTCATGAAAGTCCTATATTTCGGTTTTGGTATGATATTTTATGGTTTTTATGTTCATTTAGGGTTGTTCTACGTAGGTTTAGGGTTTATAAACCCGCGATAAGTGATTTCGGTAGTGTGTTTTCATTCCGCCATGGTTTTGAGGTAGGTTCTCCTAAGAACATTCCCTTATTATTTAATTTTCAGCTTTTTATTTTTTTATCACATTATATATATGTTTAGTGTCACTTTATAACCTTTGGATAACCTTTTTAGTGTGAAACGTGGTTATTTATGCCTTGTTTTGTGTAAAATGGAGTTGTTTTGTATAAACGTGCCCATCGCTTGTTTAAATAAATGTTCTGATGGTTTTCAGATATGTTTTCTGATTTTTGTGACCTGGTTTAACTTCTGTAATATGTGTTTTGCATTAAAATTTGGATTTATATCCTATTTAATGTTAAATATAGTTTGTTTCATTAAATATCGCATGCCTCGTTTTCAGGAAAGTTCTCGGTTGGATGTTGAGTGTTCAAGGTGTTATAAGAGTTATTGGTTTGGAATATGATAAATGTTGGAAGCATTTATATTAATTTTTTGGGTATCTTATGTGTGTTCCAATTTTGTTTTGGGTTTTATAATTAAATGAGTATGGGTTTTTATTGTGCTTTGTCATGTGTTTCTAATGGAAGGCATGTTTGGCATCTTTATAGAAATGGGTGGATTATAAATATGTGACCTGAATTTTTAACGGGTTTAAGTAAATGTTATATTTCATCCAATGGTGTGTTTACACCTCTTTATAAATGGTTTAATTGGCCCTTTTTATAAATTTTATTTGAAGTAATAACGATTAAAGGCTCATTTGGAAATTTTCTTATAAAGATGGTTTTCCTATGTATTTCATGTTGTATCATTTGGGGTCATTTTATGATTCATGAAATTGATTTATTAAATGGTTATAGGGATGGAAATTCTGATTTTATAAGGTATTGGTCGGTTTTTTGGTCTAAAAAGTAAATTTTTTAATCGATTTCATAGGCAAAGCCCCATTACACTTCTTGAAATTGCATTATGAATATACTAACTGGTTTATTAGTCTGTGGTAGAAATGTGAATCAAGTTTGTGGGATGTTATGTGTGTGTATGATTTGGGAAAGTTATTTTCATTTGATATGTGTATTTATTACATGTGTAACTTTATTGAGCACAAAGAGGGAAAGTTGGGTATCTAGGTGGGAGGATGTGTACTACTATACTAGTGATCTGGAGTTGTTTTTTCCCTGTTTCACGTAGGAAGTTTGACAATGACAAAACTAACTAAAGTATAATGATGATGATGTTGGGGACCACAAGGTTATGGAGAGTTTTCCTACTATTGGATCATTTGCACGAGAATGGATATTCATTATGGTTACTTTCACTGAGATATGAGGTGCCTTGGGCTTAGACCTAACTAGTTCCTAGGGGTGTTCCCATGACTAGTGCTCATTGACTATATGATATTCAATGTTGTTATATTGTGTGTTTGGATGGTAAATTCAGTATCTTGTGTGTTTTGTTTAAAAGTATTCTTTCTTTAATGTAATCTTCTTGGAAATTGTTTTCATTTTAAAGTTTCATATGTTTGGAAATTTTTCTAGCATACTTTTGTAAAAAACTTGCAAGATTTTTTCGAATAACTTCAATATCATGGAACCTTGATTGGAAAAAAATACTTTTATATATCTTATTTCAAACATGAGAATGTTGTTTCTTTTATTTTTATGGATGTGAATTGGTAATAGAATATCGGACTAACTTACTGAGTTTTAATACTCCCGCCTATAGTTTTCTTCTGTTTTTATCCCTTGTGTAGGTTCTAGCTTTATCTTGGTCACCTTGAGTGATATGAGATCCTTATGCTAGAGAGTGAGCAGAAAGGTCACATAGAGTTAGTTGGTCATAAAGTCTGAACTTTTTAGTGGTACTTTTCATGTGTAATTTTAGTTTTTTCATATAAATGATGTCAATTATTTAAGGCTGTAGAGATTCCTACTATGGTAATAGTTTTAGACAAACCATGTGCCCAGTGCAGGTCCTTTAAAACCTAAATTTTCAGGTCTGGTGATCCCGAAACTCCTTGAGACACTAGGGAAATTTCTCAATTCTTTTCCCAAGCCATAAAATATCACTTTAAAAGGTCCCAAAACTCATAATCACATTCGAAAAAATAGTTTAAAAAATGGCCCATCCAGTAAATGAAAAAGTTCAAATTTCCACTAGATTTTTTTCAGGTTCAAAACACAGATCATCACAACCTTCTAACCATAGAAATTATCATCCTTTAGAATCCTTCAGGAACAACATAAATATCACCTAACCTAAAAGGGTCATGAATAAATGTTCAAATGGTCGTGCTACATCTCCAAATGCCTAAATCACCTTAGATCATCTTTTATGAAAACAAAACATAAGCCATTAAAACCCAAGACAACCCCCAATATCCAAAAAAAATAATGATATGACACTTACCCAAGCCCGTTCAGCTAAAGACATGATCACATAATTTTATCATCATTTAATTGGATAAAAGTACTTCCCAGCTTTGTTTTTAAGGTTAAAAAGGTAAATTCTGGTACCACAACACTTCCCACTATTGGAATTTCCATTCAATGCACGCCTCAAGAATTTTAACAATGCTCCTAGAGGGATTTTGAACTTACCAAATGGTCAATACCCCATTGAACTCATTTAGACAAGTTGATCTAGCTTCTCATGAAATCCCCTAGCTGACACAAACCAAAATCATTTCCACCGAATGATGTGCCTAGAATTTGTCCTCCACTGACCGTTACAAAAAGAAATAATGACAACAAATCAAAACACCTACAGCTGACCATTTACGAAATGATCTTCTTAGATAGATAAAGTATTTCAATAGAGCCCCAACAACTTCCTCCATGGAACCTTTAATTTACCACAATGACATTAACCGAATCTCATATCCAACTTTTAGTGATGTCCTGAGATCCAACCACCAACTAAACCATTAAATCAATGTTCCTCGACCCAAACATGTTGGTAACCTAGATCCAATCCAATGAAATCTTCGCCCATTAAACATTAACTATAATCTTATAAATAAGATCAAGGTAACATCAGATTCCTCATAATATAGTCCAGAGTCAAATTCCATGGTAGTCCATACTCCATATGTATAAGCGAGATGATGTTACAAAACCACAACCTCTTCATTGGAACTTTGATTGAGCCCAGACCGGTATCCACCTGGTAGTCAAATTAGGAGATAATAATCATTATTCAAGAGTCTATTTAAGTCATTCCTACTTGGTAACCCAAGCATCACTCATCATAACCAAACCTCGATAAGAACCACACATCTAGTGTGCAACACTGAGAGGTATCACCCTGAAAAACCAATAACTTTAAAACTTTTGCACAGCATAAGACCAGTGCTCTCTTAGTAAATAAAGGATGATGTCAAGATAGGGGAAATGCACATCACTTGGTAGAATTCACTAGGAGTATTTTCATGGTTTCCAGTCAATCATACCCAACTACTGAAGAGAATAATAGTCAAACCATAATTGGTCAACTTTAAGGAAGAAGCTCAGATTCACCTGTTGACGCATCATTACAACTGATAACAAGCCTTTAACTTCTAAGTCTTTCTATGATATCTGAAGATTTAACACTGAATTCCTCAATGAACAAAAATATTTCTCAAGGGTCACACACACAACCAACCATAAAAACGCCTTGTTTCCAAAAAATCACCGACACGATTTGAAACTCACTAACCCCAAAGGAATTCGAGAAAAAAATATCCATTTCTAAATGGTCCTCTTTCGTTTTTTTCTTCATCTTGGAAGGGAAAATTTATAAAAATTGAAGGGATTATCCCCACTTTATGAGTTACTCAGTTGTAAGGGGAAATAATACTAGTCTCTTCAAAGTACACTCAAACCATATTCAACACAAAGTCATGTGTGATGCTCCTCTGAACCATGATCACTGCATCAAAGTATACCAGAAAGGAAAACCAAAAATACCATCCTATCAATACAATTGAGTCTTCCAAAAGTCCTCCAAATTATTGGGATGAATTTGATTATTTATCACTTCGGTCACTCTACTATAGAGATGACATGATATCGTAAAAAACATCACAATGCTCAGAGATTTGATCAAACTCCACTAGTTCATTACAACATTTAGGAACTCTTCGGGCATCATGTATGTTAAACCATGCTACCCAGTGGTTTTAGAAGTAAAACGACACATCTAGAATACTATCCATAGGATTTATTCACTGTGAATTTAAGTATACGATGGATCATACAAGAGTTTTATCCCAACATCACATTGCCCCATAAAACCATTAACATGGACAAAGACATACCAAGTCGTACATCAATGAAGAAGAAGAAGGGTTTAATAAAACTACGATGCAACTGACCATGCTCAAGGCTTGTCTAAAATGATAAAAAATCATTTCAAAATACTCATGACCATTAAAAAGGTCCAAGATATCATGAACACTAATAATAACAAGGGTTTCATAAGAAAAAAAGTGTTGAACTAGGGACAACGACACCTGAATGGAACCCAACATAAAAAACTCATAGTATTTATTACGGAATTTAAACTAAAGGGTGATACCTACCATGGGCCAACCCCATACAAAGAAACAAATGTAAAACCTATCACTAGTTTACACTGACAGAATTGATTAGGATAAAAATCTGGTTACCAATACATTTCTAAACAAAAGAAAAACTTTGGAGAACAATCACACTTTCATTCCAAGGAAACTCAAAGAGATGTTCGAGCTACCCTTACAAGAGAGTTTTAAACATCAGACACCACAAAGGGTTCCATTTATAATCCCTTTAAATTTATTCAAATTAAATATTTAATCACTAAAAGATTTAATCAAAACATCACGTACCATGTTTCAAAAAAAAATTCAATGTATTTGATTTTAACCAGTGACCTAAGGGAAAAACAGGAAAGTTTCAAAAAACTAACTTTTAAAAACATTTTATACTTCTTGAAATTCAGTCATAATTAGGAAATTTATCAAAATAAATAATTTTTTAACATTTGAGACAACCTACAAGGGTCCCACTAAGACAACCTCGGTTCTTTAGAATGAAACTCAATAAAAGTTTCTTAATTTAGAAATTACAAACACCCATACCGGGTTAACTAATAAAAATATTCTCAAATTGACCCACTTGGGTCCAGTTTCAATTTAAAAGAAAACCAATTCATTATAGACTAAATTAAAACCTCATTTACATTTAACTATTTAAAAATAGAACATTCTGTTAAATTTAAAAGGGGTTTGCATTTCCCAATTCATGAAACGCCCATACTCTTCATGGATTGAAAATTGGCTCCCATAAATCGAAACAAATTTCATATAACATGCTTATATAAAATTTTCCAGTCATATGGGTGGATATCTAACAACCTATAAAGCACGCATACACTTTATAGTTTGGAATTTGACTCCCATTCACAAACCCAAACAATTTAAAATTTTCATTTTGGAGGTCTTTTACTTTTTTTAACAATAACATTTAAATTTTATATATAATATTCTCAAGATGGTTGTAATATATGGGTTAACCTTTCCCGATTTTAATGTACCAATTCACCTTAGAATCAAAAAAAATTTCTCGTTCATTCAAAACCATTATCTCCTCATACCATGCATAAACCAAATATAATTGGAGAAACACATACCTTCATAATAAGTAAACACATAATCAGGTAATAATAAAAAGGAATTATGAAATATTATCAAGAAAGGAGTGCCAAAAAATAAAAGGCATTCCATACACTCAAAGTACATAGTCAAACTTAGTAGGAAACCTATATATACATCTACATGGCATGAAATATGCATGGAATGTTATTTTTCTATGTGCCTAATATGATTCATGTAATGCTTCTTCCTTTGCATACTGGGATAAGGGTAAAATAAAGTAAATTACATAAACCATAAGGAGTGAAAAGTACACCAATCACTCAAGGGGAAATTAAATCCATCTATAATACCAAACATCAATGAAAAACAATTCCAATCCCAGTCACTTGGTCATTTCTCGTAATTGGGGTGATCAATACCATGAACGACTATTAACCAAGCATAGAAACATTCCTAGTTTCCTGTCTACCAACAAAAAATAATATTACAAAGGAAAAAAATTAATCTCTAATACCACTTTTATCATCCATACTTGTCTTACCATCAATCCGATAATAGGACTGGTGGGTCACATGGCCTCAAGAACATCTCCCCGTATTCCAGAGGCTTTTAACTAGCAGTGAGGGTCTCGGTAGGTGATATTGGGGAGACTATGCCCTATTATCATATATTCATTGTGGTATTATCTGATAATAAACAATAGATTATACCAAAATTAGTAAATAAATTAAATAAAGTATCGGAATACAAATAATAACAATTTGATAAAAGTGGACAATGCTAGTTTATTTTTGATATGCATGTATAGTGATGATATATAAACCTAAACAATAAACATAAAACACACTTCAAACTATAGAAAAATACAGGACTCATGTAAAGTGAGGAACTAAAAACCCCTATGATGATATCCACAAAAATCATGGGTTTTGGCGCAATCCTATTCTCCTAACTCCTCAGTTACAATAAGCAGAGCATAAGTAATCAACCAAATTCCACAATCCTGTGAACTAGAGTCTAATCGCGTACCCTAGTGCAATGGTGGCCCAGGCTAGATGTGAGATATAAATCTCAATAGGCCAACACCCACATGGTCTTGCACAATCCAGAAAGTTCAATATAAATTAATTAGTGTGTAGGTATAGGCATGAATGTAATATAATACTGAATATTCAAATAACCTCCCACTCAAGTTCATAAAAGACACATGGAGATCCTACCTTATTTTTCCTAAGGCTAGTTTATCTGATCATGTAACATTATATATATATTTTCATTATATATATACACACACACACACACACACACATATATATATATATATATATATATATATTTGGTAGGGTCAGGATGTTACATCTACCCACTTTTTCTATATACACAACACTAGAACCTAGACATCACATGCCAAAATTAATTATTCTAAACTATAAAAAGTATTAATTGAAACAATTTTGAACTCCTTCAAATTTTTGGAACGTTTCCATAGATAACAATAGAATAAATTCAATAATCAGAATAATCCTGATAGGAAATCTCTAGTCTCTCCATGTCATTAATATACATAGTCATATTGAGTATCCTTGACATACCAAATTAAACTAATTATATGAAACTAAAACTCTTTAGTCCATTTTGCAACTAATTCCTTTAACGTCCTAAGTGAATCATTATATGATTCTACCAAGAATATATATTTATATATTAAATAAATAAACTTAGTTACACAAGAATATGTGGCTCATAACATAAAGTTTTATTTAACTTAAGAACTTTTATTAAGTATCTAGTCTTTATAGTTTTTTTCATAAAGCTTATCCTTCCTATATGATTAATATCAATGAAATATTTCATTATTATGATGTTAGTTTTCTATAACAAAATATTTTAGTAGATAAGTATCGTGTCTTAATAAACATTTAATAATTTATTTTATTAAATGGGTTCCTACAAAAATGATGGCCCCTTTAGTACTTCATATCCATTTGTAAGTAAAGATCCATATTTCACTAAGCATTGAGTCTACTTTATCATTAATCTTCCCACTTATATATTTAGGTAGGGAATCACCCAAATCATATTATATAAGATTCTTGGATAGTTGATAATTTAACCCTTTACCCAATTCATCAGTTTGATGAAACCAACTCTATTCCTATGGTATTATAACCATTTGGGTTCCACAACTAAGTGTAACCCAAAGAAAACAATATGATTTGGATAAATAACTCTTAGGTTTATCCATTTCCACTATACTCGTCACAAGATAATCCACTGACATCGTACATTGGAAGAACCTACCCGGGTGAATGATTGAGGTCTGAATATATACTGATTTGGAAGGAATATAACAATTAGTATTTTTAAGGGGATTTAATATCACCATTTTATATAATTTTATTCCCATAATGTATGAATTCTTCTATTAATTTAACTTGGAAAAGTATTCCCTCCGATAAATCAATATATTCAAACCAAATTGATCTATAACTCTTTAAAAAACTCACAGTTTGTTTTACTCACCCAATAATAGAAGTCATAAATTATTATACATATCCAAATTCATCTGATTAATATGGTACATGACTTCCTCATGTAAAGGTTTATAATTATATGATATTGAAAATATCTACATGAGTAATATGCAAACCACTGATAGCCAACCTCCACCATTCAACAAAATATAATAAGCCTCCTAGACGGTGGGAAGTTTGACTCAAAGTACCTTTACAAAGATATATTTACTCAAGAGAGAATGATATTCATCATAACTCAAAAAAATTATTTGTATAAACTATGTTTTATAACTATGTTAAATCCAATAAATTTAATTACAGACTATGGTCATGGTAGATGATAACTAAATCTTATATTATCATACCTAGCTTGTAATGAAAGGTTTTATAATTTATAATAAGTGTTTTAACATCTTAATCTAATGAATACACTTATTTACAATATATACACAATTTATATCCATGAATTAAAAAAAGGTAATAACAATTAAGCAAATGAACACTTCTTAAATTTAAATATTAGATAATCATTTGTGAATATTTTATAAAAAAACTAATTGTAAACACTTTATAATTTATCCATTCATTATGTACATTCCATAATTCAAATATAAACACTTTATATACATTTAATAATATTAATATTTTGATATTATTTTTTATATGGAATCTTACATTAAATATATGATATTTTATGAATTATAAATATTTTATAATCCAGTCAATATTATGAAAACAATTTACATAATCTAAATATCTCATACTTATCATCATTTAAAACTTAATCAAATCAATCATCAAAACTCTTTTAATGTGGCTTAAATAATTTCCCTAAAAAAGAAATTAATCTTATCAATTCAAATTAATTAATCATGAAAAAATTCATAATTTAGTTATAAATAATTTGTATTTTTCCTTATTTATTACTTTAAATAAACGCTTTATAAATCACCCCTTATGATTACAAAATAATAACTTCATTTTTAATTCATAAGACATGTCATATAATAGGTAAAATATATTTCAAATATTGAAATTTAATATTATGGAATATTTTATACTAAATGTTTCATAAATATATATAAATTATTTATAAAATATTTGTAATTAATTAATTTATAAACACTTTATAAATTATAAAATATCCGAAAAATAAATTTTTATAGTCATTTCTAAATAAAAACAAGATTATTCAATTCATAGTTGAATTTTAAGAACCGTAAAAATTTTCATCACAATTATCTTTTACAATTCAAACATAATTACTAAATATGATATAAATCATATTAAATGATACGATACTTTGTTTTTGATATATGGAAAAGTGGAATCATACTTTATGATAGGCAGTGGTTGAACACTACGAGTAGTGAAAAACTGTAGATTTAAAATTTGTCATGGATTTCCATATACTACATAATATTCCATGATACTAACCCCATATAATAATAAATAATTATTATTTTATAACTTATAATATGATAGGAAATATGATATAAAAAAATTTCAATTCCTAAAATATTTTATAAATCAAAAGGCAAGGTCGGCTCTGATACCATTGTTAGGATTCATGGGGGTCTAATAACACTTATTAAAGACAGTGTAACTGACTAACCAAATCCCAACCAATATATTCATAAAATAATCAAGAAAACATGAATAGTATAAATGAAAATCATAATATAGTGGTTCATTCACCTTGAACCAAATTTGCAACAACATCCATCTACATCAAATATGTGGTTAATGAAGATCACAAGAGTGGAAGTTGAAGGAGCCTAACCTATGGAGGTATCCACAAGTTGAAATTGGATCACTCAATATTCATGTAGAATCCCTCAGCCTCAATGGAATTATGGCACATTGATCATGAAGGAGGTGGAATAAAGGGATATTCGGGATGGTGAGTATTAGTAAAGAATCATCCAAGCACACATGCACTACCATTTAATAGTAGTGGTATTCATAAATATCTGAGGACACTTCTGAAGTGGTTTCACATTTACTCATTTGTAATTACTCATGAGTAAATGACTATAATTTATTTATAAAAATCTTGCAATAATTTTATTTATATCTATTTAAGTACATCATAGGTGATAACCTAAATGGGAAGATCACTCTAAAATTAACCCTCATCATTCGAGCTCCAATATAATTAAAGTTAGTGTGAAGGAATCAAATTCCAAGATTCAAGATAAGGAATTTTTTACATTATGAATTCTTATCAATATATACCTTATGAAATACACCAAACATACATTATGATTGGAATAAGTAGAAGAATTTAATCTCATTTCATGCATTATAATTTCCCCGGTATAAAATTATATGATATATCTCATATTCATAAAATAACCATTTTTATCATATAAATTTTTTCTAAAATTTACCATATTGTACTATATGATATACGATATATATACACTATATATATATAGGATTCAGGGAATTTCTCCTTCACAAAACCCACCTGGGAGGGAAGTTAGTCCCATGTCATGAACCTCTAGGATCAATGGAAAACCCTAGCTCCAATAATGTCTCCCAAGGCATTAACCAAGTGGTTTAAACATGTTACATGACATTTATACACCAATAAGTCCTATTTTGCCTCTATAAATAATACTTTACACTATGGTTCACTGACTCACTACTTTAAATGGCCTCATTCATGGGATAATTATCATATGATGTTTGTGTCATCATGTTGAACTCCTCCTTGGCCCATGTGGGGCTCAGGACTCAGTGACAAAGTGTGAATTTTTAGGGTCATGGTGTGAAATCTTGTTGCAACATGTAACGATGGTTATTAACTTGTCACAAAACATGGGGATCACCAAAAAACCCTAGTTACAACAGGTCTTATTGATAGGATTGTTTTTACAAGAAATTATGATGAATTTCATTTATTTCGACTAGTATTGTTTATAAAATGAAAGCTAATCAAAAATAGTGGACACTCTATTAATTTTTCCCCATTATTAAAAAAAGTATTTTGTGATGGATGTAAATTTAATTTCAAATAGTAGCTTCCATATATATATATTTCCTAATTTTTAAAAGATATTTTTGATGGATAAATATTCCATTATAAAAAAATATTTACGATAGAAATGATAGTACATCACAAATGGGAGCCTCCATAATTATTTTTCCCTACATTTAATAAGTTATTTATGAAATATAAATAATAAATGATAAAAAGTACCATTAAATATAATTTATAATATTGAATTATTTATGATGAACTGAAATGTTTTTATTGAAAATAACTATTCATATAAAAAGGAATGCCAAGATATTTTGTGAAATAATTTTAATCCATCAAAAATAGTCTTCTCAACTGTGGTTATTTAAAATTGAATAATTGTACATATCAAAATATTACCACCAATTTTTTTCAATGTTCTATTTTTCCCTCTCATATACTATAACATTTTATAGAGGGATGTTTTTGGTCATTTGTTCATTTTCTAGGATCACTTTCTTTAATCTCCAAATCATTTTATTCTACAATTTCATTATTAACAGGATATGTAGATCATTTATGGGAGAATAATTGTACATATCATTTGGTAAAAAGTATGATTAAGGACATGTACCCAATATAGTTATTCATTTTTTTATACTCAGTGACGAAATAATTTTTTTAGTGGACTTAGATAGTATCACGAGCAAGAAAACCACTAGTATAATAAATAGTGGAAGAAAATTAGGGTAATCGTGTATAACCAATTTTTTGAACATAGATAAAATAAATATTTTAAAAGATGTACATATTCAATGACATATCATTCGATCCAACCATTCCCTACCTAACACAGTTTACCTTTCTTTATTTTAGATTTATTTATTTTCAATTTTAATTTAATATCATTTTTTTATTTTTCAATTTATTTTATTCCATACAAATGTGAATAATGGGTGATGGAGTGAGAAGCCACCTCCAAAAGTAGATAAACGTGTTTACCATAGAAAGATGTTTAAAGGGATAATGATATGGTTTTTTTGTGTTTAACCCTATAAATAAAATCATTGATTGAGATGGTATTTATAAAAAAAGGAAATATATAACAAGTGTCAGAAGTTTTTTATACAAAAATGAAAACTAATAAAGTGATGAATACTATAAACAACTTGAAGAGCTACAAAATAATGTGTTACAGGCTAGCTTATTTTATGAATTATATAATTCTTGTACTAAAGTGGAAAATAGTTAACGCATTAGTTTAGATGATTAACTCCAATATTCATAAGAGTAATTTAATATACTTGAAATTAGTCACCCAACACTTTTTATGAATAAAAAATGTATTCATATTAGCCTAGATAAATATTAGATGATTCATATATGACTTCGGATGAGTCATAGGTGAATTAAAATGAGTAAAGGAAGAGTTGAAATGGGTGACTAACCAATACCAATGAGTTGAAGGTTGGATAAAAATTATTAATTACCCTAGATATATCTTTTAAACCATAAGGAAGACAAACATTTTATGTATTATGTTCAAGTGTACAGATATCATCATACAAAGTGTAAGAATGAATTCAAAGATCTGTAAGTATGATTCAGTGGGTTCTTAAACATGATCCTTGTCTATGTAAACATCAATAGAGTTGTTTAAGAATGAATATGAATTTTGTAAATATGATTATGATCCATGTAAGAATTATTATTGTATATTTATGGATGGATATTCATCTACATAAACGTTCACACTTGTAGAAACATGATGATTTTTATAGGAAGAAGAATTAAGTTTCCAAGATATTAATTATTTTGAATTATTATTATTTAGATGATGTACGGAGTTTCTTACTGTTTGAAACATCATAATAAACTTTTTGATTCATTATTTTTTTCTGATTAATAGAAAATAAAACTGATATGAGTTTCTAAGAAAATATAGGGGCTAAAATTGAGATGCTTCCAAATTATCAACTATATAAATGATGAAAAAATATGAAGTTGTGTGCTTTGGGATTAAATGTTTTAAATATCACAAAATTATTTTCATTAAAATATGGATGATCAGAGTAAATTGATAAATATGAGTTTGATATGAGAAATTAATAGTTGAATTAAAGATGAATTTGGAAATTAATATGATCTCATAGTTGAAGTGAAAATTCCATAATCAAAAATTCATTTTTTATACATTCTTAACAGATCTAAAATAATAATTTTTTGTGGATGTGAGTAGAATATTCTAGGATGAGGAATTTTAAGGCTATTGGAAAAGGTAGAAGATGCTTACATGGATGATACAAATAGAAAGTGAAATGATAAGGAAAGAAAATTATATTCCTATAAACTTATTGGAGACAACCACTATGGATGGAAAAAATAAACTAGATCATGTGAGACACCCAAGTATAAGAGGTTGAGAAAAAGAGAAGAGGATATCCTGACAGAAAAAAATGAATGGTATTTTTCATATTCTAAATATATAAACTATTATTTTTGGTATCCTACATATAAAATGAAAAAGATGAAAGACGGTGAGGTGTTTGAGTGTGGTAACCGATGTCATGTTCTGAGTAAAGAAGAAGTGTTAATTCTAAAATGAGAAGTTAAAGACATAAATAATATGGTTTGGAGAATAAGATCTTCTTAGTATTGAATAAGATGGAAAAAATAGGGACTCTATCCTGGTTCATCTAAAATAGAGTATGTGTGTCGAAGTAGAAGAATAGAATATTTTAATTGAGAGATTGATATACATTATTATTCATTACTTTATATCGATCCATTCATATATTGAAAATATATCTGAATCTAGAAGATACAAGGAACTCAATGAGTTTAGAGATATAGGTAAGCATGATCTATTGAAGATCTATATAGCTGAGCAGTTATCAGAAATGAGCAGCATTTAATTATTATAAAGATATTCTAGAATTCAAAGACTCTATTGTGATGAAGAAGGATATATATTCTACAGAAAAAAATGTAATCCTTAACATTATCATATATTTATTTCAAGTAGGGATAAAAGGAAACACTTTTATATACATGGTTGGAAGATGTTGGACTAGTGAGAATATGGGTATAAAAAGATATCACAACGGTACTTTGAGATTTTAGTGGGAAACTAGTTATGTGATCCCTAGTGGGAAGATGGAAATTGTGAACAAAGTGGGAAATTTTGTTGGTTCGGGAAGCACAAAACCCAATGTAGTATGAGAATCGTTATAGTGAAGAATCTATTGATAGATTAAAAAACCAATCACATAAACATGTGGGATTTTACAAACTAACCTTATAAATATTTGGTTTCTTGTTCCTTCTTTTATTTGGTAATCTATGTGAGTACCAGAGACAAGAATTCAAGAGGATACCAACATTAAATATTATAGGAAGTTAAATTAAATTGGATTTTTTTTAAAAAGAGTCCAATGATCCACCCCTCTCCCCTTTGGGTGGTCCCCTAAACCTGGGCACTACATCATAATAAAAATAAAAAATATATATTAATAAGTGACACTTTTCGTATAGAACGACTATCTTTTCCACCCTCCACAAGATAAAACCTATGGTTATCTAGTAGGGTTAATCCTTTGAAAACAAAAAAAATACTATTAACATGGACCTTGTGATAGAATCCTCTCATCAATATCCACATTATATTACATATTATGTGATACATGGTGAAACCAATCATAACATTAAAGAATTTTTTTAGTGATGTCCATAAGGGGTCTTGGATATTATTTTTAATGTAATTTAATATGATATAATATAAGGTAAAATGGAAAAAATTCTTCTAGGATTAAGTGAAAGTGAGATTGAGGGAAATATACCATAAATTCAATATAATTCATGTGATTTTTTAGTTATATCACTATATATGATATATATATATATGTGTATATGTCACATGGTATGAAATATAGGAAACTAAGTCATATCATATTCCATGGGGTGGGTGTATTATAAGGACTGATATAGATATGTTATGCCACTATCATAACTAATCATTGTGTATGCTATGTTTATATTATAAAGTAGTGATCCTTTTTAATCATAATCTTTGATTGTGATGGTCGTTTAATATTGATTAATGTAACTAATGTATTATGTATTAACATTTAGAAATTTTACAAACATGAATTTCATCAATTATAAACATTTCATATGATGAAATATAAGGGAGAATAAAATATTTTTAACAATTAAATGTATGGTCCAAGTGTTATAAATATTGTAACTTTATTCTATTTACTAATATAGTATGAACATTTGAGTAAACGAATAGAGGCAAAGGTAGTGTCACAAAATCCAATATATGGGATGATGAAACCATTAAGATCATGGTCCTAAATATATAACCCTTCTATTATTTCTCTTAAATATCTCATATCACTCATCCTTTTCTTTGAGAGGTATTCAAATACCATGGCAATTGATAAGGATACCACCCAATGATGGATGATCTATGTCCGAATTTGGATAAGTCAATGAATGAATGATCACATTGGTTAATTTAAAGTTATTTTCATAAAAAACATGTTTAAATAGATAATAATTTTCCAAAATAGGTGTATATCACACACATGATGTTCATTTTATATTTTTCATGGATTATTTCTTAGAATTGAGATCTTGGGTTTTTTGGGGTTTTAATGTATTATACTTATTGAATAAGTGTTTTATGATCCCAAGGAACCTATCAATTATTGTGTATAAAATTTTGATGTTAAAATATTGAATTAATAAGACATATAAACCATGTCATGGTTTATTAGGCCACCCTATGCATTCTTAGACCATTTCACGGTTTCTACTATTTTTTATATAAAGGCAAATTTCCTTGTATTGAATGGAGACGGCTGATCCTCTGAGTAGCTTCACTCACCTAACTCTCTTGGGCTTGGTATTTCCTCAATGGTGATTCGTAGGGGGAATGTTCTATTTCGATTTTAAGGTATCATCAATTATTCACTTTCTCTATCCTTCTTCCCACCCCATTTCTCACTTTCCTTTTCCTTCCCCTCCCAATCTTAGTTGTTTTCTATTTGTTCTTATTTTCCCCCAATTCATCACTACTTCTAGATTCCATATTTCATCGTGGATATCTATTGAAGAACTCATAGACTCATAATCTAATATTTTCTTTTGGTTACTGTGTTTCAAACACCATTATAGTCTGGTGCACCAGATTTCTTAGAAAGGTTTGAAATGTATGGATTATGTCTCATCAGTGTTCTAGGAGAACGAATCATGTCTAGTATCATTATTTCAAGGTTTTATAATTCATGGTTGATTGTTTTTATTTGGTATATTTGTAGTTCCTATGTTCCCATGGAGGTGACTTCAACAGTTGGGGTTGGTGGTCCGTATAAGGATGAGTATCTCTATTGAGGCCATAGTCTGGCTCAGCCACTAATCTTGCTTCACGTTCCATTGGTTATATCATATTCAGTCAACAATAGTGGTTCCAAGGAGTATTTTGGGATCTATTTTCCTATTGGTTTATGGTTTTATATGAGGAAAATCCAAATTAGGACTTGATCTGAGCCCCAGTGGTTCTCGTTAAATGAAGCATGTCAATGGTATGGTGGCATCCTTAAATAATGTTAGCGGTGTGAGAGGTATTGTGGGATCAGAAGCAAGTATGGACATCTGTCTTAAATGACCATTATATGATTTCTTATTTGTTTTATAATTCTTGGTTTTATAATAATTTCCCTTCTTGTGGTGGTTATATTGGTAGTTTGAAGGTGAAGGCTCTAGTTTTGTGGATCTGAAGGATTTCTCAATAGGGATTTATGGTCAGTGTGGTGAATTTATGCAGTCACATTCATAATTACTAGTTCTCCATTGGATTCTTTACATTGTGGTGTTCATCACACAAGGAAAAGGTTAATCTTTGAGGTTTTGTGGCTCCTATGTTTTTTCTTTTCATTGGATCGGGTTCATTTAATATTTGGTGGAGATTCATCAGTGATGAGAAGATTGGTATTGACATAACCTTCATTTATGCTGATAACCCTTGGGCTTCATGATCCATATTGGCATGATAATGATATTTTTTGACTATGTAAATCATGGTGTGGATATTTTTTTATCCCATAGTTTTGTAGGCTCCACGAAGCATTTGGTGATCTTCATCTCTATAATTTGAAAATTTAAAATGGAATTCACAGGGTGGTCTTTCATTGTATATGTCATTTGAATTTTGGATTTTCAGTTTTAGATTTAGCTAGTAATTGTTGTAAAGAGGTTTTTTTTATTTGTGGGTTTATTCTTAACACGAGTATTTGTTTACACAAAAATTAAAAAATCTGGATTCAATCAAAAATATCTCTTGTAACCTAATATTCAATTATAGTGAATAAATAATACATAGTATAACGCACATAACTTTATTCAAGAAGGATATAAAAACTTAAATTCCAAAATTTTATCATTTTAATTTAATGAAATGAATTTAATTATTAATTTCATCATGTAAAAATTATCTTTGGTTGTTTTTTGGGGATTTTTTAGAAATAGTTGATGTTTGGGTGAATTAGTAAAAATTCTTATTTTATAAAAAATATGACTTTTGTGACATTATAATGACATAATAATAAAATTAAATATTAAAAAAAATTATACGAAATATATATTTAATAATTAATATAGTAAATATAAAAAATAATTTTATAATATAAATATATTCTTAACCTTTTAGAAATATAAGTAATGTTTTTATTTAAAAAAAATATTTTTATTATTATATTTTAATAAAGTATATACAAGTTTTATTTGGATTTGGATTGGTCTAAAAGAAAAATAATACCTCTCTCACTACTGGAATTTGGTCTTTTCCTAACGGTAGTATACCAACGGTTTACTTAAACTGTTGGTATAGTGAGCCTTTGCCAACGGTTTAATCAAACCGTTGGAAAAGGGAATTTTGGTGGACCCTTTCCCAACGGTTCACTGGAACCGTTGGGAAATGGGTTCTAAACTCACACATTTACCAACGGTTCCCTGGAACTGTTGGGAAACGTGTGCCTTTGCCAACGGTTTTTATAAACCATTGGCAAAGGTTTTCCCCAAATTCCAGATCGCGATCTCCTCTCCCCATTCGGACAGAGCCCTAATCTATTCGCTCTGCTGCTCTCGCGAACCCCATCCGACTCCACTGCTCTCGCGAATCCGAACACCAACACCCCCTATCCCAACAGGTACACCCCCATACGAATAGGTAAAATTTGATCTCAACAATATTGTTGTAGTTGTTTTAATGAATAGATTTTTTCCAGGTGTTTGGTTTACTTGATTATTGAAATTAATATATAAATAGGATATTGTTTGTGTTTGTGAATACTTCTTTAATGTTTTTATATTCTATGTTTGGAAGGAGAGTGTTCAAAACATGTAAATCAGAGTTGGGGGAGGCTATCGTGAACGTTTACATGTTTTGGATAATGGATTGTGGGAATTATGGATTGTGTTCAAACCAATTTGAAATGTTTTGGATAATGGATTGTGGGGGTAGGGGGTGTCCACGGGGGTGGGTGGGTTGTCCACGGGGGTGGGCGGGGCTGTCCACGGGGGTGGGAAAGGCTGTCCACGGGGGTGGGCAGGGCTGTCTAGGGGGTGTGGGCTGTCTTGGGGGTCTGGGTGGGGTGTCCTGGTGGGGGAGGGGTGTGTGGGGTGTCCAGGGGGGTGGTATGTCTAGGTGGTGGTGGTGGGGTTGCAGGGGAGGGGGGTGGGAGGGGCTATCCAGGGGGGGGGGTACGGGGTGTCCAGGGTGGTACGGGGGTGGGCGGGTTGTCCACAAGGGTGGACGGGCTGTCCACGGGGGTGGCCGGGCTGTCAAGGAGGGGTGGGCGGGCTGTCCAGGGGGGGGGGGGGTGGGTGGGCTGGCCACGGGGGGTAGGGGTGTCGAGGGGGGTGGGTGGGCTGTCCATGGGGGTGGTTGGGCTGTCTAGGGGGTAGGGGCGTCCACGGGGGTGGGTGGGTTGTCCACGGGGGTGGGCGGGGCTGTCCACGGGGGTGGGAAAGGCTATCCATGGGGGTGGGCGGGGCTGTCCAGGGGGTGTGGGCTATCCTGGGGGTCTGGGTAGGGTGTCCTGGTGGGGGAGGGGTGTGTGGGGTGTCCAGGGGGGTTGGTATGTCTAGGTGGTGGTGGTGGGGTTGCAGGGGAGGGGATGTGGGCTATTTTGGAGGGTGGGCGGGGCTATCCAGGGGGGGTACGGGGTGTCCAGGGGGTACGGGGGTGGGCGGGCTGTCCAGAAGGGTGGACGGGCTGTCCACGAAGGTGGTCGGGCTGTCAAGGAGGGGTGGGCGGGCTGTCCTCTGCTCCCGTGCTCTCTCGAACCCCCCGTCCGAACATAATCGACCCCCGTCCGAATAGGTACACCCCCCATCCAAACAGGTAAAAATTGATCTCAATCAATTTGTTGTAGTTGTTTTAATGAATTGATTTTTCCATTAATTAAAACATAAACACTATGATTCCATTTTTATAGAAGCTTACATGCCAATGATGGACAATTTTATAATGCATATAGATTCTATTATTTTTAGATTTCTTCCCTTATGGATATGTGTTTGTTTTCCACATGGAATTCCTTGAATATCTACTTAGGATGATAGAGGGTTTATTTTGGAAATTTACAATGGAAATTACATGATCCTATAAACATTTTGATGAATTTTCCTAACCTATATGGATTGTCTGATGTTTCTCTAATGATCATGGACGGAATGTTTGGAGGACATCACAAGTCCTGACTGGTTGATCCTAGAAGAAATTTCATGATAATGGATGTAATGCCTGTAGGGAATCTCTTGATTTTGGTGATCTTCTCCATTTTCATCAAAAGACATGTTTGACACACTGGGAGGGAAACTCTAGAGTCAGTCTGACATGTCTTGAAGGGTGATTTATGTCCATTGTGATATGATTTGAGGACATCACATGACCTAGTTGGTGTGCCTCGAGGGTGTTAAGGGAGCCATCTAACATTCCTGACATTTAATATGAGACTGAGATAATATGTATTGATTCCCCTATATAGAAGGAGATACATATCTATTGGAAAACATGTAGTCTGTATGGTGAGAATTAAAGGCTTTTCATTACAAGGGTGGCATATTCATGGGTGCCATCTGATTTTATTTGATGTGTCAAGGGGATATCAAATGATCAAAATAGGTTTCCAATGGAATGTATTGTGAACATGATGAAATTTCCTAGTGCAATACAATTTTAGGACCAAACGCATTCGGAATTTGTATTCATGGGTGCCATCTGATTTCTATTGTTTAAAAGGGACAAGATTATAAGTGAAATAAACAACTGACATACGAAAAACCGACCAAATGCATTTGGAATCTATTGAAATTTTAGTACAAAAATCCATGGGTCATATGTTACGTGTATGAGTCAACCACGCCTCAATCCAAGTTGGGTTTGGACGAGACCACTCTAAGTGTATCTATTTTCTTTAAAATGGACTACATTTTAAATACATACGGAAAACCAACCAAACGCATTCTGATTGTGTTTATATTTTAGCACAACAATTCATGGGTCATGTGTGATGCGTACGAGTCAACCCCGCGTCAATCCGAGGCGCGGTGTGGCCGGAACCATTCAAAGTGTCTCTCTTTTTTTTAAAAAACACATCATTTTAAGTGAAAACAACAACTGGCATATGGAAAACTGACCAAACGATTTCAGAATATGTTGATACTTTAGGACAACGATCAATGCGTCATTTGGGATGTGTACGAGTCAACGCCACCTCAATACGAGGCGCGGTGTGGCCGACACCACTCAAAGTGTCTCTATTTTGTTTAAAATGGACTTCATTTTTAGTGAAAACAACAAATGACATACGGAAAACTGACCGAACAGATTCTGATTGTGTTGATACTTTAGCACAATTATCCATGGGTCATATGTGACGTGTACGAGTCAACCACGCCTCAATCCGAGGCGCGGTGTGGCTGGAACAACTCAAAGTGTATGTCTTTTGTTTAAAAAGGACGTCATTTTAAGTGAAAAACATCAACTGGCATACGGAAAACTGGCCAAACGCATTCGGATAGTGTTGATACTTTAAGACAACGATCCATGGTTCATTTGAGACGTGTACGAGTCAACCTCGCCTAAATCCGAGACGCGGTGTGGCCGGTACCACTCTAATTGTGTCTCTTTTGTTTCAAACGGACAAGATTATAAGTGAAATAAACAACTGGCAGACGAAAAACCGACCAAACGCATTCGGAATCTGTTAAAATTTGAGGACAACGATCCATGGGTCATATGTGATGTGTACGAGACAACCCGGGCTCAATCCGAGTCATGGTGTGGTCGGGACCACTCTAAGTGACTTTCTTTTGTTTAAAATGGACAGTATTTTAAGTACTTACAGAAAACTGACCAAACGCATTCGGTTTCTGTTGAAACGTTAGGAGAACGATCAATGGGTCATATGTGACGTGTACAAGTAAACGCCACCTCAATCCGAGGCGCGGTGTGGCCGACACCACTCAAAGTGTCTCTATTTTGTTTAAAATGGACTTCATTTTTAGTGAAAACAACAAATGACATACGGAAAACTGACCGAACGGATTATGATTGTGTTGACACTTTAGCACAATTATCCATGGGTCATATGGGAAGTGTACAAGTCAACCCTGCCTCAATTCGAGGCGCAGTGTGGCCGGAACAACTCAAAGTGTATGTCTTTTGTTTCAAAAGGACATCATTTTAAATGAAAAACATCAACTGGCATACGGAAAACTGACCAAACGCATTCGGTTTCTGTTGAAACATTAGGAGAACGATCCATGGGTCATATGTGACGTGTACAAGTCAAACTTGCCTCAATTCGAGGCACGGTGTGGCCGACACAACTCAAAGTGTATGTCTTTTGTTTCAAAAGGACGTCATTTTAAGTGAAAAACATCAACTAACATACGGAAAACCGACCAAACGCATTCGGATTGTGTTGATACTTTAGGAAAAAGATTAATGGGTAATTTGAGAAGTGTACGAGTCAACCCCGTCTAAATCCGAAACGTGATGTGGCCGGTCCCACTCTAGCTGCGTCTCTATTGTTTAAAAGGGACAAGATTATAAGTGAAATAAACAACTGACATACGAAAAACCAACCAAACACATTCGGAATCTGTTGAAATTTTAGGAAAACGATCCATGGGTCATATGTTACATGTACGAGTCAACCGCGCCTCAATCTGAGTCGCGGTTTGGCCGAGACCACTCTAAGTGTATCTATTTTCTTTGAAATGGACTACATTTTAAATACATAGGGAAAACCAAACAAACTCATTCTGATTGTGTTTATATTTTAGAACAACAATGCATGGGTCATGTGTGATGTGTACAAGTCAACCCCGCGTCAATCCAAGGCACTGTGTGGCCGGAACCATTCAAAGTGTCTCTCTTTTATTTAAAAAACACTTCATTTTAAGTGAAAACAACAACTGGAGTACGGAAAACTAACCAAACAATTTCAGAATATGTTTATACTTTAGGACAATGATAAATGAGTCATTTGCGACGTGTACGAGTTAACCTCACCTCAATCCGAGGAACGGTGTGACCGGTATCATTCCAGGTGTATGTATTTTGTTTAAAATGGACATCATTTTTAGTGAAAACAACAAATGACATACGGAAAACCGACCGAACAGATTCTGATTGTGTTGATACTTTAGAAAAATTATCCATGGGTCATATGTGACATGTACGAGTCAACCCCGCCTCAATCCGAGGTGCGGTGTGGCCGGCACAACTCAAAGTGTATGTCTTTTGTTTCAAAAGGACGTCATTTTAAGTGAAAAACATCAACTGGCATACGGAAAACCGGCCAAACACATTCAGATTGTGTTGGTACTTTAGGAAAACGATACATGGTTCATTTGAGACGTGTATGGGTCAACCCCACCTAAATCTGAGACGTGGTGTGGCTGGTACCACTCTAATTGTGTCTCTTTTGTTTCAAACAGACAAGATTATAAGTGAAATAAACAACTGGAAGACGAAAAACCGAACAGACGCATTCGGAATCTGTTGAAATTTTAGGAAAACGATCCATGGGTCATATGTGACGTGTACGAGCCAACCCGGGCTCAATCCGAGTCACAATGTGGTCGGGACCACTCTAAGTGACTTTCTTTTGTTTAAAATGGACAATATTTTAAGTACATACGGAAAACCGACCAAACGCATTCGGTTTCTGTTGAAACATTAGGAGAACGATCCATGGGTCATATGTGATGTGTATGAGTCAACGCCACCTCAATCCGAGGCACGGTGTGGCTGACACCACTCAAAGTGTCTCTATTTTGTTTAAAATGGACTTCATTTTTAGTGAAAACAAAAAATGACATACGGAAACCCGAACGAACAGATTCTGATTGTGTTGATACTTTAGCACAATGATACATGGGTCATATGTGACGTGTACGAGTCAACCCCGCCTCAATCCGAGGTGCGGTGTGGCCGGTACAACTCAAAGTGTATGTCTTTTGTTTCAAAAGGACGCCATTTTAAGTGAAAAACATCAACTGGCATACGGAAAACTGGCCAAACACATTCGGATTTTGTTGATACTTTAGGAAAACGATCCATGGTTCATTTGAGACGTGTACGAGTCAATCCCGCCTAAATCTGAGACACGGTGTGGCCGGTATCACTCTAAATGTGTCTCTTTTGTTTAAAACAGAAAAGATTATAAGTGAAATAAACAACTGACAGACGAAAAACCGAACAAACGCATTCAGAATCTGTTGAAATTTTAGGACAACGATCCATGGGTCATATGTGACCTGTACGAGCCAACCCAGGCTCAATCCGAGGCGCGGTGTGGTCAGGACCACAATAAGTGACTTTCTTTTGTTTAAAATGGACAGTATTTTAAGTACATACGGAAAACCGACCAAACGCATTCGGTTTCTTTTGAAACATTAGGAGAAAGATCCATGGGTAATATGTGATGTGTACGAGTCAACGCCACCGCAATCCGAGGCGCGGTGTGGCCGACACCACTCAAAGTGCCTCTATTTTGTTTAAAATGGACTTCATTTTTAGTGAAAACAACAAATGACATACGAAAAACCGACCGAACGGATTCTGATTGTGTTGATTCTTTAGCACAATTATCCATGGGTCATATGTGACGTGTACGAGTCAACCCCGCCTCAATTCGAGGTGCGGTGTGGCCGGCACAACTCAAAGTGTATGTCTTTTGTTTCAAAAGGACGTCATTTTAAGTGAAAAACATCAACTAACATACGGAAAACCGACCAAATGCATTCGGATTGTGTTGATACTTTAGGACAAAGATTCATGGGTCATTTGAGACGTGTATGAGTCAACCCCGTCTAAATCCAAAACGTGATGTGGCCGGTCCCACTCTAACTGCGTCTCTATTGTTTAAAAGGGACAAGATTATAAGTGAAATAAACAACTGACATACGAAAAACTGACCAAACGCATTTGGAATCTGTTGAAATTTTAGGACAACGATCCATGGGTCATATGTTAAGTGTATGAGTCAACCGAGCCTCAATCTGAGTCGCGGTTTGGCCGAGACTACTCTAAGTGTATCTATTTTCTTTAAAATGGACTACATTTTAAATACATACGGAAAACCAACCAAACGCATTCTGATTGTGTTTATATTTTAGCACAACAATGCATGGGTCATGTGTGATGTGTACGAGTAAACCCCGTGTCAATCCAAGTCGCGGTGTGGCCAGCACCATTCAAAGTGTCTCTCTTTTATTTAAAAAACACTTCATTTTAAGTGAAAACAACAACTGGAAAACAGAAAACTGACCAAACTATTTCAGAATATGTTGATACTCTAGGAAAACGATCAATGAGTCATTTGTGACGTGTACGAGTTAACCTCGCCTCAATCCGAGGCACGGTGTGACCGGTATCATTCCAGGTGTATGTATTTTGTTTAAAATGTATATGATTTCGAGTAAAAATATATGGTGTACAAAAAACCAATCAAATTATGAATTGAATTCCGGATTCCACATATGATTGTCATCTAAATTTTAAATTGAATTCTAAATGAATTATGTATGTTTATAATTATGTTATGAATTCTAATTTAATTATGGATGAGTATATTTCCAGGATGCATTATATGTGTTGGTTGGTTGGTTTGCATTATTTAAATGTGTTGTTTTGTTCTCTATATGTATGAATTGTATATGTGTTACAGTTACAATAATTGGATTGAAAATTGAATTGAAAATGAAAATTGAATTGCAAATGAGCCCAAAACAGACCTGTTGTGCCAAAATGAGCCCAAAACAGACCTGCTGTGCAAATTGTAGGCTGCTGTGCAATTTGCACAGCAAAGCCTATGACAACGGTTTGAAACCGTTGGCATAGCCCATATGGAACTATTTTTACCAACGGTTCATTAAACCGTTGGTAAAAACAGACTATCCCAATGGTTCAAACCGTTGGGTTAGCTTTTGGAATTGTTGTTTTTACCAACTGTTGGTAAAAACCTTTCCCAACGGTTTGAAAACCGTTGGGAAAGAAAATATAATGGGATTCCCAATGGGCCAACCGTTGGGAAAGGATTTTCCCAACGGTTTGGCACAACCGTTGGGGTAGGTTGATTTTTTCTAACCTATCCCAACAGTTCCTTGTAAACCGTTGGGAAAAGCCATTACCAACGGCTTACTTCCCCACGATTGGAAGAACCGTTGGTATAACATATACCAACGATTCTGCAGCCTTTCCCAATGGTTCAGAACCATTGGGAAAGGATGGATTTCCAGTAGTTTCTGATTTAACATAATATAATTAGTTCTATTTGAATCATCATTATAATTTATTTTGATGTAAAATCTTTTTTACACCTAAAAAAATTTTATAAACGGTTTTCGTTGAGTTTGGGGCACTTATATTAAATTTATTTTCAATAAATTATAAAAATATAATATTTTAAAGTGGATTAAATATTTTTAATTAGTATAATTAATATTATGTAATAATTTCATCTTAATTTTTTGTCATAATGAATAGTAAAAATATTAAAAAATGTGTTATCATGGTTAGAGTTAAAACAGGATTGTTAGGGGTTAAACTAAGAGATAAGGGTACAAAGAGCCCATAAACATGTCAAAATATTACTAGTTTTATATATTAAGAACTTATATTATCTTAAATTTAAATTTATTTCTATTTTACTCAACTTTCACAAGAAAAGTACTATATATTATATAAATCTTTTACGTGATTCCATGTGTGCCCCACGCTTCACTTATAAAAGGGAACTTATTATCCTCCCTTATTCAAAAACTATGAACACTATATATTGGATAAGACCTTCCTAGAAACCTTCATATATTACTTTACTTAATTATTTATATTCACTTCTTTTTCTAATATTATCCTAATAAGTATTAAGGTGTGATCTAAAGGAGGTCTCTCAAAGAAGAGGAAATCCACTTTTCCAACTCTTTCAGTGTTTGTTTCTTCTTTTATATTCTATAAATCGAGAGTATTTGTTATAACATAATTAAAATAGTATCATAAATATCATGATATCTTATTATGACCATTGGATAACCATTTTTCACCACCTTTATATTAAATGAAAAATGAAAATATCACTCATGCATGTGTGTAGACTACGGTCACCACGTAGCAATATGATTCATTTTCCATCACTATATTTCATGGTTTGTATTATAATGGATTTAATTATTATATGTCATATTTATTAAATAATTATTATTTTCTAATTGCAAAATCTTATCTACCTTCTTTACTCTCCTGTCATTTGGGAAACAATAACATCGCTTGTGCAAATGTGTGGACTACCACCTCCACGAAGCGATGTGATCCATTTTTAATTTCAAATTTAAATGGATGGTAAAAATGATTGATTTAATGAATATATATAATATTTTTTATATAATAATACTTATTTAAATTTGATTTTTTATTTACCTTTCTTTCATTATATCCATTAAAAATTTGAAACATCACTGGTGCGTACGTATGGGTTACCATCTTTACATAGTGATGTAGTTAATTTTAATCCCCGCTTTATATGAATGGTTATAAAAGTTTATATAATGATTAAATATGATACTTTTGACAATATAATGGATTTTTATATGATGAAACCTTGATAAGAGTGTAAGTTCTAGAACTACAAAACTGAAACATTCATGATAATTGAAACAGTTATCACCAAGAACATAGATTTTCATAAAGAATTATTAAATAAATGGTGATAAGTTGTTATAAGTAGATAACATATGGTATTATAAGTATAAATATGGTTATAGAATAAAATTATAATAAATTTAAATGTTTTATAAAAGTGGTTAAAATTACTTATTAAGCAAGTTGAGCCTGAGGTAAATGTTTTATGTTACAGTGTTACTCATTACCAGATATGTTTATGCTTAATTTATGATAACAAACTTTTATGATACATATCTTAAAAATATTATTTATTTTCTTTTCTTGTGGTTTTTTTTTCTAGAAATAAAAATATTTCCTTTAATTTTTCTATATCTCAGTACACAAAATCCCTAAAAATTATTTTTAAGGAAAATTGAATTTGTTTTTCTATTCGATCAGGAATCATTTTCTTCCATATCTATGTTTTATTAAAAATTGTTTAAAGAATATTTTTAATATTCTAAAATGATTTATTAAATTCATTTTTACCCATATTTTTCATTATAAAAATATTAAAAGGAATCTTATTTTCATTTTATAAATGAGGTACTTTTTAATGAATTTGTAAAAATGATACTTGTTTTAACACATACCACACAAATGACTTTTATTATTGTTATGAGAATTCATTGCCATTATATTTATTTAGATGATTAAAATTTTCTTCTCAAAGAATATATTTTTTTATTATTCATGAAATTTATATATTTTGAATAAGTGATTCAAAATAAAGAAAGTATTTTTGTCAAGAAATATTTTAGGCATATTTTAAATGTATATTAGCATATGTCATCATCATTTTATGAATATTATGATTTAACATGGATATAATATAATTATACTATTAACTATATTACTATGGATTTATTATGATTATGTTTATTTTTTGATTTTCTGGGGGAAATATTAACATTATGTATGGTAGTTTTCATTACCATTGTTTATGATGATTATAAATTGAATTGTTGTTCATTTATTTCAAATGATGAATGAATTGGAATTAGTAAGTGATAAGAGAGGACCATTATATCCACAAGATTCATTAGTATGTATCATGAGATAAACTAGTTTGGGTATTTGGAATAAACCTTACCTATTCATATATAATATCTTGCAAGAAGGTCTTGATGGTAAGATTATGATGATCGACAATATAAATTCTACCATTATGTATATATATTTTATTATCTAAGGGATTAGCAATTTTTCTATATAGTCTGTTAATTTTCCCAATTTTTATGATATAATTGATAATGAATATTTCATTATTTTTTACCAATACCATATTATACATTCATTATTTATCATATGATAGCTTATGTTGTACATTTTCCCTTACTGAGCATCTGATCTCAACCTTTATTATGTTTTCCTTTACTCAGGTTACCAATAATTGATTTTTAAATGATTTCAAGGATATACTAGAATAAATGGTAAACCTATCACTAGAATAATAAGTTGTATTTCAGGATTTCACATGTACTTAGAGAAGCATGTTTCTATTTGGTATCCCAATAATATTAAACTATTCAATCCATTGGGATGTGATATATTATATCTTGTGCTAATGTAGTAAAATATCAACTTTCTATGGGTTACTATATTTGGGGTTGTATAGTTGGTATCAATGTAATTTTATTATAAAACATACAAACTAGATTCAATAAAACATTGACTATAGAGAATTAACCTATGAAGGAATGGAATGATATGTCTAATTATAGGATAATATCATAATGCTTCCATAAAATATATATTTTGTGGTTTTCCTAGAAAATAAATCCACGTATGTATATTGATATGTGTTTGTGGATGTAAAAATAAATAAACCTAATGGTAATAACTTTGAAAGGGGTGGATTGGGGGTTAATTCAATAATCAACAGCATATAAAAAGTGGGACAAAGACTACAAACATATCTAGACACTCCTAGAGGATATTCTTTGGTTTATTGAAATGATCCTTATGAACCATTATGAATGATTTGGAAATATTTTATGATTTCAATATATTTACAAAGATAATATGCTTATTACTATGAGATTATCCATACATAAATATCTAATTTATGTTAAGTGTCACACAAGATTTAAAATCAAACACTATAATTAAAATTTTATATTGTTATGATATAATTTAGTATATTCCATTGTTTAGAAATGGAACCTAAAACAATGAATCAAAATAATATCAATGCATATAATCTATGTAGGCATTTCCCAACTGAGAAACATAATGAAGATAGAGATGGATCTAAAGAAATTATAACTATATTGGGGCAGCTGACTCAGGTTATGACCAATAACCTTACTTGTATTGAGTATCCTATTAAACCCCAACATGGTGCAAAAATTTTGGATTGCTTTTTGTGATTGAAACTTCCATAATTTAATGGTACTACTAATCCATTCATAAATGACTAGTGGATAAAGTCCTTGGAGAAGATATTTCTCACTTTAGGAAGTATTGAAAGAGAGAAAGTTATTATGGAATATTATCATCTTAATGGAGAAACTAATCAATGGTGGTCACTGATTCATAACACTAAATATTCAGAGGAAATAAAAAGTATGGTGTGAAATAATTTCAAGGATACATCTTTTGGAAAATACATTTCCTAGGAAAAACGAGTTTATATATAGAGGAAATTATTCAATATATTGAAAAAGGAGAAAATATTATTGAATATGAATATAACATTACATGATTTTATACTAATGTTGTGGATTATGTATGTAATACAAGGAGTAATATTGATCATTTCTTTTATGGGATAAATACTACACATCAAAGAAAATTAGTCTCTCCAATGAATTTAGTATATGAGGATATAGTATCAAATACCATCAAGATAGAGATATATTTCTATATGTAATATGTTTTCAAAGGAAAATAAGAAAATAAGTAGGTATATGAGTACTCTAGAAAATGAAATATTGAAAAATTAATGAAGGTAAGGGTGTAAAGATGAAGTCCATCAGAACTATGACTGAAACGGAAAGAAATAATCATCCAATGTCTAATTATTTAATTGAAATTATATGGGACATTATTTGAATGAATACCCTAAGTGTCAAAAAAATTTACCTCAAAAAAGATAATGGAACATAACCAATCTTATGCAGTCAATATAGCCAAAGTTGATGTTTCTAAAGATGTAATGGAAGGAACATTTATTATAGCCTCAAATTTAGGTAATTAAATAGTTGATTTTGGATGTTCACACTCTTTTATATATTCCATGTTTTCTATGAAAATTATATATTCCCCTAGAACCTTAGGAAGAGAGTTTTCAATCAAGACTCCTAGTGTAAATCTTAATACAAAAAGTATATTTCATTCAGTTCCCATTATGACATATATACAATCTCTATTTGTAAACTTTATTATTATACATATGGTTTTATTTGATATAATCCTTATTATGGATTTGATTTCAAATTATAATTTTAAAATTTATTGTTGAGGAAAGGAGGTTAATGTTTTTCAGAAAAGAACTTCACAAAGACTCAAGTTGAGGGGGAGTGAATTGAGTTCTTTTAAACTTTTTCACTTAAACTTCCCTATTTTAACGTAATATTGTCTATGATCTTGTCTTATCACAAGACATCAACAAAAAGAAATAAATTAAGATAAAAATTGAACACAAAATATTTACAGTTGTTTAAGGAACAAAGATCTTCCAGTCCACTCTATCAATACAAACGCCTAGAGCTTAGTGATTTTCCTAGAATCAGTTCTTTTCCTTAGGACTTCCTCACTATGTGTAAAAATTGATCACTTGTTATAAATCTATGATCGTTTCAAAAATCATAAAAGAATTTAAAAAAACTATATCCCTAAAAATTCAGTATAATGAGTTATCACTTTCAATAATAAAAAATAATAATGAAAGATTACTAGTTGTAACATATAGTTTCAAGATGAAACCAATATAAGAGATTAACTCTCTAAGAGTAATCATAATGATTATGTATAGTTTTTGGAGAGTATTAAAAACACATCCAAATTTAATCAAGAAAGAATGGATATAGAAAAATATGATTTTTATTCTTCTTCTTCATAGCAAAACACAATAGTAGTATAGATTGATTTGAGAGAGATATAGAGAGTTAGAGGTGTTCCTATTAATTTTTTTAACCTTATCGTATATCTTATCACACTATTTTATAGCATGATATCCAATAAAATCAAGCCATGGGGTAAAACTTGAAATTTACTTTTCTTAAAATTACCTATGTAAAAAGTACTGGGTAATAAAATAATATTTTTTATATTATTTCTTGGTGATTATAAAATTTTGGAAGTCAATTTGACCATAAATAGGTATTCCAATGTTTAATGCATAAAAAGAAACATTATTTTTTAGTTTAAATACTCCAATGGTAATAAATACCCATGTTGTAGAATCATGTAGAAAATTTTAAATCACCACTTAACTGAAATCCATATATTTCAATAAATGTAACCAAATTGGACTACATAGTTATTCTTTACATAGATTATTTCTTTATGTAGAGAATTAATGTTTTCATCTTCACAACATAGTTAAAAATTTTATAGTTGACTGCATCACATAGCCAACTGGAACCAAATATCCAAATATACAATGTATCCAAACCATATAGCGTATGACGCCACATAGCTGATTTATTATAGTGATTTTATTGTTATGGTAATTTCTCACATAGTTTATTCATATACGTAACTAATTCTTACATAGTCGATTTTATAGTGTAGCTGATTCAAGTTGTCAATTATGTCATATAGATGATTGAAGTAGATGATTGTTCAACGTTGTAAGAATCCATAGAGCCTTGTACTCACATAACATATTTTCAAGGCATGGACAAATTTTATAATACATAAATATAATTATAGATTACATTATAATTGAACTAAATAAGATTAAAACATGATAAAAAACATAAAAAATATTATAAAAATATGAAGGGTTTTTTAGATCATAAAAACCTAAAAAATATGGGATATTTCGAAACAACATCATTTTTTTAATAACCCCCATTTTTAATGATCAAAAAACCTATAAAATATTAAACATATAATTTTTGAAGGTGCAAAGAGTTTAGCATAATATATATAATATATAATAAATTTAAAATTTTGTGTTTATCCTTTCATGTCCCATTTTTTGATGATCATAAACACCATTAAATATTAAAAATGAAATTTTAAAGGGTTTGAATAGTTTTTAGAAAAATTATACAATATATAATACTTTTAAAATTTTATGTTTCTTCTTTTTTATCCCCCTTTATATATTTTCTCCCCCTTTTGTGACATTAAAAAGGAATCGTAAAGAGAGGAAAAAAACATTTATTGTAGCACCATGAGTTATGAAAAGTTATAATATAATATTTAAAGTAAATGTGAATAATGCAGGACTGAAATTAAAAAATTATAACAAGTAAAAATTTCTAAAATATGAAGAAAACATTAAATCAAGACAATCACTTAACACACAAACAAAGTTTCCACACCCGTTTTTTTATGTCTTGGTTTTGATCTGGTTCATGGGATATCCTGATAATTTTCATGTTGTTTGGGTGATTTGACTATTGTGTTTTGAACTACCATCTATGTCTTATCGTTCTACCAAGGGTTCACCATATATTTTTTGGGAGTTTTGGAGAAAAAGGTGGCTACTTCAATATTTTGGCCAACAGTGAACCCATTTCAAGATTTAAAACCCAAATTTGTTTCATTTATAACTTCTTCATTATTAAACATTTTTTACCAATTCTACTTCCCACTTGTCATAAACAGACCTATTAAAACCACCATCTTAACTGGGACAACTCAGGAGCTCATAATCTTGGGGGAGTTTGTTGATTTATTCAGGCATTAGGCCAACCTCTGATCCCATTTCCATATTTAAGGAAATAATTTTATTTCTTTCATATATCATTAATTTTTTTTACCTTTTTTCAGTCATTAAACCTCTCACTAAATCTCAAAACCCCTAGGGGCTCCCCCATGTTCTATTTGGCCTCTTTAGAGCTCATCTTTATTGTATATTTGGGTGAATTTCTTTAAGACTTCTCAAATCATCCACATTCATAAAGGTAATTTCCTTCATTCATAAATGATTCATTATTTAATAATTTCCCCAAAAAATTTTCCCCTAATTCCTTCTAACCTACGTATCCCTTCCATCTAATTTTAAGTCATTCCCTCCCCTATGAGTGTGTGTATCTAAGAGAAGAGGAAGAGTTATCTAGTTTCAAAGGTGAGATCCCTTCTCCTTTCTCCTCCCTCTTCCTCCCCCTTTCATTATTTCAGGGTTATTTATTCTCCCCTACTTATGAACTACCTTGTCTTATGTTTTGGAATGAATTTTTATAGTGGTTATGTTGTTTTAGTTCTAGTCTTCTTAGGTTTAGGGTTTATAAACACGTAGCGGGTGATTTTGGTTGTGCATTTCCATTCTGCCATGTTTTTGAGGTAGGTTCTCCGAAGAATATCACTTTATTATTATTTTTCATCTTTTTCATTCTTTTATCACAATGTGCAGAAGATTATTATTACTGTTCAACCTTTTTATGTTCTATTGTGTGTGCAAAATGGTTATTTAGGCATTATTTTGTGTAAAATGGAGTTATTTCATTATAAAAGTGCACACATCTTGTATAAATTAATGTTCTACTAGTTTCTTCTTAATTATTGTGATCTTTATGAGTTTTCATTACTACTATAATGAATTTTTGGCATGAAATTTTTTTACCTCATAGGGTGTTAAAAAGAAGTTGTTTTTCTGAATGTTGCATGCCTAGTTCTCGAAAAAGTGCTCGGTTTGCTTTTGTGTCCTAAATGTGATATAAAATGACTTGTTTAAATTTATTGAAGTATGAGAAGAATTAAAGTGATATTTTGGGGTCCTTATATGGATTTCCAAAGAGTTTTTGGTTTTATAAAGATATTTTTATTGGTTTTGACATGTTTTGGAAAGAGTTGACGGTAAGTGGATCGTTCGTCATTTTTAAGAAAATGGCTGAACATTGAATGTGTAACAAAAGTGTTTTAAAAGGATTATGTAAATGTTTTTCTTCTACTAATGGTGTGTGTACATAAATTTTTTAAAGGTGTAATTTTTACCTTTGATTCATGTTAGTTTGGTAAAATTATTAAAGGCTCGTTTGACATCTTTCTTAAAAAATGGATTTCATGTGTGTTCAATGTTTCACTATGTAGGGACCTATTATGATCCCTAAAATTTATTTATTAAATGTTTTTGAGATAAAAAATTGGTTTTATATGTATTTGGTGGTTTTTTTTCATTAAAAGATCATTTTTAAATGAATTTTATATCCATATCCTCATTATACTTCTTAAAATTGTTTTTTGAAAATTTTATGTTGTTTTTTTATTTGGGAAAGAACTATGAGGCTTGTGTGAGGGGTGTTTTGTGTTTTTATGATCTAGTAATGTAGTTTTCATGTGAAAAAGTATTTTATAATATGTGTAACTCTATTTATCAGTAATGGAAAACCCATGTATCTTGGGGGGAAAACGTGTACTAGTATGCTAGTGATCTGGAGGGGTTTCATCCCTATTTCATGTTACAATTTTGACGATGAAAACACCAACTAAACTGTGATGATGATGTTGTTGGGGACCACTTAGTTATGTATTTTCCTCTTACTAGTGGATCATGTGTTTGAGAATGGATATTTATTATGGTTACCTTCACTGAGATACGAGGTACATAGGTCTCACAACTAACTAGTGCCTAGGGGGTGTTCCCGTGACTTATGCTCATTTGATATTTTGTACTCACCGTCAAAATAAGGCAAGTTTGGTTGGTAAATTCAGAATTGTGTGATTATTATTTAAATTTTTATTTTATTAAATCATATCTCTTGTAAATTATTTTCATTTTTAAGTTTCACCTCTTGGAGAATTGTATCTAGCATTCTTATTTATAAAAATTGCATGTTTTTTTTGTAATTGTTATAGCATGGAACCTCATTTTGAAAATTTAATTTTATATATTGAATTTAAAATTTAAAATTTATGTTTCATTTCATTTAAAGAAAGTGCATTGGGAATATAATATCAGGATAACTTACTAAGTTTTAATACTCACACCTATAGTCTACTTCTGTTTTTAGCCCTTGTGAAGGTTTCAGCGTGAGTTTGATCACCATGGGAAACATGTGATCATTGTGTTAGAGAGTGACCAAAGGGGTCACATGTAGTTATTTGGTTGTCAGGTTTGGTCAGTTATGTTTTTGGGCTAGTTTTACTTTTGATTTCTTGTACAAATAATGTACAGTTAGCTTTTTACTAAAACGTATTTTGGGATGTATGTTTTCTACCGTTGTTTATTTAATTATTTATATTTCGGAGAAATAGTTCCCTTATGTACTATATTGATTCCCTCAGTGCTTGTCACCATCCCGAGAGGATCAGTGATTCCTATAAGAACTTGTGGAGGGCTGTCCTGGGTGACCTGTTTAGGGTCGACTCGTGATGGTTCATTACAAAATGGTATGAAAGGAGGTCATCTCTTAGCGAACCATTAATTTTAGAGCACCCATGTTTTTTAGGGGATGTCACGGTATATGGAGTATGATTATATGGACTTTAGGGGTATGTTTGAGAAGATATTTGTGGACACTTTCTCATTTTGATCCTCGGGTTTCCATGAGATGTCCATTTATATTAGTGACCTTTGTTCTTATTGATTGTTTCGTATTGGGATATGAAAAGGGGAGTCTGACTAATGGCCTCCATGAGCTCATAGGGACTGGGAAGCCATGTTAATCCACGACATGGTTCTAATAATTCTCTCTGTGTTGGTGTTGTGTTTGACATATGGCTTCCAACCATATGGTCAAGTCACCGACTGACACTAGTTCTCTTTTGTGGGTCTCTAGGACCTTTCTTGAATTAGAAATTTTTGTTTTTTAAAATACTTTTTTGAGAATTGTAGAAACGGATTTTAAATAAAGGATTATATTTTTAAAAGTGGAATAACAGGTTTTCAAAAATTAAATATAAGAATTGTTTTTGAAGGTTGTGTTTTTCTGAAACAAATTTTGGGGATAAAGTGGAAATGATTTAATAGAATTGGATTTTCCTTAATCTAAACTTGTGGTCTATTGAAATAAAATGTTTTGAAAGTGTGAATAAATTTATGGTGATTCCGAATCTTTATTTTAAATGTAGTGTTTTTTGATGTTGAAAATGGTTTGAATATGATGAATTGGTTTTGGAAATTGGCTTTGAGCGGTTGGTTTTTTCTTAGAAAGGGTATTGGTCTCAATGGGCATCGAATTATGAAAAGATAAATTGCTGAATTCTAAAAAATGGGAATGTTTTGTTTGGAGAATATTTTTTGTTTGGAATGTTGTTTCAAATAAAAAGTTATAGGTTTTTAGTAAAATGGTTCTTAGTGAATTGTGGTTTGTTTTGTGAAATCTGAAAAGGGTTTTTGACCTAGTGGTTAGTATTTCTTTAGAAGGTACCTGATTTTTGTAATTATTTTGTTTTGTTTTAGCCTTTGGTTTTTTTATGGGTGCTCACATGCATGGTTTTATTCATATCATGAAGGATGGAATATGTGGAATCGTGGTTGGGTGCATAGGGTAGCATGGAAACATTCATGTGAGTGATACATGATGAAACACCACTGGTGAATGTGGAAATACACCAAGTTAGTTTGTTTTTAAAAAGTGTATTGAGATGAAAATTGTGGAATTTGATTTTAAACTAATGGTTATGTGGCTAGTTTTATTCTATATCAAATAAGAGTTGCATATTCAGTATGACTCCTTGTGATCTGGAGGTCATACTCCTGTTATGACTTGAGATGGGATATTTTTGGTGGATCAGTTTTGGAGTAATGTTTAGTGGGTTTATAAAGATATGTTTGATGTTGTGATGTGGCCATGGATAGTTCTCTATTGGGAATATTTCATGCTGATCAACCTAAGTATTCATTTCAAATGTTAAATGAACCTCTGTAGATGATTCCTCTCACTATTTTTTAGAATAGAGAGATTTTTGTGATTGATTTAATGTACTTCCAGATTGTGATAATTCATTGGGACATAACATTTGTGTTTTGTGATGTTGATGTGCTTCTTCATATTCCTTTTCCATTCGGCTCCTTGTTCGGAGTGAGAGGGAATGGTGATATGTATATATGTGTTCCTATTTAGATGAAGGTGTGTTTTTGATTAAGTGAGTATTGAGGGTTGTTATGATCATTATCACCTTACTGCGGTGTAGTAGATGCGTCAAGCATCAGGGCTCTAACCATAGGCCATAGAGTGAAGCTTTTCACACAATCAGAAAGTCACCAAAGGTGTGGGGAGATCGATGAGGCTCCTGCCTCCACCGTTGTGGTAAGGTAGTTTCTATGTCTCTATTGTGGTTACTCATCACTGTGAATTCCCTCTTTTCGCAATGACCAAGGTTTACTTATCCCTCATACAGTGTCTATAGTTTTGCCTTCATGTATTAGGTTTCCAATCAATGTCTCTATGGGGAAGACCTATGTAAATCTCGTGCGGTCTTATTATTACCTGTTCATAGGTAGAGAATTTTGGGTAGTTCCTTTTTTTCTTTTGTGGTTTTAGAGGCCTAATTATTGGGTCCCCTCCCCCCCTCCCTAAGTGGTGGGGGTCTGGACCCGTGCAAAAATTGTTGGCCCAATTCATGTCCCCTCTGTTTGGGATAGGGGGTCCAAATATTCATATTGTGTTCCTATTAACATGGAATGTTAGGTTATTGTGGGAGAGTTTTGGCAGGCCTATGTGGGAGAGACCCATTCCAAGTTCATGTTGAATTCTTGTTTGTTCATTGATCATTGGTCTTTAATGGTGGGGAGAACCACCATGGGTCTCATAGGGTTTCCTCTGAATAATCTGTCGGGTGCCAGTTGTTTACTAATGGTCTAGAGTCCATTCTAGAATCCCCTAGAATATTTGGATTTCGTGAGTGCTATTTTGTTTGGCTGATCATTGGGTTCAAATTGGACAACACCCAAAAATCTGGTTCTTGGTTTGGGTGTGGAGGTAATGACTCGATCTTTTGGTTGATTCTCAGGAAGTGGTTGGGAGTTGATGTTTTTATGGAGGTAAGAGGATTATGATCTATTAATGGTTGATTATGTGACATTAGATTCATAGGATGGTCCATATTGTTATAGAATCCTTAGGTTTTGATCAATCTTCTAGAATATGTTGCGGCTTTCCATGGGTGGAAAGCATTAATGGTGGGGAAAATTGTCATACCCATTTTTTTCATGTCTTGGTTTTGATCAAGTTCATTGGAAATACCGATGCTTTCCATGGGTTTTGTGTGAGATTAATATTGAGTTTTGAACTCCCATATATGTTTAATCAGCCTACCATGGGTTACCCATAGCCTGTTTGGGAGTTTTGGAGAAAATGGTGGTTACTTCAAGATTTGGGCCAACTGTGAGCCCATTTCCTGATTTAAAAACCAATTTTTTTCTTATAAATCCTTCATTTTTAAATATTGTTCACTCATTAAACTTCCCACATGGCCAAAACAGACCTATTAAAACAACCATATCCATTTGGACACATTAGGAGCTCATAATAATGTTAGATTTGGGTGATTTATTCAGGCATTGGTCAAACATGTGATCTCGTTTACAGATTTATGGAAATAATTTTATTTCTTTCATATCTCATCCATTTTTAACCATTTTCATCCATTACACCTCTCATGTGAGCCCAAAACCCCTAGGTGCACCCCCATGTTCCAATTGGAATCTTTGGATCTCATCTTAATCATGTAGTTGTGAACATTTCAATAATATTTCTCAAATCTTCCAGATTTGTAATGGTAATTTGTTTCTTTAATAAATCACTCATTTTTTTATAATTTTCCCCAAAATTTGTTTCCCATGGTTCTTCCTAACCTAATTATCCCTTACACTGAGTTTCAAGTCATTTCCTCTCCTATAAGTGTGTGGATCCAAGGGAAGATTAATAGTTCACTAGTTTTTGAAGGTGAGATACCTTCTCTTTTCTCCTACCTCTTCCTCCTCTATCCATTATTTCAGGGTTCTTTCTTCTTCCTAGTTTTTCACGACCTAGGGTTATGTTTTTGAATGATTTTTAAGGGGGTTATGTTGGATTAGGTCTGGTATTCATAGTTTTAGGGTTTGAAACCCTTTGGGGGTGTTTTTTGTTGAGCGTTTCCATTCCGCCAAGTTTTTGTGTTAGGTTCTCCCATGAAATTGCCTTTATTATTTAAGTTTCATATTTTTCATGATTTTATAAACTTTTATACATGATTATTATTACTATAAAATATTTATATGTTCTATTTGGGATGAAAAATGGTTATTTATGCTTTGTTTTGTGTAAAATGGAGTTTTTTCGTTATAAAAGTTCACACTGCTTGTTTAAATTAATGTTTCTCTAGTTTTCACATATAGATAATGATGTTTGTGACCTTTTTTAAGTACTATAATAAATTTTTGGCATGTAAAATTCTGTTTTAACCATTTTTGTGTTAAATATATGTTTTTTGATAAATGTTGCATGCCTAGTTTTTGAAAACGTTCCTTGTTGTCTTTTGCGTCCTAAAGGTGATATAAAATGGCTTGATGAATTTATTTAAGTATGGGATTCTTGTAAAGAGATAGTTTGGGGTCCTTTATTGTATTTAAAAGGGGTTTTGGTTTTAAAAATAGATGGGTATCTGTTTTTCACATTTTTTGGCAAGAGTTGTCGATAAGTGCCCCATTCGACATTTATAAGAAAATGGTTGAACATGGAATGTGTAACCTAAGTGTTTTAAAGGGACAATGAAATTTTTTTTATAATACTAATGGGTTTTTACACAAATTTATGAAAGGTTTAATTTTTACCTTTGATGCACTTTGGTTTGGTAAAATGATTAAAGGCATGTTTGGAATTTGTCTTAAAAAAGGGTTTTTATGTGTGTTCCATATTGCACCATGTGGGAATATTTTATTATCCATGAAATTTATTTATTTAATGGGTTTGGGCCTGCCAAATTTGTTTTGAAATGGTATTGGTGGTTTTTTGGAATTAAAAGTGCATTTTTAAATGGATTTTATGTGCAGAGCCTCGTTATACTTCTTCAATTTGTTTAATGAATATTTTTAGGGGTTTATTGATCTGTGAAAGAGCTGTGAGGAATGTGTGTGGGATATTTTGTGTGTTCATGATATAGGAATAGAGTTCTCATGTGAAAGGTGTATTTGATAATATGTGGAACTCGATTGATCACTAAAGGGAAACCTGAGTATCTAGGTGTGGGGATGTGTACTAGTATGCTAGTGATCTTGAGGGTTTCATCTCTGTTTCAAGTAGCAAGTTTGATGATGAAAACACTAACTAAACTATGATTATTCTGATGTTGGGGACCACTAGGTTTTAGATGATTCTTCTAATAGTGGATTTTTTACATGATAATAGATATTTATTATGGTTACCTTCACTGAGATATGAGGTACCTAGGGCTCACAGCAAACTAGTGCCTAGGGATGTTCCCATGACTTGTGATCATTGGCTATTTTGTACTCACCATTGGCATACAACGTGTTTGGTTGGTTAATTCAGAAGTCTGTGTGTATTGTCTATGATTATACATTCTTTAATGGATCCCTCTGAAAAATATTTTCATTTTCAAGTTGCACTTCTTTGAAAATTGTCACTAGCATACTTATTTATAAAACATGTAAGTTATTATCTGGTAATTTTTATTGCATGGAACCTCTTTTGGACAATAGTATTTTATATATTGTATTTAAAACATGAAATTGATGTTTCATTTATTTTAATGTATGTTCATTGGGAATAGAATATCAAGATAACCTATTGAGTTTTAGTACTCATGCCTATAGTCTTTTTATGTTTTTAGCCATTGTGTAGGTTTCATCTTGAGTTCGATCACCTTGTGCGACGTGTGATCATTATGTTGAAGACCTATTTCTTTACCAAGGGGAAATGAAACCATATTGGACTCTTATGAGGCCATTTCTAGTCATGTGGTATTATACTTTGACAATATTTTCTATGGTCTAAGTGTTAAAAAGGACCACCTCCCTAAGAACATTACAATTATAGTGAATGAAACATACAATGGTTTTCTTTTGAGTGTCCCTATTGATCAGAAAATAAAAGACACTGTCTTTAGACTCAATTATGATAGTGCCCTGGGTCCTGATGGATTCAACAATGGTTTCATTCAATAGTTCTAGGAATTAATCCACATAGATGTTTGTAAACTTGTCAGATCCCATTTTTTCTAATGGTCTCCTCTTTCTTTCCATTAATGCTCAATTTCTTACCTTAATTGCTAAAGAGGCCAATGCTTCCGAAATATATATATTCATTACTATTTCTCTCATTAACTATCTTTAAAATGTTATTAGTAATATTCCTTCCAATAAAATTTCTTGTATATGCACTGAAATTATCTATTGGAATCAGTTTGGTTTTACCAAGGGAAGGTCTATTCAAGACTGCATTTTCCTTGCCTCAGAATGCACCAACTCTTTAAATAAGTTAAATAGAGGAGGAAATATTGTGATAAAACATGATATTTGGAAATATTATGATATCATTGATTACATATTAATTTTCAAAGTTCTTCAGGATTGTGGTTTTAATGATACTTTCATCAGTATATTAAATTTCTTATTTACCTCAGCCACTATTTCCATTCTTGTTAATGACTCTCCTAATGGATGTTTGAAATTCACTAAGGGTGTTATTTAAGGTAATCCCGTATCTTCCATTCTTTTTTCAATTTTGGTTGACTATCTTAGTTGATTGATCACTCTTTTTGTGGCTCAAAACAAGCTTAAAACCTATCAGGATACCAGAAACCTAAATGTTCCTACGCATCTTTTATACGCCGATGATATTATCCAATTCTTACAAGTATAAAAAAGAAACATTGAAAATCTAAAAAATGACTTATCCCATTATGAATAGATCTCTTGTCAATCTATTATCTTGAAAAAAAATTTTATTTTCTTTGGAAAAATCATTTCTCATATTAAGAAAAATATAATCATCAATATTTTAGGCATCAAAGAATGATCCATCCCTTTCACCTACCTGGGAGTTCCCATTTTTTACAGAATTCATAAATCCAGGTACTTCACCATGGTTGCTGACTATGTTATCAATCAACTATCCTCTTGGAAAGGTAAATCTCTCTCCATGGATGATAAGATCTGTTTTGTGAAATCTACCATTATCTCTAAAATGGTCTACTCACTAATGGTCATTAAATGGCCTACCGGTCTCTAAAAAAAATTAAATTTTTACATAAATTTTTTTTTGGATTGGAAGAATTATTGAAAGAATGATTGTTACCATCCCATGGTCTACCTATTGTAAACCACTTGAGAAGGGTTTCATTGGCATAAAAATCTCAAACTCTTTAATGAGGCCCTTTAATACAAAATCACCTACAGATTGATTAGTAATAACTCTGCCACCATTTCTTTTCATAAAAATATGTTACTTATGAAGTTAATGAAGAGAAATTTAAACTATGTTAACTCTTCAGTCTGGAAATCCATTATACTTTACATCGCTAGTATCATGAATAATAATATATTTATGGTTAGTGTAGATTCTTTCTTAAATTTTTTGGATAGATAATTGGACTGGAACACCCCTAATATCCATGTTATCTCTTAATTCCCTTCCTTATAACACCACCCACACTATTAATGATGTGATTCAATCTCGTAATTTCAATTTTTTAGATAATATAATGCACCTGGTTAATAATTACCCTTATTCTAAATATGATGATTTCATTATCTTGGAGCCTCTCCATAATGGTGTTCTCGATTCCAAAAGTTTTCACTACCAAAATTTCACAAATTCAGACCCTATCATCTATTGGATGAATTTCCTTAACAATCCTTGTATTAAACCCACGAGAATAAATCTTGTTTGGTGTATTCCTCACAATATTATTCTTACTGAGGTTTGTCTTCAGCCTCTTGGTATCCATATTTTCTCTAAGTTTCACTTCAGTCACAAACATAGAGAGGATATCAATCATCTATTTTTGTCTTATGATATGGATTCGGCCCTTTGGAATTTTCTTACCGACCTGTTTGACTGCATATGGTTATTCCTTGACTCTATTTTCTCCCAAATAAAACATTGTGTTGTGCTTGAATTTTTCCAAAAAATCAAGAATCTTTTCTAAACTGATTTTTCTGATCTCCACCACATGATCTGGTATGATATAAATGTTATTATCCACAACGACTTCTCAATTAATCTTAATGTAGGTCGCACATGGATTCTCATCGCCATTAGAGATTCACCCTTGATTCAGAAATCTTATTGTGAACAAAATATTAGAGACTTAGAGATCCTTCACTAACTTAAAGTTTAAAGTATTTACAGGAATTCAAGGAGAACCTTTGAGTTGTTTTGGAAAGATCTGATCCCAGGTTGGATCAATGTAAATGTTGATGAAGCTTCCAAAGGCAATACGGGACCTGCGAGATGCGGTGCTATCTTCAGATACATTCCTGGTCGTTATCAAGGATGATTCTTTGGAAGAAGTGGCTCAACCTCATCTTTGGAAGTGGAAATGTTGGCTGTGATTCATGCAGTTTATTTTTCTAAAAAAGGCTGGAACAACATATGGATTAAAAGTGAATCAACCACTATTTTCCATGCTATTTTGAATGGTGTGTTATACCTTTCCTAGCCTCTTACCACCAGTTGGATGAGTTTCCTTACTTTTCTTTTAAAGATCACATACATTGTCACTCATTCCTTTTGTGAATAAATTATGGTTGTAGATGGTCTTTCCAATAAAAATATCAACTAAGGAATTACATGGCATGATGACCTGCCTATTGATCTTCTCCGTCCCTTCAAAAAATATTATAATAAGATCCCCTCCTTCAGACTCTTGTAGTTCCTTTATTTTCTTTTAATAAATTCATTCGACTTTTAAAAAAATATATATATACTACAACAGTCTAATGAACTAGGATTTTGGATATGTTAAAAATATGATTGAGGTTTGGGTGGAGGTTTCTTAATAGATGTAGAGGAGGAATAGTTAGTGGCGGTTCGACTATAGGAGGAAGGACTACTCATCTAAGATCTACAACAAAACTTTCTTTAGTTCCAAACCCATATTTATATTTAGGATACTAGGTAGGTATGGAATGAACTTTTTCATGGTTCTCAAAATCAATTCTGAAATCCTAGAAACCAAGCATTGAATATTTTTCTTCTATTTCTAGAGGATCAACAACAGTAGTATATTTTAATTATTCTATTATATTGATTTTGTATGGCGCAAACAATGTTTCTAATTTATACCTATCACCCTTATAATTATAAGGATATATGGGGCTAAGAGTTTTTTTCTTATGATAGAGAATATTGAATCATCAAAAATATCAATCTTCTTGATAATATCTGATTTATAGTAGTCCAAAATAGCTATACAACCTAGGTGATCCCTCTGATCTTAAGGGAAAAGGTAGTTGGTAAAAAATAATTTAATGTATTTAATATATAAAGTAGAAATCCTCTAGCTAGAACTAAGTATATTAGCTGCCTGAGGACTGAACCAAGATATAGGGGGTTCTGAAAATAACTTGGCTTGAATCCTATATATTGAGACTTTCAATATAGCCATCCCCCTTCTAATGATATTAACTTGTGATCCAATTTGGATAACTAATCAATAATGACTTGAGTAAACTCATTAAAATTTATAGATTCTTATTGAGAAACTGAAGCACTGTTATCACTTGGGACATGTAAAATGGGTCTTATTATCTTATACATAATAAGACATTTTCCTTGGTTACTAGCTGGTACATTGTGAGATTCTTCAGAATATGAAAAACTAGATTACTCCTCAGAAGAGTCTGAGTAAATTGATGTAACTACTTTATATATATTTTTATCATAGTTACTAAGTTATGATGATTTATATTGATTTTTCTAATAGAAGTTGAAACCCTGTTTATGATTTTATTGGATATCTTAGAGGTTCATTCATCCTAGAATCGACCAAAGGAACATATTCCATGAAATATACAACTATTCCATTCATGGAAATATTAGTACCAAGACCTTGTCTTTTAGTATCCTCTCTGGTATCCTTAAACCTAGATAATAAAACCTTCTTGTAATATTGAAAAATAACAGTAGTGATCATGTCACACTTTAGTGACTAGATTTGGGATGAAAGTGAATTTAGATTTAAATAGATTTGGTGGAAGTTTGTATGGAGAACCATAACCATAGAATGTTTTGAAGAAGTTGTGGAACTTGGAATAAATCTCTTAATGAATTAAAATTGTATCATAACCATACATTTAAAAGTATGAATTATCTCCTTTATATCTAATTTGAAACTCTAAATTTCACCATAGGTTTCCTCAAAATGGTCTAATTGGACCATTGTTTGGTTATGAATCGTTTCTCTCTATGATGTAACAAGAACTCCAACTTTATTAACCTTATACTTGGTGGAACACATTCCTATATTTTCACTAACCTTACCTCTCATAGCTTTAAGGTCTTTATCTTTCATACTGTAACAAATTGTTTACACTGGTTATAGATTCATGATCAAGTGGGTTTGGGTAGCCATTATCCCAACCAACTTATCAATGTCATCTATAGACATTGATCTCTCCTTTAGTTATCTTATATCATCCTTGGATGAGCTATAATCGATATTTAACTCACCATAATAACCCTTTATATTATCAAACACAGTCATAACTATTGATACAAAAGTCTACATATTTATCTAAAAATTATATTCTTCAAGAATTTTTATCACTGAAGGTGTATTCTCTCTTTCATGAGGAGGAGGTGGAATGATATCTAGGGTATGTGAATGATCTCTATCTTCCTACCTTCTCACATTCTCACTTTCATCTCTATCACTAGCAGGTTATATAGGGAGTAAAATACACGTGGTTATTATCATCATTCTATGATATATCTCAAAAAATAGATACACTAGAAAAAGTATCAATTAAACTTTCTACTTGAGCTCTTGCAGTTTTCTCAATAGCAGGAAACTCTGGATAAACTAACTTGATGGTGTTATCAATTACAACTTTTGGTCCCCGAGTAGCTTAAACTATTGGTCTATCTTCTTCCACCATTGTATATGATCTAGTAAAAAGTTGTTTCCACCACTTAACATTAAGTAACTATCATAGTATGCATTATATTCCTTATAGGTGAGGTCCTAGACTGGTCCTTCTAAGTTCATGTAAGAGGTGGTACAACCACCTTAGCATCACTCTCCTACCCATATATGTCTCAAAGATATGGAAAAAACATCCCAGTTTTTTCCAAAATTATTGAGAATAAATAAATATAATTTTCTACTCTTATAACACTTAACTACTCCTCCTTCATTCAGGTCCACATCCTTCTTACAAACTAAATAAATAATCCTTAGGGGTAATAATTGAGCTTACACATTCTCTCGTAGTAATGGTGAGTAAACATCAACCTGTACCTTGGAATATTTAGCTTAAAATTATTGACCAAGAAATATAGGAGATGTGTGTTCTAATATAATACACTCTCCATTTCATATTCTCTTGGACAAATTTCAGTCTGAATGAATTTTCAAAATAACTTCCACACAACTTATAAATCCATCCCTACTCTCTTATCAAAAGAAGATGACCTAGATAGAAAATTAAAGACATTATAGGGTCCTTGTGTTATTGTTCCCACTAGGGTGTGAGTGAAAATTTTCATGCCTCCATGAGGACAGTGCAGGATATCCATCATCTCTAAAGAAGACAACAACATGTGTTTCCCATTTACGTTCATCGATAGCACATCCTCTATTTCGCCAAACTGAAAAGATGTATTCTAAAAAAAATCGATTGACCTCCTCTTCAAATAAGAAGAATGGATTCATCTTATTAAAAACAAGCATCAATACTAATAACATAAATACCTTCCTCAGCCACAAATCTATTCCATTCAACCGTTCGAAATGCATAGTTTTCCCAACAAGAACTTAGTGTAGTGCACCGATTTCCTTAGATTTCATCAATGATATGGAACCACTATCATCTCCACACTTATTCTTCCCCATATTAGATAGATTTTTTGAAGATCAAGACACTTGAGGGGGTGATGGTTCAGTTTTAGAGGAGAAAGTATGTAGTCGAATGGTGTGAGAGGAGAGGTTCAATTTCATAGGTACATCACATACGTGATTTGGGAGAGGGATACATAAATAAGTGAGGTTTTGTGTGAAATATGACTTAAATTATGACATAAAAAATAATATAAAAATTAAATATAAATTAATCAAAAATTATTTTTAAAGCATAATATAAAAGTAAAAAAGAATTTGAGAATAAATTAAAACAAAATAAATTCAATTAAATTTCACAATTCATTAACATATTAAGAAAATAAAAATAAATTAGAAATTTAAAGATAAAAAAACTGAATATGTATAAATTATGAAAAAATAATTTGAATTCATATTACCACAATTCCATATTAAAAAAATAAAAATGCTCAAAATTTTGGGGCATAGTAAAAATATCAGCTAACTGATTTTTAGTCAAGATAAATTCAAAAAAGATATCAACTTTCTAAGAATGATATCTGAACAAATGATGTCATATGCCCATATAATTTGTTTTCGAATAATATAATGGATTATTGGAAATGTTAATAACACTAGTGTAATAAAATTTGATTGAAACTTGATTAAAATTGAATAAAAAATGCACCAAGTTGTGTTTCATTCACAGAACTTGTTTAAAACAACTACCATTGACTATGCACTCTACATTAGTAGTTGATAATGGAATTGAGTGTTGTTTATTAATATATAATCATACCATATATTTATTTATAAAGAAATAGGTTCATAAGGTACTCTTGCTCTCTAGTTAACACCCACCAATTTCAGCATCTAAGTATGAAATAAATATAAAATTATAGGTTTTGGAAAACATAAAGAAATATAAATTATTCATTTTAAATGCCTTAAAATTATTTTAGAACCTTTAAAATGTGTTTTCTTTGTATTTTCTTGGAATCCATCACACAAAAATACCAAAAAAATAATATATTTTCTACTAATAGGTAAATATTGTATAATCCCAATTATTTTATTGTATAAATTTTGGTCAATAGGTTTCCTAACTTCATCAAAATCATGTTTTTCATTAAAAATCATTAGGTTTGGATATAATTTAATAATTTAAATCCCAAACATCTTATGTAAGACATGTATGTAATTTATTTGATTTAGAACATTCCCAAAATCATTTTGATAAATTTTAAATCCAAGAAATAAATTTATCTCACCCTTCATACTTATTTAAAATTACTTTTTCTTGAGTTTCAAAAAATCAATACTCAGTATTTTTTTATAAAACCAAATATCATATAATTATTATATATTTGAACATAAAATATGATTGATGTTGAAGTTTTGTTGAAAATATTTGGATCTTACACTCCCACTAAAAAATCATTTTGATAAAATAAAATAAATCAAACAATCATACCATGATCTCAATTCTTGTTTAATACCATTAATAAATTTAGTAAGTTCGAAAAAAAATTGGAAAGTGAGAATTTTGAAGCTAGTATATTATTCAATATATACTTCCTCCACAATAAACTCTTTAGAAATACAGATTTAATATCTATATGATATGATTTAAAATTATTTTAGATGAATTATATAGGAAATTATAATCAATTGTAAACTAGATATGAGTACAAATTTTTCATCATAGTCTTTTACTTACTATTTATTATAACCTTTAGGAACTAGTCCATCCTTATTGCTAGTGATCATACCATGATCATCCAATTTATTTATAAAAACCCAATTTTTCCAATAGTAAGGTAATCATATGATTCGTCAACTAATTCTCATATATTGTTCTTTTTGAATTTTTTTAACACTTATTTCATATCAAAAAACTCTATTTTAGAAACTAAATATTATTTTATAGTTTTAGATTTAAGATGATATAAAAAAGAAGATAATTATACATGGTTTTCCCCACTCATTATAGTCCTAATTACTTCATAAAACCTACATATTATAGCATCTATGGGTTTGTTTTTTCAAGATTATAGGATTTTTTGGAAACACACTTTCATGTTCATTGATATCTATCCATTCAGAAAGATTTTCACCAATGTCAAGTTCCAAATAAATAGCCATTCAATTTTCAGAGATAAGATCATGTCTCATGTTTTCAAAATTATCACTTAACTCATAAATTTGTACCATTTTTTGATAAAAAAGATAACTTTCATAAAATTTCACATTAATTTATTCTCTAATAATCATTAACCTTTTTTTGAAAACTCTATGATTCTTAGAATAGTAGAATAACTGAGAAATATTCCTTAATCATCCTTTTGATCAAACTTATAATATTTTCCATTTTTCTTAAAATGTAAACTTTGCATCCAAATAGGTTAAAGTATCTAACTTTTGGTTTTCTATTATTACATATACCATAGGGTGTTTTCTTAAAAATAAGCCTAATTAGAACTCTATTAATAAAATAAAATATTTTATTTACTACTCCATACCAAATGTGATCAGGTAGGTCATATTCACATAACATAGTCCTAGAAATTTCATTTATGGTCTTATTCCCATTTCAAAAACATCATTCTGTTGAGGTGTCCTAAGGGAAGAAACTGTATATTTGATATCATAATTTTTAACAAGAAGAATTGAATTCATGGTTTTAAAATTCTTCCCCATGGTCACATCTCAAAAAATATTTTTTGGCATCTATATCTTTTTAAACCAATTTAAAGAATCTTATAAAAACTTAAAACCTTCAAGTTTAGGATGTAAAAACAAAACCGAATTCAATCTAGAGAAATGATCAACTAACACATATATAATATATTTTTTCATTAATACAGACGGTCCAAACAAATTAACTTGGATAAGTTCTAGTGGACAAGATGTTGCAACCTCTTTAACTGATTTAAAAGAGGATTTGTATTTAATACCCATTTGTAAAGCATCCAAGATTTTATATTTATTCAATTTATGTTGTGTTAAATATGAAATAAATTTTTATTATATATTTTTCCCAAATAGTAAACATTATAATGTAAAAGTCCTCAATTTTGAATTCAAGATTCATTTGTTTCATTATTTAAAAGGTTTAATGTTTTTCTATACAAAGAGTTTTTGTCTAAAGTATATAAATTAATAGTTCTAGGTGCCTCAAACATAAGAAGTTTATATTTAAAAATAATATAAATTATTTAAAATATATAAAGTGTAAATATTTTCCCAAAGTTAAGATATAATTTTCAGGTTGTGTTTTAATTATTCAAAATAAATAACTTTTTTTATTTCAACTAAACTTTTATTTTTTAAATAATCCAAATCCAACAGTTTTTCCCAAACATTGTCACAAAATGTGATATAAAATTCATCTAAATATTATAATTTTGAGAAATATCCACACATATTTCTTGAGAAGCAACTATCCATATAGAATTTCTCATTGATGATCCAATAAATTATTATCTAAAAGTAAAATAAAACAACAAAAATTGGTACCAATTTCTCTTAGAACCTGATATTATAGCAATCAATTATTTTGGAATCCAAATATCCATATGACATTAATAAATTATATCACTAAATTTTGATAACTCTCATGAAATAAAAGAATTTTTAACACCAGAAGACTCATTGTTTCTAAGACTACAACCATTAACATAATTTCAAGGTTTTTCACAATTAAAAAAATGACATTAAATTTTTTTTTTCCATTATACAAGGCAGAAAATATTTTGTTACATCTTTAGTTCTTCACCTTTTATTACTTTTCAAAACATGTCTCTCTTGATTTTATTTTTACCAGGGATTAGATTTAGGTAATTTTCCACTTTTTTAAATAAAACTAGATTTATTTTTAATGTCTTAAACATATTTAATATGATTTTAATTTTATTAATTTGTTTAGTAAAAGAGGAAACATAATTTTACAACTTAATTTTCATGTTTAAATTTTTTTTAAATCTAATTTTAAACTTTAACTTATGTCACAAGAATTTTTTTGGTAATTATTTTTCTTTTTCAAGAATTAATATTTTGATTCTATCACGGTATAATATTAATTCAGTTATCTAAAAAGGAAATTTTTATTTTCAGAATAAGATTCATTATATAAAGAATAAAATGATTGTACTTTATGATGTTTTTCGAAAAATCACTTGTTTTACATTTATTTTGAGATGTTATCTTCTGATTCAGAAGATGTTTCATTACTAGAATCCTCAAAATCACTCTAGGTGTAATTCCTATGTCTTTTAAATTTTTTATAAAATTCTACATTCCATTGGTTTTTCTTGTCAAAATTCCTTTTATCATGAAGTTATGGACAATCTGGTTTGATATGTCCAATATTGTTACACTCATAGAACCTAAATTATTCAGAAATTCCTTCAAATTGTTTTTGTTATTATTCAATTATTTCTTGAGTAATATTTTCTTATTTCATAACTTTTTAGTATTTATTGAAAATTGAGAAATATCACCATTATAGTCTGAACTATTTGAAATTTTTCCATTATATGAGTCATATATTTTTATACATTTTTACTTTTTATCATCCATTGATGTGGAAAATTTCAAAGAAACATTTTTCTTTTTAAACTTTTTTTTCTCACTATGTCTATCTTATATTTCTGCCCGATATATCTTGAGTTCACTAATTAGGTACGATATTTTTTAAACATTCGCAATAGTTGATTTACTAATGGTAGTTTGAATTAAAATCCATTTGGATTGTATAAATATGAGAACTTTTAGATCTTGATATACTATAGGAATTGGTGATCCTAGAGAAGAAACATTATCATAAATTTCTATAAACCTTCCATCCATATGCGTTATGGTTTATCCACCAATCATTTGGAATGGTTCAAACATGAAATTGGAAGTGTTTTAATTGAGTAATATTACATTATTATTACCATCATATTTCCCTGATATATTTTTCCACATCTCATGTGTTGTATCACATTGAGTAACTCTATTGAAATCATCTAATCTATATCCACATATAATAGCATTCTTGGATTTGGAGTTCAGATTGTATTCACCTTATGTGGTCGAATCCTATTTTTTGTATGTATTTTAGAAATTTTACAAGGTTTAATAGATTTAAAATAAATATTTAGATCAACATTATTCACGTAAATAAGTATTTGTACCTTCCAACATCAACAATTTTCACCATATAAATATGGTGCTCTTACCACTGAAATACCTTATATATTATTATCTATATCATCCATTTGATGATGATATTAATGAATTATACCTTTTATATTTGAGAACACAAATATCAAATCCTCTGATACCAATTATTCGACAGAGAAGATCTATACAATGACTCAAGAGGGTTTAATTTAGTTCATGAAAATTTATTCACCTAAAACCACTCTCATTGAATGTAATATTGTTTCTAATTTTCTATTATAAAAATGAAATAATATAAATAAAAAAACTAAGAGATATATATATCTTAAAATATTTAGATTGGTTCGGGGAATAAAGATCCCTTATTCCACTCCACCAACAATCAAATCCTAGAGTTAAGTGATTTTACTAGACCAAGTCCTTTTTTAGGGACTTCCCCACTAAGTGTAAGAATCCCTTCACTAGGTAAAAATGTATAATATTATTCTAACATACAATAAGCCTTTAAAAAACAATAGAATTCAACACTCATTAGAATGGGTTATCATTTCTAGGAATATGAAATAATATTTAGGTATTTCATGTTGTAGCATACAATTGGAAGATGCAACTGGTAGAAGATAAGAGTTATCGAAGAGAGAGAATATAAATGAAGTATAGATCAATGAATTTCTTAAAAATATAGAAAAAAAATTAATTTTGAATTCACTACTATAAGAAAAATTTATCTTCTTCTTCTTATCATCATAGATAAATAACAGTACATAAGGCTATGAGCGTTAAAGTGAAATTTTTCCTTTTCTTGTTTAAAAAATATTGCATATCTTATCACACTATTCAAAAGCATGATATCCTATAAAATCATTCCATGGTGTAAAAATATAGAACTATTTTTCTGACAATTACCTCAGAATAAAAAACTAAGAAATAAATTAAACTCTGTTATTTCCTTTATTGGTACTTTCAACCTTTAGGATTTTCATTTTACCATAAATAGGTATTCCATTGTTTAATTCATTGAAATCAACATTTATTTTCATTTGAAAAACTCCAATGGTAATCAATAACGATGTTTTAGAATGACATAAATGATTCAATATCACCATGTAGCCAAAATCCATATATCTGAATTTCGGTAGCTAAATTGATCTAGGTATCCCTTATTAAGATAACCAATTTCTTTACATAGCCAAATCACATAGCCATCTGGATCCTGTATACAAAATATGCATAGCTAACTTAAAAACTTTGACAACCCTGCTTTTTATTACAACTTAAACATGATTTATTACATAAAACCTCACTTGATACAACAAATAATATCGATAGGTTTAGTGTCTTTGGGGCTTAGTATCATTACATAAAAACTTAAAACATGAAATAAAACATCTTTATTGAAAACATCCTTTACATGACCACTACATTCCCTCGTACTTAGCATTGCATGGGATAACCTGAGGACATGCATAAGAAAAGGGTGAGCTATAAAGCCAAGTAAGGGAGTACACGTGGAATAACATTAGGAGTACAATACATGTTAGACAATAGGCATATCAATAGATCGTAAAAGAAACATGAACATAAAGGCATGATAAATCATGATAATCATAACATGGAAATGTGGAAACAACACTTAACATGGAATTAGCATGAGCCAAGGCTCATTGCACATAGAGCATGAGTAAATCCTCATTGCACATAAAGGACTAGTAAAACCTCATTGCACTTGAATTAGCATGAGTCAACACTCATTGCACATGACGTATCATGATTATATACTTTACCCAATGCATTGGAGCGCTATAAGGGCGCACCCTTCTTAAACATTTATTTTCATGCATAAGTGTGCCACATGGATCATAAAACATGGATTCCTAAAACATAATAACTTATTCCACGATAAAGAAATGTGGAATTCATACATGAAACATTATAATCAATAAGTAGATGTGCATAAAGGTGAATACCCTTGATGGAGAAATTGTCATGGTATTCACTACACAATGACATTGGCTTAGAAAATCGGTACGATTTCGGCAGCGTAACGGCGTGACATAAGAATTTATAAAAAACGTTGATTAGATAGAAAGGGGATCCTCATAATATTTACACGTAATGGACAGTAAGGAAGTCATATAGATACATGTACCAACAATTTTAATGGAATTTAGGTTCATGATACAAGAGTATTACTTGAATGTAAAAGAACAGAGAGAAGTTCCTTTCAGAATTTCAGCATAGTAACGGGTGAACATGGGAGGAATTTAATGAGAGATAAAGGGGTATCCCATCATTCAAACAATAATAGGGAAGTATGGGGGAGGTGAGAAACCATACCCCAAAATTCATAATTGAAATTAGAAGGGCAATACAACTTAAAGAAAATTGAAAAAAATGAGAAAGGAAGAAAAAAACCCATACTTGGAAGTGTGCTTCCAAAGGCTAGAGAGAGGCTTGCGAGAGGATTCATGGGAGCATGGGGCACCTTGGGAGGATTCTATAGAGAGTAGGGAAGAGGTTGTACGAACTACAAAGGCTTTGAGTGAGGAGGAAGTGGGAGCATGGGTGGGTTTATATAGGATAGTTGAGTGATTTCTTTATTATTTAGGTTTGGGTCCCCTTACATTAAATTAATCCAAACCACAAACCATCCCATGGTTTTTGCCCATGGTTTTTGGAATTGGGAAGAGGAAACAATATTTTATAAGGCGCAAGTCCTAAATTCTTAAAATAATAAGGTTGCTTATGTGGAGGTGTTTCACACTCCCATGGAAATTAATTTAAAAAGGCAAAGTGTTTAATATGACTTGAGGGGTCCATTAAAGGTTTGAAAAGTAATTCAAACGAACCCAAAATCAAATTATTTTATTGGTAAAACATATATTGGCCGAACATAAGGATTATAGTATTTTATTACATAACCATTGGGTCATTATGATGTCATAAAACACATTATATATTTAAACGGTATTTAATTTTTACCCAAACATTTGTCTATCTCAGAAAATTATGAAAAATTCACCGTTGGATAATTTCGATGTCCTGATTCCAGAAATAACATTTATTTAATCTAAATAATTTTCAAAATATGTTAATTTTCACTTTTAAAATAAAAACCGATATTTATCGAAAATTCACGTGTTTTGACAAAAATGGCTTTTAAACCATAATAAAAATTTTAATTGCATTCATAAAATTATAAGATCATTGATATTTAATAAAAATTGTTTTAATAATAATATAATTTTATTAAAATATTATAAAATTCAAAAATCCCTTAATTTAATGAAATATATTCCTTAATTAAATAATAACTAAAATCACCATTTGTACTTTAAAAACTATTTACAATGTATCAAAAAATGACTAGAAATTATATTCATTGTTATATAAAAAAATAATTTAGATGAACATAGTACTACTTATTTGTTACATAACCCCTTAAAACAGCCGCATAAGACCTAAGGGTAAGGTGTGCAATGGTTGCAGACTCTTGGGGTTGCTTGGATAACATCGCTCGAGTGGTAATTTCAATCAACTTCCACTTTTCCCGCAGACGGTCACGTTCGAGCTTGACATGAAGAAGCTCTGCTTGGTCTTGGTCAAGGGAAAAGCCCAAAGACGCCACCTCTTTTCCAAGCTCTGGCAAATGGACTTCGTATGAGGCAATTCTACTGGATGAGTCCATCACGTTCTTTTTCTGAGTAAATTAGATTTGTTAAAGTCCTATATTTATACTAATCTTGTGATTACTGTTCAATGGATATATTAGAAATGGTCAAAATTCTTAACATAAAACCAAAATAAGTTTTCATCTTATAATATTATTTTTCATAAAGACACATTTAACTAGATCAAGAGGGATTTTCCATTAATGAAACTTTGGGTTGTTACAATAGTCCCACCTTAAGAAATTTCGCCCTTGGAATTTTCCTTTTCCCACACTAAAACAAGTGTAGGTAACTCAGATTCATCATATTTTGCGATTCCCAAGTTGCTTCTTCAAACTTGTGGTTTCTCCACAACACCTTGATGAGGGGCATTGTCTTATTTCGTAGAACTTTTTCTCAACGATCTAAGATCTTCACTGGTTTCTCCTCGTAAGAAAGATCATCTTCCAATTGTACCACCTCAGAAGAGAGTACATGTGAAGGGTCTGGTATGTACTTTCTTAAAAGGGATACATGAAATATATCATGTACTTTGGCCATAGTAGGTGGAAGTGCTAGTCGATAGTCCACAGCCCCGACACGATCAAGAATATAGAAGGGGCCGATGTACCTTGGACTTAACTTCCCTTTCCTTCCAAACCTCATGACCTTCTTCCACAAAGATATGGGTAGAAAAAACATATCTCCAACTTTAAACTCATGGTCTCGTCGATGAATATCTGCATAACTCTTCTGTCGACTCTGAGCTGCCTTAATATGTTGTTAAATGGTATTTACCTTCTCCACCATTTCCTCGACCATTTCTGGTCCAAGAAGCTTACATTCAACGACCTCATCCCAACATGTCGGTGTTCTACACCTTTTCCCATATAGGGCTTCATGTGGTGCCATTTGGATGCATGAGTGGAAACTATTGTTATAAGAGAACTCAACCAGAGGAAGATGTTGATCCCATCCTCCTTTGAGGTCTATTGAGCACACTCTCAACATATCGTCAAGTGTTTGGATAGTCCGCTTGGATTGGCCATCAGTTTGAGGATGATAGGCCGTACTGAAGATCAGTTCAGAATTCAGAGAATGTTAAAGACTCTTCCAAAACATAGAGGTGAATCTTGGATCTCGTTCAGACACAATAGATAGTGGTACTCCATGAAACCTTACCACTTCCCAGATATATATCTGTGCCAGTTGATCGAAAGACAAATCCTCCCGAATAGAAATGAAGTGTGCAGTCTATGTAAGACGATCTACAATAACCCAGATTGCATTGTTGCCTTTGGATGTCCATGGACGTACGATGACAAAGTTCATGGTGATGTTCTCACATTTCCATTCTGGTATGGGAAATGGTTGCATCATATCCTTAGACTTCTGCCTCTCTGCCTTCACTTTCAGACACACCAGACACTTTGATGTATATTCAGCAATCTCCTTCTTCATATTATCCCACCAAAAGTTTTCTCAGAGATCTCGATACATCTTCGTGCTCCTTGGGTGAATCAGAGAAATTTGAACTATGTGCGTCATCCAAAAGTTCCTTCTTCAGCTCCGGACTTGATGGAACACATAGTCTTTTCTCAAACCGCACAATACCTTCTTCATTATCATTAAACTCTGAGGATTTCCCCTTTTTGATAGCTTCCACATTTTCATGAAATCCCACATCATCCTTTTGAGCATCCTTTAACTTTTCCAAAAGAGACGGTTGAGAAATCATTTGTGAAAGGATTGATGATGTTCCCTTCTCTATGATTCCCATGTCCATCTTCATCAAGTCTAAGAAGATTAGATCATTATCAATTCTCATCATTGATATAATCACTGGATCCTTTCTACTTAAGGCATCTGACACCTTGTTCGCTTTCCCAGGGTGGTAATATATTGAACAGTAATAATCCTTGATGATCTCTATCCATCTTCTCCAGCTCATATTTATATATTTTTGTGTTAATATATATTTAAGACTCTTGTGGTCAGTACATATCTCACATTTCTCTCAATAGAGATAATGCCGCCTGATTTTCAAGGAAAAGATCACAGCCTCCAACTCCAGATCATGCATTGGATAGATCCGCTCATGGATTTTCAACTGCCTTGAGGTATAGGATATCACTTTATCATTCTACATCAGCACACAGCCTATGCCCTTCTTTGAAGCATCACTGAATACCACAAAAAGTTCCCCACTTGTGGGTAAAGTGAGAACGGGCACAGTGATAAGCTTCCTTTTCAACTCCTTGAAGCTTTCTTCACATTCATCACTCCAAGAAAACTTTACTCCCTTTCGATTTATCTTGGTAAGAGGGTTGGACAATTGTGAGAAATTTCTCACAAATCGTAGATAATATCTAGCTAACCCCAAGAAGCTACGGATATCCGTCACCGATGTTGGCCTCGGCCATCCCTCAATTGCATCTCTTTTGGAGGGGTCCATAGATATCCCATTTCTTATGATGATATGGCCCAAGAATGAGACCTCCTTTAACCAGAACTCACACTTTCTGTACTTTTCATAAAGGTTCTCCTTGCGCAAAGTCTCTAGTACAGTTTTTAAATGCTCCTCACGATCCTCCTTGGTTTTGGAGTATATTTGAATATCATCTATAAAGACTACCACAAATTTTTCAAGGTAATCTCTAAAGACTCTATTCATCAAGTCCATGAATATTTCTGGAGCATTGGTGAGTCTGAAAGGAATTACTATGAATTGATAGGGCCCGTACCATGTACAAAAATCAGTCTTGGGGACATCTTCCTTCTTCACCCTTACTTGATAATATCCCGACCGAAAATCCACCTTGGAGAAGTATTGTGCTCCACGCAGCTGATCAAACAAGTCATTGATTATTGGGAGAGGATACTTGTTTGTTATCGTGATTTTGTTAAGTTCACGATAATCGATTCAAAGCCGCATTGACCAATCATTCTTCTTGATGAAGAGGACTGGTGCACCCCATGGTGAAGCACTTGGGCGTATAAACCCTTTATCCAGATTCTCCTGTAGATTTTTCTTCATCTCTTCAAGCTTAACAACAGCCATTCTATATGGGGTCTTGGATATTGGTAGCACCCAAAGTATAATTTGAATTGAGAACTCAACATCTCTTCTTGGAGGAAGACCAGGCAGTTCCTCGGGAAACACTTCAGCGAATTCCCTCATAATAGGCATTTCTTCAATGATGATTTATGCCTTGGACTCAATCATCTGAGCTAGATACGCATGCTCATAAGCCAGTAATATCCATGCATGAGATGATGGAGCTAAAGGAGATTCATCTTCCTCCTGACACTTGTAAATAATCGGGGGTCGATTCTCCATATAGAGTGTGATGTCCCTCTCCCGACTATTTATGTTGGCTCTATATAAGGAAAGCCAATCCATGCCAAGAATTGCATCAAATTCCACCAGAGGGAGTATGAAGAGTTTTTCTAGGAAATTCAATCCACATACTACAACATGGGAGGACTTATATTCATGAGATGCAATAATTTCCCCATTTGCCGTACTCACCGACATCTTTACTTACATGATTTGTGGTGGTGCTGGGATTGTTCTACTAAATTTTCGAGATATAAAAGAATGCATATAACCTGAATCAAAAATTACATTCGCTATTCTTGAATGAATAACTAGCGTACCTGTCACCACTTCGTTGTTGGGGTTCACTTCGGAAGAAGTGATGGAAAAATCTCTTCCTTGTTGCATTAGAGGTTGTTGGTTGTCTCCGAAAACCCTTGGATTAGGGCACTGATTTGCAAAATGACCCGATTCTATGCATTTGTAGCATTGAACAATGAGTTGAGGTTTGAACGGAGCATTCCTCTCCTCTATCGCAGCTGTGGGTATTTCATTCCAACAGTTAACAGCTATGTGTCCTTCTCTTCCACACCTGAAGCATATTCTTATCACCTTAAGGCAATTTTCAGGGTTCTTCTTTCCGCAATTTTGGCAAGTGGGATGCGGGATCTTCTTAGAACCGTTGGATTTATCCATCAGACCACCAGCATTGAAGTCCACCTTACGCTTCTTGTCCCCATGATACCGCTGTGAATCCTCAATCTCAATTTCGACCTTGAGGGCACATCGGACAATTTCCTAGTAGCCGTCGAAGTCACGGATCGCTAATTCTTTCTGCAAGCTAGGCTTCAGCCCACCAAAGAAGTGGTCAAATTTGCATTCATGGGTAATGACAAAGCCAGAATCGTATCATGAAAGCCTTGTGAAGTTTTCCTCATACACTCCAACAGATTCTTCATCTTTTTTGCTTGAGGGAAAGGAAGTCCCTTTCCATCTTAAGCCGGAGGGTGCGTGGAAAATATTTATCAAAAAACATCTTCCGGAAATCCTTCCATTCCAATGCCACGATCTCCACACCAGGCTTCGTATTTTTGATCAATCTCCACCATTGATCAGCTTCACCCTCCACACGATCAGCCGCCCGGAGAACCTTCTCTTGTTCAGAACATTGAAGGATGGAGAAGATCTTTTCAATGGAGTTGATCCATTGTTCAGCGATCGTGGGATCGGATGATCCACTAAAATTAGGAGGCCTTTGTCTCATCAAGCTCTCGATAGCGACTTGTTCTTTCTTAGGGGAGGTTGAATGTTCCTTTTGACCCGTGTTTCTATTCAAAACATGATTTAGGTGAGAGAGAAGCATGACAAAGTTCGCGATTCCCACTCCCATTGGATTTGGCATCTCATTACTACAATCATCACACTGATATTCACAACTGTTGTTAGCTTCAGTCCTCCTATTACCGGCCATTGGCTGGAATAAAAGGAAAGTTCGGTGTAAAATATAAAGGGTAATCCAAAGACAAAAGTTGATGACTTATAAATAAACTTTTATTTCCTTAACTCATAAGTCTATAGGCTTCGATATAGGCTTTTCATGATCTACATTATAACATATATTCTTAGGGGCATTTTTCCCTTAATAAGGGTTCATACTAAGATTGTGAATTTATCAAAACAAATCCCCCGGGAGTGTCGTAACCAAGAGTGCAAAAAGGCCCGTTGTCGTACACCAGTTGCCGTTCGAGTCTAGCTCAAAGCGGTGTTTTCGGGTTGTACCCCTAGGATACATCTGTTCCAGAGCCGCCTCTACCTGCTCGTACCCAGACAGGGATGTATTTTTTTGATAAACCACATACTCAGTACTTACCAAAACTTAGGGATTTTTTTATTATACTAAGTCTTGTCTCTAAGGCTTTATTAGGGTTTCCTAATCCCTAAAATAACTAATCCTCCCTCTGATACCAACTATGACAACCCTGCTTTTTATTACAACTTAAACATGATTTATTACATAAAACCTCACTTGATACAACAAATAATATCGATAGGTTTAGTGTATTTGGGGCTTAGTATCATTACATAAAAACTTAAAACAAGAAATAAAACATCTTTATTGAAAACATCCTTTACATGACCACTACATTCCCTCGTACTTAGCATTGCATGGGATAACCTGAGGACATGCATAAGAAAAAGGTGAGCTATAAATCCCAGTAAGGGAGTACACGTGGAATAACATGAGGAGTACAATACATGTTATACAATAGGCATATCAATAGATCATAAAAGAAACATGAACATAAAGACATGATAAATCATGATAATCATAACATGGAAATTTGGAAACAACACTTAACATGGAATTAGCATGAGCCAAGGCTCATTGCACATAGAGCATGAGTAAATCCTCATTACACATAAAGGACTAGTAAACCCTCATTTCCCTTGAATTAGCATGATTCAACACTCATTTCACATGACGTATCATGATTATATACTTTACCCAATGCATTGGAGCGCTATAAGGGTGCACCCTTCTTAAACATTTAATTTCATGCATAAGTGTGCCACATGGATCATAAAACATGGATTCATAAAACATAATAACTTATTCCATGATAAAGAAATGTGGAATTCATACATGAAACATTATAATCAATAAGTAGATGTGCATAAAGGTGAATACCCATGATGGAGAAATTGTCATGGTATTCACTACACAATGACATTGGCTTAGAAAATCGGTACGATTTCGGCAGCGTAACGGCGTGACATAAGAATTTATAAAAAACGTTGATGAGATAGAAAGGGGATCCTCATAATATTTACAAGTAATGGACAGTAAGGAAGTCATATAGATACATGTACCAAAATTTTTAATGGAATTTAGGTTCATGATACAAGAGTATTACTTGAATGTAAAAGAACAGAGAGAAGTTCCTTTCAGAATTTCAGCATAGTAACGGGTGAACATGGGAGGCATTTAATGAGAGAGAAAGGGGTATCCCATCATTCAAACAATAATAGGGAAGTATGGGGGAGGTGAGAAACCATACCCCAACATTCATAATTGAAATTAAAAGGGCAATACAACTTAAAGAAAATTGACAAAAATGAGAAAGGAAGAAAAAAACCCATACTTGGAAGTGTGCTTCCAAAGGCTAGAGAGAGGCTTGTGAGAGGATTCTTGGGAGCATGGGGAACCTTGGGAGGATTCTATAGAGAGTAGGGAAGAGGTTGGACGAACTAAAAAGGCTTTGAGTGAGGAGGAAGTGGGGGCTTGGGTAGGTTTATATAGGATAGGTGAGTGATTTCTTTATTATTTAGGTTTGGGTACCCTTACATTAAATTAATCCAAACCACAAACCATCCCATGGTTTTTGCCCGTGGTTTTTGGAATAGGGAAGAGGAAACAATATTTTATAAGGCGCAATTCCTAAATTCTTAAAATAATAATGTTGCTTATGTGGAGGTGTTTCACACTCCCATGGAAATTAATTTAAAAAGGCAAAGTGTTTAATATGTCTTGAGGGGTCCATTAAAGGTTTGAAAAGTAAGTCAAATGAACCCAAAATCAAATTATTTTAATGTTAAAACATATATTGGCCGAACATAAGGATTATAGTATTTTATTACATCACCATTGGGTCATTATGATGTCATAAAACACATTATATATTTAAACGGTATTTAATTTTTTCCCAAAAATTTGTCTGTCTCAGAAAATTATGAAAAATTCACCGTTGGATAATTTCGATGTCCTGATTCCAGAAATAACATTTATTTAATCTAAATAATTTTCAAAATATGTTAATTTTCACTTTTAAAATAAAAACCGACATTTATCGAAAATTCACGTGTTTTGACAAAAATGGCTTTTAAACCATAATAAAAAATTTAATTGCATTCATAAAATTATAAGATCATTTATATTTAATAAAAATTGTTTTAATAATAATATTATTTTATTATAATATTATAAAATTCAAAAATCCCTTAATTTAATGAAATATATTCCTTAATTAAATAATAACTAAAATCACCATTTGTACTTTAAAAACTATTTACAATGTATCAAAAAATGACTAGAAATTATATTCATTATTATATAAAAAAATAATTTAGATGAACATAGTACAACGTATTTGTTACATAACCCCTTAAAACAGCCGCATAAGACCTAAGGGTTAGGTGTGCGATGGTGATAGACTCTTGGGGTTTCTTGGATAACATCGCTCGAGTGGTAATTTCAATCAACTTCCACTTTTCCCGCAGACGGTCACATTTGAGCGTGACATGATGAAGCTCTGCTTGGTCTTGGTCAAGGGAAAAGCCCAAAGATGCCACCTCTTTTCCAGGCTCCGACAAATGGACTTCGTATGGGGCAATTCTTCTGGATGAGTCCATCGCTTCCTTTTTCTGAGTAAATTAGATTTATTAAAGTCCAATATTTATACTAATCTTGTGATTACTGTTCAATGGCTATATTAGAAATGGTCAAAATTCTTAACATAAAACCAAAATAAGTTGACATCTTATAATATTATTTTTCATAAAGACACATTTAACTGGATCAAGAGGGATTTTCCATTAATGAAACTTTGGGTTGTTACAATAGTCCCCCCTTAAGAAATTTCGCCCTTGGAATTTTCCTTTTCCCACACTAAAACAAGTGTAGGTAACTCAGATTCATCATATTCTGCGATTCCCAAGTTGCTTCTTCAAACTTGTGGTTTCTCCACAACACCTTGATGAGGGGCATTGTCTTATTTCGTAGAACGTTTTCTCAATGATCTAAGATCTTAACTGGTTTCTCCTCGTAAGAAAGATCATCTTCCAATTGTACCACCTCAGAAGAGAATACATGTGAAGGGTCTGGTATGTACTTTCTTAAGAGGGATACATGATATATATCATGTACTTTGGCAATAGTAGGTGGAAGTGCTAGTCGATAGTCCACAGCCCCGAACGATCAAGAATCTCGAAGGGGCCGATGTACCTTGGACTTAACTTCCCTTTCTTTCCAAACCTCATGACCTTCTTCCACGGAGATATGGGTAGAAAAAACATGTCTCCAACTTTAATCTCAAGGTCTTGTCGACGATTATCTACATAACTCTTCTGTCGACTCTGAGCTGCCTTGATATGTTGTTAAATTGTATTTACCTTCTCCACCATTTCCTCGACCATTTCTAGTTCAAGAAGCTTACGTTCACCGACCTCATCCCAACATGTCGGTGTTCTGCACCTTTTCCCATATAGGGCTTCATATGGTGCCATTTGGATGCTTGAGTGGAAACAATTGTTATAAGAGAACTCAACCAAAGGAAGATGTTGATCCCATCCTCCTTTAAAGTCTATTGAGCACACTCTCAACATATCCTCAAGTGTTTGGATAGTCCGATTGGATTGGCCATCAGTTTGAGGATGATAGGCCGTACTGAAGATCAGTTCAGAATTCAGAGAATGTTAAAGACTCTTCCAAAACATAGAGGTGAATCTTGGATCTCGTTCAGGCACAATAGATAGTGGTACTCCATGAAACCTTACCACTTCCCGGATATATATCTGTGCCAGTTGATCCAAAGAGAAATCTTCTCGAATAGCAATGAAGTGTGCAGTCTATGTAAGACGATCTATAATAACCCGGATTGGATTGTTGCCTTTGGATGTCCATGGAAGTACGATGACAAAGTCCATGGTGATATTCTCACATTTCCATTCTGGTATGGGAAATGGTTTCATCATCCCCTTAGACTTCTGCCTCTCTTCCTTCACTTGCAGACACACCAGACACTTTGATGTATATTCAGCAATCTCCTTCTTCATATTATCCCACCAAAACTTTTCTCGGAGATCTCGATATATCTTTGTTCTCCTTGGGTGAATCAGAGAAATTTGAACTATGTGCATCATCCAAAAGTTCCTTCTTCAGCTCCAGACTTGATTGAACACATAGACTTTTCTCAAACCTCACAATACCTTCTTCATTATCATTAAACTCCGAGGATTTCCCCTTTTTGATAGCTTCTACATTTTCATGAAATCCCACATCATCCTTTTGAGAATCCTTTATCTTTTCCAAAAGAGACGGTTGAGAAATAATTTGTGAAAGGATTGATGATGTTCCCTTCTCTATGATTCCCATGTCCATATTCATCAAGTCTAAGAAGATTGGATCATTCTCAATTCTCATCATTGATAGAATCACTGGATCCTTTCTACTTAGGGCATCTTACACCTTGTTCACATTCCCAGGGTGGTAATATATTGAACAGTAATAATCCTTGATGATCTCTATCCATCTTCTTTGGCTCATATTTATATCTTTTTGTGTTAATATATATTTAAGACTCTTGTGGTCAGTACATATCTCACATTTCTCTCAATAGAGATAATGCCGCCTGATTTTCAAGGCAAAGATCACAGCCGCCAACTCCAGATCATGAATTGGATAGATCCGCTCATGGATTTTCAACTGCCTTGAGGCATAGGATATCACTTTATCATTCTACATCAGCACACAGCCTAATCCCTTCTTTGAAGCATCACTGAATACCACAAAAAGTTCCCCACTTGTGGGTAAAGTGAGAACAGTAACAGTGATAGGCTTCCTTTTCAACTCCTTGAAGCTTTCTTCACATTCATCACTCCAAGAAAACTTTACTCCATTTCGATTTATCTTGGTGAGAGGGTTGGAAAATTGTGAGAATTTTCTCACAAATCGTAGATAATATCCAGCTAACCCCAAGAAGCTACGGATATCCGTTACCGATGTTGGCCTCGGCCATCCCTCAATTACATCTCTTTTGGGGGGGTCCACAGATATCCCATTTCTTCTTATGATATGGCCCAAGAATGAGACCTCCTTTAACCAGAAATCACACTTGCTATACTTTGCATAGAGGTTCTCCTTGCGCAAAGTCTCTAGTACAGTTTTTAAATGCTCCTCACGATCCTCCTTGGTTTTGGAGTATATTTGAATATCATCTATAAAGACTACCACAAATTTTTCATGTTAATCTCTAAAGACTCTATTCATCAAGTCCATGAAAATTTCTGGAGCATTGGTGAGTCTGAAATGCATTACTATGAATTGATAGTGCTCGTACCATGTACAAAAATCAGTCTTGGGGACATCTTCCTTCTTCACCCTTACATGATAATATCCCGACCGAAAATCCACCTTGGAGAAGTATTGTGCTCCACGCAGCTGATCAAACAAGTCATTGATTCTTGGGAGAGGATACTTGTTTGTTATCGTTATTTTGTTAAGTTCACGATAATCGATTCAATGCCGCATTGACCCATCATTCTTCTTGATGAAGAGGACTGGTGCACCCCATGGTGAAGCACTTGGGCGTATAAACCCTTTATCCAGATTCTCCTGTAGTTTTTTCTTCATCTCTTCAAGCTTAAAAACAGCCATTATATATGGGGTCTTGGATATTGGTAGTGCCCCAAGTATAATTTGAATTGAGAACTCAAAATCTCTTCTTGGAGGAAGACCAGGCAGTTCCTTGGGAAACACTTCAGTGAATTCCCTCACAATAGGCATTTCTTCAATGATGATTTATGCCTTGGACTCAATCATCTGATCCAGATACGCATGCTCATAAGCCAGTAATATCCATGCTTGAGATGATGGAGATAAAGGAGATTCATCTTCCTCCTGACACTTGTAAAGAATCGGGGGTGGATTCTCCATATAGAGTGTGATGTCCCTCTCCCGACTATTTATGTTGGTTCTATATAAGGAAAGCCAATCCATGCCAAGAATTGCATCAAATTCCACCAGAGGGGGTATGACAAGGTTCGCCGAGAAATTCAATCCACAGACTACAACATGGGAGGACTTATATTCATGAGATGCAATGATTGCCCCATTTTCCGTACTCACCGACATCTTTACTTCCATGGTTTGTGGTGGTGCTGGGATTGTTCTACTAAATTTTCGAGATATAAAAGAATGCGTAGAACCTGAATCAAAAAGTACGTTCGCTATTCTTGAATGAATTACTAGCGTACCTGTCACCACTTCGTTGTTGGGGATCACTTCGGTAGAAGTGATGGAAAAATCTCTTCCTTGTTGCATTAGAGGTTGTTGGTTGTCTCTGAAAACCCTTGGATTAGGGCACTGATTTGCAAAATGACCCGATTCTATGCATTTGTAGCATTGAACAATGAGTTGAGGTTTGAACGGAGAATTCCTCTCCTCTATCGTAGCTATGGGTATTTCATTCCAACAGTTAACAGCTAGGTGTCCTTCTCTTCCACACCTGAAGCATATTCTTATCCCCTTAAGGCAATTTCCAGGGTGCTTCTTTCCGCAATTTTGGCAAGTGGGGTGCGGGATCTTCTTAGAACCATTGGATTTATCCATCAGACCACCAGCATTGAAGTCCACCATACGCTTCTTGTCCCCATGATACCGCTGTGAATCCTCAATCTCCATTTCAACCTTGAGGGCACATCGGACAATTTCCTAGTAGCCGTCGAAGTCACGGATCGCTAATTCTTTCTTCAAGCTAGGCTTCAGCCCACCAAAGAAGCGGTCAAATTTGCATTCAGGGGTAATGAAAAAGCCCGAAGCGTATCATGAAAGCCTTGTGATGTTTTCCTCGTACGCTCCAACAGATTCTTCATCTTTTTGCTTGAGGGAAAGGAAGTCCCTTTCCATCTTAAGCTGGAGGGTGCGTGGAAAATATTTATCGAAAAACATCTTCCGGAAATCCTTCCATTCCAATGCCACTATCTCCACACCAGGCTTCGTATTTTTGATCAATCTCCACCGTTGATCAGATTCACCCTCCACACGCTCAGCCGCCCGGAGAACCTTCTATTGTTCAGAACATTGAAGGATGGAGAAGATCTTTTCGATGGAGTTGATCCATTGTTCAGCGATCGTGGGATCGGATGATCCACTAAAATTAGGAGGCCTTTGTCTCATCAAGCTCTCGATAGCGACTTGTTCTTTATTATGGGAGGTTGAATGTTCCTTTTGACCCGTGTTTCTATTCAAAACATGATTTAGGTGAGAGAGAAGCATGACAAAGTTCGCGATTCCCACTCCCATTGGATTTGGCATCTCATTACTACAATCATCACACTGATATTCACAAGTGTTGTTAGCTTGAGTCCTCCTATTACCGGCCATTGGCTGGAATAAAAGGAAAGTTAGGGGTAAAATATAAAGGGTAATCCAAAGACAAAAGTTGATGACATATAAATAAACTTTTATTTCCTTAACTCATAAGTCTATAGGCTTCAATATAGGCTTTTCATGATCTACATTATAACATATATTCTTAGGGGCATTTTTTCCTTCATAAGGGTTCGTACTAAGATTGTGAATTTATCAAAACAAATCCCCCGGGAGTGTCGTAACCAAGAGTGCAACATGGCCCGTTGTCGTTCACCAGTTGCCGTTCGAGTCTAGCTCAAAGCGGTGTTTTCGGGTTTTCCCCTAGGATACATCTGTGCCAGAGCCGCCTCTACCTGCTCGTACCGAGACAGGGATGTATTTTTTTGATAAACCACATACTCAGTACTTACCAAAACATAGGAATTTTTTTATTATACTTAGTCTTGTATCTAAGGCTTTATTAGGGTTTCCTAATCCCTAAAATAACTAATCCTCCCTCTGATACCAACTATGACAACCGTGGTTTTTATTACAACTTAAACATGATTTATTACATAAAACCTCACTTGATACAACAAATAATATCGATAGGTTTAGTGTCTTTGGGGCTTAGTATCATTACATAAAAACTTAAAACATGAAATAAAACATCTTTATTGAAAACTTCCTTTACATGACCACAACATTCCCTCGTACATAGCATTGCATGGGATAACCTGAGGACATGCATAAGAAAAGGGTGAGGTATAAAGCCCAGTAAGGGAGTACACGTGGAATAACATGAGGAGTACAATACGTGTTAGACAATAGGCATATCAATATATCATAAAAGAAACATGAACATAAAGGCATGATAAATCATGATAATCATAACATGGAAATCTGGAAACAACACTTAACATGGAATTAGTATGAGCCAAGGCTCATTGCACATAGAGCATGAGTAAATCCACATTGCACATAAAGGACTAGTAAACCCTCATTGCACTTGAATTAGCATGAGTCAACACTCATTGCACATGACGTATCATGATTATATACTTTACCCAATGCATTGGAGCGCTATAAGGGTGAACCCTTCTTAAACATTTGATTTCATGCATAAGTGTGCCACATGGATCATAAAACATGGATTCATAAAACATAATAACTTATTCCACGATAAAGAAATGTGGAATTAATACATGAAACATTGTAATCAATAAGTATATGTGCATAAAGGTGAATACCCTTGATGGAGAAATTGGCATGGTATTCACTACACAATGACATTGGCTTAGAAAATCGGTACGATTTCGGCAGTGTAACGGCGTGACATAAGAATTTATAAAAAAGGTTGATGAGATAGAAAGGGGATCCTCATCATATTTACATGTAATGGACAGTAATTAAGTCATATAGATACATGTACCAACAATTTTAATGGAATTTAGGTTCATGATACAAGAGTATTACTTGAATGTAAAAGAACAGAGAGAAGTTCCTTTCAGAATTTCAGCATAGTAACGGGTGAACATGGGAGGCATTTAATGAGAGAGAAAGGGGTATCCCATCATTCAAACAATAATAGGGAAGTATGGGGGAGGTTAGAAACCATACCACAACATTCATAATTGAAATTAAAATGGCAATACAACTTAAAGAAAATTGACAAAAATGAGAAAGGAAGAAAAAAACCCATACTTGGAAGTGTGCTTCCAAAGGCTAGAGAGAGGCTTGTGAGATGGTTCTTGGGAGCATGGGGCACCTTGGGAGGATTCTATAGAGAGTAGGGCAGAGGTTGGACGAACTACAAAGGCTTTGAGTGAGGAGGAAGTGGGATCTTGGGTGGGTTTATATAGGATAGGTGAGGGATTTCTTTATTATTTAGGTTTGGGTCCCCTTACATTAAATTAATCCAAACCACAAACCATCCCATGGTTTTTGCCCATGGATTTTGGAATAAGGAAGAGGAAACAATATTTTATAAGGCTCAAGTCCTAAATTCTTAAAATAATAAGGTTGCTTATGTGGAGGTGTTTCACACTCCCATGGAAATTAATTTAAAAAGGCAAAGTGTTTAATATGTCTTGAGGGGTCCATTAAAGGTTTGAAAAGTAAGTCAAACAAACCCAAAATCACATTATTTTAATGGTAAAACATATATTGGCCGAAAATAAGGATTATAGTATTTTATTACATCACCATTGGGTCATTATGATGTCATAAAACACATTATATATTTAAACAGTATTTAATTTTTACCCAAAAATTTGTCTGTCTCAAAAAATTATGAAAAATTCACCGTTGGATAATTTCGATGTCCTGATTCTAGAAATAACAATTATTTAATCTAAATAATTTTCAAAATATGTTAATTTTCACTTTTAAAATAAAAACCTACATTTATTGAAAATTCACATGTTTTGACAAAAATGGCTTTTATACCATAATAAAAATTTTAATTGCATTCATAAAATTATAAGATCATTTATATTTAATAAAAATTGTTTTAATAATAATATTATTTTATTAAAATATTATAAAATTCAAAAATCCCTTAATTTAATGAAATATATTCCTTAATTAAATAATAACTAAAATCACCATTTGTACTTTAAAAAATATTTACAATGTATCAAAAAATGACTAGAAATTATATTCATTATTATATAAAAAAATAAAGTAGATGAACATAGTACTACTTATTTTTTACATAACCCCTTAAAACAGTCACATAAGACCTAAGGGTAAGGTGTGCGATGGTGACAGACTCTTGGGGTTGCTTGGATAACATCGCTCGAGTGGTAATTTCAATCAACTTCCACTTTTTCCACAGACGGTCACGTTCGATCTTGACATGATGAAGCTCTGCTTGGTCTTGGTCAAGGGAAAATCCCACAGACGCCATCTCTTTTCCAAGCTCCGACAAATGGACTTCGTATGGGGAAATTCTACTGGATGAGTCCATCGCTTCCTTTTTCTGAGTAAATTGGATTTGTTAAAGTCCTATATTTATACTAATCTTGTGATTACTGTTCAATGGCTATATTAGAAATGGTAAAAATTCTTAACATAAAACCAAAATAAGTTGACATCTTATAATATTATTTTTCATAAAGACACATTTAACTGGATCAAGAAGGATTTTCCATTAATGAAACTTTGGGTCGTTACAATAACAATGTAGGTTGGAACCACGTAGCCAAATATGTCATATATCCAAATCACATATTTGATTCGAGATAATCATTTTGTTGATGTAGTCAATTATCTCATAGAAAATTCATCTACAAGGATGATTCTTACATAGAAAATTCTATGACAAAGCTAAACCTCATAATAAATTCTATCACATAGTAGATTGAAATAGTTGATTGATTTATCAATCCAAAATATAAATAGATAAAGTCTTCACATATCCAATTTTTCTAAACATAGCCTAATTTTAGCAAGAATAAAAAAATCAATTACAATATAATTTTACTAAATTAGATTAAATCCTAATAAAAAATCTTAAAAATAGAATCATCCAAAATATATTAAGGGATTTTAGATCATAAAAATATAATACATATGGTATATGTTGGGAAAATGTCAATAGTCTAAAAATTATAATTTTTTATGGTGATATGGAATCCCTTATCTTCATTTAAAAGACTACATCGTCTGAATAATTTATGAATCCACCTATATAAATTATCCTTAATGAAATAATTAGAGAAAAATTGTAGAAAAAATCTATATATAAGAAAGGTATCGTCACAATGAATTATATTCCAAATGTGTAGGAATACATTGATGTTTTTTCTGAATTAATACCAAGAATTCCACCATAGCATGAATTTTATTTTTCCATTTATTCCATCCCTGATGAAAAACCTATATCAATGAATCCCTATAGGATTTCAATGGTGGAATTAGTGTAACAGAAGTAAAAAATACAGAATTTTTGTGATAAGGGATTTATATTACCCTATTGTTTCATCGTGGGGATATTCTATTAATTTTTATGAAGAATGATTGGACTGTGAGGTTGTGTATCAATTAAAGTGAAATCAATTAAATTAATATAAAGAAAAAGTATCCACTACCCCACATTGATGATTAATTTGATCATCTTAAAGGAGATATATATTTTCCAAATATTGATCTTTATATTGGATATCATTAAAAATTGTAAAGAATAAAAATATTTCAATGGAAACATTTCATATGAGGTATAAGAATTATGAATTTATATTTATTCCCTTTTTATTGACTAATTGACCCTATGTTATAATGCATATGATGAACATAGTATTCAATAATTATCTTGATAATTATTTTTTTGTATTTATTAATGATATATTGATATAATCTAAATGATATAATGAGCATAAGAGTAATTTTAAAATCATTCTTGATACTTTTAAAGAAATAGAGTTATATAGAAAATTTAATAAAGGTGAATTTTAGACTCAAATTGTATCATTTTTTAGAAATTTCTCTCTAATGAGGGAATATCATTTGATCCAAGAAATAAAAAGGCAGTGATGAAATAGATAATGCAAATAAACATAACTGAGGTATGTAGTTTCCTTGTATTTTTAGGTTACTATCAATGATTTGTTCAAAAAAACTTGATTATACAACCTATTAACCATTTTGACATGTAAGGTGGTTAAGTTCATATGCTCAATATAATTTAAAGAATGTTTTAAATATTTAAATATTAAATTATTCAATGCACTAATATTGAATTTACCATCAGGAAGGGATGCATTTTTGTTATATATGGATGCATTAAAGAAATTACTCACATATGTCATTATACAGAATGATTGAGTTATTGCCTATGTAGAATTTATGTTAAAGATTTATGAATAGAATTATCAAACCCATGATCTTGAGTTATAAGCCACAATATTTTCATTAAAGATTTGGAGGTATTACATTTATGGTGAATTTTGTGAAATATATACAGATCACAGAAGTTCGAAAGAAATCTTTTCATATAAAGAGCTCAAGATAAGGCAAAGGCGATGGTTATAGATAATCAAATATTTTGATTTATCAATATACTACGACCCTATGAATGAAAATAAGGTGGTTTTATTAATTTAGTAGAAAATATCAAGATGTATTAACTAAAATGATGATTATTAAAGATCCTATGTTCATGGATTTAGTAATGTTTTATATATGAGTCGTTTAAGATGGTAAAACATTACATGTATTCCAAATATTTTCTAAACCATCCATATTGGAGAAAATAAAATGTTTCTACATTGGTATGGAGAAAATTAAAAATAAAATAGAAGAATTAATTTAAGTTATGTTGGTATAATTTATCTATGATGATTGTATTTTAAAATTTAGATGGAGGCTATGTGTTCTATTCATACCATAACGGAAAATAGAATCATTAGATGAATCTCGTATTTCAAATTTCCATATACACCCTGGTAGCACAAAAAAATATCTTGATTAAAAAGTTTTTTTTTGGGATAATATGAAATGGGAAATTCCAAACTACATATTAGTATCCTTGGTTTATTAGGTAAAGGGTGAGATAAAGACCCCTAAAAGAGTTGTTCTAACTCTACCGATTCCTATGTTGAAAACGGATGATAAGACAATGGATTTTGGCACTAGATTTCCAAGGACTCATAGAATGAATAATTCCATTTGGGTTATTTTTTATCACCTTACTTAGTATGAGCATTCCCATACTGTGATGGAATATCTATCCTTGGAACACCTAATGTGGCTCTATATTAATAAAGTTTTGTGACTTCATGGGGAACCACATTCGATTATATTAGATCTTGATACATGGTTTATATAAAATTTATAGAAGATTATTAATAAGTCTCCCAAAACCAATATAAATTTGAGCACCACCCATCATTTTCATAACTTATGGTCATTATAAAAGTACTATTTAGACAATAGAAGATATGTTGATGTCATGCTCTATTGAATTTATGGGAATATGGGATTGGTATTTTCTTTTGGTTGATTTTTTATATAATTATAACATATATTAAAGAATTAAAATGGAACCATATTAGTTATTATAGAGAAATATATTTCATGATACAACCTTTTAGGATGAAGTTAGTGAAGGGAATATTGTAGGCCCAATTCTTGTCGAGGAGATAATAGATAAATTAAATACTATTCCAAATCATATTAAGGGATCTCAATGTATACCAAAAAATTTATGTCAACAACCAAATAAAGGATTTATAATCTCAATTGGGGGATTATATTTTTCTTAAAGTTATATCTATGGAAAGGTATTGTCATATTTTGAAATAAAGGAAATCTAAGTCCTAGGTAAATCAGGATTTATGAAATTTTTAAAAGAATGGGAGTTGCAGCTTACTATTTTTCAATTCCAAATAGCCTCTATAAATTTCATGATTTTTTTAATATATATTTATTTTTCATTTACATTCCAAACCCAAGTCGTGTTCTCATCACTTAGGAAATAGAATTGGAACCTTATATATCTTACTATAAAGAGTGTATCCAAAATCTTTAAACTAGATAACTAGTTTTACAGAATAGGATGACCCGACTGGTAAAGTTACTTTAGAAAAAATCATAAGATAAAAGAGGAAATGTTTCACACATATGATGTTATGGTGAATAAATTCCAACATTTATTGATGACGTGAAATACAATAAATTTTGAGGATGAATGTTTTGAAAGGGGGAAGAATAGAATACCCATTATTCAATTATAGTAATTTTTTCTTTCTAAAGATTTGATAGTATGATGTGAAAAGATTTATTCAAGAATATGATTAAAACATACATTAAAAATTTATAAATTTAATTTAATGAAAGGAATTTCATTTTTTAATTAAGCAGGTCAAAATTAAGAGGTTAAATTTTTGTGATTTTTCAGAAATATCGTGTTGTTTGGTGAATATTAAAAATTCCAATTTTACAAAACATGTTACTTTTATGAAATTATAATGATATAATTATAACATGAAATATTAAGAAATCATTTTTAGACCAAATATATATTTAAAAATTATTATAATACATATAAATGTATAATATTAGACTTAAAAATATATACGTAAAATTTTTGAAATCAAAGAAATGTTTATGTTAAAAAGAACTATTTTTAGTTCTTAATTATTAATCAAGTATATTCAAGATTCCTTTATTTTTTTATTTTAAATACAAATAAGGATATTTTATTTAAAAAAATCTAATTAATTCCATCAGAATCACAATTATACTTTAGTTTGTTGTAAAATCATTTTTATGCATAAAACAGACAATTTTCTTAAAACAATTTTTATTGTATTTTTTGAACTTATATTAAAATTAATTCATTGAAATTATGAAAATTTAATCTTATAAAATTTCTTCCATATTTTGAATTAGAATGATTAAAAATATTTAATAATTTCAACATATTTGTTTTCAGAATGATTAGTAAATAAAGCAAAAAAATACAGTTATAGTGTAAAAATAAGTTTACTGGGGGTTAAAATAAGAGATAAGTTTGAACATTACACATAAAATAATATAAATTTATCACCCCAAGATTTTAAAAGAATAATATTATGCTCGATAGCGTATATGACATGCAACACCAAGCCTAAAAAACCACGATAAACTATTTAAATGTGTCCGTTATAACATAGTAGTTACAATTGGAAGTATGGATAGGAATAAAATATTATTTAAAATTATGTATATATATTTTAGATTAATAAAATATATTGTTAAATATGGACTCAATTTTTAGTAAATTGTTTTCATTTTTTAAACATATATTTTTCATAAAAAATTTTTTATTTCTTTTTGTGAGAAAATAATATAATCAATTTATACCAATTCTAGACATATTTTTGTATAGTGTAAACTTAATTTTTGAAAACATCATTTCAAAATTAACTTATGGTAAATTTTTTGGATTTTTCTGAATAGTGTTATTTTTCAGCTAATAGTAAAAAATATAGTTTTTTATAAAAGTGTTATTTATTTTCAATAAATTCATTAATTTAAAAGTTCCATTATAATTTTAATTTAATTTAAAATTATAATAAGTATTATTTAATTATATTAAATCTAATTAATTAAATTTTAATCATATTTATAACATATTTTGGTAAAAGTTTATTTTTAGGCTTAAAAACACATTTGTCTAAAAACTATTTTTAAATACATAATGTTTCTCAATTTTAATTAATTAAAATAACCCTTATTGAAGAATTAGTTAAATTAAATTTATAGAATATATATATATATATATGTGAATTGAAATCCACATAATGATAATTTCTAGTTATATAGTTATTGTAAGATCATCTTATGCTTTAAGAATACATTTCTAGAAGAATTATTTTTCGACAAATTAGATGGATTCATTTTTAAATTAAATTCTTAGAATTATGTGAATTTATTTTGATAAAATAGATTCCATATTTTTATTCCTAAAATTTAATATTAGGTAAAAAGTTCAACTAAATTTTTTTCATGTTGAATAGAAACATAGTAAAATTTTATCAGCATGGTAAAAGAGTAAATCGAGTAAACCTAGGTTAAAATAAAGTGATAAGGTGACTATTTTTCATCTTAAATACCATTAAATGAATAAAGTTTTACAATTATCATCTTAGAATCTATATTAAATTATTTATGGGATACTCAACTATGAAAGTGACCTGTATAATAATTTAAGTATAGAAAAAGACGAAATGACCCTCACTTTCCTTAAAATATCTCTTATATTTTCACATTGGGATAAAAATAAGCGGTGAATGAATGTTAATGTTATTTTTCATATAATTAAATTATTTTAATTTTGTTAATTTATATCTATTTTTAGTGATTATATAGTTACCTAAACGCTTATTTAATGTTGATATAATGCCTGTGAATATAGCGGAAAACTCAAGGTAAATAATATTCAAAACATCCAAAGTAATGTATTTTGGAAGACTTATAGCTCAAAAAGATTTTATATCCAATAATGAAGTATTATTGATGGATGAATATATTATATTTTAAATTCATTAGTTTCTTTATGTCTTTAAAGGGAAATTAAATTAATTGTGTCAAAAATGATGTTAATGATATTTCATATTAAATATTATTTTATTAAATTTTTTACACATCCAAAAAACAATGAAATAATTAAATTAGGATGATAAATGTTCTAAAATTTAATCTATTTTCCATTTATGATCTAATTTTTACCTTATAAGTAAAATTATAACACTTTTAGTCTGAATTTTTTTACTATGGTAAAGGTTATAACATGTTAACTAGAGGTTAAACCAAGAGATAAGGCTCAATTGTAATTTAAATCAATTAAAATACTATTTTATAACTATATTTAGACCTGCTGAAATCCAAAATTATAATGCCTAACATTTTTCATGTATTTTAATTGAATATGACATTATTATAGTTTAATATTTTTTGAAATTCCAAAAAGTCCCCTCTCATAACTTATAAAATGGAAGATTATCTCCTATTTTCTTAACACTTCAGCAACCATTTGTTTCAGAAAATACCTTAAACACATATTAATTACTACCCTTAACATTTATTAGTGGATTTTTTTTATTACAAAACCCTCCTAGGAAGGCTTATGGTGTAAACGTAAAGAAGTAGTCTAAAGAAGTGTTATCATTCTTAAAGAAGCATTTTAATTTTATTTATTATTCCAAAAAATTTAAATATTACTCAAACATGCTGATATAACATAAGTTTCTACCATATACATATATGTTTTTATGTCAATAAAATAACCTATATCTATCTACTCTTTTATCAAATGGGAAATGAAACCATCGTTCATCTGTATATAAGACTACCGCCTCGCGAACTGATGAAATTTATTTTCCATCACCACCACTCACGACTAGTTTTAGTGATGGATTTAGTATATATATATATATATTATTCAAGAAATATTTATTATTATTTAAATATAACATGTCATATAATTGCTTACCTTCCAATTCATTTTAAAATTATAATTTCAGTCGTGCATACGTGTGGATTACCACCTCCACGAAGTGATGTGATTCGTTTTTCATTTTAAAATCACATTTGTGGTATATATATGTATATTTCAAGAAATAATATGATATTTAATATATAATTATCATTGTTGAGAAATAAAATAACAATTAACTTATTACCACCATGATTTTTGAAAACTAGAAACGTTACTCATGCGTACATACGACCAACTATCACGATGATTGTAACATGGTTCATTCTTCAAAACCAAATTTCATGGTTTGTTTTAAAATTATAATTCATATATAAAATTATAATTATTTAATGAATATTATTATTTATATTATGTATTAATGAACTCTTTTACCGTAGTCTACCTACTAAAGTTATTTTGGACATATGAACTGGATATCTTCAAAACATACGATGTGAACTTAATTGATTAAGTTATTTCATATAACATGGTAATAAATAAAATAAATAATAAACCAAAAAAAATTATTATTCAATTAAATAATTTAAATATGTTTCTTATTTATTAATATAAATAATGTACGTGATGTGTTGGACCTCAGGTAAGGGGTTCCATATAAATTTCCTTTCATTGAGGTATATTTTAATGTCATGAACCTAATTTATTTTATATGGCATATATGTTTCCAATTTTACATATTTTATAATTAATCCTTCAAAATACATGGTATTTTAAGTTAAAATTAATTTTAATTATTCCATGTGGTTTTGATTTAAAAGTTATTACGTGGTAAGGGGTTTCATAACTCTATTTACTTTCATAGGTTATATTAATTATTCATTTTATTTATTATGATAATATTATGTGTGTAATGACCATATATTGTTTTATATTATATTTAAACAATTTTAGGTGGATTTAAATTTGATAAACATGATCACTCCATTTATTAATTCTCAAATCAATGTAATGATCATTGTAAATGTTCTTCATCTCAAAGTGTCTTCTTTGAGACGTATGTTATCATGTACACCTAGATTATTTTTGGAGGTGTATCTACTTCACATTTGATATTTTATATCATGAATATCTTTATATTCATGGTATTTAATGTTTCTTTTAAATTATTTCTTTCATTGGGGTTATAATTCAAAATTTATCAATGTGGTTTGATATTTTATCTTGATTTCCATTCCATTGGGACTTATTTAATATTAATCACCTAATCACTTTTATTTAGTGTATATAATACCACTTTGAAATATTTAATATGAATAAATATTTATTAAATTTAATTTATGTTTTAATTCAATTTTTTTCTTTCAAGGGGTTTCAATTTGAATGTTTACAAAGAGGTAATAATTTATTTTACAATTTCTTTTTTTGGGATTTCCCTTATTTTCATTGAAGCAATATTTTATTATATACTTCTTAAACTCAATAAATTTAACTATAATATAGATATTTAATTAGTTTCTATATTTTCTTCCAAATTTTACACTCGTTCACTTGAATCATGAAAAGAAATGTTTAAAAGGAAAACTGATTTTTTTTCTTTTTTAATCGGATATATTTTTATTCCATGTCCATACATTTCAAAAAAATTCGAAAACTACTTTTATTTACATAAATGATTTATCATGTAAATTTTAATTTATCCTCTAATTTTTAAAATGTATGAAAGGGATGTTTCTAATGTTTTATAGGAGTTTTATTTTTTACTTTATTTATAAAAATTCAAAATGGAGCACTTTGTTTTCATATACAATGTTAATGGAATTTTCTACCACCATAACCATTTTATGATATATATATTCTTATACGCATTTTCAATGGGTTTTCAAATAAAACTATCAAATGAAATATTATTTTAAATATTTTTCTACCATTTTATTTATTTCTCAAAAGAACATGATGATATTTCAAAACCTAAATTTTCAATGAATATATTCTCATCTCTTTTCTCTTATTGATTTTGGGGTTCTTAACTTTCTCATGAATCTTTTATTTTCTTGTTATCATTACAAATTACATTTCTCCTAAATATTTATATTATTTTTATCATTGATATTATTATCCACTAAATCATATACCATTTATATATATGGTGTTTTAATTTGAATGTTATTTCATTGACTAGGGAATTATTGATATTCAGAATTCTTTATTGAATATGTATATTTATTGATAGGGAATATTGTTTATAAATTGAATTGTTCGTTAAATATATATTGAATTAATTTGACATGAAGTTATGGGTGGTTCCTAGTTATATATATCCTCTCGATGAATCAATGGGTCTCATGAGACAAATCAGTAACCTAGAATTAAATTGTTTTACCCATCGATTAAAATGTGTGGCACAAGGATTTAATTGTTATGGTATCATGATGTCTAAAATAATTAAGTCCTATTTTATTCACTTCCTTTAATGGTTTTTTTATTATCCATGATATTACTACATTGATATTATCCATATAAACATTTTGGGCCCAAGTTATTGATTAAATAGAATGTTTTTTTAGTTATTTACCTTTCCAGAATGATTATTCATTATTTAATCATGATATATTCCATTATATGTAACCATTACTAATAATTTTAGAACATCGCTTATTTTGTTTCCTTTCCTATGGATTTGATGAAGGGATATTCTAATGAGTTCAAGGATGCTGAATATTTACTTTCACTATATTATATTTTTAGGTTTTCAATTTTAACATGATATTAAAGTGTGTATCTAGTTTACCAAGACTAGTAATCAGAACTTAAGGATGTAATTTCTCCTATCTAGTACCAATATATTAAAGTAACCATTGGATTTGGGTCACTGGGGTCAGGGTATTTGTAGTTAGTATCAAAATAAGTTTAGTGAAAACCTTTGGAGCTATGTCTTGGAAAATATGGATTGTGGAATATAAACCTATGACAAATTTGGATAAAATTTCCTAAATAAATAATGTTTATTATAAATATGATAAATTTTTAATTTTTTTATATACCATCATGGGTTAATATGTCTATGGATGATTATAGGTTTAAAATGAAGGTTCTAGGCATAGTGAAAGCATCAGATGGGGCATTCCCAACTCAAATTTTTTATAGTGATCGACGATTGATTAGATATTTACACTATGATAAATGTTATGGTCAATGTAATTGAATTAAACAATATAAAAAATTAAAAACTTCAGAACCAATGAAAATTATCATCACTTATTATTTATAATTAATTTAAGAAATTAAATAATTACTATGCAAGAAATTATTTCTTCGTTGATGGATATTATAGAATCTCTACATTGTATCATCATTGTGTTATAATAATCAAGAAAAGATTACCTCTAGTGGTTATCCAAATGTGTTCCACAAACCTCTAAATGTCAATGTAGGGATCTCTAAGTCCTAGCATGGAATATCCAAATATGGGTATCATTCTCCTTTTATTACCCTAATAATATATTTGAGGAAAGGTTATCTTTGATCTCTCTAGACTTGAGAGTAGTTTTAGAGGAGGATCAATCTCCATTATTGAGAGTGTTCTTGGAGAGGGAGTTCTTTAGGTCATTGAGTAGATTCTCTCTAGATCATGTTGTGAACAAAAAAATAAATTCATAGTAAGAAAATAATATAATTGGGTTTATATACTGTTAGAGTTTGAAAATTATTATTGCACATGTTCCTTTATTATTTCCTTAATCCCTATAGAGCCTCATGTATATAATTATAAAAATAATAATATTATTATTTCTGGATATGCACAAAATTCTAAAATTAAATTAAATATTATTTATTCATATAATATTAAATATATATTATTTCTCACTAGACCAATACACTCAGTCTACCATTCCTCTTCAACATTTACAAAGCCTTGAATAACGACTTTAAAAAAATATCACTAAATTATTCACTAATAAATAATTAAATATTATATTCACTAAATATAAAATAGATATATATTAAATATTCGAATTGCATAATATTCTCTCCAATAACTGGTGATAGAATATAAGAGATCATGAAAAATTGAACAATTATTAATCCATATGCTAGAATAATATTTATTCAAAATTTTAATTAATAAATAACTATATATAATTTAAATGAAATTCTTCATACACTTAGTGTGTGATTGTCTAGGCCAATTTCTCATTGGAATTAGGATAAGTTGCCCAAAGTCTATAGTTTTCATCTAACAACACACCATGTCACACATAGAGAAAGAAGATAATGCTGCAATGACATGATATCTCATAGATATAGATACTATTTAATATAATCCCTTTATCATTATGTCTCTAATCATTTAGGTTTCATGGTGGTGTCATCAACCAATGTGCTTAATGTTACATTATTTGAATTTCTATAAATCAAAATTTCTTATAGAACACCATGATTGTGGATTTATGTATGCTATATCATTTCTATCAATGAGAATAAGATATCAACATCCATTGAATAAAATACGGTACAACTCCTTTCTCACATTATTCATTAATGAAATAATACTCATAACGCACCCAATATATCCTTGCTCATCGTAAACATATGTTGTCAAAGTTTTCAATAATACAGCAATGTTAACAAATTATAATACTCATTAATAATATTATTAAAGTTTAATAATTAATAAACATTTCCAAAAATAATAACATCCAATGACACATATAAATTTTTATTTCCTACTAACAGGTCTCATTCTCATAATATTCTACACTAGAAATTACCAAGGGTGTACATCATGAGAATGTGCCTCAAAGTCCTATGAGTGTTAACCCATGATAGCATGTATCATTTGTGTCCCTAAAATTATTTCATATGGCTATAGAACATATATTTAAGAATAATTTTGTGAAACTTCTAGGTTCTCATTATAGTGTACAACTGCTATGACCTTTCAGTGTGACAACTAATCCTAGGACATTATCACATTCTATATTATTCTAAAGAACAATCATGATGTTATAAGGACTGTATTAATATTTTAACAATGAATACATGTATTCATAAATTACATCGAATTTGTTTTATGGAAAAAACTTCAATATACTCACACTTACACTAGATTCAACAGCTAACAACCTTCAGTACACTAGCTCTGACATGAGACTCATGTTTTTGATTTAATAGGACATTAGTTAAGGGATTCTCCACATTTTATCATGTGGTAACTTCAATTACTATAACTTCACCCTAATGATAAAATCCCTTGATAGATGATACTTATAAATTATGTGATTTATCTATTGGTGTGACCTTGTTTATTTTGTAAGAGACACCACTTTAGTATTATCACAATAATATGTGATAAGGTCTTTACTAATAGGTACCACATCAAGCTCTTGTATAATGTTTCATGTCCAAATAGATTCTTTGGACACATCATAAGTTTCTATATACTCATAATCCACTGTAGAATTGGTGAAAACTGACTGTTTTGAACTCTTCTAGCTCACAACTCCTCCATTGAGATAGAAAACATGTATTAACTACAAATTGATATCCTTGTGATCTATTTGAAAACTGGAGTTAATATAAAACTGGATGAATAGTTCCTTATGTCATCCGTAAACTAGGAACATATCCTTAGTTCTTTTGAGATACATAGGGATAGCCTTAATAAAAGACCAATTTTATTCTGCTGGATCATCTTGATATCTTCATAACATACTCAATGCATAGGAAACATATTGTCTAGTACATAAAATGACATACATGATTGATCCTAAAATGAAGAATATGGGATTGTAATCATTATTTATTTATCTTTTTATGTCATAGAACATATTTTATTTGAAATATGTATACCATGTTTCATTGGAACCACTCTATTATTGTATTGTTATGTAATAAATCTCATTATTATCTAATAAATGTACTTGAATTTACTTAATCCAAGAATCCTCTTTGATAAATCATGAATGATTTTGATCCCTATAATATAGGCTGCATCACCTAATTTTTTTATGGATAGATACTTTTTTAACCATTCCTTAATAGACCATAATACTAGTATGTTATTTCCAATAATTAATACATCATCAACCTATACAACTAGTATAATAACTACAATCCCACTAAACCTCTTATAAACACAAGGCTTAAATTAGTTTTCAATGAAACCAAATTCTTTTATAACTTCATCAAAAAAAATTCTTGTCCTAAATGATTTTTAATGCATAAATGGTTCTCTACAACTTGATAGTATTTTTTGCATCACCTGGAGTCACAAACATTTCTGGTTGTGTCTTGTAGACATAATCCTCTAGGGTTCCCATTAAGGAAGTCAGATTTAATTTCCATCATCCAAATTTCATATTCATGGTAATTTTATATAGAAAGTATATTTATGATGGATTTAAACATGAAAAGTGGTGAAGAGGTTTTATCATTGTAAATTCCTTTACATTTCATAAACTCTTTAGAAACTATCCTTACATTATAGGTATTTACATTACCTTACATGGAAAATCACAGGGATTAAAATTATGGGAGGAATTTGGTGAAGTCTACATTGTTTTTCAGGAAGAAAACCCCAAGAAGGAGACATTAATTAGAAATCTTGGAGGAATTCCCATGAAGACCATAACGGTTTGCAGTAGATGGTTCGTGGAATATGGTTGATGGAAGATGGTTTGTGGAAGAGAGTTCATGGAGGAGGATTTGGTCTGCAATGAAGAAGATAGTATGTGGTTGTAGATTTTGGAGGTAGTACATAGATAGGTAGTTCGCTAAGAACTCTTAGTATGAGGTGGAGTGCAGTACACAGAGGAAGAAGTCTAGTTCGTGGAGGATAATTTCACGACCAAACAATACGAGTAAAATTAGATTACATCTACAGGGGAAACAAGACTTTAATAGAGAATCTATCTATAAAACACTGTAAATAGTTTTCTATCATTAAAACACTGTAAATGTAGTACAGTTGCCACATAATGAATTTACTAAACTTTTTTAATCCATAACTAGTAAATATTAGTGTAATATGGTATGACCAAAAACCTATTAGAGTATACTCTTTGGACTAACCCTTAATGGGAAACCATGTAAAAATTTTGTCTGGTCCTTCTATGTGTGAATGTTTAAATTACTACACATTACCAATAGATATATTTAACATGTTTCTATCAACATGGAAATAGGATCCATCACTTTAAAATAAAAAGTTGATAGTATAATTCACCCTTCCCATCTCAGGGTGTTTCAGGGTCTTTTAATTGGTATTATAGGGTAAAGGTTGATTGTATTAAATCATCCCTTCATTTCTACCATGGAGAAAAAATTTAAAGTCAGGGGAGTACCCCTATCTGATGGAAGGAACTTTCAGATCTCGAAGAATATGATGATATATCTTCTAACATCTCTTTAAATGGAAATCTTTTTTCCTCTGTAAAAGGAATACTATTCAACTATCCAAATGGGTTGAATATGACTGATATAGACAATAAAATTCTTAATACATATGCAAGAGTATAGAATTCCCTCACTGTAGATCTTTATGATCAGATATATCTAAGGGTGAGGAGTTGTACATTCGGAACATTTATGTGGGAAAACATGAGAATATTTATGGAGGTGATAGAAAAGTGAAGAAGGTGAGACTACCAGTTTTACACAATTGGTTTGACGATCTAATGATGCATCCTAAATAAAAATTAAAATACATTTTCAATCATATTGCATATTTTATGGAGAAATACATGGACTTGGTGGAAAAATCAAAAGAATTGATATAGTAAAGAAAATCTTGATAAGACTTCCACCAATTTAAAATGCAAAAGTGTCAGCCCTTGAGAAAATGGATCATTCTAAACATTCTCTAGATTCTCTTCTACGCAGACTGGTGTAATATGATATGGTTGTTAAACCATAAGATGCAACAACTCTTGTAAGTAAGGAAATGGAATTCAAATCCATGTGCAAACCTGAAATTTTTGAATACAGTATTAATGAAGATAATGAGTAAAAAAGAATTATTTCTATCATTACTAATAAATTTAAGAAGAGAAAAGGTAAATTTCAAGTCAATTTACCTATGTCTTGTTTTCATTGTGGCATAGTTGGACACATTGCGTCTTGGTGCACAAGAAATTTTTATGATGAATAAAGTGAAGTTGGAGACATACAGAAGCCTCAAAAAAGTTTTTTCAAAAAGGAAGACATAAATCATGGAAAGAGATTATAGGGAAATAGTTTTTTCTGTGAATAACAAGATGATGATAGTGAATTATTTAAGGAGGAACAATCAGAATTTAAATTTGGAACCAATTCATCAATGATGGCTACTGTTGAAAATTCAGACCCATGGGGAGATAAAGATAAAGATAATCAGTTGACCACTGATATCGATCTCATGTTTCAAATTATGGATTCTTTTGGTAAACATGATAATCAATGAATGATATGAAAAATGTAGAGATAAACAGTTGAAGAGTCATTAGAATAAGTTGATATACTGGAATTTGAAATTGATCAACTTGATGAATTAGTAAAGGAACATTCAACAAATATTGAAATTTCAGAAGATATAGTTGAACTAAAGCTCAAAAATGAATAAAAGGAAAATTTCATTAATTACCTTACATCTATGTTGGAGGAGAAGTCCAAAAATATTAAGGGACTTGAAGAATAAGTTGTCATTATTTGGAGTAAACTTGAAAGTAAATCAAGTCCAAAAAAATAATTTTTGAAAATTCTCAAATGCTCAGCTACTATAGGGAGATAAAAATGGTTGTGATGAAGTTGTAATGGTTCTAAATGATCAAATACTTACATGAATTGGAAACATAAGAATTTTTTTTGATGCTAAAACATCGACTGATGGATGTAAAATGGGCCAAAATAGTGGCAATCTGAAATTCAGGCATATCACAAAGACACATGAAGTCCAAATAAAGAAATTGTAAAATAATAATTAAAGGAGGATTGAAAACATTTATTGAGTTTCTCAAGATTATAGACAGTCAAATTATCCTCCCAGGGAAATTTACATGTGGAGGAATGGAAACAAAAAGACATTTACACTTATGAAATGTCAATTCTATGGCTATATCAGCCATACCATGTCATACTGTGAAGAGGGAAGGAGTTATTTGAATGGTAAAGAGCAAGAAATTCAACAAAGGATAACAAATTCATAATTTAATTCCTATAGATGAAATTGTTTCCATGGATATTATTTTCATTTTTTAAACATTTTCCATAAAGCAAATGATTACAAGAGCATGAATAGAAGGAACAATTTGTACAAAATTTAGAGACAATTCAATAATCGCCAACCAGATGGTGTGGTTATTACAAACATTTTCTATCATATGGAATAAGAGTGTGAGTGTTAAGAACCTTTTCACATGGAAAAGTGATTTGAAAATCCATCTTTATTGATATCATTCATATAGACATATGTGGTCCAATAAATGTTGTTATATATCCTATAGAAATGAACTTCATCACATTCATTAATTATTACAGTATAATGGATAGTGTGATGGTTATAAACTGGAAAGGGTAAGTTCTGAATTTGAACTTATCACCGAATTTCCAAGAATATTACTCGATGGACAATCAATGTTCTATGGCCTGAAAATATAGGGGAATACACATCTATTTAATTTTAATATTACATGGAGAAACATGGAATACAACATGAGGTGTCTGCTATGATAGCTCTACAATAAAATGGAGTTTTTGAGTGCCAAAATCAAAAAGTGAATATTATGTCTAGAACTACACCGATTGAGTATCGTATCTCTCACCATTAATAGAAAGAGGTTGTTCCAGCTACAATTTATATTAAATACCAAACAATTTTTTATATGGGGGAAATCAAGACACCATATGATTTATGCCATGGATGTAAGCCCTCATTAAAGTATTTACATATTTTTGAAAGTAAATGGTTTATCTGAAACAAAGAATGAAATCAATGAATGAATGTTGATTCTGTAGATAAAGGAATATTCCTTGAATATTCAATGAATAAGATATCCTAGATTTTTTTATAAAATATCTTGGAAAAATTGTGGAGAGTAGTGATGTAAAGATCATTGAATATAAAACCACAAATATCTTAAGGAATGTTTCTGTTGATGTGATAGTAAATGAGGAAGAATGCAGACCTACAATGGATCAAAATATAGAAGTAGACGGAGGTGTGAAAAACAATCAGTAATCACATCATGATGCTAACTTGGAAGAATAATCAGAATAGGAAACCATGGATGATTAAAATTCCTCTAAACATCATAGAAGAAATCGAAGAGCAGAAATTGATCAATCCAAAATCATTGGGGATTGGATAGATCCCACACAGATAAGAAGAATGAATAATATTACACAATATATATTCTTATTAGTTGTGGAACCATCCTAATTTTAAGAAAATACAAAGGATGACTCGTGGGTTAAGTCCAGGAATTCTGAGTTGGATCAAATCGATAAGAACCATACAAGGGATTGGTTAAGAGACCTGATAACCATAATGTGATTGGTACGAAGTTTGTTTTCAAAAATAAATTAGACAATCATGAAAATGTGATAATAAATAAGGTACGATTGGTGGGTATAAAATATTCACAGATTTTAGGTGTTTATGTTGAGGAAATATTTTCCATAGTGGTAAGACTAGAGTCAATCAGACTATATCATTCAATGTTAATTCATAGAGTATAAATAGTGTATCAAAGGGATGTCAAAATAGCCTTCTTAAATGGTGTTCTTAAAGAAGATGTCTATATTGAACAACCGAGGGGTTTTCTACTCGGTAATGATTTAATGATGATTTATAGACTGAAAAATGAACTATATGGTCTGAAAAAGTCACCACAAGCATGGTAATCACATCGTGAATCCTATATAAAAAATATCTAATTTAAAAGAGGAGGATTGGATCAAAATATTTATGTGAATAAATCTTATAAAGATTAGTTTATTTTTCTGATATATGTAGCTGATATTATATTTCATTGAAGCGGGTAGGGATCAGTGGATGAATTTTCTAATCACAAGAAATCAAAATTTTCAATATCTATGATTGGTGAACTCACATACTTCTTAGGGCCGTAAGTGAGTTAGAGGAAATACTACACTTATATTTATCAAGAACAGTATGAAAGAGAGTTGCTGAAGAAATTTAATATGCATGATTACAAAAATATTTTGACTCTGATTATAGTTGGGAAACAACTGGAAAATCATAAAGTCAAGACATCTTTATATCCCACAATGTGTAGGAGAATCTATCAAAGCTTGTTGTACATGACTGCGACATGGAAATTTATTTTCTTTGCAACATTCTTAGCAGCCCTATTTAAAATTAATTTTAAGGATGAACATATGGAAGTAGTTAAATGAATCATGAGGTACATTCATGGTACTCACAAGTATGGATTATAATTTGATATAGGAAAAGGTAATGAACTATCAACATTTTCTGATGATGGCTAGGCTAGAGATGTGGTGGATATAAAATCCAAAAGTGGTGGATTATTATTTATTGGAAATAAATGTGTGGGTTAGTCAAGTAATAAATAGGAAATTACAAGTTTTTAAATAGTTGAAGCTCAGTATATCTCCGCTATAAATTCTTGCACTCATCTTTTGTGGATGAAGCAACAACTGACTGATATTGGTGATGATGTTAAACTGCCAAAGATGATTCACTATAATAATAAGAGAGAAATTAATCTTACAAAGAATCCCATTCAACATTCTCATACAAAACACTTTTGAAATTAGATATCACATTATTAAGGGAAAAAGTTGAATAAGTCATGATTAAAATGGATCATGTTGGAACTAATGATCAAATGGCTGACATACAGACCAAGCCATTGTCATAAAATGTCTTCAAGATATATAGGTTGAACCTCAATGTTTAAACACCTCCCACTACATGAGGATGTTATAAAGGTTCTCTTCTACCTAGTTATGTTAATTGTTTTAATCTATTTGTGAATGTGATACAATATTATGGGGGAGGTACGATCTAATGGGTGTTTTTTGAGCTCTACCATGTTCAAATTTTGGCATTTGGGTTTATTGACAATGGGGGAGAATGGATAAATTCAATAGTATGGATAATGGATAATGGAGAAAGGAAGACATTGAAATGTTTTTGGGGAATTATTTTTGAGTTATAGGATTTGTTCAATGAGTTACAATGGGGGATAATGAGAATGGAGAAAACAATTCTGTGTTTGGAGAATACAGTCAGAGCTTACTTAAACATCTTTAAATCTTTCCAAGACATGAGGATCCAATTTATGCTACCCAAATTGTTTTATTCATCAATCATTTCTCATGTAGAATTAGAGTGTGGGATGAGTTGTTTTTTTTGTATCCGGTTTTGATTGTGGACGGTGCTTTATTGAATCGATCTACATAATTCCAACAAACCGAAAGGGGTATATTGTTGGAACCAGGGATATTCTTTATTGGAAATGGAGTGTGGTTTTTTTTTATTTTTCAATCCACAATGGAAAAGGAAGGTTTTATGCAAAGGATTCCACAAAATGGTTCATGGAAAACAAAACACAATTCACAGACTTCTAGGGGCGGTACGTGGAATGTGATTTCCACATAGAGGCATGGTATGTGGACTACGAACAAAAACTGGTTTCTAGGATGAATATGGTTCATAGGGCCTTCACAGTTCTCTGATGGCAAATGGTGCACTGGATAATTCTCTATTGGATGAAACGGGGTAGAGTTTTGAGAATCCATGAAGGGTGTCTTTCATAGAAATAAGGTGGTTATTTGTGCAGCTGTGTAGGGAGAATAGTGGTATGTGGACAATGTAAGAAAAATGTTTCATGGAAGTATGGTACATGGTGAAGATTTGGTAGATCTCAGATTAGCAGATTTTTCATGTCTATTTTCCTATTTTATAAGCACTAATCACTTCATTATGGAGACGCAGAGTGATTAAAAGTCTGGGAGAAATTCTATGATGTCTAGAGTTGTTCGTGATTAGAAAACCTCGTAATGGAGAAGTTGTTTAAAAATCTGGGAGGAATTGTGGGGAAGTCCAGAACGGTTCGAGAAAGAGAGTTCACATGGGAAGTGTTTTTTCGCAGAGAAGAAGGTAGTATGCGGTCATGGTTTGCAGAGGTAGTATGCTGAGAGGTGGTTCTTGAATCACCCACAGTACATGGTGCAGTGCGGTATGCTGAAAAAAAATTCTAGTTCCTAGAGGGAATATTTACGAACTAATAGTATGTGGTCATGTAGAATACATCTATAGGGGAATACGAGACTTCAACGAAGCATCTATCTAAAGTTGAGGATGAATGATTTAATTCCAACCCATTAAAGAAACCTTCAAGTCAATAAACTGAGTTGAAATTATTCCTAATTCAGTGAGAAAGGGGGGAGTCAATAGAAGTTATTCGAGGGTTGTAGTTTTCTATCCCTAAAACCTTGTAAAGAATTTATGCCTAGAACAGAGTGACTATTCTAAACTGTTGTAATCCAAAACTAGTGAATATTAGTCGAATTTTGGTTTGACCGACAACCTCTCAGTGTATACTCTTTATAAAAGCTCTTATCGGTGAACCAAATAAATTTGATGTGTGGCCATACAGTGTGTGAATGTTTAAACTACTTCACATTACCAACAGACAGATTTAACAAGTTCCTACCAATGCCAGAACAAGATCTTCCACATTAAAAAAATGGACACCCTGATTCACCCCTCCCCTCTCAGGGTGTTCCAGGGTCCTTCATGCACACCCTATAAAGATACACATTTTTCCTTGGGGTGCTATTTTGTTTCTCAAGGAGGCCTTAAAAAACTCCTCGTAACACCATACACGTGTTCGGGACAAAAAAGGTTTCTTTCCACTCCATAAGTAAAATAAAACTCTATTTTTCACTTTAGTTGGTACTTGATTTAGTGTGTATGTTATAGTTTTTAATAAAAATACCAAAAAGGATAATGGAATATCTTCATGACTCATCACTGACCTTACCATGTATGGCTAGGTATAGTTCCTCCTTTCACTAACACCATTACACTAGGGTGTGTAAGGAGGAGTGAGTTGAGATAGAATCCAAAAATCCCATAGAAATTTGATAAACTCTTAGTTAATATTTTGACCACCTCAATCCAATCAAATATTCATTATCTTATTTATAATTTGATTCAATACTTCACTCTTTAATTCTATTAATTTCTTAGAGGACTCGGACTTATACCTCCTCAAGTAGGCATATACATATCTTCTCAAGTCATTTGTAAAAGTTATAAAAATAAGAATACCCACCTATAGCTTCTACTGTAAATGGTCTACACACATCAGTGTGTACCACTGAATATTGTTTTGGTCATTTTTCCTTGTAATAAAAAATGTCATATTTCAAGTGGTTTTAGCTCAAAATATTCTAAATAACCATCTTGAAAAATCACTATCAAACACTTCTAATTTACATTACCAAGACTGTGATTCCATAGTTGAGTGTTATATGAGTCACGGAAACATGAATCATTATCATTTATTTTTTTTATTTTAATAATTTAATACATAATGACCATTATTTTATTATTCCATTACATAACATATGTTTCCTTTATAAAATAAACTATTTTATTTCCAAATTTGAAAAAAAAACAATATGTATCTTTGAAGGATACATTAATTATGTTCTTGGTATTAGTTGGTACATAATAAAAATTCATTAATTTTTCAAATGAAAGGTGGTAGTCTCAAATGGATAAAGAATCTATACTTTCACCATTAAAAACCTCAAAATTCACATCTTTTGTAGAAATATTTCAGAATCTACATGGTTTCTATATTAAGATATAGATATGTGCACCAAAAGATTTATCCAATTCCAAATATGAAGATATTGAAAGATTACACCTGATAAATAATTCACCTTTATCTTCCCCTTTCTTATAGGTTCACTTCATCCTATAGTGTCCTTACTTTCCACAAGTAAAACATATTTCTACCTTTTCCTTTCCCTACCTCTATATCTTTCACTTTTCAGAATTATGGTGCTCAAGAGATCTATAATTTTTATGAGTCTTGTGACACTTTTCCTTGTTCTTAATTTTCTGTATCCACCATAAGGACTATAGGTTTTTATGCCTCATGTCATTTTCCACTTAGAGAATCAATTTAAGAAGTTCTGAAATACTCTTTTAATTATTTATCTTGTAATAATTAACAATGAAACCCAATAATTAATTGGGTGGTGAGTAAAGTATGAGATATATATAACAACCCTACTCTTTATTTCACATTTAAACATGATTTATTACATAGATTTGGACTTAATGGAACTCATAAGATCAAGAGGTCTAGTGTCTTGGGAAATTAGGGACATTACATAACAACTTAAAACATGAAATACAACATGTTTATTGAAAACTTATTTTATATGACCACAATATTCCTTCATATTTAACACTGCATGGGATAACTTGAGGACATACATAAGAAATGGGTGAGCTATGAAGCCTATAAAGGGAATAAATATGGAATAAAATGAGGATAAAAAAATTTATATAAGGAATGTCAATGAGGCATAAAAGAAGGTGAATATAAAGGCATTGTATTGAATGATAATCTTAACATGGAAATGTGGCAACAACTTAAAACACCTCATCATAAACATAAGTCAAAGTTAAAATGTAAATATTTCATGGTGGAAAAATTTTCCATAATGGAATTAGGTAAACCCATGTCCCAACATGATGTATGATGACACCAAACATTTCCCAATTCATTGAAGCACTATCAACAATCACCATTCATAATCATTTGAATCTGATGCTTAAGTGTACCACATAGATCATGTAACATGGATTCATTCAATATAATCATTTATTCCACGATCATGGTATGTGTAATAAATACATGTAGGTCCTCAATAAATAATTATATATTCATAAATTTCAATACCCTTGATAGAGTAATGGGTATGGAATTCACTGTACAATGATTTTGGCATGGAAAATAACGGTGCAATTTCAAAAGCATAATGACGTCATATAGAAATTCATAAAATGGGTTGATGATAGAGAAAGTGGTATATCATAATTTATACATCAAATTTACAATAAGTGGATCATGTAACATAATATTCAAACATATGAAATAGAATTTAATATGCATAATATATAACAAGTGCTTAAACAGAAATGGGAAGAGAGAAATCCCTTATGAAATTCCAACATAGTAATCGCTTAGGTAAGGGTCCAAATGAGGGGGAATAAATGATCCCTCATTCACATAACATCAAATGTATAGTAGGAAATTGTTTATAAATGGATTAAAATATAACCAATTGAAATTAAAAAGACAAATTTCAAACAATGTTCTTGAATTGAAATGAGGTGAGGAGGCGAGGATCCCTTAGGAAATTTCAGCATGGTAACAGGTGTATATAATGGATCATGGAAAGATTAATGAGAGTGAAAGGGAAATATAATTAATTATAAATAAAATAGATATTAGGGGTAGTATTTATGACATAAAACAACATTTTAAAATTGAAATTAAAAGACATATTATAAAAGGATTGCATGATAAAAGAGGAGAGTGGAAGATCCCTTACATGGATGTGTGATTCCAAAGGCTTGGGAGGGGCTTGTTGGGAGTTTGAGGGAACCTTGGGAGAACTCTAGGTAGTATGGATAAGTGGTTGGTATATCTTAAAATAGTTTTATTGAAGATAAATGGGATATTGGGTGGGTTTATATAGGAAGGGAGGGATATTTCTTTATTATTTTGGTTTTTTGGACACTACACAATAAATATTCAAAACCACCAACCATCCCATTGTTTTTTCCAATGGTTTCTATCAAAGGGGAGTGTTTTAGATTATTTTATACGGTAAAGGGACTCACTTATTAAAATATTTCTCTTTCTTATGTGGAGGTGTGTCACACTCTTAAAAAATTAATTTTGTAATCATAAAATATATTATATGTTTTGGAGGATTCACTAAGGCTTTATAAAATAAATTAAATAAACTTAAAATTAAATTATTCTAAATGAAAGCATATATTTGGTTGAATAAACTTTTTATAGTATTTATTACTTCATTATTAGGCCATTATGATGTCATAAAACACACAATATATTTATATAGTATCTAATTTTTACCCAAAAATTCGATTATCTCATAACATTATGAAAAATTCACCATTTGATGTTTTGATATCTTGATTAAAAATAATAATATTAATTTATATGAATAATTATATATATATATATGAATTTTATTTTTTAAAATAAAAACCATCTTTTATTGAAAATTAACATGTTTTTACAAAAATGTTTTTCAATGCTTAATTAAAAATTACATTTGACTTTATTAAAATTATATAATCTTTTATTTTTAATAAAATTAATTTAATAAAATTAATTTATTAAAATATTATTTATTTTAAAAATCACTAATTCCTAAAAATAGATTTCTTAATTAACTAAAAGTACTATTTTTTCTTTAAAAACTATTTACAATGTAATAATAATAGGGAGAAAATATATTCAATATTATATTAACAGAAAAATGTACATATTATTTTTTCTGGGCTCATGATGTATATCCCATTATCACATCCAAATATTCCCAATGAGTAAGGTGCATGATGGTGGGGATTTCATGGGGTTGTTCAGTGAACATGGTTTGGGTCATGGTCTTGATGAACTCGAGATTCTCTTGTAAATGGTTTCTCTCATTCTTAAGTTATTGGTTATCAGTATGGGATTGGTCTTAGGAAAAGCCCAAAAATGCTATCTCCCATAGAATTTCCAATAAATGGGATTCATAGGGTATTATCCTACTGGTTGAGTTCTTTACATCCTTTGTTTGTGTTAAAAGGATTTGTTAAAACCTTTTATTTATACTAGTCATGGGATCACTATTTAATGACTATATTATAAATGGTAAAGATAATTAATAGTAATTTAAAATCCAATTGTATATAAAGAAATAATTGTATGTGTTTTCTATAACCATAAGACTTTTAATTAAATCAAAAAGGGGGATTTCATTCATTGTAGTTTCAGTATTTTCAATCTATGTGCAACTCATCTTGTAATTTAGTCTTTAATATGAGTAACCATTCAATGTATCCAATAATCTTGACTGTAGGAGGCCCAACTAGTACCGACCCTCTAAGATTACTTATAAACAATGAATTGGAGATCTCATATATCTCTTGTATCTTATTCCCATAATTTATATCTTGAAGGTGGGACATCATTATTTACAAATCCATGTCCTCGTATTTCTTTAGAATCTAACTGATAGTGGATAATAGCATCAAACACTGAACATCTCCTAAATCATTCAGAATTTTCCCATAAATAGACAACTATTACTCACTATCCTCTTTACTAGGTGCTTCGGGAATAAATTATTCAAGATCATACATGTTCCTATCATAGAATAAGATAACATGTAAGTTCCTTTTCCACTCTTTAAAATTTTTTCCCATGAAAAGTTTATCATTCTCAAGTATGGATCACAATGATTTTTTTGAAGTTATTTTTATTAACATTCTTGCGAATATTAAGAGAATAATTTTAGTACTTTATCAAATAAAATTATTTAAATTAATAAATATTATATTTATTAATCACGTACTATTTTTATCAAAACACAATAGATGTCAATATTGGCCTCATAATATCAAATATCTTAGAAATTATAGTGAAATGGATCCATATTCCCCTTCTCATCACCCCAAAATTTCTTAGTAAATAAATTTTAAAGGTTTTATGAAGGAATTATATATACCAACTATATTAACTCACAGTTCCTTGATTTTTTGTGTGGAAAACCTAATCCTAAAATCCTAAAATTGGATTTCATCAAACCTTTCCTCTTAGTTACATAGATTCTTGTATTGGAAATCAACCCTTGATGTTAACTATATTAGTTTAACCCAAAACATCAAGTTAGAGTTTATAGATAATTGAAAGCACCCTAACATTGGTTGGTCAAGCACTTTGAACTATGGTACGATTTTAACTTATGTGGTGGAAGGCTATACTGACTTAATATATATAATTGATAGATATTATCTTTATTAAAAAATTTATAATTATTATATTTATTATATTATAGTAATTATTAATTGTATTTACTTAAGTGATTAACTTGTCCTAGATAAAGTTTACGCATAAGAAAGTTTATTTTAGTACTATCTTTCATGCTTGTTAATTCATTAATTCATGTTTTGATGACAAAAAATACTTAATAAAACTACCATGAAACTTGAAATCTTAAAATAAAAAAGTGAAATGATCTTGAGATTTTAATAATGGTTAGTTTATCTACCATATGATAAAACTTATCGTCGACCTAGTAGTAAAATAAATTGAACCATTTTAGGGTTTGTGTTGCAGCTTTCCACTTATCCACCTATGTATCTCTCTAAGATTAGTTTCATATCAACTCTAAACTTGATCTGCCTCCACAAGCTTGGGAGCTCCATCCATTAAATTTGTTTTACTCGCATACATGTTAGGGGAAGCAAGAGATTAGTTAAATGGGTTATATAAAATAAACCATGGGTACGCATGCCCTTACATATTGAGAGGAGGGATGAAATGAATGACAAAAATTTAATTTAATAATAAACTAATAGAAACCAATCACATTAAAATTTCTGGTCTATGATTATGATCATCGACATACATACAATGAAATACAAACTTAATAAAATTATCATACAATTTTAGTCGTTCTTATTTAACATAAATAATGCTCAAATAAATTAAATATCTTGTTTAGTTAATAAATTATTTTATCTAAATTCCCATCAAAATTTTCTTGAGATTCTCATTCATCTTAAATTTTATCAAATTAAATCAATTTATTTGAATTTAACTATGTAAAAAAATGTACCTTGGAGGTAACATTTTGAGTAGTTTTGATAACTACCCAACATGTATTATATTTGAATAATATTTACTCATGAAACATCTAATAAACATGACTTACCTCATAATGTCACGGGGTGTACTATCAACATAATGACCTCACAGAACACATGGTATTTACGTGGCATGTAAAATTCTAATGTTCATAGAGTAATAAATTTATTACGATTTGTACAATTTATGTTGTTCAAAACATAACATAAAAAAATTGGACATTTAATATATATATATATATATATATATAAACTATGACATGACGTTTACTATCAAATTAATGTCCACACAGAACACATGTTGATAAGGATTAATCATTTGAATAAATTATTTTTTAATTCTTTGTAATTTAGTAAAAGTACACAGTGTGTCAATTCAAGCTACATTTTGTGTATTATTCTCACCATCTATATATGACACGCACCTAGGGACTCAACATCAAACCGTGTGATGAAAAATATTGTATTACATGGAATTTACATGGGCTACATGGTGTGTGGTATCCGTGTTACATGGTCACTAGTCATGTAGTCCATATAGGAAGATACACAACCCATTTGTGCCTAAATGAATACAAATCATGTACACAAGTTATAGAGCATTTACTCTGGATAACCATGTGATGGTCTGGCCCTGTCAATATGTAGTGTGTAATCAAATTCAACACATATAATAGATGCACATGTCTTGAATAATTACAAATTAATTTAGGGTGCATTGAACATTGGTATATGGAATATACCTCTGGGTAACAAGGAATGTTCTCTTTTATTGTCTGGATAGATTCCTTGGCACCTCCTGAGGCTATACATTAATTTATTTCATTCACAAAAATAATCAATATGATTATATTATAGATAATTAAGATAAATAAGATTAGATCTTGTTATTTAGATTACATAATGTATTAAATAGAATTGAAAACTAACAAAAAGGTTTAAATCAATCAATAATATTTAAATAATTATATAACCTCCCTTTAATATCTTTTTAAGACTCTAGGTACATCAGAAGCATCAGATGGGTCATGCCTAACTATGATTTTTTCAGGTGGGATGATTAATATGATAACTACATAAAAATAAATGTTGTGAACAACATAATTAAATTAATGAATGTAGATAATAGAAAATCTCCAGAATCAAAACACATTATTATCACATATTTTTTATAATTAATTTAAGCAATTAATGAATTAACATACATTGATTTTTTTTGTCTATTGCTAGATTTAACAACACCTCTACATCGTACCATCATTGGATTGTATGAATCAAGAATAGATTCTCATCAATAGTGATCCACATGTGTTCCATGAACCTCTAAATGTTTTTGTAGGAATCTCTGACTCCTAGCATGATAGGTCCTAATGCTTTCATCACTTAACTTTTATTTCCCTAAGAATCAATTCATTTAAGGGTTCTCTTCGATCTCTCTAGAATTTAGAGTGGTGGTGGAGGGTTATCACTCTCTATTATTGGGAGCATTCTAGGAGAGGGAGCTCTCTAGGGCTTTGAGATGATTATCTCCAAATCTCGTTGTACACAAGAAACTGAATTCACGCTAAGAAAATAATATAATTGGGTTTATTTACTGCTAGTTTTAGAAAATAATAATTTCTCATGCAACCTTATTATTTCCAAAATTCAATGAAAATCCCTTGTATATATTATCGTTATTATTATTATTATTATTTCTTATCATGCGTTAAACTCACAAATTGAATTAAATATTATTTATTCAAATAACATAAACTATATATTATTTCTCACCAAAAATTAAAATTACTCTAAAATTAATCCTTGATATTTTTAAGCCTTGAATAATGAATATATATTTAAAAAAAATAAATATCATAACACTATTCAATAATAAATAAATAAATTTTATATTCACTAAATAGAATATAAATATTTATTAAATAGTATGCTCACCTAATATTCTTTAAAATTAATGGTGATGAAATATATATAATCAAGAAAACATAAATAATTATTAAACCAGATATGGGAATAAAATTTAATCTTCTTGTCAAATAATAAATAACAATATATTATTTAACTATGATTCTAGATACACTTATTGTGACCCTATGGGCCTTTTTATCAGTCACATAAGGCTAAGCATTCCAAATTACAAGGTTAGTGTCTAGCAACGTGCCAAGGCACCCATAGAGAAATAAGTTAATCCCACAATAATATAATATCCCATACAGATGGTTACTGTGTAATATAATCCCTCTATCATGATATCTTAAATCAATCATGTTGTATACTGGTACAATCAACCTAGTTTCTCAATGTATCTTTCTTTGAATCTCTAGAAATTGAACATGCCTATAGAACACATGGCCATGGATTTATTTAGACTATATGATTTCCATCAATGGGCCTGAGATATTAAATTACATTAAATAATAGATTGAAAAAATCCATTAACATGTTATTAATTAATGAAATATTACTCATTACATACCCAAAATATCCTACCTCACCAGAAACATATGTCATCATGGTTTTCATAAATACATCAAAGTATGAGGCTTATAATACTCATTAATAATAATATTAAAGTCGAAGGATCAATACACACATATGAATATAGAAACATTTAATAACACATATAAATATGTATTTCTTACTGGTGGGTCTCCTTCACATAATAATCTATACGAGATTTTAAAAGGGAAATACATCATGAGAAGGTATCTCAATGTCCAATGAGCCTCTACCCATGATTTCATGTATCAATTGTCTCCCTCAAATGATTTAATCTTGATATATAACATATATATAAGAATAATATTGTAGCACTTATGGGTTCTCATCATAGCGGGTAGCGGGTATGACCTTTCAGTGTGGTAGATACTCTTAGGACATTATCACCTAATATGTTATATATTAAAATAATCATGATGTGAAAATTAGTTTATTAAAATTCAAAATAATGAATATAGGTTATAATAAAGTATATAAAAGTTTGTTCTAGGGAACTAAATCTAACATAATGTTACATATACCCATTTTGATATTTTTTGATATTGTAATTTAACAAGATTAAAGATATTTTGTGAGACATTTATGGGAATGCAAACCTTTGTTTTAATATATGTTTTAGTTAAAAAAATTTTTTTGGAATAATTATTTTTATTTTATGGAAAAAATATTGTATGTATTGATAACCATTAGGATTTATATGATCCTTGATGATGAGGTAATTATGGGTTGTTAAAATTTGGGAACATGTGCTTTATCAAGTAGATAACCATGAGACTGTAAAGTGATTTTAAGATTAAAGTCTTTTTTAGGGATTTTCATCACATTTTTGGGAATATTATAAGAATTATATTAATAACATTTTATAAAACTGAAAATCCATGTGTATGGTGACAAATTTTCACATCTGGAAAGGCCGGGCATGAGCCCATAACCGAAAGGCAGCAAGGGTGAAACACCTACAACTATACTAGAGGATATCCCAGTTAGTATGACATTGTTTCTACATAATTGGTTTAATGGATAAATAGTAAGTTTATATGGAGGAAAATATTATAGGATCAAACCTTTTTTATTTTGAGGTGATTAAAGATATTTCAAGAGTCATTTTTGGGGTTTTAGGTTTAATATAAATAATTATTTGGGAAGAATGTTATTAAATTTTTGGAGATATCATATGAAGGGTATGATATAACTTTTGAAGTTAAAACATTTTTTTTATGTCGAGGTTATTGAGGTTATTTGGGATATAGGGTTATTTAATTAAGGAATTATCTATGTTAAACCTTGGGTTTTGGTATTAAAATTTGAAGAATAATGTATTATTTATTTATATATAGATTTATTCATTTTGGGAATTATCTTACATTTTGATAACGATTTTGGTTTTATTAATCATAAGAGCAATAGTAATTTAATATTCTGTGGATTATGTGATCTATTAGAATTTTATTTTTATGCTTTAAGTATAAAAAATCATCTTAAATACTTAACACTAGGAGAAAAATATGAGATTGACATGGAAATTAAAAAGAGGATGAAATTATACTTTTCAACTAAGTATAATTCATTATGTTATTAGACAATATGATAAATAAATTTCTGAAATCTAGGAAAAGGATCCTGAAAAAAAATTTATATCCTATTACAATTATTTCCAATGAATTGATAGTTTTTCACCTATCCCAGATTTTCGGTTTTGTGGTTGTTAGATTTCTAATGACTATGATCTCTATCACTCTATATTAGTACATGGGAATTAGTTTTATCCTCCATGTACGTATTTTCAATTCCTTTTAATTTTAACTAATTTGAAACATATATTTTTTATTCTATATGACCTTCATACTTCCCTTTCCTTCTTTTTAAGAAGAAGTTTTACTAACCCTTTTAGAATTTGTGTTCTCAAAAAAAGAATTTTTAAATGTATAACCATTGATTTTTTAGCACAAGTTGAAACTTAGAGAACGTGATTTATTGACGGTGGGGAGAATGTAACACCCTGATATTTTAAAAGAATAACATTCCGTTCAATAGCGTATACGACACGCAACACCGAGCATAAACAAACCACGATATACAATTTAAACATAATCATTATAACCTAGCAGTTAAAATTAGAAGTATGAATAAGAATAAACACTTTCGGAAACATATGTGTAAATATTCTATATGAATAATATATATTATAAAATAAATATTCGTTTTTTAGAAAATATCTTACATGCCTCAAAAATATATTTTTCACCACAAATATTTTTATTTCTTATTGAGAGAAAATAATATAATTAATTTATACTAATTTTAGAAATTTTATTATACAGAATGAACTTTATTTTTTGAAATTATCTTTTCAAAATTAACTTAAATGTGAAATAAGTATTATTTTGTCATATATAATCTCATTAATTGTATTATTACCATATTTATACCAAATTTTAGTTTAATTTTTTTAGGCTTAAAAATTAATTTTTCTGAAAACTATTTTTAAGTGAATAATGTTTCTCCATTTTAATTAATTCAAATTACCCCTAATAATTAATTATTTATATGAAATTTATAGATTGTATATCTATATATAAGAATTAATATTCATATATTACTGGTAAAAACCCAGGTAATAATATAATAATTTACTTTCATATTTATTAATATTCTTGAATTAAATAGTTTTATTCATTATAAATATGTTATGTAATACTAAAAATAAAAATGGAAATTGTTTTATTAAATTAATTTCTTATAAGGATTTATTTAAAGGATTAATTTTAAAATTATATAATTCTAATTAGATAAAATTAATTTCATTTTTGAATTCAGCATGTCAAAATAAGCTTATAATGATATTTTGAGAATTTTTTTGAAGATATTGATTTTCCAATGAATAATGAAAATACAAGTTTTAATTAAACACTATATTTTATTTACTCGGAAAAATTATCAGTTTGGATTAGTTTTATATTTTAATTTGTTTATTTTTATTAAAATCAATAAAATTATTGTTTTCGTAATAAATTTTATACCTGAATTTAGTAAAAACCCCTTTTATATTTTAAAAGGACATTTTAAAAAAAAAATTATCATTGTATTTTGTCTGTTTATTTTCAAATTAACTTTTTTAAAATATGTTCATTGAATATTGAAAAATGGATTTTATTTTTTTAGTCATTTTTTCCAAATTTAGTAAATATGTCCACTCTTTTTTGGGTCAATATGAATAGTAACTTTAGGGTTATCACAATAAATGGTATTTCGAGTAATTTAAGTTAAAGAAAAATAAAATAACTTAAATATTATTTTATGAGTATATATAGAATATGATCATTTAATGGTATAATTTATGATCTTTTGGGGATACTTTTATAATATTATGACCATTATATTATTTTATTTAAAGAAATGCCAAATATGTCACACTCTTATTTTTAAGTGTAATATTTTAAATATAGTATTATATAGAGAATATTTTAAAATACAAAATTTTATTTAGAAAGAGAAAATATTTATATTCATCATGGTAATTAATTTATAATTTTTATTAAATAAATAATTACCTAAAACGTTTACACAACGCTGATATAGTAATTATTCAATTATAAGAAAAATGAAAAAATGATATTAAGAATATTAAAATAAATATAAATTGAAATAATTTATATGATACACTAATTTTATAGATGAAATTTATATGTTAGGAATATAATAAAATATTTTTTCTGAATTATAAGTGTTATACTGATATAATTAAATTCAAACTAATAAATAGTTCTAATAGTTGGCATTATTGATATTTTATAATAAATATTATTTTATTTAATGATATAAATTTACTAAAAATATTAAATGACTAGTATATGGTTTAAAATATAAACCTTAGTCCAGTAATTATCATTTTTCATTTTATAATAACAATATTAACCCTCAAAGAGTAAAAATCCACGTTGTCATGGTTTGAGATAAAGGGGATAAATAAGGGTTAAAACCGAAATATAAGGGTATAAATATAGTAAAAACTTATCTAATTTTTATTTTACGAGGTTATTTTAACACAATATAATATTATATATAAATAATTCAATTTTAATTCATTTTGAAAATGAAAATTAGTTTATATTAATTTATTATTTTGAGAATTTCCAAGAGTGCCCCTCCCCTCTCATATAAAAGGCAACATCATATTCCCATTTTATCACACATTAAAACCCTTTTGGTTCTAAAAAATTACTTCTCCAAAACATTACTATAATACCTCCCCATATTTTATGTATATTTTTTCAGGAAAAATACCAAAGTTATAGGGATTAAGTTGTAAAACAAAGGAGGTTTTCCAAGTAAGAGGTATTGTTTCTAACTGTACATTTTAGTTTTATTTCTTCTTCCACATCCTTAAAATATTTTTAAACCATGATAAAATAATAAATCAATTATTATATATATATTTATATTCCATTATATTAGTGAAATTTCTCATTTCTATATCGTATTCCATCAAATGAGAAAATAATTAGTCATCCATTTGTATAGTAGACTACTTTTTCGTGACCCGCTGTGATTTATTTTCCATCACTGTCTCTTAGGACTAATTAAAAGGATGTAATTAATTTTATATATTATATTAATGAAATATTTATCATTAATAAGATAATATATCACTTACATTCTTACCCTTCCTTGCATATAATATCTATAACATCATTCAGGCGTTCGTGTGGACCACAACCTCCATGAAGTGACATGATATTTTTTTCATCACCACATCACATAGATGATATATATAAGTATATTTATATAATTAATATTATATTTTTTATATTAATATTATTTTATAAAGATAAAATAATATTTACCCTCTTTCCATAAGGGTCGTTGAAAAATGGAAACGTTACTCATGAGTATGTATGGGCTACCATCTCCATTATTATTACGTAGTTCATTTTTCATAACCACTTGTAATGTTTTGATTTAAAAATATAATTTAAGTATAAAAATTATAATTATATTATGATTATTATTTTGGAGATTATGGAATAGTGACTTTATTGACCATAGTCAACTGACCGAAGTCATTTTACACTTATGTACTGAATGTCATCAAAAAGCCCAATGTGAATTTTAGTGATTAATTAATTATATATAATTGGCTAAAAACTAACTAAAAATGAAAAATTAAAGTGAATTTTTTTTTCAATCAAGTATAAAATTAACATATGTTTATTATTTAAAAAGATAAACAACATACATAACGTGTCAGACTTGAGGTAAGTGATTTCCTTTTTAAAATAATCTTTTAAAGCTCACCTTAAAACTCTATTTTTATTCCATTTAAAATTAATAATTTTTAAAATTGAATTAAATAATTTTATTATTATTATTTTATGATTGTTCGAATTAGTTTTTTTTAAATATTTTGGCTTTTTAAAAATTGGTTTTAATGTAATATTTTTTTTCATTTTCCAAAGAAGTACTTTCTGACTTTAAATATGGAATGAATGTTTTTAACTAATACAAAATGAGTTTATTTTCTTGTATTCATGAATAATATTTTCATTGAAGTTTCCTTTACTATATTACAAGGTTATTTTCAAATAAAATATTTTCCTTTTTATGTGTGTCGATTTCTTTTAAAATAAGTGATTTTCCTCAAGGAATGATTTTATGGTACAAACATTCATGTTTTATTATTATGTTGTGGTTATTGGGAATTTTTTTACAATTACAGGTGTTCTCATTATAAAACAATTTTGGGTGGGTCTGTTATATCCCAATAATATATTGTTTTTGTTTATGTTGGTAGTTGATAGTGATGGTTATTTCAAATGTAACTACAATGGTTACTCTAAGTATAATTTCGATGGTTATTTCAAGTATAACTGTGAGGGTTATTTAATGTGTACCCATAAGGGTAACTCCATAATTAATTAGGATAAAAAAGGATTCACTATGTTTTATATATGATTTATTTATACATTTTATGATCTCATTCTTTCATAAGGTAAGTTATTGGGTTTATGTTCAGGAGAATCTATATGTTACTTTTAAGGATGAAAATTATAACTTTGTAAAATTGTTTTCATGATTTTATCCTGTTTTCAAAGAAAAATGTATGGTTTTTAATTTTTTTTAATATTTACTATGATATGTTTTATAGAAAATTTTGGCTATAAAAGGTAATTTATTAAGTAATAAAATGTTTTTTCGGAGGCCAATTCCTAATTCTAAAATCTAAATTTTTTTAAAGTATCACGGACTAAATTTTTTTTTCTTTATTTATATGTACCTATATAAAAATTTTATTCTAATACCATGTTTTAAAAAATATAGGGTTTATGAGTGGTTAATTGAAATAAAGAGGTCAAGTTGAAAGTTGTGAGGATTTTTTTCATGAAAAGAAATCATGTTTTTTAGATGTTTTATATAGTGGAAAAAATTTATACTGCTCAGTAATGTACAATTTTTAATATATGGTTTTTGTAATGTATAAGTTATAACCTAAATCTATAAAAATCTAAACCTAAAATTATCCTCAAATGTAATAGAATTAATTCTTAACTTAAAATTCAAGATTATGTAATGTCTAATGTTGATTCCTTATATTTAGTATTGGAGGACGATTTATATAACTTTAGAGGTTAGGATAATGTCAACAGAATACCATTAAACGATTTTACTATGTTATTAAGTTTAGATGTTATTAAATATAAATATTACATTATTTATTCATATAAAATATGTATGTTCATAATTTTTTTCCTCATAGGAAATAGGAAATCTAATGTTGGAAGGCACTGAGAGGATGATATCCTTCTAAATCAATAACCATACATGGTTATAATTAGAACTAAATAGTTTTTAGTAGTAATATATTAGTTGATACATGCTATTAATGCAGAAAGAATCCACACAATAGATCTTTCAAATCTATCATAAAGAAAAATGATGATTGCGTAACATTTTATAAGGAAACACCCTCCAAGATTTAATAGATCTTCAGAACAGGTTATAGGTTTGGGGTAGATTAAATATCTAGAAAATATATTCTATTTCATGGGGTGTTCAGATCATTAAAATTTTATCCTTGTATTTTATCATTTTGAAGGTGAGGATAATCAGTGGTCGTTAATGGTCAATAATATCAGGGAAATAAAACAAATTTATGCCTTGTAATGGGATTAATTTAAGTATATTTTCCTTGATAAATATTTTCATAAGGTGGTTCAACTCGGTATGGAAAATAAATTCCTATAATTGAAACAAAAATAGGAAGATTCAGTGGCTTCATATGAATAAAACTTTACTTGATTGGTAAGGTATGATCAAAGTTTTATCTGGAATCTTAATAGTGAAATTAATAATTTTTACTCGGTTTTGAATGCAAGATATCAAAGATCATTAGATTCCCATGAATTCAAAATTTATGAGAAACGTTTTTTATGTAATGAGATGGTATAAATAGAGTTTTATAATGGGCATTTATATTATAAAGACAATAAGAAGAAATGGTCCTTATGGAAAGAAATGGGTAATAATCAATCTAAATGTAAGAAAATAAAGATTCTAGTTTATAGAAAGTGTGGTAAAAAACACCCTGTCGAATGCCATATCAAATCTAGGATGTTATTTTAATGTGTAAAGTTTATACATTTGTCCCATGATTACAATGAAAAAGATATTGGTAGCATTAAATTCAATTTTGATAAGTAGATAGTAAGGTGTTTTAAATGTGTTGAGATGGGGAATTATGCACATAATTTTCCAAAAAATGACTTGAATAACTGGAAGAAACTAGACTATAAGTATAAATCTGTGATAAAATAATTTTCAACTACATTATCAGATGTTGGTCCATCTAACAAAGTGGTATCAGGTACATTTTTTATTCATATTATCCTTATGCCTTGTTTGATTAGTAGTCTATGCATTCTTCCATTTTCAAGATATTTTCTGGTAAATTAGAAATTTCAACTCAAAAATGGAACCATGACATATTATAAAAACACCAAGGGGAAGTATTAAGGAGAAAATTAATTATAAAAAACTTCATGTCATTATACCTCAAAGGAATTTACCGACAAATCATTTTTCCCTAGTATAGTATGATGTTATTTTGTCCCTGTATTGGCTTTCTGTTTACCATTTTAAATAGATTGTTGGGATAAAGAAGTTTCATTTCAGAAATATATTCATGTTTTATACAAGATTGAACCCATACCATTGATTACATATTAGGAATCTTGAAAACTATTAAAATATAGAAAAAAAATTATTATTTACATATTTTTGAAAAAAATTACTTGTTTGAATTAATGATGTGTTGGTTATAAATGAGTATATATATGTTTTTTCTGATAATTTTCTTAGTGTTATACAAAATCAATAAGTTTAAATATCTATTTATTTATTTCCGGATGCTAGTCCAATTTGAAAACCCCCTTATCGAATGGCCCAAGTAGAACATATGGAATTGAAAAAACAAGTCGAAAGAGTTGTTAGATAAAGGTTTCATTCTTTCAAGCACTTCACCATGGGGTTCTTTTATTTTATTCGATAAAAATAAATATGGATCTATGTGGATTATCATTGATTATAGAACTTTGAAAAGATTTATTATTATAAATAATTATTTTTGTCCTCATATTGATGGTTTTTTTATTTTATATTGGAGGTTCAGTATTTTTCGAAGGTCGAATTGAGATCTCAGAACCATTAGCTATAGTTGAAGGATAAAGAAATTTCAAAAATTGTGTTTCAAACTAGAAATGTTCGTAATGAATTTGTATTTATGCCCTTTTGGGTCGATAGATTCCTCTACTATAATTATGAATCTTATGAATATATTCTTCAATGAATATTTGGATATCTTTGTGGTTGTTTTTATTGATATATATTGGTTTATTCAAAATCTACAAGGATCAGGAAAAACATCTAAGGATTGTTCTGAAAACCCTCAAAGAAAATAATTTATATATAAAATTTAGAAAATATAATTTTTTTACAATAGATTTATTTTTTTGGAACATTGTAAATAAATATGGAATAATATTCGATCCTACCAAAATAAATATTGTTGATGAATTTCCAAGACCTACAAATGTTACTAAGATTCAATGTTTTCTTGGCTTATCATAATATTACTGATGGTTTGTTGAAAACTTTATATAGTTATCTATCCCACTAACTAGGTTAACTTGAAAATGAGTTAAATTTATCTAAAAAAAGTATGTGATTATTGTTTTTAGGAATTAAAAAGAAGATTGTTGAATGATACTGTTTTAGTAATAGGCTTGCGAAATATTGTTTTTTTCAACTATTGTGATTCTTCATTAAAGGGACTCGGTTTCATTCTAAAGCAGAATAAGAAGGTAATTTCATATGCTTCATGGAAACCAAAACCGCATGAGTTAAATTATCCTATATTAGTTTTTAAATTAGCTACTGTGGGTTTTTATTTAAAAATATGGAGGCATCATTTATATGGACAAAATTTCTAAATATATATTGATAATAAAATTTTAAAGTATATACTCACTCAAAAAGGGTTAAACATGAGGTAGATAATATGGATGGTTTGATTAAGGATTATAATTACGTGATCAATTATTATCCTAGAAAAGAAGATAAAGTGTCTAATTCTTTGAGTTAGAAAAATGATGCTATATTAACCTTGTTATGTTTGGAACATGACCCTTTGGTAATTGATTTGATGAATATTGGTCTAAAATTTATGGGTGCATGAACTTAATCTATTTTATTTCATGTTTCCATGCAATCAACTCTATCGGATAGAAATAAGTATGTTCATAATAATGACTGTGAGTTACAGAGAATAGCAGAGTTAGTTAAGAATCGTAAATATCATGAATATAATGTTGATGTAGAATGTTTTTTGATATTTAGAAAGAGATTATATGTGCCTTTTTATTTACAGTTTAAGTGGGATTTGTTATATAAATCGTATATTAAATCATTTTCCATTCATCTTGGTAGTACCAAAATGTACATATATCTTAAGGGATTTAACTAGTGGGATGGAACAAAAAGATATAATATTACCTTTACCATAATTTTTTTTATTTTAGATAGTTTATAGAGGAACAACTATTATAGAATAGGATACTTAACCATTTTCTACTAACTATGTAGAAATCAGAAAATACATCTATATATTTCATGGTGGGGCTACTAAAGAATTGTCGAGGTAATAATGAAATTTGGATGATTGTTGATAAACTGACTAAATCTGCACATTTACTTCCTATTTGAGCTAATCTGTCATTAGATCAACTTGCTCGATAATATATTAAGAAGATATTATCATTACATAGAGTTCTTTCTCCATTGTATTTGACCATGATACTAGTTTCACTTCTAATTTTTGGAAACGCCCTCAGATGTCATTGGGTACTGAATTAAATTTTAGCACATCCTTTCATCCTTAGTCTGAAAGACAATCAGAATAAAAAATTCAGACATTGGAATGAATGCTTCGTGATTGTTCAATGGATCACCTAGGATATTGGGATCAACATCTGTCTTTAGTTGAGTTTTACTATAACAACAATTTTCATTCCAATATAATGATGGAAACCTTTGAGGAATTATATAGAAAGTGGGTTCTAACTACAACGTTTGGGGATGAAGTTGGTGAAATGAAATTAATGGGACTATAATTGGAAGAGTAATTGGCTGAGAATGTGAAAATAATTCACTAACATCTGATGATAGCTTAGAGAAGGTCGAAAATTTATGCAGATAATAAGAATAAATACCTTTCATTCATGGTCAGTGATCATGTTTTTTATAAAATATCTCCATGAAAATGTGTTATGTGTTTTTTAAGAAGGAAAATTTAATTCCATGGTTCATTAGACCATATGAATTCCTGGATAAAGATAGATTAGTTTCTCACCATGTGGCCTTGCCTCTATGTTTATCCCAGTTGCACAATTTTTTTCAAGTTCCGATGTTAAGAAAATATATGTGAGATTCATCTCATGATTTGAGCCCTATGGTAATCTAGTTAGAAAATATCCATTCTAATGAGGAAAATATTATAAATATTATTAGTCATAGAGAGCATGTATTTTGGAACAAGGTAAAAAATCAGGTTAAGGTTTTTTGAAGAAACCATATGGTTGAAGAAGCAACATGGGAATCTGAAAATGCTATGAAGGAAAAATATCCCCACTTGCTTAGTAAGTGAATAAAATTTTGTGAAATAAATTTCCAAAATGGTATAGAATGTAACAAACCATATACTAATAGAATATATTGTTTTAATATTAAATAGTATTCTTGAATTAAATAGTTATATTCATTATAAATATGTTAAGTAATTCTAAAAATCAAAAAGGATATAGTCTTATTAAACTCATTTCTTATAATGTTATATTTAAAAGGTTAATTTTAAAATTATAGAATTTTAATTTGATAAAAATAATTATAAATTTCAATTCATCATGTCAAATTAATCATATAATTAAATTTTATTAATTTCTAAAAATATTGATTTTCCAATGAATACTAAAAAATATTGTTTTTTATTGAAAACTATATTTTATTTACCAGGTCAAATTGTGATACGAATTGGTTTTAAATTTAAATTAGTTGATTTTTGTTTTAATTAATAAAATTATGGTTTTTAAAATAGATCTTATACTTTAATTTAGTATAAAAATATTTTATATTTAGAAAGGGCATTTTTCTGAAAAAAAAAACTGTTTTTCATTACTTTTTGTTGGTTTAATTTTAAATTAATTTCTAGAAATTCTGTGTTTTTAATTTTGATAAATTTATTTAATATTTTTAATTAGTGGGTTCAAATTCAGTAAAAAGGTTTTATATATTAGTGGTCAATATTAATAGTAATTTTCATATTTTTTTTTTACCATGGTAAAGGGTAAATTTAGTAATTTAGGTTAAAATAAAATGATAAAAACCATAAAATTACCCAATAATTTTTATAAGTCTTATTCTATAAGTATATATAGACCATAATAATCCATTTTTATAATTTATTACCTTTTTTGGCCACTTGGATAATATTGTGACCTTCATATTATTTTATCTGATGAAATGTCGAACATGTCACACTCTTATTTTTTATATGTGTAATATTATTAATATGGTATTATCTAGAGGATTTGTTCTACAATAAATATTATTTTGAGTTATAAAATATTTATATTCATCAAGGTAGTTTATTTTTAATTTTTAGTGAAGAAATAATATCCTTGAATGTTTATAAAACGCTGAAAGAGTAATTATTCAATTATTGGAAAATAAAATAAATGATATTAAAAATATTAAAATAAATATAATTCGAGATAAATAATGTGATAAAATAATTTTATCGATTAACTTTCCTTTTTAGGGATATAATAAAATATATATTTTTTAATTATAAGGGTTATATTGATATTATTAAAGTCAAATTAATGAATAGTTATAAAATAGATATTATGTATATTTTATAATAAATATTCTATTATTTAATTACATTAATGTCATAAAAATCATAAATTCGGCCATTTAATTTGGATAAGGTTTAAAATATCAACCATGATCTATTAATGGATCATTTTTCACTTTATAGTAACTATACTAACCGTCAAATAGTAAAAATTCATTTTATCATGGTAAGTGATAAAGCGATTATATAAGTGTTAAAACTAATAGATAAGGGTAGAAATGTAGTAAAAACATATATAATTTTTATTATATGAGGTTATTTAGACCAATAAAAATTTTATATTTTGAATAACTCACTTTTATGCAATTTATAACTGAAAATTAATTTATATTAATTTAAAATTTTGAGAAATGTCAAGAGTGCTTCTCCCTTATCTTATAAAAGGGAACCTCTACTTCTCATTGCTTCACACAATAAAACCCTTTTGGTTTATTAAATTCTAGAAAAAATAAATTACTATAATCCATCCCCACATTATTGAGGTATATTTTAGGTAAAATTCCCAACATTAGGGATTACGGTGTAAAGAAAAAGGAGGTTTTCCAAATAAGAGGTTTAGTTTTCAACTGCACATTTTAGTTTTGTTTCTTCTTCCACCTCCTTAAAATATTTTCAACCATAATAAAATTATAACCTTAATATCCTATGTATATTAATATGTTGTTATGTTAATTTAATGACCATTATCTACATACTTTTCCATCAAATGGGGAAACAATTCATTGTTTATGTCTACAGTGGACTACCACCTCACAAACTGATATAAGTTTTTTCCCATCAACACCTCTCAAGACTGATTATAATGATTAAATAAATATTTATATATGATATTCCTGACATATTTTTCTTCAAAAAATATAATATATCACTTAAATTCTTACATTTATATGCACATAAAAATGAAAACGTCGTTCTTTCGTACGTGTGGAATACCACCTCCAAAAAGTGATGTGATATTTTTTTCATCACCACATCACACAAATGATATATATAAGTATATTTAAACAAGTAATATAAAATATATTATATTATTATAATTATTCAATTATGAAATAATACTTACCTTACTTCCATAATTATCATTGAAAAATGGATACGTTACTCGTGTATTTGTACGACCTACCGTATCCATGGTTTTAAGGTAGTTCATTTTTCATAACCATATGTAATGGTGTAATTTAAAATTTTAATTTATTTATAAAATTAATAATTATATCACGATTACTATTTTAGATATGAAATAATAATGAAATATTTAACAATAGTCAACTGACAGAAGTCATTTTTGTCTTAAGTATCAAATATCATCAAGACATCCAACATGGACTTAGTGATTAAGTAATTGTATATAACAACGTAATAAGTGATAAAAATGTATAATAAACTTGAAAAATGTTTTTATGAAAGTATAAAATTAATATAAGTTTGTTATTATGGATGACAAAGGACATATATGACATGGTAGACTTGAGGTAAGGGACTTTATTTTAAAAATAAACTTTTAATGTTTCCTATAAAAATATATTTTTCTTCTATATTCTATTGATTTTTATCTAAAATTTATTTATATATGTTATTATTATTATTTAATTATTTTTAAATTTCATTTTCACCATTTTTTTACTTTTTAAAAAATGGTTTTGAATGGATTTTTTTTATAGTTTTCCAAAAAAGGTACTCTGTTACTTTTATAAAAAAATTAGAAAGGAATGTTTTTTAACATACAGGACTTAGCGGCTTTTCCATCCTTCATGGATAATATTTTATTTGAAGCTTACTTTACTATCTTACATCATTGGTTTCAAATAAATTTTTTACTTTTGTATGTGTGGACATTTTATTTAATATGATTAATGTTCCTCAAAGAATGTATTTATGATTACAATATTCGTGAATTATGATTATGTTATGGTTCTTGTAATTATACATAATTATAGGTGGTTTCATTATAAAACAAAGTCAGGTGGATCTATTATATCCCTCCAATTCATTTGGAATTTAAATGTTTAATGTTGACCATGATGGTTATTCCAAATATAACTGTTATTATAATTCCAAGTATAACCGATAGGACCATTTCAAGTAAACCATGAGTTTTATTTCATGTGTAGTCATGGGGGTTTCTCCATAAGTATGTATGATAAAAAAAATTATTCCCAATGTTTCCAATATGATTTATTTATTCTTTCTATAATCTAATGTTTTCACATGGTATGTTGTTGAGTTTATGTTCAAGGGAAATTATCCGTTATTTTTGAAGGATGGAAAGTATAACTTTATGTCAATGTTTTCATGAGTTTAACATATTTTCAAAAAAAACATTATGGTTATTATTTTGTTTTTAATATTTATTATGAAAATATTTATGGAAAATTTTTGGGCAAAATGTGATTTATTGATTAATAAAATGTTTATTTTGAGCCCAATGTTTTTTTAAAAAAAATGAAAAATTTTATAAGTATCAAGGACTAATAGTTTGTTTCTTTCTTTTTATGCCCCTTACTGAGTTTTTTGTGGTCATCCCAAGATTGAATTTTTTTTAAGAAAGGTTTAAGGATAGGTAATTTAATGTAGTAGTTCATGTTTAATTTTTTAAATATTTCATTCTTGAAAATAAATCATGTATTGTTTTCATTTTCCATATAGTGTGGAAAATGGATGTTTATCGGAATCATCCACTTTATATGATATAGTTTTGTTATGTATGAGTTATGACCTAATCCCCTAAATCTTTAAACCTTAAATGATATGAAAATTTAAGAGAATTAATTCATGACTTAAATCATAATATTATTTTATTTTTAAGGCCAAGTCCTTACAATAATAAATAATATTCATAGTGTTAACCCAATATCTTATTATGGTTGAAAAATAAATTTCATGAAAACTGTTTTTGACACATTTTGAGGGTTCAAATTTAAATTAAATTATATCAATAATATATTTTTTTTAATTAAATGTAGTGAATATTTTTAGTCATTATACTTAATATTCAGTAATAATTCTAACTTAATTTTTTGTCATCATGGATATTAAAAAGAGAAAAAATTTCACCACGGTAAGTGTCACAACCCCCTCCAACCAAAGATTCCCCTTCTGAGATGGCAATGGTGAAAAGGAGATAATGAACCCTGAGTCTCACCTCCAGTAGGCCCCGGGGTGGTGACTAGCACCAAGGGTATGAGTTTTCACAAATATGGGAGGCATTACCCTTTTTATTATTTAAGATCGGGAAATAGGATGAGTCAAACATCAAAAGAAAAATGAACATGTAAATGAAAATAAACCCAAACCAATCCCACATGCATGTTTAAATAATTCTGAAACAAAGTACAGGTACAAGAAAACTCAAAGTACAATACCAAAAGAAACAATAGTACATCAAACTGGAACAACTCTAACTGTCCTGACTAGTAGGGTCCCGCACGGCCCTGGTCGTCCTCCTGGAAACCTGAATGTAAATGTAGGGTGAGCATAAAAGTCTACTCAAAAGGGAAACAAAAAGATCTCATGCACAGGTGGGGAGACATCATAATGTCCCGTGAGAACAACAGAAGAAACCAAAACCTAGCAAAGAATTCAATCCACCCAACCTCACCAGCCACGCTCACCAAAAAAACACAAAACAACAGGTAGTAGTATATAAGAACAAGATTATTGGGTACCCCACACCATTTCCCCCACTATCTAGCTGCTCTTCCTAACGGAGAACGTCATGACGTTACCACACTCTTCCCGCCCGCACACACCTGGGCCTCACAAACCACACATCTCGCCCACACACACCAGGGCCTCACAAACCACATATCCCTCCCGCACACACATGGGACTCACAAACCACATATCCCACCCGCACACACCTAGGCCTCACAAACCACATACACATTCTCGCCCGAACACACCTGGACCTCATCCCAAAGATTCTTAGGAACAGTAAACCTGCCCGAAGAGTCTTGTGATAAAATCACACCAATCGAAACCCACCCAAAGAGTCTTTGGTGTAAGGTCGCCTCAATCCATCATAGTATATGGAAGAAGGAGTAGGAAGGAGCTAGTAACTAAGAGGAAAACACCCTCTCCGATGAAGTGGGAGTGTTCGACACTAAGTGCTCAACATGGGTGGGGTGCGAAAAAACACAATAATATGGACACATATAAGTATACCAAACACAAAGCCCAACCAATGGCTTCTAAACAGAGAAACTGAGAACGTTCCTCGGCACTGCTACTACGAATCATACATACAACAAAAAATCCAAACCCCATTTAAGTTTTCATGTTTCAAAAGTATTATTTTATTAGTTCCTTAACTACTGGGCCAATATCAAACGAGATCAAGCGTTTCATAGAAAAACCCTTCCAACCACAAATCAAATTAGATAGAACAAAAGCAACACAAAACCAACCATTTTATCATCAATAAATCCCTATTGATTGTTCCCGAGTTTAATCATTATCATTCCCCACAGTTCATTTATCAACATTCCACTTTTTTTTAATATCACAACCCATTACTATAGCCCTTCTTCCACTCTAACCACGTCTCCACAACCGTATCACAAACCCAGGCTCGTGCCACATCATTTCCCCATTAACATCATTTACCGTAGCCTTGTTGTCCATCCTATTTGTAACAAACCAGGATTCACCCCCCCCCCCTTTCACACACCACGTAACCAAACCGACACCCACATGTTCATTATTCCATTTTTTTCAACCGGGGTGATCACACAAGGGTTCCAGATATTCATTTAATCAGCCAACATTACGTGATTAACCAATTCCATATCCCACAAATTTTCTATCCACAAAACAGTCTAGAAAGATAGGTCAAAAATTAATTACGCGAGCAAAGGCCCCCAACGAACGTGATTTTCAGTAGGCATAAGCCTATTCAATTCACAAAATAACAATAGGATAAACAAAGATAAACATAACAACTTTCCCATCCCCATTCTTTATGATAGTTATTATCTTCATTAAATTGGTTCATCTATGACTCTTGAAATCAAGAGGACACCCATCCAACATGATTCACAAATTTGAGAGACCAAGGTAAGATCCCTACCTCAATGGTTTTTGACAGAAACCACAATAGTCAAGCAACGCTCAAGGAACATAGGTCGATTCTCTGAAACCCCGCCATTGATCTCTCCGCCTAGCAAGATCAAGACCAAGAATCATCATATTCGACATCCAAACACTTAGATATACCCATTAAGTGCATAGATTTAAGAAACTGAGGGGAGTGGAGGAGTAGATCTAAGAAGATCTAAGATCTCAACAAGAACGACCACATACCTTGAGAAACCAGCTTTTATTTGTGATGAGAAGCCTCTAGATCGCCTCTAAAACTCTTGGGAGAGGGTCTCTTACCTCCAAGTAAGATTAATCATGGGTTATGACTGCTTAGGGGCTTAAACGAACCATTTAGAGGTGAAAAGAGTTCAGATCTGAAATTTTACGATCTAACTTTAAGTGACCGCATGGTTAGTCCGCACGGTTTAACAAACCGTGCGCTAACCGTGCATTATATTCTGCCTCGACAACAATCCTCTCATGGTTAGGACGCACGGTTTGTCCTAACCGTGTACCTCCCATGCGAAGGCTACTACCTCCAATACCAACATCTCATGGTTTGGACGCATGGTTTGAAAAACCGTGTGTCTCCCGTGCGAAGGCCATTACCCCTTTAGTTTTCCTTAACGGTCCACCCAAACCCACCCCCAAGTCTCATCGATTTCCCAAAACACCTCTAGCCCCACATTTTCACAAAGTAATAGACCGGAGAGGTCTGGAAAATTACATCAGATACCTCTCAAAACATTCTCGTCCTCGAGAAATAAAAAACCAACCCATAAAGAGGGGAAAGGTCCGAACAACCACCCCGCAAGATACCTCTCAGAGCTCTCACCATAATAGAAATCAACCAATATCCTAATTCTGTTAGCCAGGTAATTCCTTCCCCCCATGTTGAGATATTATCCTCTTTAGGTGGCACTGACTTGCCTGCACAAGTTTAACTGCATCCGCATCAATGCGTCTTGATTAAGAATTGGGTCTTCCAACTTCCATATATTAGGATTTTTTCAACTTAAACTACCCCCAACACCGTACAACCAACACACTTCCTGAACACATGGCTTGGGGAATTCCTTCTCCCATGTCGAGATATTGTCCGCTTTAGGCGGCACTGACTCACCCGCACGGGTTCAATCGCATCCACATTAATGTGTCTTGATTAAGGATCAGGTTTTTCCCTTTCCCCACACATCTGGACACATTACACACTTCCAGAGAACATGAAAACAAAATGCCTCATAGTCAATAACATGAGAGCCTTTTTGTAAGTACCGATGAATATGGGAGACGTGGAAGATCTCATGAACCTTCTCCAACTGAGGTGGCAGGGCCAGCTGATATGCCACCTCCCCAACTCGCCTCCGCACCTCGAAAGGATTGATGAACCTAGGGGATAGATTACTGCCCTTCCCAAATCATCGCTGCCCCCGTCGAGGGTAACCCTTCAAGAACACATGATCTCCCAGTTCGAACTCTGAGGCCCTCCTCCGAAGATCAGCATAAGACTTCTGTCGGTCCTGAGCCGCTTTAATCCTCTCATGCACAAGCTGAACATTCTCTATGGTGCTCTGCTCTACCTCTGGCCCAAAATCACATGTCTCACCAACCTCTTCCCAACAAATGGTTGAACGACATGGTCTTCCATAAAAAGCCTCAAACGTTGTCATGCCAATAGTAGAGTGGAAGCTGTTGTTATAGGAAAACTCTACTAAATGCAAGTGTCGCAACCATGATCCTCCGAAATACAGAACGCATGCTCGCAGCATTTCCTCCAACCTCTAGATAGTCCGCTTTGTCTTCCCATTGGTCTGGGGTTGGAAAGTATTGCTAAGGCATATCTAGGTTCCAAGATCATGTTGTAACCCCCTACAGACTCGTGAGATAAAATGAGTATCCCGATCTGAGAAGATAGTCTTCGGAACTCCTTGAAAACTCACCACCTCATCTACGTACCTCTATGCAAAGGTACTAATCGGGCCCGACTCTTTAATTGATAAGAAGTAAGCTGATTTCGTAATTTGATCCACCACTACCCAGATAGCATCATAACCACCCTAAGATCTGGGTATTCATGTGATGAAGTCCATCAAGATGTCATCCCACTTCCATTCGGGGACATTTAAAGGATGCAACAAACCACTAGAAACACGGTGTTCAACCTTTACTTGATGACACACTAGGCACTTAGCCACAAACTCTACCACTTCCCATTTCAACCTGGGCCACCAATACTATTCTCTCAGGCCTCGGTACATTTTTGAAACTCCCAGATGTACCACCAAGGCTAAGCTATGGAACTCACAGAGAACTCCCTCACGCATCGCCTCCGGAACAAACAACCTTCCATGAAAAAGAATCTGATGTCAACTGTCCCTGGACCATCCTTCTGGAGAATTTCCCTGATCGATACGATCCTGCATTACTTCTTCCTCAAAGTCTCCCAAATGATACTCTTCCACCTGCTGCAACAAGGAAGACTGCACCATCATCTAAAACAAACAGCCTCTAAAACCCTCTACCCTTTCATCCAAGTTCAAGGCAAGAAAATCTCCCATCACTTTCCAAGAATCAGCGGATTCCCGAACCACTTCCTTGTGCGACTTCCTGCTCAAGGAATCAGCCCCAACGTTGCCCTTACCTTCAGTGTAAGAGATCTCGAAGTCATACTCTTGGAGAAACTCAACCCATATCCACTTCCATAAGTTTCGGTCACGCTGGGAAAAGATATAACGTAAGCTATTGTGATCTGAGAAGACCACAAAGTGCTCCCCAAAGAGGTAATGTCGCCAAAAATTCAGTGTGAACACTACTGCTGCAAGATCTAGGTTATGGGTGGAATATTTACCCTCGTGAGGGAGCAACTGCCTATACCCATAACAGATCACACCCTTCTTCTGCATTAGTACACACCCCAAACCAAGGCCAGAAGCATCACAAAACACCTCATACAACAAACCGTCCTCTGGAAACCTATTTACTGGAGCACTGATAAACTTATCCTTCAGGTAGTCGAAAGATTTCTGGCACTTCTCGCTCCATAGGAAGACCTGGTCCTTCTTAGTCAATGCTGTCATTGCAGCAGAAACTAGAGAGAAGTCTGAAATGAATCGCCGATAATAACCTTCCAACCCCAGGAAACTACGAACTTTTGCCAGTCTCTTGGGTGCCGCCCTAGAAACAACTACCTCCACCTTCGACGGGTCCACTGAAACTCTATGCTGAGACACCACGTGCCCAAGGAAGTGTACTTCTTGATTCAATAACTTACACTTCGACAATTTACCATAAAGATAGTCGTGTCGAAGGACTTCCAAGACTGCCCTGAGATGCTCAACGTGCTCCTCCTCTGATCTTGATTAGATCAGGATGTCATCGATAAACACAACGACCAACTGGTCCAGAAACTCCCAGAAGACAAGGTTCATAAGTCCCATGAATACAGCTGGTGCATTCATAACTCCAAACGGCATCACTACAAACTTTAAGTGCCCATACCTGCACCAGAAGGCCATCTCTGAGATGTCACTATCCTTTACCCTTAGCTGATGATATCCAGATCGTCGAAAAATCTTAGAAAACCAACCTGCTCCCCTCAGCTGTTCGAAGAGATCATCTATCCTTGGAAGGGGTTAACAGTTCTTGACCGTTACCTGATTCTACCTTCGGTACTCTATGCATAGCCTGAGACCACCATCTTCCTTATTCACGAAAAAAACTGGAGCACCCCATGGAAATACACTGGGTCGAACAAAGCCCTTCTCCATTAGATCATCAATCTGAATCCGCAACTCCTACAACTCTGATGGTGCCATCCGATAAGGGGCCATCGAAATAGGATGGGCACCAGGCTGTAAATCTATCCTGAACTCGACGTCACGTCGGGGGGGGGGGGGGGGGTAGAGTCACAACCTCCGTGGGAAAAACATCTAGAAACTCCCCAACAACCTCCGGAGCATCCATCATCTCTGTATCAGCTGAAACCACTGATAACCCTCCTAACAAGGAAAGGAGACGCTTCACATGTCGGCTTCCCACCTGATATCTCTTCTCACCTACAAAATCTACCCCCAGTCCATCCACATCGGAGAACATGACTCTTCTTCGAAAGTATTCGATAATGACACTAATAGAAAACAACCATTCGATTCCTATGATGACATCGTATGGATGCATCTATAGCAAAAGAAGATCCCCGCTAGATCGATGCGGTCCCAACGTCAGCCCACATCCCCGGAAAACACAAGATACGCTGGTCTGACCTCCAACTGGTGTACTTAGCACTATGGGTACGAAACGTCCCTCTACATCTATACCCAAAGCATGGGCTAGACCGGGTGAAACAAAGGAGTGTGAAGCTCCCGAATTGAACAAAGGAGAAACGAGAGTGCTGAAAAAACAAATCGTACCTCGCACCAACTCTGGTCTAGCCGGAGTTGCCATCTCTACTGCGTGGAACTGTCCACACCCAGCTCCTCTGCCTCTGTGATGTCGACCACCTCCCCGAACATGCCCTCGTCGAGGTCCTTGAGGAGCACCCTGAGGTCGGACTCCTCCTACAAAGTCTGTGCTCGGAGGAGTACGGTCCTGCTATTGCTGGAAGGGCCTCACTGGCAACTGGTGTTGCTGAGGTGGGCGCTGAACCTGCCCACCTCCACCGTACTGAGATTAGGTCGGGCATCGACTCTGAATGTGCCTGAAAACTCCGCAAGAGAAACACTTCGGTTCTGGAATCGTAAAAAAAGGATGAGGACCTAATGATCTAAACTGGAACTGCTGGGACGTTCTCCCTACTGGCCTGTATCTGGAAGGTCCTGTCGCAGGAGACCTGCTGCTGACTACCTTACCCTTTGACGAAACCGGCTGGATCCCCTCTCGTGGTGAACCTCCCTACGAGTGAATCCTCTCTACAACCTCTTCCTTCTTCTGTACTTCCAAGTACATAGGAAGGGTGAAGGGGGTAACATAATACTGGAGCGAAGGACGAAGCACCTCCTCCAAACGTCTCGCCCGAGACTCCTCATCCGGAAAGAGATCTAGAGAAAAGTGTAGGAGATCCTTGAACGTGATCCCCAATTCTCATACTGAAATACTCCCCTACTAGAGGGAGAGTAACTCCTACCACTTCTCTGCCTTGATCACGGAAGAAAGGAATTCCTCTTGGAACTCCTTCTCAAAGTCAGCCCACGAAACCTCTGCCTCTAAACTCTCCCCGAGGTAGAGCGTACACCACTGACGTGTTGTACCTCTCAGTTGACAGACTGCTAGGGGAACCCAGTACTCCCACGGATCACGGATCAAACTAAAAGTGATCCCTAGCTCCTCAAGCCACCCCTCCATCCCCATATACGAATTATTACCCTCGTACATCTTGAGGGTTTGTCGCTTGAAAGAACAGAGAGTCTTCTTCCACTGATCATCTTCGTCCTCTCGGTCATTACTCAACAGATCGACCACCTAAATCTGCTAGGCCTCGATTGTCTGAGTTACCCGGGGATGAAGTCCAAGTGCCATAGCTTTACGGTAAACAAAGATCACCTAAGACCAAGTATTAATAAAATTTCTCAAAGTTTCATTTTATCGCTTTATTTTAATTTCTTTCCCAGAACACCGAAATCAAGTAAAACAAAAACATGATGATGCGTGTACCTTCCCTAGGGTCTCTACCCTGCAATAAATGTAGTCTCACTTGGTCATCCGGTAGGTTCAGAGTCCTCGCATCGGATCATGGGGGGCCCCAAAATCCAATGTCCTAGCCAGTATTCCCTGTCCTATGTCACGCACCAAGGTCACCTAACACTGTTTCCCTACCATCCCATGCAATCCTTAATGTGCCTAACTACAGACTCCATCATATCTCTCAACCATCACCTATGATACCATTCTGTCACGACCCCCTCCCACCAAAGATTCCCCTTCTATGCTGGCAATGGTGAAAGGTAGATAATGACCCCTGAGTCCCGCCTCCAGTAGGCCCCAGAGTGGCGACTAGCACCAAGGGTATGAGTTTTCACGAATATGGGAGGCATTACCCTTTTTATTATTTGAGATAGGGAAATATTATGAGTCAAACACCAAAAGAAAAAAGAACATGTAAATGAAAATAAACCCAATCCAATCCCACATGCATGATTAAATAATTCTGAAACAAACTACAAGTGAAAGAAAACTCAAAGTACAATACCAAAAGAAAAAAGAGTACAACAAACTACAACAAATCCAACTTTACTGACTAGTAAGGTCTGCACGGCCCTAGTAGTCCTCCTAGAGACCTGAAAGTAAACTTATGGTGAGCATACAAGTATACTCAGTAGGGAAACCTAAAGCTCTCGTGCAAAGGTGGGGAGACATCCTAATGTCCCGTGAGAACAATAGAAGAAACCAAAACCTAGCGAGAAATTCTATACACCCAATCTCAACAGCCATGCTCACCAAAAAAACACAAAACAACAGCTAGTAGTATATAAGAACAAGAGTATTGTGTACCCTGCACCATTTCCCCCACTATCTAGCTACTCTTCCTAATGGCGAATGTCCTGACGCTACAACACTCTTCCCGCCCGCACACACCTGGGCCTCACAAACCACACATCCTGCCTGCACACACCTGGGCCTCACAAACCAAATATCCCACCCACACACACCTGGGCCTCACACACCACATACACATCCCAGCCCGAACACACATGGGCGCCATTCTAAAGATTCTTGGGAACAGTAAACCTACCCAAAGAGTCTTGGGCAAAAATCACACAAATCAAAACCCACCCGGAGAGTGTTGGGTGTAAGGTCGCCTCAAGCCATCACAGCCTATGGAATAAGGAGCAGGAAGGAGCTAGTAACTAATGGAAAAACACCCTCTCCCATGAAATGGGAGTGTAAGACACTAAGTGCTCAACATGGGTGGGGTGAGACACAACACAATGATACAGATACATATATGTATACCAAACACACATCCCAACCTATGGCTTATAAACAGAGAAACTGAGCACGTGCCTCAGTACTGCTACTATGAAGCATGAATACAACAAAAAATCCCAACCGCATTTAGGTTTTCATGTTTCAACAGTATTAGTATATTAGTCCCTTAACTACTAAGAAAATATCAAACCAGATCAAGTGTTTTGTAGAAGAAACCTGCCAACAACAAATCAATTTAGACAAAACACACGCAACACAAAACCAACCTTTTTATCATCAATAAATCACTATTTATTGTTCCCGAGTTTAATCATTATCATTCCCCAAAGTTCATTTATCAACATTCCACTTTCTTTTAATATCACAACCCATTACTGCAGCCCTGCTTCCACTATAACCACGTCTCCACAACCGTATCACAAACCCAGGCTCGTGCCACATCATTTCCCCTTTAATATCATTTATCATAGCCCCACTGCCCATCCTATTCGTAATAACCCATGATTCACCCCCCCCCCCCTTCTCACACACCACGTAACCAAACCAACACCCACATGTTCATTATTCCATTTTGTTCAACCGGGGTGATCACACAAGGGTTACATATATTCATTTAATCAGCCAACTTTTTGTGATTAACCAATTCCATATCCCACAATGTTTCCATCCCCAAAACAGTCTAGTAAGATACAACAACATTTAATTGCACAAGAAAAGGCCCCCAACGACCGTGATTTTTAGTAGGCATAAGCCTATTCAATTCACAACATAACAATTGGATAAATAAAGATAAACATAACAAATTTCCCATCCCTATTCATTAAGATAGTCATTATCTTCATTAAATTGGTTCAACTATGTCTCGTTAAAGCAAGAGGACACCCATCCCACATGATTCACAAATTAGATAGCTGAAGTTAAGATCCCTACCTCAAAGGTTTTTAACGGAAACCACAATGGTCAAGGAACACTCAAGGAACCCGGGTCGATTCTTTGAAACCCCACCTTAGATATCTCCTCCTAGCAAGATCAAGACCAAGACTCATCCTATTCAACATCCACACACATATATATACCCATAACGGGCATAGATTTATGAAAATGAGGGGAGTGGAGGAGTAGATCTAAGAAGATCTAAGAACCCAACAAGAACGATCATATACATTGAGAAACCGGCTTTGATTTGCGAAGATAAGCCTCCGGATCCCCACCAAAACACTTGGGAGAGGGTGTATTACCTCCAAGGAAGAGTAATCCTAGGTTATGGCTACTTAGCGGCTTAAACGAACCATTTAGAGGCAAAATGAGTTCAGATCCGAAATTTTAGGATCCAACTTTAAGTGCTTGCACGGTTAGTCCGCACGATTTAACAAACCGTGCGCTAACCGTGTGTTAGCTTCTTCCTCGGCAACAATTCTCGCACGGTTAGGCCACATGGTTTGTCCTAACCGTGCGCCTCCCGTGCAAAGGCTACTGCCTCCAATACCAACCTCACATGGTTTGGCCGCACGGTTTGAAAAACTGTGCGCCTTCCTTGCGAAGGCCATTACCCCTTTAATTTTCCTTAAAGGTCCACCCAAACGCACCCCCAAGTCACCTTGATTTATTGAAACACCTCTATCACCACATATTCACATAGGAATGGACAGGGGAGGTCCATGCCACTATAGTAAGGGTAAATCAGGTTAACCTAGGTTAAAACTAACTGATATGACCACCATTTTTCATATTAATTATTATTTGGGGGATTTATTTTCACCATTATCACCATAGGCTCGATATTCAATTATTTATGAGACACTTTTATATAAAAGTGTCCTATATATAAATTTATGTAAAGAAAATGATAAAATGTCACTCTCTTTCCTTTAAATATTACTTATATGTTCACATAGAGATAAAAATAAGTGTTGAATTACTGTTAAAGGTTATTTTGAGTAGAATGAAATTATTTTCATGATGGTAATTTATTTTTAATATTTAGTGACTATGTAATTACCATAAACTCTTATACAATTTTGATAGAGTGTTTGTGAAAATAGTGGGAAACTAAAGGTAAATAGTTTTAAATACATTTAATGTAATTTATTTGGGATGAGTTCTCATTAAAAAATAATTTTATAGTAAATAATTATATATTATTGATATTTAAATGAATTATATTCAAATTTAATTTTTTCAATTCCTCTCTTTAAATTAAAATTAAATTAATAGTGTTAAAAATGACATTAATGATATTTTATGTAAAATAATATTTTATAAAATTATTAAAAAATAATACAAAAAAATAAATATTAAAATTAGGATGATAAATTGTCTAAAAGTACATTAATTTTACATTTTTTATTCAATTTTTATCTTATAAGTAAAATTATAACCTTTTAGTTGGAAAAATTTATTACCACCTTAAAGGTTAATATGGGTTTACCGGGGGTTGAACTAAGAAATATGGGTTAGTTTCTAATTAAATATTTTTGAATCCTATAATATATGTATATTTAGTTCTTCTCATATTCCAAATTGGAATCTCTCTATATTTGTAATTATTTTAATTGAATATGACCTTACAATAATTTAATATTTTTGAAATTTTAAAAGTGCCCCTCCCCTCACTTATTAAAGGGAACATTCTATCCTCTTTTATTAACACATCAAGAAACATTTTTTATAGAAAATACCTTAAAAATATATTCCTTACTTACCTTAACATGTATTATAGAATTTTTATTTTTATAAAACCCTCTTCGGAAGAATCATGGTGTATACCTAAAGATTTTGTTCGAATAATAGTTATCGTTATTAACCAAGCGTTATTTAATTATTTATTCTTCCACATCCTTAAAATATTACTCAAAATTGTAGATACAATAAAATCAGTATAATAATATGTTTTTATATTAACTGAGAACCCAATATCCATCTCTTATTCCATTATGTTGGAATATGAAATTGTTGTTTGTATGTACGAAAGACTACCTCCTCATGAACCGATGTAATTATTTTTCGATCACCACTGCTCACGAATGGTTATAATGATTTATTTATTTTATGCTTATATTGCTGAAATATTTATCATTTTTTTATGATAACATTTCATATAATTTTATAACTTTCATTTTTTAAAAAATTCTACCATCACGTGTGCATAAATGTGGATTACCGCCTCCAAGAAGTGATGTGATGTGTTTTTCATTACCGAATCACACGGATTGTAAATATATAAGTATCTATAAATAAATAATATTAAATTTAATATATATTTATAATTATTTTAAGATGAAATAACCCTTACCTTCTTTCCATCATGATTGTTGAAAAATGGAAACGTTATTCTTCTATAACTATGGCCTACCGTCTCTGTAATTGTTACACAGTTCATTTTTCATAACCATCATCCATGGTAAGTTTTAAAAGTAAAAATAAAGTATAAATATTATAAATATTTCATTATTATTATTATATATATTATGTAAAAATTAACACTTTTACCGTAGTTAACCTAGCGATGTAATTTTGGACATATGAACCGAACATCATCAAAATGTATGAAATGAACATAATTGATTAAGTATTTATATATAACAAACTAAAAAGTAATATAATTGGAATAATAATCATGAAATGAACATAATTTATTATTCACGAAGATAAAGAACATATGTGATGATTCAGACTTGAGGTAAGAGATTACATCTCAATTTTCTTTAATTGAGGAATATTTTAATGACATGAACCTAATTTATTTTATATGGTATATATATTTCCCTTTTAAAAATTATATCATTAATCCTAGATAATTCCATTTATTTTAAGTTAAAATTAATTTTACTTCATCCATGTGTTTTTTATTTGAAATTTACCAACTAGTAAAGGGTTTAACAAGTCAAAATCCTTTCATTGGGTTATATCACATCTTTATTTAATTTGATATGATAAGGCTATGTTGGTATAAAATGGTTTGTTTTTATAATTATTTTATGTGGATTTAAATTTTTAAACATAATCACTTCACTGATCAATTATCATGTCATCATTCTGGTCGTTGTAATGCTTCGTCATCTCCAATTGTCTTTTTTTGGGACATATATTATATTATAAATTTATATTCTTTTATAAGGTATATATTCTGACCCTTTGATATTTTATATCATGGATATATTTATATTCATGGTATCTAATTTTTAATTTGAATTCATGTCTTTCATGGGGGTTATGATTAGAAATGTATCAAAGTGGTAAGGGATTTCGTCTCAATTTCCATTCAATTGAGACATATTTTATATTATGCACCTATTAACAATTATTTGGTGTATATACCAACCATTTGATATATTTAACGTGAATAACTATTTTTTAATGGTTATTTATGTTTCAATTCAAGTTTAATGTTTTAATGGGATACACATTGAAATTTATTAAATAGGTATGAATTTATTTTACAATCTCATTTTTTAGATTGCACTTTTTTTCATTGAAGAAATGTTATAATATAGAATTCTTAAAGTCCTTAAATTTTAATATCCTAGGGATATTTAATGAGTTTCCATAATATCTTACATCTTTTCCTTTTTTAGAATGGGAATCAATAAATGAAATGATAAAAAAACAAATTTTATTTCTTCTTTAAACGGATAATTTTTTCTTCCATGTCCATATTTTTGAAAAAAAATCAAAAGTCCTTTTATTTAATTGTATTATTTATTATGTAAATTTTATGTTATCCTTGAATTTTTAAAATGTATGAAAGTAAACTTTCTAATGTTCTTTTTAAGGGATGTTTTGACTCTCTTTGTAAAAAGTCAAAAGGAATATTTTATTAACCTATACGACGTTGACAGACTTTCTCGTCACCGTAAGATTTTTACAATAGTTATCTTCTTCTACACATTTTTAGTGGTTTAACATAGAAAACTATTAAATAAAAAAATTAATATTTTTCATCCATTTTGTTATTTCTATAAAGGAAGTGATTTTATTCCAAAACCTACATTTCTAATGAATCTATGGTCATCTATTATCCCTTGTTAATTTTTTAGTCATTAACTTTCTCATGAAACATCAATTTATTATGATAATTAAAAATTATGTTACTATTAAATTTATATATTATTTTTATCATGTATCTAATAAGTTTGTAAACAATAAACCATTTACATATATAGTGTTTTACTTTGAATGGTATTTGATTAACTGGGGAAATTTTGATATTATGTATACTTTATTCATTATGCATAATTATTAATAAGTTGTATTATTTATAAATTTAATTGATCATTCAATATATCCAGAATTCATTGGATATTCAGTGATTGGTGGGTATTGTTTGACAATATCCCCTTAATGCCTCAATAAGTCTCAGGAGATAAATATGTAATCTAGCAATAAATAGGTTTTTAGTGTATACATACCCACTAATTAAACATTATTTTCACAAGGATTTAAAGGTATAAATATATTTATTCTAGTTATCATGACATCCAATATTATAAATTTACCTCAATGAGCATTTATTTATCATAATCCATGGTTGTATAGCATTGATATTATCCAAAGATGAATTTTGTGATCAAGGTATTGATTAAATGAAATGTGTTTTTAGTTATTTACCTTTTTATATTGATTATTAATTATATACACATGATAGATTTTAATGTATGTAACCCATAACAATAATTTGAGATCACCTATAATGATTGAAGCTTTTAATACATTTATATTACATCCTAATACATGAATATTCAATACATTTCACAGATACATACCTGAGGATCATAATGGTTTAGTGTCTTTTGAGACTAGATAAACAATATTATTATTTCCTGAAATATCTTAAATATTACCCATAAATATCTTCCAATATAGTAAACATAGTATATATTCCCTTTATAAGACATTTCTTCATAACATGGGGAAAGGTCACATAAGAAAGGGTGAGCTCATATGCTCAGTAAGGGTAAAAAAGGGAGATATCAACATAACATGAGAATAATGGTATGAGAATATCAGAATAAAAAATGAAAACCATACCCTAAATATCATAGATCACAAAATTGAGTCGTGGAATAAATCATATCATTTGAAAAGACAGTAATCATAATAGAATCAAAGGTACATAATTCATGAGATCATAAAATTTTAATAACACATGGGTTTTTGTCATGCACCTAATTATAGAAATACAAATTTCAAGGTTACCCACCAAGACATTAATAAAATGTTAGGATTGTGATGAAATATCATGCAACTGATTTGGGGTTGAGATAACCTCTTATGTACCCTCTTTTTTGGGCTTGGGACAACCTCATATAAACCCTTTTCCGACATTGGATAACTATCAATGTTCCCTCAGATCTCATAGAACATTAATCATTACCTAATACATTGGAGGGAGATATAAATCTCACACATCACATAATCTATTAAATTATGTGTCATGAGATCATAAAATATTCACCATATCAAAACCCATAAAAATGGGTTTTATAAACACAACATCATAACATAACCCATGGGAAAACAAATGGGTTTAATAAACATTTCATCATTTCATCACAACATAACCCATAGAAAAGGAACAATTTTCAGAAATATATTTTCATAATAAATATAAATCATTCGTAGAAATATTATAAATGGAATCATTGTGTCATACCCTAACTAACACTTAATTAAAATCAAAGGATGTCATCTTACAAGGAAAATTATTTTGAAATATCACTTGGAACATTTAATGAGGTAATTACCCTTTTCAATTTGAAATAACTTATTTAAAATATAAATATTTCTCAAATATTTTGGAAAACAATTATTTCAAAATTTAATTAAAAACATTTAAATTAATCTTTAAATAATGTATTGTTCTTGTTTCAGGAAAATAGTGTTCATGTCCTACATTAAAACAAATATTTCTTTAACATTTTTGGTAAAAAGTAAAAAAGAGCCTCATTTGGAAAATGAAAAGAAAATTAACTTTAAAAAAATTGTAAAAAATTCAAAAATGTGTAAAACAGACTTTTAAAAATATTTTTATAACAGTAAAAACTTTTTTAAAACAATTTTATAATAACACGGACTTTTAGGAAAAAATATTTTCAATCGATGGGAGAAATAAAGTTGATTTTTCATAAAAACATTCACTTAGAATAATGACAAAATAAAGGGAATAAAATGAAATTAAAACATTTATTTTCATGAAATAAATATATTAGATGAAAATTAATTAATTTATTGAGATATAAATAATAATATGTCATCATTATAAGAATAATCATAAACATTACGGATAAAATAATAGATTGTAACATAAAACTATTACCACTTTGGTATCATTCAAATCATAAGAACCATGAAAAAAAGAAATTATGTATATGTATATATCATAATTTTAATAATAATAATCTTAAAATACATTCATGTTTAGTATTTAAACCACAAAAAATAAATCGATAGTGTATGAAGCATGTCTCCCACTGAAATAAAAGTGAGACGAAAATCTCTTTACTTAAGTCTCAAATTCATTCGTACACATTCAAAAAATATATATAATAAATATAATTTTAGTATAAATATATTAAATAACTATAATAATATGTATAATACCATATATTATTTACTTTTGATATTTATTTACCCATTTATTAACAATTCCTTATTGAAATATTGTTTCAGGAAATAACTACTACATTTTTCAAATATGTTTTGGTTTGTTATTTTTTGTAATTTAACATTGATCATGGTTCAATAATATATATAATTTTATAAAATATATATTAATATAGCATATATTTATTATATATTTATTTTAATTAATTCATTAACTTTAAGGACGAAAAATGAATTACACCATTCATGGAGACGACAGGTCGTATATATGCATTAACGTTGTTTCCATTTTCTTAATAGATGAAATGAAAGGAATTTAAATAATATATCAACATTACAAATTCATTTTTATTGCAAATATTTTACATATATTTAGAAAATCCATCATTATTATTATCTATATAAAAATTAAATATAAAATTTTTCATATCGCTTCATGGAGGCGGTAGTCCACACGTATACACAAGCGACATTATCATTTTTCAAAGGATTTAAAGGTAAGAATGTAGACGGTATTTTTTATTCTAGGATTATAATTATGTGATAAATATCATATATAAACATTAAATACATCATTATCTCAAGTCGTGAGTGGTGGTGATGGAAAATGAATTACCTATGTTCGTGAGATGACAGTTCACCGTACAATCGATCGACAATTTTATTTTCCAATTGATGTAATTGGATGTATATATAGGACACTACATTAAAATAATACCATATAAGTATATGTTAGAAATTTATTTAATTATTTAAGTATGTTTTAATTATATTTTAAGGAGTTAGAGAAATAAATAAAATGAAAACGCATTGTTAAAGATTATACCTCTTCTTTAGAGAATACCTCTAGGTTTACACCTAAATCCTTCTTATGAGTGTCTACTAATCAAGATAATGCCTATAGAATTTGGGTACAGCAATAATGAATGTATTTAGGTTAATTTTTTATGAACCTAATGGTTTTTACATTTTAATAGAAGAGGAGGGTGGGCACCCTTTTATTAGTGGGGGAGAGGACACATTTGAATGTTTTGAAAATAAAAATGTGTAACCATGGTTTAAACATTCCAAAAGACTAAAAATGGTTCTTTATTGAACCATAGATTATATAATATCTATATATTAATATAAAATTTGTTTATTTAAGTTTATAAGTTTATAATTCATTTATTCCTTATCTTTGTTGTCTAACTACCCCTTGTAAACCCATTTTAACCTCAACCAAGTTAATTAATTTTTACTATTTTTATTGTTAATTTTTAAATAAAGTTAAGATTACATTATTATATATTAATAATTATGATTATTCCAATTATGCAATCCATTATTTCAGATTCCATTCACATAGGTGGAAAAATTTTATTTAAAATTAAATCTAAAGATGTGAAAAAAGTAGTTTTCCAACAAGAAAATTTCCCTAAGTATATAACGTTTGATATAAAAATTCAATATGAATCTTATTAAAGTTAACTAAATTGGATTAATAAATATATAATTTAACTAATTTTAATTTTAAAACAATTTTAAAATTAAATGTAATTTTTAAATTATTTAAAAGAAATGGCAGTTTTTAACAAAAACATGTATTCTTTATTGTTCATCAAAAAAATAATCATTTCAAAAAACTCGTAAAAAATCACTCAAATATAATTTTGATATGTATATTTCAAAAATTAGGAATATTTTCTCAAATATATTTTTTAAATGGGAAAATTACTATTATTTTTTGTTCACAAAAATAAATAAATATTTTTTTGATAAAATAGTATTTTCAAAACATGTAAAGACTTTAATATAATATAATTATTTTATAATCATTATGTTTTATTTATATAAAACCATTATAAAATATATTTAAAATTGGTTTATTCCTATTCATAATTCTAAGTTTAACATATGGGTAATAACATTCAGGTTTAAATAAAAATATTAATAGTATATCGTAGTTCGTTAAAACCTGACGTTTCGTGTGATGCAACCTGTAAAAAATTAAATTTATTCAAAAAAATATTTCATAAATTCTTGGGGTGTTAAATTACACCCCCCTTAAAATGAACTTTCCCCACAAAATTCCATCACTTTGGTATTAATATATGATAATACTTCTGCCTTATTACATCCTTAGGATACCACCTAGCTTCCTTAAATTAGTGGTATTGCACAAAAAAATGACTACATGAGTACTCTTGTTTTATAGAAAATTATCTGAATGATACATAATCTCCAACTATTATTACTCGTAATAAATATCATACTCTAGTAGTACAAACATTGATTTTAGTACATGAGATTGATTACGTATGTACGTCCTCGAGAGAGATACATTGAATACATCTTGAAGCTGAGAGAGGTTCAATAAAGGTTCAAAGCTATAAACTACGGTCTTAATAAGATCGATAATTTCAAAAGGAATGATATAGCAAGAGATTAGTTTTCCCTTATTTCCAAATCTCATTTTATTGTTTCATGGATAACTTCTTAGAAACACCTTTTCACTATCTTTAAATTCCAGATTATGCTAGCGATTTTCAGCTGATCTTTTATATCAAATTTGTAAGGAAATAAACTATTAACCATATATAATTGTTCCCTTTATATGTTTTGGGGATTAAAATGAAAAAATACATGGTGATTTTTTCCCATTTTCATTATGGTATGGAAAAGTTTTGTAACATCCCCTTATACTTTTTTCTCATAGACTTAACTTTTTGAGATACCAAGCACCAAGATAAAAACATTGGGACATCTCTCTTTATTCCATACCAATAGAATTACTCTTTAAAATATATATATACATATTTTATAATACATTATAATTAGATAATGAATAAATATTATCCTCTTCTAACAGATACTTCTTCAAATCTGGTATAGATGAAACACATACACGGTTTGTGAATCTTATAATTATATCATAATCATGGTTAAACTCGATAACATTTATCACCTTCTTTTGAAGCTCCAAATCTTCCTTCTACACCTCTTTAATCATGTCGTGAGTGGATGGTTGGACACCTATTTTAAAAAGATAATATTTCTCCCCTTTTATACAAATTTCAAGATCCTTCCTTGGAAAATCCATAAATATTGGATATTTTATGATCATCATCATTGATATTATAGAATGATCCATCTGTGTAATGATTTATATTTTCCTGATACAATTTTTAAAAACTTATTTGGAAAATTATGAGACCAGGTTTTAAGAAATCAGGTGATTCTGACGCTCGGAGGGTCCGAAATGATCCCAGAAAACTGTTATGTTTTTAAATAGCGCATGTGAGAGGTTTTCTTGAAATGTTGGAATAACTCTTAAATGATTTATTGGATATAAAATATGAGGGCACTATTGTGTTTAATATGGCAGGTTGACCATTGGAGTGACATAACCTTAGTCGGTGTGGGTCTCCAGTGAAAAACATGAAAATTTCATAACCATAAATAAGATAATTAAATAAAAAATAATTTTATATTAAAATCCTATAACTCATAAATGGTAACTTATATTTAAATCCTAGAGTATTGTTGTGCTCATGAGGGTGTTCTTTCTTTAGGGGAAGCATAACCTCGACCGGCATGGGTCGAGGGTAAAAGTTAATTATTTTATGTTTTTAAAAGAGAATAAAATAAACATAAAGAAGCTTATTTTATTTCCATTTAATGTTTCACAGCATAGTGATGTTGTGATACAACGACAGAGAAACCCATTTTCCTTTCATAAATGAAGCATTGTGGTGATGTTGTTTCAAACAAAAAAAAGTAATGTTGAAATATGTTAATGTGTTAGGCCTCTAACACATTTCCTCCTTTAATTAGGGGAATGGTCCTGTGTTATAATTCAAAATGTTGAAGATATTTTTTCAGAACTCTCGGAAGCTCTCCGATTGGTGACAACATTTTAGAGATTGGATCTTGGATTGAACGTCGACGAATTATGGATCAAGATCAATCTTCATCGGATCATCAATGAAAATGAATCCATAATAGTAAAAAATCCAATCCTAGGTAGGGGTTTTATTTTTGTGTGATTTCCTTTCCTTATTCTTGTTTCCAATGATGAACACTGACCAAACCATGAACAGGTTGATCTGCGGTTTGATAGTTTATGCGGGCTGGGAACTTTTTTGCATGATAAAAGGGGGTTATACCATATAGATTAATTGTATCTTGTAGTAACCCTTTTTCTAATGGGATGAAAAAAGGCCAAACGAACAAGTCTGAAAGTCGTTCCATGGGTGTTTATGGTGCTCTTCCTCTTCTTCTCTCGTGTTCATCTCTGACAGACCCCCTTGGTTGTGTTGGATTCTGTTCAGGAGGTTCTAAACATGGACGGACCCCCGGATCAATGATGAGATAATTATGAACACATGGAAGTGAATAATATGACCCATGGATCACAAGGGTTCCCACAGTTCAAAAAACAATTCCACATGGCCATAGTGGCGACACGCAGAAGGATGGTCGATGTCGCCGATGCACTGTAGAACCAGCGGTGGCGCGTTGCGGCATGGCCACCCAGTTGTAGCGGTCGCCAGCTTGATGGCTCGTGGTGGAGACCCCCCATGGAAACCATCGTGGGACAACTGATAGAAGTCCAGTGATGGTTTTTAACATACATGATAGTGGGCCGCATCACAAAACGAGAAACCGCGGTCCAGCGGGACAGCGACGGGACACCGCAGCAACCGTCGTTAGGTGGTTTAGGAGGCAGGTGACTATATTGCACTATGCAGTTTCCCTCATTCTGAGTAGATGAACCAGCCCACATTAAGGGGCTAGTACTACGGGGTAGGCCGATATTGGGTCGAGCCCATCGGGATGGGTCAACCCTGTGGGTCGGGTCAGGCGGGACCTGGGTCTAGTCAGACCAAAACTAGACCCAATCGTCCCCTTTTCACTAAAATCCCTATAACACTCAAACCGTATTCCTGACTGATGAGATGTTTGTGATGTTGGGACCCTCTAAATGAGGTAGCACTTTTAAGATACTCTAAGTGGGTTTTCATGGATGTCGACATACGGCCTTTGGCTGGAGGATTAAGTTCTCCCAGAACAAGCATGCTACAAGTATGAATCCTATGGATGGTAGTGATGAGAAGCCTATGACTACAGGTCTAAGTGACTCAGCATGTCTAAGTGAAACAACTGGTCTATGTGACTCAGCGGGTCTGAGTGGCTCAGCGGGTCGAAGTGTCTTAGCGGGTCTGAGTGATTCAGTGAGTATAAGTGACTCAATGGTATGAGGTGTTTAATGATTATGTCTGATAGTCTAATTAAAATTACCTTAAATTTATATGTGTGTGAGCTAAAAATCCTTTGTGGTATTTCTTTGTGGTGTTCTTTCATGGTATTCCTTCAAGGTGTTCCTTAATGGGTGTTCCTTCGTAGAATTTCTTCGTGGTATTTTTTAGTGGTATGCCTTAGTGGTGTTCCGTTCTGGTATTCCTTTGTGGTATTCCATAGAGGTGTTCCTTTGTTTTTTTCCTTATTAGTATTCCTTAGTGTTATTCCTTAGTGGTGTTCCTTCATGAAGTTCTTTAATGGTGTTCCTTTATTGTGTTCTTTAGTGGTGTTCTTCTATGGTATTCCTTAGTGGTGTTCCTTCATGGTTTCTTTACTAATGTTACATAGTGGTGTTTGTTCGTGGTATTCCTTAGTGGTGTTCCATCATGGAGTTCCATAGTGGTGTTCCTTCACGGTGTTCCTTCATGGTGTTCCTTAGTGGTTTTCTTTAGTGGTGTTTCTTCGTGGTGTTTCTTAGTTCTCATATTTATGGTATAGTTTCTGTGATTCCTTGTGTTTTACTTTGTGTAATTACTTTATAGTTTAGGGTCTCTATTGTTTATTTTTTACTCACCCTTTCTTGGGATTCACCCGCACGTGTCGTGTCTTGTGCAGATGATCAACAGCTTTGATAGAGTCCTTAGTGTGTCGGAGACAGGGTTGCTTCAAGGTGACCTGACAGATGTGGTATGCTTCAGTGGCTTTCAGACAACATATTGTACCTACCCTTCAGGTAGGGTTTCCTATAGATGAGATCCAAAAACTCGTACTATTCCATTTTAGTTGGGCTTGAATTTGGACCTATTTACTTTTCAATTGATCACTCTTTCATAGAGATTTGTGTGTTAGTACATGTACTTAGGAAAATTCCTTCCCTTTATGGGATATGCCTACTTGGCACTAATATCCATCCCCTGGCCTATGGAAGGTGGGCTTGGGTTAGTCATAGCACATGCCCCGGGGGATAGGTCAGGATAGAATGGTATCAGAGGGAGGTCAGTTTTACTCTTTATTTGGGGAAATAGTGTTAAGTGTTTCAAGTTCATATTTCAGGACAAGAAACCCAATGTTGGTGCGGCATGCGACATATACATACAATAGGAGCTTTAATTATGCTTCCTGACTTGATACATGAAGATTCTAGTTTATTGGGAAATTAATGGTTATTGTGTAATATAGTAATTGAGTGTGTTCCCTTTTCATTATTGTGTTAGTGATATCACACTAGGTATACTCTATTCATCGTGGAACATCTTGTTCTGTTTCAAGATGATTCCATGTAGACAACCATCAAGGATTCCACCACGTGATCATGTGGATGATCTATGTAGTGATGAGATAGGTACAAATATTTGTACAAGGGACATCACCAAAGGGTGGTGTTCCAACTATACCACCATCTGTAGAGTAGGCCATGGTACTCATAGTACCAGCAAATGAGATGTGTATGTTAAGTGCACTTCATGATTTTCGGTGATAGAGACCCCTTAGGTTCCAAGGTGATCCCAAGTTTGAGGTGTCTAAGGATAGGCTTGAGGTGGTGATCGAGTTTTCCGTCTAGTTAGAAAACCTTTAGATCTCATGGTCGTCCTAACGGGGAGCCCACTATGTGGGTTAGACGGGAAATGGAAAATCTTAAATTACCTGATCTTATGATGAGGTTACTCTTCAATGGACATAGTTTGAGAACCTTTCTCAGAGAATGGGATCTCACTATAAAACTTAATGTTTATGCATTCCCAAGAGCTTCTACAGCATTGGAAAGATGACATGTCGGCAACTGAGTATTCATCGAGCTACACCGTCCTTTCCAGGTACTCGATGAATACGACTCAACCAGTGCTTCAGGGATCAGTCCTCTGAGCGAGTTGAGTTTTGGGAAATCTAAGCCATGGATATTACTTTGTGCACCCCGACTTATATTAGGGTGCTAGAGTGAACATTTGTGGTTGAAACACCCTTGGCTAAGCAGATGTAGTTAGTGGATGTCAACAATGGAAAAAGAAATTGTGGAGACCTCAGAAGTAGGAAGACGAAATTAGTCTCAGAGACTTGGACATGTGAGATGTTCTGAGAAGAGGTCCTATGATAGAGTATCTATATATCAGGGCTAATAGGGTGAGTCCAATCGGCCTAGAGAGAGGAAGTGCTTTTCCAGAGACGGCTGAGGGAATCTCACTAGAGATTGTCCATCTTGTCGGGGTGTTGGTAGGGAAAAAGTGGATGGGCCACCGAGGTAGAGACAGTGACAGGAAAAAATGGATCTGTAGGGTGGAAGACATGGTAAAGAAGTTGGGGGATCTGAAGGAGGTGGTATACATTTCGACATGTTACCACCACCACCCCAATTTTCTCCACACCAGACTCTGGGAGCTGGAGGACAGGGGAAGGGAGTAGGTACATGCAGTCAAGGAATATGACCTAAGAGCTGCAGGAATGATTCGAGGTATGTTCTCTGTCTACTCATAGCTAATGTATTAATAGAAACTAGTTCTAATCATTTATTCTTTTAACGAATCATGTTCAAGACCTAAAGTTTTTGGTTAAACTATTGACTTGGCCCTTATGTCTGGAGATACCAATGGGAGGAGACTTGATAATCACCCAAGTTCCAATAGTGTGATCTAACCCTATAGGTTAGAGTTTTGGTTGGAACCTCTTGTTTATAATGGTGAGACCTTACGATGTTAGTCTAGGTTTGGACTAGTTATCCACAATTCATGGTCAGATTGCCTATTTTAGGAAAATGGTTGTGGTATGTCTCTAGTGATGGGATGGGGTTTTCTGTAGTCAGAAAAAAAAAAGAGAAACTAGGAAGCATGATGAAATTATGTATAACAGGATGTAGCTGATCACTCATGAGTCGGAAAGACTTACCCTTGGAGTTATGGATGTTATGACTTTTCAGTCCCCAGTAATAGTGGCAGTGTACAAGGATGTCTTTCTAGAAGATGTTCTAGTTTTACCTCCCTGTAGGGAGATAGACATCTGAATTGTCCTACACCCTACGATGGCACTCATATCAGCATTAGTATATTGGATGGATTTTTCAATGATTCTTGAGGTGAGGGTATAGATTGAGGACTAACAAATTCCCTTAGTCGAAGATCAATTTCGTAGTTTCTTACCATGGAAACAAAGTATTTTTCCTTATTACAGTTAACCTCCATGGTTATAGGTGATGAAAAGTACCTCCAGTTGGGGGTTATTACCCATCCACTCTTATAATAAGTCAAGGAGTCATATCTCAGTGTTATCGATAGTGAGGCTTTACTTTCTCAGTAGACCATGAGGAACACCCTGATAGATATTCGAAATTTGGGGCGCACGTCATTCCTTTCATAGGACACACAGTAGTAGTAGTAGTGAATGCCTAGAGTGGCGAGACGTATTAAGATATTTATGAGGGTGTCAACGTAGAACTCGGGGATGATGGAATAGGATAAAGTTATGGCTGCCTGTTGATATAAAAGTGGACTTCTTGTTTGAATCAGTTTCTTGTTTTTTCAACTCACCGTGTAGATCCCCAGTGCTTGGAAAGGGATTCTCTTTCCTTCCTTGGGGTTCCAGGAATAGAGTGAGAAACGTTATTGATGGGCTTCATGATGGGTTTATCACAAACGTCTAGGGGACATGATACCATCTGGGTGATCATTGACGACTAACCAATTTGGTCCACTTCCTAGTGATTCGCGAGCAGAGTTTAGTAGAGATCTTGGGATGCATATACATATAAAAGATAGCTTGACTCCCTGGAACCCCCTATATGCTAGTTTCTAATCGGGGTGGTAATTTTGCATCCTAGTTGTAGAGATGGAGTATTGGTAGGAGAGGACCGTCTGTGGGGAATTGATTCTTTTTGTGTGTTCCCGATAGTAGCATGAAAATCTCTAGAACAACACCTGGAGGTGGGGGTCTCATGTTTGTGCTCGTACCCTTATCTATTTGGGTATCCCATGGTTTGGCTTTAGGGAATGTAAATCTTTGAGGAGGGTTGAATGTAATGGCTTGTATTTTTTAGACACTATTTTTAGAAAATTCTTGGGAAAAATAGGAGACTAAGCGCTAAGACAACATGCAATTCCGTGGCCCAGAGTGCCCAGAAAGATCAATAAAAAAATGTTTTGTTTTTAATAGCACTCATGAGAGGTTTTATTTAAAATGTGGAAAAACTCATAAATAGGTTCTCAGATCAGAAATTTGCGGTCACCGTTGCATTCAGGATGGTGGGTTTACCCTATGAGTGACTTACCTTTAGTCGGTAAAGGTCTCCAGTGAAGGACCTATAAAATGGAATAACTGCAAATAAAATAATTAAATATTAATAATTTTACTTTAAAATTCTCTAACTCATAAATATTCACTCGGATTGGAAATCTAATAGTACCATTGAGCTCTTGAGGGTGTGTTTTATTTAGGCAGAGCCTAACCTCAACCAGCGCAGGTTGAGCGTAAAAGTTAATTTTTGGATGATTTTAAAGAAAAATAAAATCAAATTAAAGAAACTTATTTAATTTCCTTCTAACGTTTCATAGCATAGAGATGCTACGATGCAATGATTGAGAAAACAATTATCCTTTAATAAATTAAGCAGTATGGTTAGGTTGTTTCCAAGAGAAATAGTAATGCTAAAACATGTTAACGTGTTTCCTCCATTAATCAGGGGCAGGGTCCAACATTTTAATTCATAATGCTGGATAATTTCTCTAGAACCCTTGGAAGCTCTCTCACCAGCGACGATAGTTTAGAGATCAGACCTTGGATAGAACACTGACGAACGATAGATCAAGATAATTCTTCTTTGGATCTTGAATGATAACGAATCCATAGCAGCAAACGATCCAATCCCAAATAGGGGTTTTATTTATGTGTGATTTCCTTTCCTTGTTCTTGTTTCCAATGACGAACGGGGACCAACCCATGAATTGGATGGTCCATGGTTCGATCGTTTATGCGGGATGGGTACTATTGTTGTTGGATCAAATAGGGGGTTTAAAAGAAAATGATTTTTTTGAAAATAATCATGAAATATTGTAGAGAAATCTTAATTAAAATTAGTCTTTATGAAACCATAAAAATCCGTTCATCCCGTATAAGTTAAAAAAACATTCTCCTCATACTTTTCCTCGAAAAGACAAAAAGTTCCCCCTATGGTAAAGTAAAGAAAGATTCCTTCCATAACACAATGTAAAAGTCAAAGAGGGGTAAACATGAATTTAAAAATATATGGAATAATATTAAACACTTTATGAAAAACACTCTTATGGACATGGAAGAAAAATATAACCCCAGTAAATACTTACGTATATGAAATCTCATATTAAAATGATATTTGAAAAATTATCCCGTACCTTATGTCCAATTTCTTACGTATGTGTCAGAGACTCCTATATTGTGGGTTTAAACATATTATTAACTTATAACATAACCATAATAATATTTATGATATCATATATGATTCACTTATGACTTTATATTACCTGTTCTTTTGTAAATTCCATGTTAAAGCAAAGTTTTGGGTAAAATCGTTTCATTTATCGTACATGTTTTGACTTGTTGTTATTCATATTATTACTTATATCCTGATTTATGTAATTCCAAAATTTAAAACATGATTTATATATAATATATATTCAGCATATAAATATATATGATAGATCGATAAACAAAATGAAATACACCATTCATGGAGACGGTAGGTCATACGTACGCATGAACACTGTTTTCGTTTACTTATTGAATTGAATGGAATTAAGTAAATGAAACAAACATGTACATAAATTTATGTAATATGTTTTTATGATTATTTATTATATATACTTTATAATCATACTTGAATGGTTAATCATGGAAGATGAATCTCATCGCGTTTGTGGAGACAGTAGTTTGTACGTACGCACGAGCGATGATATCATTCTTTTGATATTAAGATAGTATATAATTAGATGGTATATCATATATAATGAATCATAAAAATTTTATATTTATTATCTATACCATTTTTACTCATTATTATGCCCATACAAATGATTAAATGTTTGAATAACAAACTACACCACGACGTTGAGACGGTAAGCCGTACGTACGCACATGTGGTGACTTATTAATTAATAGGATGGATAAAATAACTAATATGGTTGTAAAATTTTTATAATAACATCACAGTATACAAAATATAATGGTGTTATTATTTTAGAATGGAAACAACAAAGAATGAAGAAGTGGTAGAAGAAAGGAACTTGAAATAGGTGGTGAGATATTTACCTCTTCATCGGGTTCTTATTTTTGATTTGATAAAAAGGGCTCCTTAGGATGGCTTTCTAACTAAAGGAAGGCCTCTAGGATGAATTGATAACAGTTTAGAGGGTATTTGGTCAGGGGTTGGCTGATCCAAATGGCTTTGGAGGTGTGAATTAGAGATAAGGGGGAGTGCCCTTTTATAAGAGGGGTGACGGGAACCTTAGGAAAAACATAAAATATTATTTTATAATAAAATAATATTCGGTTTATAATGGATCCAAAGTGACTTATTTCGAGGATAGGGTGGGTATGGGTTGAAATACTCTCAACCAATTGGATTTAGAAAAGTTTAGGTTACCATTTTAACCTTATCATTTAGATTTAACTCTAAGTTAAATAATTTAACTTTTATAGTGTCTTCTTGTATTCTTACACTATATGGTTAATAAACTTGTTATAAACTGCCAATAGAATCCTAATTAGTTCAATAATGTCATATATATTATTATATAAGTATTTATTCCTAATTTTAGATTTTTAGGACCATTATATCAATTAATAATATAATATTTTTTTCAAAAACTCTATTATGTCAATTTTGAAACTATTTGGTATTTTGTTTTTTCTAAAATCATAACAGAATTATTACTTCGAAAAAAAGTCATCTAACCAACCCTAATATGTTATATTAACCTATAAAATTAGTTTAATTCACAAAAATTATCAAATTACATTAATTTGCGTACTTATAATATCAATTATGTTAATATTTCATTAATAAGTTAATTACTGTATCTGCATTGTGTCATAAAAAAAATTAAATTCTTTAATTTATAAAAAATATTAATAAGATACCATTATGTATAAAATCTTTTTATATTTCTAATGAATATTTATAGTTGAATTTAACTTATTTATAACCATATATTAATAATGTTTTAGTTATTAAACTTTGATTTTGACTCTTTTAACTCTTTTTTAAAAATAATAATAATAAATGTCCTAAACTAATCCAAGTTGACCAAAGAGGTTCATATTTTATTCCTAAGGTTTTTTCAGGGTAGAATTATACTTATCCAATAGAATTAGAACATGTGTTAGAGTAATAGTAATATCATTTTTACCCTTAATAACCCTATTTACTTTTAACCATGGTAAATAAAAGTAAAAAGTTTCTATTCATCAAAAATTATTTTTAACTTATTGAACCAAATTTTACTCTTTGATATTAACTGTGTCTCTCGGATTTTTTAAATTACACTCATAGAAGCGGTAAATTTAGGATTTATGTGAATTTACAAATTCTCCTGTAAGGTGGGTAAAAGACGGTGAAAAGTTCTATATAATTTTTATATATCTAAAATTATTATAATATTTTAATAACATATCGTTTTTTAGAGAAAATATGTATTGTGTACAACGCAAGCTATCAAATAAGGTTGATCTTGCGTGTAATACAAAGCAAGAATATTGTTTCGTATACTAAAAGTTATTACGGTGTGGTGTATAGTGCAAGATAATCTTGGTGTAGCGTAAAACACAAGACATTAAAGAAATTAAAAATAATATTTATCAAAAAATCTCGGGGTGTTACATTCTACCCCCCTTAAAATGAATTTATCCCTCGAAATTCGTCGGGGTTATAAATGGTTTACTACTTGAAAGTTTCATTCATAGAAACCCTCATTGTAAAAAGGAATACTAAAACTTAATTTTTAAAAAGAAACATAATAGTTACCCAAATTAAATCATCACTGAGTTTCCACATAGAAGAACATAGGTGAAAATATGGATATGGAAGAGAAATATAACCATCATGTTTGGATGAAGGGTGGTAGAGAACATGGATTTGAAAAAGCCAACAATCACAAAGCCATATATTTGTGATGATCTATGGTACCATCTGATTCATCAAATATGAGGGCACTAAGACAGCATTATTTGTTTTCAAGATCATTTCCCTAATGTTGAAGAATTTTTGAATTAAAAGAAATAATTACTTGATTTTGGTGCAATCTCACTGTTGTTTGTTCCTTGAACAATTTCCACTTCATCTCTTAAAGTAATGAAGTTGAATTTTTCGTCCGTGAAGTGTTAGCAGATCATGAGATAGAATGATATTCCATTCCATCTGTCTCAAACATTAGGTTAGAAAATGTTATATACATAAGTCCATATTATGGTGAGATTAATCGTATATGGTTCAAAAAATGGACTTATACTTTATCTATCATACCTCTTAATAAAATAAAACTAGTTTCTACTGACCAGGTACTTTCGGTAGGCTAGTGGTAGGCAATAAAGGTCTGTCTCACTTCGGTTGTGGTTTCGATTCCCGCAACCTTGTCCGACACGACGGATTATCGCCCATTCTGCAGGTTGTCCCTTTTCTTAAACCATACTATTATAACATTCCAAACATAAAATTGAAAAAAAGTTCTGCCCTTAAACAATACTATCTGATGTTCACCTTAATCCATTCTAACCTTAAGAATTATCCAAAATACTTATTTCCATACTCATAGTATAAAAAGAACGATTACTAAAAAGTTCATATAACTGGCACGAGAATACCATCATTTATCCCCCATATATCAAAAGATATATCTTGTTGGCCACATTCCAAACATGTGATTACCTTAATTATGTATTCTTTTGAAACATGTATTACCATAGAACCTTAGTGAAAACATGAATTCTATCAAAAGTTAACTCATTCCACATACCAAAATCCCAAAACTTCTATATAATCAAACATTGATATCACTTTTTCCTTATCTCAATCATGAGATCAAGAATACTATCAAACATATTATTTTCTTCTTATCCCTTAATTATGCGCATATAATCTGATTTCAAAAAATAATTCAATCACTTTTCATGGTTACTAGTACCATATTTTTATGGAAAACCACAATGGACCAATACATAGATATTCCAATATACCATAAAAGTACCTCAACAACATTATTCTTGAATACCAATAAATAAACACTTCAATCCATCATATTTAGTGATAGTCATGGAATAAGTCCTTCCTTGATTTTGAATAAATATCTTAGGTCAGGGCATTGAGTTGGGTAATTCCCATGTTCTCCATAGATAAGACATCTAACTTCATAACAGTTTGTCACTCTATGACCCTTCTTTCTACAAAGATAACATCTCCCCCTCCATTTGATGTATTCATCAAGGGTCTTCATCCCTTCTTTAGAAATATCAATCTTCCTTTCTATATGGTCCTCACCATGCGAACATGCAAAAAAGTATATCTTTCTCTTATTTTATGAATTAGGAATACCAATAAAGTTCACCTTGTTAATCATATATCGTGATGACTGATTTGGCATAATCACAAAATCATTATTTCTAGGAATTACACAATTTTGTTTCTCATAGTCACCAATTTTTTCATTGGATTCAATGTTGACCCAATTCCTTCTGGTTCCCTCCATTGACTACAACCAAAAACCAAGGAATAAGAAACTGTTAAAATAACAAGGAACCACATAATCATAAAAATTCACTTATGGGATGTCTAACTTATCGCACATTCTTTAATCCATGACACCCTATGTTCACCCTAGGTTATTCATGATCATCAACATAATTCTAGGACTACAACCTATAGTTATACTAAACCATAGGGACAACCCTAGACATCACTTAGAAATATCTCTAGGGATATCACTAAATTTTTCGGATCCTACTTTCCAAAGGTTAACTAAACTTTCGCTCTGATACAAACTGTAGAGACCCAAAGCTTGATGTACATAGAAATTACCTTACCTTTTCAGAATACTTAATACATAACAAAAACATACTCCCATAGACTGTATTAGTTTAGTGTCTTTGGAATCTCAGAACATAATCTTCTAATCATGGTGAATGATCTTCATAATCTCAAATAAATATCTTTCACTTTGGTTTTCTTACCTAAAACATTTATTTATATCTTGGGGAAAAGAAAACATACAAAAGGGTGAGCTCAAATATTCAGTAAGGGTAAACAAATGAAATATCAATCATATCATATTCATAAGAACATAACATTTTGAAAATCTTAACCTGCAAAAGAGATCATAATATAATAACATGGAAAAAATCATTGTATTGAAATTTAATCCAAATAATCATAACATAAAACATGAAACTTTTTGTCATACACACATAATCATAGAAAATAATTTCATATTATTAAAGACTCATTGTCAAGACTATCATAGCAGACAAAGTCCATTACTGAACCGAGTTCACTCCTCGTTCCAGTCCTGTATCACAGAACCAAATTAACTTTCCGTTCCAGCCATGTCCATCTCATGAGATATAAATCTTTACCCAATGAATTGGAGGGAGATATAGGTCCCACCCATCTCATAGTTAAACCATTCTAATGTGTGCCACAAAATCATAAATTATACATCATAGCATAACCCATGTAATGAAAGTGTGATTCTTAAACATCATGCCATCATAATCCATATACGATAAAGGACATCATAAAAATAATTCCATCATAACATAATCAAATAAATGTAATAATAGGGATAAAAATATAACCCTATATTATCTTATATGGAAAATAATTTTGATAAAACACTTGAAATTAATTCTTGAGGAAAATATCCTTTCTTCTTCGAAATCATTTTCTTTTCATAAAATGCCATGCAATTTTAATAGAAAAGAATTTTGTTGAAAATAATCATGAAATATCATAAAGTAAGCTTCATTAAAATTAGGAATTATGACACCCAAAAAATCGTTTCATGTCGTATAAGTTAAAAAAACATTCTCCTCGTACTTTTGCCGGAAAATTCAAAAAGTTCCTCGTATGGTAAACAAAAGAAATATTCCTTCCATAACAGAATATAAAATTAAAAGAGGGGTAAAAATGACTTTAAGAATACATGGAAGAATATTAAATAGTTTATGAAAAACATTTTTATGGACATGGATGAAAAATATAACCCCAGTAAATACTTACATATAAGCAATCTCAGATAAAAATAGGATTTGGAAAAGTATGCCTTACCTTATGTCCAATTTCTGCCATATGTGTCTGATACTACTATATAGTGGGTTTAAAAATATTATTAACATGTAACATAACCATAATAATATTTATAATATCATATATGATTCACTTATGACTTTATATTATCCGTTCTTTTGTAAATTCCATGTTATAGCAACGTTTTGGTAAAATCGTTTCATTTATCCTATGTGTTTCAACTTGTTGTTCTAGATATTATTACTTATATCCTGATTTACTTAATTACATAATGTAAAACATGATTTATATATAATATATATTATGCATATAAATATATATGATAGATCGATAAACGAAATTAAATACACCGTTCATGGAGACGGTAGACCGTACGTACGCATGAACGCTGTTTTTGTTTTCTTAATTAATTGTATGGAATTAAGTAAATGAAAAATATATGTACATAAATTTGGGTAATATCTTTCATTATTATTCATTATATATACTTTATAATCATACTTTAATGGTTAATCATTGAAAATGAATCTCATCGCATTTTTAGAGATGGTAGTCTGTACGTACGCACGAGCAATGATATCATTCTTTTCATATTAAAATCATATATAATTAGATGGTATATCTTATATAAATAATCCTAATAATGTTATAGTTATTATTTATATCATTTATACTCATTATTATACCCATTCAAATGATGAAAAGTTTGAATAACAAACTACACCACGACATGGATATGGTAAGACGTACGTATGAACGTGTGGTGACTTTTTCATTCATAGGATGCATAAAATAACTAATATGGATGTACAATTTTTATAATAACATCACAGTATATAGAAGATACTGGAGTTATTATTTTAGAATAGAAACAACAAATAAGGAGGATGTGGAAGAAGAAATGAACTTGAAATGGGTTGTGAGATATTTACCTCTTCTTCAGGTTCTTTCTTTTAATTTGATCAAAAGGGCTCCTTAGGATGGATTTATGACTAAAGCAAGGCCTCTAGTATTAAGGGAGGAAATTTGAGAGGGTATTTTGGTAGGGGTTGGCCGATCCAAATGGCTTTGGAGATGTGAATTAGAGAGAAGGGGGAGTGCCCTTTTATAAGAGGGGTGAGGCGTACCTTAGGAAAAACATAAAATTTTATTTTATAATAAATTCATATTCGGTTTAAAATTTGTCCAAAGTGACTTATTTTGATTATAGGTTAGTTATTGGTCTAAATCCTCTCAACCAATATATTTTAGACAATTTTAGGTTACCATTTTAACTTTTTCATTTATATCTAACTCTAAGTTAAATAATTTAACTTTTACAGTGTCTTCTTGTATTCTTACATTGTATGGTTAATAAACTTACTAAAAACTGCCAATCGTGGTCCAATTGGTTAATTATGGTCATATATATTATTATATTAGTCTTTTGTCAATACCTTAGATTTTTATGACAATTATATCAATTAATAATATAATATTTGTTTTAAAAACTCTATTCTGTCAATTTTGAAACTATTTGGTATTTTGTTTTTTCTAAATTCATAACAGAATTATTACTTCGAAAAAAAGTCATCTAACCAACCCTAATATGCTATATTAACCTATAAAATTATTTTAATTCACAAAAAGTCTCCAATTACATTTATTTAGGTTTTTATAATATCAATTTTGTTAATATTTCATTAATAAGGTAATTACTCCATCATCATTGTGTCATAAATAAATTAAATTCTTTAATGTCTAAAAAATATAAACAAAAATTCATTATGTGGAAAATCTTTTTATCTTTCTAATTAATATTTATAATCTAATTTATCTTATTTATAACCCTATATTAAAAATGTTTTAGTTATTAAACATTGATTTTAACTCTTTTAACTATTCTTTAAATAAAATAATAATAAATATCCTAATCTAATCAAAATGGAACAAAGAGGTTAATATTTTATTTGTAAGGTTTTTTCTGGTCGAATTATACATATCCAATAGAATTAGGAAATATGTTAGGGTAATAATAATATCATTTTTACCCTTAATTACCCTATTTACTTTTAACCGTGGTAAATAAAAGTAAAAAGTTACTATTCACCAAAAATTGTTTTTATCTTATTGAACCACATTTTACTCCTTGATATTAAATTTTCCTCTTGGAATTTTGATATTTCACTCATATAAGTGGTAAAATTAGGTTTTATGTGAATTTGCAAATTCTCCTAGGAGGTGGGTAAAAGACGGTGAAAAGTTCTATAAAATTTTTATATATCTAAAATTATTATAAATGGACTTCAATGAATTAAATTGAACTTATATAGGTATTATGTGTCTATTTTGACCTAAAATAAATTTAAATAAAATAAATAATTATTTAAAAAATCAGTTTTAAAATATAACTCAGTGTTTTTCACTATTCATCAAAAATTGAAAGTTTTCTAAAAAACACCAAAAATTCACCATAGGCTAGTTTTGATATTAAAAATCCAAAAATGAAGTCCATTTTGAAAGATAAAATTTATAAAATTTTAAAAAGTTGGTATTACTATTCATAACGGCTAGTTAATATGATATTTTAATAACATATCGTTGTTTAGTGAAACTCGTTATTACATACAATGCATGCTATCGAGGAAGGTTGCTTTGCGTCTAACGCAAGACAAGAATAGTGTTGTGTATACTGGAAGATAATATGGTATTGCGTATAGTGCAAGATAATCTTGGAGTAGCGTACAACACAAGACATCAAAGAAATTAAAAATAATATTTCTCATAAAATCTCGGGGTGTTACATGGGAGGACTCCCGGATCGATGACAAGACAATTCAGAGAACATGGTAGTGGATATGGTGACCCATGCATCGCATGGGTGTACGTAGTTTGAAAAATGGGTCACCACAATGATGGTGGAAACCCGCAGAATGACGGCCGGTGGCGGCGGTGTACTGTTGTGCGCAGAGGTGTGACCACCCAACAACAGCATCCACTGGCTCGATGGCTAGTGACAGAGACACCCATAGCAATCCCTAGAGGGCTATGGACCACAAAAACTAGAAGGAGGCTGAAGACGGGTCACGTCATGAGGTAAGAAACCACGGTCATGTGGGACCCCACAGAAACTGGTGTAGGGTGGTTCACATAGTGTTCAGCCACATCAACCAGGTGGGAATTTGGCACCCGCCATGTTTCAGGTGGGCCGGGCTGGGCAGGCGGGCGAGCACTGAGTTGAGCTGGGCCTGTTTGGTTGGTTTGACCCAGATGGTTGGGTGGGACCCAGCGGGTTGGGTCAAGCAGGACCTTGGTAGGGTCGGGTTGGGTCGGTCCGACCAAGTCGGACTGGACCCAGACCCCACTGGCCAATTTTCACTAAAATTCCCATAACTGTCAAACCATACATCTAATTGACGAGTCGTTTTCCACATTGGGACCCTCATGATGAGATAGTCCTTTTGAGATAATCTAAGTGGGTTTTCATAGATTTCTATGTATGTCCTTTTTCATAGGGAGTATGTTATCCCAGAACAAGCATTCTACGAGAAGGAATCATATGGATGGTTGTGACGTGAAGACTATGGATGTAGGTCTAAGTGACTCAGTGAGTCTAAGTGACTCCATGGGTCTAAGTGAATGAGAGGGTCTAAGTAACTCAGTGGGTCTAAGTGACTCAGTGGGTCTAAGTGACTCAGTGAGTCTAAGTGACTCAGTGGGTCTAAGTGACTCAGCGGGCCTAAGTGTCTCAGTTGGTCTAAGTGACTCAATAGTACTAGGGGTTCAATGATTACATCTGATAGTATTTCTTTTCATACTTTATATTTATACCTATGTGAGATTACAATCCTTCATGGTATTTTTTAGTGTTCCTTAACGGTATTCATTCGTGGTATTCGTTAGCGGGGTTTATTTGTGGTGTTTCTTCATGGTATTCCTTAGTGGTATTCCATAATGGTGTTCCTTCATGATATTCCTTCGGGATATTCCTTTGTGGTGTTCCTTCGTGGTATTCCATAGTGGTGTTCTTTAGTGGTATTCGTTAGTGGAGTTCCTTCATGGTATTCATTCATGGTATTCCTTAGTAGTATTCCTTTGTGGTGTTCCCTAGTGGTATTACATGGTGGTGTTCCTTAGTGTTGTTCCGTTTTTGTCTTCCTTAGTGGTGTTCTTTCATGGAATTCCTTAGTAGTTTTCCTTAGTGGTGTTCCTTTGTGGAATTCCTTAGTGTTTTTCTTTCATGGTATTCCTTCATGGTCTTCCATCGTTGTGTTCATTCGTGGTGTTATTTAGTGGTGTTCCTTTGTGGAGTTTCTTAATTCTCTTATTTGTGGTATACTTAATTTGATTCCATTTGTCTTACTTTGTGTAATTCATTTGTGGTTTGGTGTCCCTAGTGAGTATTGTTTTTCTCACTTCTATAGAGACTTCACCCGCACATGTAATGTCTTGTGTGGATGATCGACAACACTGATGGAGTCCTTGGTGGGCTGGAGACAATGGTTCTTTAGGGTGACCCAATAGACGTGGTACACTTCAGAAACTTCTAAACATCATATTGTACCCACCCTTCAGGTAGGGTTCCCTGTGAATGAGATCCAGGAGATTATATTTTTCTATTTCAGTTGGGCTTGTATTCTAGCATGTGTATTTTTTAGTTGACCACGCTTTCTTTGAGATGTGTGAGTGTGTACAGGTACTTATCCAAATGCCTCCCCTTTGTGGGATATACCTCCTCGAGGGATGGTTCGTGACATTTTGACTCAAAGCATCGACCACCTTGTATTTTTCTTAGGGAGGTAATGTATTCAGCAATAATAATATTTAATAAAATCTAACCAAATTATCTATAACATATTCAAATCTTTATATTTGAATATATACTTTAAACATTTATGATCAGTATATTTATTACACTTCCCACTATAAAGATTATTCCACCATATCTTTAATGAAAAAAATAACTACAGGAAACTCCAAATCATGAGTTACTTAATTTTGTTCATGAACTATCAATTTTCATGAGGCATAACATATAACCATATCATTCTTTATAATAATTCATCACAGTCCATTATTTAATACATCAATATAGATTACATACCATTCTCCACTACATGGTAATGTAAGCACATGTATTCTAACTCATCTTCTCTTCAGTTCCTTGAAATTATCCTAAAATCCATCTATCTCGAGTAGCTTAACTCCCTTAAGAGTTAAATTCAATAGTGGATTAGATAATTTTAAGAAATTATCTACTAGCCATTTATAATATTTATCTAAATAAAGAAAAATTTGGATCTTAACACTACTACAAAAATTACCTATAGCCACGGTTCAATAGCCACATTTTTATTGGTCTGTGGCTATAGGTATGATGAAGTCGTGGTTTAATTGTCCCCTTTGGCAATAGATATCTCTAATTTTATTCCTACCTGGTCTTTTATCTCCCATGATCATGCTCATTATTTCCCCTCCCACCATCCTTCTCGGGATTTCCTCTCTCGAAACCCTTATTAACAGCCGATCATCAACTGACCAATTCTCCCTCATCCGATCCACGTTGGCTTCTCCTTCAAAGTTTGTATTTCCCTCACCAGCTTCTTCATTTATGGTTCATCCATTCCTATCACATTCCTTCCTTCTTCCATACCCTTCTTTGAGCATTCCTCCACTATTCGTTGTGTCGGCTGGTGCTTCCCCTCTTCACGTTCGAGCTCCCTTATTCATGTCGCAGTTCATCATTTCTCTTTAGGTATGTTTTCTTACGGATTTTTTTAAAGTATCTAGAAATTTTGGGTGAAATTGGTGGTTGATTCAGGAATCCTGTATTGGGGGTGATGTATTTCATACTAATATATCTCCCCCTATTGATTTGAGGTAGTTATTCTTCATAATCCCCATACATTTAATGTTATAAATAAATTGGGTATATTTAATTCCTTCTTTAGGAGTTTTAATTTTTTTATATGTCTGTAGTAGTATTCTTTCAGTATTTAAATGGATTTTACACTTTGGATAGGCTTAGGCCACTTGCCAAGTGCTTTTAAATTTCCCAAGTAGTGCTATATAAAATATTCAACTATTGTAACATTTTTTTTAAAATGTTACATGAATTCTTTAATTGGTTTTAATTAGATTTTATGTATTAAACAATTTTCATGGACTAAAGATGCAATCTAAGTGTCTTTTTTAAGTAATAATTTGAATTTTATAAATGGATTGAAATGTTTTAAACATTTATTTTTTGCATGATCCTTTTTTGAAATTAGTGTATAGTTTTTAAATTATTTTTATAAAATTGATTAGTTTTCCCTCTTTTAAAATAAGTTTGAGATAGTAGGTTTCTTAGTGATTTTAAAAAGGACTTAAAATGTAATTTTAGATTTTCCAAAATTCATTATTAGTATTGTTTTGTTTCATTCAAAATAGGTAGCTTTATTTTAGAAGGTGGATTTTTTCTAAAAGTTTGATTTTGAATTTTCATTTAGAAAAATAATTTCACGTGGGATTTTAAAACCGGTTTTCACGTGTGTTTTGAATATTTTTTTCAAATAGTTTTTAAAATTGATCAGTCTACTGATAACATTTTTTAAATTCTTGTTGGAATGTTATTTGAAATGAATTTATATATTATTGGAGCCCTCATTTACATATCCATGTATTAATGTGGTCATTGTTTCTTATTACCTCATGGGGTATTCTAGTATTGTTACACCAATTTTGATTATTAATCATGGATATGTGTTTGTGTATTTTTCTAGTGAGGGTGTAGGAGCTGAGGAATGTTTTTTTATGATTTAAATTTGATTCTTTTTATTTTTAATTGATTTTTCCCACATCCATTTTTTTATCAATGGGAGTACACCAGACATACTATATGACCTATGTGAGGGAAAACCAAGGAAGTGACTGTGGCTCGACTAGAGAGTGTTTCATAGTTACACAAAAATGGTTAGATTGGAAGGGATAATAGTTATTTATTCTATAAATACTATTTGATCCCATGGTTGAATGATTTCTTGGGTCTTTTACTTTCAATGATTTTTATTAGATTATCCGGGAAAGGAAAAGTTTAGTAATAACAACATGGGTTCCTTATCATCATTTCATTTCTTTTATTATTATTTTTTTGGGATATTTCACATGATATGTATGTCCTTCATATTAAGCCTTATGGAATTTAATTTTGTACTTATTTTGTATTACCATAGTTTTTTCCATTTGAATGACCAGTTAATTTCTTGGGTTATACATCCATAGATACATTAGGATCATTGTGGGTATATTACATGATGTTGTGTGTGATAGTTCACTTTTAAATGGGTTAATTTATAATGTTTTTAAAGTATGCTTTATAATGGAAGAAGGTTTGGTTATTTTTTGAACTCTTAAAGAAATGGTTTTTCTTGAAATTATTTATGAAAATGTAATTTTCCCAAGATGTTTGGAAGGAGGGAAAATGTGTTTTTCTCTGTTTCTCATCAGTTTAAATTAATTATTTATTTGGTTTAAAAATATCACTTTAGAATACTTGGATGAAAATGTTCGATAAAAAATTATAGTCATTATTTTATATATTTTATAATAAGGTTTTCCATTTTAAAAATTTCTTAAGGATTGATTTTTGGAATTTTATATTTTCAAAGTATTTTAAATCATATTTTATACCTGATGTTCAACCTAAAATTTTATAAAATAATTTACATAGGGATTTACATAGCCTTTTTTGGATGTGACAAATTTGGATTCATTATGTTGACTCTTATATTATCTAAATATAAGGTTTTTAATAATGATTCATACCACTCTTAGAGAATTGGTTTATATATGGTTTAAGGTGAGAAGTTATTTTATCATATTTAGATAGTGGTTCCTATTATTTATTCTGGTAGGACCTTTTATTTTTACATAATTAAAGCATGTGTCTAATTACATTGTTTAATTTGGAAAATTATCCTTTGAATACATTATATAGATAGTGGGTAGAGTTATCTGATGCTCGATGAAAAAAAGGCATATGGATGTTGATTTGTTTCACTGCAAGTATAGTGGTTGTAGACTAGGGGTGATTAGAGGGATTGTTTTTTGACATTAATATACTACTCTATTTCTTATTTCAACATATTTTATTTGGTAAGGATGTCAAATATATGGAATGTTCATGTTAGTTTGTCATTAGATTTATGCTACAATTTTTTATCTATTTTTATGGATAAACAACTACCAAAAGTGTTCCTATGATGTCTGAAAACAATTGTCCATCTCTTAGGGATCATTAATGGCATGTGGGATAGTGGAAATAGATGACTAGTGTTGTCTCAAATGGAATCCCAATCCATTTGATTACAAATAATGTCAGATGTTGAAGGGTTCCTTTATCTATAGGATCCTTGAACCATTTTTTTAATTTTCCTCTTATATTGTTTTGTCTTAGTAATATTGATTTTGAATTTTATTGGGATTCTGAAGGGTGTTTGTGAGTCGGTTCTTTATCACCACCACCTATGATTATGCCTATGTTACCATGAGAAGTTGTTTTTGAATTTTGAATTCATATTTTTATTGTATTTTAGGTTGATTATTTATTGAACCACATTTTCATATATTTTTTTTATTAGGGTCTGGATGGGTTTTTAGATGAAAAAAGTGATTAGTTAGGTTTTTAGGTGGATATATATGAATTGATAAACCAATATATGAACAAATTATCAATACAAAAAATTCAAATAAATTATTGTGTGGGTAGCCTATGGTCTCTTAATCCAAGTGATCATGTTTGTAATGATAAGTCGTCTTATTTGAGTCTTTGTTTGTATGTATCAGGAGATATCCTTAATTAAGAGGGATGAATCAATGCAGAGCATATGATATTTTGATGATTTGAATTGATAATTTTATGTACCTTAATTTATTTTTGGTTTCCATGTAAAATAGGGTTTTTGAAAAATACTGCATTTTATTAAACCAGTTATAGTTTGTGTGCTATGAATTTTAGCTTGTTTATAAATTTAAATTGATGTTGGGAAATATTTTTTTAATTTTATATAATGTTGGTATGTTTGGATAGGTAATTTAGGAAACTTTTTTTAGAAATCAATATTTTTTTAATTATAATGCAATTTAGAAACAAATGGGTTAATTTTGAAAAAATATATTTATTACTTTTAATTAATGTGAAGTGATATATATTTTGAAATTGAAAAAATGATTGATATTTTAGATGATTAGGCTATATCCTTATTTTACAAAAGAATTGGTTGTTTTTAGAATTGTGGGAAAGTGTTTTTCAATTATCTAATGAAATTACGGTTTTAAAATAAATAAGATGTCTAACTGCATGAAAGTAGCTTAATCAATGCAGAAGATTTTGATCCATTGATGAAAGGATGGGTTTTGTTATATGCATCCTTATTCTAATGATTTATTCCAATGACCCACCATCCTTGTGATCCAAAGATATGCTTTTGTGTCTGGAATCAAGACAATAAAATTACCCATAGAATTCTACAAGTTCTTTTTAGCAGGGTGCCTCCCAAAGCATTAGTATCTCAGTAAGAAGTTGTTATCTCCTTTCCTTCTCAGAGATATTGATATTCTTTAGTGAAATTATTTTATGGGTGAGCACATGGATGTCCCTTTGAACTATGCTGCGTATACTCCCAAATATCATTTTCTCATGTGATGTACATCAATTTCCTTTCACCGTGTTCTACACTGACCCAAGTAGTTGTAACGATAAACATAGAATTCACTTAAAATTTTGTTCTCCTTTATTTATAATTATACGATATAGTGAGGGGATGAAAATGTATTGATATTTAACTATTTTATATGAGGCTCTTTGGTGTATTATAATTTTTATTTTTATATATTTGACCTATTTGTTACAAGAACAGAGAAATTTATGCATGTACTAAAAACCAAAACATAAACACACACACCAGATCACATCCTTAATTATTTTCCTTCCTGCTTATCCTGTAAGCCTTATATCATATTGAGGTATCATAAACAAAAAATTTGTCCTATCAAGTATAATGAAGTTCAATACCTTTTATAATATCCTTTTGTGAATTCATCTTACTAAGGTCAAATCCCCAACATCTTATTAATACATTTTGACTAATAATCATTATATATATCAATTTTAGACTGGCACGTTACTCCTTGAGTATTTTTAGGTTGATAATGAATTTTTTTAATCTATTAAATATTTTTTAAGAGGTAATTTATATGATTTACAAATTTTATTTTCTTTCCGGCTTTTCTTTAAAATTATTTTCTTAATCCATCATGTATACAGTGATACTTGATGATTTATTTAGGATGATATTAAAAACATTAACTGATGATGATTACATGAAGAATGTAAACATAACATCCACATTCCTTATATGAAAAATATATAATGAGTTTTTATTTTCGAATATAATATTTTATGTCATAGTTAGGTTATCTTTGTTGTTGGATTAACCTTTTAATATTAATATAGATGTTTTATATTACTATAACAACATTTTTAATTTAATATATATAATAATTAATGCATGATTAACTTCTCACAAAAAAATTTGTTAATAAAAATATTTTATTAAACTTACATATCAATCTGAATATTCATTGTTCGTTGTTGGTTATGGAGTCATGTATCAGTTATCATGTACAATTGAAACACTGATCACATATATTTAAGAAGTCATTATATCTAACTTATTTTACCATTATTTACTTATAGGTGGTTTCTTATGATGAGGTTGGTTCTATCCACTACCATTGAAGGTAGTGAGTTCGATATCGGATTCAAGTAATTTTTCTTCCATTTTCTAATGAGGTTGCATGTTGATGCAACTATCATCATCACCTATTCTATTATTTCCTTTCTCACTAATCTTTTTCCTTCCACTTTTATTTTTAGGTTCCTTTAATAATTATTAATCATATCACTTTTCTGTCAACCACCATTGAAGATAGTGATTTCAACATCAGATTTGTGTATGGATTATTCTATTTTTATTCATTGGCGCTATTTTAATTAGGTTTTTGTTTCATTTTTTGGTTCCAAATATTTTTGTAGTGCGTTTTGGATTTCGTTGAGGTGGATTAGATTCACCATTAACAAAGGATTACATGTCTATGCATTTGTAGGTGTATACATATATACGTTACCCCTTTATATATATTCACTCATGGAAGTATGAATATATATATTGGGGCCAGATTTTCCTATATATAGATATGAAAAATGCATACATGTTTAAGTTTAAAGGGGTATATGCAAGTATAAACATATATCTAAGGACCCCCTTGTGATTATTTGGCCATAAAAATAGTACATAGGGGCTAGGTGTCCTTATATATATGTGAAGTTGCATATTCCATCAAGCAGAAAAAAAGGAAAATTTGAGTTGTCATCGACAAAAGCAACTCGTCTTCAGGTTGAGGTAGGTTCCCTATGCCTAAACCCTAAAAATTTGAATTCTATAATTGTCTGGATGTTTTAAAAACATGTTTCCATAATTGCATTATTATTATAAAAAATGGTTTTCTAATAACCACTACCTTTTTTAAGAAAGAATATGAATATATCCCTTGATCTTATTTATAGTCCTTGTTTAAAGATGTTAACAAATGCTAGTAGTTTCCAGATACAAGAAAAAGATATCTAAATACCATATATTGATCATCCTTAGATAGAGACATTCATGATCTCATTCAACTTACCATTAAATTCAACATAAAAGAAAACTACTTAATTAAAGGATCCATTAGTTCCAATACCAAGATTCCATACATCTACTATGATATCAGGGAACTCACCAATAATATCCCCCTTAAAATATTGCATAAGTAATAGTGTCAACATATCACACTATAAAGACCGAATCTTTTAGGATACATAATTCAATTCTGAGCCAATCATTCTGAACTAACTAGCTTCAAAAAATTTGAGTTGATATCCTAGAAGTACCCAATGGTCTTAAAAAGAATTGTAGATAGGGTATTACTCTTATGGAATCTCACTACCTCTCTATCATTCAAATCAAATTCCATATTCATTAAAACTAGTGAGATCAGACTATCAAAAGGGGGCCCCAAGATATATTAGTGTCTAAAGCACATAAACAAGGGAAATTCCAAACCTCATAGGTTCCAACAGGGAACTAAAACAAAATCCAAAAATACCATTTAGGAACATTTAATGTTCATATTTTGAATCCAAATTCTAATTTAATCCATAACCCATGATTCATATTAAAAAAACAAATTTCCTCCAAAAATGATGAATCAGAAACTTGTGGGGTATTCCAAACATCCCACCTTAACACTTATCATCCCCAAAAATCCATTTTAATCGTCAAAACATGTCTCACAAACTATGACAGTTTTCAATTACCTGAAAACTCACTATTTTCCATATATGAATTCTAAAAATGTTTCTATTACACAAATCCAAACATCAAGGCACGCTTTGCACCAGAAGTCGAGCCACTCACTCATTACGAATGCTAACACCATGAAGGCTTCCACAACACCCATATATCTAGACACTCCTCAGTGTCTTAAATAGATTCATCCTAAATCTTAGGGTTATCCCGACCATACTAATTCTCTCGTGAAGGTTGACTAAACATCATGGTGCTCCTAACCATATGAATTTCCAACTACGAATGATCTTCTAATGGTCTATCGACCTAGTAAATGGATTTTGAAAAATTATCTCGATGCGGTTTTTGGCTCACTGCATCCAACCCCGTGAAAATCACTAGTTTTTCTCCTCTGGATAAATTTTTATGAAATTTCTTAGTGTCACGTACTGGTGTGGTATCACATCTTTCAATCAAGATAAATTCACCTCTTGAGGCATCATGCGATCATATAATGCCTACACGTAAGTCTGATCCCAAACTCTGACTCTCGGATTACCATAGATCATACATGTCATCCAATGGTAGTCAATACCGCACTCCCCACCGTATGGATTCCCATACCTTTTTCTTATGTCTTCACATAACACAATTAATCAACCGCTGATACAAACATTTCCTATTAGAAAACCTCAATGACAATACCATTTCCAAGGAGAAAAAACTAAGGCTATCATGAGGGGGGGGTTGGGTTCTGGGTTTTTTTACAAATGGTAGGGGGTGAATGGGGTGGGTAGAGGTGTGGTGGGATTAGGCAGAGGGTATGGGGTCCAAGGGGTGTGCCGAGGGTGTGTTGGGTTTTTTTCTAGGTGTAGGGTAGGGTTTGGGGGAATGGGGGTGTGCTACGAGGGGTGCAGTGTGCAAGGGGTTGAGGGTGTTGTGTGCTTGGATTTTTTCAAGGCGTGGGGTAGTGTACAGGAGGTCGGAATGGGGGTGTGATTGAGGAAGGGGGCTATCCCGGGGTGTGTTCTAAGGTTGGGGTGTGCAGAGGGTGCTATATTTTTTGCAAGGGGTGGGGTAGGGTGCAGGGGGTGAGCATGGGGGTGTGCTTGGGGGGTGCTGTGTGTAAGGGGGTTTGTAGGGGGTGGGGTAGGCAGGGGGTGTGCAGGGGAAGGGGCAGGGGAGGGGTGCATGGGGCGGGGGGTGTGTTGGGGTTACGGGAAGCGTGGGGTGGGGGATCCAAGTGGTGTGTTGGGGAATGGGTGTGCTTGTAAGGGGGTGCTGGGGTTTTTTCAAGGGGTAGGTTACGGTTTTGGGGTGGGAATTGGGGTGTTCTTGGGGGGTGTGCAGTGTGTAGGGGGGTGTAGGAGGGTTGTTGGGTTTTATGGAAGGGGTATGGTAGGGTGTAGGAGGTGGGCATGGGGAGTGTTCTTGGGGGTTGTGCATTGTGCAGGGGGGTGTTCAATGGGTGGGGTGGGTAGGGGTTGTGCGAGGGAAGGGTCAGGGGTTGTATAGGGTGAGGAGGTTGGGGGTGTGCTAGGGGGAGGTGTCAGGGGGAGGGATGCAAGGGGAAAGGGTGTGTTGGGGGTAAGGGGAGGGTGGGGGTCCAAGGGGTGTGCTAGGGAAGGGGTTTTTTGGGGGGTTGTGGTTTGGGGGTGTGATGGGTTTTTTTGTAATGGGTAGGGTAGGTTGTAGGGGGTGGACATGGGGGTGTGGTTTGGGGAGTGGGCAGTGTGCAGGGGGTGTGTGTAGGGGTGGGCTGTGCGTGGGGGTGTTGGGTTTTTTCAAGGTGTAGGGTAGGGTGCAAGGGGGTGGGTATGGGTTTGTGCATTGGGGGGTGTAGTGTGTAGGGGGTTGTGTGTGTTGGGGGCGTTTTCAGGGAAGGGTGAGGGTGGGGGGTCCAAGGGATGTTCTGGGGAAGGGGAAGGGGTTTGAAGGGTGAGGGCGCATGGGGGTGTGCTGGGGTGCATGGGGTGGGTAGGGGGTATACTAGGGGTAGGAGTAGGTTGGGGGGGTCCAAGGGGTGTACTAGGGGTGTGTTGGGGTTTTTGAAAGGGGTAGAGTAGGGGTGTAGGGGGTGGGAACGAGGGTTTTATTGGGGAGTGAAGTGTGCAGGTGGTGTGTGCAGGAGGGTGGGGTCGGTAGGGGGTGTGTTGGGGAAGGGGGAGGGGGTGTGCAGGGTGAGAGGGTTGGGGTGTTGTGCTGAGGGGATGGGCAGGGGGAATGGTGCAAGGGGCAGGGGGTGTGCTGAGGGGAGGGGGTGCAAGTGCACATGAGTGTGCAGGGGGGGTGTTCAAGGGGCCTATCCAGGGGGTGAAAGGTTAACTTAATGAATTTAATGAGTTAAATGTAACCGAACATGGTCAACTGGGAAACTGAGAGGTAATGCCTCGTGTAGTGAATTATGTTATGGTTATGCATCCTTTCTAATGTTTATTTTGATGGCATGACACTAGATATCAACCCAGGACCCACAAAATTGTGCCAAACGGTTTGGTAAGTCTTCCACCATATTGGATTTACAAATTGGTACAAGTGAGATGACTTTGATATCCAATCCAAAAACCCCCATAAAAAATCCAATTTTCAAACCATTCTTAGTAAACCAATGAAAAAATTGATAGTTGTTTTCTCCAATTTCCACATAGATTAAGGATAGGTTTGCAACATTCAGGGGGGTGTTCAAGGGGTCTGCCTAGGGGGTTGCATGGGGGTGTTCGGGGGGGTGTCCAAGATGGGGGGGAAGGGGAATGGGTGTGCAAGGGGTGTTCAAGGTGGCTATCCCGGGGGTGTCCAGGAGGGAGGATGAGCAGTCTAGGAGTGGGTGTCCAGGAGGGGCGGGGCTATCCAGATGGGAGGGGGTGTCTAGGAGGGGGTTGTCGGGGGAATGGTTGCGCAAGGGGTGTTCAAGGGGGTGAAGGGGTGGTGTGCAGGGGGTGCAAGGGGTGGTGTCCAGGAGGGGGGTGTTTGGGAGGTGTGGCTATCTAGGGGTGTGTCTATGAGGGGGGATTTCCAGGGGGGATTTCTAGGGGGGCTACTCCAGGGGTGGGGGTGCAAGGGAGCTATCCAGGGGGAGGACTAATGTAGGGGGGTAAAAGGGGGTGTTCAAGGTGCTGCATGGGGTTTGTCTAGGGGGTGGGCTACTATAGGGGGTAGGGTGTTCAAGGGGGGAAAGTGGGTTCTCCTGGGGGTGCAAGGGGGTGTCTAGGAGGAGGGGGCATGGGTCTGCAGGGGGGTGCCCAGGAGGGAGAGGTGTCCAAGTGGGAGGGGTGTCCAAAAGGGGGGGGGACATGGGGGTGCAGGGGTTATATAGGGGGTTGTATAGGGGGTGGAAGGGGGCTGTTAAGGGGGGCATGGGGTGTAGGGGGGTGTTCAAGGGGGGTTTCTAGAGTGGTGCAATGGGTTGTCCAGGGGGTGCAAGGGGACTATCCAGGGGAATGGGGTAGAAAGGGGGATATCTAGGGGGGTTCAAGGTTGTGCAATGGGTTTGTCTAGGTGGTGTAAGGGGGTTGTTCAGGAGGGCATGGGGGTGCAAGGGGGCTGTAAAGGGGGTTTGACATAGCAAATTTATGTGCAGATTTTTTTTTCAAATAATGAGTATTTTTTAAATTTCTTCAATGATAACACACTTTTATTTTAATTTTTAATTTAAATAATGGTTACTTTGAACTTTATAATGATTATGAGAAAAATTGAGAAAATTGCATAACTTTGGATTTTTTGATAGATTTTTATCACGAGATTTTTTTTGTCATTTCGTAAAAAATATAATTCCAAAATTCATGATTATTTTTTTGTTAGAATCATTATTTTATTTCCTTAAAATTTATTTTCAGGACATAGATCCGATTCGGTGATCTATTGGTCCAAAAAATTCATTGATGTTGGAAACTTTTCTGGGGGGACAACATGGACCCCACCACTGTAACATATGCACAAATCATTCTCCTCACCTCCAATTTAGATGACTCCTCATGGACTAGAACAACGACACATAGGTCCAGCTCTAACAAAAAGTTTAGGGAGTTTTGAAGTCATTGATGTGGCTCTTGATGGTTATTTTTTTGAAGGAAGCTTACGGGAACCTGCATCCAGAAAACAAAACCGCCAATAAAATATACATAAATCATTCATCCGGTGTCCAAATGAGTTGAAATTTGGAGGGGAATGACCAAAACATTAATGAAAAATCTTTATAGAGGGGTAAACGCATGAATAGACCATTTATTGGGCCAAAAACATGCAAACATTTGATGGACAGAATTCTACCTATAAAAGGAGGCCCTCGCCTCCTTCTCAAATCATCAGCTTGACACCAACAGCCAAGATGGGATCCCACCAGGGCACAGAACACTGCTTCATCTCTCTTCCCCCATCATTTCTTTTTTTATTTTATATTCATTTTATTTTCATTTTAGTTTTATTTTCAATTGTTATTTAAATTTTAGTTTTATTAATCCATTCATTTGTGTTTCACCATCCATCCCACACTTCTTTTTCTCAATTATCTTATTTTAATAATAAGTATTATTTTCATTATTCTTAGTATTAATATTAATAATAATATTATTATTATTATAATTATTATTATTAAAATTATCCTTATTATAATTATCACTTTATTATTTTAATGCTATTTTATTTTCTCTCTCTCCTTTTTCAGAAAATATTTTCATAATAAGAATAATAATTATTATTATTATTATAATTATTATTATTTTTATAAATACTATTATTTTAAGAGTCATTATAAATTATTTATTCTTCTATCTCTCTCTCTCCTCATTCATCAACCATTGTGATATCCTACTCTCAGAAATGAGAGGCTAACCCCAAGACATGGCACGTGGGGAGGTTAAGGTGTTCTTGAATTTTCTTTAATGTTTATTTTAAATTTGTGATAGACTTGAGTAGTATCCTTGGGCGATATGAATGATCGTAGTTGGGTAACAGTCCCCAATGGCATGTAATTCAAGCTATTTCTATTCTGGAAAACAATAGTTATTCAAGCATGAGATATCATGTTTGAGTTATCAAACTAGAACCAAACATATAATGGAGAATAATGATTGAACCTAAGACTAACCCCCCAAAACAAGTTTTTTCTTCATTAACTCATTCCATTTGCATTACTGGATATTTTGTATTTTTTATATCAAAATTACAAAAAAATATTGTCATTGTTTTCATTAGATAATAAAAACAACAAAAAGAGATAGTTTATGTGATATATAATAAATTATGTGAACCAAACTAAAAGTCTCCTCAATAGAGATGACCCTGGTCAGCCACTGTGCTGTACTTGGAAAAATATGATTGTTTTTTTCCATGACCCATGATAGGTGTGCGTCAGAACTAGCACCGTTATTGGCGATCCAATCAGTTATTCATTTAATTTTTCTATTTATAAATATTAGATAGATTTCATTTCATTTAATAAAATAAATAAAACAAAAAAAATATTTCCATGATGAATTTAAGGATTATTATTCATCATGGATAGACAATTACTCACAGGTGCAATGACAACAAGAACAAGATGAATATTTTAGAACAGCTCAGGTGCTAGAACTTATAGAAAACATTGAACAACTACTGAGAAAAGATGAAAGAGAATTTTACTATGTTTGTGCATTAATGGGGAAACCCAACCCTAAGTAGGATCAATAAGTTTAGGTGGAAGAGAAATAATTACCTACTGATCTATAAGTTGGAGATCAAAAAATATTTGATGAATTATTGATTAAATTTGAGGAACTTCATGATCTCCCCACACAATAAAAAGAGTTAGATCCAACACCACTGAAGGAATAAACCACCCAGGTTGTGGAATTTGAAGTCATGGTGGAGGAGGCCGACTACTTGCCTCCACCATTAGAGAGTCTACTCCAATAGGCACTTACCACTAAGGCATTGGTTGAATCTGAACCAAGCCAGGGAGTTTATTAATTCTCATATTGTATCTCTTCTGGTTTTATTGAAACAGAATTATACATCAGTACCTATTGTTTTGATTATACAAAATCATACAATCATAACTATTCCTTGGTGGAAGAAGATGAATATTGATATGCACCTACTAAAAAACTTATGGAGATCCCTGGACATGTTGAATATATTCTCAAGGAATTTTATGAAGATATGCCAATGGATTTTCCTAAAGAAACCATGCCAAAAGTTTCTTACTTTTATATTGGTGGAAGAAGATGAATATTGATGCACAAGTAGCAACCGAGAAAAAGGATGATTCATAATTCATCCTAACCCCACCATGAAAGTTATACCTTATTGTGAATGGGGATGATATGGTGTACTCAATACATGGATCATTACTCACCCAGAAGGATGAAGAACAATCTGAGAAAACCCACATGTGTTGGTTCCAATAAAAGAAGATTCATCCACCTAATAACTTTGGATAACATCTAGTACTTCCCTCTGGAGGCAGTAAAAATTCAGGGCCCACTTGGGGGATCATACAAAGATTTATCATTACACGATTTCTTGGAATTTATATTTCAATTTAATTTCATAGGAAGTAGTCTAGAATGCATCCCCCTCCCTCATATTTTTTAGAGCTTAAATGAAATAATCCTTGAGACTAATTGAGTGATTTTAATTTTTAGGATCATGATAGTAAACAGAATCCCAAGACAGTGGAGGGGAATGACAAAGTTTCATGCAAAAAAGGGAGTTAAATTTTAGTCTACTGTCTAATAAATTTTCCAGAAAATGTTGTCAGATTTAAATATAAAATTACATACATACACTTGAATTCATGTTTTACTCGACTTATCTTAGAGACATGAGTTTCTTAGGATTCCTGTGATGTCATGTTTTATATTTAAATTTTTATATGATTAAATGATTGAAATAAAGAATTGAATTTTTAAAATGATACATGGATATTGAAATAATGACTCATGATTTAAAGGAATTAATTAATTCATGTAAATGAAATTTCCCTAACATCTTTCATGCTTTGAATTTATGAAGTTCTTGTAAATTGATTTATTATTATTAGTCATGCCATTAGTGATTGTCGAATGTTATATTTCTCATTCCCAAGACGATTTATATACAAAGTACTTCCTATTTATTCTTGAGCATATTTTGTGAGTGATCTTGGGACATGTAACATACCAGAACATGTATTGATACTTGTCAAATCTATGACTATAAAAAATAGCATTAAAAATGATTGAGGAGTCCTTTGAAAAGATAATATTATTTAAAATACAACCTTTACATCAATACTTCTTTTATCCCATAGAGACCATGAATGACCTTTATTGGAATGAGCCATTTTTCAAGCCATTTTTATCCATTCCAACCCTTCTCTGAGTATTTTCATGATATTTTAATGTTTAAGTGTGGGGGTAAAGAGAATCATGGTGGACGAGATGATATACATTGTAAGGAAGAAGTGTGGGGGTTCTATTATGTCAAATGTAAAATATTTTGTAATCGTTCATTATAATCTATTGTTTCTCCCTCTTGAATTAAAAAAAATGAAAAAATGACAAAAAATCAAAAAAGAAAAAAAAAGAAAAGAATGGGTTGTGATTTTGGAAAACCAAAAATCACAATTTTTCAGACTAATGATATTATAATTATATGTGGTTAGATGATGGATGTGTGGTTTTATCTAATCATAACATCTGACAAAGGAAAAAAGGAACAAAATAAAAAAAATCAAGAGGGTACCCAAATAATTCATTATTCTTACATGATCATAACCTTTTCATAGAGTTTTGGGAAGTGGATGTTACTACTTTGATGGGGAGAATTTCATTACACTTTTACTTTTGATATCATGAATTGTAAATAAGAAATTATCCTCCTTCTTGAGTCTTAATTTTTAAAATATAAAATCCTACAAACCTTAAGACTTAGAGTCATTTGAACCTTTATATCAAGTCCTCGTGATTTTATGTGTCTTTGGTCTTTTCAAAGCAGAGAAAGTAGTTCATTTATAATAATATGGATAAGAAGCATGTTCCCATGATTTGAGCCTAACTCTCTTGAATTGTATCATAAGTGATGAGAGAAATGAATCAAAAGTTAGTAAAATCACGACTTGACGTGTTAAATAATAATGAATCAAGGAGCTTGAATGAATGAAGGGAGAAGATCCATCAGTTTTAAAAGGGGAAAAGTAAAATATGTGAATTATTTGTTTCTTTAAAAAATGGAAAATAAAATTGTTATTTTATTCTGATTTTTGAAATATTATTTCACATTGAAATTTTTTTGCTTTTGTTTTGAATTGTAATTTGAATATTGGTAACATTAGTGTCCTCTGATTTCCATGTTGAGATTTTATACTTGAAGACAATCATGGTTTAAGTGTCGGGGTATTTGACAGAGCAAATTTATGTGCATATTTTTTATCAAATAATGAAGATTTTTTAATGTTTTTCGATGATAAAGCCCATGTATTTTAATTTTTTATTAAAATAATGGGTAGTTTTACCTTTATAATGATTATGAGAAAAAATGAGAAAAGTGCATAATTTTGGATTTTAGATTTATTTTTACGACAAGGGTATTTTTTTTCATTTCGTAAAAAATATAATTCCAAAATTCATTAATCTTTTTTAGAATACATATTGTATTTCCTTAGACTTTCTCTTTAGGATCTATAACTGATTCGGAGATCTATTAGTTCAAAAAACTCATTGAAGTTGGAAACTTTTCCGAGCAGACAGCGTGGACCCCACCACCGTAACAGATGCATAAATCGGTCTCCTCACCTCTAATTTAGGTCATTTCACCTGGAATATCATGAAGTACACATAGCGATAGATCTAGATCAAATTTTGGGGTGTTTTTAAGTCATTAATGTGGCTCCTGGTGGTTATATTTGTGAATGAAGCTTCATGGAACCTGCGTCCAGAAAAAAACCACCAATGTAAAAATCAAAACTCTTTCATCTGGTGTCCAAATGAGCAGAAAGTTGGAGAGTGAATGGATATAATAGTAATGAACAATATTTATGAAGGGTTACATGTGTGGATAAACCATTTATTTGGCCAATAATGCACAAAATTTCAAAATACAAAATTCTGCCTATAAAAAGTTTCCCTCGCCTCCTTCCCAAATCATCAGCACGACACCCACAACCAATGAGGGATCCCACCGGGGGACGGGCCGCTGCTAATTCTCTCTTCCCCCTCATTTATTATTTTTATTTTATTTTTATTTTACTTTTATTTTACTTTTATTTTACTTTTATTTTCATTTTTAATTTAAATTTTAGTTTTATTAATCCATGCATGTGTGTTTCTCCATCCATCACACAATTCTTTTTCTCAATTATCTTATTTTGATAATAAATATTATCTTCATTATTATTATTATTAATAAAATGATTATTAATATTAAAATCATTAGAATTATCATTATTATAATTGTCACATTCTTATTTTATAGTTGTTTTCTTTTCTCCCTCTCCTTTTTCAAAAACTATATTCTTAATAATAAAAATAATATTAATTAATATTATTTTTATTATTGTTTTAATAATCATTATAAATTATTTATTCTCCTCTCTCCCTCTTTCCTCATTCATCCACCATTATGATCTCCTACTATCAGAAATGAGAGGCTAACCCTGAGGCTTGGCCCTGGGGAGGTCAAGGTGTTCTTGAATTTTCATTAAAGTTTATTCTAAATTTGTGACAGACTTGAGAAGTATTCATGGGAGAGATGAATTTCCATGATCTGGTTATGGTCCCCAATGACATGCAACTCAAGCTATTTCAATTATAGAAAATAATATTGATTCAAACATGAAATTACATGTTTGAGTTATCAAACTAGAACCAAACATGTAATGGATAATAATGATTGAACCTATGACTAAACCCCAAAACCAGGATCTTTATTTATTAACTCATTTTGTTTTCATTTCATGATAGTTTAGATTTTTCTTATAAAAAAACACAAAAATATTTTCATCATTTTCATTGAATAATAAAACAAAGAAAATAGATAGTTTAGGTGATATAGACTAATGTAATTCAAACACACTAAAATTATTCTCAAGAGCGACAACACCGGTCAGACACTGTGCTGTATTAGGAAAAATATAATTTTTTTTGTCCATGCCCTGTGACAGGAATACATTAGGGTTCAAGGGGGCTATCCAGGGGGTGGAAGGGGACTTTCTAGGGGGAATGGGGGTGCAGGGGGGGGGGGGGGTTTCTAGGGGAATGGGGGTGTGGGGGGGGGGGGGGTGTTCGAGGGGGGTGTCCAAGGGGGTTAATGAGGGTGTAAGGGGGCTATCAAGGGGGTGAAAGGGGGCTGCCCTGGGGGCATGGGGTGAAAGGGGGTTGTCCATGGGGGTTCATGGGGGATATCTAGGGGTGCAAGGAGACTGTCCAGGGGGGCATGGGGGTGTAAGGGGGCTATCGAGGGGGGAATGGGGGAGCAGGGGGTTTTCATGGGGGTTGTCCAGGGGTGCAAGGGATTGTCTAGAAGGAGGAAAGCGGGTGCAGGGGGCTATCCAGGGGGAGCAAGGGGGTTGTCCAGGGGGTTCAAGGGGCTATCTAGGGTGTTTAAAGGGCATTGTCCAAGGGGGTGTTAGGGGGTTGCCTCGGGGGGGAATAGGGGTGTAGGGGGCTATCCAGGGGGTGCAAGGGGGAAATCCAGGGGGTACAAGGGGCTGTCTGGGCGGTTCAAGGGGACCATCTAGGGGTCATGGGGTGTAAGGGGGTTGTCCAGGTTGGGCATAGGGGTGTTCAAGGGGGTTTTCCAGGGGGTGTAAGGGGATATACAAGGAGGTTCATGGGTGATGTCTAAGGGGTGAAGGGGGATTGTCCAGGGGGAATGGGGGTGTAAGGGGGCAACCCATGGGGGTATGGGGGTGTTCAGGGGGGATGTGGGGGTGTTTTTTATGAAATGGGATGGCCTACAACTAGGGTTTTAAATCGTGGATATATGCCTATTTCCACGGTTTTAAACCGTGGATAAGCCAAATAGCCACGACTTTGAACCGTGGAAATAAGCCCTCTGTGGATTAATGTTCTACGATGGTTTCAAGTCGTGGCTAAAGACATAAATCTAGGTTTTAAAACCAAGGATATATCTCTTTATCCATGGTATGAACCATTCCACGGTTTCAGACCATGGCTATAGATCTTGCCCTATATCCACGCCAATACCCCCCATGGTGCATTGAACCATGGATATAAATAATAGCCATGGTTTTTGGGGTTATAGCAAAGGTTTGAAACCATGGCTATAGGCTAAATTTATAGCAATTTATTTACTATGTCTGGTCTAGGCCAATAAACTCATGCACAATTGTCATATCATCGATGTTTCTTTTATCCCTAACAATAACAGATAAACATCCTTTTTGAATTGGAATCAAGACCCATACAAGGGATGTAATTTCCATATAATGTTCATATATATAGTATCACTAATAGACAGTCATATTATGGGTTTTAATATCAAACATGACATATTTTCCTTGATAATTGATGTGGTATTTAGGTATAGAAATCCAATCCATGCCTATGATAACCCCAAATTATACCAAAGGTAAAATAACAAGATTCTCAGGAATCACATTCCCATAAACATCAACTTGAGAATAATCAGAGACTCGAGAAGTGATCATCATACCATTTTGGTTTTTACCTCTAATTAAACATCTAATAATTGAGGTGGTATTTTAATACCTTTTTAATGTTCTTCATATAAAAAATAGTTGGTAGATCTAGAATCAAATAAGACATTATTAGTTCACGAGTGGATGATAAGTGTAAATTTCACCACATCGTTATTATACCCCTCATCATAAATAGTGATTTTAAGAGATTTACATTTTATCTCACTTAATAAGTTACCGACATTGATCATTTTCATTAACCGTTGAATTTGGGCACTGGTTAGAACAGTTCCCATAATACATGAATTTGAAACGCGATAGTGTGGGTGGTGCATTCTATGGAACTTTATCTCTATTTTCATAATTAGTTATATTATTCCTACCAGTATGGAAATAAATTCTTTGATTACCTTCTTTCATAACCATAAAATATTTACCAATCCCCTTAAGTAAAATTCCTATGTGTTTCGTCCCACTTTTTGAGTGTGAAGGAAATATCATCTTGTTTTCTCTATAGTGTTTAGAGTTTCCTTTAAATTCCATATTACTTTTCTTATCAAAACCATGAGATTTGTGGGTAAATCCAATCTCCATTTCTTCCTTGACAGCACAAATAATGGTTTTGTTAATATATAATTAAGTCCCTTATGGTCAACTCTTTTTATAGAATTGGTTTTAATCCACTAAAGAATCGATAAACCTTGCTTTTAGGTTGGATTATAAAACTAATTCCTTATCCATTTTTGTATAAATATTATGATGACTATACCTACTGGAAAATACTTTTTTAAACTCATACCATTATAGGGAGTCAGTCTCATCTTGTTGACTTGTATTCCTTATAATATCCTACCATTGATTTGCTTCTCCTTCCAAATGATAGAAATCCAAAATGACTTTTTCACGTTCCAAACAATGGATAATAAAATAAATCTTTTTACTAGTACTAATCCATTATTCTACAATAATTGGATTATCATGAGAACTAAAAGATGGTGAATTTTTTCACATGAAGGACAAAAAGGAATGTTGTTCCATCCTTTGATTATTTTCATGTTCAGTGTGATTCATAGCTTGATAATGTTGTCTGAGCATAGAAATGATATTTTTCATTTTATCTCCTATAACATTTGATTTCTCAAGGGGAAAATCATTGAATTTTCTTCCACAATTAGCATTAACATGATTCCTTTGGGTTCCAACCACTGACTAAAAAAACATAGTGTAAGAAATAATAATCATAGTGGGGAACCACATAATCAAAAAGAATCACTTATACAGTGTCCAAATTGTGAAACCTAATTTTCAATCAATGTCACCTTAGGTGTAACCAATTTCATTAATGTTAATCATCTATTTAATTCCTTCATGATTGTTTGTAATGATTTTCTGAATTTCCAAAGCATATCTTCCAAGAACGTTAAATTAGGTGTGCATAAAAGGAAAATTGTCATGCAACAGGTGGTGATAAAGTCTAGATCAATATTATATTTTCAAATTTATTACACCTAGGTATAATTATTATAGATTCACATCCACTTGTTGTATCTAGATAGGGATGTAATTTCTCAAAAATCATTACCCCTATACTTTACCAAAATTCTAGAATATTTTCCTATACTTAGACTTATCCCTATATGTCTCAGTAAAGTTTTCTCATTCGAGTTTCCAAAGATTTAACTAAAACATTCCTCTGATTAAAGCTATAGTGACCCAAGATTTTCATTCAGAACTATTCTTATCATAATAAATGAGTATTCAATATATATCAAAAATATATGCATGAGGACCATAAAGCATTGGGTACTTTGAAAATTGGATACAAAATATTCTTATTTCATGAATGATATTAAAAATATCCCATAAAGATCTTCCCACAAAGTACAATTCATAAACAAACCTACTAAAGAGCATTCTTTATAACCTAGGGAAAAGAAACATAAGAAAGGGTGAGATCAGATTCTCAGTAAGGGCAAACACAGAAGATATCAATATAACATGAGAATAAGGGTAGTATAACCAGAAATAACATATAAAAAACATTCCCTAAATATCATAGATCATAAACATGATTCATGGCATTAATAAAGGTAGTTCATAATATAGGATTCAAAACAGACTCAAACTACATAATCCAGCTGATCATAACATTTTCAAAAGACATATATTTGTGGCATACACCTAAGCATAGAAAACATTATGTCAAGGTTACTTACCAAGGAATTCATAACATCTTAGGATTGGTATAACTACCTATGTACCTTTTTTGGGGTTTGGATCACATCTCATGTACCCACTTTTTTGGGCTTGGGATAACCTCTTGTTTACTCTCCTTTTTCGGTGTTGGGATAAACTCATGAGTACCCTCTATACACATAGAACATTGATCATTACCCAATACATTTGAGAGAGATATAAGTCTCACCCATCACATAATCCATAAACGTTTCCACCATAAGATCATAAAATATTAATCATATCAAAACCTATGAAAATAAATTGTTCTTATAAACATTTTATCGTTTCATAACACAAGGTAAAAGAAATGGGTTCAATAAAAATTTCATCATTTCATCATAACAAAACCAATGGAAAAGGAATGGGTTTCCTAAAAAGATTTTCATAATAAACATAGACCATTCAAATAATGAATTTCAATGTTATCAAGGGATCATATGCCCATAAAATATTAAGTAACATCAAAGTATTCCATCTAATATAGAAAATCATTTTGAAAGAACTCTTGGATAATTTGTTAAAGAAAATATCATTTTCTATTTAAAATCAATTATTTAAAATATAAAAAATTCCCAATTATTTTGGAAAAAATATTATTTAAAAATAAAATTTAAAAAATTTAATGGAAGATTCAAATAATTGAGTTTTCATTATGATTTAAAATACCATTCATGACATATGTTAAAACAAAGATTCCTTCCACATTTTTGATAAAAATCCAAGAGAACCTAATTCAGAAAACAACAAGAAGAGTCATTTAAAAAAATTATAAAAAAATAAAACATGGTAAAAAATGACTTTAAAAAATCATTATATAATAATAAATAATTTCTTTAAAACATTTTTTAGAAAAACATATACATAGAAGAAAAAATATTTTCGACTGAAGAGATAAATACAATCGAGTTTTCTATAAAATTTTATTTTGGAATGTTGAGTACATGATGGGAGGAAAATTAAATTAAAAAATTTATTTTCATGAAATAACATTATGATAACAAAATTCATGATGTTATTTTGAGATATATCAGAATTTTTCATCGTCAAAATCATAATCATAAACAATCTTCGTAAATAAATAGATTGTATCATTAGACCGTTACCACATTGGTATCTTTTAAATAATAAGATTCATGAAATAAATATTATTATATGGATATGTATATCTAATAATTTTGATGATAAAAATCATAAAAGACATCCATGGCTATTATATACACCACAAAAAAGGAACAAGTGGTTTATAAGACATGTGTCCCACTGAAATAAAATTTAGACGAAAATCTCTTGATTTGAGTCTCAATTTCCTTCTTACACATTCTAATATCCTATAACATAAATATAATTTTTTAACATATATAAAATAACCATAATCATATTTATTACACCATATATTATTTACTTATGACCTTTTATTATGTGTTTATAAACAATTCCATATTTAAATTATGTTTCAGGCAATAACTGCTTCATTTTACTTATATATTTTGGGTAGGTATTTCTGGTCCATTGAAATTGATCATGGATAAATAACGCCTATATTTTTAAATAATATATTAATATAATATATATTTATTATATATTTATTTAGATTAATCCATTATACTTAGCTATAGAAAATTAAATGCACTGTTCATAGAGATGGTAGGTCATACGAATGCAAGAACGTTGTTTCCATTTTCTCTACATATGAAACAAAAGGAAGTTAAATAATATATCATCCTTATAGAGCCATTATTATTTCATATATATCAAATATAATAATCAAATTAATCCTTATTACCATTTATTAAAAAATTAAATTAAAAATGTTTCACATCGCTTCGTGGAGGGGCTAGATCACACATACACACAAGAAACATTATCATTTTCGAAAGGATTGGATGGTAATAAGGTAGATGGGATATTATTATTAGATGTGTATACATATTTTATAAATATCATATATAAACATTAAATTCATTATTATCTCCATTATTGAGAGGTAGTTATGGAAAATGAATTATATCGGTTCACAAGACGGTAGTCCTCCATACACAAAATGGATGGTTTCATTTCCCACTTGATGGAAGAGGGGATAGATTTAGTTTATTGAATTATTAGATTAAAATATCAGTATATAGTAGATAATTATTTTATTATATAATTATTTTTTAAGAATATATTAATGATTTATAATATGAATTAAAATGTAAATTCATGGTTAAAGATTATACCTCTTCTTTGGATAACCACTTTAGGTTTACACCAAAATTCTTATTAGGAGGGTTTCATAACATAAATAAGGACTGTAGTATGTGAGGAGGGAATTAAGAAATTTATTTGGAAAGTTATTAGCAGAACCAAAGGGATTTGGAAGTGTGAATAAGAGAGGGGTGGGTGCCTGTTTATAAGTGGGGGAGAGGACATACTTGGAATATTTGAAAATAGAAATGGCGTACCCACAAATTAGACATGCCAAAAGGCACAAAAATAGTTAATTATCAAACCTTAGATTATATAAGGTAAAAATATAGCTATAAATAATTTTTGGGATATTTTTATAGGTAATTTTACCCCTTATCTTTTTAGTTTAACTACTTGGTAAACCCGTTTTAACCTTAGTCGCTGTAATTAATTTTACCGATTTTAAATATTTTTTTTGACAAAAAATTAAGTTGAAATTATTATATATTATTAATTATTATCATTAAAATTATGGAATCCATTTTTCCAAAATCCATTCTCGTTATTGTAAAATTTTAATTTAAAATTAAACCCACAGATGCGATGAAAAATTGGTCTTCTTAAGAGAAAATTTTCATAAGTATAGGAAGTTCTAATACCAAAATTTAATATGAAATTGATTCCAACAAACTAAATTTAATTAATAATTATATAATTGAACTAATTTTACTTTTAAAATCATCTTGAAATAGAATTGATCTTTTAAATAATTTAAAAAAAATGTATTTTTTAATAAATAATTATTATATTTCACTATTTATCAAAAAATTATACTTTTTAGAAAATAATAAAAAAACACTCAAAGATAATTCTGGAATTTTGATTTAAAAAATAAATTTTATTTTTTAAAATATATTTTATAAAAGTTTATAAATTTACTTTTATAATTTTTTCCCAAATATAATAAAACATTTTTAAGAAAATATTATTTTCAAAACAAACAAGAAATTACTAAAAATTAAAAAGTTTTTTATCAACATGTTTTCTTTTTATAAATTCATTACATATAATATTTAAAATTTGGTTATTTCTATTCATACGACCAGGTATAATGGTTATGTTATAATGTTCTGGTTTAAATAATAATATTAATAGTATAGCATTGTTTGTTAAAACTCATTATTGCATATAATACAAGCTATCGATTATTCAAATATATATATATATATATATTTCACTAAATCATGGGATTTTACATTGTAACAAATCGTTCCTGATTGACCTAACATGTAACCCAATCTAGCCCACTATAAGGCATCAGGCACTCCTTGTATGTTAGAGACTTCCAAAAACCAACGAGGGACTAAAATATGTTGTGGGGGTGATTATACCCTCTAATCAGAGTGTAATAAAAGTATAAAATAACCAAACTCATACAAAAAGATCAACATCATAGTACACATAATAAATAAACTAAAACAAAGCATGATATAATAAATATAATTTGACATAAGGATTCAAAGAAAGAAAAACATAAAACCACTTCTCTACCACTAGGCCGATCACATATAAAAAATAAACAAACTAAAATTAAAATAAAATGGGATATATTTCCAACACCAATCCAACCAACATAACAAATATCCATAATTTTTTATCTACACCAGCCTAATTCTGAGACTCCACATGCGTGGCTTTGCATGATCAACCAACACTGGGACTTGGCCCCATCCCCTATGATACCTGTTCTCCAACATGAAAGTAGACATCTGGTTTTCATGCATACCTAGTTTCATGTAATAGGGGTGGGAAAAAATTCATTAGGCCACCCCAAAATGTGAACCTATAATCTACTATCCTAACAAGTGCATACACATGTGATATGTCCAGTCTAACTAAAAAATAATAACATATGACATAAAATAAAATACTAAATAAAAAGGTAAAAACCTAAAAAAAGTATCCAACTAGTGGGTTCTAGCCTAACCCTTGTGGTAAATCTACCCCAACTTTATCCCCTTCCAGAGGATTTACAACACATGGCTCACCCAACCCCACAACAACTTTTGCGTCATCCTGATCTACATAGAAAATCCAAGATATCTAAACACAATAGGCATGGATTTTGGACCTCAGGTTGTAACCATAGGCACCCACACCAACACCGTGCATCAAAAGGGCACTAAGACTCAAATGGAATGATCTGAACTGGTGTCAGATATTTTTAGGTCGACACAACTAGAGAACATGTCAGTCCTAAATGTATTTCAATATGAATTGTTAACAATCTATGGACGTCAAAAAATCCTATGGGTATGGGCATACAATCAAACAAAAATATCAATTTAGTACCACAAAAACTAGGCGCACAAATAATACAAGATCTTGGGAGCAAAAAGAATTCACGGTACACAAAACCCACTTTGTGAGTGACTCGACACCTCATGAGCCCAGAGCCACACTAGTCAGGGACAACACTCAAATAGATGGGGGATACACTCATCTAGATCATCCATTATCTCATTAAGACTAACTATCCATATCTATACAATATAAGAGAGAACCAGATCACACTCAGGGTCAATGATCGAACCAAGATATCCCAAGAGTCTCCTCATTAACTACAATAATGAATGGAAAGTGCCTCAAAATCTTTGAAAAAATCCAACTGAATGTGGGACGATCAAACTTCGAACCCACCATCCAAAGAGTTGATCTAGTATCACTGATAAACTATAATCCAATAAATAATGGGGCCTGTCTTAGAAACTTGGATTTCAGTATAACAAATATCCACCATGTGATCTATATGACCCACCTTTGGGTCAAACCACACTCACAGTTCTAATGGTTCTTATGGCCATAGAATAAATAGATATCCACCATGTTACTCCCCTAATGCACCCTAGAACTCAATACATGCCTATATAAACAAACTCATTTAACCAAATTGCTGTATAAAGTGTAGGAAACCCTACAATTGGTTCCTCAAGCTCATCAAAAAACCCAAGACACACCTAGTGAAAAAACATCCTAAATAGCCCCCATCAGCCTCAAAATGTTCCTCAATCAACAAATATCCCAATGTGCATCCAAGAGAACAATACCACCAATAAAGAAATTAAATATAGTCCTCATGAACACCTTAAAAGAAATAGATCATCCACAAGGGTTCTATAGAACAAGACAAACAAAACATTCTATATAGGCATTCTTAGAAGCTAAATACAGAAACATATTATCACTTGATCAGAAACTAGCCTACAAGGGAATAATCAAGAGTCCCACATACATGTCTTATAAGCCCAATGACACTAAGGATGTAACCTACAACTAAATGAATCATCCAATCCAAAGGCTCTAATAGCTCTGGTCTCTAGACATAGATGTTAAACCTCAACAACTCTAATCTCAAGCAATAAGTCCCAACATTTAGAGAAAAACCAATATCTCCTCAGAGATACCACTTTTTTTATCCTAAAAAATCTATTCAAATAACATCAAATAGTTCTCTATGTCACACTTGATCCAGGTCAATCAAAAATCTCACAAACCTCACTCGTGCCTCGCAGGTCACAACCCAAACTCCCCAGAGGATTCCAAAACCAAACCTCAAGGAAAACATCATACAAAAATATCACAATCCAAAACACCATCCAAAATGTCTATAAACACTGAAAGGATTTCAAAATTGTGATATATATGGAAACACGATAAGAATTAACTACTCAAAAGTCCAAATCTGACAACAAGATAAAAAACAGGAAAAATAGTTAAGTGTAAGAAAAGTATATAACGTGCACTTTATTTACACGGTGTACACTCATAGATGTCCCCATGTTCATGTGCCTCAGGAAACCCAGTGTGTACTTTTTGAAAGTGCACAGTATGTGCCTCTAAGTTAATAAAGTGTACCCCTACATGGAAACCAGACCATGTACACAACCCTACTTAGTGTGTAAAATGCCTGAGTACATGGTGTGCAATACTAGTACACAGTGAGAAACAATAGTACACAGTGTGAAGCCCCGCATGGGTAACCGCATGTGTACCTGTCCATGTACCACTCCTTGTCATGTACTCATAAATTGTGTGTGCACCAAACGGGGTCTGACCATGTACACTACGTGGACATGTACCCACACATGGGGTGTTTGGATGAGCACTCGAACACACAACCAAGCCCACTACATGGTGTGTACACATAGTACATGGTGTGTAGTCCCAAAACAATTTCTTCGATAAATAAGAATAACACAATGTTAATGTTCTCTGAACTACATGCCATGTACATTGGAATCCCTGAACTGGAAATACTTCAACTGGCCCAAAACACTCAATTTCTCCACAGAACTCCTAGATCAACAAACTAGGGTTCCCAAACAACCTATAAAATTTTTTAAAAATGACAAATAACTATTATACTAGGATTTATTAAGAAATAAAATGGGCCTACTTACAGGAAGAAATTGTCGATGCTTCGCACTTATTTGAGATCTGCAGCTGCCCCGTGACGATTTGATGTGACCCGAGCTCTGTGACAACACCTCCTCATTTTCCTCTCCCTATTCTCTAACTTTAAAACTCTTGGAAACATTAAATTAATCCCCAATGATCATATGTTATAAGACAAGGAAAAATTATGAAGAAAGAAAAAAATAAAAAATAAAAAGAAAAGGCGAGCCAGGCCCGGACCTACAACCTAATGGAAGGTTATGCCCTGCCTTAGAAAACCCCTCTATTTCAGACGTAATAGAGGAGAAGGATTCGCAATATGAAACTTTATTGAAAAAATATGATCAAATAAACATGCATGAATAAATTAATATTTAATTTGGTAAATATTAAATATTTTTCCAAAAAAATGAATGGATCAGATTTCCACAAACTCCTATCATAGGGTAAAAACCATATTTCGGGACTAAATAATTGGTAAAAAAATTATCTGATATCAATTTATTGGAAAAATTACCATTTTTTCCATGATCAAGCTCAGGAACTAAAAAGATCAAATTTACCATGATTTTTTCAAATCATGACGACATGGGTCGTCCCAAACTTTCGACCATAAACACTTCTCAGTCTTGAGAAGCCTTGATGGAAAAACAACAGTCATACTATCCCTAGATCACCAGTTCAACCAATGTTATCTCAACCAGTTCAATGAATGCTCTTATCGAAGCCACAAATCTGTCCCCATATGAGAGACATCCTACTACGACTGATCTAATTCTCCCGACTACAAGAGTATCCTTATCATCTCCCCACTACCCAATGAAAAACCACACGAAACATGCTATGTCTATCACAAAATGAAATGGATAGATGTGGTCAAACTTTTCACACTAGAGAAAAAACATGAAAACATGCACCCTTTTCAATCAACAAACCACTTAAATAGGGCTCACAAAATCCAATAGAATATGGTGCACTCCCATTCATAAGGCTTTACATACTCTGATCCTTGAGTGCACAATAAGATTCAAACTTACATGAGACCAGTCCTAACATAACTAGGATAATGTTCCTAAAACCACTAACCACCCTCCACACATGCATCGATCTAAATCCACAAGCACTTAACTAAATGACCTAAAAAATCATAAATGAAAATTAAACTTGGTCTATTTAAATGTCTTCTTATGGTTATATAAAATGAATGTACTTTTTTGGTTCCATGTTTGGTATTTTAAAATACTATTACGAATTAGGACCATTGCTAATATAGTCATTGAATAGTGATCACATGTTTAGTATAAATATAGGGGTTTCACAAATCCAATTTACTTGGGAAAAGGATGTGATGGCCTCATCCAGTAGACTTACCCCATACGAAGCCCATTTTTCAGAGCTTGGAAAGGTGGCGGCGTCATTGGGATTCGCTCTTAACGAAGCCCAAGATGATCTTGAATACTTAAGATTGAGCAGAACCTCCTATGAGAGAAGTTAAAGTTGATAGAGATTACCACTCGAACAATGTTATTCAAGCCACCCCAAGAGTCGGTCAACATCACGCACCTTACCCTAAGGTCTTATGTGGGTGTTTTAAGGGGTTATGTAACTAGACCCTAGCATTATGATTATGTACATTATTTTTGTATATAATAAATAATATATTCTCTTTTTAATTGTTGTTGCTTTATAAATAGTTTTTAAAAGCACAATTAATATTTTTTTAGTTAATGTTAAACTAAGGAATCTATTTTTATAAATTAATTGATTTTTGAATTAAATAATATTTTAATAAAATTTTATTATTATTAAATTACTTTTTATTAAGTATAAATGATCGTGTAATTTTTATGAATTCAATTGTAATTTTTAATAAGGTTTGAAATCTATTTTTTGTCAAAAACCATTGAATTTTCAATAAATGTAGGGTTTTTATAAAGTTAAAAATAAAATATTTAGAAAATTATTTGGATAAAATGAATATTATTTTTGGAATCAGTATGTCGAAATTATCTAACGGTGAATTTTACATAATTTTTTGAGATAGTCAAAATTTTGGGTAAAAATTAAATACTAGTTAAATATATAATGTGATTTGTGACATCATAATGACCCAATGTTGAATTAATAATATACTATAAACATTATGTTCGGAAAATATATGTTTTACCATTAAAATAATGTAATTTTAGGTTAGTTTCAATTATTTTAAAAAGCATTAGTTGACCCTCCAAGACTTATAAAACATTTTAGCTTTTTAAATTGATTTCGTTGAGGGTGTGACTCACCTCCACATAATCAACCTCATAATTTTAAGAAGTTAGTCTATCGGCATTATAAAATATTGTTTTCAACTCCCCTTTGGAAAAAACCATCTGCTGGTTTGTGGTTTTTATTAGTTTAATGTGTGGTGTCCCAAACCTAAATAATAAGGAATTCTCTCTCCTTTCCTATATAAACCCAACCAATCACCCACTTACTCTTCACTAAAAGCATTTTTAGTTCATCCAAACCCTGACCTCCCCTCTCTATAATCCTTCCAAGGTTCCCCAAGCTTCTAATAAGTCTCTCTCAAGCCCCTCCCAAGCCTTGGGAATCACACTTCCAAGTAAGGTATTCTCACTTTTCTTATTTATGTCCAAGTATCCTTATATTGTTATGCACTTTTATTTTCAATAATAAATGTTGGGGTATGATTTTTTACATCCCCATAATTCCCTATTCATGTTTGAATAATTATATATCCCCTTTCTATCTCATTACTTCCTCCCATGTACACCAATTACCATGCCGAAATTCCATAATTAATTTCTCTATCCACATTTACCTTCAAGAAATTCTTTTTTATTACATAAAAAAATTCCATTACATTTTTTGGTACATGTATCAATACAACCCCCTTACTATCCATTTCATGTACATATTATGAGACACCAATTTCTCTCTCATCAACCATTTTTATGAATTATTCGGTCATGCTGTTATGCTGCCGAAATTGCACAGTGTTTTTCCAAGCCTAGATCATAGTGTAGTGAATACCATACCCATGTATCTATCATGTGTATTCACATTTATGCACATATACATATTGAATGGTAATTTCATGTATTTATTCCACATTCCTTAATCGTATAATAACTTATGATTTTGATTGATTCAATGTTATATGATCCATGTGGCACACTTATGGAAGAAATGAAATGTTTAAGAAGGGTGTGCCATGATAGCACACCAATGCATTGGGTAAAGTATAGTATCATGATACATCATGTACAATGAGTTTTGACTCATGATAATTCAAGTGAAATGAGGGTTTACTCATGATTATTGTGCAATGAGGGTTTAGTCATGATTCAAGTGCAATGAGCATTGGCTCATGATAATATCATGTTAAATGTTGCCGCCACATCTCCATGTAATGATTATCACACTTTATCAGGCCTTTATGTTCATGTTTCTCTTGTGCTCCACTGATATGCCTATTGTCTGACATGTATTTTATTCCTCATGTTATTCCATGTTTATTCCATTACTGAGCTTTATATCTCACCCTTTTCTTATGCATTTCCTTTGGTTGTCATATGCAATGCTATGTACGGGGGAATGTAGTGGTCATGTAAAGAAAGTTTTCAATAAGATGTTGTGTTCTATGCTTTAAATTGTTATGTAATGTTCCTAAACCCCAAAGACACTAGACCTTTCAATCTTCCATGTTGTATCAACTGAATATTTTATGTAATAAATCATGTTTAAGTGTTTAATAAAGAGCAGGGTTTTTATACTTAACCAAGCACTCACCATGCTTCCCAAGGTGCAACAAAAAACGAGCAAGGCCATGGGTCCAAACATACATTCCCTCTCAATACACCTATGATACATGAAGAAATCCCATCACTCCACTTATCAAACACTAGGAATCCTTATACCAGAAAACATCCTGGTGATAGAATACCTAAACAGCCCCACCAAGTATGAACCACCATTCCCACCCATGTCATCAGTGATAGAAGACACACAAGCCCCACTGCCTGACCTGGAAGACAACACATGGCAAGAACAACAAATTCTAAATGATAACAAACCCAGGACATCAATGGAACCACTAGCTCTGGTAAACTTGATCCTAATAAAAATATCCCTCTAGGATTCTTTCCCTCATCAACCCACCAACGGGTCACTCAGATGCCACACTGACTCACACGAGTCTCCAAAAATACCTCATCGATGCGACTGAATATCCAACACCAGTGAACCTCCCACCACACAATCCACATGAACTTTAATTGGAAGAAAATATACAGTAAAAAAACAACAAGATAGATGTCATGTGAATCCTATGTGCATATAATGATTCAAGAACATTGGCCTCTTGTCCACAGTCCAAGATCAAAATACAAGAATAAAAAATAAATCCATAAACCCAAGTGCATCAGGCTCTGTGAAATCATACAACATTTAAAATGGAATCCAATAATAGCAATCCATTTCCTAGGAAAATTATACTCTCTACCATAAAATGTGTTTATGACACACAATTATGATATACATCAAAATTCTTGACACATTCCAAGCCCACTAGTCTACCAACTCCCCATATCATAAAATCAGACACCTCTAATTCCATTTTGTAATGAACCATCCTGGGTCGACCTGAAAAGTCATATGTTCTAGCCCACCATTATTCCTCAAGCATGCCTCCTCATTTTCTAATAGTTGTTTACAGGAAAGAAGGGTCTAAAAGATTTTGTGGGGAGACTATTCCCTCTGGTCATAGTCCAATAATAGTAGAAAATAACCAAACTCATACATAGAGATCAACAACAGAGTACTCACAATAAATAATCTAAAACAAAGCATTTTATAATAAATGGAATGAAACATATAGACTCAATTTAAGAAAAAAAATACAATAGCCATTTTCCCTCTAGGACGATCACATATATAAAATAAAAAAACATAAAATAAAATACAATAATATCAAATTCCAATTTCAATTAAACCCACATTCCCAGTTTCCTAGATGCTAGAGATGCACCAACCCTATCCTAAGACTGCATATGAGCAATTAATCTCGATCAAGAAACACTAGGCCATAGCCCCATCCACTATGTAACCTATCCTCTAACTAGAATAAAGAAATTAGGTCCGTATGCAAAACGAGGTGAACATTAAATGGGTGAGAAATAAATCTCAGTAGTCCACCCCAATGATGAACCTATAATCTACTTTATTAAAAACTTTATGCACATAATATGGGACCATCCTAACCGAAAAATAATAGTAGATGGCATAAAAGAAACAACTACATAAAAAGGGTGAAACATAAGAAATTATTCAACAAATATGTTTTATCATAACACCCATGGTAATTCTACCCCCTCTATGGCCCCTACCATAGGATTTACCGAAAAAGGATCACCCAACTAAATGACATCTGGCATGATCGCCAGATCTACATAGAATATCAAGGATGTCTAAGCATAACATGCATGGATTTCAGACCCTAGATCATAACCATAGGCATCCACATGAACAATATGCATCTACAGAAACAAGGACTCCAATGACATGACCTAACTAGATTAAAAAAACATCTAGGTCTTCACATATACATAACCAAATAGTTTTAATGGTCTTGTAGAATGAATCAGGATCTAGATATAGACTTGAAAAAAAATGTCCCATTGGTACTAGAATTGACTCAAAAAAAATGTTTCATGGGTTCCATAAAAACTAGATGCATAATGTCTCCATGAACTTGAGAGAAAAAAGCATCCAAAATATACAAAACCCACTCCCTGGGAGCCTAATCACCTCATAATCTAAAATCCACGCTAGTTAGAGCCAAAACAAGAATATGTTGGGGTTTCACTCATTAAAATTATTCATTAGCTTCATAAGCCTCTCTGACCATAACCATCCAATGGTGGATAGAACTATGTCACACTCATGGAAAACTCCTGGTCCAGGATATCCTACAGAGACCTCGTTTTTTGTATATAACATTGGAATATTCCCAAGAATACTTTCGTATCCAAACGCTGAGACGGCTTGTGATTCCAATACTTGGTGATCCCAAAATTAATTTTATAAAAACATTAAATATATATTATATCCTGAACATGAAACTTTATTGAAAAGGTAGAATATACCCCAAATATAGTCTCAAATTGGAAATCTAATACCATGGTTGAATTTGGAGTGCAGGGTTTACCCTAGGTGCAACATAAGGTTGGTCAACATGGGACATTAAAATGGGGCAGTCATTGGTTGGTGATTTTGATAAATCAATTAATTAGATATATTTATTTAAAACCCCTATCTCAAATAAATCATAAAGAAAGACTCTATTGGAAAATCTAAGACCACCACTGAGTTTGAAACACGAATTTAACTGTAAGAGTGACCTAAATTTGGTCGGTGTGGGATGAGTGGTAGATGTTGGAGGGTGAATTTAATTAAAATAGATAGTTTATTTATTTATTTTGAATTAAATTCTTAAAACTAAATTCTCTATTTAAATAAGATAGTAAGAAAAATCACCAGGCTTAGCCACATAACACCAGGACCGTTGAGAGTAGCTTACACCCCATCTTCATTGGTGAATTAAGACCAGATGATGATAGGTGATTGGATCGAGGTGATTCGACAAGCGAGGGATGTTGTGGATCATCTTCATCACTAGAAGTTGTGTTCTTCACTATCGATAAATTTATAATCATGGTAGGACTTGTCAATTTTTATTACTTCCACTTTTTATTAAAAGATCAAGAATGATCAAATTTTTTTCCTTGATCTGCATTTAAATGAACCTTCTCATGCATCTATATATCAAAATAAATTATTATTACAATTTATTTCTTATTCATGCCAAGTCTCTCATGTTAGTTTCTACAATGTACAATCTTATTCTGAGAACTCTAGTCTAATGATGATTACCACCTTTTTTATTGCCCCCCCTTATCATTCACCGCATTATTAATTGTTAGACCATGGGGTCATGATTCGACATCGCGAGAGCATGTTTGAGTGTGATCGAAGCCCTAGATTCATTTTAGTGGCACGAAACATATGAAGAGCGAATGTTTGGGAATGGATTGACAAATGAGTATGAATGGGCTTTGTGAATGGATCAGATCGGTACTCCTAGTGCGGGTCTTATGATCAGAATTGTTTTAAGATCGGATCAGTGATCCCAATATTCCCAGTTGGCACATGGAAATGATGTGTGGTGTGACAAGATCAGTTCTAAGTGGAGGCTGGGTATGGAGTCTCATAGTGGGGTGATGCTTGGAATGAACATGACAGTGGCTGGGCTCGGATCTCTGATGAGGTGGTGATGGGTCCTCAACATGGTGGGCATTAATAATAATTAATAATAATAATAATGGTTATGAGTTGAAAAGGTTAAAAGATAATTTGTTATTATTGTTATATTAAATAATAATAGTGTCATAAAATATGTGTGGTTAATTAAATTAATTTGTTTTAATTTAATAAAATAAAAAATTGTTTTTATGTTTTTAAAGTGATATTAATTTATAGTAAAAAAACAAGGGTAGAAAAAAAATTAATGGTGGGTTTTCTCCCTATGTATGTTATGGGGTCGTGAAAGGGACAAATTTACTCCGCATTTTATAGTTATAATAATGAATGATAATATTGTAGATGGAATTATGATTTAAAAAGAAAAGATAAAATTAAAAGGAATGGAGAGGGATAAGGGGTGAGGTGTGTTGGGTGTGAGATTAGAAGGGTGGAGCGAGGTGTGTATTCCCCTCCCTTCAGAAAATTTAATAAAAAAATAGTAATATAAAATATTGTTATTTTTATTTTTTTATCAAAACATTGTTTGGGTCATAAATCCTTCGTGTGATGTCAGTTCGACGTGCCATCAGTGGCAACATGACCATATAATTGGGATGGAAATTTCAAGAATAGTGACGAATATATTTTCCTGAATTTTGGCTTGGGTCCACAAAACACTCAATATTATTATTATTATTGTTGTTGTTATTGTTATGGTTGTTGTTGAATCTAGTATCTGATGTATCTTCATCATACATTGTCAAGAATGAAGAACCACCTGCAACATTGTGAACCAGATATTGAGGTAGTAATTATGAGAATAATATCATATATTTTATTTATTTTTGTGGCATGGGCCCATGAATCACCCTTCAGGCGATAAATGGTGAAATGTGACTTTCTCACCGGGTGTCCTATTTGAGTAAGTTAATAACATATCCTAATCATTTTTTCATGAGGATCAAAATAGTGTAATACATTTGGCTATCCTGGGCCGCTTGTAGATTCATATCAGTGGAATTTTGTTTTTTCCCTCGAACTAATGGTGAGCATCATGCATTTTTCATGCTTCTAGATGAGACACAACATATAGTACCCTTACACATCTTGTCATACTATATGGACAAAAAATCATGTTCTAGCAAGAACCAAACAAATAATTGGAGCTGTACAGCACAATGTGTGGGTCCCCACACATGCCATGTACCCCTTATTTCCTTTTTAGGAAACTTCAAGGTTTGGTATATCCTTTATTTGGACTCAGATTTTGGCCAAAGAGTAACTTATATTAAGTGTATTTTCATGTGTAACATGATGGTATCATTGGTTGTGGCTTATGAGATATGATATGGAATGTTCCGGGTATTATACTTGGCTTGGTGATGCTTGATAATGGTAGTGATCGGGCAGAATCACCCACAACTACCAAGTTGACCCTCCAGTAGAGTTGGGTATTGGATTTCTTGACCACTAATCGGTTAAACCTCTAGTAGCGCTGGGTAGTGGATCCTTGATGACTATTATAGTGGACCCCCCCCCCCCCCCCACAACCTAATTCTCTATGGAGAGGGTCCTCTAATTCGAGTTTGTGGTCCCTATACTATGCATCACTATGATGTAGCATGACTTAACATGGATGGTTACTTCTAAGAAAATGCGTGAGAGGTTGGCAATCGTTGATTGAATTTTGGGACTACATGCTACTCTTCATCTTGGGATAAGCTATGAGATGGAGGTCCCCTTACTCTCTTGTTTGGGATTATTTGACTGATCATATATATATATATATTATTTTGTATCCACACCTTGGATTTAGTTACTCTTATTCCCTGAGAGGCAGAGATGTGCAGGGCATGCCACACACTTTACGTGTTTAGATTCTCATGGTTGGATGAGTATAATCTCCTACTATAGGGGAAGAGAATCTATGTTTAGTTCATAAACTCATCATGTTGAGCCCCTTATGTTTGGATGTGGTTACTTGCACTCCTCTTCTTGGGTTGAGATGTTCTCTTTGACTGTATATTCCATCAACATTATTTTTATTCATATTGTATATGTTACTGATCCACCTTTAGACTTTGGGGAATCCTATAAGGTATTTATATAATCACCCCTACATGGTCTTTTATCGCACATATCATGTGTTATGGAAATGACAGACAGATTGGCGGTGACTTCAGAGGATCTAAGGAATGTTTGGTACTTTAGACCATGTATGGTGCACACATCTAGGGATTCAAGACATGACCTCTCCCAATAGTTTACTTTTATTATTTTTTATAAGATAGGACATATTTTTTGTTGGGAAATCCTTTTACCCCTTTACATTATAGTTTTCATTTTCTTACACTTATACACCCTAGAGGTTATGCACGCTTGATTTACTTCTTTTCTATGTTGCATCTTTTACTGTTTCCCTCTCCACTTATGTATCAAGATGTTTTTATCTGTGTGCATGTATAGGTTCTTTGAAAAATTCTTCAATATGTTAGATATTCCTTCAGTGATGGTCTCCCTGTGGCCTATGGAGGTGATCTTGGAAGAGTTGTGTCTTGAGCCCCTGTATGGTTCGGGTTATGATAGATAGGTATCAGAGAATGTCCATTCCTTGGGATGTTGTTTGAAATAGTCCCCTTATTAGTATTTGGTTGTGATGTAGGGAAATAGTTTAAAATTTTATCGAGTTCCACTCTCAGGATAGGTACTCTAGTGATGGTGTGGGTAGTCGACGTATCCATTCACATAGACCTTGACTACCTGCTTTTCAATTCGGCATACCAAGACATTAGATTTAGGGATAAGTGGTACTTGAATCATATAGGATTGAGTCTTTGAATATACTTCTTGAGTCATCTCCCAATATATATATATATTATCAGTTGATCATGGTACATTTCTATCACTTTCGAGATTCCATTGTGATGACATCCAGTCGGGTTATCTAATTTCATATTGTGATGATGATCCAATGAACGATGAGGGATCAGTTCATGGTTAATCTCATAATATTCTTCCTCTAGGTGGGAATGTAGCAGCACCACCACCTTTCAAGCAATAGATCAAACCCACAGATCATGCTAAGGATGTGGGTAGGATTCACACACTCAATGAGTTCTGGTGCTAGTGCTTGTTGAGGATCTGTGATGAGCCAGATCCTGAGCCAAAAATGGATTAGATCTAGCTGATGATCTATGATTTTAGAATTATGAAATTCCTGACCGATTGGATGGTTTAACTCCCAACTAGTTCTCTTCAGATATCATTATTTGGTTCTGGTAGTACTATTAGATGACACACCTGTGATGAGTGTCATTGTATGTTCTAGAGAAAGGGATCGATCACATTTTCTGTAAAGATGAACTCCCTTCTCAGGTGGTTGAGGTCAAGCCTGATCCTGTGGATCGAATATCCCGCTCAATTATTATCCCTTTACAACGGTTATCCTCAGGGTGAGACAGATCCAGGATGATGTTGGGTGTCATTAGGGTCTTGTGATGGAGATGTTTTATCATGGCGATGGACATTCAAGGAAGACGGACAATTCCCTCACCCACAAAAATCCTTGTCATGTTATTCAAAACTATGAAGGTAAGACAATGTTATCCCTAAGTATATAGTATCAAAGTGTGGTGGAGAATATCCATTGGCTTACGTGTTTGCGATGTGAAGAAGTGATTGGGTTTCATATTAATCCTTGGTTCAGGAGAGCAGGAAGTAAAGGGAATGGTTGAGCTCTTGGTAGATGGGGATTCGGAATGGGAGGTTCGAGTGTGGTTTGGGGTATGAACTATGTCACTACTTCTTTTTCTATAGTATCTATCATAAATTCAAGAGACAAATTTCCCTATGCATAGCCCCTGTTTGAGACCTAGTGATACTAGAAGAGGCCCTTTATGTCAACCCTTATGTTGGAGGCTCCTACAGAGAGGTTCATTATTTTCATGTTTCTACTAATGGGTGACCTTACTCTATGAGGAAAGAGAGAGCCTCACACCAAATCTTTACATAGTGGTAATGTTCCCCTATAATGTTTTCCTTCGTATAAAATGGTCATCAACTATCTATTTTTAGATGATTTCTAACATGTGTTTTTGGTAGCGATTCCAGATTGGGGGAATGGATTTTTCCTTTTTAAGGAAAAGTGATCCCTAAACATACAAAGATAAGCTCATTCACAGGAGGTTACAACTGATTTATCAATTGGCTAGTATTACACTTTAAACAATGGATTTTATGAGCTCTTATATCCCTCTAACAAAGTTGAGGTGTGATGACACACTGGGTTTACCTCTCCATTATGAGATGTACCTTTTTATATAATTTCACTAGTGATGTCATTATGTTTGCATTAGCACGTCAGATGGCCCCGTGAGGATTAAAGAGTCGGTGTTGTGATTGGAGGTTATAAAGAGTTAGGGCTTTGTAAGACCCATTATGATCATCTGGGAAGCTCCAATGTTATTTGTGAAAAGGTTATATGTGAGATTATGAATTTTCATTGATTATCATCACTGGAACCATGCCATGATAAAAAACAAGCACCTCTTGTTGGGGATTGATAACAACTTTGACTAGTTGAGATGTAGTATATGGTTCTCTAAGATTTATCTCTGGTATTGATACCATCATTTATGGGTTGATGATGATGATATTCTAAAGTTCTCACTCTGATGTAGCTATATACACTATGAGTTTCTAGTTATGCCATTTGGTGTGACGAATAACCCTTCTATATTTATGGCTTCAAGGAACTTGGTTTTCTAGTCGTACTTGGTCTAGTTTGTTGTTATCCTTATTGATGAAAAACTCATCAACTCTAAATCAGAAAAGGAATCAGGAATATAATTTGGGGATGGTTCTAGTATTTCATCGAGAGCACTAGCTTTATGGGAATCTCTCAATGTTCTAGTTCTGAATTCATGAGATTCACTTTCTGGGGAAGGTCATTTCTGAGCATGGTTTAGCCATAGACCCAATTAATAACAACAAAAGTCTTCTTTGAGATCCAACCAAGAGTGTGTCAGAGGTGTGGAGATTTATTGCCTTGACATGGTACTATAGGAGGCTTTAGAGTAGTTGTCTTCCCTATGGTTGACTCTGGTGGAGAAGGAGGACACAACTTTTCTACAATCGATTGGGCTGGCTCATCCACTTCTTGAGAGTGTAAGAGAGTCCCAGCTGGGAGACATTGACTGAGAGATCTTGTGTGACCATATATTATTAAGAGTTTCACCTGATATATTTTCTAAAAAAGTGAGTCATATCATCTTTTTAAGGTATGGATGGTGATTTTAGTCACATTACGAAAAGAGGTGATAAGGGAGTTTCACACTCCTCCTATGGTTGTACATCCCAGTGTAGAGAGTGGGAGAGGTAGATTTGGGCTCAGTATCCGTAGATTTTCCCTTAGTCAGTAATTTTTCAGGGATGAAAATATTTGAATAAGTGAATAATTTAAAGACTCTTGTTTTTCAATGTAATACTTTAGAATATTATTAAAAATATTTTCAGATCTGAACCTAGAGACAATGCACGATTCTAATGCCCAGTGAGGCCTAAATTAATTTTATAAAAATATTAAGTATATTTCATATCACATGCACACAGTTTTATGAAAAAAGTATAATACCTCCTTAATAGAGTCTTTGATCAAAAATCTAATACAAAGGTTCATTATGAAGTATGGTGTTTACCCTAGGGGTGATCTAAGTTTGGTCGGCATGGGATGTTCGAATGGGGAAGTCGTTGGAAGGTGAATTGGAAAAATTAATTAATTAAATTTAATTTATTTCATAACCCTAACCCAATAAACTCACTAATGGAGACACGTACGGGAAATATGAGACCACTATTGAGTTTAGAATGTTGATTTTATCCTATGTGTGACCTAATGTTAGTCGACGTGAGATGTCTTGTAAAGGCAACTATTGGCGGTTACATTTAATTAAAATAATTTTTTTATTTTTTTATTTTTAATTAAATTCACAACATCATTTTATCTCTTTAAATAAGATACTACAGAAAATCAGTAGGGTTAACTGCTTAACTATGAGATTGTTTAGAGGGGATTCAACCCATTCATCATTAGTGGATTGAGACTGGATGATTATTGATGATAGGATGGAGGTGATTCAGCAGGCAGTGAACACAATGGATTATCTTCATCTCTAGCAGATGTATTCTTCACCAACGATCAATCCATAATCGATATACAACTCATTAATTTCGTTTTCTTCCCTTTTTATTAAAATATTTTTCTAGAGAAAATTGTTTTCCTTAATCTACGTTTAAATGAACCTTCACATAAGGTCATGTATCAAAATATATTATTCATTAAATTTATTTCTTGTCTGTGCCATGTTTCTAATCTCGGTATCCCCACTGTGAAATATTTGGCCAAGAATGTCGGGCCAATGATTTTTTACCACCATTTTTATTTGTTCCTCCTGTAACACGCCAATGATTTAGAAATAAATTTAATATAGAATGTAATGAACACAACACAGGGTCTCTACAGAACAACACTTTGTTATTATAATTATTTGAAGGAGATAGTTATAACCTATCCATTAAACATGATTCTTATTCTTCGATGAATTTAATTTTTATAAAAAGACAAACACGATTGTGATCAGTAAGATATATAGAGTCTGATAGGTTCAACTTAATTTTCGGGGAATAGTATCTTTACGCTTTGGATTAGTAATGTTACCTTTATGAATAGTATTATGACCAACTGAATAGTAACCTCACCCATGAAAGTATAAATAAAATTTACCCATCTTATAAATGAATTTATTATATAATTATATCATAGTATAAGTAAGTGAATATTTCAAAAATTATTAATTAAGTGTTGGTATTTTTGTATGTCGTAAATATTTAATTATTATTTTTGACAAGTTTAATAATTAAAAAGAAAATTTATTTTCTTAAAATGTATTAATAAATTATTATTTTTATGTCTTTTTATTATAATATAATTTTATAGGACTTAGTTAATTTTTCAATGTTATATAAGAGTATTTATAATTTTAAAATATGAACGTTCCAAGTAAATGATGATTTTAATTAAAATTAAAATTTCAAATATTTGTAAAGTTATTTTCATAAAATAGAATTAATTATTTGAATTATACACATTGAAAAATTTTTTATGGTTTATTTTTTTGAGTTTTCTAAAATACTTGAATATTTGGTGAATAGTGAAATTCGGTAATTTATGATATTTATACATTATAAGTTAAAGACAATATTCCTTGAGTCCTGGATGATGTAAAGACCATTTTTTCAAACTCAAATGATCAAATTTATTTATTTAGTCTCAATAATAAACAATATTTATTTGATTGAGAAAAATAATAAACTAATGAATTAAATAATGAGAAAACAACCCCCTCCTCCATTGAAAATACCACCTCTTCTCCTCACACCTATCATCCCTTAAACCTTGTCCAAATTCTGCCAAAATATCCTCCCAATCCCCTTTCCAACATTTATGGTCTTTTATTCTTAAAAAAATACAAAAAATAATTCCCAAAATAGGTTCTTAATAATATGGGATTAAGAGGTAAAACCCTCTTCCTTTTCTTTTAATTTCCGTTCAAGTTCCTTTATTTTCTTTTTCTCTACTCAACTACCCTCATCCAAATGAAATAATAACTCTAGTACCATGAATATACTATAATTTTATTATTATAATTGAATAATTCATCATCATCTCTCTTTCCCCCTCCTTTAATGATAAAAATGAAAACATCATCTGTGATGTGTTAATTTATCACATTCAAGGACGACGAAGTTTTCAATTTACACTACTACATTTAAGGTTGGCCATTAAACCATTTTTTTTGTCTAACAAAATTATAATATATTTATTTTATTTTCTTTACTGTTCTCTAATAATTTTGTACACATGATATTAAGTTATAAAACAAAATGAGTTTGTTGTGATCGAACACCGCCAAAATAAACCAAAACAATTATCGTTAACTATTTATCTAATGATTCATCATCATTCCATAAAAACTATTAATAGATTTGAAAAATTTAGCCTATGTAATATAATTCATAAAATATAAGTTAAATTCTAGAAAATTAATCCCACTTTATAAGACCTTTCATACACGTATACTAGTAAACTGATCATGAAAACCAAAGAAACCAACACTCATAATCAATCAAGTAGATCCTATTAACCCATCAAAAAGTACATAAATAAACATAATAAAGTTATATTATATCAAATACATATATAAATGGTTCTAGAATTATTAATTAACTAATATAATTTTATTATCTAAAACATTAAGATTGTGGGAATAAGACCTTCAGACTTAAGGTAAAAGACCCAACTCGAACCTCCATTATTCCTTCCGTTTATTCTTTCAGTGTTTTTACACAAAATAAATTCCCTTTTATTTTTATTTAAATATTTTCAATTATTTTTATATGTTCCAAAATAATGTATCAACATCTATTAATTCTTATTTTTTATGTATATACATGTTTTAAACGGTTCCCTACCCAATTCTTCCCGATAAGCATGTTCGATTTAAGGAAAATTCACGAATTCATTACCAATTTAAAATTAACTTTATAATATTTTTTAAGCCACAATTATTTTTCTAAAATAAATAATTTTATTATGAAAACCTTATTGGTTACCTTCTAGTTTTATAAAATTTATTATTCCCTTTTTTTCTTTAAATTCTCTTTAATATTTTCCTTAAAACTCACTAAAATGTTTTAATTATAAAGTTTATTAAATACTCATTTTATATGTTCTAAATTAAATTTGACATTAGTGACCATGATATGTGCCTATTTTACTTTATAAATGTCCATGTATGATTTTATTCATTTCATTCATGGGCACTTTTATGATACACCCATTTATTATGCTTTGTGACGTGATTATGATACCCAATTCTTTCCCTGCATAACCCTTATGTTTACATTTTATTCCTTATGTATGATTATTCATGTGGCATAAATATACATGAATATGTCATGATGGGTGCACCCAGATAGTTCTCAACTTCATTTGGTAATGTTTCGTCTCATGAGACGTTATGTGTGACGGTCTTGGTGGTTAACCTAAACTTGGTCTCCTCTATGTGAGATGAAACTTGAATCATGATAAACTCATGTTTTATGTTGATTATACATTACTATGATTCCATGATTATATTGTCCCATGTTTTATATGTCATGATGCTTTATGTTAAATCATATTCAATTCCTTTTTATCATTATGTTATGCCTTCTAACCCATGTGATAAGCTTTATTTTAATGTTTATTCCATTAATGGGATTTTTAGCTCATTCCTTAGTTCATATTATCCCTAGGTTATCCTAGGAATATGTATGAGATAAATGGAAGTTAGTTGATCCAAATTGATGTAAATAAATAAATTTTTTATTTATTCCCATGTTTTCAGTTTTATATACCTAGTATTCCAATACACTAGAATTATGATCCTAAGATTATAATTTGATTATTAATTATACATAAGATCATTTAATTATATGTGTAAAAGGCTAGGGTATCTATATTATGTATCATATGAAGGTCAATTTATTTTTTGAGAAAAGGTATAGATCACTTTAGTAAGAACCTTAGAGATAAGACTACGTCTAAAAACATCCTTAAATTTGGGTAAGCGTAGAGTAAGTGATTTATCTAGAAAATAAATCTTTGTCTGGATACTACAAGTGGATGTGGTTCTCGCATTGATGTACCTAGGAGTAAAGACTCTAACATGGTGTTCTAGGCCTAAATCAGGGTAACCAAGTACATTAAAATGGGCCTTAATACACACTTGGTTTGACACTCCCAAAGTATATTCTTTGGTAAATTCATAATCTTTTTATGAACCATTTTTATGTTAACAAAAATTTCCCATAAGAATATATGTTAGAAAATAGATCATGGATAACCTAGATTAAAACATAGGGAATCACAAGTTAGGATATAATTTTCCTTTACAAGTTTTTTTTATGTTTAATGTTTACTTATATTATTCTTATTAACTAATTATTCAATCCATCACCTATTTTCCCCTTAGTTTGTAGAACAAAATTTCAAGGGTGAAATTTCATAAGGGGGGAAGAATGTAACACCCTAAGGATTTACAAATAAATTTAATATAAAATGTAACGCACCCAACCCTGAGTATCTACAAAACAACACTTTGTTATTATAATTATGTAAAAAAGATAGTTATAACCTACCTGTTAGACATAATTTTTATACCATTATGAATTAAATTTTAAAAAATATACATACATGGTTGTGAATTGTAAGATATTTAGATTCTAATAGGATCAAATTAATTTTTTTTTAATAGTATCTTGAGCCTTTAGAATAGTAATTTTACCATTATGAATTGTAATATTACAAAATAAATAGTAACCTCACCCATGAAACTATAAAGAAAATTTATGTATCTTATAATTGAAGGAGTTATATAATTATATCATAGTATAAGTGAATATTTTAAAAAAAAATATTAATAAAGTGTTGGTATTTTTATAAGTCATAGATATTTAATTTCCATTTTATGACTATTTTAATAATTTAAAAGAAAATTTATTTTCAAAAAAATTATTCAAAAATTATTATTTCGATGTCTTATGATTATAAGATTATTTTATGAGACCTTAGTTTATTTTTCAAAGTGATATAAAAGTAGTTATAATTTTAAAATCTGTATTTTCCAAGTAACTGATGATTTTAATTAAAATTAAAATTTCTCATATTCAAAAAAATTATGTTCATAAAATGGAGTTCATTTTTAAATTATTCACATCAAAAAATGTTTTGGGTAATTTTTTTTATTTTTCTAAAATACATGATTATCATTGTGAATAGTGAAATACGGTAATTTATGATATTTATATGTTATAAGTTAAATACACTATTCCATGAGTTATGGATGATGTAATAATCATTTCATTAAACTCACATTATCTAATTAGTGTATTTATTCTTAATAATCATTATTATTTCTTATCTTGAGAAAAATAATAAACTAATGAATTAAATAATGAGAAAACACACCCTCCTCCACTATAAATATCACCCTCACCGCCTCTTTCCTCACACCTATCGAGCCTAGGTCATTGTCCAAATTCTACAAAAATATCTTTCAAATCCCCTTACCAAATTCTAGGAGCTTTTGGTCTCAATGAAAGATCAAAACCAATCCCCTAAGGAGGTTCTCAAGAAGAAGGAATTAAGAGGTAAAACCCTTTTCCTTTTCTTTTAATTTATTTTCCAGTTCCTTTATTTTCTTTTCCTTTCAACACTTCCCATCATCCAAATGTTATTATAACACTCTTACCATAAATATACTGAAATTTTGTTATTATAATGTAATAATTCATGATCATCTCTCTTTACCCCTCCTTTTATACTAAAAATGAAAACATCGTCTGTGATGTGTTAATTTATCACATTCAATGGCGATGAAGTTTTCAATTTCCATTACTGTATTCAAATCTGGTCATGAAAACATTTTTATGGTTGAACTAGACTATAATATATTTATTATATATTATTTAATGTTATAGAATAATTTTTTATACATGATATTTATTTATAAAACAAAATGAGTTCATTGTGATCGAAAACATCCAAAATAAACCGAAATGATTCTCATTCACTATATATCAAATGATACATCCTAATGCCATAAAACAAAATGATATATAATAAAAATTTAATCTTTTTAAGAACATTAATAAAATATAATTTTAAATATGGATAATTAATCCTACTTTATAGGACCTTTCGTACATGCATACAAGTAAACCGATCATCAAAATGAAGGAAACCAATGCTCCTAAATGATGAAATTGAACCTCTTACCCATCAAAAAATCCATAAATGAAATTCATAAAGTTATATTACATAAAATTCATATATAAAGACTTGTAAAATTATTAAATAATGAATCTAATTTTTTTTATCTAGTACATTAAGATCATGTGAATAACACCTTCAAAGTTAAGGTAAAGGATTCTACGAAAACCTCCATTATTCCTTCAGGTTATTCTCTCCCTCTTTTTACCCAAATTAAATTCTATTTTATTTTTATGTAAATATTATAGATTATATATATATATTTTCCAAACTCATCTATAAAGATCCACTCATTATTATTTTTATGGGATATACATGTTTTTAAAAGGTTCCCTACTCAATTCTTCTCGATAAGAAAGCTTGATTTAAGGGAACTTTCCAGATTCTTACCCAATTTCAAGTTCACTATATAATATTTTTTAATCCACCATTATTTTTATAAAATAACTCATATTATTATAAAAAATTTATTGTATCACTACTGTTTTTATATGAAATGATTATTTCATTTTCTACTTTAAATGATTTTTAATATTTTCCTTAAACCACACTAAAATGGTTTAATTCTAAATTTTCTTAAATACTCTTTTTACATGTTATCACTTCAGTTTTACAGCACTAATCATGATATATTATTATTTTAATTTATTAAAGAACATGTTTTATTTAATTCTTTATTTTATGGAAACTTTAATGATACACTCATTTATTATGATTTGTGACAGGATTATGATACCAAATTATTTCCATGGGTAACCCTTATATTTACGTTTTATTATTTATGTATGATTAATCATATGGAACTTGTGTTCATGGGAATGTTATGATGGGTGTGACCATATAGCACTCCAATTCATTGGGTAAGTTTTAGTATCATGAGATGTTATGTGAAATGGTCTTGGTGGTTAGTCCTGACTCATGCCCCATGTGAAACAATCTTGGTGCATAGGCTTGAATTGTGTTCCTATATATGAAATGAGACTTGAATCATGATAAATTCATATTTTATGTTTCTTCCACATTAATAAGATTCCAGTATTATATGGTCCCATGTTCTATATGTTGTCATTCCTTATGTTTAATCGTGTTCCATGCCTTTTTATCATTATGTTATGCCTTCTAACCCATGTACTAACATTTATTTTAATTTTTATTCCCTCACTATGATTTTTAGATCATCCCTTTGTTCATGTTATACCTAGGTTATCCTCTACAGATATAAGGTATCACAGGAATTTATTATCTCATAATAGATGATAAATATATAAATGTTTTATTTTGTCTTATATTTTCATTTTTATGTACCTATTGTTACATGGTACTTGAATTTACAATCCTTGGTTTATAATTTGATGTTTAATTATGCTTAAGATCATGTAATGATATCTGTAAAAGGATATGGTCACTATACCCCCCCACCACTATTCATCACGTTAATCATTATTAGACCACAGAGTCACGATTTGACATTGGATAGGTGAGTTAGAGTTCGATAAACCACTATATTCATTCTAGTAGCACAAATGACATGAGTATTGACAATTTAGGGAAAAATTGAAAAATGAGTAAGATGGGGTTTTATGAACAGGTCATATTGGTACAACGAGTGTGGGTTTTGTGATCAGATCGGTGGTCCCAATTTTCCCAGTTGGCACGTGGTTATGATGTGCAGTGTAACAGGATCAGTTTAGAATAAAGTCTGTGTGTGGAGTCTCATGGTAGGGGAATACATGGTGTGAACGTGATAATGGTCAGCCTCATATATCTAAGGAAGTGATCGGATGTGGTTAACATGGTTGGAATAAATAATTAATAATAATAATAATAATAATGGTGATGATTTTAAATAATCAATGGTGGATATTTTATTATTATTTTATTAAATAAAAATAATATTTGTGGCATAAAATGTGTGTGGTTAATTAAATTGAATGGTTTTAATTTAAATAAGGAATAAAAATTGTTTTGTGTTTCTAGAAGGATATTAATTTATAATAAAACAAAACATGGGGAGAAACAAAATTGAATGGGGGTTTCCTTCATGTGCGGTGCATGGGGATGTGAGAGGGATAAATTTACTCCTTATTTTTTTATTATCATAATTAATGATAATGTTGGGATATGGAATTATGATTGAAAAATAAAATATAAAATGAAATGGAATGAATAGGGATACGGTGAGAGGCATGGTGGGAATGAGACAATAAGGGTGGGGAGAGGTGGTTTTCCCCTCCCTGGGATAAATCTAACAAAATACAAAAATATTATAAAAAATTATTATTGTTTTTTTTATAAAAATGTCGTTTAGGCTGTTACTCCTTCGTGTGATGTCGTATCGACATGTAGTCAGTGGTAGTATTACCTTATTATTGAGATGATCATTTCAAGACTAGTGATGAATAAGTTTTTACAACTCATGGATCAGATTCAAGAAACACCTATTATTATTATTATTGTTATTTTATTATTATTATTATTATTATTATTATTATGCAATCTTGTATCTCACGTATCTTTTACATATAATGTCGGAATGAAAAAACATTTGTGAAGTTGTGACCCTAATATTTAGGTAGTTGTTTTGAGACCAATATCGTATATTTCATTTATATTCATAGCTCAGGACCACGAAGCACCCTTATGGTGTTATATTGTGAAATATAAATTTCTATCTGGGTGTCTGATTTTCGATAGTGAATAGAGTATCCCAAGAATTTTTTTGTGAGGATCACAATGGTGTGATCTGTTTGGCTATTCAGTGGCATTTGCAAAGCCATATCAGTGAAATTTCATTTTTCCCTCAAACTGATGACGACCCTCATGCATTTTTCAGGATTTTGGATGAAACACATCATGTAGTGCCCTTAGAGTCCATGTCCGAATATATGGATAGAAAGTCTTGTGTTGGTGAGTAAAATTCTATGTGGCAGAGTGGGAATACATGTTTTGTGGGTCCCCTCACACACTGTGTACCCCTTGTTTCCTTTTTAGAAATATTTAATTTTTTGTATCTCCTTCATTTGGACTCAGATTTTGACCTTGGAGTAATCTATCCTAAGTTTTTTTTCACATATAATATGATAGTACCCTTTTTTTGGATTATAGGATATGATGTGGAATTTTCTAGTAACAATGCTTGGCTAGGAGACGATCAATGATGGCTGTGATAAAATTGAATAGCCAATAGTTTCCAAGTTGACCCTCCAGTAGAGCTTGACAATGGAGTCCTTGACAACTACCAAGTTGACCCTATAATAGATCTAGGAAGTGGAGTCATCAATGAATACTAAGTAGTTCCCTCCAGTAGATATAGGTTGTGGTTCCTTGACAACTATAAGAGTGTAACCCCCAAATGCACTAGGGCATGAGTCCTATACTTGGAGTTTTTGGCCCCTTGATTGTGTGGCACAGCGACAAGGCATGACTTGACTTGGATAGTTACTTCTGAGCAGACACATGAGAGACTGAGCATTATTGATGTAATTTTAGAACTGTTGGATAATCTTTTATTTTGGTTGAGCTATGAGATGGATATCCCCTTACTCTCTCAGTTTTTATTTGATTGATCATATGTATATATATTCTTCTGTATCCACACCTTAGATTTGGTTACTCTATTTCAAAGAGATGGGAAGACGTGCGGGGTATGCATGTGATTTATTGTGTTTATTTTCTAGTGGTTGGAAAGTCTACTCTCCTGTTATAGGTGTCAAAGACATTACATGTAGTTCATCTACTCACCGTGTAGATCCCCTGGTGTTTGGATGAGCTTAATTTCACTCTTCTTCTTAGGTTGATTGGTTCTCTTTGATTGTATCTTGTATCTAATATCTTTATATTCATGTTTTATCTCTTACTTCTCCCCCATCGAGTTTTTGATCATCGTATTGGGTATGTATATACTCACCCCTACATGGTCTTTGCTCGCACATGTCATGTATTATGCAAAGTAAGGACAAATTAGTGGTTAATTCAGATGAGAATAGGGATACCTGGTACTTTGGACCGCGTAAGGTGGTCACATATTGGGATTCAAGAGTTGGGCCCTCTCAAAAGTTTATTTTTCTAATTTTTTCTGGTAGGAAATATTTTTTGTTGGGCATATATTTTTTCCCTTTTATTTTTAGTTTTTACTATCATACTCTTGTACACCATAGAGGTTATGCATGTTTGGTTTACTTTCTACCTATGTTTCATCTTCTACACTTTACCTCTTCACATATACATCGATATGGTTGTGTGTGTGTGTGCATATAGGTACTTAGTAAAAGGCCTCCCCATGATAGATATACCATAATCACTATTCACCACCCCCTATCCGGTAGAGGTGAGCTTGGGGTAGTTGTGGCTCGAGCCCCAACTTGGGCGGGGTCAGGACATATCCCAAGATTCTCATCCAAGACCAAAGTCCTATGCAGAAACTACCACAACATCTTGGCCGAAGGGAAACACAATAAGATATGATCCAACCTCGAACCCACCACCCAGACATATGAAATATTATCACTGATTAAAAATCATCCAAAAAAGAATGGGGCCTCTCTCAACACCATAGATTTCAATATACAAAACAATTGCCACCATAGGCTCTCCACAACCCACCTCAAGATTAAAACAAACTCGGGGCTCTCATGGTCCCCAAGGCCACAACATAAAGTGACGTCCACCATGGGACTCCCCAAGTACACCCATTAATGGGGGAAATTCCCACATAAACAACCTCAACCAACCCAAACGTAATAGAGAAATAAGCACACCATACGAGGGGTTCCTCAAAATCATCTTAAAGCATGAGACACAGCCAGTGTTGAAACATCAAAATGACCCTCAGCGGCATCTAAATGATTCTCAATCAACAATATTCCCAATGGGAATATAAGAGCACAATCACTCCAATAGAGTAATTAACAACGATCCTAATGACCACATAAAAATTAGGAAACCATCTACAAGTATTGCACAAAAAAATCCAAAAAAACATTTCATACTGGCATTCTCAACATCCGACTACAAAACCCACTGGTCACTAGATCAGAAACTAGCCTGTAGAGGAATCCTCAAGAGTCCATCATACTCTAGAAGCACAATGTCACACAACTGTAACCGCAAAACAAATTCATCAACCATCTCAAAGGCTCTAGAAGCTCTGGTATCCAAACACAAATGTTAAACCTCAACTTCTCTAACTTCAAGCAGTCAGTCCTAACATGTTGGGATAAAACAAGATATCCAAATACAAATCACTCAATTTCACATATTGGAATCTATAGAAATAAATTTAAATTGATATCCACTATCCACTTGAGCCATATCAATCCCCAAGCTCACAGACCTCACCTAGGCCTCACATAACAGAACCCAAACCCCCAGGAAGATTCTGAAATCCAACCTAAAGAAAACATCATTATGAACCCTCCCTATTCAAAACACCATCTAAATGGAATTTGAACACTGAAGAGATATCACCATGATGTTATACATGAAAAAATTCTCATAATAGACTACTGACAAGTCTAATTATGACAATAGGGAAAAATATGCAAAATGGTCTATGGTAGGGAAAGTATAGGACATGCACATTATGTACTCTACCTGTACTCAAAGAGGTCCCCCTAGTCATGTGCCTCTGGAGACATCACTTGTACTTTTAAAATATAAACGATGTATACCCCTTCATGGATACTAGCTCTTATACCTATCCCCACTCAATGTGTAAAACACATGAGTACATGGTGTGAACCACTAGTTCGTGGTGTGTATCCCTAGTTGGTACCTTCCTGTGTTCCAAGCCATGTACCATGCCTATACATGTACTCCTACTTAGTGTGTGCTCTACACAGGGACTGGCCGAGCACTCTGAGACACACCTAAACCCACTACATGGTGTGTACCCCTAGTACATGTATTTTAGTCCCGAAAACCTTTCTTCCCTAAACAGGAAGAACACATGGTGTTCGTTCTTTGTACTACACATCATTTACAAAGGAATCCTTGAATGGGAAACCCTTCAACTAGCCTAAAACACCTGATTTCTCCCCGAAACTCTTAGATCGACCCACTAGGGGTTCCAAAAAACCCACATAATGCTTCAAAAATGAAAAAATTTCCTCTATGGAGATGTATGGTGAAAAAAATAAAATGGGCCTACCTCTAAGGGAAAACCACCAATGCTTTGCACCGATCCACAATTAGAAGCCATCACATGATGATCCGGTGTGACCTGATATTCATAGAGATACATACTCCTTTCCATATTTCTATCATATCCCTCTCCATATAACATCCATGTAGAATTAATCACCCATAGGAATAAATGACAATCCAAGGAATGATAATAAATAATGAAAAATAAAGGAAAAAAAGAAAAAGAAAAGGGGGCTCGGGCCCGAACCTGGTGGCCGACACAAGGTTATACCCTACAAACCCCCCCACCCGATTCCAAACTGAATGGTCAAGTTGTAATCTCATTATAAAACTATGTTTCCAAATATACTACTAAAAAAACATGCATGAATAAACTAATTTTTAATTAACTAAATATTAAATATTCCGTGAAAATTCAAACGTCCCATATTTCCACAAAACTCTTGTCCTATAGCAAAAACCCTATTATAAGACCAATTGAGTGGTCAAAAAACTTCTTTGATATCAATTTATAAGATAAATTACAATTTCACCTTGAACACAACTTTGAACAAAAACCCATAAATTTCCCCTGATTTTCACAACCCATGACGATGCAAGTCATCACCTACATAAACCATTTTTTTATTTACCTTCCATATCGGATGAAGATGGAATAATTGAATGAGTTCAATGATTAAAAATATTTACTTTCACAATATTTTATTTTTATTTTGTCAATTTTAATGCTAAATTCAAATATGAATCAAGTTTACCAAGACTAATAAACTATTCGATCCTTTGGGATGTGATCTATTGTATCTAGTAAAAATGTATTAATGTAACCACCGACTATGGGTTATTGGGGTTAGGGTATTTATACTAAATCATATTTTTTCAAGATATTTTGACCTTATATTGTCTTAAAATTTAATTCTTGACCATTTGGTGGAACTTTTAAAAGAAAATGACAATATTATTTAAATCATTTATGTAATTCCATCTGTGTCCCTCCCCTCACTTATAAAAGGGAACATATTATCCTCCAAATTTAACAAACAGTGAAAAATATATCCTAGAAAATACCTAACAAAAACCTTTCTACATTCCTTCCTTTTATTTATAAGAATTTATTATTCTCCTAATACCATCTTAAGAAGGCTTGAGGTGTAATCCAATTGAGATATTTCAAAGAAGAGGTAATCATCATTATCGACTCTTTCAAAGTTTATTTCTTCTTATTATTCCTAAAAATATATTGTATCCATCCTAAAATTATGAATCTAGTATCATAAATATAATTATATGTCATTATTATTACGGTAAAACCATTTTCCGCCTTCTTTCCATTAAATGATAAATGAAATTATTGTTTGTGCATATGTGTGGAAAACCGCCTCCAAATAACGATATGATTCATTTTCCATCACCATATTTAATGATAGGTTATTATGATAGATTGAATATTTATATATGAAATTTATTAAATAGTAATTCTTCTTTGATTATAATATCTTATCTACCTTCTTACATTCTCATCCATTCAGAAATGATTACGTCGTTTGTGCATATGTGTGGACTACCATCTAAAAGAAGGGATGTGATTAATTTTTCATTTACGCTTTACATGGATGGTAATATAAATAGATTTACTAAATATATATTTTATTAATGATATAATAACTATTCTATAAAAGTGAATTATTATTTACCTTTGTTTCCTTTCATCTATTGAAAGCTAGAAACATCACTCATGTGTACGTATAGACTAACATCTTCATGAAGTGATGTAATTATTTTCTCGTTACTAATTTATATGAGGGGTTATAAAAGTGTATATAATGATTAAATATAAAGCTTATTACATGATTAAGGTTTAGTATATGATATAACCTTCATCAAAGTACAAGTACCAAAACTGCAGAACTGAAACATTCCTACAAAAATAAATAGTTATCACCTGGAATTGTGATTTTAAAAAATAATTATTAATAAATAGGTGGTAAGATATTAATAGGGGATAATATATGAAATTATTAGTTTTAATATGGTTCTTTAATATAATTATAATAATTATAAATTTATAATACATGATATTAAAAGTACCTATGAAGTAGTTCAGACTTGTGATAATGGTTTTATGTTACAATATCACTTCTTAAAAGGGTTATTTGTGCTTAAAATTGCGATTATAAAATTATATGTTTTATCACTCAAAAATATTATGTATTTTATTCTATTATAGTTATTTTTTTAAATTACATGTTTTCAATTCATTTTCCTTTCTCTGAGTACTCAAAAGTTGGAAAGAATATTTTTAAAGAAAATCGACTTTGTTTTTTTATTCAATGAGGAATATCTTTCTTTCAAGCCTATATTTCTTTAAAAAAATTCAATTATTTTTGTTATTTTCTACCATGATTTATTAAATTCATTATTACAAAATTTTGACTTTCTATGAACAGGTTAACGGAATATTCTTATCTTTTTCCAAATGATTGACTTTTTACTGAAGGTGTGAAATGAATATTTGTTTTAAAAGTATTTTAATCTATGTCAACATAATTTTATGAATATTATAATTTAATGAGGATATAATCTAATGATATCATCTATAACATTATTATGGATGTATTATGATCATGTTCATCTAGTTATTGACTGTGGAAAATATTAAAATTTCATTTGATCAGCTTTCAATATGAATCATTATATTGATTATGTATTGAATTATTATTCATTTTTTCATACGATGTCTTGGACGAAGTCCTTTATGGTAAAAATATGATGATAAAAATAATGAATTTTATCATTATAAAACTAATTTTGGTTAACCACTTGATTATTTATATTATTATTTCATCCCTGGATTTAGTAACTTTTTTATGATATTGGTTATATGACATATTTGATTGCTTTTTATATCAACCATATTACTCATCATTTACTTATCCTATGATAGATTTTGTTGTATGATATAACTTAATAAGAATATAATCTCACCCATTATTGTGTATTATTTTCCAAATCTCTCTAAGAAGGTATTTATGAATGATTTCAAGGTTATACTAGAAGAAATGATAAATTTATCACTAGAATATTACGTTGTATTTACTATTCTCAATTGTAATTTGAGAATAATATAGGTTTGACGTATCCCAATACTACTAAACTATTCAATATTTTAGGATTTAATCACTTGTATCTTGTGTGTCAATGTAGTTAAAAAACAAATAGATTTGGGTTACTAGATTCATGATATTACATATTTATACTTATATAAAATGGAAATGAATTGAAGGAAGACAATTGGGGGATGCTATAAAATTATTTAGATCATTACATTGTAGTATCTATGAGATAGATTAAGACTTTATTTTTCACTTCTATGCTTATCATTAATCCTTTTGTGGGTTTTTGTGAAAATATGAATGGGTGGATATCTTTGTGTTGAGATATTTGTATTCTAGGTTAATTGAACGGATAGGTTATTTTAAATTTGATTATGATTTTTTGAGTTTATTTATTAATATTTTATAATAAAATATTTTTTCTTTAATTATCATGATCATTTCTTATTAATTAAAGGATTATCATCGAATGTATGATTTAGTTTTCATGTGTTTATTATTGAACATGGAATAAGCTTAATAACCCTGTGATTAAATATAGTTTTTAATCACCTTGATTTCTAAATGAATCAAAGTACTTGGTAAAAATAAAATAGGAAATTATTAATTAGATAGAAGACACAATACCATGATTTTTTTATATTTTATTATAAAAATAACATGATTATTCATAAAAAATATTTAATCTATTTATTTATTTATCATGGATTTATAATTATCTATAATCCTTTTTAAAAAAAATAATTCAATTTTTTAAATCATTCGAATAGTTTATCCAAACTTTTTTAACAAATTTTAATTTTGGGATCATATGATAATGTGCATTCAACCTAAGATTGAAAAAACATTATGACTGTGTAGTTATTTATTAGGAAGAATTCTTATAAAATTATAAACTTAATTCCCAGTTAGAATTTATGCTGCCTCATCAATATTGTTCTAACTAATGATCATAGATCACATAGTGTATTCCAAAAATTTTCTATTTGATACAAAAGTACCGAAATTTATAACTAATAGATCCCCTCAACTGAGAGAATATTTTATTGAAGAATGTATCCATCATCATATTATTTATTATTATTTTTCAATTTCTTGTAAAACATATTAAAACTTCTTATGTCTTCCATATATAGAAATGACGAGTTAATTTTCTGGTTGCATCTTAGTTTATTTAAATAAATAAATGTGTATAAATTTTCAAATAAAGCCTTCAAAATCATCATCATGCCATTGAAAAAACATAATTCCGTGGTAATATTCATCACATAAAATGAGCACAAAATCAAAAGAAAATAAAAAAAATTCACCACTTCATGTATTATTATCATACCTAATTTCTATATGATGAGCACTAGTAGTTTATATATTTTTTAATTATCTAAAATAACTTCTCTAAATTTAAACATAATCTTTAATTAAATATTTTTTTCTTTATTTATTTCATACTATCTACTCTAATGAAAATAAGAAATATGTTGTCACACAACTGACTTGATCCAAACATTTTCCCAACTGGTAAAATATATGGTGAATATCTATGTTCAATACTCTATTAATTATATATTAACTAAAGGAAAATTTATTCATCATAAAAGAATTTGTTACAATAAATTATTGAAAAATTTAACGCATAATTCAAATTTCATGGGCCTAAATCATATATGATAATTATTTTAAATGTGGATTTTTACTTATTGATTACCCATAAATTTATATTATTTCAACTCTATAAATCATTAAATTAATGATTTCTCATTATATATTGTCATAGAAGTTGACCCAGATTTTTAATTTCATATTCACGGGTTGGCTATTTAGGATTAAAATAAAGAGAAAAATGAACATCATAGTAATTTTATTTTGCCCATATTATGATTTACTCTATAAGATTTGTTATGTGATTAGATTTTATTGGTTCATTTTTTATAAATATATTTGTTTTTATTCATTATCCCAATGATTATATAATCATTATATGGTGATGATTTGAATCTTTTTTGAAAGTATTTTCATTCATACATTTGACATGATAATTTTTTGTTTCTTGAGGAATGATACCCTTTTCAAGGAATTTTCATTGCTATAGTATATGTTTTAAATTTCTAAGAAGGGAATTGGCATGGGATTTGGAATTTCTTTCTTGAAATATATATTTTTATATAGATTGTGTCATGATTTAATATAATATGTTTGAAATTTCATTAGAATTATTAATTTCCATTTGATTAGGCGAATAGGTAGAAATTTATTAGAAGGAATCAAATATAATGAAGTTGGTGTTGTTTTTAATACCAAATAGACCACACATTCAATGTAAATTTAATGTTTTTTCTAATTCATTATGATTCACACATATTAATTAGTAATACATATAGTTCATACATATATTCATTTAACGTGTGATTGTTTTTAAACAATTGACTATTACATATAGTTCCCTTAGGATGCAACTCATGGGTAGCTGCCTCTATGGGTTTTGATGAGGTATCTATTTTAATCTCCATCAATTACTTCCCTACATATTCTTGGTTCATGGTTTTCATTATAATGTAGACCATACCCACTAAATCAATGTAAATATTTACACTACAAATTAATTCATTCATTACAAAATAATTTATTAAAAAAATAATGGATAAGTTTATCTCAAACTTGAAACATTTTCATATTAATTTAGATTATAAATATTTATGAAACATTCAGATTGTAACTCAAATGTGTTTTGATATCAATTTGAAGAAAATGAATACCAAAAGAGATGATTAACATTATTATTGTTTGTGATGTTTTCTGTTTTCTACTAAAATGGCCACTATAATGTCCATTAATCTCCCAATTATGGTTGGATATAGGAAGCTATATCAATTCATTATGATGTTGGTTGGTTGATTGAGATGAATGGGTGAATGATATTGGTGTGAAGTAGATGATTGTTGAGGAAAAGTTCGGGTTGGGCATGAGTCTGTCCAATAGTGGGGGTGACTTAGAACATCTTGGGTTCATTGGTTATTCCACATGTTACACTACTGAGGTATCAGTGGTGGCTAATGTCCCACCACCCATGAAGAATGGTCTTCACCACTCTCCTAGGGAACAACTAGAAGACTCCATGGTGTCATTTCTCTTCAAATTCCAAACTCATGCCTCAAATAGGATTTAACAGGGATACCATCACACATACATGAATAAGATAAGTACAAGACTTATTATGTAATAGTAATACCCCTCTACCTTCATAATAATTTAGGTCCTAGTGATAGTAAAATTATAAATAAAACTAGACACATTACCTAATTCACACTACTAAGGTTGGTTCTGGGCCAATCTCTATGTTTTTTTTGTTTCAATTTCATTTAAATTTCATATTGGTATTACATTTCTCTTTGAATGGTTGAACCAAATGGGTCACCACTTGTGATCCACAAGGTCACATGCCCCTTACGAACCGTATTGTGTAATCCACTTAACCAATACCATAACACATTCCATCACATATGACCAATGATCCATGATTCTATGACTAATAGTAGAATTCTTAAGGTGTCTTCTATAGCCCAAGTAGGACAAAGTTGTTTAGATTACAATAGGCACTATAAGTAACAACAATGTTTCTCAATCCCCTGGATAAATCATTAGTCAATTTCATGTTTATATCATAGAAGGAACTTATAATAATTCCATGCAATCAAGCAATTAATCTTAAATGGCATGGAATAATGCAAAACAATTTAATTCTTACAAGTACTTAAAATTATGCATGTTATGGAATTCCCTCATATCATTGGGTCATGCTAAAATTAAATCCTCAATCATATCAATAATAAAATCAAAATTAAAGTTTTTTACCCAATGGTGGAATAAAATTAACTGTAATAATCATATTATAGAAAAACATTTCCCATCCTAAGTAATTTAATGTTTCCCTATACGTGGGTTGGCTACTCCCAGACACAACTCAATTCCAAATTATAAAACCTTCCTAATATCTTGTATAGTCTCTCAAAATAGTAAGGTAAGAAAAAAAGATTTGATACTACTTTGGGATGTCCTGATCCAGATTCCACTTAAAGGTACCCAGAACCAGTGGGCCACACGGCCTCATGCACTCCCCTGAATATGCCAGAGGTTGCCGAATAGCAATGAAGACTAATGGTGTGTCTATGGGGAGAATATTACCTCTATTCAGAGTACCAAAAATCTATAAACAATACGTAAATAGTGGAACCATATCAATTATTAAAAAAATAATGGAAGAACATACTAGCATATAGTCACTAAATAATTATAAAAATCATCAAACAAAATAATATACCAAAGATGATGATGTCATGTCTCTACTATATAGAGAAAACATGTATACACGGTAGTTGGTATTCAATAAAATACATGATATAAAAAATGAAAAAAAAGGAATAAATCTATACAAGAATTCCAATCTCCAGCCTGGTCATATGTTACCAACATCCCATCTTATGTCATGCATGAAGTCATGAATAAATAAGAATATGAATCCCCTTATCTACACCTATAATTATATGGTATACTCGAGTACCATCAACGGCCCAGATAGGGTGTGAGATAAACTTAGTAGGCCAACATTAACGACATCTATAAATATCTAGTCAGTTTATATAACATGTAGGTGTAAAAATATAATAATGAAAAATATTATTAATAATTGAAAATTGTTCATCTCTAGATCCTAAAGGAAAACCAGGCTAACACAACCTGCTACATCCCATGTCAAAAAATCTCTGAACAAGTATCTGTTGGAGTTGGTCTCCTAGGACCAATTGTTTGGTCTTTGATTATATAAATATTCAATATATTTATTGTTAATTAAACTTCTTTCTATATATTGTTCATTTTTATGCATGAATCTAAGGTAATAATATCCTAGAGTTTATTCCACATTGATAAGGTCATACTAGTTACCCATTACGATGAAAAACTTTATGTACTATGATTATATTCTCAAATAATGTTATGTGTTTGGATAATGTACTATAATGGGACACATAGTACATAGACTGTCAGGTGTGAATACTCATAAGAAGATGAGGGTTCTTCTCAAGAATTTTTCACTTGGTAATCACCAAGATGGGAGATAATGATAAAAAACACACCAATTGGAATTCTTCAAGTTTTGGAGTCATCAGATATTCCTATCTATGAGTGTGTGTGATGGTCCTTATACTATAATATTGTTATTAAGGAATTTTACAACTCACGTACTTAGATGTATTTGATAAACCTTGAAAATAATAGTTCATGGTGAAATTGGATATATTGGGTGTGTCATGAGTGACACGTCATTAATTAATAATTTAAGGAAGAACTTGTCCCTTCCGTATTAGTAGAAGCTGATATATCGCCTCTCTGATTGAAATAGAACCATCGCATTAAATTCAATGTCCATGGTGTAACGATGTTTCTATTTTAGATAGTCAATGAAATACATATCGATCATATAGGTTGGTTACATGGATGTGAAACATTCTTGGTGAGATATTATGTCAAATGAATTTTATTACATAGTGAACCTTTGTATGTGGTTTTCAGTGTTGTGAAATTATGTTCTTTCTCTTGGGTTCCTTGACCCATTGCTATATAGTAATCTTATAATTTAGTCAAGACCAACTTATACCATTGATAAATAATCATAGAGGGTCACACATTGATGTAAATTAAATTATATTTGAGTTTAATTAATGGAATATATATTATTATCATGTTTGAGGAATAATTTTATTAAAGATATATTTATTAAATAAATTAAATAAATATTTACTCACTGAAATGTTGATTAAATATTTATTTTATTTATTTAATGTTCTAATATATATTTATTCCCTAGATTTTGAATAAAATATTTATTTATGTATAATATATTTATTCATTTATTCAATAAATGTTCTAGGAGTTTGGATGGACCAAGACCGAGTCTGGTGACAAATATTAATAACAATATCATTATATAATAATGGTTATTACACAAGTTTGCGTGCACCACAAAATAGTACTAATATAATTATTTTTATTTAAAATGAGGTTTCTTAAAGGTAATAAATGTTATTTAATGTTCAGTATGCAATTAAATAATATTTTAACTTAAATATTAACTCTATAAATATAAGGTTGTGTCTATTATATAGAGTATCCAAAATTAAGAATTTATAATTATTTTCCGCAACAAATTCTCTCTCAAATCCTCCTCGCTCCCTCTCAAGAACGAGAAGTTCAAGAGATATTTTTTCAAGACTGAATAATGAGAGATCGAGAATGAGCAACACAAGACATTTGACTGACTATGTGAGCACACAGAGATCGATTTGTGTTTCTCAGAGATCATAGGAGGACATGTGGACTTCCCCTAGAAGGATTCTATCCTTAGATCCTCATAGCACATCTAAGTTAATTTGAAAGTGTTATTTCGGATGATCAACATTCACTAATGAAAAAATTTCCTAAGCCCGGTTATTTATTTCTTAAAATATTAAATAAATTAATTATAAATTTAAAGTTAATGATCCTCACTCTTGGTTTCAGGCAATGATTATTAAAAGAAATTTAAATATATCGCCCACCTCCAAAGGCTTTTGTTATGGTCATAACCATCTAGTGGTATTATAGGGGTCACATTTAAATTTCTAATTATTTATTTGATCGTTTATCTATGAAAAATTGTGGTAAGATATTCATTTCATGTTTTTTTCTCTTTAATTTGATTTGAATTAACATGTTACAGACATACTAATAATGTTCATTCAGTGTTTAATTTTCTTAAAGGATTAAGAAAAAATTAAAAACAACCATATATTCAATCAAGAAGTTCCTAAACATTGACCGGTAAAACTGTGTTACATAGAATGCGGCTGAATCATACATCATACACTCATGCACATTGTATCTAGATACAACAAAAAATTAATTAAACAGGGTGGTTTTATTACACATTGTGTGTTGACCTGGATAACCTGGCACATGGGATGTGGATACAGGGTGTGTAGTTGGTATGTACACACCATCTACTCTAGATGAGTTAACACACCAAATCCCAAGGTGTGTGACATAGATATAGGGTAAATGTGGTACATGGCATGTAGTTGCATGTACATGTCGTGTATCCTCCCATTAATGGAAAAAATTAAAAATAAATTAAATTGGATAATTATAGCACAAAAACATTACTTTATTGATTGAAAGACCATTGTGTGTTTGAAAATTTAATAATGATTTTAAGTAATTTTAAATACTCAGTTAATTTATTGTAATTAATATGTCCTTATTAGATCGGTCAATTATTTTCCATAAATTTCATTAATGATGGGTACCTCCAAATAAGATTTTATGATCATTAAGCTGAAAGTGAATTAATTAATTTATATATTTATTAATGCAATCACATTTGTCTTAAATAATAAAATAACAAATAAATAAATGACTGACAGTCATTTACTTTTCTGTATTCGTTGCATGTATGACCATTCACGAGCATGGCCAAGACTTTTGTATGTGTTGGATATTTTAATTTAATTTATGGCATGAGTTTTCAATTATTAAATATTAAATTAAATGATAGTCTATGATCTATCCATCCCTCCACTATTATGTAGGACCTATGTTTACAATGATAGTAACATGCTTTAACCAATCATTTGGTTCCCCTCACCAACATGTGAGTAATAAATATTTTTAATTAATGGATCATCCAAAGGCATGTGGAGGCGGTTCAATATTTAACCATAATGATGCCAACCCAAGAGAAACATAGGTGGACATGTGGAATATTGTAACTCACTCCAAGACTGTTAATATGAGTTATTTCCCTAGGTCAAAGGTTGATTTAATATCTGCTCATTAAATAAAACATTAGCTAAATCTCTTGAATGTGTCATTTAATTAATTATTTATTTATATCTATGTAATTATTTATTTTATGGATAGAATACCGTGATCACATAAATAAAAAAATTTATGTGCAAATATTAAAATTAAATAAATGAATTATGCATACATGTTTTTTCAATATGGTTGATTAATTAAGTAACACCCACTTAATATTAATAAGATGTGTACGGGATAAAACAATTTAAATTTTATGCATAATAAATGAAAATCCATCAATTAAATATTAAGTTTGATTGTGCCTTACATTACTTGATAGGGAATGAAACCGTTGAACTAAGAATAGTACATGACCAAATTTTGGACACTAACTTTTATCAAAGAGTTCCCATGAGAATTTTGGGTAGACTTAACCAAAATTGTATTGACTTTAATGGCCAAAGTCCGTTTAATGCAAATTTTTTGGGAAGTGTTGAGGAAATCCATGTCATGGTTTTAGGATTAAGGATACACTCAACAGATCAAGGAGCTATAAGTATGTAATTGGAAACACCGCATACCTAATTACTTTATTTTTGTTTCCATGGCCAAATTTTGGATCATTAATAAAAGTAATGGGGAACCATGCAACAAGAATGTTAAAGAAACTAGATATTCCAAGTGCAACGGTGAGGGATATTGAGACTTGATAAAATAGTAGAATATTTAATAAATAAAGAAATAAAAGTATAAATTTTATTATATCTCTCTTATTCTATTATCAAGTAAAGTACTACTAATCTAATCATTTTAATTGTAAAATAAAATGACAAGTTCATCATTCACACTGCCCCTATGATCAATATTAGAGAATGATATCCTCATAACTGGAAGTAAATTATAGGAGTGTTTTAGACACCTTTAGGTTTTACTACACCATGAATAGAAATCTTATATGCTTGAATCCTCAATGCTTGATATGCCTACTAAATAGGTGAGTGATAAAGAGATCCTTACCTATCAAAAAAAATTTAATGACATGATCGATGTTCAATGTTTGATTATTTCATTGATGTCTATGAACTAATGATGTCTAATGAAAAAATGGATGTGTATAACATGCTTGAGCACCTCTATGGTCTTTACCAAGTGAGAGCTAAATAGGAAGAGTTTGAGATTTCCAAGGTTCCCTTTCAGAGTAAAATTTTAATGGGTTCCCCAGTTGGTCCTCATGTTGTCAATATCATTGGCAACATTGAGCGATTATAGGTTATAGGGTTTAAATTCCTTGAAGAAATGGGCACCAACCTCATTATGGAGTCACTCCCTCAATGATTCTCTAGAATTGTTGTAAATTTTAATATGAAAAACAATGATAAGTCTCTGCCATATCTTCTTACTCTTCTTCACCATGTAGATAATGATATGAAGCAAGAAAAACCTTCCATCCTAATGGTGGACAAAAAGAAAGGGAAAGAAAATAGATTTAAACCCAAATATTCTTCCCACGCTTCCAAGAAAAATAATATCAAGGGGAAAGAAATTGAATAATATGTTCTCTTTTTTCGCATGTGGAAATAAGGGCCACTAGAAGAAAATATACACATACGTAAAGAATCAAGGGGAATCTTCAAGTGAGTTTGTTATCGAGTTTTATTTATCAGTTTCTATAAATTGGGTATTAGATATAGCTTTTGGTGCTCACATATGTATTAAAATAAAGGATCCAGGTATATTCTAAAATATTGATATAGGAGAGGTAGATATTTGAGTAGCCGATGGATCTAAACTTATTATTTTAGATTTTGGGGTCTACCAACTCACAATACCAACTGAAATAATATTGGTTTTAAAGGGTTGTTATTATGTGACTTCAGTCAACAAAAACTTTATTTCTGAATCCACAAATGATAAAAATGGATTTATTTTCAAATTTGGGAATAAACGTTTCTTTTTTTATAAAGATAGAATTTTTATAGTAAGGAACATTTAAATAATGGTCTTTTTTGTGTTGGATTATATGAACCAAATAATGACAATTGATTTCTAAGTAACTTCACATGACTCATATCACACCCAACTTTGGGGTCATTAGCTAGGTCATCTAAATGAAAAGCACGTGACTAAATTACATCAATATGGGTATTTAGATTATTTTGAACTTAAACCACTTGGTTTATGTCACACATGTTTATAAGAAAAATGACCAAATCCCTATTTAGTGGGAAAGGTGAAAGGGATAATGATATTCTTGAATTAGTTCATACTGGTGTGTGTGGACCATTTCCTATTGAAGAAAGGGATGAGTGATAATACTTCATAACTTTTACTGATTTTTTAATACATATGGATATGTCTACATAATGAGGTATAAGTCACATCCTTTGGAAAAATTCACGGAATACATGAATGAAATTGAGAACTGGCTTTGTAAGAAGATTTAAAAACTTTTCTCAGAGAGTGGTAGAGAATATCTTAATCTAGACTTCATTTATTATCTATTGGAGTTAGGGATTTTATCTTAACTCGCTCCTTCATATACGCCTTAGTGGAATGGTTTGAGTGAAAAGAGGAACCCCATCATATTGTATATGGTTAGATAAACAATGAGTCATGCAAGTCTTGCATTATCATTTCGGGGATACACTTTACGAATAGTAGCATAAGTACTAAATCAAGTGCCATGTAAAGTAACAGATGGTATACCAGAACATTTTCAGAATGGAAAGAAATGCATGTAGTCTTACTTACATGTGTATTTTTTCATACCATTTTCTAAGGCCTATTAAGGTAATGTCATTTCCCCCTGAGGTAAAAAAGTGTATATTTATAGGATATATCAAAGAAACAAAGGGATACTACCTATACAATCATTTAGAAAAAAAGGTTGTGGTTAACAAATTTTCTACATTTATTGATGATTATCTTATCTCTAAAGGAGTTAGTAGGATAAATATAGTCTTTCATGAAGTCCAAGATCAATATACACAAGATTTGGCACAAGAAAAAATTCTAAAAATCCTTGTATAAAAAGAAATGTTTCTAAATACACAACTACTTTGTTGGAGTAATAGAGAGGTTATAGAACTAGAATGGTATGATTTTCTAGTTAGTGAGAATATTGAATTCTGATTAGTTGATAATAATAATCCTATAACCTATAACGAAGTAGTGAGTGACAAAGATGTCTCTAAGAGGAAAGCCTTCGTTAATTATGAAATGAATTACATGTTCTAAAACCAAGTCTCTATTTTGGTTGACCCTCCAGTAGATATAAACCCCATTGGTTTTAATAGTTTATTTAAGAGGAAATTGGACATGGAAAAAATATTCAGTGCCTATAAGGTGTGACTGGTTATAAAAGGTTTTGAATAACCTCATGGAATTTACTATAATGAAACATTCTCATAGTTGTAATGCTAAAATCCATCAGAATTATACTTTCCATTTTAGCTTTCCAAGATTATGAGATTTGGAAAATGGATGTCAAAACAACCTTCCTTAATGGGAACCTTTAGGAAGATGTCTATATGACACAGCCTGAAAGGATTGGAACTCCAAAGAATGACAATAAGGTATGAAAGTTACAAAGATCCATTTATGTATTAAATCAAAAATCCAGTTAATAGAACATTAAATTTCATGAGTCCATAAAAAAATTGGTTTCATAAAGAATGAATGAAAGGCCTGTGTCTATAAACAGTTTAGTGGGAGTGCATTTGTTTTATTAATAGTATATATTTATGACAGATTACTCATTGTAAAAGAAATAACATTCTTACAGTATGTTAAGGAGTGGGTGAATAAATGATTCTCTATGAAGGACTTGGTCAAGGAAACATATATTATTGGGATCAAGATCGATCGTGATAGATACAACAGGTTGCTGGTATAAGGACCCAACCTTATACATTACATAATCTAGTAAATTATTTTAAAATTAAATTCTTTACATTCCCAAATATATTTTACATTTATAGTTTTATAAAATTAGGACATAAGTTATGAGTATCAACACATAAGAATTCAAAAGTGGGTGTAACTAAAAAATATCCATTTTTTTGTAATACCAAATTTTTTTACAAAAACCTGAAATATTCTCATAAAAAGTATTCACAACATTCATCTTATCTTCTCCATTTCTCTTACCCATCCTTAACCCCTGGGAGAAAAATTTTAAATCTTTATATTAGGATAGAAATATCAGTAAGGGATATAAATAAGTATATAAACCATTAGTACTAGTATACTTATAAATATATGAAACTATTTTAAAAAAGACATGTTTCTCACCCAATTATATTGTTACTTTGTGAAAACATGAGATTTACATAAAACATAGAAAACATAAATAACACCAAAAATGTAACTCGTGGAAATAAATACTTAATATTGTAACCCTCATGAATACCTTATGATTTTTAACCCTCAGGGCTACATTACCATGTAACCCTCATGGCCACCTTATGGTGTATCCATCGTAGTTACACTTGGAGTAACCTTACGACTGACCTACCACTTAAACATACCCAAGGAATTGGATGAAGATATAGGTCTCACCATTCATCATAAAAAAATTCCCAAGAACCATAACTTAATAAAAAACATGAATAATTTCATAAAAGCATTGCTTTTGAATTTTCTAAAACAGAATTTTTAAATATGATTTTTAAACAAAATACCCTTATAAATATCATATAATTGAAGTGAGAATTAATATAATTAAAGTAATATTCATATAAACTGTAAATAAACCTAATTATACATAATATTAACTAATTTAATTACACAAATAATTTTATTACCGCATAATAAATGACATATAAGGTTAACCCAAAGAATGGAAATTGGGTTATGAATTTCCTTACATCGGGATCATCTAACTTCAAGATGTTAAAAAGACATGTATAATAGATTAAAGAGTATTTTTAATATATTAATGAACCATATTTTTATTTATAGTTACTTATATGATATTATTATAACATCTTTCTACCCATTTATTAATAATATTTTGTTATTTTCATTGTTTTGGGAGAATTTATTTCATGGTTTTCATGGTTGGATCATTAAATATTTTCTTGTCTAATGAAAAAAAACTCCAAAAGTGGAATGAAATGGTGTTAATATATTTCCACAATTTTAAATGATTCCATATATAATTTTTTATTATATGAATATGAATCATTATATAAAACAATAATGGGAATGACTTAGTTTATTTTTTGTGGTTCTTATGACCGTCACGAACTTAAAACATTTTATTTAGTAACATACATATTTAATAGTTCTAGAACAATATAAAAATTATAATATGTATAATAAAATATTATTTAACCATATTAATGGCTTTATGACTTTCCTTAAAGGTGCTAATGGAAATTTAAAACACGTCTTCCATGATGTTGGTAAATCGACACATCATGGATGATGTTTTATTTTTAGAATAAAAGGGATTGGAGAAGAAGTATGATGATGAATTTTTCAATAAACAATATAAAATTCAACAAAATATAAGATACTGGTGTTTTCATGCCACTTGGATAAGGGGATATCAGGAGAGAATAATGAAAGAAAATAAATTGGAAAGAAATTAAAAGAAAATGAAAGAGGATTTTACCTCTTGAATTATCCACCTTGAGAACCTCATTAAGGCCCTTGGTTTTATCCTTTAGGTGATACTATTAGGTCGTGGACATTGGTAAGAGTCTTGTGAAGGAAATTGGGCTGAAATTTACAAGATAAAATTCTTTTAGTTGAGAGAATGGTGGGGGTGGTATTTATAGTGGTGGATAAGGGTGTTTTCTCATTATTATATTCATTAGTTTATTAATTTGATTCAATACTATAAATAGTTTAAAACTTTTCATCATATATATTAAATTACTTATGGTAAGTTCTAGATTATGGTTCTTACATCATTCATGGCTCAAGGAATAGTTCATTTATCTTATAATGTATATATATCGTAAATTACTGTATTTTACAATTCACTAAAAATTCAATTATTTTAGAAAAATCCCAAAAATTCTCCCTAACCATTTTTACACAGGTTGAATTCAAAAAATAAATTCTTTTTTTGATAATAATTTTTGAAATATTATTAATTTATTTTTTAATTAAAATCATAATTTCTTCAAAAAAATACCATTTTTAAAACTATAACTAATTTTGTAGAAATTTTTAAAATTAATTAAAGTTTCATAAAATTATCTTATAATAATAAGGAATAATAATAATAATTTTTAAATATATTTTTATAAAATAAATTTTCATTTTAAACATTAAATTAATTATAAATTTTAATTAAATATTTCTGACTTACAAATATACCAACACTTAATTTATTATTTCCAAAACAAATTATTTACTTATTCAAAGATATATAAATCATGATTACACTTATAATATAAATAAATTTCATTTATAATCTCAGAGGAGATGCTGGAATTCTACTGGCCAGATTATTTTTCCTAATGGTCATGTTACTATTCCTAAGGTTAAGTTACTATTCCATCCATTTAAATTCCTTAATTTCTATAAATATCAATTATTTAATTATACATTTTTTAAAAATTTAAATATTTAATTATATAATGAAAAGAGATTATTTTATAAGTACCTGGGTTGTTATATTCTTCTTGCCTTCTAGAAATGGTGTCCTCACAATTTTAATTTACTTGTTAAACAAGTGAGGATACTTTTCTCTTGTAACATTTTCAGGTTCCCACGTTGCTTCTTCAACCATGTGGTTTCTCTAAAAAATCCTTGACCTTGTGAATTACCTTATTCCACAATACTTTATCTCTATGATCAGGAATCTTAACAGGGTTTTCCTCATAAAAAATATTCTCTTCTAGTTGAAAAACTTCTCGGCTCAAAACATGAGATAAATCTCGCACATACTTTCTCAACATCGAAACATGAAAAACATTGTGTACCTGATATAAAATCAGAGGAAATGTTATTTATTATGTGACTAGTCTAACTTTCTATAGTATTTCATAAATTCTAATGAACTCTGGACTTAACTTAGCTTTCTTACCAAAATGCAAAACAATTTTTCATTATAATAATCTATGAAAAACATGATCACCTACCTTGAAAGAAAAGTCTATCCTCATGTTATCTATGTTACTTTCCAGCTTGGTATGAGCTATCCTCATGTGTTGTTGGATCATATTTATATTATAATACACTTCCTTTAAAAATTATGCTCCCATCAACTTCCTTTACCTGACTTCATCCCAAAATGATGGATTTTGACATCGCTTCCCATATAATGCCTCAAAAGTTTTTATATGTATACTAGAATGAAAACTGTTATTATAAGAAAAATTATATAAATAAATATATTGATCCCAACTTCCCTAGTAGTCCATTAAATAAACTGAAATCATATCATCCAATGTCATAATTTTTCTCTAACTCTGTGCATCAAATTGATAGAGAAAAGAAGTTCTGAAATTTAATTACGTGCCCAACAATTTATGAAGTCCTTTAAAAAAGTTATAAGTGAACATGGGATCTCGGTCAGATACAATGGATAGGGTAACTCCATGTAACCTAATATTCAATTTGAGGTATTGTTGAAAAAACTGATCTAAAGACATAGTATCTTGAATTTGAAAGAATTGTGGAGATTTAGTCAGCCAATCAACAATAACCAAATCACATTATTACCTCAAAAAGTATTTGGTTTTCCCACCATGAAGTACATAGATATATTTTCTCATTTCCATTCCAACACTGGAAAAGGCTAAAGCATCCCCTTTGGACATTTTCAACCTACTTTAACTTGTTGACATGTCAAACATTTCACTGTAAAATCTACAATATCTCTTTTATTTCCATCACACATGTAATACTCTTGAAGGTCTCTGTACATCTTAGTACTACCAGGATGAACTAAAAATAGAGAACTATGAGCTTCACATAGACATTATTTCTTAGGTAGGGAATCAAAAGGCACACATAATCTCTTTCAAAATCATAAAACACAATCTTTATCAACATTATATTTTGGAAACTTACTCTTTTCGACCAATTCCACCTTTTATTTAAATCACATTCTTTCTTCTAAGCTTTCTGAATTCTTTCTAACAGAGATGATTGTACGGAAACTTGAAAAAAATAGAGGAACTTCCTACACCAACAACATTCAATCCAAAATTAATCAAATCATTAATCAATGGGTCTTTATTCAAAAGTAATGTTGTTAATGATGTATGATTTTTTCAACGCGAGGCCTATACAACATTGTTTTGTTTTCCAATATGGTAATTGATCATATAAACATAATCCTTTATCAGTCCAATCCATCTTATTTTCCTCATGCTTAACTATTTTTGAGAGAATATAAACTTTTTAATTTTATGGTCAGTATATATTTCACATTTGGCTCCATATAAATGATGCCTCAAAATTTTTAAAAAAATAATAACACAACTAATAACTCCAAATCATGTGTTGGATAATTTAACTCAGGAGTTTTTTGATGTCTTGAATCACAAACAATTACATAATCATTATGCATCATAACACAACCAAGTCCCTTCAATGATGCATCACCATAGATGAAAAATTCATCATTTCTGGAAGGTAAGGCCAAAACTAAAGCATTCTCCAATATTTTATTCAGTTCCTAAAACCAAACATCACATTCTTCTATCCAAATAAATTTACCCCCTTTTGTGTTAACTTAGTTAGTGGGCTAGATATCTGTGAAAATTATTTAAAAAACCATCAATAATAACCTGTTAATACAAGAAAACTATGAATCTTTGTAAAAATTTTAGGTATTGGACATTCATCAGCCACTTTTGTTTTTTGTAGGATCAACTATTATCCCATCCTTATTTACAATTTTCCCAAGATAAAAAATCTTTTTCCAAAAAATCACATTTGATTAAATTTTCATATAACTTCTTTTCTTTGAGAGTTTGCAAGATAATACTTAAATTTTTTTCATGATCCTTATATCTTTTTTAAAAGACCAAAATATAACCATAAAAACAACACCAACGTTATCCAAATATTCATAGAATATTATATTCATAAGATCCATGAATACAACAGGGGAATTTTTCAAACCAAAGGGATAACAAAAAACTCATAATGCCAATATCTAGTACAAAAATCTATTTTAGGGATTTCATCCTCCTTTACCTTAATCTGATGGTACCTGAATCTCAAGTATATCTTAGAAAAATACTGATCTCCCTAGAGATGATCAAAAAAGTCCTCGATATGAGGAAAAGGATACTTATTCTTAATATAATGTTATTCAAAGGACTATAATAAATGAAATTCTCATGAAACCATGTTTCTTTTTAACAAACAAAATAGGATAATCACATGGTGAAGTGCTAGGATGGATGAATCCTTTATCAAGAAAACTTTTCAACTAATTTATCAATTAAATAAGTTCCACTTGAGCCATTTGATAATGCGTTTTTGAAATTTTCTTAGTATCAAGAACCAATTCCATAGTAAATTCAACTTCCCGATCAGGTATAACACTGAGAAACTCATCTGAAAAAACATCCAGGTATTCATTTAACACTGGAACATCATTAATCTAAATAGTTCCCCATTTTTCAAATATATGAGAAAAATAACTTTCATTTCCATTTTTAATAGTTTCTCATCTTCCCAATATGTTATCAATGGTATGGGTTCATTATATTAAACAAACTGAAACTATTTCTTAAAAATAACTGCTTCCGCTCTATAATCAATCTTAGCATGATAAATAGAAATAAAATCCATTCTGAGAATAACATCAAAATCTACTAAATAAAAAACAATAAGGTTTGATGGTAATGAATTTCAACATAAAACAATAAGTGGATTATTATAATGCGCTTTTGTTTTAATATTTTATCCTAATGTTTTAAACATAAGTTCTAGTCTCATTTCTTGAGGTAAAATTTAAATTTACCAAAACAATTCTCAGAAATAAAGGAATGTGTAGAACCAATACCAAACAAGACATTAGTAAAATATGAGTATACAAACAAAGAACCTATTACAAATTCATTGGATGATTTGAAATTTGCTGATGTAGTAGTAAAATATCTCCCTGCACATTTCTACTTATAATCTGTATGGTTTCCATCATTCATATTCCTCTATGGGTAGATATTTTTAGAATAACCCATCTCAGCACATTTAGAACACTTTATAGTTTTCCTATCATAATTAATCTTAAGATCATTTTCATTACAATCTCAGACTATGTGTCCAAACTTTCCATATCAAAAAAACATCCCAGTTTTGTTAAGGTATTCCCCATGGTTCTTTTTACAACACTTTTGACAATATGGAAACTTAAATTTCTTACCTTCATATTTCATTGATTGATTTTTACCCATCACTTGTCATTTGGATCTCTTTTTATAATTATTTTTAAAGTACAAATGATCATTATAAAACTCCATTTCTACCTTCTCAACACATCATACAAGTTTCTCATAAATTTTGAATTCATGGGAGTCTAAGGCCCTTCAATATTTGGGATTCAATCCTGATTAAAATGATGGATTTTGCTACCAAGATTCCAAATAAGATTTGGAGTGTACATTTGCAATCTGGTGAAGTTTTCTTCATATATGGACACTGAATCCTCATCCTTTTGTTTCAATTAAAATAATTATTTTTCCATCCTAAGTTGAATCACCTTAAGAAAATATGTTTCAAGGAAAATGTTTTTAAATTCACCACATTCCAAGGAATCAATCTCATCACAACCCCTGATATTCTTAACCATTGACCACCACTAGTTGGCTTCAACTTCCAAATGATAAATGTAAATACTAACCTTTTGATTATCTGAAAACACCATAAGATCTAATATCCTTTAAATGGATTTAATCCATCCAGTATCCTCAATTAGGTCAAAATATCCACTAACACGAGGAGGGTGTTGACTCATAAAATGTTCCACTACTGTAATGTTCTTTTATGGGGGTTATGGTTGTTCTCTTTAATGGATTACACCACCATTTAGAGCCAGTTTCAACTGAGTTATTACTGTCACAAATTGTTTCGTTCCAATTCCCACTATTCCCAGTTGCGGATTTGAGAATATATCATCTTCTCGATGCCTTAAAACATTATCTTTTCTATTTATTCAATGGAAAACCATTCTTAACAGACATTTCTAAGATTAATAAACATGGTAATATGTAAATGATATATCGTTAAAATAGAAACATAAAGTAAAAAAATATGGTATTCTATTAACATTATCCTAACCCTTAAAGTTATCTACACTATGCTTTGATACCAACTACAAGGACTGGGCCTTATACATTACATAATCTAGTAAATTACTTTATAATTCACTTCTTTACATTCCAAAATATATTTTCAATTTAGATTTTTAAAAACTTAGGTCATAACTCATACATATAAACCCAAAAGAATACAAAGTGGGTAAAACTAAAACAATATCCATTTTTTCATAATAAAATAGTTTTTCATAAAAACAAGAAATATTTTCATAAAAATACTTCATAGCATTAATCTTGGATTCTTATTTTCTCTTAAATATTATTAAACCCTTTTAAAAAATATCTCAAAATTTGGTATGAGCACAAAAAACTTTTAAGGGATATAAAATAAGGTGAAAACCCTTTATTACATGAATACTTATAAACATATGAAACCATTTTCACAAATACATACTTCTCACCCAATCATATAGTTACTTTGTGAAAACATGAGACTTCAATAAAATATAAAAAACATAAGTAATACCATAAAGGTAAATTGTTGAATTAACTTCTAAATATTATAATCTTCAGGGGTAAATTATAATTCTTAACCCTCACGACTACCTTATAATGTAACCCTCACAGCTACCTTATAGAGTAACCATCGCAGTTACACTTGGAGTAACCACACAACTGACCTCCAACATAAACATACCCAATGTATTAGAGAGGGATATAGGTCTCAAGCTTCCTCATTAAAAAATTCCCAATAACTAGAACATAATCAAAAAATGTGAATAATTTCATACATTTATTTCTTTTGAATTTTGTAAAATATAATTTTAAAAGAGTATTTTTAAGGAAAGGTCCCTTACAAATATCATATAACTTATGTGATAATTAATAGAATGAAATGAATATGTGTATACACTATAAATCCACATAATAAAACATAATATAAACAAAATTCATTGAAAAAATAATCTTATTACCACATAATCAGTGATGTAGAAGGTTAACCCAAAGAATTGAAATTGTGTTAAGAATTCTCTTACCTCAAGTTTGTCTTACGTTAATATGTTCCAACCTCTTGAATAATTGTTTAAAGAGTGTTATAAATATATTAAAGAAACATATTTATATTTGTAGTTACTTATATGATATTCATATAATATATTTCTACCCATTTATTAATAATATGTGGTTATTTTCATTATTTTGGGTGCATTTGTGTCATAATTTCCATGGTTGGTTCATTAGGGATTTTTTTTGTCTAATGGTGGAAGACTTCAGATGTGGAATGAAATTTTGTTAATATTTTTCTAGATTTTCAAATAATGAATAATATTACTTTTTATGATATATAGATGAATCATTAGATAAAACATTAATGAGAATGATTCGGTTTATTTTTGGTTATTTTTACGACCGTCAAAAACATAAATCATTTTATTTAATATCATATTTATATAATGGTTATAGAAAAATAAATTACTTATAATTTGTATAATAAAATATTATTTAACCATATTACTAGTTTTGTGACCTTCCTTGAAGAAGATAATATAAATTGATAACACATCGTCTACAATGTCGGTAAATCGACACATCACGAATGATGGTTTATTTTTAGAATAAAGGGGTGTGGGGAAAATGTATGCGAATGAATTTTTCCTTAAAAATTAAAAAATTATAGTATATATAAGATACTTAAGTTTTCATTCCACCTGGATAAGGTGGTATGAGTATAGAATAATAAAAGAAAATAAATTGAAATGAAAGTAAAAGAAAATGGAAGAGGATTTTACTTCTTGAATCCTCCTCCTTGAGAACCTCCTTAACGCCCTTGGTTTTTGACTTTTGGTGAGATAAAATGGTCTTGGAAGTGGAAAAGAGTCTTGGAAATGGAATTGGGTTGGAAATAATCAAGCTAAAAGGATTTTAGTTTTGACGAGAAGAGGCGGTGAGGGGTGGTATTTATAGTGGAGGAGAGGGGATTTTTCTCACTATTATATTCATTAGTTTATTAATTTGGATAAATAATATGAATAGTTTGAGAAATATCATCAAATATATTAAATGAATTAAGGGAAGTTCGAGATTATGGCTCTTATATCATTCATGACTCATGGGACAGTGTATTTATCTTATAATGTATATATACTGTAAATTGCCATATTTTTCTAATCATTAAAAAATTTGGTATTTCAGAAAAATCACAAAAAATATCCCTAACCATTTTTAAATGTGTGGACTTTAAAAATGAAATCCATTTTTCAAAAATAATTTTCTAAATTGAATAAATGTAATTTTTAATTAATATCATAATTCATTCAAAAAATACCAGAAAAAAAACTATAACCGATTTTATAGCACATTGAAAAATTAATTAAAGTCTCATAAAATGATATTATATTCTTAAGATAAAAAATAAAAATTCATGAATATATTTTAGGTAAATAAATTTTCTTTTAAATCATTAAATTAATTATAAAATTGTAATTAAATATTTATGACTTGCAAAAATACCAACACTTAATTTATTTCCAAAAAATTTATTTACTTAATCAAATATATAAATAGATCAGGATTAAACTTATAAGATACATAAATTATACTTATACTCTCATAGGTGAGGTCACTATTCTATTTTATGGATTACTATTAATAATAGTCAAGTTACAATTCCTAAGGTCAAGTTACTATTCTATTCATATAAATTCCTTAATATCTATAAATATAAATTATTTCATTATAAATTTATAACGAATTTAAATATTTAATTCTAGAATAAATAAAATTATTGTATATGTTCCAAGGTTATTACAGCTTGGCTTAATTAAAAGTACATACATAGATAAGATACTAAAGAGATTCAAGATATGGAACAATCCAAGAGGGGATTGTTTCTAGCGCCACATGGCATACATATTTCTAGGAAAATGTGTCATCAGACACATGAGGAAAGAAATATAATGATAAAGATTACATGCGAATTGGAAATTGGGTTAGTCATGAATTTTTTTCTATGTACTGGGCTAAATGTCTCCTATGCATTAAGTGTATTAAGAAGATATCAAGATGATCATTGTGACCGCTATTGGTTGGCATTCAAGACTATCCGTAAGTATCTAAGGCATACTAAGGATATTTTCATGGTTTATGGAGGAAATGAGCGACTAGACATTAAAGGATATGAAGATGCAAGTTTCAAAACTGATCAAGAAGACATGAAGACACAAATGTAATACATCTTCACTTTGAATGGAGATGTTGTTAGTCGAAAGAACTCAAAGTAGGTTGTGGTTATAGATTATACAGCAGAGTCCGAGTATATTGTGGCTTCTGATAAAGATAAAGAAGTAGTATTGATTCACAACATCATCCAATAGCTAAATGTGGAACCTAGTAGTAAAGATACTATCACACTCTATTGTGAAAATACTGCAATAGTGGATCTTTTAAAAGATTTAAGGTCACATCAGTAGATGAAACACACACTTCAAAAGTATCATCTTTAGGGAGATTTTTATCAGAGAGGTGAAGTTTGAGTAAGCAACATTTGCACGAAAGACAACATAGAAGACCCGTTGACTAAATCCTTGACTCAGTAGAAACATGACTATCATGTGAGGTCGAGCATACTAAAGGTCATACATAGTTGGCTCTAGTCAAAGTGGGAGTTTGTTGGAGTTGGTGTCCTAGGACCAACTGTTTAAACTTTTCTTAAATAAATATTCAATATATTGAATATTAATAAAACTTATTATTACATATTGTTTTTTGTTCTTCATGAATCTAATGTAACAATGTCCTAGAGTATACGTCACATTGATAAGGTCATATCAATTCCCTGTTATGATGATAACCTTGATGTGCTATGATGATATTCTCAAATGATGTTATGTGATTGGATAATGTACTCTGATGGGACACATAGTAAATAAGTTTTCAATTGTGAGTAATCATAAGCAGATGAGACATATTCTCATGAAGTTCTCACATGGTAATCTCTAAGATGAGAGATTATGTGTATAGACCCTCTAGTATGAATTCTTCATGTTTTGGTGTCATCGAATATTCCTGTCTATGAATGTGAGTGATGGTCCTTAGTATTTAATATTATTATTAATGCATGTTACAACTCACGTACATTGGTGTATTTCATAAACCATGATGAAAATAGTTCATGGAGATGTTCGATATGTTGGGTGCATCACGATTAAAATTTCATTAATTTATAATTCAATGAAGGAATTTCCCTTCCATCTTTATGGAAGGTATCTTGGCCCTTTGATTGGAATATAACCATTGCCTTAAATTCTATCTTTATGGTGTAATGACATGTTTATTTCAAATAGTCAATGAAACAAAATCGAGCATATAGGTTGGTGACATTGATGTAAAACCTACTTGATGATATATTGTGAAAGGGGTATTATTTTACACATTCAGAATTTATATGTTGTTGTCGATGCTGTGAAATTATGTTCTTTCTCTTGGGTGCCTTGACAGATTACTAGATAGTAATATTGGAATTTAGGCAAGCCCGCCTAATTCCAATAATAAAATATCATAGAGGGACACAGAATAAGTGTTTTTACTGGTTTTTATTAAATAATATACGAGTTTAATTAAAGGAATAAATAATATTCTCAAGCTCAAATAATTTTATTAATGTTATATTGATCGTATAAATTAAATAAATATTTATTCACTGACATGTGAAAAAATATTTATTTTTTTTATCGAATATTTTAATAAATATTTACATGGTCGATTGTGAATATAATATTTATTTAGGAATAAAATATTTATTCAATTATTCAATAAATGAGGGAGGATTTAAAACAAACCAAGGTCAGGTGTAGTGATAAATATTAATTAACAAGATCATTACATAATATTTGTTATTACGCATGTTGGTGTGCACCAATAATAATAATAATTTAATTATTATTATTTTTAATGTGGTTTATTAAAGAAAATAAATGTTATTTAATAGTTGTTATGCAATTAAATTATATTTTAACTTAAATCTTAACTCTATAATAGATGGTTATTTCTATTGAGTACAGTATCCAAAATTGATAATATAGAATTTTTGCACACAATAAATTATCGCTCAACTCCCCCTTCTCTCAGCCTCTCAAGAATGAGAAGTTTGTGAGAGATTACTTTAAGAATGAAGAATGAGTGATCAAGAATGAACAGAACAAGACATTTGACTCACTGTGCTAGCACCCAGAGATCGATTGGTGTTACTAAGATATTATAGGAGAATATGTGGATCATCCCTGGAGGTATTCTATCCTTGGACCCTCATAACACAATGAAGGTAACCCAAAAGGGTATATTTACATGATCAACAGTCACCAACAAAGAAATATCCAAAACCTGGGTATTTATTTCATAAAATATTAAATAAATAAATTATAAATTGTATGTGAAATATCCTCACTATTCGTTTCACAAAAATATTAATTAAATATATTTTAATATATCACCCACCTATACACACTTCTCCTGCGCCTCAAACCATCAGTATCAAGGGATATAATAATCTGTATCACAAGAAACGGGGATGAAATGCCCAGCATCACAGTAGTAGGGATTCCATGTCTAGTATCATAGTAAGGGTCTTCATGCTCGTATATAACAACAAGGGTCGTCATGCCAGTATCATAGTATAGGGTCACCATGAACGTATCATATATATATATATATATATTGTTGTATTGCATGTATCACATATTTAAGATAATCATTCCCATATCACAGTATAGGGTCACCCTTCTCATATCAAATATATAGAGTCTCCATGCCCGTATCACATATATATAACCTGAACAGGGGTCTTCATGCTCGTTTTCCATAATTAACAAAGGTCGCCATGCCCTTTTACCATAATTAACCAGGGTCATAATTCCCATACATCAATAGAGATAAGAAATCATTGGATTTAATATGATCCAAATCATAATTCATAACTCATTAACATTAATTAACAATTACAGCATAACAAGTGTTCCATTTAATTATGTGAAGTGATCATACCACTCACCTCCATTTATTTCACCATAAATTAATAAGTGTGTTATCCATGTTATACCACAATGATTATCCATTTCATTTAAGATATCACAATTTCGAAGTCACGCAAAAACCATTTAGATTTTTTTTCCTTTTAGTCACTTACAGCCACATTGGGAATATGATCAGCACACTGGAAGGAATGACCACAATTGAAGTGACCTAAAGAGGTCATAAGGTTCTCAATCAAGGAAACCATTTAAGGCAGAGTAAATTTAGGGGAAATTCACTATGAAACTGGAATGCAGTACAATGATGAATATTATAAAACATCTCAATATTGGGGGATAAACACGAGACCACCTAACTTATGCTTGTGGGGGATCACTCTTCAAATATCAACATTTGATTTGGTCCATATCAGAAGAAAATGTAAGAACATATTAACACCCGAAAAATATGGCATATGAACCTGTATCAAGATAGCATCATTAAGGGAAATAAAAACAAAGAAAGGTTCAAGATGAATATTTTAGTCACAAATGGATATCCGGCAAGATGAACAAAAATCAAATCAGAGTCCGAACAAAAAAAATTATCACTGAACCATGGAGGAGGAGATTGAGTGCTTAAAATGGGAGGAAAACCTATTATCCACTATAAATCAGAAAAAATAAGAGTTTCGGTAAGATTATTAGAATCTATTGGAAATTTGGTAAATTCACCAAAACTATCTGGGATGTATGGTTTGGAAACACAGTTGAAAAAATCATGTGCTCACCCTATGAACTTCACTATCTAAGGAGGGAACCCACATGGTTTGAGAAACCATCATCCAACCATGTCATATGAATCTATTAAAAACTACATAGCCCATACATGGGTGTGAACCCCTACCCACATGGTTTCCTCAAACATGAACCTCTTGATAGAGGACTGGACCACCTAACACTGTTTCAACAAACCGTGCAGCTTGGGTCACACTATTCCTACTTACCATGTTATCCATATGCCTATTACAAGAACTAGGCCTCTAAGCTCTAAAAAATACTTTAATTCTTCCAAAATGTTCTTGATCTCATTAGGTACTCACATAAAGTACAAGATCAAAAATTAGAAGTAATTTTAAAGGATTCATACCTCATATAAATATTGGGTTCTTACATGGTGTTTCTGTAGAGACCATTTTTGACCTTCCGTTCCCAAAAGTAACCATCATAAATCATACTGAGGGATTACTTATTAGGGTTAGTGAACCTCATAGTATACTCAAGAACTATCATCCCTCCCTCTTGTAACTCCAAACGTTCCTGAATCTGAACTAAATGCAAGCACGATGGGTTATACTCCTCCTGAACATCTATTATAAGTTACAACATTAGAGTGTCAACTCATCATGTGTCTATGTGAATGGATTCATCAACCTCCACAGAAACACTGGGTTCCCTAGATTGAAATCCATACTCGAGACACTTTGATATCATTTATCTAAATTCCCAACCATGCCTCATAAGGGAAAAAACTTCCAAACAACATCCCAAGGTCGAACCTCTAATGATACCAATCTTTCATGAACCGAACCAGAAGGGTCCACTTGGCTGGTGGAAGGTTGAGCTACAACTACCCCAACCCCACCTCCAATGTCAAGTGGAGGTGACAAGCACCAAAAGGCATAACTAAAATCGTAGGAAATTTCCTAAAGTACCTATACGCACAGACCCAACCATCTCCCTGAATATGTGCATAGGAATAAAAAAATAATATATGGTGACATCTAGAGTGAAACCCATGAATGTAATAACTTCTAGGGAATACAAAATAATAAAACAGTGTAATCTAAAAAGTGAAGGAAAAAATACACGCACAACTAGAAAAGATGTCTCAACCGGAAGATAATTGGAAAAGAAAGAAAGTTGAGGGAGCTTGACTCTTGATCTCCAAGACCTGGCCAAGGTATGTAGTCAAACACACTTTATTATCCCTAACCTCAAATGATTCCACCGATGATCGGTCTATCGGCTACATAAGACACGACATGTGCATGAAAATTCCATGTGGGGGTCAGTATTTACATACCTAGTAAGAAGACCTAAAAACAGAAATGGGGTAATACAAGACACGATAGAAGTAATCATCTCAACCCAAAGCAAGAGGGAAAATAAAACCCAACCACAAAGATATGAAGTCATATAAGAATCCCAAACAAGAGAGAAAGGGGATATTCATCTCATAGCCCAGCCCAGGATGATGAGTCTTCTAACAACTCTAAAGGTCTGTCATCGATGCCCAAAATCTCACGTTTGTCTGAAGAAGTCATAAGGAGGGCCCAGACCATAATACAATAGGGAAGTATTGTATCTATATCTATACATATAATATAGAGTACCCAAGCCCTAGTATTATATGGGATTACCATCTTCATGGATATAGGAAACACGACCTAGTATAATAGTGTAATTTCACCTTTATATCTGTATAATGAGTATGGAGGACTCATACCCTTGTATGATAGGGGTAATGTCTCTATGTATAGAGGACCTATGACCCAGTGCAATAGGGGAGTGTTGTTTCTATATCTGTATAAGGAGTATGGAGGACCCACACACTGATGTGATAGGGGAGTACCATCATTATGGATAGAGGAATCGTGCCTTGGTGTGATAGGGGAGTGTTACCTTTGTATCTATACAACAAGTATGGGGAACTTACACCCTAGTAAGATAGGAGAGTACCTTCCCCTTGGATAGAGTAATCATGACCCATTTCAATAGGGTAGTGTCTTCTCTATATATGTACAATGATCCTGGATGACTCGCACCATAGTGTGATAAAGGATTACCATCTCCCTGGATAGAGTACGTACACCCTCGTGTGACAGGGGAGTGTCACCTTTGTATTTAAACTCTCCAATGATCCTGTATGATCACTATCATAGTCGTGAATCTCTTAAAAATACATCATGCTTGGAACATATCATATCATATCACAAAATATGCTATGAAGGATACGATCATGATCTACATGGAAAAACACTCTTGATATGCTACTTGTGGGCCAAAATATAAGTTGAAACGATGGATATTCATGAAGTAGAAGTTTCTATAAGAATTACACAATCAATAGGGGTTCACACGACATGTGACCTCACCTGACCTCTAATTTGTGTCCACTCGAGAACATGACTTGTCATCCCTGAAGTACTACATGGTTTGTTAGGATACTACACTATATGTATCATCCTCTTGGGGCCAATCCATGTTATCCTAGTAATGCTTGTGTCCATCAAATTGTGACAATGTACTCATAGAGTACATGGTGTATACTCCCACACAGGGTCCTTATTGTGTGCAACTAGAACATGGCTTGAATTCTCAGAGAGCTTCATATGATGTGTGGCCCAACCACATGGTATGTGATCCTTATATTCCCTCAAAACCCTATCTTTTACAACTGTGTTGGGGTATACGATGTGTGTTCATCAGAAAACATGTCGTGTAATCATTGTTTCCATAGAAAATCCAATTTCTTCATTTGTTCACAAGATCTAGATCTCTCACCATTGAATCCCTTATTTGACCATTTAGAAATGGGGTGGATCACCTTTGACCATTGATTTTGGCTCTCTGTTGGCCAGATATTGAATTCCAAACTTTTTTGGTGGTCCATCATGTGTATCACAAACCTCTCATTGCTACAAATCGGTCCCATATACCATATCCATGGGAATCTTCACCCACATCCCGTAATGAACCTTGATCCAACCAAAATCACCTTCCACATCATTTTTCCTACCAAATTCTATGAATTTTAGGGTTCGATCATGCACGAACCCACCCTAGAAAAGTCAAACTATGACCCCATAAGACAATGATAAAGAATAAAAATAATGATAGAGGAAAAGCATCATGGACAGGTTGATAAGAATCATTGTCAAAGTGTTCTCATCCAATTAATTCAAATGGAGGATAATAGGGTGAGATCATGGAATAAGAAGGATAATAAATTGATTAAATAATTTAATTTGACAACGGGGATTATGTGAAGGCCGTGAAATCACTAATGAAAGATAAGAAAACCAAATTCATGCATTAATAATTTAGTCAGGTGGGTATAAACCAAAATTGATGAGTAATACCCCAATATTGGATCAATCATTGGGGAATAACTTGTTTTCCAATGGTTGGGAATTTCTCCTCTATTCCCTATTTTTCGATTCACCGTGATTCGATCACCGAGTGTCATCCAATCTCGATTCACCAAGGAATTTATACAGATAAACTCTCAAAAACCACCCAAAGTTATCAAAATACCCCTAAAAATTTTTCATAAGGAAATAATTATAGAGGATTATAATTATCTCATTTAAATTAAAATAAATAAATTAATTGTTTTTTTAATTTAATGACACTCATCAACGGAACCCTCATCTGAACATCTGGTATCGACCAACATTAGTTCATTCATAGGGTAAACCCCACGCTCTAGATTCAATAGTGGTCTCAAATTAATTATCTAAGAATCTGTTCAAGATATATTAATTTATTAATGAAATATTGTGCACACTTGATATAAAATATAATTAATATTTTTATCAAATTAATTTTGGGCTCCCCGGGACTCAGAATCGCATGTCTTCATAGCACCTAGCTCTGAAAATATTCCTTAATATATTTCAAATTCTAAAAAGGGAAAAAAAATATTATCCACATATAATTAAAATTTATAATTATTTTAGTGAAATCATTTTCTACCTTGTTTCCATCAAATAAGATATAAATTTTTTGTTCATGCATACATGTGGACTATTGTCTCCACATCTTGATATGATTCATTTTCCATCACCATATTTCATTTTTGGTTATTTTGATGGATATAGTTTTTATATATAATATTTATTAACTAATAATTCTTTATTAATTATAATATATTATCTACAATCTTACACTCTTATCCATTATGAAATGATAATGTCCCTCGGGCGTACCTGTAGACTACCACCTGCATGAAAGGATGTGATTATTTTTTCATTTCCTTTCAACATGGATGGTAATAAGGATAGATTTAATTAATATATATTATATTTATGATATATTAATGATTATCTCAAAGTGAATTATTATTTACCATTATTTCATTCCATCCATTGAAAAGTGAAAACCTCACTCATGTGTATGTACAGAATATATTCTTTAGGAAGTGAAGTAATTCATTTTTCATCACCAATATATATATGAATGGTTATAAAAGTAAATATAACTATTAAATATTATACTTATGAAATTATTGAGGTTCTTTATTTGATGGAACCATCACCAAGTACAATGATCAGAAGTGCCAAACCAAAACTTGCATGAAAAACAAAATAGTTATCACCTAAAATAGTGGTTTTAATATAGAATTATTAATAAACGAGTGGTAATATATTATAAGTGGATCATATATGATATTATAATAATTAATTTTTTTATATAATATAATTATAATAGATTTAAATTTAATATACAGGATATTAAAAACACTTACAAAGAAATTCAGACCCGAGGTTTGAGTATTATGTTATAATCTCACTTTTTATTAAAATTCATTATGTTTTAATTTATGATAATAAAATTATATGATATATCTAGAAAAAATATTGTGTATTTTATTATCCTTTGTTTATTTTCATAAATTACATGTTTCCCTTTCATTTTCAATTTTTTGAGTACTCAAATGTCCAAAAAAATATTTTTAAGGTAAACTGACATTGTTTTTCTGTTATATCAGGAATATCTTTTTACCATGTCCAAATTTTCATTAAAATGTTTTCAAAAAAAATTTAAATATTCCTAATTTATCTATTAAATTCATTTTTACAAATTTTTTACTTTCTATGGAAGGTTTTTAAAAGGTGTATTTTTCTCATTTTCCAAACGAGACACTTTTTTTCAAGGTGTGAACAAAACATTTGTTTTATCGGTTAATGAATGAATGACCTTTCCCCCCATCATGAATTTTCTTTTACTTGAAGATTAATTTTAATAGTTTCCGGGGTTCTTATTAAAAGAAAATTATTTCCAAAATATTTTGGAAATTATTATATTTTAAATAAGTGATTTTAAAATTGAAAGTGTATTTTCCTCCAAAAATGATCCAAGGATATTTCAAAAAAAATTCAATATGTTAACATATTTTGATGAATCATAAGCTTTTATGGGGACATAATTTAGTAATGTCATCCCCTTTTTATTCTGGATGGATTATGATCATTTTTCTCTAGTGATTGGCTGGGAAAATTATTAAAATTTTATATGATTCTTTTTCAATATGAATGTATATGTTGATTGTGTATTGTAATATTATTAATTTATTTCATTTTATTTCATGGCCCAAGGCCTTTGTGGTAAAATTAAATGCCTGAAATTTGGCATTATTTCATTAAAAAATATTTTTGGTTATCCATTAATTAATTATGTTTTTATGTATTCACTATATTTATTCCCATTTTTTTGAGTAGACCACCTTGGGATACACCTAGCACTGAGAGGGGGGTGAATCAGTGTTGTGGATTTTCTAAACCAATTTCAACTTTTTATCCATATACCACTTAGACCTGTTAGATTCTTGATTCTCTTATTCTCTTTTCCTTATTGTGTGCACATATATGAAAGCAGTAAAGATATAAAATGATATTTTTTCAAGGATCACTACTCAACAATAGTACCTACGTCCTAGGGATGGTAAGAAATAATCTTGACCACACAACCACTAAAAAATAATCCTTTGTGTGGTTACAATGTGTATGATATATCCTTATATTCATGTACCACTTCGAAAAAATTCCAATAGTGTGTGTTTTACAGATCTTGGTTGGATCTTTATACTACTGCCCAAGAAAGTCTTATCCTTGTTGATAAGGGTTTGTAACACCAAAAAATTCACCCACCTATTGAATCATGTCCAATTTCACAGTTCTACTTCTTTCTTCCACAACCTTCTTCTTTAAATTGTCAATTGTAAAACAGCATGCATGAAAATCGTCTTGTCTCTTCCCAGTAGAAAACTTGGTAGCTCCAAAAAAGTTTTCTTCTATTAGGCACAACAAATAGATTTTGTTTTCAACTAATGAACACTAAATTCTCTCTGACCCAAATTATAATCTACTGATATCAATTTGGTCAGTTACATCCTCTTCCCCCTTCGATCTGTGACACACAAAGATATAAAATAGTTTTAAGTAGTGTCTCTATCTCTCTTTCTTCTTCTGTGAAAAATAAAATGCACTAAATTACCTTATTCCAGTAGTACTAGAATAAAAAAAAACTCTTTTGTGATTATTAAAACAATGAAGATCAGCTCAACACATCATCATCATAGTTAATATGGCCTAAATAACTGACTATATATTGGCCACTCTCTTTCTTATTCTAAGGAATAAAATAATATGAGATAGTATAGGAGTGTCTTAAATCTATATTTCTTATTCACAAATCACGATTAGGCTGTAAAAACTTATCACATGTATATAATATTTCTCTTTCATAAACTACCCTTTATCCTCTGCAAACTATCTTACCTTTTCAAACTATCTCTTTGAATTTTTCCTACAAACTTTCATCGTGAACTACCTTGCACCACATGGCTCAAGTGCTTCACAATCATCCTTCTCTTTTATGAAACACTTTTGCTTCACATAAATATAATGCCTCACGTACCGTCAATGCTCCATGGACCATCCCAACTTCCTCAACGAAATGATTTTCACTACATGGTGTAGGTGATTCACGAAAAAAATCTTCTTTCGTAGACCATTTCTACTCGAAGGGTTACATGTTTCTACTAAGATATAATGACAATGAACTGAAGGGAGACTTTGGAAGGATGTTGTGGAAGATTATAGATCATTACATTGAATAATATAGGAGTTATATTATGGAATTATTTTTCTATTCCAGGTTGACCATTAATCCTTTTGTGGGTTTTTTTAAAATATGAAGGGGTGGATATCTTCGTGTTGAGATTTTTTAATCAAGGTAAATTAAATGTTTTGGTTATTTTATATTTTATTGTGATTTTTTTGAGTTTATCCATTCATATTTTATTCTAAAATATTATTTCATTAATTAAAATGATCATTATTTGTTTATAGAAAGATTTTCATTAACTGTATGAAATAGTTTACTTGAGTTTGTTCTTAATCATGAAATAAGCTTAAGAAATATATGATTAAACATAGTTTTGAATCACCATTATTTCTAAATGAATTGAAGTACTTGGGGAAAATAAAATCTAAAATTATTAATTAGATAGAAAACACAATACCATGGATTTATTTGGATTTGATTATGAAAATAAAAACATTATTCATAAAACTATTCTAATTATAATTGATTAATTATCCTTGGTTTATAATTCTCTATACACCTTTTTTATTAAAATTTGATTCAATTTGTTAAATCATTTGAATAGTTTATCCAAACTTTTGGATCAATGTTTAATCATGGGATCACAAGTTTATAAGGGTTCAACCTTGGATTGAAAAAATATTATAAATTTTTAGTTATTGATCAATAAGAGCTATTATAAATTTATATTCTTAATTCCCATTAATAATTAATGACACCTCAATAATATTATTCTAGATGATGATAAGAGATCACATGGGGTTTTCTTTAGTTATTCTATATGATACAAAAGTCCTAAAATTTATAACTAAGACCACCTCTCAACTGTGAGAATAAATTGTTGATGTATGTTTTCATAATTCATTGATTTATTATGTTTTCATTTATTATGAAACATACTAAACCTTCTTATGAATACCCAGTAAGGAAATGATGATTTCACATCCTTGTGATATCTTAATATATTTAAAAAAAAAATGCACAGAAATGTACAAATATAACCTTCAAAATCATCATCAAGACTTAGAAAAAAAATCCAAGGTAATATTCATTATATAAAATGTACACAAAATAAAAAAATGAAAAATATACATTTTACCTATTCAGGTATTGTCATCATACATAATTTCAAAATCACGAGCACTAATATTTAATATATTTTTAATTACCTAAACTAACTCCTTTAAATTTAAATTTAATATTTAATTCAATATTTTTTTCTTTATATTTTTATGGTATATGTTTTCATGAAAATTGAAAATATGTTGGTCACACAACTGACTTCATCCAAAAATTTTCTCAAATAGTAATATCTAGGGTGAACACTATAAAAGAATTTATTACAGTAGAACAATGAAAAATTAAAATCTTAATTCCAATTACATGGGACCAATTCCAATATGATATATTTTTCCAATATTGATGTTTACTTGTTGATTACCTATTAATTTATGTGATTCCAACTTTTTATTTCTTGAAATTAATGATTCTTAATTATATATAGTTATAGCAGTTTACCGAGGTTTTTAACTTTGTGTTCACAGGCTCGCTATTTGGGATTAAAAAAATGAGAAAAATGAACATCAAAAAAAGTTGTTTATGACCAACTTATTCTTTACACCAAGAGAGTTTTATGGGATCTGATTTGGTCAATTTTGCATAAATATATTTTTATTTATTGAAATTGCTATTTTACGTCAAAATAACTTCCTTATTCTGAAATTTTATATGCTTATCTTGGTTCACGACGTAGCATTATGTGGAGAAGAAATTGGAGTGAAATATATCTTCTTGACCTTGGATGTGTGTATAGAATTGCATATGGGAATGATGTCAATGTTTGGAATGATCCATGACTCACGAAAGGTGTCAACCTTATGGTTTCCTCCACTATTGTCCTAGGGTTCAAAAATGTAATGGTGCGAGTTCTATTCAATGATTCACTTGAGTAATGTGACTGGGGGAAGATTTGAATCTGGATTAATAAGTTAAATCATCATGTCATTCTGAATATCCCTCTCACACCTGGAATTGGTAATGACTAAATATGATGAAATCAGAAACCTGTTGGGAGGTATTCTATTCGAACAGACTACAAAATGAGGTTTCAGGGCTTCGCCAAGGCCTCTCCCAATAATCATCGGAAGAGTCATTGGTCTCTCACTTCTCTACCCAAGGTTGATTTTTTTTGTTGTAGGGATTCTTTGGGGTACACACAACCCGCGATCTTCTGGTGAGATGTCATCTTGCGGAGAACACTAGTTGTCTGTTGTTCCTTCAAGAAGTTGAATCTCTTTTACATGCAATTATATTTTATCATGGGGTGGAAGGTTTGTGGAATGAATGAGCCCAGATTTTAAAAATTATATTGATCCATATATTGGGTTGGTCTAAAACCTCATTAAATGGGTGTCTTCACTAGAATCAATATTAGTGGGGCTGATTTGCACGATTCCTTGGTTGCTTTGGACTAAAAGAAATGAATGAATTTTCAACCAGAAGTTAACTCCAACTTATAATTTGGTTGACAGGGATAGGGAATGGATGAAGTGTTGTAAATCTGATGATGTTTTTCCTTCTTTTGGTTTCATTATGCAGGAATCTCCCTGTTGGTCTCTTCCCAAAGAGGGTTTTCTTTTTAAATTAACACAGATGCCAGCATCTGTGCTAATTCCAGGGTTGGTATTGGTATTATTTCCCATGATAGTAAAGATAAGGTTGTGGAATCAAATTGTTGGGTTGTTCAAGCATCTTGGAGCCCGTGGTGGTGGAGGCATCTGCCATTCTTTAGGGGTTTGTTCTTGCCCGCTCAAAGTCTTGGACCAATGTTTTAGTGGAATATGGTTGTGTTGAACTAATTACTGCCTTATCAAAGAAAGAGGACTCCCAGTTTTTAGGCCTTATTTTGAGAAATAATTGGTTCTTATCTGAATTCTTTGTGGAATTCGAATTTTCTTTCATCAAACGAGGTGGTAATCTGGCCACTCATCATCTGGATTTCTTTAGGAAATCATGGGGTGATCATTGTTGGGTGGACTCTTTCCCTGATCAGATTTATAGGTCTGGTTTCATTGATTAGAAATAAATCTTTTATCTCTTCTTAAAAAAATAAAATCAGATGTCTTAAATTTCATTAGAATACTTATTTTCCATTTGATTAGTAGATTTGGAAGAAATTTATTTGAAGGAATAGAATATAAGGAAGTTGGTTTTATGTTTAATACCAAATATATTTCCCATGAAATGTAAATTTAATTTTCTTCTAAGTCACTATGATTAATACATATTCAACAGTAATTCTGATAGTATATACATATGATCAAAGAAAAAGTGATTATATTTAAACTATTGACTATTACCTATAGTGCCCTTAGGATGCACCTCAAGAGTAGGCGTCCTTGTGGGTCATGGTGAGGTATTGAGTTCGAGTCTCACTACATATTTCCTAGAAATTATACATATCATGGTTTTCTTTTTAATGTTGACTTAACCCCCAAATTTATGTAAATATTTAAACTAATGATTAATTAATTCATTGAAAATGAATTAATTACAAAATTTTGATGGATATGTTTATCAACATTAATATTGATATTGATTATAAAGTTTTATGAACCATTGACATTCCAACTCACATGAGATTTAATATCAAATTGAAGAAAATGAATATAAAAAAACAAATTAGAATTATTATTTTTCATGTTGTTTTACATTTTATACTACAATAACCACATATTATGTTTCAAACTGTCATTTTTCTCATTTTTATTACTTCACTTTTTTATTATTGACATTAATATTTTTATTTAATTTCATCTTTAAGATATTTTGTTTCATTTTACAACCTATTAAATCTCATGTGAAGCATAAAAGAATACAAGTTGTTTTTAAAATGTGTTTCATTGTCAAAAAGTTCAATCTTTTATTTTTCTTTAATGAAAAAAATATGTCTTGTTATGTGTTATTTGTTAAATTATTTAATCTAAAATTTGTTGAATCATTAATTTTTTTTATTTTTTTAATGGGAAAGAATATGTTTGATTATAGTTTGTGAAATTTTTTTACATAAAAACATATCTTTTTTACTTAATAATTATAATATAAAATTTAATTTAAAACATATTTTTTTGCTCTATAGTTTTTTTTAATGGAAATTGTGTTTTATTATTTATGAAAAATACAAAGCATTGTATTGTGTTTTTAACATATATTATAATCCATATAAAATGTGCAATTAATTAATAACTTCTGGTTTGTGTTTTTTATGAGTCTTTTTTTCTTGAATTTTTTTTATATTTTCATTTTAAATATGTAGTATACTGTATGCTTAGTTTTTTTCTTATTTATTGTGAGATATCATCTATTATATTTTCTTTTATTTTTATTATTCCACATGAAAAAACATATGTTTTATTATGGAATTTTTTTATTTTTAATAGGATGTGGTTAGTTTTTAAAAATAAACTGAGTTATAAATAAATTAAGATTAAAAAAATAAACAATAAAGATGTAGAAACCACCAAGTGGGTCCCTGTCATGAATTCTGCACTGGTTCACAAAATGAGGCCTCCCGCATCATCCTTCCATTGACACACATAATTATGGTTTAAGAGTTTTTTCCTCGAATAAATTAAATAGATTTGGTTATCCATTGATTCTTACCCCAAGAATATTAAATCTACAAATTTTTCAAAAAAATATTAAATATTTATATAATAATTAAATATTCAATAACATGAAAATCATTAAAAATTAATTTTAATGAATTCATAAGATTAAAATATTTTAAGTAAAATAATAACCATTTTTAAAAATAAATCAATAAACAATTACTTTTAAATATATTAAAAATTAATAATTTGAAAATATTGTATACTGCTACAAATGCATAAAATGTTGAGGTCTACAATGACATGGTTAACTTTGATCAATTGAAACCTTTAAAAATATAAATTCAAATAATAGTTTCATTCCAATATCTTGGGTTTCCATGTCTTCAAAGATACTCAAAGTGGTTTTATTGTATCATTGTTGGTTCCGAAAGATATTGTGTGCACTCTAATGACATGAAATGAGTTAAAGATAAAGGGGTGACCCATTAAATGAATTTAACAACTCAGGATTATATATATAGAAATTTCCTTCTGAATAAATTATGTAAATACAATACATTATTATTAAATATGAATTTTACATGGTCATTATATGCTCTTTGGGAATTTCAACCATTGATGAATTAGCCATTATATTGTGACTGCTAATTAATGTATATTAAGGGTAATAGTAATTTTTAATTTATGTGAAAGATAGAAAAGAAAATATTAACTAAAATTATCATACCTTTTGAACCTCATTTATCTAATCTCAGGAGGGAGGTGAAATCGTTGGGTTTCTCCCTTGACTAAGCATAAGTATAACTTTAACAAGTGAGGCTTAAGAAGAATCATTGATGACATAAGTTCCAGTAAGTAGAAATTACTACTAGATCATCATTGTAGGTCTAACCACCCAACAAAATCACCACTACCACACTCCCAACCTTGAGGGGTGATGTAGATGTAATAAGGTGGTATGTATCTGGGGGGGATAAGCAGTACTTATTTTTAAATAATTTTATGAAGTGATGTTTAATCCGATTCTATAATTATTTATTATTCACATAATAGGTTTTTAAGTGTAAAATTTAGTATTTTTGGTATCTTAATAAATAAAAATATAAATAATTTATATGATAATACAATGAAATTAATGAGTTAACAAGATAAAATCAGTTTTTGACACAAATAAAGCATAATCAAAATTTTTACTAAAATATATATGTTTTATTTTCATTAAAATACAATTTTTAAAATAGATTTAATATTTTGAAATTAAAGTTATTTTCATAAAATGTTCTTATAAAACACTGGATATTTTCATAAAAATTATAATATAATTTTATGAGGTCCAGTGTAATTTCTCAAAGGGTCTAAAAACTGGATTTATTATAAAACCAAGTATTTTTTAATAAATAAGAAGTTTATTTATAAATTAAATTTTTCATTTTTAGAAAATTATTTTGTAAATATGACTATAATTTTAAAATCAATGCATCAATAAATGATCAAGGTGCAGTTTTTTGAATTTTTCATAAAACAAATTGCGGTGAAATAGTAAAATGTCATATAAGTAACGTATTTCGTAATTGTATATATGAACCAATTTTTTATGTTTCTAGAAGTTTATTATTTTAATTCCCCTTTACCATATCATCATAATAACATTACTATTGGTTCACATTTTGAGTCACTATGTGAAGAAATAATAATTTATTCTGATATTTTATCCAAAAACACTTTATATAAACATTTCCTGTCATCGCCTCATGTCATCAATCATTTTAAGCCTTAGATCACATAAACTATTCCCCAATCTCTTCCAAACTTTCTCCCCATTTCCTATATCATTGGTCTCACCAAAAAACCAAACCAAAGAGCCTTAAGTTGAAGCTTATGAGTGAACATTCCAAGGAAGTGGTCACATTGTCATCCAAATTCTCTTATATTCTTTTCTTCTTTTACCACATCAAACATATTCTATCCATGAAATTATAATCATATATGTATTATTAATATATTTAAATGTTATTATATTAATGTAATACTTATTGTCTAACATCCTCTCTTCTCTCATTCCAAAAAATGAAAATGTTGTCCATATTATGGTCGGTTCACCACCTCAATGGACGACGTACTTCATTTTCTCACAACCTTTTGTGGTTGATTTTTAAAATTATTTCAATGAATAGATATAATATCTGTAATATTATTAAAATTTTAGAGTTATCACTAGATATTTACATCAATGATATTAAAAAGAAATGATGATGGTAATTCTAACCACAAAAAACAAGTTAATTGATACACTTCTCCCAATTTGATAGTATTTTGGGATTATCTATTAAAATGTATAAAATTGGTTATAATGTAATGGTAAAGAATCAAAAACATTACAATTCAAGAGATTGTGAAACTATTTTATAACACATTTGACTGTGGTAAACATACAAAAGTAATTTTAGAGAAATGTATCAAACAACTTCAATTAGCTTGCATAAATATTAAATTATAATAAATGAATAACAGATGGTAATAAATAGATATTAAGAAATGAAATATAGGAAAAAAAGTTTTTTAGCTTGTATTTCATAAATTTATTTTGATAATTCACTAGATTAGATGAATGTCCCTAACCATGTCAAATCCCCAAGGTTAGAGAGCTTCCAAACCACCCTCATTACTTTTGGGTTACACATTCACTTTCATTTTATCCCTTTCCCTATATCTTTTTCACATTTACTTCTCCCATAATATATATTCCTTATATATATATATATATATCTAGTTTACATTACCTATAATTATTGGGAATAATACATTATTTTCAATTTCACTTCTCAATTTTTTCTTATAATAAAACAAAACAAAATATAACTTCTAAATTTCCAACATCGTTTCATATACCACTCCTCCTAATGTTTTTAACATTATATGGTTTCTAAAAACCCACATTAATTCACTAAAAACCATTTGGGATCATTTTTTTAAAGTAAATTATTTTTCTCTTACTTTCTTTAATGTCTATGTACCCTTTTTTCCTAAAACCCTTCTTAAGGGATTCTTTTTCTAAACTCACTTCTCTACTCTCCCTTATGTCTCCACTTCATTTTCATGACCCATGCTTCCTCATTCATTTATGTAAGTACAAGAATTATTTAATCCCTTCTGCCCTGGGAATTTTTATGATATTCCATTTGGTGGTGATCTAAGACAAGATTATGTCACCCATTTCCTTTTCATAGGTTTCTCTTATGCTTATTCCTTATGTATGATTTCCTTATGTGGAAAACATATTCATGTTTGTGTTAGGAACTGATGAGTTTTATTAGTATTATACAACCTCCCAATACATTAGGTAATGTTTTCATCTCATGAGATACCATGTATGTTGCATGAGTGGTTAACCTAGCACACTATGTTATATTGTCTAAGAGGTGATCCTTGACTTGTGATTTTGATTTCATTTTTTATATTGTTGTCACATTTATTTGATTCTATGATCCTGTTATATCATAATTTTTATGTTATTCTTTGTTTTGGTGATATACGATCTTCCTCTTTATGATATTATTCTATGGTTCTTATCTCAATAGTTATATTTCACTAACAAGTTTGTTCTATTAATGGGGTTTATAACTCTCCCTTTTCCATTATTTATTTACATTGTATATACTATTAAATAAAATAACTTCAATGAGGATTAAAGAGTAAATTATGTATATTTAAATAATGATGTTGTGGTTTTGGTTTAGTTTGATGTTTTATGTATCCTATCTCCCAAAGAAACCAGGACTATATATTTATAAGTTGTATTTTATGGAACTTTATGTTAGAAATAATGAAATGAAATATAAGATAATAAATTTGTTATAGTTGATAAAAAAATTAAGTTTTAATCATTTTAAGGGATTAAGAAACATTAATGAAACCCATAGGGATAAATTTAAGGATAATATCCTAAAATTTTTCTTCAATATAGAGAATGGGGCTTCCTAGAAATGAAATATATGTATGGATACAATTAAATGGATATAGGCTTTGGTATAAATAAACCTTAGGATAATAACCTTCAAAAATTTTGGTTGGATATTAACTAGATCTTCACTCAGTGCAAAATAGGTGGGCCAAACCGCACACCTAGTTTGACACTCATGGGGGATATGCTTTGGATTATTAACAAGCCCTTCGTGAGTGGTAATGATAGATTAAATACATTATTATAGAATTTTATTATGTAATATATAAATAGTTAGCTAAGGGAGACTAATATGAAATTGAAAATGGATAACCTAGATTTAATCCTATAAATTCATAAGTTAGGGTATACATGTCATATATGAGTTATTCTATCCATGTTAATAGATTCCATTTTATATGATTTTTTGTTTGAAAATTATCAACCCTAATTTTAATTTATTTTTGTTAATGGTTAAAAATAGAAGGAATCATGTAAACTAATTATGAAATGGGAAATGCGATAATTTCCCAAATGAAATTCTTAATTTGATGAGACAAGGATTCAATAAATTCATGGAAATACATTCACAGCTATCTCAAGTTAAAAAATAATAACATGAATAATGTGGGATTCCCTCATTCTTGTAAGAAATATAATGTTAATGTTAAGTCCTTTATATGAAAATGAAATCATACTTTTAGTGGATCCCCAAATACCCTAATCATGGAATAATGGAATAATTCCATTAAGAAGATATTCTCTGTCTTCCAATGCTCTGAGTAAGATAAAGTCATACTAACTATTTATTACTCAGAGTTAGTCGCGAATTATTAGTGGAAACATATTAAGAATGAAAATCCCAAAGAATAAATCAAATCAATGAAGTGAGAAAGATTCAAGAAATTATTTTTCAATAAATATTTTCATCACACTCTACATATTAAAATGGATAGGGAGTTCATTAGAATCAAGACAACTGCTTTCATAGACTATGGATGAGTATTCAAAAACCCTTATCAATTTGAGGATTTGATAGCTATGAGAAAATTGTCTGATGTGCCATCAAATTCAAGATGGAGATCAATGATTCTTAGTGGTCTCATATGAATTGAGATAAGAAGCGAATAATTGAGTTTAATTTTGGAGGATTAGTGGATAAATACCATGGATGAAAGAAAATATAATTGACCACTTGTTATATGCGTGGTAACAAACATCCCATATATTATCATAAGGGGACAATGAAATTTTTTAAGTGTAGAATATAGGGACATTAATATAATAAATACTAAAGGAAGATGAAGAATCACAATAATGTGACAAAGGAAAATAAGTATCTAATTAATACTCAGCCTATGGTTTAATGTTTCAACATTAATGAACACATACACTAGGCAAACCAATACCCCAAGACAAGGTTTCTTAAAGATAATTGACAACAACAACCTTCAAGTCCAAGAAAGAAAGCACGAGATTACACTATCAATAGGTGGATCTTAAAAATTAAGTGGTTATAGGTACACTAGTTTTTTATTCAAGAATATAGAACATACCATTTGATTATATTTTTATGCATTCTTTCATATCTTGCATGTTTAGATAAACTATTCAAAAATCACCTCAAAACACGGAGGTTAAGATATCTGTGAATTGTTTTGGTAAATTATTGTATATAAAGTATATAACAAATTGGATTTTAATATTTTTGGGATTATTCTCCCAATAAACATTTTCCTAACCCCTTTAATAGAGTTTGACGCTATACGTTTCATGGATCGACTATCCTTATATAGATACAACGTAAACTATTGAGAGAATGAAATAATATTCCTTATGCCAAATCATCCTCTGATTCTATGTAAGTGCAAGGAGGAGAATGAATCTCTTTTGGAAAATTATTCAAAATATTGGTTATTATTTCCTTATGAGAAAACAAATCTAGTTAAAATGAGTGGATCATCCTTAAGACATGCCCATTGCGAGGGAATATAATGTTGTATTTTATAAAGAGTTTTCTATACTTCCTCCTGATCAACTGAATGAATTCTACCTATATCACTTCCAATATACAAGACTCCCAATAGAATGAATCCCATTGAAATAAAGGAATTAAAGAATAAACAATAAGAGATTCTGGAAAAGTGATTCATATGGCCAAGGGATTCACCATGGGGTGTACCACCCCTTCTTTTCAAGAACAATGATAGGTCAATGCACCATTGCATTGATAATCTTGAACTCAAAAAATCCTGATAAAGAATAAGTATATCCTTCCATGTATTGATGACTTTCTCGTTCAACAATGTGGTTCCCAAAACTTCTATAAAGTGGATATTCGATCAAGATGTCCCCAATTAAAGGTGAATAAGGAAGATATTCACACGATTTCTTTTTGTAAATGGTACAAACACTATGAGTTCACAGTATTCCATTCGGACTCACCAATGCTCCATCAATATTCTTCGACTTGATGAATAGAGTATTTATATATTACCATGATCAACTTTTGGTAGTCTTTATAAATGATATTGTAATTTAATCTAAATGAAAGCAGGAACATGAGGAGTATTTTAATATTTTTCTAGAGAATTTGAGAGTGAAGAAGTTATATAAAAAGTATATTTAATGTTAGTTTTTGATAGAGGAAGTATAATATTTGTGGAATATTGTCACAAGTAAGGGGATATCTATGGATCCTTCAAATAAAAGGGTGGTTTAATAATGAACAAAACCAAAATATATAATAAATATTCATAGTTTTCTTAGATTAGTTGGGTGATGATTTGTGAGAAACGTTTTATGGTTTTTAGACCAGTTAACAAAGATAACATCAAAAGAAGTAAAGGTTTTCTAAATTGATTAATTTGTGGAAATATTTAAGGAGTTGAAGAAGAGTCTAATAACTACACCTATACTCACACTAAATACCTATGGGGATAGATTTGTGATCTATAGTGATGATTCAAATACGGTATTAGGTAGTTTCCTAGCATAAAATGATAAAATGATATCCTATGCCTCATCAAAGTTGATGATTCATTAGCAGAACTATCTGACACATTATCTGGAGTTAGATATGGTAATATTCACATTGAATATTTTAAATCTTTATCTATAGGGAGAAATGTGTGACATATATATGGATAATAAGATCCTATAGTATATATTCACAAATAAGGAGCTCTGCATGCTCTTATAATGTTGGTTAGATCTAATCAAGGATTATGATTTCTCTATCCATTATCATCCTGAGAAGGTGAATAACGTAGATGATTCTCTAAGTAGAAAAGATCCTACAACATTATCCATGATAAGGATAAAAAAGGATCATTTCTTCTTATACAAACAAAGGATGGACATGGAAATCATAATGACTGAAAAGTAACATTTTTATTGATTTAAAAAAATTCCCCATACAAACAAACCCCAAAAGATAAACCTCATGGAGGTAGAAAATAGTGTAAACTAAGAGCATCATTGACTAAAAACTTCATCCCCTCCTATGGAAAACACCCCAAGGAAAATAAAGAAAACAGATCTTGGTTCGATGATGAAATAGAAGCCAGAAAATATACAACCATATTCCCCTCCCCCCAAGTATGGGAATTTTTCACATGACTTCCCATTAGTGCTCTGCATCTCTTGATAATATAAGCAATGTTCCAAGGAATATTTACCTTTCCTATCAAAGCATTACAAAATACCAAAGAGTCTCTCTCCACTATCCGCAGCTTGATATTATGCTGATTACAAATCTCTAAACCAGAAGCCATTGCCCTAGTCTCCGCATGTAGTGCATCTCCTGCTCCATAATCAGCTGTAAAACTAGCTACGACCAAAACTAGTATATCCCGCACAACCCCACCCCCTTGCATCACAACCATGAGAAGAGACCCATCGGTATTAAGATTTAATCACTACCTTGGCACCTTCCATCGAACCCATGTTCCCTGCTTTGGAAAACTAGCTGAGTGGTCATGTACAAGATGCGGAAAAAGTACACTCACTGAAGGTGCATCTTTGGATTCCAGACACACACGAAGCAAATCCAAAACAGTATTCTTCATTCTGAATACAATACTGACCTGAGAAGCCCAACCTTGATTATGGCACATCGCATTCCAAGCCTGTGAAATAATCTAACAACTAGCCACCATAAAAACCATCTTGTCATTCCCCTCATTTCCTTGAGTGTCCGTGCCCCTGAACCAAGAATTAACAATTTCATCTTGCACCTCACCAGACTCATCACAACCAAAAAACATTCCAAAAAACTTCCAAATTCCCTTAGCCCATTCACCCCCATAAAATAGGTGACCCACTGATTCAGTATGAGATGACCTGCAACACCAGCACCTGGACACCATATTAACACCCATACGTTTCAAATTTTCATCACTAAGTAAAGATTTGTTCCGAACAAGCCACAAAAGAAAGTTAAATTTTGAGGTAATATCATTGGTCCATAAAGTCACTCCCCGGGGATCGTCATTTGTGATGACCCTTGTCACATTAATGAAATCCTTAACATAAAAAATTCCCGAAGATGATCCTGTAAAAACAAGTTTATCAGATTCATCACTAGTGACAATATTGCTGAAAACAGTAAACTGAGTCTCATCCAGAACAGCCTGAATAAATCTAGGATAGCCACTATCCTCACTGAAGGACATGCCCGGAGTAGGAAATATTAGAAAAAACAGCCTACAAACCCCCCAATCATGCTTCCAGAAATTTATGTTCCATATTCCCACTAACCACTGAGAGTGATTATGAAAAATCTCCAACAGAGGCTGAATCAGCTTCCAAATCTTGGAAGAACTGGATCTCTGATCACACAAATTCTGACCATATATGTCTTACATAGTCCTGATTCAAAGAGACTGACCTTCCAAATCATCCCATGCAATATTTTCATGCATTCCCTACATTTTTGAGAAAACACTCCTCAGGTTAATACCCCCTTCCGAGAGAGGTCTTGCCAAATGTCTCCCCGAAGCCCAATGATGTCTGCCTTCCATCTGCCCATCTGAAATAAATGACACCATAATCTTGTCCAATTTGACAATCACAGTTTTAGGCATCTTTAGAGTAGAAAGAATATGCATGGTTATTCAGACCAATACACTATTCAATAAAGTGATACGACCACCGATGTATAGAAACCTATTTTTCCAGTTCAAAATTCTCCCAGAAATCATGCCTATTAGTTTATCAAAATGATGTACCCTGAGAGATGAAGGACACACCGAGGCCCCAAGATACTTCCTGGGAAAGGAACCCCTCTCCATATTCAAAACAGCCCCCACATCCCTAACCCTTGAATCAGAAATCTTCTTGTTTATGTAAATGGAATACTTATGTTTATTCACCACCTGTCCACTCAATTTATAATACTCCCCAATAAGCCTTATCAATCCCTTGATAGAACGTTTACAACCATTGATAAAAAATATAGTTTCATCATCAAATATTAATTGAGAGATTCCCCTTGTAGAATTCTTATTCTAGTAAGGAAGTAATTTACCCAAACTGATGCTTTGATTAATAAAATAGCTGAAAACATTTTGAGAGAGAATGAACATTGTGGGGGATAGAAGATCACCTTGTCTAAGTCCACAACAGGCCTTAAAAAAATCAAATTTTTTACCCATAAAAGAGGTAGCAATCTATAATGAGCTGAAACAACAGAAAAGTAGGTCACTAGTCCACCTCGAAAATCCCATGCACGTCAAGACTCTGAGAACAAAACCCCATTCAACCCAATCATAATCCTTTATCATGTCAAGATTAACCACCAGATTTCCCCCAAAAGACCTATTTTTAATTCCACTAACCATTTCTTGAACCACTCCTATAGCAGCCTGAATTGACCTCCCTTGAATGAACTCGTGCTACTCCAGAGCCATCCAAGAGTCCAAGTGAGTAGCTAGTCTTTTATTAGGAATGCTGGCTAGGATCTTATAAGGTACATTGCACATACTAATAGGCTGGTACTGATCAATAGACAGGGGGTACTCACCTTAGGAATAAAAACTACCTTGTAGCACAAGTAATACGAGGCAAGTTCCCACCCCGGAAAAAATCTTGGACAACTCTCACCACCTACCCTTTAACCACATCCCACATAACTTTGGAAAATGATCTAGGGAACCCATTCGACACCAGAGCACTATCCAGATTCAATGACCAAACTGCCTCATGAACATCCTCCTCATCCGGATTCCTCCTTAGGCCCTCATCAACACCTTCCGAGACACATCTTGGTATCACCTCAAAATTTTCAACATCTCCTCTCGGATACCCTCCTCCCACACCAGGGATGGGTTCAGCCAATAGGTATTTCAGAGCCCCATTAACCATCACCCCAACCTCATCACGATCACTGGTAAAAGAGTCATATTTTATAAAAATATTGGGTCTCTAAACACGATGACGTTATTTGATGTAAGCATGAAAATACCTAGAATTGTGATCTCACTCTTGAACCCATCTGACACTGGAATCCTCTATGGCCAACCTCTCTAGTCTCAGCAGACTATCAGTAATCTGATCTTTTTTATCTCTTAATTCAAGAAATAATGACTCATCCCAAACATGTTCCAAAAACCTCTACAACAATTCCACCTCCTTGCTAATTTCAACCGACCCCTGATCACGGCTAGGAAGCTTTTCCTTCTAGTTGGATAGAAGATTTTTAATGAATCTCATCTTGCCATAGAGAATGATCCATGAGTTCCATAGAAATTGAAGATCGCTAGCTTCCCTAACCACATCTAAAAATCCCAGTTCCTCCATCCATAGTTTAGAAGAAACACCATAAACTTCCCTGCTAGCCCCTACACCAAAAGAAATACAGGGAGGGGAGTGATCAGATAAAGAACGGACCATATGAACAACTTTGGAATCCTGGAACATTGAAATGATAGCCTCATTGAATAATCATCTTTCAAGATGACATTAAGTTCATCTCCCTCCACGTTAGTTTTTGCACTATATGAAACTGCTACCCTCAAAACCAGCATCCAGAAGGCCATTTCTAACCATGAAGGACACAAAATCATGACTTTCATTCTTGGGAAAATCACCTCCCCCTCTCTTCTCCTCTGGAAATGCGATAATATTGAAGTTGCCTCCAACAATAAAAGGAGAATCATATGGATTAACCTCATCAATCTCGCGCCAAAAAGACTCTCTAACCTGCACATCGCACTTAGCATAAATGAAGGAAAAAATAAAACTCTGATTACCAACATAAATCCTTGTAGTTAGAGACTGATCTGAAGTTCGTAGTAAATCAACCAACACATGATCCTTCCAAAAAATCCAAATATGAGAGGTAGGAGGTTCTCCATGAAAAAATCAATGAACCTTGAGTCTCCATGCATACTCATTAATTTTTTGGGATGCATGTTTTGGTTCCAAGATAGCATCTACTGAGACATAATTATTACTGAGTTCATTTCTTATGAAATCCGCCTTTTCTCTATCCCCTAGACCATGAGCATTCTAGATTAAAATTCTATACATTAAATTGAACACGACTAGATTTGTCCCCAGACTCCTGGACCTCTGTACAATGAGACAATATTAAAGAAGACATCACATCCAATTTTGATAGAGATCTTATTTTAACACCAGAGTGCACCTTTGTGAATAAAGTCCCTGCAGAAAACCCACCTCTGGAAGAACCCATGATATAAGCTTCTAGAGACACAAAACCCTGCCCTTCCGTCGAACTAGAAACCACCACAGAGGGCGAAGAAGTAGACCACAGAGAGGCAGTGGGAGAAACCGATTCTGGCACAGACGAAGAAGAAGTCACCATTGAAGAAGACTACAATGACAGAAAAGGCTGCTTCCTAATCATAGGAGGAGACTCACCTTCAAGATCACACAGATCGGATTCCATCATGGAGATCTCTGAATTATAGCTTCGAAATGGAATCCAATCCCCAAAAGCTAGAGGTCCTGAAACTAAAGATAAGCTGGAGACCATGCCCCCAGAAAGGACCTTATACGAAAGCAGGACACCAAAGACCTCGCCGCTTCCACACATGAGAGGAATCATCTCGCAAGAGGAAGAAAACCACCCAGCACCTAGATCACCTTGCCTGGAAGAATAAGCCTCCGACTATTGAAAAGAGGTAACCAAAGCAATACCTTTACCCCAATCACTCACCACTGACCCAGAAGGGACACGCGAACTAGCCTGTTGAGAGGGGGGATTCGGGACCCCTCTAGAAGAGAAAACCTCCCGACGAGCAATTCGAAAAACCTGCAAAGTATGGCCCAAAACATGGCAATGGGTATAGAATCTGGTAAAAGATGGATAAAATAGATACTGACGATGATCCATCAATCCTTCAATTCTGAGCACAAGATGATCCTGAATCAGCTAAGAAACATCCAATTCAACACAAATTCTGGCCACTGAGGTCTCTGCCAGGCTAGATGAACGAGAATAAGCACAAAGGAAGACCCCCAACGAATGCCCAATAGCTTTAAGGAAATCCCCATTCATAAGAGGCAACGACAACCCAAGAAGAGACACACCGCCACATTGGAACATTCACAGCCAAAATGAGTGTCCATAGACCACCGATAAAGATAGAATCTCTAACGCCCAACAGATTTCACACCCCTGAACCAAGCATTCACGAAATATAGCCTAGAATCCAGAACAACACAAAAAGACTTCTTATCTGAAATGGACACTTTCACTGGAAGATCTGAACCCCACCGCCCAACATAATCTTGAAAGATCACTAGAAGAGGTTTATCAGCACCAAAGCGCACCACGAAGGTCCACTAAAGATCCATAGATTCCACTGCAAAGGATGCCGCCAAAACCTGAAACATAGTTGATCCATTCTCTGAGAAGTAAGACGAAGCCGCTGGAATGCTTGAAGAAACATCCTTAACCCGCTCAAAGCCCAGGGAAGAAACCAGAAGAACCTCCTTGAAAGATGGAATCAGGGTACGATCTAATCCTCCACTAGCTGTTGGAGAACCCAGGACGGAGGAAGAGACCCCTGATGGAGTTGGAGCCATGGGCGGGAGATAATTTGAATCCATATTCCCAACTATTTTATTTTGAATTTTGAAATCATAATAAAAGGAATATTATCATACTTTGGTCAAATGATTTCTCAAACATCCATTATATAGAAAATTATGGAATATCAAAGGGATGATGTGAATATAAAAAAACAATTTGGATTCTATAAGAAAAGATAAATCCACTAAGTTCAATATTGATAAGGAAGATTTTTTGAGATTTGGGTCATGAAATTATGTACCGTCAAAACCTAAGATAAAGATAGAGATATTTAATGATGTCTGTAGCTCAAAATAATATATCCACCCACAAAGAAAAAAGATATATAGAGATATTTGAGAGAAGTTATAGTAGAAAAATATAACAAAGAATATTGTGGAATATACATCAAAATGCTTGGTATATCAACCTGTGAAGTATGAAAGGAAAAAAGTAGAAAGAGATGATGTCACCATTACTTGTACCTATGTGGAAATAGGTAAAAATCACTATGGATTTTATCATGGGTCTTTTAAAGATATCAAAAGAAAATAATGCATATGACTTGGAGTGGACTGTCTCACTAAAATTGCCCACTTCATCACTATTTTAGAGGACTTATCACTCAATAGTCTAGCAAAAATATACCTAAGATAAGTGGCGAGTCTACATGGAACACCACTATCGATTTTATCTAATAAATATTTTAGGTAAACCTTATGTTTTTAGAAAAGTATCCAACATGATCTAAATAGAGAGTTGAACTTCAGTGATTTTTAAAATAAAAATCTAATTCTAAATTAGTATGGCCTATTATCCCTGAATTGATGGAAAATATGAAAGAATTGACCACACATATGAGTATCTGTTGAAAATATACTCTATGAACTTCGATGGAGGTTAGGATCAACATATTTTTCTGGCTAATTTATCTTATAACAATAGTTTCAACTCATGATTTTAGATAGCTCCTTATGAAGTCATATATGGTAAAAGATATAGAAAACCCACATGATAGAATGAAGTTGCTTAAAGAGATTTATTGGGACATGAATTAGTGGAGAAGGTTACGGCAATTAAACAACACATTAGGGAAATGTGGATTCTACATAAGAGATACACTGAAAACCGTTAATGAGATATAGAGTTTGAGTTCAGAGATAAATTATACCTCTATATATATCTATGGAAAAGAGTAATGAGGTTTCGAAAGAAGGGAAAACAATGCCCCAGATACATCACCCCTTTGAGACTCTTTATCACATTGAAGTGGTTCTTTTATCTACTAGAACTCCCACCAAACCCGTCTAAAGTGCATGACGCATTCCATGTATCAATATTAAGGAAGTAAATAAAATATACCTCACATTTATTAATTGTTGTGGTGGTATAATTTGAGAATGATCTCTCTTATGAGAATCAACTAGTGAAGATCCAGGACCATAGAGACAATGTTCCATGCAATAAGAAAAATCACCTTTTCAATAGACTTTTGTAGAATCATAAGTATAAATATGATACATGGGAACCCAAAGAAGAAATGAAATATAAATATCCTCATATGTTTTAATCTTAGTGTGTGTACTTTGATTATGAAATTTCTTAAGCAGAGAATAATGTAATAACTTGATGTTTTATATATAGAAATTTCCTTATGAATAAATTATATGAACTATATAAACAATTTATTATTTATTCAAAACGAAAAATTCCTATAATTTAAACATTAAGAAATATTTTCATTGGAGAAGTAGCCATTATAATGGGATTATTATAATTATTTTATATTAAGGGTAATAAGAAGAGGTAATAGATGAAAAAAGTATAAATGATGAATTTGAATTATATTATTTGGAATTTTGATGCTCATTTATCTAATCCTGGGTGGGAGGTAAATCGTAAGGGTTTCCCCTCTACAAAAATAGAGAAAATCGTCAATAAGTGAGGCTTAAGAAAAATCATCTACAATAGAAGTAAAATTTAATGGAAATATCGACTAGATCAATGTTGTCCAAACTACCACACAAAATCACCACCATCATACACCTAACGTTTATGTATTATGCCAATGTAATAGTGGGATATGTATCTCAGGGATAAGTAGTATTGATGTGTAAATTCTTAAAGGAAACAATTTTTACTCTTGAGACATATTCTTTTAATATTTTATAATAATTTTTTGGAAGGATGAACTTTAGTATTTTTTGGTATATTAATAAATAAAAATATAAGTAATTTATTTCAAAATACAATTAAATAAAAGTGTTGACATGATACAATAACTATTTGACATAAAAAAAGAATAATAGTAATTTTAGTAATACATATATATATATATATTTTTTGTTAGAATTATTTTTTATCCTAAATTTTATATTTTTAAACAAATTTTATTTCTATAAAATGGTTTTATAAAACACAAGCTATTTTTATATAATTTATTACTTAATTTTATGATATCCCATGTAATTTTTCAAAGGGTTGGAAAATTGGTTGCATCATAAAAAATAGAATTTTTCAATAAATAAAAAGTTTTTTTAAATATTAAATTTCTCATATATATAATTTTTTGGTAAAGTGAATGTCAGTTTTTAATTTTTAATGTTGAAAATGGTTGGGGTGAAGTTTTTTTCATAAATAGTAAAATAAAAAAATGAAATAGTAAAATAATGTACAATTACCATATTTTGTAATAGTGTATATGAACTACATTTTGAGGTTTCTAGAAGTTATTTTATTATTGTAATGTCCCTTTTATTATAACATCACAATCCCCTCAATATTGGTTCAACTATTGGGTCACTAATAATAATGTTTTATACTAATTGTTTGTACTAAAATACCATACACCTCCTCCTATAAATACCATCCTTCACTACCCAATTTGTTTCACTCATTATGAGTGTCATCTCACCAAACCTCTTCCCAGATATCTTTCCAACACTCATCCCACATCCTAGAATCATTGGTCTCACCAAAAGGCCAAACCTAGGAGCCTTATGGTGAAACCTAATGGTGAACATCCAAAGAAATGTGTAATATTCTAAATTAAATTATTTTCTTTTCATTTTTTCAATGCCACCTAAAATATATATTATTAATGTATTTATAGTAACATAAGTATTATTAATATACTAAAATGTTATTATATTAAGGGAATAGTCATTATTTAACTTACTCTCTTCTATCATTCAAAAAAAGAAAGAAAAAATCAACCATATCATGGTCGATTCACCGCCTCCATGGACAATATATTTAATTTTATCTCAAACATACATGGATGGTTTTAAAAATGAATAAAATGAATATATATAATATTTATTGTTTTATTAATATTTTGGAAATATAACTTTTTCTTTACATCAACTATATTAATAAGAAATGATAATAGTAATTAAAACCATCAAAAATAAGTTAACCAAGACACATTTCACAATTTGGAACTATATTGTTATTACTTATTAAATTGTATAAAATTATTTCTAAGGGAATAATGAAGAACCAAAAGCACTTAAATTATGTAGATTTTGATACCATCTTACAATATCTTTATCCTTAGTCCACATACCCAAGTAATTCCCTAGAAATTGATTGAACAACTTCATGGGTCCAACTTTAGTGAAAATTATAATAAACAAGTGATATATGATAATAAATATATCTTTAAACATGAAATAAAGTATAAAATATTTCATAATATTTTTTTAATAAATTTAATTTAATTATTTAAGATGTTAGATAAACGTCCTGAACAAGTTAAGGACCCTAGGTAAGGGATATTTCAAACCTCTATCATTACTTATGGATCATGAATTCTCTTTCCTTTTCTACCTATCCCTCTATATTTTTCAAATGTACTTATTACATATTCTATATGTATATTTCTTAAATATAAATATTTTACTTTACCTTTTTTCCTGATAATACGTGTTCTTCAAGTTCCCTTCCCAATTATTTATTCTAAGAAAACCTAACTAAAGTAAACTGCTCTATTTATTACCACATTTCATATACCACTCTTCCCATTTTCTTAACATTATGTGGTTTAAAAAATCACTAATTAATTTAAATACAATTGGGTTCATTTGTGGTTTTAAGGATAATATTATTCTCTTAATTTCTTTAATGACTCTTTACCCTTTTCCTTAAAATCCCATTTAAGATCTTCTTCTCTAAACCCACTTCTCTGCTATCTCTTATGTATTCCCATAAATTGAACTTCATTTTCATTTCTAACACTTCATTATACATTAATGAACTTCCAATAATGATTGAATCTCTTATATAATGGGAAGATTTATGATATTCTACTTGGTCGTGATATAATACAAGATTATGTTACCCATTTCATTTTAATGGGTTTCTCTTATTCTTATGTCTCATGTTTCATTTCCTCATATAGAACATTTCACGAACCAGCCTGATAACAACCTGAACCAGTCAACTGAGCCAGCCTAGGACAAGTCTCGAAGGGATTTCCCAATCCCCGCAGGCTGACAACTAGTTTTGGGCATCAAAACTCTCACGTAGGAACAATATGGACCATAAGTAAAACACATGTTAATAAAAACCTGACAATAAAATGAAAACTACCAGGGAAAATAGAAAAAAAATAAACAGAAAATACCTCCACCTGACCTACTAGGTCACCACCCAACCTAGAAACAAGCTCTCTCCAAGAGTGATGTGAAGCATGGAGAGCCTAAAACTGAAAAGATAGAGTATGCATGAGCACCAAGATGTCAGTAGGAATGCCAAAATAAACCATGCTCGATGCCCCACCTCTAATATGAAAACCATTCTAGCCAATTTGAAAATATGATATATAAAAATATGGTTTTTTCTCTCTTTAACAAAAATAGGTAACATGATTTTACTTTTAAGAGAAACACCTTTGTTCATTTCATTTTTCTAAATTAATCACCAGTGAATATGAGTCATTACAATGAATAATTTTTAAATCTAACTAGTACCAAGAAAATTTCTATATTATAAAAAGACATGTAAAAGTTTCATGAGATAAAATAACCAAAAGTGCCATAAAAGAAAGAAGGAACATACAAGTATGAAACCATGGTAATTCTCTAAACATACCTTGAGAGATCCCAGAACGAACTCAGTTTGGAACCACCTACTGATGTATGTTGAAGCCCATAAGTCAATAAGAAACTAGCTACCCTAACCAGGCCTCACTAGAGGAATAACCCTCTTGGCCTAACAGAAAATCCAGGGGGTACCAACCCATCTAAATGGGGTTGATCAACAACCCTCACCCGACCCTCTGAAAGACGTCCTTCAATCCATCGTGGTAATAGTAATTTTGTGTAAGTAGGAGGCCCTCACATGTGTGACTCATCTTGCCTATCGCCATTGCACTGGCCTACCCCAAATATGGACACCCTATAGAATAACCCCTAAAGGGATATCCCTCGTATAGAGGATCACACTTGATATATATGTGTGTGTGTTTGTTTTTGTGTGCATGTGTAAACATGTACACACCTTATCAACCAAGGTACCAACTAGATGGTCACGTCACATGAACTTTTAAACCATTTCAAAAATCACTTCAAGTTTCCAACTAGGAGTTCACACTTTTTAAGTGACATAAGGCGCCAACCAGGCCTTTAATACCATCATTCCAATATACCATAATTATATTCCAACCCAAATTCATTTTAGAAATCCATTTCCAATTACAGGTTAAAAACACACAACATGAATAAAAAGTGACAAACAGGCCTTCATGTCATTGAATTGTCAGACCATTCTTCAAGGTGCCAAACAAGTTAGGTTTTAAACATAACATTTGACCAAATCCTTTTAGTTTCACAAAATACACTTCACTACTAGGCAACTTTTAGTAAACAATTTTAAAATACCTAGGGCACCTTCATAATAAAATGAAATTTGTAAACTGGCATAGAAAAGGTATACAAATTAATGGGAAACCAATCTCCAAAAGGTGAAATACATTTCACCAAACACATATACAAATCTATATATCTTAATGACACATGAATATGTAAACACACTTTTTAAAAATGGTAAGCAATCATGGAATTTAAATTTAAGAAGCGGCCATGGAGGACCTACCTCAAAAAGGGAGTAGATCAAGTCGAGGCACATTAGCTCTTGGCGCTTTTGACAAAAACATCCCACACCAGCACACACAAACATTCTCATACATATATGTATAACCTCAATCCAATATACATATTCCCCACTCCATGAGGGAGTATGTTCAAGAAAGATATATATATATATATACACACATACTTACCTATGTATGTGTGTGCATTCACCACCAAGGAAACATAAAAGCTTTAATTAATTAACCTAAAGGGACAAACATCACATAGAAACCAAAGAACCATTTAAGAGATGAATATTTTAAAAGAACACCATTTAAAAAAATACCATATTCATTTTAAAACATACCGATGTGTGCACTTAGTGCACCCATGGGTGTGCCACCATGCAATGGCACACCAAAGCATCTAAAGAGACCTTAAAATCATGTTCACATAAACCATGGTTTCTTCATAACTGAATCCAACATTTCATACCATTTATAAAACATGAACAACCCATTTTAAAACCATAAAACCATTTTCAAAACATTTTACAACAAAATACAAGGTATGAAATTAAAAAACCATACACACAAAACCAATTTCATTTTGAAATAATACACACACCAAAATAGTCTGCAAACATATTTCGCACCATTGATATGATATAATAAACCATCTAAAATTTTATAAAACAATTCCAAAAGTGTATCAAAAGGCTTTACATGCCAAACCCCACTCCAAATCCACTTTTTGAATTAAACTCACACCAACACCATACTAAAACACAACACACACCACTTGCACAATTGAATAAAAAAATTCACATTTAACGAAAAACCAATAAACAATGCAAGATGGGTTTTTATCAGAAACATATTTTTTTACATAAACTTGCTATAAATGTGAAATGTAAACTACATTCCTTTAAAGACTAATTTCTCACCAAATTAATTAAACACAGAACACTAAAAATTAATTACATAGGTAAAATAATTCACCAAATAGACACAATTCACAGCAAAACATTTACTTAACAAACATGCTACATTAATTAAATAATAAAATTAGTTCATAAAATAACATTTTCACATGAAACCACCTACCTTAAATATTTGTGAAAGTGACACACCATCAGTGCAAGGAAGAAACGAGTATTATGTTTCCTTCACACACCCCAAAATAGAGAAAAAAACACACAACCAAACCCTATGATTTGGGTTTTTCCAAAATTAAAGGAAAACCCCCAAAATTTTGTAAAGAAGAATTATTGGAGGAAGAGGTCATTGGTGAGGGAGGAGTGTCCTGGTCGATGATCACCGAAGAGGAGGGGAGGGGTGCTGGAGCAGGGTAGAGTAGCCAGTGGAGCAAACCGGATAAAGGATAGAGGTGTCAAAAGGTGAGGGTGTGGCTGTTTGGCGTAAGGTGGAAGGCGAGGTCGGGTGGCCAGAGCATAGAGGGCGAGGCTGGGTAGCCTAAGTGTGTGGTGAAGAGAACTAAGGTTGGGGTGCAGTGCATAACACGACAAGGGGGGGTAGGGTTTCCCCCTTTACCATTTTTTCTTCATTTTATAATAATAATAATAATAATAATAACATTAATATAAAAATTTTATTTTTTATTTCTTATAATAATTATATTTCACTTTTAAAAATAATAATAATATTAGTAATAATAATAATAATATAACAAAATAATCATAAATATAATAATAATAATGATGACTTTATTAATATTATTAAAACAATTTTTTAATTTCTTTCTAATTTTTTATTTTATTTTATTTTCTTTCCATTTTTTCATTAAGATTTATTTTTTTCAAGTGCTGGGAAATCACACGGTCACCTAGGCCGACCGCGCGGTACCACCACCCGTGCGGTACCCGCACACCGGTCTGAAACCCACCAAAAATAGAAAACGTCAAAAACTGTAACTCTGTGTTCAATCCATGCTTTGATGAGAGAACACAAAGCTAAAAAACAATAAAATAAAAATGAATTTAAAAGTCAAGGAGTAAAAATTCTCCCCGCCACATACACTTTCTCCCCTCAGAAAGTCACCCAACCGATCAATAGACAAAATTTGAATCCATTCCTTATTAAAACCAAAAGAAGGCACCACACAAGAGAACTGGAGAACATGATACGGTTCCCCCCACCACAATAACTCAACTAGCATAGAAATTTAACACCCAAACATACCGTCTCTAGAAGGGGGGACGACGCAGGAACTCCCAATCAAACCAAATTAACATCTATAACACGAGTTAATAAACACCTCAACTGAAACCTGGAGCTTGACCCAGACCAGAAAACCCCAAAACTAGAGAAAAAACTCTAAGAAGTACTCAACCCAAGTAGTGAACTCGAGCATAACTAAAATAATTGATTATTCTAAAGGAACTTACATGGAAAATGAACACAGCTAAACTAAGATCAACCCATACAAGGGAAAAACAAACATTCAAGAAATGAGTATATTTTAGAAAACCAAATCCATAGAAATAGGACTACTTGGATTATAATAGAATGAGTACATATTAACTTCACGATGAAATGATGAACTTACAACAACATCAAAACATTAACAGTATAAAAACAAGAACAAAAATTCTTTAAATCTTCCATTGCCAACACAGAATACAAAATCCAAACTGAGGCTTCACACCCCAGGTAACTCATGACTCTGTGCGATCTTTACCCAAAGACATGTGGTTGGGACTCTGATGGATAAAGCATATCCTTCCACATAGTCAAGTACTGGAATCCTCCAGTCACAAGATCTACATCAGGCGATGCTTCCTGAAACACTTCTCTAGATGACCCAGACACCCACAATAATGGAACGTATTCATAGGGGTGTGACATGATGGATTCACGTTCCCTAAATGTCCACAATTATGGCACACCATTAAATGGTCCAATGAACTGGAATCTATAACAACTGTAGAGGACTCTTTAGAAATAGGTCCCTCTAGCACATCCTGCACGGCAGATGGGGAACCTTCATAAGAAACTGGATACACTGGATTGCCCACCAATCATGCTCTGGAGACCAACTCAGTTAGGAACACTTCATCCACCAGCTTCTCAAAAGGATGTTCCTTGTATGGGTGGACACTCTCCTTGATCTCTGGATAGAGACCCCCATTGAAGAGAGAAGTCATTATCAAATTATTCAATGATACCTCTAGAGAAAATGACACAAGTCCCTTGAAATGGTCTATATATTCCTTCACCGTCCATCAGACTTATTGAATACGCATTAGCTCCTCCCTTATCTTAATCTTCACCTCTTCACGTATAACCATCAGAAAAAGATAGATTTAATGACTTTCCTTGTCATCCCAACATGAATTGATGGCTGGGAGAACAACTCTCATTCATCCAGTGTTGGACCATTGAATAGACCTGAAATGACACACACTCTAAACACTTCAAAAATTCCCAATGCCCTGAAGATGTGCTAGACCTCTTCAAGCCAGTCTGCTACCTCTAATGGACCTTGATCACCATTAAGGACATAAAATGTCCGAGTAAGGATAAAAACTAGGAATGACTTATAAGAAACCTTGGGATCCTTTCTGGGCAGATTTTTTTGAATGACATATATAGCATAGAGCAAAAACCAATATTAAGCCGAATAAAAAATAATGAAAGGTCCTTCATCCAAAAACAACCATCTCAAAAACCATACAAATATAAACAGATCCAAAATCATAACTTTCAAAACCACCCTTAGAAAATAAGTTAATGCCTTTAATTTAAACTAAAAATCCATGGAATCCCATGAACTATAACAAATTTTCCCATCCATTTCATTCCATTTCTTTACCAATTTCAAAAAATTACCAAATTGTCAAGTCAAAACATTTTCCTTTAAACCCAATTTTACCAATCCCAAAACCATTAAAAAGGAAGCATCATCATTTCTAAAATCCTTTTCATTTTCAAAAACACACTTACACCAACCAGAACCACGAAAAAACACCACATACACTAAACTATTAGAGAGAGGAACTAGTGTCTATGCCCAAATCGATGACATGGCAGTGATCTGGGCCCCAATTAGGAAATAACACTAATAGGAACGTGATCGGGAACTTGGATATCACATGGGTGACTACTCTAGGTGAAATCACAACATGACACCATCTCACATCCATTGTCATCCCTCAATTTAAAACAAACCTGAACAAGATAAGGACTCAATTCTGAAACTACCCTAGAGAGTCGATGTTTGAAATGAGCAAGGGTTCACGACTTCTTTCATGTACCTACCTCGTGAGTCCTGACAATCCTAATATCCATATACCAGAAACCCCAAACAAAAGGGCCTCCTATGATATAATTTTTTCATGAACCAGCCCAGTTTGACCTTGAATCGATCAACCGAGCTAGCCTGGGACATGGCCCGAAGGGCATTCCTCATCTCCATGGGCTAACAACTAGTGTTGGGCATCAAAACTATCATGATGAAACAATTTGGACCATAATTAAATCAAAATTAAATAAAAAACTGACAATAAAATGAAAAATACCAGTAAAAATAGAAAAATAATAAACTGCACATACATTCACTTGACCTACTAGGTCACCACCCAACTCAGAACCAAGCTCGCGCCAAGAGAGATGTGAAACATAGAGAACCTGTAACTGAAAAGATAGAGTAGGAGTGAGCACCATGATGCTCAGAAGTAATTCCAAAATAAGCCACATTTGATGCCCCACATCTAAAATGAAAACTATTCTAACTAATTTGAAAATAAGATATATAAAAATATGATTTTTTCACTCCTTTCACCAAACATGTAACAAGATATTACTTTTATGAAATACTACCTTTTTCAGTTCATTTTTCTTAATTAATCACCAAATAATATGAGTAATTGCAGTGAATTATTTTTAAATCCAACAAGTACCAAAATAGGTTCTATATTGTAAAAAGAAAAGTAAATGTGTCATGTGATCAAATAACAAAAATTTCCATAAAATAAAGCAAAAACATACAAGTATGAAACCATGAGAATTATCTAAACATCCCAAGAGATATCATGGAATGTACTCAGTTCAGAACAACCAACCAACTTATGGTGAAGCCCCTATGTCAATAAAAAACTAGTTTCCTAAACCAGTCCTCACTAGCGGCACACCCAGCCTGGCATAACATAAAATCCATGGGTACCAACCTGTCTAAATGGGGTTGATCAACAACTCTCACCCGACCCTATGAAAGATTTCCAAGAACCCATAGAGGAAATAGTAATATTGTTTAATTAGGAGGCCCTCACATGTGTGACTCATCTTGCCTATTGTCACTTCACTTTCCTACCCCAAAAACAGACACCCTATCAGATAACCCCTAAAGGGATATCACTCATATAGAGGATCCCCTTTCATATGTGTGTGTGTGTGTGTGTGTTTCCATAAACATGTATATTCTATATCAACCAAGGTTCTAACCGGGCCATCACATCACACGATCTTCTAAACCATTTCACAAAACACTTTAAGTTTCTAATCGGTCATTCACACATTAAAAGTGTCATAAGGTGTCAACCGGGCATTTAATACCATCATTCCAATATACCATAAAAATATTCCAAAACAAATTCATTTCACATATCCATTTTAAATTCTATATAAAAAACACACGTCATACTTAAAAAGTTCCAAATAGGACTTCATGTCATTGAATTGTAAAACCAGGCTTTAGGGTTCGAAAAAATTGTGTTTTAAACAAAAAAATTTACAAACTATTTTTAGTTTCCCAAAATATACTTCACAGCTAGCAAACTCTTAGTAAACTATTTTAAAATAATTAGGAATCCTTCATAATTAAAATCAATTTTTAAACAGGCTTATAAAAGTTATGCAAATTAATGGGAAACCAATCTCCTAGAGGTAAAATCCATTTCTCCAAACACACACACACACACACAGATATATATGTAACGCCCCGACCCCAGTTACCCAGAGTTGGTGAATTATTACATATCATTGGAATGATCACAATAGATCATGTCTCTAAAGACTGATTAGTTTAGTAGCCTTGGAATCACTAGATACATTCATAAATTTTACATTACATCATAATGTGAAAAACTACAATAATATCTTGTCTCCATATCCGACACAAATATCCTCATACTATCCCTGTAGGTCATTCATAAAATAATTCTTCAAATCCATGGAAAAATAAAACATTGAAAGGGGTGAGCTCAGATGAACAGTAAGGATAACAATTTAGCGAAAACTTTCATAAATAATCATAAACATTTAAGGCAATGTATAACTAAAACAAAAGCCTTTTAAACTTGAACTTCAGCATAATATGGCAAAGATAAAATGAAATAATTCTATTTACTTATTCACATGGATATTCTACTTGTATAATAATCACATTCAATATAAATAACTACTTTCATAATAATGAAATTCATAATTCCATACTATCATAAGCACATCGTCAAGGCCTTGTGCCAAGACTACAAATAAGATTTTGTCAAGGCCTTGTGCCAAGACACTAGTTTTTCTCATGAGACCTATCGATGCATAGAGGATCTATATAGGGCTCCACCCGTCACTTACTATGTCCAATGCATTAACCATATGAATAGGTTTAAACATAACATAAACATTCGTATTAAAACTAGCCTACGAAATGTCAATTTTTTCTCCATAAACCATGAATGGTATAAAAATTTCACATCCACAGTCAAACATAACTCATTCAATACAATATAGAAGATTTTATTGTAATATATTAACCTCAATTGAGAATAATTATGGATATTGACATAGATGAAAATAATCATCAATACTATTTGAGAGAAATACCCCCCTTTTTCTTGAAAACATTTAAAAGTCAAACTACTTGTCAAGAAGCCTTTTTAGAAATAGATTTTTAAATAAAACTATCCCATACCACTATGAAACTTTTAAAAAGAATTTTAATTTTAAAATTTTAATTTCCATATTAATAAATCCTTAAAACCATTTTTAAAACATGGACATTGATGAGAAAGATTTAGAATAATAAATATTTAAAACATTTTAAAACGATATTTTAGTTAGAGTTCCAAACTAAAAGAGAGACACTTGAATAAAAATAATTTAGGTATTAAAAACATTGTAATATCATGAGAATAAATGGATTCATGATATACTACGTCAAAGTATATTATATACACCATATAAAAGTGATTTTGCGTATAACAACAAAGGAGTCTCAATGGGATGTAAATTGAGATGAAATCTCTCATAAAGACCGTATCATTAGGTTAAGGATAAATCAAGGACACAATTATGTGTGAAAAATATAAATACACACAATATGATTGGATATTCAGTGTAAAACAATCAAAGGACATTCACACATATTCTTGTAAAAACAACACTAATGAATTAGATGTTTAACTCAATAAATGGAGATTGATTTAAAATTTCACTTATCAAGTTCATATGGATGACTTGAGAATTTATCAATGGAGGGATTATGTGTATCAAAATTATATCCATAGAAAGGGGAGTGGAAATTATTACATAAGCAAATGAATAGTGATTCCACACATAATCTTGGAGTAAAATAATCAATGAAGTCTGTATAAAGCCGAATGAGTGGAAATTGAAATTTGAAATTCCCTAACCAATTTGGTAACTTATGAAACATATATAACATGAAAGTTGGATCATAAAATGAAGATTTAATTACTCATAAATTAAATTATATTACACAAATAATACAATCATTGGGAAGTATATACACCACACAAAAGGAAATAGTGGCAGAATGGAATGAATCTCACGGAAATAGGAAGTGAGATAAAAACCCTTACTTCATTGTAATCAATCATGTCATATGGAAAAAAGTTAATAACAACAAAATGAATAACAGAATACCATGAATATAAATAGAATCGTGATAAAATTTATATCAAATTAAAGTACACAATACAGCACATTTAATAGATAAGTGGCGAACAATGGAAATATCACTGAATAAAAAGCGAGATAAGAACCCCTTAATTTGTACATTTTACTTGGTTGATGGTAGGTTAACATCCTTTATAATAGTGAAATAATTTTTATTGAATTATAAAATAATAATATACATTAATATGATATCATATAAGATCTTTTAACATTGATTTGTTGATAATATCTTAGTATTATAGTCGTTTCGGGTGTTAACAGATTCATTTTCTTTTATATTATTTGTTATGTGAGCCATATTTTTTATGGATGGGATGTATATTATTCATATCCAGAATGATATCATTTCTCTAAACATTATTTTTAATCATAAAATGAAATTTATTCTTGAATGGATATGATTGAGAATGAATCTCATCGTGTTTGTGGGGATGGTAATCCGTACGTACGCACGAGTGACAATATCATTTTTTTGATATAAAAATAATATATAATTGGATGGTATATCATATATACAGAATCAATATCATGTAATATTTATTATTTACATAAATTACACATCATTATTATACCCATCCAAATAATAATATATTGAATAACAATTACACCACCACATGGAGACGGTAGGCCGTACGTACGCACGTATGGTTACATGTCATTCAAAGGATGGATAGAATACAGAATATGGTTGTACCATATTTATAATAACATCAGAGTATATAGAAGATATTGGATTTATTATTTTAGAATGTAAATAATAAAGAAATAAGAAGTGGTAGAATAAAGGAACTTGAAAGAGGGTGGTGAAATCATTACCTCTTCTTCGGGTTCTTCCTTTTGATTTGATCAAAAGGGCTCCTTAAGTTTTCTTTCTGACCAAATGAGGGCCTCTAGAATTAAGTGAGATAATTTTAGAGGATACTTGGATAGGTTTTGGCCGAACCAAAAGGCTTTTAAGGTATTAATTGAGATAAGGGGGAGTGCCCATTTATAAGAAGGGTGAGGGTCACCTTAGGAAAACATAAAATATTATTTAATAATAAATTCAAAGTCGGTTTATAAGGGCTCCAAAGTGACATATTTAGAATATAAGGTGGGGATGGGTCGAAATAATTTCAGCCAATATATTTTAGACAGGTTTGGGTCACTATATTAACCTCGTAATTTATATTTAACTCTTAGTTAAATAGTCTAACATTTACCATGTCTCATTGTATTTTTATATTATATGGTTAATAAACATACTATAAAAATCCAAGAGAACCCCAAGTGGTTCATTATTAAAATATATAACCTTATCTAAGTCATTGTGACAAACCATAGATTTTTAAGAATATAATATCAATTAATAATATAATATTTGTTTTAAATACTTTGTTATGTCAATTTTTACACTATTTAATAATTGATTTTTGTTAAAGTTCTAAAAACACTATTTATTCAAAATAAATTCATTTAAGAAAACCTAACATGTCCTAGTAACCTATAAAATTATATTAATACATAAAAAGTCTCAAATTACATTTATTTGGATATTTATAATATCAATTATTTTAATATTTCATTAATTAGGTTATTACTGCATCACCATTGTGTCAAAAATAAATTATATTATTTTATGTCTAAAATTTATAAATAAAATACCATTATGTAGGATATCCTTTTATCTTTATAATTAATATTTATAATTGAATATATCTTATGTATAATCCTATATTAAAAATGTTTTAGTTATTAAAATTGATTTTAACTCTTATAACTCTTCTTTGAATTAAAAAATAATAAATGTCCTAATCTAATCCATGTGGACCAAATAGGTTCATATATTATTCCTAAGGTTTTTTTGGTTGTATTATACTTATCCAATAGAATTAATACATGTGTTAGGGTAATAATAATATCATTTTTACCCTTAATTACCCTATTTACATTTAACCGTGGTAAATAAAAGTAAAAAGTTACTATTCACCAAAAATAATTTTTATCTTATTGAACCACATTTTACTCCTTGATATTAACCGTGTCTCTCGAATTTTTGAAATTTCACTCACATAAGCTCTAATATTATGTTTTATGTGAATTTTCAAATTCTCTTAGGAGATGGGTAAAAGACGGTGAAAAGTTCAGTAAACATTTTATATATCTAAAATTATTATAAAATGACTCCAATGAATTACATTGAACATATATTGGTAATATGTATCTATTTTGACCTAAAATAAATTTAAATAAAATAAATAATTATGTAAATAAAAATTCGGTTTTAAAATATAACTTAGTGTTTTTCACTATTCATCAAAAATTGAATGTTTTCATAAAAATACCAAAAATTTACCCTAAGCTAATTTCGATATTCCAAATCCAAAAATGAAGTCCATTTTGAAAGATAATATTTATAAAATTTCAGAAAGTTGGTATTATTATTCATAATGACTACTTTGATTGGTCGTGGTGTGTTAGAATCTCGAAGATGCGTACAATGCAAGCTATTTCATTATTCAAAGGGAAACGTACCATAGAAGCTTGGGGTGTTACATTATCCCCTCCTTCAATAAATTGTGTCCCCTAAATTTTTTAAAATTGGGATTTGGAATATAATTTAATATCTTACATAGGAAAAAGAATCAATAAAACAATCACTTTATAAGAAAGAAATAGAATTACAACGGTCACCCAAGATAACCCATATTAGGATTCCATGTTGGAAAACATGGATATGGAAGATAAGATAAGTGTCATGTTATGATGGAGAGGTATAGAAAACATGATCAGGAGAAATTTAACAACAAGAAAACCACAAACTTGTGATGGGACAAACAGTCATTAGTTTCCCAGTAGGAAAAGTAAACGGAAAACATTATTTTGTTTTAAGTTACATTACATAAAGATGAGGTATTCATTTCTGAGATTGACTAAGAACATAACGAGATATATTTACTTTTTAATTAAAGTTTCATTCTTTAATAAATTTCTACTACTAACTCATTTTTTTACGATGAGTATTCAAGAAGACTTGGTCACACTGGAAGAGCTATAATAAACTTCTTATAGAATCACATGATCCATGAAGGATAAACTATATATTTACCTTGTCTTTAGAGATTAATCAAATCCAAAATAGTTAGTATTAGAAATGATGATCCTCCAAAATGATATTCCATTAGAGAAAGAAACACTAATCATAATTTCTAAAATTAAACAAAAAATACCCCAAAGTTAAATAAATAGAATTTCATAAACAATTGTCCTTAAAATCCTTCAATATAATCCAAAATAATATTGAAACCCAAAACATAGAAGAATTTGGTTATGTAGTCTTCCACGTTAAATTGTATCTCTAAATGACATAAACTACTATTAAAGTCACATACTTAAAAGTAATTAACCTAATCACATATTCTCTATTATTGGTTAATCATTTCCCTAAATAAACCAAATCACTATAAATCCACAATAAAAACATAGATATAAATACACCATTACTCCTCAAACAAAATATCATAGTATTCTATTTTCCTTGGGCATATAGAGTTCCCAACAAATTGAACATATTCCAAAATAACATTTGTCACTTAATCATCAAATCATTTTCCTATACTAAGGGTATTCATTTTATAATACATAAGTTCCGAAATCAACTTATTATTGATCAATAAAATCATTTAACTAAAAATAATTAGTCACACTAACCAGGGACATCATGTAGTCTAGTGGTAGGCGATAAATCCCAATCGCACTTTGTTTTTGGGTTCGATTACCATGGCTTTGTCCGACGCGACGGGTTGTCACACAGTCTGCGTGTTGTAATTTTTAAAAAACTATATTTTATAAAATTACAAAAATGAGATAAATTCCTCAAAATAATCATAACATAATTTAACCACAAATGTTATCTCATACCTTTCACTTTCATCCCAAAATATAATAACTTGTAATTACCTCAAATTCAAGGATCATATAAAACCAAATGGTTATTTGTTACTATATCCACAAGAGAAAATATAATTCCTACTCAAATATCATTCTCACATGATAAATTTCAGGGTTACACGTATAATAATAAATTAACCCAAAGTAATCTCTACAACAAAGGGCACTAATACCTTTAAACATTTTTCAATGCATTTATTTTCACATAGGTTCTTCCTTGACCAAGAGGTTATTCTATAGAATAGGTCATTAACTTGGGTGATGTCAAGGTCCATTAAATTTATGATAAATGACCGTAATTTGAAATTTATGATCGTTTTTATTTTCTTCCATAGTACTCTTCATTTTTCCTAGGAAATTCTTTACTTTATGCCCTTCTTTCCCACACATAAAGTATTTCTTTGTTCCTTTGACACACTTTCCTAGGTGTCTCCTTCCACATTTCTGGAATGATGGAAATTGATCTTTCTTCTATCCATGGTCTCCATAGCTGGAGCTCTTATCATTCACTTCTTTTATCTTATTTGTTGAGTTCGGGAGTTGGTTAATATATATGTTGTTGATCATATTTTTTGAAAACTTATTTCACATGAAGACAATATCTTTTACACCTATCCACATTCCATTTTGTTTCTCATTTCCACCATTGTTCTCACTGTGTACATTATTTTCAAATTTATTATGACTTTTTTGGAATACATCCATTAAATAAAACCATAAAGAATTGTGTGAGTAACAGTAGTCATAAAATCATTTAGAGAATATCATGACACCATATTTTCAATTTGAAACACCTTAAAATTTACAAAGGTAATTTATTATCATATTATATTAAAATACTTCAAATTGGTTTGTAAATAAAATGTTAGGTATCCTAGGCATATCACCCGGGAGTGTCGTGACCAAGAGTGGGGCAAGGACCATTGTCGTGCACCAGTTCCCGTTTGAGTCTAGCTCAAAGTGGTGTTTTCAGGTTTTACCCCTAGGTACATCTGTTCCAGAGCCACCTCTACCTACTCGTATCCAGAAAGGGATTTATTTCCTGGGAAACTCAAAAACTCTATACAATACCAAAATTCTATGAAGTTATTCTATACTAATTCTCAAAGTCTATCTTAGGGCTATGTGCTCTAATCAGAGTTTATCTAAATCTAGTTTCCAAGGTTTATACTAAACTTCCTATAATATCAAATGCAATGCAGTTACCCATAGTCGGTGCATTATTATGTATCATTGGCATGATCACAAAATATCAAGTCTCGAAAGACCGATTAGTTTAATAGCCTTGGAATCACTAGATACATTCATAAATTTTACATTACATCATAAAGTAAAAAACTACAACAATATATTGTCTCCATAGACCACACTCGTATCCTCATACTATCCCTACAGGTCATTCATAAAATACTTCTTCACATCATGGGAAAAATAAAACATAGAATGGGGTGATCTTAGATTCTTAGTATGGATAACAATATAGAGGAAACTTTCATAAATAAGCATAAACATTTAAGGTAATGTATAAATAAAACAAAAGCCTTTTAAACTTGAACATCAGCATAATATGGAAAAGATAAAATGAAATAATACCATTTACTTATTCACATGTATATTATACTAGTCGAATAATCACATGTAATATCAATAACCAATTTCATAATAATGGAATGCATAATGCCAGACTATCATAACCACATAGTCAAGGCCTTGTGCCAAGACTATAAGTAATATTTTTTCAAGGTCGTGTGCCAAGACACTAGTTTGTCTCATGAGACCTACCGATGCATCTACAAGCTATAGCGGGCTCCACACATCACTTAATAAGTCCAATTCATTCCCCATATGAGTAGGTTTAAACAAAACATAAACATTCGTTTTAAAACTAGCATACAAAATATCAATACTTTCTCCATAAACCATGAATGGTATAAATGTTGCCCATCCACAGTCAAACATAACCCATTAAATAAAATATGGAAGATTTTATTGTGACAGATTAACCTCAATCCATAATAATGATGGATATTGACACAGAGGAAAATAATCATCAAAACTATTTGAGAGAAATACCCCCCTTTTTCTTGAAAACATTTAAAAGTCACACTACTTGTCAAGAAGCTGTTTTAGAAATAGATTTTTGAATAAAATTATCTAAAACCACATTGAAACATTTAAAGGGAATTTTAATTTTAAAAGTTTAATGTCCATATGAATAAATCCTTGAAACCATTTTTAAAATAAGGACATTGATGGGAAATATTTAAAATAATAAATCTTTAAAACATTTTAAAATGATATTTTAGTTAGAGTTCCCAACCAAAAGAGAGACACTTGAATAAAAATAACTGAGGTAATAAAAACATTTTAATATCATGAGAATAAAGTGATTCATGATATTCTATGTCAAATTACATTATATATACTATATAAAAGTGATTTGGTGTATAACAACAAAGGAGTCTAAATGGGCTGTAAATTGAGATGAAATCTCTCATAAAGACCATATCCTTAGGTTAAGGATAAATCAACGACATAATTGTGTGTGAAAAATATAAATACACTCAATTTTATTGGATATTAAGTATAAAACAATCAAAGGACATTCACACATATTCTTGTAAAAACAACACTAATGAATTAGATGTTTAACTCAATAAATGGAGATTGAGTTAAAATAACTCTTATCAAGTTCATATCGATGACTTGAGAATTTATCAATGGAGTGATTATGTGTATAAAAATTATATCCACAAAAAGGGGAGTGTAAATTATGACATAAGAAAATGAATAGTTATTCAACACATAATCTTGGAGTAAAATAATCAATGAAGTGTGTGTAAAGCCGAATGAGTGGAAATTGAAATTTGAAATTCCCTTACCAATTTGGTAACTTATGAAACATATATAACATGAAATATGGATCATAAAATGAAGATGTAATTACTCATAAATTAAAGTATATTACACAAATAATACAATCATTGGGTAGTACATAAAACACACAAAAGGAAATAGTGGTAGTATGGAATGAATCTCACGGAAATAGGAAGTGAGATGAAAACCATTACTTCCTTGTAATCAATCGAGTTGTACAGAAAAAGGTTAATAAGAAAAAAATGAATCATAGAATACCATTAATATAAATAAAATCATGATAATATATATATCAAATGATAGTACACAATACCCCACATTTAATAGATATGTGGCGAACAATGGAAATCTCATGAAATTAAAAGCGAGATAAGAAACCTCTTACTTTGTACTTTTTCCTTGGTCTAGGGTAGGTTAACGTCCGGTATAATGGTGAAATAATTTTTATTGAATTATAAAAGAATCGTATACATTAATATGATATCATATATGATCTTTTAACAATAATTTGTTGATAATATTTTAGTATTATCATCGTTTCAGGTGTTAACGGATTCATTTTGCTTTATATTCTTTGTTATGTGATCCATATTTTTTATGTATGGGATGTATATTATTCATATACAGAATTATATGACGTATCTAAACATTATTTTTAATCATAAAATTAAATTTATACTTTAATGGATATGATGGGGAATGAATCTCATTGCGTTCGTGGAGACGGTAATCCGTACGTACACACGAGCGACAATATCATTATTTTGATATTAAAATAATCTATAAATGGATGGTATATCATATATATAGATTCATTATCATGTTATATTTATTATTCACATGAATTACACATCATTATTATACCCATCCAAATAATAATATATTGAATAACAATTACACCACGACGTGGAGATGGTAGGCCGTACGTACGCACATATAGTGACATGTCATTCAAAGGATAGATAGAATACTGAATATGGTTTTACCATATTTATAATAACATAAGAGTATATATAATATACATGATTTATTATTTTATAATGGAAATAACAAATAAAGAAGACGTGGAAGAAGAAAGGAATTTGAAAGAGGGTGATGAAATCATTACCTCTTCTTCGGGTTCTTCCTTTTGATTTAATCAAAAGGGCTCCATATGTTGTCTTTATGACCAAATTAGGGCCTCTAGGATGAATGGAGGAAAGTTTATAGGATATTTTTTTTAGGTTTTGGCTGTACCAAAAGTATTTTAAGGTATGAATTTTAGAGAAGGGGGAGTTCCCTTTTATAAGAGGGGTGAGGGGAACCTTAGGAAAACATAATATATTATTTTATAATAAATTCATATTAGGTATATAATTCATCCAAAGTGACTTATTTAGAATCTAAGGTGGGGAAGGGTCGAAATTAATTCAACCAATAGATTTTAGATAGGTTTTTCTCACTATATTAACCTCATCATTTATATTTAACTCTTAGTTAAATAGTTTATCATTTACCATGTCTCTTTGTATTTTTATATTATATGGTTAATAAACTTACTGTAACAATCCCAGAGAACCTCAAGTGGTTCATTATTAATATATATAACCTTATATAAGTCATTTGGACTAACCTTAGATTTTTAGAAGTAGAATATCAATTAATAATATAATATTTGTTTTAAATGCTCCTTTATGTCAATTTTGACACTATTTAATAATTAATTTTTGTTAAAGTTCTAAAAACCATATTAATTTGAACTAAATTAATTTAATAAATCCTGAAATGTCATATGAACCAATAAAATTAGTGGAATTCATAAAAAGTATCAAATTACAGTTATTTGGATATTTATAATATCAATTATTTTAATATTTCATTAATTAGGTAACTACTGCATCACCATTGTGTCATAAATAAATTACATTATTTTACTTCTAAAAATTATAAATAAAATAAAATTATGTAGGAAATCTATTTATCTTTCTAATTAATACTTATAATCGAATGTATATTATTTATAACCTTGTATTAAATTTTTTTAACTTATTTAACTTTGATTTTAACTCTTTTAACTCTTCTTTGAATTAAATAATAATAAATTTCCTAATCTAATCCACGTGGACCGAAGAGGTTCATATTTTATTCCTAAGGATTTTTGGTTATATTATACTTATCCAATAGAATTAGGACATGTTTTAGGGTAATAATAATAATATCATTTTTACCCTTAATTACCCTATTTACATTTAATCGTGGTAAATAAAAGTAAAAAGTTATTATTCACCAAAAATTATTTTTATCTTATTGAACCACATTTTACTCCCTGATATTAACCATGTCTCTCAGATTTTCGAAATTCCACTCATGGAAGCGGTAAAATTATGTTTTATGTGATTGTGCAAATTTTCTGCGGAGTTAGGTAAAAGACGGTGAAAAGTTCAACAAAATTTATATATATATAAATTTATTATAAACTGAATCCAATGAATTAAATTGAACCAATATTGGTATTATGTATCTATATTGACCTAAAATAACATTAAATAAAATAAATAATTATTTAAATAAAAATTTTGTTTTAAATTATAACTTAGTGTGTTTCACTATTCATAAAAAAATTAAAGTTTTCAGAAAAATACCAAAAATTTACCCTAAGATAATTCTGATATTTTGAATCTAAAAATGAAGTCCATTTTGAAAGATAATATTTATAAAATTTAAGAAAGTGGGTATTACTATTCATAACGGCTACTTTGATTGGTCGTGGTGTGTTAGAATCTCGAAGTTGCGTACAATGCAAGCTATTGCATTATTCAAAGGGAAATGTATTGTGGAAGCTTGGGTTGTTAAAATATATGTATATATTAATATAAATTCCACATGAATATGCAAACACAATTTTTAAAAATGTTATGCAATCATAGAATTCAAATTAAAGGCACGGTCATGGAGGACCTACCTCAAAAAGGAAGCAGATCAAGTCGAGGCACTTCAACTCTTGAAATTTTTTTGTGAAAACCTCCGATACAAGCACACACATACATTCTAAAACATAAATATATAACCTTAATCCAATGTACATATTCCTCGTGCCATGAGGGAATATGTGGAAGGAAGATATATATATATACATATACACATACGTACCTATGTATGTGTGTGCGCGCACCACCAAAAAGCCACTAAAGATTTAATTAATTAACCTAGATAGACCAAAACCACTTAGAAACCGATGAACCATTTAAGAAATCAAGGTTTTAAAATAACACCATTTTAAAAAAAATTAACATCTTCATTTGGAAACATAACCATGTGTGCACTTAGTGAACCCCTGGGTGTGCCAATATTAAATGGAACACCAAATTAATTAATCATAGAACAAACCAAATAAATTATATAGGTAAATTAATTCTTCAAATAAAAACAATTATAAGAAAAACAGTTACTTAAAAACATGATTAATTAATTAAACAAACAAATCAGTTCATCAAATAACATTTTCACGTGAAACCACCAACCACAAATATGTGAGAAAGAGATGCTGCATCAATAGAAGTAATAATCGAGCATTTCAATCCCTTTACAAACCCCAAAACTGAGAAAAAACTCACAAACAAACCCTATGATTATGGTTTTTCCAAAAATGAAAGGAAAACCCCCAAAAGTTTTGAAAAAATAATTACCATAGGAAGAGGTTACCTGTGAGGGAGGTGAAACCAAGGTGACGATCACCAAACTAGAGGGGAGGGGTGTTGGAGCAGAGCAGAGTGGCCATTGGAGCATGCTGAATGGAGACCGGTGCTGGGGGTTGGCTGGTCGGAGGTGTGGAAGTGTGAGGGGGTGGATGGCTAAAGGTGCAGAAAGGTGAGGGTGTAGTTGGATGGCATAAGGCGGAGGGTGAGGTCGGGTGGCCAGAGCACGGAAGGCGAGGCTGGGTGGCCGGATCATGCAGGGAAGGGAACTGGGGGGTGTAGTGCATAGCCTGGAAGGGGGGTAGCCGTTTAGGGTTTCCACCTTTTCTTTTTTTTCTTGTTAATTTTATAATAATATTAATAATGCAATTAATATAAAAATATTAATTTTGATTTCTTATAATTATAATATTACACTAATAATAATAATAATAATTTTTTTAATAATAATAATATAACAACATAATAATAAATTTAATAGTAGTAATGATAACATCATCATTATTTATAAAACAATATTTTAATTTTTTTCCATCTTTATTATTTTATTATACTTTCCTTCCATTTTGTATTCAACAAGATTTATTTATTTCTAGTGGTGGGAAATCACACAGTCACCTGAGTCGACTTCATGGTACCAACAGTCATGCGGTGCCCAAGCACTGGTCCAAAACCCACCAAAAATGAAAAACCTCAAAAAATTTAACTACGAGTTCAACCCAATATTTGACGAGAGAACCCAAATCCAAGAAACAATAAAATAAAAATGAATTTAAAATTTAGGGTGTGACAGAACACATATTTAAGCACATGTTATAATGGGATGAGTAGACCTAAAATTATACATCGCCCAATAAATTGGGTATTATTTTTAACTAATGAGATACCATGTATAGTACACATATGGTTAGCTTGGCACACTGTTATTTTGTCATGGATTTGAGCCTTGAATTATGCTTATGATGTCTTGTTTTATGTTATTTCTACATTTTCCGTATTCCATGATCTCATTATATCCTTATTTTTATTCTATTCTCAATTTTTATCATATATTATATTCTTCTTTATGATATCATTCTATGCCACTTATGATAGCAATTGTATTTCACTAATATTTTTGTTCCATTACCATTATTTATAACTAACCCTTTTCCTTTATGTATTTCCATAGGATATTATATGAATTAAATGAAGTTCAATGGGATATAATTTGAAAATTATGGATATTTATTTAAATATGTTTCATTTTGGTGTGTATTTTTTTTATATATCTAATCTCCCAAAGAAACATGGCCTATAGATTTATGGGTTGTATTTTATGGAAATTTATGTTAAAAATCATGAAAGTAATAATATAAGTGACCTTGTTTATTATAATAAAGAAGAATAAAATAATATCTCCTTATGTAAAAAATACTTATCACATATCTATGGATGGAAACCCTTAATAATTTTCCTCAATCTGGTGAAATGGTGGTGATAACCTCCCACTATGAGTAAGATGTGGATTTAATCCATTCTGGGATAAAAGGTATCTTCAATCTTAAGATTAATTGTCAAAACATTGAAAAGCCTATTTCATCAACAAAAAACATCTAATTATATTAATATTTTTATCCAATGGTGTAGTTCATTTCATAGGGTTAAATTTTATGGAATATAGAGCTAAAAAACATCCAAATCAAAAGTTATAGTCATTTGAAGTTAGACCTCGTATAAAAGAGTTTCACTAAATTTTGGTTAGTGTGAGCCTAGAAGCAGTCATGTGTTCCCTTCCAAAAAACTCAGCCCCATGCCCTACTCTATGATCCTATAGAAAACCATACATACCATATTTCTATATTCCCAAATGAAGTCATGAGAGTCCTATTATTGTGCACCCAGATGAAGCCCCATGTGCCCTACCTATGTGCTCAGCCTCAAGCCCTGGGTTCGGAACTCTGTTTCCCCATGCCCAGATGTACCCCTATCCCAATCATATCCACATGTGTACGAACCTAGATGAATATGGGTGTTCTTAGAGCCATATTTGAGCACCCAAATCCATTATAGATGGTTTCCATCCATAATCAGGCATCCAGGTTTGGGAATTCCTATAAAAAGACTCCCTAACTTACCATTTTGATGTGGAATCCAGACTAAGAGTAGTCAAGAACATGAAGCTCCAATCTATCTACCCAATCCTCCTAGAATCCTCCATCAGGTGATTTCAAAATCAAAACCTAATGGAAAGGGTGAAATAATATACACTCAGGCCTTCCTAAAGTGGATTTGTGCCTAGGTATTCCTAATATGGACATGCGCCCATCCTTTAAGGCTATAATTGGGTACCCATTCACATATTCCTTCTAAATAGGCACCCATTCACCCACTCCTCCTTCTTGGACATCTATTCTCCCTTGTCGCCAATCCGAGCAGCCCCCCCCCCCCATTCACCTAGGTATATACCATGGGGGCATACTTGTAGCACCCTAATAAAAATCATCCAAATGACACAGTATCTAGATCATCACAAGACATAAGGAGTTCCTCCCCATACACTAAAGGCTACTAACTAGTAGAGATAGAATATAATCAACATGGGGAGACTATAATATTAATATCAACATATAAAATATCATATAAGTAACCGAATAAATATCAATATCAGATTAAGTATAGAAAATTAAAATGAATATCCACCCATCCAAAATATACCACATCAATATTATTTAACAAAGTGATAACCATAATAAAAAAATATACTGATATATACAAAGTTCATATATAATGCTGAAAACATATATAAAGTAAATTAAAACTAAATTACGTGGGATACTCAACTATAAAACCCATGTCCCTCCATATAATGGTCTCCTAAATTCTAACCTAGTCATTCCATCCAGATCTCCCATAACACTTATCACCTAAAAGAGAAACGTGAAGATCTACTTGTGCACTAGGGTGAATTTGTAGGTTGTGAAAAATAAAATACAGTAAGGAACCACCAATGGGGTTCCTCTGATATACCATAATATAAATTGTGTGTATGTAAAAAAAAATAGAACACACAAAATAATACATGTCAAGAGATCACGTGATAACTAGAACACCATGATGCCTAATCTCACATGATTAAAGCAATGTAAATGGACAAAGTCATCTCAAAAAAAACTAGGCCTGAGTTTAATTACTCAGGGATAGGACCAACAATATAGTCTCAAACACAACCCTCTCACTAAGGGTGGGGCATAATTCCATGTAATATACTCATACCACCACCTTCTCACTCAAGGTAAGGTCTTATTCAACATATTGAACACTAACCTCTCACTCCAGTTAAGGTTATATATCACATTCTTATCACTACCCTCCCACTCAAGGTAATGTCATATATCACATCCTAGCCACAAACCTCTCACTTAGGGTAAGGCCCAGTGTCACATATCGACCACCACCATATTACTCATAGCGATGTCATTTAACATGTCTCATAATCATCAATAAAATCATAATAAGGTAACACATACACACACAACTACATGAATAAAAACCTAGACCATCAAGCCTAGTCCTTATATTTCAAGTGGCCAACAAGTAGTGCTTCCATTGAGAATATCCCAAAACATGGCTCATCATTATGTAACTTGAACCATTATATCATGATAAACCATCACATGCATACCTTCTACAACATAAAACATCATGAAGATACTAAGGCCTTATGGCCATAATTCATCTACAAAAAAAAATCTTTGATCACAATCATCCATACCCATGCATAGCACCCCCTAAGGTATCACGTGATCCCTAGGGACACAAGGAACTTGCATCATCACTCCATAACCTATCTAAATTTTCCAAAATTACATTATATGACATACTAGTTTCTTATTCTACGTCTTATACTTCCCATTCATTAATACCATAAGGTATCTAAGAGGATTTCACACTTTTACAACCTAGAGGATCCACTGACCAAAGGATAATTGAGCTAAGACAAGAACTCGCCATTCCTTAATAATAATGAATCTCTAATATATCCCAATAATTAACCCACCAAGGGTCATCCCCTAACTATAACCCTTCATGAATACCCAACTGCACCATATATAATAAGTCTCTTTAGTCCCAATGCTCTCCCACAACCAAAGCCTATTTCAGAAGAGGGACGTCAACCCAAAGAACCCACATCACCATCACTCAACTGTTAATAAGGTGTTTTAGGGCCAATAAAGCACACTCGATACACTTTACATACAATAAAAAAATCACTTAACATGTTAGAACCTCCACCCAATGACCCTATCATATGAGATGCCATAAACCGTCTCATCCTACCTCAACCTAGGTCATTCATCACTAACTACATGATTTCCACATATAATGGGGTCTATTGGACTTGAATAAAGGATTCAACCCTTGGATACATAGCTTCAGGGCCACTCTAAAATCTCTAAACCATGAAATACATGCTTAAATCATTATAAAGAATATCTAATATTCCCTATCACTCTCGGTAGTAATCACCTGGTGAATTTTCAGAAATCTTGAACTCAAAACCCTAGGTACGCACATGAATATCACAATCACACACAGGGAATATGGTGTAATGTAAAAGTAACCACATACCTCAAGATTTTATGATCCCACTCATCCTATATCATGGCACAATTTTTTCCTCATTCACCATAAATAGAGAAGCCTACAACCCATCCCTTGAAAGGTGATCTGATCACTATAACTAGAAGAAACTGACATTCAAGCATTTGAGATAGTGAATTTCCATTAATCAGAAGTTTTGTAAGAATATGTTTCCTTTTAATATATTATGAGTTTGAGTATATATAAGAAACATCACTAAGTGAAATTTAAATAAACATGCATGTGGAAGATTATGACTGGAAATATTAAAGGAAAAAATACAATACACTTGAAAATTTTGCACTCAAAATTCATACAAAAATGTATTAAAATTACCAAAAGAAATGGTTATTGGAGACCCTTGATGAAGAATATCATGGAATATACAAAATAATAGTGATATGAAGTACATGTAATATAATTTTCCTGGGAAAATTTATGTGGAGAAGAAACAGTGAAAGGTTTAAAATGAGACGATGTGCATGTAGAATAAATTTTTAATTAAGAGTTTGAAAGAAGTTGAGGCAGAATATATATCTGAAATATTTCATAGAAATATATTTTAGGCATGAATTATTAAATTCTACAGTATTATATTCACTTAAAATGATTAAGTACATTTTATTCATCAGAAGTAAAATAATTATGATGATTTTGATCTGGACATTCAAAGTTTAGTATACATGAAAGGATGTTCATGCTACCATCCATAATTTAAGGAAAATTTGAAAAGTGAGTAATTGAATGATTTTTAGATATTTAGATTTACATTGAGATTTTATATGGATTATAAAGGACATAAAAAATGGAAATGACCAGAGACCTAGAGTCCAAATATTGAAAATCACCAAACATTTTAGAAAAAGTGGGGCAAATAAAAGGATTAAAGCTCATTCAAACAATGGTATTAATTGATTGAGAGATAAAAGGACATATAATTGATGTTGAGAAAGTGTAAAGAGTTAAAGAGAGGTATTTGTTGACAAACATTGATCAAAATTTTACATTCTATAAGATTTGAGAAGATTATAATATTAATTTTGAAGGAAGAGGAGCCAGTTCTACAGATCTAGGTGAATAAAAGTTGAGATCTAGACCAATGTCAAGTGAAACTTGTAAAATATAAAGATGATAAAGTTGAAGGTAGTTTGAGAGCTCTGTTAATTTAGTTTATCAAAATTAGAGGATAGATTCATGTGTATGCGAGTTCAGAAGAATATCGTAGGTAGTCAAACTTATATCCATGTAGAAGTACACAAATAACCTTTTAAGATTAATAATTTTTGTGTAAAAAATTACAACATTTCTACCAAGATTTAAAAGGATATTTTCAAGAGATGTATCAACACATTACAATATTGTGGTTTCAGAGTCCAGGAAGATAACTATACTATAGGGTTAAGGATAATAACTTTCCCTATTGAAAAAAAATATGTTAATAGTGAAAATCAATGTATCAAGACAATAAAAAAACGTAGAAAGCAGTAGGTTTCCCACACTAGGATCAAACCTTGAAAAAATCCTTATGTGATATTAATTATTTTTTCACCTTCATTAAATGAGGGAGTAAGTTTTGAGGGAATACATCCAATATCCATATATCTTAACCAATGACAGAGTTTTGATAAAATTAAAGGAAACAAATTTTTTATTTCAATATATATGTAGTTCTATAACCATAGCTGTTTTTTTCTATTAAAAAAATATAACATTGAAAGAATATTGAATAAGTTTGTTAGAATATGGAAGCCTCTTATGTCTAGTAGTAACAAAGAGAATTGGGGGTGAATGATGTTAACTGATAAAAAGAAATTCATTTAAGTCACCAAATGCAACATATAATTCAGTAAATTAGTTTTCCAAATCTTAAATGGAATAAAGTCTAGTGAAAATGGAATTTGAATAAACTAATTTTTGAAACTCCAGAATTACATTGAAATTAAGATATCCAAAGTTATTCTTGGAATTATAAAGAATTATTATTTTTTCTATGGAACTGACTTCAGAATTAATATTAAAGGAATTATTAGTCCAAACTAGGATTCATAATTAATGTGGACGTGATATCATTTAGAAGTGAAATCTTTTGGGACTAACCAGTTCTATGTTCATTTTACATCTCTCTTCCCCTTGTCCCTATCAATTTCTAGTTTCCCTATTTTCATGCATCCTTTGGTACCTAAAATAACTGCTTCCAATAAAATTTTCCAAAGTTTTATTTTCCAATTGAATAATTCCTTTTGCAATAATGATCATGTCAGTTCCACGGAAAAAAATAACTCTTAATAATTTTGAGAATATCTTTGGATATTATCATTATAACAATAAGTCTTAATTCCAAGGTAATTCTATAGTTGTAATAGTTAGAGAATTCAAATTAAATTTAAAGTAAACATTATTCCATTGACGATCAAGGAAACCAAAAGACCGAGTTATATATATTTTTCATGGTTTAAATGAATTTCTTTCCATATATCAGTACTATTCACCCTAATTATCATTATTACTAACATTGAAAATATATATACATCTTTAAATGAAGTTATCTAGAATTATGTTAGGGAAATATTTTATCACTAAAATATACATCTATGGTTCTCTTACTTCTGATGGTTTCAAGGATCATGAGTACAAAATTCCTATGGATTTACTTTGAACATCCAATGAAATTACATTCAGAACACCCATAGGTATATGTAACTTTCCTTTCTTTGAATATCATTGACTTTAATTGAAAACCATATTAAACAAAATATTTAATAATTCATCATCACTATCCAATGGGATCCTTAGTCTTCCCTTTTGATTTTTTTTTCAATGCCAACTTCCATATTGATTATAAATTAAATGTTTCACTTTGTTAGGAAACTCTGTTGTCATTATTCTCCCTATATCATCAATTGAATTGAATGTTAACCATTAATTTCATGGAAGAAGGTTGGAATCACTTTCCTCAAAGTAATAGACCACAAATAAACTAAATCTATGTCTGTGTGACTGGTTCTCAGTATATAAAAAAAGAGTGATTAACATAGATTTTGGTGATATCCATGAAATTTTTGCAAAGTGATACCACATAACATAACTTCTTCCAAAGGTAAAATCAATGGGTTTTCCTAAAACATATTTCCTATAACCATATCAATAAATAGATCAAAAGCATTCAAACCAAAAATCAGGTTTCACCATTTTACAAAAAAATATATTTTACACTCTCATCTAATGATAAAATATACCATTTTTAAATATAAGTTGATTTTTCATGTATGGATAAGAAGAAAATATCAAAGTACCACATAGATGAAAACTTATTCAATTATATATATTTTCAGTATCTGAAACTTCTCCATCATCATCATTATCCATATTTACACTACTTGATATATTAGTTCTTTGGTTGTCCAAAATTTCCTACACCCATTTTTACTTCAATTTATCAAGTCTCAGGATAAATATTCTCTACAGGGGAAAACCCCATCTTCTTTTATTTAGGAATCCCAGTGTAACACCCTGACCCAAATCACTCGGTTCGGGATATGGTTCCACATTACCTCATGAATGCCTATCTATAACAACAGGATTACAACTAGAAATGATGTATTGTGAGACAATGTGAGGAGTCTATTACCTAGGTATTATAAGTATAAGAATCATAAATACATAATAAGTAGTGTAAAATAATTGATTCAACAACACTCACACTAATATAGAAAAAGGAAAGAAAAAACAACATTAATACAATAACAAGATTGAATAAAATAGTAACATTAAGTTAATAGGAACTCCACATGCAGTGGATCAATATACCAAAATGAAAAAAATGATAAAACTATAAATGAGGCATGATTCAAAAAGATAATGTAGCTTTTCTTGACATCACCTTGGCCCAACATGCACCACCCACTCAACTATATGACATAGGTCTTTATCCATTATATGTATCCCTAAACAAAAATTCTACATAGGCACCAACATGCCTATGTAGTGTGTGAGTACAAAACCCAATAGGACATAACCAATTCATATATAGAATAATTAAAATATTTATATATAAAACTGTATGAAATGATTGGAAAATTAATGTAAATAACCATACATCTAGAAAAGTCATAATGCACTAACCAAGTTTCCATGAACCTCAGTCCTACCTATTTTGGATACCTATTGGAAGATATTTCATATCAATATATTCGCATAATTTGAACTAGGTATCACAATTCATCCAACACATCAACTATCTTACCAATATATATCCACAATAGTATAAAAACCGAGGTTCACATTGTAACAACTAGAGATTTTATGAAAAATATTCTTTTAATTTCATTAATGTCTTGTGTTTTATGCTACACCAAGATTACTTTGCGCTATACGCAACACCGTATTAGCTTGCAGTATACCTAACACTATTCTTGGATCGTGTTACACACAATTTTGATAATAGTTATTCTATGCAACATTGATTATATATATATATATTCAATGTATAAATGAAATATGGTTGGATTCTGTTATACGAAACAAATAAGGATTCTTTCACAACACGCAACCATGACTTGTCTTGCATTACACGCAATCGCGACCTTCCTCGATAGCGTGTGTTGTACGCAATACCGAGTTTTACTAAACAACGATATATTATTATAATATTATTATGAACTAGCCGTTATGAATAGTATTAAATAAATTTTTAATTTTATAAAATTATTATTCATCTTACACATTTTCTAGAACATGGTATAAGAATAAAATAAATTTTTCGGGTAAAATAAGTATTTTTCAATAAATGCAATTTTGTCGCCTTTTGATGGCGCACCCACTTTAAATCTAGTTTTGGACATGTTTATAAGTTCCATTTGACAAAATAAAATTATTCTTTGGAATCAAGAAATAAAAATTTACTTTGGATAAATTTTTCATTTTATTCTGATAACTTTCATATTTTAAAGAATAGTAAAAACACGCTATATTTTAATTAAAAACAAATTTTTTCATCGTAATATCTTATGTTGTTAAATTATAATATTTAATGGTTTCAAAGTATAAATAGAATATATTTTTACCATTTAATATAATGTATGTCATTAGCATTTATTTTACCTTAAATTCGTAGGTCAAATCAATTCAATCTTTTGCAATATTTTAATGAAAAACCCGTTTTCTTTCGACAATGGAATTAATTTTAATTAAATTTCTGAAACTATTGTGTATTGAATTTTGAAAAATGGATTCCATATTTGGAATCAGTGGGTCCAAATTATGTTAATAATCTACTTTTTATTTTTGGGCATTGTGAATAGTAACTACGGTAAATTTTATTTACTATAGTTAAAGATAAATATGGTAATTAAAGGTAACTATAAGATTATAAAATTGCCCTAACACTTGGAAAAATACTATTGGATGACTAAAAGTCAACCCATATCACCTAAGGGTCTGATTATATTCTTTTAATGGACTTTTTTCCATGAAAATAATTTAATTATTATTAAAACCAAAGAAAGTGACAACATGTCACTCTCTTAAATACTATAAGTATAATAATTTTAAGTTAGTGATAATCTTCATGAAACTTCGAACATTAATAGTCTACAGAAATCTAACAAAATTATCTACATCATGAGAATTTATTTAGAATTTTTTGGGATTAAATAATTATCATTAATTGTGACACAATAGTGATGCAGAAATTTTTTATCTAGTGAAAAATCAAGAATATAGTTTTTATTGAACTAATAGTGACTATAAAAGTCACAAAACCCTGACCAAAACTTATTGGTCAGGAAAATTTAAACTATAATCATCCAATGGTAGAATATTTAACCATTTTGAGTCTTATACAAGCAATTATGACACTTATATTATTTTATTTTAAATGATGCAAAAGTTGTCACCTTCATAATTTAATAAATATAACAATTTAAATATTGTAATTTTAAGATGATAAATTCTAGTAAAAGTATTATTGTGAATGTTAATATATTTATCTTCATCATAAGATTTTATTTTATATTTTTATGCAACAAATCAGTATATTAAATAATTATACAAAAATGTTGTAGTAATTATTTTATTAAGAGATAAACCAAATAAATGGTTTTAAAAATTATAAAACAAATATTATATGAACTATTTAATGTGATACAATAATTTTATAGATACATATGACCTTTTATAAATCTATTAAAACTTTTATTTCGAACATATCTTCTGTATATATTTTATTTAAATTCAAATAAATGAATAGTGTCAAAATTGACACTATTGTTATTTCATAAAAATAACATATTATAAAATTGCAAAAAAATCACAAAAATATTTAAAAATTATAAATTTAACTTTATATGGTCTATAATGTTATAAATTAACCAATTATGGAAAATTCACAACAAATAAGTAATTATTTGTTATAATTTAAAATTTAGAATTTTATTACCACAAATGAACTTAAATAGATTAAATAAGGATAAATCAAAATGATAAGGTTTAAAATAAGATCCAAACATGTCTAAATTTGATTGGTTGAGGATATTACAACCCTATATCATCTAATATTATAATATGAGTCATTTTTGGAGTTTTTTAAATGTGTTTAGATTTATTATAAATTAATATTTTTAAGAATTCCAAAGGTGCCCCTCTCCTCCCTTATAAAAGGGAACCTCCTCCCTCTCCTCCTCACACCACATTGAGCCTTCAAGATCGGACAACCCCTGCCCAATTATCTTCTACACTTCCCTAGAAACATCTTAGAGGTCCTGGTATTCTTCAAAGACCAATTTTAGTGCCCTAAGGGGAGGTCTCAAAGAGGCACTTCAAAGAAGAGGTAATGTCCGTTACCGATTCTTTCACCTTTATTTCTTCTTCCACTTATTCTTCTTAGGTTGTTTCATTATGAAGTAATAACATCAGTATCACTAATATACTGATATGTTATTATAAGTATGAAACAACCCTATTTCACCATCTATCTATCCTACGGAAAACGAAATCACCGCGCGTGCGTACGTACGGAATACCGTCTCCACGACGTGGTGTAATCTATTTTCCACCACCACCTTACATGGATGGGTATAATGGTGTAAATAATAACTATATATGATTATTTTAAAGTGATATTGATTCTGTAATAGTATACATACACTCCAATAAAATTCCACGATCATGGGAATGATATCATCGCTCGTGCGTACGTACGGAATACCGTCTCCATGACGCGATGAGATTCATTCTCAATGATTAACCATTCATAAATGATTATAAAGTATATATAATAAGTAATCATGAAATATATGAAATAATAATTATACTGTATTTATGTATATATATATGTATGTCATCCAATTAATTCCATTCAATTCAACGAGGAAACGAAAACAACGTTCATGCGTACGTACGGCCTACCGTCTCCATGAATGGTGTATTTCTTTCCATTTATCAATCTGTTATATATATGTATATTCTGAATATATATTATATTTAAATCATGTTTTATATTCTGAAATTAAGTAATCAAGATCTAAGTAATCATATGAATAATTACAAGTCAAAACACGGACGACAAATGAAACGATTTTACCCAAAACGCTCTTTAACATGGAATTTACAAAAGAACGGGTAATATAAAGTCATAAGTGAACCATATATGATATCATAACAATGAATATGATTCTGTAATAAGTAAATGACATTATTAAAATCATATTACAGGAGGTTCGGATATGTACGAAGCATATCAGACATAAGGTAAGGGAAATCACGCAATCTCATTTTTTATCTGAGATTGTTTATACTTTAGAATTTACTGGGGAATATTTTATCAACCACATCCATGCTTCCTCAATATGTAATATTATTTCCATCCACCTACAATTTTTTAAATCCAATTTTACCCTTCGGTGAGTTTTTAGTAAAAGATATGAAAGGAATATTTTGTCGTTTTTTGTACGAGGTACTTTTTGACTTTTCCGACAAAAGTACGAGAAGAATGTTTTTTTAATGTATATGGAATGAAAGGATTTTTACGGTTTTATAAAGCCTTATTTTCATGAAGCTTCCTCCAAAATATTTCATGACTATTTTCAACAAAATCTTTTTCTTTTTAAATTGCATGAAATTTTGTGAAAAGAAAATGATTTTGAAGAAAATAGGATATTTTCCTCAAGAATTCATTTCAAGTGTTTTATCAAAACCATTTTCATATAAGATGACATTATTTCACATGTGTATGTTTCAAGTATCATGTATCTATGATTTACATGGTTTCACTTTTCTTATGATGAAATGATATCCATTTTTTATATGGATTATGATATGATGGGATGATGTTTATGAAACCCTTTTTATTATTTGGGTTATGATGAATGTTTTATGTTTATTTTGTGGAACAAGTAAGAATGATTTCATTATGAGATGGTTGAGACCTATATCTCCCTCCAATGCATTGGGTAAAGATTTATATCTCATGAGATAGACATGGCTGGAACGGAAGGTTAAACCGGTTCAGTAAGACAGGACTGAAACGAGGAGTGAACTTGATTCAGAAAGGGACTTTGTCCACTAAGAAGGTCTTGGAAGCAATGTCTTGGATACTATGGAAATAATTACATGTGCTTAATGGATGACACAATTACATGTTTTATTCCCATGCTATGTTATCATGATTTATGTTTCATTATGATCTATGCCTTATGTACTTCCATGTTTTAAGTCGTTGCTCAAGATTTTGATGTTTAAACATTACGTTCATGTTTTTTAGATCAAATGTATATAGTATGTTTTATTTTCTCCATGCTTACCCTTACTGAGCATTTGAGCTCACCCTTTTTATGTTTTCTTTTCCCCCAGGATAAAAAGAAATATTTTAGGTAAGGAAACAAAAATGGGAAGATCTTTATGAGAGATGTTGAAGATCTTTCACCACGATTAGAAGATTACGTTCCAAGTTTCCAAAGACACTAAACTATTACGGTCCTTGTGTATCTGTTTTTGTTATGTATTAAGTATTCCGCTAAAGTAATGTAATGTACATTTACGTCAAGCTTCGGGTCTCTACAGTTGGTATCAGAGGAACGGTTTAGTCAACCTTTGGAAACTAGGATGTGAAAAAGTTAGTGAGATCCCTAGAGATATTTCTAAGGTATGTCTAGGGATATCCCTAAGGATAAGTATACGTATAGGATATAGTCCTAGAACTATGGTAACGATCATAGAATTTAACCATAGATGTTAGATATTGAGGGTACTCCCCCTTTACTATGTTGTTTTCCCTAGCATGATTTTTTCCTCTCACACTATTCTTTTTGGGTTTTAGAAAATGGCTGGAAACAGAAAGATTCATGATAATGGAGGATATGATGGACAATGGAATGATATTCTTCATGAGAAACCAAATGAAATGGGATTTGGAAGTCCAAACATAATTATTATGCCTAATCAGCAATCTCATAATATGATCAATAATCTCAACTTTGGTATGTTTCCCGACTCAGATAATTAGAGACGGATGGAGTTTCATGATGATCATAGAGGAAAGAAAGTTCAATTTCCATCATGTAAATCATGTGGGAAGAGGTATAGGGGAGATTGTTTCAAAGGAAATGGAAGATGATTTGGGTGTGGAAAAGAAGGAAATAAAGCCAGTAAGTGAAAAGGAAAAGGTTCAGTTAACACCATGGATGAGGATAATGGTATTGCTACGACATCAACAATGGTTAAATGTTTTAAATGTGGAATGTACGGGCATTATGCAAACCAATGCCCTAAGGGAAAGTCTCATGAATAGAATCAGTACGGTCGTACGGGTAGTATTTATGTTGATGGTGATGAAGAGACTACAAATGATATGTGAGATGAAAGAATTGTTGAAGCTCGGTCAATGGTTTAAGAAGGTAGTGGAATTACTACATGTTTATCAAGTGTAATGTTGTATAAGTAATCTCATGGTACTATGGAATAAAGAGACATCTAAGGATTGTTACACTGTTGTCTTTCCTTAAGTTTCGAAAGTTTATGATTAATGGTACTATTAACCATGAAAGGTTATTCAGATATTTTTGTAAAGTAGATGATATGTGCATAATGAAGGGATAAGGAGAAAATTAAATGATTGATAGTATTCATGAGCTCATGACTGATATAAGGAGAAAGTTATATCATGGTTTGAGTATATAGATTTTTTGAATTTTGGTATGTGGAAAGAGATAACTTTTGACAACATTCATGTTTTCACTATGGTTTAATGGGTAATGATTTTTCAAGAGAATACATGAATGGAATGTGACCAACAAGATATATGGGGGATAAATGATGGTATTCACATGCTTGGTTAATGGCAATTAAAGTAATTGTTTTCTTTATACTATGAGCTTGGACTGAAGTATTTTAGATAAGCCTAAAGATTGGAATGGATTATGTTGGACATAAGTTAGTATTGTTTAAGGATAGAACTTTTTTCGATGTTATTGATGGGATGTTATAGTAATGTAGTTTTAGAAAAAGGACAACCTGCAAGATGGGCGACAGCCCATCGCGTCGGACAAGGTTGTGGGAATCGAACCCACAACCGAAATGTGACTGGCCTTTATCGCCTACCACTAGCCTACATGAAGTCCCTGGTTAGTAGAAACTAGTTTTATTTTATTAAACGGTATTATATATGAAGTATAAGTACATTTTTGGAACCGCATACGATTAATCTAACCATATGATGGACTTATAACTTTTACTAACCTTTTGTTTGAAAGAGATGGAATGACCCATCATTCTATCACATGATCTGCTAACACATCACGAATAAAAAATTCAACTTCATTTCTTTAAGGGATGATGTGGAAATAGTTCAATTCATGAACAACAGTAAGATTGAACCAAAATAATGCAAGTATTTCTTTTAATTCATCAACTTTAGGGAAATGATCTTGAAAACCAAAAATGTTGTCCTATTTCCCTTATATCCGATGAATCAGATGGTACCTTAGATCATCACAAATCAAAAACTTTGTGATTTTTGGCTTTTTCATAGCTGTGTTCTCTACCACTCTCCATCAGAACTTGATGGTTAGATTTTTCTTCCATATCCATATTTTCACTTATGTCCTCCTACGTGGAAACCCAGTGATGAGTTAATTTGGGTAACCATTACATTTCAAACTTTAGTTTTTAAAGCCATGTTTTGGTATTCCTTTTTACTATGTGGGTTTATATTAAACAATCTTTCGAGTAGTAAACCATTTATAACCCTGATTAATTTCGAGGGCGAAATTCATTTTAAGGGGGGTAGAATGTAACAACCCGAGATTTTATGAAAAATATTCCTTTAATTTCATTAATGTCTTGTGTTGTATGCTACACCATGATTACTTTGCGCTATACGCAACACCGTATTAGCTTGCAGTATACGCAACGCCGTATTAGCTTGCAGTATACGCAACACTATTCTTGGATCGTGTTACACACAATTTTCATAATAGTTATTCTACGCAAGATTGAGTATATATATATATATATATATTCAATGTATAAATGAAATATGGTTGGATTCTATTATATGAAACAACGAAGGATTCTTTCACAACACGCAACCCTGACTTGGCTTTCATTACACGCAATCGCGACTTTCCTCGATAGCGTGTGTTGTACACAATACCGGGTTTTACTAAACAACGATATATTATTATAATATTATTATGAACAAGCCGTTATGAATAGTATTGACTAAATTTTTAATTTTATAACAATATTAGTCATCTTACACATTTTCTAGAACATTGTATAAGAACAAAATAAATTTTTCGGGTAAAATAAGTATTTTTCAAAAAATGCAGTTTTGCCGCCTTTTGATGGCGCACCCACTTTAATTCTAGTTTTTGACATGTTTATAAGTTTCATTTGACAAAATAAAATTATTCTTTGGAATCAAGAAATAAAAATTTACTTTGGATAAATTTTTCATTTTATTCTGATGACTTTCATATTTCAATGAATAGTAAAAACACGCTATATTTTAATTAAAAACAACTTTTTTCATCATAATATCTTATGTGGTTAAATTATAATATTGAATGGTTTTAAAGTATAAATAGAATATATTTTTACCATTTAATATAATTTATGTCATTATCATTGATTTTACCTTGAATTCGTAGGTTAAATCAATTTAATCTTTTGCAACGTTTTAAAGAAAAACCGATTTTCTTTCGACAATGGGATTAGTTTTAATTTAATTTCTAAAACTTTTGTGTATTGAATTTTGAAAAATGGATTCCATATTTGGAATCAGTGGGTTCAAATTATGTTAATAAGCTACTTTTTATTTTTAGGCATTGTGAATAGTAACTACGGTAAATTTTATTTACTATAGTTAAAGGTAAATCGGGTAATTAAGGGTAAATATAAGATTATAAAATTACCCTAACACTTGGAAAAATCTTATTGGATGACTAAATGTCGACCCCTATAACTTAAGTGTCATATTAGATTCATTTAATGGACTTTCTTCTATGAAAATAATTTAATTATTATTAAAACCAACGAAAGTGACTACATGTCACTCTCTTAAATACTATAAGTATAATAATTTTAAGTTAGTGATAAACTTCATGAAACATCGAACATTAATATTCTACAGAAATATAAAAAAATTATCTACATCATGAAAATTTATTTGGAATTTTTTGGGATTAAATAATTATCATTAATTGTGACACAATAGTGATGCAGAAATTATTTATCTAGTGAAAAATCAAGAATATAGATTTTATTAAACTAATAGTGACCATATAAGGCACAAAACCCTGACCAAAAAATATTGGTAATGTAAATTTAAAATATAATAATCCAATGGTCTAATATTTGACCATTTGGAGTCTTACAAAAGTAATTATGACACTTATATTATTTTATTTTAAATGATGCCAAAGTTGTCACCTACATAATTTAATAAATATAACAATTTAAATATTGTAATTTTAAGATGATAAATACGAGTAAAAGTATTATGGGGAAAGTTAATATATTTATCTTCATCATAGGATTTTATTTTATATTTTTATGCAAAAAATCAGTATATTAAATAATTATACAAAAATGTTTTAGTAATTATTTTATTAAGAGAAAAACCAAATAAATGGTTTTAAAAATAATAAAAAAAATATTATAGGAACTATTTAATGTGATCACATAATATTATAGATACATATGACCTTTTATGAATCTATTAAAGATTTTATTTCGAACATATCTTCTGTATATATTTTATTTAAATTCAAATAAATGAATAGTGTTAAAATTGACACTATTGTTATTTCATAAAAATAACATATTATAAAATTGTTTAAAGATCACAAAAATATTTAAAAATTATAAATTTAAATTTATATGGTCTATAATGTTATATGTTAACCAATTATGGAAAATTCACAACAAATAAGTAATTATTTGTTATAATTTAAAATTTAGATTTTTATTACCACAAATAAACTTAAATAGATTAAATAAGGATAAATCAAAATGATATGGTTTAAAACAAGATCCAAACATGTCTAAATTTTATTTATTGATGATATTACAACCCTATATAATCTAATATTCAAATATGAGTCATTTTTGGAGGTTTTTAAGTGGGGTTAGATTTATTATAAATTAATATTTTTAAGAATTCCAAAGGTGCCCCTCTCCTCCCTTATAAAAGGGCACCTCCTCCCTCTCCTACTCACACCACATTGAGCCATCAATATCAGAAAACCCCTGTCCAATTATCTTATCCACTTCCCTAGAAACATCCTAGAGGTCCTGGTCTTCTTAAAAGACCAATTTTAGTGCCCTAAGAGGAGGTCACAAAGAGGCGCTTCAAAGAAGAGGTAATGTCTGTTACAAATTCATTCACCTTTATTTCTTCTTCCACTTCTTCTTCTTAGGTTCTTTCATTATGAAGTAATAACATCAGTATCACTAATATACTTATATTTTATTATAAGTATGAAACAACCCTATTTCACCATCTATCCATCCTATGGAAAATGAAATTTTCGCGCGTGCGTACGTACGGAATACTGTCTCCACGTCGTGGTGTAATCTATTTTCCACCACCACCTTACATGGATGGGTATAATGGTGTAAATAATAACTATATATGATTATTTTAAAGTGATATTTATTCTTTAATAGTATACATATACTCCAATAAAATTCCATGATCATGGGAACGATATCATCGCTCGTGCGTACGTACGGAATACCTTCTCCACGACGCGATGAGATCCATTCTCAATGATTAACCATTCATAAATTATTATAAAGTATATATAATAAGTAATAATGAAATATATGACATAATAATGATACTGTATTTATGTATATATATATTTATTTCATCCAATTAATTCCATTCAATTCAATGAGGAAACGAAAACAACATTCATGCGTACGTACGGCCTACCGTCTCCATGAACGGTGTATTTTTTTCCATTTATCGATCTATTATATATATTTATATTCTGAATATATATTATATTTAAATAATTTTTTGTATTCTGAAATTAAGTAATCATGATCTAAGTAATCATATGAATAATTACAAGTCAAAACACGGACGACAAATGAAACGATTTTACCCAAAACGCTCTTTAACATGGAATTTACAAAAGAACGGGTAATATATAGTCATAATTGAACCATATATGATATCATAAAAATGAATATGATTCTGTAATAAGTCAATGACATTATTTAAATCATATTACAGGAGGTTCGGATACGTACGAAGCATATCGGACATAAGGTAAGGGAAATCTCGCAATCTCATTTTTTATCTGAGATTGTTTATACTTTAGAATTTACTAGGGAATATTTTATCATCCACATCCATGCTTCCTCAATATGTAATATTATTTCCATCCACCTACAATTGTTTAAATCCAATTTTACCCTTCGGTGAGTTTTTAGTAAAAGATATGAAAGTAATATTTAGTCGTTTTTCGTAAGAGGTGCTTTTTGACTTTTCCGAAAAAAGTACGAGAAGAATGTTTCTTAACGTATACAGCATGAAAGGATTTTTACGGTTTTATAAAGCCTTATTTTCATGAAGCTTACTCCAAAATATTTCATGAATATTTTCAACAAAATCCATTTCTTTTAAAATTGCGTGACATTTTGTGAAAAGAAAATGATTTTGAAGAAAAAAGGATATTTTCCTCAAGAATTCATTTCAAGTGTTTTATCAAAACCATTTTCATCTAAGATTACATTATTTCACAAGTGTATATTTCAATTATCATGTCTCTATGATTTACATGGTATCACTTTTCTTATTATGAAATGATATCCGTTTTTTTATATGGATTATGTTATGATGAGATGATGTTTATGAAACCCTTTTTATTCTTTGGGTTATGATGAATGTTTTAAGTTTATTTTGTGGCACAAGTAAGAATGATTTCATTATGAGATGGGTGGGACCTATATCTCCCTCCAATGCATTGGGTAAAGATTTATATCTCATGAGACAGACATGGCTGGAACGGCAGGTTAAACCGGTTCATTAAAACATGACTGAAACGATGAGTGAACTCGATTCAGAAAGGGACTTTGTCCACAAAGATGGTCTTGGCAGCAATGTCGTGGCTACTATGGAAATCATTACATGTGCTTAATGGATGCCAAAATTACTGTAACACCCCGGCTAAATAAAGAATATAACATCTTTATATTTATCCATATTTGTGAATCAATTATTAATATGACTTTAAAGGAAACGCTATGCTCGATGGCGTACCCAACACGCAACAATGAGTTTCTTGGGAATCTTACGTTGCACTCTAATAATAAAATAATATTATTTTAAATGGTAGTTAACATGTAGCCATTGTATTGGTGGGAATGGATAGAAATAACTAAAATATGATTATATATGTTTTTAAATGTTTTTAATTTTATCCAATAAAATATAAAGGCTTAAAATACGGAAAGAATTCAATTTTAGGTGTATATGCCCTAGTTTTCACTAAAGGTTCACTTATCGCCTTTTGATGGTGAACCGTAATTAAATATAGTTTTGTTCACTCTTATACATTCTATTGGACCAAATAAAACTCTTCTTATGAATTGGGACATCAAAATTTACTTTGTGTAAATTTTTGGTATCTTTCCGATAAAGTTCATTTTTTAATGAATAGTGTAAAATGTTGTATTTTAATTCAAAACCTATTTTTAATCTAATTTATTTATATGATTAGATTATCTTTTGAATTGGTTTTAAAGTGAAATTAGAATATATTTTTACCATTAAATCCAATAGTGGTCGTTGGAATTAATTTTTCTTTGAAATCAGACTTAAACTAGTGTCAATCTTTTGATACTTATTGTTTCATAAAAACACGCTATTTGTCATGACAACGGGAATTAATTATTAAATTAATTAATGTGACTTATATGTTTTTAATTTTGTAAAATAGACTTCATTTTTGAATTCTGAATATCAAATATAGCTTAGGGTGAATTTTTGGGATTTTTCTGAAAAACTTCAATTTTTGGTGAATAGTGAAACCACTAAGTGGTACTTATAAAAACTAATTTTTCCGTTTAAATGAAATTTTGTCATCTTTGTGTTTTGAATTTCAAAAATCCGACATACATGGTTGTCATTAAGAAGTAAAATGTGATTCAATGAGTTTAAAATAATTTTTTGGTGAATAGTAACTTATTAAGTTTTTAATCGCGATTAGAGGTAATTAGTGTAGTTTAAGGTAAAAATAATGTTTTAATAATATGAGATGAGCTTGACACATGTCATACCCTTATTTTATGTGTCACGTCCGACCAAGAAAAGCCATGGGTCAACTTGGGGACCCCATGGAGCCACTTTGGTTGGGAAATGACATAAATAACTTTTTATTTAATGTTAAAGTAAAAATGACATTGACATGAGATGTTTTACTAAAAAAAATTTTACATGGGGTTATACAAGTCATATTTTTGACTATAAATAGTAATTGGAAAGATAAAAATATTTCCTACATCATTGTATTTGTTTTATAATTTTTAGACATTAAATAAATTAAATTATTTATGACATCATGATGATGCAGCGATGACCTCATTATTTAACGATTTAAATAAAATGGAAAGATAATGTAATATCTAAGACCTAAACATGTCCAAAACCTATTGGATTAGTGTATTTAGAACCCTTGTCACCTTATCCTCGAAACACATCAATGCGGGACCTCTTAAATCCGAATACCATTTTAAAATAAAGTGACTTTTCTTTACCTTCCAAAAGTGCCCCTCCTCTCCTCTTATAAAAGGCCCCCACCTCTACCTCCTTACCCACACTCCCAAAGCCTTTGGATCGGCCAACCTCTTCCAATTTTGTCTCTCCACTTCCCTCTCTTACTCTTAGAAGCCTCACTTTGGGCAGAAGTCTTCCCAAAGAAGCTTTTGAGCTCAAACCAAAGGGAGTCACCCGATTTTAAGGTAATGTCTTCTCTTGAGTCCTTTTGTTTTATTTTGCCTCTCCAACCCCCTAAACTCTTTTTATTCATTTCTCTTGTAACAACTCAAGTATCTTAAATATACTAGGATGTTGTTATAATAAGGATTCGAGCTACACTTACACACACCTACATCTAATGGTTAAAGAACATACTGTTTCCGTGGATGGCGAATTTCTGCCTCCCGAAACGATGATTGTTCAACATTCTTTTAACACATTCAAAGGTGGAAATTAAGATGAAACTATATTTATATATGATATATAATATGTTATGTTTTCCTTAAGATTCTGTATTTTTCATTTTGGGCATACCTTTATGGTTTCCATTATAGGTAAACATGACATCTTCATTTAAGGAAGTGCGGACTACCGCCCCCTCAAAGTGATGTGATTCGTTAATGCCATATGTGGGATGTGTAAAGGATGGATTTAAAGTTATTATATATGATTTTATACTGGAATTAAAATATACCTATATATCATTATTATTTATTTCCATTAAAGTATGAGATAGAAATGAAAGTAGTGTTCATGCGTATGTACGGCTTACCGTCTCCATGAACAGTGCATTTCATTTCTTATCCCCAAATGTAATGTACTATTAAAAGTACATGTATATAATGGATATATATAATGAATTATATATCTAAATGATGAATATAATTCTGGAATTAAAATATACATACCTCTCATTTAGTTTTAATTCCATTAATATGACAAAGAAATGAAAGTAGCATTCATGCGTACGTACGGCTTACCGTCTCCGTGAATGGTGTATTTCATTTCTTACCTCTAAATGATTATGTAATATTATAAATACATGTATATTCTGGATATATATGATATATATGATATCCAAATCAGTAATTTCATTCTGGATATAAATAACCTTTGACCACACGAATAACATGTAATTGTAAGAAGTCCACTTTCGACTTAAGAACCAAAAATCGACAAAACAAACATTATAAACATAAATGGTTACATAATGTTTATAACATGGAAATAAGTGATATAAAAGGAATAATGAACTTTAAAAATGTTCTTAATCATGTAGAAATTAACTCAAGTTTATTATTCAGGATGTTAAAGAATGATCGAGTCAAGTCGGACCCGAGGTAAGGGACATCGTCTCAATCTCCTTTCATTGAGGCATATTTTGTTTTATACACAAATTTCTTTTATATGGTGTATAAACCCCTTTTAATTTTACTTTCATACAAAAGGAATCTTTTTCTACGAAGCGTTTTAGTAAACGAAAAAAAGGAATGTTTCTTTTAACGTACGCGGTGACAACGACCTTTTCCGCCACCGCGAGTATTATTTGGTCTTTGGCTTCCTTAACAAGCCGTAATGTTTTTAAAATAAAATAAATACCATATACTCTTTTATGTATTTTGGTATTGAAAATGTTTTGATAAAGGATTCTATTATGATATATTGTGATTGAAATGTGGAAATGTTATCATTCCTTTATATTGGTTTTATGTTTTATGATTTTATATTGGTACTTGGACATTTGACGGGTGGTTACGTGATAAACCATATGAAGGGTGGTCCCATGAATACCAGGACGGGTGGTTACATTATAACCTCTAATGCATTGGGTATGGAAGACGGTCGTATGGCTATTCCATTAAGTATGTATGGAAATTGGCCGTATGGCTATTCCATTAAGTGATATGTGTGGAAGTCGACTGTATGGTTATTCCACTTAAGTATGTTTATGTCCCAAGTTACCTTTATATATGTTATCTGTTCTTTATATGGGTTTTATGGTAATCCTTTGGTTACAAACAGGTAAGTAATGATACTTTATTCCATGAAGAGTTTTTACTACTTCATGAAGTTGAATGTATTACTTTGATAGAGTATACATGGTTTACTTGATGTTTGAAAAACTAACAGTTTTCATTCTTTTTGTATCCCTTACTGAGATTTTTATGCTCACCCCAAGTTTTTTTTAAAAATGTTTTTCACAGGACTTAATGTGGAATAATTTCAAGGATGGGATCAAGGGAATGTAATGCTATATAAAACATGGAACTAGACATGTTTCTTTTTAAGAGTTTTTTTTTTATTATGGAAACTTAGTATAAGTGTCTACTTTGTAATCTTTTGAGATGTAATAGTTATGTCCTAATTCTCTAAAACTCTAAACCTGAAAAGATCCTCAATGTGAATTACTCATTTAATTCAATATTAATTAAGGTTTTAGGCTGGGGCCTTATAGTTGGTATAAGAGGACGGTTTATATAACTTTAGAGGTTAGGGTATTCTTTAAGCATAAGTGACATTACCATAATAGATAGGATTTCAGAAAGAGTCCTAGTTTTAGATAAAGTGAATGATTAATTATATCTTAGTTTTTAGCTTCCTCATTAGTACATGATGGTTTTGTTGATATACTCACACTGACATTTCTGTTTTTAGTGAATGGATGGATCTAGCAGGCACCAAATAGACAACATGTTTGAAGGAAACTGTGGTGGTTTTATGATTAAGATACTAGATAAAATGGAGGATTCAATGAGGAAACTCATGGTTGTTCTAAACCAACTATCAAGGAGTCATGATCAACCACTTGAACCTTGGTATGTTCTGTAATGCATCATGTACGAGATGACCAATCGATGTGGAAGTTCAGGTAATAATTATAAAGGTAACCATTAGAGTTTATATGATCCTTACTTTTGAGGTAATTATGTGTTACTCTCTGTTATGATGGAAAATGAAAGGCATGAGATAACCTTGAGGTTAAAATATTTTATGATCATTTTTGAAGATTTTATCTCGTTTTGGGAAATGTTTTACGAATTATGTAGTTTTGGAAAAAGGACAACACGCAGACCATGTGACAACATGTCGCGTCGGACAAAGCTGCGGGAATCGAACCCACAACCAAAGTGAAACTGGTATTTATCGCCTACCACTGGACTACGTGAAGTCCCTGGTTAGATTGACTGATTCTTTTTAGTTAGATGATTTTAGTAATCAAGAGTATGTTTATTTTGGGTTATCTATGGAAATGATTAACCTATCATGGAGGATATGTGATTAGGTTAATTACTTTTCAATATGAGAATTTAAGAGCAACTGATGTTATTTAGAGACAAAAGTTAATTTGTACCTTGGAAGACTATGTGATTAAATCCTTCAAATATTTGGGTTTCAATATTAGTTTGGTTTACTTTGAAGAATTTTATGGACAAATTGTTTATCGGATGGTCCTCGTTGAACTTTGGGTTTTGTTGGACAAATTTGGGAGATTAATCATAGATTTTCTTTTTAAAGGGTTATCCTTTTCTGGATTATCTGATCTTGTACTAAAATTTTTGGTTTTGGTTTTGGTTAAAGTCTAAAGACATTGGAAGTATATAGTACTCTTTTGTGGATTAGGTGATTCTCTAGAAGCTGATTATAGTACTCTTAATGTGAACAAGTCTTCCTAAATACTAGTCCTTTGGAGAAAATATGAGTTTGTGTAAGGAATCTAATAAGAGTTGAAAGTCAACATGATAAGTGATTATGTTTCCTTATGAATAAATTCCTCAATAAAAAGTAACTTAAAACAAAAATGTTGTCTATTAACTTTTCCTACTGGGTAATCGAATACCGTTTAACCCATCACAAGTTTGTGATTTTCTCGGGGTTAACTTTCTCCTAAACATGTTTTATATCACTCTCCATTAGAACATGACCCTTTGTTTTTCCCTCCATGTCCATATTTTCATACTCGGAATCCTAGTATGGGTTAACTCGGGTGAACTTTGTACTTACCTTTCATTATTTTAAAGAGATTATTTTACCGACTCTTGTTCCGATGTTGGACTTTCAAGGATGTTTCCAAGCTCAATTTTTAAAATTGCAAGGACGCAATTCCCAAAAGGGGGGAAGGATGTAACACCCCGGGTAAATAAAGAATATAACATCTTTATATTTATCCATATTTTTGAATCAAATATTCATATGACTTTAAAGGGGACGCTATGCTCGATGGCGTACCCAACACGCAACAATGAGTTTCTTGGGAACCTTACGTTGCACTCTAATAATAAAATAATATTATTTTAAATGGTAGTTAACATGTAGACGTTTTATTGGCAGCAATGGATCGAAATAACTAAAATATGATTATATATGTTTTTAAATTTTTTTACTTTTATCCAATAAAAGATAAAGGCTTAAAATTTGGAGAGAATTCAATTTTAGGTGTATATGCCCTAGTTTTCACTAAAGTTTCACTTATCACCTTTTGATGGTGAACCGTTATTAAATATAGTTTTGTTCACTCTTATACATTCTATTGGACCAAATAAAACTCTTCTTAAGAATTGGGACATCAAAATTTACTTTGTGTAAATTTTTGGTATCTTTCCGAAAAAGTTCATTTTTTTAATGAATAGTGTAAAATGTTGTATTTTAATTCAAAACCTCTTTTTAATATAATTTATTTATATGATTAGATTATCTTTTGAATTGGTTTTAAAGTTAAATTAGAATATATTTTTACCATTAAATCCAATAGTGGTCGTTGGAATTTATTTCACTTTGAAATCGGACTTAAACTAGTGTCAATCTTTTGATACTTATTGTTTCATAAAAACACGCTATTTGTCATGACAACGGGAATTAATTATTAAATTAATTAATGTGACTTATATGTTTTGAATTTTGTAAAATAGACTTCATTTTTTAATTCTGAATATCAAATATAGCTTAGGGTGAGTTTTTGGGATTTTTCTGAAAAACTTCAATTTTTGATAAATAATGAAACCACTAAGTGGTACTTATAAAAACTAATTTTTCTGTTTAACTGAAATTTTGCCATCTTTGTGTTTTGAATTTCAAAAATCCGACATACATGTTTGTCATTAAGACGTAAAATGTGGTTCAATGAGATTAAAATAATTTTTTGGTGAATAGTAACTTATTAAGTTTTTAATCGCGATTAGAGGTAATTAGTGTAGTTTAAGGTAAAAATAATGTTTTAATAATATGAGATGAGCTTGACACATGTCCTACCCTTATTTATGTGTCACGGCCGACCAAGACAAGCCATGGGTCAACTTGGGGACCCCATGGAGCCACTTTGGTTGGGAAATGACATAAATAACTTTTTATTTAATGTTAAAGTAAAAAATGACACGGACATGAGATGTTTTACTAAAACAATTTTTACATGGGGTTATACAAGTCATATTTTTTACTATAAATAGTAATTGGAAAGATAAAAATATTTCCTACATCTTAGTATTTTCATTTTAATTTTTAGACATTAAATAAATTAAATTATTTATGACATCATGATGATCCAGCGATGACCTCATTATTTAATGATTTAAATAAAATGGAAAGATAATGTAATATCTAAGACCTAAACATGTCCAAAACCTATTGGATGAGTGTATTTCGAACCCTTATCACCTTATCCTTGAAACAAATTAATGTGGGACCTCTTAAATCCGAATACCATTTTAAAATAAAGTGACTTTTCTTTACCTTCCAAGAGTGCCCCTCCTCTCCTCTTATAAAAGGCCCCCACCTCTACCTCCTTACCCACACTCCCAAAGCATTTGGCTCGGCCAAACTCTGCCCATTTTGTCTCTCCACTTCCCTCTCTTACTCCTAGAAGCCTCACTTTGGGCATAAGTCTTCCCAAGGATGCTTTTGAGCTCAAACCAAAGGGAGTTACCCGGTTTTAAGGTAATGTCTTCTCTTGAGTCCTTTTGTTTTATTTTGCCTCTCCAACCCCCTAAACACTTTTTATTCATTTCTTTTTTAACAACTCCAGTATCTTAAATATACTAGGATGTTTTTATAAGATGGATTCGAGCTACACTTACACACACCTACATCTAATGGTTAAAGAACATACTGTTTCCGTGGATGGTGAATTTCTGCCTCCCGAAACGATGATTGTTCAACATTCTTTTAACAACTTCAAAGGTGGCCATTAAGATGACACTATATTTATATATGATATATAATATGTTATGTTTTCATTAAGATTCTGTATTTTTCATTTTGGGCATACCTTTATGATTTCCATTATGGGTAAACATGATATCTTCATTTAAGGAAGTGCGGACTACCGCCCCCTCAAAGTGATGTGATTCATTAATGCCATATGTGGGACGTGTAAAGGATGGATTTAAAGTTATTATATATGATGTTATACTGGAATTATAATATACCTATATATCATTATTATTTATTTCCATCAAAGTATGAGATATAAATGAAAGTAGCATTCATGCGTACGTACGGCTTACCGTCTCCATGAACGGTGCATTTCATTTCTTATCCCCAAATGTAATGCACTATTAAAAGTACATGTATATAATGAATATATATAATGAGTGATATATCTAAATGATGAATATAATTCTGTAATTAAAATATACATACCTCTCATTTAGTTTTAATTCCATTAATATGACAAAGAAATGAAAGTAGCGTTCATGCGTACGTACGGCTTACCGTCTCCATGAACGGTGCATTTCATTTCTTACCTCTAAATGATTATGTAATATTATAAATACATGTATATGCTGGATATATATGATATATATGATATCCAAATCAGGAATTTCATCCTAGATATAAAGAACATTTGACCACACGAACAACATGTAATTGTAAGAAGTCCACTTTGGACTTAAGAACCAAATATCGACAAAACAAACATTATTAACTTAAATGGTTACAAAATGTTTATAACAAGGCAATAAGTGATATAGAAGGAATAATGAACTTCAAAAATGTTCTTAATCAAGTAGAAATTAAGTCAAGTTTATTATTCAGGACGTTAAAGAACGATCGAGTCAAGTCGGACCCGAGGTAAGGGACTTCGTCACAATCTCCTTTCATTGAGGCATTTTTCGTTTTATACACAAATTTCTTTTATACGGTGTATAAACCCCTTTGACTTTTACTTTCATACAAAAGTAATCTTTTTCTACGAAGCGTTTTACTAAACGACAAAAAGGAATGTTTCTTTTAACGTTCGCGGTGAAAACGACCTTTTCCGCCACCGCGAGTATTATTTGGTCTTTGTCTTCCTCAACAAGCCGTAATGTTTTTAAAATAAAATAAATACCATATACTCTTTTATGTATTTTGGTATTGAAAATGGTTTTGATAAAGGATTCTATTATGATATATTGTAATTGAAATGTGGAAATGTTATCATTCATTTATATTGGTTTTATGTTTTATGATTTTATATTGGTACTTGGACATTTGATGGGTGGTTACGTGATAAACCATATTACGGGTGGTGTCGTGAATACCAGGACGGGTGGTTACGTTATAACCTCCAATGCATTGGGTATGGAAGTCGGCAGTATGGCTATTCCATTATGTATGTATGGAAATTGGCCGTATGGCTATTCCATTAAGTGATATGTGTGGAAGTCGGATGTATGGTTATTCCACTTAAGTATGTTTATGTCCCAAGTTACCTTTATATATGTTATGTGTTCTTTATATGGGTTTTATGGTAATCCTTTGGTTACAAAAAGGTAAGTAATGATACTTTATTCTGTGAAGAGTTTTTACTACTTCATGAAGGTGAAGTTATTACTTTGATAGAGTATACATGGTTTACTTGATGTTTGAAAAACTAACAGTTTTCATTCTTTGTGTATCCCTTACTGAGCTTTTTATGGTCACCCCAAGTTTTTTTGAAATGTTTTTCACAGGACTTAATGTGGAATAAGGTCAAGGATCGGATCAAGGGAATGTCATGCTATATAAAACATGGAACTAGACATGTTTCTTTTTAAGAGTTTTTTTTATTATGGATACTTAGTATAAATGTCTACTTTGTAATCTTTTGAGATGTAATAGTTATGTTCTAATTCTCTAAAACTCTAAACCTGAAAATACCCTCAATGTGAATTACTCATTTAATTCAATATTAAGTAAGGTTTAAGGCTGGGGTCTTATAATTACATGTTTTATTCCCATGATATATTATCATGATTTATGTGTCATTATGATCTTTGCCTTATGTACTTCCATGTTTTAAGTCGTTGCTCAATATTTTGATGTTTAAACATTACGTTCATGTTTTTAAGATAAAATATATATGGTATGTTTTATTTTATCCATGCTTACCCTTACTGAGCATTTGAGTTCACCCTTTTTATGTTTTATTTTCCCCCAGGATTAAAAGAAATATTTTAGGTAAGAAACAAAAATGGGAAGATCTTTATGGGAGATGTTGGAGATCTTTCACCACAATTAGAAGATTACGTTCCAAGTTTCCAAAGACACTAAACTATTACAGTCCTTGTGTGTCTATTTTTGTTATGTATTAAGTATTCCGCTAAAGTGATGTAATTTCCATGTACGTCAAGCTTAGGGTCTCTACACACATATCATCCAATTAATCAACCATATCCTGATGGATATCCGTAATATGATCATATAAAGGTTACACATCTCATCTTATGACTCAATCATCTCACGATGGATCTACACAATTTAAGTTAACTAACACTTTATATTCACAAAAATAGTTCTGATATGGAAACACACACACACACATGATAATTAAGTCACATATCAGAGTTCTCACAGAGAAACACAGACAACCACATGCCAATCAAGTCATACATCTTTATATTAAAGTCATTCCACGACAAAGACTTCATAACTCAATTATATCAGAACTCAAATCACCAAGATCCACCACTCAAATCAAGACAGACATATAAGTCCCAAGAATATTTCATAAATTTGTTACATAAGGATTATATAAAGAATATATAAGGAGAAAAATTTGTTTAGGGCTAGTACATGCTTACACTTACCAAACAGAATCCACTACAATAAACGAATTTCCATCCAACAATTAAAAGTGAGTAAATTATGGAAAATTCAAATTATCATTCCACAATCATGTAAGAAAAATTTATCACATCAAGAAATAGACCATAGATCCATGCACAAAATATTCAATCTAGGGTTACAATTAAGAGAAGAAGTAAATATCATGGAAATGAATAAAAAATGGACATGTAACTTTTATTTCTAGATCAAATGAGTCAATATCAAATACAAATTCATTATCGATCTAATGGAATATCCAAAATCACCCAAATTATTCTCTTATTTTAACATCCCAATCTATAGGAGTAAGACTAATAGTTTTTCAGGGAGGTTTTGGGTTACAATTTTAATTCTAGGATTAATTAAAACCATGTGCATGGTTTGGTTGCATAATTTGAAAAATCATGCACCAATCATGTGGGAATAAATGTCCAAATTCATGGTTTCATAGTTGGGTCACACAGTTTGGTAAACCATATGCTAACCTTTCAAATTACACTGTGTCCAAAGTCTATAGTCACATCGTTACTTGGGAAATCAGCAAGGTTTTTCTTAATCACACGCCAACTATGTTTCCTCTAAACCAATTCCAAAACATCCCAAAACTATTCTGAAACTCCCCAAGACTATACCACAATTGAACATAGCTAAAAACCCACCAATATAAGCTGAAAAAATAATAAAGAACTTTATAAATCCAAGGGGAGTTACCAACTCCACCTCCAATTAACTTCTCATCCTCAAGAAGTGTCTCTTAGAGTTCTTTTCAAATAAATTAGGATATTGAGCTCATACATCTAATTAATGATCCCAAGTGCCTTCTTGCATAAACCTATGTTACCAAAACACTCAAATATGAAAAATGATCTTCCCTAGAAACACTTTCTCACTCTGGTCCATGATTCACACTAAACGTTCGTCGAATGAAGCATTTTCCAATAGTTTAATGTCCTCTCTATCCATCACATATGTGGGGTCCAGATCATATTTCCTAACCTGTGACACATAAAACATATAATGAATACCTTTATGTTGTGGAGGAAGATCCAACTACTTATCCATGTCTTTATTTGTTCCACAAGTATTAATGGACCAACAAACCAGGGTGCTTGCTACCCCTATTTCCTCAACCATCGATTCCCTCATGAGGGTGAAACCCATAAGAACACACGGCCACCTAGTAAAAACTCCAAGTGGTTTCTCCTTTTTTGGAATAAGAATACAATCTACTTTAAGTGATAATCATATTTTTATGAATTAATTACACCCACTTAGAATCTTTCTACACTAGACTCAACCTGATCACTAATGACTCGCCCATCTCAATTCAATAAAGTGGAGAATGACATGGTCGACTATAAATATCATCGAATAGACAAATATTAATCAATTCCTAATTTTTTTATTATACGTAAACTCTTATAAATCCAGATAATCATCCAATGATTCACAAAAATCAAGCACACATGATCTAAGAATATCTTCTAGATCATTGACTATACTCTCTGATTGTACATCGGTATATAGATGATATAAAGTATTCTTATTCAACTAATTCCCCATCACCTTTTACAGGACTTTCCAAAACCATGATGTGCAAAATGAATCTCGATTCCATACGATACTTTCAAGAACACCGTGAAACTGTATGATCTATTTATTATAAAGTCTACCCAATTCATCCACTGATTGGGTCTCTCTAAAATAAAATATGTGCTCGACCTTCATCAACTAATGAAACATAACCAACATTTAATCTCAACCCCACAGTATTCTGGGTAACCCTTTAATAAAATCCCCAATCACTTATCCCATTTCCATATCGAAACTATAAGAGGTTAAAGTAACCCTCTTGGTCATTGATTCTCTGCCATTATCCTTTGATAAGTAAGGAAAATTCTACAATATCCCTCTTTATACCCAACCATCAAATGGAAAGTCTCATGTAATGGTACATCTTAGTTGATCCTAGGTGTAATGCCCATTACAAGGTTTGGGAGCCCTTAATCAAATTTTTCCTCATGGAAGTTGGAACCAACACCCTACCATGGACATGAATTATGTTGTTCCCATAAATGGACCATCCTCACATAAGATCACCTCCCACCAATCATTCTCACATTACCTAAATGTACGAATCAAAATCCTGGATATCCTTCACTCGATCCACCAAAGAGGAAGTCATGGACAAGGGGGAAATTTTTATTGCTACTTGATCCTTAAAAACACCCATTTTTAATATTCTAAAAATCTCATCAACTTCCATTCTTATAATAATGTTCATGTTTTCCAGCCATAGATATTCATTCTAAGAGAATATTCAATAACATTCCCTTTCATTACGGAATACACCATCTCATATTTAGACTTCTACAAGTACATGACCCAACACCTCTTCCATAGGGTATGTCTTACTAAGATAAAATAGATCATAATCTCTTATGGTCCATGTAGACGACTAAATCACTCACTGAAGAGATAATGATGCCAACACTTCAAGTAATGAATTGAAATATCTAACACTAATTCATGGGTAATGTAGTTTTATTCATTGGTTTATAGTTGACAAGATCCACAAGTGACCAACTGATCATCCTCCATAAATACAACCCCAATTCCAACTCCTAAAGCATCACAATATACTATAAAACCAACCCCTATATTTAGAAAATTTAGAATAAGATAATATGTAAACCTATTCTTTAGTTCCTAAAAATTCTCTTCACACTAATTCATCCACTCAAGCTTAAATCTATTCTTGGATAACTTAGTTATAGTTTCTTCCAAATGAGAGAAGTACTAAATGAACCGCTAGTAATATCTAGCCAACCCATAAATGTCTTAATCTAAAACATTTTATTAAGATGTTACCATGACTTCACTACCTACACCTTTTCTGTATCAACTATTATACTTTATTTGGAGATCACATTCCCGAGAAAACACACCTCTTGGATCCAAAAATGACACTTATAGATCCTTCCATAAAGTTGATTCACTCAAAGTGTACTAAAAAATCTATAGATGTTTGTTATTTATCTCCTATGTTAGTGAGTAAATGAAGATATCATTAATAAAAACAATGAAAAAATAGTCTAGAGAGGGATGACAAATACAATTCATGAGATCCATGACCACTTACAATGCATTCGTTAACCCCGAACAACTTGATAAGATACATGTACAATATATACCTACTTGTAAATATTTTATTTGGTGCATAATTAGTCTTTACCAAATTTTTATGACATTTGGGTCACAAGATAATCATAGAGAACCACTGGGATCCTCACAACTGATCAAACATGTCATCAATCCTTGGTAGTGGATACATATTCTTCACTATGACATGATACAACTTTTGATAATCTATAGATATTGAATACTACCATCTGTATTCTTAGAGAATAGGAAAGAAGCACAGAGTACAAAAAAATCTAGAATTCAGTGATATTTTTAGAAATGATTTTCAAAAAACATTGCTAAATTAGTGACATTTGTAACCCATATTTTTAAACACTTTTAATTATATATAAGTATAATTCAATTTATTTTTAAATATAAATTTATATTTATAAACAAATACATTGACATATATTTTAATTTCATAATATATATATATATATATAAAGATAGATATATATAAACAGATCTCAGGGTATAGCTTATCGGTTTCCGCCCTTGTGCGTCTCAGTGTGGTCTTGAGTTTGAGCCTCATTGAGTTCATTCTAGAATTTGTGTGTTGCATGTTTGTATTTGTAATAGATCTCATTTCCCTGCATTCTTGTAAATACAAATATATATATATACATGCACATAAATATATATACAAACACACACACACAAAAATAGGAACACACACAGACACATATATAAATATAAATATATATATATATATATATATATATAACAAACACAAATTTTTTTAACATACCACCTTTTTAAGAAAACATGGCTTTTTTAGTGACATTTTTATCAGTGTTTTAAAATATGGATAATTATATTAATTTGTATATGTATAAAAATAGAAACTTATAATTATAATTTTATATATACACACACACACACACACACAAACATATATATATATATTAATACATTCATTTACAATTATATTATTTTATATAAATATAAATATAAATATATATATTTATTAATTTACATGTATATAAAAATTTACATATGTATTAATATGAGAAAATATATATATTATTATCAAAAATATGTAAATTTATATATAAAAATATATATTAATATAAACACACACATACATATATATTAATACATATATAATCATATATATATTAATAGAAATATATTTATATATATAATAAAATAAACATATGTATGTAAATAAAATTTTATAGTTATATTTAAATATTTTTATATATTTTTATATATATATTTTTATTAACATACAAATACATTAATATATATTTAAATGTTATAATGTTTTTATATATATAGACACACGCACATATTAACATATATATATATATATATTTAAACATGAACACACACACACACATATCTATTAACATTTATATATATTTATATAATATAACCATATATATATATTAATATATAAACTTATATATAAATATATAATATTAGTTTTTTTAATACCAAAATCAATTAATATATATATATATAAACATATTTTAATATAAAAATTAAAACATAAATCAATCTAGTTGAGTGGTCAGGTTGTTAGCTGGGAGTGTCCCGTTGCATAGTTGAAATCTGATTGTGGTAAAAAAAATCGGCAAGGGAGGGGGTGACATGCACGTGAGGTAGAAAGGGGGGAGAGACCAGTTTCATGGAGAGGGAAGGGGGGACTGGGGAGAGAAGAAGAGAGAAGAATTGATTAAAAAAATTAAAAAATTAAAAAAAAATATATTTTTAAAAAATATGAATTACAAAAAATATACCAACGTTTTTTAAAAACTTTGGTAAATGAATTATAGATTTTTTCAAACGTAGTTATGTAAAAAAAATATTGTTAATTTACATTTTTTTAGTAATCCCCAAGATAAGTGCTCGATTAAACAAATCCCTTTCCCTCTAGATCCTCAACCTTAACTTTTAACTCCTTCAACTCACATTAGGACATGCAATATGGGGAAATTGATAAGAGTTTTCCAACTTTCATGATTCCAATATCAAACTAAATTCCCCTTTCCTGGATGAAGTCACAATAAATCATTTGCAAAAACAACACAATAATGGTATACCATAGAAGGAAGAGTGGATTAAATGAACAAATCATCTACTTCTAGAGTTATACCTTCCACTCATGTCATAGTATTCTTGGTTTGACTGAGGTATCGTCCCATTATACCGACTCCTAAATCACATTCCCCATTAAGAAAATAATCTTTTCCCTCAAGAGATTTAAAAGACACTAATCTATTTTATTTGTTGATGAAATCTTGAAAAATCTTCAGCCATCCCATAATAAAGATAACATCAATGATTTTCATTTCTAGAAACAGAAAATCCCCTTGATTTCTATATCCCACAATCACTAAAAGACACATTGGTAATCTCTGAAATGTCAGAAGGAAACTCAGAATTTATATTAACATCTTAAATCATCAAAATAAATTAATCATTAAATAATAAGATTATAACCCTAGGAAACACTCCCTAATAGTCTACCCATGGTTACTAGGCATACTCCTTTTTAATTAACTAAGTACTAAACCCATAATGGTACCTTTATATTAGACATAATCATATACATTATAATTTATCACATGTTCTGTTTATATCAGGTAACAAGCATATGATATGTGAACCTACAAGCCTACCCATGATGCATGAAATCACCCACTATTTCTAATTGACCAAATGAAACCCCCATAAATTGTAACCATATAATAATACCCTTAGAATGATATGAAACTATAGTCACACAATAGGTAAAATCAATCTTACTTATATACTAACTTAGAAGTCCACTATACGAGTGCTGGACATACACTATCACAATTCTCATGCCCATGTTTTGACTATCATATATCCATTATACAAATTCATCAAAAATAAAAAAAAATAAAACTACTTTGATACCACTTTGTAACACACTGACCCAAATCATATAGTCTGGGATGAGGTGCCATATGACATCATGTTACCCTACCTATATGTAATAGATTTTCGACTAGCGATGAGGGAATGAATTCCAACGTAGGGAGACTATACACTCAGTAGATGATATCCAACCATTATAAATATTGAAGAAGTAGAGATAAATAACTGATTCAACAACACCCACATAAATATAGTAAAAGGAAAAGTAAAAATACATATAGTAATAAGATAGAATACCAGAGTAAAACCCATTCAATAGGATCACCAATTATGGTGGATCAATGTATCAAAATAAGAAAAAAGATAAAAAAATTAAAGTGTCGTGAAAATAGAAGATCCTAGAGTCTATATCAGTATTTACTTAGTCCACCCTACCCCCACCCCCTCTTCTTAACTATCAAACATAGGTCCCTTTCACTTTGTTGGATCCTTGACCATAGATTCTATACACTCATTGAGATACCAATATAGGGTGTGAGTATAAAACCTAGTAGGACACCACCGATGCATCCTTATCATAAGTGAATCATGTGTATATAAAATTTTATGAAATCATTGGTAATGAAAAAAATAGCCATAGAATTGTCTATGTCATTGTACACTAACTAGGCTAACACAAACCCTAGTCCTACCTACTTTGGAAACATGTCAGAAGATATGTCATATCAATATAGTTACATAATCTGAACAAGGTATAATAATCTATCTAATGACTCAACTATCTCATCAATGAATAAACAAATTTGTATCTGAACCTGGTTACACATATCATCCTAAGACTCTACCATATTATAATGAATAAAAAAATATAATCAAAGAAATATTACACATATCACAAACCAACAATATCATGATGAATATCCATAATATAAATAAATTGTCACTTTCTATTCACAAAATAGTGTTCTCACAGGGTAACACATTTTCCACATACCAATCAAGTTGTATTGAAGAGTTTTTATAGGGATGCAAATTAACATGCCAATATAGTCATACGTATTTATATAAAATCCATAACATGGTAGAAACTTCCTACCTCAAGCACATTAGATCTAAAATCACCAAGATCCACCACCCAAAAAAAACCAATATAAAAAATCTATAGAATCACCTATAAATTCATCACATAAGAATTATAGAATGAATATGTAAGGAGATTAAGACATTTAAGGCTAGTACATTCTTATACTTTATAGTGACCCTGGTTTTTTATAGATGTATATAAATGTTTTTAGATGAATATTCATTATATTAAAAAAACACATGATAGAAGAGCATAATAGTTTAGTGTATTTGGAAACATGGAACACAATTTTATTAATTCATGAAATATCTTCAATGAATCCCATTAATATATTCCCCTATAGTAATCCTACTTTAAGCCTTTATTTGTAACTTAGGGAAAGGAAACAAAATAAAGGGTGAGATTAGACACTCAGTAAGGGTAAACAAGTGAGATATAAAAACATAACATGAACATAAGGGTATGAGAACATGAGAATAACATTTCAAAACCATACCATACATATAAAAGATCCTAATCTTGAGTCATGGAATAATGATTTATAGTTCATAGGATATGAATCATAAGGGTATAAAAGAACATAAGGCATGAGACCATAACATTGGAATAAGTCATAGATTTTTTTCATTAACATAATCATATAAAATCTTATAATAAGGCATACCACCAATACATTCAAAACATGTTAGTATTGGGATAACCACCAATGTATCTGATTCAGGCTCAAGATAACCACATGTATACCCTATTTTTTGAGGTTGGCCTAGCCACCTGTATACCACCCTTTTAGGGCTTAGTCTAACCACCTGTTTACCCTTTGAGAACCTAGTACATTTATCATTACCCAATGCATTGGAGGAAGATATAAGCCCAATTTTTCTCATAATGAAACCCATATTTATTTGTACCACAAGATCATAAAAATTCAATATATCCAAGCTAATGAAATGAAATGGGATTCATAAAAATTTCATCATAGCATAACCAATGGAAAAGAGATGGGTTTCGAAATCATTTCTTCACTTCATCATAGAATAACCCAAGAAAAGATGTAGGTTTCATAAGGATTTCGTCATGGTATAACCCATGTAATAGAATCATGTTTCATAAAAAAAACTATTAATAGAAAGAATAAAAATGTTGTCCTTGGTTCATATCCCTAGAAAAACATAATTAACATCAAAGGATTTTATCGTAGATGGAGAAAAATTTTGAATGATTACTTGGAACTTTTCTTGATAAAAATTAGTTTTCTATAAAAATAAATATTTAAAAATAACCATTATAAAATATTTTCAAAATTTTTTTATATTAAAATATAATTTAAAACTTATAAAGGAATATTTAAAAATCATTTAAAATATTTCCTGAGAAAAATATATTTTCCTCTTAGAAAAACACATTTTAAAACATAAAACATTTTGAATATAACTTTAAATAAAAATAACCTTGAAAACATAGAAAAGAATATTGAAAAATCATTTAAATCATTTCTTGAGGAAAATGTCCTTTCTTCATTAAAAACACTTTTTTATACATAAAATAAATTAAATCATTTTTATTGAAAATAACCCTGAAAACTTATAAAGGAATAATTAAAAATCATTTAAAAAGTTTTATGAAAAAAATATCATTTCGGCTTTGAAAAAAACTTCTAATTTTTTTTTGAAAATACTTTCACTGAAAATAAAATTGAAAAAATATTAAATAATCTAAAATAAAATAATATTTAGGATGTTGGTAAATTCTATTCATGGTTTACATATTAAAACATTAATTCCTTTCACATTTTCAATAAAATCCAAACAATTTTTCTTTTGAATAAAAAATGAAGATTCAATTTAAAATATTTTATAAAAATTAAAACAAGGGTAAAAATATCTTTAAGAAAACTTTTTTAAAAAATATTTTTTAAAAACATTCTCTATAAAACATGGTTTGAGAAGAAAAAATGTTTTCATTCAAAAATGATTTTTTTCTTAAAAAAATTATTTTTGAACTCTTGATCATAAAAGTAGAGGAAAACGAAGGGAAAATTTATTAACATGGAATAAACTAAGAAGGATAAAATCAATGAGTTTCTTGAGAGATAGATTGTAATATTTCGTCATTGGAACCATCATCATGAGCAACCCTCATAAATGATGAGACTGTAATATAAAAACTATAACACTTTGGTAAAATTAAATCATAATCCCCATGAAATAATAACATTAAATGAAACATATAATATCATGGAAAAAATTCCTTATATTATATTTAAAGGGGATATATATAAACTTCATAAAGAAGATAGGTGCACAACAAAACATATGTCTTAAAGAAAGCTAATTGTGGAAAAAATCCATTACTATTTTGGTAATATTTTTAATCGAAAGTCATAATAAAGAAAATAATCAAATTAAACTTTTACTGTCATTAAAATATTGATATTCATGATATAAAATTTCAAAGGGGTAATATATACACCAAAAAAATAAACATATAGTGAATTTTAGTATGTCTCCTAGAAATAAAAGAGAGACTTGAAATCCTCTACCGTAAGTATTGACTTCTACCACACACGTTCAAACCTCCAGTATAATAAATATAAGTTTATTATAAATATATCATATAGAAATAATGAAATATATCATAGTATATATGATATTCGTATGACCTTTTATTCCTTTTTATTTATAATTCCATGTTAAAGTTATGTTTCAGGTAATAACTAATTTGTTTTTCATATATGTTTTGATTTTTTATGTTTGGTCCCCTTAATTTGAACAATATTTCATCACATAAAAAATATTAACCATTATATTAATTTAATTTATATATAGTTTATAAGTATTTAGATTATTCCATAAAATTTGGTGATAGAAAATGAAATACACCAATCATGGAGATGGTAGACCGCATGTATGCATGAATGTAGTTTCCATTTTTTCAGATTGAAAGAAAGATAGGTAAATGTTATATTATAATTAAAGAATCAATTTTATGTCATATATATCACATATGTTTACTAAATCCATACATGTTACCTTCCATGTAAATTGTGAATGAATCACATTGCTTTGGGAGGCGGTAGTCCACCGTACACAAGAGCGACGTTATCGTATTCCCACAAAATGGAGAGTATGAATATATGTGTGATATAATAATTTCATAAGTATAATAATATCATAAATATAATATATTAATAATAAATCCATAAATATTTTGAGCCTTAGTAATTGTTAATGTAAAAGTGAATGACATCGATTCACGAGGTGGTAGTCCACTGTACACACGAACATTGGATTCATAAACAATTTGACTGAAGTTGAGATGGTTGTAGGTCATTAACTTGACATAAAACATATAATTATATGTATTATACAAAGGTTATTATATAATTATGGTGTAATAATAATTTAATTTTTTGGGGGTAATAAATTAAAAAAATGATCATTGTTGAATGTTAGATCTTCTTCGAGTATCCTCCTTAGGTTTACACCAAAGGCCAAACTAGGATAAATTTATGTAAAAAATAAGTATTTTATGATGTTAGGAGGGAATTTAGGAAGTTATTTAGTTATTTCTTATCTAAACCCAATGTTTATGAAGGCGTGAATAAGGGATAATAGGGTGTGTCCTTTTATAAGTGAGGTGAGTGGAAAACTTGTACTTTTTTTAAAAGAAAACTTGTAACCACATTTTTTCCATTAAAAATGGGTTAAAAATGGGTAAAATTAAAATATTGTAGATAATAAAGTCGAAATATTTCCATAAATAAATTTTAGACAATATTATTGGTCATTTTAACCCTTATCATTTTAGTTTAAACCTCGATAAACCCATTTTTATCTTAACCATGATAACTATTTTTTACTATTTTTAATATTAATTTTGGTCAAAAAATAATTTTAGATAATATAAATTATTATTATTATTAAAAATATGTAATATATGTTTACAAATTACATTCACATAATTTCAAAATATTAATTTAAAATTAATCTCGTAGCCACAACGCGAAAGCAGAATGGGCACACTTCACCTAGCTGACGGCTTGCGTGTAATCTAATCTAAACTATGTGTTGAATGTAATGAAATATAAAGTTGATATTTCATTTGAAACAACCTAAAATAATTTTTTCATGTAACAAAAAATATCATAAATATTAAATTCTTTTGAAAAAAAATTTCTCAAAATCTCAGGGTGTTACATTATACTCTCCTTAAAATGAATTTATCATTTAAAATTCATATCAGTGGTAAATTAATAGAAACAAAAATAATACAAATTAATAATAAATATTACATTAAAAATGGAATTTTGGAAGCATAATGTTTACCTAAATCAACTCAAAAATTAGTTTCCACATAGAATAAAATAGGTGGAAGGTAAAGATTTGGACATCGCAGAAAAGCATAAATAATTATAGATATTGATAAAGATAATCGATCACAAGAAAGTGAGTGATCTAGATAAGGTTAGTAAACATAAAACCGTAGACCTAGGATTCCTGAAAAATTTCATTAATACCATAAAAAATGGTGAGAAGTGGATGAAATTTTATTTCAAGATCATTTTCCTAATTTTGAATAGTTTTCAAGATAAGATATAATTACATGATTTCATTCCATTTCATAAACACAATATTTACCATTTGTTATGCACTGATCAATTTATACATCATATAATACTCTAATAAATAAAGATGAATTTGGTAAACGATAAGCACTAATATATCATAATATCCATAGGTAGAATGAAAATTCATCCCGTCTATATTTAGTTATCATTATAACAAAATTCTTAGTACATGTTATCCAATATGAATAAATACTTATACAGTGTAGTAATAAATTAATATATAAATCCCTTTCCAGCATTCAAATTAAACCATTCCTTGAACAGCTAACCTTATTACCCTTCCAAATTATTAAAATTAAAAAAAATTATAGATAAGGTAACTAAATTTACAAAATGAACTTATCATTAATGTAACATCCCGAGATTTTATGAAAAATATTCTTTTTAATTTCATTAATGTCTTGTTTTGTACGCTACACCAAAAGTATCTTGCACAACATGCATCCTTGACTTGCCTTGGATTACACGCAATCGCAACCTACCTCGATAGCGTGTGTAGTACGCCATACCGAGTTTCTCTAAACAATGATATGCAATTAAAATATTATTAAAACTAGCCGTTATGAATAGTAATAACCACTTTTTGAAATTTTTTAAATTTTATTTTTCAAAATGGACTTCATTTTTGGATTCGGAATATCGAAATTATCTTAGGGTGAAATTTTGGTACTTTTCGGATAACTTTCATTTTCTGATGAATAGTGAAAATTACTAAATTTTAATTAAAAACAACCTTTTTAATCAAAATAATTAACAGTAATAAATTATTAATTTGAGTGGTTTTAAATTATATTTAGAATATATTTTTACAATTTAATACAATGTTGTTCATTGGATGTAATTTCACATTTAAACCAGACATAAACAAGTGTCAATCTTTTGATAGTTATTATCTCTTAAGAACACGCTATTTGTTTTGACGACGAGAATTAATTTTTAAATTAATTAATGTAACTGATATTTTTTTAATTTGGTAAAATAGACATCATTTTTGAGTTCATAATATCAAATATAGATTAGGCCTAATTTTTGGTATTTTTCTGGAAACTTTCATTTTTTGATGAATAGTGAAACCACTAAGTGGGAGTTAAGAAAAATGAATTTTTCATAAAACATAATTTTACCGCTTCTGTGAGTGGAATTTCACAAATCCGAGAGACATGGTTGATGTCATAAAGTAAAATGTGGTTCAATGAGATGAAAATAATTTTTGGTGAATAGTAACTATTTACTTTTTTTACCACGGTTAAAAGTAAATAGGGTAATTAAGGGTAAAAATGATATTATTATTACCCTAACACATGTCCTAATTCTATTGGATAAGTGTAATTCGACCAAAAACAACCTTAGGAATAAAATATGACCATTTAGGCCCACTTGGATTAGATTAGGACATTTATTATTAATTTATTTAAAGAAGGGTTAAAATAGTTAAAATCAAAGTTTAATAAGTATATCATTTTTAATATAGGATTATACATAAGATAAAATCGACTATAAATATTAATTATAAAGCTAAAAATATTTCCTACATAATGGTATTTTATTTGTAATTTTTAGACATTAAATAATTTAATTAATTTATGACACAAAGATGATGCAGTAATTATCTTATTAATGAAATGTTGACATAATTGATGTTATAAATACCGAAATAAATGTAATTTGAGACTTTTTATGAATTACACTAATTTTATAGGTTAATAAGACATGTTATTATTTATTTGATTAACTTGTTTTGAATTAATAATTCTGTTATGATTTTCACAAAAATAAATTACTAAATAGAGTCAAAATTAACATAAAATAGTTTTTTAAAAAAATTATATTATTAATTGTTATTTTATTCCTAAAAATCTAAGGTTTAGCCAAATGAATTAGATAAGGTTATATATATTACTAATAAACAACTTGGGGTTCTTTTGGCTTATTATTGTATGTTTATTAACCTTATAGTGTAAGAACACAAAAAGACACGGTAAAAGTAAAATTATCTAACTTAAAGTTAAATATAAACTATAAGGATACAATAGGAACCTAAACTTGTTTAAATTATATTGGATGAGATTATTTAGACCCATAACCACCTTAGATTCTAAATAAATCAATTTGGAGCTATTTAAAACCGAATTTGGCTTTATAATAAAATAATATTTTTAGTTATTCCAAAGGTGCCCCTCTCCTCCCTTATAAAAGGGCACCGCCTCCCTCTCTTCCTCACACCACTTTGAGCCTTCAAGCTCGGCCAACCCCTGCCAATTTCTCCTCTCCACTTCCCTAGAGACATCCTAGGGGTCCTGGACTTCATTAAAGACCAATTTTAGTGCCCTAAAAGGAGATCTCAAAGAGGCGATTCAAAGAAGAGGTAATGTCCGATTACCAATTCTTTCAACTTTATTTCTTCTTCCACTTCTTCTTATTTAGTTGTTTCATTATGAAGTAATAACATAAATATCACTCATATACTGATATTTTATTATAAGTATGAAACAACCCTATTTCACCATCTATCCATCCTACGGAAAACGAAATCACCGCGCGTGCGTATGTACGGAATACCGTCTCCATGCCGTGGTGTAATCTATTTTCCACCACCATCTTACTTGGATGGGTATAATGGTGTAAATAATAACTATATATGATTATTGTAAATTGATATTGATTCTGTACTAGTATACATACATCCAATAAAATTCCACGATCATGGGAACGATATCATCACTCGTGCATACGTACAGAATACCGTCTCCACGACGCGATGAGATTCATTCTCAATGATTAACCATTCATAAATGATTATAAAGTATATATAATAAGTAATCATGAAATATATGAAATAATAATGGTACTGGATTTATATATATATATATTTATGTCATCCAATTAATGCAATTCAATTCAATGAGGAAATGAAAACAACGTTCATGCATACATACGGCCTACCATCTCCATGAACAGTGTATTTCTTTCCATTTATCAATCTATTATATATATGTATATTCTGAATATATATTATATATAAATCATGTTTTATATTCTAGAATTATGTAATCATGATCTAAGTAATCATATGAATAATTACAAGTCAAAACACGGCTGATAAATGAAATGATTTTACCCAAAATGCTACTTTAACATGAATTTACAAAAGAACGGGTAATTTAAAGTCATAAGTGAACCATATATGATATAATAACAATGAATATTATTTTGTAATAAGTCAATGAAATTATTTAAATCAATATACATGAGGTTTGGATACGTACGAAGCATATCGGACCTAAGGTAAGGGATAAATTTTCAATCTCATTTTTATCCAAGATTGCTTATACGTAAGTATTTTCTGGGGTTACGTTTATCATCCATGACCATGTTTTCTAAAAATACTTTCATAAAATTTTTACCATTCTTCCATGGATGTTTAAATTAATTTTTATCCTTTATTGACTTTTTACCACATAGTATGAATGGAATCTTTCTTTTGGATACAATATAAGGTACTTTTTGACTTTTCCGACAAAAGTACGAGGAAAATGTTGTTTTTAACTTATACGGCGTGAACGGATTTTTACGGTTTCATAACGCCTCATTTTCAAGAATATTCCTCGACAAGATTGCATTATTATTTTCAACAAAACCCTTATCTTTTAAAATTGCATGGAATTTTGTGAAAAGAAAATGATTTTAAAAAAGAAAGGATATTTTCCTCAAGAATTCATTTCAAGTGTTTTGTCAAAACTATTTTCCTTCTAAGATGACATTATTTCATATGTGTATGTTTCAAGTAAAATGTATCTATGTTTTAAATGGTTTCAATTTTATTATGATGAAATGATATCAATTGTTTATGGATTATGTTATGATGACATGATGTTTAAGAATCCCATTTTATTTCATGGGTTATGCTATGATGTATGATTTATGATTTTGTGGAACACGAAAGAATGATTTAATTATGAGATGGGTGGGACCTATATCTCCCTCCAATTAATTGGGTAAAGATTTTATATCTCATGAGATAGACATGGCTGGAACGGCAAGTTAAACTGGTTGAGTAATACAGGATTGGAACGAGGAGTGAACTCGATTCAGAAAGGGACTTTGTCCACTAAGATGGTCTTGGTAGCAATGCCTTGGCTACTATGGAGATCATATCATGTGATTAATGGTTGCCACAATTACAAGTTTTATTTCCAGGCTAGTTTATCATGATTAATGTTCCTTTATGATCTATGCTTTATGTACTTCAATGTTATATGTCATTGCTCAAGCTTTTGATGTTTAAACATTATGTTCATGTTTTTAAGTGAAATGTATATGGTATGTTTTATTTTATCCATGCTTACCCTTACTGAGAATTTGAGCTCACCATTTTTATGTTTTCTTTTCCCCAGGATATAAAGAAAGGTTTTAGGTAAGAAAAAAAAGGAATATCTTTATGGGAGATATTGAAGATCTTTCACCATGATTAGAAGATTATATTCTGAGTTTCCAAATACACTAAACTATTACGATCCTTGTGTGTGTGTTTTTGTTATATACTAAGTATTCCACAAAATTAATGTAATTTCCATGTACGTCAAGCTTTGGGTCTCTACAATTAATCCCCCAAACAACATGAAGTAGCTCTTAATTATCACATAGAAAAAAAGTGAATACCTTCATCATGTGTAGTCTGGAATATTGGTAGTAACTATAATTAATATAAAAACTCAATGAAAACATTGATTCTTCCTCATTCCATGAATAAAACCTTAGATTAATGAATGTTTTTTATGTATCCAATAATGTAATAAACTCCATCAATGATACCATAAACTCCTTTTTCACTAAATACTTTATCAATTTAGAGCTCATCGATACTATACAAGTTACATTATCAATATCAATAAAATCATTATCCAAACTAAAAAACATTTTCTTGACCTTAGGAACATATTAAAAGCTATCATCCCTTAATCATAATATTACCTTTATATTAATTAAATTTTCTAGTCAGTCTATACCATTTAAAATATTTTTTCAAATCCTTAATGAAAAACTTATAAAGAAAAATCCTTCTATATTTCATGATTCAAAATCCTTAAATTCCAATATATAAATACTTCAATCATACCCCTTCCTTCTCAAATCGTTAACTACGAGCAATCAACTTTTTTCTTGACAATTTTTTCTTTTTATATTTCATTTATACAATTTTCATCATCAAAAATATAAACATTGCTCATACAACCATTATGATTCTCTTCATGAGATCTCCATTTTGGAGATCAATTTTTATAATTCTCATACTTTCAACATTTAAAACATTCATCGATTGATAATACCTTATGAAGAAAAATATTCACATCTATTTCATTAAATAAACTTTTAATTTTCCCTCAGCAATTATTTACTTTGTTCCATTGAGTGATTCTTCTCACATTCTTGACATTCCCTTGAGTCATTCCCTTGAGGGCTTCTTTTCAAGTTATAGAAATATATTAAATTTAATATTTATTCCCCCATGGCCTTGAATATCCAAAATCTCAATGAAATCAATCATTCTCTTTATTAGTGAGTCCAATAGTTGGTTAAGGTGAACATTCTTAATCATGTTTAGTCATAACTAATTAGGAATAATCACAATATCATTAACTCCAGTTACCATCCACTTTGGATTCTCATCAGTAAACTGTTTTTCAAATTCAATGTTAACACAATTCCTTCGGGTTCTCTCCATTGACAAAAACCAAAATTCATAGTGTGATAAACACTAATAATTATAAAAAATGACATAATCATGGAATGATAACTTATTGGATGTCTAAATCATGAAACTTTTTTGGTCTATGACACCATTGATTTACCCTAGGTTATTCATAATCATCATTTATTTAAATACTTTATGATGGTTCATAAAGATTTTGTGAATTTACAAAGTATATCCCTCAGGAGTATCAAACTAGGTGTGTAGAAAGGCCCATTGGTGTACACCAAGTGACGATATAGTCCATCTCAATGCACCCTTTTCAGAGTTATTATCCCTAGGTACTTTTATGCTAGATACCCATCCACTTGTAAAATCCATATAGGGATGTAATTTCTTGGAAACTACTTACACCACCCTCTGCCAAAATTTTTGGGCAGTTTATTATATTTTAACTCATCCTTAGACTTATCCTTAGAGGCATCCCTAAAAATGTCCTTATTAATATCCCTGGTTATCTCACTAAAGTTTTATCATCCTAGATTCCAAAGGTTAAAAAAACCTTTTATCTCATACCAACTATAGATACCCATGATTTTCATACATGGATATTACATATTTTTAGATAAATATTCATTACATTACACAAACACGCACCCAAGGACTATAAATAGTTTAATTCTTTTGCAAAAATAGAACACACTATTCTTAATTCATGAAAGATCTTCATTGTATTCTATAAAGATCATCCCTGTTAGTACTCCTAATTAAAACCTTTATTCATAACCTAGGTAACAAAAATATAAGAAAGGGTGAACTCAAATGATTAGTAAAGGTAAACAAGAGAGATACATAAGCATAACCTGAACATAAGGGTATGATAACATGATGATAACATTTGAAATCCATGCCATGCATATCAAAGATCATAATCTTGATTCATGGAATAAATATTGGTAGTTCATAGAAAATGAGTCATAAGTAAATCAAATAATAAGATCAATGAGAGTATACCATTAGCATAAGATATATATTTTTCGAATACACAAAATCATAAGAAATATTATTAGAAGGATACACACCTAGTAAATCAAAAAAATTTAGGATTGGGATAACTACCCATATACCTGATTCCAGCAAGGGCTAACCACTAGTGTACCCTATTTTTTGAACTTGGGCTAACCACCAATGTACCCTTCTTTTCGGGCTTGGGATAACCACCTCCATAGCCTTTGAGATCTTACAACATTTATCATTACCCCATCCATTAGAAGAAGATATAGGTCCCACTCATCTCACAATAAAAACAATATTGATGTGTGCTACAAGATCATAATCATTCAACATATCTTAACCCATGAAATGAAATGGGTTTCATAAACATTTTATCATATCATATACTTTGAAAAAGAGACAAGTTTCATAATAATTTCATCATAGCATAACCCTTGAAAAAAGTGGGTTTCATAAGTATTTTATCATAGTATAACCTGTAGAAGGGAAACATGTTTCATATTCCTAAAACATTGAGAGATAGAATATATATAGTATCCTTGGATCATATCCATATTAAAGCATAAGTAGCATCAAAGGATTTCAACTTATAAAGAGAATGATTTTGAAATATTACATGGAACATTTTTTAAGGAAAATAATATTTCTTTGAAAATATATTTTTAAAACTAAATTTTATAAAATATTTGGGAAGTAATTTTATATAAAAGTAAACATAAAAAATTATAATCTTTTCTATATTGAAAAAACACATTTTAAAACATAAATTTTTGGAAAATGATTTTCTTTGAAAATATCCCTAAAAACATATAATGGAAGCTTTAAAAATAATTTAAAATATTTATTGAGGAAAATATCCTTTCTCTTGGAATTTTTTTTAAAACATACATCATAATTAAAATCAATTTCTTGGAAATTAACCTTGAAAACTTACAAAGAAAGATTTAAAATCATTTAAAAGATTTCTTGAGGAAAATATCCTTTCCTATTTGAAAAAAACATCTCAAAAAAATTTAAATCCTTTTATTTGAAAACAAATTTTAAAACTTATAAAGGAATATTCAAATAAATTACTCATCATGATAGTGGGAAATTCTATTCATGCTATACACATTAACATAAATATTCCTATCATATTTTTATTAAAATCCAAAGTGTAATTATATTTGAAAATGACATGAAGGTTACTTTTTTTGTTAAAAGCTAAAAAATGGGTAAAAATTTATTTAATAAATATTTTTTAAAAAAAGGGTAAAAAAAGTTTTGATTTTTTTTGTAAAACATGGTTATAAAATAAATAAGGTTTTCTACTGGAACAATGATTTTTCTTAAAAACATTTTTTTTGAACTCTTACACACATAAGTAGACGAAAATGAAGGTAAAACATGTATTTTCATGACATAACCATATGATATGAAAATAATGATATTCTTGATAGAAATATCATATTATTTCATCATTGGAATCATAATCATGAATAATCTTGATAAGTGATGAGATTGTAACATAACCACCTTACCACTTTGCGAACATTGAATCCTAAGACCCATGAAAGAATAACGATAAATGAAACTTATAATGTCATGGGAATAAATATATTCATGATATTACACATAAAATGGGATATCTATATACACCTCATAAATAATGTAAGAGCACAACATAACATATAACTCAAAGAAGGAAAATTGTGAGAAAAATCCCTCACCGCTTTGGTAATTTTCTAAATCATAATACCCAATAAATAATAAAATTAAATGAAACACTAAATATCATGAAAATAAATAAATTAATGACATAACATGTCAAATGGTCAGAATATATACCACATAAAATAAATAATTGGCGAATTTTCATATGTATCCTAGAAATAAAAGAGAGACTAGAAATCCCTTACTTAAAGTATTGACTTCCATCGTATATGTTCAAAACACATGTATAATAAATATAAGTTTATTATAAATATATTAAAAAACAATATTTATTTATATCATACCAAATATGTTTTTATTAGGACCTTTTATTACATGTTTACTAACAATTTCGTGATAAATTTATATTTCGGGTAATAATTAGTTTGTTTTTTGTATTTGTTTTGATTTATTATTATTAGCCTTACTAATTTGAACAAAATTTAACAATATAAATAATTTTATACATGATATAAATATCATATATATTCATAATATATTTTTTTATTTTAGTCCATAAAATTTGGTGATAGAAAATGAAATACACCATTTATGGAGACAATATTCTATATGTATGCATGAACGTAGTTTCTATTTTTTTAGATTGAAAGAATGAAATTAAAATGATATATTATCATAAAATAATAATAATAATTTCATATTTAAAACATATTCTCATTTAAACTATCCTCATTACCTTCCATAAAAATATTGAATGAATCACATTGCTTTGCAAGACGGTACACCATCGTACAAACGAGTGACGTTATCGTATTCACAAAAAAGGGAGAGTATGAAGGTATGTGTGATATAATAGTTAGAGAATTATAATAGTATAATAAATATAATAAATAAATAATTAATACATCATTATCTTCAGACTTGAGATGCGGTAATGGAAAAATGAATGACATCGGTTTGCAAGGCGACAGTCCTTTGTACACACAAAAAATGATTTTGTAACCGATTTGAATGAAGTGAAGATGGTTTTAGGTTATTACCTTAACATAAATCAGATAATTATATGGAATATACCATGATTATTATATAATCATGGTTTAAAAAAAATTAATGAGATGGAGGGATAAATAAAACAAACAGTTATCATTGATGAACGTTATCACTTTTTGGGTGTCCTCCTTTGGTCTCCACCAAAAGACTTCATATGTTGGATTTAAATAAAAGATAAGGATTATTGTATGGGAGGATGGAAGTTTGTAACTTATTTGGGTAGGTATTTTATGAATAATAAGGGTTTTAAGGCATGAATATGGGAGTAGAGGGGGTTCCCTTTTATAAGTGAAGTGAGTGGCACAGTTATAATATTTTGAAATGAAAAAGTGTACCCATGTTCTTCACATGATAAAGGGTACAAAATGGATCAAATTAAGACCTTAGACATTATAAGGTCTAAATATGACCATAAAATATATTTTATATAATTTTATAGTTCATTTTAACCCTTATCTGTTTAGTTTAACCCTCGATAAAACTATTTTACCCTAACCTCTATAAATAAATTTTGATGTATTTACTATTAATTTTGGTAAAAAATGAAGTTTAAATTATTATATAATATAAATTATTTTTATTCAAAAATATGAAAATGATTTTTAAAAATTAAATTCAAATAAATCTCATAATTTAATTTAAAATTAATCATGCATATGCGATGCGAAAGCGGGTCTTTAAAGAGAAAATGTTGAAAAGTGTGAAATGTTTTTATATCAAAATTCAATATTAAATTGATTAAAATGAACTAAATTGGATTAATGGATTTATATTCAGAATAATTATATTTTAAAAACAATTTAAAATATAAATTAACTTTATAAATAAAATAAATGAAAATTAAGTTTCCAATTAATATTTAGTATTCTTCACTATTGATAAAAAATGAATCTTTTCCAAAACAATTCCAAAAATTCACTCTAAGATAATTGTGATATTATGGTTTAAAAAATGAAATTTATTTTTTCAAAAAAAATTTCTAAAATTTTAAGAAATTATTTTTAATTTTTTTTAAAGGCAATAAGACTTCCCTTTAGAAAATTATAGTTTTTTAGTGTAAAATTAGATTTATTCTTATATATTCTATAAAAAACGCATAAAATGAATTTTAATATGTTGACTGAATATATAATATAAAAATTCCATTGAAACAATTCTCCAAAAGTGTCTTTTTTAATTTATTAAGGTAAAGTATCTTTTTTCACATAAAAATAGTTTTTCTAGAAAAAGTATCCTTTTATTTTCAAATAGTTTCTATTTTTATTTTTAATTAAATATTCACCAAAGTATTAATTTTATATAGATTTGTAAGCCATATAGTTTTGTAATTTACTCAATTCTATTCATACCCACCATTCCAATGACTAAGTGACAACTATAATATTAAATAATAATATTTTAATAACATATCACATTTTTTTAAACTAAGTGTTGCGTGTAGCGAAAGCTAAGATTGGTGTTGTATGTTACATAAGATAAACTCAATTTTGTATGTAATATAAGATAAAATTAATATTTCATGTTACATAACCTAAAATAAATGTTCTGTGTAATACAATATATAGAAAAGATTAAATTTATTTGGGGAAAATATTTCATAAAATCTCAGGGTGTTACAGACTTTCCAAATGGAAACTTCAACAAAAAAATCTCAATTTTTCGAAGAGAATAAAGGATTTTAGAGAATATTGGAGTTAATTTCATTAAATTATGCAAGGAAAATTTTTCAAATCAAGAACTAGACCTTATATTCATGTGTGAAAGATCCGATATAAGGTCAACATTGAGAGAGGATATGAAGATCATGGTTAAGAATAACAAAATGGAGACATACCTTCAAATTTTAAATCCAATGAGCCAATAATCATTAAAAAATAATTTTGGATAGAAAAGAATCACCAAAATCACCTAGAGGATTCACCTCATTTGTGGAACCTTACCACATGATGAAGAAAAATAGTTTTTGGGATGTTTCAAATGGAAATTCTAATTCTTGAATTAATTAAAAAAGAATACATGGTTTGGCCACACAGTTTGATGAACTATGATCCAACTATATGAGAACCATTGTAAAATATCTTAGTCTAATTATTTGTCACGACCCGAACCTACCCGGGCTCCAGCCGCAACTACCCCAAGCCCGCCTCCATAGGCCATGGGTTGGCGACCAGCGTCGAAGGCACAACAACTCGGGGAGGCCTATGCCTAAGCACCTGTACACACACACACACGCAGCACACTCAATGCATAAGTGCAGAGTAAAAAGAAAAGCAAAGGGAAACTGATATATATATACCACAAAGTGAATCGACCTCTACAAGTACAAAGAAAGCTGAAAGTACACTGAAAAGAAAAGGGAAAAAACACGTGCCCAACCAACAACTGCCACAACCCGGCAATAGGTAAACAAAAATTAATAGCTGACGGGTCTCCCACGTGGAACCCGACCACGACCACCGCACACGGTCTTAGCTCCCAAACTCATATGCTCCACCGAAGTCACAACCAACCTGTCCGTCGTCTTCAAAGGCACACCAAGTGCGGGCAAAGCCCAAGAAGGGGTGAGTATAAAAATACTCATTAGGATACACCGAAGGCTTGAGGGAGAAAAAAAGGAGGTACCGAAGGGTGAGCATTAGAGAGAACAGGAAAAGAAAAGGGAGTACAACAGAGAGTGCGGTAAAGAGTACAACTCAACCCAACAAGGGAAAAGAATTAAACTCATCAAGGCACAAGGAGCTGGAAACGGTGAGAAGATGAACTTCCTGTCGAGTCTTCGCTACCTATAGCAGGAGAGTAGACTCATCCAACCACGAGAAGATAGACACGGAAAGCACGTGGCATACCCCGTGCGTCTTCACCTCTCCTGTTGGGAGAGTAACCAAACCCCAGAAGTGGGTAATCGAACAAGGTATATACATATCCTTATGCTCAGCAAGAAGCCCGAACAACGACGTAAGCGGATCTCCATCCCATAGCTCAGACCAATAAAAGAGTATCCAACAGTCTCAGAAGTAACACCACTGATGCCCAGCATCCCGCACGTCAGCCCCGAACGGAAAGCCAAGGGCTCAATCACCACACCTCGACACTATCAGCTTTGGGCGGCACTGACTTGCCCGCACGGTTTTAGGTCACGTCACAAGGACGCGTCTCAGTGGGGGAAACGCTCCTCGTACTTGAGAGTTCTGGGGGAACATCAACCACAACTCGTCACTGCCCCGTAGTCGAGAGGTCTGCTCAAAGTCGACAGGCGACCCACTGCCCGGCCCCACTAGAGGATCCTTGGAAGTCAACGGGTTCCCACTACAAGGAGACCCAGAAAGTCAACGGGTGCCACACTGCCCAGTCCCGTAACAGGGTAATCCGCTAGAGGGAGACCCGGCTAAAGTCAGCGATGGGACCACTGCCCAGCCCAGTTGGAGGTAACCCGGCATCGGGGACCACTACCCATCCCAGCTGGAGGTAAGCCCGGCATCAGGGACCACTGCCCAGCCCAGCTGGAGGTAAGCCCGGCATCGGGGACCACTGCCCAGCCCAGCTGGAGGTAAGCCTGGAATCGGGGACCACTACCCTGCCCCACTGGAGGTAAGCCCGGCATCGGGGACCACTTCCCAGCCCCGCTGGAGGTAAGCCTGGAACTGCTCTGGCCATCCCTGCTGGATGGTACTGCTCGATGAACACCGCTGTACTAGCCATCCCTGCTGGATGGTAACCCACTGGCGAGCCCTGCTCGAAACAACTTCAGCCCAGCTGGAACAACCTCAGCCCTGCTGGAACATCCTCAGCCCTGCTGGAACAACCTCAGCCCTGCTGAAAACAACCTCAGCCCTACTGGAACAACCTCAACCCTGCTGGAACAACCTTCTGGGTAGAGGATCGGTGCCCGCGTAAAGTGTTGGTCACACCAAAACCACAAGCTCTAACAGGGAACACAGAGCAACAGGGGAAACTCCCCAGGACTCACAAGGCGATCCCGCTCCAATCCACCGAGTCACTGTCGAAGCGGACTGAGTCAACTCACCCTAGAAAGTGGGGAAAATGCCCACGCTACATGAACACCCGTAGTCACGGATGGTTTCGCAGTACGGTGATAGGGGCACGGTATTGAAACCCCTCACAGCTAAAGAAGCAGAGGAACCAAACCATCACTACCGATCAGACCATCAAGAACAAGACCAGGGGGAGACCACTCAACCCTGGTGGTCAGACAAAAGAGCACCAGGTCAGGGGAAACACCGCCCTGCTGGTCCAACAAACGAGCACAAATCCGGGGGAAAACACCACCCTACTGGTCAAACAAACGAGCACAAAGGTAGGGCAAAACTCCACCCTGTTGGTCAAACAGACGAGCACAAAGGGGCCCTCTACGTCGCGAGAGGTCAAAGTATGTAAAGCAGATCACGGCCCGCATGTGGGGCCCACATGACCTATGGCCCCAAGTCAACCCCAACTCAGTGCACAAACATCCTCAGGTACAAACAACCACACGTACCTCCAAGCGCTCCCGTATACTCCCGGAGTATACCTCATTCCAGCCCAAAGGCTATCGTGCACACGGCACCCATCGTCAACGTGAAGGCGTCACGTAAATACTCCACCTCAAAGGCCCAGGCATGGCCATCCACATCTCGTGAACCACTTGGATCACTCTCCCAAGAGTGCGCGATCACACGCCAAGGGTCCGCTACAAACAAGATAGGACGAACCACCAACGGTGCACCTCTCAGGCCCCACATTTAACAAGATCGCGCGAGAGGCTCCGCACAACTAAAAGGATCACACCGTTGTGATCCTCGTGGAATAACACGCGAGATCGACTACTTACTCGCCTGCAATGGATATCCAACAGAAAAGTTACCAACACCGCCTCACTCCCGAACGGCGTCCCGTGATCCCGAGCCTCGGCCCCGAAAACAGTCGGGCGCATCGCATCACTGTGATGCCCTCAGGAAAATACGTCAAAAGCACTACTCACTTGAGTGCAACGGATATCCGGAGAAAAAGGTACATCCCGGCGCACCGCACACGAGCGGTGCCACGTGGGACCCACATCCCGGTCCCGAAACTCAACGAACGGATTGCACCGTTGCGATCCTCTCGAAAAACTACACGAAATGGACTATTCACTTGTCCAAAACGGTCGCCCGGTGATAAAGTTTAAAATCACCATCAACTCCCTAAACGAACCTCGTGGGGCCCGTACCATCGTGCGGAATTACAGCGGGCAGACTGTGCCAATGCGATGCCCTCGGAAAAACACCCAACATCTACTGCTCGGATGCCCCGAACGGACGTCCGAGGAAAAAGTAGCTAAAAGCTGCAGGCAGCTCAAATGATGGGTCGTGGGGCTCGCGCCTCATCTTCAGCCTCAACGCCTGAAACCACCCTAGAAACCTCCGCCTCGATGCCAGGGTCCCAACGCCACTGATGGTGCTCAAAACGGATGTCGGACGCGTCCTCTCCGTCCAAAACAAGATCCGCCGAAAAAACGACTAACCCCTCGACGTACGTGTCATTCCACCGAGGCCCCTCGTTTCGGGAATTAAAAATTCCCGAAACCACAACAAAAAGTCCGGCTCGTCGATACGGTTCCACTGCTATAGACGGTACTCAAAACGGACACCCGTAGTGGAAAATACGGGTGTCCGAACACCAAGGGGGCAAGGCCCCTGGGGCCGGACCGGCCGGTCCGCCCGGCATAGTCCGGCCCGCGGCTTAGCGCGCGGCCGGCCGCGGACTTGCGGTCTGCGCACAGACCAGCCACGAGGTCCGGTCGCGGTCACCGCGTGAAGACCCGTGCGGCGCGAGTCTTGGTCGCCGCACGGGAGTCGCGCGACGCGACCCCGCGGTCGCTGCTCCCTGGTGACCGCCGCCTCGCTGGGCGTTCCGCCAGACGCCCCCGCCGACGCCCGAGCACCCCGCTGCCGACGCCCAGTGCCTCCACCGGACACCCGCTACCGGGCCCAGCACCTCCACCGGACACCCGCGGACACCCCATTGTCGCGCCGTCCGCCCTCGCCGCGCCGCCGCTCGAACCCGTCGGAAACCAAAAACTCGTCAACTTCGGCGGACGATTGTGAACGCCTCCAAACTCCGATTTCAAATCTGAAACAAGCGTCGGATAGAGAAAATTTTATACTATGCGTTCATGGGCTTCATTCAAAAATCTGACAGAGTTTCAATACAAATATTTGAGTTCGAAGTAGGTGTAGTGAATGAAAAACACAAACGACAAATCCTACCTCGTGGGGCTTCGCCCGAAGCTTCGCGACGATCCGCCGGCACCACCGCACCTCGCCAGAGTCACCTCCCCAGATTGTCTCGCCAGAGATGGAGGAGTAGAGGGAGAGGAGGGGATTCCACGCTAGGGAGAACAACCAAGAGGGGGGGTGGGGAGAAGTGTTTAAAAACAAAACACTTAAACACCCGCCCATGGGCCCCGTACCCGAACTCCGGACGAGGTCAGGATTTAGCCTCCCCTAGGCTAAGAACCACGCTCTGAGCGCAATATAGGTCTCGTAATTTTATTCCGAGACCCCATTCAAAAGTTATTAAACTTAGCGCCTGAGGCCGCCAAATTACGAAAACGCCCCTGGGGTTATTTTTCACAGACGGGCCGCGCCCGCAAAACATATACCCCTCCTAGGGTAAATGGAACACTCCGAACCCAACGGTGCCCTTAGTTTTCTAATCTGAGCCACTATTTAAAAGATACTAGCATTTCTCCATTAAACGATTAAATTAATTTATTAATTTATCCGTTTAACCTTCCGGAAGCAAGCGAGGGGTCCAAACATCCAGCACCGACATGTTTTATGTTGTTCCTAGGGTAAAAACCCCATTCCAGACCCATCCGTACACTCGGATCTTGGATCCGGAACTCCGTTTAAGAGTTATCCCATTTATTTAGCATTTCTAGTGTGAACGCACTGAAAATTTATTTCCGGCCACTCCGGGGCTCGGAATCGCACACCGTCTGAGGGCACTGCTCTGGAATATTATCAAGAATATTCCAAAGTCTTTCTCAAAAAAAACCGGGTTCTTACATCATTCCCTCCTTCACGCATTTCATCCCCGAAAATCAAAACTAGGGAGCAACATAAGGTACTAAGCCCACACCTCTCTTTCTCATACCCAGAAGAACCCACGCACAGCTCTGTGTCACCGCACAAGGACCAAAGGATTGATCCGTTCATGTGAGGTCAGCCCACGCCGACGTCGTGCACCCACTCTAGACTTTGGGGTTAGGGCAAGGCGGTGGGGTACCTCACCATCCCTTTGCACGGTCTCAAACGGCCTGAAGGCCCTCAGGGGTAGCTCACCTCCCCAGCCAAACCTCTACGTCACATGCCGCAACCGGAATCACCACCCGTACCTGAAATAAGGCCCGGTGATTCCCTCCTTCAGAATATCCATATGGTGAAACAACCAAGGATATCCGGTCACACATGGTTCCATAGTCGATGCTCTCTTACACGCTCAAAAGATGAAGGAGTCAACACCATCGACGAAAGGAAAAGGTCTCACGCCTTTTTCCTTACCAACACAGGGTTACACCCGACTCCCCGCGTCACCCTGGTAACACCTCAAACAAGGAGTAGGAAGGAAAGAAGTTCACACACAGAGTCTATCAATTCTACTGCAAAAAGTAGAAGAGTCGCAAGGGGTACCTCTCACCATCCCATGCTCTGTAGGATCGTAGACATCCGAAGCTCGCGGCTACCCGCGGTCCCAACCGTCAGCCCTTGGAGCCTGACGTGGACCCCCTAATGGTGATGGGAAGACCTCGTAACATCATCCCCCACTACCATCTCCTCCTGCTCCTCTGCTAGCACCACCTCTCTGGGTTCTACTCCGATCACGGCGCTGCCTCTGCCGTGGTGGGGCGCCTACTGCCTGCCCGAAGCTCCGGGCAACTCGGGTCGGGCAGTCTCGTGCTAAGTGACCTCGCCCGTCACAAACATAGCACGGAATCCCCCTGGGCTTCACTAGTGCCCTCTGGTGCCACCGTGGTGTACAACCACACCCCTGAGTCCGGTTTTCAGTAAGCCACCTGCATCGAGGTTCTGCTTGCCGACACCCACTAGCTACAACAGACGTCTCGGCTCTGACGTGCCTGCTGCCACCACCAACTCTAGAACGTGACAGGAAGCCCTCTGCCACCAGCGCCTGCTCTAGCCCCCCCGACATATGTGGAAATTCCCAAGGGTACTATGACAGCACGAATCTCTCGGCAGATACCCTGCTCAAACTTCCACGCTTGGATGTTGTCATCATGGACCAAGTCCGGATAAAAGCGTGCACGGTCTAAAAAACAAGCCACGTACTCGACCACCATCATCACTCCCTGCTAAAACTGCAGGATCTCCTGAATACAAAAGGAGCACAAAAAGGAGGGGGAAAACTCCTCTCGAAACAACAACTGGAATTCGCCCCACGAAAGCGACGACTCGTCAAGAAACTGAGTCACCGGACTCCACCAACGCCATGCTGCTCCACGAAAAAGGGTGGTTCTCAAAGCCACTCTCTGATCTGTCGGCGTCTGCACAAGCCTGAAAAGGCGAACCACTGCCTTGAGCCAAACCTCTGCTGCCTGAGGGTCTGGCTCACCACTGAACCTCAGCGGTATCTACCGCTGGAACTCACGGAGCGCTCTCAACCTTCGCTCAAGCTCAGCCTGCTCTGCTGAAACTGCCTGTTGCTCAATAGGTGGGGGTGCTGCTACCAGCCCACCCGGAGAAAGGGGCTCGCATGATGGGTCCTGGACTGTGGCCTCGTAGCTCACTGGGTCTTCGTCATGAACCAAAGATGGTATCCTGGCTGGCTGTCCTCACGGAGACATCCTGAATATTATCAAGGAGTGTCGCGGTCAGATGAGCATACATGTATATACAAATAACCATGATGGGAAGCTGACTTAAGAAGGACAGTCAAAGACTCAATCCTTTGTGATGCACAAACCAATTTTCCCTCCAACAAGTGTCTCAGCATGCCGAGTCGATAAGAAGGTTATCAAGGTCCTGGTGAATGGATACGTCAGTCGCCGCACCATCACTGGACTCCATGGCCTAAGAGCTGCTCTCGAGACACGTTAACACTGTTGCCCTAAATCCCAACCAATTCCTCTTTTAGGGACATCCAAACAGCGTCCCAAGGAACGAACCAGATCTGATACCACTTTGTCACGACCTGACCCTACCTAGGCTCGAGCCGCAACTACCCCAAGCCCGCCTCCATAGGCCAGGGGCTGGCGACCAGCGCCGAAGGCACAACAACTCGGGGAGGCCTTTTCTTGAGCACCTGTACACACACACACGCGCGCAACACACTCAATGCAAAAGTGCAGAGTAAAAAGAAAAGCAAAGGGCAACTGCTATATATATACCACAAAGTGAATCGACCTCTACAAGTAAAAAGAAAGCTGAAAGTACACTGAAAAGAAAAGAGGAAAATACGTGCCCAACCAACAAGTGCCACAACCCGGCAACAGGTAAATGAAAAGTAACAGCTGACAGGTCTCCCACCTAAAACCCGGCCACGACCACCGCACACGTTCTCACCTCCCAAACTTCTATGCTCCACTGAATTCACGACCAACCTGTCCGTCGTCTGCAAGGGCACACCATGTGCGGGCAAAGCCCAAGCAGGGGTGAGTATAAAAATACTCAGTAGGATACCCCGAAGGCTCGAGCACTAGTAGAAAAATCATTTTTAACGTCGTCAATTTGACGTCGGTTTCTTATAAACCGACGTAAAATATTTTTGCGGATAAGTTTTGGCATCAGTTTTTTAAAAACCGACTCCAAAAACTAAAAAAAATTAGTTTTGGCGTCAGTTTTTAAAAAAACCGACGCGAAAAAATAATGAAAAAAATGATTTGGCGTCGGTTTTTTTAAAAACCGACGTGAAAAAATAAAAAAAAGTTATGACGTCGGTTTTTTAAAAACCAACACCAAAAAATAAAAAAAAAATTAGTTTTTGCGTCGGTTTTTAAAAAAACCGACGCGAAAAAATAATGAAAAAAATGATTTGGCGTCGGTTTTTTTAAAAACCGACGTGAAAAAATAAAAAAAAGGTTATGACGTCGGTTTTTATGAAAACCGACGCCAAAAATGTAAAAAAAAATTTACAATCCTATAGATAATTCCCCAAGCTTTGATTTTACTGGTCATGGAGAAAAAATGGAGTTACGGATTAAAAGTTATGGATGTTGGAAGTTGATCTTCTCTAAAAGAAGTGTTAATTAAGTCCAACTTTCAAAGGCCATAACTTTTAATCCGTAACTCCGTTCTAGCTCCACGACCAGTCAAATCGAAGATTACAAAATTTTCTAACACACTGTAATTTTTTTTTATGTTTGAAAACCGACGTCAAAAAAAAACGTTTTTGTTTTTCGCGTCGGTTTTTAGAAAAAAAGACGCCAAAAAAATATTTTTTTACTTTTCACGTCGGTTTTCATAAAAACCGACGCCAAAAATATAAAAAAAATATACAATCCTATAGATAATTCCCTAATATTTGATTTGACTGGTCATGGAGCAAAAACGGAGTTACGGATTAAAAGTTATGGATGTTGGAAGTTGATCTTCTCTAAAAGAAGTGTTAATTAAGTCCAACTTTCAAAGGTCATAACTTTTAATCCGTAACTCTGTTCTGGCTCCACGACCAGTAAAATAGAAGATTATGAAATTTTATAACACATGTTAATTTTTTTTTTATTTTTGAAAACCGACATCAAAAAAACTTTTTTGTTTTTCGCGTCGGTTTTTAGAAAAACCGACGCCAAAAAAATATTTTTTTACTTTTCACGTCGGTTTTCATAAAAACCGACGCCAAAAATGAAAAAAAAATATACAATGCTATAGATAATTCACTAAGATTTGATTTGACTGGTCATGGAGCAAAAATGGAGTTACGGATTAAAAGTTATGGATGTTGGAAGTTGATCTTCTCTAAAAGAAGTGTTAATTAAGTCCAACTTTCAAAGGCCATAACTTTTAATCCGTAACTCCGTTCTATCTCCATGACCAGTCAAATCGAAGCTTAAGAAATTTTCTAACACATGGTAAATTGTTTTTTATGTTTTGACGTCGGTTTTCATAAAAACCGACGCCAAAAAAAACTTTTTTGTTTTTCGCGTCGGTTTTTAGAAAAACCGACGCCAAAAATATTTTTTTTTACTTTTCATGTCGGTTTTCATAAAAACCGACGCCAAAATGTAAAAAAAATATACAATCCTATAGATAATTCCCTAAGTTTGATTTGACTGGTCATGGAGCAAAAACGGAGTTACGGATTAAAAGTTATGGATGTTGGAAGTTGATTTTCTCTAAAAGAAGTGTTAATTAAGTCCAACTTTCAAAGGCCATAACTTTTAATCCGTAACTCCGTTCTACCTCCACGACCAGTAAAATCGAAGCTTAAGAAATTTTCTAACACATGGTAAATTGTTTTTATGTTTTGACGTCGGTTTTCATAAAAACCGACGCCAAAAATATTTTTTTAACTTTTCACGTCGGTTTTCATAAAAACCGACGCCAAAACTTTTTTTTTGTTTTTCGCGTCGGTTGTTTTAAAAACCGACGCGAAACGTATTTTTTTTTATCTTTTTAGCATCGGTTTAATTAAAAATCGATGCCAAATAGTATTCACTAATACGCGGGATCAAAATTTCAATTTTTTTCACAACGCGCGTTTAACTTTTTAAAATCCCGCCTATATTTTCATACAACTCAATCGAAAATATTTTCATTTACTATATATAAATCTGTTTGTCCTTCATTTATCATTTTCATCCTCTTCGATTCAATCAAGTTTTCAATGCGGCATCAATCATTAATTTGATTACGGTACGTATTATATTCATTCATTTTCATTATTATTAATGTCCTTCATTTATAAACAACTCGATTAGATTTCAAATAATGATGATTTACTTTTTTATTGTGTTAAAAATATAAAACGTTCGGATGACATTTACCAAGCTTGGTGTAAGTTTAATTATCGATCGTCGTTTTTATTATCACATGAGATCTACGCTAAATATAAGAGATATGATGATAAACAACATATCATTTCAATGGAAGATCGAAAAATAATCGAAATGTGTTTGACGTATTATGTATATTTTATATCATTTGGTGTACATGATTTTAACTTGTGTTTATCTTGTTTTCTTTAAAACATATTGTATCAATCGATACTTTGACATGTTCAACTTCTGATGGCCATAACTTTTGATCCGTAACTCCGTTTTAGCTCCACGACCATTCAAATTGAAGATTAGGAAATGCTATAAAACATCGAACAATAAAAAATTCTTTTTGGCGTCGGTTCTTGTAAAAACCGACGCCAAAATTATGTTATTTCCATTTACGGCGTCGGTTCTTGAAAAAAACCGACGCCAAAACTATTTTTTAAACATTTTGGCGTCGGTTTTTAGGGAAACCGACGCCAAAAATGATGCTGATGAGTTTATTTGGCGTCAGGTTTTTACAAAACCGATGCAAAAAAGCAATTGAAATTTGTTTTTGGCGTCGGTTTACAAAAACCGACGTTAAAGACCTTTTTTCTACTAGTGGAGGGAGAAACAAAGGAGGTACCGATGGGTGAGCAGTAGAGCGAACAGGAAATGAAAAGGGAGTACAATAGAGAGTGCAGTAAAGAGTACAGCTCAACCCAACAAGAGAAAGGAAGTAGACTCGTCCAGGCACAAGGAGATGGAAACGGTGAGAAGATGAACTTCCTGTCGAGTCTTCGCTCCCTATAATAGGAGAGTAGACTCATCCAACCAGGAGAAGCTAGAAACAGAAAGCACGTGGCATACCCCGCGCGTCTTCGCCTTTCTTGGAGGGAGAGTAACCAAGCCCAAGAAGTGGGTACTCGAACAAGGTATATACATATCCTTATGCTCAGCAAGAAGCCCAAACAAAAACATAAGTGGATCTCCATCCCATAGCTCAGCCCAAGAAAAGAGTAGCCAACGGTCCCATAAGTAACACCATCGATGCCCAGCATCCTACACGTCTGCCTTGAACGGTATGCCAAGGGCTCAATCACCACACCTCGACACTATCCGCTTTGGGCGGCACTGACTCGCCCGCACGGTTTTAGGTCGTGTCACAAGGACGCATCTCAGTGGTGGAAAATGCCTCTCGTACTTGAGAGTTCTGGGGGAACGTCAACCACAACTCATCATTGCCCCGCAGTCGAGAGGTCTGCTCAAAGTCGACAGGCGACCCCCTGCCCAGCCCCGCTGGAGGATCCCTGGAAGTCAACGGGTTCCCACTACAGGGAGACCCGAAAAGTCGACGGGTGCCCCACTCCCCAGTACCGTAACAGGGTAATCCACTGGAGGGCGACCCGGCTAAAGTTGGCGACGGGACCACTGCCCAGTCCAGCTGGAGGTAACCTCGAATCGGGACCACTGCCCAGCCCAGCTGGAGGTAAGCCCGGCATCAGGGACCACTGCGCAGCCCAGCTCGAGGTAAGCCCGGCATCGGGGACCACTGCCCAGCCCAGTTGGAGGTAAGCCCGGCATCGAGGACCATTGCCCATCCCCGCTGGAGGTAAGACCGGCATCGGGGACCACTGCCCAGCCCCACTGGAGGTAATTCTGGAACTGCTCTGTCCATCCCTACTGGATGGTATTGCTCGGTGAACACCGCTGTACTGGATATCCCTACTAGATGGTAACCCACTGGCGAGCCTTGCTTGAAACAACTTCAGCCCAGCTGGAACAACCTCATCCATGCTGGAACAACCTCAGCCCTGCTGGAACAACCGCAGCCCTGCTAGAAACAACCTTAGCCCTGTTAGAACAACCTCAAACCTGTTGGAACAACCTCCTGGGTAGAGGTTCGGTGCCCGCGTAAAGTGTTGGTCACACCGAAACTAAAATCTCTACCAGGGAACATGGAGTAACGGGGGAAACTCCCCAGGCCTCACAAGGCGATCTCGCTCCAATCTGTTGAGTCACTGTCGAAGTGAACCGAGTCAACTCACCCCAGAAAGTGGGGAAAACGCCCACGCTGCATGAACACCTGTAGTCGCAGACGGTGTCGCAGTCTGGTGAGAGGGGCACGGTACTCAAACCCCTCATAGCTGAAGAATCGGAGGAACCAAACCATCTCTACCGGTCAAAACATCGAGAACAAGACCAGGGGGAGACCACTCAACCCTGCTGGTCAGACAAAACAGCACCAGGCCAGGGGAAACTCTACCCTGTTGGTCCAACAAACGAGAACAAAGCCAGGGGAAAACTCCATCATGCTGGTCAAAAAACGAGCACAAAGCCAGGGGAAAACTCTACCTTTGTGGTCAAACAAACGAGCACAAAGGGGCCCCCTACGTCGTGAGAGGTCAAAGTACGTAAAGCAGATCATGGAACGCACGTGGGGCCCACACGACGTGTGGCCCCAAGTCAACCCCAACTGAGCGCACAAACATTCTCAGGTACAAACAACCACACGTACCTCCAAGCGCTCCCGTATACTCCTGGAGTATACCTCATTCCAGCCCAAAGGCTATCGTGCACATGGCACCCAGCGTCAACGCGAAGGCGTGATGTAACAACTCATCCTCAAAGGCCCATGCACGACCAACCACATCTCGTGAACCATTTGTATCACTCTCCCAAGAGTGCACGATCACACGCCAAGGGTCCGCTACAAACAAGGTAGGACGAACCGCCACCGGTGCACCTCTCAGGATCCACATTTAACAAGATCACGCAAGAGGCTACGCACAACCAAACGGATCACACTGCTGTGATCCTCACAGAAAAACATGCGAGTTCGACTACTTACTCGCCTCCAACGGATATCCGACAGAAAAGTTACCAACAACGCCTCACGCCCGAACGACGTCCCGTGATCCCGAGCCTCGGCCCCAAAAACAGTCGGGCGCATCGCACAATTGTGATGCCCTCGGGAAAACACGTCAAAAGTACTACTCACTTGAGTGAAACAGATATCCGGAGAAAATGGTGCATCCCGGCGCACCGCACATGAGCGGTGCCACGTGGGACCCACATCCCGGTCCCGAAACTCAATGAACTGATCACACCGTTGCGATCCTCTCGAAAAAGTACAAGAAATGTACTATTCACTTGTCCAAAACGGTCGCCCGGTGATAAAGTTGAAAATCACCATCAACTCCCGAAACGGCCCTCGCGGGGCCCGCACCATCATGCAGAATTACAGCGGGCAGACTGCACCAACACGATGTCCTCGGAAAAACACCCAACATCGACTGCTCGCACGCCCCGAACGGACGTCTAAGGAAAAAGTCGCTAAAAACTGCAGTCAGCTCAAAAGAAGGGTCGTGGGGACCGTGCCTCATATTTGGCCTCAACACCTGAAACCACCCTGGAAACCTATGCCTCGATGCCAGGGTCCCAATACCACTGACAGCGCTCAAAACGGAAGTCGTACGTGTCTGCGCCGTCCAAAACAAGACCCGCCGAAGAAACGACTAACCCCTCGACGTACATGTCGTGCCACCGAGGCACCTCGTTTCGGGAATTAAAATCTCCCGAAACAATTTAAAAAATTTTTCCTCGTCGATACGGTTCCACTGTCGCAGACGGTACTCAAAACGGACACCCGTAGCGGAAAATACGGGTGTTCGAACACCAAGTGGGCAAGGCCCCTGTGGCTGGACCGGCCTGGACCAGCCGGTCCGCCCGGCCTGGACAGGCATGCGGCTTAGCCGCGCGGCTGGCCGCTGACTTGTGGTCCGCACGCAGACCGGCCACGAGGGCCGGTCGCGGCCGCCGCGTGAAGACCCGCGCGGCGCGGGTCTTGGTCACTGCACGGGGGTCGCGTGACGCGGCCCCGCGGTCGCCGCTCCCTGGCGACCGCCGCCTCGCCGGGCGCTCCGCCAAACACCCCTGCCGACGCCCGAGCACCCCGCTGTCGACGCCCCGCGCCTCCACCGGAGACCCGCTGCCGCGCCCAGCGCCTCCACCGAACACCCGCGGACACCCCGCGAACACCCTGCTGTCGCGCCGTCCGCCCTCGCCGCACCGCCGCTCGAACCCATCGGAAACCGAAAACCCTCCAACTTCGGCGGACGATTGCGAACGCCTCCAAACTCCGATTTCAAATCCGAAACAAGCGTCGGAAAGAAAAAATTTTATACTACGCGTTCATGGGCTCTGTTCGAAAATCCGACAGAGTTTCAATACAATTATTTGAGTTCGAAGTAGGTCCGGTGAATGAAAAACGCAAAGGACAAATCCTACCTCGTGGGGCTTCGCCCGAAGTTTCGCGACGATCCGCCGGCACCACCACACCTCGCCAGACTTTCTTTCTGGAGATGGAGGAGGAGAGGGAGAGGAGGGTATGCCATGCTAGGGAGAACAACCAAGAGGGGGGGAGAAGTGTTTAAAAACAAAACACTTAAACCCCCGCCCATGGGCCCCGTACCCGAACTCCCAATGGGGTCGGGATTTAGCCTCCCCTATGCTAAAAACCACTCTCTAAGTGCAACGGAAGTCTCAGAATTTTATTTCGAGTCCCCGTTCAAAAGTTATTAAACTTAGCGCCCGAAGCCTCCAAATTACAAAAATGCCCTTGGGGCCATTTTTCATAGACGGGCCGCGCCCGCAAAACTTATACCACTCCTAGGGTAAACGACACGCTCCAAACCCAACAATGCCCACGGTTTTCCAATCCGAGCCACCGTTTAGGAGATACTAGTGTTTCTACATTAAACGAATAAATTAATTTTTTAATTTATCTGTTTAACCTTCCGGAAGCGAGCAAGGGGTCCAAACATCCCGCGCCGACATGTTTTATGTCGTTCCTAGGGTAAACCCCCCATTCCGGACCAATCCGTACAATCGGATCCCTGATCTGGAACTCCATTTAGGATTTATCCCATTTATTTAGCTTTTCTAGTTTGAAGGCACTGAAAATTAAATTCCGGCCACTCCGGGGCTCAGAATCGCACGCCATCTGAGGGCACTGCTCTGGATTATTATCAAGAATATTCCAAAGTCTTTATCGGAAAAAACTGGGTTCTTACATTATTATACCACATAGTTTAGTAAAACATGTGCCAAATGGGAAAACACAACTATCTCCTAATTCTAAAATCCCATGGTTACCAAGGAAATATGGACGGTTTCTCTTAACACTTTTCCCTCTAAACCACTTCCAAAACATCCCAAAAATATAATTAAAATCCCCAAGACCATAACCCCATAGAATATAGCTTAAAAACCACCACGATAAGATGAAAAAAAATCTAAATAGACCTTAGAAATCTGAGAGGCATTTCAACCCTTAAATTGAATAACCATTAATTCAATTTTTCATTAAAAATAATCAGAGATTGCATGGGAATAATGTGGATATTCTATAGTATTTATCTAGATCAAAAATGTTGAGAGGATTATCTCACACCAGAAAATCCATTCATTTCAACTGTCTTTTTATTCATTCAATCACCATCATTTTTCCATCCACCAACTTCCTTGGACTGTATGGAATTTTTTTCATTAAATTTATTTTTTTCTGGGGTTTTTATATTTACTTCCTCTAGAATAGAACACACATTTTTTTCTCATCTTATTTAATCTTCCTTACAACTACCTATTATCTAGGAAAACATTCATCAAGATCTTCAGATCATGGTCAAATTTTTTCCTTATGTTCGGTTTTCTTCCACACAACAACCTTTCAGATTTTGGAAGCTTTCCTTTTTGTTCACCAAATTATCCCACCACAATAATATTTTCATGCATTTCTCAAGAGTATGTTCAGAAAACATACACATTCCATAAATGTTCTTATCTTTTGTAAAATTATCCTATAATGGTAATATTTTTCAATATTTAAATTATTCATTAGAGATTTATTCAACCATTATAATATTCTTTTTTCTCTCTTATACCGATTCCATTTGTTGAATTGCATTTAATTAATTAACTTTAATATTTATTACTAGTTTTCAACCATCCATAGTATGACATTTACTTCCAAAAAATAATCATATTTTATTTGGTGCATCAATTTCTTTTACTTTATTCTTGGGTTCAATCTTTTTTGTAACTTTCTTTTCATTAAACTCCAATGAGTACTTGTCATCTCCCTATCTTTCACTTTTCTAAAAAAAATATCTTTAATCCTTTGGATGTAACTAAATTATGCTAGGTAGTTGTAAACTAGACTCATTATTATAATGAAAACTTATTCTAAAACTTCCACATAACTTCTCAAGATATTCAAATCTTTTTCATGTCAACTGATTTTTCTTTTTCACAATCTCAAGTTGAATTTAGAAAAATTTCTCTTTACTTCAATTTTTCTCACACATTATGCGTGGTTTCTCAAATTTTCATACATTGTAATATTATTCCAACATTCGATAGCCAGGTTTATGAACATTGCACAACACTAATAAGATCTAATATACCTTATCTTATTTCATTGTGTTACAATATAGCTGGTGGATGTTTCTTTATTTCTTTTAGTAAAAACAAATTAATTCTAAACACCTTATAGGTAACTTATTCAATTATTACTTTCCTCCACCTTAAAGTATGTAGTATGAATTTACATATTTGTTCACTTATTTTTTGTATTTGTTTTGTAATCTTCACTATTCAATGATTCAGAATTAATGCAAATGGTTTTTTGTAGAATTACGATTTATGTTTTTCTATGCTTATAAGAAGATGGAACTTCCAATGATCTCACATTCCTCTAACCACGATATATTTTTTATATGAAGTAAAAATTTCCTTCTGAATTTCATCAATGGATCTTATCATGAATTTATGTGAATATTCAACATGAGTAGTTTCCAAGTTTCTTTTTTTTACTTCCAACCCCAGACACTTTAAACTAAATGTGTTTTTTATGATCTTTGAAAAATTTCACTTTACCATCTCATTCAACTTTGATCCTTTTAAATTTTTCTTCTTGAAAAATACTCATATATTTAAATGAATGATATTGTTCCTTTAAACTTTTTTCCTTGACCTCTAAGAGAGTATTATTAATATTAATGATTTCTTTGTGAGTATACTTGATGGAATGAAACTATTCTGTAATAATATAATTACATATCACTCTCTCACAAAAACTTATTTATAATTTAGAAACAATTAGGGAAAAATTTTCATAATAAAGTAAAATAAATTATTAATTTACTTCTATAATTTTTGTGAGATATTTTCACTTTCTAAAATTCTTAGGAAATGGTTCCTCTATATCCTTGGATTTCGATTCCAGCTATGGTGGATCATCCTATATACCTTTGATAAATGAATGTATATATATGATAACTTCATTAGGGATATTTCTCATATATTTCTTGTTTTCGTATTAAAAATCATAAATAGTTTAAAAAAATTCATACACTTCACAGCAATTACATTCTTCTTTAAAATAATTAATTTTAACATATTTTTGAATAAATTTACCACTCAAATTAACATTATGTTGTGGTGGATTCTCCTTTTTCTAAATTTTAGACATTAAATTTTACTCTTTATAAGATTATTTCATATATTGGTTATAAAATATTTTCTTTAAGCTTCAATATTTCCACTTAAAAAATTATATTCCATTAAATTTAATTTTAACCCCAGTGTATGATCATCTAGAGAAGGTATGTCAATGAATTTGTTAACTTCAAAAATAATTATTTAATCAACTTCTAAAAATCCATACGTAATTTAAATTAGTTAAGCATAAATTAGAATAAACTTAAATAGCCAATAATATAGAACTTATTCTATGATACTGCTATTTAGTTCAAGTGGATTGTGTAGTCACTAAAATAGGGGGGGGGGTTAATCTTATGTTACCAAATTTTAATGATTAAGTTTAACTTAAAAATTTTACTCTTTTAATTTGATAAAATATTTATCATTATTTAGGATATATAGATATGTGATGTGCATACTAAACACTTGCCCCCTCGTGCATTAAAGTTGATAAATGGAAATAAAAAACACATGAATTTTTTCAAGATTCAACACTATTGTGGGAAACCTACACTTTTTTAAAAAAGGTTATACAAATGGTTTGGAACTATTGGTATACCCCCCCCCCCAAGCTGTTGGTATATCCTACACTAATAGTTTGGGTGATGTTGGTTTATTCTCCGTCATTATGGGACTATACCAATGGATTAACCAAACTATTGGTACATAATACTAATACTAATTATTCTCAAACTATAGGTATAAGTAATTTCAAAGGAAATACCTATACCAATGGTTTGGTAGAACCATTAGTATAGTTACATTATTGAAAAAAAAATATAACAAAATGTATTAATCCCACAAACTCCCTCTAATACTCCAAAGTCTTTTCCATATTCCTACAACATCTTTTATATATATATATGTTTGTGTGTGTGTGTGTGTGTATGTTTAATTTTTTTTAATTAATGTATTTATTATTATTATTTATCCAAATTAATGGAACCACATATTCCAAAAATTTGAGAAAACCATTGGAATAGGTTTCCAAAAACATTACCTATACTAATGATTTTTTCCAAACCATTGGTACAAGTGTCCATAAAAATTAATTATAACAATGGTTTCCTCCAAACCGTTTGAATAGGTTTCCAAAAAAAAGTACCTACACTAACGGTTTGAAAAAACCGTTGGTAAAGGTGGACATATACAAACCTAGGACAATAATTTTCCTAAATCATTGGTATAATTTTCCATGAAAATAAATTATACCAGGGGTTTAGTCAAACCATTAGTATTGGATTTCATATACATACCTATAAAAACAGTTTTCCCAAACTGTTGGTATATGGTTCATATACTAATGATTCTTAAAACAATTAGTACAGTTCATATTTCTAGTAGTGATACTCATTACCACATTCAATTATTATCTGGATACGTAGACTTTCACTATTCTCACAAGTGTTAAAATGGGTAAAGTTATTATTTTTGACCCCAAAGTATAGTCTTCATCCAAAACTTCATGACCGTAATACTACACATACGGTGAGATAACTCATGAAAATATCTTTATACCTATTGGTAGGAATGATGGTGTTGTTTTTAATCAAATCCCCGGTCTTCAATGTTTATTCATGAATTTTTTCATGGATATAATATAGATTTCCTATAATCTTCTACTGAACTCACATGTACATCGGCATATCCACTAATTTTAGTAAACTGAATTTTTGATGTTCTCAAACTACCTCAAACTTCAAAATATATATCTTATAAAGGATAAAATTTACATTGGTCAAGATCTTAACTTTTGGTCACTTGAATTCAGATACCTTACTCTTCTTCATAGGAATTTTGATTACTGATCTTATGAAATCTTTGACCAAGTGACATTTCAATGAATTTAGTTTAGTAATTACCTCCCTTAAACTCTTCAAACTTTTCTAGAAGAAATGATCTTTCACATTTCCCCCAATCAATCAATACCTTTCTTTGATTGAGCTGGACTCATTTTATAGGCTCCACTTTCTCAGATCAGTTTGGTCATTTCAAATCTCCAAACTCCAAGGCTCCACCCATTTCCATTTTTTATATACATTATAAATATTATAAAATAATTAATTCAAATTAAACATATAAAAAAATATAGTGAAAATTTACTTTTTTAAACCATCCTAAAATTATATCTACACACAGAAACTTAATGTTTTGAATATTGAACATTAATTTTCTATAGAAACATCATAAAAATTATCTGACTTCCCATAAATGAGAAGTACCTAATAAATTTTAATTTCATTTAATTTTTTTTAATTTTATAATTAAATAATGAAATATATTTTATGTATTCGTCTAGAAATTTATTTTACTCCAACTTCACTCAAAATCTAATTTCTCAAATGCTCATGCATGCAGATCATCTCATTTTCTTCCTCACACTATTTATTCTCCAAAACACTATAGATTTGAAAATAATATTGTATATACATCCAATAAATATTATTTAAGATCTCCCATGATATTCTACCTTTTTATTCTCTACTTACCACTATTTTTGGTAATTTTAACTCTATTTTGTGTAAAGTTTTATAAAAACTCTTAATGTGTATAGTATTGTTACCCCCAAAATTTCCAATCACAAACTACCACATGCACTCAATTTTACTTTCACAGTTCAATATTTTTTCTATAGATTCAAACTCATAATTCCTCCCAAGAGAAAAAAAATTCTCATAGAACACATGATCAACCAAAATTCACAATAAAAAATGATCTAAAAAAACGTCTTCCAGTTACGGTGATCAAATCACCTTCCATTTCCTCTAAATCATCTTCCTTAGGGGAATAATCATTTTCATCCTCCTTCCTTATAATTGAAACACAAAACCTATTTTTTCTTTCAAAATTCACATAGAACAACATATTAATAAGAATTCATTATCTTCTGATCACTAAATCCATTCCATGCTCGATCTTTTTTGTCTAGTAACCCATAAAAAATGGTCTTCTAATTCCATTACTTAAATTTCATGAAATTATAGTGTACTTATCATTTAATTATACTAGTAGTATCATAATATTGGGATTTATCTTTCAAAAACCTAGAAACAGTGACTGTACCTAAATATTTCATCATTCTACAACTTATCTTCATCATATGAAAACCTCCACATATAAGCCTATAATTTTAATAAAAAATTTATATAGAGTCCCACATGCATAAATGATCATATATTGCCTTAAATATTTAATTATTCTAGAATATAATTAATCATATTCATTGTAAATATTTATTAAGACATTTTATTCCTAAAGCTAATGATAGCTACCTCATGAATATCATGGAAATCATATACAAACCCCAGGGGTGTGGTTGAATTAAATTCCCGTGTGAATATTTCTCTTAACAAACAAATAGTGTACAATGAAATTAGTACAAAATCATTTTATTCAAATTTATGGGGCTTCTAAATTAATGTGGATGTCGAATCACATGGTAGTAAAATCCCATGGCACCAACCAGTTTTATGACCATCAGTCCATCTCTCTTCTCCTTGGCCTTATCATTTAGTAGGTGATCTATCTTCTAACCTAAATTTCTTCCCAAACTAATTTCTTCTCAAATTTTTTCACTTTTTTTATTTTCTAAATGAATAATTCCTTTTACAAAAATGTTCAATATGGATACAAAACACAAACATGACTCTTATTAATTCCGATAATAACTTTTGAAATTTTTATTCAAACTCTGATTATTAATTCCAAAGTAATTATCAGTTGTTATATTTAGGGAATTAAAATACCATTTTCACTAAAATTTATTCCATTAAAGATCAGGGTAACCAATAAAATTAATTATATTATACTTATGTTGACTTAAATGAATTTATTTACATCCATCAACACCATTCAACCTCCCCCCTCTTTGTAACAATAAGTGACATGGGAATTCCATCTTATGATGAACTTGTTCGATTATCCTCAGTGTCAACTTCCAGTACTATAATATACATCTATAGTGCTCCTATATTCAATTTTTTCTCTAACCATGAGTATAAAAATTTGGTTTATTTAATTTGAACTATTGATGATCTCACATTTAGAACACCCATAGGTATCTTAAACTTTATCCTCACCAAATATCATTGAATTTATTTTAAATCCATGATGGAAAAAATAAAATAATTCACTAAGACCATTAGATGTATTCTTCAAATTCAAACCTCCAAGGAATCCAATACATGACTTTTCAAGAATGTTGCATTATAGAACTCCCCAAGAATAGTATTCCTACCTGGGTCTCTCAACACCAAGGCATAAAAACCGGCCTTATCCATGGTTTCCAACTAAGAACCAAAACTCAAAATAGACCTTAACCTTACCTTGAATAATATAAAATCTCACATGAAGTACTATCTTTTCTTTTATTCCTAATAAAAATAATATAATTCTTAAAAAATAGAATGCTTAGCCCTATCTCTTATACATTTAACATAATTAAATCATGAATATATACATTCCTCAACCAAGGTCGCATCCTCCCACACACCTAGAACCAACCAAAAAATACTCAAAATCCATAATGGAAATGGAAAACCTTCCACTCTACCAATAAATTTCATAACTACCTGAGGGTAGATTATGGTGTAACCAGGGTAGTTACGATGCATTTCCATCATACTGAGTAACATTTCAGTGTTAACCTCTACTATATGGTGTATAAAACCCCCTTTTTTCAGTGGCATGAACCTCATGGCTCCCCATTATAGTGTTTCCTAGAGCCTCCTTTCGTAATGGCCTATATCATGGAATAGATAGCCCTTTTATAGTGTGATCTACTACCTGTAGTGGATCCCCATTCAGAACCTAGGGCTAACACATCAAGAACGGATGAAATAATCACCTTCCTTAACACAAACTACTCCCTAATATTTCTATAGTGCACTAAATTACCATCATAGGGAAATATAACATTCCAATGTGACATCCTAAGGGTATCTTTATAACTAAATCCTCCCAAGATAAGAATGCCACATCTTAGGATTATATTGCATATACTACCCATACTAGACAACCATTACCTAATCATACACATGATAAGGTGTTCATACTACATACCTACACAAATATAATGCCATTAAAACATGTAAAAATATAAAAAACATTATTTTTATTTCAATTAAATAATATGTCAACAATAAGTTATTTGGGAAAAACTATTTGTGTTTTCATTTATTGAAAACTTTTTTTCAAATCATTTTTTAAATTTTTCATTGCTAAAAACAATTTTACTAAAATATTTTTTCCTTTTATAAAACCATTTTTGACATACAAGATTTCATGTAAATGTATAAAGAAACCTATATGCCTTATATAATGCTTGAACAGACATCCTCTTTTCATCCCGAGTTAAATGTAAATGAATAAATAACAAGATCAACCTAAAACATCATGCTTTTATAAACATATCAACCAAAATAATGTAAATAAAGTAAAATAATCCCACACTCCTTGAAACTCAATGTTTTCATTGGAAAATGTGTTTATGATGAACCAGTTTGAAGTCCCATTGGAGATAAATAAAATTCCTAGATTTATCCACCAAGTACCTAAATAGTAGGAAAACTAATAAAATTATATGATTCTACATTGTAATGGCCCAACTAAAATAATCTAGCTGAAACCTTATCTGGAAAACCACATGACCTTGAGCATGCCTCCTCGTATTTCAGAGGCTATTGACTAGTGAATACAATCTATAATCAACATGGGGAGATTACATTCTCATTATTATCACATAAAATAACTTATAAGTAACTAAATCAATAAAAACATTAGTATAAGTGAAATTATATACAATAAATAACTATCCATCGATAATATACAACATTATTATTCTAAAATAGAAATAATATCTATGGAAAATGCACATAAAAACATAAAAAAATAATTCATACTTGGAAAAACAAATATATAAAGTAATATAAAGAAAAATTATATGGGAGACTCAATTATAACACCCCAGTCCCTCCTCAGATTGGTCACCCAAATCCCTAACTAGCTACTCCAGCCAGATCTCTTATAACCCCTTTCACCTGAAAGAGAAAAATAAATATCTGCATGCACCCCAGGGCACCCATGTAGTGATCGACTAGATACTATCCTATATATAACATGTGACTAGATAATATCTCATAACATAACTCATCATCATATACCCTGACCTATCACACCATGATCGACCATAATACACATACCCACTACTATATAGAATCCCACAAAGATATTAAATTCATATGGACACAATCCATCTACAACAATGCATTTTGATCACACATGGCAAAACCCATGCATAAAAACCCCCTCAAACATAACCCAAATCCTAGGAACACAAGGTACTCATATCACCACTCCCACATATATCACCAATGCCCAAGACTCCTTTATAAGGAATAAGAGTCCCTTAGAAGACTTCATACAATTCCTATTCACTAAATCCACAAAGGCTCTAAGGGTTTGTCACAAATTCACTACCTCAAGGTGTCACTTTTTTAAGTCTAATTGAGCTAATACATACACTCTCAATTCCTTAAGTATAATGAATCCCTATCATTTCTTAAGAAAAAACCCATTGAGGGTAATCCCATTACTATAACCTATCAAGAATACCCAACTGAATTATAGATGATAACCCCCTTTAGAGCCTAATACCCACCAAAACCAAAATATCTCTCGAAATAGTGACTTTAACCCAAATAACCCACATCACCATCCCTCAACCCCAAAAAGTGGTTTTTTGTTCTATAAAAAACACATGATCCATTTCCCATACAATACCTAAAACACTTCATAGGTAGAAACCTCTACCTAAGTACCCCATCACATGAGAGACCATATATAAATCATCTCACATGGCCTTAAAATTGTCCATTCATCACAAACTACATGATTTTTGGGACCTGGAAAATTTTCAAATGGTATTGAAATTATTCCATTAAATTAGAAAATGACGAAAACTAAACCAAATGATTACTTGAAGGAAATTTTTTTAAAGGATAAAAATTAGCAAAAGAAAAAAGTCGAACCACAAAGAGGGAAACCCTTCATGGATCACTGTTCCACATGGAGAACTTCATTGTGAAGATTCTTGTGAGTAGAACCATTCTTTGGAGGCAGATAGTGGCACCATCTCCACAAACACAGTCATTTGTGGGATGGGGATGGAGAAATTCACCATGTGAACTACATCCCTTGTAGAATCAAATGGTCGGTAGGCAAGGTAAAGCCTTCCTAGGAATGAAATGATGTCATTTGAAGGACCAAGGCGGTGATTTCACCTCCACTGAGTGAAACCCCACGACCTCCACTGATTAAGTTATCCACATATTAGGTAAGGCCCATGGGATTCCACAAAAGGAGGATCATGGCCTCGTTACAAAGAACCAACTACACCGTTCTCAAGTTCACTGATTATATATAAATATAGTTTGAGGGGATCCAAATAAAGGATCGAAATTATAGAGGATTGATAGTCAAAGGAAAAAATTGAAAGATCTAGAGAATCCAGACTCATTCGACCTTTACATGTAGGTAAAAAACTTGTTGTATAACATTAATAAATATAATAGATTAAACTTGGTTATTCATGGGCTAAAGAACCCTCACGAGCATACTCTCCAAGAGGTACAGAACCAGTAACCCCTTTACAGCCAAGAACCCCGCATAGATAAACTTTATACATATGGAACCCAGCCCAACATAGATATCCACTATATTGGAAGAATTCAGTTGTGCATACCAATATGCTTTGTAGATGGAACCTTGTCCCGCATAGTTGAATGGTACGCAGACTCCACCCATGTTCTCATACTGCAATTGTACATGGATAGCCTCTTTGCTCGTCTAGAAACATGATATATAGAGGAACCTCTATCTGACATGAGAACCTTCCATGTGAAGGTGGTACCCTATTGCATTCCACTCTCTATCCCCTATCATTACCTTCCGTCGCATCAGTAGTACCCATGTCGACTCCTTTATAAACCAATCCAAAAATGTTAATCAAAATAATTTTCCAAATCTTCCAGACCCGTATGATAAAACCATCGGGCACACTAGCATTTCATTTTGAGTTTACATATCCATGGTAAGAGGAGACATGTTGGTTATCCCAAAAGTAAGGCGGACCTCCCGGAATGACCATACGTTTACATTTCCATGGTAATGCGGGGTCTATCCTTTGGATACTCCCATGTATCTCCCGATTCTAGGAGGGAATAGAGGGGATAAAACATTCTTTTATTTTTGAAAAGGAAGGATATCCTTCCCCCCAAAACCAAATACAGGGCAGTCCCACTAAGTTAAGCCCCTAGATTTTTTTTGCAGGAGGTTTCACCTATGCTCCTCTCTGCCATTACTCTGGAAAAATTTGGATAGGACACCAAATATAACTGTCCTGGATATGAAAACAAAATAAGAGATGGGAAAATATTAACTCCTTTACCTCTTCCCTTGGGATTTACTACCATCAATAAGCAGATGTTGTGGGATGTGTGATATTCAAATCCATTGACTCCTCTTGTTTCTCACAAAGATCATGACTCATGTGGGTTTAGAGGTTAGTGGCGATCATGAAATCCACATAGACACAAATAATGGGCCTCCCAGAAGGTGTAATACCCAACAAAATCTCCTTGAATAGGTATCTCCTATATGCAATCCCCAACCATATCCCTTCTGTGTACCTTGAGCCTCCTCTAAAGTCTATGTCCCGGCTCAAAAATAACTATGAGAGCTTTGATAACCAACTAATTGGGATACATAAAAAGGCTTCCTGAGGTCCAAAATCGACATCCAAATCAATTTAATGTTTTTTGGACTACATCCCCAATATAGTCACCTCCACCCAGGAGATTGTATCCATTCTGAGTACCTCAAGCTACTTCGACATAAGTCCCATGACACCCTTGACCAGAAAACCATTCCCCTATGTTTCCTTGATGTATGATGTTTAATTCCATGGTTGGGTCCTTATCCCATGACCTTAAAATGTGACATGTCCAATAAAGTGATACCAAACTACATAGGTTCTTATTCCTCTCATGAGGATACATAGGAATCCCATACTATGGGTTCGATACCGATATTGAAAATACTTTCGTCCCTCCTGGATGATAATAAACTCTAGTGTGTCATCCCATATATCTTGAAACCATCATTACTTGAGAGAATGACTAAATCATCCATGATTTATCTATAAAAGGGTAACATTTATGAGAACCTTGAATACATATAGATCCTTCCAACTATGGAGAACCTCGAATACATCCAGATGATTCCAAACGCATGTTTAATCATGATTAACTATTGCCCCAGGGATATACTGTATACACATATATGGAAAAGAACCAAGGATTTACGAACATATGAACATAGCTAAAATATATAATATAGTTCTAAAATACGAAATAGTTCTCCCCAAAATGGGGAGATGAGCCTGAGTTCCCATCCTCTCGACCAATGTGAGTTTTTATGTTTAGTTGGGAAAATCAGCCAATGAATTTATGCATTTACAATGTAGGTCCCTGAATCATGGATATGAGGCATGTTCCATGTTTCTTTCTCTGTAAAAAACCTGTTGGATACCATCAAAGATTTTATAGTTGATTCCAGTTATTTCACACCAATTAACCCCTATAATCGAACTACTGTGACACATTCCCCATCGGGAAAAAACAACAATGTTTTTCTTGAAAAAAATGAAAGAACCCAACAAAACTAATCCCTTTTAACTGTTCATCATGATCATAATGTTTTTAGGTTGAATCAAATGGTGAACCCAATGGGAATCCTTAAACAAGGTGGTCGTATTACCCCACCAATACCCCTTTCACATCCAAAAAGAAAGTAGGCAAAGTAAGATCATAAATTGTTCATCTGATCATGATATGCTAATTTTATGGGGTTTTGTTGTCTTTAATTTTCAAATATATTACAAGTTTTCATAGTTACCTTCAATCCAATGGAATAAAAAAAATTCTCATAGACACGCATGTTGACCAATGCACAGGATGAGTCTTTCACAAAGCAAAGGAATCCATCACCCAACAACTGTCTCCAACACTGGGTTCCAAATGCATTTATCTAGGAGTAAAACCATAATAAAACTCTCCCTACAGTGGAGGATGCAAGACAGGTCCTCCAATTAGTGAAATCTCACTAGTCATCTCCTTAGTAGTGTCCAACATTGTAGAATAGGGAAACCCCACTACCCGTATCTAATCTTTTCGGGAGCCAATCCCTGGAATATGACATTGAGTACCTCCCTTATCTAAGGGAGGTGGATGACGAAATGATCAATAACTTTATCCTTTCTACAAAAGAGCCCCTCTCAAGGGCCCCTACTGAAATATGTCACTATCGATGCCATACAGCTCATCATCCTATCTTTGAGAAGAAGAATGCTCTCTGGGTTCTTATTGAGGGAAGACAGACACAATTTCCTCAGGCTCCCTACAGAGGACGACAAACTTATTACCAGGAATAGGTCATCACCCTGATTCTCTATGAGATCTGCTAGACAAATATGGTGGTGCACTATGACCAGATGTATATTCTTGATCCCTCTTTTTAGGCCTACAATTAAAATATAGCAGAAAAATATTTTCAAGTTCATATTCCTTTCAGTGCTCGTCAGACCCATCATGCATGTTGGGTAGAAAATTATTGGTAGATGAAAATCCCTAATGATGAGGAAGAATACCATCATCCAAATAGGATGGAAACTAACTAAAAGAAGACAGAAATTTCTATTGACACATAATAAGTCCTTCATCCAAATAGGATGAAAAATTATGGGAAGTCATACAACCTAGCTAATGAATATGAATCCCACCAGACAAATATTTTGTCACACAAATATAGGATGATGAAAATTCCTCCTTACCAAAATGAATCCCAATAGTTAAATACAGTTGAAAATAAATACAATAAAAGTAAAATTCATGTGGATACATATCAATCCCATTAGAAAAATACAGCATAACATGAGTAGATGTAAATCCCTACTCACAAATATTAATCCCACCAATCAAATATGGTGGAAACCAGAGAAAATAGATTCTGTATCCCATCCATGAATCAGGGCTAGACTCATTCCTCTATCCTGAAATAGGAGAACCGCCAATATCCACTGGAAGAACATGAAGTAATAGAGAAGTTACATGTTCTTAATCTAATATTATAATGGTCATACATACTCATTCCATCCAAAAATGTCTCTCAATAGATCCTAACAATGATGGAGGATCGGACATCAATTCATGACCATATCCTCCAAACCTGTCAAGATGTAATCATGTCTGCAGAAATAGAATGGAATTAGGCCCACAACCCTATCTCCCTAAGTGGGGTGAATCACCCATAAAATAAGATGGTCACCCCAGAGTATAAATGCATCCATGATCTAGTCCATGATGGTCATCGTCCCTATTCCATGATAAATGGACAACCATATTAGGAACAATTACTCATTCCAACTGGGGGACACCGGTCCCCCATGGTGGACACTACAAGGTAGGCATATATCAATACTAGAACACAAGATGCTCATCGTTGTATCCAGTCATCCTCACATGAACCAATAAAATAGGAACCCATATATGAAGGCCTTTACCAACATAAGGAGGCCCCAATTTCCCTCAATAGATATCTCAAAAAAGAAATGCACCATGGTAACTGGAAAATGAAGAGAACATTCAAGAACCTACTATTCTTGAATATTTAGTTCTTGAAGTCATAAATCATTTATCTATAGAGTCTTAAAATACTATCAATCTGTTACCTAATTACAGAAGTGACATTATAATTTTCAATTTTACTCCCCACAACATTGTTACCGGTAACTCTGAAGGTTCTACCTATAGCATACACCACATAGGCTTACTTCATGGGAAAGAAAAGATCAATCATGAGAGTCTATCTCTTGATGAGCATCATGGTAGGCCTCCTCGTGACCATAAAATTTAATAGAAATAAGTCCCTCCCCTACCATCATCCACCCTGATGGTAATCTCTAGGGTGTATCTTGTATAAATTATCCTAGTAGTCAGACATCAAGCCATGATGGTAGTCCTTTCCATTATGGAATTTACTGTGAAGGTCCTCTCGGCATTAGAATCAAGTAGAAATAAGGCCCTCCCTTTTTTCATTCCACCCTGATGGTCATCCCAAAGATAAACACTACATATATTCTCTCTGTGAGAAAATACCAAGTCTTGATGGTATCCCTTTCCATAGCACCATCAACTATGATGGTCCTACCTACAGTCCAATTTCACACTAGAAATAAGGCCCTCCCATTGGCAATTCATTCATAAGTAATCCCTCATATTCTGAGTTTCTTGGATGTAAAGTTTTGGACATGTTAGATACCCCTTCAATGAAAAGTGATATCTTTTCTCAACCAGAAGACAGTCTAGGTCCATGCTCATCTTCAGAGACACTGCTATACTATTCACATATCAATGAGATCCCTACAATCCCCACTACTTGTGATGAAATTACCAAGAAGTTTCCAAATTGGGCCAATCAATAAGATGAATCTATAATAGTCTAAAAAATGTAAATCTTACTCATGGGAAGACAATTTTCCATGCATGACATACCGGTTATGTTTTGGCCCACAACCACTTCTCAATTAGACATACAAAGGGAAGTGTTATAAGAATTAATGTATAATATTCACCTAAATATATGGACAACCCTCCTCCACCAAAAAACAAAGTAATTAACCTACAATGGGTAAACAGACCATGTATAAATATTGGAGTAAATTAACCATAAAATTGACCTGGAAGCCTCTCATCTATATGGAAACCACGATCAGAGAGGCAGAAGAATGTTCTTGAACTGACCTGCATCAACATTTTGTACAAGTTTCATTTCTTAATAAATGACAACCCATATGACATTCATATCCAAGGATGGGTAGAAAATGGAGAATTACACTTTACCCCACATCATTTCTAGTATAACCAATAAAAATATGACATCCTGCAATTTCATCATTCCAAGATGGTCATCAAATGAAATTTAAGTGTGGTAAAGGTGGTATCATCAACATGAAATGGTCTCGAATAAGTCTCAAAAGTGTCAGGACAAACGAGAGTGATACATTGAAATACTTCTAAATCAAGCAACTGAGAACATTCAGAAGGCCTCTCATTTATGGGAGGTGAATAAATAAGAATTTATAATGTCCTCAGAATCAAATTGGTCACATGTAGATCTAACACCATATCTGGATCATACTTGAACAATGATGTACCAGATCAATAAATAAAAAATGGTAGTAGAACCTATTGCAATATTAGACGGACCCTAGCTTGCAGGTTTGGGGGAATTTTTAATATATGAATTCCCCCATATGACCAGAAAATCTAGGTCAAGGTATCATGACAAAGGAACAAGAGAAACCCCAAACTGCAAGGCTGGGGGCATTTTGACCTCAATCACCAGCAAAACTGACATCGGTCTTTTCCCACCTTGGGGGGGGGGGGTGATAAGTACAGAGGTCACCTATTCCATCCTATCTTATGATTTTGTTCCCCCATAAGGGAGGCATACGATAATATCACATCACGGATCCATTTGAGTTCCTCTTCACAAATAAGTGCGAAAAGAATTCGGAAATAGAAGGGGAAGATCCAATAAAGGACAGAAGAATATCCTTTATTATTAAATAGCTATCACCCCACCTACAATATGTTATGAATCAATGAACATCATGGAAATCAATACCCCAGACCACACTAAGGATGATGAAAACTTTGAAGATCAAGGAGAGGGCAGTTAGACATAAAATCTAATCCATACCGAACCTGACAATGTTCGTACTCAGAATTAGAGGGACACCTTAAATTTGGGTGATCCCTCAACCAATCCCTCATTAACTCTGTTGAGAATTTCCAACACGGGGAAGCATAAAACCATGTTCATATATGACTCACCTCATCCTTTTAATGAGAATACATCACTTACACTTGAGGAGAGAGTCACTCATCAAGAGGAAGAGATGAAAGAGTTAAGCCAAATCAATGTTGAGATACTCTAGGAATGTTGTCTAATAGAATATACTCCTCTAATTCCTATAGAAGAACCATGAAATATTCTCCTAGTAGGTTTGAATCATTTATAAGGGTTCATCCAGACAAATGAATCAAGGTAGGGAGGTTCATCCAGCACAGCGCTAGGGCCATCAGTCTACCTGAATCCAATATCAGAGGGATGTCAAGATTTTAAATTATTAATGAAATAATTGAAATAGGTTCAGGTAAATCCAAAAAGGATTACCTCTAATGGATATCCCCCTCAAGTACTAGAATCATCAACACAACCAATTTCCCCCCCTACTGCACCATCCGAAAATCTAACAAGACACACATCAAGGGCTCATAAATAACATCAAGACATTGGTAGTTCAATTGAAATCCATGGAAGGATGATGTGCTCCAATACTAATAGAATGTAAACATTTTCTTGATTGGGTGAGTATTTTTATACTACTACTAAACTTCAGGAACCATGTATTCCTAGTATTCAATGGATTAGGTGACCTAGAACAATATCTGATGTGTTACACATACTCTTGTGATCCCATTACCGGAACCCAAGTGAAAAAAATATGTATTTAAACATAGATGATTTGTGTGAACCCTTCATGGATCATCCTTTGAATGGTACACCAGTCATCCATCTCATTTGATAACAGGATAGGAAGATCTCTGATTAAAATTATTTTTCTAGTTCAGTTGAACACTATTATAGACAATAGTCAGCGACATCATGAAATGAAAACTACAGTGGAATGAGAGAGTCTCAAAATTCATTGCCTAGTGGAAGGGGTTGACCTAATTCTTGGTTAGAATGCTCCCACAAGATGATATTCTCATTATATGCATCTATAATCTCCAAAATGAGCTGCATGCACCGCTCATCCTAGTTAAATATACAAGTGGGTTCTGGGATTTCTCCATCATTTCCTTGGGAATAGAATTTTCCTTAAAATGGACCATGATATGGTCCTTGGAAGCCCCATAGTTCTCTAAAAAGAGGGTAGGAAGAGTTGAAATAACTTCTATTATGTTCAATCCACCCTCAGCGCCATCTTTAGCTCTGAGGTTAGCACCGAATCATGTAAGACCCTATAAACATCAATAGTAACCCCCACTCCAACCAGATGAGCGAATGGTATCCAACAAAAATTAATTCTAGGAATGAAGGATCAAAGCTTACTCATTCCACAATGACCAATTCCATGGCTATTTTATAGCCTCTATAAACTACAACCTACTCTGCCTACCAAAACCAAAAAGGGTTGATGAACATAGTCTCAAAGACGGGCCAAATTATTGTCCTTTTCATCGGATACTGGGACACACCATCCAAGAGTCTTTCATCTTCAAGGACCTCTTACATAGAATGATAGATTCTGGTCAAGTGAAATGGGTACTAACACTATCACAAGTGGTTTCTATATCCACCACTACCCCCAATGGGGGAGATGAGTAGAAAGAAGTTGTCAAAAATAGATCAGAAAATTTCAATAGTTGGATGAATAAAAATAGAATCAACAAAACTCATGGAATTATATAAGAATAGTTGAATAAACCATATGTATCTCTAGTTTCTCCTAATAAAACACAATAGATATCCTCATCCCCAAAATCATCTCGAATTCAACTTTTAAAAAGATAGTCTGATGAGGAAAGTAAGGAGAAAGTGCAGGAAGATGAATTTGTGTCAAGGACAAAATTATCCTTCACCCTCTTCGATTTCATGCCATAAAATATGAATGAACGGACACCGACCCACAAAACAGCACCACCAGAAGAAATTGATCATGTAGATTCATAATCCAAAGAAGAGTTTATTTTTTTCTCTATTAATGTCATAATTTAATGGACTCATTCTATAATGAAAAGTATAACTATGAACCCGAGTACGCCACGCTTGATCGGAAAGTCAAAGAAGATGCCAAAAAATTCAAGGATACCACGGAAGACACAACTATGGTAGAAACCAGTCTTATGGATACACCCCCACTCAAACTATCAACATTGTAGAAATGCAGGGAAGAGTGCTCCAGCAGACCCAACAGGAATGGTGAAATTCTACCGTACCTGCCACAAGTCACTCTTGTCCAATCATTTTGGAGTATCCATTAGATGAAAATTAGGTGTCTAATTTCCCTCAGCACATGTACATACATATCTAACCAAACCCATAAAGAGAGGAAGATCATATATCTTCAGTCTTGAGGGTAGATTCGTCATCATCAACTAAAGTTCATGTGAAAGGGCATCCCTATACAGGGAATCACTTACCTTTAGACTAGAAGTATGGCATCTTGAAGAAAATTACCTCAGTACTAGCCAAACAATCAATCCTAGAATCTATGAGTTTTTCCAGTGACCTCTTAGAAGTTCTCATACAGGTTCTACTAAGCCCCCATGAGTATGAAGATATGGTGGCTACCTCCAAAGCTTATTAGACAGAGATTGACCATGGAGAATATCATGTAGTGACTTCTTTACAGATCAAGATGAAGACCCCATTATGAAGGGATATATCAGACCCCTATACATTTTCGACATAATAAATAGTATTTATCATCTAAAATTATTCATTGATAATGGATCTAGAGTTAATCAACTCCAAGTGTGACCATTTTTTCGGTTGGGCTGCAATGAAGATAACCTGATGCCCTCAGTCACAACCCTATTGGGTTATGAAAAAAGTGAGCAGAAACTGTTGGGAAAAATCCAGAACAAAACTTGATTCATTTACCTTTTAGCCAACTTAGAATTTATGGTGGTTTAAAAAAACATGATCTTCAACGTTCTTATAGGAAGACCTTAGTTTCACCGGCATGCGGTGATTCCTTTATCCTACCATAAATGTGTCAAATATTGCACTGATGGAAAACATTGAATGTTGTATACCAATAAGGCCCCATTATAGTCTTATGAGTTTCACTATATCGATCCATAATTCTATGAGCATAAATGGAATAGATACTCGGTCAAAGGTATTGATTTTTCACCCCCCCCCCCCCCCCAATGGTTTGGAGATGTCCCTGATGAACCCTTCAAGCAGCGTGGTGAAGAATGTGTACTACCCATCAATCAGGTTGAGTGCAGAAGACCATTTTTAGCCATGAATTTTATAGACCTCATGATTATAGTCATATCATTCAATCCCAATAGCATTTAGGAATATGATGAAATCCAAATTGTGGTGAATGCTCAGAAAAAACGCCCTTAAACCCTCCTCAGATCTCTAGAAATTCACAGAGTCACCCACTAAGGTAGAATAGGAAGAAATAACCCTTCTATCCCATGTTACATCCTTTTAGTAACATCCCCCACCATTATTTGGGCCATGAGAAGTCACTTAATCCCTTGAGGTTCAACGTCTCAACTCTCCTTCTAACTATGGAGAGGTTATCATAAAGATTGTATCCCCATTGGAAGAAAGAGAGGACCAAGAAAGTGAGGAGTAAGAAGACGAAGATGATCTTGAGTATACTCCTCTAGCATTTGAGGAAGGCATATCAACCACCATTGATGAACTCAAAAAAAAATCTAGATACGAAGGAAGATCCATGACCTACCCTGATCAGTGTAACCATGCTTTCTGAAGAAAAAGAGGTGCAATCCTCCTCCCTAAAAAATAATTACGTTGTTTTTTTCTAGAATTACATATAAATTCCGAGGATTAATCACAAAGTGTCCAATCACCATCTCGGATTTCTAGAAAAATTATAGGGGATACAAATAGGTATACAGAAGAACTCACCGGACACATAATTCCAAAATGGAGGCTGAAGTTGAAAATGTTATTAGAGTCAAATTCATTTGGGAAGTCCGATATCGCATATGGATTTCCAATACCATACCTATTAAAAATAATAATGAGTAAATTTGAGTCTACATCGATTTCCAATATCTCAATAGGTACTGTCTGAAAGATGATATCACAGTCTCGATCATAGAGTTGATGATCGATAAAACCATCAGATATCATGATTTCTCTTTCATGGATGACTATTCATGATACAATCAATTCTGAATGGTCTAAGAAGATAGAGAATACACCACCTTCAGGGGTACTAGGAAGTATTTTTCTATTGGGTAAATCCCTTTTGTCTGATGAATTTGAATTCCACATATCAACGTTCCATACACCACATCTTCAAGACCTTCCTAGAAAAGTTCTTCGAATGCTATGTTGATAAACTAGTGTTTAAATTGTGAAAATGTCTAAACCACCTAATAAATCAATATTTTTTCTTCAACAAACTATAAAAACACAACTTGAAACTAAAACCCTGGAAATTTACTTTCAACATTACCTTAGGGAAATTATTCAGCTTATTCCTACATCATGGCGACATCGAAGTTGATCCCGAGAAGACAAAGGACATCCTTTTTATGTCACCCCCAAAAAACCTCATATAGTTGAGAGGACTTCAATGACATCTTGCCTACATTCGGTGCTTCATATCCATCCTTGCCATAAAATGTATTCCCTTTACCAGTTTGATAAAAATGGGGTTGAATATCAATGGACTGATGATTTTCAGGAAACATTTGACATTATCAATAAATATCCCTTAATTTCACCAGTACTATTGTCGCCCGTCAAAAGAAGACCACTCATTTTATATGTGACTACCTTGGAGAAATCCCAATGTTCCTTCCATGCACAGAAGAATGACTATGGTATCAAAAACATCTTTTACAATCTATGTCAAACCATGATCGATGATGAGACTCGATATTCAAATATCAAAAAGAGATGTTTGGACTAATCTTCATGGTCCAAAAACGGGGACAATACCTGCATCACAACGAGGTCTATTTGGACTTACATAGCCAACCACTCAAGTACATTCTCAACTTTCCAGTAATAATTGGACATTTGTTGTGTTGGGTGGTCATTTTAAAGCAGATTGACATCTAGTTCATGCCTCATGGAGCCATCAAAGTTCAGACACTAGCAGATTTCTTGGAAGATCACCCCTAGGATGAAATAACTTCATTGTAAGCTAAGTTTCTAGATTAATAGGTTTTCACTATAAAGGAATACACCCAAACATGGGAGATGAATTTTTTTGGAACATCTAGAAGCCCGATGGTGTAAGGGTTGGAGGATCCAAAGATTAACAAAGTAATGCTGAGAATCATACTCATATCTCTAGTAAAGGTGATCATACCTTACTCCATCATGTTGTTGGAGGGGTTTACAAACAATGAAACAAAATACCATGATTTCATTGAAGGGATAGATTTGGAACTTGAAGTAAAATTATAACACTTGAAAATAAAAATTGATTCAGAACTAGTCATCAAGATATTTAATGGTGATTATGACATCAAAAAAGTAAGAGTTAATCCCTTTATTTGATCACATTTGATGACTATTGGCAGATTTACCTTCTGAGATGATGTTAACCTATATCCCCTGATCTCAAAATGCTCAAGCTGATGCATTGGAAAATGTAGCCATGACTTTGGCTGACCTAGATCAGGATGAAACAATCATCATCATTGCAAACCACTAGATGGTCTCTACATTCATTTAGGTTGATACGAAAGAAATTGACGAGATCAGTCTCTTCCCTGAGCTCTGTGGTCCTACCACCAGTTAGATTTGTTGAATTATGAAATATCTCTAAAAGGGAGAACTCCCCCCCAGATAGATCCATGAGGGAGCAAAACCCATATATGAGAAATTAATTTTTTCCTATTTGATGGTGTAAATAAAAAAAGGTCTTCTATTAGTGAGTCCATGATGGGGTCCTTTATAGGTGTATTTATGGAGAATAGACCATTTCCTTCATGAAATAAGTACTAATTGGAGCCTTTTGTACACATAAATTAGGATCCAAGATCTCTCATCAAATTCAAAGTCTTTGATACTACTGGCCCACTATGATGTCGGACTGCACTAACTTTACCAAGAAATTTCATTCCTTCAACGTTCATGAAAATTTCATTCACTGTCCCCCTGAGTTACTACACATAGAGAAGTAATCCTGAACATTTTCCATATGGGGAATTGATTTTGTGGTACCATACCCACCCTCCATGACCAAGAAATTCATATAAATCCTCATAGAAACCGACTTTTTTTACAAATGGGTAGAAGTTGCACCCCTAAAAAAAATCGGGGCAAAAAAACATTTTCAGCTTTGTGAAAGCCAATATCATCACCATATTTGTTTTATATCATTCCATACTAGAGAAAAATGGCACCAATTTCTATTCTGATGAATTTGAGAAATTATATCAAGAGTATGGTATCAAGACCAACCGTTCATCCCACTATCATACAGTGGCTAACTGACAGATAGAGGCCTTCAACAAGACCTTATCTAATATAATCTAAAATATGGAAGATATGGATAAGAATTCATGTTCATACAAGCTTCTATAGGATCTATGGAGTTACAATAACACCTCTTAAGAAACCCTATATTCATTGGTATACAGAATGGAAGCAGTCTTACCTATCAAGGTTTAGCTAACCTCACTTCATGTTTCCATTTATGACCAATTCTCTATAAATGAGAAACCCTCGAAGTGACTGGATGATTTAGAAAAACTTTATGAAAATAGATTTCATAGCTTTCACGATTTGAAAGTTTTCCAAAACTATATTGCACAAGAATTTAGTTAAAAGGTTCGCCTCTGGTCTTTCTTCAATGGAGAAATGGTGTTGGTCCTCAGAACTCCGATGATACTCATAAACAAACCATCAAATATAGAACCAAAATGGGAGGGACTATATGTAATACATAAGGTCTACTACCATGGAGAAAATTCTCTGATTTAAATGGATGGATATATCATTACAGCACCTACCAATGCAAGGTTTTTGAAGAAATATTTCATGTAGGCAAATAAACTCATCCTCAAAACATGATGTTTAACCATACCAACTATTCCTTGTTACATGACATTAAATTGTGCTAACACGTCTTGGAAGTATGATGTTAAATTGCACAGCATCCATCATCATGATCATAAGACGTTAAAGTGTATTATGAGGGGTCCTCACCGCATGACATTAAATTACATGGTCCTTTAAGAACTGTGTGGGGTTTGATTATAATTCTCATGGGATACGTATTGATGACCAAACCATCATATTTGGTCAGAACTGTGACATTTAAATTTATTCATATATGTTTACCTTTTTCCTTACCACATGACGCTAAACTGTATGGAACTCCAAGAACTATGTGTGGCTTGATTACTTTTCATACGAGATACATAGTGACACCTAGATTCTTATGTCCTTGTTCAAACACCCAGAAACTAAAAAATTCCTCTTTTCTATTCATGGGTCATACCTACATAGGAATATTTCCAAGAACTACATGAATCTTGATTCATGTTCATACAAGAAACATAGTGATTCCCAAACCCTATGTCCTGGGTCCAGCCATGAATGAGAAAAAGCCCTCCCCTATGTATGGTTCAGGCCTGTGTGTATAATCATCATTAAATAACTATGTACAGCTTGACTCTCATCCCCAAGAGATATGTAGTGACACCCAAGTCTCCATCCTTTATCCCAACCACAACATTACCACACTTTAATGTCGGTTCACCTACGTCCTTACCATATGATACTAAACTACCCAGCATTTCAAGAACTACTTATCTCTTGATACTTTCCCATGTAGAATACATATTGATGTAAAGATATAACATATTGTACCGTCCACTCCAAAAAGCATAAAATTCATCCTCCCCTGCACAAAATCCAAGTCAATTTAAGGGACTTCTAAACATATCCTATTTGCAGGAAAACCACAAAATAAGAGTACCCCCTATGTATGAATCATATATTCATAGTAAATTCTCTAATAAATATGTGTGGCTTGATCCTTGTTTCAATGTGGTATGTAGTAATGTCTGGATCCAACATGTTAGGAATATCCACCACAAAAAAAATCCCCATATTCTACACATGAATACAGATCCATGCATAAGGTTTAAAATATGGATAACACATCAAGGATCTATTAAGAAATCCAAATACCCCTACATATGAGTCATATATATATAGGGAGATACATACATTATAGACAATTGAATCATGTATGTTACTTGTGTGTTCGGAAACATACTTTTCCATTGACAAGACTCGGCACCCCAGGGATATCTGATCTTCCTAAATCTCCATGGACATTGGAAATGGATGGTTAGTGTCTTGAGGAAACATCTTCTTGACTATGCACAGTATGCCCCAATGTCTATGCATACGTTGCTGACAAAAAGGTATATAAACCAAAGAAAAAAAATTCATCATGAGAGGATTTTCATATATCTGTACACCCTAATAGATCCCACACCCCATATCATTCTTCCTGATTTGAGGGACCCCTAGGATCACAATTTACATCTTCCTCCTCCTTCATTTCTGGACCATGCTAGAACATCTTGACTGACTTTCCATTAAGTTACTCATGATTTCCATGACTTCCAATCCCTAAAATGTGACACTAAACTATGATGCCACTATTCTAACCGTAACACATTAACTACATGGAAAAAGTCTTATTCTCATAACATTAAACTACATGATATCAAAAACCAAGGGTTGTTTAATGCTGTAGTGATTCTATGATCATTACATCCTAGTCCAACCACTCCAAAGTTAAAAATTCCCCCTCTCTCTGTGTGGGTCAGACTCATTCAGGGAGTTTTATCTTCAAGGTATATGTATGGATTAACTCTCTTCCTCACAAGATAAATGGTGACTCCTCAAAAGAATATTTTTTGTTTATCCATAAGACATAAATTTCCCCACTATCACTGTGTGTGAGCCATATCAACACAGAGAATTTCATAAAAGATAAAGTTTTCTTTCCCTATACTCTCATTTATGAAAAAAATATTTATGGTGGAGTCCAATGTGAGCTTAGCCCCACTAGTAAGCTCATATTCAAACAATTAACCACTCCCATGCTTGATCAAGATATGAAAGGGAGGATACGATATGGGTATGTCCTTACAGTAAGAAATTAAACTGTTTGGCCAATGTTCCGTCTTATGTGTGGGCTAATCCCATGAAAGGGAACCTCCCCACCCCAATGTGGAAAAACTTTATTTATCATTTTCATTGGGAAATTGTGACTTACAATGCCCCTATCACATTTAGGTATCTTCCATCCCTAAATCATACTCTATGCTCAGAAATGTCTGAGTCCTCATACCCTTCCACGACCATCGAAAATGGATGCTGAGTTTCTTGAGGACACCTCTACTTGACTATGCACAATATGCCCTGGTTTATTTTCATAAGTTTCCCACTAAAAAGTCTTTCCAACCAGAAAAAAAATTATTCCTTAGGAGAGTATTTTCCTATCTTTGTACATCTGAATGGATCTCATGCCCCATATCATTCCTTGGATTAAAAAATCCCTCAGGTTACAGTTTACATCATTTCCCCCATTTTTATGCCTGAACATGGTAGAACATTTCTTGTCAGACTACCAAGAAAAGTGTGAGTTTCTTCCCTCGTTTGGTCAAAATAAAGTGGTAAACCCCAAAAGTCCTATTTGTATAACCTTATATTGCACCATGATTCAACTACCCTTTACACAATCCAAATTAGTGTACGATTTGTCTCCCATTCATGATTTAAATTAACATGAATACCATCATTCTTTTCAGAAACCACTCCTTTGACAAGCCACCCCTCATGGTCTTGAGAAATACAATGTCCCATGAAATAACCATGGATATGGGAAATGGATGGTCAGTTTCTTAATGAATCCTCTGCATGACTATGAACAATATTCCCTAGTGACTCTATATAAGATACCCATAGAATGGGTCTGCCAACTAGAGATAAATTTTTTCCCAAGATAGGATATTCCTACCTTCGTACACCCCAATGAATCTCATTCCCCATATCACATTTCATGCCCCAAAATCATAAAAATGGGCTCAAGAAAACCCTTCACTCATGTCTAGAAAATATTAGGTTATTTAATGCAAATATGTCCTATTATGGGATTTTCCCTAAAAATTTGTGGTTAAATATATTCAAACTAAAACATCTGTAATGATAGTCTGAATTGAAAGACTTTAAATTGCCCACAAAAAGATACATGAAACTCACCACATTGAAAACCCAAAAAGGGAACCCTGGTATAATTTGAGTATCATCACTCTATACCAACAAATTTTATGGTTTATTCAAGATATCGAGCAATAAAAAAAGAGACACAAACATTATTTTGATGAAAACCCACAAAGGGCGGCTTAAGAAAAAGTCAAGTCATACCCGCTAAGCCCACATCATAATAGGATTAGGAAACAATTATGGTTATTATAGAGAAATACATAAAACTTGTTGGGTCTTTAATGTTACCCTAAAAACAATCAATTTACACTCAATGAGTCTCTTGGATCTAGAAAAATATTGAGCATGCTTTGATTATTTCACATTAATTACTCAAGAACATGATTCAAATTAATGTCTGGTTAAGATTAACAAATGAGGAGAAAATAAAGGAAACTCATGGATAGAAAAATAATTGTCTTTCATTTCATAAAGGCAAAGTAACATCCACATTCTGGAGTCTCTTTCCAATGATAATGATAACAAGAAAAGCGGAAACATGGGAAAACCAAAATGGTTACAGTGAATCCCAGATCGCTCTACTTAGGAAATTGACCACATCTTGGAGTGGACCATCAAGAGAATCTTACAAAGATGTCATATTCTTGGCCTCAATATCGAACATTAGGCATATGTGTCAAACATAGTCCCGCAGATCTTTACCTCTCTATCTGATAGCTTCATTATTTTTATTTGCTAATGAGAGTTGTTCCATTAGACTTGCAACTCAAGCTTCACATTACCGCAGCTCCTCAGTTTGCGCCGTCACTTGATCATAAGAATTTTCTTGCTTCATCACTAGGTGAGGTAGATTAGTGTTAATATCTTGTAACTCCTCTTTATGATGATGGGAGGTGTTGAATTCAGCAACGTCACATTCACGAACATATAGGTCATCTCAAGCTATGACAATGTGGTATCCAGGAAGGTGAAAGTGCAGATAATAAAAGCCTCATGAGGAAAAATCAATGAATAGTAACTGGAGAGTGTGCACTTGGTTAGTGAATTCTTCCAAACAGGTTTCAGTGACAATAATGTATATTTTAATCCATACCTATTCCTGCATAGCTCGATAACCCCAGATATCATCAAAATATTGGCCTTTCTCACATACTATCATGGGAATATAATTTGGAAGTGCCAACATGTCCAATGTAATTACACTAATTATTAATTCCTAAGTAGAGATATTTCCCACCTCTATAGATGGTTCACCACCTGAAGTTATGTATGGGGGGTTGGATGCGGCTTTAGGAATTCCCGGTGATGTCCCACTTGGGATAGACTCAGCACAACCACCAACAGGGTCAACCATAGATAACAGATCTGAATAACTCTTTATAAATATGGGGCATACGAATGAATCCCCTTCAAATGCATGGGAATATGGATATAATTACTCCTTATAAATTGAATAGAAGGAGATGCTATAACTAGTATGAGATTGGAGGTATTCAAGGGCATTTTCACCTGTCAAACTAATCTCACCAATATTTCATTAGGGAAACAAGTCACCACAGTTGATAACGCTCTAATGAAATGTAAGTTAAGGTTGTATTCAGGGGAATAAGGAGTCGTGTACTAGAATCCCCCACACCATCATGACCCAAAACTAGAAAAGGATTGCTGAATGGGATTCCATCTTGACCTGAGTAAATGGGAGAGGCACGACATGCCGTAGGCATATTAATTGCCTGAGAATCTTGTATGGGGTATACAGCCCACAAATAGTTAATTTTTTAATGTGAGAAGTCAGGATTCAATACCACAACAAAATAGTGTAAGAACATTTTTCTAAAGAACCACTCCCATCATCCACCACTTCTTTGTGAGTCACCGGGTGAGGCACAAATGTAAAGTAAGAAAATTCACTCAGTAATTCCACCATACTGTCAACATCCATGGTTTTTGGATGGACTGAGGCAATACTTAGTAGAGTCAGGTGGAATTCAGAATGAGGAACTGTCACAGTATGTCGATACTTATAACAAGAGAAAATCTTTTCTATCCAACCGTATAAAAATTTTGATGGCCCGCTAAGATGATACTGATGTCTTTCCTCCTGTATCTGCCCCCAATAACTCACAAATTCAAGAAAGGGTGGGAACGAATAGATTAATAGTCCGTCATTTGGATAATACAGTTTCCATCATTAATGTTCAAGATCAGACACCAGTATAAACATCATGAAAAGGGAAAATTAATCCACTTAAGAACATGAAAAGAAACTATCAAATTTGATATCATAAGATGTGTCTGATCGAATTTCATAACCCCATGTGGTATATCATCCTACCTCGAGGGTAGTACAGTAAGATCCATGAGTTTGTTGCCAATATTGGGTTTGATGTCTTCATATTTGGTGAAATTTCATCCTTTGTCTCTTCACTTTCAAGAATAATCACATCCAATCCTTAAACGACATGAGTGAGTGATCATGAAGATGATTACCGAGTAATCTATCTTCCAGGATCAATAATTCTCTTGACAACTAAGATACTTGCTCAAAATTTCTACAAATATTGGCCACCAGTAAAAATTCATCATACATATTTCTAAGGATGGGAATTCATCCTCTCTATTAGATATCCCATAAGCTGATCCAAACTTCACCATGGGACATGTGGAAGGTAGTGATTCATGAAAACCACTGACTGAGTAGTTAGGTAGTACCTCGCCTGACAAATAAATGGAAAATTGGGAAATCCACACAACCTGGTAAAAGTTCACAACATCCAATGGCCTAGGGGCTTCAAAATAGTATTTATGAACCCAGAACACCATGTAACATTAATCAGAGAAACATCCTCCAGATCATAGATCCCACTTGGAGCTCCACCCTCTGTTAGGGTTACCACGTGAAAGGATGATAATGGATGGATAGTTATGAATGACTGAATCCAAATATGCATCTTGGCCGTGATAATTACTCTGAATATACAATGATCTATCCAGAACAAATAAATTGATTCTTCATGATCCATGTTTAATTTCCCCTATAGAAGACACATTTTCTCGATCACAACATCTAGAAATCTCTCGATGGACAATATGAATATTATTGTCAAATGGCAGCAACAGAGCGTCATCATGGTGTCCAAATTTGTAATGAGGAAGTTGTCTAGATAGTGGATAGTCCATAAGTTATTATGTAATGAGGTCTTTCATAATACCCTCTTGAGGAATGATGAATGAATGAAGATCGTCTTCAACATTCTCGACAATTTCAGCAATCCTGTCAACCACATTCATTAAAACATGAATATGGTCTATCTCATTTATGCCTCAAAAGTTCATGAAAAAATTTTATCATACAAAAATTGGTAAAGGACTAAAATTAGTATGTATACTTGAAGTCCTGCAAAATAATGGACCATGGAAAACATCATTCGTGATCTAAAATTTTTCGTAAGCTTGTGAGGAACTGTCCTGTGAAGCATTAGCCAGAAAACTATTAGTTCACAGAATAGAAGATCCTCACACTGAACCCCACTGCGAAGAAATTTGAACTCACCGATCATGGGTTCAAAGTTTCATTTCACGGAACATGAGTTTTGTTCCTGGATGAAGGTGTCCACAAAGGGTTGTAGTATATTGTAATAGGTGATCAAGAGTGGGACACATGAGCATTTTGTTCATCGAGAATTATGGTAGATGAAAAATGACATGGGCACATTTTATATAGGTGTTCCCCACTACTAAAGGTGCACCATCATACTGCAAACCGACTCAAAACAAAATCACTTTTTATATCGTAATGAAACAATATTTGTCCTGATCAGATACTATTCCAATTGGAGGAATTTTTTGGGTGCTAAAAACATTGAAATGGGAATTAAAATTATACAATGAAGTTGGAAAAGGAAGGAAACTAAACTAAAGGAACAATTGAAGGAAAAATGTTTAAAGGATTGAATTTGAAAAAGGGGTAAAACCAGACCACGAAGGGGGAAACCCTTCACGGGTCGTGGCGTCACATGTTGATCCGCTTTGTGAAGATGCTCGTGAGTAGAACCATTCTCGGGAGTAAAATGGTAGAGTTAACTCTGAAAACGTGGTTATTTGTGGGATGATGGTAGAGAAATTCACCCTGAACACTACATCCTCTATAGACTCTAATGGTTCACGAGAAATACAAAGACCATAGCTTCCCTCAAACGAAATGAAGTCATTCACGGGACTGAGGTGGTGAATTTTTCCTCCGTCTACCGTAACCCAATGACCACTGCAGACTAGGTCATCTACGGGGTGGGTAATGGCCATAGGCTTCCACCAAATGAGGATCAAAACCTCACTATAAAAAACTGGATAAACTATTTTCCAGTTCCCCACTTCTCTATAAATATAGTTTGAGGAGAAATAACGAATGGATCAACATTTTGGAGGATCGACGATCGAAGGAAGAAATAGAATGCTCCACAAAATACAGTCTCAATCGAAAATTACCTACATGTGAAAATATGGCCGCATAGAATTAAGACGGAGAATAAATTAAACATGGTAATCCATGGACTGATGATACCTTGTGGGCATACTACATGAGAGGTGTAGAACCAATGCCCCCTTTATTAATAGGTACCCTTCATAGAAAAACATTATGCGGATGGAACCCTACCCTGCAAACAAATCCACTACGTGGGAGGACTTCAACCCTGTGTACCAATATGTTATGGAAATGGAACCTAGTCCCATGTAGCCAAACACTAAAAGGACTCCACCCAGGAACATGTACCAAAAATGGTAAGCAGAAAACATCCTTGCCTGTGTAGAAACTTGTTATTGGGAAGAAACCCTATCCTGTGTGAGAACCTACCTTGTGAAGGAGAGTTCCCTATGGTGTTCCACTCTTTGTCCCCAATCATTCCATTCTATGGCATCAGCAATCTCATGTCAACTCACCCGCAAACCAGTCCAATGACATTGTGCCCAGGAATCATCCAAAGCATCCATACCTATATGATAAAACCATTGGTTTCACTAGTGTGTCGTTTTGAGTTTCCATACCCATTGAAAGCGAAGACATGTTGGTTATCCGAGTAGTAAAGAGGAACCACACAATGAACATATGTTTACATTCCTATGGTAATGTGGGGTTCGCTTTGGGATACTCACATGTACCTACCCATTTTATGCAAGAATAGAGGGGATCACAATTGAATTAATTTTGAAAAAGAATGTGATCTCCCCCCCCCCCCCAGAAGCAAATTCTGATCACTCCCACTGAGGTAATCCCCTATCTATTCTTGTAGGAGGTTAAACTTGTGCTCCTCTCTTCCCTTGGCCAGGAAATATCTGGATAGGCCACCAAATATGACTACCTAGGATATGAAAAAAAAAAGATGGGATGAGCACACCAGAAACCCTTTCTCTATACCCTAGTTCTCTAGTACCACATATCTGTAGATGAAGTGGGACATGAAATCATCAGATCCACTGCCTCCTCTTGTTTCTCACTTCAATCATGACTCATGTTAGATTAGAGATTTGTGCTGATCATGACATCTACATGGCCCAAAAGAATAGAAATCCTAGAATGTGTAATCCCCAACTTCAATAAAAAAGGTCATCTCGAAATGTATAATCCCTAACCAAATCCCCATGAATGGGTAGATCTTATGTGTAAGCCCCAACCATATCCCTTCTAGGTACCTCAGGCCTCCTATAAAGTGAAAGTCCCAGCTCAAAAAAACTATAAGGGATTTGATTCCCAACTAACTGGGATACATAGGAAGCCTCCCTAATGTCCAAACCCAACATCCAAATCATCCTAATGTTGTATGGGTTATATCCCTGGTACAGTCACATCCACCCAAAAGACCATATCCCTTTTGGGGTTCCTTTTGTTACTTCAGCATAATTCCCTCACCACCCTTGACTAGGAAACCATTCACTTGTGGGTCCTTGTCGAATGATGCTAAACTGGATGGTTGGGTCCTTGTCACATGACCTTAAAAGGTGATGTGTTCATTAAAATGACACCGAACGTTGTGGTTTCTAATTCCTCTCATAAGGATATGTAGGTATCCCATCATATGGGTTTGATCCCGACATCAGAATAGCTACTGCCCCTGGATGATGATAACCTCCGGAGCTCCATACCATATGGATTGAAACCAACATTGGCTTAGATAATGACCAAATAGACCATGATTTATCCATAAAATCAAAACATTAAGAGAGAACCTCTAACACATACAGATCCTTCCATTGATGGATAACCTCAAATACATTCAGGTGATTCTAAACCTATGTGTAATCATGATTAACTATTTCCCTAGGGATATACCCCTAAAACATGCATGGTAATGAACCAAGGATTCATTAACATGTGAACATAGCTTAAATATAAAAGAGAGTCTTGGAATAGAAAATATTTTCCCAAAATGGGTAAGATGATCTTGAGTTCACATCCTCTAGACTAATGTTAGTTCTTAAGTGGCATTGGTAAAATCACCCAATGAACACCTTCCATTGGAATGAAAGTCCATAAATCACGGATATGAGAGACATTGTGTGTTTTTGGATCTTCAAACAAACTTGTTGGATACCATCAAAGATGTTATAAATGACACTAGTGATTTCACACCAATTGACCCCTTGTAATGAAACCAATGGGCCACATTCCCCATTAGGACAAAACAAAAACATTTTTGTCAGAAATGAAAAATGAAATAACCTGAAATAACTAAGCCCTTTTAACCAATCACAACATCTATAACATTTTAGTTTCAAAATGATGATTTATAGTACCCTGGGGTTCTTCACACTTGACTAGAGGATGCACCACTAGGAATCATCACCTTCGAGCAACTCTAAAATCACCAAACCATGAATGACACACTTAATTCATACTAAAAGTATCTACTATATCCCACCACACTCTCCAGTACTAACCTAACCACTTTCCATAAATCATGAACCCATAACCCTAGGAATTAACATACACATCAGATAAAAACACATGGAATATAGTGGAATATTAAAGGAACTACCAACCGCAAGATTATAGGATCTTACTCATTTGATGTTTCATATTGATTTATCCTCAATATCCTAAAGTCAAAAAATCAGATAAACAATCTCTAAACAGAGAGTTATACAAAAAAATCATTGAAACACACAATATAGTGAGATTGAGCATAGGAATTACCGTTTACTAGTTAATAATAACCTCTTTTTTAGTAGACACATTGACTCATTGGGAGATAGTGACCAGGGATCCAAAAGAGTGAATATAGAGAGGGAAAATCATATGGGAGATTGGTTGGTTTGTTGGGGGTTGTGTGACTAGAAAAGAGGGATGGAATCCTTTTAAAAAGATTAAAAAAATCTATAAAACCACACATAGTTGCATTATTGCATGACCATGGGGATCACAATGAAATTCCCCATATAGAAACACATTACAACATTCCACGAGTTTTATGATATAATTACCTTCCCTAGGGAAGAACCATAGAAATTATGTCCACCCAATATTTCATGATCGGGTTCCCTATGGTGAATCAGTTCTACTGGGATCTACCTGACACCCCCCCTAAAAACCCTCCATCATGCTACCCCCATGGCTATATTGAAACACTCCCCACCCGAGAACCCTTCGCAACGTAGTCCATTAGTAATGGAGAGACACTTCCATCATGATCATACCTCATGATATAATTCTTTGGTTATGAAATTATCTGGATTGATCCTAGAAAATTTAATCTTACACATCTCATCATAGTGAAACCCCCATCATTCCATAGTTTGATATCCCCTATATCTCCAAAATTTTATCTCACATATCTCTTTGACATGCCAAAACACCCCTCTTACAGTGTAAACTACCACCTAAAACCAAAAAATCAACATAACTCTAAGACCAAATCCTCCAAAACACTCTTCAAACTCTAAAAAACAACCTAATCATCCCAACATGCATAAAAAGATCCCCTAGGGAGATCCCAATTGTCGTATTACTGATTAAAATTCTGATTCTCAAAACACCCATTCTCTAAAGAAAAAAATTTAAATTCCCTTTGAATTATATAACCCATAATAACATGATTTGTTAAATTACTAACCCCTATGAAAAATAAATAGTTGCATCATGATATTTTTAGGATGGTTTAGTAGAAATTTGGATTACGATAACTAAAACCCCACCTTGAGTTTAGATACTCCTCCTTGATTCCTTATGTGCCTTAATTCTAGATTCTCCTTTTGGTTCTTAAAAAATACCATGATTCTAGATCCTTATCTTAGTTATCTAAAACACATTGAGTTGATATACACATATTGTTATCCATAAATATCTTTACTCAAGGTCTTCCTCTCATTTTCCTTAAATACCTTTATTTGAGATCCCCCTCTTGGTTTCTTTAAATGCTTTATGTTTAGATTTTCATCTTGGTTTCCTCAAATGATTTGAGTTGCGATGTTCCTATTTGTTTAATAAAATTACAGGAGTCAAGATTATCCTTTTGATTTTTTAATGCCCAAAGTTAATATTCTCCCATTGGACTCCTATAATTTCATTAGTCAAGATTCTCCTCTTAGATTCCTCAAATACCTTGGGTTGATATTCTCCTCTTGGATTTCCAAAATTCATTGAGTTGATAGTATCCTCTTGGTTTATTATAATTACTTGAGTTAATATTATCCTATTGGTTTCTTTAATAAAATTGGGTCAATATTTTCTTCTTGGATCACTCAAATTTCATGATTATAAATCATTCACTTAGTTTCCAATAATTCTCTCCTTGGATTCATCAGGAACGTTAAACTATAAGGTTCTATTTTGACATAATTCCTACCCAAAATAATTTCTAGGAAACTATCTCCTATTATTCCACAACATATAAATTTAAAATTATTAGAAGAAATAATGGATTAATTACCTCTAAAATTTACCACAATATTTATTGTCACATGGACTTAAGTGGTATGAGACATAGATGACATAAAACTATATGGTTTTTTATTCATTTCATTGGGAAAAATAGGAAGCCCCTCTCTTGGGCCGGATACCAACTCCATGACCCTCCCATGTCCTTTAATATGAATTTAATGATTCCCAAGATGGATAAAAACTCTTGAGTGTCCATTTATATGTATTTAAACTGTAAAGTTACAAAATAATTGGATCAAATGAGAGACAATATATTACTCATGCATAATTCCCTTTCAGATGCATATTATTAGATTGTCAATTTTACTCAAGTGTAACCAGTATTTTTACTGGGAAGGATTTTATGAACATGTCATAAATATTTAATAGATACTCAAACTAAAAAATTGGACCCTTAATGGGATGAAAAAACTCATCATCCTCTCGAATGAAAAAAATGGATATCAATTTCACTTAATGTTGATTTTCATTAGATAATGAGAAATCAACATGAGACACAGGAAAGCTAAAATGGGCCCATGTGAAAAAGAAATATCATAAAATGGTTAACCTTATGTGACATCCCCTACATAAGAAATAATTTTATTTACCATGCATTTTTGGTTCATGATTTTTTATAGAGTTAACACATGTTCATGAAATCATTTTTAGTATTAATACCAGTTAACCTTTAGTGAAATTTATTTACTAACAACATGTATCTAAGACAAAAAATATGCATAGTTATTTTACTATCTCTTATTTTATCCAAATTTAATCCTTGATGAAAATAACAAGGGGGATTGGGCTCCCCAACCACCCTCTTGGAAATCAAAAAATAACTAAGGTTTCTATGAATGGATAACTAATGACACCTTGATCTTATGTCACCATATTTACTAAAACCACCTCAGCTTCAAGGAATCATTGTACATTGTCACCCACCCATTGAATATAACGATAGATAATGAGTTAAATTATATAGTAATATCTCCATTAAGATAAAATTCTAACCCTGTAAATAGCTCATAAATATTTAAATGGTTTGAAGACATGAAATCTAAAACCATGAAGGAAAATCAACAGGTGGTAGGTGACCCCATATCAAAATCAAACCTATTTTAGATTCCCTCATAGAATAAATGTGATTTTTATCTTCTATACATTGAATAGAGTGAGGAGGAAATCTCTTACATATAGAAAATTACATCAAATCCACCTAGGAAGGATCTAACTAACCGAGGACATCATCATTATCACTACATAACCATAGTTATATAGGAAAACTTAATGAAATAGGTGCCATACTCAGTCATCATGACTAGGGAATTGATAATTAAAGCCCGTTGGGGGTATATAGCCATTGAAACTTGAAATTAGGTCTATTTCCCAGCTCCTACCAACATACCTAAGGCCTTTTGACATATTATGAGAGTGACCTAGGGAGATTTCCATATCACTATTTACTAGAAGAATCATACTTCATCAAATATGGCTTTGGGGATTGATTCAAAAAACCCCTCACCAATGGGGGTGAAAATTAAATTATATGAAGGTCCTTAAAGAGGCATCCCATTGTATTTATCCCATAGCAAAATATGGGTCTGATAAGTAAAGATAGATGAAACTGATGATGTAATACCCTAGGGGAAACCAAAGACCATAGGTATTTGAGAATTTGTACCCTTATAAATATCTCAAATATCATCGATCAGACAAAAACATACATAGATTATGAATATTCCTCCTCAAAGGAAATCTACATTTCATACCATAGGTTTCAAATAAGTAAATTACATCATTTCTAAAATAACTGATGATGTTGAACATGATTCTATTGAGTAATATAGTAAAGAGGATGAATTATAACATAATCCAACTCACAAAAAGGACTATGAGAAAGGATTACATACATATTATCATAGTAAAGACTATTATTTTAGATCCCCTCTTATTATTCCACTACCAAAAACTTGACAGGCTAGTCGAAAAGACTAATGAAAACATATGGACACATCTATATACCAACCACCATAGAAAGATGGTGGGACCATATCATTAGAAGAATGGATTGATTGGTTCAATTATAGAATTGAGAAACTTGATTATGACATTTTTAAATTACTCAAGGGAAACATTACAACTTATTATGATTTTTAGGCTAAACCTTTCATTCCTCCTTCATCTAACCTTCTTTAGTAGGAGGAGATTGCTCGACCCAAAAAGGTAAAATCACGTCATCACATAAAATTTAGATCATATCAACTAGACTATTTGATATTATTTTTGAATGATTATCAAGATCCACCTCTATTAGGAAAAAATCATCTACCAGTATAGAAAATTTCTCAGAACAAAACTCAATAATGATTCATATTCAAATATTTACTAAAAAAGATGGTCGATGATGGTCAAACACCATTGAAAAATATCAAGTTACATATGAAATGTGTTTATTCCATTCTCCCTAAAAATAATAATAATCAGAAAAGGTCACATATAAGAACATGAAATTTTTTGATGACTAGATAACCTAAAAGTTAGTGAATCATGTGCATGATATCACCAAGGACTCGCTAAATTAACCAGTTATTACCCTAATTCCTTCTATAACTCCAACCACAACACATTATAATTTTTATCCTCCTAAGATATGATGAAATAATCATAATAAAGACAATGAAAAATAGAAGTGCATAAGGATTAAAAATATTGTCCAAATTCTCATAGAATTCATTCCCCTATCCTTAGAGGAATGTGTACTATGGCACAAAATGAAATACACTTCTCTATAGGAGCATGAATAGGAACCATCCCACCAAATGAGACCACCTTATGAAGAGGAGAATAAATGTGAATCATCCATATAAAAGATATCCTCTTTTTAATAAGACAACCAATGGGATTTACCCCACCAAACGAGATCATCTTCTCTTAAGGAGAACCAATGACAATTGTCCCACTAAATGAGACCAAGGGAACTAACCCACAAAATGAAATTTTATTCTTAGTAGAAGTATGTGTGGAAAAAATACTAATAATAGAGACCATGGTAAATTTCCCACCCAATGAGATCATATTCTAATGAGGAGTATTAATGGGAATAGTCCCACCAAATGATATCATCTTCTGAGGAGAAACAGGAATGTACCCCGTCCCACTAAATGAGACAAAAGGAACCATCCCATCAAACAAGATCCTCTCTCACCAGTACCACCCATGGTCACCAACCCACAAAATGAGATCATCTACTCAGTATGGGCACTAATGGGAACCATCCAACCAAATAAGATCCCCTTCATAGAATAACCATGAATGTGAACTACCCCACTAAATAATACCATGGGCATTATGTCACAAAATATTTTTTTTAATGTTTGAGAATGTTTTAGATATTAAATAAGTTTTTTGAAAATAAAAAGAATATTTTCCTGAATAAATGTTCAAAGTGATCTTTCAATATCATTTTCCATATAAGATAACATCCTTTGTTGTTACTAAAAGTGAAAAGGTTATTTTTCTCCATAATGTTTTTAATATTTTTAAACTAATATTTATCAACGACAATAACCTTTTGTGTTATTGATTTATTCTAAATCATGTGTATATATCCCTCACATATACACCTAGTTTATTTTCTATTTATTTGATAGGATAAAATATATCCTATGATCATTTTTCAAATTTCCTAATTATGAAATTTCCATTTATTATGATATGAAGCAAGATTATACAAATCATTAACTTCTATGGATAATTATTATGTTTTTCCTTGTAATTTAATTCATTTAAAGGAACACCTAGATCATGAACATTATATGATTGGTGAACCCAGATAACACTTCAATTCATTGGGTAAATATTTAGTCTCATGAGATGTTAATTATGGGATTATAGAGTAATCCTAATTTATTATGGGGATTTTCCTACCATGTGATATTGTTTAAATATTTTTCCTTGACTCATATTTATGTCATGTTATTTATTACTTCCATATTTCCTATGATATTATGATATTATGGTACCATGTTTTTTATGATATGATTTCATGTTATTATTCATGTACCTTATCTTTTATGATATCATGTTATATCTTTGACTAACATGTTATGTTTTCTTATCTTGTTTATTTCCTTACTAGGATTTGTATCTTAGATTCTTATTATATATATTCCCGATGTTATCTTATGTTATTTTTGGAGATCAAATAGGTTTAAGAGTACACTAAGGAAAGAATTAATGATTCCATTTTTTAGTTTCCTTTTATGTATTATGATCCAAGTCATCCAAATACACTAGGATGCATGATCTTAGTGTTTTAATTAGTGATTGTTTCTGATAAAAATTATATAATAATAAGTGTAAAAGGACTGGTTCACTATTGTTGGAATCCATGAAATGTTTTATTTAAACTTTTGAAACTACAGTGATAGAACATTAGTGAGAACCACTAGGATAACTTTAATGATAATTATATGTATTGGAAAAATATCGTGGAATTTTGGTAAAGGGTAGAGTGAGTAGTTTCCCAGCAATTACATCCTTATCTAGTTACTACAAGTGTGAATGGATTTGACATATATATACCTAGAGGTAATAAATCTGATACATTAATATTGGCAATGACTCATGCATTACCTAGTATAAGAAAATGGGCCTTACTGTGTATCTGGGTTGACACTCCCAGCTGATATGCTTTGGAAATTAAGAAACTCTTTATGAACCAAGAAGAGGGGCTTGAGTAAAAGGTAATCATAGACAACCTAGGTTAAACCTAAAGTGTCTTGGGTGGATAATTATAAGGCTAATCATAATTTTAAATTAATAAGTACCCCTTTTTTAGTTTTTATGTTATGGAAGTATAAGATGATTAAAAGTACTTTGGAAGACATTTACAGTCATATAACCCTTGGGTTTAGTATGGGTTTTAGTAAAAAAAGTTATTTCAAGAAATATTTCGGAATGTTTTATGGAAATAAGATTAATATTATTGGTAAACTTTAGTGTTTATCATATATTTGATGTTAAGGTAATAATATTTGGTTAAGATTAATCTATTTTGTGGGAAAGATAATCTGTATAAAAGACTATAGTGGTTACAAATAGATTTCATGGTTAATTTTATTTTGAGGATTTTCATTATAATCTTGAGAATTTTATATGATCTTGTAGAATTATGAATATTAATATCACTTAAGTTTTTCCATTGTTTTAAAAAATAACAACCTACATGTTGGGTGACTTCCCATAACATCTGTTAGGGCCACAGGGATTAAACCCAGAACTGAATGGTGATAAGGGTGAAATGTATACTATGGGCCTAGGTGATGTAGCGTTATTATGAAATTTTATTTACTTAAATGATTTGAAAAATATATATCAAGATGATCTAATATTTTTTATGTGATTAATGATATTTTGAGAGACATTTTATTAGTTATAATTATATATAATGTTTAAGTTTAACAAAAATTATTATTTAGGATGATTACTATTATAAATGTAAGATGAAGGGTTTTAAGGATAGAATTTTATAAAATGGATTAATTACTTTGGGAGTTACTATTGTGTTATTACATATTAATGCATTATATTGGATAACTTGTGATGACCAATTTAGATTTAACAATTATAGGAGGAATAGTTTGTTATTCTTTTGGGGATTATGTGATCTATTAAATGTTAATTATATTGATTTTGGAACAAAAAATTCATCTTGAATAACCATAGTGTGATGAAAAAGATTATATTGTGGTATAAATTGATTAAATAATTAAATTATACATATCTAGTAGGAATATGCTCTTATGTTCTTAGTCGATATGTTAATGGAATCCCTCAACTTTAAGAAAAGGATATTGAAAAAAATAACATCTTAATACCTTAATTTATGTTGATTCCATTTCCTTTTAACCCATTACAAATTTATGGTTTTGTGGTGGATAACTTTCTCATAACCATGTTCTATATCACTAACTATGAATCCTTGGGTGTTAATATACTCTCTCTCATCCATGTTTTCATTTTCAACCAATGTTATCCTACTTGAAATCTTAGTAGTGTGTTATTTTGGATGACCATCACTATTAAATTTATAAATTATCTAGAGGATGTTTTATTAACCATTTTCTTAATGCGGATTTCGATCAAATTCATTTTTAAAATAAAATCCATTGATAACTGAGATCAAGATTAAATTATAAGGATGAAATTTATTTAAGGGGGTGGAATGTAACACCCTACTATTTAAAAATAATAATGTCATGATTGATAGAATATACGACACAAAACACCAATATTAGAGTAGAATGTAACAGCCTATGACTTTAAGATATTTTTATTTTAAAATAAACTCAATATCTTCAATAACTTGTGGAACATATAACCCCAAATCTAAATGAACCACAAAATTGTATACTACAATAACCTAGATGTTAAATTGGGAGACATGAATAGGACTAAGTAAATTATGAAAATAATATAGTTTACATAGGTATAGAATAAATTAAATTCTAATATATTTATTAAAAATAAAATTAGAACCAATTGAAAGAATAATAATTGTTTTCTGAAAACTGTATTTTTTGAAAATACGGTTTAGCCATGCTTCACACGCAAAATTTAAAATTAAAATTTACCACTTTTATAAATGTTATTATCTAAAATTAAAGTAATTTTAAAATATTCTTATTGATATTAACTTATGGTGAAATTTTGATATTTTTCATAAAATATTAATTTTTCAACGAATAGTGAAAATATCGATTTATTTAAAATTATAATTTCCTTTTAATAAATTAAGTAATTTTAAAGTAAAAATATTCAACGAATTTTATTTGAAATTAAAATAATTATTCTTTAGTTATATTAAATTTAGTTAATTAAATTTAAATTGTATTTATACTGGATTTTAGTATAAGTTTACTACTATGCAAAAAAACACATTTTTCTGAAAACTGTTTTACAGTGAATCGTGTTTCTCCATTTTAATTATTTAAAATAAAACATAATGAAAAATGATTTATGTGAAATTTATAGTTTATATGTGTATTAATATTAATTTAAATTAATTAATTTATAATTAATTTACATATAGCTATTATAAGATCATCTTTCCCATCAAAGATTCATTTCTTAAAAACTCGTTTTTTCGATACGTCTGCGGGTTTAATATTAAATTGAAATTTACCAATTATGTGAGATGATTTTTTAAAATTTTATTATATATTTTTAATGGTAATAATATCTATTATCTAATAAGTTCAACTTAATTTTTCACCATAATGAATAGTGAAAATAGTAAAAATTATTTATCGCGGTTTAGGTACAAACAGGATTATGAGAGGAGGGGGATAAACTAATAAGGTAAGGGTTAAAAATGAAAACTGTTCATCTAATTACTCTTTTATGGACATATATAGACATTATATATTATAACGTTTGAAAAAGGTCCATTTTCGATCCTTCTGATATGAGAAAAACTTGTGTGGAATTCTTTATTTTCAATCTTTCTTAGTGTGTCCTCTCCCACACTTATAAAAGGTTACCCTCTTTCCCCTCCTCTTCACACATCTAGAACACTTTTTTGGAAAATAAATACCAGAATAACTTCCCTAATTCCATTTTCCTCATTCTATCGGACTTGGTTTGAAAATAAATCCAATTGGGAATGGCTTTTGGTGCAAACCAAAAAAAGTTGTCTGGAGAAGAGGTAACATCCTTAACTGATCTTTTTATTTGATTTCATCTTTAACCTCATTAAAATACTATTAAACCATGATAATGTAATAAACCTAGTAATTTCATATACTGATATTTTTTAAATATTAATGGAATGACCTACAACAATATTCTCCTCCCTCATATGGGAAACGAAACAATTGATCGTTCGTATGGAGGATTACCAACTCGCGAACCGACATAATTTATTTTCCATAATCTCTTCTCATGACTAGATATAATGAACTATATAATTATTTTATAAAATATTTATATTTTTTATATACTTTTATAATTAAAATATTACATATACATTATTAATTTCTATTCCATATGGATTATGATAACTTTTCTCATGTGTACGGCGAACTACCGACACTCAAAGCAAAGTAATTAATTTTTCACTTAATCTTTACAAGGAAGGTGAAAATGATTAATTCTATTTTTAAATGTGATATTTATAAAATATTATGTATTATAGACTAGAAATAGATCATAAAATTTTCACCTTACAATCCATTTAAAAAATGATAACGTCGTTCGTGTGTATGGTTGACTACCACCTCACAAAGAGATGTGATTGTTTTTATTAAGGGATCCCATGGATGGTATATGTATGTAAATTTAAATAAATTATAATATATTTATGATATGATGATGATTTCTTAGAGATAAAATAACACTTAACTTATATCCATCATGATGTTTGAAAACAATAAATGTTACTCATGCGTACATAAGACCCGTTGTCTCTATGATTATATACAATAATTTATTTTTCATAAACATATTTAATGGTTGGTTTAAAAAATATAATTTATGTAAAAAATATAATTATTTCATTAATAACATTTTGGATATTATTTAATATCAAAAAAAATTATCTTAGTCAAATTATCAAAAAAAATTGGATATAGGTGCCATTTATCATTAAAACATCTGATGTGAAATTAATTGGATTAACAATTGAATATGACATTTTAAAAAATTACATAGATTAAATAATAAACTTGAAAAATGTTCTTAAAAATTAAATAATTTACATAATTTTATTATTTAGGAAGATAAGGAATGCACATGACATTTCTAGCTGGAGGTAATGGTTTCATCTCAAACTTCGTTCTTTGAGACACATGTTATTTTATGTACCTAATTTCTTTTAAATTGGGTATATGATAACCTTTTATATAATATATCATGAATACTTACTACTTCATGATATGTAATTTTACAATTTATCTACTTATTCATGGGAAGTAATGATTAAAAAGTTACCAAAACGATAAGGGTTTATATTTCAATTTTATTTTAATTGTGATTGCTTATGCTTGAATTTCCATTTAAGAAAATTATTTCATCATTGTGTAATAGACCCATTTAATTTTTTTCTCCTATGATTATTCATGTATGTTTCATGTAATAGTTCTATATTGTTATATTTGGTGCTTAAAATGATTGAGAAACTATTTTTAAGAAAACCCGACTTCATTTCTCACTTTAGTTAAAATGCCTTTTTTATATAATTCCATGTTTAATAAAAAGGTTTTACTATGATTGTTTGAATTAATTTTTACCCCTAGTTGTATTTTTAATTTTTGTAAAAATGAATCATCCTTTAATTTTCAGAAAAAAGTAGTTTTAAAATTGTATTACAAAAATTTTAAAGGAATATTTGTTTTTTAATGTATTTGTCATGAGCATAAATTTCCAACTATCATGACCTTTCAATGTTTGAAATCATCCTTTTTAATTTTAAAAGGTAATTTAAAAAAACATCTTTAATTTTTTAGAAATTTTTATATATTAAATAGGTGGTTTTAAAATATAAATGAAACTTTCCTCAATAAATGTTCAAATTTATCTTTTAAAATCATTTTCTATATAAGATGACATCCTTTGTCATCACTCAAAGTGAAAAGGTTATTTAACTCAAGAATTTTTATTAATATCTTTAAAATAATTTTCATCAATCATGACTACATTTGATGTTATATATTTATTTTAAATTATGTATATATTTAACTTATATATATACCTAGTTTATTCTTTCATAATTTAATGGGGTAATACATAACTTATGATCATTTTTAATATACCTTCACTTTGAAATTTCATTTGATGATGATATGAAGATAAGATTATGTAACCCATTTTTCTATAGGGTTAATTCTTATATTATGCATGAGGAATAAATTCCTTTATGTGGTACACATGGATAATGAACACGTTATCATGGGTACACCTAGACATTGCTCTAATTCATTGGGTAAATCTTTATTCTCTTGGGATGGCATGTATAGGATTAGCGAGTAAACATATTCCATTATGATACTTTGTCTACCATGTGATATTTTCAAGGTGGTTAGAATTGACTCATGTTTATGCGATGTCATATGTTGTTTCCACATTTCATATGCTGCCAATATCTTACGATGCCATCTTATTCATGTTAAGATTCAATGTGATTACTCATGTACCTTCTGTTTTATGATATCAAATTATATCTTTTACTCATATGTTATGTTTCCTTATTATGTTTACTCTTTTACTAGGATTTCTAGCACACCCCTTTGTTTTATGTATTCCCTAGGTTATGCTATGCATTTTCAAGAGATCAAATGTATTTAGTGTCCCACTAAGGAAGAATATTAAGGATCTAATATTTTATTTTCCTTTGATATATTACGATCCTAGTATTCTAAATACACTATTCCTTAGGATCTTTGGGTTATAATTAATGGGTTTTTTTGTTAAAAATAATGTAATAATATTTGTAAAAGGGTTGGGTCAATATAATTGGTATAAGAGAAAATTTTTAGTTAGACTTTCAAAACTAGGATGACAAAACCTTAATTTTTAACCCTAGGTATAAGACTAAAGTTATTATATATATAATAAAATATCTTGGAATATTAGTGACGGAAAGAGTTAGTGGTTTTTGAGAAATTACATCCCTATATGAATCCTAAAAGTGTGCAAGGTTCTAGAACATATTAACTAGGGGTAATAAATCTGAAAAATATCTTTTCGACTTGACTTGAGTGTTACCTAGTTCACGAGAGTGGGACTTACTATGCACCTAGTTTGAAACTCCAGGGGTATATTCTTTAGAAATTCACAAACTCTTTATGAACAATGATGATTAGCTTGAATTGATGATAATCATGTATAACCTAGCTTGAACCTGAAGAATCTACGGTTGATAAATATAAGGTTGAATATATGTTTAAATACATAAGTATCCATTTTGATGTTTAATGTTCTGGAAGACTACTTTTATTAATAGTTTTTTGGAAGAAATTTATGGTAACATAACACTTGGGTTTATTATGGTTTTTAGTAAGAATAGTTATTTGAAAAACAATTTCTTTATATTTTATGGAAACAATATTAATGGTATTGGTAAATTTTAGGGTTTATCCTATCTTTGATGTTAATGTAATAATATATAACTAAAATTATTTGATTTTTTGGGAAATATAAGTTGTATATAAGACCATAGTGGTCATAAACTTATTTGACGATTAATGGTTTTTTGAGTATGTTCATCATATTCTGGAGAATGAATTACGATTATAGTGAATTATAAAAATGTCTATCAGTTTTTTTCTATATATTTAGAAAAAGGACAACCCGTATGCCGGGTGATAGGCCATCACATCCGATAAGACAATGGGGCTTGAACATACAACTGAATAGTGATAAGGGTGCAATCTGTACCACTAGACTATGTGATATAATGGTCAGTATTACATTTTTTTTAAAACAATTTAATTAATAAATATTAAGCTGGTGATATATTTTTTAGGTGATTAATAATATTTTAGGAGGTATTTTATTAGGTAGAAATATGTATAACCTTGATGTTTAATGTAGAGGATTATTTGGGAGAAATTCTATTATGTTTTTGGAAATTTAAGAAAATGGACTTTATGGATAGAAAATTATAAAATGGGTTAAATTGAAATTTCGGAGTTTCTATTATAGTATTAGAGATTAATGTGTTATATTGGGAAACATTAACTAACTAATTTTGTTTTAGTAAAGATTTAATTAATAATCTAATATTCTTTTAGGGATTATGTAATCCATTAAAAGTTAATTTTTTTACATTTAGCATGAAAATTTATTTTAGAATAGTCATAGTTTTGAGAAAAAAATATGAGATTGTGGTGTACATTGATTATAGGATTAAATTATACTTTTCAAGTAAGTATATTTTCTTATGTTCTTAGTATAAACAGTAAAGAAATTTTTCAAATTTAGGAAAGGGGTATTGAAACAAAAATGTTATCATAATACCTTTATTTATATTGAATAAATAGTATTTCAACTCATTACATACTTACGTTTTTATTTTGGTTAACTTTTGCATGATTGTGTTCTTTATTACTCTATATGAATCATTGGGTGTTAGTATTCTCTTCGATGTCCATGTTTTCATTTCCCACTAATATTCTTCATTTTTTTAACCTAGTAATGTTTTATTTTAGATGAATTTAATACTTAAATATATCTATTATCAAGAGTAACGTTTATTAACCCTTTTTAAGATATGGATTTCTAGAAAAGGTATTTTAAAATGAAAAACTCTTGATCATTAACATTAAGATTAAATTGTAAGTATGACAACCCTTCTTTTATTACAAGGTTAAACCTGATTTACTACATTATACCTTCACTTGATACAACATGGAAGATCGAGAGGTCTAGTTTCTTTGGGTTTTAGGAACATTTCATAACAACATAAAACATGAAATACAACATCTTTATTGAAAACTTCCTTTACATGACCACTACATTCCCTCGTATTTATCATTGCATGGGATAACCTGAGGACATGCATAAGAAAAGGGTGAGATATAAAGACCAGTAAGAGAATTATCATGGAATAACAAGAGGAATACAATACATGTTAGACAATAGGAATATCAATAGAGCACAAGAGGAGCATAAAGATAAAGGCATGGTAAAGCCTGATAATCATAATATGGAAATGTGGAAACAACACTTAACATGGAATTTTCATGAGCCAAGGCTCATTGCACATGGAGCATGAGTAAATCCTCATTGCACATGAAGCATGAGTAAAACCACTTTACACTTTAATTATCAGGATTCAACAACCATTTCACATGACGTATTATGATATTATACTTTACCCAATGCATTGGAGTGCTATAAGAGCACACCCTTCTTAAACATTTCATTTCATGCATAAGTGCGCCACATGGATCATATAACATGGATTCATAAAACATCATCATTTATTCCAAGATAAAGTAATGTTTAATTCATACATGAAACTTTATAATCAATAAGTAAATGTGCATAAAGGTGAATACCCTTGATAGGGAAATGTGCATGGTATTCACTACACAATGACATTGGCTTGGAAAATCGGTGCAATTTCGGTAGCGTAATGATGTGACGTAAGAATTAATAAAAATGGTTGATGAGAGGGAAATGGGTCTATCATCATATTATAATGAAATAAAAAGTAATTGGGTCATATAGATACATGTCCCAACAATTTTAAAGGAATTTAATTTAATGATACAAAATAATTGCTTGAATGTAAATGAGTTGAGGGAAATTCCTTTCTGAATTTCAGCATAGTAATGGGTGTACATAGGAGGCATTTAATGAGAGAGAAATAGGTCTCCCACCATTAAAAAGTAAATATCACAGTATGGGGGAGATTTGAAACCATACCCCAACATGTATAATTTAAATTAGAAGGGCATAACAACTTAAATAAAATTGGACTAAATGAGTAAGGAAGAAAAACCCTTACATAGAAGTGTGCTTCCAAAGGCTTGAGAGAGGCTTATTGGGAGCTTGGGGCACATTGGGAGGTCTCTAGGGAGAGTAGGTCAGAGGTTGGACGAAATAAAAAGGATTTTAGTGAGGAGAAAGTGGGAGCTTGGGTGGGTTTATATAGGAAAGGTGAGGGAATTCTTTATTATTTAGGGTTGGGACACCACACATTAAACTAATTCAAACCACAAACCAGCTAATGGTTTTTGCCTATGGTTTTTTCCAAAGGGGATTGGAAAAAAATATTTTATAAGGCCAAATTCCAATCTTCTTAAAATAATGTGGTTGCTTATGTGGAGGTGAGTCACACTCCCAAAGAAAACAATTTAAAAAGACAAGATGTTTAATAAGCTTTGAAGGGTCCATTAATGATTTAAAAAATAAGTAAAACAAACCCAAAATTACATTATTTTAATGTTAAAACATATATTGTATGAACAAATGGCTTATAGTATTTTATTACATCACTATTGGGTCATTATGATGACATAACACACATTGTATATTTAAACGGTATTCAATTTTTACCCAAAAATTTTGTTGTCTCCTAAAATTATTAAAAATTCACCGTTGGATAATTTCAACATCATTATTCCAGGAATAAAATTTATTTTATCTAAATAATTTTTTAAATATGTTAATTTTCATCAATAAAATAGAAACAGACATTTTTCAAAAATTCACGGGTTTTGATAAAAATGGCTTTCAAACCTTAATAAAAATTACGATTGCATTCATTAAATTATACAATCATTTATAGTTAATAAAAAATAGTTTAATAATAATATTTTATTAAAATATTATTTAATTCAAAAATCCATTAATTCATCAAAATAGATTTATTAGCTGAATATTAACTAAAAATAAGATTTGTGCTTTAAAAACCATCTACAAGGTAACAATAATAAAATGGAAGTATATTCATTATTATATACAAAAAAAAGTATATAACCATTGTGCTAAGGTCTTGTTACATAACCCCTTATAACACCCGCATAAGATCTAAGGGTAAGGTATGCGATGGTGACCGACTCTTGGGGTGGGACGGATAACATTGCTCGGGTGGTAATCTCTATCAACTTCCACTTCTCTTGTAGGCGGTCCCGCTTGAGCTTAACCTGTTGAAGCTCAGGTTGGCCTTGGTCAAGAGAAAATCCCAATGACGCCACCTATTTTCTGAGTTCCAAGAAATTGGCTTCGTTTGGGGAAGGTCTACTGGGTGAGGCCATCGCTTCCTTTTTCTGAGTGAATTGGATTAGTTAAAGCTCTATATATATACTAATCATTTGATCATTGTTCAATGGATATATTAGCAACGGTCGCAATTCATAACATAAAACCAATGAATTTGACATTTAATATAAATATTTTACAAAAAGAGACATTTAACTACCTCAATATGGATTTCGATTAATGAATGTTTGGGTCGTTACAGTAAGTACATGATTTATTTAAGGTGGGTAGAATATAACACCTTGAGATTTCAAAAGAGGAACTATATGTTAAATAGTGTATATGAAATAAAAAATATATTATAAGAGAATGCAACATGTTGAGACTTTATTATATATAATTTCTTAAATAAATTCAATCTCTTCGATAGCTTATGGAACATGTAACCATAAATCTTAATGAAGTGTAATATAGTATACCATTAGAGCCTAGCTGTTAAATTCGATGGTATGAAATGGAATAAATAAATTATAAAAATTATACGGTTTATATAATTATAAATTAAATTAAATTGTTATATATTTATTCAAAATAAAATAATAACAATTTCATCTAAAAATAAATATCTTCTTAAATACTGTATTTTTCAAAAGCACGGTTTAGTCGAGATTTGCGCACAAAATTTAAAATTATTTTTCACAAGTTATAGTAATGTTATTTTATAAAATAAAATTAATTTTTAAATCATAATATCTATATTAACTTAGGATTAAATATTTTTGGATTTCCTAGAAAATATTAAATTTTTAGTGAATAGTGAAAAATATCAATTTTTATTAAATTGTAAATTATTTTTAATTAATTAAGTAAATTAAAAGTGAAATATAAATTTAATTTTAATTTAAATTAACATAAGAATTATTTACTTACGTTATATCAAATTAATTACATTTAATCATCTTTATAATGGATTTTAGTATAAGTTTATTGTTAGGATTATGAACATATTTTTTGTAAAACTATTTTAAAGTTCATAAAGTTTCTCCATTTTAATTAATTAAAGTAACCAATAATGAAGTATTATTTAGATTAAATTTATATGTTATATATATTTAAATATTAATTTAAATTAATTTAGTTATTAATACTTTTTACATAGTTATCATAAGATCATATTTTCCTTAAAAAATGCATTTTTTTAAAAAAAAATTCGACACGTCTTCTCATTTAATATTAAATTATATTATTCCACTTATATGAGTTGAATTTAGGAAAATGTATTAAATATTTTTAATAAAAATAATTTATGTTATCTAATAATTTCAACTTAAATTTTGACTATAATTAATAGTGAAAACTACAAACATTATTTACCGTTGTTAATGTAAAAATGCGTTAAATGGGGGGGGGTTAAACTATACAAATAGGGGATAAAAATCACTATAAACTTTTCTAATTAAAATTATGTAGTCAATTATAGAACTTATATATTATAAGGTTTAAAATGGATCATTTTGGATATTTTTTTCAAGAGAAAAATGTGTGTGGAGTTCTTTCTTTTTAAAATTTCATAGTGTGTTCTTCCCCCACTTATAAAAGGCCACCCCCATCCTCTCAACATCACAATTAAAAAACATATTGTTTGGGGAAGTACATTCCAAAATGACATCCCAAATTCCATCCATTCATCCTATAAAACATTTTATTATCATAAATACAACCTATAAAGGCTTTTGGTGCCAACCCAAAAAGTTATCGGAAGAAGAGGAAATATCCTTAACTGAGCATTTTATTTTATTTCATCTTCCAAACCATTAAAAAATTATTAAAAAATTATTATATAATATCCTATTTAAAATCCATGTATTGATATTAATTTATGTTAAGGTCATGACCTACATCAATCTTGTGGTCCCTCAAATAGGAAACAAAACTGTTGATCTTGTGGACAGCGTACTACCACCTCGTGAACCAACATAATTAATTTTCCATAACCACTTCGCACAAATGAATATAATGATGTATATAATTATTATATATGTTATTTATGAAATAAATTAACTTATATAATTATAATATTAGATATACTATCTTACTTTCAATTTGGTAGGGTATTCGATAATGTCACTAGTGTGTACAACAAATTACCACCTCATGTAGTGATATGGTTTTTTTTTGAATTAAACATTACATGGAAAGTGATATGGATATATTTTATGTTTATATATGAAATTAATGAAATTTTAATCCATCTATAAAATAAATATATCACATACTTTTTTACCTTAACATCCATTGAATAAAGGATAATGCCATTCGTGTGTACGACACACTACCATCTCACGAAGATATGTGATTTGTTTTTATTAACGCGTGACATGGATGGTATATGTAACTATATTTAAAAAATATAATATTTATTATATAATTATATTTATGTAAATATAAAATAATCTTTAAATTATTTATATCCTGATCTTTGAAAAATAGAAATGTTACTTATGCGTATATATAGACTACTGTCTCCATGATTGTAATGTAGTTCATTTTTCATAACCATATTTCATGGATGGTTTAAAAAGTATAATTTTGGTATAAAAATGATAATTATTTCATGAATACCATTATATATATTATTAAATAATTATTTCTTTGACCTTATTCAACTTACCAAATTGATTTTGGACATATAATCCATTTGTTATTAAAATGTTTGATGAGAAATTAATTAGATATGTAATTTAATATGACAAGGTAGTAAATAAAATAAAATGAATGGAATTATAAACTCGGAAAAATTTCTTAATAAACTAAATAATTATTATATTTTTATTATTAAGTATGATATGGAATGGATGTGATGATTTGTGCTCTAGGTAAGGATTTCATCTCAAACATCCTTCACTCTCACACATGTTCTTTTATGCACCAAATATCTCTTAAATGGAGTATATACAACCCTTTTACATAATATATAATGAATCCTTAATAATTAATTATATTTTATGTTTCAATTAATCTACTATATTCATGGTATTTTATGATTTATAAGTAACAAAGTTGTAAGTTTTTGTGTATCAATCTAATTTTAATTGGGATTTATAATGCTTGAATTTCCATTGAAGGAAATTATTATATATTTTTATAATGAAAACATTTAATTTTATTATCCTCAAGAAATTCATGATATATTCAAGTAATATTACCATTTACCTATATTTTTTTACTTAAATTGTTTCATCAATGTTTTTTATGAAAATCTGACTTGATTTCTCGCTTCGATTGAAAATACTTTTTCTTCTAAATACTTGTTTTCTAAAAATGTTTTCATAAACATTTTCACTATAATAGTTTATAGTAATTTTTATCATTCATTGGTATTTTACAAAAAAAATGTATCTTCCAGTCATTTTACAAAGAATTTACTTTTTGACTTTCCATACAAAAAAGTGAAAGGAATCTCAGTTCTTTTAATGTATTTATTCCAAACATAACATTTTTTCTATCATGACAACTAACGGTTTTTAAGATTATTTTTTAATTATTAAATGTTATTTTAAAAAATAATTTTTTTTAATGTTTTAGATATTTTTATATCATATTTTTTTTTAAAACAGAAATGATATTTTCCTCAATAAATTTTCAAAGTGATATATAGAAATTATTTTATGTATAAGATGTCATATTGTGTTTTTACCCAAACTGAAAATGTTATTTTCCTCAAGAATGTTTTTAATGTTTTTAAAAGGAATTTCTTCAATTAGAATAGCCTTTTTTTATTGTTTATAAACTTTTTATATTTGTATCTCACATATATACCTAGTTTATCCTCCCTTATTTTCCTTGAGTAATAGATGCCCTTTAATCATTTCTCAAATGTCTTTATTATGAAATTTCCTTTGATTATGATATGAAGAAATATTATGCAACCCATTTTTTTCCATGGGTAATTCTAATATTATGAATTATGATTTATTTCCTTTATATGTCACACATAGACCATGAACATGTTATGATGGATGTTACTGGATATAACTCCAATGCATTGGGTAAAGCTTTAGCCTCTTGAGATATCATGTATAGGATTAGGGAATAAACCTAATCCATTATGGGAATTTTTCAACCATGTGATATTATTTTGGTAGTTAATATTTATTCATTTATATGTCATGTTATAGGTTGTTTTCACATTTCCTAACAACCATGATCTTATCATACCATGTTTTTCATGTTATTCTTCCATGTGATTACTCATGTGCCTTCTATTTTATGATATAATCTTAACTCTTTGACTCGCATAATATTTTTCATTATCATGTTTATTCCATTACTAGGATTTCAAGATCACCCATTTCTTTTATATATTCCCCATGTTATCCTATTTAGCTTTAAGAGCATAAATAGATTTAGGATCTCAATAAGGAAAGAAAAAAAAGGGTTCTGTGTTTTTTTTTTCTTTTGTGTATTATGATAATAGTCTTCCAAATACAGAAGGACTGAAGATCTGTGGGGTGTAATTAATGGATGTTTATGTTTAAAATAATATATTTATATATGAATAAGGCTTGGTTCACTATAGATATGGAATACTAAGAAACATAAAACATTTATTAGACTCATTCTATCTCTGATAGTAAAGTATCATTACTGAAAATATTTTTTTGATAAATGAACTCCTTGTTTCATGATGTTAAATTGCATGATAGATGTTTTGTTTCAAAATACCATAATTTTTATCAAATATAGTCCTTACCACATGAACCTAAACTAAACAATGCATGGTTCATACAATATGAACTTCAAATACTTGGAGTGGTCAATAAAATATGAACTAAACTATGTGACCCCCTTTGTATAAAATTTTGATCTTCACAGAAATATCATGCTTCACTTGGGAGAGTTGAAAACCACATTTAAATCTATTTTTTTTTCATATATAACTGTGTTTACATAACCATTGACTACGATGACCCCATTACCACTTTATTACTCACTCCATTTCTTATGAGGTTTAATATTCCCACATATTATTTCACGACCCTCCTTCACCAAGATGAGGGAAGAGACAGCGGATTTCTAGACCCTTCCTTCTTCAAGTTGAATGATAGATAATGAGCCTCGAAACCCGCCATCAATAGGTCCCGGAGTGGCGACTAGAACCAAGGGTATATAATCGTACACAAGATGGAAGACATTACCCATTTTCCTTAATAGGATTGGGAGATAAGATAGAAAAACTCACAACACCAAAACTCTAAGTACAAGTAAATCCAAAAAAATCCATTCCCATATGCATTTCCCAAAATTAAATGATACAAAAGTAAAAGAAAATCCCTAAAGGAAGTAGCAAAAGAAATAAAAACAACAACATCAACTGTCCCAACTTCTGAACTAGTACGACCCCGCACGATCGCGTCACACCAATCGTGCCACACACCGATCGGTTGCACCGATTGGTGACTCATTTATTGTGGCACACCGATCAGGCGCACGCCGATTGGTTGCATTCCAATCGATCACACACAAATCGGGCGCACCGATCGTGACACACACCGATCGTGGCACACCGATCGGTCACACGCCGATTGGTCACACGCTGATAGAGTATCCTACCACCGAGATGCCACCGTCAGGATTCGGATTTTGTCAAAGGGATGGTCCATGAGGGTCTGGGTCATCACATCAGATACCACTCAAACTATTCTCACCCTATAGAATTGAAACCAAACTAGAATAAAAATAGGGGGTCCGAACAACCACATCGAAAGATACCTCTCAGGAGTGAACCTAATCGATGTCTAGAAACTCATCTCCCTAAAGAAACCATGAAACATTAAAGGGTCAAGTTGTCCAGTCATGTGGGTTAGGGAGCTTCTTCCTCCATGCTAAGATACTATCCGCTTTGGGCGGCACTGACTCGCCCACACGGGTTTAATTGCATCCACCTTAATGCATCTTGATTAGGGATCAGGTCCTTCCCTCCTGACATTCAGTAATTTTCGCATGCATATAGAGAATAAAGAAAACCATACATTCCGTAGTTAAAAAGGTAAGGTGTTCCATCACAAACAAGTACAAACAAAAAGGGACAAAACTAAAAATAGATCTGTGTACTGGGTGCGCATCTGTGCCTCCTGTTCCCAAGTACTCTCTTCCAGCCAACCATATCTCCACAACACACGGACTAAAGGAATGGTCCATCTGTGGAGCACCTTTTCCTCATGATCCTCGATCCTTACCGGTCTTTCCACACAAGTCATGTCAGCCTCAATGTCTAGCTTTCCCTAGTCGAGGATGTGTGAATTGTTGTGCAGATACCGTCGGAGTTGTGACACATGGAAGACATCATGTATTCTTAGTAGCGTTGGTGGAAACTCTAGCTGATAATCCACCTCTCCGACCTGCTGCAACTCTTAGAAGGGTCTGATAAACATTGTAGAAAGCTTAATCTCCCTGCTGAACCTCGGTTGTCCATGCTGAGGGGAAACCTTCAAGAATACATGGTCCCTGACCCCGAACTCCAAGGGTCTCCCCCTATTATCGGCATATGGCTTTTGTCGGTCCTAAGCTACCTTCATCCTCTCCCGTATAATTTAAATCTTCTCTGTCATGCTCTGCACCACCTTCGGGCCAAGAACACTTGTTTCCCCAACCTCGGTCCAGCACACGGGTGAGTAACATGGCCTTTCGTACAATGCTTGGAACGGAGCCATGCCAATGGTACAGTGATAGCTATTATTGTAGGAAAACACTACCAAAGGAAAATATCGCACCCATGATCCACCAGAGTCCAGAATACATGCCCGTAGCATGTTCTCCATTGTCTAGATGGTGCACTCTATCTTCCAATCTGTCTGGGGGAGGAAAGAAGTTCTAAGATGAAGTTGGGTGCCAAAATCATGATGCAATCCTCTCTAGACTCTTGAGGTAAACCGTGCATCCCTATTCGAGACTATGGACTTCGGAACTCCAAGAAACGACACCACCTCATCCACGTACCTCCACGCTAAGGCGTCCACTGCTCCCAACTCCTTTATTTCCAGATCGTGAGCCGATTTTGTCAACTGGTTTACCACTACCTAGATAGAATCACAACCTCCTCGAACTTTGGGTAGCCCTATGATGAAATCCATCGAGATGTTATCCCACTTACACTAAAGTACATCCAAAGGCTACAATAAGACACCTGGAACACGATGTTCATCCTTCACCTACTGACACAGTAGGCACCTGGCCACAAACTCTACCACCGCCCGCTTCACCCCGGGCCACTAGAACTGACCTCTCATACTTTGGTACATTTTGGAAACTCCTGGGTGTACTGGTAGGGGTGAGTTGTGGAACTCAACAATAACCCTTCCGCACATCACCTCTGGGACAAACATCTTTCCTTGGAAAAGAATCTGATTCTGACCATCCTCTATCCACCCTTCTGGAGAATCACCTTGGTTAACTCTGTCACGCATCACTTCACTCTCTATGTCTCCCAAATGAGACTCCTCCTCATACCATAGTAGAGAGGATTGCACCATCATCTGAAACAGACAACCTATACTACCATCCTCCCTTGCATCTAGATGCAGGGCATCCAACTCCTCCATCACCATCCAAGCACTTTCCAACTCTCGAACCGCTTCCCTCTGCGACTTCCTGCTCAAGGCATCAGCCACCACATTCCCCTTTCCTAAGTTGTAGGAATCCTTGAAGTCGTATTCCTAAAAGAACTACATCCACCTTCTCTATCGTAAGTTCAGGTCCCGCTGGGAGAATATATACTTTAATATTTTGTGATATGTGAAAACCATGAAGCGCTCCCCAATGAGGTAATGTCGCCACAGCATTAGTGAAAAAATTACCCTTGCAAGCTCTAGGTCGTGGGTGGAATTATTACACTAATGAGGATGCAACTGTATAGACCTATTAGAGATCACCTCTTACTGTTGCATCATCACACACTCGAGGCCTTGTCCTAAAGCGTCACAAAATACTTCATATGTCGCCCCTTCTTCTGGAAACCTCACCACTGGGGAACTTACCAACTTCTCCTTTAGATAGCTAAAGGATGTCTGGCACTGCCCATTCCACACAAAATCCTGGTCCTTCTTGGTCAAAGCTGTCAAAGGTGCCTCAACTCGAGATAAGTTGGGCATGAACCTCCTATAGTAACTTGCAAGTCCAAGGAAACTACGATAATCTGACATGTTATTGGGTGTTGCCTAAGAAACAACCATCTTGACCTTCGATGGGTCCACCACTATTCCCTACTCGGATACCACGTGCCCAAGGAAGTGCACATCTCGTGTCCAGAACCTGAACTTGGACAACATCCCATAGAGTTGGTGCTATCGGAGGACTTCTATAACCATTCTTAGGTGCTCAACATGATCCTCCTCTAACCTTGAGTAGGTCAGGATGTCGTCAATAAACACGACTACAAACTGATCCAAGTATTCCCGGAAGATGGAGTTCATGAGCCCCATGAACACAGCTGGAGCATTTGTAACGCTGAACAAAATGACCACAAACTCAAAGTTCCCATCTCTGCATCTGAAGGAAATCTCAGAGATGTCACTCCTCTTCACCCTCATCTGGTGATATCCCGACCACAGGTCAATCTTGGAGAACCACCCTGCCCCTTTTAACTGGTCGAAAAGGTCTTCTATCCTCAGGAGAGGGTAATGGTTCTTGACTGTTACCTGATTCAGTCTCCGGTAGTCTATTCACATCCTGAGACCACCATCTGCCTTCTTTTCGAATAAGACTGGAGAACCCCAGGGTGACTCACTTGGTCAAACCAAACCCTTCTTCATTAGGTCGTCAATCTGAATATGCAACTCCTGCAACTCGGAAGGTTCCATCCGGTAGGGAGCCATCGAAATCGGATGGGCACCAGGTTGCAAGTCTATCCCAAACTAAATATCACATCGAGAGGGTAGAGCCGCTACCTCCTCAGGGAAGATGTCCATAAACTCACTGACGATCCCTGGAACATCCACCATCTTTGCATCCACCGACTCCATTGATAGTTCAACTAATAAGTAATAGAGGGGCTCTTCTCTCCTACTGCTTTTCTGGCAACCCCTCTCACCAATGAAAGTTACACGTCGGCCGCACAAATCCGAAAAGACGACCATTCCTCGGAATCCGTCAATCATGAAACATACAGATAACTTCCAGTCAATGCCTATGATGAAATTGTAAGGTTGTATCTGAAACAAAATAAGATCTCTGATAGACTGTTGTGGCCCTATAATCAGTCTACACTCTCGGTAGACATAGAACAAGTCGGTCTAACCTCCGACTAGTGTGCTCAACACCAGAGGCACTGGAAGTCTCTCATCGTGTAAACCCATAGCACAGGCCAAACCGAGTGCAATAAAGGAGTGTGAAGATCCTATATTTAATAAGTCATAGGCAAGATTACTAAACAAGCTGATCATACCTCAAATGACTTCTGGACCTGTTGGAACTGCTGCCTCCGCGGTGTGCAAATGTCCACGCCCATCTAACCTTCCTCTCAGCTTTCAGCCGCCTCCCCAACCATACCCTGGTCTAGGTCCCCGAGGGGAATCCTAAGGTCGGCCTCTTCCTGCAACGCCTGCCCTCGGAGGAGCAGAAGCTTGCTACCCCTTCTAGTGCTGCTAAAAGGGTCTAGCTGGAAACTATCACTGCTCGGGTGAGCACTGAACCTTCCCACCCTATCTGTATTGTACTCTGTTTGGGAACTGATTCCAAAGGTGCCCATAGCTTCCACAGATGCAGCATCTCGGCCCTGGGCCCAAAAGAAAAGGGCAAGGGCCAGGAGATCGGAACTGGAACTGCTAAGGCCAGCTTCCTGCTGGTCGAAACCTAGAAGGTCCTGACGTTGGAGGCCTACTGCTGACGGCTTTCCCCTTCGACGATCCCAACTGGGTTCCCTCTTGTAATACACCTCCCAGCGTGTGCATCCTCTCCACCACTTCATCCTTCTTCTGGACCTCCAAGTATGTCGGTAGGGTGAAGGGAGTAATAGCATACTGAAGAGAAGGTTGAAGTGCCTCCTCCAAACGTCTCGCCCAAGACTCATCATCTAGAAGTAGGTTCGGAGCAAAGCGGAGGAGATCCTTGAACTTGATCCCAAATTCTCTCACTGACATGATCCCCTGCTAGAGGGAGAGTAGCTCCTACCTATTCTCAGCCTTCATCATGGAAGAGATGATTTTTGCTTGGAACTCCTTCTCAAAGTCAACCCACGTGACCTCAGCCTCACTCTTCTCCCCAAGATAAAGTGACCACCACTACCGCGCTACTCCAAGCATCTGGCTCACATCCAGAAGAACCCAGTACTCCATCGGATCTCGGATAAAGCTGAAAGCTATCACCATCTCCCTTATCCAACTCTATGTCTCCATGTTTGAGATGCTTCCCTCGTACTTCCCGAGGTTCTACCGCGGAAAGGCACGAAGTGTCCTCTGCCACAGATCGTCTTCCTCTTCTCGGTCAGCCCTCTGTCGATCGGCCAAGTCAACCTATTGGGCCCCGATCACCCACAAAACTCATGGTCGTCTCCCAGGTGCCATAGCTGCAAGTTAAAAAATGAATGCCTAAGCCCGAGTAGTGTAGAATATTGTTCTTAATCTTTCTTATACTTCTCATTCATTTTAAATTCCCACAATACCCATGAAACACAAGAACAGAAGTCATTATGATGAATGTACCTTACCTAGGGTCTCTACCCTGCAATCAGTGCAGCCTCACTTGGTCATTTGGTAGGCCCAGAGACCTTGCATCGGATCACGGGGGGCCCTAAAACCCATGTCCTAGCTGGTCTTCTCTGACCTAATTCACGTACCAAGATCACCCAACACTGTTTCCATACCATCCCATGTAATCCTCACTATGCCTAACTCCAAACCCCATCCTATCTCTCAACCATCACCTCTGATACCATTCTGTCACGACCCACCTTCACCAAGATGAGGAAAGGGATGGTAGATTTCCAAACCCTTCCTTCTTCAAGATGAAAGAGAGATAATGAACACTGAGACCCGCCTTTAATAGGTCCCGGAGTGGTGACTAGCACCAAGGGTATATAATCATACACAAGATGGAAGACATTATCATTTTTATTTCATAGGATTGGGAGATAAGATAACAAAACCCACAACACCAAAACTGGAAGTACATTTAAGGCCAAAACAAACCATTCCCATATGCATGTTCCAAAAGTAAATGATACAAAAGTAAAAGAAAACCCCAAAAAGAAGTACCAAAAGAAAGAAAAACAGCAACAGAAACTATCCCAATGTCTAAAATACTATGACTCTACATGATCCCTGAAGTCCCCCTGGAAACCTGAAAGCAATTTTATAGACGTAGGGTGAGAATAAAAGTATACTCAGTAGGGAAAACCAAAGACTCTCATGCACAAGTGAGGAGGAATTATAATGCCCTGTGAGAAATGAAATAACCAATGTACCTAGAAAGGAAAACTATCCATCCAAGCCTCACCACGACACACTCCCCAAATAATGCAAGTCAAGTAATGTATAGTAATAGCACATTGATATTTGGATACCCCGCACCGCTTTCCCACTCGTTATTGAAGAAATACTACGCATCGAACCAATCCCTTCATTCTCACTGCAGTCCCACTGCCACACCCCTGCCCACACACACCTGGGATGCAACCACACATCCCACCCGCAAACACCTGGGCCGCAACCACCACATGAAACCATGCACACCAACACCTGGGCTAGAACAGCTACTGCCACGCCCGAAGACACCTGGACCTCATCCCGAAGATTCTTGGGAACAACCTTCCCACACACACATGGGCCAACCACCAAACTTACCTGGCCTGAAGAATCATGGGATATAATGGACCTCGGGCCATTACAGCCTGCTCGAAGAGTCTTAGGATATTCGGGAAAAGGAGAAGAAAAATAGATAATAACCATCCACTTAGATGAGTGTTGGGAAAAAAACACCCTCCCCCATGAAATGGGGGTGTTCAGCACTAAGTGCTCAACTTGGGTGGGGCATGAATAAGAAACATAAAAACTACAGATATATGTATAGAGAAGAAGCACTCATCCCAATCTAGGGGTTCCAAAACCTAAGCACAAAACCCCTTATTAATATTCATTCATAAAAGAACAGCACATCACTCACGTCCAAGTCACAACTCATTCCCAAAACCAATTCCCCATTTTAACCATTTATGTTTTCACATTAAAGTGACCTCATTAGGTGAATTATACACTATTGGGAAACTAACAGGCATAACCACAAGCTAGAGAAAGAGAAATACCCAAACAGAAATTTAAGCATTCACACCCGGTTCTCTTGTAAAGTCACAATAACAAAGGGATCGGTGAGATCCCACAAAGTACTGGAACAAAACCAATCCTCGAGGTACAGCTCCACATAGCATCAGATTCACAACCAACAATTGTACCACATCAGAGGATCCCAACCTCGCCACATCACTCCATAAGAATCAAACAGTACAACACACCTACTATCAAAACACAGTAGGGAAACTTCCAGGTTCAAGCATAACATTCACTATGTTTCCTTCTTTCTGTTTGGTTAACCGGGGAGATCACACAAGGTTTTTGTTCACTAGACATTCATTTAATCGGCCGAGTTTACGTAATTAACAAAATTCCCATGTTGGATCCATTCAATTATCACAGAAGACAAGGGTTCATTAATGCACAAGGAAAGACCGCCAACGACCATGATTTTCAGTGAGCACAAGCCCGTACAATTCACAAAACATAATAAAGAATAAGAAACACAAGAGTAACATCAATCACACCCCCCCTTCATTATTTAAAAGATCGTTCATTATTTTCATTAACGTTTTGGTTCCATCCATCCTGCAGAAACAATGGCGTACCCACCCACATGATACTCAGTAAAGAGAGACGAAGGTAAATCCCTACATGGATGATCAAGGATCGATGTTCTTCTCCACGTGCCAAGAACGTGGGATGGATGACTTGCAGGGGAAGAACGAAGGGGACTCCAAGGGTGAATAGAAGGGCTTCGGCACAGGCGCACCACTTGCCTCAGGAAGGGGAACTCCAAATGCACCAGGAAGAAAAGAGAGGAAAGGATAAAAGAAGAAGAAGAGATTCTCATGTGATACAGGGATGAGATCCAGTTTTCATGGGATATAGAATTTTGAATGACTATAAGGTCGCATCGTGGTTTCACCTTGCGGTTGGGTGATTACACACGACTAAATTAATTGTTATTTAATGATTCCCATTTGGAAAAAAGTGTGGTAACATGTGTGGCATTTAATGGTTTTTATATCAACAGAGGGGCATGTTATACGGACACAAAGCTGGGTCCATTGAGGGTCTCCCCACTCTTAGAAATTTTAACATTGATTATGGGATCAAAATAAAATGGCCTTGAACCACATCAAAAGGTTAAAAAAATCTAAAAGTGGTGTTTTGGGAGAACTGTTGAAGAAATACCCGACGAGGCTGGGTGACACCGATCACGTCATACCGATCGTTCCACACACCGATCTGTCGCACCGATCGTGCCACACAATGATCGTTCGCACAGATCCTGGAGGCACTGATTAGTGACATGCTGATCCTGGAAAACCAATCGGGTGCACACTGATCGGTCGCACGCTGATCGGTCACACGCCGATCAATCGCACCGATCGTACCACACACTGATCGGTCGCACTTATCGTGGCACACTGATCAGGTGCACGCCGATCAGTCCCATGCTGATCGGTCGCACGCTAATCGATCGCACGCTGATCGGTCGCACACCGATAGAGCATCCTACCACAAAGACACCACCCTCAGGATCCAGATTTTGGAAAAGGGATGGTCCATGAGGGTCTGGTCCATCACATATTATACTAGGGTATATTACATTTTCCCAAATATCCCTCCAAACAAACTAAATTACAGTTGTAGATTATTTCATACCATTTTGGATATCACTTATTCCACCAAACCAACTCCATACTTTTAAGGTATGAATTAAAATATACTAAAAATTCCTCCACTCTAGATTATTCTCATTGCGATGTCAAAATCCTTCAATTAATATTCTTCTCTAAGGAACCCATGAACTTGAGTTGAGATTCTCAACTTAGAAAAATTGTTATGGGTTTATTAATTGTTCTTAATAGATTCCCTCGAAATAAATGATAAATAACATAATTTCCTTTGAGATGAAAAGTAACCCATAGGTCATGTGTTCAGTCCTGAAATAGAGTCACCCATAATCCATGATCTATTTTCTAATGGTATGGTGTTTGTTACTCCATTAATAATTCAAACATATTCCCACTAGTTAACAATACATTATCTTTTATTTAGATATTTTAAGATATGATTTATTTCGACAATATCCAAAAATTTATTGATGATCAGAAATATATCTATGTTTTATGCTCTCATGGAATGCATTCACTATTTAGGAGGCTTCAAATCACATGAGTGTAAAATTAATGAAAATTTGACCAAATATTTCTGATGTTAAACTACAAGAATCATTGGCTCATCTGATATGAATCTGAACTTTTTGGAGTGGCATGTCATGTGTTATCTTAAAATGTGTATCCCTCCTTTTATAAGAGCTTGATATATGTTAGAGTTCTATTTCTTAGGATATTTGATGGATATGACTCTATCTTCCTACCCTTATGTCATAGTTTACCTAATCTATGAAATAAATTCCCCTTTTACAGAATTAGATATGGATTTATTCCAATTATCATAGGATACATAATGACACATGGATCTATTATTCTAAATCCAACTAAACATCTCCTTCCCATTTTATCCTCCTCACCAACATAGTTTATGGGATTTCAAATTCACATTGAGTTTCCTCCAATTTTCATACATTAGGATAAAACAATCATCTTTCCAAAACTATATATGGATTGATTCTTATTATCACATGATATGTAGTAAAACCAATATTTACCATTATGGGATGAGCTATAATTTCATAACTTTAAAATCATCATCTTAGGGTATGGTCTCCACATTCACACCAGGCCTTTCAATATTTGGATTAACACGTATATGATATATTTTCTTCTATTCCTTGATTTTTATTACCATAGGATATGATGTGATATATCAACCACTTATCCTAGCTCCAACCATAAATTTATATCCTAGTTAATTTTCAATTCCACTTTAGTGTTTGGAACCTACTAATTCACATCAATTTTGATCTTCTATCCCCACACTATTTTAATTCATCATCCCGTTCCATTTTTCTCCTATATATGATCCAGATCTATGTAAAGGGACAAGGGAAACCTAACTTGGTATGATTTATATAATTTTAAACTGTGAAAAATACTTTGGCCTAAATAGTATAACCTCAAAATACATAAACCAATTTCAATATAGGGATACTCATTCTAGTGTTGGTTCATCATTAATGTAAGGTAAATTCTTCCATTACTAGTATACACACAACCTCATTATTAATGGAAGATGAATGAGCTTAAAATTTTCCACTTTTTATATTATTAGAATGTCTAGAAACTTTATGAATGTTTCCTACACTTTGAGGTTTCCTAAAATGGTGTGGATTTTATAACTAATGTTAGGTTATTTCTACTACTTTTTTAAATAAGAAATATCATTTTGGTAAAACATACATTTTCTTAAAATTTAGCCACTTTTGGTATAAGTTGTATGACCAAAAACATATCACAGACTATTTTGGTCCAATGTTCGAGACCTTAAATAGAAAATGAAATACGCATAATGATTTTTCATGTTGAAAACCCATAAGGGGTTTCCATATAAAAATTAAATCTTTTAATTTTAAATCCATTACCTTTTATGACTTAAAAAAGTTATAGAATAAAATAAAAAAATAATGGAGTTAAAAATCCATGTTTGGTTGGAAACCAATAAAGTATTTATTGATTAAAATTTAAATATTCACCCACTATTTCTTTACATTTTAGAGATTACGTAATGCTTGAGAATAAAAATAGGTGATTCAAATTAATGGTTGGCGGGAAACTCAAAAAGGGAAACCTATGAAAAATTTAAGTCTTTTCTAAAAAATGTGACAATACAAATCCTGTAAACTAGAGATGGTGAATATTTTATTACATTTTTATAAGACAAAATTGATATCATACCAACAGACTGATCAGTTTAGTAGTCTAAAAGAATCAGATATAAACATGGATCTCATTTTAAATTAGAAATAAACTATAAAACATTGTGAATATATATATCATGCATCCTTGAACTCATTAAAATATTAATTATTCATATATTGTGTAAATGAAAACAAAATAAGTGTGAGAAAAAACACTCAGTGAGGTTTACATATACTGGAAGGTATTCAAAGTAAACAAGACAAATTCCATATGATGAGGTAAATAAATGAATTCACATGACACTTAATAAATAATATAATCATGAAAATCATCCATGGATATTATCAATACAATAATCACAGGAATAATAATAACTAAAATCTTAATAAAAGAAATGAATAATGTTTGATGTCATGATCTCAGACATCCTGATATATTTACTATTAAATCCTTGCACCAAGATAGTTTAATAATTGGGTAGGTATATACCAAAAACCCATTTAATAAGTTTGGACAACTGGTTTGTCTCTTAAGACATGTCAATGTATTAAGGGAATATATAACTTCAGTCCCCAACCGTCACTAAATTTCCAATTTATTCATCATATATAGAACAATAAATTTAATTCATAAATATTATTCCTTTTGAACAAATATCTACATTGAGTAAATGAAAAAGAATATAAAGGTTTTCCTAGTCAATCAAATAACATTCATTATAAAACACAGTATATAGAAATGGTATATGATTTAAGAAATAAGAATATCCATGATAGAAAAAATATGGATATTTTTTTTGAAATATGATATTAAGAAATTTATTGTTTCTAGAAAAAGTTAACGAAATTAGAAATAATCTAGAGATGAGATATGTCCATCAATTTATAAAAAACATTTATTTTAAAACAAAATAAAGCCTTTTGGTGAATCCAAAAAATGTATGAAACAAATTTAAAATAAATTTTTATGAATGAATTATCTTTTTAAAACCACTTAAAACTTATAGAAGAAGATATATAGTGTTAGAATGTAATGGTGGTGGGAAAATCCCGTAACACTCTATGTGTTAAAAATAGTATTTTTGACATTTTGTAGATAAATTTAAAAATGAACCTTCCATGAAACATAAGAAATATTACATTAAAACTAAATAAAAATTCAATAATAAAATAAAATTTTCTTGATAAATAATTTTAGTAAATAAAAAGTTCTTTTGTAAAATAATTTTTAAAATTATGTACATGAAAGAAAAATATTCCCGATCAAAAAAAGATCATATTTTCAGTTCAACATATCTTTACTCAATTAATGTGATAAGAAGAGAATATTTTGGAATAAAACATGGAAAATATATTCCATAAGATAATAAAATATATGGTCTTTATGAAGGATAAATTCTAATATTCCTTTAGGGAAAAATAAAATAAACCCCAAAAAAAATGAGATTATAAAATAATTTATTACCACTTCGATAACTTTTAAATTATAACCCCTTGAAAGAGCAAACATGAGCTGAATATTTATTCATTATGAATAAATATTCATTAATATTAAATAAAATAAAGGGTTAGGATATATAAAACATAAAATAAAATAGGTGCATAATACCAAATATATATCAATGGAGTTGAAATTGAGATGAAATCCCTAACATTATTCTTCCACTTAGTTGAAAATTATTTAACCTCATGTATGATAACTTTATATTTATTATAAATACACACCAAATCCATATAAATATATTAAATATCATATATGATCCACTTTTTTAATCTTACCCCCCGTTTGTTAATAGTGTTTCAATTTTATCTTTTTTTATTGTGTTAACTACTACAATTTTCATGTATATTTTGATTCAACAGTTTTGGTCCTTCTATATTGATCATTCTTTTACCATGTAAAAAAATTTAATTATGTTATTAAAATCATAAATACACATCATAAACATATTTATAATCATGTTTAAAAGAAAACATGAAAAATGAATCACACCACTTTTTGGATGTATAGTCCACACATTCGTATGAGCCACATTATCATTTTTTAATGAGTGAAAGGGTAACAAGGTAAATGATATTTTTTATTTCATGGATCATAATTATTTAATAAGATTAAAATATACTAATTAGTTATGTATTTATAACCATCCAAATAAAATGGTGATGAATAACAAATTCCACCATTACACGGAGACGGTATTTCAGATGTACGCATGAGGGATATTTTCACTTTTGGTAGGTTGGAAAGATGGTAGATAACGTTTTTTCAATAATTATAAAAACAATTAAATATATTTAATATTCTAAATTTTTTATGTTACAATAGATACCATAAATTTATTAGAGTTATAAAAATAAATAAAATTGAATGAACTCAATTAAAAGTTATACCTCTTCATTGAGAAAACTCCTTTTTATTACACCTTAATTATTTAATGGATGAGATTTATGGAGAGTAAAGAAGATATAGAAGTTGTTAATGAATGTAATATGGTATTATGTTAGGTATTTTTCACACTATAGTGATAAAAAATTATGTATAAGGGAGGAAAGGATGTTCCCTTTTATAAGAATGGGCAATGATACACAATGAGTTACATAAATATTAAATAATATAGACATAATAATAATATCAAGTGGAAAAAAGGAACAAAATATTACAATATAAGGTGTTATAGTATTAAAATAAACTCAAGAAATAAAATTTATAGAATTATGTGATATATTTTAAGACTTATCTACTAATTAAACAACTATAAACTCATTTGAACCTTTTCCCTGATAACTTACGTTTTTACCATGATAACATTATTATGTGACCAAAAATAAAAATTGATCTTCTATTTTTTAAAATTATTATTCAAAATGTGGATTAAAGTTTTTATAATTCTATTTATATAGGTGGAATATTTTACTTTTAATATAATAACACAAAATGCATGGAAATTTTTTTAATGAAAATAATTGATTTAAATGTAAAAAACATTAACTATTAATCAAGTAATAAATGGGTTTCCATGAATTGTTTTAGTTAAATAAAAAAAAGGTATTTAGAATTTTTTATAATTCCAAAAACAAATTACATCTTATAAATATGCCATTAAATGAAAATACTGGAAAAAAGGTTTTTAATTTGAATAAAATATAACTCATCTTCAAAACATTCAATATGGGGTTCCCGAATTCAAAATAATATTTGAGAATAAATTATTTAACTCCTAAAACATAAATTTTATCTAAAAACTATCAAGAAATTAAATATATTCAAGTGTATGGATGATTTTAAAGCCTTATCATATAGTTTTAATTTTTTTATCCCATTTTATCTTTTGTTGAAATGATAAATTTTTCCTTGGTCACTATTCATAATTCCTAAAAATAAAAGAGACCTATTTACAAAATTTGAAACTTCTAATTATAAATATATAACCCATTTTATAAAATTTAATTTCAATAAGTGGCATAAATTAATTTAAAAATAAGTGAACAAAAGATGATGAAAAAAGTGTTTTTAAGAAAATGAAATCTGTTAAGCCTAAGATGGGCTGATATTAACTCTATTAATAGTAATCATCATTATATTAATTTAAATTTATATATATATATATAATACTTATATTTTAGATAAATCATTCATCATTCGGTATTATTTCAATTAAATAAAATGGAATAACATTATGCACTTAAAATTAATTTTCAAAAAAAATTCCCTTTTTATCTCCAAATGAAGTTGTCTTTTTTATATCATATTGATAATAAAAACATGGTTAATTATAAATAATATAACACATTAAAATAAATAAAAGGATTATTTTTTAAATACTACCTTACCAATAATTCATAATATTTTATTTCTAAGGGAAAACTTCAAAAAATCATTCCGTACTTACTTTGACATAGTAAATTAAAAATTTATATTAATTATATTAAATAAAAAAAATTGTGCCATGAAATATTAAAATGTTAATTTTACTATAGTTTTAATAAAATTAAATGTTCCCTTACTATAATTCAGTCTCAGGTATTATATTCTTCTCTACTTTAAAAATTTCATCCTCAAAATTATCATAGATATTACTTTCTAGAAATTAGGGTGGTTATTCATTATAGCTTCCTTAAGTTCCCAAATTTCTACCTCTATTTTATGATTTACTCAATGCACCTTTTCCAATTGAGTCATCTGATACTACAATAATTGTTCTATAGTGTCAAGGATTTAGATTGGGCCTTCATAGAAAGATATATTAGGTTCCAAATCTATTTCTTCAGAGGTGTGCACATGCATTGGGTCTGGAATATACTTCTTAAATAAAGAGATATATACCACATCATATAATTTATAGAGAACCAGTGGTATTTTCAAATGGTAAGATATAGATTCAATTATTTCCAAAATTAAAAATGTATTTTGTGCCAGAGGCTATGTTTTTTTTATTACCAAATCATATAACACCCTTCCATGGATATATTTTGAAAAAAATGTGATCTCCCTCCTGGAAATAAAAATATTTATTTTGATTATTATCATATCTATTTTTCCCACTTTGAGATGCTTTAATATGTGTATGAATATTATTTTCCTTCATTATTGTATCCTAAAACATTTCTAGGCCAACAGACTTTCTTTCAAAAACATCATCTCAACAAGTGATAGTACAACAAATCTTGCATGTAATGCTTCATACAATTTCGTTTGAATAATTGAGTGGAATCTACTATTATAGGAGAAATACCCCATAGTTAAATACTGATCCCACATACCTTGAATATCAAGTGACCACAACCACAATAGGTTTTTTATTTCTTTTAATAGTACATTTAGATTGTCCATCAGTTTGGGGATGATAACTGGTCCTCAAATTAATCTCAATATAAACAGCCTTACAAAGACTTTTATAGAATTTTGATGTAAACCATGGATTATAATAATACCCAAGTGAAATAATTAAACCATTAAGTATTAGAACATCATTAATATAATGCCTTGCGAGTTGATCAAGATATAAATATTTACTTATAGTGAGAAAATATATGGATTTAGTAAGGTGATCAACAATAACCCATATGGAATCATTTATTCTAATGTTCGTTATAAATGTAGTGAAAATTACAAGTTATGTCATCCCATTTCAAAATAGGAATATATAGAGCTTTCATGACTCTATTAGGATGATTTCTCTCAACCTTCACCAATTTACATAGTAAGCCTCTCAATACATAATTAGAAATTTCGCACTTCATATTATCCAAACCAAAATTTCCCATAAAATATCTATACATCTTAGTGCTACAAAGGTGTATAGAGAAATTCTTGCTATGAGAATTATCTTATAAATCCCCTTTTAGAACAAGTATATATGGAACTCATAACCTATTTTTAAATTTCATAACACTGTCTTCATAAAAAAGTTCTTCCAATTTCCTATCATTCACAGCATTAATTTTCTTTTGAAAATTTGCATCATTAGGATGAGAACCTTTAGTATTTTCCAATAGTGATGGTTTAATAATCATTTAGAAATAGAGTGATATTCTCCATCATTAATAATTGATATACCCATATTTACTAAATAAGTAACCAAAGTTTCACAATCAATCTTCATTTTAGTTAAGAATCCATGATCTTTCATACTTAATGCAAATGCTTCTGCATTTTTCTTCCCTGGGCAGTAGTGTATTGAGAAATCATGTTTGTTGAGTATCTTGATCCATCAGTTTTTCTTATGTCGATCTCTTTTTATAAAAATATGAATTTTAGATTCTTATGATCTCTGTATATCGCACATCTTTCACCATATATATAATTCTTCCATATCTCCAAATTAATGATTATGGCAGACAACTCAAGATAATTGGTTGGTTAGTTTTGTCATGACTCGTTAAATTCATTGATTCATAGGTAATAAATTTATCACTATACCTATGGAAACAAACTAGAATTTTCTTCAATGCATCACTATATATAACAAATCCTTTATTTCCTAATGGTAGAGTTTTTATTGGATCATTAAACAATATTATCTCAATTATTCAAAACATTCTTCACATTCTTTTATAAATATGAACGTAATAACATATATGTGTAATCTGGTTTAATGGGTTTTCTGAATAGAATTTTTTTAAACAAATCACTAATAGTAACCTATAAAAACAAGGAAACCACATACCCCATTTATGGTTTTTAGTGTAGTCCATTCTTTGGTAATCTTTGTCTTTATAGAATCAACTGGGATTCCATCCTTAGAGATAATATGGCCAAAAAATACTTTCAGAATCCAGATTTCACATTTTCTAAATTTTACAAATGACACTTATTGTCTAAGTGTTTCAAGAATGATTCATTATTTATTCTCACAATCCTAATATCTTTTAGATTACACAATTATATCATCCATAAATAATACAATTTTTGTAATATACTACTTGAATACTCTATTCATTAGATTTATAAAAATAAGGGATGAATTAGTCAATCCAGATGGAATTACTTTAAAATAATAGTGTCCATACCTCATATGAAATGTTGTATTTTAAATATATTCTTTCAGTACTTGAAATTGATGATACACAAAATGAAATTTTACCTTTGAAAAATATTGATCTCCATAAAGTCGATCAAATTATTCAAAAATTCCAGGTAGATAATACTTGTTCTTTATAGTAATGGAATTTATTTCCCTATAGTCAATACACAAAATCATATATCCATCATTCTTATTAATGAAAATAACATGGGATCCCCTAGGTGAAACACTAGGGAATATAAATACTTTATCACACAGCTCATGTATTGGTTTGTTAAACTCCGTTAATTCTACTATATCTATTCTATTGGTATCCATTGATATTAATCTCACATTATGTATTAAATAAATTGAAAACTCAACTACACTCTCGAGGGCATGTCTAGGAAAATACTTAGAAAACAAATTTTTGTATTCAAATATAATAATAACATCATTTATTTAAAATTACATTTCTAATCAATATATTAAATCTTCTCTTATTCCTCAAGAATCTCATCAAGAAAATCTACTGATGGTGGATCTGGATATAACCCAGATTATGAAGTATCCCCTCTAAATATATATAATTTCACACCTTTATCTTGAACTATATTTTCGTTCTCTTGGAAATAAATTTTTTCATTATATTTTTAAATCCAATCCATAAAACATATTATATCAATAGAAACCATAGGTATAGTAATAAAATGTTTAAATTGCGTATATATATGTGTTATTACGGTAATTTATTGACATATACTTGTTAAAGTAATATTTCTACTTGGATTATTGACTAATTAATCCTTTATTGATATTCTATGGAAATATTTAGTTTTCTTAGAAAACATGGAATATATAAATGGGTGATAATATCTAAAATCTAATAAATCATTAGATAAATTTTAGGCTATTATTAATGTACTTTCAAACACATCATTAAGATCTCAAACTCATATGTAGTGATCATATAAGCTTTGACATTTTCCATCAACCTCTTTTGGGGTAGGTTCCCTTGATGCTTTGTACATTAGTGTGAATAATTCCAAATTTTTGTATACTTGATGCACTATATAATACTTATTTATTTATTTCCCATATATTCATTATCTGTAGGAACCTTATCTCTGCACTTGTAAAAAAATATCATGCCCTTCAATATTTTTCTAGTGTTTTTCCGTCCATAATTTTCACACGATGGAAATTTTTTCATTACCTTCTTTATCTTTAATGTGTTCCTTTTTTCTTAGTTCTTAGGAGAACCCTTATTTACTTTATTTCCCTTGAATATATAGGATCTATAAAATTACTTCTCTATTTTGATATCACATAATACTATTTAATTATATAATGAAAAAGTTTGAGAAACCAATTCCCTTTAGAGGGTTGTCTTAATCCCTTTAAATAAATGGTCAAACATTCTTTCTAGATTAAATATGTAATCTATAGTATCCCTAGCTATTATTTTCTTGGTATAATTTTATTTTTCAATTCTTTCCTCTTCCTTTTTCTATATGTTAAGGAACATTCCATTCATTTCAATTTTATTCTCATGAGGAAAATATTTTTCAAAGAAAGTTTCTTTGAAATATCTTCATTCCATATATTATATTTCTTTATCCTCCCTAATATTATGGATCAATTAGTACCTATGATCAAAAAAAATTCTTGATAATAAATAACTAGTGTAACCTTTTACCTTCTATTGTATCCTAAGGGGAAAATATATTTTTAAGGGACTTAATCCATTTTTCAACTACCATGGGATTAGTAGTTCCTCTTAAATATGGAGGCTTATGTTGCCTGCAATTATAGAATATATTTGTAACATTTCATGGAACTTAATTTTTCTCTATCTAGGTAACTTTATCAGTCATAAAATGGGATATATAACCTAATATGGCCATGATATGCTTAGATCCATAAATAGTTGTATTTACTTGTTCTGCATTGAAATACCTACATTATCTATGAGTAGGGTTAACCTTATTTCTACAAGGAAGAATTTCTAAATAATGTAATATAATGATTTATCTCATAACATCATGAATTTTAAATCACAATATATAATTATAAATCTTATGTAACACTTAACATAAGTGGAAAATATATTCCTAGTTATTCTCAGAATTATAAATTTGGTTTCTTTTTAAATATCCTCAAATCATTATTTTTTCAAATATATCATGATGTTTTGTAAATAAAATTTGAATTAATCCATGTACATCCTTCAAGGGTGTCAAACTATATAAATGTTAAGGAACCATTTACCATGCTCTGAAATGGTGGCTGAAATATATGCAACCAACTCTTTTTGGGGTTATTCCCCCGAGATACATCTATGCCAAAACTATGTCCACTTATAGTATCCAAAAAATGATATGTTTTCTATGAAAATACACCATATCTATTTTACCAAAACATGTGATATTATCTTGTAATTAGATATATCCTCAAATTCTATCATAGTGTTATGTTACCAAATCAGTTTTTTCCAAAATCTAGTTCTCAATGATTCAACTGAACTTCTTTTAATACCAACTATAACACCCAGAATCTAGTAACCCAGAGCCAATGTCTAATTTATTACAATTTTATAAGATACAAGGGATCTCATATCGAATTAATAAACTATTTTTTAATCATGAATAAATAGATATAAAAATGATTCTCATATTACATTAGAAATAAATTCTAAAAAATAATGAAATTAAATATTTTACATCCATTAACTCATACATAGATTCTATCCTCATATACCGGGGAATGTAAAACCAAATAAAGATGAGGTAAAATGATCAGTAAGGGTTATATATAGTAGAATATATCAGGATTTAATAAGTTATAATAAATATCACATGATAAATAACTGAAAGGAAAATACATATAACCAATAAGTTGATCATGAAAATAATCCATGGATAATATTGATGTAATAATCTCATGGATAATATTAAATGAATTTTCAATGAAGGAAATTCATAATATTGTTTATCATGATCTCATATACCATGATATAATTACCTTCATGGCCTTGTTCCATGATAGTCTAAATTTTTGGTATGTATAAACCAAAAACCCATTTAATAAGTTTTTTCAACTAGTTTATCTCATGAGACAGGTCGTTGTATCAAGGGGATTTGTAAAAATCATAAACTGTTTAGGAATTAAGTATTTCCATGATAAAAAAAATATGTATATTTCAAATGAAATATATTCATAAGATATATAATGTTTCAAGATAAATTTAATGGCCATAAAATTAATCAAGAGATGAGAGATGACCATCAATTAATTAGAAAAGTAGATTTCATAGAAAAATAAATTCTGTTATAAAATTGAATAAAGCAGAATGAAAAAATTAAAATATTTTTTTATTAAAGGATTTTATTTTTAAAATCATATAAACATTTAGTATAATCTAAATATTATAATATATTTATGGTGGTGGGAAAATCCGTTAATGCTATATATGTAAAAAAATAATTCATTTTGACTTTTTATAAAGAAAGTCTAGGATCAAACTTTCATAAAATAATTGAAATGTTCCATTAAAACATTGTAAAAATTCAAGGACTTAATAAAATTTCCTTAATGAATCATTTTAGAAAATAAAAATAGATTTTTTAATTTTTTAGAAAATTATGGACAAGGAAGAAAAATATTCATGATCATAAAGAGAAAAAAGATCAAATTTTCTTTTAAACATTTATATTATTAATTTAAGTTACAAAAGAAAAAAAATTGGAATAAAACATGGATTCACCATAAATTTTTATAGTATAATAAAATTTAGGGATTTTATGAGGGATATATTATAATATTCCTTCAAAAAAAATTATAATCATTCCAAAAAGAAAAGAGATTTTAAAATAAATTCTAACCTCTTTTGAAACTTTTAAATTACAACCCTTTAAAAGAGTAAACATAAATTGGAACATTAAAAACTATTAAAAATATATATTCATATTAAATACATAAAAATTTCATTATATACAAAACATAAACAAAAATAGGTTCATAATACAAAACATGTCTCAATGGAGTGAAAATTGAGATGAGATCTCTTACCATACACTTCCACTTAGTTGAACATGATTTAAAATCTTGTATATTAATTTTATATTTATTATAAATTAATTATAGAACCAGATAAATATTTATAATATCATATATGATCCACTTATATCATCTTATCACCCATTTGTTAACAATATTTCATTATTATAATTGATTTAGGTGTTAACAATTTGATTTTTAAGGTATGTTTTGATTTGGTAGTCATGGTCCTTGTTTATTGATCTTGTTTATATACACTATAGAATATTAAAAATTATACAATTATCTTAAATACTCATTATATATGAATTTATAATCATCATTAAAAGTGGACATAAAAACTGAATCACATTACTTTTTAGTAGCGGTAGTCTACATGTATGCATGATAAAAGGTATCATTTTTTAATGAGTGAAAGGGTGAGAAGGTAAATTATATTTTATATTTAACAAATCATAATTAAATCAAAAATATCATATATAATCATTAATTAAATCTTTATAACCATCCAAGTAAAATGGAAATGAAAAACAAATTACACTGTTACGTGGAGACAGTAAGTCGCATGTATGCACAAGCGATGTTTTCGTATTCAATAAGATGGAAAGAAAGTGGATAATGGGTCATCGTCATAATATGAAATAATTATATTTAACATACTTAATTAATTATTTAAAAATTTATACCTTAAATTTAAATGTGGTATAAAAATTAATAAAATTGAAATAACTCGGTCAAGAGTTATACCTCATTATTAAGTAACCTCCTTTGGATTACACCTTAATTCTTGAAAGGATGGTATTTGGGGATATTACAGAAGGTCTAGGAACTAATGAATGAATCAAAAATTGTATTAGTAAATTTATTGGATAATATACAGTTCTAAAACATTTTTAATAATTATGGGGGGGGATGTTTCTTTTTATAGGTGAGGGAAAGAACACACATGGAATTACATTAAAGATTAAATAATTTGTACGTCATAATCATGTATAGTTGAATCTATACACCCCATATTATAATATAAGATGTTATAGGGTCTATATAAACTCAAAAGATATATTTAGACAATATTTTGACACATTTTAAGCCTTCTATCCTAGTTAAACATATTTAAACCCATTTTTACATTAAGTGTGATAACACAACTTTTTACCATGATAAATTAATTATATCAAAAAAATAAAATAGAAATTCTATTTTTTTTTTTGGAAATTATGATAAAAAAATTTAATTCAATTTTATCTGATTTAATTTATATATGTTTAAGTAATTTATATTAATATAAGAACAAAAATATCATGAAAAATATTTTTGATGAAAACACCATTTTTAATCATAGAGATATATTTCCCTTGAAAGAAATAAATAAACCGGTTTCAATTATTCTGGGTTAAATAAAAAAAATTGATACTTTTAGACTTTTTTATCAAGACAAAACTGAGTAGAATCTTATAACCATGCCAATAAATGCAGACACCCAAAAACAGCTTTTAAAATGAATAAAATATAACTTATATTCAAAAAATTCATGCTTAGGTTATCAAATTCACAATAATGTTTTAAACTAAATTATTTAAATAATTAAACCTATCAATGGTCATAAAATGATCATAAAATTAAATATATTAATGTTTATGGTTTATTTAAAATCCTTATTATATAGTTTTAACCTTATTTATCCCATTTTAACCTTTACTAAGGTGATAAATGTTTTTCATATCTACTATTCATAATGCTTAAAAATATAAGTGACTTATTTACCAAAATTTAACCACAGGATTAAAAATATGGAATATATTTTACCAATTTCTATAAGTAGAATAAATTAATTTTAAAATAAATCCATATAACATGGTGAAAAACAGATTTTTAGTCAAATGCATTTTTCAAGCAAAATATTGTCTTACATGTACTTTATAACAAGTAATTATCATTACATAAATTTTAATTTATATATATTGATATATAATATATAAATATAAATCATTTATAGCAAGGGATTATTTAAATTAATTAAAATGAAAAAAACACAATGCACTTAAAGATAGTTTTTTGAAAAATAAACTTTTTTACCTCCAAATGATCATACCTTTATCTATATAAACTTTATAATAAATACAAGGTTAATTTTAAATATTATAACACATTATTTTAATTATAATAAAGATTTAATGAATACTATATTACAAATTATTCAAAAATTCTTATTTCTAATTGAAAATTTCAAAAAAGCATTCTAGGATTATTTTACCATAGTAAGTTAAAAATTTATATTCATTCTACAAAATTTAAATTTGTATTCCCTAAAATATTTAAATTGGAATTGTTATATAGTTTCATGAAAATAAAATATTCACTTACTATAATTAAATATTTGGTGTTATATCTAGGCCCTCCCTTTCCTGGATTAGGAAAAATTTAGGGAACATAAGTAAATATCAAAATCATTTAATGATTGAAACATAGAACGAGAAAAAGTCAATATATTTTTAGTAAAACCACTAGTCTAGAAAAAAAATTAGTTCAATTACACATTTACCCGTGTATATGAGGTTAAACTATGTAATTGGTACATTTTCACTCTTAAACAGGACACCACTTCATATTGAATATGCCATCTTTTTTGGTGATCATATACCCAAACCATTTCCTTTTATATCACTTTGACTTAATAATGTGTTCAATACATTTTAGAATGAATTTTTGAATTCTCAAGAACTTATTTAATATAATTTTATCCATGGATCCACATTATAACTTTGATTTTCAAGTCTTCATCACCCAAAAATCAAATAGTCAAGATTATCATATTGGAATCCCAAAAATTGTGAGTCTGTTCTCCTGGTTCCCCCTTTCATAGATATTGGTAACAAAATGATTAACTAAGTAAATAAATACCCCATGTATGGTTGATAACCTAATTTTCTATGATCTATAAAATAACTCTAAGGGAATGTTTTTTACACAATAAGAATGGTGCCCCTTCACTCCATGTTCTATTTCAGGACGATGCGAGGGTAGTCTTTCCATTAAAACAAATTGACCTATTATCACATGTCATCATTTTTCATTGACATGGAAATTATTATGTTATGATTTTACCTTTCCAAAAACCAAATATTCATGTGTATTTTAATAGTTTTGATTTTAAAAATTCTTTCATTATACCCATTATAAAATAATGATTATGAAATCCTACTATTGTGACCATTGTTATATTGGTATAAATTTTTATGAAGAACAAAGTGCATTGAGTGGATATTCTCCTCTCAAAAGCACAAAAATTTCTTGACTTGAGATTCCCTTCTTAGATTTCCAAATTACTTGAGTTTCAATTCCCATCTCAGTATCTATAATTCCATGAGTTGAGATACTCCTCTTTGAAGATTGAATTATTTGAGTTTAGATACTTCTTTTGGAAACCCTAGTTCCTTGAGTTAATATTCAACTCCTAAAAAATTTCTATCTGGTACATGGTCTTCTTCACTTGACCTTAAATCATACAAAATAATTATCTATCTTAAAATACCTTGAACTACTTAGAGTAGTCTATTTATTGTGATCTAATTTCCTTATGTAATATCCATATCTATGTAAGAGTCCCTAGTGTTATGGTTTTCCAATTTACATCGAGTATCCTCAAACAAACTTTTACTGGGATAAATCCCATATATCATCTCTCATACACAAGCTTGATCTTCATAGAGACTCTATTCTAAGAATTATGTGTGTCTTTATTTCTATTCTTACAAGATATATAGTGATTTCCGAACAACCTATCATGGGCCCATCCACAGCACTTATTTTGTACCCCATCTCTGATGTTGGGGACTTTACTAATTCATAAATGATTTCATTCTTCCCTCTCTAACCAGTGAAAATTTTCAATCCTTCTTGTTTCATATTCAAACCATCCCAATATAACTAATTTACCAATGGAAGTGGGGTCTTCCAGGATTGCGCCCATACTAGGACATCAAAAAATTCCCTAATTAATAACTACAAGTGTCTTGATTCCAATTTTCATAGAATTTATGATAATTTATATATATTCTATCTCGGACCAGGATATAAATTTCAATTTAATTTCAACCCTTTTGTCTGTGTTAACCACATTAATTTTTGGTTTTCTAAACTAGACTTACACTAGGACACCGTATTATGATACCCCAGTCTCTTACCCTATGTATATCCATATAGATTGCTTTATATTCTGAACCGATATCAAAATAAAATTCCTTAGGTAAGAACTATGCGAAGATGAATTCTTATTATCACATGATATATAGTGATGAAAAAATATATTATCTTAGTTTCATCCATGAATTCCTCTTTTATTCCATTCCCTAACCATTTTATCATTTGCACCAACTAATTCACAATGGTTTTCCCCTATCAAACCTATTTTAGGATACCAAATGCCTTAAGTCAAGTATTCCTCTTAGAAAAAAAATTCCTCAAGTCAAGTATTCATATTATAAAATAAAAAACCTATAATTTTGTATTTCTATTGGAAAACAAAATTCCTCAATTCAATTATTCGTTTTATAAAAACAAATTCCTTGAGTTGATTATTCCCATTTAAAAAAAATCCTCGAGTTTATACTGCTTCTTGTAAAATTCAATGGATATTGTTGATTCTGTCTCTTAGAAAACTAAATGGCTTGAGTTGACTGGTTTTCATGGGAAATTAAACTCCTATATTCAAGTATTCCTTTAAGAAAAAAATTCCTTCACATTATTATTATACTTGGTGAAATCAAAATCCTTGAGTTAATTATTCCTCCAAGACACCAAAATCATCAGGTTAATTATTCCTCTTATAAAATAAAAATCCTCAAATCCATAATTTATCTTGGAAAATAAACAACCATGTGTATATTATTGCTATTGGAAACACCAAAAGGCTCGTGTCAAGTATACCTCTCAGATAAATCAATATTTTTAAGTTTAGTATTCCTCTTGAAAACATATAAATTATAGAGTTGATTATTTATCTTGGAGATATAAAAATCCTTGGGTTTAATATTCGTATTATATACAATAAAAATATTGAGTTAAGTATTCTTCTTGATGATATTAAAATCATTGATCCATGTATTTCTCTTGGTGACACAAAAATCCTTCAGCCAATTATTTTTCTTGGTGAAATAAAAATAATTTTTTAAAGTATTCCTCTTTGTGACTTCCAAATACTTGATCCTATTATTCAATTTATTAAAACAAAATCCTTGAGTCGAGTATTCCTCTTGGGGATGATAAAATCCTTTAGCTAAGTATTCCTATTGGAAAATAACAATCCTTGAGTCTATTTATCCTCTTGGTGAAATCAAAATCTCTAAGTCCATTATACCCAAAATAAAATTAAATGCCTTGAAATGGGATTCTACTCTCTGTGGGCCTCTTCTTAATGATTAATCCATGAGAAAATACCTAATATTTAAAAAATTTGGAAAAGTGTTCCATCAAATCTGATAATCAAAATTCTTTTCATTTTAAACGAATCAAATTATGATGGGGTCTTTTTTCGCATTGAAAAATTTAACATGTACTTTTTTTAGATGACTATAATATGATCCTCACTCAGATAATATGAGTTGAGTTGAAAATTATGTTATATGAGGAAAGATGAAGAAGAAACAAATGGTATCTTCATGTTCAACATTAATTCTAACAAATATAGGGGTCCATGAAATTTAAAAACATTTCCCAAGCTGATGGTGTGGTGGTGAGAACCTCCCAATAGAAGTAGGCTATGGATTTCATCCATTTTTGGAGAAAGGGTTTATACAATCTCCATATGAATTTAAAAACATCTATAAGCCTATATTTTCTTTATAAAATAAATAATATTAATAAATTATAAATCTAAAAACAAAGTTTTTTTCATAGGCATCCACTTTAGAGCATGGGGATCCAAAACAGACACCTAAATAAAAATTTATGACTGTTTGAAGTTTCAATTCTTATGAATGAGATTTTCAAAATTTCGATTAGTACACACCTATAGGAATTATTGCATGATATTCCTATGAGATCACCCTCATGGAAAACATTAAGATCCCTTCTCTACACACTCAGATGAAAAACCATGTGCCCTATTACCTTGCACCCATATGAAGTCTTGCAAGCCCTTTCTAGGTGCTCAGCCTCAAGCTTTTCATTATTCACTATTTAGTCACCCACCTAGAGAAACCATCACATGTGCCTAGTCCTATCTTCACATGTTCATGTACGTATGAATATTTATATTCCTAGATTCATATATGTGAACCCAAAGTTCTTGTAGGTAGGTAGCACCGATAGTCGAGAACCTAGTGAGGGTTTTCCCATAAAATGACACTTTGACATCCCATTTTTACCAGGAAACCATGTTTATAGAACACGAGAAAACAATCTCTTGCCTATGAATACAAACTATCCATAACCCTCCTGAATGTGATTTTAGAATCAAATCCTAAAGTAAAGGATGAAAGAATATGATGTTTAAGCCTTCACAAAGTGGATTCATGCCCAATATTTAAGTCCGTAAATGGGAGCCCATTCCGCTAGTCCTTCTAATTGGGTACCCATTCACCCATGCCTCTTAACCAATAAATTATTCTCCTATATATCCTAACTGGGAACCCAATCACCCATGGATCCTATATGGGAACCTATTATCCTTGGCCACCAACCTGGGCACCCAACGAATTCATCTTGGATCTACATCCCTAATTAGTATTATTGAGGAGCAGAAATCACAAGCCTCTAACCAAATCCCTTAATTTCCCTCACTAACCCCTATAAAAATCATGATTTTCACCATGAACATTTCAGATAAATTCATGAAGTATTTGGGTCACGATTCCTACAACCACCACCTTGAGTTGATATATTCCTCTTAGTTTATTCATTTTTCTTATGTTGAGATTCATCAATTGGTTCCCAAAAATACCTTTACTCAATATCCTCCTATTTTATCTATAAAACTCTTTGAGTTAATATTTTCCAATTGATGTACTTAACTATTTTGAGTTGAGATCCACCTGTTGATTTCTGAAAATTCCATGTGGGAAGATTCACCACTTGATTTCATCAATTTCCAGGAGTTAATATTTTCCTCTTCGTTTCCAAAAATACCCTGATTTGATATTATCTTCTTTAATTCGTCAAATTCTATAAATAAAGATTCTTCTTTTAGATTCCTAAAACACCTTGAGTCGAGATTTCATTATTGGATTCCTCCAATTCCTTGAGTTGAGATTTTTTCATTAGTTTCTTAAAATACATTGAGATAACATTATTCTCTTGGATCCTTCAAACACATTTATTTTAGGTTCCCTTATTATATTCATCAACTTACTTGAGTTGATATTCTACTCTTAGAATTCCTCAAATACCTTGAGTCAAGATACTCGACTTGGTTTCCCAGAACTTTTTCAACTAATTCAGCTATTAGGTCAAACCTGAAAGGGTTATTCTATATAAGTCCCACACCAAACCATTTTAGGTACATTCTTTTTTAACAAATGCAGTTGTACAATTACTTAAGAGTTATATGGGGGTTTAATTTATTTATTAAAATTTTGACCACAAATAAATTGGTCACTGTACTAATCTTAACTCTTTTATCATATGATACTATAAAATAAAGTCCTTAAAGAAAATAATGTAACATTAAGTATTTATAGTGGATCAGGGAAAATTAATCCCATAGTCAAATCCACCAGCTCTCTCTCCGTGATCTTAGTTATTTTTAATTTACATGTCCTTTTTTCTAGTGACTTTAACTATTGAGTGAAAGGAAGTACATATTGTTATAAAAATTTTCGAAAATCTTATATAGAGCACTCCATTTTTACAAGACCTATTCATGGTCCATGAAAAATATAAATTATATAGAATATATATTTATATTTAGATCATAATTGTAAGTTGTAACTAAAAAACATGATAGGTTCTTATAGAGAAAAATAGAACTTCAATGATTAACTCCTGAAGGTCTCTTGATCATAGAATATAATTTCTTAAAGGAATTAATGCAGAAATTTTTTATTCTTCACAAAGAAAATGGAATCACATGTATATACAAGAAATCCTATTATTCTATTTATTATTTAGATAACACTATATTGCCTGATATTTCATTCTTTTTTGATATTATTATATTGATTTGTTTTTTTCTTTTGAATTTTGAATTTGAAACTTCATGTATACACTAGTAGTCAAGAGTAATTTGAATAATCTAAAAATACAATATCAATTCAAAAATTTGACCTTGGATTTTAAAAATAGAATTCACAAAGAATTGTGGATAGTAAAAATGGTCTCTATTATACTTATATGTATTCATGGAAATAAATGTATTATTTAATTTATCTTTCCTTATCTAGAAATCAAAATTTTTGACCGATGGGAAATTAGGATTGGACTATGAATTAGTTTCTGAAAGGGTAATAAATTCCTAGAAATGGATACTGAGTACACTTAAATTACCCACATTAAATGAATTTTTCATAAAAAGGAATTATTATTTTTATCGGTCATTTCTATCATCAAGAATTTTTAAGCCTTATAAAAATTACTAAATTGAAAATTCAGAGAGAACTCTCACTTTGAAAAAAAACCATTGACTTCCTAAGATAATATTTTATGGATAATATTTAAGAATTTCAAAAGATAATATTATATTCATAGGTTAATATACCTATAAATACAATTCCATAAGCTAAACTTTGTCATCGTGTGATGTTTTGATCATTGTCAAATAAATATTTAGTTTGTGTGATACAATTATGTTCATATGATAGTTTCCTTTAAAAAAATGGCTCAAATTACATTCTTCTAATTTGTATGATAAATCTCAAAATTAATACTTTTTTAGCATAATTTTCTTAGTCTGGAAACTAAAATCCAACACTAATATGTCAATTTTTTATGATGATTACCTTTTATAGAAAATATAATTCCATATTGTTTTTGAAAAATAATAGTTTATATGATAAAAAATCACAACAAATTATAATTTATCAAATTTTATTATACTGTTCTTGGAAATTTTCTTTGACCTTTAAAATTACAAGTTAAACTAAAACATGATAAAACAAAAAATTACTTTAATAAAATTCATCTATACTTGAAAACACTTAAGTAGAAATTATCAGTAAAAAAATGGTGATTTTTTATCATTAAAACATATAAATTATGTATATATATTTGAACAACATTAGTAAGTCAAAGAATATCCACCATTTTGATGATCAAAAAATCCCTGAGAAATCAAATGGGCTATTTTAAATATTTGATCATAAAGTGTAAAATTTCATATAATATCCCTTATCCCCATTTTTTTGATATCAAAATGTATAACATGTTGTGTAAGATAATAAATTCAAGGTAGAATGGTGAATTATAAACTTGAAGAATATAAGTTTTTAAAGTGAACAAAATTTTCCATTTATCTTAGAGAAATAAAAGTAAAAACAAGAATATGAATATAATGAAGTAGTGTTAAACAAATAAAGCATAAATTTATGGATATTATTATTCCCAATAATAGTATTACATCAACATAATGTAAGATAACCAAAAATATAAGCCAATCATCGAAATATATCAGTATTTTGGCTCAAAGTTAGGCTTAAAATAGGTAGAGGTAGGAAACAAATTATGAGTTTTGGAATAAAAAAAGAAAGTTAATTTCCATTTTAACCAAGACTATAAGTGTTTCTAGGTAACTTCCTAAGCTTGGTTATGATATCATCATGAAGATACATGGATATTTCAACATAAAAATACCCATTAACAAATAAGGTAAAAGTGAATATGATAAAAGGGATTTGTGGACTAGTGGTAGATTATTCTCTCTGAATTTATACTTCTATAACTGCATTATCTCTCTTTATTAGGCTATTAGGAGGAAATAAACATTAAATCCTTTCTATAATGTCCCAAAAATATATATACAAATTTTCCCCAAGAAAAATCATTCCTATAAGATAAAATAATAAATTTCTAGACATTTCTAATATGGAAAAAAGATAATTGTCACCAAATTCTAGTAGAGAAAAATGTCCTTTATTGAACTCTATTTAAAAATAATCTTGAATAGTAAAATGATAAACTTTTAAAACATTACACTTTGTATTTGGGTTATCATTCAGTAATTTAATTCCATAGAAGCTAAATTCTAATATCTCAAATAAATTCTTTATCACTTGATGACTATCCCAAAAAATCATTTAGTGGGATTCAATCTTATTTCCTTTATCAACAACTATCACTAAATTTAATGGTCTAGAATATATTTTACTATTTAAAATTTCCTTATCAGATTAAGAGGAATTAGAATATAATGAATAAAAATCATGAACTTGTTTCAAAATTTTTTGTGATGAATATTTAATGGATAGAAGATTCTTGTTAAAATCATATGCCCACTAGTAAATTAATGTAATAATATTATATGTGAGATCATCCTTTTCCATTAATGTTGCATTGAGATATGTAAAAAATTTCCAATGAAACTAACCAATTCATCGATTTTCTAATAGATTAATTCTCTTCCTCTTTGATAATTATATTTAACATGATTCCATTCAGGGAGGATATCATTTCTTAAATCTTGAATTTTATTTAAGGATACCATATCACATTTATTCTCCTAAAAACTTCTATATAACATCATATAAAATGAGGATACATTCATAAAATTGGTATAAATAACACTATAATATTTTTCCGAAGATGTGGAGGATGTAACATAAGGGTATATCTTCAAAAAATCAAATTAATGAATGAAATATGTCTTCAAAAAGTCCATGCCTTCCTTGATAGATTTTCATTATTCTTGAATTGAAGAAGAGATGTTTGATTGAACTATTATAAGGTTATTCATCATCAATGTCTAAACTTTTAAAAAATATTTCATCTCATTAAAATATTAATTATAAATAAAATTTTAATTTATATCATATGCCTGACTATTTAGACCACAAAACATTGATGTCATAGAGTTAAATGTATAAGAATTCATATCTTCAAAATTATCAATATCTTTATCTGCTTAATAGATCTCAGGATCTTCCATGATTGGATCTGTAAATATTCTTCATTATACTTCAGAAGGATTAAGTTCCTCCAGAGGCCCTATTATTTTAGCCTTCATAATAAGTGAAGGTTCTTGAAATTTTTCTTATTATTATTCTTATTATTCATATTTTTATTCTTCTTTTACAAAAATATTTTATAAAATATTAATTATTTCTATAATATCATTCTTAACAACTTGAAGATACTGATCAATTATTAGTTCACCAACATAGCTCAATTTCTCTCAAACATAATGATTAATATTTGTGTAAACATCTCCATGTAACGTGATAGTCCTTTACCGGACAACTTCTAAATACAATTTATTTTAAAGGGAAGAACCAAGAGATTCCTTATGATGGTTTCTCTGTAACTTATATTCATCAAAATTATTTTCATTCATAAATTCTTTTTTTGAAACAACCTCAATGATAGGTTCTTGATGCTCAACTTGAGCTTTGGTAAATTCAATTTCTTGTCCAACTAAAACTTCCTCAGAATCTCTTAGATTTACCACATATTTTTACTCATTCCGAAATTGAGTAACAATTAAAGAAGGAATTTATTAAAATGAAATTATTATTAATATACATCTTATAGCTAGAGTATTATTATCCAAAAGTCCTCCAAATCTTCTTGAACTCCAATAGGAGCAGCAATAACAGTCTTCCCCTCAACCTAAGTAGGTATATCTTATTTTCTTGAGCCCCAATAGAGGGTATATTTCTCATGTAATAGATCTAAAAATAAGAAATTTTCTTGACTAAACTATCTCCAAGGGTACTTAGGCCATGAAAGTTAGTTTTCAAAACCTCACTCACCACTACTCTGGTTTTTTCAAGCAGTAGGGTCAAAATCCTACCATAAGGATTAAAATAATTCTGATTTGTCATAGGAAAATTACATATATATAAAAATGTACCTTAAAAGATTGGATTTATTCTTCACTAATAGCATGTAGAGAAGTTGAATTTCCAATTTTTCAATTTTATAAAACTCACCATTCTGCTAAATGACCACATTTTTTGTGAATTTGACCAAAATCTTCAGGTCAGCTTCTAAATCCTTTATTGCCTTTATCTCTACAACTAGAGAACCAAATAGTGATATCCTAATTTAGTTGGTCATATATCATTCAAATTTACTAAAAAAACTAAACATCAAATATTCTTTATGATGAATATGATGGTTTTTAGATAATTCTACGGAAGATATAGTGAATCTCTTCCCACAAACTTTTGTTATGACCAGATCTTCAGCATCATTAAAGTTAATCTTAGTATTTTAATAAAACTATTTAACTTTTCTGTCATGAAATAAATCATTTATTATTTCATCAAAGAAACTCTCATTCTTTGATGTTCAATAAGTTATCCAGCAACAAATATGTACAATCCAACTAGGAGAAATCTTTTGCTTTTTCACTCAGAAATGTTCACATAATTCATAACCTCTTCGATCTTTTTGAAGTACTCTCCATATCGTTATTTGATTTTTTAATTCAGAGAAATTATTAAATTGACTTTCGGTTTGATTTTTTTTAGTACTGTAAAAATGTTTTGAGATTAAAAGGATTAATTTTAGAGATTTTTCAAAGGTACAATGGTTTAAAATGAATAATAATCTATTTTTCTGATACACATATGCATCTAACACATGTGACATAATAAAATAAAATAAAATAAAATGGAAGGGAATATGTCACATTATTTTTAATTAGACAAAGTGGGATCTTTAAACATAAATTTTGAAATTAAATAAATCTCATAATATATTAAAGAAATAAAAATAAAAACATATAATTATGATTAATATGGAAATAAAATTGCTTAAAATTAAACAATCCTAATTTACTTTTAATAAAATCAAACCATCCAACAAGAAAAGGTTTCAGAAATAGTTATGTAAATTGATTTTCAATATAAATAAATTCGAAAGAAATATCACCCTTTTTAGAATGATATCTTAAGAAGTGATGCCTAAAATAAATATTCTTTGTCCTTGGATGATTTATCATGTTTTTTGAAATGTTGATAACACTAGTGTTATCACATTTTATTAGTACCTAATTAAAATTTAGTCGATAGTTCATTAAGGTTTATTTCATCCAAAACACCTAAGAACCAAAACTACCTACTACAATGCATTCAACTTCAGAAATTGATAATGTTTTAGAATGATGTTTTTTTACATGACTAGGAAACTAAGGATTTTACAAAAAGGTAACAGGATCTGGAAGTTCTTTTTCTTTCATGGCTACAACTAATAAAATCAGCAGTTGAATATTAAGTTAAATCAAGATCACGAATTTTTAGGAAAAGGAAATATAAATGAATTATTACTTTTAAATTAATTAAATTATTTTATAAGACATGAAATGATATTAAACTGGATTAGATTAAAATATTTCATATAAAAAACCAAAAAAAATAAAATCATGTCTATTAGTAGTTAAATAAAGTAAGCTGCAAATTATTCCTCTATACAAAGAGATGTAAATGGGTGTTCCAGCTTCATCTAACTCAATTTTAATGTTAGAAATCATATGATTTGAATATGTCTTACTAATTTTGATTTAAATACTTTTTAATAAATCCAAAATGTATTTAATTTTATTAAAAACATTCCCATAATATATTAGGTAAATTTTAAATCCAAGGAAATAGTTTAACTCACCCATAATGCTCATTTCAATTTCATTTTTCATTTTTTAAATAATTTCATTACACGATTTTTTATTTTTTGAATCTAATTAACATCATTGACATATATTTTTTAATATAAAATATATTTTGATTAATTTTTCATAAATATGGTTGGGTTTTCTAAACCCATATTAAAACCATTTGACAAAATCTATGAGCATTTTCTTTTCTACTAAGATCTAGGTGTTTGTTTAGGGCCGTAAGATAATGTGGTAAAATTAAAAGTATAATTTTGAAGATAAGGGTATTCAAAATCCATAGGTTTTTCATCATATACATAATATTTTAAAAATAAATTTAAAAAAGTTGATTTATCATCCATATGATATAATTTAAAATCCTTATATGATGTATAGGATAAAAATATTCTAATTGAATCTGACCAAACAATCGGTGAAAATGATTCTTCATAATCCATTCCACCTTCTTGATTATAACCTTTGATAAAAAAAAATATACCCTTAGTTATAGTGGTCAAACCATGATCAACCTGTTTATTTATAAATAACCACTTAGATCTAAGTATTGGATAATCGGAATGTCTATCAACCAATTCACGTATCTTTTTTCATTTAAATTAGTTCACTTATTCATGCATTGAAACCACACACCTGTCATAGTTTAAGTCGCATTCTATAGTTTTAGTTTTTATTTAGAAAAAAAAGTTGAAAACTCAAAAATATTTCCTACACTTCTTATAGTATTAACTCCTTCATCTGGGTTTTCTATAATAATTTCTAGAGGATATATTTTAAGGGTTATAGAATGTCTAGGTAGTAAACTTTTAGGGTCACCAATTTCTCCCATTTCAGGACTAGATTGTTCATAATAATATACCAAATTCTCGTTATTTATATTTTTAAAAGTTATTTTGAGCCACAAGTTATCCATTGAAATGATCAATTTATCATATTGATTTTTTTATCAAAAGGATCAATATAATTAAATTACACATTATTATACTCTTATGGTATTCGTTAATTTTTATAAAATAAATATATAGTCATTAGAAGTAGTATAATAATCAAGGAATATTCCTTTGTTATTATTTGAATTTAACTTACCAGTTATATCTCTAGTATTCAAGATATAAATTATGCATCTAAAAACTTTTAAATATCCATGTTTTAGTTCTATATTACTCCACAACTCATAGGGTTTTTTTCTTTAAGATATACCTCATTGGAAATATATTGATGAAATGACATGATTTGTTAAAATAATAATCCCATAAATGTGTAGGTGTGATATAATCACACAAAATTGTTTTAGTAATTTCGTTCAAGGTCCTATTTCTTCTTCCAACAAAAACAATTTTCTAAGGTGTTATAGGGGTAGAGAATGCATGTTTAATGTCATGTTTTTTGAATAATTAATTAAGTACAGGATTATAAAATCCCCCCTATGATAAATTCTAAAGGACACAATTTTATACCTTTTTCCATTTTGACAAATTTTACTATTTTTTAGAGACAACATAAGATTCACTTTTATGTCTCAATAAATTGACCCTAGTGAACTGTGAAAAATAAATAACCAATATATAAAAAAAGTATTTACCAAGTAGGATTTTAGTTTAGGAAGGTAAAAATATATCCATTTGAATAAGTTTAAGTGATATAGATGAGACAACTTTCATAATTGATTTAAAAGATTATTGGTGTTGTGTTTCCATTTAACACACATCACATAACTTCTTTTTATGCAATTCTATTTTTTGAAAATAAGAATTCAATTTTTTAATATATTATTTCTTTAGATAATATACTATAAAATATACAATCCTCCTTTCCCAAATATAGGATTCAACGATTTCAAAAATAAAAAAATTCACATTATTTTTACATAAATAATGAAGATATAAGTTATAAATTTTTTTAATACTTTGTGAATTAAATTTGAGTAACTTTTTCTTAAAAACAAAAAAAAATTATTATTAAAAAACCCCAAAAAATATCCTTCCTGAAAAAGTTTATAAATACTTATTTGGATTTTCTTAAATTATTTTATATAATGTACTTTACTAATGAGGATTGAATAAGGATCTCTAAGAGATCCAATACCAAAATTATTTCCTTTAGTATTATCATCAAATATGAAATATGGTCAATCAATATTAGACAATGAGTGAAAGTTAGAAACATCTCAAATCATGTATATTAAACAACCAATATTCCTAAAGCATTTGGAATTGTTGTTTTGATTTGACTTGTTCCACAAAAAACTTATGAAAAAATATGTTTTGGTACCCAAATTCTCTTGGTTCAAAAAGTGTTTCTGCAAAATATTTTGGAATACAAATCTACTTAAATTTTCCATAATTTTAATAATTATAATTAGGTAAATTTATAAAAATAAATGACTTACTTATTTTAAATATATGAGGGTTTCTTGGTAAAAATCATTTTTAAAATAATCGTTAGTGTTATAGTGAAAATATATGATATTATACATATTTGAATTTTTAGAACTACATATAAAATAATATTTATACAACATGGGTATTTCTCCCTTACTTATTTGTAATATCTTTATCTACTTAAATTTTTATTACTAAGGATTTGGGTTTAATATTCTTCTCCCTTAAAAAAGTATTGGACATATCTTTTATATTTTTAACTTCAACCTCTAATACTTTTATTTTTATTTTATGGGTAACATATCTAGAAGAAGACTCGTCAATTTTAACTTTTAGTTTAGAAATTTGTTTGTCTAAAACTTAATTTTCATTGAAAAAACATAATAAGATGTTATTAAAGTCTTGTTCCTTTTATATGAAGACTCATATGGTCTTCTAATAAAAAAAGACATTTAAATTTTTATAAGAGCAATTTTCAGATTCTCATTCAGAATAATAACAATAAACAGAGTGTACCTCATTAGTTTGGGCTATGAAACACATATTTTCCTTTTGATTAGATACTTAATCTTTAGAATCAGAACTAGATTCATTATTGGATTCCTCTGAGTCACTCTATGTAGCATTCACATATTTATCCTTCTATTTAATGTCCAATTTCTTTTATACTTATTTTTATACTTATTTTATTCTTCGGATGGTAAAATCACTCTTTATTTGTCAAATATTATAACACTTATAGTAACTTAATTATCTATTATTTCCATAAATATTTTTTTACTTCTTGAATTATTTTTTGAATTATGTTCCCCTTTTGTATAAATTTTTTAACTTCTTGGAAAAATGAGCAAGCTCATCGCTAGAATCAAAACTGCTTGAAGTCTTTTTAGGAAATGAGCATGAAACTGATGTCTATCTATTTTTCATATAATATTTTTAATTAGATACCTTTATAAAAATATTATCTCTTTTATCATATTATTCTCTTCAACCAATAATAAAAATTGGATTAATACAGTACTATCCATTGTCATCAATAGTTAAAATTGATGATAAAGGGAACCATTGCTAGTGCAAAAAGAAGCACTAATAAAGGTACCCTTTATCGGTGTTTTTTCATTAGCACTGATAAAGGTCCCTCTTTATTAGTACTTTTTTGAAAGCATTGATTATAACGCCCCAGCCTTAAACCTTACTTAATCTTGAGTTATTACAAGATTACACATTGAGGATCTTTTCGGGTTTAGAGTTTTAGAGAATTAGATCATAAAACTTGCATTACATTCCACATATAAACAAAGTGGTTACATAAAGATATTATTCTTAATTCCCATCAATGGAAACATATTTAAAATAAAACATGTATTATTTCTTGACACTTCCTTGACACTATCATCATATCATGTACCTTTCCCTTGACCTGTGAAAAACATTTCAAAAAACATGGGATGAGCATAAAAAGCTCAGTAAGGGATATAAAAATATGGAAAGGAAACATGGGTACATATATACATAAGGATGAGATCATACTTTACCCATAAAACATAAGCACTTTAACATACCTCATCAAATCATGAATAAATCATAGAAATCATAATACATAAAGGTAACTTGAGGTATTCATAACATTCTTACGTAGGGAGTAACCCTCTTGGTTACGTTGGGAATACCCATCACAGTATATTCCCTAAATCTCTTCGGAGAAACCTTAAAATTTCACTCCTTCGCGTTACCCAATTCATTGGAGAGCTATATCGGGCTCACCCGCCCTTAGTTTATCATGGAACCACCTGTTTTCATAATAATGCCCAAGAACCTCAACATAATCATATCACATAAAACATGCATAAAGGAAACATAACATTCCCACCTTTCAATCACAAGATATCAATACAACACATTGATATACAAACATTATGAAAACCATTTTCGATACCAAAATAAAAGAAAAGTAAAACATGGTATTTATTTTTCTTTTAAAAATAAGGTATGGCTTGTAGAGGAAGCTGAAACTCAAATAACGGTCACGACGGTGGACAAGTCATTGTCACCGCATACGTACGACAAAAACATTCCATTTTTTCATTTAGTAAAAGCTTTGTATAAAAAAGATTCCTTTTGAATAAACATAAAAGTCAAAGGGGTTTATACACCGTATAAAAGAAAGTTGTGTATAAAATAAAATATGGCTCAATGAAAGGAGATTGAGACGAAGTCCCATACCTCGGGTCTGACTTGACTCGATCGTTCTTTAATATCCTGAATAATAAACTTGAGTTAATTTATACTTGTTTAAGAACCTTTTTCAAGTTCATTATTCCTTTTATATCACTTATTTTCATGTCATGAACACTTTGTAATTATTTAAGTTAATAACGGTCGTTTTAACGATCATTGGTACTTGAGTCAAAAATAAGCCCTTTATAATTACATTTTGTTCATGTATACATCATATCCAGAATGGTATTCATTATGTAGATATCATATATTTCATATATATCCAGTACATTCATGCATTTATAATATTACATAATCATTTAGAGGTAATAAATGAAATACACCGTTCATGGAGACGGTAAGCCGTACGTACGCATGAACGCTACTTTCATTTCTATTTCATATTTTATAGAATGGAATCATCATTATATAAAGGTATATTATAATTCTAGTATAGTATCATATATAATATCATAGTTCCGTCCTTTATACGTCCCACATATGGTATTTAATGAATCATCTCACTTTAAGGGGGCGGTAGTCCGCACTTCCTTAAATGAAGATATCGCGTTCACCCATAATGGAAACCATAAAAGTATGACCAAAAAGGAAAATACATAAGCTTAATGAAAACATAAACATATTACATATCATATATAAATATAATGACATCTTAATGGTCACCTTTGAAGGTGTTAAAATAATTTTGAACAATCATCGTTTCGGGAGGCATAAATTCACCATCAACGGAAACCGTATGTTCTTTAACCATTAGTTGTAGGTGTGTGTAACTGTAGCTTGAATGATTCTTATAAAAACACCCTATTATATTTAAGATACTGGAGTTTTTACAAAAGAAATAAATAATAAGAGTTTAGGGGGTTGGAGAAGCAAAATAAAACAAAAGGACTCAAGTGAAGACTTTACCTTAAAATCGGGTAACTCTCTTTGGTTTGAGCTCAAAGGCTTCCTTGGGAAGACTTATGCCCAAAGTGAGGCTTCAAGGAGTAAGAGAGGGAAGTGTAGAGACAAAATGGGCAGGGTTTGGCCGAGCCAAAGGCTTTGGGAGTGTGGGTAAGGAGGTAGAGGTGGGGGCCTTTTATAAGAGGAGAGGAGGGGCACTCTTGGAATGTAAAGAAATATTACATTATTTGAAAATGCGTTTCGGATTTAAATGGTCCCACATTGATATAATTTGAGGATAAGGTGATAAGGGTTCTAAATATACCCATCCAATAGTTTTTGGACATGTTTAGGTTTTAGATATTACATTATCTTTCCATTTTATTTAAGTCGTTAAATAATGAGGTCATCGCTGCATCATCATGATGTCATAAATAATTTAATTTATTTAATATCTAAAAATTATAAAAAAACTACTATGATGTAGGAAATATTTTTATCTTTCCAATGACTATTTATAAAAAAAATCTGATCTTTATAACCCCATGTAAAAATTGTTTTCGTAAAACATATGATGTTTGTGTCATTTTAACTTTTACATTAAATAAAAAGTTATTTATGTCATTTCCCAACCAAAGTGGCTCCATGGGGTCCCCAAGTTTACCCATGGCTTTTCATGGTCGGACATGACACAACCAATTAGGGTAGGACATGTGTCAAGATCATCTCATACTATTAAAACATTATTTTTACCTTAAACTACACTAATTACCACTAATCGCGATTAAAAACTTAATAAGTTACTATTCACCAAAAAATTATTTTAATCTCATTGAACCACATTTTACTTCTTAATGACAACCATGTATGTCGGATTTTTGAAATTCAAGACACAATGATGGAAAAATTTCATTTAAACGGAAAATCAGTTTTTATAAGTACCACTTAGTGGTTTCACTATTCATCAAAAATTGAAATTTTTCAGAAAATTACCAAAAATTCACCCTAATCTATATTTGATATTCCAAATTCAAAAATTAATTCTATTTTAAAAAATTCAAAAAATATAAGTCACATTAATTAATTTAATAATTAATTCCCGCTGTCAGAGCAAATAGCGTGTTTTTATAAAACAATAAGTATCAAAAGATTGACACCAGTTTAAGTCTAATTTCAAAGTGAAATTGATTCCAAAGACCACCATTGGATTAAATGGTAAAAATATATTCAGATTACACATTAAGACCAATTCAAAAGATAATCTAATCATATAAATAAATTAGATTAAGAAGCAGTTTTGATGTAAAATGCAGTATTTTACATTATTCATTAAAAAATGAACATTGTCCGAAAAATACCAAAAATTCACAAAAAGTAAATTTTTATGTCCCAATCATAAAGAATAAGTTTATTTTTACAAACATAGCTTATAAAATTGTCAAATGATAGATTTAAAAATGGTTTTCCATCAAAAGGCAGTAAAATAATCTTTTAAAAATATTTGTGTATTCCATGCTTAAGATTGGATTTATTATCATTTTAAGCCTCTAAAACACTATTTAATTCATTAATAGGCATACATAAAAATATCTATTATTCATTACTTACTTGGGATGTTACATTGATAAGGGATACATTTCATAAATAATCACATGTCATTAAAGATAATAAATTAAAATATATTTATATTTATATTGATATAAATATAACATATTTTATTAAATATAATTTAGATAAGGCTAAGTACACATTTAAACATAATATATAAGATATTTAGTGAAAATAGATTATAAAATAATTAGGAAAGAATTAATTAATTATTTTATAATTATTATCTAGTAAAAGTAATTTAATAACAATTGGATAACATAAAAATTCAATAAACTACTTAACGATATAAGATAAGTTAAAAACATGACATAAAATTTAAAAGGTAGTGACTTTTAATGAGGGTATCCATTTGTACACTAACATATAAAAAATTAAATCCTATTAAGAGATTTATATCATGTTGATATAGGGGACCTACGATGCTATTTTTTCATGGTCAAAAGGCTCATAAGTCCTCCAAAAACTGAGCTTTAGCTGGGATACCTTAATTTTTAATATTCAATATTATTTTATCTTACATTAAGAGATTATTATCCTTCTTTGGTGGAGAATTAGTGGATTCTCAAGTACAACTTTCATATATATATTATGGTTTTGAAATTTTATCATTTTTTATATTATAGTTTTATTTATAAATAAATATATGCATATTTATTATTTTTACTTATAATAAATCATTTTTATAAATTAATATTTATACATGTTTACATAAAAATGTAATTTTGAAGATATAAACCAAATGGAAATAAATATTTATTACTCGTTTTATTGAAAATAAATAGTTATTCATTTTATTTACCATTTACAAATTCATTAATATGTATATATATATACCTATACAAGTAATTTTTATATATAAACATGTGTTTGTTAATATATATATATATATATATATTCTAATATAAGTAACTAAATGCATATATATGTAAATATGTGTGCATGTATGAGAGAAATATAAATGTATAATTGTGTTTGTAAGTATTTGTATGTGTGTTTCAATATTATGTATATACATCATATATAAATCGATTTTGATAAATAAATCATTATTATTATGATTAAATGTTATCTATAAACATATTTTACAATAAATATTTATAAATACATTATAAAAAATTTATATTTAATATAAAATTATATTTGAATATTTATAAATATATTTGTAAATATATAGGCATATAAATATGTATCTAATGTATAAAATATATACAAAATATATAATATATAGACATATTCAAAAAATGTATTTAAAACAAAATATAACCATTTTTACATTATAAAAATATATGAATATATATATACTTTTACAAATATATAAATATATATAATGTTTATATATCCATATGTGTGTGTACTAATAAAAAAATATATAATTTTATTTATATTATAATACATGTAAATGAATATTAATATATAATTAATTTAAATATATATAAGTATATATATATAACACACACACACACAAACATATATTTTATAAATTTATTTAATAATAATTATGTAAATATATGAATAAAAAATATATATGTAAATATATATATATATAAAGAAATATCATAAAATAGATAATAAAACAACTTAGTGAAGTGGTAAAAGCACTATAGTTTCAAAATATAGTTACAACCATAAAATATAGGTGTGCACTAGTGGTGAATAGACGGATGGGCATTGGAAAATCATTAAAAACGATCCTTCTAAGTGAAGAAAAAGTAGAGGGTGTGGAAAATTGAGATACAAGTGGGGTGGGGCTGATAGGGTGAAAAATTCTAATATGAGGGTGGAACATTGAGAAAAGGGTGGGGAGAGTTCTAAAAAAATAATCCACCTATTAGTACTTAAACACGGCACTGATAATGGCCCCCTTTATCATTATTATTTTTTAGCACTGATAATGTGAGGATTACACAACACTAAGACTAAAATCCCTTTTACAGGGTTGTTAAATTCAATTTTTAGTGCTTTTAAAAGCTCGACCTGTAATATTGAACCTCATATTCCATCTCTTCTTTGTACTTCAGGAGTGTGCCAATGAGATCTTTCATTTTTAAATCTTTCACAATAGTATATTACCTAATGGAAGTTGAAATTACACACAATTTTGAAAGCATAACACTGATAAATTTTAAAACCTAGTTTGGGTTTTGTAAAATGAGTACCTAAAGTATCTATAATTTTTATAATTTTAGTCACCCTTCTAGTCATCTGAGTGATCCTCTCACCGTCAATCATTTTGAAGTTATCGAATTTCAACTTCATAGTAATATAAATAAGTTTTATTGCATAATTAGTACATTCAAAAGCTATTGATATATTTTTTTTCATTTCATGTTGTAACACCCCAAGTTTCCATGGTACGATTCTCTTTGAATAATACAGTAGTGTGTGTTGTAAGCAACTTCGAGATTCTAACACACCACGAGCAATCAAACTAGCCGTTATGAATAGTAATACCCACTTTTTGAAATTTTATAAATTTTACCTCTCAAAATGGAATTCGTTTTTGGATTCGGAATATCGAATTTATCCTAGGGTGAAATTTTGGTACTTTTCAGATAACTTTTATATTTTGATGAATAGTGAAAATTACTAAATTTTAATTAAAAACAACTTTTTTAATCAAAATAATTAATAGTTATAAATTATGAATTTGAGTGGTTTTAAAGTATATATAGAATATATTTTTACCATGTAATACAATGTTGGTCATTAGACATAATTTCACATTTTAACCGGACATAAACAAGTGACAATCTTTTCATAGTTATTATCTCTTAAAAACGCGCTTTTTGTTTTATCAACGGGAATTAATTTTAAATTAATTTATTCCACTTATATGTTATGAATTTAGAAAAATTAATTCCATATTTATAATTTAGAGGTCCAAATTTTGTAAATAGGTAGCTTTTATTTTTAGAAATTTTGAATAATTACTTCGGTAAATATTTTATTTACCATGGTTAAAGGGTAAATCTGGTAAATAAAGGTAAAAAAATAATATTATAATAATAATAAATTACCCAAAACCATGTCCTTATTGGTGGATACATGTCCGACCTTGGGAATATTTGGGTTGAATTTGGGACCCCATGGAGCCACTTGTTGGTGATAGGGACACTATATATTAATTAAGTTAAAGTAAATACAAAAATGACATAATCATATATCTTTTAGAAAAACAATTTTTATATAGGGTTATACAGAAGATAAATTAGATTGTAAATATTCATTAGAAATATAATACTATTTCCTACATAATGGTTTTTTATTTATAATTTTTATACATTAAATAATTTAATTTATTTATGACACACTGGTGGTGCAGTATTTCCCTAATTAATGAAATATTAAAATAATTGATATTATAAATAACCAAATAAATGTAATTTTAGACTTTATATGAATTCTAATATTTTTATAGGTTAATATGACATATTATTATTCATTTAATTAAGTTTGTTATAAGTAATCATGCTGTTATGATTTTCACAAAAAACAAATACCAAATAGTGTCAAAATGGACATACAAGAATTTTTAAAACAAATATTATATTATTAATTGATATTCAATTCCTAAAAATATATGGGTAGGCCAAGAGACTTATATAATGAAATTTGTATCATTAATTGACCACTTGGGGGTCTCTTGGATGTATATGGTATGTTTATTAACTATATAATATAAAAATACAAAGTGACATGGTAAATGTCAATCTAATTAACTAAGAGTTAAAACTAAAAGATAAGGTAAATATAATGACCAAAACCTGTCTGAAATCTATTAGTTGAAAGGATTTCGACCTATCACCATCTTAGACTCTGAATAATCTAATTTGTAGCCATTATAAACCAAATATGAATTTATTATAAAATAATACTTTAAGTTTTCATGAAGAGCCACTCCTCCCCCTTATAAAAGGACACAACTTCTAACCAATTCTTCATACCTTCAAAGCCTTTCGGATCGGACAAGCCCTGCCCAAATATTCTCTCAAATTCCATCACTTAATCCTAGAAGTCTTAGTTTTATCATAAATCCATCCTAAGAAGCCCTTTTGATCAAATCAAAAGGAAGAACCCAAAGAAGAGGTAATGTTTTCACCACCCTCTTTCAAGTTCCATTCTTCTTCAACTTCTTCTTTCTTATTTATTTCCATTCTAAATTAATAACTCCAGTATCTTCTATATACTTTTATGTTATTATAAATATGGTATAACCATATTAATTATTCTATCCATCATTTGAATGACATGTCACCATACGTGTGTACATACGGCTTTCAGTCTGCACATCGTGGTGTAATTGTTCTTCAATATATTATTACTTGGATGGGAATAATAATGATGTATAATTCATGTAAATAATGAATATAACATGTTAATTATTCTTTAGATATGATATAACATCCAATTAAATATTATTTTAAAATCAAAATAATGATATTGTCCCTCGTGCGTACGTACAGACTACGGTCTCCACGAACGCGATAACATTCATTCCCCATCGTATCCATTCAAGAATAATTCTCATTTGATGATTAAAAGTAATGTTTAAGAACTTTATATCATTATGGATATGAATCTGATACAACCTATCCATAACAAACAAGACTTATGTAACAAAACATAAAAAAGAAAACGATTAAGTTAACACCCAAAACGATGACAATAGTAAAATATTGTTAACAAAGCATTATTAGAAGATCATATATGATATAATAATTATGTATATGGTTCTTGTAAAATTTAATAAAAATTATTTAACTATTATATAGGAGGTTAACATACCATTTACTAAGTAAAATTACATGGTAAGGGTTTATTTCACAATCTCTTCATTATCTGAGGTTGTTTATACGTAAATATCTACTGGTACCTCTTTTTCATCCACATCAATGTTTCATAAAATTGTATTTAAAATCACTATTACTATTTTAAAGACTATGGGATAAATTCATTTATACCCTTTTTGACTTATAATAAGAAGTTTATAAAGGAATCTTTCTTTCTTTTTCCAAACAATTTCCTTTTTAACCTTTTTGACAGAATTAAGGTAAGAATGTCTTTTTTAACTTATACAGTGGGTGTGGCTATTTTCCACCATTATAAAATCGTCAAAACTTCCCTTATAAGATTATAAGAATATTTTCAATGTAAATTTTTTATTTTATAATTATGAGACTTTTAAATTAATTCAAAAAAAGAGATATTTCTCTCAAATAGTTTTGATTTCATCTATGTCAACATTCTTTGATGGATTTTAAGATTATTTAAATTTTACTATTATTATACAAAAAATCCATATTGTATTGAGGTTTTGTGATATGTTTAACTATGGATGTGTTATTTTTATACCATTCATGGTTTATGGAGAAATTATTGACATTTCTTATGCTATTTTTAATATGAATGTTTATGTTATGTTTAAACCTGTTTGTATGAGAAATGCATTGCAATTAATATGTGATAGGTGGAGCCGGATATATCTCCTTGATGCATCAGTAGGTCTCATGGGACAAACTACTTTCTTGGCACAAGGCCTTGACAAATTCTTATTTGTAGTCTTGGCTGGAGGTCTTGACTATGTGGTTATGATAGTCTAGCATTATGCATTCCCTCATTATAAAAGTGGTTATTGATATTGGATTTTATTATTCGACTAGTAGAATATCCATTTGAATAAGTAAATGGTATTATTTCATTTTATCATTTCCATATTATGATGACGTTCAAGTTTAAAAGGATTTTGTTTTACTTATACATTGCCTTAAATATTTATGCTTATTTATGAATGTTTCTGCTATATTGTTATCCTTACTGAGTATCTGAGTTCACCCCTTCAAATGTTTTATTTTTTTCCTAGGATTTGAAGAAGTAATTTATGAATGAACTACAAGGATATTATGAGGGGATATGAAGACAAGATGTTGTTGTAGTAGTTTTCGCTTTATGATGTAATGTAAACTTTATGAATGTGTCCAGTTATTCAAAGGCTACTAAACTAATCGGTCTTTCGAGACATGATCTTTTGTGATCATGAAAATATTATATATTAATGCACCGACTCTGGGTAACTAGGGTTGGGGCATTACATTTGTTATTAGAGAAGTTTAGTACAAACCATGGAAGCTAGATTTAGATAAACTCTGATTATAGCACATAGACCTACAATGAACTTTGAGGATTAGTGAATAACTTCCTAGAATTTTGGTATTGTAGAGATTTTGTGAGTTTTCTGAGCAATACATCCTTGTATGGATACGAGTAGGTAGAGGCGGCTCTGGCAAAGATGTACCTAGGGGTAAAACCTGAAAACACTGCTTTAAGCTAGACTCGAATGGGAACTAGTTCATGACAACATGCCTTGTTGCAGTCTTGGTTACAACACTCCCGGGGGATATGCTTATTATAATTCTCATTTTCTTTACAAACCATTATGAAAGGGTTTATGAGTATATACTTCCTCAAAGAAAACATTTTTTATGGTTATGGATTATATCCATAAATAATTCAATTTATGTTAAGTGTTTTACAAGTTGGATTTATGTATTGTGATTCATAAACTGATCTAGTATATGCCATTATTTAGAAATGGAACCTAGTAGAAGGAATGTAAACCGTATCAATGCATTCACTCCATGTAGTGATTTCCCTCCTACTCATGATAATTATAGTGGTGCTGGGGAAACAACTGGTGCTGGTCAGCTAATCACCATACTAGGACAACTCACTCTGGTTACGAATAATAACCTTACCTGTATGGAGCACCCTGATCCACATAGTGGAGGATCAATGTTAGATTTCTTCATGAGGCAACAACCACCAACATTCAATGGGAATACAAATCCCTTACTAGCTGATCAATGGATAAGTTCCCTAGAGAAAATATTTCAGGCTTTGGGGATTAGTGAAACGGAAAAAGTTATCATGGCAGTTTACCGCATCAGTGGAGATTCTGATCAATGGTGTTCATTGATTCAAAACATGAAGGAAGATGATGAAGTATCAAATATTGAATAGAGGGAGTTCAAAGATATTTTTTTAGAAAAATACTTTCCTCGTGACCATTGAGCATATATGGAAAGGCAATTTCTGAGTCTTAAAAAAAAGAGGATTAGAATGTTGCAAAGTATGAGGCTAACTTTACAAGGTTAGCAAGGGTTGTTGGAGATTATATACGTAACCCAAGAATTAATATTGATCATTTCTTTGATGGGTTAAAACCATTTCTCCATTGAGCATTAGTCTCACAATCATTCTCGTCTTACGAAGACATTGCCTCATGTGCTATCAAGACATAAAAGAAATTCCTTAAGTCTTATGACTTTAAAGAAAATCAAGATAAGAAGAGATCTTCGAATCAATCTAAAAATGGAAATAAGGAGAATAATGAAAAAATTTGAATATCCATCCTGTAGTAAATGTGGGAAGAAACACCCTGGTACTTGCATGAAGGGAATGGGAGTCTGTTACAAGTGTGGTGAAAAAGGCCACCAAACTCGTGATTGCAAGGGGAAGAAAGAGGCTATTGATGTTCAATGCTACAACTGCAAGGATATGGGACATTATGAAAATGAAATTCCTAATCATTAGGGTAACCTACCTCAGAAAAGGCCAAGGGATCAAGGCCAAGCTTATTATATCACTAATACTAAGGTAGAAGCTTCGAATGACGTGGTGGGAGGTAATTTAATAGTTTCCTCAAGTTTAGCAAATGCATTATTTGATTCTAGATCATCACATTGTTTCATATCTTCCCAGTTTTCTAAAAAAATTAGATATTTCTAATTTGATTTAACAAGGGAGTTGTCAGTTAAAACTCATAAGGTAAGTATCATTGCAACAATGTTTTGTGAATCAGTCCCCATTAGAGTACATAAATGTTCTTTATCCACAGATCTCATCGTAATACCTATGATTGAGTTTGATATAATCCTCGATATGTATTGGATTTCAGACCATGATGCGAAGATTTATTGTAAGAAGATGTAGGTCACGATTTTTTAGGATGATGATAAGGAACACATTATCTTTAGAGCAGAATCGTCACCACCTAATTATTATCTAGATCCACCCCCAGTAACTCAACTAAATTCAATTATTGGGGAGGAAGAGAATGAAATGATTGTGGGTGAGGATTGGAATATTCAAATATAGGATGTACCTATTGTGAAAGAATATGTAGATATGTTTCTGGAAGATTTACCTGGACATCCTCCAGAATGAGAAGTTGGGTTTTCCAATGATTTAATTCCTGGTTCAAGGCCTATATCAAAGACCCCTTATTAAATGGCCACTGTGGAATTAGTTAAACTAAAGAAACAACTAGAGGAATTGAGTAATAAGGGATTTATTCTCCCTAGTGTTTCTCCATGGAAAGCCCCTGTCCATTTTGTTAAGAAGAAAGATGGATCTATGAGGTTATGTATCGATTACAGGGAAATCAATGCTATAATAATAAATATCAAGTATCCTCTACCTCGCATTGATGATTTATTTGATCAAATACATGGATCTCAATACTTTTAAAATATTTACCTTCGATCTAGATACCATCAGTTGTGTGTGAAGAAGGAAGACATTCCGAAAACAGCATTTCGAACCAGGTACGGGCATTATGAGTTTATAGTAATGCCTTTTGGATTCACTAATGCACCCTCTATATTCATGGATCTATTGAATGGAGTTTTCAAGGAATATCTCGATGATTTTGTGGTGGTATTTATTAATCATATCTTGGTATACTCCAAAATCTACGAATATCATGAAAATCCCTTGCGCATTATCCTGAAGACTCTGAGAAGACATGAATTATATGATAATTTTAGCAAGTGTGAATTATGGCTTCAGGATATTTCTTTTCTTGGCCATATTGTCTGTAAAGATGGAATCTCTATTGATCCTTCTAAGACAAAGGCAATCCAATAATGTCCTGAACCAATGATAATAACTAAGGTACACAGTTTTTTTTGGTTTAGCAGGTCATTATCGGTATTTCGTCCAGAATTTTTCCCGATTGGATAACCCATTAACGAAGCTCACACGTAAAGAGGTTAATATTTTTGGAAAAAAGAGTGTGAATAATGTTTTGAAGAACTGAAGAGAAGATTAATCAATGCCCCTATATTGACTCTACCATCGGGGAATGATGGGTTCGTTATTTATAGTGATGTATCAAAGAAAGGATTTGGTTGTGTCCTTATGCAGAATGATAGGGTTATTGCCTATGCATCACGATAGCTGAAAATTCAGGAGCAGAACTATCCTACTCGTGATCTTGAGTTAGCAGCTATAATTTTGCTTTGAATATTTAGAGACACTATCTCTATGGTGAAAAATTTGAGATTTATACTGATCACAAGAGTTTGAAGTATATTTTCTCACATAAAGAACTCAACATGTGGCAAGGGAGATGGCTTGAACTACTCAAGGATTATGATTGCACAATACACTACCACCTAGAGAAGAAAAATAAGGTGGTAGATTCTTTGAACAGAAAATATCATGAAGTTTTGAACATGATGAGAATTGAAAGGGATCCTATTTTCATGGATCTAGTATAGTTGGATATGGGAATCACCATGGAAGGTGAATCTTCAATGCTTTTTCAATTAGTTGCCAAACAATATTTACTAGAAAGGATAAATAGATCTCAGATCGATGATGTAGAATTTCAAAAGAAGATTAAAGCTATCAATGATGAGAGATTGAGTGACTTTGTGTATGAAGATGGAAGTTTGAAATTTGGGAAGAGACTTTATGTTCCCGATATACCAGATCTGAAAAGGGAATTTTTGGAAGATTATCATAGTTCCAATTTCTCTATACACCCTGGGAGCACCAAAATGTATAGAGATTTAAAAGGAACATTTTTTGTGGGACAACATGAAGAGGGAGATTGCTGATTTTGTGTCACGATGTATGGTTTGTCAACAAGTGAAAGCTATAAGGCAATAGCATAGAAGATTCATGCAACCTCTTCCCATACCGGAGTGGAAATGGGACAATATTACGATGGACTTTATCATGGGGCTACCAAAGACTCCTAGAAGGAAAGATGCAATGTGGGTTATTATTGATCGTATTACCAAGTCATCACATTTTCTTGCTATAAGGGAAGATTTACCACTCTAACTCCAAGAAAGAATATATATTAATGAAGTTGTGAGACTTCATGGAGTACCCCTATATATTGTTTCTGATCGTGATCAACATTTTAATTCAAGATTCGTGAAGAGTCTTCCGAAGTCCTTGGATACTGAACTTCGTTTGAGCTCTGCCTACCACACTCAAATAGATGGATAATCAGAATAGACTATTCAAACCTTATAAGACATGTTGAGATCATGCTAACTTGACTTTCAGGGTATGTGGGATCAATATTTACCTCTGGTAGAATTTTCCTATAACAATAGCTTCCATTCAAGTATTTGGATGGCACCATATGAAGCGTTATACGGAAAGAGATGTCGCACACCAACCTGTTGGGATGAAATTGGTGAATGAAAACTTGTAGGCCCATAACTAGTGGAGGAAACTATGGAAAAGGTGAAAGTAATCCAAAACCACATCAAAGCAGCTCGATGTAGGCAGAAGAGCTATACCTATAACAGAAGGAAGGATTTGGAATTTCAGGTAGGAGATCATGTTTTCTTGAATGTATCTCCATGTAAGGGAGTTATACGTTTCGGTAGGAAGGGTAAATTGAGTCCTAGGTACATCGGACCTTTCGATATTCTAGAACTAATTGGGGCTGTATCTTACCGTTTGGAAATGCCTCCAAATCTCTCCAAAGTTCACGATGTGTTCCACGTATCACTGTTGAGAAAATACAAGCCTGACCCAACACATGTACTCACTTACGAGGAATTAGAACTACAACCCGATCTATCTTATTGTGAAGATCCCGTCATAATTCTTGATATGAGAGAACAAGTGTTGAGAAACCGGACGACTCGTCTGGTAAAAGTTCTATGGAGGAACCATAAGATGGAAGAGGCAACGTGGGAACCTGAGGAACATATGATGAAGAACCACCTAAGTCTTTCATGCGGTAGTATTCTAGAAATTTCAAGGATAAAATTATTTGAAGGAGGGGATAATGTAACACCCCATGCTTCCACAGTATGATTATCTTTGAATAATACAGTAGCGTGTGTTGTACGCAACTTCGAGATTCTAACACACCGCAACCAATCAAACTAGATGTTATGAATAGTAATACCCACTTTTTGAAATTTTATAAATTTTATCTCTCAAAATTTAATTCAGTTTTGGATTCATAATATCGAATTTATCCTAGGGTGAAATTTTGGTACTTTTCGGATAACTTTTATATTTTGATAAATAGTGAAAATAACTAAATTTTAATTAAAAAACATTTTTAATCAAAATAATTAATAGTGATAAATTATGAATTTGAGTGGTTTTAAAGTATATTTAGAATATATTTTTACCATATAATACAATTTTGGTCATTGGACATAATTTCACATTTAAACAAGACATAAACAAGTGTCAATCTTTTGATAGTTATTATCTCTTAAAACATGTTTTTGTTTTAACAACGGGAATTAATTTTAAATTAATTTCTGTCACTTCTGTGTTTTGAATTTAGAAAAATGGATTCCATATTTAGAATCAGTATACACAAATTGTGTAAATAGTTAACTTCTATTTTTAGTCATTTTGAATAATTACTTCGGTAAATATTTATATACCATGGTTAAAGGGTAAATCCGGTAAATAAGGGTAAAACAATGATATTATAATAATAATAAATTACCCTAAAACGTTTCCTAACCTTATTGGTGGATACATTTCTGACCATGGGCATGTTTGGGTCTATTTTGGGACCCCATGGAGCCACTTGTTGGTGATAGGGACACTTTATATTAATTAAGTTAAAATAAATACAAAAATGACATAAGCATATATCTTTTCGAAAAACAATTTTTATATAGGGTTATACATAATATAAATTAGATTTTAAATATTCATTATAAATCTAAAAATATTTCATATATAATGGTATTTTATTTATAATTTTTATACACTAAATAATTTAATTTATTTATGACACAATGGTTATGCACTAACTACCTAATTAATGAAATATTAAAATAATTGATATTATAAATATAAAAATAAATGTAATTTGAGACTTTTTATGAATTAAACTATTTTTATAGTTTAATATGACATGTTAGTATTAATTTAATTGTGTTTTTTTAATGAATCATGCTGTTATGATTTTCACAAAAATCAAATACCAAATAGTGTCAAAATTGACATAAAATAATTTTTAAAACAAATATTATATTATTAATTGATATTCAATTCCTAAAAATATACGATTTGTCCAAGAGACTTATATCAGTATAGTTGTATCCTTAATGGACTACCTCGTGGTCTCTTGGATGTATATGTTATGTTTATTAACTATATAATATAAAAATACAAAGTAACATGGTAAATATCAATCTAATTAACTAAGAGTTAAAACTAAAGGATAAGGTTAAGATAATGAAAAAAACCTGTCTAAAATCTATTTTATGAAAGTATTTCGACCGATCCCTACATTATACTTTGAATAGTCCACTTTGGAGCCATTAGAAACTGAATATAAATTTATTATAAAATAATACTTTAAGTTTTCCAAAAGAGCCCCTTCTCCCCCTTATAAAAGGACACCACTTCTAACCAATTCTTCATACCTTAAAATCCTTTTGGTTCGGCCAACCCCTGACCAAATATTCTCTCAACTTCCCTCACTTCAACCTAGAGTCCTTATTTTGGTCATAAATCCAACTTAAGGATCCCTTTTGATCAAATCAAAAGGAAGAACCTGAAGAAGAGGTAATGTTTTCACCACCCTCTTTCAAGTTCCTTTCTCCTTCAAATTCTTCTTTCTTTTTTATTTCCATTCTAAAATAATAACTCCAGTATCTTCTATATATTGTGATGTTATTATAAATATGTTACAACCATATTCAATATTCTATCCATCCTTTGAATGACATTTCACCATACATGCGTACGTACGGCTTACCGTCTCCACGTCGGGGGTGTAATTGTTATTCAATATATTATTATTTGGAAGGGTATAATAATGATGTGTAATTAATGTAAATAATAAATATAACATGATAATGATTCTGTATATATGATATACCATCCAATTTAATATTATTTTAATTTCAAAAGAATGATATTGTCGCTTGTACGTACGTACAGGCTACAGTCTCCACGAACGCGATGAGATTCATTACCCATCATATCGATTCAAGACTAATTCTCATTTGATTATTATAAGTAATGTTTAAGAACTATATATCATTCTGAATATTAATAAAATACAACCTATCCATAACAAACACGACTTATGTAACAAAACATATAAAAGGAATCGAGTATGTTAACACCAGAAACGACGATAATACTAAAATATTATTAACAAAGCATTATTAGAAGATCATATATGATATCATAATTATGTATATGGTTATTGGATAATTTAATTAAAATGTTTCAACTATTATACAGGAGGTTAACATACCATCAAATAAGGAAAAGTACAGTGCAAGTGTTTATTTCACAATCTCTTCATTATCTGAGGTTGTTTATAGGTAATTATCTACTGAGACCTCTTTATCATCAACATCCATGATTCTTAAAAATGTATTTCCAATCACTCTTACCTTAAAATCTTATATGAATATTTTCAATTTAAATGTTTTTTTTAATTATGATACTTTTAAATGATTTAAAAAAAAGTGATATTTCTATAAAATAGTTTTGATTTCATCTATGTCAATATCCTTTGATGGATTTTAAACTTATTTGAATTTTATTATTATGATACAAAACATCCATATTGTATTGATGGTTTTGTGATATGTTTAACTGTGGATGTGTTATTTTTATACCATTCATGGTTTATGGAGAAAGTATTGACATTTCGTATGCTAGTTGTAATATGAATGTTTATATTATGTTTAAACCTGTTCATATGAGGAATGCATTGGAATTAATATATGACGGGTGGAGCCTGATATAGCTCCTCGATGAATCGGTAGGTCTCATGAGACAAAATAGTGTCTTGGAACAAGGCCTTGACAAAATCTTATTTGTAGTCTTGGCACGAGGCCTTGACTATACGGTTATGATAGTCTAGCATTATACATTCCATCATTATGAAAGTTGTTATTGATATTACATGTGATTATTCGACTAGTAGAACAACAATGTGAATAAGTAAATGGAATTATTTCATTTTATCTTTGCCATATTATGCTGAAGTTCAAGTTTAAAAGGATTTTTTTATTTATATATTGCCTTAAATGTTTATTCTTATTTATGAACGTTTCTACTATATTGTTATCCTTACTGAGCATCTGAGCTCACCCCTTTCAATGTTTTATTTTTTTCAGGATGTGAAGAAGTAATTTATGAATGAACTGCAGGGATAGTATGAGGGGATATAAAGACAAGATGTTTTTGTAGTAGTTTTCACTTTATGATGTAATGTAAACTTTATGAATGTATATAGTTATTCCAAGTCTACTAACCTAATCGGTCTTTCGAGACCTGGTATTTTGTGATCATTCCAATATTATGTAATAATGCCCCGAATCTGGGTAACTGGGGTCAGGGCATTACACATGTACTGTTGAATTTTAGTAAACTCTATTGAACTCATCGGGACCAAGTCCATATAAAATTACATTCATAACTTTAGAGTCCAGATCGTTTTCATCTTCAACAGTAGCCTCTAATTTTTCTAGATCTCCTTTAAAAATTTTGTATGTCTTGATGACTATTTTATTAACATTTAAATGTAGATTCTTCATTTAGATAATCATATAACCCTTCCAGAACCCATAGTTTTCTTCTATAAAATAAGGATTTTTAGTCATAGATATTCCCTCTCTATTGTCAATAATTACAGCTACCTGAAAATGATCTTCATGAATTATAGCTTTTAGAGTTTAGAACTCAGAAATCTCTTCCATTGATTCCAATTATTTAAAGGATTTTGTTACATAATGACTCAAGAGGGGGTGTGTGAATTGAGTTACAAAATTTTTTACCCCAAATAAATCATCCCTTGATCTGATATTAACACTTTTAAAAGAAATGATAGGGAAAAATAAAACCATAAAAGATAATAACAAAACCCATGTAATTTACAGTGGTTTGGGGCATAGGAATCTCCTAATCCACTCCACTAATGATCTCTATATGAGTTTGGTGATTTTCACTATGATGTTCATTTTCCTAGGGACATCGATTGTTTAATGAAAGAAACTACAACTTGTTATAAAATGGTGAAAAGATATTTTACAACTCTCTCCCTTTTGAAAAGACCTATTCCTGATCTTTACAAAAAACAACATATTCAGAATATATATTCATATTTAGCTCATAGTTTAAAGTTTCAACTAATAAAATGTGATAGGTTTTTATAGATAAAGAATAGAACTTTAACCATTATCACCAAAAGGTCTCTCGAGTACAGATGGAAATTTCTATAAAGAATAAAAACAACAATTGTTTATTATTCACAAAGAACAGGGGATCACTTGTATGTAAAGTAAATTATAGTATCATATACATTATTCAGATATCACTATATTTTAGGAAAGTTCTTTCTATATCTATATTTTTCTTTTTTTTATTTTGAATTTTGAATTTAAATCTTCATATATACTCCAATATAAAAGTTCAAAAAGAAAAATGAGAAGAGAAAATCTATTTTCTGTTATGTGATCTTTGATTTCAAAAATATCAATTATAGAGATCATTTTTTACTATAATGTAGGTTTCCATTGAAATTATATAAATTCTAAGAAAAAGATATATTACATAATTAATATTTCCTAATCTATCCATCATAATTTCTAATAGAGAGGAATGTAGGTGTGTAATTTCTTGATTTTTACATTTGTAATAAATAATTAAAAAGTGTAATTAAGTACTATTAAAATACTTGCTTCAATTAACTTTATCTTAAGAGGAAATTATCCTATATATATATTATTTTTATCATTACAACATTATAAGACTTAGTGGAATGATAGAAATGAAACTTTAAACAGTACTTTTACTTTGAGATAAATCTATAACTTCGTAAGATATTTTTTCCATATTATATTTATTACTTTTGTAAGATAATAATATCTTTATATGGTTATCAAACTAGAAACACTATTCCATAAAAAAATTTATACACATGTGATATTTTTATGATTGTACGATAAATATTTAATTCCTATGATAAAATGATATTAGTATGATAGTTTACTTTTACAAGATAAAAACTCAAAACATATACTTATTCATAACATGATAATTTAAATATATATGAAATTTATAGGATAATTTTCTTACTTTATAAACTGAAATACACCATGAATATATTTTTCGACTCATATAATTATTTTCATTGATGAAAAATATAATACATGGAATAATTTGAAAAAAATAGATCATATGATAAATTATCACCTCATACGATAGTTTATCATCTCTTATGATATTTTCCTTTTAAATTTTTATTTAAACTTGAAAAACACATGTTTATCCAAAATAATTCAAAACGAAATACTATTTAAAAAAACCCATAATGGATTAAAAACACTTAAATTAGAATTTATCATCAAAAAATGTGGATTTTTTTATCATAAAAACATTTTAAATATTAAGATATATTGGACCAACATTAATATATCCAACAGATTTCACTTTGTAGTCTACATTTTTTGAATTTAAACTAATTAGAAGTACTCATAGATACCATAACGTAAAAGGAACCACTTTGGTCCTTGTCAGATAACCGTAAAAGGTACCATATGAACCACTAAATGGAACCAAACTATATGGATTCTGATCTACTTCAAAGGTATATGTTGGAATTCAACCTCATGGGATCAATAGTAAATCTATGAAACCTCCCACCATAATTCATATGATTCTAATTCTTCAATATATGGTGATAAACTTCATAATACATTCCTATATTGCTTCAAATTATAGAGTAATCGAATACTTGGATAAAATAAGAGACATTATATTCCTATATTTCTCTAAATAAGTGTGAGCATTAAGAAGAATATTTCAAAACGGTTTAGAATACCTCACAGGAATGAAAAAATATTTTCATTCAGTGTTTCATCGATATGTATTTAAAAAAAATATCAAACTCATAAAAATTATTGAGAATCCAATTCAATGAAAACAGTTCTCATGTCAAACGTCATTTAAAATCTATTTCTTCATAAATTAAAATAACACTTTTAAAAAATTAAAGAATGAAAAATTATCATAATATTTTCTTAATATTAATTTTCTAAAAAAGTTGAAAAAATAATAAAACTCATAAAAATAACTAAGCAGGTTGAAAATCCCCCTCCCATAGATTTCACTACACCTCATTCCAGCTCAATAAAATATAAATAAGCCTAGAAAAACAAAATACCTTGAAATATACTACCTGAATTTATTTTTTAGTGGAGGATTGGAGTTAAGATTATTGATTCTATGAATTGACCTAAAAAGGAAGAAGTATAGAAAATCATAATAATATAAATATAAATACAGAAAAAGGTAAAATATGATAGATCATGGTTCGGGCCCTCATGTGGGATTTAATTGTTTACTACACTTGGTCAGGGAGTTATATTGGATAAAATGAAATATGAAGGTGGGTGTGGTTTATTTCTCATGAACCACATGATATGAATTTTTTAAACATCAATTAGTTGATGAAAAAATAGGACCCCCAAGGAAAATAGAAATATCCCCAACTCCTTGATGGGATGAAATATAGATTTTGAGGAAGAGCAGGGGAGGGAACAAAATAAAGGGGTCCTCCCTCTTTTTTTAGCTAGAGGAGTGGTGTCCACTCATGGTGATAGTACTAGAATATTAATTTGGTTCTCTTATGGTTTGGGATCACAAAATCATTCCTCGGTGATTTCTAGTTTTTTCCCACTATCCTCAAATGCACCACTGTACATATTAGCTAGCTCCCCTATTTTCTCCACAATGAATTCAACTTCTTCATTTTCTTCTACCAAGGCCAGCGGTGATGGTACTAAATCTAAAAAATATATAATATGAGAGATTATATTTCAATTCAAAATAAATAATTTTTTAATGTAACATAATTTTCATAAATTGAATCTCACTCAAAACATTCTATATAAAACTAATTTTCCATCAACAGGGCTATTGAGAATTCATTTGTTAGAGATGAAAGTGGATCTTCAAGTACTTGTTGAAACTCTAGAGTATATTCTTGAAATTAATGTGGAAAAAGAATCTCATTATCTGTATCTTTTAACATCTTCCATTTCATCCATATAACTTTAACTTCTTCATCTTCGGTGGACTGTGATACTACTATCTTGCTTTATTTTTTAATAACTTTCAAAATATCTTAAATCCTCAGGGAATTTTGATCTATTTGAATATTCAATGTATATTTCATGATAGGTTCACCATAAATGTTTTAAATTGTATAATTATTAATATAATAACCATAATAATTCATATTTACCAATGAAATGAAATATATGCAACAAAACTCTTTTTTTAAGTTTTTGAAATTTTTAATTTTTTTTGTTTTTTATGAAAAATAGTGTGTAAAAGTTTTCAAATTCCTCGGTAATGGTTAAAAATTGATAAAGTGAGTGATTTTTAGTAGATCACTCACTAATTAATTTTCATTAGTTACGAATTACATATAGAGGATCACCTATAATTCATCTCTCAAGGAGGCTGCTCACATACAACAATTTTCTATTGTCACTGTTTTAAATTTAATAAAATAAAAATCACATAAATAATATAAATGTGGGGTTTTATTATAAAACTAATGTAATATTAGTATATATATATATTAATTAAAATAAAAAAAATACTGAAAAACACAATGAAGTCAACAGAAGAAAAACATTTCTCTCGGGGGTTCATAGTGGTCTTATCATTATTATTCAAAATATGCATAAAAAATTTATTAAATGTATACATAAAGACCTATAACTTTATTAACACCCATTATAATATAATTTACATACATAGAGATGTCTGTATGTAGGATTAATCCATTTCATGTCAATACCTGATCCAAAATCTATCATTTAAATGACTTAGATATCAACAATAATTGATATAATTGATGGAGTAGGAAGAAGACTATAATAGAGAATGTGAGGAGACCAATAACCAAAATAACTTTAACAAGTAATTAATTATTATAGTAACACATTATAAAACATTAAAGTAAAATAAACTCAAACACCACCACTTCCCCCCTAAAAGAATAGTGATTGCTATTCTCTAAAAACATGGGGATTAAATAAGTACAGTGGAGGAAGCACAACATAGAAAAGAAAAAGAAAAAGGCGGAATAAGAAGATATATACAATAATATATATTGAAAATATTTATAAAAACTTTATTAAATAAACTCCACCTTATCCCCCTTGAAATTTGTTGTCCTTTTTAATAGGAAAGGAGGTGAAAATTTATAGAAAAGGGGTGGGAAAGTTTTTGGATCTAATTCTATCATCCAAAAGTTTAGGAATTTTAGACATAATAAATGGAATATTTTGTAAATGTTTATTTCTATAAAGTTTATCCTATATGCCTTTTTAGTTCACATTAAAAAATTTAGCATGATTTTATTCCATATGAAGGAGTTGTTACTATTTTACTTTGAGATATTTTTTCTATACTTGTGTCTATTCTAATTCCAATTCTCCAAATTCCAATGCATTTATGACCTTGAAATTGGAATATTATGTCTTGGAAACAGTTAATGAAGTTTTTTCCAAGATATTATATATATACATGTCAAAATTCAGATTAATTGGACAGACCCACTTTTAGATATAGGTCCATATTCAAAATTATCCTGATTTGTGCAAAAATTTCAAGGTCCAACATGTAAGCTAGTTTTGGGCCTCCATATGGTAGACTAAACTTTGAGTCCTATTGAAATTAATGAATCCCAATATGTATATAATCCCCAAAAAAAATTAATTTCATAATTGTAGTCATTTTATAAAATGTTATGACAAAAATACTAAAATAAATTAAAATTGTTAAAATCCAAAATTAGGCTACTTTTATAATTAAGCTGAAAATACCAATAAAATCTAAAAATATGGAAATGTTTATTAAAATAAATCTATGTTAGGTCTCAAAAAAATTAGTTATAGTATAAAATATATGGAAATATTATCTTCATCACCCCCACACTTAACCATTTCACTCTCGGGGAATCATAAAATATCCAAATCAAAATACAAAAAAGAATAAAAATTCAGAAAACATCCAATGACTTTTCCAAAATAGAATTATATCATGTATACAATATGAAAAGATTTCCTCTTAATTTTAATTCATCAAATTTAAAATTTTTCAATGTAATAAATCTATTAATTACCTAATTACCCTTACCTCACATTTAATTTTATACCACTCTTCACCAAAGATAAATTGAATATAGAGTTATGATCATACTTGGAAATTAAATGTAACATCGTGGGCTTTTGAAAATTCTCATTTATCTATATCACAATACATGAAAATGAATTTAATCATGACTAATTTTCCAATTAATATTTTTGGCTTACGGTTGATGGGTAAAAAAGATAAAAAAAATATGGCTGAAAGTAAGGGGTTGATCACTTAATTAAATTTAATGAATATTCCATTGAAACCCCATGAAATTAATTACTCAACCCCACTTAAAAATGTTAAACGCAACACCAAACCATATTTTTTTCATGGTAAAATAGAAATACATTTATTAAAATGATTTATTTAATCCAAATTTACCCTTTTTTCTTTTTTTTCATCATTTTTTCCTTGAGGATGAAATAACAAATGAATACAATGAATTAGTTAAAATTAATTCCCTTTATTTTTGAGAGGTATATGAGACAAAACGTATAATAAATGATAAATCCAATCTCAAATCTATTTTTTCATTTTCTTTCTTTTTTTCCTTTTTGAAAGGATAGATATATAACCAAAATAAAGCATAAATAAATGATGAATCATAAACAATTATCTCTTTCTTTCCACTACCCAAAATTATGACACACACCTCAAACCACTGAAAAATATAACACATCTCAAATAGAACACACTAAAGGCCCTTCCCACACACTAAAACATAAAATATCCATGCAAAAAATGAAAAGTGTGTTGGTAGGTAAAGAAAAATATGCTTGTAATGTGGCTTCATCCTATAGATAATTTCATTGATTCTAAGGGATAAACAAGGTTAAATTAAAATTTGGGTCTCAAGTTAAAATTTGGTTATAAAATAAAATGATTCAACCATGGAAAAAACATTCATGAAGTCCAAATCATTGAAAGAGATAAATCACAAGTATATGTTCACATTAAAAACCAATTTCTCTCAAGAAGATGTGGGCATTAAAAAGATTATGTCAAAAAAATTCAGAATACCAAACATGTATAGAAAAATATTTTGAGTCAATGTTTCATTATAATTGATTTAAAAAATCATCCAAAATAAAAAAAATTCTTGATAATCCAATTCTATGAAAAAGTTCTCACATCAACAATCATTTAAAATTTATTTCATCAAAAATTATATCAACTCTCTCAAAATTGATTCAAGTGTAAAAAATGATGAGAATATTCAATTAAGCTCAATGTTCATAAAAACATGAAAAAAATAATAAATAACCTAAAAACAACTAAGAAGGTTGACACTCTATCCATACTTAGATTTTAATACCCCTTATTTCAGCTCAAGAAAATATTACATAGGGTAAAAAACTAAAGAGAACGAAAGATACAACATGACTTTATTTTAGAGTGGAATTTTTGAGTTATGATCTTAGATACTACCAATATACCTATAAATAAATAAATAAATAAATGTATAGGAAAAATAAATGAAGATAAAGATAAAGGGAAAATATGATAGATCATGGTTTGAACCCCCATGTGGGTGCTAGGTTTTTATTGCCCTTAGTTTGAAAGTTACATTGGATTACCCCAACATAAATGTGGGTGTCATTTCATGATCATTAACCACTAGATATTTAATTTACCAACATCCATGAGTGGATGAAAAATGTGAGGACCCCAAATAAAAGAAAAATACCCCAACCCCTATATGAGATGAAAGAGATATTTTTAGGTGAAGATGGAGAGTAAAAATAATATAGGGGTGCTCACTATTTTTTTAGCTGGATGAGTGGTGTCCACTGGTGGTGAATATAGTATAATAGAAAGTGGGTTATATTCTAGTTCAAATTTAGAAAATGATTCCTCGTTAATTTCTTATTTGGTACCATCATCCTTAAATACACATGTGTATAGCTCGATTGACTCCTCTATTTTTTAAACAATACATGAAACTTCTTCATCTTCTTAAATAGGGACAACAATAATTGTAGAGAATATAAAAAATTAGAATAATGGAGATCAATTTTGAAATCAAAATCAATAAATTTTGAAAGAAAATAATTATAAAAAATTTAATCTCCCTCAAAACTTTCATCTTTATGCTCTTTTTCCTTTAGCAGGGAAATTGGTAATTCATTTATTATAGAGGGAAGTCGATCTTAAAGTAGTCCTAAAACCTCTATAATTTATTCTTAAAGTATATAATGAATAATAATTTATTTCTCCATATATTTTATTTCTTCCCATTTCAACTATATAACTTTAACTTCTTCAACATCATTGGTTATTGATGCTTATAACTTTCTTGGTTTTTCAAGAACATAAAAATTATCATGAATCACCAAGACATTTTGATCCATTTCAATATTTAGTGTCCCATCCCAACTAGTATCACCATAAATGTTATAATTAGGCTAGTAATTAATTAAATAACAATAAAAATCTAGATTATCCTTTGAAATGGAAGATATAAAATAAGGCTATTTTTTTATTTTTTGACATATTTTATTTTTTGGTTTTTTATGAAAAATGGTGTGCATGAGATCTCACCCTCCATACCAATGGTAAAAAATTGATAAATTTAGAGTTTTTCCATGGATACCCCACCAATACATTTTTATCACCTAAGAATTCAATATTCTACACAACCTAGGTTCGATCTCTTAATAAGGTCACTCACACATAGTGATTTTCTAATGTCACTATTATAAATTAGCTAATATAAAACAAAAATAAATAATATAAATGTGGTATTTGATTATATAACTCATGTAATATATATATATATATATAATTAAAATAGAAAACCTAAATAAAAATAAAAAAATAAAAGACACAATGAAGTCAGTAAAAGAAAACCATTTATCTTAGGGGTTTGTAGTGGTGTTGTCATATGCCTATCAAAGAGTGGATTAATGTGTTATTCAATGTAGGGACAATGAACTATCATTTTACATAATATCATTCTAATTAAATTACCCTTCACTAATGCCTAAACATGTAGGAGTAATATTCTACACGTCAATACATATGAAAAACTCCACCATTTGAATAACATAGATATAAATGAGAAGGAAAAGATTGAATGAGGATAAAGAACCAAATTTTAGAGAAATTAGGGTGACCTCTCACCATAATAATTTTAACCACTAAAAAATTCTTATATTAATAAATGAGAAAACATTAAAGTGTAATAAACTCAATCTCCACCACATCCCTCCGTGAACAACAGTGAGGGTTAGCTCTCCAAAAACATTGAGATAAAATAAGTATGGTAAGGGAAACACAAAATTGGAAAACAAATAATAGGGAGGAAGAATAAGAGAGACATAATAACATATATTGAAAATATTAATAACTATTTTAAAAAATAAACTCCACTTTATCCCCCTTGAAATTTTCTATCCTTTGAAATGGAAGAGTAGGTGACAATTTATAAAAAAAGGTGGCCAAATTTTTGAATCCAATTCTATCCTCTGAAATTTATTTCATTTTTTACACAATAAATGGCTGATATTAGAAATTGTGCATTATATACAGTTTTTCACCTATGTACATACTATTAAAACTCAAAATTACATCATGATTTTCCACAATATGAAGGATTTATTGTTACTTTACTATGAGAAAATTATTCTATACATGTAATTGTTTGAATTATAACTGTCTAAATTGCCAGGAATTTATAACATGGAAATAGGCTGATTATTTCATTGGAATAGTTAATTAAGTTGCCCCCATATTTTATTTATACCAATTTTAAACTTTAGATTCATCAGGATGATAATGTTTGAGATACAAGTCCATCTTCAAAAGTATTCATATCTGTGTATAGGTTTTGAGGCCCAATTTTAATATCTTTTTAGGCCAACAAATGATAGTTTTAGATTTGAGTCCCATTGAATTAAGTGAATCCAAATATGTATAGAATATTATAAAAAGGAATTTTCTAATTTCAATCTATGTTTAAAATTTTATAGCCTAAATTCTAAAAACAATTAAAATAGTTAAAAACCAAAATTAATCCATTTTTTTATTAAGCTCAAAATAATAATAAAATCTAGAAGTGTCAAAAACTACCATAAAATTAAAAAAAAATATGAGATTCAAAAAATTGAATTAAATTATAATATTTATGAAAATATTAGCTTCATCACTCACCCATAATCAACCATTTCACTCCCAGTAAATCATCAAATATAGAAATCAAAATTCAAATAAGAGTCAAAAATGAGAAAACACCTGTGATATTTTACAAAATAAAATTATATATTTTAAACTATATTAAAAACAATTACACTTCATTTTCATTCCCCACATGTAAAAATTTTCAGTCTAAAAAATCCATCCATGTCCCAATCAAACTTAACTCACATTGAATTGTTTGTCACTCATCACTCAAGGGAAATTGAATATGGAGTTATGATCATACTTGTAAAATGCATGTATCATCATTGTCTTGTGATAATTATCATTTAGAAACCACATAATAGATGAAATTTAATTTAATAATGTGGTCTTGTTGGGTAATTTCTTTGGCTTAGGGTTTCTGGGTAAATACATTTTTAAAATAATTATGGTCGAAATGTGGATGTTGATCTCTTAAGTACAATGAAAGAATATTCAAGTGATAACCCAAGAACCTACTCAGACCATCCCCATTATTAATTATATACACAAATCAACACAATTTTGTGACATTCAATATAAGTTATGAAGTGATTATAATGATTTATTTCATCTCAATTCTCCATTTTTTCTTTTCCTTTTTTTCTGTTTTTCATTTTTTTCATTTTCAATTTTCATTATTATTGTTTTTCATGAAAGATGAGCTGCCAAGTTAATATAGTGAATGAAGTAAAATTCATAACCTTTATTTTTTAGAGGTACATGAATCAAAAAATAAAGCATAACGAAAAATTAAATCTCATATCAAATATTTTCATTTTTTTCTACTTTTTCTCTTTTTTTCATTTTTTTGAAGGAGATCTAGATGACACAAATAAAGAATAATTAAATTTGGAATAACTCCCAATTATATTTTTTTATACACTTCCCAAAATTAGTACACACACCTAACACCACCTAAAAATGAAAAACAATCCCAAATAACACACATTAAAGGCCCTCCCCCACACTCAAAATTGAAATATCAATACAAAAAATATGAAGAGTGTAGGTTGGTAATGAAAAAAAGTCCAGTGATATGGATATAAACTATAAATAAATTCATGGATTCAAAGGTCTAAGAAATGATAAATTTAAAGGAAGGTCTAATATTAAAATTTGGCTAACCGATAAAATTCATCAATCATATCAAAAAAAATTCCTAGAGTACAAATCATTGAAAGATAAAAATAATAAGTTTCAGTTCACACGACAAATAAAAGTTTCATTAAAGAATGATTGTGTATTAGAAATAATATATCAAAATGATTAATAATAACTCACAATATAGGAAAAATATTTTGAGAGAGTGTTTCATAATAATAGATTTTAAAAATCAAACAAACTCATAAAAATTATCTGGAATCTATTTCTAGGAAAAAGTTCTCACATAAACAATAATTTTAATATATTTATTCAAAAATCATGTCAACTATCTCAAAATAAATTCAAGTGTTAAAAATGATGATAATATTCGTTTATGATTAATGTTTCTAAAAATATGAAAATCCAAAAGACTAAAACACATAAAAACAACAAAGTATGTCGAAACTCCCCCACACTTAGATTTTATTACCACTCGTTTCAGTTGGATAAAATATAAATAAGGGTAGAAAACCCAAAGAGAAAAAATGATACAACCTGAATTTATTTTATATAAGAGAATTTGAGTTAATATATTAGCTACTACCAATATACCTAGAGAAAAATAAATAAGGAAAATCATAATAAAAAGAAAGGGAAAGTGTAAAGAGGATAGATCATGGGTTGGAACCCCACGTGGGTGCTAGGTTTTCATTGTCCCTAGTTATGTAGTTATATTAGATTATCCCCAATATGAAGATGAGAGTGGTTTCTTTATCATAAAACAGTAGATATAGATTTTCCCAATATCCATAGGTGGATGTAAAAATTGAGGATCCCCAAAGAAAATCAAAATCTCCCAAACCCCTATATGAGATAAAAGAGATATTTTTAGGTGCATAGGGGAAGGGAAAATAACAATGGGGTGCTCCCTATATTATTAAATTTGAGGAGTGGTGTCTACTAGTGGTGTAGGTAATAGAACAGTAAGTGGATTCTCTTCAATTTCTGGTTTAACAAATGACTCCTTAGTGATTTATTATTTTATTCCATGATCCTCAAATGCACAAATGTAAAACTCGATTTGATCCTCCATTTTCTACTCAAGACATACAACTTCTTCATCTTCTTCAACCAGGACCATTGATAAGGCTACTGAATCTACAAAATCAGAATAAGGGAGTTAAATTTTCAACTCAAAATAACTAGTTTTTAAATTAATTTAATTATCAAAAATTGAATCTCCCTAAAAAATCTCACTTTCAAAATATTTTTTCTTTAGCTGGGTAGCAGGGAATTAATTTTCTATACTGGGAATTGGAACTTCAAGTATTTCTTTAACCTCACCAATGTATTCTTAAAATGATGGTGGAATATTAATTTCATTCTCCAAAAATTTTCTTTTTTTCCATTCCATCTATATAACTTTATCTTATTCAACATCAGTGACCAGCAATACTACATTCTTTCTTTCTTTTTCAAGAACTTTGAAATTCTCTTGAATCAACCGCAATTTTTTCCTTTGAATGATTAATGTCTATTCCCTATAAGGCTCACAATAAATGTAACACCCCGGGTAAATAAAGAATATAACATCTTTATTTTTATCCATATTTGTGAATCAAATATTAATATTACTTTAAAGGGGATGCTATGCTCGATGGCGTACCCAATACGCAACAATGAGTTTCTTGGGAATCTTACGTTGCACTCTAAAAATAAAATAATATTATTTTAAAAGGTAGTTAACGCCTAGCCGTTGTAATGGTGGGAATGAACAGAAATAACTACCAAATGATTATATATGTTTGTCAAATATTTTTACTTTTTACAATATATGTTAGAGGATTAAAAATGCGAATGAATCTAATTTTAAGCGTAAACATTCTAATATTCTGTAAAAGGTCGATTAACCACCTTTTGATGGTGAACCACTTTTAAATCCACTTTTTGACAATTTTATGTGTTATATTTGACAAAATAAAATTCTTATTTAGAATCAGGACATCAAAATTTACTTTGTGTAAATTTTTGGTATCTTTCCGATAAAGTTCATTTTTTTAATGATTAGTGTAAAATGTTGTATTTTAATTCAAAACCTATTTTTAATCTAATTTATTTGTATGATTAGATTATCTTTTGAATTGGTTTTAAAGTGAAATTAGAATATATTTTTGCCATTAAATCCAATGGTGGTCTTTGGAATTAATTTCACTTTGAAATCAGACTTAAACTAGTGTCAATCTTTTGATACTTATTGTTTCATAAAAACACGCTATTTGATCTGACAGCGGGAATTAATTATTAAATTAATTAATGTGACTTATATGTTTTGAATTTTGAAAAAAAGACTTCATTTTTGAATTCGGAATATCAAATATAGCTGAGGGTGAATTTTTGGGATTTTTCTGAAAAACTTCAATTTTTGATGAATAGTGAAACCACTAAGTGGTAATTATAAAAACTGATTTTTCGGTTTAAAAGAAAATTTTCCATCTTTGTGTTTTGAATTTAAAAATTCGGACATACATGGTTGTCATTAAGAAGTAAAATTTGGTTCAATGGGATAAAAATAATTTTTTGGTGAATAGCAACTTATTAAGTTTTTAATCACGATTAGAGGTAATTAGTGTAGTTTAAGGTAAAAATAATGTCTTAATAATATGAAATGAACTTGAATCATGTCCTAAACTCATTATATGTGTCATTTCCGACCAAGAAAACCCATGGGTCAACTTGGGGACCCCATGAAGCCACTTTGGTTGGAAAATGACATTAATATCTTTTTATTTAATGTTAAAGTAAAAATGAGACAAACATGAAATGTTTTACTAAAACAATTTTTACATGGGGTTATACAAATCAGATTTTTGACTATAAATATTAATTGGAAATATAAAAATATTTCCTACATCATAGTATTTTTTTATAATTTTTAGACATTAAATAAATTAAATTATTTTTGACATCATGATGATGCAGCGATGACCTCATTATTTAACGATTTAAATAAAATGGAAAGATAATATAAAATCTAAGACCTACACATGTCCAAAACCAATTGGATGGGTGTATTTCTAAACCTTATCACCTTATCCTCGAATTATATCAGTGTGGTACCCTTTAAATCCGAAACTCATTTTCAAAAAAAGTAATATTTCTTTACTTTCCAAAAGTGCCCCTCCTCCCCTATTATAAAAGGCCCCCACCTCTACCTCCTTACCCACACTCCCAAAGCCTTTGTCTCAGCCAACCCCTACCCATTTTGTCTCTCCACTTCCCTATATTTCTCCTTGAATCCTCACTTTGGGCAGAAGTCTTCCCAAGGAAGCCTTTGAGCTCAAACCAAAGGGAGTTACCCGATTTTAAGGTAATGTCTTCTTTTGAGTCCTTTTGTTTTATTTTGCTTCTCCAACCCCCTAAACACTTTTTATTCTTTTATTTTGAAAAAACTACAGTATCCTCAATATACTAGGATGTTGTTATAATAAAGATTCGATCTACACTTACACACACCTACATCTAATGGTTAAAGAACATACTGTTTCCGTGGATGGCGAATTTCTGCCTCCCGAAACGATGATTGTTCAACATTCTTTAACACCTTCAAAGGTGGCCATTAATATGACACTATATTTATATATAATATATAATATGTTTATGTTTTCTTTAATCTTATGTATTTTTCATTTTGGGCATACCTTTATGGTTTCCATTATGGGTAAACGCGATATCTTCATTTAAGGAAGTGCGGACTACCGCCCCCTCAAAGTGATGTGATTCATTAATGCCATATGTGGGATGTATAAAGGATGGATTTAAAGTTATTATACATGATGTTATACTGGAATTATAATATACCTATATATCATTATTATTTCATTCCATTAAAGTATGAAATAGAAATGGAAGTAGCGTTCATGCGTACGTACGGCTTACCGTCTCCATGAATGGTGCATTTCATTTCTTATCCCCAAATGTAATGTACTATTAAAAGTACATGTATATAATGGATATATATAATGAATGATACATCTAAATTATGAATATAATTATTTAATTAAAATATACATACCTCTCATTTAATTTTAATTCCATTAATATGAGAAAGAAATGAAAGTAGTGTTCATGCTTACGTACGGCTTACCGTCTCCATGAACAGTGCATTTCATTTCTTACCTCTAAATGATTATGTAACATTATAAATACATGTATATGTGGGATATATATGATATATATGCTATCCAAATCAGGAATTTCATTCTGGATATAAAGAACCTTTGACCACATGAACAACATGTAATTGTAAGAAGTCCACTTTCGACTTAAGAACCAAATATCGATAAAACAAACATTATTAACATAAATGGTTACATAATGTTTATAACATGTCAATAAGTGATATAAAAGGAGTAATGAACTTTAAAAAGGTTCTTAAGAAAATATAAATTAACTCAAGTTTATTATTCAGGACGTTAAAGAACGATCGAGTCAAGTCGGACCCGAGGTAAGGGATCCAACTCCTCTCTTTCTTTTTAAGTACGCTCTATTATGTCATTCCTTTTAAATATCAACTTTCTTGTTAATGGGATGTTCTTTTATATTAATCTTACTGTAATTTTTATGTTCATATTATGAGAGAGATATTATCTCTCATCAATCCATTTTTGGATGTTTTAAGAGGCGCTGTTAGGCTGCCGAATTTTCGTAAGAGATCCAACCTCTCTTTTTTTTAAGTACTCTCCTTTATGTCACTTCTTTTAAGCTCCTATTTGTTATGTTGGGGGATGTTATTTTGTATTCCTATTTCTGTAAACTTTATGTTGATATGATGAGAGACCATATTTCCTCTCATCAATCCATTTTGGAAGTTTTAAGTGGCGCCGTTAGGTTGCCAAGTTTTCGTAAGGGATTTTTCATCTCACTTTTATTCCTGTGAGATTTACACTACATTTGCCAGAATTTTCCTTTTAGGGGTGTATGTACTACCCATTATTATACACATTTTGTAGTATAATTTCATTTATGGGTATTCACATCTTCATTGTATGACCCTTCTTCCATGGGGTGTACGTTTCGAAAGTTACCCAACTCGGTAAGGGGACCTTTCACCCTCCTTTTTTTAAAGACTTATTTTGTTATGTCTTTTATTTCACATACTATTATGTTGGGATATGTTATTCTATATCCTTATTTATGTAATTTTTATGTCCAAGTGATGAGATCCACTTTATCTCTCTCATCAACCCTTTTTGTAAAATTTTATGTGACGCTGTTAGGCTGTCGAATTTTATCAAGGGAATTTCATAACCCAATTTCTATTTCTTTGGGTTCAACATGTAGTTATTGAATATGTCGTCATTTGAATATGTGTGAATAACCTTTTATTGTTTTACACATAATAGCCACTTATATTGGGTGTATTTATATTTTTCACACATAATTATGAGATTGACTTATCCTTAATTTAAGGATACCTTCTTTATAATGGATTTCATCTCATTTTACATTTCTTTTGAGACTTCATCGTTGTTATGCACCAATTACCTCTTATATAGTGTGTATACTGTCCTTTGACATATTATATCATGAATCCATTTATTCTCATGATATTATAAAGTTCGGATTAAATGTTATTCCGCTATTATTTGTATTCAATAGTCTCTCATTTTGTTAAAAACTATTTAACAAAAATATCGTTTAAAATGTTTTAAAGATTTATTATTATAAATATTTATCTTTTATGTAAATGTTTTCAAAATGGTTTTCAGTATTTATTTATATGGACATTAATGTTTTAAAATTTTATTTCCATTAAAAGCTTCAAAGTGGTATGGGACACTTTGATTCAAAAAATATCTTTTAAATGGATTGATTAATTCAATATCTGGGGATTACTTATTATGATTGAAAATGAAATGTTGTTATTGAAATGTTTATATTTTTAATATTTTATTTGTAATGATGGTACTTGGACATTTTACGGGTAGTTACGTGATAAACCATATGACGGGTGGTGCTGTGAATACCAGGACGGGTGGTTACGTTATAACCTCCAATGCATTGGGTATGGAAGTCGGTCGTATGGATATTCCATTAAGTATGTATGGAAATTGGCTGTATGGCTATTCCATTAAGTGATATGTGTGGAAGTCGACCGTATGGTTATTCCACTTAAGTATGTTTAGGTCCCAAGTTACCTTTATATATGTTATGTGTACTTTATATGGGTTTTATGGTAATCCTTTGGTTACAAAAAGGTAAGTAATGATACTTTTTTTCAGTGAAGAGTTTTTACTACTTCATGAAGGTGAAAAGTATTACTTCGATAAAGAATACATGGTTTACTTGTTGTTTTGAAAAACTAGCAGTTTTCATTCTTTGTGTATCCCTTACTGAGCTTTTTATTCTCATCCAAAGTTTTTGAAATGTTTTTCACAGGACTTAGCGTGGAATAGGATCAAGGATGGGATCAAGGGAAAGTCATGATACCTAAAACATGGAACTATACATGTTTCTTTTTAAGAGCTTTTATTTTATGGAAATTTTGTAGAAGCGGCTAATTTGTAATCTTTTGAGATGTAATAGGTATGTCATAATTCTCTAAAACTCTAAACCTGAAAAGATCCTCAATGTGAATTACTCATTTAATTCAATATTAAGTAAGGTTTAAGGCTGGGGACTTATAATAAATGTTTAAAATATATTAATAATTAATGTAATCCCCATAAAAATAAATCTTTCCATTGAAATTAATGATATGTAATAAAGCTATTTTCTTTAGTTTTTGAAATTTTGGAAATTCTTGGTTTTTTATAAATGAACAGTGTGCTTAAGCTCTCAGCCTCCCTAAAAATGGCACCAAATTGATAAATTGAGTAGTTTTTTTAGATCCCTAACCAATAATTTTTATTAAATATGATTTCAATATAGTACAGTACCTAAGATTGATCACTCAAAAATTCCACTCACATATAAGGATTTTTTATTGTCAATACTGTAAATCAACTCATATAAAACTAACTTAACTAAAATAAATGTGGGGTTTGATTATGAAATTCATGTAATATTAACACACAAACATATATATCTATATATATATATTAATGAAAAAATAAAACACACTGAAAAAAATAAGGAAAGGACACAAAAAACTCATCAAAAGAAAACCATTTCTCTGAGAGGTTCATAGTGGTGTTATCATTGTCATTAAAACTATGTATCAATGTTTTATTCAATGTATAGATCAAGATTTATCACTCTAAAACCTATCATTATTAAGGAATTACCCTACCCCAAGAGCTATTCATGTAGGAGTAATCTCTTCCACATCAATAAATATTCCAAAATCCAACATTTGAATGACATGGACATCAATGAGAAGGGAAAATGATTGAACAATAAGGAATAAGAAAATCAAAGAGAAATAGGGGATACAGTTCACCAAAATAATTTTAACTACTACTTAATTCTTATAATAACACAGGATAAAACCTTAATGTACAATAAACTAAAACACCTCCACCTCCCCCTCAAATAATAGTGATGGTTAGCTTTCCACAAAAATAGATATAAAAGATGTATTATGGGGAAAATAAAATAGAAAAAAAAATAAAAGGGAGGAAGAATAATTTAACTATATTGGTATATATGGTAAATATTGAGAACTATTTCAAAAAATAAAATCAACCTTATCCCACTTAAATTGGATATCCTTTGTAATGGAATAAAATGTGATATTTTTTTTGAAAAGGTGGGGAAATATTTGGATCATATTCTTTCCACCAGAATTTTTAGCCCTGTTGACATAATAAATGGAAGATATGAGAAATGGTGTCTTCTAATGAGTTTTTTATAGCTATTTCTCAAGTGTACACTAAAAAATTAAGCATTTTTTCACTATATGAAGGAGTTGTTTCTCTTTTACTCTGAGAAATGTGGTGTATCTTAAAGATTATTTTAATTTAAAGTCTCCAAACATCCCATGCATTTATGGCCTTCAAATATACAGATTCTGTCATGGACATAGCTAATGAATCTATTTCCCCAAATTTTCCCTATCTCAATTTTTAAATTCATATTCATTGGGATGAAACTATTTTATATATTTTCCCATATTCAAAAGTATCCATATATGTGCACATATTTTGAGGCCAAACTTGTAAGCTCATTTTGGGCTTCCAAATTATAGATAGGGCTTTCAGTCATATTGAATGAAATTAATCCAAAGATGTATGGATGAATACTATAAATTAATTTCATAATTATAATCTATTCATGAAATGGTATTTCTGAAATACTAAAATAAATTTAAAAAGTTAAAATCCAAAATTTTTACATTTTTTTAAATAAAATAAAAATAACACTAAAATATATAAATATGTAAATTTATTATAAAATAAAACTCTAATGGAACTAAAAACATTTAATTATAGAATAAAATTTTTGAACATATTTTCTTCATTAGGAGAGTGGTGGTAAGGAACAAAATTCTTGGGTTCTAGCGGGATGCTAAAGAAGGATAAAAATAGGGGTTTCTTTTCTATGATCAAATGTATAAGGGGAATATGGAGAATTTTTTAATCCTAAATGGGGATGGGTTTTTATGTTTATAGATAAAGATAAGAATGTAACAAGTTGGATAACAAATACAAGTCAAAAAATTGACAATTAACTTAGTCATAACATTAATGTAGTAACACCCATGTATAAATAATAACTTCAACCATGACTTAGTTTGAACAAAATAGACCGATATTTCATTTTCCTAGTGTACCAAAAAATTTACATATTCAAAAGGATATTAAAGAAAATAATACAATTCAAAAAAATATTTAAATAAAAATTAATTCAACAAAAACTATATGATATATCACGTTGTGGTTTATTCTCATTTTTTATTTTCTTATTTCAAAAATCAAATATAATTCAAATCCATAATTTTGGAATAAAATTGATTCAAATTTCAGGGTGTTTAAACATGTCTTTTTGAAGGAGGATAAATTTGATACTTGAACATAAGTTATATTTTTGATGTTGTGTTTATTGGGAAGGGACCTCAATGGTGTTTTGGATTTCTATAGAATTGGAAAGTTAGTGAGATTTCATGGATTCATTTAGGTAAAGATGGAGGTAATTTTGGAAAATTCTAGATATTTGTATGATTAAATATAGTCTTCCAATGGTATCATAAGTGTATATAAAAGATTCAATAGATAATATTTGAGTATAAATATTGAAAATAAGGTATATATGAGTAATATGATTCTTAAATAGGTTACATATGATTAACTCTATAAATTTGAATATTGTGTATGAGTAAACCAGAGTGCTAAATGGATTGATGCATAGTGAAGAAGAAGGCAATGCCATGATTTTTTTGTCATAGTAATAACTTCAAGATATGTACTAATAAAATTATAGGATACCATGATTTATGATTTTTACCACTCCAAAGTATGTTATGCTTATGAATTTTATTCTTGAGGCCACACCACAGTTAGTAGTCAATGAAAATTGGGTAAAGATATTGATTATCATGACATTTAAGTTCATGTTGAACATGTATATCATGTTAAAATAATTCAATACTTAATAATGAGGAATTTATGATTGTGGTGTAATGGAGAAACATAAAAATTAGGTGTCATTTTGATTGAGATAGGTTGAAGAAAGGAAAACAGAATAAATAGGGTCATTCCACATTAATGTTGACGGGATTTCCAAGGAGATGATAGTTGAATATCTTTATACAATAACTATTTTGGTAATTTTTTAATAAGTTAGTTTATATATTATTTTAACTATTTATTAGTATTTAGAAATTGGAGTGTTTGAATAATTACTTGGTGTCCATTTCACAAACTAGGTAGTTGAATTTTTTGTCCAATCAGTGTGTGAAAATTGGGAAAATAAAATTTGATAAAGATTGAAGAGTTTTTTAAAACAAATGATAAATAAAGAGGTAATTTGAAAATAATTTTTTTTTAATGGACATATTTTGAATTTGATAAATAAGAGTTTCTATTTAAAGGAGTTATACTGAAGATCTAGATTTCGTAGAGGGTATTAAAGCTTAATAAAGAAACCCTCACTATTTAGTGTTATTGTTTTTTATTTATATCAATGTAAGTTTCCTTCATGTCATTATTTTATATTTTTTATCATAAATATATGGGGGATAGATAATATGATGGACTGATACTTAGATGGACAATTAGTCTTTTCAAAACCTTATAAACACATACATTGCATAATTATTTTGGTATATTGACACATCATTGATGTATTCTCATAAAATGTATCCCTTAGTGGTGAAACAAGAAAAAATATTCATGTCTCTAAATTTAGCTTCATAATATATAAATTTTGGTTGTTTTCTAGAGATTGATAAATTTGAATTTTTTTCCAATGAGAGAATAAGATCCATTAGAAGTTAGAAGTGAAAAGGAATCACACTCTAATAAACCCCTATCAATATGTGTTTAGGATAATATATTTTCAATAACTATTATCATTACCGCATTATTATTGAATATGTTAGTTGAGTATCATTCATAAGGATAACATAATAAATTAAAAGGGGTTATGTTAATATATGAATATAATTATTAGATTTGAAATATATGAATGAGATATCTTCTATGGTATCTCAAGCTTCATATTTTATATATTTTTATTCATATATTTTCTATGAGTGATGTTTCTAAGTTTTCAATAACTGAATAATAAAATTAATTACTCAATGCAGATGAAAAGTTAACAAAATTCATTATTAAGATCATTATAAAATCAAATATACATAGTGGTGAATAATTTTTGAATTGTGATTGAAATTTAGGACAATGTTTTCAATGTTTCTAATATATATAACAAGGTTATACATGAAAAATTTAAAGTACCATATAATAAATTTGGTTATTTGAAGATGTATCTTAGTGAGAACATTGATACTTTCTTCAACCAGGTCAGCAAGGTTGTTGGTTCTATTTTTAGACTTGCTAATGAGATTAAGGATTTCAATATTTTAAATAACCTGTAGATATTTCCACTTTCTAAAATACAAAAAATTTCATCAAATGATGAATGATGAATTTAAGTGATATTGACTAATTATTAACATAGTGTGATGGTTTTGTTTAATATTCGAATGAATCCAGAGAGTTCATCAACAATTTACAAAAATTAAATGGCATTTAAATCCATAAATGTTCTTGAAAATCATAATGATATAAATGAATAATAATTTAAATGATTATTTTTTATCACTTTTCATAAAAATATTCAAATGTTAAAAATGGATATTTGAAGTAAATCTATCATTGAATATATTTAGATGTAGAAAATTAAATTATATTACTGCAATGTGTATGAAAAGGTAAGAAATTTAAGTGAGTGAGTTTGATTAGTCACAAAAATAATAAAGTAAATTTCCCCTAGAAGAAACATCAAATATGGTAATATATCAAAAAAATATTTTCCTGGAAAATCATAGTGAAAACGTATAAAAATGATAATGACGTGGTATACTTTGAAAAAGGTGAAACTAAATTGATTTTAGATATGACGGATTCTATAACAGAAAATGTAAAAAAGGAATAATCTTAAACTAAATAAAAATATAAAGTAGAAGGAACTATCAATAACAAAGTAGAACATGAAGGTTCTCATAAAGATATTGAAATACAACAAAAGAATAAAATGAAGATCAATGGTTTACTAAAATAATATTCAAAATATGCTTAAAAACTTGATGTGGGAATCACTAGTTTAATGAACGATATAGAGGATGAAGTCATTGAAGAATAAAAATATAAAAAAATGGGTTTAATGCAAAATAATATAGAACAATATAAGGTATTTGAAGACCTTAATAATATTTGGTTTTGAAAATTATCTGATGAATAATTGAAATAAAGGGTGGAAAGGGGCATGAGGAGATTTGAAAAGGTACTGAATGATCAAAGGTCCAATTTCATGGGGGTAATTAGAATTATATATAAAGTTTAATCACCCAATGATATAATAACAATCACTAAGAATAAATAAAATATAAATGTTAGAGATGGATCTCAACCATCAAGATCCTTTCAAAGACTATGTAATTATTTTGTAGTTTCGGACATGGGGAGACAATGTGGTGACAGGATCTTACCCCTAATTAAGTGTAAATTTGGTAGCTATCATGGTCACACTATAATATATTCTGGAAGATATGAGAGATACTTGAAGTGATAATCATATGAAAGAGAACAAATAAAGATGAGAACATATCATACATCTCAATGAAGAAATATTTTTTATGAATAATTTTATTTTTGTTCTAACATCAATCACAAAAAAATGGATTTAAAAAAATACTATAGAGAAAAAAATTATAGAGGACTAAGGAGAATCAATATTAAACCCATAGATTCTATTTCTCAAAGAAATTAATTTTTCCCATTTGAAAAAGAAGAATATGACTATGCATATTTAGTCAATCAAAAATATTGAGGGACCATCATATGTATCAATTCAGTCGATTATTTCTTGGATGGAAATAAATAATAAGGGGAATAAAATACTCACCAAAATTACTCTCAATGTAATGAATAAACGTAGTATAAGGATTATTAATAGTGGGTACTCATTCCAAATTATAGAAAAAATTAATATTATAATGAATGTGAAAGGTTGTTTCAATGGTATGGTTCAATTTATAAGTAATATTTTTTAAAGTTTAAATAGAGTTGTAAGATAGGACTTTCTCAAGATTAGTTAAGAAATAAAAAGTTTTTTACATGCATACACATCGAAACAATTTTTTTATTGTGATTTGATTGTGATACCAAGGTCTTAAAGTCACATTAAAGTATAAAGGTTTCACAATCAACGGAAGATATGGAAATTATTTAATGAAGAGATAATGAATGAAAGGAAACTTATAGAAAATGGAAAATAAGAAGAACACTTCTCTTCGTACTGTGGAAGAAGATAAAAGTTTATGGAATCAAAGGATTGATCCTATACATTAGAATAGAATGATAAATTTTAACATACTAAAGGTTACATTTAAAATTCCTAATTTGAAATAGGACAAAGGGAGAACATTTGATACTTATATAAGAGGGAAGATAATGATAAATCCTTACCAACCAAAGAATAAAAGGTAATTAAATCTTCTAGACCAAATTCATAATGATGTGTGTGATATAATGAAACAACTAGGAACAATTTGTGAAGGGTATTTGATTTTTTTTATATATTATTTTTTTAAGATGGGTTGCATCATGTTTATGAAAGCAAAAATAAGTATTCTAATTAATAAAGTAGTCTCAAAGGTGATATAAAAATAAAAACTAAAGTTCATTCAATAATTTTTGACTGAATGATAAAACATGTTATATTTTCAGTGAAATAAAAAAATTGGTGAAGCATGAATTCAAGTATGAAGTCACATTTTTGTGTAATCCAAATTGAAATGGTGTTGTGAAAAGGTAAAATTTCATATTGAAAAACATCACAAATTAATTTCATATCAAGAATAAAATATATCATCAGTAATAGAAATAATTCGTAAAAATCATGAGATACATTCAAAACTGATCTTTGTAAAGTTCAATAGTGAAGGGAACTCCTTAAGGGATATAGTATGGATGGAAGAAAACACAAAATAACAATACAGTTTTTGGAAGTATAATTTATATTTGATATAATTAAGGAAACTATGTAATGTATGATTATATAAATTATTAAGGTATTTTATTATCATAATCAATAAAAATTAAATTCTACAATTATCTCAATAAGAGATTAAAATAATAATGAAGATCCATGATGTAAAACCAATTAAAGAAAAGACTGGAAAAAAATCCGTAAACATTGTTTTAGAAAGATTTTTTGATAAATATGAAGCTATTAAAAAAAATCTATACTTACTCAAAATAAAATACCTTATGAAGTTTCGAGGTTTAATTATAGAAAGAAGAATTTTCTAAAAAAATATTACCATTGGAATAAAGGAAAAAATATATAAGTTGATATTGATGATTAAAATATCATTAGATGGAAATATATTCCAATAAAAACATAGATTATGAGGAGTGTTGATCACATTACTATACTCTCATAGAAGGAACCATTATCATTTAAAGAAGAAACAAATGATAAATTGTGGGCCAATACCATAAATAAGGAGCTAGGTTAAATATAGAAGAACATAACATGGGATCCTGTGAGAATAACTAAAGGCCATAAAATATATGGAATAAAATGGGTGTTTGAGAACAAATATGATGCTCACAAAAAAATTTATTCCCAATAAAAAATGGTCATCATGAAAGTATTATTCTCAAATAAAAGGTTTGGATATGGATAATAACTTTTCAACGATGGAAATAAATGACTCATTATTACTATTTTGGGATGTTATAATTTAGAGAGGTTACAAAATCTTCTAAATGTAATTCAAGATGGTGTTTTTGAATGTATATCTCAAGGAGGAAGTATACATTACACAACCAGTGGGTATTTAAATTGATGATGATGAGACAAAGGTTTATAATTTGATAAGGAATTTAATGGGATAATGTGAATACCGTGAGCATGGTATACTTGATTGGATACTTACATAAGGAAGCTTGAGATCCAAAGAGGTGATTTTGATCATAACCTTTACATGGTATCAACTAATGTGGAGAAATTTATGGTACTTTTCTATGATTCTTATGCCATTTCTAGTTACAAAAATAGGGTTATATGGATTATATTTGTTTAATTTATGAATTTGGAGTAAGAAATTTCAGTAATTATTGATAAGTAATATTTTATCAGGCTTTGAGTTAATCAGAGGAAGGAATGTACATTCATTTATCAGGAAAAATATCCAACAGTGTTGTTGAAGAAATTCAAGATGCATGATTGAAAAAAAATTTCACATTAATTTTTCTTCAAGCCATACTCCAAAAGTAGAAATAGTAATGGGATTTTGATATCACATTATATAATAAAATTATTGTATGTTTTTTATTTGAAAATAATAAGTTCAAACATCAATGATGCTACATGTTTGGCATCTTGGTTTCAGAGTAATCCAAAGGTGGAACACCTCATTACTATGACGAGAATATTGACGTATAATTAGACAAATTTAAACTATGTTTTGGTGTATTATGAAGGAAATGATCAATTTTTATATTCACTTTGGGATGTTGATTCGGATAAAGATTTTGTGGATATAAAATACACAAGTGACAGGGTAATAATTTTGGAGAGAAAGTGTATTAGATGGTTGGGTAAGAATTAAGGGGGTACATCTCAATAGATGGGTAAATGAAAATATATTTCAACTATTATGGAATGAACATTGTTTTTATATATAAATTAACAATTTAATGATCTTCTTGATGATTTGAATGTGATTATAGTGATTAACATTGATAATATGAGATTAATTGAATTGATGAACACTACTACAAAACAGGGTTTTATCAGTGCTTGAAACAACTTTTAACAGTGCTAGAAAAGCGTTGTTAATCACAGAAAAGATAAAGGGGTGGTCCCATTTATCAATACTAAACAAACGTGCTGATAAAAGACCCCTTTTATTGGTGCTAAAAAAATCGTTAATACAAGTGGTATTTTATCAGTTCTTTTTTAGCACTAATAAAAGGGGTCTTTTATAAGTGCTAAAACAAAGCGCTGATAAAGTTAAAAAAAATAAAATAAAATAAAAATAAAATCTAATCTAGGGAGTTCTTTTCAGTGCTTTCCCCCCTCTTTTATCAACGTTTCCCCCCTTTTATCAGCACTATGGGGAGCCCCCTCCCTCTCACTGCATGCTCAAGTTTTCCCACACAACTCCCTCCCATTAACATCGTTATCCCCCGCCCGCACGTGAACCAACTTCCACTAGAACTCAGACCCCACACGTCCCCCCTTGAACACCTTCACCTTTAACACTAATCCATTTAGTTTTTTTTTCATTTAATGATATATTTTTTTATTTATATATATATATATAGTTATATTTATTCGTATATTAATATAGACTCGTATTAATATAAATATATTTATTAATATTAATATATTTATATTTATATTTATATTTATTCATTAATTAATATATTTATATTTATTTATTTTTCATATATTAATATATATATATATTAATATATTAATATGTATATATATATATGCGTATATTAATATATATTTATATATTTATTCATATATTAATATATTTTTATATATTTTTAGTTATAATTTTTTATTTTTATATTCACTTGTATATTATTATATATTAATCAGATTTATTTAAAATACATTTATAAAATACATTTTCTTATGTGGTTTTATAAATAAATAAATCATACATACATACATACAAATATACAACACACACAAACACGCACACAGACACATATATATATTGGTATAAATACATAAATGTGTATCTGAAAAGCAGTAGCATGTTCAAACAACCATAACGTCTAATCCAGAAGTCTGTTTAAACTCCATAACCATTCAAATTGAAAAAAAAATTGAAACTATCTTTCTTATGATATGTGGTAAAGACCAAACAGACATCCAAATCAGAAGTTATAGTTGTTTTAATGTTAAAAAATTGGGGAATCCTGAATAAAAACTCTATTTTGGAGGCCTTATGGGACTTTTAGGCCTTGAAAATGTGAGAGAGGGTTTCCTTGGGTTACAAGCGCATATATCTTTAAGCAAGCTTCAGTTTTATATTCTTTACAGCTCAAACAGAAACTCGGATCAAAAGTTATGGCAGTTTGAAGTTTAAGTTTCATTTTAAACTTATTTTTTATCTTGTAATAATTTTTTTTATTTTTTAATTTTAAAACTGTTATTTAATGACTATTACATGATAAAAATTAAAAAATTATTAATTAAAAATATTTTTAAATTTATTTTATAAGCCTCTTTTACAAAATATCTTATACATTAATTTTAGGTTTCCATTTATCCTCATCTAAAACATATTTAAAATATATATATTATATTTATATCAATATAAAATAGAGTTATATATTTATATATTAATATATGATTTTAAATGTCTTTTTTTGAAATTTTTCCTTTATCAGTGCTTTTATAAAAGCTCTGATAAAGGGGCTCACATTTAACAGCTCTAGTAAAAAAGTGTTGACAAAGTGGTACCTTTATCAGCGTTTTTTTACTAACACTGTTAAAGGAGTAGTGCTTCCCTTGCCCCATTTTGTATTAGTGCAATGACCCATCAAATAATCCTACATAAAGCATATAGAGGCCATGTACCATTTTATTAAGGATAATGTGGATCAAGGAGTGATAATTGTGTAGTTTGTAAAAATAAATTAAAAATTGGGGGAAATTATCACAAAACCATTATCCACACCAGAATATCATAAGCATCAATTTATCACTATTTTTTAACCACTCCCCTTGGCTTGAGGAGGTTTTTGAAATCTCCTCTCCCCATATGACTTTCATGTTTAAATTGGCTACACATATTTTATAGGAAAATTTACTTTTAGTTTGTTATCTTAGGTGGATAAATGAATTTGTCTTGTGAAATTTAGAGAAATGGAATCATGGGGTGTAAACATGGTACAAATATAATCTTAACATAAATATTTATGAGTCAAAATAGTGGAGTCATAGAAGAGGTCTTATATTAAGGTTTAGAATAAAATTTAGGGGGATTTCATGGTATATAAAATTGGGGGATATATAATTCATGGGGTTGTTATTAAAGATTATAGATATGGATGAAGATATTATGAGTTATATAGAGTTTTGATAAGTTACATTTCAATATGTGGTATATCAAGACTAAAGATTTATGGTACATATTTATTCATGTATATATTTATTAATCTATTATTTTAAAAACCAAACACGGCTCATGTTGACATAGAGTGATAGATCAGTTATTCCATTCTCTATTATGCTTCTACTAGAATTTCATTATGGTACTTAGAGACAATTTCAATTTATAAAAACCTGAGGTGGGATATAGGAACAAATTTTATTCAAATTAGAGGGTGTTGGAACTTGTATTTTTGGAACCAGGGTAAATTTGAGGCTTAAAATAAAAACATGTAAGTGATGTTGTGTGTCTTTGCTATAGAACTTGAAGATGGTCCAGTTATTATGGCATTAAAAGGAAATTCAGCATGCCTAGAGACATTTCAATAAGGATGGAGGTAATTATGTAAAATTCTAGAGATGTGCATAATTAAAATAAGTTTTTCTAGGGATGCATAAGTGTAAAATTAATATTTAACATGGAACATATGTGTATAAATCTAAAAAAGTAGAAACTTGTGAGTAACCTAATTCATTAATAGGGTAGGTATGATTTACTCTAAAAATTAAAATACTATGTATGAGTAAACTGGAGTTTTTAAGGGATGTCATTGATTTCAAGAATAAGACCACACCATAATATTCGTACATAGGCATAACTCCAAGATACATAAGAATAAATATTGAGGAGACCACATCATGAGTGTGGAGGGGTGTTGCAGTGATTTCTATGTATGTATAAAGTTATAGAGTTCTATAAATTATAAGAAAATGAAATTAAAAAAGTTGTGGGCCAAGAAAAATGGGTGAAACTCTAGATTACAATGACTAATAAATTTATAATGAAACATTTATATCATTAAACATGGATACAGGAATTGAAAATTAATAATACATGATCAGGATGTAATGAAAACCCCATGAAAATTAGGATTCTTTCTATTTTATCTTTTTTGATGAAATCGCATCACAATGAAGATGATCACACCATAATAGTGTTGATAGTTCTTTGATGTAGTTGGAAATTGGAGCTCATCATGCTGTAATGATTTTAGTCTTTTCATAATGAGTTATTTTCTATATTATTTTGAATATTTAGAATCTTTTTTAAATAGGTATGTTTAGAATGTATCTTTTTGATTATTTCACAAACCACGAAGTTGATTTTGGTTCTTAATCGGTGTGTGCCAAGTGTTAAAATTTAGGTCGGTGAATATTGAATAATTATTTAAAAGGGAACATAAAATAAGTTGTAAATTTAAAATTAAATAAAGTATAATTCACTCATCTGGAATTTCATAGAGAAGAGTTTTTTTTATAATAATTTGCATTTAAGAACAATATTACTTGGAGGGGGTTGAATATTATTGATGAAACCCTTTCTATTTTGTGTTATTATTTCTCAAGATCATTCTAAATGGACTACATATCGATATTTAATGGATTCCTTATCATAAAGAAGATAGTTGGTGGGAAAGAAGTGGATTGATCCATGGATCAACATTCATTCTATCCAAATCCTTGGAGTCACATAAAAATCATAATGATTTGGTATGTTGACAAATCATCAAAGTATATTCCCTGGATATTTCCTTTAGTAGACATCCAAGTAAAATATCTATGAACCTCCAACTAGTTTTATTATCTATAAATTATGGTTGTGTTCTTGATATTAAAATATTTGATGTGTTCTTAATAATTTGATAACAATATTCATTAGAAGTTGGATGTTAATAAAATTAAAAAAAATAATTCACACCCATTTTAGAGTCTTTTTGGTAAATTGTAGCTGCAAATTATAAAAATGTTTTCTACAGTCTAGTTCTAATAAAATAAAATCCTTGATGGAAATATCTAGGTTTAGTTTTGTAATGAAATTGGCCTAGCCAACCCAAATAGTAACTAATTTAGAGACACCATATGGCCTTAGTCGTACATCCCCATATACTGAAGCATACCGATTAGCAGTGAGGGTAGGATAATATAACATGGGAAGATTATATCCGCAATATCATCAAAATAAATAAATAAAATAACAAAAATATCCAAAATTGTCTCTCTCATCAAAGTAAAATAATATATTTACTATGGATGGAATACCATAATTAATATCATATACTATTCAATAATAAAATGAACACTCATAGGTCACATAATCACACAGTCACACATATCACGGGATCACTAAATGCTTGGTCATACATAGTATAAGAGTAATTAAAAATATAACAGAAAGAAGTTTCAACCATTATCCTCAACATTTACTTAGACCTATCTTTGTAACTCTGTTTTGCTCTCATGTCATCCACAATAACCCAAGACATCTCCTAAACCTATACGCTAACCATAAAATTTTCATGCACACAACATTGTCCGAACATGATGTGAACCTAAAAATTAGTAGGCTTCTATGAATGGTGTCCCTAATAAAAATGATTATATATATAAATGTATGAAATAAATGAAAAGGAATTCATAACATAATATATATACCTATATCAATCCATTGGTGATTTTCAAGTCACTTTGATGGTTGACCAAAACCCACCTCAACCAGTGCTAGAATGTGACGATTATCCCATTATTTGATCACAATATGAGAGTGGATGAGTTATCACATATCAAAAAATAATAACCATGTATAATGAGTTATATCCATACCAATAACATTGAAAAATGATTTAATATAGGGTTAATGATATATCACCATATTCATAACAACTTGGGTGAATGAAGTCTCTCCAGGTGAAAATTAAATCACCATACTTGTAGAATATATAGTTATTGATGTATCACCATGTGTATGATGTATTATCACAACCATTACTTGGGGAAATTATTGATTTTTTAACTCATAACACTTAGTGTGAGTGATTTATCTGTAATTGAATTATATATTACAAAAATAACTACTAAGGAGAATGATGTATCTCCATACTCATAACTACTATGGGAAATGATATATCACCAGTTGAATGATGTATAACCATAATAACTGCAAGGGTGTATAATGTATCACCATACTCATTACAACTAGAGTGAACGATGTACCAAATGTTGACAAATTCATCACCACCATGACTAATAGGGAGAACAATGTATCTTCATACTTATAACAACTAAGGAAAATAATATATTTCTAGCTAAAAAATGTATCACCATAACAATTACTAGGGTAAATAATTTACTATTATTCATGTAATAACTAAGGTAAATGATGTATATCTAGGTTAAGGATGTTTCACTGCACACTGATTCGAGGGTGAACAATTCATCACTAGCTCCATAACTCAAGGTGAATGATGTAACACCTATCAACAATATAGGGGTGAAAAGTATATACAAGATTATGTGGGTCGATGATTTACCACCAATACATAATCAAGGGTCACTCATTCATCACCCATAAATTTGAATCATATATCCCTAACTAAACAAACAAGATTGAATGATGTATCACAAACTCAACAGACATGGGGAATATTTCATTACCACTAGAATAAAAAATTTATCACATAACATATTCTTAGAGAACAAGCTATCAAATAGTAATTTATTCAATCAAAACCCAAGTGTTCACCAAGATACCCACACCCATGTTTTAGTATATATAGGACACACATGTAAAGATTTACATTCTTAGACATGACTTAGGAACCTATGAAACATACCAAAATCACTAGTTTCTTTCAATACCTGGCAAGGATTTTAAAAAATTACAATCATAAAGGAAATATCACCACTTAACCCAACTAATATATTATTTACCACCATCAATGGATACTCATGTGTGCATCCTAAGGATCACTAAAAAAAGTTTAGAACAAATAAACTTCTCATGGAACCATTCCCTAAATATCTTGAAACATCCCCCTTAGATGATCTAACCAGTATCATCTACATGTTCTAGAAACAAGTCTTAATGGGATTATCATGATCAATATAGTCCACAATCAACCCTTAAATGAAAATATACCACAATTGGTTCCAAATTTTGTCCATCCTCGCATTATTTCCTATTCTTATACTAGTACAAAACCTATTCCATATCAATCCATATCCTCACCCAGAGGAATTACAATTGGTGAGTGCCACTTACCAAATAAACCTACCTTGGTTGATATATCCATAACTCAACGATGGAAACCCTCCCTATATCCCAATATCTTTCTAAACAAGCCTCTCACATATGTAATATAATCTTCAGTGACTATATAATAAGTCTAAAATATTTTAATACTCTCTATGATTCTAATGACACTTCTTATCATCACAAAACATAATTTAAACCAATCACATCCCAACTTAATGCTATTCCACCAACTTACCCATGATTACAATCCACATAATATATGTATAATAATAAAAAGATGTAATATTAAGGACCACTTACCTTAATTAAAATGTTATTTCCTTAATAAAGATCACCCCATCCTCGACGAAGAAATTTTCAGACATCATCGTCATCTATGAATCCCTAACTCATATGACAGGATCGATAATTAATCATAAACTAGTTATAATTAAACTTCCAAATTAATTAAACATTTTCCATTTTTGGAATAAAATTCATAAACTTACTGAGTTATGTATCCTCATTGAAACCTCAAGTAACGAGGTCAATTCTACTCCCAACACACCATTGATTCTATGACTAACAAAATACCCATAAATTAAAATCAATTTACCTACCAATTTCATCCCTTTTTAATGAAAAACAAAATAAATAAAGGATCCGAAAAACCAAAAAAAATCATATCCACATTCAATCATCATCCCTTTACCTCCTCTAGAAATTATATCCATAAATCCAATTTTATAGGATGATTCTAAAATGATCTAGTTGTGTAATGTCCTGACCTAGGTCACCCCTGAACTGGTGGTCGGACCGGTCACCACATGACCTCAAGCACGTCTCCCCATACACTAGAGGATGCAAACTAGAAGAAAGGGTCTAAGGATAGACAGTGGGGAGACTATACCCTAATTTTAGGGTTCAAAATAGACAAAGGCAATAAATAGCGGAAACGGTCTAATAAATGATAAAGCAGTGCAAAGAAGATTTTATAAATCTTATAAAAAACAAATGGCCAACACCAAATTATATAGCAGATGCATGAATGACATGCTAATGATACAAAATAGAAAACAGTGAACCAAACAGAATGCTTTACATTCCAATATAGAAATAAACAAATAATGACTCAAATCCCCAAGGGCGATGTCCTCGAGCATCTTTATCATCCGCTCAGTCCTCTACTCCTACCTCCCATATAAATACAAACAGCATAGTATTGCAACCAAATATAATCTACTTGGGTACTCAGTGCAATGGCGGCCCGAGTAGGGTGTGAGATATAAATCACAGTAGGTCAGGACCACCGGTGTCTACCTCAAATCCAGAAATTTAATAAATAACTTATAACACGTGAAGGCATGCATGAAATAAAGTAAGCAGTACAAAGTAACTATTAACCCAAGTACCTGCTTCAGCCCTCAGCTGGTGTCTGAACCAGTACTATTCATTTTTCATGCATACTCATCAATCATTACATAATAATTTATCATTTATCAATTATTCCAATATTAATAAATTATGAAAGTCTTCAGATTCGCCATATTCCTGACATCTCCTATATAAGTCACTCACCATAGATGTCTCTAAAGACCATCTAAGTAATCAAGTAAAGACTGAATCCAAACTTGGGCTTTGGCTTGGATAACGCATCATAAATTATTCAATTTAATCTTTCATATACTAAGTCTGAGCCCATACACTAAAAGTGGTTCACCCAATTCATAAATAACTCTGAATCATTTCCCAAAATCAATTTACAAATCAACATGTCACAACAGACTTTATTAACCATTAAACTCATTTCATGCACAAAAAAATTAGACCCATTGTCCAATGTTAATTAATGGATGTAGAACATCATTTCTAGCACCGTCGTGAGTATTTGGAGCCTCAGTCCTTGTCTCACAACCCATGGTTATTTGGAGCATCAGTCACTGCCCCATAAAAGAATATTCTCTTGCAATCTGGGTGTAGAACGCCATGTCTAGAACCCCGTGAGTATTTGGAGCATCAGTCCCTATCTCACAACCCATCTATTAATCATACATATACATCTATCAATGGTGTAGAACTCCATATCTAACACCCTATGAGTAATTGGAGTCTTAGTCCTTGTCTCACAACCCATTCATCAATCATACATATATATTTATCATTGGTCTAGAATACCATGTCTATCACCTCAAAACCAATCCGTTAATTAATTCTTCAATTAATTAACAACACAAATCTCTCTTTAGATAAGTCAAAAATAAATTATCCATTCAAAATATCATTAATTAATAATTAATTAACAATTAATTATTCTTAGTAGGACAACTAAATAATTAACTCACCATTTAATTATCCAAATTCTTTAACATGTCTGAACCCATCCACTCAAAAAATGGTTCATCCAAGACTTAAAAATCTACAAGCACATCATAATCATCTCAATGCATTATGAACAATGAAAATATATTTAGTGACCATCTCACACAACATATAATATCTCTAAACAACTCCATCCAAGACAACTTAAGGCATGGATAACTAATACGCATCAAAAGGTACTCCTGGCCAACAATTGTAACAAACTATCAATTCACAATATTAATTTAATTCATGAAAATTAATTAAACCTTATCTCTTTAACCAATCATCAATTAGTTAACCATTTACCATTTAACATGTAATAATTAATCCATCCCTTAATTATTACCAGTTTCCAAATTATATTCTGAACTTGTCAAATATTCAATATTCCCAATAATTAGTAAAATCCACAGTCTCATTCCAACTCATGACTTGATAAATAATTATATAATTAATTATCCTATTACTCATTCTTCCCATCCAAATCATCTGATTTTTTAATCATATCACTTTAACTACAATAGAAATCCATGCTTAATATCAACACATGTTCAAGTCCTCATTTATCTCATGTGGGTGGCATTACTTAATAACCTTAAAAGTGTCATGCATCGACATATCATAATCAAGGAAATTCTCATTATAAATAAATTTAAAGAATCTATAATTCTTAAATAAATTTTTATAGATTTGGGACCATACCTCTGGGTTTTTCCGGAAACGATAACGAAAGAAGAACCCTCAAGAGAAATGGGTTGATTCTTCATGAACCTGACTTGGATCACTTCTCCAAGCAAGACCAAGACCAAAAATTATCATAATTGTCATCTACAGACTTAGATATACCCAAAACGGGTGTAGATCTTTGAAACTGAGAGAAGAGAAGATGTAGATCTAAGTAGATCTAAGAAACCGAACAAGAACAAAGAAGAACATCTACCAACCTCAAGAATTCAGCTTCGATTCTCCAAGAGATGAATTCGGATTGCCTCCAAAATGCTTGGGAGAGATTTTCCAACCTTCAAGGGAGAGTAATCCCGAGTTATGGCCACTTCAGATCTTAAACGAGCCATCTAAAGGAAAAAATTATTGAAATAAACAATTTAAGGATCTCATTTAAGTGCCCGCACGGTTTTCTCGCACGGTTAGACAAACTGTGCGCTGACTATGCGTACTTTCTTGGAAAAACACTCCTCACACGGTTAGACCTCATAGTGAGACAAACCATGCGCTAACTGTGAATTATCCACTTCCTCAAAACTTCAAATACACATGGTTTGGCCACAAGGTTAGACAAACTGTGCGTCCCCCGTGCGACTTCACCTTTGCCTCAAAATTTCTTTAAATGTTCGAAAAACAACATCTTTTGGTGTTCCAACACTCAGAATATAATTACGAAGCTAGGTTTAAAAATAAGCACCCATTGATAAACCGAAAAATAAATTCAAAAACATTCTTAATTTTAACCCGATTAAAAAACATGGGATTCTACATTATACCCACCTTAAAAACTTCCCATCCCCGAGAAGCCATCGGGAACCACTACTAAAACAACTGACCTATCAAGGTCATTTAATCTTGTTAGAAGTGAAGTATTGTGTTCCCAATGCCAAACACACCTTTAACCCTTCTCAAACCTGATGGATAAGCCTTTAAAACTACATCCAAAGATTAATCTAAAGCCTAAACATCGAAACAGATCTTATATCTAAGGTCATTAGAATGACATTATCAACGTAAAAGGTTTAATCTCGATCAAACAACGGATTTGGTTTCACATGCTTCCCTCGAAATACGTTGCAGACCCAAAACCCCATTTTGCCCTTTATCTGAAGATGTTCCTTTAAAAATATTCTAAACCCATCCTCAAGTATAACGAATTCCTTACCCAACATCTGATAAATTTTCCAAGTCAAGTCATTCCATGGCTATTTCAAAAACAACCATGCCCCAACACGAATAAAGAAGTATCCCAAAGAAACCACGCATCCCGCATACTCCCGAGATAAAAACTTCTCCTCAAGCCCAACAACATTTAAACTATTGCGTAGTGTAAGACCTACGCTATCTTAGTGTCTCCATGACAAGGTCAAGATAAGGTACATGATCGTCGTGTCTAGAAGAGTGCAATAAGAGAAAACAAAGGTCATGAAGAAGATCAGTCAAAACCATTACCGAACAACTCTGTTCTAAAATCTCGGCATCACTTTCAAACACGTTCATCGAGAACAATGTGACAATAACCACCTTAGGATTTCCCATGATGTATCAAGAAAATATCTGCTACTCACGAGTACACTAGATTAACAACAAGATCAGCATGTCAAAACACCCGGGTCTTTCGAAAACCATTCCATGAATTGAAATGAAACTGATTCACTAATGCTGAAGTTACTCTACATGGATTTGACCCGAGACCATACTCAATAGTAAAAAAAGACTTATTACGGAGTCATATTGCCTCATATGACCATTTTCCTGGATGACGCCATAACCAGTCATGCATTACTAAGAAGAAAGGTTCAAAAGACCAACAAAGAAGTCGACCCTGCCCGAGGAATGACTAACCAGCTGAAAAAGATCATTACTCGATGCTCAAGCCCCAAAAAAGTTCAAGAAACACATCACTACCCATTCGAACAAGGGTGTCGTGGGAAACTGGAAGTCTAACTTGGGACAACGGATCCCAACAACTCCAAAAGAGTGAGAAAAGCCATAGTGCTAGAAAAGCATTTAAGTTCTGAAGGCGCTACCGACCACAGGTTAGCCCCATACGAAGAAAAAGTGTCAACCCTAAACCGGGTCACTTCAAACAAGTCACTAGGATCAAAAGCCAAACATAAGTCCATTTCGAAAGAGAAGAACGCCCACAGAAAGTAATCATGATTCTGTTCTAAGGAAACTCAAGAGAAGTCTGAACTACCCTTTACATGAGGGTTTTAAACAGTGGACACCACAATAGGTTCCATTTCCAAGACTCTTATATTTAATAACTTTTTATCTTTAATCGTAAAAAGATTTAATCAAAACATCAAAGTACCATTTTCAAAATGCCCCAAGGAAGAACAGGAAAATTTCATAAAACTCCCTTTTTAAAACATTTAAGTTAGTCGACATCCTGTAATTTTCAGGAAACTTATCAAAATAAATTCCTTTTAAGAAGATAAGGTGACCTATGAGGATCCCATTTTAACCAACATGGGTTCTCTATAAAGAAACTCAATAGAAAATTCATAGGTATTAAAATTTTAAACACCCAAATGGGTTATCCCATAAAAACACTCCCCAACTGACCTACTTGGGTCCAGTTCCATTTTGGAAACTAGCCATTTGATTTCAGATCAACATCAAACATCGTTCACATTTATAATCATTTCACAAGGCATCAGGTCATTGCATTTATTATGAGTCGTCATTTCCCAATTCATGAAGCGCCCACACACTCCATGGATTGAAAATTGGATCTCATTAATCGATACCAGTGTCAATTCCGAAATTAACACGATCAACCTAACGGTCCAAATTATATGAGTGGCCACCTACCAATCGATAAGGCACCCATACACCTTATCACTTGATTTTGTCTCCCATTAAATACAATAAACATTCATTTAACATTTTATCTTTAGCATCCCATTCACATATCAAAACATCTTTAACATGTTAGTATATGCAGTAACACAATATTTTATAACACAGAAGCATGTCACAACAAAAAAACATGCTAATAACTAAGTAAGTACGACATATAATCACCCAATTATGTTAAATTTATCACCATAACATGATATCGAGAGAGCCATGCTAAAACAGATCAAACACGGCATTACACCAAGTAACACAATCCAAATTAGCAAACATCCTACTAATACAACTACATGGTATGTTATATGCATGACATTTGAATCTCTAAGCAACTAAGATGATTCATATATGAAACTTCCTTTCCATATCAGGCCAAGAAAATTATTCTTTTCAAAATTGTCAAAATCAATAAACAGCAGAAAATACACCAGTCACTCAAAGTGAAATCATATCAATTGTAACCTCTAATAGTACAAACATCAATTGCCATCCCTGGACACTTGGTCATTTCTCGTACCTGAGGTGATCAGTCCCAATCATGGATATTAACCCAAGCGCTGACACATTCATAATCTCTTGTCTACCAACCCCAAAATAGTAAGATAAAGGAAAAGAAAGAAACCTAAACCTCTGATACCACTTTGTAATGTCCCGACCCAGGTCACCCCTAAACCGGTGGCCGGACCGGTCGCCACATGAACTCAAGTGTGTCTCCCCATATGTCAAAGGATGCCGACTAGCAGTGAGGGTCTAAGGATAGTCAGTGGGGAGACTGTACCGTCATTTTAGTGTTCAAAATAAGAAAAAGGAAATAAATAGCGAAAACATTATAGTAAAGGATAAAGAAGTAGAAAGAAGATTTTATAAATCTTGTGCAAAACAAATGGACAACACCAAATTATACAGAAGATGGATGCATGACATGCTAATGATACAAAATAGAAAATAGTGAACAAAAAAACATGATTTATATTCTAATAAAGAAATAAAAAAATAATGACTCAAATCCCAAATGGCGATCTCCTAGAGCATCCCAATCATCTGTTTGAACCTTTACTCCTATATCCCAAGTAAATGAAAACAACATAGTCCTGCAACCAAATATAATCTACTCGAGTACCCTGTGCAATGGCGGCCCGAGTAGGGTGTGAGATATAAATCTCAGTAGGCCGGGTCCACCATTGTGTACCCCAAATCCATACATTTAATAAATAAATTATAACACGTGAAGGAATGCATAAAATAAAGTAATCAGTACAATGTTACTATAAAACCAAGTACCCGCTTCAGCCCTCAGTTGGTGTATGAACCTGCACTATTCTTTTTTCATGCATACTCAATAATCATTACATGATCATTTATCATTTTTCAATTATTCCAATCTTAACAAATTATGAAAGTATTGAGATTTATCCTGTACCCGACATCTTCTGTATAAGTAACTCACCAAGGATGTCTCTAAAGACCATCTAAGTAATCAAGTAATGACCGAATCCAAGCTTGTGCATTGTCCTGGATAACACGTCATAAGTTTTTCAATTTAATATTTCATATACTAAGTCTGAGCGAGTCCACTAAAATTAGTTCACCCAATTCATAAATAAGTCTGAACCATTTCTGATAATCAATTCAAAAATCATCATGTCACAATAGCCTTCGTTAACTATTAAACTCATTTCATGCATGAACAATGAGACCCACAGCCCAATGTTAATTAATGGATATAGAAAATCATGTCTAGCACCCTTGTGAGTATTTGGAGCCTTATTCCTTGTCTCACAACCCATGGGTATTTGGAGCATCAGTCCCTATCCCATAAAAGAATATTCTCTTCCAAGATGGGTGTAGAACTCCATGTCTAGCACCCCGGGAGTATTTGGAGCATTAGTCCCTATCTCACAACCCAACTATCAATCATACATATACATCTATCATTGGTGTAGAACGCCATGTCAAACACCCTATGATAAATTGGATCCTCAGTCCTTTTCTCACAACCCATTCATCAATCATATATATATATTTGTCATTGGCGTAGAATACCATGACTAACACCACAACACCAATCTGTTTATTAATTCAACAATTAATTAACAACACAAATCACTCTTCAGATAATTCAACACTTAATTATCCATTCAACATATCATTAATTAATAATTAATAAACAATTAATTATTCTTATCAGTCTAACTGAATAATTAACTCAACATTTATTTATCCAAATTCTTTAACAAGTCTGAACCCATCCACTCAAACAATGATTCGTCCACGAATTTAACAGTCTACAAGCACACCATAATCATCTAAAATCATGCTGAAAAAATCCAAGATATTTAGTGACCATCTCACACAACATATCATATCTCTAAACAACTCTATCCAAGACAACTTAAGTCATGGAAAACTAATACGCACCAAAAAGTACTCCTGGAAAATAATCGTAAAAAACTATCAATTTACAATATTAATTTAATGCATGCAAATTAATTAATTCAACAATTAATTAATTAAACCTTATCTATTTAAGAAATCATAAATTAGTCAACCATTTACCATTTAACAAGTAATAATTAAACCATCCATTAATTATTACCAGTTTCCAAATTATATTCTGAACAAGTCAAATATTCAATATTACCAACAATCAGTAAAAGCCACAATCTCATTCCAACTAATGACCTAATAAATAATTATACAATTAATTATCCTACTAATCATTCTTCCCTTTAAAATCATTCAATTGTTTAATCATATCACTTTAACTACAATAGAAATCCACGCTTAAAATCAACACATGTTCAAGTCCTCATTTATCTCATGTGGGTGGCATTACATAATAACAACAAAAGTGCCATGCATCGACATATCATAATCAAGTAAACTCACATTCTAAATCTATTTAAAGAATCTATAATTCTTGAATAAATTGTTAAATATTTGGTACCCTACCTCAGGGTTTAGCTGGAAACCATAACGAACGAATAACCCTCAAGAGAAACAGATTGATTCTTTAAGAACCCACCATAGATAACTTATCCTAGCAAGACCAAGACCAAAACATATCATACTTGTCATCTACACACTTATATTTACCCATAATGGGAATAGATCTAAGAAACCGAGAGAAGAGGAGATGTAGATCTAAGTAGATCTATGAAACTGAACAAGAACGAAGAAAAACATCTACCTACCTCAAAAATGTGGCTTTGATTCACCAAGAGAAGCCTTCAGATCACTTCCAAAATACTTGGGAGAGGTTTTCCAAACTTCAAGGGAGTGTAATATCGAGTTACGGCTGCTTAGGAACTTAAATGAGCCATCTATAGAAAAAAAACAACTGAGATCCACAATTTAAGGATCTCATTTAAGTGCTCGCATGGTTTTCTCGCATAGTTTAAAAAAACTGTGTGCTAACTGTGTGTTTGATACTGTCACGGAAAACACTCCTCGCTTGCTTAGACCACACGGTTAGAGAAATTGTGTGTTAACCATGTTTTATCCACTGCCTCAAAACTTCAACTACGCACGGTTTGGCCGCACGGTTAAAAAAACTGTGTGCTGCATGTGTGACATCCCCTTTGCCTCGAAACTTCTATCAAAGTTCAAAACAATACATCTTTAGGTGTTCCAACACTCGGAATAAAATTCTAGAGATCGGTTTAAAATGAATGACCCGTTGATAAACCGAAAAAAAAAAATTAGAAATATTCGTAATTTTAACCCGGTTAAAAAACATGGGATTCGACAAGTATAATATTCATATAAATAACTAAATCCAAACCATTGTAATTTGATAATAAGGATATAAGAAATAATTAAGAGAGAAAGTCAAACAGATCTCACCATAACTATTAAATCAATTATCCCAAGACACTATGGATCAAAGGAAGGAAAGAGGTGAGAAGAGAGAGAGAAATAGATGGCCTCCCCTCTTAAATTATCTATATGGAATAATGATCCCTAAAGGGGGTCTCTAAATAATACCCTAAAATGACTATTTCACTTTTTTCTAAAGAATAATAGACTCAAGAAGTATAGGGTGCCCTGTGTAGGGCACCGACTACCTGATGGCCTTAACTAGGGAACACCCCCTCTATTTTCTCCTTGAGTACATGTTGGAACTATATTGACTAATCAATATCCCTCTATATTCATCACCCTCTATTTTTTAATAAAAACTCATCCAATTTCACTTTGGGCCTTTTCCATTGGATCATCCACCTCAAAAACCTCCTTGTTAACATTTAAAATGTATCAAAAAAAGAAAAAATCCAATCCAAATGGAAAAATCTAGGTTTTACTCTCATGATAATTTAATTTTTTACCACTCCACTAACACATACTGGTATGTGTCATTACAACCTACCCACCATATCACTTCTCATCCCTGATAATGTTTCTCATGTATCTATCATGATCTGCATCTACCACAGAGACCCAACGAACATTCCCATTCTTGATCTCATACTGGTGATGGACATTCCCAAAACACAGCCAAACTAGAAGAATAACTTAAATCCTAAATTCCTGATGATTTGGTTCAATATACACAATAGTCATTCCATGAATTAAGTAATTAAACACATGTTAAGTACATTGTACTCGATTATGTGTGAAACATGATATCTAGTATCCCATTACATTAAATAACTCCAAAAACTCAATGTCCCACACCCTATGGTGTTATCACAATCCACCAACTAAATGCAGATTCCCCAATTATGAGGGTTGTTAATTATGTTTATAAGGTGAATGAAATGGAGAGAGACTCTTTGGGAGTAGTGTTGAGTATGCATCTGATGAACTCTAATCTTTGATTCGTGGCATAATCCTTGATTTCTATTGAAAAACTCTATGTGATAATGGAATCCTTCAACCCAGAGTTGGAATGATATATTTCAATCGGAGAACTTAAATTGCATGGGGAGGATGCTTTCTTGAATTAGAACTCTAATCGTTCTCATGCAGACATATCTAGAGGGATTTCATTCCTTCAAATGATTAATGGAACATATCTATAGACAACATCAATATAAAATCCCCCCCCCCCTCTTTAAGAAACTTGATAATGGAGGATTCATTATATAGGATAACCCTGATGCACAACAACAACATGCACAAATATAAAAAATCTATATCATGGGGTGTATCTCATATCTAAAATGTGACCATCCTTGGCCTTTGGTTGAATTACATCCTCATGCTGAACACTATTGGGGTATCTCAAATTGGAAATTGATACCAACAGGTAAAGGTTATTTTCATATACTGTTAAAATCATGAGAAGATCTTTGGAAGGTGTGGAATACAAGAAACATTAATTTCAAGATGGGTTTCCTTATATTATCCTATTAGGACTTTGTATTTAACCAATAAATGCATAGGAACACCATTGCAAAAATATGGGTAAAATTTCATGGTCTCAATTGGTAGTTCTGGCATCCTAAAATATTGAATGAAATATTTTCTTTCATTAGTTATCTGAATAAAATTGATCTAATAACATTAAATGTTGAATTGGGTCTATTTGTGAGAGTGATGGTTGAAGTTAATTTGGATTCAAATCTGCCTAATACAATTAGCTTCAATGATAATGACTATAAAACTCAAATTAGAATTGATTATTAGGGAAAACCTCCATTTTGTGTGCTTTTTAAGAATATTGGGCACTCAATCCCCAATTTTAGGGTGGTTAGGAAACAAGTTAATCAACCAACTGAGAATGAATGGAAGTAAATGAGAAAAAATAAGAAAGATAAGGCCCCCATGGTGGACATACCTGAAACCTATAAAAAGAAATATGAAACATGGGTTAAAAAGCGCATAACTTGACACCCTTAGAGGGAAATTTGGGAAAATCTTGGTTGGACTAAACTAAGGAAGAAGATACAGTTTATAAATAACACTACCTCTTAGAAGAAATAAATTTTTTTTCATGGATACTATTAAGAAATCCCATCAAGACCTTGAATTTGTAAAATATGGTACCTACAAGAACTCTATGAACTCTTCTAAGCATGTATCATCCTCTATTATCAATAAATTCACTAAATATAGTTGCAATGTTGAAAACCCTGTGATCCGCACTGGAAAAACCATAGGGGAGTCCACAGCCTTGGTTCTAGGCACTATCCAGATGCAGTAAATCCCTAGTGTGTATTCCACTGTTGCACCAAGTGTGGCGAATGAGGTAAACCCTTCTGAGAAGGTGTCATTCAGAACTACGAACAAATTCTCTAAATCCAGTATCAAGGATGACAGTTCTATGTTTTCCACTTTAAAAACCATAGGTGAGTGCACACCTTTGGTTCTGTCCACTGTTCAGATGAAAAAAACATCCAGTATGAATTCCCATGTTAAACTGGGTGTGGAGGTTGGAGTAAATTCCATTACACCTTTTTCAGTGGGTGATGTCATAAAGGATGGAAATCTATCTATGGCTATGCATGAGAAAATGGGTTTGGAAGACACCCCAAAGCTGCACAGAGTTGATTCTAGGTAGATGGTTGGCCCATGTACTTCTAGTATGAGAAATATTATTCAAAAGGACAAGTATACTGTAAATGAATCAGGTAAATCTTCACTTTATCTTAATAGTTATTCTATATGTGGTTATCAAAGTATGGATAACAAAGTAACTATTATGAATTAGAAGAATTTTATTTTTATTTAGAATGTTGGTCATACTGAAATTATTAATAAGAATTCTAAGGATTCACCTGTGAATACCTCTTTGTATGAATCTCCCAAGGATAATTCTAAGGTAGTTATTCCAAATAGCCCCTGCTACTTTTAAAAGTAAACAAAAATAGAATACTATCCCTTACAATGATAAAAAGAGTAGATGATATTCTAGGAAAAAGGACTCAGAGAACAAAAAAAGAAGTTCTAAATCCAAATATAGGTTTAGTGGATCAGACGAAACTCAAGACCATTCATGTTTTTAGAAATTTGAATACTCCCACACACTTCTTATATGCTGATGATATCATACTTTTCTTACAAGGTGATAAAATAAATATTCAAAAATTAAAAAATTCTTTCTCTCACTATGAAGAGGTTTTTTGTCAAGCCATTAATTGGAAGAAATCATTTATCTTATTTGGGAATAACCATTCCTACTAATATGAAAATGTGACATCATCTGTGACTTAGGAATAAAATAAGGTTAATTTCATTTTACTTATCTTGGTGTTCCCATTTTTTGGGGCATAACGAAGTCCTATCACTTCTCTACAGTAATTGATCAAGTTCTTAATTAAACATCTTATTGGAAAGGTAAATCTTTGTCTATAGTAGGAAGAATATTCCTTGTCAAATCTACTATTGTTTATGAAATGGTTTACTCCATGATGGTCTATAAATGGACCATTGGTCTTATCAAAAAAATTAATACCTCAATCAAAAAAATTATTTGGACAGGAAGAACTCAACAAATAAAACTAGTGAACATCCCCTAGTTGACTTCTTGCAAACCTATTGATAAGGGTGGTATTAGGATCAAAAATATTAAGTACTTTAATAAGGCCCTTTAGGTCAAAATCACATGGAACCTTCTTTACAATAAATATGATTCTATCGCTGTTTTCAAAAATAGATTCCTTGAAAAACATAAGGGCAATAATTTGAATTGCCTCATCTCTTTTATCTGGCCTTCCATTAAGAAATATTTCCCTAGTATTATGAATAATTTTAGATTAATGGTCTCAAGGGACTCCCCTATGAATTTTTGGTTGGATAACTAGACTAGAACGCCCTTAATATCTATAATTCCATCTAATAAAACCCCTAAGAGTACCAACTATTCAATTAGAAATGTGCTAAATTCTCAAAATGATCATCTCCCTAAAACCATTATGCATGTCATTAACAACTACGCATTCTAAAAAACTGATGATTTTTTTATTTGGGATCCTAGTAATAATGGTATACTTAACTCAAGAAAATTATAATCATTATTTATGTAATTATGAAAGTGATTTTGGTTGGATAAATTTTTTTGACAAACCTTGGATAAAGTCTTCAAAATTCACTCTCATTTGGCACCTTTCTCACAATAGAGTTCCCATAGATAGCTACCTTCAATCATTTGGAATTCAACTTTTCTCTAAATGTAGACTCTAAAATCAACACAGAGAATACACTAATAATCTCTTTCTTTCTTGTTCCACTAATTCTACTCTATGTAACTATATTTTTGACATATTTGACTGAATATGATTGATTCTTGAATTTTTTAACTCTCAACTAAAGAGATTTGCAAAAATGGAAAGTTCTCATCAAATTAAGAACTTTTTCCTTATTGTTGTTGCTAAAATTCATCATGTGATCTACTATGATAGAAATGTGACTATTCATAACAATTACGCATACATTCATAATCCAGGTTAGATATAGGGTTGATGCCTTAGTGGTAAACCAGATAAACAATCATCCAAAAATCCAAGATTCAAATCCCGAATCATACAGTTCGGATGTAGATCCTCATTGCCATATGTTAAGGTTCATCAATACGAAAGGTTCATTGTAACAACACTATTAATGACTTTCTAATTTTGTATTTTCTTTGGATTGATGGAATTTTTTTCAAACCTCTTCACACTTTTGAAGAGTTTTAGAAAGCTCCTTTCCTGGTTAGATTAATGTAAATATAGATGGTGCCTCCAAATGTAATCTGTGTCATGCAGGTTGTGGAGCTATCTTTAAGAATAACCTTGTTCAGATCCTCATATGCTTTCTTGGTAACTACAGTATTGCCTCTTCTCTGAAGGATAAATGATGAGTATGATACATGCTAGTCCTTTCGCAGAGCATCATTGTTGGAATAATCTCTAGATTGAAAGTGATTTGACTACCATTATGCAAGAGATTTAGAATGGTGTGACACATCTTGCTTGGCCGATTACTTCTCATTGGATGGATTTCACCCGCTCTGTCATGACCCGCCTCCCTAGGCCACACACTTTCTCATATGACTACATGGGTCTCCTGTAATACCTTGGTTTCCTTCCTAGGACACCATAGGCTATTACTCACTAGGGTCGCTTATCAGACTAATGATTGTCCCCACATGCCAACACTTGTTCTTTCAGTGTGTTTTTTCCTCACTCACACACACCCTGGGAAACTTTCCAGAAGGTCACCCATCCTGATTACTACTCCAGGCCAAGAATTCTTAACTGTGGAGTTCTAATCAGATAGGATCCCAAAAAGAAAGGTACTCCTTGTTGACATGGGTAGTGACATTTTTCCTTTTAAGTCTATCTTTTCTAGGGGTGTTACATTATCCCCCCCTTTAAAGCACAACGCCCTCATTGTGGACCCCAAGCCTCAAACTCAGGCAATGCCTAAGAACTTCCGGCTGGGTATTGGCTCTGATACCATTTGTCATGACCCGCCTCCCCAGTTCATGAACATTCTCATATGACCACATGGGTCTCCTGTAATAACTTGGTTTTCGTCCTATCACACCATAAGCTATTAATCACTAGGGCCGCTTATCATACTAATGATTGTCCCCAGATGCCAACACTTGTTCTTTCAGTGTGTTTTTTCCTCACTCACACACACCCTGGGAAACTTCCTAGAAGTTCACCCATCCTGATTACTACTCCAGGCCAAGCATGTTTAACTATGGAGTTCTAATCAAATAGGCTCCCGAAAAGAAAGGTGCACCGTGTTGACATGGGTAGTGACATTTAGCCTTTTAAGTATCACTTTTCTAGGGGTGTTACATGCTCACATATCGACATCAACCACTTCATCACTCATATTTATCGTGAATCAAATATGGTTGCTAATGGCCTTGCTAACAAGGGAGTAAATCAAGATGTTACCTAGCTAGATGATCTCCCCTCTGATCTTCTCCCTCTTCATGATAACGATTGTAATATGATCCTATATTTTAGACTCATGTAACCTCTTTATTTTTTAATATTTTTTCTTTGGTATTCTGACCAAGGCACCATCCTCTTTAAAAAAAGATTTTCTAATTCTAATCAAATTTAAAAATTTATAACTCGAAGACATCACACTCACACAATTGATGTTCTCAACCAGTTCTAAACTATTATTTTCTCAAAAAAACACATGAGCATTACCTTCTTTTCCATTTATTAACTATAAAAAAATTATCTTACATCAATTATTTTTCACTTTTAACATCGGTTAAAATTTGATTTGAATAAAACAATGATAAAATATTATTTTTTAAAACTGATCATTCAAAATTGATGCGGAAAATGACATTCAATATAATTTATTATAAAAAATAATAATGAAAACAAATTAATTTTTAAAAAAACTATATTAACATAAAATAATCCATCCTCTATAACCATAAATTGTGTAGTACATGTGTCACCCCAAACTTATTTCTTATGTAATAACAATATTTTATGGTTTCACGTCATTTAATTTACATGCTATCCAAATCAATTATTGAAAAAATACACAAGACTTTCGTTATTAAATGAAACACGGAAAATGATTACATTACAGCAAGATCAAAAAATAATACCACCCTAGTATACCTACTAAAACACCTATCAGATCCACTGGGAGGCCACCTAACACAACAACTTGACCTAGAAAGTATTGAATATCCTTCATCACGGTCATAATGAAAAACATTATGGCCATAATCAAAAAAAACATACTGAGCATCAGAGGAATGATGAGCACCATATTGGCCAAGTTTTCTTTAAATTGGAACACCCTAATTCATGTTTTTATAAGACCTTAAAGTAAATTCGACCATTACCTCCTTTAGGTGGTCGTTGAATCTATAATGGTTATAAGAACATTATATTTGTGGGGTATTTTGGGTATTTTATTGTTAAGTGTTTAAGTATAATGAGATTTATAAGTATTTTAAGTAAGAATTAATGTAATGTCTTTTAAACATGTTCTCAATTAAAACTTCTTTATATTTTTAAAGGGTAATGTCTTAAAATTTAAAATGTATTTGAAATCATAACCTTTGTGTTTAAAGGAAGCACCAAGAGAATCACATACATGACACTCTTTGGTTTTGGTATAAAGAAACATTATTAAATGTTTTCAACCTTGGATGAATAAAAACAAGGTTTTAATTAAAAATATATTTTGGATTTTAAATATAATACTAGTATGGTGTTTTTGTTCTGATGTACTAAACATTGATTTTGAACTTTGATATTTTAAAACTCTAATGTTTAAAAACTAATGAAAATGTTGGTCCCTAGGATTTTCTATTCTCTGTTTATAGGGAACCTGTATATATATATATATATGTGTGTGTGTGTGTGTGTGTGTGTGTAAACTTATTATTATGTTTAACAAAACAATTAATTTAACTATGTAAAATTTTAGGTGAGTTCCCCCACCTAACCAAGGGAGACCTAGAAGGTCAAGACACTCAAGGCCTTGGTGGTCATCTCACTCACATCCCTTGGAAAATGGACTAGGGTTGTGCATGAAAGGTGTGTTCTAAGGCACGCGTGCAGGCATGCATAGTCAGGCCCTAAATGTGCACGGGTGTGTGCAAGGGGTGGTGACAGAGCGTGCCACCAAGCGAGGTAGCACAGCGGCTGGGGTGGGCACAGAAGCACGCCTGCAGAGACCTGGTACGGGGCAGTACCGGGGAGGGTGAGGGGGATTTATCGGATAAGTTGGGACCTCCAAGCTTATATAGAAGCCGAAAACCCATCCCTATTCGATGTGGGATGGGAATTTTATGCAGAAACTGTGTCTCAGCCGTCAGATCTTATCGCGTGAGATCTGAGCTGTCTGATCGGTTCGGTCATCGAACCCACATCATCGCGGTTTTCCCTCCACATTTTTATCAACTGTCTAATCTAATCTGGATATAATCTTGGTTGCTCAATCCATTTTAAAATCCTCATAATGTTGTATCCATCTGATCTGGTTGAGATTTAATCTCGACCGATCATCTCTTTTAAAACCCACGGATGCACCTCAGCTGTTGGATCATCTTTTCAATTAAATTATGACCGTCCATTCATTTCCTCGCAAACTTATGTCACCTTCTTCTTCTTCCCCACGCACGCACTACAATAGTTTCTGTCGATGTACCCTTTCTATTTGGTTTCTTCACACCTGTGACACCTGGTGGCCCTTGTTCTGCTTTGTTTTCCACAAGACCGAACCCACTTGGTCTTATTTTAAACTGAGGTGCCTCAGTTATCCATTAAGGTTGCCTTAAAAATATATTATATGAGTTTTATTTATATGATTCATTTTGTACTTAAACCCTATGAGTTTTCTTCCTCTCCAACATTCCATCAACATTTGTCCTTCTTTTTCTTCGAACTAGGTAAGGTTCCTCAGTTTGTCTTGATTTTTTTTTGTGTTACAGTTTGTATATATATATATATGTAAATATACGTGGATATATATATATATGGTTGATCTTATAATCCTATTGATTTCCTTGAATGATCTTATAAAAACAAATTCTTGTTTTTGAAAAATGTTTTTGTCATGAAAATCACAATAGGGTTTATGCAGGTACCATAAATTGCTTTCACCACTTATATACACATATGTAAATATTTGTTCTTAATAAATCATTATTTATTTCTTTATTTAAAGGAAGAAGGGTTTCTACTCTAAAGCGATTCAAAGTGAATAAGAACCATGCTTGGTTAGTGGTGTTTTATGTTAATGGAATTATAATTACATATGTATTCTTACTTATATATATATATGTATGTATGTATGTATGTATGTATGTATGTATATATTTATTTAGGAGACAAAATCCTCTAATTTACATTATAGTTTTCATATATTGATTTTTGTTTTAAATTATGTTTATGTTATACATAAATTATGTATTGGATTTTTAGGTTTTAAATAAGAATCCTTAAAATACATATGGTTATCTATATATAGATATATATATTTATTCTTTGATCCTAATATTAATATGGGTTCACAAAGGTTTGATAAAAGTTATATAAAGTGTTCTGGGATGTGAAAAGTTTTCCAGAAAACAATTTGGGATTTGTTTTACTAATACCACGCGTTATAAACACTTTATGTGCATACAGATTTCACACTTATTCTCGTAAGTCTAAATTGTATTGTTTTTGTTACTTGGGTGGTTTATTTTCATGCTCTTCAATTTATAACATTGTATTTAAATAATTGGGATTACCCTTGTAGAATGTTTATACATAAACATGGAAGTTATGGGTTTTTAGACACCTATGTGTTTAATACCTCACATGAAATATTTTTGTTTACCTTTAAACAAATTATGTATTCAATCCATAATGATTTTTCATTGTGAATTTTTTTAATATAACATGTTTACATTCATAATAAGTATTTTATAATTTAAGTGTTATCATTTTATGTGACAAAACGAGTATTTTTTGTGCATTTTTTATCATCACATGTGCTATAATCTGCCTATCATACTTGTCATTTATTAAATTGACATTGCCATGCAGTTATTAGTTTTGTTGATAATTAATTCAAGATTCACTATATATATGTAAATGCTAAATAATTAAATTTAACTACTATGACCATTTATGGATTAAGGAACTAAATTATTTAAAGTGGTATGGGACACATTGAATAATATGAAATGAGAAACTAAAGTATTCAAATTGGTATAGGACACATTGAATAATATGGAATGAGGAATTAAATATTCAAACTGGTATGGGACACTATGAAAAATATGAAGTGAGAAATTTAAAAAATCAAAGTGGTATGGGACACTTTGATTTAAAGACATTAGTCATATGAGGAATGCATTAGACTTAGTGTGTGACGGGTGGGGACCACTCTAGCCCCTCGATGCATCGGTAGGTTTCATGAGACAAATAGATGTGGAAATGGATGAGGTCTTTCCCAATATGAAATTTGGTTTTGGATGAGGCCATAATCATTTTAGACATCTTGGATGAGTCCTTGATGAAGTATTTCAGAATGTCTGGCATATGCACTTCCCTTATTATGCTTATGATAATTAATTAACCAAGTGGATATTCCACTAATAGAATATACTTGGTTAAGAACCCATAATTATGAGTATAGGAATAAGTAAATTCACATAGAATAATGTTTAATCAGTACTAATAAATTTATCTTTCAATTTATGATTTATAGATAGTAAGGAAAGAAATTAAAGTTATTATTTTATGCACAAATCTTATCATGTATTACTCTCAGTTGTAAATTATGTACATTCAAATTCGCATGTCACACTTATTATTGTAATAATAACTCTTGCTTTATATGATTCACAACATATATTTTTGTATAACTATGCTTATAATTGGAACATGTTTTATTATAACCCTATTAATGTTCTCTAAAATGTACACTAGTAATTCTTGAAAACATTGTAATGTTATGCTTCATGTATTTTAGATTTCTTTAAGAAATGGTTTTATGAATATTTTAAAAAAGTGAAATTTATAAAAAGATTTAGTGGAAACATTACTTTTCAAAAACCCCCCTTTCTGGGAATTCGTATGATCACCCTAATTTTTCAATATATTTTTACAGGTTTAGTAGATTTGGGTTACACTATTTGGTGGCAGCTTTGTGGAGATTATATTCTCTTTTTGTTTTTAAAAAATATAATATTTGTATCTGTTTTTTCAGAATCTAAACCAAAAATAACCTCTTTATTGGAACATGATGTGTAATTCTTCAGCTTTATTTTATAACAAAAAAATTATAAACCATGTTTTATTAAAACAGCCCAAACTCTAGGGTAGTTTGGGGCTGGGGCGTGATAGTTTGTATTAATGGATCGATTTAGAAAACCCTGGAAAATTAGAACAACATTAAAAACTTCGTTATGTCTTAATATGTAGAATTTTTCTTAAAATTTTCAGATGACAGATAAATCAATCCTTTCATCTCTTCTAACAGAAGTATTAGAAACTACAGTGGTAAAATCATTTTTAGAAGGCTACAAGATTTTTGAAAACCATTATTTGTCATCAAAACACCTCTACCATATATCCAATTCTCTTTATGCCCTCCAAGTTCATCGAGGAGCAGGCTTCAACTATTTTCTTATGAAGAATGGAAAATTTTCATTCTATGAATGGAAGGGAAAGTATTTTGAGTGATTTTTTAAATTCTCTACCCTGGTCTGGAATACTTCATCTTGAGAGGACATCCAAGAGGATTCCCAAGAGGGTGACATCGGAGAAGCGTATCTTTGTCAACTATTGACCTACGGTCTTCGTGGTCAAGTTATGGCCTCTGAAATTTTTAGGGATGAGTCTTCCCATTTGTTTTATTGACCTAAAGTTCATAGTAATGTCGATAATCTTGAAACACATCAAGATTCTATCACACTTAACTTTAGATTTCCACATGTGGTAGATCCTAGTTTCCCAATTGCATTTGGACCAAAGAGATTAAAGAAATTGGAACGGCTTTTAAGATCCTCTTAACTGGGAACTGGGGAGATCCCCAACACCGATGGTACCTATGAAGAGACATCATAGTGAATGTTAGGAAATCCACACCCTTGAGTTGTGAGATGAAATGAATAAATATATAGCACATTAATGTTTCGGGAAATTTATCTTTAATGTATAATGTTATATTTTTTGAATTGGTAGTTTAATGTGATTTTATAAAATAAAATCTTTGTTATACCTTAAGAAGTAAAAAATGTCCCTTGAAATTTTTAGATAAAAGAAATGGGTTTACCAACAAACCATTTATCACTCACTAACGAATTGCTAGAGTCTGTAATCATTAAGTCATGTTCAAAATACTAAGACCATTTTCCAAACTTACAACTGACATGAAAATGATTATATAAAGTATCCCTTAGAAAGAATGTCCCCTGAACCTATTAGGGATACTGTTATGCTCATCACCACATGGAAACTGCAAAATTCACCGAGTATAGGTAGAGAGGGATGTACCAAGAAGGTCCCTTCCTTTTTTTACCTTTTCTGATAACTAAATAGCCTTAGAAATGTTTCATGAAGCTGATTTGGAGGTGACTCTTGATCAACCTATCTATTCCAAGTCTTAATTTTTAGTATGTATGGGATGCTTTACGACTTAGAATTTTTCAAGCATGATGAAGTTCGATGAGGGGATCCACCAGTAGACATTATTGGATTATCCATAGTGGTGGTCCTGGAGGAGGGGACCTCGGGAGTGAAGTGTGCTTGGTTTTTCTGGTGGATGTGTACGTGTGTTTTATAATTACGATGGATCAATTCTTTAAAGGGGGGATAATGTGACGCCCCATACTTATTTCTTATGTAATAAAAATATTGTATGGTTTTACTTCATTTAATTTCCACATTGTCCAAATCAATACTTGAAAATAATCACAAAACTTTCGTTATTCAATGAAACACTAAAAATGATTACATTACAAAAAGATCAAAAGAACCTTACTAACCTAGGATACCTACTAAAATACCTATCAAGGCTACTAAAAGGACACCTAAAACAACAACTTTACCTAGAAAGTAGTGAATATCCTTCTAGTCAGTCATAACGAAAATAATTATAACCAGAATCACAGCAACCATATTGAGCATCCGTGGAATGATGAGACCCATCTTCACCTAGTTGTAATAAAATTGGAAGACACTAATTCATATTTTTATAAGGTATTAAATTAAATTTCAATACTTCCTCCTTTAGGTGACCATTGAATCTATAATAGTTATAAGACCATTATAGTCGTTGGGTATTTTGGGTGTTTTATTTGATAATTGTTTAAGTATATTGAGTTTTCTAAGTATTTTAAGTAAAAACTAAATTAATTCCTTTTAAAAATGTTTTCAATTAACTCTTCATTATATTTAAACGGATAATTTATTGAAATTTAAAATGTTTTTGAAATCACAACCTTTGTTATTAAAGGAAACACCAAGAAAAGTACATACTTGATACACCTTAGTTTCGGTATAAAGAAACTTATTTAAATTTTTTCATCCTTGGATGAATAAATAAAGGTTTTAATTAGAAATATGTTTTAGATTTTAAATATAATACTAGTATGGGTTTTTTTATTATGTTCTAAACATTGATTTTCAACATTGATGTTTTAAAACTCAAATGTTTATAAACTAATGAAAATGTTGGACTCTAGGATTTTGTTTAGTCCTAATAGATAATTTTTATTCTATGTATATTAGGAACCTATATATATATGCAAAAATATTATTATTTTTAACAAAAAAACAAATTTTACTATGCAAAAATTTAGGTGAGTTCCCCACCAAACTGAGGGATATCTAGAAGGCCAAGCCACTCAAGGCCTTAGTAGGGATTCACTCACATCCCGTAGAAAATGACCCATGGATATTCATGCATGGTTTGTGATAATTCTCATGTGCGGGCATGTATATTTAGGCCCTAAGAGTGCATGGGAATGTGCAAGGGGTGGTGCCAGAGTGTCCCACTGTGCGAGGCGGCACCGGAGTAGGGGTGGGCGTAGAAGTTCACCCGCAGAGACCTGGTATGTGGTGGTACTAGGGAGGGGGGAGGGAGATTTATGGGATAATCCAGGAGCTCCACCATTATATTGAAGTAGATAAACCCATCCCTTTTTGATGTGGGACTAGCATTTTAAGCAGAAACTGTGTCTTAGCCCTCCGATCTCACCGCACGAGATCTGAGTCTTACGATCAATTCGGCCATTGAACCAACATACTAGCGGTTTTTACTCTGTGTTTTTATCAAATTTTCAATACAATCGTTATATAATCTCAGTTGTTCAACCGATTTTAAAATTTTAATCACCCCATAGCAATATGATCGAGTCGAGATTTAATCTCGAATGATCATCTCTTTTAAAACCCACAAATGCACCTCAGTCACTGGATATTTTTTTGGTTAAATCCCAATCGTCTGTCCATTTCTGAACCCATCTTCATTTCCTTATTCTTCTTTCTCCCACATGTTCCACACCATTATCTATCGCTACACCCTTTCTCTTCAGTTTTTCCACACCCGTGACACCCGATGACCCCTGTTCTATTTTGTTCTCCAGAAGACCGGACACACTCAGTCTTATATTTAACCGAGGTTCCTCAGTTTTCCATGAAAGTTTTCTTATAAATATATTATATATGGTTTATTTATATTATTGATTTTACACTCAAACCCTAGGGTTTTTCTTCCTCTCTAGTGTTCCATAAACCTTTGTCCTTCTTCTTCTTCTTCTTCTTCGAACAAGGTAAGCATCCTCAGTTTGTCTTGTTTTTGGTTTTTTTACGGTTTTTATATTTAGATATAAATATACATGGATATATATATCTATATATTTATATATATATATATAGTTTATCTTATAATCCTACTGATTTCCTTGAATGATCTTACAAAAACATATTCATATTTTTGAAAAATGTTTTTTTTCATGTAAATCACAATAGGATTTAAGGTGGTTCAATAAATTGGTTCCACTACATATATACAGATATGTATATATATTTCCTTAATAAAACTATATCGATTTCTTTATTTAAAGGAAGAAGTTTTTCTACTCTAATGGAATTCAAAATGAATAAGAACCATGCTAGGTTAGTGGTGTTCTATGTTGATGGAATTTTAAGTACATATGTATTCTTACTTTTCTATATATATATGGGTGTGTATTTTTTTTTGAGACAAAATCCTATGATTTAAATTATGTTTTCATATATTGAATTTGGTTTTAAATTATTTTTATTTTATATAAAAATTATGTATTTAATTCTAAGGTTTTAAAGAAGAACCATTAAAATATATACGATTATATATATACATGTGTAAATATAAATATATAATTCAATACTAATATTAATATGGGTCCACAAATGATTGAAAAAAATTATAGAAAGTGTTCTGGAATGTGAAAAGTTTTCAAGAATGAAATTTGGAAATTTTTTAGTAATACCACCCTTTATAATCACTTTTTGTGTATACATTTTTCATACTTATTTTCAAAAGTTTAAATGGTATTGGTTTCATTAGTTGGGTGCCTTATTTTCATGCTTTTCAATTTATAACATTGTGTTTAAATAATTGGGAGTACCCATGTAGTATGTTTTTACAAAAAGATTCATGTAATAGGTGTTTAGATAGCTATGTGTTTAATACCTCACATGAAATATTTTTTGTTTTCCTTCAAACTAATTATGCATTCAATCCATAATGATTTTTCATTGTGCATTTTTTAATATAACATGTTTACTTTCATAATAATGATTTTAGAATTTAAGGGTTATCATTTTATGTGACAAAACCTGTATTTTATGTGCATTAGTTCTCATAGAATGTTCTATAGTATGGCTACCATACTTGTTATTTACTAAATATCCATATCCATGTATTTATTAGTTTTGTTGATACTAAATGCATGATTCACTATATATATATATAAATTCTAAAGAATGAAATTTAACTACTATGACCATTAGTGGATTAAGAAAATAAATTATTCAAAGCTGTATGGGACACTTTGAATAATATTAAATGAGAAACTAAATTATTCAAAGTCATATAAGAAACATTGAATAATACGAAATGAGAAATTAAATATTCAAAGTGGTGTGGGGAACTTTTAATAATATATAATTAGAAATTTAATAAATCAAAGTGGTATGGAACACTTTTATTTAAAGACATTTTTTATATGAGGAATGCAATAGACATAGTATGTAACGGGTGGGCCTGCTATAACCCCTCGATGTATCGGTAGGTCTCGTGAGACAAATAGACATGGAAATTACCAAGGCTTTTCCCAATATGACATGTGGTTTTGGCAAAGGACTTAATTATTTTAGACATCTTGGTCAAGGCCTTGAAGAACTATTTCAGAATGTCTAGCATATGCACTTCCCTCATTATTATTATGATAATTAATTAACCAAGTGGATATTCTACTAGTAGAATATAATTATTTATGAGCATATACTTATGAATATCAGAAGAAGTAAATGCACATAGAATAATGTTTAATCAATACACATAAATTTATCTAAATTTTTTTGATTTATAGTTAGTAATGAAAGAAATTAAAGTAGATCCCACCCTCTGTGGTGAATCCAAATGTACATCATAGGCCCTCACCCTTACTTGAAGAGTGGTCGATATTGAAAATTAAAGAAGGCACTCAAGAAGAAGAGGAAAAGGAGAGGTGTGAGGAATCTGAAGATTGCCTCTCACTAAGCGCAAAAGAAGATAAATCTACTGATATTGCGGAGAAATATTTAAGGGACATGGCCAGGAAAGGTAAGAAACCAATAGTGGATGAGGATGGGTTCATTACACCCAATCCAAAAAAAACTTGAAAACGAAGGGATTTTTCACATGTGGAGAGGACTGTTGTCACTCACTCTTTGGACATTGCTAGACATAATGTTTCTTCCCCTATTGGAAATCAACATGTTGAGATGGAGAAACAAGCTGAAAGGGATGATAAATGCACTGTACCAACATGTGAAGCTCCTATTTCTTCGGTGGGACTCAGTGATGAAATTTTATACAACTCCTTTAAGAAAGGAGAGATCACTAAGAGCGCCTATTTGGCTGCAAAGCAGGAGATTTTCAATGAAAGAAACAGGAAAGATTTCTTAAGCTGACTTATTTTTCTGTTTTTGGCCTTTTTGATGGAGCTTTTTTGCCCGGTTGAGATCAGATTCTGAGTTTTTGCCTATTATTTGGAGCTTTTCATATTCTTTGTAAGAAGGACCAAAATTTCAACTTCAAAGAGATTCCATGGCAATGATCTCCCCTGTGACTTTGAAGTTTAAGAATCCTGCTTTTTTGTCTCTGCAGTTTTTCGTGTGATATGTTTTCTTCTTACACAACTGTCTATCATGCATTGTGTTGGAAGTCCTGCTGTTCGATTTCTGAGGGGCTTCTTGGGGCGATCTCCTATTTTTTTAACCAGCTGGACCATATGTTCTCTCTTGGCTTATTCTTCTTCTGATTCAGTTGAAGTCTATTCTGAATTTCTGCTTGTTTGTTTCTGATCTTCTTGAGCATGCACTGAACCAGACCTGCATTTTATCTGAAATTCTGATCGGTCCCCGCTGGATTCTCCTTTGATGGTCTGGGCTGCATTTTCAATACAGATCTGAATGTTTTGAAAGGATAAGAGCATGCTGATTATGTATTGATGCTGAGCAGTTTTGGTTGAGAAATCCTTTTCAAATTTGCAGGGATGCTTTGATCAGTTGCTCTCTATGAATCAAGGACATCCTGTTTTGGGCTGTTCTTGGAATGAACACATCCAGAATGGTGATCTTGGTGTCTTCACTGTCTTTCTTGGAAAGGACATGTCTTCACTTGAGGATGTTTGTAGGTCCAGATTTATTTATTGGTCTCTTTGGTCTGTTATTGTTTATCTAGCTATTTCTATAACTTTGTGAGGGTGTAAGCACTTTTCACCTCGAGAATACTTTGTACCCTTTTGATTTAATAAATTTCTTTGGCATGGACTAGAGATTAGTTCATGTCAACTTGCTTTAAAAAAAAGAAATTAAAGTTGTTATTTTATGTGTAACTTTGACCATGTATTACTCTCAGTTGTAAATTCGAAACTTGAACTTTTGCATGTCACACTTATTATAGTTAGAATAACTCTTTCTTTATATGCTTCACACCAAATATTTTTTTATAAAAATTCTTATAATAGGAACATATTTTTTTGTAACCCTATTAATGTACCATAAAATATACACTGGTAATTCTTGGGAAAACTATAATATTATGCATCATGTATTGAAGCTTTATTTTAGAAAATGTTTTATGAATATTTTTAAAAAGTGAAATTTATAAACATATTTATTTGAAAGATTACTTTTAAAAAACCCCTTACTAGGCATTCGTATGCTCACCCAACATTTTCAATCAATTTTTACAAGTTTAATAGATTTGGGTTACACTGTTTGGTGGAAGATTTTTAGAGATTATTTTCTCATTATGTTTTGAAATATTGTAATATTTGTATCATGTTTTCCATAATATAAACCGAAAAAATCCTACTTAGTGGAACATGATGTGTAATTCTTCATCTTTACATTTATAAAAAAAATTACACACCATATTTTATTAAAACCACACTAGCTCTGGGGAAGTCTAGGGTCGGGGCATGAAAGTACATGCATTAATAAAATGCAACAAAGAATAGATAAAACTCAATGAAAAATTTACTACAACATCATTTTCCATGATAATAAACATACAAGAAACTTTTATACATATATATAAAATTAATTAAACCTATAAAATAGTGTAAAAATAATTCTCAAACGTGGTTAAAGTCATATTCTTAATATAATTAAGCATTTTAAAAATTATACAAAAACAAAAAAATAAAATTCTTAATAATAGTTGTAATGTAACTAACCATGTAAAAATTTATGGTCTGTTCAATCCTGATAATTTCAAAAATTAATCAAAAATAATTATAACCACATTTAAGATTTCAACATTAATGATAATACTATATTTATGAATCAGAACTCTAATAATAAGAAACACCATATCTATACATATTAAAATACCTATTTTAAAAAATATATAAGTTATCTCGATGCACTACAAATAATTAATTTCATTTGGATTTTTTATTGATTAGTGAACCCTGATAAACAGCTTCCATAACCTATTTTATTTCATATATTAATTAATATATATATATATATACCAAGAAAATTTAATATTAAATAACTGATATAATTGAATAAAACTAGAAAATTTAGAAAATCATGAAAATTTTCATATACATTACCCAGTAAACTGCGTAACCAATATATTATGAATTAATATGGGTAAAATAAACATAAATCCAATGTTTACAAACATATTAAACAACTATCTTGAATGAAATAATATTGAGAAAAAGTTCATAATTATAAAATTATTCCTTTTATTTTTTGAAAAGAAGAAAATAAAAATTAATCTCTATGTTTTATAATATTTTAAATATATATTTAATTACATTGGGATTCCTTAGGTATTGTACAGTCATTGAAATGTATTCTATATCTATAGAACCATAAATATATGTAATCTTTTTATTGTATGAAAATAGTGTATATATAACAAATTAAATAACAAATAAATGAAACCACAATATGTTATTTTTAATTAATGAAATTAAAAGGGAAATTGAAATTTAAATACAAGAAAAACGAATGAAAAATGGGTAATGAGAAATACTCACCAATAGAAAAATCAATTAATTATTTTTAAATAATATTAGTATACTGTCTCTCCCATATATATTTGTACTCATTAGAAACTCATAACAATTTAATAACATAAAATAATCAATTGATATTTTTTATCCATTGAGAAACTTGGGAAGTATCTTAAGAAGATGGTTCTTGAAAACTTTTGTTCTTTTGAAATAATTATTTATATTTTTGATAATCCTATATAAGTTAAATGTAATAAAATATTACAAGTAATTTCAAATAAAAAGTAAATAAAAATATCAAATATAACACATGCCTCATATGTCGACTAATGAACTAGTCTACCTAGTTATTGTAAAAAATGAACATAATATGACCAACCATTTCCAAAAGCTTGTTAGGAAATGAAATTATAGTAGTTGGATCAATAATATCATGTATCATTAATCTTTTTTGGTTCAACTTCATAATATGGTGAGGTACAAAACCCCCTAAATTATGTATGATTCTCTATGCCAAAATATGTAAATGGAGATCCCCATCTTGAAACTTGTAGTATATATCCATATATGAATGAGGAATAAGAGGATATAGATAAAAAAGTGGTGTGGAAATCAAATGTATCAACATTTCTATAAATATAGACAGTATATGCAACTTAATTCATTCATCTATAAACTATTTCATCTCTGAAATCTTGGACATAAAAGTACATATTTCTCCCCTAAATCCTTCCTCCTTTGATGCTTTACTATGAAATCAAAAAAACATTTCTAAAACTTACACCTTCCTCATATCATCTTACATGGACTGGGTGTTATTACATTCCAAAAAAACTTATAAGAATTTTCATCATACCCTTTACAATAAAGGCCCTCTACTTTTCTTTCAAACGAGTGGAATCCAAAAATGTTATATGTAAATGTTATCTTAGTTTTATGAATTTCAAAAATACTAATATTCAATAAATATAATAGTTATTGATTTACTATCTGATTAGATTTTTTATGGATTAGTAAGAAACATAGGATTTTTTATTATTATCTCCAAATTTTATTTTTTTATATTGATTTAAAGGATATAAAGGAAAAAATGAACCTCTTCAAATCTACTAAAAGATTTAACACTTAATTCATCAAAAAAATTCAAATTATTTTCTCATCTAGTAAAGGATACTTTCCATGTGACAAAGTATGAAGGTATATATTCTAAAACTAAATATCTTATTGAGATATCCCGGATGTATTTTATATAAGAATAAATTAATACATAATCAAGTAATAAAAAAATTATACTGATTTTATGAGCAGAAAATATCATACCAAAAAGGATTCCTGCAATCGATTAGAAAAAAAACATATTCTATATCTCTATATCTAAAACCCCATATTTGAGGCATGGATTTTCATTCTATTATATCCTTAAAATATAAAATTAAGTAAATTTTATTTAAAACTCTTCAATGTAATTACTTAAAAATAAATACACATCTTTTTAAATGTTATCTTACTAAGAAAGTTTAATTTCACCTATATTTGAATAGATGAAATATTAGTCAAATTAAATATATAATATTTGAACCATTTGAAAAAATAAATAATTTGTTATAGGTATTTTAACATTATGTACTCCTATTAAATATCTTTTATTGCATGGATAATTATATTAAAAAACAATATATAATATTATAATCTTACCTCGACTCTTTGGGTCCTTGAAACTCCAAAAATACTTATAATTTGATCCATCTAGATTATATTTATCATAAAATTCAATTGTAAACCCCGTATCCTTCCAAAAATTTAGTTAATGTTTTGGTAAATGTGTAATCCAACATATAATAACTTTGGGTGTGGTTTTATCTTGAGAAGATGAAGGCTCTTCAATATTTGTCTCACCATTATCCCTTCAAATAAGTTTGATAATCATAAATTTAATTGTACTAAATAATTTAATTATTGAAATATATTTATATGAATATATGGACATGTATGTTGGAAATTTTTTATCTTCCTCTATATAGATCATTTAAATAGATGTATTTCATATCTAGAAAATTATATGTACATTTATTTGATTAGAATCAAATGATTTTTAGAAGTAAAATTTTTAATTTTTTATATATAAAGAAAATTATATCTATTATATAAACTAATAAAGGAGTGGCAAATTGAATTTATAAAAATGATGAATACAATGAAATAGTCATAGCCAAATGATGATTCCAGACTTCCTAAACCAAAATATGTGTAACTGAAACTAATGATTATAAAAGTTAATATAAAAATGGTTAAAATGATCAATATCTATAGATTAAAATATCCAATTAAAAATTGCAGTTTTATATGTGTGAGTTTTATTAAACATTAAAAAATAGATATTTACTTGAATTATTTGGAGTGTAATAGTGTGTTTTCCCGTATCTATTCTTTTTTATCATTTCTTATAGTACAGATAATATCTACATCATATTCATAGTTATCCTTAGGTAATCATGTAATAGATAAAGAAATATCACATAAGTCAACAACATCAACAACACCCTCATAACCAAATTGTATTTTTCCGATACAAAATAACAAACCGTTGATTATTTGATAGGTCAATGACATAAAATATCTAATTTACATGTTTCACAATTATAAATGGTTTCTCTTTGCAACTAAATCTGTTAAAATCAATCAATGTAAATCTATAATTATCATGTCTTGGAATATGGTTACTATGAACCTAGTTACACAAAAACATTGGTACTAGAAATTGAGAATAACTGATTTCTAATATATCCTCAATAACACAAAAATAAATTTTTGATACAAAATTTATATTTTTATCTTTTTCACTCAAAAATTTCATTACTTTAGGAACATCCATTACTACTTTACTTCGAAAGATACTCCTATTGTCCAAATTTTTATGTAAAATTCATAACCATTAATGTAAAAATTTGACCATGTTATCACACTAACACATGTTCATCTAGATAAACATTTTAAAGATTTTTAATGCTCATGAATTGGTTTTTAATTTCTCATTTAACCTGGAAATAAATTTATTTTTATGATCATTAATTAACCAATTTTCATTTCTTATCAGATATTATATCTTCAGTCTAGAAATATGTGATGATATATATGGTTAAACATCACTTGTGTCTTTTAAAATGTATAAATGTGCATGCATCAATATAAAACATGTAATTAAATATATTTTTAGGATATAAAGCCTATTTCCTTTCCTATTTAATTCCATATACTGAGATATAGGGAGAATGACATAGTACACTTCATATAAGTAGTCAATAAAGAACTCAACCACCTCCTATCATATATTTTTTTTAACAATTGAGGTCACTAATCAATGAATATTTATAACACATATCTTTATAATTTTATCATATTTTTCAAAAGGATACATTAAATGTAAATATACATGCCCTCATAGCCTTATCTCTCGCACCAAATTAATGACTAGATGAACCATTATATCATAAAATAATGTTTAAAAATACATTTACAATTTAAAAAATATGATAAAAGATTTATCTTACATTGTATTTAAAAAATTTAGATCCAAAATATTTCTAAAAATGGAATTGGAAGAGTTTTACAACTTGATGATAAACTTTGTTACATGCATCAACAATATTCCATGTATTGAAACCTTACGTAATTGTTACACTATTACTTGAAAGTCCTATGATATGATATCTATTAATGTTAAATCCTTCAATGAAACTAATTTTTTACATGTAATGAAAACCATGAAGATATTGACATAAATTCATAATTTCACTCTTTCATAACATGTGTCATACTAAAAGAAAATATTTTTTTCATTGCATACTGATCACTAACTCCAAATATGTTCTCATATATATTAAGTCCATCCTTGTATAGAATACATATTTTATCATTCATTTTATATCTAACATTTTTCTGATCAAATTTAAAAATATTTTCTTGATAACATTTATAATATAAATGTTAGGTTTTAACTCAAAAAAATTCTCAAATAAAGTAGAATAAATAAGATGGACCTTTTCTTCTATGTATTTATTTTAATGACCTAAAAAAATTTTCCTCAGATGTATGAAATTAATGTCTAAGAATTTTTTTTAATATTCATTGGTTAGTAAAATTTGTGTGGAAAAATAATTTTCTTATTATGTTGGGTTAGTTATCTATAATATTGATTTGGATTATAAGAATATGATAATAATGGATAACTTACAAGAGGAGAGGGGGTGAATTTCTATTGTAAAAAGTTAGTTTAAATGAATTAAACTAAAAAAACCCTAATCCTTTTCAAGTTGTTTTATCAGAATTAGACCTCATTACAGTGAAAAAAGTCACATAATCATAATCAGGATAAATACAATTTAATTAGAGCGTAAAAGATCAGAATCACTATGGATCTGATTTATCAGAGTAAAAGTATTGTAAACAATATGGATATGATAAAAAAATCCGAATATAAAGATGAATATGATTATTCACTTTTTATTAAAAGTGAAGAGGAGAAAACATGTAACCAACAAGTAAATAATAAAAAGAAAAAGAAAGAATTAATTTATAGCTATTAGAAAGGTAACTCTTTTAACATTAAGATAAAGGTAGTCTATAACCCCCAAAAAAGTTATCCCTTGTTTTTTAATTACAAGAAAGTATGTCTTCCCTTACCAAGGAATCCTTTAATATGAATATTGGAATGGATATGTCTTATTACCCCCCAAAGACCTCAATAAGAAGATCAGATTCTTTGTCAACCTAGCCTTAGTATCCCTTGATCCAATGTATCATATTCTCAATCTTTCTATCCTTAGAATCACATAATAGTTACATTGATAGGATGCATACTACAATGAAAAAGCTCATAAGGAGAAAAATTGACAAGGTTTCATTAAAACAACAAAACTCTTAAAAAATTAAAAAGACTTAGAAAATTACATTCATGCTATGAAATCTTCAGAGTTCATGAAAAATGAGAAAACAAAAATGAATCAAAAAGAAATTAGAATCTATCAACCTCTTTGAATGATCTAGTATTTATTGGTATCTTCCGAAAAGTCATCTTGATCTCACAACAATCATATTTTCTCTGAGTTTTTTGAAACTAATTGGACACCTGGAACTTCACAACTCATAATGATTTGGAATAACTGAATATCTGACTTTGTACTGATTTATACTATTATTGTGTACAACTTATTCCTAACATTAGAAATAAATATGCTAAATAAAATTATAAAATTAAGTTATTCCAATGGAATTCCTTACAATTGTTATTACTATAACCCTTATGAGTATTGGTCTAATGTTTGTCAGTGTTGATTTCAGTCTGAGGTTTTAGACTTTTTTAGTAGAAAATACATGAAAAAATTTATAAAATCTATTTTTATAAAGGTGAGTTTGATTTTTAAAACGAAAAAAATTTATTATGATAATTTTAATGAAGAATTATAATTTTATTTTCATAATTAATTATAAGTTATTCAAAGTAAGGTAAAATAATAGGTGTTTTACCCAAACACTCTAAAATACATTAGACATAAAAATTGAGTAAATATGTTTTTATAAAAGTATTTGTGATTTAAAAATATAGAGGAATGGAAAAGTGAGAAGTAGAACATATGAAACAACAATATCCCCCTTTTTGGAAATCATAAACCCAAAAAATTAAATAGAAAATAACTTTGAAAATCATACATTATTTTTTCTTTTATGTAATTCATATTCAGAGTTAGTTATTAAACCTTAAATTCGCTTGATTTTATAATTCATCTAAATATGATGGAGAGAAATATATTGAATATGATTAAATCCTTATTTAGATAACATCTTCCCCTAAGGATCATATTCTCCCCTGAATATAAAATTATCCTCCATTATAAAATTTTACCCCCTTTTTAAGAAATCTTCCTTTGATAAAAACTTCTCCCCCTTTTTGTAAAAATGTCCCGCATAAATATTCCTCCCCCTTTCTATTAAATTCTACCTCTTTTTTATTTTTGAGAATTAATGGGGATGAATTTGAAATATCTTGAAAATTAAGATAAAAAAATACGAACAATATAATGAACTAACTAATCATCCACAAAAACAAGAATGAAAATTAATCTAATCAAAATTAAAAAAATATCCAGACAAATAATAATTGGATGAAAAGATTAATTTATTCATTTATTAAAAAAATTCAAATGTTTTACAAAAATAGATACAATTAGAGTTTGAAAAAAGAATTTTTTCTTTATTAAGGTTTTTACAAATGCCTGGATCTTTTTATACTCAAGTATGTAATTCTCTAACTTCTTAACCTTCTCTTCTTAAATCCTAAATTTTTGAGATAGTTCTTTATTATAATAAATTAGTCCAATAACTCCATCTTTAAAATATTTGAGTCTAGTTATCTTCAACTACATATATTGGAGCTTTCTTTTCAGATCATTTACTTCCTCTATATGATTGTCAGTTGAATCTATAAAATCTTCTATAAACATCACTGTTTCTACCATTACATTACTAAACTGATTAAAATTTTCAATGACCTCATTCACGAGCTTATTTATGTCAAATAAATTCTTATCATACAACTTAAGATCGGTATCAAATTGGTGATACCATTTCACCATTTGATTATATGACTTCCAATGAGTTTGAGAAATTTCGTGATAAACTTTCAACTATGTTTTAATCTGAATAACTTTCTTACTTAATATCTGGATAGATTATGGTTTTTCATTGAGATTATCTTAGATGAGTTGACATTGGGATTCAAGGTTTGGAAAATATGGAATTATTCCTTGTAACCTTTTCAAATCTTGGATAATATAATCAACTCCTTCATAAACAATTATTTTGGATGAATCCAATTTCTCAAGTTGAATATCAGAAGGTTTAATTCAAATATTTTTTTCTTTAACTTGCGTTCCTTTCTTATTTCCTTTTATTAAAACCGATCTTACAACTTGTTTAGAAACTTTTCTGTCATCAATATTTTTATCATTGGATAATTCCGTGATATTGGTATTTATGTCAACTTCAACATCAACATTTGTCTTTATAATTTGATCATGATCATGTTTCTTATAGGATGATTATTCTTCTTCTCCAAATGTATCTTCTTCCAAAATTTCAAATTTATATTTTTTATCATCCTCAGAGGTATGTCTGATGATGATGCTGATGAGGATTTATTAGATTAATATTTCTCATTGACATCTTCCCCTTCGTTCTCATTTTCTTCATCTCCATTATTTTTATACACATCCTCCTCTTATTCTTCTTTAATAAACTCTTAAATTTATTTTTATTCACTTTCTTATTATTCTTCATTTTTTTCTTTCTCCTTCCCATCAACCTCTTCATCAGCTTATTTTTCAAGCTCCTCCTCAAACTATCCATCTCTTCTTAAATCACCTTTTCAATCAGGTTTCAGTGCATATTCTTTCCCTTGAAAAAATGGTCTTACCGATTCATTGTCCAAACCCTTTTTTTCCTTTATTAGGTACAAATGGAATTTCAAATTTCACAATATATTTTTATTCAAATGATAATCTGACATCTAGATTAACCTGATCAATGTGAGAAATTTGAATAATATTCCTCGATGTTATATCAATACCATTCATTAAATTATCACAAAGCTGAGCGTCTATCAAAATTTTCTTTTTCCATTTCAACTTTTCTTCATCTTGATGTATATCAAGAGCATGAATTCTTAAGACCATGGCCTTAATAGGATATATTATGATTTTTAGGTATATGGGTTTCCTTTCATCATTATTTTTCATCCATTCATGTCTAATTTCATCGAGAACTTTCTTTTGTTTCTTTACTTTATTTGGTATAGAGGTCTCAACTTTTCTTTTCTTCTCCTTACCATCTTTCTCTGAATTACTTGATGGTTCCACTTTCAATTATACACCATCAAATTTTTCAAAAAATTATTATGTTTTCTATCAAAGAAAAATCTCATCTGATTCACCGTATCATCACTAATAAAATATATATTTTATCTCATAAGAGTAGATTTGATGGTAATTTTGAAAAACTCCATAAATTTTTCAACTAATTTATATAAAAAATTAAAAAACATGGTGATCTGGGACATGATTGTCCATGATTTGATATTCTCCACTATTAATAAAATAAAACCCACCAAGTCTATGTTTCTCATGTTTACTAGAAAATCCAATATGAAGGCATCTAAAAACTTCAAGGTATCATGATCGTCTTTCCTTGGTAGGAGAAACACTTTCATCCAAAAGGTAATGGCTAGATTATCTAGATCTAGGAGTGAAAAATTCCTAGATTTTTCATAATGATCAATCAATTAATCTTCTAACTTTATTCTATCAAAAGATCCAAGATCATATAGAAGTTTATGCAAAGGAAAATTGAATTATACTTCTAATGATATTCTTACTAAGCTAGCATCTTTTTTATGTGAAATATTGTATCCCTTTCCTTATATAGATAAAGAATGTTTTTTATTTCCTATCCACCTTGAGAAACTTGACTAAAGTATAAAAATCATGAAGAAGATCTGGATAAATTAAATCAAATTACATATCATATTTTTCTACATAGAACGACTCCCAATCATATAATTCTATAATGTTTTTCAAAATATAATTATACTTCCCATAAGAAGATATTTTGACTAACCTCTCCCTGAATATGAACCATTTATTATAATATTTAAAATTTTTCATCATAATAAGACTTAGATTGATGAATTGGATGAAATGGTGTTATTTTTGACAGGGAAACATAAAAAGGTCAATGGCAACTGGAAAAAACTCTGGACCAACTCATGTGGGACACGGGGGGTCACATTTATATAGTAATTAAATTTTCTAGTTCATCTTCCAAAAACAAATCAACGATTGAGATTTAACCCATTTTGACATGGTAATTGGTAATCACCCAATGAAAGTTTAAATGAACACTTAACTCTGAAGATTTTTTAAAAAAATTATCATATTGAGAAAGAATACAGTATGATATTTTTTGTGAAAAACACACAAAAATTATATAACCTAAATAACAATAACAAAAATAATATAAATAACTATCATAATAACACAGTGTAAAAACATAGAATATATAACAATACCTATTGTATTTCAAAGAGTCATCGGTGTGATTAACTATTTTCTTGATTTTTGTAAACCAATGGAATACAATAGTTTTGACTAAGAAATTATAATGTTTTTAACAGAAAAAATACAATATTTTTTAAAAAACCCAATTATGGTTGTTTCATTTAAGAAAAAATAATTTTAATAGTTTTATCTGAATAACAAGTTAGGATATTTTTTAAATATGAAAACTTTGTAACAAATATTGAGACCAAATATTTTATAATATATTTGTAATCCTAAAATCTTTTTAAGAATTTTGAGCCCAAAAATTTTAAAAAGAGAAACGATTCTGTAAAACTCATTATGAAATAATTTTAAAGAGAACTATAAATTTACAAAATAATTTTTTTGAACAACATAATCATATATACTTCCCTATGAAAATGATTTACTTAATATAAGGAGATGTGTAATCAAGAAGTATATATTAATGATTATTTTATGTTGATCATTACTATATTTTGTTAAATATATACAAATCTATCGAAAAGAAGAGGTTTTATAAAAATATCATCAAATTGATCTTAGATTCTGATGAATCATAAAATAATATCTCTTTTAAGTGTGTTATCCCTAAATAAATGATTTATTATATCTCTGTGTTTATTACGTGATTGATATGGTGGGTTTTTACTTAATGAAAAAGAACAAGTATTATCACATAGTATTTGAGTTTTATTAAAACTCAATCCATTATATGTGAGTGTGTGTTGCATCCACAACACTTGAGCACAAAAACTTATAGTGGCTACATATTTGGGTTTAGTTGTGGGAAGTTCTACTAAGTATTGTTTCTTACAAGAATGAGAAACTAAATAATATCCTAATAAATGAAAAGTTCGGTATGCACTCTTCCTATCCATTCTATAACCACCAAAGGAAGCTTCTGGAAAAAAATTAGTTTTAAAACATTCCTATATGAATAGAAAATTAATAAATCCATAGTTCTCTTTAGAAAATGAAAATTCATTTTACAGCTTTTAAAAAGAGATTATTTTAGATTAGCCTCGTATCTTACACATAATAATATAGAAAAAATTAAATATGGAAGACTAACAGTCAATTATAGTAAGCATTCTATCATACCTCTAAAAGTATTTTGAAAAACTAATAGCCCATCCTCATTAAGATCAAGGGTATTGGAGGATTATTTTTAACACTGGTGAAAAATGTTTTAAAATAACCAAAGGATTCATATTTCTTTTCATGAAAATAAACTCATGCATGTTTAGTATAGTCATCAACTAAAACATATACATAGTATTTTCCACCAATAATTTCTGATTTTGTAAGACGAGATAAATCCATGTGCACTAACTATAAATCCTTAGAATTTGAGACATCACTAATAGATTTAAAACATGACTTACGTTTCATATCATATTTAAAAGATTCTCCAACTTTTGAAGTATCAAACCTAACTTCTATTAGATCCTTAATAATTATTTTATGAGTCATATTTGAAAAGATTCTAAGACTATAGTTTCCAATCTTTCTATTTTATAACCAATATTTATTTTCTCTTTCACTAAGTCCAGATAATTCTTGGCTCGTAAGGTATTCTATGTTTTTTTGTGTATACATTATCATTCTAATTGGAAGAAAGAATAAATTCATCCTTGGAAGTATGTACTAAACTTTTATCATTCCTAAAGTTCAAAAGTATCCTTAATCACATAATTGTATTATGATTATAAGGTTGGGAAGATTAAATTTAACAACAAAATAAAATTAAATATTTTCCAAGAAGAACAACATTACCTATTCTGATAATCAATTCATGATCATTATCTCAAAAGGTAATGTTTCCAAATTTCATCTTGATAGACTTTTAAAAACAATATTTTCTACCAGTTATATTTCTGGAACAACAACAATATATGAAAAAATTATACTTTTTGTTCGTACTTTATTTGTTTTCTTGAAAAAAAACATTATAGTTTCAACACCCAAACCATCCTGAGTATGATATTGTTAGGAAAAAAAATTTACCTACATCCGTTTGATTTTATTTTGGACTTAAGTCATTTATTTTGAGAAATATTATTTATGAAAACCTTGTGGTTGAACATTATTTAATGAACCATTACTTTTCCAATGGCCACTAATTTGACACTTGGTGAAAAAAGAATCACTTTTAGGAACAAAGGAATTGTTACTAAAAACAATTTTATTATAAGTATAACCCATTCTAGAACCATTACCACAAATAAAATTGTGTTTATACAAGTAATAAAAAATTTCTTACTAGTGGTAAAGTTTGATAAAAGTTTTCTCCCACTTGATATTTCAGATTTAAGTTTTTTTGAAAAAAAATATTTATCCACTATAATATTTTATTTTGAAGTATGTTTGAAATCATTAACAACTTTCTCAAAAATTACTTTTTCTAGAGCTTTAGAAATGGTTTCAATTTTAGAATTATTCTCATCAGGATGTTTTAAAATATCTAATATTTATTTTGTCAAAACATCAATACTTGAATCATCCTTACCATATTTTTCTTTAACATTATCATGTTTTTTAAAAAATTTAAAATTTTCATTTTCCAAAAACATAGTAAATCGTGAAATTACATCATAAGATGGAATAAAATTATCATCAGTGTATAAGGAAGATTCATCATTTGAAAATGTATAATTTTTCTTATCAGGATTATTTAAACATAAAAACTCATTCATAAGGTTCTCAATAGTTATTACCTTATCTATGAGATAATGATTTGTTTTAGGTATATAGGAAACCAGACCCATGTTTCTCTTTCTGGAACATTCATTATCAGAAGAATTTTCCCTAACGTCTTATAAGCTTTCAGAACATACTTTCCCTTAGGTTTTTAATATTTCTTGGAATTCCTTGTTGAATTTATATATTATCTATCCTTCCACTTTATATTTGGAAAATATATTCTAATGTGTCTAGCTTTATTTCATTCATAACAAGTACCATAATCGTTATTATCACTTTTGTCCTTATGAACATTTTTATATCTGCATGGGAAATATTTCTTTTCCAACTATCTTATTAATTTGTATGTATAATTTTTCTAACTTATTATTAGAATTTTCATAATTACTACAATCATATTTAATACCAACATTATTATTTCTTGAGGATTTTACAACTTTATCAAGATATTGAACTTTGTATGTAAGTTATATGTTTTATCAAAAGAAAACAAGCCAATTTTTGTTTTTATGTCTCTCAGTATCTTTTTTTAATCTTCCCTCATATTGAAAAAGGGTTCTAGTAAGATCACCAAAAGTAATATTATTAAACATTATAGTCCCATAAATAGATGTTCTATTACATTCTCTCTCATTAGACATTACATCAATTATTTTCTCTATAATAATCTCATTATCTAAACCTTTCCCAATGGTAAATTAATACTATTTAAAATGGTTATAATCCTCTAATTCATGTTTGAAATAGATACAACCATTATGAAATCAAATGGTTGATACTCAGCTCTTAAAATAGCTCTTATGGTCTCTACAACCTTTGAAGTTCCGAAATGTGGGACTTTTAGTTTTTTCAAATACTATTCGCTTCTTTAAAAGATGATATTTGACTTTAAATTTTTTTTATCAAGGAGCATAACAAAGTATTTCTAACTCCATAATAAAACGGATATTCTTATTTTTCATGATCAGTAAAAGTGGTAACATCCTTATCAAGAATTTTATAATCTCTAGTTAATAAAACAAAGTTACCAACCTCAGTGTTGATAATAAAAGTCTTCATCCTATATCACTAGTACTCATATTAAGCACCATCAAAAATAGAAGATCTAATTGGATTCAAATTGTCTATGGATCCAACATTAATTCCTGTTATCTTTAAAAGAAATATATTATTTTCTACAAAATATTTTAGTGTAATAAAAGTTTTATAAACAAAAAGTTTATAAGAAAACATAAAAATCTTTTAATAGTAAATAAAATATAATATTCATCAATTATATAATCATTGGAATCCTCCGATAATACCAATTGTTGGAATCCGTATTTCATATCCAAGTCCACAGCTCTGATACCAATTTTTGGATCTACATATCTATAATACTAATTAGGATCATAAGAATATACTTATAATGGATAAATTACAAGGGGTAGGGGGTTGAAATTTAGTCATAAAAAATTAGTTCAAAAGAATAAAAATAAACAAACCTTATGCCTATTTCTGTTGATTTATCATACTTGGATTTTAGTCTGATGAACTAATTCATGGAATCATAATCATGATCAATACAATCTAATCATACTGTAAAAGATCATAATCACTATGGATCTGATTTATCAGAGTATATGTATCATAATCAATATGGATATGATAAAACAATCAAAAAATAAAGATGAATATGGTTATTCAATTTCTATTAAAATTGTAGTGGAACTTGTAAACAATAAGTAAAAAATAACATACAAAAGAAAGAATTACTTTCTAACTATTAAAAAGGTAACACTTTTAACCATAAGATAAAGGTAGTCTATAACCTAGAATAACTGTGTCCCTTGTTTTGTACTTAAAAGAAATTTTATCTTCACTTACCAGGGAATCCCTTGATACACATATTATTATGGATCTATCTTCCTATCCCTAGTATCCATCGATATGAATATTTCATTCACTATTTACCTTGTTGTAGTACCCCTCGATCTGATGGATAAGATTCTCTATCTTCATATCCCATTAATCCCTCTATAGTTATGACGATCCAATACAGATTATAGTGCAAAGTTTTATAAGCATACAACCAAACAAAGTTTCCTTAGAACTACAAAACTCTTAAATAATTAAAAATACTATTAAAAAGGCATTCACCTTTTGTAATATTTAGAGCTCTCTAAAATGATAAAATGTAAATGAATCCATAAGAAATAAACAGCTATCAACCTCTTAAAATGACCATGTATTTATAAGAATATTCCCAACATTCATCTTTATCTTTCAATCATCATATTTTCTCTGAGTTTTTCACAATGACTTGGAAACATGAAACTTGACATCTCAAAATGAACTGACATAACTGAATGTCTGATGTTTTATTGATTAACCCTATTATAGTGTGAAAATTATTACTTACAATATAAATAAGTCTTCTGAATATAAATATAAACTTAATTTAGTCTGATATACTTCCTTAAAATTTTCATTATGATTACCCTTATGAGTATAAGTCTGATGTTTGTTAGTGTTGATGTCAGTATGATGTTGAAGACTTTCCCAGCATAAAATATATAAAAAATATTATTATATACCTTCTGATAAAGGTGATTCCAATTTTTATTAGACACATACTAATTGAGACAAACATAATTAAGATTTAGAAGTTTATTTTCATAATTCATTAGATCATATTCAAATTATGGTATAAGAATATGTTTTCAATATAAAGACTCTAAAAAAATTTGGACATAAATATTTAATAAATAGGTTGTTAAGAGAGTGTTTGTGATTTCAAAAACCAAAGTAATGGTAAAGTGATAAGTAGAACTTCTCACTCAATATATTAATCATTAAATTCATTTTTTAATATTCCATAAGTGTTTTTTATTCATAAAAAAATTTTATGACCCATATATATTGTATATCTCCCATTATGAAATTGATGATATGAATTTCCTTCATTGAAAATTAGATAATATTTATGTCCCTTATCAATGTATCTAAATAAGTATTCACATTCAAGGAAGTCATTTATTATTAACATTACCATTACATGAAATAGATAATACTCTATCATAGATGAATCAAACACTTTAACACCTACTTCCCATTGAATTTTCAAATCATCAATAAATGGTGAAAAATAAATATTAATATCATTTCTTGGTTTTCTTTGTCCAAAAATTTTCAAGTTGATGATAACATATTTTTTCTCCATACATATATGTGGGGATTGGTTTTATACTACCAACATAACAGACCATGAACTATGTTGGATACTAAGGCTCAAATATTGATTAATTCAATCTATTCACAATCCCATTATATGAAATCTTACATAATTTCCAAATTTATGTAATTATTGATCAATTATCTTTAATTATCGTGAATCAAATGGGTTTTGTAGGTTTCCACCAAATATTTCCTCATTTATAGTCCATATCATCTTCTTTGCATCATTTGAATATAAAAATAACTTTTTCAAACAGTGAATAATTTAAAGATTCCAAATTTTCATAGAATGAGGTTCGGTGCCTTTATTTGGGAATGAATCATAGTTGGATATTAAATATATTTTATATTATGATACCCCTATATTTAGAAAATTTTGACAAACATTTATATGTATTCATATAAAACACCCACATTTATTAGGGAAAGTGTGTATTTTCATATACCTCAGTCCCATTAGAAATAAAATATATATATATATATATCATAATTGGAATCAATAAGCTTGTTTACTAATGGATGTATATATTTTATAAGTTTAAGAACTTCAGTGAAACTCTTAGAGAATCTACCTATAAGATAAGAGGGATATCATTGGGAGGGATGTGGTTGGGGGGTAAATTAGTGGTCAAGATTCATTTTTAGGTTTCTCTGGAAAACAAAATTGTCCACTTGTTAAAGTGTGGTAATATAATATATTTTCACATTGATACACACTCCAATACGTGAGAATAAAATAGATTAACAAGGTTCACCTCTCAATGAGAGAAGGTAATCCTTTGTTTGATATGGATTCCTAGAGGATCACACTTCCCTCTAGAATCATAATTTGAGTACAATCGTGTAGGGTACGATGATGAAACTTATTATTACATGTCACAAAAAAATAATTTGGTGCATCTCGCATCTATAAAGATAAATGCTCATAAAAATTCAAGAGTATTCCACCAAATATATTTTCTCCAAGTCGTTGAGTGTAATAAATTCATCCACTTCTTGTATACAAAAATTTAATAAAACAAGAATAAAGTTACCTTTAAACTTTCAAAATGATTATTTTCTTATTCACTTTGTATACACATCACTTTCACACAATAGTAAAAAAAATCAACACATTTTGATTGTAATTTTAAATTCATATTTAAATCGACTTATTTAATCATATACCTTACATGATATTCCATTTTATCTTCACTATAAAATTCAAATATGTAGTTAACCACTAAACCATTTAGATGAATCCAAGTCATCAAGGTTGTTTGAACTTCGTAGTTTCTAACTTTCACAGTATAGAATCCACTTTTGTGGCATAGTATTGTAGATCAAAAAAAGTAATTTTTTAATTTCCTAAACATGTTGTGGCATGATTATGGAAATTTTTTATATATGTATTCTAAAATATAGTGGGATATAAATAAACACTCAGACTCCTTTTCCAACAAATGTGGTCATTCAGTCATGGAGATTTCAAAGTCTCTAGAACCATCAAATTTTAAGATAGTTGAGCGTACTGACATAGATGTCACACCATTGTTGTGATCCACCTAACTCTAAATTGATTGTGATGTGGTACATCAATCATGACACATGCTCCTTAAAAATTCTAGAGACACCAAAATAAAAAAAAATATTTAACTTCGTGACATGGTTAAACTTCCAAGACATAAGTAAATTATTGCAATTCCATTGAGACAGGTATGGCCACTCAAAACATTCTAAATATTTCATATGGTGGGTTATCTATTTTATGGTGAAAAACGTATTCTTAAATAATATTCTATGTTTAAATCTGAAGTTATATAGTATGATATATCCTCCTTCAACAGCTTTCACCATGAACTCATTTCATGATATTCAATAATTAAATACCATATTTATAATCATCTAAATCACACCCCAATAACATTCACCTCACAATAAATGTGATTTTGAATATGATTTATCCTTTAACATCAAAATCTAACATAATGAATCACATCCCCTCCAACCACTTATTCAAAAAAACCTTATAAAATCATCTCAATGCCATTTGGTGTCAACAATATTCCCTGTTGTATTTTTTTGTTAACTATGGATTAAAAATCACTACAAAACATCTAATTCTTAAGAATAGATCACTATAAAATAATTCAAAGCCTATGTGAGAGGACTCGATTTAGGAAATACGAATATTGAATAAATAATACCCTATTTTTAAAATGTAGTGATCTATATTCAAACCTAAACATCTCATAACTTGTTGAGGATAAAATAACACATGAAAAATATATCAATTATATCATAAAAAATATTTCATATTCACTATCAATATCACCTCAAATATTCTCTTAAAAATTCATGCATAAACTCTATAAAATAGTTAGAATATTTCATACATATGTAAAACACTAAAATTACATATTTTCACTTATATAAACTCCCCCCTAATATATGATTCCCTTAAATAATTAAATAACATATCAATAGAAACTCTCAAGATATTTATGGTGTAATTTTTCACCATATTTGTTAAAAATATCCAATTAAAATATTAAATACGGAACATGAACACCATACCTTTTCCTTGAGATGGGTAATGTTGAACTCTCAAAATTAACCTCAGACTTTGATAAGAATACATAGACAATGTCTTGGGGAACACATCAGTTATCTTATATTTTATAGGAATATACTCCAACTTCAAATCACTTATCTCAAAATTCCCATTGATTAAGTAATATTTAATATCAACGTTCTTTATTTTTAATTACAAATAAAGGTTTTTTAAAAAATAGATATCACTTTTATTATCACATCCATGAAGAATTGGTAGCCTCATATCAAAACTCAATTATTTTTAGTTTTGAATTCATACAAAATAAATAAGTTATAGAGGGAGTTACAACCACATATTATACATCAGTTGTGCTTAAATTCAAATAAATATTCTTTTTATTTTAATTACACACACACCGTTCACCCAAGAAGAAAATTCCTCTTGATGTGAATTTTATGTCAACAAAACTATCCACCCTATTTACATCTATATAACTGAATAGATCAAACTTTATTTTATTGTCATATTTCAACCCAAAATATAATGTTCCCTTAATATATCTAAAAATTATTTTCCATCTACAAAATAAGACTATTTTTGATGGACTTTTATTTTTGGAACACAGTGCAGCAACATATACTAAATAGGTCCTTGAAGTTGTGAGATATAAAATACTTCTAATCAGCTCTCTAGTAACGTTTGGACCAACATACTTTCGCTTTTCATCCATGTATAACTTTTTTCCCACTAAAGGAGGTGTAGAAACAGGCTTTGAATCTTCCATTCCAAATCTTCTCAAGAGTTCCTTATCATACCTCTCTTGAGAAAGAAAAATCTGGTCTTTATTTTGAGAGATTTATAAGCCAATAAAGTACTAGATTTATCACAACCTGAACATTTCAAATAATGTCTTCATGTCTTTATAAAACTTTTCATGAATTTATTCATCAATTATAATAAATATTATGTTATACACATAAATAATAATAAGAGAAACTTTTTTCTCATATTTTATGTAGAGGTTTTTTTCCACTCTTCCCTTTTCGAAAGTAAACCTCTTCAAGAAGGAATTCATATTTGAAAAACAAGCTCATGGATTTTACCTCATCCCATAAAAATAATTTTAAAACAAAAACTCATAGATATTATTTTCTTTAATAAATAATCCACATGGTTTCTCAATGTAAACCTCATCCTCTAACTCACCACCAAGGAAGGAAAACTTGACCTCCATCTCAAAAATCATGTATTTCAATTTCACAAAAATATTAAGAAATATTATAATAGTTTCAATCATTCAAACCAGTAAAACATTTTCATCAAATTATACTACCTCAACCTATGTATATCCTTTACACACTAATCGTTCTATTTTTCTCCCTAGTTCTCATTTTTCATTCAACTTCTTTCAGAACACTTAATTTGTTCCTACCATATTTTTGTATTCTAGTTTGTGAACTAGCACCCAAGTCTCACTATTTTCAATTTGATACAATTATTCATTCATATAATTAACCAATAATTTATTCTATAAAGATAATTAAATATATTTAGTTTTAACTTGAGAAAAAAATAATGTATGAGATGTTGTTCTCATAGTTCTCCTAGTCTGTACCTGTTTTTCATGATTTTCAATGATGTGTTGAAAAAAAAAATTGTCTTCTCAGGCTTATATGAGTTGAAATTAATTTTACCTTATCGCTTTAAATGAGTGTGTCTTCTGCTCCAAACTATACATATTAAACAATTTCATCTCTGTATGAAATTTCATAAGACTGTTTAATGAAAATAGCATCATCATGGGTTATGGATGATGCCTTATCATGTAAAATTTCTTTTAATAATTATTTGATAATTTTACAATAGTAACATCAATGATCTTTCCAATTTATTTAAAACCATGATAACTTATTCCATTATGTTATATCCAATAAATATTCCATAAAATCCTTTATTTTGAAATATTCAATGATACACACCTTTTACCTTGATATCATAAGGGATTAAAACCACTTAAAGATAATTCAAACATATAGATTTTTATAATGCATATCATAAAAGGACATATATGAATTTTTTCCTTTGTAAATACTGGTTTTAGAGAGGATCCACTATACCAATATCTTGTCTCCGAAAATACTGAGAAGTATTATGATTATCCAACATTTGGTCCACTATTAATCTTTAAATTCCCCATTTGTATAATCACATTCATTCTCTTACTCGATCTTCTTAAGAGAAAAAATGTACTCCTTTTCTATGCCGCTTTGAATTTTTTTAACATTTTTAAGGCCTCATACTAGTGTTTCATAAACATAACACAAGTAATATGAGTGAAGTAATCAATAAATGTAATAATGTAATTGTATCTATTGTTTTTTTTTATCCTCATTGGCCCATACACATTTGAATAGATGATAATCAAGGGTTGAAAAGATTAAATCTTCACCATGTGAGAGGAATTTAAAATGTCCCCATTTTGGAATGTTTAGAACATCCAACATCATTATATTTTTGGAAAAGGTATATCATAAACATTCATTCCTATAGAAATTATGATAATTTATTTTTTCCAATATTTCAAAGCATTCAGTTCCCTAATTTATTTTCTTCTTTCAAGCTCAGATAACATGAATTTCCAATTCCAACAACTTTGAATAAATTAATTTTGGTCCACTATTATTCAGTCACAATTATTCCATACTCAAGGTTAAAAACCTCAGACCAATATATTCTAAACACCACTTCATTTAATTTATTATAAATTTGTGATACACTCAATATATCATTTTTTAATACATAAATATATGCAGTGTTTTTTTATTTCATTTTTTATTTTTCAATAATGGTTGATCCAAATCTAAATTTTAGTTTCCCATTATTCCTAAACATCACTAAGCCTCCATTCTACCTATAAAAAAAATTTATATGTTTTAAATCTTTTATCCTATTATATGATAACCAAATATCCAATATCCATAAACTTCTCCCTTTTGAGGATTTAAGTTCCACTTCCATAACAAAGGTATTCTCTTTTTCCTTCCTCATTATCTTCTGATGATTCTGAGTTTAAAAAATTATATTCTTTTGTGATTGTAGAAGGATGACACTTTCATTATCATGATGATCTGGTTGGACATAACTTACAAAGACTTTTTCAAGTAAATAAATCATGTTAGATGTCTTTTATTCAAAATACTAAATATTTCTGAACTTCCTTCTTTTGAGAAGTTTGAATCACACTAAATCCTTACTTCCCAAAAAATTCAGTAATGTTATTATGTTGTTTTTTGAACCAACACAATTTTTTTATTTTCCCAAAACCTCCACAAAAATAATAAAATCCATAAAAACCATATTTTCATTTTAAAAATTGAATGTTTTCTTGAACTATCATCTTGACTTACAACATCTTCTTAATATCTTTTTCTTAGTATTATAATTCTTTTCAACCTTTAAAGAGTGTTAAATTGTTGAATATTTTGGAACAAAGTTTATATTCCCAAAATTTCTGATTTCCAAGACACGTTGCATTTATCCAAAAACTAGATCTTTTTGAATTCATTCTTATTATTTTATTATTTCCAAATATTTTAAATAATAAATAATATATTAAAGTTTATTTTTAAATTTTTTGTTTTACTTCTTTAATTTTTGAACACTCCCAAGCTTCTTCAATAGAATTTTGAAAAATAATACTGTATAGGTTAGGTACATTTTAAACATTGATTAGTTTAGGTTGAAAAAGAACATGATCCTTCTCTGTATCTTTAACCTTACTGTATAACTTTATATTTAATATCATATCATCATTAAGAAACTTATTTAGATTATTAATATTCTTTAGTATATTATAATTTTCTTCTTCATAAACTGATATTTTTTTATTTTGGTATGATTGATCATATTTATTTAATTTTATCTTTTTTTGAAGCTTTGAGATCTTTAAGAGACATTCTCTCAATTTTCTCTTCAATATAAACTCTATCACAGTTTCCCCATCTCTATAACTAAATTTTTTTTTCATTAATAGTGAAAGTTTTATCATTCACTTTAGAAATGAGAATATCTTCACCAACATAACTTTCAATATGAATCTATTGTTATTCATAACTAATTTAACCTTATTCAAGATTATATACTAAATTCCTCATTTTTTTTTCTTTCATAAATTCATATTGTTTCTTCTAGAAGTGAATTTTCTCCTGGATGAATTCTTCTTTGAGAATCTTCTCAGTCTTTCAATTTCTTCATCTCTAATTTTATCTTCTTTTAGTTTTGGATAATTTATTATAAAATTTTCAATATCCTCACAAGCATAAAATTTAAGTGGTAACATCATTTTTAACATTACCTTATCTATTCTCACATTTTTATAGATAATATACAATATTTTTTTGAATATTATATTCACATTTAAACCTGAATATACGGAACCAACTTTATCATATCCACAAACAACCTTCTTACATTTCTCATATTTTGAGACTTTAAAGGTAATATAACTTTCATCATTTCAATTTTTCATAATATCATTATCTTTAATTATTTCATGATTTATAATGGTATGATTAAAATCATAATGTGGAATTTACCAAGATTCATTTCTTCTAGAGTAGATACTTTTGCCTCAAAATTGTTTAGTAATATATAAAAAACATTCTATACAATAATAGAGAATTTAAGCTTCTCATCATAACCTACAATCATAATAATAACTACATTTAACCTTATAAAGATTTAATAAATTATCTCATCATCATGAATATAGATATATTTATATTTGATTATAAAAAAATTGAATCTTTTCTCATTTAACTTTTGTTTTACCTTCATATAGACTCTCCGGTTTTTTCAGGAAACTTTTTTTCACATTTGATTACTTTGAAATTCTTAAATTAATATTCTAAAAGCGAAGATAAAAAAGAATTTATATCATTACCATCATTTTCCATATTCATTTTGTCGTCCACTATTAGAGAAACACCATAAACTTGTGGGGAAATCTATCAATTGCAGAATCTAAAGCTACATAACAAATAGAAATAATATATGGTAACATTCTATCTTTCTGAATAGGGTAAATTTTCCATTAAATGTTGGAATCATCTCTCTTTTCACTGAATTCAAATTATAAATAGTTGAAAATATAAAATGATGAATGCTACTTCATCTAGAGAGAGAATTAAAATAAAAAAATATAAATAATCTAATTGGGATCTAATACCACTTGATAATCCACCTATAGAATTAGGAAGAGATATCTATGGGGGAATGAATCAATGGTCAAAATTACATTTTAAGTTTCATGAAACATAACTGCACCCCTTCTTAAATTTTAGTGATATAATATTTTTTAATACCCACACACCCACCAACATTATAGAAAAAAATTGATTCAAAAGGTTCCCCTCTCAATGTGATAAGGATAGTCCTTTGTGTAATATATATTCCTCAAAGATCACACTACCCACTAGAATCATCATGTGAGTATAAACAAGCAGAGTATAACTTTGAAACCCATGCTTACATGTCTCCTAACTATTTTTTGGTCCATCCCTCACTTCATAATGATAAATGTTAGTAAGAATGAAATGGTAATAAACTAAATAGACATTATCCAATTCATTCACCACGTTATGTTCTTCTACTTCTACTTTACTTTCACAATATAAAGAAATCATAACTAGACATTCAAACATGCATAGGGAAAAGTTTCTTCTTAACTTTTTTTGCACAAAACATGCACACAACTAAATAAATTTCATTCTCATTATTTCTTTCTTATACTTTGGATAATCATGGAATATTATATGTTTTCACATATCAAGAACATATTCTATTCAATTTTGATTCTTCTTTCTTATTTTTCAAAGCATAATTTCATATCTTCACAGAAGAAACAATTTCTACACATTGAAATTTTAATTTGAAATTCAAATTCAAATCCACCTATTAAAACATAGACCTTGGATCATATTTCATTTAATCTTCATAATAAAATTCAAATTGGTAGTTTCTATATGATAAAATAACAACCAAACATATTAGATAAATACAATTCATCAAGGTTATTCGATCTTCCCAATTTTCAACTTTCATGGAATAACTTACTCTTTTACAGAATAGAATAGTAGTTAAAATTAGTTATTTTTTAACTGGATGAACACATTATAGAGTGGTTATTTCACTATGACATAGTTATCTTCTAAATTCCTATAAAAAATAAATAAACACTCAGAATTCTTTTCAGTGTGATGTAGTCATTACAGTGTGTAGGTATCCAAATCTAGCGTCCCGCAAAATTTCCAGAAAAATGATAATATAGGCATGAAATTTAATCATTTGTTGTGATACACCTAGATCTCAAATGATTTCTATGTGGAACATCATTCACAATGAAATATTATTCAAAATTACACTGACACCAAAATAATTAGTTCCTATCCCTTACAACATGGTCTTTCTTTCATAGAATCAACACCCAATCTCAACACCATTATGACATTATTAATCCTTTATGTTGAAAAGGTCCTAGATATTTCAGGGACATGGAAAATAGGCTTGGTATTCTTCATAGCATATCCATCTCTGACAACATGGAGTCATTAAAACAAATAAGGCCTTAAAAACTGACTGAGTATCCTTTACAATATAATATCTGTCTTATGAAACAAACCATGTTCTTCAATCATATTCTATGGTGCTATCCCAATTTCTATAGTGTGAGACTGGTTCCTTAAATATCTTTTATCATGAACTCATTTCATGATAAAAAATCATTATAAACCAACTTAACCATCATTTTAATATCACTCTAAACACCTTCAACTAACAAGTAATGTGAGTTTAAATATGATTTATGCATTGACTTAAAAATGCAATCAAATGAATCAAATCCACTCCAAACAATTCTTTAAAGAACTCCTCACAAAATCATCTTGACCCCTCTTGGTCTCAACACTTTTATCACTAGAACCATTCCTTTTTTTTAAGTTAACTAATCGCAGCATTATTGATAACACTATAAATTTAGTTCAACTTGGGAATGATGATTTTTCATCATCTCTATTAAATTTTTCAACACTTACTGTTTTTCTAAAATATCTCAACACTTGTATCATGGATTAATTCATCAAGATGCCCCTCTGTCTCATACTGAATATCATTATCAATCATAGACATTAGATTATTTGTTATTTCACCATGCCAAATCCAATGTGTATAAATATGAATAAAACCATAAAAACTTTGATGGTCTTTAAATTCTATATACCATAATTTTCTCATATTCATGCACTTCATGAATGGATCGAAAAAAATGGAAATGTTTTCAAGATTCTGTTTAGAAAATTCCAGGTAATCCTCAACCACTTTCTCATATCCATGACTTGTTCTATGTGTATTAATCCAATTATAATCTAAAAATTACCACAAACTATATTTCAAGTTAATAATTTTTTAAAATATTCAATCATATATATATATAAAATTAAAAAATATATATAAATTTAAATGTAAATGTATATACTGATAATCATATGTCTTTAAATAAAGAACTTAAAAATATATAAACACAAAAGTTTTAATTTAAATTATATGAATTTAAAACATATATGAACATTTAAAATTAAAAGGTAAATGCATATAAATATATAAACATATAAATTAAAAACTAATAAATTAAAAACATATAAATATATGAACATATAAATATAAAAACATATTATTATAAATTTAAAACATATACATTTTATATATATATATATAGATATATACAGTTAAATTGAAAGTTATTGGCCTATAAACCTTTATATAAAAAACATATAAACATATAAATAAATAAAATTAAGACATAAAATTAAAACATTTAAATATATAAACATTTAAATCTAAACAAAAAAATATATGAGTTTAAAAAATGTATAAACATATAAATTTACACTATACAAAACATTTTAACATTTAAATTTTGCATAGATAAATAGATATATATAAAACATGTATGTATGTGATCAAAAATATAAAACACACATTAAAAAGTAAACCCATATTAAAATAATATAATTTAAATTTAAAATCAAAACCAATAAGCATAAATAAAAATATAAAAAATAAATATTTTAATTTATTTGACATATAAAAGGATCTAAATTGAGAATGAATTAAAACATTATTTTTCAATAAAACTCATACTATTACTAAATAAACTATCCCATAAATACCTACAACTCAATATTGAACCACAAAAAAATAAAAAATAGCTTCCATAATAAATAAGGAAAATTAAAATTCAAAATTTTATAATTCCTAAACTAAATTGTTCTTCAAAATTTAAAAAATAATTAAAACAAAGAAAATAAGTTGGCACTCATAGAAAATGGGGATAACTAGAACAACGAGCGATGAAGACTAAAATCAAGGGTGGTGAAAGGTAAGAGATGGTGGAAGAATGTGGTTAAGGGTCCCACTAGCTAGTCACCAAGAATACTGATTTCATTTTATTAACAAAACTGATACCCAAATTCGTTTATCCTAGATTCAAAAGATATATTTATGCCACATGCATACAAAAACCGATGTGTAGCCTTAAACACCACTAGTATAGGGTCGATACCCATGACACCCTTGACATACACTATAATTACCCCAGAGATAAGGGTTATAAAAAAAATCAAATTGTATTATCTCAACCACATAATTTCCCTTATTCTTTACCAATAAGAACCAACTTTACCCTATTATATAATCATTTGAATGTTGATACCTACAGGCCTCACTCATACTATCCTGATCGACCTATAACACATGACACACTCTAGAATATATGATATCAAAACACTCTAATCTATCATATCAAAATTCCATGATAAATCTCTACCACACTCGAATATAGATATTGCTTAAAATTAATGAACTTAATTTCTATTATATGATTCTCATGTTCCATCCCATAGAAAACACTACCTTATCCTACTAGGTTTTCTTAAATCTACTAATCCCTTACTCTCAACCACTAGGGAACCCCTCGATTTAGACAATCGCACCATGTCACTGAACCTCGTAGCAAATTAAAGGTCCAAACCCATTAAACTTATGATTGGACCATTTTAACATATTCAAAATTCTTATGAAACTTTATACATTTCACTATCGTACTACTGATACCTTGTCTCATACACCAAACATATCTCTCAACCCACCGGTTTTCCCTGATTGATTAATACATTTCCATTATTATATTCTCTCTTATTCCACCATTGCATGATATAGCATCAATAATAATATATTTTTTCTTTCCTTTATCAATAAAATTTTCCTGATGCCTTTTTCACAAACATATAGAACCCAGTCATACTCTAAGGGTAATTCATTAGGGAACCCCATTTTCATCCAACAACTTTGATCCAAACAGTCACTAAAAAATAAGGTGTCCCAATATACATCATAATATATAATCAGCACTTGATTTCCTACTTATAAAATTGGTTTAAAAGATGTTAATGAAGTTTTAAAGGTATAATGGAAGTGGTTGGAACCATTCCAAATAAAAACTTCACTTGTTTATTTGGATAAATCCTAGAATATTAGAAAATGAAACTCCATATTATTTATAGAGATGGCCTTTTTTACATATAATTTATAATTAATTAATTTATACCATAATTACCACTTCTTGGTATTCATTATTCATTGATGATTCAATTTACCTCTCTTATCATACTTTCATTGTGATGAAGGATCCATAGGTAGAATTCCTCTAGCGATATCCACATATTTTCATAGTATATTGTAACATTTCCATTGTAACTCTGGGTGTTAGCCCAAAGGATCCCAACAACTTGTTTCGTCCACTGTAGATCACAACAAGGATCATTATACACTTGAAAGACTCTCTCTTTCTCCCTAAATACTTGAGGTGGAGGAGGGGTTGATTTCCTATGTTTTCTCTAACAAGTTATCTATAATTTATCCCTAGGGTTTGAGAGAGTTTTCTATAAAATCCATTGTTTTCACAATTCATTATATATTCTCTAAAAAATATAATTATGCTTATATATAAAGGTAAAATAATTCGTTTTTCCACAAATTTCCTTTACCAATCTCTTAATCCTAAATAAAATCCCACATTGAATAATAATAATAATAATAACATCAATTCCTCGAAGTGCACATAACTCATAGTTATTTAAATATAATTATTTAAATAAATAAATTAATCTGTATTTGAATGATATTAAATAATATATACCATTTCACTTGATCCTTTAATTCAGCCCCTCATTCCTCCTCAACATTTATCAAGACATGAATAGTAACTATTTATTTAAATAAATAAATTTCATTATAATATTTATTCAATAAAAAATATTATTTTCTCTAACTAGTGAATAAATATTTATTTAATAATTATATAACCAAAACATTATTATTTTTTACATTGAAAATATAAAATAGTTAAATAAATAAAAAATATTAGCATATTTATTTGTTACCTTGGGAATAAATATTTATTTTATATTCAAGTAATATATGAATTATTTTGAATAAGTGATAACTTAATTAATGTGATCAACACATCCAAAATAATTATTAAACCCTACTTCAAAATAATCTTTATTATAACTATTTAAAGAAAATAGAATTTAATTGATATTCTGGATATACTTAGTGTGCGGCCCTCACTACTGGAAAAGTAGGCTATACCAGCAGTTTATAATCGTTGGTATAGGCTGGAAAACCGTTGGTATAGGGTATAACAACGGTTTTCCAAACCATTGGCCAGTTAGCCATGAGGAAAGCCATATACCAACGGTTTCATGTAAATCGTTGGTATAGGTGTTTGAGAATTCTGGGAAACTCTTTACCAACGGTTCAGAACCGTTGGTATAAGTTTTCCCAGAATTTTGGAAAAAGCTTTACCAATGGTTCAAAATCGTTGGTATAAGTTTTTCCAGAATTCTGGAAAAAGCTTTACCAACGGTTCAGAACCGTTGGTATAAGTTTTTCCAAAATTCAGGAAAAGGCTTTACCAACGGTTTAGAACCGTTGGAAAAGCTTTTACCAGAGCTGCTGCACTGCAGCCCCCAGAAGCCCTCCAGAAGCCCTACCATACACCTGCATAAAAAAACAGTGCACAACAGCCCTCCAGTATACCCTCCACTATACACCTGCATAAAAAATATCACAAAAGCCACATACAGACTTCAAATAGTATAAAAAACACCTAAAATAGCCCAAAAAACACATATGACAACAATCATCCAGTGGTAATTCACCTCACCCATCAAATTATAATAGGGAGAATAGTTTGATAAATATCTATTAGAGTTGAATAAGACAGTCAAATTGACTCAAATCCCATTTTTTTGTGATACTAGGTTTGGGTATGTAATGATTTGTGATGAATTTTGCATTGAACTTGTATTGTTTATAATATATGGTGAAAAGATATTTTCTTAGGAGTCTCGTCACTTATGACCCCATGAGTGAAACTACCCAACTCATGAAAAAGAGTTTGCGACTATCGTTGATGAGTGTAAATTTCAGTTGTATTCACTAAAAATGATTTCCTTTTGAAACAAAAGAGAGACTTTGAGTCGTGTCGTCCACACCACGCCTCGGATTGAGGCGGAGTTGACTCGTACACATCCCAAATGACCCATGGATACATGTCCTAAAGTATCAACAGTATCCAAATGCCTTTGGTCTATTTTCCGTATGTCAGTTGTTGTTTTAACTTAAACTGTTGTCCATTTCAAAGAAAAGTGACACACTTTGAGTGGTGCTGGCCACACCGTGCCTCAGATTGAGGCGGGGTTGACTCGTACACGTCACAAATGACCCACGTATCATTGTCCTAATGTTTCAATAGAATCCAAAAGTGTTTGGTCGGTTTTCCACATGTCGTTTTTTTACTTAAAAGCGCATCCATTTTAAACAAAAGAAAGACACTTTGAGTGGTCCCAGACACACCGGCCCTTGTATTGAGGCAAGGTTGACTCATACACGTCACATATGACCCTTGGATCGTTGTCCTAAAGTTTCAACAGAATCTGAATACGTTGGGTCGGTTTTCTGTATGCCAGTTTTTGTTTTCACTTAAAATCATGTTCATTTCAAATAAAAGTTAGACACTTTGAGTGGTGTCAGCCACACCGCGCCTCGGATTGAGGCGGGGTTGACTCGTACACGTCACAAATGAACAATGGATACATGTCCTAAAGTATCAACCATATCCGACCACGTTTGGTCAGTTTTCCGTATGTGGTTTTTTTTACTTAAATGCGCATCCATTTTAAACAAAAGAAAGACACTTTGAGTGGTCCCGGCCAAACCGGCCCTCGGATTGAGACGGGGTTGACTTGTACACGTCACATATGACCCATGGATACACGTCCTAAAGTATCAATAGTATCTGAATAGCTTAGGTCCATTTTCCGTATGCCAGTTGTTTTAACTTAAACCGTTGTCCATTTCAAAGAAAAGTGAAAAACTTTGAGTGGTTCCGGCCACACCGGCCCTCGGATTGAGTCGGGGTTGACTCGTACACATCACATATGACCCATGGATCATTTTCCTAAAGTTTCAACGGAATCCAAATGTGTTTGGTCAGTTTTCTGTATGCCAGTTGTTGTTTTCACTTAAAATCATGTCCATTTCAAATAAAAGTTAGACACTTTGAGTGGTGTCGGCCACACCGCACCTCGGATTGAGGAGTGGTTGACTCTTATAGATCACAAATGTCCCATAAATCATTTTCCTAATGTTTCAATAGAATCCGAAAGTCTTTGGTCGATTTTCCGTATGTCGTTTTTTTACTTAAAAGTGCATCCATTTTAAACAAAAGAAAGACACTTTGAGTGGTACCGAACACACCGACCCTCAGATTGAGGCGGGGTTGACTGGTACACATCACATATGACCCATGGATCGTTTTCCAACAGTTTCAATAGAATCCGAATGCGTTTGGTTGGTTTTCCGTATGTCATTTGTCGTTTTAACTTTAACTGTTGTCCATTTCAAAGAAAAGTTAGACACTTTGAGTGGTACCGGCCACACCGCGCCTCGGATTGAGGCGGAGTTGACTAGTACACGTCACAAATTACCCATGGATATATTTCCAAAAGTATCAACAGTATCTGAATGCCTTTGGTCTATTTTCCGTATGTCAGTTGTTGTTTTAACTTAAACTGTTGTCCATTTCAAATAAAAGTGACACACTTTGAGTGGTGTAGGCCACACCGCGTCTCGGATTCAGGCAGGGTTGACTCGTACACATCACAAATGACCCATGGATCATTGTCTTAAAGTTTCAATAGAATCCGAAAGCTTTTGGTCAGTTTTCCGTATGTCGTTTTTTACTTAAAAGTGCATCCATTTTAAACAAAAGAAAGACACATGGAGTGGTCCCGGCCACACCGACCCTCAGATTGAGGAAAGGTTGACTCGTACACGTCATATATGACCCATGGATCATTGTCCTAAAGTTTCAACAGAATCCGAATGCGTTGGGTTGGTTTTCCATATGTCAGTTGTTGTTTTCACTTAAAATCATGTTCTTTTCAAATAAAAATTAGACACTTTGAGTGGTTTTCGCAACACCACGCCTCGGATTGAGGCGGGGTTAACTCATACATGTCACAAATGACCAATGGATACATGTCCTAAAGTATCAACAGTATCCGACTGCGTTTGGTCAGTTTTCCGTATGTGGTTTTTTTACTTAAAAGCGCATCCATTTCGAATAAAAGTTAGACACTTTGAGTGGTGTCGGCCACACCGCGCATCGGATTGAGGCGAGGTTGACTTTTACACGCCACAAATGACCCATGGACACATGTCCTAAAGTATCAATAGTATCTGAATGTGTTTGGTCTGTTCTCCGTATGTGGTTTTTTTTACTTAAAAGTGCATCCATTTTAAACAAAAGAAAGACACTTTGAGTGGTACCGGCTACACCGGCCTTCGGATTGAGGCAGGGTTGACTCATACACGTCACATATGACCCATGGATCGTTTTCCTATAGTTTCAATAGAATATGAATGCGTTTGGTCTTTTTTCCGTATACCAGTTGTGGTTTTCACTTAAAATCCTGTCCATTTCAAATAAAAGTTAGACACTTTGAGTGGTGTTGGCCACACTGCGCCTCGGATTGAGGCGGGGTTGACTCCTACACGCCACAAATGACCCATGTATACATGTCCTAAAGTATCAATATTATTTTAATGGGTTTGATCCATTTTCCGTATGTGGTTTTTTTACTTAAAAGCGCATCCATTTTAAACAAAAGAATGAAACTTTGAGTGGTACCGGCCACACCGACCCTCGGATTGAGCCGGGGTTGACTCGTAAACATCACATATGACCCATGGATCATTGTCCTATAGTTTCAACAGAATCCAAATGCGTTTGGTCTGTTTTCTGTATGCCAGTTGTTGTTTTCACTTCAAATCCTGTCCATTTCAAATAAAAGTTAGACACTTTGAGTGGTGCCGACCACACCGCGCCTCGGATTGAGGTGGGGTTGACTTTTACACGTCACATATGACCCATGGATACATTTCCTAAAGTATCAATAGTATCCGAATGCATTTGTTCCATTTTCCGTATGTGGTTTTTTTTACTTAAAAGCGCATCCATTTTAAACAAAAGAAAGACACTTTGAGTGGTACCGGCCACACCGGCCCTCGGATTGAGGAGGGGTTGACTCGTACATGTCACATATGACCCATGGATCATTGTCTTATAGTTTAAACAGAATCCGAATGCGTTTTTTCTGTTTTCCGTATGCCAGTTGTTGTTTTCACTTAAAATCATGTCCATTTCAAATAAAATTTAGACCTTTGAGTGGTGCCGGCCACACCGCGCCTCGGATTGAAGCGGGGTTGACTCGTACACTCAAAAAATGACCCATGGATACATGTCCTAAACTATCAACAGTATCTGAATGTGTTTGGTCCTCTTTCGTATGTGGTTTTTTTTTACTTAAATCGCATCCATTTTAAAAAAAAGAAAGACACTTTGAGTGGTACCGGCCACACTGGCCCTCGGATTGAGGAGGGGTTCACTCGTACACATCACATATGACCCATGTATCGTTTTCCTATAGTTTAAACAGAATCCAAATGCGTTTGGTCTATTTTTTGTATGCCAGTTGTTGTTTTCACTTAAAATCCTGTCCATTTCAAATACAAGTTAGACACTTTGAGTGGTGTCGGCCACTACTTCAAAGCACATTTTCCTTATCATTTTCACATGCATAAACATGAAATACTTGGATAACTAATAAAGCTAAGTAAAAAAAATAGAAAAATGAGTATCACAGTACCGAGCAATACTAAAGGTCTAGGTAGTAGACTAATCATACAATAAGAATCAAGTGCAAAAAACAGAATCCGAATGAAACGTCCCTATGAAGCAGAGGAAAACCCCAAAGTGGAAAACCATGTTCAAAAATAAAGAGTTATACAGAATTCAAAAATGTAATGGATCAATCTGCCTCTGATCACCATCACCATCACCACTATCATCATCAGCCTCATCCTCGCTGCCATCTCTGTCCTCGTCGTCGTCCTCGTCATCGTCCCCATGCTCATCGTCGGCCTCATCCTCATCCTCGGCATCATCCTCACCCTCGGACCCATCCTCGCCCTCGGCCCCATCCTCGCCCTCAACCCCATCCTCACCCTCGTCCACATCCTCATCCTCGCCCTCTTCCTCTTCAGCATCCTCGTCATCACCAGGAATTTCATCGTCTCGATCACCACTAGATCTGCCGCCTGGTGCATTGGATGATGCACCCATCGATGACATAAATGTCTGGCAAGCCTTACTAGCCTCTGGTGGAAGTGATTAAGATAATGCTTTCATTATTTTCATAAATTCTATGTCTCTTGTTTGAACTTGTACTTCCAACTCTGTGACCCTTTTATCAGACTGTCTTGCATGCTCCTTGGCCTGTTCCAACTCAGTGGTACTAGAATGGATACCTAGAGATGACCAATACCTCGTCGTGACTATATTCTTACCAGGTCGGCAGCATACTCGACCAGAGTGCTCATCTCCCAAAACCTGATATAAATGATCGTGTGGCCCAAAATTGTCAGGCTCCTGGGAATCAAGAGCCTCTAAAGTAGCCTGTAAAAAATATTAATAGATTATTAAATTTCAAATTAGATATTAAACTTTGAAATAAACAAATTAAAACTTACAATATTCTCTTGGGTCGGTTCATTTATCGCAGTTCCATCTTTTTTTCTTCTACTCGAGCAAAACAATTTTTCTCGAGGGATACATCCTTCAATATTCATTTTGTGCTTCTGTAATGACATTGAAACAATATAAAGTGAAAGTATAATCATATATTCATTATTCAATAAATCACATAATTTATGTAGGATCCACTGAAAAGGGAAAGTCCTAAAGAAAAATTATAAACAACTATATCGTACCTACTACCTCTCATGATCTTCCATAGTTGTGCGCCCCAAAGTGTGGAGGTATTGCTTTGAATCAATGTTTTTTTTTTCAGAAGATTCCTAAATAATGATTAATAATTAATAAGATTATATTAATGAAAAATATGAAAACTCTCATTTAAATAACTCAAATGTGATTAATACCTTAAATTTGGCAGTCGCCCAATGGGTAATCATTTGGCGATATTGCTCTATCGGGCAGTCATCCACAATAGGTAATGTCTCTAACTCCGTGCCCACTCTATCACACCAGCCAACATACAACTCATGCTTATAAGCTCTCCAAAGCTCTCCTAGCTCTTTTAAACGCGCTGTTCGTGCACCTTCGCCATCAGGGAAGTTAAACTGAAGCTGAAACCAAATTGATTAGTTCATTAAAATAAAATAATATACTACATTAAATCCAATATATTTTTTACCCATATTTGTGCCCACGCGTTATCCTTGACTTCGGGTGGCAGATGTCTCCAAGAGAGAGGGCTGACCGGAATGATATCGGAGTATTTGGATAGAGTCGCCAAAAAACCCCAACATTGCTGCCCAGATTTCTCAACCATTTGTCCATCAACATTGTATCCAACCATCAACTGTGTCTGGCGGTTCCATACCGCATGCAAGCGAGTACGCCCCCTCCCCCACCTCCTATCTGTAGAGGAATCTATTATTAAAGAAAAAATAATATCAATATAAGTTATAATAAAAATAAATTTTGGTATAAAAATTTGATAGAGTTATATAAATATACCTATGGTAGTCGGATCAATGGGTGCAGAAGCTGAAGGAGTATCCTGTACAGGTGGAGTGTCCCTCAGTGTATACTCCTCAGCCACATACTGTGTCGCAGAAGGAGTCGAAGAAGGTGGAATATAATAGCCCGGAGATAATGAACCAGAAGCAAAAGATGATGGCATAGACGTCTAGCCAGCTGGTAGTGTAAACATACGAGGTCTAAATATCTCATATGTCCCTGAAGACATGCCAGGATCAAAATAGGGCGTAGAAGATACGTCTGTGGTAGTGGGTCGTCTAACTCTCGCCCCATGAGCCCTCGTACCACCGGCCTCAATACCGGGACCACTAGATGATCGTCCATCTCTGACACCACCCTCCCTCCTACCACCAACCTCTCTACTGGGAGCAATATCAGGCTCCTTGTCAGATATCTGTCTTCTAGGGGGTGGATCCTGAAAAAAAGTTTGAGAGAAAAGTAAACACATGATATTATAAGTTATTGAAATATTTATATTTGAAATAAAATACTCACAATAGGGATGAGTGGAGGAACACCCATCTGTACCATGCGACGATTATTATCTATCATCTTTTTCCACTGCCTCTCTTCAATTGGTGTCATTTCCTGCAATGAAAACAAATATGGAAGTAATTAGAAACAGATTACTAATGAGTAACCCAAATAACAAAATATAGAAAACCCATTATGATCAAAAGAACATAATGAAACGGAATATTTATGGTGTTATGAAGGTAAGTACTACGATACACACTCTGAATGATGTAGGTGAAACATGTAGGTGAGAACACGACTGTATGATTCTATATATTTCCCACCACAACTTCGGGTTCACAATCAACTCTGACAATTGAGCTGTTGGGGTCATCATAAGTAATAAAAGGATTGCTTCCAATTGCAGTAGGGATAGTGTCAACTTCATCATCACCATCATCAAAAACATGTCTGGGATTTACTTCAATAATTACACTGAATTTAGGATGATGATGATCTTTGACATAAAAAACTTGATTCACCATTTATGCCAATACATATGGTTCATCGGTGGCAAGAGTGTGAGTCATGTCAATAACTCTAAATCCACAATCATCAATAAAGGTGCCTTGCCTCGTCATTGAATCAAACCATTGACATTTCATCATCGTGACTCGACCATGCGAGTAATAATCAAAAATTATTATTTTCTCCATGACACCATAATAAGCAACATTTTCAGAACGAGGTCTAGTGTCTGATGAACTGGAATAACAGTCTTTTGTGGTAGTTAGCATGACACCATTATGCTGTGTTCTCATGTTTCTTGCTCGTTCAGTGATAATAAATTTGTATCCATTGATCACAAGTGATTTACAAGCACGAACCATGGTATTAGGACCAAAATCAAAAGCTCTTATTTCCTCAGAAACAGAGTCTGTAGGCAAACTCGATACCTGAAATATAAACAAATAGTAAGCTTAATTAAATATTATTTTTATTTAGTTATTACAGAAATATTTTTACCTTCAATTTCAACCAAGAAGAAAACCCTTTTCTATGCAATGTCTCCTTCTTTCTCAACGATAAAGAACGATGTTTTCTATATATCAATTCTTTATGTTCCCTGTAGATAAAAATAATAATAGTTTAACAAATATTTAAAATTACAAGAGATAAGATAACAGATACATGTACAATTAACTTACTTGATATACTCATCGAACAAATCACAATTGAACAACACTGTGTGATGTGCCATCTCTCGCTCTTCAAGGCTTAATGTTGTCAATGTATATGATCCCGGAATTCCTCCTGTCTGGGGAAGTGATGGAAAACAGGGTTCAATTTACCCATACTGTTCTTCTTCATTTCTCATTGGTCTTTTTATTCTCGTAGTATGATCAGACAAATACATTGATCAGAAATCCATACATTCTTGAGCCAAGTAACCGTTCACAATAGAACCTTAGGGATAAGTTTTGTTCCGAACATATGATTCCAATGTGAACATGTTTCTTTCAGTTGGATACATCCAACGGAAATAAACGGGTCCTCCAAGAAGTATTTCGGTCGGAATATGGACAGTCAGATTCAATATGCATGTAAAAAATGATGGAGGGGATATTTTCTCTAAATCACACAAAATTAATGGTGTCTCTGCCAACAGTTTTTGCACGAGGGATTTGGACAACCTCTTAGCACAAAGATCTATAAAAAATAGCACAACCGAATAACTGAGACTCTAACATTATTGGACAAGAGATGATGGATTGTTATTGGAATCAACTCATGCAAAAGGACGTGATAATCATGAGTCTTCAAAAATTTCAACTTCAACTCTTTTCTGTTGACCCGTTTTGATATATTGCTTGAATAGCCATCAGGGACTTTAATAGTCTCTAGCACTTCCAGAAATTGATTTTTTTTCAGTAGGAGTCATCACATAAGAAGCACATGGAACTTGCCATTTATTTTCACTGATACAGACAGGATGCAATTCTGGTCTGATCCCCCAATCTACCAAGTCGCGCCGTGATCGTAAATCATCTTTTTTTTTCCCTTGACATTTAGAAGAATCAAAAGCAACATTTCACATATATTTTTTTCAATGTGCATTACGTCTAAGCAATGACGTAACAAGTTGGTTGACCAATATGGAAACTCAAAGAATATACTCTTCTTCTTCCTATTGTAACAGGTATCATTGGAAACATTTTTCCTCTTTCTAGATTTCATTAAACTCTTCCCAAATGAATAACTGAAATCTTTCAATTCATTAAGCACATCAGTTCCAGACATACGCTGAGGTGGGTCTTCATTCTCCATGGTACTGTCAAATCTTCGACGATTGTTTCTATATGGATGGTTCATTGGAAAGAATCTTCGTTGTCCCATAAAACTAAAACTACGACGATATTTCAGTCTTCTCGATCGAGTATTCTTCATACAAATAGGACATGCCAATTTTCCTTTTGTGCTCCATCCAAACATCATTGCATAAACAGGAAAATCATTGATAGTCCACATAAGTGCAGCACGCATCTGAAATATGTCTTTCGAGCATGCATCATGTGTGGGCACACCCACATCCCAAAGAAGTTTCAACTCTTTTATTAAAGGTTGCATGTATACATCTATATCATTGTCGGGATCAGAAGGGACAGATATCAGTATACTCAAGAAAGTGCAAGGCTTTTTCTTACACAACCAAGGGGGAAGGTTATAAATGTGTATGAAAACCGGCCATGTGTTGTGCGAAGTAAGCATCTGCCCAAATGGATTAAAACCGTCACATGAAAGACCCAGTCTCACATTACGCACGTCGGCTGCAAATTTAGGATATCGAGCATCAAATCTCTACCATGCAAATCCATCTGCAGTGTGAACCAACTCTTCATTATTCTTTTTTCTCTCAGTGTCATGCCATCGCATTTTTACGGATATTTCATCAGACATGAAAAGGTTCTGTAATCTGGGGATCAATGGAAAGTGCCACATTACTTTTTGTGGCACACGAGATGGTGTTCCATCATCTTTTGGCTTCCATCGGGAGGTTCCGCATTTTATACAATAATTTCTTTCAGCAGTTTCCTCCCAAAACAAGCTGCAATCATTCGATCAAACATGATTTTTTTTTTAGAATCCAAGTTCATCAACCAACTTCCATGCCATATAGTGGTTTGAGGGAATATCTGCATCATCTGGAAGTAAGTCCTTCAAGAAGGTAAGAATGTAATCAATTGTAGTATTTGAAATCCCATACAAAGTTTTCCCATAAAACAATTGGATTAAAAATTCCAGATTTTTCATTTTATCACATTGCCGATATACTGGAGTCATCGCAACATCATTCAATTTTTTCACCCTATCAACATCATCATTTTCATTGGACGCATCATGTGTGCTTGTATCGAAATCTTGTTGTCTGGACATCCTTTCCTTCTCATGATGTCAAATAAATGGAAACTGATCATATATCAAACTCTCCAATTCAGTCCTATCATTTGGATCATCAACATTTAGAGATTCCATTTTCTCTCCATTGTGATACCACACATAATAGTTTTTTTGGAAACCATATTTGGTTATATGATAGCTAACTACTTCACGGCCCAACCAAGGTCTTCCAACACAATTAAATCATGGGCAGTGTATGCGACCACTATCTGAAGCCTTTTCAAATGAAAAATCTAGAAAGCTTTTCAAATTATTTTGAAAATCGGTTGAAATCCGATCAGTTTCGTACATCCAACTTCTATCCATTCTGTAAAAAAATCGCAATAAGTCATTTCAAAGCAATTCAATAATATTAAAATTTAATCAAAAAAATATTTACGTAAATAAAAATTGTTTACTCTATGTAAAAGCATAACTGACACATTAATATATATGAGAATCATATTAAGAAATACAACAAAATACAATGTATATAAGAAAATAAGATACAAAATTTCTAATGCCTATATTCAAGGATTGACCAGTACGATATTGGAAGTGGATCAAGGAATATATAATCCTTAAGGGTCTTGTTGGGAGTATATGAGTTTTATACTTTAACTTCTTCAAGTAGATCAGAATGAGGAGTAGGCTGAGGATCATGGGAGTGGAGGGACTGTCCAAGGGGGGTGTGGCGTGTCTAGGGGGTGCGGGGTGTCTAGGGGGTGGTGGGGTCATCCGGGGGGTCGGAGGTGTCTAGGGGGTGGGGGCTATCTAGGGGGGTCGGGGTGTCCAGGTGGGCGGGCTGTCCATGGGGGTGGTCAGGTTGTCCAAGGGGGTCGGGGTGTACAGGTATATTTATATGAAAAGAATACCCCCACAATAATCATGCAGCCCTGTCATTAGTCTAAACCCCTAGAACACATAAAAGAAGCTAGTATGGACATTTACTAAAATATTTAACACCATACGAATGAAAATACACTCTAAATATAGTTTGGGACGATATAATGGTGTGTGTGAAAAAAATGATATTAAATCAATTTAAATGAATATGGAACAAATGAGGGTTTATAATACACTAAGAGTACCTCAAACAATCCAAAACCACTATAGCACCACATATTCAACTTCATGAAACAGGACTTGGAAATCTTACCTACGTCTTTACTGATGACCACCTAATTGGAACACTCTATTTATGGTTCTTGAACACAAGGAACAAACAATGTTTGGTCTCTACCAACTCAATCACCCCCTTGTAGATCATAATATCGTTTCCCCTTATACTAAAATGGGCTCACTGGAAGCTACTATTAATACTGGACCTAAACCATTCATTCTCCATAAAACAATGATCAAAGAACCGTCAGAGGTATCTCTCATATAACCACAACCATTTTTATCTATGATGTAACGAAATTCACAAGAATAACTTTTATTCAATAACCTTTTGGTATACAATGTGCATCAACAATGGTTCAATTATATGGTTCATCACATTCCAATTTATTAATCACCCATACATGATAAAAATTGAACATTGACTTTCATTTAATTACAACCATCATATTTTATTTAATTCTTAACAAGCATAGAAGCATGGAAATTGGAATCTAATAACTTTAATTAGTCCCCAAAACTTTTTAATAAATTTAACATGAAAAATAAAACACTTTGAAATCTAAATAATCACTATGAAGTAAAATGAGCTTGGAATTCTATTGTACAAGTAAAAACACTCAACGATGGAATATATGAAAAGAATATTAATATAAATTATTAAAACAAGATAATAAAGTAACAATGAATGTTAAAACTAAACATGTGATTGAATTTTATAACATATAATAAAAATTTCTTGGTAATGAAACATGAAAGGAACATCAAAAAATTAGACAACTGTCTAATGAAATCTATATGGGTTGGAATATGCATAGAATGTAAATAAAGAACGGAAACATAAATTGGGATGGAACAGAAATTCGGCTAGAATATGAGAATAGAAATTGGTCTCATCCCACATCAAAATCAAAACTAAAAACTAATAAAATTATCACTCATGACTAACCATGCCACTATAAACAACCTAGAGTGTATGAGTTTTCTCTCTAATCTCAACAACATCATCACATATTCTTACCATGATGTGAATCATGTGTAATATGAATGATATTAACACAAAATTCCCAGAAATACCAAGCCTTCTAAAAACTGAAAATTTATGGATGATATTAACACACAATTCATTTTGAATCAAATTTGATTCACTTTACTACTTATCCCAATAGAACAAACTCATACTATAACCATTGTATTTGTGCCACTATCAAAGCTCAACACACGCACCCAAATCAAATAGAAAACAAAATTCATAAACACCCAAATATAAATAAAAAACCAAAACAGTAGATGTAGATAATTAAAAAAAAGTATCACTTACAGGAAATGTAGAACTAAGAAATTTTGAAGATGGGTCGGAATGAAGGATTTTTGCAGTAGGGTAAACAGAATCCCAATTCACCTCTTCACCCAATTGAAAACAGAAAATCAGAATTGAAGACATAAAATCAAAATAGAAGATACATAACATTAAAATGAAAGTATAACTTACAGATTACAAATGAGAATCTAAGAAATTTTGAAGATGGAATGATTTGGACAGTAGGGTAAAGAGAATCCCACTTCTCTGCTTCGGTTTAGGGCTCCAGTCACGCGGAATGGGGGAGCCCAAGGTTCTGTCTATTTCTGGGAAATCTTTCCCAACGGTTTGTAAAAACCGTTGGGAATGAAAAATTTTACCAACAATTTTAAAAACCCGTTGGTAAATCCCTTCAAAAACTCACTTTTACCAACGGTTTTACAAAACCGTTGGTATATCTTCATCAAAAACAATCTTTACCAACGGTTTTGCAGAAACCGTTGGTATATCTTCACCACCACATACCTTTAACAACAGTTTTTGATAAATCGTTGGTATATGCATGGTATACTAATATACACCAACGGTTTAAGCAAACCGTTGGTATATATCTGTTGGGAAAACCTATATTTCCAGTAGTGCCTATAGGACTCTTTTTCAGTGGCATTAAGTGAACAATAATAAATTCCATGATCAGAATCTTACAACGCATCGTGACACCCATAGAGAAAAAAATTTAACATCATAATAAAAATAAACTTTTATGGGATCTCACAATGTAAAATAATCCCTTTTTTATATCTCATCAACATGGCTGGCTACTTTTTTCCATCAAACTATATGCCCGATATATCTTTCTTTGACTTCCAAAACTATACACATTGATATAATACTATGAACATGGATTTATTAGATAGTTCAATTTCAATCAAAGGGATATAGATATCAACTTCTAATAAAAATAATGGAAAACTTCTTTATTGACAAATTCATTAGTGTCATTTCATATTTGATGAACAAAATGTATCCCTCCTCACCAAATTTATATTCCATCCCCATTTTTGTCAATAAATAAATGTACGTGACTCATCATATACATTAATAAGAATATCAAGTCAATGGACTAATAAAAATTCGTGTGGATAGGAATATCCAATGAAACATATAACGTGTAGAATTACTACTGGAGGTTCTGTTATCATAACCTCTTCTATTAGAGATAAAAAAGTGATATTATTATGAGAAGAAGTATCAAAATCTCATAAACCTCCAATACCTGATATCTGGTATCATCACTATCCCTTCAGATATATTTTATCTAACTATATAAGAAATATTTAAGAGTATCATCATATCACTTCAAGGTTCCCATCATAGAAGAGAGTTGATATGAATTTTAAATGAGGGTGATACTCTAAATAAATTTTAAAATATATATTATATAGAAGAACAATCATCATGTTATTTGATATTTATTAATATTGAAGTATTTGAATATATAGGTATGTAAAATTATAATGTTAGTTAATTATAGGGAATGAACTCATACTTCCACTTTCACTAGATCTAACTACGAACTAAATTTTTGATATCACATGATGGAAATGATTATTATTTGTAAGGATATAAATATTGTCCATACCACAATTTAATGTCTATTATACTTACTATATCTTCATTTCTCTAAGAAAATACATCTATAGGTGATATCACATAGTTTTACCTAAATGTACATACTCAATAATTGACATATTTTCAAAAAAATATTGTAAGTATTAAACCATTATCAAACCCCATTATTAATCTAGGTAATAAGTTAAAACAAACTCAATCTCTATAGATCTGTAAACCAGTTGATGAAATATCTTTTCTATTACAAATTAACTTATCAAAAATTTAATATTGGATCAAACTGATCTGAAAGAAGAGAAATTTTCTATACCCACAACAACTAGTCCTCTCATTTCTCTAATAACCATGTTCTCATCTAGTTTTAATTTCTCATGTAATTTTATACAATTCTAAATATTATCATGTTTAGTTCTCTTGGTTTTGTTTGATATTTTTATTCTATAATTTACACATAATAAATTCCAAAACATAGTACATAGCATGCCATAGGACATAAATTTCTAAAGTACTCATAGGAATATGGTGTCTATTTATCACAAGAATTACCTCATATGTTTTAACATGTCATACTATAGTGATTTCATGTTATGTGAAAATGAAAACAATAACTTTTCAATATATCTACAATGAATTCATCTAATAAACCCCAATATCTATGTATATATATATTATTCCTTATAATATGTATTTCAACTTAATTCATTCTTGTAGAAACTGTTTACTTTAGACTATAACACTAATCATTTTTTTCATATGTTGTCAATATATATGTATTGGAAAACTATAATGAGACCACTAATCTCTTTTAGACACCTATAACACTCTCATTAGAAAAGAATATTCTATGATCATGATTATTTCTTTAATACATGAATGGATCTATGTAAATTTCACACCATATTGGATTTATTTGGTGTCACTAACCCTTTTTGGTTGTGTTATATATATATATTCCATAATTTTTCCTCCAAGGAAGGAGTTCTTAACATCTGATTCCTAATATAACTATCATATAAGGTTTCTATGAAAATTATAATTCTAATGGATTTTATAGTGATCAATAGTGTACGGTTTTGATATAGACTGTATTTATACCACACTTATACCATCTATAATCAATTGATATTTATTGGTATTAACATGTACCATCCATTTCCAGTTTCTCTTGAATACCCAATAATGACTCAATATCAACTGGGGAAACTTCAAAAATATAGATTTGGATATTGGTACATATAATCAATCTTTAATTCATTTGAACTTTCTAATCATATCATTTTTTCATTTAACTATTCCTTATAAGATTCATTATTCTTAATAAATAATATATCACTAGTATTTGGAGAATATAGAAATACATATTTGGTATTAACTTTCCTTTGTAATATATGTCTCAATAATAATCCCTCCTACTAATACATATAGATCTTCATTTTCTTATTATAATTTAAGTGCATCCATAGCCTAGATTTTACTAAATCCTAGTATAATCTCTCTATCTCAAAATATACATTATTCACTCTTATAAATATAGTCGGTTTTGACTAATACCTTTCTATTTTGAGAATGTTAATATCCCGAATAGATATATGATCATTAAACATCATATGCTTTGTATTTACTTTATGTAAATTAATTTATACAACTATATTTCAATAAAAAGTTCACATCAAACATAAGAGTATGAAATATAATATACTCCCACCATATCATAATTTATATGATATCCATTAGTTAATTATGTTAGTATTTGGTTGGTTTTTACATTATTATTTTTGAATCATGTCCTGAAATACTATGTAAGATAAGAAATAAATATAAGACTCATCATCAATCGATGTTGTATTACTATCACCTCTATGATTTTAATCAGGTAATATGATTTTGGGAAAAACATCACTCTATATCTAAATGATCAATGAAGTATTGGTTAATTTATTCAATGAAAACCACATTTGCAGGATCCTATATCTTTTATCCAGTGTATTTAGTACTAAATAAAGTATACGAACATACTTATAGATTCATCGTAGAATAGTTTTAATGGACTAGATGAACTAACTCTTGATTATTTGTGCCTTAACTTTTTTTTAAAATTTTTATTTGTCTATAACATAATAAGTATGTATGTGGATGATACATATTGGTGTTATCTACAAAGAGTCCAACCAACCTTTTGGGTATATCATTAGTAGCTACTTTTAGTTTTACTTTAAAAATAATTATCTTGGATTAATTGGGAATGAGTCTTATATTGTATACTTATCATTACTTACTAATATAGGTTATTTTTTATTCAATTATTACTTAAACTATTAATTTTCTATGAAATACCATAAAAACATTCATTATAAATGAAATAAAATCTCATTCTGTGTAGTGAAATATGGGATAAATTTTATTATAATGTTCAATAAAAACTATTGTTTCACAAGAATCAATCCACTTGAAAAATTGATGTTGTGTGATTCTCTATGATGAAATAATAATCACCCTCTTTTAGTTACTTAAAGAATTCACCTTAATTTTTTTTGCAATGTTCTAAATATTACTTGGTTCCTATATTTGAATAAAAAATTTATTTAATACAAAATAAGTAAAATATAAATTTTTTATGCAATGATTAATATCCCTAAATTATAAGAACATTGTTTATTTTTTTCGATCAATTATAGTTATGCTTTCAATGACATTTCTGGCCATATGAGGAAAAAAATATCCACCTATTCACTACTCTACCTCTAAATGTTTTATCTATTTGGGGGATTTTGTAAAATCACTAGAGAATTTGAACTTGGAATGGTATTTTGGGTTGTTTATTTCACTTTTTTCACCAAAATAAGTGACAAACCATTTTCTCACTATTCCTAGTTTTCTTGGTGAAGCATAGTCAAAATATTCTCAAGTAGCTTCTCAAAATTCTTTATCCAATATTTTTGTATCAATGTAGAATATCTTGGTGATATGGATAGTAATGATAAATTAATGAATAATTTATTACCCATTTGAAACCCCAAATTCACTAACTAATCAATGTAGTTCAACATTTTTGAATGAAAGGTCACTTGCTAGGTAACAATATCCTATTTTACATCTGTAAACAATAGTGACAATTGTATTTCTCTTAAGACTCATTTGATATTTCTCAAGGGATAATAGATTATATGTAATTTTATATGAATCCATATATTTATGGTTCATCCATATATATTTGAATATAGATAATAACATGATGCAATGGAAAATAGAATCATCCTCTATTTATATCCTATAAGAATCCATTTCACCATCGCTCACTAGTATATGTGGATAATCAAGAATAGAAGAATCTAACACATAATATAAATTTTCCTATAGTAATTTATTATTTAAAATACTATACAACTGTTGTAATTTTTTCTGGGGAAGACTTTGTGTTTTTTTACAAATGATCACATTGTTCCCATGGTTTTTATAGATATTTTATAAATTAAGTGAATCCAATTTCAGTACTTTATCTCGATTAACAAAACGTCATGTAATTAGTTTTATTTATTAGTATCCCATCATTTTATCAAATACAAATACTCCTCGCCATTGGATTATGAATATCCTATTGCATGGATATTCTAGTTGAAAGGATCGATATTTCTCTTCTTACAACCCAATTGGTGGTATGAAAAGTTATTCGATGTTATTTAGGTAGGTGGTCTTTCTAATTTCATTAACTTTAAGTTCATTGATCCTTAGTGTTTCTTTCCTAATCCTAAAATCATGAAGTCCTATTTTCTCAAAACATGCCTCCAGTTCCACCAAGTCTTACAGAGGCAATCAAACCTTTATTCCCACAAAGTTAAGTCTAACCAAAACTGTTGTTAAAAATCTTTAACAATTGAAATCATCTTGACAGAGGCAAGGAAAGTACTTTAAACTATGCTGGCATTTTTCCTCAAGTAATATAAGGATTTACTATCTAAATATTTTCTGTAGGTATTTTTTATCTTATGAATGAATATTATTTAGTTTGTCCTTTTAGATGTGTCTTTATATAATATATATTTTACACAATTAATTAACCATGTCTTGATATATTAATTTAATCATAATCCATTTATTTTATTCTATATCACATGCTTATTAATTTATTTATTTTAAGTGAGCATGTTGAAATATAAAATAAACACAAATAGTTAACTATATACTAGATAAAAATAAAATAAACTTATGTTTTAATGAACTAACTTAGGGAGACGAGACACGTCACTTGATCTGACTTACAATAAGGCCTTAAGTGTTTTTCTCTATATGACATAAACTTCCAGCTAGAAATAAGTATTCATAGAGATATAATTTAGAGATTATACCCTAGTATTAGAGGGAAATAACAGAAGAAAATAACCAGTATCATACCCATACATAAACATTAGGGTATAAAATATAAATAATATAGAAAGATGATATAATAAATGAAATGGTATATATAGAATAATGGACATTCTATAAAACATCAAATGACCACCCATTAGTATGACCAAATTCAAGAAAAAAAAAATACACAATGGGTTTTTTCCATCCTCAAGCCATACCTCAAACCCATTATATAACACTATAGAAATGTTGTAGCCTAATCATATGATTCCATCTAAGTAGTTCTTCTTGATCAAGTAATGCTAGGCCTCTACAAAATCCTTTTTGTAACATGTTCTCAACCTAAAATCACACATAAGGGTTCATAAATGAACCAAATTTCACTTACATGGAGTGAGAAATAAATTTTCATACTCCACCCACAACCGTGAACCGGTCATTTGCAGTCATAACAAGTGAAAACACATGTGATATGCCTTTCCTAATTGAATAATAACTGGAAGGAAAATAGAAAAAACGAAAATAAATAGATTATTGGAATAAAATAAAGGAATTACCTCCTTTACTCAAAATATAATGATCCATTCAAGAAATTTCTACCACAATTTAACTAAATATAGAAAACACACAATACTTGGACCACCCAGTCACATAACATATTGTGTGTATCCTTGATCATGAAGGAGCTATGGACATCAATCACCTCAATATAATTGAATATAAAATCATAGGATCACAAATTATATTTCTAAGACTATAATTTACACAAGTATCGGGTTCTAAGACCCTAATAACATGATTTGGACTGGAGACAGTAACTCTAGTTCAATTTTAAAGATCTTATAAATGTCCAAATAGTCTTGTAGAACTAGTTAGGCTAAATAAAAAAAGGTGTACTAAATTTCTATGGATAATAATCTAGAGAGTATTGTATATCCCTAAGTAACAAACCCTTTGTGAACTCAACATTCACAATCTCCTTCTAAGAGAGATCTCAAGCACCTATACATAAAAATCCCCTATGTAAATGAGTGGTGCACTCATCTAGATCGTCCATTTTCTCCCTATACCCACATAATAGTTACCAAATGAGGATATAATTAAAAAATACTCCAGGATAATTCCTTTACCCATAAACATCAATAAAACTACTCTAACATCAAACTCATCAGCAAGTAACTACATCAATAACTAAGCTGGATGGAAAAATAACAAGGGTTGACCGAAAATCATACCCATCAACGTTAAAGATGAGACCTCGGCATTGACACTCTTAGGATAAAAAAGAAACAAGTCTTCTTCACTGCACTTCTTGATCATAATAATAGGAAACCTTGTACAGGGAACCTCTATCATATCCAAAACTTTGGGATGAACCTATCATATAAAACCTCACCCAACCTCTCCGGTATACAACACATCCTTATGAAAACCCATTCCCACAATAGCCTCCTTAAACATTACCAAATCCACAAGGAAATACTATAGGACTCATAAAACCCAACTCAACCTTTACTCAGGGATATATAACTATACCCAACACCTTATAGTGTATACCCATCCCAAAAGTTACCACTATACCAAACCCCAAGAAACTATATCTAGATATCTCATCCAATATACTACATAATACTACCATTTGAGAACCAACTTAAGGAACTCAAACTACCCCTAGGTATCCTCAATCTAAGTCATATAATAAGATCCCAACCCTCACTTGGGACGCAAACCACATTTTCCATTCAATAAAACATGTGGTAAAATATCCCATCAAAACTCTTCCAACCCAAAATACTAAGCCAATAGACTATGATCACCATGAGGCCCTCACTATCATGTCCTACAGGGGGAAAATAATAATGGTCCATATACTAGTCTAATTCAAACTATATGGTAGATAAGGAAGGAAAAAACTATAGGGGGAATTTACAAGGTGTGTAATCCCAACTTTTCTCTCCTACTTATCATAACATCAAAGAACACACCACATGTGTCCTTGATTTCTATATTACAAAAATTGGGTTTTCAAACTAAAAACTACTGTGAACCACCTAAAACTCTCATTCTCCCAAAAATAACCCAAAATGACCATCATGGGGCTCTTAAAAGATCCATAAGACTATTAAAACTTATAAACTATGAGTCAGAAAAGGAATAATGATGAAAACAAAAAACATGGGTTACCTCATCGGGAAAAACCAAATTGTTGATCCTGAATCTGTACACCGATAATGACATAGGAACATATCTCCACTACACAACATTAATAATTAATTATAAATTTTTATTATTAATTATTGAAATTAATTAAAAAATGAGTAAATTCTTAAAAACCTACCATGATAACTTTTTGCATTTAAATTTTTTCTGATGGTGTGTGGTCATACCTCTGGATCCGACTCTTGCCACTACACAAGAAGATACCAATAATTTTTCCCAATTCCTCCTATCTAATGTGGAATCGGCACCCAAAACATATAACAACCCTAAATCTAGTAACTATGAGCCATTTTATACTTTATTATATTAATATAATATACAGAGGATACCATCCCAATGCATCGATCAGTTTATTAGTCTTGAAAAACCAGTTACGTACTTGATTCCAATATTACAGTGGAAATATAAAGTAAATGGCATTAAAACATTCTTGGATACTTGATATTATTCATATTATCCTTATTTATAACCTCGTGAAAAGATAAAAATTAAATATGGGCTCAGATTATTAGAAAATTTTATATACAATAGTATCTATCATGAATCAATAAGGCATAATCAATATAAAAAGGTAAATTACTTAAAATAATTTTAATTTAATCAATAAATTAAGCATGAATGCATCCATGGATAATATCCAATGCATTAATCTCAAGGATAATAATAAATAAATTCTTAGTGAAGGGAATACATAATATTGGATTTCATGATCTCAGACATCATATTATATATACTTTGAAGACATTCCTTCAAGACAATTTAATTGATGGGTAATTATTCACTAAAAAACCATTTTATTTGGGCAACTAATTCATCTCTTTAGAATATCGATACATTCAGGGGCTCTCTACAACCAATCCCCACCCATCAGTATATGTATAATTCACTCTTCATACACTGAATGATTATTTTAATTCATAAACCATATTCCATATCAATAAATTTCCATATTTATTAAAGAATATTTATTTTTCATGTTTTCCTTAGATTATCAAATAAATTACATAGTAATATACAATATGTATAAATTTTATGTGATTTAAGTAATAAGAATATCCATGATGAAGAATATGGATATTTAATATAAATTCAAAATCCATTGATCATAAGAAAATGAATGATTCAAGGAAAATTTAAAATCCAAAAATTAATCAAGATATGAGAGATGATAATCAAAAAAGTTGGTTTTTCTATAAAATGAATTCTATTAAAAATATTAATGAAACATCTAAAATATTCTTTCTCAAATAGTTTCCTTAAAAAAGTAAAATCTTATAGAATAATATAAAGGGCGTAAAATGTTTATGTTGATGGGAAAGTCCATTAAAACGGTATACATTAAAAAGAAAACAATCCTTTTAAATTTTTATTTTCAAGGGCTAAAAGTGACCATTTGTGGAAATAATTTGAAATATTCCATTAAAGACATGTAAAAATTCAAGTATAACTTTAAAATAGCCTATATAAATCATTTGAGTAATAAATTTTTCTTTTTTAATTTTTTTCTGAAAAAAGGGACATGGAATAAAAATATACCTGATCAAAAGGATAAAGAAGATAGGATTTTGTTGTAAACATTCCTATTGGAAGTGTAACTTTAATTGATTCATTAATGATCATGAATAAATATAAATTCATGTTAAATACCTCAAAGTTGTATTATATACCCCACATAATAGTAAATATTTTATGATACCGAAAATGTTCAATAGAGTGGAAATTGAGACCAAACCACTTACAAAGATCATTGAGATAAGAATTAATAAATGAATAGATTATGTGTAATCAATGTAATTACACACAAGATAAGTTTCAATATAAAATAAAATAATAAAATTTCATTTCACATGTAATCTTGACATAATAGAATCAATGGAGAAGTGATATAACCCAATGAAATGATATTGATTTAAGAAGCCCCTTACCTTAGGTATGACTCGCTACATACATTATTTATATTCCTGAATAATAAAATTATTTTATTTATTAAATTTCATTAGAAATTTTTTTGTTATTATTATTATTTTTATTTTATATATTACCATGTTATATTTAATTAATGAATTAATTATGTTTATGTCATGCGTTTTGATGATATTCAGTTCTTATGTACAAAAATGAATTTGGTTGGTTAACTATGGTAAAATTGGTCATTTTTACATCATCTATAGAATAATAATCATGAAATAATTATCTTTTTCATCTAAAAATTAAAATTTAAAATCCAAAAAACAAATAAGGTTATGAAAAATAAACTATGTTACAATCATGGAGATAGTAGACCATACATACGCATGTGTAACATTTATATTTTTCAATGATCATGACGGAAATAATTTAGATATTATTTAATCATTATAAAATTATAATTATATCATACAAATATTTATTTATTTATATAACCATTTATATATGATCCATGTGATGCGGTGGTAAAAAAATTACATCACTCTATAAATGTGGTATTCCACACGTAAACATGAATGACTTTATCATTTTTCAGTGAAAAGAAATGTAAGAAAATATGTGATATATTAATTTTTAAAAATAGTAATTTTTTAAAAATTATAATACATATACATTAACTTCACCATTATAACCAATCATGAGAGGTTATTATGCAAACAAATACTTCGGTTCGTGAGGCGATAGTCTTCAATACACACAAACGATGGTTTCATTTGCCATTTGATGGAAGATGAGATGGATATGTGTTATTAAATTAACATGCTAAAATATTTGTATAATAAGGATACTCTTATTATTATTTTATCTGGTTTTAATAATATTTAAAGGAGTTATGAGAATAAATAAAACTAAATACATGGTTAAGAACTATACAACTTCTTCAGACAACCTCTTTAGGTTGGTACCTGAAGTGTTGCTAAGATGGTTTTCTGATAAAAATAGTGACTCTTAGTCATGGGGAGACACATAAGAAAATTATTTTGAGTTTTTATTGTCTAAAAATGTCTCTTTAATCAAGTATGTTATAGGATATGGGTTTCCTTTTACATGTGTAGAAGAGGAAACAATTGAAATTTTTAAAAATAATAAAATATATTAATGTATTAATCAAGTAAAAGAGTTTTTAAATGGGCCATTCCTGATGATTATATATTATAGGGTCTAAATATAACGATAAAATATAAATTAGATAAAATATATGTCATTTTTACCCATATGTATTTAATTTAACCCTCGGTAAACCTATTTTATCCTTAATCGTGGTAATGAATTTTTGTGATTTTATTATTCATTATAACAATAAATTAAGTTCACATTCATACCTAATATTAATTATTATGAATAAAAATATGGAATCCATTTTATTTAATTCAATACATATAAGTGGGATAATCTAATTTAATTCTAAACTCACAAAAAGTGATAAAAATCATTTTTTAGAAAAAATGTATTTTTAAGTAAAAAATGTTTTTATACCAAATTTAGAAATAAAATTCATTCTAAGTACCATAATTGAATTATTAATAATCTAATTTGATAAGGTTTTCTTTTAAACGATTGTAAAAAATGGAATATTTTTAAATTCATGAAACAAAAGGACAATTTTCAATAAAAATTCGTATTTTAAACAATTCACCAAAAAAAATTCAAGAATATCCAAAAACTCCACATAAGAAAATTTTTACATAATTTTTAAAAAATTAATTACATTTAATCAAATAAATTTTCTAAAATTGTTAAAATATTATATTATTTGATTACAAAAAAGTAATAAAAAACATTTTTGAAGAAAATGTTTTTTAAAAAAATGATTTTACTAAAAATTGACTGCTTATTTCATAAGAATTAATCAATAAATTTTTATTAATAGGGTAATTTATATATATTTCATAATGTGGTTAATCCTATTCATTCCCACTAATTCAATGGCTATGTTATAATGTTTTTATATAAATAATAATATTTTGAGGTTTGTTTAGGCCTGATTTTGTGTACCATATAAGCTATTGAACATAGTGTTCTTTAAAAATATCAGGGTGTTACAAAAACCGAGATTTATTAATCCAAAATTTGATTTATTTATATAAATCAAAACTAAAGTAGAATAATATAATAAATGACATATAATAGGCACCATATCACACCAAGAAGAAGCACATAAAATAATGGATCAATGGGGGAAGAAATAGAGAAGAGATAGCTGATTTGACACTCTTCTGATTATGGTGGTTTGCTTGAGGCCTTATAAGGATCTAGAATGGAAAATGTGTCCAGTACACCAGGGTTGGTTTGTTAAAATATGGTATTAGAGCCATATTTTTTGTGTTATTATTTGTTATATGGTATATAGGAGGATTAGGTATGTGTTAGAGCTTATAATGGACCTCATATTAGCATGTCATGGACAAATTTTTCAGTGGAAATTCTAGGTTACCAGTGTAATGGGATTTCTGTTCTTGGTTTCCACTTTTACAATTTTAGTATTTCACCTCATGTGATGTACTTGGGTTTTTTTATTAATATTTATAGGTTTTAGGCACTTTTCCTGATTGTAAGAGTCTTGTGTACATGTATCATACTAGACATGTAGGATTCACAAGGCTAGTGCCCATTTTTGTTTTATTTCACCAACGATGGAGGTCCAGATACTTAAAGTGTCCAAAAAAAACATATATTGTATTATAAAATATAGTTTCTTTGTGGAATTCTACTCAACTGAATTGTGGATATTTTTTTATGATGATAGGTCTTGAGGATCTCCCAGAGGTATGTTCTCTAGTGATAGAAATACAATACCTTCTTTGAGGGATGTGTGCAAAACCTAGAGTTATAGTGTGGTTTTTTAGGTGTCCTGGTGGTGTCTTAATGAGTAAAGGATACTTGAGTGGGTTTTTTGGTTCAAGATTTTATTTCTCTAAGGATTTTGTTTTCGTAAAGTTTTTTGGTTAGGCCTGTGTTTTTATTAGGTTTTAGAGGTATAGCACTAAGGGTGCTCTTAGTTTCAAGGTTGGGTTGAGAGGGAAATTTTTGTTGGATTATTATCAGTATTGGTTCTATTAGTTTCATTTGTGATTCTAGTGTCATGGTGGGAGAATGAGTAGCTATTCTTGGTTTTGATCTAGTTCTGGGGTGGGGAGTGGTTCTCTAGTTAATCTTGGCATGAGGGAGTTTCCTCAATTTTGAATATGTGAATCAAGGATCATCTAATTTGTTAGAACCAACTTTATAGTGCGGCATGCTCATTAGTTTAATCCTGTTAGCCTAAGTTCTTTGAGGTGTGAACCATTTCATCATGAGTCCAATTATGAATATGAGTTGTTTGGAATATTATTCCTTTTGTTTTCGGGTGAGTTTGATTAGGTTGTCTTAGGAGGGAACGTGCACAATTGGTCTGCACAATGCTAGATGGTTTGTATATTGATGGAATAAACTGTGTGTGGTTCCATTGAGTTTATTAAGGTCTTGGGGAAACCCTAGTTGTGTATCAGTGATGGACATGTTCAGGTCAGTGACCGAGGAGTGGTGTGAGGGGATCTATATAGCGGGGAGTGCACCATTGGATGTTGGATGACGTGATCAAATTTATAAGTAGATTCTTTTTTGTTGAAAATTTCATTTTTGGTGGACCATGGATGGGTAGTGGATATTGTTTTCACATTGGATTTTGGGTTTGAACGAGCCGACCATGCCTAGTCATTGCATTCAATAATGGGTGAAGCTTGGATTGTGGAGGTTATTGTTTGGTTACAGGGTAATGATTAGGATACTATTATGGTGCAGAGAGTATTATATGTAATGGATGAATAAAAATCACATTAAAAGTGTAATGTGTGTGTGATATTGATCAAGGTATGTCCAAGGAGGGATCATATTCCGTTTTATGGGTAAAATAATGATGTGTTTGGTTTCATGTAAAATATCTAATTCAGGACCAAAATTCTGAAGTGTGATGGCATCTGGGTTGAGATAATGGGCATAGAGTGAATAGTATGTGAGGTGAGGTAGAGTTATGTTCGAGATTTGGTATTTCTTGAGGTGGGAGCATTGAAGCTTGTTTACCACCAAGGCTTTTTAGGGGTGAAAATAATTATTGTAGGGCGATTATAATGACTCGTATCGTTACATATTATTGAAATTAGGGGAAGTTTTATATTTTGATCTGGAGTAGGGTTCTTATTGATAATTAGTATTTTTATTAGGAATATGATTATTGGAAAATACCAAAGAAGTGTTTTTGGATGTGGAATAAGGACATCTTGGGTGGTTGAGTGTTCAAGAATGTGGAGTTGCAAAGATATTGTGACACTGAAGCGGAAATTTCAGTTATATGAAACAACCATAGTGCAGTCTCAAGGGTTGTGACAAAAGATCATATGTTTTAGGAGGCCATGATATAGTTTTTTCCATGGTGGGAACCCCAGGAGAACACCTTGTGACATAAAACTATTAGCTAGTCCATAAAGGGGGAAATCCCCTGAGTTTGTCTATTTTCTTAGGTGGTTGTGTCATAACCCAGAGGCCACAAAATAGTGTGGTATCCTCCAGGTCAAGGATGTCCTTGATGTATCTTGAGGAGCATCACCTCATTGAATAGGATTAAGATTTTGGGGATGGCACAACCTCATAGGGGTGGGTTAGGCTATAGATAAGGAGGCCAGACCATAGTCCGGCCTAGTGAGAAGGCATGCATTGCAACCTCATAGGGTTATGTTGTTAGGTGTCTCTTGGATTCTGAGAATCGATCTAATCTGAGGAGGTCCAAGGCATAGATCCCTTATCCATTCTCCTGCTGGTGGTATACCCATTTTATTATTATAGGATACACTAGTAATTTACCTTTAAGCCACCTTATTATTTTATGGCATGAGAGCACTAAGAGATGGTTGAATAAGTTGGATATCCCTATGTATTCCTCCCATCAATCCCCCATTTCAAGGATGTCTCTTAGTGCTATCTAGTGGTGGTTCTAACTGAGTTACTCTATTCTTCTCCATTTGATTTGACTCCCATCGAAGTCCTTTGATTTTGAGTGAACTGAGATGGGGTTTAGAGTGCTGATTCCACCAGAAAATACTCGAATCGGGTGAAATCGATGGGTTTTTCTTGAACAGATCATAGAGGAGGACCTAGAGGGATGATCACACACCATTATATGAGGTTTTAGAAAGAGAAGGTTGCACAGTAAGTTTTTAGGAATTTATTCATTTGGAATTAAATTAGAAAATTAGTTTTAAATATTTATAATTAATCATTCATGTTGTATGGTGTGAGATAGGTGCCCAACTCATTGTTAGAGTTCGTATTTAGGCTTGAACCTTCGGTTTTTCACTGTGAGTCAAATATTATTTTGAGTTTTCCCAATTTTTCCCCTTTTAGCTTATATTTTATAATATTTAACAAAATTTTGAGTTTGTTGGGACCCCCTTGAGGGACATTGTGGGTTGTTTTGGGGATAATGGGTATTTAAGGTGGTTATTAATATGTTTTTTCTCAGAATACCCATTTTTATATTATTTAACTCAATGATGTGTGTTTTCTATTCTTTGAGTAAACAATAGGTATATTTTGAAAAGTATGGAGTACATGTCTTATACTTCCCCTAGAAGCTGTTTCACCAACTTTCTCTCTCTAGAGACAATATTAGGTAGATATATGCTCCATCATATGTTTTTCCTACATTTGAAATGATTTTGAGGACAAATTAGTGATATAAGGTTGTTGATTTGGTGTTTTAGGTAGGTAACTGATTTATATAAATTTTTACCTTAAAGAATATTTTGAGGAAAATGGGGTTTGACTCATAAGTTGGGGTTGGGAGATTTTTAGATTAATTGGATTAATGATGAAAACAGGGTTTGTTTGAGGTTATTTAGATAGTTCCTAGAAGTTAAGATCAATTCATATCTAGGATAGGATCTCTAGATATTTTTTTCTATGGTTTGGTTATATTAGAACTTTTGTGATGGGTTGACTCCATAGGGTATTGAATACTATTATGTTTCACTATGTAAAGGTTGATTTGAATCAGTGGGGCCCTTTAGATTTCCCTTTTGGGTATGGTAATGCTTGAGGTTGAACTTGTGGGAGGGGTATTTCTCGAGGACCGTTTGTGTTATAGAGATTCAGATTGAGGTTTCTTATTATGGGATCGATGTGAGGTTCTAGATCTGATTTAGAATCCCCATTTAGGTTTCCTGATTTTATCTTTGGTTAAAAAAATCAATGAGGATTCCTCATTTATTTTTGAGCTTGAGAGGTTTGATTTTGAGGTATCAGTGTTTATGTGGATGGGTGTGGGTGTTGGTCGACTCTTGTTCATTTGCCGTTGGGTATGGTTGTTGAGGTGGTTCCTTATTGACGAGCTGGTGGTGAGAGAAATTTTATGGATGTTAATGGTTTGATGCATTGGACCTGAAATGTTTTGAATGATCTCATCTACCATTTTTTAGGCAGGTCTAAGGAGATAATGTGTGATCTAGATGAGTGAAAATCCTGATTTGGATAGGGTTTTTTACATGTGAGGGCTTAACATCTCTCCTGAATAGTGGTCATGGATATTGAGGGAGCCTAGGGTTTGTTTCCTATGGGTTTAGTATGCTCTACTAGTTTCTATATGTGGATGTTCACCTATAGCATCTCGTCTTTTTATAACATAACTTTCATTCCATTACACGGAACTGAGGATCTTTAAGGTTTAGTGTCTTGGAAACAAGGAACATAAAACATGAAACAAAAAAAAATTCTTATTAAACACTTGAAAGGCTTCTCCTCATGTTCACCCTAGGCTCATTACTGCATCTCATAACCTGGGGACATACATCAAAAGAAAGGGTGAGCAGAAGGCCCAGTAAGGGAAACAAGTGAAACATTTTACATATAAACTTGAGATACATCAATAAAGTCATGAAAAGAACTTTATGGCATGAAAATGAAATCATGAGGCATATCATAATAAAAATAAAACTTTTTCATAAATTTAAGATGTGGCTACATAATTTAACATAGACAATCATGAACATATCACCAAGGTCCATCCCCAAGGTGTCATTTGAAAATTACCAAGGTTATTCACCATGATATCGTGAAAATTGTAATCTCTAGTGGTTACATCATTACCCAATGCATTGGAGCGCTATTAGGGATCACCCTTAAATTTTCCTTTATTATCATGTGAGCCACATATATCATCATCAAACATTTCATAAATAACCCATATAGCATAAAATAAATGGGTTTCATTTCATAATCACAACGTTTTAAAAACTGCTTTAAAGACTTGATCTTTACGTCACTTTAAAACCCACAAAAAAGGAATGTGGGTCTCATGTATGTAAATCCCAGAATTTAAAATAGAACATTTTGGTATATATGTGAATACCACTTTAGAAGAAAGATCTTTGAGTATTCACTTAATAATATAAAATAACTTTAGAAAAAGATAGAGACATTTTGAGACGGAAATTCTGCAGCATAACGGCTATGTTACAAGGTTTTAGAAGACATTAAAAAGAGAGGGAAAATGGGTCAGAAATTCATAAATGACCCATAAAACAGTATATGGACAGAATAAGAAGGATACATGATCATGGTAATGAAATTTCAAGGACATACCATTTGAAATGAAAAACATGGAAGTAAGACAAAAATTATATTTCTCTTAGGAAAGTTCGGCAGCCTAACGGCGTTACTTAAACTTCAGCAAAAATGATTTGAAAAGATCAAATAGGGTATCTCATCATGTGAAAATAAGATTAAATATGATATATATATAGATAATTCCCCAACATAATTAAAAAGGAACTTTAAAGACTTGACATGAAAGTAGAACTTTGAAAAGAATGAGAAAGGTGAAAGAATCCCCTAAAAAATTCGGCAGCCTAACGGCGCCACTTAAAACTTCAAAATACTGAATTGAAGAGATCAAATGGGGTATCTCATCATATGAACATAATATTCCAGTATTATAGATATAGAGATCATACCCCAACATAACAAAAAGGAACTTTAAATAATTGACATGAAAGTAGAGCTTCAAAACGAGAAGGGTGAAGAACCGCTTAAAAATTCGGCAGCCTAACGGCACCACTTAAAACTTCAAAATACTGAATTTAAGAGATCAAATGGGGTCTCTCGTCATATTAAAATAAGATTCCAGTATGATAGATATATATATCATACCCTAACATAAAAAAAAGGAACTTGAAAGAATTGACATGAAAGTAGAACTTCAAAACGAGAAGGGTGAAGAACCACTTAAAAATTCGGCAGCCTAACGGCGCCACTTAAAACTTCAAAATACTTAATTGAAGAGATAAAATGGGGTATCTCATCATATGATCATAAAAGATCAGTATGATAAATTTAGAGATCTTACTCCAACATAATTAAAAGGAACTTGAAATACTTTACATGAAAATAGATCTTGAAAAATGAGAAGGGAGAAAGAATCTGTTACAAAACTTTCGACAGCCTAACGGCGCCACTTAAAACTTCATAAAATGAAATAATGAGAGTAAGATGGGATCTCTAATTATATGAACATAAAAAATCAGTAAGAGTAGTATAAAATAACATCCTCCAACATAAGAAAATGGATCATAAAAGGAATTACATAAAAGAGATTACTTGAAATGAAAGAGAGGGGTCAGATCCCTTACCTTAAAACGTAACTCTTAAAACTCAAAGGTTTGGACCTTGATGGCTTGGAGGCAATGTGGGAGGACTACTTGGGAGGTAAGGAGACCATAACTTCGTTGGGGGAGAGTGGGGAGTCGAATGGATGAGAGGATGGCTTGGTATTTATAGGGAAAGTGAGGGGACAAGGCATTAATGGCCAAGGGACACCTCATTAGTGGTTTTGGCAAAACCATGGGCTTGCCATGGTATTTGCCCATGGTATTGGCCACTTGGGACACCTCATACCTTATCTTACTATTAATAAGTCGACCATATTTATTACATACTTAATACATCATTTAATGATGTCATTAAACACTCGTAACTTAAAAACTGTATTTTCACTATTCATCAAAAATTCAACTTTCTCAGAATAGTCCCAAAATTTCTCCTTAACCAAATAACAATGCTCTGATTTCAAAAATGAAATCCATTTTATAAAAATATTTTTATAAATATTTTTAATTAAAATTTTAATTAAAAAACACTATTCATCCGAAAAAACTAATACTTGAAAAATAATTTATGAGACCGTTATTTAACCATTTTATTGAATCACATTACTTAATCAAAGTGCCTAGATTATTTTAATACTTTCTTTAAGTAAGATTACTAATCCATTTGGACACATTATTAATCCTAATCATAAAATCACTATTCATAATTTACTATTCATCAAAAATCAAGTTGATCTTATTAGACTCTAAATTTCGTACTGAACATAATTGTAGAAGACCATTTTTTGAAAATCATTACACATTTTTAATTATTTAGGGTTTACATAAACATATTTAAAATATCCTTTTTCTAAAATTAATCAAAAATATGCATACTATATTTATCCGGTCATTTGAAAATTCATAAAAGAAATCAAAATTTTTATTTAAAACAATGGATTGCACAAGACAGTTATGGTCTCCTTACATAGCCCCTTATCACACCAGCATAGGACCTAAGTGTAAGGTGTGCTAAGGTGAGAGAATCAGAGGGAGGCTCGGCCAACATCTCACGAGTAGTAATTTCTATCAATTTGAACTTCTCGCGAAGGCGGTCCCTTTCTAGCTTTAAATGATGAAGTTCAGCTTGGGTTTGGTCCAGAGCAAAGCCCAGTGGTGCTACCTCCTTCCCAAGTTCTGTTAGATGGGCTTTGATCGGTCCAAGACTACTGGGTGAGGCCATCGAATCTTCTTTCTATATTAATTAACCAAGATTTCTTATATTTAGAGACAATAGTCAAAATGTTTAGTTTCCAGTGGTCATATTGACCAATGGTCAAATAACAGTCAAAACCCAACAGTATCATTTTATTTATACTCATGTTATCAAATGAAACATTTTTGTTGAGGATAAAAATAAAATAACATAACACATAAAATTAGGAAACAATATTTATTTAAAATTTCGGGTCGTTACAATCTTCCTCCCCCTAAGGAATTGCGTCCTCGCAATTTTTTAAAATTGGGTTTTGAAATTTCATTGAAAGTCCCACATCGGAAAAGGAGTCAGTAAAAATATTACTTTAAAAGAAAGAAAGGGAAGTACAAAGGTCACCCGAGTTAACCCACACTAGGATTCCATGTAGGAAAACATGGACATGGAGGAGAAAACCAAGGGTCAAGTTCTGAGGGAGAGTTATAGAGAACATGAATAGGAGAAAGTTAACCATAAGGAAATCCCAAACTTATGATGTGTGTAAACGGTCTTTGATTACCTAGTAGGAAACGTAAACCAACAACATTTTTCTTTTACGTTTCTTTTCATAATTTTGAGGAATTCATTTACTACATAGAACACAAACATAAGAAAATATACCTACCTTCAAGTAGAGTTTCATCCTTTAATAAGTCCCTACCAACACTAATCTTTTCTCCAAATGATGAGACTTCAAAAAACACTTGGTCTCATAAAAGCACAAGAATCATCTTCTAGAGAATCACATAATCTACAAAAGATTAACTATTTATTTCTTCTATCTTTAGACATTATCCCAAAAAAAGAAAGGTTTAGGTAAAACAACTCTTCAAAAAGAAAGAATCCCATAGGAATGGAAACTACTTTTAAATATCCAAAGTTCTATGGTACCACCCAAAGTTCATCATAGACCATTCCATAAATAATGGTCCTTAAAATTCCTCAAAATAAACCAAACTAAGATTGAAACCCAAATACAAGAAGGATTTGATAACATAGTCTTCCAAAACAACTTCATTGTTCATCTCCAGACAACATCAACCACTCCTAAAATCTTATAACAAAAGTAGCTAACCTAAATATATTTTACCCAAGATAGGTTAATCATTCCCATAAGTAACCTAAATTACTATAAGTCCCCCTTAAATTCATCAATTCTTCAAAATATAAGTCAACCTTACTCCTCAATGAAAATACTATAGTAATCTATTTACCTCGATCATATAGGGTCCCCGAAATAGTGAACGTCTTCCAAAATAATAATCATCTTTTAATCCCCTAATCATCTCTGTCATATTAATACGGAAATTGTCTCATTTCCTATCACATTGGTTGTTGGGACACGTTATTCCATTTCCCACCATTAACTAAGAATATAAAGTATAATTAGAGGCTTAAATACTTAACCAATAATCATGAAAAGGAACTTAAAGCATATAAGGATAACTTGTAGAATAAAAGTATACCCTAACTTGTGATCCCCTAGGTTCCCATATAGGTTATCCATGATCATATATTCTTATGTGAATCTTTATTTTATTTTATCTTCGTTCCTTTAACAATGGTTCATACCAAGCTTATGAATTTACCAAAGCATATCCCCCGGGAGTGTCGTAACCAAGAGTGCAGCAAGGCCCGTTGTCGTGTACCAGTTCCCGTTCGAGTCTAGGTCAAAGCGGTGTTTTCGGGTTTTACCCCAATGTACATCTGTGCTAGATCCACCTCTACCTACTCGTATCCAGACAGGGATGTATTTGCTTGGCAACCCCTTACTCAATACTCACCAAAATACCAGGAAGATTTCCTATATTTAAACTTTTCTATAGGGTTATTCCTAGAGTTTTCATATCCTAATTTCCACAAATAACTAAACCATCCTTTGATACCAACTATAGCATCCCGTCTTTTTATAACATAACTTTCATTCCATTACACGGAGCTGAGGATCATTAAGGTTTAGTGTCTTTGAAACAAGGAACATAAAACATGAAACAAAAAAAACATTCTTCTTAAACACTTGAAAGGCTTCTCCTCATGTTCACCCTAGGCTCATTACTGCATCTCATAACCTGGGGACATACATCAAAAGAAAGGGTGAGTAGAAGGCCCAACAAGGGAAACAAGTGAAACATTTTACATATGATCTTGAGATACATCAATAAAGTCATGAAAAGAACTTTATGGCATGAAAATGAAATCATGAGGCATATCATAATAAAAATAAAACATTTTCATAACTTGAAGATGTGGCTACATCATTTAACATAGACAATCATGAACATAACACCAAGGTCCATCCCCAAGGTGTCATTTGAAAATTACCAAGGTTATTCACCAAGGTATCGTGAAAATTGGAATCTCTAGTGGTTACATCATTACCCAATGCATTGGAGCGCTATCAGGGCGCACCCTTAAATTTTCCTTTATTATCATGTGAGACACATATATCATCATCAAACATTTCATAAATAACCCATAAAGCATAAAATAAATGGGTTTCATTTCATAATCACAACGTTTTAAAAACTTCTTTAAAGACATGATCTTTACGTCACTTTAAAACCCACAGAAAAGGAAGGTGGGTCTCATGTATGTAAATCCCAGAATTTAAAATATAACATTTTGGTATATATGTGAATACCACTTTAGAAGAAATAGCTTTGAGTATTCACTTAATAATATAAAATAACTTTAGAAGAAGATAGAGACATTTTGAGACGGAAATTCTGCAACATAACGGCTATGTTACGAGGTTTTAGAAGACATTAAAAAGAGAGGGAAAATGGGTCAAACATTCATAAATGACCCATAAAACAGTAGATGGACAGAATAAGAAGGATACATGATCATGGTAATGAAATTTAAAGGACATACCATTTGAAATGAAAAACAGGGAAGTAAGACAAAAATTATATTTCTCTTAGGAAAGTTCGGCAGCCTAACGGCGTTACTTAAACTTCAGAAAAAATGATTTGAAAAGATCAAATACGGTCTCTCATCATGTGAAAATAAGAGTTAAGTATGATCGTTATATAGATAATTCCCCCAACATAATTAAAAAGGAACTTTAAATACTTGACATTAAAGTAGAACTTTGAAAAGAATGAGAAGGGTGAAAGAATCCCCTAAAAAATTCGGCAGCCTAACGGCGCCACTTAAAACTTCAAAATACTGAATTGAAGAGAGCAAATGGGGTATCTCATCATATGAACATAATATTCCAGTATGATAGATATAGATATCATACCCCAACATAACAAAAAGTAACTTGAAAGAATTGACATGAAAGTAGAGCTTCAAAACGAGAAGGGTGAAGAACCGCTTAAAAATTTGGCAGCCTAACGGCACCACTTAAAACCTCAAAATACTGAATTGAAGAGATCAAATGGGGTCTCTCATCATATGAACATAATAGTCCAGTATGATAGATATAGAGATCATACCCAAACATAACAAAAAGGAACTTGAAACAGTTGACATGAAAGTAGAACTTCAAAACTAGAAGGGTGAAGAACCACTTAAAAATTCGGCAGCCTAACGGCGCCACTTAAAACATCAAAATACTGAATTGAAGAGATAAAATGGGGTATCTCATCATATGATCATAAAAGATCAGTATGATAAATTTAGAGATCATACCACAACATAATAAAAAGGTACTTGAAATACTTTACATGAAAATAGATCTTGAAAAATGAGAAGGGAGAAAGAATCTGTTACAAAAATTTCGACAGCCTAACGGCGCCACTTAAAACTTCATAAAATGAAATAATGAGAGTAAGAGGGGATCTCTCATTATATGAACATAAAAAGGGAATTAAGAGGAGTATAAAAGAACATCCTCCAACATAAGAACATGGAGCATAAAAGAAATTACATAAAAGAGATTACTTGAAATGAAAGAGAGAGGTCGGATCCCTTACCTTAAAACGTAACTCTTAAAATTCAAAGGATTGGACCTTGAGGGCTTGGGGGCACCTTGGTTGGACTCCTTGGGAGGTAAGGAGACCAGAACTTCGTTGGGGGAGAGTGGGGAGTCGAATGGATGAGAGTATGGCTTGGTATTTATAGGAAAAGTGAGGGGATAAGGCATTAATGGCCAAGGGACACCTCATTAGTGGTTTTGGAAAAACCATGGTCTTGCCCATGGTATTTGCCCATGGTATTGGCCACTTGGGACACATCATACCTTATCTTACTATTCATAATTATACCATATTTATTACATACTTAATACATCATTTAATGATGTCATTAAACACCCGTAACTTAGAAACTGTATTTTCACTATTCATCAAAAATTCAACTTTCTCAGAATAGTCCCAAAATTTCACCTTAACCAAATATCAATGCTCTGATTTCAAAAATGAAATCCATTTTAAAAAAATAATTTTCTAAATATTTTTAATTAAAATTTTAATTAAAAAACACTATTCATCCGAAAAAACAAATACTTGAATACTAATTTATGAAACTGTTATTTAACCATTTTCTTGAATCACATTACTTAATCAAAGTGCCTAGATTATTTTAATACTTTCTTTAAGTGAGATTACTAATCCATTTGGACACATTATTAATCCTAATCATAAAATCACTATTCATAATTTACTATTCATCAAAAATCAAGTTGATCTTATTAGTCTCTAAATTTCGTACTGAACATAATTGTAGAATACCATTTTTTGAAAATCATTACACATTTTTAATTATTTAGGGTTTACATAAACATATTTAAGATATCCTTTTTCTAAAATTCATCAAAAATATTCATACTATATTTATCCAGTCATTTGAAAATTCATAAAAGAAATCGAAATTTTTATTTAAAACAAAGGATTACACAAGACAGTTACAGTCTCCTTACATATCCCCTTATTACACCAGCATAGGACCTAAGTGTAATGTGTGCTAAGGTGAGAGAATCTGAGGGAGGCTCGGCCAACATCGCACGAGTAGTAATTTCTATCAGTTTGAACTTCTCGCGAAGGCGATCCCGTTCTAGCTTTATACGATGAAGTTCAGCTTGGGTTTGGTCCAGAGAAAAGCCCAGTGGTGATACCTCCTTCCCAAGTTCTATTAGAAGGGCTTCGATTGGTCCAAGACTACTGGGTGAGGCCATCGAATCTTCTTTCTATATTAATTAACCAAGATTTCTTGTATTTAGAGACAATAGTCAAAACGTTTAGTTTCCAGTGGTCATATTGACCAATAGTCAAATAACAGTCAAAACCCAACAGTCTCATTTTAATTATACTCATGTTATCAAATGAAACATTTTTGGAGAGTATAAAAATAAAATAAAATAACACATAAAATTAGGAAACAATATTTATTTAAAATTTCGGGTTGTCACATCACCACACCCAGTGTTTGGATTTTTTAGGTTTAAAATTTATATAGGACTACTAACACATTGATCGGTTATTTAGAGTCAGTATAGAGTTCTTAGTTCAGTTCAGATTGTGTTATTAGAGTAATATAACCATGTTCCTAGGCACATTGTTGTCTTAGACACCTAGAGTGAGATATTAGGGTTTTACATTTGTACCTATTAACATGATTGATTTGTGGGGAACCTTTATGATCTGAAGGATGTGATAGATGTTGTGTGGCTAGATTATCCATGTGTTTTGATTTTTATAACTTTGGTGAAATGAAGGTAGAGGGATCTTAGGTGGATCCTTTGATTTCGAGACTGGGTGTGGTTTCCTTTATTTTATCCCAGTATTATATTTATTTTACTTTTTTTTATTTTTTATGCCAATTATTATTTGACTAGGATGGGCATGTTATGTGTTCATGAACCCAGTATGACAGTAGTTGATAGGTTCAACATTATGGGTAGCCTACTTAGATTTATTTCTTACCCCCTATAGATGCACTTGGGTGCATGTTCTAACCCTTATATTTTATTTGAGGTTGAGCATAATTTCATGGAGGATTGGGTGAAGGATCTATGTTTTATGATAGATATGGATTACTAGTGCAGAGTCTGGTGATCACGTTGAAGTGGATCAACAATTTTGGAGATCAATTTTGATACATGGATCAAGTACCATATTAGGGACATGTATGATTGGTATATCTTATTTATTATTTAAATTTTTTCAGCCTAGTGGTTGATTAGTTGACGTGTTGTTTCATGTCCATGAGTGTATGTGTAATAATTAAGTTGTTATAGAATGATTCTATCTGATTTATATTGTGTACTCTAATGTTTAAGGATGTGTATGGGATTTTTTTCCCTATTTTTATTTTATTATGACATGTGGGTATAGCCTCCCTACAGTATCTATTTAGAATCATTCCATAAGTTATAAGCCACTGGCATATGAGGAGGCACACTTGAGGCCTTATTGAGAGTTGGATCAAGTGACATCTAAAGTCGACCTTGACATGTTCATTATATGTAGCATGATCATAAAAATTACTATTTTTTAGTTTATCGAGAAGATTATATACCAACCCTGGACCCTATAGTAATAACTCCTTGAACGGGCCTTGTTTTGTGTTTCGAAATTCTACCATTCATCTGTGTATCTCCTTAGTTTGTTTCACCTTGTTGATATTGAATCATATACACTTTCATAAGAGCTCCTTGCTTTATATATGTTTACCTATATGCAGGTGAGGTGAACTTGGGAATGAGGTTACATAAAAAAATTGTATACACACAATAATTTTCATAATAAGGAGGAGGTGATGATTCATAGATCATCATTTCTATTTAATAACAATTACCACACAAATCATGAAATAATAGTCAAATTAAAAGAATGCCAATGCATATATAGGTTAGTCAAGCTCATGATCATCAACATATTTAAAACTAAATTACAATCCTTTCAATCTGTTTTTTAAGATAAAATTTATCAATTAATACATTAATTATCTTATTAATCAATTAATTATTTTATCTTAATTTTCCATCCAAATAGTCTTGGAGTTTCCCATGAACTATAATTTAATATAAAATAAATCAATTAATTTTATAAAGAAAACTAATTAAGATCATGGTGTGTACTGGAGGAAATACATTATACTTATTCTTTAAACCCATTTATGAAATTTTACTATTACATTATGTGTTCTGTCACATGATATTGTGTGTGACTAATGATATGTATGTCCCTTTTCATGTATAGTTTACTTTCATGATTTATATAACTACACAACATATTTTTATATACACAACATGTAGTTCCATGATTTAATCCATTTATTTTGTGTAATATTTTTTTACTACACAATATACCTTGAATGTACATTGTGTGCACAATATGTAATGCTCACAAACTAAATGATATGTAAAATTACCATAAATATTGTGTATCTAAATAATTACATGGAATTAATTGAAAAAAATTTCATTTATTATCATCGAGCCTACTAAAACACTTGACATGTAATTGTAAGAACCTAGATTTTATTTAAGGTATATTTCTAATTAATTTTTTTAGCGTCATTTAACATTATTACTGAATTTTAATCTTTATTTTAGTGAGGTCTTGGGGGTGTTAGAGGGACTAGGTTTTGGAAATTTTGCAATAGTACTGGTTATGTGGCATAAAATGGAACAGGAGATCCACCAGAAAACCACACTACTGGAAAAAATACCTATACCCACGGTTCAAAACCGTGGGTATAGCCCCCAAAACCGTGGGTATAGCCTATACCCACGGTTTTGGGAACCGCGGGCTGAAATGGCGTCGGTATAGGGGTCTCAGCCTATACCCACGGTTTTGGAGAACCGTGGGTATAGAGAGGTCAAAGTGTGCCACACCGATGTTACAGCGTGGCACACAATTACCCCACGGTTTTTCAAACCGTGGGGTAATTGAATTCAAAAAAACCGCGCTGGAAGGGAATCGAACCCTGAACCGCGCAGCACCTGAATTCCACGCCGCACCAAGTGACCAACTGACCTAACGCTACTACTGATATATACACATAATTTTATTTTAATATGTTAATATAATAGTTATAATCGAAAAGAAAACTCCAGCGGGTTTTGAACCCGCGCCTCCCATATGCTGCCCAGTCACAGCGACCAACTAAGCTAACAAACCATTTGTTATATAATTATACTTGTTTATTCTTATATTAATATATCTTCTATAATCAAAAAATAAAACACCCCGGTTTTCGAACCCGCGACCTATACAAAGGCATACGAGGTACTGACCAACTGACCTAAACCCGCTATTGATATGTAGTCATAATTTTGATTTAATATGTTAATATAATAGTTATAATCGAAAAGAAAGTCCAGCGGGGTTCGAACCCGCGCCTCCCATTCGCTGCCCAGTCACAGCGACCAACTGAGCTGACAAACCATTTATTATATAATTATACTTTCGTATTCTTATATTAATATATCTTCTATAATCAAAAAATAAAACACACTAGTTTTCGAACCCGCGACCTATACTAAGGCATGCGAGGTACTAACCAACTGACCTAAATATATTTTGCAGTTTAAAATTTCGTATCTATATATCTATATTATTTAAGATCGTCTTTTCATCAAAACAAAATTTTTCGTCCCGCGGAATTTTTTGTTCCCGCCATAACGCGGGAACTCTATACCCACGGTTTTGAGAAACCGTGGGTATAGGTCTTTGAAAAATATACCACCTATACCCACGGTTTTCAAAAACCGTAGGTATAGGTCCGCTAAACAACACCTATACCCACGGTTTTGGCAAAACCGTGGGTATAGGTCTTCAAAAACAACCTATACCCACGGTTTTTCCATGAACCGTGGGTATAGGGGACCTATACCCACGGTTATCCAAAACCGTGGGTATAGGTCTCAATACTAGCCCTATACCCACGGTTTCCCAAACCGTGGGTATAGGGGGGGCCTATACCCACGGTTATAAACAAAACCGTGGGTATAGACCCATTTTCCAGTAGTGCCAGTGGCAGACCAGTGTCCATGGTAGCATTTTAGAGCCAATAGCTAGCCGGTGTACAGGCACCAGCTTTCCATTGGCCCACCTACCCATATATTGCCTCTTGTTGAATTATTATATTGGGGTAGCCTCATAATTTTATAAGGACCTCTCCTTTATATTCTAACTTGAGATTTTTCTCCCCATTTCACCTAGGAATATCCTCTATGCACTCTAATCATTTCTCTTGTGGTGTTGATGGATATATTTCATCCCTTGGACATTTTTCTTTTGTTTGAGGTAGTGGTGAGAAGCGTGTAAGGAAATGAATCGTTTCTATTCGATTCTTCCTTATCTTCTCTATCAAGTGATCTCCTAACTTTTATGTATATTATACCATATTTTCATGGATTTTTTATTATTTATTCTTTTCTATTACTCTAGGTTGAATCAGAGGTTGATACTAGATAAGCAGTATTCTCTAGGGATATAGAATGTGGTCTCTATTTTTTCTATAAGGTTTTACTTAAAGTAAAAAATTCATGGGTGGTGTGGTCACACCAAATTACCAAGAATCACCTCTAAATATAATTAAATAACTTCCTTGTGGAATTTAATTTGCTTAACTCCTTATTACATGTGTTCATGAACATTCTAAAGGGGGTGGGAGAAACTGAATGCCCTTGTTGACTACTAGTCCTTGAAATTGGTTTAAAGTCTATGATGAATATGAATTAACCCTTTCTGGATGTAGGGTGATTCCGAGAGAAATACCTCAACTAGACTTACCCATGAAATTGGTAAATGTAATGGTAATAAAAATTGTATTTTTTATTTTATACCATGAACCTAATCATAAAGTAATAATGGTTTGGTTATCAATGGTTGGTCAATGTGATATAAAATACTAATTATTTAAATGATGAAAATGGTAATTTGGGAACTCAAGTGATATTTTTATCTAACATGGTCAATGTGTGTGTGAATTGAATTTTTTAATTTGTAGATAAAGTTAAACACCCTCATAGGAGATATTGAGATACTTAAAATTTCAAATCCCTTATAGCCTAATTTGAGATACTTATTATGCAAATACCCTTGTAAGTGATGTTGAGATACTTATAATGTAAATTAAAATATATGTTCTCTTGATAATTAGTGTGGTTAATTTCTTTGGAATGGTAATGTGATGTGCTTAGAGATGTTTGAAACTATCCAAATCTAGTATGTATGATCTATAATATATCATTAGAAACCAACCATCAATGTTTTTTATTTTTATTTTGGAAATTTAACTATTAATTATACAAACGATTGTTCATAGCATTTATTTATGTGATTATATTCTCATAATGGATTTATTTAGGGATTTCATTTATGGTGGCCAACTAAATTATGCTCACACTCTATATAGGACAACATCTGGTACCCAAAAATACTTTTTGGTTATAGGTAAGAAAAAGGGTAAACTCCTAATGAATGATGTTTGATTAATGGTTTTTGAAGGATTATTATAGATGGGGACTGGGCTAATTCTCATGTCATTTTGAGAAATATACTAATTTTTTTTCTATTTTACATTCTCACTTTTGTACATAATGTATATGAATTTATTATAAATACATGACTCACCTATCTGGCGTACAACTACAATATTATATTGCATGATTTGTAGTCTTATTTGGATTTTACATTGGTTTTTATTCTTTAGTGTTTATTATATGATATCTCATTATTTCTATTTTTTCACTCAAACCTGAGGTTAAATTCTATGTATGGTATTTACATAGAATCTCACCCCTGGTCAGTAGATTCTAGAATACAGTGACACATGTATGAGGTTATGTAGTGTACCGATCCAAGGAAATAGTTGAGTTTCATTTGGTGTGATATGTTACAAACTGGTATCAGATCCCCTTTTAATTTGTTTTACTATTTGGGAAAGGTATAACAGAGGATTTTCACTTGTTAATAATTAGTAATAAGCTTTCACTAGGCGTAGTTAACCCACATATGGGGGAAATCCATGTCAGTAGGTATGATAATTGTTATTCGTGTAATTCATCGATTGCAGTTTTTAAACATGTATCAAAACTAAGATCCTCTTTTCTCATCCACTCTTGTTTCTCTTCTCTCAACCTAAATCCCTTCCTAGGTGATCATGGAACCCTCCAAACCTTCTATATCCTTTAATTTTTAATTTGATCATCATTTCATTGGCGGTGTGATTCTCTTGTAATATTTCTCCATCATTCTTCATCTTTTTTTCTTCCTCTTCATTTGGGATTTCAATTGATCATCCTAAAATTTATGGATCTATTCTCTATGATGTTGGATCTCATTTCAAGTTTGAGTTTCAAGGTATTCTATTCCTTTTTTCTCCTTGGTGGGTTTTTTTGCAACTGTGAGTTTTACAGAAAAGGTATGTGTTTCCATCCCATTTGGCCATATTGATTAACTTTGAATTTATTGATTTGTTTCAATCATTGATTTAAATTCAATTTCTCAAAATTTATTTCAATTGATTTAATAAAAACTAATTCTATTGAATTAGGATATTTAGAATAGTTTTGGCATGAAAAATGGGAAACCCCCCAATTCCATTGAATTGGGGTGTGTTTATGGAATTTGTTGATTTAAATTGTCTAATTTAAATTAAAGATTTTATGAAAACTATTTCAATTAAAATTTTTACGATAATTTTGGTAAAAAATTGTGAAATTTATGGAATTGGTTCTGAATTTATTTCAAACTTGTGAAAATGGATTAAAATTTTTTGATAGAAACCATGTGGTTTTATCTTGTTAAAAAGTCGTTTTTGAATAATGACTATTTTGGTTTTAAATGGAAATTGGAATTTGAAATGGGAGGAATGGGGTTCAATTGTATTTTAAGATGTTTTAAAATAAATTACCCTCCATTGATTGTTTATGTGAACATGAAATCCTTAGGTATTTTGTGAGATATTTGGACATAGTCTACAATTATACTGTGTTCTAAAACATAATTATAGTTGGTCACATCGCTAATGGGACAGTGATGACTCAACTTTGTCCAGTGTCAGAGGGACGTGCGTATACACATATTTTCATGATCACTTAGATAATTCATAGTCATATAACCTGGAACTTTCTTACCTATTTAGCGGATGACTATGTTTCTCGCTTTTTTAAAATTTGATATATAAATGTATGCCAAAGTTGTTGAACTGCTTTACATGCCTCCAATATTTATATAAACTACTTTATATAAAGTGTTATATTTGGTGAGTTCTATTTTTAAGGACTTGGGAAGTTATCCTCTTTTATGGTACTTAGGTTGTAGTGCTTTGGGATTTAATTCCTTTTTGACTTCTAGTACATTAATCCCATTGGAGTTTATTTTGTTATGTATACTATCTTGTTTGTTTTTCTTTCATATTGTTAGTGTAAAAATAGATCCCACATTCAGTTTTTATGATGCAATGTGCTACTCATCAACCCATGGGGATTAGGAATTCTCTTCGAGCTATATCAAGGATAGCTCGCTTATCGGGTTACTAGGGTAACCAGATTTATTGGTTACGAAGTGGTATCAAAGGGACGTTATTGAGATTCTTGTCTTGAAGTTTGTATGAATTTTCAAATATTGTCGGTACTTATGACGTATTTGTGACTGAGTGTCTAACCATCTCTCACTACAATGAACCTTAAGTCTCTAGGGGTGGTTAGGGGAAGATTTAATGTGGATTAGTACTAATATTTTCCCGATTTTGATTTGGATAGAGTGAAATCCTAATCTTGTTTCTTTTATCAGTCAGGATCTTATTTCCCATGTGGCTCTATTTGAGCATTATCTGATGTCTTATTTGTTGTATGCTGATGTTGTGTAGCATCATGACTCTAATAAGAAATTTGAATCATATTCAGGAGGAATATATTACTAAATGACAGTGAGAAAATCCTCAAATGCACCTGAATCTAGTTGAGGTGATTGTGTGCACTGTCCAATCTTTGGGATAGGCACCACCTCCAATACTCGTTTACAATCTAGCTATAGAAAATCAGGGGTATGTTCTTCTAAATTTTTCTTCTCTAGAACACACTAATTTTAAAAGGATCCCATGATCCTCAACATGATGAGGAATGGTTGGGCATGATAGAATGTTTGTTTGAGTTCTTGGAGACACCAGATGAGATTAAGATAAAGTGTTTCACCTCTGCGCTGAAAGGATCAAGTAGGAGATGTTGGAATATGATGGTGACTGAGAGGAAACAAGAGGTATTCGAGTGGAAACACCTCAAGTTTATTTTCATTGACCATTTCTATCAAGATTCGATGGTGTTGGAAAAGGTTATAGTGTTTTTCAAGTATGAGTAGATAGACAGAACTATGATTAAGTATTCAAATCACATTATTGATATCATGCAGTTTTTTCTTGAGATTTTATCTAATGAGAGGATGATGGCTCAATGGTTTTAGTTGGGACTTCAATATTATATATGTTCTAAGGTTTCTTTCTTAATATTCCCACTTATGATAATGTTCTGTATAGGATGATAATGGTTGAGATGTACCTAGTTGGAAAATCAGGGTTGATGGGAGTTCCTTTTTCCCAATGTTAGTGTCATTTGATTCAATGGAAAATCTAACCATGATAATTTTTTTGGGAGTTCTTAATGAAAGGGTAATTATAGACCATCAATAGCACCAGGAGGAAGTCTTGTGATTTCTTATCAGGGTGGAAATTCTGGACATTCTAAGAGGGTTTTCATTGAGGCACCCAAGGACTGTGACTCCTACAGATGTTTAGGGAACCTTAAAGATATTCCTCTACATATTTTCAACTATGTGTAGTGGAATAGGATCATCATCTCCTCTAAAAACTACAGAAAAATCAGATACTTCATGTATAAAAGGGTTTGAGCCATGCGCATCTGGAACGAAGCTACTTCAAATAGTGTAAGAGTCTCTAGAGGAAGCATATATGAGTCTAGTGATTGTGAGAGGTACCATTACTATAACTTCTTCATTACTGACTTCTCTATTTGATACTGGTGTGTCTCATTAATTTATTTCAACTTGTATTATTAATCTACTAAATCTTCCTATGGATATTTTATCATGTGTAATGGTTATTACTACACCCCTTGAAACAACGAGAGAGCAGGGTCTTTATAGTCATGCTTGTGTCTTCTCTCTATCAGATTTCGAGCTAGATTGTAGTTTTCATGTCCTTGATATGAAACCTCTTGATGTCATTTTTATAATGGAATGGATCATTTCCAATAAATCCCATATTTATTATTATCTTTGACGGGTCTACCTTACTACACCCAGTGGTGTGTCTCTTTTCTTTCAAGAAGATAGGGGCCATGGTTGAGTAGGGAGAACCTTATTATCTATAGTTGGGGAAGGCAATATCAGTGTTTTATTTTGATCTAGAATGTTATATTTTGATTGGTGGTCTCCCTCCAATTTTCATCAAGTTTCCTGACATGTTTCCTTCTGATTTTTATGGGTTTCCACTGGTAAGGTAGGCTGGGTTTTTCATTGACTTAATTCCTAGAATTCAACTAGTTTATATTCACTATTATCATATGTCACCAGCTAAAATTAATGATTTGAAGTCCCAGTTGGATGATATTCTTGATAAAGGCTTTGTATGCCCGAGTGTGTCACCTTGGGCAGCGCTGGATCTCTTCATTAAGAACGCTAATGGTTCTCTCCACTTTTTTGTTAATTAACAAAAGAAAAGTTGAGTTATGGTAAAGAAAAAATATCAGTTTCCACATATTGATGATATATTAGATCAATTTAAAGGGGTGAAGTGGTTTTCAAATATTAACCTTCAATATGGTTATCATCAGTTAAGGATAAAAGAATCTGACATTCATAAAATTCCTTTTGAGGCAGGTATGACCATTATGAGTACCTTATTATGTTGTTTTTTCTTAAAAATTCTACTACAGTATTTACGGATTTGATGAATATGATTTTCCATGAGTATCTGGATACCTTTTTGGTAGTATATTTGGACGACATCCTCATTTACTCCCAGCTGAAGGAGGATCAAGTACATCATCTGACAAAATTTTTGGGTTTTCCGAGAAATCACTGACTTTATTCCAAGGTTTAAATATGGGATTTATGGATTTAGGATGTGAAATTATTGGGACATGTGGTGTTGAAACAATTAATATCAATTGATCATAAGAAGGTGAAGGCTGTTATGACTTGGGAGCAACAACAAAATGTATTCAACATATGTAAATTCTTAGGATTAGCTGGATATTATCATCAGTTTTTGAAGGACTTATTGAAGTGGAATCTCTGATGACTACTCTAACTCGGAAGGGAGTAAGGTTTTCTTGGGATGATAGATGTCATGATTCTTTTGTTGAGATGAAACACCTTTTGACTATAGCATTGATGTTGACTCTTTTAGAGGCCGGGTAGGGCTATGTGTTCTTTTATGATGCATTGACTTCAGGCTTGGGATTCATTATTATAAAGGGAATTCATGTAGTTTCTTATAGATTTCATCATCTTATCCCAAATGAGATGAATTGTACTACCCATGAAATTGAACATGCAGTTGTAATGCACGCACTTAAAAGTTGGCAGCATTACCTTTACGAAGAAAATTTTATTGTGTATTCAGACCACAAGTGATTGAGTTATATCTTCCCTAGAAAATATTTGAACCTCTTCCAGAGGCGTTGGGTGGAGTACCTTTAACAATTCGACTTTGAAATCACCTATTCCCCCTTGAAAATGGAATTTCTTTGCAGATTCTTTGAGTAGAGAACATCATACTTAGGTAGTGAAAGAATATATGGAAGAGTGAAATTTGATGGTTCTCTTTGTATAGTTGCATGTTGGAGTCCAGGAATTAGTCGATGAGGCTTCTTTAGCTATAATTAAATTGATATATTCTCTTCTTGATACAATTCTTCAGGATCGAAAAATTAATGGTGAATTTTTTAGAATTAAAGGCCCTCTTTATGGTGGGGAGACAGTTTCCAAGTGGTTGTTCTCCAAAGATGGTGTTCTATGTTATCAAAATCACTATTTTGTGTTGTTAGTGGAAAGTAGGGTTCTGATGGGGGAATGACATAATTCCCAATGGGATGTGCATCTAGTAACCACTAGATGTTCTACAAAATGTGGCAGACATTCTGGTGGCTAGTTTGTGATTAGGCATTGTTGAGTCTGTTTCTCAATGTTATACATGCCAATAGGTTAAGGTCGAGCATCTGAAACCTTCAGGGTTACTTTAGCCACTTTTAGTCCCTACTTGGAAGTGGGGTGAAATCTATATGGTTTTTTTGGTAGGGTTTCCTCATGCCCAAAGAAAGAATAATTTTATATGGGTTGTGATTGATAGGCTAACCAAGTCAGCTCACTTTATACCCACTTACGATATAGCCAAAGATGAAGAGTTTGGAAATATCTACATTAAAAAGATTATCCATTTGAATATAGTTCCATAAATTATGGTTTAAAACAGGGATCCTTGATTTACTTCTCACTTTTGTGGAGGCCTTCTAGAGGCACTGGGATCTCAGTCTCTTTGAGTATTCCCTAACATCCGTAGTCAAATGTCTAGACAAAAAAGAGTTATATAGATTCTAGAGTATATTCTTTGTGCGTGTGTTCTCAACTTCGTTGGGGATTGGGATGATCAATTGGGGCTAGTTTAGTTTTATTATAACAATATTTACCATTCCATAATTATAATGGATCCTTTTGAGGCCTTGTGTGGTAGGCCATGTAAATATCTATTGTGTAGGTCGGAGATTGGTGAAAATTCCTTGATGGGACCAAGTATGGTGTAAGAGACGATAGAAAGGATTCAGTTGATTCTCCAGAGAATTTTGAAGGAACAGAGCTGATATAAGTCTCATGATGGTCATCATCATAGACCATTATAATTATCAGTTGGTGACCAGGTTTTCTTGAATGTTTCACACCTGGTAGGGTCATCGACCGATGGGGAGGCAAGGAAAGCTTGGTCCTCATTTTGTGGGACCATTCGAGGTTGTTGAGCAGGTGGTGAAAGTTTCATACCATTAAACACTTCCACCATAGATGACGTCGATATATAATGTGTTCCATGTATTAAATCTGAGAAATTATCTATCTAATCCGTCTCATGTTTTCATTTGTAGTGATCTTGGTATTGAAATTGACTTATTATTGACTAAGAGGCTAGTCGGGATAGTTGATCTTGAGGCCAATGTACTTCATGGGAGGATTATACTTGTGGTTCATGTGTTATGTTATCATGGTTCTGATAATCATTAGACATGGGAACATGAGGAACTAATCAGAGAGCAGTTGAATCATATTTTTGGCATGGTAGCATCTTCACGTACTTTCTGGGGACAAAAAGTTTTTATAGTGGAGAGCTTGTGACATCCTGTTACTAGTCTGACATCCTTATAATGGTTATTTTATTTTTGTTCACTAGATGGGGTATAGATTAAATTGGAAGGATACCTATAATGGTGCAGTGAGATATTTGTTGGACTCTTAGATTTAACTGGTAATTTATGTAGGTTGTTAGAGTGTTACACATCGTGTAACTAGGTAACATAGTGTGTAATGGTTTTTGGTGCATACTATGAAAGGTTCACACCATGATACTTACATGATGTGATGATTCATTACATTTTAGGATTTATTTAAGGATTGATTATTAATTCGAAGTGATGCATTTTTTGGTTGTTATGGAAATTAACTATTTCATGACATGGAACGAGGTTTCTCGTCATGTAATACCACAACTATAGTTTTTAAACTGGAAGCATGACTGAGATCCACTTTTCTCCTCAACTCTAGTTTCTCTTATCTCAACCTAAATACTTTGCTAGGTGATTTTGGATCCTTCTACCATTCTAGATTCGTTCATTTGGGATTTGATCATCATTGCGCTGGTGGTGTGATTCCCGAGTAAGCTTTCTGCATCATTCTTTGTATTTATCTCTTCCCCCTCATTTTGGATTTAAATAGATCATCTTGAAATTGATGGATATTTTCTCTGTGATGTTGGACCTCATTTATAGTTTTAGTTTATAGGTCTTCTGTTCCGTCCTTCCCATTGGCGGGTTTCGTTGTGAGTGTGAGTTTTGGGAAAAGGTAGGTGATTCAGTCCCATTTGTCCAAATTGATTAAGCTTGAATTTCTTGATTTAATTCAATCATTGATTTAAATTAAATCACTCTAAATTGATTTAAATAGATTTAATAAAACACATTTACAATTAATTTCGATATTTAGAATGGTTTTGGCATGAAAATTTAGGAAAACCCCCCAATTCAATTGAATTCGGGTGTGTTTGTGGAAATTGGTTGATTTAAACTATTTAATTTAAATTATAGATTTGATGGAAAATATTTCAATTAAAATTTTTAATTTAATGATGGAGATGAATTTTGAAATTGATGTAATTGGTTTTGAATTTATTTTGAACTTGTGAAAATAGATTAAAAGGTTTTGATAGAAACCCAATGGTTTTATTTTGTTAAAAATGAATGTTTTTTATTAAAAATGAATTGGTTTTAAATAGAATTTGGCATTAAAATGGGAGTAATTGGATTGAATTTTATTTTAATATGTATTAAAATAATTTACCCATCATTGATTGTGTAAGATCACATGCAAGCCTTATGTTTTTTTTGAGTTATTTGAACACACTCTACAATTATACAACATTCTAAAACATAAATGCAGTAGGTCACATCCCTGATGGGATGGTGATGAGTCTCCTTTGTCCAGTGTCAGAGGGACATGTGTATAAACATATTGAAATGATATCTTAGAGATTGCATAGTTCTATATCTTGAAACTTTCTTACCTATTTGTTAGATGACCATGTTTCTCTCTTTCTTTATACTTGAGATATAAATGTATTCCAATGCATTTAAACTACTTTACATGCCTCCAGAATTTATAAAAACTTTTTTATATAAAGTGTTTTATTTAATACATTATTTTAGAAATAGTACATCACTTTTAAAGTCTTTTCTTAATTTATATTCCATAATTTGAACTCTATATCATTATTTGTTTAAATATTAATTAAAATGAGAAACTTATTTATTTGAAAATTAAAAGTAATCCTTTGGTTGATTTATTATTGGAATCTTTTATGGAATCCGTGGTGAGACCCTACTGGTCTTTTTATCTCACACCCTACTTATGCCTTCGAGTGTTTATTGATTATAACCTTCTAGGTTTGAGCAAGGGGAAAGGATCTCTCAGAGCTGGATCTAGCTATTGAACCATTTATTGGGTGAGTTTTTTCCTTAGGGACTTGGGATGTTTTCCTATATTTTGGATCATAGGTTATAGTACTTTTGCATTTAATTCCTTATTGACTTCAAAAACATTTCTCCTAGTAGAGTTTCTTTTTTTATAAATAATGTTTTGTTTCTTTTTATGCCACATTTTTTGGGGAAAAATCATTCCCACATTCAATTTTTATGATGTGAGGTGCTAGTCATCAACCTTGGGGGATCAAGAACACCCTTCTCACTATGTCAAGTTCGGCTCAATTATCTGGTTACAAGGGAACTCGGGCAAGTTCATAAAATGGAGAGCGGACCAGGTCCTCCTATAGTGAAAGCTGCATATATAAACATTTATCTTTACAAGAGTATTCTTTATGGAATCTAGTATATAGAGAAGATGATGAATCAGACCAAACCATTCATGTTTGATCTTTTTCATGTGTTTCAGGGACAACACCCATTATTTTTGATAGGTGAGGGTGGTCCATAGCTGGCTGATCTATGAGTTGAATTTATTCAGACTATTCTTGATCACCTAGAGGACCCTTGGGATAAGTGGGTAAATAGGAGTGTCTGTATGTTTCAATGAGTAAAATAACATATGTGGGATGTTCTTATCTAGGGAGGCCAATAGGTTGGGTTGAGCAAGGCAGATTTTCTGACCCGATTTTTTAGTCATGCCTTATTTGATCCCTTATGATGTGACAAGGTTAGGGGTTATATGGGATTGAAATATTTTTGATCCCTTATGATATTCAGGTGCAACTTAATATATTCCACCAGACATATTTTTCAGATATCATGAACCAATAATTGATCATTAAGATGTACATTAATGAGGGCCAGGGTTCTTGGAATTTTTCCACTAGTTGTAATTGAGGTGGTGATTCCTTGGGAAGCTAGAAACATTTTTCAGATGGGTCAAGTCGATGTGGTGGTTGTTGGTCTATGTTGAGTGGTGATTCATATTTTCTATTATAGGGTGGTATCATGGTAGATTTCCATTAGTGTTGTGGTCTGGAGAATCTGAATTCACAATGTATCTAACCTATGTAGGAGTTCTATTATTTTTGAAGGATTGGGAATCTATTCCATTTTTATTGGAGTTCTCTAAAGGCTGCTAGTGATATAGGAAATGGATTAATGCAGTGTTTTTGATCTGGATTTGTTGTGCCTTATATGTTAGTAGTTGGTAATCCATATGGTTTTTAGGTCATCATAGAGGGTATAGAGCTCAAGGTTAGGTACAACAATGCCAATATGGTAATACAATTAAGTGTATGCACGTAGGAGATTAATTCCATGATTTAAGCTAGATGTATGTCGTTTGTCCTACCCGTGTGGAACATACCATCAGACTATCTACTACTTGGGGTAAAAACTTAGTAGATTTGATGTTTTCTTATGATTTATTTGGTATATTATCCCCACATTACTATTTTTCTATCCATTTTGTGGGATTTTTGGGTGTAGTTGCGCAGTGACTTTATGGAGTGTGGTAGATTGACAAACCCTTATACATGAAGTTACAGGGGATCCACAAGTGTTCATGTTGTGCCTAAATCATTAGAAGTTTCATATTCTACTGGTATTTATATATTTTGTAAATAGGTGGTTTCAAAATAATTGTCATGATGGATTGGATTGTCTTTTAAATGGAAATATCAATTTCTATCATTGACGAGTGTTTTTCACTTCTCGAGAGGGTGATAACATTGAATATGTTGGAAAATGGGATACACATGCAGGTTGTACATGACTTACTAACAAATGAATTTGTGGAATCATTTATCAGGTTACTAGTTTCATCTTAGACAAGGTAAATACCACTAGGTAGACTTCCCTCTTATCGTTGATCAGTTTTGGGATGTGTTTCGTGGGGATTTTTTAGGATTAAAATCATATCATGGGATCAAATTTAATATCAATATTATGCAGGCAGTAAAACCCATTTCTATTCTTCCATACAGAATGATAGTGGTAGAGCTTCAATAATGGAAATTATTGTTAGAGTATTTAGAGGTGATGGTGCTGATCTATCCAGGAACAACCCCCTAGGGTGATACAGTCTAATTCACCAAAAAAATGGGGATAATTATTTGAGGTTATATGTTGACTATAACATGCTCAATTAAGTGATGGTAAAAACATGATATCCACTTCCTAGTAATGATGATCTAATCAACCAACTTAAGGGTGTCTAGTTTTTCACAATTATTGACTTTTGATCGGGGTACCCTCAGTTGAGGGCGTGACCTACCGATGTTCCTATTATAGAATTTAGTACAAATAGCCTTCACAAGTACCTAGTAATGGTTTTTGGGTTGATGAGTCCATCCATGATATTCATTTATATGAGGAATAGATACTTCCAACCTTATTTAGAGTCTTTTTTTCTTGTTCATCGACAACGTCCTCGTATAATCCATAAAAAGTGAGTAGCATGATCACCATTTAGAGATAGTTTCAAAACTAGAAAATGGAACTATTTCCACGGATCTATATCCACGGTTTTGTGGCCTATAGTCACCGTTTTCCCAACCGTGGAAATAGCCCATGGCTATTGCCATGGTTTTGTGGCCAATGGACATGGATTGTAAAACTATATCTATATGACAATTTTTTCATTTCCCTATGGCCATGGTTCTCCAAAACCATGGCTATAGTGTTCTCGCGCATCCGCAGGAAAAAAAATTCCCACCAAAAATTTGGCGGGAATCCCTATCTCCATGATTTTGAGTCTATTCCCGCAGTTTTTATTAAAATATATATTGTAATATATATACATGTACCCAAATTTTGGAAAGGTGTAGTGGTAAGTGCGCTGGACTACATAGTGGAGGTGGAAGGATCAAATCCCACTGGGGAAATTTATAATTTTCGCTATTGCCATGGTTTTCAGAGGCTATAGCCACAGTTTAAATCGAGGATATATGTCAAGCACCACGGTTTCAAATTTGGAGGACTATTGCCACAGTTTTTAAAACCATGGAAATAGGTAGCTATTGCCACGGTCAAAACTGTGGCAATAGGCTGGGACCTAATGTCACGGCGATAGTGGCCACGGTTGGAAAAAACCATGGCCCTAGCCTTTGGCCACGGTTTTGCGGCCTATTGCCATGGTTTTGAACCGTGGAAATATCTCTTTTTTCAGTTGTGTTTTGAGATCTTTTAAAGGATATATGTTTTATACCAACCTTTGGAAGTATAGGTTTTGGTTGGATATAGTTCACATCATATTCTTTGTGATATTTGAGATAGGGGTGTTAATAGATCCAAATAAGATGGAGGTCATGGTTTTTTAGAGGATGCCCAAGAACATCTTTGAGGTTCGTAGTTTATTAGTGTTAACATAATATTAGTATAGATCTTTCCAAAACATATCCCACTTAGTAATGACTTTTAAGGGCCTGGATAAGATATGAGTGAAGTTTTAGTGGTCTGATTCTCATGGAGAAGCCTTCATAGAGATAAATAAGAGATTGAATTTTTCACCAATTCTAACCATACTCAATCCACATAAGAATTACACTCTATATTATGATTACTTGGATATTGTATTGGGTAAAGTTATGATATAGGATATGTGGGTATTCACTTTTTCATCCAAACATATGAATTTATATGAATGTAATATCCCAACTCATGTTATAGAGTTAGTTTTGGTTATGCAAGCCTTGAGGTATTGGTCGAACTACCTTCTAGGAGAGGGGTTTTTGGTTGAAACTAATTATAAAATCATGAATTATATTTTATCATGGAATTATTTTTACCTTTTCTTAGGTAATATGGGTTTAATACCTAAAATCCTTTGATTTTAAGCTAGCATACACTCAAGGGAATGGGGATGTTATTGTAGATGTATTGAGCATGATGACTCAAACCCAAGTGGTTTTGGAGTTCAGTAGTGAGTAGTAGGTGATGGATATGTTCTCTAATATATGTTTGGATGTATAAGAGAACAAGGGTGGAATGACTATAGCTTCTATATCTATTAATTACTCACTTATAGATATGTTTAAGGAAAATAAGCTTTCAAACTCACACTATTGAGTGGTAAGGAATTGTTTATATGGTGGGGATCCATTTCTTAATTGGTCTCTAGATTCTGATGAGAATTTTTATCATTTTGGATAAGTGGTAGTCCCTATAAGAACACATGAGGATATAATGATGTTCATCGATGCCATGAAGTGGTTAGTGTACCTAGGTCTGAAAAAGGTGTTCTGGGATATATACAGAAAGTATTGGTGACCTGGAATAAGGGAAATCATAACAAGTTTCATCACTCGATACCTCACCTATTACCAAGTAAAGGCTGAGTAACGATAATATTTTGGCCTAATACAGTCATTACCCATTGCATAGTAGAAATGGGATTATGTTACAATGAACATTGTGGTAGTATTTCTAAGGATGTGATGATGATATGATTTTGTTTGGGTCATCAAAAATTAGTTAATGAAAAAGTTCCATTTATTTCCCATAAAGGGGACTTATTTAGAGGATGATCTTTTTGGATTATATTTCCATAATTTTTTATTCTTGTATGGGATTTCATAGAGTATAATTTGTTTCCAGGATTCCCACTTCACCTTGATATTTTGGAATGGATTTCATAAGGTGCTAGGAATAGACATATACTTGAGTATGACTTATCACCCATAGATGGATGGTCAATCTAAGAAAACTATACAAACGATGGACAAAATGTTATAAGAATGTGTCCTTGATTTGGTAGCTTTTGGAAGAGTCATATCTCTTTAGTGTAATTTTTTATAAATATAGTTATTAGGAGTCTAATCAGATGGATCAATCTAAATCCTTATATAGGACACCATGCTCATTAAATTTATGATGGTTGGAAGTTGGAGATTCATCCATGATTCAGCCAAGCCTCATGTAGAAGAATACTGAGCATATTTATTTTATCAAAACGAACTTAGAAACCATCTAGAGTAGGTCGGTATATTGTATTGATCAAATACTTTTTTCATTACAATTTGCGGTTGGAGAATGGGTTTTCTTAAGAATGTTTTTAGAGACTTGAGAAGCATCAGATTCATAAGTGTGGGAAGTTTACATTGATATTTCAAAGGTAATTTGAGGTGACAAAGAAATTTGGAAATATAGTATATTGATTGGATATTACACTGATATATTTAGCTATTCATAACATATTTTACTCATATCAGCATTAACTGTATCATCCAGTCCCATCTCATACTAATGATATTAATTATGTAGATCTAGACATCGATGCTTCCTTTGAAGAATGTTTTATTCTTATCATGTTCCATAGTGAGAAAAATCTTTATGGGAAGTTTTCTCTCTAGTATGACTGTTTTGGAATCATAGGATGAATTAGGTGGATACATGGGAATTTTATTCTAACATTTTTGTCTAATGGTCAGAATTATACTTTAATAATGCTCAGTAATTCTCAAAAGTATAAATTGAGAATGAGTTACCATAAGGTGGGAAGGTTGTTAGATCTTTGATTTTATCTGAGGTATGTTTCAAAGTATTTTTTTATCCTTGACTAATGTTTTTATTAGAGTTTGTTCTTGTTTTATAGAGAATTCTATGGGAACTTTGGGGGCTTAGGGCCATAAATTTTGAAAGAGGACTAAGCCCGCAACATAAAATGATCCAAGGGGTCCACTGGCCAGCCAATGAGGGTCCACTAGTCGGTTGGGGTCCTAACTAGTGACCTTGTTGGCCTTTTGGGGCTACCATAGATATAGTGGGCCATGGAAAAGCTGGTAGAAGCTAGTGGCTTTTTGGTGGTCTTTTATGTAGTTTTTATATAGGATAACCCCTGTAATTTCCCTAGGGATGCCCCTTTATTTTCTAACTCAAGATTTTTCTCACAATTTCACCCAGGAACACCTCATATGAACTACACTCCTACCTACTAAGTTATTGATAGATCTCATTTACCCCTTGTCCATTTTTTATACTATTTAAGGTGTTGGAGGTCTTCAAGTAAGGCTAAGTTTACTTTCTCTTTGATTCTACTTTCCTCTCTCTTGAGAAATTTATGTCCTTTTATATTTAATATGTACTACATTCAGGTCTTTTTTTATTTAATTTTTTTATTTTTATAATTCTCTTCCAAATATGGGGTTTATATTAGATGAGAAGTCTTCTACAGTAATATGGTAGTGGACCTAAGTATTTCCCTAAAATCTTTCTTAAAGTATAAATGCATGGGTTGTGTGGTTATGCTGACTTACCAAGCATCGATTGTAACTTTAATTAAGTAACTTTTTTGTGGCATTGCAATGAATCAATGTCCTATTATAAATTTTGATGACCTATATGAAGTGTAACTCTATTATAATTATATTATTGAGTACCCTACCATGAAATTATTTTAAAGTCCCTAATAGATGTGAATTGACCCTTGTAAAATGTAGGATGATTCCATGAGGAATCAATTAATTAAAATTTCCCTTAAAATGGGTAAATGTAACGATAAAGCTTTCAATATTTTTTATTTTAAATTATGAACTTAATCATGAAATGGTAATTTTTTGGTTTTAAATGGTTAAAGAATCAACCATCAAATTCTAAGGATTATCAAAATAAAAATGGTAATTTATAAACTAGAATAATGTAGTAATCTAATATGGTAAGTATGTGTGTGAATTAAATTATCAAATTTAGAGATAAAGGAAAACATCCTCATAGGTGGTGTTGAGATGCTTATAATGAAAACTCACTCATAGGAAGATTTATGATAAGTATAATACAAATTCCAATGCACGTAGTTTTGAGATATATATAATGCAAATATCAGTATAGGCAGTCTTGATGCTTGGATTAGTACTTGGGTTGGCTCAGTAATGTTATGTGCTAAGAGTACCCAACATAAGCCGAAGAAGGTAGGTGTGACCATGGGTGTCACTACAGAACCCAGTAACTAAGGTTATTTATTTTTATTTTAGTAATTTAACTTTTATTTATTCAGTTTTTGGTTTATAATACTCCTTCATGCACATAAATTCTAATGCTAGATTTATTTTGGGGTGTATTTGGTGATGAATTGTTGAGTTTTAGTCATACCTTTCCTTGGACCATTATCTAGTACCTGAGATGACATTATGGTTTTAGGACAATATATGGGTAAACATATGGTAATTGATGTTTGATTGATGGTCTATAATGGAGTATTGTAGATGGGGATTAGGCCACTACTTGGTCCATTTTGGGACATGTATTCATTTTTTTTCTTTTTTACTTAATCAATTTTAGACTTGATGTATATGTATTACTTATATACAAATGAGTCGCCATTCATCCATACAACTACATTATGAAATTGAATGAGTTGTATTGTTTTTTTGATTTTACTATGGCATTGTTTCTTTAGTATTTTTTGTATAATGTTTCCTTATTTATATTGTTTTTTTCACTCTGGCCTAGGGGTATAGTCTCCCCATGATATTCACATATACCCTCACTATTATTCGGAAGCCTCTAGAATTTGTTGAGGTGAACGTAAGATTACGTAGCATACATGGTTGAGGAAGTAGTTGAGTGGCCTGGAGAGTAAGGATTTACTATAATAAATGTTGTAAATCATATCACATGAAATCTACAACCTATTAAACTACATGTGGTTTGGTTTTCATTATTTAATTTGTCATCATGTTAACCCACACATAACACCTAGGGAGTTTTTGGGTTTTCCATGAGGGTTTATTACACGCTACATAATGTGTACAACTCGCTACATGCTATGTATTTTATGTATTCTCTGGAAAATATACTAGTAGTCAATAGAGGGCATGTATTAATAACATATAACATAATTTGAACACATTAATTCTATAATTTCCACAGGGTGAAACTATTTTGGGTTATATAGCTCATGTGCCAACTAAACATTGTGTACAAACTCGAAAACTATGTTCCAACTAAAGGTTGATAAAAAGTGTGTAATGAAACCAAATATTGAACCCACACATAACATGCTATAATTTCCAAAACTCATCCGTTTATGGTTAACCATTGGTACACAATTTTTATATTTTATTCACACGCCATGTATTCTAATCATGTATCAAGAATCTCCAACAATTATAGATGGGATCTTTGAGAATTCTTCATTTTTTGTTGGAATGTTTTATATCATATGAAACTAAAATATCATGGTACTTTGACTATTTGATTGATAATGAAAAATAGAAAAAAAATAACTAAAAAATATTTAATTCTTTTGAAAATTAATAAATAATTATAAATTAATATGTGATCACTCTAATACGACTTAATGGTTTTGGGGTGTCATTAAAGTGGTTGGTGCTATGCATAAAAATGGGGTTTCATCAACTTCTCTAGATAAATCCATATAACTTGAGGAATTAAACCCAAGTAAATTAATAGAGATGGTATTTTAATATATAATTTAAATTTAATTTATTTATATAATAATTACCTCCACTTGGAATTATTTCTTCATTAATGATTCATATTACCTATCTTAATATACTACCATTGTGATAAAGGTTCTTAGGGAAGAATCCCTCTAGTGATGTCAAAACATTCTCTATAAATCTCAAAAAATCACCATTGGAGCTCTGAGTTCTAGCATGGATTATGTAAACCACTTGTTTCATTTGTTGTTTATTTGAATAAGAATCTTTCAACATAAGAAATTTTCTCTCTGGATTTATTGTTCAATGATAGGGAGTAAGAGGATGATTGAATCTCATTTATTGAGAGTGTTTATGAGAATTTTTCTCTAGTGTTTGAGAGAATTTTCTTGAGAATCCATTATGTGCAAAACTCTATATATTTTATCTAAAATGTTATAAGTGGGTTTATATATCTATGTCGGAGAATTAATTATTTCATAAAGGCCCTTAACTAGTCCCTTAATCCTAAATAAAACCCCATGTTGAACAATAAAAATAATAATATTTACTTGACATGCACATAACGCACAATTTCTTAATTATAATTTCTTTAAATAAAAAAAATTATTTTTTATTTAAATGTAATTATATAAAATATATCATTTCATCCAGACCATTAAAAAGTCTCATAAATACTCCACAACATTTAACAAACATTGAATAATGTCTATTTATTTAAATAAATAAACACCATTGCTTATTTTTTTTAATATATATATATATATATATATATATATTATTTACCAAACTAGTGAATAAATATTTATTTAATATTAACGTCACCAAATAAATCATTATTTATTACATTGTGAACAAGAAAGATATAAATAAATATTACATAACCACGTAATTATTAGTTACCCTGTGAATTAATATTTATTTCACATCCTACTCACATATAAATTATTTTTTATAATTGGATATTGAATTAGGGTGATAAAAACATATTTAATAATTATTAAACCATATTTCAGGAATAATCTTTATTGATACTATTAAAATCAAATAGAATTTAATTGAGATTCTATATACACTTATTGTTTGACCATTTAGACCTTTTTCTCAGTGGAATTATATGAACTAGATAGTCCAAGACCGGATTATAGAAACTCAATAAGGTGACTGTAAAGAAATATGTTAATGTAAAAATGAAAAAAACATCATACAGATTATCATTAAGTTATATAGTTACTCTATCTCAAAATATCATCATGTTGGATGCATACTTTATGACATCAACCTATAAAAATGATATAAATTTCTTGGACTTCATGAAATGAACATGTAGTTAAACTAATATGTCTATAGATTTAAATTAAAATTCAATTTTAATCAAAGTTAGAGAGATATATAGTTCCAATAAAAAATGGAAAAATACTTTGAGACTTATTAAATAATTTCATATCACTTGTGACCCAACCAAAATTTCCTACCTCAAATTTAAAAAATTATCATGGTTTTTTTCAATAAATCGTATTAAAAGAGTCCTGATTTTCATTAATAATAATCTCATGTTAAAGGACCAATACACGCATCCACATATATGAATATCCAATGACACATAACATATGGAATCCTAATATGCATGTATATTCTCATAACCTCTTATATTAGATATTACTAAGAGAGAACATCATTAGAATATGCCTCACTGTATTATGGGAATCCAACAACTAATATCTTACATCATTTTCATCCTATCAGATAGATTCCATCCAAAAATAGAATATATATTTAAGAATATTGTCATAGAACTTAAAGGTTCTCATCATACCGGGGAACTATTATGACAATTCAATGTGACATGTACTCTAAGGATATTATCAAAATAATTTTACATATAATAACACTAATCATTTGATAATTTATTTATTAATATTCAAGTTTTTTAATATAGGGGAAACTGAAAGTAAAAAAGTCAATCGGTTCTAGGGAACCAACTCCAACACATAACATGTACCCCAATTCCTCCACTACAACCTACTTGAAGGACCTCATACAAAAATCATACATCAATAAGGATCATCATAGAATAGCCCTCAAATTAATGGGACTCTCATATCCAAATATTTTTATAATTTATATTTTTAAAACCTTCCCAATAAACATGTCTCCCATGCAATTGAAGTAAAATCACACCTAAATAACCAACAAAATTTACATCTTCAAGATAATATTGGGGTATCTTAATCTATATACCATATATATAAATAATAGGATTTACCACTTGTTCTAAACATAACATAGAATCAATGAAAACCTCTCACAGTAGTACATTACCACCATTGTTGGACAAATAATAAAAATGAGCGACTTCACACTCTAGTGCCCCCCTATTATACAATTTAATTAAATTCATCCTACTCCTTGTCCCATTTAACCTAAGATCACACGCCTAATACACAGTAGACCATACCTCCCATTAATATTATACAAATAACAAATCAATCACTGCCCATGCCCTTGGATTCATATTCCTGAGGCATCTTTATGCCTAAACCCATACATGATCACAAATTAAACATGTATCTGTTGTATCATACAAATATTCTACCTTTTCACTATATATATATAAGGAATCTATATTCCAAATATCATCCCATCTCTATCTCTTAGTATACCCTCATAGTTGAATACATATCCCAAGTTAAAAAAATCAAAGCCCCTTGATACTCTTCTAACAGACTCAACTCACTAATATCCTGAGTTTTATATAATAATAACAAGGATATTTAACCTATTATATAGAACATATCCCACATGGATTATATCCCTTGAAGTATCTCCCATGGTTCAACCAAAATCATTTTATTGAAATTATGCACCATTACCCCTATTCCATGCCTTTCATTACGGTCGGGCATTCCAATACCCATATAATCCCACTTTTAGGACATCATCACACTCATAAGCTCATTTATGATGTTACCCAAAAGAAATTATTCTTATTATATCTTCACAAAATAGGAAATGTTGGTACCAAGAAATGTTTCATATTACTCATTACACACCCTTTAATATAAGGATCTCATATCACTTAGGCACAACTATATCTCAACCTACCCACTCTCAGGATAGATATCCAATATATATAGATTCACGTAACCAGTTAGTATATAATAGGATAAGAAGATCGATATCCCATGGTTCAATCAATTAGAATTACATTGATATGTTATATAGGAAAAAACTATATAACTGGTATTTATAACAATAATAAATTTAACCCTTCCCCATACTAAGATCATCAATCACATATACGCATTTAGATGTCATGTGAATCCTATTTTTTTAATATAATTCATTAACGCGTACCTATTTCCACCTCATTACACAATAAAAACTATAAATCAATAAAATAAAACATTGTCCTTGAAAAAATCAAATAAAATTCAACAAACGGAGTAATAAAATCAATCCTAATTCACTGGAAACTTGGAATTAAACTCATTTATGAATTAGACATGTATAAACATTACATCGATCACAAGATCTGACTAGTACTATCTATATATACCATATAACAAATATTAAGACAAAGAAAATATATCTATTATACCACTTTATAATGTCCTTGATAGATCTACCTGAATAGTAACCAGATCTGGGTTTCTAGATGACCTAGGGAATGACAACTCGTACAGTAAATGGTTCAAACAATTAGTGGGGGTCTGATAATACCACATGGTGATACGATACCCTCGGTATCATTATGATAAATAAAAATAAAAATATATATCCATAACCATATTTCTAATTAGAGTGAAGTAATATATTTATAGTGTAATTTCTACCATAATGAATAACATACAAAATACTATGACAAAATAAACACTCGTAGGTCAAACAGTCTTACATATCGCAAGATTTTAAAATAGATGATCATACATTGTATAACAATGACTAAAAAATTAGATTCTTAACTAATATCTTCAATATCTCTTATGTAATTTATCTATAACCCTTATGATCTATCAGCTCATCCATTTACACTCAGGGCATCACCCATTCTTTCGTGGTAACTATATGGTCTGTGAACATACCAAAGTGCATATATAGGGCATAATGAAAAAAATTAGTATGCCACCACCAATAGTGTCCCTAATAAAAAACTAGTATATATGTACATACATGTAATGATTTATAAGGGATCTATAACTTCACTTTCATACCCATGTAAAATTGGGTGCTCAAGAAGTCACGGTGATAGTCATCCCATAATTACATCAACTGGTGCTAGAATGGGACAATTCTCCCATGGTATGATCCCAACATGAGAATAAATTGTCGATAACCAGTCAAAAATTAATAATTATACTGTATGATACATCACCATACCAACACCACTTGTGAATAAAGGTATCAATTAATGAATGATATATCACCATACTCATAACAACTTGGGTTAATGATGTATCTCTAGTTGAATGATTCATCACTATACTCATAACATATAGGGTGACTGATGTATCACTAGGTGAATGATATATCCCCAAAAAACTACTATAGTAAACAATGTATCCCCATAGAAGTAACAAATAGTGAGAAGTATGTATCACCAGGTAAAAATGTATCAAAAGACAATATGGTTAATGATGTATCTCTATACTCAAAACAACTATGGACAATGATCTATCAGTAAGTGGATAATGTGTCACTAGAAAAACTACCCCGATGATGATATATCTTCACACTCATAAAAACAAGAGAAAATGATGTATCACTCAGGGAATAATGTATCACCACCAAATATAATATGGAAAATGATGTATCTCCATACTCATAACAACTAGGGTAAATGACATATCTATAGGTGAATGATGTATCTCAATAACAACAACTTGGGATAATGATGAATCGCTATAATTGTAAATAAAAGGGTGAAAAATGTATCTAAAGGTGAATAATAGATCACTACACACTCATTAAAGGCTGAATTGTAGATCACAAACTCACTAACTCAAACTAAATAACATACCACCTATGAACATTATAAGTATGATTGACACATCACAAACAATGTGAGCAGTTGACTTACCACCAATATAACATCAGGGGTGAATGATGTGTTATCGATACAAATTAGAAGGTGAATGATATATCAAAAATTTAATAATAAAGAGTGAATAATGTAAAACTATGTCAATAGAGAAGGTTAATGATTCATCACCACAATTATAAACAATTCATCACTAAATATATTTATGGTGAATGATTTATCAATGAAGCATTTATTAAATTGAACTTTAAGTGTTCACTAGATTACCCATTCTCATGACATCATAAAACTAGGAAAAATGTTCCAAGATCATCCTTTTTTCAGAATGGATTTTGATCCTATAAAATTTTCCCTAATCATAAGGGTCGTGCTATAGTTGGAACTCTTCATACCAAAGTACCATAAAAATTTTATTTAACCCCCATAGACTAACCAATACATAATTTTATATTATTAATAGCCACTCAATTGTGTATATCAAGTCTCACTAAAACAATTTAGGTAAAGGAAACCCCTCAAAATTTCATTCTAAAATTATATCCCCACTTTCCCCTCAGGAAAACATCCCATAAATAGGAAAGAGTTCCAAGTAGAAGTATTAAAAGAAATATATAGATTTATATTGTCCATACTTGTCTTTAAAAATATATGTGAAACCATTTTTGTTCCAAATCTGGTTCATCATTAGAAACATTCCTATAATCATACCACATATTGAAGATTCCAAATCAATCCTTTGCCTCCTCCATGGACATCACTCTAGGTGTGTTTCACATACCAACAAGGCCTACATGGGTCAATAGATCCATAACATAATGATGTAATCTATCCCCAAATATGAATCTCATTCTAAGAAAAAAATTTGCATGGGAAATATAATCACCAATTTCAAAAAAATAAGTAAACAATTATAAAGGACTCACTATGAGCCTAATAGGACTTCTTATCCCCACCTCGCATATGGTAAACCACTTGAATCTTCTATATCGTCTACTCAAACCTACTTAACAATGCTTAATATACCAAAAAATATATACACAACCATATAAAAAGGTAATATTAGGGACCATCAACCCAAATTAATTTGGTATCCCCTTAAACAAGCTTTCTCAATCCTTATCCAAGAAATCACTAAACATCATCATCATCAACAAGCCTCTAACTCATCCATAAGGATCCATAACTAACTATAAATAATTAGACATAAATGTTTTCAAATTAACTGGTGATGTATCCTCATAAAAACCTTGAGAAAAGGGGTTCATTCCACTCCTAACATACCCCAATTCTACAAACAAACAAATACCCATCAGTTGACATCAATTCAACAAACAAATCATTCCCATTAAATAAAAAACAAAACAAAACCAGGTTTGAGACATACTACCAATGAAACTGTATGATAACATCCTCCTTTCACGTCCTCTATTATCCCCACCCATAAGAATCATCCTCATGGAATGATTCTACTATGCTCTCATGGAATAATCATCAAAATACCTGAATCCAAACAACTAGAATTAGAAAAAAAAGAGTGGTGGAATGAGGAGGATATAATTTATAATATATCTCACCACAACTATCAAAACAACAATCCTAAGAATATATAGATAAAAGAAAGAAAATATGGGAGAAAATATAGAAAAAGGGACAACCTGCCTTCAAAAATTGGTTGGCTAGAGTAATGATCCCCGATGGGGGTCATAAAATAAGACTCTTAAATGACTATTTTTTCACCATTAAAAAATGTAATATTTGGTGTACTAGAACCAACTGTTTATACATTGATTACATGAATATTTAATTTATTTAAATATTAAACATCTTATTACATATTGTCCACTATTCTAAAAGACTATAGTTGATGCACGCCTGTCGTAGGGCATGGAAAAACAATTATTTCCTAAGTTAAAATGCAGTAATGTGGTTGACCTAGGATTTATCCCGAAGAAGAGTGCACACAAAACAGTTCATCAATTTTAAATGTGGGTAAAAATGTGGTGTTTTTAGAATAAATTAATAAGATAATGATTGAAATGAAAATTAAAACTCAAATGATTGAAAAAACTATGATATTAAAAGGTTGATTAGGTCGGGGTTGGTTTCCAAATTTTAATTCTATCCTTTTTAAATTAAATTGAAACCTTTTCTTCTGAGTTGATTAAAATGAGTTTTCACAATCATTTCCTCTCACTTCCTTGGTGAAATTATGATGCTGAGAGAAAACCATACCACAATCTCAGTTTGGTCAAATATCCTTCCATGTGCAAAATAGTTGTATTGAATATCAACAATTGATGTGGGAAATACCTGATCGGGTCTTGTTTATCCTAAACAATCGAGAAAATTCACTACCCCTTTTACACATACTGACGATCTTCAAGTACTTCACCAATAATCCTTGGTATGTTTCATCGTATATAAACCAAAAATTAGTGGAGAGAGACAATGATTATTTTACCATGTAAAAAATCAATAACGGAATTAAAATTCAAGAACAATAGCACTTGATAATAAAATCTTCTATATGAAATTGAAAGCAATTTTGAAGAAGAAATCAATTTCATTCAATTATTTCTAAGAAATCAAGAATTAAAAAATAGAAAACCAATGCTTCCCCAATCACTCAAAATGTTTACCCCCCCATGGTAAGTGTAATAAAGATGAATGGGGAAGAATAATTCATTACAAATATATGGAAAAGAAAATAAATAAAAGAGAGAAAGCTGAAAATTTCTCCCCCTTTGTGACCTCGATAGAATGGGATGGAATGAGATATGCTCTAAGAGGGAGGAGCTCCCTCCTTTTATACCTAGAATATGTCCCCAAAATGTTGATGCATTTTACCCCTAATAATGAAATATTCAAGTGTTTAAACCTTCTTGAATGTTGTTCATAATTATCTTTTCTGTATCTCCTCAATATTTAAGAATATTTGGACAATTATTCTGAGAGTTACGCCTATTTTACTATGATAATTTATTTTTTCCACTCAGACTCACGAAATTGAAAACATCCACATTATAATGCTTTAATGACAACCAAAACGGCCAATTAATGCATCTCAGACTTCATGAAATATTTTCCAAAACATCTTGTTCATCTAGATAGTGAATTACATAGTAATGGTGAACACCATGAACAAGTTATGGACCCCACACCCAAAATCTACAAATCTGTACACAATTTTTGTGGTCCAACTTGTGAGCTTCTTTTGAGACTCCATATGGTCGATTTAGATTTTTCTCAAGAAGGATGAAATGAATCCCTGGATGTGTAGAATCTTGAAAAGAAATAATTATTCAATTTTTATTAATATAGAATATGTGATGGCTAAAATACAGAAATAATTCAAAACAGTTAAGAATCCGAAATGGGACATTTTTACTATTCAACTCAAAATATCACCAATATCATAAAAATGCAGCAATTTATCTTAAAGTAACACTTTGGTGGGTTTAAAAAATGAAATTAAATGTAAATTTAATTGAAAATATTTTATCTATCAATTCCCCCACACTTAGCACATGGACTACTGGAAAAGTGAACATCAAAATCAAATCAAATCTAAAACACATACCAATGAGATTTACCAAACCCACAATAAGAAACAAAAAGATATCATACCTCATCAAAAACAATTGTTTCAAGTTCTCTATGTTATATTGTTTAATATATTTCCACTTCATTTCTTATCCCATGCACATGAAATACCTACCTCACATGAATTTTCTCTCATCTCACAATTGTAAATGTTAAACAAGGCTTTTCTCATCAAAACTCACATAAGAGTCACCATAGGCTTGATAAATTCCTATCTTATCTACCCAATGTGGGTCAAGGACATGTGTTTCTCGTGATTACATTTTAGGATTGTTTTTTGGCTTCCTCTTGGTAGGATTTATATGTTATAAATTCTGAGGCTGAAAAATGACGGCTTGGCACTTTTTGAAGAAAAACTAAAAGATTATAATTTTCACTCAAGCATGGTCTCATTCTCTTCTATTTTGTATAAAATTGGCTCCATCATTATAAGAACTCAAGGAATGTTCATGAAATTTATCATTTTACCAGAAAACATTTCTTCTCAACCATGATTTTTCTTGAAAGATACAGATAGGCATAGCTTTTTTTACATTGGAAGCTCCAGAAAGGCACAACATATTTTATCATGAAAGCTCTAGAAAAGACACATATTTTAATAAAATGAAATCTTCAGTAGAAACATCAGATCATTAACATTTTATTTCCCACCCAATGTATCACCAAATGAGGCAGTACATCACAATACATCATCCCACACACTTAAGTTCAACTAGATCATGAAATTTCACATCAAGAGTAGGTTGGATAGGGAAACTTGGCTTGTAATGTGGCTAACCTAATAGGTTGTTCATGGATTCTAAGGGATACAAGGATTAATGTATAAGGTAGGCCGTAATAAAAAGTATCATTTTGAAAATGGCGCTTAAAACCAAATAAATGCCTCAATCATTTAAAACACAAGTACCTCAAACCCTTAAGTATTGACAGGAATAAATATAATTCTAGTTAAAGAAATAATGGTTTGTTTCTCTCAAGAAATGAGGTGAATGTAACGAATAAGAAAAAAAAGGTAAATAAGCCTCATAGGAAAGTGATTTCAAAAATAAAGACAGTGATATGTAGTATGGGATTTAAAAATCAGAGTACTTTTCATGAAATTCCAAAAGATTTGAACTTGAAACAAAGTCATTTCAGCATTCATTTAAGCTCAGATTCAGGGAATATATTGCTTCATACATTGAAATGGGTTTAAAAAATATAAATGATAATCTTTGCAGCTCAAAATTTTTGACAACACACTAAATTTTAAAAACTAAACCCAAAAATATCTGAAAAACAAACAATATTTTTCTAAAAAAGTAAACCATAAATCAAATGAAAATCCTAATCTATAAAGGTTCCCTCCCCCACACTTAAATGATGTTGTGTCCTCAATGAATTCAAATGGATCTAACATGTACAAAGATTTTTGGTTGATTCACAACAAACAAGTAAGTATAAAGGAGAGTTACAACCTGACTTATTCGTAGTGTAACATTGAGTTAAGCTCCTAAGTGTTGCACAATGAAAACCTACAAATAAAAGAACAAAATAAAACATAATATATTTATTGAAATAAACAAAAGTTTAAATAGGATGAGAATATAAGGATAGAACATTGTTTAATCCCACAAGTGGTTTATGGGTTTTAACTACCTCCAAATTTTCAGTTCTAATCATTTATCCCCAATCTGATGGTGGGTGAAGTTTATTGCTTATAAACCAACAAAAAATTTTCTTTCCAGCAATCACTTGTTCCTTTTTGTTGAGAAATCTATGGATATAGTATACCGAGTCCACCCCCATTGAAATGAGATACTACATGCAAGGTGGGGTTAAGACAATGAATGAGTCCTTCTATTTATTGGATTCCACTTGTACAATATCTTCTTTATTCTCCAGTGGTTGATGATGGTATTCAACATCAATGGAAAAATCAAAGGAAAGTTAGAGTGTAATTCTACTTAACCAAAATTAAACACTGAAGTGTCAATATAAAATTATGTCCTTTCAATATCTGCAACTTTTGTCTCATTTTACTTAGGAAGTGCCACTTTTATCTCCTCATGAACACCCTCTAATAAATATTCAACAATTTCAGGGATCCCTAGATGTTACACTTCATATGAATCTTCTTTTTCATCACCTTCCTCTATGTTAATACATGTTTTTTTTAGTCTGAAAAATTATAACAATGGGAGGTATTACCCAATTCAGTTTCAACAAAATAAAATGATAATGAGTTTATGAAAATATTATCTCCCTAATTTTGTTCAACTTTAATTTCATCTTTGGTGGGAGGTTTCATGTGTAGTTTAATTTCATTATATAGAGGTCGGTAGTCATATTCCATTGTATTCCCTTCAAATTCCACTACTTGGGTGGTTTTTTCCTTCAATGGTGTTGGATCTTCTACATTATGAGGAATAGTTTGAAAAATTAGTTCTTCACACTCATTCCAAAAGTTATCAAGATCTTTTTTATCTCCCATATGTAATTCAGTAGGAAAATAATCATCATAAATCTCACCCAACAGTGATTGAGATGGGCTCAATGGATCTTCTTTTAAATTCATTAAGGCCTCCATGGGTTCTTCAACTTGAAAGATATATTGTTCTACTTATTCCACTAATTTTTCTGGTTTTGGTTCTTGTTCTATCTCTAGTTGTTTATCTTGTGATGTATGTACATATTTCTCTATCCAATCTATTGTGCTCTCCAGGTGATTCGCTATTGAGCCAATTCTATCAAGTTGGGATTTAATATCCTTGTAAACTTCTCCTTCTTTGTGTTGAACCTGTGAAATCTCATTTAGTACCTCAAATATTTCTTGATAAAATTCTTGAAAATACTCCTTTAGTTCAATTAATTCTCAGGAAAAACCCTCCATCACTGGGTTTTTGAGGTTCCCTTTAAAGTTTTAAATGATATCCATGAATTTTTCCTCCTTGATGATTTGGATTAGAGCTCCCTGAATCTACTTAGCCATGAAAGAAATACTATACTCTGTAGACCAAGGTGAGTTAGAAAATTTTTATTGCACTTGTGGGAATGTGTTCCATGAATTAATGTAACAATCATTTGAAAATAACATGGAAAATATTTGTTTTCTTTTTGTTTTCTTTTATCTGAAAAGATTAAAATATTTTTAATTTGATTGTGGCACTGCCTCCCCGGCAACGATGCCAAGTTTGACGCACACCTTTTGTAGGGCATGGAAGAAAAATTATTTCCTAAGTTAAAATATAGTAATGTGGTAGACCTAGGATGTACCCCAAAGAAAAGTGCACACAAAATAGTTTGTCACTTTTAAATGAGGGTAAAAACAGGGTGTTTTTAGAATAAATTAATAAGATAATGATTGAAATGAAAATTTAAATTCAAATGATTTAAAAACTATGAGATTAAAAGGGTGATTATGTAGGGCTCAGTTTCTCAATTTTAATGCTATCCTTTTTCAGTTAAATTCAAACCTCTTCTTCTATGTTGATTAAAGTGAATTTTTATAATCGTTTCCTCTCACTTCCATGCTAAAGTTATGACAGTGAGAGAAAACTTTACCAATATCTCATTTTGATAAACTATACTTCCATTTGAAAAATATTTTTATTGAATATCCTCAATTAACATGTCAAATACCTGATTGGGTCTTGTTAATCCCAAACAATCAAGAACATTCACTACCCCTTTTACACATACTGACGATCTTCGAGTACTTTACCACTAATCCCTTGTCTATTCCATCATATATAAACCATAAATTAATGGAGGGAAATAATGATTATTTTACCAAGGTAAAAATCAATAACATAATTAAAATTAAAGAACAATCACACTTGGTAATAAAATTCTCTATATGAAATTGAAAATAACTTTGAAGAAGAAATAAATTCCATTCAATTACGACTAAGAACTCGTGCATTTCAAAATAGAAAATCAACCCTTCCCCAATCACTCAAAATATTTACCCCACCATGGTAAGGGTAATCAAGATGAATGGGGAATAAGAATCCATTACCAATATATGGAAAAGAAAATAAATAAAAGAGATGAAGCCAAAAATTTCTCCTCCTTGGTGTCCCTGATGGAATGGGATGGAATGAGATATGCATTGGAGGGAGGAGCTCCCCTCCTTTTATAGCTAGAATATTTCCCCAGAAAGTTGATGCGTTTTAGACCCATTAAATGGCATCTTCATGCAATTATCTCATCTTGAATGTTGTTCCTAATTATCTTTTCCATCTCTCCTAGACATTTAAGCATATTTGGACAAGTATTCCACGATTTATTCCCATTTTACTCTGAAAATTTATTTTGTCTAGTCACACTCTCCAAATTGCCAATGTCCAGATTAGAATGCTTCAATGGCCACAAAACAGCAAATTCACGTGTCTCAAAATTCATGAAATATGTTCCGAAACATTTTTCACATACAAACACATAATTACATAGAAATTGGGCACACCATGAATGAGTTATGGACCCCACACCAAAAATCAATAGATCTGTAAACAGTTTTCATGGTCCATCTTGTGAGATTTTTTTGAGCTTCCATATGGTCGATTCAGGTTTAGTTCAAGAAAGATGAAATGAATCCCTAGATGTGTAGAATCTGTAAAATAAATAATTATTCAATTTGGATTAGTGTAGAAAATGTTATGGCTAAAATAAAGAAATAATTTAAAATAGTGAAATTTTTGAAATTTTTCATATTTATTATTCAGCACAAAATATCACCAATATCATAAAAATGTAGTAATTTATCTTAAAGTAACACTTTGGTGGGTTTAAAACAATGAAATTAAATATAAATTTAATTGAAAATATTTGATCTAACATTAGTGTAATAATGTCATGGAGTATTTGTCACATTGATAAGGTCATAGTAGTTACCCGCTATGATGAGAACCTTGAAGTGTTATGAAAATATTCTTAAATATGATTTTGTGGTTGGATAACATACTATAATGGGAAACATAATATACAGATCTTCAGGTGTGAGTACTCGTAACCAGATAAAACTTCTTCTCATGAAGTTCCCACTTGGTAATCTCCATAACGAGAGATTATAAGAACAGGCCCGCCAGTAGGAATTCCACATGTTTTGGTTTCATTGGATATTTCTATTTCAATAGTGTGTAATGATCCTTACACTTAATGATTATCAATAATACATGTCATGACACCTTCACTTTGATTTGCTGATGAAAACCATCATACAGACAATTTGTGGAAAGTGGGGAACATTGGGTGGGTCACGGATGACATGTTATTAATGGATAAGTTGAGGAAGGATTTTTCCCTCCCATTTATAGAAGCTGATATCTCGACCCTTTGATTAAAATATAACTATCATGAAAAATTACATGATGGTGGTGTAACGACGAGTTTATTTCAGGTATTCAAAGAATGGATTATCAAGCACAAAGGTTGATGATACTATCAAGAAACCTTCTTGATGAGGTATTCATACAAAATGATTATACTACATAGTGAACATTCGTATATTGATTTTGTTGGTGTGACTTTAAGTTCTTTCTCTTGGGTGTCTTGACCCGTTTCTAGAGATAACTCTTGGACTTTAGGCAAGGTCGCCTAATTCCAATGAGAAAAAATCCTAGAGGGTCACACACTAAGTGTTTTTAGTGGTCTTAGTGAAATTCTATTTGAACCAAATTGATGAAATAAATATTATTCTCGAGAGAGTGGAATATTTTTATTCAAGTTAAAATGATCGTATAAATTAAATAAATATTTATTCACAAAATTGTGTTCAAAATATATTTATTTATTTTATATAAAATTTAAAAAATATTTATTTACTAGTTTTAAAAATAAAATATTTATTTAAAAGAATAATTTATTTATTTATTTATTTATTCAGGTGTTCAATAAATGGAAGTAGAGTTCAAGGGACCAAGGTCGGTTTGGTAGTAAAATAATTATTTGTAAGACGATAAATAATTATTTAACTAGTTGGAATAAGTTAAAATAATAATAACGCTGGTATTATTTTGTGAGGTTGAATTTTATTTATAATTTTGTTTTGCACAAATTGACGCTCCATAAATAATGACATGGTATTGTAATTAAAATCATGAGTCTTCTCTAAGTTTAGGAATGTATTTAATTTCTGTTACGTAATTAAATATTGTAACTGAAACCCCATGTCGATAAATAGACACATACATCTATTGTTCCATGTACATAACTGCACGCCCGGTGAATTGGGAATTGTTGATCTAAATGATTTCTCTTATGAATCCTCTTCCCACCCCTCTCAAGAACAAGAAGAATTCTTGAAGACAGAAGAACAAGTGATCAAGAATAAATTACACAAGACACTCGCTTCGTCGCACCAGCACTCGAAGAACGAGTGGTGTTGATCAGAGGTCATTGGTGCATATGTGGATCATCGCTAGAGGGATTATGGTTTAGACCCTCACGAGCACAACAAGACAAACTGTAAGGGTCATTCTGGACAATCTAAATCATCAAAAAATAAAGTACCAAAGATCCAGGTATTATTTTCTTTATAAAATTAATTAAATTAATTATAAACATGATGTGCAAGATCCTTTATCTCTTGGATCTGGAGAATTTCTTCTTTTGTCTAAATATTTGATTTTAATCCATGGATACTGGCATTCATCTTCGTATTGATCCCTGATTGGTCATCGATTATAGAAAAGGAAAAGTTGGGCCCACCCAATGATGCTCATTCTGCTGCCTCTGGATCCTTCAAGAGGTATAAGAGTGAGGTCATCATATTTTATAATTAGTTAATTATCATTGATGATTTATACTTTAATAATTTAGTTTTTCAATTCAAAGTTTAATCGTACTATTAATTTGAATTTCAGGATCTATTCTTCCTCTATTGTTTCTCGTATATTTCATAGAAATGAATAATTTTTGGATTAAAATTAAAATGAGGAACTCGTCAGGAGGCACCGAAGATTCTACCCAGGTGACACAAAACTACACGTCGTGTGTTTGTAATTGCATGTGGTATTTTCTTCCATACATAACATGTAATATAGACTACACACTATGTAGTCTTTCCCTGCGCATCGGGAGTAATTCGGTAAATACTCAAGCCATGTGCATTTATTACACGCGGTGTAGTTAATTTTACACCACATGTTGCCTAGGAAAAATTGGAACACAGATACCAGATTATACACCATGTTACCCATTGGAAAAGACATGTAGTCTCTTCAGGTTAGAGGCCAAACCATGTATCCCACACACAGCTAAGCATACTGGTAACTGTGTAACACGGAGACAACACGACTTGTATCCCACTGTACATGCCGTGTACTACAAAATTTATGATGTCTTCCTCCCACACTAAGTCCCTAGGCATGTTCTTCAGGAAAGGCAGTGAAGGTAGTACACGCCATATAGTTGTAACTACACGTTGTGTACTTTACTAAATAAAAAAAGGTTAAAAATTTAATTTTTGTTTAATGTTCATAACTACTTATATTGTATAAATCATACTACAAGTTGTTACTCTATGCATTGAAGCGTCATGTATGCCATAAGTTAGAAGTGTAAAATAGTATACCAATATAATACATGTTTGGTATATTTGAATGGGTATTCATCATTTTTCCTCCAAGGTGAATTTATGTACAATGATGAGAATCTCAAATAAATTTAGAAAAGAAATTAAGATAAAAGGACTGATTAATTAAAGATAATAATAAATCGATTCAAGCATGATTTATCTTAATAAGAACAATTAAATAATTGAATTCTAGATATACTAATTACATAATTCATGAATGATCAAGAGATAGACCAGACCATTGTATCTCATTGATTTTCCTTTTAATTTATTTATTAAATTAATTTGTTGTCATGCGAGCCATCTCTCCTCACTAATATGTAGGTTTTGTGTACCCATGGGTTATTTTATGTAAAACCAATCTTACCCCTCACCTACATGTGAGTTTAAAAGCATATGTAATGCATGGAACACCCAAGTTAGTGGAGGCATCTCAATCTAGATCCAACATGAAACCAAACCCAAGAGGTGCAGAGGTGGATAGGTGGAAAGCTGTAAACATGAACCCAAATGGTTCAAGGTGTTTCTCCCCTAGGTCAATGTCATTTTATCAACCACTGGCTAATCTAACCATTATAAAATCTAATGATTATACCCTTTTCTTTATTTTATTTCTATCATTTCCATGGTTTATCATTTTGGATGTGTTGTCGTAATCACATAATTATTGAATTAAACAAGCATACAAGATAGAACTAAAATAAACCAGTCTTATGTGTAAATATTATTAAAACATTTTTAATCACTTAAGTAAGTTCCACATAATATTAACAATCATGTGATAATTATAATAATAAATTCACGAATAAGAGATAAAAATTCCTCAAATAAAATATTAAGTCAGACCAAGTCTTTCGTTACAAGAATAATGGAAAAACCCAATAAAACTATGTGTTTGACCAACTCTGGTTCAGAAACATAATTTTATATAGGAATCCCTTATTAAAGGCTTTAGGTTGACTTAACCATATTACATCAAGTGGAGTAACCCTTGTTAGACTTGGTGTAATATTGGAGGTAAGAGTTGAAGAAATCCAAAGTTTGGATTTTAGGATTGGGGAGTCCACTCAACATATCAAGGAGCTTCAAGACCATAGTTTTCAATGGCCTACCTACCTAAATACCATTAAATAGCTTGACCAACCATTGTTGGGGTTATTATAATGGTAATGTGGATCCTTTTCACTAGAATGTCATGGAAACTGGACATTCCAAGTTCAATGGTGAGGGCCATTGGGATGTGATAAAATAGTTAGAGACTTATGAAAAATAATTTATTATTTCTCATAAAATATAATCAAGAATGTCCCAATGATCTTCTCTTTTAATTGTAGAATAAAAATTAAAATCAAATAAACCACACTATACTTGTGACCAATTCTAGATAAACACAACATCATTTTTGGTAGAAACTTCCAGGAATGGTGCAGACCCATTCTGGTTGTTTTATGCCATGAACAGAATTCTTACATGTTGGAGTCAGCATTACATGATCTGATTTACAAATTCTACAAGAAACATATGAATGATGCAATCGACGTACAATTTTGATTCTATCAATAATGTCTATTGAGTTCATGAATTCTAACAAAAACATGGATGCTTATAGCATACGCGAGCACCTCCTTCGACTTTACCATGAGGGAGAAAGACAGTAAAAGTTAGATATCTCCAAAGAACTCTTTCAGAGTAATCTTGGAGAGGGTGCCCTAGATGGGCCTCATGTATTCAAGATCATTGGATACATTAAACACCTGGAGGTTCTAGGGTGTAAACTCCCTTAAGAAATGGGCATCGATCTCATTCTCGCATCACTCCCTCATATCTTTTCCATATTTTTTTGTTAATTTCAATATAAACAACATTGACAAGTCTCTATTTGATCTTATTAGCCTCATTCACCAAGTGGAAAATGATATGAATCGTAGAAAGCCTTTTGTCCTTATAGTGAATAAGAGGAAATGGAAATCAAGGAGATTTAATCCCAAATCTACATCACACCCTTCCAAGAAAAATGAGATTAAAGGGGATTAAAGGGAACAGAAGGCTACTTGTTTCTCATGTGGTAACTAGGTCCACTAGAAGAAAATGACACCCAACCTAAGAAGAAAGGGGAAGCTTCAAGTGTGTTTTTTATCGAATGTAATCCATCTATTTCTACAAATTGTGTATTAAATATAGATTCTGGTGCTCACATATGTTTCCAAATATAGTAACCCGTTAGATTCGGGAAGATTTACCATGGGGAGGTAGATCTACGAGCAGCCAATAGAGCCACACTTGTTGTTTTAGCTGTCGGGGACTACCACCTCATGTTGCCAACTGGTGTGATTTTGGTGTTAAAGGGTTGTTATTGTGTGCCATCTGTTACTAAAAACATTATTGATATATCTAGATTAGATAAAAATTGATTTTTTTTCATGTTTGGAAATGAATATTTCTTCTTTTACAGAGATAACATTTGTTTTGGTATGGATGAATTATACCATGGTCTTTAGATGTTTTATTACATAAATCAAGTAATGGAAATCGATAACAAAGATACTTCACATGACTCATACCGCACCCAACTTTGGAATCACTGGCTAGGTCATGTAAATGAAAAATTCTTGACAAAGTTGCATAAATATATATATTTAGATTCTATTTAACTAAAACCACTTGGCATATGTCATACATGATTACACAGAAAATCACCAAAGTCCCATTTAGTAGGAATGGTGAAAGGGATAAAGAGATTCTTGAATTGGTTCATACCGATGTGTGTGGACCATTTTTAGTTGATGTAAGGGGATAGATCATACTTCATTAATTTTACTAATGATTTTAGTAGATATGGTTATATCTACTTAATGACGTATAAGTCGGATTATTTTGATAAGTTCAAAGAATACAAGGATGAATTTGAGAACTAGCTTGGCAAGAAGATTAAGAAACTCTACTCAGAGCGAGGTGGATAATATGTTAATCAAGACTTCATTGATTACTTATGAGAGTTTGGAATCCTATCCCAACTCACTCCTCCTTACAAACTCTAATGGAATGGTGTGAGAAAAAGGAGGAACCTGAGCTTGTTGGACACAGTGAGATCAAGGATGAGTCATGAAAGTCTGCTATTATCCATTTGAGGATATACATTACAAACAGCAGTGCACATACTAAACCAAGTACCAACAAAATTGATAAATGGTATTCCATATGATTTCTGGAGTGGAAAGAAATCCACGTTATCAAATTTACATATGGGAGGAAGTGAAGCGTTTGTTAAGGAATCTTCAAGTAACAAACATTCAACCTAAGGCATAAAGTGTACATTTATAGGATACCCCAAATAAACAAGGGGATATTACCTATACAACCCCTTAAACAAAATGGTAATAGTAGAAATACATGCCATGTTTCATTGAGAGGGATATCATATCCAAAAGAGATAGTAGGAGTGAGATAGAGTTTGATGAAGTCGAGGCTCAAGGTACACAGGATTTGGTATAGGAACAGATTCCACAAATCCCCATGGAAGAAAGAACTATTACAGATACACAAGAACTATGTAAGAGTACAAGAGAGGTTAGAGAACTAGAATGGTACGGTTTTCTAGCTACTAAGGATGGTCACTCATTATTAGTTGATTGTAATGATCATCTAACTTACAAGGAAGCAGTAAGTGGCATTGATATTTACAGGTGGTAAGAATCCATAAATTTTCAAATGGATTCCATATACTAAAACCATGTTTGGATTTAGGTAGATCACCTAGTTGATGTAAATCATGTTGGTTGCAAATGGGTATTCAAGAATAAATTAGACATAAAAGGAAAATTCAGTACCTATAAGGCACAACTTGTTGCAAAAGGGTTCAAGCAGCGTCTAGGAATTAATTACTATGAAACCTTTTCACTAGTTTCAATGTTGAAATCCATCAGAATTCTATTGTCCATTACCACTTACCATGACTATGAGATTTGGAAAATGTATGTTAAAATAGACTTCCTTAATGGGAACCTTCTGGAAGATGTCTACATGACACAACCTGAAGGGTTTATGACTCCAAAGGATGATAATAAGGTAAGTAAGTTTCAGAAATCAATTTATGGGTTAAAGAAAGCATCCAGGTCATGGAACATTCGTTTTGATGAAGCCATAATGAAATTTGGTCTTATCAAGGATGAATGTGAGCCTTGTGTCTACAAAAGGTTTAGTGGGAGTGCAGTCATTTTCCAAATACTATATGTTGATGACATATTACTTATTGGAAATGGGATACCAGTCTTACAATCCATTAAGGCATGGTTGAATCAATGCTTCTCCATGAACTACATGGGTGATACAACATATATTCTTGGTATCAAGATCCATTGTGACAGATCCAAGAGATTACTAGGCCTATGTTAAAGAACATACGTTGATAAGATACTGAAAATATTCAGTATAGTATAATCCAATAGAGGATTGTTTCCAGCATCATATAGCATTCATATTTCCAAGAAAATGTGTCCTTATACACATGGGGAAATAAAGATAATGGTAAGGACACAATATGCATCAGTGATTGGGTCAGTCATGTATGTTGTGCTATGTACTAGGCTGGATGTCACCTATGCATCGAGTGTGTTAGGGAGATATCAAGGTGACCTAGGTGACTGTCATTGGATGGTAGTCAAGACTATCCGAAAGTATTTCAGGATTACTAACGATATGTTCCTAGTTTATGGAGGATATGAGGAACTACTCATCAGAGGATATGCAGATGTTAGTTTCCAGACTTATCAATATGGAATTAAGTAACAAACAGGATACATAGTCACTTTGAATGGAGGTGTAGTGAGCTGGAAGAGCTCAAAGCAGAGTGTGGTCGTAGATTCTATAGAAGAGTCTGAGTATATCATAGATTCATAGGTAGATAAAGAATCATCTTGGATGCAAAGCTTTATACAGTATCTAGATGTGATACCTAGCAGTAAAGATCCCATCACATTGCACTATGATAATACTACAGCAGTGGAACTCGCAAAAGAGTGAAGGTCATATTTGAGGACAAATCACATACTTTAGAAATATCATATCTTGATGGATTTTTCTCAGAGAGGTGATTTTTTAGTGATCAGTATCTCCACAGAAGAAAATCTGGTAGACCCCTTGAGTAAAGCATTGACTCAGCAGAATCTTCATCATCATGTGAGGTCTAGAGAACTGAAAGTCATAGGCAGTTGGATGTAGTTTAAATGGGAGTTTGTAAGAGTTGGTGTCCTAGAACCAAATTTTTATACTTTGATTACATCAATATTTAATATATTTAAATATTAAACATATTATTAAATATTGTTCATTGTTCTGCATGACTATAGTATAATAATGTCCTGGAGTATTTTTCACATGGACAAGGTCATAGCAGTTCCCTAATATGATGAGAACCTTGAAGTGCTATGACAGTATTCTTAAATATAATTCTATGACTAGATGACATACTATAATGTGACACATAGTATATAGACCGTCTTGTGCAAGTACTCATAAGAATATGATACTTCTTCTCATAAATTTCTCACTTGGTAATCTTCAAGATGAGAGATTATAACAATAGACCCACCGGTTGTAATTGCACATGTTTTGGTGTTATCAGATATTTATATATTCAAGCATTTTTAATGATCCTTATACTTTAATATTATCATTAACATGTGTCATGACTCATGCACTTTGATTTGTGGATGAAAACCATCATGCAAATAGTTTGCGGGAAGTAAGGTACATTGGGTGCATCCTGAATGACATGTTATTAATGGATAAGTCAAAGAAGGATTTGTTCCTTCTAATTATGGAAGCTGATATCTAGGCCCTTTGACTAAAATAGAACTGTTGCATGAAATTCCATGGTCATGGTGTAATGATGAGTTTATTTTAGGTAGTGAAAGAATGATGTATCAATCACAATGTTTAATAACACTATCATGAAACCTTCTTGATGAGCTATTGATACAAAGGGAAGAAATTACACAGTGAACGTTTGTATGTGGATGTCATTTTTGTGTCTTTATGTTCTTTCTCTTGGGTGCCTTGAAACATTGGTAGACATTACTCTTGGACTTTTGGAAATCCCACTTAATGCTAATGAGAAATAATCCTAGAGGGCCATACTCTAAGTGTTTTTTGGCGGTCTTTGTTAAATTCTATTTTAATTTAATTGATGAAATAAATACTATTCTCAAGACCGTGGAATAATTTTTTTGAAGTTAAAATGATTTCATAAATTAAATAAATATTTATTCACTGGATTGTGAGTAAAATGTTTTTATTTACATTATTGAACATTTAATAAATATTTATTTACTAGTTTGTAAATAAAATATTTATTTAAGAGAATAAATTGTTTATTTATTTTTGAGGTGTTCAATAAATAGAAGTAGAGTTCGAGTGGACAAAGGCTGGTCTAGTAGTAAAATAATTATTTGAAAGATGTAAAATATTTATTTAACTAGTTGTCACAAGTTAAAATAATAATAACACTGCTATTATTTTTTGAGGTGGAATTTTATTTATAATTCCATTTTGTTCAAGTTTCCACACCATAAATAATGATGTGGTATTATTATTAAGAGCATGGGTTTTATCTAAGGTTATGAATGTATTTAATTTCTCTTATGTAATTAAATATTGTAACTGAAGCCCCATGTCGTTAAATAGACACATACATCTATTGTTCCATGTACCGAACTACATGCCTGTTGAATTGAGAATTGTTGAGCAAAATGATTTCTATCTTGAATTATCTTCCCTCTCCTCTCAAAAATGAGAGATGTTCTTAAAAACTAAGGAACAAGAGATCAAGAATGACTAACACAAGACACTCACTTCACCGGGCTAGCACCCGGAGAGCAAGTGGTGTCGATCAGAGGCCATCTAAGGACTTTTGGATCTCTTCTAGAGGGATTATGGTTTGGATCCACGCAACTGTAATGAGGCAATTCGGAAGGTTCATTTTGGATAATCGACATCATCAACGAAGAAAGTATCTAAGATATAAGTATTATTTTCTTTATGAAATTAATTAAATTAATTATAAACATGATGTGCAAGATCTTATCTCTCTTGGATCTGGCGCCTTTCTTCTTTTGTCAAAATATTTGATTTTAATTAGTGGATACTATTGTTAATCTTGTTATTGATCCCAGATTGGTCATCGATTATATTCAAGATATGAAAACTCCCCCTGAAACATATCTCTCAATTTCACTATGGTTCACTATTATTTTTACCCATATATTAATGTTCTTAATTGATAATGGGTTTTAATTTCATAATTCAAATATCATTTTTACTCTTATTTTAGTTTATGTATTTAATTAAAATTAATATTAAAACATCGAAATTTCACTTAGGTTGATTGAAAATACCTTGATGAAATCAAAGAAAAATGGTTTAAACTATATGAAAGGCTAAACATGTTAATAGATTTTAATTCAAATTATAAGAGATATATTCGTTCCATTAAACTCAAAATTATTGTGTGGATCCCACACATGTGATCTCAGACATTTTTAATGATTAATATGTATAACTTGTTTGCATGGTGTCCTAAAATATGATAATTTTGAAAAAACACAACATTATTCACCATTACTTTTGAAAAAACACAACATTATTCACCATCCTGAAGATGATTTAGTATTATGATACTATTTTCCATAATAGAACTCTAATTTTAGTAAACTTTTATGCGGGGGAATTAAAGATATAAGGAAATAACTTTTTAGTATTTCTAAAGTTCTTACTTTTTTATAAGTGGTACTGAAAAATTTGTGTTCAAAATCTCAACCACTATTGACCTATGAATATGTACCTTGGTAAGTATTTTGGGGGGGTTCAATCAAGGAGTTAGCTTTTATCATGTTTTATATATGATTAATATTTATATAATAAATTTATAGTTTTTTTATATATATCTTAATATTGATAAATGAATTGAACAATGATACATGTTTGTGATTCCTTCACATCTTTATAGAGGGATAAAGATTTGATGATTGTTGTGAATAAGTAACAAACTTGAATAAGTAGTTTTGATATTTAATGTTTATATTTCATTGATATATCATGTTTTTCAAAAGAAATTAGTTTTAATTTAATATATTTTGAATTATAAAAATATATTTTTGTATGTTAAATGATTTTTTTTCAATTTTTAACCAATTGGTTTTGATATTTTAAGTGTGTAACTCATGTTGTTCTGATTTAATAATAAAATACAACTTTTATACCTCATAAACATGATTTATTAGTGTACCTTGGTGTCCCCTAAACATTAATAAGATATATATCTAGGATATATAATAGTTAATCCTAAGCTTCTATAAACGACTCTACTGATTTTTGTGCCCTTAGATCCAGGTTTATTTTGGAGTTTTTACTAAATTTGATACTGACCATTTCTTCCAAGAATCTATTTCGTTAGAAAATCATATATTATTATCATAGATCAAGGTTTTCATCAAGGATATGGTGGCCATCACATATTTAGTTCTTTATTTAACTATGGGCTTTCAATGAGGTGTAATTTTTTTTGTTTTTCTACTCTCCATACCAGGTCCACTACATCTGGTTATTATGGGTTTTAATTTATGTAGGGGTATAGAACTGAAATAAAAAAAATTATTCTTCCTCCTCAATTTTTTTAATGTTCCACAACCCACCGAATTTCTAGGATCTTTTCTTATTCCAATATAAATGATACTTTTCTCCTCAAATCTAAACAAATTGGTAATCGATTTATCTAATATGTTGTTGGAATTATCTTATATGCTTGATTTTTATTGTCATTATAAACCATATGGTCATAAAAATTCAACCTCTCTTATGGCCTTATTTTTTTGATTTTCTAATTCATTTTAGGTTATTGATTTACCAAATTTTTCTCATTTCCCCATTTCTTGTGAAAAAAAATTCTCATTACTTTTCATTGTGGGTTCGTTACATAGTTACCATAGGGTTCGTTCCCTAGTGGCCATGGTTCACTATACTTAGGGAGTAACTTAACCTTATTATTTATCATTCTAGTTTAAATAAATCATATGAATAACCTTATTGACTCATCGGTGTCTAGATCCTTATTTTGACAGACCACACCTTTCCTCCCTATCCATTTTATCACACTACTATCCTTACCCATTATTGATGAGTTTGTTTTCAAGGTACTCTTTGGTGAATCATCCAAAACTAGAAATGTGATTAAACTTGGAGTGGGTCTTATTCATAAGTACATTTATATTGGTTCATATACTATTTTTTTTTTATAGGTTTACACTCCATGGTGTACCTTTTAATAATTATAAAAATGGTATAATAAATTGCATCATTCTATAAAGGATAGAGAATAATCAAGATATCAATTAAACATATTCCATGTAATATCCCTAAACTTAATGAAAATTAAAGAACAATGAAATTTCCAACATTCATATCAACCATGTGATGACCATGTCTTCGTTTTTCTATCTAAAACCACTTCAATTTAAAAATATCACATGGTTTATTTGATATATATTTTATTTTGCAGTGTTATCAAAAAACCCGTATTTCTTATTTCTTTATTAATATTACTAATAATACATTATCATAAACATTAAAAAACAATATATATATTATATTGGGTCTTAACCTTGAAATATTATTTAATTTATAAATTAATTAATTTAACGTGTCATAAAAACATGATCACATTTTTTTTATTGTTTCTAGGGAAAAACAATATTTAGAGTGTGTTTTTTTATAAGGGTTTTATAAATTTTATAAATTTTTATTTTATTTATTTTGTTTCCATTAATAAATTTATTCTCTAACTTATTTTATTTCTTGGATTTGTTTATGATACATTTGACTCTAAGGGAACTTCCAACTTTTAAAACCTAATCAAAAAAAATTGTCATAAACTTTTTAAAAACTAGGTTATAAGACTTATATAATGGTTCATTAATTAAATAAAACGATCAAGAAATTTAGGATTATGTAATTTTACTTTATCATATAAAAATTGTAATATAAAACAAAAAAATAGGACTTTAAAGGAATTTACTTCAGCCGATGTTTAATTTCAACAAACATATATCCAAATTCTAAGTGAAGTGACTAATTTAGATATAAAATATTTATTAATTTAATTTTCACCTAAATTCATTATATATTTTTTATAATACCCACACAATTACTAAAAATATTTTGATACCAGGTTCCAAATATTTAAATCTTTAGGAGTGGTCGAAGACATTATAAATCTACTTGTCATCCCATTTTCAATGGAGGATGAAAAATATAGAATATACTATATAAACAAACAAATTCAAGGTTAATAGAATATTAAAAATATATTTTTATGAAATAATTACCAAACATTTTAATTAACAAAGTAATAAAATAAATCAATGGAATATAACTATATAAAGGAGAAACACTACATAAATTTTGGGAATGTTATAAATTATTATGTACAAGTTGTCCATATCATCAAATAAATTATCATTTCACAATGTAATATTATTATAGAGGTTTAATTACTATGGATAATAATATTATTGATGAAACAACTAGTGGTTACCTAAAATAGAAGACATATGTCATGATTGGGTATCTCATTACCAATATAGTGAAAAACACCAAAAAGTTTGGTTTGAAATCCAGTACTGCCAGAGGAGGTAATGAGGTGAAAACAATTTTTTTAAAACTTTGAAATGAATTTATAAGATTTAAGTTCCAAAATTAAACATTTATGTTTTTAATTTTATCAATAGTAACCTTATCCACCTACTAATTGTGTTATATGTATTCTTTACACCCACTATACTAATGAGGGCCCTCAACTGAGACATTATTATGAGATTTGAGTGGGGATTTTTATGGGTCAAATATATAAAAATAATAATTAATGATCTTTAATTCAATTATAATTATAGTTTTAATGATAAATAATCCTATAAGAAAGGGAATATTTCGAAATATCTAAAATAAAGTAATGGTATCATCGATGGAAGGGTATTTATCCCCCACCACCACCCAAAAAATCTCCCCAAAACCCCAAAATCATTCAAAACACCCCAAAAAAATAAATTTTAGAACTATTGGATCTAATAAAAAATAAGTATAATTACAACCAATTATAAAAAAAACAACATAATTCATCAACCATGACTAATAAACTCAATTAATAAGACTTTATAACTTGGTAGGATAAATACAAAGATAATGATCGAGTAAAATTCATAATTAACAAATACTCAACCTATGTGATATTGTAAATGTTAGTGATATCAACCTAAAAATTGGTGTCCAAACTAACATCCCTATAAATGATAAATTTTAAATAACCCCATATACTAATAATTTTATTCCTCCTGTCCTAAAAAATAAATATCATGAAATTTATGGCAAAAAGAGGCGGGACACTAATGGAAAGGTGGTGTATTATTATGATATCCATAGAAAAATAATACATTCACCATTTACCTAAATGTATTATTTATCTAGTAAACCTAATGAAAATAATATTTAAAAATAAATCCTAGAAACTATTAAAATGTTTTAGATTAATAACTCTAAGATTAATGTCACAAAAAAAATCCATGATATTCCTTGATTCACAAGAATATATTCACCCACTTAGGGAGACTTCAAGGGGATTATATGGTGATATTGGGGAGACTCATCTATATATTTATTAAATAAATACTTCACACTAATTATAAAGATCATGAGATACTCTTGAATTCATATACCATAAAAGCGTATCTATTCTATAATGTTATACCTGATTTTGATACTTTTATTAATCTAATTCCTTGTACTCTATTTTTTTATTTATAATTTTCGTATATAAATACTAAAATTATAGTATTTAAATTAAAAAATTGATTTATTTCACACCCTAATGATGTAATAGATTTTGTCTTTGTGATATCTAAAAATTTATTGTTTCCTAAGAATTTTTATATATGTAAAATGAAATATGGTCGGATGAGTTGACATACACCCATTATTTGGGAGATCAATTTCATAAAAACGTATAGAAACATATTTAATGTTTGTAATAATTCATTATTTATGTATTATAGTGGAAATATTTTCTAATTCAATATTCTTGATTCTATTAATCACCCCTTTAAAGAATATTTTACCTTTTCCATTAATTTTGTGGATGTAATTCCTAATTTCGTGGAAATTTCAATTCACTTTTTATATAAAAATTATGAATTTTGATCATTAATATACATATTAAAAATTATAAATTTGTTATATATTGCAATGGTTTTTAAATATTTCTTGAATTTTTATTAATTAAAAAATTAATACACACCAAGTATCCCATGACCACCCATAATTCTATACTTCTTTTAAAATATAATTCATATTATGAGGATTCGAAAATTTTATGGATAGATATTTTAGATACCATTTTTTTCTTATAAATATTTTAAATGTTTGTACATATATTTTCGGTGTCAGACGCTAAGATGGCATGCGATCATGTGGCCCAGTGTGCTCTAAATAAATTTTATAAAAATATTAAATATATTATAACATACCAGGTAATGATAGAATAAGTATTTTTTTCATATTTATTAATACTTATGAATTAAATTTTAATTTTAACTTAAAATTGATTCTATATCCAATATCCTACATGACATGTAACAATGATTTTCTAGGAAATCTTATGTTGCACGCAAGACTAAGTTATACCAAAAAATAATATATTTTTAATATTGTTATTTTAAGTGGTAGTTATTGCCTATTTTTTGTGTCATTGGGGAGAAATAATAATAAGTATATAATTTTATACATATTTATAAAATATTTTTACATTCATCCAATAAATTTTACAGGCTTAAAATATGAATAAATCTAATTTTAAGCATAAAAACCTCTCTATTTTTAAAAGGTATTTTTACCACCTTTTAATGATGAACCTAATTTAAATATAATTTTTAAAACTTTTATAATTTTTATATTAAAAAATAAACTTTATTTTTGAATGGTAAATTTAAAATTTGACTTTGGGTGAATTTTTGGTATTTTTCTGAGAACTTTCACATTTTGATGAATAGTGAATAATTCAGAATTTTCGATGAAAACCGATTTTTCATATAATTTATTTATATTGCTAAATTATTTTTTTATTTTGTTTTAGAGTATAATTAGATTAATTTTATATCATTTAAACCAATTTAGTTCATTAGAAATAATTTCACTTTGAATTTAGATATAAAAACTTAGCAAACTGAACATCTCTACTTTTAAAAAACTTGATTTGTCGTCCCGTCTGCGAAATTAAATTTCAATTAACATATAAAAATTTATTTTTTCAATTTGAAAAAATAGATTCAATATTTTTAATCATCATATTTTATAATTTCTAATAAGTTCAAATTATGTTTTTAACAAAAATATTAGTGAAAGTATTTAAAATCATTTATAGTAATTAAGAGGGAAATTAGCTTAAGAAGGGACAAAACATAAAACTTAAGAAACAAAATGACCAAGAAACATTTCCAAAATCCATTTTATACTCATATTTATACCCTATCATCCCTTTTCAAAAAAAAATTACTATTACTAGAGCCACGTGACATGGGAAAAACATGGGTGAAATTCCCTTTTAAAAAATTTACAAGAATACAACTCCCCTCTACTATAAAAAGTCACTCACCCTTCCCCTTTCTTTACACCACTCAAGAAAAATTTACTCATAAAACCACAAGAAAAAATATACTGAAAAAATACCTCCTTTTACCCTATATTCCTCACATTGATCATAAATACAACCAAGAAGTCCTTTTGTGAAAACCAAACTGAGTTACCCGAAAAAGAGGTAACATTCTTCAATATGAAATTTTGTTTTTTTATTTATCCACCCCATAATTTTTTGTTATTACAAGATTATATAATAACATATGTATAATAAATATAATATATGTTTTGATGGTAATATTTTTAACAACACCTACACACACTTACATCAAATGGGCAATGAAATTACCATTCTTGTACGGTGAACTACCGCCTCACATAACGATGTCATTTGTTTTTCCTTTACAGCCTCTCATGGTTGGAAATTATGATAGACACAATATTTTTGTATAATATATATTATATTTATGATTTATTCATACTTATTTATCTGTTATATACACATAACTTCATTCTTTCCATTTAGTGTAAGTACAATAACATCGTTTATGGACGTGTGTAATATTATCTACTCAAAGTGATATGATACGTTCACAAATTGAATTGAATGTTATAAGGATGGGTTTAATTATACATATGTGAAATAACAAAATATATTTTATATTCATGACATATTTAACTTTCTGTAAATATAATATATCATTTTATTTATTACCCTCTCATGCATTGGAAAAGTGATAATATTGTTTATGGACATATAGACTACCGCCTCTTCAATGCGATGGGATTAATTTTACAAAAAAAAGAATTAGAAATAAAATTTTACATGATTAAATAACATTTTATTAATTATATAATGTTCATTATGTTAAGAAAATTTTTTCTTACCTTCTTTCCATAACGATCAATAAGAAATGGAAACCTTACTCACACGTACGTACGACCTACCATCTCCATGATTGTAATGTTGGTTGATTTTTCATAAAAATATTTCATAATTGGTTTTAAAATTATAATATATGTATAAATATAATAATTATTTCATTATTATTATTTTTTATATTTCCATATAATGAACCATTCGACCAAAATTGACCTACCAAAGTCATTTTTGACACTTAAACCAAATACGGTCAAAACAACCTATGTAAACTTAGTTGTTTATGTAGTTGTTTATATAACTATAATAAGTTAAATTAAAGTAATGATAAACTTTAAAATGTTTTGAAGCAATTAAATAACTAGCAATATTTTATTATTCATAAATATAAACACACACGTGACAATTTGGACTCAAGGAAATATATTTCATCTCGATCTCCTTTCATTGAGTCGTTTCTTATTAATATGCACCTTTATAATTTTATAAGGTGTATATAAATCCCCTTTAATATTATATATCCATATAGTATCTTTTCTCATCTTATTTAATGTTTTTTAAAAATTTATTCTTTCATGGAGATTATGATTTAAATTTTCAAAGTGGTATAAGACACTTTGAATGTTTAAATATTTAATTTAAAAATATTTTATCCATGGAAATATTCTTGATATTATTATACATATTTATTAATATGGATATGAAAGGAATATAAAGGAAATTTTATGTCTATTTTAAATTTCAATAAAATATTTTCAAAAATGAATATTTTTACATATTTTATACTGAACGTTTTGAAAAACAACAAAATAATGTTCTATTCTTAACATACATGACAACAATGACTTTTCCTCCACCATGTCCATTAATTTATTTCTAAATTCCTTTTCAAGATATCGTGATTTCATAAATTAAATACATTCTTTCATTTTGGGGTATTTTGGTATTGAATTTTATTTTTCAAAAGAAATGTGTGTTTGGTATTGAAAATTGTCTTTTTGAAATAAAATGGTATTTTATTATTTGAAAGTGATTTTCCTACGAGTTTAAAAGAGTTTTTCAAATGATGAAATATTTTATTTCATGTTGTAGATCTTGGACATTAAAAATGATGAGTGCACCCAGATAGTGTTGGGTGATCCCATTATAACTTAAAGAATTAGTGTGCCCATAAAGCACTTCAATACATTGATTAATGATTATATTCTCTAGATAATAATATTGGAATTTTTTCATATGGTAGTTAAAATATGTAAGGGTACTTTATGGGTTCTATAAGGTTTCAATGTGATTATGTACCAAGTTAACTATATGAATAATCTATGTTTTCTAATGATTTTTCATAAAATAAGGTTTTTTCAAAAGTGTAATTTAAATGATATTTATTAAAGAATGATATTTCCCTTTCAGGTAAAATGTTATGTTTTCAGGAAATGGTTTTTAATGAGTTTTAATGTTTATTAATGGACTAATTATTTCCTTCTTTTTATATCCCTTATTGATATTTTTTTGATCATACTGTGTTTTTAATTTTTTTTTCATAAGATTTAGTGATGAGTAAGGGATTAGAATAATTCGTGTTGAAATTAGTGAAGAGCCTTCATAAAAGAGATCATGCTTTATGGTAGAAGTTTTAGCTTATGAGAAAATTGGATACAGTTTGGATGTGTACAGTTTATATTTTATGGTTTTTTTATGTATGAGTTATGGACTAATTATATAAAACTATAAAGCTGAAAAGATCCTCAATGTGAAATAAAGTAAAATTATTAACTAAACTCAAGACTATGTAATGTTTAACAATGGGGCCATATAGTTGGTATCAAAATCTATTTTAGATAAATTTAGAGGTTAAGGTAATATTAATAACTTTCCCTTGAATGATTTTTAGGCATGGTCAAGTTTAAATGTTATAGAATTTGTATATTTCCATATTTCTTAATTATAAATATTTCTATTCATAATGGTTTTATGCATAGGAAATATGGAAGCGGTAGTGGGACGGAACAGAGAAGAAGATATCCTTCTAATTCAGCATCCTGAGATGGTTGAAATCAGAATAGAATAATTTTTTGTAGTGATGACTCAATTGACTCAGGTGATAAATGGTGGTGGTATCCATTCTTAATAGGAGACAGATATTCCCATGAGGAACAAATATTTTGGGTATTATTTAGTGAGGCAACATGCCCCATAATTCAGTGGATAATCTGACCTAGTGGTAGCGGAAGGATGGATCAATTCTTTGGAAAAGATATTTGATTCCATGGGATGTTCATAACGTCAAAAGGTAAGACTTGTTTTTTATTTCTTCAAAGGTGAAGTTGGTTGGTGGTAGTATTTGGTTAATGATACCATACAGAAAGATGATTTTTACGCCATAGAATGATAAATATTCAAGGAAATGTTCCTTGAGAAATATTCCCCTAAGGTTTTCTTTACTCTGAAAGAAAAAAAAATCATGGAATTAAAAAAAAGGAAAAAGATTTTGTAGCTGGATATGAAAAAAACTTCACAAGATCAGTTGGGTATGTTAAAAATTTTATTCGGGGCCCTAATATAAGAATTAGTCATTTTATTCCGGGTTGAAACTAGGTCTATGAAGATATTTAGATGCATGAGAGTTTAAAAGCTATGAAAAATCTGTTCATTGTAATGAAATGGTTGATATATAGTTTTATGACTCTTATGTGCCTCAAGATGATGAAAATAAGAAGCAATCCAGATGGCAGGCGGTGTGGAAAAAGGAAAAAAATTGGAGGTAAGAAAATAAATTTTCAATCTGGTAGTAAGTTTGGTAAAAGGAACCCTAGAGAATGTTTTATTAAGACGGGGAAAAGTTACTGATGTGGGTAGTTTGGCCACATGGCCCATGAATGAAAGGAAAAGAATCATGAGCAATCATATAATGTTTTAATTGATATCTGTCAAATGGTAAGATATTTTATATGAAATGACATGGGTCATTAAGCTAATTCATGATAAAAGTTAGTTCAACAGGATATAAATGTTCAAGATCAGAAAGAGAAATATTTATCAGGGTCATATTCTACTACTAAATTTGATGTTGGGCTGTCAAATGAAGTGGGGATAGGGATATTACTTACATTTTTGAATTATTTTAATTCCATGTTTGACTCTGGATCTTTGAATTGTATATTTGTTGATAAATTTGAAAGTAAATTGGGAATATCACCTAATGAAAGTAAGATAGAATTTTAAGTAAAAACTCGGGGTGTAAGTATTAAAGAAACCATGATTTGTAGGAATCATTCTATTTTCATCTATGGGGTGGTTTTTCCTTAAAATCTTGTTGAACTTTCCATAGTATATTTTTATATCATTCTTGGTATGGATTTTATTTCAGTTCATCATGTTAATATATATTAAAGTGTTAAGAAAGTCGGGTTTAATGATTTGATACCTTTGATAACATACCAAGAATCTGAAAAATTTATTAGAGGCATAAATGAATATTACCTAGATCACATCATTTAAAATAAATAAATTTTTCAAATTAGTGATGTTCCAATAGTAAATGAATACATGGATTTTTTTTCTAGAATATTTTCTTGGTTTTATTTCTGATTGAGAAGTTGAGTTTACTATTGACTTATTTCTTGATTCTAATCCTATTTCTAAACCCCCTTATCCAATGAATCAAGTGGGACTATTATAATTGAAGAAGAAAAAGAAGTAATTATCAGACTAACGTTTTATATAACATAAAACTTCACCATGGGGTGCCCCTGTCTTTTTGGTTAGAAATAAAGATCTGTTAGTGAGCTTTTTCATTAATTATAGAGCCTTCAATAACATCACTCTTAAGAATAAGTATCATTTTCCTCATATCGATGATTTATTTGGGCAGATATAGGGATCATAGTATTTTTTAAAGGTTCACCTAAGGTTGGGGAACCATCAGCTGAAAGTGAGAGAAGATGACATTTTCAAGATTGAGTTTTCAACTAGATATAGACACTATGAATTTTTAGTTATGTCATTTGGGTTATCTAATACACCAGCTATATTAATGGATCTTCTGAAGTGAATTTTTCATGTGTTCTTGAATAAGTTTATATTTTTGTTTATTGATGAAATTTTAGTATTTTATGAAATTCAAGAGGAACATGATAGGAATATAAGGGTTGTTTTGAAAACCTTAAAAGAAAAAACTATATGGGAAATTTAGAAAATGTGAATTTCTGTTGAAAAAAATTTAATTCCTTGGTCACATTTTTTCTAAAGATTTAATAACTGTTGATCTTGTAAAAATGAAAGTTTATAAATAATATAAAAGACCCTAAAATATCACTAAGATTCGCAGTTTTCATGGATTAGCATGCTACTATTAGTAGTTTGTTGAAAACATTCCTCAATGTTTTATCCCACTAACTAACTAAATTCCAAAAGGAGTTAAGTTCATCTAAATAAAAGAATGTAATTATTGTTTTCAGGAACTAGAGAGAAGATTGGTGAATGATTCTATTTATTCCTTGGATTCCATAAATGGTGAATTATTTATCTACAGAGATGCTTTATTTAAAGGAATTGGTTGTTTCCAAATGCATAATGATCAGGAAATTTCTTATGCTTCACTTCAGTTGATACCCCATGAGTTAAATTACCCGATGCATGATTGGAAATTAGCGATTGTTGTTTTTTCTTTAAAATTTTGGAGGAATCATTTGTATGGAGTAAAGTTATAAATATATATTGATCACAAAAGTTTTAAGTATATATTCACTCAAAAGGAATTGAACATGAGATAGAGAAGGTGGATGGAACTAATCAAGGATTATGATTTCATGATTCATTATCATCTTGGAAAACCAAACATGGTAGTCGATGTTTTGAGTCGAACATGTAATGATACATTAACCATGTTACATTTGGGACATGACCCTTGACTTAGTGATTTAATGAATTTTGTCCTATAATTTGTTAAAGTAGGGATATCCTCTATTTTTTTGAGTTTTAGTACAGCTAACTTTTTCAAAAAGAATTAAGAGAGCGCAAAAGGTGGATAAATATTTTCATGAAAAGGTATAATCTGTTTAGAATGGTAAGTTGAAATATTATAATATGAATTAAGAAGGTGTTTTATGATTTGGAAAAGATTTTGTGTGCCCTGTGTTTCAAAGTTGAGGAAATAATTATTGACTCAAGCTCACGGTTCTCAATTTTCCATTCATTCGGGAAACACTAAGATGTACATAGACCTTCGAGAGTATTGCAGGTGGGATTAAATGAAAAGATATATTCCTAAATTTACCATTAAGTGTTTGAATATTCATAAGGTTAAATAATAGTGATTGATACCTAAGGGTATGTTTCACCCTTTTCTGAACCATGGTCAGAATGGGAGAATATATCAAGGGATTTCATGGTAGGATTTCTAAATACTTTTAAAGTTAATAATTTGATTTGTGTTATTTTTTATGATTATCAAAATTGTCACATTTTCTTCCTATTTGAGATAAAAATTATTTAGATCATATTTTAAGAAAATATCTAAAATATATTATCAGGTTACATGGTGTGCCTCTCTCTATTGTATCATACAGTGAATCTAGGTTCACATCCAAATTTTTTTAAATAACATCATAACTCAATGGGTATTTAATTGAAATTTAGTACATCTTTTTATATTCAATATGATGGATAGTCTGAGCAGAAAATTCATACATTGGAATATATGCTTCATTCTTGATCAATGGATTATCAAGGAAGTTGGTATCAACATAATTCTTTGGTTGAGTTTTCTTATAATAACAGTTTTCATTACAGTATAAAGATGGAACCATTTGGGAAATTATATATAAAGTGGTGTTGAACACTGATTTTTTGGGATGATGTGGCAGAACGGAATTTGATGGGACCAGATTCGGTAGAGGAAACAGAAAATGAAGTTTAATCAATTTAGCGACACATGAGTGAAGCTCGTAGTAGGAAGAAGAGTAAGGTGGATAATTGGAGGAAAGATATTTATATCAAGGTAGGTGATCATGAATTTTTAAAAGTTTCTCCTTGGAAAAGTGTGATGAATTTTGGTAAGAAGGGTTATTTGAGTCCATGGTTCACTGGACCGTATGAAATACTGGAAAAATTTAGATCAGTTGCCTACCTGGTGGATTTACCTTTGGTTTTATCCTTGTTACAGAACGTGTTTCATATTTCAATGTTAAGTAATTACATAATGAATTCATTTTTTGTATTGAGCCCAGAAGTACTTTAGTTTGAATAGAATATTTCTTATGGGGAAGAATTATTCTAGGTTTTTGACCGAAGAGAGAAAGTGTTATGGAATATGGTGATTCATCCAGTTAAAATTTTGTGAAAAAACCATATGGATGAATAGGTGACATGGGAATCTAAAAATTCAATAAAGGAAAAATATCCCTAATTATTTGATAAGTGAATAAATTTGTTAGGACATAATTTTCAAAAGGGGGGAAGGATGTAACATCTCAAGTAATAATAGAAAAATTATTTTTAGTATTTATTAATATTTATGAATTATATATTAATTTTATATTAAAATGGATTCTATATCCAACAGTGTACACGACATGCAACAATGAGTTTCTCTGAAATCTTGCATTGCACACAAGACTGAGTTATACCAAAAAATAATAGAGTGTTAATATTATTATATTAAGTTCTAGTTATCACCTAGTAGTTATATCAGAGGGAATGAATAAAGCTAACTTTATTATTTTTACCATGTTTATTAAAAAAATTTACATTCATCCAACAAATTTTATAGGCTTAAAATATGAATAAATTTAATTTTAAACATAAAAGCTCTACATTTTTTAAAGGATTTTTTACTACCTTTTAATGGAGAACTTAATTTAAATATAATTTTTGAAAAAATTATAATTTTATATGAAAAAATAAACTCCATTTTTTAGATAAAAATATCAAAATTTACTTTTGTATAATATTTGGAATTTTTCTGAGAACTTTCACATTTAGATGAATAGTGAATGATGATGAATTGTAGTTTAAAACTTCTTTTTCATCTAATTTATTTATATAGTTAAATTATGATTTTATTTGGTTTTAAACTATAATTAGATCAAAATTATATCACTTGAACTAATTTAGTTCATTGGAAATAAGTTTACATTCAAATAAGATATAAAAACTTAGCCAACTTTTGAACATTTTTACTTTTTAAAAACTCGCTTCATTATCCCCACTACAAGATTAAATTTAAACTAATTTCTTCATATTAAGTGTTTCGAATTTTGAAAAAATTATTACATATTTTTAATCATCATAAGTTATAATGTCTAATCAGTTCAAATTATTTTTTGAACAAAAATATTAGGGAATGTATTAAAAATTAATTACATTGATTGAGAGAAAAATTAGCATAATAGGGGACTAAACCTTAAACTTAAGATCCAAAATGAGCTATAAACTTGTATTAATTACATTTTATGTTCATATTTTTAACTTATACCGTATTTTATAGAATTTGTAATATTATTCTATCCACTTGATGTGGAAAGAATACTGGTAAAATTCCATTTTCAAAAATTTACAAGAATATCACTCCCCCTCCACTATAAAAAGGCACTCACCCTTCCCATTTCTTCAAACCTCAAAATCCAATTTCTCTCATCCAAAACCTACCAAAATAAGCTCCAAAAATACCTTCCTTAACCCTAGATTCCTCACCATGGGTACAAATCTAACCAATAAGTCCTTTGATGCAAACCAAAAGAAGTTACCCGAAAAAGAGGTAACATTCATCAATGTGCAATTGTATTTTATTTCATTCTCCACCCCTACATTTCTTATTATTATATGATTTTATAATAACATAAGTATCCTAAATATACATATAGGTTGTTATGTTAAGGTTTTGACCTAAACCTATACACACATCTATCCAATGGGTAATCAGATTATCGTTCATGTATGGCGAACTACCGCCTCACGTAATGATGTTGTTCATTTTTTCTTTACAACCTCACATGGTTGGGTATTATTATGAAAATAATATTTTTATATGATATATATGATATTTTTGATTTATTCATACTTATTTAATTATTATATATCCACTATTTTCTGCTTTACATATTGTGTAAATATGATTACATCGTTTGTGGATGTGTATATTACCACTACTAAAAAACTGTTTTATCCAGTTCCAGGGTTTTAAGAGTGTTGTGTGAAAGCACTGTTAAACACCCCCTTTCTCATCACTAGAAAAAGCTTTGTTAAAGGGAGTCTCTAATAGTGTTTTTTAGCATTGTTAAAGAGGTTCTTTAATACTACTAAAAAAATACTTGTTAGTGGGTTTCATTTATCATCTCTTGTAAAAAATGCTGATAAATGCCCCCCATTTATCAACACTAGTAAAAAAGTGCAGATAAAATTGTCATTTATCAATGCTTCTAAGAAAAGCTGATAAAGGGGGTCTTTATCAGTGCTTATAAAAAGGCACTGATAAAAGGGTGGTTTTTATCATTTATTTCTTAGAAGTTATCATAAATACCCTCCCTTTATTATCCGATTTTTACTAGAACTCTTAAAGGAAATATTTCAAAAAAAAAATTCATTAACGGACACACATATCAGAAGTTATAGCCATTTGGAGGGATTTTGGGCCTTTTTTCCCCAATAGAGGTAATTAGGGGTTCATGTTAGTTAGAGAGGCATAGATCTCATCACATGTTTTGATTTGACATAAGTTAGAGGAAAAACATACACTTCATTCATAACTTATAGTTTTTTGAAAGGCCGTAAAATGTGAAAAACCGTTAAAATCCCTAAAACCACTAAAAACCCTAAAAACCCTTAAAAGATCATAACTTTAGATCAGAGAGTCCGTTATAACTCCCCAACTAGTAAAATAGAAGTTTATAAAATGATAAAAAACAAAATTAGATTTAAATCATTTGATAATCAAAGTAATCAAATATATTACAGTTTTAAAAAAGTCAAAAATCAAACTCGAACTTCAAATGGACATAACTTTTGATCTGGTTTTCTGTTTCTCTCTACCACATATCAAATCAAATATTAAAATGATCTATATGCCCAAGATGGTATCAGACTAAGGTCGAAGAGCTTCATTCGATTTTTCAATCCCAAAAAGGCCCAGAAGGCCTACAAAATTGATTTTTTTAACACCGACCCAGATTTATTAATATTAAAATGCCTATAACTAACTATCTGAGTGTCTGTTTGATCTTTACCATATATCATATCGAATATAATTTCATTATATTTGATTTAACTATTTTTGAAGTATAAATGTACTCCTTGATTAGAAGTTATGGGCGTTTAATTTTTTTTAGGGGTGTAGGGTTTTTAGTGTTTTCTAACGTTTTTATGTGTTTTAAGGGTTTTTAGAGTTAATATAAATTTTAATATATATATATATATATTTAAAATATATATATAAATATATATAAATATATGGATAAAAATATATAACAAAATATATATTAATATATAGATATATCATAGAATATAAAACAAAACAATGCAGTGAAGTAAAAAATGTGTTGGGGTATAAGTTAGAGGTCCCAAGTTTGAAACTCACTAGAGGAAGGGGTGAACGTTGGGGTGGGACATTATAAATAAGATATACATGGGTGGGTGAATCCTTAATATAATGTGTGGGGGTGGGGAAGCACTGATAAAGGTGGGTGTGGGCTGTGAAAAAAAATTATATCCATTATCAGTGGGGCCGTTATCAACGCTAAAAAATACCACTAATAAAGGCCCCATTTATTAGTGATATTCTATAGAGTTGTTAAATGGATAATTTTTCAACTCTTTTTATGAGAACTATTAAATCTAACCCTTTAACATGGATTACATTATCAACACTTCTATTGCACTGATAAATCCTTTTTACTAGCGCTGTTAAAGACCCGATTTGTTGTAGTGTACCACCTCCTGAAATCGATGTGATATGTCTGAAAATTACATGGAATGTATTTAGGATGGGTATAATTAGACATAATTTATGTAAAAAAATATTTATGATATTAGGTACATAATTAACTTTCTATAAATATAATATATCCTTTTTTATTTCCCTATCACACACTAGAAAATGATAACGGCATTAGTGGAAGGGTAGACTAACACCTCCATGACGTGATGTGATTCCTTTTACGTCACATTAATTATATATATAAGTATATATGATTAAATTATATGGTATTTATTATATAATTGTCAGTTTTTAAATATAAGAGGTACCTACCTTCTTTCTATAATGATGATTGAAAAATGGGAATGTTACTCATGCTTGCGTACGGCCTATCGTCTCCATGATTGTAACGTTTGTTCATTTTTTATAACCATATTTCATGGTTGGTTTTAAAATTATAATTTATGTATAAATATGATAATTATTTCATTATTATTATTTTGAAGATGTTTATAAAATGACCCCTTTGACCATAATTGACCTACCAAAGTCGTTTTTGACACATAAATCGAATATGGTCAAAACACCAGATGTAAACTTTTTTGTTTAAGTAGTTGTTTACAAAATTATAATAACTTAAATAAAAGTAATGATAAACTTGAAAATATTTGTGATCAAATTCAATAATTAAAATAATTTCATTATTCAGGAAGATAAAGACACTCATGACAAATCGGAATAAAGGTAAGGGATTTCATCTCAATCTCCTTTCATTGAGTCATTTATTATTTATATGCATATTTATCCTTTTATAATGTGTATATACATCCCATTTGATATTATATATCCATATGGTTTCTTTTAACATCTTATTTAATGTTTTTTAAAATGTTATTCTTTCATGGGGACTATGATTTAAATGTTCAAAGTGGTATTGGACACTTAGAATATATGAAGATTTAAGTTTAAAATATTTTATCCCTGTAAATATTCCTGATATTATTTTACATATTTATTTATATGAAAATAAAAAAAATTTAAATGAAATTTTATTTCGATTTTTAATTTCATTAAATTTTTTTCAAAAATAATATTTTTACATTTATTATTCATAATGTTTTGAAAAAAAGGAATGTTCTATTCTTAACGTACATGATGAAAATGAATTTTCCAAGAACATGATGATTTTTTTGATAACTTTACAAGATTACATGTTTTCTTAAAGGAAACACCTTATTTCCTTTTTTGGGTTATTTTGGTTTTGAAATTTTTTTTTCAAAAAAAGTTGTATTTTGTATTGAAAATGGGTTTTTTGAAATAGAGCTATATTTTAATATATGAAAGTAATTTTTATACAAGTTTAATAGAGTTTTTAAAATGGTGAAATTTTTTATTTAATGTTGTGGTTCTTGGACATTATAAATTATGGGTGCACCTAGATAGCGCCAGTTGAGCCTGTTATAGCTTAAATGGTGGATGATCCCAAATAGTTCTTCAATTCATTGGGTAATGACTATATTATTTGGGTAATTATTTTGGATGTTTCATGTGTGGTTATTCCAATATGTAAGGCTTCTAAAAGGTTTCAATGTGAAGATGTCCCAAGGTACTTATATTAATTTTCTTTGTTTTCTAATGAGTTATCATGAAATAATTTGTTTTTAAAAAGGGTAAAATAAATGATATTTATTAAAGAAAGATATTTACCTATTTGGGTAGAATGTTAAGTTTTCATGAAATGGGTTTTCATGAGTTTTAATGTATATTAATGGACTAACAGTTTCCTACCTTTTATATCCCTTACTGATCATTTTTTGTTCACCCCATATTTTGAAATGTTTTTCATGGGATTTTCTGATGGGTGAGGGTTAGGAAGAAGTTATGTTGAAATTTGCAAACAGTTTTTTTATAAAAGATAATGATTTATTTTAGAAGTTTTATTTTATCGGAAAAAATGGATATTGTTCAAAAGTGTCCACTTTGTATTTTATGGTTTTTTTATTCATTATTTGTGGCCCAATTATCTAAAACTCTAAGCCTAAAAATATTGTCAATGTAAAAGACAGTAAAATTCTTGAATTAAGTCAAGATTATGTAATGTTTAGGGTAGGTCCTTATATATGTTTTATATTATATGCACATGGTTTGTTAAATAAAATGGTATAACTCTTTAAAAAAATCCTGGATCGTAAATCTGATACCATAGTTGAGTTTGGAATGCAATGTTTACACTAAGAATAAATTAAAATAGGTCATCATAGGGCATTTAGATAAAATGTCCATTGGTGGTATGTTTAGTTGATTAATTAATTAATTAATTAATCTAACCTAATTGGATTCATCTATAAATATATCATCAGGGTGCATTAGACGCATAACCCTGAGATCATTTTGCAGTGATTTCTTCCTCCTCTTGTTGGTAAATTGGGTTTATATAATGATGGAACTTCAAATCGAGGTAGATCAATGGGAAAAAAACACAATGACTTATCCCATTCATTGGAAAGAGAATTCCTTGATGAAGAGTGATCCAATATCTAGGTAGGACTCATAAATTCATGGACTATTCCATTATTGATTAAATTGATTGATAAGGATCATCTATTTCTTTGACATGTGCCAATTGTGGACCATTAAATTCACCCATGTACTAACATATATTTTTTTATTCAGTTCTTTATTACCTTGGATATCCATGTCTTTGTTTTTTGTCCAAGAATTCCTATCCAATGACTGCTTAAATTTTTTGGTTCTTTTATCCCTTTGATTATTCACATTCTTCATCATTAGGCTACGGGTCCATGTATCGATGTTACCCGGTCATAATGAGCCTGATAGGACCCTTGGATTCATAGATGAATTTTGTGCGATAAATAGAATATCAAATCAAGGATGAAATCATATGATCTTAAAGTTTTAGGTAATAAATTGGTTGAAACGGGTTCCCAAATCGATAATGGATGTGAAAATTTGGTACGGTGTGAGGCGTATAAGGTGCACAAGTTCATTTGGGTAGAATCGGGACTCAATTTTCGGACATTGGAGAGCCAAAAACCCTAACCGAAGGAAGATCCACCATTTTTTGGTGGCTCAAAGTAAAGATCTGAATAAATAGTCATAGATCTAGGATTCTTGAAATTTATATAAGAATATATGAAAAACAAGACTACATGCCATGTGGTCCGTGGAACACAGGGCGTGTAGGGCCTTGGATTCAGAAGATAGGGTTTTAGAGAGTTATAAGTATCACGCACCATGTGGGACTCCCACACATCGTTTGAACTTGTAATGGTGACTCGTTGTATACCTTAGGACTACACGGTCATTATCAGGCCCTAGAACTTGTTGTTTTCCAATGTACACAGATAGAAGTAGGATACACTGACATGACCAGGGAGCACAGGAAGGACCCCAAGTTGCTGAGGTAGGCTATGTAGTCCACCTACATGATATGTATGGCCACATTAGAAGTGATTCTTGTACCATAGGAGACATTACCTAGTGATGTAGTAGGGTTACACCTGTGTGGGTCCCCTACACGCCATGTACCACCTTCTTCCTTTATAAGAAACTTTAAATCTCTCATAACTACTTTGTTTAGACTCGGATTTTGGCCCACTAGTAGTCTACATTGAGTTTCATTTCATGTAGAAAATTAGGGTGGCCTCTATATTATATTTAGACATATAATTGGAGATGTTCTAAGTTTGAAGCTTCTCTAAGAGATGCAAGACAACGATAGTGATCAAGCGGGATCACCAGAGGATTTAGAGTGGCACCCACTAGCTAGGACAGGAATGTGTGCTCTTCCTATCTATAGAGTGACACACTCCTGTGGTATCATGGAATGGTTCCTATATCTACCGTTGGAGTGGAAACCTCTTTGTAAGTTGTTCATGGTTCCACTCCCTATCTATCGAGTGGAACCCTATTACGGTATTAAGGTATGGTTCAATGGCTAATAGAGTGGCACCCTCATACTATCCAGGGCAAGGGTCTTCTATCTAATATCAGAGTGTCACCCTCCTACAATATTACAGTACGGGTCCCCAACTACTATAGTGAAACCCTCCAACTAGGTTGGTAATGTTTCCTCTACTGACATGGATCCTATACCTAGATATTTTTTCCCTTTGATAGTAGACATAGTGGCGAGGCATGGCTTGACTTGGATGAAACTTCGTGTAAGATATTGGACATCAAAGATGGACTTATGTAACTATTAGAACTCTTAGAGATGTGATATAGATATCCCCATCCCTCTCATTTGGGTTTTTTTGGTTTGAGAATATATAGGTTTTTTGATTATTTTTACTCTCTTTTTTTGGGTTGAGACATTTGTATATTTATTCCTATATAATCTCTTACAAATCCCCCTCTGTTTTTATGGGGTCATACTGGGTATGTATATACTAACCCCTACATTGGATTTTCTTTCACATGTCGTTTCTTATTCAGACGATGTATTGGTTGGTAGTGACTATAGATGGTCTTAGGGATACCTAATTCATTAGACCATGCATGGTGATCAGAGCCTAGAGATCAGAAAATATGTTCTCTCAGCACTTTTACTTCCCAATGTTTTCAGGTTGGATCATATTTTTGGTTGGGCATGTGTATTTTTCCTTTATTTTTAGTTTTCACTTTTGTACTCTTGTTCGCCCTAGTGGCTTCTCAAATGCATGGTTATATTTTGGAAATTACATATATTTTTGTTTATTCATCTTCAATTTTTTATTGGGATTTTTGGGTGTGCACATATAGGTACAATAGTCAGTTTTCGCCCATACTAGTTACGCCTTTTCACACATGCCACCGGCCCCTATCCTATAGAGGAAAGATCGAGATTGTTGCGGGTCGAGCCCTATTGGGTTGTGTCATTACAGATTGATATGAGAGGAGGTTCAATATTTCGGATGATATTTTGAGTAGTCTCATTATTAGTATTTTTTGGGATTTAGAGTGACTGCATCAAAGTGTTTTGAGTATGGATTTCTTACCAGGGAACCCAGTGTTGGTGTAGCAGCTGACGTATGCCTTCACTAGGACCTTGAATACCTAATTTTTGACTCGGTAAAAAAATATGTTGGTTGAAGGGATTAAATGATACATTCATATAATAGGATAGAGTTTTTAATTTTCTTTCTTGATTCAACATCCTATTATATATACATATGTGTCTGTGTGTGTGATCATCTAACTATGGTATGTCATGATTCAATTTTCAAGATTCCACTACGATGAAAGCCATCCTAGTTTCCAGTTCTGGATCATATTAATGATACGATGATTGATGAGGCCTTTATTCTGAGTCCATCCCTTCAGGTCATTCCCCTATGTGGAAAAGTAGTAACACCCCCACCTATTGAGAAGTAGATCATACCAGAAGGTCAGGCTAAGGATGTGGGTAGTCTAAGTGCACTCAACAAGTTTCAGCATTAGAGGCCATTTAGGTTCCTCAACGAGCTAAATCCCCAAGTTTAAAAGTATTTTCTAGAGTCAGTGGTCCATGTTTTCAGGAATACAAAGATATTTATAGATCAAGTGGTTGTATTGGTAGTTATCATTTTTCATAGAGCATTTGGGCAACAGTGAATTATTTTTTCCCAGATTCATGATGAGTCGACAATCATGTGGACCGACTTTCGACAGTTGTTCTTTGTGGAGTGATACCCATACTTTTTTATCTCATTTTAGATTCATGAGATTCTAGAGCTACAACATTGAGGGATGACATGAGATGATTTTGTTATGAGAATCACATACCTTATGTGGTACTCCCGTCAAATGATTTATGATTGCTACTTCCGAGCTTGCAAGTTTGAGTAGGGACTCTACAGAGATGTATGTTCCAGTGTGGTACCCTTGTGCCTTCCAACCTATGATAGTGTGTTGGAGTGGATGATGTGTATGGAGAGCTTCCTATCAAAGGGATTCTAGATTGATAGAGCTGGAACTAGGTTTTACAAGGCTAATTTTTTGGTAGAAGCTAGTAGGTTTTAGTCGATAGGATCTCAATGAAGGATATCTTCCCTGGATCAGGCTTGGGAAAATGGTCAGAGACACCATATAGGACCAGAGTAACCTGAATAGGTTCAGTTCTATGATTGTGATTGGCGAGCTCACACGGTACGTGACTACCTTACTATACATGTCGAGGAGCACAGGTAGATAATTGATGAACCGCCACAGCAAAGGAAGCACCAGAATCAGGGATCTACTTGGAGAGGGAAGGGAGGCCCCTAGGGAGGTGGAGCTAGAAGAGGAGCATGTGTAGTTCTAGGAGGAGGATCTTTGGGTGTTCTATGATGCTATGAGATCCTTCCACCACCCCCACCAAGTGGCCCACATCAGGCTTAGTGAGCAAGCGATTGGGTCCATGGATAGTTGTAGGTGATGGATGCTGACAACCCATAAACACATGAGATGATTAAAGGTAATATCTATGATTATTATATTAATTAATTAGCATTCGTAGATATAGGTTCAAGTCATTCCTTCATCTCTTCACTCATGGTGTGAGATATGGAGCTACCAATTGAGGCTCTAGCCCAATATCTTTGTCTTGAGGTTTTTATGGGGAACTATTCTTCTATATCATATATCTATTGGTAGTGAGATCTATCACTTAGTGGAGAGAGGTTCACATGGGACCTTTTCATCCTCATGATGGAACCCTATGATGTCATCATGGGTATTTCTTGGTTATCCATGGTCTAAGACTAGGTTGACAATCACTACATATGAGTCGCATGCCTTCACACTGATGGGACGATATTATCCTTTATAGGAGAGAGATCTCGTTGAATATTGAGTAGGTTTTTCAAGCAAGAGGCAACATCCCATCACCAACCATTTGGAGAGTGTATCCCTTGGTGCACCATGCTCTCCAGGCATCTGAATTGCTTCAGTTGTGAAAGATTTTATGGACATATTCCCAGAGGATATTCCAAGACTACCTATGAGGTGGGAGATGTATTTTTTTCATCTACTCTCATCCTAATACCACTATGATAACATATATATAATATTTGATGGCCTCTACCAATATTTGGTAGTTGTGATTTTAGTTGGATGACCATCGAGAGAAGGGTTTTATTTAGCCCAGTGAGTCCCCTAGTCATCTCCAATTTTATTCTTGAAAAGGAGGAATAGAGCTTGTGGATTTGTATAGATTATCATTGCCTAAACCAGGACATAAAAAATAAAAATTACCCCTTTATGAAGATTGATGACCTCTTTGACCAATTTTGAGGTGTGATTTGGTTCTCGAAAATGGATCTCAAGTTCGTCTACCACTATTTGAGAGTTTACAAAGCAGGTATTCCATAACTATCATTATGATGTATCTTTGGACAATATTAATTCTTGGTGACTCCCTTTAGAGTAAAAAATTACCCTAAAATGTTTATTTCTTTGATGAATCAGATCTTACAGTCATACTTGGACATGTTTTTGGTTTTATTCATTAAAATCATACTCAAATAATTTGTGTTAGAGGAGAAAAATATATAACACTTGAGTATGGTCCTAGATTTTTTTCAAAAGTATCAAATTTATATAAATATATCAAAGTTTCATTTCTATATTCACAAGGTTCGCTTCTTGGGGAACATCATTTATGAGCTTGGTTTATCCATAGACCCAGTGAAGAATGATAGAGTGATTTCTTGGGATCCACCTAACAACATGACATAGGTGAGAATTTTTCTTATCTTTATAGTGTATTATAGTAGATTTTTTGTTGAATTATCTAGGATTTCAGCTACTTTGACCAACGTGACATGGAAAGGGCTTCCTTTTACCTAGAATGGGTAGTGTTAGAAGTCCTTTCAATACTAGAGGATGAGGCTGAAGAGTGCTCTTGTCTTGACACTACTGGAGGAGGGTGAGGAGTAAGTAGTGTATTTCGATTCTTTGGGAGATAGACTCAGCTATATGTTGATGCAAAGGCAGGCAGTTATCATGTATGGGTCTTGTTAGTTGATACCCCACAATTAGAACTACGCGACTCATGACCTAGAGCTGGCAGTGGTAGTCTTCACTCTAAGTATGTGGAGACACTATCTTCTGGAAGAGTGATGGTTGGTTTAATCATACTATCATAGTATCAGTTATGTATTCACATAGAGAGAGTTTAACTTAAGACACTGACCCTGGTTAGAGTTCTTAGAGTATTGTGACTTATAGATATTTTATACTCTAGGGAAGGAAACTATTGTATCATATTCCCTTATCAGGAGGTCCCATTCTCATTTGGTGCAGGAAACTTCTTAATAGTTTTCTTCCTTGTAGCTAAACTAGGTTGAGGAGAGTATATCTTTTCTTCAGTCAATAGTGTTGAATCTTTCACTCCTACAGTATGTGAGAGAGTCCCAGTTGGGATATATTGACTGTGAGGTCTTGTATGACCAGATATCATTAAGAGATTCACCTAATGGATTTTTTGAATGAGGAAATCACATCATCCTTTTCCAAGGATGGGTGGTAGTTCTAGTCATGATATGGGAGGAGGTGATGTGAGAATTCAACACTTCTCATTTATTTGTACATCCAAGTTTTGGGAAGATGCAAAGAGACCTTTTGTGATAGTTTTGGTGGGCCAACATATATGCTAGAGTGTGGCTGAGTTCATCTCTCAGTGCCTCACTTATCAGTAGGTGAATGATGAGAACCAGGTTCTGGAACCTTTTTGTAGCCTATTGAGATCCCAGAGTGGAAATGGGATGACATATTCATGGAAATTGTGGTAGGGATTCCATGAACATTGAAGGGCCATTACTCCATCTTGGTGATAGTTGACTAACTCATGAAGTCAGAGCACTTCCTTACTATCAGGGAGTAGAGTTCAAGGCAGGTTTTAGGGAAGATGTACGTATAAGAGATTTTCCTCCTTCATGGGGTGACCCTAACTATTGTCTCTGGTCATGATGCATTACTTGTGTCATGGTTTTTTAGAGTCCTACAGGTGGAATTCGACACCCGTATGAGGATGAGTACAACATTCCACCCCTAGAAAAATGGGAATACCTAGTGCACTATCTAGGTGTTGGAGGATTTGTTGAGGGATTGCATGTTAGACTTTGGATGGAGCTAGGAGGATCACTACCCATTGTAATAGTTTGTGTACAACAATAGATACTACTCTATTATTAGAATATCCCCTTTTGAGGCCCTATACAAGAGACCCTACAAGTCAACTTTATGCTATACATATATCAGAGAGGTATCTCTTGTGGGTACAGAGATGGTATGGGTGATGATAAAGAAGGACCAGGTCATCCATGAGTGGATGTGTACATTCCAAAGTAGATATAAATCTTATGAAGATCAATGTTGTAGTCCCTTAGAGTTCATGTAGGGGGAAAATATTTTCCTAAGAGTCTCCCCACCATAAGGATTGTGGAGGTTCAGTCATGGAGAGAAACTATCCATGAGTTTCATCAGGATGTTCGAGATCCTATAAAAGGTCAATGAGTTTTATTATCACCTCTCCCTACCCCCATAGTTAGAGTGGCTTCATGACGTCTTCCACGTGTCATAACTGAGAAGATACATTCATGAACCCATGAATGTGACTGACTACGGTGGGTAAGACATCGAGGATTGAGATACTTTTATGAAGCACCTAGTGAAAATCGAGGATCGATAGGAGAGAAAACTTCAAGGATGGAAAATCACCTTTATTCAACAGTATTGTCAGCAAAAGAGCATACAGGAGAGCTCCTAGGAGTGAGAGAGCTGGATACGAGCTCAGTATCTGTAGATTTCAGTTTAGGTTTTCTTTTTAGGAATAAAAATATTGAATGAGGGAATGATGTAGAGACCTTTTTTCCCTTGTAAGACTCTGAAATATTTCTAACTATATTTTGGGAGCCATATACTGAGATGAAATTCGATTTTGAGGCCCAGTATTCCTAAAAGTAATTTTATAAAAATATTAAATATATTTTATATTATGTGTAGAAATTTTAATAAATAAAATGGGATAAATATTAAAACGAATCTCAGATCAGAGATATAAGACAATAGTTGAGTACAAAACATGATTTCTACCCTATGTGTGTATTAAAATAGGTCGACATGAGGCATTCATATTAAATGATAATTGGCGGTATATTTAGTGGATTAATTAATTGATTAAATTAATTAATCGATTAATCTAACCTAAATAGATTTATATATAAATATATCATCATGGAAGGATTTCTACGGTTAGCCGGATAAACCTGGTATTGTTGAATAGTGATTTATTCCACCTCTTATTGGAAAATTGGGTTGAGATAGTGATGGACTCTTGATCACGGAAGATCAACACATAGAAAATACAACGACTTATTCCATTCATTGGAAAGTAAACTCCTCAAATATAAATGATCCAATCTCTAGGTATGACTTATAAATTCATGGATTATTTCCTTATTGATTCCATTAATTGATCGATATCATCCTTTTTTATCTATGTGAATGGTGGACCATTGTATGCACCCATGTACTATCATTTATTTGTTTATTCAATTGTTTATCACTGTGGATATGACTGTTATTGTTTGTTGTTAAATAAAACTTGTCCAACAACCATTAACCTTTGTTTTGTTTATTTTATACCTCTAATTTTTCACATTATTCTCCATTGGAATATGGGGCTATATCTTGAAATTTCCTAATAGTATCAAGCCCGATTGGACCCCCATATTTGCAACAGAATCGTGTATATAAAATATAACATAGAACCATAGATGAAATCAGAGGATTCACAAGTTTTGGGGAATCAATTTGTCAAAATAGTGTCCCAAATCATTAATGTTGGTGATGGGTTACAATGGGGTGAGGCGTACGAGGCATATGGGTTAATTTGAGAAGAACTGGGATTCAATTTACAGCCACTAAAGGGTTAGAACCATTGGTCAAAGAAAAATCAACCATTTTTGGGTGGATCATAATCAAGATCTGAATAAATTGATCTAGATATGGGATCTGTGGAATAGACCTAAGAATCTATGAAAAATGCAACTACATTCCGTGTAGTTTAAAGAACACCCAATGTATAGGGCCTTGGATGTGGTGTCCAGGGTTTCGAGGAATTATAAGTGTCTCACATCTTGTGGGACCCCCACACACCATGTGACCTTTTAGTAGTGACCCGACGTGTAATCTTGTAGTACATAGGCACGGCCTGACACATGTCATGTGTCAAGTGCAAGAACATGATCAGAATACACAGACATGGCCAAGAAGCAATGGTAGGACCCTATATGGATGATGCATGCCATGTATGGCTACATAGAAAATGACAAGTGTATCGTAAGGGAAACAGTAAGGAAATAAAGCAGGAACACATTCCATGTGGTTCATCTATATGCTGTGTACCCCCTTTTTCCTTTCTGAGGAACCTTCATCCTCTCACATATCCTTCATTTGAAATAGGATTTTGGTCCTTGAGTGGCCTATCCTAAATGTTTTTCTACATAGATTGTAATAGTGTAATCCTTAGTGGAATTTGAGATAAAATTCGGGATCTTACAAGTGGGATTGTTCTCTAGGAGATGCTTGATGAAAATGATCTTGCAGGATCCCTATGGGATTTAGAGTGGATCATTCCATCTAGGATGGGCAAGGGTCCTCTACCTATCTATAAAGTTGAACCCTCCTATGGTATCAGGTAATGGGTCCTCTATTTACCTTTGTAGTTTCTCCCTCTATTCAGGATGGGCATGGGTCCTCTACTTATCCACTGAGTGGCACCCTCCTATGGGATCAAGGTATGGTTCCTTGACCACTAGAGTGGAACCATCCTACTGGGGAAGGAATGGGTCCTCTATATACTATCTAAGTGGCACATTACTGTAGTATTAGGGTATAGTCTCTTGGCTACTATATTGGAACCCACCAGCTGAGCTAGGAATGGTTCCTCTCCTGAATTCTAGAGTGGAACCCTCTTGCTGGGACAGGGCATAGGTCCTATATTGTTTACTACTGAGTGACACACTTCTTCTAGGCTGGTCATGGGTCCTGAATCAACTTCTTGAGTGGCACCCATACATAGTACCAAGGCATGGGTCCTCTACCTAGATATTAATTCCCCTCAGCTCTGTGGCATAGTGACAAGGTGTGACATGACTTGGATGATAATTCATGATAAATTTTAGTCATCGCGGATGGAATTATATAACTATTGGCATTCTTTACTAGGTTGGGATGTGATATGGAGATCCCCTTATCTCTCATTTGGGTTTCTTTGTTTTGAGAATATATATATATATATATCGATATTCATGTTGTTATATTCTATTTACTGTCTTTATTTGGGTTGATTTATTGGTCTATCTATTTATATCATGTCTCGTACTGCTCCCCCTTAGTTTTTGGGGTGTTATACTGGGTATGTATATAATCACCCATATATGGGAGTTTCCCATATGTCTCATGTCTTATGAAAATGATAGAAAGGTCAACATTAACTACAGAGAATCTTAGGGATACCTGGGGCATTGGACTATGTATGGTGGTCGGAGCTTGGACATTAGGATTCGAGATCTCTCAACACTTTTACTTTATAGTTATGTTAGGTTAGAACATCTTTTTGGTTGGTTGTGTATTTTTTCACTTTACTTCCAGTTTTCATTATAACACTCTTGTACGCCCAAGTGGTTTCTCACATGCATGGTCTTATTCTAGATATTTCACCTTTTTATTATTCTTCCTTTACACTTTTGTATTGATATGGTTTGGTGTGTACCTATAAGTACATTAGGAATACACCTCTTATACAATTTCCTCCTTTTTGGTTATTGTCTCTAACTTCTAGCCTATGAAGGTGGGCTTGGGGTAGTTGTGGATCAAGCCCTATCAATTCGGGTCATTACAGATGAAATCATGAATCTTTCAATTATCATTCTCTCCCATCGATTTAAAATCCTACTAAGATTTAACAAAAACTCCAACTTTCAAAATTAATATATTCATTACTCGATAATTCTAATAAGTTTCCCTGGATTTTTCTAATACACTCTAGCTAGAGTATGAATTGATATTACTTAGATTTTTCATGACTATAAATATCCATTTACCTAGATACTTTTTTTCATTCATGGTATTATCCCATAAATTTCCATGTATCATAAATTATTAAATGATGAGGCTAAAACATCGAGGCACAACAATATTGAATAAAATCAAACTTCTTTAATGTTTTTATCTAGTATGTGAGAAATTCACGAAGTATTTGACTATTTACCTAGTTTTTGATAACTAATGGGATAATACAATGAAAGTTGGTATAAAAAATTGAACTAATGATAATTGATAATGAAAATAATGAATTAGCTCCAACCAGGGTGTATAATAATTGCGGTATCTTCATGGACTATAACTAGCTAATCCAATTTACAATGAAATACCATTTCTCATTACTTTCCATTGACCAGATATTGGCAAAGATTATAGTTAAGACCAATTATTATTTTAATGGTATTCTAGATATTTTTTTGAACCTTATTACTTTATAGGATCAACAAAATACCACATTAACTTACCAATTATGAAAAAATTTATATATAAGAATGTTATTTGTGTTACGAAATGCTCCAAGTACATTATAAAATAGCCTGATAAATATATTTTATGATTACTAGGACAATTTCTTGCCAGTTTACATGCTTGATTTTACAATCTCGGCATCTTTATTTGATGAATTTATAAGTATTTTATTTTTTATTTTGACATTTTATCAAAAAAAATATTATATTGAATTATGTGAAATTAAATTTCATGGTATTATATGGGATAATACTTGGAAATTTCATTTCTAGTGAAAGTATACTAGTGGGAAAATAAAAAACTAACATTATTTATTACTTAACTTTCCATAGAAATAGTTTTTATCTATAATATTCCTTAGGTCGTGTTAGATTTAATCACTATTTTATTAATTATTTTTGTAATATTACAATTTCTCTCTCTTGATTAATCTAAACATATATAAAATTATTATTTTGAAAACAATTATAGAAATATATAAAAATTTGAAAATAGTTCCACATTATCCATAGTAACCAAACTTCCTAAGTGGGATTATCTATTTGAGCTCATGTGTGATGGTTCCAAAAATGTTTTAGGAGTAATCATATCATAACATTTTTTCCAATATCCACATGTCATAAAATATTATTTAGGTATTTTAGACCCCACCTAGAAAAAGTACACTATAACAAAAATAAATTTCCTTATTTTTTAGCATCTAAAATTCAAGTCTTACAATTCAGTGTCCAAAGTGATTGTGTTCTCGGATCATGAATCCCTTTGATATATCATTAAGAAATTTCAAGTCCAACCATGTCACATTTGAAAGATTATAATTTGAGAATTTAAAAGAGAAATTAGAGATAAAAATAGTAAAATGTATAGTATCTGACCATATCAATAGTATCCTTCCATACTTGAACATTGAATCACAACCCAGCACTATCATCATTTATTGTTTCCTAATGAGAAACTATAGTGAGTTAAAGATGTTATTCAATGGTTTGATGATTTTAAAAATTATTTGGTAATATATTTCATTCCTATTGAATATAATAGAAACCAATATCAACTTCTGAAAAATATATCTTGTTCATATATTTAGGATAACACTCAACAATGGTGTGTTTTGAATTATCATGTCTTAAGGTGTTACATTCTGGATAGTGAGTTTCAATCAGTTCTCATCTAATAGACTACCCTTTATTGCGGTCACCACATTGGTCTTAGATATTATAGATATAAATTTATTTATTTTGGATTATTTAGGATATATTTTCTTCATAATACCAATGATTTTTTGAGAATATTTTTCTATATTTAAAATGACATGGAATATCGACAAACGAACTGAAATTCCATAATAAAAGAAATTATTTCACAACACTTTTATTTTTAGGAAATTTAATTTTTGGGTTCATTCCATAGTTCATTTTAAAACATGCATGTACTATTTATAGTAGATTATGTCTTAAAAAATTTAGAAGTACAGTCGATTAGGAATGGTGATTCAAATATTTTAGTAGAATTTTTTAGAACATAGTTCATTTTTAATTTTAAATTTCCTAGATTCATCTTTAATGAGTAGGGTTATTGTTTATAATATAGTGAAATACAAATAATTTTTTGAAGGTATCTGTTCAGGTATTGAGTTTACATGGATTATCACCCCCAAAACCAATGGGAAATCCAACATTTCTTATAAAGAGCTAAAAAATACTTGAAAAATAGCACAACCAAATATAAAACATCTATGTCTTAAACTTGATAATACATTGAGTTCTTAATATATTACATTAAAAATTCCCATTCACATGTCTCCTTATAAGATAGTTTTGTTGGATATTTTTTATATTCCCATTAAGATAGAGAAATAATAATTTTAGGAATTTAATAAATCTAACTAAAATATTTTAAGTATACATGCTCATGAAGAAATACATATTCAATAATTAAAGAAAATTACTTGATATGAATATTTTAATTTCTAACTATAAATAAAATTTATCAATATAACCCTTGATTTTATAACACCAAATCGTTAGTTCCACCATAATTATAAGATTTTATTTTTCAATGAATGTTTGAAGCTTTACACTATTAAGATTCATTCCTACTATTTTATCCCACATAAATTTACTAATGTTTCACATTTTGGGGCTATGAATGTTAACAATTAAGGAACCCAATATACATTATTCATTAATGGATAATGATTGAATCACTTCTGTGGGACCTTTTTCACACCCATTATAGTGGACCTCCACTTATCCCTAAACTCACCTTTTTTTAATATTTCATTCTCATATTATATTCAATTTTCATTATAGTAAACACATTGAAAAATTCACGTGCTTATGGGTTGGTAGATATATATAAGTACCTAGACTTAAAAATTATATAATCATGCGTTTTAATTCAATAATTAAGTCTCTTACATTTTCAGGATCTTTACAGTTTATTGTTTTATAGTATTGGGTCGTTTCCATTACATAAATAAATATTATATCATAAGGACCATACTTCCACTCAGAACCCATTTTTTCCACAACAAAGAATTTTTATGTTATAAAAAGTTTTCTTTTCATGATATATTTTCAAAATTTTCAACTTGGACTCATCATTGTCTGTACCCATCAATACAAATATATGAACAAAAATTTAAAATAAAGGATGAACACAAAAATATTTATAAGGGACACATAAAAATTCTGAAAAAAATACTCTAGTCCATGAATACTCAAAAATAATTTCCTTTTCTAAAATAAACTTTGTGAACAAAATATAAATTTTTTTACCATGAAATAAAATTCACCACCCAAATATTTTCATAAATCATTCCATAAAAAATATTAAAGTAGAAAATAAAACTCATAAAGTTTTTTTTGTGTTAATGAAATGCTCATTGAACCATTTTCAAAAAAAGTTATAAATTTCACCCTTGAGAGGTAGCATAAAATTCCCTTTAAACATAATCTCAATAGTTTACCTTTTTATATCTTAATATTTCCATGAAAGGATGTAGAAAACATAGATAAATAATGTTTTAAACTTGGGATAATATATTAATATCACTCTTACAATCACATTGAAAAATGTGATAACCAAACCAAAAAAAACAATAATCTCTTAGGATAAATTTAACCGATTAACTGCATCCCATTACCAAATTCATTGGAGAGCTATTTTAGGCTCACCCGTTATCATGAAACATATCAGGTTCACCATCATCATTAGATATATTAGGCTCACCCATCATAATAAATAATTCCCAAGAACTATAACATAATCACAACACATAAAATCTTTAATTTCCATGATCAAACTCATAAAAATTTTCTTTCACCCATAACAACCCATTTTTGGATTTTGAAAAATCAATTCCATTTAAAACACTTTAGAAAATACCCTGAATAAAGGTAAGGGTTTTTTCTTTAAAGAAATAATGTAATATTATAAATGATTCCAAATATAAATCAATGATGACCATGTTGGGAAGAACTTTTGATGATGTATATGTGAAAATAGAACATTATTTTTTCCATTTTTCAAAACATTCTTTATAAAATACATAAAAATATTCATTTTGAATACCTTTGAAAAAAAGTAAAAAGTGACATAAAATTTAATTTATAATACATTTATTTTCATATAATTACATTCATTAAATAATTTTAATAATATGGATATATAATAAAAATATTTAAAAAATAAATATTTAAAATATTTAAAACATGGTTTTTAAAGTAAAGTGTCCCTTACCTCATGTCTCACTCATCACGTACATTATTTATATCCCATGTAGTAAACTTTTATCAATTATATACATTATTTATAACTTTTATAAGTTTATTACCTTATTATTTAACCATTAATATTAAATATTTCAACTTCCTAATTGGTTTAATTCTACTTTGGGTGTTTTGAAGATATTCGGTTCAAATGTCCAAAATGACTTTGATAGGTTTACTATAGTCAAATAGGTCATTTCTCCATAATATAAAGAATAATATTGATTAAATAATTATAATTCATATATTTTGATTATAATTTTAAATATATCAAAGAAATATTGTTTTGAAAAACTGAATTACATTACAATCATGGAAACGGTAGGTCGTACTTACTCATTTGTAATGTTTCCATTTTTCATCGAACATGATGAAAATAAGGTATGTATAATTTTATATTTAAATGATTATGATTATATAATAAATTTAATATTTTTTCTTTAATTTCACTTATATATATCATCCATGTGATGTAGTCATGAAAAATGAATCACATCATTTCATGGATGTGGTAATCCACATGTACACACGAACGACGTTATCATTTTTTCAATGAATGGACAGTTAGAAAGTAGATGATATATTATATATTTTAAATGATAAATATTTCATGAATAATATATATATCTATTAAATTAATCATTATAACCATCCTTAATAATCGGCGATGGAAAATGAATTACATCTATTCACGAGGCGGTAGTCCTTCATAAACACGAACGATGGTTTTGTTTCTCATTTAATGGAAGTATGAGTTAGATATAGGTTATCAAATTAAATTATATTGTCTTAGTATATCTAAGATATTGGTTTCATAATTTAATTATGGATGAATAATATTTAAATGAGGTTATTGAAGAAATAAAATAAAAACGTTTGGTTAAGAACTATACAACTTCTTTAGACAACCTCTTTAGGTTTATAACTAAAGCCCTCTTAGGTTAGTTTTATGAATAAAAAAGAGCCTCTAGGATATTAATATGGATTTAGAAAGATATTTGGGTAGATATTGGCCAAAAAAGACTTTTTTTGTTTGGAGAAATGTTTATAGGGGTGTCCTTCTATAAGTGGGGAGAGGACACACTTAGAATTTTTAAAAAGATTAAAATATGTAAATTTATAACTCAAGAAGAATTTCTCTAAAATAGAAAATTTCTAAATATTATATGAAATTAGGTATAAATGTTTCAAAAAAATATAATTTATACAAGATTTTAGGCCATTTTATCCCATATCTCTTTAGTTTAACCCATGGTAAATGATTTTTAACCTTAACTATGGTAATAGATTTTTACAGTTTTTATTATTCATTATGACCAAAAATTAAGTTGGACATATTACTTAATTTTAATTGTTAGGACTAAAAATATTTACTTCATTTTATCAAATTCAATTCACATAATTAGAATAATTTAATTCAAAATAAAACCAGTAAAACCAGATAAAAAAATATTTTTCAGAAAAATGCCTTTTATGAATTTTTTGATTGAATTCAAGTATAAAATTCATTATAAAGAACATAATTTAATTACTAATAATATAATTAAACTAATTTTAAATATAAATCATTTTAAAATAAAATGGAACACTGTAAATTTTTTAAACCGAAAGTCAATTTTTAATAAATATCAATATTTTCCAGTATTCATCGAAAAGTCAAATTTTTCATAGAATTATCAAAAATTAATCAAAAGATAATTTTGAAATGATGAATCAAAAAATTATTTTCATTTATTAAAATTAAAATTATATAATTTCAAAAATATTCATTTAAAAAATTATAAAATACATGAAAACCAATTTGGTTAGAAATAAATCTTTTTCTTATTGACAAAAAAATTACCTAAACTTATTATAATTAATAAATCTATATAAAATTTAATTAATTAATATTAATACGAAATGAAAATAATTTATCATAACATTTTATGGGTTGATAAATTTTCCCCCCATATGGAAATTTTTTCTTTGTGATTTTATTCATTATATAAGTAAGTGGGGATAATTTTCTTTTATAGAAATTTATGATTATCAAGATGCTTCTCTAACCAGTTGGGTTTTACCCAAAACCTTAACATATTAAATCACTTTATTGTGAAACACTTTCTCTATTTAGTCAATAATCTTTACTGGATTCTCCTTATAAGTAAATTTTTATTCTAACTAAACTACTCTAGGGCACAAAACTTGAAATGCATCTTACACATATTTTCTTGACAATGAAAAATGAAATACATCATGTACCTAAGATAAAATCTATGGAAAGGACACTAGATAGTTAAAAGGTCCAATATTATCCAAAATTTCATACGTTCTAATGAAATTTAGACATTAATTTTATTTTTTACCAAAATTCATAACACTTTTTTGTGGTGATAATTTAATAAAAACATGATCACCTACCTCAAAAGAAATATTTTTCCTCCAGTAATATACATCCCCTTTCTACCTACTCTAAGTCACATGAAAGTCCTACATAATAATCTTCACATTCTCAACCATTTATTTTACCAATTTTGGTCCCAATAAATTTATTTCCCTAACTTCATCCCAAAAAGACAACGTTCAACACCATTTTCCATATAATGTCTTACAAGGTGTTATCTATATACAAGAATGAAAACTATGGTTATAAGAAAACTCAACTAGACTAGATATTAATCCAAAATTCCCTGATAGTCTATTGAACAAGTTCAAAGAATATACTCTAATGTATAAATTGTTTAATTTTATTATCCATCATATAGATGATAAAAATCTATGCTGAAATTTATTTCAATATATAAAAACCTCTGAATACAATTCCAAAAATTAAAGGTAAATATAGGATCATGTGAAGATAAAATAGAGGGGGGGAGTCCATCAAATATAATTTTATAATTAATATAATGTTGAGAAGGTTTATCTAAATACATATTATCATGAATATGAATTAAATGCATAGATTTAGTTAAATGATCAACAATAACCCATATTTTATTATTACATTGAGATGAATTTATTAATAAGAATATGAAATATCTAGATATATTATCCAATTTCCATTATCGAATAAGAAAATGTTGAACCATCCCATTTGGTAATTTTTATTCATATTTAACCTATTTATATTTCAGACATTTCATCTTAAAATCGGTAACCAATTTCTTCATTTTTTCCTACCAGAAATGATTTTGAAGGTATCTATATAGTTTAATGCTTCCTTAATGAATCTAAAATGGAGATCTATGAGCCTTACTCAACTTTTATTTCATCAATGTCTCATGAAACACATAACCTTTTTTTGAATCTCAAATCATTGTATTTTTCGACATTAAACTCAAGAAACTTACGCTTATTGATTGATTCTACATTTTCTTATAAAACGATATATTCTTTTAATCTTGTATAATCATGTCATATAAAGATGATTATACTACACCTATAAAATGTAGGTTGTTACTACATGCAAAATTTCCAATCCAAGATTCATCAGATCATTAACCAAAGGATAATGTTCAAAATATAGAATATTTAATATAGCATTATCTTTTTGAATCAAAACATCAAGTTCTCTTTTTTAATTATGAGATAGTAATTAGTTGTGAAATAATAATCATTTATCAATTCCAACCATCTCATATGTCTCATGATAAATGCTTTTATAGTGAATATATAATTAAATATTTTATGATAAATATTTATTTCATCACATTACTCTTTATAAATGATTTATCCACATATTTATAAGTAAAAAACTATAACCACTAATTCAAGTTCATGTTTAGGATAATTTTTCTCAGGAGTTTTTAATTGGTGGTAATCATATGAAATTACCCAATCATTCGGTATTAAAACACTACCTAGACACTTTAATTAAGCATCTTTGTAGATAAAAAAGTCTCTATTTCTAGATGGTTGGTCCAAATCTTGAGAATTTACTAATATTTTATTGAAAACCTAGAAACATTCATCACATTCCCCTATCCAAATGATCCCAACTCATTTTTGTGTTAACTTGGTTAGTGGGATAAATAACCATGAAAATGTTTCAACAAACCACAGATAATTTCATTCTAATCCAATAAAAATATGAATATACATAACATTTATAAGTCATTTCCATTCATTAACCAATTTAGTTTTAACATGATCAATAATTATTTCCTATTTATTTATGATATGTCTAAGGAATAAAACTGGATTTAACTAAAAATTATATTTACTAAATTTTCCATATAACTTGTTTTTCCTTCAGGGTTTTTAGAATAGTCCTTATATATTTTCATGGCCCTTATAATTTTTTTAATTACAAAATATCATCAATAAAAATCACCACAAACTTATCCAAATATTCATGGTACCTCAATTCATAAAATCGACAAATTGAGTTGGGGAATTCATTAATCCAAAGGGAATAACCAGAAAATCATAATTCACATACCTTGTATGAAATGTTGTTTTAGGGATTTCATCCTCCTTCACCATTATCTAGTTGTAATCATACCTCAAATAAACCTTCAAAAAATAATAATCACCTTGGATCTGATCAAATAATTCATTTACATATAAAAATGAATACTTATTATTAATTGTGTTTTTATTCAATGATTTATAATTAAAAAATTCATATGGAACCGTATTTGTTTTTAAAAAATAAAATAAGATCAACCCTAGGTGAAGTTATAGGATGAATGAAACCTTTATCAAGAAACTCTTACAACTAATTTTTTGATTTCATAAATTCTACTTGATCCATCTGATATGGTGGTTTCTAAATAATATTTTTTATAATTCACTAATTTAGTAGTAAACTCAACTTATTATTTAGGCATAATACCAAGTAACAGATCAGGAAATACATCTATATATTCTTATACAACCTATAAATCATTAATCTAAAAAGATCCCTTATTTTCAATAACACTACTACAAATACGGCTTTTATCAATGCTAAAAATGGCCTTTAACAGTGCTAGAAAAGCGCTATTAATTCCGACGAAGATAAAGGGGGTTCCCCTTCATCAGCGCTCCAAAAAGTGCTGATAAAGAACCCTTTTATCAGTGGTCAAAAAAAGTGCTGATAAAAGGGCTCTTTTATCAGTTCTAAAACAAAGCGCTGATAAAAGGGTCCTTTATCAGTGCTTTCTTATTTGCACTGATAAAAGACCCCTTTTAACAGTAATTTTTTAAAATCACTTATGAAAGTTAAATTAAAAATAAAAAAAATACTGCCAATTGGCGGGCTTTATTAGCGCTTGAGCCCCCCTTTTACAGCACTTTTCTGCCCCCCTCCAGTGCTCGCACGCACCCCTCCACCCTTTATCAGTGCTAGCTCTAGATTCACCCATGTGCGCGCGTCCTTGCCTCCACCCGGATTTGATCTCGAGACCTACCCCCTGCGCGCCTGAAGCCTTTTCCACTCCCCTATATTTATTTTTTCTCCTATTAGTGATATATGTACTTATTTATATATATATATAGTTATATTTATTCGTATAGTAATATATATTTATATTAATATATATATAGTTATATTAGTATAAATATATAGTTATATTAATATAAATATATAGTTATATTAATATATATATTTATAGTGATATTAATATATATATATATAGTTATATTAATATATATATGTAGTTATATTAAAATATATATTTAGTTATATTAATATATATATATATGTGGTTAGATTAATATATATGTAGATAATTATTAATATATTTGTATTTTAAATAAAATGGATATTAGTTATTATTTAGATAAAGCTAATATATTTTATATTTAAATATATTTTATTATTTATATATATAATTAAATTTTTAGGTGTCAATATATAAAAAATATGTACATATAGTTATATATTTGATTATAAATAGGGGGCATTATAAAAAATGATAAAATTTAAAAAGACATAATATTAATATGAATGTAATACTTTGGAATAAATTCAGTCCCCACCAAAAAGAAATCCAATAATACCCCCTTAAACGAGGCTGAAAATCCACAAAATGTTAAAAAATCAGGGTACCCTAACTAAAAACTCAGTTTTGGAGGCCTTCTAGGCCTTATTTGGCCTTGAAAAAACCTTTAACGGGGCTTCCCTAACTTATAGAGGTGTAGATCTTGTCACAAAATTCAATTTGATATATGGTAGAGCTCAAATGGACACCCGGATCAAAAGTTATGGTCGTTTGAAGTTTGAGTTACCTTTTTAACATATTTTGGATCTTTTTTTAATTTTTTTATTTTTTTAGTCTTCAAATTGTTATTAAATGACTATTCATCCATAATAATTATCAAATTATTAATTAAAAATATTTTTTTAATTTTTTTATAATCCATTTTCACTAAATATCTTTTATATTAAGTGTAATTGTATATTTATACTTATCTAACATATATTTAAAATTATATTTAAAAAATATATATTATATATATATCAATATAACTATATCTATATATTTAAATATTAATATATATTTTTTAATAAATTTTTTTTTGTAAGTGGACCCTTTATCAGCGCTTTTAAAAAAAGCGCTGATAAAGTCCCCCTTTATCAGCGCTACTAAAAAAAGTGCTGATAAAGGGGTACCCTTTAACAACACTAAAAAAAGTGTTGTTAAAGGGGGTACCTTTATCAGCACTAAAAAAGGCACTGATAAAGGGGTACCTTTATCAGTGCTTTTTTTATTGGTGATAAAGGTACCCCCCCCCCTTTATCAGTGCTTTTTCGTTAGTGCTGATAAAGGGTGGCGCTGGCCTTTCCCAGTTTTGTTGTAGTGTAATATGATCAAGATAAATTTAATTTCCATCTATTAGTCGTTTCCCAGCTTCTTGATATGTCATAAAAGATATGAATTGATTGTTATATACGAACTAAATCTCATTTCAGAAATAAATTTTTCTAATTTTTAATCTATATTGACATGATAAACTGAAGTCCAATATGAACTTATAATAACCTAACATTCTATAATGGTCAAGATAACAAGTTTATAGAGAATAATATTCCACTAATGATAATAAGGGAATATCTTTGAAAATTATTGTTTCCTTAATACCACTCCAGGTGTTTTTACTAAAAGTCCTGACTTCGTTTATTTAGGCGAAAATTTCATTTTACAAGAAAATTTATCTAGATAATAAATCAAAAAAGACTTTAGTGTAATCTAAAAAAACAAGTATTGTATATGCTACCACTTCAATTGATGGACCAAAATTAAATAAACTAGTTATGAATGATTACAACACACTCTTAAACTTATAGTCATGCGGCTTCTCATCATTCATGCTCTTCTTCAGACATGCATCCTCATAATGACACATCTCATTACATTTAAAACACTTTTATAATTGTTTATAAAAATTTATATCACCATTACAATGATATTTTACTTTACAATCATGAGAAATATGACCAAAATTAAAACATTGAAAGCACTTCCGAGATTTCATAAGTTATTCCCTAAGGTGAATTTTACCACACCTATCAGAAACTGAAAACTTGATTTTCTTACCTTCATATTTCACCAATTTATTCTTCCTATTTCCAAGCCATATAGTTATATTTTTCTCCTTATTTTCAAAGAATACATGGTCATTAGAAAACTCCAATTGTTCCTTCTGAGCATTGAAAATAATTTTCTCATAACTTTTAAATTCATGAGAGTAAAAATATCTTTGGAATCATGGCTATAATATTAAGTAAAACCAATTAATTTTACTATAAAAATCCCAAATACAATTTGGTGAATACCTTTCTAATCATGTGAAGTTTACTTAATTCACATCCACTAAATATTCATCCTTCTACATTAATTATAAGAATTTTTTCCATATTAATTCAAACAACCTTAGGAAAATATTTCATTCCTTAGTATAAATACCTTCTCTTTATGTAGTTTTCTTAGCCATTGACCACAATTAATTAGAATATCCCTAAAAATGATAAATATAAATAGTTTCCTTCTGATGATCTGAAGAACCCATGACTTCAAATATATTTTACAAATAATTAATCCATACCTTATCTACCACTGATTTAGAATATTTTTTGAATTTTAGAATGTGTTATATAACAAAATGCTCCACTACAGATAGGTTCCTCTGTGGTAGATCTGGTATATCTTCTAAATGGATAACACCACCATTTATATCTTTTATCAACTAATACATCATAGAAAAAAGTTTTCCAATTATAATTTCAATCATTCTATGCTACTGATTTTGAAGGATATTATCCTCATGATGCCTTTCTACTTTATCTTCCATTTTTTTCTACTGTAGAAAAAAAATCTGAATATACATAGTTTAGATTAAGAAATTTGGAAATATTAAAATACTATATAATGATAACCAAATATTATAATCTCTTAATCATATTTACTTCCATTATTCTTACCTATAAAATTATCTAAATCTTTCCTATGATACCAACTATAAGGACCCACCCTAAAACATTATATAATCTTGATTTTTAAGTCAAGAATTCACTCTATTACAATTTGAGGATCTGTATCATATTTTGTTTTAGATAATTGGGTCATAAACCTTATATAATTAAATATTACATCAAAATTTGGACACTTCCACTCAGTATCCATTTTTTCAACATTACAAAACATTTAATATTTAACTAGTATTATCTTCATGACATATCTTTATGATTTTTATCTGGACCTACTATTTTTCCCTACACATCCTTCAAACCTTGTGAATAACATTTTAAAATGTGGGATGAGAATAAATATCTTAATAAGGAACATATAAAAAGAAATAAATAAATCCATTATTCAATAAATACTCATAAAATATTATTTTTTTCAAAAAACAATTGGCTCAAAATAAACATTTTAGCACCCAAGACATCAACTTCACTCTCTAAATATTTTCTTAAAAAATTTAATAATAAATCATAAATCTAAAATAAAACTCATAAATGACTCTATGAAATAATAAAAAACTCAATAATTCTTTTTCATGAAGTAATACATTTCACCTTAATGAAGTATCAAAAACATCCCTTTAAATTTAGCCTCATTAGCTTAACATGTGAAATCATTATATTTCTATGAAAACCCATAGAAAGAATAGATAAATCATGTAGGTAACATGGATCATTATTTTTATATCACTATTATAATCACCCTTACACATGGAATAAACTACCCCATAAATTAAAATAATATATTAGGAGAAACCTAACCGGTCAACTCCATAACTTTACCCAAAGAATTGGAAAGCTATATTGGGATCACATGTCATCATGAGATATATTAAGATCACCCATCATCATGAGCTATATTATGACCACCTAACATCATGAACAATTACCAAGAACCATAATATAATTATATAATATGAAATATTTCATTTTCATCAACATACTTATAAAAATACCCTTTCACCTAAGAAAACAATTTCATATATTGAAATATACATTCAATTTAAAATCATTTTGAAAATCCCTAGAATAAAGGGAAGGAGGATTTTTATTTGAATAAAACATGGAATATTATAAAGTAATATAAATATCAAATAATATTTATGGTGGTGGAAAATAATATTCATTTCATTTATGTTAAAATAGAAAAATCTATTTCCTTTTTGTCAAAACATTCCATATATAATACATAAAAAGATTCCTTCTGAAAACCATTTAAAGTAATTCAAAAGTGGAAAATTTTCATTTATAATTCATTTATATCCATATAAATAAATCCATAAAATTATTTTAATAATATGGACAATTAATAAAATGATTTATAAAATAAGTCATTAATTCAATTAAAATAATGTCTTTAAAAGTAGAGTGTATCTTACCTCAAGACTGACTCATCACATACATTATTTATCTCCTATATAATAAACTTTTTCCAATTATTCAAATTATTAAGAACCTTTTATAGTTTTAATCCCATATTATTTAAACCATTTATATCAATTATTTCAATTACTTAAATGGTTATGTCAACATTGGGTGTTTTTCCAATTTTTGGCTCATGTGTCCAAAATAACTTCAGTAGGTTGAATATGGTCAAAGGGGTCATTATTCCATCATATTAAGACTAAAAATAATGATATAATTAAAATTTTTATACATTAACTATATTTTTAAAATCATTCATGGTAGTTGGTTGTGAAGAATGAATTATGTTACAATCATTGAGATAGAATGTCGTACATAGGCAAAAGTAACATTTTCATTTGCTGGTGAACACGATAGAAAGAAGGTAAGTATCATTTTATCCTTATAGAATGAAAATTATATCATAAATATCATATTATTTCTGAAAATATACTTATATATATCATCCATGTTATTTGTTCATGAAAAAAAAAATCGCATCACTTTGTGGAGGTTGTAGTCCACATGTACGCACGAACGATGTTATCATTTTTCAATGGATGGATAGGTAAGGAAGTACATGATATATTATCTTTAAATAATGATAAATATTTAATGAATATAATATATATACATTATATCTATATTTATTACTATTTGTGAGTTTCGGTGATGAAAACGAATTACATCGTTTCGTGAGATAGTAGTCCCCAAACACAGGAATGATGCTTTTATTTCATATTTTATGGAAGAAGGATATAGATTTAAGTTAAAAAATTTACATAAAAACATATCAGTATATTTATGATAATGTTTTTTATTATTTCATCATGTTTGAATAAGATATTATGGAACTATAAAAAGAAAAAAAATCTCAGTTAAAAACTATACCTCTTCTTTGGATAACATCTTTAGGTCTATACCCAAATCCATCTTGGGTTGATTTTATGATTCATAAATGTTCTATAAAGAATAGGGAGGGATTTTAGGAAGGTATTTTGGTAGGATTTAATGGATAAAAAATGTTTTTTATATGTGTATAAAATAGGAGAGGGGTGACCTTTTATAAGAGGGGGACAGGACAAACTTTGAATTATTAAAAAGATTAAAATATATTAATGTCCTACCCAAGAAAATGGATATAAAATGGGTCATTTATAAATATGAGATTATATTGGGTCTAACTATTTCCATCCAATAAAATTTTTATAAGTTTTTAGGTCATTTTAACCCTTATCTATTTAGTGTAACTTCCTAGTAAATCTGTTTTAACCTTAACTGTGGTAAGATATGTTTCTGGTTTTTACAATTATTTATGAGAAAAAATTAAGTTAAACTTACTAAACAATATTAATTATTATTATTAAATATATGTAACTCATTTTATCATATTAAATTCACAAAAGTTTTATAGTTTAATTTATAATTAAACATGAAAAACTGGATGAAAAAAATCATAAGAAAAATGCCTTTTTAAAATATAAATATTTTTTAAAGTATAAAATTCATTTAAAAGACTATAATTAGATAATTAATAATATAAGTGAACTAATCATACATTTTATATAGTTTAAAACAAAATGAATTTTTTTAAATTCTTGAAATGAAATGATAGTTTTTAATAAAAATCAGTATTTTTTACTATTCATCAAAAAATCAAACCTTTCCAAAAATTCTCAAAAATTAATACTAAGATAATTTTGAAATGATGAGTTAGAAAAAATAATTTTGTTAAATTGAAATTTAATAATTTTTAAATAATGATTTGAAATAAAACCATATAGTGCATGAAAACCCAATTTAGTTAGAAATAATATTTTCCTTTTGACTAAAAAATTACCAAATATTCTTATAATGATTATAAATCTATAAAATATAATTAATTAATATTATTAAAATAAGAAATTTAATTATCTTAACATTATATGGTTTGTCACAATATGTGTCTAATTTAGTTATTATTTTTGTTCCTTCGTATTTTTTATTTCACTTTTCACATTTTTTGTGGGTTTCTATTCTTTTTAGTCACATATATGATATAAAACACACATGACATGTATGTATCAATAATTTTCATCCATGCATATTAAGGAAAATTGATATTAATTTTTTTATTTAAAAATCAAATAATTCAAATGGAATTTATTTCATTGATATTATATTGGTGTGATTATTTGTTAAACTTGAATAGTTAATTTTTATAAAATTTGGATTTTTCTACTGATATGACTAATTATATGTACAAAAAATATTTGATAAACTGAAAACATATAAGGGATATTTTTTAAGGGAATTTCTTTCATTAATATATTCTAGAAATCATCCCTAAATATTTGGACTTGTGAATTTTTCAAAATTAATTGAAGGTATATGTAAGTTAAGAACTTATTTGTAGCACTATTACAAAACACACCTTTAACAGCGTTGGCCTTTATCAACACTTCTTTTTAGTGCTAACAAAATATACTATTTATCAAATATTTTTAAAGTGTTGATAAAGGATTCCCTTTTTTAGTTCTTCTTTTATCATTGTCAAAGGATGCCCTTTATCAATGCTTTATTTTTTATATTGATAAAGGGTACCTTTAATTAGTCCTTTTGTTTTAGTACTGATAAAGGCTATCCTTTAGGATTTCTTTTTTAACGCTCATAAAGTACACAAATGAAATGAAATAATTAAATAAATAAAAATTAAAAATGGTTAGATTAAAAAAATTATTTAAATTTTTTTAATTAAATAATTATTGACAGAAATGAATAAATTTAATATACATATATATATATATATGTATATTATAAATACTAATAAATAGTATATATTAAATATATAGATATGTAAAATAAATTAAATGAAAAATGAAACAAATAAAAATTAAAAAATATCAAATTAAGAAAAATATTAAACATTTTATTAATTAAATAAATATTGATAAAAATGAATAAATTTAATTACATATATATATTATAAATATTAATAAATACTATATTAAATATAGATATATAAATTGAATATATTGTAATAAATAAATAAAATAATAATAAATTAATAAATTGTAATCATTAAAAATAAATAAAAATGAGTAAATTGTAATAATTAAACAAAAAATTGAAAAATTATTAAAAAAATTATTAATGAAGAAATTATTAATAAAAACGAGTATGTTTAATATATATATATATGATAATTATAAATATTAATAAATAATATATATTAAATATAAATATTGAAAAAGAATAAAATGTGATAATTAAAAACATATTAATGTCTTATTCATTTTTAAGGGTTTTTATACATAGTTATTCATTAATACATTTAATATAGAAACATTTTTATATATATTTCCTAAAATATTATTTGTATAATAAAAAATATTGATTCTTTACATTAGATAACTCATATATTTAGTGGAGAATGGTTTATAATTAAAATTTAATATTAATTAAAAATATTGACTAATTGCATCGAGTAATGGACATAATTGAATGTTGTTTGATTTTTTAATTTAACATATATCAAACGTGTGTTATATTGATTTCACATACATATATATAATTAATGTATTTAACACGCACACAAATATCTATGTAATTAATAAAATATTATATAGAAATACATAAACCAAATATTTTGGTAATTTATTATAATATTAATATTTATTTTAGAATTTCATTATAACATGATACATTTAATATATATTATTTATTTAATAGGTAAATATTATTTATTTATTTTTAATATTATTACAGTTGGGTATTAATTCATTTTTAATAATTTTTATTTTTTATTTTTTTATTTTTCTGTGAATTTAATCATTTTATATTATTTATATATATATATATATATATTTACAATTTTATTATATTTAAAATAGTTATTCATATTTATTTCAATATAAATCCATATTTTTTTAATAATTTATATTTAATTAATAAAACATGTCTTTATTTTCAATATTGTTATAGTGTACTCATTTTTAATTATTTAATTTCAAACATTTTTAACATGCATGAATTTAATATTATATATTCATTAATAATGTTAAAAATATATTTTTAAATAAATATTTATAAATATATATATTTATAAAAAATACATTTATAAATATATATTTACTATATTTATATATTTATATATTTATATATTTATATATTTATAATTATAAATAAATAATAATTGTTTTTTAAATTATTAATGTAATAATTAATAAACAATTATATATATCTAAATAATTATAAAATTATAATAAATTTATTTGAACAATGAATGTATTTACTATATTTATTTTTATTTTTATTCAATATGTATATACATACATATATATAATTACATAAATATATCTAATGATATAAATATATAAATATTTATAATGATATAAGTATATAAATATATAAATATTATGTTTTTAAAGTATTTATATAATTATAAATAAATAAATTTATATTTAAATAATTATAAAATTATAATAAATATATTTAAATAATGACTACATTTGTTATATTTTTATTTTTTATGTTTATTCAACATATATATATATATATATAATTATATAAATATATTTACAAAAAAATATTTATATTTATATATAAAAATCCTTTATTAGCACTAAAGTTTTAGCGCTGATAAATATGTATTCTATCAATGCTTTTGTAGTGCTGATAAAGATTCAATTTATCAGGGCTTATTAATTTAGTGTAAATAAAGATTTATTTTTCAGTGCTTATTAATTTATTACAGATAATGATTTGTTTTATCAGTGCTTATTAATTTATCACTAATAAAGGGGTTCGTTATCAGCACATTTTTGGAAGCATTGATAAAAGTTCCCCTGATCAATTTGAAGAAAACTAACTAGTTTTGAACCAATCGTGATATCTAAAGCTTTCCATGGAAGCCAACTACTATTGGCACCCCGTGTCAAATCCAAACTCAAATCAAGGCTCATAACAAGGCTTGAACAATTTCAATTCTTGAATCCAAGGCTCGAATGAATCCATGGTTTGGTGATATCCCTAATTTCTATCAGATGATTCAAAGTGTCGATCCAAGATATGTTATTTTCTCCTCCTCCTCAATCGTTGATTGCTTTTTTGGAAATATCTTTTTTCATTTTTTGTTCATTAACTCTTGATACTCAATATGTATCACTACTTTCCCTTCTAGAATTAATTTCTAATTAGAGGATTCTATAATTTTGGGTTTTTATTGACCCTTTATGATCTTTTCTTGAAACCTCATGGAATATAAATAATTCCACAGACTGATTTCATCATTATAGAGCATTATGTTTAAAGGTTTTGAACATCCTTCCATGGAAATAATGCATACAATTTTTTTTAAAATTCCACCCATGGTTTTATCAAGTGTTATGGCCTTTTTGGTACTATCAAATGGTTTTTAAAAAAAGTAATCACCATATATGGAATCTTCCTATATTAGTTTTTATGAGGTAAGTTTTATTTTAAATACTGATGTCATATTTATTGGTGTTAGAAGGATGTTTCAATAGACATGATTGGGTTATGTTAATTGTTGATTGATATGTTTTCTGAAAATGGAACCCATACCTCCCATTTCTATCATAATAGGGATCGTATGCATCTTAGGGAGAGATGAGAGACAGTTAAAATGTAGTCCCAGTTATATTTTATGGTTCCCCACTTGTATTAAACTCCATATAGGATTCCAACATGGTAGGATATTTCTGGGTCTCTGGTAGGTTATGAACATAGGAAATCATCATCGTTTTTATAGATGGTGCCAACCTAAGTATGTCCAGAGTCACCTTAGGGGATGTTTTGGAATTTCCCAAGATTGCATATGTTTCATTTTCTACGGTTTACATGTATATTATTTTTTACTTAATCTATAATTAATATTGATATGTTATATAATGTAGCCAATTTTTTATATTTTTTATTTAGTTGTATTGATTTATTTATTTTTCAAACTAATGTTTCATTTGATTATTATATATTAATCTTCATGAGTATGGTCATAAAGATGCATATTAAAGAACCCTATAATATTTACCGAGTCTATAAGTATCATCATTCAATAAAATAGGAGCTAACAATATAAAAATCCTTATTAATATAAGTTATGAAGATTAATTATATTTGATATACCATTAATATTAAATGTAATAATTCATTATGTTGTTATATCACTTTTTCCAAAAAAATATAACAGAGGTTATCAATGTCTATATATTTTGGAATAATTATAAGAAAATATTTTTATGTATTCATCATTTTAGGTCTACAAGTATTGGTTCCATCCCTAAAAATCTATGATTACCATATATGTATAAAAAATAACTCTTTATTTATTAAAACTTTTTATCAATACATATTCTAGTTGATGGAATGAGAGTTTATTATTCTTGTTTATCACATTTGGATTTCTTATTACTCTTTAATTTCCTATATTATATTTTTATTTGTTTAGGGGATTTAAGAAATACTTGATGGATAATTTTAGTAGAGGTGGGGTTGGTCTAAGTTAGAAGATTGAAAATATTAAAAGTGGGATTTATTCTATAAATATATAATTTATAGAGGCCCCAAGGATTCATATATCATAAATTGGCCCCGCTGATACCCCTTTAATATTAGACAAGAACATGTATGCACCCCGAATCTCACCTTCAATAGGACACGAGTTAATAACTAGTTCCAATGGTGTAATTCTCACAAAAGGGGGGATTTACCCCTTTTAGATAACATAGTAGAGTACAACTATCATCTTCATCTGTTTTGTCTCCTGAATAGTTATTATTGAAATTTGTAGCTTGCGACTCATCCCCCATTTCTTTTATATTGTTTGAACTTCTCTAAGTAGTATTCATCCCATGGATGACTACAACTAAGATAAGTTCAAGCAACATAGGGACATTCCCAAAAGAGATGGAGGATGAGTCTCAAACCACAAAATACAATAATAAATGTTCGGGAGATGAAGCTGATAAGGATGACATTTGTATTTAACTTTCACTTTTGGATAAATTCAAAGGATAACACCTACCATAGTGGATTAATTATTTTCTTAAACTCAATTACCCATTTCCTTCAAATCATACTAAAATTATTTTAAATGATCAAATGTTGGGTTCCCTTGTTAGAATTACCTATAACTATCACCTTTGATAATGAATATCTTATGTGTATTTATTTATTTATTGTACAAAATGAATATTTTATTAAATTAATAGGATGGATATGAATTGACACGGATAAATGGTAAGTGTTTGAAACAAATATTGAAGATGCACTACTACAAATATGGCATTTATGAACGCTAAAAATGGCCTTTATCGGCTCTAGAAAATGCGCTGATAAAGACGACGTAGATAAAGGGGGGTCCCCTTTATTAGAGCTCCGAAAAGCGCTGATAAAAGTACCCCTTTATCAGTGCTTTCGTTTTAGCACTGATAAAGGACCCTTTTATCAGCGCTTTTAAAAAAGCGCTGATAAAAGTTAAAAAAAAATTAAAAAAAAACTGCCAATCGGGGGGGCTTTTATAGCGCTTCAACCCCCCCCCCCCCCTTTTACAGTGCTTTTCGGCCCCTTTACAGCACCCCACGCACCCCACAAACCCCCCTCCACCCTTTAACAGTGCTTTCTCCAATATTCCTCATACGCGCGCACCCCAGCCTCCACAAGGATTTGAACTCGAGACCTCCCCCCTGCGCGCCTAAGCCCTTACCACTACTCTATTTTGATTTACTTTCCAATTCATGATATCTCTATATATATATATTTATATATTTAGTTATATTTATTCGTATAGTAATATATATTTATATTAATATATATATATATATATATATATAGTTATATTATCACATATATATATATAGTTATATTATAATATATATAGTAATATTAATATATATATATAGTGGTATTAATATATATCTATATATATATATATATATTTAGTTATATTTATTCGTATAGTAATATATATTTATATTAATATATATATATATAGTTATATTAACATATATATAGTTATATTAACATATATATAGTTATATTAACATATATATAGTTATATGAATATATATTTATATAGTTATATTAATATATATATATAGTGATATTAATATATATATTTATGGTGATATTAATATATATATTTATAGTAACACTAATATATATATATATGTAGTTATATTAATATATATATTGTTATTAGATTAATATATATATAGTTAGATTAATATATATATATAGTTAGATTTATATATAGGTATATAAATATTCATTGTATTTTAAATAAAATGGATGTTAGTTATTATTTAGATAAAGCTAATATATTTTATATGTAAATATATTTTATTATTTATATTTATATTTAAATTTTTAGGTGTGAATATTTAAAAAATATGAATATATTGGTATATATTTGATTATAAATAGCAGTGCATTATAAAAAATGATGAAATTTCAAATACATAATATCAATATGAATGTAATAACTTGGAATAAATTCATACCCTACCAAAAAAATCCAATAATACTCCCTTAAACGAGAGTGAAAATCCACAAAATGTTAAAAAATCGGGGTACCCCGAATAAAAACTCAGTTTTGGAGGCCTTCTGGGCCTCTTTTGGCCTCTAAAATCCCTTGACGAGGGTACCCCTGGGTTACAACGACGTAGAGCTCTTTGCAGGCTTCGATTTGATATGTGGTAGAGCTCAAACGGACACACGGATCAAAAGTTATGCCCGTTTGAAGTTTGAGTTGCGTTTTCAACATATTTTGGATCTTTTTTTAATTTTTTTAATTTTTTTAGTCTTCAAATTGTTATTAAATGACTATTACTCCATAATGATTAGAAAATTATTAATTAAAAATATTATTTTAATTTTTTAAGAAGCCATTTTCACTAAATATCTTATATATTATGTATAATAAGTGTAAATGTACATTTATAGTTATCTAAAATATATTTAAAAATTATATATTATATTTATATATCAATATAACTATGTTTATATATTAATATATTAATATACTTTTAAAAAAAATTGAATCTGACCCTTTATCAGTGCTTCTAAAAAAAGCGCTGATAAAGGGGGGGCGCTACGAAAAACTGTTTTTGTCGTAGTGATGGATTTAAAGAGTTCATCCAGTTTTCAATAAATCATGTATACGACCCTTCTCAAATCCTTTTTCCTTGTTTAATTTTGTTATTATTCAAGAAAGATTAGTCCAGAAGAGTTGGAAGAGCATTTTATTGGTTACGGGATAGATCAGACCTGTAAATTCTGGAATAAGCAAGGAAAAAAACTAAATATTCACATTGATTTGGATGATATTGTAGATTATGGATCCTTTGATATAAATACCTGTGTAAATAATGATGAATATTTCCAGGAATAAATGACAATGGAAATTAAATATGACCTTCATCATGGTCTAAAGTTGATTGAGAAGATAATTATTTGTGCTGAGAGACCATTTTATACTGGTATACTAAATACACAACATTTTCAACTACATTGAAGTTAAACAATTTCATAGTTGGTAGTGGATTGTGTGCTCCAGCTTTATGAAACTACTCGGTCTACTGAATGATATGATACTAAAAGAAAATGTATTTCCATGTTGAACATGTGAAGCTTAATAAATTCCACATTCAATGGGAATAATATCTAAAAAATACATTATCATCTAAATGATTGCATATTTTTTTGCAAGTACCCCAAATCACTCATAAAATTATCTAATTATGGTGTGGATCTATACAAAAAAATGAATCAAGTACTTCGAAATATATGTGGTAGTTTCCTATCATTCCATGATTTATAAGACTAAATGGATGTCAGGAAACTATGAGACAATTGACATGGAATTCAGATACAAGAATTAAATATGGGAACCACCATCATCTAGCAGATTCTCCTCAGTAGAGGAAAATTGATTACAAGTATCCTGAATTTTGAAATGAGTTGAGAAACATTATCCTTGTGTTATATATATATATATATGAAATCTATTCTTTTGGTGTATAGAGTGGTACTCACGGTACATGGCATATAATATTGGTAAATTAAAACATTCCATCACGGTTATGAATGAAGAACAAACACATTATGTTATCTCTAATTATACTTGGACCAAAGAAACTTAGTAATGATATTAATGTCCATTTCACTCCATTGATCGAAGAAATGAAATTTTTGTGGGATAAGAGTTTTATAATGTATAATGCTCGTATAAGTTAATAATTCACATTGAGGGTTGTGTTGTACAAAATAAAAAATGAATTTCCTAATGATGTAGATTTATCATGTTATAGCATTAAAGGAATGTTGGGGCGTCCTATTTTTGAATAATGTATATACTCAGTTCAGTTGAAACATTCCTTCAAGACTATGTTTTTCAGACATCGAAAATTATTACCTCGACAACATAAATACTAATCCAGGATAAAATTATTTGATGAGAATATCGAAAAAGGTACAACATTCTCTTCGCTAATAGGAGATCAACTGTTCAATAAAGTAAAATATATTAAAACTATTTTTAGGTAAACCATTTTTGAAAAACCTTGTGAAATAAGGTTGGAAGAAGAGATCAATTTTCTTTGTATTACTTTACTAGAATTTTTTTTTACATCAAACATTTTCTTAATGTCGTGAATGAATAAAAAATGTATTTTATAGTGTTATTAGTGCATTACTAAATGTTCTTAGAAAAATGAAAGACAGAATCAAGGATAGGTTGGACATGATTGACATGGGGATAAGAGAATTATTGCAACCATTGAAGGGTAAAGGGTGGACTTTTATTCCTCCCACATCTTACACTCTATCTAGATAGGAAATATTGAAATTTTTCTTAATACTTAATAGTGTAAAAGTTTCATATGGGTGTTAATTAAATATCAAGAAGGTCATGTCAATGACTAATTTGACATTACAAGGACTAAAATCACATGGATTTCATGTTTTAATTCAAGATTTAATGCATGTTTCATTCTATTTCATTCTCCTTGTAAATGTATGGAATAAATTAACCTAACTATGATTCTTTTTTAAAGCCATATACAGTACAGTTATAGGTCTGATGATGTTTCCAATCATGAATAAGGATGCTATAGTCAAATTATATTAATTATATATGTTCTTCCCACCATAATTATTTGATATAATGGTCCACCCGAAAGGTCACTTAGTTATAGATGTTCCGCTATTTGTTCATGTCCATTATAGATGGATGTACCCCCATTGAATAGTATATGAAGATCCAGAAAGGGTATAACAAGAATTAGAGGTATGAAAAAGGTTCAATTGAGGAATGATAAATTATTGAATAATTTATTGAATTTTTTACCAATTACCTATCAGTTGTTGATAGCATCGGTCTCCCAAAGTCTCATCATACCAGACACATTATGGATGAAGGGATTTCCAAAAGAGATGTTTTTAAAATAACATTCACAAAGTGGGATCAAGTGTACATTTACATTTTACATAATAGTGAATATGTTGATCCATACATGGAATCCCACAAAGAAATTATTAGATATTTGAATCCATAAATGGTTGAAGGACAGATATCAAATACACATAATCAATAGTTTATAAGATGGTTCCAATATCATACTTATAAGGAGTTATCTAAAAATATGAATTCAATTGTCGGATGACTTTGATGGCTAGTCAAGGTACCAAATGCAAATTTTATGTCTTAAACTAGTTCTATAATCAATGGTAATATATTCTATAAAAAATAACATCATGACTATAGTGTGATGAAAAATAGTGGAGTCCTGCTTATGGCAGAAGTGATGCACATATCTAGTTCCAATGATAGAAATCCTATTTATGAAAATATGTTATATTTTGGAATTATCAAATAGATATATGAGATAGAATATACAACATTTCAAGTGTCAATATTCTATTTCAAGTGGGTTAACAATAAGAGCGCAGAGAAAGTTGATGAAATGGGCTTCGTGAAGGTGAATTTTAGTGTGGAAAGGGAAAACGATTTTCCATTCATAATGGCATCACAAGTAGTGGAAATATTTTTTGTCTCATATCCAAAAAACAATAATTGTTCGATTGACCTATTGGTGACTAAAACAACTGTCGGTTCATATCAAAATTCAATCAAGGATAACCCTTTCTTCGGAACATAATAATTAGTTCATGTTGGTCCCAATGTATAAAATGTCATGTACATTATATGGGACCACAAAGAAGGTAATTATATTTTAGATAGAAGAGATAAATCCATAAAACATTTAAAAAAGAAAATGATTTCAATGAGAAGGTAAATATTATTTTTAATATGCTATTTTTTCCCATAATATTATTTGTTCTCTACTATATTAAAATAATCTAAATTAAATGATTGACTAATCATTCATACAATGTCTCCTGCACATGATGATGTTACCAATCCTACAGAAGAATATATTCTAATAAAGGAAACCCTTTGGGATGATGTAAAGGTAATGTTACGATATACTTTCCTTATTTTACTGAAAAATTATATAATAAAACATTGATTTAATTTTCATTATTCCTCACATAGTTTGTTTATTTTATAAGATTTTTATCCACATTTCATGACTTTTTATTCCAAAACTTTTATATAATTCTACTCCCTCAAAACCTTTTCACCCCAATAGCTTTAAAATTATTACTTTCCTTCAAGTTACCTCCACCCCCTTTATAGGATGAGAAATGACGCTGCATCTGCTAAATCATAGAGGTAATATTGATTTTTTCATAGTGAAATAATTATCCATATAATTAAATAATTATTTCATATTTATGTTTTTTTAGTATTACTCACATAAGAATTTTTTTCTTAAACAGGTGGATTCTTTTGTTTGATTTGGGGTTATTTGTTCGAAGTTGCTCATACTCGTTGGAGATTGGACTTCAAGGCAAAAAATAAGATAAGGAAAATAAGGAAATGGGTCAAGAATGTATACAACCATCATGAAAATGTGATTTCAAACTAATTATTTAATTAATTATGTAATTATTTTATCTAATTTTTTCAAGTTAATTTCCATATCATTTTTATTAATAGGGGACCACAAAGATGGGATTTGGATTCTCAATAGATAATCAAAATCCTAGAAATATTTAAACAAATAAAGAGAGTTCAGTGAGAAGGTAATATTTTTAATATAATATATTTTTCTCATAATATTATATATTCTCAAATTCATTAATATAATCTAAACTGAATGTGTAACTTCTCGGACTCAAATGGTACCTGAAACGGTGCCCCGATCCCTGTTGGCCATATGGCCTCAAGCGCATCTCCCCAAATGATAGAGATTTCCGACTAGTAGTGAGGGCCTAATTGAGTCAGTGGGGAGACTATGACCTCATTACCAGAGTATCATAGTTGAAGTCAAAACATACAGTAAATAGAGAAATCCAAATAAACAGTAGTCAATTGAAACTAAGGCAATCAAGATAGGAATACAAATCAAAAACCAGAATTATCTCATATTCAAAATGATGTGGATGATACATGTATCTTGAAAGCATCCAAATAAAATACATGGAAATATAATATAGTACAATTCCAAAAAAACAAATACCAAAACGATATCCCAGCATCTCAAACCCCAGCATGGTCCAATGCTCCCATGCTCCTAAGCCACAGTCAACAGACTGGACTAGGGCACTTTTCCCTATCATCACCTGCAACCATATAATATTTTTTGGTCCCCAAGGAGGCCCAAACAGGGTGTGAGATAAACATACCAATAGGCAACCACCCAGGTCTATACAGTTCTAATAGTAATTCTGCAAAAGTGCTAGCAAGTGTAAACAAGTATTAAAGTAAAGTGTGTATGCTTGTAGTATAAGTATATAGAAGTAAGTGAAACCAACCAGCCCTCAAGGATACCTAAAAAAGAGTAATATCCTAACAAGGCATCTAAAAGAAAAGTAAATAAGTCACATGACCACACCATGCATTCGTCTATTTTATTCAACCCACAGCCACGATGTATAAATAATTCAAGTATTCTAGGGCATTGCCATATAGAGAAGAGTAGCATCCCATGGACACTCTGTATAATGAAGAGTAGCATCCCACGACCATGCTATATAGTGAAAAGAAGACCCCAAGGGTCAAATCTATGGTTTTAGAAGACTAAGGCATCCATGTAATAATTCTAGACTATAGAGGGCTGGATCCAAGGAGCTTGTCCAAGGCATCCCATCGAGTCTCATGCGTGTCCCTAGTGGAGACTCAGTTAGGCACAGGTTGGGGTCCTTGGAGCATGGTAATAGAAATTCCTACATAAGCCAAACCAAGCCAGATCCATGGGGTAGCAAGGCCCAAGGCATCCCATGTAATGAGGACCTAAGGGTCCGAGTCAACCCAAGGCATCCACTACCATGTTCTAAATCTAGGTAGAGTAGTCCAAGAAATATATCAAACCATTAATTCAAGGTATTCAATTTAAACACTCATTCCATGTGATTATACACACTTGCATCAACCAGCACAATCCTTGAGTATACCCACTCATGAAAACCATTTATCAACTATAGGAATATAGGCCTACCCTCCCATATAAACCATTTAACATGCAATTATCATTTTATATAGGTATACCCACCCATATTATCCATTTAACATGCCAAACTATCAAAATAGACACATAATAAGATGAATTTGTTAAGAATTGACGTAGTACATATTCTAAGTAATCTATTCAATCTATCAAGGCATTAACGGGCTTCCTCTAACTAGGAAATCACAAGAACACACCCCTTGGGTGGTTTCAATAGGTATAAACAAGTATTTTTCCTTAAGTCACACCCTATAGTTGACCTTTAAATGAGTAACCAGTGTCAAAACACATAAACCTAACCTATAATCATCTTTACTAGGTCCCACAAAGACTATGGTAGGCAACGCCCTCAAAAATGAGGCCTCAATAGAAAGTATGATGGAATATATATCAGTCAAACAACCAAAAGGCAAAATAAAATCTAGAAGAAGTTATATACCACCGGCCTCAACTCAGTAGTAGACAATTCAACCAGTATCAAATCCTGATTTATACTAGTTTGGAAGAAATCTGAAGAATGAATGAAGAGTGGGATATTAGGGAATATGATCCTAAATCCAAATAGCACAGTCATTGTTCCTGATAATAAAGAATGAAAAAAAAAAGAAATTGATTACTTAATGATGTGGTTCCAATGTGAAAGATGATGCTTGAAACAGAGTTTGGATGGCTTCGATATCTGAAAAACTATTTTAGAGGGGTTTTAGCTCCCAAAAATGGTGGAAATAGGTTCTGTCCCTCAAATATGAGGCTACTAACTCTTATATAAAAGAACTCATTGGGAAAGTACATGAAGTGTAGGCCAATTACATGGTGTGTACTTCCCAATTTTATTTTTCTAAACCAGAAAGGATACATGTTGTGATGGGATAGTTCAAGTCTTGTACTATAAGTACACTGTGTGTATTCCGAGTACACGATGTGTACCTAGCCTACAACTAGATTTTAGCCATTTTTCCCCTTATATCCCAAAAACAACCCAATCGGCCCATGGCTCAGCTTAGGGTCTAAGACAAAAAGGAAACCAACAACATTAACCCTAAAAGAGAGATTTGTACCTCAAGAAAAACATGGGATCTTACAATCTTCCCCACTTATAGAAACTCATCCCTGAATTATTCCTTGAAGGGTGGTCAATATTTTTCTGAAAATAACTCTGGTCACTAATCACGTACATCAGCCTTCCTATCCCAAGTATCATCCTGTAAATAGTCATGCTTCCATAGCATTCATACTAGAGAAACTGATTGACCTCATAGAACTTGTGTTCTCCTATCAACTATATGAATCAGATTCTCCTCAAAGGATGCATCAACTAGAAGCTCAACCTCCTCAGGCAGAAATATGTGATATGGGTCTAAGAGATAGTGGCATAGTTGAGATACATGGAAGAAATTGTGCATCAATCAATATGTCTAAGGTAACTGCAACTGATAGGAAACCAACCCAACTCTCTCCAAAATCTAAAATGGTCTGACATATCTTGGTGAAATTTTACCCTATCTCATGATCCACTTATGCCACAACCTTGGGGAAACACGCAAGAAAACCCAATCCCTAAGCTCAAACTCTAGAGGTCATCTATGGGGATTGGTGTATGATTTCTGGAGAGACTCTGCATTATCCATCTGCTTCTGAATCATCTGGACCTTCTTAGAAGTATCTTATACAAGAAGTGGTCCTAGAAAAGATGCCTTACCAACCTCTAACCATCACAGGGGAGAATGGAATGGCCTATCAAATAAATACTCATAACGTTCCATCTATATTGTCACCTCATAACAATTATTGTAGGTGAACTAAACTAGGGGAATGTGCTTGTCCCAATAGCTCCCAAAATCCAAGACGCATACTCACAGCATGTTCTCTAGCAGCTATATTGTACACTCTAACAAGCCATTAGTCTAAGGGTAGTGTGCTATGCTCAGAATCACATGTGTACCCAGTGTCCTCTCAAATGTTTTTTAGAGACCCAAAGCTTGACGTACATGGAAATTACATTACTTTTGGGGAATACATAATACATAACAAAAACAGACACACAGGGATCGTAATAGTTTAGTGTCTTTGGAAACTCGGAATATAATCTTCTAATCATGGTGAAAGATCTTCAACATCTCCCATAAAGATCTTCCCCTTTTGTTTTCTTACCTAAAACCTTTCTTTTAATCCTGGGAGAAAAGAAAACATAAAAAGGGTGAGCTCAAATTCTCAGTAAGGGTAAGCATGGATAAAATAAAACATACCATATACATTTGAACTTAAAAAAAACATGAATATTAAAAATCTTGAGCAACGACATAAAACATGGAAGTACATAAGGAATAGATCATAATGGAACATAAATCATGATAAAATATAATGGGAATAAAACATGTAATTGTGGCATCCATTAAGCACATGTAATGATTTCCATAGTAGCCAAGGCATTGCTGCCAAGACCATCTTAGTGGACAAAGTCCCTTTCTGAATCGAGTTCACTCCTCGTTTCCGTCCTGTAACACTGAACCGGATTAACTTACCATTCCAGCCATGTATATATCATGAGATATAAATCTTTACACAATGCATTGGAGGGAGATATCGGCCCCACCCATCTCATAATGAAATCATTCTTACTTGTGCCACAAAATAAACATACATCATTCATAATAACCCAACAAATAAAATGGGTTTCATAAACATCATCCCATCATCGCATAATCCATATAAAATAAATGGATATCATTTCATAATGAGAAAATTGAAACCATGTAAATCATAGAGACTTTATACTTGAAACATACACATATGAAATAATGTCATCTTATATGGAAAATGGTTTTGATAAAACACTTGAAATGAATTCTTGAGGAAAATATCCATTCTTTTTCAAAATTAATTTATTTTCATAAAACGTCATGAAATTTTAAAAGAAAAAGATTTTGTTTAAAATAGTCATGAAATATTTTGGAGTAATCTTCATAAAAATATGACTTTATAAAACTGTAAAAATCCTTTCATGTCGTATACGTTAAAAAAACATTCTTCTCGTACTTTTGTCAGAAAAGTCAAAAAGTACCTCGTAACGTAAAAAAGAAAGAAAGATTCCTTACATACCATGTAGTAAAATTCAAAAATGGGTAAAAAGTTATTTAAAAATACATGAAAACTCTTCTATAAAACATGGACATGGATGATATAAATAACCCCAGTAAATACTTACAAATAATCAATCCTGGATAAAAATGAGATTTTCAAAATTATCCCTTACCTTAGGTCTGATATGCTTCGTACATATCTGAACCTCCTGTATAATGATTTAAATAATTTCATTGACTTATCACAGAATCATATTCATTGTTATGATATCATATATGGTTCACTTAAGATTTTATATTACCCGTTCTTTTGTAAATTCCATGTTAAAGAGCGTTTTGGGTAAAATCGTTTCATTTGTCGTCTGTGTTTTGACTTGGAATTATTCATATGATTACTTAGATCATGATTAATTAATTCCAGAATATAAAACATTATTTATATATAATATATATTCATAATATACATATATATAATAGATCGATAAATGGAAAGAAATACACCGTTCATGGAGACGGTAGGTCGTACGTACGCATGAACGTTGTTTTCGTTTCCTCATTGAATTGAATGGAATTAAGTAGATTAAATATATACATAAATCTAGTATCATTATTATGTCATATATTTCATTATTACATATTATATATACTTTATAATCATTCAAGAATGGTTAATCATTGAGAAGGAATCACATCGCAACGTGGAGACGGTATTCCGTACGTACGCACGAGCGATGATATCATTCCCATGATCGTCGAATTGTATTAAAGTGTATGTATAATATTACAGAATCAATATCACTTTACAATAATTATATATATTCATTACTTTCACCATTATACCCATCCAAGTAAGGTGGTTGTGGAAAATAGATTACACCACGTCGTGGAGACGGTATTCCGTACGTACGCACGCGCGGTGATTTCGTTTTCCGTAGGATGGATAGATGGTGAAATAGGGTTGTTTCATACTTATAATTACATATCAGTATATGAGTGATACTGATGTTATTACTTCATAATGAAACAACTAAAGAAGAATAAGTATAAGAAGAAATAAATTTGAAAGAATCGGTAACAGATATTACCTCTTCTTTCGACACGCCTTTTTGAAACCTCCTCTTAGGGCACTAAGATTGGTATTTGAAGAAGACCAGAACCTTTAGGATGTTTCTAGGGAAGTGGAGAAGTAAAATGGGCAGGAGTTGTCCGAGCTTGAAGGCTCAAAATGGTGTGAGGAAGATATGGAGGAGGTGCCCTTTTATAAGGAAGGAGAGGGGCACCTTTGGAAATCTTAAAAATATTAATTTAAAATAAATCTAACCCAACTTAAAAACCTCCAAAAATGACTCATATTCCAAGATTAGATGCAATAGGGTTGTAATATCATCAACCAATCAAATTTAGACATGTTTGGATCTTATTTTAAACCTTATCATTTTGATTTATCCATATTTAATCTATTTATGTTTATTTGTGGTAATAAAATTCTAAATTTTAAATTATAACAAATAATTACTTATTTGTTGTTAATATTCCATAATTGGTTACTTTATAACATGATAGACAATATAAATTTAAATTTATAATTTTTAAATATTTTTTTGATTTTTAAACAATTTTATAATATGTTATTTTTATAAAATAACAATAGTGTCAATTTTGACACTATTCATTTATTTAAATTTAAATAAAATATATACAGAAGATATGTTCAAACTAAATTCTTTAATAGATTTATAAAAGGTCATATGTATCTATAAAATTAGTGGATCACATTAAATAGTCCATATAATATTTATTTTATTATTTTTAAAACCATTTATTTGGTTTATCTCTTAATAAAATAATTACTGCAACATTTTTTTATAATTATTTAATACACTTATTTGTTTCATAAAAATTAAAAATAAAATCCTATGATGAATATAAATCTATTACCTTTCACAATAATAATTTTACTCGAATTTGTCATCTTAAAATAACAATTGTCAAATTGTTATATTTATTAAATTATGAAGGTGACAACTTTGGAATCATTTAAAATAAAATAATATAAGTGTCATAATCACTTTTATAAGGCTCCAAATGGTTATATATTAGATCATTGGATGATTAAGGTGTATATATACACTACCAATAAGTTTTGGTCAGGTTTGTGGGCCTTTTAATGGGTATTATTATTTCAATAAAAACTATATTACTGATTTTTCACTTAATAAATAATTTATTTATCATTAATGTATCACCATTAATGACAATTATTTAATCCCTAAAAATTCTAAATAAATTATCATGATGTAGTTAATTTTATTAGATTTCTGGAGACTATTAAGTTTTGAAGTTTTATGATGTTTATCACTAAATTAAAATTATTATACTTATAAGATTTAAGAGAGTGACATGTTGTCACTTTCTTTGGTTTTAATAATAATTAAATTATTTTCATGGTCCAAAGTCTATAAAATGAATTTAATCAGATCCTTAGGTGATATGGGTCGACTTTTAGCCATCCAATATAATTTTGGCATGTGTTAGGGTAATTTTATAATATTATATTTACCCTTAATTACCAGATTTACCTTTAACTATGGTAAATAAAATTTATCGTAGTTACTATTCATAATTCCCAAAAATAAAAAGTATCCTATTAACATAATTTGGACCCACTGATTCTAAATATGGAATCCATTTTTTCAAATTCAATACACAGAAGTTTCAGAAATTAAATTAAAATTAATCTCGTTGTCGAATGAAAACGAGTTTTTGTTTAAAACATTGCAAAAGATTGAATTGATTTAACCTACGAATTCAATGTAAAATCAATGATAATGAAATAAATTATATTAAATGGTAAAAATATATTCTATTTAAACTTTAAAACCATTAAATATTATAATTTAACTACATAAGTTATTACGATGAAAAAAGTTGTTTTTAATTAAAATATAGCGTGTTTTTACTATTCATTAAAATATGAAAGTTATCAGAATAATATGAAAAATTTATCCAAGGTAAAATTTTATATCCTGATTCCAAAGAATAATTTTATTTTGTAAAATTGAACTTATAAACATTTCAAAAACTAGATTTAAAGTGGGTGTGCCATCAAAAGGAGGCAAAACTGCATTTTTTCAAAAATACTTATTTTACCCGAAAAATTTATTTTGTTCTTATACCATGTTCTAGAAAATGTGTAAGATGAATAATAATGTTATAAAATTCAAACTATAGTTAATACTATTCATAACGGCTAGTTCATAATAATATTATAATAACATGTCGTTGTTTAGTAAAACCCGGTATTGCGTACAACACACGCTATCGAAGAAGGTCGCGATTGCGTGTAATGCAAGCCAAGTCAGGGTTGCGTATAGTGCAAGACTCCTTTGTTGTTTCATTATTACATAATTCAACCATTTTTTTCATTTATACATTGAATATATATATATACTCAATGTTTCATAGAATGACTATTATCAAACGAACTTGAAATTGTGTGTAACACAATCTAAGAATAGTGTTGCGTATACTGCAAGCTAATACGGTGTTGCGTATAGCGCAAGATAATCTTATTGTAGTGCACAACAGAAGATATGAAAGAAATTAAAATGAATATATCTTATAAAATCTCAGGTTATTACATTCTACCCCCCTTAAAATGAATTTCGCCCTCGAAATTCGTCGGGGTTATAAATAGTTTTCTACTTGAAAGTTTCTTTAATTGAAACCCACATCATAAAAAGGAATACCAAAACTTACCTTTAAAAACTAAAGTATGAAACGTAACGGTTACCCAAATTAACTCATCACTGGGTTTCCACGTAGAAGAACATAGGTGAAAATATGGATATGGAAGAGAAATCTAACCATCAAGTTCTGATGGAGAGTGGTAGAGAACATGGCTATGAAATATCCAACAATCACAAAGCCATAGATTTGCGATGATCTAAGGTACCATCTGATTCATCAGATATAAGGGCACTAGGACAACATTTTTGGTTTTCAAGATCATTTTCCTAAAGTTGATGAAATTGGAAATAGAAGAAATACTTTCGTGATTTTGGTACAGTCTCACCGTTGTTCGTTCTTTGGACTATTTCCACTTCATATCTTAAAGAAATGAAGTTGAATTTGTCATTCGTGAAATGTTAGCAGCTCATGTGATATAATGATGGTTCATTCCATCTGTCTCAAACAAAAGTCTGTAAAAGTTATCAAAAATACATAAGTCCATCTATAGTGAGATTAATCATATATGGTTCCTAAAATGGACTTATACTTCATATATCATAATGCTTAATATAATAAAACTAGTTTCTACTAAACAGGGACTTCCTGTAGGCCAGTGGTAGGCGATAAATGCCAGTCACACTTCGGTTGTGGGTTCGATTCTCACAGCCTTTTCCGACGCGATGGGATGGCACCCATCCTGCAGGTTGTCCTTTTTCTAAAACTACATTACTATAACATTCCATAAATAATATCAAAAAAAGTTCTATCCTTAAACAATACCAACTTATGTCCAACATAATCCATTCCAATCGTTAGGCTTATCTGAAATACTTCGGTCTAAGCTCATAGTATAAAGAAAATGATTAATTGAAATGTCATCAACCAATCATGTGAATACCATCATTTATCCCCCATTTATATTGTTGGTCACATTCCAATCATGTGAATACATTAATCATGTATTATCTTGAAAAATGAATACCCATTAAACCTTAGTGAAAACATGAATGTTGTCAAAAGTTAACTCTTTCCACATACCAAAATCCAAAAATTCTATATACTGAAACCATGATATAAACTTCTCCTTATATCAGTCATGATCTCATGAATACTATCAAACATTTAATTTTCTCCTTATCCCCTTCATTATGCGCATATCATCTACATTCCAAAAATATCTGAATAACCTTTCATGGATACTGGTACCATTAATCATACACATTCAAAACTCAAGGAAAGACAATAGTGTAACAATCCTTAGATGTCTTTTTATTCCATAGTACCAGTAGATTACTTATACAATATTACACTTGATAAACATGTAATCATTCCACTACCTTCTTAAACCATTGACCGAGCTTCAACAATTCTTTCATCTCACATATCATTTGTAGTCTCTTCATCATCAACAACATAAATACTACCCATACGGTCATACTATTTCTCTTCATGAGACTTTCCCTTAAGGCATTGGTTTGCATAATGCCCATACATTCCACATTTAAAACATTTAACCATTGTTGATGTAGTAGCAATACCATTATCCTCATCCATGGTGTTAACTGAACCTTTTCCTTTGTACTTACTGGCTTTGTGTCCTTCTTTTCCAAACCCAAAGCATCTTCCAGTTACCTTGAAAAAATCTCCCTGATTCCTCTTCCCACAGTATTTACATGAGGGAAATTTAACTTTCTTTCCTCTATGATCATCATGAAACTCCATCTTTCTCTTATTATCTGAGTCGGGAAACTTACCAAAGTTGAGATTATTGATCATATTATGAGATTGTTGATTAGGCATAATAACAATTTTTGAACTTCCAAATCTCATTTCACTTGGTTTCTCATGAATAATATCATTCCATTTTCCATTATATCCTCCATTATCATGAATCTTCCCCTTTCCAGCCATTTTCTAAAACCCAAAAAGAATAGCGTGAGAGGTAAAAATCATGCTAGGGAGAACAACATAGTAAAGGGGGAGCAACCTCAATATCTAACATCTTAGGTTAAATTCTAATATTGTTACCGTAGTTCTAGGACTATTTCCTATACATATACTTATCCTTACGGATATCCCTAGACATAACTTAGAAATATCTCTAGGGATCTCGCTAACATTTTCGCATCCTAGTTTCCAAAGTTTGACTAAACCTTTCCTATTATACCAACTGTAGAGACCCGGAGCTTGACGTACATGGAAATTACATTACTTTTGTGGAATAATTAATACATAACAAAAACAGACACACAAGGATCGTAATAGTTTAGTGTCTTTGGAAACTCGGAATATAATCTTCTAATCGTGGTGAAAGATCTTCAACATCTCCCATAAAGATCTTCCCCCTTTTTTTCTTACCTAAAACCTTTATTTTAATCCTGGGGGAAAAGAAAACATAAAAAGGGTGAGCACAAATGCTCATTAAGGGTAATAATGGATAAAATAAAACATACCATATACATTTGAACTTAAAAAAACATGAATATTAAAAATCTTGAGCAACGACATAAAACATGGAAGTACATAAGTCATAGATTATAATGGAACATAAATCATGATAAAATAGCATGGGAATAAAACATGTAATTGTGGAATCCATTAAGAACATGTAATGATTTCCATAGTAGCCAAGGCATTGCTGCCCAGACCATCTTAGTGGACAAAGTCCCTTTCTGAATCGAGTTCACTCCTTGTTTCAGTCCTGTAACACTGAACCAGATTAACTTACCATTCCAGCCATGTCTATCTCATGAGATATAAATCTTTACCCAATGCATTTGAGGGAGATATAGGTCCCACCAATCTCATAATGAAATCATTCTTACCTGTGCCACAAAATAAACATACATCATTCATAATAACCCAACAAAAAAAATGGGTTTCATAAACATCATCCCATCCTCAAATAATCCATATAAAAGAAATGGATATCATTTCATAATGAGAAAAGTGAAACAATGTAAATCATAGAGACTTTATACTTGAAACATACACATATGAAATAATGTCATCTTAGATGGAAAATGGTTTTGATAAAACACTTGAAATGAATTCTTGAGGAAAATATCCTTTCTTTTTCAAAATCAATTTCTTTTCACAAAACGTCATGAAATTTTAAAAGAAAACAATTTTGTTTAAAATATTCATGAAGTCTTTTGGAAGAAGCTTCATGAAAATATGGATTTATAAAACCGTAAAAATCCTTTCATGCCATATACGTTAAAAAAACATTCTTCTCGTACTTTTTCCAGAAAAGTCAAAAAGTACCTCGTAACGTAAAAAAAAGATTCCTTACATACCATGTAGTAAAATTAAAAAATGGGTCAAAAGGAATTTAAACATACATGGAAACTCTTTTATAAAACATGGACATGGATGATATAAATACCCCCAGTAAATACTTACAAATAAGCAATCCCGGAAAAAAATGAGATTTGCAAAATTATCCCTTACCTTAGGTCCGATATGCTTCGTACGTATTTGAACCTCCTGTATAAAGATTTAAATAATGTCATTGACTTATTATATAATCATATTAATTGTTATGATATCATATATGGTTCACTTATGACTCTATATTACCCGTTCTTTTGTAAATTCCATGTTAAAGAGCGTTTTGGATAAAATCGTTTCATTTGTCGTCCGTGTTTTGACTTGTAATTATTCATATGATTACTTAGATCATGATTTCTTAATTCAAGAATATAAAACATGATTTATATATAATATATATTCAGAATATACATATATATAATAGATCGATAAATGGAAAGAAATACACCGTTCATGGAGACGGTAGGTCGTACGTACGCATGAACGTTGTTTTCGTTTCCTCATTGAATTGAATGGGATTAAGTAGATAACATATATACATAAATCCAGTATCACTATTATGTCATATATTTCATGATTACCTATTATATATACTTTATAATCATTCATTAATGGTTAATCATTGAGAATGAATCTCATCACGTCGTGGAGACGGTATTCCGTATGTACGCACGAGCGATGATATCATTCCCATGATCATAGAATTGTATTAAAGTGTATGTATAATATTACAGAATCAATATCACTTTACAATAATAATATATATTCATTACTTTCACCATTATACCCATCCAAGTAAGGTGGTGGTGGAAAATAGATTACACCACGGCGTGGAGACGGTATACCGTACGTACGCACGCGTGGTGATTTCGTTTTCCGTAGGATGGATAGATGGTGAAATAGGGTTGTTTCATAATTATAACAACATATCAGTATATTATTGATACTGATGTTATTACTTAATAATGAAACAACTAAAGAATAAGAAGTAGAAGAACAAATAAAGTTGAAAGAATCGGTAACAGATATTACCTTTTCTTTCGACACGCCTTTTTGAAACATCCTCTTAGGGCACAAAGATTGGTATTTGAAGAAGACCAAAACCGCTAGGATGTTTCTAGAGGAAGTGGAGAAGTGAAATGGGCAGGGGTTGGCCGAGCTTGAAGGCTCAAAATGCTGTGAGGAAGAGAGGGAGGAGGTGCCCTTTTATAAGGGAGGAGAGGGGCACCTTTAGAAATCTTAAAAATATTAATTTATAATAAATCTAACCCCACTTAAAAACCTCAAAAAATGACTCATATACGAAGATTAGATGAGATAGGGTTGTAATCTCATCAACCAATCAAATTTATACATGTTTGGATCTTATTTTAACCCTTATCACTTTGATTTATCCTTATTTAATCTATTAAGTTTATTTGTGGTAATAAAATTCTAAATTTTAAATTATAAAAAATAATTACTTATTTGTTGTGAATATTCAATAATTGGTTACTTTATAACATTATATACCATATAAATTTAAATTTATAATTTTTAAATATTTTTGTTATTTTTAAACAATTTTATAATATGTTATTTTTATAAAATAAAAATAGTGTCAATTTTGACACTATTCATTTATTTAAATTTAAATAAAATATATAAAGAAGATATTTTAGAAATAAAAGCTTTAATAGATTCATAAAATGTCATATGTATCTATAAAATTAGTTTATCACATTAAATATTCCATATAATATTTATTTTATTATTTTTAAAACCATTTATTTGGTTTATTTCTTAAAAAAATAATTACTACAACATTTTTGTATAATTATTTAATACACTTATTTGTTGCATAAAAATTAAAAATAAAATCCTATGATAAATCTAAATCTATTAACTTTCACAATAAAACTTTTACTAGAATTTATCATCTTAAAATAACAATAGTTAAATTGTTATATTTATTAAATTATGAAGGTGACAACTTTGGCATCATTTAAAATAAATAAAAATATGTGTCATAATCACTCTTATAAGGCTCCAAACGGTTATATATTAGGTAATTTGATGATTAATGTGTATATATACACTACCAATAAGTTTTGGTCAGGTTTGTGGGCCTTTTAATGGGTATTATTATTTCAATAAAAACTATATTACTGATTTTTCACTTAATAAATAATTTCTGCATCATTAACGTATCACCATTGATGACAATTATTTAATCCCTAAAAATTATAAATAAATTATCATGATGAAGATAATTTTATTATATTTCTGGAGACTATTAATTTTCTAATTTTTATTATTTTTATCACTAAATTAAAATTATTATATTTATATGATTTAAGAGAGTGACATGTTGTCACTTTCTTTGGTTTTAATAATAATTTAATTATTTTCATGGTCCAAAGTCCATAAAATGAATATAATCCTACCCTTAGGTGATATGGGTCTACTTTTATCCATCCAATATAATTTTTTCATGTGTTAGGGTAATTTTATAATATTATATTTACCCTTAATTACCTGATTTACCTTTAACTATGGTAAATAAAGTTTATCGTAGTTACAATTCATAATTCCCAAAAATAAAAAGTAGCCTATTAACATAATTTGGACCCACTGATTCCAAATATGGAATCAATTTTTTCAAATTCAATACACAGAAGTTGTATAAATTTAATTAAAATTAATCCTGTTGTTGAATGAAAACGGGTTTTTCTTTAAAACATTACAAAAGATTGAATTGATTTAACCTACGAATTCAATGTAAAATCAATGCTAATGACATACATTATATTAAATGGTAAAAATGTATTATATTTAAACTTTAAAACCATTCAATATTATAATTTAACCACATAAGTTATTAAGATGAAAAAATTTGTTTTTAATTAAAATATAGTGTGTTTTTACTATTCATTAAAATATGAAAGTTATCAGAATAATAGGAAAAATTTATCCAAGGTAAAATTTTATATCCTGATTCCAAAGAATAATTTTATTTTGTAAAATTGGACTTATTAACATGTCAAAAACTATATTTAAAGTGGGTGCACCATCAAAAGGTGGAAAAACTGCATTTTTTGAAAAATACTTATTTTACCTGAAAAAATTATTTTGTTCTTATAACATGTTCTAGAAAATGTGTAAGATAAATAATAATGTTATAAAATTCAAAATATAGTTAATAATATTCATAACGGCTAGTTCATAATAATATTATAATAACATATCGTTGTTTAGTAAAACCTGGTATTGCGTACAACACATGCTATCGAAGAAGGTCGTGATTGCGTGTAATGCAAGCCAAGTCAGGGTTGCGTATAGTGCACGACTCATTTTTTGTTTCGTTATAACAAAATTCAAACATTTTTTTCATTTATACATTGAATATATATATATATATATATATATACTCTACATTGCATAGAATGACTATTATCAAACGAACTTGAAATTCTGTGTAACACAATCTAAGAATAGTGTTGCGTATACTGCAAGTTAATATGGTGTTGCGTATAGCGCAAGATAATCTTGGTGTAGGGAACAACAGAAGATATGAAAGAAATTAAAACGAATATATCTTATAAAATCTCAGGTTATTACATGTTTTCCATAAACGAGACATAAAGCAGGAGTCCCTATCTAAAATGATATTGTGCGGAACCCCATGAAGTCGTAAAACCTCTCAAATGTACAACTTTACAAGATCATCAACATAGAAGGTCTCCTTGATCAACAAGAAATGTGCGACCTTCATAAGCCTATCAACCACCACCTACATAGCATAGCTACCTCTGGGAGACCTCGGTAAATAAGTCACAAAATCCATCACTATTTCATCCCATTTCCACTCTGGGATAGGTATCTAATATAAAATCCTAGCTGGTTGTTGATGTTCTACCTTCACCTACTGAAAGGTGGAACACCAAATAACAAAACCATCCACATCACGTTTCATTCCCTGCCACCATTACTGATGTCTCAAGTCACAGTACATCTTGTTGACCCTGGGACACACTACCCAAGCTGAAGCATGAAACTCCCACATCATCTCCTCATGTATATCCACTAGAACCCAAACACATCCATGGATACAAAGGATCTCATCATTGCCTACCGTCCAACCTGGAGGATGGTCCTCACCTGACACACTTTCTCGTAGAACTAGTCCTTCTGAATCTAATAGTTACCTCATCCTAACTATGTCTAGTAAGGTGGATGTAACAACTAAATATAAAAGAAAAAACTGCCCCTGTTTATCATGCACCTCCAGATTCATCTATGAAAACAATGCTATAAGCTACCAAATGTTATTGGTCTGCTGCACTGTCTGTATCTGAATCATCCTGCTCAATGCATCTACTATTGCATTTCTCTTAAAAAGCATATAGGCAAGCTCAAAGTCAAAGTAATTTGGGTACTCTACCCACCTTTACTGTCTCAAATTCCGATTACACTACGTAAAGATATACTTGAGACTTTTTTGGTCTGTGTACACCACAAAATGCTCTCCCAGTAAATAGTTCCTCCAACAGTGCAATGCATGAATAGTTGCAGCTAACTAGAGATCATGCGTAGAGTAGTTCTTCTCATGAGGCCTAAGTTACCGAGACTTGTGTACCACGACTCGATCTCCCTCCATCAACACTTCCCCTAGACCAATACCTGAAGCTTCATAGTACATCATGTAGCTCTTTCCCTGCTCTGACAGTATTAGGACTGGTGTTGATATAAACCTCCCTTTCAGCTCCTGAAGGGCTATCTCACAAGATTCTGACCACACAAACTTTACACCCTTCTTAATTAAGCCTGAAAATGGCACTTCTAAGTGTGATAAGTCCTATATAAAATTCATACAGTAGATTTCTATCCCCAAGAAACAATGTATGCCAAAAATGTTCTTGGGCTCTTCCTAGGAAACTACAGCTCTCACCTTCTTTGGGTCCACTAACACTATTTTATCTGAGATGATGTGACCTAGGAAGTTAATATGATCCATCCAAAAGTGGAAATTTGTGAGATTAGAATATAACTAATTCTCCCTAAGTTAATTCAAAACGATCTCAAGATGTTTGGCATAGTCATGTTGATTGTGAGAATACACCAAGATATAATCCATGAAAACCACAAAAAATAATACATGTATGGATAGAACACTTGGTACATTAAAGCTATGAAAACTATATGTGCATTCATGAGACTGAATGTACTAAACAGATAATAATATAACCAATACTTTCTTCAAATGTCTGTATGATGTATGTATGTAGGTTGAACACACAATTGGTGATATAATAACCTCATGTCGGTCTTTAAGAACAATCAAGTTCCTCACAGCTGATCAAACAGGTCATCCATCCATGGAAAAGGATGTCAGTTTTTAATTGTAAGTCGGTTCTGTTTTGGATAATCCATACCTAGACTAAGAGTTTTTTTCCACCTTTTTTGCAAAAAGGATCGGTGAACCCCATGGAGAAGTATTGGGTATGATAAACCCCTTCACCTCCAAATCCTCTAACTGCCTATTGAGCTACTATAACTCTGTCATAGTCATCTTGTTAGATGGAATGGATACCAATGCAGCTCCTAAAACAAGCTTAATGGAGAACTCAACCTATCTCTTCGAAGGTAAACCAAAAAAGTCATCAAGAAAGGCATCCCTAAAGAACTCAACCACTAGAGGAAAGTCTTCTTGACTCACTCCCTAATCAACCAGAAACAAACTAGAAATCTGGGTAGTCATCCCATCCATCCCATGATTTTCGGGTCCATATATGCTCGCTTGGACATCTCATTCACCCTTGTGAATAAACACTGCACCCTCTGCTGATGTGAAATTCACCCTCCGGTGATAGTAGTAAACGTACACTCAATAAGCTATAAGACAGTCCATTCTGATAATGACATAAATTTATATCATCTCAAGGACATAAAGATCCCAGATAAAGTGAAACCCTCTGACCTAAAGGGGACACTACATACCCTGGAACATCGCACCTTTTATAACTACTAACGGTGTGTCTAGCATCAAAACACCATCAGAAAGAAAAACCACAAACCCAAGGCTTTTTACCACTTGTACAGAGATAAAACTATGGGAGGTACCTATATTGAAAATATTATATGCAATAGTGGAAGCTACTAAGATCATACCTCTCACTATAGATAGTCAGGGATCCTGCTCATGTTGGGTCTGTTGCACTGTATATGTTTGCCCTACATAGCGGCCCTATGACCCTACCTAGATACCCTGAGCATATCTGCCCTATTGTCCCTGAGAACCTGATGTTTGGCTACCATGGCCAAGACCATCGCTGCCCTATCCCGACCAACCTACACTGCTCCACCTCCCAGTCTGACATGGAGCTAAATAACCTTCTCCTAAACCCAATGTTAGAGCTGACACCCTACAACTCATATCTGAAAGGAAGGTCCTGCAAAACCACTACATGTTCCCCATCCTACCGCTAGCTCAGCACTCGACTGGGTCGTGATCACACTAATTTTTCATGTGGCCTCACCTACCACACTGATGGAAATATACCAAGCTACCTGCACCCACAACCTTACTAGAATTCACATCATGAGAAGCCTCAAAACAATGCTTTTTTCCTGAAGATGTAGATCCACAGGGGTGAGAAACAGCACTCCCTTGTTCTATACAACCATCTTCCCTTAGGTTCCACTCAATAATCAGCACCTGATTCACAATCTCAATGATAAAATAAAATCTCAATATGTTGACCTAAGATTTGATAGCATGTCTGAGACCATCCTCAAATCCCCTCAACCTCAACAACTCATCATTAAGATACATTGGTGAAAAACGTTTCAACTCTATAAAGCATGTCGAGTATTCCATTATCATCATTGCACCCTGCTCCAAACGCATAAACTCATTAGCCTGCTCTGATCGCAGAGTTTCGGGATAAAATTAGTTGCAGAAGCAGGTTTCTAATTCATCCCAACCCATGTTTTGAAACCCATCAGCCTGGTTCAAAATGTCACACTTATGTTTTTCCACTCCATGTAGCATGTAAGTCACGAGCTTGAACCTCTGCTCTGGAGGTGTCTATAGATACCAAAAAGTTTCTAACATGGTCTCTAGCCACAACTCTGCAGCCTGTAGTCCACCATCCCTTGAAAACATAGGAGGATGCTTCTTCTGGAACACCCATCTAAGCTCATCCATAGTCAAGGCTGGAAGTGGTGCTACTGGAAAGTCTACATATATCAAAATAAACCCTCATAGAATTGTGCCTCAGCACTTATGTCCGAAACAGCCTCATGTGCCACAGCTGGAACGATAGGAGGATCTACCTGTAGCTTGTGGCCCACCGTCTCTGAAGTATGGCCATCGCCTCCCTCGCGGAATACCAATAAATTTTATCATGGTGTAATGTCTCTACAATTCCCAATGCCCACCTTAGGAAAGAACAATATCAAAGCACAAATCTCAAAACATAGGACAGGTCAAAACCCTCCAAGAACACAAGTCAACCAACAACTTTCTCATAAATCCAGGATAGTATATGGAATATCCATCGAACAACTAGAAATTATGCCTTTTTCCACTCAAGATATGGGTCTAGTCAAGTCTCTATCCACATTTGAAGTTTCCATTTCCAATTGTGTAAACAGTCAGTTATTCAAGAAATTCCACCCAGGGTTTACCGATTTTGAATCCACGAGGGCCCATAACACCTCACGAACCCAAAACATGGCTCCCATTCAAACCATATATGCAATAAGTTCATTTAAAATTTAAATTTTATCATTTCATCATTTACCAATTCATAAGGCCTCATACTCCTTATGGATTTAAAGATGACGTCGCACCTTTATCTATTTCACCCAATTAACACAACCGCGGGCTCGACTACCACATCAACCATCACAATAGCATGAAATATCTAATTTATCCTAGGTGACATGGAATTATACATGCCATGTGATTATAATAAGTTTCTATATGATGAATAAGATCTAACACCCTCATATCATCAAGTATAAACTGAAATAAAACCCACAATTGCATCAATAGTAATAACAGAAATCAAGTGGCTCACCCAACAGTGAAATCGAAATAGTACCACAAGCCTGGTTTGTCACATGGCCTCAAGCACATCTCCCCAAATTCCAGAGGCTACCGATTTTCAATGAGGGCCTAGCTGATTCAGTGGGGATACTATTCCCTCATTACGAGAGTATCACAATGGAAGTCTAAACATACAGTAAATAGTGAAAGATAAATAAACATTATTCAACTGAAAGTAAGGAACACAAGACAGGAATACATAACAAAAACTAGAAGTGTCTCATATAAAAAATGATATGTTTGATACATGTATCTTGAAAGAATAAAAATTAGGTACATCTTAATGTAATACATTACAAGTCCCAAAAATAACAAACACTAAAAATGTATACTAGCATCACAAGCCTCGGCTTGTCCTATGCTCCCCTGCTCCAAAGCCACAGTCAACAACCTGTATTAGGTAACTTGGACATATCATCACCTGCAACCATATAATCTATTTGGGTCCCCAAGGAGGCCCAAACAGGGTGTGATATAAATATCCCAATAGGTAACTACTCAGGTCTATACAGTTCTAACATCAATTCTACAAAAGTGTTAGTAAGTATAAACAAGCTGTAATGTAAAGTCTGTATGCCCATGGAATAAGTCTATAGTAGTATGTTCAACCAACCAACCCTGAAGGATACCTAAAAAAGAGTCATCTCATAACAAATAAGATAAAATAAAAGTAAACATGTCACATGGCCACACCATACATCCGTCAGTATGATTCAACCCACAGCCCCTTTGTATAAAGAAGTCAAGTATTCCATAGCCATGTCATATTGTGAAGATTATCATCCCACATCCATACTATATAGTGAATATTAGCATCCCATAGTCACACCATATAGTGAAAACACACCAAAGGTCGGATCCAAGGTGTCGGTAGACCAAGGCATCCATGTAATAATTCTAGACCACTGACGGTCAGAACCAATGAGCTTGTCCAAGGAATCCCATCGAGTCCCATGGGATTCCCTGGTGAAGACTCAGTTAGGAACTAGTTGGGGTCTAAGGAGCATGGAAATAGTGATCCCTATACGAGCCCAAGCAATCTGGACCCACACAGTAGCAAGGCTCGTGGCAACCCACATAATCAATACCCAAGGGGAAGAGTCAACTGAAGGTTTCCACAACCGCATTCTGGATCCATGTAGATCATTCCAAGTAATCTATCAAACCATTCATTCAAAGAATCAAATTTAAACATTCATTCCATGTGAGTATACCCACTCCCATAAACCTGTATAATCCATAATTATACCCACTCATTCAAACCATTTATCCACAACAAGAATATGGGCCTACCTTCCCATATAAACCATTTAACATTCCATTATCATTTTATATAGTTATACCCACACATATTATCCATTTAACATTCCAAACTATCAAAATAGACAAGGCATAACAAGATATTCAACAAGCAAAGAGGAAGTACATCTCCTAACAAAGCTATTCAAGCTATCAAGAAATTAACGGGCTTCCTCTAACTAGGAAAGCACAATCATACACCCCTTGGGTAGTTTAAACTGGCATAAACAAGTATTTTTCCTTATGTCACACCCCATGGGTGACCCTAAAATGAGTAACGAGTTTCATCACACCTAAAAAGAACCTACGAGCATCATCACAAGGTCCGAATATGCCTATGGAATAAAACTCACTTAAAAACGAGGACTCACTGGAAAGTTTGATGGGTGACATATTGATCGAGAACTCAAAAAGAACAAGAAAGTATAAAAGAAAGTATATACCACCTACCTCATCTTGGTAGTAGATATCTCATCCAATATCAAGTTTCGATTCATCCTTGTTTGGAAGAAATCAGAAGAATAAATGAAGAATGGGATATTAGGGTGTATGAGTCTAAATCTAAATAGTGCAGTCACTATTCTTAAGAATCAATAACAAATAAAGAGGAGTCGATTACAATATGATGTGGTATCATTGTGATAGATGGTGCTTGAATCGAAGTTCAAATGGCTTCGATATCTGAAAATATTTGTTAGAGGGGTTTTGGCTCTCAAAAATAGAGGAAATGGGTTTTTTCTGTCAAAATATGTGTCTAATGTCTCTTTAATAAAAAATAAACCACTGGGAAAGTATAGGACGCGTAGAATAAGATCACAATGTGTACTTACCAATTTTATTTTTCTAAACCAGAAAGGCTACACGTTGTGATGGGTAAGTACACGGCATGTACTGGAAGTACACAGCGTAGAGGCCAAGTACCCGACATGTACCTAGACTGTAGCCAGCTTTTAGCCTTTGTTTTCATATTCTTTCACAAAAACAACCCAACTTGACCAATTCCAGGCTTAGGGTCGAATCCAAAAAGGAAAAAACAACATTAACCTAAAAAGAGAGATCTATACCTCAAGAAAAACCCCAGATATTACAAAATGTTTGACAACTCATACAGATAATTTCTTATGCACAAGATGATGTTACCAAACCTACCGAAGAATAAACTATAATGAGTGAAAAACTTTATGAATATTTAAAGGTAATGTTATGATATTCTTTCTCTGTTTTACCAAAAAAGTATATAATGAAACATTTATTTAATTTTCATTATTCATTGAAGAGTATATTTATTATAGAATATTTGTATCAATCTTTCATTCCTTTATATACAAAAACTTCCACATACTTCTTCTACCCCAAAACCTTTTCACCCTTGCATTGTTGTCATTTATCACTTTACTTCAAGTTCCCTCCACTTCCTTTACAGAAATAGCAACAGCGCAGCCTCTGCTCAATCACAAAGGTAATACTGATTCTTTTATAGTAAAATTAGTATCTATATAATTAATGTATTGTTTCAGATTTAATTTTAATTTATTTATTTTTAATATTACTCACATGATAATTTTTTTCTTATATAGGTGGATTATTTTCTTGAAGTTGGGGTGGTTTATTTCAAACCACTCAAGCTCATATGAGATTAGACTTTGAGGTTGTAACTCAGATAATCAAAACACGAAAATGGGTCCAGAATGTATAAAACCATCAAGAAAATTTGAATTCCTAGTGCTTATTTAATTAATTTTTTCGTCATTTTAAATACTATTTGTAAGTTAATTTCCTAATCATTTTTATCTAATACTTATTTAGTTTTTTTCAATGATATTTTTGGAATTCATATTTTGATATCAATTATCTACAAAAAGATTAAAAAAATATATAGCATGTTCCTTTCTCTCAATTTTTGCACCCTTTCAATTTCCTTCCTTTGTCAAACTTCCAACACTCCATATTGATTCTATGTTCTTAGCATAAAAATATATTTCAGCTAATAACATCCACTAAATATTCATTGTTGGGAGTTCGACAAATAAAGTTAATGGAAAACATGTTAACATTGTAAATTTAGATTTTCTTGATACTTTAGAACGTGTAGGAATTAGCCTCCCCTTAATCTGACACATGGGGTGACTGGTATGACTCCAAGTTCATCTTATTATTTAAAATTGACATTAATTTTAGTAAAAAAGAGAACCTAAATAATCCAAACTAATAAAACAAAATAATATTATTTTTATACTTTAATAAAATGATATATAAGACATTTTTTAGGTGTAAGAATTATCTAAACCTCAATCTGATACATGACGTACCCAGTATGACTCAAAGTGTATGTTATCAATTTAAAATTTATATTTTAGTTTAAAAAGTATCAATCATTGGAAAATGAGAAAGCACAATCAAATTATCTTGATAATTTATGAAAATGATTCATAAATCATTTTTGATGTGTTTTAATTAGTCTCATGTCAAACTGAAACATGATGTGACTACTATGACTCGAAGTGTGTGTTTTTAGTTTAAAAAAAATTTAGTAAAACGTACAAGTGACATACTCAAAATCAAGAAAATTAATTCAGATTGATTTGATACTTTAAGAAAAAATAAACATGTTTTTAGGACATGTAGGAATCAGCCGCACCACAATTTGATTCACGTTGTGATGGTTCTGACTCTATGTGTGTCTTTTTATTTAAAATTGACATAGATTTTAGTAAAAAAGACAACTAACATACTCAAAACTGAGAAAACGCTTTTTTATTATTTTGATACTTTAGTAAAATGATCCATAATTCATTTTTAACATATAATAATCATCCAATACTCAATATTATACATGATGTGTCTCGTATAACTCAAAGTGTATTTTTCCAGTAGAAAATTGATAGTTTAGTTCAAAAAGTGTCACTCGCTGAAAGACGAACAAATAAGATTATATTTTATTTATTATTTAATAAAAATATTCATAATTTATCTTTTATGTGTAGGATTCATTCTCATGTCAAACCAACACACGACGTGACCAGTATAACTCAATGTTCTTGTTTCTAATTTAAAATTTTATTTTGGTAAAAAATATAAGTGATGTACTCAAAACCAAGAAAATGAATTTGTATTATTTTTATACTTTAAAAAAATAATCCATAACACATTTGATTGTTTTATAGATCATCCACACCTCAATATTATGTATGGTACAATCAATATGACTCCAAGTGTTTCTTTTTGTTTAAAATTGACATTAATTCTAGTCAAAAAGTCACCTAACATACTCAAAATTGAGAAAATGCATTATGATTGTTTTTAAAATTTATTAAAATGATACATAAGTAATTATTGATGTGTAGGAATCATCCTTATCTCAATATAATGCATGATGTGCCCTGTATGACTCAAAGTTTTTGTTATCAGTTTAAAATTTACATTTTAGTATGAAAAGTGTCACTCACTGAAAACTAAGAAAACTTGATCACATTGTCTTAATAAATTATAAAAATGATTCATAATTAAATTTTTACATGTAGGAATTTATCTCACTTCAAATTGACACACTATGTGACTGATATGACTGAAAGTACGCATTTTATTTTTAAAATTTCATTTTCATAAAAATGGAAAGTGGCATACTCAAAATTGAGAAAATGCATTTGGATTATTTTGATTCTTTAGGAAAATTATCCATAAGTTGTTTTTGTTGTGTAAGAATCATACTCACCTTAATCCTATACATGGTTTTCTTTTTATGACTGAAGGTGACCATTATCATTTTAAAATTGACATTTTAAGTCAAAAAGTGTCACTTAATAAAAACCAAGAAAGTGCACTCTGATTGTATTGATAATTTAGGAAAATGATTAATAAGTCATTTGTGATAGGTTGGAATAAGTATCACATCAATATGACAAAACATGTGACTGGTATTACTCAAATTTTATGTTTCCAATTTAAAATGACACTTTATTAAAAAGGATAAGTGATATACTCAAAATCAAGAAAACACATTTATATTGCTTTGATAATTTATTTTAACGATCCATATGTCATTTTGGACATATAGGTATCATCTTCACCTTAATCTGATACACGGTAAGACTAGTATGACTCTAAGAGCTCCTTTTTATTTAATAAGTGTCATTTTAATTTAAAATGTGAATCACATCACCAAAACCTAAAAAATGAGCCTATATTATTTTCTTATCATTCCATATGCTATTAATTAATTTATATTCACGTAATTTTTATCATATACTTATTTAGTTAATTTTTATAGAGATAATTATTGAAGAATAATAATAAATGGTGTGGCGTGAAATAATCAACTACAACTCAATCTGATACACAATGTTCCTGGTATGACTCAAAGTTTCGTTTAAAATTAAAACATTCTATTTAATTTATTTCATTACATTATAACCAACAAAAAATTATTTTTTATATAGGTGTGTTCTTTTACTCGAACAGGGGTGGTTTTCTGACAAAATCATGAGTTGGGGTCAGTGGAAAAAGATAAAGTAACATTGGTGTTTTTGAATTTATGTGATAATTTGTTCTTATTTGTATAATTATATAAATCAATGTTTGAAATGTAAATAATATATTTTTTTTCTTGTATTTGTGTTATAAATTTTATTTCATTTAAATTTTGTATTGGTAGTTGATTTTGATGTTTTCTAATGTTGTTTCTAGTGTTTTAGTGTGTTGTTATTTCTTACTTCACTGGTGTAGTATTGTAGTATTACAAAACAATTTATTATGTCCTTTTATCATGAATATTACAGAACTGAAAAAAAAAGATAGTGCTTTTAATCACGCTCTAGTATTTAGCACTACTCTAGCGCTGATAAAGTTCATGTTTAGCATTGTTAAAGGCATGTTTTGAAGTATTGTAGGATTTTAAAAAAATTATGTCACTTATTACATAAATCAAATTCAATATCATGAAAACCTAGATCAACCCATTTGTGTGTTCCAATTATTCAACAATTGTACACCCTCTAAAAATTTCAAAACAGTAAAAACAATAATTTATATATATATATATTTAAAAAAACAAGGGGAGTGAATAAATACATAACATATTAAAATATCTAGAGAAAGTGATCATGGTTTGACTTCTAGGAAATATTTTATATATCCATTAATCCTTGGTGGTGAATAGAAATAGTATTTTCGGTGGAAAATAACTAAGTAAACTAAGTATTTTTAATTAACCAATATATGTAAAATATAGAGTAATATAAAGAATGAAATTTCTATTATAGACACATGTAAATATTTACTTTCAAAGAGGAATCATGAATTGATTTAAAAATATTCATATCATGTATCTCATTGAATTTTTTTATGATAAAATTTGTGAGACAACTACTTTCAATTTTACTAACATTTAGTCCTTAAACTAGTTATTTTATTCGAAAACTTGATAAAAATAATTAAATTACCTTTAAATGTTAAAGTTTAATGAATTGGGAAATGAAATCATGTGTATATTATAATAAAAAACTAATTAAATGTATTGTGTCTTTTCCCTGGAGTAAAAAATGTTGAGGCATCGGGGTGTTATCACATTGTGATTCACCATTGTTTTCCACCCTCATATCTGGGTACTTAACTAACCATCGATTTTAAGTACCCAATTTAAATATCAATTAAATTTTTTAAATAAATAATATAGTGTATTTTAATTATTATTAATATTGGTTAATTTCACATTTTTCCAAAATTTCTTAGATGGTGGAGGTGGTTTGGAAAGACCAAGAAATAAATAATAAAAATAAGCCAAATTAAGTACAATCCCTTTTATGTTCGACAATATTTATCAGCCTAATTGAGATAAAATTTGGTTTTTATATCCCTCTCTATTTTTTGTAAAAATTTATTGAATATAATTACACCCAATTTGTCTATACGGGGGCTTAAAATATGAAATCCTTGTTTAAACCATAAATTATTTATAATCCATAAGTTAAGATGGTATTTTGGATATATCTCTGACTATAAAACTCAAATTTCCACTAATTTTTATAGAAATATAGAAAATGTTTATGAAAATAACTATTTGTTTTTTATAAAGTCCAAATAGGGTATTTTTAAGCTCTAAACCATGTTAAAATATTTAATGAAAACGTTTGATGAAAAAATCACTACCTCCCTTGGCTGTAAATATGTACCTTTAAAATTACAATGGTGGATTTTTTCCTAAAGGAATGTTTTTAAATTTTTGAATAGTATTAAGATTTATATCATCACTGTAGAGATATATTATCTATCTATCACCAGTGTCAATTGAAATGAAGATAATTGTCCATGCCTCTTATACATATTTATAAACGGCTAAAAATCTAGTTAGAATTGTGAGAAGTATAAAAACTTGATAAGAGAGGTTTTTCACATAAATTATCTTCTATTTTTTGCATTTTAGGTTTCAAAATTTTTTTTTACTTTAATATATTTTTGATTTTAATACCATATATTTATATGCAAATGGAAATCATCTTATTTTATTAATTAAACATTTTTGAAATTTTAACCACGTAACTGGTATTGTTTTAATTTAAAAACCCAATAATATTTTTCTTGAACCAATAATTAGGATCTCAATATACCTCAAAAACCACCAAATCATTCAAAAGATCTAAATAGAGTTTATATTATTATTTAGTATAGGTTCATGTGAAAATGTATCAATATCAAAGGTCTATACGCTAATCCTGATCCCAATTAAACATCATCCAAGGAATCTACCCAAACCTAATGAAGTTTTATTTACTATGAACTTAAAAAAATGTTTATAAACCTTTTATGGTCACATTTCCATATTTTTCTCAAAATACACTTTATTTTTTAAGAAATAAAAAATAATATTTAAATATTTTATTTATTTTTATTTTGGATTGTTAGAAACCCCCTCATTAGGTGTTTTTTATTAAATATTAATAATAATAAACTCTCTTAAACTTTAAATATTTTCAAGAGAAGAGTTAGGATCAACCATATACTATATCCCTTGATTTAATAATTAGTTTATTTGATATTCCATGATAGCACAATCACCTCCCCAATTTTCATTTATCACTTTCTTTAAATTTATCATTTTTATTTTGTGATTGATCCATAAAAACCCAAAGAGTAGAATGAATTAAAATCATAAACAATACATCATATAAATAAATAAAATATTAGAAGAGTTGATATCATTTATTTATAAGATAAAATATTTCTTGAACTCAAAAGTACAATCGATGCTTCTCAAATGCCTGACTTCACGATGGAATAATTAATATGTTAGTCACTCAATAATTGGATCTAATGAATTAAACTTTGAAAACTTATTGTTTTTTTACTTTATCTTTTATAAAGTGGTACTTAATATTGATATGTTTTTCTTATGGGTATTGAATACGATTCCATGTGAGATAAATTTTACTCTTTTAACACATAAAAGGGTCATTTTCATTTTCAATTTTTTTCCAATATCTCTTAGATATTAATTATTTCAAATAATTTAGGTGTTTTACTTTATAGTAAATTTTTTTTCAAAATTTTCAACTGATTATGAAAATATTATGTTGTTTAATAATTTAAAATATAACAAACTTATCTATAATATAAAAAATACCTATACTAGTTGATCTTTTATCAACTCTATCTCTATCTCAATTTGTATCATTATTGTCTATCAAATCTTAATTATTATCTATTATATATAACAATGTAGAGTCATTAACCCTGTTTATATAAATCATTATCCTATTCACAACCTTGAGGTGTTATTATTTTAAATCACTATAAAAATGGGTAAGGAAACTTTTAGAACCTAGGTCCATATACTAATTCAAGAACCCCCATCATCTTATTTAGTCATCATGACTCAATCGACTAGACGCCACTAGTTTCCCTATATATATCTTTTATCCCATATATCAGACTATTTATATGTCTAAATCTTCACCTATCAAACTAATGAATATCACCACAGTCCAACACATAATATTTCAATGTCTTTTATTCTCACTCACACACACTACGGGAAACCTTTTAGGAGAACACCATTTCAAAAATTACTCTTGAAAAAAACACTTAATTATGGATTTATATTTGTGTAAACTCCCAAAAATAAAGGTACAATTTATTGGCATGGCCTCTAAAATTAGCCTTTTCATTCCTTATTTTCTGGAGATGTTAAACTTTCCATCTATTAAATCACAACACCCTTATTATAGACCCCACATATTAAACTCATTTTGTGTCTTTTCACATTGATATGAGGATTGGCTCTGATGTAATTTGTAATAACTGGGAGCCACTAACCAGTACAGGACCCTTTCTATTCCATATTTTGATCTAAACCTATCCTTCCATGCACCATATATTACCTCATAGACATATTTCATCTCATCTATTAACAAGCCTATGTAATTTAAAAATCACTTATTATACAAATAAATGTCCCCACATGCCAACACAAAATATTTTTGTGTGCATTTTCCTCACTCACACACCCATCAGGAAACATCCTAGGAGGTCACCCATCCTAAAACTTCTCTAGAACAAGTATATTTAATTATATAGTAAAAATTTGGTAGTCTCCCAAAAATAAATGATCACCTTGTTGGCTTTGGATTTACCAATTAGTCTTTTTAATTACCCTTTCCAGTGGTGTTACATACCTTAAAACCATTTATCTAGAAAATAAAAACACTATTATGAATATAAGATGATATAAATGTCCCTACAATTCTCATACTACATGAAGAAAAACTAAATTTCACATTCCTCTTTGGGATTTCATGAGTTATTTCGTATAGTTATGAAAAACTATTTACATTTTAACACCCCAAACCAATAACTACTAAAATAACATAATCAGAATTACTTCATATACTGGTCACATTATCCTATGATATTAACCTATTCATTAAAAACCTATAGATTTACAACTTATAGAATATTTATAACATTAAATAATTCTAGATAATATTAATTAAGAGTTGGTCACCTTGAAAATATTACTGAGGCATGAAATTTATCTATAAAGATCATTGATATTTCACACCATAAAACCCAGATCATCAGTCCCAAGCATGGAAATAGCAGTAGGTCATCCTAATTGGATAAAAAATACCATGGGATATATTTTAATAAAACCATGAGATCATATCTTTATAACTATATTTTCTCATATTCTAGTAACTAAAACAATATACTTGATTATATCCTAGTCTCCCAAAATATTAACAAAATTTTCTACAACCAAGACTAAAAAACATGAATATCAATCATACCGGCCTTAGAATGATGCATGGGTGGGGGGAACAGAAGTCCCATGTTCCTAGTTTTCTCTTCTTCCCCTATTCTTATTTAATTATTATTATTTAATTTTCAATATATTTAAAAAATTATATATTTTTTCTATTGTAATTTTTTTGTTAAATTAATAGTTTAACTTACTTATTTTTTCTATTTAGATCATAATAGTATAGTTATTTAAGAAAATAATAGTTTTATAAAATATGATTTTGGAATTTTTATAAATGGGAAATGAAATTTATTGTGACGCACCCTTGAAAAATTTTATTGGTACTATTTTATCCCTTTCTCAAATAGAATGCAATAATTACTTCCTTTTTATTTTTAGTTCCAGATAATATTAATTCGTATACATATTTTGGAACTGTTTATTTGGGTTTTGAACATGTTTTGGATATGGATACTATGGTTTTTTTGGTTATTTCAAGAATTTTGAGTTAAGGTTTAAATATGGAGAGTGTTACAAAAATTTTCAATTTCCAACTATTTACACCATAAAAACCTATCAATGCCATAAATTCATCACGACTTTCCAACTATAGAGCAAGCCATAAGATCTATTCAAGCCATAAAAATTTCTAGATAAAGAATAAATTATGATTTAATTCTATCACTTATTCCACAAAACCTTCCGAGTTCAAAGAACCCATAAATCTCATTCAATCCATAAATATCGTAGATATAAAAGCACCATAAACCAAAAAGATGTCATTTATAGTGTTAAATGAGCACTTACGGCAAAAAAATCAACTAAAGAGTAACTAAAGTATAATTATAATGTAAAACCCATTTAAGCTATAATGCAGTGTGCCCTAGGTTGAGTAAATAAGTTTCCTTTTGACTTTTCCATTCCTTTATGTTTTGAAAATCACAAACACATTTTCTTAATAAAAATTATCTTTCTCTAAGAAACTTTCAATTAAGTAAAATTTTATTTGTCGAAGAATGTTTTTTTACCTATGATCTTCAATGTATTTTATAATTTTTACCTAAATAAACATAACCATCCCTTCCTTATGTAAAAAATATTATCCTTAACTATATCAGAATATTAAAATTCCTTAGAATCCAATTTCTCCTGAAATAAAAATCCGCTTTCTCCTAAAATCAAACTCTGATTTCTCTAGAAAGCAGACTCTGATTTATTCTGAAATTAGACTTTGATTTCTTATGAAATCATACTATGCTTTCTCTTAAAATCATACTATGATTTCTCCGGAAATCTGACTCTTATTTCTTCTGAAATTAGACTTTGATTTATTATAAAATTAGACTATAATTTCTCCTAAAATCACACTCTAATTTCTTTTAAAATATGACTCATATTTCTTCTAAATTTATACTTTGGTTTATTTTGAAATCAGACTTCAAATTCATCATAAATCAAACTCCCAATTCATTAGAATTTAGACACTAATTTCCTCCAAAATCAGAATCTGATTATCTATTATTTTAGAATCTGATTGTCAATATTTCTAGACTCTAAATATCACTTTCTTAAGAATATTATTAAATGATTTTATTATAGTTATCATATTTCCTTAATGTAACATTTCATTTTATCAGATCCTAATTGTGATAATTTTTCTTAATATTTTTAATGTTTCTCATATTTTGTTATATAAGATGATGTAATCCAATCTATATTAACTAATCATTTGCATGAGTGCCACATGTACAGGTCCCTACAAAATTTAAGGAAAAATATGACCATTAGAGGATAAGTCAACCGTTAGTGATTTTTCTTATAAATACCCATCCATTTGAAAGAGCTCATTCCTAGAGTATTTTTAGAGTTAATCTATGTAAGGAAGTGATACTCTACAAGATATCTACTCAAATATGACTTTTCTGAGTGTTCTGAACATTTTTTTCAAGCTCATAACATCTTATTCAAATTGCCTAGTGTGAATCTGATTGTTTATGTTATCAATCAAGGGTTCTGAGGGTACGAAGACAGAGGTGTTGATTACCTGCTTAATTGAGGCTTCTGAGGATAGAAATACAGATACAGATCTTCATATCGAGGTATTAACCTGGTGTGGTTCATATCGAGGCTTGTGTTGATTCATGACTTCTTTCATGCCTAGATGGGGCCATGACCGAGTTTTTTGTGGAGAAGCATTTGGGGAGAAAAATCTCTCATTGATTTGGGCTACGTGTGGAGAATTGTAGATGGGAATAATATTAACATTTGGAATGATCCATGGCTGATATATGGAGTCAATCATAAGGTTTCCTCACCGGTTATTCCTGGTTCCGAAGATGCAAGAGTACGTGACCTGCTCGATGACTCGCTTGAGGAGTGGGATCGAGAGAATCTTTGTTGCTGGTTTAATGAGGTGGATCGTCATCTCATCTTGAGTATCCCTATCACACTAGGAATGGATATTGACCAGATTTACTGGACTGGGGAACCTCATGGTAGATATTCTGTTCGTTTAGGTTACAAATTAAGGGTACTAGGATTGGCCTAGGTCTCTACCGATAATCAGTGGAAGTGCCTCTGGTCCCTCACCACTCCCCCTAAGGTGAAATTTTTTCGATGGCAGGTTTGTGCTGGGTTTCTTCCAACCCGTGAATTTCTGGTACAACAACATTTGGTGAAGGAAGACACTTTTCCTTTTTTCCTCCATGAAGTGGAATCCCCGTTGCATGCAATTCATTCCTGTAAGGGGGTGAAAGGGGTGTGTAAGGTTTGGAGGCCGGATTTTGGTATTTTCTTTGATCTTTCAATTGGGTTGGACCCAAAACTTACTAAATGGGTGTATTCTCAGGAACCAAGAGTGGTGGGGCTGATATGCACAATTTCTTGGTTGGTTTGGACTCGACAGAATGAATGCATTTTCCAGATGAAGGTGACCCCTGATCACCTATGGGTGGATAGAGCTTTGGAGTGGATGAATGGTTGGAATAAAAGTGTTTAGGGGAATCCTTTGAGACACACTCAAAGATCGGCTTCTATTTGGTCTCCCCCCTTTAAGGGTTTCTTTAAGATTAATACAGATGCGGCTTCCTCTGCTCATTCAAGGGTCGGTATTGGACTCATTGATCATAACAGTGTTGGCCAGATTGTGGAAGCTCAGTGTAGGGTAGTGCCTAACTCATGGAGCCCTATAGTGGTTGAGGCATCGGCTATCCTCCAGGGGCTTCTTTTTTCCTGTTCAAAATGTTGGCCCAAGATTCTGGTGGAATCCGACTGCCTCAAAGTGGTGAATGTGCTCTCAACAAAAGATGAGGATTCCCAGCCTTATAGCCTCATCTTGAGGAAGATCTGGTCCCTGAATGATGGATTCGATGCATACAAATTTTCCATTATCAAAAGAGATGGTAATTCGACAGACCATCGTTTGGCTCGTTTTGGGAAATTTTGGGGTGATCATTATTGGGTGAACTTGTTCCCTGATTGGCTTTGTAATCTTGGTTTCCTTGATTAGTAATTTATATTTTCCATCAAAAAAATCAAGGGACTCTTATCCAGGGTTGTTGGATACCCTTCTCTTTGGGTTAAAATATTTCTTATAATTGTCATGTTTTTTTTCAAGTTTTATTTCTGCTTCATTTTTTTAAAATTAGAAAGTATAACTTTATGACGCTTTCATATACTTGTATAAACTCTGATATATTAGATTCTATACACTTTAAGGTAGAACCTTTCCCTATGTAAATTTTTCTTAAGTTTATTTATCATGTCCTAATCAAGTTGGTTTCTTTATTAAGAACTATATTGGGTTTCTGAATCCATCCTATTTAACTTTGTCAAACATATATTTTCTAAAGGATAAAAATGATATTTTTTAAAACTACAATTCACCCCCCATGTAATTGAGCAATCTATATCTTAATTTTGATCCTACAATTGGTATTAGAGCAGGTCTATAAAATAATAATACACACATATAAGTTTTCTTACTCAACATTTCTTGCTTAAATTTAATTGTTCAAGTTTTAATTAAAGATTTTCCTTATAAACTCTTTATTTATTAACCTTTGTTACTAATCCATTTTTTGGAAAATAATTTTTTTTAAATAACAGGAATAAATAATGGATCAATAGACAATTTAAATCCTACCAGACCCCCAATTTTTTTATGGAAATGACTATAAATATTGGAGAGATAGGATGAAGAATTTTTTTTATCTATATCAGTGTGGATAACATTGTTATGTTAACTAGAGACTACAACATTACAGACAAAGAAATCAGATAATTCACCAATCAAGAAAAACAACAGTATCAGCTTAACTTAAAGGTATATAATAATTTATTGTGTTCCACAAACAGGGACATATATTACCAGATTTCATCTTGTGAAGCTTATAATAGTATTTGGAAGAAATTAGAAGTTACACATTTTGGCACTTCCAATGTTATTGAAATGAGATGATATATGCCTAGATCTGAATGACATGGTTTTATGTTTCCTTGTGAGAAACCTGTATGAAAAGTTCAACAAAGATTTATGACTATTGTCAATAGCCTTCAATATATGGGTGATAAAGGACTTGATTCTTAGATTCTTATGGATAAGATAATAGATATTATTCCCAATGAAAGGGAATCCAAAAGAACAACAATTAACGGGAATGGGAAAGTTACAAACATAACTTTTGATGAGTTATTTATGACTCTTCTAGAGAATAAAACTATAATGAAGAGAGATACAAAGATCAATAAGAAAAATAATAGTAATGGTAGTGTTTCTTTCACTACTATATCAAATCATATGAAATCCAAGACTCCTAAAAGAGTTACTAAATCAAAATCCAAGAAATATATTATAATATCTGAATCAAGTGATAGTGATCATTTTGAGAATGAACTTTCCAATCTTGATCGAATAATGAACAATATTATGGGAAAGAAATATTTCCAATACAGATACAAGAGGAAAGAAATAAAGGATAGGCATTCATATAGAAACAAGAATAAGTACTACAAGTCTAATCATAATAAATTACTGAAAGATAATGACATATAGAGTGCTAGTGGTGGTGATTCTTTTGATGAATCTTCTAATATTGAATCTTCGGGATAGAAGAATATTGGTTTTATAACCAGAATTACTACTGAAAATCAATGTCTCATGGATAAGGTAAATATTGTTGAATCTTTAAACAATATTTCTTTAAGTGCAAATTATACTAATGAATAATATTATGAATCTTTAAATGAAGAATCTTCCTCATTAGAAGAAAATAATTTACTTTATTTTGGAGAAGGATCTAGGTTTTCCAAGTTACTTGAGAATGAAAATAGTAATATCAATAAGAAAAATGATAAGGAAAATTCTGGAATCATTATTTTAACCAAATAAGTATCAAATATTTCGAAAGATCTTGTTCATAAAATACATGGTTTTGAAAATGTTTCCAAAAACCATAAGGAAATAAATTCTGAAAATAATAAAATTTTTAAGGATCTTGGAAAAGTTATTTCCAAGAAAAAAAATTTAGAGACAATTAAAATTATAAGACGAATGACTGTGATGATAAGAAGTTAGTCATGAGACTAAAATATGAAATATTTTCCTTGAAGAAACTTTTTTCAAACTTTACTCATGTAAAGGAATGTTTTGGAAAAATGGATTCACAACTTCATCCTCTAAGGAATAGTTTTGGATTTGGTTGTTCTCATTCAAAACTAGTTTTTAGTTGCAACTATTTTATACCCTAAAGTGCTCCTTTCTACACTAAGTCTCAATATGGTGGACATTGGGAGAAAAAAATTTCTTTGAATAAAACACAGTCCTTAGGTATTCATAAATCCTTTTTTTCTAAGAAAATATGGACACCTAAGATTTTATTTACTAACATTTCTAGATCAAAGAAAGTTTGGATTCTGAAAGTTTAATTAGTTTATTTTCATGAAAACAAAGGAATTTCCAACAATAATTCATGGTACAGGGATAGTGGATACTCCAAGCACATGACTGGTAACAAAAACCTCTTTGAAAATATTTTCAAGATGAAAGGTGGAAAAGTAACTTTTAGAGAAAATCCTCAAAGAGAAATTTTTTGTATATGTTACATTTTTCTTCTTGGAAAAGATTCAATTTCAAATGTTTTATTTGTAAAATCTCTTAAGCATAACCTTATATGTATAATCCAATTATTTGATTAAGGTTACCTTGTGAAGTTTAGGAATGATAAATTCTCAGAACACAATTCCAAGGAAGAGTTTATTCTCTATTCCCATAAACATAATAATTTTTACAAACTCAACAGAGAAGACCTTAGGACCCAAAACATTTCTTCCCTTAGTGTAATGGAAGATAAATCTTGGTTATGGAATAGAATACTAGGAAATTGTAGTCTTAGGTACTTATGAAAACTCTCAAAGAAAAGACTTGTTAAGGATCTACTAGAGATTATATTTAATTTTACAAAAGTTTGTGATTCTTGTCAATATGGAAAGAAACATACTTCAATATTTAAATAAATTAGTGAAGTCTTAAATTTTGATGCATTATATCTAGTGCATATAGATATTTTTGGTCTAACACAAACTATAATTATTGGCGCAAGATACTATGTATTTTTTTAGTTGATGAATACACTAAATTTATATGGGTCTATTTTCAAGAAAATAAATCTGAAGCCTTTTCTTATTTTAAATATTTTTCAGCCAAACATAAATATGAGAAAACCCTTCCATTGATGAATATTTTTAGTGATCATGGGGGAGAATCTGAAAATTCAGATTTTGAAACTTTTTGTAGTAAGAAAGGCATTACTCATAAAATCTCAGGTCTAAGAAATCCTCAAAAAAAGTGTTGTTGAAAGAAAAAAAACTATATTCTTCAGAAGATAACAAGAACCCTATTGGGTAAATACTCTATTTATAAATAGTTTTGGTTTGAAGCTATTAGTAATATTTTTTATACTATAAATCATGTTTTAATAACACCTTTTCTTAACAAAACACCTTATGAATTATGGACTGGTCGAGAAACTAAAGTTTTTTACTTCAAAGTATTTGGATGAAAAATATAAATCTTGAATAATAATGATAATTTACATAAATTCACACCCAAATATTATGAATGAATTTTCATTGGCTATTCTACTACTTTTAAGGCTTATAGAGTTTTTAACAAAAACTCTTGTGTTGTTGAAGAAATAGTACATGTTAAATTTGATGAAACTGATCCTTTTTTTAAAACAGCCCCAACCTACATCTTCAGATGTGTTTTCAAAAACCGATTATCATCCTTTAATGAAATATTCCTCTAATAAGGAAAATAATCATTAAAAAGTTAATGAATTATTTACCTCAGAATATTTTTTACCTTATGTTGATAAATAGGTTTTACAAAACCCAAATCAGTTTTTTCTTAAGAATCATCTCAGTGATAGTATCATTGGTGATGTAAATCAACCTATAAGGAATATAAGTTATTTAATAAATAAAGTAGAAAATCTATAAATTCTTTCCCAATTATCCCCTAAAATAATTGATGACTCTTTAGGTGATAATGATTGGAGTGAAGCTATGAAAAATGAACTAACTTAATTCAAAAGGAAAAATGTCTAGAACTTGGTTCAAAGACATAAATAAATATATATTATTAGAGTAATATGGGTATTCATAAATAAATGTGATGAAAATGGAATAATTATAATATATAAACTATGATTTGTTGCTAAAGTCTATAATCAATAAAAAGGAATAGACTATAAAGAAACCTACACTCTAGAAGATAGACTTGAATCTATTCATATTCTACTATCCTTTACTTCATTTTTCAATTTCAAACTTTTTCCAATGGTCGTGAAGTTTTCTTTCCTTAATGGATATGTTCAATAGGAAGTTTTTGTTGAAAAACCTCCTCGATTTGAAGACACAAAACATCCTGAACATGTTTACAAACATACCAAAGCTTTATATGGACTTAAACAAGCCTCAATAGCCTGATATGAAAGACTTATAGCATTATTATTACAAAACAACTATGTTAAGGGAACTACTGATCCAAAAAAATTTATAAATAAAGATAAAAAATGTTTTAATTGTTCAAATTTATGTTGATGACATTATATTTAGATCATCTCTACAATACTTAACTAATTCATTTGAAAATATCATGAAATCTGAGTTTGAAATGTGTATGATGGGTTAGTTAACATTTTTTCTTGGTTTCCAAATTTCTCAAAAACCAAATGGAACTTTTATATCTCAACATAATTATATTAAATATCTTCTTAATAAGTATGGATATGGAAACACTAAAAGTAAAATTACTCAACTCGGTACCTCAAACACTCTTGATCGTGATAAAGATGGAAAACTAGTAGATCAAACATCTTTTAGAGTTATGATAGAAAGTATATTATACTTAACATATAGTCATTCGAACTAAATGTTTTCAGTATACTTATGTGTAAGATCTAAATCTAATCCAAAATAATCTGATTTAAAATAAGTAAAAATATTTTTTCACTATTTAAAGGGAACAATGGATTTAAGACTTTTCTATTCTTCTGGAAATGATTTTGTTTTAAAAATATTTTTGGATGATGACTTTGGTAGATGTAGAATTGATAGAAAATGTACATTAGGAACTTATCATTTCCTAGGAGATTCATTAGTCTCTTGTTCATGTAGGAAAAAACACTATGTATCACTTTCCACTGCTGAAGTTGAATATGTTGAAGCTTGAAGTTGTTCTGCTCCAGTGTTGTGGATGCAACACACACTCGCAAACTATGCCATGATTTTTACCAAAACACAGACAATGTGTGATAATATTTGTTTCATTTACCTAAAAAAACCAACATATCTCTCTCATAAAAAGTACATATACATAAGGCATCACTTTCTTAAGGATCACACACTTAAAAAATATATCATTCATTAATTTATCAAAATCTAAGATTAACTTTCTAACATATTTTAAAAACCTTTACCCTCCGATATATTTGAATAATTTAAACAAAATTTAAGAATTATAACCTTAAGTTAATCATCCATATTAACTTTTTTCGAAACCTATATTCTAACATTAATATACTCCCTTTCATAGGGAGAGTAAATATTTTTACTCTTTTATATTACCATTTCCAAAAAAATGGAAACTAAAAAGTCTTCTTTCCCTAATAAAACTTTTTAGAAGCTAAGAGGAACTTTACCAATAGTGAAAAATCTTTCTGAGATATTTAGAAGGTACGTTTCCATATCTATATCATCGTAATTTCATTTTTGTTTGTTTATATTTAAATCTTGTTTTAAGAAAACCTTATTGGATTCACTTTCCCTAAATCTGGTTTTTCCTTAAAACCTCAAAAAATCGGAACTAGCACATCCTTCTTCGACATTAATGTTAACTGTTAGATTAGATAGAGTAAATCTTAACCGTTGGATTGATTTGAGAATATGAACCATCACCTCAAAGCCTATATGAAGGGACCCCCTATTCGCATCCCACATTGGTTTTCTTAGTGTTTTTGTATCGAAGCCCTCCTGCTCTTCAAATTTTATATTTATTTTTCCCCTTTTCCTTGAACACTGAATGTATCTTGAAGTCTCCTCTTATACTGGGATGGAATCAAACAAAGAACACAAGGATTTTCTAATCTTCATGAAAAGGTTAGTGGACCCAAATTTCTTTTCTATGTATAATTCCTTGATTTAAAAGATCATCAAGATCAATGGATTGGAAAGCCTCTTTGTATCCAAGAAAAAGAATCAGGATCTGGTGTATGATGATTTGGTTGTATAATTTTATGATATAGTTCATTTTTATGAAAAGGTGAAAATATCATGTTTTCCTTCAAGATTTATGGAAGTACTTACTCTCTATATTACAATAAGGCTGCAAGTATCTTGGATATTCCCTACGAAGAAGAAGTAATATTTTTCTCACACAGATTACCTGATAAGGAAGGTTCTTTTGAGAATGTTAAGGCTATTGAATTTCTTGGACTTAAGGGAGTAATGACACCCTAGATAGCTCATCTTAAAACAAACCATATATTGGTCGCCATCTAGATGCAAGGCTTTTTGATTCCAAGTAAGAGAGACAAAGATTCTTTAAAGATATGTGATATCTTTAGGATTGATTTCTTGGCGAATGTAAGAAAGAAAAACCTTGTTAAGTACATTCTTTTGACCATTAGAAACATTAATAATGGCACCATCAAATCTCAAATTATTATGTATCCTACAATCTTGTCTAAGATCACTTTGTTTTTCTTATAATCCTTCAAAATCTCATGCAACTAAATAGCCAAAACCTTTAAAATAATTTTGTTAAGTGATGATACGTTAAGAAGGATAAAGATTGGATTTAGAATCAAGTTAAGATATTTCAATGATATTCTTGATAAGGATGATAAATCTACCAGTAAGAAAGGATAAGTTTTCGAAAGCTCCAATCCAACTCCTAAGAAAATAAAAACTAAAGAGGCTGAACAGTAAGAAAAATCACCACCCGCCGAACCATTACCTGCTCCACCCAAGCCCAAGAAGGAAAAAACATTTTATGATAAAGTTGTTTCCAAATTGAGAAAGTATAAAAATAAAAAGAAGGAAGGTGATGTGGTTTTTTGGAATAGATCCTCTCGAGACCAATGCATTAAAAATCAAAGCAACTGAAGAGCTTGAGAGGGAAAAAAAGATGAAGAAGAAAATGTCGGAAGCTAAAATTGTTCCGATTTTCCTAAGAGACACCAAGAAGGCATCTGAAAAAGTTTAGGTACCAGAATATTTCTTATAATAAATAGTGGTAATCAAGACTCCGATACTATATAAGAGAAATAATGATATTTCAATTCTGGAACCACTAGTTAAATAAGAATAAGTTGAAAAACAACAAGAAGAAGTAGTAGAAGAGGACGAAAGTGATAATGTAAAAAGAATGGTAAAAGAATATGAAGATAAGGAGAGACCTTCTGAAAAGTTGTTAATAAGAACCTCTCAATATGACTCCACCAATATAATTTCAGAAGCACAATATTATCAAAAAGATGATCTTTCTCAGGATGAAGTTAATAAAGTCCCTTTAGATGATGAAATTAGTAATGATGACATTTTTCAACATGTTGATGACAAGGTTGATAAAGAAGTGGATGAAAAAGTTGATAATGTTGATGAAAAAGGTGTTGTTGAAGAAGTAGATGATGGTAATGATAGAATAATCAAAGTTTCTGTTGGAGAGCATAAAACTCTAATTGCTAACAATAAAATCTCTAAAACTAAGAAAGGTAAGAAAGTTGTTATCGATTCAAAAAAGAAATATATTGTTAAAAAGGTGAAGAAGGATATTGTTGGTACATATAAAATGAAATAAGATTAGAAAAATATAGTTCCCTTGCTAATAAAACAATCTGTTTCCGAATCTTTATCTTCTTGAGGACATGATTTTTTGGTTCAGTCCATGAAGAAGCTTGTAAACTCCATTTATTTCATTCCCACCATTGATTCAAGATGTCAGTTGATTCAAGAAATAGTAAATAAGAAATTAGATTCAAAAAATATTCTTTTGGAAAAATTCATCAAACTCGAAGCGGATTTCAAGACTTTCCAGATCATCTATGATTCTAATAGAATATCCTGCAAAGAACTCACAAAGTGGTCGAATTCAGTAATAGATTATCTTAAAATCTTTGATGATTTCACTGACTCATTCAAATATCATTTTGATAAGTCTAATGACAGGATCAAGAATTTCTCAACAAGATTTTCTGAGAAACTAAAAGCATATCAAGATAACCACTAACAAAAAGACAAAGATATGAATGGGAAATTGAATTTTGTTTCTCTTAATCTAAAAATGGAAAGGGAAATCAGAGAACAGATGGCTAAAAATCTCAAATACCAAGAATATTTGATCAATTCTCAAGGATAAATAGTCAATTCTCAAGAAGAAATAATCAAATGTCTTAAAATAAGAAATCAGGATCACGAACAGTTGCACAAGAATTTGGAATTTGAACATAAATAACTGAAGATGTTTAAGGACAATTTGAAAAAGTTGATTCCAAAGGAGAAAAACAAGGATTGATAAATTTTTTCAAATCCAATATTTTGTTGTAATTTCCTTTGTGAAAAATTGGTTATCTTAATGAAAATTTGTTATCTTTCTCTCATTTCATTTTGTATGTTTCCTAACCTTTCAGTTATAATTTTTTTTATTTCCCTCCATTCCTTTTTGAAAATCACAAAGGGGGAGAAAAGAATGTTCAAAAATAATTATAAGTTAAAGGAAAAAAATCCTAAGGGTGATATTACATAAGAAAGAATTTATTAAGTAAGGAAGAGTTACTTCTCTAAGAAAGACAATAATACAATCCTTGGGTATTTCATAGCTTATGGGGGAGTTAGTCATATTCATCATGATACGTAAAAAAAGTGAGATGACTATTTATTTTAAAGATAAATGAAAACCATAATTCCTTATATTCATTTATGAAAAGTTGGTTGTGATTTCCAAAAAGGGGGAGATTTGTGAGTCAATAAGTTTCCTCATGACTTTTCCATTCCTTTATATTTTGAAAATAACAAACACATTTTCTTAAGTAAAATTATCCTTCTCCAAAAAACATTCTCTTAAGGAAAATTTTATTTGTCTAAGAATGTTTTTGTCTTTACCTATCATCTTTAATTTCTTATCTAACGTTTACCTAACTAAAACAAACCATCCTTTCCTTAAGTAAAAAATCATATCCTTATCTATCTTATAATCTTATAGTTCCTTGTAATAGGATTTCTCCTAAAATAATACTCCAATTTCTCTTGAAATTAGACTCTAATTTATTCTCATATAAGACTCTTATTTCTTCTGAAATCAAACTCTGATTTCTTATAAAATTATACTCTGATTTATTTTAAAATTAGACTCTTATTTCTCCTGAAATCATACTCTGATATCTCTAGAAATCATACTCCAATTTCTTCTTAAATCAAACTTTGTTTTTTCTTGAAATATGACTATGATTTCTTCTGAAATCAGACTCATATTTCTACTGAAATTAGATTTCAATTTATTCTAAAATCAGACTTTGATATCTTTTGAAATAAAACTCTGATTTCTTCTAAAATAAGACTCCAAATTTATCATTAATCAGAATCTGAATTCATCAGAATTCATACTCTGATTTCCACCAAAATCATAATCGCATTCTCTATTATTTCAGAATCATATTATAAATATTTCTAGACTCCGAATCTGACTTTTTTAAGAATGCAATTAAATTATTTTCTTATAGGTATAATATTTCCTTAATGTAGCATTTCATTATATCATATCCTAATTGTGATAATGTTTCTTAAGACTTATAATGTTTCTCAAAGTTTGTTACATAAAACTATTTCCTCCAATCTATTTTAACTTAACCATTTTCTGAGTACCACATGTAAAGGTCCCTCCAAAATTTAAGGAAAAAATATGACCACTGGAGGAGTAGTCAGCCATTAGAGATTTTACCTATAAATACCCAACCATTTGAATGATCACATTGCTATAGTTTTTTTAGAGTTGAAATCTCGAATGAAGTGATACTCTACAAGATCTTTGCTCAAATCTACCTAGTGTGAATGTTGTGAACATATTGTTCATGATGAGAACATATTTTTTAACCTGCCTTGTGAAAATATGATTGTTTCTATTATCAATCGAGGTATTATGGTTATAGAAAGACAGGGGTATTGATTACCTACTTAATCAAGGTCTTGTTTGGATAGAAATACATATACAAATCTTTGTATCAAGGGCCTACACATGTGTGGGTAGTATAGAAATTCTTGAAAGTATATACAAAGGGACCTTTATCCAAGGTTATTGGATATCCTTATCTTTGTGTGAAAATATTTCTTATACTTTTCATGTTTTGTTACAAGTTTTATTTCCACTACATTTTGTTAAATTTTAAAGCATAACTTTCTTACACTTTCTTATACCTGTACAAACACTGATATATTAGATTCTATATGATTTAAGGTAGAATCTTTCCCAAAGTAAACTTGTCTTAACATTATTTATTGGATCGATATTGTTGGATCCTAAGAAAATTAGTTTCTTTATTAATAACTAAAGAGGGTTTGTGAATCCATATAGATTAACTTTGTTAAATATATATTTTCTTAAGGATAAAAATGAAAGTTTTTAAAACTACAATTCACCCTCCCCCATCTTTGGTTCCCATGAAGTCCATGGACCATTCCATTAACTATAAGATGGGGATACTTTAGAAGGTGGGAAATCACTATGATTGGGCACCTAAGTATGCTTGGTCCATTAGCAAGGCCTCTCTTCCGGATGCATCTTCCACCCCTTATGTTCCTATAGATCATCCAGTCGCTATAATACCAAGGACTTTGTTTCATCCCAACCTCAATTTTCTCCTTTAAATATTTTGGAGGTGGTCTATAGCCATTATCGCCTTCTCTGGTGTTTTCTGGACAGCCAAAGGTGGATCTGCCACTATTTCTGTATTTCATTCGTAAATCCTTCCTCTACACCACCCCTGCATCTACCCACACTTAATCTGTAGTCGAGCCCACCTCAATATCCAATACAATTATATTCCTCCTAACCCCAATAGTTCCCTTGTTCCAGATTCCTCCCAAGATCACAGACATTGTTTCCCATTAGGACTTCTTATAAGATCACACTTAATGAGGCATGGGCCTTGCTCTTCCACCTACCTCTAAGGTGTTATTTATCAATCTCACATACCGACACTTGACCTTACTTTGGATTGGAACCTCCCTTTCACCGATGATGATCGAGCCCAATTACAATACCACGACACAATAGATAGAGATAAAATCATATATCTATGCCACTATCATTGCTATAGAAATAAAGGGGAAGATCTAGCCGCCAGCTATTTGAGAGGCAACCACCGATGTTTCTCGAAAATATTCTTTTCACTTTTATTATTTTTCCCCTACCACACCAAGCCCTTCTTTTTATCATCATGGGTTCATTTTTTCCATTTTATTCTAAATCCCTATTTGTATCATTTAAATTATCTAATGGAATGGATATGATATTTTGACTGAAAATGATTCTATTACACTATTCTTATTAATTATGAATTCAGTTATATATGTATCAATATTCTACCTATACTATTACTATTAATGTTTGTGTTTGAAAACCTATTGTACTTTCCTATAAGGTATTACCTTGTGCATTTTATTTATAGGTACCACCCCACAAGATTAGTCCATGAGCTACATTAATGCTCTAACTACTACACGAGAGATATGGTCAGCCCATTTTTAAGTGTTCAACCCCACCAAATGACCTTTAAGGATTAAGGACGCCACTTCTAGTACTTATAAGTGATCATGGAAAACTTAGATGATGGATTGAACTTACTAATATTTGTTCATCCATCCAGATGATGATGTCAATATTAGTTCTTTATAGGATGCAACCCATATTTTAATCATTTCAGTCTTCACTAAGTTTGGGTAGGTATTTTATTTTCTTTTTCTATGTTTTCATGTTAGAAACTTCATTTTGGTATTATTTTGTATTTTTATCAATGTTCATATATCTGAGAAGATATCCATTTCTGTCTACTATGTGAACCTACCCATCTTTCTTCTTACACAGTGGTTAAATCCTATAAATTGATCATTTATATATGTAGGTATATTTTCTTTCATACTTTTTTACAAGTGGTTAGTTCACAAAAACATACATAATTTTCTATAATGGAATGAAATTTATTACTGGGATCTCTTGATTCTCTACACTGATTTCATTATGGACATTGGACAAAAATGTTCTGATTTTATTTTTATCTCTCTCACATTACTTCTTAAAACAGTAGAGGCTCTATTTCATGTTAAATATGGGGGGATTATTCTTGAGCAATATTTCATTTCAACTGGGATTATTACATATTCTCTTTAGTGGAGAATATATTTTTTATTTGAAGCATTATTTAACTTGAAATATCATTGCACCCATGTAAAAAAAAGGTCTGGATGAAAAATGATAAAATATTTTAATTTTACATGTTTAAAATTTTAGTTTTATTGGTGAGTTGAGTAATTTAATTTTGATTCAAAATTTATGAAATTGTTTTTATTTAAATTTTTACTAGTTACTATGCCCTAAGTTATTGATCAATTTTATTTATTCCAATTTCCAAGAGGATTATTTCCCTATTTTTTCCCATTATTTTCTAATAATATTTCTTGAGAGATAGATGGGGAACATAAACCCATAAAAACATGCATTGAAATATTATCAAATATATGACTAAAAATATGCACTACTGAAATGATTGAGTTATTTTTGTTTATCCATTTTTTCAGAGTCCCATTATACATATATCTTTCTTAATACCATATAATGGATGGACCTAATAGAATTGGACCATGTTACAATCCCATTTTATCCCTTCCTACCTTGATCTTTTTATTTTTTTCATGATTATAACATGAATAAGTGTGGGGGAACAATAATTACTGGCAGACATAGGATGTTTGTTAAGGAGGATTTGGGAAATGAATTTTTTACATGATCTAAAGGATATTGTGCATGGTTCTTATAATATTCCATTCATGATTATCCTATCTATAAAAAAATAAAAATAAAATAATAAAATGGGTTTTGTATTAAGAGGATGAAAAATCACCATTACCAGACCAATGAGTCTTATGGTAGATCATATATAGTTAGGTGGTCGATGTGAGATTTGTCCTAAACCTAAATTTTGAAGACAAAAAAGAAAAAAAAGAAAAAGGGATAGGGTAACTTCATTACACTTTCATGGAACATCCCTCGACCCACCTTGAGATTTTGGGGGTTTGGAGATGCTACTTTATAGAGGAGTTTATTCATTAAACTATTTATGATTATCATGAATTATTCATTAGAGACTACCATACTTTTATAACTTGATTTTTTTCATCTTCCCACCTACCAACATCTTCAGGGTCATTTGAACATTACTATTAAAGCCCTCGTGATCAATTGTGTGTTTCTCTTTATAGAGTGTATATGTTAGAACTGATACGAGCCTATTTATAGGAATAGTAATTCATCGTATGAGCAAAGCTCTAGTTTTATTTAAACATGAGTAATGAGAGAAAATTCATGGAGAGGAAAATTGAAAATGGGTATAGTTATCTATGGAACAATTTAAAATTTTAATAAAAGGAAAAAATAAATTTGATTAAATAACTTGATTATGAGTCATGAATTATTTTCTTTAATGGGATGATTTTGGAGGACTATAATTTTCTGATAACACTTTGTTCCATTTTCTTTATTTTATTGCACATTTCTATTTAAAAAATATTCCCTTTGGAATCCTTATTAAGATGCTTTTTCTTGGGGACAAGTAATCATTCAAGTGTGGGGAAATTTGATAAGATTAATTAATATATATTTTGGAAATATTTCTTTGGGTATTGAACATGTTTTATACATGGATACTGTAGTTTTTAGTTTGTTTTTTTAGGAAGATTATGCTAAGGCTGAAAAGGGAGGAGGCTTGAAAATTTTTAAAATTTCATACTATTTACACTATAAAAACCTATTCATAACATTAATTCAATGAGATATATGATCCAATCAATCTGAAAAAAGTTCTAAAAAAGAAGAAATTATGAAGTAATTCTATCATTTACATTGTAAACCCTCAGGGTTCAAATACCCCTTGAATTTAGTTCAAGATATAAATCACAAAGATTCAAAGCACTGGTGACCATAAAGATGTAATTTAGGGTGTTAAACAAACAATAATAGCATAAAACTTTTGGGAATAGAGATATTAAAGAATAATTACAGTGTAAAACCAATTTACATCGTATGGTGGTGTGTCCTATATATTTTCATGTGCGGTATTTTCTTAGGATTTTCACTATTTTTATTATTTTACATCTCTTTCAATCATTAATTATTGTTTTTCATCATGTAGTGTTTCCACTATGATTACTTTTAAGAAGATTAAAATCCATTTTGTTGTTAGAAGTGTTATTACCATTCTTATTCAAATCATTGTATACTTGTTCTTTCCACTTCTTTTGGTGGTTTATTTTCTTAATTATAATCAATAAACTATAATTTTGTGTTTGATTATTGCACTACTAGGATAAAAATTTTAATAGCATTAATTATTTGTATGTTTTATCCTTTTTTCATGTGTGGATAAACTACTTAGGACTAGGGATCAAAAGTAGGGGTATCAAATATTTAACGTATTTTTAAATCAAAACTTGGTTAATTTCTTTTCTAAGTAATTCAGTTGTTTATAAAATTATATCTCATTCCCTTACATGAGACAGGCTAGGAGATAATAAGGGAAGGACCCCAACCTAATTTGAATGAACTAAACGAGGACTAATAGTTTTATTTATTTTATTTATATATAGTTTCACGGAATGAATCTATATTAGAAACAACATATGGACCAAAGAGTGGTTGTCTATCTAGGTCAATCCAGTTTACTAGACCAAGGATAAATTTGTTAGTTTTAAATAACTATGCAATCTAATCTAATAGACCTTCTCTTGTTAGATTTTGGGTTATCCTGTGTGTAGGATCCCCCAAATTGATCTTGAACCCTTTCTTACATAAACTGAATTGTTATCAATCTAATTAGTTAAATACCCAACTCATATAATCATGTGATTAATCCACTCTTATGTTTTAGTTACTAGGTCACCAACCATTTTCATCTCTCATTACAAAATAATAGTAGATTAGTGGTGGCTTTTTAGAGGGGGTTATTCAGAACCCCCTCTAGAGTTCATTATTTGTATAAACTAGAGGGGTTTATGCACAACCCCTACTAATCATCAAATTTATAGGGGGTTCACATCCCCCACTAATTTGTTTATCATTATTTTTTGAATATTTGGTTGAATTTTAGAGGCAGTTATGTTAAAAACACCACTAATTTAATTATTAGTGGTGTTATATATTCGGTTATATTTTAGTGGTGATATATATATAATATTCATTTTTATTTTAGAGGATATATATATATAATATATTTTTTAAAATAAATAGCGAGGGTTCACAACCCCCACTAATATCTTAAATTAGAGGGGGTTTTGAACCCCCACTAATCTATGACATTATAGGGGGTTCATAAACCACGACTAATCACTTAGATTATAGGGGGTTATGAACCCCATCTAATTTAGGACATTATAGGGGGTTTTGAACCACCTCTAATTTAAAACATTAGAAGGGATTCATGAACCACCACTAATCCCTTAGATTAGAGTGGGCAATAACCCACTCTATTTATTTAAATAAATCCCATATAAATTCAAATTTTATAATTTATATCTATCTGTACGCATTTGTATGTATATATATATATATTACATAAATAAATTATATAAATGTATTTAAATAAATTACAAACATATATATAAAGGCATTATATAAATTCTTTAAATAAATACTTATAGGTATGAACAAAAATGTATACATATATAAATATTATTATGCATAATACAAATGTAATTATAAATATATTTATTCAAATATATAAAATTATATGTGGTTTTATAAATACTATAAATTTATTAAATACATTATATTATGATTTATATTCTACATATATTATAATAAATACATTTGTATTGTATATTTATGTATAAATACATTTATAATATATTATGTATACAAATATATATAATATATATAAAAATTAGATATAAATATTAATATATATATATATATATTATGTAATTATATATTTAAAATATATAAATATAAATATATGTATAAATATATTTATATACATATAATATATTTATATATAAATATACATAAAATTTTACCTATATAAAAATATTATATTATATTATATGAATATATAATATATAATATTATATATAATATAATTAAATAAAACATTTATTATATTAATTCTATGTATATTAAACTTAATATAATATAAATATATTAAATTATATAAATATAATATATATATATATACATTCAAATGTATTTATAAATAAATAATATATATTTATATGCATATAAATATGTAATATATATATATATATATTATCATTTTAACTATGTTTGTATAAATATAATATAATATAATATGTATATATTTGTGAAATATATATCTATCTGTACAGTATATTTAGGTGATATATAAATATATAACAAACAATATATATAATTGTATATACATATAAATATATTAAATAGTATATATATTATTATTTAAATGTATTTAAATTTATTTATATATATTATGAAAATAATGTTTATTTGATAAAAATTCAATATTTATAAATATAGTCATGTGTATAATATAATTGAAAATTGAATTAGTATAGCGGTTATCGAATGAGGATCGGGCGTTGTGTCTGCATTCGATATTGGGTTTGAATCCCCCCGAGCACGGAAATTTTATACCGGGGGTGTTTGGAGTTAAAGACTATTTCTATATACCATTTAGATATACTAGGTTTATGGTATTTTTATGTTTCACGAACAGGCCTGAAAAACCCCATCATACCTGGTTCTTAACTAAACTGCACAAAGACTCGAAGGGTGTTCCCAATCCCTAGGGGCTAGTAACTAGTACCCAGGATTTCAACAACAACTTGAGGGATTGATTTTTTCCAACATGAAACACTAACATGGAATATATGTAGATAAAGATAATAAGAAATTGAATATTCAAAAACCAAAAACCAATCGGGGTAGCGATACAACTAAGGAAAAAATCCAAAAAAATGTAGACATCTAAGAACAAAACCAAAGGAAACACAAACTACCTACATCTACTCCATGTGATTCTTGGGAAAAATCACACCATCTCATCACTAGCTACTATTCCCAGATGAAATAAAACTCCATCGCCTCACTATGGTGCATTTCCCTTTCCTGTATTAGAAAAAAAGGAGTTCTACACACTCCCTTAGGAGTGTGTAGGGTGTGAGAAAAACAAGCCTTGTAGTATCCCACCCAAGTGTTCTATAGAAATTATATACTAAATAATCTGAATATGCCCCATATAAAAAAACATGGCAAGATATAAAATTTTTCACATTTATATCCAAATCATGGTAAAGCATTTCCTATTTTAATAGTTCCAAAGAAGATACCACATAATAATGGTCAAAGAACATTTTTAGGTAAATCGTTAATCAAATCATGAATCATTTATCCATATCAAAACCATATCAAAAAAATCACAATAGAGATCACCCCTAGGAGAGAATGGGTTCAAGATAGCTAGGTTCATCATACCTTAGAAATCAAATTAAGAATTAGTGATCTAAAAACGTACATAGAATAATAGAGCCTAGTGAATAGAGGAAAACCTCATGATTAAACCCCCTATTGTGTTATAGAATCAATTCCCTATAACAATAGGAAATGGGGAATAGTGGATCTCCCCATCACTTAACCTCCTATGGAAATAAGGATAAGGCGCAATAATAAAATCCCCTTCTAGGTACCCAAGGTTCCCATGTGTTGCATATGTCAAAATGTTCCAAAATAACTTATAGAATTTCATAAAACAATTTTTAAGGAGCCCTTATTTCTATAAAATTCATGATTTGAAACCACTTTATAAACCATTTCATAGTACCTGAAAAACAACGTTCTTTTACTCAAACATGAAGAAAACCCATATTTTAACAAAAAAACAATTATGCGTGAATATCTAGAGTATTAAGGATAATTCCAATCATCATTTAGAAAAATAAGTTATAAAATTAGAGTAAGTGTGATTCAATAAACATAGACTGTAGATGGAACCACTTACTTCTTACTTGGTTTTTCATGACAACATCAATATAATATAAGTAAATGAAGGAAAAGGAATTCACAAGAAAGTGAGAGGAGTAAATAGACATCGATTCCCACATCTTAGAATCAAGTTTACATAATTAAATGTTTGAAAAGAATATAATAGATCACATAACTATTAGCCCATAAAATATTCTCCCAATCAAAAAATATCTGGCATTCAGGAATCAAACACACATTAATAATAATTGGAATGGATAAAGGAAACCATATCTACCAAAACAGAACAAATTCAAAAGATCTTCCCAAAATTATCTAATTCAAACCCATATAATAGGAATGAATAATGAAGGATTAATAGAGGATAAATATGAGTCAAATACACATTAAAACACCCTTATAAATATCCTCCAGTTTTCTTTCAACAGGCATACCCCCTTCCTCAAAAAATAGGTGCCCAAGTCAGCTATTCAAATTTCCAAACCAAATCACACCAAAACATGGTGGAATCTCACCATGCCCTTGGTGTTTTTTATCACACATTACTATGGAATCTGGAATGCCCATTGAAAATGACGTCACCATGTAATATGGGTTGTTTATGGCTAGACACGACCTCCATTGTGACTGTGGTGAGGCCATACAAGTTATGGTACACAAAGAAACCACCAAAAATCCAAACTAAGGACCATACTCTACAATGGGTGTGGAGTCTCAACAAATTTTACATAGGTTCCTCATAGGCACAACATAGAATCCACCATGGTTGCGGTCCTATCTGTGTGGCACCAAAAGTTAAAAAAAATTACATTTAAAGCTAGCAATCCATTCCTTGGGCTTCCCAAACACAGAAGATAACATTACAAAGCTCCAAAATAGAATATATCTCAATTAAAGATATTAAAAACTCCTCAATATTGAACTTTTATCCCTATAAAGTCATGTAAAATAAGGAAGATCTAAAAATAGGTGGGTACATTTCTTCCTCGTTGATTATTCATGCTCCCAATTCTTCTGATAATATTATCTTTAACTCCATTACACTTTGAACATTATAAAAGAATTCCTAAATAGAATTTTCAGCAAAGATTCAATGATATCCAATATATTCTCCAAAACTAAAATATATATCTCTAAATAAACTTCTTCCAAATTCAGAATATGGGAAGGGTCAGAATAATAATTTTTGAGCTGAGATATGTAGAAAACAACACTAATACGTGACAACTAAGTGAGTAACACCAATCGATAAGCTACTTATCCAATATACCCAGTGGTATTGAACAAAATAACATATCTTAGATCCAACTTATATGTTTCCCATTACGAAGGTGTCCCAACTGAGGAAAACTTTCTAGAATACCCAATCACCAATAGAAAACTTTTAAGGGTGACATCGATGCTTGATGTAATATTTATTTTGACTCTAAGCTATCACCAGGTATCAATGTATATCCTGAATCATTTTTTACATCTCCTGAATGATACTCAGTCTCATGAGAGATGTATCTCTCACCTCTAACCAACAAATATGTGACCTACATGGGCAACCATACAAAGCCTCAAAAAGGATTGATTTTGATAGATTTATGGTAAATGTTATTATAAGAAAACTCAAGAAATCCCAGATGGTTATCCCAAGATCTAATGAAATCTAATATATAGTCATAGAGAATATCCCCTTGAATTTTCATAAGACACTCTATTTGGACATCCATCTATAGAAGATAAGGTGTAATCAACCTGACTCAAGTCTCCATCACCTTTTGGATACCTTTCCAATCCCATGAAGTAAAAATGGGATCCATATCAAAGATAATGGAAGAGGAGACCCCATGAAACCACACAATATCTTGTATATACAACTTAAATAGATATTTAACCTTAGAGGTGTCTCTAATCATGATTAAGTGATCCAATTTGTTCAACCCATAAATCACCCCCAAGATAAAATTATTTCCTCAAGGAGTCTGTGTTAATCCAACTATTTTGTCCATTGATATCTCACCTCATTTCCACACAGGCATCATCAGAGATTGAAGAAATATATAAGGCTTTGGGTGCTATGCCTTAATTTTATAGCTGGTGTAATAGTGAGAAACCTAATCAAAAATATCAAACTTCATATCCATCCACTAGAAACATTGTCTCATGTAATAATACATCTTAATTGTGCTAGGATGAACAACTCAGGAATAAATACGATAATAATGGAGTACCAAATTTTTGACTGACAAAGGGATGACAAACTGACTCCCAAAAAAGAGAATTTCATTAAAGGGGAGAGACATCCATCAATAGTCTCCCCACCATATAAGGATTTCCTAACTCTTCTAAACTCATATTCCTTACATTGTTCTTGTAGAATCATCTTAGGGAGAGATGATGACAACTGAAAACTAAACAGAACCAATCCGGAATCATCCTCTTGTGTATCTTGATGCAATAGAGTGAAAACCCCCATAAGGTTCCACTCCTATTTAACATATTGTATATCATGAGAAGTAAATTTTCAAGTGATATCAATAGTAATAATATACCCCTTCCTAGGTGTGTAGTGATGTTAAAGTGAAATGTTTGGAGGTACTCCACCCATTCCTATTTTAGAGATTTTGGTCATTCTAAAAAAATATATAACTCAATATTCTATTATCAAAATAGACTATAAACTTTTCCATGAAATTATAGTGAATAAAAAAATTAAAATAATACACAAAAATGGTGATTTCCAAGTCATGATTGGGATAATTCTTCTCATGCAGTCAAAGCTGATGAAAATTTTCCTCTACCACATGATCATCCTGCATATGCACATATCCTAGTCCAGAACCATAAGTATCAAAATAACCCATATTTACATTACTATTTTTCAAAAATATCATAAAAGGAACCAATGTTAGACTACATTTCAAATCATTAAAATAGGTATAACACTTAGAATCCCATGATAATTTTACCCCTTTCACAGTAAGAGTAGTCAAGGTTGATTTCATCTTCATGAAATATTTTATAAACCATTGATAATACCCAATGAATATTGGGAATCTCTGTATCTCAAATACATTTTATGGTTCTTCCCTTTATAATAAAACCATCAAATTTTGAAGATCAACTGAGATTTCATGTTCTAAAATTCCATTTTCCAATAAATTTACCACTCAAATAGAGAAATTGAATTTTAATAACTCTCAATAATGGCAGTAACTACTCAAGTTTCCAAAAACTGAATTTCTATTTTACTCATGATCTTGGTCATTTTTGGAATAGACTAGGATAAAATCCATAAAAACCACAATATAATTTTCATTAAAATTAGAAAAATATATTTTTATTTAAACCTACTCAGTAACAGCACAATGATGAGCGGGGTTTTGATTTCATGGGGATGGCTGGTGAAAACTGTGTGCGGCCAAATGAAAATAAAAAACCAATATAATAAAAAAAACATGAATAAAATCATGTTTGAAGTGATTAAGTGTATGTGTGAAGTTCTAATGAAATAATGAAAAGAGTGTGGATACAAAGGCATGAGGGAATATGTTGAGATAACTAAAATGATTATGAAATTAGGGAAATCATATTGGCATGAATTTATTGAAAATGTTTCTTTTCCTATCATTATGTTATCATAACTACAAAATTTCTGGTGAGAAAAGTGTGATTAAGAACCTAACTCTCTCTAAAATGTCAACACGGTTCAGTGATATATTCTAGAGATAATATCTCATTCATCTCATGGGATAATTTAAATTCATTAATAGAGAAGAGAGTAGTAACCATTTCCAATTTTTGAAATTTTAATTAATGCTCAAAATTAATGAATTCACTATCATCACCCATCAGTTCTATTAATAGTTTAAAAATAATACTCATTAAGAGAAAAAAATTGATTACCAAACAAAAAATCAGATTGATATAATTATGAAAACAAGAAAAAAACATATTAATAATTTCAAATTATACTATTTTGATTCTCTAAAATTGATTAGGTGTTCATGCTAGTAAAAAAAATATCAATAAGATAGAAAAAGAAAATGGAAAACTTATCTGGTGAGATAAACTCATTCATTAATCTCTAGCTCTAGGACTAGGTTCTACCCCTATCTTGGTATTCTCCTCTTTTATCTTCTCCCAAATAATGAATTCCCTCAATTAATGAATGTGTTCTTTCTTAAATCATTTTCCTCAAATCACTACTTAAACACCAACTAGACATCATTGTTACCCTCAACATATTACATGTACCATGTTTTATTATCCTTTGTCACATTCAAATTACTCAAACCAAAAACAAATAATAAACTACAGAAGAACCATGTGTGCTAGCTTAGCTATCATGTATAATGAATCATTACATGTTTCCAAGCTATATTAACTCTTCCATAAATATTTCTTCACCATTCTCAACAAACTTGCACGTGATAGGGGGTCTCTATTTAATCTCACCAATTATAAACTCCTGGATTTCTAATAATCTTCATCTTGAAACATTCTCGTCTCTGATTAATCATGAACTAGGATTTAATAAATTGAATTTTCCTCTGCCTATAATTACTAAACATGAACAACTAATCAATAATGATATAACATCCTTATACACCATCTTGATCGATATCAGCCTTCAATAATATTTATTCATTGTCATCCTATACGGCATGGTGGGTTTCATCATTCAGTGCACCATGAAACTAGCCTTAATCTTGATAGAGAATTCATTCAGGTCATCCAATCCAGAAAAACTCATGTTTTACATTTCATCAGACCATATAAGTGTGGTTTATCTTCAACAATGATTATCAAAGATCCAACCAAACCCCATACTAATCCATGATTATAAATCCATAGAGTATATCCCTCAAGTACCTTTTTAATTTACATCCATCTATGCAATCTCATCCAACAGAAAAATTTGGACACTATCATCATATTTTTTTGGACCTGAAAATAAGTACAAAAACTGTGAACAATCTCGGCTCAACTAATTACCCAATGTTGATCTTGTATGGCCTCCATTTCCTACAAGTTATTCTTTAGGATTGAGTTCATTTGTCTATTTTCATTGACTGACTGCCCAGGCTCGACATCTACTACTTTAGGATCTCAAATGCAGTATTGAATCATGGTAAAGCTCGACCACAATCAGATTTCTAGATGCATATTCTCCTTTAAATGTCAACAATAGATTCATTTAGTACCAAAAAGCATCATAAATATCAATATTTTAAAACACAACCCTCATTCAAGCTTTAAAACATCAAGCTCTAACTCAGGTGACCCCACCTTCTTCATTCCTCAATTGATTGAAACAATTGATATTAAACACTTCAAATTCTCTTCTTTGGTTGAGATTTGTCTCATCTTCTTTGACTCAATTTCAACCATGTCCTTAAGGATGAAAAAATCAAAAGGTGATTAGATTTCAATCAACTAAGCTCAAAAAAGTGATCAAAACCAGGCTCTAGGATAAATGTCGAATTGATCTCAAATTCGGTGCTCCTTATCCTCACAAATATTCCTTTTTTGTTGAAAAGCATCAGAACCATAGTCATTCAGGCCTTTGATTGTGTGGTAGATTTTTGGAGGTCATGGAAGAGGGATTTAACCCTCATAGTAGAAAAATAATCCTTTCCCGATGAAGAAAAATATAAAAAACGAAGCACTCCACTTTACGGTAGAAAAATTTCCCCTCTTCATAGAAGTAGGAAGATTCATGATAGTATATATTTTGATCTCACAATCAAAGGGTGTAGCCATAATAGCCGATTCGTAACAACAATACCATCATGGGAATGGTTACAGTCCCTAAATCTCATTATAACAAACTACTAGCATGTTCACAAGCCTAATCCATGGTAGTATGTTCATCAACCGACAATTCAAAATAAGAAAATATATTAAAAAATATAAGTTAATATTTTTAAAATATTAAAACAATAAAAAAATATAAAAAATTAAAATCAAATTATATTAATTAATTAACTAATTAATGACAGAAAATAAAGAAATGAAAAAATAAATTAAATAAAAATCAATATTAAATAAAATAACTTAAAATTGAAATTTTAAAATAAAATTCAAAATTAAAGAGAGAAATTTAATCTCAAAAAATTTCATAATTTAAACATAAATATATATATATAAACATAAAACTCATTAATTAAAAACTATTGAAAAAAATTAAACACTTATAACAATTAAATAATGGCACATTTTATAAACAAAAACATAATTTAAATTAAAAAAGTGATGTGGAAAAATATAAGAATTAAAGGCAATATGAAATTCCCCTAAACTAAGTACATTTATTTTCCTCAGGAAATCCTTTAGTCAAAATGAGTGGTAAAAAATAAATTTCAAAAAGTAAAAACTAAAATTCCATTTAGAATTGAGTTTCAAAATGATTTTCCAGCATGCATTCTCTCAAGAAAAAAATTGCGAACACCCTCTCAAAACTAAATAGAGGTCATGCAATAATGGTTATTGTTTTAAAAAAACAATGAAATTGAAAAGTTTAAATAGAATATAACAAACCTCAATTTTCTTCCAACTAAAAGTCCAAACATCTCTTTAACTATGGGAGACCAGAATTAAAATAACTAAAAATACAAAATAACTAGATAGAATTGAATGGATGGGTAATAATAACAAATAAAATAATGAATAATTATCCCAAAAATTAGTTAAAAGAATAAATATTGGAATCTTCAACCCAGATTAGTATTTTTATTTCATAATTCATTTGTATGTACATATTTTGAGATAAATTCAAATTAAAATTTTCAAAGTCAATTACTATTGTATTACATTATCCCAAAAAAACTAAAATCCATTTTTTCAAGAGGAAAATAAAAATTAAATACCCAATTTAATCAATAGGTCAATAAAGATAAATCTTCTCAATGTGGCATCAAAAAATTCAAATTTTAGAAACATTTACACTTATTGAAAATGGTTAAGTGATGCTTAAAAACTCACAAATTTGAAAAAAAATTCCAGGGTTTGATGGGTTCTAAATGAATTACAGTTTATCTCAAATCAAAACCCTCTACCATGCTTAAAACCTATAATTTTCCTTAATATTATATATAAAAGTGATATAAACATTAAAATATTTTGGTTTTAATAGATTTAAAAATCAGAAAAGAAAAAAAATTAAGGGGTGATAGAATAGCTCATAAAATCATTTTTCTACACAATAATAACATAATAAAAAACATTAAAAATGGTCCCTATTAGAAACTTCTTAGCGGATTTATTAGATAAAATAAACTTTGTAAACTAGCATGCATCATGTGTGTCCAAAAATGAATTTTAAAGAAACATTAAACTGACATGCAAGTGAAACATTACTATTCAGAAACTATTTGATCAGTAGTAGTTACCAACAAGGAATTCTATAATAATAGCGTGAATTTAAAAATATTAACAACCACAATTTACAATTCATACAATCACCCAAAAATAGCTTAAGATAATTAAGGATAGTGATGAGAAAATTGAATTGAAAGAAAAAACTCCCATGAATGTAAAATCCTTTTCAATTAAAGTATAGCACATGTAACCTCCCTATACAAAAAATTATCTAAGAACTATGTCTAGTAAGTTAAATATTATATTTGAAAATATATAAATACTTTTTATCATAATTTAAATCCAGTAGATAAAATAATTAAAAATTAGTGTAAAAATGTTTAATATTGATAGTAGATCCCGTTACAGCTCCTTTTGGATTGGAAAAATAGTTGAAAACAATTCTACTGGAATACATCTAGAGTTTATAGACACTTTATCACAATCATTCAAGCTGTTATTCCCAATAATTGGCACAGTTGCATGACCACTTCACCCCATGGTATCCTCTCCTACCATTCCACCACTTTCTCCTCCAAATCAGACATCTAATTATGAGAACTAAAAAAGCAAAACCTTATAAACACTCAAACACATATCCACCTCCAACAAAGTTCCAAAAATAAAAAACAGATAAAAATCATTAAATAAATTCATATAAAAATTATTAAGAAATTGAAAGCATAAAGTGGGTGTTTTTTTAAAAAGTTAAGAATGACGCACAACATAGAAGGAGAAAGTTACTCAAAAAAAGTAAAAAGTAAGACTAAGAAAACCATGGTATGCCTCTCATGCAGTGCTAAATTTATAGTCTTCATCAATACATAACCTCCAAAATTTCTATCCACATTCATTTAAAGGGTTGTATTTAATATTAATTGGGACTTCATTGTTTAGTGTAATAAAAATTTAAGTTTTTCTAAATAACTCGAACAGAAAAACATCCTAAATAACCCAAACTTATAATACTAATTTGTTGTTAAATAGTAGCTCTAAATCCTATAATTTTACTTATAGAACCTATGATATGACAAAAAACTAACATTTAAACAAGAATGACCAAATTCACTATTTACTTGTTTCAAAACAATTGGGGCCCACACAAGTTTATAAAATGATGATGTATTTTTAGTGGTTTTAGAATTGGTAGTGGTACTTTCAAATTAAACACCCTTACATGATATAGGGGAACTCTACTTAATATTACCTATGAATTACCTAATCTCAATGATATAAAAATCAACATCAAAGAAACTTTATTTTGCAAAGACAGACCTAGTATCCTCATCCTATAAATTATCAAGAAATTATTCAATCACAGCTTCTTATGATAGGGAAAATTCATTATAAACTCCATGAAGGATATTAATAATCAAAAACACTTCCAAAGTCTCTAAACTTTCATTCTCAATTTATGAAATAACAAAATCAGACTCATTCATTATAAGTAATAAATAACAAGATGCAAAATCAAGGTTGGGTATGAGAAATATTTTTAAAATTTGTACAGTAGAACAAGAAACACTCTCAACTTAAAAGTTTGAGTTTGGAAGGACCACTTAAAGGTCTTGAGTAAAGAATATAATAATTTGGATCTTAATATTTCATAACCTTTCAACTTTTATTGTAGATTTAGATTTAAAAAAACAAACAATAAAATACTCATTTACTGATTCTATTATCAAATAATCAAAACTATGGAGGTTTCCCCTACTATATTTAACTCTAAACACCTTCTCAACAATATCAAGCATCTTAAAAATCACAAAAAGTGGGAAATATTTGAAGGAATAATATTCCTTATAATATTCACCATTACAAAGGGTGATATTTCCATTCAAAACATCTATAATAAACCCAATAATGGCAATGAATAGTCCTTCTAAAATGATTGGGACTTTATTAGCACACTCCATCCCAATAAAGATGAATTCTGTAGGGAAAACAAGTTTCCCTACATCAAGTAAAAATTCATCTACATCCCCATAAGGATAAGTAAGTGAAATTTCATCTAGCTATAAGATATAGAAGTTGGTTTCATTTCCCTAAGACCCATATTCTTAAATATGGAGTTGGGAAGAAGTTTGATGCAACCACTAAGTAAAACAAGCACTTAATATCATCACTTTATAATATTCTACAAGAAATGATAAAGGTTCTATGGTCTTTCAATTTTAGAGTAATATAATTATAAATAATCGAACTATAATCCTCATTCAAATTAATAGTTGAACACTCACCCAAATCCTTTTTATTAGCTAAAAATATTTTAAGGAATTTCAACTAGTATTCATTTTTAATTAAAGATTAAAAAAATGAATATTGAATTAAAAGCTCCTAAAATTTTGATGAAACTCAAGATAATGAAGTTCGTTATTTTTTTATCCTTTATGGAAAAAGTATAAGAAAAGCCTAATGTTTAAAAATAGGTATATGACTCTCATTCTACTCAAACCTCATATTTTTCTTCCCTTGTTCAAATAATTCCAACTTCATTTTATTTTATTATCTATCCTTTTCATGTGAACTGAAATAATTTTGTTCAGTTTGACTCAATCTATCTATATTTACATATTTCATCCTTTGAATGTTTTCATTTCTGAACATTGAATGATCATTAATTTTATCTTCTCCAGACTATTCCCTAACCTATTCTTCATATTAAACCAAACCTAGTGGTCGATACCATCACATTTTACCTAGTATTTTTCTCAAATGTTCTAGAAATTCTACCCTTTTTTCTCCCACCTAAATATTAAGATATATGAACTAGTTTTCAATGTATGTTATCCATTTTAGAATCCAAAAATATTTTTTTGAATTCATTTTCACCCTATGTATAGAATCTTGAGAATAAAAAGCATCCCTTAACTTAGCCACTTATGACTCCAGTCAATTAAACACTTGACTTAACAATCCCTCTTGATTAGTTGTTATAGTATAAGTCTCATAAAAATATTGATTTGGAAACTATGGTTTAGGGTATGAAAGGGATGTATGGAAAGCAGGTTGTTTCATAACACCTTGTTCCTTCTATGATATATTTGGGTGGTTTTTATATCAAAAAATATACTGGTTAAATAATGGATCTTGAAATACCTGATTCTTATCCCTATTTTAAATAAATAGGATACATATTTCAGATAGGACAGGGCGATAAAATTTTGGACAACATTTTTGAGAAAATATTAACATCTCACAATAACATTACTGCTCCCTAAATGAATTTTCATTAACTGTATCGACCTGAGTACTAGTCTCAAACCTATGAATTTTTATCTTCCTAGTATATTTTTTATTTGAATTTTGGGATTATTTATCAAAAAAAATTAATCTCATCATCATGTGAATCAAAGAAGTCACCTCCACATTGTTGATTAATTAAATTATATTTTTATGGTGTTAAGGACTTGTAAAATTTATCTATGAGAAAATGGGGAGCTAAATGATATTTGGTAATTTTTCTATGAATATCTCTAAAACCATTTTGATCTTCATGAAATAATTATCCATCATCGGGTAAAAACCATTTTTGTATCATGCCTCGCCTCTATTTTCATATTCTTGGGATAAAATTTAGACATAAATGTATTGAAAATCTCATAACAACTTTCAAATATTTCTTAATCTAGGTTTTATAACCAGGAAATAGCCCTACCCTTGATATAGAAGTGAAAAACCCCCAACCTCAAATCTTACTCAATCAAACCATGTAGAGTCAGTAACTGGACAAAACTAAAAAACGCTAATAGACTCTAATGAATCCTCTCAAGGAATACCAGTGAATGAAATAAGTATAGAGAGATGAAAGTGCTTGATATCATAGTTCTTATACCTTAGGGAAAACCTAAAATATGTATGATTTATTGACCCAAAAGGAAGTTGAAACTCCCAAATCTTAGGACTCTCAGGGGACGGTACTAATGGATAGACTAAATTTTGATTCTGGTTTTCAACTCGTTATAGTTCCATATTTTCTATATTTTTAATTTCTTTGGTTTCTAGGATCAGAATAACGTTTATTGATTTAATAGATTTGAGTTTTTAGTTCCTAATTATAATACCTATATTTCATTCAATTTTAGTGAAAATAAGGAATAAAAAAACACACAACGGATTTCTGAATTTTTTTTAAACATATGTTTATATATGATTTTTAGAAAAAATAACCAAAATTTTTTAATTTCATAAGAGTGTTTTTTAAAAAAAATTGGATGCACATGCTTTCCCCAAAAATAACACCAAAAGTTTATCTAATTGTCATTAAAATTAGACAAATCTAATTTTTTAACCCAACATAAAAATAATATAATTATGATATAGGTGTCTATTACACATGTAAGGTTGGTTAAATGTGTGTGTGACCAAACAAAAATAGAAACATAAAAAAACAAAAACAAAAAACAAAGGCAAAAATAAAACTATGACTGAATTGATGAATTAGAAGTGTTATTTTTTAATGAAATAGTGTAAAATAAGTAAAAATAGTGTGCAAGGAAAGGTAGCATTGAATATGCATAGGTGATGATGAAATTATTCCTTGTGAGAAAAGTGTGATTAAGAACTTAACATTCAAAAAATGGACAACACAATTCAGTGAGATCTCCTAGAGATAATCTCTCAATAGTCTCAAATGATAAGTTCAGCACATTAATAGAGACGAGAGTATTAACATTTTACAATTTTAAGTACTTTAATTAGTGCTTAAAATTAGTAAATTCACCATCACCACATTTTGGGCCTTAGAATAGTGTAAAAACAATACTCATTAATAACAAAAAAGTGATCACCAAACTAAAATTCAAATTGATATAATTTCAGAAACAAGATAAAAATATATAAATAATTTCAACTTAAACCCTTAAAATTACCTAAATATGATTAGGTGTACATTTTAGAAAAAATAAATATCAAATAGATAGAATAAATATAAGATAAAAATTCTCTGGTGAGATTGCCTCCTTCCCTAGCTCTATCACTAGTATCGGTCTTCCTCCCAACTCTCTCTTATCCTTTGTTGTGTGCTTCTGAATAATGATTACCCAAATAAATGAATGGGTTGTTTATTAAATAATTTTATTTATCTCATTACTTCCAACACTGACTTGACATTGGTGTTACCCTTGGAATATTACATGTAGCCACTTTTTCTATCCCATGTCACCTCCAGGTTACTAAAACCAAATTCTTCAAATAAACTACAACATATCTACATGCATTAGTCTAGCTAGAAAGAATCATGAATCATGTTATGTTTCTAGGATAAATTAAATATGGTATGAATAGTTATTCACTATCCTCTATAAGATTTCATGTGAAATGGAGGGTATCCATTTAATCTCAACTATTAGAAACCCCTAAAATTCGGATAATATTCAGCTCAATGCCTTTTTTGTATTTATTCCGTTATGAGTTATGCTTAGATAACATGAAGTTGAATTTGCATCCAATTACATGACATGAACATCTAATTTACCTTGATATAGAATTCTTCTATGTCATCTTATATAAGCTCAACCTTTATTAGTATTTCCTTATATTTATCACACTTAGAAATGTGGGTTTCATCTTAAAACACACTATGAAATATGTATCGATATTCATAGATAACTCATTCAGGTCATCCACACCACTCAAACTCAGGATTTCCATTTCCTTAGAATACATAGGTGATACATATATTCAATAATGATGATCAATCTCTAAAAAACCACTCATACGTGCTTAGAAATACATAGAGTACATCCCTTAAGAACCTGTTTTTCTTTATTATCCATCCATGAAATATAAACCATTAGAAACTCTAGGTCAGTATCTTCATCTTTTTTCTAACCTATAAAAAATTACAAAACCAATGAAAAAATTCAACTTGAACAATTACCCATCATAAATTATTGTTCAGCCTTTTTTCTGGAAATATATTCTTTAGGATCGAGTTTAACGGCCTAGTTATGTCAACCAACTACTCAGTCTCAACATACACTACTTTTGAAACTCGATTACAAGTTTGAATCAGGGTGAAGTTCAGGATTAATTAGATTTCCATACATGGATTATCCTTCGAAGCTCAGTCATGTCTTCATTTATTTCCAGTGAGCATCGTCTTAATTTAGATTGAAAACCTGAGCCTCCTTCTATCTTCGACATGTTTATCTCCAACTCAAGCAATTCCACATTCTTTATTCATCAATTGATTGAAATGGTATAGCTTAAACTCTTCAAATCAGCTTCTTATATTGAGGTATTTCTCAGAATATTTGACTCAAATATAATCATGAACCTAAGGTTGATAAACTCAAAAGGTGGGTCAATTCCATTCAACCGAGCATGAATGATTGTTTGAGTCTAGACTCTAGATCAAAATATGAATCCAACTGAAATTTGGTGGTCCTCATTCTCACAAATCCTCATATATTCAGATGAAAATACTTGATGTAATGGTCCATCATGACTTTAACTATGTAGTAGATTGGTGGAAGGAATAATAGCGATATATAACCCTACTGGTATCAAAATAATCAATTCTCATAGTACAAAAATATAGGCATGAAAGGACTTGACTACATAGTAGCACAATTTTCCCTCCTCATGATACTAAGTAGATTTATAGATGCATATATTTTGATCTCACAATCACATGGTATAGACACAGTAGATGTTCTAGATCTATGGTAGTATTAGAAGCATGGACGTAGACCCTAGATATCATAATAGCTACCTACTGGCATAATCATAAGCCTAATCTATGGTATCATGTGCATTGACCGAAAATGAAAAATAAACAAACATATTAATAAAGATAAGTTAACATTTTAAAAACATAAAAACCTTAAAAGAAAATAATTAAAATTTAAAATAAAATTATATTAATTAGTTAATTAATTAACTAATAAAAAATAAAAACAAAAAAATTAAATAAAAATAGAGATTAAACAAAAGTAATTAAAATTAATGTTTTAAAAGAAAATTCATTATTAAATAAAAAAAATCTTTACACATTTCACACTTTAAACTTTAAAAAATATTTAAATCATTAATTGCCTTACCTAAATACATTGACAAAAAAATAACCACTTTCAATAATTTACTAAATAAAGGTGATTTTTTTCTATAAAAAAATAATTTAAACTACAAAAGTGATATGACGGAATTAAAGAATTAAATGTCACGTCATAACAAAAAAAGAGTATTAATATACTGGTATAATATCTAGTTTATCGAATTCATAAACACAATAGGAGTATTAGTTAGGCTAGACAACATCACAAGATATTCATATTTTTCATATCATCTCATGAAAGTGGTCTTCCAGGATTCTGATTCATTAACTCTAAGTAGATCATAACCCGTTTGAAGATAAATTTTCAAAATCCACTTTTCCCCTTTAAATAATCATAAAATTTATGTACACATAGTAAAGGTTACTTATTTTTAACTATTACTCAACCTATATTCCAATAATCTAGGTAGAGATGAAGAGAACTATCAGTCTTCTTGGTGAAGTACATAGGGGTCACCCATGGAGAAACACTAGGATGGACAAATCCCCTCCCTAATAGGTTGTCCAAAAAGATATTAATCTCTTTCAAATTATTAGGTGACATATGATGAGAAGGTATAGAAATTGGATAAGTAACAGGAGCTAGATCGATAGAGAACGGTACCTCTCTTTTTGGAGGAAGACAAGAGAAGTCGGTTGGGAAATCCTATGGAAAATACTAAAAACCAAGGGAAGATATACATGGAAAGATACATCGTCAGGACCAACCACATCAATAGACAATAGATTCCTAGTCACTGAGTGAGAGTTTCATGCATGACAGCACCTCGGATACCACTCTCCCTAAAACACATGAGTGCTACCATCAAAAATAAAGAACGAGATACATTGATGAGAAAACAGTCAATCCATCATGATGATAATGTAAAAAATATCTAAATCAAGAATTATAAATAACACGATATCATCTATTAAAATACAATGTGAAGGAAAAAAAACCCATGATCCTTCCTCTTACCAAGATCCATCACCATATCCATAACATAAGACATGATCAACATCAAAATCTTAAAAACATTTAAAAATGGGAATATGTGAAAAAACATTAGGCACAAGTATTACAAAAATTAGTTTTTATAGAATATGAAACAAGAATGGTAACTATAACTATTGGTGGACCTACATAAACTTCACTAGTAGATTATCCACTATGTAAAACTACTTCACTCCAAAAGCCTATGACTGGTGCCTTGTTGACTTTAAATCATTCGAATAAACCATATTTACCTTTGGATCTAATAATCCATAACTATATCAAGGTGTAGAAAGTGCCTGTAAAACTCTCTTTAGATGACCTCAGCGACTACAAGAACTATAATTCTTGGGAGTTGTGAGACAACATCATCGAGTGTTCCCTACCTTTCCACACCAGTAAAAGCTAAAGGGTATGATTCTAGCCACAATTAATGGAGTAAAAATAGATTTATGCTAAGAGATACCTCTACCACCTTTGAAATTATCATGTCACTTCCTTTAATTCCCATGTGTACAACTAATATTCCCACTAGGTGGAAGGGATCCTAAATAAGCTTTACATTCCTACCAAATAAATCTCTTCCATAATAGCCATGTTGGATATTTCAGTATAGGTGGTGAGATTTATCATATACACCTAAAATCAGATAATAGGTTGTAAGCCTTGAAGGTATTTCTGAGGCTTAAACTTTTTATTCTTCACCACATCAAAAAATAAGAAACTCAACAAAACGGTTGGTGTACTCCTTCACCGAATGATCTCTTTACTGAAAGGATACTCTATGTACTTCACCGTCATCAAGGATTCCAAGAATAACTGCTTAAATAAAATGGTCTTGAAGTATTTTTACTCTAATACAATGTGTTGATTCTCCTAAACCATATATTCCCACAACCTCTTTCAAGGACCCTAAAGCTTAAACTCCCCACACTTCACCCTAAATGATTCAGTTGTCTCTAGGAATTCAATGGCCTAAAAAAATTTATATAACTAGTCCTCTACCTCCTAAGGTTCATTAGTACACTACAAATATTGGGGATTCTTATGTAGTTACTTTTATTCTTGATATTTGACTCCTCTAGCTCTTAGTTATGCCTATTTAGCTTTGTTTTTCATAGGAATCACATTCTGATCCATGACATTAATTTAATGCATGACAGCCTTGATGATTTTAATATTCATTGGAGGATTAATATGAGGAGAATTTCCCACTATTCCTTCTAGATGAATCCCTGAATACATCTCAAATAAATGATTCTACATGCCAAAAATAGAAAGAGACTATCCAACAATCAAAATGGTCTCGGTTCACGCTAAAAGAACAAAATCAAATATTGAGATCTAGATGAAAACCCAAAAGAATAGACCCACAACCCAATATATTATGGTGACTTAAGGCTTGTTATGATGAGATATGATCAGTAAATCACTTGAAACATACCCCTTAAATCTTTAAAACCCTATCTCATGTCTACAAAACATCTCAATACAATAACACATGAGGATTCAATATCCTATAATACCAAATTTTTATAACATGACCTATAAAAACCATAAACTCGGGTTCTAAAATAGACCAAAATAAGGACCATAGGGAATTCCCAATCCTCATGGGTTGAATATTACCACCCAGGAATCCAAAAGCAACCAGAGGTAATGATTTCCAAACCTAAAAAAACATGGAATACATATGGAGATATATAACAAGAAAGGGAATATTCTATAACCAAAAACCAACAATGGTAGCATTACAACTAAGGAAACAATAAAAAACTGAGGTTCACATAAAATAACAAAACCAAAGGCAACCCAAACAATCGATATGTACTCTATGTGAAATATGGGAAATATCTCATTATCTCACCACCAGCTACCCATACCTAGCTGACATAAAACTCTTCCACCTCATTATGGTGCCTTTCCCTTTCCTACATAAAACAAAACAAGGTCTACACACCCTTGAGGGAGTGGTAAGGTTATAATCAAAATAAGACTAGTAATATCCCAACCATGTGATTCATATAAATTATCTGTTAAATGATCCTAATATGTACAATATATGAAAACATGGAATGATAAAATATTCTTCACGTTTATAACAAAATCATGGTAAAAATTTTCCCTTGTTCATAGTTCTAAAGAAAATTCAATATATCATAGGTCAAAATATATTTTAAAATAAAACCTTTATCAAAGCATACATCATTTATCCATATCAAATTCATATACAAACTAACAAAAGAACATTGTACATCACCCCTAAGAAAACATTGATCCAGGATAGTTAGGTCTCTCATAACTCAGTAATAAAATCAAGGCTTAGTGCACTAAAAATTCCCTAGAACAACATAACGTATGGAGTAGAGGAACACCCCATCATTGAACCCCCTAAAGAGTTATATAATCAAGTTCCTAGAACAAAAGGGCCTAGGGATTAGAGGAATACCCCATTAGTGAAACCTATATGGAAAAAAGGAAAAGTCACGATACTAAAAATCTCACATAGGTACCCAAGTCTCCCATTTTCTTTATATTTCAAAATGTTTCAAAAGGCCTCATTTCATTTCATAAAACAATTTCCAAGTGATAATTGTCTCACTTATCATGTAATTTTCAGTTTGGTTGTTTTATTCCTTAAGCCTTTATCATGGTAACATCATCTTTATAATACTAATAATGATATAAATATCATATATATTCATTATATACATATTTAGAATTATACTTGAAAATTATACTTGAAAAAATAATCACATCGCTTCGTGAATGTGGTAGTCCATACATACGCATGAGCCACGTTATCATTTTTTAATGAGTAAGGGTAAGAAGGTAAATTATATATTTTATTTAAAAGAAAATAATTATTCCATTAATATCATATATATTCATTAGTTCCATATTTATAACCATCCAATTAAAATGGTGATGAAATACTAATAACACCACTATATGGAGATGGTAACCGGTACATATGCACAAGTAATGTTTTCACTTCCCATGGGATAGAAAAGAGATGGAAAATAGTTGTACCATAATAATAATAACATATAATTATATTTATGATACTATATTAATTATTTTAGGATGGTTAAAATATATTTAGATGAAGTATAAGAATAAATTAAATGATAAATTCAATAAAAAATGATTACCTCTACTTTGGTATACCGAATTTAGATACCTTCTTAAGGACCCTTGGAATGGTCTTTTAATAAGAACATCACCTATACTTTATAAAAATGGAATTTTTTAAGAGAATTGGTTATTTTTTGTTTGATCTAAGAGGCTCAATGTGGTGTCAAGAAGAGAGATAAAGGGTTTCCTTTTATAGTGATGGAAAAGGAACACATGTCGGAATGGCCAAAAGGCCTTCTTTTTTATTTTATTATGGATAATCCCCCTTTTAAGGGTTGAAGGGGAACCCAAACATGACCCGTAGGGCCAAGGAACAAGGCCCGACATGACCTGAAATACATGACCCAATGGCCTAGAGGCATACTATGCCCAATATATGACCTGTATTCCCAACCCACAGAACTACCCCTCCCCAAATTCTGCATCATTGATTGCCTATCTCCCCGCCTTGCATTGCAGATCAGCTAGCATTGCCTCATAAAAAGTTACACGGTAACTGGTCCCGATGGCGGTTTACATACCCTCTCATTCTTCCAATCTAGTTATCTCTACTTTTGGTGACTGCTACTCTTGTTGATGGGGTATCATTACCCCATACAAATCTTACCTTTTATGATAACCGATTTGTTAGTCAATTTTAACCATAACCATGGTAACAACTTTTTCAATATTAAAAGGGTGTAATTTTAGTTATAAGGTAAAAATAGGTTCATAAATGCATAAGGGATAACATTTTAGAGCATTTATCATCATATTTTCTTCTTTAAATATTTTTATGATTTTAAATAATTTAATAAAATAATATTTAACATAAAGTATTATTAAAGTCATTTTAAGAACAATTCACATAATTTGACTTTAAAGGCATCAAGAAAGAAATGGAATTATAATATAATCAATTTAACTAGAAATTATACATTATTATTAACTATAAAATTCTATTTTGGACATAATTAATTTTAAATAAAATACTTATAAGGTTTTTAAAATTATTTACTTTGATTTAAACACTTCTTGAACAAGCACTATGTTAGTATTGTATAAGTGTTTAAGGTAATTATATAATCACTAAAAATTATAAATAAAATAAAATCTTGAAAATAATTTAATTATTATAATAATTACCTTTAATATTAACTCAAAACTAAATTTTATCCCTATTTAACATATAAAATTAATTTAAAATCAGAAGGATGAAATTTTTTATTTTTCTTTAATTAAAATATTATATAGGTCATTATAAAAGAATAAAGCATACAAGTTAACAAAAATTTGATACTTAGATGAGTATGGATGAAATAAACTAACAAAATATCGTAAAGTAAATTTTTATCTATATTTTAAATCCCTTTGACATTAATTCTAACCTTAATTGATAGGATATAACCTTTTATATGGTTATAACTATTCACCATAGTAACTCTTCATAATGAATAAAAATTAAATTGGCCTCATTAATAAATTTGTAAATACATATTAAAAATATGAAATCCATTTCTAATGATTCAATATCTATAAATGAAAGAAATTAATTTAATATAAAAATGAAAAACAAGGTAGAAAATAGTTTTCTAAAAAATACCTTTCAAGTCTAAAAGTATTTTTATACCAAAATCAAGTATAATATTGATCCAAAAGGTATAAATTGAGTCGTTTTTAACAAAAATAAGATAACTAAATTTTAAAAACAATCCAAATTAAAATGATCATTTGAAAATATGATAAAATAAAAAACAATATTTCATTAAAAATCAGTATTTTCACTATTGATCCAAAAATAAACATTTTCAGAAAATTCTCATAACTTCACCTTAGAATAATGTTGATATTATTATTAAAAAAAAATTATATCGTTTTTATAAAATTAAATTTCTAGAAGTCGTTTAAATTAATTATAATATACATGCATCAAATTCTATAAAATCCATTTTTGTAGAAAATATATTTTTGAAGCATAAAACGACTTTAATGTAAATTGAGTACTTATTTCAAAAGAATTAATAAAAAAAATTCTATTGAGTAGGAACATTATATATATATATATATATATCACAATATAGTTACTCATATTTATACCTCCCAATTCAAAAACCTTATTATAATAATCAGATTTAAATAATTATTATTTTACAGTATATCACAATTCACTTAAAGCTTAGTGTTGTGTGTTAAGGAAGCTATCAAGCATAGTATTTTTTTTAAAAAAAATTAAGTGAATTATAAAATCACCTCATAAAGATCCTCCAAGTTCCCTAAACATGAGCAACACCTTCCTCAAAAACGGGCGGCCAAATTGTCCATTAAAATTTCCAAACCATATGACACCATGATATGGTGGAGGTTTACCACACCCATGGTTTTCTCGATCACAACTTTTCATGGAGTCTACCATGATCAACAAATACAAAGTATCCTTGAAATAAATGCCATTTTTGGATATCCTAAACATCCACCATGTTCCTGGTGATTCCTTGTTGGTCATGGAACACAGGGAGACCACCAATGATCCGGAATAGAGACCATGCCAAACACTGGGCATGGTGGCACAGTTCATTTTACACATGATCCTCAAAGGTGCACCACGACCTCCACTATGGTTGTAGCCTTACCCGTGTTTCACCAATAGTCCAAAACTCATTTAAATCTATCAATCAATTCCCAAAGCTTCCAATACCTAGAAGGTAACATCTCAAATCTCAAAAATAGTGCATACTTCAAGCCAATATGTGACATTATACATGTTTGGGGTGATATTATTTTATCATGGCTTTGTTGTTTTACTTTTTATGGAATTTTTCAATATTAATTCCTTTATTATACTGATTACTATCAGTTGAGGTTACTCTATTTTTAATGGTATTGGAGTTTTATTTTCCTTTTATAGTTTTATATTGTGTCATCTATAAGATAATACCTTATATTTGAGTGTTAAAAACATTAAATGATAATATTTAACATGTTTATTATCGAAGGTGGGTTTGGGGTGGCACTCACAATCTCATAAGCATTCCAAGAAGGGGTTTCTATAAACATGTCAAAATAAGTTGCATGAATTGTATTTAGATGATTTTATATTAAATAAAATAAAATCCCAATAATTATAAAATATAATGTTGTATTGATATATTTTTTAACATTATTATTTATTAATTTCATTCCAACAGTAATCAGTGTTGAAATAAATTAATTATTTTTTATACAAAAAATCGATAATAAATCATTAGCATATTTAACTTCGAGGACAAATGTGTACTCATCACTTTGTGTTTCTTGTGTCATGAGAAAATATATGAGTTCCCTATTAATTGACCTTATATATTCATATATACATAGTTATATAATTTTTCCATGTGATTTTGATTATATTTTTTAAAATATAGTATCATCCTCAAACATAACTATCATGAATTCATCTTATTTTGTTCTCTTCATATAAAAACTGTGGTAAACCCCAATTATTTTACGTTATTCTAATATAAGTAAAGTATAATGTACCATATATAAGGAACTTTTTATCCAATATAGTTCCTTTTTCTAAAGATAAACTTTATTTTTTCCATCCTTAAGTTTTAACCCATATGATTTTCAATACAAATCTCTTCTTTGATAACTCAATTTAAGAAAGATATATGCATTTCCATTTGAGAAAATTTGAACATTTTTTGCTTTTTTAGTTACATGAATAATTATATAGCTTCAATTAGTGCTATAGGTGAAACAATACCTTTAATGACAATACCCTGAATCTAGGAATACCCTTTACACACAATTCATGATTTTTTTCAAACAATATTACCACATTTTTTAATTTTATTTATGAGAAACCTTTTTTAAATCAAATTATTTTCATGTGGTATTTTCACAAGCTCTAATTTTTTATTATTTTTAATTTTTTCAAGTTTTTCATTGATCTACTAGATCCATGAATCATCACTTATTAATTATTCAAATATTTATTACCTAAAATTAGGATAGAAATGATTCCCTCTAGATATTATTAATACTCTATGTTTGAATGGGTGTTAATTTATTACCTATAATATTAGTTTCATAAATTTCAACCTCCTTAATTTTATAACTAGTTTGTATTTAATAAATTTTTTCACAAACATCTTCTTCCTCATATGATTTATACTCATAATGATTTACTATTATTTTACAAAGAAGTTATAAAAATCCTCCTAATTTTTTTCATTCTCTTATTTAGTTTGATAAATGCACTCATTAGGTTTTTCCTTTAAACAATTCACAACACATCTTTAAAATATTTTATTTTTCATTTTATTAAAAAATCAATAGGATTTACTATTCATTTAGCTACCACAAAATAAAAATTTTCGAATTGAATCTCCAGGATTCCCTTTATTTCCTTCACTATTATTAAAAAAATGTTTACTTCTATAAATTCTATGATATTTTAAAGCTAGTTTATTCATATACCACATTCTGTATGGAGTAATATTTTCATATAGGTTTAGTAAGACTCTATTTTTCAAATAAATAACCAATTGATCCACTTCCCATAAATAATTAAATGATAGATTTGTTTCAAACAAAAATTTTATCTATTTTTTAACCATGTGATTCATTCATTATAGAAATACTTTTCTTTATAAAGTTATTACATATGTAATTACTTGCATTATTTAATTATTATCCATGTAATTTTCTACTATAATTGAAGTGAAATCTATGTCACACATTTTATTGGTCTTGATAATTCTATAAAACATAATTTCATTAAGAATAAAAATCATTTGATAATACCCATTGCATTTTTATTTGATCGCATATCTATAATGCATGAAATAATATTAAAAAAATAAACAAAAAACTACATAATACCTTTAAACTATTATATATTTTTAGGTTGTGGGACTATACATGTCCATGTGGAAGAATTCTAGAAAGTGTAATGTTTTATTATTTTTATATTTAAAGAGATTCATTGTAATATTTCTTTGTGTTCAAGTGTCTCAAACAATATCCCTTTATCATCTTATGGATGGAAAATAATTGGAAGCCTTGTACATTGTAAGATTATTTATTCTTTGCTGATGTATTTGGCCCAAAAATCCATACTATAGTTTTTTCTTCTACTAAATTGTCAAAATATGAGTTTAATGTTCTATCTGATTGATATAATGTTCCATTTTTTTCTTTATATTAATTAAGACTCTTAAATCATTAGCTTAAATTTACAAATTCTTCTTATTTAATGACAACTCAAGTCTAATTTTACAAAATTGACCTACACTCAAAGAATTACATAAAATTTCATCAATGAGAAGAACCTTAGTATTCCTCAACAATTTTTTGGTTATATTTTTTTACACATCCCTTTTTTAATATTTCACCATTCCCAAATATGAATGATTTTATCCACCTGAATATTTAAATTTATTATCAAGATAAAAATATATTCCATATGTCACTAACACTCATTATCAAGGATCAGTGTTGAAATACCCTAGTTTTATTAAATAAAAAATTGTTTGATTTTAAAAAAAATTATAAGTAAAATTAATTTTTTTATTTATTTTATGGATACACATTTACCATGAATAGTTAAGAAACCATGAATTATAGTATTCATCACCTCTATTTTGGTTATCTTTACCTACATAATTAGTCTCCTAATATTCTAAATGTACTTGTAAAAACCCCTCACAAATATTTGTAAATAGTATTTAAACCAATCATTCCTTGTTTTAATTCAAAATAGGTAATTTATTATGGTGACTGTTAATAGTTAAAATTAACATATTATATTTGAGGTTATGTTAGTGAGGTTTATATAGTTATTTAAATATAAAATTTATTCATGTTCGGGTAGGGATCTAAAATACAAATGATAAAATCCTTGTCTCAATAATTTTATTACATGATTTATTAAGGTATTGATACTTATGGCATGAAGGTGGATTATAAAAGTCTAAATAAATCAATTATTTGGTTGAGAAATAATGGGAAAGAACATATTTTGTAGAACTATTTTGGAGTCTCATGCTATCAAGTGGATGGATGGGACACAATGTTGGAATATTCATAGAGATATGAGACAAAACTTTTATAGTGGGATCAATGTAGGAGCATAAGATTGTGTCTTGGTTCTATTAATAATTAATGATATTGATAATGTGGGTCCTCATAGGGAACTATGGATACAAACTTAATGAGGTTACATTATGTTGTTCCATGAAGTGTGGGGAGATATCACCATTGATAAAGAGTGGTTATAAAACTATCATATAAAAAACTTAAGGATTGAAATATCATCTTGGTTAGGATTTAATGTCTCATTAGTGTGTGTTACATGTATAAGGTAGGCATATAAATAAATATAGTTGTAAATAAAGGCTTTTAGGTTGAGTTTGTGGGTCAATTTAGTATATACATTAAGCTTTGAGGTAAGATTTCCTAGTCTAAACATAAATATTGGGGTGGTGTAGTCTATCATTTTTTTATAACCCTGCTAATAATATTTATTATAACAATTTATTGTTTGATTTATTTGAGATCAGGTAATACTCACTTATTTTCTCAACACTATTATGCAATTCAATGCCCCTTTCCTCTTTAATCCCCCTCCCTTTTCATGGAATACCTGTACATGTTTTATTTTGTTGAAGTCACCAAGGACCAAGGTAATTTTCTCTCTTATTTTTATCCCTTTGTTTCTTTTATTCTCCATATCATTACATGTGAAAAAACATACCTTTTATATGGATTTAAGAATTAGGGGTTTTTCTAAGGTAAGAATAAACCCCCAATTTATAAATAGATTTTTTTATTGGCTGGTTGGGAAATCCAATTATAGTTAAATGCATAAAGTTTGAAGGTTCATTTATATCCCATTATTATCCAATATTGGCTATTAGTTTTATATATGATACATGTAATGATTTAATTTATAGTTATAAGTAGAGGTTATTGGATCCATATGTTTTAAAAGTTTATATAGAACCTTTTTTGGATTATGAATTCCCTTGGGAAAATGAATTGAAATATTTATATAACATTTTATAAAGTATTTTGGTGAAATAAAATGGTTATCTTAATTTGATATTTTTTGTGATGTGAAATTATTTCAAAAACACATGCCATGATTGTGATTTTTTTAATCACAACTAAATTTTTTATTATTTCTACAATTCCCAAATCATGTAAACATGTTAAAAATCATGATAAAAAGAAAAACTTGTCCAAATAACACAGTATTTTGGCCTGTGGGTGATATATCCATTGAAATATCGACTTACAACCATATTTTTAAAACATGGGACCATAGAATGGATCTAAAAATATTTTTCAAACCATGGTAGTAGGATGTTAATTTTTACACACTTATTTCCATGATTTCCAAAAATGATGCCATTCGTGACTATTTCCTTGGTTTTCACTTTGTATTTTAATGATTTTCAAACTATGTTAATATATTAGAATTTCAAAAAAAATACATTTATCATGTCCTGAATCACCAATCTCATGGAACTATAGAACTGACTAAACCACCTTACTAAGGCACAAATTTTTATATGAAATAATATTTATCTATAATTATTGGTAAATATTAAATAATAAAATAACTATTTTTATTGTTATATATTTATAAAAAAATAACATAATAGATGACACATATTTCCATGATTTATAAAAACCATGGAAATAAGTGTTGTTGGGGTAACCTTATTACCATGGTTCCATGGAACCATGGAAATAGGAGTAATGTGATGAAACTATTTTCATGGTTGTTGAAAACAATGGCTAAAGGTATTATATATTTCAGAATTTTTTCAAAACTCTATAAATATCCACCTATTATAAAAAATTTAAAACCTGTTGAAAAAATTATTGTAATATAGAAAAAAAATATTTTTTAATGAAAAGGGGAGAACCATAAAATATTAATTGATAAATTTAATATATAGTTTTTAATATTTTTTAATTGTAATTTCGGTTTATTAAAATTATTATATAGGAAGTGTGGTTCTCAAGGTAATGTATTATGGTAAATTTTAAATAAGTTATTTGGTTTATGTTTTGTTAATTTTTATAAATAAATTAAGATAGTTAAAAATTCTAAGAAAGAGAGATAATTTATTTCTCTGAATATGGAAACTTGATGGATAATAAGTGGGAGGGTTGGGGGCCTATAACACCCATAGTTTTGGCATATCCATGGTTAATAAGTGTAGGTATCATTTTTGGATTCATACTTACCCTATAGGAATTATCTACATTAGATGATTTTGTAAGTATTGAATCACATTTCTTTATGGGTAAAAATCTAAGTATATAGTGGTTTTTTTGTGTTTTCATGAGGTTAAATTCCATTATTATCCCTTATGAACATCTTATTTTCCAAATATCCACCCTTCAATGTAATTGAAATGATTTCTTGGTCTCAAAATAATAGATATGTCATGGAGAATTATTTTTGATTGGTGTGGGTGTGTGTTTTTTCTTCCTCCTGATTTTTTATTCAAATCATGTTGATTAATTTTTAAAAATTTAAAAATAAATGTTCTGTTTAAAAAAAATCACGAGATTAGTTAATTTATTTCTACATGGAAATATTAGGGGTTCTCTACATAAATATTATTGGGCATTATGAAGAGACCTTTATGTGCTCTTTAGTTCACAAGAAACCTTTATTATCATGTTTTAGGTACAATTATGGATGTCACTCAGAGTATGATTGGTGGATTGGTGTAGTCATTTCATTTAATTGTTTGTGATATTAGTATTAATAGTCATCCTTATAGTTTTGTTTGTCCATTTTAGCTATTATATTTTATAATTTATTTACATTCAACAGTATGACATGATTTTATTTAATTTTAGTTAGTTATATTATTTGAATTTTGTTAATATTTATTTCAATTATTTTTTAAATCTATATATTTATTTATTTAATATTAAATTTATTTTTTGAATCATATTTTTTCAAGTAATATAATCACCCAAAAGAAATAGGTTAATTTATATTAAGTCATCCCTAAGAATAATTGGTAGAAATTTTTACTTTATAAAATACATTTTAGGAATTATATGATTTAAAAATATCATATGATCATTTGTTTATAAATTTTTGGAATGAGGAAGTAAATTGTGGAAGAGGTAAAATTCCCCAATAATTAAAATTTCCTAGAGTTGGAAACCTTAAAATATTTGGTTCAACGAGTCAAAATTCATGTGGTGTTCCATCTCGGATATTAGGTCAGCTATCTAAGTCAAGGAATTTCACATATACTACCATTTTTACTTAATTTTTTGTAATATTTCAACCAAACTATCATTTTCATTTTCATTCTTAATTTATGTTCACTATTAATAAAATTTATTATTTAATACATTTTTAAGTCTCATTTAATTATTAAAAATAGCATCAATATATCATTATTTCTAATCTTCAAGTAATGAAATTTTTTATTCTTCATTGTAATAGATTCTAGTATACACTTTATATTCTTTATATTATGAATATAATTTGTTTCCCTTCTCTTGAATGTATAATCTCAAGAATTATTCATGTAATTAGTATAATAAAAAATCGATATGAAATATATTTATTCTATATAGAATATAATATATTAATATCAACTTTTTTTCTTTCAAAGAATCATCAATTTAATAAAATTTCAAATCCTTTCAAAATTTTATAGTGTCACCGGGTATTCAAAACAAATTCACCACAACATTGGATAAACATTATCACATTTTATATGAATTTTTGTTGAATAACTATTACATTTTTGAGAAATTCCCATCATTATTTATTGAGAGTTCCCATCTAATTTTTTTTCATTGTCCTTCAGTTTTGTATTTTTTACCTTGTATATTTTTTCATTATATAAATTATTCCTCTGGAATATATTAAAGGAAATTTTATTCCTCAAACAATCTTTCAATTTATTTATTCCTTTAATTCATTTTTATTTTATCAATACACCAAAGTAACTTTCAAACATATTATTTACTAGTTTTTAATGTTTTAATTCATATTCAACCTTCTTCTTCACTATAAAAAAAATATTACTCAAAGGAAATAGACCACTTTACTCTTTATTAAATGCAATCAGGCAGATCGTCAATGATTTTTTATTGTTTATCAATTTTTAATTAAATCCAATAAGGATTTCAATATTTTATTTCATTCTAAATTTATTTTCAAGCTCTTTTTTAATTATAGTGATCTAATAATCCATATAATAAATATTTTTAGTGTATTAATTCCTAATTCCATTTATCTTTTTATTTTTCTTCCTCAAAATTACTAATTTTAAATTGTACATTTAACCTATTCCTTTAAATCAAAAACCCATCTTGTTGATTTTAAATTTCATATTAATTTTCTATTTATTCAACCATTTCAACTAAAATATCATCTAAATATTTTTTTAATTTTTATTCTTTCACTTTATATAATTAATCCTCATAACCACATTCATTTCTCACAATGATTCTCCTTCAAAATTTTCTCTTTGGTACTTTTCGAAAACAAAAATTTCTATTTAAATTTTAATTTGAAATTACATTACCCATTTTATTGGGAATTAAATATCATATTCTTAATAATCTTTTTCTCTAGGATACATTTCTTTTATATGACCTAATTTTAAAGATTTAAAGCCTACTAAACATAGGTTCTCTTGGAACTTCACATTTCCTCTTTTCATATTTCTTGTAAAAAGTGACATGTATCATTCACATATGTATTCACCATATTTATATAGTTTTAACTTATTTATTTCCTTTAATTCCATTTATATTGATAATAATTTAATTTAATTTCCATTCAACTTCACCTTCATCCTTTATACCACCAATTTACTTTTAAAATCATCTATTTTCACTGGATTTAGATCTCTTTTCCTCAATAGTTGAGGCCATTTCATTATAATGGGATATAATCATCCTTTTAATATTTTTATAATGTAAATATCTTCAATATTTTATTTTTTATTTTTTATTTAGATAATAAAATTAATGATTCAATAAAATAATCATCCAATCTATTCATTTGGTTATATATCTAGGCCTTTCAATTTTCTCCTTAAAACTTATAGGTTAAACTTTTTACATAATTTTAACATTCATAAATTTTTTAACTTTATGAGAATATATTTTTATGAAGTGAAAATAATTACCTTATTAAACTTTTTTTAGGAATATTTTATAAATTTATATTAATATTTATATCAACAATCAATAGTTTCTAGTCATGGTATTCAAATTCAATCTTGTTTCATCATTGATTTGAATTTTATGAATCAAAATTTGGTAAAATACTAATACAAGTGATCAACGATAAAAATACATTGTATTATGTTAAATTTTTTACTTTAACTCATGAAATAATGTAACTCTTTTTGTATTTGTATTATTCTTTATGTTTTTATTTATCATATAAAAGCTCAAAATTTTGACTAATTTTAACATTATATGTTTTAATTAAAACATGTTTAGATATGATGTCATTTTTGTCTCCAAGGACCAAAATATGATGAAATATACTAGATATGGATGAGAAGTCAGGTTATTATTTACTTTTAATATTCTTTTATTTAAAATTCCTTTCCTGGACCTTTTACCCATGTTCGAAGGAATAACAAAAAATATCAAGAAAAATAAGGGATGGATAATATATTTCCAAGTTAAAGAACCCAAGGAATTATTTAATAGTTGTTTTTTATTGGAAACAACAATTTAAAAGTAGTAAAAAGTAGTCGAGAATATTTTTTATTGGAATTTAGGTGGATGATATTATTTCAAGATTAATTGAAAAGGATGGAGAAAGTTATATAATTATCGGTTAAGTATGAAATTTGGAAAAAAATACTGAGATACATATGAGTAACCTACTCATACACAATAATGAATCTAGATTTTCATAGAGTGCATAATATCTCACATTTGATATAACAGATCTTATAAAGGAATTTCAAAATTATTGGAATAAATTAAAATTACCATGACTTCATGCGTAATATGTAAGAGTAATTCTAATGTTATGTAAGATTAATATAATTACTTAGTATATACATATGTTTTTGAAGTTTGTGAGAAAATATAAATATGATGATACATGTGATGAATTATGAAGTTTCACAACTTACATAAGATTAATTTTAATGATAAGTAAGAATAACCCATGGTTTATACAAATAATTAGATCTTTTTAAAAGTATAATCAAAGTAAATGGGTGATCTATTATGTTACATGAATTTAAATTTAAATATTTAATTCTATTATTAGGTGTAAAAATAAAACAATGATTCGTGGTATTAAAGATACAAGTTTTTGTGAGTTTTAAGGATTATATAAGAATAAATTGGTATTTTCAAAGGCTATTTAAGTGTCAATTTTTATCACGTAAGATAATCTAGTTGATACATGAAATATTTTCTAAAATCATGGTAATATGGAGTTGAATTTGAGGCTAATTTTAGATAAATTTAATTAGGTAATATTAAGAATAGAATTGAAGAGATTTATTTATTATATTTTATGTAAATTTAAATAAGACAAATAATTCCACATTTTACAGAATGCTACTACGGCTTTATTTCAGAAATATTATTTAACTGAAATTAAATAAGGATTCGATGATTTAATATCACATAATTATTCATCCTTAAATAATGGAAATTATCTATGAGATCTTATAGAGGTATTTAAAGAGAAGAATAATGAGTTGATTGGATTGAAAAAAGAAATTGAGGAAGATCAATGATCTTTTATTACTTTATTAACCTTTTAAATGTCAAAGTTCTGAAAGCATAAGGGATATTGAATATATTATGAATATTTTAAAGGCTCAAAGATAATATCTTTATATTGGTTCTGAAGTATCATGAAAATCACTTATGGTCTTTTCATTTCTGTTTTGGACACCATTATAAATTGGAGGGATTAAATATAAATAATAGAAAAGAGACTTTTCTATTAAGAAATAGCCATTTGGGTTAAGAATGATACATTACCTCGTTATAATCACTTTATGGTGTTATTGATATATTTATTCCTTGTAATTGATCCAAACACAACAAGGATATCATCACCCAAGTTGGGTTAAGCCTTTTAAAAATATTATATGTCTTGTGTCTATTTTAAGAACCTAGATCTTATTTTCAGGTATGTTTTACTTTTTTGGTGTTTTTGAGGAAAAGGAGGAGTTTTCTAGAAATTTCTTAAGTACACGTTGTGTACTTTATAAGTACAATCCGTGTACTCGGTTACCGTAGGTAGCCAGGTGGTGGTCGTGTCATGGCCATGCACACAGCTATGTGTGGTGACCTAGAGAACGCCTAATGTGAGGGCTGGTGAAGGTAAGTACATGTCGTGTACTTCCAAAGTACACGCCATGTACTTTATTTTTTTTATTAAACGCACCGGGGTCGTTTCTGACAGACAGAACCATATCCTTCTAGGTCTGGTTCATCCAAGAGAAGTCGTACGGCTGCGATCTTTCACCAAGCCCCTATTTGAGCATCTGATCTCCGATTCAACTGATGTCGATTGCATTGGAATCTCCTTGGTAAGATCTTCCTTCTTCTAGAGATTTGATTCCTGATTCCTCCTCTTTCCCAAGTTATTCTTCGTCGAACATTTTGATCATTTTTGTATATCTATGGTGTTCTTGGGTGATTCAAGTCTTGAGGTTCGAGTATAACAATCTTCCAACGCCGAGGTAGGTGGTTTGTGACTTTCCATTTAAATTATTTGATTTATATGTGAAATTTGACCAATACCCTTGAATGGGGTATTGTGTGTTTACTATTTTAGCCCTATTAATTGTCTTTTATGATTATATTCTTGAGAAGAGGTTAATTGAATGTGAATAGGGTTAATTTCTATGCTTTGGAAGTGTTTACCCATGCATGCCTTGTTTTGACCGTTTGGCCCTGCTTAGCCTGTTAGGCTGCCTTGTTGTTTTTACCATGCCTAGTATTGAAGGATAGAGTGATTTTTTTCTCTGACATACTAATATGTTTTATACTGCTATCCAAGTAGTTCTTGAGGGTTAATTTGTCCGATAGGTGTTTCTATTCCTGCTTGACTTACTCAGGTCCGTTAGAACCAGGTGTAGTATACCATATGGGGAATGGATGTAAGGTATTCTCTAGAGTGTCTATTTACTTTTTTGATGCGAGAAAATAGGGGGAATTGATGTAAGTTCTTCCACAGAGTGTATGTAGTTCCTCGACGTGGGCCACAAGGGGAATGTGATGTAAGTGATTCCCCAGGGCGCCTTTAGCTACTGATATGAGACTATAAGAGGAATTGACGGTGAGTGCTTCCTCAAAGATTCTATGCTTAAGTTGAACCAGAGGGGTTAGACAGAGTGTACTTCCCAGATGGTTTCTTGTCTTGTTTGGTTGAACGAGAGGAGTTAGGAAGTGGGAACTTCCCAGAGGGTTGTTGTTTGTGTTTAGATACTTTCTTGTACTTGTTTGGTTGAACCAGAGGGGTTAGACTATGAGTACTACCCAGAGGGTTACCTGCTTTGATTAGTTGTTGCTTGATACATGAAACTGAATGCATTGAGACTATGGATTGTTTATTGCTGAGTACTTCCTTGTTTACTGTTTACTTTACTTATTACCTACCATATATTCACTGACTGTTAGGAACAGATCTTGTGGCGGTTTCCTACTGAGATATATTCTCGCACCATTTTTGGGCCCAAAAAGATTATATTGCTATAGGTATAGATAAGGGAAAGTGCACTTCTACTTCTGGTACTTGACTTCTTTGGAGCTGGAGAGAATGGGACCAAGCTACGACTTGCGATGCAGAGGAGTTGTTTACTTGTTTTTCTTTTGTACTTTATATTAGTTCTGTATTCAGCATTGTGAGGTGTTTGGCTATTTTCCTAGACATATGTATCATGAATCATTTTATATATGTGATCCAGTTGTTATTACTTCTAGTCTTCCACTATTTACTTTTGTTATGGTACTATTATTGCTTCCGCTATTTATATTGTTTTACTTATAGTGTGTTACTCTGCCAATGAGGGCATAGTTTCCCCACTATCACACCTAAGTCCCTCACTGCTAGTCGGCAGCCACTATCATTTGGGGAAATGTACGTGAGGCCATGTGACCAACTGGGTACGGGGCACCTATGGAAGGCTCCTGGAACTAAGATGTTACAAAGTGGTATCAGTGGCGTTCTTTTCTTCTTGACTTACTGTTTGGAGCCTATAGTCAGGGACAAGACAGAACAGGTACTTGGTAATAATTTTTTCCCGGGAGTAGCTAACTCGTGTACAGGGAAAGTCCATCTACCTTTTTTATTTCTATTTTTATGGTTTTTCAATTTTACGGTTGATTTTATTTCACTGTTGGGTGACACACATGTATTTTACTGTTATTTTTGATGTTATTAAGGTTCTATTTTTGTTGCAACCTGAGAAGATGAGGGTATTCCATCTCATGCATCATATAGGCACTTGCTAGAAATCACATGTCATGCATTATTTCCATGCCATTTAGGGTGCATTATCAATTGCATGTTGTTGTGGTGGATTTTTTGCTAGATATGCATTTTTTTGTGATAGATTCCTTGATAGAATACCTGATTTTTGTCATAACATTGATTATGTATGGTTTTGTTTGAATGAACGCCAAACTATGGTTCTTGAGGTGTTATGGGCCCTCATAGACCAGAATTTGGTGAATCATTGCTTTGTTTTCCTTGTATGTGACATGTATGAGGCGTCAATATTTGATTCACGGATAGTATGGGCCCTCGTGGATAGGAATTTGGAACTTCAATGTTCGTTTCAGTGTTTTTATGGGTTTCGGAGAAGTTTCTGAGGCTTATTGTCCCAAAAAAACCCAGAATACATGGCGTATAATGATGAATACACCCCATGTGTTCTTCTATTCAGGAAGAAACTATTTTCCATAAGTACACGTCATGTACTATATGTACACGTTGTGTAGTCTCTAACTGTGACTCAGACTGTGTGGGTGGGGACATGGGGTTTGGAAATATTTGGTAGGACACGCCGTGTACCAGATGTACATGATGTGGTGTAGAACTATGTAACCAGTCGTGTCACTAACAACAAAAGTTGATTGAGTCTTTTCTAATACATGTTGTGTCCATCTGGAACATACTGTGTAGTGTGAGACGTGTATCAGGCTGTCTCACTAACAACATGGGTCAGTGAAGCTCATCTAGTACACTCTGTGTCTATAAAGAACATGCCATGTAGTCTTGTTCTATGAGAACCCTATGGGTTATCCATGTAGAAGAACTTGGGTAGGGAAAGAAAATTCAACTACACGCCTTGTGTTAGGACAACATGTCGTGTATAGGGTTTTACATGACCAGTTTTGGCAAGAGTACACGCCCATGTGAAAGGCTTTAGGGAACATGTTGTGTAGTCATTATACATGTCATGTATCCATTTTTTTCAAAAACTTGAATTCCTTTTTTCTCCTACTCCATTATTGCTCTTCTATTTTTCAGTCCTTGATAATCTTGATCTAAGGTGTGTGCTTGACATTGCAGATTCATGCCACCGAGACGTCCTCTAGTAGTCCGGCAGTTACAAGGCAGTGATCAGACATCGGACATGGATGATCAGGGACTTCTAGTAGATCCTCCAATCATGCCAGTCTTGAAACCATCCGTCATTCTGGACACAGGTGTTGATGCACATTTTTGAGAGGGCTTCATGAGGTTCATGAAGACCTTCTGAGGAGTACCGCATCCTGCCCCGTCTATGGCAGATTTAACAAGGGTTTTCCAGTAACAGCAGCCTCCCACTTTCATAAGGGAAATAGGAAATCAGGCTTCAGATTCATGGTTAGAGGCCATGCTTTCTATCTTCACGCATCTGAAAATGCCTCCCGAGAGGATAATCAAGATCGCTACGTATATAATTCGGGATTCCGCCAAGAGATGGTGGGATTTGATCTCACAAGCAAGACGCCATAAGGTTATTGCATGGGATGAGTTCTATCATACCTTCTACGACTACTTCTATCTGGAGACTTTAACGGATGATCAAGCCCAAGAGTTCATGAGTCTGGAGCTGGGTACTCTTTCTTTTATGAATTATTCTTCTCGCATCACTGATCTTCAGTGCTTCACGCCTATTCCAGGAGGTGATGAGTTATTATTGGCAAGGAAGTTTTAGGATGGTCTCTAGCATGACATCTGATCTTAGGTGAACATCTTTAGGTTAACTTCCATCATGTCTATAGTCAACCCGGAGCTGATCATGGAGTGAAATATGAGGGATTTTGGTGTTGTGAGCCTGGGTAGCTCGACATCTGTAGTTAGTATCTCTTCTTCTAACAGTAGGAAGCATCATAGGGAGTCTACGCACGGAGATCCGAGGAGGAAGGAGATATCTTCTGGTAGCCTGGTGGTGTGATACCAGTGCGGAAAGGGTGGGCATAGAGGCCAAATTTCTCGAGAGACCCAGTGGAGTGCCGATCATGCAGCAAGATGGGTCACCTTCAATGCTTCTGCCCGATATTCTCACCAGCCGCTGGTGACATGGTTTCTTCTATGACTCCTCGTTCAAGAGAAGTGCCACTAGTTTCTCATATGTCTGGGAACTGGAGTTATTATATCCATTTGGGCCGAGGTGGAGATCATTTCCATGGTATTCAGTCTCTAGTATTTCAGCGATAGCAGGGTGGATCATCTCAGGGTGGGCAAGAAGGGTCACAGGACTGTGGTGTAGGTTAGACTTTTGAAGTGGAGCAAACCCAGCAGAAGCAAGATCCCAGACCTTTTACAGTATGAGGTATGATCTTAGTTTCCTCAGTTTAAGCTTCTACTCTTTTTGGAGATCCTTGGGCTCTATATATTTTCTTCTGCTGTTATCATGATGTGAGACACTCTATTGGGGGCTATAATGACTGGTGTGCGTCAGTGTAAGGAGTTCCCTCTAGAGGTTGGCGGGTGTCACTTCTTATGGGATCTCTATGTCCTAGAGATGACATGATGTGATGTCATTATCAGAATGGATTTTTTAGTTACCTTACAGGATTTTCTCAACTATTATCGTTTTAGGGTGAGTTCCACATCACCAGAAGGCAGATCATTTATTTATATGGGTAAATGGGATGCCCATGCGAGCCGAGAGGGACCCGAGCATCATGGGTTGGGAGGAGTGACAACCCAGATTTCTAGTCTATATCTAGATGACCAGGGGACCTCATAGATGAGCTTTCCTCTAGTGTTGGATCGTTTCAGATATGTATTTCAAGAGTACTTTTCTGGTTTTCCTTCGGAGTGAGAGGTAGAATTTTCTATTGATCTTGTACTAAGAGCAACACCAATGTATATACCTCCTTATAAGAAGGATACACCTGAGTTGTAGGAGATCAAGAATCAGTTAGAGGAGTTACTGGAAAAGGGTTTTATCTGACCCAGTACTTCTCCTTGGGGTTTTTCTATCCTGTTTGCGAATAAGGTAGACGGTACCCTCAAAATTTGTGTGGATTATTGGAAGTTGAACTAGTTGATGGTCAAGAACTGATATCCTTTACCAAGTATTGATGATCTCTTTGATAAGCTTTGAGGGGCCTGGGTGTTCTTGAAGATTGACCTCAGATCTGGTTATCATCAGTTGCACGTTAAACCATCTGATATACCTCTGACAGCCTTTCGGAGCGGGTATGGTCTATACGAGTATATGGTTATGTCATTCGGTCTCACGAACACGCCTGTAGTTATCATGGCACTGTTGAACCGAGTGTTCTATCCATACATGGATTCTTTCATGGTAGTATTTGTGGATAATAACTTGGGGTACTCTCACACTCAACACGACCATTCCACCCATCTTGATATTATTTTGAGTACACTGAGAGAGCATCAGTTATATGCTAATCTCTCAAAATTCCACTTTTGGATGAATCAGATTCACTTTCTGAGTCATGTTATCTCAGATACAGGAGTATTAGTGGACCCATAGAAAGTGAGAGCAGTAGTTTCCTGGGATATGGAGTTCCACACTCCATTGTTTCAGACAGGGACACCCATTTTACTTCTCGGGTCTGGCAAGGATTACAGAAGGCTTTTGGCATGCATGTACTTCTGAGTACAGCTTACCATCCCCAGACAGATGGCCAGTCCGAGTGTATGATTCAGGTGACTGAGAACATTCTTTGACCATGCATCTTGTATTTTGGAGGTTCTTGGGAGAAGCACATACATCTTGTGGAGTTTTCCTACAATAATAGTTTGTAGGAAACTATTAAGATGGAACCTTATGAGGCTTTGTACGGTAGGCCATGCCGATCACCCTTGTGTTGGCTGGAGGCAGGAGAGGCAGCTATGCTGGAACCTCGTCTTGTCCAGGAGACTACGGAGCAGATCGAGTTGATTTGGAAGAGGATGGATACTACACAGTCTCAACAAAAGTCTTATGCTGATCATTGGAGATGACCTCTGGAGTTTGAGGTCAGGGATCAGGTTTTTCTAAGTGTCACACCAAGGTTGGGGAACAAGAGGATTAAGAGACAGTGTGATCTTTCACTGAGGTACATCGGGCCATTTGAGGTTTTGGAGAGAGTTGGGCCAGTTTCCTATCAGCTGCAGTTACCTCAGAGGTACCAGGCTATGCACGATTTCTTTCACGTTTCTCAGCTTTGACATTACTTCTCAGACCCTTCTCATGTTCTTCAACCCGAGGAGGTTGAGTTGGATGCGAATACCTCGTTTGAGGTGTATCATATCCAGATTGTTGATCACAGTACTAAGGTTCTATGTGGATGGTATGTTCCTTTGGTATGATTGCTATAGCTGCACGGGGGAGTATAGGACGAGACTTGGGAGAGGGAGACCAATGTACGATCGCAGTGGCCAGAGTTGTTTGAGGATTCTTCTTCTATGCCGCCTTGCTAAGGAAATTCAGGGATAAATTTCTTTAAGGGTGGAAGTTTGTAAGAACCTGTATCTTCTTTTAAAGTATATTTTCCTTTTCTAGTGTTTTTTAGGAAAAAGTAGAGTTTTCAGGAAATTTCTCAAGTACACATTGGGTAATCAGTTACCGCAGGTAGCCGGGTGCTGGTCATGTCATGGCCATGCACACGGTCGTGTGTGGGGACCTAGGGACCGCCTAATGTTGGGGTTGGTAAAGGCAAGTACATGCCTTGTACTTCCAAATTACACGTCGTTTACTTTCTTTTTTTTCAGTAAACACACTGAGGTCATGTCTGATGGACAGAACTATCTTCTTCTAGGTCTGGTTTGTCCAAGAGAAGTGGTATGGCCGTGATCTTTCCCCGGGCCCCCGATTGAGCATATGATCTCCGATTCGACCGTCATCGATTGTGTTGGGATCACCTCGGTTAGCTCTTCCTTCTTCTAGAGCTTCTTTTCTTAATTCCTCTTATTTCCCAATTTATCCTCCATTGAACATTATGAGTGTTTTTTGTAGATCTGTGGTGTTCTTGGGAGATTCAAGGCTTGAGGTTTGAGTATAACGATCTCCCAACGCCGAGGTACGTGGTGTGTGCCTTTTTGTTGAAAGTATTTGAGTTATATGCGCAATTTTACCAATACCCTTGAATGTGGTATTGCGTGTTTCCGATTTTAGCCATGTTAATTACCTAATTTTCTTGTATGCTTGAGTAGAGGTTGATTGAATGTGAATGGGTTTAATTGTTATGATTTGGAAGTATTTTCCCAGGAATTCCTTTTTTGACCATTTGGTCTTTCTTAGCTTGTTAGGCTGCCTTGTTGTTTTTCCCATGCCAAGTATTGAAAGATGGAGTGATTTGTTTATCTGACATGCTGATATATTGTAGAATATTAACCAAGTAGTTCTTGAGGGATACTTTGGCCAATATGTGTTACTATGCTTTATTGACTTACTCAAGGCCGTGAGAATGTATTGTAGTAGACCATAGGGAGAATGGACATCAGGGCTTCTCCAGAGTGTCTATTTACTTTTGGATGTTAGACCATAGGGGGAATTGACGTAACTGCTTCCTCAGAGTGTCTGTAGTTCCTCAACACGGACCAGAGGGGGAATGTGACATAAGTGCTTTCCCATAATGCCTTTAGTTACCGATATGAGATTGTAAGAGGAATTGATGGTGAGTTCTTACTCAGAGAGTCTATTATTAAGCAGAACCATAGGGGTTAGACTGAGTGTACTACTCATAGGGTTTCTTGTCTTGTTTGGTTGAACCAGAGGGGTTAGGCTATGAGAACTTCCCAGAGGGTTCCTGTTTGTGTTTAGCTGCTTTCTTGTACATGTTTGGTTGAACCATAGGGGTTAGGCTATGAGTACTACCCAGAGGGTCACCTGCTTTGATTGGGTGTTGCTGGATATATGAAACTGAATGCATTAAAACGGTGGATTTTTTATTGCTGAGTACTTCCTTGTTTACTGCTTTCTTTACTTATTACCTACCATATGTTCACTGACTCTTAGGCACAGATCTTGTGGTGGTTGCCTACTGGGATTTATTCTCACGTCCTATTTGGGCCATGATTTTGGGCCCAAATAGATTATATTACTGTAGGTATAGATAAGGGAACGTTCCCTTCTAATTTAGGTACTTGACTACTTTGGAGCTGGAGAGCATGGTACCAAGCTATGGCTTGCGATGCTGAGGAGTTGTTTACTTGTTTTTCTTTTGTACTTTGGATTAGTAATGTATTAATCATTGTGACGTGTTTGGATTTTTTCCTAGACATATGTATCATGCATCATTTTATATATGTGCTCCAGTTGTTATTACTTCTAGTCTTCCACTATTTACTTTTGTTATGGTACTATTTCTGCTTCCTCTATTGCTATTGATTTACTTCTGTTGTGTCACTCTACCAATGAGGGAATAGTTTTTCCACGATCACACCAAAGGCCCTCACTACTAATAATCTGCCTCTCACGTTCAAGGAAATGTGCTTGATGCCATGTGATCATCCGAGTAGGGGGCACCTCTAGGAGGCTCCCGGAACCGGGACATTACATCTATATTTATCTTAAATATATGGGTGATTGAGGGTTTTAAAAAAATGAAAGGATTTTGAATTTAATAATTCATAGAGGTTTGTTTCAATAATAAAATATAAATGTATTCAATAATAATTGAACCCCCCTTATCATAATTCTATATTAGATCACCTGGGAACTTCAAATTGTATTAGAGCATTCTATGTTGCCTATGAAAGATCCTATCTTTGATGAATATCTGATGGAGAATCATAATTCAATCAATAATAGAGTCATGCCTGCATTTTATGGAAATAATTTTCAAGGATGTAAGTGTATAATTATTCTCTATTTTCTTTCACATATAATATTGGTTATTGATTCTTCCATTGTTGGTTTTATTTCAGTAGAGAATTATGTCCTATACCATATAAAAATAAAAGTGATTTGGTTGTTTATTTCAATGAAAGCAATCCTATCTTGATATCCTTATAAAAAATGGTGTACATAAACATTATGGGACTCCAAATTTCCAAAAAAAGTGATAAACTTAATTTTTTTTAAGAAAATTATAAAGTGAAGAAATCAAACCTGAATATTATAAAAGCATGATTTAAAGATTTAGATATGGTTTATAGAGAAATTTTTGATGAAATTTTCCCAAGATTGAATCAAATTATTATAAATATCAAGTGTTTTGGATTCATATTGGATGATTATACCAAATCAAAGAAGTTATTAATAATCTTTCCTAACATATTTTTTGAAAATAAATAATCCTTGGAAGATGAATAATTAGATGATCTAGAAGAAAATAAAGGAGTGAAAAATCCAAACCAATACGCACATAATGAGCTCTTAGAATGAATTAAAAAACACCCATAAATCACACAAGAAAAGAAAAAACCAAAACATGACTCTTGAGTTGACCTCAGAGAAATAACTTCTAAGATCCAGATTCGGAAAGTGTTATTCATTGCCCACTATAAAAATGGTTGTTATCCAAAAGGTGTCATGGGTTCTTGGATACCATAATAAAATGAATCCTATATCGGGGTACCCTAAGCAGTGATATGAAAAATAAATCTAATATACTATTACTTATGAGACCAACATCAAGGGATATATGATAGAAATACACATGGGAAATGAGAAAATAATAAATTCTCACATAGCTAGGGAAACATTTAGAAAGTAGAAAGATCATGATGAGGAAGAACACTAAGGAAAGATGATTAAATAATTCTATTAGGAGTGATATATCCTTAATCAGGGATAAAATCACCAAAAAATGGATATTAAAGATGATATTACTTTATGGTGAAGTTGATATACGGAGACTAGCACCTCATCCCATAAATAAATAAAATATTATCGCACCTAGAAATCCATGAACTAATGAACTCATAGTTAATAAGAAATGGATAATATTGATCAATATATTCTGAGAATATTTGTTAAATGAGAAAAGGCATTAAATGTTTAAACCATATATCTCCTACTCAAAAGATAACTCTCTACCAGAAGAAAATAGTATTCAAATCCATAGATCTATTTAAAATTAAATAAAAGAAAGAATATTTCTAAAATGTTTTTGAAAATGAAAAATAAAAATATTTGGGAGTATGAGAATATTATGTCTCTAATTTCAAATAATATCAAAAAATCAATAGATAAATAAAAAATAAAATTCACTAAAAATTACTTAAATATTGTGGAATTGGAAATTTTTTAGTTTATTATCCAAGGAATAAAAACGGTGATACTGAAAATGATAAAAAAGAAATTGTTCTTCCAAATAAAAAGTGGAAAAAAGAAAAAAAGATGTTGAAGGAAAGAAAATTTTTCTAATAATAAAGAGAAAAATTATAAATATTATAAAATATGATGGCATATAATTATAAAATATTGAGTCAAAAGATGAAATAACCATGAAAAAGAATAAAACATTCATGGCTAATGTTAAAAAAACCCAAAGTATTTTTGACCAGTGATGAAGAGGATGAAGAAATATATACCGATCTTATGTTGAAATATAAACATGATAATTTTTCATGAATAAGAAATAAATATTAAAAAATAAATCAAGATATCGAATAAATAGGCTGAGAAGAAAAAGGAATCTAAATATTAGTTACTCCAAAGGGAACTCAATTTTATCAAAGTGAGAATTGCAGAACAAGAAAAAAATTAAAATATTTTTATAAAAAACTTACATAAAGGAATAGAAGATGAAAAATGTTCAATCATGGTTTCTTTATGTTGAAAACACCTTAAATAAGATGTAATAATGTTATAATAAATAAATTTAAGTTTGATCTAAATCATCTCAAGCTATAAAGAAGAAAGTAAAATCTGATCTTATAAATGAAAAATTTATTAAATATGTTTAAATTAATAGTGTTGATTCTAATGTCAATACTAAGTATTTTTAGGTCAGCAAAAACCAAGAAAAATATAATCATATATTAAAGGGAGTTAATAAAAAAATGAAAACTTCCCCAAGACATAGGTGGAAAGAATATTAAAATATACATAGTAAATAACAAAATTATATTGATTTTAATTCATATTATCACAAAATATTATAATTTAAATGCCATTTCTGGTGATTTGGTACCAATGGGAATAAATTCTATTTCTTCTAGTATAAAATTTATTTTCCTTGGAGTCAATGAAGATAATAATTTATGCAGTCCTACTCTAAGAAAATGAGCATTAATACCAAGAAAATAAATTTTGTGAGGTTAAATTCAACAAATCTATACACTCAAAATAGAATTGGTTATTTTTAATAAGTTTATGGGAGATGTGACTAATAAGTTAATTATACTAAAGAGTATATGACTTATCTTCCAAGAAAAATACATTAAGCTATTAGAGTTGATAAATTTCAAAGAAAGGAAAAGATAGAAGATTCACTTCTTCTTGAGGTGGGTCATAATTCTATAAAAAGGAGAAAGACAGGGATACTTGATAGTGGTCATTAATCACTTGTGATAGGAGACACTTATATTTTTAATAACATATAATTTTATGATAGAGGTTCAGTTACTTTTGTAAATTACCACCCCTTAAAAATACAAGGATTTTGTATATTTGATATTAAATCATGGGAGTCAAAGTCTAATGATGTTTTCTTGTTCATAGGATTAACCATAATAGGTATAGTGTTAGTCAGTTGTACGATGATGGTAATAAAGTTATTTTTATAAAGAAATAATTTCATCATAAAAAATCTAATCAGTGAAGAGTTATCGCGAAGGTAGAAGAACCAGGGGTAATCTATTTCTTTTTGGAAACACAAGTGTCTCACATTATTTTAGTACAAAGGATAAGAAACCACCATAGAAGGATTATCCATCTTTGAAAAAGGTGTATGGGAATGATATCTAAAAATTAATATGTGAGATATTTTTTCAAGTTAAAAAGAGAAAGAAACATTGTTAGTGAGAATTGTCAAGATGGAAAAAATTTTATGGGATTCATAAATGAGTGGAGATACAATACATAAGGCCCCTTAAATAAATTCATTTTAATTTATGTGGGATAATGAGACATCAATCAACTAAAGGAGATTTTTATTTTATTAAATTCATTTATGATTTCACCAATATAAAAATTGTGGTTTTATGAAGCATAGATATGAGGTTCCAAAGAAGTTCAAAATATTCAGAAGTGATATTGGGAATGATTTTGGAGTGTTTTGTAGAATATTGAGAAATTATAATGGGACAGAGTAAACAATAAATTATTTAGAATAATGTATCTCTAAACATGGAATCAAACATGATTATAACAATCCTTACACACCCTAATAAAATAGAGTTACTGAGAGTAAGAATAAAATCCTATTTGAAATGGGATAAAAAATATTGGGTGAACTCAATCTCTCAAAGTTCTTTAGTGATAATCTATTTCAATAATTATAATTATAAAGAATAAATTCGTGATGATTCTTGGATCAAATAAGACTTATTATTAGATGTTTTTTTATAATAATCCATCATTTAGGTACTTTAAATTGTTTGATATTCCATGCTTTATGAAGATAAAAAATACAAATCTAGAAGAGTTTGATGAAATATATAAATAAGTAATTTTTAAGTGTTGTATATGAAATTAAAGAAAAATTAAATGATATAATAAGTGATGAAATGAGTTGGAAGATGGATATGATGTGATAAACATTGAAAATAAACCAAATTTCAAGGGGGGTATATTATGCAAATTTTCATAATTTTAAAGAATACAGCATGATGAATTCTAAAAAAGTGAGTGAAGAAGAAGTTAAAAATGATTCAAAGCCTATTGATATAGATTTAGATTAATCCAATGATGGAAAGGTTTTTATTATAAATAAAATAAAACATGATCTTATCCTATAAAAACATATCGAACCTAAAAATTACATAGTAAGTTAGGAATCACCAGTGAAAACTAGAATAAGAATGAGATGTAACCACTAAATAGCTTTAGTATCAAAAGTTGATCCATATTCAATTATTGAAGTTGTTGAACATAAATAGTGGATATATTCTATGAATTAGGTGCTATATCAGATTAAAAAAAATTATTTAGGATCTATATTTAGAAAATAAAGGAAATAATATCATTAAAACCAATTGGGTTTTCATAAACAAGCTCAATGATAAAGGTGATATTTCAAGAAACAATTCCACATTGGTATGCAAGGGATACTCTAAAGTTAAAGTTATTGATTTTGAAAGAACAATTCACTCTAATTCAATAATAGAGGAAATAGAGTTTTTCCTGGCTATTGTAGCACAAAAACACTATAAAGTTTATCAAATGGATGTAAAATATTCTTTATAGAATGGATATCTTGAGTAATAAGTGTTTATTAGGATTTATAAAGGATTTATTCATAAAAATGATTGTATAAATTATTTCAATTTGAAAAATCATCCTTATAGGTTAAAATAGGATCATAGAGCTTGGTATTACTAGATAGAAACTGGTTAATAGATGTGAACTTCACTAAAGAAAATGTTAATAATAACTTATATGTGACAGAGATGATCATAAGTACTCTAATTATTATTTTATATGTTTGTGATATAATTTTTTAAAGATGAAAGAGAGTATTCTTTTAAACACTTTACTAGTCAAATATAGATGCATTTTGAGATTCCTATTCTTGGAGAGATGAGATTATTTCTAGGATTATAGGTAGTTTAAATGGAAAATCTTAATTTCCTATTAAAATAAAAATATTAAAAATAATTATCAAAAGAAATTTGTCCTGGAAGATTCAAAACAGAGGTCCACACCCAGGAAAATTAGTGTGAAGTTGATCAAGGATGATGGAGAGAAAATTTTCAATCAAATGGAATTCAGGAGACTGAATAGATGTTTTTTTGTATTTAACTACTTCCAGATATATGATTTTTATATTGTGGCATTTCTTATAAGATTTTAGAGTGATTTAAAGGAGTCTCAAATGAAATCTATCAAAAGGATATTTTAATATATCAAAGGTACTGTAATTTATGAGATGAAGTGCCAAATGGTTTATAAGATAGATTTTTATGGATATAATGATGTTGATTGGGATAGAGAAATTTATGAAACGAAATAAACATAGGGTTTATGTTTTTTCCTTAAATAAATAAATGTTAGTTTTCATTACAATAAGAAAAATTATATGACTTTTAGCACTACATAGGATGAACAAGTGGTTGTTTGAAATATCCTATAAATATTAAGTAATTAATAAATTAATTATAATTTTAAATAAATAAATTTATGAAATATATTTATAAAACAATTTGATTTCATTTAATCAAAATAAAATTTGGTTACTTTGATTTGTAATATTTTTCACAACTGTCACATTTTAAATAAATGATGACATATTAAAATAATATAAATTAATTATACTTTTAGGAAATATGGTATCATGAAATAAAATTTTCTAATATGTTGTTTTAATAAAGAAAGATAATTAAAGGTAATATTAAAATTAATATATTGTTATAAATTTTTTTATAATATTTTTAATTAATCTAAATTCTATATATATTTACCATAAAAAAAATTAAGTATAGAAAATATTATTATTATCATTATTATTATTATTATTATTATTAATTAAAAGATATACCTTTTGTTTAAAAATAGAACTATTAATATTTTTTAAAGTAATTTGAATTTTTTTATATAGATAAATTATATTTATCATTTTATATAACTAAAATATTTATAATTTTTAAATAATTAATATTAATAAAATTTTAATTTTTTAACTTATGATTCGTATAAATTTAATTTTCATTTATGAAATAAAATTATTACATATATATATATATGTATGAATTATAAATAATATTTTATAAATAATAATAAACATTTAGGAAAAATGATTTTTAATATCGAAATAGTGTTTCAAAATAATAATAAAAGGTTAAGGGAGATTTGGGTTTACGGAAAGTCGATGAGGGATTCATCAAGAGATGGTAGCCTTTGGGGGAGTTTGACCTCAGAGAAACCGAGTGAATATGAACAAAGAGAACCGGGTGAGGGTTCATCTTTGGGAGTCGAGGCCAACAAAGATCATGAGTGAGATAGAGGAGTTCGATTGTGGGTTTTGGGGAGAGCTAAATCTGAGATGGCCGATTTCAATTGAGGGATTTGGATTGTTTCGGGTTAGAATAATGTTGAGGGTCATTTACCAGACTAGTAAGTAGGTGTATATTATGTGAATCTAATTTCTATGTTTGATTTGATGTCTTAATTTCCCTCTTTGTCAGTATTCATCCACTTGTGTTTTTCATAAATTTCTGGTTCTGTTGATGTAGAGAATTTCTTCAACTCCATTTATCATTGATTTGGATTTCTCTTCAACTATCAATGTTTAAAACAGTATAGATTCTATTGATTTAATGTTGTGTATTATTTTTTAACAAATTTTTTGATTTTTTTTCTTCTAATTCTTCTTCTTTCATCATCATTTTTCATATATATATTTTTTTCTATAATTTATATCACTTCTTTTAATGCTTTTTTCATTAATAATTTCTAAAAATGTGTCCTATTTCATCAATTCTTGCGCTGAAAGCAAATAAGAATTGAGATTCTCTTGATCAGTTATAAATAATAATTTATATTGAAAATATATCCTCTTACATTTCTCATTTTCGATGTGCATTGAAATTTAATTGTTTTTATTTTTCTTAGACTTATTCTAGATTCAGTTTTTGAATATGTTATTTTTTGGTTGAACAACACCAACTCATTTATTTAGCGGCTAGATTTGCAACTATATGCACCATCTTTTGTTTCTGATGAGTGTATATAAAGAGGTACTAGGAGTTTTTCTGGGTGATAAATATATCCTATGAGGAAGAGGGCCAGAGCCTCTATTTTATTTCTTTTATTTTTCCCCCTTTTTGAGAGGTAGTAAGTATGAGAGACCCTATTTTCTCAAACTCTATAGTGTTTCCTTATATTATGCTAAAAGAAATAAAGATTACATAAGGTAAGATATAGTTTTATATTATTTTCAAATATTTTCCTTCTCTGAGAATTTATTTATATGGTAATTTAACTATTTTTCCATCAAATTTTCAAAATTAAAGTAAGAGAGAGTTTGTTTATCTATTTCAAAAGTAAGATTTTAATTTTATGGTTTTGTGTAAGGGATTTTATTTTATTTCTAATGATTCTTTTTTAAAAATTATATGTCCTTAGGAATAAAATTTCTAAACCTCCATTTCTCTTATTATAATAAGAGAATTTATTTGTGCCAAAGGTCTTTTATACTACTAAAAGGAAAAGGGGATTTTATAATTATTTTTATATCCTTAATTTTATAGAAACACCATTTTTTTGACATATTGAAGATATTATCATTTTTAATTTTATGATATTGTTATTTTTTGAAGAAAAATAATGATCTTATATAAGAAATTTTATTATTAATATTTCCAATAAAATTTATTAATTTAAGTTAACATTTTATATTTATTATTTTTAAATAAATTAAAATACAATGTCATGTGTACAAAGTGAATATAAAATCATGGATGTAATTTATAATATATTTTCATCATCTTATCACATTAAATATCATGAATTCACTAGTATTTATTATTAGAACACATGTATGTTTTATGAATAAATCATTCTTTTATAGAAATGATTTTTAAAGAATTTTTTGTATATACATTTTATGATTGGAAAATATGGATGACAGTTACTCTCATATCATGTAAAGATAAATCTATGAAAGATTTTATTTCTATCATATGTTTTCTTGTGAAATTATATATATATAGTTATAACCATATACATGTATTAAATGTTTTTTTTAGTTTTTTTAAGAAGAAACCCTAGTGTAAAATGTATGAATATATATAAATAAAGTTAAAAAAATTATAAAATTTAGTACTTAAACGTTATAAATATGGCAGTGAATTGGGGATTGAACCCATCCCTCAACAAGTGGATAGGACCAACATAGCCTTCAATATTTTAATTGTCCATGGTGTTTTTCTTTTCAAAAGATTGTGTAATGTTTTTCAAAAATCACTGGATTATATTTAAAGAAATTTTTGAACATATGTAATTTAAAAAGTGTTATATTACTTTAAATCATAATTAATTACAATAAATTTTTCAAAAGGTATTTTCTTATGTATTTTTTAAATATTATAAAAATAATTTTAAATCTATTTCTCAAAAATATATTTTTTAAAGGAAGATTTTGAAAAACGTATTTCAGAAATTTCAAAACCCATTACTGGGTAATTAAATTCTCATCCCATGATTTAAATGTAATTCATAGGAATCATAGAAGCTCTAAGTCGGTCATCGATGATTTTGGAGTTAGAAAACGTAGAATCTTAGTAGGAATTTATTTTATTTTTGATCAAATATGATATATGTAAGGTGTTTTCTAATCCTTCAAAACCTAAACAGAAAAAGGTCCTATATTTTATAACGCAAAATGTATTTTTCAGTTATCTTTTATAAAAAAAATTACACAGCATTATTTAAGTACTGAATCCATAAGTGTGGGTTCAGGGTGATATAATTGGTATTAGAGGAACGGTCTAGAAAACTTTTGAGATTAGATCTTTTCTTTGAGGAAAAAAATCTATATGTCTGAATTTTCTTTAGATAATTATATCCCCTTAGAAATTATTTAATTCTGAATATAGAAATTTAAAATTTTCTTGAGGCTCATGAACAAATTGCGAGGGTGAAATTCATTTATGGGGGGAGAATATAACATCCCAGAAATATTATGTAGTTTATAAATGGTTTATAATTTTAAATAAATAATGTAATGACATATTTTTATAAAACTATGTGATTTCATTTAATCAAAACAAAATTTAGTTACTTTGATTTGTATTATTTTTCACAAATGTAACTTTTTAAAAATATAATGAAATATTAAAATAATATAGATTTATAATACTTTTATGAAATATGGTATCATGAAATAAAATTTTTGAATATATTATTTTAATAAAAAAATTAAAGGTAATATTAAAATTAAATTATTATTATAAATTTTGTTTTATTATGTTTTAAATTAATCTAAATTATATATATATATATAATATAAATAAAATTTTTAATTAAAGGTAAAAATAATACTATTAATAATAATAATTAAAATAAATACATTTGGTTTAAAAATAGACTTATTATTATTTTTCTAAGTAATATGAATTTGTTTTATAATGATAAATTATGTTTATAATTTTATTTAACTGAAATATATATTATTCTTAAAGAAATAATGTAACATCCGAAGTAAGTAATGAATAATAGATATTCTTATCTATGTCTATTTAGGAATTAGATAGTGTTTTAGAGGCTTAAAATGAGAATAAATTCAATCTTAAGCATGGAATACACTAATATTCTTAAAAGATTGTTTTACTGCCTTTTGATGGAAAACCATTTTTAAATCAAAATTTTGAAAAATTTATAAGATTTATTTGTCAAAATAAACTTATTATTTATTATTGGGACATTGAAACTTACATTGGATAATTTTTTGGTATTTTTCTGACAATGTTCATTTTTTTAATGAATACTGATAATACTGCATTTTACATCAAAACTGTTTTTTCATCTAATTTAATTATATGGTTAGATTATCTTTTTAATTGGTTTTAAAGTTTAAATAGAATATGTTTTTACCATGTAATCCAATGGTGGTCATTGGGATGAATTTCACTTTGAATTGGGCGTAAACAAGTGCCAAACTTTTCATAGAAAGTGTTTCAAAAAAAACCTGCTATTTGTTTTGACAACGGGAATTATTTTTTAAATTAATTATTTCAATTTATATGTTTGGAATTTGGTTAAATGGATTCCATATTTGGAATCATAAGGTCCAAATTATTTAATGAATACTCTTTTGTTTTTGGACATTATGAATATTAACGACGGTAATTATCTTTAATTATCTTGATTAATGAGTAATCGGGCAGTTAAGGATAATAAAATAATATCATAATAAAAAAAAATGACACCAACATGTGCACTAATGGTACTGGTTGTCTCATGGCTGACAATGGGATGCCTTGTTCCAAACTTGGGGACCCCATGGAATCACTTTTGTGTGGAAGTGACTTTTTATCTTTTTATTTTTAAAGAAAGTTAAATATAACAAAGAGTGTATAACCTGAGTAAAACATTTTTACGTTTGTCTACATAAATGATATATTGGACTATAAATAGTCATTGGAAATCTAAAAATATTTCCTACATCATAGTATTTTTTTTATAATTTTTATACATTAAATAAATTAAATTATTTATGACATCATGATGATGCAGCGATTACCTCATTAATAAAGGATTTAAATAAAATGAAAAGATAATGTTAAAACTATAACTTACACTTGTCAAAGACCAATTTTATGAGTATATTTCGAACCCATATCACCTTATCCTAGAAATACATCAATGTGGAATCTTTAAAATCTGAAACTCATTTGAAAATAGAGTAACCTTTTATAACTTTCCAAAAGTGCCCCTCCTCTCCCCTTATAAAAGGCCCCCACCTCTACCACCTTACCCACACCTCTCAGGCCTTTGACTCGGCCAACCCCGGATCATTTTTCCTCTACACATATCTATCTTACTCCTAGAAGCCTCACTTTGGGCATAAGTCTTCCCAAGGAATCCTTTGAGCTCAAATCAAAAACAGTTACCCGTTTTAAAGGTAGTGTTTTCTCTTGTGCTTTTATGTTTTATTTTGCTTCTCCAACCCTCTAAACTCTTTTTATTACTTTATTTTGTAACCAAAACAGTATCTTCAATATACTAGGATGTTTTTATAAGAATTATTAGAGCTACACATACACACACCTACATCTAATGGTTAAAGAACATACTGTTTCTATGGATGGGGAATTTCTGCCTCACGAAACGATGATTGTTCAACACTCATATAACACCATCAATGGTGGCCATTAAGATTTCACTATATTTATATATGATATATAATATGTTTATGTTTTACTTAATCTTCTATATTTTTCATTTATGGCATACCTTTATGGTTTCCATTATGGGTAAACGCGATATCTTCATTTTAGGAAGTGCGGACTACCGCCCCCTCAAAGTGATTTGATTCGTTAATACCATATGTGGTATGTATAAAGGATAGATTTAATGATATTATATATCATACAATACTGTAATTATAATACTATTATGTATCATTATGTTTTAATTCCATTAAATATGAAATAGAAATGGAAGTAGCGTTCACGCGTACGTACGGCTTACCGTCTCCATGAATGGTGCATTTCATTTATTACCTCTAAATGATTATGTAATATTATAAATTCATGTATATACTGGATATATATGATATATATGATATCTACATCATGAGTATAACTCTTTATATAATGGATACATGAACAACTTGTAATTATAAAGAGTTTATTTTTGACTCAAGCACCAATGATCGTTAAAACGACCGTTATTAAGACGGGTGGTTCCGTGATAAACTAAGGGTGGGTGAGACTGATATAGCTCTCTAATGCATTAGGTAACGCGAAGGGGTTAAATGTTAAGGTTTCTCTGAAGAGATTTAGGGTATATACTTTGATGGGTATTCCAAACGTAACCAAGAGGGTTACTCCCTACGTAAGAATGTTATGAATGCCTCAAGTTACCTTTATGTCTTATGATTTCTATGTTTTATTCATTATTTAATGAGTTATGTTAACATTCTTATGTTTTATGAGTAAAGTATGATTTCATTGATTCTTATGTACACATATACTCATGTTTCCTTTCCATATTTTTATATCCCTTACTGAGCTTTTTATGCTCATCCCAAGTTTTTGAAATGTTTTTCACAGGTCAAGGGAAAGGTACATGATGTAATGATAGTGTCAGTGAAGTGTCAAGAAAGAATCCATGTTTTATTTTAAATATGTTTCCATTGATGGGAAAAATGAGTACTATATTTTATGTAACCACTTTGTTTAAATGTGGAATTTAATGCATGTTTTATGATCTAATTCTCTAAAAATCTAAACCTGAAAAGATCCTCAACGTCTATTCTTGAAGTAACTCAAGATTAAGTAATGTTTAAGGCCGGGGGATTTATATTTGGTATCACAGGTCGGTTTAGATAACTTTAGGAGTTATAATTCTATTAAATGATTATCGGAATTTTTTTTTGGTCAAATTGAAAATGATATAGCATTTGAAGATTACCATGTTGCTTCATCTATGACATGTTTCTTCAGAATGGTTTTCCATAGAGGAAACAGAGCATCTTTTCTAGGAAGGAATAGAGAGTATAATGACCTTTCGAATCAGCATCTAGAGATGGTTAGAATCCGAAATAAACAGTTTGTTTCAGTGATGGATCAGTTGACTCAGTTGAAAAATGTTGGTTGTTTTTATTGATGGTATTTTGGTGTTTTCTAAAATTAAAGAGGAGCATGAAAGACATTTAAGGGTTATTTTTCAAACCATAAAAGAAAATAAATTGTATGGTAAATTCATCAAGTGTGTGTTTTGGTTGCAACAAATTTCTTTCCTTGGTCACATTGTTTCTAAAGATGGGATAACTGTTGATCCTGCAAAAACAAAGGTTGTTGAAGAATGGCCAAGACCCACAAATGTAACTGAGATTCATATATTCCTTGGTTTGTCAGGATATTAACGAAGGTTTATTAGAAATTTTTCACGGTTATCTAGTCCAATGACTAAGCTAACTCGGAAGGGTGTTACGTTTATCTGGACAAAATAATGTGATGATTATTTTCAGGAACTGAAAAGAAGATTGGTGAATGCTCCAGTTTTGGCACTACCTTCCAGGAATGGTGAGTTTGTTATCTACAGTGGTGATTCATTGAAAGTACTTGGTTGCGTCCTAATGCAGAATGATCAGGTAATTGCTTATTCTTCACAATAGTTGAAAACTCATGAGGTAAATTACCCTACACATTATTTGGAATTAGCTGCTGTTGTTTTCGCTTTGAAAATTTGGAGGCATCATTTGTATGGAGTGAAGTGTGAAATATATACCGATCAGAAAAGTTTGAAGTATATATTCACTCAGAAAGAATTGAACATGAGACATAGGAGATGGCTAGAATTAATCAAGGATTATGATTATACAATTCATTACCACCTAGGAAAAGAAAATAAAGTGTCTGATGCTTTGAGTCGAAAAAGTAATGCTTCATTAACAATGTTGTGTTTGGAACGTGATCCTTTGGTTAAGGGTTTGATGAAATTTGGCATAGAAGTTGTTGGTGCAGGATGTTCTTCTATTTTGTTTTAGGTATCAGTGAAATCTTCTCTATCAAACAGAATTAAGAAAACAGAGAATCAAGACAGCAAGTTGCAGAAAAAGGTAGATCTGGTTCAGAAGGGTAAGTTGCCTCAATTCAACATTGATAATGATTGTGTTTTGAGATTTGGGAAGAGATTGTGTGTTCCTTGTGATTCATAGTTGAAGAGAGAGTTGTTATGTGAAGCTCATAGTTCTTCATTTTCAGTTCATCCAGGCAGTACTAAGATGTAAAGAGCTCTTCAGGAGTATTACTGGTGGGACGGGATAAAAAGAGATATTGTTGATTTTACTTTGAAGTATTTGACTTGTAAACAGGTAAAAGCAGAGCGGCAGACACCGAAAGGCATGCTTCAGCCTTTACCAGTACCAGAGTGGAAATGGGAGAATATATCCATGGACTTCGTTGTGGGATTGCCGAAGACGCCTCAATGTAATAATACAATCTGGGTTATTGTTGATGGATTGACTAAATCTGCTCATTTCCTTGCTATACAAGATACTTTTTCCCTAGATCAACTTTCTAGTTTGTATCTTAAAGATATAGTCATGTTACATGGAGTTCCTATTTCCATAGTATCTGACCGTGATCCTAGGTTCACTTCTAACTTTTGGAAATGCCATCAGAATTCGTTGGGTACTGAATTAAATTTTAGTACAGCTTTTCATCTTCAATCATATGGGCAGTCAGAAAGAACGATTCATACTTTGGAGGATATGCTACATGCTTGTTGGATTGATTATCAGGGAATTTGGGACCAACATCTTTCTTTGGTTGAGTTTTCTTATAATAACAGTTTTCATTCCAGTATACAGATGGCTCCGTTAGAATCATTATATGGTAAACGGTGTCGAACTCCAGCTTTCTGGGATGAAGTGGGTGAAAGGAAGTTGATGGGACCAGAATTGGTAGAAGAGTTGGCAGAAAAAGTTCATTTGATATAGAAACACGTGAGAACAGCTCAGAGTAGGCAGAAGAGTTATGCAGACAACAAGAGGAAGGATCTCTCTTTTGAGGTAGGTGATCATGTTTTTCTCAAAGTATCACCATGGAAAAGTGTGATGCGATTTTCTAAGAAAGGAAAGCTGAGTCCAAGGTTCATTGGACCATATGAAATTCTGGAGAGATTTGGATCAGTTGCATACTGAGTGGCTTTACCTCCGAGTTTATCTCAGGTACACATTGTTTTTCATGTTTCGATGTTGAGAAAGTATATGCCAGATCCATCTCAAGTTTTGAGTCCAGAGGCAGTTCAGCTGTAAGAGAACCTATCTTATGTGGAATAACCAGTCCAGATTCTTGACCACAGAGAAATTGTTGTGAAATAAGGTGATTCATCACGTAAAGTTTTTGTGGAAAACCCACATGATTGAAGAGGCAACATGGGAATCTGAAAATGCAATGAGGGCTAAATACCCCCACTTATTCGATAAGTAAATAAATTATGGGAACATAATTTTCTAAAGGGGTGAAGGATGTAACATCCCAAGTAAGTAATGAATAATAGATATTCTTATCTATGTCTATTTAGGAATTATATAGTGTTTTAGAGGCTTAAAATGAGAATAAATCCAATCTTAAGCATGGAATGCACTAATATTCTTAAATGATTGTTTTACTGCCATTTGATGGAAAACCATTTTTAAATCAAACTTTTGACAATTTTATAAGATCTACTTGTCAAAATAAACTTATTATTTATGATTGGGAGATTTAAATTTACATTGGATAATTTTTTGGTATTTTTCTGACAATGTTTATTTTTTTAATGAATAGTGAAAAATACTGCATTTTACATCAAAACTGCTTTTTCATCTAATTTAATTATATGGTTAGATTATCTTTTTAATTGGTTTTAAAGTGAAAATAGAATATATTTTCACCATTTAATCCAATGGTGGTCATTGGTATGAATTTCACTTTGTAATTGGGCATAAACAAGTGCCAAACTTTTCATAGAAACTGTTTCAAAAAAAACCCGCTATTTGTTTTGACAACAGGAATTATTTTTTAAATTAATTATTGAAATTTATATATTTGGAATTTGGTTAAATTTATTCCATATTTGGAATTATAGGGTCCAAATTATGTAATTAAGACTCTCTTTTTTTTGACATTATGAATAGTAACGATGGTAATTATCTTTAATTATCTTGATTAATGAGTAATCGGGCAGTTAAGGATAATAAAATAATATCATAATAATAAAAAATGACACCAACATGTGTCCTAATGATACTGGTTGTCTCATGGATGACCATGGGATTCCTTGTCCCAAACTTGGGGACCCCATGGAATCACTTTTGTGTGCAAGTGACTTTTTATCTTTTTATTTTTAAAGAAAGTTAAATATAACAAAGAGTGTATAACCTGAGTAAAACATTTTTAAGTTTGTCTACATAAATGATATATTGGACTATAAATATTAATTGTAAAGATAAAAAGATTTCCTAAATCATAATATTTTTTTATAATTTTTAGACATTAAATATATTAAATTATTTATGACATCATGATGATGCAGCGATTACCTCATTAATAAAATATTTAAATAAAATGAAACTATAATGTTATAACTATAACCTAAACATGTCAAAGACCTATTGGATTAGTATATTTCGAACCCTTATCACCTTATCCTCTAAATACATCAATGTGGGACCTTTAAAATCCAAAACTCATTTGAAAATAAAGTTACCTTTTATAACTTTCCAAGAGTGCCCCTCCTCTCCTCTTATAAAAGGCCCCCACCTATTCCACCTTACCCACACCTCTCATGCCTTTGGCTCGGCCAACCCCTGCTAATTTTGTCTCTCCACATCCCTCTCTTACTCATAGAAGCCTCACTTTGGGCAGAAGTCTTCCCAAGGAAGCCTTTGAGCTCAAATCAAAAAGAGTTACCCGTTTTAAAGGTAGTGTTTTCTCTTGTGATCTTATGGTATATTTTGATTCTCCAACCCTATAAAAACTTTTTATTACTTTCTTTTATAACAACAAAAGTATCTAAAATATACTAGGATTTTTTTATAAGAATTATTCGAGCTACACTTACACACACCTACATCTAATGGTTAAAGAACATACTCTTTCTGTGGATGGCGAATTTCTGCCTCACGAAACGATGATTGTTCAACACTCATATAACTCCTTCAAAGGTGGCCATTAAGATTTCACTATATTTATATATGATATATAATATGTTTATGTTTAACTTAAGCTTCTGTATTTTTCATTTATGGAATACCTTTATTGTTTCCATTATGGGTAAACGCGATATCTTCATTTTAGGAAGTGCGGACTACCGCCCCCTCAAAGTGATTTTTTTCATTAATAACATATGTGGTACGTATAAAGGATAGATTGAATGATATTATATATGATAAAATACTGGAATTATAATACTATTATGTATCATTATGTTTTAATTCCATTAAATATGAAATATAAATGGAAGTAGTGTTTATGCGTACGTACGGCTTACCGTCTCCATGAACGGTGCATTTCATTTCTTAAATCTAAATGATTAGGTAATATTATAAATGCATGTATATACTGGATATATATGATATATATGATATCTACATCATGATTATAACTTTGGATATAATGGATACATGAACAACTTGTAATTATAAAGAGTTTATTTTTGACTCAAGCACCAATGATCGTTAAAACGACCGTTATTAACTTAAATAATTACATAGTGTTCATGACATGGTAATAAGAGATATAAAAGGAATAATGAACTAGAAAATGTTTCTTAAGAAAGTAAAAATTAACTCAAGTTTATTATTCAGGACGTTAAAGAATGATCGAGTCAAGTCGGACCCGAGGTATGGGACTTCGTCTCAATCTCCTTTCATTGAGGCATATTTTTGTTTTATACACGACCTTATTTTATACGGTGTATAAACCAATTTGGATTTTACATTTATCCAAAAGGAATATTTTTATTCGAAGCATTTTACTAAATGAAAAAAAGAATGTTTTTGTCGTACGTATGCAGTGACAACGACTTCTCCGCCGCCGTGACCATTATTTGAGTTTCGGCTTCCTCTACAAGCCATACCTTTTTTTTAAATGAAAAAAATAAATACCATGTTTTACTTTTCTTTTATTTTGGTATTGAAAATGGTTTTCATAATGTTTTTATTATATCAATGTGTTGTATTGATGTCTTATGATTGAAATGTGGAAATGTTATGTTTCCTTTATGCATGTTTTATGTGATACGATTATGTTATGGTTCTTGGGCATTGTTATGAAGAACGGTGGTTCCGTGATAAACTAAGGGCGGGTGAGCCTGATATAGATCTCCAATGCATTGGGTAACGTGAAGGGGTTAAACGTTAAGGTTTCTCCGAAGAGATTTAGGGAATATACTGTGATGGGTATTCCAAACGTAACCAAGAGGGTTACTCCCTCCGTAAGAATGTTATGAATGCCTCAAGTTAACTTTATGTCTTATGATTTCTATGTTTTATTCATGATTTAATGAGGTATGTTAACGTTCTTATGTTTTATGAGTAAAGTATGATTTCATTGATTCTTTTGTACACATGTACTCATGTTTCCTTTCCATATTTTTATATCCCTTACTGAGCTTTTTATGCTCATCCCAAGTTTTTGAAATGTTTTTCACAGGTTAAGGGAAAGGTACATGATGTGATGATAGTGTCAGTGAAGTGTCAAGAAAGAATCCATGCTTTATTTTAAATATGTTTCCATTGATGGGAAAAATGAGTACTATCTTTTATGTAACCACTTTGTTTAAATGTGGAATTTAATGAATGTTTTATGATCTAATTCTCTAAAACTCTATACCTGAAAAGATCATCAACGTGTATTCTTGAAGTAACTGAAGATTAAGTAATGTTTAAGGTTGGGGAACATATATTTGGTATCATAGGTCGGTTTAAATAACTTTAGGAGTTATAATTCTATTAAATGATTATCGGAATTTTTTTTTTTGGTCAAATTGAAAATGATATAGCATTTGAAGATTACCATGTTGCTTCATCTAAGACATGTTTCTTCAGAATGGTTTTCCTTAGAGGAAACAGAGCAACTTTTCTAGGAAGGCATACAGAGTATAATGACCTTTCGAATCAGCATCCAGAGATGGTCAGAATCCGAAATAAACAGTTTGTTGAAGTGATGGCTCAGTTTACTCAGGTGAAAAATGTTGGTTGTTTTTATTGATGGTATTTTGGTGTTTTCTAAAAGTAAAGAGGAGCATTAAAGACATTTAAGGGTAATTTTTCAAACCTTAAAAGAAGAGAAATTGTATGGTAAATTCAGCAAGTGTGAGTTTTGGTTGCAACAAATTTCTTTCCTTGGTTACATTGTTTCTAAAGATGGGGTAACTGTTGATCCTGCAAAAACAAAGGTTGTTGAAGAATGGCCAAGACCCACAAATGTAACTGAGATTCGTAGATTCCTTGGTTTGGCAGGATATTAACGAAGGTTTGTTAGAAATTTTTCACGGTTATCTAGTCCAATGTCTAAGCTAACTCATAAGTGTGTTAAGTTTATCTGGACAAAAGAATGTGATGATTGTTTTCAGGAACTGAAAAGAAGATTGGTGAATGCTCCAGTTTTGGCACTACCTTCCAGGAATGGTGAGTTTGTTATCTACAGTGATGATTCATTGAAAGGACTTGGTTGCATCCTAATGCAGAATGATCAGGTAATTTCTTATTCTTCACAATAGTTGAAAACTCATGAGGTAAGTTACCCTACACATTATTTGGAATTAGCTGTTGTTGTTTTCGCTTTGAAAATTTGGAGGCATCATCTGTATGGAGTAAAGTGTGAAATATATACCGATCACAATAGTTTAAAGTATATATTAACTCGGAAATAATTGAACATGAGACAGAGGAGATGGCTAGAATTAATCAAGGATTATGATTATACAATTCATTACCACCCAGGAAAAGCAAATAAAGTGGTTGATGCTTTGAGTCGAAAAAGTAATGATTAATTAACAATGTTGTGTTTGGAACGTGATCCTTTGGTTAAGGATTTGATGAAATTTGGCATAGAAGTTGCTGGTGCAGGATGTTCTTCTATTTTGTTTTAGGTATCAGTTAAATCTTCTCTATCAGACGGAATTAAGCAAGCACAGAAGCAAGACAACGAGTTGCAGAAAAAGGTAGAGCTGGTTCAGAAGGGTAAGTTGCATGAATTCAACATTGATAATGATTGTGTTTTGAGATTTGGGAAAATATTGTCTGTTCCTTGTGATTCATAGTAGAATAGAGAGTTGTTATGTGAATCTCATAGTTCTTCGTTTTTAGTTCATCCAGGTAGTACTAAGATGTAAAGAGATCTTCAGGAGTATTACTGGTGGGACGGAATGAAAAGAGATATTGTTGATTTTACTGGGAAGTGTTTGACTTGTAAATAGGTAAAAGAAGAGAATCAATTTCCGAAAGGCATTCTTCAGCCTTTACCTGTACCAGAGTGGAAATGGGAGAATATATCCATGGACTTTGTTGTGGGATTGCCGAAGACACCTCAAGTTAATAATACAATATGGGTTATTGTTGATCGTTTGACTAAATCTACTCATTTCCTTGCTATGCGAGATAATTTTTCCCTAGATCAACTTTCTAGTTTGTATCTTAAAGAGATAGTCATGTTACATGGAGTTCCTCTTTCCATAGTATCTGACCATGATCCCAGGTTCACTTCTATCTTTTGGAAAGGCCATCAGAAGTCGTTGGGTACTGAATTAAATTTTAGTACAGCTTTTCATCCCCAATAATATGGACAGTCAGAAAGAACGATTAATACTTTGGAGGATATGCTACATGCTTGTTCTATGGATTATTAGGGAAGTTGGGACCAACATCTTTCTTTGGTTGAGTTTTCTTATAATAACAGTATTCATTCCAGTATACAGATGGCTCTGTTTGAAGCATTATATCGTAAACGGTGTCAAACTCCAGCTTTCTAGGATGAAGTGGGTGAAAGGAAGTTTATGGGACCAGAATTGGTAGAAGAGTTGGCAGAAAAAGTTCATTTGATACAGAAACACATGATAACAGCTCAGAGTAGGCAGAAGAGCTATGCAGACAACAGGATTACGGATCTCTCTTTTGAGGTAGGTGATCATGTTTTTCTCAAAGTATCACCATGGAAAAGTGTGATGTGATTTTCTAAGAAAGGAAAGCTGAGTCCAAGGTTCATTGGACCATATTAAATTCTGGAGATATTTGGATCAGTTGCATACCGAGTGGCTTTACCTCCGAGTTTATCTCAGTACACAATTTTTTTCATGTTTCGATGTTGAGAAATTATATGCCAGATCCATCTCATGTTTTGAGTCCAGAGGCAGTTCAGCTGGAAGAGAGCCTATCTTATGTGGAATAACCAGTCCAGATTCTTGATCACAGGGAGCAAGTGTTGTGAAATAAGATTATTCATCAGGTAAAGGTTTTGTGGAAAAACCACATGATTGAAGAGGCAACATGGGAATCTGAAAATGCAATGAGGGATAAATACCCCCACTTATTCGATAAGTAAATAAATTGTGGGGATGCAATTTTCTAAAGGGGGGAAGGATGTAAAATCCCATGTAAGTAATGAATAATAGATATTCTTATCTATGTCTATTTAGGAATTAGATTGTGTTTTAGAGGCTTAAAATGAGAATAAATCCAATCTTAAGCATGAAATGCACTAATATTCTTAAAAGATTGTTTTACTGCCTTTTTATGGAAAACCATTTTTAAATCAAACTTTTGACAATTATATAAGCTATATTTGTCAAAATAAACTTATTATTTATGATTGGGAGATTGAAATTTACATTGGATAATTTTTTGGTATTTTTCTGACAATGTTCATTTTTTTAATGAATAGTGAAAAATACTGCATTTTACATCAAAACTGTTTTTTCAACTAATTTAATTATATGGTTAGATTATCTTTTTAAATGGTTTTAAAGTTTAAATTGAATACATTTTTACCATGTAATCCAATGGTGGTCATTGGTATGAATTTCACTTTGTAATTGGGCATAAACAAGTGCCAAACTTTTCATGGAAACTCTTTCAAAAAAACCCGCTATTTGTTTTGACAACGGGAATTATTTTTTAAATTAATTATTGCAATTTATATGTTTGGAATTTAGTTAAATGCATTCCATATTTGGAATCAGAAGTTCTAAATTATGTAATTAAGACTATTTTGTTTTTGGACATTATGAATAGTAACGACGGTAATTATCTTTAATTATCTTGATTAATGAGTAATCGGGCAGTTAAGGATAATAAAATAATATCATAATAATAAAAAAAGACACCAACATGTGTCCTAATGCTACTGTTTGTCTCATGGCTGACCATGGCATGCCTTGTTCCAAACTTGGGGACCCCATGGAATCACTTTTGTGTGGAAGTGACTTTTTATCTTTTTATTTTTAAAGAAAGTTAAATATAACAAAGAGTGTATAACCTGAGTAAAACATTTTTAAGTTTGTCTACATAAATGATATATTGGACTATAAATATTAATTGTAAAGATAAAAATATTTCCTAAATCACAGTATTTTTTTATAATTTTTAGACATTAAATATATTAAATTATTTATGACATCATGATGATGCAGCGATTACCTCATTAATAAAATATGTAAATAAAATGAAAAGATAATGTTAAAACAATAACTTAAACATGTAAAAAACCTATTGTATTAGTATATTTCGAACCCTTATCACCTTATCCTCTAAATACATCAATGTGGGACATTTAAAATCCAAAACTCATTTTAAAATAAAGTAACCTTTTATAACTTTCCAAGAGTGCCCCTCCTCTCCTCTTATAAAAGGCCCCCACATCTACCACCTTACCCACACCTCTCAGTCCTTTGGCTCGGCCAACCCCTGCTCATTTTGTCTCTCTACATCCCTCTATTACTTCTAGAAGCCTCACTTTGGGCAGAAGTCTTCCCAAGGAAGCCTTTGGGCTCAAATCAAAAAGAGTTACCCATTTTAAAGGTAGTGTTTTCTCTTGTGGTCTTATATTTTATTTTGATTCTCCAACCCTCTAAACTCTTTTTATTCCTTTCTTTTGTAACAACAACATTATCTTCAATATACTAGGATTTTTTTATAATAATTATTCGAGATACACTTACACACACCTACATCTAATGGTTAAAGAACATACTCTTTCTGTGGATGGCGAATTTCTGCCTCACGAAACGATGATTGTTCAACACTCATATAACACCTTCAAAGGTGGACATTAAGATGTCACTATATTTATATATCATATATAATATGTTTATGTTTTACTTAAGCTTCTGTATTTTTCATTTATGGCATACCTTTATGGTTTCCATTATGGGTAAAGGCGATATCTTCATTTTAGGAAGTGCAGACTACTGCCCCCTCAAAGTGATTTGATTCGTTAATTCCATATGTGGTATGTATAAAGGATAGATTGAATGATATTATATATGATAAAATACTGGAATTATAATACTATTATGTATGATTATGTTTTAATTCCATTAAATATGAAATAGAAATGGAAGTAGCGTTTATGCGTTCGTACGGCTTACTGTCTCCATGAACGGTGCATTTCATTTCTTACCTCTAAATGATTAGGTAATATTATAAATGCATGTATATACTGGATATATATGATATATATTATATCTACATAATGATTATAACTCTGGATATAATGGATACATGAACAACTTGTAATTATAAAGAGTTTATTTTTGACTCAAGTACCAATGATCGTTAAAACGACTGTTATTAACTTAAATAATTACATAGTGTTCATGAAATGGTAATAAGATATATAAAATGAATAATGAACTTGAAAAAGTTTCTTAAGAAAGTAGAAATTAACTCAAGTTTATTATTCAGGAAGTTAAATAATGATCGAGTCAAGTCGAACCCGAGGTATGGGACTTCGTCTCAATCTCTTTTCATTGAGGCATATTTTTGTTTTATAAACAACCTTCTTTTATACGGTGTATAAAAAAATTTGACTTTTACATTTATCCAAAAGGAATATTTTTATTTGAAGCATTTTACTAAACTAAAAAAATAATGTTTTTGTCGTACGTATGCAGCGACAATGACTTCTCCGCCGCCGTGACCATTATTTGAGTTTCGGCTTCCTCTACAAGCCATACCTTTTTTTAAAATGAAAAAAATAAATACCATGTTTTACTTTTTTTTATTTTGGTATTGAAAATGATTTTTATAATATTTTTATTATATCAATGTGTTGTATTGATATCTTGTGATTGAAATATGGAAATGTTATGTTTCCTTTATGCATGTTTTATGTGATACGATTATGTTATGGTTCTTAGGCATTGTTATGAAGACGGGTGGTTCCGTGATAAAATAAGGGCGGGTGAGCCTGATATAGCTCTCCAATGCATTGGGTAACGCGAAGGGGTTAAACGTTAAGGTTTCTCTGAAGAGATTTAGGAAATATACTGTGATGGGTATTCCAAACGTAACCAAGAGGGTTACTCCCTACGTAAGAATGTTATGAATGCCTCAAGTTACCTTTATTTCTTATGATTTCTATGTTTTATTCATGATTTAATGAGGTATGTTAACGTTCTTATGTTTTATGAGTAATGTATGATTTCATTGATTCTTATGTACACATGTACTCATGTTTCCTTTCCATATTTTTATATCCCTTACTGAGCTTTTTATGCTCATCCCAAGTTTTTGAAATGTTTTTCACAGGTCAAGGGAAAGGTACATGATGTGATGATAGTGTCAGTGAAGTGTCAAGAAAGAATCCATGTTTTATTTTAAATATGTTTCCATTGGTGGGAAAAATGAGTACTATCTTTTATGTAACCACTTTGTTTAAATGTGGAATTTAATGCATGTTTTATGGTCTAATTCTCTAAAACTCTAAACCTGAAAAGTTCCTCAATGTGTATTCTTGAATTAACTCAAGATTAAGTAATGTTTAAGGCTGGGGGACTTATATTTGGTATCATAGGTCGTTTTAAATAACTTTAGGAGTTATAATTCTATTAAATGATTATCGGAATTTGTTTTTGGTCAAATTGAAAATGATATAGCATTTGAAGATTACCATGTTGCTTCATCTAAGACATGTTTCTTCAGAATGGTTTTCCTTAGAGGAAACAGAGAAGATTTTCTAGGAAGGCATACAGAGTATAATGACCTTTCGAATCAGCATCCAGAGATGGTCAGAATCCGAAATAAACAGTTTGTTGCAGTGATGGCTCAATTGACTCAGATGAAAAATGTTGGTTGTTTTTATTGATGGTATTTTGGTGTTTTATAAAAGTAAAGAGGAGCATGAAAGACATTTAAGGGTTATTTTTCAAACCGTAAAAGAAAATAAATTGTATGGTAAATTCAGCAAGTGTGAGTTTTGGTTTCAACAAATTTCTTTCCTTGGTCACATTGTTTCTAAAGATGGGATAACTGTTGATCCTGCAAAAACAAAGGTTGTTGAAGAATGGCCTAGACCCAAAAATGTAACTGAGATTCATAGATTCCTTGGTTTGGCAGGATATTAACGAAGGTTTGTTAGAAATTTTTCACGGTTATCTAGTCCAATGACAAAGCTAACTCGGAAGGGTGTTAAGATTATCTGGACAAAAGAATGTGATGATTGTTTTCAGGAACTAAAAAGAAGATTGGTGAATGCTCCAGTTTTGGCACTACCTTCCGGGAATGGTGAGTTTGTTATCTACAGTGATGATTCATTGAAAGGACTTGGTTGCGTCCTAATGCAGAATGATCAGGTAATTGCTTATTCTTCACAATAGTTAAAAACTCATGAGGTAAATTACCCTACATATTATTTGGAATTATCTGTTGTTGTTGTCGCTTTGAAAATTTGGAGGCATCATTTGTATGGAGTAAAGTGTGAAATATATACCGATCACAAAAGTTTAAAGTATATATTCACTCAGAAATAATTGAACATGAGACAGAGGAGATGGCTAGAATTAATCAAGGATTATGATTATACAATTCATTACCACCCAGGAAAAGCAAATAAAGTGGCTGATGCTTTGAGTCGAAAAAGTAATGCTTCGTTAACAATGTTGTGTTTGGAACGTGATCCTTTGGTTAAGGATTTGATGAAATTTGGCAAAGAAGTTGTTGGTGTAGGATGTTCTTCTGTTTTGTTTTAGGTATCAGTGAAATCTTCTCAATCAGACGGAATTAAGCAAGCACAGAAGCAAGACAGCGAGTTGCAGAAAAAGGTAGAGGTGGTTCAGAAGGGTAAGTTGCCTGAATTCAACATTGATAATGATTATGTTTTGAGATTTGGGAAGAGATTGTGTGTGCCTTGTGATTCATAGTTGAAGAGAGAGTTGTTATGTGAAGCTCATAGTTCTTCATTTTCATTTCATCCAGGCAGTACTAAGATGTAAAGAGATCTTCAGGAGTATTACTGGTGGGACATAATTAAAAGAGATATTGTTGATTTTACAGTGAAGTGCTTGACTTGTAAACAGGTAAAATCTGAGCGGAAATTACCGAAAGGCATGCTTCAGCCTTTAGCAGTACCAGAGTGGAAATTTGAGAATATATCCATGGACTTCGTTGGGGAATTTCCGAACACACCTCAAGGTAATAATATAATCTGGGTTATTGTTGATCGCTTCACTAAATCTGCTCATTTCCTTGCTATAAGAGATACTTTTTCCCCAGATCAACTTTCTAGTTTGTATCTTAAAGAGATAGTCATGTTACATGGAGTTCCTATTTCCATAGTATCTGACCGTGATCCCAGGTTCACTTCTAACTTTTGGAAAGGCCATCAGAAGTCGTTGGGTACTGAATTAAATTTTAGTACAGATTTTCATCCGCAATCATATGGGCAGTCAGAAAGAACGATTCATACATTGGAGGATATGATACATGCTTGTTCGATGGATTATCAGGGAAGTTGAGACCAACATCTTTCTTTGGTTGAGTTTTCTTATAATAACAGTTTTCATTCCAGTATACAGATGGCTCTATTTGAAGCATTATATGGTAAACGGTGTCGAACTCCAGATTTCTGGGATGAAGTGGGTGAAAGGAAGTTGATGGGACCAGAATTGGTAGAAGAGTTGGTAGAAAAATTTCATTTGATACAGAAACACATGATAATATCTCAGTGTAGGCAGAAGAGTTACGCAGACAACAGGAGGAAGGATCTCTCTTTTGAGGTAGGTGGTCATGTTTTTCTCAAAGTATCACCATGGAAAAGTGTTATTCGATTTTCTAAGAAAGAAAAACTGATTCCAAGGTTCATTGGACCATATGAAATTCTGTAGAGAGTTGGATCAGTTGCATACCTAGTGGATTTACCTCCGAGTTTATCTCAGGTACACAATGTTTTTCATATTTTGATGTTGAGAAAGTATATGCCAGATCCATCTCATGTTTTGAGTCCAGAGGCAGTTCAGCTGGAAGAGAACCTATCTTATGTGGAATAACCAGTCCAGATTCTTGACCACAGGGAGCAAGTGTTGTGAAATAAGGTGATTCATCAGGTAAAGGTTTTTTGGAAAAACCACGTGATTGAAGAGTCAACATGGGAATATGAAAATGCAATGAGGTCTAAATACCCCCGTTTATTCGATAAGTAAATAAATTGCAGGTACGCAATTTTCTAAAGGGGGGAAGGATGTAACATCCCAAGTAAGCAATTAATAATATATATTCTTATCTATGTCTATTTAGGAATTAGATAGTGTTTTAGAGGCTTAAAATTAGAATAAATCCAATCTTAAGCATGGAATGCACTAATATTTTTAAATGATTGTTTTACTGCCTTTTGATGGAAAACCATTTTTAAATCAAAATTTTGACAATTTTATAAGCTCTATTTGTCAAAATAAACTTATTATTTATTATTGGGACATTCAAATTTACATTGGATAATGTTTTGGTATTTTTCTGACAATGTTCATTTTTTAAATGAATAGTGAAAAATACTGCATTTTACATCAAAACTGCTTTTTCATCTAATTTAATTATATGGTTAGATTATCTTTTTAATTGGTTTTAAATTTTAAATATAATATGTTTTTACCATGTAATCCAATGCTGTTCATTGGGATTAATTTCACTTTTTAATTACGCATAAACAAGTGCCAAACTTTTCTTAGAAACTGTTTCACAAAAAACCCGCTATTTGTTTTGACAACGGGAATTATTTTTTAAATTAATTATTGCAATTTATATGTTTGTAATTTGGTTAAATTGATTCCATATTTGGAATCAGAAGGTCCAAATTATGTAATTAAGACTCTTTTGTTTTTGGACATTATGAATAGTAATGACGGTAATTATCTTTAATTATCTTGATTAATCAGTAATCGGGCAGTTAAGGATAATAAAATAATATCATAATAATAAAAATTTACACCAAAATGTGTCCTAATACTACTGGTTGTCTCATGTCTGACCATTGGATGCCTTGTTCCAAACTTGGGGACCCCATGGAATCACTTTTGTGTGGAAGTGACTTTTTATCTTTTTATTTTTAAAGAAAGTTAAATATAACAAAGAGTGTATAACCTGAGTAAAACATTTTTAAGTTTGTCTAAATAAATGATATATTGGACTATAAATATTAATTGGAAATATAAAAATATTTCCTAAATCATAGTATTTTTTTATAATTTTTAGACATTAAATATATTAAATTATTTATGACATCATGATGATTCAGCGATTACCTCATTAATAAAATATTTAAATAAAATGAAAATATAATGTTAAAACTTTAACTTAAACATGTCAAAGACCTATTGTATTAGTATATTTCGAACCCTTATCACCTTATCCTCTAAATACATCAATGTGGGACCTTTAAAATCCAAAACTCATTTGAAAATAAAGTAACCTTTTATAACTTTCCAAGAGTGCCCCTCCTCTCCTCTTATAAAAGGCCCCCACCTCTACCACCTTACCCAAACCTCTCAGGCCTTTGTCTCGGCCAACCCCTGCCCATTTTGTCTCTTCACATCCCTCTCTTACTCCTAGAAGCCTCACTTTGGGCATAAGTCTTCCCAAGGAAGCCTTTGAGCTCAAATCAAAAAGAGTTACTCGTTTTAAAGGTAGTGTTTTCTCTTGTGCTCTTATGTTTTATTTTGCTTCTCCAACCCTCTAAACTCTTTTTATTCCTTTATTTTATAACAAAAACAGTATCTTAAATACACTAGGATGTTTTTATAATAAGGATTCGAGCTACACTTACACACACCTACATCTAATGGTTAAAGAACATATTGTTTCTCTGGATGGCGAATTTCTGCCTCACGAAATGATGATTGTTCAACACTCATATAACACATTCAAAGGTGGCCATTAAGATGTCACTATATTTATATATGATATATAATATGTTTATATTTTACTTAATCTTCTTTATTTTTCATTTATGACATACCTTTATGGTTTCCATTATGGGTAAACGCGATATCTTCATTTTAAGAAGTGCGGACTATCGCCCCCTCAAAGTGATTTGATTCGTTAATACCATATGTGGTACGTATAAAGGATAGATTTAATGATATTATATATGATAAAATACTGGAATTATAATACTATTATGTATCATTATGTTTTAATTCCATTAAATATGAAATAGAAATGGAAGTAGCGTTTATGCGTACGTACGGCTTACCGTCTCCATGAACGGTGCATTTCATTTCTTACCTCTAAATGATTAGGTAATATTATAAATGCATGTATATACTGGATATATATGATATATATGATATCTACATTATGATTATAACTCTGGATATAATGGATACATGAACAACTTGTAATTATAAAGAGTTTATTTTTGACTCAAGTACCAATGATCGTTAAAACGACCGTTTTTAACTTAAATAATTACATAGTGTTCATGACATGGTAATAAGAGATATAAAAGGAATAATGAACTTGAAAAAGTTTCTTAAGAAATTAGAAATTAACTCAAGTTTATTATTCAGGACGTTAAAGAATGATCGAGTCAAGTCGGACCCAAGGTATGGGACTTCGTCTCAATCTCCTTTCATTGAGGCATATTTTTGTTTTATACACAACCTTCTTTTATACGGTGTATAAAACACTTTGAATTTTACATTTATCCAAAAGGAATCTTTTTATTCGAAGCATTTTACTAAACGAAAAAAGAATGTTTTTGTCGTACGTAAGCAGCGACAACGACTTCTCCGCCACCGTGACCATTATTTGAGTTTCGGCTTCCTCTACAAGCCATACCTTTTTTTAAAATGAAAAAAATAAATACCATGTTTTACTTTTCTTTTATTTTGGTATTGAAAATGGTTTTCATAATTTTTTTTATATCAATGTGTTTTATTGATATCTTGTGATTGAAATGTGGGAATGCTATGTTTCCTTTATGCATGTTTTATGTGATACGACTATGTTATGGTTCTTGGAAATTGTTATGAAGATGGGTGGTTCCGTGATAAACTAAGGGCGGGTGAGCCTGATATAGCTCTCCAATGCATTGGGTAACGTGAAGGGGTTAAATGTTAAGGTTTCTCCGAAGATATTTAGGGAATATACTGTGATGGGTATTCTAAACGTAACCAAGAGGGTTACTCCCTACGTAAGAATGTTATGAATGCCTCAAGTTACCTTTATGTCTTATGATTTCTATGTTTTATTCATGATTTAATGAGGTATGTTAACGTTCTTATGTTTTATGAGTAAAGTATGATTTCATTGATTCTTATGTACACATGTACCCATGTTTCCTTTCCATATTTTTATATCCCTTACTGAGCTTTTTATGCTCATCCCAAGTTTTTGAAATGTTTTTCACAGGTCAATGGAAAGGTACATGATGTGATGATAGTGTCAGTGAAGTGTCCAGAAAGAATCCATGTTTTATTTTAAATATGTTTCCATTGATGGTAAAAATGAGTACTATCTTTTATGTAACCACTTTGTTTAAATGTGTAATTTAATGCATGTTTTATGATCTAATTCTCTAAAACTCTAAACCTGAAAAGATCCTCAATGTGTATTCTTGAAGTAACTCAAGATTAAGTAATGTTTAAGGTTGGGGGGCTTATAAATAATATTAATAAAAGTTTATTTTTTATATTTATGACCAATATAGATTTAATTTAAATTTAGGAATTAAAAGTATTATATATATATAGTAATTATTAATAAGATTTTAAAATAATAATAAATATTTACAATAAATGATTTTTAATATATAAATTGTGTTTTGAAATAATAAAAAACATGGCAATGGATATTTGGGGTTTAGGGTGAGTCGATGAGGGATTCATCGAGAGATGGTAACCTTCAGGGGATTTCAACCGCAGAGAAACTAAGCGACTGTGTACCGAGAGCATTGGGTGAACGTTCATCTTTGGGAGTCAAGGATGATGTCGGTCATGAGTGAAATGGAGGAGGTTGAGAACTGGTTTTGGGGATAGCTGAATCTGAGAGTTCTGATTTCAGTTGAGGGCTTCAGATCGTGTCAGGTTAGAATAATGTTGAGCAAAATTTACCAGAGCAACAAGTAGGTGTCTACTATTATCCAAATTTTATTTCAAGATTCGATTTTGGTGTCTTAAATTCCATATTTTTCAATATTCACCCACTTAAGTTTTTCATAGATGAATGTTCCTATTGGTGTATTAAATTCCTTCAACTCCATTTATCATTGATTTGGATTTTTCTTTAACCTTAAATGTTTAAACCAATAGAGATACTATTGATTTAATGTTTCATATCATTTTTTAACAATTTTATTTGGTTTCATTTCCTTCAAATTCTTCTACATTCGTCATATAATGTCATACTAGATTTTTTTCTCTAATCGATATCACTACTTTTAATGATTTTCCAATAATTTCCGAAAAATTGTTTTGCTTCATCAATGCCTGCACCATAATCATAGGATAATAAAGCTTCTCTTGATCAGTTATATATAATAATTTATAATGAAAATATATCCTCTGATATTTCATGTTTTATATGTGGATTGAAACCGAATTGTTTTTATTTTTCTTTGACTTATTTTGGATTCTATCTATAAATATGTTTTTATTTGGTTGAACGACACTGACTCAATAATTTAGCGACTGGATTTACAACTGTATGCACCATAGTTTTTTTATTGGGTGTATTTAAGGAGGTGACGGTAGCTTTTTTGGGTGAGCAATACAGCCTCTGAGGTAGAGGGACGAAGCCTATATTTTCTTTCTTTTATGTTTTTTCTTTTTTGAGTGACAGGGATTATGAGAGGCCTAATTTTCTAAAACTCTAGAATACTTCTTTATATTTTAGTATAAGGAATTAAGAGCCTATAAGGAAAGGGATATTTTTTTATTTTTAAATAATTCTCTTCTTTAATAATTTAATTGTAGGAGAATTTATCTATTTATATACAATTTTCAAAATTATTAGTAAGAGATTTTTGGTTTATTTATTTCCAAATTATGATTTTAATTTTATAGCTTTATGTAAGGTGTTTTATTTTATTTCTAATGATTCTATTTTGAAAATTATATATCATTAGGATTAAAATTTTCAAACCTCCATTTCTATTATTATCATTAGATAATTTATTTGCATCGAAGATCTTTTATACTTCAAGATGTAAAAAATGATTTTATAATTTTTTATATATGCCTAATTTCAAGGAAACACCATTTTAATTTTGACATATTGAATATATTATAATTTTCAATGTTATGAGATTATTATTTTTGGAAGAAAAATAATGATCTTATATAATCAATTTTATTATTAATATTTCAAAAAAAAATTACTAATTTAAGTTAACACATTATGTTTATTATTTTTAAATAAATAAAACAAGCATGTCATGTGTGCAATGTGAATATAAAATCATGGGTGTTGTTTATAATATATGTTCATCATCTTATCTCATGACACATCATGAATGCACTAATATTTATTATTAGTATACATGTTTGTTTTATGAATAAATCCGTCTTTTTTAGAAATGTTTTTTAAATAATGTTTTGTACATATGTTTTATGATTGGAAGATATGGATGATAGTTTCTCTCATATCATGCAGATATAAATTGATGAATAATTTTATTTATAGCATATATGTTCTTGTGGAAGTATATATGTGTGTGTATATATATATTCTTACAGCCAAAAACATGTATTAAAAGTGTTTTCAAATTTTTTAAGTAAAAAATATAGTGGAAAATGTATGTCTATATATAAAGCAAGTTTAAAATGTTTTCATAAAATCTGGAACTTGAACATTATGAATATGGTAAGGAATTGGGGAGTGAACCCATTCATAGACAAATCGATAGGCCCAAGATAGCCTTAAATGTTTTAAGTGACCACATTGTTTTTGTTTTCAAAATCTTGCATAATTTTTTTCAAAAAATAGTTAGATTAGATTTAAAGCAATTTTTTAATGTGTGTAATTTCAAAAGTGGCATAGTATTTTAAAGCATAAGTGAATTCAATAAATTTTTCAAAAGTTATTTTCAAATGTATTTTTATAATATTACCAAAATAATTTTAAATCAATTTCTTAAAAAGTTATTTTCTAAGTAAGATTTCGTAAATGGTATTTTAGTGATTTCAAAAACCTTACTGGGAAATTAAATACACATACCATGATTTAAATTTTTTTCATAGTAATCATAGAAGCTCTAAGTCAGTCAACGATGATTTTGGAGTTAGTGCGTGCAGATTCGTTATAGGAATTTATTTTATTTTTGTTCAACTCTAATAAATGTTAGGTGTTGTTTAATCCTATAGAACCTAGACTGTAAAAGGTCCTCTATTGTATAAAGAACTGTGTATTTTTCAGTTATCTTTTATAAAAAAAATTACATACCATGTTTTTAAACACTGAATCCAGAAGCGTGCGTTTGGGGAATTATATTGTTTCTTCAACACAAATTCAAATGATATGAATTAAAATGAAACTAGAATATTCATAAGTGAGAATTAAAAAACCTCTAATAATAGATTTTGATAATAAAAATCTAATTGATTTATCAAATAACCCAGAGAAATACTTTAGGTCCAAATAAATTGATATTAAATATCATTTCATCAAGGAGAAAGCTTAAAATAGTGATGTGGGACTAGAATATATTTTCAATTTAGATTAAATTGCATTAATTTTTATAAAGGAAATGTAAATTGGAAAATTTTGATGTTTAAATAATGAAAATGAATATTTATTATTTCCCTCTTACCTAATTGTTTTTTTCAATCCCTGTAAAACATTATATTCCATTTTCAAAGTGGGGAGATATATAACTAAAATGAGTTGAGGAATCCAAAGATGGTTATATTGATCAAAAGGAGATAAATTTTTAAGTTGATTAAAGGGAAGATGATAGAGTTAATTGGACACCAATTTTTTATCATCAAGGGATAAAAATCAATAAAATATATTTATTTAATTATAAATTTTTTCTTAGAATTTCTATTCAATAAATGCCTCTCATATGATGTGATTTATCTAGTTCATGATAAATCAAAATGGGTAGATTAAAAAACCCATTAAATTATTTAAGTAATATTGTATTTTTTTCAAAGGAATTTTGGAATTATTGAATAGTTGTTGAGAATATTTTTTAGTAGAATTTTGGTAGTTGAAATTATTTTGAGATAACTTAAAAGGATAGAGAAAAGTTCTATAATTTTGAGTTGAGAATAAAATTTTGAAAAAATTAGTGAGATATATAATATCATCATAACCATGCATTGGAATAACTCTAAATTTTTATAGAGTATATAATATCTCTTAGATTATATTTGATATCTTTCATAGGATTTTGGAAAATTACTAGAATATATACAAATATATCTGATTTTTCACTATAATACATAAGAGTAATTATGATGGTATGTAAAATTAATATAAATCTTCATATGATACGTGATTTTTTAAAGTTTTTAAGAAAAGATAAATATGGTGATATATAATGTTAAATCCAATTATTTAAATCTTACATAAGATTAATCTTAAGGATACATAATAGTAATATATAGTTTCAATTGATATATCGTTTCTTTTTAGATTTCATGCAAAGGTAAAAAAATTACTTCAGGTTATGTAAGAATAAATTTGATGATGCCATGCTGATATTTAGTGTATAAATATCACATTGATTCATGTTGTTAATGATTCGAGATATTTTTAGTTTAAAGAGTCACGTAAGAGTAAACTAAAATATTCAAATTATATTTAAGAGTAAAGTTCTCTCATGTGAGAAAAACTAGCTATTGTTTGAAATATTTCCTGAAATATTGGGAATCCTTGGTTTAATTTAAGGCTGATTTTGTGGGATTTAAATGTTTAATATCAAGGAATAAATTATTGAGATACATTGACCTGTATTTTTTATAAATTTAAATGATATGATTAGTTCCATATTTTTTAGGATTAAAATAATAATGTATTTATGAATTATTCTTTGACCAGCAGCAAATGAGGTTTTGGAGACCAAATATCATGAAAGTATTCAACTTTCCAAAATGGAAATTATAAATGATAAGTTTATTTTATTTTTGTATTGAATAATAATGATTTTATGAGATTGAAAATAGAATATCTGTCTATTAGTGTTGATCCATCCTCAAACCCCTTGATGGTCCTCTCATTTCTTGGTTTAAAACTATTATAAATTGAAGGGATCTAGTATAAATAACACTAGAGATATTTTTTTATTAAGAAACATCCAATTGGGTTAAAGATGAAACATTTCCCCACTGTGTCACTTTATGATATCAATGATATACTTGTGACTCATACACAACACAAAAACAGTAAGGATGTGGTCACCCACATTGTTAGTAAAACTTGAAAAAAAATCTATATGTATTATGTTCATATTTATCTTTATTATAAAATTAGTGGGGTATTTAAATAATGATAGTATCTCATCTTTAACTAGACATGGTTTTAATTAAATAAAAAAATTGAAAAAAGTGGGCAATATTGATCTAACCTGTTTCTCAGTGTTATATATCAGATCGCCTCAGCACTTCAAAAATTAAATTAAAGTAAGTAGAGACATAAAGATCCAAAAATAATCTATACATTTGAAATGAAATTACATAAACTATAAATTAAGAACATACCTTCCCTTTGTTAAACTAAGATCGTTCTTAGTTTTTATCAATGTTGTGGATGAAGATCACTAAGAGTAAATCAAAGGACTCCTGGATTCTAGGGTATCCATAGGTTATAAAAATAATCCATCACTTTTAAAGGATCTTCATTAACCTCTAATATACAAAAACCTTGGGTTGAAGGAACTAATTAAAGAGTGCTTTAATGGTGTTTTCTCTAATATTTCAAATATAAAATTCAAGTAACCATCTCAATATACCTATTATTCTTTTTTAATCACAATAAATAATCTATGAAGGCTCTATCATTAAGTTGAATGCCTCAAATATAATGGTATATATTACAAACAATTTTTGAAGCTTTGATTAACTATTTAACACATTAAATAATTCTTTTTAAACACTTTTAATGTTATCATATAATGTATTCTAAAATGATAACATCTATAGAATAAATATCAAGACATTCCTAATGCATAGCTATATGATATTCACTATCATAGCATATGATATATTCAAAACCAAAGCATACAATATCACCGTATTATATGGTATTATAAGTTCAATATATAGGTGTATGATATACTTATAACATATCTTATTACATCCAAGAATTTAGGTCTTATTTCTATTTGATAACCTAGTTACACAAAATACTCATAGACTAAAGGACAATTTTAATTTATATAGCATTTCATGTACAATAACTTTTGTAATCATATCTAAAAAACATTTCAGATATATTCCAAAACTCATTACAGACAATCTATCAATATTTTTCATTATATGTTACTCTATATTTAACAACTTGTAGAAATTCATTTAAAAATACTTTTGGATATCCTCTAAAACTATTTTTAGAGTGTCTCTTTAAGATCTTTTGAAAGTTAATACTCATTCACATGACTATAAAGTGTATCCCCACAAGCCTTTATAGAATTGATAAATGTTATGAGTTCTTTACTCTATTATTTTATTCATAGAGAGGCCTATATAGAAAACATCAATAATTCTCAATCAATAAAAAATATGGAATGATCTCTATGAAACACATGTATCCCTTTCTATGTCCACTAGTTGTATCATATACAATATACATAATCATTTAATAAAAAAATGACACATTAATTATTTAAATCTTATATAGTTTCTTCAATAATTCTTAATTCTCCATGTATAAATTAATTATATAAACAAAAAATCACATAACATTCACCAAGATAGAGTAATACACTGCATTTCCTTCATCAAAATAGAAAAGAAAACCACATGTCGCTTATCTAGGTATAGAAATACACTTCACTAGGTTAACTCAATTGATGCATCATATGTCATACTCTTCATATAGTAGGAAAAATCATATCATAGTTTAGACTAAACCGATTAAATGATCAACTACATACCAAACTAACTTTTGATTTAGTAATCTTCAGATCTAATATAAGACAAGATTCAAAATATAAAGGTTATGATGCTATGTTTATTTTCATCCTTGAGTAATGAATATTCACTATAAAATATACATGCCTAGTGTAATGACCTATAATTTTGTAAATGATATTTTCTTGCTCAAATTATAATCATGTAGCATTTAAGTGTACACTAGAATATAAAACATATGTACCCCATAAAAAATAAACAGTAATTTATTTCCTTAATATATAAAATTTCATATGAAGTATAAATACACCCTATAAAATATAAAATAGTATGATATGACAATAAACACAAGTAATTAATAAAAAAATAATTTTAAATTATGGTGTTTCATTGTCTCCAAGAATTATCACAGTCATAAATAACACTATAAAAAACAAAACATTTGAAATATAATTGAAATTTTTTAAATATAGAATGGAGTACCTTTAGAGGAATTTTATTGAATGATAATTAAATGTAATTGGAGGTATTTATAGGAATTATAAACATGACAGGGTCATTGGGATACCAATATGACTATTAGAGTAATATTATGACCATTGGGAAAATAACATTATCATTAGAATAATATAATTACTTGAAAATAATAATTTACCATGAATAAAATAACAAAATATATATATTATAATATCTATAATGATTGATCCAAATATCTAACTCAATGTATGTATAACTTTAAATTTCTAATAGAATATTTTTTAATGTATTTTATAAAAAAAATAGTTTTTATATTAAAATTCAATTAGTTTAATTAAATAATTTACAAATTTATTTTGATGAAATAGACCTCTATATTTCTTGGTGTATTTTATGGAACTTATCATAAAATAATGTAATATTATTTTTATGATATGTGAATCAAAAATGTTGGTATCAAAGTGAGGTCTAGTTATTTCTGGGGATTAGGTTAAAGAACTTAATAGAAAATACACCATAAATGACACATATTAAAACATATAATTTCATAATTTAAGATATATATGTTATTTATTAGTTATAGTTTATTAGTTCATTATTTTACTTTTATATTATTAAATTTTGATTATTATCATCTCTATATTTCATTTTATTTAGTTAATATATGGAAATATAATGGTCTATATCAATATCCAGTGTAATGGAAAATGTAATTAATACCTGAATGAGGTTCCTAATGTCATAAGAGAAGGGGTTGAGAACCTTATGGAAGTACATTATCAACTAAATTAAATTATGAATAATAACTTTAACCACGTTAATAACACTCCTTCTCCAAAAAGATAACAAGTTGTGGATGATTCATTTATGTGATAATTAACTCCCTATTTTAGTGGATCTTATGATCCCCTAATAATAAAGAAATGGATTAGTTCCTTTGATTAAATATTTTCTATCTTCTAATGATCTGAGAAATATAACATTATATGAGATATATATCACTTAGATGGAGAAACTAATCAGTGGTGGAAACTGATAAAAAATACTAAGCCTAAGGATAGCATTAACAAGATCAAATGGGAGGAATTCAAGAAAATATTTTTCAATAAATATTTCCTTTACACACTCTATATAAAAATATCTGAGTTTCATGGACTTAATCATAGATATTATAAATCAAAATTCTAAAATATTATAAATAATTCCTATGGACTTTTAATTGACTACTAAATCATGGTTGAAATTTTCTTTAGTAGATTAATGCCTGCTATTAAAAAAATAGAAATTCTTAAATTCAATATATATAAAGAAATAGTTTGATGTGACATTAAATTATAAATGTATATTGGTAAATCTCAATGGTCTGGTGGGGTTGGTGATTAGAAGAGCTTAATATATTTTAACATTGGAGTTTCAATCAATAAATATCATGGATAAAAGAAGATTGAACTACTCATATGTTATAAGTGTTGGAAGACGAACCTTGGAAACAACCTCAAAGGAATTAGGAGATGTTTTAAGTGGGGGAAATAAGGGATTAAAGATAATTAATTCCAAAAGGACATGAAAACTCCAATCACTATGATAAAAAAATAAAGGTTTTTATATATCCCCCACACATGGTATATTGTTTTAATTTCAATGAATGTGGATACTATACAAGTCAATGCACAAAGGCAAGGGTTATTAGGGATCACTGATGACAACAAACCCTAAAGATAGGGGAGAAAGGTTTATTTTATTTTGTCACTACTTACATGTACACTTGTTATTTATTTAGGAATATTGAATTTCCTATTTTATTCTTGTTATTTAAATTATTTATATCATTCATGTTTAGTATAAATATTTAAACATCACCTTGATACATGGATTTTGGGTTATCTGTGAAAACACTAAGTGGTGAAATCATTGAATCTAAAGTATATAACTCTTCCAAATTAGTGTTATTGGATGAATCAATAAAGAATGTTTTTTTACTCCCATTGTTAGAATTGAATTCTATTTTAGGAATGGATTGGTTTTCCCCATATAGTTAAATATAAACTTACAAGATATAGAATAAATTTCCGTATCCTTAACCATTTTTCGATCTTATACAAGAAAAAAAAGAATGTTGAATATATTTTTGAATCCCCTTATCAAGCATGGTTATTATTTACTTATGGGGAAGAATTTATAACTCAAATAATTGATAAAACATGTTTATTTTGGGGAAATATATTGATTTATTCTCCCAAATATTTTATTGGTCTCCCTATTTATTGATAGGTTAAGTCCTCTATAGAACTTATACACAAATCTCTACCCATATCCAAGACTCCCTATAGAATTCCCCCCATTTAATATAAATAGTTGAATAAGTAACTCTATGTGAACTTGGAAAAGGATTTTATATGAACTATTGATTCATTATGGTGTTCCCCAATACTATTTATTTATAAGTAGGATGAGTTAGTACATCTCTACATTGATTATCCAAAGCTTAAAAAAATCATGATAAAGAACAAATATCCAATGAGATGGATTAATGACTTGTTTGATCAATAATATGGGGAACAATACTTCTAAAAGGTAAATCCTCAATCGAGATATTTCAATTGAATGTGGAGAAGTGTTATATTCTAAATATTTACTTTCATACAATATAGACACTATGATTTTAAAGGAATGACATTCAAACTCACTAATAGTCCAAAAATCTTCATGTACATGATTAATAGTGGCTTTAGAGATTTTCTTGATATATTTATGATGGTATTCATATATGATATTATAAAAAACTATATGATTAAGAAATAACATAATTATCACTTCATAAATATGATAAATACTTTTTGAAAGGATAAGTCGTATCAAAAGGGTAGTAAATGTGACTTTCGGACGGAGTATGTCATATTTTGGGGGCAAGGGATCACAAGAAATGTGATATTTTTTTATTCTTTAAAGAAAAATGGAATATAGGAATGGACCTAACCATTATATATAAAAAATACATCCATATTTACCTTAGATTATATAGGTACTATAAACAGTTTATGAGAAACTTCCCATGATTTTTGAACCCACTAACTAAGTTAACTCAAAAAGTAGAAAGTTTTTCTGGATGAATGGATGTGAATAGAAATTCATGAAGTTGAAGAAGAAGTTAATAATTGTATATATACTAACACTAACCTCAAGTGAATAATTTTTTGTTATATACAATAATGTATCAAAAAGGATCTTGGGTTGTGTACACATGAAAAATGATTAAGTGATACTCTATGCCACAAGAAATTTTAAAGTGCGTGGGAAATTTTATTCACTAACTGATTTAAGGTAGACTATAGTAATATTCACATTGATTATTTGGATTATTACCTCTATATAGATAAGTGTGAAATATATATTAATCATAAAAGTATTAATTACATAGTCACAAAGAAGGATATCAACATATTCTAACAAAGATGGTTAGACTGATCAAATACTATGACTGCTTAATCGATTACCATCCTAGAAAGGTGAATAATGTGGAATATTCCTTAAATAAAAAAGATCCTACAACCTGAAACCTTATTCTTAATGAGTATTAAAATATATCCAATCTTATTAGAAATTAAATGGTTGAACAGGGGAATCATAATGGGAAGAACAATATTCTAACTTTCCCAAATGATTCCTCAACCACATATCATAGAAAGTATTAAGAAATCTCAAAGGGATAATGTAGAGATATAAAACAAGATAGAAGTTATAAGGAACGGGTAAATATGATAGTTAAACACTGATAAATATTGATTTATAAGTTTTGAGTCATGACTATATATACTATTAGATATTGAGATAAAGAAGAATCTATAAGATGATTCTCATAGATGAAAAGTCACTATGCACCCAAAAATCAAAAATATATATAGAGATCTCTGAGATAACTTTTGGTGTGACGATGTGAAGAAAGATATTTATAAATATACTTAAAATTTCTTGGTATGCCAATAATTTATGGTAGAAGGAAAAAATATCAAGGGAATGATACAACTATTACCTATACACATATGGAAATGGGATAACATTACCATGGATTTTTTTACGATTATTTTGAAAACATCCAAAGGAAACAATGAAATATGGGTTATGAGGGATCTTATTATAAATATTGATCACTTATCTATCATTCTAGAATAATTCTCAATAAATTAAATTTTTAATATATACATCAGAGAAGTGGTGAGGATGCATGGACCAATGCTAGGGATTGTATATGGTTGAGATCATAGGTTCACCTCAAAATTATAGAAGAGTATTAAACATGACTTGAATAAATAATTTAATATTAGTATTAAATATCACCACTATACCAAAGTAAAGTCTCAAAGGAACATCTATACACTTATGGATATGCTGAGAGCTTACTATTTGTATTTAAAAGGAGCTTGAGGTCACTCTCTTTCTCTGGTATAGTTATTATACAAAAAATAGTCTCCCTTAAATAATATATAGAGATAATCATAAATACCTATATGGGAAGAAGTGTAAAACTCCAAAAATAAGGGATGAATTTTTAGAGAATAATAAATTGAAACCTGAAATGGTCAAAGAAATAGTAGAGTTGATCAAATCCATCCAAAAATGTGTAAGATATGCATAGATTCAATGGAAGAGCTATGATGACAATCAATGAAGATACCTATAGTTCAATACTGGAGATAAAGTGTTACTTTATGTATCTCCAAGGAATAGATTAATGAGGTTTGGGGAGAAGGGAAATATAATTCCTAGATACATTGATCACTTCAAAATCCTTGATCGGGTATAAGTTTTTTCCCATCAACTAGCACTCCCACTAAACCTATCTCATTTACATGATTTGTTCCATGTATATCTCTTGAGGAAGTATATACCAAATCCTTCACATTTATTGAATCTTGAGGTGGTTGATTTTGAGCATGATATTTCTTATGATTAGAAGTCGGTGAAGATCTTGGTTCATAGATAAAAGTTTCAATGTAGAGCCCATGTTAATAAGGGTACTTCTAAGAGCGGGGTGAATCGGTACTGCCTATTTTTACTTTTAAGAAAACTTTATATTTAAATAAACCCCTATGACTGGCCTTTTATAGAGTGTGTATATTTTAATTGATCACTATAATATTGTAATGATTACAAGTAAATAACAATTTACACACAATGGTTTTATTATGTATCATCTAATTATCTTAAAATTTGTTTGACATTATTTATATTAGAACTAAAATTTCATAAAAAATCTCATTACACATAAACAGGCCTCACAGCATTTCATAATGACCATGTAAACTCACTCTACCTAAAATTAGTTGATTCACCATGCACTAAAATTCCACAAACTCATCCCATAACATGGATGACACATGTACCAAGTTCATTTTATGGTAAAATCATGACACACTTTCTCTTTTATCATGTACTAACCTCATTATATCAGACACTGAGCATGCAAATTTCTTACTCTTCCTTCTTATAAATTCATGATAATATAGAAACACTTTATATAAGGTATGCGATGGTAGTTCCCCATGTGAACTCCTTTATATTTTGAGACCGACATCTAACAAAATATAGCACACGAAGGTTGAAGACAAAAATACATTAAGTAAAATAGTGTCATTATATTTAAAAACTCAACATGATTTAAATCAGAGGTCACTATATATTTAAAAATGAATAGTGTCTAGATTGATTCATCCAAAATAGATTTTATATTGGGAGGCATCATTTCATTATTAATTAGGTTGTCCCCTCATATTATCAATGAATTTTTATTGGGTAACATAGATCGCTCATGACCTCATATGTTTCCCCCCACGTGAGAGGCTAATATCCTTCCTACACATGTGTGTCACCCCACATTCTTTGAATATGTCCTATTCTACCTCTTTTGTGATCTTCCTCATTTATGCTCCATAGTCTCAGTTGGTTTGATATGGGTTTTCCTTTGAGCTAGCTAACAGGCATTGTGATGGTTTTCTTGGATTGGGTCGGTGAGGATTAGACTTGTCCTAAATTTTTATCTCTCAATACTTCATATACTTGGAAAAATTACTAAAGTGTGTAATGCATAAAAATTATATGACTTAAAATATTCTTCTATCCTTCTCAAGTAATTAGTATTATTTCACTTACACCAATTATTTACAAATACTTATGATCTTAGTTAATTTTTTAATTAAAATTAAATGATATCAACTTCTCAAGATTATTTTAACTTCATAAAATAAATTCATAAATCAGTCACCCCCATTTTTTTATAATGTTTCATTATTCCATATTCCAAACCAATGATCTTCATAAACCATTTTGTAGAAAATTTGATTGAATAATTCAAAAATATGAGCGCATATATTCTTAATTTTTTTTATTTCCACAATCATCAGATGTGACATATCAAAACATGTTTAAAAATATTTATAAAATGTTTGAAAATAAAGAGAACTCCTTAAAAATTTCCAATGGGAACATCAATATCCCCCTTTGTATTTATCTTCAAACTTTCTTAACTCTTTTCAAAATTAATCGACATAGTTTGGAGACACCAAACATAGATCATCTCTCATGAAATATTCCATAAAACCATGCCATAGGATAATGTATATTTTTAAGATAATTAAATCAATCATTTATAATAAATTTTTTTTCAATAGATCATGATTTTTCCTCTTACTTCAAGTACTCACTTTTTATATTTTTCACCCAGTATTACAATAAGAACAGCTCCTGGATACAAAAGATGAAGAGAAATTGGAACCTTTCTCTATAAGAGTTATGAACCTTTTCTCCCCCTTCAAAAATGTAATCTAATGTAAGGTGGGGGTCTCTCCCTAATATAATTAATGATGTTGGGGGGGATGAACACCCATGTTCATCCTCAATGTATCAAATCCATCCTTAGGGATAACCTTAGTGAAGATAATGGACAATTGATCTCAGTTTGGAATAAACTCTAACTTTAAGTATCTATTTTCTACCTTATCCTTGATAAAGTGAAATCTAACATCAATATACTTTCACCTTGAGCGTCTCGTGGGAATTTTATAATGATATATAGAACTTTAATTATCACTATGAATTCTAAGAGGCTTCTCAAATTTCACCATGAAATCCACCAATTTCTCATTCATCTGAATAATTTGAGCAAAATCAATTTATGTAGAAATATATTCAGCCTATATAGTACTCATTATGATTAAGTTATACTACTTATAGTGAAAAATCACAGATTTATATCCCAAGAGGAAATTCCACCAGAGGTAGACCTCTTATCAATACAATATTCTATCCAATTAGTATTTGAAGACCCATATAGATTCAAATTGTTTCCCTTCTTATAAATCATCCCATAACCCATAGTCCCTTTAACATATATGATAACTATTTTGGAATGCATAATATGTGAATCATTTGGATCACTCTTATATCTATCCTAGAGACTCACGTCACATAAAATATTTTTCCTGGAAGCTTTGAGATAAATTATACTTCCAATTAGTCTTCAAAATTAAATTTTTTTACACTCTCACTATAGATATATTTAAAAATTTTAATCACACTTGAATGGGTTTAGACACTAGCTTCGATTATTACATTTCAAACTTCTTCACCAATTATTTATAATACTTTTATTGGGATAAGAAAATAAAATTTTATCTTTACATAACTTGTAATCTTAAGAATTACCTTTATTCTCTAAGCCCAAAAATATCAAATTGATGATTTATTTTTTTTTCAAAAACATGAAATGAATTCTCATGATAATCGTAAAAAATGATATCATTAATGCATGCAATTATAATAAGTGTCTATATATTTATTTCATTGATATATAGGTTTATGTCCGCTTTTCAACTAACAAATTTGAACTACTTCAAGCAGTTGTCCAATCTTGAATAACAGGCCATGAGGGATTGTTTTAATACATAAATAGCATTATTCAATTTTTATACTCTTATTCTATCATTATCAAGCACAAATCCTTTAATTTTATCATCATACACATATTCTTCAATATCTCTATTTTAAAATAAATTTTTGACATTGATTTAATAAATTTTATACTACATTTTGAATTCTACTATAAGAAACATTATAATAGCTTCCAAACTCACAAAAAAAAACGTTATCTTCAAAATCAACACCTTATACATGAGAGTGTATCTCACATACAAATATGGAATTATTCCAGAAAACTTTCCATTAGTCATTCGGTGGGTTTCTAAAAATTAACTTGGTTTCAATTAAATTTTGTCATTGGGTCTTGGAACAATATCCCATATGGAAATATTTTAAATTTATATCTACTCTTCATTCAAAACCTCTATCCACTAATCATTTTCAATTGATTATCTCACTAATTTAGGCTAAACATGAGAGTTAAGTAAGGTGTGATTTTCAAACCTCAACATTCTTCTAGTTTTATTTGTTGATTGCTCATCATAGCCCATTTTTATTTCACTATTCACTAGTGTAGATTATTATCAAATGATACTATATATAAACATATGTTTCCTCAATATTCAATACATTTATTTTTCATTTTCATCCATATCCTCTTCACCATACATCTAATCAGAATCAACACTTTCTGTAGATTGTTTAATTTTAGTTTTATTTTTACAAATCTATCCATATAACTTAATGTTGTTTTCATCATATTATTAAATAGATTCTACATATGAATCATTATTTATGATTTTTTTCAATTATTTTTACATCATAATAGTCAAAAAACCTTATAAAGTCTTTTTTTAATCATTTGTAATCTTTCCCATTGGATGGGTATCCAAGAAAGACACATTCCTCAACTTTCTCATCAAATTTCCATAGATTTGAGTCTTTTTTATTGATTATATATGGTATCCCAAAGACTTTAAACTGTAAAACTATATGGTTATTTTTAGACCACAATTCATACAAATTCTTATTTTATTTTTTCCTAAAAATCATTCGGTTTGAATGTGCACAACCATACACACAACTTATTTCCACAAGAATATTGATCTTCCAAACACAAAAAAAACATTGTTATCCACATTTTAAAAATATTTCTTTTCATTATTTAAAAAAATAATTCTATTTTGGTGTGTAAGGGGATCTATATTGATATCTTTTTGGGTTGGAGATGATTAAAATGGCAAGAGGGGGTGAATTTCACTTTAAAAAAGTAAATAAAAATAATTCAATTTTGGAAACTTATTTATAAAATATTTATGAAATAAATAAAAGTGTAACTCCCCAACCCAAGTTACCCAGAGTCGGTGCATTATTACATAACATTGGAATAATCACAAGGGATCAAATCCCGAAATATCGATCAGTTTAGTAACCTTGAAAGTACTAGATACATTCATAAGTTTTACATTACATTATAAAATGAAAAACAACAACAAAATTGTCTCCATTGACCACATTAATATTAATTAGACTATCCTTGTAGTTCAGTCATAATATACTTCTTCACATCTTGGGAAAAATAAAACATAAAAGGGGTGAGCTCATATGCTCAGTAAGGATAACAATATAGCGAAAACTTTCATAAATAAGCATAAACATTTAAGGCAATGAATAAGACTAAAACATAAGACTTTTAAACATAAACTTCTGCATAATATGTCCAATATAAATCAAATAATGTCATTTACTTATTCACATGGATATTCTACTAGTCGACTAATCACATGCAATATCAATAGCCAATTTCATAATGACGGAATGCATAATGTGAGACTTCATAACCACATTGTGAAGGCCTCATGCCAAGACTACAAATAAGATTTTTTCAAGGCCTTGTTCCAAGACACTAGTTGGTATCATGAGACCTATCGATGAATCAAGGAGTTATAAAGGGCTCCACCCATCACTTACTAAGTCCTATGCATTCCTCATATGAAAAGGTTTAAACATAACATAAACATTCGTATTAAAAATAGCATACGAAATATAAATACTTTATCGATAAACCATGAATGGTGTAAAAATAACACATCCATAGCCAAACATATCACAAAACCTTTAATACAACATTACAGTTTTGTATCATAATAAATCAACTTCAAACAAGCTTAAAATCCATCAAAGGATGTTGACATAGATGAAATCAAAACTTTTTTAAAGAAATATCTCTTTCGATTTTGAAATCATTAAAAAGTCATATAATTATAAAATAAAACATTTATTTTGAAAATATTATTATAATATTTTATGGGAAGCGTTGACGATGTTATAATAGCAGAAAATATCTGCACCTGTCGTATAAGTTAATAAAAGACATTCTTACCTCAATTTTGTTGAAAAGGTCATAAAGCACCTTATTTGGAAAACGGCGAAAAGATTCCTTTCAAAACATATATGGTCAAATAAGGGTATAAATTACTTTAACCCATAGTCTAGTAAATTGTAAAAAAATTTTGAATAACAATTTTAAGAAAACACGGATGTGGATCATAAAGAGGTCCCAATATATACTTATGTATTAACATCCTTGGATAATTAAAGAGATTGTAGGATTAACCCTTACCTTGTAATTTTACTTAGTCGATGGTATTTTAACCTCCTGTATAATAGTTAAAACATTTTTATTAAACTATACAAGAACTATATACATAAATATGATATCATATATGATCCTCTAATATTTCTTTGTTAATAATATTTCAGTAGTGTCATCATTTTAGGTGTTAACTGATTCATTTACCTTTATATGCTTGGTTACGTAAGTCATGTTTGTTATGAATAGGATAAATTTAATTTATATATATAATGATATTAAGATCTTAAATATTATTTATAACCATAAAATTAAAATTATTCTTGAATTATTATGATGGGGAATGAGTCTAATCGCGTTTGTGGAGACGTTAATCCGTACGTAAGCACGAGCGACAATATCATTATATTGATGGTGAAATAGTATGTAATTGGATGGTATATCATATATAAAGAATAATTAACATGTTATATTTATTATTTATATCATTTATACTCATTACTTTACCCATCCAAATAATGAAGTGTTTTAATAACAAACTACACCACGACGTAGAGACGGTAAGTTGTATGTACGCACGTATGGTGACTTTATCATTTATAGGATGGATAGAATAATGAATATAGTTGTAACATATTTATAATAACATCACAATTTGTATAAGGTAATGGATTTATTATTTTGGTATGTAAACAACAAAGAAATAGGAAGTGGAAGAAGAAAATAACTTGAAAGAGGGTGGTGAAATTATTACCTCTTCTTCGGGTGCTTCCTTTTGAGTTGATAAAAAGGGATCCTTAGGTTGAATTTATGGTAAAATTAATGACTCTGGGTTGATGTGAGGGAAGTTGGGAGGATATTTTGTCAGGGTTTGGTCGAGCCAAATGGCTTTGGAGGTGTAAAATTAAGAGAAGGGGAAGTACCCTTTTAAAATAAAGGTGAGGGTTACTTTAGGAAAAGCTTGAAATATTATTTTATAATAAACTCATTTTCGGTTTATAATGGCTTAAAAATGATTTATTTCTAGGATAAGGTGAGGATGGGTTGAAAATATCTCAACCAATAGGTTTTAGATAGGTTTAGGTCACCATATTAACCTTAACTTTTAGATTTAACTCTTAATTAAATAGTTTGACATTCACCATGTCTCTTGGTATTTTTATATTATATGGTTAATAAACTTACTATAAACTACCAAGTGAACCCCAAGTGGTTATTTATTAATATATATAACCTTATCTAAGTACTTTGGAAAAACCATAGATTTTTAGAAATATTATATCAATTAATAATATAGTATTTTTTTAAACAATCAATTATGTCAATTTTGACACTATTTAGTATGTGATTTTTCTGAAAGCCATAAAAACGTTATCACTTCGAATAAAAACTATTTAATAAACCCTAACATGTCATATTAACCTATAAAATTAGTATAATTCATCATAAGTCTCAATTTATATTTATTTGGATATTTATAATATCAATTATTTTTATATTTCATTAATAAAGTAATTACAACATCATCATTGTGTCATAAATAAATTAAATTATTTAATGTCTAAAAACTACAAATAAAATATAATTATCAAGGAAATATTTTTAGATTTCTAACTAATATTTATATTAGAATTTATACTGGGTGTAACCTTATATTAAAAATGGTTTAATAATTAAATTTTGAATTTAACTCTTTTAACTAATCTATAAATAAAATAATAATAATTGTCCTAATCTAATACAAGTGGAACAAAATGATCATATTTTATTCCTAAGGTTTTTTTTGGTCTAATTACACTTATCCAATAGAATTGGTACATGTGTTAGGGTAATTATAATATCATTTTTACCTTTAATTACCCTGTTTACTTTTAATCGTGGTAAATAAAAGTGGAAAGTTACTATTCACCAAAAATTATTTTCATCTTATTCAACCACATTTTACTTAATGATATTAACAGTGTCTCCTGAATTTTTTAAATTCAACTCATAGAAGCGGTAAAATTAATTTTTGTGCAAATTTTTTCAAATTCTCCTAAAAGGTGGGTAAAAGACGGTAAAAAGTTCAATAAAATTTTATATATCTAAACTTATTATAAAATGACTCTAATGAATTGCATTGAACATATATAGGTATTATGTATCTATTTTGACCTAAAATAAATTAAAATAATATAACTAATTATTTAAATAAAATTCTGGTTTTAAACAATAATGTAGTGTTTTCACTATTCATTAAAAATTGAAAGTTTTCAGAAAAATACCAAAAATTCCCCTTAGCTAATTTTGATATTTCAAATCAAAAAATGAAGTCCATTGAGAAAAATAAAATTTATAAAATTTCAAAAATTTGGTATTATTATTCATAACGGCTAGTTTGATTGGTCGTGGTGTGTTTAAACTCCATGTTGCGTACAACACAAGCTACTGCATTATTCAAAGGGAAACGTACCATGAAAGATTGGGGTGTTACAAAAAAATCAAATTTGAAATTAAAATAATGTAATTTAATATAATAATCAAAATATAATAATCAAAACAAAGATCAATTCAAATGTAAAAATTATTAATCGATTTAAATAAAAAAATGATCAAATGATTAAGAATTATTTGATGGATTATAAAATTTAATAAAATAATTATTGAAAGTGATAAATAATTAAAAAACAGAAAGTAAATGAGAAAATATATCTCTTAAGGAAGTTTTTTGATAATACTGAAAGCTACCCCAACATTTACCACTCCAATATCTTATGGATTTATTGTATTCGTCCCTTAAATTTATTAGCATGCAAGACACCAAAAATATCCCTTTCTTTTTAGGTTATAGAAATAAATAATATATAATAAACATTATCTCTTTAATGGTAAATCTAAAAACCTCAAGAATAAATAAACCCATTCCTTTTTAAAGGAAATAGAAAGAAATCCATGGTTCCCTAATATAATGGTAGTAATAAAGAAATATAAAACAAAGAGAAAGAGATGATCCTTATAGATTGGTCTCTAATATCCCAAAAAATATAATGAAACAATGGGGGTGATTGAGAAAACAAATTGAGTGAGTAAGATATACAATTTTTGCACACACTCTTAAGAGAAGAAAGAATATTTAGAAAGAGTGATTGTTGAGAGTAATTTGATAAATTAAGCATGTCGGTTGATATGAAATTCTATCGATATAGATTTAAAATCCACCTTTAGCCTCTATTTATAGGCTTCAATTCCTTCAGAAATGTTTAGGAATCATTCATGGGTCATTAATTTAAAGACATTTACATTTAATTAATTTTTAACACATTAAATTCCATCCTTGGATTAGTCTGCTTGACGCCACTAGGTACCCATTAACCTCCACCAGGTAGTCGATATGCTCCCTAATTATTGGTACTTTCTACCTAAAACTATTGGTAGGATGATTCACCTCCATCATCTATTCAGTTGACTCTCATAGAAAACATGATCACTATCCCTCTAAACCGGATATACGGTGCACCTCCACCGAGTAGCTGTTGGAGTCTTGTAACTTTTAGACACACTACCTCAAGCTACTAGCTAGCTGATATCCCTATATCAACTGGCCAGTGTTGTCTTCTATGTATGGATTCATGAAGGGCCTCCTCCACTTTAACAGTCTTCCAAGGTCCTTCTAGGGTTATTCTAAGGATTTAAAACTTTCATTTATATATTTTCAATGTTCCTTCAAGGATTTATAACATCTAGTCATCAAGGTAGTTAGAAATCACATAAATGGAAGAATTAAACACTTTAAGAGTGTTTATTACCAACAAAATCAAATATTTGTGAGAATTAGAACAAAATTCTCCATTTTTATGATCACCAACACCTTAATAATAATTAAATTAAAAAACGGGAATGATCAGATAAATGTTTTTTTTTTAAATATTTACAGTGCTACAAAAATTTTCTAATCCATTGGAAAACAAACTACTCCAAACATAACTTCTCCCCATAAACATATATATTTTTATGTTAATAAACTTCCATAAAAATAATAAATCTTTCCTTTTAGGAGAAATACTAAAACTTCTCCCCAATTGAGATTATCAAAAATAATTGATAGATAGGGTTAGATAAAAAAGACATAAATTTATTACTGCATTTATCATCATTAATGATATTTCAATAGAGACAAAAATAAATCATTGAAAATAGTTTGAAAATTTCTAAAAGTTTCTTTAAATTAAACTTAACATGAAATAAAATAATTATATTTCATCATAAATTTTAAGAGTGTTATAAAACGTAGAAAAATATTTTTGAAAAATCTAAAAAGATTTATGATATTGAAAATCAAATCAAGATTTTAATTTTGGAAACTTCTGAAGAATTTTCTAGGATCATTTCATAATTAAAAAGATTTTATACCCCTTAATTAATACACTACAATATTTTAAAGGGCTCATATCTAATAAAAATACTAAAATAAAAAATAAAATACTTTGGAAATAAATATTTTGAAAAATAATTATACTATTAATGTATAGTAAAAATTATATTAATAAACCATAGAAAATTCTTCAGAAGTTTTAAACTAGGTGTGCAGTAAAGACCCGCTCACTATTTCTAGGATGGAGAAAGAGTTAAAACCCAAAAAACTCTTTTTAGGATAAATCCTTATGATTATATGTTCCTTAACCACATACAATTGTTTATATCCAAACAATAACCTTTTTCTTGGAGTATCACAATCACCTCACTTTTCCAAAATTATGAACTATTTTGAAAAATATAAATAATTTGAAATCCATTTTGAAAAAAAAATGAAAACAAATTGAACAATTTTCAATCTTGTAAATATTAATAAATAAGCATCAGAAGATAATCTTAATTGGGTTACCTTTGATGAAATTAAGGTGATCAAAAGAAAGTGTTATAGTGAAGATATTAGCACGTTGAAGGTCTGTGAAAACAAATTCAAGAACAATATCTCCTTTTTGAAAGTGATCTCATGAAAATGGTGTCTTGAGGAAATTTTATTAGTGTAATAGTATTGGATAGTATTTTTATGAATATTGGTCATGTTAGTGTTTTCACACTTTATGGGAATAGAATAATATGTACAGCGACCCAAACTTAACATACATAAATATTACATCTTATTAGATAAATATCCATTACATAACATTATGATCCATTCCAGAACTATAAAGGCATAGTGTATTTAGAGACTAGATACATAATAAAATTATTTAAAAAAATCAATATCTCCCAAAAATATCTTCCCATATAGTTCTTTTCTTAGAAATACCTTACCTAAAACATTTCTTTATAACCTGGTGAAAGGAAACATAAGAAAGGGTGTGCTCAGATGCTTTGTATGTGTAAACATAAGAGATATCATTCAATGTTCATAAGTAAGAATAAGATAAGTATAAGTTCATGAGAACACGATCATAATTTTAAATAATCATACCCAATCAATAAAATATCATTAATCATAAATCATGTCATAAGGATTTTTCAAAATAAAAAAACATAAGTTATAAGTGTTCAGAATCCTCAATAATCAATCATGATCCATGAGAACGTGTCAAAATCATAAAAAATAGGTTATTGGAATTTCAAATAATCATATAAAATCATTTCCTTATTCAAGGATAACATCCAACACTATCATAGTGGATTGGGTCCACTCCTCGTTCTATTATATCCTTAGTCAAGGTTCACCCCCATGAATTTCATAGTGGAAAGATTCACTTATTTAACTGGGTTCACTCCCCATTTATGTTCTTACTATCTCATGATATATCCATCTTTACCCAATGAATTGGAGGGATATATAATTTTAGTCCCACCTATCACATAATTAAAACCATATAGATGTGTTCCACAAGAATATAAATACATCATCATATCATCATAACATAACATGTCGAAAGGAAATGGGTTTCATAAAAATTTAATCACAGCATAACCCATGTAAAATAATAATTTTCATAAACATATCATAATAATAATCATTAACCATACATATAAATAATAAGGATAGTATCGTTAGATCATATCTATTATAAATCATAATTAACATCAAATGATGTTATTATAGATGAAAATTTTCTTTAAAATATTATTGGAATATTTCTTGTGGAAAATACCATTTTAGTTTTGAAATAAATTATTTAAAATAAAAATATTTCTAAATTATTATGGAAAAAATGTTATTTTAAAAAATATATAAACTACTAAAGTAAGATTCAAAGCATTGAGCGGTCATAATGGCAGGAAATTTTGTTCATGTCACAATTGTTAAAATGAAGATTATATTTTCACCTTTGGTAAAAAACACCTTGTTCAGAAAATGACATGAAGATTACTTTTAAACATTTTTCTAAAAAATAAAACATGTGGAAAATTAATTTAAAAAATAATTTAATAATAGTAAAAAACATTATTGAAAACATGTTAAAAAACATGGATATGGAAAAAAGTATTTCTGACCAAAATAGGAGAAATAAGATTGAATTTTCTTTAAAAAAAATCCTAACCATTTTGAGTAATAAAAATATGAAAATGGAACTAAGAATTAAAAAATATATAAATTAATAAATGAGATTAAAAATTAAATGGGTTTATCCAGAAAGGGTTATATAATTTCCTCTATGGAAATTCAAGCATAAATAATCCTAATTAAAATGGGATTGAAATATAAATCCCTTACTATTTTTGGTAACTTTTGTATAGTATGCCCCATTAAAGAATAAAATAAAATTAAAAAGTAAATATTATGAAATTAAGGAGATAAATTATATAACATGTCAAATTGTCTATATATAAACCACATAAAAATATAGGTGCATAACATAACATATGTATAAAAGAAGACAATTTGAGATGATAAACCATTTCCACTTCGGTAACTACTAAATACAAAAATAATAAAAGAGATAACCATAGATGTAATTTTAAATCCCAATAAATTTCATGTGAAGAATCATAAAATAAATTCATGGGTATTATATATACCAAAAAAAATGAAACAATTCATGAATATAACATATGTCTCACATATATAAAAGTGAGACTAGAATCTCTTACCTTAAGTCCCATTTTTATTCATAAATGTTCAAATATCCTATATAATAATTATAGATTTAATATATATATATATATATATATTAAAAAATAATACATAAATTACTATGTGTCATTCCTTTATAATTTCTAATTATCCTTTTATTAATAATTTCTTCATTAAAGCAAACATTCGGGTAAAAACTGGTTCGTTTTCCATGCATGGTCCAGTTTGATGGTTCTAGTAATCATAGCTTGGACATGGTTTTATCATATACATAATAATAATCACAAAATAAATATCATATTTATTCCTTATATACAATTTTATAATTATTCATGTAAAGCGGTGATGAAAAAGGAAATGCATCACTTCGTGGAGATAGTAGCCCATATGAACACATGAGTCATGTTTCCACTTTTTGATGGTTAGAATGAAATAATATTAAATAATAATTGACCTTTAAAAAATAATTATTATATTATATATATCATATATATTCATTAAATATATCCTTATTACCATCTATGTAAAGAAAAATAGAAAAACAAATCATCACACTTCATGGAGGTGATAGTCTACCTGTACACATGAGCAACGTTATCTCTTCTCAATGGATGGAAATGTAAGAATATCGATTAGAAATTATGGAAGTAGAAATAATTAATAAATATAATATATAAATATTAAATTCATCATAATAAAAAATAATTAATTATGGTGATGGAAAATGATTTGTATTGTTATGTGGAGGTGGTAGTCAACATGTATGCACAAATGTAACTTTCATTTCTCATTTGATAGAAAATTTGGGGGATAATGGTTACTCGAGAATCATAATTACATTTCATTATATTTAGGATACTTAATTTATTATTTTATTATGAATACCATAGATTTAGTTGAGGTATAATAATAAATAAATTAAAAGAGGTCGGGTAAGACGTTTATCTCTTCTTCAGTAGACTTCCTTTAGATCCCTTCTTAAGGACCATTGGAATGGTGTTTTAAGAATACCAGAACCTATGATTAATGGATATGAAAGTTTATAAGATAATTTTTATGGGTTTATTTTAGATAGGTGGATTAAATTGGTATAAATAAAAGAGATTATGGGTATACTTTTATAAGGGATGGAAAGGAAATACTTGTAATTACTAAAAGGATGTAAATATAATTAATGTATTTCTCTAGAATAATGCTCCCAGATAACCATTAATTTTAATTAAAATATTATATGGTCTAAATATCATCTTTAAATTTAATTTATAAAGGTTTTTATGTCATTTTAAACCATATATCTTGGTTTAACCCCTTCAATAACGAATTTTAACCTTAACCACAGTAACTAGTTTTTCAATCCCTATGTGTTTTAATATTAATTTTAAGATAAAAATTCTATCATGAATGTCAAAGGGATGGAATTTTAGACTATTTGTCATCATACTTATCCTCTTTAAATAATTTTAGTATTTTTTTTAAAAAAAATATTAAAATATTACTTAACATAAAATATAATTAATGTCATTTTGGGACTAGTCATTAAATTTGACTTCAAATACATCAATAAAGGCATGGAATTCAAAAATAAAATATTTTAACAAAAATTATACATTATTATTAACCTTAAAAATCATTTTAATCCATAATTAATCCATATAATATTACTTTTTATGTTTTTAAAGTCATTTAGTTTGATTTTTCTACTGTTTGCACAAGCATTGTGTGAGCATTGTGTAAGAATTTAACATAATTATACCATTATTAAAAACTAAAAATAAGTCAAAATCATAAAAATAAATCAATAATGTTAAAAATAAACTTTTATATTCATTAATAACATTTTATCTTCCTTATGTTAACATATAATATAAATTAAAACTCATAGAGTGACATTTATTTACTTAAAATGATATAAATGTCATTATCGAGGTAAAATGGCATAAAAATCCATATATAAAGTGTTATGTTTCATATGGTTTCATTATACTCATTATATGTAATAAATTAAACTATTAGGTTGATTTTGAGATCTTATCTTGAAGTTATAACCCTGTTTTACACTTTTTATGTTTCCTAAGGTGAAAAATATTTACCACTATTACTATTCATAATGACCAAAAATAAAAGAAACCTACTTTCCAAATTTGAAATGATAAATTAAAAATATGATACAAATTATTCAAGATTCAATTTATATAAGTGTAATGAATTAATTATAATATAAATGTGTAACACCCAATGAAAAACTGTTTTTAGAAAAATATGTTTTAAAGCATAAAAATTAACTTATATGAACATCATAAATATTACTAATTCAAGTGTAATTAATTGGATTATTATAAATAAAATGGATAATATGTCACTTTAATTCCAAATACAAAATATAATGGTACTTCTTAATTACTTTGTTTAATGAAAAAAATGACAGTATTTGAAAAATTGATATTTTTCATTATTAACAGAAAGATCAGTCATTTCAGAAAAATAATAATATTTTACTCTAAATTAATATTGATATAATAATTTAAAAAATTATTTTAATTTAATAAAATAAAATTTCTAAAATTGGTATAAATTAATTATAATTTCTATGCACAAAATGTAATAAAAATCTTTTTAGAAATAAATGCATTTTTTAAGAATAAAATGACTTCACTAAAAATTGTGTTCTTATTTCCTAAGAATTAATCTATACATTTGTATTGAGTAGAAACATTAAAAATATATTTCATAATTTTTGTACTCATATTTATACCCTCCAATTCATTTACTTGGTTATAACGATCACATTTTAATGATAATATATCACAATTCACTTAAATCTTGGTGTTACATGTTAAGAAAGTAATAGGGATTGTTACTATTTTAAACTAAATTTTATAGGTCTTACATTCTTTCCCCACCTTAAAATAATTTATCCCTCATAATTTTATCTCATTCATAAAAGGTTCAATATTTGAAAATAAAACCCGTATTGAAAACCCACATCGTACAGAGGGATAATAAAACTTTCTCTGAAAAGGGGAAGTGGGAATCATAAAGGCTTATTGAAATAACACTCAATCAAGTTCCAATACATGGAGAAAATGTTGGGATGTTAAATTATATATATAAAGGATAAAATTAACATCTAAGGAATAATATAGAGTGATAAAGTGCATGGTCATGAAAACATTATGGACCAAAAAACCATAAATCAGTGAGGGGTTAAAAGACCATCAATTGATAAGAAATGAAGGTAAAAGGGAAAAATTTTATTTCAAGATCATTTTCCCAAATTTGTGGTATTTTTTAATATCAATATAGAGAATATTTGAAAATAAATTTACTTTATTTATTTTTATTTTGTAAGAAAAAATTCATCCTTTGGTTGTGCTTCGATCAATTTCGACTTTATCTCTTATTCTAGGAAATGAATATTAAAGATGAATTTTTCATTCCTGGGGCACTAAAATTAAATTTTAACATATCATAAGGCCTATACAAGAAATAAAAAATTCATTCCTCTTGTCTCTAGATATTTACTAAAACTAAAAATGGTTACAAAAAGTTATCTAATATGGATAAATATAATACATTAGTCTATAAATCCTAAACAAATAACACCCAAAGTTTAACTTAATACATTCCATAAATAGTAAACCATAATACTCTAAAATATATATAACCAGAATCAAAATAAAAAAATCTGAAATATTTGATGATATATTTTTTTTTCAAGATCAAATTTAACATTTGCCCTAACAAAATCATGTATCTCATAATGTCACAAACCAAACATATGAATTTAATGATCATATATTTTTTTTAAATATTCTAATAAATTCCCAAAATAACTTAATTCATCATAAAACCTCAATAAAAAATTATTACAAAAAATCCAATATATTCCATAAATCAAAAAATACATTAAACTTCTCCAAATATCACATAAATACCTTTTTCATCAAATCACTAATCAATTCCAAGTCAAGGTATCCAGTACTATCAAATTCACTTTATCCATATCAATCAACTCTTTACCTCAACTAAAAATTATTATCCCAACATGAGGCACATATTAAGGGTTATTTTTTCCTCAATCATGTGTTTTATAAAAATATCATCTTACCACCAAATAACTTCTCTATGTTATCAGTTCCATTTAAAATATAATTTCAAATCCTTATAGGAATAACATTAAAGAACACACATTCGATGTTTCATAATTATTATAATGAGAATATCATTGATAAATTTATTCTACAACCTAATTCTAAAATCCTAATAAAAAAATACTTCATTTATTCCTATTCAATTATTGGAAGGGTGGAGGCCCTTCCCTAGTCTTGGATTTAACCCTTGTATTAGGGAATTGAATCAGATAATGATGTAGTTCCACATATATAAGACATCAAATTCCTTGGAAATTAATTTCTCCATGCCCTTCAATTCAATATGGTTTACATATTCCCACTCATTTGAGGCATTATACTGGGTTCTTCTTCCCACATTCTAGACATGAATAAAATTAAACTTTCTTTACTCTATGGTAACTACCACAGAAACCTCTATAAAATCTCATATTACTCTTATTTTATATATAAGGAAACTCACTTAAGATTATGTTGTTGATTTTATTTCATGATTTTTAATTATCTATAATCATAGGGTTTCATCTTCCAACTCCAATCTCATTTAGTTTCTCAGGAAGACAGTCATTTAATTGTCTATCACATTCTTCATTAACTTGATTACTCCTAGGTTTTTCCATTCACTAAAACCAAATAAAAATCATAGTACGATAAATAATGATCATAATGTGTAATAATAATAAAATAACTCTAAATCATAATATATTCCTTCAATCTATGTCACCTTAGGTTTAACCTAGGTCATCCATGATCATTGTCTATTCAAATCCTTCATAATGATTCATAAATAAAGTGTTGATTTACCCAAGCATATCCCATGGGAGTGTCAAATCAGCTGTATAGTAATATCCCATTCACCATATTTTAGAATGAGGGTTGAGATATACTCAATTAACTCTTTTCATGCTTATTATTGTTATATGAATTTGTTCCAAAACCATATCCACTTGTAGCATAAATACTGGGATGTATTACTAAGAAAACCTCATAATATCTATTACCAAAACTTTAGGATGTTATACTATACTTAGACTTATCCCCAAGATTTTCACTAAATCTTTCTAATCCTAATATAAAAATAGTAACTAAACCTTTCTCTAATATCGACTATAGAAACTCAAACTTTATATACATAAAAATTACTTCTTATTAGATAAATATCTATTACATAATGTTATGATACATTCAATAACTATAAATGTTTATTGCCTTTGAAGGCTAGATAGATAATCATATTATTTCATGAAATATATTAAACATGTCCTTAAAATATATTCCTATATAATACTCTTATTGTGCATACCTTACTTGAAACCTTTCTTCATAACTTTGGGAAAGGGAATATTAGAAAGGGTGAGCTTAGATTCTCAATAAGGGTACACATAATAGATATCAATCAATGATCATAAATGAGGATAAAATAAGAATAAGTGTATGAGAACTTGATCAAAACCTATAATAATCATACCCAATCAGTAAAATATCATTAATTATAAATCATGGTATAAGTATTTTTCACCACAAAATATATAATTTATAAGCATGTGGATTCATCAAAAATCAATCATGAGCCATAAGAACATATCGTAATCATAAGACATAAGTTTTTGGCATGAAATTAAGCATAGAAAATCATTCTAGTAGTCAAGTATCACTCCTAAGACTATCATAATGGATTAGTTTCACTCCTCATTCCATCATATCCATATTCAAGGTTCACTCGTAAGACAATCATAGTGGACAATGTGCCATAATGAATTGGGTTCACTATTCATTTCATTTCTCATTATCTCATGAGATATCTTCATTACCCTATAAATTGGAGGGATATATAATTTGGGGACCACATGTTACATAATTAAAACCATATATATGTGTGTGTTTCATAATATCATAATGTAATCAACATACCATTATTCCATAACACGTGTAAAGGAAATGGGTTTCATAAACATTTCATCATAGTATAACCCAAGAAAAATAACTAGTTTTCATAAAAATATCATCATCATAATCATAAATAATCAAAATAAATAATGAGGATGGTATCATTAGATCATAACCCTAGTAAAGTATAATTAAAATCCATGGATGTTATCATTGATAAAAAAATATTTAAAAGGTTATTGGAATATTTATTAAAAAAATACCCTATTCATTTTGAAATCAGTTATTTAAAATCCCAATATTTCCAAAATATTATGGAAAATAATTTCTTTTAAAAGTTACATTGAAATATTTAATTTAATTTTAAAATCATTAACCAGTCATGATTGTGGGAAATTTCGTTCATGCCATAATCAATAAAACAAATATTATGTTCACACCATCGATAAAAAATTTCTTTGTTTAGAAAAAAATATTCTTTTTAAAAAAATTATAAAAATTAAAACTTGGGAAAAAATTCATTTAAATAATAATTGAATAATAGTAAAAAAAATCTTGAAAAAATCTTAGAAAACATTGATGTGGGAGAAATAGTTATTCTGACCGAAAGAGGAGAAATAATAATGGATTTTCTTAAAAACATTTCATGAACCGTTGTGAGTGAGAATGAGAGTAAAATGGTATTAAAACTTATAAAATTTAGAAATATATATACTATATGAAATTTTAATGGGGTTTATTAGATAAATATTATGTAATTTTCTCAATGGAAATTCAAGCATAAATAATCTCGATTAAAATTGGATTGAAATATAAATCGCTTACCTCTTTTGTAACTTTTGAATTGTAAGCTCCATGAAATAATAACTTCATATGAAACATTAAAGATAATTAAAATAAGGTTATTCATGATATAAATTTTTAAAATGGTATGTATATCCATTTCATAAAAGAATATATGCACATAACAAAACAGATATATCAAAGAAGACAATTTGTGATGATAAACCATTACCATTTCAGTAACTTTTGAATCAAAACCTCATGAAAGATAGAAGATTATATATATTTAAAGATACCCATAATTTTCATGGGAAAATCACAAAATAAATTAATGGGTATTATATACACCACATAAAGTAAAGAAGTGGTGAATATGACACATGTCCCACATAAATAAAAGAGAGACGAGAATCTCTTACCTCAAGTCTCATTTTGCTTCATAAACATTCAAATTTCAAATATAATAAGTATTTATTTAATATAAATATATTACATAACCATAATAATTTATAACATAGTATATATCATCACTTTATAATTTCCAATTGTACTTTTATTAATAATTTCTTCATTAAAATGAACATCCTGGTGTAAACTGTTTCATTTTCCATCCACTTTTTGGTTTGATGGTTCTAATACTTCCCCCTTGTTCATGGATTCATCATATAAATAATATTAATAATTAAATAAGTATAATATTAATTAATAATATGAAATTTTATAATTTTTCATATAATGTGGTGATGAAAAATGAATTACATTACTTCTTAGAGACCGTAGTCCGTTCGTACGCACGAGTGATGTTTCCACTTTTCGATGGTCAGAAAAAAAAAAGAAATTTTAATAATAACTTAAGTTTAAATAATTATTATTATATCATATATATAATATATATTATTTATATCTATCCTTATTATCATCTGCATAAAATTAAAATGAAAAATGATTTTCATCACTCTGTGGATGTCGTAGTCCACACGTACAAATGAGCGATGTTATCAATTTCCAATAATTGGAAAGGTAATAAGGTATATTAGAAGATAAATAAGTATAATTATGTCATAAATATCATATATAAACATTTAATCAATAATAATAACCATTAATTAATTATATTTATGGAAAATGATCCATTTTTCTATATGAAGGTGGTTGTCCACATGTACGCATGAGCGATACTTTCATTTCGCATTTGATGGAAAAGATGGTTTATAATAGAGTTTATATAATAATAATATAATTTAATTATATTTAGTATAATTAAGTTATTATTTAATGATTAATATCATATAATTATAATAACTACAAGAAGAAATAAATTTAAAGAGGTCGGGTAAGATGATTGCCTCTTCTTCAATAGACTTCCATTAGATACCTTCTTAAGGACCCTTGGAATAGTATTTTAAGAATACCATTGCCTCTAATTAATGTATATGAATTTTATAAGATAATTGGGTAGGTTTTATTAAATATATGTGGCTCAAACTAGTGTAAATAAAATATAGTATGGGTGTCCTTTTATAAGGGAGGAAAAGGATACACATGGAATTACATAAAATATTTAAATATAATTAATGTCTTTCTTAAGTATAATGATTCTAAATAGAAAAAAATTGGAACATAAATGTAATAGGGATAAAATTTCTGAAAATTTATCATCCTATTTGTCCTATTTTATGTTTGTTATTATTTTTAAATAATTGATTAAATTATTATTTAACAAAAAATATCATTAATGTCGTTTTTGGGATTATTAATTTAATTTGAATTTAAAGACATCAATACAGGAATGGAATTCAAATATAAACTATTTTAACATAAATTACATATCATTATTAACCATAAAATTCATGTGACACCAAAATTAATCCAAATAATATGACTCTTTATGATTTTAAAGTCATTTAATTTGATTTTCTACTACTTTCCCAAGCACTATGTCAACATTGTGTAAGCATTTAACTTAATTATAATATTAATAAAAACTAAAAAAATAACAAAATAAAAATAAATTAATCATGTTAAAAATAAATATTTATATTCATTCATAACATCTTCTGATCTCTATTTGAACATATAAGAGAAATTAAAATCCATAGGGTGAGATTTTGGAATTTTCTTTACATAAAACAATATAAGTGTTATTTTTAAAGGAAAATGACACCAAAATACCATATATTCAAGGGTAGGATTTCTATGATCGAATTAATCTCGTAAAATTAAAAAAAATCAGGTTTTGTGTTGATTTTGAGATCTTATCTTATAGTTCTTACCTAGTTTTACCCATTTTACCACTACCGAGGTGAAAAATATTTACCACGATCACTATTCATAATGACCCAAAATAAAATGGATATATTTACCAAATTTTAACCTCATGATTCCAAAAATGATATCCAATTTTTTATATTAAATATCTATAATTTGTATAAAATAATTTTAATATAAATTTGGAAAGCGCAATGAAAAAATAGTTATTTGAAAAATTCATTTTAAGTATAAAAATTAACTTATACCAAAATCATGGATATTTATTATTAAAATGGAAATAATTAGGTTATTATAAATAAAATGGACCTTATTTTACCTTAATACCAAATATAAAATAAAATGGTACTTTTGAATTACTTGATTTAATAAAAATAAATGATAGTATTTGCAAAATCGGTATTTTTCACTACTCACTGAGAAATCAATCATTTCAGAAAATCCAAAAAAATCACTCCAATTTAATTTTTATTTTATGATTTCAAAAATTATTTTTATTTTTATAAAATAAATTTTATAAAAGTTCAAGAAATTAATTATGATTTCCACACACCAAATCCAATAAAAATCACTTTGAATAAAATGCATTTTTGAAGCATAAAATGACTTCACCAAAAATTGAGTGATTATTTCCTAACATTAATAAATAAATTTATATTGATTATGAAAATTATACATATATTTAATAATTCATTTACTCATATTTATACCAACCAATTCAACAACTAGGTTATAACTATCACATTTTATTAATAAAATATCTCAATTCAGTCAAAGCTCAATGTTACCTATTAAGAAAGCTATTAGGATTATTATTATTATTTTAAACTAAATTTTTGGGGTGCTAAAATATGTTATAAAAATTTCAAAAAGATGTTTTTTTATTGTATCCATTAGTAAAAAATTTATCTTTGTTACAGATAACATATCCATGTTTGTCAAGTTTGTTTTGAGAAAACCCACTTCGTGCCAATAATAGGATGATTATCCGGACATTTCACGAGTGTCCAAACATTATTCCTTTAAAATTGGTTCAAATAATCTTTAATGGAATGTATACAATTCTCATAATTAACTGCATCATCAAGGGAATGATTCCCAGGTTGATTGAAAGTCTTGATGTCCAACCTCATTTAATACCAACCTTTTAGTACAAGTACCAGATTGTAATTACTCAATAAAATTTTCAAGAGGATAGTATTTAGATTGTTTCCAAGACTTGGGTAAAGTATAGGATGGTGATTTGGTATAATATTCAATTAATTTAGAATATTAAGTTTTACAAAGGGTCAAATAAGGTTAGTCAACATCATCATCACTTTTTTTACACGGTTTAGGAAGATTCTCATTGAATTTGATGAGTATACTCTTATAGAATCTTGGTCCTCTTATAGAATACTTAGAATTAATTACTTGAGTTTGAGTACCCAAGGAAAATTTGTTCATAAAACTTATGGTAATAATTTCCTAGGTTATCCTTGGTATTAATGATAAAGAATTTGAAACTAAAGAATTTAAAGAAACCAAATTTGGGAATTTTTATTTTCTAAAGTTCAGAAGGAGTTTTTCTTAAGAAGGTTATTATAAATACATGGATAAGGATAAAGAATGTGGTATTGACCACCTCAATCCAAAATTATTGAGGAGAGTAATTATTATTTAGGATACTCCTAGACATTTCTTTGGGGGTCCTATTTCATCTTTCAACAACCCCATTTTTTTTATTTGTTCAAAGAGAGGAAAAGGAGTGATGATAACCTTGAGAATCCAAAAACTCATCAAAGTATTTGTTATCAAATTATCCACCATGGTAAATTCTAATGGAAAATATTTTTTAGACTTTTTTATTTATGAATTTTCATGAAAAATTGATAAATACATTACAATACTTAATCATACGAGCTAAGATGAAAACCCTTGTAAATCCAGTAAAATCATCAATAAATAAAAAGGTATAGTTTTCACCTTTGATAATAAAAACTTAAGTTGGTCTAAAAGGTTCAAAGCTATCTATTTATAAGTATTTAGAAGAATAAATAAGGTTTTTATGTTTGAAATAATACTTGTGTTTCCTTCAAATTCGGAAAGGTTTACAAATTAATTAATCTTTAAAAGAAAATTTCAGTAAATATAATACCCGTTCATTATTGTTGATATTGATAAGAGAATGAGTATTAGAATGACCTAGATGTCAATTCCAAATCCAGGAATCACAATCCTATTCACTTAAACCCTTAAAAATTTTACTTTCTATATGTTTTAAATCTATAATATATATTTTGAAAATAGAAAGTGGAAAATAAAATATTTCCTTTTGGAATAAAAAAATTAAAAAAAAAATTAAAAGTAATTTTAAAACCACTATAAAATAATTTCCTAATACTTATTAAATTTTGTTTCAACAATTTGAAAAACAAAATTCCATTAATAAGATTATAGTTGGATAAACCAATCATATGTATACTAGTAATTTTGAATTTTGAATCATCTCCAAAGGTGACATGTCCTCCATAAAAATATTCAAGATGATTGAATTTGGAAGCATCACCATAAATATGTATTAAGAACTATCAATACATATACCTTTTTTCTTCTCATATTTTTCTCTTTTTCAAAAAAATATTAAGAAAATAAAGATTTTGGTACCCATATCTTGGTTCTATTTAAGTTAGCTAATAATGAATTTGGAATCCATACTTTTTTTGAGCAAGTTTTTTCATTTAATATATAAGAAGAAATATAAATGTTTTTGGGTCTTCTGTATCTATAATTTTTATAGTTTAATTCATAAATTATATGACCAAATTTCTTACAATAATTAAAAAAAATATATTGAGAAATTACCTTTAAAAATTAGTCTTTTTAGAATTGTTTGTGAAACTATATTGTTTTAAAACCCCAAAAAAAATAACGATTTAAAATTGGATTTTGAGAACTAAAAATATTATTAAAATTTTATTCCACTTAGGTAAAATGATCAAGAGTATTTTTAATATATTTAATTTGAAATTTCAAATTTTCAACATTTGATTGTTCTTTTAATTTTAAAATAAAATCCACTTTTTATTTGAAAGGTTGATTTTTTTAGAAAACAATAAGATTGAATTTCTTTTTAAGATATTTTAATTTAAAAATAAGATAACACAAACCACTTTAGAGTTAATTTTTAGTTTTTAAGAAGATATACATGATTTAAATAATAAGTAGAAGAATCAGAATAATAATAATAACAAAGAGAAGGATAGAAATCAATTTTGGAACTAACCTTAATTCCATCCTCAGCATGTGTGATGAGACACTTGGGACTTTCAACACTTGATTTGTATGTCGAAATCAAGTCCTCATTGAAACTTTAAGTTGAAAGCTTTAGATCATTCTTACCTTTTATCTTGTATTTTTATTTTTTCTTGTTTGGGGGACAATATGGTTTGATGTGGCCCTTATTTTTTCCACTAAAACAAGTTACCTCTATTTCTCTTTTTTTTTGAATTTTTGAGTAGATATATTATTTTTATTATACTTTTACATCATCTTAGAAAAAATTTCAATGTCAAAGTCACTCTTGGATGATTCATCATTGTTCACCTTGAATGAAATTATTCTTTTAGTTTCCTTAACCTCTTTAGCCTTTTCTTCATCTTGTCACTTTATAGTTATCTCATACATCATGAGAGAACCTATGGGTTATTCAAATAGCTTATTTTTTAAATCTTTATCTTCAAGTATTGCGGTGAATTTTGGTTCCCAATTTCTCATTAAAACCCAAATGATTTTATTAACCCATGTTTTCTAAAAAGAGTGTCACTAAGAGAATTTCGGCCATTACAAATGTCATTAAATATACTAAACATAATGATGATATATTAATTAGGATGTATAAAGTCATGCCTATACATGTTAAGCATAGTGTCTTTAATTTTTTTTTACCCTCATGCATAACTTATAATAATTTCCATATTTTTTATGTGGTTTTTCATAAATAAACTCTATTATATTCATTAACATCTACACCACAATTTAATGCACTCATAAATTTATGGTCAAGTTCAAAAGTAAAAATATCATCGAGGGTTTGATTTTATTCTTTTTTATATGAAATAGTATATTTATGCATAAAAATTTTATAAGAATCTAATAGATATAATAAAGGTATACATTCTTTATTTCCAATAAACATAATTAGTTCCATCAAAAAACGAAGCATGACCTAAGGATTTTCCTTCAGGACCACAATGGGTGTTTGAAAATCTATTTAAAATAAGATCTTTATTTTAAAATTTGGTAAAATATTTTCAAAATAAAAAATTTGAATGAATTTGAAAATAAATAAATCACATAAATCTAAAATCATTTGATACCAAATGTTGGTTGGATGTGATTAAAATGGAAATAGGGGATGAAATTTCATTTAAAAATTAAGGGAAAAAATTCAATTTTAAAAAGTTCTTTATAAAGTAATTAATAAATAAATAAAATAATGCAAGTTGAAAGAGAAATGATATAAATAAATATAATAATAAAAGTGAAATAATAAAGAAAAATATTGATTCAAATATAAAACCAATTAAGGATTTAAACATAAAAATGATTAAGTGATTATACATTAATTGATTGATTAAACAATTTAATGAAAGAATTATTGAAAGTAATAAATAATTGAAAATATAGAAAGTAAATGAGATAATATATTTGGTGAGGAAGTTTAGAAATAGTACCTGAAGGTACCCCTATGTCTACCACCCGAATCTCTTGAGGATTTAATATATTAGTCTCTAAGATTTATTGGTAGCCAAGATATCAAAACAATCCCTTTATTTTAAGGTCATATAAATAAATCAAATATAGTAGAAACTACCTATTTAACTGTAAATCCAGAAACTACAAGAATAAATAGTCTCTTTCATTTTTTTAATGGAAATAGAAAGAAAACAGTGGTCCCTTACATTAATAGTAGTAATAACCAAATATAAAATAAGGAGAAAGAGAGGATCTTTGAACTTTAGTCTCTAATATCCCAAAGAATATGATGAAACACTAAGATAGATTGATAAAATAAGTAGGGTGAGTAATATATAAAATTTTTGCACACACTCTTGAGAGAATAAAGGATATTTATAAAGAGATAGATTTGAGATCAATTTGAGCAATTGAGCACATTGTTGAATTAGAAAGTGTGTCGGTGTAGATTTCCAAGCCACCCTAATCCTATATTTATGGAATTTAATTCCTTCATAATTTTTTTGAAATTTTTTAGGGGTCATTAAGTAAAATAAATCCACAATCAATTAATTTTTACCACATTAATGTTGAGCAAAGTATTGTTTTCAACAATACATGTTAATGTTATTTAAAGGGGGAGATTATTGAAAATAATACTCTGTCTCTTTATGATAATTTTGATGATCACAAATACCCTTAGTTATTTTCTAATGATTTTATTTAGTATTTTACAGGAATTTATCAATTTATTTTACTCTTGAAAAAATGAGAATTTATTACTTATGCGGAATCTGCTTTAGCGCGTTCTGGAATCAATATTCACATCTTACGTAGATGAATATAGCGCGGAATATACTTTAGCGCGATCTGGAATCACTTTTCATACCCAACATCGATAAACGTAGCATAAGGATGAAAGGCATGTATACTTTTTGAGATAATAGAAAAGTATGGTTAAACAACCATACGTTTTCAGCAAAGTATGGAAGAAGAACCTTACGTTATAAAGGAACCCTACATTTTGGCTATCAACAAAGTATGGAAGGAGAACCGTACATAAATTCTAAACATTACATTTGTTTCTCAAAAGTACGGTTCATCAACCTTATTTTTGTAAACAACCATACGTTCTTGGAAAAGTATGGATCATGTAAAAGTATGGATCTTTTACCATATGATTGAGTGTTGAAGTATGGATGATCAACCCTACTTTTGTGTTCAACCTTATTTTGTTAATCTTACGTTTGAAGGCTATGTTATTAACCCTACGTTTTGAGGCCACGTCATCAACCTTACGTTTGGCGTCGGAAATTTTGACAGACGATATTTAAGTGCGATGATCAGTAAGCTGATTTCTGGGCGGATTTCAAGCCGGATTTAAAGTCGTTTTTAAATTATGACTTTGACTGATTCAAAGTTGTTTTATTAATGGATTTAAGATCGAATTAAAAGGATATTTTTATGCCAAGACTTAAGGGAAGTTACGAATTCTCTGTAAATTCAAATTTTTGAATATCGCGAATCAGAAGGTGACTTTTATGGATCTAAATGTGCAGAAGATATGCTTTATTATATATGTTCTCTCTGAAACACCAGGTAATTGAGGATGTGATCGATCTATTATTGAAAAAGATGGAAAACAGAGATTGAAACTATTCACGATTGATCTGCTGATTCAAAAGGAGCGTCAAAGCTCTGTTCTTTCAAGAAGTAGGAACTTGATAGAAGATTCACCTATTATACATCAAATATCTACTATGGATCTACTACTGCTGAAGTTGTAAACTATATCTCTATATCTACTGCAACAGGATCAACTCAGAACTACTTCGTCTTGAAGATCAATATTTTTAGAGACTTCGATCCATCTGTTGTCAATTGCATTCTGTTGCAACTGTGAAGATCAACTGGAAATTTCTTTCCGAAATTATTTTTATTCTTCAGTAACCAGCTTCTCGTTCTAAGATGTGTAGGTTCATGTTTGAACCAGAAGGCTTTGTTTTGCCTTGGATTGTAAAGGTGTCACCTGCCTGTACTGAGTTGTGAATCGGTCTGTGGAAAAGAGGACCAAAAAGTGAAAATCATCAAGCTCGTGGAGTTGAGCATTGGTGGAGTGGACTAAGGGCCTTCTGTTCCCCGAACCACTATACATCTTTGTGTTCTTGATTTTACTTATTATGCTGCATGATCAAATATGATAAAGTATAAAGTACAGAACTCGTTCAAGAAAAGAGTTATCGAAAAATTTCAAAAGACACAATTCACCCCCCTCTTGTGTATAATCTGTAGATTCAGATCCAACAATTGGTATTAGAGGAGGATCTTCTGAAAGAGCCTTAGAAAGCTAGAAGAATTTAAGGATTATTCAACAGAGCATCATGACTGATACAAGAGAAGGGATTTTGATGGTCAGAGCACCATATTTTAATGAAGACAACTATGGTTGCTGGAAATCACGCATGATAATATATCTAAAAAACCTCAGATATAGAATATATACAAAGATTCTAACTCCTTATGAAATTCCTGAAAATCCTGAGACATGGAGTGCTGCTATAGAAGCAGAGTACGATATGAACTCGAAGGCTATGAATGCAATTATCTGCGGTCTAGGACCAGATGAATTTAACAGAGTATCTCAGTGCCCGACAGCATATGAGATGTGGCAAACAATAGCTGTGGCATATGAAGGAACAGACAATGTGAGGCAAATGAGATATGCAACTGCAAAACTGAAATTTGATACTTTCAGAATGGTTGAAGGTGAGAGCATTACCCAAATTAATGGGAGATTGACAAAAATTGTCAATAACATAACTGCTCCAGGAGAACCTATCAAGCAGGAAGATCAAGCATTAAAAGTACTGAGAGTACTTCCTACCTGATGGAATTTTATTTCTGTTGTAATCAGACAATCAACACTGGTCAAATATTTAACTATGAGAGAGCTGATTGGTACACTGATGATGTATGAAGATGAAATGAAAGATGAGTCTAATAAACATAAAGTTCTTATCAAAAGATAAGATACTACCTTGAAGGTAACTTCACAATAAAAGAATAGAAAGATGAAGAGCAAAGAAGTCAAAGATAAATCAGAAAGATATGACTCATCCAACTCAGATAAAGAACTGGCTCAACTAGCCAGAAAATTTAGAAAATTCTACAGTAAGAAAAGAGGCTTCAAAAAATCCTTTAAGGGAGATAATAAGGAAGTAAGATGTTATGAATGCAAAAATATGGGACATATCAGACCAGATTTCCCATAATTGAAGGATGCAAAGAAGAAGAAATTCTTCAAAAGGAATGACTTTGAGCAGAAAGACAAGAAAGCTATGAAAGCCACTTTGAGTGTATCTGAAGACTCTAGTAGCTCTTCTGAATCAAGCTCAGAGAAAGAAGAAGTCAATCTAAAGGAAAACATGTGTTTCGTGGTAGAAACTGATGAGGTAGCAGGTCACCAGAGAAGAAAAGATATATGGTACACGGACAGTGGCTGCTCAAGACATATGAGTGGAAACTCATTGAATTTTTCTTCACTCACTCAAAAGGAAGGAGGACTTGTCACATTTGGTGACAATGCCAAAGGAAAAATCATTGGCATTGGAACTATTGGAGATCTAAAGACAGTCTCAATCAACAAAGTACTTTATGTACAAGGACTAAAACACAATCTGATAAGTATCTCTCAACTTTATGATGATGGATATACTGTTGATTTTACTAAAAATTGTTGTACTGTTTCTAAAGATAAACTGTATAAATTTAAATCACCAAGAACTGAAAATGTCTATACTTTGGATTTAAATTCCTTGTGTAAACAACAAGTAAACTGTTTGACTCCTAAAGTAAGTGAATCCTGGATCTGGAATAGAAGACTTAGTCATTGCAATGTATATGTTTTACATAAGTTATCTAAGAAACATTTAGTTTCTGATTTACCATGTCAAAAATTTTAAAGTGACAGATTTTGTGATGCCTGTCAACTTGTCAAGCAACACAAATCATCCTTCAAATCTGTTAATAAGGTTGCTAAATCTAAACCTCTAGAACTTATTCATATGGATTTGTTTGGACCTTCAAGAGTAGCAAGCTTAGCTGGTAAAATATATGTATATGTTTTAGTTGATGACTATTCAAGATTTACATGGATTTTCTTCTTGAAATTTAAAAATGAATCTTTTACTTTATTTGAAAGTTTCTGCAAATCAGTTCAAAATGAAAAAGGGTTCAATATAATCTCATTGAGAAGTGATCATGGTAGAGAATTTGAGAATCTGGAATTTAATTCCTTTTGCCGAAATATGGGTATTAAACACACCTTCTCTGCACCAAGAACACCTTAACAAAATGGTATTGTATAAAGAATAAATAGAACTGTTCAAGAAATGGCTAGAACTATGTTAAATGAATATAGCCTACCTATATGTTTCTAGGCAGAAGCTATGAATACAGCTTGTTATATAATTAATAGAGTTTTAATTAGACCTATTTTTAAAAATACACCCTTGAACTATGGAATAACAGAAAACCTAAAGTAAATTACTTTAAAGTTTTTGGATGCAAGGTTTATATCTTAAACACCAAGGATAATCTTGGTAAGTTCGATCAAAAATCTGATGAAGGTATTTTCTTAGGATATTCTGCTACCTCCAAAGCTTATAGAGTTTATAATAAGAAGTCAACGATTGTTGAAGAATCAGTTCATGTGAAATTTCATGAATCTGATCCCTTTGAGAAAAAGGACAAAACAAATGGATGAACTTGACTCTAATGATAACATGAGACTTGAGAATTTGAATAATGATTTTTAAAATGATATAAAATAAATTCAGTCCAGTTTAGAGGAACATGATACTGAAGAACCTTTAAATATATTACCTAGATAGTCTAGAACTCTAAATAATAATCCTTTAGAAACTGTAATAGGTAACCTAGAAACTGGTGTTCAAACTAGAAGAAACTTAGGAAACCTAGTGGAATTCTCTGTCTTCCTATCTCAACAAGAACCCAAGACTATAGAAGAAGCTTAAGATGATGAAATCTGGGTAATAGCAATGCAAGATGAATTAAACCAGTTTAAAAGAAATGAAGTTTGGGAATTAGTGGAAAGACCTAAGAATTATCTTGTAATAGGAACCAAATGGGTCTTTAGAAATAAACAGGATGACCAAGGCACAATAACTAGAAATAAAGCAAGATTAGTAGCTAAAGGATATAATCAAGAAAAAGGAATAGATTATGATGAGACTTTTGCACCTGTAGCTAGGTCATAAGCCATTAGAATCCTTTTAGCCTATGCATCTTATATGAATTTTAAATTATTTCATATGGACGTTAAATCTGCCTTTTTCAATGGTTATTTAGTGGAGGAAGTTTATGTTGAGCAAACTCCTGGTTTTGAAAACTCTCAAAAACCTAATTCTGTTTTTAAACTTACTAAAGCTCTTTATGGCCTTAAACAAGCACCTAGTGCTTGTTATGAAAGATTAAGTTCTTTTCTTTTGAAAAATGATTTTATTGTTGGTATGGAAGACCCAGCACTCTTTAAGAAAACTGTGAAAAATAATGTTTTATTGGTTCAAATTTATGTTGATGATGTAATCTTTGGATCAACTAATAAAACTCTTTGTCATGAATTTTCAAAATTAATGCAAGAAGAATTTGAAATGAGTATGATGGGAGAATTAAATTTCTTTTTGGGTCTTCAAATATTTCAAAAAGATTTTGGAAATTTTTTAAATCAAAGCAAATACATTACTGATTTACTTAAGAAATTTGGTCTTGAAAACAGTAAGTCATTTACAACTCCTATGTGTACTAATATAAAACTTGATTTGGATGAAACTGGGAAATCATTTGAAAACAAGTTATATAGAGGTATGATTAGTATCTTGTTATATCATACTGCTAGAAGACCAGATATAATGTATTCAGTATGTCTTTGTGCTAGATTTCAATCAAATCCTAAAGAATCCCATCTAACTGCTGTTAAGATAATTTTTTAGATATTTAAAAGGAACTGTTTTTCAATCTCTTCTTTATCCTAAAACTTCTGATTTTAACTTGATTTCATATTCAGATGCTGACTTTGGAAGTTTTATATTATATAGAAAAAGTACATCAGGTACATGTCACTTTTTAGGAAAGTCCTTAGTATCATGGTCTAGTAAGAAACAACATTCAGTTGCCCTGTCAACAGCTGAGGCACAATATGTTTCTACTAGAAGTTTTTGTGTACAAGTGTTGTGGATGAAAAACACTCTTATGGACTTTGGATTGAATTTTAATAATAAACCTATTTTATGTGATAATACGAGTGCAATTAATATTTCAAAAAATCCTATTAGTCATTCTAGAACTAAGCACATTGATATAAGGCATCACTTTTTAAGAGATCATGTTATTAAAAAGGATATATTTTTAGAATTTATAAATACTGAAATTCAATTAGAATATATTTTTACTAAACCACTTCCCACTACAAGGTTTGATTTTATTAAGGGGGAGCTAGGTTTATTTAATTTAAAATAATTTTTATTTTTTATTTACTTTTATTTATTTATGTAAATTTTATTTTTTTTATTGAACACTGTTTAAGTTTTTCTTTCTTTCGTCATATGAAAAATTTATTTGTTTTTAAATATATGTAATGATTAGTGATTACACGGTAATCAAGGCTATCAGAGCCTTTTTGACTTCTAAACCCTTTAGAAATCCGAAAATCGCACTTCCTCTTCTAAAACCCTAACCCTCGAACTTATGAAACCCTAACCTTCAAACCTTCAGAGACTCTTGTGGAAATGGTAAGGACTAAAAGAGCCAGTGAGGCCGAGCCAAGAAATTCCAAGAGACAATGCACCGAGGGAAGAAAAATCTTACAGGGCAAGGTAATCGATCTCAACTGGTTATTTTAGAAAAATCTGTTGTTGAAGCAAGTGCTATCATTTCAGAATCTTTGACAGATGTTCAATAGTGAGAATACGGAATTTCTGTATGAAGTATAACTTACATACTTCTTTAAATCTGTACAGTTTAGTCTGGGAGATACAGAGGACAGTATGATGGCTAAAATAGAGGATAGGGATTTCTCAATCTCCTTAGTAGAGATTAGTCATATTCTCAACTGCCCTCATGAGGAAGTTTTTCATTTCGACTTGAATAATATAGGATATTCTGTGCATAAATATGAAGACATCATGTCTTTTTTTTTGTACCAAGACAATAAAGAAAATGTTTGTCAAGGATTTGGAGTCTGATCAGAAGATTTTGGTCAAATTCATTCAGACTGGAATAGCTCCACAGATGGAAAAAATGGAGAAGATTTTATACCCTGATATGTATATAATGTTCCTTATGTTAAGTGATATTAAGTTAAACTTTCCAAGATAGATGATAAGGTATCTCAGTTACTGTTGTCAAGGCGAGGCCAGGATGAATTTCTACCCATTTGGTAGATTTATTTCTAAACTGTTGTTTAAGAAAGACATGCTAAGATTAGTGGATGCTAGAGTTAACTGTCATCACAGTAATACGTTTAATGCTGGAACTTTGAGGAAATTAGGATATTTCTGGAGCACAATTAAAGGAAAACTTTTGCTAGTAAGAGCTGCGGAAGACTCAGAGAGTGCTTAGGATTAAACAGCTAAGTCCAAGGAGGGACAAGCTGAATCCAGAGTCAGCTATGTTGCAAGAATAATTCCATTTGAAGTGGCAGATGTTGAGGAAGACAGAAGTCAGGAGGGACTTCAATTAAAAAGAAAGAGACCAGTAAATGAGGAAGTCACTTCCCCTACTTTGGAAACTAAAACAGAAGCTTTATTTTCTTATTCTTTTGTAAGGGAAGCTATTTTTGATAAGACCATGGAAGTTGTTACTGAGAGAACAGCTCCAGTAGAGGAATCAGGAGCTCAAGAAGAAACTCAAAGGAAAAATCAGGAACAGATTGTAGCTGATGTTGAAGTTTCACTTCAACAGGAACAAGAGATGGAGGCAGTGCCTGGTGAAGAAGTGGACAGACCTCAAGAAACTTCTGACTATATTGTTCTTGAAATTCTAGTGGAAGACAAAGATGTAGATGAATGTGATGATCATGCTTTTTAAGCTCAAACAGAGGTACTTCAAGAGGATTTTTCTGTGGAGGAGTTTGAAAACTCTAAGGAAAAATATGTGGACCAACCTTCTCAGAACAAAGAAAAAGAGAAATCTGATGCTGAATCATTGCCTTTGGTACTGTTGCATCAACCTAAGAATTTGAATCGAGAACAGGGTGCATCTGATTCAAGAAAAGAAGAAGTTGAAGAACTGTACAGAAAGGTATCTCAGTTGGAATCTGAGAATGTTTCTCTGAGAAATTCCTTAGATTTAGAACATTTAAAGTTTCAAAAACTAAAGGAGTGTACAGTTTCAAGGCAAGAAGTTGCAATGTTTAAAGAGGATATGCTGAATGCTGTTACACAATTAAAATCTGAAATGGTTATGAAGTCAGATTTATCAGATCTGAAGTTTTTTATAGAGAATCAATTTGCATTAGTTGAAAATAATGCTGTTAGTGGATCAGGTACTTCGCCGGATTTAATCATAAGGTTTCAGGATATCACAGCTGCGTTGAGCAACATGAAAGACAGGATACAAGATCTTCAATGTAACAGTGCTCCTTTGTCATTGTTGTTGGACAATTAGAAGTTCTTAGTGGATCAACTGACATCTAGTGAGCCACCGATCAGAATTCTGTTAGATCAGTTATCAGAGAACCTATCAGTATTTGTTGAAAAAGAGGAAAGGATGCATGAGGTTTTTAGAGTCAATTTAATTGAGGATATTCATTTGACTCAAGAGAACAGGGATCTCATTATCAATCTTGGATATGGGATGATGAAGAGACTTCGGGAACAATTTACAGAAATCAAGTCTATAATCTAGAGGAGATAGACCTTGTTTCCTATATTACCTAAACCTTGATTCCTGTGTATATCATGGTCATTTATATACTACTGTTTTTGAATGAAAATTTTCTCCATTTTTTATTTTTTTCTTTCTTTATTTGTTTTACTAACTTTATTTTTAATATTTTAGTACTCCAGATTTAATTATTGATAAACAGTTCTTAATAGCATTTACTAACAGTTCAGTGCAATATTAAAAGTGTTAAAATTCAGAATTTTTCATTCTTTTTTATATCACAAAAAGGGGGAGAATTTGGATAAACACAACATCAACACTTAAATTTTATTGAGGGGGAGAATTCATTTTATTGAGGGAGAGAATTAAATGAGAAATTTGAATTTACAATTATCTTTTTGGTGGAGAAGTTTTTATTTAAAACTTTATAACGCATTTTGAAAGTTAATTTTGTTTAAATAATGTTAATTATTGTATGGTTTTTATGATCATCAAAAATGGGGAGATTGTTGAGAAAAGTATTGTTTTCAAGAATACATTTTAATGTTATTTAAAGGGGGAGATTATTTAAAATAATACTCTGTCTCTTTATGATAATTTTGATGCTCACAAATACCCTTAGTTATTTTCTAATGATTTTATTTAGTATTTTGCAAGAATTTATCAATTTATTTTACTCTTGAAAAAACGAGAATTTATTACTTACGTGGAATCTGCTTTAGCGCGTTCTGGAATCACTGTTCTCATCTTACGTAGATGAATATAGCGCGGAATCTTCTTTAGCGCGTTCTGGAATCATTGTCCATACCTTACGTGGATAAACGTAGCGTAGGGATGAAAGGCATGTATACTTTTTGAGATAAGAGAAAAGTATGGTTAAACAAGCATACGTTTTCAGCAAAGTATTGAAGAAGAAACTTATGTTAGGAAGGAACCCTACGTTTTGGATATCGACAAAGTATGGAAGGAGAACTGTACGTAAATTCTAAACGTTACGTTTGTTTCTCAAAAGTATGGTTCATCAACCTTACTTTTGTAAAAAACCATACGTTCTTGGAAAAGTATGGATCAAGTAAAAGTATGGATCTTTTACCGTACGTTTCAGTGTTGAAGAAAAAGTATGGATGATCAACCCTACATTTGTGTTCAACCTTAAATTATTAATCTTACGTTTGAAGGCTATGTTATAAACCCTACGTTTGGAGGCCACGTCATCAACCTTGCGTTTGGAGTCGGAAATTTTGACAGACGATATTTATGTGCAACGATCAGTAAGGTGATTTCTGGGCGGATTTCATGCCGGATTTAAAGTCATTTTTAAATTATGACTTTGACTGATTCAAATCCGTTTTATTAATGGATTTAAGATCGAATTAAAAGGAGCTTTTTATGCCAAGTCTTAAGGGAAGTTACGACTTCTCTGTAAATTCAAATTTTTGAATATCACGAATCAAAAGGCGAATTTTATGGATCTAAATGTAGAGAAGATATGATTTATTATATATGTTCTCTCTGAAACACTAGGTAAATGAGGATGTGATCGATCTATTATTTAAAAAGGTGGAAAACAGAGATTGCAACTATTCACGATTGATCTGCTGATTCAAAAGGAGCGTCAAAGCTCTGTTCTTTCAAGAAGTAGGAACTTGATAGAAGATTCACCTGTTCTACATCGAATATCTATTGTGGATCTACTACTGCTGAAGTTGTGAACTATATCTTTATATCTACTGCAACTGCATCAACTCAGAACTACTTCGTCATGAAGTTCAATATTTTTAGATACTCCGATCTATCTGTTGTCAATTGCATTCTGTTGCAATTGTGAAGATCAACTAGAAATTTCTTTCTGAAATTATTTTTATTCTTGAGTAAACAGCTTCTGATTCTAAGATGTGTAGGTTCGTGTTTGAACCAGAAGGCTTTGTTTTGCCTTGGATTGTAAAGGTATCAACTGCCTATACTCAGTTGTGAATCGGTCTGTGGAAAAGAGGACCAGATAGTGAAAATCATCAAGCTCATGGAGTTGAGTGTTGGTGGAGTGGACTAGGGGCCTTCTGTTCCCGGAACCACTATACATCTTTGTGTTCTTGATTTTACTTATTCCGCTGCATGATCAAATCTGATAAAGTATAAAGGACAGAACTCGTTCAGGAAAAGAGTTATCGAAAAATTGCAAAAGTCACAATTCACCCCCCCCCCCTCTTGTGTATAATCTCTAGATTCAGATCCAACAATTAAATCCAATACTCATATTAGTTTTCTTGACACCACCGAGTACTGAGTAGCCTCCATCGGGTAGTCGGTGGTCTCCCTAATACTTGGTACTTACTAACACCTATCACTGGCTGGCTTATTCACCACCATATCCTGGATAGTATAATACTATAGAGAATACTCTAACTATACATCTGCACTAGCTATCAAGATCACCTCCACCGAGTAGCTAGTGGATTCTTGTAGCTTCTAGACACACTTCCTCATGTTACTAACTAGCTGGTATCTGTCCTATGGCTAGATGATGTAGTCTACAGAGCATAGATTCATGAAGATCCTTCTCCGCTTCCTTTAACACTCCTCTAATATGCTTTTAGACTTCTTCTAATAATTTAAAAGTTATATTAGGATGATTTCAAGGTTCCTTAAAGTATTTCTAACATGATGTTGTCAATCTACCTGTATATCACTTAATTAAAGGAATTAAACACTTTAAGAGTGTTTTTTATCCTTAAAATAAATCAATATAAAGGATAAAATATTATTATCCAAAAAATTTTAATTTAATGTTTGGAATATCTTATAGTGTACTTCTTCCCATTTTCAGATCTCAATTTCTTGGTGTGATTTCTAATATCTATTTCAACTTCCCTTCTATATATCTTAAGAATATCAATTTAATTTGACATGCACATTAAAAATATAAATCTTATCATTCCTATGAAATCATAAATTAATGTGATAAAATAAAATTCAACTTTTTGTAGAATTATATCTCTTAGTCCCACACATATTTGAGTGAATTAATTTTATAGGTCTTATTGATTATGTCTCCACTCTCTTGTGCTTCCCTTGGTCTATTTTATATTCTTAATAGATCATAAAAAAATGATCTCTATCTCAGATTAATTGGGGATAATACCTCACCATAATTTCTTTAGTGATATTTCTCAAATTATTTTAACCAATATGGACAAGTCTTCAATCCATATATTTTTTCCTTCTCTAGCACTAAGATGATAGGAATTACTGGGATCACAAATCCAAAATAAAATCACATTGATTCTTCCTCCATTTATAATAATCCTTCCATAAATAATTATATTAATGAGATTATTTTTCTTATTAATATTACCTAATTTCCTTTATTACATAATTAAATATAACTCAAAAAGTTATGCCTAATACCATAAATAAATAAAACCTCAGGTGAGTTAGTCAAGATTGTTCAATTTTAGCTAAACCAATTCCTTTGATTTTTAACATGTTCTCATTCTTGAACGTCACAACACCTCCATCATGTTATTTAATATTTTTTTATGATCTTGGTATATTATTTAATATGTAAAGTGCATTCATTGTCAATAACTGAGGGAATGTTCATTTATATGCATTTTAAAGCCCCCTCTATGATCAATGATTGTTAAATTTTTCTTCTATGTTGAATCTTTTCAACATTTTAAATTTGTTTTTGTTGTCCTGGAGGTATGTTCAAACACACCTCAACATAGTTACTTTGCTTATCATTCCTTATAAAAGTTTCCTCAAGTCCTTCAAACCTATTTTGGTCCAACACAACATATGAGTTTTTATTCTTTATTAGTCCCCTCAAAGGTCTATTTCTACAACTATTTGAGATGCACCACCTAAATTATGGCCTACTTTGATTACTAGGAAGAGACATATTGTAATAGAAAACATAATAATTGTGTCTATAAGTTCCAAAAAATTAATATTAGCACTTGAACTTGGATCTTCAATAAAACTATTGAATTTATCTTTAAAAATGTGCTTCTAGTTTTGATACATGATCGACCTTATTTTTCATAGGTTTTGAAGAATATTTCATTTTCTAGGAACTATTTAACACTTTAACTATGGTATAATTCCTTTGAGAATTTCTCTAAACCCATTTTTCCTTATAATTTCTCATGGAATCTATATTTCTAAGTTTTATAGATTTAATAATTTTAAATTTTACAGGTTGAGAAATTACCTGATAATCTATACAACTTCTTTGAGAATTATGAGTTGAATCATTATTTACTTTAACAACTTTATGATAATCAATATTTATCTTTACATGAGTCTTCTCATCCTTCAGACACCTTGACTTGGACTTCTTATGTTCTTCCCCTTGAGGATCCATATTCTTCTATGATACTTTTATAAATCTTTATTACTCAAACACTTTTACCTTGAGAAGTTTTATCTCCGCAATGTAATCATTTTATTTTATTTTTCTAACTCGTCTTCAACTTTCATCATACTTCCAAATTCCTTAATAATATTTTTAACTTTATTTTTGAGCCTAGTGTTTCCTTATTGATAGAATTTAAGTTATATCCCTAGTATGTGAAACATGTAAGTTTAATCTCTTTATTCCTCTACTATTGTAGCTATCAAATTTTCCTTAAAAATTTTCCATAAATTTATTATCTTTTCTAATAAATTCATCCTCTTAATCTCCACTTAAGAAATAGTTTCCTTCTTCCAATTTTTTCAACATAATTCTATTTTTCCTTCTAAGTGTATTCTTTTTTTTCATCAAATTTATTATAGGTTTTAACAAATTTTTCTTTTAACACCAATTATAGTTATTATTATTCATCATTATTATTTGATTCTATGTATTTATCTTATTAGGACAATATACAGAAAAATTTACAATTCCTCCACATTTAAAACATTTAAGTGAAAATTTTCATTTATATTTATATTTCCCATTTTGATATTTTTATATATGAGAGCCATGATTTTTTCTATGATTCTCATAACTCTCATAATATTCATCTAAAAGACTTTGGGGATCAAGAAATTATTCCTCTTTGATCTTTTTCTTGTTTAATACATTCAAATCAGTTTCTTATTTTGATTTTTTTCTTGAAAACCGGTGTTTTTATCATCACATAACTTCGAAGAGTATTATGTATCTCATAAATAGATACATATTTAATTTCTTCCTAATAGTGATATTTGTTTCAAATCTTTCTATAAAGTTCCTCATTGATTTTTTAACCACATTTGAATCATCTAAATTTTTTCCAAAGCCTCTAATATGACTAATTATCTCATTTAGCCTTGTGAAATAATAATTATATAATACCATAACTCCAGTAACCTAGATCCAGTGGTTATTTTACTACATTGGAATAAAATACAAGGGATCACATCCTAAAGGATTGAATAGTTTAATAGTCTTGGGACACTAGATACATACATGATTCTCACATTACATCCAAAAAAATGAAATATAACTAAAAACTTCTAGTGAGAAATTTATTATTTATTCTATTAATCCTTGATATCATTTATAGATTCATTATTAGTATCCTGGGGAATGGAAAACATAATAAATTGTGAGTGAAGATGCTTGAAAAGGGAAAGGGTGAAACAGAATCTTCTATAGGATAAACAAACCATGAATAATGTGATAGAGATAAACAATATTCAAATATTCCATATAAATTATATCATAAAAATGGGACTAAATACAAGGATGAAATAAAAACATAAATAATAAAATGGATAATAATTACTAGTTTCATAATGATAGAATGCATAATGTCAAACATCATAGTCTCACCATTGAGGCATCATGCCAAGACATCATATATAAATAGGTAATTCTTGTATAAAATACCCAAACAAGTTTGTCTCATGAGATATATCGATGCACTGAGGGGCTATAATGATCCCTTTCCTCACATACTAAGTCCAATGTATCTATCATATGGAATAAATTAATAACAATTCAATACTTAATCAATATAAATATTTGTATTAAAAACTAGAATATGAAATGCTAATATTCTCCCTAGATAAAAATAGAACATCATAACCATAAGTCATCCATATTAATAAAGTGGATGGTATAATTATATTATGTCCATAGTAAAACATAATATTCATCAAAGTATATTAACATAGATAAAAATACTTTTAAAATATCAATGGAAAATTTCTCTATGAAAATAACCATCTATTTTTAAATCAATTATTTAAAATAAAAAAAATAAACATTTTAGGAAAAAAATTCATTCAAAATAACCATGGAAGCTTGTAAAGGTATCTTAAATACAAATAATAGTCATTATAGTCATAAAATCCTAGTAAACATTAAAAAAAATATTATGTTCACACCTTTTGGTAAAAAGTACCGTGTTCAAAAAACAATATGAAGATTATTTTTATACATTTTTATATAAATTAAAACATGGGTAAAAATGACTTAATAAATCATTGGATAATATTAAAAACATTCTTGAAAACATTTTTAAAAAATATTTACATGGGAAAAAAATTCCCCAATCGAATATAAAAAAAATTAGATATTACTTAAAAATAATCTTTTAAATTTTTGAGTACTTAGTGATAGGGAAAAAATGAAAAAAATTAATTTATTTAGATAGAAAAATCTGGATAAAATATATTGGATTCAAGATAAAAATATCATATAATTACTCTAACAAAAACTTAAATATAAATAATCTCGAATAAGGATGAGATTGTAAAATAAACCCTTACCTCAAGTTTGACTAGACTCATAAGTGTTTTTAACCTCCTATATAATAAATTTAAATTTATTATAATTCCATACTAGAGCCATACTTATAATTATAATAAAATATATTATCCACTTATAATATTTCAACATCCTTTTATTAATAATTCTTTAATAAATTCATTATTTCTGAGTATTAACTATTTCATTTTTCATTTATGTTTCAATTTTGAAGTTGTTATCATTGCATATTGATAATGGTTACATGTCTATATAATGTTAATAATGATATAAATATAATATATATTCATTATATACATATTTATAATCAACCATGAAATGTGGACATGAAAATGAATCACATCAATTCATGAAGGTGGTAGTCCACATATACGCATGAGCGGTATTATCATTTTTTAACGGGTGGAAGAGTAATGAGGTAAATGATATAAAATATTTAAAAGATCATAATTATGTAATAAATATCATATATATTCATTATTTTCATCTTTATAACCATCCATGTAAAGTGGGGATGAAAAATAAATTACACCACTTTGTGGAGATGGTAGTTTGTGCGTACGCATGAGTTGTGTTTTCATGTTCCATAGGATGGAAAAGAGGTTAAAAATGGTTGAAACATAATCATAATAACAACTAAGTATATTTATGATAATGGATTAATTATTTTAGTATGGTTATAATTGATTTATAGTAATTAGAACAATTAATAATCATGAAAGACTCTGTAAAGATGATTGTCTCTTCTTAGAGAGACCACCTTTGGATTAGGCTTTAAGACAAATTAGGATGGTGTTAGGATAATAATAGAATATAAATAACTAATATAATTAATATATAAATGTTTTTAGGTAGTTACTTTCCAATATAGAGTGGTCAATTATTGTGAATAATCGAGGAGAGGTGGTTCCCTTTTATAAGTGAGGGGAGGGACATAAGAAATTACTTAAAATATTTCAATAATATGTGGTAATTTTCATGTGAAAGTTGATCCAAATAGTAAATAATTTAAATATATAATAATATTTTGTTTAATTATCTTCAAAAAATAATTATTATATAATATTATGTGGCATACTTACCCTTATCTCTTAGTTTAAACTCCCAGTAAACCCATTTTAACCCTAACTATGGTGACATAATTTTATAGTTTTTACTATCGTGATTAGATAGAATCAAAAGATATGTACCATGAATTCTCACAACTTGATTAATATATATCCATGAAAGGCGTTCAATAGGTATAACTTCCCTTTTAGTGAGTAAATTTGTGCACTTGGTTAGTTGATCAAAAATAATCTATACAGAATCATTCTTCCTATGAGTCTTTGTCAATCCAGTGAAAATTTATATAGTAACATAATCCCATTTCCACATAGGAATAGTTTTGGGTTTCATGAATCCTTTAGGATATTGTCTCTCTGCCTTTACCCAATAACATATTAAGTATATTTATACATAATCTACAATTTCTCATTTCATGTTATCCCACCTAAAATGTTCCTTTAATTAACGATGAATTTTAGTGCTACAAGGGTGTATAGATAAATTTGAGCTATGACCTTATTCTATTAATTATTTTTTCACTCATGCGTAGATATAAAAACTAACATGTTTCTAAATTTCAAAATACCATCCTCATAAGGGAAATCTACCAACCTCCCCTCATTCACAGCTTTGATTTTCATTTGGATATTTTTTTTCATCAATATAGAAACTACTTATTTTCTTCAATAAGGTTGGTTTGGAAATCGTTTAGAATAGATGTGAGGTTTTCCATTTCTTAATGATTCCCATATCCAACTTTACTAAATCCATGAATATAGAATCTTTAACAATCCTAATTTTAATCAAAAATCTATAATATTTCCTACTCAACATATTATCCAAGTTATTTTAATTCCTAAAGTGGTATTGTATTGAGAAATTATAATCCTTTAGTAGTTCTAACCATCACCGTTGCATTATATTGATCACTTTATATGAGAATATCCACTTTAAGATTTTTAATCTATATATATTTTACATATTTTATCATAAAAATAATTCCTTTATATCATCAATGAAAATTATTCATGATTATTTTACAATCATGATTCATAGGAAACAAATTTTTCATTCTTTGAAAGGATGCATTTAAGTCCTTTGTTTGATGCATCACTATATATCACAAATTCATCCCTTCTTGATGGTAAAGTCAATATTGAGGCATTGAGAAACCTCTTCTTTTATTCTTCAAAAATTTCATTACATTATTCTAAGCATATAAACATAACCCCTTTATGTTTTAACTTTACCAATGGGTTATCTAATTGATAAATTTTTTGAACAAATAATCAATAGAAACTTGTTAATTCAAGTATTTTCAGTGGATTTCTTTTGTAAAGTCTATGCAACTCTAATGTGTTAAGGAATGGCCATGACCTTCTCCCCCAATTATGGTCCCATAAGCTTGTGCTCACCAAATTCATCATAATGCATGGTTTCTCTACATCGTTTCCCATATACAATTTCATAAGACTCCATAAAAAATCTTGAGTGGAGGATATTTTTACAAGATAACTCGATGAGAGGGAGATGTTGGTTCCAACTTCATTTGAAGTCCACGGAGTAGCCTATCAACATATCCTTAAGTGTGTGGTTAGTTTTTTTATATTATCCATATATTTCAGGGTGATAGGCTATACTAATGTTACACTCTTTTTTTATATCATGTAAGATACTTTTAAAAAACCTTAAGTTTTACTGTAAATCTCGATCAGATAAAATAGATAGTGGTGTTCCAAGTAGTCACAACCCAACTAATTAGGGCTCTCCTGGCTGGCGGTAAGCTGAGTGTGGAACACCAATCATACCTCTGATGGGATAGGGAATGTATAAAAGTGTTTTGTAGGAATAAAATTGAAATGGGGGGACTTATACTAATATACAGGTGTACGCACAAACAACTAGCTCCATGTAATAGTGTAGAGATATAATAAAATATTGAGACATATAGAGTATAAACCATGCATTCAACAACCACTAAGAAATAAATCCAAATTTAGTAGTGTAATGAAAATGGTATAAAGTGAAAAAATTAGTGCTCAACTAGAAATGAGTTTCCAACCTAAAAATAACTATAAATAGGGAAATACTGAATAGATCCTGACTCACAATCTCCAAGGAAAACCACCAAACACGGTCAACACCAAGAACCGCTAAGATCTACTAAAAATAGGTCCAACAAGGTCACCACTGATCTATCTTTCATCTTCATAAGACACAATATGTGTAGGAAAATACCATTTAGGGGTGAGTATATAAATACTCTGTAGGATTCCCTAAAAATCAAAAAGGGAGAAATATAAATAGAAACAGTCAGATCAACCTATAAAGAAATAGGGTGAAGAAAACCCAAAATCATATTGTTGCTCAAAATACTCCCAAGAAAAAATGGGATATATATTGTTGCTCCTAAAGGTCCCAAGAAAACCCAAATAGAAATAGAAATGGGATATTCATATATTCCAAATAAATAGAAAACCCAAAATCATATATTCTCAAAATACCCAAAATCATATATTCTCAAAATACTCCCAAGAAAAAATAGAAATGGGATATTCATCTCCACCACCCAAATAAGAATTATGATATATATTGCTTCTCCTAAAGGTCCATCTCTGATTCCTAGCACCACACATAGCCTCATAAGAATCGGTGTGGAGGGCCTATCGGAATAGCCCGAAGGCCTTCTTTTATTATTGATTTTTTTGATAACCCCCCTTTTAAGGGATGAGGGGGAACCATTACAATGCCTGTAGGCTTAAATATTACATGGCCTGTAGGCTTATGAGACATTACATGACCCGAAGGTCTTAGGGAATTCAACCAGACTATAACTATAAGGAACTGCCCCTCCCCAGCATCTTCATCATGATAGTATCTCTCCACCTTTTCATAGTCGTCCATATAAGATTACCATGCAATAATAGGCTAGTACATATGGAATTTTCATACCATCTTATTCTTCTAAATCGGTTGGTTCTTCTCTGGTGGGTGTGCCAGCTCTGAATCCTCTTCTAGGGCTGCTTCTTTTTTTAGAGTCTTTCTGGGGAAATAGCATTTATCATGTGGCTCTAAGGCCTTGAGGTGGCCCGAAGGCCTTGTGGTGGTCCGAAATACTTACCATCCTGAAGGTCTTGAAGGACCCAAAGACCAAACCGGTCACCCGTAGGCCCAAATGGGTGAATAGTTTCAACTACCATAGTACTGAATAGTAACTGCTACATTACCCACTACAGTAATTACTACAGTAATCCATAAATTATCCCTCATCTTGGTTTTTATCTTGGGTCTCTTGTATTCACTTTTTGGGTCCTCACCAATTATACTGGGGCTCTTATGCTGTGTGCAGGGCCTACACCTTGCTAATACGCTCCATGACTGAGGGAGAAACTATCTACAGTGGGGGACCCTCTCCCTTCCATTGATCAAATTCAAGGGAGTACCACTCCATATATAAAGGTATCACACCCTATTATAGTATGGGGGAGTACCGAATCTAAATATATAAAGAGTATGGGGGACCTGTACCCCGGTAAGGTAGGAGTGTATCCACCCCAACATCTCTCTACTGATCAAACCTAATCAATGCCATAATCCAAGCATCACTGAAGAAAGATGTCACAAACTGAATCTAGTCGCCGCCAAAACCGGCACCAAACCCAGCCCATGACATGACCCGAAGGGAGTTCCCTATCCCCACGGGCTGGCACAAGTGCCCGAGTATCATTAATTTAGGTTTGGTAATGATTTACCCGAGTATGAAAGCACAAAACATTAAAAACAATCCATAATATAAATCTGAAATTTTTGAGCCAAACAAGACTTAAGTAAAAACCAGAACTGAGTACATTGGTTTAAAGATAATACATGTGGTCCAAATAAAAATAATTATAGCATCAATACATCCCCAAGTACTCCACATGACTAGGGGTCATCGCCCCCAAGCTGTCTCCACAACTCCGCACCAAGGATGGGAACTAACACCCTGAACCACCATCACCCTTAGCCTTTCCTTTACCTGAATCAAACATAACCAAGTATACTTAAACACAAGTGGTGTAAGTAGGGTTTGAGCCTAATCCCAATAGGATATCACCCAATGATTCTAAGGAGTAAGAAATACAATGTGAAAAAGAAAGTAGTTTTCAAACGCAAGGAAAAGTAGTGTTAAAATTTCAAGAAATGAAACCTCCAATTGAAAATAGTTTTCAATCCAAAATTTTCATAATATTAACACATTAAAATAGAAATAATAGATACTATATTTTACTTCCAAACACACCCTAATACATGTGTAAATAATACAAATCCAATGAGCAACAACATTGGGAACACCCCTAGGCACTAGGTTGTCTTGGGCCCTATGTGCCTCGTACCTCGGTGTAAAGTAACCATAGAAAAATCAGTTCTCATGCATGATCCACTATTAGGGAACATACCCATAATCTAGTGGTCCCCAATAATCATCCACATAGTTTAGTTAGAGTTTTCGTTATCCAAATGCTAAGTGAAACAGGGACAAAACACATCCGGTCCACTAGCCGTACAAGTACAAGTCCGCCCCGCCTAGGTACCTGGGATTCCCCTTTTGTGATCAATCAACTTCAGCATGAAACATAAATAAATTTTCATATAAAACAACATTACTGGTCAAACACAACCAATACAGTATCTATCACATTTTATACCACTTAAAACACTAAACAAAACACTTAGATTTTTCATAAAACAATTCCTCAAAATCTCGTAGTGTTTCGGACACAAAACTCCTTATAAACCTCACTTGCATACTATGTGCACATTTTTAAGTTTAAAAACATAAATTTCAGACTAATACATTTCATTTAAAACACAAAATCATTTTTAGGGCATCCCCATATGGTTCAAGAAAGGACATCATTGCAAAATCTCCATTTTTACACAACACAACTCTTAGAATTTCATGTGGTTCACAAACACCATTAAAACCAGATTTTGCAGAAACAAACACAAGGGATAATCATAAAAGTATTTTTATCCCTATTATAGTTCAATAAAATAAACTAATTACTTATAGGGTAGCCCCAATTAAACTAATAAAACATTTCCATGAAGAAACCCTCAATTTCACATGAAATTGGCATTTAGGATTCATTTTAAATACAAACACCACTAAAACTATTTTTTCAGAAATAATAAAATTAAATAAGAATGAAAATACCATAAAAACAGTAGTAAATTCACAAATATTTCATACACAATGGAATCACCTACCAAAACCAAGGAAACCCTTGAATCCTTTGTGAGAAAACTCAAACGCACCACCGCCACACATCAAGGAAGGTAAACCAAACCTAAAACCGGAATTTCAGACCATGAAATACAAGATAAAACCCTAATTTTTAAACCATACTTTCTGGAAATTAGTAACCTCAATGATAAGGGAATAAACCCTAAATACATTGGATGTAACCCTAAACAAATTGAAAGAAGAAAGAAGGAGAACAACTTACTTAAAATATCTTGTATACATCTCCCCAAAAAATACCAGTAGATGATTTTAAAAATACCAAACCCTTCAAGGTAGGTTAAAACAAGGATAATTAGATCATTTAGGAATTTTAATGGGGTAAAAAGAGTAAAAATTGAGAGAGTTATGAAGGAAATACTTTACCTCTTCAAATCTGGGAGATTTGAGGAAGCCTATGAAGTTCGGCACCAAATCGCAATTAACCAGAGCTCCAAAGAGTGGAGAGAGAGCTCAGACGCGCGTATGGGTTAATTGGTTTTGGGTGAGACTTGGAATCACCGAAAAATCCCAAAAATTGAATTAGTTATAACATAATCAAAATTTATTTTTAAAACAGGAATTGGGCTTTCGGGCAGGCCCAACCTCTTAGATAAAAACCCAAATAAACCCTGGTTATGGATTTCTAAAAGCTAAAAATTACTTGGTGGTGTTAATAGGTCAGGGGAGGTCATTTAGGAAGTTGAATGGATGAAAAATATTGAAAAATGAAAAAGTTATAAAAGATACAAAATTTGTTTTTTAATCTGGAATTGGGCTCACGGTTTGGCCCAATTCATGAATACTCATCTATTCCTCCCTAAAACCTAGGGAAACCCCCAAAACAAAGCAAGGATGTAAATTAAATGAAAAATACCTTTAAAATATGTATTTTATGTGACAATTATCCCCACCATAAATCATTCCGCCCCCGGAATTTCACAACAACACCAGATGCAAAAGCAAAGCCCAAATGATAGACCAAGACAGACTTCTTTGCCATGTTTTCACCCGCTTCAAAAAGGACGAACATCTCCAGTTGATCAAACAAAGGAAGATAATACTCTCACCAACCAAAAATAACCCCACTTAATTAAAATTATGAAACACATTCAAAACACATCCCAAAACAAAACACCTCAAACACTACAAGACGACGCTCAAGCAATCCACTTGAAACGAACAACGAACTCGAATAACGCTACCACAACATTACATAAACAAAATCATTGGGTGTTCTCCAACCCCATATTTACCCAAGTAACAAATTTTTGGATATATATACTTGAACGATACTACCTCTTACCTAGAATACACCAAGGAGAAAACTGAGTCACTAGTACGGGGTGACCCAATCTGGACATCCCACCACTAGGGAGAACTCAATTTCTAGGACAGAATAAGGATAACAATTGGGGAAGGAACGAACGGTCTCCCCGTCATAAGGGTTAAACTAACATTATTACTTTTCTACGAGAACATACATGATACCCATGACGGGTCTCCCCACCATAATAACAAACACAACTTTCCTTAAGACAAAATCAAGACACTAACAGGGGGCCTTGAATAGACTTCCCAGCATTAGGGGTAGATTAATATCAGAATTCTTCCAATGAAACTTACATGAGTCCCATTGTGGGTATACCCCAAGCAAAACCCAACCATATTAACTAAATAGTATGGTATAACAACAAAAAAACAACAGAATTTTAAGGAGCTGGCATGGCCGCACTGTTGGTTCACACGGTTTGGGAAATCGTGAGTTAAATGTGCGGATCATTCTGTCCAAATAGGAAACTTCACATAGTTTCCTGGGCCAAGGATCATGGATGTGTGGAGACAATGCGGTAGCTACTTTCTCTTATCACATGGTCCCCTGGGTAGGCACATGGTTACTTCTAACCATGCACAAACTATGCACTTTAACCTGCCTAACCCAAATTTTAAACTTTTCTCCAAAAACACAAGGGACCCCAAAGGGGAAAAAAATCAACTCAGGGTATGACATGGGAACAAGTTACTCACACCTCTTTCCACCAAATGTGAGAAATTGGAACAAGAAGACGACACCAGAGGTTTAAACTATTCATATCTTTCATATTGAGGATATGACCTTGACCAAAAGTTTGAACAACTCTATGATTTCCCCTAACTACGCACCAGCTTCTCTCCGGGGCCTATGGCTAGAGTTCAATGGATTAAAGCATCTTCGGCCTCGTAGTTAGGATTTGGAAACCCCTAAATTGAAAATCTTCTTCCTATTCCAAAAAAAATTATATTGTAATCTCAGATGGTCTCTTTGAGACATGACACACTTCAAACCCGCTTTTCCCCAACCCATCATTTTACCAAAACAAGAACTTAGTGGATTCACACACATCGCCCCTTTTTTTCTTCAGATGCTAAACAGCGGAATGAAAGGACATATAAAAACACATTCCTCTAGAACATAGTATTTAGAATTTCCAATAGGGAGACACACATCCAACAAAATAGTGACTCTCATAAGATTTCACAATCTTCACCCTTATAGTCAAATGAACACATGACATCGCAAGGCATCACCGAACATGACCATTGTGGATAAAATAAAACACAAGGAGAGGAAACTTGTACTGAGTCCCAAATAGCACATGATTCTAGTAAGTGTCCATAATATCCACTCTTGGCCAAATCTTGCACTCTGGTGGCCTAACATGAACTCTTGCTTCAATGAGACTCACGAAAGACCCAGAGGCCCTTTACGACATCATTCTACACTGACAACCCTGAACTTCATTGACCTTCGACAACTTAGGAAACATAAGAAACTAAGTACTATTTCAAACTCCCACAAACACTCTCCCACTATAGGGGATCCACATAATTGAAAAAGAAGAGGGGTAAACTCAATCTCCAAACCTCAAGAATAAAGTCTTTATGTTGATCAACTGGAGGATCATCCAACGGTGAATCACCATAGGCCAAACATGAATCATACATTAAAACTTTATGGGGGAGTACCCTAGCCTACAAGAAAACCCAAGGACCCAACCGATTTGTTCATTTGGTCACAACAAACCAAAAACTTGAACAGAACACATGAGTGGAGCCACCACATTGGCCTCCCAAACTTTAACTCAAAAGAGACCACTGACCAACACTTCATTCCAACTTATCAATGAAACACCAAACCAAAACATCGTTCAAACAAGAGGGGTTATTAAACTCGAAGCATCCCACAATAACAATCCTGAAAACACATAATCCATACCTCACAACCATACATTATCAAAACACAACACTTTCCTTCAAAAACATTATTAAAAAAACAGTATTGGTGGGTTGCGTGTTTACCAATGGTATCTCATGAGCCTCACACATGCATGTTTACATGCCACACTGGGAACCCACCTCATATACATCCATATTCCCAAATAAACCTATGCATGTGGTCACCCTTGAGAGCACTAATTACCAAAAATCAAACCTTTCCTCTTTTTAAAATCAAAACTTTTATCCACACTTTCCCTTTCTCAAAAACAATAACCATAATATCAAAACCCAATTTTTCATCAAAAAAACCAATTTAGAAAAGAATCCATAATTCAATAAAAGCACATATTCATGCCTTTCACAATCATTTCAAAACATTTCAACCCATTTCAAAACACTTCTAATTTCATGAAAAACACCATTTCATAAATCTCCATTTAATTAAGAACTCAACTCTTCTCATTTCAAGACAAGGTTCTAAAAGTTCATAATTTTTTTTATTCAGTAGTAACCAAACCCAAAATCCATCTTCAACCCCCACACAAAAATCCTAGAACACTTAATTTAATCCAAAACACTTTTCCACAGTTTAAAAAAAATTCCACTAGAAACATATTTTCAAAACCCCAATAAACATAGTTCATACTTTCAAAAGAGGTGTAAACACATAATTTACCCATTTGAAATAATTCTGAAATTTCATTTATAGGCATTAAAAAAAATAAAACGATTTTCACTTTACTAGAAAATAACTTTACAAAAATTCACACTCCTTAAAGTGAAGTCATTTTTTTTCTCAAAAAAACAAGTTTACAAGATTCCAAAACAAAGAGACACAAGACAATCTGAGAGGAAACTAGTTTCGGTGGGTGACTTGGACATATGGTTGGCAGCTATATTCCAATCACTTTACCATCATAGAGAGTATTCTAGGGAAATATCCACTACTCCACATGGCTTTCCAGGCCCTACGAGCTCACTGAGATTATTCGCCTAACTCTCTTTTTATTTCCCATAGTCATCATTAAACCAAGAAAACCAAAGGAATCAGATAAATCCACACTTCCCATGGTGACATGAATTCTGTGATGAGGTGTGCTGGCCAGGCACACTACCCATGACTGAAATTTCAAGTCCCAAAAATCCTAGCTCCATACAATGCTGACTCTTCCCCAAATAACATGACCCAAGGAGCGAACCTCCTCTGATACCATTTTGTCACGAACCGAATCTGGTCGCCGCCAAAACCGGCACCAAACCCATCCCGTGACATGACCCGAAGGTCATTCCATATCCCCACGGGCTTTCACAAGTGCCCGAGTATCATTAATTTAGGTTTGGTAATGATTTACCCGAGTATGAAAGCATAAAATATTAAAAACAATCCATAATATAAATCTGAAATTTTTGAGCCAAACAAGACTTAAGTAAAAACCAGAACTGAGTACATTGGTTTAAAGATAATACAATTTTTCTGAATAAAAATAATTATATCATCAAGATATCCCCAAGGACTCCACACGACTAGGGGTCATCGCCCCCAAGCTGTCTCCACAACTCTGTACCAAGGATGGGAACTAACACCCTGAACCGCCATCACCCTTAGCCTTTCCTTTACCTGAATCAAACATAACCAAGTCTACTTACACACAAGGGGTTTAAGTAGGGTGTGAGCCTAATCCAAATAGGATACCACCCAATGATTCCAATGAGTAAGAAATATAATCTGAAAAAGAAAGCAGTTTTCAAACGCAAGGAAAAGTAGTGCTAAAATTTCAAGAAATGAAACCTCCAATTGAAAATAGTTTTCAATCCAAAATTTACAGAATATTAACACATTAAAATAGAAATGTTAGATACTATAATTTAATTCCAAACACACCCTAATACATGGGTAAATACTACAAATCCAATGAGCAACAACATTAGGAACACCCCTAGGCACTAGGTTGTCTTGGGCCCTATGTACCTCGTACCTCGGTGTAAAGTAACCATAGAAAAATCCATTCTCATGAACGAGCCACTAGTAGGGAACATACCCATAACCTAGTGGTCCCCAATAATCATCCACATAGTTTAGTTAGAGTTATCTTTATCCAAATGCTAAGTGAAATAGGGACAAAACCCATCCGGTCCACTAGTCGTACTAGTACAAATCCGCCCCACCTAGGTACCCAGGATTCCCCTTTTGTGATCAATCAATTTCAGCATGCAACATAAATAAATTTTCATATAAAACACCATTACTGGTAAAACACAACCAATATAGTAGCTATCACATTTTATACCACTTAAAACACTAAACAAAACACTTAGATTTTTCATAAAACAATTCCTCAAAATCCCGTAGTGTTTCGGACACAAAACTCCTTATAAACCTCACTTGCATACTATGTGCACATTTTTAAGTTTCCAAAATAGAAAGGTCATCCTACTACATTTTAGTGAAAACACAAAATCATTTTTAGGGAAGCCCCATATGGTTCAACAAATGACATCATTGCAAAATCTCCATTTTTACATAACATAACTCTTAGAATTTCCTGTGGTTCACAAACACCATTAAAACCAGATTTTGCAGCAAAAAACACAAGGGATAATCATTAAAAACAGTATTTTTATCCCTATTATAGTTCAATAAAATCAACTAATTACTTATAGGGTATCCCCAATTAAACTAATAAAACATTTCCATGAAGAAACCCCCAATTTCACATGAAATTGGCATTTAGGATTCATTTTAAATAAAAACACCACTAAAACTATTTTTTCAGAAATAATAAAATTAAATAAGCATGAAAATAGCATAAAAATAGTATCCAATTCACAAATATTTCATACACAATGTAATCACCTACCAAAACCAAGGAAACCCTTGAATCCTTTGTGCGAAAACTCAAATGCACCACCGCCGCACCTCAAGGAAGGTAAACCAAACCTAAAACCAGAATTTCAGACCATGAAACACAATATAAAACCCTAATTTTTAAACCGTACTTTCTGGACATTAGGAACCTCAATGATAAGGGAATAAACCCTAAGTTCATTGGATGTAACCCTAAATAAATTGAAAGAAGAAAGAAAGAGAACAACTTACTTAAAATATCTTGTATAAATCTCCCCCAAAAATACCAGTAGCTGATTTTAAAAATACCCAAACCTTCAAGGGAGGTTCGAGAAATGATAATTAGATCGTTTATGAATTTTAATGGGGGAAAAGGGTAAAAATTGAGTGAGTTATGAAGGAAATACTTTACCTCTTCAAATCTGGGCGATTTGAGGAAGCTTATGAAGTTCGGCACCAAATCGCGATTAACCAAGCTCCAAAGAGGGGAGAGAGAGCTCAGACGCGTGGCTGGGTTAATTGGTCTAGGGTGAGACTTAGAATCACCGAAAAATACCAAAAAAATTTATTATTTATAACATAATAAAAATTTATTTTTAAAACAGGAATTGGGATTTCAGGCAGGCCCAACCCCTTAGATAAAAACCCAAATAAACCCTAGTTATGGATTTCTAAAAGCTCCAAATTACCTTGGTGGTGTTAATTGGTCAGGGGAGGTCATTTAGGAAGTTTAATGGATGTAAAATGTTGAAGAATGAAAAAGCTATAAAAGATACAAAATTTATTTTTTAATCTGGAATTGGGCTCACGGTTTGGCCCAATTCATGAATACTCATCTATTCCTCCCTAAAACCTAGGGAAACCCCCAAAACAAAGCAAGGATATAAATTAAATGAAAAATACATTTAAAATATGTCTTGTATGTGACAAAATTGTACCACATTTAAAAAAAATTATCTCCAATTCCAAAATAAAGGCTTACATCATTTCCTACATGAAAACCCACTCAAGATAGGCTACTCATGGGCCCAAATCCCTTAAGACGGAGATACATAAGCTGGAATTCCCAAGGTAAAAAATATATAGTGTGTATATAGTATACAAATTGTGCTATGGAGACCCTATGTATGATTATATACTATCCCCCATGTCCATATACTATGGATTATTATGTTCACTTTGACCATGCTTGAGTTCTCTTCCTATGTCTAGGTAATCTGGTCGTGCTTGTTCCCATGTATCATGGTCATGCCCGTGTAACAGGTTACGCCCGTGTAATTTTCGAATTACATGCCCATGTACTCCTGGGGTAAACATTTATCCACTAGTATCAAATCAGATGTAGTGTTCTCGATAGATGATGTGTGATATTTTATTTTCAATGAAACCCTTGTTGTCGTAGTTAGGCCCCACACAGCGTTTGCTCATACGAATTATAGATCGTGTACTTAAGAAATATCCAAAAACATGTGGCCTTTATTTGGGAGATGAGATATTATATATATATAACATTTACACCACTATTTGGATGCCTTAAATCTACCAAAATTGAAGGGGGTATCTGATTTTTGATTCCCAGCCTCTGATATCCAGAAATCGAAACTTTGTTCACCTGCGGGGTAGTTGTTGCGCCTCTCATTTTATTATGGGTTCCTAATACACAATGTTATAAACCACATCCCACAACACACCTTTATCAATCCAAAAAAACTAATCCATAGTTCATCCATGCATCCTCCATGATTCCCAGGGTTTGATCGCACTCAAATCTAGCCCGACAATGTCAAATCACCGAACTCATGGGACAAGGTTGAAGAACGTCAAGAACAATAAGGAAAAAGTATAAGAAGGTAGTGAAAAACATCATAGTATGGTGTGATTTCATACAATGATTATATAATTTAGGAAAACAAGGGTTAATATCAGGCATAATAAACATAAATAATTTGGTTTAAGAATACCAAATAAAATAGAGCTCATGTGAGGATCGACAAACCCCGGAAAGAAAAGGTAGATAAAAAATACATGATTGAAAATTTATTCAAGGGAATTCCATGAAATAACATGCCCTAACTCAAGAACGGATTAGTTTTTTGTCAAGAACATGTCCTCCAGCAAATATGATGACGATCTTACTGCATTCGTCGTCTATCTCACAAATTCTCTGATTCGTTGGTCATCATTCTATGTTGTCGAGTCTCCAATGCCAATACAATACTCCTCCTATCTAATATCCCTTAGTTATATGGAACACCCAAGGTATTTTTCATAATGGAATATAAATGATAGGGATTAGGGTTTTCATTTTTAAGAAAATTAATTAATTACTTAACGCACCAACCAACGGTCGCCTTTAACTGAACGTCTGATAATGACCAATTTTTATTGTGACTAGGGTGAAATCCACATTCTGGAAACAACCATGGTATTGAATTTACCATCAAAGATTTAATAAATAGGAAAACCATTTATCTTGAAATGATATTTGTGTGTGCTTTATTATATATTAATATTTTTAATATGTTAATTTTGGGGTCCTACGACACCCAAACATAACATCAACTCTGAGGGAAAATCCCGAGATATATATAGAAATATTTAAAGGATCAAACTACAAAATTCAAATTCATTAAATTCTCCCATTATTAAAGTCTTTTATCCCTTAAAAGAACAATCTACACAAAAATGAGGGGGTATTAAACTCACATATGGCTCTCACACTCCCATGAGCTCCACAATATGCCATGTTTCCAAAGTACCTAAACTAGAGGAATGGTATATCCATGTAGGAACCTATTTTATCTATCCTCAATCACCACTAGGTAATCCGTGAATATTAATCTATCCTCAATTTCCATCTCACCCCATTAAATAATTTTCATTGGTTCATGCACATATCTCCTCGAATGCGACACATAGAAGACATCATGCACCCAGTCTAATTAAGGGGGTAAGTCCAAGTGGCAAGAAAACTCTCCAACCTTGTTATGGATTTATAATAGTCCAATAGACCTCGAATATATCTTATTCCCCAAGACACATCTTCTCAATCTTCATAGTTGGGTGACTCTCAAGAAAACATGGTCTCCCTATTCAAACTCTAAAGGCTTACAATTTTAATCCACCTAAGATTTCTGTCAGATCTGATCTATCCTTGTATGCTCATGGATAACCTAATACTTCTTCATTAATGGATGCAATAATTATTTTTAATAGATGTCTCTCCAATATCAATCCAACATAAGGGTGACCTATAGGGTTTCCCGTGAATGGCCTTGAAAGGTTTCACACCGATAGTGGAATGATAGTTGTTATTATAAGAAATATATGTTAATGGAAGGTGATCCTCTCAACTCTGAATGAATTCCAGCGCATATTCTCCTAGTATATCCTTTATAACCAAGATGTTCCACTCATTGTTCTTGTCCATCTAGGGGTGAGACACTATACTCATCTAAAACTAAGTCCTGATAGCCTCCTACAAACCCCTCTAAAACCATGACATGAGCCAAGTATCATAGTCAGAGATGATCATCTTAGGTATCCCATGAAGCAGAATGATATTAGGCATGTACAACTATTCCAAGATCTTAATCAAACTCTACTCTCTAATGGTAAGAAATTGTGCTAATATGTTCAGTCGATCAATAATCACCAAGATAGTTTCATGGCCTCTTACTTTCTGTAGAATCCCCATCACAAAATCCATTGATATTTCAACCCATTTCAATTCCATGATCTCAAAAGGTTGATTCAAATATTCTATAACTTGATGTTCAAACTTTACCTACTGGCATGTGAAGCATTGAGAGACAAAATGAAAAACACTCCGCCTAATTTTACCCTACCAAAACTACTGCTAAAGTTCCTTATACATATTTTTCACACCCATTTGTACATATGGTGACCAAGCCTTTTAATCATAATATTACATTATTTTTAACATAAATCTCCATTAAATACAACCAAAGGATCAAAATTTATAGTGTCTTTGGAAGACTAGGTACAAAAAACAACAACATGAATCTAAAATAAAAATTATTTATTTTAATATTCATAAAGGGCTCCTAAATACCTTTTAGCTAATAAAACTTCATAGGATAACATGGGGAATACATGAAATAAAAAATTGAGCTATAAATCCCTATAAGGGAATAAACATGATGGAGATGTATAACATATCAGTCAAAATGTATTACATGATATCATACAAAAGCAAGGCTCATAAATAATCATATAAAAAGCTTAAATATCAAGGAATTATAAGATAATTTCATCATAGGAATGTGTAAGAAACATAAAACATAGTATAATCATAAGTCAATGCTAACCACCGAGATAACATCACATGGTTGACAAAGTCCCATCATGGATTAGGTCCACTCCTTAATCCCATACATAATGTATCTTGAGAGAAAAACAATATCCAATGAATTAGAGCGCTATCTCGGTGAACCCATCATAACATGTACATACTTATTTGTTCTACAGATGTAAATAAATCAAAATTCATAAACATAATATTTTCCCATGGAAAGAAATGGGTTTCATAATCTTTCCTCATATCATAATAAAATTAGATTTATTAAAGAAAATATTTGATAAATGATCATATTGAATGTATTAACCCATCAAAGGAATGGATAATAATCTAGGTATATATGTGAGATATATATATACGTAATTTATAAGCATTAAATAACATTAAATAGATAGATAAAGTTATTTAGAGAGATAAATATCATAACCCAAAGAAAATGGGGGTTTGAAGAGACCCCTTACCTTATGACTGTATTCGTTCTACACTTTTACTTAATGTCTTATATAATAAAATTAGATTCATTAATTACATAATTAATAATATTTTCCAAATATATTTGGTTTATTATAATTTTATTATGTTTATTAATAATTATTTTAATGAGATATAATGTTTAAATTTTTTGTTTCGAGCGCATTCATTTTATGGTCCAAAGGTCAGATCACTCATGGATAATTATTGAATTTATTATAAAATGGGAATACACTAAAAAAGTGGAATGAAATATTATTCATGACCTTACCAAAATTTAAATGGTCCCATGTATCCATATGTGTTCATGCATAGGGACAAATCATTGAGTAAAAACATTAACATTGCGCGGTTAGTTCATTTTGGTGGTTTTACTGACTAACGCAAACTAGATTCATTTTAATTAATATTATGGAAACATATTAATTAAATAACATGATATAAGTTATAATATAATTATTATAATCTCATTTAACCATAACAATAATTTTATGACCAGCCTTGAAGGTGGTGGAGGAAAATGAAGTGTGTTGTTCATGGTGGCGGTGAACCAACCATATTGTAAACAAAGCTTTCATTTTAGAAATGAAAGAAGGGAGATTTTAATATGAATATTACCAAATAATAATAAAATATTAGTATATTTAGGATATTTTTGTTATTATTTATAGTTGTATGGATGTTATATGGGGTGATAGAAGAAGAATAAAACTGAAAGAGATTAGTCGAGAATCTTACCTCTTCCTTTAGTCATCTCCTCTTACTCTACCTCTTAAGGATTGTTGAAATGGTATTTGGATGTCACTAGAAACACTAGTACATGGGGTATATTTTTATTAAGTGAAATTGGAAAAAAAATTGGTAAGCACAAAGGCTTAGAATTTTTGAGGGGGAGGGATGGTGCTGACTGGTGTTTATAAGGGGAGGAGAGAAGTGTTTTTTAATATTATATTAATTACTTTATTATTTTGGATAAATACTATCAATTGTATTGATTTTTATGACTATATAAAATAAATAATTCAAGTGAGTTTGAACTAGTGTTTTTTACATCATCTATGACTCAAATATTCATGTATTTAGCTCATAATGTTAAATACTATACTTTACTGTATTTCACTACTTACCAAAAATTCAACTATTTTAGAAAAATATAAAAAAAATCACCCGAAAAAATTTTAGACTCTGAAATTAGTAAAATAAAATCCATATTAAGAAAATAATTTTCTCAATATGAGAAATTTAATTTTTAAATAAAATCCTCATTTATTTGAAAAATACTGATATTAAGATTATGATCGATTTTCTAACCCTTTGAAAAATAATTTGAGGTATCACAAAATTATCTTATCATTATAATGTAACTTAATGTTAATTTATAAATATATTTTATATAAATAAACTTTCTTTTAAATCATTATATTTATTATAAAAATGAAAATAAATCATATATGTTTCACAAAAATACAAACACTTACTTTAACATTTTTAAAACATTTATTCACTTGTATCATAATATAAATATGCTATATTTTCATTTTATAATATTCCTATAAATTATTTTAAATTTTTATAGCTAATATTACTATTATAACGGTCATGTTACTATTCCTAATAGTCATATTATTATCCCAATGATCAGGTTACTATTCTAATATTCATATTTGTAATGGTCATATGGGATCCCTAATTACAATAAATACCTCATAGTTAATTCATTATTTATTAACTTCAATTTTCTCTCAAGGTTACATATATTTTTATTTTCAAGATGAATATTATAGTACAAATATTTTTTCTCATTTCTACAGTGTTGTTTATGATTGCAGTTATTCTAGTGGATCGAGCAGATCTAACTTTTCTTATTTTAGTTATCTTATTTTATATTTTTTTATCATTTTGTAATATTTTTAATTATTATGGACATTTGTATCCTCTAAGTTTAATGTTTAAATTAATATAATAAAATTTTATTGGTTTCATCATGTGGTGCATGTTCTTTATGTTACATTACTAAATCTGATGCAATTATAAGAAGAGAAATTACATTGATAAAATTTTAGGTTGTTATATTCTTCTCCCCTTAAGAAACTTCTCCCTAAAAATTTTATTTTATATACTAAGGTGAAAATATTTGACGGTGCTTCTTCTTCATTTCTTCTACTAGTTCCCACGTCTCCTCCTTGTACTTATGGTTTCACCATAGTACATTGACTAGGTGAGTTGTCTTATTGCATAGAACATTATATCTATGTTCTAAGATCTTAACCAGCTAATCCTTATAAGAGAGATCATTTTCCAGTTTTCCCACATTTAAATTCAGTATATATGATGGATATGGTATGTACTTCCTTAAGAGGGATTTTTGGAATGTGTAATGTACTTTAGAAAGAGATGGTGGGAGTGTTAGTCGACAGGCCATAGTTCTGATGCTATCGAGTCAAGTCGGACGCGAGGTAAGGGACTTCGTCTCAATCTCCTTTCATTGAGGCATATTTTCATTTATAAAAAACTTTATTTTTACGGTGTATAAACCACTTTGAATTTTAATTTTATTCAAAAGGAATATTTTTCTACGAATAGTTTTACTAAACAATAAAAAATAATGTTCCTTTTAACGTATGTGGTGACAACGACATTTTCCGCCGCCGCAGGTATTATTTGATCTTTGGCTTCCTCAATAAGCTGTAATGTTTTTTTTAAAGAAAATAAATACCTTATACTCTTTTAAGTATTTTCTGTATTGAAAATGGTTTTGAAAATGGATTTTTTATGTCAATATATTTAAGTGATATATTTTGATTGAAATGTGAAAATGTTTCCTTTCCTTTATATTTTCTGTATGTGATATGATTTTATATTGGTACTTGGACATTTGACGGGTGGTTACGTGATAAACCAAATGACGGGTGGTGCCGTGAATACCAGGATGGGTGGTTACGTTATAACCTCCAATGCATTGGGTATGGAAGTCGGTTGTATGGCTATTCCATTTAGTGATATGTGTGGAAGTCGACCGTATGGTTATTCCATTTAAGTATGTTTATGTCCCAAGTTACCTTTATATGTTATGTGTTCTTTATATGGGTTTTACGGTAATATTTTGGTTACAAAAGGGTAAGTAGTGATCTTTTATTCAATGGAGAGTATTTACTACTTCATAAAGGTGAAAATTATTACTTATGTTAAAGTATTCATGTTTTACTTGTTGTTTTGAAAAACTAACAGTTTTACTTATTTGTGTATCCCTTACTGAGATTTTTATGCTCATCCCAAGTTTTTGAAATGTTTTTCACAGGACATAATGTGGAATAGAGTCAAGGATGGGATCAAGGAAAATTCATGTTGTCTTAAACATGGAAGTAGACTTGACTTTTTTTTTCAAGAGTTCATGTTTTGTAAAAAAAATGGATACTGGGTAGAAGTGTCTACTTTGTAATTTTTTTTGAGATGTAATAGTTATGTCCTAATTCTCTAAAACTCTAAACCTGAAAAGATCCTCAATGTGAATTATTCATTTAATTCAAGTTTATGTTAGGTTTTTAAGGTTGGGTCCTTATAGGTCTCGACCTTTTTTAACATTTCCTTGACCATTTTAGGTCCCAACATCTTGTGTTATCTATCTTTATCATAGCACGTGGTTTTTCTACTTCTCTTCCCACAAAGGGCTTCATATGAAGCCATTTGGATTCTTGAGTGGAAACTATTATTGTATAAGAACCCAACCAGAGAAATATGTTGATCCTATCCTCATTTTAATCCCATAGAGGATGCTTTTAACATTTCCTCAAGTGTCTTGATATTCTAATCATATTATCCATTAGTTTAGGGGTGATAAGTTGTAATAAATTTCAACTCAGTTTTTATATCATGTTAGAAAATTTTCTAGAACTTAGAGGTAAATATTGTATCTCAATTAGATACAATTGATAGTGGTGTCCCATGCAGCCTCACCACTTCTCTAATGTATATCCATGAAATTTTGTCGAGTTATAAGTCCTATCAAATTAAAATGGAATGGTAAGTGTTTGTATGAAAATCCACCACAACCCATATAGCATTATTCCCTTTTGATTTCTTTGTAAGACCACTGACAAAGTCCATGGTGATGTTTTCCCATTTTCATATAGGTTGGGTAATTGTTAAATAATCCCATAGTATTTTTTCCTATCATCCTTCACCTACTCACATACTAAGAATTTTGGTGTATATTATATTATCTCCTTCTTCATATTGACCCACCAATAGTTCTCTAATAGAACTCAATACAAATTTTTTCTCCCTGGGTGGGTGGAGAACATCTAACTATGTGCATCACTCAAAATCTTCTTCTTTATCTGATGATTTGATGGTATACATAGTCATAACCCAAATATACAACACCTTCTTCATCAATTTTGAACTCTGAGGTTTTTTTTTTTATAGCTTCCATCTTCTTCTATATTTATACATTAAATCTTTGAGAATCCTTTATATTATCCATAAGATATGGTTGAGAAATCATTCAAGAAATGAATGGGGATATTCCTTCCATTATGATTCTCATGTCCATCCATTGTAAATCTAATAAGATTGGATATTTCTCAATTATTATCATTGATAAGGTCATAGGATCCTTTTTATTTAGAGAATATTCCACTTCATTTTTTCCCCGTGTTGTTAGTGGATTGAGGAGTCATAATACACTATCATCTCCAGCCATCATCACTAGTGCATATTAATATCCTTCTGTGTAAATATATATTTAGGGTCTTATGATCTATATATATTTCACACTTCTCTCCGTAGAAATATTTCTATCATATGTTCAACATGAAGATCACTAAATCCAACTAGAGATCATGCATTGGATAGTTATAATCATAAACTTTCAACTTCCTTGAGGCATAGGCTATCACTATATCATTTTTCATTAGTACACATCCCAATTCCTTATTTAAATCTTCATTTTATACCACAAAAACTTCCCAACTTGAGGGAAGTGTAAGGATTAGTGCAGTGATAAGCCTCTTTTTTAATTTCTTGAAGCTTTCTTCGCATTCATAAATCTAGAAAAACTTTAATCCCTTTTAAGTTATATTGGTTAGTTGGTTTGAAAATCATGAGAAGTTTCTCACAAATCCTCAGTAATACCCATCTAGTCTAAATAAATTACATATATCCATTACTTATATCCATTACATATATTTATCTTGGCTACTCCTCAAATTCCTTTATCTTATAAGGTTCCACAAATATCCATTTTTCGGTGACAACATTCCCCAATATTGATACTTCCTCCATCAAGAACTCATGTTTACTATACTTTTCAAAAATATTCTCTTTTCACAAAGTCTTTAGCACAATTTTTAAATCCTCCCCATGCTCCTTCTTAATTTTAGAGTATATTAGAATATCATATATAAATACTACCACAAATTTGTTAAGGAAATCTTATAAGACACTATTCATTAATTCCATAAGGATTTATGGATAATTAGTGAGTTAGAAGGGCATGACTAGGAACTCATAGTGTCCATACCTCATTTGAAAGGAAATATTGGGGATAACTTCCTTATTCACCATTAATTGGTGATTTCCTAACTGAAGTTCCACCTTATAGAAAATCTAGGCCACATATAGTTAATCAAACAAATCATCTATTCAAGGAAGGGGATACTTGTTCTTTATCGTGATTTTTTTGAGTTCATGATAATCAATGTGGTGGTGAATTGATCCATCCTTATTCTTGATAAAGAGGACAGATACACCCCCATGTTGAAGTACTCAAGCATATGAAACCCTTTCCCACATTATATTATAACTAAATATTCAGTTCTTTTAAATCAATGGTGGTTATTCTATAGGTAGTATTAAATATAGAAAGGGATCCAAATATAAGTTTGATTGATAAATCAACCTCTCAGTCAAGAGGAAGATTGATAATCTATTTTTGGAATACATTATTATAATCCCTTGTAATGAGAATGTCTTAAAGCATGATTCGCTCCTTTTTATAAGTAATTTGAACTAGATATTCTTGATCATAAGCCAATAATATCTTCACTTGAGAAGGATATTCCAAGGGAGATTCATCCCCCTTACATTTATACAGAATCATATGATGGCTCGGGATGTGAAGATTGATCTCCCTATCCTAATAGTTGATGTTATATTTATATAAGTATAAATAATCCATGCCCAATATATCATCAAACTCCACTAAAGGATGTAATAAAAGATTTTATATAAGGTTTAATACATATACATTGACCAAGGAGGAGTTATATACTTGGGATGCAATAATTTCTCTATTTTTTGTTCTCATAGATAACTAAATCCCTGTGTTTTGAGGTGGTGTTTGAATAGTTATACTAAAATTAAAAGATGTGAAAGAATGTGTAGAACTGGAATCAAAAAAGTGTGTTCACCATTCTTGAATGAATAACCGGTCTACCTATCACTGTATCTTTTTTGGGATCCACCTTAGTAATAGTGATAGTTCATGTTATTCCTTTATCTCTAAGCCTTGGGGGTTATTATCATTGATTATATCTGATCACCCTTGTCTTAGGGAATTGATTCACATAATTCTCATGTTCTTTTTAGTTGAAAAACTAGTCCATTGGAAGATCATGGACTAAAATCTTATTTTCTTCCATCACATTATTGGGTTTCTTCATATCCCTTTGATATTGATTGTCCTAGTTCCCCTCTTAAAAAAATTGAAGAATATTCTGGTTCCCTTTATATTTTTTCTAGGATAATTTACACACTTTTGACATGTGGTTAGTTGATTTTTATTCCCTCCATGAAATTTTCTAATCGATCCTCCAAAAGAAAACTCTATTTTATGATTTTTTTTTTTACTAGGCCCATGAGACCACTGAGAGTTACTAATATCCATCTCAACATTAAGTTCACAATTTACCATCTCTTTATATCTATAAAGGTATCAAATTTATAAATATTTCCATTTACCTGGATTTAAACCACTAAAGAAACAATCAAACTTAATTTCAGTGTATATGGAAAATATGGAGGCGTATTGTGCAAGCCTTGTGAGGTTTACCTCATACACCCTGATAGACTCTCTTACTTATCATTCAGTTTTATGAACTCACTCTTTATTTTAATATGGAGAGTTTGGTGAAAATATTTATTAAGAAATATTTTTCTTGAATTCTTCCCATTCCATGGAATCAATTTCATCTTTGGACATTATGTTCTTGATCAATGTATACCACTGATTGGATTCCCCTTCAAGACAATAGATAGCCAAAATGAATTTTTATTCTTCCAAACATTGGAGTATATAGAATATCTCCATAATGGAGTTAATTTATTATTTAAATATTAGAGTATTAGATGATCCAATAAAGCTAGGGGGCTTTTTCACATAAAGTACTCAAGAACAACTTTCTATTTCATAAGAGAAGAAGGGTGTTCCACATGATTCAAGTTATTATTCATAGCATGTTTCAGTTGGGCCTACACTTTCATAAATTTCCTAGTTCCCACTCCCATAAGGTTGGTCATATCACTAGGTTACTCATCACACTTCCTACCACCTTGGTTGTTGGCATATTTCCTCATATTTCCCTATATTACTAAAGGAAAACGGGATGTGAATACTTTAACTAGTAAACATAAAGAAGGAAAATTATGAACTTCGAATGAATAACTTATAAATTTCATGTAAATCCTTACTTTTTAGTCAATAGGTTCTAATCTAGGTTATCCATGGTAATTTACATATTAAGTTTTCTAACCTAAAACTATTCAAGACCTTCATAATGATTGGTAAAGAGTTTGTATATTTTTTGATGCATATACCTTAAGAGTTTCAAACCAAGTTTGAAGCAAGGCCTCTTTATCATGCAATAGGTGACAATCAAGTCAATTCCCAATAAACCCTTTTCTGGGTTATTAAGCCTTGGTACAACTTTTTTAGAGCCACATTCACTTGTAGTATCCAAATAGGGATTTAATTTATTTAAAACCACTCACTTAATAATTCGCTAAAATTCAAAGATATTTTCCTACACTTAGATATATCCTTATGGTTTTCACTAATGTATTCTAATCCAAATCCCCAAAAATAAAAAGATCATACTATGACACCAACTATAGTGACCCAAACCTTTTTCACATATTATTATATTATTTTTAACATAAATATCCATTAAATAAAACCAAATGATCACAAGGCCTTGTGTCTTTGGAAGACTAGGTACATAAAATAAAAACATGAAACTAAAATAAAAATTCTTTATTTTAATCTCTATAATGATATCCTAAATACATTTGAGCTCCTAGAACTACATTGGATAACATGGGGAATACCTAAAATAAATGGGTGAGCTATAAATCATGGTAAGGGAATGAACATGATGAAGAAGCATAACTTATCAATCAAAAGGCATAACATGATATCATAATTAAGAAAGGGCCATGAATAATCATATGGAAGCATAAAGACCATATAATCATAAGATCATAGAATCATTGGAATTTGTAAGAAACATAAAATATGAAATAATCATGTGTCAAGGATAACCTCTGATAAAAAATCACATGGTGGACGAAGTCCCATTAGGGATTAGGTTCACTCCCTAATATCATACATAACGTCTCATTATACAAAAACATAACCCAATGCATTGGAGAGATATCTGGGTACACCCATAATAACATGTACAATATTACATGTTCACTAAATGATATAAACAATAGGGTATAAACATAATAATTACCCATGGAAATAAATGTGTTGCATAATCTTGCCTCATATCAAAATAAAAATAGAGTTCTTAAAGGAGGTATTTGTGAAATGAAGATATGTCATGTATTAACCCATAAAATGAAGGTAAAATAAGATAATTAAATATGTGAGAAACATATATATAGAATTTGGAATCATTAGATAACAATAAATAGAGATATAAAGTGAGTAAGATAGTGAAAGGTCATAACCCATAGAAAAAGGTTGGGTTCAAAGATATCCCTTATCTTATATCCAGATTCATTCTAAACTTGCACTTAATGCTCTGGAAAATAAAAATTAGATTCATTAATTACTTAATTAAGAACATTTTTCATCTATATTTTATTTATTATAATTTTATTGTGTTCATTTATAATCATTTAAATGAGATATAATGTTTAATTTTGTTGTTCTGAGAGTATTCATTTCATGGTTCCATGGTTGGATCACTCGTGCAAAATTACTGAAGTTCTTTTCAAATGGTAATAAAACTCCAGAATTTGGATGAAATTATATTCATTATATTATATAAATTTTAATGGTCCCAATTATCCATATGTTCTCCTATATTGTGACAAATCAGGGAGTAAAAATGTTAATGTTATGTGGTTAGTTCATTTAGGTGGTTTTATCGATCATCGCAAACTAGATTCATTTTAATTAATATTATGAACATATATTAATTAAAAAACATTTATTATGATATAATATAATTATTATAACCTTATTTAACCATAATAATAAATTTATGACCATACTTGAATGCGGTGGAGCAAAACAAAGTGTGATGTTCATGGAGGCATTGAACCAACCATATTGTAAACAGTGTTTTCATTTTAGAAAAGAATGAAGGGAGGGTTTAAGATGGATATTACAACATAATAATAACATATCAATTTATTTATGATACTGATTTTACTATTTTTAGTTTGATGAAGATTATATGGTATGGTATAATAAAAATAAAATTGAAAGAGATTAGTCGAGAATATTACCTTTTCCTTTAGTCGCCACCCGTTAAGCTACCCCTTAAAGTTCCATGAAATGGTCTTTGGATGAGATAAGAAGTCCTATAAAGTGGGGAAGATATTTTTAAAGGGGAATGGATTAAAATTTTTAAATCTCCAAATATTATAATTTGTGAGGGGAAGGGGTGGTATTTATAAGCGCAGAAGAGGGGTGTTTTGAATATTATATTCATTAGTTTAGTATTTTAGCTCAACGCTATCAATAGTATTGATTTATGTGACTATATAAAGTAAATGATTCATGCAATTTTAAACTTTTTGGTGATTACATCATCCAAGACTCAAAAGTTCATGTATTTATCTTATAATGTTAAATAACATATTTTACCGTATTTCACTATTCAAAAAAATCAACTATTTTAGAAAAATACCAAAAAATAAACCTAATAATTTTTTAACATGTAGATTTCAAAAATGAAATAAATTTTATTAAAATAATTTTATAAATATGATAAATTTAATTTATAAATAAATTAATCATCTATTTTAAAAATACCAACTTTAATATTGTTTTTTTTATTTCAAACCCTTTGAAAAATTACTTAAGGACTCATAAAATTATCTTATCATTATAATACAACTTAGTATTAATTTATAAATATATTTTATGAAAATAAACTCTGTTTTAAGTCATTATATTTATTATAAAAATAAAAATAAAACATATATGTTTTACAAAAATACGAAGACTTATTTTATCATTTTTAAAACATTTATTTACTTATATACAGGAGGGTATCCCAAGCTCATAACAAGAGGGTACAAGGGAGGGAATCCCAAGCCCGTAACAAGAGGGTACATGAAAGGGAATCCCAAGCCTATAATAAGAGGGTATATGGGAGGGCATCCCAAGCCCATAATAAGAGGGTATATGGGAGGGCATCCCAAGCTTGTAATAATAGGTTACATGAGAAGGAATCTCAAGCCCGTAACAATAGGGTAAATGGGAGGGAATCCCAAGCTCATAACAATAGGGTATATGGGAAGGAATATTAATCTTGAAACAAGAGGGTAGATGGGAGGACATCTCAAACCTAAAGTATCTACATGAGTGATTGGATCAAGCCTAACATATTATGAAGGTCTTGGTAGATATCCTTGAAACAATATTTTTTATGCTTATAAAAATTCCAAAAGTCCGTGTATTATTCTTATGTTATGATCTCAGGGATTATGATCATGATTATATTATGATTCATGTCTTATGAACTACCAATAATTATTCCATGATTCATGACTAGGATCTTTTTTATCCATAGTATTATTTTATAATGTTATTCTCATGCTCTCATACACTTATGTTCATGGTATGCTTATGCATCTCCTTTATTTTCCTTTACTGAGCATCTAAGATCACCTTTTATTATGTTTCCTTTACCTAAGTTATGATGGATGTTTTTAAGTAGGATTACTAAATTGAAAAATATTTGTTGGAAACATTGAAGATATTTCACCAAGATATAAGATTGTGTTCCAAGTTTCTAAACACGCTAAACTATTACGGTCCTTAGGCATGAACATTTGTAATGTGGTGAGTATTCATCTAAAATGATGTAATATCCATGTATGTTATTCTTGGGTCGCAATAGTTGGTATAAAAGGAAAGGTTTAGTCAACCTTTGGAAACTAGGATGAGAAAACTTTAGTGACATCCCTAGGGTTATTTATAAATATATTTCTAGGGATTTCTCTAAGAATAATCATAAGGTGTCATATATTTAAAATAATGTGTCATGATTTAGACATCCTATAAGTAATTTTTCATGATTATATGGTTTTCTACTATTATAATTGTTTCTCACACAATACTTTTTGGTCTTAGTAAAAATAGGGAACTAGAAAGAACTAGGTTAACATTGAATTTTTTAGATGTGGAAATTATGGGAATTATGAAAATTGAGGTCCTGAGTGGAAATCTCATGAAGAGAATTGGGTAGGTGGCACGAGCATTGGTTGTACTGCTGAAGAAAAAGTGATCATGAATAACATGTGAAAGGTATGGGATGTTCTAATAGTATTATTTAGATTAAACATAATAATCATGATTAAATTGAGGTTAAATCACCTTAATACATGATTTATATTTAATATTATAAGAAAGGGGTATTAATGAATAAGATGATAAAGCCTAAGTAATGGTTTAAGAATAAATTTGGATGATTTAAGTGTATATATATTGGAATTCAAGAATTATGAATCATGAAGTATATGTTTTCCATTAAAGATTTTCAAAAATATATTTAATGGTGTTGATGACCTAGAAAAGTGATTTGATGTAAAGGTGATATTTTTGGAAGTTAACCCTTAATGTGTTCCTAATGTTGATAAAATTGTCTTTATCTTGGATAAAAATATGGTTTATATGGATAAAGTAAATTGGATAGTACTGATTACCATGGAACTAATTATTGAATTATAGAAAAATTGATTTATGTTATCATGGATAAATTTTACAACTTTTTGTATTTAATTAATATATCCAATATCTTTAGAATAACAGAGCATGCATGTTTTCAAAAAGTTTTTATCGTAATTCAGTTTATTACCAAGAGAAAACATGATAAAGGTATTCACATGTTTGGTATGTGATAAACAAGAGATATTTTATGATGTATGGGGGATCAATGTTAAGCTGATTTTGAGAAATTTAGTGACCATATTTCTAAAGGTTTTTATTTTCATCTTTTAGAATGGTTATAAGGTTAACCATTTATAGAATGCTTTAAATTAAAATGCAGATAAGGTTTTAGAGATTAAAGTAATATCTCACTATATGAGGATTTATGAATATTGGATAACCTATGCTAACCATTTTTCTATTTTGATAACTAAAGACATATGGAATGACTTATCATTCTATTTATAGATCCCATGATCTGTTAGTGCTTCAAGAATGACAAATTCACCTGCATTTCTTGGAGTAAGAAATGAAGTGGAAATTGATCAAGGCATAACCAAAGGGTGATATTGTGCATATGAAATCGAATAAATCCTGTAATTATATCTTCTGGTGAATAATACTTCAATATTAGGAAAACGAACATGAAGTAAATGGTTGTCCTGATATCTTCATTTTTTAGGATATCAATGACCTTTTTTAAGCCTCTTTGGTTTATGGATTTATGATCATTAACTCTCTCCTAACCATGTTCTCTATCACTCTCCATCAGAACTTGATAGTTAGATTTCTCTTCCATGTCCAAGTTATAACTTTCCACCTATGTTCTTCTATGTTAAAGCCTAGTTATGAGTTACTTTGGGTAACTTTTATGTTCCCAACATTCCTTTTTAAAGAATTTTTTACTGTTTTTTTATATAATGTCACTTTTTATGAAAGGAATTTTCAACTATTAAACCATTGTTGACCCATGTGAATTTCTAGGGTAAAATTCATTTTAATGGTGGTAGAATTTAACACCCTGAGATTTTATAAAATATGTTTTTCCAAAATAATTTAATCTTTCTGATATTTTTCAGTTCACGCAACACTGAATATATGTTGTGTTATCTGAAAGCACTAAGTTTCGTTTGTGTTACACACAACATAAAGTTAAGATTACACTACATGAAACACTTAGATTAGCTTGTGTTACACGCAACACTATTTTTTTCTTGTGTTACACACAATTATGAGTTCCTTTGATAGATTGTGTTATATGCAAGACTGAGTTTTACAAAACTACATTATACTATTAATGTTACTATAAAAAAATATTGAAGTTATCACCAATTTTTTGAAATGGAATTTACAAAAAAAAATTAACTAAATTATAAAAATAGGGTTTACACATTTCTATAAAATGAATCATTTATTAATCAATTAGTAAGAAATAAAATTAAGAACTATTTTAAAATTAAGAAATTCCATTTCTAAGAAAACTATTTTTCCATATAAAAACATGTTTTATCTCAATAAATTAAACAAAACACTTTTGATTAATGTTTTTAATAAAATTTATATATTATATATTCAATTAAAAAAAATTACACTCATCAAATATATTTGATAGGCATAAGATAATAATAAATCCAAATTTATGAATAAAAAGACTTATTTTTCAAAAAATGTAATTTTACCTCCTATTAATGACACACCTATTTTAAATATAATTTTTAACACACTTATAATTTTTATTTAACATAATAAAATTAATTTTTTAAATCTTAATATCAAAATTAACTTTGGGTGAGTTTTTGGTAGTTTTATGAGAAGTTTCATTTTTGATGAATAGTAAAAAATACTGAATTTTAATTGAAAATTGACTTTTCTTATAATTTATTTATGTAGTTAAATTATATTTTATGTGGTTTTAAAGTATATTTAGAAAATTTATACATATAGTAATCCAATTTAGTTCATTGGAATGAATTTTACATTAAAATTGGATAAAAACCATTTCAAAAATTTGAAAATCTTCACTTTAAAAACATGTTCTCTTGCCCCATCAGTGGGATTAATTTTAAATTAATTTATATCACTTTTTCATTTAGAATTTATAAAAATTGAATCAATATTTGGAATCATAATAATTTATAATTTCTAGTAAGGTCAACTTAGTTTTTGACCAAAAATATTTGTAAAAGAAATTAAAATTAATTACAGCGATTAATGTAAAAACGAGTTTGCTTAGTGGTTGAACTTTATCTTAAGGGGAAAATAACCTATAAAAATATAAAATAGTAATTTTATGGAAATATTTCTACAATTTCCTCCCTTGTCTCTAAAATGGAACATTATTGGAGACACATGGTGTAATGGAGACCTATAAATAGTGTTTTCCTTTTTGTATTTACAAGAATGTCACTCCTCCTCTACTATAAAAAGGAACTCACCCCTCCCCCCCTGCACTTCTTCACACCTCTCAAGCCCTTTGGCTCATCCAACTCCTACCCAAAGCTCCAAAATTCCCACCTCTCTACCAAGAATCCTTTATTTGGAAAGAAATCCGACCAAGGAAGCCCTTTGGTGAAAACCAAAAGGATTTACTCAAAGAAAATGAGATTTGAACATTTATGAAGAAAGTTAAGACTTCAGGTATGGGTTTTCTCATCTCACTTTTTATATCCATGAGATACATTTCATATTTACCAATCATTTATTTTTTGTGGTCTATATAATTCCCTATGATATTTTATATCATTTATTTCATTTATTTCATGATATTAAAAGTTTCAATTGATGTCATTATTTCATATATCCCATGATTCAAAAGTTACTCAAGTGGTAAGGAGATTTATAGCCTCACTTTTATTTTTGAGAGACTTATGCCATAATTACCACTCCATTATTTTATGTGGTGTATATACTTCCCATTAATGTATTCAATGATCCTTATCCTTAAATTTATGGGTACTTACATATCCATGTGATTATCTCTCTTTATGGGGTTTACAATTCAAAAGTTACCAAATCGATAAGGTAATTTTGTCTCAATTTTTCTTCTTTGATACACATGTTATGTTATGCACCAACATTATTTTTTGAGGTGTATATACTTCCCCTTGACATGTTTTATCATGAATATACTTTTCATGATATTGTAAGATTAAATTACCTTTATTCTCTCATGGGGATTATGATTAAAAGTTACCAAAGTGGTATCGATTTATTGATACAATCTCTTTGTTTGTTGGAATTATTTATGATTATGCTTCCATTACTGAAATCTTATGATCCATCTCTCAAGATCTCTCCTAAATTTTCTTCTCCTATAGTTATTCATGATATCATCATGTAATGGTACCATTTTTCCACTATTTGGCACTTAAGATAATTATGAAAAAAAATTATGAAAATTAAACTTTATTTCTCCCTTAAATCGAAAATATGTTTTCCTTCAAAACCATTTTTTCTAAAAAAAATAAAAAATTTATATTATTATCCAATGTTTTTTAAAATACATTTTTAATCATGTTTTACCTTTTTACAAAAGGTTTTAAAAATAATATTCTTGTCATTTTCTGATCAAGGCACTTTTCAAAACATTTTATGGTGAAAAAGGAATGTTCATCATGTATAGATTTACCTGTCTTTATGACCATCATTTCCTTGAATCTTCCTATTTAAATTTACAAGGGTATTTTTAAAGAAATTTTTTTCCTAATATTATGGAAATTATTTGTTTTAAAAGTGGTTTTCAAAGAAAAAGTTTCATGTCTTATTCCTTGAATCTTTCTTATTTGTATGTCATAATTTCATGTCTTATTCCATTATTATGCACTCATGGATTATGATCTTGATTCTCTTATGATTCATGTCTTATAAACTTCCAATATTTATTCCATGATTCTTGTATATGGCCTTCTCTATGCAGGGTATGATCTTCTAATGTTATGATCATGCTCTCATACCCTTATGTTCATGTTATGCTTACATATATCCTTTATTTACCCTTACTAAGAATCTGAGCTCACCCTTTATTATTTTTACTTTCCCCAAGTTATAAATAAATGTTGTAGGTAGGTGTTCTAAATGGGAGTAATATTTGTTGGAAAAATTGAATATCTTCCACCAATATAGAATATTGTGTTCTAAGATTCCAAAGACACTAAACTATTATGGTCCTCAGGCATAAGAATTTGTAATGTGTTGAATATTCATCTAAAATGATGTAATATCCATGTATTTTAAGACTGAGTCGCTATATAAGGAATATATATATATATATGGAATATAGAATAAGTAAATTTGAAAAGGATAAAAGGAAAGAGAATGTGTAACCCAAAAGTAATGAGGGTCGTTTAGAAGATCCCTTACCCCGAGTCATTGACTTTTTCTGGGATATTCCTCTAACCTTGTGAATAATAAAATTAAATTTATTTAAAACATTTTAAAAAAAAAATCTATATTTCATTTCCTAATATTTATTTATTACCATATGTCATTTTTTTATTATAATTTTCACTTTATTTCATCCATTTAAGGTTGTTCGATCAATTTCTCAAAAATTACTTTTGTATGTTAACTATAGTCAAATGTGTTTTTAAATGGTTTCATAATCTCCAAAAATATAGAGTTTTTTATTCTTTACAATTCCATTAGAACCAATTTTATTAATTTTATTAGATAACACCAAAATAGTTTAATATTGTGAGGAGTTTACCGTTAACTTGTTTTTTATAGTTAGAATTTCCATCATCGTTTGTTGTTAATGTCATTGATGTATATATCAAGTGATATTTCCATAATGTTAATATTGTAATATATATTATATTTATTTGGAGAAATAATTTTTAAAACCAGCCACATAAGGTGGTGATAAAATGAAGTATGTCATTCATGGAGGCAGTGAACCAACCATAATATATGGATGACATTTTATTTTTTGGGAATGATAGAAGAGATTAAGTTAGATAATGAGTATTCAAATAATATAATAACATTTCATTATATGAATAATATTAATGTGATTATAATTTCATGAAGAGAATATGTTTGAGGAGGTAAAATAATTAAATAATATGAGAGAATTTGATTGAGAATATGACCTCTTCATTTCAATGTTCATTATTATCCTTCACCTTAAGGATATTTAGTTTGATATTTTGATGAGATCGAGACTTATAAGGCATGGGGTAGAGTTGTAAAGAGATAAAAACATATTTTGAGTGATCTAAGGCTTAAAATGGGTGAATAAATGAGGTGTTAAATGGTGGTATTTATAAGGAGTGTTTTAGGATAAAATATTTGAATAAAATATTTTTTCTTCATATAGTGAAACAACATGTGAACCAATAGTAAGGGGATTATGATGCTATAATAAAGGAGACATTAAAACAATCAACTAACCTCTAGAAACATCAAAATTTTGTGCAAATATACAATTAAAAAATATCAATTTTGTACAAATATACAATTATAAAATATGGTAGTTATCAGGCATTTTATTATTTTACCATCGTATTTTATTTTTTATGAAAAATAAAAAAAAACAAAACTCCCACCATTCTTCAATGTGGTGATTTTAAAATGACAGGTCAGTTTACCAAAATAATTTTCTAAAAATGATAAATTTAATTTTTAAATAAACTTATTATTTATTGAAAAATACTAGTTTTTATGATAGAGAAAATTTTATGACTCTTTGAAAAATTACGTGGGACTACATAAAATTACATTATATTTTTTATGAAAATATCCAGTGTTTTATAAGAACATTTTATTAAAATAACTTTTATTTCAAAATTTTAAATTTATTATAAAAATGAATTTTAAGAAAATTAAAACATATATATTTTACTAAAAATTACAATTATGATTTTTTTGTCAAAAATTTTTTTATCATGTTAACACTTTTATTTAATTGTATTATGATATTAATTCCTTGCATTTTTATTTCTTAAGATACTAAAGAATACTAAATATCACCCTTAACATACCCCATATGTGAATATTAAAACAGTATGGTATCAGAGTAAATGTCATTTCATAAAATAATTTACACATCAATACTACTTTTCCCCTAGATACATATCCCCTTATTATACCAACATAATCCCTCAAAGTTAGTTTTGTGATGGTGGTGTTTTTGTGGGGGGGTTCGACCAACAATGATCAAGTGGTGATTTTCATTAACTAGAACTTCTCCCATAGATGATTCTGGTTGAGGCTCATTAGTTGAAGTTCTACTTAGGCTTGGTCAAAAGAGAACCCCAAAGATGTCACCTCCCTCCCAAACTTGGATAAATGGGATTTAAAAGGCATGATCATACTAGTTGAGATCATTGTTTCTCAATTTTTCATAAATTAACTCTTATCATTACTATTAATATACATTAATTAATAGTCACATTATAATGGCTACTTCACCAATAGTTGTAATGCCCAATGATCATATTATGGCAATGTAATATTCTAAATTAATAATAAAGTGTTCTTGTTTTTCACATAATTTATTTAGAGGGTAATTTCTATATATAAATTTTTAAGTCGTTACTTTCAATGAGTGTGACACTCTTTCATCTTCAACTCAACTCATTTCATCCAAATGATACTCATATTGTTGTCATCTCAAAAAAGTGCACACAATATTTGTTACGTCTAACAATCGTACAATAAAACCACATAGTTTTACTCATCTTTGTAGACATGGAGACCGGTGAGATTTGAAAGAAATTTTTATTTGAAGTTATAGATTTAAAGGATACATTTGAGAAAAGATATACATTTGTAGAAGCATAAAATATTTTTCCAATTATTAATTTTAAAAATATTTAAAATTAATTGTTTATTTATTTATTTTTAAAATTGATTATTATTTTAATTAAAAAGTCTTAATTTGATGAATTTATTAAAAATATTATAAATATTATTTTCATATTATTAAAGATATAATTATTATATAAATATTAAATATTTTTGGAAAAATATATATATTTAATATTCTTGGAGTATGAATGAATAGATAGCAGAATGAATTTAATTTATGCAAGGACAAAATTCTTTAACTGTAACTCTGTGCCAGAAAAGGGGTGACGTGGGAGCCCTCATCCTGTGAGCCAGCATGGAATTCATGATGGAGGCCCACATGGAGTTTAATCCGCCTACACTCACATCCTGTGCTCCACCCATCTTTCTGAATTTATTTATTTATTATCTAAATTTATTTATAACTCGGTTTATTTTTCAACACTAACCAAATTCTATTGAAAATAAAAAAATTCATAATTAAAAATATGATTTTCTATTAAAAATAAATAAATAATACAAAAAATTAATTATACAACAAATTTTATATTAAATACTTTTAATAAATAACACAAAATATATTTTTTTTTGTGGAATAATACATGTTGTATTAAAATAACTAAAATAAAATAAAATAAAATATATGTTATGTTTTTAATTTTATATGAAAATTATACTAAAAATGTAGAAAATATGTTTTGGTGCAAAATAATACTGATTACTTTTAGATTTTAATGAGGTTATAAGAAAATACAACAACATGAAACCAATGAACCCAAGTTGTGCTAAGTCACCCCCTCCACCTCTATGGATTAACATCATCTCATGTACGGCTCTCAACCTAACTATCGGGTTGACTGTTAGATGAATTAAACGTAATCTTATTGTATCCTAATTGTTTAAAAATTGATGAATAAAAATTAATATAGGCATAAAAAATAAAATAAAAAATTTGGGCTAAATTTATTTCCAATTGATTCAAAAGAATACCACCTCGTCCAATATCATTTAATTTCTCCACATAAATTGTGCAAGTCATAATGAATGTGATCGAACTGAATTTGGATGTTGTACATGATCGAGAACACATAAATTAAATAGATTTGAATATTGTACAATATTCGTCTGCCTATTACATGAGGGAGCATAATAGTGGTCACATTACAAAATCAAATTCCAATGCATAATTTTTCATTAATAGAGATGATGTTACAATTCAGAGGAAAGCACCTCATTTGATATCATATATAAACAAATCACCACATGGAGACCAGGAATTGTTATGGTTTTTAAATCAACCCCCAAAGTATATTCATTTTATGTTATTAGAGGTGATGTTTATGTTGTCTATTTACACACTGTTAAAGGGTGTATGTGTAGTTGTGCCTAGATTAAACTCCCTCTACCTTTTGGATTGTAAAAAAATTTGTTTGTCCACTCGTGTATATCCAAGACTCTCAGGCCCACCTCCAATGGTTGTTACAAGTTAAAATTAATCACTAGTCTTGTAACACACCAATATTTCATAGTAAGTTATTTTCTTTAAAGTAATTCAATAGCTTTCACTACAAGCAACACCGAGTTCAAGTGCACCACACCTTACCAAACTAGCCGTTCAAAAAGCAGTTATGAATAGTATAAACTGAATTTTTAATTTTATGCACTCCATATAATTTAAAATCCATATTATGTGTTTCTTCGACATAATATAAGAACAAATTCAATTTTTCAGATAAAATAAGTATTTTTCAAGAAATAAAATTTTACCGCCTTTTAACGGAGAACCCTTTTTAAATAAAATATTTGAAGCTTTTATATATTCAATTTGACAAAATAAACTTCTTATTTAGAATAGAGATATTAAAATTTAGTTTGGATAAAGTTTTGGCGCTTTTCTAATAACTTTCATATTTTGATGAATAGTGAAAAATACTAAATTATAATTGAAAACAACTTTTTTATTCAAAATAATTTACAGTGTTAAATTCTAAACTTGAATGGTTTTGAAGTATAATTATATTATATTTTTATCTATTAATCCAATTTTGTTCATTGGAAGTAATTTTACATTTAAATTGGATATAAACACATATCAATCTTTTGATAGTTTTTACTTCTCAAAAACCCGCTTTCTAGTTTTGACAACGGGAATTATTTTTAAATTAATTAATATAACATCTATGTTTTTAATTTGGTAAAATAAGAATTATTTTTGAATTTAGAATATCAAAATTATTATTGGGCGATTTTTTGGTATTTTTCTAAAAACATTCATTTTTTGATGAATAGTGAAAAACATTACGTTATTGTTTAAAACTGACTTTTTATTTAAATAAATATTATTCTTATTTAAATTTATTTTAAAGTAAAAATAGATACATAATACCTATGTTATTCCAATTTAATTCATTTAATTCATTTTATAATAAGATTATATATATATAATTTTATTGAACTTTTTACCGTCTTTTACCCCCCTTCTAGGCACATTTGCAAATTTGAATAAAAGGTAATTTTGAAACTACTGTGAATTGAATTTAAAAAATCCAAGAGACATAGTTGACATCAGTAAGTAAAATGTGGTTCAATGGGATGAAAATATATTTTGGTGAATAGTAACTTTCGAATTTTATTTACCATGGTTAAAAATAAATAGGCTAATTAAAAGTAAAAATGATATTATAATTACTCCAACACATGTTATAATTCTATTAGATAAGTGTATTTTGAACAAAATCAATATTAGGACAAAAATATGATTTTTTTTATCCACTTGAATTAGATTTGGACAATTATTTTTTTTATTTTTTTTTATTTAAAGAAGAGTTAAAAGTGTTAAATTCAAATTTTAATAACAAAACCATTTTTAATATAGGTTTATACATAATATAAATTAGACTATAAATATTAATTTGAAAGATAAAAATATTTACTACATCATGGTATTTTATTTATAATTTTTATCCATTAAATAATTAAATTTAGTTATGACACAATGATGATGCGTTAATTACCTTATTAGTGAAAGATTAAAATAATTGATATTATAAATATTAAAATAAATGTAAATTGAGACATTTGATGAATTCCATGAATCTTCTAGGTTAATATGACATGTTATAGTTGATTCAATGATTTTTTTTTTTTGAAGTAATCATGTTGTTATGACTTTCCCAAAAACTAAATACAAAATAGTGTCAAAATTGACATAAATGAGTTTTTAAAACAAATACTATTTCATTAAATGATATAATATTCCTTAAAATATAAGGTTCAGAAAAATGACTTAAATAATGTTATATATGTCATTAATTAACCACTTGAGGTTCTCTTGTCATTTTATAGTAAGTTTATTAACCATGTAGTGTAAGAATACAAGAAGACATGGTAAAAGCTAACTATTTAACTAAGAGTTAAATCAAAAAAGATAAGGTTAATATGGTGACATAAACTTTTCTAAAACCGATTGGTTGAGAGTTTTTCGACCCTTCCCAACCTTATTCTATAAATAAATTCATTTTGATCCATTATAAACCGAAAATAATTTTATAATAAAATAACATTTCAAGCTTTTCATAAAGTGCCCCTCACCTCTCTTATAAAAGGGTACTTTTCCTTCTCTCAAATTCATACCTCCAAAGCCATTTGTCTTGAAAAAAACCTACTCAAATCTCCTCCCAACTACCCTCACTTCAACATAGATCCCTTACATTGATCATAAATCCAGCCTAAGGATCCCTTTTGTTCAAATCAAAAGGAAACACCCGAAGAAGATGTAATTACTTCATCACCTCTTTCAAAGTTCTTTTCTTCTTCCACTTCCTCTTTATTTGTTGTTTCCATACTAAAATAATACCTAAAATACCATATACATACTGATATGTTATTATAAATATGTTACAACCATATTCATTATTCTATCCATCCTATGAATGACAAAGTCACCATACATGCGTACATATGACTTACTGTCTCCACGTCGTGGTGTAGTTTGTTATTCAAGACTTAATTATTTGTATGGGTATAATAATGAGTATAATTGATGTAAATAATAAATATAACATGTTAATGATTCTGTTTATATAATATACCATCCAATTATATATGATTTCACCACTAATAGAATGATAGTGTCGCTCGTGTGTACGTACGGCTTACCGTCTCCACGACGCGATGAGATTTCATTCCCTATCGTAACCATTCAAGAATAATTTTAATTTTATGATTAAAAATAATGTTTAAGAACTTAATATTATTTTGTAAATGAATCAAATACATCCTATCCATAACAAAAATAACTTACGTAACAAAACATATAAAGTAAAATGAATCTGTTAACACCCGAAACAATGATACTACTGAAATATTATTAACAAAGAAATATTAAAGAATCATATATGATATCATATTTATGTATTTGGTTCTTTTATAATTTAATAACAATTATTTAACCATTATAAAGAAGGTTAATTTACCACCAACTAAGGAAAATTACAAGATAAGGGGTTTTCATCTCACTTTTTATTCCCGTGATATTCATATTTTCCACTATTTCCTTTTGTGTGGTGTATGTACTAACCATGATTGTATTATTTGTGTAATATACTTTAATTAATGGGTATTTACATATTAATTCTATGATCATTATTTCATGGGGTTTATGTTTCGTAAGTTGCCAAATCGGTAAGGGAATCTCAAATTTAAATCTCCACTCATTGGGTTTTACGCATACTTCATTGATTATTTTACTCCAAGATAATGTGTGGAATCACTATTTATTTATTTATGTAGTAATTTACACTCCCCATTGTGTGGATATACTTTTTATACACATAATCACTCCATTGATAAATTCTCAATTCATTTATATGAACTTGATAAGGGTAATATTAACTCAATTTCCGTTCATTGAGTTAAATATCCAAGTCATTTGTTTTGTTTTTACAACAATATGTGTGAATGTCCTCTGATTTATTTACACTGAATATCAAATAATTTTGAGTGTAATTATATTTTTCACACATAATTATGTCATTCATTAATCATTAATCTATGTATATAGTCTTTATATGGGATTTCGTCCCAATTTAAATTCCATTGACACTTCTTTATTGTTATACACCAATTCACTTTTATATGGTGTATATACTATCCTTTGAAATATTATATCATGAATACATTTATTATCATTATGTTATAAGGTTTTTATTAATCTTATTCCACAATTATTTGTATTTAAGCGTCTCTCATTTGGTTGGGAACTCTTTAACTAAAATATCATTTTAAATGTTTTTAAATATTTATTCTTCTAAATCTTTCTCATTAATGTCCATGTTTGAAAAATGGTTTTAAGGATTTATTTATATGGACATGAATATTTTTAAATTAAAATTCCTTTAAAAAGTTTCAAAGTGTTATGGGAAACCTTTATTCAAAAATCTCTTTTAAATGACTTCTTTGATAAATAGTGCGACTTTTAAATGTTTTCAAGAAAAAGGGGATATTTCTCTCAAATAGTTTTACTGATTATTTTTATCTATGTAAATATCCTTGATTGTATTTTATTCTTTATTGGGGTTGATTTATTATAATACAATCTTCAATATTGTATTAAATGATTTATGTTTGAATGTGGATGCGCTATTTTTATACCATTCATGGTTTGTGTTTAAAGTATTGATATTTGGTATGCTAGTTTTAATATGGATGTTTAGATTATGTTTCACCATTTTCATATGAGTAATGAATTGGACTTAGTAAGTGATGGGCGGGGCCCTCTATAGCCCCTCGATACATCGGTAGGTCTCATGAGACAAACTAGTGTCTTACCACAAGGCCTTGACAAAATTTATATTTGTATTCTTGGCACGAGACCTTGATTATGTGGTTATGATGCCCGGTATTATGCATTCGATCATTACGAAATTAGAAATTGATATTACATATGATTATTTGACTAGTATATTATCCATGTGATTAATTAAATGGAATTATTTTATTTATCTTTTCCATATTATGCTGAATTTTAAGATTAAAAGGCTTGGATTTTAGTCTTATACATTTCCTTAAATGTTTATGTTTTCTTATGATAGTTTCTGCTATATTATTATTCTTACTGAGAATCTGATCTCACCACTTTCTTATGTTTTATTTTCCTAAGATGTGAAGTAGTATATTATGATTGACCTATAGGTATAGGCTATGGTATTTGAGTGTGTTTAAAGGTGACACAATTTTTTTTTACTTCATAATGTAATGTAAAACTTATTTATGTATCTAGTACTTCCAAGGCTACTAAACTGATTAGTCTTTCAAGAATTTATCCCTTGTGATCATTCTAAGTTATGTAATAATGCACCGACTCTAAGTAACTAGGGTCGGGGAATTACAGTTGGTATGAGAGGAAGTTTAGTACAAACCATGGAAACTAGATTTAGAAAAACTCTGATTAGAGAACATAACCCTATGATAGACTTTGAGGATTAGTATAGAAGAACATCCAAAAAATTTGGTAATATAAATATTATGTGGGTTTTCCAAGCAATTCATCCCTCTATGGATACTACAAGTGATCGTTGTTCTGGCATAGATGTACCTAGGATTGAAAAATCCGACAAGGAGTTTCAGGCTTGACCCAGGGTATCCTGGTACACGACAATGGGCCTTACTGCGCACATGCCTTGACACTCCTGGGGGATATGATTAGGATAATTCACATTTTATTTACAAAAAAAATTAAATGATTTTAATATAAGATGAATGGATATCCTTGGTTAATCCTAAGGTGTTTTAGATTGAAAATAAGGTGTCGTAATATTCTATAATGCTTTCTGGTTTTTGTCAATGGCTGGATTCCAAGGAAGTGATAGTAACATTGAACATGATGTATATGGTGGGAACGATGGTGGAAATGAGCAACTAAATGGAATGTTGATAGGTGTAAAAGATATTGTGTTCATACCGAATCAGTTTTCCAAAAATATGATCAACAACATATACATTAACCAACTCCCGAACTCAATGGATAAGAGAAAGGTAGAGAATGATAAGAGCTCCAGCAGTGGAGACAATAGATAAAAGAAGGCCCAATTTCCATCATGCAGGAAATGTGGAAGGAGACACCTAGGAAAGTGCCTCAATGGAACAAATAAATATTTTATGCGTGGGAAATAAGGACATAAAGTAAAGAATTGTCGAGGAAAAATGAAGAGTGTTATGGAAGAAAATAAAAATGATCCTAAGAATCCATTTACAGTCATTTTCTGTAAATGTAGGGGACTTGGGATTTACCCAAGTCAATGCCATATTCTATAGGATAACCTCTATGTCAAGGAAGAACCTATGTGAAAATAAATGGATGGAGAAATGTTTAAAAGTATTAATACTCTTTGTTGATGGGATTACTTTGGAAGACATTTCTCTGGTATGTGTAACCCTGAAGTTTGTTATGTGAAAATATTATTTGACGAAGAATTATATTTTATTTTTTGGATATAGTTATAAAGAATCATTTGGGTTTATATGATCCTTGAATTTGAGGAAATTACAGGTTATTACTTTTTTGATGAAAATGTGAGGTATGAGATAACATTTGTGGTTAAAATATTATATGGTTATTTTTGAGGAATTTATCTCCTTTTTTTGGAATTTTATAAAATTATATAGTTTTTGAAAAAGGACAACACGCAGACCGTGTGACAACCCATCGCATCGGATAAAGCTGTGAGAATCGAACTCACAACCAAAGTGCGACTGGGATTTATCGTCAACCACTGGAATACGTGAAGTCCCTGGTTAGTTTGACTAATTATTTTTAGTTAAATGATTTTATGGATCAATAATATATTGATTTTGGGAACTTCTGATTTATCAAATGGATATCCTTAGTATAGGAAAATGATTTGGTGATTAAGTGATAAATTTTATTTTGGATGATGTTCGCTCTTTTGGGAACAATATATGCCTAAGGAAAATATAATACTATGGGATTTCATTTGAGGAGTAATGGTGTATTTTTTATTTTGGAAGATTATATGTTTTTATTATGGACTTATACTGATTTAGGTTATTTATGGAAATGATTAACCTATCACAGAGAATATGTGATTAGGTTAATTACTTTTAAGTATGTGAATTTAATAGTAGTCGATGTTATTTGGAGATAAATGTTATGATTTATCATGGAAGACTCTGTGATCAAATAATTCTAACTTTTGGGTTTCAAAGTTAGTTTGGATTATTTTAAATAATTTTAAGGAAAATTTTTTATTGAATGGTCTTTATTGAACTTTGGTTATTGTTTGTTTAATTTTAGAAATTAAGATTTGTATTTATTTCTATAAAGTATTATCCATTTTGGGGAACATTTGATCTTGTAAAAGCATTTTGGTTTTGGTTAATCTCTAAAGACAAGGGAAATATATAGTTCAACTTTTATGGATTATGTGATTCTATAGAAGTTGATTATTGCGCTTAAGGTGTGACCAAGTCATCTTGAATACTCATAATTTGGAAAAAAGATGAATTTGTGGTAAAAATTTATTAAAGGATGAAACTCTACTTGAAAATTAAGTATATCTCTTTATGTTCTTAGACAATCTCATAAATAAATTCCTCAACTTTATAAAATGGAACTGAAAACAAAAATGTTGTTCGTTTACTTTTCTTACTGGGAAACCAATGATCATTTAACCCATCACAAGTTTGTGGTTTTCTTGTTGTTAAATTTCTCCTGTTCATGTTTTCTATCACTCTCCATCAGAACTTGACACTTATTTTATCTTCCATATCCATGTTTTCCTACATGGAATCCAAGTATGGGTTATCTCGGGTGATCATTGTACTTCTCTTTCATTCTTCTAAAGTGATAGTTTTATTGACACTTTTTTCCGATGTGAGACTTTCAATGAAGTTCCCAAGCCCAATTTTAAAATTGAGAGAATGAAATTTCCAAAATGGGGGAAGAATTTAACACCCCAATATTTCAAAGTAAGTTATTTTCTTTAAAGTAATTAAATAGCTTGCACTACACACAACACCGAGTTTGAGCGCGCCACAACTTACCAAACTAGCCGTTCAAAAGGCGGTTATGAATTGTATTAAATTAATTTTGAATTTTATATACTCCATATAATTTTAACATCCATATTATGTGTTTCTTGATCATAATATAATAAAAATTCAATTTTTCAGATAAAAGAAGTATTTTTCAAAAAATACAATTCTACTACCTTTTAATGGAAAACCCTTTTTAAATACAATATTTGACACTTTTATATATTAAATTTGACAATATAAACTTCTTATTTATAATTGGGACATAAAAATTTAGATTGGATAAATTTTTGGTGCTTTTCTGATAACTTTCATATTTTGATGAATAGTGAAAAATACTAAATTTTTATTGAAAAAACCTTTTTTAATAAAATAAATTTATAGTGTTAAATTATAAATTTGAATGTTTTTGAAGTATAATTAGAATATATTTTTATAATTTAATCTAATTTTGTTAATTGAGAGTAATTTTACATTTAAATTAGACATAAACACATATCAATCTTTCGATAGTTTTCACTTCTCAAAAACCCGCTTTCTGGTTTTGACAACTGGAATTATTTTTAAATTAATTAATAAAAATTATATGTTTTTAATTTGTTAAAATAGAAATAATTTTTGAATTTATAATATCAAAATTAGCTTTGTGTTGTTTTTTGGTATTTTTCTGAAAACATTCAATTTTTGATGAATAGTGAAAAACACTTCGTTATTGTTTAAAACTAACTTTTTATTTAAATAATTATTATTATTATTTAAATTTATTTTAAAGTAAAAATAGATATATAATACTTATATTATTCCAATTTAATTCATTGAAGTTGTTTTATAGTAATATTAGATATATAAAATTTTATTAAACTTTTTACCATCTTTTACCCACCTTCTAGGCACATTTACAAGTTTGTATAAAACGTAATTTTACCACTTCTCTGAATTGAATTTCAAAAATACTAGAGATATGGTTGACATCAGTAAGTAATATTTGGTTCAATAGGATGAAAATCATTTTTTATTAATAGTAACTTTTGAATTTTATTTACCACGGTTAAAAGTAAATAGGGTAATTAAAGGTAAAAATGATATTATAATTACCCAAAAAGATGTCCTAATTATATTGGATAAGTTTATTTTTACCAAAATCAATCTTAGGAAAAAAATATTATTATTTTTTATCCACTTGGATTAGATTTGGATATTTATTATATTTTATTTAAAGAAGAGTTAAAAGTGTTAAATTCAAATTTTAAAAACTAAACCATTTTTAATATAGGGTTATACATAAGTTAAATTAGACTATAAATATTAATTTAAAATCTAAAACTATTTCCTAAATCATCATATTTTATTTATAATTTTTAGACATTAAATAATTAAATTTATTTATGACACAATGATGATGCAGTAATTACCATATTAATTAAATATTAAAATAATTGATATTATAAATATTTAAATAATCTAAATTGAGACTTTTGATTCATTACAAAAATTTTCTAGGTTAATATGACATGTTAGGCTTGATTCAATGAATTTTTTTCGAAGTAATCATATTTTTATGACTTTCACAAAAACTAAATACTAAATAGTCTCAAAATAGACATAAATGGGTTTTTAAAACAAATACTATATTATTAAATGATATATTATTCATAAACATATAAACTTAGAAAAAAGGACTTAAATAATTTTATATATGTCATTAATGAACCACTTTATTTTCTCTTGGCATTTTATAGTATGTTTATTAACCATATAGTGTAAGAATACAAGAAGACATGGGAAAAGTTAAACTATTTAACAAAGAGTTAAATCTAAAATATAAGGTTAATATGGTGACCTAAACTTGTCTAAAACCTATTGGTTGAGAGGTGTTTTACCCATACCCACTTTATCCTAGAAATAAATCCATTTTTAGCCATTAAAAACTGAAAATAATTTTATAATAAAATAATATTTCAAGCTTTTCCTAAAGTGCCCCTCACCTCACTTATAAAAGGGTACTTCCCCTTCTCTCAAATTCACACCTCCAAAGCCATATGTCTCGGACAAACCCTGCTCAAATATCCTCAAAAATAACCTCAATTCAACCTATATGCCTTACATTGATCAGAGAGCCAGCCTAAGGATCCCTTTTGTTCAAATCAAAAGGAAATACCTGAAGAAGGGGTGATTACTTCATCACCTCTTTCAAAGTTATTTTCTTCTACCACTTCCTCTTTATTTGTTGTTTCCATAATAAAATAATACCTCTAGTAACCTATAAATACTTATATGTTATTATAAATATGGTACAACCATATTCATTATTCTATCCATCCTATGAATCATAGAGTCATCATATGTGCGTACGTACGGATTATCATCTCCACATCGTGGTGTAGTTTGTTTTTCAACACTTCATTATTTGGATGGGTATAATAATGAGTATAATTGATATAAATAATAAATATAAAATTTTAATGATTATTTTTATATAATATACAATCCAATTATACACGATTTTACCACTAATAGAATGATATTGTCGCTCGTGCGTACGTACGCTTACCGTCTCCACGACGCAATGAGATTCCATTCCCCATCTTAACCATTAAAGAATAATTTTCATTTTATGATTAAAAATAATTTTTAAGAACTTAATATTATTATTGATATGAATCAAATACATCCTATCCATAACAAACATAACTTACATAACAAAACATATAAAGTAAAATGAATCAGTTAACACCCGAAACAATGATACTACTGAAATATTATTAACAAAGCAATATTAAAGGATCATATATGATATCATATTTATGTATGTGGTTCTTTTATAATATAATAACAATGATTTAATCATTATACAGGTGTTTAATGTACCCTCGACTAAGGAAAAGTACAAGGAAAGGGGTTTTGATCTCACTTTTTATTCCCTTGAGATTCATATTTTCTAATATTTCCTTTTGTGTGGTGTATGTACTACCCATGATTGTATTATTTGTGTAATATAATTTAATTAATGGGTATTTACATATTTATTGTATGATCCTTATTTCATGGGGTGTATGTTTCATAAGTTACCAAATCGGTAAGGGAATCTCAAATTTCAATCTCCACTTATTGGGTTTTACGCATACTTCATTGATTATTTTACTCCAAGATTATGTGTGAAATATCTATTTATTTATTTATGTAGTAATTTCTAATACCCTTTGTGTGGATATACTTTTGATACACATAATCACTCCATTGATAAATTCTCAAGACATTGATATGAACTTGATAAGGGTAATCTTAACTCAATTTTCATTCATTGAGTTAAACATCCAAGTCATTTGTTTTGTTTTTAAAAGAATATGTGTGAATGTCCTATGATTGATTTACACTGAATATCTAATCATATTGAGTATATTTATATTTGTAACACATAATTATTTCAATTATTAATCCTTAATCTATATACACGGTCTTTATAGGGGATTTCATCTCAATTTACATTCCATTGAGAATTATTTGTTGTTATGCGCCAATTCACTTTTATATGGTGTATATACTATAATTTGACATATTATATCATGAATCCATTTATTATCATGATTTTATAAATATTTGATTAATTTTATTCCTCAATTATTTGTATTCAATCGCCTCTCATTTGGTTGGGAACTCCTTCACTAAAATATCATTTTAAATGTTTTTAAAGATTTATACTTCTAAATATTTCTCATTAATGTAAATGTTTTAAAAATGGTTTTAAGGATTTATTTATATGGACATGAACATTTTAAAATTAAAATTCATTTCAAAATTTTCAAATTAGTATGGGACACTTTTATTCAAAAATCTCTTTTAAACGACTTCTTTGATAAATAGTGCGACTTTTAAATGTCTTCAAAGAAAAGAGGATATTTCTCTCAAATAGTTTTACTGATTATTTCCATCTATGTAAATAACCTTCATTGTATTTTATTCTTGATTTAGGTTGATTTATTATAATAAAATTTTCCATATTGTATTTAATGAGTTATGTTTGAATGTGGATGTGCTATTTTTATACCATTCATGGTTTGTGGTTAAAGTATTTACATTTCGTATGCTTGTTTTAATATAAATGTTTAGATTATGTTTCACCCTTTTCCTATGAGGAATTAATTGGACTTATTAAGTGATGGGTGGGGCCTGTTATAGCCCCTCGATGCATCAGTGGGTCTCATGAGATAAACTAGTGTCTTTTAATCGGGCCTTGAAAAAATTTGTATTTGTAGTCTTGGAACGAGGCCGTGACTATGTGGTTATGATGTCCGGCATTATGCATTACATAATTATGAAATTAGATACTAATATTACATGTGATTATTCTACTAGTAGAATATCCATGTGAATAATTAAATTCCATTATTTGATTTATCTTTTCCATATTATGCTGAATTTTAAGTTTAAAAGGCTTATGTTTTAGTCTTATACATTACCTTAAATGGTTGTGTTTTTTTTATGATAGTTTTTGCTATATTTTTATCCTTAATGAGCATTTAAGCTCACCCATTTCTTGTGTTTTATTTTCCCAATATTCGAAGAAGTGTATTATGATTGACCTATAGTGATAGGCTATGGGATATGAGTGTGTTCAAAGGAGACACAATGTTTTTTTTACTTTATAATGTAACATAAAACTTATATATGTATCTAGTACTTAAAAGGCTACTAAATTGATCAATCTTTCGGGACTTGATCCATTGTGATCATTCCAATGTTATGTAATAATGCACTGACTCTGGGTAATTTGGGTTAGGGCATTATAGGTCTCAAGACCAGCTTTATCATTTATATCCAACTCGATGTCTTGTGCATCACCAATGTGTTGTTGTGACCGCATCAAATGCATGGTCTCAGGAGAATGTAAAGTGTGGTTATGCTCCTCAATAACAATGTAATTTGAAAACAACAATGTATCTGTAAGAAACATATACATGATTCTTTTTTGAAGTCTATTCATTTGTTGTTTTCAAATCCAAAAGTCTACTCATTTGTTGGGTGTGGTGAAATTACACTTTACATTACACCCATACTTTACTTCAAGACTAGACTACCAACAAAATTTCAATCTCAAAATTCAACACAAACATCACTTCCAAATCAAGAGGAAGCACACCAAATAAACAACACTTCCAATGCATAGAAAAATAAACCACATGACAATTGGCTTACAAAAACACCACAATTTCTAGATTAAGAACACTTTTTAAAGATAAAACAAATTTGGTGGATTTTCATACTCACCAATGGTATTCTGTAGAGTCTCACTCATATGCACATTCCCAAGCCACCATAGGAACCCATCAACCATGCCTCACCAAGTACTCATCCTACCATAACATCATCCATCCACTTTCCACACATATCTATGTATGTGAGTACTCAAGGAAGTACTAAAGGTTAAAACAAAACATTTCTTCTTTCCAAAACAAAACATTACACCCACATTTTCACAACCCCAACCCACTTCACATCTCAATATTTATAAAACATTCCAAAAACTTATTAACTACCAAGCAAAGAACTATTTTAAAAATTACACATTACAGACCATCGCATCATACTCAAAAAAATCCCATGAATTTCCATATGAAAATATTTTTCAACTCATTCAAAACATTATTCATCAATTTGAAAAATTCCATTTCATCAAAAATCATTTTAAGAAAACCCACTCCTTTTAATTTAAAAAAATTCTAAAACAAACATCCACTTTCAAACAACCATTTTCCATAAACCCTAAGTTTTCACATTTTTATGACACATGGGAACCATGAATGGTTATTCCACACAGTTTACCAAACCATGTGCCAAACAAGCACACATTACTTGATAACTTAGACACCTAAATGGTTTGGCTGCATAGTTTAGAAAATTTGCACCAACAATATGATATGGTTCTGTCCTGAGGTAGTGGCTTCCCATGTGCTTTAGAAAGGGTTGACTAACTGTGTGTAGTTAGTGCACCTTCAACCAGAAGCAAACCAAATCTCAAATTATTACTTGGAGCAAGCCATGTGGTTTTCTCAAACCGTGTGCTAACCATGTGTCAAGGGAAAACACAAAAAAACTATAAATTTAAATCTTAATCACACAAAAATCAAAATAGAAGTCAATAATTAAATAATGAATCACAATAAAACCAATCCATCTCCTTCAAAACATTCCCACTAAATCCATAAATCTCATTTCATCAAGAATAATTTGACTAAAAACTCATTTTTCCTTGTTTAGTATGAATTCAAAAACTCTATTCAAAATAATTTTCTATTTTTAGAAAAAATTGATTTCAATAAAATCTATATTTAGGTTATAAAGATCCAATCCCATTAAACCATTTTCATTTCATCCCAAAAATCATTTTACAAAAAACCCACCTTTATAATCCTTTCATAAAGTGAGTTATGAAAATCCATTTTCCACTTACCAAAAAAAATCCATTACCATTTTAAATTCTTATTTTTACAACTCTGAAATAGAAATTTTCAAAATAATTTCCAGAATTAAGGAAAATCCAGACGATTCACAAAAGGAAAACTAGCGTCGATGGGTGACATGGCCATATGGTTGGCGGCCATATTCCCATCACACCACCATCGTGAAGAGAATTCTAGGGAAATTCCCCAGTCCCACATGGCTTTCCAGGCCTTATGAGGTCATGGAGGCCACTTTCCTAGTTTTTTTTCATTTCCCAACACCAAACAATCCACAAGAATAAAAAAAACACCAACACATCAGGACATCCCATGGTAACCCAAGGTTTAGAACGAGCAATGGTTTATGACGTCCTTCACGTTCCTACACCTTGAGCCTAAAAATCATACTCCTACCATGACATCCCCAAATATTAATGGGATCACTAAAAAGCAAGGTCCTCTAAAAATCCGACCTCCTTTGATGCCATTTTTTCACGAACGAACTTGGGTTGACCCTAAACCGGTCACTCAAGATGATAAGTGGCAGGGCCCGACAATCATCCCCGGTCCTCTCGGGCTAGAGAAAAGCACCAAGGGCATCATAAGAGAAAACAATGGGAACAATTTATTCCAATAAAATAAACAAGTAAAATGAATATTTAAAGGGTCAAATGAAACTCAATATGATTTCCATACATTTCATTCTTTATATTTACAATTAAAGAAACAAAAAACTAACCAAAAAATGATATAAAAATAACTAGACTGAACCTAACACCCAAGAAACCTCCATGTGACCCCAAGGGTCACTCTCCAATCCAGAACCAACTATCACCCAAGGTGATCAAACTGAAGCCTGAACCTACAACAGAAACTAAAAAGAATAAAAGACAATAGGTGTGAGTATTAAAACTTAGTAGGTAGGACCGAATAATTATATTCCCATTACACATCCTTTAAATGAAGAAACATTGATTAACATGTTTGAAATAAAATATATAAATATAGGTTTTTCTGCACTTTTCATTTTAAAAAAAACAATCATAATCCATTGCCCTCATGATTTCAAACAAGGATTAAGGGAAAAAAGAACATGGAAAAAAATAAGAGTTCATTTATTTTCATAAAGGTGGTAGTAAGAGAAAAGTTCTCATTCATTCAAAACATTCTTCTTAGAAACCTTTTTAGATAAAACCATTCACTCAAAATTTCACAAGAAAACACCAAAACCAACTACAAGGAATATGATCCTACACAACGAGGGCAATGACACTAACTGTACTAGCATCGTAGGAATACTAGAAGACCTAGGAACTGAGAGGAGAAATAGAAAATACTAATACATGAGACCCAGTCCCTAGTAGCATGCCACACACGATGAAATCAATACGCTCAAATGCCTATCCACACTAATTCAGGATAGATCGAGGGGCCTAATCCCATAACAATAAACCCAAATATCAACCTACTATGGGCCACTGGCTAGTGTCTGAACTACCAGTGTACCAAAAGTTCTCATAATTACTCTTTGTTATGATAGGTTCCCATGATATGTTCACAAGGAGGTGTTCCACACATTCCAAACAAAAATTCATATATATATATACCATCATACACATCACACAAACCAATACAACCCCGACCACCTTAGGAGTAGTCCTTTCCTTAAAAAAATTATTACATAAGGGAGGTCCCATACCAAGGAAACTCCTATATCATGATCAACAAATAAAGAAAGACTCACTCCTGAAGGTGTTTTCCCAAATGAAACCATTTTAAAAAAAATCTTAATGGGCCTCATGAAATTTTCACACATTAAATCTTTTATAAAGAACTACACACAAGCCATTTTCAATACCAACCCATATTAAAAATATAACTTGTAAACACCAACCACAATTTGAATACAAAAACATCATCTACAAAACCAAACCACACCTTTAGAAATTAAAAACTTCTTAAAAAATCCAACTGGGTAATTTCACAAGCATTCGGTGTGCGAAACCCACCAAATCCAAATCACATGTTGAAAACAATTAATCAAAACAATTTATTTCACAAGGAATGATCATTATAAGAATGAAACATTAATATTTAATAATTAATAGAGGTGAAAAAATCAAGAAATCAATGAAATATCAAATTTAAAGGAGAGGTTCAATAAGATCCTACCTCAAACGATGAAGAACTTCAAGAATCCAGTGCAAAACCTCATTCACACCTCACTCGCACCCAAGGGAGGATAGTTCCAACCTCAAGGATCCCTAAGAATTAAAAACCCCTAAAAATAGAGAAACCATGGGCATGTAAATTTGATGACATGGCCAATAGGGTTCTAGGAGAAGAAGAAAATGGAAAGAAAGAAAATGATGAGAATAAGGGATCCCAAACCTTTTGATCTGGGTGAAGAATCGCCAAGAAATCACCTTGAATCTGACTTGGAGGGTCTTGGAGATTCCAAAACTACCATGGGAGAAATTTTGGTTGAAGGGTTCGAATAGGGGAGTATAATGGAATAAAAACCAATTAAAAAGAAGGAGAAAATCCCAAAATACCCTTTCTTGAGTGGGTTGCACGGTTAGCTCACACGGTTTGACAAACCTTGTGTAAACCGTGCTATTTCCCACTCTATAATTCTAGATGGGATGAACACTATGGTTACATGGTTTTTTAAACCATTCGCAAACTATGTGACCCCTCCACACTTATTGCATGGTTAAATAGGTCGTCCTCCCTAATCGTGCGACCTAGAAAAAGTCCAAAAATATCACCATTTTCACCCCAAAATTCATATAACTCATGGGGGTAAACCATCCAACAAATATACCCCATAAAAAGGTGTCACTAAGAGTGTTACAAACTCATTTTCCAAACCACCACCTCCTCATACCTTTCACACTAACCAATAATATAACTAAACAAAATCACCCAAACCTCCAAAACATAAAATTTCAATCTAGAACACCCAGAACTCGGAAGAAAAACTAAGAGACAAATGATAATCCAGTACAGAGGATGAAAACAAAAATCTAGGTGAGATAATTTTCCCCACCATTAATTCTTTTTACCCCCTAAAATCCAAAACATTTTCTAGTTGATCGATCAATGACTAAGGATTCTCAAAACCGCAAGATCAAACCCCTTGATCTAAAAACATCCCACACAGTCAAACAGAACTTATGCCTCTTATATGAAATATACCAACAAACTCAAACCACTTCTCAATAATCAACAGAAAATTAGATCCACAACCTTCACAAATATACTTCAAACATAACCATTGGGAACACTCCAAAATTTCTAACATTTACCGAAACTGAGGAGGAAACTGAAAAATTAGCAGCTTTTAAAGAAGCTGCTTCAACCAAATCAAACTAAATCCAAACCTGAAATAGATCACCAGTAGAGGGGAGGCCCAAACAGACTCTCCCTACCATTAATAACCAACTGATAATAACTAAAAAAAATCAACTTGAATCAAAACTAAGCCTTTCCACACAAGCCAACCAGAATTCCCTCATAATGGCCTATCAACCCAGGACAAGAAGAATGTGAAAACGCATTCAAACTCCCCACTCCCGAATAGAGAGGACAAGAACAGAGCCAACAGTTTTTACACAGACCAAAAATCCCTACCACATAGGGAGGGGAGGGAAGGATCCCAATGATTGGACCACTAAAACCACAACCGACAACTACCCACTCAAGACCTCACTCGATTCACCTAGGTGGCCCACTCAAGAAAAAAAAATTGGAAACTTGTATTCTAGACAACATAATTAGAAACATTGTGTGATGGGTAAGTCCACCACACTCTTTATGACTAGAAAAAATTCACAGCGATAAAGAACCCACAATAGAATAATAGAACAGCCTCACCGTAATGGTTGAGGCACAAACTTAATCAGACTTCCCACACCACTGGGATTCCTGACTACGCGCCAACTTTACTCAAAGACCTATGGATAGAGCTTTTATAGATGAATCATCTACCTCCACGCAATCATAAGCTGCTAATCCCTAATCACAACTCCTTATTTTGGTGCCACAAGTAGCCACATGACTCTCCAAGAAAAAATATAAGATCAAGACACACCAAGAAACTCACTTACTCAAACAACACCCTTTAACCAAAAAAGGGACTTGTAAGATAAAAACATCAATCTTTCTCACTCTGACTAAGTAAAAGAATGAACAATGAACCCGACGAAACAAACAAAACATCATCTATCACAACTACCAAAACCAATAGAATCATCATACTAGGAAGGTACTTTAAATCGATTCCAAATAGCTCTCTACTCCATAAAATGGGCCGAGGTATCCTTAGAAGAGGTCGATCTAAATTTCGAGACTCAAGAATGAAATCCTCACGTTGATCAAATGGAAATATTTCTAATGGGGGACCACTCATAGGAGAACATAGGGAAATAAGAAAACCAATATCTCTATCAAAACCATCTTATGAACCAAATCTCACATAAACCAAAAACTATCAAAAAGAGAAACTAGCTTAAATATTCCCAAAACCATTCAAGATAACCACTAAACACTATTTCACGACCAAACTACCAACAAAATTTCAATCTCAAAACGCAACATAAACATCACCTTCAAATCACAAGGAAGAACACAAAATAAAAAAACACTTCCAAATCATAGAAAAATAAACCACATGACAATTGGCTTACAAAAACTACACAATTTTCAACTTAAGAACACTTTTTAAATATAAAACAAACTTGGTGGATTTTCATACTCACCAATGGTATTCTATAGAGTCTCACTCACATGCACATTCCCAAGCCACCATGGGAACCCATCAATCATGCCCCATCGGGCACTCATCCTACCATAACATCATCCATCCAATTTCAACACATATCTATGCATGTGAGTACTCAAGGAAGTACTAATGGTTAAAACAAAACATTTCTTCTTTCCAAAACAAAACATTATACCCACGTTTTCACAACCCCAACCCACTTCACATGTCAATATTTATAAAACATTCCAAAAAATTATTAACTATCAATTCAAGAACCATTTTAAAAATTACACATTACAGACCATTGCATCATACTAAAAAAACCCATGAATTTCCATATGAAAATATTTTTCATCTCATTCAAAACATTTTTCATCAATTCAAAAAGTTCCATTTCATCAAAAATCATTGTAAGAAAACCCACTCCTTTTCATTTAAAAAAAATTACAAAACAAACATCCACTTTCAAACAACCATTTTCCATAAACCCTAAGTTTTCACATTTTTATGACACAAGGGAATTGTGCACGGTTAGGCTGCATGGTTTACCAAATAGTGTTCCAACCATGTGCCCCTTACTCGACAACTTGGACACCTAAATAGTTTGCTCACACGGTTTAGAAAATTTTCACCAACCATGTGATATGGTTCTTTCCTAAGGTAGTGGCTTCCCACATGATTTATACATGGTTTGAGTAATTGTGTGTAGGTTGTGCACCCTCAACCAGAAGCAAACCAAAGCTCTCACGGTTACCTAGAGAAAGTCGTGCGGTTTTCCCAAATCATGCACTGACCGTGCGCCAAGGTAAAACACCCAAAAACTAAAAATTTAAATCTAAATCACCCAAAAATTGAAAGAGAGGTCAAGAATTAAATAATTAATCACAATAAAACTAATCCAACTCCTTCAAAACATTTTCACTAATTCCATAAATCTCATTTCACCAAGAATAATTTGAAGAAAAACTCATTTTTCCTTGTTTAATATAAATTCCAAAACTATATTCAAAACAAATTTCTATTTTTAGAAACAAAGGATTTTAATAAAATCAATATTTAGGTTTTAAATATCCAATCCTGTTAAACCATTTTCATTTCACCCCAAAAATCATTTTACAAAAACCCACCTTTCTAATACTTCCATAAAGTGAGTTATGAAAATCCATTTTCCACTTACCAAAACAAATCCATTACCATTTTAAATTCATATTTTTAAAATTCCAATATATAACTTTTCAAAATAATTTTTAAAATTAAGGAAAATCCAGATGATTCACAAAATAGAAACTAGAATCGATGGGTGACTTTGCCATATGGTTTCCAGCTATATGCTAATCACACCACCATCACGAGGAGTATTATAGGGTAATGCCCTAACTCTACATGGCTTTCCAGGCCTTGCGATCTCACAGAGGACAATTTCCCAACTCCATTTTCATTTCCCAAAACCAAACAATCCACAAGAACAAAAAGACACCAACACACCCAGACATCCCATGGTAACCTGAGGTTCAGAATGATCAAGGGTTCATGAAATCCTTCCCGTTCCTATACCTCAATCCCAAAAATCCTACTCCTTTTACCATGACATCCCCAAATTGCAATGGGATCACGGAAAATCGAGGTTATATAAAGAACCAACCTCCTTTGATACCATTTTTTCATGAACCAACCCGGTTCGACCCTGAACCGGTCACCCAAAATGAACTGTGGCAAGGCCCGAGAGGCATTCATGATCCTATTGGGATGGCGACAAGCAACAAGGGCATCATAAGAGACAAATATGGGAATGATTTTTTCCAATAAAATAAACAAGGAAAATTAATATATAAAGGGAAAAACCAAACTCAATATGATTTTCAAACTTTTCATTATTTAAATTTACAATTAAAGAAACAAAAAACTGGCCAAAAAATGATAGAAAAATAACTAAACTAAACCTGAAACACAAGAAACCTCCATGTGAACTTAAGGGTCACTCTCCAATCCCCAACCAACTAGCACCCAAGGCAATCGAACCGAATTCATAACCTGCATCAGAAACTAAAAACAAGAAAAGACTATAGGCCTGAGTATTAAAACTCAGTAGGTAGGCCCAAGTAATTCTATTTCTAATGCACATCCTTTAAATGAAGAAACATTTATTAACTAGTTTGAAATAAAATATATAAATATAGGTTTTTCCACATTTTCATTTTTAAAAAAATCATAATACATTGCCCTCGTGATTTTAAACAAGGCTTAAGGGAAGAAAGGAAAAGTGGAAAACAAATAAGAGTTATTTTATTTCCATAAATGTGAAAGGAAGAGAAAAGTGACAGTTCATTCAAAACATTCTTCTTAGAAACCTTTTTAGATAAATTCATACATACACCATTTAACAAGAAAAAACCAAAACCAAATACAAGGAATATGATCCTAAACAAAGAGGACAATGAAACTAACCATACTAGCATCGTAGGAATGCAGGAAGACCTAGGAACTCAGAGGAGAACCAGAACATACTAATACATGAGATCCCATCCCCAGTAGCATGCCACGTGTGATGAAATCAAAATGCCTAAACACCCAGCCACCCTAACTCAATACAAACCGAGGGCCCTAATCCCATAACAATAAACCCAAATATACACCTACTATGGACCACTAGTCAGTGGGTGAACTATCGGTGAAAAAAACATTCTAAAAATTCATATTTGATATTCTAGGTTCTCATTTAATGATCATAAAGGGCTGTTCCACACATTCCAAAAAAAAATCCATATATATATATAAATCACCATACACATCACACAAACCAGCACCACCCCGTCCACCTCAAAGAGTAGTCCTTGCCTTAAAAAAAATTATTACATAAGGGAGGTCCCATACCGAGGAAACTCCCATCTCATGATTAACCAACAAGACAAGATTCACTCCCAAAGGGGTTTTTCCAAATGAAACCATTTAAAAAAAATACCAAACGAGCCTCGTGACATTTTCATACATTCAATATTTTATAAAGAACTATGCACAATCCATTTTCAATACTAAACCATCTTAAAAATCCACCTTGGAAAGACCAACCACTATTTGGATACCAAAACATCATCTAAAAAACACAACCATGCCTTTAGAAATTATAAACTACTTAAAAATCCAATTGGGAAATTTCGCAAGCATTCGGTGTGCGAAACCGACCAAATCCACATCACATGTTCAAATAGATTAATAAAAATAATTTATTTCACAATAAAAAATCATTCTAAGCATAAAACATTGATATTTAATAATTAAGGGAGGCGTAAAAATCAATAAATCAATGAAATCTCAACTTTAAAGGAGAGGTGCAAAGGGATCCTACCTCAAACGATGAAAAACTTCTGGAATCCGGTGTGAAACCTCATTCGCACCTCACCCGCACCCAAGAGAGGCTAGTTCCAACCTCAATGATCCCTATGAAGAAAAAAAAATCCAAAAACTGAGAAACCCTAGGTATTTAAATCGAACAACATGGCCACTGGGGTTAGAGGAGAAGAAAAAAATTGAAAGAAATGAAATGAGAAGAAGAAGGAAGCCCTGACCTTTCGATCCGGGTGAAGAATCACAAAGAAATCACCTTGAATCTGAAATGGAGGGGATTGGAGGTTATAAAAACCACCATGGGAGTCATTTTGATTGAAAGGTTCAAATAAGGGAGGCTAAGATAAGAAACCCCAATTAAAAAGAAGAAGAAAATCCCAAAATACCCTTTCCCAAGTGGGTCGCACTGTTAGCTCGCACAGTTTGAAAAACCATGCGGAAACCATGCGATTTACCATTGTCTAGTGATGGATGGGATGCACACTTTGGCTGCATGTTTTCTTAAACTGTGCGCAAACCGTGTGACCCCCTTCACACTTACTTCATGGTTCAAAAAACCATGCGCCCTAACCGCACGACCTGGAAAAAATCCCCAAAAATAACCATTTTACCCCAAAACTCATATAACTCAATGGGGTAAACACCCAAAAAACATACCCCATAAAAATTTTCCATTATGAGTATTACAAACTCATTTTCCAAACCACCTCCTCCTCATACCTTTAACACTAACCAAGAATAGGTCTAAACAAAAGCACCCATACCTTCAAAACATAAAATTTCAATCTAGAACACCCTGAACTCAGAAGAAAAACTATGATCCAAATGATAAGTTGGTACAAAGTACAAAAACAAAAAAACAGGTGTGATAGTACAAAAGTATCAAAACAATCTGAATGTGTTTGCTTAGTTTTTAGTATACTAGTTGTGTTTTTTTACTAAAATGTCATTTCAAATTGGAAGCACACATTATGAGTCATACCAGTCGCATCTTGTGTTATTTTGATGTGAGACTGCTTCATACACCTCACAAATGACTTCTAAATCGTTTTCTTAAATTATCAAGACAATCAGAGCATGTTTTCTTAGTTTTCAGTGAGTGACACATTTTGAACTAAAATGTCAATTTTAAACTGATAACAAACACTTTTAGTCATAGCAGTCACACCGTGCGTCATATTGATGTGTGGTTAATTCCTACACATCATAAATAACTCATAGATAGTTTTCCTAAAGTATAAAAATAATCTAAATGTGTTTTCTTGGTTTTTAGTATTTCACTTGTTCTTTTTACTTAAATTAATGTCAATTTTAAATAAAAAGGAACAATTGGAGTCATACCAATCACACTATACATAGTATTGAGGTACGTTTGACTCCTACACATTAAAAATGACTCATAGATCATTTTACTAAAATATCAAAATAATTTGAATGTATTTTATTCATTTTCAGTACGTCACATGTTCTTTTTACATAAATTAATGTCAACATTATATAAAAAGACACACTTAGAGTCATACTGGTCACACCGTGCATCTTATTGAGTTTTGGTTGACTCCTACATGCCAAAAATGACTCATGAATCATTATCCTAAAATATCAAACAATTCGAATACATTTACTTGGTTTTCAGTATGTCACTTGCAATTTTTACTTAAATTAATGTCAATTTTAAATAAAAAGACACACTTAAAGTCATACTGGTCACACCGTGTATTGGATTAAGGTGAAGATAGTTCCTACACATAAAAAATGACTTATAGATCATTTTCCTAAAGTATAAAAACAATCTGAATGTGTTTGATCAGTTTTCAATATGAATGTTGTGTTTCTTTTAACTAAAATGTCATTTCAAACTAGAAACATGCATTATGAGTCATACTGGTCGCATCATGCATCGGTTTGATGTGAAATTGCTTCATACATGTCACAAATGACTTATAAATCCTTTACCTAAATTATTAAGACAATTGGAGTGTGTTTTCTTGGTTTTCAATAGGTGAAAAAAATTTAACTAAAATCTTAATTTTAAACTGATAACGGATACTTTTAGTCATATCAGTCACATTGTGCGTTGGATTGAAGTGTGTTTGATTCCTACACATCAAAAATAAATCATAGATCATTTTCCTAAAGTACCAAAATAATATGAATGTGTTTTCTTAGTTTTCATTATGTCACTTGTTCTTTTTCCTTAAATTAATGTCAATTTTAAATAAAAAGACGCATTTTGAGTCATATCGGTCACACCATGCATCATATTGAGGTGTAGTTGACTCCTACACATCAAAAATAACTCATGTATCATTTTACTAAAGTATAAAAACAATCGGAATGCATTTTCTCAGTTCTCAGTATGTCACTTGTTCTTTTTACTAAAAGTAATGTCAGTTTTAAATAAAACGAGACAGTTTGAGTGATACTGGTCACTTGTTCTTTTTTCTTAGTTTTGAGTTGGTCAATTGATCTGATTCCAACTATATTGACCCATAAATTTCATACATAGATATCACATCTTAGTATATTAACATTCCTTACAAAACATAATGATCCATGCTAGAATAGTTTAGGTCTACTACTTTTGGAAACATGGAAACATAAAGAACTAGTTCATAAGAGTCTCTCATTAAGTTATTCTTTAATAGAAACCTTCTTAGACATATCATTTTTAAAACCATTCTTAATAACCTAAGGATATAAAACATAAGAAAGGGTGATCATAGATTCTCAATAAGTGTAAACAGGGGGTATATCAATGATCATATAAGGATAACATAAGCATAAATATGTTAAAAGGTGATATTAACATTAGAAATTCATACCCTGTATATCAGAGATCATAATCATGAGTCACGGATCAAATCATGGTAGTTCAGAATACATGAATCTTAAAGGATAAAATAATATTATAAATTAAAAACATACACTTTGAGTCATACCGAGCACACTATGTATCAGATTGAGGTGCGGTTAATTGAGGTATAGTTGATTACTACATTATTCAGCAAATTGTTCATGACAGATATTTTGGGAAGGCATAATTTTCTTCCAAAAACTGATAAATCCCTTCGTAGATGCATCCTTATGATTCACTTTATATTTCATGCAACATGGGGTTCCTCTTCCACTCGAAAGGAATATGATCTCTCTTTTCTATTTTGTTGTAGATAGTTGAAAGGAAGGTATTACTACCCAAAATATCTATAAAAAACTAAATGAGTATTAGATAAAAATTATAAGTAAATTAGATTACAAATACTAGATAAAATTATGAAAAATTAATTAATTAAATAAAAATACACACTTTGATTCATACCGCCCACATCGTGTGTTACCATGGTTTCCATTTGCTTTCTTTGTTGAAATGGAAACACTGGATTGTTGATATTTATCACTTTCCTTCAAGTTCCCTCCTCTTCTTTTGAAGGAAAGTCATAAATTCCAGCAACGCAGGGGTGATAAGGTTTTCAGGGAGAATAAGTTCTTAGAATACATTGTCTATATGAGTAGTCAAAAATTTAATTTAGATTATGTTAATGCAATATAGAACAGATAATATTATGAGGAAAAAATAGTATATTAAAAAAAACATTACCTTCTCATTGAATTCTGAGTTGTAACCTCGAAGTCCAATCTCTCACGAGCATGATCAATTTTGAATGAACTACCCTGACTCAAACAAAGGAATCCACCTATATAAGAAAACAATTATTATGTGAGTAATACTAAAAAGAATTAAATTAAACGTAAATATGAAACAATCCACTACTTCTATGTAAGTCACATCTTCATACTATTTGTGTACATTCTTCCATCGTGTATGTTTCCTATTCATTTATGAGAATATCTATATCAGGTTGTGAATATGAGTCTTTTCAACAGTTATAGTAGTACTGGAAAAATAAAAATAAATAAATGATTAATAAATATTTTCAATTAAATAGTAATTATCTTCGAAAATAACTCTTTATGGATGCTAGTTTTTTTATAGAATATGATCTCTCTCATAAATTTAAAAACATGATAACCACAATCTTTTCAATTGGTTTGTTTCGAACACTGTAGAAACATTATGCAGAATAAGTAATTTTTTTATATGTGTTTGGATAGTAAAATCTTATTATATATACCCTGATATTTGTCCAGCCGTAGAACTTTTCTTGGTCCTCATGCTTAGCCCCTGGCCTCATTCCTGGTTTTTCATGATATTGATGCACTGCCCTATCATAACAGAATCCTCATTAAAAGATAATATAAATTATATAACTTGATGTTTAGTTCTAAAATGTTGGATGTGGTGTATTAAAAATAGAAAAACTCCATCATGTGTGGATGGTTTATTAGATATCCATGCATTGAATCTAGGAAATAAATATTTGGAGTATCCAAATTTACTACAATGAGTATCCAATACTACCTAAAAACAAAAAAAGAAATAAGTAATGAAATAAATGAAAATATATTTGATATGAATAAATTGTAGATTTTTACCCATGCATCATTGGTATTAAATAAAGTCTGTCATCCTAAAGTCTTCTTTCAAACGATTTGACCAGACCTGCCACTATTTCATCCTTTTTTTGGTATCTATTTTTGGTTGTTCTATATAGGTGATGTGAGGACTAACAAATACAATTTTTTATGGGAAAATCCCTTCAATTGTTTTTCATATATACGCCTTCCAAAAATATGAAATGTATTTAATCATAATTAACACAGTATATTAGCTTTTGGAAAATCAAATCATAAAAATATACCTCATGTATACATTTACAAATGAGCTGCCTGGCCAATAATAGTCAAGGATTTCACTTACATTCTCAACACCAATGAAGTATTTAACTTTATCTTTGTGTATATTTTCTTCAAAATCAACTATGTGAGTATAAACATCTTTTAACTTTTTATCCACATGAACCTTTAATTATATTAAATGCAGATATAGAACGGATATGGTAATAGTGCTTTTGGTAGATCTTTTTGTTTGGTTGGTCGATCCTTTAGATGGTTTTGAGTCACTCTTTCATTCCATCCTCTTCCCTTTGTTCTTCTATAATAACATTCATCGGTTCCACCGGTTCCTCAGCGTGCTCCCGCCCCGGCTCCTCCGGCTCCTCCGGCACCGTCTTCCCTGGCTTCTTCGGTTCCTTCGGCGGCTGGGTTTTCTTCAGAGTCCCCGGTTTCGGTGCCTGTTCGACCTGGATGGTCGTTTCGGGATGCAGTCAAAGGCTCGGGGGTAGGGGTTTCTAGCCCCTATTTCCCGGACGTTGCGTCGTTTTCTCACTCGGTGGTGAGGGAGGGCTCTTCGGTTTCGCTGGTGGCGCCGGAGGCGGCTTTCAATGAGGCGGTTGTGGGCTTAAAATGGACCCTGGTGGAAAGGTTTGGGTTCCTCAAGCTTTCTCTTCCCGTTTTCCGTCGGTTCGTGGACTCCTGGGGTTTGCAGGGGGGTGCTCGGGTGTCGGTGCTACATCGGGGCTCCTTCTGTGTGGTGTTAGCCTCGGAGGAGGATTTTGTGCAGGCGTGGTGCAGGGCCCCTCGTTTTTTTGGGCTCTGGCGGTTTAGTCTATCACGGTGGTCGATGGAGGTGCATCAGGGGCAGGGAGGGACCGAAGGCGGCGGTTTGGCTCAGCTTACCTGGTTTACCTCTACCCTTTCATAATGGCGCCTTCTTAAAGGCAATTGGGAATTCCCTGGGGGTGTTCTTGTGTTCGGAAGAGTCCTCGGTGACTGGCGCGGAGACTCTGGTGGCTAGGCTTTGCGTGGAGCTGGACCTCTCGCTGCCGGTGTCGGAGAAGATCACTCTATCGGTGCTGGGTGTTGTGGAGTGGGTGCAAGATGAAGTTTTTTCAGTGTTTCCATGATATTGCTCGGCTTGTTTGTTGCAGGGACACTCGGTGCGGTATTACCGCAAATATCATGGGACCCCTTGGCCGTATATAGGCGGCATTCGTCCTGCTCGGTCTGCGAGGGCTCGTCCTGGAAACTTTGTTCCATCTTCTTTGGTGCCGGCTCGCAGACCTCTTGCCCGCGGGTGGGAGTTGGTTCAGGGTGGTGGCCATGCTGTGTCTGGCTGCTCCTCTATTGTTGTTGGGTGTCGTCATCCAGTGCTTGCTCCCCTGGACCCCGCGTCGGCCTCCGGGGTTGTGTTAGGGACGTTTTTGAGGGGCCTCTGGTTGCATTCTGGTCTGACGTCGGTCCCTACCCCTCTATATCTCAGGGCTGGATTTGGTAATCCTCGGCCGGGTAGTGGGTCTGGTGAGCTTGCAATGGTGTTTCCTAGGGGTGGCCTTTGTGCAGGGCGGTTTTCTCAGGATGGTGGTTCTTTGAAGGGGATGATTGGGGATGGCAGGCGGCTGTGTGAGGGACCTAGCAGTGAGATGCTAGTTTCTTCCCAGGCTTTGTCTCGTCCAACGGAGGTTCAGGTCTCGGTGCATGTCTCAATGGTGAATGGTGGGTCGTCCAGGGATGTTGTTGGCCTAGATGGCGCTACTTCCACACCCCACGGGCGGTCTTGCTATCGGGTTGGGTTGCAAGGAGGGAGTCCCGGGGTGATCACCAGGATGATGAGGAAGAAGCTACTTGATGGGGGGAGTTCCATCTCCCCTGTTCGGAGGGCTACATCGCCTGGGGCCAGCACCGGGATGAATAAGGCTTAATGTCTCCTATTCTTATTTGGAATGCCCATGGTATAGGGGATAGGGTTAAAACTGACTACATTGTTTCGGAGTTTAGGAGGCATAAAGCCGTCTTGGTTGCTGTTATCGAACACAAACATAGGAGTGACAAGATCCAGGAGTTTTCTCGAAGGCTGAAGATGCATGCATCCATGCATGGAGCCCCGTCAAATATCCATATTTGGTTGTTTTGGAAGAGGGGGGTTACAGTGAATATGTGGAAGGTAGGGGATCAATTTATCACGTCTAAGGTGACTTGGAATGGGTTGGAGTGGTTCATGTCGTTTGTTTACGAGAGATGTGATGCGCGTCGGAGGGAGGGGCTTTGGGCGGAGCTAGCTGATTTCAACCCAGGGGATATGCCATGGATGGTGGGAGGGGACTTCAACATTATTGCGGGACCGGATGAGAAAAAGGGGAGGGGTGAGTTCTAGAGCCAGGCGAGCATGGCATTTGTGCAATGCATGGAGGGGAAAGGTCTCAAGGATGTTGGATTTTCGGGCGACCCTTTCATGTGGTGTAACAACCGCAGAGGGGAGAGTCATAGTTGGGCCAGACTGGACAGGTGTTTCGCGAACCTTCGGGCATTTGAGGTGCTGGGGGAGGTGAAGGTCCTCCATTTGGATAGGGGGTCTCTGATCACTCTTCGCTGCTACTGTCCTTTGGGAGGGTTGAGAGGCCACAGGAAGGCTTTCGTTTCTCCAAGTTGTGGATCGACGACCCGGCTTTCCTTAGATTGGTTACGCGGGTTTGGGGGGAGCCTCCCAGGGGGCATACATGGGTGGCGTTACATGGTAAGTTGCGGCGGTTGAAACAGGAGCTCATGCGGTGGGTGAGTTCTATACCGGCATGGGGTAGGGAGCTGGATTCCTTCAAAGCAGACATTGATATGCTGTAGGTTAGTCTAGAAGGCAGGTGGGATGATGTTGTGTTTGAGGAGCTCTCGGAGAAGAAGGAGGCCTTGGCTGTTAGGCTACTTTCTCAAGAACGCAGGGCAAGGGATCGGTCAAGGGTGAGATGGCTTAGAGAGGGAGACAGGAACTCAGCCTACTTCCATACATGCATAAGGGAGAGACGGTGGGTTGTGAATCCTAACTTGGCTTTGGAGGACGGATCTTTCTCGGATGATAGGGAGGTGGTTGGGGGGTCTAGCTTTGGAGCATTTCAAGGATCTCCTGGCTGGCCCGAGAGGTGATGGACAGGAGGGATATCCTACCAGTAATTCTCAATTATGGGAGGTGATTCCAGAGGTAGTTTCAATGCAGGAGAATGAACAGTTTGAAGCCATCCCTGATGAAAGGGAGGTGCAGGCGGCAATGTGGCAGTTGAACCTGGATAGTGCTATGGGGCCGGATGGTTTCCCGGGGTGTTTCTACAAAGGGTACTAGGAGTTCGTGAAGAATGATTTGGTGGTGGCCATTCAGGATTTCTTCTGAGGGGGTGTCCTTCCTCGGGTAGCGGCGGCGACAACCTTGGTCCTTTTACCCAAGTGCAAAGACCCTACTTCACTTAATCACTACTGGCCGGTTAGTATGTGTAATTTTCCATACAAAGTTTTGGCGGCTGTGATCAATATTCAGTTGTCCAATTTTCTACCGAGGTGGGTATCGGCGGAGCAGCATGGTTTTGTAAAGGGGAGGTCGATACAGGGAGCTATAGCGCTGGCGCTGGAGCTGTTGAGGGATCTGAACATGAAGGGTCGAGGAGATAATATGGTGGTAAAGCTGGATATGAGTAAATCTTATGATAGAATGGAATGGGGCTTCATGAATGGAGTTATACGGAGGATGGGGTTCTCGGCCTGGGCATGCGATATTTTCTTCAGGTGCGTTAACTCGCCATGGATGGCAGTGTCCTTCTTGGGGAGAACGCATGAATTCTTCAAATCCGTTCGTGGCCTGCAGCAAGGTGACCCTTTATCCCCTAGCATGTTCATACTGATGCAAGATTCTCTAAGCAGACTAATTAACAGGGGAATAGGCAGGGGGAGATCTTGTCATTTCGCAGGAAACATGGGGGCCTCTCGGTATCTCACCTCATGTATGCAGATGATACGATCATGTTTTTGAATGTTGGGGTGAGTTCTGTGAGGGAGATCAATAACATACTGAAGGAGTACTGTAAATGAAGTGGACAGCTGGTGAACCGGGATAAGAGCTGTTTCTACATGGCGACCTTGTGTGGAGAGGACAGGGTGGATGGGGTGGGAGGGACGTTGGTCATGAGGAAAGGGCCCTTACCGATGGAGTACCTGGGGGCACTGGTGTCTACCGGTCGGCTGCGGAACAGGGATTTTTTCAAGGTTTTTGATAAGATGTTGGCCCGGATAATGGATTGGAAAAATCATTTCCTATCCTTTGGGGGTCGGATTACCTTATTTAAAAGTGTGCTTGCGACTATACTGGTGCATGAGATCGTGGCTTCTAACGTACCAAAGGGGGTCATTAACTCCATCGACAGGGTGCTCGCACAGTTCATATGGGATGCTTTGATGGAGGGGAAGAGACAGTGGGTCTTGTGGAGAAAAATGGCGAGGCCGATCAACGAAGGAGGGATCGGTGTGAGGAGCATGGAGGATACGGTGCATGGAGTACGTGCGAAGCTTGCATGGGAAATTATTGAGAGAGAGAGACGTTGTGGGTCAAGTTTATGCGGGGCAGGTACGAGGATGGCATCGCCGAACTTCTGGCGAGAGGGTTTTCCATGTGGGACGAGGTGCGTAATATCGCCCCAGAGTTGCAGCACCGGGCTCAGTGGATCATTGGGGAGGGGAGGATCCGCTTCTGGGATTACAACTGGTCAGGGAGGGTGTATGCTTTTCCGGAGTGTCCGGCCCCACTGATCTCCTTTAGGGAGGCCAAGCTTCACCCTCTGTTTTTCAGAGAGGTGCTGGATGTGGATTCTTGGAGGATATTTGATTTGGTGGTGATTAAGCAGGAAAGGGACAAATTCGTTTTCACGCCCTCGGTGTTGGGTAAGTTAAACCTGAAAGATTTTTGTAGGAGTTCCAACGATCAGCAGCCGCAGGAGTCGCAAAGCAGGGTGGAGTGGAGCAGGAGGGTTCCCTCTAAAATGAACTTTTTAACGTGGAGGATCATGCAAAAGGTCATCCCCTCGGATGAGAATATCAAAAGATTGGGTATTAGCCTGGCATCTGGGTGTCAGTGTTGCAAACGGAGGAGGGAGAAGAGCATGGAGCACATCTTCCTTGAAGGAGAATGGGCTAGAGTGGTTTGGAGCTTTCTGGGAACACACATAGGGTATTCTGTTAATGCTGACACCTGGGATCAGTTTTCGGGCTTGTGGTTTCAGGGGTGTGGTGGCAACGTGGAGGAGAAAGAGGCTCGGGCAGTGTTTTACAATGCGGGATGTTGGGTACTGTGGGAGGCGAGGAATTGTGCCAGGTACGAGGGACTCGCATCCACAGGGAGGGCGGTGGTGGCAAGAGTAAGGTGTCTGCTGATTGAACTAGTGAAAACTGCAGGCTTTGGGGAGAATGTTCCCTCTTTACGGGTGTTGATATCCCCGGGGATGAGGGTTGGACAGAGGACTTCCAGGGGGCGGGGGTCTTGGGTTCGATGGATCCCTCCGGTGGGAGGTTTGAAGTTGAATGTCGATGGTGCATGCGCTGGAGAGAACATGTGTGGTGGTGGGGTGCTCCGTGATGGCAGCGGTAGTGTGTTGTTGGCTTTCGCTTCACACTACGGGAGGGGGAGCTCGGCGCAGGAAGAGGCCTTGGAAGTACTTTTAGGGATGTCGTTGTGCTTGGACAAAGTCCTGGTGGTAGAGCAGATAGAAATGGACTCAAAAATTATACATGATGCGTTGCATGAGCAGGGCACGACGCTGTGGAGGATCTCCTACACTATTAGGCAGTGCAAGGTGATCATGGGGAACAACGTAAGGGTAATTGATACCTGGAGGGAAGGTAATAAAGTTGCAGACTACTTTGCTTCGATTGCGGTTCCTGGGGACACTATGGTTTGGGTGGATAATGTGCTGCCCATTAGACCCGAGGGAGTCAATCTGATTAGGGGAGACGCACTTGGGTTGCATTATTTTCATCCACCGTAGGGGGGACTGCGTTTGTGGTTATTTTTTAGTGGGGTGTTTTATGAAATAAAAATCGTAATGTTGGTGGTGGATAATCAACACTCTCACATGACCTGTTGGTAGTGGTTTGTTGTGTAGCATATCATTTTGGATATTGAACATTGTAGCCCTCGCTATAAAGTGATGGGTGGGTGTTGATACATATAAATCGTAGTCATTATCACCCTGTAGAATATTAGTATAGGAAAGGTATCAGTATCTTTCTGATTCAAATTTCCCAGAAACATTTATTAGAACATTGATTACCTTGGCTAAGACATCTATTTGAGGGGAATGACTCGCCTCATAGCTGGTGGGGGTGGGGCGGGATCTCCACACAATGGTTGTTCTTGAGTTGTTTCTTCTCTTTGCTTCCCCCCCCCCCATGAAAGTTTTCATCATCTCTCTCTTCCATTGAAATTATTATTTAAGGGTAGCTAGTATTTCTCTCATCTGTTTCATTTCTTCACTTTGATCCTTCTCTTGTTTTTTTCTCAAAATATGTTTGGGGTGTCACCCCAAAACCTACACCTCTGATGCAGGCATATTTTTCTAGCTGCTTCAAGTCCACTGATAGTATGTGTTCATCTAATATAGGTGTTACTGATTTCTATGACTATATTGAATAGAAAATATCAGAAAATAAGTGATCAATGTAATGTAATAGAGATTTAAAGAAAAATAATTTTTTATTATGTAATACTTACACATGTTTCCCACACTTTTTGTGTGATCTATTAGTATCCCATTTTTATTTACACATGCCTCCTTCCATAGCACATAGTGTGGGATGGAAGTGGATTTGGATTTAGAGTCATCAATCTTCATAAAAATAGAGGAACAAAATTATGGTGTTGTTTCATGTCACATAAAATATTACAGAAGATTTAAAATACGTACCAATTTTTTTTCAAGATAAGAATACCCCATCCTTGCTTTATGGTAGGAATACGCTAGTTTTTCTTCTCATTACTTATTTTCAGAACTCAATTGTTGTTTCTTAAATAAAAAATCAAAGTGATGAATACACGTATCATCAAACAATGTATTACTAGACACAATATACCTGAAAAGACACATTTTCACAACAACTAGTAAATGGATCTCACACTTCTTAGGTTATTATGTGTGCATAGATAAGCAGTGGGTGCAAGTTTATTTTCCCTTCAACATCTTTAAGATGATGTCTAGTTATAATTTTGTGAAATCCTCTATGAATCCTTCCAGCAAGCATTAATACATATTTTTTGGTGGGAGACATATACTATAAATGCACCCTATAATGGATGATGAAGAGTAAGTCAATGTTTCATTATTTTATTTTTTAGTAAAATAAATAAATGATATCATAATGTTTCCATAATCTCTTCCTACATCAGTGTCTTGAGCGTGCACACAACATGGTGCCCTGAATCTATATTAATCAGCACACGTTTTCGAGTGACGATTCCAATGTAACTACTGAATATGGCCTTGTTGGGGTTAACATGTTGGCTCTGTGTATTCCATATAACCTCATACTTGATTCCTTTGACTTTCTCTTTAATTATTTTTTCTAACACCATCAAACTACGGCACTTCTATTTCTTATGCATCTTCGGGCCTTCGTCGGCTACCATTTCCTCAGATTCAACATCATCAATATGTTCCTATGGAGTGGTAGCATTGGCATGTTTATGTGGTCATTGTACCTCTACATTGGGAGTAGTAGAAGTCGATAAACCTATTGCTCCTTAGGATTGGGAACACCAGCATGTGCATAAGGTTTTTGTTTCTCTACATTGCGAGCAGCAATAGGTTGAGAGACCTATTGTGCCTCGGGATTGGGAGCACCAGCATGTGAATAAGTCATTATCTACAAAAGCGGTTTAATATTTAATTTACATTACATAAATTCATTAGTAAATAGAAAATAACATGATGTAACATGTTGTATATTACAAAAAAATATAACCAAATTATTAAACTCACTTTTTCTTTTATAAAGGTTGAATGGATTTGAACCCTCTATCGACTATCCAAATCCCATCATTGTGGTCTCCTATGACATAAAAAACATTGTCTATATTGGGACTGCTGCAAAATGATTGCAATGTCCTAATAAAAGAGTCATCCTCAGTTGAATTTTTATCTAACCCTTCAGTGGTTTTAGTCAATAATAGAACAATTGACCACTTTTGGTTTGTGGGATCTAGAACATAAAATACTTGTACTTACAGTGATGCCATTATAAACAGCTTTTCTTTTAACCCTTCCTTATAAAATCAACTTTCACGAATACCAATTCATCTATTTTATAGTACTCATGTTATCAACCCACTTACATTGAAAAATAGGCACTTGGAATGTTGTATAATCCAACTCCCATTTTTGTTTGATGATGCCAAAGTATGAAATATTCTCGTAAATTGGATTTTTTTTCCTTAGTACCAGAAACATGCATCGCTTCAGCCAAAGTGTAACTCTACTATTTTTCATGGTACTATCTTCATCATGTTCATTTTTATAGAACTTATAACCATTAATTACATAAACATTATAAGATAATACATACACACTTGGTATTCTGGCTATCCATCGAACTCGTACTGAAATTGAATCTATATTTTCATCCGACTCCTAAAAAATATGGTCCTAAAACCATCCTATAAACTGTTTATTATGTGTATTTTATATCCATCTTTCATCCCTTGATGGATTCAAATGCCTAAGAATTTCTTTATGGGTTTCAACATATGGGGTGACCTCCAAACTGTTATGAAAAATGTAAAGGTGGGCCTACTCCTGATTTGTAATATTTATTGTGACAACATCTCTTCTAGAAATTCATTCACCCGCAAGCCACCTAGTGTGATAATATTTCAGGAGACCAATGCTTTCTACACCGAACAGGTATTCAGTATATAATTCAATGACTTTCTCAATAATATATCACTCTGCAATACAACCCTCTAGCCGACTTTGAATTTTAACATACCCTTTCAAAATCTTCATATATTGTTCAATGGGGTACATCCATCTATAGTGTATAGGACTACATAGTCAATTCTATCTCACCAAGTGAACCATCAAATGAACCATCATATTAAAGAATGTTGGGGGGAAGAAAATTTCTAATTCACATAATATAATAGAAATTTCTATTTAAACAGTTGGCAATTTTGTTTGACCCACAACTTTTCTGCATATATCTTTAAAGAATAAATAGAGCTTGGTTAATGTATGATAAAAATTCTTAGGAAAAATACAACATAAATCTATAAGAATTAGATCGTGCATCAAAACATGTCAGTCATGTGATTTCAGATCCTTTAACTTTAAATTGTTCATTTACATGATGTTCTTGATATTCGATGAATACTCCTCTGGAACCTTTACATCATTCAAGAATTTTCAAAACTGATATCTCTCCTACCTAGAAATAGTGTAAGCAGTTAGAGGAAAAAATTTCATTTTTGACCCTTCACTAACACCAACTCTTCTCATATTCTCATGTCAACCATGTCCAACCTAGCCTTAATTCCATCCTTTATTTTTTCAGGTGCATTTAGAAATGTGTCAATGACATTATCACCTACATTATTTTCAACATGCATAATATCGAGAAAATGTATGATGCACTAACAATTCCATTATGGTAATTCAAAAAAATGACCTCTTTTTTCAACCAATTTTCATAAGGTTTTTTGAAAATGGTTTACCAAAAGTAGTGTCCAAGTCTTTTACATTCTCAAAAAGTTGATCACCTATTAGTGGAGATGGTATTATACGTTCTTTCTAACTTCTATCGAATGATGTTGTCCAAGTTTGTACTTATGTCTTCGGGGTAGAAATCTACGATGTGGTTGAAACATGATTTTCGATGAATGTTTCAACCTAATTGATTGTGTACCTTGTTCACAAATGAGACACCCTTGAGTTCCTTTAATTCTATATCCTGAAAAAATTTCATGAGTAAAAAAGTCATTTATCGTCCCGTACAACATGGATCTCAATGTGAAATCTTCATTTATTGAGCATCATACAACATAACACTTGAATCCCACAATAATTTTAAATCATTGATCAATAGATCCAAATAAACATCAATATCATTACTCAATTGTTTTAGTATTCATATAAGTATAGATAACATGATATATTTTCATTTCATGCATAACCATGGTGGAAAATTATAATTTACCATCATAATTGGCCATGTATTGTGAGTGCTTCTTTGAAAACCAAAAGGATTCACTCCATATGTAGATAAAAAAAGATGAATGTTTCTTGAATCATTTCCAAATTCAGGATACTAATGATCAATTATCTTCCACTGAGGAGATTTTGCTAGGTGACATAGTTTCCCATCTTTATTTCTTTTATTCGCGTGTCATTCCAATTTCTCTATAGTCTCCTCACTTCCATATAGGAACCTAAACCTTGGAATGATTGGAAAGTACCATACAAATTTTATAGGACTAGATTCATCTTTCTTGTATTGAGAAGTGCCACAGTTTGGAAATTATTTAAGTGATTTTTTTTCCTTTTAAAATAGTATAAAATCATTCAAGTAGTTGTGTATTCTTTTAGAGATCATTCCCATCAATCGTATCATTCGTTTGGAATCGTATGTTCTGCTCAAGAGCTCATTATCTTCTGGGAGCATGTCATTCAAGAGAGAAAGTAGTTCTGTAAAACTGGAATCACTCCATAAATTTCCTTATTTCAAATTATATAGCTTTAGTATGGCTGATAGTGCGGTATATTTAGTGAAACCAGCATACAATGGTGTCTTTGCACAACTCTTTAACTGCTTAAACAATTTTGGGCAATCATGAAGTTCATCTTCAACTGTCCTTGTCATTTTTTTAATATGATCTTTATCATCATAGATATCTATAATCAGATACTTGATACGGTCTTATTCATTTTCCACACTTGTAATCATATCAGATGATTCATAAAACATAGTTATATCCCATCCACTAGCTACATTTTCTTTTTCCCCATGTATATTCTAACATTTATAACTTTGATTTATTCCGTAAGAGATCAAGTGTTCTTCCAACTCCTATAGACTAACTTCTCTTGAATAAAAACAGCGTAAACATGGATAGAGGATTTGAGAAGGTTTGTATGCATGTTCTTTTACAAACTTGATGAACTCTTTCACTCCATTTTCATACTCTTTTTTCATACAATCGGTATCCATCCATTCTTTATTCATATCCATCCTATTTGATTCAGAAATATTAATATTTAACAAAATAAAAACACAAAAGGGTTCTTTTAAATAAGGGGAACTCAACATTTTACTGATAGTTATTATTGTATTTTGTTGTTTAGGACTCATCCCCTTAGAAGCTAATACCAAACCAATAAAAAGATGTAATTGTAGAGGACTCCTCTAATTTAAACCATGCAAGTGATGTTAGATGAAAAGTAGATTTAGGAGTTGAAATGGGGTCAAACATTAATTCACCTTTTGAAGGAGTGAGTTCATGATGGATATCTTATGGTTTGGATAGAGTTAGTGGCATTAAATAGTTTTTCAAAACATTCACATCCCTATATAAAAGCCAATCGGGTGAGTTGAAAAACATTTGGCATGCAACCTAAGTCCATGCCAAGTGTTTACATCATTTTAAATCTATTTAAAACAAAAAAGGGTATTTTGAACACATATAATTTTTTATGAAACATTTCAAAACACTTGAATCATTTTAAAAGATCCACTTAGGAATTTTTACAAAGATATAAATCCCCAGAGAGACACTTTATAAAAGATACATGAATCAAAAATAACCAAAATTTTATAAAATATAAAGCAATACAAGTTTTATCATGTAAACGTGGTATAACATCTATTGAATCATCCACTTACACATCAACACCCATAATTAAACATGATAAAATTTCAAATATATATTAGAAAATAATATATAGAAAACACCTCGATTCATCCCAAATCAATCAGTATAGTATGATTCCATAACATTATTACAACGGTTTGTGTAATAATAATAATTTCCCTAAGCATTTGATATTGTGCTCCCCACCATTGCATATCCCTTATCTATGTCCAGTGAGTACCATCCTACATAAATTTTATTTTCACCCATATATTGTTAATTATAAGCTACAATAGTTAGAAAATGTAAAACTGTAACATGATCCTTGTTGTAAGTTCTATAAGAATTTGTGATGTTACATGATTCCATTGTATAGTTATATCAATTATCCTTCAACACAACACCAGAGTCCCAACGGATATGTTCCATAGTTGGTGACCACACTTGCAACCATGAAACACTTGTGTTCCAGTTTACTACAAACACTACATTATCCCAATGATCCTTGGCTCACAACAAATAAATTGGATTTACACCCCAAGAATAATTTATATGTCTCTCAAATGAATTAATATTGGTTCCTTCATTTATAAATACACCTAATAAAATATATAAACATGAACCCATTACATAATCAAAAATTTCCTAGGTTCCATTCCTTTCACATAATGAATTTCCCTATGCCACTCATCACTAGAAGAAACTATGTTTCTTTCCAGATAATTTTAAGTATATCATGTCTAAATTCAAAATAAGAAAATAACTATGGTACTAAACTAATAGATTGTATGATTTTCCATAGTCTATTTTCTAAAATCTTCAAAAATACTTTATAAATGACATTACAAAGACACAAAGACTAATCATTATAAAATCCTTAACTGAACTCAGATCAGTAACCTCTAGAATCAAAGTGATGAGAGTATCATTATATGTCTCAAGATTTCCAAAACTCATTTATGAGGTTAACAAATTCAAGTCCCAAAATAATCTAGAACCTTTTAAAGAAAATTTCATGAAGAAAATCTAGGTTAGGTACCTTTTATGGATGCATCAATCTAAATTTCATGACCACTTCATAACATTGAATATCAATAGTTAATAATTCATTCATAGAATTTGTTAAAGTTGTAATAAAATAAAAATTTATATATTTAGATATAAAATTATTCTAAGAAGAAAATATGATTTGATAAAAATATGTTATTAAATTATTAATGCCTTCATTTGTATCAACCCACATACCATTATCAGACATTAACCTTTAAATATGGTTATTCCTTTATCTAACAATGTCTTTTTGATAAAAGAATTAAGTGTTTTTATATAATTTAGTAATATAAGCAATCCTTGATCTAAAATTCCAATTTTTTTCTCTATTTAATAGTTTAATATCAAGTAAATTTTCTTGGTATGCAATTCTGTCTGAAGATGAGTCAATCCACCCAATGCAAATGAGTTGAACAACCAGATTTATCAGATCCACCAAAAGAAGGACAGCCAAAAAATGTATAAGAAGTTGATCCACTAGATTTAAAATAAGTTTATATGAATATTCTATGAATCCAAATGTATCCAAATATAGATGAATTTGAATTTTATAGGTTTATAATGATCTAACAACACATGTTAGATGTAAGGAAAATAATATCAAAACAAAGATCACCATACTAGATAAATGAAACATGCATAAACTAGAAATGAAGAAACTATAAACGTACACCTTAGACTATTGTTGTCATTACTCCATCAGTAGCGGAGTTGGGGTAGGTGGTGGCAACAGAGTCCACGGAGGGGTTCGTGGTGGAGGTGGGGTTCGCAATGGAGGTGGGTTATCGGAGGAGGAGGGATTTGCAGCAAAGGTGGGGTTCGGCAGTAGAGGTGGGGTACGCAGTAGAGGAGGGTTTGCAGTAGAGGAGGGGTTTAGGGTGGAGGTGGGGTTTAGAATACAGAAAAGGTGGGGTTTACGGTGGAGGTGAGGTTCGTAGTAGAGGTGGGGTTCGACGGCGGCGGTGAGGTTCACAGTGGAGGAGGGATTCAAGGCAGCGGGGGATGGATTCACAGCGGCATAGGATGGATTCGCGGTGGCGGCGGCAGAGGAGGAGTAGGTGGTAGAGGTGGAGGAGGAGGAGATGGTAGGGGTTGGCTTCCACGATAACTTGAGGTGTGTGAGAGAATGAGGAGACTCTTGGGGTTTATTTATAAAAGCTGATAAACCTTTTATCACCGCTAGCTAAAAAACATTGATAAAGGTATGTTTTATCAGTGCTAAAATAGAAAGTGTCGATAAAACATGCTTTTATCAGTGCTAAAACTATAGCGTTGATAAAACTATAATGGTAATAAATTATTTATATTTATATATATTTATAAAATTATATGAATAATAAATATATATTTATTTATTTATAATAATAAATATATATATATATAATAAATATATATATTTATTTATAATTATAAATTTATAATAAATATATTTATTATAATTTTATAATTATTTAAATATATATTTATTTATTTAGAATTATAATTATAAATATCTGTATATATTTATTATAATTTCTTAATTTTTTAATAACTATAAATTTATATATATTTATTTATAGTTATAATAAATAAATATTTATTTATAGTTATAATTATATATATATTTACTTATTTATTTATTTATTTATTTATTTATTTATTTATAAAATTATAACAAATATATTTATTACATTTATAATTTTATAAATATATATAATTAATATATTTACTATAATTTTATAATTATTTAAATATATATATGTATTTATTTAGAATTATAATTATAAATATTTGCATGTATTTATAAATATATTTATTTAATTATATATATTTATAACTTTATAAGTTTAATAAATATATTTATTATAATTTTATAATTATTTACACACACACACACACACATATATATATATTTATAATTATAATTATAAATAAATATATAGAAATAAATTACAATATAATAGTTTTATATTTTAGCAAAACAATTATAAAACCAAATCACATCGTATATAAGGAATAAAATTTATTCCATTCAATGAATAAACCATTGAAAAGTCCAATTAGTGATTAAACACTTTTGAAATATGAAATTAGGATACTTGCTTTAATGAAAGTAAGAAAAAAACATATATTTATAAATATATTTATTTAATTATATATATTTATAACTGTATAAGTATAATAAATATATTTATTTTAATTTTATAATTATTTACATATATATATAATTATAAATATCTTTATAAATATTTGTATATAATTATAAATATATATATATATATATACCTAGTAAAGTATAGATCATAAAAAAAGAGTCATCACATATATATGGACAACATGAATAGTAATGAGGGTGTAATGTGTAAATGAACATTCATGATGAATACATAACATATGAATGTCAATTATATTCATGCATCAATATATTTATCAACCAAATTCATTGGAAACATATATTTATTTAAATATATTTATTTATTTATAATTATAATTGTAAATATATATTTAAATAGTATTTATATATAATTATAAATATATAATTATAAACATAATAAATATAATAAATATATTTATTATTTAATGAAATTTATTATAATCTTATAATTATTTAAATATATATTTTTATATTTATAATATTATAAATACTTTTTTAAAACATTATATATATATTTGAATTATTAAAAAATATATATTAATTACAAACATGCATTTTTTATTTAATGTATACAAATAAACATTATTTTTGAATATAAATATTATAATTTTATATAAATTAATAATATTTTTTATTAAAAACTTTTATCAGTACTAATAATAGTGCTGATAAAGGGCTGATTTATCAATGTTTTTAGCTAGCGCTGATAAAGGATCCCCTTTTATCAGCGCTTTCTGCTTAGCATTGATAAAAGTCAGCGCATCCCTTGCCCGAATCTATGGTAGTGAGGTGATGGTAACGATAAGTTACAATACCCATAGAATCAATCAAGGGATAACACATCATTCATAGACTCGGTGTAATTTGACATGTGCGGTCAAATTAACAACAGTTTTTAGGTTGATCCCAAAATGAAGGTGTATTATGAGCATTTTGGAGGTATCGTTGTGATTGACACCACCTTTAACACAAATAAGAAGTGTAGGCCTTTGGGAGTGTTTACAGGAATAAACCATCATAAGGATATTATAATTTTTGGTACAACATTGTTATATGATGAGACAACGGACTCATTTTTTTGGTTGTTTAGTAGATTTCTTGATTTTCATGGTGGAAAGAATCCTGAGAAAATTTTCATAGATCAAGATGTGACTATATTTAAATCCATTACTTTAACCCTACATAAAACAAGACACAACCTATACACTTAACACTTAATGAAAAATGGCATTAAACGCTTAGGACCAGTAATGAAAGATGAGTCGACATTGCTGAAAAATTTAGAAAATGCATGTATGGGGTTAAAGAGAGTTTAAAATTTGAGGCTTTATTGCAACAAATCCAAGCAGAGTGTGGTAATACAAATTTACATGGTTAGAATATATGTAAAAAAGTAAAGGTAAAATGGGCTCATTGTTTTATGAAGACTACATTGACACTAGGATTTTGATGCACACAATTGAGTAAGATTTTCAATGGTGTATTAAAGGATTACTTGAATCATAAACTCAGTGTCTTGGAATTCTTTCAATATTTTGAGCATGTGTTAGAAAATAATTGGTATCAGGAAATTAATGATAAATTTTATGGAAGGGAAAAGAGCCCACACAATCATTTCCCATATCATCTTATCATGGTTCAAGCCAGTCATTTGTATAGAAAAAAAATATTCTGTCTTTTTCAGCATGAACACCAACTATGTAGTGCTTATTGCCTCAAGTATTCTAATGAAACGGTTGTCCCAAAAAGTTTTCTTGTCATAATTAAAGGTTCCTTAAATGATTTTTTAGTTTTAGTGTACCAAGATTCACCTATGAGAATTGGTTGTAACTGCATAAAATATGAGAATTATAGGTGTTTTTATTGTCATGAACTCAAAATATTAGAGAGGTTGGATGTGTAGTGCTTGCTAGATTTATATATTTGTAAGAGATAGACAAGAAATTATCATTACATCAACTTGGAATACATGACAGTTAATCATATTGTAGAATATTTGGTAGCAGGAAAATATAAATGTTACCAACAGTTGACACTAATGTCAATAAAGATTATAATGGAATCATGTGAGTTTGAACAAAGATATATGATTGGGATGTCAAATATGAACAATTATTTCAAGGAATTACAGGAACCTATAAAAAATTTACCCTCAATACACATTAAAGAATAATCTAATTATTCTTATATTTTTCATGCTTTATATCAGTTTTTTATGGTTTCGATTGCATGTTTGGAATTTCAAAATTGAATCCATTTTGTGAGACACAAGTTTATTTATTAGGGTTTATATATTCTTTACTAATTTTACAAATTTATATGTTTTTTATAATAGATTTGGATATACGTCTTTTTGAATCAAGCTATTTCTATGGTTTTTCTATTGCTCCTCTATGGGATTTCAACAAGGGGAAATTTGTGGGACTTCTATGTTCTCTAGAGTTTATCTTAATTTCAAGAGAGGTATGTGTAAACACATAGATAATAACTTATTTCCCTTTTCTATTTATTTTTTTATTTTGTGACTTCTTCAATGTTATAATTCTTTTATAAATAGGGGTTTTATTTTTTTCAAATTTACTTGTATTTTGAGTTACATTTTGGGAACATAAAAATTACAATAGTTTGATTTTATTATTGAGAATTAATGGAAATTAAAGGTAGTTTAGTACATTATATATATATTCACTTAATATATTTTCTTACTTTGTTATGTGATTGCAATTGGATATATAAATACAGTAAAGTGGGATACAACTATTGAGGATGGTGCTTATTTCATCGCAGTGACCTCCATGAGGTAAAACCCTATATCTTTTTTACTATTATAGTTATGAACACAATTTATTGGAATTTTATCTTATTATAGTGACCAAATTCATTGGAACAACCCTTTCTATAATTTTTATTTTAAGTTTCTTAAAATTTTTAAGTTATTTTTATATTTCATGAGTAATCTTATTTAGTAACATTTTGAATTAATCTTTATTTTCTTTATTGGATCCGTTTTTAAAAAAAAAATATGTATTTTTTTACCATATAACTCAATGCCTATATGTATTTATCTGTTAAATTAAATATATTTTTCATCATATTGAGTCTTTATGTCCTATAATATTTTTATTTAAAATAGTATCTGAATTGTTAATAAATTTTTCCCAATACAGGAAATGTATTAGATTCAAAAAAAGCACATTCAATATTGCATCCATACGAATGATTTATTTTACCTATATACATCTATCATATGTGGTATGCACCCATTCAAAACCTTGTAATCTATTGAATAAGAATTTAATCCTTTATACAATGTAATAATGAATTTATAATTTTTATACTAACTTAAACAACATTATATGAAATTTATAATATTATATTTAGTAAGTATTCTTATGATAAGATATTATTTTAGATAACTTTCTGAAAATATTTTATACGTACTAAAACTTGTGGATTTTCCATCAATGTGTCAGTCTCCCATTACTAGTGATACCATAGATGATCTTGGAGAGTATCAAATTCATGTTCTTTAAAAAATTATTTAAATGTCTAGTGTATCCAATTTCTCATATGTATTTGTTCACTACACTTTTGTTGTTATTATATTAACTCTCTCTATGTTTACTTTTAGTTTTTGGTTTAAATATTTACTCATGAGAAACATGGACTGTTCTTTTCAATTATCCTATTACACCTATTATCTCCATCAAAAAAATCAGACTTTCATCTCTGTATACATTATTGGTGCCAATTTATTTTAATTTTCTATGTCTTTGTATAAACTTAATGCCTGCAAAAAAAAATTAATGTTCTTTATATTCTTATTTGTATAATTATTGAATATCTATGTATTGTATTCTTCTTCATTAAATAGTCTCAAAATGAATAGTGTATCCATTTCTCATGTGTATTTTTTCACCGCAATTTTTTTGTTATTATATTAACTCTCTTTTTTAGACTTTCTATTTTTTTAATATTTACTCATGTTTATTCCTTGTATCTATTTTTTTATATGCGTTCCCCTGAATTTTATTTCATTTTCCACATATGTATCAGTTTTTTTATTTCTCTTCCTTATATATAAAACATGTTCATATTATCATTCATATCATTATTCTTTGTAAATATATATAGTTTTTTTTTGTATCTTACATCTTTTATATGTTTTCCATCCATTTTATTTCATTTTTTCTACATTTGATTTCATCTGCCATTTTATTTTGACTAAAGTTGACTTCATTCTTTCATATATCACAACAAGAATGATTTTCCCTTTTCAAATGTCAGGGTTGCTGTTGCAAGCTAGGCTATAACAATCTAAAAGGTAACTTTTATATATTATCCTTTTATGTATATTGGTGCAATCATATTTTTAGACTACGTTCTATTCTATGAATTTATTGATTATAATTTCTCTATTTATCTATAGCAGCTATTCTGATACGGAAATAACCAGGTTTTTTAGCTTTGATTAGAAAATTGTTGTCTCCAACCATAAGGATTTGATGAGTTTTGGCTGTTATTAGGTATTAACACTATAATATCGAGCCTCATGCATATTTTTAATTAGAAAGGTTTTTTTATTGTATATTAATTTATATACATTTTATTATTTTATATGATCTGTGATGTTCCTTTTTTTCAAATATTGTACAACAATCGATGACTTCCTACTTCAAACAAACTCATGGTCTATAACATCAAGGGTCACCATTAACTAAAATAATATTTGCCAGTAGATTTTTCATAACTACTCTACTCTCTCGAAGGTTAGATTTTTTTCAATGATTTTATTTTATTGTGATTTAATATTACTCCCTTTAATGCATACTTATTATTCATAATTATCTATTCAGCCCAAAACTTTCTCAATATAAGTTCCATTTTCATTGAATTATTTCTTAGTGAGCATTAAATTCCTATTCTAGTTTGTCTTATGTTAATAAAACACATGTATTCAAATATAAAACCATTCTTATCAGGATTGAAGTGTTAGAATTCAATATATAAAATAGACAATGATCATTAAAATATAATACTTTCAAAGTTCACTACATTGCAGATAATGCAGAATAAATCGGGGATTTTGAGAACTCTTCAAAAGAACTCAAAGTATTTCATTAAAACTCATTTCTCATAACATATACAGTTGTTTTTTTGGGTCCTGACTATAAATTTCTTTATATTACAGGTTGGGAAACAATCTATTTCAATTACTAAAATAATATCGTCTTCATAACCAATGGTATGAACTATTTAATTCCCTGTATGTTTCAATTTTATATTGAAAAAACATTTTATTTATATGTATACCTTCACATTTTATATGCATACCTTCACATTTTATATAGCACCACTCCCATGCTATATAATTTGATTTCTATTTTTTAACGTATGCATATAATATGATTATTGGTCTATATATAATATGATAACTATTGTTTTTTAAACCATTTGATATTATATGATTACTGGTATTCATATAATATGATTACTGGTGTTTTTTAAACAATGTGATATTATATAAAGTAATTACTGAAATAACTGAACATAAGAAAATAAAGAACTAACTGGTATAAGAGAATTCAAGTTGTTCAAAATCCAATTTAATGTCATTATCCAGTTCTAGGGGGACTATTATATCAAGTACACATAATTAAATTCCACTAATAGTTGAATTTCAGTACTTTCAAATATTTAGACTCTAATCATATTATATAACTCAGTTTTGAAGGAATTAAAGTACTTTCATTATTTAGTAATTACAATTAAAGTACTCTAATTATATTCCCTAAACTAGATAATATGATTATAGTATGCAATAATACAAAACAATCCTTTAAAAACATTGACCTTTATCAGTGCTAGAAAAAAAACATTGATAAAGATCCCCTTTATTAGCGCTAAAAAAAACGATGATAAATGGTGAATTTTAACAGTGCTTTTTTTTTCTAGCACTGATAAAAGGCACCCTTTATCAGCACATTTTTTAGCACTAATAAAAGACACCTTTTATCAGTGCATTTTTTAGTACTGATAAAGGGTGTCCTTTATCAGTGCTTTATTTTTAGTGCCCACAAAGGAATCATTTATCAGTGTTTTTTAGCACTGATAAAAGTCCAAATAAAATGAAATAATTAAATAAAAAAATCAAAATGATTTTATTAAAAAAATATTAAAAATTTTATTAATTAAATAATAATTAATAAAAATGAATAAATTGATTATATTATATACAAATTATAAATAGTATAAATTAAATATATAGATATATGTAAAATAAAAATTAAAGGAACTCGCAGGATCAGGGTCCATGTCCACGAGGTTATCATCATGGGGGTTGAAGGTTCTCCATATGTTCCTTGCTCCATGGTAGTAGGCAATGGCGTGCATCAGAGATTCAGGCATGGATACATAGATAGGACATGTCAAGTCATCCAAAACATGGTAAGAAACAAGGAACCCTAGAGAAGGAAGGATCATAGAGCATTCTTTCCACCAGAAATAGTGAGATTTAGGGTGGATACGTAGGCGCCAGATGGATTTACAATGTGTCTCCACCACCAAATTCAAAGTGACTAAAGCAAGAGCATACCCATATTTAACAGTATAAGTACCAGTGTTTTTCTTACTCCAACATAAATGGTCAGGACCCAGATCCCTAGTGGCCAGGATACTAAGAATAATTTTCCTATCCCTTTCATTGAACCAAGAGGAGACTTTCTTAGGGCACCATCCACTTCCTTCCATGTCAAAAAGGGATATAACATTTACGTCTTCGAGACCTTCAAGGGCAGGGAAGTTTTCCTTGATCCCATTATCATCAACCTGCCAAGAGTCCATCCATATATTAATAGAGGATCCATTTCCAATTATCCAGTAGAACCCTAATAATCACGAACCATTTTGTGATATCTGAAGCTCTCCACAGAAGCCACCTTCTATCGGCGCTCCTCGATGTCAAATCCAAGCTCAAATCTAGGCTAGAATCGAGACTCTAATTATTCCAAGGCTTGATCGATTCAAGGGTTGAATGAAACTAAGCCTCAAACAAAATCTAGGTTTTTTGATTTCTCTAATTTCCCTCAATTATCAACTGAACTTTCTCATCCCATGTATGTGTATCCCAACAACTCTAGTTGCACTATCCTATAATAAAACAACCTAAAATTAATTATTTTTTAGATATATTTAAGTATCATCTTCCCTGATAGCATGTGTCTCTCATTGGGACAACATTGGTACCACGTAACTTGAAATATATCAAACCCAATGTTGGTTTATGTTTTTGTGAAGTATAATAGGATCCCAATACCTATATTCCATGACATATACCTCTTTTCAATCATCAAATTTTGAAACATTCATCCATATAGCGGTCAGTGTTGTCATTGGTTTGGAATATTCCATTGAAAATCACTTGATAACCTCTTTTTCATATTTTGATTGAGAAGATAATGTTCTATGATTTTATTGATTCACCTATAAAACAAGGAAAATGTTTCTCCAATCATAGACATCTCGATATTGTACCTCATATGATCCAAAAAAATTACATTGTTATTTTTCCAATCATAAAATATTATTTCTTCAATATATATGAGTATCAACATCCTTTGATCATTCACCTTCTTGATGCAGAGGTTGCGATCAGCTCTACCTCACTAAAAAAAGCTTTCTTAGGTATTGATCCAACCTTAAATAACAGGTCCTCGATGATTTTTTTATCTTATACAAAGAATTATTTAACTGACACAACTTTCTCTCATTTTAATCCATAATAAACCCATTCGGTTTCTCAATGTATACTCCCCCCTTAAGAACACCATTGAGGAACATAGATTTGACATCCATTTTGTATAATTTTAACTACATTTTCACTAAAATAGTCAAAAATAAATAAAATAGTTTCCAAGTGGGCTATGAGAGTAAGTTTATCATAAATATAAATTTCTTTGATCTAGGAGTTCCCCTTTCGCTCTATACATTCTTTATTTTGAGCCACTTTTCCATAGTTAATGAGTTTATTACCGAACACCCACTTGGTTATGATAACATTTTTGTCTTCCATCCTTGGAACAATTTCCCATGTCACATTATTCTTATACGGGTCAAGCTCCTCATGAATAGATTTGATTCAATCATCATCCTTGTCAGCCTCTCCAAATGATTTAGGCTCTAATTGGGAAAAATGAGGATTTTTTTAGAGTCTTAGTCCTTCAATTTTTCACAGAAACTGTCTGATCATTGATGAAATTTTATTCATTTATTTTAGCCTTGCTTATATTTATTGCAGTTGATAATCCCTCTTCAGTTTCCTCACCATCAATGTCTTATTTTGAGTATACATCATCCTCGTGTTCTCCCCCCTATGCTACTCAATTCAACATTAATTTCCACTAATGTTTCATCATTATTTTAATTATTAACAATCTCCCCATTCTAATTAGTAAAAAATATCTATCAATTTTATCTTGTCGTCATAAAAACATCTCAACCTACCCTTTTTAACTAAGTATTTAATTTTCTCATTATCTAGTATGATCAATTTTTCACTACCACAAATCAATTTCCTCTTTCAAACACACTTACCATAAATTTTTACTGACCCCAAATCAAAAAATGGTTTGGCTAGTTTTTTATACCTTTGTAAAAATATATCCATCTTTGAAATGATATCCCACTCATTAATAATTCTTAAAATTCACTTCATTTCTTTCATCAAACATGTTATAAACACGATGTATGTTTTACTTTAATCCATCTAAAAAAAGATCATTCTTTAACATTGCCTTTTGGTTCCACCCTTAGGAATCTCTGCTTACCATCCATGTAATTCTAAAAAATGGGAGGTATTACCCCTTTTAGAGAACACAATAAAGTAAAACAGTCATCCTCATTAGTTTCATCTCCCAAAAATTTATTATTCTAATTTCTTTCTTGAGACTCATCCCCCATATCTTTTATATTTCTTATACTACTCTGAGCAGTATTCATCATATGGATGACTACTGCTTTGAGTATTTTAAGAAACATAGGTGCATGTCCACAAGAGATGGAGTATGAGTGATAAACAACAAAATGCAATGATAACTATTCAGAAGATGAGATGATGTGGATTAAAATTATCTATAAATTTTACCTTTGGATAAATTCAGAGGATAAAATATACCATAGTAGAGTAATTTTTTTCTTAAATTCAATTACCTTTTTTCTTTAAAGAATACTGAAATTCTTTGAAACAATCAAATGTTGAGTTTCCCTTATTAGAATTATCTATAACTTTCACCTTTGATAATGAATATCTTATGTTTATTTATTTATTTTCTATATAAAATGAATATTTTATGAACCCAATATGATATATTTACTTTCTCTCAGATGATTCAAAGCTTCAATCCAAGATATCTTATTTTCTCCTCATCCTCCTCACCCATTGATGGATTGTTTAGAGAGATCTGTTTTTATTTTTTTTATCATCATTCTTGCTTTATCGTCAGTATATCCCTATGGTCAATAATTTTTGCACAGTAAAATAATTATCCATATAATTAATGTATTGTTTCATATTTATTTTTAATTCATATCTTTTTAGTATTACTCATATAATAATTGTTTTCTTATACAGGTAGATTCTTTTGTTCGAGTTGGGGAGGTTTGTTCAAAGCTGCTCATGGTCATGAGGGATTGGACTTCGAGTATGCAACTGAGATAAGAGAAATAAGGAAATGCATCAAGAATGCATACAACCATCAAGAAAAGGTTAATTCATACTACTTATTTAATTAATTTTTTCATCATTTTATATACTATTTTTAAGTTAATTTCCTTATCATTTTTATCTAATACTTATTTATTTTCATTAATAGATCTTTTGGGAAGTCATATTTTGCTTTCAATTATTTTCAACATGCCACAAAAGAGATAAAATGATTCTTTCTTACAATGTTACCATGTTTTACATTTTCATTGTATTTCTTTGTCGAACTGCCAACACTGCATATTGATTCAATGTTGTTATATGAAAAAAACTATTTTGTTATTGAAATACAGAAGAGTAAGAGGAAGCACAAGTGAATATTGTGGTAAATTCTTGTGATATAATGGTAACATGAGATTTCTATTCTCTTCTAACATTCAACAATGAGAAAAAAATTTCAGCTAAGAATATTGAGTCAATGTGCAGTGTTGGTAGTTCGACATAGAAAGATAATGGAAATTTTTCAACATTGGAAATTAGGATTTTTTTTAGGCTTTGGGACATGTATAAATCAGCCGCACCTCAATCCAATACACAGTGTGACCAGTATAACTCAAAGTGATTCTTTTTATTTACAATCGACATTAATTTTTGTAAAAAGGACAACTGACATACTCAAAAACCAAGAAAACATATTCTGATTGTTTTTATACTTTAGGAAAATGATCCATAAGTCATTTGGGAAGTGTATGAATCATTTTTACCTTAATTCGATGCACGGTGTGATTGTTATGACTCAATGTGTCTGTTATCAGTTTAAAATCGACAGTTTAGTTCAAAAAATGCCAATCACTAAAAATAAAGCAAATGCACTCAAATTTTATTGATAATTTTGGAATTTATTCATAATTCATTTGTGACATTTATAAATTAGTCTCACATCAAACTGATACACAATGTGATCGGTTGAGTCAAAGTGCGTGTTTCCAGTTTAAAATGACATTTTAGTAAAAAAACGTGACATACTCAAAATTGAGGGAACACATTCGTATTGTTTTTATACTTTAGTACAATGATACATAAGTCATTTGAGATGTGCATAAATCATTCTTACCTCAATCCAATGCACAGTGTGAGTGGTATGACTCAAAGTGTGTCTTTTTATTTAAAATTGACATCAATTTTAGTAAAAAGGACAATTAACCTACTCAAAACCAAGAAAACGCATTCATATTGTTTTTATAATTTATAAAAATGATCCATAAGTCATTTTAGACATGTATAAATCATTATCACCTCAATCTAATGCATGGTGTGGCTGGTATGACTCCAAGTGCGTCTTTTTATTTAAAATTGACATTAATTTTAGTAAAAAGGACAACTATCCTACTCAAAATCAAGAAAAAACATTCATATTGTTTTGATAATTTATATAAATGATCCATAAGTCAATTTTTATGTTTAAGAATCAATCTCACCTTAATCTGATACACGATGTTCTCGGTATGAATCAATATTTCTATTATTAGTTTAAAATCGACAGTTTAGTTCAAAAAATGTCACTCACTAAAAAATAAGAAAACATGGTATTATTTTATTTATAATTTAGGAAATTGATTCATAAGTCATTTGTGACATTTAGGAATTATTCTCACATCAAAATTATACACTATGTGATCGGTATGAGTCAAAGTGTGTGTTTTGAGTTTAAAATGACATTTTAGTAAAAAAGACAACTGACGTACTCAAAACCAAGTAAAAACATTTATATTGTTTTTATACTTTATTAAAATGATCCATAATCCATTTGAGATGTGTATGAATTATCCTCACCTCAATCTGATGTACGGTTTGAATGATATGACTCAAAGTGCATCTTTTAATTTAAAATTAACATCAATATTAGTAAAAAGCACAACTGACCTTCTCAAAAGTGACCAAACACGTTTATGTTGTTTTTATACTTTATTAAAATGATACATAATTTATTTATGATGTATAGTAATTAGCCTCATTTCAATCTGATTCACAGTGTGACCTGTATGACTCCAAGTCCATATTTTTATTTAAAATTGACATCGATTTTAGTAAAAAGGACAACTGACCTACTCAAAAGTGATCAAACACATTTGTATTATTTTTATACTTTATTAAAATGATCCATAACTCATTTTTGATGTTTAGGAATCATCCTCACCTAAATCCAATACACTATGTTCCTGGAATGACTCAATGTGTCCATTATTAGTTTAAAATTGATATTTTAGTTCAAAAAGTGTCACTCAATAAAAACCAAGAAAACAACTTGTATTGTCTTGTTAATTTAGGAAAATTATTCATAAGTCATTTATTACATATAGTAATTATTATCACATCAAACTGACACATGATGTGACCATTATGAGTCAAAGTGTGTGTTTCTAGTTTAAAATGGCATTTTACTAAAAAACACAAGTGACGTACTCAAAACTGAGCAAACACATTCGGATGGTTTTGATACTTTATAAAAATGATCCATAATTCATTTGAGACATGTAAGAATCAGTCGTTCCTCAATCTAACTCATAGTGTAACCAATATGACTCCAAGTGCATCTTTTTAATATATAAGTGTCATTTTAGTTTAAAACGTGCATCACATCGCCAAAACCGAGAAAATGAGCCTAGATTGTTTTCTCATCATTATATATGATATTACTTAATTAATTTCCTTATTTTTTTTATCTTATACTTATTTAGTTAATTTTCAAAAAGATAATGCTTGAATATGAACAAGAAATGGTGTAACATGCAGGAATCAACCTCAACTCAATCTGATACACAATGTTCCTGGTATGACTCAAAGTTTAGTTTAAAATTAACAATTTTTGTTAATTTGTTTATTTATATTATTACTAACATAAGAATTGTTTTCTTATACAGGTGTGTTTTTTTCTCGATCAGGGTTTAGGATCAAAAGACAGAGGAAGACTGCTCTTATTGAATGTATGTAATAATTTTTACTTATGTAATTGTATAAACCAATGTTTGAAATGTATATAATATAGTGTTTTTTCTTTTATTTGTATTTTAAAATTTATTTCATTTAAATTTTGTATTTTTACTTTATTTTTCAGAATTTTTGGTGTTTTTGGTGTTGTGTTGTGTTTTTACAACACACTGCATTAGTGTTGTAGTGTGTTGTTACAGCATACTGCAGTATGCCCCTTTATCAGTGCTTCTAAAAGCACTAAAAAGGACCCCTTTATCAGTACTTCTAGAAGTAGTGATAAAAGAAAAGTCCTTTTAATCTCATTTTGGTAGTCAGTGCTTCTCTAGCACCGATAAAGGCTATTTTTAGCATTATTAAACACATAATTTATAGTAGTGTTGTGAACTTTGAGATGTATAGAGGAATTAAACTAGGTAATATTATTAGTCTGAACTTTTCCATTATGGGAATCTGATTATGATAACAACCAAACTGATACCAAGCATAATTCTCACACAAAACAACTCTTTCCACAAATCCTTCCATTCCAAGGAATCACTTAGACAAACTTGGCTGCATTTATTTTATGCCCACTGTACAGTTTGAACATTAAAATATGGCTTTGTTTCACTATACTCTCTCTTTTCATATTTATCTAAGTATGTTTTGGTGGTTAAATTGATTCTCTCAAGCCTCCAATTTGGGGTTCTATGTAATATTTTCATGATGAAAAGCCTTTAAGCTCTTCAATATCTCATGATGGACCCCAATTCTCTTCAATACATCCTCAAATGATTCTTCATGGTTCTCTCCTCAATACTAGTTATCATACTATAAAACAATATTTAGTTTCAAAATTTTGGAAAGCATGTGAATTTATTTTGAATTTGAATATCATGTTTGATATGAGTTTTAATTCATTGCATTCATCTCGTTCATCCATATTATAACACTATAAGTTGTTGAAATCTAATCTTTTACTAATTTTATCAGATTCAACATGTTCATCCCATTCATCTCTATTCATTTCATTCAAAAATTTGGAAATACTATGCATCCATTTTGTGTTTTGGATGTATTAAAATAAATGGTAATTCTCATAGGGTTAAAAAATTGGAAATATAATGATGTCTGATATTGTTGATATTTATTGTCATTATGCTTACCTGTTCTATCCCTTACAGGTCAAAATCATGATTTATACAAAAAATGTCCTCTAAATTATTTCCCTTCATGATGCATCTAACATGTGTTTATAAAAAATCTTTATCTTCCACTCCAATTCTCAATGAATATGTCTTGGATGAATTCATTCATCCATCCAATGGCCCGAAGGCCTTCATTTTTTATTGATTTTGATAATCCACTTTTCAAGGGGTGAGGTGGAACCCTTATAAGGCCCATAGGCATAAGTATAACATGGCCCATAGGCCTTATAGGAATTCATTGCCTGTAGGCTTCAAACATTTCACACAACCCAAAATAACTACTTGGAACTGCTCCTCTCCAGCATCTTCATCGTGAAATCATCACATTATAAACAAGTAATCCATAACATTTTTTTGAAACCTCATACCTTTATTTCTTGATATATTTCCAAACACAAAGACCTTCCTTCATATATTGTTACTCTCATTTCAAAACCTTCATTTCACTTTCATGACTATGTTCATTGATGTTGCGCTGGCATGCGGGATTTTACTAAGGATGCATGATTATAATATCTATAACTAAATTCATATATTAGACATGTGATGTGTGATTTTTACTATCTTTCATTTATTAATGGTCTAATTACTCAAATGAAAATAGTTCATACTTTTTATTTTTCATGCTATTATTTCATTTGAAGTTTATCATATTAGTTTTATATATGCATTTGTCTCTTATCATCATTTTCATTACTTTTAAATATTTACAAACACTAAAAATGGAAATTTATAACCTAAGATTAACTGTTTAAGGTTGATTGTAGGTAACTCTTACTAAAAATATTGTTAAGGTTGGTTGTAGGATATTCTTGCTAAAAACTTTATTGTGTTGATATAGGTTTTTATTCTACATGTTTCTTTCTAATAAAACTTTTTACTTCAAAGCATTTTTGTCCTCTCACAATTTGGAAGTGGGCTAATATTATCATTTTTTTCATTACTTATATTACTTTTAAATGCATCTTTATCATATTCAATATTGAATTGTTTGCTTATCAACCCATCCTAAAAGGATTTGAATATGTTTTTAAGAGGGATATGTTTGATCAGTACCAATTCCCCATAGTCCTGATTGAATTTTTTGTCATTGAATCTATTATAGGTTAATACTTACAGTACTGTTCCCTTGAACTCATAAGACATTAAAGTTTCTTGTGGCCATTATCCATGGTTTGTTTTTTTGTATGGTAGGGAACATGCAATCTTACAATCTTACACCGCGACCAATCAAACTAGCTGTTATGGATAGTAATACTCACTTTTTCAAATTTTATAAATTTTATTTTTCAAAATGGACTTGATTTTTGAATTCGGAATATTGAAATTATCTTAGGGTGAATTTTTGGTATTTTTCTAAAAACTTTCAATTTTTGATGGATAGTGAAAAACACTACGTTATTGGTTAAAACCAAATTTTTTATATAAATTATTATTTATTTTTTTAAAATTTATTTTAGGTAAAAATAGATACATAATACCTATATAAGTTCAATTAAAATCATTGGATTCATTTTATAATAAGTTTAGATATATAAAAATTTTATTGAACTTTTTATCGTCTTTTACCCACCTCCTAGGAGCATTTACAAGTTTGCATAAAACTTAAATTTACTACTTCTTTAAGTTGAATTTTAAAAATCCGAGAGACATTATTGAAATCAGTAAGTAAAATTTGGTTTAATAAGATGAAAATAATTTTTGGTGAATAGTAACTTTTTACTTTTATTTACCACGGTTAAAAGTAAATAGGGTAATTAAGGGTAAAAATGATATTATAATTACCCTAATACGTATTCTAATTCTATTGGATAAGTTTAATTCGACCAAAAACAACCTTAGGAATAAAATATGATCCTATTTGGTCCACTTGGATTTGATTAGGACATTTATTATTATTTTATTTTAATAAGAGTTAAAAGAGTTAAATTCAAAGTTTAATAACTAAACCATTTTTAATATAGAGTTATACATAAGATAAATTCAACTATAAATATTCATTTGAAATATAAAAATATTTCCTAAATAATTTTATTTTATTTATAATTTTTAGACATTAAATAATTTAATTTATTTATGACACAATGATGATGCCGTAATTACCTTATTAATGAAAGATTAAAATAATTGATATTATAAATATCCAAATAAATGAAATTTGAGACTTTTGATGAATTCCAATAATTTTCTAGGTTAATATGACATTTTAGGGTTTATTAAATAATTTTTTTCGAAGTAATCATGTTGTTATGATTTTCAAAAAAAACAAATACTAAATAGTGTCAAAATTGACATAATTGGGTTTTTAAGACAAATACTATATTATTAATTGTTATAATATTCCTAAAAATATAAGGTTCGGCCAAAAGACTTAGATAAGGTTATATATATTAATAATGAACCACGTGGGGTTTTATTGGCTTGTTATAGTAAGTTTATTAACCATATAATATAAAAATACAAAGAGACATGGTAAATGTCAAACTATTTAACTAAGAGTTAAATATAAAATATAAGGTAAATATGGTGACCTAAACCTATATAAAACCTATTTGTTGAGAGTTTTTCGACCCATACCCACCTTATCCTCTAAATAATTTATTTTTTATCCACTAGAAACCAAAAATGATTTTATTATAAAATAATATTTCATGTTTTTTCTAAAGTGACCCTCACCTCTCTTATAAAAGGGTACATCCCATTATCTTAATTTCACACCTCAAAAGCCATTTGGATTGGCCAAACCCTGAGAAAATATTCTCCCAACTTTCCTCCCTTCATCCTAGAGGCCTTCCTTTGGTCAAAAATCCAATCTATGGAGCCCTTTTGATCAAATCAAAAGGAAGAACCCGAAGAAGAGGTAAATATTTCATCACCTCTTTCAAGTTCTTTTCTTTTTCCACTTCCACTTTCTTTGTTGTTTACATTCTAAAATAATAAATCCAGTATATTATATATACTATGATGTTATTATAAAAATTTTACAACCATATTCATTATTATATCCATCATATAAATGACAAAGTCACCATACGTGCGTACGTATGGCTTACCGTCTCCACATCATGGTGTAGTTTGTCATTCAAACACTTCATTGTTTAGATGGGTATAATAATGAGTATAACTGATGTAAATAATAAATATAAAATTTTAATGATTCTGTATATATGATATACCATCCAATTACATACAATTTCACCATCAATATAATTATATTTTCGCTCGTGCGTACGTACGGATTACCGTCTCCACGAACGTGATGAGATTCATTCCCCATCGTAATCATTCAAGAATAATTGTAATTTTATGATTAAAAATAATGTTTATGAACATAATATCATTCTATATATGAATCAAATACATTATATCCATAATAAACATGGCTTATGTAACCAATCATATAAAAGAAAACGAATCAGTTAACACCCGAAATGATGATACTGCTGAAATATTATTAACAAAGAAATATTAAAGGGTCATATATGATATCATATTTATGTATATAGTTATTGTATAATTTAATAACAATTATTTAACTATTATACAGGAGGTTAAATTACCATCGACCAATGAAAAGTACAAGGTAAGGGTTAATTCTACAATCTCTTCATTATCTGAGGTTGTTTTTACGTAAGTATCTATTGGGACCTCTTTATCATCCACATCTGTGTTTTCTTAAAAATGTAATTAGAAACATTTTTACTATTTACTAGACTATGGGTTAAAATAATTTATACCCTTATTTTACCATATATGTTTTGAAAGGAATCTTTCCATCATTTTTCAAACAAGGTACTTTATGACCTTTTCGACAAAATTAAGGTAAAGATATTTTTTTAACTTATACGGCAGGTGCGGCTATTTTCCACCGTTATAACATCATCGAAGATTACCTTACAATATTATAATAATATTTTCAAAGTAAATGTTTTCTTTTATAATTACATGACTTCTAAATGATTTCAAAATAGAAAGATATATTTCTCTAAAAAAGTTTTGATTTCATCTATGTCAACATTCTTTGATGGATTTTAAACCTATTTGAAGTTGATTTATTTATGATAAAAATATTCCATATTGTATTGAAGGTTTTGTGATATATTTTACTGTGGATGTGTTATTTTTATACCATTCATAGTTTATGGATAAAGTATTGGCATTTCGTATGCTAGTTTTAATACGAATGTTTATGTTATGTTTAAACCTTTTCGTATGAGGAATGCATTGGACTTACTAAGTGACAGGTGGAGCCCACTATAGATTCTCGATGCATCGGTGGGTCTCATGAGACAAACTAGTGTATTTTCACAAGGCCTTGACAAAATCTTATTTGTAGTCTTGGCACAAGGCCTTGACTATGTGGTTATGAAGTCTGGAATTATGCATTCCATCATTATGAAAGTGGCTATTGATATTGCATGTGATTATTCGACTAGTAGAATATCCATGTGAATAAGTAAATGGAATTATTTGATTTTATCTTTTCCATATTATTCTGAAGTTTAAGTTAAAAAGTATTTTGTTTTAGTCTTATACATTGCGTTAAATGTTTATGCTTATTTATGAAAGTTTATGCTCTATTGTTATCCTTACTGAGCATCTGAGCTCACCCCTTTCTATGTTTTATTTTTCCCAGGATGTGAAGAAGTATTTTATGGTTGACCTATAGGGATAGTCTAAAGATATAAGTGTGTTAAAAAAGGGAAAAAATGTTGTTGATGTTTTTATTTCATGATGTAATGTAAAACTTATGAATGTATCTAGTACTTCCAAGGATACTAAACTGATTGGTCTTTCGGGACATGATTATTGTATCATTACAATGTTATATAATAGTACACTGACTCTGTGTAACAAGGGTCAGGGAATTACAATTTGTATCAGAGAAATTTTAGAACAAACCTTAAAAGCTAGATTTAGAAAAAAGACTTTCATTAGAGAACATTACCCTAAGATATACTTTGAGGATTAGTATAGAATAACTTCCTAGAATTTTGGTAATGTAGATATTTTGTGAGTTTTACAAGAAATAAATCCCTATCTGGATACGAGCAGGTAGAGGTGGCTCTAGCAAATATCTAACTAGGGGTAAAACCCAAAAACACCGCTTTGAGCTAGACTCGAATGGGAACTGGTGCACGACAACGGGCCTTGCTGCACTCTTGGTTACAACACTCCCGGGGGATATGATTAGGATAATTCTAATTTTATTTACAAACCATTATGAAGGTTTTATGAGTATATAATTCCTCAAAGAAAACATTTTTATGATTATTGATTATATCCATAAACTATTCAATTTATGTTAAGTGTTTTACAAGTTTATAATTATGTATTTCAATTCATAAACTAATCTAGTGTATGTCATTATTTAGAAATGGTGCCTAGTAGAAGGAATAGAAACCATATCAACGCATGTAATCCATGTAGGGATTTCCCTCCTACTCAAGATAATTATAGTGGAGCTGGTGAAGCAACTAGTGCTGATCAGCTTATCACCATACTAGGAAAACTCACTCAGGTTATGAATAATAACCTTACCCGTATGGAGTACCATGATCCACAACGTGGAGGATCAATGTTAGACCGCTTCATGAGGAAAAAACCACCAAAATTCAATGGTAGTACAAATCAATTAGTATCTGAGCAATGTATAAATCCCCTAGAGAAAATATTTCAGGCTTTGGGGAGTAGTAAAAAGGAAAAAGTTTTCATGGCAGTTTATCGCCTCACAGGAGATGCAGATCAATGGTTGTCATTAATCCAAAACAAAAAGGAAGATGAAGAAGTATCAAACATGGAATAGAGTGAGTTTAAAGAGATTTTCTTAGAATAATACTTTCCCCATGACCATCAAGCGGATATGGAAAGACAATTTCTAAGTTTGAGGCAAAATGAGGATGATAATGTCGCAAAGTATGAGGCTAACTTTACAAGGTTATCAAGGCATGCAGTAGATTATATATGTAACCCAATGATTAATATTGATCGATTATTTTATGGGTTAAAACCATTTCTCCATCGAGCATTAGTCTCACAATCCTTCGCATCGTATGAAGATATTGTCTCATGCACTATCAAGATAGAAAAGTAATTCTCTAAGTCTTACGGATTTAAAGAAAAGCAAAAGAAAAATAGATTTGTTGAACACTCTGGAAATGGAAATGAGGGGAATAAGGGAAAAGTTGAATATCTATCCTATGGTAAATGTGGGAAGAAACACCCTGGTACTTGCCTTAAGGGAATGGGATTCTGTTACAAGTGTGGTGAAAAAGGCCACCAAGCTCGTGATTACAAGGGGAAGAAAGAGGTTGTCAATGTTGAATGTTATAATTGTAGATAAAAGGGGAATTATTCAAATGAATGTCATAAGCGCCAAGGGAACATACCTCAGAAAAGGCCAAGGGAGCAAGACCAAGCTTATGTGATCACTACTGCTAAGGTTGAACCTCTTAAAGACGTGGTGGCATGTAATTTAATGGGTTCCTCAAGTTTAGTCAATGATTTATTTGATTCTGGATCATCGCATTGTTTCATATCTTCCCATTTTTCTAAGAAAATTAGATATTTTCAGTTTGACTTAACAAGGTATTTTTCAATCAAAACACATAAGGGAAGTATCATCGCAACAAAGTTTTGTGAATCCATTCCCATTAGAGTATATAAATGTTCTTTATCTGCTGATCTCATTGTCATACCCATGATTGAATTTGATATAATCCTCAGAATGGATTGGCTTTCAGACCATGATGTGAAAATTTATTGTAAGAAGTAGGTGGTTATAATTTTTAATGATGATAAGGAGTACCTTATCTTTAGAGCAGAAACGTCACCACCTGATTCTTATCTAAATCCACCCCTTGTAGCTCTACTAAACTCAATTATTGGGGAGGAATAGAATGAAATAATTATGGGTGAGGAAAATAATGTTCTAATAGAGGATGTACCTATTATGCAAGAATATATTGATATATTTCTAGAGGATTTACCTTGACATCCTTCAGAATGAGAAATTGAGTTTTCTATTGATTTAATTCCTGGTTCAAGGCCCATATCGAAAACCCCTTATAGAATTTCCATTGTGGAATTAGTGGAACTAAATAAACAACTAGAGGAATTGAGTAAAAAGGTATTTATTCTCCCTAGTTTTTCTCTATGGGGAGACACTATCCTTTTTGTTAAGAAGAAATAAAGATCTATGAGGTTGTGCATTGACTACGGGGAGATCAATTCTATAACAATCAATAACAAGTATCCCCTACCTCTCATTGATGATTTATTCGACCAACTTCATGGAGCTCAATATTTTTCAAAGATTGACCTTCTATCTGGATATCATCAGTTGTGTGTGAAGAAGGAAGACATTCCAAAAATAGCATTTTGATCTAGGTATGGGCATTACGAGTTTACAGTAATTCCTTTTGGATTGAATAATGCACCCTTTATCTTCATGGATCTAATGAATAGAGTTTTCAAGGAATAACTTGATGACTTTGTAATAGTATTTATTGATGATATCTTGGTATACTCTAAAAGTTATGAAGATCATGAAAATAACTTGAATATTATTCTAAATACTCTTAGAATAAATTAATTATATGGGAAGTTTAGCAAGTGTGAATTCTGCCTCGAGGAGATTTCTTTTCTTGGTCATATTGTCTCTAAGGATGGAATATTTTTTGATCCTTTAAAGACCAAGGAAATCCAAGAATGGCCCGCACTGATGAGTATAACTAAGGTATGCATTTTTATTGGTTTAGCAGGTTATTATCGACGTTTCGTCTAGAATTTTTCTCGATTAGATAACCCATTAACTAAGCTCACACATAAAGGGGTTAAATTTGTTTGGAAAAAAGAGTGTGAATAATGTTTTGAATAACTAAATAGAAGATTAGTCAACGCTCTTATCTTGACTCTACCATCAGGGAACGATGGGTTTGTTATTTATTGTAATGCTTCAAAGAAAGGAATTGGTTGTGTCCTTGTGCAAAATGATAGAGTTATTGTCTATGCATCACAACAGCTAAAAATTCATGAGGAAAACTATCCTACTCATGATATTGAGTTAGCAGCTGTAATCTTTGCTCTGAAAATATGGAGACACTATATCTATGGTGAAAAATGTGAGATTTATACTGATCACAAGAGTTTGAAGTATATTTTCTCACAAAAAGAACTCAACATGAGGCAAAGGCGGTGGCTTGAACTACTCAAGGATTATGATTGAACTATAAACTACCACCTAGGGAAGGAAAATAAGGTGGCAGATGCTTTGAGTAGAAAGTATCATGGAGTTTTGAACAATATGAGAGTTGAAAGGGATCTTGTTTTCATGGATCTAGTAAATATGGATATGGGAATAACCATAGAAGGTGAAACATAAATACTTTTTCAAATGATTTCCAAACCATCTTTACTAAAAAGGATAAAGAGTTATCAGACTGATGATGAGGAGTTTCAAAAGAAGATTAAAATTGTGAATGATGGGAGATTGAGTGACTTCATATATGAAGATGGAATTTTGAAATTTGGGAAGAGACTTTGTGTTCCCGATATACTTAATCTAAAAAGGGAATTGTTGGATGATGTTCATAGATCCAATTTCTCTATACACCCCGGTATCACTAAGATGTATAGAGATTTGAATGAACAATTTTTTTGGGACAACATGAAGAGGGAGATTGTTGATTTTGTGTCAAGATGTATGGTTTGTCAACAAGTGAAAGCTGGAAGGCAATAGCCTGGAGGGGTCATGCAACCTCTTCTCATACCTGAGTGGAAATGGGATAATATTATGATGGACTTTGTCATGGGGCTACCAAAGACTCCTGGAAGGAATGATGCAATATGGGTCATTGTTGATCATCTTACCAAGTCAGCACATTTTCTTATTATAAGATAAGATTTACCACTTGAATGTATGCCAAGACTATATATTAATGAAGTTGTAAGACTTCATGGAGTACCCCTATCAATATTTTCTGATCGTGATCCCTGTTTTACATCAAGATTCTGGAAAATCCTTTAGAAGGCCCTGGATACTGAACTTCGTTTGAGCACTGCCTACCACCCTCAAACTGATAGACAATCAGAACAAATTATTCAAACCTTAGAAGACATGTTGATATCTTTCTCACTTGACTTTCAAGGTATGTGGGATCAATATTTACCTCTGTTTTAATTTTCCTATAACAATAGCTTCCATTCAAATATTCATATGGAACCATGTAAAGCTTTATACGGAAAGAGATGTCGCACACAAACTTTTTGGGATGATGTTGGTGAAAGAAAACTCGTAGGCCCAGAACTTGTTGAGGAAATGATGGAAAAGGTGAAGGTTATCCAAACCCACATCAAAGCAGCTCAAAGTAGGCAGAAGAGCTATGCCGATAACCGAAGGAAGGATTTGGAATTTCAGGTAGGAGATCATGTTTTCTTGAAGGTATCTCCATGGAAGGGTGTTATACATTTTTCTAATAAGGGTAAATTGAGTCTCAGGTACATCGGATCTTTCAAATTCTATAACAAATTGGAGTTGTAGCTTATCGTTTGGCAATGCCTCTAAGTCTCTCCAAAGTTCAGGATGTGTTCCACGTATCACTGTTGAGAAAATACATGTCTGACCCAACGCATGTACTCACCTATGAAGAATTAGAACTGGAACCTGATCTGTCTTATTGTGAAGAGCCTATCAGAATTCTTAATACTAGAGAACAAGTGTTGAGAAACTGGATGACTCATATGGTGAAAGTTCTATGGAGAAATCATAAGATGGAAGAGGCAACTTGGGAACCCGAGGAACTTATGATGAAGAACCACCCGAATCTTTTTATGCAGTAATATTATAGAAATTTTGAGGATGAAATTATTTTAAGGATGGGAGAATGTAACACACCAAGCTTCCAAAATGTGTTTCCCTTTGAATAATGCAATAGCTTTCATTATACGCAATTTCGAGATTCTAACACACCGCGATCAATCAAACTAGCCATTATGAATAGTAATACCCACTTTTTGAAATTTTATAAATTTTATTTTTCAAAATGGACTTCATTTTTGAATTCAGAATATCGAAATTAGCTTAGGGTGACTTTTTGGTATTTTTTTGAAAACTTTAAATTTTTGATGAATAGTGAAAAACACTGTGTTATTTGTTAAAACCAAATTTTTTATTTAAATAATTATTTATTTTATTTAAACTTGTTTTTGGTCAAAATAGATACATAATACCTATATAAGTTCAATTTAATTCATTGGAGTCATTTTATAATAAGTTTAGATATATAAAAATTATATTGAACTTTTTACCGTCTTTTACCCACCTCCTAGGAGTATTTACAAATTTGCATAAAACTTAATTTTACTACTTTTGTGAGTTGAATTTCAAAAATATGAGAGACACTGTTGAAATCAGTAAGTAAAATGTGGTTCAATAAGATGAAAATAATTTTTGGTAAATAGTAACTTTTTACTTTTATTTACCACGGTTAAAAGTAAATAGCCTAATTAAGGGTAAAAATGATATTATAATTACCCTAACACATGTCCTAATTCTATTAGATAAGTGTAATTCGACCAAAAACAACCTTAGGAATAAAATATGATCTCCTTTGGTCCACTTGGATTAGATTAGGACATTTATTATTATTTTATTTAAAGAAGAGTTACAAATGTTAAATTCAAAGTTTAATAACTAAACCATTTTTAATATAGGGTTATACATAAGATAAATTCAACTATAAATATTCATTATAAATATAAAATATTTACTACATGATGGTATTTTATTTATAATTTTTAGACATTAAATAATTTAATTTATTTAGGACACAATGATGTTGCAGTAATTGCCTTATTAATGAAAGATTAAAATAATTGATATTATAAATATCCAAATAAATGTGATTTGAGACTTTTGATGAATTCCAAAAATTTTATAGGTTAATATGACATTTTAGGGTTTATTAAATAATTTTTTTTTGAAGTAATCATGTAGTTATGATTTTTACAAAAACCAAATACTAAATAGTGTCAAAATTGACATAATTGAGTTTTTAATACAAATACTATATTATTAATTGTTATAATATTTCTAAAAATCTAAGGTTTGGAAAAAGGACTTAGATAAGGTTATATATATTAATAATTAACCACATGGGGTTTGGTTGGCTTGTTATTTTAAGTTTATTAACCATATAATATAAAAATACAAAGAGACATGGTAAATGTCAAACTATTTAACTAAGAGTTAAATCTAAAAGATGAGGTTAATATGGTGACCTAAACCTGTCTAAAATCTATTGGTTGAGAGTTTTTAGACTCATCCCCACCTTATCCTCGAAATAATTCATTTTTTAGCCATTATAAACTTAAAATGATTTTATTATAAAATAATATTTCAAGTTTTTCCTAAAATGACCCTCACCTCTCTTATAAAAGGGTACTTTCCCTTCTCTTAATTTAACACCTCAAAAGCCATTTGGATTGGCCAAACCCAACCCAAATATCCTCCAAACTTTCCTCCCTTAATCCTAGAGGCCTTCCTTTGTTCATAAATCCAATCTATGAAGCTCTTTTGATCAAATCAAAAGGAAGAACCCGAAGAATAGGTAAATATTTCATCACCTCTTTCAAGTTCTTTTCTTCTTCCACTTCTACTTTCTTTGTTGTTTCCATTATAAAATAATAACTCCAGTATCTTCTATATACTGTGATGTTATTATAAAAATGGTACAACCATATTCATTATTATATCCATCATATGAATGAAAAAGTCACCATACGTGCATATGTACGGCTTACCGTCTCCACGTCATGGTGTAGTTTGTCATTCAAACACTTCATTATTTGGATAGGTATAATAATGAGTATAACTGATGTAAATAATAAATATAACAGTTTAATGATTATTTATATATGATATACCATCCAATTAGATATTATTTCACCATCAATATAATGATATTTTCACTCGTGCGTACGTACGGATTACCGTCTCCACGAACGCGATGAGATTCATTCCCCATCATAATCATTCAAGAATAATTTTCATTTTATGATTAAAAAAAAATTTATGAACATAATATCATTATTTATATGAATAAAATACATTATATCCATAACAAACATGTCTTATGTGACCAAGCATATAAAAGAAAACGAATTAGTTAACACCCGAAATGATGATACTATTGAAATATTATTAACAAAGAAATATTAGAGGGTCATATATGATATAATATTTATTTATATAGTTCTTGTATAATTTAATAAAAATTATTTAACTATTATACATGAGTTTAACGTACCCTCAACCAAGGAAAAGTACAAGGTAAGGGTTAATTCTACAATCTCTTCATTATTCGATGTTGTTTTTATATAAGTATCTACTAAAACCTCTTTATCATCCACATCCATGTTTTATTTAAAATGTTATTAGAAAAAAAATTAATATTTACTAGACTATGGGTTAGTCATTTATACCCTTATTTGACCATATATGTTTTGAAAGGAACCTTTTCGTCATTTTCCAAACAAGGTACTTTATGACCTTTTTGACAAAATTAAGGTAAGAATGTTTTTTTTAACTTATACGGTGGGTGGGGATATTTTCCGCCGTTATAACATCGTCAAAGCTTCCCTTACAATCTTATAAGAATATTTTTAAAATAAATGTTTTCTTTTATAATTACATTACTTCTAAATGATTTCAAAGTAGAAATAGATATTTCTCTAAAAAAGTTTTGATTTCATCTATGTCAACATTCGTTGATGGATTTTAAACCTGTTTGAAGTTGATTTATTTATGATACAAATATTCCATATTGTATTGAAGTTTTTGTGATATATTTTAATGTGGATGTGTTATTTTTATACCATTCATGGTTTTTTGATAAAGTATTGACATTTCGTATGCTAGTTTTAATACAAATATTTATGTTATGTTTAAACCTTTTCATATGAGGAATCCATTGGACTTAGTAAGTGACAAGTGGAGCTCGCTATAGCTCCTCGATGCATCGTTAGGTCTCATGAGACAAAATAGTGTCTTGGCACAAGGCCTTGACAAAATCTTATTTGTAGTCTTGGCACAAGGCCTTGACTATGTGGTTTTGAAGTCTAGCATTATGCATTCCATTGTTATGAAAGTGGCTATTGAGATTGCATATGATTATTTGACTATTAGAATATCCATGTGAATAAGTAAATGGAATTATTTTATTTTATCTTTTACATATTATGATAAAGTTTAAGTTTAAAATACTTTTGTTTTATTCTTATAAATTACCTTAAATGTTTATTCTTATTTATGAAAGTTTCTGCTATATTGTTATCCTTACTGAGCATCTAAGCTCACCCCTTTCTATGTTTTATTTTTCCCAAGATGTGAAGAAGTATTTTATGGTTGACCTGCAGGGATAGACTAAGGATATAAGTGTGTTCAAAAGGGGAAAAAATTTTGTTGATTTTTTTATTTCATGATGTAATGTAAAACTTATGAATGTATCTAGTACTTCCAAGGATACTAAACTGATTGGTCTTTCGGGACATGATTCCTTGTATCATGCCAATGTTATGTAATAATGCACTGAATCTGGGTAACTGGGGTTGGGGCATTACACATAAAATATTTTTTTTTGTCACATAATACATGTTGTATTAAAATAATTTAATTAAAGTAACAAAAAACAAAAGTATAGAAAATATGTTTTGGTGAAAAATAATATTAATTACTTTTAAATTTTAAAGTGGTTATAATAAAATAAAACGAAACAAAACCAATGAACCCAAGTTGTGAAAATCCACCCCTCCCCTTCCATGGATTAATATTGTCTCTCAAGTTTGACTCTCAACTTAACCTTCAGGTTGGCTGTTGGATGACTACCATGTAAGTTTGTCATATCCTAATCATTAAAATATTGATGAATAAAAATTAATATGGCCATCAAAAATAAAAAAAAGGTAGACTAAATTTATTTCCAATTGATTTAAAATAATGAACCCCATCCAATATCATTTATAAACAAATTTGATAGGAAATTTTCTCCACTTAAATTGTATAGGTCAAAATGAATGTGATTGAGCAGAATCCGAACGTTATATATGATTCAGAACACATAAATTCAATAGACTTGGATACTATGAAATATTCTTCTAACTGTTACTTGAGGGGGAATAACGGTGGTTACATTACAAAATCAAATTACAGTGTGGGAATTCTCATCGATAAAGATAAAGTTCCAAATTTAGAAGAAAGCACCCCATCTGATAGCATTTATAAAAAAAAGTACTACATGGAGACCAATAATTGAGATCGTTTTTAAATAAGAGTCTTAATCCTATTCATTTTATTTTGCTTATGAAGGCATTATTGGTTTCATTTTATAGAAGTAGTATGTTAATAGACATAAAAAGGATAAAATCATAGTAACATCAACATTGTATACATATAGAAAATAATGATGAAGAATATCATAGAAACATGATTCTAATGTCAAAAATTCACATGTCAAAACAATGACTAATTATCTAGTGTGAATGAGAGTTCTCTACACGTCCAATAAGCAGTATGAGTGCAGGAAACTTGTTAAGGATCATAACCACAATTTATATTCTCTTGAGACCATGCATTTGATGTGGTCACAAAAAATCATCAGTGATGTACAATGTTCCGAGTTGGATGTAAATGATAAATATGAACTTAATCCCAATGAATCATTTTTACTTGTAACAACCATTACAGGTGGGATCGAGAGTCGTTTAAATACATGAGTGAACAAACATATTTTTTTTGTGATCCAAAAGACAGAGGGAGTTGAATCTCGGTGATGTTGATGATATTTCACAATACCTAGAGAAGAAATTAAGCGATAACATATCATTCTTATACTCAGTATAACTTGACATGTGTGGTCAAATTAGCAACATTTTTTGGGTTTATCCCAAAATAAAGGTGTATTGTGATCATTTTGGAGATACTGTCGTGTTTGAAACTTCCTTCAACACAAACAAAGAGTGTTAGCCTTTGGGAGTGTTTGTAGGAATAAAATATTATAAGTACATAGTAATTTTTGGTGTAGCATTATTATATGATGAGTCAATAGACTCATTTAGTTGGTTGCTTAATAGATTTATTGATTTACATGGTGGGAAGAATCCTGAGACAATTTTAATAGATCAAGATGTAGCTATGGATAAATCCATTACTTTAACCCTTCTTAAAACAAGACACTATCTATGAACTTGGAACTTAATGCAAAATATCATTAAACACTTAGGACTGGTAATGAAATATGATTCAACATTTTTGGAAAAAAATAGAAAATGCATGTATGGGGTTGAAGAGAGTTCAAAATTTGAGGCTTTATGGACATAAATCTAGGAAGAGTTCGGTAATACAAATTAAACATGGTTAGAAGATATGTAAAAAGTAAGGGGAAATGAGATCATTGTTTTATGAAGACTAAGTTGACATTAATCATTTGAATCACATAGTTGAGTAAGAGTTTAAATGGTGTATTAAAGGTTTACTTGAATCATAAACTCAGTGTCTTGGAAATCTTCCAACAGTTTGAGTGTGTGTTGGAGAAGAATCGGTATCAAGAAATGAAGGCTGAATTTTATGGAAGAGAAAAGAGTATGAACAATCATTTTCAATATCATCTGATCACAGTTCAAGCCAGTCATTTGTACACACAAAAAATATTTTATCTTTTTCAGCATGAACACCAACTATGTGGTGCTTGTTTTCTCAAGTATTCTAATTAAACAATTTTCCCAAAAAGGATTGTTTTCAAAATAAAAGGTTCCTCAAAATGAGGTTTCAATAGTAGTATACCAAGATTCACTTGTGATAATTGGTTTTACCCACATGAAATTTGAGAGTTATGGGTATTTGTGTCGTTATGCACTTATAATATTAGAGAGGTTTGGTGTGCAGTTCTTGCTAGAGTTATATATCCATAAGATATGGACAATAAATTACTATGAGATCCACTTGGAAGACATGACAGTTAATCATGATGAAGAATATTTGGTAGCAAGAAAGGTTAAATGTTATCAATAGTTGGAACTAATATAAATAAAGCTTGTAATGGAATCCTATGAGTTTGAACAAGGATATATGATTGGGATGTTAAATCTAAAAAATTATGCCAAGGAATTACAGGAAGCTAGAAATAATTTAACCTCAACATGAATTCAAGAAGAATCTAACATGGAACATCAACAATAATGTAAAACATCATTCAAGAAGAAAGATAAAAGGAAAAGTGGTGAGAGGTTCACAAGTTATCTAGAGAAGGAAAGAAAATGCATAAAGAGTAGGCGTAATATCAGAAATCACAAGACCATAAAACCTATATTCAATTGGTATCTTATGATTATGTTAATAAACTACTGCATTTTGTGATATCATGTATAAATAATTTTATAATGTTATTGAATGGAAGTGCTAAATAACTATCAAATGTTGGATACCATGGTGATCTCATCATAGATGCTTATGTATGTAATTATTATACCATTGGTTGAAAACCTTAAAATTTAAAAACACTTCATAGGACTTTATATATTCTAATATTTGAATTATACATGAACTAATTTTATGAAATACTTCTATTTTTTTCTCTTTCTAGTTATTAATATAAAATTATTGTTGGAATTAGGAGGCAATGAAGATCAATTTTCATCCATTCAGAAACTTCTACAAATAAGAATGATAGCATAAGTTTTAGGACTGACATGTCAATGGAAACATTCTGTAATTCTATTGATCTATGGATTCATTTGTATATTTCATTACAATATCCAACTATTTCTGAAAAATAGTTTTTATAAATATTGATATCGGTGTATACAGTGGATGCTTGTTACAACTGGTTCCTTTATGATTAAATTTATAATGTTATCCTAAATGAAATTTTTGGAATGTACCCTTCATTTTTAGTAATTACAAGTATGGGAAATTCCATTTTATTCCCTCTGAGTTTTAACTGGAAATTTACACTGTGATCCAACCTCTAGGACCTTCCCATGGTCATTTATAGTGGGTATTTACAATTATTTTATAGTGTAAATTTCCACTGCAATTTTTCAGTGCCAAATTATAGTGGTTGAAATTACCATCGAAAATTTTCACAGAATCATAGTAGAAATTTATGATTTGAATTTATAGTGGGAGTTTCCATTGGAAATTTCCAATGGGAGTTCTTAGTGGAAATTTCTATACACCGAAAGTTTCCAATTACTTACAAGGACAAACAGTGGAGACTAAAAAGTAAAATTATGGTCTAACAACCATCATATAATTACTGATTACATTAATATAAGCTTTATCAAAATGTTTATCCAGATCACTAAATAATTGGAGTGGGAGATTCCACTGGAAATTTCCAATGAAAATTCCTAGTGGAAATATCTATGCACTGGAAGTTTCAAATTTATTTGAAGATTACACGTCATGTAACCCCGTCACATGGCGTTTAAATCTCAAGTAGACTATAGAAACTATAGGTTTGATGCTGAAAAATCCAAAAAATACATAACTTCACTATTATAGGTATCATCCCAATTCTTTCTCAAAATTACCCAACCAATGAAAATTTAAGGCCAAAATGAATCTTAAGACATACCTAATAGAAATTTAATGGGGTATTACAACACCTCCCCACTATAAAAATTCCCCCCCTGAAAATCTTATCAAGAAGATTCTATAACAAAAAGGTGAGGCCACCGCTCTCTCATCGGTGCCTCACACACCTATGTATCATGAGAATCAGAACCATGTTGTCATATCACACAGACCAAAGGTATCATCCTAACATGAAGTACCTCAGTCTTAGAATCAACTATCCTGACTAGATGCTCTGTCATAGATAAATCAGCCTCAATATCAAGATCACTCCAGCTCAAAACATAAGATGGATCAGAAAGATACTTTTGTAGCTGCGATACATGGAATGCATTATGTATTGATGTTAATTTTAGTAGAATTACTAAATGGTAAGACACTTTCCCCATCATCCCAAAAATATAAAAAGGTACCACAAAATGAGGAGCAAGATTACCTTAACTCCCAATCTATAGATGACCCAAACAAGGTGAAACTTTCAAGAACACTTGATCACCAACTAGAAATTCCAATAGTATAAGATTATGATCAGCATAAGATTTATGTTGGCTTTGTGCCATCAACATCATTTGATGAATAAACTGAATCATTAATATCATCTCTTTAACCATGCTTGGTCTAACCAAGGAACTTTCACCAATCTTTGACTAACACCACAGATATTTACAATGTTGATCATACAAGGCCTCAAAAGGATTCATTCTGATTGAGGGATGGTAACTATTGTTGTAGGAAAACTCAACCACCCCCAAATGGTCATCCCAAGCTCCACCAAAATCAAGGACATAGGTATGAATCATATCCTCAAGAATATATATATCTCTCTCTATCTGTTCATCTGTATTCGGATTTTATATCATACTCAAACAAACCTAAGATCCTAGTGCCTCCTAAAGGCCTCTCCAAAAATCAGAAGTAAAATGGGGATCCCTATCAAATACTATAGCAGATATAACTCCATGAAAACAAAAAATCTCTCTCATATAGAGATTTCCCAGCTCTTCAACTTTGGTTTCATCAATAATGGGTATAAAGTGATATGATTCGGTCAGCCTATTGATCATAACCCATATCTCATTCTTCATTATCTGGGTATGTGGAAAACTATCCTCAAAATCCATAAAGATATCATCCCACTTAGTAGGCATTATAAGTGGATAAAGAAAACCCAAAGGTCCCTAGTACTTTTCCTTGACTTGTTGGAAAGTATAACAAGAAGAGACAAAATTAGCAATGTCCTGACCCATACCTTCCACCGGAATTGACACCGCATATCATAAAACATATTTCTGGTTCCTAGGTGCAAAACCCACTGGGAATAATGGTAATCCCCCATCACATATTTCCTCATAGGAAAAGTTACAACATACTGGTTCTGAAAACACAAAATACTCTCCATGGAGAATGACCACTCAGAAATAGTCTCCCCACCATAAAGAGAGTTCCTAATACCATGGAATTCATCATCAAGATATTGTTCTTGAATAACCATCTCGAGAGGAGAAAAGGTCAACTTATCATAGGTTAAAATAACCTTATCCCCTATTTCCCAAACTCCTATATGCAACTGTGCAAAATGAGCCATCAAGTTCCTCTCTTCCGATGATTCTTTCGTGGCCTGGGTCAGAAGTCTCCTGCTCAAAGAATCTACAACGACATTCCCTTCCCTAGGGTATAGGCAATATTGAAATCAAAATATTAAAGGTACTCCACCCAATGCCTCTGGAGGAGATTCAAATATTTTTTAAAGAAGATATAACTCAAACTCTTGTAGTCAGAATACACAGAAAATCTTTCTCTGAAAAGGTAATGCCACCAACTCTTAAGTGCATGCATCACGACTGGTAGTTCAAGGTCATGGGTTGGATAATTCTTCTCGTGTGGCCTAATATACTGAGATCCATAGGCTACCACATGATCACCATGCATACGAACACAACCCAAACCTAACCTTGATGCATCATAGAATACCACATAGCCCTGGTCGACCTCTGGAAGAGTCAAAATTGATGAAGAAGTAAAAATATGTTTTATATCAAAAAAATAACTCTAACATTTCTCATCCCATGAAAACTTTATCTCCTTTCGAGTTAGAGAGGTCATCGGAGAATCCAACTTCAAGAAATCATTTATGAGCTGATGATAATTTCTAGCTAAACCCAAAAATATTTGAATCTTGAAACATTACGTGGTTTTTCCCATGTCATAAAATATTTCACCTTCTTAATATCAAATAAAATACTATGTTTTGAGACCACATTTCCCAAGTAATTCACTTCTCAGGTCTATAAATTACATTTCGATAGCTTGTCAAGTTGGTGATTTCTCAACAATTCCAGAACTAATCTCAAATGACACACATGATCCTCCTTAGGCATGGAGTAAACCAAGATATCATCCACAAATACCACTATGAACATATCAATATACTCATTGAAAATATTGTTCATTAAATCCATAAAGACTATAGGAGCATTGGTTAGACCAAATGGCGTGACAAGATACTCATAATGGCCATACCTACTCTGGAAGATGGTTTTCTGAATGTCATATTCTTTTATTCTCAACTGGTGATAACCAGATCAAAGATCAATCATCGAGAACTACTTCTCCCCTTTCAACTGGTCAAACAGATCATCAATTCATGGAAACATATACTTATTCTTTATCGTGACTCGATTGAGCTTTTGGTAATCAACACATAGGCGAATTTCTCCATCATCTTTATTAGCAGAGATAATAGGAGTCACCCAGGGTAACACGCTTGGGCATATAAATCCTTTCTCTAATAGATGATCCAGCTGAGTCTCCAACTCTTTCATTTTAGTTGGTTCCATAGGGTAAGATGGAATAGATACTAGTTGAGTACCAAGAACTAAATCAATAGAAAACTCTAACTCCCTTACCGGTGGAAAATCAGAGAAGTCAGAAGAAAAAACATCAGGGAACTTGATGAAAACTGGAGGGAGTTCATCACTCAAAAATTCTCACTCCAAATCAAAAGTGAACAGATATATCACTTTACCCAACTTTGGATAAGAAGGTCTGGCTTTACTTGACCTCAAGTCTCATTCTACCTGAAAGATATGACACACCCCATCAGGTGAAATAAAGGAGACCCTTCGAAGATAATAATAAATTCAGGATTTATTAGCAATAAGTCAATCCATCCCAAAAATGGCATCAAGATGTTTCATGTCGAGAACCAGAAAATATTAGGTAAGATTTATATGTGATAATGAGAAAACTAGAGTAGGACAACGAATACCCTACTCTCTTTTTGTTACGAGGGGTATAGTAGTATCCATTACATAAGACAAAAGCTTCGTAAGAAGATTTAGTATATTCAAAACATGAGTCAAAATGAACAAGTGGGATGCACCAATATCAAATAAATTAATCAGTAAATATGAAGCTATAGTGATGGTACCTCTCACAGTTGTAGGACCCATATTTTCTTCCTCTAGATATTCTTCCATTGTATGAAGAATCTTTATTCTGGATGCTTATGGCTAGAACCCCTTCGATCTTGAAGCATTAGATTGCTTCGCAATACTTTTTGGTGCTGATGAGTTTGTGCCACTATGAGGAGAGTAAAAAATATATCAAAATTTATGTAACTTTCTTAAATGACCATAAGAACCACATATCCTGGTTGACTTAGTGCAGACCTGTTTTGAATGCCCAGGCTTGCCACACTAGTATCAAGTCAAAGGGCCTTTAACCATCATTGCAGGAGGCCTAGAAGAATCCTTTTGTTGACATACACCACAAGACTCATCATGATTTCTCTTCCCTTTATGGGAACTCATAGAACTATCACTGGGAGAAAAAGAACTCCCGTCAACCTTAACTTACCATCCAGATCAAGTTCAACCGTCAATGCCCTATCCAACACATCAGCATAAGAGGAGAGCTTCAGCAAGGAAACCTAAGAATGAATATTAGATCAAATTCTAATCTCGAACCATCGGGTTTTCATTTTCTCATTAAATACAGTCTCAGGTGAAAACTACACAAGCTCAGTGAATCAGTTCACATATTTTTTCATGATCCTGTCAGCCTGCACAAGTTTGAAAAACTCCATAGCCTTGTCCATCACTATAGATTTTGGATAGAACTGGTGAGTGAAAAGAACTTTGAATTCCTTCCACTTCAAACCCTCATCCTTCCTTACCGTCACAATAAAGTCCCACCATCACCTGTTAGGTCCCTCCATCTTAAAGGTGATACATTTTACCATAATAGCTTCGGGAGTTTCTAGAAATTCAAAGAGAAGATCTATCTTTCTCAGCCAGTCCTTGGCATTTTGAGGATCATTAGAACCCTAGAAAGAAAGTGGTTTATAACGAAGTAACTCCTAAATACGATTCTAATATTCATCCCTCTGATGTTCCACAACTAGAGTCAGATCAAGTATTGGTGTGGGTGCTTGTCCTATAGCTTGGACAACACGCACAACAACCTCAACCATATTCAAATCTACAAGAGGATTTTCTCATTGTGGTTCAATAGAATCTTCCTTCTGGATCTGATTCACACGTCTTCTCAAAGGTATGATGCTACGAAACATCATCATATAACATTTAAGACATCATAAGATTACTCATATCAACACTCAAATAAGAGCAATAAGGGAATTTAATCCCATAAGATAAGAAAACAAGATTTGGATTTTCGCCTATCCAAATCTAAAATAGGGAAAAGACTGGAACTAATCCTCAATAAATCTTTCCCAAACTACCCCTAGTGACTTAAGGCTCGTTATGATTAGAGCTGTCCATACACTCACTCGCAACTAACTTCTAAGTCCCAAAAAGATTTCTCAACTACATACTAACATCAAGGTAAGATGCTTAACCAGCACCTCTGATACCACTTTTCCACAAACCAGCCTAGATACCTCAGTACCCTGATAACCGAGTCGGCTCCAACATATCCTAAAGGTCATTCCTAACCCCCACAGGTTGGAGACTAGCACTTGGAATCATACAAGATAAAAGAGGGAATGAATTTTCCTCAAACGCAGTGGAAGAAACATATACATATTAGTATGATAAAAAACTCCAAAGCAAGATAGTACTAGAAACCAAATAGGTATATCAAAAACCCAAACAGTGTATCGTCAAAGTACCAAAAAGTAACAAGATAACCCAACATCCCAACAAACACATCACTCCAGGCCCCAAGGGATCAAGAGCATCCATGTCACGACCCGTTCTCGGGGCCCGTGCCGTGACTACCCCAAGCCCGTCTTCTATAGGTCAGGGGCTAGCGACTAGCACCAAAGGCGAATCCCTGATAAAAAGGGAAGGCATTGCCTTTAAACCTGTAACACACACAGTCTGAACACAAGCAGTAGAGCCAACAAGTACTAAAATAGAAAAGTAAGGTGTGCTGAAAGTAAGTGGGCCAGTATACAAACCCAACTCAACAACAAGTACAAGTAAAAAGGGAAAACAGCTCCTGGATTGTCCCCCGGGAAATCCTACCTGAAGGGTAGGTACAGAACTCAAACAACTCGTCCCTGCGGTACGTCATGTCTAGTCCAGCTCCGAGTAGCATCTCGTCTGTCACCCTCAGCCTCGATCACTGCTGTCTGTCATCTGTGTAGAACACAACAAGGTGTGGGCGAAGCCCGTGCAGGGGTGAGTATAACAATACTCAGTAGGGGACCCCAAGACCCCCAAAGGTCTCCCAGAATCCACAAAGGATAAACCACAGAAGAAAGATACAATCACAAAGTATCAATCAACCCTACTTAGGTATATGCCCATACAAATACCTAAGTTATCAATCACAGTTCAGCTCCAACTCTCGAGCCCAAGCACAAACCATTCCACAAAGGAAGTAAAGTCAATCACCACGATGATAATGGTTGAAAGACATGACTCAGCTCATACAGGTATACATCTTTTGTAGAGTGATGGAGATGATCATATGTAGTCACTGATTCATATAAGCTATCGGACCCACACAGGATACAGGACCAGCTAAGCTGTCGGACCCACACAGGATACAGGACTAGCTATTTTGTCGGACCGACATAGGATACAGGAACAGAAGTCAGAACTGTCGGACCCACGGAGGATCCCGGTATAGTAGTCATCACTGTCGAACCCACGGAGGATTCTGGTATAGTATTCATCGCTGTCGAACCCAAGGAGGATTCTGGTACAGTATCGTCATAGCCAACCATAGGGTTCCCGCACACAGCACGCTCGATTCTGAGAGGGTCCGCTCCTCGAGCCAAGTTTCGATACATCAACTATCACAAATTTTTGAGTTGATGTATCCCATAGTTTCGGCTCATCATAAGGAACCCAACGCAATAGACGACGCGTCAATCGGACGCCTGATTTGAGAGTTATTGACATTTCTGTTCCAGGGGTCTGGTTGGCTTTTAGGCTCTAACCAACTCGGTCATACCCCAACTGCGTCCAAACCTCAAGTGGAGTATGCCAAAAGAATCGTCTTGCTCCAAGAATTCCATCATCGCAGGCAGTACATCAATCGGACACCCGTAGCCCTAGATGCGGGCTAAAAGGTGTAAACGGCCATAGCGAATCCGGGTCCGGTCCGACCCGGTCTGAGCCGGGGTCTGACCCGGACCGCGGGTCCGACCTGGACTGAGGAAGCGTCCCGAGCCGAGGGGACGGCCCGACGGGCGGCCCGACCTGAGGGCGGCCCGGCCCGAGGGCGGCCCGGTCAAGGGCGGCCCGGCCGAAGGCAGCCCGGCCATGGGCGGCCCGGCCAAGGGCCACCCGGCCGGCCACACGAGGGAGGGGGTGATGCGCCCCTCCCGGTATGTCAGACAGAATCGGCGTACCGCGCCGATTCGGGAGCCGCGGGACCCGGCTGGTCCCGCTGGTCTGGCTCCACGGTGGCCGGCTCGGCCAGCCGCCACCGCGGCGTGAGTGAGAGTATGGACAAATATAATCATAATGATCCTTAAGTCGCCAGGGGTGGTTTGGGAAATATTTATTGAGGTTTTGTTCTATTCTTTACCCTATTTTCTATTTGGATATGTGGAAATACAAATATTGTTTTCTTATCTTATGAGATTAAATTCCCTTGTTACTCTTGTTTGAGTATTGATATGAGTAATTTTATGATGTCCTCAATTTTATTTGGTGATGTTGTGTAGTATCATGCCTCTAATAATATGTGTGAATCGAAACCATAAGAAAGATTTTAGTGAACCACAGTGAGAAAATCCTTTTGTGGACCTGTATATGGTTGAGGTTGTTTTGCATGTTGTCTAAGCTCTAGGACATGCACCTATGCTTTTACCTTATTAGGCCCCAGTTGTGGAACCTCGGATGGATGAATCTCAGAATCATACTTAAGAGTCACTTTTTTAGAAACCACTTTCTTTCTAGGGCTCTGATGATCCTCAAGATGTTGAGGATTGGATGAGAAAGATAGAGTTTCTCTTTTAATTTATGGAAACTCTCAAATATATTATGGTAAAATGTGCCAAATTTAAGCTGGAGGGACCTAGTATATGATGGTGGGACTTGATGGTGATGGTGAAGAATCATGAGGGTTTGGAGTAGATGGAATTCAAGGTTATTTTCAATAACCAGTTCTATCTAGAATCTATGGTGATGGCCAAGGCTATGGAGTTTTTCAAACTCGTGTAGGCTGACATGATAACAACAGAATATGTGAACCGATTCATTGAGAATGTGTAGTTTTCACCTAAGATTGCATCGAATGAGAAAATGAAGACTTGATTGTTTGATATGAAACTTTGATATGATATTCATTCTTAGGTTTTCTTGCTGGAGATCACCTCTTATGATGATGTATTGGATAGGGAATTGACGGTTGAACTTGATATGGCTGGTAAGTCAGGGTTGATGGGAGTTCTTTTTCTACTAGTGGTAGTTCTATGAGTTCCTATAAAGGAAAGAGAAAGTATGATGAGTCTTGTGGTGGATATCAACTAAAGGATTCTTATAAACCTCCTGCAATGATGGGTAGATGCCCTTTGACTTTCTACTAGTGTGGCAAGCCTGGGAATTCAAAACAGGTATGCACTAAGTCAACCAAGATATGTGGTTCTTATGTTCATTTAGGACACCTACATAAATTTTGATATATATTTTCTGCTCCTCATAGTGGCACATACTCATCAGCACCAAAAAGTATTGCAGAGCAATCTAATGCTTTAAGATCTAAGGGGTTCCAGCCACATGCATCCAGAATAAAGCTTCCTTATACAGTGGAAGAGTCTCCAGTGGAAGAAGATATGGATCCAATGATTGTGAGAGGTACCATCACTATAGCTTCGTCTTTATTTATTAATTTATTTGATACTAGTGCATCTCACTTGTTCATTTTGACTCATGTTGTGAATATTCTAAATCTTTCTATGGAGCTTTTGTCTTATGTAATGGATATTACTACACCCCTCATAATAAAAAGAGAGCAGGGTCTTCATTGTCCTTATTTTGTTTTCTTGTGATCAGATATCGATCTTACCTAAGATTTTTTGGTTCTTAACATGAAACATCTTGATGCTATATTTGGGATGGATTGACTTATTACTAATAAAGCCTGAATTGATTGTTATCTTCGATGAGTCTCCTTTACTTCACTTGATGGGGTGTGTCGTATCTTTCAGGGAGAATGAGACCTGAGGTTGAGTAGAGCCGAAACTTCTAATCCATAGTTGGGTAAAGTGATATCTATGTTTTCTTTTTTATTTTGAGTGATAATATTTGAGTGATGAACTCCCTCCAGTTGTCGTCGAGTTTCCTGATGTTTTTCCTTCTGACTTCTCTAATTTGACATCGATAAGGGAGGTAGAGTTTTCTACTGATTTAGTGTCTGGTACTTAACTGGTATTTATTCCCTCTTACCGCATGGCACCAGCTTAAATTAAAGAGTTGAAGACTCAGTTGAATGATCTATTATAGAAAGTATTTATATGCCTGAGCATGTCACCCTGGGATGCGCCTATTCTATTTTCTAAGAAAGATGATGGAGCACTTTGTCTATGTGTTGATTACCATAAGATCAATTGAGTCGCGATAAATAATAAGTATATTTTTCCATGGATTGACGATCTATTTGACCAATTTAAAGGGGCGAAGTGGTTCTCAAATATTGATCTTTGATCTGGTTATCACCAGTTGATAATAGAAGAATCTGACATTCAGAAAACCGCCTTTCGAAGCAGGTATGTCCATTATGAGTATCTTATCATGCAATTTGGTCTAACCAATGCTCCTACAATCTTTATGACTTTGATGAATAGGATTTTCCATGAGTATCTTGATATGTTTGTGGTTGTCTTTATAGATGATATCTTGATTTACTCCAAGCATAAGGAGGATTATGTGTGTCATTTGAGAGTAGTTCTGGAATTTTTGAGAAATCACTGACTTGAAAAGCTATTGAAATGTAATTTGTGGATTTGAGAAGTGAATTTCTTAGGACACGTGGTCTCGGAACATGGTATTTCAATTGATACTGAGAAGGTGAAATCTTTTATGACATAGGAGATACCATGTAATGTTTCAATATTCAAATCTTCCTGGGTTTAGCTGGATATGATCACCAACTCATAAATGATTTCTTGAAGTTGGATTCTCTGATGATCACTCTAACTTAGAAGGATTAAAGTTTGTATGGGATCAGAAATTTCAGAGTTATTTTATTGATATGAAATGTCTTTCGACTTCTGCATCAATGTTGACTCTTCCAAAGTATGTCCAGGGATATGTAGCCTTCTATGAATTATTAGGTTTAGGTTTGGGTTGTGTTCTTATGCATGGTGATCACATGGTAGCCTATGGATCTCGGCATCTCAGGCCACATGAGAAGAATTATCCAACCCATGACCTTGAACTACCAGTCGTGATGTATGCACTTAAGAGTTGGTGGCATTACTTTTTCATAGAAAGGTTTTTTTGTGTATTCTTACCATAAGAGTTTGGGTTATATATTCTCTAAAAAATATTTGAATCTCCTCTAGAGGCATTGGGTGGAGTACCTTTAGTCTTTTGATTTTGATATTGCTTATACCCTAGGGAAAGGGAATGTCGTTGCAGATGCTTTGAGCAGGAGACTTCCGACCCAGGTCACAAAAGAGTCATCAAAAGAGTGGAACTTGATGGATCATTTTGCATACCTGCATATAGGAGTTTGGGAAACAGGGGATGATGTTGTTTTGGCTAGTGTTTAGCTGACCTATGCTCTTCTTGAGATGGTTCTTCAAGAATAACAGCTTGATGATGACTTTCATGCCATTAGGTACTCTCTTTATGGTGGGGAGACTATTTTTGAGTGGTCATTCTCCACAGAGGGTATTTTGTATTTCCGGAACTGGTATGTTGTACCTTTACCTATAAGGAAATATGTGATGGGGGGTTGTCATAATTCTTAGTGGGTTGTGCACCCAAGAACCAAAAAGATGCTTTATGATATGCGGCATCGATTCTGGAGGCCAGGTATGAGTCGAGACATTGATAATTTTGTCTCTTGTTGTTATACTTTCCAACAAGTCAAGGATAAGTACCAGAGACCTTTGGGTTTGCTTTAGCCACTTCCAATGCCTACTTGGAAGTGGGATGAGATCTTTATGGATTTTGTGGCAGGTTTTCTGCATACCTTGAGAATGAAGAATGCGATATGGGCTGTGATCAATAGGTTGATTGAATCATCTCACTTTATACGCATTATTGATGAAACCAAAGTTGATGAGATGGGAAATCTCTATGTGAGAGCGATTTTTTGTTTTCATGGAGTTTTAGTTGTTATAATCTCTGATAGAGATCCTTGTTTTACTTCTGATTTTTTGAGAGCCCTTTAGGAGTCACTGGGATCTTAGGTTTGTTAGAGTATGATATATCATCCGCATACGGATGGACAAATAGAGAGAGCTGTATAGATTCTTGAGGATATGCTTCATGCCTATTTCATCAATTTTGGTGGAGCTTAAGATGATCATTTGGGGATGGTTGAGTTTGCCTATAATAATAGTTACCAATATATGATCATAATGGCTCCTTTTGAGGCCTTGTATGACCGACATTGCAAATCTCTATTGTGTTGGTCAAAGATTTGTGAAAGTTTTTTGGTTGGACCGAGTTTGGTTCAAGAGATGATATTAATGATTCGGTTGATTCATCAAAGGACGTTGATGACACAGAGCTGGTATAAATCTTATGTTGATCGTCATCATAGACTGTTGTAATTTTCAGTTTGTTTTCAGGTGTTCTCGAACGTTTCACCCCGTTTGGGTCATCGATGACTTGGGAGGTAAGAGAATCTTGCTCCTCGTTTTGTGGGACCTTTTGAAGTTTTTGGAATGGTGGGGAAAGTGGCTTACCATTTAGTAATTCTGCTAAAATTTACATTAATACATAACATGTTCTATGTATCGCAGTTGCAAAAGTATCTTTCTGATCCATCTCATGTTTTAAGTTGTAGTGATCTTGATGTTGAGTCTGATTTATCCATGACCGAACATTCATTCAGGAAAGTTGATTCTGAGACCAAGTTACTTCATGAGAGGATGATTATCCAATAAAAACATATATTTTAATTACATTTTAATGGTATTAAATGTTCATTTTTGATCTTATGGGCCTGAGTTAGTGCATTTTCATTATGAACATTCATTCTCATCATTTGTGCACTTCATGCCTAATATACACCAATTTAGGCCCAATGAGTCATCTGATTCTAAGGAATGTAATTATCAATTTTTTAATTTGATATTTTGGTAACCTTATCTACACTTAAATGTGAACATTTTTCATTCAGAGATCAATGGATAATTCATGGAAGAAGATGGAGATATTTTGTGATGAAAGGAAGTAATTCTAGAGAAGGCAGATTGGACACCAGCCCACTGATGAGACTGTGGGGCCCAACATACAGGTCCAATTAATCCCAAATTTCGTGGGATGCTAGAAGACATGTATAGAAACAAATCACTCTTCAGGAGATAATGCTAATTATATCTCTATGATGGTCATTAAGGCGGCCCAAGTTAGAGATACAATTCTGGACCAGATTCTGCGGCCCAGAAAAACAGCCCACTAATTTGATCATATCTCGGAATCCAAAACTCCAAATGGTCCCAAATTTTACATGCGGTTAGAAGACATCCGGAGCTCCATTTTCTTCTTCTATAGACCACTCTGATTCGGCCATCTAGAAGGTCTTCCATACGCGTTTGTTCGGTAAAGGAAAACTGGCTGCCACCTCGGGTCAAGGGTGGAAAAATCAACTCCCTTACTTTCCACCCACCTATGGCCTACCAAAATTAATTGAAGAGACTTGGACTGTTGGAGGCTCGACCCAAGGGCTCAAAAATGCCTATTTAAGGTAGTGGTTTTGAAGGATTGAAGGATCTTTGGTGTTTGGTTTCATTGTAGTGTTATGTTGCCGCTTTGTGTTTGTAATCGCATTTCTTTCTCATGTAAGTTGTTTAATTCACCTTAGTTTCTTAATAAAAGTTCTTCTTCTCTTATTATTTTGTTCTTCTCCTTATCACTTTGATACCGTTGGTTCAAGGTGTGAACTTGTTCATACCAAACCTTGTGATATTTATCACACAACGGAGGAGTGATCCTTTTTTGTTGTTGTTGTTTTTACTTCTTCAATTCCACCGTTGTAAGTCTACTTCCCGCTTCCGTTGAAGACATGTCATCAATGGAGGGCTAACTCTTTTATGAGTTGATCCAAGGGAGTAGCAAGGGGCTGGATTGGATGTTATTTATCACTCCATTAATGGCTAATCACTTTTTTTAAATGAGACTTTTATTTGATGATTTTAAAACATCTTCATCCTTATTGAATTTAAGGTCACACATTTTAAGTGCTAATACGAACCTCTACCTTGGAGTGCTCAAAACTTTGATCCTTCAAGTGTATAAGTGATTAGTATTAAAGGGTGTAGGCATTAAACCAGTAAGTGATGATGTTATTTTATCTCCTTAAATGAACCCATCTCAAATATGAGAAATTGAAATCATTAAAAATGAAATACGTCCAATCCACACCGAGCGATAACCTAGGATCAACTCATTCTTTTAATTTGAATTCACTTAAGTCTCTTAGAGTTCACTTAAACTCATCTAAAATCAACCCAAAGTTGGCCACTTCATAGCCAAAAACAGTCCTTAGAATGTGTGTGTCTATAGGTTACTTCTTAGGTCTCTGTGGATTCGATAACCCAAGCTAGACTACAAGGACCGTTCTACCTTCATCTCTTGGGTAAATTTGAGCGAGAATCAGAGGATGATACATTTGGTCTGTGTGCTATGGAAGCATGGTTCTGATTCTCATGAGACATAGGAGTGTGAGACACCGGTGAGAGAGCAGTGACCTCATCTTTTTATTATAGAAGCTTCTTGATAATATTTATGGGGAAAAACATTTTTATGGTGGGGAGCTTGTAAAACTCAGTTACATTTCTATCAGGTACATCTTAAGTTTCGTTTTAGCCTTTCTTTTTCATTGGTTGGGTAGTGCTGAGAAAGAATTTGGAGGATACCTATAATGGTAAAGTTAGGGATTTGTTGGATTTTTCAGCATAAAACCTACAGTTTATGCAGTCTGCTCGGGATTTACATGTCGTGTAATGGGGTTACATGACGTGTAATCTTCACCTGGAAGATGCCGTGAAATAGGTACACAACATGCAAGGTTACACACCATGTATAGTTTACATGCTGTGTAAAAAATAAAAGTTAGATTTTTAATAAAATACAATGGTTTTTTCGGCATATATGGTACAATTACACGATGTGTAGTGGGGTTACACGCCATATAAAATCAAGAGTGTTGATTTGAAGCAGGCGGATCGGCTCAAAAACTCAAATTAGTTGAAAATATGACTCAAATTTCAAACGACCATAACTTTTGATCCGAGTGTCCGTTTGGACTCTACCATATATCAAATCGAAGCATGCAACGAGCTTTACACCATATTAATTAAGGGGACCTTGGTCACTGTTTTTCGACGCCAAAAAAGACTCTAAATGGCTCCAAAACTAAGTTTTTAGTCGGGACACCTCAATTTTTTAACATTCGATGGAATTTCAGACTCGTTTAAAGAGATCTTCTTATCTTTTTTCGGTGGAGACTTAATTTATTTTCAAGGCTTACACTCATAAAGATATTATGATGTTCAAATTTTATCATTTTTCATAATGTACTGTTATTTATAATTAAGTATACACACATATATACATATTTGTATATATTTACACACACAAAATTAATTTTATAAATAAATATGTAAACATATTTACATATAAAATATCTTTATAAATATATTAACCATATCTAAATAAAAAATCAATATTCATTTTATTTAAAATAAAAAATATATGAATATTTATATACCTATATGATGTGTCTGTGTGTATGTATTAACAAACTCATATATATTATCTATATATTATAATACACATATATAAATATTAATATATAATACATGTAAATAGATAAAAATATGTATAAATATATTTATAGATACACACATATATAATATATATATATATATGTGTGTATGTATGTATGTATGCATGCTGTAGATATGTTTGTATTTATTTATTTAATTAATTATAAACACACAAAAAAACATATTTTATAAATGTATTTAAAAATTATATATATCATAAAATGAAAAACAAACCAACATGATGGAGTGGTAAAGGTCCAGACGCGTAATTGATTTATTATTCTTATCATTTATTATTTAACTTATTAAACCAATGATGAGTTCATGTGCTCGCTGTATATATCTTAATGCATTTAAATAAAAAAGTGTAGAAATGAGCACAAAAAAAAAAAATTAAAAACCTAATTCCAATTGATTATATATTAACCAGAGGAAAATTTATTCATTATAAAAGAATTTATTACAAGACATTAATGAAAAATTAAAAACCTAATTCCAATTCTATAGGCCGGATTATATTTAAACTACTGGCTAACTAATTAAGTTATTTTAATACAACATGTATTATGCGACAAAAAAAAAACAACAAAATATATTTTATGTGATATTTATTAACTTTTTTAATATAAAATTTGTTATATCGTTATTTTTTTTTGTATTGTTTATTTATTTGTAATGGGAAAGCATATGTTTAATTATGGAATTTTGTTCTTTTTAATAAAATGTGGTTAGTGTTGAAAAATTAACCGAGTTATAAATAAATTTAGTTTTTAAAAATTAAACAGTGGATTTAGATTTGTTTTTTTAAAACGGACATATCCCCAGTTAACAAGTGCATTTAGTTGTATTTAATAAAATGTATTGTTAATTAAGGTGGGTGGACCACGAGAAAGGGAATGCAGGCGGAGTAACCGCCGAGTGGGCCCCAGTCACGAATTCGGCGCCGGTTCGAAGGACGAGGCCTCCCACGTCACCCCTCCGCTGGCACACAGAATTACGGTTTAAGAATTCTGTCCTAGCATATATTAAATTCATTCCGGTATCCCTTCATTAATACTCTAAGAATATTAAATATGAACTTTTTCAAAAAAATATTAAGTATTTATATAATAATTATATCTTTAATAATATGAAAATCATTAAAATAATCTTTTTAATAAATCCAGTAGATTAAGTTTTTTTAAATAAAATAATAACCATTTTTAAAAATAAATCAATAGACAATTACTTTCAAATATATTCAAAATTAATAATTAGAAAATATTACATCTACAAATGTATAAAATGTTGATGCATATCATAACATGGTTGACTTTGTTCAAATGCAAACTTTAAAACTATAACTTCAAATAACAATTTCATGCAAATCTCACGGGTTTCCATGTCTTCAAAGATGATGTGGTTTTATTATGCCATTGTTGGCACTAAAAGATACGGTTTACAATTTGTTGAGTTGAGGATGAAAGAGTGTCACACTTGATGAATGTAACGACTCAAACTTTAATATATTGAAATTGTCATTTGAATAAATTATGTGAAAACAACATCACTTTATTATTAATTCAGAATATTACATGGCCATAATATGACCATTGGGCATTACACATGTTGGCGAAGTAGTTGTTATAATGTGATTGTTAATTAATGTATATTAAGGGTAATGATAAGAGTTAATTGATGTGAAAGGGAGAAGCAATGGTTTCAACCAGAAGGATTATGCCTTTTAAAGCTCATTTATCTAAGTTTGGGAGGAAGGTGACATCGTTGGAGCTCTCTTTTGACCAAGTTTAAGCCGAGCTTCAACAAGTGAGACTCAAGTGAAATTGTTTATGGGAGAAGTTCAAGTTAATGATAATCATCACTATATCATTGTTGACCGAACCACCCCATGAAAGCACCACCATTACACGGTTAAACCTTGAGGGCTTATGCCAATGTAATAAGGGGATATGCATTTGGGGGATAAGTAGTATTGATGTATACATAATTTTATGAAATGACATTTACTTCGATACCATACTGTTTTAATATTCACATACGAGGTTCGTTGAGGGTGAAATTTATTATTTTTTTGGTATCTTAATAAATAAAAATGTAAGGAATTTATATCATAATACGATTAAATAAAAGTGTTAACATGATAAAATAAATGTTTGTCACAAAGAAAGCATAATTGTATTTTTTTAGTAAAATATATATGTTTTTAGTTTTATTGAAAATCATTTTTATAATAAATTTAAAATTTTGAAATAAAAGTTATTTAAAAAAAATGGTCTTATAAAACACTGGATATTTTCATATAAATTATAATATAATTTTATGAAGTCCCATATAATTTTTCAAAGGGTCGAAAAATTGATTTTGTCATAAAAACAAGTATTTTTCAATAAATAAGAATTTTATTTAAAAATTGAAGTTCTCATTTTTAGAAAATTATTTTGGTAAACTGATTTTCATTTTGAAATCAACACATTGAAGAATGCTAGGGGTGGAGTTTTTTTTTGTATTTTTCATAAAAAATAAAATACGAAGGTAAAATAGTAAAATGCCATATAAGTACCGTATTTTGTAATTGTATATATGAACAAAATTTTGATGTTTCTAGAAGTTAGTTGATTATTTTAATGTCTCATTTACCATATCATCATAATCCCCTTACTATTGGTTCACATGTTGGGTCACTATGTTAAGAAATAATATTTTATTTTAATATTTTATCCTAAAACACTCCTTATAAATACCACAATTTAACACCTCGTTTCTTCACTCATTTTAAGCCTTAGATCGCCCAAAATATTCCCTAATCTCTTCTGAACTCTCTACCCACGTCCTAGAAGCCTTAGTTTCACCAAAAGACTAAAGAGCCTTAAAGTGAAGTCTAACGACGAACATTCAAAGGAAGAGGTCATATTCTCAATCGAATTCTCTTATATTCTTTTCCTCTTTTACCTCTTCAAAACTATTCTATCCATGCAATTATAATCACATCAATATTATTAATATAATGAACTGTTATTATATTATTGGAATACTCATTATCTAACTTCCTCTCTTCTATCATTCCCAAAAAAGAATATGTCGCCCATATTATGGTTGGTTCACCGCCACCATGGACGACGTGCTTCATTTTATCATCGCCTTATGCGGTTGATTTTAAAAATTATTTCATTGAATAAATTTAATATCAATTACATTAGTAGCACTCTATAAATATCACTTGAGATTTACATCAATGACATTAATTAACAACAAATGACGATGATAATTCTAACTGTAAAAAAACAACTTAACCGGTACACTCCTCACAATTTGGAATTATTTTGGGATTATCTATTAAACTTAATAAAATTTGTTCTAATGGAATGGTAACGAACCAAAAAGACCACAATTCTGGAGATTATGAAACCATTTTACAACACATTTGACCATGGTTAACATACAAAAGTAATTTCGGAGAAATTGATCGAACAACCTCAAATGGTTGACATAAAGATGAAATTATAATAAACAAATGACATGTGGTAATAAATGGATCTTAAGAAATGAAATATAGAAAAGAATGTTTCTAAACATGTATTTAAAAAATTTAATTTTATTATTCACAAGGTTAGACGAACACCTTTGAACAAATCAATGACCTGGGGTAAGGGATCTTCCAAACCACACTCATTACTTTTGGGTTACGCATTCTTTTTTCCTTTTCTCCCTTTCCCCCTATCTTTTTCACATTTACTTCTTCTATATTTCATATATATGTTCCTTACATATATACCTAGTATACTTTACATTTCTTTATTGGGGATAATACAAGTTTTCCAAGCTCCCTTCTCAATTCTTTCTTATAAGAAAACCTAACTAAAGAGAACTTTCCTATTTCTTACCTCATTTCATGTACTGATCCTTTTGTTTTTAACCATCTATGGTTTCTAAAAACACTCATTAATTCATTGAAATCCATTTGGGATCATTTTTTGTTTTCAGGAAAATATTATTCTCTTAATTTCTTTAAGGGGTTTTTAAGAAAAAAGGTAAAGAGACTTACTTCTCCACTATGTATTATGTATTCACTTTAGTTGAACTTCATTTTTATGACCTATGCTTCCTTATTGATTTATGGACGTTCAAGAATGATTTAATCCCTCTCTCATGGGAACCTTTATGATATTCCATTTGGTTGTGATCTACAAGATTATGTTACCCGTATCATTTTCATGAATTTCTCTTATGCTTATGCCTTATGTTTGATTTCCTTATGTGGAACACAAATGTATGTAAATTTTATGAAGTTATGAGTGGGCCCATAATTATATATCCCCCTGATGCATTGGGTAATGTTTTCATCTCATGAGATACAATGTATGGTGCACAAGCGGTTAACCTAGCATACTACGTTATGTTGTCTTGGCAACGAGCCTTGACTTATGCTTATGATGCCATGTTTTAAGTTGTTTCCAAATTTCCATGATTCCATGATTGCATTATTTTATGATATCATCCTTTTTATGCTATTCTTTATTTTGATGATATATGATCTTCCTCTTTATGATATCATGTTATGGATCTTGTCTCAAAAGCTATGTTTTACTAACATGTTTGTTTTATTAATGGGTTTTATAACTCACCTTTTTTTAGTTTATGTATTTCCCCAGGATATCCTATGAAATAAAAGAAGTTCAATGAGATTTAAAGTGCACATTATATAGTTTTAAATAAAGATGTCGCGGTTTAGGTTTAGGTTGTTGTTTTATGTATCCAATCTCCCAAAGACACTAGGACTCTAGATTTCTCAGTTGAATTTTATGAAACTTTATGTTAAAAATCATGAAATAAAATAAATAAGAGACTCAGTTTGTTATAGTTGGTATTAGAGAAAGGTCTAGTTATTTCTTGGGATTAGGGCTTGAAAATATTAATGAAAACCCTAGGGATAATTTTAAGGAAAATATCGTAATTTTTTTGTAAAGTATAGAGAATGTTGTTTCCCAACAATGATATCTTTGTCTGAATACAAACAAGTTGATTTAGGCTTTGACACAAATGCACGTTGGGATAATAACCTTGAAAATGGTTAGTTGGGTATTAACCTGAATTTCACTCAGTGCACAACAAGTGGGCCTAATCTCACACCTGGTTTGACACTCATGGGGGTATGTTTTGGATGATTCACAAGCTCTTTATGAACCATTATGGAGGATTAAATACTTTGTTATGGAATTTGATTATGTAATATACAACTTGGTAGGTAATAAAACCTAACATTAAAATGACAATGGATAACCTAGATTGAAACCTAGAAATTCATAAGTTAGGGTACACATGTAACACCCCATTGTGTTTCTATCACGCACGTCTTGAGCTTTGTTTTGAACTTCCTTTTTCATTGGTTGGGTAATGCCGAGAAGGAATTGGGAGGATACCTGTAATAGCGAAGTCAGGGTTTTTTTGGATTTTTCAGCATAAAACCTATCGTTTTTGTAGTCTACTAGGGATTTATACACCGTGTAATGGGGTTACATGATTTGTAATCTTTTATTGGAAGATACCATGAAACAGGTACACAACGTGCATGGTTACATGCCGTGTACAGTTTACACATCGTGTAAATATTAAAAGTCATATTTTTAATAAAAGGCGATGGGTTTTACAACATATATGGGACTTGAAAATTACACGATGTGTAATGAGGTTACTCGCCATGTAAAATAACGAGTGTTGGTTTTAAGTAGGAAGCTCGGCTGAAAAACTCATTTCATTCCTCCAGGTTTCCTTCCCTCTCGACCTAGATCCATCATGAGGTGATTTTGGTGATTTCCAATCCCTCCAGATCGTCTTTTCAGTGATTGATCATTGTGTTGGTTGCGGTGTATTTCGCTGGGTAAGCGGTCTCCCTATCTCCTCCATTTCTATCTATTATCCTATTTGGAGTTTGATAGATCATTTAGGATTGATGAATCTAAACTCCATCTTGTTGAATCTTGTTTTTAGGTTGAGTTCCTAGATCTTATGTGCCTTCATTTTCTGTTGGAGAGTTCCGTTGTGGGCACTATAATTCTGTGATAAAAGTAGGTGGTTCCATTTAAGATGGCCAATTGACTATACCTCGAATTGATTATTATTTGAAATTGATTTAAATTGATTTTTGAAAAACCAATTTGATGTGAATTGGAACTTGGATTTGATTTGGGATGGATTTTGGGAAAACCCCCAATTCCAATGGAATTGGAAGTTGGGGCATGATTTGAAATTGATGGAAATTGTGAAATGAATTGAGAATTGACCTTTGGAAATGGTTTAAATTAAAATAATGAAAACCTATGATTGGTTTTATTTGAAAAGGTATGAAATGATGAAAAACCCATGATGTGGTTTTGAAAGTGAATTGGAATTTTGAAAAGGAAAGTGGGAAACTGTGAAGTATAATGAAATGAAATGATTTTCCCCTTTTCAATTGATTGATTGAGCATATGCAAGACTAGGTTGTTAGTGGGTTATTTGGGATAAACATGCTAGGATGGTAATTCCCTAGCAACAGATTGACACTTAACAACTCTTTAAAAAACCTAGTTTGACATATCTTATCCCCAATAGGATGTTGATGGGTCCTATTTGGCATGAGCCTAAGGGACGTGTGTACACATATTACCATGATCACTAATATGAGATGTGTGAGGATCCCATAACTTGAAACTATTGTACCTCAAGGAAGATGACCATGTAGCTTATTGTGACTATTTTGATTATAAATGTCATTGATTGTGAAATTGTTTTTGTCATGCCTAATGATTTATATAAAATATTTTATATAAAGTGTTTATTTAATCCATGTTTTAAATGTTCTACATCATTTGAAATGAAAAGCATGTTTTATTTTAAATATGAAAATGTACTGACATGCCTGTTTTGATTAAATTTGAAAGATTGATTTGGTTTATTATTATTACGGCATCTTATCATGGAACTCTTGGTGAGACCCTACAAGGATTTTTAGCTCACACCCTACCTTTGACATTGGGAATTTTTAGATTTTATCTTTCCATGTCTAAGTAAAGGGTAATCTCCTCTTGGAGGAGGTGGATTATAATGACCCGGAAATCCTGTGAATTTTTTTTCTTAAATACATGAGAATTTTATGAGTCCGCGGTTTCTGACAGTGCCTGATTCCGAGGCCCGGTGCGCCCGTAATCAATTTTTGAAGTTTTGTTCGGGTACGTTTAGTAAACGTACGTGCGAGATTTTATATCTTTTGAACCGGTGCTCGGAATTGAAATCCGAGGGCACCGTTGAACTCGCAACGCCGGTATTCGCTTAAGGAGACCTTTACCGCAGTTGCGTTTTATCGAGGTTGGAAGTTAATTTTTGGGGATTCTTAATAAATTAAATAAAAATTATGTGTGACATAATTTTATTTGATTGGTGGTTAAAACTACCAAGTGGAGGTTAGAGGTGGGGCCCACCACACCCTAACCTCCCTTGGGAGGGTATAACTAGGTGGGGACCACTCTATTTTGAACCCCCTTTAACCCCCATGTAACTCTCATTTAACTGAGGAGAGTCTCTTAAACTTCAAACTCTCCCAATTTAATGTTGAAACTCTCCACCTCCCTTGTTTAAATTTTGAATCCTTTCCTCTGCATTTAATCAAATGTGTTGTTACAATTAATGAAGGAAATTCTTGAGTTGTTGTGCCATAAAAATAATAGAGAACTATCTCTATTATTTTTGGCTTAACTTTCTTTGGAGAACTCTTGGAATAACACCATTTTATTCCAATGAAGAACAACGAGCATCAAGTTCTTCCTTCTTCGTCCGGAGCAAGGAAGGGAAGCACCGCCGCCCACGAAGTACACCGAGGGCGTCGACTCGACTCGTCATCACCGAGCTCTACCTCCTCCGACGTTGACGGAACGACGTCCATTTTCCGCCACGTTCGTCTTCCGCGACTCGACAACATTCAACGACAAAATACGAGGTAGGGGGAAATTTGATCATTTTTACGTTTGAATTATACCATCGTACTTCAACGTTTATTTTTGGATTGACGGTGACCAAATTGTTATCACCTAAAGCGGAGGGTGCGGGCCGAACAAACACGGCCCGACGTCCCTCCGATGAATCCTGTTTGGTTGACGTCGGAGGGGGAGCCGGAAGGGGGCGGTGCCGTCGCGCCGCGCCAGAGAAGAACGGCGACAAATGAAGGAGGTGCAACGCCGTCGCGTCGCGCCGCGCCAGAGATGCGGAACCGCGGCCAGGGCGGGCCGCAGCAAAGGGGTGCAGCGCCGTCGCGCCGCGCGGTGGAGCCGAAGGCCGCGGCCAGGTCGGGCCGCAACAGAGGCGGTGCGGCGCTGTCGCGCCGCAGGAAAGGTTGGAGGACCGCGGCGCGCTTGAAGTTTAGCTTGGGTTGTCGAATCCTCAGAGACCTAAGAAGTAACTTATAGACACGTACATTCTATGGATTTTTTTTGGCTATGAATTGGCCAACTTGGGTTGATTTTAGATGGGTTTAATTTAATGCTAAGAGACTTAAGTGAATTCAATTTAAAAGAATGAGTTGATCCTAGGTTATCACTTGGGGTGGATTGGATGCATTCCATTTTCAATTATTTCAATTTCTTATATTTGAGATGAGTTCATTTAAGGAGATCAAGAAACATCATCAATTACTAGTTTAATACCTACAAACCCTAATACTAATCACCTATACACTTGAAGGATCAAAGTTTTGAGCACTCCAAGGTAAAGGTTCGTATTAGCACTTGAAGTGCGTGGCCTTAAATTCAACAAGGACGAAGGAGTTTAAAGATCGTCAAAAAAAATTCTCAATTAAAAGAAGTGATTAGACATTAATGGAGTGAGAAATAACATCCAATTCATCCCCTTTATACTCCCTTGTATCATCCCATAAGTGGGTTATCCCTCTATTGATTCTATGGTTTCAATGGAAGCGGGAAGTAGACTCAAGAGGGAGGAAATGGAGAAGTAAAAAAACAATGAAAAAATGATCATTCCACCATTGTGTGATACTCTCACAAGGTTTGGTGTGAATAAATTCACACCTTGAGACAAAGGTATCAAAGTGATATGAATAAGAATAGTGTTGGTCGGAGTGGATACTCAAGAGGGGGGTGAATTGAGTTCCAATTAAAATTTCTGTTAAAATATTTTCTATTAAAATCCCCCAATTTATAAAACAAGTTAAACTATAGTGAATTTATACAGATTGTAAATGTTCACTTATCTTCTCAAAGATTGATTAGGTCTCAGTTAATTTAACCACAAGATTAAACTAACCTACTGATTTACAATAAGTGTAAACAATTTCTAATTAAACTATCAAAGTAACTTTAAAATGGTTTTGTATATCAAAGTAACAACAGTGGAATATAAAAGATATATGTAGTATACTTTAAACTTAAACTAAAAATCCACAGCAGATATAACAAGTGGTTCAGTCTCAAGCTGAGACTTAGTCCTCTCAAATTTATATAAAATTTGATCCACACCCTGGATCGGGGTTAACAATAGTTTACAAAACTGTCCAGGCCACGTAGGGACCTCTACCACAGTTCTTCGTGGGAAGAAAAACAATGACCAGGCCACACAATGACCTCTTCCACAGTTTTCGTGGGTAAACAAGAGTTAAGAGTTTTGGAGTGAGGATTCTGATATCCTCCAGTTCAGTGCAGGAGACAGTGTGTGTGTAAGATATACAGAGTACAACACACTGCTCGAAAGTAAATAAACAAATCACTTAGAGAGAACAAATAAGAGTTTAGAAAGCTCTAGTGATTAGCAATGCAGCTCTGGACTCGTTGGATTCAGCAGAAATGCTTCTGAGTCCTTCTCTGGTTTTTCTGTTGAAAAACAGAGTGTCGTAGTTCAGCTTGTGTTCTACAGGATTAAAGATGTTCTCTTGACTTCAATTCCTCTAGTAGTGTAGGATTGCATGTGTTGGAACTTCTTTGAGGATCGTTCAATGTCTTCTTCACAGTTGTGCTCAGGATTGTTCTTCGGTTCAGTACAGAGCACTTCGCGTGTGTTGTAGAATGTATGTCGAGGCGACTTCTCTTTACTACAGCTGAGACTTCTTTTTATATTCCATGATCACTGAAAATAGGAATGAATCCCTTTCCATAAGTATGAGTTACGGTTTCCTGACATGCCACAACTATCATTAAATAACATTAATTGCATTAAAAACATCAAATATGACCTTTATCAATATTTAAATAATATTGACAAAAAGGTTAAGAAACGGTGTCACAGTTTGTTGTGTAAACGGTGTCTCCTTCACGGTATGTGCTTCACGGTATGTGGGTCACAGTGTGTCCTTCAGGGTGTCTGGGTCACGGTGTGTCTTTCACGGTGTCTGGGTCACGGTGTGTTCTTCACGGTGTCTGGGTCACGGTGTGTCCTTCACGGTGTCTGCTTGACTGTGACTGTGTTTTTCACACAGTCTGTCTTACTATTTCAAACATCATGGTGTCTTGATACTTATGCAAATATCTGTATTTAGACTTAAACAGTAATACGCAGAATATGAATTAAGCTAAACCATTATAAATTAAGATAATTTGAAACATAAATACAAAGGTTTGACAAGATAAGTGAGATTTGTGATCATGCATAAGATTTGTGAATAATAGTGAGATTAATTAACAACAACAGGATTTGATATCATTAAAACATGATGTGTAATTATTATTGAGATTTTTGATCATTAAAACATGAGTAATACATGAGGAGTCCAACAATATCCCCCCTTTTGATGATCACAAATCATGTATAGTTAAAATATAAATGAAATGCAACGTTAGAGAAAATAACATATATAATAACAGATTTAGAGAATAATATATTCTACAGTAACATATCTCTTCAGAATACTAATACTTGTACTCTTTCTCCTTTAGAATACTAATACTTGTACTCTTTCTCCCCCTTTTGGAATTATCAAAAAGTACAGAGAATGGAGAGAAACAATGCATTTGTCATTAAAACACGTTCAGAATACATGTTTCAAAATAAGTAGAAAAACAAAAACATCCCCATCAAAAAGAAAGTAGGCACTTGATTCTTCAGGGATTAGCCTTTGAATTGCCTTTATCAATAGAAGGAGCTGATGCTGATGTAGAAGAAGGCATAGATGTGGTAGAAAAAGATGTTAAGGGTAGACCTTCAAAAATAGAGGGATCCAAAGTAGGAGCTGCAGAAGATCTAGTGTGTGGTTGGTCAAGAATGACTAGCCGGATCTGAGATAGAGCTTGACTGACTGACATGGCAGTTAAGGCTAAGGCAGGTAGACCAGGTCTGAGGGGTGTAGCAGCTGAAGCAATAATAACAGTACTCTTCACATAAAGATATGGCTTTAAAAGATTTATGAAATCAGTAATGATTTCTCCACTATATTTCATAGCCTTCTCGAAATCTTCCTTATTCTCCAAGAATTTTTCCAACAATCTGGTGAACTCTGTTAGCTTTTGAACTTGAGCTTTAAAATCTTGAGTCACTGGAGGGATTTTCAGGTTCTCCACAAGATATCTAAAGTGATCTGTCATGTCATTTTTAGAGAAAATTTGGTTGAGATAAACATCAATTTTCTTGGTGATATCTTGTTGAACATCATTGGAAATCTTTGAATGAATTCGAACCAAGTCCAATGCTCGATCACTGTTCTTAACCACTTCTGACAAAGAAGACAGATCCAAGCCACTGAAGGCATTCTGAAGTTCTTCCTTGATTATGGATCTCAGCAGAGAATCATCCAAGGGAGGAACATAAGGTTGACCAGAAGCAGGAGAAGATTTTACAGCTATGGATAGAACTTTGATCTGTTTCAAAACTTTTTGCAGGCATCCAGTGTACTCATCTATGAGCTTATTCAGATTTTCCACAAGCTCTCTCATGCGTTCCAACATTTTGGTGTGTCTTGTTCCAATATTCTCATCAAAAGATAGCAGATAAGGATGCACTTGAGACATAATCTCTCTAGCAAGGGTGGAAACATCTGGTTCATGAGAAGCAGCAACAGGTTCAGGTGTAGAAGCAGGAGCAGGAACATGCTCTGATCTTGAAGACAATTAATTCTGCAAGTCTGCCACCATACTTTTCAGGTTTGCAACATCAGCACTCAACAACTTATTTTCAACTCCGACTTCTTGAATTTCTCGAATCATCCTTGGTTGAATATGCAGAATAATATTTTCCAAGAGAATCGATGCATCTTCTTGACTTAGTTGAGTCACTGGACGGGGTTGAGAGGATATAATCTTCTCAACTCCAGCTAAAAGAGTCTCTCCAAAGACTTCTAGATCATCTTTAGTTACAAAAGATTGTTGATCAGGTAAGGGAGTAGGAAGAGGTACAGGTTCTGGTTGCGATCTTGGTTGAGGTTCAGGTTGGGGCTCTGGTTCTGGTTCAGGTTCTGGGTGAGTTACTGACTTCATTTGAAACACAGAAGAGAGATCTATTCCAGTTGTAGTCACTTGATGTGACTCATTCACATCATAAAATCTTGGGAAAACATATCGAGTGTACACAGAGTATGACTCATCACTAGGTTCAGATTCAGATTCAGACTCAGCTGGACTAGTCTCAAGATTTTGAGGTTCCTCCCCCTCAAATTGTGCTTCCATTTCAGAGACTATAGGCTCAGCAACATGACCAAGATCCACAGGATCAGTTCTGATCTCTTCAACCATTTCTTGCCTTGCCAACTGGAAGGAAAGTTCCATCCTTTCTTCAGCGGAGGGAATTATCTCAGAAACTAACTGTTCCACAGGCAGTACTTCCAGATTGGATTGCTTTTCAACAGGGAGTTCTTCTACACCAGCAGACTCTTCCAAGGATTTTTGCTCTAATTTTATTACTATAGAATCTCTTACATCCTCAGACTGGATATCCAGATTAACAACTTCTCTTGAAGCAGGAGCTTCTTTCTCACTAAGAACAACTGAAGGATCTACAGTCCTTTCTTTTTCAACAGGAGCTGCTTCTATTGGAGGTATTTCAACTTCTTCTCTAAGTGGTACATCAGCTTCCACTTACTCTTCTTCTTCAACATCTGAGTATTCATCCATTTAATCTGGTTCCAAACCAGGATCAGTAACATTCTTTTGCCTTCTTATATAATCAACAGGATTATACTTCTTATACAATTGATCATTATCCTCAACCCATTGCTTCTTCCAGGGATTCCAGTTAATTTTCATCCTTTTGATGATAGGCTTGGATAGGCAGAACTCAAAATCCTCTAGCCTTTCTTCATTCGGTCCAACAACTCCTTTTGCAACTAACACGGCTGAAATCATCCTTGAGTAAAATAAGGAAGTGGATTTGGAAGTGACTTTAATCAGCTCACATATATGGTTAATGACATACTTGAAAAGATTGATCTTATGGCCATTCTTCAACAGGTGAATCGGGAACACATCCTGATACTTCATCACAGCAAAATCTCCTTTTCTTGGAATAATTAAATCTTGAACAAATTTGAATAGTAGTCCTGTCTCCCCATCCAATTCAGTTTCTATGGCCCTTCGCTTGGTTCCATTTCCAGTTAAGGTTTCCAAGGAATTCTCCAGATTAAAGATGTCAGTTGTTAGAGGAGGGTCTCTTTGGTAATCATCACAAATTCTTTCATGAGGAATCCTTAGGCATGCATCCCACAACCTTGAAGAGAATGAACACTTTTGTCCATTTATCCAGCTTGTTACCATATAGCTTTCTCCAGCATCAAAAGACAACTTTACATATTGGTAAAATTGAGATACCAACCTTGGATAAATCGGTATATCTTGTCTAGAGAACCATTCGAACCATCCTTGTTCTCTTAATATTTTCAGTACCAAAGACTTGATAGACAGCAGCCACTCAGGGCAAATCTCTTTTTCAGGTACAACAGTACGGTTAACAAGGTTTAGATTTAGAGGTCCTTCGGGAGCTATCCTTGGAGTTATCTTCTTCTTCTTGGAACTGCGCTTCTCAGGGGTAGATGAAGACGGATGCTTCATCCTTGGCATCCACTGAACGTTCGGGAAAGAAAGAAGAAGAGGTTCGCAAGGTAAAGAGGGTTCGAGAGAGAGATCAGGAGAGAGTTCGGGTGAGAGATCGGGTGAGAGATCGAGTGAAACCTTTATGTTTTATCATTTGGGAATGTCAAACGTCATAAAAACAAAAACACGGGAAATCAAATAGCGGTGAAATAAAAATTACTGCGATACGGGTTAAAAAATAAATGCATAAATAATCTTCACGATGAGACCGTGAGTAGGCATTACGGTGCGATGAGAAACAGTCGTCACGGTGAGACAGTGAGTGAACTGTTCCATTACGGTGAGACAGTTAGGCGACAAACCGTGAACACAAGGTGTTAACGATGAGACCGTAAGCATGAAACATTGACTGTAAAACAGTTACCATGAAACCGTAAAGTAAAATACAGTAAAGTATTAAACATTAAGATCAATAAGATATCTATTTATGATTAATCATACCAAGATCATGTATGATGTAGTCTAATCTCTCAGAATTTAATGGTTTAGTGAATATATCAGCAAGTTGATATTCAGTACCAATGAATTCTAAAGTGATATCACCTTTTTGGTAATGATCCCTCAAAAAGTAATGTCTTACATCAATATGTTTTGTCCTAGAATGTGAAACAAGATTATTTGAAATGTTAATAGCACTTGTGTTATCACAATTTATTAAGACATGTCTGAAATGATATCCATAGTCTAGTAATGTGTGTTTCATCCACAAAATTTGTGCACAACAGCTGCCAGCAGCTATGTATTCAGCTTCTGCAGTAGATAATGCAACAGAATTTTGTTTCTTACTACACCATGATACTAGTAACTTGCCTAAAAAGTGACATGTTCCAGAGGTTGTTTTTCTATCTAACTTACATCCAGCAAAATCAGCATCAGAATAACTAACTAATTCAAATGATTGTCCTTTGGTATAGAACAATCCTAAATTGGGAGTATGCTTGAGGTATTTGAAAATTCTCTTTACAGCATTTAAATGTGACTCTTTAGGGTTTTCTTGAAAACAATCACACATACACACACTAAACATAATATCAGGATGACTAGCAGTCAAGTAGAGTGGACTTCCAATCATTCCTCTATAAGTGGTTTGATCAACAGATTTTCCATCTTCATCAAGATCCAACTTACAGGTGGTACTCATGGGAGTGTCACTACTTTTAGTGTTATCCAATCCAAAACGTTTTAAAAGATATCTAGTATATTTACTTTGAGTTAAAATAATTCCATTATTGTTTTGAAAGATTTGAAATCCAAGAAATAATTTAAGTTCACCCATTAAACTCATTTCAAATTCTTTTTGCATCATTTTAGAAAAATCAATACATAATGTAGTTTTTGAAGATCCAAAAATAATATCATCTACATAAATTTGTACAACTAAAACATCTTTAGAAATCCGTTTTATAAAAAGAGTAGGATCAACTATACCTTTTGTAAAACCTTTGGAAATTAGAAAAGTACTTAATCTGTCATACCAAGCTCTTGGATCTTGTTTTAAACCATATAAATCTTTTGATAATTTGAAAATATGATTTGGAAAATGAGGGTTTGAAAATCCAGGTGGTTGTTCAACAAAAACATCCTCAGCAATATATCCATTTAAGAATGCACTCTTGACATCCATTTGATATAGTTTGAAATTTAGATGTTCATCATAAGCAAGTAAAATCCTAATGGCTTTTAATCTGGGTACTGGAGCAAAAGTCTCCTCATAGTCAATTCCTTCTTCTTAACTATAGCCTTGTGCAACTAATCTAGCCTTGTTTCTAACTATATTTCTAGATTTATCTACTTTATTTCTAAACACCCATTTAGTGCCTATGGTAAAAGTGTCCTTAGGTCTTTCTACTAGTTTCCAAACTTTATTTCTTTCAAACTGATTGAGTTCTTCTTGCATAGAAATTACCCAAAATTCATCATTAATAGCATCATCAATGTTTTTAGGTTCAAGCTGTGACAAGAAGGCTTGATGTTCAACCTGATTTCTAAGAGAATCTCTAGTCTATGTCCCTCTATCAAGATTACCAACAACAGCATCTAAAGGATGATTCTTTAGAATTCTAGTTGATCTAGTAAAGGTAGGACTAGAAATTTCAGGTTCATCTATAGGTTCGGGTTCATTAGGAGCAGATTCTGAAATATTTCTAGAACTGGTTGTCTTTACAGCAGGTTCATTGATTTTATCATAAAGGTTCAGAACAGATAAATCTTCTTCAAGATTTTCAAGAGATGATTTGGCCTCATGTGGATCAGTTTCATCAAATTTGATGTGAACAGAATCTTCCACACATTTGGTTCTTTTATTAAAGACTCTATAGGATTTTCTAGTTAAAGAATAACCAAGAAAAATTCCTTCATCACTCTTAGAATAAAAATTGTAGAGACCCGAAGCTTGACGTACATAGATATTACATTACTTTTGCGGAATATATAATATATAACAAAAACAGACACACAAGGACCGTAATAGTTTAGTGTCTTTGGAAACTTGGAACGTAATCTTCTAATCGTGGTGAAAGATCTTCAACATCTCCCATAAAGATCTTCCACTTTTTGTTTCCTTACCTAAAACATTTATTTTAATCCTAGGGGAAAATAAAACATAAAAAGGGTGAGCTCAAATGCTCAGTAAGTGTAAGCATGGATAAAATAAAACATACCATATACATTTGAACCTAAAAACATGAACATAATGTTTAAACATAAAAATCTTGAGCAACGACTTAAAAACATGGAAGAACATAAGGAATAGATCATAATGGAACATAAATCATGATAACATAACATGGGAATAAAACATGTAATTGTGGCATCCATTAAGCACATGTAATGATTTCCATAGTAGCCAAGGCATTGCTGCCAAGACCATCTTAGTGGACAAAGTCCCTTTCTGAATCGAGTTCACTCCTCATTCCAGTCCTGTAATACTGAATCGGATTAACTTACCGTTCCAGCCATGTCTATCTCATGAGATATAAATCTTTACCCAATGCATTGGAGGGAGATATAGGTCCCACCCATCTCATAGTGAAATCATTCTTACTTATGTCACAAAATAAACTTAAAACATTCATCATAACCCAAAGAATAAAATGGGTTTCATAAACATCATCCCATCATCACATAATCCATATAAAACAAATGGATATTTTACCATAAGAAAATTGAAACTATGTAAATCATAGAGACATTATACTTGAAACATGCACATATGAAATAATGTCATCTTAGATAGAAAATTATTTTGATAAAACACTTGAAATGAATTCTTGAGGAAAATATCCCTTCTTCTTCAAAATCATTCTCTTTTCACAAAATGTCATGCAATTTTAAAAGAAAAGGATTTTGTTGAAAATAGTCATGAAATCTTTTGGAGTAAGCTTCATGAAAATAAGGCTTTATAAAACCGTAAAAATCCATTCGTGCCGTATAAGTTAAAAAAATATATTCTTCTCGTACTTTTGCCGCAAAAGTCAAAAAAGTACCTCGTAACGTAAACAAAAGAAAGATTCCTTACATACCATGTAGTAAAAGTCAAAATGGGTAAAAATGACTTTAAACATACATGAACCACTTTTATAAAACATGGACATAGATAATTGCAACAACCCCAGTAAATACTTACGAATAAGCAATCTCGGATAAAAATGAGATTTGCAAAATTATCCCTTACCTTAGGTCTGATATGCTTCGTACGTATCCGAACCTCCTGTATAATGATTTAAATAATTTTATTGACTTATTACAGAATCATATTCATTGTTATGATATCATATATGGTTCACTTATGACTTTATATTACCCGTTCTTTTGTAAATTTCATGTTAAAGAGCGTTTTGGGTAAAATCGTTTCATTTGTCGTCCGTGTTTTGACTTGTAATTATTCATATGATTACATAGATCATGATTACTTAATTCCAAAATATAAAACATGATTTATATATAATATATATTCAGAATATACATATATATAATAGATCGATAAATGGAAAGAAATACACCGTTCATGGAGACGGTAGGCCGTACGTACGCATGAACGCTGTTTTCATTTCCTCGTTGAATTGAATGGAATTAATTGGATGACATACATATATATATATACATAAATAAAGTATCATTATTATGTCATATATTTCATGATTACTTATTATATATACTTTATAATCATTTATGAATGGTTAATCATTGAGAATGAATCTCATCGCGTCGTGGAGACGGTATTCCGTACGTATGCACGAGCGATGATATCGTTCCCATGATCGTGGAATTTTATTGGAGTGTATGTATACTATTACAGAATCAATATCACTTTAAAATAATCATATATAGTTATTATTTACACCATTATACCTATCCAAGTAAGGTGGTGATGGAAAATAGATTACACCACGGCGTGGAGACGGTATTCCGTACGTACGCACGCGTGGTGATTTCGTTTTCCGTAGGATGGATAGATGGTGAAATAGGGCTGTTTCATACTTATAATAAAATATCAGTATATGAGTGATACTTATGTTATTAATTCATAATGAAACAACTAAAGAAGAAGAAGTGGAAGAAGAAATAAAGTTGAAAGAATCGGTAACGGACATTACCTCTTCTTTGAAGAGCCTCTTTGAGATCTCCTCTTAGGGAACTAAAATTGGTCTTTGAAGAAGACCAGGACCTCTAGGATGTTTCTAGGGAAGTGGAGAGGAGATATTGGCAGGGGTTGTATGAGATTGAAGGCTCAAAGTGGTGTGAGGAAGAGAGGGAGGAGGTGCCCTTTTATAAGGGAGGAGAGGGGCACCTTTGGAATAACTAAAAATATTATTTTATTATAAAGTCATATTCGGTTTTTAATAGCTCCAAATTGATTTATTTCTAAGATAAGGTGGGGATAGGTCTAAATCCACTCATCCAATAGAATTTAGACAAGTTTAGGTCATTATATTAACCTTATCTTTTAGTTTTAACTCTTAGTTAATTAGATTGACATTTACCATGTCACTTTGTATTTTTATATTATATAGTTACTAAACTTACCATATACATCCAAGCGACCCCCAAGTGATCCATTAATGATACAACTATCATGATATAAGTATCTTGGCTGAACCTTAGATTTTTAGGAATAAAATATTTGTTTTAAAAACTATTTTATGTCAATTTTGACACTATTTGGTAATTAATTTTTGTTAAAATCATAACAAAATGATTAGTTCGAAAAAAAATTAATTAAATCAATACTAACATGTCATATTAACATATAAAATTATTGGAATTCATAAAAAGTCCCAAATTACATTTATTTTGATATTTATAACATCAATTATGTCAATATTTCATTAATAAGATAATTACTCCATCATCATTGTTTCATAAATAAATTAAATTATTTTAAGTCTAAAAATTATAAATAAAATACCATTATGTAGGAAATATTTTTAGCTTTCTAATGAATATTTATAGTCAAATTTATCTTATGTATAACCCTATATTAAAAATGATTTAGTTATTAAACTTCGATTTTAACTATTTTAACCCTTCTTTAAATAAATTAATAATAAATGTCCTAATCTAATCCAAGTGGGTCTAAATGGTCATATTTTATTCCTAAGGTTGTTTTTGGCCTAATTGTACTTATCCAATAGAATTAGGACATGTGTTAGGGTAATAATAATATCATTTTTACCCTTAATTACCCTATTTACTTTTAACTGTGGTAAAAAAAAGTAAAAAGTTATTATTCACCAAAAATTATTTTCATCTCATTGAACCACATTTTAGTCCTTGATATTAACCGTGTCTCTCGGATTTTCGAAATTCCATTCACAGAAGCGGTAAAATTAAGTTTTATTAAAAATTCAGTTTTTTTTAACTACCACTTAGTGGTTTCACTATTCATCAAAAAATGAAAGTTTCCAGAAAAATACCAAAAATTAGGCCTAAGCTATATTTGATATTATGAATTCAAAAATGATTTCTATTTTACCAAATTCAAAACATATCAGTTGCATTAATTAATTTAAAAATTAGTTCCCGTCGTCAAAACAAATAGCGTGTTCTTAAGAGATAATAACTATCAAAAGATTGACACTTGTTTATGTCTGATTTAAATGTGAAATTACATCCAATGACCAAAATTGTATTAAATTGTAAAAATATATTCTAAATATACTTTAAAACCACTCCAATTAATAATTTATCACTATTAATTATTTCGATTAAAAAAGTTGTTTTTAATTAAAATTTAGTAATTTTCACTATTCATTAGAATATGAAAGTTATCCGAAAAGTACCAAAATTTCACCCTAAGCTAATTTCGATATTCCGAATCCAAAAATGAGGTCCATTTTGAAAGATAAAATTTATAAAATTTTAAAAAGTGGGTATTACTATTCATAAAGGCTAGTTCATAATAATATTATAATAATATCTCGTTTAGTGAAACTCGGTATTGCGTACTACACATGCTATCGAGGAAGGTCGTGATTGCGTGTAATGCAAGGCAAGTCAAGGATGCGTGTTGTGCATTCTCCTTGTAGCGTACAACACAAGAAATTAATGAAATTAAAAAGAATACTTTTCATAAAATCTCGGGGTGTTACAAAACTTGTCAAGATTATCCTTTGTATTAAGAATAAAAACTTTGCACCCAAAGACTCTGAAGTAACTAATTTTGGGTTTTCTATTATTCCATAATTTATATGGGGTCTTCTTGAGAACGAGTCTAATCAAGACTCTATTAATAATATAACAAGTTGTATTCACAGCCTCAGCCCAAAAATAAATAGGCAGGTCATATTCATTAAGCATGGTTCTAGAAATTTTTTGAAGGGTTCTATTTCTTCTTTCTACTACACCATTCTGTTGAGGTGTCCTAGGGGCAGAAAAGTTGTTACTGTAGCCATTTTGTGAGCAATAAGATTCAAACTCTTAATTTTCAAACTCACGGCCATGATCACTTCTCAGGCTCTTAATCTTAAGTCCACTAAGGTTTTCTACAGACTTGGAATATTTAATAAAGTAAGCACAAGATTCACTTTTGTGAGCTAAGAAATATACCCAAGTATGTCTAGAAAAGTCATATACTAAGACATAGACATAGTGCTTCCCATTTAAACTAGAAACTCTAGAAGATCCAAACAAGTCCATGTGAACCAACTCGAGAGGTTGAGAAGTAGAAACTTCTTTCTTTGATTTAAAAGAAACTTTATGTTGCTTTCCCTTTTGACAGGGATTACAAACTTTTTCATTTGGAAATTCTAGTTTGGGTAAGTCTCTAAATAAGTTCCTCCTAGTCATTTTTCTAAGTGAGTTTATATTTCAGTGTCCTTATCTCATGTTCCATAACCAAGACTCTTTATAAAAATCATTTAAACAAGTAATATTTTGTTTAGCTAAAGAATTCAGATCAACATCATAAATATTCTCATTTCTCAAAGCAGAAAATACTAAAACATTTTTAGAATTAAAAAAATTTCAAGAATAATTTTCAAACTTGACATTAAAACCATCATCAAACAATTGGGAAATAATTAACAGATTATATTTAAGTCCATCAACAAATAAAACTTTAGAAATTAAAACTGAGTTAGTGTTATCAATTTGGCCAAGGCCGATGATCTTTCCTTTAGAATTATCACCAAAGGTAACATAGCCTCCATCAACCTTTATTAGACTTTTAAAGCATGAGTAATCTCCAGACATATGCCTTGAACATCCACTGTCTAAGTACCATATCTTCTTATGGTAACTCTTCAAGCAGGTTTCCTACAAAACATATTTAAACAAAAAATGATTTTGGTACCCAGATCTTCTTGGGTCCAGACATGTTAGCAATCAATGATTTTGGTACCCAAATTTTTCTTATGGGTCTCATATAATTTGAGTCAAAATATTTTTAAAGATAAACTCTATTTGATTTATAACTATGTGAGTAACTAGTTGAAGCAAATGAATTTCTAGAACTTGAACTAGCAGAATTTTGTCCAGATTTGGGAGTAAATTTAGTTTTAGTAAACTATCTTTTTCCAGGTTGATAACCTATTCCAGTAGCATATTTTGGTGCCAATTTCTTTCCTAACATTTTATTAAGAGTATCCTTTCCATTTGTGAATTTTTCTAAGTCCTTTCTAAGTTTCTCATTTGACATTTTCAGTTCAGTGTTTCCTTTAACAGTTGAGCATTTTTCTCTTTTTCAATAGTAAGTTCAGTTTTAACAGTTGTAGTGAGAGCATGTTGTTTCTTCAATGATTTGTATTTATCCTTAAGTTCATTGCATGTTTCTTCCAGCATATTACAGTATTCAAATAATTCCTCACTAGTCATGTTTTCAGAATCCGAATCAGATTCAGTTCCAGAATAATAGGAATTTAAAGCAAGAGTATCTAAGGTTACCTCAGATGTGTTTGTCATGAAACACATGTTGGCACGATTCTTTTCAGAATCAAAAACTTCAGATTCACTTGTGTTGTCTTTAGAATCACTCTAGGTAGCCTTCATAGCTTTCTTGTACTTACTGTCCTTGTAGTCATGTTTCTTTTTGAACTTCAGTTTTGGGCAGTCTGCTTTAATGTGTCCTTTTCTTTTGCACTCGTAGCAAACAACTTCATCACTTTTATCTGGTTTTTTCTAGTCCTTCTTCCAATGTCCCTTATTGTCATACTTTCCTTTGTAATTTGATTTTCTAAAGAATTTCTTCTTCCTATAAAATTTCTTGAACCTTCTGGCTATCTGAGCCATTTCAGCATCACCATCAGAGTCTGAACTTTCACTTGTTGAATTGTTAGTTTGTATTTGATATTTTTCTTTATCCTTGCTCTTTGAAGCAGTAGTCTTGAAAGCCACTGATTTCCTTTTTAGTTCATCATCTTCCTCTTTATTTACCTTGATTTCTTCCTCATACATCATTAATTTTCCAATAAGCTCTTTAACAGGCAGAGCTCCAATGTCACATGATTCTCTGATTGAAACAGATGTGCCTCTCCATCGGTCTGGCAGACATCTCAGTATCCTCATAATTTGTTCCTTTGCTGGAACAACTTTACCAAGTGAACTCATTGTATTGACTATCTCATTGAACCTGAGATACATATCAGAAATAGGTTCATCAGTATTCATTTTGAAATTATCATATTTAATAGTATATGTATTCAATCTCATTTCTTTAACATTGCTTGTTCCTTCATGAGAAACACTTAAAGTATCCCAAATTTCATAAGTAGTTTTGCAAGCAGATATTCTGTTAAATTCCTCATCTCCTAATGCACAATACAAAGCATTCATATCTTTACAGTTATTATTGTAAGCTACTTTAGTAGGTTCATCCCAAGTTGTTCTTTTAGTTTTTGGAATTTTATATTGAGATTCTATAGCAGTACAAATATCAAAACCCATACTCTCTAAATGAATTTTCATTTTTAGTTTCCACTGGGCATAGTTAGTACCATTAAAGAAAGGTGGTTGGTTAGTAGCAGCACCCTCTAGTCTATTGTCCATAGCTAGAGTTTAGAAAATATTTTTAAAGAGATAAAATTTAGAACTAACAGAAATTTAAGATCTTTAAAGATGCAACTAAAATCACAATTGAAAAATAGAGTGTTTTGAAAATTTGTATAAATAAAAACAAACCTCTGATACCAAATTTTGGTCAGAGTGGATACTCAAGAGGGGGGTGAATTGAGTTCCAATTAAAATTTCTGTTAAAATATTTTCTATTAAAATCCCCCAATTTATAAAACAAGTTAAACTGTAGTGAATTTATACAGATTGTAAATGTTCACTTAGCTTCTCAAAGATTGATTAGGTCTCGGTTAATTTAACCACAAGATTAAACTAACTTTTTAAACTAACCTACTGATTTACATTAAGTGTAAACACTTGCTAATTTAACTATCAAAGTAACTTTAAAATGGTTTTGTATTTCAAAGTAACAGTAGTAGAATATAAAAGATATATGTAGTATACTTTAAACTTAAACTAAAAATGTAGAGCAGATATAACAAGAGGTTCAGTCTCAAGACGAGACTTAGTCCTCTCAAATTTATATAAAATTTGACCCACACCCTAGATCAGGGTTAACAACAGTTTACAAAACTATCCAGGCCACGCAGGGACCTCTACCATAGTTCTTCGTGGGAAGAAAAACAATGACCAGGCCACACAAGGACCTCTTCCACAGTTGTCGTGGGTAAACAAGAGTTAAGAGTTTTGGAGTGAGGATTTTGATATCCTCTAGTTCAGTGTAGGAGACAGTGTGTGTGTAAGATATACAAAGTACACCACACTACTCGAAAGTAAATAAACAAATCACTTAGAGAGAACATATAAGAGTTTATAAAGCTCTAGTGATTAGCAATGCAGCTCTGGACTTGTTGGATTCAGCAGAAATGCTTCTGAGTCCTCTGGTTTTTCTGTTGAAAAACAGAGTGTCGTATTTCAGCTTGTGTTCTACAGGAGTGAAGATGTTCTCTTGACTTCAGTTCCTCCAGTAGTGTAGGATTTCATGTGTTGGAACTTCTTTGAGGATCATTCAATGTATTCTTCACAGTTGTGCTCAGGATTATTCTTCGGTTCAGTACAGAGCACTTCACGTGTGTTGTAGAATGTATGTTGAGGCGACTTCTCTATACTGCAGCTGAGACTTCTTTTTATATTCCATGAGCACTGGCAATAGGAATGAATCCCTTTCCATAAGTACGAGGTACGATTTCCTGACATGTTAACAACTATCATTAAATAACATTAATTGTATTAAAAACATCAAATATGACCGTTAACAATATTTAAATAATATTTACAAAAAGGTTAAGAAATGATGTCACAGTTTGTTGTGTAAACGGTGTCTCATTCACGGTATGTGCTTCACGGTATGTGGCTCACGGTATGTGGGTCACGGTGTGTCCTTCACAGTGTCTGGGTTACGGTGTGTCCTTCACGATGTCTGGGTCATGGTGTGTCCTTCATGGTGTCTGGGTCACGGTGTGTCCTTCACGGTGTCTGCTTGACTATGACTGTGTTTTGCTCACAGTTTGTCTTACTGTGTCAAACATCATGGTGTCTTGATACTTAGGCAAATATCTGTATTTATACTTAAACAGTAATACACAGAATATGAATTAACCTAAACTATTAGAAAGTAAGAGAATTTGAAACATAAATACAAAGGTTTGACAAGATAAGTGAGATTTATGATCATGCATAAGATTTATGAATAATAGGGAGATTAATTAACAACAATAGGATTTGCTATCATTAAAACATGATGTGTAATTATTATTGAGATTTGTGATCATTAAAACATGAGTAATACATTAGGAGTCCAACAAATATAATAAGAGGATAATAAGAACTTTTATTAAGAAACTAAGATGAATTGAACAACTTACATGAGAAAGACAAACTCAAGGCAACAAAATCGCAACATAACATTACAATTAAACAATGCACCAAAGATGTTAAACTCCTTCACCATCACTGCCTTAAATAGAAATATCAAGAGGCATGGGTAGAGCTCCAAACAGTACAAATCATCCCACTTGAGTATGGTAGGCCTGGGGTGGTGGAAATTAAGGGAGAGTGGACTTCTTTATCCTTGACCCGAAGTGGCAGCCAACTTGCATCCACCAAACAGAGGTGCCTAAATTACAATCTAGATAGCTGAATTAGAGTATTCTATAGAAGAATAAAATGAATATCATGATGTACCCTAATTGTATGTAAAGTTTCAAACTAAAAGAGTTTATGGTTTACGTGATATGTGTAAAATGGTGGTCTATTTTTCTGGGCAGCAGAATCTGGCTCAAAGTTTTATCTCCAACTTGGGCCGCCTGTAACTCCATTCAAACATCTGAATTAGATTTGAACACTATATAATGAAATGTTCCCCATAATTTCTTATATATTTAGTTAAATTTTGAGAATCATTGGTCTTGGATCCTAGCCGCTATAGTCTTGTTATTGAGATGTTATCCAGTTTACTTTTCCCAAAATGTGTTGCCATGAAATCTCATTTTGGGGGTCTTCCAATGTGAATCTTCCAATACTCAAAAAGTATAAATTTTTCCCAATTTAATGAGAAACCTGAAAATAAAATATGAAAATAAAATCAAGTCCATTTTTTATTTTAAGAGGTGTTCAAAAATGTTTTATGTAATAGTGCATTTTAAGAGGGAATTACAATCATAATGTAAATTAATGTTCAAAGTGTAAAATGCACTAAAATGGTGTTTATGAATAACAAAGAACATGAATATTATGTATATTAAAAATGAATATTAGGCTCATTCAATGGCTAATCACCCCCCCCCCCAACTTGAGTTTTTCTAGTCCCGAGAAAAATATATCTCAAAAATATGAAATTCAAATTCTCTTTTCCAAAAACATTTTAATAAACAATGATCACCAAAAACCCTTATACCAAATAATCATGAAACCCATCAAAATATTTTAATACAAGATATTTTTATAAGCATATCTCAATCCCAAGCCAATTCCTTTGTTCAAATTTATCTCCATATTTTATCCAATATCAATTAAGTGTGATGATGTGTTGTGCATTGCAATAGACATGGGGATTCATCTTTATTCAAGGGGGAAATGATGGAAGTGCTAGGTAGAATCACATTTAAATATTAAGATGAGTATTAAAAAAATTGCATTTTTTTTGTTTTTTGTTTTTTTTTTAAATTTTCCATGGTAATTGAAATTGCACTCAATAGAGTCAACCCATGTAGCGAGACTTTGTCGATGACTCCCAGGCTCAAAGACCTTAGGGCACTAAGTGAATTCCACATACTCAGGCATCATATCGAGTTAACTCAGTCAAAAACAAATTCAAATTACCAAAAATATAGGTAAAATTACTAACTATGGACCAGACAACTATGAAGTCACGATCCCCAAGTGACTAAAGCCACACATTAGGTCATTTTATTGATCTACGCGCAAATTTATTGTTTTTTTGTTTTATATTGAATAATCATATTAAAATTAAAATGATCACCAAACCTTCTATTTATTTGGGGGACCCCATGAACTCAAACTAATGCCCCACTATCCAAAGGACGTGCGTTGTGCTTTTTTTTTGTTATTAAATGGATGAAAATATAAATGGTGAAAAATCACATTAAATATCCACACTTTACAAAATCTATGTTCATAAAATTATAGATGGATTAAAATCAGAATCAGGGCATGCTAAATTATTTGATATTCAATTTCAAAGTGTGAAATGTGTATTATCATGTTCAAAGTTAAAGAAAGTTTTCCTTCCACACATTTTTTTATACACACAAAATTAATAATATTTTTTCATTCTTTTCACCCCCCAACTTAGAATAACATTGTCCCTAGTGTTTAAAGAAAATAAAATTCAGAAGGGGGTAGAGGTAGATGAGAGGAGTTCTAAAACGAATTTGAAATATGAAATATGGAACAAAATCACTTGGTTTTTTGAAGTTGAAGTTCATGACACTCCTAATTACTCCTTTGATCTCCATGTCACTCGGAGAAGCCTCATAAATGGTGGCAGTTTGTGTTTGTACACCTAGAGGAAATATGAATTGACTAAAAATCCATCAATCTCAGTATCCCGTGAATATTACACACCAACACAACTAGAACACAATGGGAAACCCTTGAGGTTCCTTTAAATAAACAAAAACAAAAGGAAAGAAAAAAATGCACCTGTTTATTTAAGCATACCAAAGACTGATACTAGGAACAAATAAAAATTAGAATAATATATATCTCTATGTGTGTGTGTAGATATATAAATTTTAAAATTTATATATATATATAAATAGAATAGAATAAGAAAACACTATAAGTTGTAGTTTAGTGTTAGACGCACTCCCCTATCTCCCTTCGATCCCAGGTTCAAGTCCCCACGGCTTCGCTGGTTGTGATGGGGTTTTCCCCACGACCTACGACGTGTCCTTTTAATTTTTTTAATAATAATTTTTTTTGTATTTTTTAACCTATGAACACATAAAAATAAAATAAAATGATGATATGTTGTTTTCTTTTAAAATTTCTGGGTAAGGTATTACTTAGGGATCACGCCACGTGACACAGATGAATATGGCGCTCCTCTTTCATACCCATCTATACTCATAATAGAAAAAAGGTCAACATTCTATTTTTTTTAAATATAAAAATGATTCATTAATCCTATTTGAAAAATAAAGATGATTCAAAAATATTGAAAATAGGAAAACCACAATTTGCCTCCCATGCAATGCTTTTTTTAACGTCTTTAGCCCAACATGGATCCTAAATCTATCGATTTTTCCTGGTTCATAGGTTGGCTCAGTTAACTCAACCTATGTTTCCTATTTATTGAATGATTCAATGAATGGTTTTAACCTATGACCATTGACCTTGAAAATGTGACCAATTGTGGGATCATGAATCTCTATTGTCCCATGGGGGTACACATGATGCACTATGAATGAACCTAACCATCTAGACCTTAACTTTCTCGGGTGAAAATGAAGTTTTGAACTATACAAGAGCACAAATTTTATCGGTTCAAAGTGTTTAACTTTGATATTACTATATTGGTAGGCTTGAACTCTAGATTTATTTATCCTTGAATTTTCATAAGCCTCCATCCTAAGTTCCTCAAGTTCATTAAGATCTAATTTCCTCTTTGCTTCGGCTAAAGAAATGTCGAAATTCATTTTTTTTGATTGCCCAAAATGACTTATGCTCAATTTCAACAGGTAAATGGTATTATTTTCCACAAACCAACCTATATGGTGACATTCCTAGGATGGTTTTGAATGTTGTAGGATATTCCCAAAGGGCATCCAAGAGTTTCTCGGACCAATCTTTCCTAGAGGGAGTGACAGTTTTTTCAAGAATTTGCTTGATCTTTCTATTTGCTAACGCAGCTTGACCATTGATTTGAGGATGGTATGCAGTGGAAACTTTATGAGAAATCCCATACTTAGACACCAGTGAAGAGAATGAGTAGTTTTAGAAATGGGTTCCTTGATCACTGATTGTATCCCCAGGAATTCCAAATCAAGAAAATATGTGCTCTTTCAGAAATTGAATCACAACATGATGGTCATTAGACTTGGTGGGAATGGACTCAACCCATTTAGAGACTTAATCAATATATAAGATGATGTAAAGGTATCCCCTAGAGTTTGGTAAGGGTCCCATGAAATCAATTCCCCAACAATCAAATATTTCAACGACTAGAATGAGAGTGAGGGGTATTTGATTCCTTTTGGTAATGGATCCTAATTTTTGACACTGAGGACAACTTTTGCAGAATTGGAAGGAATACTTAGTGAGGTTAGGCCAGTAGAAACAACTTTGGATGACCTTTTTAGTGGTTTTCTTTGTGTAAAAGTGGCCTCCACATGCCTCTCCATGACAAAATTTTAGAATGGACTCTTGCTCAAACTCAGGAACACATCTCCTAATGATTTGATCAGGACAAAACTTGAAGAGGTAAGGATCATCAAACACATAGTGTTTGACATCAGAAAGGAATTTCCTCTTATCTTGGGTCCCTAGGAATTTTTCAATGTCACCTGTCACCAAATGGTTTTCTATGTCAGCATACCATGGTAAATCACTCACTAAATAGAGGTGCTCATCAGGAAATGAATCAGACAGAGAATGGTGATGTGAGTTGTCTTTGAATTCCATCCTAGAGAGGTGATCAGCTACAACATTTTCAACACCCTTTTTATTCTTAATGGTTAAATCAAACTCTTGAAGAAGGACCCGAATAATCAATCTAACCTTGGAATCTTGTTTTTGGAAAAGGTATTTCAGGGCTGAATAGTCGGTGAAGACAATGATGGGTGATCCTAAGAGATAGGACCTGAATTTATCTAAGACAAAGACAACAACAAGAAACTCTTTCTCAATGGTGGTGTAGTTTATTTGTGCATCATTTAAATATTTGTTTGCATAAACAACGACACATGGAGTTTTCTCACACTGTTGTCCTAAGACTGCTCCTACAAGGAAGTCACTCACATCACACATGATCTCAAAAGGAAGTTTACAATTTGAAGATTGCATGATAGGTGGAGAGATAAGAGCTAAATTGAGTGTAGAGAATGATTCCTCACAACTTTCTGTCCAAAAAAATAGAGCATCTTTCACCAATAAAGCACAAAGTGGTCGAGAAATAGAGTTGAAATTTCTAATGAACCTTCTATAGAAACCAACATGTCCTAATAAGTACCCCACTTCCTTGAACGTTTTAGTAGAGGGAAGGTGGCGAATGATGTTGAACTTAGATTTATCAACTTCAATCCCTCTACCAGATACCAGATGGCCTAGAACAAGTCCTTCCTTTACAATGAAATGGAATCTTTCCCAGTTTAGGATGAGATTATTATCCTCACATCTTAACAAAACCCTTTCAACATTTAGAAGGCATCCCTCAAAAGTATCCCCAAATATAGAGAATTCATCCATGAAGACCTCTAAATAACCCCCACCATGTCTGAGAATATTCCCATCATGCACCACTGGAAGGTACCAGGGGCATTACATAACCCAAAGGAAATGCGTTTGAAGGAAAAAGTGTTGAATGGACAAGTGAAGGTTTTTTTTACTTGATCCTCTAAGGATACCTAGATTTGATTATACCCTAAGAATCTATCTAGGAAGTAATAGAATTGATGACCTGCCACTCGCTCGAGGACTTGATCAATAAAGGATAAGGGGAAATGGTCTTTCTTAGTACAAGATTTGAGCTTCCTATAGTCAATACAGACACTTCATCCACTACTTACCCTTGTGGGGAGAAGGTCACCATACTCATTGGTGATCATAATAATTCCAGCTTTCTTTGGGACAACTTGAATTAGGATTACCTACTCACTCTCAGCAATGGAGTATATGATACCCACTTTCAACAAATTAAGAAGTTACTTCCTTACCACATCCATAAGATTTGGATTGAGTCTCCGCTGAGGTTGACAATATGGTTTGGATTCAGATTCAAGAACAATCCTATGAGTTCTAATGAGTGGGATAATCCTAGGGATATCAAAAAGGGTCCATTCAATTGCTTTCTTATGCTTTCTTAGGACATCCAGTAGCATCATCTCTTGATTGGCTTCAAGAGACGAAGAAATGACAATAGGAAAGGTTCAATTGTCCCCTAAGAACGCATACTTTAGTTATGAAGGTAGGACATTAAATTCGAGATCTGATTGGTTATCTCTTTCCAAGAAAGGATGGGAATTTTTATTAAACCCAGTTTCTTTTTTTAGATTTCTTGACAGAATTGGTTTCTTGTGAACAAAATTTTCATCCACTAAATTAGCCAGATCAGTGTCATGAATAGGTATGGACTCAATTTTATTTATTTCACCAATGGTATCATTGATTGGTGATTTGAGAAAATTATCAATAGAGCTATCTGGAAGATATTCAAGCCAAAGAGACAAATTTCCCTCACATGAACAAAGAAAATAAATTTCTTATTGACTTAAACATCCTTCGGTAATCCCTTAATGTTCCTGGAGTTCACTATCAACACTACCAATCCAATTAAGCTCATAGATCTCTTCATCATCTCCAATTTTAGAGTTTTCATTTTAGATTTTCAATTCTAGACTCATGTTTCCAAAGGTGATGGTCATGTTCCCATTTCAGACTCAAATAATAGAGTTAATTGTTGAAAGGAAGGGACGACCAAGGATGATTGGGGTTTTTTTTCCCAAGGACCCGATCTTGGGTGATTTTCAAGGACAATGAAGTCGGCTAGGTAAATGAATTTTTCAACTTTCACCAAAACATCCTTTAAGACCCCATTTGGAACCCGAACACTACGATCAGTAAGTTGAAGAGTGAAAAATGTGGGTTAGAGTTCTTCAAGACCTAATTGACAACACATGGCATAAGGAATGATGTTCACACTAGCTCCTAGATCAAAAAGGGTTTTGACAACTTTGTTCTCTCTTATATCATCATTGATGTATGGAAATCCTGGATCTTTTAACTTTGGAGGAATGGTCCCTTGAATGGTGGTACTCACATTAGCAACCAAAAGGACTTGGTTTTTATGTAAAAATTTCATTTTAAAAGTGAAAAAATCCTTAAGTTACTTTGAGTAGGAAGGAATGGTTTGGATTAAATCAAGAAGGGGGGTGTTCAAATTAAATTGAGAGAATATTTCCCTCAAAGTCTCATTCACTTTTGGTTTAGTTTTTCCTCTCATGCATTGAGGGAAAGGAGCAGGTTGTTTGATTGTTTGGTGTGGTTGTAGTTCCTTCACATTCTCATTGGGGTTTTCATAATATATGGGTGGTTCTTCATCATTTTCATGTTTTGTTGAATCTTTTAATGGTTCTAGAATGGATTTTTTAGGTTTCTCAATATATTTTCCATTTCTTAAAATAGTTACTATTTTGAGTTGTTCATGAGAGTTTTGTGTGTAACTGGATTCTCCCCTTAAAGTTGAGGATGGTACCGCCTGAGTAGGCATGGGTGTCTTCCCGGTTTTAATGATTTTTAGTTCATGTTTAAGGGATGAGACTTCTGAGTTCATTTTCTCCATTTGTTTACACAACTTATCAAGGATTGGAAGAGGGACATATTGAGTAGGGGCTTGTGCTGGTTGGTTTATCCCAGGAGGATACTTTGGTTGTTGGATTGGTTGTTGCATGGGTTGTTGGATGGTTTGTTGGTATTGTATAGGAGGGTTTTGCTATTGGACTAGTTTTGGTTGGAACTGGTTATGGTTTGGAAATTTTTGTGGAGGGTAGGGGTTTGGTCCTTGTGGCTGACTAGGTTGTTGATTGGGTTGTTGGTTATCTTTCCAACGGAATCCTGGATGGTCATTGTACCTTGGATTGAAAGTGTTTTGGTACTGTGGCTTCTGAAAGTTCAGAACATTGACCTCCATTGGTGGTCCTCCTAAAAGAAAATCTTTAATGGAAGGGATGGTTGGGCAGTTGTCGGTCTTGTGGTCATGTTTTTCACAAATTGTGCAAATAGGGTCAACAATTTGAATTTCATGGACCTTCGTAAGATCAATCTCCTCGACATTCCTAGTGAGTGCAATAGGTTTTTCCCTAAGGCTTTCCTCCTACCTAAGTGTGTAAATTCCACTAGATTTTTATGGCTTCTCATAGTAAGCTGATGTTCCCTAAGTTTTATTTTGTTCAACAAGGCTTTCTAGATACTCGTAAGCATCATTTGGGGCTTTGTTTTTAAAGGTCTCATTGCACATTATGTCAATGAATTGTTTGTTCCCTAGGCCCAACCCTTCATAGAAAATTATCACTTGTTTAGGAATAGAAAAACCATGGTGTGGAACCATGTTTAGGGTGTATTTGAACCTCTCTCGTGTTTCATAGAATGCTTCTCCCTCTTTCAAAAAAGTTTTGGATTCTCTTTTTAAGTGCAATTGTTTTGTGGTGGGGAAAGTATTTTTTTTAAATTATCTTTATGATTGGTCCCATGAGTGGATTTATACAGGTCTCAGATTGTTTAACCAATTATTTACTTGATACTTAAGTGATAAAGGAAAGAGCCTCATCTTAGATGACTCAAGTTGATGTAGTGGGCACATGGTTTCAACAATGTTGTTAAACTCTTTGACATAAAGGTATGAAATTTCTGACTTCATCCCATGGAAGGTTGGAAGGTGTTTTAGGGCACGAGGTTTAAAAACATAGTGGTCTTCTCCTAGAGAATCATTCCTAATGAAAGAGGGTGAATTGGTCCAAGCAGGTGTGAGGTAGTCATTCATGGTTTGATCAACTGCATTCCCCAAGTTTGGGGTTGCCTCATTTGGATTTCCATTTCGGTTCCCACCCGGGTTTATGAGTTGATTTCTTTGAATATATTACATTGAAATGGGATCAATTTTTGAATCAAGGGTATTTGGAATATTAGGATCTAATGTAATGATTTCCCTTAGTGGACTTGACTCCCCAACCCCATGTCTTTCCATCCTAACTAATCTGTTTGAGTTATCGTGGGTGTAAGCGGACATGTGCCAAAAGAAAAAAAAGAGAGAAAGGGATAAGATAAGAGAATTTGGGGTGAGAAAAGAGAAATGGGGGAGAATATAATGAGTGTTGAGATTACTTACTTGAGTCTCCGGCAACAACACCAAAATCTGGTCTCACCCAAATTTACCCAAGATTTTAGGGTTAAGCGGTCGCTTGAAGTTTAGCTTGGGTTGTCAAATTCTCAGAGACCTAAGAAGTAGCCTACATACACGTACATTATATGGATTGTTTTTTTATATGAATTGGCTAACATAGGTTAATTTTATATGGGTTTAAGTGAATGATAATATACTTAAGTGAATTCAATTTAAAAGAATGATTTGATCCCAGGTTATCACTTGGGGTGGATTGGATGCATTCCCTTTTCAATTATTTCAATTTCTTATATTTGAGATGGGTTCATTTAAGGAGATCAAAAAACATCATCACTTACTGGTTTAATTCCTACACACCCTAATACTATTCACCTATACACTTTAAGGATCGAAGTTTTTAGCACTCCAAGGTAAAGGTTCGTATTAGCACTTGAAGTGTGTGACCTTAAATTCAAGAAGGATGAAGGAGTTTAAAGACCGTCAAACAAAATTATCAATTAAAAGAAGTGATTATACATTAATGGAGTGAGAAATAACATCCAATACATTCCCTTTCTAGTCCCTTGGATCAGCCCATAAGTGGTTTATCCCTCCATTGATTCTATGGTTTCAATGGAAGCAGTAAGTAGACTCATGAGGGAGGAAATAGAGAAGTAAAAAAAACAATGAAATAACAATCACTCCACTGTTGTGTGATAATATCACATGGTTTGGTGTGAATAAATTCACACCTTGAGACAACAGTATCAAATTTATATTAATAAGAATAGAATAATAGGATAATAATAACTTTTATTAAGAAACTAAGATGAATTGAACAACTTACATGAGAAAGACAAACTCAAGGCAAAAAAATCATAACATAACATTACAATTAAACAATGAACCAGAGATGCTCAACTCCTTCACCACAACTACAATAAATAGAAATATCAAGAGGCATGGGTATAACTCCCAACAGTACAAATCATCCCACTTGATTATGGTAGGCCTAGGGTGGTGGAAAGTAAGGGAGAGTGGACTTCTTTATCCTTGACCCGAAGTGGAAGTCATCTTGAATCCAACGAACATAGGTGCCTAAATGAACTTCTATATGGAAGAATTAGAGTAGGATATAGAAGAATAAAATGAATATCCGGATGTCCCCTAACCTTATGTAAAGTTTCATCCAAAAAGAGTTTATGGTTTACGAGATATGTGTAAAATGGTGGGATTTTTTTAGGCCACAGAATCTGGCCCATAATTTTATCTCCAATTTGGGCCGCCTGTAACTCCATTCAAAAATCCGAATTAGCTTTGTACACTGCTTAATGAAATGTTCCCCATTATTTCCTATATCTTCAGTTAAATTTTTAGAATCATTGGGAATGGATCCTGGCCTCTATAGTCTTGTTATTGGGATGTTTTCCAGTTTACTTTGCCCAGAATGTGTTGCCATGAAAGCCCATTTTGGTGGTCTTCCGATATGAATCTTCCAATACTCCAAAATTATGAATTGTTCCCAATATAATGAGAAAAATGAAAATAAAAAATGAAAATAAAATCAAGACCATTTTTTATTTTAGGAGGTGTTCAAAAATTTACCATGTAATAATGCATTATAAGAGGGAATTGCAATCATAATGTGAATTATTTTTCAAAGTGTAAAATGCACTAAAAGGGTGTTTATGAATAATAAATCACATGAATATTATATATATTAACAATTAATATTAGCCTCATTCAGTGGATAATCAATTCCTGACAATATTTCTCAACTACATACTGACATCAAGGCAAGATGCTTAACATGCACCTCTGATACCACTTTTTCACGAACCATCCCGGATACCCTGGTACCTTGATAACTGAGTCAGCTTTGATATATCCTGAAGTTCATTCTCAATCCCCGTGGTTTGGCTACTAGCGCTTTACATCATACAATATAAAATAGGGAACAAATTTGCCTCAAATAACCGACTGAATGGCCCGAAGGCCTTCTTTTTATTGATTTTTGATGACCCTCCTTTCAAGGGATGAGGGGGAACCCTTACAAGGCTCGTAGGATTAGATATTACATTGACTATAGGCTTAGAGACCATACAGTACTCGTAGGTCTTATAGAAATCATACAGACTATGACTAATTGAAACTTCCCCTCCCCAGCATCTGCATTGTGATCATCTCTCCGCCTTTGAATGGTTGTTCGGCTAGCTGTCTTATGTAGATGCACAGGCTCGAAACCAATGATAATGTCATACCCTCTCATTCTTCCAAATCCATTATCCCTGCTCTGGTGAATGCACCCTGCTCTTGAATCATCCTCTAGAGCTGGTTCCTTGTAGAATCTGTCTGGGCATCTGTATATCGGGTGGCCCTGAAGGCCATGAGGTGGCTTGAAGACCATGAGGTGGCCCGAAAGCCTTACTGATACATATCAAATACATATCAGTATGATAAAAAACTTCAAAGGAAGATAACACCATAAACCAAATAGGTATATCAAAAATTCAAATAGTATATCTTTAAATTACCAGAAAGCAACAAGATAACCCAACGTCTCAACAAACACATCACTCCAGGCCCTAAGGGATCAAGAGAATCCACCTCCGCCAAGAGGCACTTTCCCTTTACTCAAACTTGGAAGGAGAAAATCTACAAATGTAAAAATTAAAAGGTAGGGTGTGAGCTAAAAATCCTAATAGGTTCTCACTAAGTGTTCCATAATAAGATTCCATAATAATAATAAACCAAATCAAGATTTCAATTTTAATCAAAACAGGCATGGTAGTACATTTTCATATTTAAAACAAAACATGCTTTTCATTTAAAATGATGGAAAAAATTTCAAACATGGATTAAATAAACACTTTATATAAAATAGTTTATATAAATCATTAGGAATGATAAAAATAGTTTCATAATAAATGACATTTATAATAAAAATAGTCACAATAAGCTATATGGTCATCTTCCTTGAGGTACGATAGTTTCAAGTTATGGGATCCTAACACATATCATATCAATGATCACGACAATATGTATACACACATCCCTCAGGATCATGCCAAATAGGACCCATCAACATCCTATCGGGGATAAGATATGTCGAACTGGGTTTTTTTTAGAGTTGTAAGGCATCAATCTGTTGCTAGGGAATTATCATCCTAGCATGTTTGTCCCAAATAACCCACTAACTACCTAGGTTTACATATGCTCAATAAATCAATTGAAAAGGGGGAAATCATTTCATTTCATTATACTTCACAATTTCCCACTTTACTTTTCAAAATTCCAATTCACTTTCAAAACCACGTCATGGGTTTTTCATCATTTCATGCCTTTTCAAATAAAACCAATCATGGTTTTCATAATTTTAATTTAAGATATTTTACAAAGATAAATTCTTAATTCATTTTACAATTTCCATCAATTTCAAATCATGACCCAACTTCCAATTCCATTGGAATTGGGGGTTTTCCAAAAATCCATCCCAAATCAAATCCAAGTTCCTATTCTCATCAAATTGATTTTTCACAAATCAATTTAAATCAATTTCAAATAACAAGGGATTCAAGGTTTAGCTAATTGTTCATCTTAAACGGAACCACCTACCTTTATCACAGAATTACAATTCCCACAATGGGACTCACTAATGGAAAATGAAGGCACATAAGATCTAGGAACTCAACCTAGAAACAAGATTCAACAAGATGGAGTTTAGATTCATCAATCCTAAATGATCTATCAAACTCCAAAGAGAATAATAGAGAGAAACGAAGGATACAAGGAGACCACTTACCCAAAGAAATACAATACAACCAATACAATGATCAATCATCAAAAAGATGATCTGGAGGGATTGGAAATCACCAAAATCACCTCAGGATGGCTCTAGGTCTAGAGGGAAGGAAAACTGGAGGAATGAAATGAGTTTTTCAGCCGATCCGCCTACCTAAAACTGACACTCGATATTTTACATGGCATGTAACCTCATTACACGTTGTGTAATTGTTGAGTCCCATATATGCCAAAAAACCCATCACCTTTTATTAAAAATCTGACTTTTAATATTTACACGATGTGTAAACTGTACATGACATGTAACCTTGCACGTTGTGTACTTGTTTCATGGTATCTTCCAAGAAAATATTACACATCATGTAACCCCATTACACGATGTATAAATCCCAAGTATACTGCAGAAACTGTAGGTTTTATGCTGAAAAATACAACAAATCTCTGGCTTCACTATTATAGGTATCCTCCCAATTCCTTCTTAACATTACCCAACAAACAAAAAAGGAAGTCCAAAACCAAGCTTAAGACGTACCTGAAAGAAATTAAATGGGGCGTTACATGTGTACCATAACTTATGAATTTATAGGTTTCAATCTAGGTTATCCATTTTCATTTTAATATTAGGTTTTATTACCTACAAAGTTATATATATTACATAATGAAATTCCATAACAATGTATTTAATCCTTCATAATGGTTCATAAAGAGCTTGTGAATCATCCAAAACATACCCCCCATGAGTGTCAAACCAAGTGTGAGATTAGGCCCACTTGTTGTGCACTAAGTGAAGTTCAGGTTAATACCCAACTAACCTTTTTTAGGGTTATTATCCCAAGGTGCATTTGTGTCAAAGCCTAAATCCACTTGTTTGTATCCAGATGGAGAATTCATTGTTAGGAAACCACATTCTCTATACTTTACAAAAAAATTATGATATTTTCCTTAAAATCATCCCTAGAGTTTTCTTTAATATTTTCATGCCCTAATCCCCATAAATAACTAGACCTTGCTCTGATACCAACTACAACAACTTGAGTTTCTTATTTATTTTATTTCATGATTTTTAACATAAAGTTCCATAAAATACAACCCAAAAATCTAGTGCCCTGGTGTCTTTGGGAGATTAAATACATAAAACAACAACCTAAAACTAAACCACAACATCTTTATTTAAATCTACATAATGTTCACTTTAAATCTCATTAAACTTCTTTTATTTCATAGGATATCATGGGGAAATACATAAAGTAAAAAAGGTGAGTTATAAAACCCATTAATAGAACAAACATGTTAGTAAAATATAGATTTTGAGACAAGACCCATAACATGATATCGTAAAGAGGAAGATCATATATCATAAAAATGAAGAATAACATAAAAAGGATGATATCATAAAATAATGCAATCACAGAATCATGGAAATTTGGAAACAACTTAAAACATGACATTATAAGCACAAGTCAAGGCTCGCTGTTGAGACAACATAACGTAGTATGCTAGGTTAACCGCTTGTGCAATATACATTGTATCTTATGAGATTAAAACATTACCCAATGCATCAGGGGACTATATAATTATGGGCCCACTCATAAGTTCATAAAATTTACATGCATTTGTGTTCCACATAAGGAAATCAAACATAAGGCATAAGTATAAGAGAAACCCATGAAAAGGATATGGGTAACATAATCTTGTCGATCACAACCAATTGGAATATCATAAAGGTTCCCATGAGAGAGGGATTAAATCATTATTGGATGTACATAAATCAATAAGGAAACATAGGTCATGAAAATAAAGTTCAAGTGAAATGAAGGCATAAGAGAGAGTGGAGAAGTAAGTTTAGAAAAGAATATCTTAAGTGGAGTTTTAAGAAAAAAGGTAAAGAGACTTTAAAGAAAGTAAGAGCATAATATTTTCCTTAAAACAAAAAATGATCCCAAATGGATTTAAATGAATTAATGAGTGTTTTTAGAAACTAGAGAAGGTTAAAAACAATATGAGGAGAAGTACATGAAATGAGGTAAGAAATAGGGAAATTCTCTTTAGTTGGGTTTGCTTATAAGAAAGAATTGAGAAGGAAACTTGGAAAACTTGTATTATCCACAATAAAGAAAGGTAAAGTAAACTAGGTATATATGTAAGGAATATATATATGAAATATGGAAGAAGTAAATGTGAAAAAGATAGGAGGAAAGGGAGAAAAGGAAAGAGAATGCGTAACCCAAAAGTAATGACTGTGGTTTGAAAGATCCCTTACCCCGGGTCATTGACTTGTTCAAGGGCGTTCGTCTAACCTTGTGAATAATCAAATTAAATTTTTTAAATACATGTTTAAAAACATTCTTTTCTATATATTTTTTCTTAAGATCCATTTATTGCCATATGTCATTTTTTTATTATAATTTCCACTTTATGTCAACCATTTGAGGTTGTTCGATCAATTTCTCCGAAATTACTTTTGTATGTTAACCATAGTCAAATGTGCTGTAAAATGGTTTCATAATCTCCATTTTTTTTGTCTTTTTGGTTCTTTACCATTCCATTAGAAACAATTTTATTATGTTTAATAGATAATCCCAAAATAGTTTTAAATTGTGAGAAGTGTATCGGTTAACTTGTTTTTTACGGTTAGAATTGTTAGCATCATTTGTTGTTAATGTCATTGATGTAAAGCTCAGGTGATATATATAGAGTGTTAATAATGTAATTGATATTATATTTATTCATTGAAATAATTTTTAAAATCAACCGCATAAGGTGGTGATAAAATGAAGTACGTTGTCCATGGAGGCGGTGAACCAACCATAATATGGGCGACATTTTCTTTTTTGGGAATGATAGAAGAGAGGAAGCCAGATAATGAGTATTCCAATAATATAATAACATTTCATTATATTAATAATAATGATGTGATTATAATTGCATGGATAGAATATTTTTGAGGAGTTAAAAGAAGAAAAGAATATAAGAGAATTCGATTGAGAATATGACCTCTTCCTTTGAATGTTCACCGTTAGACTTCACCTTAAGACTCTTTAGTTTGGTCTTTTGGTGAGACTAAGGCTTATAGGACGTGAGGAGAGAGTTGGGAAGAGATTAAGACATATTTTGGGTGATCTAAGGCTTAAAATGAGTGAAGAAATGAGGTGTTAAATTGTGGTATTTATAAGAAGTGTTTTAGGATAAAATATTAAAATAAAATATTATTTCTTCACATAGTGGCACAACATGCAAACCAATAGTAAGGGGGTTATGATGATATGGTAAATGACACATTAAAATAATCAACTAACTTCTAGAAACATCAAAATTTTGTTCGTATATACAATTAAAAAATATGATACTTATACGACATTTTACTATTTTAACTTCGTTTTTTTATGAAAAATACAAAAAAACTCCACCCCTAGCATTCTTCAATATGATGATTTCAAAATGACAATCAGTTTACCAAAATAATTTTCTAAAAAAGAGAAATTCAATTCTTAAATAAACTTATTATTTATTGAAAAATACTAGTTTTTATGACAAAGTTAATTTTCCGACCCTTTGAAAAATTATATGGGACTTCATAAAATTATATTATAATTTATATGAAAATGTCTAGTGTTTTATAAGACATTTTATGGAAATAACTTTTATTTCAAAATTTTAAATTTATTATAAAAATGATTTTTAATAAAACTAAAAACATATATATTTTACTAAAAATTACAATTATGCTTTCTTTGTGTCAAAAATTTATTTTATCATGTTAACACTTTTATTTAATCAATCGAATTATGATCTAAATTCCTTACATTTTTATTTATTAAGATACCAAAAAAATAGTAAATTTCACCCTCAACGAACCTCGTATGTGAATATTAAAACAGTATGGTATCGAAGTAAACGTCATTTCATAAAATCACGTATACATGAAAACTACTTATCCCCCAGATACATATCCCCATATTACATTGGCATAAGCCGTCAAGGTTAGTCGTGCAATGATGATGCTTTTCGTGGGGTGGTTTGGCCAACAATGATCTAATGATGATTTTCATTAACTTGAACTTCTCCCATAGACAATTCCGCTTGAGACTCACTTGTTGAATCTCAGTTTAGGCTTGGTCAAGGGAGAACTCCAACGATATTACCTCCCTCCCAAACTTAGATAAACGAGGTTTAAATACACGATTCTACTAGTTGAAATCATCATTTCTCTCTTTCACATCAATTAACCCTTATCATTACCCTTAATATACATTAATTAACAATCATCTTTGAAGACATGGAAACTGGTGAGATTTGCATGAAATTGTTATTTGAAGTTATAGTTTTAAAGTTTGCATTTGATCAAAGTCAGCCATGTCATGATATACATCAATATTTTATACATTTGTAGAAGTATGTAATATTTTCTAATTATTAATTTTGAATATATTTAAAAGTAATTGTTTATTGATTTATTTTTAAAAATGGTTATTATTTTATTTAAAAATTAATAATTTACTGAATTTATTAAAAAGATTATTTTAATGATTTTCATATTATTAAAGATATAATTATTATATAAATAGTTAATATTTTTTTGAAAAAGTTCATATTTAATATTCTTGGAGTATTAATGAAGGGATACCGGAATGAATTTAATTTATGCAAGGACAAAATTCTTAAACCGTAATTCTGTGTTCCAGCGGAGGGGTGACGTGGGAGGCCTCTTCCTTCAAACCAGCGCGGAATTCATGACCGGGGCCCACTTGGCGGTTACTCCGCCTGAATTCCCTTCCCGTGGTCCACCCTTCTTACTGGAAAATATATTTTATTAAATACAACTAAATGCACCTGTTAATTGTTATATCTCCGTTTATTTTTTTAAAATCTAAATTCGTTGTTTATTTTATTTAATCTAAATTTATTTATAACTCGGTTAATTTTTCAACACTAACCACGTTCTATTAAAAAGAACAAAATTCCATAATTAAACATATGCTTTCCCTTTAAAAATAAATAAATAATACAAAAAATTAACGATATAACAAATTTTATATTAAAAAAATTAATAAATAACACATAAAATATATTTTGTTGTTTTTTCTGGCATAATACATGTTGTATTAAAAAACATAATTAATTATTCAGTAGTTTAAATAGAATCTGGCCCATAGAATTGGAATTAGGTTTTTTAATTTTTCATTAATGTCTGGTAATAAATTGTTTTATAATGAATAAATTTTCCCCTGGTTAATATATATTCAACATAGTAGTGAACATAGGTATTTACAATAGATTTTACTCTTTGAGAATTTTTTTGGATCAAGTCAGTTGTGTGACCAACATATTTTGGATCTCATCCATGGTTTGGTGTTCTCTCTCTAATTATTAAATTTCTCTTTTCTTTTTTCCCAAGTACTTCGATTTATTTAGCAATCATGGTGATTCAAAACTCTGTTTAATCATAGGTTGCTTAAGCTTATTCCATGATCAAGAACAAACTCAAGTAAACTAGTTCATACATTTAATGACAATTTTTCAATCAACACACAATGGTCATGTTAATTAAAAGAAAAATAATTTAGAATAAAATATGAATGAATAAACTCAAAAATATCATAATCAAATATAAAATAACCTAAGCATTCAATTATCCTTGATTGCAAAATCTCAACACAAAGTTATCCACCTCTTCATATTTCAACAAAAATAGATGAAATGATTAATGATCATTATTGAAGAGAAAAAGAAAGTCCTGATCTTACTTTTAGCTACTATAAAGAAATGATCACCATCCTTTCGTGACATCCAACCAAAATCTCCTTTCAGTTCATAGTCATTCTATGTAAGTAGAAACATGTAACACCCCGACTCTAGTAACCTGGAACCGGTGGTTATTTTACTACATTAGCGGGGGATACAAGAGATCATATTCTAAAGGATCGAATAGTTTAATAGTTTTGAGAGACTAAATACATACACAATTGTCAAATTACATTTAAAAACATGAAATACAACATAATATTATAGGGAGAACTTTTTCATTTCTTCTAGTATATCACTAAAATCATTCATTAATCCCTTATTGGTAACCCGAGAAAAGGAAAACAAAATAAAAGGTGAGTTCAGATACTCAGTAAGAGAAAGCGTACAATATAAGCTATCATAGGATAAATAAATCATGAAAAATATGACAGAGATTGATAATAATCAAATATTCCATATAACTAATATCATAAAAAGGGGGCTAAATCCATGAATGACATAACAACATAAATAATCCCATGGATAACAAAAACTAGTTTTGTAATGACAGAATGCATAATGCTGGACATCATAATCTTATCATCAAGGCCTTAGGCCAAGATATCATAGATAAATAGGTAAAGCATACACCAAATATCTCATGAGACCTCCCGATGTATCGAGAATTTATAACGAGTCTCGTCCGTCACTTACTAAGTCCAATGCATTTATCATATGAAAGAAATGAATCATAATTCAAACATAATCAACATAAACATCCACATGAAAAACTAGCATATGAAATGTTAATATTTTCCCCAGTCAATCTGCAATGTCTCACGATCCGACACTCTCTCACATGGACAAATTAGGTTGGTTACTAGACCTCAAGCACGCCTCCCCGTACACTAGAGGCTGCCGATTAGCAGCAGATGTGTAGAGAATATAGTGAGGAGACTATACCCCATGGTACAAAATTGTAATACAACAGAAGTAAACAAATATCAGAATAATGAAAATAGTGGAAACAATACAACATACAACTGGAAAATAAAGGATGAACCAAGTAAACCAAATAATAATGAATCCTGTAATGTCAGGCAAAAATGTAACTAAATGACATGCTAAAAGTCATAAAAATAAAAGAAAAAGATAACACAAATAAACTCAAAAGTCCATGGTTCCAAATCCCTGGTCGATCCCATCTCCAAGCTCCAACCCATCCAGCAAACAACAATCAACTACAAGGTCTCTTTCCCTTGTCCAAATCCGCATCCATGTAATATGCTCAGGTACCAAATGAAAGTCTGAATAGGGTGTGAGTAAAACTTAGTAGGTCGACACCACTGTATCTAAACAAAACCATTCTGATAATAAGTGCATGTAATAAAGCGATAAACAAGTGTATTAATTAAACAATTAATACAATATAACAATCAACCTGCATTGACACCATTCCAGAATATCTCTGAGCATGTAACGCAACCATGTCAACCATAACCACAAGTCCATGACATAATCACACAACCAAGAAAAACCCTATGTATAAGCATTTCAACATAATCAGGTCGAGTCATACAAGCATCACAACATAACCGGTTCAAACCCTTTATATAAGCATTTCAGCATAACCAGACCAAGTGCTCTATATAAGCATTTCAGCATAACCGGATCAAGTCCTCTATATAAGCATTTCAGCATAACTAGACCGAGTCCTCTATATAAGCATTCCAGCTTAACCAGACCAAGTCCTCTATATAAGCATTTCAGTATGGCCGGACCAAGCCCTTTATATAAGCATTTCAGTATGAATCACAACACAAGTCGTAACGACCAAAATAACACAACATAATACCATAATCTATAATGGTTAATTCATCTAATTACCACTTGTCTTTTAATTTCCCATTTATTCATTAAATATATCTTAAGTCGTTGTCATGCCAGTGTACACACCCATTTCATACCAATTATCACCCGTCATTTCAATAATCAAGTAATCCATTTTCCAAGGTGAATCTATCATAAGAAATCACCTAAAGTCTCTTGTCACGCTAAAACACATTTTAAACCATTACCCAATTCATTATTGTTCAAGGGTAGGCTCACCCAATAGGTAGCCACAAGCTAGGTCTCAACACCGTTGGACCCAAATATGTCCAAGGAGTAATCCAACTGTAACATCCCACCCCTCCTCATTGGATTGAGAAGTGATGGGTATTTTACTAGGCCATAGGTGACATCCCAAAACACCAAAGGCTGACAATAGATGTCAAAGGTTTCATAAACATTTGGGGGATGATTTTCCCTTTTCAGAAAAACAACCAAACCATGATAATCATTCCAATAAAACCTTTATATGATGCATGAGTGCAAAATACAATCAAATACAAAACCAAACCAAAAGACAATATCATAGTACAAGCGGAATCAAAGTGACATAACCAAAAGAACCAAAAAACGACAAAACACAAAGACTCTAGAGACACTAACCAGAAACTACCAATATGCTCCAAGCTCCAAATCCACATGCCCATCCCAAGGCATCAAGAAACATCACTAAAGAACTGGGATACCTTGCCTTTACTTGTTTCATGATATATAACATCTGCAAATGCGCCATAGTGCCTATGCAATGGGTGAGTATAAAACTTAGTAGGATTTACCCAATAACTTCCCAACACACGCCACTAGGATAAAACTTGTTAGCACATTTATATAAAACAATTTAATTTTTAAAGTAGTTCATATCAAAACCAAAACAGTTTTCCAATCCAAAACAATTTTTCATGGAAAAAAATCAAACAAGTCTTTAACACATTTCTCAAATCCCATTGGCATACTTGTTTCTGACGCTTTCATCGGGGCGCACATCATTTGTGAGGACACATTGATTGTTTCCCCGCATTCCTACTTTCCAAAGGTGGTCTATATTCATCAATTCTTTAGAGATATTTTCTCCTTGATTGAAAAAAGATGACGAGATTTTGGTTTCTACTTCTGTGGATTCCTCCTAGGAATTTGTCGCCTAGTCTAGGTCTCCCTTAAAGATTAAGATGTTGTTCATGAAACTCTTTACGGTGCCATATCTTTTTGGACGTCAGTTAATTACACTACTTCTATCAGGACATTCCCAAGTGGGTCAAGTCAGGGCAGCAACATTCGGTGAGGAGAGTAGTCACGTTGGGGTATCGTTGGCATGTCTAGATGCTGAAACACTGGTACACCTAGATTTTCCCTTATCAGAGGGCTTCTCGAGGGCATGGAAGCCCGATGCATCCCACATCGAATGAGGGTAATTATATGATGGAGTCATTTATCCAAGGTTTTCCTCAGTTTCCCATGTTTAACATGGGATATGCCATGAGTTTAGCATCTAGCGGAGATAGATCAGACTGATCGAAACACTGACAGGAGTGGATTAGATGGGTACATCTCTATGAGGGAGCACCTAGAAAGTTTACCGGATGGATGGATCAGAATACCCAATTAGGACAGACCTAGGATGGCATGTCTCACAAAGGGGAAGGTTTTACATAATGAGGATGGATCTGGACACCACAAAGGGGTGAATCAGAGAATGGTGGGTCACATAAAAGGGGACACCAATGTTTACCATCGACTGGGATTGAATCTCAAAGAGACTTCCTACGTACCCTATGTAGAAGATAAAGATCAAAACCCATGTAGTTTGTATGGGTGGGGCATGGAATTGGGGTTTACACAAAATACAACCCGAGAGCGTGTTGGTGCTTATTCATGGTTAATGGCCCATATGAATGACATGATTTCATTGGGATGTAGCGGCCCAGGTAAAATCAAGATGGACATGGATGAAGTGTCGAAGGATGGAATGAATGGGGATGGAACCAAAAACCGGTGTGAATGTGACAGTACTGGTCTTGAACCTCAAAGAGGTTTCCTATGTATCCTCGTGGTAGGGAATCAAAGTCCACATAGTTCTAGGATGGGGTGATAAGTCACCTGAGGGGGAGACTCATGAGAATGGATGCATGGATAGGGACCCAAAGGAAATGGAACCAAGAGGTTAAGGCATGATCTTTTTGAGTCACAAAGACTCAAGGGAGAGACCAGTATGGGACATGGGAGATGGTCTTGAACCTTAGGGATACTTCCTACGTACCTTTCTCAAAAAGGGGCAAAGATCAAAGTCCATGTAGTTTAGGAACGAGGCATATAATCGGGGTGTACATAAAGGACAAAAACCCGAAGACATGTTGGGGCTTACATGTGGTTAGTATCCCATCATAAGAGGGACACTCTTGGTTGGAAGAGTATGGGTTGATTGTGGGTCTTACGCATGGTTAGCTGCCCAGGAACTGATCTGGCACCACAAAGGGGCGGACCAAGGGTGTGGATCCCAACAAAGGGGACACCGAAGTTTACCAGTGTTTGGGGTTGAATCTTAGGGAGTCTTCCTACATACCCTGTATAGGAGATAGAGATCAACAAAACCCACGTAGTTTGAAGGCATACAGTTTAACATCATGCCGGATGAGGGTGAACCAACGTGAAATGGTCGGGGCCGGTAGGTGATGGGCTTGAACCTCAAAGAGGCTTCCTATGTACCTTGCTCGAAAAGGGGAAAGGATCAAAGTCCATGTTGTCCGGTCAAGAAGAGAATGTGGCTTACATTCTAAGGATACCTATAGAGGATGTCATGGCTGATTCTTACTCTAAGACCATGAGAGTCATGCTTAGTGTGAGAAATAAGAGGCAACAAAAGACCTAATGATTATTTTGCGAAAGGTGTATTCACGAGGAGTAGAGTGGGGCTTATGCCTGGTTAGTGGACCATGAAAATAATATTGAGAATTAATCCAAGAGGGAAGCCCAAGGAGGATTTCCAAATGTACGAGGAGGATATGGCCGTCATACGAGAAGCACCCTATCAAGTTGGGTCGGGGATTACGCAGAGGCTGCCCGAGGTGCGCATGGCGACACAACACAAAGGGAGAGGAGGAGTGAGAGGGTGTTGGTTCCCATCCCCTTCTTGGTCCTCTCGGACCTATCACTCATGCAGTGATCACAATTTAACATCATGTGGTGAGAACGTGGGTGCTTGACAGTTTAACGTCTTGCAGATCAGATGATGAGGATCCAATCCTCACCTTCAGGACTTACATAACTGGAGCACTTTAACCCTCAGTGAGGGGAAGGAACTAGCTATGTCGTTGGTTAACGCGGTTGTGGAGTGATCCATTAGGGGGTTCATGTTAGCGTGACTATGCGAAGAAGTAATAGTCATTAGTGTGCCTATGCGAAGAAACATTAGGTAGGGAAACACAACATGGAGCACCCCTCAAGGGACTAAGAAATATCTATGCACAAGCCTAGAGGGCTGCACAAAGAAAGTGCATGTAAGATAGGGGTGTTGCGTGCAAGAGGGACTTAGACATGGTTCCTTGGGGTAAGGAAGACACATGAAGCACATAGAAAGGGGTGCACACAAGATTGAGGGTCTGCGTGCAAGATTAAGGGTTGCACGCATGATGGAAGTTTGTGTGCAAAATCAGGGGTTAGGGGTAAAATAGGCACTAATCAAAGGAAAATCTTGTGTGCAAGAAGGATATTTTGCGCACAGTTTCCTTTGAGTAAAAGGAAGTGGACGAGGATCAATCCCCAGTGGGCCCACCCGAAGGAGGACCCCTAGGAGACCTGTCGCGCAAAATCTAGTACCTTGAGGCCATATCTTTCACGCGGTCGTGAAAGGGGTCGTCTTTCGCGCACGTGAGCGACGATTCGTCTTCCGTAACGATCCCTTGAAGTGCGGGGGTACACTTCTATTTATAGGCAAAAATTTTAGTGGTGGTGTGCAAGGAGGCCTACACGCAAGTGGTTTTTGGTGTCACATTAGATGCAAAAGATCTTGCATGCAGTCCCTCTTCTTACGCACCAACCAAATTTCTTTAGCGCTTCTGACTTGGCCATTTTTTAGAAGGTCAATGCGGAAGAATCCATTTTACGTCGCATTGGGTGCGCAAGATCTTGCATGCAATTTTCAATCTTGTGCACAAGCCTTAAATTTTACGCGCACCTCCCTTAGGTGTCTCGGGATTGTCCGCTGATCCAAAATATACCTTTGGTTTGATAAAAAAATGCCAATTCATAGCCTTAACCAAAATTCAGTGCCAACAAATTCCCCCTTATAATTTGAGCCGAAAGGGAACATGAAGTTCAGATTCTGAGGGAAATTCCAAAGAGTAGAATTCTTGATGGTTGATGCACGCAAAAAGGCCCATTCGGCGCGCAAACCACTTCCACGTGCACGAAAGCGCAGCTCCGCACCTATAAATACGTGGGGGGGGGGAGACTCCATACTTTGACTTTCCCATGCAATAGACGAATTTTCTCTCGTGTGTAAAATATCCTACTTTCTACGTGAAAAATCTTGGATTCGGTCGACATCTTGCACGCAACCGCAGGCTCTTTCGCGCCACTGCCAATTCTTGCACGCACCAAACTTAGATGGATTTTTTGCATGGACTAATCCCATATTACATGTAACAGATGGTCTTGCATGAAGAAACCCCATTCTTTCACGCAAGACCCTTTGTGAATTTTAGGACCTGACAGAAATGGCTGCTGAATATATCGATGTTGAGATGGAAGTTGTTGATGCTACACGGAGGACCGAGATGATCACAAACCCTCAAATTCTTCATGCAAGAAGGGTTGTATCTGATAATCAGATGCTTTTTGGTATACTGATGTAAAATCAAAAGGATTATGTTTCGAGTGACAGTCTACCAATATGGAACTTCGGTATCCTGGAGGAAGTGCTAATGCCAGGCTTCGAAACTGACGCACCGCGGTCATGGGTGACATGCGAGGATAGCCTTCCGTGGTACAACATCATGAACAATGGTCACCCTGCAAGGGAAAATCAGAACATGGTTATTTACATCCTAAATCTGAAAACCAGAACTGTTGTGGGGAGTGATCCGGCTCCTGAGGAATCTCCATCTCACTATGCGAGCACCTTAAGAAGCAGCATTACTGATGATACCAAAGGTTGAAAGGAATGGGACTTCAGGTCTAGGGGAAACTTTACAAGTGAATAGGCATGAGATTACTGGGTATGCCAGACATGTGGGGAGTTCAGGGTGGAGCTGCGGTCTATCAGGCTGTTTGAAGCTGTGTGGACATCGCAGTTCCATTTCTACCATCAACAAGACTTGATACTGAAGCTGTTCAGCCAGTGGTCCCCTGACACAAATACTTTTCTTCTCTTCCATGGGGAGGTCGACATCATTCTTTGGGACATCCATTACATTGGGGGCATTCCCCTGGAAGGGTACCAGTATGACGAGTTCCTTCCAATGGAGAACGTCTGGGGAGACAGAACGTGCACCCCTATTCTGACATGGAAGCTATTGGAGCTGGCCAAGAAGAAGCTAAAAATAAAATACATCCTGAAGAAAATATCCTATCTAGGATGGTTTGTATGTTTCTGACACAAGACTAGGCAGTGAAGATTCCAGGCCGAGGGAAGCAATGCCCGAACACATCTTGGAGGGGTAAGGCGGGATCATACTAGATGGTCCTGAAGGCAGGCGAGTACTGATCATGGGGCTTCAGCATAAACGAAATCTGGGACCCGAATGTACGATATGCTGGATTTCTTACCGCATTCCAGAGTGGGTGGCTGCTGTCGGTAAGGGATACAAGGATGGGAGTCCATCTAGGGACGTTGGTGATGGATGGGATCATGGTGCCCAAGAACAAGGTCAATCTGGGAGTGCCTATGTTGGCCAGGCCGTACGATATTTTGGGGAACACCTCAATAGGAAGTATGACCATGAGATTATGCGGACCGTTCCAGATCCTTCATGGCTGGGTTGCAGTTCAATGCGGTGGGTATGGCTTCCCAAACACCATCTATCCTCCAGGTGACGATCTGCGACCGTCCCTACTAAACATTTATAGAATTCGGCCCTTGACTCTCAATAAGGAGGAGATCAAACTCAAGATTTGAAACCATGAAAACTTCAAATTTCATATATTTCGGACCCCAGCTGGCTATATGGTAGATGACGGGCGAGGCCCAATGGAGCATAGGGAATACTTACAAAGCATCAAGGATGGTGTGCTGGTAGCCCAAATTGATGGGAAAATATTTTGTAAACCTTACGTGTCGACGAGGTTTTCCAGTCAATTTGGATGCATGCATCAGATGCCAAAGAAAGTGTATACAAAGGTTCAAGAGGATAGGCATCCCTACATCCTTCACCAATTGTGTCTTATGTTCACAGCTGGTGTCTTTGGTGAGGTCATTACTTTCCCCCCCATTGATGTTAATGCCGACCTATCAACAGAGTATGCTGACCATTGGATAACAATGTATCTGGAAGCGATTCTACGACGATGTATTCGACAGTTCAAGGTGACAAGTGTGGAGCCTAGATGATGAGAGAGTAGACAAAGCATTGCTGGGGCAGCGAGACTGAAGACTATCCAGGCAGCTAGTCCAACACAAGATGGAACCTCTATGGCAAGAGCATCACAAAGTGAGACCGTGCCTCTATCTTCTGAAAAGCGATGGTCCCATAGTCGACCTCATGGACCAGCCAGGGAACTTCTTGGAAAGTGGCTGAGATACCTCCTACAACTGACTACCAATGCCATTTTACCATCCTTATGGTTGACTTGGAGGACGCTGCGACAAACGATATGTCCAGAATCCCTGTGGCAGAAACTAGTGTGCACTGGACTTGACCTGCCGGATCTGGGGCGTATTCGGGTGGTGGAAAGGGTGGACTTTCATCATCGACATGCGTACTTGACAAATATGGACGTTTATGCGTGTTAGCGGTGGCGGTATGAAGAACCACATCTCCTGGTGAAAGTGATGCTCGACTAGGAGCACGACCCTAAGAAAATACCACCCGAAGATGATGATGAGGGTGATGAAGAAGAGGAAGGAGGATGAGGAGGAGGAGAAGAAAAAGAAGAAGAAGAAGAGTAGGAGAGATAAGAGGAAGCTGGAAGTGAGGGACCTCAGGGGACAACAACCTACCAAGGAAGCCCACATGAGAGCAGTGAAATTGGAGGCTCTGACACAGAAATGGACGAACAAATCAAGGTAAGTCTCAATTCTTATCTCCAGTGGACTTTATCTTTTCATAATTCGAATCTACTAACCAAACTTTTCCCTGTTCAGGAACACATCGATGATGATAGCCAAGAAGTTCCCCCTGCAGGGGACAAAAATGTATCAAATGGACGTGGAAGGATCTCTCCATTCATCCACACCCAGAACCAAACAGGGCAAAGGACTGATCATGACTGCAATGGGAGAGTGACTAGTAATGATTGATGTGGTTAGAAACAATCCAACAGGAGGGACCGAAATGGAGACCTTAGGGTCTCAGGCTATTCTCTCCATTCAGAATGATCTAGTTCCAATCATTGAATTAACAAGCGCTAAGGGATCTCCTGTAGTGGAAGCTCCTACCATGAATCAGGCATTGGATACTACTATTCTTGGATCTTATAAGTTTCTACCTTTGTAGGCTCACATATTTTATTGGGTAACTCGGCTGACCAATGTATCAGTCCCCAATGATGTGATCGTAAGATTGGAGGCTTGACAAACTGTTGAGTTCGGAACATCTGTGAAAGCTCTACCAATGACTGCACCAGTCCACGCAGAACCAATAATTCAAACTAGTCCCTCCCAGACACCCAGTGAGCATGAAGTTTCAATAATAGGTGATGCTACTGCTAGGGTTGAGCTCCAGGCTAGCAGGGGTGAGATCGCTGAAGAAGAAAGGATGCCATAAGAGGACCCCACCGCTGAACTCCTAGCTATTTTTCTTGAGTACATGCCTCTAGATCCTGAGGAAATGGACGACTATGATCCTGATGCAGCCAAAGTGATTCATATGACATGATTCAAGGCGTATAAGTGCATAAAATTCTTCCTCAGTCAATCAGAGGCAGAATGGATGAGTCAAATGGGGTCACTTCGCACATGGCTACGTTTTCTCTATGCTGCAGGGGTGGATGATCACCGTATTCATATAATAATTTGCGATTATATGGCTAAGAAGATATGAGAGAGTATCCAACACTCTGATATTTCTTGATGTCGGAAGGAATCATAGAATGCATAGAAGCTTCTTGGGGATGAGCAGGAAGTCTGATGCCTTGAAGAGCAGACAAATGAATGAGCTTCATTTATCACAAACCAATATGAGCTCATTGAATAGTTGAAGGCCCAACTAGAATATGTCCAAGAGTAAGCAATGCAGGCAAGCCATCAAATGCTTGAACTCTAAGATGAGCAAGAGTGAATGCAGGTCAGAGCCAACGAGCTCCGCTCTGCAGCTGCTAATGAAGAAATGGAGTTTAGGGAGTGGGAGACAATCCTAGAGGCCACATGTCATAAAGTGGCAGTACTGGAGCAGTCCATTGAAGGAGATAATCCATAAGGGATATGTTTTGGAAAAACTTATGAAACATGTTTTCTACCTTATTTACTTATCCTGAACTACGTTCAGGGACTTACTGCTTGCTTATTATTAGTTAGTGTATCTCAATCATAACTATAGAGTAATTAGAAATTAGTCCCTAAGCTCACGCAGGTCATACCTGGTGTGAGAAACAAGGGATATTGCATAATCATCCATTTTTGCATGAGAGTGATAACTAAACATTGAATACTCATGGTCTGCTATTGTTAAATGACCGCTCAGAGCATTTGGGTGGAGAGAGTCCATAACTGAAGGGTAAGATTACCAAAATAGTGAAATTGTCTTTCTCAACGTGCTCCAGTGCACGAGCAGGGTAACATCAGGGACGTCAAAACCCAACCAAACTAAAGGGGGATGGGAGGTGTGAGTCACGATACCCAAAATTCGGAACGCAATGATAATGGAGAGACAATAAAAGATAAATGTCGACCTTATTCAAGACACATCACCTATATTGCTAGACTAGAACGAGGATAAAAAAATGAGGGCCAACTACTGACTGTATTAAAAAACATAGGGCTTAACTCAAAATGTCATTTGATTCCTTACAGAACATTTTCCCAGGATGGTAGGTGAGCCAAAGTGGCATGGGACCAAACCGTTAGGGGGTTCACTCAGACATAAAATATGATGAGGATCTGAAAAAAGGGCACACAAAGTGTGGAGATGAGGTGACAAGCTGTTCGAATGGAGTCCAATACTCTTGAAACTACACTACTGTGATAAGAGTGCATTGTGTGTACGCATCATTCTGAATCAATATCAAACCTTTTTTTGGAAAGGACCTCTCTGGCAAGGACCAGGGATGGATTTCGATCTTTACGTCATGAAAATGAGGATGATAGACACGTAGTTTAGTGTCATATGGCAAGGAAGATACATGGAATAGTTTAACATCATATGACCAGGACATTGCACATAGTTTAAGGTCATACCTCATAGATCCTGGTTAATAGTTTAAATTTATGTTACACAGACTAGGGATTCCCAATTTAGGGTTATATAGTTTGGACTATAATTAGGGGTGAAGACCAGGAAGGGTTAATGAACTTGTGGATGGGCCTGAGGCGAGGTTCCCGGGTGTCCCTACATATCCTGTGAGGATAGGAATCAAGCCACACATAGTTCTTGAACTAAAACATGGTTAGAAACCAACAATGGTTGGGGTAATCCTCTCTAGAGAGGAAACTAAAGCATCCCATAATTGTTATTGGGGCATCCTGAACTTATCTAGGGTGGGGCCGCAGTTTATGGTCATGCGTTGGAGGACATGGGAACCCCGAGGGAGAGATATGAGGTTTATTACATAAAATTTACATGAATGGGACAAAGGAAGTCCACACCACACCACACATCCCTAAAAGGGGGCTAGGGCCAAGAGGCCAGAAATATGAAAGAGGTTGCGGCTGGACCTTAGATGAAGAGTCTAGGCATCACTATGTATCTCATGAGAATGAGAATCAAGACATACATAGTTCTTGAGAATCTTATGTAATATGGTTAGTACCAAAAGGAACGATATCCTCTCAGATGAGGAAAATCGTAGTTATTACATGGTTTAATGTCATGTGAACTAGGACACTGAAATTCTTAGTTTAAAGGTCGTAGAGTTTAGACCAAAAGGAGAAGATTCTCGAAGTGAAAATATGTGATGCAACACCATAAAGAAACCCGACGTGAATGAGGACAAGGTAGTCTGCACCGCATTACAAATTTCCAAGAGAACGCACACAATTTAAATTCATGATGCCAGGACTAGGGGACTGGAGCTCCTAGTTTAAGGTCATAGAGTTCAAACCAAAAGGAAGTGTTTCTCTTCCATACATGCATAAACCTTACCAAAATCCCAAATCCCACATGATCCATACTCGGTGTGGGAAACAAGGGCATATAAGATATTTACAATGCATGAAAGCACATAGTAGGGGACGAAGGTGCAGAGTCAAATATGGATAGTGGTTCATCCTCTCAATGTGAAATGGTGAATGGAGGTATAAAACTGAGGGTGTTGAATTTTTGTCTAAACATGATGAACTGGAAAGGGATGTGAATCATGAAACCAATATTTAGGGCATAACAGGGTTGGTGTATTGATAGAGGATAACTGTTGACTGTATTTGAAGCATAATATCCATATCGTATGACCTGGGATGGGACTAACAAGTGAGGGTTGACCAATGACCATATTCATGATTTGGGACTTGTTTCAAATGTCATTCGAGATCCTCCGACATGTTGGCCCAAAATGGTAGGCGAGCCATAAGGCCGAGCATCCATAACACTCGGGGGTCCTTTCAGATGTGAGAAATGATGGAGACCCAAATAAAGGTACATGTGAAGCATGGAGATGGAATGAAATCATGTTCATGCAGAACCCAACACTCTAGGTCCTAAACCACAGTGCATATGAGCACACTATTAAGGAATAACAGAGGTTGAGGGGCCTATTTAATGGTGGAAAACTCAAGAAAGAGAGTGGAGGAAAGGGGAAATCTGAGGCTGGAACTAAAGACAAAATTTATGGGTGTTCCCACATATCCCATGAGAATGGGAATCAAGACACACATAGTTTTGGAATTCCATGCAGTTTAACATCATACAGTAAGGATATAGATGAAAGAAATGTCTCAAAAAGTTAATGAGTATAGCGTGGAAAAAATAGCCCGACGTGAATAAGGACAAAGAATCCCCGTACCACACCACGCACTCCCAAGAGGAGACCCGAGCCAAGGGGCCGAAATAAGGGGATTTTGGAAATTTTTTTGTAGTTTAACATCATGAAGGATGAAGGGATACTTACCTTTTAAGGTCATGCATAAAGGACCATAAATGATTTGCATTTTGATGTCTTGAAAGCAGGACAAAACAATTTAATGTCACGTAGGATGAGTGAAATGTTAGTTTAAGGTCATAGAATTCAGACTATAAGATAAGGTCAAAAGGGCCAAAAAGGTTGAGGAACCTAGGGTTGGACCCAAAGAAAAAATGTCCGGGCATTACTACGTATATTGTGAGGGCAGTAATCAATCCACACATAATTCTAAAATCCCGTGCAGTTTAACATCATATGGTAAGGACATATAGGGAAGGGAGATATTCTTAAGGGAGGCACATGGTGTGTCTATTGTAAACCCGGCGTGAATGAGGAAAAAGTAAACACCACACCACATTCTTACAAAAGGAGTCTCAGGCTGTAAGGATAAAAATGGGAAACTTGGGGTTGGACTCGAAGAAAAAATGTATGGGTGTTCCTACATATCCCATAAAGATGAGAATCAATCCATACATAGTTCTAGAATATTGTGTAGTTTAACTTCATATGGTAAGTATGCAAGGTAAAAGGAGATGTTCTGGAGGGAGGGGAACATGGTGCGGTAGTTGAAAACCCAACGTGAATGAGGAAAAAATAATTCCACATCACACCATATTCATCCCTCGAAGAAAACTAAACCCGTAGGAGGAAACCAAGGATATGGAAATATTTGTTGGGATGGACCTGAAGAAATAATTTCTGGGTGTTCCTACATATCCTGCGAGGGCAGGAATTAAGACACACATAGTTCTTGAATGCCATGCAGTTTAACATCATATGGTAAGGATGTAGAAGAAAGGGTGTCTCAATGGGATGTGTGTGGCGTGGAAAAAATAGCCCGACATGAATAAGGAAAAAGAGTCCGTACCACACTGCACAATCCCAAGAGAGAACTTAATCCAAGGGGCTAGAAAGGTCAAGGGACCTAAGGCTGGGCCACAAATGAAAGGTTTGTGTGTCACTATGTATCCTATAAGGATGGGAATCAATCCATAATTAGTTCTAGGAATTCCGTGCTATTTAACATGATGCGACAAAGACACAAAAGATATTAGTTTAAGGTCGTAGAGCTCGAACCGTGTGTGCGTGGGACAAAGGGGTAGAAAAAGGTGAATCAATGCACCTGATATTTGGGATACCATGAGGAAAAAACTAATTATATAGGATAACTTCTAACCATGTTTTCAACACAGTATTCATATTGTGTGACCTAGAATGGGAACAAACAAGTGAGCATCGATTGCTGACTATATTCACAACATGGGACTTTTATCAAATTTTTGTTCAAGACCCTATGAGACGTTGGCCTAGATTTTTAGGAGAGACAAGGTGGAATGTGAATAGGATTCTAGGGGGTCCTTTTGGATGTGAAAGATTATGAAGAACCCAAATGAAGGGATGCATGAAGGGTGGCAGTACCTGTGCAATTTAACATCTTGCAGCAAGGATGGGAGAGATATTAGTTTAAGGTCATAGAGCTCGGACCATGAGGTATGTTTACTGCTTGTAGTTTATTTTTATAAAGGATGAAAGGGATATTAGTTTGAGGTCATAGAGATCAGATCATTTGTAGTTTATCATCATGCAAGATGATAGGGACCACTTAGGTGAAGTACTACTTGAGGAACTTGGCATTGGTGGGAGGAGTAATATGCTCACCATCCATGGTGAACAGGGAGTATGCACCATTAGGGTAAACCTTGTGAATGATGTAAGGTCCCTCCTACTTTAGATCCAACTTTAGTGGCTTTCTACTAGGTATCATTGGAATTCTCAGGGCTAGTACCATTTCACCTTAAAGGAAAGAGCAGAGACAAACTTTCTTATTGAAATCTTTGGCTATTGTGTTTTAATACCTCACCAAATTGTGCAAGGCATGAAGCCTGTTCTCATCGAGAGCTTCCAGTTTATCCAGATAGAATTCTTCTACTCTTTTTGACATCTGATGATCATAGAAAACTGTGTGGAGTGATGGTAGCTGAATCTTGATGGGCAAGACTACCTCTATTACGCACACCAAGGAATATGGAGTCACCTGGGTGGAATTACGAGTCGTTGTCTGGTAAGCCCAGAGAGCATTGGGGGGATTATTCAACCAACTCTTCTTATTCTAACCAACCATGTTATACAAGATGTTAGAGAGGGTTTTGTTGAATGCCTTGATCTTCCCATTTTCTTGTGCATGATAGCGAGAGGTATGATTAGAATAAAAATTTTACTTGGCATATAATTTATTTAGCTTGGTTGCCTGGAAGTTGGTGCTATTATTGGTGAGGAAGGTGTGAGGGACTTTGAATCGGTGAATGATATTGGAGCTCACGAAGTCAATGATGGAATGATCCTTAACTTCTTTGAGTATAATTTCTTCTACCCACTTGGGAAAGAAATCTACAGCGGTTAGGATGAACCTGCATTGGCGAGCTATTACTGGTGGATATGGTCCCATGACATCAAGTCCCTAGACCACAAAGGGCCAAGAGTAATTGGTAGTATAGAGAGGCTATGGTAGCCGATGCAAAAAAATTATCATGGATCTGGAATGCATGACACCTTTTGGAGAACTCAATACAGTCATGGACCAGGGTGGGCCAAAATTAGCCCAACCTTTGGATATGATGAGAGAGTTTCGTCCCTACCTGATGAGCTCCATAGGAATCGACATGAACTTCCTACATAACCTGGGGAATATCATATCCTTGAATACAATGAAGAAGAATCCCATTAAACCTACATCTATAGAGGATCTGCTCAAGATTGAGACTACTCTAGAGAGTGAAATGCACTACGCGTTGACAGACTCGCTCAAGTTCGGATCAGTCTATCGAAATATTAACTTGTTGGAGATAATTGACCAAGGGAGTTGTCTAATTAGGGGTCTTCACTACTATGATAGGGGGAGCTGGGGGTCTTGATGTGGATGCATTAGTGGTGAGACCACTTACCTGCTAGCTATCCCCATCACCTGGGGTGACGGGAGCAATGACTCTTTGATACGACACATGGATAATCAAGTAATCCTAGTTAGGCTCTACAAGAGATATAGTAGGGTTGGACAAGGCATCATCTTGACTATTTTGTGACTGAGGGATATGAGTAACTTCAGGCCAAGAAGGGAACTGGGCCATCAACTGGCGAGTTCCCTCTAGCAAGGGTACGAGCTCTGGATTCCTAAAAATATAGTCACCATTGATCTATTTAATAACCAACTCAAATTCCCCCTTCACATGTAGGTGGGGAACATCAATATTGAGGGCTAGCTCAAGGACAGTGATGAGTGCCTCATACTCTGACATGTTGTTGGTGTAGCACATCCTTCTGACAATAGGAATGAATAGGGAAAAATGGCCTGTGCAGGTGTGGTAAACACAATACCTAGACCTACCCTGTTAAGCCTAGGATCATTGAGCCTTATACCAGTTAGAATTTCCAATGCACCATCAAAGTGAATTTTCCAACACGACATGACTTGATCCACCGAGAGGATTGCCTCATCTAGGAAATCATGATCTAGAGACTACTCTATGGGGGTCGGATGGGCAGCAAGGAAGTCTGCGAGTGCCTGCCCCTTGATATTTTTTTGGGGGACAAACATAATGTAAAAATATTTAAGGATCACTAACCACTGATCAGGATGACCTACTAACATGGGGTGGTTCAGAATGCACTTTAGTGAATCCACACGGGACACTAGTTGTATCTCATGGTGCTGTAAGTAATGTCGCAATTTTTGGACTACAAATACCAGTGCAAGACAACTCTTCTCAATAGAAAAATATCTGGTCTCTATATCGAGGATCATGTAGCTGATATAGTATAAACTATTTTATGTTCTCTCATTGTTCTTCTGTGTGAGAAGGGCATCAGGGGATTTTTCTAGGGTAGTCACATAAAGGACCAACATCTTTCTGAAAATGGGTGGAATCAGAAATAGAGGCTGTAGTAGGTACTTCTTGTTCTCCTCAAAATCATCCTAACACTCTTCATAGTAATAGTAATCAATACATTTCTTCATGATCTAGGGAAAAGGTTTACACTTTCCAGCCAGATTCACGATGAATCGAGGTATGTAGGCTAAGTGGTCTTGAAAACTTCGGAGCTCTAGGAGGTTTCTCAGAGGAGGAATACATATAATAGCCTTGATATTCTCCAGATCGATCTCGATGCCTCTATATCTAACGACGAAGCCGAGAAACTTTCCATAGATAACCCCAAAGGCACACTTAAAGGGGTTTATCTTCATATGGTATGAGCGAAGGAATCCGAACACTTTCTCAAGATCCCTAAGATGGTCTTAACGTTTTTGGGATATTCCCACCAAATAATCCATGTAAAATTCCACTAACGTCTGAAGGATTGGCTTGAATATGCGGTTCATGGCACACTGATATGTGGAACCTGCATTCTTCAGACTGAAAGACATTACTTGGTAGCAGAAGGTACCTTGCGGTGCTATGAAAGTGGTAGAATCTTCGTCCTCGGGATCCATTCAAATTTTATTATATCCAGAATACCTATCTATGAAGAAGAGAACTTGGAATCAAGTGCTAGCATCAATCAACACCTCTATTGTAGGAAGGGGAAAATTATCCTTCAGACAGTGAGGGTTGAGATCCTAGAAGTCGATGCAGACTCTGATATGTCTGTTCTTATATTATATGAGAACGATGTTGGATAGACATCTTGGGTAATGGACTTCCTTGAATAAGTTGGATTGAATGATCTTATCAACTTCTTCCTCGACCATAGCACCATGAGAAGGTTGCATCTTTCTAGGAGGAAATTTAAACCCGTTATGGTTCTTTGGGAGACTAAGGTGGTGGATGGTGACCTGAGGATCCAGTCCTGCCATATCACCATAGATTTAGGCGAACACATCTTGATTCTACTTCAAGAAATCCACATACTATTGTTTCTCTTCCGTAGGCATAGCTGTGTTGATCTGTGTCGGAGTCAGATCTGTCTTGGTACCGAGGTTCACCTGTACCAACTCATCAATGGTGGTGGAGACACCTTCCTCGAATGCGAGAGGTGTGTCTTCCAAATTCTCTTCATCTTCTGCAGTGAGATAATCATTTGTAGAGGGAAATTCTTCTGAGTTGGATGATCCTGACGAAATGCTAGTGTCGGCCTGAGCAGCGGTGGAATCATCATTGGGTGACCCCTGCGCTATTGAAACCATGGAGAATAAAGCTATTGATCTGATCCCATCAGGCTTTCGACCTAATGGGCCACACTTGATAATATTGAAGCACTGGTGATGCGTCATCTTGATCCGGTTCAACCCATCTCATAGAAACAATCAAGTATGACGTATTTCCATTTCCATGGGGCAAATATCCTAATACCTTATAGGGTTAAGGGGCTCTGGGATCACTTAAGCTTGATTCGTATAAGAGTATGAAGTGATATTCTTGCGCTCCTTACGCTAGGGAATGAGATTTCCCTTTGTCCTATAGATGAAAAAGTAGTATCCTAGGCCTGGGGTCATAGCCTCCAATTAGTGAATTGGAAAAATATAGGTATCATCCAGGTCTTCCAATGGGTCAGCCATAATGGTAGTATGATCAACATAATTGTCCTGAATCTTCTTGTCCTTGCTCTTGTAGTATTCGACATCTAAGTAGTGGGATTATCAAGAATAAAAGGGAGACACATCACCTTAGAGCACACCCACTCGACCATTAAGGGAGTAATTGAGCCTTTGGTGAAATGTGGAGGGGACCTCTACATGTAGATAGAGCCAGGATCTACCCATCAACATGTTATAAGCGGTGTTCTAAGTTACAACCATGAACTCAGTGCTGGAAATTGGGCCCCTAAACTGGGTTTTCAGGAAGATACTGCCAATCGGTGTCTACTTAGTCCTGTCATAACCTTGAATCTTTAGGTCGGAGGGACTCAAATTTGTTTCAGATAGTCCTATCTTGTGGTGCGTCTGGTTTTGGATAAGATTGATCCCAGAACCTATGTCAAGAAGACAATGATGTACTTCCACACCATTAAACTATATAGTGATGTACATTGGATGGATGTGCACCCTAATAAGAGAACCTTAATCTTCTCATGAGAAAGAAATGATGTACTAACATTCTGCATGCTTGACTTCCTCAACATGGAAGGATTTTGCATCTTCTACCTCTGTCTCATACTAGAGGGGGATTCTTAAAGCCTCTGTGAGGGCTTCATGCATGTATGTAGACAAGAAGAGAGACTTGAGGATCAAGATCCTCTCAGGAATACTGGCAAGGTGATTGAGAACATCATACTTCCATTCCAGGTGCACATTTCTGCTAACAGGAGGTCGCTCAATGGTTGGAGGTATGACATGTGCTGCTGGTTGAAACAACAGATTCTAGCTGGTGCTGGGAATGTCTCACTGCATACTATTAAAACCATGAAGAATGAAAACTAGATGACGGTCAAATGAATGAGGTCTTTCCACAACTGAATACAGTTGATCATGGCGCAGTTGTGGTGGCTCTACCTGATCGAGTAATATGAACGGAGGTGGGGGCGAATCTAATGAAAGAAGATGAGAAGGCTACGCATGCTGAGCTCTGCGCTGGGTCTGCTGTCTAGTCTTGGTGTCATGAACGTCTTGACTGGATGCACTGGATAATGCATTCTGATGATTCAAATATCCATGGATTCGTTAACGTTGGCATCAACTGGGAACATTAGGAAGATCTGGCTGGCACTCTTCATTATTAGGAACTATGTAGTGGTTTAACAGTTCGATGGTATTCACTGAGGCATACTCATGATCATCACTTGAAGAGTCCTCCGTTTTTGGGAGGATTCTAGGGGCAATCCCCATCTCTAAGGGAATTAAGTCTCCAAGAGTACATGATGACTTTATAATTGGTGGAGGGCTTTGTTTTCCCTTGTGTCATCGACGCTTGCTATTCTGAGAGGGAGAAGGCTGAGACATTGATGCAGAGGTAGTATCCGAAGGTAGCATAGAAACTTATGAATTATTGGTCTGATTTAAACATTCACAAATAATACCATGGGCACAGGTGACTACACTGCGATCTATCTAGTTGTCATACTTTTGAGACCCATGGCTAGAAAATTGCTGCCATTCACCCTCACTATCACCATCAAGATTTGCAGACACACATGGCACCTATGCTGGGGCCAGACCCAACCTAACTATGTTGTTATTGACTTGGTCATGGAGCCAATATTTGAACACATAACACTACTTGATATCGTGTCCAAGGAACTGGTGATAGGGGAAGTAGTCAGGGCGATCAGTGAGATCTATCTCTTCGGGACTCCTACATTCTGGCAACCAAAATATTCCCTGATCTAAGGCACTTTAGAAATATTCAGGGACACGAGCCTCATTGAATGAGTAGTTATGGTTTCTTCAATATAGAAAAGGAGATTTGGGAGCCTGGACCCGATGAGGGGATGGCAGAGCCTAACGAGGAGGTAAAACCTAGTTGTCTCGCCTTGACAATGGTGGTGTGTTACGCGGTAGTGCCTGTCGATTCTGAGGTGGGTGAACCTGAGCCGTAGGTTGAGCCTGAGGTGGTGGCCCTTGGCGAGGCTATGGAGGTGGCTCTACCGGTAATAATTCTAGCTGTATAGGGCCCTCTATTTGTGCAACAACAGTGGTCTCGACCTTGGTGGCTCTTCTTGTGGGAGTTGAGGGAGGTAGTGGGTGTGCCTTCTTGGATTACTACAAAGCTTCCTCTAGATGATGAGCTTTGTTAGAGAAATCCCTAAATCCACATAGGAAGTTCTAAGTGATGAGATAATGGATCAGTTCGGTCTTCACATTCCCTATGCACATCATTAGCATCTATTCCTAAGTTAGAGACATGTCGAGTGAATATGTGAGGCCATTCCACCTAACAAAAAATTCCATGACTCACTCATCCAACCTTTTCTTTCACTTGAAGAGGTCGAAAATACTAGTCTTCTGGGTGGTGGAACTGAACTAGTAGAGAAAATTCCTATGAAGATCCTCCTAAACAACTATGGACCCAATGGGTAATTGATTGTACTAGACAAATACAGGCCCTTCTAGTGTCTGTATAAAACACTGGATCTTAGTGGCCTCCTGCTATGCTGGAGTTCCCAGCATGGGTCCACAACTTGAAATAAAGTGGGCCAGATGCTACAGCGGGTCACCCGTCCCATTAAAAAGGGAGAAAGTAGGATTTTCAAAACCCGGGAGTACTGACATATCATCCAACTATACTGGATACGACTTACCATCAAGAAGGATTTCCACCTATCGAGTTTCCAGAGCCTTGAGGCGATAAATAAGAGAATCCATTAGATCATCGTGACAAGGATTACTATCTTGGAAAGGGTATCTGGCCACCAATGCATTGGAAGGTTCTTCAACGTGGTAGGCTGGCTAAGAGGCTCGTGAAGTGGCTGGTGGGATGACCTGAGTGGTCGCTAGAAGAACCTATGGAGTGACCGATAAAGCTTGAGTAGCGGCCGATAGAACCTGATCCGGGTCCTAAGGAAGGTTTTTGCGTAGCTCGGGTGGGTTTGGTGATGCATATCGTGCTTGCTTTCCATAAAATTTAGCTTCTACCTAATCTGGATGGGCAGGGTTATAGAGATCACTAGAAGGCACCTCACTGGGGGGGGGGAGAGCTGTGCCTGTCCCTATTGTCCATAACGAGGGTTACCGTAATCTGGTCTTTGTTCTGCCACAAGTTCAGAAAGGAGTTCATCAACAATATTCTTCTATTTAGTGATCTGCTGATGCAACACAACCTTTTCAGGATCATCCTCCATCTTATGCACTAAGCTAGATGGGTTGGGGGTTTGATGGTCCTAGCGTGCTCCTTACCCTTGCTAGGGTCTTGAATGAAAGAAAACGACTCATTGGGTTCTCCGAGGCCAAGTGTCATCCTTTGTTGGTGAGTATGGATACCTGTACGGTCTTTCAGGTGTTTTGCTGCCCCAGTGAGTTGTTCAACTTCTCCAGGCCCTGTGCTGATGCCCCCTTTCAAGTATATCTCTGGAATGACCATATTTACTGTGACAACGCCTGAAGGCATATCCTCGATATCACTGGGTGAACCAGGTTGGCATAGGATAGGACTGAAATGTAGGGAAGCATACTGCTCCCAGCCATAGATTTGGACATGTGGAGAATCATCCTTAATAACTATATAGAGCATTGTAAAGCTCTGGATGCATCGTTTCTGGAGGGTTTGATGATAACCAGGCGATGTAGGGTGCTGATCAATAGGGAGTGAGACCAACTCAACTAGGTGGAACTGCTGGACAATATCATCAAAGTATTCCTGGATTTTTGGGTAAGCTAATTGTTAATAATGGATATAGAAATGGATTGTCCCTAAGGTTTTACAGAAGCACATAACCTCGTCCTGGGTGAGGGAATCCGAAATATTGAATCTTGCAGTTATAATTGACCATAATATCTCAGGGAAATGGTCCGTTGTGAGAATTTCCCAGAAACTTATTAGATTTGACTCGGGATACGACCCTTGGTTTCCCCATTCATCAAATGGGGGTGGTTGAGGGATCGGTAGCGGCACTGACATGGACCGTTGCAGTGGTAAATTGGGCGGTGGAGAGTACGGTGCGCGAGATGAAAAATTGCTGCATATTGGGTTATCTTCTAGAGAATAAACTGGTTGAATCACCACATCCCTATAGGATGGGGTGCTTACAAATGCTTTCTACATAGGAGGGGCAGTCATTGGTAGTGGATCAGGCTGGTTCTCTTCATTGACCAGTCCCCAGAACAATTCTCTGTGATCTCTTGTCGAGGTAGAGAATGATTCTGGTGATGATAGGGAGGTTTGCACAATAAGACCCTGGAAATGATCCAAATCTTCCTCCTCTTATATGTATCTATGGAGGGAATCAAGGATCAGGTGCATCTCACTTTTTGGGAGGATAAGGATGATACACCTAGTTCCTACCCCAGACTCCGATACAAAAGATTAGGGTGAGGGTTCCATCACCGAGTTGCACTCCACTTCAGAGTTTGAAAAGTGGACAAGCTTGATTGCGATATGAGGTTTCTCAAGGTTCTTCCTCTGGTGGCGCTGACCTGCCCTCCTACCCTAGGATGGTTCTTCAATGCATGGTAGATATTTGAAACGGGGAGGACCTCCACTTTGATGAGCCAAGGTGTGAGGAGCACCCAAGAAAATGTAAAATGGAACATAGGGAGGACCTCCGTGGTTGGGATTACTGGAATGAGGAGGGGATCCTATTGTGTGGTGACTATACAAGGAGGACCTTCACATTGATAGATTGAAATATGAGGAGAACCACCATACTTGAGACCATGGGAAATAGGAGGACCTTCGTGTAGAGGGTCAACAAGACGGGGAGGATCTCCACTTGGACTAATGATGGTTGTATGGGGAGGACCTCTACTTTGGTTGGCGGCGGTATGGGGAGTACCTGCATTCTGAATATCATCACCACGGGTCAGCTCGTAATGGATGATACTTGCACCCGTGGTTATAAAAGTCAACCCAGCCTACCCAGGGGGTGGTTGGGATCTCAATCCCGATTGGGTGTAGTGGTGCCCCTACTCTATAGTAATAGGGAGCTGGTAACACACATCAGTGGTGACTTGGGCCACTAAAGCTATAGAATATGATGCCCCCCTGGCGGGCATCCTCCCGAGCTTGCACCCAACGTTGACATCAGGTCAACCGAGCTAGGGATGACTGTGCAGGGTTATGGACCACCTATTCTTTAGTCTATAGGACCAGTTGGCGGTGTTGACGTGGCCTGGTGGGAGCCCTGCTTGGAAGTCCCGTGGACAAAGTTACAACCAGGAGGACTCAGAAACACCTTACTTTTTCGATGTAAGGGAGTGAGTCATAAGAGCATTACGAGGAGAGGATCCCAAAATGATTGAATGTTGGAGTGGGGAGAAGCGGCTCCCTATGCGACACTTGAGGGCGGTGGTGTCGGTGGGTCATAGAAGCCTCCAAATCTTTACAGGACACATCCCTCATCAGGATGATTCCCTCATGTTCGTATCATTGAATAAAAGTATCAATCACTCTCCTTTGAATAAATTCAGAGGGTGAGATGGGGCATGGGCGCCCGGTATCTATGGTCATGGGGGTTGTCACAGAAGAGGTGAAACCATGCGGGATTGCTACATTTGTATTGTCCCTGCCCCTATGTCTTTGGGTGGGAGGTGATTGGTTTCCTACACTTGTAGCTTGGGTCCTACAAAGAAGGAAGATTCATCCATCTATACAGATAATAGGAAAGCGATGCCCAGTGTCCTAGCACTATTCAGTCTTCTATGGCTAGATAGAAAGATCCACGCTAACAACATCATAGAATGAGATTCCCAATGATTAACTACCCCAAATCCTGGTGATTTTCATACAAGTTCCACAATTTTCTTGATGGGACCTGGTGCCAGATAGCTGGATCCGACAACACGCTCATCTTTTGATGCCTCAAATGCTACTAAACCCCATTTTGAGGAGAAGAAATTCATGTCGGGTTCACCATTTTTGTTTCTGATGCTTTCACCAGGGTGCACATTGTCTATAAGGACGCGCTAATTGTCACCATGAATTCCCACTTTCCAAAGGTAGGCAACATTTATCACTATTTTAGAGTCATTTCCTCCTTGATCAAAATGGGATGATGGGATGCCAGTTTCTCTTTCTATAGATTCATCCTCAGAATTTATCGCATAGTTCGGGTCTCCCTCAAATATTAAGATGTTGTTCATGAAACTCTTCTCAGTGCCATATCTTTATGGATGTCAGTTAATTATGCTATTATTTTTAGGATATTCCTAAGGGGGTCAAGTCAGGGAAGCAACTTTCGGTATAGAGAGTAGTCACATTGGGGCATCGCTGGCATGTCTGGACATTGAAACACTAGTACACTTAGATTTTCCCTTATCAGAGGGCTTCTTGAGGGCGTGGAATCCTAAGGAATCCCTCATCAAATACAGAGAATTATATGCTGGAGGCATGTCTCTGAGGTTTTCCTCGGCTTACCATGTTTAATATAACACCCCAAGGTTTTGAAAATAAATATTGAATGCATGAAACACTGAGTCCCTACAAAACAACACATTTTATAATTACCCATTAAACAAAACTTTGCCTCTATAATTGTAACACCCAGAGTTGCAGTAAAAATAATAATTTTAAATAAATTATAATTTAAGTAAATATGTTATAAATGTATGTAATATGTTTACTTATAAAAAAATATATATTTAGTGATAATAATAAGCAATGTATTTTATATATGTAATTGTTTTATATATTAAGTTTTGGATTATTATCATTATAAAATTATGATTAAATTAATTTGTTATAAAATTATTAATAAAACTAATATTATTATAAAATAATAATTTTACTATGCATTCCATTTTTAAATTATTATATGACATTATGTAGTGATATACATTATTTTAATTTATGAAAACGGATGAATAATTATATACTTTCGTATATTTTCAAAAATGATATATATATGAAATTATAATTATTGTTTTTAGATTATCATTTTATAAAATTTTCACTAATATGTATTTTGTTTAAAAATTATAGCTATTCAATTTAACCATTTATAAAATTAGTTTATTATTTGTTTTATAAAATTTTATTAAGTTAAAATAAAATGACATAATTATGTTTTATTAAAATAAATAAATATAATAAAATTTGTTGTTATTAGTATTGAAATTTCATGTATATAATATATGTTTATAAATAATAATAAATACATTTTTATTGGTTTCAACTTAATTGGAATGTTATTTAAAAAAAAAATTATATTAAGATTTATAATATGAATTATAAATATATATATATGATTTATAACTTTAAATATATATATATATATATTTATATATAATTGGTTTCTTTTTAATGAAATTATTTATGTTATGATTTATATATATAAAAATATATGTTTATAAATTTAATAAATAAAAAAATTATATTCTTTACTTTTAAAAAGTAAGGTTTTATTATTTAAAACCTTTATTAAAGTATTAATATTTTATTATAAAAACTTTTGACTTTGTATAAATAATGATAGTAATATAATAATAATAAAATATGAAAAAAGGGAAAATGTGGGTAGGAGGTTTCACAGGTTGTTGTGTGGGTTTTAAAAAAAAAATATATACTAAAATGATAATGTTATCATAATAATAATAATAAACGAATAAAATAATAATAAAAAAACAAAAAACAAAGAGGAAGTCGTCTTCTTCCTGGGTGCTACAACCAGGGTCGGCGACGACCCTCCCGAACCTCCAGCGACGCCACACCGCGACACCTCGCCGGACTAGCACCGTCCGCCCGACCACCACCACGCCGTCGCCTCACCATCGGCCACACGAGCACCTCCTCACACTGACGCCCCACACGACTCCTCACAGTCATCTTCCCCAGTGGGCCGTCTCCCTCATTCCTCTCCCTCTCCACTATCTCTCATCGGCCCATGACTCCCCTAAGGATCCCCTTAACCTCTCTTTTCCATGATCGTACTCCCCCTAACGCCTCATCACTTATCCTCCTGAGATCCTCCTTGGGTAAGGTTATATAAAATATATATATATATATATATGTTTGCATTATTGTATCATGGAGCCCCTCTCGACTCAAAGGCTCGTCAAGCGGTAGGGTCCCCTGTTGTTGGAGCCGAGGCCTGTTGAACCTTTTAAAATCCCTCTCCCATGCAACCGAACCCTACGGGTTCATCTCTTGCTCCCCTCCAGCTCTCTCTCTATCAAGCTTCCCAATACCTCCAGTGTGCTCCTCCCTCTTTCGAACCTCCTCCTTCATATCGGTAAGGGGATTACTTCCATTTTAAGAAAAATGAAAAACCAAATATGCACACACTGTGTATAATCAGTTATATATATAATATATATATATATATATATATATATATATATATTTTCAGTATTTGGAATCATTTCTCTTCCTCTTTCAAAACAGAGTGTATGGATTTGAAATGCTATCACCTAAATGGTAAAAGGGTTTTGTTTCTGTTTGGTTTTTATTCTAAAACCAGTATGATACATTCTATATATATATATATATATATATATAATTTTATAATATGTATGTTTATACTCCTTAAACTCTCCCTGTTTAAAGGCTTCCATGGGGGTTGGACATGTTTTATAGAAATTTAGGTAGGGGTTTTATTTTAGAAGTTTTTTTAGTTTTACAAAACCTATAATAAGAGGTTCTGTATATATGATTTATAAAAATATATATATATGTACATAACAACCTCTTCTCTATTTTATGATTTTCAAATAAGTCATTGAAATATTAATTAAGATACATATGGGTATGTGCTATTTAGGAGTTTAACTTGGAAGATTTTTCTTTAAGAAAAACCCAAATTATACCATGTGTATAATCAAGTGTATATAAATAAATATATATATATATTTTCCCATCCTAAATCTATTTTAAGGGTTTTCAAATAAATCAGTATGTTTCACAAAGGATTATATACTCATAAGGGTTGTTTTGAAATTTACTTTTAATATGCAAATCCCTTTTTGTAAACTTTGTATATAAATATATATGTATAATTATGTAATTATACACATAAGTTTTCCAATACAAGTAATTATGATTTTTAAGACATGAATACTAACCCTTAAATAATATTTTAGATGCTAATTAGGCTTTTGGTTTAAGTGTAATTATGTTATAGTTTAAAACCATAGTTTTTATAAATTTATGTATTTGTGGTTTCATATAAATAATAAACCCTATATGGTTTGGTTTCCACCAAATAAATTGTTATGGGTTAGAGTTATTTTAATCTTAGGGAATTTAATGAACCTAATAACCCATTATTTGGAGTGGTATGGGACACCCCAAATAATAACACTTGAATTAGGTATCCAAAGTGGTATGGGACGCCTTGGATACATAAGCCCCCTAAGACTTAATAGGATCATGTTGGACTTATTATGTGACAGGTGGGGACCGCTATAGCCCCTCGATGCATCGGTAGGTCTCATGAGACAAATCAGTGTCATGGCACGAGGCCTGACAATAGTTACGGTTCAAGTGAAATTCCTATACATAGATAATAATGGTGTTGGCACGAGGCCTTGATAGAGTCTGGCATTATACCCTCCTCTTAATGTTTTAGTAAGTGACCAACCATGGGATTTTCCGACTAGTAGGATATCCCTGGTTCAGAGACTTTTGTGTGCACATGATGGATTAATGGAATGACATGATATGTTTCAGTAGTTTTGGACTTGGACCACTTAACAACAACTTTATGACATTACATGTGAAAAGATATAGATATGGCCATCATGATATGTGCACCATTTTATGTTCATTATTACAACATTTTGTTTATGTCTTGTGCACTCAGAGCTGCCTTGCTAGTAGTTTTCATTACCCTGCATGTTGTTAATGGTCATGTATTATTCAAGCATTTTATTTCCCTTGTTGGAACTGCGTACTATGATCATGCTTAAAGGCTATGTTAGAAGTTAAACAGTTTTCTTTTAATAAGATGTTTAAAGTTTAATTTCAGTAGTTAATATTTTTCAAGTAAAGAAAGTTTATTTTCAAATGGTTTTAACACCCCTTACTAAGAATAATTTTGCTCACCCTACGTTTTAAATGAAATTTTTTCAGGTATCAGTCATGTCTTCCAAGAAGTTTTAGAATGCAATTGGTTTTCCAGAACCTGAACCTCATGATCCTCTGTATCATGAGACATGATGTGAATGTAATGTAATAATTATGGAACATAATGTCTCATGGTCACCGCCTCCGGGCACTCTCAGGCTAGATCCTTATAGTTGGTATTAGAGGAATGGTTTAGACAACCCTAGAAAATTAGAACAACTCTAAAAAAAAGCTTAAGTCATGTCTTACTAAGTAGGATTTGTCTTTTTTCAATTTTCAGATGGCAGACGAAAGATCACTAACAAGTCTTTTGTCCCTTCCAACTGAAATTCTTGAGACCATAGTTGCCAAGTCCTGTTCGGAATATTATGACTCCTATGGGAACCTACGTATGACCTGCAAACATCTTTATCATGTATCTAGCAGTCCAAGGGTCCTTCATCTCTATCAAGGATCAGGATTCGTCTATTTTCTCATGATGCATGCACAACTTCCGTTATATGCACGTCAAGGAAAGTACTTTGAGGTACTTTTCAAGTGTTTCACCCTGGCTGATGATTTTCTGTCTCTGGGAGACTTTCAAGAAGCTGCACAAGAGGGTGACCTCCGTGCAACATATATGTGTCAAGTCCTGTCCTACTGTTTACATGGTTGGGTTAGAGACTTTGAACTTCTAATGGTTGAGTCATTCCGCTCATTTTACAGACGTCAAGTTCACACTGACGTCTCCCAGCTACACACCCCATATGTTACCCTTTCAAGATGTTATAGTTGTTTTCATGTGTTTGACCCGAACTGATCAGGTTGCATCTGGGCTAGAGAGATAAAAGGATTTGAAGCTGTGTTATGAATTCTTTCAACTGGGAACTGGGGACTTCGTCGACATCAGTGGTATCTATAAAGGTACAACATAGTTGCTTTATGTTCTTTTCCTTTTTAGTTGCTAAATAATAGAGTGTTTGTGTAGGGACATCACTAAGGATGTCAGGGGGCCGTGTCAGTGAGTCAGTAGGAGTACGCCAATCGAATTGCGAGGACACAATTCTGTTAAGAGGGGGATATTGTAACACCCCAAGTTGCAGTAAAAACAATAATTTTAAATAAATTATAATTTAAGTAAATATGTTATAAATGTATGTAATATGTTTACTTATAAAAATATATATATTTTGTGATAATAATAAGCAATGTATTTTATATATGTAATTGTTTTATATATTAAGTTTTGGATTATTATCATTATAAAATTATGATTTAATTAATTTGTTATAAAATTATTAATAAAACTAATATTATTATAAAATTATAATTATACTATGCATTCCATTTTGAAATTATTATATGACATTATGTAGTGATATACATTATTTTAATTTATGAAAATGGATGAATAATTATATGCTTTCATATATTTTCAAAAATGATATATATATATAATTATAATTATTGTTTTTAGATTAGCATTTTATAAAATTATTAATAATATGCATTATTTTTAAAAATTATAGCTATTCAATTTAACCATTTATAAAATTAGTTTATTATTTGTTTTATAAAATTTTATTAAGTTAAAATAAAATGACATAATTATGTTTTATGAAAATAAAAAATCTAATAAAATTGTTGTTATTAGTATTGAAATTTCATGTATATAATATATGTTTATAAATAATAATAAACACATTTTTATTGGTTTCAACTTAATTGGAATGTTATTTAAAAAATCAAAATTATATTAATATTTATAATATGAATTATAAATGTATATATATGATTTATAAATGTATATATATATATATATTTATATATAATTGGTTTCTTTTTAATAAAATTATTTATGTTATGATTTATATATATAAAAATATATGTTTATAAATTTAATAAATAAAAATATTATATTCTTTGCTTTTAAAAAGTAATGTTTTATTATTTAAAACCTTTATTAAAGTATTAATATTTTATTATAAAAAATTTCGACTTTTTATAAATAATGATAGTAATATAATAATAATAAAAGATAAAAAAGGGGAAAATGTGGGTAGGAGGTTTAACGGGTTGTTGTGTGGGTTTTTTTATAAAAAAATATATAATAAAATGATAATTTTATCATAATAATAATAATAAACAAATAAAATAATAAACAAAAAAAAACAAAAACAAAGAGGAAGTCTTCTTCTTCCTGGGTGCTGCAACCAGGGTCGGCGACAACCCTCCCGAACCTCCAACGACGCCACACCGCGACACCTCGCTGGACTAGCAGCGGCCGCCTGACCACCACCACGCCGTCGCCTCACCGTCGGCCACACGAGCACCTCCCCACACTGACGCCCCACACGACGCCTCACAGTCGTCTTCCCCAGTGGGCCATCACCCTCATTCCTCTCCCTCTCCACTATCTATCATTGGCCCATGACTCCCCTAAGGATCCCCTTAACCTCTCCTTTCCATGATCCTAGTCCCCCTAATGCCTCATCACTTATCCTCCTGAGATCCTCCTTGGGTAATGTTATATAAAATATATATATATGTTTGCATTATTGTATCGTGGAGCCCCTCTCGACTCAAAGGCTCATCAAGTGGTAGGGTCCCCTGTTGTTGGAGCCGAGGCCTGTTGAACCTTTTAAAATCCCTCTCCCATGCAACCGAACCCTACGGGTTCATCTCTTTCTTCCCTCCACCTCTCTTTCTATCAAGCTTCCCAAGACCTCCAATGAGCTCCTCCCTCTTTCGAACCTCCTCCTTCATATCGGTAAGGGGATTACTTCCATTTTTAAAAAAAATGAAAAACCAAATATGCACACACTGTGTATAATCGGTTATATATATATATATATATATATTCAGTATTTGGAATCGTTTCTCTTCCTCTTTCAAAACAAGGTGTATAGATTTGAAATGGTATCACCTAAATGGTAAAAGGGTTTTGTTTCTATTCTGTTTTTATTCTAAAACCAGTATGATACATTCTGTATATATATATATATATATATATATATATATATAATTTTATAATATGTATGTTTATACTCCTTAAACTCTCCGTGTTTAAAGGCTTCCATGGGGGTTGGACATGTTTTATAGAAATTTAGGTAGGGGTTTTATTTTAGAAGGTTTTTTAGTTTTACAAAACCTATAATAAGAGGTTCTGTATATACAATTTATAAAAATATATATATATATATGTACATAACAACCTCTTCTCTATTTTATGATTTTCAAATAATTCATTGAAATATTATTTAAGATACATATGGGTATATGCTATTTAGGAGTTTAACTTGGAAGCTTTTTCATTAAGAAAGACCCAAATTATACCATGTGTATAATCGAGTGTATATACATAAATATATATATATATTTTCCCATCCCAAATCTATTTTAAGGGTTTTCAAATAAATCTATATGTTGCACAAAGGATTGTATACTCATAAGGGTTGTTTTGAAATTTACTTTTTATATGCAAATCCCTTTTTGTAAACTTTGTATATAAATATATATGTATAATTATGTAATTATAAATATAAGTTTTCCAATACAAGTAATTATGATTTTTAAGACAAGACTACTAACCCTTAAATAATATTTAAGATGCGAATTAGGATTTTGGTTTAAGTGTAATTATGTTATAGTTTAAAACCATAGTTTTTATAAATTTATGTATTTGTGGTTTCATATAAATAATAAACCCTATATGGTTTGGTTTCCACTAAATAAATAGTTATGGGTTAGAGGTATTTTAATCTTAAGGAATTTAATGAACCTAATAACCTGTTATTTGGAGTGGTATGGGACCCCCCAAATAACAACACATGAATTAGGTATCCAAAGTGGTATGGGATGCCTTGGATACATAATCCCCCTAAGACTTAAGAGGATTATATTGGACTTATTATGTGATGGGTGGGGCCCTCTATAGCCCCTCGATGCATCGGTAGGTCTCATGATACAAATTAGTGTCATGGCATGAGGCCTGATAAGAGTTACGGTTCAGCTGAAATTCTTGGACATAGATGATTATGGTCTTGGCATGAGGCCTTGACACAGTCTGGCATTATACCCTCCTCTTAATGTTTTAGTAAGTGACCAACCATGGGATTTTTCGACTAATAGGATATCCCTGGTTCAGAGCCTTTTGTGTGCACAGGAAGGATTAATGGAATGACATGATATGTTTCAGTAGTTTTGGACTTGGACCATTTAACAACAGTTTTATGTCATTACATGTGAAAAGATATGGATATGGACATCATGATATGTGCACCGGTTTATGTTCATTATTACAACATTTTGTTTATGTCTTGTGCAATCATAGCTACCTTTCTAGTAGTTTTCATTACCCTGCATGTTGTTAATGGTCATGTATTATTCAAGCATTTTATTTCCCTAGTTGGAAATGCGTACTCTGATCATGCTTAATGGCTATGTTAGAAGTTAAACGGTTTTATTTTAAGAAGATGTTTAAAGTTTACTTTTAGTAGTTAATATTTTTCAAGTAAATAAAGTTTATTTTCAAATGGTTTTAACACCCCTTACTGGACATACTGTTGCTCACCCTACGTTTTAAATGAGAATTTTTCAGGTATTAGTCATATCTTCAAAGAAGATTCAGAATGCAGCTAGTTTTCCAGAACCTAAACCTCACGATCCTCTATAGCATGGGACATGATGTGAATTTAATGTAATAATTATGGCACATCATGTCTCATGGGCACCGGATCTGGGCACTCTCGGGCTGTATCCTTACTATAATGTTTTGAATTTTGAAAAACGATCATCTAGAGTTGTGATCAGTAAGTCATTTGGAGTATAATAGATCCAACTTGATTTTTGGTGAATAATAACATACCCTTATGAATAGTAATATGAACCCTATGAATATTAAATAATGATATTATTTTATTTTCTTAAGGTAATAAGATAATGAGATCTTAATTAATTTTTCAATGTGATATAAAACTAATTATACCTTTAAAATTGTTATTTTTTGAATTAACTATGATTTTATTTAAAAATTAAATTAATAATATTTAGAAAATTATTTTTGAAAAATTAAGTTCATTTTTGAATTCTAAACTTCAAAAAATGGTTAGGGTGAATTTTTAGGAATTTTATGAAATTATTGAATTTTTGATGAATAATGAAATAAGGTAAAATACCGTATATACAAATTATCAGTTAAATACACTATTTATGACTTTATGAGTGATTTAAGGCCACTTAGTTATAACTAACATTCACTTATTAATATTAGGGGTCTCATGAGAAATTACCATTGGTTTTCTTGAGGGAAATAATAAAATAATGAATAAAATATTCAAAATTCACTCATCTCCTCCACTATAAACCCCCTCACTCCCTCTTCTCTTCACTCCTCTAAGCCTTGAAGCATCTCAAATTTCTGCCCAAATACCCTTACCTAGTCACTCCCCATTTCCAAGAATCTCTTGTTCTTTCTAAAATACCAAAACTCCTTCCCTTAAAGAGATTCTCAAGGAGGTGGATTCAAGAGGTAAATTCACATTTTATTTCTTTCATTTTCATTTCAAGTTCCTTTCTATTGTTATCCTCTCCTCACATACTCTATCCAAAGGACCATGATAACTCCAGTATAATATATTTACTGGAATTATATCATTTTAATGGAATAACTATCATCAATATTCTTACTCTCTCCCTTTTATTTTATAAACAAAATCAACGTCCGTGAGGTTCCAATTTAAAACCTTCGTGGAGGATGAAGTTTCGTTCTTCAATTTCTCCTTCATTACTGGTCATGAAACCATTTTAACGGTTTAACCAGACTATAATATATTAATTATAACATATTTAGTATTAAGGAACCAATATATGTAGATAATATTAAATCATATGACCAAACTAGTTCCTAATAACCAAATACCGCTAAAATAATCCAAGTGAATAACATTAATATTTCATTTAATGATTCATTCTAATTCCATGTAACCAAATGATATAAATTAACATTAACACATATTTAAGTTCATAATTAATATGTAAATTTAATCCTGAAGATTTACATCCATTCCACATGAACTCCATTACATAAAAACAAGTGAACTGTTTATGAAAATCAAGAAAACGAACACTCCAAAACGACAAAATTCAATCTTATAACTAATCAATAAGGACATAATAGACTTAATAAAGTAATTATAAACTAAATAAATGTATAATAGGTTCTGAATAAAGTTATTAATAATTATAATTTCATATTATATGACCTTAAGTTCAAGAGCAAAACACATTCAGACTTAAGGTAAGGGTTTTTCTACTCAAACCTCCATTTTCAACCGGGTTACTTTTATTGTCTAATTATCTCAATGAAATTATTATGTATTATTATTTACTCCTCATAAATTACGTGTGAGTGTTATATATATGTTTACGAACCAGAATTATTCCTTATTTTTTGGGTATTAACACGTTTTAAAAGAAACTTTCAAAATTATTTCTGAAATACAAGCCCGATTCAAGGGAATTTCTCAAATTCTTACCAAATTTAAAGGGAACTATATAATATATTTTTAGAAACCATTATCTTTATAAAATCACTAATTTTATTATGTAAATACTATCTTACTTTAGTTCTAGTTTTATATAAATACTTTTCCAAAATAACTCTTCTTTTCAAAATAAAAGGGTATTTATCTCAAGAATTACTTAATGATTTTATAAGAGTATTTTCATCTGTTTCAAAACTCTTGTTGATTATTATGTATTATTGAGATTAATAATTTATGATGTAATCTACCATATTTAATTATATGGTTTATGAATATTTTGATTATGGATGTGCTATCCTAAAACCATTCACCAATTTACTCTGAATGGTCAGTGTTTAAGCTTAATGTTCAGGGAAGTTATTTACATTTCATATGTGAGTTTCAATATGAATGTATTTATTGTTTTTGTTTATGACTGATCATATTATGGATTAATTTGACTTATTATGTTATGTGTGGGGCCCGATATATCCCCTTGATGCATTGATAGGTTTCATGAGACAAATAGATGTGGACTTGGCCGAGTCCTTGCCCAATTTGAGATATGGTTTTGGCTGAGGCCTTAATCATTTTTCAAAGTCTTGGCTGAGGCCATGACAATATGTTTCAGAATGTCTGGAATATTCACTTACCTCATTATAAAGCTATTAATTTAAAGTTCATGTCGTTATTCGACTAGTAGAATACCCATGATTATGTTTTATTATGGTATTATTTACTCAGCTCATATTCCTACCATAATGTGTTAAAGTTTATTATTTGTAAAGGCATATGTTTCAATTATTCACCATGCCTAATATTTATGTTTGTGATATCTTACTATTTATTTATTACTCTTACTAAGAATTTGAGTTCACCCCTTTCTTATGTTTCATTTTCCCAGGATACGAAGAAGTAAGTTATGAGTGACTTGTAGGCATAATCTAGGAGGCATGGATGTTTCTAATGGAATAAATAAGTATTGTATTTCCTTTAATGATGTAATTTTTAACTTATATATGTATCATGTTTCAAAAATCTACCAAACTAATTGGTCCTTTGGGATGCATATTCCTTGTTTATATGCCAATGTAATAAAATAAGGCACCGACTCTAGGCAACTGGGGCCGAGTATTTATAGTTGGTATCAGAGGAAGTTTAATAGAAACTTGGAAACTAGATTTAGAAAACCTATAATAGGAAACAAAGCCCTATTATGGTGTTTGAGGATAAATATACAAGAACATCATCATATTTTGGTAATGAATAGATTATGTGGATCTTTCCGGAAAATACATCCCTGTCTGGATACTAAAAGTAGACGTGGTTCTGGAACAGATGTACCTAGGAGTGAAAACTCTGACAAGAAGTTTTGGGATTAACCTAGGGTATCCTAGTACATGAAAACGTGCCTTACTATGCACCTTGTTTGAAACTCTCAGGTGATATTCTTAGGACAACTCACATTTTCTTTACAAGACATTATGAAGGATTTAAATGTAATTTTTTTCTCAAAGAAACCATTTTTGTGATTATGGGGTTAGCCATGAATACGATTTCAATTTATGATAAGTATTTTGATAAGTTAAGATGATAAATTATGATTCATAACATAATCTAGTGTATTAAATTATCTAGAAATGGTGCCTAGTGGAAGAAATGGAAACTGCATGAACACATGTATCCCATGTAGGGATTACCCTCTAACGCAGGATAATGATGTTGGTTCTGGTGCTACGACTGGTGCAGAGCAGCTTATAACTATACTGGGATAACTTACTCAGGTTATTAATAATAACCTTAACCGTATGGAGAATCCAGATCCACCACGTGGAAGAGATTTGTTATATCTCTTTATGCAAAAACAACCTCCATCATTCAATGAGACTACACACCCATTTGTAGCTGAGCAGTGGATAAGTTTCCTAGAGAAGATATTTATTACTTTTGGATGTAACAAAAGAGAGAAGGTCATCATGGAATTTTATCATCTATCGGGAGATTCATATTAGTGGTGGTCATTAATCCAAAACAAAAAGGAGGAGGAATAGATAGAAAATATGGAATGGAGGGACTTTAAGGAAATATTCCTAGAGAAATACGTTCCTTGTGAATAGTGAGCAGACATGGAAAGGCAATTTATGAATTTGAGGAAAAAGGAATATGAGAATATTTAAAAGTATGAAGCTAACTTCACAAGGTTATAAGGGCATGCTGTGGACTACATACATAATCTAAGGAGAAAAATTGATCGATTTTTTGATGGCCTAAATCCATTCCTCCAATGAGCACAGGTCTCTCAAAGTTTTTCATCATACGAGGATATAGTTTCATGAGCTATAAAGATAGAAAAGGAATTTTATAAGTCTTATGAGTTTAAGGGAAATCAAGAGAAGAATAGGGTTACTGAAAACTCTGGAAAAAGAAATAAAGAAATAGAGAAGAAGGGAAGAGTTTAATTTCCACCTTGTGATAATTTTGGAAGGAAACACCCTGGTGCCTGCTTAAAGGGAAAAGAAGTATGCTACACATGTGGATAGAAAGGCCATCTTGATGGTGATTTTAAGGGAAATAAAGAAGTTATTAATGTTCAATGCTATAATTGTAGGGAGATGGGATAAAATGCTAATGATTTTCCAAATCATCAAAGAAACATGACACAGAAAAGGCCAAGGGAGAAGAGAAAAGCTTATGCGATCACAACTGATGATATTGAAGTTCCTAATGATGTGTTGGTAGGTACTTTAATAATTTACTCAAACTTAGAAAATGCTTTATTTGATTCTGGATCATCACATTCTTTCATATCTTCTCAATTTTACAAGAAAATAAGATATTTCCAATTTGATTTAATAAGGGAGTTGTTAGTCAAAACTCCTGAGGGAAGTACCATTGCAACAAAGTTGTGTTAGGTAGTCCCCATTATGGTGTATAAACATGATTTATCTACTGATTTTATTATCATACCCATGATTTAATTTGATATAATCCTTGATTTGGATTGGCTTTCAAACCATGATTCCAAAATTTATTACAATAAGAAAGAGGTTATAATTTTTGAGGATGATGTGGAATCCCTTATTTTTAGGGTAGAAATATCACCATATGATTCTCATCTAGATACACCCCCAACAGATCTACTAAATTCAATTATTGGGGAGGAAGATAATGCAATAACTATGGTCTAGGAGAAGAATGTTCAAATATGGGACCTACCGATTGTGTAAGAATATGTTGATTTGTTTCAAGAGTACTTACCTGGATATCCTTCAGAGTAGGAAATTGAGTTTTTCATTGACTTAATTCCTGGTTCAAGGCTCATATCAAAGAACCCTTATAGAATGGCCACTGTGGAATTAGTGGAACTGAAGAAACAACTAGAGGGATTGAGTGATAAAGGATTTATTTTCCCTAGTGTTTCTCTATGGGGATCCCCTATTCTTTTAGTTAAGAAGAAAGATGAATCCATGAGGTTGTGCATTGACTGCAGGGAGATCAATGCTATGACAATAAATAAAAAGTATCCTCTATCTCACATTGATGATTTATTTGATCAACTTCATGGAGCCCAATATTTTTCAAAGATTGATCTTTGATCTGGATATCATCAGTTGCTTGTGAGGAAGGGAGATATTCTAAAAACAGTATTTCAAACTAGGTATGGGCATTACGAGTTTACAGTAATGCCTTTTGGACCGAGTAATGCACCCTCTGTTTTCATGGATCTAATGAATAGAGTTTTCAAAAAATATCTTGATGAATTTGTGGTGATATTTTTTGATGATGTCTTGGTATACTCTAAAAGCTATGAAGATCATGAAAATCACTTGTGCACTATTCTGAAGACTCTTAGAAGAAATGGATTATATGGGAAGTTCAGCAAGTGTGAATTTTGGATTCAATCAGTTTCCTTTCTAGGCCACATTTTCTCTAAAGATGGAATATATATTGATCCTTCAAAGATAAAGTCTGTGCAATAATGGCCTACTCTAATGAACATAACTGAGGTACATAGTTTTATTGGTTCAACAGGTTATTATCGGCGTTTCATTCAGAAATCTATCTGTTTATCCAACCCAATGACAAAGCTTACACATAAAGGGGTTAAGATCATATGGTAAAAGGAATATGAAGACTGTTTCGAAGAGTTGAAGAGGAGATTAGTGAATGCTCCGATCCTAACCCTACCATCAGGGAATGATGTGTTTGTGATCTATAGCGATGCATCAAATAAAGGACTTGGTTGTGTATTTATGCATAATGATAGAGTTATTGATTATGCATCAAGGCAGTTAAAAATTCATGAACAAAACTATCCCACACATGATCTCGAGTTAGCAATGGTAATCTTTGCTCTGAAGAATGGAGACATTATCTCTATGGAAAAAAATGTGATATATATATGGATCACAAGAGTCTGAAGTATATATTCTCATAGAAATAACTCAACATGAGGAAATGATGATGGCCTTAACTACTCAAAGATTATTATTTTACTATACACTACCACCCAGGAAAGTCAAACAAGGTAGATGATGCATTTAACAGGAAGGATCATGGGGTTCTCAACAAAATGAGGATTGACAAGGATCCTTTGTACATGGATCTAGTGAAGATGGATACGAGAATTATCAAAGAAGGTGAAACATCACTAATTTTTCAGATGGTTTCCCAACCATATTTATTAAAAATAATTAAAGATTCTCATCCTAATGATGAGAACCATCAAAAAAATAATGCTGTTAAAAATGGGAAGATGGCTGAGTTTGTGTGTGAAGATGATGTTCTACAATTTAAGAAGAGAATTTGTATTCTGGCTATACTCGACATAAAAAGGGAGTTATTAGATTATTCCCATAGTTATAATTTCCCTATACATCTTGGCATCACTAAAATGTATAGAGTTTTGAAGGAACATTTCTGGTGAAACAACATGAAGAGGTAAAGTGCGGATTATGTATTAAGATGTTTAGTCTATCAATAAGTGAAGGCTGAAAGGAAACATCCAAAAGGAGTCATGCAACCTATAGCTATTTCTATGTGGAAATGGGATGACAAAACCATGTATTTTATCACTAGATTAACCAAAACTCCAAGGAAGAATGATGCGATATTGGTAATTGTGGATTGACTTACGAAATCTGCACATTTCCTCGCTATAAGGGATGATTTTCCACTGGAGCACCTAGCAAGATGACAGAGCAAATTTATGTGCATATTTTTGATCAAATAATAAGGATTTTTTAACCTTTTTAATGATAAAACCCATGTATTTCATTGTTTTATTAAAACATAGTGCAATTTGGATTATAGAATGAAAATGAGCAAAATTGTAAAAAGTGCTTAATTCTGGATTTTTGACAGATTTTTACCACAAGGGTATTTTGGTCATTAATTTTAAAATATAATTCCAAATTTAGTGAATCTTATTTTCTTATAATACTAATTTTATTTCCTTCAACCTTTTCCTCTAAACTAGGAGATTATTCGGCCATCTAAAGGGATTAAAAAATCAATGAAGTTTATGATTTTTCTGGGCGGACAGCGTGGACCCCACCACCGTAACGACACCACAAATTGGCCTAAAAACATCCAATTGAGGTGATTACACCTGGGATAGAACGAGGACAGATAGGTCCGGCTCTTTAACAAAATTGAAGGAGTTTTTAAGTCATTAAGGCTACCGTTTAATGTTATACAATTGGAGGAACCTTCCAGGAAGCTTCGTCCAGAAAAAGAAATCACAAATGAAAAATTCATAACTCATTCATACAGTTTACAAATGAGTTGAAATTTTTAGGGTGAATGACCAACATATTTATGAACAAATTTTATGAATGGGTCAATGTGTTAATCGGCCATTTAATGGTCCAACAATGTGCAAACTTTTGTAGGACAAAATTATGCCTATAAAAGGAGGTCCTCGCCTCCTTCTCAAATCATCAACTCGACACCCACAACCAAGGAGGGATACCACCGGGTCACGGGCCGCTGCTACTCATATCTTCCCCTCTCATTTCTCCTTTTTATTTTATTTTATTTTTAGTTTTGTTTTAGTTTTAATTTAAATTGTAATTTGAATTTATTTTAGATAAATCCATGCATTTTTATTTTGGTTTCCACCATTTAATTTCTTCTATAATAATAATAATAATAATAATTGAAAACTATTATTATTGTTGTTATTATTATTAATATTATTATAATTATTATATATATTATCTCAATCTTAATTTTAAATTATTTTACTTTCTTTCTCTCTCCTATTTCAAAAAAAACTATTTTCTTAATTATTAGTAATAATAATAATTAATAATAATATTATTTTTATTCTCACATTCTTTATAAATTATTTATCTATATCTACTTACTCTCTCTATCTCCTCCCATCCATTCACCATTGTGATCTCATACTCTCGGAAATGAGAGGCTAACCCTGAGTCTTGGCCCGGGGGGAGGTCAAGGTATTCTTGAATTTTCTTTAATGTTTATTCTAAATTTGTGATAGACTTGAGTAGTATGATTGAGCGAGATGAATTTCCTCAATTGGGTGATGGTCCCCAATGACATGCTACTCAAGATATTTCTATTTTGGAAAAGAATAATTATTCAAACCTGAGATTTCATGTTTGTGTTGTGAAAATAGAATCAAACATATAAAGGAGAATAATGATTGAATCTCTGACCGAACCCCAAAACCAAGTACTTTCTTCCTGACTTCATTTTGTTTACACTTGCATCTTAGTATAAATTTAGAACTACTATTTTATATGCCATTTTTTTAATATTAAAAAAACCACAAAAATAGATAGAATAGGTGAATTAGATAAAGTAAGTGAACTACATTAAGAAGGCTCTTCAAAAGATACGACCCTGGTCAGCCACTGTATTGTACTAGGAAAAATATAATTGTTTTTGTCCATGCCCCGTGACAGGCTTGGGTCAAAAGACTCTATATAAATGAAGTTTTAAGACTTCATGGATCACCTCTATCAATTGTGTTTGATCATGACCCAAGATTTACCTCAAAATTCTAGAAAAGTCTTTAGAATGCTTTGGATACCGAACGTCGATTGAGTACTGCTTACCACCCAAAAATTGATGGGTAATTAGAGAGGATGATCCAAACCTTAGAGGACATGTTGAGATCATGTTCACTTGACTTCCAAGGTATGTGGGATAAATACTTACCTTTATTGTAGTTTTCCTACAATAATAGTTTCCATTCAAGTATTCAAATGGCTCCAAATGAAGCATTGTACGGAAAGAGATGTTGTACACCAAATTGTTGGGATGAAGTTGGTGAAAGAAAGCTTGTGGGCCCAGATCTTGTGGAGGAAAAAATAGTGAAGGTAAAGACTATTCAAGGTCATATCAAATCATCTCAAAGAAGATAGAAGATCTATGCCAATAATTTAAGGAAGGATTTGGAATTTCAGGTGGGATACCATGTTTTCTTGAAAGTATCTCCATGGAAGGGTGTTATAGGATTTGGAAAGAAAGGGAAACTGAGCCCTAGGTACTTAGGACCTTTTGAAATTCTAGAGAGAATTGGAGTTGTTGCTTATTGTTTGGCTATGTCACCTAGCCTGTCCAAAGTACATAATGTGTTCCATGTCTCATTGCTAAGAAAGCACACGCCAGACCCAATGCATGTCCTCACTTCTGAAGGTATAGAGTTAAAACCTGACCTATCTTACTGTGAAGAGCCTATCCAGATTCTGGAAACTAAATAACAAGTATTGATGAATCAGATGACTCGTCTGGTATATATACTTTGGAGGAATCATAAAACCAAAGAGTCAACATGGGAACCTGAGGAGATTATGATGAAGACCTACCCAAATCTTTTTGCGAGGTAACATTCTGTGAATTTCGAGGATGAAATTTTTGTGAGGGGAGAATGTAACTCCCCAAGGTTTTGAAAATAAATATTGAATGCATGAAACATTGAGTCCCTGTAAAAAAACACATTTTAAAATCTAGCCGTTAAACACAAATTTACCTATACTATGTTTTGAATTTCGAAAAATGTTCATCTAGAGTTGTGACCAGTAAGTCATTTGGAGTCTAATAGAACCGACTTGATTTTTGGTGAATAATAACATACCCTTATAAATAGTAATATGAATAGTAATATGACCCTTATGAATAGTAAATAATGATATTATTTTATTTTCTTAAGGTAATAAGATAATGAGATCTTAATTAATTTTTCAATGAGATATAAAACTTATTATACCTTTAAAATTGTTATTTTTCGAATTAACTATGATTTTATTTAAAAATTAAATTATTAATATTTTGAAAATTATTTTTGAAAAATAAAGTTCATTTTTTAATTCTACACATTGAAAAATATTTAGGGTGAATTTTTTGGTTTTTTATGAAATTCTTGAATTTTTGATGAATAGTGAAATACGGTAAAATACCGTATATACAAATTATCAGTTAGATACACTATTTATGACATCATGAGTGATTTAAGGACACTAGGTTCAAAATCACATGCACTTATTACTATTAGGGGTCACATGAAACAACACTATTGGTTGTCTTGAGGGAAATAATAAAATAACGAATAAAATATTCAAAATTCACTCCTCTCCTCCACTATAACCTCCCCTCACTCCCTCTTCTCTTCACTCCTCTAAACCTTTAATCTCCTCAAATTTCTGCCTAAATACCCTTACCTAGTCACTCCCCAAGTCCAAGAAGCTATTGGTCTTTCCAAAAGATGAAAACCCTTCCCTTAAAGAGATTCTCAAGGAGGTGGATTCAAGAGGTAAATTCACATTTTATTTCTTTTATTTTCGTTTCAAGTTCCTTTCTATTGTTATCCTATCCTCACCTCCTCTATCAAAATGACCATTATAACTAAATTATAATCTATATAATGTAATTATATCATGTGAATGGAAGAACCATCATCAATATTCTTACTCTCTCCCTTTTATTTTATAAACGAAATCATCGTCTGTGAGGTTCCAATTTACAACCTTCATGGACGACGAAGTTTCATTTTTCAATTTCTCCTTAATTACTAGCCATGAGACCATTTTTATTGTTGAACCAGACTATAATATATGTATTATAACCTATTTAATATTCAGGAACCAATATATGTACATAATATTAAATCATACGACCAAACTAGTTCCTAATAATCAAATACTGCTAAAATAATCTAAGTGAATAACATTAACATTTCATCTAATGATTCATCCTAATTCCATGTAAAAAATGGTATAAATTACCATTAAAACATATGGAATTTAATAATTAACATTTAAATTCAATACTAGATATTTACATCCATTCCACATGAACTCCATTATATAAAAACAAGTGATCCGTTTACGAAAATCAAGAAAACGAATACTCTAGAACGACAAAATTCAATCTTATAACTAATCAATAAGGACATAATGGAATTAATAAAGTCATGATAAACTAAATAAATGTCTAATTGGTTCTTAATTTAGTTATTAATAAGTCTAATTTCATATTCCAGGACCTTAAGTTCCAGAGCGGAACACATTTGGACTTAAGGTAAGATTTTTTCTACCCAAACCTCTATTTTCATTCGGGTTACTTTTATTGTCTAATTACCTCAATAAAATTATTATGTATTATTATGTACTACTCATAAATTCTGTGTGAGTTTTCTATATATGTTTACCAAACATAATCATTCTTTATGTTCTGGGGAGTAACATGTTTTAAAAGAAACTTTCAAAATTATTTCCGAAATACAAGACCGATTCAAGGGAATTTCTCAAATTATTACTTCATTTAAAGGGAAATATATAATATGTTTTTAGTAACCATTATCTTTCTAAAATCACTAATTTTTTTAATTAAAATACTATCTTAATTCAGTTCTAGTTTTATACAAAGACTTTTTCAAAAGAACTCTTCTTTTCAGAATAAATGAGTATTTATCTCAAGAATTACTTAATGATTTTATAAGAGTTTTTTTGTTTGTTTCAACACTCTTGTTGATTATTATGTATTATCGGGATTAATAATTTATGATTTAATATAACATATTTAATTGTATGGTTAATGACTAGTTTGATTGTGGATGTGCTATCCTAAAACCATTCACCAATTTACTCCGAATGGTTAGTGTTTAAGATTAATGTTCGGGGAAAGTTATTTACATTTCATATGTGAGTTTCAATATGAATGTATATGTATTTTATGTTTATCCTTGCTCATATGAGGAATGAATTGGACTTATTTTGTGATGGGCGGGTCCCTCTATATCCCCTCGATGCATCAGTAGGTCTCATGAGACAAATAGATGTGAACTGGGCTGAGACCTTGCCCAATTTGAGATATGGTTTTGGATGAGGCCTTAATCATTTTTAGATGTCTTAGAAGAGTCCTTGAGGGTATGTTTTATAATGTCTGGAATATGAACTTACCTCATTATGAAGCTACTAATTGAAAGTTCATGTGGTTATTAGACTAGTATAATACCCATGATTATGTTTTATTATGACATTATTTACTCAGCTCATATTCCTACCAAAATGTGTTCAAGTTTATTATTTGTAAAGGCATGTATTTCAATTATTCACCATGACTAATGTTTATGTTTATGATATTTTACACTGTATTTCTTACTCTTACTAATCATTTGATCTCAACCCTTTCTTATGTTTCATTTTCCTAGGATATGAAGAAGTAAGTTATGAGTGACTTGCATGCATAATCTAGGAGGCATGGATGTTTCTAATAGAATATATTAGTGTTGTATTTCATTTCATGATGTAATGTTGAACTTATATATGTATCTTGTTTCCAAAATCTACTAAACTACTTGGTCCTTTGGGATGCATATTCCTTGTTTATATGCCAATGCAATAAAATAAGGCACAAACTCTAGGAAACTGGGGTAGGTATTTACATTTAAAATGGGGCATACTGTAACACCCTAAGCTTCTACGGTATGCTTCTCTTTGAATAATGTGATAGCATGTGTTGTACGCAACACCGAGTTCTAACACACCATAACCAATCAAACTAGCCGTTATGAATAGTAATACCTACTTTTTGAAATTATATATATTTTATATTTCAAAATGGACTTCATTTTTGGATTCGGAATATCGAATTTAGCCTAAGGTGAAATTTTGGTACTTTTCGGATAACTTTAATATTTTGATGAATAGTGAAAATTACTAAATTTTAATTAAAAACAACCTTTTTAATCAAAATAATTAATAGTGATAAATTATGATTTTGAGTGGTTTTAAATTATATTTAGAATATATTTTTTACCATTTAATACAATGTTGGTCATTGGACATAATTTTACAATTAAACCAGACATAAACAAGCGTCAATCTTTTGATAGTTATTATCTCTTAAAAACACGCTTTTTGTTTTAACAAAGGGAATTAATTTTAAATTAATTTCTGCCACTTCTGTGTTTTGAATTTGAAAAAATGGATTCCATATTTGGAATCAGGATGTTCAAATTGTGTAAATAGGTAACTTTTATTTTTAGACATTTTGAATAATTACTTCGGTAAATATTTTATTTACCATGGTTAAGGGTAAATCCGGTAAATAAGGGTTAAAAAACAATATTATATTAATACAAAATTACCCTAAAACGTGTACTAGCCTTATTGGTTGATACATGTTCGACCATAGGCATCTTTGTGTCGATTTTGGGACCCCATGGAGCCACTTGTAGGTGATAGGGACACTTAATTTTAATTAAGTTAAAATAAGTACAAAAATGACAAAAGCATATATCTTTTAGAAAAACAATTTTTACATAAGGTTATATATGTTGGATTTTCGACTATAAAAATTCATTAGAAAGATAAAACGATTTCCTACATAATGATATTTTATTTATAATTTTTAGACTTTAAATAATTTAATTTATTTATGACACAATTATGATGCAGTAATTACCATAATAGTGACAAATTAAAATAATTGATATTATAAATACCCAAATAAATATAATTTGAGACTTTTAATGAATTAAACTAATTTTCTAGGATAATATGACATATTATGATTGATTTAATTGACTTTTTTAGAAATAATAATTCTGTTATGAGTTTCACAAAAATCAACTATTGAATAGTGTCAAAATTGACATAAAAGAGTTTTTTAAAACAAATATTATATTATTAATGATATTAAATTCCTAAAAATCTAAGGTTCGGCCAAGAGACTTATATAATGATATTTATATCATTAATGGACCACTTGGGGGTCTCTTGGATGTATATAGTAAGTTTATTAACCATATAATATAAAAATACAAAGAGACATTGTAAAAGTGAAACTAATTAACTTAGTTTTAATACTTAAAGATAAGGTTAATATAAGTACCCAAACCTGTATAAATTCTATTTTTTGAGTGGTTTTCGACCCATCCCCACCTTAAAATTTAAATAATCCACTTTTAAGCCATTAGAAACCGAATATGAATTTATTATAAATTAATATTTCTAACTTTTCCAAAGGTGCCCCTCACCCCTCTTATAAAAGGGAACTCCTCCTTCTCATTTATTCACACCTTAAAAGCCTTTTGGTTCGGCCAAACTCTACCAAAATACTCTCCCAACTTTCCTCAATACAACCTAGAGGCCTTAGTTTGATCATAAAGCCAACCTAATGGGCCCTTTTGATCAAATCAAAAGGAAGAACCTGAAGAAGAGGTAATGTTTTCACCACCCCTTTTCAAGTTCCTTTCTTCTTCCACTTCTTCATTAATTGTTATTACCATTATAAAATAATAACTCCAGTATCTTATATATACTGTGATGTTATTATAAATATGGTACAAACATATTCAGTATTCTATCCACCCTTTGAATAACATGTCACGATACGTGCGTACGTACGACTTACCGTCTCCACGTCGTGGTGTAATTGTTATTCAATATATTATTATTTGGATGGGTATAATAATGATGTGTAACTCATGTAAATAATAAATATAACATGTTAATTATTCTTTATATATGATATACCATCCATTTATATATTATTTTAATATCAAAAGAATGATATTGTCGCTCGTGCGTACGTACGGACTACCGTCTCCACGAACGCGATGAGATTCATTCTCCATCGTATCCATTAAAGTATAATTATCATTTGATGATTTAAAAATGATGTTTAAGGAATTGATATCATTTTGGATATGAATAATATACAACCTATCCATTACAAACATGGCTTACGTAACAAAACATATAAAAGAAAACGAGTAAGTTAACACCCGAAACAACGATAATACTAAGATATTATTAACAAATCAATGTTAAAAGATCATATATGTTATCATATTAATGTATATTATTCTTGTATAATTTAATAACAATTATTTACTCATTATACAGGAGTTTAACCTACCCCAACTAAGGAAAAGTACAAGGTAAGGTTTATTTCACAATCTCTTCATTATCCGAGGTTGTTTATACGTAATAATCTACTGGGATCACTTTATCATCCACATCCATGTTTCTTAAAACTGTATTTCAAAACATTTTTACTATTTAAAAGAACATGGGTTAAAGTCATTTATACCCTTGTTTGACTTTTTATAATAGGTTTATAAAGGAATCTTTCCGTCGTTTTCCAAACAAGGTGCTTTTAACCTTTTCGACAGAATTAAGGTAAAAATGTTTTTTTAACTTATACGGCGGGTGCAGTTATTTTCCGCTGTTATAAAATCGTCGAAGCTTCCCTTACAAGCTTATAAGAATATTTTCAAAGAAAATGTTTTATTTTATAAATATATGACTCTTAAATGATTTCAAAAATAGAAAGATATATTTCTCTAAAAAGAGTTTTGATTTCATCTATGTCAATATCCTTTGATGGATTTTACGCTTATTTGAAGTTGATTTATTATGATACAAAACTTCTATATTGTATTGAAGGTTTTGTGATATGTTTTACTGTGGATGTGATATTTTTATACCATTCATAGTTTATGGTGAAATTATTGACATTTCGTATGCTAGTTTTAATATGAATGTTTATGTTATGTTTAAACCTTTTCATATGAGAATGAATTGGACTTAATATATGATGGGTAGAGCCCGATATAGCTCCTCGATACATCGGTAGGTCTCATGAGACAAACTAGTGTCTTGGCATAATGCCTTGACAAAATCTTATTTGTAGTCTTGGCACAATGCATTGGCTATGTGGTTATGATAATCTGGCATTATGCATTCCATCATTATGAAAGTGGTTATTGATATTGCATGTGATTATTCGATTAGTAGAATATCCATGTGAATAAGTAAATGGAATTATTTCATTTTATTTTTTCCATACTATGTTTAAGTTCAAGTTTAAAAGGCTTTTGTTTTATTTATACATTGTCTTAAATGTTTATTATTATTTATGAAAGTTTCCTCTATATTGTTATCCTTACTGGGCATTTGAGCTCACCCCTTTTCTATGTTTTATTTTTCCGAGGTTATGAAGAAGTAAATTATGAATGACCTTCAGGGATAGTATGTGGGGATATGAGTGTGTAATATGAAGAAAAGATGTTGTTGTAGTTTTCATTTTTATGATGTAATATAAGACTTATGAATATATCTAGTATTTCCAAGGCTACTAAACCAATCGGTCTTTCGAGATTTGATCCTTCTTGTGATCATTCCAATGTTATGTAATAATGCACCGACTCTAGGTAACTGGGGTCGGGGCGTTACAGTTGGTATCAGAGGAATTTTAGTACAAACCTTGGAAGCTATATTTAGATAAACTCTAATTAGAGACATAGATTTAAGATGGACTTTGAGGATTAGTATAGAAGAACTTCCTAGAATTTTGGTATTGTAGATATTTTGTGAGTTTTCCGAGCAATATATCCCTATCTGGATACGAGTAGGTAGAGGCGGCTTTGGCACAAATGTACCTAGGGGTAAAACCCGAAAACACCGCTTTGAGCTAGACTCAAATGGGAACTGGTGCACGACAACGGGCCTTACTGCACTCTTGGTTACGACACTCCTGGGGGATATGCTTAGGATAACTCTCATTTTCTTTACAAATCATTATGAAGGGTTTATGAGTGTATACTTCCTCAAATAAAACATTTTTATGATTATGGATTATATCCATAAATACTTTAATTTATGTTAAGTGTTTTATAAGTATGGGATTATGTATTTTGATTCCTAAACTGATCTTGTTTATGCCATTGTTTAGAAATGGTGCCTAGTGGAAGAAATGGAAACCATATCAATGCACGCACTCTATGTAGGGATTGCCCTCCTGCTCAAGATAATTATAGTGGAGCTGGTGATGCAACTGGTGCCGATCAGCTAATCACCATACTGGGACAACTCACTCAGGTTATGAATAATAACCTTACCCGTATGGAGCACCCTGATCCGCAGCGTGAAGGATCAATGTCAGATCGATTCATGAGGAAACAACCACCAATGTTCAATGGGAGTACAAATCCCTTAGTAGCTAAGCAATGGATATTTTCCCTAGAGAAAATATTTCAGGCTTTGGGGAGTAGTGAAAGGGAAAAAGTTATCATGGAAGTTTACCGCCTCACTGGAGATTCTGATCAATGGTGGTCATTGATTCAAAATAATAAGGAAGATGATGAAGTATCAAATATGGAATGGAGGGAGCTCAAAGATCTGTTTTTAGAAAAATACTTTCCTCGCGACCATCGAGCAGATATGGAAAGGCAGTTTTTGAGTCTGAGACAAAAGGAGGATGAGAATATTGCAAAGTATGAGGCTAACTTTACAGGGTTAGAAAGGTATGCTAGAGATTATATACGTAACCCAATAAGTAAGATTGATCGTTTCTTTGATGGGTTAAAACGATTTATCCATCGAGCATTAGTCTCACAATCCTTTTCATCGTACTAAGACATTGTCTCATGTGATATCAAGACCGAAAAGGAATTCTCTAAGTATTATGACTTTAAAGCAAAGAAAGAGAAGAAGAGACCTTCTGATCAATCTGGGAATGGAAATAAGGGGAAGAAGGGAAAGGTTGAATATCCATCCTGGGGTAAATGTGGTAAGAAACACCCCGGTACTTGTTTTAAGGGAACATGAGTCTGTTACAAGTGTGGTGAAAATGGCCACCAAGATCATGATTGCAAGGGGAAGAAGGAAGCTACCAATGTTCAGTGCTACAATTGGAGGGAGATGAGGCATTATATAAATGAATGTCCTAAGCGTCAGGAGAACTTACCACAGAAAAGGCCAAGGGATCAAGGCCAAGCTTATGCTATCACTACTGCTGAGGTAGAAGCTCCGAAAGACGTGGTGGCAGGTAATTTAATGGTTTCCTCAAGTTTAGAAAATGCATTATTTGATTCTGGATCATTGCATTGTTTCATATCTTCCCAGTTTGCTAAGAAAATTAGATATTTCCAATTTGATTTAACAAGGGAGTTGTCAGTTAAAACTCCTAAGGGAAGTATCATTGCAACAAAGTTTTGTGAATCAGTCCCCATTAGAGCACATAAATGTTCTTTATCTGCTGATCTCATCGTCATACCTATGATTGAGTTTGATATAATCCTCGGTATGGACTGGCTTTCGGACTATGATGCGAAGATTTATTGTAATAAGAAAGAGGTTACGATTCTTGATGATAATGATAAGGAACACCTTATCTTTAGAGCAGAATTTTCACCACCTAATTCTTATTTAGATCCACCCCCAGTAGCTCAACTAAATTCAATTATTGGGGATGAAGAGAATGAAATAACTATGGGTGAGGAAAGGAATGTTCAAATAGAGGATGTACCTGTTGTGAAAGAATTTGTAGATGTATTTCCAGAAGATTTACCTGTACATCCTCTAGAATGAGAAGTTGAGTTTTCCATTGATTTAATTCCTGGATCAAGGCCTATATCAAAGACCCCTTATAGAATGGCCACTGTATAATTAGTTGAACTAAAGAAATAACTAGAGTAATTGATTAATAAGGGATTTATTCTCCCTAGTGTTTCTCCATGGGGATCCCCTGTTCTTTTTATTAAAAAGAAAGATGGATATATGAGGTTATGTATCGACTACAGGGAGATCAATGCTATAACAATAAAGAACAAGTATCCCCTACCACGCATTGATGATTTATTTGACCAACTGCATGGAGATCAATACTTTTCAAAGATTGACCTTCGATCTGGATACCATCAGTTGTGTGTGAAGAAGGAAGACATTCCGAAGACAGCATTTCGAACCAGGTATGGGAATTACGAGTTTACTGTAATGCCTTCTGTATTGACTAATGCACCCTCTGTATTCATGGATCTGATGAATAGAGTTTTCAAGGAGTATCTCGATGAATTTGTGGTGGTATTTATTGATGATATCTTGGTATACTCCAAAATCTATGAAGATCATGAAAATCACTTGCGCATTATCTTGAAGACTCTGAGAAGGCATGAATTATATGGGAAGTTTAGCAAGTGTGAATTCTGGCTTCAGGAGATTTCTTTTCTTTTCCATATTGTCTCTAAAGATGGAATCTCTGTTGATCCTTCTAAGACCAAGGCAATCCAAGAATGTCCAACACCTACGATTATAACTGAGGTACGTAGTTTTATTGGTTTGGCAGGTTATTATCGACGTTTCGTCCAGAATTTTTCCCGATTGGCTAACCCATTAATGAAGCTCACATGTAAAGGGGTTAAATTTGTTTGGACAAAAGAGTGTGAAGAATGTTTCAAAGAACTGAAGAGAAGATTAGTCAATGCTCCTATATTGACTCTACTATTGGGGAATGATGGGTTTGTTATTTATAGTGATGCATCGAAGAAAGGACTTGGTTGTGTGCTTATGCAGAATGATAGAGTTATTGCCTATGCATCACGATAGTTGAAAATTCATGAACAAAAATATCCTACTCATGATCTCGAGTTAGCAGCTGTGATCTTTGATTTGAAGATATGGAGGCACTACCTCTATGGTGACAAATGTGAGATTTATACTGATCACAAGAGTTTGAAGTATATTTTATCACAAAAAGAACTCAACATGAGGCAAAGGAGATGACTTGAATTACTCAAGGATTATTATTGCACGATACACTACCACCCGGGGAAGGAAAACAAGGTGGAAGATGCTTTGAGCAGAAAAGATCATGGAGTTTTGAACAATATGAGAATTGAAAGGGATCCAATTTTCATGGATCTAGTGAAGATGGACATGGAAATAACCAGGGAAGGAGAAACATCAATGCTTTTTCAAATGGTTTCCAAACCATATTTACTAGAAAGGATTAAGAGTTCTCAGACCAATGATGAATAATTTCAAAAGAAGATTAAAGCTGTGAATGATGGGGGACTGAGAGACTTTGTGTATGAAGATGGAATTTTGAAATTTGGGAAGAGACTTTGTGTTCTCGATATACCTGATCTAAAAAGGGAATTGATGGATGATGATCATAGTTCCAATTTCTCTATACACCCTAGGAGCACCAAAATGTATAGAGATTTGAAGGAACATTTTTGGTGGGACAATATGAAGAGGGAGATTGCTGATTTTGTGTCAAGATGTATGGTTTGTCAGCAAGTGAAAGCTAGAAGGAAACACCCTGGAGGAGTCATGCAACCTCTTCCCATACCGGAGTGGAAATGGGAAAATATTACGATGGACTTTGTCATGGGGCTACCAAAGACTCCTAGAAGGAATGATGCAATATGGGTTATTGTTGATCGTCTTACCAAGTCAGCACATTTTCTTGATATAAGAGAAGATCTACCACTGGAACGTCTACCAAGACTATATATTAATGAAGTTGTGAGACTTCATGGAGTACCCCTATCGATTGTTTCTGGTCGTGATCCCCGTTTTACTTCAAGATTCTGGAAGAGTCTTTAGAAATCCCTGGATAATGAACTTCATTTGAGAACTGCCTACCACCCTCAGACAGACAGACAATCAGAATGGATTATTGAAACCTTAGAAGAACTGTTGAGATCCTAATCACTTGACTTTCAGGGTATGTGGGATCAGTATTTACCTCTCGTAGAATTTTCTTATAACAATAGCTTCCATTCGAGTATTCAGATGGCCCCATATGAAGCGTTATACGGAAAGAGATGTCGCACACCAACCTATTGGGATGACGTTGGTGAAAGAAAACTTGTAGGTCTAGAACTGTTAGAGGAAACGATGGAAAAGGTGAAGGTAATCCAAAATCACATCAAAGCATCTCAAAGTAGGCCGAAGAGCTATGCCGATAATCGAAGGAAGGATTTGGACTTTCAAGTCGATGATCATGTTTTCCTGAAGGTATCTCCATGGAAGGGAGTCATACGTTTTGGTAAGAAAGGTAAATTGAGTCCCAGGTACATCGGACCTTTCGAAATTTTAGAACGAATTGGGGCTGTAGCTTACCGATTGGCAATGCCGCCAAGTCTCTCCAAAGTTCACGATGTGTTCCACGTATCTCTGTTGAGGAAATACATGCCTGACCCAACGCATGTACTCACCTATGAAGAATTAGAACTGGAACCCGATCTGTCTTATTGTGAAGAGCCCGTCAGGATTCTTGATACGAGAGAACAAGTACTGAGAAACCGGACGACGCGTCTGGTAAAAGTTTTGTGGAGAAACCATAAGATGGAAGAGGCAACGTGGGAACCCGAGGAACTTATGATGAAGAACCACCCGAGTCTTTTCATGTGATAAGTATTCTAGAAATTTCGAGGATGAAATTAGTTGAAGGAGGGGAGAATGTAACACCCCAAACTTCTACGGTACGCTTCTCTTTGAATAATGTGATAGCGTGTGTTGTACGCAACAACGAGTTCTAACACACCATAACCAATCAAACTAGCCATTATGAAGAGTAATACCTACTTTTTGAAATTATATATATTTTATATTTCAAAATGGACTTCATTTTTGGATTCGGAATATCGAATTTAGCCTAAGGTGAAATTTTGGTACTTTTCGGATAACTTTAATATTTTGATGAATAGTGAAAATTACTAAATTTTAATTAAAAACAACCTTTTTAATCAAAATAATTAATAGTGATAAATTATGAATTTGAGTGGTTTTAAAGTATATTTATAATATATTTTTACCATTTAATACAATGTTGGTCATTGGACATAATTTTACAATTAAACCGGAAATAAACAAGTGTAAATCTTTTGATAGTTATTATCTCTTAAAAACACGCTTTTTGTTTTAACAACGAGAATTAATTTTAAATTAATTTCTGCCACTTCTATGTTTTGAATTTGGAAAAATGGATTCCATATTTGGAATCAGGATGTTCAAATTTTGTAAATAGGTAAATTTTATTTTTATACATTTTGAATAATTACTTCGGTAAATATTTTATTTACCATGGTTAAGGGTAAATCCGGTAAATAAGGGTTACAAAATAATATTATAATAATACTAAATTACCCTAAAACGTGTCCTAGACTTATTGGTTGATACATGTTCGACCATAGGCATCTTTGGATCGATTTTGGGACCCCATGGAGCCACTTGTAGGTGATAGGGACAATTAATTTTAATTAAGTTAAAATAAGTACAAAAATGACATAAGCATATATCTTTTAGAATTTTTTTACATAGGGTTATATATGTTGGATTTTTGACTATAAATATTCATTAGAAATCTAAAAAGATTTCCTACATAATGATATTTTATTTATAATTTTTAGACTTTAAATAATTTAATTTATTTATGACACAATTATGATGCAGTAATTACCATAATAGTGACAAATTAAAATAAATGATATTATAAATACCCAAATAAATATAATTTGAGACTTTTAATGAATTACACTAATTTTCTAGGATAATATGACATATTATTATTGATTTAATTGACTTTGTTCAAAGTAATAATTCTTTTATGAGTTTCACAAAAATCAACTATTGAATAGTGTCAAAATTGACATAAAAGAGTTTTTTTAAAAAAAATATTATATTATTAATTTATATTAAATTCCTAAAAATCTAAGGTTCGGACAAGAGACTTATATCATGATATTTATATCATTAATGGACCACTTGGGGGTCGCTTGGATGTATATAGTAAGTTTATTAACCATATAATATAAAAATACAAAGAGACATTGTAAAAGTGAAACTAATTAACTTAGAGTTAATACTTAAAGATAAGGTTAATATAAGTACCCAAACCTGTCTAAATTCTATTTGTTGAGTGGTTTTCAACCCATACCCACCTTAACATTTAAATAATCCACTTTGGATCCATTAGAAACCGAATATGAATTTATTATAAATTAATATTTTTAGCTTTTCCAAAGGTGCCCCTCACCCCTCTTATAAAAGGGCACTCCTTCTCATTTATTCACACCTTCAAAGCCTTTTGGTTAGGCCAAACTCTGCCAAAATACTCTCCCAAATTCCCTGAATACAACCTAGAGGCCTTAGTTTGATCAGAAAGCCAACCTAAGGAGCCCTTTTGATCAAATCAAAAGGAAGAACCCGAAGAAGAGGTAATGTTTTCACCACCCCTTTTCAAGTTCCTTTCTTCTTCCACTTCTTCATTCATTGTTATTACCATTCTAAAATAATAACTCCAGTATCTTATATATACTGTGTTGTTATTATAAATATGGTACAACCATATTCAGTATTCTATCCACCCTTTTAATAACATGTCACCATACGTGCGTACGTACGGCTTACCGTCTCCACGTCGTGGTGTAATTGTTATTTAATACATTATTATTTGGATGGGTATAATAATTATGTGTAACTTATGTAAATAATAAATATAACATTTTAATTATTTTGTATATATGATATACTATCTATTTATATATTATTTTAATATCAAAAGAATGATATTGTCACTCGTGCGTACGTACGGACTACCGTCTCCATGAACGCGATGAGATTCATTCTCCATAGTGTCCATTCAAGTATAATTATCATCTGATGATTTAAAAATGATGTTTAAGGACTTTATATCATTCTGGATATGAATAATATAAAACCTATCCATTAAAAACGTGGCTTACATAACAAAACATATAAAAGAAAACGGGTAAGTTAACACCCGAAACAACGATAATACGAAGATATTATTAACAAATAAATGTTAAAAGATCATATATGATATCATATTAATGTATATGATTCTTGTATAATTTAATAAAAATTATTTCACCATTATACAGGAGGTTAACCTACCCCAACCAAGGAAAAGTACAAGGTAAGGGTTATTTCACAATCTCTTCATTATCCGAGGTTGTTTATACGTAATTATCTACTGGAATTTCTTTATCATCCACATCCATGTTTCTTCGAAATGTATTTCAAAAAGATTTTACTATTTAAAATAATATGGGTTAAAGTCATTTATACCCTTTTTTGAATTTTTATAATAGGTTTATAAAGGAATCTTTCCTTCGTTTTCCAAACAAGGTGCTTTTAACCTTTTCGACAGAATTAAGGTAAGAATGTTTTTTTAACTTATATGGAAGGTGCGGTTATTTTCCACTGTTATAAAATCGTCGAAGCTTCCCTTACAAGCTTATAAGAATATTTTTAAAGAAAATGTTTTATTTTATAAATATATGACTCTTAAATTATTTCAAAAATAGAAAGAGATATTTCTCTAAAAGAGTTTTGATTTCATCTATGTCAACATCATTTGATGGATTTTACGCTTATTTGAAGTTGATTTATTATGATACAAAACTTCTATATTGTATTGAAGGTTTTGTGATATTTTTGACTGTGGATGTGGTATTTTTATACCATTCATAGTTTATGGTGAAAGTATTGACATTTCATATGCTAGTTTTAATACGAATGTTTATGTTATGGTTAAACCTTTTCATATGGGAATGCATTGGACTTAATATGTGACGGGTGGAGCCCGCTATAGCTCCTAGATGCATTGGTAGGTCTCATGAGATAAACTAGTGTCTTGGCACAAGGCCTTGACAAAATCTTATTTGTAGTCTTGGCACGAGGCCTTGGCTATGTGGTTATGATAGTCTGGCATTATGCATTCCATCATTATGAAAGTGGTTATTGATATTGCATGTGATTATTCGATTAGTATAATATCCATGTGAATAATTAAATGGAATTATTTCATTTTATTTTTTCCATACTATGTTTAAGTTCAAGTTTAAAAGGCTTTTGTTTTAGTTATACATTGCCTTAAATGTTTATTCTTATATATGAAAGTTTCTTCTATATTGTTATCCTTACTGGGCATTTGAGCTCACCCCTTTTCTATGTTTTATTTTTCCCAGGGTATGAAGAAGTAAATTATGAATGACCTGTAGGGATAGTATGTGTGGATATGAGTGCGGAATATGAAGAAAAGATGTTGTTGTAGTTTTCATTTTTATGATGTAATGTAAGACTTATGAATATATGTAGTATTTCCAAGGCTACTAAACCAATCGGTCTTTCGAGATTTGATCCTTCTTGTGATAATGCCAATGTTATGTAATAATGCACCGTCTCTAGGTAACTGGGGTCAGGGTGTTACACATACCGTGAGTTTAACATCTAGTGAAGACAGATCAGACTGATTGAAACACTAACGTGAGTGGATCATATGGGTATATCCCTAGGAGGGAGCACCTATAATGTTTACAGGATGTATGGATCAGAATGCCCAATTAGGAAAGACCCTAGATGGCGTGTCCCACATTGGGGATGGTTTTACACTGTGAGGGTGGATCTGGACACCACAAAGGGGTGGATTGGATAATGGTGGGTCCCAGCAAATGGGAAACCAATATTTACCATCGGCTGGTATTGAACCTCGAAGAGGATTCTTACGTACCCTGTATAGAAGACAAAGATCAAAACCTACGTAGTTTATATGGGTGGGGCATGGAATCAGGGTGTACACAAAGGATAACAATCCAGGAGTGTGTTGGGGCTTATGTATGGTTAAAGGACCATATGGATGGAATGATTTTACTGGGATATAGTAGTCTAGGAAAAATTAGGATGAACATGGTTGAAGTGTCGAAGGATGGAATGAATGGGGATGGAATTGAAAACCAGTGTAAAGGTGATAGTACTGGGCTTGAAACTCAAAGAGGTTTACTATGTATCCCCATGGTGGGGAATCAAAGTCCACGTAGTTCTAGGATGGGGTGATAATTCACCTGAGGGGGTGACTCATGAGAATGGACGCATGGATGGTCACCCAAAGGAAATGGAACCAACATGTTAAGGCATTATCTTACTAAGGCACAAAGACTCAAAGGAGAGACCAGGATGAGACATGGGAGATGTGATTGAACCTCAAGGCAGCTTCCTATGTACCTTTGTCAAAAATAAAAAAAAGTCCACGTAGTTTAGAAATGGGGAATAGAATCCAAGTGTACCCAAAGTAAAACAACCTGAAGACATGTTGGGGATTATGTGTAGTTAGCATCCCAACAAAAGAGGGTCACTCTTGGTTGGAAGAGTATGGGTTGATTGTGGGGCTTACGCATGGTTAACCACTCAGGAACTAGTCTGGCACCATAAAGGGGAAAACCAAGGGTGTGGGTCCCAACAAAGGGGACACCGAAGTTTACTAGTGTTTAGAGTTGAATCTCAAGGAGGCTTCCTATGTACCCTATCTAAGAGAAAGTAATCAAAACCCACATAGTTATAAGGCATATAGTTTAATGTCACAAGGGAAAAGGGTGAACTGATGTGAAGTGGTCGGGACCGGTAGGTGATGAGATTGAACCTCAAATAGGATTCCTACGTACCTTTCTCAAAAAGGGGTAAGGATCAAATTCCACATAGTTCGATCAAGAGGGTCACAGGGCTTACATGATAAGGAGGACTATAAAGGATTTCATTGTTGATTCTTACTCTAAGCCCATGTGAGTCATGCTCTGTGTGAGAAACAAGAAGAAAAAAAAGACCCGATGATCGCATCACAAAAGGTGCATCCATGAGGAGTAGAGTGGGGCTTATGCATGGTTAGCTACCCATGGAAAGAATATTGAGACTTAATCCAGGAGGGAAACCTGAGGAGGATGTCCAGATGTATGAGGAGGATATGGATGTCATATAAAGAGAACCCTATCAAGTTGGGTTAGGGCTTATGCAGAGGCTGACTGAGGTGCACATGGCAACACAACGTAGAGGGAGAGGAGGAGTGAGAGGGTGCTGGTTCCCATCCCCTTCTTGGTCCTCTCAGACCTATCACTCATGAGGTGGTCATAGTTTAACATCATGTGGTGAGGATACAGGTGCTTGGAAGTTTAATATGCTACATCTTGGACGATGAAGATTCATTCCTCACCCCCAAAACTTACATAACTAGTGTGATTTAAACCTTAGTGAGGGGAAGGCACCAGCAATGCCATTGGTTAATGGGGCTGTAGAGTGACCATTTGGGGGTCCACATTAGCATGGATATGTGAAAAACCAATATCCATTAGTGTTCCTATGCGAAGAAGCATTAGGTAGGGAAACACAACATGGGTCACCCTTTGAGGGACTAAGATATCACTGCGCGCAAGCCTGGAGGATTTCATGAAGGAAGTGTTCACAAGATAGGGGTGTTTCATGCAATAGGGGCTCAAACATGGTGCCTTGGGGTAAGGATGACACATAGAGCACATAGGAAGGAGTGCGTGAAAGATTGAGGGCATGTGCGTAAGATGAGGGGTTGCGCGCAAGATAGAAGTCTACATACAAAATCAGGGGTTATGGGTGAAAGAGGCACTGATCAAAGAAAAATCTTACATGCAAGAAGGACATTTTGCACACAGTTTCCTTTGAGTAAAAGGAAGTGGGTGGGTATCAAGCCCTAGTGGTCTCACCTAAAGGAGTACCCATGGGAGACCTGTCATGCAATATCAAATACCTTGAGGCCATGTCTTTTGCATGGTCGTGAAAGGGGTCATCTTTCATGCATGAGAGTGATGGTTTTTCTTCCATAATGGTCCCCCTAAATGTAGGTGTAAACTTATATATATAAGAAAAAACTTCAGCGGTGACACGCAAGGAGGCCTTCACACAATTGGTTTTTGACGTCGCATTGGGTGCATAAGATCTTGCACGCAGTCCCTCTTCTTGCGTGCCGATCGAATTTCTTTATCACTTTTGACTTGGCCATTTTTCAGAAGGTCAACCCAAAAGAATACATTTGACATTACATTGGTCATGTAAGATCTTGTGCACAATTTTCAATCTTGTGTGCAAACCTTAAATCTTGTGCGCACCTCCCTTAGGTGTCTTAGGATTGTCCACTGATCCAAATTATACCTTCAGTTTGCTAAAAAGTGCCAATTTATGTTATTAACTGAAATTAGGTGCCAACAATACCCATTCCACACATCCAAACATGCATTCCCAAGTGATAATTCCATACTCATGAGTGCTCTCTCATCAATCTACCAAGTCATCATAAGGTTACTAATACCAGGTTCCCCAATGGCACACACCCATTCCACTAGGCCACATTTAATGAAAATGAACTCACACCAACCATGTATGCTAAATACCATGCCAAAACAACCTTACCAAGACATTCCAATAAAACATTTATTTTTTTGAAAAAATTTCTACCACATTTTTCCATGCATTAAAACCAAACTATATTTTAAATTCATCATTTTAAAATCATGAACCAAAATCACTTTCCAAAAAACCAACCAATTTCCATAATTTCCACAAAAACATCACTAAAGAGGTTTCCATCAAATCACACAAGGGTTTAAAAAAAAAGAAATTCAAGAAATTCAATCAATTTGAAACCAAGCCTCCAAGTTTTAATCAAGAGGCGTTTAGAGAGAATCCACCCACCTCTAAAACTTTGGCAAAAATAAAGAACAACATAAAATGTCAAAAACCTAGCTTGAAACTCCTATAAATGTCCTTAGACCTCATTCCCATCAATAAAAACAATAATATACCATCAATATTTACATCACCCAACATATATCTATCCCTAATGGATTAGATCCATGATTACAAGAGAGGGAAACAAAATATATCTAAGGAAAAGAAAGAATAATGAGCACTTACCAACAAATTAGGGCCTAAAACGCACTTAGATTCGCATAAGAATCACTCCCAAATCAAAAGTAATTGGATCCATAGCCTTGGGAGGGAGAGGAATTCATGTTATAAACTGTTTAGTGTAACATGAGTGGTTTAGGAGGTAAATAGGATTAGATCCATGATTTTATGATCTAATTTTTCATGGTGCACAGTTAGGGTGAAGCCGTGTGCTAATCTTTCATGAGACATTAACTCAAACCATACCTCGCATGACTAGATTTCATAGTTAGACAAACCAAGAACTAACCATGTTATTCCCCTTTGTCCATACTTGAAAGGTTTCTCCTAGGCATCTTCATGGTTTGACTGAACCATGTGCCTAACTGTGTACCTACCCAGTGCCCACATTTTTAGTTGCACAGTTTCTTAGAGGTGTTTCATGATTTCTACAAACAATTTTCAAACTGTACACCTACAAAAAATCCTAAAAAACACGCCAAAACTCTTTTGAACTTCCCAAAAACTAACCCAATTACTTTATATATTTAAAATAGATAAATAAAGGGTCAGATACATGAAACCGGGGGTCTATATTCTCACCAAAATTAGTCTTTATGCCCCATGAAAATTTGAAAACCACCATTGGACTGAAAGAGTCCAGGAAATTGCTCCACCATTTCCTTTTCACACCCCCATGTTTCTTTCTGAATCTGACCATGTCACCATACAACCCACACTACACCAATGATTTTACCATGCAAGATTTTTTATTGCCTATCCACAATCCGTACCGGAACCTGAACCAATGTAGCATCTGAATCTTGGCCGACATGATCCTATAAAATCACATGGTCATGATCAGGTTGATACTTCTTCAATTGAGATACATGAAACACATTATCCACTGAACCGAACCTTGGTGGAAAAGCCAACCGATATTTTACATCACGAACCCATTCAAGTATCTCAAAAGGGCCTATGTATCTTGGAATAACTTGCCTTGCTTACCAAAATGATGATTCCTAATACTTAGAGATATTTTAAAGAACACATGATTACCCACTTTAAATAACAATGATCATTGACGATGATTCGTATACGATTTCTAATTACAATGTTCCGTCTCCATCCTCTTTCTAATTAAATGCATCTTCTACATTGTATCTTGTATAAGACTTGGTCCAACCAGTGAAGTCTCACCTATTTCCACCAAAAACAGGAGGGATTGACAAGGATTCCCATATAACGTTCCAAAAGGAGGCATGTGTATTGAGTCCTGATAACTATTATTATAAGAGAAATCCACTAAATGTATGTTCTCCTCCCATAAGCCACCAAAATCCATTACAAAATCCCTAAAAATTCATTATAATGTTTTTATTATACTTTTATATTGTACATCCGTTTGAGGATAATATGCTGTGCTCATCATCAATTAATTCCTAAGGTATTTTTGTATGGATTTCTAAAAAAATGAGATATAAACCTTGGATCTAGGACAGATACTATCAAAACCGGTACACCATTCCTTTTTTACCACTACTTGGATTTATATTTTTTACAATATTCCACCATATTATATTCATGAATAGGATTTAAATGGGACAACTTTGTTAACCAATACACTATCACCCATATGGAATCATGTTTAAAGGCCATCCTTAGTAGACATGTTACAAAATCCATAGCTATCTGCTCCCATTTCCGCATGGGAATTGGTAAAGACTATAGCATACCCATTAGCCTTTTGTGATCTTCTTTAACTTTCAAAAAGTTGAGGAATCTCAAATAAAACTCAGCCACTTTTCTTTTCATTCCATCCCACCAATTTTTTTCAGTGTCTTTTACATCGTTTTTATTATAGTATAAACAACCCATATTGAATGGTGGTAATCATGAAGAAGTTTTTCTTGATAATACATAGGTATGACCATGAAATCGTGAAACCATAAAAATGATATTCTATCAAGATTCCATCCCTTAGTGGTCTCCCCACCATTGAGTTTTGACCTCATAGAAACACATGCAGAATTAGATGTCCATACCCCTTTAACCTTCTCAACCAAATCAAGAATAAAATAAACTGGAAAGAAAACCACAATACTACCATGATCATCACAATCCAAGTGCATGTTGGATATCACTGATATTAGATTCCATTGATCTGAAGCTTATTTCACCAACTAACTATATAAATTTTTTCTTAATGAATCCACCATAGAGTTTCCTTTACCAAGTGTATACATTAAGTCAAAGTAATTTTTTTTAAGATAATCTATCTATCTTATTTATCTCAGATTAAAATTACTTTGTGAGAAAATGTGTTTCAATAACTTATGATCCATAAAACCATTAATTTATCACCAGAGAGGTAATGATTCAAAGTCTTTAAAGTATGGACCACATAAACTAATTCAAAATCATGTGTTGGGTATTTTTTATCCTGAAACTATAATTACCATGAGTCATAAACAAAAACATTATATACCTACATGAGAACACACCCTAACATATATTCCAAAGCATCAAAATACACTAGATATAATTTTCCAAATTCTATAAATATAAATATTGGTGATGATGTAAGGTGAAATTTAAGCTCTTCAAAAAATTTCTGACATTCATAATTCCACTAGAATGGAAAATTTTTCCCTGTCAAAACTGTCATTGGTGAATTTAGTCATTAAAATACATGAAAAAAACATTGGTAATAACTAGCCCGGCCAAGGAAACTACATATCTCAAAGACATTCTTTGACGGTTTCCAAGAGATCATAGACTCTATCTTTCTTGAATATATAGAAACACCTTTTTTAGAGATAACATGGCCAAGGAAATATAACTATTTTATCAAAAAATCAAACTTTTAAAGTTTATCATACATAATATGATCCTTCCAGATACCTAACATTCTCACCATGTATTACTCATGCTCAACCTTTGTCCTAGAATACATTAATATTTCATCTAAAAAAATCATCATAAAAGAATCCTGATACCTTTGAAATATCTGATCCATCAATTCCATAAAGATAGATGGTGCTTTCACAAGACCAAAAGGCATAACCACATTCTTGTAATGGCCATATCAACTTATGAAATTTGTCTTTGGAATATCCTTCTTCCAAACTACCGGTTGGTGATATCCCAAATGAGAATCAACTTTAGAGAACCGCTAGGATCCCCTCAATTGATCAAACATATCATTAGAGAATGGAAGAGGATACCAATTCTTTATCATAACTTGGATAATCTTATGATATTCCACATAAAGCCTAAAAGTTCTATATGCCCTTTTCAGAAACAAAAATGGTGCTTCCCATGGAGATGTACTAGGATGAATGAACCCTTTGATTTCCAACTCTTCCAACTGGACTTTGAATTCCCTTAATTCTATTGGTTCCATCTAATAAAATGGAAGTGATATTGGACTGGTCCTTAGTAAGAGATCAATAATAAATTCCACTTCTCTTGTGGGTGGAAACCCAACTAAATTATTGGAAAAAACATTAAGAAACTAATAAATAAATGTGGGAAAACCACTATTCTCAATCTCATCCGCATATTATAAGGTCAAAGATACCAACTGGTACGAGATTATAGTGACCCTATCCTTTTACATATACCATTACATGTTTTTAAGAATAATTAAACATCAAAATACAATCCAAAGATCATAAAGTATAGTGTCTTGGAAGACTAGGTACATAAAACTAAAAACATGGGACTAAATAAAACATTTGTTTATTTATCAACCATTAAAAGATATTAACTTCATTTGATACCTTACATATGTATAGGATAACCTGGGGATAACATGAACAAAGGGATGAGCTAAAAATCCTAGTAAGTGAATAAACATTAAAATAAATCTTAGCACATGGGTTAGAAGGCATAACATAATGATATAAAAAGGCATGGAACATGATTAAATATAAGGAATAATAACATGGGATCAGATAATCATAGAATAATATTAATGTGGTAGTAATATAAAACATTAATTTAGGATGATTCAAGGATCTTTGCAGATAGAGGATCATGATTCAAGTCTTGTTGTATATGGAGGAGCATGAGTGAAGACTCGTTGCACACAGAGGAGCACGAGTCAAGGCTAACCACCAAGACCATTGTACATAACATCTCATGAGACTAAACATTACCCAATATATTGGAGTGATATCTGAGCACACCCATCATAACATGTTGATGAATATGTTTTCCACATAAAGAATCATACATAAGAAATCAAACATAAACATAAGGGTTACCCTTGGAAAGAATTGGGTATCATAATCATGTCAAAAGGAATATCAAAAAGGAATATCATAATGGTGTCCATGAAAGGATATATTTAAATTATAAATTTAAATTCATAAGTAAATATAGGCATATATCATTATAAGTGATTTCAAACTTAAGTGAAAAGAGTGTTTAAGAAACTTTATAAATAAAACATTTTAGTACGGCTTAAGGGAAAAATATCAAGATTCTTTAAAATGGAAAAGACATATTTATTTGTATAAAACCAGAATTGAACCAAGGTAGTTTTTAATGATAAAAATGAGTGATTTTAGAAAAATAATAGTTTCATAAAATATATTATGGAGTGCATTTTAAAGGAGTAAGAAATTAGGAAGTTCCCTTAAATCGAGCTTGCTTATCAGAAAGAATCGTGTAGGGAGCCTTTCAAAAACATGAATATCCCTGAAAAAAAGGATGAAAAGATATTGATACATGAATTTTTAAAATATAAACAACATTTATAAGATGTTTATAAAAATAAAATAGAATTTAATTGGGGTAAAAATAGATAAATAATAACCTGAAGAAATAATGGAGGTTCGGTTATAATCCCTTACCTGAAGTTTGAAGGTGTTATTCACTTGATATTAATGTTATGGATAATCAAATTAGATTCATTAATTAATAATTAAAAACTATTTATATATTTATTTGATTTATTATAACTTTATTAAATTCATTTATGATCTTTTTGATTGGTTAATAGGTTCAATTTCATTGTTTAGGAGCATTGGTTTCCTTGGTTTTCATGATCGGTTTACTTGTATACATGTATGAAAGGTAATATAAAGTGGGGGTAATTATCTAGAATTAAAATTATATGTTATTAATTAACTAATAGAATATTAAAATTCCATTTTTTTTCTATTAGTGATGATGATTCATTAGATAAATCATTAATGAAAACTGTTTAGATTAATTTAACATTTTTTGATAACAATGAACTCATTTTGTTTTATAAATTAATATCATGTGTACAAAATGATTCCAAAAAATTACAAAAGATATAATACATATATTATAATCTGGTTTAACTATAAAAATTATTTCATGACCATCCTTGAATATGGTAATGGAAATTGAAAACTTCATCACCCTTGAATGTGATAAATTAACACATCATGAATGGTGTTTTCATTTTTAGTATAAAAAGAGGGGGAAAGAGAGATTATGTTGAATTATTACATTATCATAAAAAAATAAAGTATAATTAAGTTATTTTAGTTATAATACCATTTGGATGAGGGGAGGAGAGGATAGAAAAAGAAAATAAAATAACTTGAAAAGAAATTAAGAGAAAAGGAAGAGGGTTTTACCTCTTGATTGATTCTTCTTGAGATCCTCCTCAGGGGATTGGTTTTGGTATTTTATTAAGAACAAAATCTCCTATACATTGGGAAGAGATATGAGAAGAGTATTGGATATAATTTGGACAAGGTTCAAGGCTTGAGAGGTGTGAGGAGAAGAGGCGGTGAGGGGTGATATTTATAGTGGAGGAGAGAGATATTTTCTCATTATTTTACTCAATATTTTATATTTTTCTCAAGAAAAGAAATAGTGTTGATTCTTGAGACTAAATATAGTAATTGGATAATGTGAGTTTGAACTAATTGTGCTTACATCAGCCATGAATCAATGAATAGTGTATTTAACTTATAATGTATATATACCATAAATTACTGTATTATACTATTCACCAAAAATTCAAGTATTTCAAAAAAATACTAAAAATTCACCCTAACTATTTTTTATCTTTTATAATTAAAAAAATGAAATCTATTTTATGAAAAAATATTCTAAATATGAGAAACATAATTTTTAATTAAAATCATCATTTACTTGGAAAATACAAATTTTAAAATTAAAATTGATTTTCTAACATGTTGAAAAATTAATTACGGTCACATAAAATTATATTATAATGTTAACACATAAAAATAATAATTTAGGAATACATTTTATGAAAATAAAATTTCTTTTTAATTATTAAATTAATAAAAAATGTAATTAAATATTTATAACCTATAAAAATACCGACTCTTGATTAATAATTTTCAAAATATTTATTTACTTATACTATGATATAATTATATCATATTATCACTTATAATATGGATAAATTTTATTTATACTATCATTGGTGAGGTTACTATTCAATTGGTTGGTTTACTATTCACAAAGGTCACATTACTATTCCAAAGGTCAAGTTAATTATTTCATCAGTATAGGTTCCTTAACTTCTAGAAATACTTCTTATTTCATTCATTCATCATTTATAAATCCTGTATTGTGTTCTAAATGTGATTTTATGTTATTAGAATATATGAAATATTTATAAGAAAAGAATTTCCATTGAAAGAATTCAGGATCGTTACATTCTCCCCCTTAAGAAATTTCACCCTTGAAATTTTGTTTTATATTCTAAGTTGAAAATAGGTGTGGATAATTTTCTTTCATCTCTTCCTCTAGTTCCCATTTTTCCTCTTTGTACTTATGGTTCTTGCATATTACTTTGACCAGGTGAGTGGTCTTGTGGTGTAGAACTTTATCTCAATGATCCACAATCTTCACTGACTGCTCCTCATAAGAAAGATCATTCTCCTTCTATACCTTCTCTGAAGTCAGTACATGTGAGGGATCCAATATGTACTTCCTTAAGAGGGATACATAGAATAGATCATGTAATTTAGACATGGTAGGTGGAAGTGCTAGTTGGTAGTCTAAAACTTTGACATGATCAAGAATCTCAAAGGGGCCAATGTACCTGAGACTTAGCTTCCCTTTATTCCCAAATCCCATGACCTTTTTCCATGGAGATATTCAAAATAATTACATGTCTCCAACTTTAAACTCAATGTCTCATCGATGATTATTTGCATAACTATTTTGTTGACTTTGTGCTACCTTGATGTGCTGCTGATTGGTTTTCATCTTCTCCACCATTTCTTCGACCATTTCAGGTCCTAATAGCTTACGTTCACCTACCTCATCCTAGCATTCCGGTGTTCTACATATTTTCCCATAAAGGGCTTCATATGGAACCATTTGGATGCTCGATTGGAAACTATTATTTTAGGAGAACTCAACTAGAGGGAAATGTTGGTCCCCTTCTCCTTTGAATTCCATAAAATATGTTCTCAACATTTATTCTAGTGTTTGAATACTTCGATTAGATTGGCCATCATTTTGAGAATGATAGGCCGTATTGAAGTTCAACTTAGTGTTCATAGCATGTTGGAGACTTGTCCATACCTTAGAGGTGAATCACATATCTTGATCATATACAATCGATTGTGGTACTTCATGAAACCTTATCAATTATTTGATGTATATATGTGCAATTTGATCTAGTGAGAAGTCCTCTCGAATTTCAATAAAGTGAGTTGTCTTTGTAAGAGGATCCATAATAACTCATATAGCATTGTTTCCTCTAGATGTATTTGGAAGTACAGTGATAAAGTCCATGGTGATGTTTTCCCATTTCCATGTTGGTATGGGTAAAGGTTGCATCATCCCTTTAGACTTTTTCCTTCCAGCCTTCACTTATTGACATAGCAGGCACTTTGATGTATATTCAACGATCTCCCTTTTCATACTATCCCTACAATATTTTTCCTAGAGAACTTGATACATCTTTATGCTACCTAGGTGAATAGAAAAGGATGATCTATGTGCGTTATTCATAAGATCCTTCTTTATCTATGGATTGTATGTTACATATAGTCATGGACCAAATATTATTAATCCATCCTCACCAATCTTGAACTCGAAGGATTTCCCATTCTTGATAGCTCCCACCTTTTTCTGAATTTCACACCATTTCTTTGAGAATCCTTTATTTTCTCTACAATGGACGGTTGAACAATAATTTGAGAAAGGATTGATTTTTCTCCTCCATTAATTATTCCTATGTCCATAATTTGTAAGTCTAAGAAGATTGGATCCTTATCAATTCTTATTATTGATAAAGATACATGATCCTTTCTACTTATAAAATCCGCTACCTTATTTTCCTTACCAGGATGGTAGTGGATTGACTAGTCATAATCTTTGATGGGCTCTTACTATCTTCACTGGTTTATATTAATCTCCTTATTTGTGAATATATATTTTAGACTCTTTTGATCAGTATATACCTCACACTTCTCCCCATAGAGATAATGCTGCTATATTTTCAACTTGAAGTTCACAACCACTAACTCCAAATCATGCGTAGTATAGTTTTTTCTCATATATTTTCAATTTATTTGAGGCATAGTCTATCAATTTATTATTTTTCATCAGTACACATCCTAATAATTTCTTTGAAGAATCACTGTACACCACAAAGATTTATCCACTTGTTAGAAGTGTGAGTACTAGCGCAGTGATAAGAGTCTTTTTGAGCTCCTTAAAGCATTCCTCACATTCTTGATTCCAGAATAACTTCACCCTATTATGTTTAAAATTGGTTATTGGCTATGAAAATCATGATAAGTTCTTCAAAAATCTTCAGTAATACCTGACTAGACTAAGAAAATTGCAGATCTCTATTACAAATATTGGCCTGAGCCACTCTTTAATTACCTTTTTCTTGTAAGGGTCCACATATATTCCTTTTTTGGTGATAATATTCCCCAAGAATGATACTTCCTCCATCCATAAATCACATTTATTTTACTTTTCATATATTTTCCACCTTTACAAAGTCTTAAACACAGTATTCAAATGCTCCTTGGGTTCCTCCTTGCTCTTGGAGCATATTAGAATATCATTGATAAATACTAACCCAAATTTTTCTTTGTAATATCCAAAGAATATATTCATTAAATACATTAAAATTTATGGAGAATTAGTGAGTAAAATGTCATCACTATTAACTAATAGTGTCTATACCTCATTTGAAAGGAAATCTTGGGAATATCTTCTTTCCTCACCTTTAATTGGTGATATCCTGAACAAAGGTCCATGTTAGAGAAATAACTGGCCCCATATAGATGATAAAAAAAGTCATCTATCCAAGTAAGGGGATAATTATTCTTTATCCCGATTTTATTGATCTCATGATAATAGATGTAGAGGCACATTGATCAATCCTTCTTCTTGACAAAGAGGAATGGTGCATCCCATGGTGAAGAACTCAAGTTTATAGAACTCTTATCCAGATTCTCCTATAACTATTTATTTAGTTCTTCCAGATCAACGGTGGCTATTATATAAGGTATCTTTGATTTAGGTAGAGATCCAGAAATAAATTCAACTGAGAACTCAACCTCACGATTAGAAGTAAGACCAAACAATTCTTTAGGGAATACATTAGTGTAATCCCTCAATATAGGCATGTCTTCAAGCATTCTCATCTCCTTTGTCTCAATCATTTGAGTGAGATATGCTTGCTCATAAGGCAATAATATCCACACTTGAGATTATGATTCTGAAAGAGATTCATCTTCCTCCTAACACTTGTACAAAATTGGAGGATGCTTTAGAATGTGAAGAGTGATATCCCTTTCCTGACAGTCGATGTTTGGTTTGTATAGAGATAACCAATCCATGCCCAAAATAGCATCAAACTCTACCAAAGGTAGTATAAAAATATTTAATGGGAGTTTTAGTCCACAAACATTAACTGGGGTAGATTTATATACTTTGGATGAAATAATTTTCCCATAATCCATTCTCAGAGATAACTCAACCTCCAAATTTTGAGGTGGTATTTGAATAGTTCTATTAAACTTAAAAGATATGAAAGAATGAATAAAACTAGAATCAAATAGTATGTTCGTTATTATTGAATAAATAAATAGTGTATCTGTCACCACATCATTTTATGGATCCACCTCAGCAGTAGTGATAGCATAAGCCCTTCCTTGTTACCTTGGAGGTTTTTATTGATTGCCTTCAACAACCCTTGGCCTAGGGAATTGGTTTGCAAAATGACCATGTTCCTTGAATTTTAAACACTGCACTAATAGATGAGCATTGATATGAACCTACCTTTCTTCTTCCATATTAGTGGGATTCTTCATATCCCTCTGGTAGTTCTTAGCCAGATGCCCCATTCTTCCACATTTGAAGAATTTCTTGGTTCCCTTTAAATAGTTCCTAGGATTCTTCTTCCCACAATTTTGACAAGTGGGGTATTTGTTATTCTTTCCATCCTGGGATTTATTTTCTGATCCACCCATATTAGACTCCATTTTTCACTTTTTTTCACTGGGCCCACAAAACTATTGAGAGTATCCAATCTCCATTTTAACCTTGAGGGAATCATAAACAATCTCCTTATAACTGTCTAAGTCTTGAATCACCAACACTTTTCATAGACTCAGCTTTAGTCCGCTAAAGAATTGATCCTACTTACTTTATATATTCATAATAAAGCCAAAGGCATATCTTGAAATCCCTATAAATTTTGTCTCATACACCCCAATAGACAAATCTTCCTTCTATTTAAGTATGAGGAGCTCTATTTCCATTTTGAGACAAACGGTTCTGGGAAAATATTTATTGAAAAACATTTTCTTGAATTCTTCCCAATCCATGGAATAAATTTCCTCCTTGGACTTAATATTTTTGATTAGTGTCCACCAATGATCAAATTCCCCATCAAAACAATAGACTACCAAAACCAATTTCTCTTCTTATGAGCATTTTAGGATAGAGAATATATTTTTAATGGAGTTAATCCACTGGTCCATGAGGAGGGGATCTAAAGATCCAATAAACATGAAAGGCCTTTTCCTCATAAAGGATTTTATGAAAACTTTATCATTACTTGGAGAAGGAGGGAATTCCACATGATTCAAGTTATTATTCATAACATGAGCTAACTAATCAAGTACCGTCACAATGTTTTGAGCACCCATTCCCATCATATTTGGAATATCATTATATAAATAATCACATTTACTATCATATTGGTACATGTTCTTATATTTACCGCCATTACTAAGAAAAAAGAAATTTCAATCAGGGGGGGTGGTCTTGAATACTTATCTAATAAGTATAAAAAGTAAACTTTAAATATAAAAGGATAAAATATTAAAGGAAAAGTATATCCCAACTTATGATTCCATAGGTTTAAATCTAGGTTATACATGATATGTTTACTAACATATATTCTTAGGGGAATTTTATTTGTTCACTTAATAATGGTTTTTAATGAGCTTATGAATTTATTAAATAATATCACCTGGGAGTGTCTAACCAAGTGCCAAGTAAGGCCCATTATTGTGTACCAGGTTACCCTGAGTCAGGCCCAAAACACCTTGTCAAAGTTGTTACTCCTAGGTACATATGTTACAAAACCACATCCACTTGTAGTATCCAGATAGGGATTTATTTTATTAATAAACCACTTACTCTATGCTAACCAAAATCTGGGGATGTTTTCTCATACTTATTCTTATCCCTAGGGTTCTTACTAAAGGGATCTATTATTAATCTCCAAAAATAACTAAAAATTTCATATGATACCAAATATAGTGTCCCTATCCTTTTACACATATCATTACACTATTTTAAGAATAATTAGACATCAAATTACGAGACAAAGATCATAAATTCTAGTGTCTTGGAAGACTAGGTATATAAAACTGAAAACATGCGACCAAATAAAACATTTCTTTATTTATCATCCATTAAGAGATCCTAACTTCCTTTGATCCCTTAAATCTATATAGAATAACCTGGGGATAACATGAGAAATGGGATGATCTAAAAATCCCATTAAGGGAATAACCATTAAAATAAATCACATGGGTTAGAAGGCATAACATAATGATATAAAAAGGCACGAAACATGATTAAATATAATAAATCATAACATGGGATCATATAATCATGGATTCATATTAATTTGGAAGTAACATAAAGCATGAATTTAGCATGAGTCAAGGATCTTTTCACATAGAGGAGCATGATTCAAGGCTTGTTGCACAAAAAGAATCATGATTTAAGGCTTGTTGCACATAGAGGAGCACAAGTCAAGGCTAACCACCAAGACTGGTGCACATAAAATCTCATGAGACTAAAAATTATCCAATGCATTGGAGTAATATCTAGGATCACCCATCATAACATGTTCATTAATATGTTTTCCACATAAAGAATCATGCATTATTAATCAAACATAAACATAAGGGTTACCCATGGAAAGAATTGGGTATCATAATCACATCAAAAGGAATATAAAAAGGTAATATCACAATGGTGTTCATGAAATAATGGATTTAAATCATAAATGAAAATTTATAAGTGAATACAAGAATATATCATGACAAGTGATGTCAAACTAAAGTGAAAAGAGTGGTTAAGAAACTTTATAAATAAAACATTTTAGTACGGATTAAGGGAAAACTTTCAAGATTCTTTAAAATGGAAAAAGAATATTTTTTTGTATAAAAACATAATTGAAAAAAGTTAATTTTTAATGATAAAAATGAGTGATTTTAGAAAAATAATAGTGTCTTAAAATAGATTATGTAGTGCATTTTAAATGGTTAAGAAATCGAGAAGTTCCCTTAAACCAGGCTTACTTATCGAAAAGAATCAAGTAGGGAACATTTCAAAAACAGGAATATCCCCAAAAATAAGGATGAATGGATCTTGATACACGATTTTGGAAAATATGAAAAATATTTAGAATATATAAATAAAAATAAAATATAATTTAATTTGGGTAAAAATAGAGAAATAATAACCCGGAGGAATAATGGAGGTTCAGGTAGAATCCCTTAAAGGTGTTCTTCACTTGATCTTAATGTCCTGGATAATCAAATTATATTAATTAATTAATAATTAAATAACCCTTTATATATTTATTTTATTTATTATAACTTTATTAAGTTAATTTATAGCCTTTTTGATGGGTTAAGAGGTCCAATTTCATTGTTTAGGAGCATTGGTTTCCTTGGTTTTCATGATCAGTTTACTTGTATACATGTATAAAAGGTCATATAAATTGTGGGTAATTATCTAGAATTGAACTTATATGTTATTAATGAAATTATAGAATATTAAAATACCATTTTTTCCATAAGTTAGGACTATTCATTATATAAATCATTAATTATAATTATTTAGATTAATTTAGTGTTTTTAGACCACAACAAACTCATTTTTTTATAAATTAATATCACGTGTACAAAATGATTCCAGAATATTAAATAACATATAATAAATATATTATTATCTAGTTAAACCATAAAAATGGTTTCATGACCATATTTTAAGATGTTAATGGAGATTGAAAACTTCATTTCCCTTAAATATGATAAATTAACACATCACGAATGACGTTTTCATTTCTATTATAAAAGGAGGGGGAAAGGGAGATGATGATGAATTATTCCATTAAAATAAAAAAATTATAGTATATTCAAGGTAATGGAGTTATAATACCATTTTTATGATGGTAGGTGAGGATAGAAAAAGAAAAGAAAGTAACTTAAAAAGAAATTAAAAGAAAAGGAAGAAGGTTTTACCTCTTGATTCTTTCTTCTTGAGAACCTCCTTAGGGGATTAGTTTTGATCGTTTATTAAGAAAAAAATACCCTAGACATGGTGAAGAGGTTTGGAAATAGTATTGGGTAGAATTTTTACAAGGCTCAAGGCGTGATAGGTGTGAGGAGAAGAGGTGGTGAGGGGTGGTATTTATAGTGGAGGAGAGAAGTTTTTTCTCATTATTTTACTCAATATTTTATCATTTTTCTCAAGACAAGTGACAGTGTTGATTCTTGATAATAAATACAGTAATTATATCATGTCAGTTTGAACCAATTGTGCTTACACAATCCACAACTCAATGAATAGTGTATTTAACTTATAATGTATATATACTATAAATTACCGTATTTTACCATTCACCAAAAATTCAAGTATTTCAAAAAAATACCAAATATTCACACTAAATAGTTTTAAATGTTTAGAATTCAAAAATTAACTCTATTTTATGAAAATAATTTTATAAATATGAGAAATAAATTTTTTAATTAAAATCACCATTTACTTGGAAAATACAAATTTTAAAATTAATGTTACTTTTCTAACACATTGAAAAATTAATCAAGTTCACATAAAATTATCACATAATATTAAGACATAAAAATAATAATTTAGGAATAAATTTTATTAAAATAAATTTACTTTTAAATTATTAAATTAATCAAATAAAATGTAATTAAATATTTATGACCTATAAAAATACCAACACTTAATTAATTATTTTCAAAATATTTATTTACTTATACAATGATATAATTATATCATATTGTCACTTATAATATGGATAAATTTTATTTATACTATCATTGATGAGGTTACTATTCAATTGTCTGATTTACTATTCACAAGGGTCACATTACTATTGCGAATCTCAAGTTACTTATTTCATCGGTATATGTTCCTTAACTTCTATAAATACTTATTATTTCATTAATTCATCATTTATAAATCTTGTATTGTGTTCTCAATGTGATTTTATGTGATTATACTATATGAAATATTTATAATAAGGGAATCTCCATTGAAATAATTTAGGGTTTTTATAGAGATATTTCCAATCGCTGGTGCCAACAAGCCCACTTCACCTGCCTTTACATTCCAATCTCCTCTAAAGAGATGCTTAGTGCCATCATCAGTTGTCACGAATCGAATCTGGTCACCACTAATACCGACACCAAATCCAGAACATTATAAGGCCCTAAGGGCGTTCCCTATCCCCATTTATTGGCACAAGTTATCGAGTATCAATAAATTTGGTTTGGGAACAATTTACCTGAGTATGAAAGCATAAAACATTAAAAACAATCAATAATATGAATCTAAAATTTTCATGCCAAACAAACCTTAACATAAACCAGATCTGAATACATGGTTTTAAATAATTTACAATAGGTCCAAAAATAAATAAAAATAGTATAAAATCATCCACAAAGACTCCATACAACAAGGGGTCATCACCCCTGAGCTGTCTCCACAACACTGCACCATAGGAGGGGGCTAACAACCCGAACCACCTTCACTAGAGGATTTGCCTTTACCCATGTCAAACATAATGAAGTCTACTTATACAAAAGGGGTATTATTAGGGTGTGAGACTAAGACTAATAATATTCCACCCAAATATTCCAAAGAGTATGGAATACAAGGTGAAAAATCACGCTGTTTTAATTTGTAAGGAAAAACGGCGATAAATTCCAAGAAATGAAACTTTCAATTGTAAACGGTTTTAAAAATAAAACTTTCATAATTCTAACACATTTGAATAATATATGTTATATAATGTAATTTACATCCAAACACACCCTAATACAAGGGTAAATACCACAAATACAATGCGCACCAAAATCGGGAACACCTCTAGGCACTAGATAGTCTCGGGCCCTATGTACCTCATACCTTGGTGTAAAATATCCATGTCACAAAAATTTAACATGCATAATATAATAGTAGGGAACATACCAATAACATATTGGTTCCCAAACATCATCCATATAGTTTAGTTAGATTTGTCTTTATCCAAAATGCTAAGTGAAACAGAGATAAAACCGCTCCGGATCACTAGTGTACTAGTACATATCCACCCACCGAGGTACCCGGGCTTCCCCCTTTGTGATTAAAAAGTTTCATCATGATACATAAATTCATTTTCATATAAAAACACAACTAATGGTCATATAAAAACAATAAAGTACCTATAAACACTTTATACCACTTAAAACACACAACACAACATTTTGATTTTCACTAAAACAACTTCTCAAAATCTTGCATTGTTTTGCACCCAAAACTCCTTGAAATCCCCACTTTGCACCCTATGTGCACACTTATAAGTCAAAAATAATAATAATCCAAATACCTTTAAATTAATCCAACAATTCAGTTATAGGGTAGCCCCATATGAACCAAGAAGTGATATCTTTGTAAAACCTATATTTTTACACAAACATGGAATTTAAAGTTCATATGCTTCACAAACACCATTAATTTTTTTGAAGAAAAAACCAAAGGATATAAAAATTCAGAAAATTATTCTCATCCCTAATAAATTTCAATAAAATCAACTAATTAGTTATAGGGTATCCCTAAATGAACCAATAAAATATTTCTATGAAAAAACCCCCAATTTCACATAAAAATGGCACTTAAACTTCATCCACTTTACAAATACCACTAAAACCAATTTTTGCACCAATAATAAAATTATATAAAAATGAAAATATTATAAACACATCAAGATAAGTCACAAGTATTTCATACCCATGAAATTACCTACCAAAATTGTTAAAACTTTGAATCCTTTGTGCGAGAATTCAATCGCACCATCACCACACCTCAAGGAAGGTAGATCGAGCCTAAAATAAAAATATTGGACCAAGAAAACCCAATGTTAAACCCTAGGTTAGAAAAATTACCCTATGTTAATTTGGTACTTATAGGAAATTGGAAGAAACCACTTGAAAAGGGGAGGGACTAAGAGGGAGAAACACTTACTTGGGATTGTGTGAAGTTCCTCCACCAAATCCCCCTTCAAAATGGAGTTCGAATGAGGGTTTGAGAGGATTTGAGGGATTCCATGGTTGTTAGGTTTTAAGTGGGGATGAAAGGGGCGAATTAAGATAAATCCTGGGAGGGAAAATAAGTTATTTAACTCATTATTAATGATATGGACATGGGTGCATGGTTTGTGTGCACGGTTTGGAAAATAGTGCACCGAAACCATGCACCATCTTTTCTACCCCCAAAACATCTCCAAATGCCACCAAAATTTTTGGGGGATTGTGTGGGACTTAGGGGGGGATTTTAGGATAAAAATATAAGAAATATAATTACCTTTAATTAAGAACTTGGGTGTGAAAATTCTCCCCACCATGAAAACTTTCCGTCCGGGAAAGTCGACTAGAGGTTTGATCGGAAAACAAGAATGGGTACTCATCCTTAACCCATGAATTATGATCCCAGGTCTCAAATATATAAATAAAACGATTTCAACAAACTCATACCATCATAATAGACTTCCCTCGAAGCACCTTCTCTTGGGGTTCCACTATTTGCACTGGCCGCTCAAAATCTGACAAGTCAGGCTCTATCTCCAGTTCTTCCCAAATCAGCACATGAGATGAATCCAGGTTGTATTTATTCAATTGGGAGACATGTAAGACATCATGGATGGATTTAAACTTAGAATTTAAGTCCAACCTATAATCCACCTTGCTAATATGCTCGGTGATCTCAAGAGGGACGACATATCACAACGTCATCTTCCCTTGCTTCCCTAATTAACGATGGCCCATACGAGGGGCCACTTTCAAGAATACCCTGCCACCCATAGAAAAATCTAGGTCTCAACACTTCTGGTCAGAATAATATTTATGATGACTCTGATCTGTCAACAAGCACTGCCTGATCAATTTGACCTTCTCAGAAGTCTCCTGCACAAGGCTCAACCCCAAAAGTGAAGTCTCTCGTACCTTAGCCCAACATAGGGGGGACTGACATGGCCGACCATAGAGCACCTCAAAAGGGTTCGTTCAAATCGAGGATTGGTAACTATTTTTATAGGAAAATTAAACCAATCCCAAATGGCTATCCCAAGAGCCTCTAAATTCCAAAACACATGCACGAAGCATGTTTTCCAGAATCTGGTTCGCACCACCTCCTGAAGATACAAATAGCCCAACTCATCCACTTTAGATGTATCTTTGATCGAGATGAAGTGGGATGATTTGGTTAGATGGTCAATCACCACCCAAATGGAATTCTTACCCTGAGGTGTACAAGGAAAAAAAATAATGAAGTCCATGGAAACCTCGTCCCACTTTTAGGTAGGAATTGGTAGTGGTTGAAGCAAACTGGAGGGCCTTTGGTGCTCTGCCTTCACCTGCTGACATGTGTAGCATCTCGACACAAAGTACTCTATGTCCTGTCACATACCTGGCCACCAGAACTATCATCGCACATTATAATAAATCTTATTTTCAGCCGGATGGACAACCCACTAAGACTGGTGGCTATCCCCCATCACCGCCTTTCGTAGAGACGGTGACACTATTGAGTGGCCCTTGAAGCATAAGATGCCCTCTGGAGACGACAACCAATCATGGGACGTATCCCCACCATGGAGAAATTACCTCGATCACTAAAAAATCTCATCACTGGGCCGTTCTTGCTGAATCAACTCTAATAGAGAAGGAGTCAATAGAAAGCTCACCAAGAATGCACCTTCATTGCGCTCCTTGGTCTCCACATGCATCTGAGCAAAGTGGCCCATCAGTGCCCACTTGTCACTGGACTTCCTCAAGGCTTTCACTGGTACCTTTCAAATCAAGGCATCTGCAACTACATTTCCCTTTCTTGGGGTATAAACAATGTAAAAGTCAAACCCCTGCAAGTACTCTATCCAACAACGTTGCCTCAGATTGAGGTACTTCTGTGAAAAGATACAGGCCATGATTTTGTGATCATATTAGACCAAAAAATTATCCCCAAAGAGGTAGTGACTCCAGGTCTTCAAATCATGTATCACCATTTCCAACTCCAAGTCATTTGTTAGGTAATTATTTTCATGTGGTCAGAGCTACCGAGATCCATATGCCACCATGCGATCATCCTGCAAAGCATGCACCCAAGACCCATACCTGAAGCGTCGTAATAGACCACGTTCCCCTTCCCAACCTCAGGAAAAATCAGCACGGGGGTGGTAGTCAACCACTACTTCAGCTCCTCTAAGGATTCCTAACATTCTGGGCTCCATAAAAACTTCAACCCCTTCCAGGTGTGTGCGGTCATCGGTGAAGAAAGTCAAGAGAAATCCCGAACGAATTGCCTATAATAACCAGCCAGGCCAAGGAAACTCCTGATCTAGAACACATTATTCGGTTTCTCCCATGACATAACCGCACTGATATTCTCGGGGTCCACTGAAACCCCATACTCCAAGATCACATGCCCCTTAAATTTCACCTCCCTGATCCAGAAAGTGCACTTTGATAACTTTCCATAGAGGTGGTGATTCTTCAAAGTTCCCAAAACAATCCTCAAGTGATGTTTGTGTTCCTCCTAAGATCCAGAGTATACTATAATGTCATCCATGAACACCCAAAAAAAGGAATCGAGATACTGGTGGAACACCCTATTCATGAGTGCTATAAAGACCACTGGAGCATTAGTCAATCCGAAGGGCATGACCAAATACTCAAAGTGGCCGTACCTGCTTCGAAAGGCTGTCTTTGAGATATCTGCCTCTTTCACCCTAAGTTGATGGTATCCTGAACAAAAGTTTAATTTTGAGAACCAATTTTCCCCCTTAAACTGATCAAAAAAATCATCTATTCTGGTAAAAGGGTATTTGTTCTTAATTGTTACCTTATTCAGCTTCTGGTAGTTAATGCACAACTGGAGGGATTTGTCAGCCTTTTTCACGAACAACATAGGAGCGGCCCAAGGAGAGATGCTCAGGAAAATGAATACTTTGGATTCTAAGTTTTCCAACTTTATTTTAATTCCCTCAGCTCGGTGGGGGATATACAATATGAGGGAAGATATATCAGCTGTGTTCTCGGAGCCAGATCAATCAAGAACTCCACATCCTGCTCTAGGGGAAAACCTGGAAAATCATCTGGGAATACCTCCAGAAACTCATTCACTACATGAGGTAGTAAAAATTTAGGGGTAATACCATCATTCCTTAGTGAGAGTAGTAATAAATAGAAGATAAGACTTCCCAACTCTAAGAGTGGAGGTCCTGTGCAACCCGACCGAGGATCCCATTCTCCACGAAAAACCTGATGACTCCCATCAGGTGTTGTGAAACTCACTCACCGCTAATAGCAATAAACATGTGCTTGGAAGTGTATTAGACAATCCATGCCAATTATCACACAAAAAAGATCCATATCTAAGATCAAAACATCCTACTCCATCTCAATCTCTGACACAGAGAGAGCACACGACGAGCACCTAAGACCCTGCTCCTTCTTCTTTCCCAACAACGTCACCAACAACATTGAAAAAGAAATCAAATATGTTGTAATATTTAGTGCTTCCACAATATGTGAAGAGATAAATGAAGCATATGAACCTCTATAAAAAAGTTCAGCATCTATAGAAGGTGCAATAAAAATGGTACCTTGAACTGTGGATGGTCCCGTCTGTGATCCTACAGTTGCCTGATCCACCACATGAAAATGTCTGGTCTCTACCTGTGAACGAACACTAGTCTGTGTATGTTCCTGGAAATGGATCTACCCAAAAGATGACCCAAACCTCCACCACGTCCACAAAAATGAGATCCCCCCATCCTCAACTACTCTAGCTAAGCTGGCACTCCCTTTGAGGCCACTGATCCTACTCCACTCTTAAGTAGTCATGATACCCCACAAAAGCCCTGAAAATTCCCCATACCTCCACACTAATAACATGGATTCATAGAGACGGGTAATGCTGGTTTGATGTGTCCTTGACTTCTACACAGGTGTCATATGACGGACCTCGCATCAGAAGCCATATATAAAAATTGCCTGGAGGAGTGGCCTGAACTACCACCTCCTTTCTTCCCCTTCTCCTCTCACTTTCTTTTCTTCTCCAAAGAGCTGCCACTACCCACTACTTATATAGTTCTAGAAAAACCATCCCTGCCTTTACGATCAATCTCTACCATACACGCCTGGTCAATGACCTCAGCATAGGTTCTCAACATAAACAAGAAAACCTGGGAGTATATCTATGGTCGCAAGCCTTTCTCAAATATTTGGGCCTTCGCTTGTTCATTTGAGATGATTTTAGGGGCATACTGAACCAGATTAGCAAAATGGTTGTCATACTCCATCATATAGATATTCCCCTGAACAAGGTCCATGAACTCTCAGGATCTATCATAATCCAACATTTCAGGACAGTACTGGTAATTGAAGATGACCTTAAAATCTCCTCAGTGCATCTGATCATTATTCCCAGTCTGAAGTATTGACTCCCCCCACTTGAGGATGGGAACCTCCAATAGAAAATAGGAAAACTTCACCCTAACCTCCTCGGGTGTTTCCAGGAACTCAAACATGCCCTCTATCTTCTCGAGCCATTCCTCTGCTTCCTGGGGTTCTATGAAGCCTTGAAAAGTAGGAGGCTTGTTTTTCCGAAACTCCTAAGCTTTATCTTTTCTAGGAACTATATCTTATGCTCTAACATGAATAGGAATAGGATCCAATCCCTATCCCAGAGCTTGGACAGACCGTACCCCAACCTCAACTTTCCTCTGATCAATCGGTGTGGGAGAACACTCTTCGACTTCCTCCTATGGGTGCATTGGAGATTTCTCTAGAGGAATGTTGCTACAAAATGAAACAGTCAAAAAAACTAAATACCATAATTCTAGAAATTTTAATGAAATACATCAAATATAAATAATCTAAAAAAATTACAGTAATAAAAGAAACAACTACTTCACCCTCGCCTGATGACCACATGTAGTCTGCAGCCCACACATCTCACCTGAAAGTGAAGTCAATCAGACAATTCCATTGTCCACTAGTGACTCAAGGTCTGGAATAATAGGTGTGGTCTAGGAACCCCACTCATGACCAAAACTATGAGCCCCGACAGTCCTAGTTCCTGTCTATCCTGACTCATCCCAAAATAATAATATAACCCAAAAACATTGGACTCCTCTGATACCATTTTTCACGAATCAAATATGGTATCCACTACTACCGGCACCAAATACAACCCGTGATAAGACCTGAATGGCTTTCTTTATCCAAAAGGGCTATCACAAGTTCCTGAGTATCAATAAATTTGGTTTGGGAATTATTTACCTGAGTATGAAAGCATACAACATTAAAAACAATCAATAATATGAATCTAAAATTTTCATGCCAAACAAGACTTAACAGAAACCAGATCTGAATAAATGGTTTTAAATAAAGTACCATAGATCCAAAAAATAAAATAAAAACAGTATAAAATCATCCACAAATACTCCACATGACAAGGGGTCACACCCCCGATCCGTCTCCACAACATTGCACCATAGGAGAGGACTAACAACACGAATCGCCTTCACCTGAGGATTTTCCTTTTCCCATATCAAACATAATCAAGTTTACTTACACACAAGGGGTGTAATTAGGGTGTGAGCCTAAGAAAAATAGGATATCACCCAAATATTCCAAGGATTATTCAATACAAGGTGAAAAAGCATGCAGTTTTAATATGTAAGGAAAAGCGACGATAAATTCCAAGAAATGAAACTTTCAATTATAAACAGTTTTCAAATGAAAACTTTCAAAATTATAAAACATTTTAATAATAAATGTTATATACTATAATTTAAATCCAAACACACCCTAAGAAAAGGTTAAATACCACAAATTTAATGAGCACCAAAACCGGGAACACTCTTAGGCACTAGATAGTCTCGGGCGTTATGTACCTCATACCATGGTGTAAAATATCCATGTCACAATCCTTTCTAATGAATGATCCACTAGTAGGGAACATAAAAATAACCTATTGGTCCCCGGACATCATCACTATAGTTTAGTTATAGTTTTTTATCCAAAATTCTAAGTGAAACAGGGATAAAACCGCTCCGGATCACTAGCGTACTAGTACATATCCGCCCACCTTGGTACCTGGGATTCCCCCTTGGTGATAATTTTTTTTGGAATGATACATACATCCGTTTTCATATAAAAACACCACTAATGGTCACATGAAAAAAATAAAATATATACACACACTTTATACCACTTAAAACACACAACAAAACATTTTGATTTTCAATAAAACAGCTTCTCAAAATTTCGCATTGTTTTGCACCAAAAACTCCTTGAAATATCAACTTTTAACACTATTTAAACACTTAAAAGTCACCAAAACAAAAATTTCAGCCCAATAACTTTCAATTAAACCAAAAAATCAGTTATAGGTCAGCCCCATATTAACCAAGAAGTTATTTCTTTTTAAAACCTCCATTTTCACACAAACATGGAACTTAAAGTTCATATGCTTCACAAACACCATTAAAACAATTTTTTTCAGAAAAAACCAAATTATATAAAAATTAAAAATATTATTTTCAGACCTAATACATTTCAATAAAATCAACTAAGTAGTTATAGGGAATCCCTAAATTAACCAATAAAAGATTTATTTGAAAACCCCCCAATTTCACATAAAAATGGCACTTAAACTTCATTCAATTTACAAATACCACCAAAACCATTTTTTTCACCAATAATAAAATGATATAAACATGAAAATATTATGAACACATAAAGATAATCCACAAGTATTTCATACTCATGGAATCACCTACCAAAATTGTTAAAACTTTGAATCCTTTGTGCGAAAATTCAATCGCACCACCACCGCACCTCAAGGAAGGTAGATCAAGCCTAAAATCAAAATATTGGACCAAGAACCCCCAAATTTAAACCCTAGGTTCTAAAAACTACCCTATGGTAATTTGTTAATTCATGTAAATTGGAAGAAACTTCATGAGAAGTGGAGAAACTTAGAGGGAGAAACACTTACTTGAGATTGTGTGAAGTTCCTCCACCAAATCCCCCTTCAAAATGGAGTTCCAATGAGGGTTTGAGAGGCTTTGAGGGATTCCATGGATTTTAGGTTCGAATTGGGGAATAAAGGGGAGAATTAGGATAAATCTAGTAAGGGAAAAGAATTCATTTAACTCATTTTTAATGAGATGGACATGGGCGCACAGTTTCTGTGCACGGGTTGAAAAACCGTGCACCTAAACCGTGCACCCTACTTTCTCCACACAAAACATCTCTAAATGCCACCAAAATTTTTGGGTGATTAGGGAAGAATTATGGGGGTATTTTAGGATAAAAATATAAGAAAAATAATTAACTTTAATGAAGAACTTGGGTTTGACATCAGTTATAAAACCAACCCTTTATGTATAATAGTTAATATGAGATTTGATCATTTTCAACCAATCCATACCCAAGATTAAGTCATAAAAATCCATCTCTAGCATAAAGAAATTCCAAATCAATTCATACCCATAAATAGTTATAGAATTTTTTTTTCACATAAAGTCCCGACATTCTCTTTTTCCAAGAGGAGTTTGAGGTTTCAAAATAGAAGACTTCATGTCAACATGCAAACCTAGATGACCAAAAACACAAGAAGTAATAAATGAATGGGATGTAACAATACCGAATAAAGATTTCATAAGGGTATATTTAAAAGGAATCATACCTCTCACCATTGAAGGTATCGATTGATCATCCATGATCTCTTTCTCACCTCCATACAATTGCTTACTCGATGCACTTTTATCTTTGTTGCCTTGTTGAGATTACACTGGTTGAGAAGTCATGGTATTCCTAGAATTACCATGTCTTACTTGGTTCTATTGATGAGAGATATTCTTCTGCACTCATACTGTCAAAGCAAACAATTCATGAGAAGCATGGGATGTGTCACTAGAAACTTACCTTAGAGAACTATAAAAATAGCACTAAATATGTCTGATCAGGTTGTAATTTTGGTATGCTCTAGTTGGTGTTGTATAATCCCACTTTATATGCTCAAAAGCACCACCTTGAAAGCATCTTGGATTACTATTTGGTCGAGGAGTAAGTTAACCAATCCTATAGTATTATTGTGAGATATTACACCCCCTTGAGAATAGCTTCCCCTCCTCCACTTATTCCCAACATTGGATTCCCACCCATTCCCATAAGAATAAACATGATTCCTCCAACCATGTTTCCTGATATGTCTCTTTCTACTACCACCTCTCTATTGAACACATATATATAATAATTTATATAAAGCTCAATAATATTTGAGTGGATTTTTGACTCTAACCCTAATTTAAAAATCCTTCCTTCAAGTATGAACTTGCAGAAACTTCTAGTGAAAAGTGAACTAAATTCATAAATTTATCCACATACTCTGTTATCGAGAGATTATCCTAATTTAATCTGAAAAAATCCATTATTTTAGAAATTATGAATGTGTTGTGATATAAATGTTTGTTGAAAAATTATTCCAAATCCTCCCATGAAATGACTTGGTATAATTTACCCTTAACTTCTTAATCTCACCACTGGTGTGCTAGATCCTCCAACATATATGTTACTAACTTTACTTTCAGCTTTACTGGTGTGCTATGTAAATCAAAGATTCAATTCATCCTATTTAGCTACACTTCTAATTTTTTCAGTTTTGAATCACCCTGAAATATGGGTGGATTATTCTTTAGAACTAAATGAAATAATCCACTTTCCTTGGTCCATTCCTTCTATTCTCTCTATACACTGCTTGGAAAGCCTAGAAAATACTCTGAACCAATTATTGTTTCATCTCTGGCTCAGATGCAATCATATTCTCAACAACCTCATTAGGATGGTTTATATAGTGCCTAGACGGTTCCATTCTCTATAACCAAAAGAAAACTTCGTTCAATCTCACTCTATGTCAACTGAAGTCATAGTAATTTAAAATATGCCACATCACACATATCAAAATAAGGATTTCCAAAATTAAACAATTTTCTTTTTTAAATCATTTTTGAAAATTCTTCATTTCTTTCTGAAAATAAAACCATTTTCAAATATTTTCAAAAATCAAAATTTTTTTCACCAATTTAGTAATCATTACTTAAAATGAATTATGAACTCCAGGTGGGAAGTCATTTCTATCAATGAATGTCATTCTCTTATCATTAGATAAATCCATGATAATGAGGTTATAACTCCTAGAAGTGCCTCGAAACACTCAAGTTCCCAAACTCCCTAGTAACTTGATGTTAAACATAAAGAGGTTAGATATACCTTTTTTATGCTCTACATTTCATGTTCTAAAAATCCTACTCCTTGCGACCAACCCAACTCATGGATTGAACAACTAATACCCAAGGACCGAACAAACTGATACCATCTATAACATCTCCCCCCTCATCATTGGCTTGAGAAGTGATGGGTGTGCTATTAGGCCTTAGGTGACATCCCCAAAACACCAAAGGCTAGAAATAAATTCTAAGGGATTCGTAAAAATTTGGTGAATGATTTTATTTTTTCAGATAAAACAACCAAATAATGATAACAATAATAATAAAACCTCTATATGATTCATGAGTAAAAAATACAATCCAATACAAAACCAAACCAAAATACAATATTAGAGTATAACCAGAATCAAAGTGCCATAATTAGAAGAAACAATAGATGAAAAAACCTAAAGAATCTAGAGACCCCATCCAGAGACTACCAATTTTCTCCAAGCTCCAAATCCACATTCCCATCCCAAGGTATCAAGAAGCATCACTAAAGAACAAGGACACCTTGACTTTACCCGTGTCATGATATATAATATCTGCAAACACACCATAGTTCCCAAGCAGGGTGTGAGTATAAACATCAGTAGGATTTCTCCAATGACTTCCTAACTCACACCACTAGGATAAAACTTGTCATCACATTTATATAAAATAGTTTAAAACAATTTAAATGAGTTCATATAAAAACAAAAACAGTTTTCCAAGAAAAAATAGTTTTCCATTGAAAGAAATCAAATAAGTATTTAAAACATTTCTCAAATCACATTTGGCATACCTATTCCACACATCCAAACATCCACACATGCATGACTAGGTGACATTTCCATACTCATGAGTGGTATCTCATCAATCTATTATTCGTCACAAGGTAACCAATACCAAGTTCCCTAATATAACCCACCCCTTCTACACGGTCATGTCTAATGAAAATGAACTCACACCAACCATAATGGTATCTCTACAACATTTTTCTATGCATTAAAACCAAAATAAATTATAAAATCATCATTTTAAAATCATGAACCAAAATCAATTTCCACAAACCATCCAATTTCTAGAATTTTCAAGAAAACATCACTAAAGAGGGTTTGATCAAATCACACTAGGGTTTCACAATAATTTTAAGAAATTCAATCAATTGGAAACCAGGCCTTCAAATTTTAATCAAGAGGAGTCAAGAGAGAATCCACCTACCCCTAAAAGTTTAGAGAAAATGAATAACAACATAAAACTTCAAAAACTCAGCTTGAAACTCCTAGAAATGTCCCCAAATTTCGTTCACTTCAGTAAAAAAATCATATACCATCATGATTCACATAACCCATCTTAGATCTATCCCTAATGGATTATATCAATGATTACAAGAGAGGTAAGAAAAATAGATCTATGGAAAATGATGAAGATCAAGCACTTAACAATGAATATGGGCCTCCAACACTATTAGATTCACCTAGGAATCGCACCCGAATCGAAAGGAATTTGATTCACATCCTTATGAGGAAGAGGAATTCGTGTTTTTAACTTTTTACGGTAAAAATGAGTGGTTTAGGTGGTAAATCATATTAGATCCATGATTTTTAGATCTAATTTTTCATGGTGCATTGTTAGGGTGCACAATTAGGAAAATCATAGACTAACTATACACAAGACACTGCCTCAAACCATACCTCATAAAAATTGGATTACAAGGTTAGATAAACCATGTTCCAACTATGATATTACTCTCTATCTAGCCTTTCATGGTGTCTCATGGGAATTCACATGATTTGGATAAATAGTGTACCTAACCATGATCCTACCCAGGGTCTACTATTTTAGTTGCACGGTTTCTTAAAGGTGGTTCATGGTTTCTACTAACCATGATCAAACCATAAACCTCTATAAAAGATTTAAAATGATTCCAAAACTCATCAGAACCTCTAGAAACATAAACCAATTACTTCATATTATTAAAATACATAAATAATGGTTCAAGTGCCTGAAGCCGAGGGTACTACACAACACATGATTATTATCAAACATTATTCTATTATTTAACATGCATGTCATGTTGGAACAATCACACATTTTTTCACATACTTATGAAATTAGAAATTGACCATAGGGTTTTGTTTTAGACCACCTAACTTTAACTGGTGATTCAAGAAACAATCTCTTATGGGAATTCTAATAAGGAATAAAGGTCAATAAGATCATAAGGAAAAACCTAGATCACACAAGATCAAAATTGGTTAGAAAAAAGTCAAGATATTACACTGAAATAATAGAGAATAAGTGAATAGAGAGTAAAACCAAAGTAAAGAAACTCACTAGATATTAAGTACTTGATTGAGATGTTCAGGATAGAAGGAATCACTACAAAATCAATTAGAGCATCCCAAGGGTTTGATAGAGAAGGCTTCATGATGAATAAAAAGAAATAATATGCGATATGGCGTTTAAAATCACTGGTCATGATATTTTTATAGCGTGAAACCCTTTCATGAAATTAAAATTTTGATTTATGAGATAAGTTGAAAAAACACGTTGCCTCAGGTAAAAATATCCCTGATCAAACATTACACGATGTAAACTAGTTTCATGGTGTGTATTCATTTCACACCCTGAACTAGTTCACGACAACTTCCTGGTGACAATTTCACATCGTGTAACATGTTCCCAGTGTGTAAATTTCCAACATACATCTCTCAACCCAATTTCTATAAAAAAATCCCATACTAATTTCAAAGTATTATAAACCCATAAATAAATATCTTAAACCCCTGACACATTTATACTTGAACTCCAACAATTCAAACAAACATACATCACTGAAATTTAGGCCATTTCCCCTATTAAATGATATTTATTACAAAAAAGAAACCTGACCACCATGGTTTAAAGAGGAAGGAAGACCTAACTAAAATAGGTTCAAACAAAACTCAAATAGGGACGTATGTAGAAAAGACATTATATTACAACATCCCCAGCATATAAAAACTCATCCCAGAGATGCTCAAAGCATCACTATGGGGTCTCGATGAAAATTTTTGGCCACTGTGCTTGCATATCAGACTCCCTCTCCCAGGTCTCCTCTTGAACACACCCATGCTGCCACTACACTCAAACTATAGGAATAGTCTTTCCCTAAATACACTTCTCACTATGGTTCATAATCTATGTTAGATGCTCTTCAAAATATGATTCTACACTAAGCTCGAAGTCATCAATGTCCACCACATGAGAAGGTTTAGGATGATATCTTTAAAGTTGTGACACATGAAACACATCATGTGTCACACCTATGATTTATTTTTTGAGTTATTTTTATATTTATTTTTGGTCTAGTTTTCCCCTTTGGATTTCCATTGAGTTTTTGGAGAAAAATGATAAAATTTGGGTAAACAGTAGGTGGCGCACGGTTGGTTCACCATTTAGAAATCTGTTTTCCCTTGACCAGGTAACCGTGTAACCAAGTGGTGTTTTTGGATAGAGGTTTATTGCAAGATTAGTGCATGGTTTTTAAAACGTGTAGGATAATCTTGTGACATGTCCTTCTTGGATAGCAAGGGGTACACTATTACCGCATAGTTTGGAAGACCATGTAGACTAACCGTGTGACCTGTCTAGGTCATTAAAAATAGAGTTTTTAGCTTTTTACCCATCTTTATATTTAACCCCATATAACCCATTTTCTTCCCCACTTTGGATTATCGACCCTAGGTTCCTCACTCCATACCTCTTTATCCCTTGAACCTCCATTTTTGAGGTGGATTTTGTGTGATTTATTCAATATTTTTCAAGTAAGTCCCCTTATCTCATGGTTTCTACCTCTTTTCTAGGGGTTTCTTATTCTTTATTTGCAGTTTCTTATATCTAGTATGATGGCCGACCTATTTAGGGTTATATCTTGATTTTTAGGGTTCAATATTGACATTTATGGTTTAATATTTCCTTTATAGGGTTCAATTGAGGTGCGGTTGAGGTTTATCACTATTTTCTGGAAGTTTCTACACTTGAGGTAGGTGGTTCCATGCTTAAACAATATTTGGAGATTTTAATATGATTTTTTTGATTCTTGGTTTTGTTCTATAGATTATATGTAAGGTTTGAAAAGTTTATTTGAAAATATTCAAGGTTCTTTGTTATTGAAAAATGATTTTTAAAAGGAAATGTGCTATGTTCCATGTGTGTTTCATATGTGCCCCTTGTTTTGTGTCTTCAAGGTATTTGATAAAATGTTTAGATGATATGAAACCTATTTTGAAATGTATTTGGCATGCATTTGGTTTAAAAAAGGGGTTTAGATGTGGAAATTGTGGTTTATCATGTGTGTTATGGTGTTTGGCTTACGTATATGTGAAAGTGACATTGCATGTGATATGTGAAATGAGAATTGAGCACAAATTGAATCCTAGGTGACTAGGTGGGAGAACTTTGACTAGTACGCCAGTTGATTTAGAAGTGGATTGTCCTAGTTTCTTCTATCAGGATTGACGATTATGACACTAACTAAATATTAATGATTATTAGAGACCATTGGGCTCATGTGATGTTCCCTCCTAGCAGATCATGCATGAGAATTCTGTTGGTTGTGGTTTCTATACCATGTTTCACCAAGATATGATGTAACTAGTGTCCCATTTTTTCTATTGCCTATAGGGATCTCCCGTGACTTAGTGATATTTTGTGATATTTCTATTACCATCAGTATACTGTGCACTTGATTCTTAATTTTGAAAGAAAAATATATGTTACATTTAAAATTTTTCTATAATTTTTTTTACCATTTATTTTTATAAAAATTACATATTAATTCACCTTATAATATTTTTAGCATGGAATATATTTTATTGGGTGGCATCCTACTGGGTTTTAGATCACAACCTACTTACAACTTTATGTGTAAGTAGACTTGCTTATGTTTGACTTAGGTAAAGACAAGATGTTTGGAGATGGTTGTTTGGGATTTTAGTGGTCTTCCCTTGTAGGTGTTGTGGTGGTGGATTGAGGGAGATGCTTCTATTGTTTCATGGTGGTTTTTGGGATAGTTTCTTGTTCCCTTTTCATTGTATCCCCTTTTTGGTTTTGTTTTAATGCTGTAAAATTTGAATCTGAAAATTGTTTTTCCATGTTTGGTTGTGATTTTTCTATTTTAGTTTATTCATTTTTGTTGTTGTTTGTGTTTATATAATTGGGTGAAATTGTTCCCAATTATTTTTTTGATACCTGGGCACTAGTTTCCAGCCAGTGGGGATCAAAAAAACCATTCGGTCCATGCCACAGACTGGGTCAAGTGATGGGTTGGATGGTGTCTCAGATTGATTCATGACATCAGGCATGTAACTATAGTTCCTTGGGAGAGCCAATCGATATGCCACTGAATCGAACCTTCCCACTATCTTGAACTACCTGACAAACCTCGGTGCTATATTTCCCTATTTCCTGATATGGAGTTTCTCCAACCTTGGAAACCCCTGAAGGAAAACATGATGACCCACCTCAAACTCCATAGGTTATCTACACTAGTCAATGTAAGATTTATGCCTGGTCTATAGAGTCACCAACCACCTCCTGATCAATTGAACCTACCCAGACATCTCTAGCATGATACTTGGTCCAACATGTGCTGACTCACTAGCCTCCAACCAACAAAGAGGAAAACAACATGACCTTTCATAAAATAGCTTTAAAGATTCTGTCTAGATCAATTCCTAGAATTTGTTATTATAAATGAGCTCCACAAGTGCTAAATTCCACTCCCATGAACCACTGAAATCCAAAATATAGGCTCATAACATATCCTCTAGAATCTAAATAGTTCATTCATATTTTTCATTAATTTATGGATGATAGGATATGATCAGAAGAACCTATGATCCCAAATCCTTTTAAAGACCCTTACAAAACCAAGACATAAAATAAGGATCTCTATCAGAAATTATACTCCTCAAAACATTGTACAACTATACTATCTCCTGCATATAATGAATACCCATACCATGAATAGTGAAAGTCTCATTAATAGGAAAGAAATGGGATACCTTCGTTATTTGATCTAAAATCACCAATACTACATCATTCTTGCAAGGTTTCCTGGGTAATCCAATAACAAAATCCATAGTGACATCATCTCATTTCCACTTCGGAATGGGTAGAGTTTCCAATAGCCAAGAAGTATTTTGATACTCAACTTTAACCTGATGACAGGTGAAACATATCACCATAAATACCACTACCTCCTTCTTCAATCCTAGAAATCAGTAGAGTCTATAGATATCATGATACATCTTTGTCAGACCTAGGTGTACCACCAATCTAGAAGCATGAAACTCTCTTATCATATCCTTGCACAAGCCTGTTGGAACCCATACTTGTCTATGGAAAATAAGAGAATTTCCACTACCAAGAGACCATCCTGATGGAGGATCCCCACCATATATTCTCTTCCTCATATCTAAGACCTCTAGATCAGATAAATTATCACTCTTGATCTAGTCAAGAAACAAAAGTATAACAAATGTCTAAGTCATATCTACCCATCTCTATGACTCTTGAACATCTAGATGTATATCTGTAAAGAGTTTCATCATCCACCACTCATCATAAGACTCTCACACTACCTCCATACACATATTCTATATCAAGGTGTCGGAAAAGTCACTTCCCTTTTCCGATATATAATCCAACTCTATGTTGAAAGGCTGTAGATACTCAACCCACCTCCTCTACCAAAGGTTCAGGCCCCACTATGAAAAGATGTACTTGAGGATCTTGTGGTCCATGTACATCACAAAACTCTTTCCCAAAATATTATTTCTCTATAATCTTAGGGAGTTTACCACTACTATTATCTATTGATCATGAGTAAGATAATTCATCTCACGTTGTCTCAGATTTTTGCAACTATAAATGACCATTCGGTCCTCCTACATCAGAGCTTCTCTGAGTCCAACTTCAGATGCGTCAAAACACATGATATAGGCCTTACTTGGTATAGGTAAAGTGTAGATTAATTATTACATTAGACTACCCTTCATCTTCTAAAAATATCTCTCACATGTATCCAACCAAACAAACTTCATGCTTTTCTTGGTTATCCCAGACATTGGTGATGTCTAATGGGAAAAATCCTAGATAAAATTCCAATAATAACCATCTAAACCTAGAAAACTCTGAATATAAAAGACATTATTGGGCCTCTATAAAGATACATTGGATGAAACCATATCTATTTCTAATGACACTATATCCTTTGAGATGAAATGATCCAAAAAGTTCACTTTATCAATCTATAAACTATATTTGGTTAGCTTGGTGTAAAGTTGTTTCTCTCTCAATGTACTCAAGACAATATCAAGATGTTGATCATGACAGACTATTGAATGGGATGACACTAATATATTGTCAATAAAACCACAAAAAAATTGGTCCTAAGAAGGATGGAAGATATGATTCATCAAGGCATTTAATACCATTGGTGTGTTGGTCAGACCGAACAACATCACCACAAACTCATATAAGCAATACTTGCTCCTAAAAGCAGTATGAGGTATGTATGATAGTCTCATTCCTCAACTAGTGGTATCCTAATCTCAAATAAATCTTAGAGAAGATGTTATCACTTATCATCTGATTGAATATATCATTAATACATGGAAGGGGTATTGGTTTTTGACCGTCATTTGGTTCAATATCTTATAATGCATATATAAGTGAAAATTTCCATATGCCTTCTTGGAAAAAATAACTAGAGAACCCCATGGTGACATACTAGTCCATATGAAACCATTAACATCCAAATATCCCAAATGATCTTTCAAATCATGAATCTCTATTGGTTCCATCCTGTAAGGTGGGATATAAACTGGCTATGCTCCCAGCACTAACTTGATCATGAACTCAATCTACTGATCAGGTGGTAAGCCATATATCTTGTCAAAAAATACATCCATAAAATGGTCTACCATTAGTGTAAAAGTATCCTGATTCATTCCACCATAATCTATAACAATTATTGTTATTTTATCCATGAGATAATATATTCTACACTGAATTGGTCCTCCATGACTACCATGGAGATCCCACTCACTCGGTTGAGTAAAACTACCCCCTTCTAGAGATATAAAGGAAAATATATTTCGAAAATAGTTGATATGATATTTTAATAGAACTAACCAATCCATACCCACAATAAAATCAAAACCATTCATTTCCAGCACAAATGTTCCCCCAAAAAATGGTAACCTCCAATTTTTAGAGAAAATTACTTACAATGTTTGATATTCTCTGAGAACACTCCCAACAATGTATCGATGTTCAATACAACATCCAATATTTCCACAACAAATTCCAAACTATTTTCAAAGAGGGAAGATATAAAGGAATGTGATGTTCCTGTATCAAATAAAATTCAAGAAAGGGTAGATGATACAAAAATCGTACCTCTGATGGTAGAAGGTCTTGTATCCAAGCTAGTCGGAGTAGACTATATAGTGTGCATATGACTATCCCCTATACCCTATGATTCAGTTTGAATCCCCTACCCTATTCCCTCTAACTAGTATTTCCACTCCAAAACTAGTATACACTGACCCTTGGTTGACCTGAATGTCTAGTAGAACTCTAGATACCATTATTATGAGGGGTAGCTGAGTCCTTCCTAGACTCTGGTACCTTTAAAGACCCTATTCCACTACTCTGCTACTACATTCCCCTAAAAATCCTCTATAGGTGGCCTAACCTACCACAATCATGACACTCCAAAGTAGGGTACAAACATTGAGACTACTTGTGGACAAACTTTCCACACTGATAACACTATAATGGAACATGATCTTGAGATAGATACCCACTACCTTGGATAGTATACCCATCATTACCTTGGTGATAACTATCATAACAAAATTTCTTGCCACTATAAGAAGTGATCCAAGTTTTCTTTACTGAAACAACCTAGACGATGCTCAGGGACTCTCTTAGATTTCCCTATGTAATGAGATCCTAATTCATTATGTATAAAAAGATAATTAATAGAAATACATTCACCTATGATATAATCTCATAAAGAATTCCATTGTGAAAATATCTCACCTCAGAGATCTCATCAGAAGCTAAACATAGTGAAAATCATAGTAAGTTAGTGAAACTTATAGCGTAGTCCATCATTAACATTACCTCCTATGTTAGATGCATAAAATTACAAGCCTTCTCATCCTTAAACTTATTATAATATAAGTATCTCAAGAAATTCTATTTGAAGTCCTTCTAAGATAACTTCACTTACTAACCAGATTTATCTAGAACATCCCACAAACGCTTGGAAGTTCCATGAAGCATTTAAGCAGCAAGCTTCACTGTCCTATATATGGGTTTCTTGAGGTGCATGAAGATCATTTGGACTGAATCAATGCAGAACTCAGTTACCTGGGGAACTCCCTATCCAGTTAATGTTGGTTGATACTATATCTGAAACTCTAGACATTTAGTGTATGGTGTGAATAGTATCCATTTCCATAGATTGCATGAGTCTCAGGAAGCTTTCCCAAATATGAACATACATCTAATCATCAGTATCTATAGGAAGCTTCAATTTAGTTGTGTTATGAGCGTTTTTATTTCCTCTCTCCATATGCTCAATTCAATGATGATGAGGAGAAATTTTCTTTAGAAGAAAAACACACTCCTTTGAACACTGGATAACAATAAGGACAATCTCAATAGGTGAAAAAAATAGAACCACTCGATCATGGTCTCTATAAACATGTATTAACAAGTTAATTATCAAGAAAAAATCATTCTTCCATTTCATTTATGAGATATAATAGATTTCTCATTTCACAATTCATATAGGAAAATATATCACATGTAATAAATATGTTCCTATACTGAACAATTCATGTAAATATATATACCTATGTACCCATCATGATGCATGCATAATCATATAACTCCATAATAATCCACAAGTATAAATATAAAGAAACAATAACATCACATAACACATGAATCACTCAAGGTGAATGAATATCTACCTTAGTAAGCGAAAATCATGAACAATAATCCCATCCCCGGGCACTCAAAATTTCCCCTATACATGGTTTAGTTACTCCCACACAAAATCTCATTACCAAGTCTTGACACATCATAGTCTTATTTATACCTTCCCCAAATAGTAAACTAATAGAAAATAAAAACTTGATGCTATGATACCACTTTGTAGAATCCCCTGATCTGGCCAAACATCATAGATAAATAGTTGAGGCATATGCCAAATACCCAAACTAGTCTGTCTCATGACACCTACTGATGTATCAAGATGCTATAACAATCAACTTCTATAACTTAATAAGTCCAATTTATTCATCATATGAAATAAATTAATCATAATTCAATACATAATCAATATAAACATCCATATTAAAAAACTAGCATATAGAATGTTAATATTTCTATGAGATAATCACTAGACCAACATGATCATAAGAAATAAAAAATAATATAGGGTATGGTATCATTATATTATATCCACATTAAAGCATTATATTCATCAAAGTATTTTGATATAGATATTTATATATACCTAGAACATTTCTTACAAAAAATACCGTTTTTTATTTTGAAATCAATTATTTAAAATCTAAAAATTTATAGATTATTTGGGAAAGCATTTTATTTGAGAAGAAACATGGAAAATTTTAAAGTAATCTTCAAGGTTAAGAATATCCATGATTGTGGGAAAGGTTGTTCTCATGTTAAACATTAAAAAAAGATTCCGTTTATACCTTCAGTAAAAAGTTCATCATTCAGAAAATGAGAAGAAGATTCCTTTTATACTATTCTATAGAATTTCAAACATGGGTAAAAATTAATTTGATAAATCATTTTAAAATACTAAAAAAATTATTGAAAATATTTTAAAGAAAATATCAGCATGTATGAAAACTATCCTCGATTGAATAGAAAAACAAAGTTAGTTTTCCTTAAAAACATTCTTTTATACTTTTGAGAACTCAAAGAGAGAAAAATGAAAGTAAAACTTATAATTTTTAAAAATAAATAGTTTATAATAACATAGATAATATTTTTGAGTGATATATCATATAATTTCATCATTATAAATTTATGCATAAACAATCCTAGTAAAAAGTGAGATTGTAACACAAAACCCTTATCTCAGGTCCAAATTTCTTTGTAAGTGTTTTAAAACTCCCAAATAATAAATTAAAATTTATTATACATATATTATATAACCACATTCATACATATAATATCATACATGATCCGCTTATAATTTATTATCACATGTTTATTAATACTTCTTTATTAAAATCACTATTCTCGAGGATAACTGTTTCATATTATATGCATGTTTTGTCTTGGAAAATATGATAATTGAACTTTGATCATGGTTATATAATATTTATAACCTTAATCATTTCATAAGTATCATATTTAATCATTATATCACTTTATAGAGATAGTCTATACGTACACAAGAGTGATGTTCCCAGTTTTCAGGAGATGGAAAGAAATAATGGCAAATAATAATTCAATTATATAGAATAATTATTATATCATAAATATTATATATATTAATTAAATATATCCTTATTATTATCCATGTAAATAATAAATGAAAAACTAATCACATCCCATTGTGGTGGTGGTAGTCTACACATATTCATGAACAACGTTATAGTTTTCCAATGGATTGAAAGGTGGGGAGTTAGATAAGATATTATAATTCCAAAATCATGATTACATAATAAATATCATATATAAATATTAAACACATCATAATAACCATGCATGAATGATGGTTGTAGAAAAATGAATCATATATGTATGTGGATGTGGTAGTGCACATGTATGCACGAGCAATACTTTTATTTCAAATTTGATGGAAATGAGGTAGAAAATGGTTATACATTAATAATAATAACAACTAAATATATATTTGATACTGTATTCATAATTTTAAGATGAATAAAAATATATTTATAGGAATTAAAATATGAAATAAACTTTGAAAGAGTTGGTAAATATGATTACCTCTTCTTGAGAGACCTCCTTTGACTTACACCTTATGCCTTCCTAGAATGGTCTTAAGAGAATACAAGAAGCTCAATAATAAAGGGAAGGAATATAGGAAGGCTTTTGGATAGGGCATGAATGAGATAGAGCGATCAATGTTTCTGAATAAGGGAGGATAATAGGTTCCCTTTTATAGGTGAGGGGAGGGATGCACACGAAATTACTTAAAATATTTAAAAAATATAAAGTCATTTTCTTGTTCAAGTGGAATAAAATTACTAGGAATTAAAAGGTAATATATTATAAGGTCTAAATATCTTGAACCAATAAGATTTAGACAGGTTTAAGTGACATTTTTACCCTTATCTCTTAGTTTAACCCCTCAATAAACCCTTTTTAACCCTAATGGTAATAACAAATTTTTTCAATTCATTATGATAAAAAATTAAGTTGAACATATTATATAATTATAATTATTATAATTAAAAATATGAAATCTATTTTAAAAGATTAAATTTTTATAATTTGAAGAAATCAGTTTTATTATATATGTTAAAAACACAATGAAAACCATTTTTAGAACTTTTTTTTCTTAAGAATGAAAATGATTTTACAAAAAAATGAACATTATTTTTTATTCCAATGCCATTAATTGGATTATATTAAATTAAAGGATCCCAATTTTTATTTCAAATCAAACCAAAACTGAAAGGAACCTTATATATACATGATTAAGAGAGAATAACTAAAATTAGTTTTTATTTGAACAAAAACATTACTTAGATTTCCAAAATGTCAAACATATATTTATAAATCAAGAATTATATTTTTATATGCATTATATAAATTATTAAGTATATATTTGGTCTGGAAAAATTGTTTCATAATATTTCATATTATTATTATTTTAAAAACTAAGGTAATTTTAAGGTAAATAATTTTCATTTCATATTAATATTACTTAATTAGAGTTTATAGATTTATAATCATTACAATAATATTACGTAATTTTCCATTCAAATGAAAAGAAGCTTTATCTCTAACCACATTGGATTTACATACATCATATGGTTTGCTTTAAAAGATAAAAATTTAAATTATATAATTTTAATTTTAAAAATTGAAATTATTTTTTGAATTTATCTTCTCAAAATTATCTTTGGAATAATTTTTTAGAATATTTTAAAATGTTTGATTTTTCAATGAATCATAAAAAATACTCATTTTTTTTGAAAACTGTCGTTTCGTTTAAAGAATTTAAAAATTTAATTTTTGTTTTAAATTTGTTTCAAAAAAAGTTAAAATATGTTTTTAATAATCTAATTATAGTTTTTAGAATTAATTTTATACTTTAATTTGGTATAAAAACATTTTTATACTTAAAAAGACATTTTTCTGAAAAAACTTTTTTTCATCACGTGTTCAGGTTTAATTTTAAATTAAATTATGTCAATTATGTGAATTGACATTTATAAAATGTATTAAATATTTTAAATAATCATAATTAATATTATAGAATAAGTTCAACTTAATTTCAGGTCATAATGAAAAATAAAAATAGTAAAAATCTGTTACTAGAGATAAGGTTAAGCTAGGTTTATCGGGGGTTAAACTTAAATGATAAGGGTTAAAATGAGCTATAAATTTTATAAATTATATTTATGAAATTATTTAAAAAATATATCATATAATATTTAAAAATAGTCTATTTTTGAGACATTTGGATTTAGAAAAGAATTAATATATTTTATTCTTTTTAAAAATTCTAAGTGCATCCTCTCCCCCACTTATAAAAGGATAACCCCTCTCATCTCACCTCCACTCTTAAAGAGCTTTTTTTTTTTCAGAAAATACCTACTAAAAAACCTTCCTTACATCCCTACACAAGTCTAAGTGTCCCCGGTTTGATCATAAAACCAATGTAAATAGGCTTCAGGTATAAGCCTAAAGAGGTTGTCTACAAAAAGGTATAGTTCTTAACTGATAGTTTTTATTTTATTTCTTATTATAAATTATTTAAATATTATTAAAACATGATGAATTAAATTTTTTTTCATACATATAATTATATTTTATTATGTTAAATTTATAACCTATACCATTCTCTCTCTTCTATTAAAAGGTAGAAGAAAAGATCATACATGTGTATAACATACTATCACCTCATGAACTAATGTAATTCATATTCTATTATCGCATCTCATAGATGGTTATAATTACTGATTTAATGTATATATATATATATATGATATTAATTAATTTTTTATCATTATATAAATATAATATAACATCTTATTTCTTACCTTTCTATCCATTGAAAAATGAAAATTTCATTCGTGTGTGTGTTTAGATTACCACCTCTATGAAGCGATGCAATTTTTTTCATGACCACATCACAAAAATACTTTATATAATTATATTTTAGAAATATTATTATATTTATGATAAGATCAACATTTTTAAAGATAAATCTATATATACCTTTTCCCCTCATGCTCTTGGAAAAATGAAAATGTTACTCATGCGTACGTACAACCCAACATCTCCATGATTGTAACATAATTAATTTTTCATAACCATAATTCAAGGTTAGGTTTAAGATATTAATTAATTAATAAAAATGATAATTATTTCATGATTATTATTCTTGATATTATATAATAATGACCACTTTGACAATAATCAACTTAACAAAGTGATTTTGGACATATGATATGAATATCATCAAAATATATAACATGAACTTAATTAATTAAATAATTATATATAACATGGTAATAAATAAAATAAAGTGATTAATAAACTTGAAAAGTGTTCCTGAGTAAGTAAATAATTAAGAAAAGTTTATTATTCATGAAGATAACAAATGTACGTGACGAGTCAAACTCGAGGTAAGATATACTTTACTTTAAAAACCTCATTTTAAATATTTTAAAGATTTATTTTCTACATATTTTTATTCCACGAACATATTATTAAGATTATTTTATTGATTTATTTATATGGAAATTAATTAATTAAAAATTACACCTTTTTAATTTCATTCATAGGATTGCAAAAGGAATATTTTTATGTATTTTATATGGATTGTTTTGATGAAAATACAAAAGGAATGTTCTATTTTAATGTATACGACATCAAGGGTTCTTCTTTACAACATAACTATTATTTTATGTTTATATATGTTTACAAGATTTAATTTTGTCTTTAAAGAAAAAGTCACATTCACTTTGTTTTGGGTGCTTTCAAAAAGGGTTTTAAAAAAATGGATATTCCAATATCTAGATTGTTTTTGTCTGGGTGAAAATAATATCTTTATGAGTATAATAATAATAATGAAGGATTTCATGCATTATGATTATGTTATGGTTATTTGAAATTGTTTATAATGATTGGTGAGACTGATATAGCTCAAGATTATGGGTGAGACATGTATAACTAATGATGATGGGTGATCCTGATATAGCTCTTCAATGCATTGAGTAAAGGGATAGTGTTAACTGGTTAAGTTTATTCCAAGTTATTATTGGAATTTATGGGGTAGGTTATTTAATTTGTAAGAGTGATTATAAGATAGATATGAAAATGGTAACCCAATTTACTAAAATGATTTATCTATGCTTTCTATGAGTTTTGAAAGAAGTCTTATGATTTCATAAGGTAAAATAATGAGATTAAGTTTAAATGGAAGTTTATGCAACTTATTAAGGGTAAAATATATAACATTTCATGATTTTTTCATGATTGAAAAGAAACCTTTATGGGTTTTATTTTTTTTCCTTTAAGATTTCTTACTAATTTTTTTATGAATGGATTTGGGTATAAAAGTTGATTTCTTGGGTAAGAAAATGTTTATTTTGATCCCATAGTATATTTTGAAAATAAAAAACCTTTAAGAGTATTTATGTATTAATAGGTTTCTTTATTTAAATTTTATGTCCCTTACTAATATTTTTTTTTTCATCTCATGTTTTCAAATATTTTTTTATAGGGGATTAAGAATGATTATGGATAAGGATGAGGTTAAGATTAAAATTGTGAAGATGTTTCATGAAAAAAATTGTTTTGTTTTAAAAGTTTTTTATTGTTAAAAAATTGGATATTGAATGGTAGTGTCCAATTTGTGATTTAATATTTATTTATGTGAGGGTGTTGAATTATTTATCTAAAACTATAATCCTAAAATATATCTTGGAATTCAAGTAAATGAATTATTTTATAAAGAATCAATTTTATGGATTGTTTAAGGCTGGGTCCCTATAGTTGGTATCATAGTAAATGGTTAGATAATTTTATATGTTAGGATAATGTATGTAAATAACCTTAATTGATTATAATTAATGGTTACGATGATATATAATTTGAATATTATCAAGTTGATTCATCTAAAATATGCATTTTTAGAATTTTTTTTCATAGAGGAAATAAGGATGTGAAAGTATGAAGTTAACAAAAAGACAATATACTTCTAAATCAATAACTTGGAATGGTTAGAATTGGAATTGAGTCATTTATTTCTATGATGGGTTAGTTTAAACAAGCTATAAATGGTGATGGTACCCATGATTGAGTGCAAAATCATTTTATAAGATAGAACCCTCTAGAATTCATTGGATATTCTGAATTAGTGATAGCTAAGGGATTTATTAAAGATCTAGAAAAGATATTTGAAGTTATGGGTTTTTCATATCATCAAAAGGTAACTATTTCTATTTACCATTTTGAATATGAAGCTAATAAATGGTGGTCAATGGTTAAGAATACTAGATAAAGTGAAGATATTGATGCCATGGAATGGGATACATTTAAGAAACTTTTCCTTAAGAAGTATTTTCTTAAGTTTTTTCAACTTGGTATGGGAAACAAATTCTTGGAATTGAGGTAGAAGTAGGAATATTTAGTGGTCACATATGAGGAAAACACCACCAAATTGGAAAGGTATAAACCAATTATATTCATGATCTTGATCATAAAATCAATAAATTTTATTAAGAATTAAATCCAAGATTCCATATAGCTTTGGACTCATGAATTTAAAAGTTATGAGAAACTTGTTTGATATGATAAGAATGTATAAATGGAGTTTGATTTTGATCATGTATTTCATGAAAATAAGGAGAAAAAGATATTCAGGTGGTTTTAAAATGGGAAGAATGCATCAAATAAATTGAAAGGTAGGAAAATAAAGATTTCAGTTTGAGATATGTGTGGTAAAAAGCCCGATGGGGAATGTTTTGTGAAATATGGGAAGTACTTTCGATATGATAAGTTTGAGAATATGACCCATGATTGAAAAGAAAAAGATCTTGGTAGTGGTAAGATAAATTATGATAAAAATTTAGAAAGTTTTTTTAAATGCAATGTGATGGGTCATTATGGAGATTCATGGTTGAAGAAGTGCACAAATGGTGGGAGGCAACAAGACTATAAGCATAAGGGTGTGGTGAAATCATTTATAACTATTTTAGAATATGTTGGGCCATTGAATAAAGTACTAACAAGTACATTGATGGTTTATTCATCTTATGATAATGTATTATTTTACTTGGTGTCTACACATTCTTTCATTTCTAAGAAATTTTCCAGTGAAATGAAAATTTCACCTCAAGAAATAAAGTCATAAATTTTGGTAAAAACAGAGAGGGTTAGTATTAATGAAAAAATAAATTTCAAATATCTTAATTTTATTATATGTGTAAGTTTTCCTCCTAAAAACACTGTTTTCCTTCCTGTTATTTAATTTAATAATATTATGGGTATGGATTAGGTTTCAGTTTATCATGATAAGATAGATTGAAAACCCAAAGAAGTTATTTTTTGAAATAAGGTTCATTTATATATAAGAATTAATTTATACCATTGATAAAATATTAAGATGTTGAGAAACTGTAAAGACATGGAAATGAAAGTTACATTACTCATGTTGTTTAAAATAAGATAACTATTCATATTAATTATGTTCTAGTAGTAAAATAATATTTGGATGTTTTTCCTGATGAGTTACTTGGTATCACACCTGATTGAGAAGTTGAGTTTACTATTGATATAGTTTCTAATGATAATCCAATTTCAAAACTGCTTTATCAAATGGTTCAAATATAACTTATAGAATTGAAAAGGAAATTATTGGAGTATCTTGATAAAATTTTCATTCATCCTAACACCTCACCATGGGGTGATCCTGTTTTATTTATTAAAAAGAAATATGGTTCCATTAGGATTTTCATTTATTAAAGAGAATTTAATAAAATTCTTATTAATAATAAGTATATTTTGTCTCATATTGATGAATTTTTTGATCAGATCTAGTTAGATCAATATTTTTTAAAGGTTAATCTTAGGTCTGGGTACCATCAACTAAATTTGCAAACAGATTACATCCTTACAAAAACATTTCATAGCAGTCACGAGCATTATGAGTTAGTGGTTATGCCCTTTGTGATGAATAATTCTCCAACTGTATCCATGGATCTTATGAATAGAGTATTCCAAAATATTTGGATATTTTTTTTTGTTTTGTTTATTGATAATATTTTGGTTTATTATAAAAGTTATGAGGATTATTGAAAACATTTAAATATTTTTCTTCAAACCTTTAATTAAATAAAGTTATATAGAAAATTAGTAAATGTGATTTTTTGTTACAATAGAATTCATTCCTTGTACATATCATAAATAAATATAGTATAACCATCGATCCCTCTAAAACTAAATTGGTTGATGAATGGATAAGACCTATAAATGTGTCTTAGATTCATAGTTTTATTGGATTAACAAGCTATTATAGGCCATTTGTTGAAAACTTTTCATGTTTATCTATCCTATTAACTAAGTTAACATAAAAAAGAGTTAAGTTCATCTGGATAAAAGAATATGATGAATGTTTTAGGTTTTGATTTTTTTTTTGTTAAATGCTCAAATTTTGGCCATTCCATCCAGAAATGGTGAATTTTTTATATATTTCAATGCTTAATTGAAGGGAATGAGTTGTGTTTTAATAAAGAATGATTGGGTAATTTGTTATGTTTTAAGTTAATTAAAACCCCACAAGAACACCTATCTTACACATGAACTGTAATTATAGGCTATATCATTTTCTTTAAAAATATGGTGGCATCATTTATAAAGAGTAAACTATGAAATATATACTAATAATAAATGGGTGAAGTATATATTTTATCAAAAAAGTTGAACATGAGACAAAGGAGATGACTGTAATTGATAAAGAATTATGAATGAAAAATTAATTACCATCTAGGTAAAGGAAACAAAGTAGTTAATGATTTTAGGTAGAAATATAATGATACATTAACAGTACTATGTATGGAACATGATACTTTTGTTAACGATCTGGTGAATGTTGGCTTATAAATTTCACATGCATGAACCCCCTCTATTTTGTTTTCATGTGTTAGTACATTCATCTTTGTAAGACATGATTAAACAAGCTCATAAGAAATAGAGTGATTTATATGAAAATTTATAATTAATTAAGAATGGTAAGTTTCCTAAATTTAATATTGTTTAAAGAAGGTGTTTTGAGATTAAAAAAAAGGGTTATGTGTTTTAAGTGTCCCTTGGTTGAAGAAATAACCATGGAATGGGGTCATATATCTCCATTTTTGATTCATATTCATAGCACAAAAATGTATAGAGACCTTTTGAGACTTTTTTTATAAGAAGGAATAAAGAAAGACATAACTAATTTTACTATAAAATGTTTAACTTGTCAACAAGTTATGTCCAAATGAAAATTATATAAGGGGATTATTCAACCATTTCCTATTATAAAATAGAAATGGGAGAATATATCTGTGGATTTCATGGTTGTATTACCAGGTAAATCTTGAGGAAATAATGTGATATGAATTATTTTGATCGATTAACTAAATCTGCACAATTTTTTCCCATTTAAGATAATATAAATTTAGATAAAATCCATTAGATTTATGTTTAAGAGATAATTATATTGCATGGATCCTCTCTCTCGATTGTATCTGACTAAATTCCTAGGTTTTCATTTAATTTTTGTAAGATTCATCAGATGTCTTTGGGTATTGAGTTAAATTTCAGTACAACCTTTCATCATCAATCTGATGGATAATCAGAGTGAATGTCTCAAACATTGAAGGATATTATTTGAGTTTTATTGATGAATTATTAGGTAATTTAGGATAAAAATATATATTTGGTTGAGTTTTCTTATAATAACAATATTCATTTGAGTATACAGATGGCACCTTTTTATGAATTATAAGGAAATCAGTGTCGGACTACAACTTGTTGGGATGAAGTTGGTGAAAGAAAGTTATTGGGACCAGAATTGGTAGAAGAAATGGATGAAAAGGTGAATATTATTTATAATTAAACAAGGATAGCTCAGAGTTGGAATAAAATTTATACAAATAATTGGAGTAAAGAAATTTATTTCAAGGTTGGCGATCATGTTTTTCCTAAAGTATCTCCATGGAAAAGTGTTATGTGTTTTGATAAAAAGGGTATGTTAAGTCCATGGTTCATTAGGAAATATTAAATACTAGACTAAATTGGATTATATTCCCATCGAGTGGCCCTGCCTCTATGTTTATCCTAGTTACATGTAATATTTCACATTTTGTTGTTAAGAAAATATGTGTTGGTTGCCTCTCATTTTTTGAGCCCTTAAGTAGTTTTATTGGAAGAAAAACTTTCTTTTGAGGAATAAAAAGTATAGATTCTTAAACCTAGAGATAAATTATTATAAATTAAATTTATTTAATTGGTTAATTTTTTTATGTAAAAACCATATGATTAAATAAGAAACATGAGAATTAGAAATTACCATGAATGAAAAATATCCCCACTTGTTTAAGTAATGAATAAAATTTTGAGAATGCCATTTTTAACAATGGGAAAGAATTTAAAAACCCATGTAATGTTAATATAAACTATTTCCACATCTTATTAACATTAATTAATTTTATTTTATATAGTTATATTCATTATAATAGTATTAGGTAATTTTTTAGTCAAAACGGAAAAATCTTTGTTTCTAATCAAATTTAGTTTTCATATATTATATTGATTTATTTAAAAGATAGATTTTTAAATTAAATAATTTAAATTTTATAAAATGAACTTCCTTTTTGAATTTATCATTTTGAAATTATCTTAGAATTATTTTTTTACAATTTTACTAAAACTTTGATATTTCAATGAGTAGTGAAAAATATTGATTTTTGTTGAAAACCATTTTTCATTTCCAGAATTTGAAAATTATCATTTTTTAAAAATAGTTTCAACTAAAAATTTGTTAAATTATATTATTAATAATACAATTATGTTATTTTTAATTAATTTTATACTTGAATTTGTATAAAAACATTTTTATACTTAAAAGACATTTTTCTTCTTCGGATAAACTATTTTTGTCACATTTTTTAGGATTAATTTTAAATTAAATTCCACCTATTTTGTGATTTTTTTTGATAAAATGGATTTAATATTTTTAATCATAATAATTAATATTATTAATAATATAAACTTAATTTTTGTTCATAATGAATAGTAAAAACTGTAAAACATGTTACCATGGATAAACTTAAAACATGTTTTTTAGGGGGTCAAAATTAAGTGATAAAGGTTAAAATGACCTAAAAACTTGTTTAAATTTAATTTTATAGTACTATTTAGAGCCTATATCATCTAATATTTTATAATTTTTCATTTTGTTTCCGATTTTATTATATAATACATTAATATATTTTATTATTTTTAAAAAATCCATGTGTGTCCTCTCCCACACTTATAAAAGGATACCCCTCTCCTCCACTATTCAAACATCAAGAGAATTTTTTTTTCAGCTAATCATTCCCAAATACTATACATACATCCCTAAATATTTTCTAGTGGCCCTTTTTTGATTATAAATTCATCCTAGGAAGGATTTAGGTATAAACCTAAATTGGCATTCCAAATAATAGTAATAGTACTTAAACAAGCATTTTTATTTTATTTATTCTTCTACTTCCTTAAAATATTCTTCAAAAATGATGAAATAATAATAAAACTATGTTAAATATACTGATATTTTTTTATTTCAATTACATAACATACATCCTTCTTCCCATTCCATCAAATATGAAACAAAACCGTTATTCACATGTACAATAGACCACCGCCTTACCAACCACTGTAATGTTTTTTCCATCAGTACCTCTCAAAAATGGTTATAATGATAGATTTAATATATATATATATATATATATATTTTATTCATGAAATATTTATTATTATATAAATATAATATATCATCTTATTTCTCACCTTTCATTCCATTGAAAAATGGTAACGTCATTCACGTGCACGTGTGGATTTCCACATCACGAAGAGATGTGATTCATTTTTCATGACCACATCACATGGATACTATATATAAGTATATTTAAATAAATAACATTATATTTATAATATAATCATCATTATATAAAGGTAAAATGATATTTACATTCTTTCCCTCATGTACTTCGAAAATGAAAATGTTACTCACACGTACGTACAACCTACCGTCTTTATGATTTCAATGTAATTACTTCATAACCATATTTAATGGTTGGTTTTAAAATTATAGTTAATAAATTAAAATTAAAATTATTTCATTATTATTATTATGGATATGATGAAACAATCACATCTTTGACCATAGTAAACTTACCAAATTAATTTTGTACATATGAGATAAATATCATCAAACATCCGATGTGGGAATAATTGATTAAGTAATTGTGTATAATACTGTAATAAATAAAATAAAAGGAATAATAAAATTGAAATTTTTTATTAATAAATTAAATAATTAACATAATTTTATTATTCAACGAGATAAATAGTGTACATGATGAGTTAAACTTGTGGCAAGAGACACTTTAATTTAAAAACCTTATTTTAAATGTTTTAAAGATTTATTTTCTAAATTATTTTCTACTATGTATATATTCATAAAATTATTTTATTGATGTATTTATATGAACATGAATGAATTAAAAAATAAAATTTTTGAATTTTTTTCAAAGGTTTTCAAAAGGAATCTTTTTATGTATTTTATATGGAACATTTTGATGAAAAGGTAAAAGGAATGATCTATTTTAATGTAAATGATGTCAACAGTTCTTCCCACTATTGTAATCATTATTTCATATTTTTATTTATTTACAATTTTTCATGTATTATTCAAATAAAAATCGTCCTTAACTCTGTTCTAGGTATTTTAAAAAAGGGTTTTAAATAAAATGGATATTTCAATATCTATAATGTTTTATTATGGGTGAAAATAGTATTTTTATGGGTATGATACTATAAATACAAGGTTTCTTGTATTATGATTATGATATGGTTTTGGGGAATTATTTATGATGATGAGTGAAGGACCCCGGGACACCCTGAGAGGGGAGGGGTGAATCAGGGTGACCACTTTTTCTTTTAATGTGATGGATCTTGTTCCCACGTTGGTAGGAACTTGTTGAACCTGTATGAAGATTATGATCAGAAAGAAAAACAATCACAAGCACAGAGAAGACACAACCATTTTTACTTGGTTCACCACTAAGGGCTACGTCCAAGGAGCATACGCCGACAGGTTGTCGGTCGTACCAAAATCTACTATGCTTCACTAGCTGTAGATTACAAAAGATCGGGTACATTCGCTCTGTCCCAGGCTCACTGCCTTTACAAAGGTTCAGGGATAGCTCACTGCTTCCCTCGGGTCACTCCCGTTGACTCCCCCTGGCTTATTGCCATTGGTGAAGTCTCACTCAGTTTATAGACGTGAAGGTATCTTCAATAGATTTGCATTGAAGTCTTTGCCTCTGCTCAGCATGAGACTTTGCTTGCATCGAAGTCCGAAATAGATGCACTAGAACGCACAGAACCACTGAACCGGATAACCAGAACGTGAGACAAACCTTACTAACAATTGAGCGCAACACCAACCCTTTGCGCGCAAAACCTTCCTATTGCGCGCAAAATTTACTTTTCGCGCGGAAAAATATTTCGCGCAAAAATACCTTTTTCGCGCAACTCCGAATATATCACGCAAGCCCCTTTACGCTATCCTTTTTCGCGCATCAGACCTCGGATCTTCTCTAAGTCTTCTACACACACGAATGAAGGGGGTCACCTCATATTTATAGGCGACTGAGACCCTTGCGCGAAAAATCCCCTTCGGCGCGGAAAACCTCTCATCTGGCGCGTAATATTTCGCGCAGGTATCGTTTTCCGCGCACCTCTCCAGATATTTCGCGCATCCCGCTGTTTTTCGCGCCTAACTTAAGTATTTCGCGCAAGCCTCTTATATTTCGGGCACCACTTCCTTTTTGTGCGAACCTCCTTTTGCAGACAATCCATGTCTTCATTTTCCGATTTTGAGGCCCAAAAATTTGGCAAACACTGGGAAACAGCGCCACCTTCAATACTGTTGTCTGCTTGAACTGTATGATCACTTTGCTGGAACACATTCGGAACTTCCACTGAGGATTGAAAACAAACACAAACCAAACTACAATTCCTGCATAGAACAACCATGGGTCCAACAATCTCCCCCTTTGGGTTTGTTGGCAATCACCAAATAAAATCAATATATCACCATCCACATGCATACCAAAAATGCAAGGATCAACTCAGCCAGCACTCTAAGTCTACGTGAGCAATGCTCGGTGTAGAAAACAAGAGAGGAATCTTGAATTAGGTTCCCATGTTTTGGAATTCTCAAAGACGCTCAAGAAATTTTCTTACACTGAACTCTCATCATGTCACATAAGCATTACATGTCCATAGACAATCCTGAATTCCTGAAATTATATTATACCTTTCCTTTCTCCCCCATTGACAATAAACCCAAAGGCCGGTAAATTAATCAATGTTCCGCTCAAACCATACTCCCCCTGGATAGTATCTCCCCCATAAACCTGCATCACAACCATAAACAGATAGAAGGAATTACCATAAACGGGGAGAGGGGACTTCCGGAGCCTCCTTATGCAGTAGGAGGTGGTCGAACACCGAGGTTCAACCGATGCTTCTCGAACACAGCCGCGGACAATGGTTTGGTTAGGATATCAGCCACTTGCTCATTAGTTCCAACATGATCCATTTTAATCACGCCTTGTTCAACCTTTTCTTTGATAAAATGATACCGTATTTCAATATGTTTTGTACGAGAATGCTGAACCGGATTCTTCGTAAGATCAATTGAACTTTTGTTATCACAATAAATCACCATTGGTTGCTGCACCTTATCACCAATATCTGTTAGCTGCTGCTTCATCCAAAGAAGTTGAGTGCATGCTTTTGTGGAAGAGATATATTCAGCTTCAGCAGTACTAAGAGAAGTACTTTCTTGTTTCTTGCTCAACCAGCCAACACATTTCTGCCCAATATAGAAAGCTCCACCACTAGTGGACTTTCTATCTACGACATCACCAGCCCAGTCAGCATCAGAAAATGCTAATAATTCACTGTCCCTGCCTGCAGCAAAAAATAACCCGAAGTTATGTGTACCTTGAATGTACCTCATGATTCTTTTTACTGCTGCCATATGTTCCTCCTTTGGATTACTCTAAAAGCGGGCCGCAAGGCATGTTGCAAAGACAATATCTGGCCTTGTCGCTGTCAGGTACAGTAGGATTCCAATGATCCTCCTGTACATGGTGGGATCAATAGAGTTCCCATCCACATGCTTTCCAAGTTTAGTTCCAACTGCAATCGGAGTTGACATTGGTTTGGAGTCTTGCATATTGAACTTCTTCAACACCTCTCTTGCATATTTTTCCTGAGAAATGAATGTGTATTCCCTCTTTTGAATCACTTGCAGCCCCAAGAAATATGTGAGCTCCCCAATCATAGACATTTCAAATTCTGATTTCATGTGGTTGGAAAATTCATCCACTGATTTCTTCCTACTGCCACCAAATATGATATCATCAACGTAGACAAGAACCATGAATTGATCTTTTGGAGAATTCTTCACATAGAGATTGTGATCAACTCCTCCTCTTTTGAATTCCAACTTCTTGAGATATGAATCTACCCGTGAGTACCACGCCCGTGGTGCCTGCTTCAAACCATATAGAGCTTTCTTTAGTTTGCAGACCTTTGTTTCATCGGTACCCAAGATAAAGCCCGCTGGTTGTTCAATGTAGACTTCTTCTTCGAGTACACCATTCAAGAATGCTGTCTTGACATCCATTTGATATACTTTATATCCTTTTTGGAGTGTCATGGCAAGGAAAAGCCTGATTGACTCCAGTCTAGCCACTGGAGCAAAGGTTTCTTCAACATCAATGCCTTCAATCTGAGAGTATCCTTTACATACCAGTCGTGCCTTGTTTTTGATGACACTTCCATGCTCATCAAACTTATTTTTGAAGATCCATTTGGTACCAATTACATTGTGACCTTCAGGTCTCTGGACAAGATCCCATGTCTGATTCTTATCAATCTGATCTAATTCATCATTCATGGCTTTCACCCAAGATTCATCTTTTGCAGCTTATTCGAATGAGGATGGCTCTACAACTGATAGAAATGCAGATTGCGTGGTATTCCTCATCCTTCTGGTTTGAGTGGGTGCACTCCTATCCCCAATTATGTTGGATGGATCAATCTCAGCTCTTCGATTTCTCCTGCGAGGTTCAGTAGTATTCTCTTCAGCCATAGTTTGTTCTTCAGATTCTTCTTCTGAGTCAACATCATTATGTGATTGATGAGTGTTTTGAACAGCTTCCTCTATTTCTGCATTTGTAGTTTCTTCATGTCCACATTCTTCATGACTTTCTATCACATCAGCATATGACGTCCGTGAAGCATTTGTGGTTTTCTCTTCAATTATCTTAACATCATTGGTTTCCACAATCCTTCTCAAACGATTGTTGAAATATTTGTAGGCTTTGCTGTTCATTGAGTAACCGAGGAAGATTCCTTCATCTGCGTTGTCACCATATTTCCCCTGATTTCCTTCTTTGTTCCTGATGAAGCACTTACTTCCAAAGACACGAAAGTATTTTAGAGAAGGCTTCCGTCCATGCCACAATTCATATGGTGTCTTCGTCTCACCCATATAAAGTCCTGTTCGATTCTGAATGTACACTGCAGCTTGAACAACCTCTTTCCAGTAATGTCGTGGAATACGACTCTCAATCAACATAGTTCGTGCCATGTTGTTCACCTGTCGATTACTTCGTTCAACAACTCCATTTTGTTGTGGAGTTCTCACAGCAGCTACCTCATGTTGTATCCCATGCTTCTCCAGATAATTTTCAAATTCAATGGACGTGTATTCTCCTCCATTGTCAGATCGCAACACTTTTATTGTTCGTCCAGTATCATTCTCGGCGATTCGCCGATATGTTTTCATGCAGTCAAGGACCTGTCGTTTCCGGTGAATGACCATCACACATGCCATTCGACTGTAATCATCTATGAAAAGGACAAAGTACCTTTCTCCATGAGTTCCGGCAACATTTATTGGACCACAAACATCTGTATGAATCAGATCAAGAAGGTGAGATGCCTTTTTCTTCTTTGGCCGATATGAACTGCAGACCAGCTTCCCACGAATACAAGCATCACAGGATTTTTCATGCTCACGCTTCAGGTTGGGGATGTCCATGACAATTCTCAATTTTGATATTTTCTCCATGTCTTGTTGATTGATGTGTCCCAATCTCCGATGCCAAAAATTGTTTTCTTCTTCAACAGTCATGTAACATTCATTTCTTCACTATCAACCTGATACAAGTTGCCTTCTGTTCTGCATCCTTTCATAAGTGAATTGCCAGTTTTTCCCTTGATGGTGAAGCCTTTCTGATTAAAAGTAACTATAAGTCCTGAGTCACAGAGTTGACTCACGCTAAGGAGATTATGGCGTAGGCCATCTACGTAAAGGACTTCAGTCTTCTTTAGTTCTCCATTAGCTAATTGGGTACTTCCACTCCCTTTGATTTTCAGAGCCCCATCATTACCAAATCTTACTGTACCATCAACATTCTTTATGATATTCGTTAGTAGGCCGGCATTACCCGTCATATGAGATGAACAACCGCTATCCAGAATCCAGGTACTGTTGTTCTTTGTAGCTTTGAGGGCTACCTCTGCAAGGTTCGATTTCTCAATCTTCTTCCTTTCCTTCCATGAGACATTAGATTGAGTATATAGGACTGATGGCCTTTCAACTATCTCTTCCGCATACCCAGGTTCTTCATAGTCAAAGTCTTCTGTGAGAGGTGAGAACCTGTTTAAAAGAGCAACACTGTCTTGCTGACGAGACTTGACTTGTCTTGAACTTCGGTATGAGGTGTCTATGTCTCTTCTCTGCCTGCAATTAACGGCCTTATGACCAAAGTTAGAACAACAAAAACAATATCCATAGAAATTATTTCTTCTATGAGAATTAGTATATGAGATTATTCTCCTTTGTTGAGCATCTATATCTTCTCCATTCAGATAGCTTCTTGCCTCTTCACAATAAGACATGGTATGGTCCAGATAGCCACAGAACTGACACTTCATGAGAGGAAATGTCTTCTCACTTGAATTTATCCTTATACCTTCTTCCTTGGGAGAATAGTAAGACTGTCTGTCATTTTTGAATGTTTGAGGATAATTTTCAGGTCTCCTTTTAGTTTGGATTGAGGGTTCCTTTTTCAGCACTCTAGGTAACATTTCATCATGTTCAACTTTCATCTTGTCTTTCTTTTGGATCTTTTCACTTCCAGCAGTTGATGACTCAGCCTCACAGCCAATTCCACTCTTTCCCATGCAAGCAGGTCTTTGATCACTCAAGACTTTTCCAACCCCTTCTGAACCACACTTGGATCTTGCAAGTAATTCTGCATCTGAGAATCTTCCGAACTGTATTTTCTTCCTCGATTCTTTTGGAACTGATTCTGTCTCCATTTTACTCCTTAGAGTAACTACTTCCTCCTCAAGACCCTCAACAGTCTTGGATTTTTCATCCAGTCTGGATGTGAGGTCATTGATGACCTTTGCCTGCTCTTCAATTCTCAGCTTCAGATCAACTGCCTCATCATTGCTTTCAATTATTTTAGACTGTACCTTCACAAATTCTTCCAGTCGTTCAATTTCAGCTTCAAGTTGATCAACATATTCAGTTGATTCTTCTACAATTGATTTACACTTATTGCAGCTCTTACATTTAACCTTAATCTTACTAACTGCATCCTTAAGTTGCACCTCAGGATCTACACAAGTTCTCAGTTGTTTTTCACCATCAGTATCTTCTGACTTTTCAACAGTGGCCATCATAGAAGCATGGTTCCCAGTTTTGAATTCTGGTTCTTCTTCATCACAGAATTCATTGTCATCTTCTTCCTCTTCACAGACAAAACTCTTCCTTTGCATTTTCTTACCAGATTTGAAGTCTCCCTTTTTGAAGAACCTTCTTTGAGGCTTCTTGAAGTTTTCATCTTCACTGTCATCATCATTGATATTCTTCAAGCACTGAGAGACAATATGCCCAACTTTTCCACAACGGAAACATGCGAGAGGTAACTTCCCTTTGAATTTCCCTTTCCCCTTCTGGAACTTCTTTGTAATGAGAGAAAGAATTTCTTTCTCTTCGTCATCATCACCGCTACAATCCTTTGAGATTTTCAATTTATCCATGGCCTTGAATGCCATTTCTTTGCTCACCCGAGTCGTAGCATCTTCTGGTTTGACTCTCATTTCATATGATACCAAACTGCTCAGTAAGTCATCTAGAGAAAGTTTGGAAAGATCTCTTTCCTCAAGAGCTGACACCTTCGCATTATACAGAGGTGGAAGTCTTCTTAATATTTTCTTTACAATATCAATGTCTTTTATTTCTTCGCCTAGACCCCGAATTGCTCCAACCACTTCAGTAATTCGATTGAAGAAAGAGTCTGCATTCTCGTCTGGATGCATCTTCAGATCATCAAACCGATTGTGTAGAACTTGTAGTTTCGCCTCCTTCACTTTGCTATCACCTTCATAAATATTCTCAAGTTTGTCCCACATAGATTTTGCTGAGGTGCAATTCATCACCTTCAGGTAAATCTGATCAGAAAGGGCTGCAGTGAGAGCATTCTGTGCTTTAGCATCTGCATCAAGAAGTTTCCTGTCTGTTTCAGTCATAGCCAGACCTGTTGGATCAGTGACATGTATTCCTTGCACAGTAGAAAAAAGAACTTCCATTCCAAGAGATCTTAGATGAGATCTCATTCTGTTCTTCCAGATCTGGAAATTGCTTCCATCAAAGTGAGGGACTCCCCTGACATTGACGGCATTTTCCATGACGAAGAAGGTCAGATTCAACACCAGCAACCTGCCTCTGATACCACTTGAAGGACCCCAGGACACCCTGAGAGGGGAGGGGTGAATCAGGGTGACCACTTTTTCTTTTAATGTGATGGATCTTGTTCCCACGTTGGTAGGAACTTGTTGAACCTGTATGAAGATTATGATCAGAAAGAAAAACAATCACAAGCACAGAGAAGACACAGCCATTTTTACTTGGTTCACCACTAAGGGCTACGTCTAAGGAGCATACGCCGACAGGTTGTCGGTCGTACCAAAATCTACTATGCTTCACTAGCTGTAGATTACAAAAGATCGGGTACAGTCGCTCTGTCCCAGGCTCACTGCCTTTACAAAGGTTGAGGGATAGCTCACTGCTTCCCTCGGGTCACTCCCGTTGACTCCCCCTGGCTTACTGCCGTTAGTGAAGTCTCACTCAGTTTATAGACGTGAAGGTCTCTTCAATAGATTTGCATTGAAGTCTTTGCCTCTGCTCAGCATGAGACTCTGCTTGCATCGAAGTCCGAAATAGATGCACTAGAACGCACAGAACCACTGAACCGGATAACCAGAACGTGAGACAAACCTTACTAACAATTGCGCGCAACACCAACCCTTTGCGCGCAAAACCTTCCTATTGCGCGCAAAATTTACTTTTCGCGCGGAAAAATATTTCGCGCAAAAATCCCCTTTTTCGCGCAACTCCGAATATATCGTGCAAGACCCTTTACGCTATCCTTTTTCACGCATCAGACCTAGGATCTTCTCTAAGTCTTCCACACACACGAATGAAGGGGGTCACCTCATATTTATAGGCGACTGAGACCCTTGCGCGCAAAATCCCCTTCGGCGCGGAAAACCTCTCATCTGGCGCGTAATATTTCGCGCAGGTATCGTTTTCCGCGAACCTCTCTAGATATTTCGCGCAATCCATGTCTTTGCCATTTTTCACCAATCTGATTTCGAAACACTATTTGCGCGAAAAACCTTGATCCCCTATTTCGCGCATCCCGCTGTTTTTCGCGCCTAACTTAAGTATTTCGCACAAGCCTCTTATATTTCGCGCACCACTTCCTTTTTGTGCGAACCTCATTTTGCAGACAATCCATGTCTTCATTTTCCGATTTTGAGGCCCAAAAATTTGGCAAACACTGGGAAACAGCGCCACCTTCAATACTGTTGTCTGCTTGAACTGTATGATCACTTTGCTGGAACACATTCGGAACTTCCACTAAGGATTGACAACAAACACAAACCAAACTACAATTCCTGCATAGAACAACCATGGGTCCAATAATGAGTGAGCCTAATATAGCTCACGATTATGGGTGAACTTGATATTTCACATGATAATAGGTGAGCCCGATATAGCTCTCCAATACATTTGGTAAAATAATGGAGTTAACTGGTTAGGTTTCTCCTAAGAGATTATTTAAATTTACCGAGTTGGTTATTCCATTTGTAAGAGTGATTGAAAGTGTGTTATAAAAATGATGACACCAATTACCTACTTGATTTATCTATTATTTCTATGGTTTTTCATGTAAATATTATAATTTTATTAGGTAAACTCATGGGGTTCATTTTAAAGGTAATTTCATGCTACTTATTAATAGTGAAATGTATAAATTTTCATGAGTTTTTAATGATTGTAAAGAAACATTTACAAGTTTTATTTTTTCCTTTAATATTTCTTATTAAATGTTTTATGAAAATATTTAATTTGAAAATTTTATTTATTGGGTATGAATTTCATTTACTTTGAGCCCAAATTTTATTTTGAAAAATACAATTTTTTAAAAGTAATCATGGAAAAACATATTTCTTTCTTTCTTTTTACATGTCCCTTACTGATATTTTTGTACTAATATCACATTTTCAAATGTTTTTTGTAGGGTTTTAAGGATTATTAGGTACAAATATGAATCTAAGATGGAAATTGTGAATATATTTCATGAAATGAAAACTTTTTTTATTTTAAAAGTTTTGTATTGTGGAAAAAATGGATACTAAGTGATAGTGTGAACTTTATGAAGTAATATTTATTTTTTAAGGGTGATAACCTGTTTCTATAAAATTTTAAACCTAAAATATCTTTAGTAATTAAAATAAATGAATTATTATCTAAATAATCAATTTTAAATATTTTTTCAAGGTTAGGTTCTTATACTTATATCATTTTTATTTTATAAAAGTGACAATTGGTAATATCATTATTTTCACGATTCATAAAAAAATAAACTATTTATGAAACTATTTAAAAATTAATACTAAGATAATTTTAACATGATGAATTCGAAAATTAAATACATTTCATCAAATTCAATTTATAAAATTTGAAAATTTATGTTTTAATCATATTCTTTAATAAGTTTATACACATTTTACTTTAGATTCGCTAAGAAGAAAAACTTATTATAATTGAATCTCATGTGTTACATTCTTCTCCCTCAAAAAATTTCAACCAAAAAATTTATATAATTTAACCTCATGAATAGATATTGGAAATTATTCATCAAAACTTCTTTAGTTTTCTAAATTTAATATTCTATATTATGATTTTTCCGAATTACCTTTACCAATCAAGTCATCCGATTCCGCAACACTTGTTCCTTAGTGTTAATAATCTAGATATTTTTTTTGTTAAGATAAATGAGGTTCCAATTATATTTCCTTATTAGTGAGCACATGCATTAGGTCTGGCAAATAATTCCTCAATAAAGAGCGATGGTAAACATCATGAACTTTAGAGAGGCTTGGTGACATTACGAAATGGTAATTCACAACTTCTATTATTTCCAAAATTTCAAAAGGATTGATGTAACTAATATTTATTTTACCCTTATTTATGAATCTTATAAAACCTTTCCATAGATATAACATCAAGAAAAAATGATCTCTCACTTTTCTAAATCCTTCTATTAGTTATCGACAATTTGTTTTCCTACTTTGAGCTTCCTTAATATGATTTTGAATAGTATTAACTTTAAACTTTGTATACTTAATAGGATATGGGTCTACAACTTCCATTAAAAAAATTCATCCTAATAAGTTTGAGTACAACTCCTCTTTCTATATAATGCATCATATGGTTCCATTTGAATTCTTGAATGAAATATATTATTATATGAAAATTCCACCAAAGGTAAATACTGATCCCACATACCTTGAAATTCAATCAAGAATGACCTCAAAATATATTATAATTTAATAATATTAATTTTAGATCAACCATTAGTTTGATAATGATAGGTGGTTCTAAAATATAGCTTGGTATCAAGTGTGTTTTGAAGACTCTTCCATAAATTCAATATAAACCACATATTTTCATCAGATACAATAAAAAATAGTGTATAATAAAGCCTAAAAACATTATTAATATATATCCACATGAGAAAAAAAAGAGGTAGATCTTACCTTATAATATGTAAATGTGTATTTTTTAAGGTGATCAATAATAACCCATATGAAATTATCCATTCTCAGAGTCTTTGGAAATCTAGTGACAAAGTGATTAGTATTATCATCTCATTTACACACAAGAATATATAGAGATTTCATGAATCCTTTGGGATATTGTCTATCAGAATTTACCAATTGAAAACACAATGATATTGATACATAGACTAAAATTTTCCATTTTATATTATCCCAGCAAAAATATTCCTTCAAATCCTAATACATTTTAATGCTACTAGGGTGTATAGATAAATTTTTTCTATGAGATTAATCATATAATTCTATATTAATATCAAGCATAGATGAAACATATAGTTTATTTACAAATTTCAAAACATAATCTTTATAGATGAATTCTACCAACTTACAATAATTTATTGATTCAAATTTATTTTAAATATTCTCATTGTGAATTTAGGAAATTTTTTATTTTCTCTAATATGGATAGTTTGGTAAACTTTTCTAATATATGTGATGTTTCCCCTTATTTATAAATACCCATAACCAAATTTATTTAATCCATAAATATAGTATCTTTTTCAATCCTTATTTAATTAAAAACACCATAATATTTCCTACTTAATGCATCGACCACCTGAATTTCCTTCCAAGGTTGGTAGTGCATTGAGTAATCATAATCCTCAAGTAGCTCTAACCTTATACTTTTCCTCTTGTTGAGAATTTTCTATGAGAAGATTTATTTCAATTTTTTTGATCCATATGTATTTAAAATATTTCATATAAAGGTATTTCCTCCATATATTCAATGAAAATTATATGCCTACCAACTAAAGACCATGGGTTGGATAATTATATTCATGAATATTTAACTCCCTAACACATACGAAATAACTCTATCATTTTTTATAAGGACTCATCCAAGTCCTTTATTTGATGCATCACTATATATCATAAATCCATACTTTACTGATGTTAAAGTTAATATTAGTGAATAAAAAAATATCTTATTTAATTCTTCAAAATAGTCCTTAAATTCTTCTAACCATATGAACTTAACCCCTTTACATTTCAACATGGTTAATTTTTTAGCTAATCAAGAATTTTTTTGAACAAATCATTAGTAGTATGTTATAAATTAAAGGAAACTACACAACATAGTTATATTGATTTATGTTGAACATTCCATCACTACCTTTTTTCTTTAAAGGATAAATTGATATTCCATCCCTAGAAATAGTATTTACAAGAAAAAAAACTTCATGAAGCTAGAATTCACATTTGATAAATTTTCCATATATCTCATTTTATCTAAGAGTCTTAAGAATAATTCCTAAATTAATCATATGATCATCATAAATTTTTGAGTATATCAAGGTATATTTCATAAATACTAAAAAATATTTATCAAGATAATCCTTGAATACTCAATTTATCATATACATAAAAAAAGAGGGTGCATTAGTTAATCCAAAAAAAATTAATGTATATTAATAATTTCCATATCTCATACTAACAATTTATTTAGAATATATTCCTTATTTAATTTCAAATTATGATACCTAGAACAAAGATTGATCTTTTAAATATATTTATCTTCTTAAAGTTGATCGAATAATCATCAATTCGAGGTAGGAGATACTTGTTCTTTATAGTAATGGAATTGATTTACCTATAGTTAACACACAACCTCATAGACCCTTATTTTTTCTTAAAGAAAAGAACAAGGGAACCCATGGTGAAACACTCTGGAATATAAATACCTTATCACACAAATAACATAGTTGTTTTTTAATTACACTAATTACAATATTTCCATCATATAGAGAGTAGTAGATATTGGTTTTGAGTCAGTGATGAGATCAATAGAAAACTCAACTTTACGCTTAGGTGGGTGTCTGAGTAGTTCTTCAAAAAACACATCAATATATTACTAAACAATAGTTATATCCTCTGTTATAAGGATACTTTTCCCATTAATAGTTTTTTATGATATTAATATCTAAAAATTTCATTAAGGGGGGATACTAGATGTGGATTTAGATATGATTCAGATGATGTAATCACCATTCTGAAGATAAGGGATTCCATATCTTCATCACAAATCATAATATCCTTATATTAATAATAAATTTTTTATATATAGTTTTAAATCCAATGTATACCAAGTATTATATAAAATTTAACCATAGGTATAATAATCAAGTTTGAAAATAGGGTAAGTCTATGTGTTATAATGGGGATTGACAAACGTATCCTTATTGTAGTAAAATTTTCACTAGGAGTCTTTACTGAAAAATACCTTCTTAATGTGACAGGGAAATTTATAATTTTCTTAGAAAACTTGAAAGATATAAAAAAGTTCATAGATCTAGAATCAAATAAAGCATTAGTTAAATTTGAGGCTATGATAAACATACCTACCACTACATCATCAAGAAATTAAAACTCTATTGTTGTGGTAAAATAAACTTAGCCTTACTCCTTTGGATTTTTTTTGGAGTAAAATTACCTTGATTATTGGTGAATTGACTAAAAGAGTTTCACATATCCTTATTGTTAAAGCATTGAACATTGGAAACCTCTTTCTTACCACTAAAATCATGATCTTGATGGCCTTTATCTTCACAATTTAAGCAAACTACTATTCCAATAAAGCATGTTCCATGATGATTCTTTCCATATTTATCTCAAGTTAAAAATTACACCCTTCCCTTCTTCCCCTTTTTCATATTTCCTTTTATCATCCGCCCACTTTTTTTTTAATTTCCTTAGTTTACATAGGAAATGGAGAATTATTTCTTTATCTTAGTAGAACTTGATACTATACCCTCATATACTGAAAATTTATAAGAAATTAAATACGTTATAATGATAGGATTTATCCCATAAAATAATTGATTAACCATACCCCTTGGATTACGTAAATAATCCACATCATGGGATGATGACCTGGTAAAATTAGCTTCATATTCAATAACATTTTCTCCTTCCTTTTTTATTAGATCAAGGAATTTACTCTCCATATCAGTTCATTGATCACGAGGAAAGTGTTTTTTAATAGAATATATCCTTAAAAGTATTCCACACTATAATAATTATTTACTCATAATTATTTGTGTTCTAGTTCAATGACCAAAATTGATCAATTTATCCTTTATGATGATAAACTACCTGGAAAATTTTCTCTCTTTCAATTATTCCCAAAGAATTAAATATATTATCCAAGGGATTTATCCATCACTTAGATGATAATGGATTAGAATTCACATTGAATGAAAGATTTTTACATCATATTAAGCGGTCTAACATTGTTGCACCTGGTTGGAGTTCAGCAGGCTAGTCCATACAAGTAAGGTTTTTGGTAATAACTTGAGTCATATGCACTAATATATTTATAATATATTCATTGCTAGATCTATTTAATTTACTAGGATGGAAATCCATATATATATTACATGAATTGATAAAATTTCCATTCCATCCACTAGGTTCAATTTCTAAATAATGGAATATATTAAATTATCTTATAATATTATGAATTATACTTCTAAATATGGTGTAAAAATCAATGTAAATTGAATATTTATGCATAGATAATCTCAGAATCATAACCATAGTATCTTTTTTAGTGTCCTAAAATCATTAAAATATTTTAAAATCATTCACAATGTTTTGTAAGTATCATGTAAAACAACCAAATCACATCCTCTAGGAGTGTCTATCCAGATGTGAAATATTAAACCCACTCATCATGCACTAGTGATGATCAAGTTAATACCCAACCTACCCCATTAATAGTTGTTACCCCTAGGTTCATATATTCCATATATACATCTAATTTCCGTTATCCCAATAGGGATGTATTTTCTAGGAAATACATATAATCTCTACTTTACCAAATCTTTATGATATTATACAATACTTAGACTTATCCCTAAAGTCTTTAACATGGTTATGTTTACAAATCTATGTATGTATAAATCTAGCTCCCAAGGATTATACTAAACTTTCTTTGATACCAAATATAATTACCTGAATTTTTTAACCCAAATACTATGATTATTTTACAACATTAGAACAAAATACAAGGGATCATCTCCTTAAGGGTCAACTAGTTTATTATTTTTGGGAGACAGAATACATACATGATTCTCACATTACATCTATAAACATGAAATAAAGCTTAAAAATAACAGCGATAAATAGATTATTTATTATAGTAAATCCTTTTTATAATTCATAGTTCCCTTCCTAGTATCCTAGGGAAATTAAAACATAATAAATGGTTAACTTAGATGATCAGTAAGGGAAATTATACAACAGAATCTTTAATAGGATAAAAAAGCATGAGTAATATGAAAGAGATAAAAAATAATAAAATATTCTATATAACATATATCATAAAAGGGGTATAAATAAATGGATGGCATAGAAACATAAATAATCACATGGATAAAAATAAATACTTTCATAATGATATAATTTATAATTTCATATATCACAATCTCACTATCAAGGCATCATGCCAAGACAATATACATAAATAAGAAAGTAATATGCCAGATACCCAAACTTGTTTGTCTCATGAGACTTAAAAATGCATCAAGGGGGTATAAAACACACCTCCTATCTCATAATAAGTCTAATGTAATCATCATATGAAATAAATGAATAAAAATTCAATATATAATCATCATAAAAATTGATATTGAAAAGCTCGTATACGAAATGTTAATATTCTTCCAAAGTAAAAAATAAAACATCATGATCATAAGACATAAAAATAAATATGGTGGATGGTATAATTTGAATATATCAGTAGTAAAGTATATGATTCATCAAATGATATTGACATAGATGGAAATACTTTTAAAGGATCATTGAAAAATTTCTTGAGTAAAATACCTTTTTTTAAAATCACTTATTTAAAATCTAAAAATTTTCAGAATACTAGAGAAAAAATTTTCCTTGAAAATAAAAATGGAATATATTAAAGTAATATTATATGTAATGATAGTTTTGACTATGGAAAAATTAGTTTGTTTGGTAAATATTATAACCAGAATTCTGTTCACACCTTTGGTAAAAGATACCTCATTCAGAAAATAAAAAAAAGATTCCTTTTAAACCATTTTATAGAAAGTAAATAATGAATAAAAATAAAAATAATCAATAATTTTATAATATTAAAAAGATTATTGAAAATAATTTAAATAAAACAAATACATGGAAGAAAAATGTTCCTGATCGAATAGAGAAAAAGTGGATTCTCATTAAAAATATTCTTTCAGAATTTTGAGTATTTAGAGAGAGGGAAATGAAAGGAAAACATATAATTTATATAAATAACAAAAGTAGAATAAAATATATTTGGTTTAGTATAAAAATATCATATAATTCCTCTAAAGTAATCTTAAAATAAACAATCCCAAATAAGAATGATAATGTAAAATAAATCCTTACTTCAAATTTTACTTATCTCATAAGTGATTTTAACCTTATGTATAATAAATTTAGATTTATTATAATTCCTTAATATAACCATATAAATACTTATAAAATAATATATGATCCGATTATAAAATTTTAACACCCATTTATTAATAATTATTTATATAAATCATCATTTTCGAGTGTTAAATGTTTTATTTTTCATGTATGTTTCGATTCAGAAGTTATAGTCCTTGAATATTGATCATGGTTCAATCATATAATTTTTTTTAATAATAATAAAAATGTAATATATTTTAATTATATAAATTTTTATAATCAATCATTAAATGTGGATATGAAAAACAAATCAAATCGCTTTTTGTAGGTGGTAGTCCACACTTACGCACAACCGACATTATCATTTTTTTATAGGTGGATAGGTAAGATAGTAAATGATATCTTATTTTTATAGGATCATAATTATTTCATAAATAATATATATATATATTTTTATTAATTCCATATTTATGACCAATGAATTAAAGTGGTGATGAAAAATTAATTACACCACTACGTGGAGACTGTAGGCTATACGTATGCACAATCAATGTTTTCATATTACAAAGGATAAAAAAGAGGTTGAAAATGGTTATACCATAATAATAATAAAATATTAGTATATTTATGATAATAAATTAATTATTTTAGGATGGTTTAAAAAGATTTATATGAAGTATAATAATAAATAAACATGAAAGAGTCGGTAACGATAATCACTTATTCTTTGAGAGACCTCCTTTTCCTTACACCTTAATCCTTCTTATGATTGTATTAAAAGAAGTCTAGAAGATCAAGAATGAATTTAAGGAATATTGAAATAATTTTTGGAAGGTATTTTATAATATATACTTCCCAATTATTGTGAATAATGGAGGAGAGTAGGTTCCCCTTTACAAGTGTGGGGAGACACACACATAGAATTAATTAAAAGATATCAATAATACAAGGTCACTTTCATGTGAAAGTGGCTCTAAATAGATAGGAATTAAATTTTATGGTAATATAAGGTCTGAATAAATTTAAAAAATAGGAATTGGACATGTTTATGTGGAATTATTATCCTTATATCTTATTTTAACCTCATAGTAAACATGTTTTAACCTTAACCGTGGTAACAAAATTTAACTGTTTTTAGTATTCATTATGAAAAAAATCAAGTTTAACCTCTGAAAATACATTAATTATGATGATTTAAAAATATTTAATCCATTTTAAAACTTTTAATTATATAATTTCAATAAACTTACTTTAAAATAAGTCCATAAAATTCCATAAAAACCATTTTTAGAAAAATGCATTTTTAAGTATAAAATTTAATTTACATTCATTCCATGACTTGTAAAAACTATTAAAATAATATTAAAATATTTTATTGAATAAATATTATATAAATTTTATTAAAAGTATCAATTAATAGTTATTTAATTAATTTATTAAGATAAAAATAAATTTCAAAAATACAAATAGTTTTTACAAAAATGCATTTTAATCCTAAAAATGAACTTATACCAAAATCATGTACAATAATGATTACTATGTAATTAATTATATTATTTATAATTAAAGTCGAATTATGTTACTTAAATATAAAATTAAAAAAAATTGACTTTTTAATTACTTGATTTAATGAATTGATATGACATCTTTACAAAAATCGATATTTTTTCACTATTCACCTAAAAATCAAGTATTTTTAAAAAATCACCAAAAGTAGACCTAAACTAATTTTTACATAATAATTTAAAAAATTAATTTCATTTCATCAAAATAAAATTATAATATTTTGGAACTTCCCTTTAAATGATATTCTTGAATAAGGATATGTGTATCATGTTATTGTTTCTCTAGAAATAAAAGCTTACTTTAATTCAAGGTTAGCTGTTACATATAAAAATTCACCTGTTTATACATTCATATGTATTCAAAATTTTAATAGTAGATTATTAAGTTTTATTATTTTAACTTTATGTTTAATTCACATATATTCTCTAGTTTACCCCACATTTCCTTATCTATCTATAGTCTCATTACTCTATTGTAAACTTTTTCTAAAAAAGAAAATAGTGTAAGATTTTTTGCTTTCCTTTATATCTCAATAGTAATTTTGTATGAAAAATTCATGGAAATATCTGTTGTAATTAGTGGGAAACCCATAGTGATAATATAAATTAATTCCATTACTTGTGATAAAAGATATGACAAAGACCTCTACTATTGACAAAATTCAAATTTCCATAATAGAATTCATATGCATAGAATCTCAAGGGAACCTAATTTTATCTAATATAACTTGGAGTTCCCAAGTCAGTAAGGGTACAATTAGAGGGGGTGAATTAGAATCAGCTATTTTTATTTTTATAAATACAATATTTTTCACCAAACCCCTATGATTGATTAATGTTTATATTCATTTTTTGTAATATATTCCTCAATAATATGCGATAATATGAAAGAGAAGTATCACACATGAGGTTTTTACTAGGTTCAGTGTCGATGTGGGAGCCTACTCCTTTCCATGTTTGACATTTTATTGAGTACATATATTTTAATAGATTATTATAATGTCATAATGATTATAAGTGTAATAAAGTCCACACAAAATGTTCTGGGATTGTATCATACACTTCCTGAAGAATATAAATGGAATTATTTATACTCGAACCACAGGTTTTTCAAAAAATTTCTTTACTCATGATGATGAGTAAGTTCTTCTAAAGGATACCACAATATCAAATAATATATATTCTTCTAAAAAGGTATTTTTATTTCAAATAATTATCAAATAAAATGCATCCACATCATCCTTATATTGACCCATGATTCTCATATATGGATATTATATATTTTAAGATGAATATTCAATGCATTACATAAATATAAGCTTGGGGGCAGTAATAGTTTAGTGTCTTTGGAAACTTTGAATAAAATATTCTAATCTAGTGAATGATTTTTAATGTTTTCCAAAAATATATTCCCCTTTATTACTATTCATAGACATACCCTACATAAAACCATTATTAATTACTTAGGGAATGGAAACATAAGAAAATGAAAGCTTCATTTCTTAGTAAGGGTAAACAATGGAAATACATAAAAATAATGTGACCATAAGGGTATGAGAACATGAGAATAACATATGAAAACCATACCATACATATCAAAGATCATAATATTGAGTTAAGGCATAAATACTGGATGGACTACATCCGCGCTCTTCACGACATCAACTACATCATCACTCATATATATCATGAAGCTAACATGGTTGCTGATGGTCTTGCAAAAAAGGGAGTCAATCAAGACATTACCAGGCTTGATGAACTTCATGTTGACTTACTTCCCTTTCATAATAGAGATTGTAATATGCTTCCATCTTTTAGACTTTCGTAACTCTTTTCTTTAATATCTATAGTGCCCTGGTTTTCTGGCCAGGCACTATATAATCTTAAAAAAAAATACATAATAGTGCTAAAAATTCTGGATCTAAAGGTTTATTGTCTTGGGAAAATTAGTACCATACATAACTTTCACATAATAAAACATAAACCATTATTTAATTCCTTATTCTATAGATTCTTATTTTCCTCTGTGTTATCGTTATTATAAGTATTCACCTGAGGATATACATCAAAAGAAGGGGTGAGCTAAAAACCCATTAAGAGGATAGAAAATAACATGAATCAATATATCATAGGTGTGAATAATAATCATAATCATTACTTAATCATGGGGAAATCATCACAATCATGAGAGGAAACATTATATAAAGTCATGAAATATGGTAATGCATAAAAATGAAACCTCATGTATTAGTGGCTATCTACCAGACATATTTCACTCTATCTCATGAGATAAATCACATTAACCAATTCATTATAGTGACATATAATTACTAGAAAACCCATCACATTATAACATTTACATGTGCTATATAATTTTTGGTACACCCATCACATCATAGAATTTACATTATCATGCATGACACATAGAACATAAATCAATTTGGGAAACAAAATAACCCATGGAAAGGAATATGTTTCATTTCATAAAGAATAAATTATTGAATAAAATTTGGGGGTTTAAAAATGAAGTTGGTAATAACATACTTGGTATAATAATCATAAATCTTATCTGAAGAAGAAACAATCTCATGATAATTAAAAGATGTATTTTTAGAAAGAATAATTCTTTTGAAAAAATCTTTTCATCTGTCATAAAATAAGACTAGAAACATATATATCTAGAAAGGAAAAGGGAAGATAAATAAATTATTTTTAAGTAACATTAATGGAACATACATACGAAAAATGGCGTAAAAGAGGGAAAACCTAAAAGAAGAGAGTTGGGTTCGAGAATCCCCTTACCTTATGCCCGAATGTTTTTTTCACTTTAATTTACTAGATGATAAAATTAAATTAATTAATTAACAAATGAAAACATTTTATTCACGAATTATTCATTATAGTTATATTAAGTTCATTTATGGGCTTTTCTATGAGTTACAGGGTTTAATTTTATCGTTTAAGAGTGTTCATTTTCCTGGTTTTCATGACTGGTTCACTTGTAAATGAGCATAGAAGTTCATGTAAAATTGGAATAGTTATCCAGAATTAAAATAATATGTTATCGAAGAACTTAATAATATTAAATGATCTTATATATTATTTAGTTATATGGTATGAGGACAAATCATTAGAAAAATAGTTAATTTAAATGATTTAATTTATTTGGTGAATTTTACGACAATCGTGAAATCATATAATTTTATTTAATTTCATGTTTATATATTGATTTAAAGACATTATATAACATATAATATGTATAATAAAATCTTATTTAACCATATTTATGTTTTTATGAACAACCTTGAAGGCAGTATTAAAAAATGAAAACACATAGTCCACAATGGATGTAAATGAACACACCGTGAACAATATTTTCATTTTTAGAATAAAAGGATAAGGAAAGAGATTAGAAGATGAATGTAACACCCCAGGTAAATAAAGAATATTAAATTTTTATATTTATCCATTTTTGTGAATAAAATATTAATATTAATTTAATGGGGACGCTATGCTCGATGGCGTACCCAATATGCAACAACGAGTTTCTTGGGAATCTTACGTTGCAGTCTAATAATAAAATAATATAATTTTAAATGGTAGTTAACGCCTAGCCGTTGTAATGGCGGGAATGAACAGAACTAACTAAAAAATTATTATACATGTTTGTCAAATATTTTTACTTTTTACAATAAATGTTAGAGGATTAAAAATGTGAATGAATTCAATTTTTACGCGTAAACATTCTAATGTTCTTTAGAAGGTCGATTTACCGCCTTTTGATGGAGAACCTCTATTAAATCCAATTTTTGGAAATTTTTTGTGTTATATTTTACAAAATAAAATTCTTCTTTAGAATAGAGACATCAAAATTTACTTTGTGTAAATTTTTGGTATCTTTCCGATAAAGTTCATTTTTTAATGAATAGTGAAAAATGTTGTATTTTAATTCAAAACAACTTTTTAATCTAATTTATTTATAATATTAGATTATATTTTGAATTGTGTTTAAAGTAAAATTAGAATATATTTTTACCATTTAATCCAATAGTGGTCATTGGAATTAATTTCACTTTGAAATGAGACTTAAACTAGTGTCAATCTTTTAATAGATATTGTTTCATAAGAACACGCTATTTGTTAGATGATTTTAGGAATCAAGAGTAAGTTTATTTTGGGTTATCTATGTAAATGATTAACCTATCATGGAGGATATGTGATTAGGTTAACTACTTTTCAATGTGATAATTTAAGAGCAACTGATGTTATTTGGAGATAAAATTTAATTTGTACCTTGGAAGACTATGTGATTAAATCATTCAAATATTTGGGTTTCAATATTAGTTTGGTTTACTTTGAAGAATTTTATGGACAATTGTTTATCGAATGTTCTTCATTGAACTTTGGGGTTTTTTTGGACAAATTTTGGAGATTAAGAATAGATTTTCTTTTTATAAAGGATTATACTTTTGTAGATTATCTGATGTCATACTAACAATTTTGGTTTTGGATTTTGTCTAAAGACATGGGAAATATATAGTTCTCTTTTGTGGATTAGGTTATTCTCAAGAAGTTCCTTATAGTACTCTTAATGCGAACAAGTCTTCCTAAATACTCGTATTTTGGAGAAAATATGAGTTTGATTAACGAATATAGTAAATTTTGAAAGTCTACGTGACAAGTAAGTATGTTTAATTATGATTTTGTTAAGCTCAAAAATAAATTCCTCAATAAAAAAAAACAAAAAATGTTGTCTATTAAATTTTCCTACTGGGGAATCAAATACCGTTTAACCCATCACAAGTTTGTGATTTTCTTGTGGTTAACTTTCTCCTAAACATGTTTTCTATCACTATCCATCAGAACATGACCCTATGTTTTCTCCTCCATTTCCATGTTTTCTTACATGGAATCCTAGTATGGGTTAACTCGGGTGACCTCTGTACTTCTCATTCTTTATTTTAAAGTGATTATTTTATCGACTCTTGTTCCGATGTGGGACTTTCAAGGATGTTTCCGAGCCCAATTTTAAAATTGTGAGGACGCAATTCCCAAAAGCGGGGAAGGATGTAACACCCCAGGTAAATAAATAATATGACATTTTTATATTTATCCATTTTTGTGAATAAAATATTAATATTACTTTAATGGGGATTCTATGCTCGATGGTGTACCCAATACGCAACAACGAGTTTTTGGGAATCTTATGTTGCACTCTAATAATAAAGTAATATTATTTTAAATGGTAGTTAACACATAGTCGTTGTAATGGCGGGAATGAACAGAACTAACTACAAAATTATTATATATGTTTGTCAAATATTTTTACTTTTTACAATAAATGTTAGAGGATTAAAAATGTGAATGAATTCAATTTTTAAGCGTAAACATTCTAATGTTCTTTAGAAGGTCGATTAACCGCCTTTTGATGACGAACCTCTTTTAAATCCACTTTTTGACAATTTTATGTGTTATATTTGACAAAATAAAATTCTTCTTTATAATAGAGACATAAAAATTTACTTTGTGTAAATTTTTGGTATCCTTCCGATAAAGTTCATTTTTTAATGAATAGTGAAAAATGTTGTATTTTAATTCAAAACCTCTTTTTAATCTAATTTATTTATATGATTAGATTATCTTTTGAATTGTTTTTAAAGTAAAATTAGAATATATTTTTACCATTTAATCCAATAGTGGTCATTGGAATTAATTTCACTTTGAAATTGGACTTAAACTAGTGTCAATCTTTTAATAGATATTGTTTCATAAAAACACGCTATTTGTTTTGACTGCGGGAATTAATTATTAAATTAATTAATGTAACTTATATGTTTTGAATTTTATAAAATAGAAATCATTTTTGAGTTTGGAATATCAAATATAGATTAGGGTGAATTTTTGGTATTTTTCTGAAAAACATCAATTTTTGATAAATAGTGAACCCACTAAGTGGTAGTTAAAGAAACTGATTTTTAGTTTAAATGAAACTTTGCCACCTCTGTGTTTTGAATTTCAAAAATCCGACATACATGGTTTTCATTAGGAAGTAAAATGTGGTTCAATGGGATTAAAATAATTTTTTGGTGAATAGTAACTTTTATGTTCTTAATCGCGATTAGAGGTAATTAGTGTAATTTAAGGTAAAAATATTGTTTTAATAATGTGAAATGACATAGAAACATATCCTACCCTCATTGGATGTGTCATGAACGACCAAGACAATCCATGGGTCAACTTGGGGACCCTATGGAGCCACTTTGGTTGGAAAATGACATAAATAACTTTTTATTTAAAGTTAAAATAAAAATGTCACAAGCATGAGATGTTTCACTAAAACAATTTTTAAATGGGTTTATACAAGTCATATTTTTGACTATAAATATTAATTATAAATATAAAAAGATTTCCTACATCATGATATTTTTTTTATAATTTTTAGACATTAAATAAATTAAATTATTTATGACATCATGATGATGCAACGATTACCTCATTAATAAATGATTTAAATAGAATGAAAGGATAATGTTAAAACTATAACATACACTTGTCAAAAACATATTGGATGAGTATATTTGGAACCCTTACCACCTTATCCTCGAAATAAATCAATGTGGGACCTTTAAAATTCGAAACTCATTTGAAAATAAAGTAACATTTTGTAACTTTACAAGAGTGCCCCTCCTCTCCTCTTATAAAAGGCCCCCACCTCTACCACCTTAACAACACCTCTCAAGACTTTGGATCGAAAAAAACCTGCTCATTTTGCCTCTCTAAATCCCTCTCTTACTCCTAGAAGCCTCACTTTTGGAAGAAGTCTTCCCAAGGAAGCCTTTGAGCTCAAATCAAAAAGAGTTACCCGATTTTAAGGTAATGTCTTCACTTGTGTTCTTTTGTTTTATTTTGCTTCTCCAACCCCCTAAACTCTTTTTATTCAATTATTTTGTAACAAATCCAGTATCTCAAATATACTAGGATTTTGTAATAATAAGCATTAGAGCTACACTTACACACACCTACATCAAATGGTTAAAGAACATACTGTTTCTGTGGATGGCGAATTTCTGCCTCATGAAACGATGATTGTTCAACACTCATATAACACCTTAAAAGGTGGCCATTAATATGTCACTATACTTATATATGATATATAATATGTTTATGTTTTACTTAAGCTTCTTTATTTTTCTTTTGTGGCATACATTTATGGTTTCCATTGTGGGTAAACACGATAATTTCATTTTAGGAAGTGCGGACTACCACCCCCTCAAAGTGATTTGATTCGTTAATGCCATATGTGGGATGTATAAAGGATGGATTTAAAGTTATTATATATGATTTATGTTATATATAAATGATGAATATAATTCTGGAATTAAAATATACATACCTCTCATTTAGTTTTAATTCCATCAATATGACATAGAAATGAAAGTAGCGTTCATGCGTACGTACGGCTTACCGTCTCCATGAACGGTGCATTTCATTTCTTACCTCTAAATGATTATGTAATATTATAAATACATGTATATTCTGGATATATATTATATATATTATATCCAAATCATAAATATCATTCTTAATATAATGAACCTTTGACCACACGAACAACATGTAATTGTAAGAAGTGCACTTTCGACTTAAGAACCAAATATCGACAAAACAAACATTATTAACTTAAATGATAACATAAATTTTATAACATGGCAATAAGTGATATAAAAGGAATAATTAACTTGAAAAAGGTTCTTAATCAAGTAGAAATTAACTCAAGTTTATTATTCCGGACGTTAAAGAACGATCGAGTCAAGTCGGACCCGAGGTAAGGGATCCTACCCCTCTCTTTCTTTTTAAGTACACTCTTTTATGTCATTCCTTTTAAGCTCATCTTTCTTATGATTGGGATGTTATTTTATATTATTCCTACTTTAATTTTTATGTTCATATTATGAGAGAACCTATTTTATCTCATCAATCCATTTTGGAAGTTTTGAGTGGCGCCGTTAGGCTGCCGAATTTTCATAAGAGATCTAACCTCTCTCTTTCTTTTTAAGTACTATTCTTTATGTCACTTCTTTTAAGATCCTCTTGGTTATGATGGGGGATGTTCTTTTATATTCCTATTTATGTAAATTTTATTTTAATATGATGAGAGACCCTATTTGATCTTATCAATCCATTTTTTTGGAAGTTTTAAGTGGTGCCGATAGGCTGCCGAGTTTCCGTAAGGGATTTTTCATCTCACTTTTAGTCCCGTGAGATTTATGATACATTTGCCACCATTTCCTTTGAGTGGTGTATTTACATCCCATTATTATACTCTTTGTGTAATATAATTTCATTTATGGGTATTTACATATTCATTGTATGACCCTTCTTCAATGTGGTGTACGTTTCGAAAGTTACCCAAGTTGGTAAGGAAACCTTTCACCCTCCTCTTTTTAAAAGACTTATTTTGTTATGTCTTTTAATTCACATACTATTATGTTGGGATATGTTCTTCTATATCTTTATTGATATAAATTTTATGTCCAAGTGATGAGATACCATTTTTATTTCTCATCAACTCATTTTCTAAATTTTGAAGTGACGCCGTTAGGCTGTCGAATTTTACCAAGGGAACTTTTTAACCCAATTTCGATTTCTTTGGGTTCAACTTGTAGTTATTGAATATGTAATCCTTTGAATATGTGAGAATGACCTTTTATTGTTTTACACTTAATATCCACGTATATTGGGTGTATTTATATTTTTCACACATAATTTTGAGATTGATTTCTCCTTAATTTAAGGATACCTTCTTTATAAGGGATTTCATCACATTTTACATTTCTATTGTGACTTCATTGTTAATATGCACCAATTCACTATTATATGGTTTATATACTGTCCTTTGGAATATTATATCATGAATTACATTATTTTCATGATATTATAATGTTCTGATTAAATGTTATTCCTCAATTATTGTATTCAAGTGTCTCTAATTTTGTTAAAAACCCTTTAACTAAAATATCGTTTTAAATGTTTTAATGATTTATTCTTATAAATATTTCTCATTAATATCCATGTTTTCAAAATGGTTTTAAGTATTTACTTAAATGGATATTAATGGTTTAAAATGTTAAAAGCTTCACAATGGTATGTGACACTTTGATTCAAAGATCTCTTTATTAAATGTTTTAAATGGTTTTGAAAATGGTTTTTTAGAATGGATTCATTATTTCAATATATTTAAAATTTATATGTGGGAATGTTATGTTTCCTTTATGATTAATTAATGTGCTATGATTATTTTATGGTTCTTGGGCATTATTATGAAGACAGGTGGTTCCGTGAAAAACTAAGGGCGGGTGAGCCTGATATAGCTCTCCAATGCATTGGGTAACGCGAAGGGGTTAAACGTTAAGGTTTCTCCGAAGAGATTTAGGGAATATACTGTGATGGGTATTCCAAACGTAACCAAGAGGGTTACTCCCTACATAAGAATGTTATGAATGCCTCAAGTTACCTTTATGTCTTATGATTTCTATGATTTATTCATGATTTTTATGAGGTATGTTAAAGTGATTACGTTTTATGGGTAAAGTATGATTTCATTCTTATGTATACATGTACTCATGTTTCCTTTCCATATTTTTATATCCCTTACTAAGATTTTTATGCTCATCCCAAGTTTTTGAAATGTTTTTCATAGGTCAAGGGAAGGGTACATGATATGATGATAGTGTCAAGGAAGTGTCAAGAAAGAATCCATGTTTTATTTTAAATATGTTTCCGTTGATGGGAAAAATGAATACTATCTTTTATGTAACCACTTTGTTTAAATGTGAAATGTAATGCAAGTTTTATGATTTAATTCTCTAAAAATCTAAACCTGAAAAGATCCTCAATGTGTAATCTTGTAATAACTCAAGATTAAGTAAGGTTTAAGGCTGGGGCCTTATAATGAATTATTATATTAACATAATAAAATTATATTATATAAAATATAATGGAGTTATCATGCCTCTTTTATAGGTTCAGGTGAGGAGAGGATAATAAATGGAAAGAAATTGAAAAGGAAAATAAAAGAAAAAGAAAGAGGATTTTTCCTTTTGAATCTATCCTCCTTGAGAACCTCCTTAGGGAAAAGGGTTTGGTATTTTTATGAGACCAAGGGATCCTGGATTTGGGGGAGGGTATTTGGAATAGTTTTGGGTATAATTTTATAGGGATTAAAGCTTTGAAGATGTGGGGAGAAGAGGTGGTATTTATAGGGTAGGAGAGTGGTGTTTTCTCATTATTTTATTTAATAGTTAATTATTTTGGATCAAGACTATGAATAATTTAAGAATTATAAATAAATATATTAAAATAATTAGTTACAGTTTTACAATTTGTTCTTAAATTATCTATACATCACCTATGACTCAATAATTCATGTATTGATCTTTTATCATAAATTATCATATTTTACTATTCATAAAAATTAAATTATTTTTAATAAATTATAAAAATTAACCCTAAACATTTTACAATGTATATAATTAAAATATGAACTCCATTTTAGGAAAATAATTTTCTAATTATGATAAATTTTATTTTTAGTTAAAATAATCATTTACTTGGAAAATAATGATTTTAAAATTATAAATGATTTTATAACACTTTGAAAAATTAATTAAGTTATCAATAAAATATATTATAATCATAAGAATACAAAATATTAATTTTTGAATCTATTTTATAAAGATGAATTTTCTTTTAAATAATTATATTAATAATAAAAATTTAAATGAACATTTTTGTTTTATAAAAATATAAACACTTAATTAGCAATTTTTAAAATATTTATTTACTTATAATATGATACAATTATATCATATTATCATTTATAAGATTCCTAAATTTTATTTATACATTAATAGATGAGTTTAATATTATATTTTCTAGATTACTATTCTTAAGGGTTACATTACTATTCGAGAAGTCATGTCACTATTCCATTGGTTTAAGTTCCTAAAATTCTAGAAATACCTATTATTTAATTCATTCTTCATTTATTAATTTTTAATTGTGTTCTAAAATTGATTTTATATTATTTATAATATATTAAATAATTATAAGAAGGGAATTTATATTGATAAAATTTTGGGTCGTTATAATAACACTGACATAAAACATAGATTTGGGGTATATACATAAGCATATAAAATCACATTTCAAGGATACCCACTAAGATATTAATAACATATTAGGCTTGGGAAAAGAAACCGTGTAATTGATTTGCTATTGTGCTAACAAATCATATACCCTATTTTTTAGGCTTGGGATAACCACTCATGAGCATTTTTTTGACACTTGGGATAATGACCTGTGTACCCTTTGAGCTCAAAGAACATTTATCATTACCCAATGCATTAGAGAGAGACATAGGTCCCACCAATCACATAATTAAAATCATACACATATGTTCCAAAAGATCATAAAATATTCATAATATCATAACCCATGAAATGAAATTGGTTTTATAAACATTTGATGTTATCATAACATGTGATAAAAAGATTGGTTTCATTTCATCATTTTATAGTATAACCCATGGAAAAAGAAGTAGGTTTCATAAGAATTTTATCATGGTATAACCCATGGAATAGAAATGGATTTCATAAAAATCTTTTAATTATAAACATAGACCATTATGAGAAATAATAAGAATTGAATCCTTAGATTATATCCCCATTAAAGCATAATTAAGATAAAATGATGTTGTCTTAGATGGAAAATGATTTTGAAAGATCACTTGAACTTTTCAATGAGGAAAAATAACTTTTCTTTGAAAGTAAAATTTTAAAATTGAAAAAAATTTAGAAATCCTTTTATTTGAAAATAAACTCAAAAAATTATAAATAAATATTTAAAAATCATTTAAAACATTTCTTGAGGAAAGTATCCTTTCCAAAATGAAAAAAAAATTAAAAAATTTTCAAGATCACTTTTTTTCTTTAAAATATTTTTTTTTTAAAAATACAAAAAATTCCCAAATATTAAGGAAAATATTTTCTTTGAAAATAAAATCAAAAAATTTGAAGGAAATATTGGAATCCTTGAAAAGTCATGACATTGTGAAATAATGTTCATGCCATCCACATGTAAAGAAAATATTATTTTTACAATTTTGGTAAAACCCAACCAAGCATTGTTTGTAAAAGATATGAAGACTCCTTTTAATAATTTTTTGTTTAAATTAAAACATGTTTACAAATTTCTGTTAAAAATAATATGAGAATAGTATTTTTTTGAACATGAGTTTGGATGAATATATATTTTTCAACCGAAGAGAGAAATAAAGTTATATTTTCATAATTTTTTTTTCTATTATTTTAAGCACCAAAGAATATAAAAAATAGTAATATTACTTGAAAATATCATTAATAACCAGATAAGTATAAAATTGATGATTTTTTTGAGATATTATTCTTAAGATTTTATCATCGGAAACATAATCATAAACAATTCCAATAAACTATGAGATTGTAACAAAAAACCATTACCACATTGGTATATTTGAATCATGATCACTATGAAGGAATAACATAAAATGAAACTTTTAAATATGACAAGGATAAATAAATTCATGTTATTACATGTCAAAGGGGTTGTATATACATCTCTTGAAAGAATATATGTGCATAACAGAACACACATCTCAAAGAATTCAAATTGAGACAAAATCGCTTTAGAATTTTTTTGAATCGTAATACACAGAAAACAAAATCATGAAATAAAACATTAAATATCATGAAAATATTGGTTTTAAGGTTATAACATGTTAAAGGGGTAGTATATAAACCACCTAAAATAAATGAGCGGTGAATTTGTATATGTCTCCTAGAAATAAAAGAGACTAGAAATCCCTTACCATAAGTCTTGAATTACTTCATACATATTAAAAACTCCTATGTAATAAATATAAGTTAAGTAATAATATATAATATAAACATATTTATATATATCATACCATATATTATTTTATTATGAAAGTTTATTACCATTTTATTAACAATTCATTATTTAAGTTACGTTCCAGGTAATGACCGCTTTGTTTTTCATATGTGTTTTGATTTATTATTTTTGGTCCTATTACTTTGATCATGGTTAAATCTTAAAAATAATGTTAAAAATGACAAAAATATAATATATATATTCAGTATTTATGTATTTATAGTATTCTATAAAATATAGAGATAGAAAATGAAATACACCGTTCATGGAGACGAGAGGCCATATGTAGGCACGAACGCTGTTTCCATTTTCTCAAAATATTGAAAAAAATAAAGGTAAATAATATATTATCATCCAAAAATCATTTTTATGTCATATATTTTAGATATTTTAATTAAACCCATCCTTTTCACCTTTTATAGAAAGTGTTAATGTATCACATCGCTTCGCGAGGCGGTAGTCTGGCGTACACACAAGCAATGTTATCATATTCTCACAAAATGGAAAGAATGAAGGTATGTGTGATATAATAATTATAAAATAATAATAATATCATAAATATCATATATAAATAATAAATCCGTCATCATTTCCAACCATGGGAAGTGCTAATGGAAAAATTAATTACATCGGTTCGCAAGGTGGTAGTCCACCCTACACACAAATGATGATTTTGTAATCCATTTAATAGAAGTGGAGATGGTTATAGGTAATCAAATTAAAAATAAAAAGTCTTAGTATATTTAATATAATGAGGTTATTATATTACCATGTGATAATATTAATTTAAGGAGGTGGAGGAATAAAAAAAAATGCTTATTGATGAACGTTAATTCTTCTTCAGGTATCCTTCTTAGGTTTGCACCAAAAGCCTTTATAGGTTGTATTTATATAAAAAATAAGGATTATTTTTTGAGAGGGTACAATTTGGGAAGTTATTTTGGTAGGTAGTGACCAAACTAAAAGGGTTTGAAGGTGTTAAGAGTATAGGAGAAGGGGTGGTCTTTTATATTGAGGCGAGTGGCACACTTGTAGTTTTTTGAAGGAAAGAATTCCAAAAATGTTTTTTTATTATAAAAAGGCTCCAATAATGGACCATTATAGAGTATAGAAGTTATAAGGTCTAAATAGGCCATAAAATGGTCACTTAAAAGGTTTTGGGTTATTTTTTATGCTTATCTTTTTAGTTTAACCCTCCCGTAAACACATTTTTACCTTAACCTCAGTATGTAATTTTTACTAATTTCACTTTTCATTTTGATCAAAAATAAATTTTAACTTATTAGATAATATATAATATTTCGATACTAAATATTTAATCCATTTTTACAAATTCAATCCACTTAATTGTAATTTTTTTTATTTAAAACTAATCCCACAGACGCGACAAGAAAGCGAGTTTTCAAAGACAAAATGTTTAAAAGTTTACAAAGTTTTTATACCAAATTTCAATATGAAATTGATCCCAATAACCTAAATTTAATATATATATATATATATATAAAATTTAAATGTGTTTAATTTAAATACCATTTAAAATAAAATTTAACTTTATAAATAATTTGAACAAAAAGGAAATTTTCAATTAAAATTAAGTATTTTTCACTATTCATTAAAAAATAAATCTTTTCCAAAAATTATCAAAAATTAAAATCAATATAATTTGGAAATTATGATTAAAAAAATTAATTTATTTTTTCAAATAAATTTTATAAAATTTTCAAAAAATAAATTTAAAATAAAACCTCCAAACGCGGTGAAAAAACGGGTTTTCAAGAAGTGTAGTTTTTCAGCATAAGATGATTTTATATTAACTCTATGTCTAATAATAATCATTGTATAAATATAAATATAAATTTATTTATATATAATATATAAATTTTATTTAAAAATTTTATATTAGGTATTATTTTAATTAATTAAAATTGAGAAACATTATGCACTTTAAAACAGTTTTTATAAAATATCTTCTTTTAAACCCTAAAATAAAATTATACTAAAATCCAATATAAAGTTGATTCAAAAGTTCTTAAGTGGTTTAAATATAAATAAAATATACTTATTTCACTTTAAAACATAATGAAACATTTAAATTACATAATGTATTGAAAATAAATGATAATTTTACAAAAAATTGTATTTTTAATATTCACTGAAAAATCAATATTTTCTGAAAAATAACAACATTTCCCCATGAGTTAATTTTGATACGATGATTTAAAAAATGAAGTTAATTTTATCAAATATATTTTATAATATACCTATAATTTAATTTTAATATTTTATCATTAAAATTAATAAAAACCATTTTTGAAGGAAACATATTTTCAAGGAATAAAATTACTTTTGTAAAAATTAACTAATTAATTAGTAATAATTTATCAATAAATTTATATTTATATGTATATTTCATAAAGTAGTGAATACTATTAAAACCCATATATTTTACATCTTGGTTATAATGGTCATTTTAAAAAAAATATTATTTTATAGTTCACCGAAGCTCAGTGTTGCTTGTCATGCACATTATCGAAGAAACTCATTATTTCATGTAACATAAGCTAAAATTAGTGTTGTGTATTGTGAAAGATATCTAAAAATTTAAATTAATTTGAAAAAAATATTTCACAAAATCTTGAGATGCTACATTCTGCCCCCCTTAAAATTATTTTCACCCTCAAAATTCGTCTTGATCATCAATAGTTTTACATTTGAAAATTCATTCATAGAAACTCACATCATACAAATAAATAATAAAACCTGCCTTAAAAAGGGAAATTTGGAAAGATAAATGTTCCCTAAAGCAACTCATAACTAGGATTCCACTTTGTATAATATAGGTGGGAATTGAATATTTGGACATTGAATAAAATCATAAATAATTATAGTGAGTGATAGATATCATTGATCATAAGAAAGTGGGTGATCCAGAGAAGGTTAATTAACAAAACAACATAAATGTGTGATGAGTTAAGGGACCTTTTGATTCATTATAAATGAAGGTGCTAGGACAATTTTTTTCAAGATCTTTTTTCTAGATATGAATAATTTTCAAGAGAATATATAATTAGTTTATTTCATGCCATTTCATACGTACAATATCACCCATTGGTTATGACTTGATCAATTTCAACTTCATATCTTACTCAAAGAAATGTTAGTTGTAATTGTTATGGCTGATGTAATAATGGATCATAAGATCCATAAATAAAATGAAAAGTTATTCCATATATCTCTGTTTATCATCACAATATAATGGTTCTCACTAGTTATCCAATATGCATAAATATTGTTGTGGGGAAGTAATACATTAATCTATAAATCCTCTTCAAAAGTTAAACTTAAACCATTTTTTAAATGGTTATCCTTATGAACCATCCAAAATATTAAAATCTAAAACTTTAGAAATAAATTCACTAAATTTACACAATCAACTTATCATTAATCCCTCATATATCATAAATTAGATCAAGATTACCACATACCAAACATGTGAATACCTTAATCATGTATTCACTTGAAACATGGTAATAACCTGAATTTCTATAAAAAACTTTTTAAAAACATACTTGCTTCTTAATTCTATATATAAAACACTGATTATTGGATATATTACATAAATCCAAAAATGTTGTAAACTACATTAGTGATAGTATAAAACACTTTCACTATTCATTAATTAGTTCCAAGGTAATAAATACTATCTAATTTTCTTTATTTATATCAATCATCTATTTATCCTTTAATTATCATCAGAAGCATGTTAAGGGTTATTTTTCCCTTAATCATGTGTTTTCCATGAATATCACTTTTCTATTAATTCACTTTTCAAGATTATCAACATATTTTAACATATTCATTAAAATTATCAATGAAAAACTTATACTAAACAATCCTTATATATTTAATATTTCATATAAAATAATTCTTGAATACAAATATATAAATTCTAACATCCTGAACCGGGTACCACATGCCGGTGCCCTGAGCTGGCTAGTTAAATGATCTCAGGCACACCTTCCCATATGCTAGAGGTTACTAACTAGCAATTAGTGTCTAATATGTAATATTGAGAGACTATACTATCTTTATCAAAGAATAAAAATATTTAGAATCAATAAAAAATTCCAAAAAATAATAAACAATAAAAAAATAATACCATAACCAATAAAGACCAACATCACATGATAATCCCAAAACATGGGTAAATTACCATAAATTGAAATAGTAGGTATGTTATGGCATAATTAGTGCCATTTCTAAAATGAAAACCCAAAGTATAGACACACCAGATGATCCTAGGAAGGTACCACCATTATGTATGGTTCCATTATCCACGCTTCATCCTGAATCCCAAATCAACCGTCTAACATATGGATCTTTCCCTTGCCCTGTCATTCAAACATGAAGTCTATTCGAGTGCTTATCAGGAAACCTGATTAGGGTGTGATCAAAACTTAGTAGACCACCAATAACAACATCTAAAACAATGTATAGTATATAACTGTGTATTGAGTTGTATAAAGATAAATTTATAAGGATAAGGAAAATAGTTTTCATATTAAATTATTCTTTAATTAACCACATAAGTCCTTGGATTCACAGTGACACCCAAACCAATAATACCTACTTTATCCCATTTTGGAGTCTGAACATACACCATAGGAATATCATAGTTCAATTATTTATGGGATATCATTAACAAATTAATTCCAATTTCACAATCATACAATGGGCCCCTATAACTGTAGTATGTCACCCCATGAGTATTTGGAGAAAAAGTCCCTATCTCACAACCTAATGATCACATGAAAATAAATATAAATACTTGGGGGCCGAGAGCAGCATTTGGCACCCCATGGGTAATCAGAGCATCAATCACTGTCCCACAACTCATTTTTAACATCATTCAAAATATCACATACAATGGTTCCAAAATCCAAAATTATTCATCAATCATTTTTATAACATGTTATTTAAAAAATTTCATAAACCCATTATTCCATAAATTTCATAATCCCATTATTCAACCAATTTCTTAATCACATGGGAAAAATCAATCAATTAATTGAATTTAAAATAAAATATAATTTCCTAATGTAGAAATTACAATTTCTCAATTAAATACACCAAATTATAATCAATACAATAGGAATTTTAAATTATACCACCTACCTAAAGGTAGTTGATGAAAATTATCCAAATCGTAACCCTTAATTTTATTTTGAACAATCAATTTCAGAACGTTGAAAGATATTTTGAACCAAAAACTAGGACGAAGATCCAAAAAAAAACCATAAAAACCTATATCCAAAACATCTCCAATGGAGAAAAAATAATTCCTCTACCTTAGGAAAGAGAGACGAGAGAGAGAGGAAATTAAATGTGGAAGATATTACATACCATAGAGGATTTTATCCTTCATTAAGATCTTTGATTCACCTAGAAAGAGGTTTTAGGAGCCTTAGAATGGTCTCCAGGACCACCAAGAATGAAGGAAGAAATTTTAGGTCGATCAAGGTTCAATGGGGATAAAAAAAGGGATTCAAGAATTTTAATAAAAATTTCATGGGGTTTAAAACCCTCACACACAATTTCCTATGAGAAGACTCATAGTTTGAAAAATCATGAACTCTTATTCATGGGGTTCACAGTTTCCCTTAAATGTAACATAGTTTGACAGTCTATTCACCCACCATAAAACCCATTCCATTTGAGGGTTCATGGTTTGGGGATAGAGGCCACACAATTTTTATAAACTGTAAACCACCTACTATAGCTCCAAAAGGGGTGCACGATTTCTTGGGGAAAACTGCATGGGTTTTCTTAACCATTCAGCAACAGTGCACAAAAAATGAGATTATAAATTTCTCCAAATTTTTCCAAAAAACCCCAAACAAAAACCCAACAAAGGTATAACCAAAATAAGGGTATAAGAGTTCCTAAAAATGAGCACAAGGCATCTCCAGAAAGGTTAGGATCTTACAATCTCCCCACCATATAAAAACACATCCTTGAGTTGTACACCCTAGCATCACTAAGATTCCAAGGTAAAAATATTGGTCCACTGAAATCGCATATATTATTACTTCTTTTTATTTTTACTCCTAAACACATCCATGCTACCATAACACTTGGAATATCAGCATGGTTTTCCCCTCAACACTTTGTCATTGTGGTCCATAACAAAAATCAGATTATCTTCAAAGGATGCATCATCCTCAAGATCAACATTATCAACATCGATCACATGAGAAGGGTCGAGGTGAAACTACTAAAGTTGGGACACATGAAAAACATCATGCATATCACTATACATTTTTAGAATATTCAAACAGTATGAAATCATTCCATTCCTCTCCACAATATTAAAAGGTCCAAAAATCTTGGGTGCTAACATTATCTACCTCCATATCCTATGGTGGAACAATCTTGGTGATTCCAAAAGGAATACATGATCACATTATGTAAACTCTAAGGTTAATCGAATTCAATCAACATAAAAATTATTCCTAATCTGATATGTATCCATATGTTTCAGAATTAATTGGAATTTCTCTGATGTATCCTACACGAGGCTCGATCCCAACAAATCAGACTCACCAACGTCTATCTAGTGTAGAGGTGTTCTACATGGCCAACCATAAAGTTCATAATATTTTGACATTTGAATAGTCACTTGATAAATTTTTTTTATAGGAAAACTCGATGATTACTAAGTGATTCTCCCAAGACCCACCAATGTTTAGGACAAATGATCACAGCATGTCCTTTAGCACTTGAATAGTACATTCCAACTACCTGTCTGTATGTGGGTAGAAGGATGTACTTAGAAATACCTGGGTACCAAATGCCTTATGTAAGACTGACTAGAAGTGTGAAGTAAATCACATATCATAGTCAGAAACAATGTTCTATGGTACCCCATAAAAACAAACTATCTCTCAAATGTATATATCCCCCAACTGATCCACAGTTAAAGTCTCCCGAATAGGTAGGAAATCAGCTAATTTCTTCAATCGTTCTATAATCACCCATATAGCGTCATTCTTATGAGGAATACTTAGAATACCTACTACAAAGTCCATAAAAATTTGGTCCCAATTCCTTTTTGGAATGGGAAACAATTGTAGTAAACCACAAGGTCATTGATACTCTTCCTTCACCTACTAATAGGTGTAGCATCTGGTCATAAACCCTATAATATCCATTTTCATGCCCAGCCACCAATACTATCAACATTGGACACAATATATTTTAGTCAAACTATGATGTATCTCCATGTTCAAGTATTGAAACTCATTCATCAGCTCTTCTCACATACACATAGGAACAACAACCCACTTATAGACATAGAAGATTTCATCCTCATATATAGTCCAATCAGAGGGTGACCTCCCATCTTCCAGGATTTCAGTCAAGGAAAAAAACACCAAATACCCATACCACATCTCCCTAATCCAATTCATAAGTGTTAACTCAAATAATAAGTATACAAGGTTCATCTGCTCCTGGCCCTCCTAAAACTCAATTTGCATATCATCTAGCAATGTAATCATCTTACACTCAGAACTAGACTCCTAAACTACCTGAGTTAGTGTCTTCCTTCTTAAAATGTCATCAACATAGTTTCCCTTATCAGGTGTATATACTATATCAAAGTCAGAATATTGAATATAATCAACCCATCTCCTCGATCAAAGATTCAAATCCCACTATGAAAAGATATACTTTAAGATTTTTTGGTTGGTATACATAGTAAAATTTTCACCTAACATGTAATGACTCTATCACTTCAAGGAATAAACCACCATATATAAATTGATATTTTTCATAAGTTAATTATTTCCATGTGTCCTCAACTACCATGAACCATATGACATAACTCGATATCCCTCCTCAATATAACTCCAAGTTCGATCATGTATTCCTTACAAAACACGATATACTCATCACTTGTATCAGGTAGGATCAATATTGGTGTAGTAGTCAAATTCTTCTTCCACTCCTATAAAGCATTCTCACATGATCCAGTCCTTTCAAACTTGACCCCCTTCTTGGTAAAGCTCAAGATTAGTGCTGCAAAATGGTAAAATCCCTAGATAAACCTCTGATAATATCCCACTAAACATAAAAAATATATGGATTTCAAAAACATTCTTGGGATACTCCCAAGATACCAATACCTACACCTTATTTGATTCCACTGACACAACTTCCTCAGAGACGATGTAACCGAATAAATATACCATTTTGATCCAAAATTGACACTTAGATAGATTGGTATATAAAAAATTCTCTCTCAATGTACTCATGATGATGTCAAGATGTTGGGAATGAGTTCCATGAGTCTTGGAGTAAACCAAGATTTCATTTATGAAAACAACCACAAAATGATCCAGGTACGGGTAAAATATTCGGTTCATCAAGGCCATAAACATATTCAGAGCATTGATTAGATTGAACGACATCATGAAAAACTCATATAGGCTATACACACTTCTGAAAATTGTCCATGGTATATCAGAAGGTATAACTCTCAATTGATGACACCCTAACCTCAATTTGATCATGGAGAAAAAACAAGCTCCTGTCAACTGGTCAAAGAGATCATCGATACATGTAAGGGGATACCAGTTTTTCACTATCATCTGGTTTAACATTAGATAGTAAACACACAAAGAAATTTATTGTAAAACTTCTTTTAAAAAAATACTAGGGAACCCAAAGGTGACATGATCTGATGGATAAATCTCTTATCAATCAATTCTTATAACTGAATTTTATGTTACTAAATATCTATTGGTTCTATTTTATAAGGTGGAATGGAAACTGGTCTATCTCCAAACATGAAATTAATTGAAAAATCAATATCCCTCTTAGGTGGAATCCCTGATAAGTCCTCAGAAAACACATCCATGAACCAGTCCACTATGAGTAGAAAGACATCATGATTTACACTCCCTTAATCCAGAAAAAGACTTGAAACATAGGCAGTGAGCTCCCCGATTTTCTGATGTACCAAACCTACATGACTTTCCTGAATAACATACTCCCCATGATGAACATAACTGTTACCCTCAAGAGATGTAAAGGTCACTATCCTATAGTAACAATCAATATGGGCTCAGTATGATACCAACCAGTCCATACCCAAGACCAAGTCGAAACCTAACATGTAAAGTATATAAATATCCTAATAGAATTGATAACCTCTAACCTCAAGAAAAACCCCCATACATAAACAAATGTACCTCAACTGTATTCCCAATAACATGTTGATAATTATAACTCCACTCATAAATTACACTGTCAGAACCAAACCATTAAAAATTTGAGTAGATATGAATGAATGAGAGGCTCCTATTTTAAAAAAAGCACTAGACAATGTAGAAGATACTAGAATAGTACATCTGACTATCGATGGTATAGCCTTGCTATCCACACATGTAGGCTAAAATGTATGCAACTGTCCTACCCCTGTAGCCTGTACTATAGTTTGTGTCCCTTATGCTACAATAATCAAATAATATGGGTGATATTTTCCTGATGTACCATGCCCACTACCTTGAACTCCATGACTAGAATAACTATAACTAACCGACTGATATGGAGTAGAAGACCCCATTATAGTACTCTGACTTGGCATGAAACCTCTGTCACTACCTATCTTTTAAGGGTTACAACAATACCTATTTAAGTTTCCCATCTCTCCATAGGCTCATAACTCTACTGGTGGTCATGAACACAGGATATAAATGTGATGTGACCTACACACTACTATAGATATATTCGGTTATTAATCAGAGTAACCGATCCTTCTCCCTGACACTACTACAAAACACAACATTAATGGCACTAAAATTGGCCTTTATCCATGCTAGAAAAGATCTGACAACCTTATCACAGTTAAAAGACAAATGATTTTATTAGTAATATAAAAAACTGATAAAGGGTAGCTTTATCAACAAAAATAAAAGCACTGATAAATCACCCTTTCATCCTTGATTTTAAAAGGGTTGATAAAAGACACCATTTATTAGTGATTATATTTAGCACTGATAAATCATAATTTTATCATAATGTTTTAGAGTGTTGATAAAAGAAACCATTTATGAGTACTTTTATTAAGCACTGATAAACATAGGCTTTATCAGTGCTTCTAAAAGGCTGACAAAGATACCCTTTATCAGCACTTTTAGAAGTATCAATAAATATACCTTTATTGGTGGTTTAAAAATCACTAATAAAGGATTCATTTTTTATATCTTAAACAAATGCTGATAAAGGCTGTCTTTATCAGTGCATTTAGTAGCACTGATAAAGTTGAAAACTACCGTGTGATGCTACGATGCACTGCATCACTAGAAATATGTACAGTGTGCTGTAACAACACACTGCATCACAAAAATCAACATAAATTTCCAAAATAAGATAAAAATACTAAATTTAAATGAAATAAAATTTCTAACATAAATACAAGAAAAATAGAACACTATTATAGTATAATGTCCTGAACCTCTCTGGTCCATTCTTTTACTGAAATTTGGTGTTTGATGTTTTCTGGAAGGTCAAGGTAGTTTATACCCAATACTTTTCCAAATTTCTAGTTCTATGAATAATGTTTCCATTTTTGTGTACAGTATTTCCAGCCGTCAGTAGGTGTACAATGTTTCCATCCGTTAGTATGTGTAAAGTGTTTCTAGACACAGGTAGGTGTATAGTTCTTCCAAGAATTTGTAGGTGTATGGTGTTTCCAGGCATCGATAGGTGTACAATGTTTCTTGGTTTCAGTAGGTGTACACAGTTTCTAGACATCGATAGGTGTACAATGTTTCCAGATGTCGATAGGTGCACAGTGTTTCCAGGCTTGGTTAGGTGTACAATGTTTCCAGACATCGGTAGGTGTACTGTGTTTCCAGATGTTGGTAGGTGTACAATGTTTCCTGATATCGGTTGGTGCATGGTGTTTTCATCTTCCTAAAGTTTCGCCCATTTAGCATTTTCTTTGACGAAAAACATATTCAAGGCCTTGTTTTAAGGGATTTATGGACGATTAAAATCCCATAACTCATATATTAATTTTCATAAGGATTGGGATTCCTTTACTTAGTCAAACTACATGGTTTAATGTTATCCATTTTTAAAGGAAAATCCATCGTATCTTAAACTGACTATATTAAAACTTATAAAGGGATTAGATATCTTACTCCCTTGTTCTACCTTCTTGTTCCCTAGTGCGAGAAGCTAGAACCTTTCCTTCTTCCCATAGGATTTGTGTGATTGAACCTTAATCTTTGGATCATTTCCCCTTTACATTTCTTTTTGCTACATGTGCACCCCTTGTTTTAGTACAAGTAGAAAGTGTCGATCCGTAATCAATAAAAGGAATGAACTACCTCCATTCTTGTGTTTTATTCAATCCTTATTCTACCATTTCTCCTTTCCATGTCATGGCATGTGATCTTCATGATTTTAATGAAGTTTTATTTTGTGTTGGTTGGTGCGGTCGTGCCGCAACATCCTCGGGTGGATGCTGTTGTCGTGGGGGAGGAGATCGTAATCTGTTGTGTGAATGGTTCTCATATAAAGAACATCAAGAACATTTTGAGGTCGGGGATTCATGGATTCTCTATTATTTTGTGTGAAATTGTAGAGTTATCATGATTTATCCATTAGATCACAATGGAATTGTCATAATAAATATTTGAACCGGATAAATAAATTGGTATTGATCGTATGTTATTGCCTCTTGTTTTTCTAGATAGTGTGATATCTATGCTTGACTTGTTTATCATGTCATTATTGATAGAAATTGTTAAATAACATAAACTGGGATTAATTTTAATTATTTTCTCAATGATAATGATGCATGGAAATAAATCTAGTTGTTGTTGTAATTTGATGTTAATCAAATTGATGCAGTAAGAATGTCTAATTATTTGTGACATATTATTGTTTAGGTTTCCTATTGTTGGAACCTACAAATAATGAACAGGTTAATTCCATATGGATTAAATAACTAACTATTTGATAAAACGATAATGCCTGGAAGGGTTATGATTTACCCTATTTCTTGTAAAGGCCAAGAGCCTTATGCTTGGTGCTGTGAGTTCTCGTTATGTATGAAGGATGAATTCCCTATTTTAGGTCCAAAAGACAAGTTGATATGACATTTGTTTCTTGCTGATTGTGATGTGTTATGAGCCTGGATGGATGTTGTGAGATGTGGGGGCAGGGAGGCCCATTGGTTGTGGAAGCTGTTGACACCTAGAGTGGCGAGATGCGTCAGTTTATGCATATGGGTGCTGGGGAGGACACAAGTGATGATGAGACAGGTTGGATGTGAATGTTGGAAGCTTGCTAAATATTTTTGGTTGTTTATCAGCTTTACTTTACCCACTTCTCAAGGTAGTTGGTCTTACTTTCCTCCTTCCAAAAAGGGGTGAAGATGCATAGTGTATTCTACGTTCTTTCTGTGTTTAGATTATCAAGGGAGGATGGGTCTATGCTCCTGCTATAAGTGGAAAATACTTGATGAGTAGTTCATATACTTACTGGGTTGAGCCCCCTTGTGTTTAGTAGCTTATAATGTTTCTATATAATATTTGGGAATATTTAAAATTAATAATATTGTTAATAAATGATTGAATAAATGATGTTAACCCGTGGGGTTGGATCTTGCTGGGATGCAATGCTGATGTAATATTTCCTAGAAGCTATGGTCTTAGTTTGGTTATGCCTAGAGGGAATGAAACTTTTATGTGATGCTAATGAAATATAATGTAGAATTGTTAATGGTTAATTAATGTTTAAAGAATTAATTACCATAAAGTTCAACTGATAAAAATTGAATGAAGTAATGTAATAAATCTCTTTAAATGGTTGTGTGATTCTAGGATACCTAGTCTTATCAGTGGTAGCTAGGAGTCCAAGAGACTTTAGTTGTAGTTGAGTCTAAGACTAGGTTATACCCAAAATGTGGTTGTGAGATATAGTATATTCTATACTTTTTGTGTTTCAATATTCTACTCCACGCTATCAGTTAGGTCAACTAACACCCTGGGGATTCTGAGCCCTGGGGGGGGGGGGGTCCCCAACATTCCAGTGGGAGGATGGATGGCTGATTAACCCCTTTGACCCTGCTCTCTTATCTTGGTAGTTACTTGTGCTGGTAGGAACAATGGTTAGTTTTATCCATATATGTGTGTAGAGGGCTGTAATGTCTTGTGGTTATTCACACACATATATTCTGAATATAGTTTCCTATGGAAAACTATAGGTGTAACGTGTATAGGCTCTGATGGCTTCAGGATCCTTACTCAGTGTATGGGGTGTAATGAATTGAGGTATAATTCCCAATGTATGATATAAGTTATGCAAGCTGTGGTGGATCTTGGAAACTACCTTGTCACTTTGGTTATGTGGACGTAGTGGTTGTGTTACACGAGGTCCATATTGTGGTACTTCACCCAGGTGTCTACGGGAAAGCCTTCTTGGAGAGAGACGCTTAGGACGCGCGATGTTTGGGAAAAGTAGCAAGCCGGTGAGGAAGTGGTAGCAGGGTACCCTTGATATTCTTTATTATATTTTATACTCCTGTATGTGATACTTTGTGAGAGTATCCATGGTGAGGTTGAGAACTTAGTATACCTGTTTAGGTGATGAGTTAGTTTCACCTTTTGTTTACTGTGCTTTAGTATGCTTCCTTTACTTTTTCATGAGAGGATTCAGGGAGTATCCTACTGAGTATACTGTTACACTCTCCCTATGTATATATGTAAACTATTTTTCTGGTCACTGGGAGTAGGTTAGAGATCAGGCTAGTTACTACTAGCTTGGGGTTATGGGAGCTGTTTGGGATTTGTGTTTCCTACTGTTTTTTAATTTCCTTTTGTAATTTCTATTTTACCATTTAATTATAGTAGTTCTTGCATGAAATTACATATGTGTACTTGGGATTTATTTTATATTATAGTATGAGTAGGTGTTGGTTTGTGTCTATCTTATCTCTCTCTTCGGTATGTGTTCTCTTAGAGGGTAATGCCTCTCATTTGTGTGTTTACTATACCTTCAGTGCTAGTCACCATCCCGGGGCCCAGTAGAGGTAGGACCCGAGGGTCACTATCTCCCTTCTCACATTGTCGGACTAGGAGGGGTACACCTTGTGGGGAGGGGGTTCATAACATATAGAATATGTTATTTGTTTTTTTCTCACTAAAGTTAATGTAAATTTTAAATAAAAAGGTGCCCTTGGAGTCATACTAGTCACACCGTGAGTTGAATTTAGGTGTGACTGATTTCTACACATCAAAAATGACTTATAGATGATTTTCCTAAATTAAAAAAACAATATTAATGAGTTTTCTCAGTTTTGAGTTTGTTAGTTTGTTTTATTAAAATTAATGTCAGTTTTGAATAAAAAGACTCACTTGGGGTCATACCAGTCACATCGTGCTTCATATCAAGGTACAATTTATTCTTAAACATAAAAAATCACACATGTATTATTTTATAAAGAAAAAAAAATCAAAATTCGTTTGCTCTGTTTTGAGTATGTTAGTTGTTTTTTTACTAAAATTAATGTCAATTTTGAATAAAAAGATGCACTTGGAGTCATATTGGCCACACCATGTGTCAGATTGATGTGAATCTAACTAATACACATCCCAAATGACTCATGTATCATTTTAATAAACTATAAAAACAATTATAATGCATTTACTTCATTTTGAGTACGCCATTTGTGTTTTTTTACTAAAATGTCATTTTAAACTTAAAACACACACTTTGAGCCATACAGGTGACATTGTGTGTGGTTTTGACATAGGAATTATTAATACACATCGAAAATGAATTATGATTTTTTTTCCAAATTATCAATACAATCAGAGCATGTTTTCTTGATTTTTAGTGAGTGATAATTTTTTCTATTAAAATATCAATTTTAAACTAATAATGGAAACTTGGAGTTATAACAGTCACACCGTATATTGGTTTGATGTGTAGATTATTTCTACACATCAAAAAAAAAATTAGAAATAATTTTATAAAATTACCCAAACAATCTGAATGTGTTTTCTTTGTTTTGAGAGTGTCAGTTGTTTTTTCCACTAAAATTATTGCCAATTTTGAATAAAAAGACACACTTGGAGTCATACCAGTCACACCGTGTGTCGGATTGAGGTGAAACTAATTTATAAACTTCTCAAATTACTCATGTATTGTTTTCCTAAAGTATTAAAACAATCAGAACGAATTTCCTTGGTTCTGAGTATATCACTTATTTTTTTTACTAAAATGTCATTTTAAACTAGAATCAGTCACTTTGAGCCATAAAGACAGATTCGTGTATGGGTTTGACATGAGAATCATTCATATATATCAAAAATGAATTATGAATCATTTTCCCAAATTTTCAAGACAACATGAGCACGTTTTCATTATTTTTAGTGAGTGACACTTTTATTTATATTAAAATGTCAAATTTAAAATGATAACAGACACTTGGAGTCATATTGGTCAAACTGTTTATTGGATTTTTGTGAGGCTAATTACTAAACATCACAAATTAATTATGGATATTTATCCTAAAACACTAAATAATATGAATTATTTTTCTTGGTTTTGATTAGGTCAGTTGTTTTATCACTAAAATTGACGTCAATTTTGACTAAAAAGATGCATTTAGAGTCATAATAATTACACCGTGTGTTGGATTGAGGTGAAGTTGATTTATACATGTCCCAAATGACTTATGGATTGATTTTATAAATTATCAAAACAATAAGAATATGTTTCCTCAGTTTTGAGTATGCCACTTGTGTTTTTTACTAAAACGTCATTTTAAACTAGAAACACAGAATTTGAGCCATACAGGTGGAATCATGTTTGGGTTTGATATAAAACTAATTCATATACATAATAAATGAATTTTTAATCATTTTAATAAATTATGAAGACAAATCGAGTGTGTTTTCTCATTTTTTAGTGAGTGAAAATTTTCTGTATTAAAATGTCAATTTTAAACTCATAATGGACACTTGGAGTCATTCTGGTAACATTGTGTGTCGGATTGAGGTAAAAATTATTCCTATACATCATAAATGACTTAAAGATCATTTTACTATAGTACTAAAACAATAAAAATTCATTTTCTTAGTTTTGAGTATGTCAGTTGTTTTTTTGCAATAAAATTAATGTCAATTTTGAATAAAAAGACGCACTTGGAGTCATACTGGTCACACCGTGCATCAGATTGAGGTGCGGCTGATTCCTACATGTACCAAATGAGTTATAAATCATTTTCCTAAATTATCAAAACAATAATAATCTGTTTCCTTAGTTTTGAGTGTGACACTTATTTTTTTTCTAAAATTTCATTTTAAACTAGAAACAAACAATTTAAGCCTTATAGGTGGAATCATGTGTGGGTTTGACATGATAATGAATCATACATATCAAAAATTAATTATGAATCACTGTAAAAAATTCTCAATAAAATCCAAGTGTGTTAACTTTTTTTTTCGGTGAGTGAAACTTTGTTGTATTAAAATGTTCATTTTATACTGATAATAGACACTTTGAAACCTTTCCTCCTCGATGAACACAATATTTCAATGCCAATTTTATTCAAATAGTTCTTTCATACACCTAATTACTTTGATGGTTGATTAAACACATATTTATTAAAACATTTAAGTTGGATTGTAAACATGTTTGATGATTGGGAGTTGTACAAATGTTGCTTCAATTACAATAGTGGAGAAATTAAAGCTTCTAACACATAATGACCTTACAGGTGAATTAATATCCTGTATAAATTCACTTAAACAAATGTAAAAAAAAAATTGTTTCAATAAGTCACCTAAAACACTTACACAATAGATCTTATCATAAGTGACGATTATTTTGTATACTTTTATAAAATTTTTCTAAAACACCATCTTGGTTTGATCCTTATTCTACTACATTTCCCCAAAAAAATTTTGTTTTAAAATACAATGCTTCTTATCCTCCTCTTCCTTGGTCCTCGCCTCTGTCTCCTCATCCACATTTGTTTCTCCCTCCGCCTCTGTGATTTCCCCACAATTTTACTTTTTGCAGGTCAACACTTCCAAATAAATTTATTTCCTCCATTATTATTCTCCTTGATAAAGAGATCAAAAATAATATATAATCATTATAACACTAATTCTTTACGCCCCAAACATATTTCTAAGGTCATAACTCATACTATATAAAAAAAATAACAGGTTATCACCTAAATTTATTATCGGTATAAATTATGAAAAAAGTATGATGCCCACTCATCTCTAAAAAAATTGATTTGTTATTTTAAGTAACTAGGTTGTTTAAAATATTGATAGTACTAAGAAAATGTCGACAAAAAAATGATTATGAAATATATTTAATGAAATTAAAATTACTTTCATAAATTATCTATTAGGGTATTCTATTATTTTCATGATTTATGATTTCTCTCATAAATTTTCCAACATAATATCCACAATCAATATCATTATCTTATTTCAGATAGTGTAGAAACATTGACCAAAATAAGTAATTTTTTTTTGAAAGTTTTGATAGTTAAATATTTCAATATATACCTTAATTTGTTTTAATTTTTAGTAATCCATGGGCTTTATCCCTTTAGACATTGATTTTGTGCCGTGATCTAGCATGTATTGAGCTACCACCCTATCATAACAAAATTCTTATTAAAACAAATAATAAACATACAATTCTAATTTTATCTATAAAATGTTTATTTTGGTGTATTAAATATTTAAAATATATATCATGTGTGGTATTTTTGTTACATATCCATGCATTGGATCCAAAAAATAAATATCCGGGGAGTCTATATTGATTGCTATCATTATCGAGTGCATTCTAAAAAAAGAAACAATTAAGTAATTTATAAATTAAAAATATATTTTAATTGATTAGATTGTATAGTTTTACCATTTCATTGTAGGAATAAAAAAGAGTCTTTCTTTTGATTCTTTTTTATTAAACTCTTTGAGTAACTCATATTTTTTCTTCTTAATTTCTTCCTCATTCAAAGTAATTTCTAGTTTAGAAATGATACATGGATTAATGAATCCAAATCATGTATTGCACGATATTACCTTTATATTGTTGTGATATAAACTACTATACAAAATATGAATATTTATTAAATTTAATAAACATATCATCACACTATTTATACAGGTGTATTATGAAAATATACCTTATGTATGTATTCACAAGTGAGATGCCCAACTATTCATGCTTGAGAAAATCAAATAGAGTCTCAAGAAAAATTTAATCTGTGAAAGAATATCCATATATTTTTTCTTCATATTAAATTTAAGATATAGTTTTATCTTTAAATTTGGTCACTTCATGAAGTTATAATGATAATAAACATTGATCTGGAACTGAAGTGGAGAAGATGGTCATTTTGTTTTCTTGGTCGATTCACTAGATTTTCTTAATTTAAGCTTCAATTTATCAGTCGCTTTATCCATCTATAATATCATTCCCCACTTTAGAACATTTATAATCAACCATTACATGTTTTTCATATGGAATTTTTTGTTCAATACATTCCTCATGTATATTTATAAGATTAGATGTCCATGCTATGAAATCTCTAATAATATCTTTGACTGTTATAATATTCGGACCATAAAGTGGTATATGCAACTCAACAATCGGCTCATAAGATACCTAAATAATCACTCTCATGTAATCTTTTAGGATATCTTAATTATGTAACTTGTCTCTTTGGATATTATACACTGTACCTATCACAAAACAATGATATATGGGTATTGATAGATGAAAATCACATACAATTGTACCCTATAGAATTTTCGTAATATAAATATATCGAAAGTTGCTTGATTTCCATTTAGTATAAATAGTAATGGAAAAATTGATTATCCTGGGTAAGGTATGTGGTTAAGGGGAATGGATAGACTCAAATATATTGGGGTCATTTGGTTTATGTGTAGATCTTTTCTCCACCATCGGTTCACTTTGATCATTTCTTTTGCATTGGTATTCAAAATCAAACCGAAAAATAGTATCTTAGAGTGAGTCTATTTGTGACTGAAATCATCTCACCGTATTATATGTATCTTAATGTGGGTTATCTTCTCAAAATATGTTTGAGGATATACTCCAAAACCTAATCCTCTAACAAAAACATATTGTTCAGGCCGCTTCAAAGCCATCAAAAATAGCCTTTCTTTTGGTATGGTCGTTAAATATTCTTGTGTCTAAACCATATAAAAAATATGAACATAAGTAGATATTTTCTTATAATATTTTGTGTTTTAATCAACTAATTTACCCTCATTATTTACCCGAGCCTCCATCCAAAACACATGATGTGGGATGGAAGTGGATTCATATTTTAATTCATCAATCAACATATAAACAAAAGAACATATGCTGTTTCATATCACATAATTAAAATTTCATTGTTTATTTAAAATACATACTAATTTTTTATTTAATGAAGCATACCCCATCCTTCCTTTGTGATAGGGGTATGTTGGTTTTTATGCATATTCTTTATTTTTCAGCACTCTTTTTCTATTTCTTAAATTTAAAATTTTGAATCAAGTTAGATAAAATAAATAATGTCAAATAATATATTATCATCTATATTGAACTTGAAATGATTTCTCATTATGAATATTGATGAAAGGAGTCTAAGTTTTCTTCTTTATAATGTGTGTATAACTAAGTGGTGGGTGGGGATTTATTTTTCCCCTGAACATACCTAAGATGTAAATAGCGACCCGAGCCTTTTACATAAAACATTTCATGATTTTAAGCATAATTAATCATCAGAGTACAAGCCAAGGATCAATAAGTCTAGTGTCTTGAAAAACTATGTACGTATAACAAAAAACATGGGGATAAAAAAACTTCTTCATTTAATATCCATAAATAGCTTCTAACTTCCTTTGAGCCCTTACATCTGCATAGGGTACCCTTGGGAACACATGAACAAAGGGATGAGCTAAAAAGCCCAGAAAGGGAATGAACATAAGGATACATCTCAATAAAATGAGTTAGGAGGCATGACATAATGATATCCAAATCATTAACTTATAAAATCATTTAATATAAGCATGGGATCATTTAACATGTAATCATATAAATGTGGCAGAATCAAAAAACATTTCTTTAGTATGGGTCAAGGCTAACCACCAATCCCATTTCACATCGCGTCTCATGAGACTTATCCTTACCCAATGCATTGGAGTGCTATCCGGCTGCAACCATCTCAACATTTTCATGAATATTCTTGCCACATAAATATTCTTACCACATAAATCTTCTTTCCATATGAGTAATCATACATATTTAATTGTTCATAAACATAAGGTTACCCATGAAGAGAATTGGGTACCACAATCATGACATAAAGCATAACCAATGTGTGTATCATGAAAGTGTCCATGAAATAAGGGTATTGGAACATACATGGATGTTAATAAGGTAATTTAGGCATAAAACATGGTTGGTGGTAACAAATAGAAGTGACATCACATAAGAAATGTATTTGAGAGATATTAGTATTAAAACATTTTTTGTGCGGTTTTAAGGGAAATACTATAGAGATTTTAAAATAGTAAAGAAGGAATTATTTTATATCAAACCAGAATAGAACCAAGAAGGTTTTCATAATAAAAATAAATAATTTAAAAAGACAGTGGTGTCTTAAAATAGAAGATAGAGTGCACTTGAAATTGGGTAGAAGTTCGGGAAGTTCCTTCAAAACGAGTGTGCTTATTAGGAAGTATCGAGGAGAGATTCACTTAAAAGCATGTATATACCTGAAAGAGAATGAGAGATGTATCTTAGAACATTATTTTGGAGAATATAAAAATAATTTTTAAGTTCTAAATAAAAATAAAAGACAACTACATTTTGGTAAAAAGATAGATAGAGCAACCCGAAGGAATAAAAAAAGTTCAGGAAGAATCCATTATGGTTTATCGGCATGGTATTGGGTGTAACTAAGAGGGATTTATGAGAGAGATAATGGGTTTCTCATCAATTATAAAACATTATGGAAGTGTGGGTAAGGTTTATAAACATACCCCATCAATTGGTATTACACAAAAGGCATAGCATAGAGAACGGTCTTGATTAAGAGTGAAAAGGGGAGGATCCCTTACCTTAAATCCATTGGTGTTCTCCACTTTTTATTAACGACCTGAATAAAAAAATTAGGCTTATTAATTAATAAGTCCATATACTTTTATATATTCAATTTATTTATTATTACCCTTTTTAGTTCATTCAAATCCTTTTTGATTAGTTACAAGGTTCAATTTCATTGTTTAGGCTCGTTTGTTTACTTGGCTTTAAAATATCGGTTCACTTATATTCAAGTTTGGATTATATGAAAGATGAAAGTGGTTATCCAGAATTGAAGTTATATTCTTTAGTTTATATACATTAGATTTCACGGTTTTAATTTTAATTAGGTTACTTAGAGTGAAGTCGAATTATTATATATATAACCATAGGGAAAACCGTTTTTGTTAATCAGTGGATTTGATTACATAGAATGTGTTTTGAATTATAAATTAATTCCATTTGTACCAAAGGATTACAAAACCAAAAATAGGATATATTAAACATATAATAATCTGGTTCAACCATAACATAAATGGTTTCATGACCTGAATTAATGATAATAATAGAAATTGATAAACCGTTGTCTTTGAATGTGCTAAATTAGCAAATCTCAAATGATGCTTTCATTTCGTTCAAATAAATGGGTGGAGAAATTAGAGAAAATAATTAAATAAAACATTATAATGAAGACATTTCAGTACATGTATGTTACTGGATTTATCATACTATTATGGTGAAGGGAGTTGAGTAAAAAAATAAAAAAGAAAAGAACTTAAAAGAAAAGAAGAAACTGGGAAGACGAATTTACCTCTTGAGACTTCCTCCTTTGAGAACCTATTAAGGGGAGAGGTTTTTGTATTTTGAGGATTATGAGAGATTTTGTACGTGGGGGAGGACCTTGGGGAGAGATTTGGGCAGAATAATGGCAAGGAACAAGGCTTGAGAGGAGTGGAGAGAAGAGGGAGTGAAGGGGGGGTTTTATAGTGGAGGAGAGGAGGGATTTCATAATATTATAATCATTAATTTATTATTTCTGTAACACCCCGACCCTAGTTACCTAGAGTCGGTGCCTTATTACATAACATTGGCATGATCACAAGAAGGATCAAATCTCGAAAGACCGATTGGTTTAGTAGCCTTGGAAATACTAGATATATTCATAAGTCTTACATTACATCATAAAAATGAAAACAACAACAACATCTTTTATTCATATTCCACACTCATATCCCCACATACTATCCCTGCAGGTCATTCATAATTTACTTCTTCATACCCTGGAAAAAATAAAACATAGAAAAGGGGTGATCTCAAATGCCCAGTAAGGATAACAATATAGCAGAAACTTTCATAAATAAGAATAAACATTTAAGGAAATGTATAATTAAAACAAAAGCTTTTTAAACTTGAACTTAAACATAGTATGGAAAAAATAAAATGAAATAATTCCATTTTCTTATTCACATAGATATTATACTAATATAATAATCACATGAAATATCAATAACCACTTTCATAATGATGGAATGCATAATGCCAGACTATCATAACCACATAGCCAAGGCCTCGTGCCAAGACTACAAATAAGATTTTGTCAAGGCCTTGTGCCAAGACACTAGTTTGTCTCATGAGACCTACCGATGCATCTAGGATCTATAGCGGGCTCCACCCATCACATATTAAGTCCAATGCATTCCCATATGAAAAGGTTTAAACATAACATAAACATTCGTATTAAAACTAGCATACGAAATGTCAATAATTTCACTATAAACTATGAATGGTATAAAAATAGCACATCCATAGTCAAACATATCATAAAACCTTCAATACAATATATAAGTTTTGTGTCAGAATAAATCAACTTCAAATAAGCGTAAAATCCATCAAAGGATGTTGACATAGATGAAATCAAAACTCTTTTTAGAGAAATATATCTTTCTATTTTTGAAATAATTTAAGAGTCATATATTTATAAAATAAAACATTTTCTTTGAAAATATTATTATAAGATTGTAAGGGAAGCTTTGACGATTTTATAATGGCGGAAAATAACTGCACCCGCCGTATAAGTTAAAAAAACATTCTTACCTTAATTCTGTCGAAAAGGTTAAAAACACCTTGTTTGGAAAACGACAGAAAGATTCCTTTATAAAACTCTTATAAAAAGTCAAACAAGGGTATAAATGACTTTAACCCATGTTATTTTAAATAGTAAAAATGTTTTGAAATACATTTTTAAGAAACATGGATGTGGATGATAAAGAGATCCCAGTAGATTATTACGTATAAACAACCTCGGATAATGAAGAGATTGTGAAATAAACCTTACCTTGTACTTTTCCTTGGTTGGGGTAGGTTAAACTCATGTATAATGAGTAAATAATTGTTATTAAATTATACAATAATCATATACATTAATATGATATCATATATGATCTTTTAACATTGATTTGTTAATAATATCTTAGTATTATCGTTGTTTCGAGTGTTAACTTACTCGTTTTATTTTATATGTTTTGTTACGTAATCCATGTTTGTAATGGATAGGTTGTATATTATTCATATCCAGAATGATATAAATTCCTTAAACATCATTTTTAAATCATAAAATGATAATTATACTTGAATGGATATGATGGAGAATGAATCTCATCGCGTTCGTGGAGACGGTAGTCTGTACGTACGCACGAGCGACAATATCATTATTTTGATATTAAAATAATATATAAATGGATGGTATATCATATATAAAAGATAATTAACATTTTATATTTATTATTTACATGAGTTACACATCATTATTATACCCATCCAAATAATAATATATTGAATAACAATTACACCACGACGTGGAGACGGTAAGCCGTACGTACGCACGTATGGTGACATGTTATTCAAAGGGTGGATAGAATAATGAATATGGTTGTACCATATTTATAATAACATCACAGTATATATAAGATACTGGAGTTATTATTTTATAATGGTAATAACAATGAATGAAGAAGTGGAAGAAGAAAGGAACTTGAAAAGGGGTGGTGAAAACATTACCTCTTCTTCGGGTTCTTCCTTTTGATTTTATCAAAAGGGCCCATTTGGTTGGATTTATGATCAAACTAAGGCCTCTAGGTTGTATTGAGGAAATTTTGGAGAGTATTTGGGCAGAGTTTGGACGAACCAAAAGGCTTTGAAGGTGCGAATAAATGAGAAGGAGGAGTGACCTTTAATAAGAGGGGTGAGGGGTACCTTTGGAAAAGTTAGAAATATTAATTTATAATAAATTCATATTCGGTTTCTAATGGCTCCAAAGTGGATTATTTAAAGGTTAAGGCGGGGATGGGTCGAAAACCACTCAAAAAATAGAATTTAGATAGGTTTGGGTACTTATATTAACATTTTCATTAAGTATTAACTCTAAGTTAATTAGTTTCACTTTTACAATGTCTCTTTGTATTTTTATATTATATGGTTAATAAACTTACTATATACATCCAAGAGACCCCCAAGTGGCCCATTAATGATATAAATATCATTATATAAGTATATTGTCCGAGCCTTAGATTTTTATGAATTTAATATTATTAATAATATAATATTTGTTTTAAAAAACTCTTTTTTGTCAATTTTGACACTATTCAATAGTTGATTTTTGTGAAACTCATAACAGAATTACTATTTCGAAAAAAGTCAATTAAATCAATCCTAATATGTCATATTATCCTAGAAAATTAGTGTAATTCATTAAAAGTCTCAAATTATATTTATTTGGGTATTTATAGTATCAATTATTTTAATTTGTCACTATTATGGTAATTACTGCATCATAATTGTGTCATAAATAAATTAAATTATTTAAAGTCTAAAAATTATAAATAAAATATAATTATGTAGGAAATATTTTTATCTTTCTAATTAATATTTATAGTTGATATCCAACGTATATAACCCTATGTAAAAATTGTTTTTCTAAAAGATATTTTCTTATGTCATTTTTGTACTTATTTTAACTTAATTAAAATGAAGTGTCCCTATCACCAACAAGTGGCTACATGGGGTCCCAAAATCGACCCAAAGATTCCTATGGTCAAAAATGTATCAACCAATAAGGCTAGGACATGTTTTAGGGTATTTTACTATTATTATAATATTATTTTTTAACCCTTATTTACCTGATTTACCCTTAACCATGGTAAATAAAATATTTACCGAAGTAATTATTCAAAATGTATAAAAATAAAAGTTAACTATTTACAAAATTTGAACATCCTGTTTCCAAATATGGAATCCATTTTTCCAAATTCAAAACACAGAAGTGACATAAATTAATTTAAAATTAATTCCTGTTGTTAAAACAAAAAGCGTGTTTTTAAGAGATAATAACTATCAAAAGATTGACACTTGTTTATGTCCGGTTTAATTGTAAAATTATGTCCAATGACCAACATTGTATTAAATGGTAAAAATATATTCTAAATATAATTTAAAACCACTCAAATTCATAATTTATCACTATTAATTATATTGATTAAAAAGGTTGTTTTTAATTAAAATTTAGCAATTTTCACTATTCATCAAAATATTAAAGTTATCCGAAAAGTACCAAAATTTCACCTTAGGATAAATTCGATATTCCGAATCCAAAAATGAAGTCCATTTTGAAATATAATATATATATAATTTCAAAAAGTAGGTATTACTATTCATAACAGCTAGTTTGATTCATTATGGTGTGTTAGAACTCAGTGTTGCGTACAACACACGCTATCACTTTATTCAAAGAGAAGTGTACTGTAGAAGATTGGGGTGTTACATTCTCTCCTCCTTCAAATAATTTCTTCCTTGAAATTTCTAGAATACTTATCACATGAAAAGACTCAGGTGGTTCTTCATCATAAGTTCCTCAGGTTCCCACGTTGCCTCTTCCATCTTATAGTTTCTCCATAAAACTTTTTCCAGACGCGTCATTCGGTTTCTCAGTACTTGTTCTCTCATATCAAGAATCCTGACAGGCTCTTCACAATAAGACAGATTGGGTTCCAGTTCTAATTATTCATAGGTGAGTACATGCGTTGGTTTAGGCATGTATTTCCTCAATAGAGATACGTGGAACACATCGTGAACTTTGGAGAGACTTGGCGACATTGCCAATCGGTAAGCTACAACCCCAATTCGTTCTAGAATTTCGAAAGGTCCGATGTACTTGGGACTCAATTTACCTTTCTTACCAAAACGTATGACTCCCTTCCATGGAGATACCTTCAGGAAAACATGATCACCGACTTGAAATTCCAAATCCTTCCTTCGATTATCAGCAAAGCTCTTCTGCCTACTTTGAGCTGGTTTGATGTGATTTTGGATTACCTTCACCTTTTCCATCGTTTCCTCCACCAATTATAGACCTAAAAGTTTTCTTTCACCAAAGTCATCCCAACAGGTTGGTGTGCGACATCTCTTTATGTATAACGCTTCATATGGTGCCATCTGAATACTCGAATGGAAGCTATTGTTATAGGAAAATTCTACCAGAGGTAAATACTGATCCCACATACCCTGAAAGTCAAGTGAGTAGGATTTCAACATGTCTTATAAGGTTTGAATAGTCCGTTCTGATTGTCTGTCTGTCTGAGGGTGGTAGGCAGTGCTCAAATGAAGTTCAGTATCCAGGGATTTCTGAAGACTCTTCCAGAATCTTGAAGTAAAATGGGGATCAGGATCAGAAACAATCGATAGGGGTACTCCATGAAGTCTCACAACTTCATTAATATATAGTCTTGCTAGACGTTCCAGTGGTAGATCTTCTCTTATAGCAAGAAAATGTGCTGACTTGGTAAGACGATAAAAAATAAACCATATTTCATCATTCCTTCTAGGAGTCTTTGGTATCCCCATGACAAAATCCATCGTAATATTGTCCCATTTCCACTCCGGTATGGGAAGAGGTTGCATGACTCCTCTAGGGTGTTGCCTTCCAGCTTTCACTTATTGAAAAACCATACATCTTGACACAAAATCAACAATCTCCCTCTTCATATTGTCCCACCAAAAATGTTCCTTCAAATATATATACATTTTGGTGCTCCCAGGGTGTATAGAAAAATTGGAACTATGAGCATCATCCAACAATTCCCTTTTTAGATCAGGTATATCGGGAACACAAAGTACTTTCCCGAATTTCAAAATTCCATCTTCATACACAGTCTCTCCGTCTCCCATCATTCACAGCTTTAATCTTCTTTTGAAATTCCTCATCATCGGTATGAGAACTCTTAATACTTTCTAGTAAAGATGGTTTGACAACCATTTGAAAAAGCATTGATGTTCTCCTTCCCTGGTTATTCCCGTGTTCATCTTCACTAGATCCATGAAAATTGGATCCCTTTCAATTGTCATATTGTTCAAAACTCCATGATCTTTTCTTCTCAAAGCATCTGCCACCTTGTTTACCTTCCCCGAGTGGTAGTGTATCGTGCAATCATAATCCTTGAGTAATTCAAGACATATCCTTTGCCTCATGTTGAGTTCTTTTTGTGAGAAAATATACTTCAAACTCTTGTGATCAGTATAAATCTCACATTTTTCACCATAGAGGTAGTACCTCCATATCTTCAAAGCAAAGATCACAACTGATAAGTCGTGATCACGAGTAGGATAGTTTTGTTCATGAATTTTCAACTGTAGTGATGCATAGGCAATAACTCAATCATTCTGCATAAGGATACAACCAAGTCCTTTCTTCGATGCATCACTATAAATAATGAATCCATCATTCCCCGATGGTAGAGTCAATATAGGAGCTTTGACTAATCTTCTCTTCAGTTCTTCGAAACATTATTCACACTCTTTTTTCCAAACAAATTTAAACCCTTTACATGTGAGCTTCGTTAATGGGTTAGCCAATCGGGCAAAATTCTGGATGAAACCTCGATAATAACCTGCCAAACCAATAAAACTACGTACCTCAGTTATACTCGTAGGTGCTGGCCATTCTTGGATTGCCTTGGTCTTAGAAGGATAAAAAAAGACTCCATCTTTAGAGAAAATATGGCCAAGAAAAGAAATCTCCTGAATCTAGAATTCACACTTGCTAAACTTACCATATAATTCATGCCTTATCAGAGTCTTCAAGATAATGCGCAAGTGATTTTCATGACCTTCGTAGCTTTTGGAGTATACCAAGATATCATCAATAAATACCACCACAAATTCATCGAGATACTCCTTGAAAACTGTATTAATCAGATCCATGAATACAGAGGGTGCATTAGTCAATCCAAAAGGCATTACAGTAAACTCGTAATGCCCGTACCTGGATTGAAATGCTGTTTTCGGAATGTCTTCCTTCTTCACACACAACTGATGGTATCCAGATCGAAGGTCAATCTTTGAAAATTATTGAGCTCCATGAAGTTGGTCAAATAAATCATCAATGCATGGTAGGGGATACTTGTTCTTTATTGTTATAGCATTGATCTCCTTGTAGTCGATACATAACCTCATAGATCCGTCTTTCTTTTTAACAAAACGAACAGAGGCTCCCCATGGAGAAACACTAGGGCGAATAAATCCCGTATTACTCAATTCCTCTAGTTGTTTATTTAGTTCAACTAATTCTACAGTGGCCATTCTATAAGGGGTCTTTGATATAGGCCTTGATCCAGGAATTAAATCAATGGAAAACTCAACTTCTTGTTCTGATGGATGTCCAAGTAAAACTTCCAGAAATACATCTACAAATTCTTTCACAACAGGTACATCCTCTATTTGAACATTCCTTTCCTCACCCACAGTTATTTCATTCTCTTCATCCCGAATAATTTAATTTAGTTGAGCTAGTGGGGTGGATCTAAATAAGAACTAGGTGGTGACGATTCTGCTCTAAAGATAAGGTGTTTCTTATCATCATCATCAAGAATCCTAACCTATTTCTTCATACAATAAATTTTCACATCATAGTCTGAAAGCTAGTCCATACCGAGGATTATATCAAACTCAATCATAGGTATGACGACGAGATCAGCAGATAAAGAACATTTATGTGCTCTAATGGGGACTGATTCACAAAACTTTGTTGCAATGATACTTCCCTTAGGAGTTTTAACTGACAACTTCCTTGTTAAATCAAATTGGAAATATCTAATTTTCTTAGAAAAATGGAAAGATATGAATTAATGCAATGATCCAGAATCAAATAATGCATTTGATAAACTTGAGGGAACCATTAAATTACCTGCCACCACATCTTTTGGAGCTTCTACCTCAGCATTAGTGATAGCATAAGCTTGGCCTTCATCCCTTGGCCTTTTCTAAGGTAATTTCTCCTGACGATTAGGACATTCATTTGCATAATTCCCCATCTCCCTACAATTGTAGCACTGAACATTGGTAGCTTCCTTCTTCCCCTTGCAATCACGAGCTTGGTGGCCTTTTTCACCACACTTGTAACAGACTTCTGTTCCCTTCAAGCAAGTACTGGGGTATTTCTTACCACATTTACCACAGGATGGATATTCAACCTTTCCCTTATTCCCCTTATTTCCATTCCAAGATTGATCAGCAGGTCTCTTTTTCTCTTGCTTTGCTTTAAAGTCATAAGACTTAGAGAATTACTTTTCGGTCTTGATAGCACATGAGAAAATGTCTTCGTACGATGAAAAGGATTGTGAGACTAATGATCGATGGAGAAATGGTTTTAACCCATCAAAGAAACGATCAATCTTACTTCTTGGATTACGTAAATAATCTCCAGCATACCTTACTAACCTTGTAAATTTAGCCTCATACTTTGCGACATTCTCATCCTCCTTTTGTCTCAGACTCAGAAACTGCCTTTCCATATCTGTTCGGTGGTCTCGAGGAAAGTATTTTTCTAAAAACAGATCTTTGAACTCCCTCCATTCTATATTTGATACTTCATCATCTTCCTTCATATTTTGAATCAATGACCACCATTGATCAGCATCTCCAGTGAGGGGTAAACTGCCATGATAACTTTTTCCCTTTCACTACTCCCCAAAGCCTGAAATATTTTCTCTAGGGAAAATATCCATTGCTCAGCTACTAAGGGATTTGTACTCCCATTGAACATTGGTGGTTGTTGCCTCATGAATCTATCTAACATTGATCCTCCACGCTGCGGATCAGGGTGCTCCATACGGGTAAGGTTATTATTCATAACCTGAGTGAGTTGTCCCAGTATGGTGATTAGCTGATCGGCACCAATTGCATCACCAGCTGCACTATAATTATCTTGAGCAGGAGGGAAATCCCTACATGGAGTGCGTGCATTGATACGGTTTACATTTCTTCCACTAGGTTCCATTTCTAAACAGTGGCATAAGCTAGATCAGTTTATGAATCAAAATACATAATCCCATTCTTATAAAACACTTAACATATATTGAACTATTTATGGATATAATCCATAATCATAAAAATGTTTTCTTTGAGGAAGTATATACTCATAAACCCTTCATAATGATTTGTAAAGAAAATGATAGTTATCCTAAGCATGTCCCCCGGGAGTGTCGTAACCAAGAGTGCAGCAAGGCTTGTTGTCGTGCACCAGTTCCCGTTCGAGTCTAGCTCAAAGTGGTGTTTTCGGGTTTTACCCCAAGGTACATCTATGCCAGAGCCGCCTCTACCAGCTCATATCCAGACAGGGATGTATTGCTCGGAAAACACACAAAATCTCTACAATACCAAAATTCGAGTAAGTTCTTCTATACTAATCCTCAAAGTCCATATTAAATCTATGTGCTCTAATCAGAGTTTATATAAATCTAGCTTCCAAGGTTTGTACTAAACTTTCTCTGATACCAACTGTAACACCCCAACCCTAGTTACCTAGAGTCGGTTCATTATTACATAACATTGGAATGATCACAAGAAGGATCAAATCTCGAAAGACCGATTGTTTTAGTAGCCTTGGAAATACTAGATATATTCATAAGTCTTACATTACATCATAAAAATGAAAACTACAACAACATCTTTTCTTAATATTCCATACTCATATCCCCACATACTATCGCTGCAGGTCATTCATAATTTACTTCTTCATACCCTGAAAAAAAAACATAGAAAAGGGGTGAGCTCAAATGCCCAGTAAGGATAACAATATTGCGGAAACTTTCATAAATAAGAATAAACATTTAAGGCAATGTATAACTAAAACAAAAGCCTTTTAAACTTGAACTTAAACATAGTATGAAAACAATAAAATGAAATAATGCCATTTACTTATTCACATGGATATTCTAATAATCGAATAATCACATGCAATATCAATAATCACTTTCATAATTATGGAATGCATAATGCCATACTATCATAACCACATAGCCAAGGCCTCGTGCCAAGACTACAAATAAGATTTTGTCAAGGCCTTGTGCCAAGACACTAGTTTTTCTCATGAGACCTACCGATGCATCGAGGAGCTATAGCGGGCTCCACCCGTCACATATTAAGTCCAATGCATTCCCATATGAAAAGGTTTAAACATAACATAAACATTCGTATTAAAACTAGCAAACGAAATGTCAATACTTTCACCATAAACTATGAATGGTATAAAAATATAACATCCACAGTCAAACATATCACAAAACCTTCAATACAATATAGAAGTTTTGTATCATAATAAATCAACTTCAAATAAGCGTAAAATCCATCAAAGGATGTTGACATAGATGAAATCAAAACTCTTTTTAGAGAAATATCTCTTTAAATTTTTGAAATAATTTAAGAGTCATATATTTATAAAATAAAACATTTTCTTTGAAAATATTCTTATAATATTGTAAGGGAAGCTTCAAAGATTTTATAACGGTGGAAAATAACCGCACCCGCCGTATAAGTTAAAAAAACATTCTTACCTTAATTCTGTCAAAAAGGTTAAAAGCACCTTGTTTGGAAAACGACGGAAAGATTCCTTTATAAAACTCTTATAAAAAGTCAAACAAGGGTATAAATGACTTTAACCCATATTTTTTTTAAATAGTAAAAATGTTTTGAAATACATTTTTAAGAAACATGGATGTGGATGATAAAGAGATCTCAGTAGATTATTACGTATAAACAACCTCGGATAATGAAGAGATTGTGAAATAACCCTTACCTTGTACTTTTCCTTGGTTGGGGTAGGTTAACCTCCTGTATAATGGTGAAATAATTGTTATTAAATTATACAATAATCATATACATTAATATGATATCATATATGATCTTTTAACATTGATTTTTTAATAATATCTTAGTATTATCGTTGTTTCGGGTGTTACCTTACTCGTTTTCTTTTATATGTTTTGTTACGTAAGCCATGTTTGTAATGGATAGGTTGTATATTATTCATATCCAGAATGATATCAAGTCCTTAAACATAATTTTTAAATCATCAAATGATAATTATATTTGAATGGATACGATGGAGAATGAATCTCATCGCGTTCATGGAGACGGTAGTCCGTACGTACGCACGAGTGACAATATCATTATTTTGATATTAAAATAATATATAAATGGATGGTATATCATATATACAGAATAATTAACATGTTATATTTATTATTTACATGAGTTACACATCATTATTATACCCATCCAAATAATAATATATTGAATAATAATTACACCACGACGTGGAGACGGTAAGCCATACGTACGCACGTATGGTTCCATGTTTATCAAAGGGTGGATAGAATACTGAATATGGTTGTACCATATTTATAATAACATCACAGTATATATAAGATACTAGAGTTATTATTTTATAATGGTAATAACAATAAATGAAGAAGTGGAAGAAGAAAGGAACTTGAAAAGGGGTGGTGAAAACATTACCTCTTCTTCGGGTTCTTCCTTTTGATTTGATCAAAAGGGCTCCTTAGGTTGGATTTATGATCAAAATAAGGCTTCTAGGTTGTATTGAGGGAAGTTGGGAGAGTATTTGGGCAGATTTTGGCCGAAAAAAAGGCTTCGATGGTGTGAATAAATGAGAAGGAGGAGTGCCCTTTTATAAGAGGGGTGAGGGGCACCTTTGGAAAAGCTAGAAATATTAATTTATAATAAATTCATATTCGGTTTCTAATGGCTCTAAAGTGGATTATTTAAATTTTAAGGTGGGGATGGGTCTAAAACCACTCAACCAATAGAATTTAGACAGGTTTGGGTACTTATATTAACCTTATGTTTAAGTATTAACTCTAAGTTAATTAGTTTCACTTTTACAGTGTCTCTTTGTATTTTTATATTATATGGTTAATAAACTTACTATATATATCCAAGAGACCCCAAAGTGGTCCATTAATGATATAAATATCATGATATAAGTATCTTGGCCGAACGTTAGATTTTTAGGAATTTAATATCAATTAATAATATAATATATGTTTTAAAAAACTCTTTTATGTCAATTTTGACACTATTCAATAGTTGATTTTTGTGAAACTCATAACAGAATTATTACTTCAAACAAAGTCAATTAAATCATTCCTAATATGTCATATTATCCTAGAAAATTAGTGTAATTCATTAAAAGTATCATATTATATTTATTTAGGTATTTATAATATCAATTATTTTAATTTGTCACTATTATGGTAATTACTGCATCATAATTGTGTCATAAATAAATTAAATTATTTAAAGTCTAAAAATTATAAATAAAATATCATTATGTATGAAATTAATTTTATATTTCTAATGAATATTTATATTCTAAAATAAAACATATATAACCCTATGTAAAAATTGATTTTCTAAAAGATATATGCTTATGTCATTTTTGAACTTATTTTAACTTAATTAAAATTAAGTGTCCCCATCACCTACAAGTGGCTCCATGGGGTCCCAAAATCGGCCCAAAGATGCCTATGGTTGAACATGTATCAACAAATAAAGCTAGGACACGTTTCAGGGTAATTTAGTATTATTATAATATTATTGTTTAACCCTTATTTACCGGATTTACCCTTAACCATGGTAAATAAAATATTTACCGAAGTAATTATTCAAAATGTCTAAAAATAAAAGTTACCTATTTACACAATTTGAACATCCTGATTCCAAATATGGAATCCATTTTTCCAAATTCAAAACATAGAAGTGGCAGAAATTAATTTAAAATTAATTCCCATTGTTAAAACAAAAAGCGTATTTTTAAGAGATAATAACTATCAAAAGATTGACACTTGTTTATATCCAGTTTAATTGTAAAATTATGTCCAATGACCAACATTGTATTAAATGGTAAAAATATATTCTAAATATAATTTTAAACCACTAAAATTCATAATTTATCACTATTAATTATTTTGATTAAAAAAGTTGTTTTTAATTAAAATTTAGTAATTTTCACTATTCATCAAAATATTAAAGTTATCCGAAAAGTACCAAAATTTCACCTTAGGCTAAATTCGATATTCCGAATCCAAAAATGAAGTCCATTTTGAAATATAATATATATATAATTTTAAAAAGTAGGTATTACTATTCATAAAGGCTAGTTTGATTGGTTATGGTGTGTTAGAACTCGGTGTTGCGTACAACCCACGCTATCACATTATTCAAAGAGAAGCGTACCGTAGAAGCTTGGGGTGTTAAAATTTCTTCCCCAGAAAAGGAATAGTAAGTATTCCATGGCCAAGAATAGTGATTTTATCATGTGATCCCAAACCAAGTGGGCTTATAGCAGCAAAACATCATCGATGACTCCATTAATCCATTATTTATCATTTATTGTGATTTATCGGATTATACTATTCATAAAAAATTCAAGTATTTCAGAAAAATCCCAAAAATTTACCCTAACCATTTCCAACATGTAGAATCCAAAAATGAAGTCCATTTTTCAAAAACAATTTTCTAAATATGATTATTTAAGTATTTAATTAAAATAATAATTTATTATCAAAACCAGTTTTAAAACATTCGTTAACTTATTCTAAAATATAGGTATATCATACTTCCAACTTAAATATTATTATTATACCACCATAGGTGAGGTTAGTATTCATTAGGGTATATCACTATTCATAAGGGTATGTTACTATTCATTAGAGTAGGTTACTATTCACAAAAAATTAAGTTTTCCTTATTGGACTCCAAATAACTTACTGATTACAACCGTGTATGCCCGATTTTAGAAATTCTAAACACAGAAGTGAAAAAATTACGTTTAAATTTCAATTAGCACTCATTAGTTCTTTATTTTGGGTTTTCATGGGATTTTATGACTTACCTATGAGAAGGGAATTTCCATTGAAAAATATTGGTTCATTACATTCTTCCCCCCTTATGAAATTTCGCCCTTGAAATTTCATTTTACATTCTATGACAAAAATAGGTGTGGGTACTTTTTCTTCATTTCTTCCTCCAATTCCCATCTTTCCTCTTCATACTTATGGTTTCTCCATAGTTCCTTGACCAGATGAGTAGTGTTGTTGCATAGAACTTTGTCTCTATGATCCAAGATCTTCACTGACTGCTCCTTATAAGAGATATCATCCTCCAAATGTACCATCTCTGAAGAGAGTACATGTGAAGGGTTTGATATGTACTTCTTTAATAGGGATACATGAAAGACATCATGTACTTTAGAAATGGTAGGTGGAAGTGCCAGTCGATAGGCCACAGCTCAGACTCGATCAAGGATCTCGAAGGGGCTGATGTACCTAGGAATTAACTTCCCTTTCTTCCCAAACCTCATGACCTTATTCCATGGGGATATATGTAGAAATACCATGTCTCCAACTTTTAACTCAAGGTCTCATTGATGGTTATCTGCATAACTCTTCTATTGACTTTGGGCTACCTTGGTATGCTGCTGAATGGTTTTCACCTTCTCCACCATTTCTTCGACCATTTCAGGTCCTATCAGCTTATGCTCACCGACTTCATCCCAAAATGCCGGTGTTCTGCACCTTTTCCCATAAAGTGATTCATATGGTGCCATTCGGATGCTCGAGTGGAAACTATTGTTGTAGGAGAATTCAACCAGTGGAAGATGTTGGTCCCATACTCCTTTGAATTCCATTGAACACGCTCTCGACATATCTTCCAATGTCTGAATAGTTCGCTCAGATTTTCCATCAGTTTGAGGATGATTGGCCGTACTGAAGTTCAGTTTAGTGCTCAGAGCATGCTGGAGACTTTTCCAGAACTTTATGGTGAATCTCGGATCACAATCAGATACAATTGATAGTGGTACTCCATGATGCCTTACCACTTCTTTGATGTAAATACATGCAAGTTGATCCAATGAGAAGTCTCTCGAACTGTGATAAAGTGAGCTGTCTTTATAAGATGATCTAGAACGACCCATATAACATTGTTTGCTCTAGATGTCTTTGGAAGTCCAATGACAAAGTCCATGGTAATGTTCTCCCAATTCCATCTGGTATGGGTAGTGGTTTCATCATCCCCTTACACTTTTGTCTCTCAACCTTCACTTGCTGGAATACGAGGCACTTTGATGTATATTTGGAAATCTCCCTTTTCATATTGTCCCACCAAAAGTTTTCTCAAAGACCTCGATACATCTTTGTGCTCCCTGGGTGGATAGAGAAGGACGAGCTATGTGCATAATTCAATATCTCCTTCTTTATCTCAGGATCATATGGTACACATAATCATGTCCCAAATCTTACAACTCCTTCCTCATCAATTTTGAAATCAGAGGATTTCCCATTTTTAATAGGTTCCACCCTTTTCTGAATTTCCACATCCTATCTTTGAGCATCCTTTATTTTCTCTAAGAGGGATAGTTGAGTAATCATTTGAGAAAGGATTGATGATGTTCCTTCCTTAATGATTCCCATGTCTATCCTTTGCAAGTCTAAGAAGATCGGATCCTTTTCAATTCTCATCATTGATAAAGATGCAAGATTCTTTCTACTTAGAGCATCCGCCACCTTGTTTGCCTTACCGGGATGGTAGTGGATTGAGCAGTCATAATCCTTGATGAGATCTATCCATCTTCACTGGCACATATTAAGCTCTTTCTGTTTGAATATATATTTGAGACTCTTATGGTCAGTATATATCTCACATTTTTTCCCATAGAGATAATGCCGCCAGATTTTCAACGCAAAGATCACATCCGCTAACTCTAGATCATGCATGGGATAGTTTTTCTCATGGATTTTCAGATTCCTTGAGGCATAGGCTATCACTTTATCATTTTTCATTAGCACACAATCTAAGACTTTCTTAGAAGCATCACTATACACCACAAAGAGTTCTTCACTTGAAAGGAGTGTGAGTACTGACGTAGTGATAAGCCTCTTTTTCAACTCCTTAAACAGCCTTCACATTCCTATGTCCAGATGAACTTTACTCCCTTCCATGTCAGCTTGGTCATTGGGTTTGAAAATCGAGAAAAGTTCTTCACGAATCTTCAATAATACCTCGAGAGATCTAAAAAGATGCGAATCTCCATTAGATAAGTTGGCCTAAACCACTCTTCAATTTCCTTCATCTTAGAAGGGTCCATAGATATACCTTTCCTGGTGATAACATTCCCCAAGAATGATACTTCCTCCATCCAGAACTCACATTTATTGTACTTTGCATACAAAATTTCCCTTCGCAAAGTCTTTAATATAGTTTCCAAATGCTCCTCATGTTCCTCCTTGCTCTTGGAGTATATCAGAATATCATTAATAAAGACCACCACAAATTTGTCGAGGTAATATCTAAAGAATCTATTCATTAAATCCATGAAAATTAATGGATCATAAGTGAGTCCGAAGGGAATCACTATGAACTCATAGTGTCCATACCTCATTCAAAAGGCAGTCTTGGGAATATCTTCCTTCCTCACCTCTATTTGGTGATATCCTGACCGAAGGTCCACCTTAGAGAAATAATTGGCCCCACGAAGCTGATCGAACAATTCATCTATCCGTAGAAGGGGATACTTGTTCTTTATAGTGATTTTATTGAGCTCACAATAATCAATGCAGAGGCGCATTGATCCATCCTTCTTCTTGACGAAGAGGACTAGAGCACCCCACGGTGAAGCACTCAAGCATATAAAACCCTTCTCCATATTCTCCTGTAACTGCTTCTTCAGCTCTTCTAGCTCTATAGCGGCCATTCTGTAAGGTGTCTTTGAGATTGGTAGAGATCCAGGGATAAGTTCAATTGAGAACTCAACCTCTCTGTTAGAAGGAATACGAGGCAACTCTTAAGAGAATTCATCAGTGTAATCCCTCAATATGGGCATGTGTTCAAGAATGATTCTATCCTTTTCCCAATCATTTGAGCTAGATATGATTTCTCAGAAGGAAACAGTATCCAAACTTGAGACAAATATTCTAAAGAAGACTCATCTGTATCCTTACACTTTTAAAGAATCAGAGGATGCTTTGGGATGTGAAAAGTGATCTCCCTTTCCCGAAAATTGATGTTGGCCTTTTACAAAGATAACCAATCTGTACCCAAGATAGCGTCGAACTCCACTAAAGGAAGTATGACCAGATTTTATGGGAGGTTCAATCCAAAAACATTAACCAAGGAGGAGTTATAAACCATGGATGGAATAATTGCCCCATTCCCTGTTCTCACAGATAACATTTACTCCAAATTTTGAGGTGGTGTTTGAATAGTTCTACTAAACTTGCAAGATATGAAACAATGCATAGAACTAGAATCAAATAGTATATTCACAATTCTTAAATGAATAACAAGCGTACCTATCACCACATCATTTTTGGGCTCCACCTCAGTAGTAGTGATAGCATAAGCCCTTCCTTGTTGCCTTGGAGGTTGTTGCTGATTGCCTCTGACAACCCTTGGCTTAGGGAAATTGTTCGCATAATGCCCAACCTCCTTGCAGTTATAAAACTGCACTACAGGCTGAGTGTTGATCTGAACCTTCCTTTCTTCTCCAACATTAGTGGGATTTTTCATATCCCTTCGGCAATTCTTGTACAGATGACCAAATTTCCATATTTGAAGCAATTCTTGGTTCCCTTGAGACTTTCAAAAAGATGTTTCTTCCCACAATTTTTGCAAAGGGGAAAGTGAGGCTTCTTTCCATCATGGTATTTTTTGATGAACCAACCATGTTGTTCTCCATTTTCTGCTTCTTGTCACTAGGCCCATGAGACCACTAAGAGTCTCTAATCTCCATTTCAACCTTGAGGGCACAACAGACAATCTCCTTATAGCTGTCGAAGTATCGAATCGCCAACACTTTTCATAGACTCAGATTTAGTCGTCTAAAGAAGCGATCCACCTTGCTTTCAGTGTTCATGACAAAGCCAGAGGTGTACCTTGAAAGCCTTGTAAAGTTCTCTTCATACACCCTGATGGACTCATCTTCCATCTGCTTGAGTCAAAGGAACTATGGAGGGTTCGAGGAAAATATTTGTTGAAAAGCATCCTCTTGAATTCCTCCCATTCTATGGAATCAATTTTCTCTTGGGACTTTGTATTCTTGATCATTTTCCACCACTGATCATCTTTCCCATCAAAATGATAGACTGCCGGTACAAATTTTTCTTCTTCTGAGCACTGGAGGATAGAGAAAATCTGTTCAATGGAGTTAATCCATTGTTTTGAGGAGGGGATCAGAAGACCCACTAAACATGGGAGACCTTTTCCGCATGAAGGATTCTACGGCAAATTGATTTTTCCTTGGAGGAGGGGGATGTTCCACCTGATTCAAGTTATTATTCATAACTCGAGCCAACTGAGCAAGTACTTCTATGAAGTTTTGAGCACCCGATTCCTTCACATCAGGCATGTCGTTAGGGAAATCATTACATTGCCTATCACATTGGATGTTGGAACATGTTCTTCTATTTCCCGCCATTAACTAAGAAAAATAATGTATAATTAGATGTCATTAATACTTATCTATTGATTATAAAAAGAACCTTTGAACATAAAAGTATGAACTTATAAAGAAGAAGTATATCCTGACTTGTTATTCCTTAGGTTTATATCTAGGTTATCCTCGATCTATTTCTTAACTTATATTCTTATGGGCTTATTTTTTCCCCTTAATAATGGTTTGTACTAATCTCGTGAATCTATCAAAGCATATCCATCGAGAGTGTCATAACCAAGAGTGAAACAAGGGCTATTATCGTGCACTAGTTCCCATTTGAGTCTAGATCAAAGTGGTGTTTTTGGGTTTTACACCTAGATACATCTATGCCAGAGCAACCTCTACCTACTCGTATCCAGACAAGGATGTATTTTCTTGACAAACCACTTAATCTATACTCACCAAAATTTAGGAATGTTTTCTTATACTTAGTCTCATCCTTAAGGTTCTCAATAAGGTTCTCTATTCCTAATCTCCAAAAATAACTAGAACATCCTCTGATACCAACTATAGCAACCCAAGAATTTTACATAAAACATTTCATGATTTTATGTATAATTAATCATGAGAGTACAAGCCAAGGATCGATAAGTCTAGTGTCTTGGAATACTAGTTACATATAACACAAAACATGGGGATAAAAAAATTCTTTATTTAATCTCCATAAAGAGATTATAACTTCTTTTAAGCCCTTACATCTACATAGGGTACACTGGGGAACACATGAAAAAAGGGATGATCTAAAAATCCCAGTAAGGGAATGAACATAAGGATACATCTCAAGCACATGAGTTAGGAGGCATGACATAATGATATCCAAAGTATTAACTTATAAAATCATTTAATATAAGAATGGGATCATATAAACACAGAATCATATAAATGTAGTATAATTATAAAACATTTCTGTAGTATGGGTCAAGGCTAACTACCAATCCCGTTTCCCATTTCAGTATGGGTCAAGGCTAATCGCCAATCCCGTTTCACATCGCATCTCATGAGACTTATCCTTACCAAATGCATTGGAGCGCTATCTGGGTGCACCCATATCAACATTTTCATGAATATTATTTACACATAAATATTCTTACCACATAAATCTTGTTTCCACATGAGTAATCATACATAATCAATTGTTCATAAATATATGGTTACCCATGGGGAGAATTGGGTACCACAATCATGATATAAATCATAACCAATGAGTGTATCATGAAAGTTTCCATGAAATAAAGGGATTAGAAAATACATGTACATTCATAAGGTAATTTAGGCATAAAACATGGTAGGTGGTAACAAATAGAAGTGACATCACATAAGAAATGTATTTGAGAGACTTTAGCATTAAAACATTTTTGTGTGATTTTAAGGAAAATAATATAGAGATTTTAAAATAGTAAAGAAGAAATTATTTTATATAAAACCAGAATTTAACCAAGAAAGTTTTCATAATAAAAATACTTAATTTAAAAAGACAATGGTGTATTAAAACAGAAGATAGAGTGCACTTGAAATTGGGTAAAAGTTCGGGAAGTTCCTTCAAAACGAGTGTGCTTATTGGAAATTATCGTGGAGAGATTCACTAAAAAGCATGTATATCCACGAAAGAGAATGAGAGTTGGATCTTAGAACATGATTTTGGAGCATATAAACAGAATGTTTAAGTTCTACATAAAAAGAAAAGACAAATTTTTTTTCTGGTAAAAAGAAAGATACAACAACCCAAAGGAATAAAGGAAGTTCAGGTAAAATCCATTATGGTTTATCGGCATGGTATTAGGTGTAACTAAGAGGGATTGATGAGAGAGATAAGGGGTTTATAATCACTAATAAAAAATTATGGAAGTGTGGGGAAGGTGTATAAACATACCCCATCACTTTATATTTCACAAAAAGGCATATCATAGACAACAATCTTGAATAAGAGTGAAAAGGGGAGGATCCCTTACCTTAAATCCGTTGGTGTTCTCCACTTGTTATTAATGACCTAAATAAACAATTTAGTCTTATTAATTAATAAGTCCATAACCTATTATATATTAAATTTATTTATTATAACCCTTTTTAGTTCATTCAAATCCTTTTTCATTAGTTACAAGGTTTAATTTCATTGTTCGGGCTCGTTTGTTTACTTGGCTTTAAAAGATCAGTTCACTTATATTCAAGTTTGGATTATATGAAAGATGAAAGTGGATATCCAGAATTGAAGTTATATTATTTAGTTCATATAAAGGAGATTACATGATTTTAATTTTAATTAGGTTACTTAGAGTGAAGTCTAATTATTATATATATAACCATAGTGATAACCATTTTTGTTAATCAGTGGATTTGATTACAAAGAATGTGTTTTGCCTTATAACTTAATTCCATTTGTACCAAAGGATTACATAAGAAAAATAGAATATATTACATATATAATTATCTGGTTCAACCATAACACAAATGTATTCATGACCATAATTAAAGATAATAATATAAATTGATAAACCGTTGTCCTTGAATGTGCTAAATTATTATATCTCAAACAGTGCTTCCATTTCTTTCAAATAAAAGGTTGGGGAAAGGAGAGAAGATAATGAAATATACCAATAGCATGAAGATATTCCATTACATGTATGTTACTGTACTTATCATACTATTATGGTGAAGGGAGGTGAGGAAAGAAATAAAATATAAACGAACTTAAAAGAAAAGAAGAAATTGGGAAGAGAAATTTACCTCTTGAGACATCCTCCTTTGAGAACCTCTTAAGGGGAGAGGTTTTGGTATTTTGAGTAGGCTGAGAGATTTTGGATGTGGGGGAGGACCTTGGGGAACGATTTGAGAAGAATAATGGCAAGGAACAAGGCTTGAGCGGGGTGGAGAGAAGAGGGAGTGAAGGGGGGTTTTTATAGTGGAGGAGAGGAGGGATTTCATAATATTATAATCATTAATTTAGTATTTCTTCCCAAGACAAGGAATAATAAGTATTCTGGGACCAATAATAGTGATTTTATCATGTGATCCCTAACCAAGTGGGATTACATCAGCAGAACATCATAGATGACTCAGTTGATCCATTATTTAGCATTTATTGTGAATTATCAGATTCTACTATTCATCAAAAATTCAAATATTTCAGAAAAATCCCAAAAATTAACCCTAACCATTTTTTAATGTGTAGAATACAAAAATAAAGTCCATTTTTCAAAAATAATTTTCTAAATATGATTATTTTAATATTTAAATAAATTAATAATTTATTATCAAAACAAGTTTTACAACATTCATTAACTTATTCTAAAATATAAGTATATCGTACTTCCAACTTGAATATTATTTTTATACCACCAGAGGTGAGGATAGAATTAATTAGGGTATATAACTATTCATAAGGGTATGTTACTATTCATTAGGGTAGGTTACTATTCACCAAAAATTAAGTTTTCCTTATCGGACTCCAAATAACTTACTGATTATGACGGTGCATGCCAGATTTTTGAAAATCCAAACACAGAAGTGACAAAATTACATTTAAATTCCACTTAGCACTTAGTAGTTCATTATATTGTGTTTTAATGTGATTTTATGACATAATTATGAGAAGTAAATTTCCATTGAAAAACATTGGGTCGTTACAATGTAACTTCATTAGAAGAGTCCGAAAGTCTCAATGGGATTTTCCATCAGCCATTAAGAAAAATTTCTTATGAAAATATTCTAAAATAAATGAATTCTAAAGGGAATAATTAAAATTAAATCAATGTTTAATTATATAATTTTTTAGTAAAATAGGGAAATAATATTGTAACATTACTGTTATATCTTTCCAAAGGGTTTCCTTCATTACAGTTTTCATGTGGTTTCATGAGTCAATATCAATCAGTACATTCATCCTCATTATGACCCTAAGAAAACTAATGAAAATTGACTATTTGGGGTCAATATGTTGGCCATGTTGATTCCCACCAACCTTAAATTTATACCCTAACTTATTTCCTTGATAATTTTATTCAAAACTATAATGCTGCGTTGTTTTTTTCATCAACATGTTGTTGATCCCCTAATAATTATATAGTTTCATCATCAATAGTCTATTATTCCTCAAGATTGGTAACGTCATCATATTCAGAAGACATTGTCTGTATGAGTAGTCAAACATTTAATTTATCTCTTATAACAACAATATAATACACTCCATGTATAAAAGTCTATGATTTCATGCATCTTGCATGAAAATTGTTACTGTCTTGAACAAGCATACAATACTTCAATACTATAGTGCCACTAACCTTCACTGCCTTTATTTGACCTATGCTCAGATTCTTGATTTCCTTCCATCTCTGGATGATGGATTGGACTCCATCTTTCCCACTATCCTTCCTCCCATCATTTTGGTTCAATAGTTCGTTGATGACATACCCCCCAAACAGTTATTATTGCATTTTTTGTTTGATATTTATCTTTCATCTTTTTGGGACATCCACCTATGTTTCTTGAACTAATCTAACCAAAAGTCACCCTATAACATGTACTGGTGATCATTTTGGATGAATACTACTTAGAGTAATTGAAACAACATAGAAGAGATGGGGGATGAGTCTCAAGTAAAAAAAAAACAAAATAATAACTATTGATGAGATGAAAGTCAATTTTCCAATAAAGTTAAAAAACAACTTCAATTTAATTTTAATTATGGAATATAACTTATTACATTAAAAAATGAAGTAATGAACATTAAAATCCACATTACTTCCACTTATATTCATTTAATTCCACTCACAAACATTTCTTATTTTCCACTTCCTCTGAAATGTTTCTTTTTTTCGTAGGGCTTAGAGGAGATACAAACTTGTGGTGGTATTGGTGTGAAGTGTATGAGAGAGATTGGAAACCATCCATTTCTCTAAACTGCCAAGAGAAATTATCCTAAAGATGATTCCAAAAATAGTTTTGGATATATCTACGCATTGTGGTAGGAATACCTTTGAGAGTCAGACTGAAAACCTTTTAAATTTATCAAGGGTGAAGGGGAAGAGAATCAAAAGGTGTGTTTGGCATATTTTTTGTTCACAAAAAAATGGCCAACATGAGTATTTTCTAGAGGCCACTCATTGTAGTAATATTCCCTTCCAAGTATGATTAACTATAGAGTTATAATAGGATCCAATGTGACAACACTCAAAATAAAATTAATTTTTGATCAAATGTTTTTAAAATTAACCGAGTGAGTCACATAAGTAAATTCATATCAAGAAACCAAAAAAATTCATTCATTATGTTTTGGTTAATTTTTAAGTTTAATTTTTTGTGTTCTCAGTAAGTAGTAAATAATGAGGAATAGAGGATGAAAGAGTTGAAGAATGAGTTGGGAGATGTGGTATTCAATTCCATAGCAGCAACTTTGATGGATATTAATGAATACAATCAAATGGGAGGTATGTCATCAAGGAACTTTAGAACTACAATGATGGGAGGAAGGATAGTTTGAAAGATTGATTCCAATACATCATAAAGAGATAGAAGTTAATCAAGCATGTGAGGATGGATTAAATAAAGGTAGTAAAGGTTAGTTATACTGTATTATTGAAGTATTATATCTCTATTCAAGACAGTAACAATTTTCATGCAAGATGCATGCAATTGTGAATTTTTATGCATGGAGTGTATTGTATTTTATATCAATCTTACAAAAATGAATCCTTATTTACACAAACTTATTCGTTAAACTCATGGCCATTTTTTATGAAAATTTATTTATGTTGCTTACGACTATTATGTGTTGTATGCTTCTTTCACAATAGTGGGTGGAGATGCAGTTTGCATGAGTCTCGTATGAAAAATAAAATCAAAATATGCCATAATAATGATTTAAAAATATTTAAAATAACTATATATACCCATTATAATATCTCAATTTAGAAATCTACCACATGTTACATCCATCTTATCTAATTGTATCAATACTCATCAACTTTGAGGAAACTCTCAATTTCAATTGAGGAAGATATACCCACCTGTGCCTACTACTATTTCATAACATTTACACAGATTACTATTTTTCCATATGTTTACTTATAGAGAATATTGATGTTAATAACATTATGAATAAGTTCTGATACCAATCCCAGATGATATATAAGATTCTCATAAATAAATAATAGGAAGATTTTGTGTCCTAAGACCATCAACAAGAGTATAATGTACTAGGATTGTACCTATCACTATATAAGAACCCTATCTAGAATCATGCATAGACTACTCAACCATAAATAATATATCAACCATATATAATGACCCTTCATATAAGTAATAGATCAAAATTACCATTGGAGGTTCCCAACTAACCACATCAATATAAACGTTTCACCTCAAAGAGGCAATAAGGATTAAAGTGTCATAGGAACCTACACCGATGGAATCACTCAAAAAAGTCTGTCCAATTGAAGAGTAATTGGAATACCTCCACTATAATGTTCTTAAAGAAATGAATCTCACCCCAATTATATTCTATATCACTTATGTATACTCAAGATTAATCACCTTCCAATTTTGGATATTTTTTAATCCACCATAAGATCCCTCCAATAACGTACATCCCTTTAAAGGTTGATTTTTTCAACTTATTCTTAGTATTGATCTATAATTTGTTTACTCTTATAAATGAAATGAATCTATTTAATAAAATCCAAAATTTATTATTATGATATATTACAAATAATTATTAGTAGAAACATGGATACAATAAGTTCCCATCATTGTAAATTATGCCACATAGCTTGAAGTAGATCTACAATTACCTCTAGGACATGAGTATCAATATAAGTTATATCATACAAAGTATGTTCATTGGATCCTTCCTATGGATATATAAGGGTCATGTTGGTGACATATTCTATATTAATGCAGAGATTCACATAATTTTTCCCTAAAAAAACAATATTTTAGAAATATGAACAAAATAATCTATATTAAATGTGAACCCTGACCCCTCTCTCTCATTTATTTCCTTTTTAATAATTCTTTTTATAATTTATATATAATTTTAAAGATGTTAGAAGCATTATTCTAAATATAATTATGAAATAACTAACTAATAGTATTGATAAAGTGGGTTACTAAATAAACTCATTCAATTAATAAGTTATATAAACCCAATCATCACTAAAAACTAAATAAGAATGAACTATTTATTTATTATTCATGTTTTTATTAATATAAATTTATAATTGATTATAGGAAAAAAATTAAACAAAGACACATAAGAACATGAAATTTTAAATATTCTTACCGACTCCTACCTATCAACTCCTAAATAAGAGGCATGAGACTCGAGAAGACAGATTAAAGAAAAAAAATCTAGTATTCATTTGGTAACTCACGTATCCAAAAAGTAATGCTATCCATACATATTTATGGATTACTTATTATTTCTATAAAGTTTTTTATTTAGAATATAATCAATACCAATATCCCTAGTTTTACTCTGATTCCATTTTGTAAATTTTTTGACCTAGTATACCCAAATAGTTCCCAATTCAATTCAGTATATTACCCCAGACACACTTCTCAATCCCTAAAGTTTAATGCCAATGCTATGGGATATAAATAAAATGTTTGATAAATGGGTTAACCTCTTCAATATTTAACTAAACTCAATTTTATAATTTTATAAATCCAACATTACCTCTATAGTAGCGTTTGGTGAAAAATCTATTTTTTTATCCATACAGGCCTATACAAATATGTCGACTGTCCTTACCATATGAAAACATTATTATCTTTCTTCAAAACCATTTTCTATGGAGGAAAAAATTGAAATATAACCCCTCATTTTATTTTAGTGGCTTGGAGTTGAGATGTATGATTGGTCAATGTTAAGAACAACACAAAAATGAAAAATGTGGAAACCAAAAAAATCAAAAAATGATAGAGGAAAAGTAAGAAATAACACACATTGGATTATAGCCTTAATTAATCTGAGGGAACATAGAGGAGTCAGGTTGGAAGTAGAGTAGTTCTGCAAGAGTTTGAGAATCGTGAGTGACTGTGTTGGAGTTGGGGTTATTTTAAATATATTGGGGACACTTTTAATATCACTTTTAGAAAAACACTCGTAAAGATCCCTTTTATCAGCGCTAAATTGATTAGTGCTAATAAAAGGGATATTTATCAGTGCTAAAAGAGAGTTGATAAAAGACATATTTATCAACACTAACATTTTAGCGCTAATAAATATGTCTTTTAACAGTGCTATTTCAACACTAATAAAGATTGATATTTATCCACACTAAAAAATCACTAATAAATATTCTTTTTATCTGCGTTAAAACTTTAGCACTAATAAAGGTTTTATGATTAAAATTAATTAAATAAATTTATTATAATTTTATAATTATTTAAATATATATAACTATTTATTTATAATTATATAAATACTTATCTAAAAAAATAACTATTTATTTATAATAATTATAAATATATAAATTTATAAATATAGTAAATATACATTTATAGATATATTTATTTATAAATATTTATATACAAATATATTTTTAACATTATTAGTAGATACATAATCTTAAATACATTCATTTTAAAAAGGAGTGAAGTTGAATAATTCAAAATGAGTACACTTTAAAAATATTGAAAAAATGGATATGTTTTAGTAATTATATATAAATTATTAAGAAAATATGGATATATATATATATATATTTAAGTGGATGAATACATATTTAAAATAATAAAACAAAGTTAGTAAATATATATAAATAAATAATAGAAAATGATCAAATTCAAAAATAAAATAAAAAACAAAAAATATTAAAAATGAATACCCTAATTGTAATAGTATTAAAAACAAATAAATAAAATTAACCAATTAAAAACATAATATATTAAATTTATCATGTTATAATGAAATTCTAAAATATACTAAAATTTGAACAAATTGCATAAATATTAGGTGTATGTCCTTCTATATATTGTGTAAATATATTTGTGTGTGCGTTTGTTTATACAAATGAATTGATTACATATATATGTGTATGCGAAATCAATATAACACATGAAGTTTGATATATGTTAAATTAAAAAATCAAATAATATTAAAAATTAATAACACATTAATATGTTTTTAATTAACATTTTATTCATTTAATATATATATATATATATATTTTATTATTATTAATATATATATATATATTAAACTTATTTATTTTTATTAGTAACTGTCTCATTAATAAATTTATAAATAATTTTGTAATATATTCATTTTTAATTTTTTTAATTATTACAATTTATTTATTTTATATATCTATATTCAATATATACCATTTATTGATATTTATAATATATATGTATATAAAATCTATTCATTTTTATCAATAATTATTTAATTAATAAAATGTTTAATATTTTTCTTAATTTACTCATTTTAAATTTTTATTTGTTTAATTATTTCATTTCGTTCATTTTACATATCTATATTTTTAATATATACTATTTCTTAATTTTTAAAATTTATGTATATGTATATTAAATTTATTCATTTTTAACAATAATTATTTAATTAATGAAAATGTTATTTTTTTTATTTTTTATTATTTAATTATTTCATTTTATTTTGGAACTTTATTAGCCCTAAAAATAAAGCGCTGATAAAGGGTAACCTTTATGAGCGCTAAAATAAGCACTGATAAAGTTGTACTTTATCAGTGCATTTCGCTGGCAGTGATAAATGCCTGTGCTATTAAAGGCATTTTTATAGTAGTTTCACCACTCTATTTTCTATTTCCCTAGTTGAAATTCTCATAGCGATGCTTCCAAATCTCAGAATACGTACCTCTTGGTCATCCAACAGAAACCACATGCATTTAACTGAAAGTCTACTTCTGGCACCCCTTAGAAATGAGATACTGATTTACTATTTCATCAAACATTTTTAGATGAAAATTTTTAACTTGGGACTTAATCTAACATTTAAGTCCTCTTGGAAATGATTCGCTGTAGTAGCCTCCTCTCCTACCAATACTAGGACCAAGAACTAAAAATCAATAAAGCAACCAACATAGTCTATCAAAAATATACTCCCCTAAGTTAACCACATAAACTCCGTTGCTTTCTATTTCTTTAGCATCTCTTGGTAGAAATGTTCGAGAAACCTTTCTTGAAAGTCTTTCCATACCATGTTATCTAGCTTCCCATCCCAAGTCTAAATGTTCCACATGTATTTTACTGATCTGCAAAATATGTTAGCATCCAATTTAACTCTCTTCTAAAAAAGAGTCTCTAAATTTTCAAGGACCATCCGGATAGACTCAATCTAGAACTCAGTTACCTTAGGTCCACCCTCTCTAATGAAGGTAAGAGGGAACTGCAACTGGAATTCCTGTGTCATGTTAGATATATTCCGAAAAACCCACCTTAGGTCTCTATCCATAAAATGCATAAAGCAAGAAAATTTCTCACGAAACTGGTATCTGGATCCTTCACCCAGAACTATCAGAGCCTTTGGGTCCCCTACTATAGGAACATTTCCATCCATGTCATCCTATCACCCTATTAACAAATGTCATCATGGAGGTATGTATCTATAATTCTAAACATACATCTTAGGACACATAACATATCATTAACACATTTATATAAGACGTATTTACTTAAGTCTATAATAGGTATCCCTCATATTTCAGCACATGGTCAAAACTGAGACACTATCACTTCCCTCAACCATTACTCATCTGGTTCATGGATAACATAGGGTAACACACTTTCATATTTCATGTTTTCCCATTAGACACCCATTTATCCATTTTATATTACCACCATTAGCATCATCGAAAATTTTCAATTTCTTTTTATTCACCATTTAATTTTAAAAAAATACTCCACATAGAAGAGCATTATCATTAAAACCATTTACCCAAAACCTGATTTTTATATTCATACCTAAAATGATGCATGTCACATAAAATCCTGTGTGCCCAGAATGATTTTTGTATACTCAACTTCCATTCCATACTGATCTATGAGTAAAATCTTTTACAATAATAATATCACACAACAAGTGCATCACCAATGGTGAAATAATATCCAACTGTGAAAGAAAACATCAATAACAATAATACCACCCTAGGTACCTAGGTTTTCACCTATACATGGGTTAGATACTCCCATACACGAGCTCATAGACAAGTAATGGATCATCCTAGTCTCCTGTATACCTTTACCAAATAGTAAGATAGTAGAAAAGAAAAGACAACCACCTTTGATACCACTTTTCAATATCTCGACCCAGGTGCCACATGTTGGTTCCCTGAGCCAGTTAATTACATGAGCTCATGCACACCTCCCCGTATTCCAGAGTCTTCCAACTAGCAGCGAGGGTCTAATATGTAATGTGGGGATACTATACCCTCATTATTAAGGAAACACAATAATGATAATTAATAAATAATATCCAAATGATAATAAAAATAACCAGAATAATACCATCAATAATAAAGACCAACATCACATAATAATCCCAAAACATGGATAAATGACCATAAAACAAAATAGTTGTTATTTCATGCCATAAAAAGTGTAAAGTGTTAAATTCAAACCCAAAGTAAAGACACACTGATGAATCCAAGGTAGGTCCGGAAATCATGTCTAGTTCCCTCACACATGCTCCATCGCAAATCCCAACTCAACCATTTAACATAGGGCTCTTTCCCTTATCCTGTTCAGCAAACATGAAGTCTATTTGGGTACCAATTAGGTAGCCTGAGTAGGATGTGAGTACAAATTAGTAGTCCACCACCCCTGAAATCTAAAACAATATCCAATATACAATAGTGAATTCATTTTTATAATAAGAAAAGTATAATGATAAGGAAAATAGTTTTTACATTTACTTATTCTTTAATTAACCACACATGTACCTAGGTTCACAGTGACACCCAAAACAATAATACCCACTTTGGCCTGTGACAAAGTATGGACATACACCATAATAATATATTATTTTAATCATTCATAGGTTATAATTAATGAATTATTTTTAATTTTAAAATCATATAATGGGGGCCTAGAGAAGCAGTCTGTCACCCCATGGGTATTTGGAGCAGTGGTCGCTGCCCAACAACTCAGTGATCATATGCAAATAAATATAAATATATGGGGGCCTAGAGCGGATGTCTAGCACCCCATTATTATTTGGAGAATCATTCCCTATCCAAAAACTCATTGTTCACTTCATTCACAATATGACATACGATGGTTCCACAATCATAACACATTTATCAACCATATTTATAACACATTATTCAACAAATTTTAGAAACCCATTATTCCATAAAATTTATAATCTCATTATTCAACCAATAAATTAATTAAATTTAAAATAAAATGAAATTTCCAAACATGGAAATTTCAATTTCTCAATTGTATATATTAAATTATAATAAATACTATGTCAATTATCAATTAGTACACCTAATTCATGGTCATTGGAAAACGTTCACCAAACCAAAACACTCAATTTGAAGTTGAACGATCAATTTCACAATGATATAAGAGATTTAGGACAAAAAACTAGGACCAAGATCCAAAAAAACACAAAAATTAAAACCTAGATCAAAACCATCACCAACGGAGCAAAAATCACCCCTCTTCACTGGGAAAGAGAGAGGGAGAGAGAATAATATAAATGGGGAAGAGATTATATTTTATAGAGAATTAGATCCTTCTATTGGATCATTAATTATCCAAGAAATGGGTTATAGAAGCCTTGTAATCCTTTCCAGGACATCCAAAAAATGAAGGAAGATGTTTCAGGGCGAGCGAGGGTGAATGGGGACAAAACCATCGGGTTCGGGAATTTTAATAAAATTTTCACTGGGTTTTCAACTTGCACACATAGTTTTTTTGGCAGAGGTTCACGATTTAAAAAATAGTGCCTCTTAACCATGTGCCCCTATTCTTGGGGTGCACATTTTCTCCTAAGTGGCACACATTTTAAAGAAACATGCACCCATGATGAAAATTACCTCTGTTTTAGGGTGCATGGTTTGGGGAGGGAGGGTGAACAATTTTTCAAAAACATGTGGCACCTCCTGTGGATCTAAAAATGGGTGTAAAGTTTCCTGGGGAAAACCAAACAATTTTTCATAATGTTACACCAACCATGGACAACCCCATGGGCTTTCAAATTTCTCTAAATTCACCCAAAAAAAATCTATAAAACCAAACCATTCTATAAACAAAAAGGGGTAAAAGTGTACCTAAAAACAAACACAAGGCATCTCCAAAATGGCCGAGATCTTATATAAATACTCCAATACTTCCAATTCAATGATTTTCATAGAATAGACTACAACTTTGTTTAAATGTTAATTCTTAGGTCAGGGAATTGAGTTGGGTAATTCCTATGTTACCCACACATAAGAAATTGAAATCCTTGATAATTTGTAACTCTGTGACCTTATTTTACACACAGATAGCATCTTCCTCTCCATTTGATATATTCCTCCAGGTTCTTCTTCTTGACTTCTTGAAATGTATGAAGCCGAACCGTCTTTCCTCTATGTTTATAACATGAAATTTCATAAAATTTCATCTTCCTCTTATTTGACGTGTTAGTAATCTTACCGAAGTTCATGTTATTAATTGTATATCATGATGGTTGATTTGGAATAATCAAAATATCTTTCCCTCTATTCGTCATCCAATTTAGTTTCTCATAATCACCAAATTTTTCATCAGATTTAATTTTAATATGATTGCTTATTATTCAAGCCATTGACTAAAACCAAAAAGCATAGTGTGAATAAAAATACTCATAGTGGGAAACCACATAATCAGGAAAAATTACTTATAGGATGTCTAAATCATGAATACTTCTTTTCAATATATGACACCTTAGTATTAACCTAGTACATTCATAGTCATTAATTAAATCATTCATGATGATTCATAATGAATTTGTAAATTTTGAATGAATATCCCCTGAGATTGTCAAACCATGTGTGTAGTAAGGAGTATTATTCTGGACCATATGGTAATCAAGTCCATCTCACTACACTATTTCTAGAGTTGTTACACCTAGATAACTTTGTGCATGAGACACATCCAATTTTAATACCTAGACAGGGATGAAATTACTTGGAAACCACTTGCTTTATCCTTTACAAAAAATTCCATGAAATTTTCCTATGCTTTGAGTCATCCTTATATTTATCCTTATATATATCACTAGAAATATCCTCAGAAATATCCCTAGGTATATCACTAAAGTCTTCTCATCCAAGTTTCCAATGGTTAACTAAGCATTTCCACTAATACCAAATATAGAAACCTAGGCTTTTCATACATGGATATTATAAATTTTTAGGTGAGTATTCAATACATCACACAAAAATAGGCCTAAGGACTATAATAGTTTAGTGTATTTGGAAAATTGGTATATATTCTTCTAATCTGGTGAAAGATCTTGAATGTTTCCCACAAAGATCTTCCCATTTAGTACTCTTTATAGACATACCCTACATAAAAACTTTATTCATAACTTGGGGAAAGGAAAAATAAGAAAGGGTGAACTCAGATGACCAATAAGGGTAAACATGAGAAATTCATAAATATAATGTGGGCATAAGGGTATGAGAACATGAGAATAGAATATGAAAACCATGCGCTACATATCAAAGATCATAATATTGATTCATGACATAAAGATTGGAAGTTCACAAGAGATGAATCATAATGAAATAAAATAACATGATCTATGAGAGCATAAAACTATCATAAGAAATATATTTTTGGCATATGAATAAGCATAGAAAATTTTATTTCAAGGATACCCACCAATATATTCAGAAAATGTTTGGCATGGGATTATCACCTGTGTACTTGATTCAGGCTTGGGATAACCACCAGTGTACCCTATTTTTTAGGGTTGGGATAACCACCTATGCAACATAGTTTTCATGATTGGGATAACCACCTATGTAACCTCTAAGGTCACATAACATAAATCATCATCTGATTAATTGGATAGAGATATAGGCACCACACATAACTTAATGAAAATAATACATATGTGTTCCACAAGATCATATAAAATTTTTCATATCATAACCCATTAAATGAAATTTGTTTTATAAAAATTTCATCTTATTATAACCTATGGAAAAGATACACATTTTATAATCATTCCATTATTTCATTATAGAATAACCCATGTAAAAATAAATAGGTTTCTTAAGAATTTTATTGAGGTATAACTCGTAGAAGAGAAATGAGTTTCATAAAGAAATATTAATTATAGAAATAAAATAATTAGAGAAATAATAATAATGATATCATGGGATCATAACCCTAATGAATAATAAGTAAAATCAAAGGTCTTTATCTTATATGGGAAATGATTTTGAAAGATCACTTGGAACATTTCTTTATGGAAAAATAACTTTTCTTTGAAATAAATTTTTTAATACATAATTTTTTTTAAAAATCCATTTCATTTAAAATAAACTTGAAAACTTATAAAATAATCTTTTAAAACCATTTAAAAAATTTCTTAATGATAATATCCTTTCCACTTTGAAAAACACCTTAAAACATTTTCAAAATCAGTTTTTTTACATTGAAATTACTTATTACAAATCTAAAAATTTACCAAATATTAAGGGAAAAAACTTCTTTGAAAATAAATTTAAAAAACTATAAGGGAAGTTTAAAATATTTTAGCACTCATAATAGGAATAAATACTATTCATGCCATTTATGTGAAAAGTAAAGATTCTTCTTACATTTTCAGTAAAAGCTAAACGAGCATTCTTTGGAAAATGACATGAATATTAATTAATTTATTTTTTGTAGAAAGTCAAACATGGGTAAAAATGTTGTTTAAAAATCATAATATAATAGTAAAATATTTTTGAAAACATTTTTATGCAAACATGGTTTTGGAAGAAAACAGATTTCTGACCGAATAGATAAATAAAGTCTAATTTTATTAAAAACTTTTTATATATTATTCTAAGTAAAAAAGAGTATAATTAATGGTAATATCTATTTAAAATGTTCTGAAAATATGGAGGATAATAAATTAATGAGTTTATTTAGATATGGATCATAATATTTTATCATCAGGAACATAATCATAAATAATCTCGATAAATTATGAGATTGTAACATAAAATCATTACGACTTTAGTATCTTTGGATTGTAAGACCCATGAAGAAATAAGATAAAATTGAACTTATAATATTATGGGTATAATTAAATTCATAATATTACATGTCAAAGGGGATTTATATACACCTCATGAAGGTATATAAGTGCATAACATAACATACATCTCAAAGAAGTCAAATTGAGAAAACAATTTATTATCGTTTTAATAATCTTTTGAATCATAATCCAAAATAAAGAATAAAATAAAATTTAAATTTAAATATCATTAAAATAATGGTATTCTTGATATAACATGTCAAATTGTCAGTATACACCACACAAAATAAATGAGTGGTGAATCTTCATATGTCTCATAGAAATAAATGAGCGACAAAAATCCCTTACCTTAAGTGTTGACTTACGTCGTACATGTTCAAACCTTTGGTATAATATATATAAGTTTATTTTAAATATATTATGGAACACTATTTTTATATATGATACTCTATATTATTTTCTTATGACCTTTTATTACCCATTTATTAACAATTTAATGTTAAAATTACGTATTGGGAAAAAACCGCTATGTTTTTCATATATTTTTTGGTTTTTCATTTTGGTACTCATAATTTGATAATGGATCCATAATATATTTAATTTTTAATATTAAATGAATATATTATATATTAAACTTATATATATTTATTTATAGTACTATATAAAAGATAAAAATAGAAAACAAAATACACCGTCTATGGAGACTGTAGGCTGTTTGTCCGCCATAATGCTATTTCCATTTTCATGAAGTACTGAAATAATGAAATTTAAATGATATATTATAATTATAGAATAATTTTTATGCCATATATATCACACATTTTAATTAAACCCATCCTTATTACCTTTCATGTATATCATGAACGAATCACATCACTTCGTGAGGCGATAGTTCACCGTACACACGAGCGACGTCAACCTGTTCCCACAAAATGGAAAGAATAAAGGTATATGTGATATAAAAATTCCATAAGAATAATAATATCATAAATATAATATATAAATAATAAATCAATCATTATGTAAAATTGTAAGATGTGGTAATGGAAAAAAAAGACATCAGTTCGCAAGGTGGTAGTTCACCGTACACACAAACGATGACTTCATGACCCATTTTATGGAAGTGAATATGATTTTAGGTCATGAAATTAAAATAAAAAATATATCTATATTTGAGATACTGAGTTTATTATATCATAATTTTATAATAATAATTTAAGGAGGTAGAGAAAGAAGTAAAACAAAAATTCTCGTTGATTAACATTACCTTTTCTTTGGGTATCCTCTTTAGGTTGGCAGCAAAAGCCTTCCAAGGTTGGATTTTTATAAAAAATTAGGCTTATATGATGATAGGAGGGATTTTTAGAAGCTATTTTTTTCATCTGTGTATTAACCAAGAGGTTTTTAAGGTGTAAAGAGGAGAGGAGAAGGGGTGTCCTTTTAGAAGTGAGGAGAGTGACACACTTGTAATTTTTTGAAACAAAGAATTCCACCCTTGTTTTTTTTCATTTAACCTGAATAAAATAAAAGAAAATACTATAGAATATAAGTTATAATGTATAAATAGGATAAAAAATAGGTGTTAAACAAGTTTTGGGTCAATTTTGACCCCTAACTTTTTAGTTTAACCCTCGATAAATCCATTTTCACCTTAACTATGGTAAATATTTTTTTTACTATTTCACTATTAATTTTAGAAAAAAATTAAGTTGACCTTATTATATAATATAAATTATTATAATTACAAATATGGAATATTTTTTTTTCTAATTTAATTCATAGGAGTGTCAAAATTTTATTGAAAATTAATCCTGCATACATGACAAGAAAACGAGTTTTAAAAGATAAAAGTTTCAAAAGTTTACCTAGTTTTTATGTCCAATTTCAATATAAATTTTTTTAAAATTGAAGAAATTGAATTCATAGATATATAATTCAACTAATGTTACTTTAAAACTAAATTTAAATTTAATTTAACTTTATAAATAATTTAAACAAAAGGTAGTTTTCAATTAAAATTTCGTATTTTTCAGTATTCATCAAAAAATTAATATTTTTAGAATATTATAAAAAATTCACACAAATATAATCCTGAAGATATGATTTATAAAATTTAATTTATTTTTATCAAATAAATTTTATAAAATTTTAAAAAATTAAAATTTTAAAAAACTCACAAAAGTAATGAAAAATTGGGTTTCCAATAAGTGTATTTTTCAAGCATAAGAAGATTTTATATTAACTCTTTGTCTAATAATAATCACTATATTAATATTAATAAAAAATTATTTATATATAATCTATACATTTAATTTAAAATATTATTTATTAGGGATTATTTTAATTAATTAAAATGGAGAAAGGTTATGCACTTTAAAACAGTTTTCAGAAACCCCCCTTTTTTAAAACCCTAAACTATACTTATACTAAAATAAAAAATAAAATTGATTAAAAAGTTCTTAAATGGATTAAATATAAATAAATAATACTTATTTTACTTTAAAATATAATAGGTAATTTAAATTACTTAATTTATTGAAAATAAATGATAGTTTAAAAAATCTATATTTTCAATATTTACTGAAAAATCAATATTTTCCGAAAAATACAAAAATTTCCCCATGAGTTAATTTTTATGTGATTATTTGAAAAATGAAGTTCATTTTATCAAATTTTGTTCAAAAATATCTATAAATTAATTATAATATTTTGTTTTCATAAAATTCAATAAAAATCATTTTTGAAGAAAACATATTTTTGATGAATATATTTACTTTACTAAAAATTGATTGATTATTTAGTTTGAATTTATAAATAATTTTTTATTTTTATTTATATTTAATAAATTAGTCAATACTATTCATACCCTTTTATTTAACAACTAATTTATAATGGTCAAATTTAAAATAATTTTATTTCATGGTTTACAAAAGCTCGGTGTTGTGTATCCTGAATGCTGTCGAATAAATTCATTGTTGCATGTAATTCAAGACATACTCAATGTTTTTAATAACACAATTTATCTAAAAAATTAAAATAATTTTGAAATAGTATTTCATAAAATTTTGGGATATTACAATCCTCACTTTCTCAGTTTATTAGAATAATCAGAGTGTGTATAACGCCTAAAAACATTATTTTTCTTCCCATTTACATCCTCAATCCAAAAATTTAATTCATCAAAAAATGTTCCAAGAACTCAGCTTTAAGTTGTCCATTTCTTCACATATTACAACTCTAACTTGGGGGACTACACCTTTCTATCTCAATCTCACAAGGTAACTGGGAAGACTAAACCTTCATTTCACTACTTTATGCGATGACTAGGCAGAATACACCTATTATGTGTGACTCACACTGGTGAAAAAGATATATTTTCTATATAATTTTATCTTAAATAATAATCAAATTTACCCCTCAGGTATATTGGTATTTATAGTCAATAATGACAGATTTTATCACTTCATTAGTTAAAAAAACTAGGTTAGTCATTCTTGCACCCATGGATGTGAGAAAAATAGGGTTTTATGTGATATGATTTACTGATCATGAAAAAGAAATAATGGAGGGAGAAATCGACCATTATTTCAACATGAATAAAGATTTCAAAACTCTCTCTCCACACCTCTATTTCTCCCACAGGGAGATCTTTTGTGTCTTTCACAGGATATAAAAGCTCTATTGGCTTTAATGAATACAAGAGTCACACCAAGGCCTCCTTATATATTCTTTGTGGGAGGATTCCTTGTTTTAAACAACTCCTCCACCAATCCTCACCATCCATTGGACTTTAAAAATTTCAACCACCTTCACATTTTCACAACTCCCATGGATTCCAAAAGAATAGCTGTTACACAAGTGAAAAATGAAGCACCCAAGATAGAAGTCTTCCATGGTTTGTGTGGTTAGTGAGCCACCCACCAACCATGGTAGTTGGATATTATCTACATCAATTCTCCCCCTCTAGCTACAATCTATTAAAGTATATGAAAAGGGCTAGATTCTCCTGAGAAACTTATTTTTTTAACATATTCATCAAGTTCTCCTTCGTGTGGATCCTCAAAAGTCTTTGTAGCTTTCGATCCAACACTTTTCATATCCAATGATAGCTAATTCAGATATTATTATTGATATTCTTATAGATCCCCTTCATTAGTCAGCAATAGGTACTCCGAATATGAGTATTTTTTTGATGGAATCCTTCCTCGTAATGATATTTGAACCTATAAAATTTTAGGTTTAGGATGCACAACATCACCTAGATCTTATGATGGTTATGAAACTTCTTCTGGAGAGGATTGAGTCTACCCCTACTCAATATCCTCTTACACTACCTCATAGTCTGTTTTCGATGAGTATTCTTTCACATCCTCCTCTTCATTGATGGGTGGTGATGGTATAGGTGTTTGATCATGAATTTATTCCTGGATACTTTCTATTTGAGGAATTATAGGATTTTTAATGTCCTCGATCATCTGGTTCTCGTGGAATACAACATCTCTACTTCTAATTTCCTTCTTCTCCTTCCGGTCCCAAAGTTTGTATCTGAACTCCTCAACTCTATAGTCGATGAAAGTGAATGGATTAGATCTCCCTTTTAGCTTCTGACTTATCTCCTTGGATACATGTTCAAATAAAAAACATCCAAATACTCACAAATGATATTAATAGGTATGTTCACAAAACCATCTCTTCAGGCCACCCTAGGTTCCTTCTTGGTTATGGTTGGGGGATCCCCCTGTGTCTTTATTGTTTTTCCTTTTTCTGATTTTACCTTTTTACTCATCCCTTAATACAATAAAAAATTACATAATGTTGATGATGTAACTCAATTGTGTTGTGGGGTGCATGGGACCTTCCTCTCATGTTAAATGACATGAATCCTACAATAGGCATCAAATTACCAAGATGTTTACTTTCCTCTATTATCTAAATGAAAAAACTTCGACTTCATTCTAGTTTCACGCTCCACCATGGCATGGAACATCATAAATTTGTCTAGTACTTGTCCCTTATTCCACAATAAGAATACCCCTATACATAGAGATGCATTATTGATAAAGGATAGAAAATATTTTTTACCACCTTGTGAATCCACCTCCATGAGTTCAGATACATCAGAGTATACCAGATCCATAAAATCTTATCTCCTTAATAAATTGGTATTGAATGATACTCTAGGATTCTTCCCATAAAATTTCTATTTTTAAGGATCAAGTGATGCATAATTTTCAATACCAATGTACTTATTCTTCTTATTTAGGGTAGATAACCCTCTTTCACTCATGTAACCAATTATCCTATGCCACATATTGTATAACATATCTCCTTTCACTATTTTGAGGTTCTATGCACATATATTCACATGATTTTTGTACAATATACCACATATGTGTCCTCGGGTGATGACAGTGGATCCTTTTTCTATCTTCCATGCTCCATTACTAGAAATGTTGTCATAGCCTTGTCAGTCAAAGGCTATTCCTGATAACAGGTTGAGACGATTTCTTGGAACATGACGAACATCCTATAGGGTGATTTTGTATTAAATTTTCTTCTTAACTTGGATATCAACAATTACAAAAATATATTCTAAAATTGTATTTCCCATCTTGACTACCCCAAAGTAACCATCTTGATAAGTTAATAAGAACTCATGATGTAGAGTGACGCGGTACAATGCTGTACTATTGACCACCCTTTCGGTGTTATGGCCTGATGTATGAACGAATGTGTATTCTTCATCTTTGGAGAAAATAACAACCTATATGGTGATTCTCACATCCATATCTTCATTTATTATTTTTCAGTTTCTACTTTTTACATTTTATTGTAGAAAGATTTATAAATTCTTCTTCATGTGTCTCTCTATGCCACAATGGTAGCATTTATATGATGGTCTCCTACAATTGGTTGGAATTACTCTACTCTAGATTTGATGTTCTTTTCTTGCCCCTCGAAAACCTATCATGGATTGTACCTATATTTAATTTAAATTATTAAAATATTGGTGTAGAATATGGAAAAAAGCTCATTTTTGTGTCCAGAATGGTTGAAAATGATGGAATCAACTCCTAGATCATCGAAATTAGGAACCAATTAATCAAGATATGTCAAAATTAGTGTCAATGGAAGAGTTTGACCAATGATGTGTTGATGAAATGGTGATGATGTGGTGCACTAGATAATCTGGAAAAATCTCATCAAAAAATTCACCAACATTAGAACAACTCCATCTTATTTGGAAAGGGGTTACTGTCACACCCGAATTTCGAAAAAACTTTGAATGAGACTAGGGAGATCATTTTAGCTCCATTTTTGATATTTTTTTCATTATTGGAATTGGCTAGACATGAAATTCCAGAATATGCCATCATAACATGATTCCAAACAACTTGAATTTTCCAGTCACTAGAAAATATTCATTGCTCACCACCGTTTCCTCAAAAAATGGATTTGATACCAGTTTTTGTGATTATATGATCATGAAAAGGAAATAATGGAGAGAGAAACCAACTTAAATTTTTTTTTATCCTTAGAAAATGGAATTCTCATGTGTGTCCTTTTCGAACCCTCCACATAAACAGACCCCCCTCCCCACGAAGAGGTTACTCCAGAGAGAGCCCCAGTTGGGAAGGAGCCGTTGCCAGCCGAGATGGCAGAGCATCCTGGAGGGTGACAACCCGGGCTACAATGGTTCTTCAGGAAATCCGTCAGCACGGGTGGGTTGCGCCTCATTTTTCCCACCCAGTCAGAAATCGGGTGACCAGACAAGGCGAGTGGATCTCAGGGAAAAGTTTTTCCCCAAAATCAGACTCCTAGGATTTGAACCCTAAACCTCCCAAATAACAGCGTTATCGCACCCCTCTCCTTCACCACTACGCCCCTGCTGAAGTGAAAAAACCAACCTTAATTTCAACATTAATAAATATTAAAAAAATTACTCTTCACATCTCTATTTCTCCCACATAGATCTCTTTTAGATCTCCCACTAAATAGAGGATCTCTCTTGGTTTTGATGAATGCTAGATGAAATCCAATTCCTCCTTATATTACCATGGTGAGAGGATCACATGTTTGACATAAATCCTCAACCAATCACCACCATCCATTGTACTTCAAAAAATGGAATCCACATGCACCTTTGAAAACTCCCATGGATATGGAAAGAATAGTTGTTGCACATGTGAAAAATAAATCACCCAAGATGGGAGTCCCCTATGGTGGGTGTGGTTGGAGAAATAATGTAATGAAACAAACTTTTTCTAATGAAAATTACTATTAATCTGATTAAATGTATTATTATGTAAAATGGTTATATAAAATATGCACTTCCTTGGTTTTATGTTTTTAGATTTTAAAATACCGTTAAGAATTTTTACTGTTGCTAATTTAGCCATTGAATAGTGATAACATGATTAGTATAAATAAAAGGCTTTAAAAAATCCAATTTACACAGACAAAGGAAGTGATGACCTCATCTAGTATAAATTCTCCATATGAATCCCATTTTTCGAGGCTTGGAAAGGAGGTAGAATAATTGTGATTCACTCTTGACCAAGCCCAAACCGAGCTTCAATACGTTAAGTTTGAATAGAACTGCCTATGGGAGAAGTGGAAGTTGATAGAGATTACCACCTGAGTGATGTTATCCATTCCACCCCAAGAGTCTGTCACCATCACACACCTTACCCTTGGGTCTGTGCTAACATGAGGACTTGTACTATGAAACACCTGATAGTGGCATGGTTCTGTGTTGAAATGGATCTCTCTCGACCACCACCAGAAGTTGTGTGGATTTTTATTGAGGGGGAGTGTCAGTATTTTCAACCAATTGTATATGAATCTTGGATAAAATTTGTTCCTTATGTAATAGATAGGGCCATATTCATCTTGAATACTGGAAGAAGGCTCCGGTTTCTTCTAAGGTCGACCCCACTGGTCTGTCAGTCGGGCCCAATTCTCAGGTGGATGTTTCCGGGGAGGTACGCATGGAGGAATCTCCAGCTGTATAGGATATGGGGCCCCTATTTCCATGGGTGGTGATCAATCTGGGCAGGATCCCTTGGGGGAAGGCTGAGGGTGCTCTTTGGCTGCAGTTAAGAAAGGATTTCCAAAGGTTTTAGTACCACTTGTTTCAGATGTGTTTGATCGGCTGCGACGTGATCTGGGTGGCAGCTGCTCACCAAGAATTTCGGAAGAGGATATACAGGTGTGCGAGGGTTGTCCTGAGGAGTGGTCCCTTCCTACAGATTCATATCAGGATAGTTCATGGGCGGGCCAGGAAGTGAGGGAGTACCTCCGGAATTCTCCACAGACATCGTAGGAGGTTACTCCAATAACACCTGATGAAGCTGTCTTGGATGATAGTAAGGGGCATGACACCAGTGAGGCTCCATAGTGCCTGGATTTAGAAGATATCTATAATAATTTTAAATTTATGGGTTGAGGTCTTGAGTAGATAGGAGCTCAGGAGAATCCAAAGTAGGTCTCACAGGCCTCCTTTTATGCTGAGAATCTTAAAAGAGGGGGGGCCAAATGTGACCTATCAAAACAGGTTTATAGTGCTGGAAGAACACTTCCATCATAGTGAGGAATCTACTAGGCTGGGTCACGGACAATACCCATTGATTGATTCAAAAACATCCCAAGAGGAAATGGTTGAGGCTTCAGACCACAATGAGTCCAAAGAGCTGTCCATAGCAGATGACTACATTAGATTCTCCAAGCAGAAGGGAAAGAACAAAATCATCGATTCATATAGATTCATTTCAAACAATTAGAGGGCGTGTCAAAGGAAGGATTACTCCAACCTACCTATTCCTCCTATTACAATATCATCTTGTAAGGGAAAGTTATCTCCAAAGGCCTCTACAAAGGTTGGCAGTAAAACCCTGAGCATGTCCAAAGACCCTGGTCAACAGGAGGCGACTGCCATCTCTAAGGACCTGATTAAGGCAGGAAGCAATGCGAAGCAGGTTTCAAAGATAATTCCCAGTTCCAGATTGCCTCAGTGCTCAATCATAGGGATCTTCTCATGCTTTCAGATGAATAAATGGTTGAGGATGCTTTGGATATCAGGGAATTTAATAAGATGAGACCAATTCACGTGGAAAGTACAATAGAGCAAGGTGAGTGGGCTGATATATAGGCTTTAATTATTCTTTGAGGCTTCAACATGGGGAAGATTAGAAATTAGAAATATAAGAAATCTTGGGACAACTTGGAATTATATACAAGGGAACCTTGAAGGATTTCCCCAGCACTCAGGTAGATGCTATTCCCGAGGTTTTTTTTAGGGAAAATGATTCTAAACAACTCACTATTTTCTTTAATAGATCTGTTATATCCTTTAGTACTGAAACTATTTAGTTGTGAGGGTTCTCACTTTCCCCTTAAAAGTGCTTTCTTAAAAAAATTGTATTGTTAGTTAATATTCAATTAAGAAATCTATTTTTATGAATTAATGTGTTTTTGAATTTAAAAAATATTTTAAAAAATATTATTACTAAATTAATTTTTATTAAATATAAATGAGAATATAATTTTTATGAATACAATTAGAATTTTTATTAATGTTTGAAAGCTATTTCTGTCAAAACCCATGAATTTTTGATAAATGTCGGTTTTTATTTTAAAAGTAAAAACTCACATATTTAAAAAATTATTTAGATAAAATAAATATTATTTTTGGAATCAGGACATCAAAATTATCCAATGGTGAATTTTTAATGATTTTCTGAGACAATCAATTTTTTGGGTAAAAATTAAATACCGTTTAAATATATAATGTGTTTTATGACATCACAATGACCAAATAGTGATGTAATAAAGTACTATAATTTGGATGTTCGGCCCATATATGTTTTAACATTAAAATAATGTGATTTTAGGTATGTTTTATTTATTTTAAAAATCCTTAGTGGACCCTCTAAAACTTATAAAACATTTTAACATTTTAAAATTATTTCCTTGAGAGTGTGAATCACCTCCACATAAAAAAGCCTAATATTTTAATAAGTTCGTCCATTATCCTTATAAAATAATTTTTTACACTTAACTTTAGCAAAAACCATGGGAAATAACCATGGGATGGTTTTTGGATTTGATTAGTTTAATGTGTGGTGTCCAAAACCTAAATAATAAAGAATTCCCTCTCCTTGACTGTATAAACCCACTCAATATCCCATTAATCTTTACTCAAACCATTTGGATATTGAAAAACCATTTCCCTCCTCTCTATATAATCCTATAAAGGTGCCCCAATCTCTAAATAATCCCCTCTAAAGACTCTCTGAAGCCTTTGGGATCACATTTCCAAGTAAGGGATTTCTTCCTCTCTCATTTTTTCCAAGTTTCTTTATGTTGCTATACCATTGTCTTTTCAATTAAAAATGCTGGGTTATGAATTTTAACCTCCACAATACTTCCCTCCTAATTTTTTTATGATGATAGAACCATTTATCACTCATTAATGCCTCCATGTACACCCATTACCATGCCAAAATTCCGTAAGGGATTTCTCTCTCCTCATTTGCATTCAAACAATTGTTTTGTATTATGAATCTAAATCCCATTAAATATGTTTGGAAATGTATCTATATGTGACAATACCCTATCACTATGATTATGTGCATTAGTTTTTATAGAGAATATACAATCATTTTATTATTGTTACTTTGTAAATAGTTTTTAAAGTCCAAATAGTATTTTTAGTTAATATTTAATTAAAAAATCTATTTTGATGAATTAGTAGATTTTTTTAATTAAAGTAATATTTTAATAAAATATTATTACTAAAATAATTTTTATTAAACATAAATTATCATATAATTTTTATGAATACAATTATAATTTTTATTAATGTTTGAAAGCTGCTTTGGTCAAAACCCTATGAATTTTTGATAAATATCAGTTTTTATTTTAAAAGTAAAAATTCACATATTCAGAAAATTATTTAGATAAAATGAATATTATTTTTTTAATCAGGACATCAAAATTATCTAATGGTTAATTTTTCATTATTTTCCGAGACAGTCGATTTTTTGGGTAAAATTTAAATATCATTTAAATATATAATGTGTTTTATTACATCATAATGACCCAATAGTGATGTAATAAAATACTATAAATGTGATGTTCAGACAATATAAGTTTTAACTTTAAAATAATGTGATTTTAGTTTAGTTTTATTTATTTTACAAATCCTTAGTGGACTGTCCGAGACTTATAAAACATTTTAACATTTTAAAATGATTTCCTTGAGAGTGTGACTCACCTGCACATAATCAAGCCTAATATTTTAATAAGTTAGGTCATTGGTATTGTAAAATAATTTTTTCCACTCCAATTTTTCAAAAACCCCGGGCAAAAACAATGGTATGGTTTGTGGTTTTGATTAGTTTAATGTGTGGAGTCCAAAATTTAAATAATAAATAATTCCCTCTCATTTCCTATATAAACCCACTCAATCTCCCATTACTATTCACTAAAAAAATTTGGAGCTCTACCAAACCCTTCTATTATCTCTATATAATCCTACCAAGGCACCCCAAGCTCCCAGGAATCCCCTCTAAAGCCTCTCCCAAGCCTTTGGGACCACACTTCCTTGTAAGGGATTTTTTCCTCTCTTATTTTTTTTCCAAGTTTATTTATGTTTATATACCCTTTTATTTTAAATTAAAGATGTTGGGGTATGATTTCACAACTCCCCCATACTTCCCTCCTTATTTTTTAATGATTATAGACCCCTTTATCTATCATTAATGCCTCCCATCTACACCTGTTACCATGCCGAAATTCCGTAAGGGATTTCTGTCTCCTCATTTCCATTCATGCAATTATTTTGTATTATGAATCTAAATTACATTACATATATTGGGACATGTATCTATATGACCCCCTTAATGTACATTTCATGTAAATATGATGAGACACCCATTTCCCTCTCATCAACCATTTTTTTGAATTCTAATGTCACGCCGTTATGCTGCCAAAATTGCACCGTGATTTTCCAAGCCAAAGTCATTGTTTAGTGAATACCATGCCCATTTCTCTATCAAGGGTATTCACCATTATGCACATTTACTTATTGATTATATATTTTCATGTACTAATTCCATATTCCTTTATCATGTAATAAATGATGATGTTTAATGAATCCATGTTATTTGATCCATGTGGCACGCTTATGCATGATATGAAATGATTAAGAAGGTTTCACCCTGATAGCGCTCCAATGCATTGGGTTAAGGATAGTATCATGATACTTTATGTGAAATGAGGGTTTACTAATACTAATTAAAGTGAAATTAGGGTTTACTCATGAAAATTCAAGTTCAATGAGGGTTTACTCATGCCCCTTGTGCAATGGGACTTGGCTCGTGCTAATATCATGTTAAATGTTATTGCCACATTTTCATGTTATGATAATCATGCTATATCATGCCTTTATGTTCATGTTTATCCTGTGATCTATTGATATTACTATTTTGTAACTTATATGATATTCTTCATGTTTTTCCTTGTTTACTCCCTTACTGGGCTTTATAGATCATGTTTTTCTTATGCATGTTCTCTGTTTATCCCATGTAATGCTAAGTACAAATTAATGTTGTGGTCATGTAAAATAATTTTTTAAAAAAGATGTTGGGTTTTATGTTATAAGTTGTTATGTAATGTTACTAATTTCCCAAGACACTAGTCCTATCAATCCTCAGAGTTGTCTTAACTGCAATTTTATGTCATAAATCACGTTTATGTGTGTAATAAAGAGCATGGTTGTTATAGTTGGAATCAAAGGATATGTTTAGTTATTTTTGGGTTTAGTATTAGAAAACTCCTATGAAAGCCTTATGGATAAGACTAAGTATAATAAAAAGATACCTAAATTTTGGGGAGTATTGAGTAAGTGGTTTATCAAGCAAATATATCTCTATCAGGATACGAGCAGGTAGAGACGGCTCTGGAACATATGTATGTTGAGGTAAAACCCCAAAACACTACTTTGAGCTAGACTCGAACAAGAACTGGTACACGATAGTGGGCCTTTATAAACTCCTGGTCACAACACTCCTAGAGGATATGCTTTGGTAAATTCATAATCTTAGTATGAACCATTATTAAGGGAATAAAAAAAGTCCTCTAAGAATATATGTTGGGAATTAGATCATGGATAACATATATTGAAGCCTATAAATTCATAAATTAAGGAAATAAAAGTAATTTATATGTCATCCATTTCTATCTTTGGATTACACTTTATTTTTTGCCTCTGACTTTCCTATTATTCTAGCCAATGGACGGTAATATGAGGACTTGAGATAACAACTAATGTGAAGATCAATGTGATAAATATTCTAATGAGATGCCCAATCTTATTGGAGTAGGAATCATGAGCTTTGTCCCGATACTCTCTCAATTTACTCAAGTTTTGTATAGAAACATGGGTCAAGAGGAACGTTTAATCCCCCCAAGAATGAACAGATCACAATCAAGATCTTCAGGATACAAAGGCCTCCTAATTTTAATGGATCATCTGATCCCTCAATTGCCAAACAATGGATCAACTCCATCAAAAGGCTCTTATCCATCCTTCAATGTTCCAAAAATGAGAAGGTTCTTTTAGATTCTTATCATATAGAGGGTGAATCTAATTAATGGTGGACATTGATAAAAAATTCGAAGGCTGAGGAGGAGATAGAGGTATTGGAATGGAAGGATTTTTGGAAATCTTTTTTCAATAAATATTTTTCCCACACCCTCTGACTTAAGATGGAAAGGGACTTCCTTACCCTCAAGAAAAAAGATGACAAATCCATCAGATCATATGAGGAAAACTTCAAAAGTCTTGCATGATATGCCTCTAGCTTTGTCGTTACCCTAGAATGAAAGGTTGACGACTTCTTTGGTGAGATAAAACCTAGCCTATGGGAAGCCCTAACTATCCATGAATTTGAGAGTTATGAGGAAATTGTACGATTTTCCCTCAAAGTTGAAATAGAGATCGAAGAATATTAGGGGTATCATGGGGATAATAAGTATAATGTGGAATTTAATTTTGGCAGTCTAATGGATAAATCCAAAGGTGCTAAGAAAATCCATCACCCCACTTGCCAAAGGTGTGGAAAGAGGCGCCAAAAAAGTATCCTGAAGGGGATGAGGAAATGATTTAGGTGTGGAAGAGAAGGGAAACTTTCCATTAACTACCGACAAGAAAAATCCACAGCTGTGATAGAGGAGAGGAACGCTCCATTTGACCCTCCACTCATTATTCATTACTTTAAATACAAATATCTAGAGAACTTTTCAAACTAGTTCCCTAAGCCAAGGGTCTTTGGAGGAAACCAATAACCTCCAAGGAAGCAAGGGCGGGCTTTTTCCATCACTACCGCTGAAGTGAACCCCAACAATGAAGTGGTTATAGGTATGCTAGTTATTCATTCAGTAATAGAGAACATACTTTTTGATTATGGTTATATACATTCTTTTATATCCAAAAAGTTTAGTAGAATAATCCCAACACCACCACAATTCATGAAAGTAAAGATGTTGGTGAGAATGTAAAATGGGGATATCATTACAACCCATGAATATAATTCCTCACCTATCAAAATTTATTGTTTGAACTTCTTGGAGAACCTTATCATACTCCCTTTGGTGGAATTTGATGCAATTATTGGCATAGGTTGGCTTTCCTTATAGATATCCAACATAAATTTCCATGAGAGGGAAATCACTCTCCATATGGCGAATCGACCCCTGATTCTGTACAAGTGCAAGGAGGGGGATGAATGTTCTTTTGAAACAACATCTCAAGCATGGATATTACCGCCCTATGAACATGTGTATCTTTCTCAGATGATTGAGTCTAAGGAAAAAATCATCCTTCAGGACATGCCTATTGTGAGGGAATTCATTGAAGTGTTTCTTGAGGAATTGAATGGTTTTCCTCCTTGAAGAGATGTTTAATTCTCAATTGATATTATACCCGGGGCATTGCTAACATCCAAGAGTCCATATAGAATGGTTGTTGTGGATCTTGAGGAGATGAAGAATGAACTATAGGATAATCTGCATAAAGGGTTTATGTACCCAAGTTCTTCACCATGGGGTGAACTAATCCTCTATGTCAAGAAGAAGGATGAGTGAATGCGCCTTTGCATTGATTATCGTGAGCTCAAAAAAACCAGGATAAAGAACAAGTATCCTCTACACTAAATTGACGACTTGTTCTATCAGCTACATGGAGCACAATACTTCTCCAAGGTGGATTTTTGTTCAGGATATTACCATGTATGGGTGAAGAAATAGGATATCACCAAGACTGATTTTTCTACAAGGTAAGGGAACTAGGAATTCATAGTAATGCCTTTTGAATTCACTAACGCTACATAAGTCTTCATAGACATGATTAATAGAGTCCTTAGAGTTTACCTCAAATTTTTTTTGGTATTCTTTATGTGGTATATTCTAATATACTCCAAAACTAAGGAGGAGCATGAGGATAATATAAGAACTGTACTAGAGACCTTGTGAATGTAGAAGCTCTATGAAATATATAACAAGTGTGAGTTTTGGTTGAAGGACATCTCATTATTGGGTTATATCATCCCAAGCAATGGGATATTTGTGGATCCATCCAAGAAATCTTCAATTGATGTATGGATGAGACCAACATTGGTAATGGATATCCATTTCATCCTAGGGTTAGGTGGATATTATCACCGATTTGTGAGAAATTTCTCACAATTTTATAACCATCTTACCAAAATAGCTCAGAAGGGAGTAAAGATTTCTTAGGGTGATAAACGTGAAGATAGATTCAAGGAGTTGAAAAGGACGCTTATCACAGCACCTGTGCTCTCACTACCAAAAAGTGGATATCTTTTTGTGGTATTCAGTGATGCTTCTGTGAAGGGCCTGGGCTGTGTGTTTATAATAAATGACAAATCCATTTCCAATGCTTCAAGGCAATTGAAAGTTCATGAGAAAAACTATCCAACACATGATCTAGAGTTTTATACAATAATATTTACTTTAAAAATTTGGAAACATTACTACTTTGGAGAGAAGTTTGAAATATAGATGGATCATAAGAGCCTCAAGTATATATTCACATAGAAAGAGTTGAACATGCGATGAAGATGTTTAGAGCTAATAAAAGATGATGACTGCTCAATCTATTACCACCCTGGGAAAGCGAACTAGGTGGAAGATGATCTAAGTAGAAAATATCTAGTGATTCTATCATTGATGATAATTGAAAAGGATCCAGTCTTCTTAGATTTGATAAAGATGGACAAGGGAATCATAAATAAAGGAAAATCATAAATCCTTTGACAAATGATTAATTCACCATATATTTTGGAAAGCTTAAATAATTCTCAAAATGATGATGTGAGAATTTTGAAGAAAGTGGAAACTATCAGAAAAGGTAAATCCTAGGAGATCCATGTTAATGAAGAAGGAATTGTGAGATTTGGGAAAATACTATGTGTTCTATCAAATCAAGAGTTAAAGAATGAACTTTTGGATGATGCACATAGTTTGAATTTCTACATTCACCCTGGAATCATAAAGATGTGTCAAGATCTCTTTGAGAATTATTAGAGGGATAAAATGAAGAAGGAGATCTCTGAGTATGCATAAAAATGCCTGGTATGTCAGTAAGTGAAGGCTGAGAGGCATGAGTCTAAGGGGATGATGCAACCATTAACCATACCAGCATGGAAATGGGAGAACATCACCATGGACTTTGTCATTGGACTTCCAAAGAAATCCAATGGAAACTGTGATATCTGGGTTTTTGAGGATTGTCTTAAAAATACTACACACTTCATTGAAATTCAATAGGATTTATCATTGGATCAACTAGCACAGATATATATCAAAGAAGTGGTAAGGCTGCATTGAGTACCACTATCTATTATATTCAATTGAGATCCATGATTCACCTCTAAGTTCTAGAAGAGTCTTCAACATGGTCTGAACACTGAGTTGAACTTTCGTACGACTTATCATCCTCAAACTGATGTCGAATCTAAGCAGAATATACAAGCACTTGAGGACATGTTGAGAGCATGCTCAATGGACTTCAAAGGAGGATGATATCAACATATTCCCCTAGTTGAGTTCTATTACAATAATAGTTTCCACTCAAGCATCCAAATGGATCCTTATGAATCCCTTTATGGGAAGAGGTGAATAAAACCGACATGTTGGGGAGAAAAAAAATCCTAGGTCCAGAAACAGTCGAAGAAATGGTGGAAAAGGTTAAGACCATCTAGCAACATATTAAAGCTTCTCAGCGTCGAAAAAATAGATATGCTGATAATCATCGATAAGACCTTGAGTTTGGTGTCAGAGACATGGTATTCCTCCACATATCACCGTGGATGAAAGTTATGAGATTTGGTAAGAAGGGAAAGCTTAATCTAAGGTACTTCAACCTTTTTGAGATCCTTGATCGCATTAGATAAGTGGCATATTGACTAGCACTCCCACCGAACCTATATCAAGTACACGATGTATTCCATATATTACTATTGAGGAAGTACATACTTGACTCATTGAATATACTCAATCTAGAGGTGGTTCCATTGGATAATGACCTCTCCTATGAATATAATCCTGTGATGATCTTAGATAGTAGGGAAAAAGTTCTACAAAATAAGACAATGCCCCTAGTTATGGTGTTGTGGGGAAACCACATGTTTAAAGAGGCAACATGAGAACTAGAGGAAGTGATGAAGCATAGTTACCCACATCTATTTTAGTGTGGGAAAAGGAAATTTTGATGGCAAAATTTCTTAAGGGGGGATGATTTTAATGACCATAACTTTTATTAATGAAAATTTCTCTTGGTCTGATTAAATTTATTATAATGTAAAATGGTTATTTAAAATATGGACTTCCTTGGTTTTATGTTTTTGAATTTTAAAACACCATTAAGAATTGTTACCATTTCTAATATAGTGGTTGAATAGTGAACACATGATTAGTATAAATATAGTGTTTTAAAAAATCCAATTTACTCAGAAAAAGGATGTGATGGACTCATCTAGTAAAATTTATCCATACGAAGCCCATTTGTTGGATCTCAAAAAGGAGGTAGCATCACTAGGATTCTCTCTTGACCAAGACCAAGCCGAGCTTTAACACGTTAAGCTTTCATGAAACCACCTATGGGAGAAGTGGAAGTTGATAGAGATTACCACCCGAGCAAAGTTATGAGCCACCCCAAGAGTCTATCACCATCGCACACCTTACCCTTAGGTATTATGTAGGTTCTATAAGGGAATATGTGAAAATACCCTAGAACTATGATTATGTGCATTATTTTTTATATAGAATATACATTCATTTTATTATTGTTACTTTGTAAATGGATTTTAAAGCCCAAATAGTATTTTTAGTTAATATTTAATTAAAAAATCTATTTTGATGAATTAATGGAATTTTTAATTTAAATAATATTTTAATAAAATTTTATTAATAAATTACTTTTTATTAAATATAAATTATCATATAACTTCTATGAATACAATTATAATTTTTATTAATATTTGACAAATGCTTTTGTCAAAACCCATGAATTTTTGATAAATATCAGCTTTTATTTTAAAAGTAAAAATTCACATATTTAGAAATTTATTGAGATAAAATGAATATTATTTTTGTAATCAGGATGTTAAAATTATACAATGGTTATTTTTTCATAATTTTCTGGGACAATTGAATTTTTGGATAAAAATTAAATATCGTTTAAATATATTATGTGTTTTATGTCAACATAATGACCCAATAGTGATGTAATAAAATACTATAAATGGTATGTTTAGAAAATATAAGTTTTAAATTTAAAATAATGTGATTTTATTTATGTTTTATTTATTTTACAAATCCTTAGTGTACCCTCCAAGACTTATAAAACATTTTGACATTTTAAAATGATTTCCTTGAGAGTGTGATTCACCTACACATAATCAAGCCTAATATTTTAATAATTTGGGTCATTAGTATTTTAAAATAAATTTTTACACTCCAATTTTTCAAAAAACATTTTCAAAAATCATTGTATGGTTTGTGGTTTTGATTAGTTTAATGTGTAGTGTCCAGAACCTAAATAATAAAGAATTACCTCTCATTTCCTATATAAACCCACTCAATATGCCATTACTCTTCACTAAAACCATTTGGAGCTCTAAAATACCCTTCCCTTTTCTCTATATAATCCTACCAAGGCACCCCAAGATCCCAATAATCCCCTCTAAATCCTCTGCCAAGCCTTTGGGACCACACTTCCAAGTAAGGGATTTCTTCCTCTCTCATTTTTCCAAATTTCTTTATGTGTCTATACCAATTTATTTTAAATTAAAAATGTTGGGGTATGATTTCAAACCTTCCCCATACTTCCCTCCTTATTTTTAATGATTATATACCCCTTTATCTCTCATTAATTTATCCCATGTACACCCATTACCATTCTGAAATTCTGTAAGAGATTTTTGTCTCCTCATTTCCATTCATGCAATTATTCTGTATTATGAATCTAAATTACATTACTTATGTTGGGACATGTATCTATATTGACCCCTTACTATAAATTTGATGTAAATATGATGATACAACCATTTATCTCTCATCAACCATTTTTATGAATTCTTATGTCATGCTGTTATGCTGTAGAAATTACACCGCGACTTTCCAAGAAAAAGTCATTGTGTAGTGAATACCATACCCATTTCTCTATCAAGGGTATTCACCATTATGCACATTTACTTGTTGATTATAGAGTTTCATTTATTAATTCCACATTACTTTATCGTGTAATAAATTATGATGTTTTGTGAATCCATGTTATGTGATCCATGTGGCACACTTATGCATGAAATGAAATGATTAAGAATGGTGCGCCCTGATAGCGCTCTAGTGCATTGGGTAAAGAATAATATCATGATACTACATGTGAAATGAGGGTTTATTCACAATAATTAAAGTGAAATGAGGGTTTAATCATGCTAATTCAAGTTTAATGAGGGTTTAATCATGCTCCATGTGCAGTGATCCTTGGATTATGCTAATATCATGTTAAATGTTGTTGCCACATTTCCCTATTATGATAATCATGCTATATCATGCGTTTATGTTCGTGTTTCTCTTTTTCTCCATTTATATTACTATTTCCTAACATGTACTATATTATTTATGTTATACCTTGTTTTCTCCTTTACTGGGCTTTATAGATCACCCTTTTCTTATGCATGTCCTCAGGTTATCTAATGCAATGATAAGTACGAAGAAATGTTGTGGTTCTATAAAAGAAGTTTTCAACAAAGATGCTGGGTTTTATATACTAAGTTGTTATGTAATGTTCCTAATTTCCCAAGACACTAGACCTATCGAACCTCATAATTGTCTTAAGTTCTAGTTTATGTAATAAATAATGTTTATTTGTGTATTAAAGAGAAGAGGTGTTATAAATAGTCACCAACCAAGGCATCCATATATTATCTCCATCATTATGATAACAAAACTTAGTTCCTTTCAGAGCTGTATTCTAGATGCATTCCACATTACATACTCAATAAGAGAACATACCTCATTTATGAACAACCCTCATGAAATCATATACCAATTGTGTGTACTCATTTTATTATCAAACAACCCATTCAAAACATACTGCATGGACAAAAAATCATCCTATATCATATAATACTTCCATACTATATTACTAATATGTAAAACTTACAAGATGCTTCCTCCTTCACTGTCTACTAACCTTGAAACATCACATAATTACTATGTGTTCTGTTTAGTCTTCCTCATTACAACTGCCTGATAATCCCGTGACACTACATACATGTTACATTATCTACATTCCATTACCATTTACTTCACCTTTTTATGTTTTGATTACATTGTTTAGCCAAGATCTCATATAAGAGTTACCTATGATAAATCCTTCACGTATAGAAAGCCATACACAACAAACCTAGGATCTCATAAGTTGAAGACAATTATGCATTAATTTGGACAAAATCATTACATTTAAAAATGTAGAATAGTTTAAATTAGAGGCTGCCCTGTTTTTAAAAATGTACAGTGAACTACTTGATTCAGAACACATTGATTTTATGTTGGTAAGGCGACAATGCTTTCTTAACTTGGTCACTCCCCCAAAGTGGTATTGAAGTCCTCTTGGGTGATGGAGCTCACCCACAACCTCCTGTTCCTCCATGTATGTGAGATGCTAAAATCCTTTCTCCACTCACGTGCCTCCACACGTGCTTCACATATGATCTATTCTCCCTTGTGTTTGATATTCTTTATATTTTCCCCTTTATATGATTAACTAGTTTGATCCTGGATGGGATTTGAGCTGGCTGACTTTCCATGTGATGGTATATTTTCTTATCCCAGCCAGATTTAGACTACGTCCACTTTTTTAGCACTTAATATGCCACGTACATAGAAAAATTACAAATTGTGTAATTAATCAAAGTAACATTACTTAAAATATTTTTATGGCCTTATGAATGCATTAAGATTCTTTTAGGTACACCAATTCATTATAAATTCTTAAGTTCTCAGTGATTTTTTTACTAAAATGTAATGATCTCAGCTTCTAAAAATTCTTTTAACTTCATCAAATAAATTCCTAAATCAATCACCCCCATTATTTTTCACAAGGTTGGATTCTTCCATATACTTATCCATTGATATTTATCAACCATTTTGTAGATAATGTGAAATCATAAACCCCAAATATGTACACATGTCTTCATGAAGTTGATGAGTTCCAAAACCGTCACATGTGACATCTCAAAAACACTCTTAATGTTTTTAAATTTTTGAAAACAAATAAACCCCATTGAAAAATTCTAATGGGAAATTCATTCTATACAATAAGAAAACCCACTTTATAAAAGTACTATGGTGAAAATATAAGTATGAAGATGAAATATGGGATCCTGAGGATATAGTGAAATAGAAGTACCCTCATATGTTTTCATCATAGAATTTGTGTTAAAGTTTCAAGGATGAATTTTTTCAATGGGGAAGAAATGTAACAAAACAAAATTTTATAATTTAATTTTCTATTATTAATTTGTACATGGGTCACATTTAAGTATAAGATATAATAACAAACACTTTCACCCCATTATAAAAATAAAAATTCATTTATTTACTCAACCTAGAGCACTACATATGAATGATAAATACACTCAATAAATTTAAAAATAGTAAAATGGGATAATAAATATAAGTAATTAATAAAATTAGAATGTTTAATTCTAGTGTGTCAGAGTCTCCTAGAATTATCACACCAATAAAAAAACATTAAAATATAAATAAAAAATTTGGAATATAATTGGAACTTTTATAAATAAAGAATGTATAACCTTGACAGGAATCATACTGAACATTAAATGAAGATAATGGGAGAAATATATAGTAAATATAAAACCAATATGATAATTTGAATACCAATATGGTTGTGGGAATAGTAATCTGACTTTTTTAATTGTAACTTGATCATTAAAATAGTTTAACAATATGTAAATAAGATTTACCCTGAAAAAAATAAGCAAATATAAGTATTATAATACGATTAAATGGTTTCTAAAAATATATTACTCAATTTATATATATGTATAAATATTTAATGAAGTGTTTTTATATATTTAGTAAAAACCATAATTTTTATATTAAAATTAAAATATTATAATTAACTAATTTAGAACTTTATTTTGATATAATAGACCTTTAGACTCCTGGGTGAATTTTCTGAAATATGTGATAAAAATTATGTAATATTTTGTGTATGTGATTCTGTTCTTTATACCTAGTATACCAAATACTTAGTGTATAACACACCATGTTATATATTTAGTGGGCCATTTAACACAAAAAACTCTTTAGGTACCCCATGATTTAATTTCATATCTCTATAAAATACCCAACCTAATCTAATATTTAAATATCATCACAGTCTATAACACTCCATTAGGATCATATATTAAGGATATATCAAAGGTATACTTTGTATGGTTAATTACCATTTCGCTTCATGTAATATGTATATCTAGTATGAAATATAGATAAAGTAAAGATTCATTATATATAACATGTTTTATTTTATATATTATTAAAAACCATTAAAAATTATAATAAAACCATACACAAGAATTAGTCTAATCATATCCTATATGTTAGACAACTGATAGATCTTATGTTTTCTGATTTTTTTAATGTTTCATTAAGTTTATTACCTCACTTTAGGATTCATCTGATATATCTAAGTGAACATTTGATCAACCATCCCACTAATCCCCTTCAATGTATTTATATATATGAAGAAAAAATATTTTAATTATGGTGTGGTTATGATTTGTTATTTAAGACCACTTTAGAATTCAATTGACAAAGTAGGATTTTGAAGAATATCTCAATGAAACTATGTCTATAAAAGTTTTTATTTAAATTTAGAGTAAGAGTGGTACGAAAAACATTAGTCTATTTTTTTATTACGGTGTTTATATATTTCTATAATTTATATCATACCTTGACCCAATTTCTTGAGATTTTGATTAATTATCTTTAAACGTGTCTTTATATTGTATTTATTTTCAACCTGATCAAGAATTAAGTTGGGTTTTATTGAAGTTTGATATGATAAAAATAAATAATGGGATTCTATAAAAACTATATCCTCATTGTAGTATATTGACCAACATATCATGGTTTCTATTTGAAGAAAAATGACTAGTGCTTAATTAAAGAAAAATGGCCATAACATTAGCCATAGTTTCTAGGGATAAGAGAATCATTCACTGGTGCCCACAGGGATTATGTAACACATCATTGTTTTCATCATCATTTCATATTTTAAAAAAACTAACATGAACTATTTATGAAATTTATATAATATAATTGAACTTGGACTCTTAGATACAGTGATTAAAACATAATTTTTACATTTTTGGCTTTGAGACTGATAAAATTGAGCAGATTTTATCCATCCAAAACATAAAAAATCAAATAGAAATATTGGATCATATATATAACCAAGGATCTTTCAAGTTTAAATTTTTAAGGAATTATGAAATACCCTTACATAACAACACCCATGTTTTTAAGTGATCTTTTTTCAATTATACACAAATTTTAATATTCCAAATTAATTATTTATCATCACCCACATGAAAACCTTAAAGACATATTTTACTTCAAATCATTATTTATTACATTGGGAAAAGAAACCAAATAATGGTGAGTTCAAATTCTCAGTAAGGGTAGAAATAGACATTAATAGTTTAGTATCTTGGGTGAGAATAAGATGAGAATAAGGGTATGAAAACATATTTATAGTGCATGAGAATTATATAAGAGAATACATATCCATAAAAACCTAGATCATTAAACATGTGATATGGAATAATGATTTAACAAAAGAAATAGTCATAAGTATCAATCATAATGAGCCTTGTTATGATAATCTTGATCAAAGTAACCATTAAAAACTCATATAAAACCTAGAGAAAACCTATTGGTGTATTTGAACATAAAAAATCTATCATGGAATCACTAAAAAAAGGATAATTCCAATATTTATTATGAGTAACTTATAATATTTAACTCTATATTCACTTAGGATTAATATAAAATTAGTTAACTCCCTTAATTTTTCCAATACACTATAGGGATATAACAGAACCACCCATCCTTGGTTTATAACATTACCACCCATCCTTGGTATATAATGTGACCAACCATCCTGGGTTTTTAACTGAACCACCCAAAAATCACTACACTCATGTCTATTTACCATAGAATTTTCAAAACATTTAGAAGATTTCAATTTTAAACATAACACCCTTGAAAAGAACCATAATTCCTTTTTAGCTTAATTAAACCATAGAAAAGAAACAAGTTATATGAAAGATTATTTAAAAAAAATAGTAATTTATAAAAATAAATAATAATAATGGTATCATTAGAAAATATCACCATTAGATCATAAGAAAAAAATAAAGGGTATTGTTATATATAGAAAATACATTTAAAGGAACATTTAAGAGATTTATTTGAAAATAGTGAAAATATACATGGGTTTTGATAAAATTTTAAAAAAAAGCTCCAATAATATTGAGGAAAATATTTTGTTTGAAAATAAAAAAAAACTTGAAATGGATACTTCTAATAAATAAACATTTATAATGGTGGAAAAAGTTACTCATTATATAAATGTTAAAACAAATATTCCTTTCATACTTTCAGTAAAAACCAAAAGTCCCTTATTTGTAAAATAAAAAATAATTCCTTTTAAAACTTTGTAAATATAATAAAATATTTTTTTTGAAATTTATTTAAATAATATTTATTTCATAGTAAATAAAATTCTTGAAAATAGTTCAATGAACCTGGATATTAAAGAAAAAAAATTCCCAACCAAAAAGATAAATAAGGATGATTTTTGGGAAAAAAATTCTTTTGATGTTCTTAAGTACCAATGAGTGGAAAATGATAGAAAATTATATAAACCTAAGAAATAACTAGTAGAGAAGAATATTTATTTGGTTCATGAAATTAATATCATATAATTTCTCCTAATGTAACCTTGAACATAAACAATCATGAAAAGAAATGAGATTGTAACATAAAGCCTCTACCGCTTTGGTAAATTTCGAATTAAAAATAATTGAATGAAAGAATATGATATGGCTATATAAATACAATTATCTACATAAATTTAAGTGTTAAAATTAATTCATGGGTTAGTAGGTAAACTATACCAATAAATCACGAATAATGATATGAAACATGTCTCAAGAAAATGACACAATAACAAAGAAAATCCATGTAAGATCATAAAATTTGAAGTGATAATTAATCCTGGAAGTGATTTTGTGAAAATATGTAAATATAAGTAAAAAAGTGTAAATATATCATAAAAAATTTTATAGATAAATTCAGATAAAATCATGGTATAACAAAGTCAATAAAATAGTGTTATAATCCATTAAAAGAAAATTGAGTTAATAAACCCCTTACCCCAATCCCAATTTTATATGTATCTACTTTAAATCTAGTATAATAAACCTATATTTTTTTTAATAATTTAATAAAATTTTATATTTTTATTCCATTATCATTTAACCATTTATTTATTTATTTATTTTAATGACATAATTAATTACATAATCTGTTAAGTCCAGGTCGGGTGTTTTGAGGTCGTTCGGTTCATAATTGAAAAATGACATTAGTATGTTGACCATGGTCAGAGGGGTTATTTTTACAGAATATAAAGAATAAAAATATTCACTTAATTATAATTTTTATACATAAAATAAAATTTTATATCTAGAAATGTAAATTGGTCACAAAAAAAACATTGGTTCGTGATGTGGCAGTTTGCACATACACACGAGAGATGTTTTTAATTTTTGTTGGATGGGAAATAAGGAAATAAAATAAAATATTATCTTTACTGAATCATTAAAATGTTATAAATGTCAAATAACATCATTAAATCAATCCCAATGACCATACATGAGAGTTGGTTTTTGAAAATTGTTGTACATTGCTATGTGAAGATGATAGTTTGTACATATGAATGTGTGATAATTCCATTTTTAATGACCAGAATGGTATAAATTTAGATGACATATTAAATTTACATAATAAAAATTATATCATGAATATAATATATATCTATTAAATCCATCATAATAACTAGCATTGTGAGGTGGTGATGAAAAATGAAACAAATCGATTTGTGGATGTGGTAGTTTACACATATACACGAACGGTGTTTTCATTCCCCATAGGATGGAAAATAACATGAATAAGGGTTTTACCATAAAACTAATAAAATATTAATAAATTTAATATAATCATTTTATTATATTGTAATTTTTAGGAAATAATTTAAGGAAGTATAAGAACAAATGCAATGAAGGAACTTGATTTAGATTTATACCTCCTCTTTAGAGACCACCTTTGGATTACACCATAAAACTTATAGGTTGTTATTTTAGTGATAACAAGAAGTGGTGATAGATATTGTGTAGTTATTTGGGTATATTAAATATAATTGGCTCAATAAGTTTGAGTATGATAGGAGGTATGGTGTCCTTTTATAAATGAGGGGAGGGGCACCCATGGAATTACTTAATGTATTAAATTAATATAAATTAAAATTTTTGTTCAAAATAAAAAATTGATATATTTTGAATATAGGATGAATATAAGTTTAAATAATATCATACAATTAAATTTATACAATTTTATGTGATGTTTTAACTGTTATCTCTAAGTTTTAATCCATTGTTAACCTTATTTAACGATTATTGTGATAACAAGATTTTGACACATTAGGGGTCAAGAAAGTTAATATAATAGGAAAAGTGACCCATAAGAGAAACATGGTTGATATTATAGATAATATTTAATTAAATTGGATAAATATAAGTTTTTTATTAATTTTAGATCATTGAATAAAACATTATTTAACATAAAATACCAATAATGTCATTTTCAGTACTATTTCAAAGTTTGACTTTAAAAAATATCAATACGGTAATATATTTAGAATATGAACTTTTAACACATCACTAATAAAATATTTTATCTATAAGTTTATCATAACATAATATTTCATTCAAATTGTATAAATTTTAATGTTTTTTAATTCAGTTACTTTATTTTTCTAGTACTTGCACAAGTACTGTGTCGATATTGCAAAAGCATTTAAGGTAAATTTTCGCCACTAAAAAATAAAAATAAATTACCCTAAAAATAATATATTCATATTCAAAATAATATTTTTCAACCATTCAAAACTTGTTTTTATCCGTTTTGAAAAATATTTTAGATTATAAAAGCAAGAAAGAGACACTTCCGAAATTTCCTTTACTTAAAATAACATAAAGGTCTTTATCAAAGAAAAAAAAACCAAAATTATATATTTTTAAATATTTTAAGGGGTTTCTCAAATTAAACTCATAAAATGAAATATAGGTTAGTTTATAGATGATTTTAAAGCATCATGTCATTGTTTTGACCTCGTTATACTTGTTTTACCATTATTGTAGTGAAAACATTTTTACCCAGTTTACTATTCAATATTACAAAAAATAAAGTTGAATTATTTAAAAATTTTGGAAATTATTATTAAAATTATATAATATAATTTATGAAATTACATGTTTATATTTTAGAGAAATTAATTTTAAATAAACCCACAAAATATGATGAAAAGTTATTTTCTTTAAAAATGCATTTTTAGTATAAAAATATTTTTATATCAAAATTTAGTTTAATTATAATTAAAATGAAATAAAATATATTATATTTAATCAAAATTAACTAATGAAATTTTAAAACCTAATAAAAAAATGGTACTTTGTAAATACTAGAAAGAAATGACAGTTTTCTATAAAATTGGTATTTTCACTATTCAATGAAAATCAATCCTTCCAGAAAAATCATAAAATTTCACACCAATATAATTTTTTTATGATTATTTAAAAAATTATATCCTTTTTATAAAATATTTTTTTTGGAATTGATATAAATTAATTATAATATTCTCTCACAAAAAGAAATGAAAACTATTTTTAAAGAAAACATATATTTTTAAGAAAAAAAAGAATTTACTAAAAATTGAGTGATTATTTTATAAGATTTAATCTATAAATTTTATCAACTCAGTGAAATATATTAATAATTTAAAATGTAATACTGTGTTATATTGCATACTAGATATGCAATACTATTCTTAAATGAACGACAAAATATTATAATTTAAACATGAATGTTACAACCTAGCCATTAATTTGGTAGATATGAATAGAAATAACTGATTTATGAAGTAAATGTAAAGGTTATAATCCATATAAACATATTAATAAATTCTAATAAAATAACCACAAATTTTTTATTGGTCATTTTATTCTTCAAAAATATGTTTTCATAAAAAATGTTTTTTATCTATTTTTATAAGTGAATATTATAATTAATTTATAGTAATTTTATAAAATTTACATGAAAAATTGAATTTAATTATTTAATTAATCATTCCAAAAATTATCTAAGGATTATTGTTTTCTGAATTTTCTAAGAAGTTTGATATTTCAATGAATAACGAAAATATTGATTTTTATTGAAAACTATGTTTTATTTTAAAGTATTTATAAAATAAAATTCCCTTTTGGATTTGTTTTAAAATATAATTAGTTACTTTTTATTAATAATAAACCAATTATATTTTTTTAAAATTAATTTTATACTTCAATTTATTATAAAAATATTTTATAATTAAAAGGGTATTTTTTGAAAAATTGTTTTTATTGCGTTTTACCGGTTTAATTTTAAATTAAATTACATTACTTATAAGTTTTGAATATTTATAAATGGATTCAATATTTTTAATTAATGGATATAAATTTTTAAATAATTACCTTTTACTTTTGGTCTATATGAATATTAACCTTATTAATTTTTGTTATCAAGGTAAATGGCAAATCGAGTAATTAAGGGTGAACATTTGTATGATAAGAACTATAAAATTACCCTAACACTTTCGAAAATTTTATTTTATGATTATATATCATCCATAGTAATCTGAAGTTATAATATATGACATTTTATTTCCATTTGGATGTGTTTATGACCATTATAACGTTTTATTAACTAAAAACAAAAAAATGTCAAACTCTTGTTTTTCATAACTATAATAATTTTAACATGGGAAAAACATGATATATGTGCAGTTATAAATTTTATTTTGGAATTTTATAAACTTATATTCATCATGATTTTTTTTTTAATTTTTAGTTATGAAAAACTAATTTAAATAATTACATATTGCTCACGCAGGAATTATTTAATTAATGGAAAAATAAAATAAAATATATTAAAAATATTAAAATTAATATAATTTATGTTATATATTGTGATCTAAGAATTTTATAAAAGAAAAAACCTTATAATGATATAATATATATTTTTTTTAATTTCACTTTCTGTCTTGATGCTATTAAAATTCAAATTCATAAATATAACTAAAATTTGACATTAATGATATATTATAATAAATAATATTTTTTAAAATGATATAAATTCCTAAAATTATTATATTTTGGAACATGACTAATATAGGGTTTATTATATCATCCAAGGTCAATGTTTTTATTTTTAGTGATAATATTGACCCTTATTGTATAAAAAACCTTGTTGTGCTGATATGTTCAAAAAGGGTCAATTAAGGGTAAAAACCAAAATATAAGGATAAAAAATAGTCAAAACTTTTCTAAATTTTATTTTATGAGGGGATTTATACCAATTATAATCCTATATTCTAAATAAAACAATTTTAAACCATTTTTATTGAATATTAATTTTAATTAATTTAATATTTTGTGGAATTACAAGAGTGTCCCTCCCCTCTCTTATAAAAGAAAAACTCTTATTATATTTAATTTGCACTAAAAAATACATTTTTCTCAGTAAATCCAAAAAAAATCCCTTAATAGATTTTATAAATTCATTATGGAGCTCTTGGTTTAGGCAGAACACCATTCTTAGATGGCTTAAGTTGTTATTCAAAGAGGTTTTCCAAAGAATTGGTATAATTTTTATCTGCATGTTTAAGCTTTGTTTCTTCTTCCACCTACATAAAGTATTCTACTACCATGATAAAATAATATCACTAGGTATCTTAAATATAATGATATGTTATTATGTTTAGGTAATAATCTATATCCATCCCCAACATTCATCAAGCGGGAAAGGGATCCATTGTTCGTGTATATGGAGGACTATCGCCTCAGGAACTGATATAATTGATTTTCCATCACCATCTATCACAACTTCTTAAAATGATGGAATTCATGTTTATATATTATATTCATAAAATATTTATCATTATTAAGAGATAATATATCATTTAATTTATTACCATTCTATTCAATGAAAAATGATAACATTGTGTGCGCGTATGTGTGAACTACCACGTTCTCGAACTGATGTGTTTTTTTCATCAACACATCACATAGATGATATATATATGTATATTTAAAGGATTAATATTATATTTCATATATTATTATAATTATATAAAGATATAACAATAGTTACATTCTTTCCATAATGGTCATTGAAAAATGGAAATGCTACTCATGCATACATACGGCCTACTTGCTCCATGATTGTAACATAGTTAATTTTTCATGATCATATTTTATGATTGGTTTTAAAATTATAATTTATGTATAAAAATGATAATTTTTTCATTATTATTATTCTAGATATGGTGGAGTAATGATGAACATAATAATAGTGAACCTACTGAAGACATTTTTAACATACGAGCCGAATATCGTAAAAAACACCCGACATGAAATTAATTAATTAAGTAATTATATATAACATGGTATTAAATGAAATAATGTAATAGTGAACTTAAAATTTTTTATTAATAAAGTATAAATATGTAAGATCCTGGTTTTTGGAAAGGTATATTTTCGTTATGTTTTGGTTGAATCCCTTGTTTCGGGCTTTAAGGGATGTCTTCTAAAAGTATGGGAGGTCTTGGGGGTGTTTCAGTGGTTCTGGATAGAAGAGAAAGGAAAGATAGAAAAGACAAGCCAGGGCGCATGGCCTGCGCACGGCCAGGGAAAACTGTGCGGCCTTCCTAGGTAAACCGTGCAACCCTCTTCCTCCAGACAGTAGCATGCACACGGTTTGTTAAACCGTGCGGCCAAACCGTGCGACCACTTAATGTTGAGAAAAATTACAAGTTTTCTACCCTGGGATTTTAAACCCCAACTCGGTATTTTCCTCCATTCATCCCCTATAAGGACTTGATTGAGAGTGCGTTCAACCGCGGTTTCGAGGTAGGTGGTCTACAAGTTATATCCCATGGTTGTTTGGGTATTTGTGCATGTTTAGTTGTTTTCTTTTTTTCCCTTGGTTATGTTTTGAATGACCTTGGCATGATTGCTAATAATGGTGTTTGAAATGGAAATTGGGAACACTCATGATCCCCATGGGATGTGTTGGGATGGACTTGACCGAATTTAGGGCCATCTATGGAATGTGCCGTCTTTTCCCAGGTTTAGGGATTGCTATTTAACAAGTGACTTTATAGTAGTGAATTATAGATCCCTTGATAAACATGTTGTTATGAATGGTTGAATCATAGAAATGATGAATGGGTTAAATGGGTTAATGTGTAAACTGATTAGACACCATAATGGATAGGTTATGGGTCTAGTGGAAATTGCTTAGTGAGTTAGGCATAACACATGGGAATTGGGTGAATGGTTAAATGATGTGAAATGGTAATGTGTTAATGGGTTAAGGGATGATGTGGATTCCCATGTGGGGTGTTGTGAATAGTGTTTACCAAAGGAAAATGGTTTGGATGGTTGATGGTTACTTATATATATAAGAATGTGCACATGGCTTGATAGAGTGGGGTATAACATGAGGATCTACGCCCAGGGGTTGAGCTAAGACTGAGGTTCTAAACTCCACCCTAAATGCATGGGTTAGGAAAGGTGACCGATGGTCTATTCTCCTAACGGTCGCATCCACCCGGACTGAGGCTTCGAGGTGAGGTTATGGTTGCTATGAGGGGGTTTTCCCTAGTGAGATAGGATAACAATGTGTTTACGGTCTTGCATGTGATTGTTGGCCTTAGACCCATGTGACATAATGTGTGTGATTAAACCATGGAAATGTGATGAAATGGCAAGTGATGATAATTGGTAATAAATGAATGGTAATGGAATGGTAATGGATTTGGCTCTGAACTTTTTAATGGAACCTTAATTAATTACTTGGAAATTATCATTCATATTCGTTTGTATGCACTACCTGTTACACCAGATATTTTGTAAACACCATTGGTGGTGGCCTACTGAGTTGTACTCACACCCTTCTTGGGCCGCCGTTGGCTACCCGAGAAGACTTCATGTTTGTAGGTCAGGAGAAGGGAACGGGTCCTTGCTACATAGTTGAGTGGACATGGGCAACAATTGGTTGAGGATCCATACTTGGAGTCTGGACCATTTGGGGGATTTTGGACGTTTTCCTTATTTTGGGCTTTTGTTCACTTTTGCACTTGTAGTATGACATGACATATTTTATTGTTGGAAATGGTTGTTATACATGTTCCTTGGTTATTGATTATTGTTTCCAATATTGGTTTATCTCTTTTGTGGATTACTCTGATAAAAATGGGGTATAGTCTCCGCACTTGACCACATATACCCCTGCTACTAGTCGGTACCCTTTGGCGTTCGGGGAGGCACGCTTAAGGTAATGTAACCACCCAGCTCAGAGCACCAATTTAGTGGCTTCCGGGTTGGGGACGTTACAAAGTGGTATCAAAGGAGGTATTTCTTCTCCTTCTCTGAGGTCTTGTTATTTGGGGTTGGTATCCAAGGGTTAAGACGTGTCGGGCCTTGGTAATGAGCTCATGCTTGGGAGTAGCTAACCCATGTATGGTGGAAACCCAAGTCACCTAGGGTGGGAATTGATGTTCTTGGTTGTATGTTGTTACAGTTGATGATATTTCACCATTGGGTGATGCACTTGTGGTTTGATGTGATGGTTTTATGATATTTGGCTCGTGGCATTAATGGCATGAGGATTTTCATTCATGCGTCATTATAGGAACCTAGGGAGATAGGTGGCATGCATCGTTTTAGGCACATGCACGGGATGGGTGTGTGAGGCAGGAAGGTAGGGTGCATCATGCATTTCATGAAATCAAGAAATGATGAGATGAATGAAATAACAGAAGTGGGTAAGGATGAATGAATGATAAATGATGTTTAATGGAGTAATAGGGTTTGAAACAAATTGGAAAATGTTATTGGGTTAGTATATGAAATGGTTTGTTGTAGCTAGTAAAGAGATTTTGATGGAGTCATGAAAGTTTATGGCATTCATTCTAAAATCTCGTGCTTGGCATTGTAGAGAAATGCCACCACAACTTCGGTTACGAGTTGGGAAAAATGAGGATGTTGCTAAGAACACTCCTCCAGGAGAAGAGAAAGAAAATGTGGTGACCCATGAGGGTGGAGAAGACCAGTTACAGGGGAACTTGACCCACCTTATGCAGATGATTGATCAGGACTCAGGGCGGGTTGCACCGAGTATGTTTGAGCTGACCAGGGAGTTCCAGCTGCAGCACCCTCCGACCTTCATCGGAGAGGGTGGGCCAGAAGGAGAGGAGTACTGGTTAGAGTCTTTGCAGAAGATACTGGACCATATGGAGACCCCTGTTGAAAAGTGAGTGAAGCTGGCCGCTTATATATTGTGAGGCCAGGCTAGGCGTTGGTAGGACATTCAGGCTCAAATCGAGCAGCCTGAGGGAATGTCGTGGAAGGTTTTTTAGGAAATGTTTCTAGAGCATTTCTATCCATATACTTTGAGACAGGAGTGGGCTACAGAGTGTATGAGCCTGACTCAGGGATCGCTATCTGTGATGGAATATGCTAGTTGCTTCACAGATTTGAGACTCTTTGTCCTAGTGTTATCAGGGGATGAGGCAGCGGTAGAAAAGAGTTTCTTGGATGGGATGAGACATGAGATCAGGTCTCAAGTAAACATCTTCCACTTGAAGAGGTTTGTAGAGGTAGTAGATCAGACATTGATCTCAGAAAGAAACCTGAAGGGAGCTTAGAGTAGTGGGATTGTGGTGCCATTGGGGAAGATGAGGAGTGTAGCTACCGAGGGTCGGAAGCGACGCCATGAGAGCTCACATCATGAAGGAAGTGTGCAAAGTGGATGGAAGAGAGGTTCAGCTTCTCAGAGTGTAAATCAGGTGTTCTGCTATCAATGCGGTAGGTCAGGGAATATGTGTGGTCAGTGTCCTCGACCTCCAGTTGAGTTCCGTTCATACGGCATGATGGTAGATGTGTAGAAGTTCTGCAGGAAGCCTCAACAGGTGGGAGAGTATAATGGTGGAAGGCAGTTACCTGATATGGGAAGGTGATCAGTTACCCTATATCAGGCAGGCAGTTGGAGCTCCACGGGCTGTACTGGCAGGGGCAGTGGACATAGAACTCCAGGGTGAGATCGCTCAGGCCAACAGGGGAGTGTAGCACAGAGTACTAAGGCAGGAGCCCAGGGTAGAGGGGCAGGTCAGCTTTAGGCAGTTCAGTTTGCGCCTGGTGGTGGTGAAGCCAGACCATTGACTGTTCGAGGTACAATCCTTGAAGCTTCTACTTTTTCTACTACCTTGTTTAGTGCCACACTCTCTTTTATCTCTGCTTAACTTATGGTAGCACTGGGTTTACCTATGGAGAGGGTGTGTGGAGTTAGGTCGATCCAAACTCTGTTGGGGGTGAGAGTTGAAGATATAAAGTAGTGCAAGGGATGTGCCTTGTAAGTTGGTTGGTATCATTTTCTGTGGGATTTGTTCATTCTCGAGATTTCAGGGTTTGACCTAATCTTGGGAATAGATTGGTTGGTGTTGTATCAGGTACAGATAGACTGTTATTATCACATAGTATCATTCAAGTCGCTTGAGGGTGACACTTATGTCCACTGTGGCTAATGGGATATTCGGGCAGGTCGTGCAGGACCGATTGGTCAGTGGTTGAGTGGAATCATGGTTCAAGTGGCATGTCTCATGCTTGATGATGATGAAGGAGGGGAACAATCAAATTTTCCTTTTGTGGTGGATCAGTTTCAGGATGTGTTTACTGAGGATTTATTGGGGTTACCACCCGAGAGGGATGTTGAGTTCACAATCGAGTTCCTGCCAGGAGCGGAGCTAGTTTCTATTCCGCCATACAGAATGACACCGAAAAAACTCCAGGAACTGAATCTTCAGCTTGAGGAGTTGGAGCGTAAGGGGTTTATCCATCCTAGTATGTCCCCTTGGGTATCTCCCGTGCTTTTTACAAAGAAGGCTGATGGGTCGTTGAGGCTATGTGTTGACTATCAAAAGTTAAATCAGATGATAGAGAATAATCGGTACCCTCTTCCTAGAATTGATGACCTATTTGATCAGTTGAGGGGTGAATCGGTGTTTTCTAAGATTGATCTTAGGTCAGCTTATCACCAGTTGAGGGTGAGGTCTTTCGACATACCACAGACATCTTTTCGGAGTCTTTACAAGTTGTTTGAGTTTTTGGTAATGCATTTTGTCTTGACCAATGCACCAGAAGTGTTTATAGATTTAATGATCCAGATATTTCATCCCTATATAGATTGGTTTGTGGTTGTCTTTGTTGACGATATCGTAGTGTACTCAAAAACTCACGACGATCATGCCCAACATCTTGATATCACCTTGGGTACGCTAAGAGAGCACCGGCTATATGCCAAGCTATCAAAGTGTCAATTCTGGATAGGTGAGGTGCATTTTATGGGTCACATAATCTTGGAGGAAGGTGTGAAAGTGGACCCAGAGAATGTGTAGGCAGTTGTATCTTGGGAGCATCCCAAGAGTGTTTCCGATGTTTGGAGTTTTCTAGGTTTGGCCGGGTATTACCGAAGGTTCATTCAGGATTTCTCTCACTTGGAAGCACCGGTCTCGGGCTTGACCAAGAAAAGAATTTGGTTCGAGTGGTCGAAGGCTTGTGAGAACACCTTCCAAGAGTTGAAGAAGTGGTTGATGACTGCACCTATCTTGATCTTACCTGAGCCGGGTAAGAAGTACGTCGTGTTTTACGATGCGTCCGGAGTCAGACTTGGGGCTGTGTTGATGCAAGATGAGTGGGTTGTGGATTATGGTTCAAGGAAGCTGAGACACCATTGGAGGAACTAACCTACTCATGACCTTGAGTTGGCTGTAGTGGTGTACGCCTTGAAGTGATGGAGGCACTATCTGTTGGGATAATGGTTTGCAGTGTTTATCGACCATAAGAGTTTAAAGTACATCTTATCACAATAGGATCTGAATCTTCGGCAGAAAAGATGGGTTGAATATCTCTAGTCTTTTGACTTTGAGTTGGTGTAGATGCCAGGAAATGGAAACAGTGTTGCTAATGCTCTGAGCAGGAAGGTTCAGAATCTCATGGTTCAGTTGTCCAGGACCAAGTGGAAGGTGATGGCTTTGTTTGCAGAGATGCACCTGGAGGTGCAGGAGGAGAATGGTTAGGTCACTCTTGCTTCCTTAACGATGGAGTCGATGATTTTGAGTCAAGTTAAGGATGGTCAGCTTGATGATCCTGAGTGTTTGACCATGAAGGAAAATATTAAATGTGGGGATCTAACTTCTAGTTGGGCCATCGGTGTGGACAGTGTTGTTCGTGTTCGTGATCGTGTGGTTGTGCCAGAGTGTATCCAGGAAGAGTTGATGCGTGAGTTCCATGCATCAAAGTGGTAAGTGCATCTTGGTTTTACCAATATGTACCGTGATATCCGAAGGCAGTTTTGGTGGCCTGGAATGAAGAAGGAAGTTGCAGGCTTTCTGGAACGGTGCCTTACCTTTCAGTAGGTGAAGGATGAGCATCAACGCCCAGGTGTTTTGTTGTATACATCGCCCATTCTGAAATAGAAGTTGGATGATGTAATAATGTATTTTTTCATGGGTCTTCTGAGGATGCCATGGAAGAATAATGAAATCTGGGTGGTTGTGGATCAGTTAACGAAAGTGGCTCATTTCTTACCGATTGAGGATACCTTTACAGTCAACCAGTTGGATGAGCTGTATGGTCGGGAAATAGTATAGTTGCAAGGGGTGTTGCAGACCATAGTTTTGGACCAAGATCTGCATTTCACATCACATTTCTGGAAAGGGTTGCAGAAGGCGCTTGGTACGCAGGTGTTTTTTAGTACGACTTTCCACCCGCAGACGGACGAGAAGTCGGAGCATACAATCCAAGTGTTGGAGGACATGTTAAGAGCTTGTTTCCCAGAATTTGGTGGATCTTGGTAGAGGCACCTATTTCTTGTTGAGTTTTCCTACAACAACAGGTTTCAGGCTACGATTCAGATGGAATCGTTTGAGGCGCTTTATGGGAGGCCACGTAGATCTCTGTTGTGTTGGCTAGAGGCTGGTGAATATGAGTTGTTGGGGCCAAGTCTCATTCAAGAGACTTCAGAGAAAGTTAAGCTGATCAGGAAGCAGATGGTTACGACTCAGAGTAGGTAGAAGTTGTATGTAGATCGGAGGCATATACCTATTGAGTTTGGGGTGGGTGATAAAGTGTTCTTTCGGGTGTCTCCAAGGTTGGGTCACCATTGGATTCGAAAGCAGGGTAAGTTGGAGCCCAAGTATGTGGGACCTTTTCAGTTTGTGGAGAGTATCGGACCAGTGGATTTCTGATTGGCTCTTCCACCGCGGTATGTTGGAATGCATGGTGTGTTTCATGTGTCGCAGCTTCGACAGTATCACCCTGACCCATTTCATGTGGTTGATGTTGAGGATGTGGAGCTTGAGGCTGATGCATACTTTGAAGCCCATCCGGTTCGTGTGGTGGATTATAGTGAAAAGGTCTTGTGAGGCAAGATTGTTCCATTAGTGCGAGTACTATGGTAGCATGAGAATGTTTAGGAAGAAACTTGGGAATGAGAATTGGATATGTGGGCTCAGTGGCCCGAACTCTTCTCTTCAGTAGATCAATGAGGCTTGGAAACTCGGCTCGAGGACAAGCCGTTATAAGGTGGGGAGGTTATAAGATCTTATTTTTTGGAAAGGTATGTTTTCATTATGTTTTGGTTTAATCCCTTGTTTCGGGCATGAATGGATGACTTATGAAAGTATGGGAGGTCTTGGGGGTGTTTTTAGGGTTCAGGGCATGAGAGAATGGAAAGCTGGGCAAGACAAGCCAGGGCGCACGACCTGCGCACGGCCAGGGCAAACCGTGCAGGCTTCCCAGGTAAACCATGCAACCCTCTTCCTCCAGATAGTAGTATGCACACGGTTTGCGCACAGTTTGTTAAACCATGTGGCCAAACCCTGCGGCCACTTAATGTTTGGAAAAATTACAAGTTTTCCACTTTGGGATTTTAAACCCCAACTCAGTATTTTCCTCCATTCATCCCCTCTCAACCCTAGCGACAAACTTGGATGACCAAAGCTTCCCAAGGTTGGTTCTCCTTTGATTTTAAGGTGTTTTTGGTGCCGTTGGTTGTGTATCAAAGCTCTGGGTAAGGCTAATTCCATCCTTGCTTCTCTTTTTGGTTTAGGGTTTGTATCTTCTCTCTCTTGTTCTGAAGCTCTAAAACCCTATCTTTTGGGTAAATTTTAGGATGAAGCTCCAAAGGTTGGTCAGATCGAGGTCTAAGGACTCGATTGAGAGTGTTTTCAACCGCGGTTTCGAGGTAGGTGGTCTACAAGTTATATCCCATGGTTATTTGTGTATTTGTGCATGTTTAGTTGTGTTCTTGTTTTCCCTTGGTTATGTTTTGAATAACCTTGGCATGTTTGGTAATAATGGAGTTTGAAAGGGAAAATGGGAACCCTCATGATCCCCGTGGGATGTGTTGGGATGGAATTGACCTAATTTAAGGCCATCCATGGGATGTGATGGATTTTCCCGGGTTTAGGGATTGTTATTTAACAAGTGACTTTGTTGTAGTGAAATATAGAGACCTTGATAAACATGTTGGAATGAATGGTTGAATCATGGAAATGATGAACGGGTTAAATGGGTTAATGTGTAAACTGATTAAAGACCATAATGGATAGGTTATGGGTCTAGTGCTAAATGCTTAGTGAGTTAGGCATAACACATGGGAATTGGCTGAATGGTTAAATGATGTGAAATGGTAACGTGCTATTGGGTTAAGGCATGATGTGGATTCCCATGTGGGGTGTTGTGAATAGTGTTTACTGAAGGGCAATGGTTTGGATGGTTGATGGTTACTTATATATATAAGCATGTGCACATGGCTCCATAGAGTGGGGTATGATATGAGGATCTATGCCCACAGGTTGAGCTAAGACTGAGGTTCTAAACTCCACCTTAAATGCACAGGTTAGGAAAGGGGACCGAGGGTCTATTCTCCTAACGGTAGAATCCACCTGGACTGAGGCTTTGAGGTGAGGTTATGGTTTCTATGAGGGGGTTAGTACTAGTGAGATAGGATAATTACGTGTTTACCCTCTTGCATGTGATTGTTGGCCTTAGACCCATGTGACAAAATGTGTGTGATTAACCCATGGAAATGTGATGAAATTGTAAGTGATGATAATTAGTAATAAATGAATGGTAATGGAATAAAAATGGATTTGGCTCTGAGCTTGTTAATGTCACCTTAATTAATTAGTTAGAAATTATCATTCACATTCCTTTTCATGCACTACCTGTTACACTGAATATTTTGTAGACACCGTTGGTGGTGGCCTACTGAGTTGTACTCACACCCTGCTCGGGCCGCCGTTGGGTACCCAAGAAGAATTCATGTTTGCAGGTCAGGAGCAGGGCAAGGTTCCTTACTAGATAGTTGATTGGACATGGGTAGCACTTGGTGGAGGATCCAGACTTGGAGTTGGGGCCATTTTGGGGAATTTGAACGTTGTCCTTATTTTGATTTTTTGGTTCACTTTTGCACTTGTAGTATGACATGGAATATTTTATTGTTGGAAATGGTTGTTATACATGTTCCTTGGTTATTGATTATTGTTTTTGCTATTGGTTTGTCTCTGTTGTGTCTTAGTCTGATAAAAGGGGAGTATAGTCTCCCCACTTGACCACATAGACCTCCGCTACTAGTCGGTAACCTTTGGCGTTCGAGGAGGTGCGCTTAAGGTCATGTAACCACCAGGCTCGGAGCACCAGTTTATTTGCTTCTAGGTCGGGGACATTACAAAATATCAAATTATTTTGTTATTTAGGAATAAGACTCAAGGTAAGGGACTTTCTTTTAAAAATTATCTTTTAAAGTTCCCCTTTAAACTCTCTTTTTCATCCATATATGTATTTACTAAAAATGTTTTAAAGATGGTTTTTGATATTATATTATGAGTTTTTAAATTCTTTCTATCCAAGTTTTAATTTTTACTATCATTTTTAAAGTAATATTTTTTTTGGTTTTCCAAATGAGGTACTTCCTGACTTTTCTAACAAAAGCATGGAAGGGATGTTTTTAAATAATATGTAATTAAAAAAATCTCCCACACCAATGAATAATATTTTATTTAATTATTTATCTAAAATTTTATGAGGTTATTTTTAGAGAATTTTTTTCCTTTAAAATAGATAAGTTTTAATAAAATAAGTGTTTTCAAAATGTAAAAACATTTTCCCAAAGAAATGTTCCTAGTGATATTTCAAAATAATTTTCCATCTAAGATGAAATCCATTTATGTTACTTAAAGTGAAAAATTTATTTTCATCAATGTTGTTTACAGTTATATTTTATTCAAATAAAAAAACTCTTTCCATTTTTCGGGGTATTTTCGCATTAAAAACATATTTTTAAATAAAAAGGGTATTTTTATTTCAAAATGTGTTTTTCATATGGGTATAAAAGTGTTTTTCAAAGTTTTAATTATGAAATATTGAAATCATTAATTTCTTTATATAGTACTTGGGAATTATATATAAACCCAGTGACCCTGGTACTTATTATATAATGGGTTGAGCCCAATTATATATCTTGGGTTATCCCAGTGTAGCTTATGTATTGTGTTCTCTTAGATAGTGTTAGGTTATCCCTATACAACTTATATAATGGGTGCACCCCGATAGCACTCCAATTCATTGGGTAATGTTCCTTTTATTAGTATAAAAAAAGTATGGAGTTACCATAGAGGTTTATCTTATTGATTTAACTTAGATTAAGTCATTTGTAACAAGGGTGGCGTGTGTAATGCTCTATGTTTCCAAAAAAGGATTTTTATTTTATTTCTATGGGTTTTAATTTTTTTATTTGAGAAATAAGATTGTGTGATCTTTTTGTGGAAATGATTTATTTTATCTACTCAAAGGCAATTGAGATATAGGTCAAATTTTAACGTGTTTTACTGTATTTCATTGGACTTACAATTTTATTCCTTTTAAGTGCCTTATTGTGATTTCTGTGCTCATTCCATTTAAAAAAAACTTTCATAGGTTTTAAGGATGAGTAGTGACATGAATGAATTAAATAATAATATTTTTAATATTTTTCATGAAAATAAATCAAATTTATATTTTAAAGAGTTTATTTAATGGGAAAATGGATATTGGGTAGAATTTTTCACTTGGAATGTAGAGGTTTACTATGTAAGAGTTTTTCCTAATTATCTAAAAATCTAAACCTAAAATATATTTGGGAATAAAAGAAATTTAATTATAGTCTATCAAATCAAGATTTTTTTTTTAAAGTCAGTTCCTTAAAGTTGGTATGAGAGTAGTATTTAGATAGCTTTATAGGTTTGGATTTTATTTAAGAATAATTTAAAAGTCTTATTTAACCATAATAGTTATTATATTAGGGAGAATCATATTTACGTTGGACAAATCAAAAGATTTTGAAATAACATTAATAAGGATTTCTTGGTTTCTATCCTCCTCATAAGATGATATATTAGGATTTTATTGATATTCTAACACTAACATTTTTGGTTTCAGTAAATTGCTAGATCCAATTGGAACCAAAAGTAACAATGGATGTGAAAGAAAATGTGGTGTTTTTATGAATAAGAAACCAAAATTAATGGGAGATATAGTGATAACACTTGTGGTTATTCTTAACCATATATCAAAAGTAATGATTTACAACTTGAATCTAGGTGAGTTTTCTAATGGATAAAGTACAAGAGAAATAAAGCCTTGTGGATGTTTATGTGATAATGATTGCAAAGGTAAATATATTAAATGAACCATGTGTCAAGAATGTGGATACAATCACATAAGAATTTGTTTTAAAATAATGGAAATAAGTTTTAAATATGGTAAAGTATTTTATAAAGAAATAATTTACAAAGGAAAAAGTAAGTGTTCAGTTAACTCCATGAAGGGGAAATAAGTTTTTCTTGAGGTATCCACTGAATGTATTAAATATGGGGAGAGTGGTCATTATACAAATTGATCTCAAAATGGAAAGGTTCATTAATGGGATCAATGATAGCTTATAGATAAATTTTTATAAATAACAAATGATAGTAAAATTGAATACGAGGTAACTGAAAATGGCATAAGAAAGGTGTGGATTATTTCTTGGATTATGCTTTGACATTGTTGAATCTTAAGACATGATTTATATTTGTTTGTAGGAAATAAGTATTAAGGAATAAGATTAAAAAGAATGATTAAGGGATTATGAAGAATATTAAATGATAAAGGTTTCTTTATTCAAGAGTTATGATGTAGTGGTAGATTAAAGGATAATTATAACTTTAAAATCATTAATAATCTTTTGATGATGGGATTCATTTGGGATACTTTTTTTTTGATTTTTGATAGATGTTTGAGTTAAATGTAACCCTTAAGTTAATCATGTGAAAAAGTTATTTAGGGAAGAATGATATTTTCATTTTATGGACATAAGTTTAAAGGTATGCATTATTTTTTGTGTCTATATGATCTTTGATTTTTAGGTAATCGTGGGTTATTAAATTTTTTAAATGAAAAATGGAAGGTATGAGATAAAATTTTAGGGTAATTTTTTTAATGTTGAATATTTTAAGGTTATTTTTTAGGTTTTTTCTCACATTTATATGAATGTTATAATGATTATATTAATATAGTGAAGGTGCCTAGTTAAGATATTTATGTCACTAAGAGGGGGATGGGTGAATTATCGATACTATTTTTCTTTTATGTTTCTTTGAAATTGAAACAAACTTCGCATGTTGTTAAAGATTTCATTCCGTGTAAAAAAATAAAAAAAACATCCATATGAACATATGTATTTATAAGGTTCACTATTCAATACAAATATCTATGTCTTTGGTATAGATTGGAGAAAATAGATACCACACAATTCACTAGAAAAAAATCCTTTGTGTGGAATACAATGAGTAGGATATACCATTTTAGTCATGTTTCACTTTAAAGACAATACAATAGTGAGTGTGCTCCCTCTGATCAAAAATAGGGTAAAACATGTTTATGTAACAACAATTATTACCTATGCATCTTTTCAACTTCCAAAAATGTATTATTTTAAAGAATTTACTCAATTTCTTACGGAGAAGCCAGTAAGAACTTCAAGAACTTGATATAGAACTCAGTCAGAATGCCCATTCTGTTTTACCCAATCAGATCTTCAAATGTAATTATCCAATAAGATGGGAATAACTCTGATATAATAAAATTAAGGCAATTCATAATTCCTTCTTCCTTAGTACAAAAATCCCTATCTAGAAATTTCAATATGATTATCCTACCTGATACGATGAATAAACAAATATGATGACAAGAAAAATATAATAGACTAATGAATACAATGATCACTGAAAATGATGATTATCTTAATTATGTAGCTATCTTGTCTCGTATTCCTTCACTTCTCTCCATAAAAACCTCTTCACTAAAGGCTAAATGAAGAAACTTCTTTATCTCCCTTAAATTTCATAGCTTCTCTATATTCTCTATGAACAGTGCATCTGATGCTATAAAAGTGAAATTTAATTCTCCCTTTTATACGAGACCCAATTATGGTTTTGGGGAGAATCCCAAAAAGAATCCTACAATTTTTTTACCCAAAATTTATATTTCCCTTGAATTTTGAATGCATTTATGACTTCCTTACCTCTTCTTGAATATTTTAACAAGATTCAATCTTCTTTTGGATTTATTTTTCAAAATCCAATTTGAATTAAATTTTCAATTAAAATTGTAGAATAAGATGATCCCCTCAATAACACTTCTAATAATATCCATAAAAATATTATCATACTCAAGTATAATTTCAATTCTGGTTACAATTTGTCTCATTGTGATGAGGATAAATTTAAAACAATAGATTCTTCTTCATCTCTTCTCCTGACCCACTTGAAATACAAAAAAGTATTCTCCATATCTTCTCTTGTACAACATATATGGTAAAAAAAATAATTTCAACCCCTTTTAAATGGTTTAATACATTTTTGATTAAAATATGAAATTCCTCTTCATATTGGTCACTTCATTCTTTTCTTTTCTTTGCATTCATCAATCCCAAAAAATTATTGATCTCTTAATAAATATGATGAACCTCTATCAACATCTTCTTTCTCTTTTGAATACAATGCCACTTACTTCTCTTGAAGAAAACAAATATACCTCTGGTGAATATGATGAAGTACTTAATATAATGGTCTAATTTTAGCGGTTTTTAATTCACAAACTTTCTTTATCTTTCACAAACTTTAGCTTGTATCATGATTCCCTTCATATCATTGAATACATCGAAGACCATTTTAGCATTGACTAACTTTCCATTAGAAAGTGTTGTAACTTACCTTTTCTTTGCCAACTGATTTATTTCCTTCTTATCCTGAATACAATTGTCCATAATAAAATTTTATCAAATACGACTAGGCTGAATAAAATATCCCGAACCAATTTCTCTTCAGAGAAATATGAATATGTTTGGAAGCATCTCTTTCACTATACCTTTCTTTTGTCAAGCTTACATCAAAATTTCTCCAAATACTTGTTAATTATGAGAACTCCAAGATTATTAAAGCATCATCACATTTGTATCGTAATCATACAGATTACAATTCTTCTCATTACTATCATACCATTCATACCAGATTTAGAGTGAATCCGATGACCATTTTATTCCAGTAATATTCTTCCTCAATACGATCAACCATTTAAATAAATGTAAGTATAATTCATTAAATAATATGGTTAGACCGATTCAAATAAAATGTTATGTGATTTAACTTTCTCATAAAACTTCTTTTTCTTCTCAAAATTCCTTGAAAAAAAGATAATACCTTTGATAAAAAAACTTCTTCATCTTGTAGAAATCTTCTCTAAGAAACTTGGTCCTAAAAATCCCCCCCTTTGGATTTTGTTTTCAACCAATATTCATAAATCAATGAACTTTTTATCCTAAGAAAATGGATTACTTATCAACAATTCTAATCCTATGTGAGATAACTCATTATAGGTAATAACCAATATTGATATAAAAAATGTGATGTCTATAAAGAAGTGATTATGAAAACTTCTTCAGATATTCTTTTCTTTAACCTTTCTTCCCCAAAATCTTAAATTTCTTGAAATACAAAAAAAATTGTTTCCTATAACCTCTCCAATAAATAGTTATAATAGTTCACACAGAATACTATTCTGAAATCACAACTCACCCAAAACTCCCCCTTTTACACGAATCCAAGGATAGATTTATGAAACAATTATCCCCCATGACAACACTATCCAAAGGTACAATGATATAAGGGAAAAAACACATACCTCAACCTTGATGAGAAAGAGTTTGGACACCCATATTCAACCTCAATTTAGAAAATGATTCTTTTGGTAAAGGTTTTGTGAATATTCCAGCAACCTATTTTGATGTTGGTACATACTCCATATTCAATTCATTCTTCTCCACATGATCTTTGAGGAAATGATATTTTATGTCTACATGTTTTGAATGAGGACATTGAATCGGATTCCTAATGAGATTTATTGTACTTTGTTGGTTACCACCCAAGAGCAAGGGTAGATTCACTTCAACTAGTAAATATTCTAATTGAGTTTTAATCCATATAAGTTGAGTAGCGACTTGAGTGGAAATAACATACTCAGCTTTATCCATATTTAGAGTTACTGAATTATGTTTGTTTGAATGCAAACTAACACTATTCTTTCCATGAAAGAATACTCCACAAGATGTGGATCTTTTATCATCAACATTTATTTCCGAATCAGTATCTAAATACCCAAACCAGTGAAATTCTTCTGAGCTGTTATACCTGATTCTAAAATTTGTTTTTCATTTGGTGTATCTGAGAATTATTTTTCCTACAATGAAATGTGATTCTTTGGGATCACTCTAATTTATGGAACATAAGGTAATGAAATAAAAAGTGTTATGTTTTGGGGTAGTAAAATACAATAAAAATCTAATAAAATTTCAACATTCTTTCTGATCAACTTTTTTCCTTTTCCATCTTTAGATAACTTTGTTCCCACCGAATTTAGTGTGGAAACATGTTTTTAGTTTTCCATGCCTAACCTCTTAATAAGTTCCTTATCATAATTTTATTGAGAAATAAAAACATGTTTTTAACTTTTTAGAATTTTTATCCTTGGGAATTAATTCATTTCCCTGAGAATGAACGTTTCAAATGCCTTTTTCATCTCTTCATAAAATATTTCAGAACTTATTTCATCATTCCTAGCAAGGATAATGTCATCAACATAAACAATTATGATGAAGGAATAATCTTGAATTTCTTTGATATAAATATTACTATTAAATCTGCCTTTATTTAAAATTATATTTCTTAAGTAGGTATCTAATTTAGAATACCATGATATTGAAGATTATTTAAACCCGTATAATTCCTAATTCAATCTGTATACATAACATTCATCTTTCCGAACAATAAATCCATAATTTTGTTTAATATAAACTTCATCATCAAGATCACCATTTAGGAATGTTGATTTAACATTCATTTGAAGGATCTTGTATCCTCATTTTGGAGTGATATAAAGAAAAATTATTATAGTTTCTAATCTTGAAAATGAATCAAAAGTTTCATCAAAATCAATACATTCAATTTGGGAATACCCTTTTCACACTAATTTTTCTTTGTTTCTTATCACTTCACCTTCTTAATTCATCTTCTTTTGGAAAACCCACTCTGTGCCAATAATGATTTTCTAATCATGTTTTTGTATGAGTTCCCATATATCATTCTTTTTAATCTAATCTAGATATTCATTCATGGCCTAAACCAATTCAAGATTCTCAAAAGTTTCTTTAACATCATTCATCTCAAATTTCGAATACAAATAAGTAAGTTTAATTCCATTTTTTATTCTTCTTATTTGATCATTCCAATGTTAATACCCAATTATATTATAAGCTTCCACCAGATTCATTATCCTAGGATTATATTTTAAGTATCTTCCTCATCATTGCAAATAGATGAGTTAGATTCTTCTTCTTGAGTAGGATTACAGTTACCTGCATCCTTATCAGAATTGTTTTCGTTATACTGATCAACTTCCTTATTAGACTGGGTATGTTTTTTTCTTTATATCTTTCAAATAATTTCACATAAATAGAATCAACAATTATTTCTATTTATTTTATAAAACATCTACATTATATTCCTGCTAGATCATAGATAAGAAAAATTCTGTATTCAAATTTCTGCTCAAACTTTCCAAAGTTTCCACCTTTCTTATTTATGTTGCATGGACTGACAAAAGCTCTTAAATGTCTCAAATTTGAAATTTTTATATAAATAAATTCATATGGATTAATATATGAACTAGGAATTTAGAAACATTGGTTTATAATATAAACAACCTTAATCATGGATATCCTCCAATAGTAATCAGAAAGACCATGTTCAAGTAAGATAGTTCTTCCCATGTCTACCAAACTTCTATTTATTCTTTAAGCAACCCCATTTTGTTGGGGAGTATACAGGGAACTATAATCATGATGAATTACATGATTCTCAAGAAAACTTTGATATTATTTACTTCTATATTCACTACAATTTTCTCTTCTCAACTTCTTCACTGAATACTAACATTCCTTCTCAACTTTCCTTCTAAAAATTTTAAACATTTTCAAAGCATATGAATTATATTTCATATACACGACAAAATTAATGAGAGTAAAATAATCATTGAAAGTAATGAATTACTTTTCTCCATTTATTTTTTTTTGAACATTGGACCGCACATATCGATATAAATAAGCACCCAGGGTTATTTTGAACAAATATTATCTTTCTTATGCACAAAATTTCTAATATTTAATTTCTAACAAATAGTGAAACACTAATATATTCTTATTGAAAAATCTGGAATGACTCATCAATATTAATTTTAGATTAATTGATCAAGTTTCTTTGACCCATGTGTCTCATTATTTTAGGCCACAATTGATTATCTTCCATCATACTCAAGTAACAAGAGTTTTTTATTTCACCAAACTGAAACAAGTCTCCCTTTGTACATTGGCCTCTTGTAACTATCTTTCCATCCTTCTCACTCTTCACAAAAAATCCATCATTTCTTGAAAGTAACTTTTTAACCCTCATCACACAATTGTGAAACACTTATCAAATTGTGCATCAACCCATGAACATAAAAAATTTTCTTGGATTTTATCTTTACTTTCCCAATGATGGTGGATCCAACACCTTTTATTTATAAGGATTCATCATTTCCAAATGTCACAATTCTTAATTAAAGTCATTAAAACTATTAAATAACTTCAAATATCCTATCACATGAGAAGAACTTCCACTATCAACAATCCATTTATGTTTCCATTTGTAGATTTTAAAGTGGTATCAACAACAAGAGCATTTTCTTCTTCCTTTTCTTTCTTTACTATTATCATCTGAGAATAGTTTGGAAACTTTTCTTGTGATGGTAACAAGAAAAGTCATAATTTTAAAAGGTGTCCAGGTTCTTCAAATATTTCACAAATAGTTTCTAAATGTTAGAATATATTTACAATCTTTACTCTATCCTTCTCACCTTTCTTAAAAACAACCTTCTCAGAGTTTTTTCTTTGAGAATATTGAATCAACCTTAAAATTTGTCTTCCATAACCTATGGAATAATAGTAATGTTGTTGGATGAACCAAGAAATATTTTATGTATCTCTGAATCCACAATAATACTTGCAGTAGCCATGGAAATGACATGTTCTCATGAAACTTCCATATTGACTGGAATTGAGAATATGTTTCTCAACAACCTTATTATCTTTTTTTCTAAGACACCAACCTTTCTTTTATCAATCAGAATCTTATTTTTCTTTTCAACTTTATTAGATTCCTAAGACTTGGAAATATTTTCATATTCATAATGTTTGGAAACATTTTTATACTCAGGGTATTTTGAAACTTATGAATTCTCAACTTTTTTGGTCTTGGAAACATACATAACTTTCCCAGCTTTCTTATTTTCAGAAATAGTTACATCCTTTTACTCAACCTTTGAAGGTGACTTTTGTTGACCCTTCTTTGGATTCAATATAGAAGAAATTTCACCAATTCCAGAGATAGTTTTTTTGAAATTTGTACTATTCTCTTCAGCTTTCCAATTTTTTTGTTGGACAAGTTCTAACTCTTCTTCTTTTTTCCTCCAAATTTACCTCAAGATTCTCATTATGATTCCTTTCTTCCTCAAGAAATTTCTTCAAATTATCAATATCTTTCACCATCCTTACTTTCTCATTAGGAAATTTTTTTGATTGTTTTTTGATGAAAATTTATCTTCCAACTTCTTATTTTGATTTTCAATCCTTCTAATCTTCCTTAGATATTCTTTCAACTCTTCCTTCAAATGTAATTCAAGATGAGTTTCTTCTTTTTCTAAACTAATGCTTCTAAATTAGTCATAATTCAATGTTGTATTAAATGTATTCTCAACACCATACTCAACATAATTTAGGATTCGACATCACTACTTTCTTCTTCTTCATCTTTAGATATGAAACTTCTTCTTTTGGGTTTGAAGAATTTCCAAACCATCCCTATGGAATACAATTTTACTTTATCTTCCTATATCTTCTACAATATTCTTGGATTTATTTCTTCTTTATCACTATCCTCTTATTTCTTTCTTCAAGTAAATTTTTTCTTAAATTTACCAATGGTTAAACATTCAAAACATTTCAAGGGAACTTTCCCTTTGTATCTCCATGTACCACTTCTAAATTTTTTAGAAAACTAGGATAAAATATCATCGAGATTTTTACATACCAATTTTTTGGAATTAGAATCACCAAATTAATCATCAATAAGAATCTTATTTGAGTTTTCTTTCTTAATAGACTTGAAATACATTTCTCTATCAAAATTTGTTTTGATTTTCATAGCTTTCTCCCTTCTCATTTTCTAACTGATGGGACTACTATGCAAATCATCTAAAGATAATGTTTTAGGATCTCTATCTTCTAATGAGGAAAATTTTTCATCAAAGTTTCCAGAAAAAATTCTCAAAATCTTTTGAATAACTATAGTGTAACACCCCAAGCTTCAATGGTACACTTCTCTTTGGAAAATACAATATCTTGCGATGTACGCAACTTCGAGTTTTAGCAGACCACGATAAATCAAACTAGCCGTTATGAATAGTAATACACACTTTTTTATATTTTTTAAATTTTATTTTTCAAAATAGACTTCATTTTTGGATTTGGAATATCAAAATTATCTTAGGGTGAATTATTATAATTTTTCTGAAAAATTTCAATTTTTGATGAGTAGTGAAAAACACCGAGTTATTGTTTAAAACCTACTTTTTATTTAAATAATTATTTATTTTATTTAAATTTATTTTATGTAAAAATAGATACATAATATATATATAAGTTCAATTTAATTAATTGGAGTCATTTTATAACAAGATTAGATGTATAAAAGTTTATTGAACATTTTACCGTCTTTTACCCACCTTCTAGGCATATTTGAAAATTGGCATAAAAAATAATTTTACCGCTTCTGTAAATTTAATTTCAATAAATCCAGAGAAAAATTTGACATCATTAAGTAAAATTTTGTTCAATAGGATGAAAATAATTTTTGGCGAATAGTAACTTTTGAATTTTATTTACCACGGTTAAAAGTTAATAGGGCAATTAAAGGTAAAAATGACATTATAATTATCCTAAAACATTTACTAATTCTATTGGATAAGTGTATTTCGACCAAAATAAACCTTATGAATAAAATATGATCCTATTTGATCTACTTGGATTAGATTAGGATATTTATTATTATTTTATTTAAAGAAGAGTTAAAAGTGTTAAATTCAAAATTTCATAACTAAAACATTTTTATTATAGGGTGATACATAAGATAAATTTGACAATAAATATTCATTAGAAAGATAAAAATATTTCATACATAATGGTATTTTATTTATAATTTTTAGATTTTAAATAATTAAATTTATTTATCACACAATGATGATGCAGTAATTACTTTATTAAATAAAGATTAAAATAATTGATATTAAAAATGTCCAAATAAATGTAAATCGAGACTTTTTATGCATTAAACTAATTTTATAGGTTAATATGAAATTTTACTATTGATTTAATTTATTTGGTTTGAAGTAATCAAATTTTGTTGACTTTCACAAAAACCAAATACTAAATAGTGTCAAAATTGGAATAAATGTGTTTTTAAAACAAATACTATATTATTAATTGATATAATATTATTAAAAATATAAGGCTCTGAAAAAGGACTCACATAATGATATATATATGTCATTAATTAATCACTTGGAGTTCTCTTTGATTTTTATAGTAAGTTTATTAACAATTTATTATAATAATACAAGAATAAATGGTAAAAGTTAAACTTTTTAACTAGGAGTCAAATATAAAAGATAAGGTTAATAATGTGACCTAAACCTATCTAAAACTTATTGGTTGAGAGTTTTTAGACCCAAACACCATTTATCTTCCATATAAATCCCTTTTGAGCCATTATAAACCGAATTTGATTGTATAATAAATTAATATTTCACATTTTTCCTAAAGTGACACTAACCTCTCTTACAAAAGGGTACTTCCACTTCTCTCAAAATCACACCTCCAAAGCCATTTGGATCAGCCAAAACCTTCTCAAATATCTTCCCAACTACCCTCAATTAAATCTATATGCCTTACTTTGATTATAAAGCTGATCTAAGGATCCCTTTTGATCAAATCAAAAGGAAGCACCCAAAGAAGGGGTAATAATTTCATCACCTCTTTCAAAGTTCTTTTCCTCTTAAACTTTCTCTTTCTTTGTTGTTCCCATACCAAAAAAAACTCTAGTACCTTCTAAATAATTTGATTTTATTATTAATATGGTACAACCATATTCATTATTCTATCCATCCTATGAATGATAAAGTCACCATATGTGTGTACGTATGACTTACCGTCTCCACGCCATGATGTAGTATGTTATTCAACACTTCATTATTTAGAAGAGTATAATAATAAGTATAATTGATGTAAATAATAAATATAACATGTTATTTATTCTTTATTTATGATATACCATCCAATTACATACGTTTTCACCATCAATAGAATGGTATTGTCGCTCGTGCGTACGTACGGATTACCGTCTCCACGAACACGATGAGATTAATTCCTCATCGTAACCATTCAAGAATAATTTTCATTTTATGAATAATAATAATATTTAATAACTTAAAATAATTCTGGATATGAATCAAATACATCATATCCATAAAAAACATAACTTACATAGAAGAACATATAAAGGAAAACAAATCAGTTAACACCCAAAACAATGATACTACTGAAATATTATTAACATAACAATATTAGAAGATCATATATAATATCATATTTATGTATATTGTTCTTGTATAATTTAAAAACAATGATTTAACTATTATATATTAGGCTAACGTACCCTCGTCCAAGAAAAGGTATAAGGTAATGGTTAATTTCAGAATCTCTTTGTTTTCTGAGGTTGTTTATATGTAAGTTTTTACGGGGACTTATTTATCTTCCACATCCATGTTTCTTAAAAATGTATTTCAATTTTTTTAATATTTAATATAATATGGATTAAAGTAATTTATAACCTCATTTGACTTTTTATAAATTTTTTTGAAAGGAATGTTTCCATCGCTTTCCAAACAAGGTACTTTATGACCTTTTTGAAAAATTAGAGTAAAAATGTTTTTTAACATATACTGTGGGTGTGGCTATTTTCCACCTTTATAACATCTTCAAAGATTCCCCTACAAGCATAAAAGAATATTTTCAAAATAAATGTTTTCTTTTATAATAATGTGACTTTTAAATGATTTCAAATATAAATATTTTTCCGAAATAGTTTTGATTTCATCTATATCAACATCCTTTGATGGATTTTACACTTGTTTGAAGTTGATTTACTATGATAAAATATTCCATATTGTATTGATGGTTTTGTGATATGTTTAACTGTGGATGTGTTATTTTTATACCATTCGTGGTTTAAGGTTAAAGTATTTACATTTCATATGCTAGTTTTAATATGAATGTTTATGTTATGTTTCAAACTTTTCATATGAGGAATATATTGGACTTTGTAAGTGAGGAGTGTAGCCCTCTATAGCTCCTTGATGAATCAATAGGTCTCATGAGACAAACAGGTGTCTTAACACAAGTCCTTGAAAAAATCTTATTTTTAGTCTGGGCATGAGGCCGTGACTATATGGTGATGATGTCCAACATTATGCATTCTATCATTATGAAATTAGCTATTGATATTACATGTGATTATTCGACCTGTAGTATATCCATGTGAATAAGTAAATGTCATTATTTGATTTATCTTTTCCATATTATTCTGAAGTTTTTGTTTAAAAGGATTTTGTTTTTGTCTTATACATTGCCTTAAATGTTTATGCTTATTTATGATAGTTTCCTCTATAATGTTATCCTTACCGAGCATCTGAGCTCACCCCTTTCTATGTTTTATTTTTCTCAGGATGCAAAGAAGTATATTATTATTAACCTTCAGGGATAAGCTAAAGGATATGAGTGTGTTAAAAGGGGACACAATGTTTTTTTATTTCATGATGTAATGTAAAACTCATGTATGTATCTAGTACTTCCAAGGCTACTAAACTGATCGGTCTTTCGGGACATGATTCCTTGTATCATGCCAAAGTTATCTTATAATGCACCGACTCTGGGTAACTAGGGTCGGGGTGTTATAGTTGGTATCAGAGGAAGTTTATCACAATCCTTGGAAGCTAGATTTATAAAAACTCTGATTAGGGAACATTATCCTAAGATAGTCTTTGAGAATTAGTATATAAGGACATAAAATAATTTTGGTAATGTAGTTATTTTTTGTATTTTCAAAGAAATACATCCCTATCTAGATATGAGTAGGTAGAGGCAGCTTTGGAATAGATGTACCTAGGAATGAAAAATCTAATAAGGAGTTTTGGGCTTGACCCGAGGTATCCTAGTACATGACAATGGGCCTTGCTGCACTGTTGGTTACGACACTCCTAGAAGATATACTTAGGATAATTCACATTTTCTTTACAGACCATTATGAAAGATTTATGAGTAAATACTTCCTCAAAGAAAACATTTTTTTTATGATTTTGAATTATATCCATAAACTATTCAATTTATGTTAGGTATTTTAGTAGTTTTGAATTATGCATTGTGATTCATAAACTAATCTAGTATATGCCATTATTTAGAAATGGCACCAAGAGGAAGGAATAAAAACCATATCAATGCATGTAATCCATTTAGGGTTTTCCCTCCAACTCAAGATAATTATAGTGGAGATGGTGATGCAACCAGTGCTGGACAACTTATAACCATACTGGGACAACTCACTCTGGTTATGAATAATAACCTTACCCGTATGGAGCAACCTGATCCACAACGCAGAGGATCATTGTTAGACCGCCTCATGAGGCAAAAAACATCAACATTCAATAGGACTACAAATCCATTTGTAGCTATGCAATATATAAGTTCCTTAGAGAAAATATTTCATACTTTAGGGTGTAATGAAAGGGAAAAAGTTTTCATTGCGGTTTATCTCCTCACGGGAGATACAGATCAATGGTGGTTATTAATTCGAAACAAAAAATAGGATGAAGATGTATCAAATATTGAATAGAGGGAGTTTAAAGATTTTTTCTTTCAAAAATAATTTCTTCATGACCATCAAGAAAATATGGAAAGATAATTTTTGAGTCTAAGGAAAAAGAAGGAGGAGAATGTCGCAAAGTATGAGGCTAACTTTAAAAGGTTATCAAGGAATGCTGCAGATTATATATGTAACCTAAAGATTAAGACTGATCAATTCTTTGATGGGTTAAAACCATTTCTTCATCGAGCATTAATTTTACAAATCTTCTCATCAAACGAAGATATTGTCTCATGTGATATCAAGATATAAAAGGAATTCTCTAAGTCTTACGACTTTAAAGCAAAGTAAGAGAAGAAGAGATTTACTGAACACTCTAAAAATGGATATAAAGGGAAGAAGGGAAAATCTGATTTTCTATCTGAAAGTAATTGTGGGAAGTAACACCTCGGTACTTTCCGGAACGGAATGTGACTCTGTTATATGTGTGGTGAAAAGGCCATCAAGCTCATGATTTCAAGGGAATAAAGAGGATATAAATGTTGAATTCTATAATTATGGAGAAATTGGGCATTATGCAAAGGAATGTCCTCATCACCAAGGAAACTTACCTCAGAAAAGGCCAAGGGAGCAAGGGAAAGCTTATGCGATCACTACCGCTGAGTTTGAAGCTCCAAATGATGTGGTGGTAGGTAATTTAATGGTTTCCTCAAATTTAGCCAATTCTTTATTTGATTCGGGATCATCACATTGTTTTATATCTTCCTATTTTTCTATGAAAATTAGATATTTCCCATTTGATTTAACAAGGGAGTTTTCAGTTATAACTACTTAGGGAAGTATCATTGCAATAAAGTTTTGTGAATTAGTTCCCATTAGGGCATATAAATGTGATTTATCTACTGATCTCATCATCATACCCATGATTTAATTTGATATAATCCTCAGTATGGATTGGATTTCTTACCATTATGTAAAAGTTTCTTGTAAGTAGAAGAAGGTTACACTTTTTTATGATGATAAGGAGTACCTTATCCTTAGAGCAGAAACGTCACTATCAAATTATCATCTAGATCCAACCCCAGAGGCTTTACTAATTTCAATTATTGAGGAGTAAGAGAGTGAAATAAGTATGTGTGAGGAAAGGAATGTTCAAATAGAGGATGTACCTATTGTGAAAGAATATGTTGATGTGTTTCTAGAGGATTTACATGGACATCCTCTAGAATGAGAAATTGAGTTTTTCATTGATTTAATTCTTGGTTTATGGACCATATAAAAGACCCTTTATAGAATGGAAACTCTATAATTAGTGGAACTAAAGAAAAAACTAGAGTAATTGAGTAATAAAGGATTTATTCTCCCTAGTGTTCCTCCATGGGGAGCCCCTATTATTTTTGTAAAGAAGAAACATGGATCTATGAGGTTTTGCATTGACTATTGGGAGATAAATGCTATAACAATAAAGAACAAGTATCTCACACCTCGCATTGATGATTTATTCGATGAAATTCATTGAGCTTAATATTTTTAAAAGATTGACCTTCGATCTAGGTATCATCAGTTGTGTGTGGAGAAGGAAGACATTCCTAAGACATCATTTTGTACTAGGTATAGGCTTTACGAGTTTAGAGTGATTCCTTGTGGACTGGCTAATGCACCCTCTGTCTTCATGGATATAATGAAAAGAGTTTTAAAGAAATATCTTGATGACTTTGTAGTGGTATTTATTGATGATATCTTGGTTTACTCCAAAAGATATAAAGATCATGAAAATCAGCTACGCACCATTTTAAAGACTCTTTGAAGAAATGAATTATATGGGAAGTTTAGCATGTGGGAATTCTGTCTTTAGGAGATTTCTTTTCTTGGGAATATTGTCTCTAAGGATGGAATCTCTATTGGTCCTTCTAAGACAACAGTAATACAAGAATGACCAGCACTGACGAGTATAACTGAGGTACATGGTTTTATTGGTTTAGAAGGTTATTATCAGCATTTCTTCTATAATTTCAGCTGATTGGATAACCCATTAACCAAGATCACATGTAAAGGGGTTAATGTTTTTTTTGGAAAAATGACTGTGAAGAATGTTTTAAAGAATTGAAGATAAGATTAGCCAATGATCATATCTTGACTCTACCATTGAGGAATGATGTGTTTGTTATTTATAATGATGATTCAAAGAAAGGACTTGGTTGTGTTATTATGAAGAATGATATAGTTATTTCCTATTCTTCACGACAACTAAAAATTCATGCAAAAAACTAAACCACTCATGATCTTGTGTTAAGATCTGTAATCTTTACTTTGAAGATATGGATAAACTATCTCTATGGTAAAAAATGTGAGATATATACCGATCAAAATATTTTGAAGTATATTTTATTATATAAAGGACTCAAAATGAGTCCAAGATGATGGCTTGAACTACTCAAAGATTATGATTTATCTATACACTACCACTAGGGGAAGGCAAATAAGGCGGGAGATGCTTTGAGCAGAAAAGATCATGGAGTTTTGAACAAGATGAGAGTTGAAAGGGATCCTATGTTCCTGGATCTAGTAAATATGGATATGGGAATAATCATGGAAGGTGAAACATCAATAATTTTTCAAATGGTTGAAAAACCATCTTTACTATAAAGGATATAAATTTCTAAAACCGATGATGAGAAGTTTCAAAAAAAATTAAAGCTGTGAATGATGAGAGATTGATTGAATTTGTATATAAAGATGGATTTTTGAAATTTGGGAAGAGACTTTGTGTTCCTGACATACCTGATCTAAAAAGGGAATATTTAGATGATGATCATAGATGTAATTTATCTATACACACTAGTAGCACTAAGATGTATAGAGATTTGAAGGAACATTTTTGATGGGACAACATGAAAAGGTAGATTTTTGATTATGTGTTAAGATGTATGGTTTGTCAATAGGTTAAGGCTGGAAGACAATATCCTGGTGGATTCATGCAACCTCTTCCCATACTTGAGTGGAAATGGGATGATATTATGATGGACTTGGTCATGGGACTACCGAATACTCCTAGAATAAATAATGCAATGTGGGTCATTATTGATCGTCTTACCAAGTCTACACATATTCTTGCTATAAGAGAAGATTTAACACTTGAACATTCAGAAAGAATATATATTAATGAAGTTTTAAGACTTCATGGAGTAACCCTATGGATTGTTTCTGATCGTGATCCATGTTTTACATCAAGATTCTTAAAACATCTTCAGAAGGCCCTAGATATTGATCTTCATTTGGGCACAGCCTACCACCCTCAAACTAAAGGAGAATAAGAAGACACTATTCAATCCTTAGAAGACATTTTGATATCTTTCTCACTTAACTTTCAAGGTATGTGGGATCAGTTTTTACCTCTGGTATAATATTACTATAACAATAAATTCTATTTAAGAATTCATATGGCACTATATGAAGCGTTATATGGAAAGAGATGTCACAAACAAACTTTTTCGGATGATATTGGTGAAAGAAAACTTATAGGCCCATAAATTATTGAGGAAACGATGAAAAAGGTGAATATTATCCAAACCCACATTAAAAAAGCTCAAAGTAGGCAAAAGAGCTATATTGATAACTGGACGAAGGATTTGGATTTTCAAGGAGGCGATCATGTTTTCTTGAAGGTATATCTATGGAATTATGTTATACAATTTAGTAAGAAGGGTAAATTAAGTCTCAGGTACATCATACCTTTTGAAATTCTAGAATGAATTGGAGTTGTAGCTTACTGTTTAGAAATTATTCCAAGTCTTTCCAAGGTTTATGATGTGTTCCACGTATCACTGTTGAGAAAATACATGCCTGACCCAATGCATGTACTCACCTATGAAGAAATAGAACTGGAACCTGATATGTCTTATTGTGAAGAGTCTCTCAAGATTCTTGATACCAGAAAACAAGTGTTGAGAAACTGGACGACTCTTCTAGTAAAAGTTATATGGAGAAACCATAAGATTGAAGAGGCAACGTGGGAACCTAAAGAATTTATGATGAAGAACCACCCAAATATTTTTATGCAGTAGTATTATAGAAATTTTTAAGATGAAATTATTTTAAGGAGGGAAGAATGTAACATCCCAAGCTTCCATGATATGCTTCTCTTTGAATAATACAATAGCTTGCACTATACGCAATTTCAAGTTATAGCACACCCGATAAACCAAACAAGCCATTGTGAATAGTAGTACCAACTTTTTTAATTTTTTTAAATTTTATTAATCAAAATGGAATTCTTTTTTGGATTCAAAATATAAAAATTATCTTAGGGTGAAGTTTTGGTATTTTTCTGAAAACTTTCAATTTTTGATGAGTAGTGAAAAACACTACATTATTGTTTAAAACCTACTTTTTATTTAAATAATTATTTATTTTATTTAAATTTATTTTAGGTCAAAATAGATACATAATTCTTATATAAGTTCAATGTAATTAATTGGAGTCATTTTATAATAATATTATATGTATAAAATTTTATTGAACATTTTAACGTCTTTTACCCACCTTCTAGGAACATTTGAAAATTTGCATAAAATATAATTTTACTGATTCTGTGAATTGAATTTCAAAAATATGAGAGACACAGTTGAAATTAGTATTTAAAATTTAGTTCAATAGGATGAAAATAATGTTTTGTGAAGAGTAAGAATGTTTTTTAACGTATATGGCGGGTGCAGGTATTTTCTACTGTTATAACTTCTTTAAACTTCCCTTACAAGCTTATAGGAATATTTTCAAAATAAATTTTTTCTTTTATAATTATGTGACGTTTAAATTATTTCAAAAAGCAATAGATATTTCTCTCAAATAGTTTTTATTTCATCTATGTCAACATCCTTTGATGGATTTTAAACTTGTTTGTTGTTGATTTATTATGATACAATATTACATATTGTATTGAAGGTTTTGTAATATGTTTGACTATAGATGTGTTATTTTTATACCATTAATGGTTTATGGTCAAAGTATTAATATTTTTTATGCTAGTTTTAATAGGAATGTTTATGTTATGTTTCAACCTTTTCATATGTGGAGTGAATTGGACTTAGTAAGTGATTGGTGTATCCCGCTATAGCTCCTCGATGCATTGGTAGGTCTCATGTGAAAAACTATTGTATTGGCACAAGGCCTTGAAAAAATATATTTTTTAGTCTTGGCATAAGGCCTTGAATATGTGGTTATGATGTCCGACATTATGCATTCCATCATTATGAAATTAGTTATTGATATTACATGTGATTATTAGACTAGTATAATATCGATGTGAATAAGTAAATGTCATTATTTGACTTATATTTTCTATATTGTTCTGAATTTTTTGTTTAAAAGTATTGTATTTTAGTCTTATACATTTCCTTAAATGTTTATGCTTATTTATGATAGTTTCCACTATATTGTTATCCTCACTGAGCATCTGATCGCACCCCTTTAAATGTTTGATTTTTTCCAGGATGCGAAGGAGTATATTATGATTAAACTTCAGGGATAGGTTCAAGGATATGAGTGTGTTCAACAGGGACACAATGTTGGTTTTTATTTGATGATGTAATGTAAAACTCTTTTATGTATCTTTTACTTCCAAGGATACGAAACTGATCGGTCTTTCTGGACATGATTCCATGTATCATTCCCATGTTATGTAATAACACATCGACTCTGGGTAACTAGGGTCGGGGCATTACATATAGAATCATATAAATTTTCACCAAGACATATAAGAGTGCTAAAAAAGTCATTTAACATGGTAAAAATGTTCTCAACAAATTAATACTCACCCATCTTCAAATCTTCATACTTCAATCTCCAGATTTGTTGATTTTCCTTCTTCACTTTTGTATTGCATTCATATATATATTTCAATTTATCCCATATAACTTTGGCTGTGGAAACACTATTCACCCTTTATAATTCAGTTTCAAAATGTGATGATAATAAAGCATTCTTGTCCCTTCCATCATTATAAAAATTATTCATATCAACAGATGTAAGGGGAACTTTATTATCAATAGGATGAAAACCATTTTTTGCCGCTTTAAGAACATCATATATAATAGACATAAGATAAGGAAAATTTTTATCTTTAGATATATGATAATTATTTCCATTGAAAACTAAAATACCTTTATGGTTTACACAATTCAAATTTTACATCAACTTATCTTCAATTCATTAGAAAAAAATAAGCGAAGAGAACCTTCGACTCTAATATAACATAAAGGTGCCCAGTCAGAAAATTTATATCACTGAGTTGGGTGAATGAATGATATTTTTTTTATTCTATGTTTCTTTGAAATTGAAACAACCTTCACCTCTTAATAAAGATTTCATTCCCTACTAAAAAAATTTAAACACATATCCATGGAACATAAGTATTTACAAGGTTCACTATTCAATATGAATAGCTACGTCCTTGGTATAGTTCGAAGAAAATAAAATACCTCACAATCTACTAAAAAACAATATTTTGTGTGGAATACAATGAGTAGGATATACCCTTTCACTCATGTATCACTTTGAAGACAATATAATTGTGCATGTTCTCCCTCTTAGAACAAATAGGGTAAAATAATGTTTTTTAACAACACTTGTTACATGTTCTTATTTTAAAATTTCACAAATTTATTATTTTGAAACAATTCTTCAATTCCTTACCCAGAATATGGTAAGAACTTAAAGGACTTGTTATATAACTCAGTCTGATTAGCCAGTCTGATTCTACTAATCTGATATTCAAATATGATTTCCCATTATGATGGGTATAACTCTAATAGAATACAATTGATACAATTCATAATTCTTTCTTAATGAGTCTGGAAATCCTGATAGATGAATCTCAATCCAATTATCCTGCCTGATACGATGACCAACCAAATTCGATCATAAGAAGAATATGATATACAACTGAATACTATGATCACTAAATACAGTGATCAATTGAGTAATGTTGAAATCTTGTCTCATATACTTTAACATATATCTTTTGAAACCTCTCCAACAAATGCTCAATGTAGAAACTTCTTTCCCTCCTTTAAACTTCGGTGTTTCTCTCTATTCTCAATGAATAGTACATCCATCATTATAAAAGTAAAATGTACTTATACCTTTTATTAGATACCCAAGGATGGTTTTGAAAGGAATCCCAAAAACTATCCCACTAAGAAAACCCAAGAATCTCAATTTCTCTTGAATTTCAGGGGAATTTTTAACTTCGTGAACTCTTATAAAATCTTCTAACAAACTTCATATCTTATTTAGAATTTCTTTTTCAAAATCAATTATTAATTAGATTATCAATTCTGATTACTTAATATGTGTCTCCTCTCAACAAAACTTCCAACAATATCCTTCAAACTCTTATTATACTCAGGTCCAATTTCAAATCTGATTAAAAATTTTCTCATTACGATGAGGAAAAATGTTTAAAAATTCATTATTTTTCATCTCTTCTCTTGAACCAATTACATATAAAAATTCTTCTTTATCTCTTATATTTTCCCAATTTTATGGTAAACAAATCAATTCAACCCATTTTAAATGATTGACAACATTGTTGATTAAACTCTAATATTCCTCTTCATGTTGGACACTCGAGACTTTTCTTTTCTTTGCATTCATTGATATGAAAAAATTCTTGATATCAATCTGAATATATTGAAACTTTGTCATTATATTATTTATATTATAAATATAGAAAAAATGACTTCTCTTAAAATGAAAAATTCCGCATCTGGTGAATATGATGAAGTAATGAATACGATGTACCGGTTTTAGCATTTTTAAGTTCATCAAATTTCTTCTTCTTTCACAAAAATCATCTTGTATCATGACCCCCTTTAGGCCTTTTCATATTTTGAATACCAGATTTGTTATCATATAAATTTTCATTGGAAAGTATTGTAACTTCTCTTTCCTTAATCAACATCTTTCTTTCCTTCTCATCCTGAAGACGATTGTTTAGAATATAATTGGCCCGAATATAATTGTTCTGACAATGATCTGGCTGAATAGAATCTCCAACACCCTTTTTTGTTCTGATCAATGTGAATACGATTGGAAGAATCTTGGTCACTCCACCTTTTTTTCATCAAGATTTCATCACAAGTTTTCCAAATACTTGTGAATTATTAGAACTCAAAGATCATGAAAGCATCATCACATTTGTATCATTGTAATACAAACTCTTGTTCTTCTCATTACAATCATACCATTCATATTAGATTTAGAGTTAATACAATGAACATTTACTTCCACCAATATTATTCCTCAATATGATCAACCTTTTCAAGAAATTTTTGCAGGATTCCTTGAATATTATGGTCAGTCCAATTCAAATTCAAGGTGAGGTGATTTTCCTTTATTTTCAAACTTCCTTTTTTTCTTAAACTTCATTGACAACAAAAGACAATACCTTTGATAAAAAAACTTCTTCATAGTCCAAAAACATTCTCCATTAATATTAGTCCCTATAATCTCCTCCTTTGTATTTTTTTTCAAAAAATATTCATAAATAACTAAAGGTTTTATCCTCAACAAACGGATTACTTATCAAAAATTCTAAGACCATGTGAGCTAACTCATTTTAGGAAACAAGAATTAGTGACAACAAAACCATGCTATCTGTAAATAAGTGATTGTGAAAACGTCCTTATCTTTTATTTACACCATCCTTTCTACCTCATCTTATCAACTTTCTTGGAATAAAAAACAAATTGCTTTCTATAAACACTCTAAAAAATAGTTAGAATAGTTCATAAGTAATAAAATACTGAAATCACTGCTTACCCACAATTCCCCCTTTTTACATGCAACTGTGGATAGATATATGAATCAATTATATTCCATTAAAACACTATCGAAAGGTAATTATATATAGGGTAAAAACACATAGGTTAACCTTAATGAGAAATAGGTTGTAATCCCATGTTTAACCGCAATTTAGAAAAGTATTCTTTAGGTAAAGGTTTATTGAATATTTCAGAAACCTATTCCAATGTTAGAAAATACTATAACTTTAATTCATTCTTCTTCACATGCTCTTTTATGAATTGATATTTTATGTCAATATGTTATGAATGATATTATTGAATAGGATTCTGGGTGAGATTTATTTTACTTTCATTGTCACAACCTAAGATAAAGGGTAAATTGAATTCAACAAGAAAATATTTTAATTGAGTTTTCATCAACATAAGTTGAGTAGAAGTTTGAGTGGAAACAACATAATAAGCTTAATATATACATATAGTTTCCGAATTATGTTTATTTGAATGCCAAATGACATAATTATTTCCCAAAAAGAATACTCCACCAGATGTGGATCTTCTATCTGCAACATTTTATGCCCAATCAGTATCTGAATTCCCAAATAGATCAATAAATTCTAAAATTTCATACCTAATTCCAAAATTTATTTTTCCTTTTATGTGTTTGAGAATTATTTTTCTATAAATTAAATGTGATTCTTTGAAATCACTCTGAAATTTGGCACATAAATTAACATCATAAACAATGTCAAGTCGTGAGGCAATCAAATACAATAAAATTCAAATCAGCTTATGAAATTCTTTCTGATCAAATTATTTTCCTTATCTATCTTTTTATAACTTTTCTCCCTAAATAAGATGTGAAAATTGGTTTTGATTTTCTATGATGAAACTCTTAATACTTTCCTTAGCATACTTTTCTTATGAAAGAAAAATTTGTTTCTCCCTTTGTAGAATATGCAACCAAAGAAAATATTTCATTTCACCCAGCATGGAAATTCCAAATAACCTTTTCAGCTCTATAAAATCTTTCAATACTTATTTAACCACTCCTAAAAAATATGATGTCATCAACATAAACAATTATGATGATAGAGTACTATTTACTTTCTCTAAAATAATTATATCTTTAAAATCTTACGTACTTGAAACTTATATTTCTCAAGCAAGTATCCAATTTGGAATACTATGATGTTGGAGCTTATTTAATCCCATAAAATTATTTCTTCAATTTGCAGACATAAATTTTATCTTTCCCAACTATAAAGCCACAAGGTTGTTCAATATAAGATTTCTTATAAATATCACCATTTAATAATTAGGATTTAACATCCATTTGAAAGATTTTGTAACCTCATTGTGCATAAATAGAAAGAAAAATTCATATTGTTTGTAATATTGCAACCGGAGAAAAGGTTTCATCCAAACCAATACCTTCAATTTGTGAATACCCTTTGCAAAATAATTTTGATTTTTTTCTTATCACATCACCTTCTTCATTCTAATTATTCCCAATAACCCACTTCGTTCCAATAATGTTTTTGTTGTCATGTTTGGGTACGAGTTTCCGTGTATCATTATTTTCAATATGATCCATCTCTTTATTCATGTATTGAATCCATTTTGGATAATCAAAATATTCTTTTACATTATTTGATTCAAGTTTTGAATATAAATAAGTATGTCTAATAACCTTTGTTATTATTCTTTTTTGAACCTTCTAATATTGATCCCCAATTATATTATAATCTTCCACCTACTTCCTCATCCTAGGATTAGATTTTGGAGTATCTTCCTCATCACTGGAAATAGCTGAGTCTGATTATTCTTTTTGAGTTGAATTACAATTGTCTTTATCCTCATCATATTTTTTCCTTATCTTGATCAACTTTCTTATCAGCACGAGTATGTTTGTTTTGATTAGATTTTTCAATTACTTTCACATAAAATGAATAAAAAATTCCTCTTATTTCATTTTTTGAAACATTTATACCCCTTACCTTCTAAAGCATAGCCCATAAAATTCCATGTTCACCTTTCTTCTCAAAATTTCCAAAGTTTCCACCTCTCTTTTTTATAATACATGGACTCCAGAAAACTCTTAAGTGTTTCAAACATGGAGTTTTACCATAAAAAAATTCATAGGGAGTCATATCTGAACTAGGATGGTATAAACATCAATTTTGAATATAATCAATAGAACTCATGTCTTACCTCTAACAGTAATGAGAAATACCATATTGAAGTAACATAGTTCTTACTATGTCCAAAAAACTTCTATTCTGTCTTTCAGTAACCCCATTTTGTTCGGGACTATGTGGGAAACTATACTCTTGCTAAATTTTAATATTCTCAAGAAAATTTTCAAATTATTCATTTCTGTATTCACCACCATTTTTTGTTCTCAACTTCTTCACTGAATACTCACATTCCTTCCCAGCTTTCGCTCTAAAACTTTTAAACATTTTCAAAGTATCCGACTTTTGTTTTATATACACAACACAAGTAGTATAAGTAAAAAATCAATGAAAGTAATTAGGTAATTATCACTACTTTTTTATTGTTTTCTCATTGGCCCAAAAATATCAGAATGAATAAGATCTGTAGGTTGTTTTGAACAAATATCATATTTCTTATGCACCTAATATGAAATATTTCCTTTCTGAAAAATAAAAAAACAACAATATCTTCATCTTGGAAAATAAAAAATCTCTCAAACACTGTTTATTTTAGATAAATTTTTCTTGTTTCTTTGACCCATGTTTCCCATCATTTTGTTCCATAATTGATTCTCTTCCACCATAATGAAGTAACAAGAGTTTTGTATTTCACTAAATTGAAAAAAATTTCCTTTTGTACATTAAACTCTTGTAATTATCTATCTATCCTTATCAATCTTCAAAACTAATCCATATTTCCTGAAAGTAACTTTTTTATCCGCATCACACAAGTGTCAAACACTTATAAAATCATGTTTTAAACCTCTTACATGCAATTTTTTCTTGGATTTCATATTTTATTTACCAATGTTGGCTGATCCAACATTTTTGATTTTTAAGTATTCATCATTGATAAATATCACTGTTTCTTCTTTAAAGACTTTCACATTTATCAAAAACTTCAAATCTCATGTTATATGAGAAGAATACCCACTATCATGAATCCAAGGACATTCTCCTGTATCTTACTAAGTAGTTTCAACAGTAATAGCATTTCTTCTTCCTTTTCATTCCTAAATTTAGGTATATGAGAATTGTTGGGAAACTTTTTTTGTGACAGTGACAAGACAGGAAATCCCTTTGAAAGGTGTCTAGGTTGTTCAAATCTTTCCTAAATAGTTTCTAAAGGTTTGAATCTATTATCAATATTTACTCCATCATTATCAGGTTTCTTCAAAACAACATTCTCAGACTTCTTTCTTAGAGGAGATTTAATCCCCCTTATACTTTGTCTTCCTTAACATGTGGAATTATAGTAATGTTGTTGGTTGAACCGACACATATTTTCCATATGTCTGAATCCACCAAAATACCACCAGTAACTATAGAAATATTATTTCCCAATGAAACTTCCATATTGATAGGAATTTTAAATACATTTCTCATCAACCTTCTTGTCCTTCTTTTATGATCCACTAATATTTTTATTTTTAATCAGAGTCTTATTTTTATTTTATCCTTTATTGGATCCATAAGCATTGGAAATATTTTCAGATTCATAATTTTTGGAAATTTTTTTGACTCTGGGTATTTTGAAACTTCTGAATTATCAACTTTTTTTGTCTTTCCCACATACATAACTTTTCCAAGATTCTTTTTTTTAGAAAAAGTTTCATCCTTCATCTCAATATTTGAAGGTAATTTTTGTTGATCCTTATTAGGTTTCTCAATACGAGAACTTTCATGAATTTCAGAGATAGATTTCTGCAAATATGTAACTTTCTCTTCACATTTTGAAAGTTTTGGTTGGATAAGTTCCAACTATACTTTTTTTCCTTCATCTTATCCTCTCGATGCTCATTATGATTATTTTCTTCCTTAAGATATTTCTTCAAATCATAAATCTATTTCACTATCATTATTTCTCATCAAGAAAAAATTATTGATTTTTTTTGAGGAACATTTATCTTTCAACTTGTTGTTTTTATTTTCAAGCCTTATAATATTCCTCATACATTATTTCAACTCTTCATTCAAATGAAATTCAAGTTGATTTTCATATTTTTATGAACTACTAATTCTTAATTATACATCATTCACTGTTTCAATATTTGTATTCTCAACACCATAATCCAAAATTTTTTTAGATTCAACATCATTGCGTTATTCTTCTTCATTTTTGATAGGAATATTATACTTTTGAATTTGAATGTTTTCCTACCCCTCCCCATTGAATATGATTTTCCTTTATCTCCCTATTTCTTCCATAATATTATGGGATTTCTTTTTTTTCTTCATCACTATCCTCTTCTTTCTTTCTTCACGGATAATTAGCCTCAAAGTGACCAATGGTTCCACATTCAAAACATTTCAAGGTAAGTTTCTTTTTGTATTTCCCTGTTCTTATTTAAACAATTTTATAAAACAAAGATAAAATATCATCATGATTTTTACATACATTATTTTCAGAATCAGAATGACCAGCTTCATCTTCAATAAGAATCTTCTTTGACTTCTCTTTCTTATCAACCTTGAAATACATTTCATTATCAACTTTTTTTTTTGATTTTCATACCTTTCTCCCTTCTCATTTAATAAGTTATGAGAGTGATATGAACATCATCTAGAGATAATGTTTCAGGATCTATATCTTCTAATGAATAAAATTTTACATAAAACTTGATGGGAAGGATTCTCAAAATCTTCTCAAAAACTATAGAATCATCTATCTTTTCACCAAGAAATCTGATAGTGATGACATATGTCATTTTCCTTGGTAAAGAAGTTCCCAACAGATTTATACTCACCCATATTCAAATATTCATTCTTTAAACTTCATATTTGTATCTTTTATTTCTTCACTTTTTTATTTATTTTGTATATATTTTTCTATTTATCTTATATACCTTTAGCTATGGAAACACCTCACAACCTTCTGAATTAACTTTTAGAATGTGATGATAAGAAATAATTATTGTCCATTTAATCATTCTCAATATTCTTCTTATCAAGAAATTCAAGAGGGAATTTATCATCAATAGGAGGAGACCCATCTATTACAGCTTTAAGAACATCATATCCAATAGACATAAATAATGAAAAATTCTATCTTTCTAGATATGATAATTATTTTCATCAAAAAACAAAAAAAATTTAATGTTCTCACAATTCAAATTTTCCATCTTATTTTTTTCAAATCTTTACCAATGAATAACAGAAGGGAAACTTCTTCTGTGATACTACTTTAAGGTACCTATTTGGGATATTTGTATCACTAGGAGGGGGATGGTGTGAATCAATGATAATTTTTTTATTTTATGTTTCATTGTAATTGAAACAACCTTGGAATCCTGTTAAAGATTTCATTCCCTGCTAAAAACAATTCAAACACACATCCATAGGAACAAAAGTATTTACAAGGTTCACTCTTCAATACGAATAGATACATCCTTGGTATGGTTCAGAGAAAATAAAATACCTGAAATTACACTATAAAACAAACCTTTTTGTGGAATATAATGAGTAGGATATATGCTTTCACTCATGTAGAACTTTCAAGACAATCCAATAGCACATGTGCTTATTCTCAGCACAAATAGGGTAAAACAATGCTTGTGTAACAACACATGTTATCTATGCTAATTTTAAACCAAAAAAATGTATTCTTTTGAAACAATTGTTTTATTTATTACCCAAAAGATGGTAAGAAATTAAAGGAATTGATATAAAACACAGTCTAATTACCTAGTATGATTCTCCCAATATGATCTTCAAATATGATTTCTCAACACGAAGAGTGTAACTTTGATATAATAAAATTGATAAAATTTGGAATTACTTATTCTTAATTCCGTAAATCCAAATACATAAATCCTAATATTATTATCCAGCCCAATACAATTACCAAATGAATGAAATGATAAGAAAAGTATGATAGACAATGGAATATTATGATCACTAAATACAAGATAAATAATGTTGCAATATTTTCTCTTCTCCTTTCACTACTGGAAAACGGGCCTATACCCACGGTTTTGCAAAACACCGTGGGTATTGTGTACCCCTATACCCACAGTTTTCGAAAACCATGGGTATAGGGATAATATGGGGACCTATACCCACGGTTTTAGAAAACCGTGGGTATAACTTATTTTTGAATACCAATTCCCACTGTTCTGGAAAATTGTGGGTATAAGTGATTTTTTTTGAAGACGTATACCCACAGTTTTGGCCAAACCGTGGGTATAGAGTTTTTTCAGAAGACCTATACCAACGGTTCTTCAAAACCGTGGGTATTGTGGTTTTTTTTGGAAGTCCTATACCCACGGTTTTAGAGAAATGTGGGTATAGATTTCCCGCCATAAGGCGGGGAAAAAAATTACGCGGGACAACAAAAAAAACTTTGGCAGGAACACCGGTATGATTAATATATATACATTAATACAAATAAAAACTAACAAAATTTCTGTAGATGAGTTGGTGCGGGGACTGTTTGTGTACTGAATCTCCGCGAGATCGAATACTTGCAGCTTGTTTTTTTCTAAAACCATGAATAATATTAAGATATTAATATAAATGTAGATATATATTTACGTAATAAACCTTGCTGGGTTGGTTAGGCGCTAAGAACCTGCTTTGTCAGACCCGGGATCGAAACATGCTTCCTTCATTTTTTCATAATACGCTCATAGATTAATATATATTTAAAAATGTAGATATATATGAATTAAAATTGAATAGCCTGAGTGGTGAAGTGCGGAGGAATAAGAGGTCAGGTTACGACACGTTGCGGGTTCAACACCTATGGGCAGCAAGTTTTATATATTTTTACCCACGGTTTAAAAACCGTGGGTATAACACTCATCCTGCGTGGATGAGGCCTGGACACGGTGGAAAAAAAATACCCACGGTTTAAACCGTGGGTATAAGTTAAGACCCCTATACCGACGCCACTCAGCCCCACGGTTCCCAAAACTGTGGGTATAGGTATTTTTTCCAGTAGTGTTTAACTTTTATCTATCAAAACTCTTTCAATAAAGGATCAATGAGGAAACCTATTTCTCTCCCTAAAACTTTAGAGCTTTTCTCTCATCTCTATAAACAGTACATCTGTTGTCATAAGAGTACAATGTACTTATCTGTTTTATAGGTGATCTAAGCAAGGTTTTGATGGAAATACAAAAAACTTTCCGAGTCAAAAAAACCCAAAATCTAGATTCCTATTGAATTTGGGTGCATTTATGTATTCATATACTCTTCTCAAATCTTAAAAAAACTTCATCAATTCTTCAGAATTTATTTTTCAAAATCTTGTCTGAATTCAATTATCAATTCCAATTGTTGAATATGATTCCCCCCTTGAAAACACTTCCAATAATATCCTTGAAACACTTATCATACTTTATTCTTAGTTTAATTGTGATTACAATTTATCTCATTAAAATGAAGAAAAATGTAAAATAATAAATTATTCTTCATCTCTTATCTTGACCCACTTGAAATAAAAAAATTATTCTTTATCTGTTCTATTGTCCCACTTATAAGGTAATAAAATAAATTCAACCCATTTTAAATGGTTTAATACATTATTGATTAAACTCAGAAATTCCTTTTTGTATTAGTTACTCTATTATTTTCTTTTATTTTCATTCATCTATCCCAAACAATTCTTGATCTCATACTAAATCTGATGAATTGATTTCAGTATCTTCTTTCTATTTTGAATACGATACCAATGGATTTTATTCGCATAGAAAAATCTTCCTATAGTGAATACGATGAAGTAATGAATATGATGGAGTAGTTTCATCAGTTTTTACTTCAAAAACATTCATATTCTTTCACAAACTTTATCTTGTATTCCGACTCCCTTAATGTATTTGAATATATTGAGGACCAAATTTATCATCATATTACTTTACATTAGAAACTATATAGCTTTTCTTTCCTTCATCAATAACTTTATTTCCTTCTATGCCTGAATATCATTGTTTAGAATACAATTGGGCTGAATATGATTGGATTAAATATAATTTGGCTGAATACAATCCCCAACACCCATTTCTCTTTTGATCAATCTGAATATGATTAGAAGCATATATTTTTCTCCTCCTTTCTTTCATCAATCCCGAATCAATAGTTTTGTAGATATTTATGAATTATGAGAACTACAAGACTAAAAAAGCATTGTCACATTTGTATCATAGTCATAAATACTCCGATTCTTATCATTACGATCAAACCGTTCATACTAGATTCTTAGTGAATCTAATGACCTTTTACTTCCATAAAGATTATTCCTTAATATGATCACCCTTTTCTAGTAATGTAAGTTTGATTCCTTGGATATGATGGTCATTCCGATTCAAATACAAAGTTAGGTGATTTTCCTTTATTTTAAATCTTCATTTTATTCTTAAAATTCATTCCTAACAAAAGAAAATACCTTAAATAAAAAACTTCTTCAGCTTCCAGAAACCTCATTCAGTAAACCCAATCCAAACATATAGTTTTAGAAAAAGACAACCTATAGGTTAGGTGGAAACCAGTTTCATCTAGCAAGGTCATGAGGCTTAAACGTGTAACTGAAGGGAGAAAAGGGTGCATCACTTACCACTAACCCACATGATGTCATGGTTATCATGGAATTGGTCTTATCTATTTAAATGATATTATATATAAATGTTAGGTTAATTTTGGGAATTTATATTTTATTGTATAGATAACCATGATATTGGAAATTAATTTGTTTATTAAGTTATTAAAGTTATTTTGAAAGAATGTTACTATAATTTCAAAGAGTATTATAGGATTTAGGTAAAAATAATACTATGATATTTTATTTGAGAGATAAATTTTAAATTATATTGTTGAAGAATATTTTATTTTAATGTGGATTTATGGTGATTTAGGAGATTTATGGAAATGATTAGCATAACATGGAGATTATATGATTATGATATATAATTTTTGGAATGATACATTAAGATTTATTTATGTTTTGAAATATGAATATTTAATTAATCTTGCAAGACTACATGATCAAATACTTTTTATTTTTGGGTTACAATCTTTATTTGTAAATTTTTGATGAATTTTAATAATAGTTATTTATTAAATGATCTAAGTTGAACTCTTTAGTATTACAGTAAATGTTTTTGAAATTAAAGTGATTTTCTTTGTATAAAGTTTTATTAATATTGGGAACTATATTATCTTTTCATAACCTTTTAGTTTTGGTTATGTCATCATGATTTTAAAATTTATGAATTTTTTTATTTAATTAAAATAGAATTTAATAATTATAAAAATGATTTTTAATATGTTATTTTTAATTTATAAATTTTAAAATATATTTTGGAACAAAAAATTTTAATTTTTAAGATGAGTAAAAAAACTAATATTTACTCCCCTAAAACCCACCCCTTCTCTTATATAAATACCCCCTTTCCCCACTCCTCTCTCCTCAAAATCCAAAAACCCATGAATTTCCTCCCATTTAAACTCTAAATATATACTCTATGTTTTTCCCTAGGGTTCTCCATGGTCCTAGGGTTTCCCCTTCCAGGATTTAGGAAGAAACTTTTCAAGTTAATGGAAATTCTCATCTTCTTATTTTTAAATCAAGTACGCAACTTTTTTTGATTCATTTAAATGTAAAAGTTTATTTATTTTTATGCACTTTTGATCTTACAAAATGTTCTAATTTTGTTTTTTAAACAATGGTAGATCTCAATTACCTCTCATTATGCATTTTCTTAGTCAATGTTTTTTACTATTATACTGCCAAAATTTTGTAATAGATTTCTCCTCGTCATCTTTCCCTTTAACGTACTTCTTTTATTTTGTATCTTATAATTATCACAGTAATTTCTTTACATAAAATTTTAATCTCACTCTACTATAAAATTTATGTTTTTATCAATGGGTGACCTTACTTCTCTCCAATTATACCCTTTCCATAAGAGAAAATATATATAGTTATGCAATTAAAGTTGTTTCTTGAACTTTTTATATTTTTTATGAAATATTTTCATTTTATGAATACCCAAACCTCTTATATTTCCATGGGAATTCACATAGATGTATAAATTTATTATTGATTCTTGGATGTATTTATATTAAATTTATATTACATTTTTCATGTATTAAAAATGATGTTTTTTCAAGACTTTAAGAACTTTGTACGGAATGATTTTTATATGAAAACGATTATTTATTTCCACTAGTTATTTATGAAGATATTTATTTTCTCTTAAATGTAGATCAGATTAATTATGAAATATTAATGGAATGCCCTAATAGCGCTCAAATGAAATGGTTAAATAATTAATCTCTGTAGATGACTTGATTATGATAACTTGGTGGATAACCTCATTAATTATGATTTATGAAACCATGGGGACGAACATTGGGGATATGAAACCTTGTGTATATACCATTATGATATGAAACAATAGTAATGGACCATGGTGATATGACACATTGGGTATAGACCTTAGTGATATGACACCCTGGGGATGGACCTTGGTGATATGAATCCTTGGGGATGAACCATGGCGATATGATTATGAATATCTTATTTTTATGTTGTATCTATATTTATATATTATGATTCATGATATTTATATTGTTATATGACTCATATTCAATTTATCATGCCTTCTTTATATGCCTCTTTATCAAATGATAAATATTTCCTTATTTATTCTCTTTCTAGGATTTATGATGATCCCTTTTTTTATGTATGTTCCCATGATATGTTATTAATTGAGATGACTTAGGATGAAATAAAAATGGAATCTCTTAAAAGAATTGAATAATGTTTATGTTTATGTTATCATTATATAATTCATTTAATATGTACCTAATTTTCAAGACACTAAACCCAAGATATATTCCAAATTTCTAAACATTTTATCATTAAAATAAATATTTATGTAATAGATTGGTAAGTCATCATATGGTTTCTATTTATAGTGACTAAATTTACCCTTAGTATATAAAAAACATTGTTTTCATTGTAATTTTAAAAAGGGTTAATTAAGGGTTAAAACCAAAAGATAAAGATACAGAAATAGTCGAACATTTTCTAAATTTTATTTTTAGGGGATTTAAACATATTCTCATCATATATTCTAAAAAAATAAGTTCAGATACATTTTTATTTTAATATTAACTCATATTAATTTAATATTCTGATGAATTCCAAGAGTTCCCCTCCCCTATCTTATAAAATTGAACCTCTTATTCCATTTACTTCACACTCCAAAACCCATTTGGTTTAGCCAATACCAACCAAAATTCCTTCCAAGAATCTCTACCCTCATTCTTGATGTATTGTTTTAGGTAGAACCACAAGATTAGAAGGATGAAGGTGTTAATCAAAGAAAGTTTTCCAAAGAAGAGGTATAATATTTATCCACACGTTTTAGTTTTATTTAATCATATAAATTTATAAAATATTCTTATAATATGATAAAATTATATCAAATTATTATAAATATACCAAGATGTTATTATTTTATTGGAATAACCTTTATCCATCTCTAACATCCATCAATTGGAAAAGAGATCCACCATTTGTATGTATGTTGAACTACCATATCAAGAAGTGATGTAATTCATTTTCCATCACCACCTATCATGACTAGTTAAAATGACATAATTAAAGTTTATATATGATATTAATGAAATATTTATCTTATTTAAAATATAATATATCATTTAATTTCTTCCAATTAAATTCAGTGAAAAATGTCAATGTCGTTAGTGTGTATGTCTGGACTATTACCTCTAAAAAGTGATGTGATTCATTTTACATCACCAGGAAAAATGGATGATATATATAAGTATATTTAAATTATTAATATTATATGTATGATATTATGATAATTATTTATATATAAAATAGTACATACCTTCTTTCCATAATGATAATTCAAAAATAAAATTGTTACTCATGCGTATATAGGACCTACCATCTGTATGATTGTAGTGGAGTTCATTGTTCATAACTATATTTTATTTTTGATTTTAAATGAATAATATATGTATAAATATTATAATTATTTCATTACTATTTTAATTTATGTGGTGGCGTAATGATCACCTTGACCATAGCCCACCTACCAAATTTATTTCTTACTTATGATCCAAATATCATAAAAAAATGCCCAAAATGAACTTAATTGATTAAGTAATTATATATAAAATATTATTAAAATAATTAAAGGAATAATGAACTCATAATTTTTTCTAAATAAAATATAAAAAATAACATATGTTTTTTATTTAAAAAGAAAAATAATATATGTGACAAGTCAAACTCAAGTATAAGACTTTATTTTAAAAATCATCTTTTAATGTTTACCATAAAACTATCTTTTTATTACATATCCATATTTTTAAAAAATATTTTAAATAAGGAATTTAATATTATAATATGATTTTTTGAATTAATTTTTCCCATGTTTTAATTTTTGAAAGATGGTTTGAATTAAATATGAATTTATTTTTCCCAATGAAGTACTTTATGACTTTTCCAATAAAAAAGAATGTTTTTTTAGACATACATAATGAAATAATTTTACCACCATCATGACTAATATTTTCTTTGAAAATTAGTTTACAAGTTCATGAGATTCATTTTAATGAAAATTATTTCCTTTAAAATTGTTTATATTTTTTAAAATAAGTGTTTTCAAAATAGAAAGGATATTCTACTCAATAAATATTCCAAGAGAAATTTCAAAATAATTTTATAACTAAGATGAGATCCTTTGATTTTAATTAAAGTGAAAAGGCTATTTTCCCCAATATTTTTTACAATGGTATTTTATTCAAATAAAAAATATCTTTCCCATTTTCTTGGTATTTTATTTTTAAAAACTGGTTTTTAATATAAGGGTCTTTTGATGTCCAAATGTTTTTTTCATTTGGATTTGAAAGAGTTTTTAAATAGTTTTATTATAGAAAGGTGAAATAATAAATTATTTTGTATAGTACTTAAGAATTATATGTGAAATGGGTGAGCTTGATATAACTTATATGATGAGTTGAGCCTCATTATAGTTCACAAGCGAGCCTAATTTAGCTTATAAATTAGGTGCACCTCGATAGCCCTAGGTGATTCTAATAAAGCTTATATGATGGGTGTTCCCTGTTAACACTCCAATGCATTGGGTAATGTTCCTTGTATTAACAAACAAGAAGGAGGGAGTTTCTAAAGAGTTTTATCCTATGGATTTAACCGTTCCTCATTTATTTCTAACCCGGTCGATGAAGGCAATGTTCTAAATTACCAAAAAGGGTTTTTATTTTCTTAATATGTTTTTTAATGTTTTTCTTTGAGAAATTTGTTTGTGTTATTTTCATGTAGAAATTATTTATTTCATCTTCTCAAAGATCATTTAGATAAAGTTTGAATCTTAACGGTGTTCATTTTTTTCGCTAGAATAATAGTTTTCTTCTTTTTATGTCCCTTGTTACAATTTATTTGTTATTTCCATGTCTTAAAATATATTTTTATATGTTTTAAGGATGATAAGGGGTACAAATGAATTAAAAATTAAAATTTTGAATATTTTTCATGAATATAAATAATAATTTATTTTAAAGATTTTTTTATAGAAAATTGGATACTGAGTAGAGGTTTCCACTTTTAATGTGTGGGTTTACTATATAAGAGTTTGTCCTAATTATCTAAAAAACATAAATTAAAAGGTGTTTTGTAATGAAGGAAAGTGAATTTTTGTCTAAATATTCAATTTATGTTCTGTTAATGGTTGAGTCCTTACACCTGGACCTTTACACACACACAAATATATTCAAAGTGTTTTTAATCATATTCAAATCATCCAATTAAATGCATAACTAATAATGATCATATTTATATAATAACACTTCATGATTTTTAAATCTTGTTGTTTTATGTCATATAAACTATCAAAAATTGTATTCTTTTAAAATCTTAATTTATTTAATTCCCCCCATTATTAAATTGTATCATTTTAATTTTTTTCTTGAGATTGGTGATTCATGGGTTTAATTTTTAAAATACTTTTATTATAAAACCACATCATAAAAAGGGTTTATACAACTTCATTTTGAGAAGTAGGAAACATAAATATAAAGGTCTTATGGAATTACACATAAATAGGTTTCCAAATAGGATATCATTAATGGAAAATGAAAATATGGACATAGAGGAGAAAATAATATCTAAATAATGATGGGAAGTGATATATAATATGATAACTAGAAAGTTAAGGACTGTAAAATCATAAATAATAGGATATAAAAAAGGCCATCAATTCATCAAAAATTATTGTTACAAGATAACAATTTTATTTTATGAGGGATTGTTTTATTATCCCAACTATGAACATTGAAAAATATAATTACTTAAGTTTCTTCAATCCATAAACACAATTTAATCATTTTTTGAATGATTTAACAAGCTTCCACCTCTATGTCATTATATATTCTAATAATTGATTGTCCTTGACGAATATTTCTTAGGATTAAAGAATCAAATTTTAATAGATCATTGGATCTAGAAAAGGCTAAAACAATCCTAAGATAATTAAAAAATAAAAAATGGTTTGCTACAGGTAAGATGATACCCAAATTGGCTATAACTTTATATGAAGAAATAATACATTTAACTCCAAAATTTATACAACAAAACTAGAGGTTCAACTTAGATAATTCTATAAATAAATAACCCTATATCCCAATTAACCTCAATAATGTCAACATTAATTAATGTTTCAACCTATAAGGTTTTTTCATACCATTTATCTTACATCATCAAAAATGTAATATAATTCTTCTGAAATTACTGTTTACTTTAAACCTAGGGTTTATATATACGTAAACCTGATAAATATTATCCCAAAATATCATTAACCAGATTAAAATCCCATAATTTAAAAAACTAGTAAGGGTTCTTATGTCTTTTAAATTTGGATCAACCTTAAACTTATAAACCCATTATGGCATTAAAAATTCATAAGTTAACCTGAGCTGAAAGCATTATAATCTCCAATGTTATCTAAACCCTTTTCTGATTCAAACTATAATTTCCCCAAACCCACAATCCTAGATCTATTACTCAAAATACAATAATTATATTTATATATTAGAAACCTATACAATTGACCCAATTTTATCCATCCAAAAAACACAATATCAAACATAAATTTTGGATCAGTTACATACCCAATGATATTTTTTTTAGAGTCTTAGAGAGTTAGCAAAACTCTTACATAAAATACCCATGTTTTTAAGTTACTATTTTTCCCACTAAACCCTTATTTTATTATTCCTCAATAATCCTTTATAATCACCCACATGAAATCCTTTTTGATATATCTTACTTAAAATATTTCTTTATAACATGGGGAAAATAAAATTGATAAGGTTGTGCTAAAATTCTCAGAAAGGTTTAACATAGACATTATCAATTAAATATATTTGATGAAGAAAAGTTGAGCATAAGAGTATGAGAACATATTCGAGGTGAATGATAATTACATAAGATAATTCAAACCCATCAAAAACTAGATCATTAATCCTGCGACATGGAATCAATATTTTATAAAGTTAAGAGTCATAATAATCTATATTAATTAGCAATGTGATGTCAATATTTATCCAAGTAATCATTAATTACTCATAATAAGCCTAGATTAAATGTGTTAGTATATTGGAACATCAAACATTCATTATGCAAGCAAAAAATATAGGATAATTCCAATATCACTTATGAGTAACTTTAAATAGTTAACTCATTCATCTCTTAAGAGAAACTTGAAATAAGTTAACTCTATTACTTTACCCAATATATTGGATAAATTTAATAGAACTAATATTCCTTGGTTTATAATGTAACGACCAACCCTTGGTTTATAACTTAACCACCCATATTTGTTTTATAATGGAACCACTCATATATCATCCAAACATATGTCCAGGTACTTTCAGAATGACCAAAATATTTACAAGATTTTACTTTTCAATACAACACCCTTAAATACAACCATAATTCCTTTTTATGTTGATTAACCCATGGAAAAGAAGTTGTTTACTTGAAAATATTTTTAAAATAATAATAACCCTTCTAAGTAAATAATAAGGATGGTAAATTTAAACATATTTTCATTGTATCATTAGAAAACAACAAAGGATTTCACCAGATATGAAAAATATATTTAAAAGACCATTTATGATCAGGAAAATATCATTTTCTTTTAATAAGGTTTTAAATAATTATTCCAAGAATATTGATAAAAATATTTTATTTTAAAATAATTATGGGGAATTTTAAAAGAAACTTCAATGAAAATTACATTTATGAATGAGGGAAAAGAAATTTATTTGGTAAATGTTTAAACAAATATCCCATTTAGTCTTTCAATAAAAAACAAAAGTACCATTTTTGGAAAATGAGAATGTGATTCATTTTAAAAAAATTTAATGAAATTAAAATATCGTTGAAAATTTCATTAAAAAATAATTTATTTATAGAAAATAAAATTATGTAAAACATTTTAAATATCATGGATTTGGAAGAGACAATATTCCCGACTAAAATTTGATATATGTCGACTTTTCCTTGAAAAAATTATTTTGATATTCTTAAGTACCAAATATTGAAAAATTAAAGGAAATTATATAAGAATAATAAATAAATATAGGAATATAATGGAGATGTAGTTCAAGAAATTAATATCATAAAATTTCCCCAAAAGCAACCTTGAAAATAATAAATCATGCAAAGAAATGAGATTGCAAACTAAAGCCTTTACCAATTTGGGAAATTTGTATTAAAAATTAATTAAAAGAAAAAATATGATATAGATGTATAAATACCATGAATTAGATTAATTAATATGTGAGAATTCATTAATTGGGAAATATATACCCCAAATAAAGAAATCATTTTATATGACATGAAACATGTCTCAAGAAGAAGAGATGGAGACAGAAAAACCCTTAGAAATATTATAACATTATAAGTGATAGTTATTCCATAAATTGATTAAGTGAAAACATGTAAATCCACATAAAAGAAGTGGAAATAAAATATTATACAATTTAAAGATCAATTCACTCATGATCCTCACAAAACAAAGTCAATGAAGAAGTGTTATAACCTAATGAAAGAAAATTGAGTTAAGAAAACCCTTATCTCAAGTTACAAATTTCTAGGTATATTATTTAACTCCTATATAATAAAAATATAATTATTTACTTATTTGAGAAACTTTTACATGTCTATTTTCTTATCATAAAACCATTTATCTCATTTATTTGAATTTTATATTTAATTATTTAATCGGTTATGTCTACATTGAGTGTTTTGAGGACATTCATTTCATAGTTAAAAAATGGATTCGGTAGGTTTAACATGGTTAATGGGTTCATTATTCCATAATATACAGAATAAAAATTACTAAATAATAAATATTTTTACATATCAAATACAATTTTATAGAAATCCTTGAAAAACAACCTCGAAAAATAGAATACATCATTTGAAGAAACTGTAGTCTATAGGTACACATGAGAAATATTTTTTAATTTTTTTGGATGGAAATTAAATAAATAAAACGTAATATCATCCTTATAAAATTATTATAATCTTATAAACATCAAAAACCTTTATTAAATCTATCCCCGTGACTATCTTTTAGAGGATGTTTTTGAAAAATAAAGTACATCACTATATAGAGATGATAGTCCATAGGTACACACGTTTGACGATTCTGTTTTTAAACATGGGAATCATATAAAGATGAAGGATTTATTATATTTAAAATAAAATAATTATATAATTAATATCATATATATTTATTAAATCCATCATAATAACAAGTGTTGTGAGGTGGTGATGAAAAATGAAACACATCACTTTATAGTGGTGGTAGTCCACATGTATTGGTGAAAGATTTATTTATTCCCTATTGGATGAAAAATTATATGAATAAGGGTTATACCATAAAAATAATTCCAAATAAATATATGGAATATACAAATTTTATTATTTTATAACGGTCATGGAATAATTTAAGGATGTAGAAGAATAAATAAAATTAAAGAACTTGATATAGAGTATTATCTTCATTTTAGAAAGCCACCTTAGGATTACACCATAAGATAAATAGGTTGGTATTATAGGGGTACTAGGAACCATATTGGTAGGGAGGGATGTTTTTATTTTTTAACACCCTGATATTTTATGATATGTTCCTTTTTAAATAAATTTTATTTCATCAATAACTTGTGTTACACACAACCCTGATTCTAAATGTAAGGTGATATAGTAAACCTTTTTATCACAAATGTTAAAGTGATGGTATGAATAGAATTTTTTTTTAAAATAACTATAATTTTTTAGATAAATACAATATATTTCTAAATATATAATTAATCTTTAATAAATTCATCATGTGTTTTAAAAATAAGTTTTCACACATCCAGAATCCATTTTTAATTTTATTTAAGATCCAATTAAAGGGTAAGTGGGAACCTTCATAACCATTCCTCTAGTATTGAGACACAAAATTATAAAAAACTATTATAGTGAAAAATTTCAAAATAAAATTCCCAACCATTCACTATGCCATGACCGTCAGATGCAACCTATTTCGAAATTTAAAAGATAGAAACTTTCAAAACCCGCATAAACAAATAATACTCCCACCAAAAGAACATTTAAAAATTTGAAATTAAAAAAGTAGTAAACTATCATGACTTATAAGTCACCGTTACCTCGAGATACACACACTAAAACCAAATCCATAAAATTGATATACCCTTGCAGACCCCTCTCATCACTGTTAAAAGAAGCTATTGAAGACCATCATTGCCGAGGAGTAGTCATTATCTTCTCCATCAAAAAGAAACCCATCATCAACTTTGAAACCAAATCTAAAACACAAAGTGTATGACCATTGAATAATCATCAAATAGATCTACCATTGGTAAGAATCATAAATTTTTTTACAGATAACATGAGGAAGAAAACTGAAAAACCAAAGCCAACGTTGAGGCACTTGCGCCTAGATTATTGACGGTCATCAAACCACACATCCCAAAACCTGATTATATCCCCCAATCTAGATCTGACCAAGATAGAAGAAGAAAAACAAAGGGTTAGAGAAATGGTTCAAGAGACTGAGGGTTCTTAATGAAGGAATCATCAAAGTGGCAGAAAAACCAATGAACATTAAAGAAAAAGTGAGGCAATTGAGGCCAAAGATGTCATCGATATGAAGACGACCGAAGAAGACGTCATCGATGCAAGGGAGTCAGAAGAATATTCTATTGATTTTAAGAGTAACTAAGAATATGTCATCAGTACTAGGAAGAATAAAGATCTTTAACCAGGGAGAATGTAGAAAAAATGGCTGAAGAGGAAGAAACACAGAGATGCGAGAGGCTATGGGAAGAGGTACATTGGTCACTAAGAGAGAGAAAGTTAGGGAAGGAGAACATGGGAAAAAGAAAGAGAGGGGATGAGGAGTACTGGAGAAGGAACTTCACTATGAGGGGGTAAAGGAGGGAGCAACGGTGGTGGCATTGGGATAAATCCCAAGCGTAGAGGAGAGCAGAGACCCGGAGAGTGGGGGGCCATAAAAATATGTTTTCCTCAAAAAAGGTCTTTAATAATTTTTTTAGGAAATAATATAATTAATTTTACCAATTTTAGAAAATTTATTTAATTTTTTTGAAATAAACATTTAAATATTACCTTAGTGTGATTTTTTAGATTTTTCTGAAATGTTTAATTTTTTGATAAATAGTAAAAAATATAGATTTTTATTAAAAACTATCTTTTCATTTAAATAATATACAAAGTTAAATTTTCTATTCAAATGGTTTTAATAGTTAAATCAGTTCTTTTAAAATATTAATAATCTAATAATGGTCATTGGAATTAATTTTATGCTTATTTTGGTTTAAATCCTTTTTAAAATTGGGAAAACAGGTTTTCTTGTGAACCATTTTTCAAAGAGTTTTGAGAGTTTGTTTTAAAATTAATTTATTCCAATGTTTGAGATTGAATTTGATAAAATCTATTAAATTTTTGGAACTATAATTTCCAAATTATATAATGTGGTGACATAAATTCTTTCTCATAATGAATAGTAAAAGGATTAAAAATTTGTCACTTAGTTAAGGTTAAAATATGTTTATTGGGGGAAGGGGGGGGGGTTTAAGTAAGAGTTAAGGGTTAATTTTATAATTAAACTTGTATAAATCCTTTTTATATAAATATTACTACCTCATACTCTCCAAAATTCTAATATTTATCCATTTAGAATCATTTTTCTTGATAATGAATGTATTATATTTTATTCATTATATAAATTCCTAGTGTGTCTACTCCCCCACTTAGAAAAGGACACCCATCCTTCCTATTCTTTACACCACATTGAGCCTTATGGATTTAAAAAAACCTTCCCAAATATCATATCAACATTTCTATCCATGAATTTAAGGTTTTTTTATTCTTAAAATACCTTTCTAAGGGTCATTAATAAAGGATCTAAGGAATTACTACTTAAGGAGTGGAGGTTAGATTACTTTCGAACCAATTTGAACATGATGTAAGGGTTTTATGTTACAATCACATTGTTTATTATGATTTTTTATAATTAATTTTTTTGATGAAATCATATGTAAAACATCTAAATAATATTATGAATTTTATTATAATCTATTTATTTCTGAATAATACTTTTGTTCCTTTCATTTTTCTCTGTTTAATAACTCAAGAGACCAAGTGAATGAATTTTAAAAAGCAAAATTTATTTTTTTCTTCAGTAGAAAATCCTTTTTACCTATATCCATATTTTATAAAAAAAATTTCAATAATTTTTTCACTGTTATCCTATGATTTTTTAATGTCATTTTTATCTATGTTTTACTTTTTTCTAAATAATTTAAAAAGAATTTTCCTGTCATTTTCTGATCAAGGTATTTTTGACTTTTTACAAAAAATGTGAAAGGAATATATTTTTTAATATATATATCTTGAAATAAATTCCCCACCACCATGACTAATAAATTCTTTGAAGTTTCCTATACTTGTTTCCAAGGTCCTTTTTAAAGACAATATTTTCCTTAATATTTAATAAATTTTTATATTTTACATTATTGATTTCAAATTGAAATGGTTATTTTCCTTATTAAATGTTAAAATGATATTTTAAAGGAATTTTTCATATATGATAATATCCTTTAATATTTAGTATTCTTTATTGGGGTCTTGATCTACTGATACCATCCATTTATATTATTTTAATGAATTATGATAATGGTGATTTATGGATGATCATATGAAACCTATTTCTTTCCTACAGGTTAATTAAGTTGTGATAAATCCTTTATAAAACCCATTTATTTTTCATAGGATATGATATGATTCTATGATGAAGTTTTTAACAAATCTATTTTCTTTCCAGGGGTTATATAATGATTATTTTGTTTTGATCTTAGGGTACACATATGATTGATTTTCTTTAAGTGATGGGTGGGCCTTGTGGTGGAGCAGATAGAGACTGACTCAAAAATCATACATGACGCGTTACATGAACAGGGCATGATATCGTGGAGGATTTCTTACACTATTAGGCAGTGCAAGGCGATCATGGGGAACAATGTAAGGGTTAATCATACCTGGCGGGAAGGGAACAAAGTTGCGGACTACTTTGCTTCAATCGTGGTTCCGGGGGTTAATATGGTTTGGGTGGATAATGTGTTGTCCATTAGACCCGAGAGAGTCAATCTGATTAGGGGAGACGCACTTTGGCTACATTATTTTCGCCCTCCGTAGGGGGGACCACATTTGTTGTTGTTTTTGTTATGTGCGGGGTGTTATTTGAAATAAAAATCGTAATTTTGGTGGTGGATGGGTGGGCCTTGAATTATATAGCCCACAAATGCGTTGGGTATGGAGAGATATCACTTGAGATAAACAGTAATGGAATGGGGAGTGAAACTAGTTTAGTAATGGAATCCGTACACTTTGATAGTATTGTGAGTGATCCTTTACTAACATGATGGTTTGGGGAGTGAACTAAATCCATTATGATAGTCTTTGTAGTGAGACTTGAAAACTAAGAAAATGATTTTCTTTACTTATATTTATGACAAAAATTTATGTATTATGGTAATGTTATTCTCTCACAAATATTTTTTATTTTATTATTTTATGATTCATATATTATGAACTACCATGATTTATTCCATGTCTCAAGATTTTGACATATTATATTTATGGTATGGTTTTCAATTTTTATGCTCAATTTCTAAAATCCTCATACTAATGTTTGGTTTAAGTAATCATTAATATCTCCCTTTATTCCACTTATTGAGAATCATAGATAACCCTTCATTATGTTTCCTTTCTCATGGTTATAAAGTAAGGAATTATTTATGACAAGTCTAAGAACTGATCTGGTTTTAAAGAATATAGTGGGAGATGATGTAGTTCACTTACAAACTAATTGTTTATGTGTCAATATTTACAAATATACTATAACTATATTATTATGTCATGAATTTAAATGGTATATATTTAATATTCTTCTAATAATATGTGGTATTTATTTATGAAAATCATGGGTCACTATAGTTGGTATCATAGTAAGGTTTAGTTACATTTGGAAACTAGAATGAGAAAAATTTATTGAGAACCCATAGGATATTCCTAAGTGTAAGACAACTTCCTAGGATCTAGTAAGAAAATAAGTGTGGGTTTTCTATAAAAACATCATTTTCTAGATACTACAAGTGGATGGAATTTTTTTATAGATGAATATATCATTAATAACAACGAAAAGAGTTAGTTGAGTATGTGCTTTCTATCGTTGTGTTATATGGTGAGTATGGACTTACTCCACACTTGGTTTGACACTCTTGGGGATTTTATTGGATAAATTACATTTTCTATATGAACCATTATGAAGGTTTTTAATAGATGATAACTAAATATAACCTAGGTTAAACCTATGGTTCCATCGATTAAAAAATATGGTATCATGATTTAGACATTATATAAATTATTTTTCATGATTATGTGGGTTCCCTATATAATTATTGTTGTTTACACTAATTTTTTAGACATTGTATGGAACATAAATGAGACATGTTAATGATAAATGTTGATGAAAAGTTAATGAATATCATCATAATAAATCAAATCTTATGTGAGTCGGAATAAAAAATCTTGTTTCTATACTTACACAACTTTATCAAACTACGAATCATGTTGAGATTCAAAAAAAGAACAAGAGGGGACAATGTCATTTTGTGTCCTTAATAAGAGAAAATCCTCCTTAATTTAGTGGGTATTCTAATCCACTATTTTCTAAGAAATAAATCAGTATAATTGAAAATATATTATCCTTTCTCCATTGTTTAGATAATGATTTTTTTTAGTAATTTATTGTTTGGAAGGACAATTGGATCAATAATGGACTCTCATCAAGAATATGAGGAACTGATAAGACATTGAATCCCTAGAGTGGGTTGAGTTTAATAGATTATATATCAATTAGTAGTTTTCTTGTACTCTTCATAGAAAATGGAGAAGTAATTTCATTAATGAAAGGAGAAGGATAATGAATCTGTTGGTGCTTATGAGGAAAATTTTATGAGACTTGTGAGGAATGATTCAGATAATATCATCCAACTTAAATGTAAGGTTGGTAAAATTTTTAGTGGCTTCAAACAAAGTATCTAAAGTTAATTATCCATAATGGACTTTATGTGGTAGTGATTAAATAATTTTTTGTGCTACCAATGTAGAAATAGAGATTACAGTTATCCATAAATCTCATGGTTTTTATAAGTAAAGAATTATGGAATTAAAAGGAAATTCAAAAAACCATTGAGAGATAAATGTGATATTTACTTTATGATTGAAGTGTGGAAGGAAATATAATAGAACTTGTCTTTATTTTATTGGATAATGTTTTAATTTTAAAAATTATAGTAATAGGGAAAATAAAGATGAAATAATTTGAAGAAGAAGTTACCTTTTGATGAAGACAAATCACTACTAAATGAACCACCCAAACTCTAGTTTTTCTAAGTCATGGAGTATGGGTATTATGCCAATTTTTTTAAAGTATGAAGGTTAATGATGACGATCAACATCAACATCCTCTTAATCCTACAGGAAAATGTAAATATTATTCAATCACTGTGGTTTATGTGGATAAGATAGTGGTGAAAGTCACACTTACAAACCTCTCTTGAACTTATAATTTCATATTTTATTATAGATATCCCCAATCTTATATGTCTAAATTTTTTTCTAAGGGTTTGAAAATTACACCTAAATTATTAGATGTTTAATTATTAGTGGAAACACCTAATGTTGTGATGATCTCATCTCTAGTATATGATTCCTAATCAGTTGAAGTATGTGGGATTGTGATTCTTATAAACGTTGTTATTCTATCTCTTGTTGAATTTGATGTTATCTTTGGGATGGCTTGAATTTCGTTATATAAATCCCACATCAATTTATAAGGAAGCTAAGTCAAGTTTTATACTCCATACCAAACTATGACTGTGTATATGTGTGACAATAAATATGGAATTCCAATAGAAATTTCATTTATTATTTGGGTCTTTATTCTTATTCAAAAGGGGTGTATATATCGGTTTTTTAGGGTGAGACTGAATATCCATGATATTCCTATTATGTGAGAGTTTATTGGTGGATTTCTAGAAGAGTTATCTAGTCTTCCCAGAGTCTTGAATTTGAATTTTCATTAGAACACATACATATTGATGAAGCTATTTCAAAGACTCCATATAGAATGACCTGATTGAGTTACATGAATTAAAGAAGTAACTCACTGAGAATCTTGAATTGGAATTCATTTATCAAACTACATAAAATTGGGGTCCACTTATTATTTTTTAAGAATAAATATGGATCAATGCGCCTCTACCTTGATTTTCAAGAATTTAACAAGGTCACTATCAATAAAAAATATAATATACCCTGTATTGATAAATTGTTTGGTAAACTACATGAAGTTCCATACTTTTTAATGATTTACCTTTATTATATATATAATAAATTGTGGTTAAATAATGAGGACATAACCAAAACAACATTACATATAAGGTTTGGTCACTTTGAATTCCATAGCTATCTTCATGTATTTAATTAATATAGTTTTCAAAGTTTACCTTGATCAGTTTGTGGTTGTCATGATAGAAAATATGATTATATATTCAAAGATGAAGGAAGATCGTGACGATCACTTGAGGATTATACTGAGAACCTTAATTAAGGAGAGTCTATTTGGAAAGTTTACTATGTTTTAATTTTGGATATAGGTTTCATTCTTAGGTTATATAATATCAATATTGGGTATATCAGTGGATATATTAAAGAAATAAGTTATTAAACATTAGCCTAAATAAACCAAAGTGACTGAGATAAATAGTTTTCTTGGTTTAGATGGATATTATCTATGATTTGGGAAGAATTTATCATCTATGTCTAATATGCTCACCAATTTTACTTAGAAGGGAGTCAAGTTCCTTTGGATAGATTAATGTGAATAAAATTTCATGGAATTGAAGAGAATATCAGTTAGTGCACAAGTGATTATACTATCCAATATTGGATAATAATTTTTAATCTACAGTGATGCATCAATCAAGGTACTTAGATATGTACTCGTAATGAATGATAGGGTGATAGATTATACCTCTCAACAATTGACGGTTCTTTTAAAAAAAATACCCTACTCATGATTTAAAGTTATTTACAGTAATTTTTACCTTGAAGATATAGAGACATTATCTTTATGGAGAAAGGTGAAAAATATATATTGAACAAAAAGTTTCAAACTATATATTGAATAAAAAATATATGAATATTCACTAGAGAATATGGATGGAGTTGATTAAGTATTATTACAGTTGAATACATTACTACCCTAAGAAATATAATAAGGAGGATGATTCTATAAGTCAAAAAAATCATTCTAGATTATCTCTGATGATGATCACAAAAGATCCAATAATTATGTAATAATAAATTATGGATCTATAAATCTTGAATAAAGCATAGAATTATAATAATTCTTAACTGAGTATTTAACCATCTATTAATGTGAGGATTAAAGGGGAGAAGAAGGCAGATGTGGAAGTATATAAGACAATAAAAAATGTTCCCATGTTTTGTCTTGATTATAATGGAATTATAAGGTTTTGGAACCGTGTATGTGTTCCATCTAAAGAATACTTGAAGGAGATGTTGGATAAGGCATATAGTTTATCATTATTTATTCATCCTGGAAATATGAAGATTTATTGATATCTAAAGGATTATTTTTGACTAGATAACACGAAGAGATATATTATAGAATATATAATTTGATTAATATTATTTAATCAAGTTACTACTAAGGGGAAGAAGCCGAATAGGATGTTACAGTCAATACCCATACCAGAATGGAATTGGAAAAACATCAACATGAATTTTTTCATCAGAATCCCTAAAACATAAAAACAACAAAATACTATTTGGGTTGTATTTGATCAAATTATGTATTCATAAAACTTCATTTATATTAGATAAGGTTTATCTCTATGTCATCTTACAAGAATATAAATTAAGGAAGTGAAAAAGTTTCAAAGATTATAACATTTTATTGTATCTGATCTGGATATGAGGTTTACCTCAAAGCATTTGCGATGTCTTCAGTAGGTTTTGGGTATAGTTTTGAGTTTCAATACTACATATCATATTCATATATATGTCCAGTATAAGAGAATCATTCAAAACATTGAGGATATGCTATGATATTATTCAATTTATTTCAAAGGTGCCTGCGATCAACACCTTCCTCTTGTTATGTTTTCTTATAACAATATATTTCACTCAAACTTTTAGATGGATTATAATGAAGCCCAATATGAAAATAAATTTATAACTCTAACATGCTGATATGAGGTACTATTTAATTTTTACCAAAAAATGTGAAAAGAATCATTGTTTTTATATGCAAAACATGAATGAAATTTCTAACCTTTATGATCGATAAATGATTCTAAGATTCCGTTACAAGTTTTCAAGGTTTTTTTAAAGAATATTTTTTTCATAATAATTGGGAAATTTTTAGATTTTAAATAAGTGTTTTCAAAATGAAAATGTTATTTTCCTAAAAAAATCTTACAGTGATCTTTTAAATGCATTTTTCTTCTATGATAACATCCTTTTTTATTAATTATGATTTTCTGTGGTTATGATCAAATTATACCATCTAATTTCACCCTTTGGATGGATTACTATGATAATTATTTGAGGATGATTATAAAAAACCTATTTCTTCCCACATGTTAATTAAGTTTTGTTGAATCCTTTATGAAATTTTTCTCTTTTCCTTGGGTTATGATATGATGATATGGTGAATTGTTTGTGAAACCCATTTCCTTTCTAAAGGCTATAAAATTATGAATGTTTTTTGATCTCATATAACACACATTAATGATTTCCATTAAGTGATAACTGGTCCAAGAATAAAAAACCCCTCTAATGAATTGGGTAAATATGGATATATCATGATATAAAAAGGGATGGAATGGGGAGAAAACATAGTTTAGTAAGGGTCTTTATCCACTATGATACTATCAAGAGTAAAATATGACTAATATTACGGTTTTGGGAGTGGACAAAATCCATTTTGATAGTCTTGGAAATGATCCATTGCTACTAAGGAATTGGTTTTCTATGCTTATAAGTTTTCTAGAAACTTATGTATTATGTTTCTATTTTTCTCTCATGGAACATGTTATTTGATTACTTTATGATTCATATCTTATTAATGAAAATTATTTATTCCATGACTCAATATTATGATATATAATATATAGGGCATGATTTTGAAATAATATTATAATTTTCTAATAGCCTTATACTCATGTTTTGTTCATGTAATCATTGATATTTCCCTTATTTACCTTTACTGAGCATCATAGATCTCCCTTTATTATGTTTTTATTCCCAAGGTTGTTAAGAAAGATATTATGTATTATGTGTCTAATAATGGTTTTATTTTTGAAGAAATAAGTGGGCCATGATATAGTTCACTTACGAACCAGTTGTTTATGTATCCAATTTTCTAAAGATACTAGACATATACAATTCTTTCCTGGATCACAATGTTACATATTGAATATTCTCCTAATTTTATTTGATATTTTTTTGTTTGAATAGTATGGGTCACTATAAAAGTTATTTATGTATAGATTGGTTAAGATAAATGGATCAAGAAGTTTAATGAAGAGAAGTTTGATGCTTTCCTTTTATAAGTGAGGGGTGGGGTACCCTTAGAATCACTTAAATTATTAAATTAATATAAATTAATTTTCATGTTTATTGGGAAACAATTTGATAAATTTAGTATAAAGGAGGATTATGAGTTTTAATATTCTCATATAATAAAATTTATATAGGGTTATGTGATGTTTTAACCCTTATATCTTAATTTGTCCCCCATTAACCTTATTTAACTGTTACTATGAAAAAACATTTTTAAACATTAGGTGTTAAGAAGGTTAATATAAAAGGAAAAGTGACCGAAATTTGAAAATGGTGGAAATTATATACTATATCCCATTAACTTGTAAAAATATAATATTTGTATGAATTTTAAAGCATTTAATAAAATATTATTTAACATAAAACACCATTAATGTAATTTTCCAGACTATTCACAAAGTTAACGTTTAAAAAATAGAAAGACAACAATTTAGTTCAAATATAAACATTTTACACATCAATAATACAATATATATGTCTAAAAATTCATATAATACAATAATTAATCCAGATTTTATTAATTTTAATGTTTATAAAATCATTTACAAGATTTTTCTACTGCTTGTGCAAGCACTCTATCGACGTTACATAAGAAATTAAGGAAATTATTTAATCCCTAAAAATTAAAAATAAATGAACATTCTAATTTTTTTATTCATGATAAAAACATTATTTTATGAATATTAAAAACTTTTTTTTATCCCTTTCACAAAATATTATAGATATTAAAGTCAAGAATGATAATTTTTGTAATTTTCTTTTACTTAAAATATTATACAGGTTTTTATAAAAAAATTGGTATAAAAATGATATATTTTTGAAGATTTAAGGGGGAGTAAAATTAGACTCATCAAATGAATTATAGATAATTTTATGGAACATTTTAAATCCTTATTTCATATTTTTAGCCTTATCGTACTAGTTTTACCCTTACTGTGGTGAAAGCATTTTTTACCACGGTTACTATTCATTATGAAAAAAAATAGAGTCTTCCTACTTTCCAAATTTAGAAATGACGATTCCAAAAATTTAAACTGTTTTATAAAATTCTATCATTGTACGGTTTATAAATTACTATTAATATAAAACCGCAAAACACGATGAAAAATAATTTTCTAGAAAAATAAATTTATAAGTATAAAAATGTTTTAATATCAAATTTAAACATAAAATCAATTCTAATGAAATATATTTTATATTAAAATCAATTTAAAAAAAATGCTACTTTGTAAATACTTTTAAATAAATGATAGTTTTCTATAAATTGAGAATTTTTCACTATTCACCAAAAAATAAATCTCTTTAGAAAAATAATAAAAATTACACCATATACTAATTTTGATATTATAATTTCAAAATTAATATAATATTAATTAAATTAAATTTCAAATAGTGGCTTAAATTAAGTATAATATTCTCTCACAAAAAGAAATAAATACCATTTTTGAAGAAAACATATTTTTGAAGCCTAAAATGATATTACTAAAAAATGCATGATTTTTTCCTAAGTATTGATAAAACAATTTTATTGAATCAGAAATATATATGATAATTCTGATGCTCCTATTAATACCATCAAATTCAATTCCTAGGCTATAATGGTCAAATTTAAATAATGATACTTCCTAGTCATTAAACATTGGGGTTGCGTGTCCTATATTCCATAGAATATAGATTTATTTTTAAATCAAAGGGTTTTAAAGTTTATGATTTTTTTATATTTGTTTATCAAATTTTATGTTTATCACAAATAGTTAAAAAAAACTATGTAATGGTTCCATATATCAGACCATGGTTTTATAAACTATGTCATAGTGTAGGAAAATAGTTATGGTTGTTTAACTTAGTTTTTGAAATAGTTTGAGAGTTTTTAATAACTTGATAATCAGTATACTTAGTAGAACCATGTAACGGTTTAGATGAATATGTCATGGAATGGAAATAAAAAATTCATGGTCCAATGTTCATGGAATCCTATAAGAGTGAGGGAATAAAAACATTTATGGTGGAAGCAAACTGGATCATAATTTTTTTCATCAATATAGTATCATATATAGAAATTACCTTTGTAATTCAAGTGAGTTCAAGATCGTCAACATGACTTTTAGACCAATCATTGACATTAAAATACCACATGGTTATTTCTTATAACAAACCATGTTTTGGAAAATATTTTTTATATGCGAACATTTATTTGAAAAAGAGGGAAAATAATGAGATAATTTCCTAAAATTTCTTGGGGATCATTCTAGAGTCTAAAGGTTCATGTTTTATGATAAGAACAAGGTCAAAATTATATAATTTTGTTAGAGGAACTTGAGGAGGATTGAAGAAAATCATTCTTGGTTTTTTTCACTTATAATTGATATTTCTTTTTATATTTCACATTAAATTATTATATATCATTTAAGACGAAATTTATCCTCCATTATTTATAGATAAAAAATAACATGTAACACTTGATCACAATCAAAGATCAACAAGGAAGTAACCACTTTATAAAATGAGTCATAAAACCTTTTCAAAATATCTTATGTTCATATTTGATTCTATCTATCTCACTATTCCTCATCGTCATTATTTTATCGATCAATTTAATATCCTATAAACTATCCAAGAAGGGTATTTTATGAGTTTTATATGAAATAGTTTTTTGTATCATTGATTTACTCACCTCTAAGTGCTTCTCATATTCATTCTAGGGAACATAAATTGATATCTAAGTAGTGGTTTCATATTTATTCTAGATGATATAAATTATTTCATTACTTTTTATATATCTTCAACAAAAAAATTCTTATATAGAGTTTTAAGTTCACTAATAACTAGGGAGTTTCCATTTTTTATGGAAATATATTTCATCTATGGAAAGATCAGATGGTTCCATATAATATATAATAGGGATTAGATATTATTTACATCACTAAGAATGAGGTTTATATTCCATAAAAAATAGTAGGTTTTACATTTAATGATAAATATAATTTAGAATCCAACAAAAAAGAAAACTATGTGTTACTCTAATTTCTCCCTAAGAAAGAATTAATAAGAGTTATGGTTTCCAAAATTTTTAATTTCATATGGAGGAAATCACCTGATATTTATAAAGGCGATAATAAGGAAATAAATTAATGAATTTTAACATGTAATTATCAATTATAGGAAATTTTTATGTATGAGGGTGTATCTTTAGATGGAGTATTCATATAGGTAGATAATATTTTAAGATCAAAATGTAACTATGGGTATATTCTTTAAGGTTCAGCCATATTAAAGAAGTTGATGAGGTATCCATGGAATAAATTTGATGCTATGATTTCAACCCTTGAGGATCAATACTCTCATTATCTCATAATTGAAAATTTTAACAATACCTTGGTATCATATGAGATGATAATAAATCCAATTTTTAAGATTAAAGGAAAACTAGATAAAAATATTATGTTTGAAGCCTCAAAATGATTTAATATTAATGAATCTAATAGGTATCTTTAAGAAGAATCTTAAATTGATTATGATGGAATGAACTTCAATGATTTTATTCCATATTTAATTGATTGATTGAAAATAGGAAATATTAAGTAAAAAAGAATGATTATGATTAAAATTTTCAATTATAGAAACATTTTAAATTTTTGATTCAATTTTATTGATAATAATCAAAATTAATAAATTAATGGTTAACCCAAAAGATCATAGAAATAGATAAAAAATGTTTCAAGTATTCAAAGTAGAAAAATTATCTCAGTTAATGGAATGAATAAATCCTCAATGAAAGGGAATTTTTATCAAATCATAAAATTCCATCTTTTTTTGTAAAAAATGAAGTATAAGGAAGTGATTTAGGGGATGGAGGTGCTCAAGATTTTGTGGCACAACTGAAGCATGATAATGAATCATATAATAAAAAAGGAAGTAGTGAAGGGGATTATGAATATGAACAAAATAATAATAAAATTACATTGCAATTTTTTCTTATATTTTTCATTAAGGAGAATTGAAAACTTTAAATGTATATTACATCCTTGAAGAAAAACATCGAAAAATATTATTCCCAAATAGATGAAAAAATAAATCAAGTTCTCGATAATGATAAGTAATATAAATTTCATTCATATTAAAAGAGAAAATATGCCAGAAATCATAATAGCAAACTTAATTACAAAAAAAATATGAGGTTTAATATAATTAATTAAATTTATCTGAAGGTATGAATTTATTAAATATTTTTAGTTATAATTTAACAATTTTTATAAAAAAATTATTAAAAGAAAAATATCATTGGATAAAATAGCATATTTCCCTTGAAAATATGATACGATTATGAATATAACAAATGTATGTATTAAAATTCTGTTTCATAATAGTGTATGAATGAAAAATATTTGAAGGATAAATATAAGGGAAAATCCACCAAAACCAAAATTAAAAAAATCATGAGATAGTTGAATAATATTTGTAATATCTATAACCACAAAGAATACAAAAACTCATTTTGAATAGAATAATTTCTATTATATTAGAAAGTTTTTATTTGATGAAAGATTTTAGTTATGTAGAGTTTATAGACATAAAGAATATATTCAATGGTATAACTTGTATTTCTCCCAATAATATAGTATTTATGATCTTATAGAGATATAAAATAAGAAACCTAATAAGAAACAAACTCATTCTACCAAAGTAAGGGTGAAATTAAAAATTAGGTCTGATGCACTTGAGATTTTTTTTTAAGTTTGATCAATAAGGAAATATTTATAATTATGATGTCATTATTCTAATTGAGTAGATTAAATAAATAAAAAATAAAAAATATCTTAATATTTTGGGTGATCAAGAACATTTAATGGTTGTTGAGGTTGCACATAAAGCATCAAATTGTGAAAAACCACGAATCTTGGATGAAGGTTTATCACCACACATGAACATTAATTTTTTTGAATGAAATACATACATAAAATTTTGGTAATATAACTTTTAGTAATGAAAATTCATTAAATATGAAAGGAAATAGAAACCCATAAGTTTATGAGAATAAAATTACCATAAATTATTTTACTTTCAATAATGATTAAATGAAATTTTTTTCAGTGTATCTAAATTGCATGATAGAGGTGAAGAGTTGTTTTTTTAAAGAATGTATTTATCATCTGAATATTTAATAACAAAATATTTATCATTAGAGGATAATGACTAAGTGGAAATCTATCTCAGATAAGTAATTAATTAAACTTCTATTTCTTGAGTGTGAGTGAAAAGAATAAGATTCAGCATAAAATAAATATTCCTTAAGGGAAAAAGTATATGAGTATACTCATCAAATATGGTTATTTAATAAATATTCCAAATATTAACTAGGATAGATGAAACTCTTTGTATTTTCATAAAAATAGAAATATGGTGAACAAAAACCACAATCTAGTGGATATCAAAATGAAGTGGCTACTTGAACTAATAATTAGGATATTTATGGAATAATGAGTCAGATGCTAATCAAAAAATTTATGTAATTCATTATTTTTGTGATGATTTTTTCTCGTATGACTTAAATTTATTTAATGGAGAGTAATCCACAAAGTCCTGAGATGTTTAAGAATTAATGGATAGTTACTAAAAATAATTCAAGGTATTCTGTCAAAGATTTTTTTTCTTCTAATAATGGATCTGAGTAACTAATAGTGATTTTGTAGTATATCTTTATAAACATAGAATAAAAAATGAATATAGTGGACCATAAATGAATAAAAAATATATATCCATATAAAAAAATAATAAGAGTTCATTTTATGTTGGAGGAGAGATGTTATTGAATAAAGAAACATTAAAATAATTTTGGAAACAAGCCATGACATTAGCCATCTATAATCTAAAATATTGTATACTTTGACAAAATTTTGTGAATAATCCTCATAATATGTTGTTCCAAAATAATATAATATTTAGGTCTTTGATAATATAGATATAGAAGAAATACAATTAATAAATTTTATAAAATTTTATGAACAAGATGTCAATGGTATTTTTTTGGTTATACATCCAAAGGAAAAATCTATAGGTGTTATAATAAAAAATTAAAGGAAATTAATGAACAATTTGATGTTATTATCATACAAGAAAGTAATATTTCACCAATATCATTTCCATTTGATAATTATATTGGTGATTATTAAGGATAACGAGATGTACTACAAGGTATAACGTCAACTACAATTGTAGATTTATAAATCGTCCACATTGATTCATTAGTATCAAGTGATAAGGAAGTCGTAGACCATAATGAATATAAGTTAAAAAGACATAGAAATAATTTTAATCTTGAAAATATCATCTAATATAGTTTAAAAGGTGTTTAAACTCAAAGTAACTATATAAGTTAATAATATAAGTCCACTATCACAACTGGATCCTAAAAGTGTAAAAAGAACTTTAAAATGAAATTATTTTATTACTATTATGGAATATGAGTTAAATAAGTTTTAATAATTGAGTTATATGAGTTAGTGAATTTTATTAAGGATTAAATTTTAGAGGGGAAATATATTTTTTTATAATAAAATTAATGAGAATTTATAAGTGGCATAAAACAAATCTTATATTTTTAGAAAGGGATACTCTAAAATTGCAGATATTTACTTTGATGAGACTTTATGTCAAGTCACGAGGCCTAAAACTATAATATTTTTTTTGGATACATGGAAAGAGAATTTTCAAGGATTTCCAAATGGATGTGAATTTATAATTATTGAAAAAAATACCTAGATGAGGAGGTGCATATTGAATAACTAGAATGATTTTTCCATAAAGGATGCTGTAACAATGCATGTTGTTATTGGTTAGTGAAAATTATTGTAAATTTTGATTTTGGTCCTAGAGTAGTGTATATTACGATTATTGGGTTCCATATTAGAATTAATTGAATTTGAACTTCTTTGAGAGGTGTTTATGGATGTGATTAGAGGCTCGAGAGGTGACTTGGGTGCTTAGGATTGTGTTGGAGAAGGATTGGTGTAATGTATAAGGAATTAAATAGTGGTAATTCTTGTTATATATCCGGTCGACCATGTTCCAATTAACCCTCTAGACGTGATGTAGAGTGTCATTATTGTGAAAAATTTGATTCTTAGGAGTTCCCCATTCCTATGGATGTAATTATATTGTAGGAAGAAACCACACTATGATGTATGGGATTATGGTGTGGTGAGGGGCTTTGTAAATGAATGATTTTTTTTACTTTAGTTGTAGGATATTTTATATCAAAGGGTAACTATGTAATGATGGATTCTATGTGATTAAAAATTTTATTTTTTGTCAATTAATATTTTTTAGGTTTTTAGAGAATTTTGAGATGAAAATTATAATATCTAATTCTAAGAAGATTGAGTTAGAAAAAATTGGTAAGTCCTCTTGATTATGGGTTCCTATGTGTAGGAGTACCCCTGAATTAGTTTACTCTTATTTATGGGTATTCCCCATGAATAAGGGTTCATAAGTCTTCTTAAAAATGGTAAATTCTAAATCATAAGTGTTATGTTTTGATGCATAATGTCCACCCTTTGTTACATATGGTTTATCATGGATGTGTTATAAAAATGGTAAATTATGATATGTATATGTAACAAAAATTTCACTTGGGATATTTAATGGTTAATATGATTTTTAAGGAGTAGAAAATGGTGAAATACATGGTATTTAAAGGTTGTTTCAGGATGATATACAAGGGTTAGGATAATGGTACGCTTTTAGGTAACTAATTGTTGTATTTAGGTGATATGTATTGATTTCATATGATTATATGTAACTTTTGATTTAGATGATTCATATGGGTTGGTCCACAAGTTGAAAAAAATAAAGTGTGGCTACTTGGTGTGGGAAATCATGATATGATCCTTGGGTCACACCATTATGGGGTATTTTCCATTTTATTTTGAAACCAAGGGAATGATGGTCTTTTGTTATGATAAATTGGAAACCCCCATTGAGATTCTTCATTTTTAGGATGTTTGAATAGGGGGAGGTGTCAATCCTCTTATCTTTATATTCTCACTTTTAACTAACATTATTCATGGTGATTGAAGGCAGTTTTATTCATTTTTTAATGAATTATTTTATTATTATTCCTTGGTTATTCTACCTTTTTTATAGTAGATTATTGTACTATCTATTGGATAGGTTTTAATGTCAAATACACTAGACCATGCTGGAATCAGTCCAATATTATAGGGATTTGGGGTGGGTTGTCTAGGTGAGGTCTTTATAGGATAAATTCAGTCGGTTTTTTTCTAATTCAAGGTTGTATGTATCTATATTAAGTTATTTATGGATTTATATTGGGTTGGGATAAATTCATGATTTTTTTTAAATAATAATTGGGGTTTTTATGTTTCATGGGTTCTAGTGCATGTTAGAAGTGTACCACACCCCATTGCTCAAAATTTATAAGGCACCCCAACCTATATTCTTAGATTTTTTTCTAAAAAAAAATTCTATAAACACTGTATTTGATTCAAACTTAGGCGATCAAGGATAACCGTATCATTATTTAATATCACTTCAATAATTTAAACATTAATTCTCATAAATAGTCAAAAACTCCCAAGGTAAGAAATTTTAGTGTCAATGAGGATCAATAATATAAGAAACTCATTTTACAGTACTTGTTAAAGTTTGTGTATAATTGAGGCACAACATTGTCCCTTATAGACATCTCATAAGTTATACTCATCTTCATAACTCAAGGAATGGAAAACTAATAAAAGGGGAGAGCTTAAATTATATTGATGGGAAAACTCAATATAATATCTTCTAGGGTTAGATCATAAGCACATGACAAGACAAGATCAAAGGAGAAATATTTTATTAAAAAGAACATTGAACAGTAAGAGTTATCCATAGGTCAGGATATAAGGACATATAATATCAAATGAAGAAAATGTGCCATATAATAAGGGTTTGTCATAATATATGTGATTCATGGAACATAATCATGGGCATAATAATATAGAATAGAATTAAAACACTTAATAACAAGGAATTATGGAACAAGCATAAGCATAGAGGAATCTTAACATTGTGAAAAAACAAATTGTCGATTCTTCATATTGTAAAATAAATGTCAATGTTTCATGTTGTTAACAAGAAAAATGTACATGACTCTTGTTGTTGAAAAACAAAATTTTTATAGTTCTTGTTGTGATAAAAATTCATTCTTAGCACACCTTGTTACTTTCCTCCAGGTATGAATTTTTTATGGTTTTCATTTTTATTTGTCTAAATCATCGGATTCTTAGGAATAGAGAGGCTTAATTGGGAAAAGTTACCTAAAATCTAGGGATTTTTTTTGAATTAATGGATTCTCGAAATCAATTTTTAAATGGATTTAGAGAGTGCTCCTTGGGATTTCAACCTATTTTTAATACAGGGTGATGGAATTTTCAACCTATTTTTAATACATGTTATTTCACTCTATGAAATGAATTTATGACTTGAATTCACAAAGTCTATAGGTTTTAGACACTCTGTTTTCCTAGATGTTTTGTCATTCGGTGCATAGGATTTTATCTCAAACCCTAGAATGATTTTGGTCGATTTTGGGTGTTCTCCCTCCTTCCAGTTTGCTCTGTTTGACATTTTATTCCTATGGTGGTTTAAGTGAATATCCCTAGTAAGAGGTCTTTATGATTCATCATTTATTTTGGATGAGGTGGTGGTGTTGGCTATATTTGTGTTTCATATTCATGATCGGTTGGTTTTTCCTATCAATCCTTTATAGTTTCTTGTCATATATTGTCTTTAGAAGGATGAAATTTGATTTTTTGATGTCCATTATTGAAGGAATATATGTTTGCATAATTATTGAGTTATCTGTATCTATAAATTTATTTCTAAATCATGAATTTATATATGTTATTGTTGATACCTTTGGGTTTTTTCATTGAAATGGATTTTATTTTTTGAAAAGGGTTTTTATTAAATGTGATCATGGATTATAGAAATGGTTTTATAAATACCTTGCACATTGGAAACCTTGGGTGCATCGATAAATAAACATATTTTACCCTAGTGTGTATTGCATACTAGGGGTTACTTTTGTGATATCGATATACTGGAATAAATCAATATCAGTTGGAACAAACTTATTTCTTGTTCATGATTTATGTACAACATGTATTCTCATAGGATAGATCCTAAATTTCATGCTTTTTCTTTTATACTTAGTTAATCATATGATGGTTTATTTCATGGTTTTTTTTCCACATGTTTATTTTACCTTTTTTTCTTTGGAAGAAAAGGAATGTTTACAAATGGTTTTATTTATAAAAATTATCTATAACTACATTTTATTTTAAAGATAATACTTATAAATTGTTGATATTAGAACTTTTATAGATTCTTTCATTATATTCTATCGAGTTCTGTGCTCGCACCATTGTTTTGAATTTGGGTGGTTGTATACCTTGTTTTATAGGACTTGGGGAAAGGGTAGGTAATCTTCTAGACTACCACATTCTATTACTGTCTATTTCCTTTATAGTGGGATGTATTGGTGGTGATTGATGGTCACATGGAGACATTTTTCATTAGGTTTGATTTATTTTTATGGTTTGATAGTGTGATATGACTTTGTATGTCCCATGGATATGTATTCCATTCTTTCATAGAGTACATTGATGTTTCTTTAGTTATATATGAGTATGGTGGTTATTTTATGCATCTCCCTATGCGGTAGACCACCTTGGGTGACTTGTTTAGTTGACCAATACTGGTTCATTAAAAAATTATATCAAAGGGAATACCTAGCGTTGCGTGTTTTTGACACTACCTGGGTGTTCTTTTGAGTATTGGTTGACTAGAGTTAGGATATTTCCAATTCAGATAACAAATGCAGAAAATGGGCCTAGATAAATCACTTATGTGAGAGAATCTAAGTTACCATGGGTGCTCAGGGATTTTTTTTCCATGCTTTCGACTTTGTGGTTGAGGTGATTTAAATAAACCAGATATAAGGTTTATTTAAATGGACTTTTTATTTTATTAATGTGTCATCGTTGTTCAAATAATTCATAATTTCATTAAATTTTTATCATTTTAAAGCAATGAGATAAAAAACTTAAGTTAGTCTAATGATTTTGGCATATACTTATGACTGAATGGTTTGTTTTTCTTATTTTCTTGTTTTCTAGACAATGTATCATAGAATAGATCTGTAAAATCCAAGTTAGGAAGACGTGACAAATTTTATGCCGAAAAATACTCCATTTGATCCTTATTTGGTAGAATATGTAATCGATGAAATTCAGACTCTGGGTTAGTCAGGTTTTGGGAACCTAGGACGAGAAGTGTACTATAACTCATAATTTACAAAGTAGTATCCACCTTCCTTCTATGGTGACAAAGGACCTTAGGAATCTGAAGAATGGATTGATCAGAATGAGAGGATCATGAAATTTCTAAAGATTACTATGGAATTTAAGGTGGGATTTTCCATTTATATGCTTCAAGCACATAGAAGGATATGATGGGACTCTATTATGCAAGCTAAGTTGCACAAGGATCTTACCGTAGTTTATTTCAGTAAAATATTTAAACAAAGGTTTTATCCTAATACATTATGTGGGGTAAATACCCGGGATTTTTTGACCTTAGATATGGGAAATTGTACCATTCTAGAGTGTTCAACCCATTTTGCAGTGTTGGTGAACTTAGAATGTCAAGACCCGATCCCTTGAGGCCTGTGCCATGACTACCCCAAGCCCGCCTTCAATAGGACAAGGTTTGGCGACTAGAACCGAGAAAGAGTATCCCTATAACGGTAATACATTGCCTTTAAACCTGTAGAAACACACAAACCAAGAACACAACAGGAAGCAACCACGAAGTAAACTGATGTAGTAAAAAGTTTACTGAAAATAAAGGGGTTTGAAATACAATCCCAACTGAAAATTATAAGTACAACTAAAAAGAGAAAACATCTCCTAGATCATCCACTAAGAATCCAACCTGAAGGGTAGGTAGAGATCGTCTCCTCCACAATCCATATCAGCCGATATCCCCCATGTACTACTTGGTCCTTGCTCCCTCAAGTCTCAGCCCAGCTGCTTGTCGTCTGCAAAAGACACAACAAGGTGTGGGTGAAGCCCTTGCAGGGGTGAGTATAACAATACTCAGTAGAAACCCTGATACCCTCGAAGGTCTCCCAGAGTTCTACAAATGAAAAACCACAAATAATGACTTCAATCACAAGAAAGAAATGATAGTCCGATCACACCAGGTATAAAACTCATAGATTAGGAATATAGATGATTACTCTTCAACTATATCATCTTATTCCATTAAGAAGTTTCACAACTAATACACAAGAAGTTGTTATATTATCAACTCCTTGATGTGTGCTGCTAATCCACGACGAGCCGATCTAAGGCTATTTATCACCGGGTTGTGCACTACTGATCCACATATGGTTACTATGATGTTGATCCACAGAGGGTTACTATGATGTTGATCCACACAGGGTCGCTATGATTCTGATCCACACAGGGTCGCTAAGATGCGGATCCACACAAGGTCGCTAGGATGTTGATCCACATAGGGTCACTATAAGGCTGATCCACACAGGGTTACTAGTGTGGAGGTATGGATGGTTATTCATAGAACTAGATCACCCCACTCTGGAGTTTCTGATACTGACCCGCGTTGGTCTCTCTTCTTCTTAATGTCAAAGCCAACCCCTAGATTCCCGCTCCTAACACGCTTGATTTTGGGAGAACCACTCCCCAAGACATTAGTCATATTTCAAATAGTATGAAGTCCCGCAAAAATTATACCAAAGGGACTGGATCGTTATAGGGGTCTCAACGTGATATACAAAGTGTCGTTCGAACACCCGATTTCTGAGATATGGGCACTTTTGTAAAAAGGGATTGGTTGGATTAAGGTATGATCCAACCTATGTTTCACATCAAAATAAGTTAAAACTCACTTAGAGTATCTGAAAAGGAACACCTTGTCACAAGGGTCCTTATTCCGCATACATCGCATCAATCCGACACCCGGTCTGTTAGTTACTTCCCTTTTCGTGAATCAGGGGTGATCGCACCTCGATCCGGCCCAGCTTGGTCAGGCCCACTAGAAAATAAAATAAGGGCCACTTCCCAGAAATTGGTCCCAACACCACTGATGTTGTGTCAACTAGACACCTATGTCGTTAGTTACGAGCATTTATTTATTCGGGGGCCGGTTTTGTCTGGGCCCAGTCCGACTCGGTCTGGCCGGTCTGACACAACGGGTCCCTGGGCTTACCTGACCCCACCCAGGTTTGGTCCGTTAAGGGTCGGCCCAGTTCCACTGGGTCTGGCCCGTTGGGGTTGTCCTGGTGCATTTCACGGGCCCGAGCCATGGTTGGCTCAGCCTGCAGGGTGAGGCTCAGCCCACCCGCTCTGGGCCGCCAGGCTGCGGGTCTGGCCGAGCTCGCTGGGGGGTCTGGCCTGTTGGGTGGGTCTGGTCTGGCCCCTCGGTAGGTCTGGTTCGCGGGGTGGGTCCAACCCTTTTGGCCGACCAATGTCCAGCTAAGTCTACCTGAAGGGGACCGTTGTGTCCCACTACCTCCGTGGCTGCGGGGTTGTTTCGCAAGCCAGTGGCGTGCTACCCTACCACGTGAATGATCAACCGTTTGGCAGACCGGGTTCCGCCAATGCAGTGCGGCACGGGGCAGCGCCGCTCCATCCTACCACAGCCTGCTATCCGCGGCCGATTCGCACTGTCCTTGTCCCACGTGGCCACTCGGGGCGGACTCCTTCATCCATTGAGGTGCACCATCACATGCCACCATCAACAGCCCATGGCCAGTTTTTGCAGGTCTCCTCTCGCCACTACCGTCCACCGCCGACATGTCGATCCATCGGTTTCTTCCATAGGTTACCAGACGTACTCCAGTGTCCATTCTTGGTGCGTTTGTGCCTACAGCTCTCCTGAACTACCGCCATCATAGCATGACCCGCTATTTCGTGTTTCCATCAATCTGAGGAAATCGTCCCCGAAGATTAGAGCATGAGTGAAGAGGTAGAGGTTCCATGCCTTGTTCGTTTGGCCCGTGCCCTCCGTGTTAATGTTATAGCAAGCGGAAGCAAGGTAAAACATTAAAGATAACTTTTCAACAATCCCCTACCTTGAAGATATGTTTACTGAGGATTATTGATGAAACCTCCTTCATCATTGTCCTCAGTTCGTGATTCGGTGGCACTCATCACTACTCACTGAAACCAGTCTCGTCTTCCAAGTGGTAGGCGTTGTGGTACTTTTATAGAGCTTAATAGCTTGGTGAAGCCATGCCAACACTCCACCCCATGCTCCATATAAATAGGAGTGGGGGAGGGTGAGTAACACACGTGGAATTAATGGGGTTCATTTAATTAATGAAACTTATAAATTCTAATGGTGTGTTTACAAGAATAAATGGGAGTCAAGACATTTAATGGCTTGATGTTCTGTTGGTCCTGCCACCGCCGCTCATCCACTGGAGAAAAAGAAAAGAAATAAAATAACATAACATGTTATTTTAGTAATCTTTCAAAAAGCTATAAAATTAACTTTTTCACCGGACCTACTGTGGTTTAATTGAATCCTCCATTAAGATAATAACGGTGCTGTGGATTCAATGGTGCCCTCAGGTTTTTAATTCGATCATCGGTTCAAAAGATAGAAAACACTGCCCACACGTTTACTGAACATACATTAAAAAAAGTTTAGAAATTAATTCTGGGCATACTTGGACTTAGAATTACATGTATCAAATTTTCCCAGACTCGTAATAATTCTATATAATTAAAAACAATTACATGGAAAATATGGATCTTTACATTCTTCCCACCTTAGGGATTTTCGTCTTGGAAAACCACAACATAGACTAAGGAAACGAATGGCGGTACGGATCAAAAATCTATGCCTCCCACTACCATGTGCTCTCCTAGAGGTCCCCATGCTTCCAGTAAAATTTCACCAGTGGTATCAATTATCCACAAAGGACCCGCTTCTGTTGATCCTCAATCTCCACCGGAACCTCCTTAAAAGTCACCCCATCATCAATGTTCAACTCCCCCTAGTCGATAACATGCGATGGATCATGCACGTACTTCCTCATCTATGACACATAGAAAATTTCATGCACCCAATGCATCTGTTGGTGAAGAGTTAGGTGATAAGCCACCTCACCAACTATTCTGAGAACCTGAAGTCATCCGATGAACATCGAAGATTGATTGCCGCCATGTCCAAATATCTGTAAATATTATCGAGGTGAGACCCATATAAAGACATGGTCTCCCTCCTTGAAATCCAAAGGTCTACATCTCCTATCATCATAAGACTTTTTTCTACTCTTTGTAGTTTTTATACGCTCTAGGATGATCTTCACATTCTCAGTGGTAGTCTGTACCAACTCTGGAACCATAAGTGTTGACACCCTCGGTTCTGTCCAACATAGAGGTGATCTGCATGATCGACCATACAAGGCCTCAAACAATTCCATACCTATGGTAGAGTGATAACTATTGATTTATGAGAACACCACCAAGGGAAATTGATCCTCCCAATTGCTACCAAAATATTGGATGCAAGCCCGAAGCATGCCCCCCCAGTGTATGAATGGTCCGCTCTGTCTGACCATTCATTTGTAAATGAAAGGCGGTTCTCAAACGTAGCTGAGTCTCGAATTCCTCCTACAATCCCGTCCACAATTGGGATGTAAATCGTGCGTCATGATTAGAGTTGATTGCTAATGGCACCACATGGAGCTGTACAATCTCTTGTATGAAGAGTCATCCCAAGCCCTCTACTGATCCCTGCTCTCGAATGGGTAGTAAGTGGGCCAACTTGGTGAGTATTTAAATGATCACCCGGATGGAATCATAGACCCCATACATACGTGGTAGCCCTATCAGAAAGTCCATGGAAATTTCATCTCACTTCCACTTTGGTACCTGTAATGGATGAGCTAAGCCTGCTCAAACGTGATGCTCAACCTTCACTTGATGACAAGTGAGGCATCGTGAAACAAAATCTTCCAGAACATTCTTCATCCCTAGACACTAGTGTTGATATTGGAGGTCCTGGTACATCTTCTCCACACTAGGATATACTGCCATAGGGGTCGTATGGAACTCCCTCGACACCTCCTCCCATAGCACCACTGGTACCATGGTGCGTCCTCTGAAGAGGATGACGTGCTCTCCACCTTCAAAAAATCTATCAGGTTCCTATCCTAAGGATATCTGAGCATGTCGAGCATCACAGTTAATGTCCCCAAGATGTGCCTCCTGAAATTACTGAAGAAGTGGGGGAGTGACAGTCCTAGACTTGAGGTAAGGTGCTCCATCTCTATCCAAAAAGGATATATGCATCACTACTAGATGCACTGTCGCCTCACTCATCAAATATCGACCATACCTCATGTTGAGTGTATCTGCTACTAGGTTCCCCTTCCCAAGAGTGTATACTATCTCAAAGTCATAGTCCTGGAGAAAATCTAGCCAACGTCGCTATCTTAGGTTCAGGTCCTCCTGTGAAAAGATATACCTAATACTCTTGAGATTAGAGTAAATAGTAAACCGTTCACCCATCAAGTAGTGTTGCCATATCTTCAAGGTGAAGACCACTGCTGCTAACTGGAGGTCATGGGTGGTGTTGTTATTCTCATGCTGTCTCAGCTTTCATAAACCATAAGCGATCACTAATCTCTCCTGCTTCAAGACACATCCATTTCTGGTCCCTGATACATCACATTAGACTACATACCCAACACCCTCTTCTAGTAGCCTCAAGATGGGGGCACTCTTCAGTCTCTACCTTAGCTCTTGAAAACTCTGTTGACATCTCTCTATCCACATGAAGGGCTGTCTCTTCTTTATAAAAGTTAACAAGGGTTCTGGAACACTGGAAAAGTCAGGTACGAATCTCCAGTAGTACCCATCCAACCCTAGGAATCTCCACACCTCATTCACACTCCTGGGTGGCTCCCAAACAAGAACAACCTCTATCTTCGCCAGATCGACTGCAACTCCAGTCTCCGAGGTAATGTGTCTCAGAAATTGGACCTCCCATATCCAAAACAGGCACTTTGAGAGTTTACCATATAGCTGGTGATCTCAGAGTTTATCTAGTACAATCTGTATATGATAGGCAAGCTCCTCCTCCATCACTGAGTACACCAAGATGTTATCGATGAAGACCACCACAAAGTGATCAAGGTATGACTCAAAGATCCTATTCATGAGTCCTATGAACACTGAAGGGGCATTGGTCACCCCGAATGAAAAAAAGAACTTATAGTGGACATACCAATATCTGAAGGTCATCTTCTCCACATCCTCATCTCATACCTTGAGAAAATTATAGACTGATCTGAGGTCTATCTTCAAAAACCAATGATATTCCTTTAGTTGAAAAAAAAGTTCATCAATCCTTAGAAGTGTATAATTGTTCTTCATGGTCACCAGGTTCAGGAACCGATAATCCACAAAGAGCCTCAAACTCCCTTCTTCCTTTTTGGTGAACAAAATCAGCGCTGCCCATGGAGAAACACTGGGCCTTATGAACCCTTTCCCCTACAAGTCCTCTAGCTGTACCCATAAATCACAAAGCTTCATGGGATCCATCCGATATTTTGGTGTAGATATTGGTGTTGTACTGGGGTACATGTCGATGTAGAATTCCACCTCTCTGTAAAGAGGTAATCCCAGAACATCATCATAAAAGATATCATCATACTATTCCACCACTACAGGATAGCTCAGAATCTCAAAATCAACTGCTCTGAGGGTAAGGCTAGCCAACTAATGTGTGATTGGATGCATGCTCCTCTAGGTAAGTATATCCTATACTGCAATGGTTCCCTTCTCACCGATGAAGGAAAACCTGGTCCCATCCTTGCAGACACATCACACTTTGTTCCTAATATAGTCAATCTAAGCATGGACTGTGGATAACCCTTCCATACCTAAGATGAAATCTTAAGGCCTCAACGCCACTACTAGAAGATCCAAAAAAAGCTCTCTCCTCCCAGATTAAGATCACACTGTCAAAACCAGTGTGTAATTGTCAAATCTTCTCCTATAGGAGTCTCTAATCGCAAGAATCGAGCCAAAGACTCCACCAGAATCTACGAGCTCCCAACAAGATTCTTGAAAATGAAAGATTGATTGAAACTTGAATCTATAAGTACTTAAGATAAGGTGGAATAGTCATAGATCATACCTAGAATCATCTTTTGAACACTGTGGTTGTAGGCCTCAGCTGCCTGGAGCAGAGCTAGTCCCAGTTCCCCTACTCCCTGTCGTTGGGGTGGACCACCTGGAGGTGGTGGCTGTAGAACCTCAAACCGTCGTCCACCACCTACTGCATGAACTTCTCCTCTTCCACGTCTTCCACCCTGCGAACCTCCCTATTCAAATATCTACCTATCCTCTAGAAGGCCCTTCACCAACTTCTGGTCGTCAGTGCGGCTGGTTGGGCAGTTGTGAGCCTTGTGACCTTGCCTGCCACACATGAATTACTATCTGCTCCTCTGCTGGGCTACTCTACCGCAGGAGCCTTGTTCCTCTGACCCTACATCCTGGGGTTATCCACCAAAAGGTCTTGTCCTCTTGGACTTCTGTGTCGTCTGCTTACTACCAGCCACAGAGGACTCTGTTACGTGTCACCCGGTGGTGGGTCTTGCTGTCGGTGTCTACTCTGCAATGAATATCTCCACCAAGAGTACTATATCCAGCACTCTAGCATGTTTTGGGATGCTGAGAGATAATATCGAAGCTATGATCTCTTATCTTAGTCCCTTCTCAAAGGTTTGGGCCCTGAAGAAAGGGTCTAGCACCATGTCAGTAGAGTAACACGAGAGGTCAATGAACCTAGCCAAGTGCTGGGCCATGGTAATACTACACTACTGTAAGTGTAGCAACTTCTGTATACACATAGAGCATAGAGTCACTAAAAAAAACTCTTCCTTGAAGAGGCCCTCAAAATCTACCCAGGTGAGGGTTGCCTCACCATGTATCTGGAGCGTCAGGCTCCACCATCTCCCTGGTGGTCCCTAGAAAAGACTAGAAGTTTGGATCACCATCTGGTCAGCTGGTGTTCCAACCAGGCTAAGAACTCTGGCCACAGCCTCTAGCCAGTCCTCAGATGCCTACAGATTTGTCTCACCTCAGAACCTCAGAGGACTCTTCCTCTGAAACTATTTCAATGCACTCAGTCGACGTGCACTGTTTTCTAGTGGGGCTGGTGGAAATGGTATCCCTACAAGTAATGGTGTTGTTGGTACACCACCTGAAGGTGTTAACACCGTAAGAGGGACCTGCACCGAAGCCTCATCGCTTGGTGGGCCATCATTACGTACTCTCTCAGGAATCCTGGATGGCTGTCTTTGTGGTGGCATGTTAAAAAAAAATGTGCGCCATAGTCAATAAGTTATACTTGGTGAGATGACTCAAAGAGATCAAAAATAAAACACTTCTAAAACACACATAATCAGTGTGTTCGTACACCAAGTCGGAAATTATAATTCTGGGTCCTGGTGTATGGATACATCGGTTTCCGCATCAACACTGGACTCCCTGAACTAAAAACCACACTCAAAACACCTAACAATATTGCTATATTAAATGGTCAGAGTCCTAGTTCTTCAATAGAACAGAATCCTCTGATACCACTTTGTCATGACCCAAACCCTTGGCCCCATGCTGTGACTAACCCAAACCCACCTTCCACAGACCAAGGGATGGCGACTACCACTGAAAAGGCGTATCCCTATAATGGGAAGGCATTGACTTTAAATATGTACAAACACAAAAACCAAGAACAAAACAAGAATCAACCAAGAAGTAAACTACAATAGTAAAAATTGTACTGAATGTTCAGGGGGAATGAATAAAATCCCAACTGAAAATTACAAGTACAACTGAAAAGAGAAAAAAAATCCTGGATCATCAACCAAGGATCCTACCTGAAGGGTAGGTACAGATCGTCTCCACAACACTCGACGTCAGGTAGTCTTCTCTATGTACTACCTGGTGTTCACTCCCTCAAGTCTCAGTCAAGATGCTCGTCATCTTCACAAGACACAACAAGGTGCAGGCGAAACCCATGCAGGGGTGAGTATAACAATACTCAGTAGGGACCCTAAGACCCCTGAAAACCACGATATATAACTCAGAGATTCGTAATATAGATGATTAGTCTAAATCTATATCATCTTATTCTATTTAGAAGTTCCACAACTAATCTACAAGATTTTGTTCTATTATCAATCCACTCTTGGATGTGTGTCGCTGATCCATGATAGGACAATATAAGGATAGTCCTCACCGGGTCTCGATCTACTAATCCTCATATGGTTTCTTTGATGCTGATCAACATAGGGTCACTATAATGCTGATCCACACAGGGTCACTAAGAAGCTGACCACATAGGGTCTCTATGATGCTGATCCACATAGGGTCACTACGGTGCTGATCCACACTGAGTTGCTATGATGATGATCCATACAGGGTCACTAGAATAGAGGTATGGATGATTAGTCGTACAGCTTGATCGTCTCACTCTAGAGTTTCTGATGCGGACCCGCATTGGTCGCTTTTCTTCTTCATGTCACACTCAGCCACTAGATTCCCATTCACAACACGCTTGATTTTGGGAGAACCGCTCCTCAAGCTATAAATCAAATTTCAACCAATAATAAGTCCTGAAAAAAATATACCCTAGGGACTGACTCAACATAGGGGTCCCAACGTTACAGACGACGCGTCGTTCAGACGCCCGGTCTGTGAGATATAGGCACTTTTGTAAAAAGGGTCATGTCGGATTCAGGTCTGATCGAATCTTGATCGCACATAAAACTCTATAAAAACTCACATAGAGTATCTAAAAAGGACCTCCTTGTCACAAGGGTCATTATTCCGTAGACGGTAGGTCAATAGGACGCCCGGTCTATTAGTTATGTCTCTTTTCGTGAATCGGGGGTGATAACATCTCGGTCCGACCCGGCTTGGTCGGGCCCGCCGAAAAAGGCCATAGGGGCCGATTCCCAAAAATGGGTCCCAATGCCACTGAAAACGTGTGAAATAAACACCTGGGTCATCCATTACATGTGTTTATTTATTCGGGCCTGGTTGGGTCTTGGCTCGGTCTGACTTGGTCTAACTGGTCCAACGCAATGGGTCCCCAGGCCTAGCTGACCCCTCCTGGGTCCGACCCGTTAACAGTCGGCCTGGTTCCACTGTGTCCGGCCCATCGAGGTGGCCTAGTTTGGTTTGCGGGCCCTAAACACGGTTGTTTTGGCACACAGGGTGAGGCTCAGCATAGCCGCACTGGCCCGTCGGGCCATGGGTCTGGCCTGGCCCGCTGGCGGGTTCGGTCCACTAGGAGGGTCCAGTCCGCTTGGATGGCCTGCATCCAACTTGGTCCACCTGAAGGTGGACCATTGTGTCCTGTTGGCCCCATGGTTATTGGACCGTTTAACAAGCTGATGGGGTGCTGCCCCACCACATGAATGGTTGACCGTTTGACCGACTGGTTTCTGCCAACGCGGAGCGGTGTGCGGCCACACCGCTCCTTCCGGCCGCGGCCCCCTAACTGTGCTTGCTCCGCACCACCCCCTTCTACTGCAGCCTGCTGGCCTTGGTTGCTTCGCGCCATCAGTTTCACCTGCGGGCGCCACCTAATCCCACACAGCCGTCTCGGGATGGTTGCCTTTAGCCACCATGGCATGCCGTTGCATGCCGCCTTCCTCCAAGCATGGCCAGTTGCTGTGATTCTCCTCTAGCCACCACCGGCTGCCGCTGACATGGCGCGACAACAGTTTCTTCCATGGGTCACCGGACGTGCTTCAGTGTCCGCTCTTAGTTCCATTTGAACCTACAACTCCCCCACGCTGCCACCGTCATAACGTGACCCGCTTTTTTGCATTTCCATCAATATGAGAAAATAATCCCTGAAGAATGGAGCATGGGTGAAGCAACAGATAGTCCGTGCCCTGTTCGTTTGGCTTGCACCCTCTGTGTTAATGTGATACCAAGTGGAACCAAGGTAAAACATCAAAGATAACTTTTAAACAATCCCCCTACCTGGAAGAGACATTCGCTTATGACGATCGACAGAACCTCCTTCATCGTTGTTGTTGGTTCGTGATTCGGTGGCACTCATCAACACTCGCTGAAACTGGTCTCGTCTTCCAAGTGGTTGGCATTGTGGTACTTTTCCAAAGCTTCATAATTTGGTTTAGTGGTTCCAAAACTCCTCCCCTAGCTCCATATAAAAAAGAATAGGGGGAGGGTGAGTAATGCACGTGGAATTAATGGGGTTCATTTAATTAACGAACCTTCCAAATTCCAATGGTGTGATTACAAGAATAAAGGGGAGTCAAGCCATTTAATATCTTGACGTTCCATTGGTCCCACCACTACCGCTCATCCGCTGGAGAAAAAAATAAAATAAAATATCATAACATGTTACTTTATTAATCTATCAAAAGTTCAAAAAATTATTTTTTTCACCCAATATACTATGGTTGAAGTGAATACTCCCTTAAGCGAATCCCGATGCTACAGATTCAATAGTTCCCTCATATTTTTAATCTAAGCACCTATTCAAAGGAAATGCCGCCCGTGCGTTTACTGAACATACCTTCAAAAGTTCATAAATTCATTCTGGCCACACCGGGCCTTAGAATTACGCCCTGTCAATTTTTGCAGACTCATAATAATTTCATATAATTAAAAAACATTTACATGGAAAATCCGGGTCTTTACATAGAATCTGAGTTAGTCACCAATTATTACCTAAAGGCGTAGAAGTTTGAGTTGGGGTTGAGGGTCAATATTTAGTCTATAATTTTTCTCATATACCTTTTTCCTTTGCAGAGGTAGTTGATAAGGAATCTTTGGTAGAGGATAACATATCTATTAAAATAGGGTTGGGAGGTTCTTTAGTTGGTACTATCATTATTTAGGGTTTATGTTCTAGCCTGAAAAGGAAGCACAAAGGTATCTACTTTTCTTTAGGACCAGTTTTAGGGGCTTCGTTAGGACAAAAGTTGGTTGTTTTCTAACAGTGTGGGTAATATGGTTATACCAAGACTAATTCTATAGAGGATCCCAATACATGTTATCATTGTAGTTAACCTATATAACTGAATTTTTTTTATGGAAGGATGTCCTAAGGATGTAATGTTGGATCCATATTCATAAACGGATCATATGTTCATACTCATGCTTCAAAGGTTGATGGGTCCTATCATTAGGATAAGGGGTATGTTCATGTGGATAATAAATTGGATGGAGGAGTTGATACTGGACCTATTTATATAGTGGAGTATGAAGTGAAGGAATATGAAGGAAGGCCAACCATATTTATAGGTACAATGCTTATTTGGTCTTTTATATTGTTTTCTTTGTTTGATACATGTGATAATTATTATTTTATATCTCAAAATATAGTTTTTTTGTTGGGATTTAATTTAGAGATTATTCTATTATTTTTGGATCTTTGCATTCCTTTGGAAAAGGGGTTTACCAAGGTTTCAAGTTCTTAGCATGCCGAGTGAATTTAGTAAACCATGAAGTAGAGTGGGACTTATTAGTAGTCCACCTTGACATATTTTAATTGATTATAGGAATGGATTTTATAATAAATGTTATGTACCACATGGACTATTATCACCATCAGGTTCAGTTCTTATTTACCGATGGTGTCACTCATGTTATTTAAGGTGAGTGGGACTCTATATCTAGAAGAGAGGGGCCAATTGTTCCTTATGCTGGGGTAATATCATGCCAATTGTTATGGATGTTTCTTGATGTTATTGACCCTTTTTGGTGAATTTATCTTCTTGTAGTGGTGTGTGCGTACCCTAAGGTTTTTTGGATGATTTTAATATTTTACCACCCTAGAGAGAGGTTATGTTTTCAATAGACCTGCTACATGGTGTGATAATAATTTCTTTTCCATATTACCATATGGTTCCTACAGATATGGTATAACTTAAGGTCCTACTTGTGGATCTCAAGGCTAAGGTATTTATTTATCCTAGCATGTCACCGTGGGCTTCACCCATACTCTTTTATAAGTAGGTAGATGTGAGATTAAGACTTTGTATTGACTATAAAAAGTTAAATCTGGTAACCTTTAATAACAAACACCCATTTCCCAAGATTGAAAATATCTTTAATCAACTTAGATATGTTCACTATTTTTCAAAGATTGATCTTCGGTCAAGGTACCACCAGTTGAGAGTTTGAGAAGAGGATATACCTCAAATATAATTTAGGTTCTAGCATGATCATTTCAAGTTTTTTGTTATGCCATTCAGACTAACTTGGGATCCTTTAGTGTTGATGGACTTGATTAACCAAATATTTTATCAGTTCTTGGAGTATTTTGTTTTGGCATTCATGGATGATATTTTGGTTTACTCCATGTCAGAGGAGGGGAACATTGATCATTTGGATATCATTATTAGAACTTTGATGGAACATTATCTATATGTTAAGCTTTCCAATTGCGAGTTTTGGATGTAATAAGTAAATTTTATTGGGAATTTTATATTTAATAAGGGTATCTCAATGGATAATAAAAATGTACAGGCAATCATGTCCATGGAGTGCATCACAAATGTGTTTGATATTTAAATCTTGTTAGGATTTTCTTGTTATTATAGGTGGGTTGTTCAGAAACTCTCCAATCTCAAATCTATGATGATGAATTTAACTTTTAAAGGTTTAAAGTTTGATTATAATTAAAAATGTTAAAGTTATTTTGAGGAACTGAAGGTGATATTGAATTCAGATCCCATTTTTATTCTTCCAGAACTAGGTTGAGGTTATGATTTTTTTCGATACTTATAGCATGGGTTTGGGGTGTGTCTTGATGCAAGGGAGGTTGTTGTATCCTAGAGCTCTTGTTAGTTATCCCCTCATGAGAGAAACTACCATACCAAGGATCTTTTTTTCTACACAATTTTGAATGAATTTGAAATGTAGTTTCACAACCACTTTAGGGAATAGTTTACAATATATTTTGACCATAAAATCCCAATGTTTCACTCAGAGGTATCTGAAATTATGATAGAGATGCTGAGTAGAGTATCTCATAACTTTGGATTTTTAATATTATTATACTCCTCGAAAAAAATGTTCATTTTGATTCACTAATTATGAACTTGCCTACAAAACATTGAAATAATTAGTGGAAGAGTGGTCTTTGATGAGTTTGTTTAATGAGATGAGCTTGGGAATGGAAGACGATGGTGAGAGAGTATATCTATCTTCGAGGAAGGATGCCTACTATTTTGATGAGTGGGTTTAACTTGAGTATATTTTTGACTCCATGTTCCAGATATTTTGTAAACTAATTTACGGTGGGCAGACCTCAGGTGAGTGATCTTAGTCTCCCAGTGGTGCATCATATTTTTGAAACATGTTGGTTATTTATTTTTCCCAGAGGTAGTAGTTTATAAACATTGGACACAATTATTATCGGTTTATACACTTAGTAACTACCAATATGTATCATTATTTTAGATACCAATATTAGTGGATGGGGATTAGATGGTCAAATGTGGATTTTGTATCATAGTGTCTTGTTAGAGAATTATGGAAGAACAATAGAGAACTATAGTTTTCTATATCCCTTACCTATTTTGGTATGAAAATGGGATGATATTTTCATGTATTTTTTAATTAGTTTTTGAAACAAACTCATAGTGGGAAATGATGCAATTTGGGCGATCATTGATCAACTCATGAAGTCATCACTTTTCTTATCTACCAAGGAGATAATGAAAATATAATAGCTTAGGTACTTGTATGTTCTGGAGATTGTGAGACTTCATGGGGTTACCTCTATTGTTGTTTCTAATAGGTACCTAAGGATTACATAAAGGTTTTGGAAAGTTTTACAAGAGGAAATATGTTATTTATTGAAATTGAACACAAAAAATCATCCATATATGGATGGAGAAACATATATAGTTATCCATGTTATTGGGGATATGCTCAGGGATTGTGTGCATGTTTTTGATGGTTTTTGAGAAAATAATTTACCTTTATTCAATTTTACCAATAATAAAAGTAATCATGACTTAATAAAAATGAAATCCTTTGAGGATTTGTATTGGTGGACATGTAGATATCCCTTATACAGGGAAGAGTTGGGAGAGTGGTAGTTGGTATGGATGAGTCTTGTTTAGGAAGTGACATAGAGGGTATAGTTGATCTGGAAGAGTTTTTTCACAACACAGAGTTGTCAAAAATATTATACAGACCATCCTTGGTGGATACTAGATTTTGAGGTATGCGGTTGGTTCTTTCTTAGGGTTTTACCTCACTTGGGACCTCATTAATTGGGTAAGTAGTGTAAGTTATCACTATGTTTTTTGGGACCCTTTGAGGTCATTGGGAGATTAAGAAAGGTGGCCTATATGTTGGACTTACTATCTTATTTGACTTCTATCCAAAATGTGTTTATTGTTTCCTAGATGAGGAGGTATCAATCAAATCCTTCCCATGTGATTGAATTGGAGGATTTTGATATTGAGATAAACATCACTATGGTTGAGAAACTTGTTCATATTATGGATTTTCAAGAGAAGGTGTTTCATGGTAAAATGATTCCTTTGGACTGTGTATTGTGGCAATGAAAATATGATAGCCATCAGATTTGGGATGGAGAATTATTGATGATGGAGGAATGACCTTCACTTCTTATGTGTCCAGAATATCAAGTAATTTCAAGGGATAGAAAGTGTTTATGGTAGGGAGATTGTAACACCCATTTTCCTTCCTTCAGGTATGATTTGTTTTTACTTTATTCTTTCTCTATTTTTTTGGTTTCATTGTGGGATTCTCACGAATGGGGATACTTTTCTAAGGAAATTGATCTAAATTTAAAGTATGTATGTTTTTTGAATGAATTTTGTCTAGGTATAAATGTTTAAATAGATTTAGATGTTGCTTTATAGGACCTGAGATATATAAGTTTTGGTTTGGTGGTTTTCTATAGAAAATTTGGATGAGTACTGTTTTCTGGGAACATTTACATCGTGAATGGGTTACATGACATGAATTTGTAGTAGGCCCATCGTCATGAATCATGTGAAGGGTGTGAAAGTTTTACAGGCTGTGAAACTATTACTTGCCATGAAAATGTTGATCATATTTTAATTTAATTCGATGTGATGAAATTTTCAGAATGTTTTTAATAAATGAGATTTCACACTGTGAAATGGATTCATGATGTGAATTCATTGAGCCAGGTGGTTTTAAAACTGTTAAATGAATTAATATTTATTATTCGACTAATAAGATTTTATATCAAACACTATGATTATTTTGGTTGATTTTGGGTGGTCTCCCTCCTTATGGATCACTCTATTTATCATTTTATTCCTATGGTGGTTGCAAAAAAAATCATTATTAAGTAGTATTTCTGCTTCTTCATTTCCTTTGCATTCAGAAATGGTGTTGGTAATGTTTGTGCTTCAGATTCATGATCAATTTGTGTTTACTATCTATCCTTTTCAGTTTCTTGTCATGCATTGTCTTTTGAAGGCTAGTTCATGGTTTTTTGTTATCCATTCGAGAAGGTAGATAGGTTTATATAATTCTTGATGTGGGTTTATCTATGAAAGTGTTTCTAATTTTGGAATTACTATATGTTATTATTGATAATTTTGATATATTCAGTGAAGTGCATTTTATTTGGGGAAAATGAGTAATTTATTAAATGTGATCATGGATTTTGGAAATGTTTTTGGAAAAACATTGCACTTTGGGAACCTTGGGTGCATCAAGAAATGGACATAGGAAACCCTTGTGTGTATGGAGCCATTTGAGGTAAATTTTGTGATATTGAAATACTGTGGAAGGACTCTATAGTAGTTAGAACTAACTTATTCCTGGTTTTGGATTCTTTTATATCTAGTACATATTACCACAGGCTAGAGTACAAATGGTGTGCTTTGTCTTTTATACCAAGTTTATCACATGATGGTTTATTTCATATATTCTTGATCACATGTTTAGTTTATCCATATTTATTTATTAAATAAAGGAATGTTTAAAAATAATTTTATTTATGAAAATGATTTATAAACTGATCTTCTTAAATCTAGAAGTTTTGAATTCTTGGTATTATAATTTATATATATTCTTTGGTGATATCCTACCAGGTTTTGTGATCACACCCTATATTTTTCCATTAGGTGGTTGTTGATCTTTTTTTTCTAGACTCAGGTAGAAGGAAGTGAATTGTGTAGCATGTCAGGTTATCTTATCTTATGTCAACTTCGTAATGTGGTGGATTAGTGCTGACGAATGCTCACATGGAGACTTGTTAATCTGGTCTGAATTATTTTTCTGTTTTGACTAGTGTGGATTGAATTTTTATGTCTCATGATTATTTATTACTTAATTATGAATAGTAATTTTATGTTTCTTTAGTTATACATGAGTCTTGTGGTTATTTTCTATATCTCACCTTATGGTTGACCACCTTGGGTGAGTTTTCTAGTTGTCAAGGATTGGTTTGTCATAATTATTTGTATTGTGAACAAAAAAATGTCAATGACTAATGGTGTGATAAAATAAAATGTCCATAATTCATTTTGAGAACAATAAATATGACCACACTTTATTTTGTTAAAAAATAAAATGTCTATGATTTGTGTTATGAATAAAAAAGAGTTCACAGTTCATGTTGTCAACAAATAAAATATCAACACTTAACATCATTATCTCATAAGATATAAATCCTTAAACTATTAATTATAGGATGATATCTGACCCCACAAATTAATCATCTATACATATTCATTCAAATTGAAACAAATCATTTATTACATTATAATGAACCCCTCGAATTAAAATGGATTTCATAAAATTTTCAGTTGGTATCTCCAAAATTGACATGAAGAATGTAATCAATTGATACCCAAAATTCAATCAACTCAAAAGATAATTTTATAATATTATTCATAGGGTCATTCATGAAAATAATTTTACAAGAAAAATATCATTTATAGAGAAATAGGGAAATAGAAAAAAAACTATAATAATGTTTTTAATTTTTTTTAACATTATAATAAATGGTTAAGTTACAGATTACTTTCAAAATTCATTTAAATAAATGTTAAGTGAAAAATTTGGAAAAAATGTACATTAAAAAATAATCTTAAAAAATAGTTCCTTGAAAATATATAAAGGTCATTTAAATGTAATATAAAGTGGAAGATAAAAAAATTCGATTGGAAACATTTTTAATATTTTAAAATAACATTATTGAATACCCCCATCATAAAAAGAGTAAAAAAAAATCCTTTTGAAAATCTGAAAATTGAAAATTGAATTTTATATGAGATAATATAAAATTTCATATCAAAATATTAAGGGGATCATTGGTTGAATGGGAAAATCTAGACATGGAAGAAAAAGAACTTATTTTGAGAGGGTGATAATTATTAATAACATCATCAAATTTTCTAATGAAAGAAATCCATTACATTAATTCATAAGAAAATAAGGAATAAAAAAATTATAATTTCTTTATAGATTATAACAACATCATCTTTTAAAACTCTATACAATATTAAAAAAGTGGTGGATATAGAATTTTTATGAAATAATGAAGAATGAGATGGTAAACCCTTTCAGATTTGGAAGCATTTTGATAAACTCCCTTGAAATAAAGAGATTAAAATTGATCTTCAAATAAATAATTAAAAGATAATTAATGATATTATATACCCAATATAAAATACTAACACAATTTAAATTAAATTAGGTTCATCAAACCAAACATGCCTCAAATAAAGAAATTCAGACGAAATACCCATGCCATAATTCCAAAATTATATAAAAGTGATTTTACCTGCTTTATTAAAATAATAACTATATTTATTACCTATTTCATGAGATAATTCATAAAAATAAACATTTAAAATATTAACTTATAATAATTTATTACAAATATATTTTTTATTTATATTTTATATTCATCCACATTAGTTAGTAATTTTGAATTTTTGTTTAGTACTAGTTTTGTAAAGGTGGTGGATTATAGTTTATAGTTTCAATGTTAGTTATTATGAGGTATTTTTGGAACTATAATAGATGTTTAATAATGATTTATATTGTTTTAATCTAATTTTTTATGATTTTTATTTATGATTATGGGATATAAAATCAGTGGTGTGTTTGTTTTGGAAATTTTTAATGAACAAAGGGTGGTATGTTTATAGTATTTTAATTACTAATATATCCTTTAGAGAACTATAAAAATAAAAATTTTCTCATTAATTTATAAAAAATTAGCTTTTATGTATGAATTTTAATCCATGATAGATATGTATAGCATTGTTCGTGTATGTGGTTAAACTGTCCCGAATAAGAATAAGCTATAATCTATTGGTGAGTATGGTTTTGTAAGTGATTATTTGGGAATAATATCATTACTAAAGAGGAGTAATGATATTATTTATATGTATCTATGTTGTTCAGTCAAATTTTAAGATATTCTTATGAATAATAAAAAACAATATGAAAAAAATATGTCACTTTTGTGGAGCTTGTCCGCTCATAAACATGAGCGACACATTTTTTTCCCATCGAACATGAGGAAGGTAGGGAATGGTTTATAATTTAATAATATTAATAATTTTATAAATATTATATTTACTCATTAAAACCCCCTTTTACCCATCCATTCAATTCAGTTATGAAAAACGGATCGCGTCGCTTATGTAGGTGGTAGTCTTCATATAACCAAAGCATCTTTTTGGTATTTCGAGTAGTTGAGAGAAAGATATAAAATGATTGTCCCATAAACATAATAACATCTAAGTATACTTGTGATACTAATGTAGTCATGTCAGCATGAGTATATTATATTATAAGGAGGTAGATGATGAAATAAATGAAAAGAAATGAAAACCGAGTAATTGAGAATTTTAGATTTCTCATTATAAGAGCTCCTTTTAAAACTGGATTAAGGATTTGAGTGGTGACCTGTGGAGAAGAAAAGAACCCATAAATATTTTCTTGGCGTTTTGGGGTTTTTTTGGATAGATTTTGGTTGAATATTAGATTCTTGGGGATTGAGGAGATGTGGAGTGGTGATGGATCCTTTTATAAGTAAAGGGAGTGACATTTTTATGGAAATATGAGAGGAAAAGTGACTATTAAATTTTCTAATGGATCCGTAATGTAAAATAATGGAGTGGTGGAAGGTGAAAATTTGATAAATCCTCAACCATATATATTCAAACTTGTTTTTAATTTGTTTTAAGTATTTTACACATATATTTTATTTACTTTTTCTATTTTTGGTTTTTTACATAGTAACAAGTTTGTGCCCAAGAAATTTACTTTTTATTCCCAAAAAATGGGATTTATTAAATAATTTAGTTTTAATGTAAGGACCTGACCCCAGTTTCCCAGAGCCAGTGCCTTATTTAATTACATTGGAATATAAACAAGGGATATGTATCCCAATGGACCTAATAGTTTAGTATATTTTGGAAACAATATACATATAAGTTCAACATTACATCTTGAAATGAAATGCAACACTAATTTATTCCATTAGAAACATCCATGCCTCCTAGATTAAGCCTAAAAGTCACTCATAACTAACTTCTTCATATCCTGGGAAAATAAAACATAAGAAATGGGTGAGCTCAAACACTCTATAAAGGTAAGAAATACATTAGAAGATAATATAAAGATGAATATTAGGCATGGTGAATAAATGAAAACACATTCCTTTACCAATATTAATCCTGAACACATTATAGAATGAATATGAGATGAGTAAATAATGCCACAATAAAACATAATCATGGGTTTTATACTAGTCAAATAACCACATGGACTTTCAATTACTAGCTTCATAATGAGGGAAGTTCATATTCCAAACATTCTAAAATATTTTTTCAAGGCCTCGTCTAAGATGTCTAAAAATGATTAAGGCCTCATCTAAAACCATATATCAAATTGGTAAAGGCCTCGAACAATTCCACGTCTATTTGTATCATGAGACCTACCGATGCATCGAGGGACTATAGTGTGGACCAACCATCCCATAATAATTCCAATTAATTCCTCATATGAGTGGGGATAAATATAAACAACATATACATTCATATTAAAACTATGATATGAAATGTAACTGACTTTCCCGAGTTATTAAACATAAAACACTAACCATTCTGAGTAATATTTTGAATGGTTTTAGGATAGAAAATCCAAAATAAAATTTTTCATAAAACATTAAATCAAATATGGAAGATGATGTCACAAATTGTTAAACCCAATAATACATAAGAATCAATAAGAGTGTTTAATTTGACGAAAATACTCTTATAAAATCATTAAGTAATTCTTGAGATAAATACCCTTTTATTTTGAAAAGAAGTGTTATTTTGAAAAAATATTTTTATAAAACCAGAAGTGAAGTAAGATAGTATTCTCATAATAAAATGAGTTATTTTATAAAGATAATTTTTTCCAAAACAGATTATATGGTGCCCTTGAAAATAGATAGGAATTTGAGAAATTCCCTTGAATCAGGCTTGTATTTTGGAAACAACTTTGAAAGTTCCTTTTAAAATGTTTAACTATCCATAAAACAAGGAAGGTTTATGATTGGTAAACATATATAGAACACTCAATCATATTTTATTAGGAAAACATAATAATAGAAAAGAATTTTATTTTGGTAATTAGTCAATATAAGTAACTCAAATGTAAATGGAGGTTCAAGTGAGAAAAACACTTATCTTAAGTACGAATGTGTTACCACTTTGAACTTAAGGTCCTAGAATATGAATTATACTCATTAATAACTTAATTAAGAACCTATTATACATGTATTTAGTTTATCATGATTCTGTTTAGTTCATTAATTTCATAATTGATAAGTTATAATATCGAATTCCATCGTTTCAGAGTGTTCATTTTTTGATTTTGATAACCAGTTCACTTGTTTTTTAGTAATGGAGTTCCTGTGGAATGGTTGTAAATGTACATAATTGAAATTATATATTATTTATGAACTTCCATAATTTTTAATGGTCATTTATATAATTTGGTTACATGGAAAGAGGATGAATCATTAGATGAAAACTACTTCGATAATTTAGCGGTATTTGGATTATTATGAACTAGTTTGGTCATAAAATTTAATAATATGTTCACATAGTAGTTCCTGAATATTAATTAGGTTATAATAAATATATTATAGTCTTTTTCAACCATCAATTTTTTTCCATGACCAGTAATAAAGGATAAATTGAAGAATGAAACTTCGTCGTCTATAAAGGTTATAAATTGGAACCCCATGGATGTTGGTTTCATTTTTAAAATAAAAGGGAGAGAGTAGGAATATTGTTGATGGTTATTCCATTAACATGATATAATTATAGTATATAAATGATACTGTATTTATCATGGTAATTTGTATAGAGGAGGTGGGGATATGATAATAAAATAAGATAAATTGAAATGAAAATAAATGAAAAAGAAGTGTGTTTTACCACTTGAATAACCTCCTTGAGAACCTCCTTAAGGGAAGGGATTTCGGTATTTTGGAAAGACCAAGAGCTTCCTTGACGTGGGGAGTGACTAGGGAAGACTCTTGGATAGTGTTTAGATAAGTCTTGAAGCTTGGGAGGTGTGAATAAATGAGGGTGTGAATAGTGGTATTTATAGTGGGGGGAAAGGGGATTTCTCAATATTATATTCATTAATTTATTATTTCTCCAAAAGACAAGGAATAGTGAGTCTTACATGACCAATAATAGTAATTTTATCATATTAATCTGAATAAATTGGTCTTATATCAGAATAAAATTATACATGACTCTATAATTAGTGCATTTAGCTTATTTTGTAAATTATGGTATTTCCCTATTCATAAAAAATTCATGTATTTCAGAAAAATCCAAAAAATTCACCCCAACCATTTTCCAACGTGTAGAATCCAAAAATGAAGTCCATTTTTCAAAAATAATTTACTAAATAAGATTATTTTAATATTTAATTAAAATCATAATTTATTATAATAAAATAGTTTTAAAACATTTATTTACTTATTCCAAAACATAGGTATATCATACTTCTACTTGAATATAATTTATATACTATCATAGGTAAGGTTAATATTCATTAGGGTATATCCATATTCATAAGGGTATGTTACTATTCACAAGGGTCGGTTACTATTCACCAAAAATTAAGTTTTTCTTATCAGACTCCAAATAACTTACTGACCGCAACCGTGGATGTCTGATTTTTGAAATTCACATCACAGAAGTGACAAAATTATGTTTAAAGGTCACATAACACTTAGTAGTTCGTTATATTATTCTTTCATGTGACTATGAAATATTTATAAGAAATTAATTTCCATTGAAAAATATTGGATTGTTACATTTAATGATTTTAAAAATGAAATCTATTTTTTCGAATAAAATTATTAAGAGAGATAAAAATTAATTTTAATATTATCACACAAAAAGAATATAATACATTTTAAAAAAAGTGGATTTTTATGGTTAAAAAATTATGATTAAGATAAAATTTTCAATACTTTTTATTTATATGAAATTTATTAGTTTATTATTAAGAATATATGAGTTATGTGTCTTTAAAAATAATCCAAAACCAATCTATTGGATACTTAGTTAAAAGAAACAAAAAAAGTTTTATTATTGTAAAATATTACATACATTTCCAAAATGTTAAACAAGAGTTATATATATATATATATATGAGATTTTATTTTTAAAATATTTCTTTTAATTTATAGATATATATATTTTTTTGTATAAAATGTTTGATAAAATTTTTAATCATTCTTATATTATGAAAATGTTATAAAAGTAAAAATATATTCAAAATCAGTATTTTCACTATTCATAAAAATGAAACCTTTTAAAAAAATATAAAAAATTCTTCCTAAAATAATTTTGAAACTTAAAATTAAAAAATTAATTTAGTTTTATAATATTCAAATTCAAAAAATTATAAATTTATTTCTTTAAATTAAAATAAAAAATACAAGGAAAACTTATTCTATTTAAAAATTTTAATTTTAGATTTTATTAATACTCTTTCATAAAAAATTATAATTTTTAGAATGTTAATATATTATCTCATATATTGTAAAATTTTAAAATTGGTTAATTTTATTTTTTAGGTTAAAAGATAAAACACTTAAAATATAGTAAATTGAGAAAGTAGAATCCCTTTTATTGTTAAATCATAATAATTATTTATCTTCTAAATGAAAAAACTTTTTATTGAATAATATATTTTTATTAACTATAGGTTTTAATATTATTATAATTTTATTAATAATATTCCTAAAATATGGCATAGATCATTATAGTTTGGTGTTGCATGTGAAAAACTCTATTCAATATTGTATTTAATTTAAGGAAACTAAAATCTCAAGGCGTTACATTCTCACCCTTAAAGAAATTGTATCCCCAAAATTTTAATTATTGTTCACTAATGAAAGAAGTTAAAGGGTCTATAAGAGAATCAAGATATATTTTATACTGAGATATCATCCTCATAATCATAGATACTAGGAGGCTCATCATTTTCTATATAATAGGAATGTATTGTGATTTTCCTTAATATCAACAATTTGTACCAAATATGCTTTTTTAGTTGGGTATAAGAGTTTCTTGGGACATACTATTTACATATAAATTTTTAGGATCCTATTTGTAAAAAACACTATATGCAAAACTGTTATGATAATATATAATAAAATTAGAGTAAAAAGATCATATGAATACGAAAACTCAATCCTTATATGTCTTCTCTAATGAAACTTTCATTTCAACCTATAGTACTTTAGGTTCAACTATGATATTACTTGGTCAATTTATAACTCCATTAGTTTAACCATGTTTATTCAATATCATGTTCATCATAGGTTTCTAACCTACTAGTTATATATTTCATCCTCAAATTTCATTTAAATATTTTATAATCATTTATATTGAGTGTGTGAATCATCAAAGAATATCCCCCAGGAGTGTCTATACTGGTGTAAAATCATATAATAATTCATCATACACTAATTGAAGACCGAGTTGATACTTAACCATTATTTTTCATAGTTATTACCCCTAGGTGCATCTGTGTGACAACTGCATCCACTTAATAGTATCCAAGCATCGATGTAATTTCAAGGAAACCATAAACTCTATACTTACCTAATATAAAATGAGGCACCTAAGACCCCCACTATCCTATCTGGTGTTAAATAAAATTTCATTAAACATTGGATTCAATACTATAATAGGAAACCCATGTTATGTATATCATTGTTTTATATCATTTACATGAATTAAACATTATATCTCACAAATAATCGCACAATCTAAAGAAAATAAGGTGTAGTTTCATTGAGGATCAACTGTATAAAAAACATATTTTCGGATACTTGTGAACATTTCTCCATAATTGTGACACACTATACTCCCTTCTATAGTTATCATAAGTTATACACATAATTATAACATAGGTAATAAAAATATAAGAAAATAAGTGATCTCGAATGATCAATAAAGGAAAAAATCAACAACATTTGATCAAGGGTTATACCATAATCCATGAGAATACATGGGAAGAAGATAAATATCTTTTTAAAAATAACCTGTAAAAATAATATTTGTCCATATGTAATGATATAAGGAAAAGTAATCCGATAAAAAAAATGTTTCATGGTATAAGTGTGTGATAAAATACTCCGTGTGTATGGTGAGCCTTGAGAATTCAAGAGTTTCTTTTTGAATTTTGTATTGGTGGATATGAAGATTTTGAACATGGAAAAGGAATAATATTAAATGGGGTAGAAAAAATAAAAATAGGTGTTTTAGACATGGAATTAGTTTAAGGGGAAGTCCTAGGGGATTGAAGGGGCCCTGAGAGAGGTTTATGTGCCCCCAATAGCCAAAAATACAGTAATTCAATGGCTAGAGGGTGGGTATTTTAAGGTAGAAAATAACATACCCACCTAAAATTATAATACCTTTAATCCCCTCCTCCACTAATTTTTTTGTTCATATGAACAAGGGATCCCTTCCTTTTAGTACCATTCTTCATGCTCATTTAATAAGAGGTTTTTAGTCGATTTTCTCAATGATCAAAGGTTTATCTCAAATTAAGTTGGTCTTGGTTGATCCTATACTACCCTTATTCTAGATGTTTGATGTAGGTTTGTTCATTCCTAGGAGAGACTTAATGATCTTTAATGGGACTTGAAAGAGATTTTACCCTATGTTAAATAAAGTGAAAAGCTTCTAACAAGATAGGGAGTCTGTGAGTTTTACCAAAATTCTAGCTAGTTTTATAATGTAGGTCATATATGCATTGTGAAAAAATAACGAGTGCTTGGAATCAATTATCTAAATATCTATGTGGATTTAGTTTAAATTATTAGACCATATGAAATTATCCAATAGTCCCATTGATGTGATTGACCATGACCATGGACACCACTCTAGCCATTCCATCCCTTAAAAAATTAATTGGAAATGAAGTGGTGACTCAATCGATTCCATGGACCGGGTTAGTAAATAATTGTATTTGTTGGGTCGTTGGGACATACTCTAAGACCCAACACTATTATTTCTTGTTTACTGTTGAATATTTATTTATGGATTCTTTATAATACTTGTGTAGTGAGACCTATAAGGCTACAAAATTCTTTGGTAATGAATTATATAATGATAGATGTGACCCTCATGGTGTATGGGTTAATATTTTGAGCCATAGTGAGTATGGGTGGCCAAGGATGTCAACTAGGGAATAATATTTTTAAATAATATGGAAACCTTGAAGGAAGGTGTTAACCAACTATTGAATCGATGTGATTATTTTTTAATGATTATTTAAATTGAGTGGTCCATTGTATAATATTCCTTAACAAGATAATTTTGAGTGAGTTAGGTAATTTATGGGATGACCTAAGAAATTTACTTAGGTGTCAAAGGATAACTCATATGGGATTAGGGTGCCTAATATGAACTCTAGGAACAGGGAATTGAAAATTCATTATGATCAATTGAGTAGGATGTTAATATATTTTGTATTTATTTCTAGATGAATGAGTTAAGTTGTGATCTAACTTTCATTATTGATTATTATGGATGTAATGATTTGGGTTGAATCCCTTGGATTTAGTTATGTACATGAAATGAGTGGAATTCCTTGAGTAAGTTCAGATTTATTTATTGGACTCTCTTGAATGATTTTGATAATTCCTCCATGGATTAAAGGATATACAGAGATAAGTAATTCCATGAATTACATTAGATTCCCCACTGATTCATTACTGTAAATTACTTAGGGGGGATTCTACTTTGATATAAGGGAAGTATTAGATTTTGAATTCCATGAATTAATTCCATATATTCCTATAGGTTACCCTTATGAATGTCATGTGATGAGCTTCCTGAATTCAACTTTATTATATGAGACAAAAACATATTGGGCGTGTGCATGGATTCTGGTCAAAACCACTACTCTGAATTCCATGGAAATAGGGTTCCTTAGATTTAGTTTTTATAATTCCTCAGTCATATTCATTTTATTTTTATGGTTTATATATAAGAGAGTTCCATGGATGAATTTCATGGATTCTTAATGAATTGATTAGAAGGGAGTGACCGATTGATCCCATGTGGATTCCCATGCGTTTTATAGATGTGGTTTCCTTGGTCACACATCTTGGAACCTACATGAGTTATGAAATCAATGACCCTAACCAATGAAATGTGGTACTTATAAAAACCCTAGCCTTTTACACATAACATTACTTGATTTTAATTATATTTATATATCAGAGTACAATCCAAGGATCATAAAGACTAGTGTATTTGAAGACTAGGTACATAATAAAACATTATAAAAAGAATTTTTTTCCTATTACATAATGAGATCATATCCTCTATTATTCTCATACATCTGCATAGGATAACATACATATAACATGAACAAAGGGACGATCTAAAATCCCAGTAAGGTAATGACTATAAGAACAAAGCATTAGCACATGTGATAGAAGGCATAAACTGATGATATAAAAAAGGCATGTAACATATGGAATCATAATATATAAACCTGGAGTCATATGAAAATGGAATTATAGTAATGTGGTAGAAACATAAAACATGACTTTAGTATGAGTCAAGGCTAACCTCCAAGATCATTTCACATAGTAGCACAAGCCAATACTATCCGCCAAGACCGTCACACATAACATCTCATGAGACTTAACTTTACCCAATGAAGTGGATATCTATCTGGGCGCACCCATATTAAATTTTCATGAATGTTTTTTCCTCATAAATAATCATACATAATAAATAGTACATAAACATAAGGATTACCCATGGGAAGAATTGGGTACCATAATCCTGACACAAATCATAACAGATGAGCATAACACAAAGTTTCCATGAAAGAAGGAAACTAAAGTGTAAATGTACATTATTAAGGGAAATATATATATATCTGTCATTATGAGTTATTTCAAGAATAAGTGACAACATTTAATAGAAGTATTCAAGAATTTTTTACATAAAAACATTTTTGAGCGATTTTAAGGAATATACTATAGAGCCATTAAAATTGAAAATGGAACAATACTTTATACAAAAAACAGAAGTGAACCAGTAATGTTTTCAAAATAAAAATACTTATTTTATAATGAAAATTTAGGATTAAAACATATGATATAGTTCAATTGAAATCAAGTATGTATTCAGGAAGTCCCCTCAAAACATGTTTTCTTATCAAGAAGTATTGAGGAGGGAATCACATAAAAACATTTATATCCCGGAAAGATAATGATGAATGGAACTAGTTAAATGAGTTTTTAACATTCACATAGAATTTATAAGAGGAAAATAATAATAATATATAACCTCATCTAGTTCAAAATGAAGATAAAGAATCCCGAATGATTAAAGGAGGTTCGGGTTGAATCCCTCACGGAATATCGACATAGTATCATATGTACTTAAGATGGATTAATGAGAGATAAATGGGTTTATCGTCATTTAAAAATTATTAGGGTAGTATGGGGGAAATGTTTATTCATACCCAATCACTATTAATTACACATAAAATTTCATAATATAGAGGACACTCTTGAATAAAAGTGAAATAGAGAGGACCCCTTACCTTAAATCCGATGGTGATCTTGGATTGAACTTAATGACCGGAATAATAATATTAAGTTCATTAATTAATAATTTCAGAACCTCTTATAAATATAAAATATTTAGTATAACCTTTTTATTTTCATTTATAACCTTTTTAATTGGTTATGAGGATCAATTTTATTGTTCGGTTTAGTTTTCTTGCTTAGTTTTAATGACTGGTTCATGTTCAGATAAACATGCATGATGAAGGTGGTTGTATAGAATCAAAGTTATATTTTATTATTGAAAATACATAATGTTACATGGTTGGAAATATAATTTGGTTACTTGGAGTCAATTTGAATCATTATATAAAACTTTACTGACAACCTTTTGTGTTAATTGTTGGGTTTTGACCACAAAGAACATGTTTTGTTTTATAAACCAAAACCAGGAGTAAAAAAGGATTCCATAACCATAGATGAGAAATAATACATATATTATGGTCCGTTGTAACCATGAAAATGGTTTCATGACCCTAATTTAAGACGATAATGGAAATTGAAAACCCATTGTCCTTGAATGCGGTAAATTAACACATATCAGATGGTGTCTTTTCTACTAAAATAAAAGAAGAGTAAATGAGATATGATAATAAATTATTCCATTTTCATAACAAAATTCTAGTAAATTTAAGGTACTAGAGTTTTCCTAAAATTTTTATGAGGAGATATAATGATATAAAATAAAACAAATGAACTTGAAAAGAAAAAGAAGGAAAAGAAAAGAGGAATTTACCTCTTGATTCAATATTCCTTGAGATCCTATTAAGGGGAGAGGATTTGGTCTTTTAAGAAGTCCAAGGGATATTGGATGTGGGGAAGGAGCTTGAGGAGATATTTGAGCAGAATATAGGTAAGAAAAAGGCTTTATAGGAGTGAAGAGAATATGTAACGGGGGGTGGTTTTTATAATGGTGGAGAGGAGGGTTTTCATTACATTATAATCATTAGTTTATTATTTTTCCATAAGACAATAAATAGTGATGATTCCATGACCAAGAATAGTTATAAGTGCATGTGAGTTTTATATTTGGGTGATTACATATCTTTTAATTTCAAGAATAGTGGATTTAAATTATAATGTATTTATACGGTGAATTAATTTATTTTACTTTTCACCAAAAAGTCAAGTATTTTAGAAAAATCCCAAAAATTCACCCTAAACATTTCTTGATGTGTAGAATAAAAAAATGAAATCCATTTTTCAAAAATAATTTTCGAAATATGATTAATTTACTTTTTAATTAAAATCATAATTTACTCGATAGACGACAATATTAAAACATTTAATTTCTCATTCCCAGATATAGGTATGTCGTACTTCCACTTGAATGTTATTTATATACTATCAAAGGTAAGGTTACTATTAATTTTGGTATTTTAATATTAATAAGGGTAACATTACTATTCATAAGGGTATGTTTCTATTGACCAAAAATTAAGTTGGTTATATTAGACTCCAAATAACTTACTGATCACAATTGTGTATGCCAGATTTTCGAAATTCAAATCACAGAAGTTACAAAATTATGTTTAAAGGTCACATAGCACTTAGTAGTTCATTATGTTGTGATTTCATGTGATTATATGACATAATTATAAGAAGGAAATTTCCATTTAAAACTTTGGGTCGTTACATTCTAATCCATTAACAGGTGCAAGTACATTTCCTTCATTACCTCCTTTAGTTCCCATGTTACCTCTTCATACTTGTGGTTCCACCATAGTACTTTGACAATGTGACTAGTCTTGTTATGTAGAAATATATCTATACAATCCAAGATCTTTACTGGCTGATCCTCATAAGAAAGGTCATCCTCCAACTTCACCACCTCTGAAGAGAGTGCATGTGAAGGATCTAGTTTGTACTTCTTTAAGAGGGATACATGGAATACATCATGTAATTTGGCCATGGTAGGTGGAAGTGCTTGTCAATAGGCCACAACCTGACTCGATCAAGGATCTCGAAGGGGCAGATGTACCTATGAATTAACTTTCCCTTCTTCCCAAACCTCATGACCTTATTCCATAGAGATATTTATATAAATACAATGTCTCTAAATTTGAACTCAAGGTCTCCTCAACGATTGTTTGCATAACTCTTCTATTGACTTTGGGATACCCTTTTATGATTCTAAATGGTTTTCACCATATCCACCATTTCTTTGACCATTTTAGGTACTATAAGATTATGCTCACCGACTTCATCCCAACACACTTTCGTTCTGCACCTTTTCCCACAGAGGTCCTCATATGGTTTCATTCAGATGCTCAAGTGGAAATTGTTGTTGTAGGAAAATTTAACAAGTGGAAGATGTTATTCCCACCCTACTTTGAATTCCATAGAACATTATCTCAACATTTCTTTGAGTGTCTAAATGGTTTGCTCAGATTGTCCATCAGTTAGAGGATGATAGGCCGTACTGAACTTTAGTTTAGTACTTAGAGCATGTTGGATACTTTTTCCATAATTTTGACGTGAATCTTGTATTAAGATCAGATACAGAAGATAGTGGTACTCCATTAATCCTTACCAATTCTTTGATGTAAATCTATGCGAGTTGATCCAATGAGAAGTATTCTCAAATCACGATGAAGTGATATGTTTTGTAAGATGATATGCAATGACCCATATAGCATTGTTTCCTCCGAATGTCCTTGTAATCCTAATGAAAAAGTCCATGGTGATGTTCTCTCACTTCCATGTTGGTATGGGTAGTGGTTGCATCATCCCCTTAGACTTTTTCCTCTCAGCCTTAACTTTTTGACATACCAGGTACATTGATGTGTATTTAGAAATATCCCTTTTCATATTGTCCCACCAAAAGTTTTCTCGGAGATCTCGATACATCTTTGTGTTCCCTGGGTGAATAGAGAAGGTCAAGCTATGTGAATCATTAGAAATATCTTTCTTTATCTTAGGATCAGATGGTACACATAATCATGACCCAAATCTTAAACTATTTCCTCATCAATCATGAACTTTGAGGATTTCACATTTCTAATAGCTTCCACCCTTTTGATAATTTCCATATATTTTCATTGAGAATTCTTTATTTTCTCCATACAAGATGGTTGAGAAATCATTTGTGAAAGGATTGATGAATTTACTACCTTAATGATTCCCATGTTCTTCCTATGAAAATTTAATAAGATCGGATCCCTTTAAATTCTAATTATTAATAAAGATGCATGATCTTTTCTACTTAGAGCATCTTACACCTTGTTTTCCTTTCCGAGATGGTAGTGGATTGAGCAGTCATAATCCTTGATGAGCTCTATCCATATTCTTTGGCATATATTAATTTTTTTTGTGTGAATATATATTTTAGACTCTTTTGATAATTTTATATCCCACAGTTCTTCCCATAGAGATAATGCCTTTAGATTTTCAATGCAACGATCACAACTGCCAACTCCAGATCAAGCGTGGGATAGTTTTTCTCATGGATTTTTAGCTTCCTTGAGGTGTAGGCTATCAATTTATCATTTTACATCAACATACAAACTAATACCTTATTTAAATCATCACTATACACCAAAACGAGTTCTCCATTTTTTGGGAGTGTGAGTACCAGCACAGTGATAAGAGTCTTTTTCAACTCCTTTAAATAGTCTTGACATTCTTGATTTTAAACAAACATCACTCCCTTCCATGTTATCTTGGTCATTGGGTTTGACAATTGTGAAAATTTCTTCACAAATCATCGATAATACCTAGCTAGACCCAGAAAGCTGTGGATCTCTATTATAGATGTCGGCCTGGGACACTCATGAATTGCCTTTGTCTTAGAAGGGTCCACAGATACCCCTTTACTGGTGACAACATACCCCAAGAATGATACTTCCTCCATCCAGAACTCCCATTTAATGTACATTTCATAGAACTTATCTCTTCGAAAATTCATTAAAAACGTATTAAAATTATACTCATGTTCCTCATTTCTCTTTGTGTATATCAGAATATCGTCAAAAAAGACTACCAAATTTTTTTCGAGGTAATCTCAAATGACTCTATTCATTAAATCCAGGAAACTTTCTGGAGAATTAGTGAGTTATAAGGGCATCACTATGAACTCATAGTGTCCATAACTTTTTCGAAATGTAGTTTTGGTAATATCTTCCTTTATCACCTTTAACTGGTGATATCCCGACCGAAGGTCCACCTTAGGGAAATAACTGGCCCCACAAAGTTGATCGAACAAGTTATCTATCCGAGGAAGGGGATACTTGTTCATTATTATTATTTTATTTACCTCAAGATAATCAATGTAGAGGTTCTTTGATCCATCATTATTATTTAAGAATTAGACCCGTACTCCCCATGGTGAAGCCCTCGGGTGTATGAAAATCTTCTCCAGATTATCCTCTAACAACTTATTTATCTCTTCAAGATCTACAATGGCCATTATGTAAGGTTTATTTGATATATTAAGAGGTCCAGGAATAAGTTAAATTGAAAACTCAACCTCTTGGTGATGAGAAGGACCATCCACCTCTTCAGGTAATACATAAGTGTAATCCCTCGTGTTGCGCATGTCTTCAAGCATGATTTTCCCTTTCTCCCAATCATTTGAGCTAGACATGCTTTCTTATAAGTAATTAATATCCACACTTGAGACTACGATTCTTAAAGAGATTCATCTTCCTCATTACACTTGTAAATAATTGGAGGATGCTTCGTGATGTGAAGAGTGATATCTCTTTTCCGAGAGTTGATGTTGGCTTTTTATAAATATACCAAATCCATTCCTTGAGTTTGGGAATTCCCTAATGATTATTTTGTGTAAAGGTATGTGGGATTCTTTTTTTTCTTGACTATGATGCACATAGAGTGTTCATGGTGCTGAGGCCAGTTTAGATAGGAAGAATAGTGCAGGTTCCTAGCCTTATGAGTTTTTGAAGTTCCTTATTATCATGGTGAGAGAGTGTGTGAGAGACATTGGCAAGAAATAAAACCGGTTAGTGGTATTTATATAACTCCCCAAGACTTTACAATATTTTCCATTTAGAATAAATTTTGTTTTTTTCCTAGTATGCTTTATATGAAACAACAAGCTAATCATATGTTGTAGGAAATATGGAGAATTTACATGCAATATAACATTTAGCTTTCTCTCCATGGAACACCAATTTTGGATTACATTACATGAAACAATGTCTTGCTTCAATGTCTTGAATTTCATTTGAGACTGAGTTTTACAGAACAACTATATATTAATAAAATATTGTTATTTAATATAATAAAATATAACCTAGCCATTAAATTATTACTTATGATTAGTATTAACTAGAATATGAGTATATATGATTTATTTCATTGGTTACTAATTAATTATAAATGAATATAAGTACCAATTGGATATAAAGGGGATGTTTTTTATAAAAACAATTACTATGCACCAAAGGAATTTTATTAAAATAAATTAAATTAATTACAATTTGTGAATGATACTAATGAAATAAAAATATAATAAATAATAAATATTTTTTTAATTCATCCCATATATTTTATAGGCATAAGATTAGAATAAATCTAGTTTTATGCTTAAAATATTTATTTTTCTAAAATGTAAATTTTACCTCCTTTTAATGACTCATCTAATTTAAAAGATAATTTTAAAAATCATATAATTTTTTTTATGTAAAAATAAACTTTATATTTAATATAATAATTTCAAGATTATCTTAGGGTTAATTTGTGATATTTTTCAGAGAGGATTCATTTTTTTATGAATAGTGGAAAATAATGGGTTTTAATTGAAAATAGAATTTTTGTATAAATTATTTATAATGTTAATTTATATTTTAAATTAGTTTTAAAGTAAAATTATATAAATTATACATAAATTAATAAAATTTAGTTTATTTTAATCAATTTGACATTGAAATTGGATATAAAACTTAGCAAACCTTTAGGCATTTTCACATTAAAAACAAGATTTTTTGTTCCATATGCGGGATTAATTTTAATTTAATTTATTCCAATTATGTGATTAGAATTTGGAAAAATAGTTTATAAATATAGAATCATAATAATTTATAATTTATAATAATTTCATCTTAGTTTTTGACCAAAAATATTAGAGAATGCAGTTAAAATTAATTACAGCGATTTAGGTAAAACTAAGTTTAACAAGGGACTAACCCTTAAACTTAAGAACCAAAATAAGCTATAAAAAAGACCAAAACCTATTTTATAGACATATTTATACCATATAATCAATTTTATATTATTTAGGCCATATTTTGAGGCACATTATTTAAGGGGGTCCTCTCAATATTGTTTAACGTTTTATATTTACAAAATTGCCACTCATCCACTATAAAAAGGCACTCACCTATCCAGTTTATTCACACCACTCAATAAATTTGGTTCATAAAAACTATTCCAAAAAAACCTATGAATTTCTATACCCGCCTCCTAGAATCCCCACTTTGGAAAGTTTTTAATCCAAGGAAGTCCTTTGGTGAAAACCAAGGGGAGTTACCCAAAAACGAGGTAACATTCTTTAACAATCAATTTTGTTTTATTTACTTCAACACACCTTAATATTTTATATCATGATTATATAATAACATAAGTATATTAAATATACTAATATTTTTTTATTCTAAGAGTTTTATCTACACTTTGACACACATCCATTAAATGGGACACCCGATCATCATTCGTGTATATGGCAGAGTACTCCCTCACGAATTGAAGTTATTCATTCTTCCATTACCACCTTTAAAGGTTGTAATAATTATGGATTTATAGTTTATATATGATATTTATTATATATATTATATATAAAATATTTACTATATATTTATGATTATTTAATCTTTATATAACACATATCTTTATTCTTTCTATTTTGCTGGAATACAATAACTTTGTTTCTGGATGTGTGGACTACAACCTACTTAAATTGATGTGATTAATTCTACAATATACATGGAATATATTATGGTTGATTTTAATAATATTATATGAAACATATAAGATAATTATTATAATGTAATTATAATATACTTTTATATCATTTACTTTTGATTCTTTTAATACGAAAAAGAAATGGAAGTAGCATTTATACGTACTTATGACGTACCATGTCTATGAATGGTACATTTCATTTCTTATATCAAAAATTTATGTATTGTTATAAATACATATTTATTGAATATATATTATATTAAGATAATATTTTATATTCTTGAGAATATGAAACCATGATCTAACTAATTGGAACAAAAATAAAAAATCAAAACATACTGAGGAAAAAAAATAGCACCCAAAATGTTGAAAATGAAAAAAATATTATTAATGAAACAAGATGTTAAAGAGAGTTCTACCAAGAGGAAGCATAAGGTTAATATTTTCATCTCACTTTTTAAATCTATGAGATATATTTCATTTTCACCACTAACTTCTTTTATGTGGTGTATATAATTACCCTTTATCATTTAATATCAAGATTCACTCAAACATAATGGAATTTTTAGTTTAAATTTTAACTATCTCCTAAAATGTGTATTGAAATGAAAATTACCCTGTGGTAACTATTATCTTTATAATCTATTGTTATTTTATGATTGTTAACTTTATATTGAAACAATCACTTATTTATGATAATTTTATTCTTTTACATGAAATTTATATCAAATATCCTTATTATTTTGTGATGGATATTATTATTTCCTAAAAAATATTCCATATATACATACATAATTTAATTTTATAGTTATTTGATTAACTAAGGACATTTTGATAAATATATTTCTTTTATTCAATAATGACATTTAATTATAAAGATAATTTTTATTAATTAAACTGATTATTCAATATAAAAGAAAAGATTTTTACTATTACAACATGGGTTGGGGACCATTTAAAGTAATCCCCTTGATGCATCGATAGTCTCATGATATAAATCAGTTGGACGAATATGATTGGTTCTTACCTGATCTGCTATATTGTCTTGTGAAAGGTCATAATAGTAATGATTTCATGTACCTAAGAAACATGTCATCCAATAATTAAGTAATTGTTTTATTGAGAATTTAGTAGTTATTATTACTATCCATGAGATTTCTACTTTGAAAATATCTATGGATTCATTTCTTTCTTAGTTCAATGATTAAATGGCACATGTCTTCAGTCATTTACCTTGACATATTTGTTATCCCTCATCTAGTTTAAATAGAATGTCTGTTTTGTTATTTACCTTTCCATATTGTTTATTCAAATTGATTTATGATTATTCTGTTGTATGCTTACCCAATGTAAAATGGGTATCAAGTATGTAATTTAGTTTTCGAAAACTATTAAACTTTCAGTCATTTAGGATTTTATTACTTATAACCATGACAATGTAATAAAGTATGGCACCAGCGCCAGGCTTCAGGGGTTGGGGTGTTATAGTTGGTATTAAAGGATATTTAGTAGAAACCTTTGGAACTAGATTTTGGAAAACATAGATTATAAAACATAATCTTATGAAAGAAATTGAGAAAAAATATAGAAGAAAATAAAACATTTTTGGTGAGGTAGATATTATGTAGGTTTTCTTAGAAATACATGCATGTCTGGATACTACAAGTGGATATGTTTCTAGCACAAATGTAACTAGTGTTAATAAATCTAAAAAGGTGAATCGATCCTTACTCGAGTGTAACCTAGTAAATGAATGTGGACTTTTTCCATGCATCCTGGTTTGACCCTCCTAGGGGTTACGCTTAGAATAATTCACGTTTTCTTTAAAAATCATTATGATAGATTTGGAAGTAAATACATCCCCAAATAAACTATTTTTATGATCATGGGATTAACTAGACATAGAATTTTCAATTTATGTTAAGTTTTTTGACGTATTAAGAATTATAGAAAGTTCATAATTTTATGAACTAATATAGTATGTGCTAATGTTTAGAAATGGTTCCTGGAAGGAAGAATTATATCACCACTCATGGAAAATGTAGGTATTTCGCTACCATGGATACCAATATAGCTGGTGTTGGAACAGAACAAATTATGGCTATATTAGAGAAGCTTAATTAGGTTAGGAAAAATAACATTGACTAAATGGAGAAACCTATTCCATATAGGTAATATCCCATGTTGGATTGATTTATGTGACAGAATCATAGATCCTTTTGCGGGGATACTAATCCAATCATATATGTTCAATGGATTAAGTCTTTGGAGAAGATATTCATGGAATTGGGACATGGTGAAAAAGAAAATGTTACACTTGTAGTGTATTGTCTCAATGGTGATTATAATCAATGGTGGTCATTGATCCATAATACTTTGGATGAAGAAGAAGTAAAACTCATAGAATATAGAAATTTTATGGTGACATTATTTGATAAATACTTCCTTTATGATCAAAAAATAGAGATGAAGATATAGAACCTTAGCTTAAAGAAAAAAAGAAGAATAAAGTGTTTGAGATTATGTAGCTAACTTTTCAAGGTTATCCATGTACGTTACATATTATAAACACAACACAGAGTGAAATATGGGAAGCTTCTTTGAAGGCATTAACAATAAACTGAAGGGCACTGTATTCTTATACATTTTCATTATAGGAAGAAATAGTTTTATGTTATATCAAAACATTGAATTATTTTTCTAGGATCACTATATTCAATTGGAGATAAGAGAAAAAGAGGTCATATGAACACCAATATAACAGGAATGAGTCAAAGAAGAAGATGAATAAATTTCCATCATATGCTAACCATGGGAAGATTCCCTTGGAAAAATCTCTAAAAGTAATGAGTGTTTGTTATAAGTGGGTAGAAAAGGGGTAATCAAGTTAAAGAATTAGATGAGAATAAGTAAACCACTTATATTTTGTTTTAAAATGAAAGGATATAGGAAGATTCACAAATGAATTCACAAGTGTCAAGTGAATATACCTTTTAAGAAGATAAAGGATCAAAGTAAAGCTTATGTTTGTGATACAACTGAAGTAGAATGATCAAGGTGCTTCTATATTTGGATCTAAAAAATATGATGTAAAAGTATTATATTGATGAATTTTCCATCATATGATTTATGGAATATTTATGTATTGTACTACGTTACTATTTCATTAAATATTTGAGATTACATGTTGTATGTACCAATAGAAGTGATTCGATAGCAAGTTAACCTTTTGGAAAACATATGGTTATCAGAAGGTAACACTTAATATATTCTTGATATTGAGAAAATGATTCTTGGATAAAGATAAGATTGATGTGGATAAAGTAAATAGGATATTAATAACTATCAGGGGAAATACTCTATTGGGTTAGATTATAATATTTTGGAAAGGTTAAAAATTTATGAAATTGTTTAAGTTTATCTTTGGACAAGGTTTTAAAGGTTAATGTATTACTCCAGCCTATGATGAAACTTGTGTTAAGAAATTAATTAGAAATATTTAATTTCCCAATAAATGGATAAGATTTTGTTTATGAGATAAAAATGTATGTTTACTTATATTCTTAATGGGAGGGAAAAAATCTACAACTCTATGAAAATGGCTTTGAAACAAAAATGTTGTCCCACTATCATCATTTTTGATGATATCAAGGAATTTTTTCTTAAATTTAGTTTATGGATTTGTGATCATCAAATTTCAGAGGAACATGTTCTCTATCACTATCCATTAGAACATGATAGTTATATTTCTCTTCCATGTTTAGGTTCTCACTAATGTTCTTTTATTCCAAAGAATAGTTTTTTGGTGACTTTTTTCATTTCCCTTTCCTTTTTATTAATAAGATATGTTATGAACACTATTTACGATGTGGATTTTCAAATAACAGTATTTTCAAATATCAAAACTATTGAATATTTAGACCAAGGTCAAATTATAAGGAAAAAATTTAATTAATGTGGGGATAATGTAAAACCCCAAGACTTTATAATAATTTCCTTTGAGAATAAATTTAATTTTGTTGCTATAATGCTTTATATGTAACACCAAGTTAATCTTACACTACATGAAATTGGTAGAATTTATGTGAAAAATAATTTTTATCTCTCCTATAGAGAACACTAAGGTTGTATTACATTTTAGGAAACAATTACTTTATTCGGTGGCTTATATTACACGCAGGATTGAGTTTTGTAGAACAACAATATAATATTAAAATAATATTTTTTAATATAATAAGATAAAATATAGTTATAAAATTATTATAATTAATATTATTAACTAAAATTTTAATATGTATTATTGAATTTATTGGTTACTAATTAGTTATAAATGAACATACAAACCAATTGAATATAAAGGGGATGTTTATATAAAAACCATTATTATGTGCAAAATGTGTTTTATCATAATAAATTAAATTAAATTATATTAGTGGATGATATTAAAGGAATATATATTATATATTTATTCAAATATTTTTTATTTATCCCATATATTTTATAAGCATAAGATAAGAATAAATCTAGTTTTACGTCTAAAAATTGTATTTTTCTAAAAAGGCAATTTTAGTGCCTTTTAATTGTGCACCTATTTTAAAATTGAATTTTGAAACATTTATAAATTTTATATTTCAAAATAATTTTCACTTTGAATTTAATAATTTCAAAATTATCTTAGGGTATATTTTTTTATTTTTTTAAGAAGTTTTTTTGGATAAATAGTGAAAAATAAAGGATTTTAATTGAAAACTAATTTTTAGTATCTGTTATTTACAAGGTAAAATTATATTTTAAATTAGTTTTAAAGAAAAATTTTATCAATTATACACCAATTATTCTGGTTTAGACCATTTTAATTAATTTAAAACTAATTTAAAATATAATTTTACCTTATAAATAATTGATACTATACACCCATTATTCTGTTCTAGGCCATTTTAATTAATTTAAATTTGAAATTTTATTTAAAAACTTATCGAACTTTTGAACATTTTCACTTTAAAAACCCGCTTTGTCATTCCATCTATGAGATTAATTTTATTTTAATTTGTGCCACTTATGGGATATGAATTTGGAAGAATGGATTCCAAATTTTTAATAATAATAATTTATAATGTCTAATAATGTCAAATTTGTTTTTGATAAAAAATATTAGTGAATGTAGTTAAAATTAATTATAGTGATATAGGTAAAATTATGCTTTATAAGGGACTAAACCTTAAAATTAAGGGATAAAATAACCTAGAAATATGTGAAAAACCTATTTAATTACCATATATCGACAATATAATCACTTTTATAAAATTTGGATCACTATTTTAGTCACATTATGTAAGGGAGACCAATAAATAGTTTTTACCTTTTTATATTTACAATAATGTCACTCCTCCACTATAAAAAGGCACTCCCCAACTATTTATTCCCACCACTCAATCCATTTTGATTGTCCAAAATATGACCATATAACATCCCTAACATACCTAACCTCCTCCCAAAATCCTAAATTTTGGAGTAAATCAAACCAAGGAATTCCTTTGGGGAAAACCAAAGGGAGTTACTTGAAAAACAGGTACCATTCTTCAAAAATAACTTTTGTTTCATTTTCTTTTACCACCCTTCAATTATTTTTATATAATTATTATATAATAACATAATTATATTCAATATAATGATATGTTTTTATGGTAATATTTTTAACTACACTTTCATACACATCCATTAAATGGGATATACAATCATCATTCCTATGTACGGTGGACTATCGGCTCATTAAATGATGGAATTTGTTCTTCCATTACCCCCATTCAAGGTTGGAATAATGATGAATTTATAGTATACATATTATATATATATATATGATAATTATGATTTATTTATTATTATTTAATATTTATATTACACATGCCTTTATGCTTTCCAGTTGTTGGGAATACAACAACTTTGTTTGTGGACGTGTGGACAACCGACTCCTCAAACTGATGTGGTTTTTTCACGTTATACGTGGAATTTGTTAAGGATTATATTAATAGGATTATATGAAATATATGAAATAAATATGATATTTTAATTATATTATACACATATATCATTTACTTTTCATTCTTTATATATGACAAAGAAATGGAAGTAGCGTTCTTTTGTACGCATGCCCTACCATCTCCATGATAAATTTAATTTAATTTTTATCTACAAATTATATGTGTTATTATAAATACATATTTATAAAATATATATGATATTTAAATTCATATTTACATTCTTGTGGAAATTAAATCATTATCTAATTAATGGGAACAAAAATAACAAGTCAAAACATACTCGAAAAAGAAGGCACTTAACACCCAAAAGAATGAAAATGATAAATGATAATTAATAAAAAGGTTATAATAATTTATAAAAAGAATATATATGATATAATAAATATTAATATGGTTCTACTTTAATTTAAAAACATGATTAAAACCATTACAATGGAGGTCAAATAGCGTTCAACCAAAAGGAAGTGTAATGTAATGGATTTTCATCTCACTTCTTACATCTATGAGAAAAATGTCATATTCACTACTTAATTATTTTGTGTGGTGTATATACTTCCCATTTTTCATTTAACATCATGATTCACTCATAAATAATGTTATTTTAATTTTCACATTTAATTATCTCATCCAAATGGTTTTGACTTGAAAATTACATAGTGGTAAATGTTATCTTTACAATCCAACTTTTTTTATGATTGTTAACAATATCTAGAAATAATAACTTCCTTATGATAATTTTTTTATTATTTTACATTAAATTAATATTGAATATAAATATTCTTGTGTGATGTATGTTATTATTTATTAAATCATATTCTATTTTTACATACAGTGTTCACTTTGAAAGTTATTTGATTAACATGGGATATTTTGATAAATTAGTATCTTCTATTCTATATGGATATTTGATGACAGCGGACATTTTTTATTAATTAAATAAATTTTTAAATATATATAAGGAATTATTTTTACTCGTGAGACATGGATTGGGGACTATTTACTGTAATCCCCTCGATGTATCAGTAGTCTAACGATACAAATTAGTTGACCAAATCAGATGGGTTTCTATCCGATATGATAAAGGTATTATGAAATGTCTTGATGGTAATGGTACAATGTATCTAGGAAACATGGAATGTAATAATTAAGAATTTATTTTATTGAGAATTTAATTATTATTAATACTATCAAGGATATTTTTGCTTTTATATTATCTATGGATGCATTAAATTCTCAGTTCATTAATTAAATGAAATGTGTCTAGTAATTTTCATTGACATATTGATTATGCATTATCTAGTTTATTTAAATGGATGTGTGTTTAGTTATTTTTTTCCATATTTTTTATTCTTATTGGTTCATGACTATTCTCCTATATGATTACCCTTACTGAGAATTTGAGCTCTCCTTTATTTTGTTTCCTTTCCCCAAGTTATGAAGAAGTGATCATTGAATAAATTTTGAATAATGCAGTTTTTTCGATTTTTTGTGGATTATGTTTAATTTTCTATTTCCCAATGGAAAATGGGTATCATGTATGTAATCTAGTTTTCCAAAACTAGAAAACTTTTGGTCCTTCGGGATTTGATTCCTTATAATCATGAAAATGTAATAAAGTAAGGCACCGACTCCGAGCTTCTGATGTTGGGGAATTACACTTCATGTGACAAGAATTATGATAGGGGTGATATTACATTTTTAAATGAAATACAAGGGGTTCTTCTATCTAGATAAAACTCCCATGCTTTGGGTCATGGTCAGATGCTATAATTATTTAGTGAGCCTTAGCTTATTCGAGATTTCAGTCTCTTATGGGTGAATACTGGTGGATTAATTATGTTTTGTGGCATGAATCACTAAGAGTGATATATAAATTACATCACCCTACTAATTTTAGATAATCCTAAGGGAGATTTTTTGGATCATGGGAAACTACTGTGGTGTTGGAATGAAACTAGTTAGTGGGTGGTCTTGTGTTTGGTATGTGAACATTTTCTATGTCTTGATGAGATTTAGAACCCTACATTGGTCACACATGGTGCCTTACATGTTCAGATCAGTGAGTGAATGTTGTGATCTTAAGTATGAAAAGTTATAATAACATTCCTATGGGGATAGGTTTTTGAAGCTTATGCTGGATTTTGGAGTGTCCCTATGGAGGGAGGTGAAATCTTGGGAAGATCAGGTTGGGGGAAACTATAAATCTACATTGTACCTAGTTCGGAGTGTTAAATGTTTGACGTAGCACTTGAGTGTGTCTCATGAAGAGAGACACATGTGCCTTGGTGATAAGGATTATTGGTTTGTTCTTGAGGAGTGAGATAAGCGATTCCATATGATGAGAAGTATGCTAGTGGATGATTGAAGGTGGTGACCCTCATTATGGGATGAGCCCCACAAGATTCATGGATAACATTTCTATAATCTGAAAAAAATTTATGAGTTATATTTTAGTTTGATTCTCAAGATATGTGTGTTTTTTCACATCCCATCACCATGGTTATGGATTGACAGAGCATGATCCTTAAGTTTCCAGTTTTGGATCAGGTTAAGGGATGATAACAAATATCCTATGGTGGGGAGTATAATTTTGGCCATTATAACATGAACCTCATGTGGGAGGGATCAGGGATATTATGGATCACTTATTGGATGATGGTTTTTGATTTGAGATGTCGGTGGGTGAATTGACCCATGTTCAATCAAATTCTTTAGTAAGTACTGAGTGTGGATTACCTTATAAAATTGAGTGGATTAAAACCCTTAGACTCAGGGTCTAGGTAAATTGAGAAAATCTAAGAATTATTATCTTGATAATTCATTGATTCACAAGGAAAAGAATGATTTTGGTTTTAGTGAAATAACAATCTGAACAAGAAATCAGGCAAGGTGTTGGGTACATATACCAGTGTGAGTAGTGGCATTTGGATTAGGTATTCTGGTAATGTTCTGGATATGAACGGTGGGAATTTACAATATAAGTTGGCCAGAGGAGGTCTAATTGTTGATTTTTCATGTAATTGGATGTAGTTGGATGATAACTAAACAATGTATGTCATTTTTGGAAATGATGGGTTTGTTTTTGGAGTTGTCCAGGGCTTTTCAAGGAAGAGCCGGTGTGTTTGTGTTATGCTTGTACGGTGGAGGTGCATCAATTTTTTCTTGAATTTATTTAGTTATAGTTGGTACTATAATTTGAAAAATTTTCTCACCTTTGTTGAGATTTGAAGTGTAATAATCATCGAAGAGTATGTTTATGGAATACATAATCATGTTTGGATAGGAAATTATAATGTTAGAAAAAACTGTTGAGTTAAATTGGATGCAATGAGTTGGGTTGTATAGTGGGGACCACCATCAGTAAAATGATAGATCTGGTAGTGATATGATTCCACATTAGAGTAAATATGACTATGTAGGTACCATTATGGTTTTTTTGTGGGGGTTAAGAGTGATGACTCATATTGTTGAAAAGAAAGATTCTTGGTTTTAGAGAATAGTTGAAGAGGATCATTTGATGTTTTGAAGCATGAAACAACGAGTTAGTCCTGAATTCATAACCCAAGTTGGTCAATATAAATGATATAATTTTAGACGAGAGTCCTCAGTTATGTTAAGTGTTATATTGGGGATATTGTAATAATTCATACATATAATGGGCCTTGATAATTTAAGATTTTTTTTGATTTTTTATTTAACAGATGAGACATATATTGAAGTTTGATTTGGAATGAAATTAAAATATTTGTAACACATTAAAATAGGTATTTTATATTTGTAATGAGATTCAAGGGAAGTCATGGGATCTTAAAAGATTCTAGAGAGAGTCTAGATAAGTTCCTGTAGACAAAGTAGTATAAAACCACTAACTCGCGTGTTCGAAAATTATGGGGGGGGGGGGATGAAATATATCCCCCCTTGAATGTTTATAAGCAGATTCAACTCCCCCTCTTATCTCGATAAGATGAACTTGGGCCCCTTAACCATGTTTTATTTCTTCACGATCCTTCAAGATGAGGTTTTAGTGATTTCTCCCGACAATCAATGGTATTTATCACCTTCTGTTGGTCTTGATTGATCCTCTTATTTTTTTGTCTTAATTTATCATTAATTTAGTTTAGGAATTCATTAAATATTCCACTAAAGTGTGGTGGAATCACGTGATTCTAATGGGGCTTCCATTCATCCTATTTAAATGATGTTCCTAATTCCATGTTTACTCTGTTTCTCAAAGATTTCATAAGGTATGACATAATAATGAATTTTACTTGGTTTTTGGTTTAAAGTTGAATTAAATTAGTTCTATAAATGGTTCCACAGGAGAGGTATTTCAAAAAATTTTGTGTTCGGGTTTTGTTTTATGCCTCATGTGGGTTTTTGGTAATGGTTCTAATGTGATGGGGCCACCGGTGAGAGAAGCGACAATTATAAATCTTTTAAATTAAACTATTTAATTATTTATAAATGTTTTAATTAATTAGTTTTGTGTTTTTAGTATGATACATGAACCTAAAAGGTTGATACATGTTTGGTCGGGCACACATGAGGATGAATAATCTTGGTAAAGCCTTGGAAGACTTTACATCCTCTGAAAAATCAATGTAAAAGATTCTAATGGGGTTGGTGGTCCATGAGATTTCTGAATGGTGTGGATAATTTTATAATGAATGTGGTATGTGTGATATTTCGACTTACCAAGCATTTAAAATAAATTATCTAAATTGTTAAGTAACATTAGTTTTAAAGTTTAGACATTATTAATGGTTCTAAGGAGTCTGTCGATGCGCTTGACTGTAAAGACCCAAATATTTCAAGGATTTTTTTTCTTAAATTCATTGGAATCTTACGTGTCCGCAGTTTCTGACAGAACCTAATTCCAAGGCACGGTGTGTCCAGAATAAATTTCTGAATTTTTGTTCGGGTACGTTCAGTAAACGTACGTGCGAGTTTTCCTATATTTTGTACCGGTTCTCGGAATTGAAATCCGAGGACACCGATGAACTCGCAGCGCTGATATTCGCTTAAGGGGACCTTTACCGCAGCAGTGTTTTATACAGGATGGATGTTATAAATTGGGGTTACTAATTGAAATTAGAAATTAAAGAAAAATGCGTGTGAAACACATTTTTATTTGAAAATTGGTTAAAGTCTCTAGGTGAAGGTTAGGGGTGGGTCCCACCACACCCTAACCTCCCTTGGGAGGATATAACTAGGGGTGGGTCCCACACAAACACAAACCCGTCAACTCCCCTTGAAACCCCCCTTTGATACTCTTGGACTTCCCTTTACATTAATGAATCCATCTCTCTCCTCTTTAAGTTTTGAAAACTCTCCACCTCCCACCTTCTATCATTAATTTGCCAACACCATTTGATTAATTAATTAACCTCCACAATTTACTAATTAATTTGATTGATTGAATTTTAAATTTATTTTGAAAACATTAAAATAAGAGAATTCATTCTTTTAATTGGGTTGGCATAATCTTGATTTAGGGAGCTTCGGAGAATTGGGAGGATAATACTCTCTGGACGAAGAACGACGACACCCCCGAAGAACGCCCATATTCCTTCCTCTTCCTCCACGTCAAGGGAGAAGACGCCGTCTGCTAAGAGAACCGCCAACGAAAAAGTCTTCCCCTATGACATTGACAGAAAGATGTCCATCTTCTGCGACAACTATCTTCCGTGACTCGTCAAATTTTGACGACGAAATATGAGGTTGGGGTTGTTCTGAGTTGTTTATATTTCTGAAGCTCGTCGTTCTAATTACGGAATATAAATTGATAACTTTTAACATCGTAATGAGGAGGGTTCGGGACGCACGAACATGACAAGAACCTCACCCTTACTTGTTGGTTTTATAGGCGATGGAGGCGGATTCAGAAGGGTGCGGTGCCGTCACACCGCGCCGAAGAAAGGAGGCCACAACCATGTAGGCCGTGACGGTCGGAAGAGGCGGCAACGATCGAAGGAGGCGGCGAACGAAGGCAGTGGTGACCAAAGGCCGTGGCCAGGCCGGACCGCGGCGGTGGTGGACAGGCGCTGTCGCACCTGCCGCGTGAAGGAAACCACGACCCACATCCGCGGGACACTCGGACAAACCAAACAGGCCGGCTGTAGCCGGCCGGGCTGGAGGACCACAATGCCCACTTGGTGCCTCGCTGCTGAGAAGACCGCGACCCACTGTGTGGGCCGCTCTGCTGGGTGAACTAGCTGGCCGCCTGCCGCTAGAAGACTGCGACGCCGTGTCTAGGAAGATCGCGGCCCGCTGTGCAGGCTGCTCACACCAGACAGAACCAGCCAGCTTCGGCCAGCTGGGTAGGGAGAGGCGGCACCGCTCGGTGCCGCCGAGCGAACCAGAACGTCCCACTCCGCGGGCCGTGTCCGTAGGTGGGATGCACCCCACTAGGCCAGGTCAACCCCCCAGCTGGGTCTGACCTGCCAAACTGGGCTGGGCCAACCCACAGCCGGGTCGGACCCGCCGAGTAAGTTCAGGCCGACCCGCCAGCCCACTGGCCTAGATGGGCCGGGCCCGACTTCGCCTAAATGTGAATATCTCTAAGACAGTGCATCCGAATGATGCACCGTCTACGGAATTAGGACCCTCGTGATTAGGATGTCCCTTTGTAATACTCTAAGTGAGTTTTGGATGACTTTTTAAAATGGTTGGGTTTGGATCAAGCGAAAATCCAACAGGGCCCCTGGAACGGAAAAGCCAATTACTCTCAGACCGGGCGTCCGATTGACACGCCATCTGTCGCGTTGGGTTTCATTTGATGAGATGAAACTTAGGGATACATAAACTCAGGAATTCATGAAATTATATGTATCAAACCCTTTTCTCAAGGAGTGGACCCTCCCGGAATCGAGCGTGCTGTGTGTGGGAACCCTAGAGCTAGCTGCGACTACAACAACTACTGTACTAGAATCCTCCGTGGGTTCGACGATGATGACTACTGTACCAGAATCCTATGTGGGTTCGACAGTTCTGACTTCTGTTCCTGTATACTGTGTGGGTCTGACAGAATAGCTGGCTTGTATCCTATGTGGGTCTGAGAGCTTAGCTAGCCTGTATTCTGTGTGGGTTTGACAGATTAAATGAGATAGCTGGCCTATATCCTGTGTGGGTCGAGCAGATTAGACGATATAGCTGGCCTTTATCCTCTGTGGGTCCAATAGCCTAGATAGTCCTATATCTTATGTGGGTGCGATAACATAGATGATCCAGTGGCTACATCTGTTCATCTATATCTCTCTTCTATTACGGCATACCTGTGTGAGCTGAGTCATGTCTTTCAACGATTATCATTATGGTGATTGACTATACTTCCTTTTTGGAATTGGTTTGTGCTTGGGCTTGGGAGTTGGAGACAGACTAATATTGGTAACTTAGATATATGTATGGGCATATACCTAAGTAGGGTTGGTTGATACTTCGTGACTGTATCTTTCTTCTTTTGTTTATCCTTAGTGGATATTGTGAGACCTTGTGGGTATCAGGGTCCCTACTAAGTATCATTATACTCACCCCTTCACGGGCTATACCTGAACCTTGTTGTGTTGGATGTATACAAAGAACAACGTTGATGGAGGCCGAGTGCACTACGACTGGACAGTACACAGAGGTGGACCTTGCGACGAGTCGACACATGGAGGAGACTGACGGACATGAGTGCTAAGGTGTCCATCTGTACCTACTCTTTAGGTAGGAATTCCAGAGGACAATCTAGGTGCTTCTCTTTACTTTTAACTATTTTTCCCTTTTTACTTGTACTTGTTGTTCAGTTGGGTTTCTATACTAGCCCATTTACTTTCCAACACACTCTTTTGTATTTATTTTTACATAGTGTTTACTTCCTGTTGCATACTCTGTTGTGTTTGTTTACTTTTATAAATTCAATGCCTTCCCAGATTAGAGATTTACGCCTTTGGTGCTAGTCGCCAGCCCCTGGCCTATGGAAGCCGGGCTTGGGGTAGTCATGACATGAGCCCTGAGGACGGGTCATGACAAATTGGTATCAGAGGAGTCAGTTCTACCATAGAACTTAGACTCTGATTCTTTTTACGACAATATTGTTATGTGTTTTGGGTGTGCTTATCAGTTTAGTGAAACCGGTGTTGGTGTGGCGGCCGACGTATCCATACACTAGGACTCTGACTTCTGATCTTCGGCCTAGTGCATGAAAACACTGATTGTGTGTGTGTTTCATTTGAAAAGTTTTCTTCCAGATTACTTTGTTTCATCTCACCAGGTATAATTTTTAAACCATAGCACACCTTTTTCTTTTCTGGATGGCCCCATGAAGGCAGCCAGCTAGGGTTCTGAGTTACGTACGAGATGATAGCCCACCGAGCAATGAGGCCTCGATACAGGGCCCTATCACAGTAGAGGTACCAGCGGTACCACTACCTGCTAGGCCACCAATACCACCAGCTCCAGTAGTAGAGAGTGTACGCTTCCTGAGTATGTTGCACGAGTTCCATCGACAGAAGCCGCCCAAAATTTTGGGAGAGACCGACCCATAGGTAGTTGAGGATTGGATGGAGGCTGTTGTGAGAGTTTTCATATTGGTAGGGATAGCAGCCGACCTCATTGTGATCCTTACCACGAGTCTCCTCTAGGCAGCAGTAGGAAGATGGTGGAACCTGATGCTCCGGGTGCATGATGAGGCATCACTACTTTGGACAGACTTCGAGAGCCTGTTACGTGTAGAGTTTGTACCAGCCACCCTTCGTGCGGTGCAGATTCAGGAGTTACCTCATCTGCAATAGGGAAACGTGATAGTAGCTCAGTACTCAATGAGGTTCACCTACCTCTCACGCTACTCCACAAATATGGTACGAGACCTATTTGTCAGGGCCTGGACCTTTGAGAAGGGACTCATGCAAGAGATCAGGGCTTCAATGATCTCCCTCAACATCCTGACGCAGATGGGGGTATTGGAGCGAGCCCTCCTAGTGGAGAGTTTCCTTGCTGAACAGTCTCCAGCAGCGAGACCCACCACTAGTCGACACACACCAGAGTCTTCTAGAGTTGGGAGTAGATAGATGACGTAGGGGACCAAGAGGACCAGACCCACAGGTGGTCGACTGCACGAATCATGTCTGGTTATGTGGGGAACACGAGACAGAGCTAGCCATACAAGGAGTAGGCAGTGCTATGCATGTGGTGGGAAAGGTCACGTGGATCGAGACTGCCCAACCCGCTCTGCAAATGAGTAGCAAGCAGTAGAGGGACCTCTGATGAAGAGGCATAGGTTCAACCATGGTGGTCCACTGGAGGCAGGTGGACATGGAAGAGGAGCTGACCCAGCAGTAGGTGGTGGACAACATTTCGAGGCCCTACCACCACCACCACCAGGAGGTCCACCCCGACCGCAGGGAACAAGTGGATATGGGAGAGCTCAGCTTTAGGTAGTTGTGTACTACGACCATAGTGATCTGGGAGCAGGTGGACAGGAGCAGGACTAGATCAAGGCATAGAGTTTTTTGTTCATGAAGCTTATAACTTTGTTGATGTCGTTGTTTGTGGTTGATTTGTGTCTTTGTACTTTGAGCTGCAGTAATAAAAGACACTTTTCCTTGTGACGTTTGATTTCCTAACTTTTGTGTAGATAATACTAAGTGATTCTAGATAAAACTGTTGACTTGACCCTCACATTCGATATTCGTACTGGATGAGACCCAGTGACCACACACTGATGCCTACAGTGTGACTCAACCCTTGGAGGCAAGAGTAATAATTGGATCTCTTTGTAGTAGCATCGAGGCCTTAAAACATCGTCCATGGAATGAATTTGTACTGTTCATGTCAGGATAGACTATATTAGGAAACAGACGTGGTTCATCCAGTGGATGAGACCAGATTTCTCTTTTCGGAAAAGGAGAAATCTTAGCTGCTCTTGTAGGACGTAGGCGAAGAAGAGTGTAGACGAGTTCTTTTAAATTGGTTAGTCTCACCCATTTTTCATTGGGAAAATGCTTTACAGTCTACTCTAACCATTATAGTCTCAATTATATATTCTCGTAGAAGGAACTGAACTTGAGACAATAAAAATGGCTCGGGTTCCTCCAGGACTATGACTTTGAGATAGTCTATACTCCTGGGAAGGGGAACATTGTAGTAGATTCTCTCTGCAAGAGATCAAGCATTCATCTGTAAGGAGAAGGCGACATAGCATCTAGCCGTGTTGCAGATATCCTTTGTGGATAGATATGGAGAAGCTTTTATTTAGTCTCTCACAGTCACTCCTCCACTTCTTCAGTGAGTCAGAGAGGCACATTGTGGAGACATTGACTGTGAGACGTGACCTGCTTAGATATCCTCAGGGCAGGTTCCTGATGGATTTTCTGAAGGTAGGGAGCACATCATTCTTTTTAGAGGAAGCACCATGGTACTAGTTGCACTACAAGAGGAGGTGTTGAGGGAGTTCCGCACTTCCCCTCTAGTGTTACATCCAAGAGTGGTGAAGATGTATGTAGACCTCAGACGACAACAATGGTGGCCATATATGAAGAAATTAGTAGCAGAGTTTGTCTCTCAATGCCTCACTTGTCAGTAAGTGAAGGCAGAGCACCAGGTTCCAGTAGACTTGTTTCAGCCCTTAGAGGTTCCAGAGTGGAAGTGGGATGGGATATCCATGGATTTCTTGACGGGACTTCCACATACATCCAGAGGACATGACTATATCTGTGTGATCGTAGACCGACTCACCAAGTCGGCCCACTTCCCACTGATCAGAGAGCAGGGCTCAGTAGAGAGATCTTTGTTCATAAGATCGTATGGATTTATGGTGCGCCATAGACTATCTTCTACGATCGAGAAGCTCATTTCACTTCTCGACTATGGAAGGGGTTACAAGATGCTTTTGGGATGCAACTTCACTTGAGCACCGCCTTCCATCCTCATATGGATGATCAAATAGAGAGGACCACTCAGACTCTTGAGGACATGCTCCGTGCTTGCGTCCTCAACTTTGGTCATAGCTGGGAGGATCAATTACCCTTGGTGGAGTTTTCGTACAACAATAGCTACCACTCCATCATCGGGATGGCCCCTTAAGAGGTACTGTATGACTGACCTTGCAGATCACCTCTGTGTTGGACTGTTCTAGGGGAGTCAGCACTTGTTGGACCAGAGATGGTGAAGGCTATGATAGAGAAGGTACAGATCATCTAGGAGCAGATGAAGAATGCACAAAGCAGACCGAAGTCCTATGCTGATAGGATACGGAGACCACTGGAGTTCGAGGATGGCGACCACGTCTTCCTACGGGTCTCACCTCGACGAGGTCTATGGAGATTTGGCCGAGGTGGCAAGTTATCTCCGTGATTTATCGGGTAGTTCCAGGTCCTCAGTAGAGTGGGTGAGGTGTCTTACCGCCTAGCCCTTCAACCACAATTGCATCGGGTGCATGACGTCTTCCATGTATCTTAGCTGAGGAGATACGTGCATGACCCGTCCCACATCATCAACCATATGGAGATGGACATCGATGACGGGGTGACTTTCACGGAGTTTTTAGTAGATATTGAGGATCTATATGAGTAGGTCCTACGTGGATGGTTGATTCATCTGGTGTGCATTCACTCGCAGCATGGGAACCTTCAGAAGAGCACATGGGAGCGGGAGGCTCAGATGCATGCTCAGTACCCCCTTTTGTTTCCCTAGTGAGTGTTGTAGCTTTATGGGGACATAAAACCCTGAGGTGGGGGTAATATAAAGACATGTAAATTTCAAGGAATTTTTTTTTCTTAAATTATTTGGAATTTTAAGAGTCCGCAGTTTCTGACGGTGCTAGATTTCGAGGCCCGGTGTGTCCAGAATCAATTTCTGAAGTTTTTTTCGGGTACGTTTAGTAGACATACGTGCGAGTTTTTCTATCTTTTGTACCGGTGCTCGGAATTTAAATCCGAGGACACCGATGAAATCGCAACATCAATATTCGCTTAAGGGTATCTTTACCGCAGTTGTGTTTTATACAGGATGGAGGTTATAAATTGGGGTTACTAATTGAAATTAGAAATTAAATAAAAATGTGTGTGCAACACATTTTTATTTGAAAAGTGGTTAAAGTATCTAGGTCGAGGTTTGGGGTGGGTACCACCACACCCTAACCTCTATTGGAAGGATATAACTAGGGGTGGGGCCCAAATGAACACAAACCCCTCAACTCCCCTTGAAACCCCCCTTTGAAACTCTTGGACTTCCATTTGTATTAATGAAGCCACCTCTCTCTTCTTTAAGTTTTGAAAACTCTCAACCTCCCACCTTCTCTCAATAATTTTCCAACACCATTTAATTAATTAATTGATCTCCACAATTTGTTAATTAATTTGTGTGTTTGAGTTTTGAATTTATTTTTCCAACATTAAAAGAAGAGAATGTAGTATTTTAATTGGGTTGGCATAATCTTACTTTGGGGAGCTTGGGAGAATTGGGAGGATAATACTTTCTTGATGAAGAACGGTGATGCCCATGAAGGACGCCCATCTTCCTTCCTCTTCCTTCGCGTCAAGGGAGAAGACATCGTCTTCTAAGAGCACCACCAACGACAATGTCTTCCCCTCCGACGTTGACAGAATGACGTCCGTCTTCCGTGACAACTATCTTCCATGACTCTTCAATGTTCGACAACGAAATATGAGGTTGGGGGTTGTTTCGGGTTGTTTATATTTCTAAACTTCATTATTCTAATCGCTCAATATAAATTTCCAACTGTTAACGTCGTAACGAGGAGGGTTCGGGAAGCATGAACACGGCCCGAACCTCCCCCATACTTGTTGGTTTTATTGTCTACGGAGGCAAATTCATAAGGGCGCAGTGCCGTCGCAACTCGCCAGAGAAAGGAGGCCATGACCATGTAGGCCGCGGTGGTCGGAAGTGGCGGCGTCGATCGAAGGCGGCGGCAACCGAAGGTGGCGGTTACCGAAGGCCACAGCCAGGCTGGGCCGCGGTGGTGGTGGACCGGAACTATTGTGTCAGCCGCATGGAAGAAACCGCGGCCCGCATCCAAAGTCCACTCGGACGAACCAAACCGGTTGGCTGTAGCTGGTCGGGCTGGAGGACCGCGACGCCCACTTGGCACCGCGCTGCGGAGAAGACCGCGACCCACTATGCGGGCCTCTTTGCTGGGCGAACCGGTCAGCCACCTGCCTACTGGGCTAGAAGACAACGGTGCCGCCTGGCGCTGCATAGAGGAAGATGGCGGCCCCCTGTGTGGGCCGTTCGCGCTGGACAGAACCAGCCAGCTTCAGCCGGTTGGGCAGTGAGAGGCGGCGCCGCTCGGCACCGCCAGGCTAACTGGACCGGCCCGCTCTGCGGGCTGGGTGCGCAGTTGGGCCACGCCCCACCGGGCCGGGCCGACCCCCAGCATGGTCGGACCCACCAAACTGTGCCGGGCCGACCCCCAGCTGGGTCAGACCCGCCGAGTCAGGTCAGGCCGACTCGTCAGCCCACTGGGCTTAACGGGCCGGGCTCAACATCGCCTAAATGCGAATATCTCCAAGACCGCGTGTCTGAATGACATTCCGTCTATGAAACTAGGACCCTCGTGACGAGGAAGTCATTTTTTGATACTCTAAGTGAGTTTTGGATGACTTTGGAAAATGTCCAGGTTTCGATCAAGCGACAATCCAACCGGGCCCTTGGAACAGAAAAGCCAATAACTCTCAGATCGGGCATCCGATTGACGCACCGTCTATCATGTTTGGTTTCTTTTGATGACATGGAACTTCGGGATACATCAACACAAGTCTTTGTGATAGTTGATGTATCGAACCATTTGCTAGAAGAGAGGAACCTCCCGAAATCGAGCGTGTTGTGTGCTAGAACCCTAGAGCTGGTTGCGACTGCTATGACTACAGCACTGGAATCCTCCATGGGTTCGACGACGATCACTACAATACAGGAATCCTATGTGGGTTCTAAAGCTTTGAATTTTGTTCTTGTATCCTGTGTGGGTATGAAAAAATAGCTGGCCTGTATCCTCTGTGGGTCCGATAGCTTAGCTGGCCTGTATCCTGTGTGGGTCCGACAACTTAGACGAGATAGCTGGCTTGTATCCTGTGTGGGTCTGACAGCTTAGACGAGATAGCTGGCCTGTATCCTGTGTGGGTCCGATAGCTTAGCTGGCCCTGTATCCTGTGTGGGTATGACAGCTTAGATGATCCAGTGGCTACATCTGATCATCTATATCTCTCTTCTATTGTGGAATAACTGTGTGAGCTGAGTCATGTCTTTCAATAATTATCATCGTGGTGATTGAATATACTTCCTCTGTGGAATTGGTTTGTGCTTGGGCTCGAGAGTTGGAGCCGGACAGAGATTGGTAACTTAGGTATATGTATGGGCATAGATCTAAGTAGAGTTGGTTTATACTTTGTGATTGTATCTTTCTTCTTTTGTTTCTCCTTAGTGGATATTGTGAGACCTTCTGGGTCTTGGGGTCCTTAATGAGTATTGTTATACTCATCCCTGCACAGGCTATGCCCGCACCTTTTTGTGTTGGATGCAGACGACAGACATCGCTGGTGGAGGCTGAGAGCGCTATGACTAGACGGTACCCGGAGGTGGACCTTGCGACGAGTCGGCACATGGAGGAGACTGACGAACGTGAGTGCTGAGGTGGCCATCTTTACCGACCATTCAGGTAGGAATTCCAGAGGACGATCCATGAGTTTCTCTTTACTTTCAGCTGTTTATCCCATTTTACTTGTACTTTTTGTTTATATGGGTTTGAATACTGGTCCATTTACTTTCTAGCACACTATTTTGTATTCATTTTTACTTAGTGTTTACTTCCTGTTGCATACTATGTTGTGTTTTTTTACTTTTATAAAGGTAATGCCTTCCCATATTAGAAATTTACCCATTTGGTGCTAGTTGCCAGCCCCTGGCCTATAGAAGGCGGGCTTGGGGTAGTCACGGCACGGGCCCCGAGGATGGGTCGTGACATTGACTATGACCATGAATACCACATTATCTATTCCAACCTTAGTGAAATAAATTTTAAATTAATTGGTGACTCAATGGGTTCCATGTTTGAAGTTAGTAAATTATGGAATCATGGGGACATTGGGATGCACTCTGAGGCCTATAACTGGTATCAAGTGTCAAACATTAATAATTGGATGTTTGATAATACATGGGAAGTGTGACCTCTAAGTCTATTAAATGTCTTCGGAATAAATTTGATGGAGATAGAGGTGATCATAAGGGTTACTGGGAAAATGTATTCAACTATAGTGAGTATGGGTGTCCAAGGATGTTCACTAGTGACTGATGTTCATAATTAATGTAAAAAACTTAAATTAAGGTGTTAATTGAATAATGAACTAATGAGATGATTTTTCCTTGATCACGGAAATTGAGTGGTACATTGTAAAATATGCCTTGAAACCCTATTTTTGATTGATATGGGTTATTTAGGTGATGTCCTAGTGGATACCCTTTGGGGTCATTCCTAGTGGTAACTTGAGTAGGATATTAACTTATCATGTGTTGTTTTCTATATTAATGAGTTATATTGAGATATGACTTATGTAATTGATTTTAATGGACTTAATGAATTGGGCTCTTTACCTTGGATTTAGTTATGGATATGAAATGGGTGTAATTTGTTGTTTAAGAAAGGATTACATTAGGGGACTCAATTAAATTCCATAGGAATATAACTCCTTGGATTCAAGGATGTCTAGAGCTAAGGAATTATATTAGTTTCCTTTGATTCATCGCTGATTAATCATGTTGATTTCCTTAGAGCGGCTACACCTTAGGTTCAAGTGATGTATTAGATTTTGAATTCCATTGATGAATGTCATGGATTCCCTTGGGGTACCCTTGTGAATTACAAAAGATGAGGTCCCAAGATTTGACCTGATTATATGAGACAAAAGGACTCGGGTGTGTGATAGAATTTTAGAAAATCCTCTTACTTTTAATTCCTTATACATATGGTTCCTTTGATTTAGTTTAGATAATTCCATGATCATGTTTTTTAGATTCACATTGTTTGCATAAAAGGGAATTCAATGAAGGAATTTGGTGGATTCTTAATGACATGATTAGATGGGAATTCCTAGTTTAGCCCCTATGGTTTCCTATGTGTTTCAAGGTTGTGGTTAAATTGGTTTTACACATTATAACCTACATGATTTATGAGATCCATCACCATGATTAGTGATGTATGTCACCATCCGAATCAGATATGGTCAATCTGGGTTCCATTACATAACTTGTTCGATTCCTAGGAGCCCAATATTGGGTGAATTTGTCCTTCCACCAGATCTTCTCAACTTTCTGGGACACCCATTTCAATATAGGGTGGGTAGAAAGGCACAACACACCCATAATGATAGATTTTTATGTCGAACCATCACTCCTCGGGATGTCACCCCATGGGATACTCTGCCATCTTAGCTAGCAATGACTCCTTCTAAGTTGGGGCTCCATCTAGAGTTACATGTCCCTGGAGAGGGGGTTTACCTGGATTGGAAGGGTTTGAGAAGGAAACTCATAAGCATTTCATTTTTCAAAATATAAATTTTTTACATTGTGAAAAAAATATTTCAATGGTTCATATTGTGAACCCACAAAATGTTCGCGCTATATATCCTGAATAAATAGAATGTCCACACATTATGTTATGAACAAAAAAATTTCCATGCTTCTTGTTCAGAACAAAAAAATATCCAAGATTCATGTTGTAAATATGAAAATGTCCATTATTTATTTTTTGAACTAATTTTTTTTCAAACTTCATGTTGCGAGAAAAACATTTCTCACAATTCATGTTGTCAGAAAAAATGATCCACACTTCATGTTGTAAAAAAATGTCCATACTTCATGTTGTGAATGAATAAAATATCCATTATTAATATCATTATCTCATTAAATATAAATAATTAATCAATGAATGGAAGGGTGATAATGGACCTCACTCATCAATCATCCTTACATAAGTGTGACACTATAAAGCAATCATTCATCACATCATAAAAGACACATGGAAAGAAAATTGGTTTCATAACATTTCTACTTGGTAACAAAAAATTGAATTAAATAATATAATCTATTTATAACCAACATGTAACCACCCCATAAAATCTTTTCATAAGATAATTTAGAGGTTGATTCATGAAAATAATTTTCCAAGGAAATATGCCTATTAGAGATAAATAATAAAAAGGAATTGAATCAATAAAAATGTTTATATAAAATTATTAATTATTGTCATAATAGGAGAGGATACATTTCATGTTGAAAAATAATTTTTGAAAATGTGAATGGAATACATTAGAAAAATTTTAATTTAAAAAAATATTAAAAAATATGGCCTTCAAAATACATCAAGGTTATTTAAAGTGAAAGGAGAGTAAGAAATAAGAACATTTTCTGGAACCTTTTATAATATTTTGAAAAATATTTACTGAAATAACACATCCTAAAAATAGTAATAAAAAATCATTTTGAAAATTGGAAAAGGAAAAAAATAAAGGGAAATGAAATTAAATGAAATTTTATTTACAAATTAAAAGGATAACATTAGTAGGAATATAAAAACTATAAATTGAAGGAAATGGGCTTATTTGGAGGGAATGAGAATTATTATTAACATCAAAAACCATAATAATAAAATAAATCCATAAATTTAATTCCATATAAAAATAAGAAGGGAATAATAATTTAATCATATAGTTGAAGAAAACCATATTGTAAAACTATAGTCAAAAGATTACCATTTTGACTCAAGAAAATAAGTTGAATCCCAAAAAACCCATTAAAACTTTGTTATCTTTCGAATAATAAACCCTTGAATGATCTAACATATGATGGATTTTTAAATAATTTTAATTTTATAAATCACGTGATAAAAATAAATGCATGTGTATTATATAAAACACAAATAAATTAAACAAGTTGTGGAAATGACATGGGTATCAATGAAAAAAATGAGAGGATACAACCTTACCTCTTAAGAAGCATTTTTATAAAAACCCCTTGAAAGAGAGATATTGAAATTGAAATAAAAATATCCTAAATATAATATAGTTAAGGATATTTTATATTTAATATGCGTAATTCACACCATTTAAATTAAATTAGGTGTATAAAACAAAACATGTCCCATGAATAGAAATTGAGAGGAAAAAACCTTAACTTAGTTCATGAATTCTATGAAAACACATTAACATGAAATAAAAAAATAATAATCTTAATCAATTATTAAAGTTTCTTATTCATAACTCTAACCTTTTATGAACTTCATTTATAACCATTAAATACAAATATGTTAGATATATTTTACATCAATTATGGGATGTTAATAGTTTTTATTGTTTTTTTAGTATTACTTTGGTAATAGAAGTGCCAATTATTAATTATATGATTAAATATAATCATAATGATATCATTTTAGGTTCTAAAATAGATGTTTTATTTTTATTTATAATGTTAAAATTTATTTTCATCATATTTTTAATTATGGTTCATGGAGATGAAACAGGTAGTGTGCTTGTTTTAGTATTTTTTAACTAACAAAGGGTGATTTATTAAGGAAAACTTAAATATTAATATAACATTTCCAAAAAAATAAATCAAGTATATTTTCAAATTAATTTATAATAATACCATAATTTATGTTTCCATATTCTTCTATGATATATATTCATAAAAATGTTCATATAAGTGGTTAAACCCTCCCCAATAAGAACACACTATAGTCTTTGAGTGAGTATTGTTGAGAAAGTGATTCTTTTGGAATAATATAATTATCACATAAGAACAATTATATATATTTTTTAAGGAAGTTAATCATATGTTAAGAAATTTTTATCAGGAATAAAATCATAAATGAAAAATTAAGTATGTCACTTTTGTAGAGGTGATAATGAATATATACACCAGATAACACTTTCATTTTAATAGAACAATAGGAATATAAGGAATGATTTATAATTTAAGATTATATGTAATATTATAAATATGGTATTTATTCATTTAATACCCCATTTTAGCCATATATGTGAAGATGATATGAAAAATTAATCATGTAATTTTGGAGACGATAACCCTCACGTTACACAGATAGGGTTTTCATTTTTCGAATGGTTTAGAGGATAGTAAAAATGGTTGTACCAAAAAAATAATATAATTTAAGTACAATTATTTTATTGATGTAATAATTTCAATATATGTAGATTAGATTTTTTTGGAGTTATACTCCAAAATAATGCAGATAAAATGAAAAAGGAGTACTTGCGATGTTTACCTTACTTCATGGAAGAGCTCCTCTATAGATTGAATTAAGGATTTGAGTTGTGGTATTTTGAGATGAAAAGAAAATATAAGAGATTTTTATAAGTTATGGAGATCTATTGGAGAATATTTTGGTCAAATTTATGATTCTTGATGTTTTATGAGAAGTGGGGTGGTGATGGGGTTTTTTATAAGTATTGGGGGTATCATTTTTATAATTATATAAATTGATAATTCATTATTCAAAGGTCAAATGGATCTAAGAAATGAAAATTATAGAGTTTGGTAAGGGATAATTTCTATAAATTATTTACCATATATTTTCACACATATTATCAATATGTTATATGCCTTTTACTCATAGAGTTTTCACTTTTATCGTTATAGGTTTTTACTATGGTAACTAATTTTTACATAACTAATTTACCTTTAATGCCTAAGAATAAAATTATAATTTTTTTTAAAAAATTACCTAATAATTCAAAAATTTAATTTTTTTAATTATAGTTTATAATGGTGATAAATATCATTTAATATTTTTGTGCATAATGCATAAAAAATATTTTAAGAAAAGTATATATTTATAGTAAAAAAGTTATGATTAAGATAAAATTATAAATGTTTCTGATTTAAATTAAATTAATCAGTTTATTATTAATAAAATGAGAGTTATGTGGCTTTAAAAACAAGTTACAACTAAATTAAACCTCGTGGATTATTAGTTAAAAGAAACAGATGAACTATATTTTTTATTAGAGTAAAATACAACTTAAGTTTCCAGAATGTTAAACATGGGTTTTATAAATTCCTAGTTTCATATTTAAAAGAATTATTTTTATTTATATATATATTATATATATATTTAAATGGTTTGATAAATATTAAAATTATTATTTTATTATAAAAATGTCATCAATTTGATAGTATTTTCAAAATTAACATTTTTTAATATTCACTAAAAAATTAACCTTTTCAGAAAAATAAAAAAAATTAATCTAAGTTTATTTTGAAATTAATAATTAATTAATTATGTTAATTTTATGAAGTTCATATACTAAAATTTTCAAATTTAGTTTCTAAATGAAAATAAAAAATATTAAGACAGACTGATTTTAATAAAAAATATCATTTTTAAGTGCTCTTAATACTTTTACATATCGATTTCTAATTCAAATAATATTAATATATATATTCAGATATAATTATATTTTAAAATTAGTCAATTTAGCGTTCTAGGAAAAAATATTAAAAACTTAATTTTTTTATTTGATAAAGACCAACCTTTTTTAATATTAAATCAGGTCCATTATTTATCCTCTAATTTTAAAAATTTTTAGTACAATAATATCTTTTTAATTATCAATTATTTTGTTATTATCTTATATTTTATTAATATTCATAAAAAATTTATAAGAGAAATTTAGTTTGGTTTGAATTTAAACAAAGTTATTCAATATCATATTTAATTTAAGGGATATATATACTAAAATCTCTGGGCATTATATCTTCAAAGTCGTTATGTCGTTCGGCGAGTTTGGAATCTATTATTCCATTAACGATATTGGTTTTAAATATAGGTTTTAGTAATTTGATAGTTTTTATGAATGATATGGGTTCTCATAAACTCACAGTAGTTTAATATAATAATGTGATCCATTTATAGATTGATAATTAATGTAAGTGTCCTTTACATTACAAACTATCTTGATCATTTAGAGATATTATAATCATGTGATCACCATTATAATTATTTATGGAAAGTTTCATGACTTATTTATTATCTCTCCATAAATTGGGATATGATTACTTTTTCCTAATAGTTAACAGGAACTATTTATTGTGTTAAATGGTTCATTCGTGGCACCTTGCCCAAACGATTCTCAGTGGAGCTCTTGATGAAATCTCTAGTCATATTAGTTTTATTCTCAATGTAAATGGGTAACCTTTTACCTGTGTCTTTTAAAAGGGTTTTTATGAAAAATGGATTCACAATGGGAATTTTTTAAGATGGGACTGCAAGATGAAAAATGTGATTTCTAATGATGGTTTTAAAATGGAATCTCATTAAATGTTGGATTTTTTAAGGACACTTTCATTGGTGTTTTTTTAAGTTTCTAGAGTGAGTAAAGAATACATGTTATTAATTTTATAAGTGGTTTATAAAGATGATTTTGACTTTGTTTTTTGGGGAAATCCTGATGGTCCGAGGCCGAAGATTGTTTTGGTATGGTTGAACTCACATGGGAAACACCTTAATTTTTAATGCTTGTATGATAGTTTGGTCTTGTTGATTAGGATTTCCTAGTATGTTATTCCATTTTCAGAACTATTCATTATTTTATAGGAATCCCTTTCCATGATATGACATTTTTATGGGACTTAATGGTCTAATTTTCATACAGGTGTGTAATGTTATGGTTTTGGTATAAAAGTGACATGTGGGACTAAATTTATATAGTTGGACTTATTAGAAGGAGGATATGGGAAAAATGGTCTGAGATTTATATACGAAATTTTTTCCCGGAAGTGTGGTGGGGCTATCCTCTTAAAAAAATTAGACCAAGAGTGACCTGTTTTGGATTGATCGATGCTTGAGCAACCTAAGAAATTATCATCTAGACATCAATTATGAGTCCAACAATTTCATAGGCATTGAGTGTATGAAAATGAGTAGTGTGGGTAACCTAGAGTAATTAGTTTAGAAGAAACCTATGGGCTATCATTATGGTATTTTGTTGTTGGGATGTTCCACTGGGATAGTGGTTGAGTTTTTGACAATAATTGATTATTTTATGTTTCCTATAATATTTTATTAGTATATTGAAACTGGTGGTTGTAACCACATCCTAAGTGAGAGGATGGTGGGTTGTGATATTTTTGTACAGAATCATGGAGTTTGGGGCTGCCCTAAGTGAGAGGGTTGGGATCTGAGATGATGATGTGTAAACAAACCTTAGTAAGATGGTGTGTCTCATTTTTGAAGTGGGTTATGATCTATGAAAAACCACGATTTAGAGGGCATAGTCTATGTAACATCCTAAGATTTTGGGACATATTTTCTCAACATATTAAAATTCTGTTTAACACATTGGATGAAATGAAACACCAAAATAAAATGATCCAAGACATATTTGATTAATATTTTTATAAAAATTTAACTATAATAATTCTTATAGTAAATAAAAATATTATAGACTCTTATAAATTCATACAAAATAGGATAAAAAACACATAATTTTTTAAAATGGAATTTTAAAATAAATGAAATTGTCATTATTTATTATATTTTCATTTAAAAGCCAAAATTAGAAATTTTATAATTTTATTTTTATAAAATTAAATTCATTTTTAAATCCATCATGTAAAAATTATTTTAGGTTGATTATTTTTGGATTTTTCCAAAATTTTTGGTTTTTAAGTGAATAAAAAAAAATACAGAATTTACTGAAATTGTACATTTTATGAATTTATCATAATATAAGAAATAATTTTTAATTTATTCAATATTTTAATTAACTAATTATCTATTTAAGAGATATAATTATCCTTTTTAAATATTACTCCAAACTTATAAAACTGATGTAAAATTTTTATAACATATGTATCATTTTTGTCTAACTTAAAAATAGTTTTTGAACTTTTATTTTAATTAAATATGTTTTTATAAAATTTTATTTTGGTTCCTTTAAGAAATATTTTTTTTATAATCAACCAATTTATATCATGTGAATTAATTAAATTCATAATTTTAATATGAAAATGAATTTTAATCTTAAAAACACACTTTTTATAAAAATAATTTTTATACATCATGTGCGTTAAATTTGAAATTAAAATTTATTAAACTTATAGATTTTATTTGATAAAATTATTTTCATTTTTTATATTATAATTTTAAAATTATGAAAAAAGGAACATTTAAATTTTTTTCCTAATAATTAATTTCTGAGGTCAAATGCATTAGTTACAATAGTAAAATTAAAAATGGAAAAATAATTTTACATAGTGTAAAAGACCAAAACAATTTAAATTCTTTTCATCCAAGTGTGTGAATAATCGATGGATCATGAAACCCTCATTATCTCTATTATATTACTGTTTTGGAAACTTTTAGCCTTAAACAGTTATATACTTTTATTGAAATGTAATTGGTACTTCCAAGATTACCCATTTCTTCACTTATGAAAGGGGATAACTTCTACCTATCCATGAAACTCCCATACCATTGAATTATGTCCTAAAAAAATTACATTTTTCTACTAATATAACCCACTCTTATTTTTATAATCCTCTAGTCTAAATTAGTGATATGAAGGCCTCTATTTATATGGATATTTCAAATAAAATTATGAAAGACTCAACATAAAATTGTTTCTTTTCTATATTTCCCATTGAAATCTATTTTAACCATTATTATATTATAAATTTAGTATTAACTGTATAAATATATTTTTATGTTATGTTAATAATTATTATACCTATTTCCTCATTTCCCTTAAGGTATGTGAAAACAACATTCATGTGTACGTGCATACTACCACCTCTACAAAGCATCATGTTTCATATTCCTTCGCCACATTAAGTGAATGATATTAACGGGAAATATAATGGATAAATATAATATTAATAAATTTTTTATTATTATGATAACACATATTCAAAAAACCTATGCATTGAATTCATTTTTCCCTATGATACTTTGGACTATTTTGAATAATATTTTCAGAGTAAGGTGTAGAGTCAACACATAATATTGGGCACCTTGGATCATTGATATTGATAGATCAAAAAGAATAAATATAATAGATCACAATATTTCATAAATAAGGGAATATATCCCAAACAATGTATTTTTTGGTAAAACCAAGTCAACATTAAATTCCAGAATTTGGGTTTTACCATAGACATGACATAATATTTATATGTGTTGAGTGTTTTGTTGAATTGTAGTCATCAGTGGATAATAAAAACTTAATTGTTAGATTAATTTAATTTTTTTAATTACTAAAAACCCTAAAATTCCACTATTTTAACATGGTAATATCCTAATACTGGGGTTAAATGTATAACCCTAGTGCTTTGGTGGATATCGACAACGGTGGAGGACTCTATTATCGATGAAGGAAGAGGAGGAACAAAGAATTATCCGTGATGAATGAGTAAAGAATTATTTAACACTCATTAAAAAAAATGAAACGAGATAACCATTCATTATAAATCAATTTGATATTGAGGTAGGACTTTTATTCTGTTTGATTATTTTGACATTGTTGATTTTCTATGACAAATGCTGTTTAATTATTTTAGAAATTAATTCATGGATCATTTTTTTGGATTAAAATTTGTTATTTTTAATTGTAGATTTATTAATTGATAATAATTTTGAAACATTAATGATTCCTCACCCATCTATTGATGATTTTTTTTAATCCTAACATGACCAACATCGATTTCACAAATACATGTTTCTTTCTTTTCACCCCTGTTATTAAATCATTAATCATAGATTTTCTATTTGGTAGGAAATTATACTATATATGTGAACATTTTATTATTTGATTGATTCCTTGTTTCCAAGGATTATTTTTTTGGGTTTTGTTATGGGATAAAGTATTTGGTGGAGGCATTTTAGCGATAACTAAAATTCAATGGTAGTGTAGGTGACGATGGTTTCATGAGCTGGATTGGGCAGGTAAACTAATCAATGATAATGAACAATTTTTAAGAAAATGGTTGTTGGAATCTAGAAAGTGGGTACAATGAGGTTCGTTCTGTGAAGATAAGAAGGTTATGGAAGAAATTAACAGTTAAATTAGAGGTGAAGGTGTCAAGGGTGGAGAGACATGAAGATATTGAGTTTCTATTAAATACTAATCGACAAAACATATAGTTTATAATATGGAATTCCTTTTGGCCCCTCCATTTAGAGTTAGGATTTTAGTTTTAGAAATATGTCACATGACTCTGTATGTTTCCAACACATCTTGTGGCCCCTAGGACGATAAATTGGAGTGTAATATGTGACTTTCACATGCACAAATATAGGCAAGGTACATGGGCATGAGTAGAGTACTTGGGCATGAGAAGAGTACACAAAGAAAAACATAGGAATGACCAAACTTAGTGAGACACACTGTGTACCCATTATACATGTTATGTAATCAATACAGATAATGTTATATCCCTTGATCTCTTTAGTTTAGATTCCATTTCAGTATGGGTGAGTTTCCTTATATTGGGTAAGGTTTCCTCTATCCTCCCCTATGAGGGATTAGTGTGTTATTTAGTACTAGTAATTGGAAATAATATCCACTTGGTAGATTATGGTATTTATCCATCCTTAAGGCCTATGTTTGGATCCTAGTTCCCATTATTAAACCAAGGTAGGGTCTACAATCATATACCCTTTTTGCTGGGCGTTCGATCACCTATATAGTTGGTTAAACTAGTTTGGGTATGGTATCCCCTAATATCCCTTACTGTGATTCCCTATTTATGCATCATCATCCATTATCTCCCAATGAGGAGTAATCTGATTGAGTGAGTACCATAGTTGATCACTCTTAATTCTTTTGTACTTTAATATGTAAATCCTAATGTGTACGACCTCTCATATTATTGTTATCTATTTTAATAGGACCCGATGAGTGATTTATATGGGATGGGTGTTTTTATGGTTTATCAAGTAGAATTTTAGGGTTGTAAATGAGAAATGTGTTCCCCTTGATACAAGGAGTCTTCTTTTGACCATTCTTAGGATACCTTTCTTATCCTGCTTTTTTTTTGATTTAGAGTTGACTCTGTCTTTGATGTTTTGTGTTTGGTGATTTGAGGGTCTCACTCTGGGCATCTTTATACTCACCCATACATGATATTTTATCACATTATTTTATGTCCTATGAAAATGACAGGCCTTTAAATGGAATTCTAGGTGGACTAGGATCAGGTGGAGCTTTGTTGGAAAATAAGGACAACAAATGGAACCTAGAGTTTCTTTTTGGTAGATTTACACTTTTGTTAGCAGTTTAGAAACCTTTATAGTATTGGTGGGATTATATTTTGAATCCTTTTTAGTTTTCATACTATTTTTTTGATACTCTAATGTGGGACTATAAGTTATACATGAATTTAGAGTATTAATTATATACCTTGTACATTATAACTGGTGTATAGAGATTTTTATGTGTGTAGAGGTACTTTAGACTAATGCCTCCCATCTGTGAGATATTACTACTCTATTATAGTATTAAACCCCAATCCTGTTAGATATGGATTGAGTTTTCACTCTTAGAATACTACTAGCAAGGTGATCCCCGATGTTCCAGGTCTTGGTAGAGTGGTATCGGTGAATAGGGTGTCTTAGACCTTGAGTTTGGAGGTAGTCTAGCTGTGAGGATTAGTTTGGGGACTAGGGAAGTATAGTTAAAGTGTCTTGATTTTAGTTTTCAAGGCAAGGAAACTAGTGATGATGAGGCAACCGATTTATCTATTTTATAGGACACAGATAAACTTTATGTTGACTCGATATGTGTTGTAACTATATAAAAGGTAAATATTGGAATATTTATCATATAAGAATGGTTTGTGTTTTGAATTTCTTTCTTTAATATTCTATCTAGATATTATCTTATGATTGTTCTCTGTCTGGACTATTTTAGGATTCCTCCCTGATGCTTTATAGACAGTAATTCACAACATAATTGTGGTGGTTTATTATGTAGATGCATGATGAGGTTCCTCTCACTTGGATACAGTTTGAATGCCTCTTCATATATTACTTTTATCCAGTAACGTTGAAAGAAATATGTACACTAGAGCTTTTGAATCTCTAGCAGTACAACATAATAGTAACAAAATATAATTCTATCTTCACAAATATCTCATAGTATTAGATTTATAAAGTTTTCAAAAAGATTATTTTGAGCACATACCTTTTTAGCACAACCTTCCCTGAGATATCTAGGGAAGAGTGGTATCTCTTTGTATCCCTTCTTATTATAGGGTGTTAGAGCATGCCTTGGTTGTGGAGAGATTTTTAATAGAGTAGTATTTGACTATTGGTTTTGGTTGCGAAAACCTTGGAGTTGAGACCTGAGTAACTTGTAGTCATTGTCATATTCAACGATAAAGGAATGCGAGGTAGGTTTAAAGTCCACCTTAAGATATAGGGATTGATACACGAGTATCTCAAGGAGGTTTTTTCCATCCAAGGGAGTAGTGGTGATTTCATTATGATGGGTAAAAAATATCCCTTTGGATTTTCCAAATGACCATATAGAAGATAGGGAGATATCTTATGGTATTCCAAGGAAGAGGTGGTGACTTGAGAAGGGAGTTTATTAGGGTGGAAGGCATGGCAGAGGATCTAGAAGAGATGTGAGTGGTGGTTGAATTGATAATCCATTAACACTTATTCCAACACCTGGTGGTCGAATCTAGGATCAGGGATCTAGTGATCTGGGTTGTGGACTACTATATGTAGTAGAGGCTTATGAACCTAGGTTTGATCCAAGGCATTATCTTCATCTTCTCTACATTAGTTGTTGTTTTGATAGAAATATGTGAAAGACACGATTTCCTTGCCACATCTGTTGTTCAAAACCTGGATATTCTTGTGAAGAATTTAGTTAGGAAATTATAATTAGAAAATCTTATCAGGGGATATTGGTTGGTCATATATTTCTATCAACAATGTGACCTAACTCTTGGAGGATAGATCTTTATATGGGATATCTTTATATCTATGATTAAGCCTTATCATTTCATTTTGGGTTTGTATTGGATCTCTAAAATCCATGTGTATATTGACTATTTCAGGTGGAGGGCATAATTATACTTGGTTGATGGGATGATATTTTCCTTTACTGGTGAGAAAGAAACCCATTCATAGTTGACTAGGCTTTTATTAATGATGATACTTCTAATTTTCCATTAGTTGGATAGTATGTCTGATGGAGAAATCAATGTTATGGGCGTTCAGTTTAATCTAGTAGTGGAGGAGAATGAGGAAATATTCCCTGACCATGTTCTAGGATTTCATCACCATTGAAATGTAAACTTATGCATATAATTTTACATAGGGACCACCTTGATATATATGACAGTATATTGGATGGTCCATGTAGAGCTACAAGAGATTAAGGTACAGATGGTGGATCCGTAGAGGAAGGGATTCATCTGACCTAGTGTGTCTCCCTAGGAATCCTCAGTATTGTTCATCAAGTTGTTGGTTGATAGGTTTGGGTTATACATATATTATTAACACTTAAATTAGGTGACTATCAAGAATAAGTATCCAATTTTGAGAATCAGTGACCTCTTCGACCAGTTAAAAGGGAAAAAAATGTTCTCAAAGATTGACCTCAGGTAGGGTTATCACCAGCTATGAGTTCAAGAGGTGGATATAAATAAGGTAGAATTTCAGTGATATTTTGGTTAATATTATTACTTTTCAGTTCCCTTTAGTGTGATGAATTACCTAGTAGTGTTTACTGGGATCATGGACTGAATATTTTATCCCTTCTTGTACAAGTTCCTAGTATTCTTATTATATATCATCCTTATGAACTCTCCATTAGAGGAGGCGTATGTGAGACCTTTTGAGAATGGTCTTGGATATACACTTAGAGGATCATATTTATGGTAATCTAATTGAGTGTTATTTATGAATTATAATGGTACAATTCCTAGTATATGTCATCTATAATGATTGAGCGACAATGGAGCCATCCTAGATCGAGGAAATGATATGTTGAGAGATACCCAAGAGTGTAACCTTAGTGCAAAGCTTCATTGGGTTGGAAAACTATTATTCAAGAATCGTATCCAATTTCTCTAGTATAAAAACATCTCTAACTTAATTGATAAAAATGGTTAACCTTTCATATGGACAGAGAAGCATCAGTAGTATTTTAAGGATCTATGGAAGATGTTAACATACACCCTATATTGAGACTGCTAGAGTAGGGTGTTGAGTATTTGGCATCGTACGATGACTCTAGATTTGGCCTTGAATTTGTTCTAATGTAGAGTCAGATGATGATTTCTTATGGATCCAATTAGCTGGGACCCGATAAATTTTTTTGAGACATGGATTTAGTGTAGGAAGTAATAGTTTTCACCCGTAAGTCTTTGAGACACTACCTCATGGGAGATAGATTCATCATATACTCTGACAATAAGAGTATTAAGTATATATTGTAAAAGAATGTTCTTTAATTTAGGTAGAGATAATATTTGGAGTTCCTATAGTCCTATAATTTTTAAACTATTTATCATCATGGGAAATGGAATGTGGTGGTATTTACTCTCAGTGGGAAAACCAATTCATAGTTTCTAAATAATACAATACATAAGTTGATGTCTTTATAGTTGAACCTTATAAATGATGGTGGTATGGCATATATTCAGTCCATGGTTACAAACCCAAACATTCTCCAATGTATCAGGGAATCATAGTTTATTGATATTTAATATGAGGTCTTGTATGTGATGATATAACTAGGAAACAATTATGATAGATTTTTGGAAGTAGGGTAGTAAGTCCTCCCTTTCAAGGATGGATATGGAATGAGTATTGCAATGAGAAAAGGTTCTAAGGGAAATTCATAAAAACCCCATAACAATACATCCAAGAGTGGTGAAAATTTAATGGGATCATCAACATCATTTTTTTGTCTAGGAGTAAAGTGACATATTGTAGAGTTCATCTATTAATGCCTTAATTTTTAGTAGGTTATGGTCAAGTATCATATATAGTAGGGTTTAGCGTAACCCATTGAGATTCAAGAGTTTAAGTGGGATTATAACTCTATGGATTTTCCTATGATACTTTCATTGTAATAAATAGTAAATTTAATTATTTAAGTGATCATAGTCTAGATCACCATGTGATCCTACTTATTACCCATTCTAGAGAAGAGTTAAGTGGAGAGTTTATGATGCCTATATATAGAAGATACAACATGAATTCATATATTTTCCTCAATTATTATTTCATAACATGATTCTCACTTCGCATTTTAATTGTGGTTAGGCTTAAATGAGGCCTTTTGTAATTATTTATTGATGAACATGACATACTATACCCATATATATTGATAGATAACAATTTCCATTCATGTTTTGGAGGGAATGCATTGGCAATCCATGTTGGATTTTGACTACAGCTAGGAGGATAAACTAAAATTAGAGGAGGTTTCATATAAAACTATTTGACATTCTACCACTAGTATGAAACTATTTAAAACATTGTATGTTAGATCATACAGGTTACCATTATGATGGACGAAGGTAAGATAGATGGTGCTTAAGGGAACATAGTTGCTGTAAGCGAATATGGAGAAGGTGAAAAAAACCTGGTGAGTATGAGGAATTTATAGAGCCATAAAAAGTCCTATGAGGACTAATTATATAGTCCTTTGGAGTGAAATTAGGAATTACATGTGTTTATAAAGGTCTCATCTGATTGGAGACTATATTGATTTGGATGAGGCAATAAAAAATCTTAAAGATTCATTTCCCCTTTTTAGATATTGTGCATGGAAACATAGTGGAATATCACGTATGCTTAAAAAAAATTAGAATGAATGCATAATTATTTACATGTGTTTTATTTGAGGAGTTACGTGCCCACATTTTCACATGTCTTTAACTAGGTCCTGTTGGACTTTGTTGACGTAGTTATTGTTTTGGTGTACCCAGTGGCCATCAAGTATTGAATGGAGAAAATCCATCAAAGGCAAGTGATTCCCTTTATGAATATTTTTTTGTAAGAATTAGAATACTTAGAAGATAATTTGAGAGTGGGAGAATAATTTTTTATATTAGTAACATCATATCTTTGATTAGTTTTTTTTATTTTTGGGAGGAATTTTCCTAAATATGGGGAGCATGTGACAAATCCATTTTTTCTATATGATAATTTGGATATTTTTTATAAATAATATAAAACTTACAAAATATAATCATATGGAAAAAATAATACCCCAATTAATTCTATAATGTGGGTTTTACCTTAGGCATGATATAGTCTTTATACTCTCCGGGTGTTTTTTAAGTGCAGTCACAGGTGGAAGAATAAAATATTAAATTTTAAAATTAATTTATTATCTAGTAATTTTATAAAAAACCAAATATTTATCTATTTTAACAATATAATATCCAAATCCTATAGGTATCAACATAAACCTATTGCTTTGGTGAAGATTGATCATTGTGGAGAACTCTATTGGTGATGAGTGAAGAGGAATAATGAGGAAAGATCAGTTAATAATGGGTGATGAAAACTTCAAATCTTTTCAATGAAAATTAAGTGGTATTGTTATTCTTAAGATATCAATCCAATATCTGGGTATTACATTGATTTTTATGGATTATTTATTCATTATTAGTTTTTCATGATGAATGTGAATTAATTATTTTAAAATTCATTATCATATAATTTTTTTGAATTGTGGTTATAAATTTTTATTCCATTAATTAGAAATTGATAATAATTTTGAAATGGGAATGATTCGTTGATCTTAAATCGATGAACTTTTCTTTGAATAACTTAACCCACATCAATTCATAACTTATATGTTTCTTTATTTTCTCCCCCGTTCTTCGATTGTTGAGCATTATTATTTCATTTTTTGGGTGATTTGAATAAATACAAGAAACCATTTTATAGTGAATTTGATTTATTGTTTATATGGATTGTTTTTCCAAGTTAAATTTTGGGACCAAAGACATGGATGAGGAATGATGGAGAATAGATAAATCTGATTAATTTTCAGGTGATGGGGGTTTCCTGACCCGGATCATGCAAGTAATTTGGAATGATAATGACAAATGATTTTTTAAGATTGGATACCAGAATCTATCCGCCAAAAATGATATAGGCTGGTCTACATTGATTTGAGTTTTATAGGAGATATTAGGGGTATAATTATAGGTGACTGTAGATTGAGAAAATACTCATTAAGATCTCAAGTTTATGTGAAATTATGACTGAAACGACACATATTTTAGAAGAACACACACTATATATACCGATCCATGTGACAACAGTGTTGCTTTTGAGAAAAAATATCAAAAAACCATGTATATTTCCCACTTGTGGTGTAACCTATCGGCAAATATCTCAATATGTATTATATAGGGCACAAGATCATTATTGTGGGTAGGGTACCCATATATGGGAAAAGTACACAGGAATAGGTAGAGTACATAAACACGAATAATGATAGGACTGGACATAGAGGGACACATCATGTGCTGCTTGTACATTCTGCTTACTCCTTTTAGGGTAGTTTATGGAAATTTATTTTTTATATGATTTTAATTTTATTATGGGAGAGTTCCCTTGTATCAGAGTGAGTTACATCAATTCACCCCCATGTGGGTTCAATATAGAATCTAGTTCTAAGCATCAGACATAAGATCCCCAAAATGGATTAAATTAGATGTCATTCCAAGCTACTTGTGGTTATATCCTAATTCCCTTTATTCTCTCAAGGAAAGTCCATGTTTTACCTTCCTTACATGTTGAGAATTCGATCTCCGTATAGTGGGTTAATCTAGTTAGGGTTGGGTTTCCTCTATTGGTGCTGGGTGTGATCCCTTATATGTGTATAGATATCTGTTATCTCCCAATGAGGTGTAGTTTTATTGATAGAGAGTCTCAAATGACCCCTCTAAATTTCTTCATACTTCAATTTGGAATGTCTCAAAGAGTGGTACCTATCATATGGGATCCATTAGTTTCAACATAACATGATGAGTGAATTCTCATTAAAATATGTTATTATAGAGTATAGAGAATAATACCATGGTTTTGAATGAGTATTAACCTCACATTGAGACATAGAGCATTCCTATGAGAATATTCAGGTCACCTTGTTTTTTGTCCTTGATTTTGTGATTCAGAGCCAACTCCCATTTTGATGTTTTGTTTTTGGTGATTTCGGTGTGTTATACTAGGTTTGTTTATACTCACCATTTCTTGAAATTTTCTTAGATGTTCTATATATTATACAATTTAAAGGAATTTAGATGTATTTATAGGTGGAGTAAGAATGTATGGAGCTAATTTGGGTTATATGGACAGTAGGCAGATCCTGATGTTTCTTTTTGGTAGCAATCCTTTTTTGTTTACAAGTTAGAATCCTTTACAGTATTGGAGGGCTTGTATTGGAGAAATTTTGAATTTTTATACTTTTTTTCCATACAAAAATTTGGGATTAGATTTTATTCATGAATTATGGTATCTGTTATATAAATTATATATTATATTGGTGTATGGAGTTGTTTGTGTGTGTACACAGACTTCAGACTAAGGCCTCCCCTGTGTGCGTTATGCCTACTCGGTGCTAGTGACCAACCCATAGATTATTGGTGGAAATATTCTAGTGTAACTCTTATATTATGGTTGTATTAGTGGTCCTTAGTGGTCCTTAGTGGTTTAGGTAACAAAAACCAACTAATAATATAATAAAAAATCGATCATTTTAAATTCAACCATTTAAAATTAAATTACTATGAAGAAAAACAATTTATTCAAAATTTATAATATTTTATTATCCATTTCCTATTCTTATAATTTTATTAAATTCTATTTTTAACTTTAATGAAACCAAATTAAATATCATTACTCCCCTATAATAATGATATTATGAGTAAACTGATACAAAATTACTCATTAATTGTAGAATGTTCATGTTTGGATTGGTCTAGCTGCGTACTTGAAAAATAAAATAAAATTTTATCATGTATGATTTATTAGAACATACTTATTTAAAAAATATTATATAAATAAATAATTTTTATTTTATGATAAAATTAATATTAACCTCATTAATTAATATACCAATGTTTATTTGTTAAGAATCACTGAAACATTCTCATCACCAATTTCATCTTTATGGATCATAATTAAACTCATATAGAAAGAAATTATGATATTTTAAATAATTATAAATGATAAATTCTTGTACCTTATATGATTTGGGAATTATATATTTTTTGAGAATAATTAATAACATGATCACTATTATGAAACTTGTTCAAATCGATTAATATTACTCAAAAATTATTTGTAAAATAGATAATAACAAGCTAATATACATGATTAGAATATAAATAAATTAATTTTATACAAGTAAATAGATATAGAAAAGGTTATAAAATCGGATATTAAGATATATTTTTATTATACCGGACATTCATGCCCATTTTTGGATGTCCGAGATTAAGATATGGGGTTATTTATCTCAAATTTAATTCTTGAGACATATTTAATTATGAACCATGATATCTATGATACTGATTTATTACTAGTTAATAGATTTATTTTACTATATTAATTAATTTCATGGGATTTTAATATCAATATCATTTTATTTCATTAAATGGATTTCAATCCAATGGATATCATGTTTGTTAGAGTTTTTTATACTCAATTTTTATTCATTAAGATATGAATCCTATTCACTAATTTTTTATTTTTTGTTTTTATATATTTTCCATGGATTTATTTTTTCAAAACTTATCATCCAATATATTAGATTTTAAAATCAATCTTTATTTTCTTTTTTCAAGGGTTTTTGATGCAAGTGTTACTAACATTTTAAGGTGTTTTGATAACTCAAATATTCTATCTTTGATTTATAACATATCATCCTAAAGTTCATTATTCATTTCTGGGTTTACAATACCATAATATTTTATGTTGAAATTTATTTTTCTCTATTTAGAAAATGATAATTTTGATTTAAATATTCCTCCTTGATGAATTTATTCACTTAAAACAATGTCGTTGTTAATAGTAATTCCCATACTTCCTATGAAAGATCTTTATCTTCCTTTCCACATTTAAAAATGGTTTTAGAAATGATATTAACTCTTTATGATTTTGAAAATAAAAGGAAGTATTTATATATAATTTTTAAAAATTAAATCTTGATTTTAAAATGTATTTTAATGTATTTTGTTTTAAAAAAGTAATTTTCAAGTTTCTTTTGTCTTCTCAGACAACGTTTTTTAAGAAATATTTCTCTTATAGATTTTTTTTCTAGAAAATCTTGTTTCTTGTTTGAGAGGATAATTTTTAAAATGTGTTATCAATATCAAAGTATTTCATTTTAAATAAAAAAATTTAAAGGATTTTTCAAGACTCTTTGAAAGGTTCATTTCCACTTATTTTTAAAGTGATTTATCTGATGTACTTAAAATGTAATTTTTCATCTAAATAAACATATTTATATATAAATTTGTCACACTAGGTATATTTTTAATACACTATTCCAATTATTTCTCTGGATGACTTTTGGAATGTTAAGAATTGTTTTTCATAAAATTAGTCTCTTTTCCTTGGTCTTACTAAAGGATCATTATGAATGTTCTCAAGTTCTAGGTACACATATATATAAGGATGATTATTATGTGAAAATTGGGTTCCTATATTACCCTTAGATGTCTTGGTTGTGTTTTTATATATCATGAGATATGAATTTTGTTTATGTACATGGTCACTTTATGATTTTTTGAAAAGGTTGTGAGAGGACATAACTGCATTATGGTTTATTCCCATGGTTTTATATAGACTTTACCACATTATTTTTTGTTCATAAATTTGTTCAAGGAAATGATCATATTATTCTGTTTCCACAATGTTATGTGCAGATATGATCACATATAGATTTTTTTACTTAATAGTATGTGAGAATGATCCCATATATATTTGTTCACATGATAGTTCTTGGACATGATCATTTGTATTTGTCTACTTGATTGTGATAATACATGACTCCTAATAATTTTCTCCTAATATAGAATTTCATATGCATTTTTTGTGGAATATTCTTATATAATATGACTAATATTGTGCTCTATGGATCAGTATTATTATATCACCCTTTTATTCTGTGGTACATGCTTGTTTTTTTTGAGATTACATGACATTCTATCACGACTTATGGAGAAATCTTACTTTTCCATATTTTTTTTAAAAAAATATTTATCCCTTGTATACATTTTTCTATATGATTATGATATAACCATTGATGGAATGTTAATTAGTTTTCTCTTTACTATGTATGTGAGATCACACATTCTTTTGATACCTTTCCCTAGGTAAAAAATATGGTTCTAAATTATGATAAGTGTAAACAGTGTTATAATGTAGTTTTATTATAGAGAAATGTTCATAAGTATCTGAAAATAAGTTTCTTATGTAACTAGTACTCAAAGAAACTAAACCTTCCATTCTTGGGATTGTGAGAATTTTTTTGATATTTAATGTTTATGTTATGAAAATTTTGTGTAATAAAGATATGTGTACCTTGGGTTGATTTAGTATAAGAGTCGGTTTTCATTATAATGAGTGACCAACCCTAAGTGAGTGGAAATGGTTGGGGTATCTATATGGGTTTTGGAAGGTGTTATTCACTGAGTGAGTGGGGATGGTCCAATACTTTCTATGGGATATGAAATGGTACTTTATATGGGGTGGTACCTTGACTGAGAAGGTACTAATCATGCATTGGAATAAATTTATAGTCCATTATATAGTGGCATATGATGCCTTACCATGAGTGAGAAGTTGGACATATGCGATGATGCCTATAAGTGTGGCATGAGACCTCCCCCTAAGTGAGAGGGTGGTGGTATAATATTTTCATAGGATCATAGATATTGGGGATGACTTAATAGATTGTTTAAATCACTGAGATAATTATGAGTATCCTTCTATAAGTGAGAGATGTGATTAGGGACTTGAGTGGGGGTTTCTTACAGTATTTAATGTGAGACCATTCCTTGAGTGTGAATGAACCACTAATTTTCTAAGATTTGTTACAGCATTGACCGAATCTATTCCTTACAACATTGGAAAAAGTATATAAGATTCGGTTACATGGTGTTCTAGTTAGAATATGATAACCAAAATCATTTTCTATGTCAAACCTATGTTATATTTCTGGGTGGGTGTGTTATATCAGAATGAATTTCACAATATTAGGTTTTGTATGCACGTCCACTTGATCACAATAACACATAGTTAATTGAGGGGGGTGGGTGATTCCTAGTAATTCGTTTGTCTACCTCACTTTTTGTATACAAGGAATTGGTTTTTATATATGCAGAAAATACTTCCTGTTTCCTTTCAGGAACAATTATCATTTAGAGCTATACATAAGTTTCGAGTCCAATAGGCTATTGAAGTTAATGATTTATTAGGTAGGATCATGTGATTTATGTATAATGATATTTTTTTCCATTTTAGTTATTCTATATATGTGAAGGCTAAGGAACCACCTGCATATTCATTTGATGATACTTTCTTTGAGTATCTATTGAAGGTGGCCTATTATGTCATGATAAATAATACAGACTATTTACTACTCTATATTTTCAACTATGGGGTCCCTCTTGGAACAATTTTTATGTTAATATTTTTTTGGATGTTTATTATATAGATGGTTCATGATTTTTTTAGTTGATTCATGCATGACCCTGAGGCTTTAATTTTTAGAGTATATTGTCCCTCAACTACTTTAGTCCTTCACAAGTAGTTAGTATCATTTGGCATATATCGAGGCATGTCCTAGGTCTTTTTGTAACCCCAACTCTGGTGATGTTTGGCATATATATGATGGGGTGTTAAAACATGGTATTAGAGCCTATTTTAGGATGGAATAGTTCTATTTAGTGTGATAGATAGGACATAATGAATTTTGAAGTAGTCATGAGCATGCCAAGTTAGCACAGATTTCATCAAAACACAAGTTTCTAGAGGACTTCTAGTGTTGGGACTAAAAACTCTAGAAAAAGTGAGGTGTTCAGACAAGAATCCCAGTGTAGGATGGGTGAGACTCAAAATGAGTTATAGGGATCATAAAAAATCTATTGACTTTATAAATACATAACGATAGTGGCTTGCTTTGGGATTGATACATGCATCTATGGGTGGTATTTTTTGACATATTTATTTATCCATATCAGTCATTAATTTAAGCTACTTATAATATATTTTATGATTTATGGAATATAGTATAATGGATTATTAGATTAATATGGATTCTTGAGGCTTGTTTTATTAATTATCTATTAATATTCCTTAGCCTCCGTAGTTTAATTAATTTTAGGATGTTTCATCTCTGAGAAAAACCCTTTAAAAAAACACATTGTGGAATGGGGTGTGCGTAAAATAGTTTTATAAATCATTATTAGTTGAAATGGATCATCAAGGTTGTGATTTTGAAATGGTATTGTATTTTATGATTTTACTAAAATATGAATATTTTTTTAAATCAGGTTTCAAAGTGTATTTGGAAATCATGGTCAGTTTTCATGATACGAAAGGATAGGCAATCCGGAGATTTTTTTGTTTTTAATTTTGGAAAAAACACATTGATTCCAAGAGGTGTTTTGAAAACATAGATTATTTTTTTCCAATAAAATATTTTCATCTTATTTGAATAAGAAACCAATACTTCTGTAAACTGGGATACTTGGCATAGTCTCTGGGATATAATATTTTTGTTTGTAGAAATTATACCATGACTTATGATATAACAATTTGGTGAGGGTATAGGTTAATTAATGAATTACTGGGTTGGTTATAGGTGAAACAATATCCAAGGGGCTCTATAGAGTGATGGATATCCCATGATTAAATGTTTTATTTTTTGTTAATATAGTGTTGTTAGTCATTTGGAGAAGGATGGGATGAATCAGGTAATATTTTGTGCTATGTAGGTTGGGTTAGAGGAATTGAATACATCCCCATGTGTGTGTGCTCCCATAAAAAATATCCCTCATTTTTAAGGGTACTCTTTTTAAAGGTATTCATCATATGTAGGAATTCATAACTCAAATATAAATTGGTAAAATTATTAAGAATAAGGGTCATCCAATGATGTATAAGGGTTACCAGATGATGCGTAATGGTTATCCTGTCAAACGTAAAGGTTACTGGGGTTCTATAATTTTTATTTGAATTATGATTTTTATGGGAAACTAGAATTTTCCCTTGTGATATTTAAAGGTTAATTTGATGTAGAATGATTAGAAAATAGTAAATTATATAATACATAATTGTTGTCTCTAAATGAAACTTAATGATATGAAAATGTGTAAACTATGTAATATGTATGGGTTATATAGGTGATATATAAGGGTTGTATATGATGATATATAAGGTTTGATTCTGATAATATATAAATGTTAGGGAGGATTTTTCCAAAAAAATTGGTGTGATTGTTTAGAGGGTGAGATCACATCAGGAACATGGGATTTCACTATGATGGGGGAATTTTCTAGTTTATTTTGTAACGAATATAAAGATATACTTTTGTTTTTTAAAATTGAATACCCAAAAAATATTCTCTATTTCAAGGATATATGAACAATGAGTGGTTGGGAAGCACTTAAATTTATGTTATTACTTTAATCCTCCATGATATGTGGAGAATAATGGTGGTTAATTTCATCATCTTAGGTATAATTTTATTCTTATTCATTGGTATTTCCCCCATTTTCAACCCAGTAATTACTGTAACTGCAATATATGTTTTGATGCATCTTCAACAAAATCATCATGGAATTGGGTTGATATGATGGGTCTTTTTCATGGGTTGGACATGAGAGGTCACAGTAAGACAAATTAAATTGGTTTTGTGTGGACATAATAAGATATGAAACAAATTTTATTTATATATGGTTTAACACTATTTTGGGAGAAATTTGTGGATGCATTGAATTAGATATTGGAATTTTGTGTGGCATATGACTATGTTCATATTAGGAGTGGACTACACACCCTTGATTACGGCTTCAATGTCATTATGTCACTAGGTGAGGATGAAGTTAGTAATGTTTTCATAGAAAAATGGGCTTTTTATTTTGGTAAAATTTATGGATGATATTGGTTCTCTTAGACTAGGTTAAGGTTAGTAGAAGATTGGTATCGATTTACAAATCACCGATTAAGTTATGCATCCATTACCTTATTGTATATATTACCCAATTAGTGATTTTATATTTCCTTGATCATCATTATGACTATTTATTTTATGTTTCATGACTTTGTTGATGTTTCCCCATAAGTTGAAATATGATCATGTGAGCCTAATAATTTACAAGGACTACACAGTGTGAAAAATGGATCACTAGTAGTGCCTTGGTCAAATGAGAATAGTTGTTACTCTTTATAGATTGTATGGTGGTGTTATTTTCATTATAACGGTAAATGTGATAAATTTTAAAATGTATATTTAAAAATATATTTTTGATTAAAAATATATTCCCAATGGAAATGGGTTAATATTAGATTTTAAGGTGAAAAAGTGATTTAATGTGATGGTTTTGAAAATGAATCTAAAAAAATATGGGGTTTTATAAAGAATATTTTCATTTAAGTTTTGGGAAAGGGTCTATAATAAAAAAATATGGAATTTTACACCTTTAATAAATGACTTAGAAATATAATTTTGACTTAGTTTATTTGGGAATGTTTTAGGGGGTTGGGTTGATATTTTTTTAGTTTGGTGTAACTCATTTGGGAATCACTTGATATTATAAATATTATATGCTTGTTTTTAATTTCTGATTATAATTTCTGGTCGTACTGTTCCTATTGAAATATAATGCATTGTTTTATATGAATCTATTACTATGTTATGAAATTTAAATGCTGCTGTTTGGACTGACTTGCATGTGGGTGCATCAATTGGCTGGATTATATTTTTATTTTGGTATTAAAGTATCCGGTGGGTAAAAATTGATGTATTTTAACCTTTATATGTTATATATGGGTAATGTATATTAGACATTATTGAATCATACTAGGTTCTCTAAATTGAGGAGATTCTGTCCTCTTGGGTAAGTTGGTCATATAGTGAGCGGTTCAGGAATGGATGAGGCTTGGTTGACCTAGTAATATTTTATTTGGATAAGTCTGATGATTTATCTGATTTTATTTGTATTAGGTTCAAGAACATGACTAGCATGGATAACCTAAATGGGTTTTTTTAGGAGAACCATATGAGATATCATTTTTAATATTGTAGTGAGAATCCATTTTTTAGTTAATTACTAAAGATTATAGAAATGAGTTATTGGAATGTGAAGCTCGTTTTAGTCCACTATACAAAGATAGATTGGTGTTGCATTATTTTTTGGGTTTTTTAAGTGGTATAAGATCTCTTTAACAGACTACTAAAAAATAAAATAAAGAAACTATGTGATAAATGTGTGCATAAGTATTCGTCTATATTGAAGGAAAATGATAGTTTCTCATGGAAGTGTAATTTGGATTGTTCATCAGGAAAAGTGGTTAGTGTTAGAGGTATAATAAATATTATACAAAACCATTATTAATAGGGGCCTCCACAAAGATAGTAGATTAGTGTGACTAAAATGGCTGATTTTTTTTATAGTGAAGTGCAATTCCCTTAGAAGACACCACTATAGAAGAGTAATTTTTTTGTAATTAATCCTTATTAACAATTTTTACATTTAATTAAAATTATTATTAATTCTTATTATAATGTAAAAGATATTAGTGTTTCCCTCATAGTTGTAGGGAACATTGTTCGAATCATGTAAAATCTATTGGCCGTTGCCTATATCGTTTTTAACTGAATGCTTGTGAGGTATAATTTCACTTGAGTGTGTATGAGGGTTGAGTTTTTATAGTCATTAGGGTGTATATTTTCCTATATTATGATGCACTAATTAAAGGGAGTCCATTAAGGTAACCTAGTTCCATTGTGGGGAATTATCAAATTATTTTGCGTTTGATGATTAGATGTGGTGGCGAACCTCAAAAATTAGTGTCATAGATTTATGTTCTTTTCTAACTCATCATTACAAGGAATCTCAGGTAATAATCAATCTTTCCTTGGCATTATTTAAATATTATTGGGATATTACTGTAATCATAAGGTATATCATCTTATTAATGTATGATCGGTATTGAAAAGTTTGATTGAATAAATTTTAAATATTGGAGTATATAAATGGTGGATAATTTCATTCAAAAGGATATAGATGTTCCATTGGATAGTTTTCATAAAAATAATCTGTAAATTGTAAAATTAAAATAACTAGATAGAAATTCACTTGGGTTACTGAGTATGTCATTGGAATGAAACTTGAAGTTTAACATCTAATAGGTGAAGACCACAACTGATCTTCTTAAAGACTTACAAGATATGTAAAAGAAGTTGATGAAACTGAATTAAGTGTTCATGATATGATGGTTTTTTATCATGAGGTAATTAGAATATTGAACTATTACAGATCATATGGATAATTTTAACATGATTCAAGTGGATCTTGAGTGAGTGGAGGTAAAATTTATAGATGATGTTTGGGATCTCCCACTACTATCATCACTATCTAATTCATGGGATATGATGGTAATGATAGTGAGCAATTTCTCTATAAATACTAGTTTAATGTTTAAAGATGCAATTAAATTAATCCTATAAGAATAACTTAGATAGTGGGTAGTCCAAGTACTCTTTAGTAGTGAATTTAGTGGAGATAAATAAGGATAGAAAACTTAGTAAATAAATTTTAATAATTTATTGGATTATAATACATGATACAAAAGATGTTTTACATTGGTTTATCTAGTTCCTATACGCTTGTAGTGTAGGAAGAAAGGAAAATTCATGAAGTATTGTATAATTACTAAGGAAACAACCATAAGATAAATTTCTGAATGTTCAAATTATAGACCTATAATTGAGTGGAGTATAAATTTTCTATCAGGTTTAAATATTATGATGGATTCAAGGGTAATTAATTTAGGATCACCATTCTATTCAATGGAAGATCAATTATTCATAATTAATTATGTGTTAATAAATGTATACACTATATATTAGGTAGATGCAGATGCTTTCGAAGTGATGGGTAAATGTTATGTTAATATCTAGATGAATAATAAGATATTCGTAATGTTCAATTAAGTAAGAAAAATAATTGGACTATAGATGAAATTAATTTCAATAGGAAATATGGATAAGTAAATCTATTGGACTATATTTTTTTATTTATTTTGAAAGGTGACTCCAGATTACATGATGGTTTCATGGAGAGTAATGTATGTGACCCTATATCAGAACAAATGATTATATATTATATTAATTTACAATATATTAATATCTGATTGTCTTCTGTTTTAGAATTACCAACTTAGATATTTAATATAGAATCCTATAAAAGTTATATTCACAAAATGCTTGGTGATTCTTGATCATGCTAGGTTTAAATTTTTTGATATTTGTTTGATAGGAAAGCCGAAGAGGGTGTCCTTCAAAATAAATGGATGAAATTATAGAGTATATAAGTTATATTTTGTTCATTTAGATATTTTTGGAAATGATTAGTTATGATAACACAATAGGTAAATTTACTTTGTAACTTTCCTTAATTATTTATGAAGTAAAGTATGGGTTTATGTATGGAATCATAAAAATGATGTATTTGAAGTATTCAACCAATATAATTCCATGTGAGAGTGGGAAACTATTCCAAATCTAAAATTCCTATGGTTTTAAATTTTAGTGAATGGAACAAATGGAAATTCTGAAACATCTATTTAAAGAAGAGGATCATGCTAGAGAGAAAAATTATCAATACACTGTAGAAGAATAGCATGACAAAGAACATTAATAAGATATTAACATATAATGAATTCATTATGAGGGTTCACTTATGAATTTCCAATTTAATTTGGGTGTAATTAGTGAATAGCAATGTATAACTCATTAATAGAAACATGTCAGATCCTATGGGAATACAAGTTTCAGAACAACTATGGACTAGGAAAAAACTTGAATTTGTATGCCTTAAAATATTTTTCATGTTTCCTATGTTCATTTTGATTCTGGGGATTTAGATAAAGTTATGGAAAAGTCAATGAAATATTTCCCTATATGATATGAGAATTTGAATTTGAATTTTTATTATGGGATGATAAAAAAGAGAAGTCATGGGGTGTTTTTATGTTCTCTTTATTGAGAATAATCTATGGAAGGACTAAACCATGGTTGAAAAATAAGCTCAAAGAAATTAATAAAATTACAAAATCCCACATGATCTAAGTGAGAATAACTAATAGAAAAATGTTACATGGAATTTATATGAAATCATGGATTTTTGAATTTGATACTAGTGGAATATGTACTAGAAATATTGAGTGACCCAATATTAGTACCAGAAGTTCAAGCTCTATAATTTAGAGCTCCCAAGGATATAATACCATATATAGTTAATAAAATAGCCTTAAAACATTCTCCATAGTTATAAAATTGGTAAAATGGATTTGAAAAGACATGAACTTTCTGATTCTTACTTAAGGATATAACCCAGAATCCCAAATGAGGTCGACACTCTTATTGAATTTAGATATCAACAATCATCAATGAAGGATGAAATATGTTTGTTTGATACAAAAAGAACTTGGCAGTTGACTGAGTTACCAAATGGGATAAGATAAATTGAGAATAAATGGTTTTTCCTTTTTTAAATAGGAAGTTGATAGAAATAAAAATTTTAAGGCATAGACAGTGAAGAATGGATTTCAATTTAAATAAGAAATTCAATTGTCCAAGATTTTCTCACTGGTAGTTAATATTTCTACCATATAGATAGTGTTGAGTATGGTTGTGTCTGGAAATGTTCATACAAATTATATTTACGTAAATACTCCCATTTTATATGTTGATTTTGTGGTAGATATTTCCATGAATCAATCAATGAGTTTTGTAAATGATTTGAACCAGTAATTGGTGTGTTAGTTGCGGAAAATCCTATTTTTATTGAAGTGGAAAATAATGAAGTGGTATCATAAATTTGATATATTTATTCATGAAGTGGATTTCAATTGGTGAAACTTAGATCATTATATATATCGCAAGGTATGGTATAATGTGTCCTTTATATATAATACCTCTTCTATAAGTGGATGACCCCTTGATTATGGGACCATACATTAAAATGATAAAGGAGTTGATGCATACATTTTCTATAAGAATTGAGGTGAAATATATAAAATAGGAAAAAATATTTTAGGATTAAAGATCATTATTGATTAGAAAATTTTGGGTTTTCAGGCCTCCTCAACAATATTACATAGGGAAGGTCATTTAATGATTTGGGTTAACCAAATAAAATTCAGTCTCAACTCTAATGGTAGGACACATCATATTTCATAAGGAGAATATATCTAATATAAAATATGATGTCACATGTATGAATTTTTTATTTTTATCTAATTTTGGATAGTTTTTGTATTCCATGATATTTACTCGACTGGAAATTTCATTTACTACAGAGGTGGTGATCTAATTTATGAAAAATCTTAGAAGAGAACATGGATAGGTTGTGAAATAGATCTACTAGAAATTAAAGGGATTAGAAGATATAAACATATTATTTGGTTAAGATGATCCATTGTAAAGTTATATTGATGTGGACCATTTTAAATATTCATAAACTTGTAGGATCACCATATTTTTTTTGTTTACAATTTGAGGAATGACCATGAGTTAGATTTTACAGTTGAAAAAAGTTGTAACATTTTTTAAAATATAATCATAGTATATAGATATAATATAATCTTGGAAGTATTTTATCTGGATTACATGTGTGTTGGAATATCTTTGAAAGAGTAAGGAATGTGATGTGTTACTCTATCTTAGTGATAGTGTAATTCAAATGCCTATGAATATGATGTTATGTGGATAGATCAAGACCATTGAGCTCAAATATCACTTAATCTAGTTACTTTTGGACTAACAATTTGTAGATTGATAAAATATTTCATTACTAGAAAATCCACAAGATATGTTTATGGATCTATTATTGCAATAATGTTATATGAAACATCGTGACTCAGTAGGACATGAGAGAATAAATAGTTAACAGAGACACATCTTGTTTAATTTTTCATTGAATAATGATAATGTTCCTAAATGTAAGAGAGTTTACAAAGTTATTATAAATTAGTATTAAAGTGGGATATTGTTGGGATTTAAAAATTAATTCAGTCTTCCAAAAATAAATTGTCAGAAAAAATTATCCATAGGTTTCTAGTGATTGAAGTAGATCACTTTAGAAAATGGTTATGAATTCATGTAGTCATATTTCTCTCTGAATTTTCGCATATATAATGTTTCAGTCATTAGTATAATTTAATTTTATGATGCACGTGTAACTTGGGTTCTCACTAGGAAAATATTTTATTTTCAGAGGAACATTGGAGATCCGTAATAACTAATCCTAATAGGTCGACCTCCATTAAGAATTAAGATTGTGTGACTAGAATAAAAAAATGAGTTCTTCCTTTATACATTAATGGGGGACCATTAATATTAATCAATTAGTAAAATTATTTGGATATGAAAATGATCATAGAATTAATAAATAGTTAATTCAAGTAATTAATCCATATTGGATATTTTTTCTGTTGAAGTTCAATTATTGTTACCTTTGATTGTAATGGAAAAATTAATAGTTTTTATTATGTAAATCTAGGAAGAATAATATAGACCATTTAAATTATTTTTTACTTTAAAGTATCAAATTGTACTCAAATTTTAGTGGGTTTATAAGTTCACATAAGTGTGTGAAAGCGCTGACTTAGTGTGGTGAGTAAGGTGCAAGGCTTCCTATCTTTAGGTACAATAAGACAAGGGAGTCTATTTGGAAGACTTTTTTTTCAATAATAAGAATTATTTTGTGGTTTTATGTATGATTATTGCACAAAGTGGATGACTCCAAATAAGAATAAGTTATAAATTTTTTTATTTGAATATTTTTCAAGGAATATGTTGAACAATATATCTTGAACCAGTAGTTATGATGGAAATGAGTCCAGACACCTGTGTATGTTCTAAATCTAGAGGATGTGTTCCAAGATATTTACATTGTGGTGAGTGTATGGATATTTGAAATAATTGGTTAAGATTCAATAAAATTGATTCATAAGGGTATTCTAAATGAAAGTTAAAGGTAAACTCATTATGTTTCTAGAAGAATTCACTATTAAATGGAAAGAATCATTGAGGTGGTTGTAACCATTTATCTTGTGAAGGGATTCCCTTGAAGAACATATTTGAGTTTCATTGTCCCCTTGTTTTTTGGATGATAGAGGAATTTAATTATTGTAACTTAGCTACTATAAATTCAGAGAGGGGATTATTTTTATGGAGTATTTTTTTGTATTATGATTAATATTATATTATTTTGTTCTTTTATATTAGTCATTATATTGATATATGTTCTTTATTCTTCTGTTTAAGCTGTAGTTTTTTAGGGATTATGAATTTTTTTGAATCTTGTTGATCTTTGTATTATTTTATTAATTTATTTTCATCGATTTGTTTCATGTCCCTATTAGAATGTCCTATAAGAGTTTTTGAGAGTTATGGAAGGTGTGTGGTTGATGTGTGATGTTTTATTGTATGGATTATGAGATCTAGGTACATTTATTGATTGAGTTGAGTTGTTAAATATATATATTTTGGTAATTTTGTTTCTTTATTTTTGGTTTTAGAAGTTGGGTTTTTCTGTAACTACTACATCAGTTTAAATAATTGGTTTATGATACTGGTTTAGAGTTTTGAAGTAAAACTTAGACAAAAATATTAATAAATAATGAATTACTTGTCCTATATCCTTTTTTGATTTAGAGGGAGATTTTTGTCTTTATATGATTGAGTTAAAAGAGTTAATTTTGAATCTTGAAATTTCAATGAGTCAGACTTTGGTTTTAAGAAGATACAGATGGAGGAATCACAATTTCAAAAGGATCTAAATCTTCCATTGATAGATAATCATCTATAATTAATGGAAAAGGAGTGGGAAAGACATGAATTTAAGGTAATTGGTGTTATTTGGATGATGTGTGATTGGTGTATGTCCTTTGAAATTTATGAAGATAAAATAATTATAATATTGATGGAAATCATGTGAATATCAATGAGAAGTCTTCTGTGATGAATATAATGTTCATGTTGTGAAAATATTTATAATTATAATGGTTAATGGAAGGTATCTTATTGGTCATAAAAATGATTTAAAATTTATTCAGAGTCAGTTGGAGTCGATTGGTGTGAATTTGACTAACTTGTGTGTGGGATTTAATTCTTTTTTCATCGCCTACATAATCATTGGATATGATGGTGATCATTTTCATTAATTATATAATAAAATTCATTTGGTATATTAGTATATCCATGATATTATCTTGAATAAAGAGAAAGGGATGATGAAATTTCGATGTTCTACTGAAATTACATTTGATGTAAAATGTTGAAGGTGCCCCACTCGAAGAAGTCATGGGAAAAGTGGGGAAATGGAAGATGTAAAATTCATATGGTGTTAATTGGTTTTGGTTTCTCTAAATTTTGGTACTATATAAATAAGATAAACTTATAGTAGTATTTTTTAGATAGGTGTGTTAATTATAAAAAAAACTTTTATTTCATCCACAAACTCAATAATTGATGGGGATGGTGGAATATTGTTTCTATGTGTTGTAGGCTTAACAAAGACATGGAATATTGATTTTGATTCCTAATTTAATTGGAAATATGAATGTATATGATTGCTATCTATTTATAGAAGACTTTTCTAAGTTCACCTTGGGAATATAATGACATTTTCACTGTGGATAATATAAATGAAATCATTTAAACTTGAAACAAATTTTTTCTGCATTTTCAGGGCATCTGTCACATCATATGTTTGTAAAAGAGTTTAATTTATATTATTCAATTTGATTTTATGGGTTCTAAAATTTTGTTTCTTTTGATATTTGGGAAATCACTTATAGTTCAATGGTGTCTTCTTGGGATGTGAAGGACAGATTTTTATACCTAATTTGGGATTCATAAAGTATTATGTATGATGGAGTAATAAGTTTTGGAATAGTGAAGTTGTTTTATAGATGTGTTGGTCACATTGGAGAGAAGGATTTATGGACAATGGTTTTATGGGGAATCCTAATTCTTGATTATGTGAAGTACGAAACATGAAAGGGTTGTATCCAAGGTATGTAATAGAAGATGAAATTTCATTTGGAGAGAGAGGCACCAAAATATTGGAAGTTCGATCTTTTTCACACAGATATATTACAAATAAAACTTGATTGATCTCATTAGGTAATATTATACTAAATTGAATTCATTTATGATTCTATACATATAGAGTGAGTGTTTTTACTAAAAAACATGTCTAATGTTTTTCATACATTCATCAGATAAAGATCCATGGTAAAATCCAAGATCGAAATGAAGTTGAATTTCCTTTAGTCTGATAATAGAGGAAAGTATGGATTTATAGAATCATATATTTTCAACTGATAAATTGTATTTAGATGGAGAAGAATCTATCTAGATCACATGAGTAGAAATGTGTTGAAAAATGGATTAATAATATTCTGAAAGAGAGGTCCTAGAGAATGATTTTATGTTCTGATTTTTAATGGAATTTTAGGCTAAAGAAGATTACTATGTAAAAATCACAATAATAAAGGTCTTTAAGTGCCACCAAAATAATTTTTTTGAGTAACTATGATATAGAAGCAAGTTATACTTTAAAACATGACCGTTTTTGGTTATATCATGAATTATTATGTCGATTCCAAGGATAAGAAAAAGTTGAATTTTATTTCAAAAACGTATTTCTTTGTTTTCTATGGCAATGAAAACTTTGGTTTTATATCTTGCGATAAATATTATGAAATGTTTACCAGCATCAAAAATTTCATATGAAACAAGGAGATCTTATAGAAAGATAAAAAATAGGTGGAATATGTTCTTGGGAACAAGGAACCAACAAAGTAGGTTGAGGTTTAGATGATCAAAGTTTGTGTGGTGCTATTTCGTTTAGGGATCATAAAAGTCAGGTTTTGGGATGTGAAATAAAGTCCTAAAATAGAAATATATTATAAAGTTATAAAATTAATAGGGATAAACGCACTATAATTCTCATTAATAGTGAATTATTATGGTATATTTTCAAAAGTTTAATTCCTGTAAAGTGATAAAATGTAAGAGTTGTGTTGGTATATTTGGTTCAGGATTATAATATAGAGGTTAAATTTGAAAATTAAATTTCTAATTACCTTAGATAGTGGGGAACTAAAAAGTCTTAGTGAGGTAAAAAAATGTGGGGATTATTGCATAGGGATTTCGTAATGAAGAAATATTTTGATTCCATTCATGTTTAAAATACCTATGATTTAATAGAACTCTTCTAAGGTAAGAATAAATTTCAAAATAAATATGTTTATCATCCAAATTAGGAAGTAGATAGTCTAATTTTGTACACAACTTCACTAGTACTAAAGACATTATAATAGTCCATTAGAGTGAATTTCATTGATATTTTTTATATATTGGGTAAATTATTCTATTTGGATGGTGTAGAGCCTTGTTTCCCAAGAATATATATTTCTTGAACAACCTAATGTTAGGATAATGTTTCTTCATGAAGATTTTGGGGATGAAATATACATTTAGTAACCAGATGATATCATACTTTAATGTAAGGATGGATTGGTGTGAAATCTCAAGAAAAGTGTATATAATATTTTTCCATCACCAAGTAAATATAATCAAAATTTTAATATCTTCATAAATGAAAGCAAGATTTTCTAGATCAATTTGGGTTGTTGATGTTACAAAAATGTGTATGATGATGGAAGCATCATCATTGTTCTTCAATATTTTTATGAATTAGGCTTAACTGGACTAATGAGGGGGATGTTGGGATATTTGAAGTGTGAATTTTCTAGAAGCTTCTTGATAATGGATAATGGTTTTATAATTTGGATATTAGGAATACTAATTACAAGAGACATGAGATACAATTTTTTTCTCAGTCTGAGTACATCTATAAATTATGGAAAATATTTAAAATATGTTATTCAAATCCTGTGAGTAATCCCTTGGATGAAAACATTAAACTTTAAGCATGGAAGAAACTTGATATAGATGAATATTCCAAGTACCTGATGAGGGTTCCATAAGAATCGACTATGGGAAATCAAATGTAAACCATTGTTTGTTTAAGGTTACATATCCGTCAAGTGATAGGTGTGCTCATAATATTTATAGATGTTATAGTAAAGGAATACCAAGAAGAAATTATGTGGGATCATCTAGTACCTTACATGTTCAACAGATATAACACTATGTTACAAAATGGATGATCCCTTACTCTATTTTATAGTTCCTAAATTTAGTGGTGGTACAGATTCACTGGAGAGAATCAATTTTTTTGTGTTTACTTTTAGATGAACTACCATGGGATGGATATGTTAGTTACAATTGGTAATGGATATTTCAACCAAAATATATGAGTATATTGAATTTACAAAAGCAAGGATGGAGTTTTCATGGATGAAGGGTATGCTGGAGGATATTAGAAGAATGAAAGAGTTCTACATTCTATTCTGTGATAGCCAATAAAAATTCACTCAGACAAGAATCCAGGTTTTCACTCCCAATATAAGTATATCCATATGAAATACCACCTTATCTAAAAGTCTATAAAGGATGGGATGATGGAATAATAGATGTTAGAAGGAACTTATAATCCAACTACTATGTTGACTAAAGTTATAGATCAGGGAAATATCATGTGTTTTTCACTTCAATAGGGATTATATTACTTGGATGTTTTACAACCATGGGTATTTTTTGTTTGGAAGGAGGAAAATGAATAATAATGTATGCAATAATAGTAATTTTGACCTGAGGGAATTGGTATTACATCCTCGAAACTGATTCTCAAGAAGGTGATCAATAATCTTGGTGTGTGGATCTATTTTATAGATATGTACTATAGATTTGATAAAGGTATAAATTCTAGATCATAATACTAGTATCTAATTCAAGGTATATTTTAAACCAAAAGTTCATAACCATTAGTAATTATAGTGGAGGATGTGTTCTGGAATCTTAGAATTGATATGGTTGCATAGAGATGCAAAGGACTTGAATCAGATTCAATCCTATTGACATGTAAGTGTCTTATCTATGTTTTTTAAAGTTAAAATCATTGTGATTTGGGTAGAATACACTATTTGCTAGAAAGAATAGTTGAGGTGGTGGTTTCCATTGACTGAGTGGAGGGATTACCCTAAAGATTGAATCTGAGTGGCATTCTCCTAATAGATTTAAAATGGTGTTAGAATTAGAATAGTTTGATGTTAACTACTATTAATTGGTGGTGGGGGGTAATTACTATATGGAAATGGTTTTTTATTAAACAAAATATTATATTAATTAATTCATTAAATTTTTTCATTCTATTTTATTCTCTTATTTACACTTATAGTGAATTTTTTGTTTCATAAGTATTATAAATTTATCTAAAAAATGTTAATACTTATGTTTCTTTATTAAGTTAATTACTTCTCTTTGTTTCTTATTACCCATGGGTTGTCTACTGTGAGTGTATTATTGTCTAAACACAAGTTTGGTTGATGGGTTTTGGTTATGTTTCATCACTTACCCATTGTTGGTAAACCTATCCATGTTATTAAATTATTATAGACCTTTCGATAACTCTATTCTGTATTTATTGTTTTAGAAGTTGTGTCATTACAAAACTACACTATTTGATGAAAAAATACATTTGGTGTTTTGTTATTAGGAAGTTATAATGGGATAGTTGTAAAGATCTGGAAATTTCAAGGAAATTTTTTTCTTAATTTTCTTTGGAATTTTACAAGAACGCAGTTTCTGACGGCGCCTGATTCCGAGGCCCGGTGTGCCCGGAATCAATTTCCGAAGTTTGGCTCGGGTACGTTCAGAGAACGAACGAGTGAGTTTTTCTAACTTTTGAACCGGTGCCCGGAATCGAATTCCGAGGGCACCGATGGAACCGCAACGCCGATAATTGCTTAATAACTCCTGTTCCGGAGTTGCGTTTACACAAGTGTTGATAATAAAAATTGTAGAAGTTTATTTTATAATTACACTACAATTTTTATTATTTTACTCTAAGTGTTAGCTCTTGATGGAAGTTGGGTAACCACCCAACCTCCCTTGGGAGGTTATGAGGGTGGTGGGGCCCACACGAACCCCACCTCTTCATATCCTCTAAAACCCCCCTCAACTCCCACTTAAATTATGTTAACTTAAGTTATAACCTATGACTTAAATGTAATGAGTTTAATTAGGTGAGTTGTGTGTGGTTATTGAATTTGAAACTCTTGAAATTCAAATGTGTTGATGTGTTAATAAAATAAGAAAGAGTCTTTTTTTATTTTTGGTTAGAGTTTTTTCACCTTGAGAGAGTTGGGAAGCATCTTCATCTTCTTCAACCTCGACGAAGAACGCGAAGAACACCGTTCTTCAACGAAGAACTTCTCCGCCGAAGAACACAGTTCTTCCGCGACACCGTATCCGCGACACAAAGTTCTTCTTCCGCGTCATCTCTTCCGCGGCGGATTTCCGCGACGAAATCGCCGTCAAAGAACTTCGAATCCTCGCTTCGCGACGTCGACGTTCTTTCCCCACGACGCCCGACCTCCGCGATGCTCGTCTTCCGCGGGTCGTTGACGAACTCCGTACCTGAACCGAGGTAGGGGATTATTGTTATTTTATTAAATTATTTTCCGTTCATGATTCTAGCCAGTCGAATTTCGTGGTTAATCGACTATAATGTTATCGTTTAACGAGAGGGGTCCGGACCGAACAAACACGGCCTAACCCCCTCATATGTTCATGATTGTTTCTTTGTGAATGGAACGGGATGGCGTGGTGCCGTCGCACCACGCGAGAATCGCTCGGCAAGTATTACGCGACGCCGTCGTGCCACGCCGAGAAGTCGAACAAGAACGCGACGCCGTCGCGCCGCGTCGAAGGAAGTCGAAGGCGCCGCGGCCGGAGTGGAGCCACGACGAAGGGGCACGGCGCCAGCACGCCACGCCAGAGAACCACGAAGACGACGCGTTTCTTTTTGACATGCGGATTGGCGGGCGATGACGAAGCAGGCTGTTTGGGCGTTTGAGTCCCTTCATAGTGAAGGTGGGGTCCTGGGGGGACCATAGGCGAAGACGACAGAAGGAACGGACCACCGGAGCGCGTCCGGTGGTCCGCGAAAGGCGGCGGCGGCGGCGGCGGCCCGCCGCCGGAAGGGAGGCGGCCAGCGAACCGCGGGCCTCAATTAGCGGCGAAGGGCGGGGGAGCCGCGCACCCCGCCCGCGATTCGGCTCGACCACGCTGGTCGAGCCGCGGCCGGCCGGCCGGGCCGGACCGAGCCGGGCTCAGCAGGGTCGGGCCGGGCCCAACCGGGTCAAACTCAGGTCGGGTCGACCCTGTTCAGCCGACCCAGGGGGGGTCGGGCCGGGTCGCCCCGGGCCCAGACCCCCGTTTTCGGACCACTTTCATTAAAAATCCCGTAACTTGAGCTACGGGCCTCCAAACAACTCGCCGTCAGTGGCAACACGATCCTTTGATCGAGACAGTCGTTTCAGTATATTACACTCAAGGTTTCAGAGAACTTTGGGTTCGGCCGGGTTGGATCGTACACGAAACCAACCGAGCCCTCGGAGCGGAAACACTCGTAACTTGAGTTCCGGACATCCGAATGATGTGCCGTCGACTTTGTTGATTTCCTCTAAGTGAGACGAATATTTTGGCTTACTCCGCTCAAGGTTTGGATGCCGTCGGAGTGCGGTCAGGTTGGTTTGCTCACGAAACCAACCGGGCCCCTGGAACGAAAAAGCCAATAACTCACATACCGGGCGTCCGATTGACGCGCCATCTATTTCGTTGAATTCCCCTTGATGAGACAGAACTTTTGGCGTACTTCGCCCGAGTTTTGGATGCAGTTGAGATACGACCGGGTTGGATTGTACCTGAAATCCAACCGGGCCCCTGGAACGGAAAAGCTGATATATTTCAGACAGGATGTCCGTTTGACGAACCGTCAGCGGCGTTGTTGATCACGTTGAGAAACGGTCCCCATGAGTTTACCCTATGAGAGTTTGGGGTACAGTTGAGATACGTCCGGGTTGGTTCGGTCACGAAACCAACCGGGCCCCTAGGACGAAAGAGCTAATAACTCACAGACCGGGCGTCCGATTGACGCGCCGTCTGTTGCGTTGAGACCCCTATGACGAGGCGGCACTTTGAGATACTTCTTCGTGGGACTTTGAGATACTTGTAGAAACGACCAGCAGCTCGTGGAGCAGACCCTCCCGGAGACGAGCGTGCGGAATACGGAGAGCATGTAGCCGACTGAGACCTGACGACTGCTGATCGAACGACTCGGTGTGTTACAGAAAGCCCAGTGGGGAGCGCTTGGTTGTAGCGGCAAACCCACGACAGAGGTGCGCTTGGTTGTAACGGCACAGGGAAGCGCTTGGTTGTAGCGGAAAACCCACGACAGAGGTGCGCTTGGTTGTAACGGCATAGGGAAGCGCTTGGTTGTAGCGGCAGACCCACGACAAAGGTGCGCTTGGTTGTAGCGGCACAGGGGAGCGCTTGGTTGTAGCGGCAGACCCACGACGGAGGAACGCTTGGTTGTAGCGGCACGGGAGAGTGCTTGGTTGTAGCGGCACGGGGGAGCGCTTGGTTGTAGCAGCTGTCCCGCAATACTCGATAGGTGGAGTACTACAGCAGTCTTAGGTCAGTGAGCAGTACCTCAGAGTCGTGACAGGACCACTGTACACTCTAGAGATGAGGTTCTTCGGCAGTTGCGGTTTCGATAATGAAAATTCTGGTTTGAGCTGAGTCTTTGATCTTTGTGTTTCCTCATGATTGAGATGGGTTACTTGGTAACTTAGGTAGATGTATGGGCATATACCTAAGTAGAGGTTATCTGTTGAGATATTCGTTGTGGTTATCCTTGTTTGTTTTAGTGAGACCTTGAGGGTATCACGGTCCCCACTGAGTATCGTTATACTCACCCTTGCACGGGCTATGCCCGCACTCATTGTGTTGGATGCAGACGATGGACAACGCTGATCGTGGTGGAGGCTTGCGGAGCAGGACGGTACCTGGAGGTGGACCACTGGGCGGGACATACTCGGAGCGGTCAGGTGGACCTGAGGAGAAGTGGTGGCTATCTGTACCCACCCCTCAGGTGGGACTTCCAGAGGACGGCTCGATGCTGCAGCTTTTCTTTTCAGTTGTTGTTTTCCCCTTTTAGTTGTACTTTACAGTTGGGCTTGTATTTCCGGCGCCTTTTACTTTTAGAACAGCTTGTTACAGTTTTTGCTTAGTGTTTACCTTTCCGCTTGCTTACTCTGTGGTGCTTGTTTACTTTTCAAAGGCAATGCCTTCCCTTTTTCCGGGATTTACGCCTTGGTGCTAGTCGCCAGCCCCTGACCTATGGAAGGCGGGCTTGGGGTAGTCACGACACGGGCCCCGAGGACGGGTCGTGACAAATTGGTATCAGAGGAGTTCGGTTCTACCGCGAACTCTGATCTTTTCTATGTGAAGCAATAGTGTTTAGCGTATTGAGTGTGGTTATCAGTCCAGGGAGTCCAGTGTTGGTGCGGCGGCCGACATATCCGTACACTGGGACCCTGACTTTTGATTTCTGACATAATGCACGAAAACATTGATTGCATGTGTGTTTCAAGTTTTCTTTGTGATTACTTTATGTCAGCTCACTAGGTATACTGTTCTGACCGTGGCGCACCTGTTTCCTTTTCAGGATGGCCCCACAACGGTAGCCAGCTAGGGTTCCGAGTGATGTGCGTGGCGAGAGCCCACCGAGCGTCAAGGACTCGGTATAGGGCCCTTTGAAATCTGAGGCACCGGCGGTACCTATACCCGCCGAGCCACCGATGCTACCAGCCCCAGCTGCTGACGATGCACGTCGCCTTAGTGCACTGCATGAGTTCCAACGCCAGTGACCACCCAAGTTACGCGGGGAGACGGACCCCCAGGCAGCCGAGGACTGGCTGGAGGCGGTCGTACGAGTTTTCAGGCTAGTGAGGACACCATCAGACCTCATGGTGATCCTCGCGGCGAGCCTACTGCACGCAGTAGCGGGACGATGGTGGAGCTTGATGCTCCGGGTGCACGATGAGGCATCTCTTCTCTGGACGGACTTCGAGAGCCTCTTCCGCTCAAAGTTTGTCCCAGCCACCCTCCGAGCGGTACGCATCCCGGAGCTACTACAGCTGCGGCAGGGCAGCATGACAGTGGCCCAGTACTCGGCGAGATTTACTGATCTCTCGCGCTACTCCACAGATATGGAACGAGACCCGTTCTTCCGGGCCCAGAATTTCGAGCAGGGACTGAGGCACGAGATCAGAGCTTCGATGATCTCCCTCAACATTTCGACTCAGGAAGGGGTCTTGGAGCGAGCCCTCTTAGTGGTGAGTTTCCTTGCTGAGCAGTCTCCAGCAGCAGGACCCACCACTTGCCGGCATGCGGCAGAGTCTTCTGCAGCGGGTAGTAGACAGGTGACGCATGGGTTCAAGAGGACTAGACCTACAGGTGGTCGACAGCATGACTCTGGATCGTTTGTGCGAGGCACTCGGGGTGGAAAACGACTTTCCATGAGAGGGAAGTGTTACTCCTGTGGCGGGATTGGTCACATGACTCGTGACTGTCCGACCTGCCATACGGATGTCCAGCAGATGGACGAAGGGCCCCCCAGGCAAAGGCAGAGGTTCGATCAGGGCGGGCCGCAAGGAGCAGGCAGCCATGGCAGGGGAGCTGGCCATGCAGCTGGAGGTGGACGACGCTTCGGGGTGTTGCCACCACCACCACCAGGCGGTCCACCCCGACCGCAGGGGATAATAGGACATGGGAGAGCTCAGCTTCAGGCAGCTGAGGCCTACGATCATGGAGCTCCAGGAGCAGATGGACAGGAGCGGGAGTAGCTCCAGACCTGGAGACTTTTGTTCATGTTGCTTCTAGTTTTGTTGATGTATGTTTGTGAATGCTTTGTGTCTTTGTACTTGAGCTGCAGTAGTAAAAGAAACCTTTTCTTGTGGCATTTACTTCCCTGTCCTCTCTTGTATTGTTACTAAGAGGTTCTAGTTTAGACTGTTGACTTGACCCTAACTTGTGAGAATCTACTGGAGGAGACCGAGTCCCCACACACTGATGCCGACAGTGTGACTCAACCGTTGGAGGCGAGAGTAACGGTTGGATCTCTTAGTAGTAGCATCGAGGCCTTACGATGTCATCCTTGGTATGGATTAGTATCATCCATGTCGGGATTGACTGTATTAGGCAAAAGAACGTGGTTCATCCAGGGGATGAGACCGTATTTCTCTTATCGGCAAGGAAGAAATCATAGCAGCTCTTGTGGGACCAGAGGTGGTCTAGGCCACGATAGAGAAGGTCCAGGTAATTCAGGAGCGGATGAGGACAGCTCAGAGCCGGCAGAAGTCATACGCTGACAGGAGGCGGAGGCCACTAGAGTTCAAGGATGGCGACCACATCTTCTTGCGGGTCTCACCTCGACGTGGTATACGGAGATTTGGCCGAGGCGGCAAGTTATCTCCGCGCTTCATCGGACCCTTCCAGGTCCTCAGCAGGATTGTTGAGGTGTCTTATCGTCTGGCTCTACCACCTCAGTTGCACCGGGTGCACGACGTCTTCCACGTATCTCAGCTGAGGAGATACGTGCACGACCCGACACACATCATTGAACATGGGGAGCTTGACGTCGATGATAGGGCGACATGCACGAAGGTCCAGTGGGGATCGAGGATTGACAAGAGCAGATCCTACGAGGATGATCGATTCCTCGAGTGCACTTTCTCTGATAGTACGGGAACTTCCAGTTGAGCACATGGGAGCGTAAGGCTCAAGATGCGTGCTTTGTACCGCTTTTGTGACCCTAGTTTGTGTTGAAGCTTTACGGGGACGTAAAGCCCGGAGGTGGGAGTAATGTAAAGATCCGGAAATTTCAAGGAAATTTTTTTCTTAATTTTCTTTGGAATTTTACAAGAATGCAGTTTCTGACGGCGCCTGATTCCGAGGCTCGGTGTGCCCGGAATCAATTTCCGAAGTTTGGTTCAGGTACGTTCAGTGAACGAACGAGCGGGCTTTTCTAACTTTTGAACCGGTGCCCGGAATCGAATTCCGAGGGCACCGATGGAACCGCAACACTGGTAATTGCTTAGTAACTCTTGTTCCGGAGTTGCGTTTACACAAGTGTTCATAATAAAAATTGTAGAAGTTTATTTTATAATTACACTACAATTTTTATTATTTTACTCTAAGTGTTAGATCTTGATGGAAGTTGGGTAACCACCCAACCTCCCTTGGGAGGTTATGAGGGTGGTGGGTCCCACACTAACCCCACCTCTTCATATCCTTCAAAACCCCCCTCAACTCCCACTTAAATTATGTTAACTTAAGTTATAACCTAACACTTAAATGTAATGAGTTTAATGAGCTGAGTTGTGTGTGGTTATTGAATTTCAAACTCTTGAAATTCAAATGTGTTGATGTGTTAATAAAATAAGAAAGAGTCTTATTTTATTTTTGGTTAGAGATTTGTCACCTTGAGATAGTTGGGAAGCATCTTCTTCTTCTTCTTCTTCATCTTCTTCAACCTCGACGAAGAACGCGAAGAACACCGTTCTTCAACGAAGAACTTCTCCGCCGAAGAACACGGTTCTTCCGCGACGCCGTATGCGCGACGCGACGTTCTTCTTCCGCGTCGTCTCTTCCGCGACGGATTTCCGCGAAGAAATCTCCGTCAAAGAACTTTGAATCCTCGCTTCGTGACGTCGACGTTCTTTCCCCGCGATGCCCAACCTCCGCGACGCTCGTCTTCCGCGGGTCGTTGACGAACTCCGTTCCTGAACCGAGGTAGGGGATTATTGTTATTTTATTAAATTATTTTTCGTTATTGATTCTAGCCTGTCTAATTTCATGTTTAATCGACTATAATGTTATCGTTTAATGAGAGGGGGCCGGACCGCACAAACACGGCCTAACCCCCTCCTATGTTCATGATTGTTTCTTTGTGAATGGAACGGGATGGTGTGGTGCCGTCGCACCACGCGAGAATCGCTCGACAAGTATTACGCGACGCCGTCGCGCCACGCCGAAAAGTCGAACAAGAACGCGACGCCGTTGCGCCCCGTCGAAGGAGGTCGAAGGCGCCACGGCTGGAGCGGAGCCACGACGAAGGGGCGCAGCGCCAGCACGCCGTCCCGGAGAACCACGAAGACGGCGCGTTTCATTTTGACATGTGGATTGGCGGGCGACGAAAAAGCAGGCCGTTTGGGCGTTTGAGTCCCTTCGTAGTGAAGGTGGGGTCCCGGGGGGACCATAGGCGAAGACGACAGAAGGAACGGACCACCGGAGCGCGTCTGGTGGTCTGCGGAAGGCGGCGGCGGTGACGCGCCGCCGGAAGGGAGGCAGCCGGCGAACCGCCGACCTCAATTAGTGGCGAAGGGCGGGGGATCCGCACACCCCGCCCGCGATTTGGCTCAGCCACACCGGCCGAGCCGGGCCGGGCCGGTCCGGGCCCATCTGGGTCGGACCCGGGTCCGGTCGACCTAGGGGGGGGGGGGTGGGTCGGGCTGGGTCGCCCCGGGCCCAGACCCCTGTTTTCGGACCACTTTCAGTAAAAAGCCCGTAACTTGAGCTACGGGCCTCCAAATGACTCGCCGTCAGTAGAAACACGATCCTTGGATCGGGACGGTTGTTTCAGTATATTACACTCAAGGTTTCGGAGAACTTTGGCTTTGGCCGGGTTGGTTCGTACACGAAACCAACCGGGCCCTCGGACTGGAAACGCTCGTAACTTGAGTTCCGGACGTCCGAATGACGTGCCGTCGACTTTTTTGATTTCCTCTAAGTGAGACGGATCTTTTGGCTTACTCCTCTCGAGGTTTGGATGCCATTAGAGTGCGGTCGGGTTGGTTCGCTCACGAAACCAACCGGGCCCCTGGAACGAAAAAGCCAATAACTCACAGACCGGGCGTCCGATTGACGCGCCGTCTGTTTCGTTGAATTCCTCTTGATGAGACGGAACTTTTGGTGTACTTCACCCAAGTTTTGGATGCAGTTGAGATATGGCCGGGTTGGATTGTACCCGAAATCCAACCGGGCCCCTAGAACGGAAAATCTGATATCTTTCAGACAGGACGTCCGTTTGACGAACCGTCAGCGGCGTTGTTGATCACATTGAGAAACGGTCCCTATGAGTTTACCCAATGAGAGTTCGGGGTACAGTTGAGATACGGCCGGGTTGGTTTGATCACGAAACCAACCGGGCCCCTGGGACGAAAGGGCTAATAACTCACAGACCGGGCGTCCGATTGACGCACCGTCTGTTGCGTTGAGACCCCTATGACGAGACGGTTCTTTGAGATACTTCTTCGTGGGACTTTGAGATACTTGTAGAAACGACCAGTAGCTCGTGGAGCGGACCCTCCCGGAGACGAGCGTGCGGAATACGGAGACCATGTAGCCGAATGAGACCTGACGACTGCTGATCGAATGACTCAGTGTGTTATAGAAAGCCCAGTGGGGAGTGCTTGGTTGTAGCGACAAACCCACGACAAAGGTGTGCTTGGTTGTAGCGGCACAGGGAAGCGCTTGGTTATAGCGGCAAACCCACGACAGAGGTGCGCTTGGTTGTAGCGGCACAGGGAAGCGCTTGGTTGTAGAGGGAGACCCACGACAGAGGTGCGCTTGGTTGTAGCGGCACGGGGGAGCGCTTGGTTGTAGCGGCAGACCCACGACGGAGGAGCGTTTGGTTGTAGCGGCACGGGAGAGCGCTTGGTTGTAGCGGCACGGGGGAGAGCATGGTTGTAGTAGCTGGCCCGCAGTACTCGATAGGTGGAATACTACAGCAGTCATAGGTCAGTGAGCAGTACCTCAGAGTCGTGACAGGACCACTGTACACTCTAGAGATGAGTTTCTTCGGCAGTTGCGGTTTCGATAATGAAAATCCTGTTTTGAGCTGAGTCTTTGATCTTTGAGTTTTCTCATGATTGATATGGGTTACTTGGTAACTTAGGTACATGTATGGTCATATACCTAAGTAGAGGTTATCTGTTGAGATCTTCTTTGTGGTTATCCTTGTTGGTTTTAGTGAGAACTTGAGGGTCTCAGGGTCCCCACTGAGTATCGTTATACTCACGCTGCACGGGCTATGCCCGCACTCGTTGTGTTGGATGCAGACAACGGACAATGCTGATCGTGGGGGAGGCTTGCGGAGCAGGACGGTACCTGTAGGTGGACCACTAGGCGGGACATACTCGGAGCGGTCAGGTGGACCCGAGGAGCAGTGGTGGCTATCTGTACCCACCCCTCAGGTGGGACTTCCAGAGGATGGCTCGACGCTACGGATTTTATTTTCAGTTTCTGTTTTCCCCTTTCAGTTGTACTTTACAATTGGGCTTGTATTTCCGGCCCCTTTTACTTTTAGCACAACTTGTTACAGTTTTTGCTTAGTGTTTACATTTCCGCTTGCTTACTCTGTTGTGCTTTTTTACTTTTCAAAGGCAATGCCTTCCCTTTTTCTGGGATTTACGCCTTGGTGCTAGTCGCCAACCCCTGGCCTATGGAAGGTGGGCATGGGGTAGTCACGGCACGGGCCCCGAGTACGGGTCGTGACAATAGTAGTTAAAATTTTGAATATGTTTTATAATTTGTTTTGTGTATAATTATTGTTTATTTTTATATTGACACTGATGATTGTGACCATTCCCCAAGTGAGAGGATGGTGGGTTGCTACATGATGGTATGGGATCAAGGATGATTGAGTGACCTAGAGTGATAGGGTTAGGGTCAAAGATGATTATGCGTGACTAACCATGAGTGAAATTGTGCGGTGTAAGAATTTATTTTGGACATGATGTGTGAAAAACCATGAGTGCGGGGTTGCAGTTTGATATTTGAGGTAGAATGTTTTGGGTGACCAACTCTTAGTGAGAGGGTGTGGTATCAAAGTTAGTATGATTTTTAGCATGTGGAATTCCCTGGTAGAGAGGAGGTAGCATAATGGATGATATGAGGTAGGGTTTAGTACTTTATATAGGGTCATACCTTGAGTGAGAAGGGACCTATCATTATTTGTGAAATGTTTATGGCCTAATATAGGGTATGTTATGGGACCTCACATTGAATAATATGGTGGGGGAACCTAATGAGTATGTATTAATTCACGAGACCTCACTATGAGTGAGAGGGTTTTAGAATGTGATGTATTATGATATTTTAGTTATTGAGGAAATATTTAGTGAGATAGTCTGATACCAAGGAGACGATGAGTGACATATCCTGAGTGAGGGGGTGTGGTCTGGGACTTGATATGGGGATTTATGTGGCACTTTAAGTGAGACCATTACATGAGTGATAAGGTGCATTCAATGTTTTTAGGAGTATTTCTTCGATTGATCCTATTCGTTTTGGTATTTGTAAAATATGGTGGGGTAAAGTGTCATGCTATCCTGGTTAACATACGATGAGTTTAGGTGTTTAATTGTATATTATTCTTGTGTTATGTTCCTAGATGGGTGTTTTATATGAGAATTACTTGAAATCTATTATGTTTTTATTGCCCATCCACTTGATCAAAGAAATACTCAATGTTTTGAGGTGGCCATGGGTATCCAACAAGGTTTTTTTGACTGTATCCTTATACATGAACATGATATTGGTTTTAATATACATGTGTATATGTTCATGTTTCCTTTCAGTAATATGTATCACTTGGATCAATACATGTTTTTCAGGTCTAGCAGGTTTTGGAGGCCCAGTATTCATTAGATATGATCATGTTATTTTTTCTAGAGGCTATTATTTTTTATATTCAGTTTTACTACATATGTATTAGCTAGTGTGCCCATTATTTTTGGATGATTGTTTCTCTTTTTATCTACTAATACTACCCTCTTATTATATGATGCATCATGTTGACCACTTAATAATATATAACCTGTAATTTAGGGGACTTATTAGTTCCTAATTTATCTCTATAGGTTTTTGGGAAGTGCATTATCTAGAGAGGTTATGATGTTTTTTTGGTAGAATCATCCATGATCCAAAATCTATACATTTGAGGTGATCGACTCCTCATAACCTACGTGTTTCCAGAAGGAACACTTGACCTATTGTAGAAACCCCTGATCTAGGCAATCTAGGACGATTGTTGCCCAAAATAACATGTAACTTCTAATATGAAAGTACCCATAGATCAAGTGTGATGTGACATATTAGAAACCCCAATGTTTCTAGATATATCATATTCCATCTAGCTAGTGAAAATATCATGAAAAGATCCACTCTACATAAATATATATACTAGACTGATCTAAAATTCAATATAATCATAACATTTATAAATCATAAAAAACCTTTACTATTGACTTCATAACCCACAAGAAAAATCATACCCATGGTTGAATGTTTGTAAATATTACATTGTACCTAACATGTTACTACTTATATGCATGCAATAATATTTATATGATGTAGTTTAACAATGTAAAATGAAGCATACATTCATTTATTGTATAACACTTTTTTACTAATAGAAAAAACAAGGATTAAACTAAATAATTGAATAATTTAAAATATTTATACAGAAAATAACCATATGTGAACATTTAATAAATAAAAAATTATTAACATTTTATAATTATATAATCCTTATGAAATTTTATAAATAAATAAACATGAATATTTCACATTTATTTCACATGAAAATTTTTATATTTTAATTTTAAATGATAATAAGTATGAACCCATTCATATTTCAAATAATTCATATTTATTTAATATTAAACTTTTATATTTTGTTATGATATATTCATTCCTTACATTATAAAATATATTTAAATTATTTTAAAATAAAACAATAGTGGATATACTCTGATATAATTAATTATTTTGTGAGGGATGGATAACATTTATCCGTGGTAGCAGGATTTTGTAGATTCCTTATACTCTAATGAACCTCCATTTGTTTTAATTGATGATATATAAAATGAAAATATAGAACATTCCTTTATTATGTTGAACTTGTCTCTATATTATTCTTCTTAATTATGTTTGATGAAAATCCCTAAGAATAATACATACAAATCCTCCATTCTATCGTATCTTTGGGATTCATGAACCTTCCAACACTTGGTAACAAATTTCTTGAATCCAAGGACTTTTATAACCTTAGGTTAAAGGAAGGGAGGGAAAAATATCTTTTATGATGTTTTTATATAGTACGTCAAACAGATGATTCTATTGACCATCATTGTGTAATTTACTTATTTTAATATGGAATGTGGAAACCCCCCATCATGCTTTATATTTATGTTGAATGTTTTAAATTTAATTATATAAGATACAAACAATTTATAAATCTTTATACAATTTTTTACCACAATAAATTATTTATCAAAAACTTATTGAGCATTACCAAGTAATTTATCACCAAATGATATAATTAATATAATAAAGATTAATCCATAGATAATATTTTGTTATTTTATATCCATATATCATAGAATAAATTTTCTATGAAGCCATAGTATATGATATCACACTATTATAAAGTATTATATGTGAAAACCATAGGAATATGATATTCCTATAGCAAAACTGCTCATATATAAGGCTTAATGAAATATCTCCATCAATAAAGGAATACAAATAAAGAATTAAATCAAAATTAATACCCAATTTTACATGGTTTACCAACAAATGTGGATAAATTAGTATAGTAATGATGAAATAGAAGTATTCACATTACTATTATCTCCACACTTGTTGTTTTTTATTATAAGGGATTAATATTGGTTCACTACCAAGTCCATGGATTGATTAATAAACTAAAAACTAGTCATTATTTATGATAATAATGTACAAATAATATTGTCTTATGTTCATATTTGAGGATAATGATTAAAGTATGTCACATAATAATGATAATATATCACTTTAGCTCCAAAACTCCATATACATAATATTTATCTTCTTCAAGGTGCAAGATATTCAATGTAATTATTCATTTATAGTTTTTACTCAATTACCTCTCAATATTTTTTAATCCCTATTTTGTTTACATAGTATTTAATAGTTATATATGTCCTTCTTCAAACTCTATTACCTATTATGAATGGATATAATGCAACCCTATCTTCAAAATATTCTATGTTTAATTGATGTTTCATATACATTAAAATATTGAAAAATAAATCTATTAAATTTGAATAATTTCTAATAATTATTACTTTTTATTTTATAAAATCATGAGAGATTATTTTATAGAGTAAAATGTAAATATAAATATATTTATTTCTTCGACAACATGGTTGAATTTTTTCATAGAAAATATCCAAAAAATCTTGATGTCAAATTAAAATTTTCCAAAAAATCACTATTTCTATATATTGATATATAATCAGAAATACATGGGTTTATTATGTAACATCATTGTTCTCTTCTGAGTAATATAATTATTTAACATAGTATAATACCCATGAAATTAACTTATCCTATTCCTTTATGTTATTTTATACTAAAATATCTTCTAAACCATATCATGGTTCCCTACTCATCACTATTTCATTTAGGGAAACTATTCATTTTAGAGTATAAAATAATAATTCACCATGATATAAAATTCCTTTTAATCCCATTTGATACAAGGAAATCTCTATCAATAACAGTCAAAATTCATAGAACTATTGATTTATTTACTCTTATAAATTTAAGAAGATCTAATCATTCCTTTTTCTTTCAAAATGGTCAAAATCATAGAATACTATAAATAAGAAAACATTTCATTTTTTAATAATAATATTCCCTAATGGTTTCATATTTAAAATGACATGGTTTGGTTGTCCTTGTTAAGCTCTATCATCTGCAGTATCATGCTTCAATTAAAAACCCCTGATTCATTAAATCATTCTATGAAAAATCACTTCAGCCACAACTATTTGATATATGACATAATGGTATTTTTACTTTGTTAACTTATTTTATAACATCAATAAAATATAGTTATTTTTAGACTTTTTATATATCCCAATATCCAAAAAAAGCAACCCTTAACATTAAAACCCATTTATGGTTTCAATATTCTTTCAAGTATTTGTATTAAAAACACATTTATTTATTTATTAATAGAGTCGACTTTTATATACTTGAATGATTTTATTTTTTTATTTTTTATTTAATGACTCAATCCAACATCTATATACTTCCAATTTTAGGAAATAATTATATTAATAATTCACTCAAATTTTCAGGTTTCTAAAAAATCGTATGAAATAAAATAAAATAAAATGATATGATAAATAATTTTTTTACAAATATATAATTTAAATAATAATTAAATATATATAATGATAAAATAATTAAAATAGAAATATCTTAATTATTAATTATTCTTAAAATAATAATTTAACTAATTTTAATATATTTTTGTTTATTTATTAGAATTTTTATTCTTAACATAATATTTACTAGTAATTAGTTTTTAAATCCACTCATATATAGTTTTAATTTATTCATTTTAAGGGATAATTTCTAAATTTATTGTTTTTTTTCTAACTAAATATTTGAGATGTTATGATTTTTTAGAGTGAGGAAGTGAGATATATAATTAAATAAACTTCACATTGAGAAGAACTCATATTACTTAGATGTACACTACACTTAATTTTACTAATTCCATTTTCCCCCATTATTCGCACTCAAAATGAGGCATTTTTTTTATGAAACATGGATATTAATAAATTTAATATTGAAAAATATATTAGAATTATTAGGAAATATATTGAAATATATATATACATGTTTGTATCATTAAATTGAATAAAAAAAATTTAAATTCAACGATACCTCTCTTTGGACCAAACTCTGTTATCTACATTGATGTAACACCACCAAAAGGATATGATATTTTTCCTTGATAACCATAAATAAATACAAAGAGAGAGAGAGAGAGAGTGTGTGTGTGGGTAAGAGAGAGATAGTTAATAAGTGTTTCCACTGCCCATATATGATAGATATTTTTAGAAAGCATAGACATTAAGCCCCTGTGATTTTTGTTCTCGAGATTATTTTTGAAAAGTGGTCAAAAAATTAATCAAAAATAAAAAACCATTATTTTTTTTAAATAAAAAATTTATCCTGAACATTTGAACTATTATAAAAATTATAAAATTTTAAAAAAATTGTCCTATTATGATAAATACTATTTTATATGAGGCTAAACCATATTAGATAAATAATAAATCATTATTTTACATAACTTGATCTATGATGAATCTCTGTTACATTCATTAATAATTTTTTAATGCTAATTATTATATGATATTAATTAGTCAATTTATATTTTGACTTAAATATAATGATTATAAATCATACCAATTATGTATTGCTTTAACCATATCTTCCCACTCTTACAATCTCAATATCGATAGGAAATGAATAAGATTATGGGCAGTAATCAAAGGTATTTTAGATGATTGATTTTACGAAGTAGATCAATGAGGATGATGTTGGATCCATATATTTAGATTTTGAATTTATTTTTCTTGTGACTACTTTAGGTAATTGGTGAAATATTTTTAAAGGTGGTGATTTTGTTTTGTTTACAATTTTTAGAGATATATGATGGATGTTTAATGTTAGAAAATGAGATAATATGGGGGTATATTATTTGAGATAAATATTTATTTATTAGATTAATGTTTCAAAATGTTTTCTATATAGAGAAAGAGGGGACATTAATGCAGAGTATATTATTTGATGATATGAGAGTTCATGAATTAAATGATTATTGATACATAATTTTAGAGGGTGATACAATGTGGAAACTCATATGAAAGTAAAAACTTTTCACATGTAATAAATATATTTTTCACATCTTATGAATAAAAATTTATTCAATTTAGGAAATAATTTAATTTTTAAATATTATATTAGGTGATATACACATAATTATTTTTTAGAAAATCATTTTTGGGTTATAAATTATTCATGGTGAAATATGTTCATACTTGAGAAAAAAATTTCTTTGTGTGTAAGAAAATCATTCAAGTAAGAAATTTATATTGGGTGACAAAAAATAAATTGTTTATGAGAAGAAATGTAACACCCCTAACCTTAGTCACCCATATTTTTTATTGTTTATTACTTACTATATTTTTACATTTTTTAATTATTATATTTTATGAGACTTATGAGGATATATATATGATTAAATAGTTACAACATTCAGTAATATAGTACATACGCCATATACAAAACATTAAAATCTATATAAATAGACGCACACACACATTTCCCTTAATTCTATCAGTTGGATATATTATTAAACATAATATTCATCTTTAAATCCAAGGGAAATAGAGAAATAAAATAAAAGTATTAGTTTAAATTCTCAATAGGCCTTAACGTATCAAAGATTTTAAAAACTCATCAAAGCATAATCATGAAATTTATAATACATATGGAATTAATAATCAAAATAAATTTATATAAAAGTAAAATTAGAGACAAAAATAATTATTTTTTATAAAATATTTGGGACCATAAACATACAATCATTGTTTTATATGAGGTCAACATACTTATATTTTGAGGGAACTCCCATTATTATATGGTTTTTGTGTCAGGTGACCTACCAATGAATTTAAGAGTTATATAATTATGGGCATCACCCATTACTTAATTAGTTTATGCATAAATATTAACATAGAGAAAATGGATTATACATACCCAGCGTATTTTTTAATAATGAATGGATTACATATACTTTTCCTAGTATTCAATAATTATTATCATAAAAATTTAAACCATGAATAATTGAACAGTTTCATAGTTTTCACCATAAATGGAATGAAATTTATATCTATATGAGTACAATAAAAAAAATAAATAATATTTTATTTATTGATAAGGGTATTTTATATAAGAGAACCTCATGTATTAGTGATGATTAAATGGATCATATAAGGGTTTTGAATTTAGAAATAAAAAAAATAATCACCTAAATTCAAAATATATGTATCCATATATATTTTACCATTAAATTGTTTCAAATTATATAAAGAAAAGTTTCTATGTAAATCATGTACTGTATCAACGATTAACATATAAAATATTCCATGATAACTTATAAAGTCCTGTTAGGGGTTGAATTAGGTATACTTGAATTTTAATTCTCATAAAGATTATATTTATAATTTATAAAAACTAAAAACCACTAGTATAAAAACTAAAAATGGATATTGAATAATATGAAATGAAAATTAAATAATAAAATTAAATCATAAAGAATTTTTAAAAAAATAAACTTGAAGAAAAAAACTCAAATAATGAAAGTAGAGGAAAAATGTTACCATAAAAATCACTTTCTAAAATTTGAGAGTAAGATACCTGAATTCATCTAAGTTTACATAAGAGAAAATTTAGAGTCAAAAAATAATACCAGAGTTAAATAATCATAAGGTATAGAAAAATCGGTGTGTAATTGAATATTTATAATTGAGATATATTTTTCATTATTTTGTAATTTTTGTTTCATAAAATATTAGTTTTAAAACATTCAAATTTTAAATATATAAGTTGATATCCACCCAAAGTATTTTATTATGAGCTCCTGATATTTAATTTTGAAATATATAATTCTATATTTTATGTTTTTAAAATTAAAATCATCCCATTATTATAAACTATACCATTTAAGGAATCATAAAATATATTTTGAAGATGATAAAATTCTTTTATGTTATAAAAATTACTTTATAGCTGATAAGTTGAATTTATAACATGGAAATCATTTTTTATAATGATAAAACATATTTTTAGAACCTAAAAAAAGATAATTTCTATTTATAAATCATCTTAAAATTATAGTTTACTTACATTATATACGCTATATGTTTTATATGTTTTAATTTTCAACCAAAAATTCCAATCCTTAAAAAAAATAAAAAATTCACTAATACCTAATTTTTATGAGTTAATTTTAAATTTTCCAACCATTTATTTAAAATAAAATGTAGAAATAATAAATTTAATTTATATTTAAAAAATCAAAAGCCTTAAAGAGAAGGTTTTAGGTATGAAATCCATAATTTATAATGGTCACTGAAAATAATAAAAATTAGGAGTAATTGTATGAAGATGATGATATTGCAGGTGGTGATATCATAGGAAGCGATGGACAAAATTCTATTCCCTCCAGTATTGAAGGGGAATGTGGGGTTGGGGTGGTGATTCTCTAATGTCATCACTTTATTCAGTATTCATGACCTTCTATCATCTTTCCCTATCATAGCCATTTTCCTATGGATCTGTCTCTTAATGATGGAATTCTCAAGCTTATGATTTATTCTTGAGAGATTGTGGAATCATTGACACTCCTAAACCTCTCCATGTTGGCTAGTTTCATCAAGAGAAGATCCCTGGTTTACCCCAATAATATATTATTTGGTAATTCATGGGGATTTTAGGAATACGTGGTGGTCTAGCTTCTCAGTCCTCATCACATTATTATATGGTTTGTGATTGAAGAGTACTTGATTATAACTTAGTTATGTGTTTTGAGACTCTTTAAAAGGTTTCACTTCTCCTTCTTCTAGTGGTTAATCTATTTCCACATGAAATGAGATCCTTATAAAATAGCTATCAGGATTAGTTTTATGGGATTAACACCTAAATTTTAATATCCCATGATCCACAAAATTATAGGGAACACAATTTTTCTATATTTTTACTTATATAGTAGGTCAGTTTTACGTTTTCACTCCATCACCCTTTTCATTTCAGTTGAGGTTTATTTCTCTAAACCACCATTGGACTTCATATGAATTGAGATCTATGAGAAATATCAGTTTAAGTTGTTTTTTCTTTTTGAATCCTGTGTTGACTATTTTTATTCTCTTAGAGTCAACTAAATAAAATTAAATAATATTATCTACATAGTTTAAGTTTTAAGTAAAATTATATCCAAGATGTTACTAATTGATATGGTGTTCTAAATCATGCAAATCAATAAGACCACAATTCCCTACAAGAGGGAGACTTAGATATGCTCATCATGGTGATGATGAAGAAGGGTTCAGTCTATTTGTTAGAGGATTATGTGGATGGATCTTTTAATTTTGTTATGAAAGTGACCTCTGGAACTTGACACCATACTTATGAGTCTATAGAATCTACTCCCATTGGATGAGGGTTCGCTAATGAAGGCTACAAGAATGCTGCTTGTCCCTTTATCATCTAATCATAAGAGATGACCGAACTGATGTTCAAGCTAGTTATTCATGTTATATATAAGAAATCACTCACAATCTATCTGTAGACTTTGTTTTTAAATATATGTCTAATATTTGTAATTAATTTTGGTATATTTCATTATAACTCTTTAGATAAGGGAGTCTACTGTTAAATTGATCATAAAAATTATCTTGAGAAGTTAAATATAATTTTTTTAGGAAAATAGAATGATCGAAAGAAAATAAGACTTATAAAGAAGAAAAATAATTATAGAGGTAATGCCTTAGGTCCTAGACAAGTCATAAGAGAAATTGAAAAAATAAATAAATGATGGTTTTATCAAATTTCGATGATGTGAATTTTCTAGCTAAATGATCCACCTTGAATTTCTTCAAATATCTCACGTACTTAGATGTTAGTATTTTGGATATGTATGATGTAGTCCTTCCCATAAATACCTATGTTTATATTACTAATTTAATATTCAGCAACATTAAAGATCACTTTAATCTCTTTCCTAATAATGATATGAAATACTTGACCTCAAAGTATTTGGATGACACTTATGGCTCTTAAATTGGTAATTTATCTTGATGGTGCGATATGTTTTGTTTTTTGTCAAATTATTTTCAAGAAGTTTTTTAATTAATGTGGAATAATTTTTTAGTGTTCCCACTTATCTTAAAAAGTGGATTTTTTCAAAAATATAGAAATATTGAATTATTAGTAAATCATAATAGTCAAATTAATTTCTATTGTGATTATATTTATAATGGATACCCGAACTTTTGATAATAATCGTTTTATACAAATTTACCCAATATAACTTCCTATAAAATTATACCATCCACATTTTATTAAAATAATGTAAATATAAGTTAGTTTATAGAAGTATAAAATAATGGAATCAACTCACAAAAATCACTTAATTTTTTTTGAAAGTGAACCTGCACTCTAAATTTTTTAAAACTCATCAATAAAACATTAATTAGTGATGGTGTTTCCATGCCACTAATTATAATATAAGGTATATTCCCATAGTTAGAATCTTTGAAAATTATTAACAATTTTGTGGTTGTCCAAGGTGATGTGTTTTTATTTTTAGAAACATAAACATTGTAATAAAGTGAAGACTAACATATGATAGGTGAAATTTTTTTATAACACATGATTAATTGAGAAGGATAACTCCTTTAACTTTCCATATACGGGAATATATTTTATTATGGGTGCTACAAAATCAAAACTAATTGAACTTAATTTATTTTAAACAACAATAAATCCCACCATGATGCAATTAATGAACAATTTATTAATATTCAACTTAAATATATAATTATCTAGAATTATTCTTACCTATCACCCAATTATTAGTGAACTATTAAATACATATATGTATTGGTATTTATACATGATCCATTTCAAACAAATTTTTAGAAATTACCTATAAAAATAACAACATGTTTATTTTAGTAACTAGTGACATAAAATGATAGAGAACGAGTGGTGAGGGATAATAAGGACGGTCAAAACATTATTAGATCCCTAATTAATCTACAAATAGATAGAGATGAAGATGATGAGATTTTTATTTCCTCTATGGGATCCCACTTTTATCCTATTAAACAAAGAGTTAATTAGGTGCTTAAATGACCAAATATTTGGCCACATATTCATCTATATGAAAATTTAAAGCTAGTAAAATGATGTAAAATATCTCTCCATAAACATTTGATACATTAAATTTATATATAGGGATGTATAACATCAATATTTTGAATACATGATAATTTTAAAATTTATTTTTAGTTAGAATATATTCCTTTTTTATTCTTTATATTAGTAATCTTTCAATTTTTTTTGGTAGTCCTTTTAAATGAAGGATCTTATGGTTCTGGGCAGAGTGGAAGTGCTCAGAGGTGGGATATAATTTAAAATTTCTTTTAATAATCATTTTCCAAAACCAAGTGTGATGATGTTTCACATAAAATTTATAATTAATTCATTTAATATTGGATGAAATAAATACCAGGGATTAAGAAATTTTTTGTTGGTGAGTGTTTATCATCTGAAGGGACCCTTTCGGTTTACCTTAATTGTGATGTGAGGATCGAAATATAGAATCACTCTATATGTGATCCACTAGTGTTCCTCTGATCTCTGTGAAATGCCACTCAATATTCAGGTGCTGATGTGTTGAGTAAAATATCTTGTGTTGTTCATTATTGATCACTAGTTCTTCGATCTTAATGAAATATCTCTTGCACTTTTGATTCTTGAGAGGAAGAGAGAAGGAGGATTTGGGAGAGAATTCCTTGTGTGAAAAAATTATCTATTCTCAATTTCAAACACTCTATAAAATGGACATATCCAACTATTTGTAGAGTCATTATTTATGTTAAAATATTATTTAATGGCATACTTACTATTAAATAACATTTATTACCTTTAATAAACCCCATGAAACAAAATAATAATTATAATAATTTTTTTTTGGAACGTAGAAACTTGCTCAATAAAAACCTTTTTGTAGTGGTCTTGTTAATTAATATTTGTCACCGAACTGGGCTTTTCCCATTCAAAATCCTCTATCATTTATTTATCAATTGAATAAATATTTTGTTCGTAAATAAATATTTAATTGACAATATAGAGAATAAATATTTATTAAAATATTCAATAAATAAAATAAATGTTTTATTCCCAAGTCGGTGAATGAATATTTATTTAATTTATGAGATCAACCTAACATGAATGAATTATTCCTCAAACTTGAGAATAATATTTATTCCATTAATTAAAATCAAATAGAAATTAATTGATATTAGTGGATACAGTTAGTATGTTCCCCTCTAGTATTCTTTACCATTGGAATTAGGTGGGGTTACCTAAAGTCCAAGTTAACTGTCAAGAAACGTGTTACAACACGGAAGAAAAATAAATTAATTTCAAAACATTGACAACCGCATATGAACACTATCATTGTAATATAATTCCTTTGTCAAAATATCTAATCAAGTAGGTTGCATAAATGTGTAACTAACCTATATTCTCAATGTGTCTTTTTTCACTATCTGAAATAAACATGCCATTATATCGTGGCCATAGAATTTAATGTGATGGTTCTATTCTAATATAATCTCCAATATATCAGCTTCCATAAAGATGGAAGGTAAAAATAATTCATTGAAATATTCATTAATGGCATGTGACTTGTGATGAACCCAACATATCTAAATTCTCTATGAACTATTATCATCGTGGTTTACAATACACATCTTTGTATGTGAGTTGTAAAATGAATTAATAAAGATATTAATGTCTAGGGACCATCACACACACACACACACACACACTCATAGATAGAAATATATGATGAAAAAAACATATAGAATTCCTACTGGAGGGTCTGTTCCCATAATCTGCCATCTTGGAGGTAAAAAATTGTGAACATCGTGAGAAGAATCATCATCCACTAATGAGTACTCCCACTTGATAGTCTATGTACTATGTGTCCCATCATAATATGTTATCCAACCACAAAACATTATTTTATAATATCATCATAGCACATTATGTTTCTCATCATAGTGGAGAACTTCTGGGACCTTATTAATGCGATGTACACTCTAATACATTATTACAGTAGAGTCATTCATAAATACAATTTTTTTAATAAATAGTTTTATTAATATTCAGTAAATTCAATATTCATGTAATCAAAGTTTAAATAGTTAGTCCTAGGACACCACGTTCAAAAAACTCCAACTTAAACTAGAGCCAACAATCTATGACCTTCAGTCCACTAGACCTCACATGAAAGTCATGTTTCTACAGAGTCAAGGCTTCAGTCAAGGGGTCCTCTATGTTTTCTTCCATGCAAATACTACTCACTGCAACTTCACCTATCTATAAAAAATCCCTCAATATATAATTCTTCTGAGGTTTGTGATTCATCCTCGGATGTGGCCTTATCTCATTTTCAAGAGCCACTACTACAGTATTATCATAATACAGTGTGATGAGATATTTACTCCTAGGTAGCACATCAAGCTCTTGGATGAAGTTGTGCATCCATACTACTTATTTAGCTTCCTCAAAAGCTGTAATATACTCAAAATCTACTGTATAATCTACAACCACATCCTTATTTGAGCTCTTCCATCTTACAACAACTCCATTCAAAGTGAAGATATATCCTATTTGTGACTCCATGTAATCCTGATCCATTTGGAAGCTAGAATATGCATATCCACTGATGAATAGTTCTTCATATTCTCTATAAACCAAGAATATATCATTAGTAAACCTAAAATAATTAAGGATAGTCATGACTTTCATCCAATGGTGGTCACTTAAATCAGCTTGATATATTACTGCCACAAATAATGTGCATGATACGTCTATCCTTGTATACATCATAACATACAAAAACTGACCCAATCACAGATTCGTATGGAATCCTTGTCATTCTATTTCATTCCTCATGTGTCTAAGGACACATTTTCCTAGAAAGTTTAATTACTTGTGATGATAGGAACAATATCCTCTTGGAGTGTTAAATATTTAATCTCTTCAGTATCTTTTCAATGTATGTACTTTGAATTGGGTCTAGAAACCTCTAAGACTAACAATGATGGATATTGATCTCAATAATATATACTACATGACTCAACTCCCTCATATAGATATATTTATTTGACTACACCTTAATAGACTTTAATACTAATATTTCATTTCCAATGCATAATATGCCATCAATATACACTATTAAAAAAAGAATGCACTCCCACTAAATTGTTTAGAGACACAAAACTCACATTCATTCTTTATCAGACTAAAATATATTATGTCCTCATCAAAACAATTGTTTCATGACTTTGAAACGTTCCTTAATACATAAATTGATTTTTGAAACTTGCATACCTTGTCGGAATCCTTTTGAGTCACAAAACCTTTGGGATGTGTCATATAGACTTCTTCCTGAAGGTTCTAATTAAGTAATGATGTTTTTACATCCATTTTATAAATTTAATAATTATGAAAATCCATAATGGAAAGTAGAATTCTGATGTATTTTAACATTGAAACTGGTGAAAATGTTTCATTGTAGTCAATACCTTGAGGTTATTTAAACCTTTTCGCAACCATTTGCGCCTTAGAGGTAATGAATTTTCCTCCCATGTATTGTTTCATCCTGAATAGCCATTTTAAACCAAAGGAATTTATATCTACTAGAGGTTCTACCAATACCCCAACAATGTTTTAGGACATAGAATCCATTTCAGAATTCATGGATTCTTTCACTTGAAAATATTTGCGCCACATACTACTTTATTATAGGTTATAAGATCATTATTATCAACAAATAACGAGTCATCATATCCAATGACAATAATACCATACTGTTATAGTTCGCTAACCTCTCTAGTACCCCCCTATGAAATTGTGTCTTAGGAACAACATCTTCTTCCACTGGGATTTGTGGAATTTGTTCCCATGGTAACTCTTGTGTATCTTGAGCCTAGAATTAATTAAATTTTATCTCTCTCCCAATATCTCATTTATAGATAAGATCCTCCTCAAAAATGTGAGACATCATTCAACCACAACCTTTTTTATTGAAGGATTATATAGGTAACAACCCTTTTTTGGGATATCCTAGAAATACACAATTTCTGCCTCAGGGTTTAATATTTCTACTTGAATAGGCCATAAAAACTGCTTCAAAACCCCATACATGCAAGTTTGACAACACGAGTTTCCTTCCATTCCATAATTGGTATGATATACCATTTGTTTCTTTAGTTGTCACTCAGTTTAGTATGTATGATGTTGTTTGTAATGCGTAACCCCAAAATGATAATGGATGACTCAAATAAATCATCATTGATCTCACCATGCCCCATAAGGAATGGTTAATACCTTCAATTACACCATTAAACTGAGTAATATAAGGAGGAGTGAGTTTAGATGATATCCCAAAATCACGGAGATTGTCAATGAAGTATTGATTGATAGGTTCTCCACCGTGGTCTAAGCGAAGTTTCTTAATCTTCCTATCAAGATAGTGCTCAACTTGATTCTTGTATTGCATGAAATTTTTAAAAGAATTTGATTTATATTTCATTAATTAGACATATCCATATCTACTAAAATCATCATTAAAAGTATTGAAGTACAAGTACCCACCCCTTGTTTCAATAAGAAGTGGTCCACACACATCAATATGAACTTATTCTAGAATTTCATTATCTCTTAAACCTTTCTCACTAAAAGGAGATTTGGTTATACTTCCCAGTAAAATTTTGGGACAAACACTAAGTGGTTTTAGTTCAATAGAATATAAATATAAATCTTTATGTAATTTAGTCAAGAATTTTTCATTTACATGACCTAGTTAGGGATTCCAATGTTTTTTATGATATGAGTCTTGTGAAGTTAATTTGTCATTGATTTCCATTATTTGGTTTGTGTAATCCAACACATAAAGACCATTATTTGAATGTTTCTTGCCATAAGAAATGATAACATTATAAATGAAGCTACATTTATTCTCAAATTTTAAAATAAATCCTTTCATATAAAGTCTGGATACAGAAATAATGTTTTTGTTAACAAAAGGAACATAATAATCACCCTTTCAAACCAAAGTCATTATAGTTGAAAATTTTAGATGGTAGTACTTGATATCTACTAAAGAAAGTTTATCTATGTTGGATGCTTGAATATATAACTCTCCTCGTTAAATATTTCTGAATCTATTTGGTTCATATATTTGAATACATATGTGAGAATCAAAATCTGTATCTAATATCCTATATGTAGAAATAGATAAATTGAAATCAATAATAAATGAACATAAATATTCCCCTCTCTTCTTTGGTTGGGTGTATTTTTTCTTCCAGTTTCCCTTCCTTCCTGATGCGAAATAGACAACAACCCCATTCACTTACTTTTCCATTGATCATACTCTTCTTGGAAGGGTGTGAAGAATATTTAGGTGTAATTCTCTTTTCTTTACCTTTACATTTATTCACCATAAGGATATAAGTTTTTCACTCTTAGTTTCCTCATCCACTTGGATAAGAAGAGTAAGAATATCTGGAAGAGACTTATCAATGTTGTTCATATTAAATTTCACAACAAAACTAAAGAATATTTGAGGGAGTGATGGTAGAATGAGGTTGGTGTGCAGTTATTCAAAGAGTGTAAACCCTATAACATCTAATAACTCAATGTAGCCAATGAAATGGAATATGTGAGGCCTAGATAGGGAACCCACTCCAAGATTTCTCTAAATTATCACCTTGGAAATATCAACCCATTCCAATCTAGCTCTCTCATGGAAAATACCATGGAGGTACTCAATCATGCTATACGCTTCCATTTTTTTTAAGACTTCACTAGTTCACTAGACTTTGCTGAAAACATTAAACATTGAACATTGACCCTATCACTCAAATGTGTTTCATAGACATGAAAAAAATTCATCACCTACCTCTTTTGCAGGAGAATCAAACATTGGGGATTCTATCAGATTAGATTTCTGTTCATGGAGTAGTGCAATCCAAAGGTGTATAAACCACTCTTGGATTTTTCTCCCTATTAGAAGGTTATCTTTCTCCAATATTGATTTTAGGGATTATGTGGATGATGAAATTTTCATTTTATTCTAGAATTTAAAAGGGAAGATTATTAGTACATTATTTGATTACAAAAATTAGCAAGTTATAACAAATTAGATGTTATTATTTGGTTATTTATTAAATATCCATCTATATTATCTGGTCTCAATAGCCCTCACCATTGATCTAAGAATATTATTTTTTTAAAATTATAGTGTAAATGATCTCCAATTATTTTCTTAATGATCTATACTTTGACCATGGAAACCATAACAAATTAATTTGGCCAGCTGTATTTCCAACTATGGACTTACAACTCCTTGATCATTAAAGTGGATTCACATATCCTGAAATCTTGAATTAGGATTCCTCCACACTTTCCTCTAATTTTTTATTGAAAAGATGTTTTCCATTAAACTAAATAAAATTTTAATTAAGTCAACCCCAAACTATCAAGAGAAATACCCAATAAAAGTAAGTGTCCAAAATTTGGCCGTGTACTACACCTAGATTGATGGTTTTTTCCCAATTAAGTAATGAAAGTATTAAACCAAATTAATGTTTAGCTGGGTGATTTTAACTTATTATGCCAGAATTTTTTCTTGTTTTATCCTTTACGCATCTTGATAATATTATTTGGATGTTACTCTATTAATTAACAACGATAGATAAAACATTTATGCATAAATAATTTATTTAATTTTTATTTTTTCACATTAATTCATTTATGTATGTGATCATGATCTTACATCAAAAAAATAAATAATTCAATATAAATACAGAAATAATTAATCAAATGAACCATTAATGATTTTTATCTAATAATTGATTTAATGATTAGACATTAAATCAACCTTTGACCTAGGGGAAATAAATCCTTTTTCCAATCTTGGAATGAGTTAAAACATTCCACCTACCCACCTATGTATCACCTAGTTTGGCATCATTTTGGTTCCATATTGAACCTCCACTACATGCTTTGGGATGTTCTATTAATTTAAAATATTCATTACTCACATGCATTTGAGGGGAACCAAAGGACTGGTTAAAAGGGGTTACATAAATATTATTTGGTAGGTTGGTCCAACATAAGAATTGTGGTATTGATGAATCTCAATCCATCATTTAAATTAATATTAACTAATTAAAAATCATGAAATAAATTAAATTAAAACATCCAACAAATTACATTTGTCTTGGTAAATCTCATGAATGTTCAAACATGGAAGAATTACACAAATGTAAATTGAAAACATTCAGTTTTTATTCATTCTTTAATTATTTAAGATAAATGTGTATGGATTAATTAACTAACTAATTAATTAACGAATTAATTTCATCTAATCATAATGATCATCTGATTTTATTTCTAGACACCCATAACCAATGGAATTCATGGAAAATAAAACACCAAACCAATAACGAAATATTAATTACAATAAACTAATTATGAATTTAAAGTTATTTAAAACCATTATTAAAGTTTTAAAACACACAATCTTGTACAAATCCATAAAATGAAGTTTTAATGTGAAATTTTCAAATTTAATTTCATTTTAATTTTTTTCATTAATTGGAGACTAAACAATGTTGTCATGCAGCTTCACATCCTATACCTCGGTTTCTGTATATCCAAGTCAGACGCCTTGGGATTCGGAATGTAAAATCAGTCAGAGTATATTGTGTGTAAATTCCAGCTACACACCCTCTATCCCCTTTCCATGTGTTTGGTTGGACGAGTTAGCACATGTTGTGACATAAAAGTATTACGTGTAATTAATTGTTCAACGCATCTAGATATAGTGCAGATGAGTAAACATTATTTGATCCAACAACATGTCAGGTAACCCAGTTTTACCTGCCAAAGATTTGGAACTTATTAATGGAATCTATGTCATTTTGTTATCAAATATTTATGAAAATTAAACATTGAACTGAAATGATTAATATGTCGGTAACATATTAATTCACATTTGATGAAATAATGAATAATTTGAAAAGAAAATCTGACTATAATTATGCATAGAACAAAAATCAAATAGATAATTATAAATTTAAACATGTCCTCTATTATACCACATGATGGTTATAGGTTTAGTATAAGCATGAAGAGGTCGGACATATATTAAAATTTATTTTAATAATCATTTCCTAAAAGCAAGAGCCAGGATATTACACGTCAAATTTATAATTAATTTATTTAATATTTGATGGAATAAATATATTAGCTTAGGATATTTCTTTTATGGTGATTATTGATCATCCAAAAAGACCTTTTTGTGTTACCTTAGTTGAAGTGTGAGGATCCAATGATATAATTCTTATAGCGGTAATCCATATGTGCTCCTATGATCTTTGAGAAATACCACTCGATCTCTGGGTACAAGCATGATGAGTCGAATGTTTTGCGTTATTCGTTCTTGATCGCTCATTCTCCCATCTTGAAAAAATATATGTTGTACTTCTGATTCTTGATAGGACGAAAGAAAGTGGAGTTGAGAGAGAATTATTTGTGCACAATAATTCTCTATTATCAATTTGAGATACTCTATATAATTGACATAACTGTTTATTTATAGATTTATTATTTAAGGTAAAATATTTTTTGATTTCATACTAGGCATTTAATAACATGTATTACATTTAATAAATCCCAATCTAAAGAATAATAAATATATTATTGTTATAATTTTTTGGCATGTGCTAACTTGTGAAATAAAAAATATTATGTTACATCCATGTTAATTAATATTTATCATCAGACTTTATCTTGGTCCATTTAATCTTCTCTATAATTTTTTTAATTACCAAATATATATTTTACTCATAGATAAATACTTTATTCACAATATTTTGAATAAATATTTATTATAATTTTCAATAAATACAATAAATTTTTTTCCCACACTAGAGAATAAATATTTATTTAAATTATGTGATCAATATAACATGAATAAAATTATTCTACAGACATGAGAATAATATTTATTCTACTAATTAAACGCAAATATAATTTAATTGTGATTAACAAAAAAATAGTGTGTGAACCTCTAGGATTATATCTCATTAGTATTTGGCAGGTTTTATTAAATTTCAAGATTAATATCTTGCAATGGGTTAGGGCAGAAAATATAAAAAACTTAATGTCTCAAAATCGATAAATATATATGAATGCTCACTTCGTAATATAACATATTTGTCAAAATATCTCGTAAGGAAGGTTTCATAACTGTGTCACCAACCTATATGCTTGATATGTTTTTCTTTGATTGTCTGAAATAAACACATCACGACACCATGACTATTAAATTTAATGTGATGGTTATATTCCAATTAAAGGGACAACATATAATCTTCTACAAATATGAAAGGGAAAAAATCCTTCCTTTACTTATTCATTAATGACATGTAACTATTGACACACCCAACATATCCAATTTCACCAAGAATTATTATCATCATGGTTAAAAAATGTACATTTAAGTATGTGAGTTGTAACATGCATTAATAATAATCTTATAGTCTAAGGACCATCACAGATGCTCATATATAGGAATATTAGATTAACCCAAGACTTGTGGAATTCCTACTGGTAGGTGGGTTCTCATAATCTCCCTTCTTGGATATTACCAAGTGAAAACTTTATGATATGAAGCCTCAAATGCTTATGAGTAATCAAACCTCACAGTCTATGTACTAAATGTCCTATAATGGTATGTTACCTAACCAGAGAACATTATTAGATAATATCATTGTAGCATATCAAGGTTCTCGTCATAACAGGGAACTACTATGACCTTGTAAATGTGACATATAGTCTAGGACATAACTACATTGGAATCATGACTAACAACAAAAAATATTTAAGAATACGTTTTATTAATATTCAATACATTTAATATTCTTGTAATCAAAGTACAAATAGTTGGTCCTAGGACACCAACTCTAATAGGATCTCTAATGAAGAAAATAAAGTGGGGTAAAATGACATCTATAAAAAGAATCTAATGAGAAAATTACTTATGATTTTTTTCCTGAAAATTACATGTTCAAATTAACTTAAAAGAGAGATATATATTTTTGAATCATACATTGATCCTCTAAGACAATATCAATAAGATATTTGTTGCACCGAGTGGTTTAAAAATTATAATTAGAATATATAAAACCTAAAACGAATAAATTATTACCACCAATCATATTTCTAGAATGAAACCTTCCCTACCTTGATGATCCACTTAGAGATTTAAAGGATATATTGAAATGTGGGTGAATTATATTTATAAATAAATCAATTCCATGGTCCAAGTTCAAAATTAATATGACATAGTTGGTGTCTATGTTTTCATTTGAACCACGTTAATCTATGTTGAAGGTTGATAAAATCTAGGACATATACATGAAAATACTGGAAAGTTGAAGATGGATTTACATGGATAAAATGTATATTGGGAATGTTGTGTTTTTTTTTTCATTAATTCATTCCATTATATAAAAAGAAGTTTAAATCCAACTCATAGATCTGTTGTTAAGAGAAGACTTCATGGAAATATATACTATTCATGTTCTTTTTATTTTCTTATAGTGGGTGAGGTTTTGTGATTATTGGAAGTCATTGGCGAGGTTTAGTGAAAAATATATAGTAAAGGAATGTATTTTTTCATATATGTATCATGAAAGAGTTTATATAAAGCATTTATGACATGATGGGAAATATTTTTCTGATGGATGGATCTTATATAGTAGATAAAAATATAGTAATTTGTGAGAAAATAGTAGAAGTTTAATGAAAAAATAAGAAAAAAATGTATGTGGAGTTAGATTGATATTTGAAAATTGGGAATAGTTTCTATTTTTCTATGAAAGGATTATTTTATGTGGCACCATGTAGCATTAAATAAATGGAGTTTTTATGAAAAATGATTAAACAATAATGGAAAAATTTTAATATTTTGAATAAATTTTATGGGGTTATTTTCCTATAAATATTACACCAATATATTCCTTAGATACGAATAAGGAATTAATGGAAGATATAAGTGATTTAATCTCTTAATTAATTAATGGAAGAACATGATGGAGGTCTATATAAGGTAAAAAAATAAATATGTTTCATGAAATGTAACCATGCTGAATTTTCTTGATGGGAAGACCATGAAGGAGTTTCTAAAATGGTAAATGAGGGTATAATTGTGTAAAGTTCATTAGTGTGTATAACATTGATTCTGAATTATCTAAATATTTAATCTAACATGGATGTTAATATTTTTTAATAAACCCAAACATATGCTTATTTGGAGTATAATTTTTTTCCAAGAGATTTATTTAGAGATTAGGTGTTTCATTGGAGAACCATATTCTAGATTTCATGATTCATAGAATATTTCATATTAAGGATAAAATTTAATTGAAATTCATATCAATAAACTGAAAATTCATCCCTGAATAAATGGTTGAATATTGATTAAAAAAGAGTGTCCTAATAGGGGTAGTGTGCTATGACCTACACATCATTATAAAAGAAGTGATACTGACATTGAGTGAACATGAGTGAAAACTTTTATCCATAAAACTATTTCATCTATGTGGGATTTGATACATCAATTATTTGTTGGTGTGTTCTCCTAAGACACATACCTTTGCGGTTTACCATGTTACACTGTTTCATCTAGTTTTAATTTTTAATTTTTAATTTGGTTAATGTTATAATTACTTCAATATCTTTAACATCTCTTTACCAATATGGTAACAATATCCAACATGATGTGTGAAAAAGTTCACACACTAATTCACCCACCTTTTAAAGTGTGTTTTGGGTGTCTTGTTCATAGTAAGTTGTATCAGAGAAAAATATTTTAGTAACTAATTATTCCACATGAATTTTACCATAATACAGAAAAACATGAATGTAAAAGGAGTACCCCTATGTGATTTTTAAGGTTACCAAATATAGAAAAATATAATTATATCACATTTATTCTATCTTAGGTATGACATTTTCATTGCTACAGATGATATTTATTTAAGTGATGCCTCATTATTTTCCATGATTTATGCAACTAGAAAGTTTCTCGATGCTAAAACCAAAACTCTAAATTCCTTATCTATATCTCTATCAATCCATTTTTAGTATAAGGTTATGAGTTACTCTATTTCCATGTCCATTTTGGATAAATTAGCCTATATATATTATAGTTTCATTAATGTGAATAAGGCTATGATTCAGTGATGCATAATAAGTTTGATTATTCGATAGTGTATCTTGATAGAAATTTTATTTGGTTCTTTTTTCTAATCATTAATCTAAATGGACATATTTAGGTTATTAGTTAAGAAATAAAAGTTATTAAAATTGTGAATAAGATCTTATTATGGTTTCCATATATTTATAATCTAATGGGGATAAATCATTAAGAGACAACCATGGAATAACTATCATTAGATGATTTATAAAGTGGTCTAGTTGCTTATAAAATTATTTTAAAACTTAAAGGAAAATAAAATCCCAAAAAAGGAGATATCAATTATGGATATGAAGAAATATGACCTTGTATATGGTGGAAATTACGAATAATATACCAGTGTTGAATTTATATTTCTTATTATAGAAAATTAAAGAGAGTAAGGGGTAATATTTATTTGAAAAAAACCTTTTCATGTTTTTTTGGGTAGAGGTATGCACACTATATTCATATCTCTAATGAGGTTTGAAGATGATGATTGGGGTTTAATAGAAATCATAGAGGATCCACTTAGGTATTTATGTCCTAAAATAAATTTTAAAATTTTAAATTCAATTGGAAGTAAATTTTGGAGGAAAATATTTATCGGAAAATAAGAAGTTATTAGTGAATATTATTTTGAGGAAGTGAAAATGGAATTTAATTATGATTCAAAAGTTATTTGATGGAATCTATTCTAAAATTATAGTAAAAAAGGGGAAAAAATTAAAATAATGTCAATATTTATCTCATGATCAAACATAAGGTTAATCTTAATGATATTCAAGCTCAAATGAAGAGAAATTAATTGATTTATGGTTTTTGGAAATAATATTTTTAATATATGGATTAACTCAAAGCTGAGATTTAATAAATAGAAAATGAATTAAAAGTTTATTCACCCAATCAAAGAAACCAAGTATTACTAGATAATTTCTCGATGAATACAAAATAACATGATAAGGTGGTTCGTGATCTTAATTCTTATGTAAAAGAGTGAATAAAGAAGGTTTAATACCATGAAGAAGAGGTGTTCACATTGGGAAATGAAATAAATTATGAAATTAAATCAAGCGATTTAAATATGAAGTTATATGTTGGAATGTTCTATAAAAAATGTGTATTAGAAAGATAAAAATTAGGTTCAATAGGTATTAAGAACGTAAAAATGATCTTGATATTAATACCAATACATATAAAGTTGGAACCATGAAAACTCAGAATAAAGGGATGAATATGTTTGATGATATCTGATTCATTATAAAGAAATTAGAACCATGGATAAGGAAAACTCTGAAAATGTTAGTAGAGTGTTGGAGATATTCATAAATAGTTTATGGTTAGTCAACAACCACTGATCTATTTGAAGGATGGAGACATGTGGATGTTTGGAGGTGAGAATATAATTTTCCTTTTGAAGTGCCAATTTTTTGGATATGTTGACCACACTATGTCTTATTGTGAAAAGTTAGAGAGATATTTTAAGGTATAAACATCCTGAATTCAGAAAATAATAATTTGACCATATCCTTGATCTCATAGAATTTTTTATCGATATTTATTTCACTGTTCTAATTTGGTAATGAAGTTGTTGATTGTAGAAAAAGATGAAATTTTAACTACTATAATTAATTCCACATATATATGAATAAAAATTACCTAACATTCTTGTATTGAGAAACACATAGTCCTTATTAGAATAAGAAGAACAAGGGTAGATTACACTGAAAATATTGTAGAGAAAAAGGAAAGGTCTTCTAATGCCTCAAATCAATCAAGCATCTCTTGAAAGGAAAAGAAGATGAGTGCAGATGATAACCTGTATGGAATAAATTTCAATGAATAAAGAACAATATCACCTAAAATCCGGATAGTTGGTATTTATATGAAATTATAGGTAACATTAATCTCTTGAAAGATGTGAAGGAATGAGTTGATGTAATATTTTTACTTGGTAATAACAGAGCTTTGAATAAAAAAGATGCATTGATAACTAATTAGTTTCTGATATATAATTAATACATAAGTACTTCATGGGGATTAATTATGACACAACCTATTTAGTTCAAGTCAAATCACTGACACTAGGATTGAGGTACATTTATCTTAAAGGGGTTTAAAAAAAATGAGAGGACAATAACTCACTCACTAGAGGATGGAGAAAAAATAGTAATATATACTAGGTAGACTGTAAATTAAAAACCAATATCTTTATAGTGTAAGAGGAGAAAAAAAGAACACCAAAGGATGGGCCACATTTATTAACAAATATTTTAAAACTTATGTAATATAAAAGTTATGACAGACATTCAAAATCAGTTGAATGACTATTAAAATACATGTGATACCTGTATATTTGAAAAGATGGTTCAAAATTCTTATAAGTAGAAGAAGAAAAAGGCATCAAATATAATTGATTTTATTTACACTAATGTATATGGATTGATGAATATATCACAAAATGACCTATATTATATTCATATGGAGAAAAAAAGTCATGGTTTTCATAGATATTTATTAAATTAGAGTGGAAAATGAGACTGGATAATCAATTAGAATCCTATGATATGATTACTGAATAGTGAAAGTATCTATTTAAGTGTAAAAAACCAAAAAATCATGACATTAGTAATGATGTATTTTTATTGAGGACTCCTCAATAGAATGTAATTATTGAATGAAGAATTTAGATGGTAAAAAATATGTATAGGATATCACTCATTAAGAGTTTCATATCTCCCCACTATTGAAAGGAGGTGGTACTAGTTGTGATGCATACCACAAACTTAGAAATTCTAATACATTGGAGGTGAGGTAACCCAATGAAATGTGACTCTAAAAGAATAACCCCTGGAATCATTTTTGAGACATTGGATATCAATTAATTATTCAAATAAAAATTTAAATCATGTAATGTATAGAAATGTAACATATGAAAGAGTATTTTTCTGCTAATCAATAGAGTTCATGTCCTATTAATTATAAAAAAAAAGTCAAAATAAAATTGTAAAGAGTAATAACATCAAGGTTATTAAAGAGTATGCTGGAATTAGTTTTAGATGTAAAAAAATTTATGACATATATGGAGATAATGATGATGTTGACATAAATTCATAAGTTGTTCAAGGTTCCATAAATAATAGATATTATGATGCTGAATCACATGTGGAGACCATTGCTGAGAAGAGTCAATATATTTGTCAGGGGAGATATAATTGAATATTAGTTTATCTATCTAATATAATTGGAAATTTATCACAACAAACACAATGATACAGGATGCCGAATTTAGGGTGTGATTCTCAATTATCAATGGTGGAACTGATGTCATTTGAATAAGTGGTGAATGATGAGCCATGTGTTGGATCCTTGAATGAAGAATTTTATGGAATTTAAAATAATAAATCAGTGGAACTTATGGGTGAATAGTGAACATCACAATGTGATTGGAACAAAGTGGATATTTTGGATTAAATTTGATAATAATTATAATGTGATATGAAATAAGGAATTTATGATGTATAAAAGATATTGAAATTTTGACAGATATGAAATTGAATAAAAAATTTCACCAGTTTCTTTGATTGTGTATATTAAGATCTTTTTGGTGTGGGCAATTTGAAGAGGATTCTATTTTTATAATATGAATTTAAAAATGTAATTCATGAATAGTGTAATGAAATTATAGTTTTATATTGAATAAATGGTTGGATTAATAATTATCAAAGAGTAAAACAAACCATATAGGTTAAATAAAACCATTTATTATCTATAACAAGCATCATCAGAATGGTATGCACAAATTGACTCATATTTAAATAATTTTCAATTTAAAAATGGAATTATTAATCACAAGAATTATTTTAATACATTCAAGGAAAAAAATTCATGGTGCTTATATATGTGGATAATTTTGAATTTGGTAGAAGTCTAAAGAGATCTATGGAGGAGTTTGATAATTTCATAAGGTTATAATTTTAAAGATATATGATTAAAAGAATTGTTGAGTGGCTCCTTTAACCCCTCAATGTTATTGATATTTAAAAAAATCTATAAGTTTTATTCCTCCAATATAAGTATTTAAATTCTTACTTCATTGTTTTTATAATAACAAAAAATTAATTTTTTTATATGTCTAAATATTTTTGTTCGTGTAATTATAATTTCTCGTAGCATGATTATGTTTTAATATTATATTAGTTTTTCAATATTTATTTTTCATTTTTTCATCAATTATATTATCAAATATTTTTAAGTGTTTTCTTTAGTTTATCACATGTATTAATTAAAATAATTATTTAATTTGATTGAATATTTTGATTCTTTACTTTATTCATCTTTAGATTTCAAGATTTGACAAGTTATAGGATATTATACATTTTTCAAATTGATTCCCTAGGCTAGAAACATCCCAAGGGACCTTGAAATATCATTTAGACACATTTTCTTCTATTCACGTACATCAAAAATACTATTAACACATTTTCAAATTGAAAAATAATTTGACCTTAGTGAATTCATGTAGCCAAATGTGGATCCATGTAGATGATTTTCTAAAATCCGTTACCTTATGTATATTGACAATACCTTCATCTAAAAATTACAAATTAGTGATTATTTTTGAATAATTAATCTAAAAAAAATTTAAACATTTAATCAGAATACATAAAACTATGAATTAATCTCTATCATGTTCTAAATTAGGTTATATGTCACTCTATGTTTTTATCTTGAAATATATAGTTTTCAGAACAATTTTTCTACTATATTTTAATGGTAACTTGAGATATAGAAGTTGAATTTAGGTTATTTTTGATTTTATATAAAGATAATTAAATTTTATAAATAAAAGTAAACTGGTTATAAATAAAATTAATATATTTATAAAGAAATATTTATGTCTTAAAATAGATAAGACAATCTGTTTAGAGATTTCCAAAATTGCCTATATGAATTTTTCTATATGATAAATAAAATTATGTGAGAAAAAAAATATTTGGATACTCAAATATATGAGAAGTGTCTATTACATGAATAATTTGTATACATTGTGATAAGTGGTTACAATCATTTAATTTTGTGAAGTGGCTATGTGAAATTCCTTACGTAAACCGAGAATGTGATTTCCATTATGTAAATTGGATATGTGAATCGAATAAGTAGATTCGGATACCTTGGTTCACTTATGTAAAATGTATTTGTGAATTTACTTAAGATAAATTTCTACGTGAAACTATTATGTGGATTATCCTACGTTGTTAAGATAGTTTTGTTATTTTTTTATAAAGAACTAGAAAAATGATCTCTTTTACATAGTGTTTCACATATCATTTTTCTGGTAGTTTATTATTAAAATTTGTAGTGTTTTATTTTATCTAAAATTAGTCATTTATTATTTATAAGTTGCGAGAATAGGTCTTACATTGTTTTATGTACAATTCAATAGGTTTTATTTGAGATTAATATTGTATTGATATCCATACTGAAAATTTTGGAACATTGGATATTCAAATGGAAAATTACTGGAACATGTAGAGTTTCTCTCGAATATTCTCTAGGTGTTTTTCATGAATATCAATATATATTATTAAATATTGTGTTCATATAATTCAAAGACATAATTATTATGGATATTAATTTTCTCTCTTCTCTGAAAAATACACGTTAATCATTTATTTTGAATATAAGAATGAGAAAAGTTCAAATTTAAATTTGGAATATGAAGAGTTAGTCTTCCATGATTTATAAATTCATTACAACATATTTATTGTCAAATTTTATGGATATATTCACATCTATATTAGTTTTTAATTTATTCTTTGAATAATTTTTTGTGTACAACATGTTTTCCATTTTGTAGTGTATCAAAGAAAATTAAAATATACATCGACGTGAAGTTTTTATCATTGGAATCTGTGAAGTAGATTCATGTCATTTTAAGTAAAAAAATGTTCATTTAATTTTGGTTTATAAAAATACTGAGGCATACTAAAAGTAAATAGTGACATGAGTCTTCTTTTGATGCTATGTGCTACAGAGCTTGAAACTGAGTTCTAGTGCTTAATTATTCAACTGCCTATAGAAGAAAACTACTGGTTCTCAAATCATAAAGGTTTCAAAATCTTTAATGACATGAAAATTACTTAATACAATCACCAAAAAATCCATAAATAATCATTTTATAGGTTAAACTATTTTATTTTTTCCCTAGGTTGTAACTATCCGAGTTTTATTGTCTCAAATTTTGGTTCTTGAATGAGGTTATAAAACCTTAATAATTGGTATATTTGAGTTGGAAATGTCCCCTAAAAATAATGGGTTTAGTCTATCCCTATAGTGAGTGGGTTCCTCTTAACCCATGAAATACCAGTGGAAATTATAGCTACTGTAAAAGTCTGGGTTTATTTTATCCGATAAGGAAAATTGGTTCTTCTTGACTCATATCATAGAAGAGGTTTGGAATATGGATTTGAAAGTCATGGTTTTGTCTCCACCTATAAAACATAGGGTTAGTCTTTCTCCCATAAAACACTAGGTTTTTTCTAAACCCAAAAAAAAATTATGTTATGATTGATCCTATAAAAGTCCAAGTTAGTTCCTCTCTTATAATAGGTATGTTTATTGTTTGAACTCAAAAAATATAAGGAACTTGGGTTGACCTCTAAGTGATAAAATAGAAGGTGAAAAGAGTTGTCACTCTCCTTCAAAATCGATAAACAATAGTGGGTATAATACACCTAATTATTTTGTGAAGATTAGCATAGGATCATTTCATCAAAAAACTATAAAAATATATTGTTCTTATTTTTTAATTTCTTTCAATTTTTATATCTATTTTCTAATATTTACATGGTTGAAATTTTAAAATTTATGCTGATCGCTTTAAACACTTATAGTTTTAACTAAGAATGATTCTTAAATAAAGAAAATCCACCCCCATATTTTCCATTTACATAACCCCTTTGGGAAATAACATTTGTTATTAGAGTGATGATATTATCAGGATAATTTTAGTTAGTTTTTATTCTTGTTACCAAACACTTGGTATCAGTGTAGGAATCTTTTTGAGGATACGTTACTTTTTCACTTTTTTTGACACCATACAATAAATACTATATCTTGGTTCTCTTAAAGAGATTTATTAAAATCTATTTTCTTTAATTATAGAAAATTTGGACACATGAAAAAGGACCATCCATCCATGAAAAGGGAAAAACATAAATTTCCTGAGGGGATAAAATTCATGGTAGTTCAAATTTGAACTTATATTTTTCCAATGTTATTTTTTAACACTACAAGAAGGGTATAAATATTAAAACTAATTTTATAAAGCTGAAAAATTTAAGTAAAGTCAAGAAGAAAGAGAAGAAATTTGTAAATACTTGGATTTATTATGAAAGTTCATTAAAAAATGATTAAAGTACAAAAGAAACAGAAAATGTTTAATTTCATGAAAAATATTATTAGGTAACATTTTAACAACCAGGTTCTATTTAATGTGATATTGGTTTATATACTGTAACACCCCGACCCTAGTTACCCAGAGTCGGTGCATTATTACATAACATTGGCATGATCACAAGAAAGATCAAATCTCGAAAGACTGATTGGTTTAGTAGCCTTGGAAACACCAGATATATTCATAAGTTTTACATTACTTCATAAAATGAAAAACTACTACAACAACATAATGTCTCCACATTCCACACTATTATCCCCTCACAATATCCCTGAAGGTCATTCATAACTTACTTCTTCACTTCCTGGGAAAATTAAAACATGGAAAAGGGGTGAGCTCAAATGCCCAGTAAGGATAACAATATAGCGGAAAATTTCATAAATAAGAATAAACATTTAAGGCAATGTATAACTAAAACAAAAGCCTTTTAAACTTGAACATCAACATAATATGGAAAAAGTAAAATGAAATAATGCCATTTACTCATTCACATGGATATTCTACTAATCAAATAATCACACGCAAAATCACTAACCACTTTCATAATGTTGGAATGCATAATGCCAGACTATCATAACCACGTAGTCTAGGCCTCGTGCCAAGACCACAAATAAGATTTTGTCAAGGCCTCGTGCCAAGACACTAGTTTGTCTCATGATACCTACCGATGCATCGAGGAGCTATAGCGGGCTCCACCCGTCACGTATTAAGTCCAATGCATTCCCATATGAAAAGGTTTAAACATAACATAAACATTCGTATTAAAACTAGCATAAGAAATGTCAATAATTTCACCATAAACCATGAATGGTATAAAATAACACATCCACAGTCAAACATATCACAAAACCTTCAATACAATATAGAAGTTTTTTATTATAATAAATCAACTTCAGATAAGCGTAAAATCCATCAAAGGATGTTGACATAGATGAAATCAAAACACTTTTTAGAGAAATATCTCTTTCTATTTTTGAAATCATTTAAGAGCCATATAAAACAAAAAATTTTCTTGAAAATATTATTATAAGCTTGTAAGGAAAGCTTTTAAGATTTTATAACGGCGGAAAATAACCGCACCCGCCGTATAAGTTAAAAAAGACATTCTTACCTCAATTTTGTCGAAAAGGTTAAAAAGGACATTGTTTTGAAAACGACGGGAAGATTCCTCTTATAAAAAGTCAAAAAGGGTATAAATGACTTTAACCCATATTCTTATCAATAATAAAAATGTTTTGAAATACATTTTGAAGAAACATGGATGTGGATGATAACGAGGTCCCAGTAGATAATTATGTATAAACAACCTTGGATAATGAAGAGGTTGTGAAGTAAACCCTTACCTTGTACTTTTCCATGGTTGGGGTAGGTTAACCTCCTGTATAATGGTGAAATAGTTATTATTAAATTATACAAGAATCATATACATTCATATGATATCATATATGATCTTTTAACATTGCTTTGTTAACAATATCTTAGATTTATCGTTGTTTCGGGTGTTAACGTACTCGTTTTCTTATATGTTTTGTTACGTAAGTCATGTTTTTCATGGATAGGTTGTATCTTATTCATAACCAGAATGATATCATATCCTTAAACATTATTTTTAAATCATCAAATGATAATTATACTTGAATGGATACGACGGAGAATGAATCTCATCGCGTTCGTGGAGACGGTAGTCCGTACGTACGCACGAGCGACAATATCATTATTTTGATATTAAAATAATATATAATTGGATATTATATCATATATAAAGAATCATTATCATGTTATATTTATTATTTACATGAATTACATATCATTATTATACCCATCTAAATAATAATATATTGAATAACAATTACACCACGACGTGGAGACGGTAAGCCGTACGTACGCACGTATGGTGACATGTCATTCAAATGATGGGTAGAATACTGAATATGGTTGTTCCATATTTATAATAACATCACAGTATATAGAAGATACTGGAGTTATAATTTTAGAATTGAAATAATAAACAAAGAGGGAGTGGAAGTAGAAAGAAACATGAAAGAGGGTGATGAAAATGTTACCTATTCTTCGGGTTATTCCTTTTGATTTGATCAAAAGGACTCCTTAGGATGGCTTTCTGACTAAAGTAAAGCTTCTAGGATGAAGGTACAGAAGTTGGGAGAGTATTTGGTCAGAGGTTGGCCGAACCAAAAGGCTTGAAAGTGTGAATAAGGTGGTAGAGTTGGGGGCCTTTTATAAGAGGAGAGGAGGGGATCTTTTGGAAAGATTGAAATGTTACATTATTGTACAATGCTTTTCGGATTCTAAAGGTCCCACACTTATATAATTCGTTTCTAAGGTGATAAGGGTTCTAAATCTCTTCATCCAATAGGCTTTGGACAAGTGTAAGCCTTGGATTTTGCATTATCTTCTCATTTTGTTTAAATCGTTAAATAATGAGGTCATCGCCGCATCATAATGATGTCATAAATAATTTAATTTATTTAATGTCTAAAAATTATAAACAAAATACTATGATGTAGGAAATCGTTTTAGCTTTCTAATGAATATTTATAATCAAAATTTGGACTTGTGTAATCCCACTTAAAAACTGTTTTAGTAAAACGACTCATGTTTGTGTCAATTTAATTTTAACATTAAATAAATATATATTAATGTCATTTTCCAACTAAAGTGGCTCCATGGGGTCCCCAAGTTGACCCATGGGTTGTCTTGGTCGGTCATGACTCATCCAATAGGAGTAGGACAAGTGTCATGCTCATCTCATATTATTAAAACATTATTTGTACCTTAAACTACACTAATTACCTCTAATCGCGATTAAGAACTTAAAAGTTACTATTCACCAAAAAATTATTTTAATCTCATTGAACCACATTTTAATTCTTAATGAAAACCATGTATGTCGGATTTTTGAAAATCAAATCACAGAAGTGGTAATATTTCATTTAAATGAAAAATCAGTTATTTAACTACCACTTAGTGGTTTCACTATTCATCAAAAATTGAAGTTTTTCAGAACAAAGCCAAAATTTCACCCTAAGCTATAATTGATATTCTGAATTCAAAAATGATGTCTATTTTAAAAAATTCCAAACATATAAGTTGCATTAATTAATTTTATAATTAATTCCCGCTGTTACAAAAAATGGCATGTTTCTAAGAAACAATTTATATCAAAAGATTGGCAATTGTTTATGTCCGATTTCAATGTTAAATTAATTCTAATGACCACCATTGGATAAAATGGTAAAAATATATTCTAATTATACTTTAAAACGACTAAATAGTATAATTTTTCACTAAAAATTTTTTTGATTTAAAAAGTTGTTTTTAAGTATTTTTCACTATTCATAAAAAAATTAGAAGTTCTCAGAAAAATACCAAAAATTCAACATAGGATAATTTCGATATTCCGAATCCAAAGATGAAGTCTATTTTGATAAATAAAATTTATAAAATTTCAAAAAGTAGGTATTACTATTCACAACGGCTAGCTTAATTAGTTGTGGTGTGTGTTAGAGCTCGAGGTTGCGTACAACACACGCTATTGCATTATTCGAAGGGAAACGTACCGTGGAAGCTTGGGGTGTTACATTCTCCCCTCCTTGAAATAATTGCGTCCTCGCAATTTCTAGGGTATTACTGCATAAAAAGACTCGGGTGGTTCTTCATCATAAGTTCCTCAGGTTCCCATGTTGCCTCTTCCATTTTATGATTTCTCCACAAAACCTTTACCAGACGAGTCGTTTGGTTTCTCAGCACCTGCTCCCTCACATCAAGAATCCTGACGGGCTCTTCACAATAGGAAATATCGGGTTCCAGTTCTAATTCCTAATAGGTGAGTACATGCGTTGGGTCAGGCATGTATTTCCTCAATAGAGATACGTGGAAAACATCGTGAACTTTGGAGAGATTTGGCGGCATCGCCAAATGATAAGCTACAGCCCCAATACGATCTAGAATTTCAAAAGGTCCGATGTACCTGGGACTCAAATTACCCTTCTTACCAAAACATATAACTCCCTTCCATGGAGATACCTTTAGGAAAACATGATCTCCCACCTGAAATTCCAAAACCTTTCTTCTGTTATCGGCATAGCTCTTCTGCCTACTTTGAGCTGATTTGATGTGGTTTTGGATTACCTTCACCTTTTCCATTGTTTCTTCCACCAGTTCTGGTCCCACAAGTTTTCTTTCACCAACGTCATCCCAACAGGTTGGTGTACGACATCTCTTTCCATATAACGCTTCATAAGGTGCCATCTGAATGCTTTAATGGAAGCTATTGTTATAGGAAAATTCTACCAGTGGTAAGTATTTATCCCACATACCCTGAAAGTCAAGAGAGCATGATCTCAACATGTCTTCTAAGGTTTGAATAGTCCGTTCTGATTGTCCATCTGTTTGAGGGTGATAGGCAGTGCTCAAACAAAGTTCAGTATCCAAGGCCTTTTGAAGACTTTTCCAGAATCTTGAAGTAAAATGAGGATCACGATCAGAAACAATCGATAGGGGTACTCCATTCAGTCTTACAACTTCATTAATATATAATCTTGCTAGACGTTCAAGTGGTAGATCCTCCCGTATAGCCAGAAAATGTGCTGACTTAGTAAGACGATCAACAATGAACCATATTGCATCATTCCTTCTAGGAGTCTTTGGTATTCCCATGACAAAGTCCATCGTAATGTTATCCCATTTCCACTCAGGTATGGGAAGAGGTTGTAATACTCCACCAGGATGTTGCCTTCCAGCTTTCACTTGTTGACAAACCATACACCTCGACACAAAATCAGCAATCTCCCTCTTCATATTGTCCCACCAAAAATGTTCCTTCAAATATCTATACATTTTGGTGCTCCCAGGGTGTATAGAGAAATTGGAACTATGAGCATCATCCAGCAATTCCCTTTTTAGATCAGTTATATCGGGAACACAAAGTCTCTTCCTGAATTTCAAAATTCCATCCTTATACACAAAGTCCCTCAATCTTCCATCATTCACATCTTTAATCTTCTTCTGAAATTCTTCATCATTGGTCTGAGAACTCTTAATCCTTTCTAGTAATGATGGTTTGGAAACCATTTGAAAAAGCATTGATGTTTCACCTTCCCTAGTTATTCCCATGTCCATCTTCACTAGATCCAAGAAAATTGGATCCCTTTCAATTCTCATCACAATCAAAACTCCATGGTCTTTTCTACTCAAAGCATCTGCCACCTTGTTTGCCTTCCCCGGGTGGTAATGTATCGTGCAATCATAATCCTTGAGTAGTTCAAGCCATCGCCTTTGCCTCATGTTGAGTTCTTTTTGTGTGAAAATATACTTCAAACTCTTGTGATCAGTATAAATCTCACATTTTTCACCATAGAGGTAATGTCTCCATATCTTTAAAGCAAAGATCACAGCTGCTAACTCAAGATCATGAGTAGGATAGTTTTGCTCATGAATTTTTAGCTGTCGTGATGCATAGGCAATGAACTTATCATTCTGCATAAGGACACAACCAAGTCCTTTCTTTGATGCATCACTATAAATAACAAACCCATCATTCCCCGATGGTAGAGTCAATACAGGGGCATTGACTAATCTTCTCTTTAGTTCTTCAAAACACTCTTCACAATCTTTTGTCCAGACAAATTTAATCCCTTTACGTGTGAGATTTGTCAATGGGTTAGCCAATCTGGAAAAATTCTGGACGAAACGTCGATAATAACCTGCTAAACCAATAAAACTGCGTACCTCAGTTATACTTGTCGGTGCTGGCCATTCTTGGATTGCCTTGGTTTTAGAAGGATCAACGGAAATTCCATCCTTAGAGACAATATGGCCAAGAAAAGAAATCTCATGAAGCCATAATTCACACTTGCTAAATTTCCCATATAATTCATGTCTTCTAAGAGTCTTCAGGATAATGCGTAAGTGATTTTCATGATCTTCGTGGATTTTGGAGTATACCAAGATATCATCAATAAATACAACTACAAAGTAATCAAGATATTCCTTGAAAACTCTATTCATTAGATCCATGAAAACAGAGGGTGCATTAGTCAATCCAAAAGGCATTACTGTAAACTCGTAATGCCCATACCTTGTTCGAAATGCTGTCTTTGGAACGTCTTCCTTCTTTACACACAGCTGATGGTATCCAGACAGAAGGTCAATCTTTGAAAAGTATTGAGCTCCATGCAGTTGGTCACATAAATCATCGATGCGAGGTATGGGATACTTGTTCTTTATTTTTATAGCATTGATCTCCCTGTAGTCAATCCACAACCTCATAGATCCATATTTCTTCTTAACAAAAAGAACAGGGGCTCCCCAAGGAGAAACACTAGGGCGAATAAATCCCTTATTACTCAATTCCTCTAGTTGTTTCTTTAGTTCAACTAATTCCACAATGGCCATTCTATAAGGGGTCTTCGATATGGGCCTTGAACCAGGAATTAAATCAATGGAAAACTAAACTTCTCGTTCTGGAGGATGTCCAGGTAAATCTTCCGGAAACACATCAACATATTCTCTCACAATAGGTACATCCTCTATTTGAATATTCCTTTCCTCACCTTCAGTAATTTCCTTCTCTTCCTCCCCAATAATTGAATTTAGTTGAGCTACTGGGGGTGGATCTAGATAAGAACAATGTGGCGACGATTCGGCTCTAAAGATAAGGTGTTCCTTATCATCATCATCAAGAATCGTAACCTCTTTCCTCTTACAATAAATTTTTGCATCATGGTCCAAAAGCCAATACATACCGAGGATTATATCAAATTCAATCATGGGTATGACGATGAGATCAGCAGGTAAAGAACATTTAGGTGCTCTAATGGGAACTAATCGACAAAACTTTGTTGCGATAATACTTCCCTTAGGGGTTTTGACCGACAACTCCCTTGTTAAATCAAATTGGAAATATCTTATTTTCTTAGCAAACTGGGAAGATATGAAACAATGCGATGATCCAGAATCAAATAATGCATTTTCTAAACTTGAGGAAACCATTAAATTACCTGCCACCACATCTTTCAGAGATTCTACCTCAGCAGTAGTGATAGCATAAGCTTGGCCTTGATCCCTTGGCCTTTTCTGAGGTAAGTTATCCTGACGCTTAGGACATTCATTTGCATAATGCCCCATCTCCCTGCAATTGTAGCACCGAACGTTGGTAGATTCCTTCTTCCCCTTGCAATCATGAGCATGGTGGCCTTTTTCACCACACTTGTAACAGACTCCCATTCCCTTCAAGAAAGTACCAGGATGTTTCTTCCCGCATTTACCACAAGATGGATATTCAACCTTTCCCTTCTTCCCTTTATTTCCATTCTCAGATTGATCAGCAGGTCTCTTCTTCTCTTGCTTTGCTTTAAAGTCATAAGACTTAGATAATTCCTTTTCCGTCTTGATAGCGCACGAGACAATACCTTCGTATGAAGAGAAGGTTTGTGATACTAAAGCTCGAAGGAGAAATGGTTTCAACCCATCAAAGAAACGATCAGTCTTACTTCTTGGGTTTTGTATGTAATCTGTAGCATACCTTGCTAACCTTGTAAAGTTAGCCTCATACTTTGCGACATTCTCATCCTCCTTCTGCCTCAGACTCAGAAATTGCCTTTCCATATCCACTCGATGGTCTCGAGGAAAGTATTTTTCTAAGAACATCTCTTTGAACTCCTGCCATTCCATGTTTGTTAATTCATCATCTTCCTTTGTGTTTTGAATTAGTGACCACCATTGATCGGCATCTCCAGTGAGGCGGTAAACTGCCATGATAACTTTTTCCCTTTCACTGCTCCCCAAAGCCTGAAATATTTTCTCTAGGGAATTTATCCATTGCTCGGCTACTAAAGTATTTGTACTCCCATTGAACGTTGGTGGTTGTTGCCTCATGAATCGATCTAACATTGATCCTCCACACTGTGGATCAGGGTGCTCCATACGGGTAAGGTTATTATTCATAACCTGAGTAAGTTGTCCCAGTATGGTGATTAGCTGATCAGCACCGGTTGCATCACCAGCCCCACTATAATTATCTTGAGCAGGAGGGCAATCCCTACATGGAGTGCGTGCATTGATACAGTTTCCATTCCTTCCACTAGGCGCCATTTCTAAACAATGGCATAAACTAGATCAGTTTATGAATCAAAATACATAATCCCATACTTATAAAACACTTAACATAAATTGAACTATTTATGGATATAATCCATAATCATAAAAATGTTTTCTTTGAGGAAGTATATACTCATAAGCCCTTCATAATGATTTGTAAAGAAAATGAGAGTTATCCTAAGCATATCCCCCGGGAGTGTCGTAACCAAGAGTGCAGCAAGGCCCATTGTCGTGCACCAGTTCCTATTCGAGTCTAGCTCAAAGCGGTGTTTTCAGGTTTTACCCCTAGGAACATCTGTGCCAGAGCCGCCTCTACCTGCTCGTATCCAGACAGGGATGTATTTCTCGGAAAACTCACAAAATCTCTACAATACCAAAATTCTACGAAGTTCTTCTATACTAATCCTCAAAGTTCATCTTAGGTCTATGTGCTCTAATCAGAGTTTATCTAAATCTAGCTTCCAAGGTTTGTACTAAACTTCCTCTGATACCAACTGTAACACCCCGACCCTAGTTACCCAGAGTCGGTGCATTATTACATAACATTGGCATGATCACAAGAAAGATCAAATCTCGAAAGACCGATTGGTTTAGTAGCCTTGGAAACACCAAATATATTCATAAGTTTTACATTAATTCATAAAATGAAAAACTACTACAACAACATAATGTCTCCACATTCCACACTATTATCCCCTCACAATATCCCTGCAGGTCATTCATAACTTACTTCTTCACTTCCTGGGAAAATTAAAACATGGAAAAGGGGTGAGCTCAAATGCCCAGTAAGGATAACAATATAGCGGAAACTTTCATAAATAAGAATAAACATTTAAGGCAATGTATAACTAAAACAAAAGCCTTTTAAACTTAAACATCAACATAATATGGAAAAAGTAAAATGAAATAATTCCATTTACTCATTCACATGGATATTCTACTAATCGAATAATCACACGCAAAATCACTAACCACTTTCATAATGTTGGAATGCATAATGCCAGACTATCATAACCACGTAGTCAAGGCCTCGTGCCAAGACCACAAATAATATTTTGTCAAGGCCTAGTGCCAAGACACTAGTTTGTCTCATGAGACCTACCGATGCATCGAGGAGCTATAGAGGGCTCCACCCGTCATGTATTAAGTCCAATGCATTCCCATATGAAAAGGTTTAAACATAACATAAACATTCGTATTAAAACTAGCATACGAAATGTCAATAATTTCACCATAAACCATGAATGGTATAAAATAGCACATCCACAGTCAAACATATCACAAAACCTTCAATACAATATAGAAGTTTTGTATTATAATAAATCAACTTCAAATAAGCGTAAAATCCATCAAAGGATGTTGACATAGATGAAATCAAAACACTTTTTAGAGAAATATCTCTTTCTATTTTTGAAATCATTTAAGAGCCATATAAAACAAAACATTTTCTTGAAAATATTCTTATAAGCTTGTAAGGAAATCTTTGAAGATTTTATAACGGCGGAAAATAACCGCACCCGCCGTATAAGTTAAAAAAGACATTCTTACCTCAATTTTGTCGAAAAGGTTAAAAAGGACCTTGTTTTGAAAAAGACGGGAATATTCCTCTTATAAAAAGTCAAAAAGGGTATAAATGAATTTAACCCATATTCTTATCAATAATAAAAATGTTTTGAAATACATTTTGAAGAAACATGGATGTGGATGATAACGAGGTCCCAGTAGATAATTATGTATAAACAACCTTGGATAATGAAGAGGTTGTGAAGTAAACCCTTACCTTGTACTTTTCCTTGGTTGGGGTAGGTTAACCTCCTGTATAATGGTGAAATAGTTTTTATTAAATTATACAAGGTTCATATACATTCATATGATATCATATATGATCTTTTAACATTGCTTTGTTAACAATATCTTAGATTTATCATTGTTTCGGGTGTTAACTTACTCGTTTTCTTATATATTTTGTTACGTAAGTCATGTTTTTAATGGATAGGTTGTATCTTATTCATAACCAGAATGATATAATATCCTTAAACATTATTTTTAAATCATCAAATGATAATTATACTTGAATGGATACGACGGAGAATGAATCTCATCGCGTTCGTGGAGACGGTAGTCCGTACGTACGCACGAGCGACAATATCATTATTTTGATATTAAAATAATATATAATTGGATAGTATATCATATATACAGAATCATTATCATGTTATATTTATTATTTACATGAATTACATATCATTATTATACCCATCTAAATAATAATATATTGAATAACAATTACACCACGACGTGGAGACGGTAAGCCGTACGTACGCACGTATGGTGACATGTCATTCAAATGATGGGTAGAATACTGAATATGGTTGTTACATATTTATAATAACATCACAGTATATAGAAGATACTGTAGTTATAATTTTAGAATTTAAATAATAAACAAAGAGGGAGTGGAAGTAGAAAGAAACATGAAAGAGGGTGATGAAAATGTTACCTCTTCTTCGGGTTCTTCCTTTTGATTTGATCAAAAGGACTCTATAGGATGGATTTCTGACTAAAGTAAAGCTTCTAGGATGAAGGGAGAGAAGTTGGGAGAGTATTTGGGCAGAGGTTGGCCGAACCAAAAGGCTTGAAAGTGTGAATAAGGTGGTAGAGGTGGGGGCCTTTTATAAGAGGAGAGGAGGGGCTCTTTTGGAAATATTGAAATGTTACATTATTGTACAATGATTTTGGGATTATAAAGGTCCCAAACTTATATAATTCGTGTCTAAGGTGATAAGGGTTCGAAATATCTTCATCCAATAGGCTTTGGACAAGTGTAAGCCTTGGATTTTGCATTATCTTCTCATTTTATTTAAATCGTTAAATAATGAGGTCATCGCCGCATCATAATGATGTCATAAATAATTTAATTTATTTAATGTATAAAAATTATAAAAAAAATACTATGATTTAGGAAGTCGTTTTAGATTTCTAATGAATATTTATAATCAAAATTTGGACTTGTGTAACCCCACTTAAAAACTGTTTTAGTAAAACAACTCATGTTTGTGTCAATTTAATTTTAACATTAAATAAATATATATTAATGCCATTTTCCAACTAAAGTGGCTCCATGGGGTCCCCAAGTTGACCCATGGGTTGTCTTGGTCGGCCATGACTCATCCAATAGGAGTAGGACAAGTGTCATGCTCATCTCATATTATTAAAACATTATTTGTACCTTAAACTACAATAATTACCTCTAATCGCGATTAAGAACTTAAAAGTTACTATTCACCAAAAAATTATTTTAATCTCATTGAACCAAATTTTACTTCCTAATGACAACCATGTATGTCGGATTTTTGAAAATCAAATCACAGAAGTGGTAATATTTCATTTAAATGAAAAATCAGTTATTTAACTACCACTTAGTGGTTTCACTATTCATCAAAAATTGATGTTTTTCAGAACAAAGCCAAACATTCACCCTAAGCTATAATTGATATTCTGAATTCAAAAATGATGTCTATTTTACAAAATTCCAAACATATAAGTTGCATTAATTAATTTTATAATTAATTCCCACTGTTACAAAAAATGGCGTGTTTCTAAGAAACAATTTATATCAAAAGATTGGCAATTGTTTATGTCCGATTTCAATGTTAAATTAATTCTAATGAACACCATTGGATAAAATGGTAAAAATATATTCTAATTATACTTTAAAACCAATAAATAGTATATTTTTTCACTAAAAATTATTTTGATTTAAAAAGTTGTTTTTAAGTATTTTTCACTATTCATAAAAAAATTAGAAGTTCTCAGAAAAATACCAAAAATTCAACATAGGATAATTTCGATATTCCGAATCCAAAGATGAAGTCTATTTTGATAAATAAAATTTATAAAATTTCAAAAAGTAGGTATTACTATTCACAATGGCTAGCTTAATTAGTTGTGGTGTGTGTTAGAGCTCGAGGTTGCGTACAACACACGCTATTGCATTATTCGAAGGGAAACGTACCGTGGAAGCTTGGGGTGTTACATTCTCCCCTCCTTGAAATAATTGCGTCCTCGCAATTTCTAGGGTATTACTGCATAAAAAGACTCGGGTGGTTCTTCATCATAAGTTCCTCAGGTTCCCATGTTACCTCTTCCATTTTATGATTTCTCCACAAAACCTTTACCAGACGAGTCGTTCGGTTTCTCAGCACCTGCTCCCTCACATCAAGAATCCTGACGGGCTCTTCACAATAGGAAAGATCGGGTTCCAGTTCTAATTCCTCATAGGTGAGTACATGCGTTGGGTCAGGCATGTATTTCCTCAATAGAGATACGTGGAAAACATCGTGAACTTTGGAGAGATTTGGCGGCATCGCCAAACGATAAGCTACAGCCCCAATACGATCTAGAATTTCGAAAGGTCCGATGTACCTGGGACTCAACTTACCCTTCTTACCAAAACGTATAACTCCCTTCCATGGAGATACCTTTAGGAAAACATGATCTCCCACCTGAAATTCCAAAACCTTTCTTCTGTTATCGACATAGCTCTTCTGCCTACTTTGAGCTGATTTGATGTGGTTTTGGATTACCTTCACCTTTTCCATTATTTCTTCCACCAGTTCTGGTCCCACAAGTTTTCTTTCACCAACGTCATCCCAACAGGTTGGTGTACGACATCTCTTTCCGTATAACGCTTCATAAGGTGCCATCTGAATGCTTGAATGAAAGCTATTGTTATAGGAAAATTCTACCAGTGGTAAGTATTGATCCCACATACCCTGAAAGTCAAGAGAGCATGATCTCAACATGTCTTCTAAGGTTTGAATAGTCCGTTCTGATTGTCCATCTGTTTGAGTGTGATAGGCAGTGCTCAAACAAAGTTCAGTATCCAAGGCCTTTTGAAGACTTTTCCAGAATCTTGAAGTAAAATGAGGATCACGATCAGAAACAATCGATAGGGGTACTCCATGCAGTCTTACAACTTCATTAATATATAATCTTGCTAGAAGTTCAAGTGGTAGATCCTCCCTTATAGCCAGAAAATGTGCTGACTTAGTAAGACGATCAACAATGACCCATATTGCATCATTCCTTCTAGGAGTCTTTGGTAGTCCCATGACAAAGTTCATCGTAATGTTATCCCATTTCCACTCAGGTATGGGAAGAGGTTGTAATACTCCACCAGGATGTTGCCTTCCAGCTTTCACTTGTTGACAAACCATACACCTCGACACAAAATCAGCAATCTCCCTCTTCATATTGTCCCACCAAAAATGTTCCTTCAAATCTCTATACATTTTGGTGCTCCCAGGGTGTATAGAGAAATTGGAACTATGAGCATCATCCAGAAATTCCCTTTTTAGATCAGGTAAATCGGGAACACAAAGTCTCTTCCCGAATTTCAAAATCCCATCTTCATACACAAAGTCTCTCAATCTCCCATCATTCACAGCTTTAATCTTCTTCTGAAATTCTTCATCATCGGTCTGAGAACTCTTAATCCTTTCTAGTAAAGATGGTTTGGCAACCATTTGAAAAATCATTGATGTTTCACCTTCCCTGGTTATTCCCATGTCCATCTTCACTAGATCCATGATAATTGGATCCCTTTCAATTCTCATCATGTTCAAAACTCCATGGTCTTTTCTACTCAAAGCATCTACCACCTTGTTTGCTTTCCCCGGGTGGTAGTGTATCGGGCAATCATAATCCTTGAGTAATTCAAGCCATCTCCTTTGCCTCATGTTGAGTTATTTTTGTGAGAAAATATACTTCAAACTCTTGTGATCAGTATAAATCTCACATTTTTCACCATAGAGGTAGTGCCTCCATATCTTCAAAGCAAATATCACAGCTGCTAACTCAAGATCATGAGTAGGATAGTTTTGTTCATTAATTTTCAACTGTCGTGATGCATAGGCAATAAATCTATCATTCTGCATAAGGACACAACCAAGTCCTTTCTTTGATGCATCACTATAAATAACAAACCCATCATTCCCCGATGATAGAGTCAATACAGGGGCATTGACTAATCTTCTCTTCAGTTCTTCGAAACATTCTTCACACTCTTTTGTCCAAACAAATTTAACCCCTTTACGTGTGAGCTTCGTTAATGGGTTAGCCAATCGGGAAAAATTCTGGACGAAACGTCGATAATAACCTGCCAAACCAATAAAACTACGTACTTCAGTTATACTCGTAGGTGCTGGCCATTCTTGGATTGCCTTGGTTTTAGAAGGATCAACGGAAATTCCATCCTTAGAGACAATATGGCCAAGAAAAGAAATCTCATGAATCCAGAATTCACACTTTCTAAATTTCCCATATGATTCATGTCTTCTAAGAGTCTTTAGGATAATGCGTAAGTGATTTTCATGATCTTCGTGGCTTTTGGAGTATACCAAGATATCATCAATAAATAAAACTACAAAGTCATCAAGATATTCCTTGAAAACTCTATTCATTAGATCCATGAAAACAGAGGGTGCATTAGTCAATCCAAAATGCATTACTGTAAACTCGTAATGCCCGTACCTTGTTCGAAATGCTGTCTTTGGAACGTCTTCCTTCTTTACACACAGCTGATGGTATCCAGACAGAAGGTCAATCTTTGAAAAGTATTGAGCTCCATGCAGTTGGTCAAATAAATCATCGATGCGAGGTAGGGGATACTTGTTTTTTATTGTTATAGCATTGATCTCCCTATAGTCAATGCACAACCTCATAGATCCATATTTCTTCTTAACAAAAAGAACAGGGGCTCCCCAAGGAGAAACACTAGGGAGAATAAATCCCTTATTACTGAATTCCTCTAGTTGTTTCTTTAGTTCAACTAATTCCACAGTGGCCATTCTATAAGGGGTCTTCGATATGGGCCTTCATCCAGGAATTAAATCAATGGAAAACTCAACTTCTCGTTCTGGAGGATGTCCAGGTAAATCTTCCGGAAACACATCAACATATTCTCTCACAATAGGTACATCCTCTATTTGAATATTCCATTCCTCACCCTCAGTAATTTCCTTCTCTTCCTCCCCAATAATTGAATTTAGTTGAGCTATTGTGGGTGGATCTAGATAAGAACTATGTGGCGACGATTCGGCTCTAAAGATAAGGTGTTCCTTATCATCATCATCAAGAATCGTAACCTCTTTCCTCTTACAATAAATTTTTGCATCATGGTCCGAAATCCAATCCATACCGAGGATTATATCAAATTCAATCATGGGTATGACGATGAGATCAGCAGGTAAAGAACATTTAGGTGCTCTAATGGGAACTAATCGACAAAACTTTGTTGCGATAATACTTCCCTTAGGGGTTTTGACCGACAACTCCCTTGTTAAATCAAATTGGAAATATCTAATTTTCTTAGCAAACTGGGAAGATATGAAACAATGCGATGATCCAGAATCAAATAATGCATTTTCTAAACTTGAGGAAACCATTAAATTACCTGCCACTACATCTTTCAGAGCTTCTACCTCAGCAGTAGTGATAGCATAATCCTGGCCTTGATCCCTTGGCCTTTTCTGAGGTAAGTTATCCTGACGCTTAGGGCATTCATTTGCATAATGCCCCATCTCCCTACAATTGTAGCACCAAACGTTGGTAGCTTCCTTCTTCCCCTTGAAATCATGAGCTTGGTGGCCTTTTTCACCACACTTGTAACAGACTCCCATTCCCTTAAAGCAAGTACCAGTATGTTTCTTCGCGCATTTACCACAAGATGGATATTCAACCTTTCCCTTCTTCCCTTTATTTCCATTCCCAGATTGATCAGCAGGTCTCTTCTTCTCTTGCTTTACTTTAAATTCATAAGACTTATAGAATTCCTTTTCCGTCTTGATAGCGCACGAGACAATACCTTCGTATGAAGAGAAGGTTTGTGATACTAAAGCTCGACGGAGAAATGGTTTCAACCCATCAAAGAAACGATCAGTCTTACTTCTTGGGTTATGTATGTAATCTGCAGCATACCTTGCTAACCTTGTAAAGTTAGCCTCAAACTTTGCGACATTCTCATCCTCCTTCTGCCTCAGACTAAGAATTTGCCTTTCCATATCCGCTCGATGGTCTCGAGGAAAGTATTTTTCTAAGAACAGCTCTTTGAACTCCTGCCATTCCATGTTTGTTAATTCATCATCTTCCTTTGTGTTTTGAATTAGTGACCGCCATTGATCAACATCTCCAGTGAGGCGGTAAACTGCCATGATAACTTTTTCCCTTTCACTACTCCCCAAAGCCTGAAATATTTTCTCTAGGGAATTTATCCATTGCTCGGCTACTAAAGTATTTGTACTCCCATTGAACGTTGGTGGTTGTTGCCTCATGAATCAATCTAACATTGATCCTCCACGCTGTGGATCAGGGTGCTCCATACGGGTAAGGTTATTATTCATAACCTGAGTAAGTTGTCCTAGTATGGTGATTAGCTGATCGGCACCGGTTGCATCACCAGCCCCACTATAATTATCTTGAGTAGGAGGGAAATCCCTACCTGGAGTGCGTGCATTGATACGGTTTCCATTCCTTCCACTAGGTGCCATTTCTAAACAATGGCATAAAATAGATCAGTTTATGAATCAAAATACATAATCCCATACTTATAAAACACTTAACATAAATTGAACTATTTATGGATATAATCCATAATCAGAAAAATGTTTTCTTTGAGGAAGTATATACTCATAAGCCCTTCATAATGATTTGTAAAGAAAATGAGAGTTATCCTAATCATTTCCCCCAGGAGTGTCGTAACCAAGAGTGCAGCAAGGCCCGTTGTCGTGCACCAGTTCCTGTTCGAGTCTAGCTCAAAGCGGTGTTTTCGGGTTTTACCCCTAGGAACATCTGTGCCAGAGCCGCCTCTACCTGCTCGTATCCAGACAGGGATGTATTGCTCGAAAAACTCACAAAATCTCTACAATACCAAAATTCTACGAAGTTCTTCTATACTAATCCTCAAAGTTCATCTTAGGTCTATGTGCTCTAATCAGAGTTTATCTAAATCTAGCTTCCAAGGTTTGTACTAAACTTCCTCTGATACCAACTGTAACACCCCGACCCTAGTTACCCAGAGTCGGTGCATTATTACATAACATTGTCATGATCACCAGAAAGATCAAATCTCAAAAGACCGATTGGTTTAGTAGCCTTGGAAACACCAGATATATTCATAAGTTTTACATTAATTCAGAAAATGAAAAACTAGTACAACAACATAATGTCTCCACATTCCACACTATTATCCCCTCACAATATCCCTGCAGGTCATTCATAACTTACTTCTTCACTTCCTGGGAAAATTAAAACATGGAAAAGGGGTGAGCTCAAATGCCCAGTAAGGATAACAATATAGCGGAAACTTTCATAAATAAGAATAAACATTTAAGGAAATGTATAACTAAAACAAAAGCCTTTTAAACTTGAACATCAACATAATATGGAAAAAGTAAAATGAAATAATGCCATTTACTCATTCACATGGATATTCTACTAATCGAATAATCACACGCAAAATCCCTAACCACTTTCATAATGTTGGAATGCATAATGCCAGACTATCATAACCACGTAGTCAAGGCCTCGTGCAAAGACCACAAATAAGATTTTGTCAAGGCCTCGTGCCAAGACACTAGTTTGTCTCATGAGAACTACCGATGCATCGAGGAGCTATAGTGGGCTCCACCCGTCACGTATTATGTCCAATGCATTCCCATATGAAAAGGTTTAAACATAACATAAACATTCGTATTAAAACTAGCATACGAAATGTCAATAATTTCACCATAATCCATGAATGGTATAAAATAGCACATCCACAGTCAAACATATCACAAAACCTTCAATACAATATAGAAGTTTTGTATTATAATAAATCAACTTCAAATAAGCGTAAAATCCATCAAAGGATGTTGACATAGATGAAATCAAAACACTTTTTAGAGAAATATCTCTTTCTATTTTTGAAATCATTTAAGAGCCATATAAAACAAAACATTTTCTTGAAAATATTATTATAAGCTTGTAAGGAAAGCTTTGAAGATTTTATAACGGCGGAAAATAACCGCACCCGCCGTATAAGTTAAAAAAGACATTCTTACCTCAATTTTGTCGAAAAGGTTAAAAAGGACCTTGTTTTGAAAACGACGGGAAGATTCCTCTTATAAAAAGTCAAAAAGGGTATAAATGAATTTAACCCATATTCTTATCAATAATAAAAATGTTTTGAAATACATTTTGAAGAAACATGGATGTGGATGATAACGAGGTCCTAGTAGATAATTATGTATAAACAACCTTGGATAATGAAGAGGTTGTGAAGTAAACCCTTACCTTGTACTTTTCCTTGGTTGGGGTAGGTTAACCTCCTGTATAATGGTGAAATAGTTGTTATTAAATTATACAAGAATCATATACATTCATATGATATCATATATGATCTTTTAACATTGCTTTGTTAACAATATCTTAGATTTATCGTTGTTTCGGGTGTTAACTTACTCGTTTTCTTATATGTTTTGTTACGTAAGTCATGTTTTTCATGGATAGGTTGTATCTTATTCATAGCCAGAATGATATCATATCCTTAAACATTATTTTTAAATCATCAAATGATAATTATACTTGAATGGATACGACGGAGAATGAATCTCTTCGCGTTCGTGGAGACGGTAGTCCGTACGTACGCACGAGCGACAATATCATTATTTTGATATTAAAATAATATATAATTGGATATTATATCATATATACAGAATCATTATCATGTTATATTTATTATTTACATGAATTACATATCATTATTATACCCATCTAAATAATAATATATTGAATAACAATTACACCACGACGTGGAGACGGTAAGCTGTACGTACGCACGTACGGTGACATGTCATTCAAATGATGGGTATAATACTGAATATGGTTGTTACATATTTATAATAACATCACAGTATATAGAATATACTGGATTTATAATTTTAGAATTGAAATAATAAACAAAGAGGGAGTGGAAGTAGAAAGAAACATGAAAGAGGGTGATGAAAATGTTACCTCTTCTTCGGGTTCTTCCTTTTGATTTGATCAAAAGGACTCCTTAGGATGGATTTATGACTAAAGTAAAGCTTCTAGGATGAAGGGAGAGAAGTTGGGAGAGTATTTGGGCAGAGGTTAGCCGAACCAAAAGGCTTGAAAGTGTGAATAAGGTGGTAGAGGTGGGGGCCTTTTATAAGAGGAGAGGAGGGGCTCTTTTGGAAAGATTGAAATGTTACATTATTGTACAATGATTTTCGGATTTTAAAGGTCCCACACTTATAAAATTCGTGGCTAATGTGATAAGGATTCTAAATATATTCATCCAATAGGCTTTGGACAAGTGTAAGCCTTGGATTTTGCATTATCATCTCATTTTATTTAAATCGTTAAATAATGAGGTCATCGCCGCATCATAATGATGTCATAAATAATTTAATTTATTTAATGTCTAAAAATTATAAAAAAAGTACTATGATGTAGGAAATATTTTTAGCTTTCTAATGAATATTTATAATCAAAATTTGGACTTGTGTAACCCCACTTAAAAACTGTTTTAGTAAAACAACTCATGTTTGTGTCAATTTAATTTTAACATTAAATAAATATATATTAATGTCATTTTCCAACTAAAGTGGCTCCATGGGGTCCCCAAGTTGACCCATGGGTTGTATTGGTCGGCCATGACTCATCCAATAGGAGTATGACAAGTGTCATGCTCATCTCATATTATTAAAACATTATTTGTACCTTACTACACTAATTACCTCTAATCGCGATTAAGAACTTAAAAGTTACTATTCACCAAAAAATTATTTTAATCTCATTGAACCTCATTTTACTTATTAATGACAACCATGCATGTAGGATTTTTGAAAATCAAATCACAGAAGTGGTAATATTTCATTTAAATGAAAAATCAGTTATTTAACTACCACTTAGTGGTTTCACTATTCATCAAAAATTGAAGTTTTTCAGAACAAAGCCAAAATTTCACCCTAAGATATAATTGATATTCTGAATTCAAAAATGATGTCTATTTTAAAAAATTCCAAACATATAAGTTTCATTAATTAATTTTATAATTCATTCCCGCTGTTACAAAAAATGGCGTGTTTCTAAGAAACAATTTATATCAAAAGATTGACAATTGTTTATGTCCGATTTCAATGTTAAATTAATTCTAATGACCACCATTGGATAAAATGGTAAAAATATATTCTAATTATACTTTAAAACCACTAAATAGTATAATTTTTCACTAAAATTTACTTTGATTTAAAAAGTTGTTTTTAAGTATTTTTCACTATTCATAAAAAAATTAGAAGTTCTCAGAAAAATACCAAAAATTCAACATAGGCTAATTTCGATATTCCGAATCCAAAGATGAATTCTATTTTGATAAATAAAATTTATAAAATTTTAAAAATTAGGTATTACTATTCACAACGGATAGCTTAATTAGTTGTGGTGTGTGTTAGAGCTCGAGGTTGCGTACAACACACGCTATTGCATTATACGAAGGGAAACATACCGTGGAAGCTTGGGGTGTTACATATACTATAAATTATAGAAATATATGTGTGATGAGTATAACTAAATATGGTGATTTTATTTCTAATTCTCTTACTTCTATCAATTATAAGTATTATGATCTAAGTAATGAAGATCTAAAGGAAATGTGTGATTAATAAGAAGGTCAAATTAAAGAATATATTTATCATTCAATGATAAATATATAATGGTTATACAAAATAAATGGATATTATCATATAATTTTAAGAAATTTCTTGAAGAAAAGAAGTTTTTATCTATTGAAATTGACAATTCGAGAAACATGAATTTTTATTCTGAAATGTTTAATCTTAAATTTAAAAAGGATAAGCTTAAATATATTATTTATAATAATAATAAAGATCAAGAATTAAGATTTAATTTATTTTCAAATTTTATGTATTTATTTGAATATCAATGTAAGAATCTCAAAAGTGAAAATGAAATACTTAGAAACAAATCTTCTTCATCACACAAACTTGTTTATGATGATATGGAATTTTGTTGAAAAGAAAATTAAATGATGAAGAATTAATTCAATAATGTTAGGAATGAGTTGTTTTTTTAAAATCTAATTTATAGTCAATGTGATTCAAAAGTTAATTTGATAAAATCTTATTATTTCAAGAAATCTAATGAAAAAATAAATTACCTTGATTTTTACTCTTTTGTTTCTATTATGTTTAAAAAATTTTTATAAAGTGAAAATATGCTATAATTTATTTGGTAAATTTCCTTAAATTTGGATATTATAGTAATTATTCTTTTGATTAAACTTTGAAGTTCACTCATTCTTTTGTTTACAATAGGTATTTTTAAAAAAAAATATGATTTCAATGAAAAATTTTCCTAACTGTCCACCGCTTAGGTACCTAAAGGTATGTATTCATATTAATGTAAAATCAATCCATTATTTATATCCAACTAATGTGTATGTTCTAATTCTAAATTCATTATATTTTTATTCTGAGAATGTCGTAATAAGCATTATAGGCTGTTGTATTTCATTTTGGTTAATATTTAATACTCTATAAAATTTTAAGATTCTACCAAATCTTTTTATAATCATGTTAATATAATTATATTACCAGTGACTATGTTATTTTAGTTATAGATTATTTTTTAGTTTTAATATATTATAAAATTTTTTAATTTCAAAATTCATTAAATATTTTATTGAAGGTTTCTTGGATCCTTATGATATGAAACTATGTTTTTAGAGGAATATTCATTTCTAGAATTAAAATTACGATCACAATGCTTTGATGTTGTTATTTGTTATATAAATCATCAATTTAGGGGTAGTTTATATAAAAAACATGGCTTTTCATACATACATATTTCATCATAATAGATGAATATTAATTTTATCATGAAAATACATGCCTATGGATGGTAATAGTTTATTACCTTTTAAGACATGGTTACATATAAAAATGGTTCCTAAAAGAACTCAATTATCTCCCACTTGGTTCTTCATGAATATCAACCATATTATAAAAATCATATATAATAATTATATTAATAACCTCGAGAAGGGAAAAATTAGAAATGGTAATGATAGATGCTTAGTAATGGTAGTAAAGGAAGATATGTAAGCATAATATGGAGCATAAGGGTATAAGAACATGATAATATCCTTAGAAAACCATAACAAACATATCAATGTTCATAAACTTGAATGAGGATATAAATATTGGTAGTTCATAAGACATGAATCAAAAAGGAATAAAAGTGCATAATCCATGTGAACATAACATAGGTTTAGGGCAAAGAATTTTTTAAAACACAAAAACATAAAAAATGAAATCAATAGTAGTCATGGGTCATTAATAAGGCAATCTTTGTATAAAGAGTTCATTACCAAATCCATTTTAGTAGTCAAGGTTCACTACCGATACATATTATTTGAATAAGTCCTTTATTAAACTGGGTTTACTTTTGATTCCATCCATGTCTACATCATGAGATATAAATCTTTTATGAATGCATATGAGGGAGATATAAGTTCCACCTGTCACATAATGAATTTATACAAATATGTTCCATAAGAACAAAAACATTCATCATATCAAAATGCATGAAATTAAATTCATATCAGAATCATTTCCTCATTTCATAACTTATGGATAAGATACATATTTCATAATCAATTCATCATATCATAATCAATGAAAATAAGTTGGTTTTATAGGCATATAACCCATGGAGGAGAAACAGGTTTTATAAATGTCATGCGATCAAATTAATAACCATTCAGAGAAAGAGTATGAATGGTAACCATGGAAAATATTCCTTGTATGGAATGAGTAACACCAAATAATGTTATAATTGATGGAAAATAATTTTGTAAGATCATTTAAATCTTTTCTTGGTGAAAATAACCTTAATACTTTGAAAGATGTTTTTAAAGAATAATTTATTTTTTGAATTTATTTTTGATAAAAACATAAAAATAATGAATTTCCAAAAATTTTAGGAAAAAAACCATCTTTGAAAATGTCATTTAAACTTGAAAATTAAGATTCAAATAAACGAAAATCATAATGGCTAGTAAATCTGTACACTTTGTACATGTTATAAGAACATTCCTTGTGCATTATAGAAAGTTTCAAAATGTGCCTTGAACAGAAAACGACAAGAATATTCCTTTTATTTTTTTTCAAAATGGAAAAATTGTAAGAAAATTATTTATTTACTCAATTTTAAAATTTTAAAGTCACTTTTTTAATTTTTTTTTAGAAAACATGGATTTTAAAGAAAACATATTTTTGACCGAAGAGGGTAATAAAGTCACATTTTATTAATAACATTATTTTTGATTTCATTAAGTACCAAAGAATTGAAAATAGAACCATTACTTGAATATATAATTTATCAAATGAGGAGAGAAAAATTCGTGAGATTTCTTGAGAGATGGATCATAAAATTTCATCCGTGGAAACATAATCATAGAAAATCTCGAAAACTGATGAGATTATAATAATAAACTATGAACACTTTGGTAACATTGAATCTTATATCCCATGAATCAATAGCATAAAAAAGTATAAAATATCATTAAGATGGAAAAAATCATGAAATTACATGTCAATGTTTATGTAGATACACCTCATGAAAGAATATAGGTGCGTAACATGATGTACGACTTAAATAAGTCAGATTGAGACAAAGACCCCCTTACCACAATTGTAACAATTTAACAGTAAACCACACAATAGATGTGTCCTAAAATGGAAATGTAAATCCAAATAATTATTAGTATAATTATAATAAGTTAAATAATTTGTACATATATACACAAAAAACAAGAAATAGTGGTGGACATGGCTTGTGTCTCACAGAAAATAAAAGTGAGATAAAAATTAACTACCATATGTTTTGACTCTAATTTTACTCATTAAGTCCTCCTATATAATAAATATAAGTATATTATAAATATATCACTATCAATATTAATATATATAACACCATATATTATTTAATTATGACATTATATTACCCATTTATTAATAATTAAATGTTAATGTTGTGTTTCGGGTAATGACCGCTTTGGTTTTCATATAGGTTTTATCTTTTTATCCTGGTTCCTCTTAATTAGATCATGATTTATTCATATATAGAAATTTAAACGTGGTATTAATATCATATATACTTATTATGCATGTATATAGAGTAATCTATAAAATTTAGCGATAGGAAATTAAATAATATATTTTTTGAGATGGTAGACCGAACGTACGCATGGACATTGTTTCCATCTTCTTCTCACATTGAAAGAAATAAACGTAAATGATATATATATATATTTATATTATAATTAATTTATAAATTTTTTGTTATATATATCACATATTTTTTATTAATACCATTCTTAATACATTGTATATAAAGTGTTAACGAATCACATCGCTTCGAGGGGCGGTAGTCTGCCCTACACATGAACGACATTATCGTATTCCCAAAAAATGAAAATCATAAAGTTATCTTTTATATAATACTTATATAAGAATAAGGAAACTATAAATATCATATATATATAACATTTAAATAGTATTTCCATCATTATTTTCAAACATTAAAGGTGGTATTGAAAAAACGAACGACATAAGTTTGCGAGGTGGTAGTCCTCCGTACACACGAATGATGACTTCAAATCCCATTTGATGGAAGTGTGTGTGATTTTAGGTTATAAAATTAACATTAAAACTTCTATATATATATATATATTTAATATTATAATATTATAATATAAAGGTGATATAAAAATAATTCAAGGGTTCTGAGGAAGAAATAAAGAAAAAACTTTCATTGATGAACTATACCTCTTCTTTAGGTATCTCCTTTTAGTTTTCATACAATGAATTCTTTGGTTGGATTTATGACCAAATTAAGGATTCTAGGGAAATATTTTGGAATTTTGGAATTTATTTTTTTAGGTTTCAGTCGAGTCAAATGGCTTTATAGGTGTGAAGAAACATGGAGATTCCATTCCCTTTTATAATGGTTGTGGTGTGGGATTCTTGAAAATGGTGAAAAGTAATCAATATTTGGAGGTCTCCCTTACCTCATGTGATTAAAAATTATAAAATAATGGAGGGTAGAGATTAATTTTGTGATAAATACCTCCACAAAAAAATATAAATATAAGTTTTTATCAATTTATTCCTTAGTATTTCAGTTTTCTCTATTTTATCTTTACAGTTTTTACCATGGTGCCTTGTATATTTTAATTACCTAGGTAATTTATCTATTTAAATTATAATTAAAAAATTATTTATTATATAATTTATTATCATTGATTATAAATATTTTTTAAAATTCATTAAATGAAAATCCTAAATGTGTGTATGATTTATTTTAATATAAACACATGTAATGTGCAAAAACCCCATTTTAACCTTAATTGCTTTAATTAATTTTTGTTATTTTCATTAATAATTATAGTAAGAAAATAATTTAACCTTATTAGATAATATAAATTATTCTGATTACAAATATGGAATCCAATTTTCCAAATTCAATTCCCATAATTTTCAGATATTAATTTAAAACTAAACCTGTAGACTTGTTGAGAAATTGGGGATTTATGGTAAACGATCCAAAGGTTACAAAGTTTTTATATTCTATTTCAATGTGAAATTGATTCCAATGACCATAATTAGAATAATAGATATTAATTAAACTAATTATACTTTAAAAATTATTTGTAATATAGTTCAAATACATAAAGAAATTTGATGAAAATGCAGTTTTCTGTTAAAATTCACTATTTTTCACTATTCATTGAAAAATGTAATAATTCTAAAAAAAACCAAAAATTAACCCTATGATAATTTTGATATTATGAATTCAAAAATTAATCTTTTTTTAACAAATTAATTTTATAAAGTGTAAAAAACTATGTTTATAATTTTCTATAGAATCATTAGTATATTAGTGCTTTTGAGAAAATAATATTTTTTTAAACATATAATGACATTACTGAAAATTATATATTTCATTATCAATATGTTTTATTTATATAAATGAAATTATAAATCATATTAATTTTTTTATTTATATTCATATTTTTATTTATTGGCTAAGTTATAGTAGTATTGTTTAAATAATTATAATAATAAAATGTTGTTTGGTAGAAAATAAGTATTGTGTGTAACACAAGTAAAACCCAATGTTTAGTGCAATGAAAGATTAACTTGGTTCTGTTGTAAAGAAGTTTAATAAATAAATTTAATTTATTAAAATATAATTTATAAAAACTTGAGGTGTTAAACTCTATCCACCTTAATATATGTCTTCATGCCATTCCACCAGAAGTATTATTTCAAATCGCTATACATCTTAATACTTACAAGATGAATAGAGAATAAAGAACTATGTGCTTCCTATTACATCTTTTTGTACATATATAGTTGAGATATAATGAATTAAAAGTTCCTGAACCTTATCATTACGTCTTTATTAAGGTTAAACATAGAAACATTTTTAATATTCCTTTACAACCCTATAACTCTCTTTCAAACTTCTTTAATATTCACTTGGATATATGGTTAAACATTAAATTGAGAAATATGTGATTTTACCCATTATTTAGTATTTATTGATCCATCATTTAAAAATCCATAAATATTGGATATTTTGTGATCATCATCATAGATAACCTTATATGATCCGTTCGACTCAAAACATCATCCATATTGTTCACTTTCCTAGGGTGGTAATGTATTGCCCAATCATAATCCTTTATCAGGTCAAACCAACCTCTCTAGAACATGTTGAACTCCTTCTATGTGAATATATAGTTTAGGTTTTTTAACTGGTATATATATCATACTTTTCTTTATAAAGATATTGCCTCTATATCTTTAATTGAAATGTTAATATGACTAACTCCAAATCACATGTTTTGTAATTTTTGTCATGAACCATCAATTGTCATGATCCATAAGGAATAACCATCCCATTTTTCATGATAACTCATCAAAATCCTTTATTATATGCATCACTATATATTTGATACCGTTTTCCACAGTAGGGTAATGTAAGATTCGGGGATACGACTAAACTTCTCTTTAGGTCCTTGAATTTTTATTCACATTCATTCATCCATGGGAACTTGGAACCCTTCTGAGTTAACTTGGTGAGTGGATTAGATAGTTATGATAAAATCTACACATGGTGTTGGTAATATCCATCCAAACCAAGGAAACATTAGATCTAAGACAACATTTTTGGTCTATTCCTATGTTCAATAACTTTTTTTCTTTAATAGATCTATATATATACCTTCTCTTGAGATTATGTGACAAGAAAATGAAATATTTTTCCTCCAAAAAATCAATTTTTTATAATTTTTCTAATTGATTATCCTTTATTATGATTTTTAGTAGATTTATCAAATGTTATTCATGATTTTCCATTCTCTTTTAATAGATAAGAATTTCATATATAAAGACCCCCACAAATGGATTAAATTAGTATCTAAAGACTCTATTCATTAAATCCATAAAGATAACAATGGATTTAGTAAGATAGGAAGGAGTCACTATATATTCATAGCATCTACACATTTTATAGAATTACATTTTGGGTATGTACTCCTTGATCCTCAATTAATTATATCCATAATAATGGTTAATCTTGGAAAAGTATTGAGCTATACGTAGTTGATCAATCAACTCATCAATATGGGTATGCAGATACTTGTTCTAAATTGTGATCTTATTCATCTCCCGATAATCAATACATATTTTAATTAATCCATCTTTTTTTTTTCAAAAAAGAAAAGGTGCACACCAAGGTGGAACACTTTTCCAAATGAATCCATGGTAAAGATTCATTTTGAGTTGCCTCTTCAATTCCTTAAACTCAATTAAAAAAATTCTATAGATAGTATTCGAAATAGGTGAGGCACTATTTATGAGTTCTATTGAGAACTCAACAATTTTATTCAATTTAAAAATAGAAAATTATTCTATAAAGACATCAATACACTCATAAAAAATTGCAATATCATTGATGTTTCTTTTTTGTCCAACCATAGGGGTTCAATACTGCTTTTGAAAAGGAATCATAACCCATGACATGGGTGCAATTTCTATTGGAAGTTCATATTTATCATCACACTGATAGTCGATTATAGGTTCATTATGAATTTAAAACTTGAATTTAATTCCATATAAATTTAGGTAAGATTTATGTAAAGAAAGCTAGTTCATGACTATAATGACATCAAATTCAACCAGAGGGTGAATGACAAGATTTTCGAGAAGCAAATTCCCAGAAACATCAACCAAAGAGGAAATATAGACATATGATGTGATGGTTTTACCATTAGGAATTTTCATTTTAAATTCAATATCTAATTACTACAGTGAAATCTTGATATCCTTATAAAATTATTTGGATATAAAGGAATGGGTATATCCAGATTGTAATATGACATTATTAGTTCTAGAGTAAATGGTTAGTGTACCTTTCACCACATCTTTATCATTCTACCATGAGAAATGATAATCACATTAGTTTTCACTTTTTCCCTCATCTTAAATTGTTTCTTATATTGATCATCATTGTTAATAATTTTATTTGGGAACTACTTTGCATAATTCCCATAATCTTTACACTTGAAGCGTTGAAGTGTGGGTGGTGCATTTTGTGGCGCTCTCTCTTTATTTACATAATTATCTAATTTTTCCCTCCAATTTGAAAATACAATTCTTGATATCCATCATTCCCACACTTGGAACATTTTTTACACCCATTAAGGAAATTTCCTCCATGATTCTTTCAATACATTGAAAATAAAGGAAATCTCGTATTTTTTTCTCCATGGTTCTTAGATTTCCTTTTGAATTATACATTTATATTCTTATTAATCACATGAGATTGATGCAAAAATCCAACTACCACTTCCACCTTAATGGAGAATTAAATAATTTCTTCATAGATACTTATGCCTCTAACAGTTGATGACCCTTGAAAATATGGCTTTAATCCACCTGTGAATTGATTAACCTTAAATTCTAATTAGATGATAATTCTAGAAGCGTACCTCCAAAGTCTCTTAAAATTTTAATCATAAGTATCATAAAATTCATCATCTCTTTTCTTTAAATCAAGAAACTCTTTATCCAATTTTATGAAGAATACCAGGAAAGTAGTTACTTAAAAATAATTTCCCGAACTTTTCCCAACCCAGAGAGACAATTTAATCCTACTACCTAATATTCAGATTAGAGTCCCCTACTAGTCCACTTCATCTTCTAAAAAATAAACATCCAGAATGAGTTTCTCATGTTCCATGAATTAGAGAATGGAAAATATATTTTTAGTAGTACATATCGATTGCTCAACCACTAATGGATTAGAAGACCCACTGATATATGGTGGATGTTAACTCATGAAGGACTCAACAGAATGTTGTTATATTTTTTGATCATTGGGGAGTCTGACATGATTCATAACTTGGGTATGTTGTGTGATAAAAACAATAATATGTTTCATTAAAACACCCATATATTTAGGGTTCTTAGGTGGAATTTGTTTCTATCAAAATCAGTATTTAGATGGTTCTTCTGTGTTCCATCCATTGAATACAACCAATAATCATAGTGTGGGAAACAATAATTAAAGTTGTAAAACCATATAATCAAGAATAATTAGTTATCAAATTCAATCTATGACACCTTAGGTATAAAATTGGTCCAACATGGTCATCCTTTATCAAAAATACTTCATAATGTTTCATAAAGAAAATGTAGATTAACAATATCATATCCCTTTGGAGTGTTAACCCATACAAACAAAAAGTCCCTTTTTCATGCACCTGTTCCCGATCCCATCTAGGTAAATATAGTGTTTTTGGGGTTTTTACCCTAGGTACATCTATTCTAGAAGAACACCCACTTTAATATCCAGGAATACGTTTTTTTCAAGATATACCACATTATCTATTTCTTACCATAACTTAGGATGTTCTCCTACACTTAGGTTTAACCTAATGGTATATACTAGAGTTTCCTAAATATAGTTTCCAAAGGTAAGTTAAAACTTTTCTTTTTATACCAACTATATAGAACCTGAATTATTATATAGGAATATTTCATCTCAATATATGACTATTAAATTTAGGACACAAAAAACATTCCAAATAATTATAAGAGATTAGTGCCTTTGGAAACATGGTTACATAAAAAATTAGTTCATAAAGGAACTAAATTTTCTCCCACTATGTTATTAATGATAATTACCCTTTTTAGAGACATCATACATAATACATATTTTCATAAAAAATGGAAATAAAATGTAAGGAAGGGAGAGATCAGAAGCCCAATATTGGTAAATAACGGAAATATGTAAGCCTAATCATGAGCACAATGGTATAAGAACATGTGCATAAAATTTAAAAACCATACCCTATATATCAATGTTTATAAACTTGAATCATGGAATAAATATTAGTAGTTCATAAGAAATGAATAAGAAGGAATGAACGAGCATAATCCATTTAAGCATAATAGTGGTCTAAGACCCAAAATTTTGGAAAACACATAAATATAGAAAATGATTTTCATAATAGTCAAGGATAAATACCAAGGCAATCCTGTTCATCAATCCATAATCATGGTAGAAGAAATTTTCAAACCAAATGTAATCCCCAACAACACATAATTTGTTTTTGACATCACAATTATATATTTGAAATATTAGACTCATGAAATCTCAACTACTGGTAGCCACACCAAATATCAATCTTCAGGAAACAACTCAGGACTAGAAACTAGAAAGGAGGTATTGAATCCTCAACAAGTGGTAATTGTTCTTTTTTGTGGCTTGGTTAAGGTGATGATAATGCACACAATGTTACAACATCCCATCCACGTTTTTCACACAAAATATGAGAGCTACCCAATGGGTCACATTGGTGCTGATAAAATACCTCTCTCAAAGGTCCTCTAACAACAATTGTAACTCCCCGAGCACAATAGGGTAAATCCAATATTTCATAGAAGATATATGAGAAGTCTTAGGTTGAAAGTCGATACAAAACTCCACTTCCACATCAGAGGTAGTATCAGAACATCCTTGGTAAAAACGTCTATAAAATTCTCCGTGAATGAAGGAATTTAGATTTTAGAAGAGCCTACTGATCCAAGGGATACTCTTTATAAATGATGGGTGATGGGATGCATCCTCCTGCTCACAAACCCACTCTTCCCTCCACGAGATCTCTCTCACACATAAAGTAGAATCTTTTCCCATTAGTGTGAATGAATTTGAAACTTATGTGGTTATAATCAATCTAAGCACATACCCTATAAAAAAATAAATATGCAAGATGATGTCATAAGGTTCCATCATTATGACTAAAATGTCCCATGTGAACTTCTCTCCAAAAAGAGACAACTCGCCCTGCCAGTAGACAAATGATGTAGAAAAAGAATTCCAAGTAGGAACCTCAAGACAAAGCTGCTATGCTAAGGCCTAAACTGGGTGATCCATATCGAGCACTAGGATTAAAGAGATAAAGGAATTAATTATGAATATTTATAGTAATAGTGATTTATGAGTATAATAAACACGTATCATACCTCTAATCATATCATGTGCTGCTAGATCGTCTTCCTCCACAGCCTTCATGTATCCACAGTTCCTACTGACAACTTCTGAGCTTGATGTGGCCTTGTTGGTGGTGGTTCTAGAAGAATCTAATATTGTTATACAGAACCCACATCTCCTCCTCATCTTCTATCATAGCCTCCTTGGGGGCCTCCCTGCTCTCACCTGGGAGATACCTAATCATGGTGTTGCCTTTCCTATGGTGGCCCATTGGGTATCTTCCTATACTCCTAAGCATATCGGGTTAGGACGTCATATTCCATATCACCCCACCCATAACATTCATTCCACCACCCCTCTCTTGGCTGCCTAGGTCCTCTGTGCTTCCCCTGGCCATGTGGCTGAGCCTAATCCTGGGAAGATCTTCAGTGTTGAGATCCTCTTTACTGGTGTCTGCTAGCTACTGTAGACGACTCAGCCTTGGGATTCCCAATATGAGCACCAAGTACCTGAAATTCCTATGATAGTAATATATCTATCACTAGTGCCCAATCCAACACCCCATAATAGGTAGGAATTCACAAGTGTACCACATTGGAATGGATATTTCTGTGGAGTCCATGCTGAAACTTTGATGCTCAGAAGTATCCATATCAGATCATGTCAAGGGTGTATTATGTAAGGTATGTGAACCTCATAGAATAATCATCCACTCTCATCCATCACTAATGTAGATCCATAAGCTCATAAATATAAATTGAGTGCAAGTATGAGGGGTAGTACTCCTCATGGAACAACTACTAGAATTCGGTCCATGAGAGTGTCAACTCATCGTGCATTTATGTTACAAGACACCACCAATTCACATCTGCACCATGGAAAAGGATTGTCGGCAGCAGAACCGCCTAATATGTCAGTGTCTAGATATGCTAGAAAACATAAACATCAAATCTATACAAACTTCCTGCAGATCTGTCTTGTTATGGAACCTCAGCATCCTCTTCCACTAGAACTCATAGAGTGTGATAAGACTTCATGCATCCTCACGTTTCTTGGCTGGTATGATCATCTCTTTAAGAGGTGGGTGTGATACAACAAATCCAAATTAAGTTAGGATCTCATATGATGGATTCATAAAAAAAAACTCATCACTCATCGGATTGTCATCATCATCCAAAATTGGTAATTTGGCTGGCTGTCATCATAGGGTGATCTTGAAAATTTAATCAAGACGTTCCAGTGTCCAATGAGAATATATATACAATAGGGGGATGAATCAAGAAGGATAATAAAATAAAAAATTGTATATGATGCATGTAAAATTTGATCCCAAAAACCAATGTCTTGGTATGCCAGGCCAACAAGCAGGTAGTCATGGTCTTAGGTAATGGATACATTAGCTCCTGTACTAGCACTAGATTCTCTGGATTTTAAGACACACTTGAAAAAATTCGAAACCGTTTACCTAAATCCCAAAAAAATCCTCATAAGGGGACTACTGAAAACACCATCCCAAGGATCGAACCACCTTTGATACAAATCTATCATGACCCGACCCAATGGGGCTTGAGCTAAAATTACCCCAATCTCACCTTTATAGGATATTGGCCAACAATAAGTTCCAAAATGTGTATATAACATGGGATCTCTTTTCCTAATGCACCTGTATGAATACACCAAACCATATATATGTATAAGTGAATAATAATAACATCAAAAAAATAAATATCAAGAGAATAACCACGTGTGCCAAAAATCTCTCGTGTGTACAAGAATATGAAAGTGTAAACTAAAAAAATGTGAATAAATAAACACCCAACCAGAAAGATGTCCCTACCTGATAAAAGAAGAAATGTAACATTTTGAGAGATCCCAAATCTTGATCTTCAAGCTATGACCACCATACGCGTTCTAATGCACTAGATATCCTTATGATCTTATGTAGTCACCACCAACCTATCCTTCACTTGCATAAGACATGACGAGTGTATAAAATCCCCTACAGGGGTGAGTATATACATACACTGTAGGATGTACCAAATTCTAAAGGTGGATAAATAGGATACACAATAGGAATAAATAGTAGAACATTCAACCAAAAGAACGAGAGTAGAAAATACAATAGCATTGACATATATATATATATTCTAACTAAATAATCACATATAGTAGAGATAGGTTATATCCATCCCATATACCTACCTAGGAAAGAGTTACATCAGTTATAGTGGTCCATAAATGATTCCCAGTATTTCAAGTGTCTGTTAGAAGCATCATCCAAGTAAAGACACACCTCACCACTATGGCTCATAGTTGAGGGGAGAAAATCTCTAGGTGGAGGACCCATGCCCAGGTACAAAAAGTGTTTTATACTCAATATATATCTTGATGAACCATGCCCTATCCCGAAAAGAGATTTCCACTCAAGTAATATGTAGAAGACCCATGCCTAGCCAAACAAGATGGTGACACTATAATGACCGGTAGATGACCCATCCATAGCCCAGATGAAGGGTGAAACAATCATATTAAAGTATCCACACCCTGATACCATAGGAGGGTGAAAATTAGTTATTAGATAAAGTATGAGTTTCCTACCCAGAAGGAGGGTTCCACTTTCTTAGTCGAGGACCCTTGCCCAACCCATCTGGAGGGTTTCATAATAGTAATCAAAGAACCATGACCCGATTCCATAGGATGGTTCTACCTAGTGGGTAGGTTGAGGAACCAAGTATAATCCAAATAGGAGGGTGTGCTATAATAATTTACACAATACCCATGAACATCCAAGTTGGAGGGTGCCACTTTGATAGTCAAATGTGGAACCATTTCCTACCCAATAGTAGGGTTCCAATTTGATCTCTTAGATGATCCTACTTGATCGCTTCCATCATCGAGCATATCTAAAAGAATCATAAAACTTGTATGGTGGCCACTATCACGTTCTATAATGAAAAAACATAGGTCTGGATTATCGTGGGCTAGAATCTGAGTTGAAATGAAAGAGATAAGAGAAGTTTAAGGTTCATCAAAAAGGTAGAAGGGATAAACGATGTGTAGGGGACCCAAATGGCATGTGATCCTACACTAATTCCTGCACATGTCCCTTATAGTATTAATATTTATTCCTATGAAGTAATACATGACATGAAGGTGGAATACATTTCATGACTTAGCCACCTAGGGTCCTACCCATCTCCGTGTAATTCAGTACACTTTGTTTTATTTCGTACCAGTAGCTTCCTACATGATCTATCACATCAATTCTCTATAAGAGTAAGAATACACAGTGTGTAGCCTAGACACATGGAATTTCATCGTTTACTTTCCTAAAAAATTAGTTCTACAAAAAAGGGCACTACATAGCTTGTTTTGTTCGAACTACACATCGTGTAGGTGGATTTTTCAAAGAAACATAGATATAATTTGTAAACTATAGATCCAACCAATTTTAATTAGAATCTATCATCTGAACACCTAAAAATGGTGAAATATTCTTTTGTATGTCATTTTTTGCCATCGTGTGGATGAAAATTGGATCCTAATGGTTATCCCATGGCCTGGACGCCATCACAAGCATTAACATCACCCAACATCTTTGATTTGGACCATGGATCTAAATATTGGTCACAAGGAACCTGTAAATAATCCTATATCCATCCTTTATCACTAATCCCTTTATCACATGAAAATCCTTCATGAATCTCGATGTCCAATCAGGCTCGTTCCTGCTCGAGAATGTCAAATAGCGACCTAATGGTCCAATGGTGAATAACGTGAATAATTAATGAAAAAAGAATAAAAAAATGTTCGATAGTTTTTCAAAGCATTATTGGATAAATAAGACAAATGGGTATATCTAGGGTGATGAAAAATGAACACTCAATTAAAACTGGTACACGAGTGTATATAAAGTCTTGTAATTGGCACAAATCAAGGAATGAAGCGATCATGCTCAAACAGTTCAATCAATTGGGAAATGAATAAAACAATTATGCGTCCTATCTAATTTTGTATTGTTCTTCATCAAAGAATATGCTCACCAATGAAAAATAGGAGTCATGGAATTCCCACCATCTTGATCTTCCTTGATCTAGATACTTTTCAACATTAGATCTTGTTTCACCAACATAAGGGAGGAAGGATACCCCCACATTGAACAGAAGTTATGTGGCTAATATCCACAATCCATCCATAATGGTGTATTAATTTGAAAATATATTTTGGTTAAGTTTATTAAATAAATAATGTTTATTATTTCTTTATGTCAACACACTCTCCTACTACTGTGATATCAGATCGTCCAATGCCGATATGTTTTAGGCAGCACCTAGAATAAAACTCACATTATAGACTCAACCACGGTCTCATATTTATTATATGAGATTATATTTAAGAGTTATTACATTTTATTTGATAATATACATGCCTGAGGTATTAATTATATTTAATATTTTTATTAAATTAATTCTGGGAAGACCAGGCTTCAGAATCCAACATTGACTCAACATATGGCTCTAAAAACGTATTTAGAAATATTAAATAGTATTACAAGGAAAAAAGGGTCTCTAAATACTTTGATATAAATTTTTTATATGGTTAAATATAGATAATAATTGGTTATGCATTTTATAATTTCATTATAGTTCATTTGATTATTTTTATTTTATCTTAAGTAATGTTTATTTTTATTACTTTAAAAATTTACATTTAAAATCTTAAGAACAAATTTCATAAAGAAACATAATAATAAATTGTTTCATTCATTGAGGACAGTACATTTAATTCATGATCATATCCAGTAAAATACCCACTATTAAAATATGTATAAAAAAAGGAAACAAATTCACATTTAATAAGAAAATTTCACATTATGCATAAATATGGACTTTTACAACTAGGTATAGTAATGGGATATACACATTAAGGAATAATAAATTCACTAATACAATCCCTGTAGGCTGAAAATCCACAATGTGGGTTGATCCTACTATAGGGATTTTAAAAAGTAAGAGAATAATTACAAAAAGAGTGGACATTATCAAAGGATGTTTAAGAAACTTTGTAAAAATAGTAGTGAGTGACAAAATGAGAATGAAGGTGTATTTATAGGAAAAAAATTTCATTTTAACTTTTCTTTATAAAATAATATGCTTCGTCACCTTTATGACTATCATTCATTAAGACAATTGGTTATTATTATTATTAGTTATGAAGACACTTTTAAGTGACTAACCCGATTATTTTTATGATATAACTAATTTTTTATTTTAGAATAAAAAAATATTTTGATAAGAATATGTTTTGTGATTGATTTATAATTTTTAGATAAAATCTACTTTCATAAAATGATCTTATAAAACAATTTTTAAATGATAATTTTTTATAATGGAGTACTATGTAAATTTTACAATGGTATAAATTACGTTTTCTAGGCAATTGATAAATTACAATTAATATTGATATTCATTATAATGTCAAATTTAACATATTTAGATAATAATTTTGATAAAATAAACCTCATTTTGACTCATCACATCATAATTATCTTGGGGGGATTTTTTTTGGAATTTTCTAACAAAGTTTTTTTTGGAAAAAAGGTAAAAATTGCCTCTTTACAAAGTACTGAGATTTTTTGACATCACTATTATGTCTTCATGAATAAAAATTTATGAAAAATTTTATTCTATAAAAATAATACGAATTAATTATAAAAATAAATTTATAAATATTAATTTTAAAATTGAAATGTTATAATGATCCATAATTTTCATATATATATATATATATATATCTTCAACATTTAAGGATATTTATTACAAAACATAACAAAAACCACACTAGGACCTTATAGGTTTAATGTCTTTAGAAACTAAGAAACCTAAACAACTTGTTCATAAAAAATCTACATTGTCTCCCACTTATTTATTCAAAACTAGACTCGTTTTTGACATATCCTACATAATACCCTCATTGATGACCGCGAGAAAAGAAAAATATGAAAAGGTGATTTAAAATTCTAAATAATGTTAAAAAAGTTTAATATCAATCATATCATAATCATAAGAACATAACATTTGAAAATCTTATCTTGCATATAAATGATCAAAATATATGTCGTGGGATAAATCATAAAAGCGCAATGTAATTTCAATAGTAAGAACATGAGACATAAAATTTCGCGGCATACACACATAAGCATATAAAATCATTTCATATGTGTCAAGGCTTGTTCCCAATACCATTAATGTGGACAAAGTCCATTACTGAACTGAGTTCACTCCCCTTTCCAACCATGTGTTACTGAACTATATTTATATGTCATTCCGGTCATGTCTATCTCATGAGATATGAATCTCTTCCGAAATAATTGGATGGAGATATAGGTACCACCTATCTCATAATGAAACCATTCTATGTGTTCCACAAAAACATAAAAATACTCACTATAGCATATCCCATGAAATTAAATGTGTTTCTTAAACATCATTCCTTAATAATTGATATAAAAAATGGATATCCTAAATCACATCCCATCAAAAACACAATAAAATAATAGTAATAAAAAATATAGAAATATAACCCTATTAAAATAGTGTCATCTTATATTGAAAATAATTTTTAGAAAACACTTGAAATTAATTATTGAAGAAAATATCCTTTCTTTTTCAAAAATATCTTCCTTCCTGAAAATGTGACACAATTTTAGAAGAAATAATTTTGTGTGAAAATAACCTTGTAATATTGATGGGAATTTTGAAAGAAAATAATTCATTTTGAAAGTGTAAAAAACCATTCCTTCCATAAATTTTTAAAAAAACATTCTTCTCGTACTTTTCCCAGAAAAGTCATAAAGTACCTCATACCAAAAAGAAAAAAGATTCCATTCATACCATTTAGTAAAAATTCACCAATGGGAAAATTGACTTTAAAAAATTATATAAGGATATAGATAATATTTTTAAGTACATATTTAGGAATCATTGATGTGGATGATAAATATACCTTAGTAAATACTTACGAATAACCAATCTTGGATTAAAATAAGATTTCCAAAATTATCCCTTACCTTAGGTCTGATATGTTACATATGCATTCAAAAATCCTGAATAATGATTTAAATAATGTTACTTATTTATTATATAAAAATAATTATTTTTATGATAACATTTTTGATCATATTTTCATCCTTTTGTTTGTAACATTTCATTATTACTCTTTTTCCAGGTATTAACTGCGTTATATTCTTATACATGTTTTGTCAGATAAGTTATTAATAATATTTATAGGTTATAGTTATATAATTTATATAATGGTATTAGTATAACATATATCATATTTATTCATTCAGTTCATTTATATAATCATGTTTTAATGAAGATCACGTAGAATGAATCACATCGCATCGTGGAGATGGTAGGCCGTATCTACGCACGAGCAATGATATAATTTCCAAAATTATTTAATTGTATTGAAGTGCATGGTGTAGAATATTTATGAATTAGTAACATGTTATTATAATCATATTTTTTTTATTATTCCTATCATTATACACATCCAAGTTAGGTGATGGTGAAAAACAAATTACACCATGATGTGGAGATGGTAAGCCGTATGTACGTACACATAGTGATTTTGTTTTTCATTGGATAGATAGAATGTAAAATATATATTTTTTCCAATTTATAATAAAATATCAGTATATGAGTGATACTTATGTTATTACTTTATAATTAAACAAATAATAAAGAGGAAGTAGAAAAAGAAATAAGTATTGATTAATCGGTAGAAGAGATTACCTCTTCCTCGATGCGCTTCCTCTAAATCTATTCTTAGAGCACAATAGATGGTCTTTGAAGATGAAAATAAACTCTATAATAAAAATAGGGAAGTTTATAAGGAAACACGGTAGGGTATGTTCGATCTTTAAGGTTAAAAATGATGTTAATAGGTGAGGGAGGTGGTGCATTTTTATAATTGAGTTGATGGTAACTTTTGGAAACACTATAAATAATAATTTATAATAAAATAAAACCCAACCCAATAAACCTCCAAAATGTACCAATTTAAATGATGAGCTGAGAAAAGGTTGTAATATCGTCAAAAAAACTTTTGGAAAAGTTATTTTGTCAATTTAGACTATATCTCTTTAATCGATACTTTCTTATTCTATTTAAGTTTAATTGTGGTAATAACATTCTAAATATTTAATGGTTATAAATATTTACTTATATGGTGTTAATTGACCGTAAATGGATATTTTATTATGTTTTAAATCTTATAATTATCACTTTTTAATTTTTAAATAATCTAATAAAGTGTTATTTTTATAAAATATCAATAGTGTCGATTTTAACACTATTCATATATTTGTCTTCAAATAAAATCCACATAGAAGTTAAATTAGAAATTTTTTTAATACACTCCTAAAATATCATAGTCACCTATAAAATTCATGTAACACATTAATTAGTTCATATGATATTTCTTTTAATATTTTTAAAACAATTTTTTTATATTTCTATTAATAAAATAATTTATTAATCACTATTGTGTCATCATTAATTGCAATTATATATTCTATAAAAAATTTAAATAAATTTATATGATTGAATTAATTATTTTATTTTTAAATATATTAATTAAAGTTGATATTATCTCCTATTTATCAATATATTAAAATTAATATACTTATGTAAATAGAGATTGCGAAATTTTGTCACATTCTTTAGTTTTTATTATATTCTTGTCATATTCATCGGTAAGTGGCCATTATGTTATTCCATTCGGAACAATAGATTATAAGGGTATAATTATGTCATAAAATAAGTTTTTTAAGGTGTTAAGGTAATTTTATAACATTATTTTTATCTTTAATTACCCGATTATCTTTAGCCATAGTAATAAAAATAATTACCAAAGTTGCTATTCACAATGCCAAAATATAAAATAATCCTATTAACATAATTTGGGACTACTATTAAAAAATATGGAATCTATTTTTCAAAATCAAAACAGAGAAGTATCAGTAATTAATTTAAAATTAATCCTGTTTTTGAAATGAGAAAAAGGGTTTTAGAAGTTAAAATATTACAAAAGATTGAGATGTTTTTACATATGAATTTGATATAAACTTAATTATAATGACCTAAATTATATTAAATGGTAAAAATATATTCTATTTATAATTTTAAACCATTAAATAATATAATTTAATCATTTAAATTATTTCAATGAAATAAGATATTTTCAATTAAAACTTAGCATAGTTTTACTATTCGTCAAAACATGAAATTTATTAGAAAAATATCAGAAATTCATCCAAAGTAAATTTTTATATCCCGCTTCATAATAATATCTTAATTTTTTCATATAAAACTTATTAATATGTCAAAATAATAATTTAAAATGGGTTCCCCTTTCAAAGTTCTAAAATTATACTTTTTACAAAAATAGGTTTTTATACATCAAATAGGGTTTTATTCATTGACAATGACTAAAATATCCATTAGATGAATATGAAAAATATTTTATTAAGTATATAACACATTTATTTAACATTTATTTCATTACCAAAAGTAATTCACTCAAAAATAAAAATATCGAATTGATTTATATTTTTCATAAATAATTGATAGCCAAAGAATTCTCAATGCATTTTCTGATGTTAGTTATAATTATTTTTGCTAACCTAACTACTAGGCTATAATAATAATATTTTAGCCAAATAATTCTTACAATTTCATACAACACATGCTACTGAAGAATAAAAATTATTTAAGGAAAATATTTCATAAAAACCATCCGGGTGTTACTTTCTATCCACCTAAAACCGAATTTTGCCCTTGAAATTCTTCACTTGGAAACAAATATATGAGGATACCTCTATCTTAACATTCTTCAAGTTACCATGTAGCTTCTTCAAATTGGTGGTTCCTTCATAAAAAGTAAACCAAGAGAGTGGTCTTGATTCGTATAACTGTTTCGATACTATCTAGAATCTCAATCGGTTGTTCTTCATAAGAAGGTTCTTACTCCAACAGTACAACTTCTGAGATTAGTACATGTGATAGATCAGGCTTATAATTTATTAGTAGAGATACATGGATCACATCCTGAACTTGAGAAAGATTCGGTGGAAGTACCAATCGGTAAGCTACCATCCCAACACGATCTACAATTTCAAAAGGACCAATATCCATAGGGCTCAACTTAAATTTCTTTCCAAATTTCATTACTCTCTTCCAAAGAGATATTCGTAAGAATACCTTATCACCCACTTCGAACTCTAGGTATTTTTTTTTCACTTGTCAGTATATTTTTTTTGTTTAATATGATATGTTATTATGTTTTTATGAATATATCAAACCTTTTTTGCAATTTCATCAACAAGATCAGGTCCTAATTGATTTTTCCCCTGACTTCATCCCAACAAGTTGGAGTTCTGCACTTTTTTCTATATAGGGATAAATAAGGACCCATCTGAATTCTGGAGTGAATGATATTGATGTAAGAAAATTCCACCAATGGTAGGTGTTCATCCAATCCACCTTTGAAATTCAAAGAGGAAGCTCTCAATATGCCTTCCATAGTTTGAATTGTTCTATCAGACTTATCATCTATGTAAGGATGTTAAGAAGTGCTTAAACTTAAATCTATATCCAGAGCATGCTGAATTCCTCTATAAAACATTGAGGTAATGAACATAGCATGATTGGATATATTGTAAAGCAGTAATCCATGAAATCTTGACACGTATTTTACATATATCTTGGAGATATAATCAAGAGAGAAATCCTCTCTAATAGCAATTAAGTGTGCTGACTAGATAAGGCAATCAACTATAACACATATAGCATTATGTCCTTTAGATGTTTTGGGAGGTCTGACAACAAATTCCATAGTGATGTTTTCCCACTTCCACTCTGGTATGGGTAATGGTTGTAACATACCATTAGTATTCTGTCTCTCAGCCTTAACTTACTGAAAACCAATCACTGATAGACATATTCAGCAACATATATTTTAATTCCTTCCCACTAGAAATACACTTTCATGTCCCTATACATATTTGTGCTTCCAGGGTTAATAGATAATAAAGAACTATGATCCTCATCCAATAGATCCTTCTTTAATTCTGGTATGGGAAGAATACAATCCCTATTCCTGAACCTTATTATTCTATCACAATCCAGGTCAAATTCAAGAAATTTTCTCACCTTCTTTTGTAGCTCTAGATATTTATTCTATTTCTCTTTAATATTTACTTGTATAGATGGTTGAACTTTAATTGGAGAAAGATATGATTTCTCTGCTTCCTTTAAAATTTCAAGATGCATCTTTTTCAAATCCATAAATATTGGATCTTTTATTATCCTAATCATGGATTGGCTAGCATGGTCTTATCTACTCAAACCATCTGCCACCATGTTCTCTTTCCCAGAGTGGTAATGTATTGATCAGTCATAATCTTTAGTCAAATCCAACCACCTTATTTGGTGCATTTTCATCTCCTTTTGGGTGAAAATATACTTTAAACTTTTATGATCAGTATAAATATCACACCTTTCACCATAAAGATATTTCCTCCATATCTTTATTGAAAATATTACTGCAACTAACTCCAAATCAGGAGTTGGGTAGTTTTTCTCTTGTATTTTCAACTTCCATAAGGCATAAGCTATCACCATAATATTTTCCATGAGAATACATCCCAACCCCTTCTTGGATGCATCACTATAGATCAAAAACCTTTTTACACTAAAATGCAGTGTGTGTGTAGGTGCACTGGCTGGCCATATTTTTATCTCTTTGAAATTATATTTAAATACCTCTATCCAAACAAACTTAACTCCATTATGAGTAAACTCGGTGATTGTATTAGATAATTTTGAAAAATATTTCACAGAATGTCGATAATATCCAGCCAAACCAAGAAAACATTAGATCTAAGCTACCATTGTTGGTCTCAACCATATTTCAATAACCTCTGTTTTTCCTGGATCCATAGATATCCCCTCTCTTGAGATTATGTGACTGAAAAAATGAAACTTTTTGAAGCCAAAATTCACCCATGGTAAATTTGGAATAAAAATTATTATTTCTCAGGGTATTTGGTAAAATTATCAAGTGATATTCATGTTTTTCCTTGTTATCTAAATAGACAAGAATATAATCTATAAAGTCTAGCAAAAATTTATCAAGAGATTCTCTAAAGACTCTATTCATTAGATCCATGAAGATAGTGGGGGAATTAATAAGACCAAAATGAATCACTATAAATTCATAGTGTCCATACATTGTACGAAATACAATCTTTTCTATATCCTTTTTTTGAAACTTTATTGATGATATCATTAATGAAGATAAATCTTGGAAAAGTATTTATCTATGTGAAGTTAGTCAAATAAGTCATAAATGTGGGGAAGGTAATATTTTTTCTTTATATTGATCTTGGTAAGTAGTCGATAATCAATGAAGAGTCTCATTGATCAATATTTTTTCTTAACAAATACAACATGTGCTCCCCAAGGAGATAAACTAGTGAATATGAATCCCTTATCAATATTCTCTTGGAGTTGCTTATGTAATTTCTTCAACTCAATTAGGGATATTTTATAAGGTTTCTTTGAAATAGGAATAGAACCTGGTATAAGTTATTTCGAAAACACAACTTCAAGATTTAGTTGAAGACCTAGAAATTCCTCTAGAAAGAAATCATCAAACTCCCATACTATGGGAGTGTTCTAAATCATTAGTTTCTCCCCAACCATTTGAGATAAATAAACTTCATTTATAGGAATCAAGACCCATAAGATAGAAGAAATATCTACTGGATGGTTATTATCATCCTTGCATCGATAGACGATCATAGATTGATTTTGAATATGAAATGTGACTTACCTTTCTTGAAAATTGATATGATATCTATATAGAGAGTTCCAATCCATTCCATGAATCAAATTAAATTCCACTATAGGAAGGATAAAAACATTTTTAGGAAGCTCTTTCCCAAAAAATTCAACTAGAGAGGAATTATAAACTGTTTATGTGACTGCTGTTCCACTAGGAGTTGTTGTAGCTAACTCAACATATAATTGTATAGGTAATAAGGTGATACCCTTAGAAAACTCTTTATAAATAAAATAGTGGGCTGATCCAGAATCAAATGAAAAATTTTCAACATTAGAGTGGATGGTAAGTGAACCTTTCACCACTTCACTATCATAATCCTTGTCGCTGATAGTAATTCCATGTAAAATTCATTTTTCTTTGGCCTTAATAAATTTTTGACGTAAATCATCATCAATAACCCTTAGATAAAGTCATTGATTGTAATAATTCCCCTTTTCATTGCACTTGTAGCATTGAAGTGTTGGAGGGGCATTCTGTGTAGCCTTTTCTTTATTTTCATAATTATACATCGTTTTCCCTTCACTTTGGCATTCAACTGCTCGATGAACTTATTTTCCACACTTATAACATTTACTATTCCCTTTAAGACAATTCCCTATGTTGGTCAGATTAGAGTATGTCACAACCCATCCTCAGGCCCGTGCTGTGACTACCCCAAGCCCACCTTCCATAGTCCAAGGGCTGGCGACTAGCACCAAAGGCGTAAATCCCAAAAGAAAGTGAAGGAATTGCCTTTATAAAGTAAACAAACAAAACAGAGTATGTAAGTGAAGTAAGTACTAAGTAAAAATGAGTACAAAAGTAAGTACTGAAAAGTAAACGGGTGAGTATACAAACCCAACTAAAAATATAGTACAACTGAAAAGAAAGTACAACAACAGTAAAGTAAAACAACAACACCGAGTCATCCTCTAGAAATCCCACCTGAAGGGTGGGTACATATAGTCTCCTCAGATCTTCGGGTCCGGCCGTCCACTCCGTGTACGTTATTCCAAGTGGTCCACCTCCGGGTACCATCCAGCTTCACAAGCCTCCACCTCGATCAGTGTTATCCATCTTCTGCATCCAACAAAACGTAGTGCGGGAATAGCCCATGCAGGGGTGAGTATACAATACTCAGTAGGGACCCTGAGACCCCCGAAGGTCTCTCAGGATCCACAACAGATAAACCACAAAGGAAAAATACAATCACGAAGTTTCAACCGACTCTACTTAGGTATATTCCCATAAATATACCTAAGTCATAAATTACAATTCAGCTCCAACTCTCGAGCCCAAGCACAACTCAGTCCACATAGGGAAACACAATCCAGTCCACATAGGAATGTACATCCCAGTCCACACAGGGAAGAAAGTCAATCACATCGATGATAATGATTGAAAATCAAGACTCACCTCACACAGGTATACATATTTCGTATAGCGATACATATGATCAGATATAGTCACTGATTTATCTAAGCTGTCAGACCCGCACAGGATACAAGAAAAGCTAAGATACTGGACCCACATAGGATACAAGACCAACTACTCTTCTGGACCCACACAAGATACAAGTACAGAGGTCAATAATGCTGGACCCACACATGATACAAGTACATAGGTCAATACAGCCAGTTGGTTACGGGTTTCAACCAAGCGGGCAATACCCACACTTTACTGAAACCTTGATTTTAATATACCGAAATGACTATCTCGATCCACGAATTCCTAATCAACTGAAGGTGCATCGATCGGAGGTTCGTAGCTCATGTTATGGGAAAAATACTGAAAACGGTCTGAAGTAGGGGGTCTGGGCCCGGTTCGACCTGGCCCAACCCTCCTGGGCCGGCCCAAACAGGGTCGACCCGACCAGGGTCTGGGTCCGGCCCGGGAGGGCGCGGCCCGGCCTGGCTGGGCACTGCCCGGCCCTGCTGCGCGCGACCCGACCCAACCGGGCACGACCCGGTCCGCGTGACCCCCCTCGGCCCGGTTGGGGGGGGGGGGTGTGCATTGGCTCGTCCAGTTGGCCGACCGGGGGGACACGACCCCCGTTTTCTGCGGACACGACGCCATGGTGGCACTGCTGGCAATCCCGGATCCTGCGTGGCCGCGGGATCCTCCTCCCTCGCCACCGCGACGGGCTTCTGCTGGCTGCGCGCCGGGGCGCCACCGTCTCCAGGCAGCCGGTCGGTGCTGGCCACCACCTCCGGCCACCGGTGCCGCCGCGTTGGCGACCCGCACCGCCACAATACTCCACGGGACACTAGAGTCATTCTAGTGGTCTATTTTTGCTTCCGTCTGCGCCTGCCGTCGTCTCGGGACCCGAGCTCCACTGCGAAGAGTCCGATTTTCCGTTGCAGTCCCGTTTCGTTATCCCCAATCACCCTGCGCATGAAGAACAAAATTAGGAGTGGGTCCGGGCTTGTTCGTTAACCCATACCCACCACGTTAGAGGTTCAAATTGTCGCCCAACAATTTAGATTCCATGTACGAGGGTATAATTCTCACAAAAGAAAAATATAATTTTTTTCCCTACCTCAACATTTGATGTCGAATGTCGGCGTCGCAGGGAAAGGGATCGTAGGCGACGTCGGAGTGCACTGAGGAGGAAGCGGCGTCTCCTCTCTTGTCGTAGAGAATAGAATGGGTGGCGCATCATCGTTCTTCAAGGAACTAGCGTTCTCCATCGAAGGAGACGTCGTTCTACATCAGAGGCCGGTGTTCTTCCAAAAACTCAAGAGCCCCCACGATCTTCCTTCGCACAACGAAAGCTCTCCACAAAATAAAATAATAGCCTCCTCCTATTATTTTATTACACATGCAAAGAAATTCCCCAAATTCAAATCACCACATTTAACAAACGTGTTTAAAATTAATTATAGGAAGGGAGAGGGAAGATCCCCATTAATTAAACGCGTTGGCAAACAATTAATTGAGAGGTTTTTCCAAAATTAATGAGATTTTTTTAAAGAGTTAGAGGGAAATTGAATGGTTGGGGCTCGTGTGGGCCCCACCTCTCTAACATCCACCCTTGGGTAGTTAGGTGGCTATGGGTCCCACCCTTAACTACCCATGGGAGGAATTAACCTCCCTAGATATAAAATAAAAGTGTACATCAATTTTATTTACTTCTCAAGTAACCCCAAAAAAACTTCAAACCCACATAAAATGAAACTATGGTAAATGTACCGTTAACCAATTACCGGTACTGGGAGTTCATCGGTGCCCTTGGATTTCAATTCCGGGCATGGTTCAAAAGATAGAAAAAACGACTCGTTCGTTCACTGAACGTACCCAATCTAAACTTCATAAATTGATTTCAGGCACACCAGGCCTCAGAATCAAGCACTGTTAGAAGCCAAAGACTCATAAAATTCCAAAGTATTGAAGAAGAAAAAATTTCCTTGAAATTTTAGGGTCTTTATATTACTACCACCTCAGGGCTTTACATCCCCGTAAAGTTACAACATAACTAGGGAAACAAATGAGGGTGTTGGTCATGCATCTGAGCCTCCCGCTCCAATGTGCCCCCCTGGAGGTTCCCGTGCTGCCAACGAATGCGTACAAGAGAAATCGACCGTACACGTAGGACCCACTCCTATCAGTCCTCGATCTCCACCAGGACCTCTACAAATGTCACCCCTTCATCGATGTCCAGCTCCCCATGGTTGATGATATGCGTCGGGTCGTGCACGTATCTCCTCAGCTGAGATACGTGGAAGACGTCGTGCACCCGGTGCAACTGAGGTGGAAGGGCCAGGCGGTAATCCACCTCACCTACTCTGCTGAGGACCTGAAAAGGCCCGATGAAGGGTAGAGATAACTTTCCACCCTGGCCAAATCTCAAAAATCCACGCCGAGGTGAGACCCGTAAGAAAACGTGGTCGCCATCCTCGAACTCCAGTGGACTCCATCTCCTATCAGGATAAGACTTCTGTCTACTCTGTGCAGTCCTCATCCGCTCCTAGACGATCTGAACCGTCTCCGTCGTAGCCTGAACCATCTCTGTTCCTACGAGTACTGACTCCCCAGGGTCAGTCCAGCATAGAGGTGATCTGCATGGTTGGCTGTACAGTGCCTCCTAAGGTGCCATCCCGATGGTGGAGTTATAACCGTTGTTGTATGAAAACTCCACCATGGGTAGGTGATCCTCCCAACTATAACCAAAGTCAAGGACACATGCACTGAGCATGTCCTCGAGTGTTTTAATGGTCCTCTCCGTCTGGCCATCCGTCTGAGGGTGAAAGGCCGTGCTCATGCGTAGTTTCATCCCAAAAGCCACCTGTAACCCATTCCAAATCCAGGAAGTAAAGAGAGAGTCTCGATTGGAGATGATAGATGATGGCACACCATGGAGTCATACGATCTCCTGGACGTAGAGGCGTCCTAGTCTCTCTACTGAGCCCTACTCCCTGGTCGGTAGGAAGTGGGCCGACTTGGTGAGTCGGTTGAAAATCAACCATATAGAGTCGTGCCCTCTGGAAGTATATGGAAGCCCCATCATGAAATCCATGGATATTTCATCCCAATTCCACTCTGGGACCTCTAAGGGATGTACCAATCCTACCGGTACCAGGTGGTCCTCCTTCACTTGCTGACAAGTGAGGCATCGAGACACAAACTCTGCTACAACCTTCTGCATACCCAACCACCAGTGCTATCATCTGAGGTCCTTATATATCTTCGCTACTACTGGATGTACCGCTAGAGGGGAATTGTGTAACTCCCTCAGCACCTCCTCCTGCAGTGTAACTGGTACCATGGTACGTCCCATGAAGAGGATGACGTGCTCCCCACCTTCAGAAAATCCATCAGGTGCCAACCATGAGGATATCTGAGCACGTCACGCCTCACAGTCAACATCCCCACGCTGTGCCTCTCTGACCCACTGAAGTAGTGGAGGAGTGACTGCGAGGGACTGTAGATAGGCTTCCCCATATCAATCCATGAAGGATATCTACAAAGCGGCTAACTACTCTATCGCCTCTCCAAGTAGTTGAATGCCCGATCTCCTGCTGAGAGAATCAGCCACAATGTTCCCCTTCCCAGGAGTATAGACAATCTCAAAGTCATTATCCTGGAGGAACTCGAGCCATCGACGCTGTCTCAGGTTCATGTCCTTCTGCGAGAAAATGTACCTCATACTCTGGTGGTTAGAGTAGATTGTAAAGCGCTCGCCCATCAGATAGTGCCACCAAATATTCAGGGTGAAGACCACTGCTGCTAACTCTAGGTCATGGGTAGCGTAGTTTTGCTCGTGCTGCCTAAACTACCATGAACCATAAGCGATCACTGCTCTCTCTTGCATCAGGACACACCTGAGTCTGGTCCTTGATGCGTCACAATAAACTACGTACCCTACGCCCTCCTCTGGCAGCCTCAAGATGGGCGCACTGGTCAATATCCGCCTCAGATTCTGAAAGCTCTACTGACATCTGTCTGACCACACGAAGGGTTTCTCCATCTTCATCAAAGCTATAAGCAGTTCTTCCACTCTAAAGAAATCTGGCACAAATATCTGATAGTACCTCGCCAGACCTAGGAAACTCTGCACATCCTTCACGCTCTTGGGTGGCTCCCAAGAATGTACTGCCTCGATCTTCTCAGGATCCACTGCAACTCCCACCTCTGAGATGACGTGCCCCAAGAAGTGAACCTCTCAAAATCAGAACTGGAACTTTGAGATCATACCATAAAGTTGGTTCTCTCAGCGTGTATCTAGCACAACCCACAAGTGGTAGGCGTGCTCCTCCTCGGTAGTCGAGTAAATCAATATGTCGTCAACGAATACTATGACAAACCGATTGAGGTAAGGATGGAAGATCCTATTCATGAGACTCATGAACACTGTTGGAGTGTTGGTCATGTCGAAAGGCATAACAAAGAACTCGTAGTGGCCATACCATCACTTGAAGGCCATCTTCTGCACATCCTCATCTCGAACTCTGAGCTGGTGATAGCCTAACCTAAGGTCTATCTTCGAGAACCATCGTGCTCCCTTGAGCTGATCGAAGGGGTCATCAATCTTGGGAGGGGGGTACTTGTTCCTCACAGTCACCTGGTTTAGGCAACGGTAGTCGAAACACTGTCCCAAGCTCCCATCCAGCTTCTTGGAGAACAAAATCAGAGAAGCCCAGGGTGAAACACTAGGTTGGATGAAACCTTTCCCCTATAAGACTTGCAGTTGTACCTGCAACTCACGAAGCTCGGCGGGAGCCATACGATATGCTGGAGTAGATATCAGTGATGTCCTGTGGTACATGTCAATGTAGAAATCTACCTCCCTACGAGGAGGTAATCCTGGAACGTCATCAGGGAAAACGTTCGTATACTGATCCACCACAATAGGAAAACATGGACTCTGCACATCAACTGCTCAAAGGATGAGACTATCCAACTAATGTGTGATCGGCTGCCCTCTCCTCTTCGTAAGTCCATAATGTGCTGTGAAGGTTCCCTTCTCGCAGGTGAAGGTGAACCTGGTCCCATCAGTGTGGACACACCTCACCTTGCACCTAATACATTCGATCTGAGCATGGACTATAGATAACCAGTCCATACCCAAGATGACGTCATAAGGCCTCAACGCTGCTAAAAGAAGATCCCAGCCAAAGCTCTCGCCTCCTAGAGTAAGCTCACACTATCGACACTAGTGCGTGATCATCGAGTCTTATCTCGTAAGAGTCTCTAGCTATAAGGATCAAGAAAACGGCTCCATCAGAATCTCCGAGCTCCGAACAAGGGAAGCGACAATAAAAGAATGACTCACACCTGTGTCTATAAGAACTAAAACAAGGGTGGAGTAGACATAGATAGTACCATGAATCATCTCAGGTGCGCCGTGGTCGTAAGACTCTACTGCCTGGATATGAGCCTGCCTCTGCCCGCCAACTCCCTGTGGTCGGGGTGGACCTCCTGGGGGTGGTGGTGGTAGATCCTTGAAGCATCGTCCACCACCTGCTGCTTGGCCGACTCCTCTTCCTCATCCACCTGCCCCCTGCAGACCGCCACGGTCAAACCTCTGCCTCTTCCTGGGATGTCCCTCCACTTTATGCTTCTCATCTGCATGGTGGGTCGGGCAGTCACAAGCCATGTGGCCCTGCTCGCCGCATACATAGCACTGTCCTCTCCTTATAAGGCTGGCTCTGTGTCGTGTGCCCCGTACAACAGAAACTGTATCCTGAGGTCGCCCACCTGATGGCCTGGTCCGCTTGGACCCCTGCGACATCTGTCGACTGTCGGATGTAGAAGACTCCGCTCTGTGCTGTCCTATGGTGGGTCTCACTACTGGTGGCTACTAGATGAGAAAGATCTCCCCTAAAATGGTTCGCTCCAGCACCCCTTGTTACGTCATGATGCTGAGGGGAATCATCGAAGCTCTGATATCATGCCTCAGTCCCTGCTCAAAGGTCTGAGCCCAGAAGAATGGGTCCCATACCATGTCTGTGGAGTAGCGCGAGAGGTTGGAAAATCTCGCCGAGTTATGGGCTACTGACATGCTGCCCTGTCGTAGCTGTAGTAACTCCTGGATGCGCACCACATGAAGGGTGGATGGAACAAACTTTTAGCGGAAGAGGCTCTCGAAGTCTGTCCAAATTAGTGATGCCTCGTCGTGAACCTAGGGTATCAGGCTCCACCATCCACTTGCTACTGTGTGCAGGAGACTCGAGGTTAGGATCAACATAAGGTATGCTGGTGTCCCTACCAATATGAAGACTCTGATGATAGCCTCCAACCAATCCTTAGCTGCCTAAGGGTCCGTATCTCTGCGGAACCTAGGCATCCTCTGTCTCTGAAACTCGTGCAACGCGCTTAGGCGGCGTGCACTCTCCGTCGATGGGGTGGTTAGCATCGGTGGCTCAGCGGGTAGTGGTACCGCTGGTGCCTCTGCTATAATGTGGCCCTGCACTGAGGCATCGTCGCTCAGTGGGCTGCCATCCCGCACATAACTAGGAACCTTTACTGGCTGCCTTCATGGGTCCATCTTGAAAATAAACAGGTGCGCCATAGTCAAACAGTATACCTGGTGAGCTGACACAATGTAATAAAAAACAAAACTTTTGAAAGGAAATGCACACACAATCAGTGTTTTCATGAACTCAGTCAGAAATCAGAGGTCAGGGTCTTGGTGTATGGATACGTCAGCCGCCGCACCAACACTAGACTCCCTAGACTGAAAACCACACTCAATGCTCTTAACACCATTTCTTCACAGAAAGGAAAGATCAGAGTCCTGTGGTAGAACCGACTGCTCTGATACGAATTTGTCACGACCCATCCTCGGACCCGTGCCGTGACTACCACATGACCGCCATCTATAGGCCAGGGGCTGGCGAAAAGCACCAAAGTCATAAATCACAAAAGAAAGGGAAAGTATTTCCTCTATAAAGTAAACAAGAACAACATAGTATGCAAGTGAAGTAAGCACTATGTAAAACTGAGTACAAAAGTAAGTGATGAAAAGTAATTGGTCCAGTATACAAACCCAACTGAAAATACAGTACAACTGAAAAGAAATTACAACAGTAGTAAAGTAAAACAACAACACCGAGTCATCCTCAGGAAATCCTACCTGAAGGGTGGGTACAAATAGTCTCCTCATCTCCTCAGGTCCAGCCGTCCACTCTGTGTACGTTCCACCATGTGGTCCACCTCTGGGTACCGTCTAGCTCCACAAGCCTCCTCCTCGATCAGTGCTATCTGTCGTCTGTATCCAACATAACATAGTGCGGGCATAGCCCGTTCATGGGTGAGTATACGATACCCAGTAGGGACCCCGAGACCCCAGAAGGTCTCTCAGGATCCACGAAGGATAAACCAAAACGGAAAAATGCAATCATGAAGTATCAACTGACTCTAATTAGGTTTATGACCATACATATACCTAAGTCATCAATTACAATTTGGCTCCAACTATCGAGCCCAATCACAACTCAGTCCACATAGGGAAACACAACCCAGTCCACACAGGAAAGTACAACCTAGTCCACACAGGAAAGAAAGTCAATCACATCGATGATAATGATTGTAAATCAAGACTCACCTCACACATGTATATATCTTTTGTATAGCGATAGATATGATCAGATGTAGTCACTGATTCATCTAAGTTGTCAGACCCACACATGATACAAGAGCAGCTAAGCTGGCAGACCCACACAGGATACATGACCTGCTACTCTACCGGACCCACACAAGATACAAGTACAGAGGTCAATACTGTCAGAACAACAAAGGATACAAGAACAGTAGTCATTGCTGTCAAACCCACAGAAGATTTCAGTACAGTAGTCGTCTCTGTCGAACCCACGAAGGATTCCGGTACAGTATTCAGTGCAGTCATAACCAGCTCTAGGGTTCCCGCACACAACATGCTCGATTGCAGGAGGGTCCGTTCCTTGAGAAAGAGAGTCGATACATCAACTGTCACGAATTCCAGAGTTGATGCATCCCAATGTTCTGTCTCACTAAAATAAACCAAACGCAATTGATGATGCGTCAATCGGACGCTCGGTCTGAGAGTTATTAGCTTTTCTGTTATAGGGGCCCGGTTGGTTTTTAAGGTAAAACCAACCTGACCATACTCCAGCTATGTCCAAACCTCAAGTGGAGTATTCTAAAAGAACCACCTCAACAAAAGGAATTCAACACAGTTGAAAAAACGTCAATCAGACGTCTAGTCCTAATATCATAAGTGTTTCCCCTCCAAGGGCCCGGTTGGTTTCGGGTTCGAATGAACTCGGACGTACCCACACTTTTCCGAAATCTTGAGTGTAATATACCGAAATGGCCGTCTCAATCCAAGGATTCGTAGGCAACTGACGGTGCTTTGATCAGATGTCCATAGATCATGTTATGGGAAAAAGACCGAAAACGGTCCGAAGTGGGGGTCTGGGCCCGGTCCGACCCGGCCCAACCCCCCTAGGTCGGCCCGAACCAGGGTGACCCGACCCGGGTCAGGGTCTGGCCAGGTAGGGCGTAGCCCGACCCAGTTGGGCGCGGCCTGGCCCGGCTAAGCGCGACCAAACCGAGGGGTGGGTGTGCGCTGGCTCGGCTAGTTGGCCGAGCGGGGGGGGGGGGGGGGGGGGAGGGGGGCGTTTTCTGTGGGCGCGGCGCCAGGGTGGCGTCGCTGGCCAATCCGGATCCCATGCGACCATGGGATCCTCCTCCCTCGGCACTGCCGTGGGTTTCAGCAGGGGGTGTGCTGGGGCGCCGCCGCCTCTGGCCGCCGCGGCACTCCGCAGGCCACAAGAGTCATTCTGGTGGTCCATTTTTTCTCTCTTCTGTGCCTGCGGTTGTCTCGAGACCTGAGCTCCACTGTGAAGGATCAGATTTTCCATTGCGGTCCTGTTTCATCATCGCTAATCACCCCACGCATCAAAAAAAAAATTAGCGGTGGGTCCGGGATTGTTCGTTAACCCTCACCCACTGCGTTAGAGGTTCAAATCGTCGCCCAACAATTTAAATTCCAAGTACGAGGGTATAATTCTCACAAAAGAAAAATATACAAATTTTCCCCTACCTGAAAAATTGATTTCGAACGTCAGCGTCATGGGGAAAGGGATCGTAGGCGACGTCAGAGTGCGCTGAGGAGGAAGCGGCGTCTCCTCTCTTGTCTCGGATAATAGAATGGGTGGCGCATTATCGTTCTTCGAGGAACCAACATTCTTCGTTGAAGGAGACATCATTCTACGTCGGAGGCCAGCGTTCTTCCAAAAACTCAAGAGATCTCCCGATCTTCCTTCACACAATGAAAGATCTCCCCAAAATAAAATAATAGGATCCTCCTATTATTTTATTACACATGCAAAGAACTTCCCAAAATTCAAATCACCACATTTAATAAAAGTGTTGACAATTAATTAAAGGAAGGGAGAGGGAAGATCCCCATTAATTAAATGTGTTGGAAAACAATTAATAGGAAGGGTTTGCCAAAATTAATGGGGGAGTTTTAAAGATTTAGAGGGAAACAAAATAGTTGGGACTCCTACGGGCCCCACATCTCAAACATCCACCCTTGGGTAGTTAGGTGGCTGTGGGTCCCAACATTAACTACCCATGGGAGGAATTTACCTCCCTAGATATAAAATAAAATTTTACAACAATTTTATTTACTTCTCAAATAACCCCTCCAAAAAAACTTCAAACGCACATAAAACGCAACTGCGGTAAATCTACCCTTAAGCAATTACCGGTGCTGCGAGTTCATCGGTGCCCTCAGATTTCAATTTCGGGTACTGGTTCAAAAATAGAAAAACCCTCTCATTCGTTCACTGAACGTACCTGATATAAACTTCGGAAATTTATTCTGGGCACACCAGGCCTCAGAATCAAGCACCGTCAGAAGTCATAGACTCGTAAAATTGCAAAGTATTTAATAAAAAAAAAATTCCTTGAAATTTCAGGGTCTTTACAGAGTACTCAAGAGGGGGGGGGGGTGAATTGGGTATCTATAAAAATTTCTGTTGAAAAGTTTTCTTGAAATGTTCCCCAATAAAAATAAATACAGCCTAGTCAATCAAGGTAATACAGTTCTAAAATTTTAACTGCTCAAATAACCCCTCAGATGATTGATTAATTCTTAGTAATATCAGTATGATTTATTGATACTATGTTTGAAGCATTTCTAATAAGACAATTTTTTTTTCTTCTATCCAATATTAACTATCAAAGTAAAATCTAGTGTTTTTTGAATTATACAGTAAAATAGAGAAAAAATAAATTAAGCAACACAATGGATAAAAAAAGTGGTTTAGTCTCAAGATGATACCTAATTCACTCCACTAGGTGATCATCTTCAACCAAGTAGTTTGGATTAATAAACTTTGATCCAGACCCTAGATCGGGATAAACAATAGTGCACAGAACTGTCCAGGTCACATGACCTCTTCCACAATTCTTTGTGGGTATAAACTACCTAGTCACAAAATGAACTCTTCCAAACTTATCCATGGGAGTAAACAAATTTAAAAAGATATTAGAGGAAGGATATACTGTATCCTTCAGTTTAATGCATAAGAAAATGTTTGTTTTAATACAGACACACACACACTCTTCAAAAACTAAAATAATACACAATAGAGAAAAGATGATGAGATAAGGTTAGAATTTCTCTTAGTGTTATTATAAAAAGCCCTAAAACTTGTAGGATGAATCAAATGAAAGTGTCAATTCTTCTTGAGAGAAATAGATTATCACAAGTCTGGTACTCCAGTTTCCAGTATGATCTAGGTCGTGTTCCTCATGGAGTTGGTGTTATGAATATGTTCTTGGATATTATATAAGGTATTACAGCCTTTTGATTCATGAATGGTTCATGAATTCTTTAGATGTATCTTGTTTCATGTATCATTTATCTTAAAAACAATTTTCTCACGCATATGCTATTATACTAATTTTTTGTTTCAGTTCCACATTTTTCTTTTTACGTTGGAGTGCACCTATTAGAACCTATATGATTCAAGTAATCTGCACCTCGTACCTTGTAATATCAGGTGACATGTCTAAAAATAAATATAAATTATGTCTTTTCATTTAAATTACTCAAATATGACCATTAGAAATTAAATTGAAAATGACAAAATGGATTAAAGAATAGTGGCACAGTTTGTCTAGAAATAGTATCACATGGAAATGATGTCACCTGGAAGTAGTGTCTTATTATTTCCCTTTGGGTGGTGAGACATTCTCGATTTCATAGTGGTATTAAGATCAGGAATTGGTACCCAAGATGCAGTGTTAGGATCACGGTGTCTCGTTCTTTTCCCAACTTCAAACGGTGTTATAGTGATGAGATCAAGGAACCAATGTCACAAACTTCATGAGATCTGAAACTAGTTATGGTGTATGGGGCACGGTGTCTGGGTCATGGTGTCTCATTCCTGATGTCTGGTCATAGTGTCTTGGTCATGGTGTTTGAGTCCTTTTCCATAAAACCAGAACTGGTGGCAGACTCATGGTTTCTCAGACGTAGCCAAATATCTGTATACAGACTTAAGAAGTAATATTCACAGAATGAATTATATTAGATCATTTATAAAAGAAATTAATTATTGAACAAATTAAATATAGTTTTCAATAATCAAACATTATTTATAGGAATTAAGATATTGGGTAAGTTTATTTAAAGCATAAAAAACCAACCATCTCTACACATGATTTGAGATAGATTAAATAGGATTAATAGGATTTAAAGGATGTATAGGATTTGTGATCATTAAAACACAATTAAAACATGAAGAGTGTAAAAATATATACCTTTGTGATGATCAAAAATCATGAATGTTCTTAGTTTCCTATTCTCCCCCTATTGGGATTACCAAAAAAATATAGGAAAAAGAGAATGAACATAAAAATAGAATATAGAGAAACAATGCACAATGCATTAGATAAAAAAAGAGGCAACAGTACAAATAGAAATCTAGAATAAAAAATATCTCTATCAAAATAAAAATTTCAATGTTCTTCAGCATGAGTTGAATTTTATTTTCCATTGGATGCAACAAAAAAATGATCCACAAGGTAAGAAGTTGAAGTTGAAGAAAGGAGAGATCCAACTGACAAAGAATAGAGATGGAGTCCATCAAAAAATAGAAGGTTCTAATGTAGGTTTCGTGGAAGACCAAGAAAGGTTTGGTCAAGGATTATAGGCCTGATCTGGCTCAGAGCCAGAGATACAGACATTGACATGGATGAAAAAGCAGTGGATGAGATAGGAGGTAGACCAGGCCATAAGGGTGCAGTTGCAGGAGCCACAACTGTAGTGCTCTGCACATGAAGACAAGGATTCAACAACTGAAAGAAGTAAGCAATAATCTCACCACAAAACTACACTGCTTTCTCAAAATCATCTCGGTTATCCAAGAACTTGTCCAACAAATGAGTGAAATATTTGTCCTTTTTAACTTGAGTCTTGAAGGCTTGAGTGACATGAGGTATTTTCAAATTCACTACAAGATACTTGAAATGATTTTTCATATCATGCTTAGAGAAAATCATATTAAAGTAGAAATCCACTTTCTTAGTAATTTCCTCTTGAGCATCATTTTCAATATTTGAGTGAATCATTACCAAATCAAGAACGATGTAAGTATTCTTGAACTATCTTCTTATTTCTCTCAACCACATAATATGCTAATGAAGTGAGGTTTTTTGAATCAGATTGGTAGCTTACTGTGGAATATGACCACTAACAACCTCAATAGGATGATAAACATGATCTTTTCCTGATTGCAATCCTTTTATCATATCTTCAACCACAGCTCTAAGAGACATCACTTCATCACTTAGACTTTTGTTTTCAATTCTAAACTCTCGAATTTTATAATGCATTTTTGGCTGAATCTGCCATATGGTATACTCTAATAGTAGGTTAGCAACTCTCTCCCTTGGGCTTGTTATAGGAGTAGGTTGTGTGTTCCTGAAATTTTCAACTCTAGCCAATAAATTAGCTCCAAATTCTTTCAAATCACTCTGAATTACGAAGGAAGAACTACTGAAAAAACTACCTATACCCACGGTTTTGGGAACCGTGGAGTTGAGTGGAGTCGGTATAGGGGTATTATCCTATACCCACGGTTTTGTTAAACAGTGGGTATATTTTATTTACGCCGTGTCAAAGCCAATCCACCCTATCAAACTATTATATCCATGATTTTTAAACGTGGGTAAAATTATAAACACATGCAGCACCCAGGTCTTGAACTCGGCTTGTACCGCGACCTCCGTAAATAGTTCAGCAGACCTCACCACTTCAGTTGCTCCATTTATATTAATATATATATATATTTCTAAATATATATTAATCTGTCACCGTATTAGGAAAAAATTCATGTAGCGGGTTTCGAACTCGCGTCGGACGCAGTAAGATTCCGCCGCTAACCGACCCAGAAAATTTACATATATCAATATAAGTCTATATTTATATTAATATATTAATATTAATCCCAGTTTTAGAAAAATAGAAGGCACAGGGTTTCGACACCGTACCAATGCCAAACACAAACAGACTCCTTACCAAGTCATCTATGGGAATTTTATTATTTTTATTTGCATAAACCTATATATATTAATGTTAACCATTTTCCAACTAATTTTTTTCCATTGTCCCGCGTTATTTTTCCCCCTCCTTGTGGCGGGAAAGCTATACCCACGGTTTTCTAAAACCATGGGAATAGGTCTTGAAAACAAAACACAATACCCACGGTTTTTCAAAACCGTGGGTATATGTCTTTTGAAAAAACTATATACCCATGGTTTGGCCAAAACCGTGGGTATGGGTCTTCAAAAAAAAACACCTATACCCATGTTTTTTCAAAACCGTGGGTATTGGTCTTTAAATATAGCCTATACCCACGGTTCTGGACAAAACCGTGGGTATAGGTCACCTAAACCCACGGTTTTCAGAAACTGTGGGTATAGGTCCTCATATTTACCCTATAACCAAAGTTTTCTAAAATCGTGGGTATAGGCCCGTTTTACAGTAGTGAAGGATGTTCTTGTGAAGGTTCAGAAGCAAGATCTGAGATAGGCTCAGGTTCTATGGTAGAGAATACTTCAAGAGCAGAGTCTGGTTTCAATTGAGACACAGTAGTCAGGTCAATACATTTAACCAAGGATTTCTAGGTATCATTCACATCAAAGTAGCTAGGAAACTTATACCATGCATCTATAGTGCTTTGATCAACTGGATTAGGAATTTCAACAGTTTATAGACTAGGGTGATGCTCCCCCTCAACAAGTGCATCTCACACATGACTAAGAGATTAAATTCCTTGATCTGGTTCTAATAGATCATATCCAACAATTTCAACCATTTCTTTTTTATCCCACTGGAAGGATTGTTCCATTCTCTCCTCACCAGATATGGTAACATCAATATTTTCTTGTTCTTCCAAAATAATCATCAACCAAAACATCTTTCTCAAGAAAATTGCTTTTCTAAAATCTTCTCAATAATAATATCTTATCTTAAATTAAGAACAAATTCTTTTCTAGAAGCATGTTATTCTTCCAATTCAACACTTCTTTCATGTACAAGTTCTTCCTTCTCAACTTTTACTTGTGGAACAGGTCCACTTTCTTTCTTATCCAGTAACATTTCTTCTATAGGTGCAACACCATCTTCTTCTTCCTCTTTAATAGGATTGTCATCAATTTCATCTGGTTCCAAACTAGGATAAAAAATGTTCTTAGGTGTTGAAGGATTCTCAACAGGATTAAAATTTTCATATACCCTTTCATTATCTTATAAAGAGTCCTTTATCCATGGATTCCAACAGATTTTCATTCTTTTGACTGTAACCGTTAAGATACAGAACTGACAGTCCTTGATGAATTCTTCATTTGGTCTAACTATTCCTTTTTCATATAGCTTAGCATAGATTATCCTTGAGTATAAAAAAAGGTATACATTGAGGTTGTGTTTATCAACTCACACATATGAAGCATGACATAATTGCATAGGTTAATCTTGTGTCCATTCTTCATAAGATGTATCAAAAATAAATCCCGATACTTGAGGGTAGAAAAATATCCTTTCCTCACACTAATCATATTATGAATAAACATAAACAACAATCTAGATTCACCATCTAAATCAGCATTAATAGCTATTCTATTCTTTTTGTTTCTAGTCATGCTTCCCAAAGCCTCTTCGAAAACAAAGATATCACTCGGAAGAGGAGGACCTCTCAGGTAGTCCTAAAAAATTCTTTCATGAGGTATCCCTAGGAAAGCATCCCATAACTATAAGGAAAAGGTTAATTTTTTCCATTAATCCAACTTCTCACAACAAAACCATCTTCTCTATCAAAAGAGAACAGGAAAAACTGATAGAACTGAGTAATAAGATTTGTATAATTCGGCCTTGTCTCCTTTGTGAACCAATCTATCCATACCTATTCTTTTAATACTTTCAACACTAAATAATTACCTAACAGAAACTATTTAGGGAAAATTTCCTTTTCTGGAACCACTATTCTATTAACAAGGTTTGGGTTCTATGGTCCTTCGGGTGCTACTTTCAGTTATCTTTTCACTTTCTTCTTAGATATCCACTTCTCAGGAATTGAAGAATATGGGTGCTTTATTCTGGGAATCCAACGATAGGTTCAAGAGAGAGAGACAAAGGATTGAAGGTGGTCTTACAGTTTGGGAGAGAAGGGTTTCAGGTTTTTGAAAAGAAATATCAAGTGAAGAAGATAGTGGAAGACATTTGATTATTATCATTTAAGGATTTCATGCATCACAAATTCAAAAGAATGGGATGAAGATAATCAAATAATTAACATAGCGATACAGTTTTTGAAATAAAAATAAAACGAAAAAGTGTATTTATGGTGAGATCGGAATTGGTTTTCACGGTGATACCTTTACGGTGTGTCTCGACATAGTTAAACCATAATACTTGAGACAGTAAGTGAAAGGCAGTAACCGAGAGATAGTAACTTTGTGACTATAAACATGTAACAACCACTTCAAGATAGTAAACTGTATAACTGTAAGAGTGAGCCAATATTCTTACGACAGTGACTAGTGAAACCATAAACTTGAAACTGTAAGATGTGTAATAGTACACTTTCTACTTAAAATTTACCGTTATTAATTCTTTTATGATGTAATATATCCTTTCATAATTTAATGGTGTTCTGAATATATCACCAAGATGATATTTAGTCCCAATTCAGTCCAATGTGATATCACCTTTCTGATAATGCCCTCTCAAAGAGTGATGTTTTACATCAATATGTTTTGTCCTAGAGTGTGAAAGAATATTTTTTGAGATTATAATAACACTTGTATTGTCACAATTTATAGGCACATGCCTAAATTTATATCCATAATTTAGTAATGTGTGTTTCATTCAAAACATTTGTGCACAAAAACTACCAAAAGATATGTATTCAGATTTGGTAGTAGATAATGCAATAGGGTTTTGTTTCCTACTATACCATGATACTAGAGACTTTCCTAAAAAATGAAATGTTCCAGTGGTTCTCTTTCTATATTACTTAAAACCACCTAAATCAACATCATTATAGTTAAATAACTCAAATGATTGTGATCTGGTATAGAACATTTATAGATTGGGTGTATGTTTGAGGTATTTTAAAATCCTTTTGACAACATTTAAATGAGATACCTTAGTGTTTTCTTGAAAACGGGACAGATACATACACTAAACATAATGTCAGGTCGGCTAACAGTTTAGTAGAGTAAGATTCTAGTCATTTCTATGTAAGTGGTTTGATCAATATATTTTCCATCAAGATCCAACATACAAGTAGTACTCATTTGAGTATCACTACTTTTAGTGATATCAATGCCAAAACGTTTTAGAATATCTTCTGTATATATTTTTTGGATTTAAAATAATACTATCTTCATTTTGAAGGATTTTGAAATCCATGAAATAATTTTAGTTCACCCATTAAACTCATTTATAATTCATTCTTCATCATTTTAGAAAATTCAATACATAAATTTTTTTTAAAGATCAAAAAATAATATCATGTACAAAAATTTGAACTACTAAAACTTTCTTTGAAATTCGTTTTATAAAATGGTAGGATTAGTTATACCATTTTTTAAAACATTTGTAAATTAGAAAAGTACTTAATCTATCATACCATCTTCTTGGAGATTGTTTTGAACCCTTACAATGCTTTTGATAATTTGAAAACATGATGTGGAAAGTGAGGATTTTTGAAACTAGGGAGTTGGTCAAAAAATACATCCTCATCTATATACCCATTTAGACATGCACTCTTAACTTCTATTTTATATAGTTGGAAATTTATATGTTTATCATAATAAATCAGGATTATGATGGCTTCATGTCTAGATACTGGTGCAAAGTTTTCCTCATAGTCAATTTCTTCTACTTGACTATAGCCTTGTGCAACCAATATAGCCTTGTTTCTAACTATATTACCTGCTTCGTTTAACTTATTTCTAAACACCCACTTAGTGCCTATGGTAAATGTGTATTTGGGTCTATCAAAAAGTTTCCAAAAGTAGTTCCTTCCAAATTGATTATGTTCTTCTTGCGTAGCCATCACCCAAAAATCATCATTGATAGAATCATTAATGTTTTTTGGTTCAAGTTGTGATTATAAAACTTGACGTTCAACTTGATTTCTTAGAGAAGCTATAGTTTGAGTTCCTTTATCTAAATTTCCTACAATATCATCTAAAGGATTGTTCCTAAGAGTTCTAATAGCTCTAGAAAAAGAGGGACTAGTGATTTCAGGTTCATTAATAAGTTCGAGTTTGTTTTGACTTGAATCTAGTGTATTTACGGAACAAAAAGTTTTCACAAATTCTTTTATAGGATGGTTAGAGGGTTTAACCTTGATATCCAGATTTTACATGTCGTCCTCGAGGTTCTCTAGAGAGGTCTTAGGCTCATGTGGATTTGTCTCATCAAACTTGACATTGATATATTCATCCTCACATTTGGTTCTTTTGTTAAACACTCTATAGTATTTACTAGAGATTGTGTATCCTAGAAAAACTCCTTCATCGCTCTTGGATGAAAACTTGTCAATATTATCCTTAGTATTAAGGATATATACTTTGTAACCAAAAAATTTGAATTAGCTTAATTTGGTTTTTCTATTTTTTCATAACTCTTATAGAGTTCTTTTAAGAATGGGTCAAATCGACTCTCTATTAATGATATATCATGATATATTTATAGATTCATCCCAGAAATAAATAGGTAAGTCATATTCGCTAATAATTGTTATAGTAGTCTCTTACAAGGTTCTATTTATTCTTTCTACAAATCCATTTCATTTAGGTGTTCTAGGGGTAGAGAAGTTATGACTATAGACATTTTGTGAGTTGAAGGATTCAAAATATTTATTTTCAAACTCACTTCCATGATCACTTCTTAAGGATTTAATTTTAATTCCACTAATATTTTCTATAATTCTAGAATATTTGGTGAAATGAGAGCATTATTCACTTTTGTGATCCAAAAAGAAAATACAAGTATATCTAGAAGTCATCTACAATAACACAAAAAAAGTTCTTCCCATTTAAAATAGAAACTCTAGATGGTCCAAAAAAATCCATGTGAACCAATTCAAGAGGTTGAGAAGTTGAAACTTCTTTATTTGATTTGAAGTAAATTATGTATTTCTTTTTCTTTTGACTAGGATTACCCAATTTATCATTTGGAAATTCAAGTTTGGGTAGGTCTTTGACAAATTTTTTTATCTAGATTTTTAAGGGAGTGAATATTGTAGTGTCCTATTCTTTTATGCCAAAGCCAAGAATCTTTGTGAAATACACTTTAACATGAAGCATTTGAGAAACTAAATAATCTAAGTTAACATAGTATACATTTTCATTTCTTAATGCCAAAAATACTAATTCATTTTTATAATTAAAAGCATTTCAAGCATCATTTTTAAATTTAACATGAAATAAATCATCACATAGTTGTTAAATACAAAGAAAATCATATTTCATTCCATCAATAAAAAGTACTTTGGAAATTAAGACTGGGTTAGAGTTATCGATTAAGACAAGGCCTATGATTTTTCCTTTGTCATTGTCACCTAATTTGACATGTCCACTATCAATTTTTATTGTGTTCTTGAAGCAAGAATAATCCCCTGTCATGTGTCTTGAACACCCACGGTCCTAGTACTATATGCTTTTATAAGATCTCTCTGAACAATTTTACTACAAAATATTCAAATAAAAACAGAGTTTGGTACCCATATTTGTTTGGGACCAGTAATATCAGTAACTAATGTTTTAGGAACCCACATATGCATCATAGTTTTCTTATAATAATTATGAAATGTATTTGAAAAATAAACTGTACTTGGTCCAGAAAATATTGAAACAGTAGAGTGTGTATCATAATTTCAACTCGCAGAATGTTTTCCAGAACTAGGTGTAAAGCTGTATATCCTAGATTTGGCAACAAAATTAGTTCTTCCAAAATTTCTTTTACCAGGAAGATAGCCAATACCAGTAGAATATTTTGGGGTAATCTGTTTACCTAGAATTTGTACCAAGGTATCTTTACCATTAGTAAACCTTTCAGGGTCATTTTATAATTTCCCATTAGGTAGCTTTAGTTCATTGTTTTATTTGAGAAATTGAACATTTTTCTCTCTTTCTAGAGAAAGTTCAAATTTAATAGTTGAGGTAATAGCAACCTATTTCTTTAAATACTTGTATTTATCTTTCAGTTCATTACATGTCACTTAATAATATTACAGTACTCAAACATTTCTTCATTAGACATATATTTAGAATCACTTTCATCTCCAAAATATTAGGAACTGTGTACAAGAGATTCTAATGTTACCTTAGATGTGTTTGTTATAAAACACATATTGGCTTTATTAGCCTGTTCATCATGTGAATATTCTAAGTCACTTAAACTGTCCTCAGAATAACTCCAAATTTCTTTCATTTCCTTTTTACACTTTCTATCCTTGACCTCATATTTTTTTATACTTGAACTTGGTATAGTCAGAATTTATATGTACATTTCACTTACATTCATAGCATACTATCTCATTAGACTTGTCACTACATTTCCAATCTTTCTTCCAGCTTCCATTTTATTCATATCTACCTTTGAAGCTAGGATTTCTGAAAATTTTCTTATTCTTGTAAAATAAGTTAAACCTTCAGGCTAATTGATCCATCTCCTTGTTTAGAGGTGGTAGTCTTGAATGCAAAAAATTTTCTTTTGGTTTAATCCTCATATTCCTTATTGAATTTCACCTCCTCTTCACACATCAATAGTTTCCCAATGAGTTCTTTTACAGGTAATTTACTGATGTCACATGACACGCAAATAGAGACATGGGTTCCTCTATATCTATTAGGTAGGGAAATGAGAATCCTCCTTATTTGTTCTATGGTAGTGAATTCTCTTCCAAGAGAAATCATTATGTTAACAATTTTTTTGAACCTAAGATTCATGTTAGAAATAGGATCATTAGTCTTCATTTTATTGTTATGATATTTAATAGTATAAGTATTGAGTCTCATTTATTTCACCCCAGAAGTTTATCCATGTGAAACAAACCAGGTATCCCAAATTTCATGTGTAGTTTTACATGAAGATATTCTGTTAAATACCTCAGAAGCTAAAGAATAGTATAAAGCATTCATGGATTTGAAATTGTTATTGTAGGTAGTCTTAGTTGGGTTATCCCATGTAATTCTATCAGTGGAAAGAATTTTATACTCATCTATAATTGAAGTCCAAATTTCAAATACCATAATTTCTAAATGCATTTTCATTTTAATTTTCTTTTGGGCATAATTAGTTCCATTAAAAAATGGTGGTCTTTTTTTTGCATCCCCTTCCAGTAAATTGTCCATAATAAAGAAATATTTTTTTAAAGATCTAGAAATTTAAAATTAACAAAAATTAATAGATCTTTAAAGTGATACTAAAATCACAGTTGAATAGTTTTAAAAATAAAGTCTTAACAGGAATAAAAACTCCTATGATACCAAATGTTGTTCGGAGTAGAGTACTGCTACGAGGGGGGGGGGGTTGAATTGAGTATCTATAATAAATTTTTTAGAAATGTTTTCTTAAAAGGTTCCCCACTAAAAGTAAATACATCCTAGTCAATCATGGTAATGCAGTTATAAAATTTTGACTGTTCAAATAACCTCTCTGAAGATTGATTAATTCTCAGTAATATAAGTATGAGTTATTGATACTACATTTGAAGAAATACTAATAAGACAAAACAATTCTAACTTCTATCCAATATTAACTATCAAAGTAAAATCTAGTGATTTTTGAATTATACAGTAAAACAAAGAACAACTAAATTAAACAACACATTGGATAAAAAAAGTGTTTTAGTCTCAAGAAGATACCTAATCCACTCCACTTGGTGATCACCTACCACCAACCAATTTATATTAATAAAATTTGATCCACACCTTCGATCGGGGTAAACAACAGTGCACATGGCTGTCTAGGTCACATGACCACTTCCATAGTTCTTTGTTGGTATAAAATACCTATTCACAAAAGGACCTCTTCCAAAATTATCTGTCGGAGTAATAAAATGTAAAAAGATATTAGAGGAAGGATTTCTTGTATCTTTTATTTTAATACAAGAGACAGTGTGTGTTTTAAAATAGACACACACACACACATCGCTCAAAAGATAAAACAATGCACAATAGTGCATATATGATGAGATAAGGATAAAAGTTCTATGAGTGTTATTCTATGTAGATATGAAACTTGTAGGATGAAGCATATGAAAGTATCGAGTCCTCTTGTGATAGAAAGAGTATCACAAGTCTGGTGATCTGGTTTCCAGTGAGATCTAGATTTTGTTCTTCGTGGATTTGGTATTGAGAAGATGTTATTGGATCTTATCTATGGTATTCCATCATTTTGATTGGAAAATTCTTTGTCTGTTATTCAGATGTATCTTGTTTCACGTATCAGTTTTATTCAAAAAAATTCTTACATGTCTACATTTCTACTCCTTTTTTGTTCAAGTACCACATTTTTCTTTTTAATTCGTAGTGCACTTGTTGGAGCTGATATGATGAATATAATATGAACCTCATAACTTTTCTTATCTAGTGACATGTCTAGAAAGAAATATTAATTATGTCAGTGCATTTAAATGAATCAAATATGACCGATAGAATTCAAATTGAAAGATAAAAAACATATTAAAGAACGGTGTCATAGTCTGTCTAGAAACAACATCACTTGGAAACAGTGTCATCAGAAAATGATGTATTCTTATTTTTCTTTGAGTGGTGAGATATTCATGATGGAATAATTGTACTAAGATTAGGAACCAGTATTCTAGATGCGGTTTTTGGATCATGGTTTCTTGTAATTTTCCAAACTTAGAATGATGTCTTATTAATGATTGAAAGGAACTCTTGTAACAGACTTCATGAGATCTAAAACTAGTTATGGTGTCTGGGGCATGGTGTTTGGGTCATGGTGTCTGGGTCATGGTGTCTGGGTCACGGTGTCTGGGTCACAGTGTCTGGGTCACAGTGTCTAGTTACTATTTCCGGAACCCATTGTCTGAGTCCTTTGCCAGAAAACCAGATCTGGTGGAAGACTCACGATTTCTCAGAATTATCCAAGTATATGTATATATACTTAAGTATAAATATTCACAGAATTAATTAGACTTGACCATTCAAAAAATAATTTCATTACAGAAATAATTAAATATATTTTTCAATAATCAAACATTATTTATTCGAATTAAGATCTTTGGTAAGTTTATTTGAAGCATAAATAAACCAACCATCTCCACACATGATTTAAGATAGATCAAATAGTATGAATAAGATTTACAGGATGTATAGGATTTGTGATCACTAAAACATGATTAAAACTTGAGGATTCCAACACGCTCTATGTTTCTTTCCACACATTGAGTATAAGGGAAAACTCAACTTCTTTTCAGTATAGTTTTTAGATTTTACAGTGTATTCCATTTTTCTCTTCCTATCAAACCCATATTACTGATGGGTTAATCGAATATTCTTATAAACAATGAGGGCACATAAAAAAATTTACTCATAGCTATTGGAGTTCCTTATGGATAACTCCATTTTGGTACTTGGTTTAAAGACACTAAGAATAAATCAATTTTACTCTCAGGTTTGATAATAATTCCATAAGTTTAACTTGGAAGTCTTGTAAAATTTTCTTTATAGGTACCAAAAATTAATCATCCTTTTGATAAAGTTCAAGTAACTATTTATCCATATTTTTTTGATGAATATGAGAAATTTACTTATTGAAATGTATGTTATGGAACTTGTTCCATTCCATAGACTCAATTTTATCTCTTTGACTCATATTCTTGATAAGATTCCACCATTGATCAGCTATAAACGATAGACTACTATGATGACAATTTCATGTTCATAACATTCTTGAACTGAAAATATATTTTTAGTGGTACTGATCCATTATTCCGCCACTAATGGACTAGAATTACCACTGAATAAACTTGGAATTTCCCTCAAGTAGGATTCAACAGAATGTTGCTCCCTTTTTTTCTCATTTGGAATACCTACATGATTCATATATTGTGAATGTTTTGTGAGAATGGATACAATATTTTTTATTCTAGATTTAATAACATTTGGTTGCTAAGGGGGGAAATCATTACATTTACCATCACATTCAGCATCAAGGATGTTCTTTTGGGTTACATCTATTGACTAAAATGATGAAGAATAGTTTGAGAAACACTGATCATAATAGAAAAACCATATAAATTAAGAATAAAATTTCAATTTATTAAATTTTAGGATTCATCCTAGGTTATTCATGAACATCTCTAAAACACTACGATATTATTATAACATATAATTAGACATATGCTTAGTTTTCTTACTAAGGTTCTCTTATCCTAGTTTTAAAATATTAATTATACCTTTTCTCTGATACCAACTATAATGACACATAATTTATATGTAGATTTTACATCAAAATTTAAGGATATTTATTACACTACATAAAAAAACCACCCCAGGACTATATAGGTGTAGTGTCTTTAAAAACTGGGAAACATAAACAACTGGTTCATAAAACCTCTACATTATCTCCCGCTTATTTCTTCAAAACTGGACTCATTTTTACATATCCTACTTAAAACCCTTCTTCATGACCTTTGGGAAAGAAAAATATTAATGGGTGAGCTCAAATTCTCAGTAAGTCTAAATGAGGGAAATATCAATCATATAATAATCATAAGAACATAACATTTGATAATCATATCTTTCATATAAATGATCAGAATATCATATCATGGGATAAATCATAAAAGTGAAATTTAATCCCAATAGTAATAGCATAAGACATGAAATTTCGTGTCATACACTCATAATCATAGAAAATTATTTCATATTAGTCAAGGATCATTTCCAAGACTATATTTTTAGGTAAAGTTCATTACTGAATCAAATTTACTCCTTGTTCAAGCCCTGTATTTCTAAACCAGATTTACATGTCGTTCCAGTCATGTCTATCTCATGAGATATAAATCTCTACCCAATACATTGAAGGGAGTTATAGGTACCACCCATCTCATAATTAAAACATTATTATATGTGCCTAGAAAACACAAAAAAAATCACCATTTCATATCCCATTTAATAAAATGGGTTTCTTAAATATAATTCTATCACAATTGATATGAAACAAATGGATTTCCAAAATCACATTCCATCATAAAAACAATAATATCAAAGTAATAATAAATATATAAATATAAATCTCTTTAAATTCTTCCATCACAGATGGAAAATAATTTCAAGAAAACACTTGAAAATAATTTTTTTTTGGAAAATATTTTTTCTTATTCAAAAAAATTTCCTTCTTGAAACTACCTCACAATTTTGGAAGAAATAATTTTATGTGAAAATAAACTTGTAAGATTTCATTGGAAGCTTCAAAGAAATAAGTTATTTTCTATAAAAAAATATTGTATAATGATTTAAATAATGTTAATTACTTATTATTGAATCATAATAATTTTTATTATACAATTTATGATCATATTTCCATCTGTTTGTTAGTAACATTTTATTGTTACTTGTTATTCGGGTATGAACTGCTTTATGTTCTTGTGCATGTTTTATCGGATAAGTACTTATTACTATTTTAGGTTATAGTTATATCATTTATAAAATGGTATTGGTATAAAATATATCATAATTATTTTTTTAATTCATTTATATAATCATGGTTTAGTGAATATCATGTAGAATGAATCATATCGCATTGTGGAGACGATAGATCACACATACATACGAGTGATGATATCATTCCCAAAATTGTTGAATGGTAATGAAGTGGATGATTTATAATATTTAATAATTATTAAAATGTTATAATAATCATAAATATTTATTATTTCCATCATTATACCAATCCAGGTATGGTGGTGGTGAAAAATAGATTACACCACGACTTGGAGACCTTAAGTCGTACGTACGCATGCGTGTTGATTTCATTTTTCATTGGATGAATATAAGGTGAAATATGGATGTTTCATATTTATAATAACATATCATTATATGAGTGATATAGATGTTATTACCTTATAATTATATAACTAATGAAGAGGAATTAGAGGAAGAAATAAGTTTGAATGAACCGGTATAAGAGATGAGATCTTTCTCGATATGCTTCCTCTAAATCAATTCTTATTGCACTAGAGTTGGTATTTGAAGATGAATAGAACATCTAGAATAAAAATTGGGATGTTTATAGGGAAAATGGTAGGGTATGTCTATGCTTTAAGAATCAAAACGAAGTAAATAGGGGAGGGAAGAGGTTCCATTTTATAATTGAGTTGAGGGGCACTTTTGGAAACTCTGTAAATAATAATTTATAATAAAATCAAAACTTATACAAAAAACCTCAAAAATATCCCCATTTCGTATATGGGATGAGATAGAGTTTTAATATAATCAAAAAATAAATTTTTGACAACATAGTTTGTAAATTTAAATCATATCCTTTTAATTTATACTTATTTATTCTATTTAATTTAAATTGTGCTAATAACATTCTAAATATTTAATGATTATAAATATTTATTTATATGGGGTTAATTGACCATAAAATTGTATTTGAAGAAATATTAGATCTTATAATTATCACTTTGAAAATTTTAAATATTTATATGATTTTTAAATAATTTAATAATATGTTATTTTCATAAAATATCATTAGTGTCAATTTTGATACTATTCATTTATTTGAATTTAAATAATATCCACACAAAAGATAATTCAAACCAAAATATTTAATACCCAAATAACATGTCATAGTCACCTAGAAAATTTGTGGAACACATTAATTAGTTCGTATGATATTTCTTTTAATATTTTTAAAACCATTTGTTTGATATTTCTATTAATAAAATAATTTCTTCATCACTATTGTGTCATCATTAATGGTAATTATTTAATCTATAAAAAATTTAAATAAATTTATATTATAAATAATTTTTTTTATGTTTTTAGATACTATATATGGTATATATTATCTCATTTTTCCATATATTAAAATTAATATACTTATAATAAATTAGACTGGGACATTTTGTCCCATTCATTAGTTTTTATTACATTCATGTCATATTCTAAGGTAAGTGGCCATTAAGTTATTCCATTTGAGAAAATATAATATAATAGTAGAATTTATTCATCCAGTAGGATTTATATAGGTGTTAAGGTAATTTATAATTTTAGTTTTACCTTTAATTACCCGATTTACCTTTAACCATGGTAATAAAAATAATTACCAAAGTTACTATTCATAATACCCAAAAATAAAAGCATCTTATTAATATAATTTCAACTTACTAATTCCAAATATGGATAAAATTTTTTAAAATTCAAAACCAAGATGTTGTAGTAGTTAATTTAAAATGAATCTATTGTCGAAATGAAAAAAACAAGTTTGAAAAGTTAAAATATTTTAAAGGATTGAAATATTTTTACATCTGAATTTAATGTAAAATTAATTCCAATGACATAAATTATATTAAATGGTAAAAATATATTCTATTTTTACTTTTATACCATTCAATAATATAATTTATTAGAGTTTATTATTTCAATGAAAAATTTTATTTTCAATTAAAATTTATCATATTTTTACTATTCATCATAAGATGAAATTTATCAGAAAATATCAAAAAATTATTACAAGTAAATTTATATATTACACTTAAAAATAACATGTTTATTTTGTAATATAAATCTTATTAATGTGTCAAAATATTAATTTAAAAGGGGTTCTCCATTCAAAGGTGGAAAATTAAACATAAAAAATAGGTTTTTATACATCAAATAGGGTTTTATTCATATACTATAACTAAAATATCCATTGGATGAATATAAAAAATATTTTATTATGTATATAAAACATATATATCATATTATTTTAATTACCAAAATACTTCACTCAAAAATAAAAATATCAAAATGATTTATATTTTTCATTAATAATTGATAACCAATGAATTATCAATTCATTTTCAAAAGTTAGTTACAATTATTAATGCTAACATAACAGATAATATATCATGGTAATTTTATAATAAGCGTGTCTCCGGGTTCATTTGAACTCAATATTGTGTGCAATGAAAGATACTGAAGAATACAAATTATTTAAAGAAAATATTTCATAAAAACATATGGGTGCTAAGAATGTATACTTTGAGAAAGATTTTTCTCTCAATTACCCTATCCAGAGTCTCTAATAGTTTTTACAATGTTCTAATAATTTCATCTCTATCATTAAGAAGCATCATTCAAATGTAAGGGTCCTCAAATCCTCTACTTTACTTTTCAAGTACACTTTCTTTTTTATATTTTCTTTTTAATTTATTTTTCATATACCACAGTGTCTATTATTCCATTTTACTATATTAAATTAAATATTTTTTTAAATCATGTTATATTTATTAATTATCATTATATAATTTTCCTAAGCAGTTACCTTACTGAAGTAAGGGTCCCCGATATCCTCATCCATTTTCAAGTGCATTAATATTGTCGTATTATATTTATAAATTCATTTTCAATATACTACCATATCTATTATTCTAGGATATACTATCTAATTTGATATATTATAAATGATATTTTTATTTAATCCCCCTCATTATAGCTATTTTTATGTTTCTTTATTGCCCGAACTACCCCGTTGCCAAAAAACCATCCTAATATTTGGTTAATAAAAGTGTGTGTGGAATTTCAAAAGAAATGAAATATATTTCTGGATACAAAAATTGGACATGGTTTTGTATCAGATGCTTCTAGGGATTAAAAACATAAATATATTGTTTGGGTAAATCTCAACCATGATTATATCACATGGTGATTTGGTCCTTACTGTGCACCTAGTTTGACACTCATACAGGATATGCTTTGGTTAATTTACATATTTTTTGACAAAAATATTTTGAAGGAATTAGTGAAAATTTATTTGGTCTCATTCATTTTGAAATACATGTATTCGAACTACTTAGATATCTTTATTCAATATTTAATTGTTTAAAAATAAATCTTTGTCATACAATACTTTCTTCTATGTGGTGAAATTTTATTATATATGCCTATTTGAAAAATTTCACGAAGTATTTATATGGTTTGTTAATTAAAAATTATTCCATTTAATCATTTTTTATTTGATAGAATATATTTTACATTTAATGATGGGTGGGGCCAAGAATTATACACCCCCTTAGTGGAGTGGTAGGTCCCATGAGATAATTAAGATATGGTATTTGGAGTATCCTTAACCTTTATGTATGATGTATTGGAACAAGTCCTTGAAGGTATTTTTTATGTAGTTTGACTTTATAATTTCCCATTATATAGTGATATATTATTATTATCCTATAATTTATTCATATCTATGTTGGAAGAAGATCTAATTATTCTCTTAGTTCCATTTAATATGGGATTACTCAATTTAATAATTTTAAATCCTTTCATTACTTGTTCAATTATTTTTATCCAAACACTTATTTATTACTCAATTAGTAATGGGTTTATTTATAATATCTTTATCATTAGGTATGTCGAGTGTTAGTTTATTTATTTACACAATAACAACTTCTTCTATATGCTATTCAATTACTGATTAACTCAGATCACCCCTTTATGTAGTTTTCTTTTTCCCCTTAAAAACCAAGTGGATTACTATAAAGAAAAATAGATTTCAAGGAGAATAAAAATGTTTTCATATTTTAGTTTCAATTAAATGTAAAAATAATTTATGTATCTGGTTTTCAAAGGATATTAAAATGTTGGATCCTAAACATTTTTATCTATGTACCAATTTAATAATACATGCATTGGATATAGGGTGTTAAATTTGGGGTTGTAATAGTTTGTATCAAAAGAAAATTTAGTAGAAACATTAAGAACTATATTCAGAAGAACATACTTAAAACCTTATAAGGAAATGATCATGGATAAATTAGATTAAAAAATAAAGATTCTTAATTTATGGAATCTATTAAATTATATATTATTTTATGGATAAATGACTTGGTAAAATATAGAATCATACATTTTAATGATTTTTTTGGAAATATTGTGATAATTTTGATAATGTAATTTATGGAATTTGGTTAACAGTGTGAGAAAAACCAACCTAAATAATCCTAGATAGATCCAAGAGTGATATAGGTTGAACAAAAGTTTGACGTGTAAAAGTTTTTGGAATTTAAACACATATAAGATGGATTATTTTAAATTTTTGTAATTTATTCTCTTAAGAGATGGTTTCTAAATCATGATTAGATATATTGGATTTATTTGAAGATTGGAAATACTATTTAGTTGAATTCATTATAATTAGGTGTTGGGTAGTTAATTTCATATATTAATTATATTGGATCAAAATAGATTAAAGTTATTTTTAATGGATTTAATGAGGAAGATCATGAAAAATTTTTATCTATCTTCCAGAAGGTCCACTTGTAACGATTATCTAAAAGTCATTCTTAGATATCTTCAAAACATTTTCCAATATGAACGATAATTTATTTTCTATTAGCGAATATAGCACTCTCAAAGTTTTCACCTTGCTAATTTGGGAAGTACCATTAGTGTGTTTTTAAATTCATCTATTTATATCAAACACATGAAGAAAATAATGATTTTATAGATTCTACAGAGGAGGTATACCTATAAGCTTCATATATGTATATTATTATATAATTATGCCTTTAAAAAAAATATAAAAATAGATTAAAGAAACCCTATTTTAAAATATTTGTTGTTTAATTAGTAAGATTGTTTTATAATTTTTTTTCAAGAATATGTTTTCAAATAATATATTATAAGTAATATTTCAATTAATTTTCAATTCTTCCATCCATGTAAACCAATACTCTTGAGTTGAATTTGGATAATGAAATTAGATTATTTTGAATTTATCCTGAGAATCTATTATGATGCCTGAATCCTAAATCCATGAAGGAAATCCCAATAGGGAAAATTTAAGACCTTATTAAAGGGATAAAGAACATCAAGATTGAATCTTGGATAGTGAGATTTATTATTTAATCATTTATAAAAAAATAATTTTAAGAATAAAGTTTTATTAAGGGGGTAGAATGTAACATTCCAAAATTTACAAGGAATATTTTTACTAATTTTCAGTCAGAAATATAAATGTATATACTTAATAAATTTATTTATTTTAAAAAATAAATTATTTATAGAAATATTTATCACCAATATTATTCATTTAAACAATTTTCCTGGAAAATATAAATTTATTTTAATGGTTTCATAAAAAGAGTTTATAACAGGCTGAACAATAACTCGTCGCATCTTGAATAGCCATAGGGCATGAACAATTGACCGAAGGGTGACAAAGATACATCATCTTTTGTCATCCTTCATGATGAACTACTTCCATCTTCTATCCCTTTTATATTAATATATTTGTTTTATTATATATAAGATTATTTTTAAAGGTATTTTCTACTTTTTAACTATATTATTTACTTATAGATTTATTTTCACATCATCTTGGTAATAATGTCATTATAATTTAATGGTTAAAAAATAATGATGCTCGTTTTCATTATCAATGAATTGGATGTACTGTTATATATAATTTTGTGTATAGTTAAATATAAATATAAAATTTTGTGCATTTTTTAATTTCATTATAATCCACTAAAATGTTTTTATTTTATCTTAATCTTTGTATATGTTTTATTACATTAAAATATTCCTTTAAAAAATTTAAGTGATAAATTTATTAATAAAAATTCTATAAATAACTATTTGTCTCATTGAGAACAGTACATTTATTATAAAATCATATCATGTAAAATACCTACTATTATAACATTTAGAAAGATAGAAAAACTTTATCATTTCATAAGAAAATTACACATAATACCTAAATATAGATTAAAATAACTAGGAATAATAGTGTAATATACACATTAGAATATAGTGAATTCACTAAAACACACTCTATTGGCTAGAAATTCACAATGAGGATTTCTCCTTCCATAAATATCATAAAAAGGAGGAGAAAAATTTGGAAAACAACAAAAAATACCAAAGGATGCATAAGAACATTTGTAAGAAAAGTATCAAGTGAAGAAGTGATAATGAAGGTATATTTATAAGGTAATGTTTCATTTTTCATTATAATTGTCAGCCAATTTGATTGATCAACATTATGCCCACTAGTCAATAAGACAGTTGGTCATTATTATTATTGGTTATGTTGATGTAGTTAAGTGACTAACAAGATTTTTTTAATGATATAACTAAAACTGTTATATTAGAGAATATAGATATATTCAATAATAATATGTTTCTTGAAAAATGTATATGTTTTAGATAAAATTTATTTTCAAAAATTTATCTCATAATATGTTTTAAATGATAATATATTTCAATGAAGTCCAAAGTAATTTTTATAATGAGAAGAGTGATTATTTTTCTATAAAATTATAAATCACAAAAACTATATGTATGTATTTAAATTTTAAAATTATCATATTTAAATAATTATTTTGGTAACATAAAATTAATTTTTAAAATCAGTAAAAAAATTTTATTGGGTGATATTATGGAACATTTTGGGCTAAGTTTATTTTTTGGAAAACGTGTGAAAATTGCCTCTTTATGAAGAACTGTTGTTTTATGGAATTATTATTACCTCATAATGAATTAAAATTTATGAAATATTTTATTAAATCAAAATAACATCAAATATGTAAATAAATAAATTTATAAATTATAATTTTTAAATTGAAAGATATATTATACATTTTTGAACTAAATAAATTGGATTTTTGAAATAAAATTTATTTTTGTATTATAGGCATTAATTGTGTTGGTTGAGAGTAATGTTTTTGTTTTTTCATGACTTAGATGTATTCCCATTATCTATAACTCATTAGTAAACTATAAAATCAGGTTTAATAGATTAAAACCACACATTTTTGTCTTATATAATAAAGTAAATTATATTTTAACCCTTAAAACTACCCCTCATCAATTATAAATACTCCCTTTACCTCCTCACTTTCCACACCAATTACTTTGAGAAATATTTATCGCTCAATTTACCTCTCTATAGTATATAGAAGGTGGTTTTTAGGTAATAATTAGTCCCTCTCTATCTTTAATAAGTATCCTTCCATTGTAATGGTCCTCAAATCCCCATCTTTCATTTTTAAGTTTATTGCCATTGTTATACTTTATTTTTAAATTTATTTCAAGTATACTTAAATATATATTATTCCATGGTGTTATATTATATATTATATTTTTTAAATTAGATTTTATTTATTCCCTCTAATTATATCCTTTTCCTAAGATGTTACTATTCCTAAGTAGGGGCCCTCAATCATTATTTTCTATTTCCAAGTACATTAATTTTGATATATTGTCATTATAAATTACTTTTTCATGTAAGAAATTATATTTTATTCCATGGTATTATAATACATTTGATATTTTGTGAATGAGATTTAATTTATTCTCTCTTATTATAGCTCATGCCATGTCGTTATGTTGTGTAGAGAATCTAGTTGCCACAAAACAATGCTAAAATTTGGTAATGTAAATTATGTGTGCTTTTTAATAAGAAATGAATTACCTTTATGGATAATAAAAGTGGACTTGGTTTTGGATCAGATTCATATAGGGATTAAAATACCAAAATGAGTTGCTTTGGTATATACCAATCATGATTCTGTCACATGGTGAGTGGGCCTTGACTGCGGCCTTGGTTTGACACTCTTAGGGCATATGATTTGGTTAGATTACATTATTTTTACCATTTTAAGTATTTATTTACCATTTCATTGGTCTCTTACCTTTTAAAATACATTAATTCCCACTACCTAGTTATATTTATTAATTATTTTTCTAGGTAAAAATATTTTAGTAGTATATAATTCTTTTTAATATATTGGAAAATATTTTTCGATATGCCTCAATGAGGAATTGTGATAAGTATTTATATTGTTTATACCATAAAACATATTCCATGTAATCATTTTTTATATGATGGAATGAATTTTAAATAAAATGATGTGTGGATCCTGGAATTATACAACCGCATAGTTCAATTGTATGGGTCACAAGATAATTAATATAGGGGAATGGGAACATCCTTACCCTTTATATAATATGTCTTGAAACAAGGCCCTGAATTTTTTTTAAGGATTTAGAAATTATATATTCCTATTATAGTATAATAATTTGTCTTTATCTTGGTATTTATTCATCATTATATTGGCCATGTATTCAATTATACTCTTATTTTAATTTGATATATAATAACTCAGTTTATTTATTTTACAATCCATTCACTACTTATTTGACAATTGATATCTTTGCATCAATTAATTTCTATGTCTTCCCTGGTTTTAATTATTCACTAAATATCTTTAGTCATCGAACATGACAATTTATTCTTTCATGCAATTAAAACATCTTCTATAATCTATCTCCTTATTATGAATTTGATCTCACCCCTTTCTGTTGTTTTATTTTTTTTCCACGAAACCAAGAGGAGTAATATGTATAAAAAATGTATTGTAAGGTGAATAATAATGATTTCAGGTATGTAGATGATTTTTTTGTTTTAATATTTTTTAAAACTCAATTATGAATCTAGTTTTATAATTATACAAAATAATTGGATGCTTGATATTTTGATATATGTACTATTATAATAAAACAGTAACAAGATCCATAGTGCTGGAGTCTGAGTTTCTCTAAATAAATTTTCTCACTATTTTAAAATAAATCTATTTTTATCCTCTAGTAATATATGGAGATTACAAGTTTTTATTTCCTTTATCTATCTTTTGTAATAAAAAATTATAATTTTTTTAAGGAAAGCTATCCTTAATTTCTTTTTAGGTGAAAAATATTTTCTTCAATGTATTTATTTCATAAAATTTTTTAAATAATTTTTTTTCTATGATAAAATGATTATTTTAAGTTCTTTTCGACGATATTTTACTTCATTTTTAATTTTATAAAATGAATATTTCGAAAATTTTCTGAATGAGGTAATTTTGCGTTTTTACCAATGGTTTGAATTGAATATTTACTTTATATTTTACTAAAATAAATGGGTTTTCCACCATCATAATTGTTATTTTATTTGAAGATCATAATGTCATTTTACTTGTTAATTTTACAAGAAAGTCTATTACTCAATATTATGGATTTTTATAAAAATATTATCCAAAGGAAAGGACATTTTTATCATATTTTCAAAGATATGTTAAAATTATATTTTCAAATTATATTAATATATGTCAACATCTTCTGATGAATCATATGATTTATTGGTGATATAATCAATTGAATCCATCCACCATATTACACTTGATGTCTTATAATCATGATGTTAAATTTTTTACTGTATAAATATATTAACATTCCATATGATAGTTTTTAAATATGGATACTAATATTGATTAGGTATTGTATTTATTATTCAACCCCTGCATATGATAAATGCGTTAACCTTAGTAAGTTACAGGTAAGGCCAATTATATCCCCCATAAGCATGAGTAGGTCTAATGATACAAACTAGCATATTTATTTATTGTATACCAACCACATTTTTATGACATTTTTGTATAGGGACATGATGGTATGTTTATGATGTCTTTGAACAGGGCATTGACAATATGATTTTTGACATCTCAAATTTTTCATTCAGTATTTTTGAAATCATTTGTTGTTATCCATGTTATTATTAATATTGTTATGGAATTTAAGGATATATTCTCCTTCTTTTAATATTATTTCTCTGTCATGATGGATTATTTTTTATCATTTCCATATTTCTAATGGTTAATTAATTCTATGATAACATTTTTCATACACATCCCTTTATAGAACATCTGAACTCACCCTTTATTATTTTTTCCAATCCCCATGGTACCATGAAGGGATCTGTGAATGATTTAAACTGTATACTAGAAGAAATAATTTAGTTATCTCTATAATTCCTATTTTTAATTAAACATGAGTTTAAATTTAAGAATCCTATTATTATAAAGTAAAATAGACATTAGATGGAGGTGTCCAGTTTGTAATATACATGTTTTATATATAATAGTTTTTCCTAATTCTCTAAAACTAAAGACTATTATCTTCCTTGGAATGTAAGAAGCTGAAATATATGTTTCAAATCATGAATTTTTTGGTTATTTAAGTTAAAGGGCATAACAATATTAATATAAATTATTATAATATTTTTATTGTTTATATTCTCATGAATAATTGGTAAGATGGACTTATTTTTAAATATAGTCAATTACAAGACATATTTTATTATTTTTCTCAGAATTAATAGGGTGTCGAATGAAAAAATGTATCATGATGTTGCCTCCTATTCATAAACCCTTTGGATATGTTTTTCCAGCCTTTACTTTTTTGGAACACTAATATAATGGATCAGATTTATCTGGAGAATTAGTTATTGCAAAATTATAATTTGGCTCCCATTTTGATTCCAATATATTATTTAGTGTGAGTATATATAAAATTATTCTTTAAGGTGATTTAATAAAATTATACATGAGTTTAAAGAAAAAATAGAAAATATAGAGTTTCATTTCATATTGATTCCTTGAAAGATAAAACTGATGTATCTTGAATATATGATAATATAATAAAATTATTTCTATATGGTATTTATTAAGTTACTATGTATTATTTTTTAGATGTGCTGGTTGGGAATAGAGTTCAAGTCCATAATAAACATATTTTTTCTAAAAATATTGTTAATAACCTATATTGAAACTCATTAAAATGAAATACAAGATAAAAATAATTGAGGATTTCATTAGATTTAGTGGTACCCTAATGTAGGATTTTTTAACTCCATATGTAAAATTATTTATGTATTACAATTCAAGTATAAAAAACTATAATATGAGGTTTAAAGAAATATTTATGGCAATAATAACAAAATAATAATAATTTTTAATGGATACTGAATCTACCACACTCTATTATCCTTTCTCACTAGCCTGGATGATAGGAAAAAACCCTTTTTGGCATCCAGCAAGACAATTTTTTGTCATACCATCCTTTGAAGATAGGATATGAGTCCTTATTATGGTAGTTGGAGGCAGATTAACTATTAAAAATAGGGAAGTACAGAAATCTATTTTCTAGGATTTAGTATCTCATTCTAGGATTATTTTAGGAAGATGAGTATCAAATGTATTATCACAGGTAAATATAGAATCTTCTAAATCCTTTATTTTTGTGAATTGTTGTAAGAATATGGTATGATTTGGGTATGAAAATGGTTAAGTAGTGAAACTAAGAAGATTAGTATCAAATATATGCTCAAAGGTAAATATAGTGCCACTTGTTTGGTGAGTTGGGAAACCGACATAGAGATAATAAATAATCATAATTTAAGCCTATGCATGTAACACGAATGGGTGAAAAAATAGTGAACCAATCCTATAACACCGACTTTCCATGATGAAGCAAAGCCTAAAGTCCATGAATATGGACCCTGATTAGGTTTATTTATCTGAAACCGACCTTGTGTAATGTACAAGGGATATTGAATTGGGAATATATTCCAGATTCTCCTTTCATCTATTGCATTATCACTACAGTATACACACCCTCCACTATAGAACTATATGTTTTAACTCTATTTTTTTTAAAATAAATACTTTGGGCTAGTTTTCATTATCGAATGATGGATAGTTTAAATTACAATTTTTTTCACATAAATCTGAGTAATTATTTTTTTTCCGGAGCATTGGATATTATTTCAAGGATTTTTTTTTGAATTTTAAATTATTGGTCAATAATATTTATAATGTTTCATCCTAGACAATTTCTAAGAGTATGAATTTTCTCAATTTTATGACAAGAACAGAATAGTAACTTTAGTTATTTAATTAATATATTCCAAGATTGTTTATTTTTACTCAAGAATATTTTTATAATGGGATGTGAACACATGTATTTTAGTGACTATTATGTCATATGTCGCATAAAGAATTTCAAGTGGGAACCACATACCTGGGTGTGTGATGTGACACGGTGAATTGCTTTCAACATTGATGGGGGGAATGATTAATTTTTAACGTGTTTATTGATTTCTTTTAAATTTTAATGTGATGATCTACTCAACCTTGAAATATCACCACCACCCATCTACACTATAAATAAACTATAACATAAATTCACAAAAATTTATTTCAAGGTTCATCTATAGGAGGGATGACTATGAAAATGATCTATTTGATTTAAGGACAAGACACATAGGTACAATTAATAACCCAAATTTATTAAAATTATGGAAGGAATCAACCTTTACCCTTGAGTGTTTCCTACGACTGTTGTCACCCTAAAATTATTTATTCTTTGTCTCATTAGGTAACATATAGTATATAAAATATAAAATAAAAGAAAATCAATGATATTTCAGATACTTTAGTACGAATAGAAATATCTTCTTATGGGCCTTCTAAATATTCAAAATGAATTAAATGTCCCTCCTAATTCATTATCATTTATACTTAGATGTTTTAGTAAGAAACATAAAATCATATGTATTCCTCTCTCAGTAATATTTCATCTCCTCTCACATTTTCTCTTCTTTTTGAATCGTTCCTATCCCTTTTTAAATCCTTATAGATATTTCCATAAGCGATAATTAAAAAATTTCATTATCTCCCACCGTATAATTATCATTCACTACGACTAAAAATGAAAGTGCATAATACAGTAAGTTTTATAAAGTAAAGAAAAAATTATCTTATTCAATAATCCATAAATATCATCTAGAAATATCAAAAAATATTCATTACTATACTTTATTTCAATATTCATTATATCTCAACAAATTATTGATTATGATCTATTGAAATATTACAAATTTATTTTAGAAATTAGTAGGAAATGCAAATACCACTACTCACTTTCCATATTCTTCTTTAATGTGAAACAACACCTTTAATGAAAAAAATCCAATATCAAAATATCTTTGAATCATCATGATATGAAATATATGAATATTCGAGTATCATTATCAGATTAAATCTGTCTACACTTGAGAATAAACCAGTTTAATCTTATGTGACCTCCTATATGATCGAACATATTCAATAAAAAATGGGTAAATATTTTATATCCTAAAAAATTAACCTTATATAAGATGGAAGATTTCATAGTTATTCATACAATGAATTGAAAAAAATATTACCTGATCTCATTGTTATTCATATATATTATTCAGTTAGAATTATAATGATAGTTAAAAATAAATGTTATTAATATTAATTACATTTTCATTTATGCACAATTATGTTTTCAATTTCTACCTCAACAATCTCTTCTATATAAAATAAAAAATCACAGTTACTATTATGTGTTTATAAATAATTCTATAGCCTTTTCCAAGAATGTATGTAAAATATTATAAAACATAAAATCCACATAAACTCACCTTATAACACCTAAATTAATTTCTTACATGATTTTTTAAAATTAATATATTAATCTTTCTATAATTACCCGGGGTTTCCAATCTCTCACTTTGGGTTTATTGTTGACACCAATAACTCACATTAATCCATAGATTCTTCTTAATGAGAAGTTTCTTTTCACCATAATACTATATAATGAAACGTTTTTAAGATAAGTCAGTCCCTATGTGGTAAGAAATTTGTTTCTAGTGAACCTGATCCTCTCTCTATTTATTAACTCAAAAAATTCCCCCCAATTATTCCATTAACAATAGATTTGAATTCCTCAAAACCAATATCACATGAGTTATGCATATTTATAACTCTTTTATTGAAAAATTGAAAGCATTATGGGGTTTTTCCATGAATCCATATTTAATATAAAAATATAAAACATGTATTTTTAATCATAAATCCTCAAATATATCCCTTGATGTGACACCACAGCCTGGTCCACTCAATAGTGCATCAACTGAGTGTCTCCCCATGGACTCATGTGTGCCTACCAGTTTTCTAAAAGCTTTTAAATAGAGGATAGGGTATCAAACATAAATTTGGGACACTATGCCTTCAATATCATAATGATGAATAATTATAAATATGAAAAAAATCCAAATCAAAATATATAGATAAATAAAAATATAATCATATATAATATATAATGATGTTGTCATAAAAATAAAAAAAATCTCCCATGGGGCCGTTCCAAAATAAAAATAAACAAAAATTAAAATACATGAACATTATGGATTTTAACATCATTACGCCTCATCCAAATATCATAATAAACTACAATTTTTAGAACTTGATCAATATCACATCCCATTCTCTGAATTGAATGAAAACGTATGTTCTATATATGCATCGAGATTCCCATATAGGGTGTGAGAATATAACTAAGTAGGGTATCACAAATAACCCAAAATATTTTCCACAATATACATGTATATGAATGATGTAAGTTAAATAAAATATTAAAATAATCATTGAGTCATCATGCACAACCATTCAACCACAATACTCGATGATATACACATAGGAATCAGGACACCGGGAATCAGCCAGGTCATCACAGTGCCAGACCTTACATACTTCATAACCATTAAATAACCACCACATAACCTTATGAAACTATAACCGATTCACAAACCATACCCAAACACTCAAGGTAGGGCGATGTACCAACTTTGACCAAATACCCATTGATAGTGGGCATGGTCATACGTACATATCTCAACCCACTACCAAACCAATCTAGGTAGGGACCATAGACATGTCTCACATTCTATGATGAACTAGAACCTAGGGTGGTCCTCAATTATAGAATACACAAGGAAAGGTTAATTTCATGCACACAAACCCGTCCTAGTAAGCTCTAGGGAAGTCATGTCTCACACCAAACCATCCCAATAGACTTTGGGGAGAAAATGTTTCACACTAAACCATCACCATAGATACTAGGGAGGTCACATAAAGAACACCAACCAAAGACATTAAGGCATGATAACCTGACACATAACTTAAGAAACTATAGATAAAGTCCTTGAAGTAAGACTCTTTGAGGAATGGTCAATTAGAACACAGAACCATCCCTATAGACTCTCACAAGGTCACCCTAAGAACATGAATAAAAAACAGGACCCATAGCCCATCACATAGCTCATATGATAATCAAAATGCACTAGTCACTCGATAAATATCCTAACATTAAGAAATATTTCAACACACCCATCGGGGAGTCTACTAGGTCCTATAGACCCACAATGATCTTTAATCATTGATACAATCTAAAGACCATCACCTTCTGACAACATCATATCCAGATGGATCCTTCGACCCATACCTCATGGTTTGATCCAAGCTCACTATGCCCCTTAACCCTCCTCGTCCCTCTACATAAGGACCATCCTAACCCATCATGTTATACCCAACCCTAGACTGAATAGGTGGTATTATAAACTTATCCAAAACCCCTTGATATTCCTATTCCATGTCCCACTAATCATACGGACCTCACTTTTGTCTCACCACCCTTATCCCATGATTGTTTTCTTATACCATCACCTAGATAAAACCCCTCTATATCTTATATGAAAATTCTTAGAGGTATATTAATTCTCTTTACATATATGAGGACACACCTCTAACCTTGAGAGTGAGTTCCTAGAAACTTACAAGATGTTCGAACATCTCTACAATTTTCACTCAACCCCAAGCCAGTCATGCCTACCCATTAGAACTATGAACCCAAGCCTGGCCATACCATATATCATATCACATCATAAGACCCACCATAAGCTTTTTTAGCTTAACCAAAGCCTTACTACCTTATCTACATACTTTTCAGGTGATCCTATCACAATAAGTTTCCAAAAGGCACTTTATCCAAGGATAGGATTCCTTGTACCATCGTATCTCATATACCCTTTGAACTATTACCCCCTAAACCCCATGCTTTATCCAAACTTCCTTTTCCACCCGAAGAATTTTCTTTCCAATTGATACCATAAACAAGATTTTATAAGTGATTGAACCCATGAATCATATCATGATTCACACTTCACCCATAGATAAAGTAATAAATTGTAGTTAAATACATAAATCATGACATTAGTCATGGTTTATCGCACAAATCACCTAATAAATTCAATAGAACCCAACATATATCACCAAATAACCTCAAATCTGACTTAGCATCAAGTTACACCAAAACCACCTCATATTTGATGCTAAGACACTAAACCCACCAGAAACCTGATACAAAATTTAAATAGAACATTATAAAATGAAAAAGATATCCTTGAATCATATCACACACTATTACCCTGAGGCCACCTTGAACATCCCTTGAGTAGTCTCATTGTAGCCATAATTTTCCTAACATGAGGGTTATTGATTTTACAATTGAGATGATAATTCCCACCATAAAATTACCATTATCATCACCCACTACCAAAAATTCCAAAAACCATATCCAATGCTATGTATATTACCACACATATTGACTGTATATAGACATCATACTCATACCCAGGAACCAACACAAACCATACATTTTTTTCCATTCCCAACTCACAAAGACCACAATTATCCAACAACCAATCATTCTTTCATGATAATATGGATTCTATTAATTTTTTCATTATGCACTGACACAATCTATCCCATAATCATGTCTTCCTAAGAATTAATGGTAAGTAATCCCCTAGAGGTTATTATACCATTATACATTGATCCAAATCTAATGTTGCCTCATGCCACTGAGTGATATTTCCCTAATGACCAAACCACTGGCCACCATGCCCGCGAGTGCCTCCCCAAACACACTGGTTACCTCTTCCCAAGAGTCACCCTGAAATAGGGCCATAATAATACCACTCAAATTCATTTACAACCATTAAATTTCTCAACAGACCCACACTTATCCCTTTCATCAATCTTCAACTAAAACAATACCCCAAATAACCACCATGATTCTCCCTTTCACATCGAGACCTTTCTATGAAAATTCCCACAAATTCTCACAAACTTTCTCTAGTAGAGTGATCTACCAAGAACCCATTAATAGGATCTTTCCCATGATCCTACAGGGTCTCACACAAATCTAATAGATACACTCTCCAATAAAACTTTATTTCACATCCAAATCATACACTAATTAGTTTCACCCCATATAACCTAGGATCATGTGCCTAACCTATAAACTATATCCTACAACATGTTAGGCTTAGCCTATAACCTAAGTCATATGACCCATGTTGATGGTATTTTTATAATCATCCACCATAGGTGTGTTATTTTCGAATCAATGAAATCTACCCATGATCCCACCATGCCACCTGAAATAATATATGGAGAAGCACAAAGAAATGTTCCAAGTTGGTCTTTTCTTTAGAGCCAACATTGTTTCTAATAATTCACTATGTAAAATGTTTCTCAAAATACTAGGGCATTGTACAATCATTTCCTTTGCTACTTGGTTTTTTTATGTTGAGTTACACCTACAATTTATTTGAAAAAACATCCTATAAGTTGTTTTTGAAACATTAAATATCCTAAAAATTATCCCAATGACCCAAATATTCCATTATTATTAGGAAAAACCAAAACTATCCTTGGATCACCTCAAATGAATATAGTTCCCCCATTGAGTCATTAATTGGGAATCAAATTCATCTAACCACCCATGAAGGGTCTCCATACATCCTTTGATTAAGGGATTGTATATTTCCAACCAAAGAATATACCTCTATAATATCCACATGTTACACCATCATAAGTACATTCAACGAGACCCAAATGAGTAGAATTACACAAAACATTTATGCAAGAAAACTCTATATAAGTTATGTTTGACATAATAAACGACTAAACATCCTATCAGGAAACATTCTCATGACATAAATCATATGTTATGTGAATCATTCATGACTTCCATGAGTTATGAAAATTCTCCAAATTACTCATTACAAGATCCAAAAATATAATATACTAGAACTCCAAAAACACAAGTACATCACCCATGGTGAAATAGTACAAATCTAACATTAATAACCAAGAAAAATATCCCCATATTCCTGGTATCTTGGAATTACTATCAGAATTTTTTTTCTTGACACACAAGTATGAAATCCATCAGAAGTTTCAAAAAAATCTCCAAACATTTGTATGTAAAAAACCAAAATCATTAAACTAAAAAACGATATGATATCAGTTTTTTACACCCCATCTTGATCCACTCAGATGTTCCAAAAAAATATCACCATATGGACTCAAACATGCATCCATGTATGTTAGAATATACTGACTAGTGATGATGGATTAAAAAATACACTGGGGAGACGATTACCTCAACATTATAGCATTCAATAATAATAAATATAGAAAAATCATTCGTATAAAAATAGGACGAAAAATAAACATTCAATCATATATAATAACGAAATATAATGTTATAAAAAAACTAAAACTGATCACTAACTTTGAAAATCCCATATAAAAATAAACCAAAATCAAAATAGAAACACACTATCCCGATTTCAATCAATGTGATTCACCCCACTATGCTGATATCCTTGAGCTTTCCTAGCCCAATAAAATACATGTCTCATGCTCTGACATGAAATCATATATAAGGTATTCATGAATAATAAGATTCTCATTCAATGTACATGAGGATAACAACATAGGATACCCCAAAGAACATCTAATATATGATTTCAAATGTATTTTCATACACTGGGGAATGAAATTACAACATAAAAATTCTCAGTTAGTCAAAAATCATTAACAATTCCACCACAAAACTAAATGAGGTATACAATATTTTCATGATACTGTGTTCTGATCAAGTCACCCTGGTGCCTGACCATACCTTCTTCAACACTATTCAAGAATCTACTCATATAATCATTCCACTGAAATTGATACCCCACTCATACCCGAAGACTCTGAGTAGGGTGGTATCTAAACCTCATCCCAATTACTATAGAAACACAAAATGGCTATACATCCATATCTCTTCCAACAACCTTATCAATCCATGTGGGGTCAATAATGTTTCTCACATCATACAGTGACACATCCTCTTGGGTGTTCCTTGAACCAATCCCACATAAGGTAAGTCTTAGTTCAAGCACAACGACGAGTCATCAGAACCATTTGGGAGGTTACGTCTCACAGAAAACCAACTTCATAGTCTTTGGTGAGGTCATTTATCACACCTTCTAGTCCATATAGACTTTTATAAGGTCGCATAAATTGTTCCTACCACCAAACTATAATGCATGATCACCAAAAACATGATCCAACACACTTACAAAAAATTTCCCCAACCCAATTGTTTTTAAGGATAGGTATAACAAGCACACCTACCCATCCCTATAGACTCTAGGGAGGTCACTTAAAGCACAAGAACCATACACATCACTTACAACCTATCCCACATATCAATGACTGGTGCAAGGGTGTTAGTTTATCAAGACGTTTACCATCACCAAAAAATGTCTCAACATGCTTGTAAAGGAATATAATGAGACCTCTAGGCCTGATATGATCTCTAATATTGAATACTAGATCAATACAGTCACCCTATAATGACTCCAAAATCTAAAGGATCCTCCATCCCAAACCTCAAGGTCCAATATAACCTTTCCGATTCCCTTGTGACTCTTAGTATTAATACCTAGGGATAAGCCCCATATATCTTACTTTACTAGATCCTGGGATTAAAAAGCAGGGTCCAACCCCAATCCAAGACCCCATTAGTATCATTATTTCAGTTCCCAATGTTTTTATAACCCCCACATGGGTCTCCCCACTCATCTCCCAATGGAGACCCCCAAACCCACTACCCAAAAGAAAACCATCTTTATCAAATACACAATTTATTATAGGAATAATTCCACTCTACATGAAGACCAAGACATAACTATATCCTTAGTAGGGAGTTCTTAGTCTCTCATGAGATATACTACTATATATACCATTTTCACTTGACCCCAAGGCATGCATGCTTTCATAATTTTCATACAAACACCACCTAGGATATCCAACATCACATCTCACCAACTAGGAAATCCTAGATGTCTCTTTTATGATCAACCAAACCCCTATCCCCATGCATAATTTTCCAATAGAAAATACCAATGCACTAAACGGATAAAGAGAACTTAATCTGGGCTTAGAGGCCGAGTTCCGTCTTATCTCATTTATCTAGGGTACTATTAGTTGCTAAAACCCTTTCCAAAACCCCATCATGTATGAAAACATGATTAAATATTTATAAAAAAACATATGAAATTATGTAATGTGATCCACCAACCTCGGTACCAGAGTCAACCCCTCACTATGAACAATAGAGCCTTGTCCAAGTGAATCAAGCCACACCCCTGATCTTGGGAACCTTTCTAACATCACATGTCACCCTTAATTAATTAAAAAATGTGCAATTTTTTATTCAATTTAATTTAAATAGGCATAAATGACTAAAAATTGACCAGGTGTTCTTCGATTTCCAAAACCCTCAAACAATCTGGTGTATTCCACTCAAGTTATGAACTCCAACCCAACCCATAAAAAGACCCAATTTAAACACAAATTCCAAAAAGAAGTTCCTTCAAATATACCAAAAACACTAGAAAAATTAATATGGAGATTCTCCTTCATCGAATCATTATTATAAAGAGTGTGGAAAACATATTGTGACCTATACTAACCACCACAGATGAATTACCAATAGTCCTTGGTTGATTCTACCATACATTAGTGGAATCGAAAACTAAACCCTATCAAAATCGGATAATAATTAAAGAGAGTTAATAGAAACCAATAAAAAGAGTAGAGGCAGGAGATTCATACCTCAAATCACTATAAAACACATCAAAAATAAACACCCTTTCATGGGGGAACCACAAATATGAGAGAGACAACATCTAGCACTCCCATATATGCTGATGTTCGACCAAAACAAAGGGGGCTAGTAAATCCTTTTTTTATTTAATAAAATTATGAGACACAATCTTGACTTAAACCTAATGTTCATGCTGTGAACAACCTGGACATGGGAGGTGTGTGGTGTGGGGGGGGGGGTGTTTCTTGCTCAACCACCAACATGTGTCTCTAATCTCAAAATGAACCATCCACTATATGAAAAATTAATACTCATTATAAAAAAAATGACATAAATATATTTTTGTCATTACACTTGGTATCACGTTAGTAAAGATATCTATAATATGATCCCATTTCGAAACATACTCTAGAATCGTATATCCATTAATAACTAAATCCCTAAAAAATGATAGTTGATATACATATTCTCATATCTAGAATGTTTCATTGTATTATTTTAAAGATAAATATAACACTTTGAGTATCCTATCCAATTATTAGTTTCTTCTTAACCTTCACCCTCAAGTCTTCAAGATGATCCCACTTCTAAATAATTTGTTCCCATAGTTGTGTAACAGCTAAATATTTATCTCCTATAGTACTTTACATTATTAATTTTTCATATTGTATTTCTAAATTTTATAAATGTTTTAGAGGTTAAATGTATCTAAATATGTTTATTTTATATCATCAAGATATCCGGTCCAATCAAAACTAGTATACCCATTTTTTTTGTTTCTTAATTTTTCTATATAGAAAACTATAGCTGATAGTTAATTTAATATATCTGAGTATCATCTTATAATATATTTATGTGTGGTTTTTTGATCCTTTTGATACCTTTAACTCGATTTCACTTTATATACTATATAAGATCTTGATGATGTGAGATATTATAAGATTCTAGTTAGTTTTATAAAGTATTTTTGAATTATATATTTCCCTAATAAATTCTTTCATAGCTTCACACCAACTGTCATGTGTGCATACAATTATTTAGTGTCTTCCTTGATAATTTTATTTTACAATTATCATATTAATTCGGAGATAAGTATATACTATTTTCTTTCTATATAACTTGTAATACCGTAAAGAATTATCTCCCAATGCATTGAAATTTCAAAAATATATCTTCGTTTATATTTAAAATTCCTTACAAGTATATTCCTTATCATGTAAAAAAATTATTTCATTCACATAGAGAATTACTATAGGATTAGTAGTGCTTATCTCCTTTATATATAGATTGTTTTCAACCATTCCTTTAATGAAATTAATCTCTTTCCAAAAACTATTTAGTTGGGAGTTCCAAGATAGATGAACAATATCGACCCATAAATATTTTTTTTAACTTAAAATTCATTATTAAATCATTTTAATAAATTAATCCCTAAAGTTTATTCATAAATACTTCTTCTTATTATTCTTTAATATTACTACTTAGTAATACATATTTTACATAAATATGATAAAATTTGTAGTACCTGTTTACTAAAACATATAATATTATTTTGATAGTATCATGTCTTAAAATAAATTAAATTTTTTCATTAAAGTCAACTCCTTCAAATTGATCTTATCCCTTTCATTCTGATCTACACATATTTTATGAAATATCACCTTTTTCATTGAGTTTGTTTCTAAAAACCCACTTGATTCTAATGAAATTCTTTCCATTTGGTCTTGAAAAAAGATCTTAATTGGAATTATTTTCAATACAATATAGATTCCCCTTGATATAAATCATAAACTCTTTATTTTAAAAAACATTATCAATATTACATTTCTCAGCTTGTGATACAGGGATTTTTCATTATCAACTCTCTGTTTTCTTGTTTTCTACAAGAACACTTCTTGATATTTAGTGATACTTTTAGGTTCAACATGCATTTTCAACCTCATATATTTGTATTTTTAAATTTTATCAATATTTTAATCATCACAAGTGTGATTTATATTGATCAATAACATTATTTTATTCATTTTGAACTTATTTTACTCTCACTTTTCTAGAAATATGCCTGATACCTTCATTTGAATTCTAAAATTCAACATCATTAAACTCATTCAGTTTGGGTTTACTTTTAATGACATAGACTTCCTAGTAGTATAACAGCTTTTGTTACCTTTTTCTATAATGTTTGTAACCTATTCCAATAGATAGATTTACAATAAAAGTTTCTTCTACAATTATACCATCAATCATTCCCATATCTATTTTTTTTATTTTCACCAAGCATATAATCTTCAACATTTTGATATATTTTATGGATGGATTCATCTTGAACCATATCTCATAGGAATTAATATTTGCTATAGGTCTTATCGTGCAACCTTTTTTGGATACATATAGCTATTTAAATAGATTCGATCAAAAATAACTTTGAGAGTTTTAATTCATTCCACATTATTCTTCCCATTTCAATAAGGGTTTTTTTTGAAATTGTTATCTTGCTACTTTACTCATGTTTTGTAATTACTATTACCCTTGCAATGTTATATTTTATATAGTATTAATTAATTCAATGATTTTATCTACTATTATCTGTTATGACTGATATTATCTTCAATTATATATTATAGTGTGTTTTTAGCTTTATTATATATTTCTCCCTACTATTATTTATTCACTTCATTTATTTATTTTTCACAATTATTATTTATCTATTTTTATATTTTATCATATTATATATTGAGGGAATGTCACTTAGTACGTGTTCTTCCAAATGGAGATAAATATTGAATTTACATTGTGTTAATGAATTTATTTTGTACATTACAAGAGAGGAAGTAATTGACTCCTATAATGGAATAGTTGAATCTGATGTATACTATGAATACAATACTTCAGTATTATATATTGTGTTGTAGGAAATTTATTCATTTACTTTAATTTTACATATTATTGTGATTCAATAAATAAATCTTACATTTATAGTATTTACTTTTAATTATGTGGCAGTATGTGAGGAATCAACTAAGTTCACTACTTTTACATATACCTCAAACTAAGATGAAATAATATTAGTATTGATGTATAAATGGATTTTGGAAGTGTTTAAATTTTTCATATATGTAGAGAAGTTCATATTTACAATGATGTATCATGTTTTCAAAAATTATGTTGCTTTTATGTATCCAGTACGAAGAGAAGATAATACTTTTCCATATCCATCAGATATTATGTAGATTTGGATATTTATTCAAGTAAAAGACTCTTGTATGATAAATTATTTAAATTTAAATATTTCTATGAAAGTGTTTGAAGTTAAGGAATTTGGAAGTTAGTGTTTCAGAGATTAAGTATAAAATAAATATTAATTTATACATGTTTTCTTTAGCATTTTAGATAAATAGTTTATAATGAATGTTAAAATTTCTATTACACCATTATAAAGAAAAGTTATATTTTTAGTATTCTACTAATATATTGATTCTGACGTCAGGTAGAATATTACCAAGTGATGATCATGCAGAGAAAGAAGAGAAGAAGAGAAGGGTTACACCATGAAGACGATTGTGACTCCACGAAGAACTGAAAGTGGGATTAATCAAAGCATTTAAGGCTAATTATTATGAACATATTGAGAAGATATAATAGTTATTTATTGGCGCTTTTATATATTATATCTTATCTGTCTAAATTATTTTGACCAGATATTTATCATTTATTAATTATAAATTATTTTTGTGGACGTCCATATTATGAGGACAGATTTATGGATATGTGTTGACTCATTCATTACGGATGATTGAACAAAGATAAGTATTAAAATATTGATTTATATTTTCATGGAGGTATTAATGTAACTATTTAGATTTTTTAATATATAAAATAATTAGAAGAATTCAATAGGTGCATTTTTCATTATATTATATACATGTTTTCTGATAGATTGAGATGGGTTATGATTTACAAGGGATAAAAATTTACAAATGGATACACATGTTTAATGATACAAAGAAGAAAAGATTATTTATATAATTCTTATATATAATCATTCTGTTAAGGAGGTGTACTCAAGAGTACTATATGAAAGAACAAAGAAGTAAATAAAAGAGGAATAATGAATTTCATGCCTCTTATTCCACCTAGAAATTTTTTTCTTCTGCTACTATATACATTGATGATTAATTTATGGTTAGGTTTACTTTTTAACTACTAAAATTTTAAATCGCATTTTATGGAGGAAGAATCATCTACTATCCATTTTGTAGGAAAGTATGTGATCTAAACCACACTCAACTTCTAAATATAATACACTTTTATTATAAGTGAGACATATTTGTACCTATTAGAAGAGTGAGGTTCCAACAAATCTTACTATGTTGTGAGGTCCATGGTAAAAGGATATGACGTCTTGGTAAAAGACATGTATTAAGTTTTAACTTTTTTCAATCCATTGTGAGATCTATAGAAAAATTATCTAAAAAAATAATTAATCCTATATTGGGAATTAGTGGGGATGACTAGGGGAGAATATTTTTATAGATACCCATTATGATCATAAATAAATAATAAATTGATACCATGATTTAATTAGTACATATCACATCATGTATTGTAACCCATCCACCTATATGTTTAATGTCTTAGAGACTAGCTATATAAACAACCTATTTTAAATTACTTGTTGACATTTATTCATAACTATGCTTCTATAGACCATATTTTATACATATAATATGATACAATGTTCTTAATAACATGGGGAATAGAAACATAAGAAAGGGGTGAGATTTAATGCTCATTAGGGTAATCTTATCTACCAGTCATAATGGTTAGAACATATACATGAGGGGAAACATGAGTAATTGAGAAATGTTAGACAAAAAGATCATGGGATCATAATTGAAAATCATTACACCTAATTCAACATTAAGGATCTTGGAGTAGACATAAAAGGACAAATAAAAGTCTTCAAAAATAAGGGTTAAAGCATATAAAAATAAAAAATTATATATGAAATCATAACGTAAGAAAAAAGTAATATAATTAAGACATTAGATATGATAAAAATTTATAATAATATGAAATAAGTCATATCCAATGAAAAAGTGGCACAAACATTGGTATATGTAATAATTTGACTGTTGAGAAGGAATCACCATCTGATTTTCATAGTGGAGAAGGTATCCCTACATGATTCCCATAGCAGACCAATAATTCCATACCCGATTACCATATTAGAGTGATAATTCCCTACTCAATTATCATAGTTCTTCCATGAGATATTAAACCTTAACCAATGAATTTTAGGGAGAGATATGACTCAAATAGTCATCATCCATATATATGAGTTCCATATAATAGTAAATCATTTATCTTATCATAAGTGAACCACTAAAATAAAGTGGGTTTCGTAACTTTTCCGGTTGGTATCAAATAAAAACATAACAATCATTTGATACCAAAAACGTGATAAAAAAGATTATTTAAATAGAATTCATGTATGATGATTTATGAACCATTACTTAATTGGAGAAAAATACATTGAAAATGGAAGATAAATAAAAAAACGAATTTCTCTTAAAAAGTATTTCTTAATATCATCTAATAAAGAAATGATTTTCAAGCCAACTTCAAAAAACATTTTTTTTTTCAAAATGAATTCAAAATACATTAAAAATTTTTATTAAAAATTTTCAATAAATAAAAATTGAAAACAAATAAAGAATATGTCAAAATATAAAGTATAATGAAATATTATCATTTAATACAAAATCCTTTGATGTCTTTTAAAACACCATTATTGAAAACCCTCATAAGTAAAAGGATGATAAAATGTTTTCTTAAATGAATAAACAGGAGAAAAAATATAATTTGGGATAAAAATAAATTGAGTTTTCACTAGGGAAATTATACAGTTAGTTAGAAGTAAAATATGGATATACAAGAAAACTACATTATTTTAAATGAGAATTATTATTAATAAAAATTCATTTTCAGGAAACAATATAATCAGGTAGAAAGAAGAAATTGTTGTAAAGAATGATTTATATATAAAGATGGTGGAAATACAATACAAAATCATCATAGATTATAATATATTAATATTTAAAGATAATAAACTATGATAAGTGATTACTACCCAAGGAAAAGATTTGAGTTATGAAAGACACTTTCTAAGTAAGTATCATTTTAAGAAAAACCCCTTGAAAGAGACATGAATTGATTTTATAGTTAAAAAAACATGAATAAAGAATATTTTTAATCCTATAGGTATTATACACACCATTTAAATGACATTAGGTGTATAAAAGAAAATGTTTCTAAAAGAAGAAATTTGAGATGAAACACTTACCGTTTTCATGATTCATTTCGCACATGCACTTAACTTATGGAATAATCAAACTACATTTATTAGATACCTTCTTATGGTCCTAATTCATTTATATACACTTTTTATAATTTTAGTGATCGATGATGTTTTTAAAGAATAAGTTAAAAACTAATATAAAAAATATAGAACAAAAAAATCATTAAATTCTTATTATCCTATAATTATATTAGTATTGAATTTCCCATAGTCATCTATGATTGAGTTTTATATCATTTATTCAAGTGGTTGGTTAAACTAACCAAAACAGAAACTTGCTATATCTAGATGGGCGAGTTTGGTAACAGAAGTTCATAATATAATTATAATGATATTATTAATTTGTTTTTAAGTTGTTGAATCATATTTTATGTGGATTTTAGACAGAAATAAATCTCGATGAAATATTAAAAATTTTAATTTGTGGAGGAGGTAGTTCGCCCAAAAAATTATTAATATTATTTTTTAAAAGTTGATGGAATAGAGTTATTTTTTTAAAACTAATATAATGATATTTTATTAAACTAATTATACATATTTAATTATATTAATTTTGTTATATATGATTTATGTACGATTATATTAAATAAAAAGTATAAGATAAAGTAATACTCATGTCAGAAGAATGAGTTTTCTCTTGGAAAACTCCTTGGAGATGAAGTTGTTAAGAAATATAAGGGTGAAAAAATATTATAGAAGTTTAATAGGGATACAAGAGGGGAAATATATTTTTAAGGGGAATTCAAAGGTGAGGTGCGTCTTGTAGTGGTGAGGATACTGCACTTTTTTAAGTCAAGTGAAGGGTAGTTTTCTGTAATGTCCCGACCCAGCTCACCCCTAAACCGGTGGACAGACTGGTTTCCACATGACCTCAAATGAATCTCCCCATAGGTTAGAGTCCTCAAACTAGTAGTGAGGGTCTAAGGATACTTAGTGGGGAGACTATAACCTCTTATCAAAGTTTCACTGTGGTATATGAGAGTAAATAACAAATAATGGAAATAAATAGAGGAAGTAATCTAATAAATGATAAAGCAGTGGAAGGACGATTTTATAAATCTTGTACAAAAAATGGCCTATGCCAATTATATAGTAGATGAATTCATGACATGCTAATGATAGAAAATAGAAAATAGTGAACAAAACATCAATCTGAACATTCCTTTACTAAATTAAAAAAACAATGACTCCAAACCCTGAGGGTGGTCTCCTCAAGAATCCTGAATTTCCGCTCAGTCCTTTGCTCCTATAGTCCAAGTAAATGAAAACAACACAATCCTGCATCCAAATAGAGTCTACTCGGGCACCCCAGTGCAATGGTGTCCTGAGTAGGGTGTGAGATATAAATCTCAGTAGGCCAAAACCACCGGTGTCTACCCCAAATCACGACATTTAATAAATAATTTAAAATGTGTTAAAGCATGCACAAATAAAGTTTGTAGTACAAAGTAACTATATACCCAAGTACCTTCTTCAGCCCTTAGTTGGTGTCTGAACGTGCATTATACATTTTTCTTGCATATTTAATAATCATTACATAATCATTTTTATTTTTCAATTAATCAATTTTCATTAAATTACGAAAGTCTCGAGATTGATCCTAAACCAGACATCCCTCATATAAGTCACTCACCATAGATGTCTCTAAATTCCATATAAGTAATCAAAGTAAAGACCAAATCCAATCATATTATTTGGATTGGATAACATGTCATAAGTTATTAAATTTAATCTTTCATATACTATGTATGAGCCCGTCCACTAAAATAGTGATTCACTTCTGGGTCCGTCCACTAACAATTATTCACCCAATTCATTAATAAATATGAACCCTTTCTCATATTCAATTCACAAATCATTATGTCACAACCGTTTTCATTAAAAATTAATTCATTTCATGTATGACCAATTGAACCCACAGTCTAATGTAAATTAATGCATGCATAACATCATGTTTGGCATCCTAATGAGTATTTGGAGTGTCAGTCCTTGTCTCCCAACCCATGAGTATTTAGAGCATTAGTTCCCAATCCATAAAAAAATAGTTGCATGAAATCTGGGTGTTGAACGCCATGTCTAGCACCCCGTGAGAATTTGGAGCTTCATTCCTTATCTCACAACCCCTTTATCAATAATATGTATATATTTTTCATTGGTGTAGAACACCATGTCTAGCACCTTGTGGGTATTTGGAGCTTCAGTCCATGTCTTACAACTCGTTTATCAATCATACATATATATTTATCATTGGTATAGAACACCATGTCTAACACCCCAAAACCATCCATTAATTAATTCATAAATTAATTGATCCACTCAGTTAATTAATTCAAAAACTAATTAACAGCATAAAGAACCCATCAAATAAGTAAACGAGTAATTATAAATTCAACAAAACAATAGTAAATAATATATTAACAATTTATTATTCTTAGAAATCCAACTAAATAATAAACTCAACATTTAATTATCCAAATTATTTACCAAGTCTGAACCCATGCACACAATTAGTGATTCGTCCAGGACTTTAACAATTTACATGCATGTTATAATCATCTCAAAACATGCTGAAAAAAGCCTAGATATTTAGCAACCATCTCACACAACATATCATTTTTTAACAACTTCATACACGATAAATTAATTCATGTACAAATAATACACATCAAAAGGTACCCTTCGCCAACAATCGTAACAAACAAAAAATTCACAATATAAATTTAATCCATGTAAGTTAATTAATTCAAAAAATAATTAATTAATGAAATCTAATTTATTTATTCAATCATTAATTAATTAACCATTTACCATTTAACATATAATATTTAATCCATCCATTAATTATTACCAGTTTCCAATATATATTTTGAACACGTCAAATATTCAATATTCTCAATAATCAGTAAAATACACAATTTTATTACTACTAATGACTTGATAATAAATTATAAAATTAATTAACCTATAACCCATAATTCCCATCCGAATCATTTAACTATAAAATCATATTATTATAACCAAATAAGTAAAATATGCTTAAAATCAACACATGTTCAAGTCCTCATTTATCTCATGTGGGTGGTGTCATTTAATAACATCAAAAGTATCATGCATTGAAATATCATATTCCTGGAAACTCAAATTCTCAATTTATTTAAAGAATTTATAATTCTTAAATAATGTGTTATGGATTTGGGACCCTACCTTGAGGTGGCACCATTTTAAATCTGAAGCGCTTTAAAATACTTAGCGGCAACTAGTCAAAAACTGGTCCGCAATCACACACGTGCACTCCTTATATATATATATATATTCACATGCACTTCCTTCAAAAATATAAATAAAATTCAAAATGTTAAACAGGTACTCAGAATCAAAGTAGTAAGGACCAACACACCTCTAACTAGGTACTGAGGACTCATATAATTTATCATACACTTAATTGTATGATGCGAAACAATACTGCGATTATATAACCTTACCCTAAACATGATGGCAAAGCGAAAATAAAACCCATCTGCCTATCCTTTGTTGGAAGATTCCGTAATACAGTCCAAAGGGTTTAGAGGAGCGCCATGCACATCCCTAGAACCGAAGTAAGAAGTAAACAGAATAAAACCTAAGCCTTAGGGATTTGGCTGAGTAAATAGGGAGAGGGAGGAGGCAAACGACCGATGAAAATCACAAAAAAATGTAGAAGGACTCACCTCACCTAGATTGACAAGATTAGATAAGACACTGGGAGGATTCGATCGCATGAAAAGGAGCCAGTGAGGGGGGTTTAGCGCACCTCAAAGGAGGAGCCTTATGCATTTTTGTGGTTCCTCCCATATGGTGGTGCGCCACGCTCATGTTCTATCAATGAATTATCTATTAGATCAAATATAAACTACCATTATAAATATAATAATAATAGTATTTGTTATTTTCATTTAATATAATGTTACATCATTAACTAAAATTTAAATAAATGTTTTAAAATTAATTTTGAAATCTCCCATTAATCATCTAATCAAATTAATACAATAATAATAATAATATCCTTATTATTATTATTAAATATTTCTTTTATTTAAAAATAAAAAATAAAAAAAAAATCATTTTAAAAACTGGGTATCTGCACAATTGACTCACACCATTCGACTAACAGTGCACAACCCGATATCTACATTTAAAATGGTTTAATAAAATTAAACCCAACTCCGCATTTAATCCCCATTTAATATTACCATTTAAAATTACCCTTCTTCGATAATGCCCAACTCCTCATTTACACATTATTTAATTAAATTCATTAAAAAAATTTAATTAAATAATTTCCCCACTCCATGTTTTTTAATTAAATTCTCTCAACACAATTTAATTAAATTTAAAAACTCCAACTAATAATTATTTAATTTATAATCTCAACAAAAATTAATTAAATAAAAACCTCTACTTCATAGAGATTAATTAAATTCTTATTGGCCTTTAATTTAATTAAATGAAACCCCAAAAAAATCCATTATTATTATTAATCATAATAATAATAAAAACAACTCATAAAACAATAATAATAATACTTTAATTATTATTATTATTATCAACCTTAGATAAAACCTAACACCTCTTATTAAATAAAAAAACTTCTTTATTAATTACAAAAGACCATATTTAATTAGACCTTTCTTTGAGATACCCAAATGCCTCATTAATTTCATATAACTATTACACCTCATTAAACATCCAATTAAAAGCTTTTAACATAAAAGTTACACCCCATGTAAATAAAAATGCTTCTTCATTCACTATTCTCTTAATAAACTTTTCATAATTAGTTATGAAACTCCCAATTTATTACAATATCATTAATATGTTAAAAACTCCAACTCATAAACCCTAATTTCATTGCCATAATAATAATTATTATTACATTCATGAAACTAAAATAACAATAATCTCACTGTTATTATTTTTTAAACTCTTGATAAACCCAACACCACTACATAATAACAATGCTTCATTAAATCTGAAACTCCTCATTTTGTTAAATGTTTTTTTGATATGATCAAAAGCCACATTAAATTCTCATAAATGAAACACTCCTTTAACATGATATTAAAATCTCAAAGCATTGAAATAATTTACAACACCATAATAACTATAATAACATTAATATTATTATCACATTCCTCTATTTAATAATAAAAGGTCCTTTAATAATACTGGAACTCTTTATTTAATTAAAACTCTTCTTCAATAAACCCAAAATCCATATTAATTTATTCAAACATCATTTAATTAAATATTTATAATTCATATAATTAAAAAACAACTATAATATAAATAATAATAACTTTATAATAATATTAATAATTATAATTAAAAATCTCTTTTAATTAATCACAATCTCTCATATAATATTATTTAATTAAATTAAATAATTTATTAAATATAGTAAACTGCACAGGTGGGACCGCAATCGTGCACTGCCCGTGAAAATTCATTAAAGTGGACTTTTCTATATATGGTACTCCCAAGACTCATCAAGACACACGCTAAAAACTATCGGGTAACTACATAAGTACAAAAAATGACACCTTTAGGGTTTCCAACACTTGGAATAAAATTCTAGAGATCAGATTAAAAAAAATAACCCGTCGATAAACCGAACAAAAATTTGAAAACCTTTGTATTTTAAAAGGGTTCAAAAACATGAGACATTACAATATACCCACATTAAAAAATTATTCTTCCCAAGAAGACATCAGGAACCACTACTAAAAAAACCGACCTACCAAAGTCATTTAAAAGATCAGAAAAACTATCACTAGACAACGCTATTCTAAAACTCGACATCACCTACAGACACATTTATCAAAAAAAAAAGAGATAGTACCCACCTTAGGATTTTCCATGATGTCTCTTGAGAAGATTATCCACTCACCAACACATTTTGTTAGAAGACATAAATGCATGTTTGTGACATTCCTTGAACCACAATCACCATGTGAAACATTAATCATAAAAGTCATATCATAATCCTATTGACATTCCATAACAATCAAGAACCAATAAGTCCTCCCGAGCAGTGGGAAAAACATAATTTAACGGCCTAGAACATTCTAAGGGTACTACCTACCGCAGGTTATCCCCTTACGAAACATAAATTTTGACCCTCTCTCTTGGTCATGCAAAACTAAAATCACAAGGTTTAAAACCCCCTTTTTATTTTTAGAAATTTTAATTAATTCATTCCAACCATTTAACATTTTAATTAATTTCAACATAAACCCAAGTAAATCTACACAAAATTTAACTTGGTTTTTAAAACAACTCCCTATAGAAAAATAGGCATGGTATCACAAAAATCCACTTTATCATTTAACATTCAGTGTTATTAAAACTTAAACAGGCAATTTGTCATCTAAATTCATTTTTACCAAGAAGGCAACCTTGAGGGTACCATTTTTTTCAATCTGGGTTCTTCAAAAAGCAACTCAACAAAAGTTCATTTCAATCAAAACTTAGCAGTTTTACATTTATATTCATTTTAAAAAATATTATGGTTGTATAAGGTTCAAACACATGGGTGGACATCTACCAATCGATAGGGCACCCATACACCTTATCACTAGAATTTGGATCCGATTTATCATAATCAACATTTATTTAACATTTTATCTTTAGCACCCCTTTCACATATCGAAAAAATCTCTAACATGTTAGCATAATCAGTAACACATCAACATGCTATAACAAATAAGCATGGAACAAGAACAAAATATGCGAATAACTAAGGTATTATGGAATATAATCACTCAACCATGTTAAATATATCTCCGAGACATGATATCTAGAGAGGCTAGCTAAAGCAGATCAAAAAATGGCATTGCACCCAAGGAACACAATCCAAATTAGTAGGCATCCTACTAATGCAGCTACATGGCATGTTATATGCATGAAATGTGAATCTATAAGTTCCTAAGATGATGCATGTATGAAACTTCCTTGCTATATCACACCCAGATAATTATTTTTCAAAATTATGAAAATCAACAAACAGTGGAAAATAAACCAGTCACTCCAGTTGAAATCATATCAAATGTAACCTCTAATAGTATGAACATCAATTCCTAACCCAAGCCATTTGGCCATTTCCCGTACATGAAGTGATCAGTCCCAAGCACAACTATTAACCCAATTTCCAACACGTTCCTAGCCTCTTATCTACCAACCCCGAAACAATAAGACAAAGGAAAATAAACCCTTTGATACCACTTTGTAACGTCCTAAATAGGATAACCCCTGAACAGGTTGGTGGACCGGTCGCCACATGACCTTGAGTGAATCTCCCCATATGCCAGAGGCTGAAAAATAGAAACGAGGGTCTCAGGATATTTAGAGGGGAGACTGTACCCTATTATCATAGTTTCACATTAGTATATCAGAGTAAATAACAAATAATGGAAATAAATAGCGGAAGCAGTCTAATAAATGATAAAGAATTGGGGGGTAAATTTTATAAATCTTAAACAAACAAATGGACAATGCCAATTATATAGCAGATGCATGCATGACATGCTAATGATACAAAATGGAAAACAGTCACCAAAACAATATTCTGAATATTCGATTACAAAAATTAATAAATAATGACTCCAAGCCCTGAGGGATGTCTCCTCTAGCATCCAAAGCTTCCTCTTGGTCCTTTGCTCCGGTCTTACAAGTAAATGAAAATAGAACAATCCTACAACCAAATAGAATCTACTCAGGTACCCCAGTGTACTGGCAGCCCGAGTAGGGTGTGAGATATAAATCTCAGTAGGCCGAGTCCACCAGTGTCTACCCCTAATCCAGAAAATTAATAAATAATTTAAACTGTGTGAAAGCATGCATAAATAAAGTAAGAATTACAAATTAACTATATACCCAAGTACCTACTTCATCCCTCAACTGGTGTCAGAATGTGGATTATACATTTGTCTTGAAAAATCAACAATCATTACATAATAATTTTTAATTTTCAATTAATCAAACCTCATTAAATTAAGAATGTTCTGATGTCACGAACCGAATCTGGTCACTGCCAAAACCGACACCAAACCCAGCCCGTGACAAGGCCTGAAGGGCGTTCCCGATCCCCATAGGCTGGCACAAGTGCCCGAGTATCATATAAAGATAATTGGGAACGATTTACCCGATTTTATAAACATTAAACAACAAAAAAACTCAATAAAACAAATCTGGATTTTTCAACTAAAACCATCTTTTACAAAATTTCAGAATGGAATTACATAAGTTAAAACTATGTTTAAAGACCATTAAAAAGGTTAAAAAAATAAATAAAGAGAGCCCAAGAACCGTCATGGCAAGGGGCACCTCCCTTAAGGCATCTCCACAAGACTTCACCACCAAGGACCTGCCAGAAACCCGAACCACTGGAACTAAAAACTATACCCAACCTGCGACATCAAAAATAACCAAGTCTACTTACACCCAAGGGTGTAAGTATGTTTTGAGAGAAAGTTCAATAGTATACCACCACTAATAGATTACATGTGATGAACATTTAATGATGAAAAGCATGCAAGTTTTCAAAAACATGAGATGCTAGTTAAAATTTCTAAAAGATGCAACATTAAATAAAAACAGTTTTCAGGTGGGATAATTTACAGAATAAAAAAATTTAAAATAAATACCATAGCTACTGAATTTTCTAGCCTCTCATACCGTATGCCGACGGTAAGAAAAAAAATATCATGTGAGCACAAGCAATGTGAAATATCCCCTAGGCACTAGCTAGCTGTGGGTCCCAGGTACCTCATATCTTGGTGAGAGTAACCATCACAAATATCAGTTCTCGTGCACGAGACACTAGTAGGGAACATACCCACAACCTAGTGGTCCCCAGTAATCATCATCATAGTTTAGTTAGAGATGTAAGCGTTAATCTTGCTAAGTGAAACTGAGGCCAAACCCCACGGATTCACTAGAATACTAGTACACGTCCACCCACCAAGATACCTGGGTTTTCCCATTTTGCTCAAACAAGTTCAAAAAGTCATGATATATAATTTTCACATGAAAATATCATTTCCATATCAAAAATTCACCAAACAGCACACATGTATACTACACAAGTCACAAAAGTACACTTTTTATTCAAATTGATTTTGAAATCCGACTCATACAAAAATAGCCCACAACACTCTACATATTACATTGACACTTCCACAAATCCTTTAAAAAAAATTTATAAACCATTCCAAGACATTCTAAATCACATAACAGCCCACTCAAATAACATATAATACCAATTTCATCAACAAAATTCAATTTTCACAACACACTCACACAAAACATCCCAAAACCATGTTTTGCAGCTCTCTTTTCCATTTTCAAAAACATTTCAGCACTTTATAAAACATTCTAAAAAAAATATTTGAAATATTAAATAACCACCATAACTTTTAAAAACTCATATTAGGTGAGCACACCCCCCAAACAGTATATATACACCCTTTTATCCACTTCGTTTAACCAAAGAAAACATTCACAATTTTCATAAAACAACTCAAGGGGTGTAACTATCTCTTGCACACAAAACCCATTTTAAAACCCCCATTTAAGACCAAAAACACACCAATTCCTATCAAAAATAGAATTTTTAGTCCTTGATAAATTTATAAAAACACATTCAAGTGTTATAAAATAACCTTGAATAATACCACAAAAGATACAATTGAAAACACACATATTCCTAAAATGACCTCAAGAAGTATAACAATGTTTTACACATCAAACCTATTCAAAAATCTTCTTTTTAGGACCACATGACACTAGTAAATTACCAAACAAGAATTTTCAGGCCATAAAAGATTTAATAAACCAATTTCATAAGTTATAAACCACACCCAAATAAAACCCCATGAGTTACAAATGAAAACACCCAATTTCATGTTTAAAAGCGCCTATAAAATTTAACACATAACCATATCATTCATAAACAGTTTTCACACCACACCCAAAATATGAGGAATTCGAAAAATGTTTAAATACAGTAAGCTAACTCATCAATAATTGTTTACACATAAAACCACCTACCTTTTGAGTCAAAACCCTTGAATCTTGGTGTGAAACCTCAAGCGCACCTCCGCCGCACCACAATGATGTTAAAACAAACCCTAAACAATAATATATCACCAAAAATACCCCAAATCAAACCCTAGGTATTAACCCTAACTTCTGGACACTCTATAAATTTATGAAAGTTGGAGGAAACACTAAAGAGAAGGATGCAATTGAAGAGAGAAACACATACCCAAAATAATCTTGAAGAAAATGACCCAAAATCCAACAACATCTGAATTTGAAAACATCCAACCATTCATGAGAGGTTTGACCAATGATTATGAGATCTTTTAGGAACTAGAATGGGGGAAAAGAATAAAATAGAAGAAGTTATTAAAGGATCAATTTACCTCTTCAAATCTGGACGATTTCTGAAATCCTATGATGTTTCGACCAGTTTCGTGATTCTATCGAGATCCAAATTATGGGAGGAAGGAATAGGGTCGCGCCTTAGGTAAGTGGACTCGGGTGAGAGTTGGAATCACCAAAAAAACGAAAATAGTGATAGATATATTAAAAACATAAAATTTATTTTTAATGCAGAAAATGGGATTTTGGGATGGCCCAATTCCTTAGATAAAAATCCATATCCACTATGAGTATGGATTTCTAAATGGTCCAAATTAATATGGTGGTGTTAATAGGTCAGGGGATGAAAATTAGGAATTGTAATGGATGAAAAATGTTAAAAAATGAATGATTTATAAAGGAATCAAAATTTATTTTTAAATCTGGAATTGGGTTCACGGTTTGGCCCAATTCATAAAAACTCCCCCATTCCTCCATAAATGCTTGGGAAACCCTCAAAACAAAGCATGAATGGAAATTAAATGGAATTTGACATTAAAATAAGTCTCAGATGTGAAAAGTTTCCACACCATGAAATATTTCCACCCTAGAACATCACATCAAGGCCAAAGCAACAACCAAACCCAGCTGAGAAACCAAGAGGTATTCCCTTCCCAGGTTTCACCCCCAAAGGCCAAAACACCTCCAATGATCAATTACGGATTACTATCACAACCAAAACATACACCACCTTCCTGAAATGATCAATCACATTCATACTTTATCACAAAAGAAAACTCCTCAAATACTATCCGAACAAGACTCAAGCAATTCACCCAAACGAACAACAACATCGAACAAGGTTACACTTACCTTTAACTAAACCATTGGGCACTCTCCAATAACAATGTATACTCAAGGAATATGTTGGTATCTAGATAGTTCCGAATAATAATACGTAATGACAAGCCAAGACCATGGATAAATCTGAGTTATTGGTACGGGGTGGACACAAATAGGCTCCCCGCCAAAAGAGACAACCTATATTTTTCTGAGACAGAATCAGGACACTAACAGGGGAGGCCAGAACAGACTCCTTAGTACAAAGAGTAGAATTCTATTAAATGTTTGTGAAGGAATGTACATGATAATCATAGTGGGTCTCCCAACCATAAGAACTAACCATCTTAACTGACCAGCATGCGCTGACACAGATAGGCCCATTTTTTTAATGATTTGGGAAGGGCTTAGGGTTATTCTGCCCGATTTGGGAAACCAAGCACTAGCTGTGAAAATCATTCTTTCTACATGGCTTCCTGGAACATGGTCACTAATAATCGTGCACAAACTGTGTCCTCAGTAATTCTATCCAAATTTCCAACCATTCTCCAATGACTTCATGGAAACCAAAGTGGGAGGGAATGACATTACACGAAGTCATGGGTACAAGGCCCTCAACCTATTTCCACCGAACGAGAACAAAAGAGAAAAGATGATGACACCAGAGGTTTAAAATATTCATATCTTTAATGATGAGGATAGGACAATGTACAAGGGTTTAAGCGACCCTGGGATTTCCCCTGAATATGAGCCAGCTTCTCTCTGAGACCTATGGATGGAGCTCAAATGATTGAAGCATATTCGGCCTCGCAGTTGGGATTTGGAAACCCGTTGGACGGTAATTATTATTTCGATGCAACCAACAACTACACCGCAATCCCCGATATGTTTTCCATGACATAACACATTCCAAACTCACATTACCCTAACCTGAAGTTTCACTGAAACAAGGGCTTAGAAAATTCACACACAAGAATCCTTGTTTGTTAGGTTAAGAAACAATAGAAGTAAAGAACACCTAAACTCACCTTCCTCTAAAATGGAATATTTTGATGTTTTTAAAAGGGAGGCATTCGCCCAACATAACAGGGACTCTCAGACGATTTCACGACTTTCACCTATACGGTTAATCGAGCACATGACATCATAAGGCATCACTGAACATGACCATTGCGACTGATATAAACAATACATGGAGAGGGACCTAATACGACATCCCCAAACAACACACAAGTCTAGAAAGTGGCTACAATATCATATTGTGACAATATTTCCCAAACCGGTGGTTTAACATGAACTCATGCTTCATAGAAACTTTGAATAACCCGAAGTCCCTCTTAGAAACCATCGAGACAGTCATCCACACTAACAACCCTAGACCACATCCACCTTCAACGAATTAGGAAACATAAGAAACTAAGGTATCTTTCAACCTTCCATGAGAACTCTCTCATTACAAGAGGATATAAAAATCAAAGAAAGGAATGGGTGTAGACTCAATCTACAGATCTCGAGAAAGAAAAAAAATATTCCTTATATTGATCAACTGGAGGATTTTCGAATGGAAAAACAATATGGATTGCACTTCAGTTATGCATTAACCCTTAATGGGGCCATACCTTATCCAACATGAGAACCTAAAGACCCAAACAAGCTGGTACATTGGTCAAAAAGTGCCACAAACTAGATCCAAACACATGAAGGGATCCACCATAAAGGTGTCCTAAAAAATCTCTCAGAGGAGACTACTAATCGGTCCTTCTACCTAGCTTATCGACCAAACACAAACTCAAAACACAGTTCGAACATGAGGGGTTCTTGGACTCAAAACATCCCATAACATCAACATTTTCCAAAAACACATAATATAAACCATCTCAAACAATTCATTATGGCATCATGTTTCTCTTTAAAAACCATTCTTTGAAAAAAAAATCATTCAGCGGTTAGCGCATCCACCAATGGTACCCCTTGGGCCTTACACATCCATGTTTCTGTGCCACACTGGGCACCCTCCTCATATCCATCCTATCACTCATCCAGTCATGTCATCAACCATCCATATTCCCATATAACCCCATGCATGTGGTTTATCATGAAAATACCAAAGGTCAAAAACAAAAATTCTTTCCACTTTTCAAAACCAAAATGGTCAACCAACACATCCTTTTTCTCGAAACCGCTAACCACGAGATCAAAATCCCAACTCACATCTTAAAAAACTTTTCAGAAAGACACAAACATTTAGAAAATAACTCACTTTCAAGATATTCACATCAATTTCAAAACATCTCATCCCAATAAAACACCCTTTGATTGTTTAGAAAACTCTATTGGAAACACTTTTCAAAACCAACTTCAATATAGTTCCTAATTTCAAAAGAGGTGTTAGCACACCATTTCCATTTCAAAACAATTCTAAAAATTCAGTTCCACCATTTCATAAATCAAACCATTCCCTCTTTATTTGAAAATCATTTCACAAAAAAATTACACTTCTTAAAACCAAAGTTCCAAGATTTCAAAACCTAAGAACAAAACAATGTGAGAGGAAACTAGTTTCAGTGGGTGATTTGGGCATATGGTTGGCATCCATACTAAAATCATGTCACTGTCATAGAGAGTGTTCTAGGGAATATTCTTGGCTCCACATGGCTTTCCAGTCCTTGCGAGCTCACTAGGACCATTAACCCAACTCTCTTTTCATTTCCCCTAATCATCATCCAACCAAGAAAACCAAAGGACTTAGACAAATCCTGACTTCTCCTAGAAACGTGAATCCCATTATGAGGTGTGGTGATCAGGCACACTACCCTTAACATGAATTCCATGTCCCAACAAACCTAACTCCAGACTATCCCGACTCTTCCCCAAATAACATGACTCAAAGAGTTAACCTGAACCTCCTCTGATAGGATTTTGTCATGAACCGAATCTGGTCACCGCCAAAACTGACACCAAACCCAGCCCGTGATAAGGCCCGAAGGGCGTTCTCGATCCCCACGGGCTGGCACAAGTGCCCAGGTATCATTTAAATATAATTAAGATTGATTTACCTGATTTTATAAACATTAAACAACAAAAAATTAATAAAAAAAATATGGATTTTTCAACTAAAACCATCTTTTAAAAAATTTCGGAATTGAATTACATAAGTTAAAACTATGTTTAAAGACCATTAGAAAGTTAAAAAAACAAAAAAGGATAGCCCAAGAACCCTCATGGCAAGGGGCACCGCCCTTAAGCCATCTCCACAAGACTTCACCACCAAGGATCTGCCAGAAACCCGAACCACTGGAACTGAAAACTGTACCCAACTTGAGACAAAAAAAAAACCAAGTCTACTTACACCCAAGGGTGTAAGTAGGGTGTGAGCCAAATCCCAGTAGGATACCACCACTAATATATTCCATATGATAAACATTTAATGACGAAAATCATGCAAGTTTTCAAAAACATGAGATGCTAGTTAAAATTTCTAAAAGATGCCACATTAAATAAAAACATTTTTCAGGTGGGCTAATTTAAAGAATAAAAACATTTAAAATAAATACCATAGCTACTGAATTTTCTAGCCTCTCATACCGTATTCTGACGGTAAGAAAAAAATATCATGTGAGCACAAGCAATGTGAAATATCCCCTAGGCACTTGCTAGCTGTGGGTCCCAGGTACCTCATATCTTGGTGAGTGTAACCATCACAAATATCCGTTCTCGTGCACGAGACACTAGTAGGGAACATACCCACAACCTAGTGGTCCCCAGTAATTATCATCATAGTTTAGTTAGAGATGTAAGTGTTAATCTTGCTAAGTGAAACTGAGGCCAAACCCCACGGATTCACTAGAATACTAGTACACGTCCACCCACCTAGATACCCGGGTTTTCCCATTGTGCTCAAACAAGTTCAAAAAGTCATGATATATAATTTTCACATGAAAATATCATTTCCATATCAAAAATTCACCAAACAGCCCACATGTATACCACACAAGTCACAGAAGTACACTTTTTATTCAAATTGATTTTGAAATCTGACTCATACAAAAATAGCCCACAACACTCTTCATATTACATTGACACTTCCACAAATCCTTTAAAAAAATTTATAAACCATTCCAAGACATTCTAAATCACATAACAACCCACTCAAATAACATATAATACCAATTTCATCAACAAAATTCAATTTTCACAACACACTCACACAAAACATCCCACAACCATGTTTTGCAGCTCTCTTCCCATTTTCTAAAACATTTCATCACTTTATAAAACATTCTAAAAAAAATATTTGAAATATTAAATAACCACCATAACTTTGAAAAACTCATATTAGGTGAACACACCCCCCAAACAGTATATATACACCCTTTTATCCACTTCGTTTAACCAAAAAAACATTCACAATTTTCATAAAACAACTCAAGGGGTGTAACTATCTCTTGCACACAAAACCCATTTTAAAACACCCATTTAAGACCAAAAACATACCAATTCCTATCAAAAATAGAATTTGTAGTCCTAGATAAATTTTTAAAAACAAATTCCAGTGTTATAAAATAACCTTGAATAATACCACAAAAGATACAAATAAAAACACACATATTCCTAAAATGACCTCAAGAAGTATAACAATGTTTTACACATCAAACCTATTCAAAAATCTTCTTTTTAGGACCACATGACACTAGTAAATTACCAAACAAGAATTGGAAGGCCATAAAAGATTTAATAAACCAATTTCATAAGTTATAAACCACACCCAAATAAAACCCCATGAGTTACAAATGAAAACACCCAATTTCATGTTTAAAAGCGCCTATAAAATTTAACACATAACCAAATCAATCATAAACAGTTTTCACACCACACCCAAAATATGAGGAATATGAAAAATGTTTAAATACGGTAAGGTAACTCATCAATAATTGTTTACACATAAAACCACCTACCTTTTGAGTCAAAACCCTTGAATCTTAGTGTGAAACCACAAGCGCACCTCCGCCGCACCACAATGATGTTAAAACAAACCCTAAACCATAATATATCACCAAAAATACCCCAAATCAAACCCTAGGTATTAACCCTAACTTCTGGACACTCTATAAATTTATGAAAGTTGGAGGAAACACTAAAGAGAAGGATGGAATTGAAGAGAGAAACACATACCCAAAATAATCTTGAAGAAAATGACCCAAAATCCAACAGCTTCTGAATTTGAAAACATCCAACCATTCATGAGAGGTTTGAACAAATATTATGATATCTTTTAGTAACTATAATGGGGGAAAAGAATAAAATAGAAGAAGTTATTAAAGGATCAATTTACCTCTCCAAATCTGGACGATTTCTGAAATCCTATGATGTTTCGACCTGTTTCGTGATTCTATCGAGATCCAAATTATGGGAGGAGGGAATAGGGTCGCGCCTTAGGTAAGTGGAATCGGGTGAGAGTTGGAATCACCAAAAAAACGCAAATAGTGATAGATATATTAAAAACTTAAAATTTATTTTTAATGCAGAAAATGGGATTTTGGGCTGGCCCAATCCCTTACATAAAAATCCATATCCACCATGAGTATGGATTTCTAAATGGTCCAAATTAATATGGTGGTGTTAATAGGTCAGGGGATGAAAATTAGGAATTGGAATGGATGAAAAATGTTAAAAAATGAATGATTTATAAAGGAATCAAAATTTATTTTTAAATCTGGAATTGGGTTCACGGTTTGGCCCAATTCATAAAAACTCCCCCATTCCTCCATAAATGCTTGGGAAACCCTCAAAACAAAGCATGAATGGAAATTAAATGGAATTTAACATTAAAATAAGTCTCAGATGTGAAAATTTTCCCCACCATGAAAGATTTCTACCCTAGAATGTCACATCAAGGCCAAAGCAACAACCAAACCCAGCTGAGAAACCAAGAGGTATTCCCTTCCCAGGTTTCACCCCCAAAGGCCAAAACACCTCCAGTGATCAATTAAGGATTACTATCACAACCAAAACATACACCACCTTCCTAAAATTATCAATCACATTCATACTTTATCACAAAAGAAAACTCCTCAAATACTATCCGAACAAGACTCAAGCAATTCACCCAAACGAACAACAACATCGAACAAGGTTACACTTACCTTTAACTAAACCATTGGGCACTCTCCAATAACAATGTATACTCAAGGAATATGTTGGTAGCTAGATAGTTCGGAATAATAATACATAATGACAAGCCAAGACCATGGATAAATCTGAGTTATTGGTACGGGGTGGACACAAATAGGCTCCCCGCCAAAAGAGACAACCTATATTTTTCTGAGACAGAATCAGGACACTAACAGGGGAGGCCAGAACAGACTCCTTAGTACAAAGGGTAGAATTCCATTCAATGTTTGTGAAGGAATGTACATGATAATCATAGTGGGTCTCCTAACCATAAGAACTAACCATCTTAACTGACCAGCATGGCCCGACACAGACATGCCCATTTTTTTTAAAGATTTGGGAAGGGATTAGGGTTAGTCTGCCCGATTTGGGAAACCAAGCACTACCTGTGCAGATCATTATTTCTACATGGATTCCTGGAACATGGTCACTACTAATCATGCACAAACTGTGTCCTCAGTAATTCTATCCAAATTTCCAACCATTCTCTAATGACTTCATGGAAACCAAAGTGGGAGGGAATGCCATTACACGAAGTCATGGGTACAAGGCCCTCAACCTATTTCCACCGAACGAGAACAAAAGAGAAAAGATGATGACACCAGAGGTTTAAAATCTTCATATCTTTAATGATGAGGATAGGACAGTGTACAAGGGTTTAAAAGACCCTAGTATTTCCCCTGACTATGAGCCAGCTTCTCTCTGAGACCTATGGATGGAGCTCAAATGATTGAAGCATATTCGGCCTCGCAGTTGGTCTTTGGAAACCCGTTGGTCGATAATTATTCTTTCGATGCAACCAACAACTACAACACAATCCCCGATAAGTTTTACATGACATAACACATTTCAAACTCACATTACCCTAACCTGACGTTTCACTGAAACAAGGGCTTAGAAAATGCACACACAACAATCCTTGTTTGTTAGGTTAAGAAACAATAGAAGTAAAGAACACCTAAACTCACCTTCCTCTAAAATGGAATATTTTGATGTTTTTAAAAGGGAGGCATTCACCCAACATAACAGGGACTCTCAGACGATTTCACGACTTTCACCTATACGGTTAATCGAGCACATGACATCATAAGGCATCACCGAACAAGACCATTGCGACTGATATAAACAATACATGGAGAGGGACCTAATACGACATCCCCAAAAAACACACAAGTCTAGAAAGTGGCTACAATATCATATTGTGACAATATTTCCCAAACCGGTGGTTTAACATGAACTCATGCTTCATAGAAACTTTGAATAACCCAAAGTCCCTCTTAGAAACCATCGAGACACTCATCCACACTAACAACCCTAGACCACATCCACCTTCAACGAATTAGGAAACATAAGAAACTAAGGTATCTTTCAACCTTCCATGAGAACTCTCTCATTACAAGAGGATATAAAAATCAAAGAAAGGAATGCGTGTAGACTCAATCTACAGATCTCGAGAAAGAAAAAAAAATATTCCTTATATTGATCAACTGGAGGATTTTCGAATGGAAAAACAATATGGATTGCACTTCAGTTATGCATAAACCCTTAATGGGGAAATACCTTATCCAACAAGAGAACCTAAAGACCCAACCAAGCTGGTACATTGGTCAAAAAGTGCCACAAACCAGATCCAAACACATGAATGGATCCACCATAATGGTGTCCTGAAAAATATCTCAGAGGAGACTACTAATCGGTCCTTCTACCTAGCTTATCGACCAAACACAAACTCAAAACACAGTTCGAACAGGAGGGATTCTTAGACTCAAAACATCCCAAAACATCAACATTTTCCAAAAACAAATAATATAAACCATCTCAAACAATTCATTAAGGCATCATGTTTCTCTTTAAAAACCATTCTTTGAAAAAAAATCGTTCAGCGGTTAGCGCATCCACCAATGGTACCCCTTGGGCCTTACACATGCATGTTTCTGTGCCACACTGGGCACCCTCCTCATATCCATCCTGTCACTCATCCAGTCATGTCATCAACCATCCATATTCCCATATAACCCCATGCATGTGGTTTATCATGAAAATACCAAAGGTCAAAAACAAATTTTTTTTCCACTTTTCAAAACCAAAATGGTCAACCAACACATCCTTTTTCTCGAAACCGCTAACCACGAGATCAAAATCCCAACTCACATCTTAAAAAACTTTTCATAAAGACACAAAAATTTAGAAAATAACTCACTTTCAAGATATTCACATCAATTTCAAAACATCTCATCCCATTAAAACACCCTTTGATTGTTTAGAAAACTCTATTGGAAAACACTTTTCAAAACCAACTTCAATATAGTTCCTGATTTCAAAAGAGGTGTTAGCACACCATTTCCATTTCAAAAAAATTCTAAAAATTCAGTTCCACCATTTCATAAATCAATCCATTCCCTCTTTATTTGAAAATCATTTCACAAAAACATTACACTTCTTAAAACCAAAGTGCCAAGATTTCAAAACCTAAGAACAAAACAATGTGAGAGGAAACTAGTTTCAGTGGGTGATTTGGGCATATGGTTGGCATCCATACTCAAATAACATAACTTTCATAGATAGTTTTCTAGGGAATATCCTTGGATCCACATGGATTTCTAGTCCTTGCGAGCTCACTAGGACCATTAACCCAACTCTCTTTTCATTTCCCCTAATCATCATCCAACCAAGAAAACCAAAGGACTTAGATAAATCCTGACTTCTCCTAGAAACGTGAATCCCATTATGAGGTGTGGTGATCAGGCACACTACCCTTAACAGGAATTCCATGTCCCAACAAACCTAACTCCAGACTATCCCGACTCTTCCCCAAATAACATGACTCAAAGAGTTAACCTGAACCTCCTCTGATAGCATTTTGTCATGAACCGAATCTGGTCACCGCCAAAACCGACACCAAACCCATCCCGTGATAAGGCCCGAAGGGAGTTCCCAATCCCCACAGGCTGGAACAAGTTCCCAGGTATCATTTAAAGATAATTGGGATTGATTTACCTGTTTTTATAAACATTAAACAACAAAAAATTAATAAAAAAATATGGATTTTTCAACTAAAACCATCTTTTACAAAATTTCGGAACTGAATTACATAAGTTAAAACTATGTTTAAAGACCATTACAAAGTTAAAAAAACAAAAAAGGATAGCCCAAGAACCCTCATGGCAAGGGGCACCGCCCTTAAGCCATCTCCCCAAGACTTCACCACCAAGGATCTGCCAGAAACCCGAACCACTGGAACTGAAAACTGTACCCAACTTGAGACAAAAAAAATAACCAAGTCTACTTACACCCAAGGGTGTAAGTAGGGTGTGAGACAAAGCCTAGTAGGATACCACCACTAATATATTCCATATGATAAACATTTAATGATGAAAATCATGCAAGTTTTCAAAAACATGAGATGCTAGTTAAAATTTCTAGATGCCACATTAAATAAAAACATTTTTCAGGTGGGCTAATTTAAAGAATAAAAACATTTAAAATAAATACCATAGCTACTGATTTTTCTAGCCTCTCATACCATATGCCAATGGTAAGAAAAAAATATCATGTGAGCACAAGCAATGTGAAATATCCCCTAGGCACTAGCTAGCTGTGGGTCCCAGGTACCTCCTTTATTGGTGAGAGTAACCATCACAAATATCTGTTCTCATGCACGAGACTCTAGTAGGGAATATACCCACAACCTAGTGGTCCCCAGTAATCATCATCATAGTTTAGTTAGATATGTAAGCGTTAATCTTGATAAGTGAAACTGAGGCCAAACCCCACGGATTCACTAGAATACTAGTACACGTCCACCCATCTAGATACCCGGGTTTTCCCATTGTGCTCAAACAAGTTCAAAAAGTCATGATATATAATTTTCACATGAAAATATCATTTCCATATCAAAAATTCACCAAACATCCCACATGTATACCACACAAGTCACAGAAGTACACTTTTTATTCAAATTGATTTTGAAATCCGACTCATACAAAAATAGCCCACAACACTCTTCATATTACATTGACACTTCCACAAATCCTTTAAAAAAATTTAGAAACCATTCCAAGAAATTCTAAATCACATAACAACCCACTCAAATAACATATAATACCAATTTCATCAACAAAATTCAATTTTCACAACACACTCACACAAAACATCCCACAACCATGTTTTGCAGCTCTCTTTCCATTTTCTAAAACATTTCATCACTTTATAAAACATTCTAAAAAAATATTTGAAATATTAAATAACCACCATACCTTTAAAAAACTCATATTAGGTGAACACACCCCCCAAACAGTATATATACACCCTTTTATCCACTTCGTTTAACCAAAGAAAACATTCACAATTTTCATAAAACAACTCAAGGGGTGTAACTATCTCTTGCACACAAAACCCATTTTAAAACCCCTATTTAAGACCAAAAACATACCAATTCCTATAAAAAATATAATTTGTAGTCCTAGATAAATTTATAAAAACACATTCAAGTGTTATAAAATAACCTTGAATAATACCACAAAAGATACAAATGAAAACACACATATTCCTAAAATGACCTCAAGAAGTATAACAATGTTTTACACATCAAAACTATTGAAAAATCTTCTTTTTAGGACCACATGACACTATTAAATTACCAAAAAAGAATTGGAAGGCCATAAAAGATTTAATAAACCAATTTCATAAGTTATAAACCACACCCAAATAAAACCCCATGAGTTACAAATGAAAACACCCAATTTCTTGTTTAAAAGTGCCTATAAAATTTAACACATAACCAAATCAATCATAAACAGATTTCACACCACACCCAAAATATGAGGAATATGAAAAATGTTTAAATACAGTAAGCTAACTCATCAATAATTGTTTACACATAAAACCACCTACCTTTTGAGTCAAAACCCTTGAATCTTGGTCTAAAACCTCAAGTGCACCTCCGCCGCACCACAATGATGTTAAAACAAACCCTAAACCATAATATATCACCAAAAATACCCCAAATCAAACCCTAGGTATTAACCCTAACTTCTGGACACTCTATAAATTTATGAATGTTGGAGGAAACACTAAAGAGAAGGATGGAATTGAAGAGAGAAACACATACCCAAAATAATCTTGAAGAAAATGACCCAAATTCCAACAACATCTGAATTTGAAAACATCCAACCATTCATGAGAGGATTGAACAAAGATTATGAGATCTTTTAGGAACTAGAATGGGGGAAAAAAATAAAATAGAAGAAGTTATTAAAGGAACAATTTACCTCTCCAAATCTGGACAATTTCTGAAATCCTATGATGTTTCGACCAGTTTCGTGATTCTATCGAGATCCAAATTATGGGAGGAGGGAATAGGGTTGCGCCTTAGGTAAGTGGACTCGGGTGAGAGTTGGAATCACCAAAAAAACGCAAATAGGGATAGATATATTAAAAACATAAAATTTATTTTTAATGCAGAAAATGGGATTTTGGCCTGGCCCAATCCCTTACATAAAAATCCATATCCACCATGAGTATGGATTTCTAAATGGTCCAAATTAATATGGTGGTGTTAATAGGTCAGGGGATGAAAATTAGGAATTGGAATGGATGAAAAATGTTAAAAAATGAATGATTTATAAAGGAATCAAAATTTATTTTTAAATCTGGAATTGGGTTCACGGTTTAGCCCAATTCATAAAAACTCCCCCATTCCTCCATAAATGCTTGGGAAACCCTCAAAACAAAGCATGAATGGAAATTAAATGGAATTTAACATTAAAATAAGTCTCAGATGTGAAAATTTTCCCCACCATGAAATATTTCCACCCTAGAATGTCACATCAAGGCAAAAGCAACAACCAAACCCAGCTGAGAAACCAAGAGGTATTCCTTTCCCAGGTTTCACCCCCAAAGGCCAAAACACCTCTAGTGATCAATTAAGGATTACTATCACAACTAAAAAATACACCACCTTCCTGAAATGATCAATCACATTCATACTTTATCACAAAATAAAACTCCTCAAATACTATCCGAACAAGACTCAAGCAATTCACCCAAACGAACAACAACATCGAACAAGGTTACACTTACCTTTAACTAAACCATAGGGCACTCTCCAATAACAATGTTTAATCAAGGAATATGTTGGTAGCTAGATAGTTCCGAATAATAATACGTAATGACAAGCCAAGACCATGGATAAATCTGAGTTATTGGTACGGGGTGGACACAAATAGGCTCCCCTCCAAAAGAGACAACCTATATTTTTCTGAGACAGAATCAGGACACTAACAGGGGAGGCCAGAACAGACTCCTTAGTACAAAGGGTAGAATTCCATTCAATGTTTGTGAAGGAATGTACATGATAATCATAGTGGGTCTCCCAACCATAAGAACTAACCATCTTAAATGACCAGCATGGGCCGACATAGACAGACCCATTTTTTTTAAAGATTTGGGAATGGCTTAGGGTTAGTCTGCCTGATTTGGGAATCCAAGCACTAGCTGTGCAGATCATTCTTTCTACATGGCTTCCTGGAACATGGTCACTACTAATCGTTCACAAACTGTTTCCACAGTAATTTTATCCAAATTTCCAACCATTCTCTAATGACTTCATGGAAACCAAAGTGGGAGGGAATGACATTACACGAAGTCATGGGTACAAGGCCCTCAACCTATTTCCACCGAACGAGAACAAAAGAGAAAAGATGATGACACCAGAGGTTTAAAATCTTCATATCTTTAATGATGAGGATAGGATAGTGTACAATGGTTTAAAAGACCCTGGGATTTCCCCTGACTATGAGCCAGCTTCTCTCTGAGACCTATGGATGGAGCTCAAATGATTGAAGCATATTCGGCCTCGCAGTTGGGCTTTGGAAACCCGTTGGACGATAATTATTCTTTCAATGCAACCAACAACTACACCGCAATCCCCGATATGTTTTCCGTGACATAACACATTCCAAACTCACATTACCCTAACCCGAAGTTTCACTGAAACAAGGGCTTAGAAAATGCACACACAACAATCCTTGTTTGTTAGGTTAAGAAACAATAGAAGTAAAGAACACCTAAACTCACCTTCCTCTAAAATGGAATATTTTGAAGTTTTTAAAAGGGAGACATTCTCCCAACATAACAGGGACTCTCAGACGATTTCACGACATTCACCTATACGGTTAATCGAGCACATGACATCCTAAGGCATCACCGAACATGACCATTGCGACTGATATAAACAATACATGGAGAGGGACCTAATACGACATCCCCAAACAACACACAAGTCTAAAAAGTGGCTACAATATCATATTGTGACAATATTTCCCAAACCGGTGGTTTAACATGAACTCATGCTTCATAGAAACTTTGAATAACCCAATGTCCCTCTTAGAAACCATCAAGACACTCATCCACACTAACAACCCTAGACCACATCCACCTTCAACGAATTAGGCAACATAAGAAACTAAGGTATCTTTCAACCTTCCATGAGAACTCTCTCATTACAAGAGGATATAAAAATCAAAGAATGGAATGGGTGTAGACACAATCTACAGATCTCGAGAAAGGAAAAAAAATTCCTTATATTGATCAACTGGAGGATTTTCGAATGGAAAAGCAATATGGATTACACTTCAGTTATGCATTAACCCTTAATGGGGCCATACCTTATCCAACAAGAGAACCTAAAGACCCAAACAAGCTGGTACATTGGTCAAAAAGTGCCACAAACCAGATCCAAACACATGAAGGGATCCACCATAAAGGTGTCCTGAAAAATATCTCAGAGGAGACTACTAATCGGTCCTTCTACCTAGCTTATCGACCAAACACAAACTCAAAACACAGTTTGAACAGGAGGGGTTCTTGGACTCAAAACATCCCACAACATCAACATTTTCCAAAAAACACATAATATAAAACATCTCAAACAATTCATTAAGGGATCATGTTTCTCTTTAAAAACCATTCTTTGAGAAAAAATCGTTCTGCGGTTAGCGCATCCACCAATGGTACCCCTTGGGCATTACACATGCATGTTTCTATGCCACACTGGGCACCCTCCTCATATCCATCCTGTCACTCATCCAGTCATGTCATCAACCATCCATATTCCCATATAACCCCATGCATGTGGTTTATCATGAAAATACCAAAGGTCAAAAACAAAAATTCTTTCCACTTTTCAAAACCAAAATGGTCAACCAACACATCCTTTTTCTCGAAACCGCTAACCACGAGATCAAAATCCCAACTCACATCTTAAAAAACTTTTCAGAAAGACAAAAACATTTAGAAAATAACTAACTTTCAAGATATTTACATCAATTTCAAAACATATCATCCCATTAAAACACCCTTTGATTGTTTAGAAAACTCTATTGGAAACACTTTTCAAAACCAACTTCAATATAGTTCCTGATTTCAAAAGAGGTGTTAGCACACCATTTCCATTTCAAAAAAATTCTAAAAATTCAGTTCCACCATTTCATAAATCAAACCATTCCCTCTTTATTTGAAAATCATTTCACAAAAACATTACACTTCTTAAAACCAGAGTGCCAAGATTTCAAAACCTAAGAACAAAACAATGTGAGAGGAAACTAGTTTCAGTGGGTGATTTGGGCATATGGTTGGAATCCATACTCAAATCACATCACTATCATAGAGAGTGTTCTAGGGAATATCCTTGGCTCCACATGGATTTCCAGTCCTTGCGAGCTCACTAGGACCATTAACCCAACTCTCTTTTCATTTCCCCTAATCATCATCCAACCAAGAAAACCAAAGGGCTTAGATAAATCCCGACTTCTCCTAGAAACGTGAATCCCATTATGAGGTGTGGTGATCAGGAAAACTACCCTTAACAGGAATTCCATGTCCCAACAAACCTAACTTCAGACTATCCCGACTCTTCCCCAAATAACATGACTGAAAGAGTTAACCTGAACCTGCTCTGATAGCATTTTTTCATGAACCGAATCTGGTCACCGCCAAAACCGACACCAAACCCAGCCCTTGATAAGGCCCAAAGGGCGGTCCCAATCCCCATGGGCTAGCACAAGTGCCCAGGTATCATTTAAAGATAATTGGGATTGATTTACCTGATTTTATAAACATTAAACAACAAAAAATTAATAAAAAAAAATATGGATTTTTCAACTAAAACCATCTTTTAAAAAATTTCGGAACTGAATTACATAAGTTAAAACTATGTTTAAAGACCATTACAAAGTTAAAAAACAAAAAGGATAGCCCAAGAACCCTCATGGCAAGGGGCACCGCCCTTAATCCATCTCCACAAGACTTCACCACCAAGGATCTGCCAGAAACCCGAACCACTGGAACTGAAAACTGTACCCAACTTGAGACAAAAAAAAATAACCAAGTCTACTTACACCCAAGGGTGTAAGTAGTGTGTGAGCCAAAGCCCAATAGGATACCACCAATAATATATTCCTTATGATAAACATTTAATGATGAAAATCATGCATGTTTTCAAAAACATGAGATGGTAGTTAAAATTTCTAAAAGATTCCACATTAAATAAAAACATTTTTCAGGTGGGCTAATTTAAGGAATAAAAACATTTAAAATAAATACCATAGCTACTGAATTTTCTAGCCTCTCATATCATTTTCCGAAGGTAAGAACAAAATATCCAGGGAGCACAAGCAATGATAAATAACCCCTAGGCACTAGCTAGTTGTGGGTCCCATGTACCTCATATCTCGGTGAGAGTAACCATCATAAATAACCGTTCTCGTGCACGAGCCGCTAGTAGGGAACATACCCATAACCTAGTGGTCCCTAGTAATCATCATCATAGTTTATTTAGAGTTTTAAGCGTCAATCTTGCTATGTGAAACTGAGGCCAAACCCCACGGATTCACTAGCATACTAGTACACATCCACCCACCTAGATACCCGGGTTTTCCCTTTGTGGTCAAACAAGATCAACAATTCAAGATATTTACTTTTCACATGAAAATATAATTTCCATAAGAAAAATTCACCAAACAGGCCACATGTAAACCACACAAGTCACAAAACTGCACTTTTCGTTGAAATTGATTTTGAAATCCGACTCATACAAAAATAGCCCACAACACTCTTCACATTACATTGACACTTCCACAAATCCATTAAACACTTTTTATAAACCATTCTAAGACATTATAAATCACATAACAGCCCAATCAAATAACATATAATACCACTTTCATCAACAACATTCAATTTTCACAACACTCTCACACAAAACAGCCCACAACCATGTTTTGCAGCTCTCTTTCCATTTTCTAAAACATTTCAACACTTTATAAAACATTCTAAAAAAAATATTTGAAATCTTAAATAACCACCACACCTTTCAAAAACCCATATTAGGTGAAGACACCCCCAAACAGTACATATACACCCTTTTATCCACTTTGTTTAACCAAACAAAGCATTCATAATTTTCATAAAACAACTCAAGGGGTGTAACTTTGTCTTGCACACAAAACCAATTTCAAAACCCCCATTTAAGACCAAAACCATACCAATTCCTATCAAAAATAGAATTGGAAGTTCTAGATACATTTATAAAAACACATTCAAGTGTTATAAAATAACCTTGAATAGTACCACAAAAGATACAAATGAAAACACACATATTCCTAAAATGACCTCAAGATGTATAAGAATGTTTTACACATCAAAAGTTTTCAAAAACATTATTTTAAGGACCACATGACAATAGTAAATTACAAAACCATAATTTTCAGGCCAAAAAAGATTTAATAAACCAATTTCATAAGTTATAAACCACACCCAAATAAAACCCCATGAGTTACACATGAAAACACCCAATTTCATGTTAAAAAGAGACAATAAAATTTAACACAAAACCAACTCAATCATAAAAAGTTTTCACACCACACCCAACATATGAGGAATATGAAAAATGGTTAAATACAGCAAGCTAACTCATCAATTATTGTTTACACATGGAACCACCTTCCTTTTGAGTCAAAACCCTTGAATCTTGGTGCGAAACCTCAACCACACCTCCCCCACACCACAAGGATGTAAAAACAAACCCTAATCTATAATATTTCACCACAAATATCCCAAATAAAACCCTCGGTATAAACCCTAACTTCTGGACACTCTATAAATTTTTGAAAGTGGGATGAAACCCTAAAGAGAAGGAAGGAATTGAAGAGAGAAACACATTCCCAAAATAATCTTGAAGAAAACGACCCATAATCCACCAGCATATGAATTTGAAAACATCCAAACATTCATTGGAGGTTCGAAAAAATATTAGGAGATATTTTAGGAACTGCAATGTGGGAAATAGAGTAAAAATAGAAGATGTAATTAAAGGATCAATTTACCTCTCCAAATCTGGACGATTTCTGAAATCCAGTGCAATTTCGACTAGTTTCACAATTCTATCAGGATCCAAATTGTGGGAGGATTAAATGAGGTTGGGACTTAGGTACGTGGGCTTAGGGGAGAGTTGGAATCACCAAAAAATGAAAATAGTGAAGGAGATATTAAAGAATTAAAGTATATTTTTAATGTAGAAAATGAGCTTTCGTGCAGGCCCAATCCCTTACATAAAAACCCATATCCACCATGATTATGGATTTCTAAATGGTCCAAATTAATATGGTGGTGTTAATAGGCCAAGGGATGAAAATTATGAATTAAAATGGATGAAAAATGTTGAAAAATGAAGGATTTATAAAGGAATCAAAATTTATTTTTAAATCTGGAATTGGGCTCACGGTTTGGCCCAATTCATAAAAACTCCCCCATTCCTTCATAAATGCTTGGGAAAACATCAAAAAAAAGAATGAATGGAAATTAAATGGAATTTTACTTTAAAATAAGTCCTGTATGTGACACCTGAGATTCATCCTAAGCCCTAAATCCCCCATATAAATCACTCACCACAGACGTCACTAAATTCCATCTATGTAATCAAAGTAAAGAACGAATCCAAGCTTGTTATTTGGATTGGGTAACACGTCATAAGTTATTCAGTTTAATATTTTATATACCATGACTTATAACATCCACTAAAATTTTCATTCGAACTTGGGTCCATCCACTAAATGTGATTCACCCAATTTATTAATTAATATGAACCCTTTCCCATATTAAATTCACAAATCATTATTTTCCGATAGTTTTTATTGACCATAAATTTATTTCATGTACAACCAATTGAAACCATAGTCCAATGTCAATAATGGGTGTATAACATCATGTCTAGCACCCTCTCGAGTATTTAGAGTGTCAGTCTTTTTCTCACAACCCATGGGTATTTGGAGCATCAGTCCCTAAACCAAAAAAAGAATATTTCCATGCAAGCTGGGTGTAGAACACCATGTGTAGCACCCTGTGAGTATTTTGAGCTTCAGTCATTTTCTCAAAACCAATTTATCAACCATACGTATATATTTATCATTGGTGAAGAACAACATGTCTAGAACCCCGTGAGTATTTGGAGTTTCAGTCCTTGTCTCAAAACCCATTTATCAATCATACATATATTTTTATCATTGGTGTAGAACACTATGTCTAACACCTCAAAACCATCCATTAATTAATTCATAAATTAATTTATCCAATCCAATAATTAATTCAACAACTAATTAAAAAATTAAATAACCCATCAAATAAGTCAAAAATTAATTATCTATTCAACATGACAATAGTAAATAATTAATTTACAATTAATTATTCTTAGCAAGCCAACTAAATAATAAACTAAAAATTTAATTATCAAAATTCTTTAACAAGTCTGAACCCATCTACTCAATTAGTGATTCGTCCAGGACTTTAACAATTTACATGCATGTTATAATCATCTCAAAGCATGCTGAACAAATCCTAGATATTTTCAAACCATCTCACACAACATATCATATTTTTTTAACAACTCCATTCAAGATAAATTAAGACATGGAAAAGTAATATGCATTAAAAGACATTGGGAGGATTCGATTGTGCAAAGAGGAGCCAGTGAGGGGGGTGTAGCGCACCTCAAAGGAGGGGCCTCATGCATTTTTGTTGTTCCTCCTGTATGGTAGTGTTCCACCCTCGTGTTCTATCCCCCAATTATTAATTACATCAAAGATAAACTAATAGTCTTAATATAATAATAATAACATTTATTATTCTCATTTAATATACTGTTAATCCATTAACTAACCTTTAAATAAATTCTTTACAGTTAATTTTTAAATCCCCCATTAATCATCCAATAAAATTAATACAATAATTGTAATAATATCCTTATTATTGTTATTATTAAATATTTACTTTATTTAAAAATAAAACAAATAAAAAAAATTCATTGTAAAAATCGGGTAACCGCACAGCTGACCCGCACCATTTGACTAACCGTGCACAACCCAATATCTACATTTAAAATGATTTAATTATATTAAACCTAACTACACATTTTATCCACATTTAATATTACCATTTAAAGTTAGCCTTCTTAGATAACGTCAAACTTCTCATTTACACATTATTTAAATAAATTCATTGAAAAAATTTAATTAAATAATTTCCCCACTTTATTTATTTTTAATTGAATTCTCTCAACAAAATTTAATTAAATTTAAAAACTCCAACTCATCATTATTTAATTAATTATCTCAACACAAATTAAATTAATAAAAACCCCAACTTCATTGTGATTGATTAAATTCTTATTGACCTTTAATTTAATTAAATGAAACCCCAAAAAATCCATTTTTATTATTATTCATAATAATAATAACAACCACTCATGAAACCATAATAATAATAATTTCATTATTATTATTATTGTTGTTATTATTTAGCCTTAGATAAAACCCAACACCTCTTATTAAATAAAAAACATCCTTATTAATTACGAAACTCCATATTTAATTAGAAGTTTCTTTGAGATACGCAAAAACCTCATTAATTTCACATTACTATTACACCTCATTAAACATCCAATTAATGTCTTTTAACATAAAAGTTACACCCCATTTTAAAAAAATTATTCTTAATTAATTATTCTCTTAATAAACATTTCATAATTAATTATGAAACTCTATATTTATTACAACATCATTAATACAATAAAAAATCCAACCCATAACCCCTAATTTGATTTCCATAATAATAGTAATTTTTACATTCATAAAACTATAATAATAATAATCTTATTATTATTATATTTCAAACTCTTGGTAAACCCAACACCACTACTTAAAAACAATGCATCCTTGAATCTGAAACTCCTCATTTTATTAAATGTTTATTTTATAAGATCAAAAGCCACATTAAATTCTCATATATGATACACTACTTTAATATGAAATTAAAATCTCAAAGCATTAAAATAATAATAATTATGATGATTCATTTAATTAAACAACCACAATAATACTAATTAAAATAACTTCATAATAATAATAATTATTACTATTAAAACTCTGAGATCCGGTGCTCCCAAAACTCATCGGGAAACCCGCTAAAAATTATCAGGTAGTTACGCAAGTCCAAAAAATGACACCTTTAGGTGTTCCAACACTTGGAATAAAATTCCTAAGATCAGATTAAAAAAATGACCCATCGATAAACTGATTTTTTTGAAAACCTTTGCATTTTAACATCGTTCAAAAACAAGGGACTTTACATATTCAGAATAACCCTTACCTTTTAAATAATGTGATGTTAAAATTTAAGGGTAAATAAAAATTATTGAAAAAAGGGGAGGGGAAATTCATTTTGGGTTGAAAATCTCCTCAATCACTTATTTACGGGACAACCTTGAGTGTTTTGCAGAGTTTTAATTTTAACATTTTAACATTTACCCTTATTTACTATTACCATGGTAATTAATTTTTAACCATAATAAATAATTTTAATGAAATAAATTAATAATTAACCTTCGAAATAATTTAATATTTTTTATTTAAAAAATAAAATACATTTATTGAAATTTAATTTATAAATGTTTGAAAATTTAATTTCAAAATTAGCACTCATGACACATAAAAACAGATTTTAGAAAATGTGTGCTTCACGTTTTAAACTTATGTGTATGAAATAGTATTAAAATTATGAATAACCATGATATAATTTTTTATATTATAAAATAATTCATTTTTTTGTATTTCAATTCAATCCAAATATAAATCTCTCCTTGAAAATACTTAATTCAATTAAAAGACATAAAATATTTTTTATCAAACTAACATTTTAAGTTAGTTCTAAAAATGTTATATATAGGATTTTGAAAATAAAAGAATATTTTAAAAATTTTAATTTTATTTTATAAATATAAATATTATTACTCTAGAATTTTTTTAAACTCTAGTATATGATTTCATAATTATAAAATCATAAAATTATGATTTTTGTAAATTAAATATTTTTTTGACTAAATATTAAATGTTTAGAAAGAAATAAAAAATCATACTAATTAATTTTGATATTATAAATACAAAAATTAAATTATTTTTATCTAATTTAGAATCTAAAATATATAAATTTATTATTTTCAATGATTGTAAAAAAATATAAATGAAAAATATTTAATTGAAAAAATTGAATTTGTAAACATTAAGTGTTCTAAATAATTTATCATTTTAAATTTGTTAATATATGAGACCATATATTATAATATTTTGAATTTTCTTAATTTAATATATTAGAAACAATATGAAATAATTATCAAAATGGTCTTCGAAAATAATAAAATATTTCTTCTATACTAAAAACACTTAACAAATACCTTTAAAAGTAATTATTTATTTTATAAAATTAAATTTTACTAGTACTTTTATTTTAAAATATTAATTTGAATTTTATGTATACATCATAGAATATTTTTGTTATATTAATATTTATACATTCTTTTAACCCATAAATATATATTTTTATAATATTTTAATATCATATTTTGAATTCATTATGAATATTAAATTTACAATATAGTAATAAAAATCATTAGCATGAATATTAGATCTATGAACTATGACCATATCAAAAATAACCATATATGAAATGACCATATTTACAGTGTCTCTATTTAAAATTATGATATTTTCAAGGACCATATATCATTTATATATATAAATATATAGAATTACTAAATTAGTCGTTCATTTCACTCTCACTTCAAAAGGACTGGTTAGTATTTAATATTATTGATTTTACATATTATTTTTTCCATTCATTTTTTTCTTCCTCATTATAAGTTTTTTTTAGATATTTGATATTTTAAACGTTGAACACGATCCAGGGGATTTCTTAGTCATGAATATTTTATTTCTTTTTATCGATTATCCCATATCGATTTATGCAATTTTACTAGATGTATTTTGTCCATTTTGATTAGTAATCCATGTGGTAAAAATCATAATTTTTTTTATTCTGTTGTAACATTTCACTTGTTATTGAATAAAATGTTGTTAATTTAATATATATCCTATATTAATTATTTCATAATCAAATTAAATTCATTTTAAAAAGAGAATAAAAGTAGTTTTGAATTATAAATACATGTTTTATAAAAAGGATATGCTTTATAATTGCAAGAACCTGTGTTTTGGACTCGGTGGTTTTTACAAGTGTTTTTTAAGTTTTGGAAACTAATGGATAATACAAATTTAAAACCGAGATTCAAGATGATGTTTGGAGAGTTGTTACCTTTTGAAGTGATGTTTTTGGACTTTGGTAAAGGCCCAATAACATTCTTGGGAAGATTGAGGAGTTTTGGGAGTGCTGGACTGGGAAGGGATGGTTTTTTGGAAACTATAGAGGGCGCACGGTCTTCCAAACTGTGTAATACGTTTCAAGTAACTGTGTGGATTATTTTCTGGGGTCCAGAAGCTTTTGCATGGTCTATACATGGTTAGGCTAACTATGTGAGGTAAACCATGTGAATGGATTTTTTAAAACATAGGGGTGTCGTATGGTTGATGCACAGTTTTCCAAACTGTGCGACTTAAACCGTGCGTGGAATGCTATTCATAAAATGTGAGGTATTTTAATTAAATAAAAGCACAATTTAACTAAAAATTTAACTCTCTTGCACATTTCCCTCACACATGATCTATTCAAACCAATATTCTCCCCTTGAGGCACGACATGACCCCCCACGACCATCCTTAAATCTTCATTTCTAGGCCAAATTTCTTCTATTTAACATTTTATTCTTTAAGGTATGCTTATATATCACCTATCCTCCCTATTATAGGGAATTTGTGGGCCTCTATTTCTCTGAACATAATTCTTCTAAAACCCTAGGGTTGTGGTTTAATCCATTTTTTGGTACTCTTGGAGTTCTAGGTTGTGAAAAGGGTGCCTCGGGACCTGTTAGTCCATGTTTTGGAAAACACCATTGAAGGCAAGGTGGTTCAGGAGATTTTGGCATGATTACATCATTTAGGGTCATGTTTCTAAACTCACAATTTGTTTCACACCTTTTTTTGGATTTAGAGGAGTTATAAGACTCGTGGAAAATTATTGTTGGGTGTTGTGATCATTTTCCAAGTGCGCACATGCACTTTTCCCATGTATGAATATATACAGATACATATGTCTTCTACGTGCATGTTCCCACATGGTGTGGGGAACACACGAATCACCCTAAGAATATATATACAAATGTTCAGGTGAGCGAACATGAATTTTCTAGAGTTAGAATGATTTGTATTGGCCATTATTTGAGGTAGGGTCCTTAACCTTGCTTTAATTTAAAACTGTTATAGTTATTTATTAAATGATTTGGATAATTTGAACTGCAATTCCGGAATGAGTTGGATTTCTATGTCAAATGTTTTTCACAATAAAAAATCATTTTTTGTAACAAAACCCCACCGTCAGAGTTGTGTTACCTTCAATATAAAAACGTAATGAGTAGACTATTTATATATGCTTAGCTTGATGATGTTTGTTGTTCCCATGATTTCCGACTTTTAGGAATCTCATTAAATTAAAAAGGATATGGTTTCCTTAGCTAGGATATGTCTTGACTTATTTTAAAACTTGAACTAAATGGTTCTAATGAATGAGAATTGGATTCATGGGTGGGTAAACCCATGTAAAACGAACAAGTATTAATGGTTTTAAATGGGATGATATTCCTTGAGATAGGAATGGACATAATTATTACAATGAGTGGGTATAATCTTTGGTTTCAGGGGTTGTAAATGGGGATTAATTATTGGGTAAATTCATTATGTGAATTTATTGCATTTAATACTAGTTATGGATAATGAGTTGGTATACTCACTACGAGTATTCGATACAGAATGGGAAACCGAGTTGGTGAACTAGTGGGATGTATATAAATATTAAATGTAAACATGAGAGGGGATGCTCGTTGGTTGACTTTTGTTAATAATGGGAAATAGTTATATATGGGTGGGCGTACCAATATGTATTTTTATAATGTAAATGGAATACATGAGTGTTATACTCATGTTGTGTGTGGCGTATGTGAGGGTGTTTACTCACTAGATGAAATGATGTGGGCGTACCAATATGTATTTTTATAATGTAAATGGAATACATGAGTGTTATACTCATGTTGTGTGTGGCGTATGTGAGGGTGTTTACTCACTAGATGAAATGATGTGGTTATAAGGGTGGGTATTCCATTATAATTATATTTAATGACTTTCTTTGAATTGGGAATGGGTGGGTAAACCCATGGTAATCGGTTAAATGGATGATATAGGTGGGTAAACCCCTGGTAAATGGTTAAACAGGTGATATGAGTGGGTATAATCATATGGAATGGAACTGTTTATGGTTTATATAAGTGGGAATTCTCTTATGATTAATGATGGAATGGTTTATATCAGTGGGTATAGTCATATGGACTGATAAATTTTTAAAATGGATGAATGGTTTGATAGATTCCATGGACTTCTCTCTAGGATCTGGAACATGGTAGTGTACACCTTGGGTTGATTATGCCCCTTGGGCCTTGATTCCATGGGACACATCAAGAATTGCTACCATGCGAATACATCTTTCTTGGACTCATGTAGGACATGTCGGTATAGATTCTCCTAAGACTCCAACCAATTCCTAGATTGAGTTTCCATTGGGATTCCCATGGGTCTCTCTGTGGATGCCTTAGACCAGTTCCATGGATCCGGCCTTTCGTGGTCTAGATTTCTCAAATGGATGCCTTAGATGACTTATTTTAATCCAACCCTTTATGTTCAGCATTTCATTATACAACATTGCCTTTAGGAATGTTATATTCTCAAATATATGTCTTGTCCCTGGTAAATTATAATATGTGGTTATACAACAAGTTCATGATGGTATGGGAAATTTGGATGAACAGTGAGGTCCTGTTATTTATTTTTTCATTAATTATAACTTCTTTATTGTAGGAGCTTGACTAACTTGTCCATGGATCCTTGAGGGGAAATTTGAGTATCAATATTAGTGGTTTAATGGCATGGGTTTTTGTTATTAATATTTACTACTTTAGTGTTTACCTTGACACAGACTGTTTAAATATTGCACGTATTGGTTTGAGAGTAACACCTTGGGTGCCGACCTAATAAGATGTTATTTCAAACCCATCTCAATAACTATTGGTTCCGGAGTAGAATCTTCTTGTTTTGATGGCTATGGATCTATTCTTGTGTGATTTTCATTTGTACCTTTGAGTTAGGAGCAAAGGACTGATCCAGAGTTCGGGATGCTTGTGGTGATTGCCTTTGGGTTTTTTCTATCTTTTATTCATTCTTATACTATAATGTAAAGCATGCTATATGGTTTTCTTCCTTCGAATTATGTATCATCATCGCCATGCATGCACTATATAAACTCTTATTGGACATATATCTATATTATTTTGATATTACAATTTTTATTTCCCTACTTTAATTGTTTCTTTATATTGCTTCCACTTTTGTTAATGTTTTTTTATCTTTTACTGCTATACACTATGAATATGAGTGTATAATCTCCCCACTAACTACCTTTACACCATTACTTCTAGCTGATAGCCTATGGAATATGGGGAGATCCACTTGAGGTCATGTGGAAACTAGTCCAGCTATCCATTTAGTGGTTAGTCGGTCGGGACGATATAAAGTTGTATCAGAGGGTTTTTTTTCCTTTGTCTTACAATTTTGGGATGGTACACAAGAAAATATGAATGTGTCAGCACTTGGGAGATAGTCATTCTTGAGACTGATCACCTATGTGGAATGACTAAGTGGAAAGGGCTTGGAATTGATGTTTGATGTTACAGTTTATATGATTTCACCATTGGTGATTAGTTTTTTTTCTACTACTTATTGATCATGATATATTTTGAAATTTACCCTTTGCCTGATATGGAAAGGATGGATCTTGAAATGCATTATATTAGGCACTTAGAAAATTCACATTCCATGAATATGAAATGCCATGTAGTTTCATTGGTTGTATATCTACCAAGTTTGGTTGTGTGCCTTGGGTGTAATTCCATATTTTTGATTTTATTTTTCAGGCCTAATTTTATAACTTGTTTCGATGATTATGTTCCATGCTACCTCTATTTTTTTCATGTTTTTTTGTTATTCCATAATTCTATTTTGTTACATGAATCTGTGTTACTTCTTATTATTATATGCTGGAGATGTTTTGATGTGAAAATGGTCTCATGGGTTGAAATTTTTTGGTTGTGTTTATGAAGGGAGATAGTTTCAGTGGTAAGGTTTAAGGGTGGCATATACTTGGGAAAAGGGTGAAACGTGTATTCAAACCATTGAAAAAGAACTTCTCAAAATTAAAATGTTAAATGAAAATTGGAAGTGACTAATAGGAGTAAGTTTTTAGTTTATGGAGTGTATGATTACTTCATAAATTGGGGAATGACAGCCCATATTAATTGTAAATGCTTGATACGTTTGAAAAGAAGTAGTCTAGGTTTTTTAATTAAATGAATTGATTTTATTAATGGGAACTAAATGACAGTGGTAATTTGTATGAGTATCTTATTGATTGATAGGTGTCCACCCATGTGACTGAGCCTTTGTATAACAATGATGTGTTTGGGAATGATTATAAATGTAAAAATGTTGAGTTTTATTTTGAAATGGTTTGGTATTTTAAAAAAACTCTCAAATGAACCTAATTAGGTCATTTGGGAAATGTTTTTATTTAACAAACATTTATTGGGTTGCTCTTCGAAGAACCTAGGCTGAATAAATGGGACCCTCGGTGGTCACCTAATCAATTAGAAGGAATTTAGATTCTAAATTTCCTATTTATGATGGAATCCCTTTCAATGTTAAATGCTTTTAAAGGGATTTTTTTATAAATTTCCTATTTTTCACATGGAGAATTGATTAAAAAACCAAGTACCTTGTTTTTGAAATGGTACTTCTGGGATTGTTAAAATTCTTTCAAATGATTGAGGTAGAAATGAATTAATTTACGGATTTAAATTGCAACCTTAAGTGGTGTTCTTTTGATTGAACTCTTGTGTAGAGTTATTTTTAAATAATTCATGTGGTATTACTTGGAATGAAAATGTGAGTGTTATATGAAGGATCATTATTTTATCATTGGCATAAATGAAAATGGAATTTTGAGCCTAATGAAATATGTTTTGTGTTTCTAAGAGATAGGGTCTATGCATATGCTTTGTAAGGGGATAACCCGTGGTATATATCACCCTAATGCTTTATATTACTTGCCTATGATATGAGATTTTTTATGTTGTTTCCATTTGGTTATCGTTATCCCTAGTATGAATTTTTGATTTTTAAATGACACCTCTATTAGGAGGGATGATTGTTGTGCTTTAACTCTTATTATGGGAAAAAGCATCGAGGAATGATCAGTTAGGTTTGTTAGACATGCCTCATTCATGGTAAAATGTTTAGGAGTTTTTGCGAACCTCTCTTCACTTTTGTAATGGATGAATCAGTATGTCATCATCTAAGTTAATGGTTGTATGAGATGATGTGCCATTGTATTTTGTAAACCCGGGGTTTTATGTGTTGATATATGAAGTACCTGTTGAGTTTTTGTTGATGTAACAAACCTATTGAGTTCAGTGTGATCATTGAGCATTATGTTTATGAGGAAATTGTTAGGTTAATAATGCAGTAGAGTGAATGGGGTGTTAAGATGAAATTTTCCCACTACCAGGGGGTACTTTTTATGGGAGTCAGGTGTTTATACACTGGCCAGTTTAATTTTTTCTTTTAAGCTAGTTGTTTGATATGGTGATCATGGTTCATGGAACGAAACACATTTTTTAGGGTGTTATCATCCAACACACATGTGATTAGATATTATTTTCTTTCGACGACCTGGACACTCCTACAGTGGGTTGTGAAAAATTGGTTTAGATGTGTGTGTCCTTCCTTTATTTGCAGCATAACTTCAATGAGGTTGCAGGTATGCACAATCCTTTAAAAAAATCTCAAGTTTTGGAAGATTTTTTGTGGTTAAGGTTTAAAGGATGTTAATTATTCGGGTGGTATAGTTATTGGGGTTCAGTAGTTGATATGTTGGTAGGTGAAACCCATATCTCTTAAAGAGTCGGCCCCTTGTGGTTCGACTGATCTTCTTGGTGACCTTTGGTTTACTCTTAGTGTTATCTTTCGAATGAGGTGATCATGTTCCATATCTTGACTTCATCCTAGAGGCACTAATATGGCACTAGTCTTAATCCACTCTAATATCTTAAAAGTCATTGGGCTTGGCATGGTTGTTATCTAGGTTTTAATTGGGATGCATGGTTCATTGGGTTATTCCCTCGTTCATGCTGATGCCCGAACATTTTATGATAACAGAGTAATGCTTGTTTTGGAAATGTCATCAGATTTTGGGTAAGAAACTTAGTGTATATGATTTTGTTAGTTGATGAATGCCTTGCAGGGAAAGGTTTTGTGGTCCTGTTTATGATGCTTCAGTTGTCTAATCCATGCATCTTCAATAATGGTTAGCATAACGTGGATTGAATTGTTTACTTTCATTATTTTTTTTATGGTTGGTGATGAAATTGGTTCAAAGGCACGTCACTAGTTTAAGGGAAAGTGTGGGATTATGGGTCTGCGATGTCTTTCGGAGAAAGAATGTGTGACCAGTTTCTATTGGTTTCTTTCTTTTCGACCAACTCCCTTGATGAGGTCTCTATGCTGGCATTGAATGTAATCCGGATCTCCGGTTGAAGAAATCATGTGAGAGGCATTGCTAGAACACTTAATACATATCATTTTAGGTGATTCCAATAGGGGAAGGGATGTGGTTTGGAATTGGCCGTTAAATATTAATACCCTTATAGGAAAGCATGTACATTAATATGATTTATGTGACGAAGAGAGCATCAATCTCGTTGCATGGGATTATTTATGTGTCACTTTTATGTTTTGGTTTGGGTTTTGATCTTTGGATCATATTTTAAAGGCATAAGCACCTTGTTCACATGGAATGGATAAATGTGTGTTTGGCGTTGGAAAAAAATCTAACCATTGAAGGAAACTTAAAAACATTCATGGTTTGGTTGATTTTTTCGTAGTTCCTAAGGGTTTATTAAGAAAAACATGTTTTGAGGTGGGTAGATTGTAAGAACCCATGTTTTGAACATGGTGGTTTGCATAAGAGTTTTTAAATTTTTGGTAACTAATGGATAAGAAAAATTTATAACCACGATTCAAAATGACGTGACGATATTTTTAACATTTTAAAGTGATGCTTTTGGACTTGATTAAAGGCTTGAGAACTTTCCCAGGTAGCTTGAGTAGTTTTGGGAGCACCAGACCAGGAAATTCAGGTTTTTAGGAACTTGATGAGGGTGCACGGTTGGCACACTATCTTCCAAATTGTACATCCCATAGTAGGTAACTATGATGCTTATTTCTAGGTGATATAGGATTTCAGATAGGCTACACCCTGTTAGGTTAACTATGAATGAAACAAATTGTGAATAGAGTTTCTTAAACAGAGGGGTTTCACAGAGTTGGTGCACGTTTTCCAAGCTACGGGGTTTAAACTGTATGCAACATACTATTCAAAAATTTGATTTATTTTTGTTAAATTAAAATAAAATATAACATAAAATTCAACTCTCTGTCACCGTTCCCTCATACCCAATCAATGCACACCAGAGGGCTCCCCTTGAGGTGTGACACGACACCCACCTCCACGGCCCTCCTCTAATCATTATTTTTTGGCGGGATTTCTTTAGTTTCTCCTTTAAATCCTCAAGGTATTATTCTCTCTCACGGGTCCTCCTAGTTTCCATTGATTTCTCAGCCTCTCTCTCACCCTTTGGAATTTATCCGAAACCCTAGGGTTGGGGTTGAATCTGTTTTTTGGTATTATTCATGTTCTAGGTAGTGAAAAGGTTGTCAAAGGATCTGTTGGTCCGTATTCTAAAAGATTCCACTAAATGGGAGGTGGTTAGATTGATTTTGGTCCATCAGCATCATTTTGGGGTAAGTTTATAAACTCAATAGTTATTTCAAACTCTCTGTTTGTGGTTTAGTGGAGTTATGAGACTGAGGGAAAACTATTGTAGGGTGTTGCGACCATTTTCCCAGAGCACACATGCATTTTTCCCGGGTATGAATATATGTAGATACATATGTCTTCCAGGTGGATTTTCTCTCATGGAACATAGATCACATTCATCATTATAATGATATATATATATATATGGAAGTTCATGAAGGTGAGTAGTTTTATGCTTGAGTTAGAAAGCTTTATCATTGCCATCCTTTGAGACAGGGTCCTCAACCTTGATTTAATTTAAAAGTGCAGTAGTTGTTTGTTTAATGATTTGGATAATTTGAACTAAAATTATGGAATGAGAAGAATTTTTGTGTTAAATTATTTTTTAGAATAAAAATTCAGATTTTTGTAAGAAAACCCCTCCATCGGAGGTGCACCGCCTTCAAGCTAAAAATGTATTGAGGAAATTGTTTTTGTTTTCTTAGTATGATGATGTGTGTTCTTTATATTCTTTTCCATATAGAGGATCTTTTTAAATTAAAGGGATATTGTCTTCTTAGATAGGAGATGTCTTTACTCATTTTCTCACTTGAACTAAATGTTTTTAATGATTGAGAATTGGATTCATTGATGGGTGAACCCATGTAAAATGAACAATTATTAACGGTTTTAAATGGGAAGATATTCCTTATTATTGGAACAAAAATAACTATAAAAACGAGTGGGTATAATCCTAGGATTCATGAGTTGTAAATTTGGATTAATTACTGGTAAATTAATTATGTGAATTTATTGCATTTTGATGCAAGTGATGGATAATGAGTGGGTATTCTCAATATGGGTGTTGAATGAAAAATGGGAAACCCAGTGGGTAAACATATGGGATGTATTTAAATATGAAATTTTAACATGAGAGGGTATTCTCATTTGTTTACTTGTGATAATAATGAGAAATGGTGATATATGGGTGGGCTTAACCATATGCATTTTTAAAATGGAAATGGAACTCATGAGTTGTATACTCTTGTTTGTGGCATATGTGAGTGGGTATACTCACAAGGTGAAACGAGGTTGTTATAAGGGTGGGTATGCCCTTATGAAGATATTTGGATACTTCATTTGTATTGTGAATGGGTGGGTAAACCCATGGTAAATGGTTAAACATATGATATGGGTGGGTAAACCCATGGTAAATGGTTAAACAGGTGATATGAGGGTGTAAAATCATATGGAATGGATTTGTTTAATGTTTATATGAGTGGGTATACTCATATGGTAAATGATGGAATGGTTTATATGAGTGGTTATACTCATATGATTTGATAAATTTTTGAAATGAATAAAGGCTTGATAGATTCTATGGACTTCTCTCTATAGATCTGGAACAAGGTAGTGGACGCCTGTGGTTGATTATACCAATTGGGTCTTGATTATGGGGGATGCCTCAGGTCTTACTACCCCATGGATCCGCTTGATTAGAATCATGTAGAAAATTCCAGTATGTATGCTCATAGAACTCCAACTAGGACCTAAATTGAGTTTCTACTAGGATGCCCATGGGGCTCGATGTGGATGCCTTGGGCGGGTTCCTTGGATCCGACCCTTTGGGGCCTAAATTTCTTATATGGATGCCTTAAATGAGTTTCTAGGATTTGACACTTCATGGTCCATATTTATTTATATAGAACATCCGTGAGTTATATGATATGATTGAATATATTTCTTGGTCTTGGTAAATTTTGATATGTTGTTATACAGTCAGGTCATGATGGTATGAAATTTTTGGAAGAACAGTAAAGTCGTGTTATTTTATTGTGCATCACTTATAGCTACCTTGTTATTGGATGTTGACTAACTTATGTAGGGATCCTTGAGGGCCTATTTGGGTGTCCCTATTAGTGGCTACATGTCATGGGAATTTTTTATTCATATTTATAGATTTAGTGTTTACCTACACACTGTCTATTGACATATTTCATGTATTGGGTTTGGCATGATGTATTAGGTGCCAACTTACAGAAATGTTTTCTCACACCTTTCTCAGGTAACATTGGTGTCTGAGTTGACTCTTCTAGTTTGAAGGGCTATGTTTATATGCTTATGCAGTTTTCAATTGTACATAGGAGTTAGGAGAAAATGACCAAGCTGGAGGTTGAGATGCTCGTGGTGATTTTCTCTGTGTTTTTATGTCTTTTATTCGTTTTTGCACTAAAATCTAATGTATAATATATTGTTTTATTCTTTCTAATTATGTATCATTATAGACATTCATGCACTAGATAAATTAGAATAGGCCATATTTCAATATTCATTTGAGATTATAATTGTATTAAGCTACTTTAATTATTTCTTTATACAACTTCTAATATTTCTTGAGTTTTCTATCTATTACTACTATGCACTATGAATATGAGGGTATCGTCTCCCCACTCGCTACCTTTACACCCTCACTAATAGTCAGAAGGCTCTAGTGCATGGGTGTACATGTTTGAGGTCATGTGGTGACCGGCCTAGCTACCAGTTTAGTGGTATGTTGGGAAAGGATGTTACAACAAAATCATGGGGCATTATATTATTCACATTAAATATATTGTACCCTCCCAGTTTTATTTATAACTTTACAATGAGAATGGATATCAAAAACTAAATTATGAAGATGAATCAAAATATAGTTTCTGGAGATATATCAACCAAAAAAACATGGGAAACATTTATCTTTTATCAAGATAGGATTATATCTAATTCTGTATTTCTCTTTAGCTATTTTGGATATGTTTCCAGTGTTATTTGGTATCAAGACCCACATTATTTATTTTGTATCAAGAGGGTTATTATTATTATTATTTCATTGATAGAATATCATAGGTTAATATGATTTTTTCCTTAATTGTGGTAATTTTTCCTCTTTACAGGGGTAGTTAATCCATCACTAAAGTTACGTTAAATTAATTTAAGATAAATATAATAATATTTAAACAATTCACAATTTTAAAAACATTAAATTTGAATACAATAATAAAACCATTTGACATAAGGACTCTACATTAAACATTACATAATCTAGTGTACTTAGACAAGAATTCACTTTCTTACATTCTTTGATAACTTTTCAGAATAGATTAAGTGAGAATTAAGTCATAACTCTTAAATAATTAACCCATACATTACAATCTATAAAATTCCACATAGTATCCATTTTTCCATAATATAAAACTTTTAAAATGAGACACGTATTATTTTCATGAAAAATCATCTTGTCATTCAACTTGACATCTTCTTTGTTATTATTCACCCTTCAACCATTTGAAAAATAATTTGAAACATGGGATGAGCATAAAAATCTATATAATGGATATAAATGAAAGTAATCCATTAGTCTTGTAAAAAACATGAAATATCATAATTTTATTTGCCTTTATCATATTTTTTTTCACATATGAAATAAATAATATCCATATTAAAAACACACTTGTTGTTTTCTATGTAATTATTTAAATCCCATAGTAACCAAATTGAAATACTTTTTGTAAAATTACATCATTATATTCATAACTTGAATTAGAAATAACTAGATACTAGATAAATCCATAAGAGAAATGTCACTTCCCTCTTACTCTCATTATATTGAGAATATGGAAGGAAATTAAGTTTCCTTAAGAGATATCCCCAAGATGTCAAAGGTTGTCAATAAATGTTGAAGGGCTTCAATACATGTGGGGGATGATTTTATATTTTAGAATAAAATAACTAACGAAACAATTCAAAAAAAAAATGACTATATGATGAACTATACCATTGAAAGAAAAATAAAATTACATTTATGAAAATTAAAATAAAACCGTGTACAATATATGAATACTACAATATCATTGTAAATAGTGAAATACTACAAGACTGAAAAAAATGAAAGAGGACCAATGAAATATCTATTCTCTAATAATGCTCAATGATCCATGTACTCGAGATAACCAAAATATCCCAATGTATTTCTAAATATTTGTGATACCTTGCCATTACACATGTACCGATAAACAACATCTTCTATAGAACCAAAGTTCCAAACCAGGGGTGAGTAATGAAACTCAATTGATTTTTTCCAATTACTTCCCAACTCACGCCACTAGGATAAAATATGTTAGAAAAATTTATATAAAAACATTTTTTATAAAAAAGAATTTAGAATACTTTATATAAAAATATGAACAGGTTCCAATGAAATTATTTTCAAAAAATAGCTTCATGTTTTAAGTAAAGAATACAAATAATGTTCAGAAATCATTTCACAAATTCTATTTTGGAATAATAATTCCACGTCACTTATCCACACATCCAACCGAACATGAAAAACCTGGAGCTCCCAATATGTGCAAGTGGCGAGTCATCCTTTAACTAAGACATCACTTAATGAACCTTTTTTACGAGAGAGATCCCTGACCCTTATCCATGCCACTAATGTTGGGGGAGACTCCATACACTTATCTATCCTAAAATTCACATGAACACACTAACATTATACAAAAACAATGCTAAAACAACCATTTCACACATTTCAATAAAACCATTATTTTATAAAAAAACAACCAACAAACCAATTCCAATCATCCATCTCAAATCATTTCAATAAAATAAAAACTTTTATTGAAAAAATACTGATTAATCTATTAACCACAATTCTAGAAAGTCCACATTTCAAAATCAACATTTTGAAACCAGGAACAGAAGCACTTTCTATAAAACAACCAATTTCCATGTTTCCACAAAACATTACTCAAGAGGTGATTAAATAACAATAACAAAAAAATTGACCATAAATTTCAAAAAAAATAGTCAATTTGAAATCAAGAAATAATATTCAAAATATAATAGTATAGAGTGAAGCCACTTAGCGCAGGTTTTACGATGAAAATGAAGAACAACACAAAGAATATCCATGAAACCGAGTTAATCTCCATGAAACCTACCTAGATTTATTATCCTATCATGAACCAAGCCAAATATAATTATACTTGGCATAAAATGTCATATATCTATCCAAAACATATGTAGATCAAAGAAAAATAGACAGATAAAGAAGAAGATCTAAAAAAAGCACCAAGAATAACCGAGATTGGTCACTTACCACAAAGATATGGCATAAAAAACAACACAATGGCCCCGGATCACATTTAATTTGATGGGGGGAGGTTCTACAACCTTTGAGAGGGAACCATATTGAGTTAGGTCCATTTTTGGGGAAACAATGAATCATTTATAGGTGAAAACATGTTTTATCCACAATTTAAGGATCTAACTTTTTACCGCGCATAATTTGGTCACACAATTAGGAAAACCACATGCTAACCATGCTCCTCCCTCTGTCTTAAGGGAAAACTCACATGTTTGACTCTCATGGTTACCAAACCATGCTCCAACCATGCCAAATCTCAATACTAACATATGATCAACATAACTTGATTTCTTCTAGGCTTTCTCATGGTTTGGGAAAATCATGCATCGACTGTGTGGATTCTCCTCAGCCCTTGTTTCATTATGAATGGTTTCTTATGGAAGTTTTATGGTTTTCCCAAACCGTGCACCAACCATGAACATATAGAAAATCCATAAAAACATTCCAAAATTTCTCCTTAGTCTCCCAAACATCAACCATATACTTTATATACTTAAAAAAAAATAAAGGGTTACCTACTTAAAATAGGGGGTACCACATTCTTCAAACCATTGGAAATTTCATACTCGTAATGTAGAAAACGATCCTTTCTGTGAAAGGGTTATGAACATTTCTATTTCATTTTTTTCTCCCTTTCCCATGTTTCATCTTGAATCTGTCCACATTTCCACAAAACCCGTTGTAGACCGATGCTTTCTTACATGAAAGAATTTCTCTTGACCATAAATTGTTGACACAAGGATACATATTGAAAAAGTATCCAACTCTAGTTCAACATGATTCCATCAAATCAAATTTTCAAGTTCAGTCTATTACATTTTCAATTGAGATATGTGAAATGTATTGTTCCCTACACTGAATTGTGGTGGAATTGAAAACCTATATTCAACTTCACCAAAATAATATAGTATCTCAAAAGGGTATATTTACCAAGGAGATAACATTAACTAATTTCGAATACAGAAATTTATAATCCTTTTAGAAATTCTTAAGAAAACATGATCACCCATAGTGAATGAGAAGGGCCATTAACAATGATCTGTATAAGATTTATGATGAATCTTAGCTGTCTCCATCCATTTAATAATCAATTACACCTTCTATACTATTTCATGGAAAATGTTCATCCCAACTAGTGAAGTCACACATGTTTCCCCCCTAAAAAGTTGAGAATGATAGGGATTCCCATACAATAATAAAAAAAAATCCATTTTTAATGATGAATGATAATTGTTTACATATCACTAACATTATATTCTCTTCCCATGAGCCACAAAAATCAATTACATAGTTCCGTAACATGTATTCTAATGTTTTTATAATCATTTCTGATTGGCCGTCCATCCGAGGATGATATGCTATACTCATTTCCAACTGATTCCTAGGGGATTTATTTTATAATCTCTAGTAATGAGATGTAAACATTAGATATCTATCTAATATGATCCAAACCTGTATTACATTCCTTTTTACCATTTCTTTTATATCTATTTTTAACAAATCCTTCACCATATGACATTCGCAGATAAGAATGATATGCGTTCAATTTATGTGTTCATCCACTATCACTCGAATGACAATGTGTTTCAGAACTATTCTTGATAGGAATGTTACAAAATCTATAGTTATTTAATCCTATTTCAACAATAGAATAGATAAATAGTAAAACATACCTATCTATCACTAATATTTTTCCTTAACTTACTAATAAGTTAAGTATCTTGATACAATATCTTCCACTAACCTTTTCATACTTCTCCTCCAGAACTGTACTATAAACACCTTATACATCTTCTATATTCCCGGAGGTAGAGACCATATTGAATGTTGGTAAGCATGAAGAATGTTTTCCTAACAAGTCCTTGGTATGATCATCCGACTTGTAAACTACAACATCGAACTATCATCTAGCTTCCATCCCTCAATAGTGTCCCCAACATTTTGTTTTGAGCTTATTGCAACAAATTCTGAATTGGATATCTATGCCGAATTAACCAGTATTATAAAATCAAGAACCACCCAAACTTGGAATAACATCACAACATCACCTCGGTCTTCACCATCCAAGTGCATGTTTGCTTGGACCAATATCAACTGCCACTCTTTTAAAGCCTCTTTTCCAACTGAGCATATGAATTTATTCTTAAGACATGTGTGACTAAATTTTATTTTTCTAGTTTATACATCAATTAAATGTCGAAAATTTTAATATATAATATCCATATTATTTATCTCATATTCAAATTCCATTGTGAAAAATATGTTTCCAACACTTATGTTCCATAAACAATGTAAATTTATCACCAAAGATATAATGACCCCATGTCTTCAAAGGATAGATTATGACATCTAACTCCAAATAGTGTGTTGGGTAATTTTTCTCATGAACTCATTGTAAAATTGAAACATAAGAAACAACATGATATCATTGTATGAGAACACATCCCAACCTTGATCTTAAAGCATCACAATAAACCGCATACCCTTGTCCCAATTTGTGAAATATCAATGTAGGTGTTGAAGTAATATGAAGATTATACTCTTGAAAAGGTTTTTGGAATTATTAAATCCACTAGAATGGAATGTTATTATTTTTAAAAGATGTACTAGGAAAGAATAGTCATGAAAAATCATTAAAAACGCATCGGTATAACCAGCTAGAACAATAACAAATTATATCTGAAAGAAATTATTTGGTGGTTTCCAAGATATTACAACCTCTATCTTCTCCAGATCCATTATAACACCTATTTTAGAAATTACAGGTCCCATAAAGCATAACTTATGTATCGTAAAATAAAACATTGATAATTTTTCATAAAAACTACTATCCCTTAAAATTCCCAACACTGTTACAAAGTGTTCCTCAATATAATCATTTTTCCTTGAATACACCAATATATCATCCATAAACACCACCATGAAAGAATCTAGATATCTCTGAAATATCTGACTCATAAACTCTATAAAGAACAATGGTTCATTTTTAAGACCAAATAAAATTATCTCATGTTTTTAATGTCTATATCTACATCTAAAAATTATCTACTGAGTATCCTCTTTACAAAACCACAATTGGTGATATCTTGATCGTAAGTCAATCTTAGAGAACTATTAGATCCTCTAAATTAATTGAATAGATCATCAATTCATGGCGGTGGATATCTATTATTTATCGTAACTTGTTTTATCCTACCATAATCCGGACACAACCAAATATTTCCATATGCCTTATTCACAAAAAACACCGATGATGCCCACAGAGATCTGCTCAGGTGAATGAATCCTTTTCATTATATCTCTTCCTACTGCACTTTCATCTCCCTTAATATGTTAGTTCCATTTGATAAAATGGAGGTGAACCATGAATGGTCCCCAGAAGGATATCAATATTAAACTCTAGTTCTCTCATCGGTGGAAATCCTGAGAAATTATTGGAAAACATATCTAGAAACTGATCCAAAACATCTAGAAAAATACTATCCTTGATCTCTTCCACATATTACAAATTCAACACCTTCAATTGGTAAGAGATCATTCCAGATTCTGGAGCCAAGAAACCCATTTCACCTGCCTTAAATTCCTTTATCCTTTAAAGAGATGCTCAGAACCATCGTGTATCAGAAAACCGACTCTTCTATTATAATAGTCGATAAAATCCTGGAACTTTGTTAAACAATTAATACCCATGACTACATAATTTGCATCTATACATAGTATAGATAATTCTCATGTTAGCTCAGCTCTATAAATTGTTATAGAACATGATATACACACAAACTCTGTTATAATAGTTGATAAAATCCTTGAACTCTGTTCTATTTCAATGATTGATTCTACTTCCATCTCCCCATCAAATCATACAATGCCTGTGATATCTGATAAGTATCTCGAGAACCTGACCTTGGGGCACTACAACAATAGAATTGAAGATGTACCATCAGGTAGAAATTATGGAATGATCTCAACGGTTCTATACAATATCGCTTTATGTGGTCGTATGAACCACATTTATGACATCCAGACTGGCTCTTAGGTTTTCAAGGAAGATTCACTAATCTAACCCTTTGATTCTAATTCATGCTCCCTATTTAAGAATAATGGTCCCTATTCTTCTTTTCCCCAGCATTAGAGATCCCACCGTTTCCTAGGGGTATCAACATAATTCATCCTTCGATATCTCTAGAGATGTATCCTTCAGCCACTATCAATCTATTGACTATATCTATATACCTTATAACATAGAGAACAAAAATAATTGAGTGAATATCCCACCTTAGTCCCAATTCAATGATGTGTGCAACTAAGGATTAACTAGTAGTAACTTTAGGTGAAAATCACATTAAATAAATGAATTTATCCTCATACTCCATGAAAGAAATATTTTCCTACTTCAGGATAAATAAGTCCATCGTTATTTGAATTTTGAAGGTTTGTGGATAGAATTGTTTGTTGAAAAATTATTCAAAATCCTCCTAACCAAGGACTTGATCCACTTTATCTAACACAGCTAGATCCCACCTCTAGAGTAAAAGATCCTCCCACATATACCATTATAGTTTTATATTCATATATACTGATGTGGTGATGAAATTGAATATATGATTCATCCTATTCTTACCCGCCTCTAACTTTTGTGGTTCGGAATCACCCAAAAAAATGGGTGGATTATGTTTGTAGAATTGGGAAGAATGATGCACTTTTCTTGGATCATCCCTCAATTTTCTTGTGTCCAATAATTGAAAACCTTAAACTATACACTTAACACACCCCAAATATCACTCTCTATTAATTTCAGTCTTAGCATTTAAAATTCTACCACATCATTCTATCATAAGAATGATATCCAAAATTCAACATTTAACGTTTTCAACCATTTTTCTAAAATTTAAACTTTCTTTTGAAAATAAAAACATTTCCAAAATACCACCACCATAACCTTTTTCAAGACCTATAATTTGAAAACAATTTCAATATTTTTAAAAAATGAACACCTTTGCCTCAAATTATATATCATTACTCAAAATAAAATATGAACTTATAGCGGGAAGTCATTTTTCTAGTGAATGTTATGCTCAAATCATTAGCTAAACCCATGAAATGATATTCTTAGTCCTATAAGGGTATCCAAAACACTTATGTAACCAACTCATTGGTAAGATTAAGTTCTACATAAAAATAATAGATCCATCTTTTTATGCTCTACTTTTCAATTCTCTAAAATTCTACTTCTTTCTATTAAACCATCGTAAGGAATAGACCATAACACCATGTCCAAGGCCAAACTAGGAATAGATCCCTTGTTCCACAAAGGAAGTAACCAGATGATTCCACTCATAAATTCCCTTATATTCTCATTATATTTAATAGGAAGAAGGAAATTACGTTTCCTTAAGAAATATTCTCTATATTCCAAAGTCTAGAAATAAATTCCTAAGGGATTCAACACATATGGGTGAATATGTTTCAATTAATAATAAAACAACTAATTAAAAAATCCAAAAAACCACTATATGATATATGATAACAATGAAAGACAAATCATCCTTCCATTTTTCAAAATCAAACAAATACCATGTAACACGCCGAAGACTACAATATCAAAGTAAATAGTAGAATACTACAAGACCAACAAAACTCAAAGGCAAACAACAAAAATTCAATGTTCCAAGCATGCTCCATGATCCATCTCCAGAAGACTACCCATGTATCTCAAGGTACTGCTAAATATGTTTGATACATTACCTTTACCCATGTCTCAATAAAAAACATCCTCAAAACCAACAATGTTACAAAGTAGTGGTGAGTAAGGAAACTCTAAATATTTTCCCAAATAACTTCCCTACCAAGTAAAGTAGGATATAACATGTTAAAAAAACTTATAAAAAACAACAATTTTTTTATAAATCAGTTTATATCAAAATATATACAAGTGCCAATGAAAAAATATTCTCAGAAAAACATCAAGTTATAAGGAAATAAATAAAACAATTTTCTAAAATCATTTCACAAATTCTATTTTGGAATAACTATTCCACATCACTTATCCACACATCCAACCATGCATGAAAAATCTAGACCTCCCTATACTCGGTAGTGGGGAATCATCCTTTCACTAAGCCATCACTTAATGAACCATTTTGATGGGGGAGATCCATTACCATTATCCATCCTAGTAATGATGGTGGAGACTTTTTACCCTTAACCTTCCAGAATTCACATGAACACACACAACCATTAATCCAAAACAATGCCAAAACAACCATTTCATCCATTTCAATAAAACCTTTCTTTTATTAAAATCCAATCATCAAAACAATTCAACTAAAACACCGAAGACCATTTCTTAAAAAATCAAAACTTTTGTTGAAAACATTTTTATTAATCAATTTACCCACATTATAGATAATCCACATTTTAAAATTCACATTTTAAAACTACAAACCAGTTCTTTCTACAAAAACATGGAATTTCCATGTTTTTACAATCTGTCATTGAAGAGGGGTTTCAAAAATAATTAAAAAGAAAATTAAAAACAAATTTCACGAAAAATCTTCAATTTTAAATCAATTCTTCAAATTCTAAATAGAGGAGTCAATATTGAAGCCATCTACTACTTGTTTTACGATGAAAACGAATAATGACACAAAGAACATCCACGAAACCAAGTTAAATCTCCACAAACTTGTCTTGGATATCTTACCTTACCATAAAGAGAGCCAAATAATATCATATTTGGCATCACGTATCATAGATATAAGAAAAGTGGATGCCGATCTAAAAATATGTAGGGATAGTAAAAAGGATCTAAAAATGGCCACCAAGAACAACCAAGAAAGGTCACTTACTACGAAGATAAAACATTAAAACCTAAAGTAATGACCCCATATTGTTTCCAATTTGATGAGTAGAGGCCCTCTAACCTTTTAGTGGGAAAAGTACCATGTTAGATACATTTTGGGGGAACGAAAAAGTGTTTAAATGTAAAAACGTATTAGGTCCTCAATATAAGGTTCTAACTTTTGTACCGTGAATGGTTTAGTCGCGAAATTAGGAAAACCGTGCACCAACCATGCTCCTACCTCTACCTTAAGAGAGACAAAAAATGATGTCTTGAATGGTTACCAAACTATATACCAACTATCAATAGGCTCATTTTACAACATATTATCAACACGACACAATTTCTCTTAGGATTTTGCACGGTTTGTAAAAACTGTGCGCCACCTGTATAGCTTCCCCTTAATCTCTATTTCATTGTACAGGGTTTCCTGTTGGAGTTTCACAGTTTTCCCAAATCATGCAACAACCGTGCACCTATATACAATCCCGAAACACTCTAAAATTTCTCCAAACTCTCCCAAAATTTAGCCATATACTTTACATACTTAAAAATCATAATGAATGGGTTACATACATGAAACATGAGGTTATTTAAGAAACCTCCATTATTAACTCACTTGTACTTACATTTGAAGACATGAAAAATTATCCAATGTATTTGGGGAACTATATTTGGCTCACAAATCTTATAAGATGTATCGGGATAATAAATCCCAAAATTTGTAATGAATCAGGGTTTTAAAAGGAAAAATTATGTTAGATAGAGAACGTGATACACAACGCCAAACCCAAAGAAACAAGGATTATTAAAAAAAATGATCATTGTATCCTAGCTATAAAATTTTAAGATATTAATAATATTGACTAATTAATGAGATATATATGCCATACTCAACATAAATGTATACAAAAAATCTTGGTAAATTGTCACTAATTTTTTGGTGAAGTCATTTTTTCTTCAAAATATATTTTATTCAAAAAGTATTTTTATCTATTTATTATAATAAAATAGGGTAAATATTTATAAAACATTATAAAATTTTATTTGATAAAATTAATGATTTTTTATGATATCAGCATATCAATATTAACTTAGTGTGAATTCCCATTTTTTTTGTAAAACCATCATTTCTTTTGATAAATAAATAAATTTAAAAGTATCATATTTATTTTAGTTTTATATTAATGTAATAGAAATATTATTTAGTTTTATTGAATAAAATTAATTACATTTAAAATACCTTTATACTATATTTTATAATAATTTTATTTTTAGTATTAAAGATCATTTTCTTTAATTTTTTTTTTAAAATGAATAATATTTATATATAATAATTAATTAAAAAAACTAACAAAGAATATCTTAAATGAAATATTTATATTATATATTTATCTTTATGAATTTAAATTCATATGATGAATATTAATTTTTATATAGTTAAAGTAAAATAATATTTTCCATGAAAAATGCATTTTTCTGAAAACTACTCTTCGTTAGTGATATAAGATTTTTTAAATTATTAAATATCTATGAAATGATATTGATAAAATTTATTACTTTTTTGGAATAATAATAACTAATATTTGGTAATAAGGGAAACATATATTTTTGGGAAATATGAATATTATCCATAGTAAATATTTCTTATTACAGTAAAAGGAAAATAGGTTATTTAAGTGTAAAAAAATATTACGAGCACTTGAAAAAAAGTAACCTTAATAGTATGAATATTTATATTTTCATTTAAATATAATAATTATCGCATGTTTGTTAATTTATAAATGATTAAATAATTATTTTTATAAAAATGAGATTTGGTGCGTTAAAACATAAATTGTAGTTGGGGAAATATGTAATTTTTATCAAGAAAACATTTTTTTCAATTAAATAATTTTTCAAATAGTTGATATTTTAATTAAATATTATAATAAAATAATATATATTAAATTAAAAATATAGATTAATTTTATTGTATTGAAATTTAGTTTTTAGAAGGGTTCGAAAACTATTTTGGTTGAAAAACCAGCATTTCCTAGTAAATATCAATTCTCATTTAAAAATTGAAAACTAAAATACTTATAAAAATATTTGGGAACATTTAATATTATTTCGAGAATCAAAAAATTGAAATTATCCAATTATTAATTTCTCATTGTTTTATGAGATTGTAAAATTTTTTTGTAAAAAAATAAAGACCGTAAAAATATATGGGGTGTATTGTGAGATATTAATTAACTAAAAGTGATGTAATAAATGCTATAAATGGTATCCATGGAAAAATATGTTTTCCCATTAAAATTTTTGCTGTTATTTTATTACTTTTATATAGCCTTTATGAATCCTCAAAAACCTATATTATATTTTATGTTTTTAAATCAATTCATTATAAACATGAATCACTTCTACATTACTAAGGGATATAATTAATTTTTCATCTCTTTTTCTAATTATATAATTAAAACTACTCATATTTTTGTTAAAAATTTTACACAGATTTTTTAAATGAACGTTGTTATGATTAGTATCTTATATATATTCTAATAACCTAATTTTTGGTGATAAATAAAGAAATCCCTTCACTTTTCCAATATAAAACCTCTTAAGATCCCATTCTATTTAACTCAAAAACCATGTGGAACATATCTAATATATTATAAACACTCTATTACCCTCCCAATATTCCCCATGATCTCAAGAATATTTTACCAATCTTTTGGAATCACCCTCTTAAGTTAATGGATCCTTTTCTTCTCCTCTTTTTTCAATCATCCTCTTCATTTTACTTTTTTATTTCGAATTCCAAATGTTGGGATATGTTTTTCTATGTCCATATTGGTGTCCATTTTATTTAAAAATTGTGGGATACCCATTCCACTCTCATTAAACAATTTTTTAATATTTAAGTGCTACAATTATGTGGCTGAAATTTTATAGTAATTTTTCTATGGAAAATATTTTATATTGTGAATACCATCTCTATTTCCACTCATGAGTATTAACCTAGACATAAATATAATACTTTAATTGGAAACATACATGTATTTATGATACAATTATTTATCGTGGAATCAAATATGATTAAATATCACCCTATTTTGAATGTTATATTTAGAAAACATATCCATGTACATGAAATGAAAGTGAGGGGTGCGCCCAGAATTAATTAATGCTCCCATGCATTGGGAAATGTTTTAGTCTAATGAGACATCATGAAAGGGATTCAGAAGTGAACCAAATAAATCAAAAGACATTTTACACCATGTTATTTTTTATTTTTTGGTAGCCTTTACCGATGTTTATGATCCCAATTTTAATGTTATTTTTACATTCCCATTTTTTCCTTTGTGTTACCATACTATATCATAATTCATTGTTCATGTTTATGACCCAAAAACATTTTTTGTAAAATTTAAATTCCTATTTTCTAACAATTAACTATTTCATCATGTTATAATTCTTTTATATTCCCTTACTGGGATTTATAGGTCACCCCTTTCTTAGAAATTCTCCACGGTTATCCTGTGTAGTTTTACAGGACTGATGATTTCAAAGAGCTTATTAATAAAGTTTTTAATAATGTTAGTGTATACCATGTTCTAGATGTTATTCTATGTACATAATTCTCAAATACATTAGATGTATTGATCATATGGTTTTTATTATGTGTATTCTCATGTAATAATGTAGAGTTAATATATAATAAATACAGGTATTGGGTTAGTTGGTATCAAAGGAATGTTTTGTTATATTTTGGATTAAGATTATAAAATTATTTAAAAATCATTAAGGTAATGACTAAATATAAGAAAACAGACATATGTTTTGGAAAATTATACTTTAATAATTTTCTAATAAAATAAATCCCTATCTTGATAACATAAGTGGATATGGCACTGTTATAGTTTCAGGTAGGGGAAACATACAAAAATAATGTACTAAGCTAGACTTGATTGGGACCTGGTGCATGAAAATAGCACTTTCATCACACCTTATTTAACACTGTTTAGGGATATGATTTCAAAACATCACAACCTTATTATGAACCATGTTCAAGGGGGAAAATCCCATAATAGTATATATTAATAGATAGATCTTGGATAACTGATATTGAATCCTAGAAAATCAAAAGTTACGAAAATATGTGTCATTTATATGTTACGCCTTTAAGGATATTTTCTTCCTGGTTATGTGTTTAATAATTTAAAATTACTCATCTATAATTTTCCATTTTTCTATTTAATGATTGAAAATAACAATAATGATGTCGATATCCAAGTTTATGGGAAATATGAAGACTACCCAAATGAAATGCCTAACATTATGAGAGCTCAAGTAAGATTTTTTTATTATACCAAACCAGATATCAAAAATAAAAACCAATAACTGAAACCTATTTATTGTCTAATGATATCAAATAATAGATGAATTATTTTCAATGAAGTTTATCTGAAAAATGTGATAAAGTAAATAATATTCAATTTTATGTATGTCAAATTTATGGAAGGAAGCACCAAGGAAAATTACACAAAATATCTCAAAGGTGTTTTAAATGTGGAAATATAGGGAATAAATTAGATAGTTTCTGTTAAAAAATGAATAGTGTGATGAAAGAGAATAAATTTCATTGTATGTAACCATTTGTAGTTGGATTTATTATGTGTGGATAATATAGGAATTATTCGAATCAATGCCATAATCTAACAGTTAATTTCTTATCTAACGACCTATGCTAAATAAATTGTTAAAATTTAATGGTAAAAGTGTTTTTTGTCATTATTTGAGATTTATGGTGAATAAGTAGAATATAAATGGAATTATGGATATAATATTAATGATAAAAATAATTATTGATCCAAAATAGTTTTTACTTAAGGATTTTAAACATACGTTGAATAGTAATGATGACATATAAATGTTATTTAGTGATAAAGTGGTATTTTGGAGAACACATGATTAAGAGATTGAATAACCTTAATATTTATTTTATGTTGGGATAAACCTAATGAGTCTTGGGAAGATATGTCTAAGTATAAATATTTAAAATTACTAATACCACTATTAAATAATTATTTGATTGATGTTTATCATGATTAATGGTATTTTGGGAAAACGAATTACTTGATAATTTTTTTGATCTTGTGGTAATTAATGATATTTCAAGAGATTTTTTATTTGGGATGAGGTATACATAGATATTTAAAATTTTATAAAGTGTAATTTGAGAACAATGTTTCTATACTTTTGGAAGTTTAAGATGAATGTTATGAGAAAATATTTAAGGTAAAGACATTAATTAATATTAAGGTTATTTGTGTTATTTGGGATATAAGATCATTGATTTATAGAATTATCAATGCTACACCTTTGGTAATTTTCTCATTGAATTTTTGATATTAATGTATTTAGGATTATTAATATTCATTCTAATCATATAATATACAAACTATTATGGATTTAATAAATATTGGAGGGAAAACATGTTATTCTTTTGTGGATTTATTTATATATTAAAATATTATTCTAGTGAGTTTCTCATAAATAAATCTTCGTGAGTACCCGTTATTTTAAAAAAAAATTTGATTATATTAAAAATTGATTAAAATATGAAGCTATACTTGTAAATATTGTATATTTTCATATATTTCTAGTTTGTATTGTAGTGTAATTCCTTAACTCAAGGAAAATAATCATGAAATAATAAGGTTTTCATATTATGAATTGATGGTCTTTTATCCATAAAAGATTTACAATTTTGTGCTCGATGACTTTCTTAGAAAATATTCTATATCACACTATATTAATTATTTTGTGTTAGTTTTTTTATTCCATATCTATATTTTCACTTCCAAGTAACGTTCTCCCACATGGAAACCTATTTATGTGATTACCTTCATACCTCCCTTTCTTTCTTTTCAGATGGATGTGTTATTAACCAATTTTGCAATGCATGTTTTCAGTAAATATATTTTCATGTTTCAGAAAATTATATATTATGATGACGTTCACATTAAGAGTATTCAATTTATTAATGGAGGGAATAAAGTAACACCCCATGTTTTTAAAAGATAAAATAATGTTTGACAGAAAATGTGATACGCAACAACAAATCCAATCAAACAATGATTATTTAAACATAAGTTCTATAACCAAACCACTAAATTTTCAATTATGAATAGGATTAAAAAATTTATGAAATATATATACCTCCTACTCAATATAAATGTATTCATAATTTTTTTGTTAATAATCACTCCATATTTGGTAATTCCTTTTGTTCTTTGAAATATGTTTTCTTCGAAAATGTTTTTATATATTTTTTTGTGGAAATATACTATAATTATTTTATATATAATTTTGAAATTTATGTAGATAAACTTAGATTTAATTTTTTTATATTAAAATATTAATATTACCTTAGGGTGAAATTCTCATATTTTTCAGAAAATATTGATTTTTCAGTGAATATTGAAAAATACACATTCAATATAAAACCATTGTTTCTTTTAAAAAATTAAGTAATTTGAAAATATGATTTTTCTATAAATATCATTTCAAATTATGATAAAATTTCTTCAATTATATTTAAATAATTAATAACATTTAAATCATCTTTATATCGGATTTTAAAATAATTTTATTTTTAGTATTAAACAAGCACGTTTCATAATGTTTTTACAATGAATAGTGTTTACCGATTATAATTAATTAAAATAAAACCTCATGAGGCATTATTTAATAATATTTTTAGTTTATATATCTATATTTATGAATTTAAATTCATATAATCAATATTAATAGTTATATAGATAAAATAAAAACATCTTTTTCTTGAAAAATGCATTTTTTGAAAAACCACTTTTCATCATTATTGCATTTTCTAAAATATTCAACTTCTATGAATTAATTTTGGTAAAATGGATTTCAAATTTGTAATCACTATACTTAAAATTAGGTAATAAATTCAATTTTTTTTTGGGTAATATGAATAATAATCGTAGTTAATATTTATAACCCTGGTAAAAGAAAAATAGGTATTTTAAGGGTAAAAATAATATAACAAGGACAAGATATAAAGTAACCATAATAATATAAATATTTATATTTTCATTAAAATATAATAATTATTATAGTTTTATTTTTAAACATTATAAATGATTAAATAATTATTTTGATAAAATTTATATTTTGTATGCTTTACAACAAAAATTCTAATTTGATTAATATATAGTTTCAATGATGAAATCTTTTTATTAATTCAAGAATATTTGGAATAGAATATATTTTAATTAAATAGTAAATATTAAATATAAATTATAATATAAATTTTATGAATTCAAACGTAATTTTTATAAAGGTTTTATAATTGTTATTATAAAAAAACCCAACATTTCTCTATAAATGTCGATTCTTGTTTTAAAAGTAAACATTCACATATTTAGATAAAATAAATATTATTATTCTAATAAGAACATCAAAATTATTCAATAGTGATTTTTTTATAATTTTATGAGTCTATTGTTTTAGGTAATGATTAAATACGATATAAATATACAATGCGTATTATGACATCATGATAAACCCAATGTTTTTTCATAAATTTTGTAAGTGATATAAAAGAAAAAATATATGTTTACCATAATAAATAATATGTTTTTTAGATATTTTATTAATTTTATAAATCCTTTATGAATCTCCCTAATACAATACTATATTTTAATGTTTTAAAAAAACTATTTACAAACATGACTCAATTCCACATCACCAAGGGTATTATATTAATGTGTTGGGTCATTTCCCTAATAAAATAATTAAAAAAACTTATCTTTCACAGAAACTAAGAGAAAAAACCTTTGGATGGTTTATATTTTGTAGGATCAAAATACAGATGTAGATGCCCAATTACAATAGGGGGGGGGGTGAATTTTAGATTTAAAAACCATTCCCTTTTTAAAGTATGAAATGAAATTAATGTAAAAAAAAGTTAACTATGGTAAATTCACAAACCCCCTATGGTTCTAGCTTAAAGGGTTAATTGGAAAGGCCCATGTCCAATTATAAGAAACCTGAACTTAAACTATTTATACATAAGAAATATTATGCATCTTTTCCTTAGTGAAATATTCTAACTTAAAGTGTATATAATCTTATTTATCATAGTAAGTATAAGTACAAGAAAGTATAAGAAAGTTATAATTTTTTCCTTAAAAAAATATCACTGAAAAAAATCGTTACAAAGAACGTAAACAAGTTTGAGATCTTTTATCCCAAAGGGAAGGGTATACAACAACACTAGATAAAGATCCCTTTATTTATACTTTCAAGAAAGTATATATTACCCACACTAGGATAAGCCCTCAATAAGAATATCTGAATCTATTTTACTATCACCTCAATCCCTAAAATTTTTAAGTAGTCGGCACCTTTATCTTCATATCCCCAAAAGTCCTCGATTGTACACATAAACATTCAGAGTCTTCCTAGGCTAAACAAGTTTTTCACTGTTGAACTAGTTGTTAATAGATCAGACATGGCACAAGAGTATCTCTCTCTATAAACCACATCAGAGCATCACATCATATAATATCTGGGTAAATTTATTGATCGACTAATATTGAGATCATTCAAATGAGATTCTATTTATAAAAGTAAAATCCAACGATTGGATCCCTCCTCCAACAAAAATAATTTTCATTGAAATTAATAAGTACCTGTACATATTTCACTTTTACAAAAGTTTGTTAGAAATTGATTTTATAACATCGTTTCATTGAAACATTATAATTTTTAAGAAATTATAACAAGTAAGAAATGAATTCTGAAGTTTGAGAAACTTAAGTAAACTAGAATTCGATAAAGCCAGAGTAAAATATTTAAGAAAGAAAAAATAACTTTAACAAGTATGAATAATCAGAGTTATAATTTTAGGGACTTTAGAGTTTGAATTTCAGAGAATTCAGTGTTGGAATTTTAGAGAATTCTTAGTCTAAATTTCAGAGAACTGGGAGTCTAATTTTCATAGAATTATGAGTCTGAATTTTGGATAATTCGGAGTCCAAATTTTAGATAATTCAGAGTCAGAATTTTAGAGATTTGGGAGTCTAAATTTAACAAAATTTAGATTCTTAATTTCAGTTATTTTGGATTTTAAGTTTTAGGGAATTCCGAGTCTAAATTTTAGAGAATTCAGAGTCTGATTTTCAAAGAATTCAGATTCTGATTTTCAGTGAATTAAAAGTCTAATTTTTAGATGAAATTGGAGTCCAAAAATAGTGAGACTCGGTATGTATGAAACTAAAAGGTTTCGTGGTTTGGATATTGATATGATTATAATTAAGGTAATATGATCTTAAGAAAAAAGTTATATTTTGGATAATAAACATTAAGCATAACATATAAATAAATGACATGGTTAAATCAAATATATTTCCTTAGAGAAAGAAAATAATATTTAATGAAAACGTGATTGTGATTTTCAAAACATAAAGGAATGAAAAAAGTTATATTATATCTTATTAAATTAACAGTCCCACCATTTTTTTATATCCTAATCCAACTTTTGAAAAAGAATATTATATTTGGAAATATTGAAAAAACGTATCTCCCTTAATTTTGGGTCATAGTTAATCCACTTAACTCCCCCTTAGGTTTTTCACCTTAAGGAAAATATTCTCTGGCATACGAAATTTTCTTGAAAATAACATTTCTTTTCTTAAGAATGTTTAGTTTAATATTAATCCCCCCTTACCTAAGTAATTTCTTCTTTTGGTTAAACTCCTCCTGAACCTGTTATTCTTTTAAAAATTTTATCCGCCTTTTTTATCTTTTAAATTGAATAGAGGGGAAATTTATTTGTACCTAGATGGTTAGGAAAAAAATTCTTGAAAAAAAATTACAAAAAAAGATATTTCATTTGATTTTGAAAAAAATATTTAGTACAACAAAAGATCAAAGTCTAAATCAATCATCACTCTTTTTCTCTGGAAGAAACTTCTTGAGGAAGACCCTTATGTTATTTATATATTTATGATCTTCTTGGTACTTCATCGGTAACTATTCTTGTTCCTAGTTATTCTTTTAGAGAGTCTAAATCCTTTCTTCTTGTGATTGGATATCTTCTTCTGAAGACTCAACTTTCTCTGCTAACTGATATATGGTATTGGTTTCTCTCTTTTGGGAAATGGAAATAGAGTTATGTTTCCATATATATTTTTTTATTCTTAAATACTAGAGTCTTTATCTTGATTCATCCTTTTAGAAAGGGTCTTGATGTTTTCATCTGACTTGGTGAAAGTCTCTTTGACTGAATCCATATAATCACCAAAAATATTAAGGTCATCGACTACATATTTCGACGGGGATGACATATTCTTGCAAGACATTATATGAGCCCCATATTTGATTATGAAGGTTCTAAAATATGTTTTTTTCTTTATTAAATTCTCCATCAACAAATTTGTAGAGTTATTCTTGATGTTCACTGACTGCTAAATAAGTTGACACCGAGATTCAATATTTGGATAGAACATATTTGAATCAATGAGCTTCTTCAATGATTGCACCCCAAAATCATGTCCCATGGATGATGATTCAGAATCTGAAGAATTTTTCCCTAGTGGGGTATCTTTAAATTCTTTAAGAAACATTGACTTAGAATATTCAACTATATAAACTTTCTAAGGTGTATCAAAAAGGATTAGCTTTCTTTTAGAAAAATCTTTTCAACAACACTAGAAACCTCTCGATGTATTTTTTGAACATTAACTTCATCTTCATCTTATTCAAAGAAGTCATCATTTTCCTTCCTCCCTTAAATAGAATAGATTTTGTTATCTTCCTATTCCTTAGATTATTTCTTTTCATTATCTAATGCCATTTTAGTGGATAAGGCTTGGGAAGTTCTTATAGAGAGTTTATCAGAAGGACTCTTTTCTTCATGATAATCTTTCTCTATTTTAATCACATCTTCAATATCTTCCTCCTATTATTCTTGTTGTTCTTGTTTAATGTTTTCTTCCTCAACAACCAGATTCCACAGTGAAGCTCCTTTTATGAGATCTTTTGGAATATATTCATGTTTTGAAGCTTTTTCTAAATATTTCTTCAGCATCTGAACAATCTGAGATTGATTTTTTTATCTTTTTTTTCTTATCCTTTTATTTTTTTTCAATATTTCTAACTCCAAATATCCTTAATGACTTATCCTCCATAGGATCATGTCGAAAAATAGGATCTCATTTATTTCTATTATTCTTTTTCTCCCTCCACTTAGCAGTAACATCATCAAAAAAATTCTTCCAATTCATTGGTTAAGGAGGTGGTAATTTAGGTTCTGGATGGGGTTCAGTTGGTTATGATTCAATTTCCTTTTCCTTTCTTTTCTTTGAAGATTAAATAAATTTATCTCTCTTAGCTTTAGGAATTTCATTCTTATTGGGAAGATCATAGAACTCTCTTAATTCAACATTGAATAATAGTTTCTTCCTTCTTAAGGTATCATCACTAAGTAACATAATCTTGAAATTCTTAATGTTTGAGGAGCATGGGATCATTAAGGATTACAAACATAATACTATGATCTTTAAAATATATTCTGGATATATTAATATTTGAGACTTCATGCTTGCACTATAGATGTTAATTATTTTTAGAGAGATATATTTCACCAAGTTTATATTTATTAGATTTAATAAGAAATATAAGAGAAATATATCACAAATTTAGGGTGAATCCTTGTCATTCTTACTTAGAATAAGGTTTTCTGGAATCCACAATTCAACCATCCTATGGTTTGTTAAGAGATGAGAAATATTTAGTTTCTTTAAATTTTTTAGATAGAGGCATTCAGAATCTTTAATCTTCACTAAATATCCTTCTTTGTCACATAACTAGTGTGATTATAGAATATCTTCACCTTCATTAGGAATTTCTAGGATACTGACTGCCTTGTTGAAAGATTGAGAGTTTTATTTTCTAAATATTATGAACATAAAAACCTCTCTCCCATATTTCTCATATAAACTAACTGAATTGTAGAATTCCAATATAAGGTCTGGATAGAACAGATATTGACTCTTTTCTTTAGAAACATAAACACTATCCCATCCATTCCCCATGATAATATTTACAATAAAATAACTATACTTGACAAAGAATTTCTGGATTGCTAATATTTCCCAGAACAATAACCAGTCCTTTGGTTCTCTGATAGATTGAGAAAGCCTTGGAGTCTGAGGAGGGGTTTCAAGATATATTCAGAATATAATAATGTCAAAGAAAAGGAATGATAGACATAAAGATATGTAGAGCCTCGATGTAGAGATCTGAGAAAATCGACATGGGATAAGAACATGGGGTTCTTTTAAATAGGGTTCATAGTGAAAGTTCGAATTCCTAGATATTTCCAATGTTTGAGACTATCATGATCTGATCTGACTGTTGATATTAAACCTGAGGAATGATTCTTATATTCTTATATTTTTTAGGTCATAAAAAAATCAAATTTAAGGAAAGGGAATCTGATAAGGATTTCTTTAAAGAAGATAGAAATATCAATAAATAAAAAATGTTTGAAGATTAATGTAAGGAAACATACCTTTTATATTTCTTAGAAATAATTTTCATCATTAATAAGGTTCTTCTTAAATAACATAGGTTCTGAAAATTTATATTATGGGAAAAAAATTTAGGTTCTGAAAAAAATTTGGTTAAAGAAATTTTTGAATGAATAATCAAATGTACTATCCTTATGAAAATGAGTGAATTAGTGTTTGGAAATAGGTTTTAACAAAAAGTTAATATAGAATATTACCTTATAGTTATCATTCACAGATTTTGTTTAATGTATTCAAATCTATCGGAGGGTAAAGATTTTGTAAAAATATCAGAAACTTGATCTTACATTCTAATAAACTGAATAATTACATCTCATTCAAATGAGTGATACCTAAGATAGTGTAGCCTAATGTCTTTGTGTTTTTCACAAGGGTGATGTTTAGGGTTTTTTCATAGGGAGATGGCACTTGTACTATCACACAATATATGAGTTTTGGTAAAACTCACACCACCTTCTGTGAGTGTGTGTTCCATCCACAATACATGAGCATAACAAATTAAAGCTTCTATATATTATAATTTAGCAGTGGATAGTTGTACAAAGTGTTTCTTATTACACGACCAGGAAACTAATGAATCTCTTAAGAAATAAAATGTTTCATATGTACTTTTCCTTTCCATTATACATCCCCAAAAATTAACATCTGAATTTGTTTTTTAAAACAAAATCATTTCTAGGAGAAAAAATTCCTAATTCCATTGTTCCCTTTAAATAGATAAAAATTATTTTCACTACTTCTAAATGATATTCCATTGTATTATATTGAAATATTCTAGTTTCTATCACTTAAGAAGTTCCAAAATGTGTGACTTTAATTTTATTCCAAATACAGTTAGCTTCTTCACATGAAGATATCAGACTATATATATTCCTATTAATATAGTGCAACAAAGTATTGTTTACCAGGTAATTTAGTTGATATTATTGTTTTTATTGGTTTCTGAAAGTTCTAAATTCGTTTTATAGAATTTTTTAATCTCCAGTAAGCATAAAAATGTTTTCTACTCCAATGTTAATAACAAAAGTCTTCATCCAATCCCTCCATTACTCATAATCATTACCATAAAAAATTTATGGTCTGGCAGGATTAAGGATTTCTGTAGAACCGACAATCATTCTTTCTATTTCTATAAGAACATATATTTTCCACAAAAAGAATTAGTAGAAAAACATTTTATAATGAAAATATTTATTGAAAATTGAGCGAGTAAAGTAAATAAAGAAAAGTTTAGCAAGAAAACATGAGTAGGAAAACTGTTGTGTAACTGTTTGTATTTCGAAGTCCTCTTTTGATACAAATTGTTGGATCAAAATATACATACAGATGCCCAATTACAAGAGTGTGTGTGGGGGGGGGGGGGGTGAATGGTAGTTTTAAAACCCATTCCATTTTTAAGTCTAAAAGGAAATATATGTTTAAAAAAGTTAAACAAGGCAAATTAACAATCCCTTTTTGGGTTCTAGCTTAAAGGGTTAATTAGAAGGGCCCAGGTCCAAATTTAATAAATCTATACATAAACTAGTTAAACTTAAGAAAACTTATGTAGGTTTTCCTTAGAGAAATATTCTACCTTAAAGTATATAAAATCTTAATTTTTAGAGTAAATATAAGTACAAAAATTATAATAAAATAATACTTTCTTATTTTAACAAAATATAGCAGAAATAAAACATGTAATAAAGAAAGTTAAAATTCAGGAAATATTTCAGCCCAAATAAATGGGTATCCATCAAGATTGGATAAATATCCCTTGATTAATACTTTTAAGAAAGTCTACTTTACCCCCACCAGGGTAGGCCCTTGATAATTATATCTGAATCGATCGTACTATCCTTGAAATCTCTCAAACATTAATGTAGTCAGAACCTCTATATTTCTATCCCTAAAATTCCTCGATTTCACAAAACATTAATCAAAGTTTCACTCAGATGAAAAATTTGTTCACAACTGAACAAGGTGTTCATAGATCGCACAGGGCATGAGAGTCACTCTCTCAGGAAGTCACTTCACAACATCAAAATGTGAAATATCTTGATCTATCGATTGATTTATTGATATTGGGATAATTCAAATGAGAACTTATTTATAGGAAAAAACTCTCATGGTCAGATCCATATTCGAATAGTAATATTTTTCCTTGCAATTCAGAGGGATCTGTTCACATCTCACTTAAATAGCAGTTAGTTGGAAACAAATTATATGAAATCATTTCATCAAAACATTATCATGTGTAATAAATTATGACATGTAAGAAAATAATTCTTAAGTTTGAGTAACTTAAGTAAAATATAATTCGATAATGTTGGAACAAAATCTTTAAGAAATAAAAGATAGCATTAACAAGTATAAATAATCAGATTCGAAATATAATGAGAAATATAGTCTGATTTTATGAGAAAATAGAGCTTGAATTCTAAGGAACTTAGAGTATGAATTCTGAGGAATTCAGAGTATGAATTAAAAGGAATTCAAAGTCTCAATTATACAGAATTTAGATTCTGAATTTAGAAGAATTTGGAGTCTAGATTTTAGAGTCTAAATTTTAGAGAATTAAGAGTCGGAATTTTAGTGAATTTAGAGTCTAAATTTTATATAATTCAGAGTCTAAATTTCCTATAATTTGAAGTTTGAATTTCAGAAAATTCAGATTTTGAATTTCTAAGAATTCAGAGTATGAGTTTCAGAGAATTCATAGTCTGATTTTCAGAGAATTCAGTGTCTTATTTTCATAGAATTTAGAGTGTGATTTTTAGATGAAATAGAAGTCTAAAAACAGAGTTACTAAGTTTCTAAGAAGCTATAAGGTTCCGATGATTGGATAATGATATAATTATTCTTAATGTAATTTTATCTTAATAAAAATAAGGTTAATATTGTATAAGAGACAGTATGAATAAAATAGAAAAGTAAGTTAAGGTTAAAGAAATAAGATTTCCTTAGAGAAAGAAAAAACTATTTAAGGAAACAATGTTTGTGATTTTCAAAACATAAAAAAATGTAAACAATCATAAGATTGATTATAAACATGAACCAATTTTTATTAATTTATTATATAGATTCTAAAAACATAACTTTCTGAAATAGTAAAGAACACCCCTCTCTTTTCCTATATAAACCCACCGAAGATCCCATTCCTCTTCACTTGAAAACATCATATCATGTACCTACTATAACCTACCCTCTCTATAGTCTTGCCAAGGTTCCCCAAGTTCCCAATATGCTCGTCTTATTCTTATGGAATCACCTAATCAAGGTATTATATCCTTTCTTTCTTCTCTTTATTAAAACATCTTCTTCATTTTATGAATTTTATTACGAAATACTAATGTTTGGATTTTTTAAATATTCCTATTACTTTAGATTTTATTTAAAAATTATTAGGGACCTATATCTATATCATTTAGCCTTTTTATGAATCTTTTTATACCATCATTTTGATTCCAAAATCTCACTATGATTTTTCAATGATAGACATTTTTCACTATGAATACCATCACTATATCTACTCAAGCTTATTCACCTAAACAAAACTATACTAATTTTATTGGGCAATTACATGTATGTATTCAAAAACCCTGTTTCATGGTGTTAAATATGATGAAATATGACCCTATATTGAATGATATATGTGTCACAATTATTCATGTTCATGATATGGAAGTTGCTGGTGAGTCTGGAATTATATTGTGTACAAAAGCATTGAGTAATGTTTTGGTCTCATGAAACTTTATGAAATGGATTAGATATTGATCCTAATATATTACAATACTCTTTCCACCATGTAATATTGTCATGGAAGTTATCCTTGACCTATGTTTATGATTTCATGTTTAAATATGTTTCCACATCCCCATGTTTCCTTTCTATTACTGCACTATATAATGCCTTTTTGTTCATGTTTATGAGCATCACCCATTTTATGCCCCATTTAAATGCATATTTTTTAATATGTAATTCATTTTCATGTTATTGTTCTTTTATATTATCTTAAAGGGATGTATGGATTACCCCTTTCTTATGTATTTCCCCATGTTATCCCATATAGTTTTAGAGGACCGATGACTTGTAAGTGCATGTTATGGAAGTTTTTAATAATGTTACTATATCATATGTTCACGATGTTAGGATTTTTAGCTAATCCCCAAATAAACTAGATATATGAATATTTATGTTTTATTATGTGTATTTCAATGTAATAAATCTCAAGTTATTTTGTAATAAATACAGAGGTTGTTTTATATTCTATACTAAGGTCACCCATCATAAAATTTGTATCAGGATAACCTAGTGTAAAAGTTGTACTAGGATTAAAAAACATCATCTATAAGGACAAATCAACATATCCAGAATAATATATTTTATAAATTCACATTTTAATCATAGAAGACATGAAAAAATCTTTTGAACTCATATGCAAAACATTTTCAGATATTAAAATACCCTTTCCCGTTGTAAGCCCACATGAAAAACTAAAATTCCCATAAAATTGAATGAAGGGATTTTAATTGACAAAATATTAGAATATTTGAATTGATTAAAAATATCAAATAACAGTTTTTGACATTGGAAAATATGTTGATGCTGTATACATTAAAATAAAACCTTAATTTTCCATTTTTTAAATAATGTCAAAATTGTCCATAAAAAGATTCCTTTTAAAAACCCTCAAAAGAACGTAAAAATGGCCATAAATCTTAAATTACATTAAACCAAAGTTTTTAGGTTATTTTTAGTCCTTTTCATAATATTTTTAACATTAATTACCAAAGTTAACCTTACCGAGGTGGAAAATATTTACCAAAATTACAATTTATAATAAAAAAATTAAAAGGGAACTACTTAAAAAATTTATACACACTAATTATAAATATATAATACTTTTTCTATTATTTAATTTAAATTTGTGTTGAAAATTAATTTAATATTTAAACACAAAATGTGATAAAAAGGATTTTTAAAAAATATGCCTTTTAGGTATAAAAATCTATTTATTGAAAATTAATTTATAAAACACATTGAAAATACCATGGTTGGATTATTTTTTAACAAAATAAACTATTTAAATTTTAAAACTAATCCAAAATATAAATTTCTTTGTGATTACATGAAAAGAATATATAGTTTCAAATAAAAATCGTTATTTTCATTATTCATTGAAAAATAAATGTTTTTTTGAAAATTCACAAAAATTCACCGAAAGATAAATTTTACAAGATTGTTTAAAAAATTGAATTCATGTTTTAACATTTAAAATTATAAAATTTGGAAATAATTTCTTTCAATCATACCATATAGTACATGTAAACAATTTTGGTTAGAATAAAACTACTTCATTTTTGAGTGGAAAATTACTTAATATTATTATAGTGAATATATCTCTATAAAATATAACTGAATAATATTAATAATCCATGAGAGGTTTTTTTTCTAAAATTTACTTGTCTTTTACTAGGTTCTCCCTATTGTAAATTTCATCATTATAATTTTTTTCCTTACATAAATAAGTGGGCATTATTTTATTCAATGAATTGTATGATTCCATTTTTTCATCTTGAATAAAATGGGTTATATAGAATATGTTAATTTGATAAATTACATTATTCGAAAAAATATTCTCTTTATAGTTAAGAATATGTAGTTTTTTTGCGTCATAATAGATTTTTTTTCCAATCGATGTACTTTATGGTTAAAAATATGAGATTCATCGCACACTTACATATTTGACAAAAAACAAGAAATAAATAGTTTAACAGAGATAAACTTAGATAAAATATAATTTAGTTGGAATATAGTCATAATTTATCAAGGATATCATATGGTCTAATGAATGATGGACTTAGAATCCATTTTTTTTAGAAAAATACATAACAATTTTCCATGGATAAACATTAAGAAAAAATGTTCACCAACCTCAAATGAATTATCTTTCCTCTAGTTATCCAAATAAATTTTTGACTTTCTTTGATCCATCCTATTATGATGGTAAATAATTATTACATTTTCAACCATTTCATAAACCAATTCTAATCCCATAAAAATTCTCTCCCAGATCTCATCCCAACAAGCTAGAGTCTGATAACACTTTTCGTATAAATAATAAAAATATGTTATCTTTATAATTGTGTGAAAACTTTTATAATAGAAATATTTACCAAAGTAAAATTTTAATAAAAACTCCAATGATTATCCCAGATCAAGAACAATGAATGTCTCAAAATTTGAGAATTATTTTCTCGGAATTTACATCATATTGAGGATGAAAAGGTTTAGTGAAATTTAATTTAGTACCCAACAACATTTGAAGTACATTCCAAAAATTAAAAGTAAAACCCATATAATGATTGGATACAATAGTGAGAGGAAATCCATGTGACCTAATTATTTCTTTCACAAACATTTAATAATAATGATCTAAATACTTAATATATTGTAAGGGTATAGAATGAGCAGTATTAGTTAGTTGATCAATAATAACATAAATTAAATCATTACCTGGAGTTATCTTTGGCTATCCCACCATGAAATCCAGGGATATATTCTCGCATTTTCATTTAGGGAATGGAAATGGATAAAGCATTTCATTTGGTATTTTTTATTTAACCACTATAAAAATAAATTATTTCATGATAAATTTCACACTATCTATTTTCATTCCATCTTAATAGCAATATTCCCAATGGCCTATATATATCTTTTTATTTCCATGATAATTGGAAAATAAGGAACTATAAGATTCACTCAACAATACTCTCTTAAACTATGAAAAACAATTCACACATAATCTTTTTATAAATTAGATTAAATGATTTCCATCAACATTAAAATATATAAATTTACCCTTAATAATGTATTCTACCTTTTCTAATAAAAATGATCTTTTTTGAGCTTTTGTAATTAATTTTGAAAGAGTTCATTGTACTAACACTTAAAAAATAGAGGAAATTCTTACATGGAAATTATCTTGGATAAATTTTGTCAAATATTTAAATATAGAGTAATGTTATAAACCTAACATAGTTCATGTAGCATTATCTTTCCAATTGAATGAATAAGCACCTTTATTTTTTTTCCTAGATGGTAATAAATTGTTCAATTGCAATCCTTAATCACTTCAAGTGATCTAAAATTTTATGAAAAATATATATTTAAAACATTACTCCATATAAATCATTCCATTAAATTGTAAATGTATATACCATCGTATCTAATTCTAGATCATGTGTATAATTATTTAACTCATGATATTTTAGTTATGTAAATCATAAACAATTACCTAATTATTCTGTATCAGAACACAAATAGGTCCCTTAATTTAAGAATAAATGTAGATTAAAACTTTACCACTTCTAGAGGGAATGTAATAAACAAGAAAATTCAGAATTATTATTCTCATTAATAAGAAACAATTGTCACACCCTTTTTTCAAGATGAATTTAACTCATTTTCATGTTCAGTTAGTCTGTGGGAAAGACATATGAGTAAGGTTTTCGATATACCGACGGTACTAAACCACTTATCTAAGAATAGAATGAATCTCTATGATATTTACGGTATTTAACATTATTTAGAAACTTTATTTTAAGTTGGTTCAATATATATACTATAGTTATAAGTAATATTCTAGATGAATGTTTTTTTAAAAAAAATAACACTTTCATTATTTTCCATATAGTTTCTTTTATTTTAATGTTTGAAAATAATTTTTATGTGTCTTTCATGACTCCCTTAGTTTTTTATATACCATTATATCATTTATAGACAAAACCAAAAAATTATTTAAAATTTCAAAATATCTATTAGTACAACTGGTGCATTAGATAACCCAAATGGAATAACTTCAAAATTATAATTCTTGTCTCTAGTATGAAAATGTCGTCTTTTGTATCCTACTGTTTCACCTTCAATTTAAGGTACCCTATCCAAAGATTAATTCTAAAACATAATATGTCCCTTGATGATGATAAAATAAGTCACATATATGAGGAAAACAAAACTTTTCTTTAGTAGTGATATTATTCAAGGTTCTCTCAACAATTTCAAATCTCATTGAACCATCAATATTTTTTCCAGAATAAAATAGGTTCAACTGAAGGTGATGTTATTGGATGAATAAAAAATTTATCAAGAAACTAATGTGACTCCTTCATCAATTTGAGAATGTTTACTTAAGACATGAAATAATGGGGTTTTGAAATTGTCTTAGTGTTAGGTAGTAAGCCAATAGTAAACTCAACCTCATGAATAGAAATAAAAATAATAAATTCATCAAAAAAAAAACAACCATATATTCATTCAAAATAGGAACACAAATAATTTGAATAGTTTACATCTTTTGAATAACACGATCTTTGTAACTTTCACTACCACCTTTAATCAATTTTTTAGCTTCTTGATTTGTTATAAATGGTATGAAATCATTGAATATAAGTTTAGTTGATATTTAATTAATCATATCATGATAAACTATAATATAATCCATATATATAATAACATCGAAATCCAGTCTGGGTAGTTTACAAGATTTGTAGGAAAGACCCTACAAATGATAACAATAGTAAGTTTCATATAAATATTGGTTTTTTAATTTTTTCACCAAGAAATTTACCAAATTATATATCTTATTTTCATGAGGTGATATTCCCATTTTACATAAAAAATGATCAAAAATAAAGGAATGTGATGATACAAAGTTAATTATGGCATTGTATTAATTCAAACACGTAACTAACAAACCCCTAAAAAATTCATTAGATAGCCAAACATAAACCATCGTAGTAGAAAATTAATTTTTGAAACCTATTTTCTTTAGATCATGATGATTTTCACAGTGTGTAGTTATCTTTGGATATATAATTGCATAATGAATTAGCTCATTTCATTTAATACCTCTCACTATTGGGTGGATATCTAATTCCATATTCTTATATTTTTCAAGACTATTCTCTTTATATTCATGAGCCACATGACCAAAATTATCACACCGATTAGAATTTTTAGACCCTATAAGACATTCACTAAAATTTTTATTATCGCACATGGTATAATCTTTATGCTTTTTTTAAATTAAAAGAATTATTCTTCCATTCTAACTTGTAAAAACATAGATAAATGTTTTTTTAGGAAAATATTCATACTTGTATCATATTATATGTAATTAAGCTCTTATATATCTATAATTATTAACCAAGATCACCATCAGTCATCTATAACTTCAAAATAGTAAATGGAAATATTTACCTTTTGAAATTTTTAACATTTATCAGTTTAAATATATTTTATAAATAATTGATCCATATTTCACCTACCAATGGATATAAAGTTCCAAAAAATGATAGAGGGAGTTATTTCAAGAAATGTTTCGTTATTTGCATGTTACTTTTTGGAAAATATAGTTTCACTCTAATATGGATTCTATGACCATTTATAACTAGTTTCAACTCATTTATGTCTAAAAGAATTTTCATAGATGCAATCCCAACAATTATTGGCAATTGATTTGGAAGAATATTTTATTTTGGAAACCTTCCAACTTCTCATTCCTATATTCTTATGTGGAAAAAATTTAAAATATAAATATATTAGATAAATAGGAATTATAAGATTCAAATTTCTTAATATTTCAACATAACCATAATGTATGATATTTATAGGGTATTCTATTAATATTATCATAACCAGTAAATTTATCCAAAAGTTCTACCTGATACAAATTATAAGTATCTTACATTATTCATTAAATAATTATACTGTCATTATACTAGAATTGACATTATTGAACTTCAAATGATCTATGATAACTAGTGTTATAGAATAATAGGTCATAGCACAGATATAACAATACCATACATTACAAAGTGTACAAATCAAATCAGTATTAATTTTTTCCATAATATTACATTTTATTTTCATAAAAAATCATTATTAATTAAATATTTAAATCTTCTTTTTTCTTACTCATCCTTAAATCCATTGAAAAACATTTTAACATGTGGTATAAGAACAAAAATCCTAGTTAAGGGCATAAAAGAAAAAATATATTTGACGAGTGAAAATTTTAAAATCTAAATTTTTTTACCTATATCTCAATATTAATTAATTATATGATAAAAATAAAATCCAAATAAAAAAATACAATTTTTACTCCAATAAAACCTTCAAAATTCATATCATTAAAAAAGAGAGACTTTTAGAAACATGGAGCATTATATTTATAACTCATGTCCGAAATAATTGAAACCTAATTAAATCCATAGGTTAACCCCTTTATTAACTGAGTTATTATTTAATTTAAATATAAGTAACATTACCCAATGAATATCAGGCTCACCATTCATATAAGCTTTGTTGGGATCATGCATTGAATGATCATTACCGAGCTCTCCTATTATATATGCTATATCAAGAAAACCCATTGTATAAGATCTATCAGGATCACCCATCATATATAATTATCTAGTAACATATTATGAATTAAGCATCTTATTCATACATATTTTCATCATAAAACCATTGATAAAGTGTTTTAAATCCATTTTAAATAAACTTTTTGTTATAAAAATACTCTTTTCTTTTAAAAACCAATTTTTAATAATAAAATAGCCATAATAAATGAAATAAGTGTTTATATTTGATAAAATAATAGAATTATTTAAATGACTAAAAAAATTAAATAATATATTTAGTGATTATAAAAGTTATCAATGATGTATATGTCAAAAAAAATTCCTTTTTTGATTATATAAAGAAAATCAAAACATTAAATTAAAATATTACTTATGAAAAAAATTAAAATAAAGTCAAAGGTGACATGAATTTTTATTTATAAATAATTTAGGTCTATATATACACATAAATAAAATTATTTTAAAAATATGGACAGGGGAAAACATATTTAGAAAATAAATCATTAAATATTTGAAAATGATTTTTCAAGTTAAAGTGTCCCTTTCCCTGTGTATGAATCACCATTTACATTCTTTATCGTACCTAATTAAAAAAATATATTATTAATTTAATTCATTATTCCATCATCTATAGAAAAATATTAATGAAATAATTCATATCTTTTTTATATTAATTATAATTTTAATACCAACCATGAAGGGTGGTTATGATAAATGAACTACGCTACCATCATTGAGATGATCAGCCATAAGTAAATAAGAGTAATATTTTTTATTTTTCAAAGAGAATGAGGGAAAAAGGTAAGTATGATTTTAACATTCCTTAAAGATGATTATATAATAAATATCATATTATAACATTAAATACACTTATATATATCATCTATTTTATGGTATGAGTTATGATGAAGCACATCACTTTGTCGATGCGGTATATCGACACATACACACGAAATATATTATCATATTTTAAGGGATGTAAATGTACATAAATAGATGATATATTATCGTAAAAAATGTCAATTATGTAGTTATTAATATATATATATATATTAAATCGATAATTATTTCAATATGTAATAGGTGTCGATAAGGAAAATAAATATAAGAACATATTAGTGTTTGGAATTTACTAGTTTTTTTATTTCATAATTCTTGAATAATATTTTAAGGAGGTAGAAAAAAATCTTGTTTAAAAACTATGCCTCTTCTTCAGAAAAACTATTCAGGTTTATTTCGAAAGTTCTATTAAGATAGTTTTTGATCAAAGAATGAACTCTAGGAAATGTCAAGAGAAGTTTTTAGAGATATTTTGGTAGGTATTGGAAAATGTAAAGTTCCAAAAATGTGTGAGGAAGAGAGGAGAGCAGGTTCCCTTTTATAAGTGATTGGACGAGCACTCTTGGAATTTAATAAAGTATTAAATTAATATAAATTAATTTTATTGAAAAACGGATCCAAAAGAATTTATTTTGAATATTAGGTGGGGATGGGTTTATTTCATATCATTTAATAAAACATGTACTTTTTTATGTTTTGTTTAAACCCTTATCTCTTTATTTTAACCCTTGTCAACCCTTTTGTTCATTACCACGATATCAAGGTTATTTACAATTAAGGGGCCATGAAAGTTACTATAAAAGGAAAAGTGTCCCAAAAATGAATGATGGATGATATTATCCACCGTATCCCAATCACTTGTTTGATTATTGGGGTTTTAAGAATTCTTAATCATTTAATAATTTTTTATTATAAAACATCATTAACGTAGTTTGGGTACTATTTATTTAATTTGACATTGACAAAAACTTGAAAAATGATTAATTGGAAATTAAATTTTTTAATAATTAATAATATGTTATATTTATCTATAAAATTATAGGGTCACAAAATATCAACCACAAAATTTTACCTCTAAAGTTTTGAAAAAAAATTAATTGATTTTTATACTGATTGTACAAGAACTGTGTCAAGGTTTTTCAAGAATTTAAGATAATTATTTAATAAAAAATAAAAATAATGATAATATTATTTTCATTAAAATAAATAGAGGTATATTTTGTACTTTATTTTTACTTAAAATGATATATTTCATTTTTGATGTAAAATATGTTTTTTTTTCAAAAATCGGAATAATGTATAATTTCAGTCAAACTCCATTCATAGAAGAGATTAAATTCATGTGTTGAGGTTATTTTTAGACCTAATATTTTTAAATTTATCCTTAATTAAATGGTTTACCCTTATTATGATGGAAAATTTTTACTAATGTTACAATTCATACTAATAAGTAATAAAAGTTACCTATTTACCATATTTTGAGCTCATAATTCCAAAAATAGAATCCATTTTTCAATATTAAAATTCATTAAAAATAATAAATCAATTTAATATTAAAATTCTAAACAAGATGAAATGACTTTTTTTAGTAAAATTCCTTTTTAATAAAAAAGCATATTAATAAAAAATTCCATTATAAAAATCATTAAAAAGACCCAAAATTGATTATATTTAATAAAAATTAACTAATTATATTTTTAAAATCAATACATATTAAAATTTCAATTTGTAAATACTTTAAAAAAATTAAGGTTTCTAATAAAAACATGTATTTTTCATTATTCATTAAAAAATGAAATATTTATAAAAATTCATTAAAACACACCAAAAACTTACTTAATATTCTCATAGTGAATATATACCTTTAAAGTCTAAATAATTAATCTTTATAAGGCATAAATAATATTTATTCTAATATCACATGGGTAGTAATAATATAATATTTCATCTATAATAAAATCATTTATGTGATGATTTAATGATTGTATAAAACATCTTAGACATACTACAGTTCTAAAAATGGAATTTCAAAAAGACATCTAAAAGTATGCAATAGAGATTATGTGTACCTTAAACATCTGTACCGGGATTTAATGTAGTTCATGCAGAGGAATTCAATTTTCCTATTAATCTTGGAGGCCAGTGATGCTCATCATGTTAGCTAGTCCTTAGATTCGGGAATTGACTTGGATAATGGAAAATTCCCCCACACAAAAGCGTATCCCCCAGGAGTGTCTAGTTAATTCTGCCATCTTAGGCCTACTCATCTCACTTTATAGTAATGAATGAGTCAATTCTCAACTAACCCCTTTAAAGGTGATCACCACTAAAGGAATATGTGTCATAGTTAAATCCAATTTACAATAACCATATATGGATGGATTTCATGGAAAACCACTTACTCAATATTTTACCTATGTTTTACTATATCATCTTTCACTTAGAATCATCTCTTGGGTTAGAAATGAGGTTCTATATCCTTAATACCAAAGGCAACTAAAATAATATCAAAAAATGACTAAAATATCCTTATTTATAAACACTAAGAATATTTTATAAATTAATATTTACAGTATAATAATATCATGATATAATAAATATGTCATAGAAAAAGTCACACAAATAAAGGATATGACTGTTCACTATCTTGATGACTAGCTACAAAGAAATATTATTTTAAAATAGTTATTGATATTTCTCCATAACTATGATTCTCTAGAAACACTTCTACACACATGATATGATATCATATTATTTATATTTTGGGGAATATAACCTTAATATTATGGTGAGCTCAAATTCTATGTTTGAGAAACTTATCATCCCTTCATAACAGTTAGATCACATACAAGATTGAAAACATGTTTAGGTGAGAAATATGATTAAAAAAAATCATGGGATCATAAAACAAAATCATAAAACCTGATTTTACTTTTATGGTCTTGGAATAGAAACAAAAGGTAAAATAACGGTAATTAAATCAAATGTTAGAATAATATAACTAAAATTTAAAAAAATCATGAAATTATAACTTAAGATAGTAAAATATATTTAGAATGTTAAATATCATAAACAGTTTGGAACATAATTGATATATATAACATCTTATGAAATATTATGTGGCCTAACCATAAGCATAAGTAAGAATTTCATTTTGGATTAGGTATCACCACCTGATTCCCGTAGTAGAGGATCCATCAATACTAAATTCCTATAGTGGAGCGATCTTTCTATACAAGATTCCAATAGTGGAGGAAGATTTACTCTCTCAATTCCCATAATGATCGTATTAGATATTAAAACATAGAAAATTCATTGAAGGAAGATTTATGACCTCTTAATTTATTATCCCTACAAATGAGGTCCACATAAAATAAAATCATTCATCTTGGAATTAATAATCCTTGTACTAAAAATGTATTTCTCAAATTTTACAAATGGTATCACATAAAAAACATGATCAATTGATAAAAAAACAAGATTACCAAAAATTTGTATTTAAAATAGGACTTATAAGTTTTTTATGAACCATTAAATCATATATAAAAATCCTTAAAAAATGGAAGAGAAATAATAAAAATATTTTTTCCTAAGAAATCATTTATTCATATCATCCATAAATGATGTGATTTTCAAGAAACCATAAAAAACCATTTTTTTGAAAATGAATAGAAAAAACCATAAAAAATTATTCAAAATAAATATAAATAAATTCTATTTGAAATAAATAAACTCTATGTACAAAATTTAGATTTAATTGAGGAATGTCATTCAAAAAATATTTGTTTAAGTTTTTAAAAATGCCTTGTTTGAAAACTCAAATTGATAGATGTATGATAGTAGAAAAGTTTTGAAATAAATTAAATGTGTAAAAAGGATCAATAGAGATAAAAATATTTAGTTTCTAATAAGGAATTGACAACATTGGTATGAGGTAAAAATATATATGTAGAAGAAAAATTCAATAAAATAAATCAGAAAAATTATTAACAAAAATGAATTGTCATCTAATAATAAAATCATGAAGGAATAATACTTTGGAGAGAAACATGACATCAAAATAAAATAATTTGGGAACAAAAAAAAACCTTATAACCAGTTATAATATATCAATATTGAAATATAATATTTAAAGAGATGTGATTATAACCCCCAAAAAAGATATGAGTCCTGAAAACCCCTTACAGATAGAGTAACATTTAAACCCAAACCCATGGAAAGTGATAAATATTGATGTTGGAATTAATATAATACTAAGAAAGGTAAATCAGTGTATAATATAATCAATAGGTAGTACACACACCATTTGAATGATACTAGGTTCATAAAAGAAATCTTTTTTCAAAGAAATAAATTTTTATATGAAACCCTCACCTTGTTTTAGATTTGTTCTTTGTATATGCTTAAATTGTTGAATAATAAAGTTATGATTATATATATACTTCTAGGAACCATATTATTTAATAATTAATATAATATGTAACATTTATTATCATATTCTATTTAATTATTTATTTATTTTATATTTTTTTATGATTTCATGGAAATTGAATGAGTTTCATCTTATTTGGTAATTTTGGCTATCAATGATGACATTTTTAATAATAAGGTAAATACATTATATGAAAATTAAATAACCAAAAAAATATATTTAAATTATTATTATCCTAAAATAATATTATTATTTAATTTCATAGAGTCATTCTTGATAGTGTTTTATAACATTTAATCAATTTGGTTGTTAAACAAACCCAAATATGAACTCTTTATATTTCAATGGGATAATATGGTAAATAAATTTGATAATATCATTATAAAAATAGAATAATGTTGTTATTTAGGTGTTTTATATTTTTTAATAATAATTTAAGTGGTTTTTATAATTAAATAAAATCAAGATGAAAAATATAAAACCTATCTTCAAGGAGGGGTAGTCCACACAACACACATATAATGCTCTTTTATTTTAACATGTGAATATAAAGGAGTAAATAATATTTTTTAAAAATAATATAATAAAATTTAAATATTAAAATATATTTTTCTAATTATATTAATGATGTTATAGATGTTTTATAAAGTAGTAGAGTAAAAGAAAATATTAATAGAAAGTAATAATCCTATCGTAAGCTTGTGTTTTCTCCTAGAATCCTTATTAAAGATGAATGAATTGAGAAAATTAGTGGAGAAAAAGAAAATATAAATGGGAGCGGGTCCTAGGAGAAAAAATATGCTCTATTTTTTGGGATAAATTCAGATGGAATGTGAGACACGAAGTGGTGAGAATGTTACTGTTTTTCAAGGGAATAAGGGCAGTTTTGGGAGTAACCCTCAAAATTTCACTAATGTAAAGTTACTATTCAATGGTCAATGGATAAAAAATTAAAATATAAGTGATATGAAATTTTGGGTTTAAAATCACCACAACTACTCATTTATGAGGATAGCTTGACTTTTTTATGTCATTTTTTTACTTTTGTACTTTTTCCCTATTTTACTTTTACCCAAGTAATTGAATTTTATCCATAATAACAAAATATGATGATAAAAATTAATATTTTACCTCAGAGAAAATTTTATTCTGCTAATTTAAAATTTAAAAATAATTCTATCAATGTAAATTTTAAAAGGATTGAAATGTTAATTTTAAGAAAAGAGAACATGACGTGTAAATGTATATTTTTTTTATAAAACATGTGTTTTAAATATTAAATTTTATGTGTAAGAAATATTTATTGAAGTTATAAATTTTCATGCAATAAATTCAATTATTATTAAAAAAATAAGTCATGAGTATTTTATGGGAATCTCATATAGAATCTCACATTTCAAACACTTTATTCAAGGAAAAGTCCAAAAACAATTTTTAATAAACCAAAATTTTTATTTATTTATAATTTTTTCCAATAATATTTATAAGATAAAATAATATTTTAGACATCTAGTATACACTTAATTATTGAAAAAATAATGAAAATTATAATTTTCATAAAATCATATATTTAAGTAAAAATTAATCTTTATAGAAAATAACTATAAAATTCATACTATTTAAACTTTTATATTCTAAATCCAAAAATGGTATTAGTTTTATCTAATTCTTATTGTGAAACTTATATATTTATTATTTTAAATGAAAATAAAAAATATAATGGAAAACTAATTTTATTTAAAAAATTAAATTTTTAAAAATTAACTATTCCTAATATTATTCCATATAAATTTATAATTTCAAAATATGTTAATATATTAGTTCACATAAAATAATATTTTAGAGGTGTTCAACACTATTGGAAAATTACCTGATACACATGGTTAGGAACCGTGGGTATTTCCCATAAAACTCTAACAGCTTAAGCCATCAATATAGCTCTGAACTATAGCCACGGTTTGAAAATTCTATACATATGGTTATGAATCATGGGAATATGTGTATTCGACTATGTTAATAACGATATAACCACAGTTTGGAAACCTTGGGGGTAGGATTTGAAAAACTACATTCCGACAGTTTTGGTCCAGGGACCAAATCTGTAATATGTACGCACCTAACCACGAAAACACATTGGGTTATCTCTATAAAGATATATATTTACGTATATATATTTCTCTAACATGTGGCTATATATGGAGAACCTTGGAAATAGGTTTTCCTCAGGAATTTTTTTGTCCCATGGAAATTTTTTTCACCACGCTTATGTGGGAAAGGAATACCCATGGTTCATCAAAACCATGGATATAAGGATGAACTATACTAACTATTTTTAAAAATCCATGAGTATATTATTTAAATCAAATCCAATATTCATGGTTTTTTTAAAACCATGGGCATATGTCTGATTTATAACCTTGTTTTTCTAGAGAAATGTTGGAAGATGTCTTGAACTCAAACCTATACTCACAATTTTTTAAAATCCATGGGTATAGGGGTGACCTATACCCACTAGTTTCCAAGAACCCCGGGTATAGGGTGGAATTAAAAACCGATACACATTGTTTACCAAACTTTTGGGTATAGGTTCCAAATCATTCCTTATACACAGTGTTTTTAAAAAACTGTGGTTATAAGGTCATTTTACTGTAGTATAATTTAATTTATTAAAAAAAATACACTATAACTAACAATGCTTTCCCTTGAAAAAAAATTAAATATTACTTTCATAAAAAATATTATTTAAAATAGACAATTAAAATTAATTATTTATATTCTAATATATACAATTTTTTTCCCTTCTATTGAATTTTTTTTTGAATTTTATATATACATAATATCATATTTTAATAATAAAAATATCTATATTTATATGAAATACATAAACAAACAAACAAATATATATATTAATATTATATTTATTTACACTATGAATTTTGAATTTATTACTAAACTATACTTGACTTTAGTATACCTATTATATACATAACCAACTGCCATATTTGTAACATCCACATTCTCAATGACCTTTCTTGCAATGAAAATACTTTAGTCACATATAAAAAGACTTTCTAAATAATTTTTTCATTCCACTCTCATAGCACACAGAACAATTCTTATTTTATACTTTATAATATTCATAACACTTTCTCCGTTCATGATGATCATCTTCATTATATGTTTTTTTTGGTTATTTGTGATTTTGAAAGTTCATAATGATTACAGTGATTTCCTAGTATTGAATATTTTATTAATTTATATATATATATTGACCACATATTTATTTACTTTGAATTTTTTTACTTTATCCATGGAGGTTAATAATCCATGGTGTCAAAAACATGGTTTATTATTTTTTACAATATCACACATATAAATAAATTATGTATTATTTATTTATTTTATATAATATATGAATTATATAGTAATACATTTTTATTCCTTTAACCAAGTAGAAAATAAGAATTCCAGTATTAGAAAAAATGGTTTTTAAAAATAATATGCTTCAAAAAAACCTTAGTTGTTACAATTGTATCATTGAATAACTATAAAATATTATATGTACAAGTATTTACATGAATTTATTTCTACTACCTATTCTTATTGGAATTGAAGTACATGACCAACCTCTTATAAGAGGGAAGTTTAATTTGGATAATGTTTTTTAAAGGAATAAATTTCCCACCACTTGTGTCTTTTTCTATCTTATATCTGGGAAAACAAGTGGTATGAGATTCAAACAATTAAGATATCGATATTGTAAAGTTAAAGCTTGAGGCATAATTTTCAACGATAGTATATTTACATCCTTAAAAAGATAGAGAGAATAATCTAACTAGACAAATTACAATGTTTTATATGAGATGTGGTATGTCTATAATTATAAATTTATGTTTTAATGGTGAAGATTATGGTTGTGAGATGTCTAGAATGATTATTTATGTAATGAATCATTTAATTAATGTTTTTATAAAGGTGGTAAAACCCTATAATATTCCTAATGGTTAACCAAATACTTATAATTATAATCAAGAAATTTATTATGATTTAAAATTTTATATTCTTAATACTATCATTTTGGTATTAGAATAGATGCGTTCAATAGAGTTTCTCAATGTGCTAATAACTATGATATGTGGGAGATAATTATTATTGGCAATGAAGGAACTGAAAATGTATGATAGTTAATATAAAATTCTAAAATTCTGTAATTTTATACATTAAAAACATTTTTTAGAGATAAATTCAGTAATATTAATGGAAGACTCACTGATATAGTGAAAAATGTGGTTGATTTTGGAGCTGGTGTAAAACAATAATATCATTATTTGAATATTCATAGAGTTATACTTGTTAGATAGAGTGGAATCTCTACTGGTATTATAAATTACACACCCATTAAACATCAAAAAATTAATAATTTAATTGGAACATTCACAATTTATGATGCATAGATGAAATAAAATAATGATGATAAAATGGTAACCGATAATGAAAATGGGGCTTTTTACATTTCTACATTAAAAGATGATAAAATTCCAAATAATTTTTTTTGCTAATATGATAATTTATAATTACATTATTCTAATTCAATATCTTAACATGCTTAATTATGAAAATATTCAACTAGATTTACAATATATGAAATAGAGATTTTCCGAACGATGAAAAAAACATGAAATATGTGACGTTCTATAACTATTTGAAATAAAGATATGTTATAATTGACTACACTCTACTCAAATATGAAATGAAAGCATGAAAAATAATATTACAAGAAGAATGTATGTAGACATTTAGAGGATTCTATTGAGTTTTCCTAAGTATTGGATTGATGAATCCAAATCTTTCATCTAATAAAAATGTAATTTCATGTCTTATGGATCGAACTGAAGTTGTACAATTTAATTTAGAATGTAAAAACTATTATTTTAACATGATGAAAATGTAGTTTTTCATACTTGAAGATAAATATGATATTATAAATAAATATAATACACTTCTAAATAATTTTAATGATTTTTTAAACTAAAAAATATGAATTATCTCAACTTTTTTAGAACTTATGCTTAAACTTCAAAAGGTTAAATATTCTTATGCATTACATTATTATATATTAAAAAATTTAATAGTTAATGTTGGCTCTTTCAATTTGTATTCTAGTATGTTTACTAATCGGAAATATTATATTAAAAAAATTATTAGTTAAAATAAATACAATAAATTTAAACAAGATATTAAAATAATTAAGAAAGATATAGAGATTTAAATGAATTATTTTGTTCCTATTTTTAATAGTAATAGCAAGCTAACTATTATTGAATTTCATTATGGAAATAATGGAAATTATGTAAATGATTTTTTTAAAATTCCTTATTTTTTGGTATTAATAATTCTTATATTTTCGATGATTTTCCTCTCTCCAAGGTTTTAATTTCAATAATAAATAAAAAGATCTGGTTATATAAATTACTTATTTCTTACACAGATGAACCAAAATTAATATGGGAACCAAAAAGAATTATTGTTTAGTATTTTTGTAATAATAAAACATAATAACTATAATTCAAAATCATATAGTTGAATCTAAATATATTTTTACTTATTAATTTTATAAATCGTATTAATGTTATTAAAGTAAAGTAGATAATGTTAAAGGAATGATATTTGGAGTTTGAATTTTTTGGAATCTATTAAGTATTTCTTTAAATTTTTTCATAATTATAATAATAGTTCAATGTGCACTAACAATTATATACAAGGGGAATCTTTTATAATTATTTTATTCTTTTTTCTATATGTGTTTATTTGATTTTATATGTAATGAAATAGAATGACAACATGAAATATTTTATTATCTTTTGGTTATCAAGATTACTCTTTACAAATTTTTTATGAGTATATTTGTATGAGCATGTTTGAATATTTTTTTGTAGTGAACACATATTCATTATCATATGATTTGGTTTTTATGAATTGTCTCAATTTTTTATTTAATTCAACAGATGTTTTTTTATTTCTTGTGATCAACTGATATCTGAATTGAGAAATAATGTCTTGGTATCCATAAGAAAATACTAATTTTATGTAGTATACATGTCATGTGATATAACTAGTTTTTCTTAATTCCTTGAATATTTTACATTGTTTGATGGAATTATTTTGTTAATTTCCTTATATGTTAGAAAATAAAATTAATGAATATTCTATTTTCTATCATTTAAAGAAAGTAATGTTTCACTATTACATTTTTTTAGATGAAAAATATTGTTTTAATAGGGATAATTTTTTGAATTATAATTTGATTATCATTAGAGAGGGATTTTTACTTTTTTATATTAAAGAAAGATTGATTTGTTTCTTCTATGTTATATATTAAAAATTATGTAATATTAATATTGTTATGATATTAGATTTTTATCTTGAATGACTACTATTTTAAAAGATCGAGAATTAAAAATTATATCATTTTATTAAAATAATTTATTTGATATAATTTATTATTTATTAATAGGGGATGAATTTCTATTTTGAATAATACATATCTTTATTGCTTTTATTTTTGCAAGGGGAGAGTGTATTGCTTATGTTTTTTTATTTGCACTAATTTTTCTCATTTTAATCCTTATTAAAAGGTATAGATTATTTTTGATGTGTTTAGGTTTTCAAATTATTTAAATTTCGAGAATTTAAAGTGTCTCCATAAAAATTTATTCAGGTTTTGATAATTATGATTCCACTCAAGCTATTAAATTACATTCATTATTATGTTATTCACTACCTTTATCTATCATTTTCTTTTATAACTATTGTTAGTGCTATTATATTTTCTAATATTTTAAACATTTTTATTAGATGTTGTTCATTTTTATTTTCTATTCCCATTGTTTATTTATTTTTAATTTTTATTATTTATTTATCATTCTGGTTTTGTAATATTTTATATTGGAAAAATGTTTCTAAGTATAAGTACTTTTTAATAAAGAATATTCCAAAATATTGATTTTATTAAATATTTTTTGTATAGGAAATACAAGGGAGTAAGTAATTAGATTTAAAATATTAGAAAATGAATCTTTTGTATATTTTGAGGTGAATATTTTGATATTATGTATTGGGATTTGGGAAATATTTATATGTGCCTTATTTTTATATATTCTATTTATATAGGATTGAGATCTTACATTTATTTTATTTACTTTTATATGTGCCTTATATGCATGACACGTGAATCTCTAATTGCCTAAGATGATGCAGGTATGAAACTTCCTTACCATATCAGTCCAAGATAATTATTTTTAAAAATTATCAAAATCAATAAAATGTGGAAAATAAACCAGTCAATCAAGTTGAAATCATATCAATTGTAACCTCTAATAGTACGAACATCAATTCCCAACCATACCCACTTGGTGATTTCTCATACATGAGGTGATCAATCCCAAGCATGATTATTAACCCAAGTGCCAAAACATTCCTAGTCTCCTATCTACCAACCCTGAAACAATAAGTCAAAGGAAAAGAAAACCTCTAATACCACTTTATAACGTCCCGAACATGCTCAGCCCTGAACCGGTGGCCGGACCGGTCGCCACATGACCTTGAGTGCATCTCCCCATATGCGAGAGGCTAACAAATAGTAGCGAGGGTCTCAAGATAATTAGTAGGGAGACTTTACCCTCTTATTAGAGTTTCACAGTAGTATATCAGAGTAAATAACAAATAATGGAAATAAATAACAGAAGCATTCTATTAAATGATAAATAAGTGGAAGGAAAATTTTTAAAATCTTAAACAAAGAAATGGACAGTGCCAATTATATAGCAGATGCATGCATGACAAGCTAATGACACAAAAATGGAAAACATTGAACAAAAAATCATTTTGAACAATCGATTACAAAAAATAATAAATAATGACTCCAAGCCCTGAGGGCTGTCTCCTCGAGTATCCCAAGCTTCCGCTTGGTCCTTTGCTCCTATCGTCCAAGTAAATGAAAACAACACAATCCTGCAACCAAATAGAATCTACTCGGGTACCCCAGTGCAATGGTAGCCCGAGTAGGGTGTGAGATATAAATATCAGTAGGCCGAGTCCACCAGTGTCTACCCCTAATCCAGAAATTTAACAAGTAATTTAAACCGTGTGAAAGCATGCATAAATAAAGTAAGAAGTACCAATTAACTATATACCCAAGTACCTAATTCATCCCTCAACTGGTGTCAAAACATTAATTATACATTTGTCTTGCATAATCAACAATCATTACATAATAATTTTTAATATTCAATTAATCAAACCTTATTAAATTAATAATGTCTCCAGATTCTTCATAATCCCTACATCCCCCATATAAGTTACTCGGGACATATGTCTTTAAATTCCATCGATGTAATCAATATAAAGAATGAATCCAAGCTTGTTATTTGGCTTGGATAACATGTCATAAGTTATTCAATTTAATATTTTATATACTATGTCTGAGCCCATCCACTAAAATTTTGATTCAAACTTGGGTACATCCACTAAATTTGATTCTCCCAATTTATTAATAAATATGAACCCTCTCCCATATTAAATTCACAAAACATTATTTTCCCCCTGTTTTTGTTATCCATTAATTCATTTCATGTACGACCAATTGAACCCACAGTCCAATGTCAATTAATGGGTATAGAACATCATGTCTAGCAACCTCTTGAGTATTTGGAGCGTCATTATTTTTCTCACAACCCATGGGTATTTGGAGAATCAATGCCTAAACCATAAAAGAATATTTGCATGCAAGCTGGGTGTAGAACGCCATGTGTAACACCCCTTGAGTATTTTGAGCTTTAGTCATTCTCTCACAACCCATTTATCATCCATACGTATATATTTATCGTTGGTGAAGAATGCCATGTCTAGCACCCCGTGAGTATTTGGAGCTTCAGTCCTTGTCTCACAACCCATTTATCAATCATACATATATGTTTATCATTGATGTAGAACACTATGTCTAACACCTCAAAACCATCCATTAATTATTTCATAAATTTATTGATCCAATCCGTTAATTAATTCAAAAACTATTTAACAACATAAATAACCCATCAAATAAGTCAAAAATTAATTATCTATTCCAAAAGAACATAGTAAATAATTATTTAACAATTAATTACTCTTAGAAATCCAACTAAATAATAAACTCAAAATTTAATTATCTACTTTATTTAACAAGTCTAAAACTGTCCACATAATTAGTGATTCATCCAGGACTTTAAAAATTTACATTTAGGTTATAATCATCTCAAAGTGTGCTGAACAAAGCCTAGATATTTTGAAATCATCTCACACAACATATCATATTTTTTTAACAACTCCATTCAAGAAAAATTAAGGTATCGAAAAATAACATGCATGAAAAGGTACCCTTGGAAAATAGTCATAACAAACAATCAATTCACAATCTTAATTAAATGCATTCAAGTTAATTAATTCAACAATTATTTAATTAATTAAATCCTATCTATTTAACCAATCATCAATTAATTATCCATTTACCATTTAACATTTAATAATTAATCCATCCATTAACTATTACCAGTTTTCAATATATATTTGGAACAAGTCAAATATTCAATATTCTCAATAATTAGTAAAATACAAAATTTTATTACTACTAATGACTTGATAATTAATTCTACAATTAATCAACCTATTACACATTATTCCCATCCAAATAACTTTACTATTTAAACATATCAATTTAAACAAATTAGCTAAACAGGCTTAAAATCAACACATGTTCAAGTCCTCATTTATCTCATATGGGGGGCGTCATTTGATAACATAAAAAGTGTCATGCATCAACATATCATAATCATGGAAACTCACATTCTCAATTTATTTAAAGAAGTTACAATTATTAAATAAAGTGTTATGGATTTGGGACCCTACCTCGTGGTGGCACCATTTTAAATCCGAAGCCCTTTGAAATACGTGGTGGAAACCAGTAAACAACTAATCCACAATTGCATGCGCACAAACCTTATATATATGTATATATATGTATATATATATATATATATTCTCATGTGTGTCCTACAAAAATATACATAAAATTCAAAATATTAAACAGGTACCCAAAATCAATGTAGTAAGGACCAACACACCTCTAAATAGGTATCAGTGCTCATATTAATTATCAAAATCTTAATTGAATGTTGTGAAACAATACCACGATTATATAACCTTACCCAAAACATGACGGAAAAGAGAAAATAAAACTCATCAACCTTTCCATTGTCTGTAGATGCCGGAATACGTTCCAAAGGATCTATAGGTGCCCCTTGCAAATCCCTAGAACCGAATAAAGATGGAAACACAATAAAACCCGAAATGTAGGGTTTTGGCTGAGAAAACAGGGTGAGGGATAATCCAAATGTCTGATGCGAATCACAAAACAAATGTAGGTGGACTCACCTGGCTGAGACTGATATGATTTGATTAGACACTGGGAGGATTTGATTGCGCAATGAGGAGCCGGTGAGGGGGGTGTAGCACACCTCAAAGGACGGGCCTCATGAATTTTTGTTGTTCCTCCCGTATGGTAGTGTATCACCCTCATGTTCTATCCACCAATTATCAATTACATAGAAGATAAACTAATAGTCTTATTATAATAATAATAACATTTATTATTATCATTTAATATAATGTTACTCCATTAACCAACCATTAAATAAATTCTTCACAATTACATCTGAAACACCCCATTAATCATCGAATAAAATTAATAAAATAATAGTAATAATATCCCTATTATAATTATTAATAAATATTTACATTATTTAAAAATAAAACTAATAGAAAAAATCATTTTAAAAATAAGGTAACCGCACAGCTGACTCGCACCATTCGACCAACTATGCACAACCCGATATCTACATTTAAAATGGATTAATTATATTAAACATAACTGCACATTTTATCCGTATTTAATATTACCATTTAAAATTACCCTTCTTCAAAAATTTCCAACTCCTCATTTACACATTATTTAATTAAATTCATTCAAAAAATTTAATTAAATAATTTTCCAACATCCTGTATTTTTAATTGAATTCACTCAACAAAATTTAATTAAATATAAAAACTCCAAATAATCATTATTTATTTAATTATCACAACACAAATTAATTAATAAAAACCCCATCTTCATTGTGATTAATTAAATTCCTACTGACCTTTAATTTAATTAAATGAAATCCCAAAAAAATCCATTTTTATTATTATTCATAATAATTATATCAACCACTCATAAAACCATAATAATAATAATTACATTATTATTATTATTGTTATTATTATTCAACCTTAGATAAAAACCAACACCTATTATTAAGTAAAAAACTTCTTAATTAATTACGAAACTTCTTATTTAATTAGACGTTTCTTTGAGATACCCAAAATCCTCATTAAATTCACATTACTATTACACCTCATTAAACATCAAATTAAAGTCTTTTAACATAAAAGTTACACCCCATTTAATTAAAAATGATTCTTCATTAACTATTCTCTTAATAAACATTTCATAATTAATTATGAAACTCCAGATTTATTACAATATCAGTGGTCTCATGTGCCTAGTGACAAGAAGCGGAAAATGGAGAACAACATGGGTGGTTCGTCAATGAAATCCCCTGATGGAAAGAAGCCTCACTTTCCCCTTTACAAGAATTGTATGAATAAGCATCTTGGTGACTATCTCAAAGGAACCTCGAATTGCTTTAAATGCAGAAAGTTTGGTCATCTGGCCCAGAACTACTGAAGGGATATGAAAAATCCACCTAATGTTGAAGAATAACGGAAGGTTCAGATCAACACTCAGCCTGCAGGGTAGTGTTTTAACTGCAAGGAGCTTGGGAATTATGCGAACAATTTCCCTAAGCTGAGGGTTGTCAGAGGAAATTAGAAACAACCTCCAAGGCAACATGGAAGGACTTATGCTATCACTACTACTGAGGTGGATCCGGAAAACAATGTGGGGATAGGTACACTTGTTATTAATTCAAGAATAGAGAACGTGCTATTTGGTTCTGGTTCTACGCATTCTTTCATATCATGCAAGTTTAGTAGAACTATTCAAACACCACCTCAAAAATTGGAGGAAAAGTTATATGTGAGAACAACAAATGGGGAAATTATTTCATCCATGGTTTATAACTCCTCCCCGGTTAATGTTTGTGGACTGAACCTCCTAGAAAATCTTGTCATACATCCTTTAGTAGAGTTTAACGCTATCTTGGTCATGGATTGGCTATCTTTATACAAGAACAACATCAACTGTCGGGAAAGGGAGATTTCTCTTCACATCCCGAAGCATCCTCCGATTATTTACAAGTGGAAGGAGGAAGATGAGTCTTCTTTAGAATATTCGTCTCAAGTTTGGATATTACATCCTTATGATCATGCATACCTACCTGAAATTATTGAGACAAATGTGAGAATCATGCTTGAAGACATGCCCGTCGTGAGGGATTACACTGATGTATTCCCTGAAGAGTTTCCTAGTATTCCCCCTAACCGAGTGGTTGAGTTCTCAATTGAACTTATACCTGGATCTCTACCAATATCAAATACACCTTAAAGAATGGGTACCATAGAGATGGAAGAGCTGAAGAAGCAGTTACAGGAGAATATATAGAAGGGTTTTATACGCCCTAGTGCTTCACCGTGGGGTGCTCCAGTCCTGTTCGTCAAGAATAATGATGGTTGAATGCTGCTCTGCATTGATTATCGTGAGCTCAATAAAATCACTATAAATAACAAGTATCCCTTTCCATGGATAGATGACTTGTACGATAATCTTCGTGGAGCCAGTTATTTCTCTAAGGTGGACCTTCGGTCAGGATATCACCAACTAAAGTTGAGGAAAGAAGATGTACCCAAGACTACCTTTCAAATGAGGTATGGAAACTATGAGTTCATAGTGATTCCCTTAGGACTCACTAATGATCCAACAATTTTAATGTATTTAATGAATAGATTATTTAGAGATTACCTCGACAAATATGTGGTGGTCTTTATTGATGACATTATGGTATACTCCAAGAGCTCGGAGGAACATGAGAAGCATTTAGAAATTGTGTTAATAATAGTGGGAAGGGAGAAGTTGTATGCAAAGTATAGTAAATGTAAGTTCTGGATGGAGGAAGTATCATTCTTGGGGCATGTTATCACCAGGAAAGGGATATCTGTGGACCCTTCCTAGACAAAGGAAACTGAAGAGTGGCCGAGGCCAACTTTTGTAATGGAGATCCGCAGCTTTTTTGGTCTCTCCGGTTATTATCGATGATTAATGAAGAACTTTTCACGATTTTCAAACCCAATGACCAAGCTGACATAAAAGGGAGTAAAGTTCGTCTGGACACAAGAATGTGAAGACTATTTCAAGGAGTTGAAAAAGGGGTTTATCACTACGCCGGTACTCACACTCCCTTCAAGTGGAGAACTCATTGTGGTGTATAGTGATGCTTCTAAGAAAGTCCTAGGTTGTGTGCTAATGAAAAATGATAAAGTGATAGCCTATGCCTCAAGGTAGCTGAGAATCCATGAGAAAAACTATCCCACACATGATCTGGAGTTGGCGGTTGTGACCTTTGCATTGAAAATCAGGAGACATTATCTCTATGGGGAAAATGTGATATATACACTGACCACAGGAGTCTCAAATATATATTCACATAGAAAGAGCTTAATATGCACCTAAGAAGATGGATAGAGCTCATCAAGTATTATGACTGCTCAATCCACTATCATCCCGGTAAGAAAAACAAGGTGGCAGATGATCTAAGTAGAAATGATCCTGCATCATTATCAGTGATGAGAATTGAAAAGGACCCAATCTTCTTAGATTCTAAAAGGATGGAAATGAGAATCCTTAAGGGAGGAACATCATCAATCCTTTCTCAAATGATTTCTCAACCATCCCTCATGGAGAAAATAAAGGTTGCTCAAAGAAGGTATGTGGAAATTCAGAAAAGGGTGGAAGCTATTAAAAATGGGAAATCCTCTGATTTCAAAATTGATGAGGAATAAGTTGTAAGATTTGGGACACGATTATGTATGCCATATGATCCAGAGATTAAGAAGGAGCTATTGAATGATGCACATAGCTCGAACCTCTCTATCTATCCGGGGAGTACCAAAATGTACTGTGATCTCCAAGAATACTTATGGCGGGATAACATGAAGAAGGAGATTGCGGAATATTTAGAAAGGTTCTTGGTATGTCAGAAAGTTAAAGCTGAGCGACCAAAGTCCAAAGGTATTATGAAACCATTTCTTATACCCATGTGGAAATGGGAAAATGTTACTACGGACTTTGTCATGGGTCTCCCGAAGATGTCGAAGTGAAATAATGCGATATGGGTTGTGGTTGACTGACTCACCAATACATCCCATTTCATCACTATTCAGGAAGATCTCTCACTTGAAAAACTTGCAAAGATATATGTGAAAGAAGTGGCGAGACTACATGATGTTCCACTATCAATTGTCTCTAACCGCGATCCAAGGTTCACAACTAAATTCTGGAGGAGCCTTCATCATTCTTTGAGTACTGAATTAAATTTCAGCATTTCCTATCACCCCCAAACCGATGGCCAGTCTGAAAGAACTATTTCGAAACTTGAAGATATTATTAGAGCCTACTCTCTAGAATGAAAAGGTTGATGGGATTGACATCTCCCATTGGTTGAGTTCGCATACAACAATATCTTCTTGATGCACCCAATTTGTGTATGCATTTTCAAACACTTTATTAACAATAAAAACAAGTTATCACAAAATAACTACATATTAGGGGGAAAATAATTTGATTTTGGTGAACTTGCCTATGTTCAGGAGTTTTATTTCCAAATAAAGAAATAAAGGGAAGTATGTGAAAATTTTGCAACTACACGACGTGTAATTTTATACACGTCGTGTATCTTCAGACAAGGACACAGATCAAAGGGGGGATTACACACCCAAGTCACCAGACAGACACTACATGCCATGTGGGGTGGTGTTACATGCCGTGTACAACATTCTAGAAGCGGTTGGTGGCCGGGAAGAGTCTACACGCCCATGTGGCCGCTGAAGGACACACACCGTGTTCCATTTCTAGACGTCGTGTTTGCTATTCTAGAAGGGATTGGTGGCCAATTTTTGATATTACATGCTATGTATGGCAGAGTTACATGCCGTGTACACTCACCTAATAGGAGGAGCCATGTTCAAAGTTAAAGACAACATGTTAGGCCGCCTAACAGCCGATACAAGGAAGCCAAAAGCACATTGACGAAATTACATGACGTGTACTTTCTATACATGTCGTTTACATATTTTTCCTATAAGAAGAGGCCTTGGACTCTAGACCAAAGAGTTGAGAAGTGGAGATTGAGGTGTGGTGTGGATAACAAGGGATGAAGTTCCGAAGGAGAGATGCTCTACCATCGTAATACCGCCATTCTTCTACCGAAGAATCATTTCTACCTCAAAATTCCAAGCATGATTTCAACAGGTATTAATAATTTTGTGTTTGTCATTTTCAATATGTGTAACTAAACACCCAGTGTGTTGGGGTTCAGGAGACTAATGAGTTGTAATTTGAATTAAGTTGTTGTGAATGTGTTTGTTTTAATAATCTCTTCGTATTCTTCTTAAACCACTTCATATTGTCACTGAAAATTCTGTTCTGGATCAAGGGCAGAATCTTCAGGGATTCAAAAGAAGAATACTGATGAATAATTTCATGACCATTGAAAGGACTCATCAGCTCAAAATGGACTAAGACAAATAAAGATCTGTTAAAAACTAACTACCGGACCAAGGAGTTGGTTACTTCAGCTCTTAATATTATGTGATCCAGACCAAGGAAACATAATTACAAATTGTAATCCAGAGTGTTGGATTATCATGAACAACACAATCTCATAAGCAATTTAATTTAATAATCAATTTATTACAAATCCATAACCCAAGAATTCTTATTTTTAATTGTATCAAAACCAATTTTTCTCATCTTTTCATTCATTATAGAAATTATTTTGGTAAAAGAAACTTAAAAACCAATTGTTCTTTTTGTACATAAAAACAACCCAACAAAAATCAACTCTAAATTCAGCAGCCTTCACTAAAAGCAACATACAAACAAAGTTGAAACAAGATAAGAGTAGCCTCTTAATGTTCCCTGTGGATCGACCCCTACTGGTGCTATACATGTTAGGGTAATTATAATCTGAGACACCGATAACAAAACCTCGGTGGACCAACTCGTCACTTCCACTCAAGTATTTAGATGGCTCTATATGAAGCTCTGTATGGAAACCGATGTAAAACTCCAACCTATTGGGATAAATTTGGAGAAATAAATCTACTCGGACTCGATCTTGTTCAAGAGATGATAGAGAAGGTTCAAGTCATCCAGAAACACATCAAAGCTGCTCAAAGTCGGAAAAAGAGCTATGATGACAACCATCGAAGGGACTTGGAGTTTGACATTGGAGATAAAGTCGTCCTTTGAATATCTCCATGGAAGATATTCTTGTGGTTCTGGAAGAAAGGGAAGTTAATCCCAAGGTACATTGCCCCCTTTGAGATCCTTGACCGCATAGGAGATTTGGCCTATCAGCTTGCACTTCACCAAATATGGCTTGAGTTCATGATGTTTTCCATGTATCACTATTGAGGAAGTACATTCCTGATGCCTTACATGTACTAAAATTAGGGGTTTTAACTCCCCAAGCTTCCATGGTATGCTTCTCTTTGAATAATAGAGCAGCGTGTGTTGTACGCAACTCGAGTTCTAACACACCACAACCAATGAAACTAGTCGTTAGGAATAGTAATACCTACATTTTGAAAATTTATAAATTATATATTTCAAAATAAAATTCATTTTTGTATTTTGAATATTGAATTTAGGCTAGGTTGGAATTTTGGAACTTTTCAGATAACTTTTATATTTTGATGAATAGTGAAAATTACTAAATTTTAATTAAAAAAAACTTTTTTAATAAAAATGATTTATAGTGATAAATTATACAATTGAGTGGTTTTAAATTATAATTAGAAGATAAATTTACCATTTATCCAATGGTGGTCATTATAATTAATTTCACTTTGAAATTGGACACAAACAATTGTCAATCTTTTGATTGATATTGTTTCTTAAAAACACGCTATTTGTTTTGATAATGGGAATTAATTGTAAAATTAATTAATGAAACTTATATTTTTTTAATTTATGTAAAATAGACCACATTTTTGAATTCAGACTATCAATTATAGCGTAGGGTGAATTTTTGGTACTGTTTTGAGAAACTTCCATTTTTGATGAATAGTGAAACCACAAAGTGGTAGTTAAAAAAAACTGATTTTTCGTTTAAATGAAATTTTACCACCTATGTGATTTGAATTTCAAAAATCAGACATACATCATTTTCATTAGGAATTAAAATATTGTTCAATGAGATTAAAATAATTTTTGGTGAATAGTAACTTTTAAGTTATATTAATCACGATTAAAGGTATTTTGTTTAATTTAAGGTAAATAAAATTATATAATAATATGAAATTAACTTTACACTTTCCCTACCCTTATTTGATGAGTCATGGCCGAACAATACAATCCATGGGTCAACTTGGGGACCCCATGGAGCCACTTGGGTAAGAAAATGACATTAATAACTTTTTGTTTAATGTAAAAATAAAATTGTCACAAACATGTGTTGTTTTACTAAAAAAATTATTACATGGGGTAATATAAGTTAACATTTAGACTAAAAATATTCATTGGAAAGATAAAAAGATTTACTACATCATGGTAATTTTATTTATAATTTTTAGACATTAAATAAATTAAATGTTTTATGACCCCATGATGATGCAGCAATTACCTCATTAATTAACGATTTAAATTAAATGAAACGATAATGAAAAATATAAGACATAAACTTGTCAAAAACCTATTAGATGAGTATATTTATAACCCTTATCACCTTATACTATAAATATATAATTGTGGGACCTTTAAAATCCGAAACTCATTATATAATAATGTAACATTTCATGACTTTCCAAGAGTGCCCCTCCTCTCCTCTTATAAAAGGCCCCCAACACTACCACCTTATTCACACCTTCAAAGCCATTTGGCTCAGACAACCTCTACCCAAATACTCTCTCAACTTACCTCTATTACTACTAGAAGCCTCACTTTGGGAAAAAATCTTCTCAAGGAAGCCTTTGGCTCAAATAAAAAAGAGTCACCCCATTTTAAGGTAATGTCTTCTCTTATGTTCTGTTGTTTTATTTTTCTTCTCCAACCCCATAAACTCTTTTTATTCCTTTATTTTGTAAGAACACCAGTATCTTAAATATACTAGGATTATGTTATGTGAAGTATTTTATTTACACTTACACACACCTTTGTCTAATGGTTAAAGAACTACTATTTCTATGGCTGGCGAATTACTGCCTCACGAAACGATGATTGTTCAATATTCTTTTAACACCTCTCATGGTGGCCATTAAGATGTCACTACATTTATATATGATATATATTATGTCTATTTTTTCCTTATTGTTCTGTATTTTTCATTTATGACATACCTTTATGATTTCCATTATGGGTAAAGACGATAATTTCATTTTAAGAAATATAGACTACCGCCCCATCAAAGTGATTTGAATCGTTAATGCCATATGTTGGACATATAAAGGATGGAGTAAATGATATTAAATATGATATTATACTAGAATTATAATATACCTTTATATAAGTATGATTTCATTCCATTAAATACGAAATAGAAATGAAAGTAGCGTTCATGGGTACATACGGCTTACTGTCTCCATGAACGGTGCATTTCATTTCTTACCTCTAAATGTTTTGTAATATTATAAATGCATGTATATACTGGATATATATGATATATATGATATCTAAATCATGAATATAATTATGGATATAATGTATGTTTTACCACATGAACAACTAGTAATTATATGATGTTTATTTTGACTCAAGTACCAAAGATCGACAAAACGACCGATATTAACATAAATAATTACGTAATGTTCATAACATGGTAATAAGTGATATAAAAGGAATAATTAACTTGAAAAAGTTTATTAATAAAGTATAAATTAACTCTAATTTATTATTCAGGAGGTTAAAGAACGATAGAGTCAAGTCGGACATGAGGTAAGGGACTTCATCTCAATCTCCTTTCATTGAGGCATATTTTGTTTTATACAAAACATTCATTTATACGGTGTATAAACCCCTTTGAATTTTATGTTTATTCAAAAGGAATCTTTTTATACGAAGCGTTTTTACTATATAAAAAAAGGAATGTTTTGTCTTACGTATGTGGTGACAACGACTTCTCCGTCGTCGTGACCATTATTTAAGTTTCAGCTTCCTCAACAAGCCATAATTTTTTTAAATGAAAAATAAATACCAAGTTATACTTTTCTTTTATTTTGGTATTTAAAATGGTTTTATTATATCAATATTTTGTATTGATATCTTGTGATTGAAATGTGGAAATGCTATGTTTCCTTTATGCATGTTTTATGTGATACGATTATGTTATGGTTTATGATATGCTTAAACCTTTTCATATAAGGAAAGCATTGGACTTAATATGTGATGGGTGGAGCCCACTATAGCTCCTCGATATATCGGTAGGTCTCATGAGACAAAATAGTGTCTTGTCATGAGGCCTTGACAAAATCTTATTTGTATTAATGGCACGAGGCCTTGACTATGTGGTTATGATAGTCTGGCATTATGCATTCCATCATTATAAAAGTGGTTATTGATATTGCACGTGATTATTTTACTAGTAGAATATCCATGTGAATAAGTAAATGGTATTATTTCATTTTATTTTTTCCATATTATGATGAAGTTCAAGTTTAAAAGGTTTTTTTAGTTATTCATTGCCTTAAATGTTTTTGTTTATTTGTGAAAGTTTCTGCTATATTGTTATCCTTACTGAGCATCTGAGATCACCCCTTTCTATATTTTATTTTCCCAGCATGTGAAGAAATATTTTATGACTGCCCTGTGGGGATAGTCTGAAGGGGATAAGAGTGTGGACTATGGAGACTATGTTATTGTGTTTTTTTGACTTTATGATGTGATATAACATTTATGAATGTATCTAGTGTTTCTGAGGATACTAAACTAATCGGTCATTCGAGACTTGATTTTTTGTGATCATGCCAATGTTACGTAATAATGCACCGACTCTGGGTAACTGGGGTCGAGGTGTCACAGTTGGTATCAGAGGTAGTTTAGTACTAACCTTGGAAGCTAGATTTAGATAAACTCTGATTAGAGAACATAACCCTAAGAGAGACTTTGAGGATTAATATAGAAGAACTTTCTAGAATTTTGGTATTATAGAGATTTTGTGAGTTTTCTGAGAAATACATCTCTGTCTGGATACAAGCAGGTGGAGGCGGCTCTGGCATAGATGTACCTAGGGTTAAAACCCGAAAACACCACTTTGAGCTAGACTCGAATAGGAACTGGTGCACAACAACTGGGCTTCCTACACACTTGGTTATAACACTCATGGGGGATATGCTTAGGATAATTCCCATTTTATTTAAAAACCATTATGAAGGGTTTATGAGTATATAATTCCTCAAATAAAACATTTATATGATTATGGATTATATCCATAAACTATTTAATTTATGTTAGGTGTTTGTCAAGATTGTTATTTTTTATTTAGATTCATAAACTAATCTTGTTTATGACATTGTTTAGAAATGACAACTAGTGGAAGGAATGGAAACCGTATCAATGAACACACTCCATGTAGGTATTTTCCTCCTGCTCAAGATAATTATAGTGGATCTAGAACTGGTGCTGATCAGCTTATCCCCATACTGGGACAACTCATTCAGGTTATGAATAATAACCTTACTCGTATGGAGCACCCTGATCCGCAAAGTAGAGGATCGATGTTAGACCGCTTCATGAGGAAAAAACCACCAACATTCAATGGGAGTAAAAATCTCTTAGTAGCTGAGCAATGGATAAATTCCTTAGAGAAAATATTCTATACCTTGGGGAGTAGTGAAAGCGAAAAGGTTATCATGGTAGTTTACCGCCTCACTGGAGATGTTGATCAATGGTGGTCATTGATTCAAAATATAAAGGAAGAGGAAGAAGTATCAAGTATGTAATGGAGAGAGTTAAAAGATATTTTCTTAGAAAAATACATTCCTCGTGACCATCGAGAAGATATGGAAAGTAAATTTATGAGTCTGATGCAAAAGGAGGATGAGAATGTCGCAAAGTTTGAGTCTAACTTTACAAGGTTCGCGAGGCATTCTGCAGATTATATATGTAACCCAAGAAGTAAGATTGATCGTTTCTTTGATGGATTAAAACTATTTCTCCATCGATCTTTAATATCACAATCTTTCTCAACGTATGAATATATAGTCTCATGTTCTATGAAGAGAGAAAAAGAATTATCTAAATATTATGAGAATAAAGTAAAGTAAGAAAAGAAGATAATGGTGGAACAAGAGATAGATAAAGGAAAAAAGGGAAAGAATAATTTTCCATTATGCGATACTTTTCGGAAGAATCACCCTGGTACTTGCCTAAAAGGAATGATAGTTTGTTATAAATGAGGAAAAAGGGTCACCAGTCTCGTGATTGCATGGGAAAGAAAGAGGCTGTTAATGTTGAATCCTACAATTGTAGATAAATGGGGCATTATGAAAATGAATTCGCTAAGCACCAAGGAAACATACCTCAGAAAAGGCCAAGGGAGCAAGGTCAAGATTATGTTGTTACTATAGAAGAAGTTGAATAATTATTGTATTTGTGTTTTTGGACTCAAGAACTATATTATGGTTATAAGAATAATGTGATATATATAAGGATTATACTATAGTACTTGTTGTTTTCATTAATGTTTTAATATGATGAAGGTAATCATATTTTTAGTATGTGACAATAAGAGAAACATTACTTTGTTTGAGGAATATGATGTTATAATTGATTTTGAAATTTAGAGACCTTTTAGAGAAAGTTTGGACGTAGGTATTTTGGATAACTATAAAGGTTGGAATAGATTAAGTTGAACATTGGATAGTATTGTTTAAGGTTAAAACATTTCTGATGATTATTTTTAGAATATTATAATACTATAGTTTTAGGAAAAGGACTACCTGCAGGTCGGGGGATAACTCGTCGCGTCAGACAAGGTTATGGGAATCGAACCCACAAACATAGTGTGACATGCCTTTATTACCTACCAATTGCCTACAGGAAGCCCTGGTTATTACAAAATAGTTTTTTAATCTAAATGGTATGTGTTAATATTTTTAACCTTGTACGATTACGATAAATATAATATTTTTGAGTTCTATTGCCTTTATGAGAGAAAGATGAGTTTGTGGTTGAAATTAGTTAATGGTTGAAACTCTACTTGTCAAGCACACATATATATATATATACCTATCTCTTACTCTATGAATAAATTAATTCTTAAACTTTAGGAAATGGATATTAAAAAAAAAGTGTTATCCTAATACCTTATGTTTTGTTGAACTGATGATATTTTAAATCAACATAAGTTGAAGGTTTTGAGGCCCTCAATTTTACACTTGTTTGTGATTGATGACCTCAATCACTCTCTACAAATATTTACATTTTCCTCCAATTATATGTCTCTAATTTCCACCAATATTCTCCTAATCGAGATCATAATTTCATGGTGACTTTTTCATTTACCTTTCCCTCTTATTAAAGATAAATTTTATTAACCTTATTTCCAATGTGGGTTTTCCACAAAGGTATTTTATATTTTCAACATTTTATTTTCGAAGAACATTTTCAAATTGTGAGGATTCAATTTATTAAATTAGGGGAGAATGTAACACCCCAAGCTTCCATGGTACACTTCTCTTTGAATAATAGAGCAGCGTGTGTTGTACGCATCCTCGAGTTCTAACACACCACAACCAATCAAACTAGCCATTATGAATAGTAATACCTAATTTTTGAAATTTTTTAAATTTTATCTTTCAAAATGGACTTCATTTTTTTATTCAGAATATTAAATTTAGCCTAGGGTAATATTTTGGAACTTTTCGGATAACTTTTATATTTTGATTAATAGTGAAAATTACTAAATTTTAATTAAAACCAACTTTTTTAATCAAAATAATTTATAGTGATAAATTATACAATTGAGTGGTTTTAAAGTATAATTAGAATATAATTTTACCATTTTATCCAATGGTGGTCATTATAATTAATTTCACTTTGAAATTGGATATAAACAATTGTCAATCTTTTGATTGATATTGTTTCTTAGAAACACGCTATTTGTTTTGACAACAGGAATTAATTATAAAATTAATTATTTAAACTTATATGTTTGAAATTTTGTAAAATAGAAATCATTTATGAATTCGTAATATCAATTATTTCTTAGGGTAAATTTTTGGTATTGTTCTGAGAAACTTCGATTTTTGATGAATAGTGAAACCACTAAGTGGTAGTTAAAAAAACTGATTTTTCGTTTAAATGAAATATTACCACCACTATGATTTTAATTTCAAAAATCCGACATACATCATTGTCATTCGGAAGTAAAATGTGGTTCAATGGGATTAAAATAATTTTTGATGAATAGTAATATTTAAGTTCTATTAATTGTGATTAAAGGTAATTAGTGTAATTTAAGGTAAATATAATGATATAATAATATGAAATTAACTTTACACTTTCCCTAAACTTATTTTATGAGTCATGGCCGAACAAGACAATCCATGGGTCAACTTGGGGACCCCAAGAAGCCACTTGGGTAAGCGAATGACATTAATAACTTTTTATTTAAAGTAAAAATAAAATTGTCACAAACACATGTTGTTTTACTAAAAAAATTATTAAATGGGGTTATATAAGTTAACCATTAGACTATAAATATTCATTGGAAAGCTAAAAATATTTCCTACATCATGGTAATTTTTTTATAATTTTAAGACATTAAATAAATTAAATGTTTTATGACACCATGATGATGCAACGATTACCTTATTAATTAATGATTTAAATTAAATGGAAAGTTAATGTAAAATATAAGACTTACACTTGTCATAAACCTATTGGATGAGCTGATTTGAAACAATTATCACCTTATCCAAGAAATATATAATTTTGGGACATTTAAAGTCCGAAATGCATTATATAATAATGTAACATTTCATCACTTTCGAAGAGTGTCCCTCCTCTCCTCTTATAAAAGTCCCCCACCACTACCACCTTATTCAAAACTTCAAAGCCATTTGGCTCAGCCAACATCTGAAAAAATAATCTCTCAACTTTCCTCTATTACTCTTAGAAGCCACACTTTGGGCAGAAGTCTTCCCAAGGAAGCCTTTGGCTCAAATCAAAAATAGTTACCCTATTTTAAGGTAATGTCTTCTCTTATGTTCTTTTGTTTTATTTTGCTTCTCAAACCCCTAAAACTCTTTTTATTAATTTATTTTGTAACAACACCAGTATATTCAATATACTACTATGTTATTATGGGAAGGATTTTATTTACACTTACACACACCTTCATCTAATGGTTAAAGAACATAATATTTCTGTGGTGGCGAATTACTGCCTCACGAAATGATGATTGTTCAATATTCTTTTAACACCTCTCATAGTGGACATTAATATGTCACTATGTTTATATATGATATATATTATGTTTATATTTTCCTTATGATTCTGTATTTTTCATTTATGGCATACCTTTATGATTTCCATTATGGGTAAAGACGATAATTTCATTTTAGGAAGTGGGGACTACCGCCCCCTCAAAGTGATTTGAATCATTAATGCCATATGTGGGACGTATAAAGGATGGATTAAATGATATTATATATTATATTATACTAGAATTATAATATACTTTTATATCATTATGATTTCATTTCATTAAATATGAAATAGAAAGGAAATTAGTGTTCATGTGTACGTATGGCTTACCGTCTCCATGAACGGTGCATTTCATTTCATACCTCTAAATGTTATGTAATATTATAAATACTTGTATATAATGGATAGATATGATATATATTATATCTACATCATGAATATAATTCTGGATATAATGGTTATTTTACCACATGAACAACTTGTAATTATAAGAAATGTATTTTGACTCAAGTACCAAAGTTCGACAAAATTACCGTTATTAACTTAAATAATTACATAATGTTCATAACATGGTAATAAGTGATATAAAAGGAATAATGACCTGGAAAAAGGTTCTTAAGCAAGTAAAAATTAACTCTAGTTTATTATCCAGGAGGTTAAAGAACGATAGAGTCAAGTCGAACATAAGGTATGGGACTTCGTCTCAATCTCCTTTCATTGAGGCATATTTTGTTTTATACAAAACATTATTTTATACGGTGTATAAAACCCTTTTACTTTTACATTTATTCAAAAGGAATCTTTTTAGACGAAACATTTTTACTAAACGACAAAAGGAATGTTTTGTCTTATGTATGCGGCAAAAACAAATTGTCCGTTTCTGTGACCATTATTTGAGTTTTGGCATCCTCTACAAGCCATAACTTTTTTTAAAATGAAAAATAAATACCATGTATTACTTTTATTTTATTTTAGTATTGAAAAGGGTTTTATTATATCAATGTGTTGTATTGATATCGTGTGATTGAAATGTGGAAATGTTATGTTTCCTTTATGCATGTTTTATGTGATATGATTATGTTATGGTTTATGATAGGTTTAAACCTTTTCATATAAGGAATGCATTGAACTTAGTATGTGACGGGTGGAGCCTGCTATAGCTCCTCGATGCATCAGTAGTTCTCATGAGACAAACTAGTGTCTTGGCACGAGGCCTTGACGAAATCTTATTTGTAGTCTTGGCACGAGGCCTTGACTATGTGGTTATAATAATCTGTAATTATGCATTCCATCATTATGAAAGTGGTTATTGATATTTCATGTGATTATTCGACTAGTATAATATCCATGTGAATAAGTAAATGACATTATTTCATTTTATTTTTTCCATATTATGATGAAGTTCATGTTTAAAAGGTTTTTTTAGTTATTCATTGCCTTAATTGTTTATGTTTATTTATGAAAGTTTCCACTGTATTGTTATCCTTACTGAACATCTGAGCTCACCCCTTTCTATGTTTTATTTTACCGGGATGTGAAGAAATATTTTATGACTGACCTGTAGGGATAGTCTGAAGGGGATAGAAGTGTGGACTATGGAGACTATGTTATTGTGTTTTTTTTCACTTTATGATGTAATGTAACATTTATGAATGTATCTAGTGTTTCCAAGGATATTAGACTATTCGGTATTTCAAGAATTGATCTTTTGGGATCATGACATGGTTATGTAATAATACACCGACTCTGGGTAAATGGGGTTGGGGCGTTACAGGGGTGGTGTAGCTGGAGGATGATCTCTCCTATAAGGAGCAGCCAGTGAAGATTCTGGATCGAAGAGATAAGGTTTTACGCTACAATACAACCCATCTTATAAAAGTGTTTTGGAGGAACCATATGTTTTAGGAAGCAAAATGGGAGTTGGAGGAAGCAATGAAGGAAAATAACCCACAACTATTTTTGGCTTAGTATGTAAAACACAATTTTTAGGGTAAAATTTCATAAGGGGGGAAGAATGTAACGACCAAAAATTCTTCAATGGAAATTCCATTCTTATCATTATGTCATAAAATCACATGAAAGCACAACATAATGAACTACTAAGTGATAAGTGACCATTACATATAAGTTTGTCACTTCTGTTCTTGGAATTTCGAAAATCCTGCATACACAGTTGTGTCCAAGATGTTATTTGGAGTCTAATAAAACAAAAATAATTTTTGGTGAATAGTAACCTACCCTAATGAATAGTAACATACCCGTATGAATAGTGACATACCCTAATGAATAGTAACATAACCTATAATAGTATAAAAATAATATTCAAGTTGGAAGTACAATATACCTATGTTTTAGAAAGAGTTAATTCATGTTTTAAATCTAGTTTTTGATAATAAAATATGATTTTAATTAAATATTAAAATAATCAAATTTAGAAACTTATTTTTGAAAAATTTACTTCATTCTTGGATTCTTCAAGTTGAAAAATGGTTAGGGTGAATTTTTGGGATTTTTCTGAAATACTTATTTTTGATGAATACTAAAATACAATAATTACAATAAATGCTAAATACTGCATCGTAGGTGATGTATGGAAGATTCAAGATGATAATCCTAAATCATCCTTTATTATTTTAGTATATTTGATGATAATTCTCAATTATTCATAGTCTTGGACTTAAATAATTAACTAATACTTAAAATAATGGGAAAACCCTCCCCTCCGTCACTCTAAATACCCCCTCTTCTTACCTCTTTCCCACACACCTCTCAAGCCTTGTGCCTAGCCCAAATTCTGCCCACAAATCCTCCCAAACTCTTTCCCCACGTCCAAGGCCTGCTCATCTTACAAAAAGGCCAAAATCAAATGCCCTAAGAGGTATCTCAAAGAGAGGAGATCAAAGGGTAAAAACCCCCTTTCATTTTCAAGTGTTTTGTTTTCAATTTCCTTCTTTTCTTATACCCTCTTCCCCTTTGTCACGACCCACCTTCACCAAAATGAGGGAAGGGTCAGAAGGTTGACATGGCATTCCTTCTTTAAGTTGAAGGAGAGAGAATGGCCCCCGAAACCCACCTTCTATTGGTCCCGGAGTGGCGACTAGCACCAAGGGTATGGAAACTACACAAAAATGGAAGGCACTACCCTTTTTGTTTTATAGGATCAGGAGATAAGATGATGAAAACCAACAACAAAAAAACTAAAAGAAAAGTAAAAACAAAATTAAACCATTCCAAATGCATGTTCGAAAAGTAAAAGCCATAAAGTACAAAAGTTACTACACGGGTAAGTACCAAAGAAGGGAAAATAGCAACTGCAACTTTTCCAAAGGTCCGAGCTAGTAACATCTTGCGCGATCCCTGAAGTCCTCCTGGAATCCTAAAAGCAGTTTTACATACGTAGGATGAGCATACATGTATTCTCATTAGGGAAAAACAAAGACTTTCGTGCACAAGTGGGGGAACGTACTAATGTCCCGTGAGAAAAAGGAGTAAACCAAACACCTAACAAGGTAAACTATCCACCCAAGCCTCACCAAGGCACACTCCCCAAATAACACAAGTCAAGTAATATATATAATAAGAGAACATCAATGTTTGGTTACCCTGCTCTACTTTCCCACTAGCTATTGAGACATCTTATGCATCAAACCAATCCCGGCATTCTCACCACAGTCCCACTTCCACACCCGCCCAGACACACCTGGGCCACAACCACACGTAGTCCCACTGCCGAACCCCACCCAAAAATACCTGGGCCATAACTGTCACACATAACCATGCCTGCAGACACCTAGGCCAGAATAACCACCACCACGCCCGAAGACACCTGGGATAGAAGATCCACTGCCATGCCCGAAGACACCTGGGCCTCATCCCAAAGATACTTGGGAAACTACATGCCTGCACACACCTGGGCCATAACCACCACACTACCCCGTCTGAATGTTCTTGGGCTAATAATGGACCTCAGGCCATCGCAGCCTTCCCGAAGATAATTGGGGTATCCAATAAAGGGAGCATAAAAGGAGCTAATAACCACCCACTAATAATAGTGTTGGAAAAAACACCCTCCCCCATGAAATGGGGGTGTTCGGCACTAAGTGCTCAACTTGGGTGGGGAGAGAATAAGAAACACAAATCTACAAGTATATTTATATAGGTAACAAGAACTCTCCCAAGTTTAGGGTTTTCCTCAGCCAATCTAAATAACACAACACCACTCAAGTCCGAGTCACAACTCTCGCCAACCAAACTCGTTTGTCCCATTCATATTCATGTTCAGTAATGATGTTTAATTATGTTATACACCTATATGGGAAACTAACACCATAAGCATAACCAAGAAAATGAAACCAGCCAAACGTCAATTTAAGTATTCACACCCGTCTCTCTTGTAAAGTCACAACAATAAGGGATAAGTGAGATCCCTCTAAGTACTAGAACCAGATACAACCCAGAGACACTGCCTGTGTCCCCCCCAAAAGGTTTTTCATCAACAGAGGATCCCACCCCAATTCGTGATATAAACAACGTAACCACCCAGTCTTAAAACTCGCAACCACAGAATCCATAACAACAGGGAATCCCTACCCCAATTTCTTAACCACTGAGAGTATAAAAACATGGGATCACATCCCCTCCCACTTCTCCAGCAATAGGCCCGTAAAATAAAACAACCAAACCACTAACACCAACACAAAGCAGGTCCATGCAAGTATTTTTAGATTTATAAGATTTAAAACACTCCATGATTTAAATTTATTTGTGCTTTAACTGGGGTTATCACAGAAGTGTTGATCCTGGTGCTTTCAATTTATTTAGCCAGGTGTACGTGATTAACCAATTTCCTTTTTACAGTAGTAGTTCACAACCACAAACAATCCATTTAAAACAACATAACATAAAACAACATAAATGATCACAACCCCCCCCTTTCTTTATAGCACCCATTAATTATCTTTATTTAAGTCCGGTTTATCCAATTCTACAGAATCAAAATCACACCCAACCCGTATGATACACTAAATGGAGAGATGAAGGATAAATTCCCAACTTGTTGATCAATGATCGACGCTTAGGCCGGGCACGGAACTTCACGCATAGCGTTGCGGCTCTCCTGAACGAAAAGTGGCTCGTCTGAGTGAAGGGTACTCTAGTGCAAGGTGAACGATAAAAGAACCCTACGACGAACCCTTTTGTTTATTAGGATGGGGACAATTGAGATTAGTACGTGAAACCGTGTAAGGTGCGGGGTCGTGGGTTGACCACGTGGCCCCACACGTCATTAAAGGGTTGGGCGGTTTAAACCGACGCACACACCAGGTTAATTCATTAAATATTTAATTAAAACATTTAGGGTGTTACCGGGATTTTAAAATAAGCTTAAAGGGGTCAAAATAGGGTTTAAAACTCAATTTGCGCAAAAGGGAGCCCTACTGGAAATACCCTGTGGGTGTAGGAGAGAGCCACCGGTAGCTGAGAACCACCGGTGGCTGACAGCCACCGGTGGCTGTCCGCCACATGTTGCCGAGCTACCGGTAGGCTGTAGTAACAGGTAGACCAAGCTACCAGTAGGCTGCAGCTACCGGTAGATCGAGCTACCGGTAGGCTACAGCTACCGGTAGTTGCAGCTACCGGTAGACCGAGCTACGGGTAAATAGAGCTACTGGTAGGCTGCAGCTACTGGTAGAATGAGCCACCGGTAGGCCTGCTACCGGTAGGCTAAGGCTACTGGTAGGCCTACCGTTACGCCAAACTTCACCGAGATTCCCAGACCAGAAAACCCAACATGAGATTTTCAGAAAGTAATGGACCCCTAAAACCCACCCCATTACATCAGATACCTCTTAAATGATTCTCGTCCTCAAGAATCAATAAAATCCCGAAGGAAAGAGAGGTTCCAAACAACCAGGGTGGCACTGAATCACCCACATGGGTTTAATCGCATCCACCTTAATGAGTCTTGATTGGGGGCCAGGTTCTCTCCTCCCCCATAGCCATGGCTTTTCACAAATATTTAGAGGAAAGGAAACCAGTACATTTCATAGCCAACAAGACCAAAGCGTTCTACCATAACTGGTATAACAAACAGAACATTACAAAACTTAAAACAAATCTGGGTATTGGGCACACATCTGTGCATCCCTCTCCCACGTACTATCCTCAAGACCACCATGTCTCCATAAGACATGAACCAAGGGAATGGTTCACCCACAAAGCACCTTCTCATTGCGATCCTCGATCATCACTGGTCTCTCCACAAAATTCATGTCATCCTCGATGTCCAGCGCTCCCCAGCCAAGGACCTGTGAATCATCGTGCACATACCAACGGAGCTGGGACACATGGAAGGCATCATGTATCCTCAATAGCGGCGATAGTAATTCTAGCTGATAAGCCACTTTGTCGACCCGCCAAAACACTTCGAAGGGCCTGATGAACCTGGGAGAAAGCTTACTCCCTTTGCCGAACCTTCGTTTTCCACGCCAAGGGGAGATCTTCAAGAACATGTGGTCTCCAACCTCACACTCCCAGGGTCTCTTCCTGGTATGAGCATAAGACTTCTGTCGGTCCTAGGCCGCCTTCATCCGCCCCCATATAAGCTGAACTTTCATCGCCGTGCTCTACACCACCTCCAGGCCAAGGATGCCCGCCTCTATGACTTTGGTCAAACATACAAGTGAGCGACATGACCTCCCGTACAAGGATTCAAATGGTCCCATACCAATGGTAGAGTGGTAGCTTTTATTGTAGGAAAACACTACTAGGGGAAAGTATCGTACCCATGATCCTCCTGAGTCTAGAACACATGCCCACAACATATCCTCCAAGGTCTGGATGGTTTGATCTATCTGTCCATCTGTTTGGGGATGGAAAGCAATTCTAAGACGCAGCTGGGTGCCAGAAGCATGCTGCAATCCTCTCCAGGCTCGCGAGGTAAATTGTGCATCCCTATCCGAGACTATAGACCACGAAATCCCATGAAACCGAACCACCTCATCCATGTACCTTCGCGCAAAAGTATCCACTGAACTCGACATTCTGATTGCCAGAAAGTGAGCCGATATCGTCAACCGGTCCACTACCACCCAGATGGCATCATATCCCCCTTGGACCTTGGGTAGTCCTGTGACGAAATCCATCGATATGTAATCCCACTTCCACTCGGGGACATCTAGAGACTGCAGTAGGCCGCCTGGAACTCGGTGTTCATCATTCAATTACTGACACACTAAGCACTTGGCCACAAATTCTGCCACCGCTCGCTTAAATCCGAGCCACCAAAATAATCTCTTCAGTCCCTGGTACATCTTGGACACTCTAGGGGGTACTGCTAGGGGTGAGCTGTGGAACTCACTGAGAAACTTACTGCGCATCACTTCCAGAACAAACAACCTTCCCTGGAAAAGCATCTAGTTCCGTCCATCCTCCGTCCATCCCTCCAGAGCGCTGCCTTGGTCAACTTGGTCATGCATCACTTTGCACTCTGGGTCTCCCCACTGAGACTCCTAAACTTGCTGCAATAGAGACGACTACACTACCATCTGATATAGGAAGCCTCTACCGCTATCCATCCTCTCATCCAGGTGTAAGGCAGCCAACTCCTCCATCGCCTTCCAGGTGTCCGCCGACTCTCAAACTGCATCCGTCTGCGTCCTCCTGCTCAAGGCATCGGCCACTACATTTCCCCTGCCCTCAGTATAAGAGATATCGAAGTCGTAATCATGGATAAACTCCACCCATCTCCACTATCGCAAGTTTAGGTCCCACTGGGAGAAGATATATCTCAAGCTTTTGTGATCTGTGAAGACCACAAAGTGTTATTCGATGAGGTAGTGCCGCCATAACTTTAGTGCAAAAACAACCGCTGCATGCTCCAGGTCATGGGTGGCATAATTACACTCGTGAGGGCGTAGCTTCCTGGACCCATAAGAGATCACCCCTTGTCGCTGCATCAACACACATCCCAGTCCTTTTCCTGAAGCATCATAGAACACCTCATACACCACCCCTTCTTCTGGAAATCTTAGTATTGGGGCACTGAACAACTTCTCCTTCAGATAGCTAAAGGCTGACTCACACTGCTCACTCCACACGAAAACCTGGTCTTTCTTGGTCAGGGCTGTCAAAGGGGCTGCAACTTGGGAGAAGTTGGGTACGAACCTCTGACAGTAACCTGATAGCCCAAGGAAACTACGGACCTCTGCCACATTCTTGGGTGATTCCCAAGAAACAACTGCCTCAACCTTTGTTGGGTCCACCGCTACCCCCTGCTCGGACACCACGTGCCTAAGGAAGTTCACTTCTCGTGTCTAGAACGTTCATTTTGACAACGTCCCATAGAGGTGATGTTGTCGGAGGACCTCCAAAACCGTCCTTAGGTGCTCTGCGTGGTCCTCTTCTGACCTTGAATAGATCGGGATGTCATTGATAAACACAAATATGAACCGAACCAGGTACATCCGGAAGATGGAGTTCATAAGCCCCATGAACATAGCCGGGGCGTTCGTAACACTGAAGGGCATGACCACAAACTTGAAGTGTCCATATCTACACCTGAACTCCATCTTCGGGATGTCACTTTCCTTCACTCTCTTCTGGTGATACCCAGACTGCAGGTCGATCTTCGAGAACCACCCTGCCCCTTTCAGCTGGTCGAAAATATCGTCTATCCTCGGAAGAGGGTATCGATTCTTGATCGTCACCTGATTCAGCCTCCTGTAGTCTATGCAAAACCTAAGACCACCATTTTAATTCTTTGCAAACAAGACTGGAGCACCCCACATTGACGCACTCGGACGAACATAACCCCTCTTCATCAGATATTCAATTTGGATCCGCAACTCTCGTATCTCTGAAGGTTCCATCCGGTAAGGAGCCATCATGAACGGACGAGCACCGTGCTGCAGGTCTATCCCGAACTCGATATCAACTCGAGGGGGTAGAGTCGTCACCTCCTCAGGGAAGAAGTCCATAAAATCATGGACGATCTCTGACACCTCCACCATTTCAGCATCTACTGACTCTACTGACAGCTCAACTAACAAGAAGAGGAGGGGTTCCTCTCGCCTGCTTCCCTTCTGACTGCTCCACTTGCCAGTGAAGGTAACACGTCGGCCGCCCAAGTCCGAGAACACAACCCTTCCTCGGAAATATTCGATGACAACACACACAGAGAATAGCCAGTCGATGCCTTGGATGACATCGTATGGTTGTATCTGTAGTAGAAGAATAACCCTAACCGATTGATGTGGCCCTATCATCAGTCTCAATCCCCGAAAAACATACAACAAGTCAGTTTGACCTCCAACCGGTGTTCTCAACACCAGGGGCACTAGAAGTCCCTCGGCATATAGACATAAGGCACGGGCTAGACTGGGTGAAACAAAGGAGTGCGAAGCTCCAGTATCGAACAAGGCAAAAGCAAGGGTACTGAACAAACTGATTGTACCTCGAACAACCTCTGGCCCTGCTGGAACTACAGCCTCCGTGGCGTGTAGCTGTCCACACCCAGCTCCTCTGCCTCTCGGCTATCGACCACCTCCCCGACCATGCCCCGGTCGAGGTCCCTGAGGAGCGCCCTGAAGTCGGCCTCCTCCTCCTATGTCTGCCCTCGGAAGAGCGGGAGCGCGCTTCCCCTGCTGCTGCTGCTGGAAAGGCCTGGCTGGAAGCTGCTACTGGGGAGGGTGCTAGGGATGTACGCCACCACCGTACTGTACCTGGTCCAGGAACTGACTCTGGAGATGTCCATGGCTCCCATAGATGAAGCACCCCTATCCTGGGCCCGAAGGAAAAGGGCGAGGACGAGGGGATCAAAACTGAAACTACTGCGGTCTGCTCCCTGCTAGTCGGAACCTGGAGGGTTATGACGCTGGAGGCCTGGTACTGATGGCCTTCCCCTTTGATGGCCCTAGCTGGATCCCCTCTCGTGACACTCCTCCTAGAGCGTGCATCCTGTCCACCACTTCGGCCTTCTAATGGACCTCCAAGTACGTCGGTTGGGTAAAGGGGGTAACAACATACTAGAGGGAGGGTCAGAGAGCCTCCTCTAAACGTCTTTCCCGAGACTCCTCATTGGGAAAGAGGTATGGGGAAAACATAGTTGGTCCTTGACCTTGATTTCTAGCTCCCTCACTAACATACTCCCCTGTTGGAGGGAGAGTAGCTCCTATCTCTTTTCTGCCTTCATCGTCGAGGAGAGGAATTCCACCCGTAACTCCCTCTCGAAATCAGCCCATGCCACATCAGCCTCTCTCCTCTCCCCCAGGTAAAGCTTCCGCCACTAACACGCCGCTCCTCGCATCTGGATGACGGCCAGAGGATCTTAGTACTCGGACGAGGCCCGAATTAGGCCGAATGCTATCACTAGCTCCTCTAGCCTGCCTTCCGTCTTCATGTCATAGGTGCTGCCCTCATACTTCTTGAGGGTGTTTTGCTGGAAGGCCCGAAGAGTCTTCTTCCACTGGTCGTCCCCCTCCTCTAGATCGTCTCTCTTACGATCGGCCAAAGTAGTCTCCAGGGCCTTGATCACATGTACCACACATGGTCGCCTTCCAGGTGCCACAACTGCAAGGTAAACGAGGAATGACTAATCCCTAGTAGTTCAAAATATTGTTCTTTAAAACTTCTTACACTTTTCATTTATTCTTAATTCCCTAGACATCCTAGAAACACGAGAACACAAGTCATAATGATGCATTTACCTTTCCTAGGGTCTCTACCCTGCAATCAGCATGGCCTCACTTGGTCATTCGGTAGGTCCAGAGTCCTTGCATCGGATCACGGGGGCCCCTAAAATCCCATGTCCTAGCCAGTCTTCCCTGGCCTAATTCACACACCAAGGTCACCCAACACTCTTGCCCTACCATCCCATGCAATACTCACTTTTCCTAACTGCAAACTCCATCCTATCTCTCAACCATCACCTCTGATACCATTCTGTCACACCCCGCCTTCACCAAAAGGAGGGAAGGGTCAGCAGGTTGCCAAGCCCTTCCTTCTTTAAGTTAAAGGAGAGATAATGACCCCCAAAACCCTCCTTCTATAGGTCCTAGAGTGGCGACTAGCACCAAGGGTATGGAAACTACACACAAATGGAAGGCATTACCCTTTTGGTTTTATAGGATCGGGAGATATGATGATGAAACCCAACAACAACAAAACTAAAAGAAAAGTAAAGAAAAAAGTAAACTATTCCACATGCATGTTCCAAAAGTAAAAGCTACAAAGTACAAAACTGACTATAAGGGTAAGTACAAAAGAAGGAGAAACAACAATAGCAACTGCCCCAAAGGTCGGAGCTAGTAAGGTCCTGCGTGATCCCTGAAGTCCTCCTGGAATCCTGAAAGCAGTTTTATAAACATAGGGTTAGCATACAAGTACACTCAGTAGGGAAAACCAAAGACTCTCTTGCACAAGTTGGGGAACGTACTAAAGTCCCATGAGAAAGAGGAGTAAACCAAACACCTAACAAGGTAAACTATCCACCCAATCCTCACCAAGGCACACTCCCCAAATTACACAAGTCAAGTAATATGTATAATAAGAGCACATCGATGTTTGGGTACCCCACACCACTTTAGAACTAGTTATTGAGACATCCTACCCATCGAACCAATCCCGCCGTTCTCACCGTAGTCCCACTGCCACACCCTCCCGCACACACCTGGGACACAACCACACACAGTCCCATTGCCGAACCCCACATGCAAACACCTGGGCCACAACTGTCACATGTAACCACGCCTGCAAACACCTAGGCCAGAACAACCACAACCATGCCCGAAGACACCTCGGCTAGAAGATCCACTGCCACGCCCGAAGACACCTGGGCCTCATCCCGAAGATACTTGGGAAACTACTTGCCCACACACACCTGGGCCATAACCACCATACTACCCCGCCCGAAGGTTCTTGGGATAATAATGGACCTCATGCCATCACAGCCTGCCTGAAGGTACTTGGGCTATCTGGGAAAGGGAGAAGAAAAAGAGCTAATAACCATCCACTAATAATAATGTTGGGAAAAACACCATCCCCCCTGAAATGGGGGTGTTCGAAACTAAGTTCTCAACTTGGGTGGGGTGAGAATAAGAAACAGAAAGCTACATGTATATATATATATATATGTATAGGTAAAAAGCACTCTCCCATGTTTAGGTTTTTCTTCAGCCAATCTAACGAACACAATAGCACTCAAGTCCGAGTCACAACTCTCACCAACCAAACCCATATGTCCCATTCATTTTCATGTTTAGTAATGATGTTTAATTAAGTTCTGCACCTAATTGGGAAACTAACACCATAAGCATAACTAAGGAAAAGAAACTAGACAAACGTCAATTTAAGTATTCAAACCCAGTTCTCTTGTAAAGTCACAACAAAAAAGGGATAAGTGAGATCCCATGAAGTACTGGAACCAAAGACAACCCCGAGACACTGCCCCTTGTCCCCCCCAAAAGGTTTTTCATCAATAGAGGATCCCACCCCAATTCGTGAAAAAAACAACGTAACCACCCGGTCTTAAAACTCGCAACCACAGAATCCAAAACAAAAGAGAATCCCATCCCCAATTTCATAACCACTGAGAGTATAAAAATAAGGGATCCCATCCCCTCCCACATCTCCAGCAATCGGACCATAAAAGAAAACAACCAAACCACTACCACCAACACAAAGTAGGGCCATGCCAGTATTTTCATATTTATAATACTTAACACACTCCATAATTTCAATTTCCGTGTGCTTTAACCGGGGGTTATCACAGAATGGTTGATCCTGGTGATTTCAATTTATTTAGCCGGGTGTATGTGATTAACCAATTTTCTTTTTACAGCAGGAGTTCACAACCACAAACAAGCCATTTAAAAAAGCATAACATAAAAAAGCATCAACGATCACAACCCCCCCTTTTTTCTTTATAGCACCCATTCATTATATTTATTTGGGTCGGGTTTATCCAATTCTGCAGAATCAAAAGCACGCCCACCCCACATGATACACTAAAAGGAGAGACGAAGGAGAAATTCCATACTTGTTGATCAATGATCGACGCTTAGGCCTGGCACGAAACTTCACACATAGCGATGCGGCTCGCCTGAACGAAATGTGGCTCGTCTAAGCGAACGGTACTCTAGCGTAGGGTGGACGAGAAAAGAACCCTATGGAGAACCCTTTTGTTTATAAGGTCGGGGACGGTTGAGATTAGAACACGAAACCGCGTAAGGCGCAGGGTCGTGGGTTGACCACGCGGCCCCAAACGTCATTAAAGGGTTGGGCGGTTTAAACCGACACACACACACCAGGTTAATTCATAAAATATTTAATTAAAACATTTAGGGCATTACCGGGCTTTTAAAACAAGATTAAAAGGGTCAAAATAGGGTTTGAAACCCAATTTTCGCAAAAGGGAGCGCTACTGGAAAGACCCCGTGGGGGTAGGCGAGAGCCACCAGTGGCTGAGAACCACCGGTGGCCGAGCTACTGGTAGGCTGCAGCGACTGGTCGACAGAGCTACCGGTAGACAGAGCTACTAGTAGCTGCAGCTACCAGTAGACCGAGATACCGGTAGACAAAGCTACCCGTAGGCTGCGGCTACTGGTAGAACGAGTTACTGGTAGGCCTGCTACACGTAGGCTAAGGCTACCGATATGCCTACCGTTACGCCAAACTTCACCGATATTCCCAAACCAGAAAACCCAACATGAGATTTTTACAAAGTAATGGACCCCTAAAACCCGGGCCATTACACACTTCCCTTATCCAAAAGGCATGAAAGCTACAGAGTCTCATATATTCTAGATGTTAATCATGTTTGTGTAAAAATTCAAGCATCATGCTTCTTCTCCTCTCCCTCGCTTTCTAAAATGAAAACATTTTCTGTGAAGTGTCGAATTATCAACATCGTGGATGATGTGTTTTCAATTTATTTTATCATATTTGTTTATGGTCATGAAACCATTTATGTTATGGTTGAACCAGATTATTATAAATGTTATATATCCTATTAATGGTTCTATAATCCTTATACACTCATGATATCAAATAATAATACAAAACCAGTTAATTATGGGTAAAATCGCAAACATTATTTCAAACGTTTATCATTAATGTCTTATGTCATGGTTCTCTTTAACTCTAATTAACCAAATGAATTTTGTTACCATATAACCATCTATATGTTCACTAATGATATATAACATAAATTCTATATGACCACATTCATCTTACATTTTATCTGAACCTAAATACAAGGAAACTAATCATTAAAACCAAGGAAACAAACGGACCAGAACCATGAAATTGAAACTTATAATCAATCAAAATGTGTATAAATGAACTTAAAAAGGTTATAATAAATATTTTACATGTATATAAGGTTATGTAGATATTTATTAATAAACATAATTTGACCATTCAGGTCATTAATATCAAGTGGAGAACACCACAAGATTTAAGGTAATGGATCCTCCCCTTTTTACTCATAATCAAGATTGATCGCTATGCTATACCTTTTTGTGTAATACCAAGTAATGGGATACATTTATACACCTTCCCCATACTTCTCTAAGGTTTTATAAGTGATGAGAAACCCCTTATCTCTCTCATCAATCCCTATTAATTATACACGATATCATGCCAATAAACCATGATGGATTCTAACCGAACTTCCTTTATTCCTTCGGGTTGCTCTATCTTTATTTTTATTATGGTATTTTATTTTTTGTATAACGTAAACATTATATTTATATGCTCCAATATCATGTTACAAGATCCACCTATCACTCTCTTTCATGGTTATAAATGCTTATAAGTGAATCTCTCTTCGATACATCCCAATAAGCACACTTGTCATAAAAGAACATCACAAACTTTTACCCAATTTCAAGAGAACTATAAATTATATTATAAGACACCATTTGATATGTAAATTATGTATTTGAAATATTAAAACCTTCTTGGTTCAATTATGGGTTTATATAAAATAATATTTTCTATACAATTTGTAAATGCTCTGTGGTATTTCCCTTAAAACTGCAAAAAAATGTTTTGATGCTAATGTTTCTAAAATACATATCTCAAAAGTTATAACTTATGTTTGATACAACATACCATGTTATAAGCCTATTTTACCCTATTAATGTCCATGTATTTTTAATTATTTCTTTATATGGACACTTTCATGATGTGCCCATTGGTTATGATTGATGTCATGATTGTGGTACCCAATTCTTTTCATGGGTACCCATATGTTTGTGTATGGATGAAGATGTATGATTTTATATGTGGTAAGAATATTTATGTGGAAAGGATATTCATGAATATTTTGAGATGGGTGCACCCAGATAGAGCTCCAATGCATTAGGTAAGGTTAAGTCTCATGAGATGCGATGTGAAACGGGATTGGCAGTTAGTCTTGACCCGTACTAAAATGGGAAAATGGATTGGATGTTAGCCTTTACCCATATTAAAGAAATTCTTTATGATTCTGACACATTTATATGATTCCATGTTTATATGATCTCATTCTTATGTCAAATGATTTTATAAGTTTCATGCTTTAGATATCATTATGTCATGCCACCTAACTCATGTGCTAGAGATGTATCCTTATGTTCTTTCCCTTACTGGGCTTTTTAGCTCATACCCTTTATTCATGTGTTCCCTAGGATACCCTATGCAAATGTAAGGGCTCAAAGGAAGTTAGGAGCTCATTATGTAGATTAAATAAAGAAGTGTTTTTTAACTGCATTTTTTATGTTATATGTACATAGTCTTCAAAGACACTAGACTTAACGATCTTTGGCTTGTACTCTGATGATTAATTGTGCATAAAATAATGAAATATTATATGTAAAAGGCTTGGGTCGCTATATTTACCCTTATTTACTATTACCTTGGTAATTAATTTTTAACCATACTAAATAATTATAGTTAAATAAATAAATAATTATGTTTTGAAATAATTTAATATTTTTGATTTAAAAATTAAAATACATTTAGTAAAATTTAATTTATAAATGTTTGAAAATTTAATTTCAAAATTATCACTCATGACACATAATTTATTTTAGAAAAAGTGTGCCTTACGTTTTAAACTTATGTGTATGAAATAGTATTAAAATTATAAATAACCATGCAATAATTTTTTATTATAAAATAATTCAATTTTTTTATTTCAATTCAATCCAAATGTTAATCTCTCCTTGAAAATACTTGATTCAATTAAAAGACCGAAAATAATTTTTATCAATCTAACATTTTATGTTAGTTCTAAAAATTTTATACATAGGATTTTGAAAATAAAAGAATATATTAAAAATTGTAATTTTATTATATAAATATAAATATTATTACTCTAGCATTTTTTTAAAAATCTGGTATTTGATTTCAGAATTATAAAACCACAAAATGATGATTTTTGTAAAAATAATATTTTTTGACTAAATATTATTTTGTTTAAAAAGAAATAAAAATTCATACTAAGTAAATTTTGATATTATAAATACAAAAATTAATTTATTTTTATCTAATTTAGAATAAAAAATTTATAAATTTATTATTTTCAAAGATTTTAAAAAAATATAAATATAAAATAATTTATTGAAAAAATGGAATTTGTAAACATTAAGGGTTCTAAATAATTTATAATATTGATTTATCATTTTAAATTTGTTAATATATGAGATCATATATTATAATATTTTAAATTATTTGAATTTAATATATTAGGAAAAATTTGAAGTAATTAACAAAATGGTCTTTTAAAATAATGAAATATTTCTTCTATACTAAATAAACTTAACAAATACCATTAAAAGTAATTTTTTATTTTATAAAATTAATCTTTACTAGTACTTTTATTTTAAAATATTAATTTTGAATTTTATATAAACAACATAGAATATTTTTATTATAATAATATTTATACATACGTTTAACCCATAAATATATATATTTTTATAATATTCTAATTTCATATTTTTAATTCATTATGAATATTAAATTTATAACATAGTAATAAAAAACTTTAGCTTGCCTATTGGATCTATGAACTATGACCATATCATCAATTAACATATATAAAATGACTATATTTAATGTGTCTATAATTGAAATTATGATATTTTCAATGACCATATATCATTTATATATATAAATATATACAATTACTAAATTAGTCATTCATTTCACTATCACTTCAAAAGGGATGGATAGTATTTCATATTCTTGATTTTACATATTATTTTCTCCATTCATTTTTATCTTCCTCATTATAAGTTTTTTTAGATATTGGAGATTCTAAACGTTGAATATGATCTAGGGGATTTTCTAGACATGAATATTTTATTCCTTTTTATCGATTATCCCATATCGATTTATGAAATTTTAATAGATGTATTTTATCTATTTTGATTAGTAATCCATGTGGTAAAAATAAGAATATTTTTTATTTTGTTGTAACATTTCACTTGTTATTGAATAAAATGTTGTTAATTTAATATATATCCTATATGATTTATTTCATGATCAATTTAAATTCATTTTAAAAATAAAATAAAAGTAGTTTTGAATTATAAATATATGTTTTATAAAAACGGTATTCTTTATAATTGCAAGAACCTGTGTTTTGGACTCGGTGATTTTTACAAGTGTTTTTTATGTTTTGGAAACTAATGGATAATACAAATTTAAAACCGAGATTCAGAATGATGTTTTGAGAGATGTTACCTTTTGAAGTGATGTTTTTGGACTTGTGTGAAGGCCCAATAACTTTCTTGGGCGGATTGAGGAGTTTTGGGAGTGCTGGACTGGGAAGGGAAGGTTTTTTGGAACCTATGGAGGGCTCACGGTCTGCCAAACCATGTAATATGTTTCATGTAAATGTGTGGATTATTTCTGGGGGGCCAAAATCCTTTGCATGGTCTACACATGGTTAGGATTACTATGTCGGATAAACCATGCAAATGGATTTTTTAAAACAGAGGGGTGTCGTATGGTTGATGCACAATTTTCCAAACCATGCGTGGCATGCTGTTCAAAAAATGTGTTGTATTTTAATTAAATAAAAACAAAATTTAACTTAAAATTTAACTCTACTGCACATTTACCGCATAGTTGATCTACTAAAACGAATAGTCTCTCCTTGAGGCGCGACATGACCCCCCGCCACGACCCTCCTTCGATCTTCATTTATAGGCCGAATTTCTTCTATCTATCATTTTATTCGTTATGGTACGCTTATATATCACCTATCCTCCCTATTATAGGGAATTTATGGTACTCTATTTCTCTATACATAATTTATCTAAATCCCCAGGGTTGGGGTCTAATCCATTTTTTGGTATTCTTGGAGTTCTAGGTTGTGCAAAGGGTGCCTCAGGACCCGTTAGTCCTTGTTCCGGAAACCGCCATTGAAGGCAAGGTGGTTCAGGGGATTTTGGAATGATTACATCATTTTGTGGCGTGTTTCTAAACTCACAATTTGTTTCACACCATTTTTTGGATTTAGTGGAGTTATGAGACTCGTGGAGAATTATTTTTTGGTGTTGTGATCATTTTCCAAGTGCGTACAAGCACTTTTCCCAGGTCTGAATATAAATAGATACATATGTCTTCTACGTGCATGTTCCCACATGGTGTGGGGAACACGTGAATCACCATAAATATATATATACAGAATTTTAGGTGAGAGAAAATGAATTTTATGGAGTTAGAATGATTTGGATTGGCCATCCTTTGTGGTAGGGTCCTTAACCTTGCTTTAGTTTAAAAGTGTGGTAGTTATTTATTAAATTATTTGGATAATTTGAACAGCAATTCTTGAATGACCTGGATTTTTGTGTCAAATGATTTTCACAATAAAAAATCATTTTTTTGTAACAAAAACCCACCATCAGAGGTGTGTTACCTTCAAGATAAAATCATAATGAGTAGACTATTTATATATGCTTAGCTTGATGATGTGTGTTGTTCCCATGATTTCTGAGTTTGAGGAATCTCATTAAATTAAAAAGGATATGGTTTCCTTATCTAGGATATGTCTTGACTCGTTTTCAAACATGAAGTAAATGATTCTAATGAATGATAATTAGATTCATGGGTGGGTAAACCCATGTAAAATGAACAAGAATTAATGGATTTAAATTGGAAGATATTCCTTGTGATAGGAATGGACATAATTATAACAATGAGTGGGTATACGCTTTGGTTGCATGGGTTGTAAACAGGGATTAATTATTGGGTAAATTCATTATGGGAATATATTGCATTTAATAATAATTATGGATAATGAGTTGGTATACTCAGTACGAGTATTCGATACAGAATGGGAAACCGAATGGGTAAACTAGTGGGATGTATTTAATTATTAAATGTCAACATGAGAGGGTATGTTTGTTGGTTGACTTTTGTTAATAATGGGAAATAGTGATATATGGTTGGGCGTACTGATATGTATTTTTATAATGGAAATGTAATACATGAGTGGTATACTCATGTTGTGTGTGAAGTATGTGAGGGTGTATACTCACTAGATGAAATGATATGGTTATAATGGTAGGTATTCCCTTATAATTATATTTAAAGACAATTTTTGTATTGGGAATGGGTGGGTAAACCCATGGTAATTGGTTAAATGGATGATATAGGTGGGTAAACCCCTCGTAAATTGTTAAACAGGTGATATGAGTGGGTATAATCATATTGAATGGAATTGTGTAAGGTTTATATAAGCGGGAATTCTCATATGATAAATGATGGAATGGTTTATATCAGTTTGTATACTCGTATAGATTGATAAATTTTTAAAATTGATGAATGATTTGATAGATTCTATAGACGGCACTCTAGGATCTGGAACATGGTAGTATACACCTCGGGTTGATTACTCCCCTTGGGTCTTGATTCCGTGGGACATATCGGGACTTTCTACCGTGCAGATCTATATTTCTTGGACTCAAGTAGGACATGTCGGTACACATTCTCCTAGGACTCCAACGAATTCCTAGACTGAGTTTCCATTGGGATTCCCATGGGTCTCTCTGTGGATGCCTTGGACCCGTTCCATGGATCCGGCCTTTCGTGGTCTAGATTTCTCAAATGGATGCCTTAGACAAGTTATTTTAATCCAACCCTTTATTTTCAACATTTCAAAATACAACATTGCCGTGAGGAATGTGATATGCTCAATTATATGTCTTGTCCCTGGTGAATTGTAATATGTGGTTATACAACAAGTTCGTGATGGTATGGGAAATTTGGATGAACAGTAAGGTCTGGTTATTTATTTTTTCATTACTTATAACTGCCTTATTGTAGGAGCTTGACTAACTTGTCCATGGAGCCTTGAGGGAAAATTTGAGTATCAATTTTAGTTGTTTAATGGAAAGGGATTTTGTTATTAATATTTACTACTTTAGTGTTTACCATGACACTACTTGTTTAAATATTGCATGTATTGGTTTGAGCGTGACACCTTGTGTGCTGACCTAATAAGATGTTATTTCAAACCCATCTCAGGAACTATTGGTTCCTAAGTATAATCTTCTTTTTTTCATGGATATGGATTTATTCTTGTGTGATTTTCACTTGTACCTTTGAGTTAGGCGCAAAGGCCAGATCCAGAGTTCGGGATGCTTGTGGTGATTGCCTTTGGGTTTTGCTATCTTTTATTCATTCTTATACTGAAATTGCAAATCATGATATATGGTTTTCTTCCTTCGAACTATATATCAGCATTGGTATGCATGCACTGTATAAACTCTCATTGGCCATATTTCTGTATTATTTTGATATTACAATTTGTCTTTCACTACTTTAATTGTTGCTTTGTATTTCTTCCGCTATTGTTAATGTTTTTCTATCTTTTAATGCTATACACTATGAATATGAGTGTATAATCTCCCCATTGACTACCTTTACACCATTACTTCTTGTTGATAGCCTCTGGAAAATGGGGATATGCACTTGAGGTCATGTGGAAACTGGTCCAGCTATCGATTTAGTGGTTAGTCGGTCGGGACGATATAAAGTGGTATCAGAGGGTTTGTTTTCCTTTGTCTTACTATTTTGGGATGGTACACATGATACTAGGAATGTATCATCACTTGGTAGAAAGTCATTCTTGAGACTGATCACCTATGTGGAATGACTAAGTGGAAAGGGCTTGGAATTGTTGTTTGATGTTACAATTTATATGATTTCACCATGGGTGATTAGTGTTTTTTCTGCTACTTATTGATCATGATATTTCTTTTGAAAATTACCCTTGGCCGGATACAGAAAGTATGGATCTTGAAATTCATTATATTAGGCACTTATAAATTCACATTCCATGAATATGACATGCCATGTAGTTTCATTAGTGGTATATCTAACAAGTTTGGTTGTGTGACTTGGGTGAAATGCTATATTTTTGATTTTCTTTTTCATGCCTACTTGTATAACATGTTTAGATGATTTTATTCCATTCTACCTCTATTTTTTCATGTTTTTTGTTATTCCATGCTTCTATTTTGTTACATGAATCTATGTTACTCTTATTATTACATGCTAGAGATGTCTTGATGTGAAAATGGTCTCATAGGCTGAATTTTTTTGGTCGTGTTTATAAAGGGAGATAGTTTCAGTGGTAAGGTGTATGGGTGGCTTATAACTGGGAAAAGGATGAAACATGTATTCAAACCATTGAAAAAGAACTCCTCAAAATTAAAATGTTTAATGAAAATTGGAAGTGATTAATAGGAGACAGTTTTTAGTTTATGGAGTGTCTGGGAACTTCATAAATTGGGGAATGACATCCCATATTAATTGTAAATGATTAATACGTTTGAAAAGATGGATTCTAGGTTTTCAAATTAAATGGATTGATTGGATTAATGGTAACTAAATGCCAATGGTAAGGTGTATGAGTTTTTTATCGATTGATTGTTGTCCACCCATGTGACTGAGCCTTTGTATAACCATGATGTGTTTGGGAATGATTATAAATGTAAAAATGTTGAGTTTTATTTTGAAATGGTTTGGTATTTTTCAAAAATTCTCAAATGGACCAAATTAGGTCATTTGGGACATGTTTTTATTTAACAAAAATTTATGGGGTTGCTCTTCGAAGAACCGAGGCTGAATAAATGGGTTCCTCGGTGGTCACCTAATCAGTTAAAAGGAATTTAGATTCTAAATTTCCTATTTATGATGGAATGCATTTCAATATTAAATTTTTAAAAATTGATTTTTTATAAATTTCCTATTTTTCCCATGGAGAATTTATTAAAAAACCAAGTTCCTTGTTTGTGAAATGTTACTAGTGGGATTGTTAAAATTATTTCAAATGTTTGAGGTTGAAATGAATTAATGAATGGATTTAAATTGTATCCTTAAGTGGTGTTCTTTTGATTCAACTATTGTGTAGGGTTATTATTTAATAATTCATGTGGTATGCCTTGGAATCGAAATGTGAGCATTATATGTAGGATAATTATTTTATCATTGGCATAAATCAAAATGGAATTTTAGGCCTAATGAAATATGTTTTGTGTTACTAAGAGATAGGGTCTATCCATATGCTTCGTAAGGGGATAACCCCTGGTATGTATCACCCTAATTCTTTAGATTACTTGCTTATGATATGAGATTTTTTACGTCAGTTCCATTTGGTTGTCGTTATCCCTAGTAGGAATTTTGGTTTTGAAAGGACAACTGTATTCGGAGGGATGATTGTTGCGATTTAACTCTTATTATGGGAACAAGCATCGTGGAATGATCAGTTAAGTAGGTTAGAGATGACTCATTCATGGTAAAATGTTTAAGAGTTCTTGCGATCCTCTCATAACTTTTGTAATGGATGAATCAGTACGTCATAATTTGAGTAAGTGGTTGTATGAGATGATGTGCCATTGATTTTTGTGAACTCGGGGTTTTATGTGTCGACATACGAAGTACCTATTGAGTTTTTGTTGATGTAACAAACCTGTTGAGTTTAGTGTGATTGTTGAGCTTTATGATTATGAGGAAATTGTTAGGTTAATAATGTAGTAGAGTGAATGGGGTGTTAAGATGAATTTTTCCCACTACCAGGGAGTTCTTTTTATGGGACTCGGGTGTTTGATACACTGGACAATATAATTTCGGTTTTCAAGCTAGTTGTTTGATGTGGTGATCGTGGTTTATGGAATGAAACACATTTTTTATAGTGTTATCATCCAACAAGAATGTGATTAGCTAGTATTTTCTTTCTAATACATGGATACTCGTATAGTGGGTTGAGAAAAATTGGTTTAGATGTGTGTGTTGTTCCTTTATTTGCAGTATAACTTCGATGAGGTTGCAGGTATGCACAAACCTTTAAAAAATTCTCTAGTTTTTGAAGAGTTTTTGTGGTGAAGGTTTAAAGGATGTTAATTATTTGAGTGGTATAGGTATGGGGGTTCGGTAGTTGATATGTTGGTAGGTGAAACCCAAATCGCCTAAAGAGTCGTCCCCAAGGGGTTCGACTGATCTTCTTGGTGACCTTTGGTTTACTCTTAGTGTAATATTTTGAATGAGGTGATCACGTTCCATATCTTGATGTCATCCTAGAGGAACTAATATGGAACTGGTCTTAAGATACTCTAATATTTTAAAAGTCATTGGGCTTGGCATGGTTGTTATCTTGGTTGTACGTGGGATGTATGGTTTATTGGGTTATTCCCTTGTTTATGCTGAAGCACGGACGTTTTATGATAACAGAGTGATAACTTGTTTTGGAAATGTCATCAGATGCTGGGTAAGAAACTTAGTGTATATGATTTTGTTAGTTGATGAATGCCTTGCGGAGAAACGCTTTGTGGTTCTGTTCAGGATGCTTCATCTGTCTAATCCAAGCATATTCGATAATGGTTAACATTACGTGGATTGAATTGTTTCCTTCCATTCCTTTTTTATGGTTGGTGATGAATTTTTTTCAAATAAATGTCACCAGTTTAAGGGAGAGTGTGGGATTATGGGTCCGTGATGTCTTTCGGGGAAAGCATGGGTGACCAGTTTCTATTGGTTTCTTTCTTTTCGACCATCTCCCTTGATGAGGTCTCTATTCTGGAATTGAATGTAATCGGGCTTTCCAGTTGAAGAAATCATGTGAGACGCATTTCTAGAACACTTAGGACATATCATTTTAGGTGATTCCAATATGGGAAGGGATGTGGTTTGGAATTGGCCGTTAAATAATAATACCCTTAGAGGAAATCACCCACATTAAGATGGTTTATGTGATGAAGAGATCATCACTCTCATTGCATGGTATTATTTATGTGTCACTTTTATGTGTTGGTTTGGGGTTTGATCTTTGGATCATGTTTTAAAGGCATAAGAACCTTGTTTTCATGAAATGGATAAATGTGTGTTTGGCGTTCGAAATGAAACATGACCATTGAAGGAAACTTGAAAACATTCATGGTTTGGTTGAATTTTTTCATAGTTTCCGAGGGTTTATTGAGGGCGAGAAGTTATTGAGGTGGGTGGATTGTAAGAACCCATGTTTTGGACCTAGTGGTTTGCATAAGGGTTTTTGAATTTTTGGTAACTAATGGATAAGAAAAATTTAAAAACACAATTGAAAATGAAGTTATGATAGTTGTAACATTTTAAAGTGATTCATTTTGACTTTAGTAAAGGCCTGAGAACTTTCCCAGTTAACTCGAGTAGTTTTGCGAGCACGAGATGAGGAAAGTCAGGTTTTTAGGAACTTGATGAGGGTGCACAGTTGGCACACGGTCTTCCAAACATTACGTCCTATATTTGGTAACTATGCTGTTGATTTCTAGGGGATATAGGATTTCACATGGGCTGCACCTAGTTAGGTTAACTATGTAGGAAACAACATGTGAATAGAGTTTCTTAAACATAGGGGTGTCACACAGTTGGTGCACATTTTCCAAGCTATGGGGTTTAAACTGTATGCAGCATAATATTCAAAAATGTGATTTATTTTTGTTAAATTGAAATAAAATTTAACTCAAAATTCAACTATCTATCACCATTCCATCATACCCAATCAACACACACCAGAGGGATCCCCTTGAGGTGTGACATGACACCCCCATCCACGACCCTCCCCTAATTGTTTTTTTGGGTGGGATTTCTTTAGTTTCTCCTTTGAATCTTCAAGGTATTATTCTCTCTCACTGGTCCTCCCAATTTCTCATGATTTCTCGTCCTCTCTGTCACCCTTTGGAATTTAGCTTAAACCCTTGGGTTGGGGTTTAATCTGTTTTTTGGTATTCTTCAAGTTCTACGTAGTGTAAAGGTTGTCTTAGGATCTATTGGTCCATATTCTAGAAGCATCCACTAAAGGGGAGGTGGTTTGGGTGATTTTGGTCCATAAGAATCATATTGGGGTAGGTTTATAAACCCAAAAGTTATTTCAAACTCTCTGTTGGGTTTATAGTGGAGTTATGAGACTCAGGGAAAACTATTGTAGGGTGTTGCGACCATTTTCACAGATCACACATGCATTTTTCCCAGGTATTAATACATGTAGATACATATGTCTTCCAAGTGGATTTTCTGTTATTGTAAAAATATTACATTCATTATTATAATGATATATATATATATATATGGATGTTCATGAAGGTGAGTAGGTAGCTGCTTGATTTAGAAAGCTTTATCTTGGCCATCCTTTGAGGTAGGGTCCTCAACCTTGATTTAATTTAAAATTTGAGTATCTATTTGTTTAATACTTTGGATAATTTGAACTAAAATTATGGAATGAGATGAATTTTTTGTTAAATTATTTTTTAGAATAAAATGTTAGTTATTTGTAAGAAAACCCCTCCATCAGAGGTGCACTACCTTCAAGCTAAAAATGTAGTGAGGAGATTGTTTTTGTTTTCTTAGTATTATGTTGGGTATTCTTCCTATGATTTTCTATTTAGAGGATCTTTTTAAATTAAATGGATACTGTCTTCTTAGTTAGGATATGTCTTTACGCCTTTGCACACTTGAACTAAATGGTTTTAATGAATGAGAATTGGATTCATGGATGGGTGAACCCATGTAAAATGAAGAATTTTTAATGGTATGAAATGGGAAGATATTCCTTATTATTGGAACAAAAATAACTATAAAAATGAGTGGTTATAATCCTAGTATTCATGAGTTGTAAATGAGGATTAATGACTGGTAAATTAATTATGTGAATTTTTTGCATTTTGATGCAAGTGATGGATAATGAGTGGGTATACTCAATATGGGTCTTGAATGAAAAATGGGAAACCTAGTGGGTAAACATATGGGATGTATTTAAATATGAAATGTTAACATGAGAGGGTATTCTCATTTGTTGACTAGTGAAAATAATGAGAAATGGTGATATATGGGTGGGCTTAGCCATATGGATTTTTAAAATGGAAATGGAACACCTTAGTGGTATACTCTTGTTTGTGGAATATGTGAGTGGGTATACTCACAAGGTGAAATGAGGTTTTTATAAGGGTGGGTATGCCCTTAAGAATATATTTGGATACTTTATTTGAATTGTGAATGGGTGGGTAAACCCATGGTAAATGGCTAAATAGATGATATGGGTGGGTAAACCCATTATAAATGGTTAAAGAGGTGATATGAGGGTGTATACTCATTTGGAATAGAATTGTTTAATGTTTATATGAGTGGGTATACTCATATGGTAAATGATGAAATGGTTTATATGAGTGGTTATACTCATATGATTTGATAAATTTTTTGAAATGAATAAAGCGCTTGATAGATTCCAGGGACTTCTCTCTATGGATCTGGAACAAGGTAGTGGATGCCTGGGGTTGATTATACCCATTGGGTATTGATTATGGGGGATTCCTCAGGTCTTACTACCCCATAGATCTTCTTGCTTAGAATCATGTAGAAAATTCTGGTACGTATGCTCATATGACTCCAACCAGTGCCTAAACTGAGTTTCTACTAGGATGCCCATGGGGCTCAATGTGGATGCCTTGGGCGGGATCCTTGGATCCGACCCTTTGGGGCTTGGATTTCATATATGGATTCCTTAGAAGAGTTTCTTGGATTCGAATATTCAAGGTCTATATTTTTTTATATAGAACATCCGTGAGTTATATGATATGATAGAATATATTTCTTGGTCATGGTAAATTTTGATATGTGGTTATACAGTCAGGTCATGATGGTATGAAATGTTTGGAAGAACAGTAAAGTCGTGTTACTTAATTGTGAATCACTTATAGCTACATTGTTATTGGATGTTGACTAACTTATATAGGGATCCTTGAGGGGCTATTTGGGTGTCACTGTTAGTGGCTACATGTCATGGGAATTTGTTATTCATATTTACAGATTTAGTGTTTACCAACACACTGTCTATTGACATATTGCACGTATTGGTTTTGGCGTGACGTCTTATGTGCCAACTTACAGAAATGTTTTCTCACACCTTTATTGGGTAACATTGGTGTCTGAGTTGACTCTTCTAGTTTTAAGGGATATGGATATATGCTTATGTTGTTTTTAATTATATATAGAAGTTAGGAGAAAAGGACCAAGCTGGAGCTTGAGATGCTCGTGGTGATTTCCTTTGTGTTTTTCTGTCTTTTATTTGTTTTTGCACTGAAATCTAAAGTATACTGTATTGTTTTATGCTTTCTAATTATGTATCATTATAGACATCCATGCACTATATAAATTGGAATAGGATATATTTCAATATTTAGTTGATATTATAATTTTCTTATGCTACTTTAATTATTTCTTTATAATACTTCTAATTTTGAATGAGTTTTTCTATCTATTACTGCTACGCACTATGAATTTGAGGGTATAGTCTCTCCACTGACTACCTTTACACCCTCACTGCTAGTCAGTAGGCTATAGTGCATGAGGATACATGTTTGAGGTAATGTGGTGACCGACCAGCTACCAGTTTAGTGGTAAGTTGGGCGAGGATGTTACAATAAAATCGTGGGGAATTATATTATGTAAATTAAATATATTGTATCCTACCATTTTTATTTATAACATTACAATGAGAATAGATATCAAAAACTAAATTTTCAAGATGAATCAAAATATAGTTTCTAGAGATATATCAACAAAAAAACATGGGAAACATTTATCTTTCGTCAAGATAGGCTTATATCTAATTCTGAAATTCTCTTTAGCTATTTGGGATATGTTTCTAGTGTTATTTGGTATCAAGACCCACATTATTTAATTTGTATCAAGAGGGTTCTTATTATTATTCTTTCATTGATAGAATATCATAGTTTAATACAGTTTTTTCCTTAATTGTGGTAAATTTTCCTCTATACAGGGGTAGCTAATCCATCACTAAAGTTACGTTAAACTAATTTAAGATAAATATAATAATATTTACACAATTAAAAATTTTAAAAACATTAAATTTGAATACAAAAAATCAAACCATTTGAAATAAGTACTCTACCTTAAACATTACATAATCTAGTGAAATTAGACTAGAATTCACATTCATATATTCTTAGAGAACTTTTTAGAATAGATTTAATGAGAATTAGGCCGTAACTCTTAAATAATTAACCCATACATTACAAACAATAAACATCCAAATAGTACCCATTTTTACACAATATAAAACTTTTAAAATGAAACACATATTGTTTTCATGAAAAATCATCATGTCATTCAACTTGGCATCTTCTTTGTTATTATTCACCGTTCAACCATTCGAAAAATAATTTGAAACATGGGATGAGCAGAAAAATATATATAATGGATGTAAATGAAAGGAATCCATTAGTCTTTTAAAAATCATGACAACTCATAATTTTGTTTCATTTGTCATAATATTCTTTTCACATATGAAATAAATCATATCCATATTAAAAACACACATGTTATTTTCTATGTAATTATTTAAAACCCATAGTAACTAGATAGAAATCCTTTTTGAAAAATTTTATCATTATATTCATAACATGCATTAGAAATAACTAGATACAAGTTAAATCCATAAGATAAATGTCACATCCCTCTTACTCTAATTATATTGAGAATTTGGAAGGAAATTCTATTTCTTTAAGAGACATCCCCAAGATACCAAAGGTTGTCAATAAATGCTGAAGGGATTCAATACATGTGGGGGATGGTTTTCCATTTTAGAATAAAAAAACTAACGAAACAATTCAAAACCAAAAAATGACTATATGATGAACTATAACATTGAAAGAAAAATAAAATTATATTTATGAAAATTAATATAAAACCAAGTACCATATATGAATACTACAATATCCTTATAAACAGTGAAATACTACATGACTAAAAAAATGAAAGAGGACCAATGAAATCTCTATGCTACAATAATGCTCAATGATACATGTACTAGAGGTAACCCAAATATCCCAATGTATTTCTAAATATTTGTGATACCTTACCAATACACTTGTACCGATAAACAACATCTTCCAAAGAAACAATGTTCCAAACCTAGGGTGAGTAATGAAACTCAGTTTATTTTTTCCAATTACTTCCATAATCACGCCACTAGGATAAAACATGTTAGAAAAATATATATAAAATCATTTTTAAGGATCTAACCTTTGAGAGGAAACTATATTGAGTTAGGTCAATTTTGGGGGAAACAATGAATCATTTATTGGTGAAAACATGTTTTATCTATATTTTAAGGATCTAACTTTTGACCGCGCATAATTTCTTCACACAATTAGGAAAACCACGTGCTAACCATGCTCCTACCTCTATCTTAAGAGAGAAATCATATGTTTGGCTCTCACGTTTACCAAACCATGCTCCAACCATGCCAAAGATCACTATCTAACATATGATCAACATAACAATATTTCTTCCAGGCTTTTGCGTAGTTTGGGAAAATCATGCATCATCTGTGTGGCTTCTCTTCAACCCTTGTTTCATTATGAATGTCTTCCTATAGGTGTTTCATGGTTTTCCTAAACCGTGTACCATCCATGAACATATAGAAAATCCAAAAAAAAATTCCATAATTTCTCCACAGTGTCCCAAACAACAACCATATACTTTATATAATTAAAACAATTAACGAAAGGATTACCTACTTAAAATAAGTGGTAACACATTCTCCAAACCATTGTAAACTTCATACTCATAATATATAAAATGATCCTTTCTGTGAAAGGGTTATGAACATTTCTATTTCATTTTGTTCTCCCTTTCCCATGTTTCATCTTGAATCTGTCCATGTTTCCACAAAACCTGCTCTAGACTGATGCTTTCTTACAGGAAATAATTTCTCTTGACCATACATAGTCGACACAAGGATACATATTGAAAAAAATGTGACTCTAGTTCAAGATGATTCCATCAAATCTAATTGTCAAGATCAGGCCAATACATTTTCAATTGAGATATCTAAAATGTATTGTGCCCTACACTGAAATATGGTGGCATTAAGAACATATATTCAACTTCACCAAAATAATCTAGTATCTAAAAAGGGTATATATACCAAGGAAATAACATTAACTGATTCCCAATACATCAATTTATAATCCTTTTTGAAATTCTTAAGAACACATGATCACCCATGGTGAATGAGAAGGGCCAATAAAAATGATCGGTATAAGATTTCTGACGACTCTTAGCTATCTCCATCCATTTAATAATCAATTAAACCTTCTATAAAATTTCATGGAAAATGTCCATCCCAACTAGTGAAGTCACACATGTTTCCCCCCTAAAAAGTTGAGAACAATAGGGATTCCCATACAATAATTAAAACAAATCCATTTCTAATGAGGCATGATAATTGTTTTCATATTGGAACTCCACTAACATTATATTCTCTTCCCATGAGCCACCAAAATCCATTACATAGATCTGTAACATGTATTCTAAATTCAGATTGGCTGTCCATCCGAGGACGATATGCTGTACTCATTTTCAACTGAGTCCTAAGGGATTTCTTTTTATAATCTCTAGTAATGAGATGTAAACATTAGATATCTATCTAATATGATCGAAACCAGTATTAAATACATATTTACCACTTCTTGGATATCTATTTTTAACAAATCCATTACCATATGACATTCGCAGATAGGAATGAGATGAGTTGACTTTATGTGTTCATCCACTATAACTCGAATGACAATGTGTTTCAGAACTATTCTTTATAGGCATGTTACAAAATCTATATCTATTTAATCCTATTTCCACAACAGAATATATAAATAGTAAAACATACCTATCTATCACTAATGTTTTTCATTAACTTACAGATAAGTTATGTATCTTGATATAATATCATCCACTAACATTTTCATACTTCTCCACCAGAACTATTCTTTAAACAACTTATACAGGTTATATATTCCCAGATGTAGAGCCCATATTTAATGTTGGTAATCATGATGAATTTTTTCCTAACAAGTCCAAGGAATGAACAACCGATTTGTAAACTACAACATCGAGCTATCATCTAGCTTCCATCCCTCAACAGTGTCCCCATCATTTTGTTTTGAGCTTATTTCCACATATTTTGAATTGGATATCTATGCCTATTTAACCAGATTTAACAAATCAAGAACCACCCAAACTTGGAATAACATCACTACATCACCATGGTCTTCACCATCCATGTGCATGTCATCTTGGACCAACATCAACTGCCACTCATCTAAAGCCTCTTTTCTAACGGTGCATATGAATTTCTTTATAAGACACGTGCCACTAAATTTCATTTTTCTAGTTTATACATCAAGTAAATGTCAAAAATTTTAAGATATTATATCTATATTATTTATCTCATATTTAAATTCCATTGTGAAAAATATGTTTCCAGTACTTATGATCCATAAACAAAGTAAATTTATCACCAAATATATAATTCCCCCATGTCTTCAAAGGATATATTATGACATCTAACTCCAAAAAGTGTGTTGGGTAATTTTTATCATAAACTCATTATTAACATGAAACATAAGAAACAAAATGATATCCTTGTATGATAAGACAACCCAACCTTGATCTTGAAGCATCATAATAATCCACATACCCTTGTCCCAATTTGTGAAATATCAATATAGGTGTTGATGTAATATGAAGATTATACTCTTGAAATGGTTTTTGGAATTCTTAATTCTACTAGAATGGAACATTATTCATTTTAAAAGATATACTTGGAGATAATAGCCCTAAAAAATCATTAAAAACGCATTGATATAACCAGCTAGACCAATAAAAAATTACATCTCAAAGACATTATTTGGTGGTTTGCAAGATATTACAACCTATATCTTCTACAGATCCACTATAACACCTCTTTTAGAAATTACAGGGTCCATAAATCATACTTCATGTATCCTAAAATAACACTTTGATAATTTGAAAAAAAAAACGATTATCCCTTAAAATTCCCAACACTCTCGCAAAGTGTTTCTCATGATAATCATTTTTCCTTGAATACACTAATATATCATCCATAAACACCACCATGAAATAATCTATATATCTCTATAATATCTGACTCATCAATTCTATAAAGAACTCTGGTTCATTTTTAAGACCAAATGGAATTATCTCATATTTTTGATGTCTATTTCTGCATTTAAAATTATCTGCAGAGTATCCTCTTTACAAACCCGCAAATGGTGATATCTTGAACGTAATTCAATCTTAGAGAAATTTTGAGATCCTCTAAATTAATTTTTTTATTTTTGTAGAAGGTGACATGGATTGGTTTCCCAATCCATGTCAGAAGGAATTTATTAAAAGAAAAGTTACAAGGAAATCCCAAGGTGTAAAAAGCATACACCATCTAAAAAATAGAAAAATACCAACAAAAGTAAAATATTAAAAAACAGGGTATGCACCTTTAAAAGGCTTAAGATAAGATCTGCACGAACTGCCAATAGAGAGAGATCAGACTCAACATGTCTTCAGCAATCTGCTACCTCAGATTACAGAACAAATCAGCTCATCATCAAGGCAAGGTTGCAACCAAACAGATGTTTGAAAAGTCAAGTAAAAATGCGAACTCGAGCATTCCAGTTAACTCAAACCATTAACATCAGAACCAGAGACAGAAAACATCCTAAGAGAGCTTCAAAGAGATGTCAAAGAATTATTCTCATCAAAAACCATCCAAATCTTGAGCTCATCCCAGAAAAAGAAAACCAAAAGAGCTTAAAGGAATCCCAACAAATCAGCAAATTTTTCACTTTATGGAAAATCCAGTGTCCATGCAATATTGGTAGTACAGGCTCAAAGGCAAGTTTAGAAGAAGTTCCAAATCAGAATTCATAAAAGTACATAAGAAATGAAAAAACTCAGTCAAATATATCTGATCTGAAGAAAACTGCAAAAGAAGTAGTCAACAGGAATTCTAGAGGGTTAATAGCCTTCTTCTCCTCGAAATACCTAGTTCAACATTATGAAATGTTTCAGTAGAAATTTCACCAATTTTCATTTTCTCATAGGCCAATCCTTTTTTCTCTTCCCAATGAGCATCAAATTTCTTTAATTGTTCATCAAGGTAGTGTTGTGGTGTAATCTCATTAGCCTCATCAGCTGGAGTGTCTATCTCATTATTGACAGACTTAGTGGTATTGATAGAGCGAGTGGTGATGGTTCTTTCCATCTGTGAGTAATCTCTACTTTTCCTAGTTTTCCTAGGGTTAGGAGTGATGTATCCATCTTCATCCACCATGATTTTTTTCCCTTTCTGGCCGTTGTTTTCAAGAAATTCTCCTCTAATTACCTGGTCTGGTCTTCTACTTCGTGAGGAACATCATTATTTTCAAAGGATTCCACCTGTTCATCCCCTTGGGATTCCTGGGTTTGGGTGATCATATCCTATTCCTTACCCACAATAATAGTTTTAGAATCAGCCCCTGTGTTAGAGGGTTCCAGTAAATCAGGAAGTTTGTCCATATGAGTAGAATCCTTTTCTGTGGAAACCTTAACAGCATTAGTAGAATCTGTCTCTTGAGGATCTAGATCTTGCCTCTTATCCAAGTGCACTACTTGCACAGAGTTGTCCATATTCTTTGTTGAAGTGGAGGGGTCAACCGTTTTCTCTTTTCCCACCCAAATGGACTTAGTGACCTCTATCCCTACCGGTCTTCCACAGTTGGAGGTCACATGTCCCAACTTAAAACAATGTTGACAATAATCAGAGAGTTCTTCATAAACCACCTATTGATAGAAACCATGATCCCCATTTTGAATCCACATATAAGGAGGGAACATATTAGAGATATCTAACACAACACATATTCTATAAACAGAGGGACGAGTGAGATTTTTGGTTGCATTGTCAAGTTTTAAAGGATTTCCAATTAGCATTGCTATTGGAAACAATGATATTTGTTTGAACAAATGAAGGGGCAATCCAGGAAATCCTACCCAGCTGAATGAACCCTTTTCTTTCCAGCTCTTCCAACTGCACATTCAACACCCTTAATATATTAGTGGCATTTGATAAAATGGAGGTGAAACATGACTGGTCCCCAGAAGAATATCAATCATAAACTCCAGTTCTCTCATTGGTGGAAAACCTAAGACATTATTGGAAAGAATATCTAGAAACTGATCCAAAACATCTGAAAAAATAATATCCTTGATCTCTTCCATATATTCCAAATTTACCACCTCAAATTGGTAGGAGGTTATTCTAGATTCTGGACTCAAGAAACCCATTTCACCTGCCTTAAATTCTTTTATCCTATAAAGAGATGCTCAACACCATCGTCTATCAGACAACTAACTCTTCTATTATAATATCTGATAAAATCCTTGAACATTGTTAAGAAATCCATACCCAGGATTACATAATTAGCATCCATTAATAGTATAGATAATTACCATGTTATCTCATCTCCATAAATTGTCATAGAACATTCTATACCCACAAATTCTTGAAATTCTCTTTGATCAAGAGGAGTTTGAAGTTTAATCATAGAAGGAATCATCTCAACTTTTATACTCAGAAAACCAATTGAACGAGAGGAAATAAATAAATGAAATTCACCTATATAAAACAATACTTTAAAAATGGTATAATTAAAAATAATTGTACCTCACACCACATATGGTCCAACCTAATCATCCAAAAGTAGATGCTTATCTCCATACAGTTGCTTCATCACTACACTTTATTCTTTATTTCCCTCTTGAAATTTCACTACTTGAGGAGTCAAGGTATTGCATAAATAATCATGTATAGCTCTGTTCTATTACAAAGATTTATTCTACTTCCATCCCCCCATCGAATCATACAATTCCTGTGATATCTGATAAGTACCTCGAGCCCCTGACCTTGGAGCACTACAATAATAGCGTTGAAGATGTCCCATCATGTAAAAATTATGGAATGATCTCAGTGGTTCTATACACTATCACTTCATGTGGTCGAATGAACCACATTGATGAGATCTAGAATGGCTCTTAGGATTTTGAGGAAGATTCACTAATGTAACCATTTGATTCTGATTCATGCTCCCTACTTAAGAATAGTGGTCCCTCTTCTTTTTTCCCCAACATTAGAGATCCCAATGTTTCCCATGGGTATCAACATAATTCCTCCTCCGATATCTTTAGAGATGTCTCCTTCAACCACTGTCACTCTATTGACTATACTTGTATACCTTATAACATAGAGAACAAAAATAATTGAGTGAATGTACCACCTTAGTCCCAATTGAATGATGTGTGACTCCAAAGATGAACTAGTAGTATCTTTAGCTGCAAAGCACATTAAATAAATGAATTTATCCTCATACTCGATGAAAGAAATATTTTCATGATTCGGGCTAAATAAGTCCATCATTATTTGAATTTTGAAGGTTTGAGGATATAATTTTTTGTTGAAAAATTATTCAAAATACTCCCAACCAAGGACTTAATCCACTCTATCCAACACAACTAGATCCCACCTCTAGAGTACAATATCCGCCCACATATACCTTTATAGTTTTACATTCAACTATACTAATGTGCTAATGAAATCGAATATATGATTCATCTTATTCTTACCCACCTCTATCTTTTGTGGTTCTAAATCACACAAAAAAATGGGTGGATTCTATTTGTAGAATTGGGCAGGATGATGCACTTTTCATGGATCATCCCTCCATTTTCTTGTGTCCAAGAATTGAAAACCGTAAACTTTACACTTGACACGCCCCAAAGATCACTCTCTATTAATTTTTGTCTTAGCGTTTCAAATTCTACCACATCATGCTATCATAAGAATGCTTTCCAAAATTCAACACTTAACGTGTTCAACTATTTTTTTAAAATTTAAACTTTTTTTTTAAAATAAAAACATTTCCAAAATACCACCACCATGACCTTTTTCAAGACCTATAATTTGAAAACAATTTTAATATTTTTAAAAAATGAACACCTTTGCTTCAAATTATATATCATTACCCAAAATAAAATATGAACTCATAGGGGGAAGTAATTTTTCTAGTGAATGTCATGCTAAAATTATTAGCTAACCACATGAAATGATATTCTTAATCCTATATGTGTTTCCAAAACCCTTATGTACCCAACTCATTGGCAAAATGATGGTCAACATAAAAAGGATAGATCTATCTTTTTATGCTCTACATTTCAATTCCCCAAAATCCTACTGCTTTCTATTAACCCATCGTAAGGACTAGACCATAACACCATGTCAAAGGCCAAACTAGGAATATATCCCTTCTTCCACAAAGGAATAACCAAGATGATTCCACTAATAAAACCCCTTATATTCCCATTATATTTAAAAGGAAGAAGAAAATTGCGTTTCCTTAAGAAATATTCGATAAGATTCTGAATTATGGGAAAAAATTCCAAAGGGATTCAACATGTATGAGTGAATAATTTTCATTTAAGAATAAAAAAACTAATTAAAAAATCCAAAAAAACCAATATATGATATATGATAATAATTAAAGACAACTCATCCTTACATTTATCAAAATCAAATAAAAACCATGTAACACGCCGAAGACTACAATATCAATGTAAATAGTAGAATACTATAAGACCAACAAAACTCAAAGGCGAACAACAAAAACTCAATGTTCCAAGCATGCTCCATGATCCATCTACACAAGAAAACCCAAGTATCTCAAGGTACTACTAAATATGTGTGATACCTTACCTTTACCCATGTCTCGATAAAAAAAATCTTCAAAACCAGTAATGTTACAAAGTTGTGGTGAGTAATGAAACTCGGTATATTTTCCCCAATATCATCCCTACCAAGTAGACTAGGATATAACATGTTAGAAAAGCTTATAAAAAACAACTATTTTTTTTCTAAATCAGTTTATATAAAAATATATACAAGTGCCAATGAAAACATTTTCTAAAAAAACATCATGTTCTAAGGAAATAAATAAAAAAATTTAATAAAATCATATCACAAATTCTATTTTGGAATAACTATTCCACATCACTTATCCACACATCCGACCATGCATGAAAAACATAGACCTCCCTATACTCGGTAGTGGGGAATCATCCCTTCACTAAGCCATTACTTAATGAACCATTTTGATGGGGGATATCCTTTACCATTATCCATCCCAATTATTATGGTTGATAATTCTTACCCTTATACTTCCAGAATTCACATGAACACACACAACTATTAATCCAAAACAATGCCAAAACAACCATTTTATCTATTTCAATAAAACCGTTCTTCTATTAAAAGCCACACATCAAAATAATTCAACTAAACCATCCAAGACCATTTCTAAAAATATAATACCTTTTGTAAAATTTTTTTATTAATCAATTTACCCCAATTATAGAAAATCCACATTTTAAAATCCACATTTTAAAACTACAAACCAGTACTTTCTACAAAAAACAAGCAATTTCCATGTTTTTACAATCTATCAATAAAGAGGGGATTCAATAATAATTACAGATAAAAGTCAAAATAAATTTCACAAAAAATCCTCAATTTTAAATAAATTATTCAAATTCTAAATAGAGGAGTCAATATTGAAGCCATCTACCACATGTTTTACGATGAAAACAAAGAACAACACAAAGAACATCCACGACACCAAGTTAAATCTCCACAAAATCACGTTGGATATCTTACCTTACCAAAAACCAAGCCAAATATAATCATATTTGGCATCAGGTATCATAGATATAACTAAAGTGGATGTCGATCTAAAAAAATATAGGGAAAGAGAAAAGGATCTAAAAATGAGCACCAAGAACAACCAAGAACGATCACTTACTATGAAGATACAACATCAAAACCCAAAGGAATGACCCCATATTTGTTCCAATTTGATTGGTAGAGGCATTACAACCTTTTAGTGGAAAAAATACCATGTTAGATACATTTTGGGGAAACAAAAAAGTGTTTAAATGTCAAAACCTGTTAGATCCACAATCGAAGGATCTAACTTTTCTACCATGAATGGTTTAGTCACACAATTAGGAAAACTGTGAAACAAACATGCTCCTACCTCTTCCTTAAGATATACCTAATAAGATGTCTTGAATGGTTACCAAACTATATACCAACTATTAAAAGGCTCATTTTACAACATATTCACAACACGACAAAATTTCTCTTAGGCCTTTGCACGGTTTTTAAAAACTGTGCGCCACCTGTGCAGCTTCCCCTTAACCTCTGTTTCATTGTTCATGGTATGCTATTGGCATTTCGCAGTTTTCCAAAATCATGCAACAACCGTGCACCTATAAACAGTCCCAAAACTCTCCAAAATTTCTCAAAACTCTCCCAAAATTTACCTATATACTTTACATACTTAAAAATCATATTGAATGGGATACATACTTGAAACACAAGGTTCATTAAGAAAACTCCCTTATTAACTCACTTGTACTTACCTTTGAAGACATGATGTAACACCCCGAGCTTCCACGATACGCTTCTCATTCAATAATACAATAGCTTGCATTATACGCAACTTCGAGTTCTAAAACATCGCGACAAATCAAAGTAGCCGTTATGAATAGTAATAACCACTTTTTAAAATTATATAAATTTTATATTTCAAAATGGACTTCATTTTTGTATTCCTAATATTGAAATTAGCCTATGTTGAATTTTTTGTAATTTTCTGAGAACTTCAAAATTTTTATGAATAGTGAAAAATACTTAAAACAACTTTTTTAATCAAAATAATTCATAGTGATAAATTATACTATTGAGGGGTTTTAGAGTATAATTAGAATATATTTTTACCATTTTATCCAATGGTGGTCATTAGAATTAATTTAACATTGAAATTGGACATAAACAATTGCCAATCTTTTGATATAAATTGTTTCTTAAAAACACGCTATTTGTTGTGACAGCGGGAATTAATTATAAAATTAATTAATGCAACTAATATGTTTGGAATTTTGTAAAATAGACATCATTTTTGAATTCGTAATATCAATTATAGCTTAGGGTGAAATTTTGGCCTTATTCTGAAAAACTTCAATTTTTGATGAATAGTGAAACCACTAAGTGGTAGTTAAATAACTGATTTTTCGTTTAAATGAAATATTACCACTTCTGTGATTTGATTTTCAAAAATCCGACATACATGGTTTTCATTAAGAAGTAAAATGTGGTTCAATGAGATCAAAATAATTTTTTGGTGAATAGTAACTTTTAAGTTCTTAATCGCGATTAGAGGTAATTAGTGTAGTTTAAGGTAAAAACAATGTTTTATTAATATGATATGAGCTTGACACTTGTCCTACTCCTATTGGATGAGTCATGGCCGACCAAGACAACCCATGGGTCAACTTTGGGACCCCATGGAGCCACATTAGTTGGAAAATGACATTAATATATATTTATTTAATGTTGAAATTAAATTGACACAAACATGAGTTGTTTTACTAAACCAGTTTTTAAGTGGGGTTACACAAGTCCAAATTTTGATTATAAATATTCATTAGAAAGCTAAAAAGATTTACTACATCATTGTATTTTTTTTATAATTTTTAGACATTAAATAAATTAAATTATTTATGACATCATGATGATGTAGTGATGACCTCATTATTTAACGATTTAAATAAAATGGGAAGATAATGAATAATCCAAGGCTTACACTTGTCCAAAGCCTATTGGATGAGGAGATTTCGAACCCTTATCACCTTAGCCTCGAATTATATAAGTGTGGGACCTTTATAATCCGAAAAGCATTGTGAAATAATGTAACATTTCAATCTTTCCAAAAGTGCCCCTCCTCTCCACTTATAAAAGGCCCCCACCTCTCCCACCTCATTTACACTTTCAAGCCATTTGGCTCGGCCAACCTCTGCCCAAATACTCTCCCAAATTCCCCCTCTTACTCCTAGAATCCTCACTTTGGACATAACTCTTCCCAAGGAAGCCTTTGGCTCAAATCAAAAAGAGTTACCCGATTTTGAGGTAATGTATTTTCTAATGTTGTTTTGTTTTATTTTTCTTCTCCAACCCCCTAAACTCTTTTTATTCATTTCTTTTGTAACAACACCAGTATCCTCAATATACTAGGATGTTGTTATAAGAAGGATTCGAGCTACACTTACACACACCTACATCTAATGGTTAAAGAACATACGGTTTCTATGGATGGCGAATTTCTGCCTCACGAAACGATGATTGTTCAACACTCATATAACACCTTCATAGGTGGCCATTAAGATGTCACTATATTTATATATGATATATAATGTGTTTATGTTTTACTTATGCTTCTGTATTTCTCATTTATGGCTTACTTTATGATTTCCATTATGGGTAAAACGCGATAATTTCATTTTAGGAAGTGCGGACTACCGCCCCCTCAAAGTGATTTGAATCGTTAATGCCATATGTGGGATGTATAAAGGATGGAGTAAATGGTATTATACACTATATTATACTGGAATTATATTATACATTTATATCATTATGATTTAGTTCCATTAAATATGAAATTGAAATGAAAGTAGCGTTCATGCGTACGTACGGCTTACCGTCTCCATGAACGGTGCATTTCATTTCTTACCTCTAAATGTTACGTAATATTATAAATGAATGTATATACTGGATATATAAGATATATATGACATCTAAATCATGAATATAATTCGGGATATAATGGATATTTCACCACATAAACAACTTGTAATTATAAGAAGCTTATTGTTGACTCAAGTACCAAAGATCGACAAAACGACCGTTATTAACTTAAATAATTAAATAATGTTCATATCATTGTAATAAGTGATATAATAAGGATAATGAAATTAAAAATGGTTCTTAATAAGGTATATATTAACTCTAGTTTATTATTCAGGAGGTTAAAGAACGGTTGAGTCAAGTCAGACACGAGGTAAGGGAATTTCTTAACCCAACTTCCATTCTTTGGGTTAATCTCCTACTTTCAAATTATGTCATGATGTTATTATGTCCTATTTTGTATTTTTACTTTATTTATGTGTACCTATAGTGAATACACATAATAGATCTATTTTATTTTAAAAATGATCTTTTTAAGGGCTTCGTCTCAATCTCCTTTCATTGAGGCATATTTGGTTTTATACACAACCTTCTTTTATACGATGTATAAACCCCTTTGACTTTTACGTTTATTCAAAATGAATATTTTTTATACGAAGCATTTTGCTAAACGACAAAAGGGAATGTTTTTCTTTCCGTACTTATGCGGCGACAACGACTTCTCCGCCGCCGTGACCATTATTTGTGTTTCGGCTTCCTCTACAAGCCATCATTTTCTTTTTTAATGAAAAATAAATACAAAGTTTTAACATTCTTTTATTTTGGTATTGAAAATGGTTTTGAAAGCGTTTTTATTATATCAATGTGTTGTATTGATATCTTGTGATTGAAATGTGGAAATGTTATGTTTCCTTTATGCATGTTTTATGTGATACGATTATGTTATGGTTTATGATATGTTTAAACCTATTCATATGAGGAATGTATTGGACTTAATATGTGACGGGTGGAGCCCGCTATAGCTCCTGGATGCATCGGTAGGTCTCATGAGACAACTAGACGTGGAATTGGCCGAGGCCCTTTCCCAATTTGATTTATGGTTTTGGCTGAGGCCTTAATCATTTTAGATGTCTTGGCCGAGGCCTTGACAAAATGTTTCAGAATGTCCGGCATTATACATTCCCTCATTATGAAAGTGGTTATTGATAGTGCATGTGATTATTCGGCCAGTAGAATATCCATGTGAAGAAGTGAATGGCATTATCTCATTTTACTTTTGCCATATTATGTTGAAGTTCAAGTTTAAAAGGCTTTTGTTTTAGTTATACATTGCCTTAAATGTTAATGTTTATTTATGAAAGCTTCCGCAATATTGTTATCCTTACTGAGCATCTGAGCTCACCCCTTTCAATGTTTTAATGTTTTCCAGGATTTGAAGAAGTATATTATGAATGACCTGCAGGGATAGTCTGAGGGGATATGAAGACAATATGTTGTTGTTGTTTTGGTTTACTTTATGATGTAATGTAACGTTTACAAATGTATCTAGTGTTTCCAAGGCTACTAAACTAATCGGTCTTTCGAGACTTGATCTTTTGTGATCATGCCAATGTTACGAAGTAATGCACTGACTCTGGGTAGCTGGGGTCGGGGCGTTATAGTTGGTATCAGAGGAAGTTTAGTACTAACCTTGGAAGCTAGATTTAGATAAACTCTGATTAGAGCACATAGCCCAAAGATAGACTTTGAGGATTAGTATAGAAGAACTTTCTAGAATTTTGTTATTGAAGATATTTTGTGAGTTTTCCGAGCAATACATCCATGTCTGGATACGAGCAGGTAGAGGCGGCTCTGGCACAGATGTACCTAGGGGTAAAACCCGAAAACACCGCTTTGAGCTAGACTCGAACGGGAACAGGTGCACGACAATGGGCCTTGCTGCACTCTTGGTTACGACACTCCCGGGGGATATGCTTAGGATAATTCTCATTTTATTTACAAACCACTATGAAGGGTTATGAGTATATACTTCCTCAAAGAAAACATTTCTTTTTATGATTATGGATTATATCCATAAATAGTTCAATTTATGTAAAGTGTTTTACAAGTATGGAATTATGTATTTTGATTCATAAACTAATCTAGTTTATGCCATTTTTTAGAAATGGCGCCTAGTGGAAGGAATGGAAACCGTATCAATGCACGAACTCCATGTAGGGATTGCCCTCCTGATCAAGATAATTATTGTGGATCTGGAGATACAACTGGTGCTGATCAACTTATTACCATACTGGGACAACTCACTCAGGTTATGAATAATAACCTTACTCGTATGGAGCACCCTGATCCGCAACGTGGAGGATCAATGTTAGACCTCTTCATGAGGCAACAACCACCAACCTTCAATGGGAGTACAAATCCTATAGTAGCTGAGCAATGGATAAATTCCTTAGAGAAAATATTCCATGCCTTAGGGAGTAGTGAAAGGGAGAAGGTTGTCATGGCAGTTTACCGCCTCACTGGAGATGCCGATCAATGGTGGTCATTGATTCAAAACATGAAGGAAGATGATGAAGTATCAAATATGGAATGGAGGGATTTCAAAGATCTATTTTTAGAAAAATACTATCCTCGTGACCATCGAGCAGATATGGAAAGGCAATTTCTGAGTTTGAGGTAGAAGGAGGATGAGAATGTCGCAAAGTATGAGGCTAACTTTACAAGGTTAGCGAGGCATGCTGCCGATTATATACGTAACCCAAGGAGTAAGATTGATCGTTTCTTTGATGGGTTAAAACCATTTCTCCGTCGAGCTTTAGTATCACAATCCTTCTCATCATACGAAGATATTGTCTCATGTGCTATCAAGACAGAAAAGGAATTCTCTAAGTCTTATGACAACAAAGTAAAGCAAGAGAAAAAGAGAACGGTGGAACAAGAGACAGATAAAGGGAAAAAGGGAAAGAAGGATTTTCCATTATGTGATAATTGTGGGAAGAATCACCCTGGTACTTGTCTAAAAGGAATGGGAGTTTGTTATAAATGTGGAGAAAAGGGTCACCAGGCTCGTGATTGCAAGGGAAAGAAAGAGGCTATTAAAGTTGAATGCTACAATTGTAGAGAAATGGGTCATTATGCAAATGAATGTCCTAAGCATCAGGGAAACTTACCTCAGAAAAGGCCAAGGGATCAAGGACAATCTTATGCTGTTACTACAGTTGAAGCAGAATAACTAATGTATTGGTGCTTTTGGACTCAAGGATTATATTCTGGTTATAAGAATAATGTAATATATATATATGGATTGTACTGCAGTACTTTTTGATTTCAGTAAGGTTTTAATATGATTATGGTAATCATATTTTTAGTATGTGACAATAAGAGAAACTTTTCTTTGTTTTGGGAATCTGATAAATTGATTTTGGAATTTAGAGACCTTTTAGAGAAAGTCTGGACGGAGGTATTTTGGATAACTATTAAGGTTGGAATGGATTAAGTGGAACTTTGGATAGTATTGTTTAAGGCTAAAAAATTTATGAAGATTATTTTTGGAATATTATGATACTATAGGACAACCTGCAGGGTGGGGCATAACCCGTCGCGTCGGACAAAGCTGGAGGAATCGAACCCACAATCATAGTGCGACAGGCCTTTATTTCCTACCACTAGCCTACAGGAATTCCCTGGTTATTACAATATAATTTTACTAATCTAAATGGTATGTGTTAACATTTGGAACCTTATACAATTAGGATAATAATAATATTTTTGAGTTCTATTATCTTTTTGAGTGAAAGATGAGTTGAAGGTTGAAACACTAATTGTCAAGCATAAATATATATATAACTATCTCTTATTCAATGAATAAATTAATTCTTAAACTTTAGTAAAGGGATATTAAAACAAAAAATGTGTTATCCTAATACCTTATGTCTTGTTGAACTGATGATATTTTAAATCAACATAGATTGAAGGCTTTGAGGCCCTCAATTTGACAGTTGATTGTGATTGATGACCTCAATCACTCCCTACAAATATTTACGTTTTTCCTCCAATTATATGTCTTTAATTGCCACCAATGTTCTCCTTATCGAGATCATAATTTGGTGGTGACTTTCTTATTTCCATTTTCCCTCTTATTAAGGCTAAATTTTATTAACCTTATTTCCGATGTGGGTTTTCCACAAAGGTATTTTCTATTTTCAACCTCTTATTTTTAAAGAAAAATATCAAATTGCGAGGACGCAATTTATTGAAGGAGGGGAGAATTTAACACCCCGAGCTTCCACGATACGCTTCTCATTCAATAATACAATAGCTTGCATTATACGCAACTTCGAGTTCTAAAACATCGCGACAAATCAAAGTAGCCGTTATGAATAGTAATAACCACTTTTTAAAATTATATAAATTTTATATTTCAAAATGGACTTCATTTTTGTATTCCTAATATTGAAATTATCCTATGTTTAATTTTTTGTAATTTTCTGAGAACTTCAAAATTTTATGAATAGTGAAAAATACTTAAAACAACTTTTTTAATCAAAATAATTCATAGTGATAAATTATACTATTGAGGGGTTTTATAGTATAATTAGAATATATTTTTACCATTTTATCCAATGGTGGTCATTAGAATTAATTTAACATTGAAATTGGACATAAACAATTGCCAATCTTTTGATATAAATTGTTTCTTAAAAACACGCTATTTGTTGTGACAGCGGGAATTAATTATAAAATTAATTAATGCAACTAATATGTTTGGAATTTTGTAAAATAGACATCATTTTTGAATTCGTAATATCAATTATAGCTTAGGGTGAAATTTTGGCCTTATTCTGAAAAACTTCAATTTTTGATGAATAGTGAAACCACTAAGTGGTAGTTAAATAACTGATTTTTCGTTTAAATGAAATATTACCACTTCTGTGATTTGATTTTCAAAAATCCGACATACATGGTTGTCATTAAGAAGTAAAATGTGGTTCAATGAGATCAAAATAATTTTTTGGTGAATAGTAACTTTTAAGTTCTTAATCGCGATTAGAGGTAATTAGTGTAGTTTAAGGTAAAAACAATGTTTTATTAATATGATATGAGCTTGACACTTGTCCTACTCCTATTGGATGAGTCATTGCCGACCAAGACAACCCATGGGTCAACTTGGGGACCCCATGGAGCCACTTTAGTTGGAAAATGACATTAATATATATTTATTTAATGTTGAAATTAAATTGACACAAACATGAGTTGTTTTACTAAAACAGTTTTTAAGTGGGGTTACACAAGTCCAAATTTTGATTATAAATATTAATTAGAAAGATAAAAAGATTTCCTACATCATAGTATTTTTTTTATAATTTTTAGACATTAAATAAATTAAATTATTTATGACATCATGATGATGTAGTGATGACCTCATTATTTAACGATTTAAATAAAATGGGAAGATAATGAAAAATCCAAGGCTTACACTTGTCCAAAGCCTATTGGATGAGGGGATTTCGAACCCTTATCACCTTAGCCTCGAATTATATATGTTTGCGACCTTTAGAAACCGAAAAGCATTGTGAAATAATGTAACATTTCAATCTTTCCAAAAGTGCCCCTCCTCTCCACTTATAAAAGGCCCCCACCTCTCCCACCTCATTTACACTTTCAAGCCATTTGGCTCGGCCAAACTCTTCCCAAATACTCTCCCAACTTCCCCCTCTTACTCCTAGAATCCTCAATTTGGACAGAACTCTTCCCAAGGAAGCCTTTGGCTCAAATCAAAAAGAGTTACCCGATTTTGAGGTAATGTATTTTCTAATGTTGTTTTGTTTTATTTTTCTTCTCCAACCCCCTAAACTCTTTTTATTCATTTCTTTTGTAACAACACAAGTATCCTCAATATACTAGGATGTTCTTATAAGAAGGATTCGAGCTACACTTACACACACCTACATCTAATGGTTAAAGAACATACGGTTTCTATGGATGGCGAATTTCTGCCTCACGAAACGATGATTGTTCAACACTCATATAACACCTTCAAAGGTGGCCATTAAGATGTCACTATATTTATATATGATATATAATGTGTTTATGTTTTACTTATTCTTCTGTATTTCTCATTTATGGCTTACTTTATGATTTCCATTATGGGTAAAACGCGATAATTTCATTTTAGGAAGTGCGGACTACCGCCCCCTCAAAGTGATTTGAATCGTTAATGCCATATGTGGGATGTGTAAAGGATGGAGTAAATGGTATTATACACTATATTATACTGGAATTATATTATACATTTATATCATTATGATTTAGTTCCATTAAATATGAAATTGAAATGAAAGTAGCGTTCATGCGTACGTACGGCTTACCGTCTCCATGAACGGTGCATTTCATTTCTTACCTCTAAATGTTACGTAATATTATAAATGAATGTATATACTGGATATATAAGATATATATGACATCTAAATCATGAATATAATTCGGGATATAATGGATATTTCACCACATAAACAACTTGTAATTATAAGAAGCTTATTGTTGACTCAAGTACCAAAGATCGACAAAACGACCGTTATTAACTTAAATAATTAAATAATGTTCATATCATTGTAATAAGTGATATAATAAGGATAATGAAATTAAAAATGGTTCTTAATAAGGTATATATTAACTCTAGTTTATTATTCAGGAGGTTAAAGAACGGTTGAGTCATGTCAGACACGAGGTAAGGGAATTTCTTAACCCAACTTCCATTCTTTGGGTTAATCTCCTACTTTCAAATTATGTCATGATGTTATTATGTCCTATTTTGTATTTTTACTTTCTTTATGTGTACCTATAGTGAATACACATAATAGATCTATTTTATTTTAAAAATGATCTTTTTAAGGACTTCGTCTCAATCTCCTTTCATTGAGGCATATTTGGTTTTATACACAACCTTCTTTTATACGATGTATAAACCCCTTTGACTTTTACGTTTATTCAAATGGAATCTTTTTTATACGAAGCGTTTTGCTAAACGATAAAAGGGAATGTTTTTCTTTCCGTACTTATGCGGCGACAACGACTTCTCCGCCGCCGTGACCATTATTTGAGTTTCGGCTTCCTCTACAAGCCATCATTTTCTTTTTTAATGAAAAATAAATACAAAGTTTTAACATTTTTTTATTTTGGTATTGAAAATGGTTTTGAAAGTGTTTTTATTATATCAATGTGTTGTATTGATATCTTGTGATTGAAATGTGGAAATGTTATGTTTCCTTTATGCATGTTTTATGTGATACGATTATGTTATGGTTTATGATATGTTTAAACCTATTCATATGAGGAATGTATTGGACTTAATATGTGACGGGTGGAGCCCGCTATAGCTCCTCGATGCATCGGTAGGTCTCATGAGACAACTAGACGTGGAATTGGCCGAGGCCCTTTCCCAATTTGATTTATGGTTTTGGCCGAGGCCTTAATCATTTTAGATGTCTTGGCCGAGGCCTTGACAAAATGTTTTAGAATGTCCGGCATTATACATTCCCTCATTATGAAAGTTGTTATTGATATTGCATGTGATTATTCGGCCAGTAGAATATCCATGTGAAGAAGTGAATGGCATTATCTCATTTTACTTTTGCCATATTATGTTGAAGTTCAAGTTTAAAAGGCTTTTGTTTTAGTTATACATTGCCTTAAATGTTAATGTTTATTTATGAAAGCTTCCGCAATATTGTTATCCTTACTGAGCATCTGAGCTCACCCCTTTCAATGTTTTAATGTTTTCCAGGACTTGAAGAAGTATATTATGAATGACCTGCAGGGATAGTCTGAGGGGATATGAAGACAATATGTTGTTGTTGTTTTGGTTTACTTTATTATGTAATGTAACGTTTACAAATGTATCTAGTGTTTCCAAGGCTACTAAACTAATCGGTCTTTCGAGACTTGATCTTTTGTGATCATGCCAATGTTACGAAGTAATGCACCGACTCTGGGTAGCTAGGGTCGGGGCGTTACACATGAAAAATTATCCAATGTGTTTAAAGAACTTTATTTGGCTCACAAATCATATACGATGTATTGGGATAATAAATCCCAAAATTTGTAATGAATCGGGTTTTTAAAATGAAAAAATTATGTTAGATAGAGAACACGATACACAACACCAAACACAAATAAACGAGGATTATTGAAAAATGATCATTTTATCCTAGCTATAAAATTTTAAGGTATTAATAATATTAACTAATTAATGAGCTATATATGTCATACTCAACATAAATATATTCCTAAATTCTTGGTAAATTATCACTAAATATTTGGTGAATTCATTTTTTCGTCAAAATAAATTTTATTAAAAAGGTTTTTTATCTATTTATTATAATAAAATAGTTTAAATATATATATAAAATTTTAAAAATGTATTTTATAAAATTAAGCATTTTTTTTGATATCAGCATATCAATATTAACTAAGTGTGTATTCCGATTTTTTTTGTAAAACCATCATTTCTTTTGATAAATAAATTAATTTAAAAGTATCATATTTATTTTAGTTTTATTTAAATATAGCTGAAATATTATTTAGTTTTATTGAATAAAATTGATTACTTTTAAATTACCATTATACTAGATTTTAAAATAATTTTATTTTTAGTATTAAAGATCATTTTCTTTAATTTATTTAAAATCAATAATGCTAATATATATTTTTTAATAAAAACAAAAACTAAGGAAAAATATCTTAAATGGTATATTTATATTATATATTTATCTTTATGAATTAAAATTCATATGATGAATATTAATTTTTATATAGTTAAAGTAAAATAATATTTTCCATGAAAAATGCCCTTCGTTAGTCATGTGGGATTTTTTAAATTATTACATATCTATGAAATGATATTGATAAAATGTATTCCTTTTTTGGAATCATAATAATTAATATTTGAAAATAAGGGAAACTTATTTTTTGGGAAATATGAATATTACCCATAGTAAATATTTATTACTGGAGTAAAAGGAAAATAGGTTATTTAAGTGTAAAAAATATATAACGAGCACTTGAAAAAAAGTAACCTTAATAGTATGAATATTTATATTTTCATTTGAAAATAATAATTATCTCATGTTTGTTACTTTATAAATAATTAAATTATTATTTTGAGAAAAATGGGATTTGGTGCGTTAAAACATAAATTATAATTGGGGAAATATGTAGTTTTTATCAAGAAGACATATTTTCAATTAAATAATTTTTTAAATAGTTGATATTTTAATTAAATATTATAAAAAATAATATATATTAAATTAGAATGATAGAAAAATTTTATTGTAGTGAAATGTATTTTTTAGAAGGGTTCGAAAACTATTTTGGTTGAAAAACCATCATTTCCCAGTAAATATCAATTCATGTTTTAAAATTGAAAACTAAAATACTTATAAAAATATTTGGGAAAAATTAATATTATTTAAATAATCAAAAAATTGAAATTATCTAATTTTTAATTTATCATTTTTTTATGAGATTGTCAAATTTTCTCATAAAAAAATAAAGACCGTATAAATATATGGTGTGTATTGTGAGATACTAATGAACCAACAGTGATGTAATAAATGCTATAAATTGTATCCATGGAAAAATATGTTTTTCCCATTAAATATATTGACGTTATTTTATTACATTTATATAGCCTTTAGGAATCCTCCAAAACCTATATTATATTTTAAGGCTTTAAAACAATTCTTTATAAACATGAATCACTTCCACATCACCAAGGGATATAATTAATTTTCCATATCTTTTAATAATTATATAATTAAAACCACTCTTATTTTTGTTAAAAAATGTACAAAATTTTTTTAAATGAAGGTTGTTTTGATTACTATATTATATAGATTCTAATAAACTAATTTTTGGTGATAAATAATGAACTCCCCACACTTTTCCTATATAAACCCACTTAAGATCCCATTCTATTTAACTCAAAAACCATGTGGAACATCTCTAAAATATTATAAACACTCTATTTACCTTTCAATATTCCCCATGATCTCAAGAAGATTCTACTTATCTTTTGGAATCACCCTCTCAAGTTAATGGATCCTTTCCTTCTCCTCTTTATTCAATAATCCTTTTCATTTTTCTTTTTTATTTCGAATTCCAAATGTTGGGATATGTTTCTCCATGTCCATATTAGTGTCCATTTTATTTAAAAATTGTTAGATACCCATTCCACTCTCATTAAACCAATTTTTTAATATTTAAGTGCTACTGTTATGATGCCGAAATTTTATAGTAATTTTTCTATGGAAAATATTTTATATTGTGAATAGCATCACTATTTCTACTCATGAGTATTATCCTAGACATAACTATTCTACTTTTATTGGAAACATATAGGTATTTATGACACAATTATTTATTGTGGAATCAAATATGATTAAATATCACCCTATTTTGAATGTTCTATATAGAAAACTTATCCATGTACATGAAATTAAAGTGAGGGGTGAACTCGGAATTAATTAATGTTCCCATTCATTGGAAAATGATTTAGTCTAATGATACATCATGAAAGGGATTAGAAAGTGAACCAAATAAATCAAAAGACTTTTTCCACCATGTTATTTTGCCTTTTTTAGTAGCCTTTACTGATGTTTATGATCTCAATTTTAATGTTATTTTCACATTACCATTTTTCCTTTGTGTTACCATACTATAACATGACTCATTTTTCATGTTTATGACCCAAAACCATTTTATGTAAAATTTAAATTCCTATTTTCTAACATTTAATTATTTCTTCATGTTATTATTCTTTTAAATTTCCTTACTAGGATTTATAGGTCACTTCTTTCTTATAAATTCCCCATGGTTGTCCCGTGTAGTTTTTCAGGACTGATGATTTTAAGAGCTTATTAAAGAAGTTTTTAATAATGTTGTTGTATACCATGTTCTCGATGTTATTCTATGTACATTATTCTCAAATACATTAGACGTATTGATCATATGGTTTTTATTATGTTTATTCTCATGTAATAATATAGAGTTAATATGTAATAAATACAGGGGTTGGCTTAGTTGGTATCAAAGGAATGTTTTGTTATATTTTGGATTAAGATTTGAAAATTATTGAAAATAATTACAGATTTGACTAAACATAATAAATCATACCTATGTTTTGGAAAATTATAGTATAAGAGTTTTCTAAGAAAATAAATCTCTATCTTGATAACATAAGGGGATATGGATCCGGTATAGTTGTAGGTAGGGGAAACAAACAAAAATACCATACTAAGCTAGACATGATCAAGACCTAGTGTATGAAAATAGAACTTTCATCACACCTCATTTGACACTGTTTAGGGAAATGATTTCAAAAATTCACAGCCTTATTATGAACCATTATCAAGGAGGAAACTCCCATAAGAATATGTGTTAATATATAGATCTTGGATAACTAATATTGAATCCTAGAAAATCACAAGTTACGAAAATATGTGTCAGTTATATGTGACCCATTTAATGATATTTTCTTCCTGGTTATGTGTTTAATAATTTTAAATTACTTTATCTATAATTTTCAATTTATTCAATTTAATGACTGGAAATTATAAGAATGAAGTCGATATCCAAGGTGATGTGAAATACGATGACTATCAAAATGAGATGCCTAACATTATGATACCTCAAGTAAGATTTTTTTGATTATGCCAAACTAGATATCAAAAATAAAAATCAATAACTGAATCCTATTTATTGTCTAATGATATAAAATAATAGATGAAAGATTTTCAAAGAAGTTTGTCTGAAAAAGGTGATAAAGGAAATAATATTCAATTTTATGTATGGCAAATTTATAGAAAGAAACACCGAGGAAAATTCCACAAAATATCTCAAAGGTGTTTTAAGTGTGGAAATATAGGGAATAAATTATATGGTTTCTATTGAAAAATGAATAGTGTAATGAAAGAGAATAAATTTCATTTTATGTAAGCCTTTTTAGTGCGATGTATTATGTGTGGATAATATCGGAAATATTCGATTCAGTGCCATAATCCAACAGTGAAATTCTTGTCTAAGGACCTATGCTATATAAATTGTTAAAATGTAATTATAAAAGTTTTTTGTCATTATATGAGATTTATGGTGAATAAGTAGTATATCAATGGAATTATGGATATAATAATCATGATACAAATAAGGATTGATCCAAAATAGTTTTTCTGTAAGGATTTTAAACATATGATGAATAGTAATGATGAAATATAAATGTTATTTAGTGATAAAGTCGTATTTTAGAGAACACATGATTAAGAGATTGAATACCCTTAATATGTATTTTATATTGGAATAAACCTAATGAGTCTTGGGAAGATATGTCTACGTCTAAATATTTAAATGCATTAATACCACTATTAAATAATTATTTGATAGATGTTTATCAGGATTAATGGTATTTTCAGAAAACAAATTACATGAAATATTTTTTGATCTTTTCGTGATTAATGATATTTCTAGAGATTTTTTATTTAGGATGAAGTATACATAGATATTTAGAATGTTATAAAGTGTTATTTGAGGACAATGTTTCTATATTTTTGGAGTTTTAAGATGAATGTTATGAGAAAATCTTTAAGGTAAAACCATTAATTAATATTAAGGTTATTTGTGTTATTTGGGATATGAGATCATTTATTTATGGAATTATATATGCTGCACCGTTGGTATTTTCTCGTTGAATTTTATATATCAATGTATTTAGGATTACTAATATAAATTGTAAGCAAATAATATAGAAACTATTTTGGATTTAGTAAATATTAGAGGAAAAACATTTACTCTTATGTGGATTTTTTATATATTAAAATATTATTCTAGACAGTTTCTCATAAATAATTCTTCGTGAGTACTCGTTATTTTAAAGAAAAATTTGATTCTATTAAAAATTGATTAAAATATGAAGCTATACTTGTAAATATTGTATATTTTCATATATTCCTAGTCAGTATTGTAGTGTAATTTCTTAACTCAAGGAAAAGAATCGTGAAATAATAAGGTTTTCATATTATGAAATGATGGTCTTTTATCCATAAAAGATTTACAATTTTGTGCTCGATGACTATCTCAAAAAATGTTCTCTATCACACTATATTTGTTATTTGGTGTTAGTTTTTTTATTCCATGTCTATATTCTCACTTCCCACTAACATTCTCTCACATGGAAACCTATTTATGTGATGGCCTTCATACCTCCCTTTCTTTCTTTTCAGGTGGATGTGTTATTTACCAATAGTGCAATGTAGGTTTTCAGTAAATATATTTTCATGTTTCAGAACATTCTATAAGAATATGAAGTTCACATTGAGAGGATTCAATTTATTAATGGGGGAATAATGTAACACCCCTTGTTTTTAAAAGATAAAATTATGTTTGACAGAAAATGTGATACGCAACAACAAATCCAATCAAACCATAATTATTTAAACATAAGTTCTATAATCAAACCACTAAATTTACAATTATGAATAGGATTAAACAATTATGAAAGATATATACCTCCTACTCAATATAAATGTATTCATAAATTTTTAGTTAATAATCTCTCCATATTTGGTAATTCCTTTTGTTCTTTTAAATATATTTTCTTCAAAAATGTTTTTATATCTTTTTTGTGAATAATATTATAATTGTTATATATATAATTTGGAAATTTATGTATATAATCTTTGAATTAATTTTTGAGATCAAAATATTAATAATACCTTAGGGTTAAATTCTAATATTTTTCAAAAAATATTGATTTTTCATTGAATATTGAAAAATACACATTTCATTATAAAACCATTGTTTCTTTTGAAAAATTAAGTAATTTGAAAATATGATTTTTCTATTAATATAATTTCAAATTAAGATAAAATTTATTCATTTATATTTAAATTATTAATGACATTTAAATCATCTTTATATCAGATTTTAGAATAATTTTATTTTTAGTATTAAACAAGCATGTTTCTGAATGTTTTTGCAGTGAATAATGTTTATCTATTATAATTGATTAAAATAAAACCTAGTGAGGAATTATTTAAATAATATTTTTAGTTTATATATCAATATTTATGAATTAAAATTCATATAATCAATATTAATTATTATATATATATAAAATAAAAACATCTTTTTCTTGAAAAATTCATTTTTTGAAAAACCAATTTTCTTCATCCTTTCATTTTTCTAAAATATTGAACATATATTAACGAATTTTGACAAAATTGATTTCATATTTATAATCACTATACATAAAACAAGGTAATAAAGTCAACAAAATTTTTGGGTAATATCAATAATAATCATAGTTAATATTTATTACCATGGTAAAATAAAAATAGGTTATTTAAGGGTAAAAATAATTTAACAAGGACATGATATAAAGTAACCCTAATAGTATGAATATTTATATTTTCATTAAAATATAATTATAATTATAGTTTTATTTTTTAACATTATAAATGATTAAATAATGATTTTGATAAAAATTATATTTTATATGCTTTACAACAAAAATTCTTGTAGAATTAATATATAGTTTCAATCATGAAATATTTTTATTAATTCAAGATTTTTTGGAATAGAATATATTATAATTAAATATTTTAATGAAATTGTAAATATTAAATATATATTATAATATAATTTTTATGAATTCAATTGTAATTTTTATAATGGTTTTATAATTGTTATTATAAAAAAACCCAAAATTTCTCTATAAATGTTGATTCTTGTTTTAAAAGTAAAAATTTATATATTTAGATAAAATAAATATTATTCTTCTAATAAGAACATAAAAATTATTCCATGGTGATTTTGTTTATAATTTTATGAGTTTATTGTTTTAGGTAAAGATTAAATATGATATAAATATAGAGTGAGTATTATGACATCATGATAAACCCAATGTTTTTTCATAAATGCTATAAGGGATATAAAAGAACAAATATATGTTTACCATAAACAATAATAAGTTTTAGAGATATTTTATTAATTTTATAAAGCCTTTAGGAATCGTCCAAAACCAGTACTATATTTTAATGTTTTAAAATAAATTATTTAAGAACATGACTCAATTCCCATCATCAATGGTATTATATTAATGTGTTGGGGCCTTTCCCTAATAAAATAATTATACAAAGTTATCTTTCTCAGAAACTAAGGGAAAAAACCTTTGGATGGTTTGTATTTTGAGGACCAAAATACAGATGTAGATTCTCTATTAAAAGAGGGGGGAGGGGGTGAATTTTAGATTTAAAAAACCTTCCCTTTTTAAAGTATGAAAGTAAATATATGTATAAAAAAGATAAACATGGTAAATTCACAAACCCTCTTTGGTTCTTTCTTAAAGTGTTAATTGGAAAGGCCCATGTCCAATTGTAAGAAACTTGAACTTAAATTGTTTAAACATAAAAATATTATGTAGGTTTTCCTTAGAGAAATATTCTACCTTAAAGCATATAGAATACTATTTATCATAGTATGTATAAGTACAAGAAAGTATAATAATGTTATAATTTCTTTCCTTAAAAAATATGACTAAAAAAATTGTAACAAAGAACGTAAACAAGTTTGAAATCTTTTATCCCAAAGGGAAGGATATCCAACAACCTTGGATAAAGATCCCTAGATTTATACTTTCAATAAAGTATGTATTACCCACACTAGGATAAGCCCTCAATAATAATATCTGAATCTACATTACTATCTCATCAATCCCTCAAATTTTTAGGTAGTTGTTACCTTTGTCTTCATATCCCCAAAAGTCCTCGATTGTACACATAAACATTCAGAGACTCCCTAGGCTAAATAAGTTATTCACGGTTGAACAAGGTGTTTATGTATCAGACATGGAACAAGAGTATCTCTCTCTAGAAATAACTTCAGAGCATTACATAATTTAATATCTTTCAAAATTTATTGATGGACTAATATTGAGATCATTCAAATGAGATTCTATTTGTAGGAGAAAAATCAAACGATTGGCTCCCTCCTCCAACAACCATATTTTTCTTTGAAATTTGGAATGACCTATACATATTTCAAAAAAAAAAAGTTAGTTAGAAATTTATTTTATGACATCATTTCATTGAAACATTACCATTTTTAAGAAATTATAACAACTAAGAAATGAATTCTGAAGTTTGACACACATAAACTCGAATCCGATAAAGCTGGAACAAAATATTTAAGAAAGAAAAAATAACTTTAACAAGTATGAATAATCAGAGTCTAAATTTTAGGGACTTCATATATTGAATTTCAATGAATTCAATGATTGAATTTGAGAGAATTTGTATTCTAAATTTCAGGGAACTCGGAGTCTAGATTTCAGTGAATTAGGAGTCTGAATTTCAGAAAATTCGAAGTCCAAATTTTAGATAATTCAGAGTCAAAATTTTATGGAATTGGGAGTCTAAATTTCGTAGAATATAGATTCTTAATTTCAGTTATTTTGGAGTCTATGTTTCATAAAATTCAGTGTCTAAATTTTAGAGAATTCAGAGTCTGATTTTCAAAGAATTAGAAGTCTGATTTTCAGATAATTAAAAGTCTTATTTTTAGATGAAATTGGCGTCAAAAAACAGTGAGACTCAGTATCTATGAAACTATAAGGTTTGGCAGTTTGGATAAAGATACAATTATACTTTTTTTTAATATGATCTTAAGAAATAAGGTAAATTTTGGATAAGAAACATTAATAATAACATAGAAATATATGTTATGGTTAAATAAAATATATTTCCTCAGAGAAAGAAAATAATATTTAAGGAAAATGTGGTTGTGGTTTTCAAAACATAAAGGAATGGAAAAAGTACTATTATATCTTGTTGAAATAAAAATCTCACCATATTTGTATAGCATAATCCACCTTTTGAAAAAGAATATTATATTTGGAAATATTGAAAAAATGTATCTCCCTTAATTTTGGGTCTTAGTGAATCCACCTGTCCCCCCATAGGTTTTTTCACCTCAAGGATCATATTCTCTGGCATAAGTAATTTTTGTGTAAATAACATTTCTTTTCTTAAGAATGTTTAGTTTAAGATTAAGCCCCTTACTTAAGGAATTTCTTCTTTTGGTTAAACTCCTCCTTAACCCGATATCAATTTAAAAATTTTAACCCCTTTTTGAATTTCTAAATGTAATAGAGGGGAAATTTTTTTGTACATAAATGGTTAGGAAAAAATGCATAAAAAAAAAATTACAAAAAAAGATATTTTATTTGATTTTGAAAAAAATATTTAGTACAACAAAAGATCAGGGTCTAAATCAATCATCACTCTTCTTATCTGGCAGAACCTTCTTAAGGATGTCCCTTATTTTAATTATATATTTATGATCTTCTTGGTAGTTTATAAGTAGTTATTCTTGTTCCTCGTTCTTCTTCTATAGAGTCTAAATCCTTTCTTCTTGAGACAAGATAACTTCTTCTGACGACTCGACTTTCTCTGCTAACTGATATATGGTATTGGTTTCTCTCTTTTGGGAAATGGAAATAGAGTTATGTTTCCAAAGAGATATTTTTTTCTTCAATACTAGAGGCTTTCTCTTGATTCATCCTTTTAGAAAGGGTCTTGAAGTTTTCATCAGACTTGTTGAAAGTCTCTTTGGCTGAATCCATATAATCCCTAGTATTCTTAAGGACGTCAACTACTGATTTAGACATGGATGACATCTTCTTACAAGACATTATATGCACCCCATATTTGATTATGAAGGTTCTAAATTTTTTTTTCCTTGATTAAATTCTCCATCAACAAATTTGTAGAATTCTTCTTGTTGTTCCCTGACTTCTAAATAAGTTGATACTGAGATTCCATATTTGGAAAGAACATATTTGAATCTATGAGCTTCTTCAATGATTGCACCACAAAATCATGTCCCATAGATGATGATTCAGAATCTGAATCATTTTTCCATAGTGGGGTATCTTTAACATATTCAATAAAAATTGACTTAGAATATTCAACTATATAACCTTTCAGAGGTGTATCAAGAAGGATTAACTTTCTTTTAGAAAACAACTTTTCAACAACACTAGCAACCTCTCGATATTTTTCTTGACCATTAACTTCATCTCCATCTTCTTCAAAGATGTATTCATTTTCTTTTCTCTCCTTAATAGAATATATTTTATTATCATCCTCTTCCTTAGAATATTTCGTTTCATTATCTAAAGGCATTTTAGTGGATAAGTCAAGGGAAGTTCTTAAAGAGAGTTTATAAGAAGGACTCTTCTCTTCATGATAATCATTCTCTATTTTAATCACATCTTCACTGTCTTCATCCTATTCTTCTTGTTGTTATTGTTTAATTTTTTCTTCCTCAACAACAATATTCCACAGTTAAGCTCCTTTTAAGAGATCTTTTGGAATCTAAACAAGTTCGGAATATTTTTCTAAATATTTCTTCAGCATCTGAACAATCTGAGATTGATATTTTCTGTCTTTTTTTCTTATCCTTTTCTTGTTTTTCAAGATTTACCAATCCAACTATCCTTAATGACTTATCCTCCATAGGATCATGTCCAAAAATATGATCTCATTTATTTCTATTATTCATGTTCTCCTTCCACTTAGAAATAACATCATCATAAAAATTCTTCCACTTCATTGGTTAAGGAGGTGATAATTTAGGTTCGAGATGGGGTTCAGTTGGTTGTGATTCAATTTCCTTTTCCATTATTTTATTTGAAGATTAAATAAATCCATCTTTCTTAGCTTCAGGATTTTTATTCTAATTGGGATGATCATAGAACTCTCTTCATTCAACAATGAATAATAGTTTCATCCTTCTTAAGGTATCATCATTGAGTAACATAATCTTGAAATTCTTAACGTTTGAGGAGCATGGGATATTGAAGGATTACAAACATAATACAATGATATTTAAAATATTTTCTGGATATATTAATATCTGAGACTTTATGCTTCCACTATAGATGTTAATTATTTTTAGAGAGATATATTTCACCAAGTTTATCTTTATTAGATTTAATAAGAAATATAAGAGAAAGATATCACAAATTCAGGGTGAATCTTTATCATCCTTACTTCGAATAAGGAATACTTGAATCCAAAATTCAACCATCCTATGGTTTGTCAATAGATGAGAAATGTTTGGTTTCTTAACATTTTTGAGATAGAGGAATTCATAATCATTAATATTCACAAAATATCCTTATTTTTCATGTAACTCATGTGAGTATAGAATAGCTTCACCTTCATAAGGAATGTCTAGGATACTGGCTGCCTTGTTGAAATATTGAGAGTTTTATTTTCTATAGCTTCTGAACATAAACACCTCTCTTCCAACTTGCTCATAGAAACAAACTAAATCATATAAATCCACTATAAGATCTGGATAGAATAGATATTAACTATTTTCTTTAAAAACATAGACACTATCCCATCCATTTAGCATAATAATCTTTACAATCAAATAATTATACTAGACAAATAATTTCTGGCCCACTAACCTTTCCCGGAACAATAACCAGTCTTTTGGTTCCCTGATAGATGAGACAACCTCAGAGTCTAAGGTGGGGCTTCAAGATATATTCAGAATGTAATAATGTCGAAGAAAAGGAATAATAGACTTAAAGATATGTAGAGCCTCTATATAAAGATATGTGAAAACAGACGCGGGACAAGAACATGGGGTTCTTTTAAATAGGGTTCATTGTGACAGTTGAAATTCCTAGATATTTATAATGTTTGAGACTATCTTGATCTGATCTGAGTATTGATATTAATCCAAAGGAAGGATTCTTAGATTCTGATATTTTTTAGGTCATAAGAAGAAATCAAATTTAAGGAAAGCGAATCTGATAAGGATTTCTTGAAACAAGATATAAATATCAATAAGTAAAAAAAGTTTTAAGATTTAAGTATGGAAAAATACATTCTATATTTCATAGACATAATAGTAATAATTGATAAGGTTCTTCTAAAATAACTTAGTTTCCGAAAATTTTTATTAAGGGAAAAAAATTTAGGTTCTGAAAAAAATTTGGTTAATGAAATTTTTGAATGAATAATCAAATGTACTCTCCTTAAGAAATTGAGTAACATAGTGTTTAGAGATAGGTTTTAACATAAAAATAATATAGAATATTACCTTACAGTTATCATTCCAAACATTTTTAATGTATTCAAGTCTATCGGAGGGTAAATATTTTGTTAAAATGTCGGCAACTTGATCTTCCATTCCAATAAATTGAATAATTGAATCTCCTTCAAATGAGTTATCCCTAAGAAAGTGTTGCATATTGTCTTCGTGTTTTTCATGAGGGTGATGTTTAGGGTTTTTTTTTCTTAGGGAAATGGCACTTGTACTATCACATAATATCCATGTTTTGGTAAAACTGACACCATAGTCTGTGAGTGTGTGTTCCATCCAAAATACATGAGCATAACAAATTATAGCTTCTATATATTCTACTTTAGCTGTGGATAGTTGTACTTAGTGTTTCCTCTTACATGACCAAGAATCTAATTAATCTCTTAAGAAATGACATGTTTCAAATGTACTTTTCCTATCCATTCTACATCCACAAAAATTAACATCTGAATATTTTTTAAAATAAAATTATTTCTAGGAGAAAAAAGTCCTAATTCCATGGTTCCCTTTAAATAGATAAAAATTCTTTTCACTACTTTTAAATGATATTCCTTTAGATTATATTGAAATATTCTAGTTTCTATCACTTTAGAAGTTCCAAAATGTGTGACTTCCAATTTCTTCTAAATACAGTTAGCTTCTTCACATGAAGATATTTGAATATATATATTCCTTTTAATAGAATGCAACAACGTATTTTTTTACCTTGTAATTTAGTTGATATTATTGTATTTCTTGGTTGCTGAATGTTCTGAATTCGTTTTCTAGAATTTTTTAATCTTCAGTAAGACTAAAAATGTTTTCCCCTCCAGTGTTAATAAAAAAATCCTTCATCCAATCCCTCCATTAATCATAATCATTACCATAAAAAATTGGTGGTCTGGTTGGATTAAGGTTTTCTGTAGAAATGAAAATCATTCCTTCTATTTCTATAAGACCATATATATTCCACAAAAAGAATTTGTTGAAAAAGATTTTATAACAAAAATATTTATTGAACAATTGAGAATGTAAAGTTAAGTAAGAAAATTATAGCAAGAAAACTTGAGTAGGAAAACTATTGTGTAAGTGTTTTTATTTCAAAGACCTCTTTTGATACCAATTGTTGGATCAGAATATAGATCCAGATTCCCAATTACAAGAGTGTGTGTGGGGGGGGGGTGAATGGTATTTTTAAAAACCATTCCCTTTTTATTTCTAAATGGAATTATATATTTAACAATGTTAAACAAGGTAAATTAACAATCCCTTTTTGGGTACTATCTTAATGGTTAATTGGAAGGGACCGTGTCCAAATTTAATAAACCTAAACTTAAACTAGTTAAACTTATGAAAAATTTTGTAGGTTTTACTTAGATAAAGATTTTATCTTAATGTATATAAAAGATTATTTTTCAGAGTAAATATAAGTACACCAATTATAAAAAAATTATAGTTCCTTCTTTAATAATTTATAGCAGAAATAAAACTTGTAATAAAGAAAGTTAAAATGCAGGAAATATTTTATCCCAAATAGAAGGGTATACATCAACATTGGATAAAGATCCCTTGATTTTTACTTTTAAGAATGTCTACCTTACCCCCACCAGGGTAGGCCCTTGATAATAATATCTGAATCGATCTTGCTATCATCAAAAGCCCTCAAACATTAAGGTAGTCAGAAACTCAATCTTTCTATCCCTTGAAGTCCTCGATTTTACACAACATCAATCAAAGTTTCACTCGGATTAAAAATTTGTTCAAAACTGATCAAGATGTTCATAGATCACATATGGAATGAGAGTCTCTCTCACAAGGAGTCACTTCACAGCATCACAATGTGTAATCTCTTGATCTATCGATTGATTTACTGATATTGAGATCATTCAAATGAGATCTTATTTATAGAAAAAAACTCTAATAGTCTGATCCATACTCCAACGGTCATATTTTTCCTTGAAATTCAGAGGGATCAGTTCAAATCTCACTTTTTTTAAAAAGGCATGCAAACAAGTCTCAATTAAACAACAAAAATTACAAGAGTCTGTAGAAGGGAATTTTACATTTGTCTTTATTCATAATACTGATAAAATCCTCATCATGTGTGGTCAAATGCACTCTAGAGGCATCCGAAATACCTTTATTTGAAAGTCTGTCAGCAGGAGAGTTGGCTTCACAGTAAACATGTGTGATTATAATGCTCTTAGAGGCAATAATGTCAAGGCATTTTATCCATTTCAAGGTAAGTTTCCAGGAAAGTTTAATATGACTCTTTCTAACAGCTTGCACAATAGTAGAGAAATCACTTTCAAACCAAAGATTATTCCAATTTCTCTAGTGAGCCAGTTCCCCTACATTTATTAGTGCCATCATCGCAGCTTCAAGGGCAGTGACATGACCACTAGAGCCGTAAAATCCTTCAAGCAAGTCACTATTGTGGTCTTGAAAAACAATACCATAACCAGCTGGTCTAGGATTTCCCTTTGAGGAACCATCAAGTTTGCATTTGATCCAACCTAAAAAAGGAGGGTTCCTAAAAATTTACATAGTACCCATAGGTTTGGGAATATTACCTGACATATGAAGCTTTCTCAAGACTAAAAAGTCTTTGATAGAACTGTGACATCGTTCAGTATGAAACTGATTTGCATTTTGAGTCATTTCAAGAATGTTGGATATGGAAACATTGTGATTGAAAGTGGACTTGTTATGCCGACATTTGTTCCTGCCTCTCCAAAGGGTGTGGAATGTTTCAGTACAAGCAACAAGGAAGAGGATGTGAATCCACTTGGAGAACTGTTCTGCTGAAATAAAGTGCATAAAATCTGCTATGTTGTTAACATGCGGTATTGAGATGCCAAAGAGGTCAAAAATAAATATCTAGATTGATGTAGTGGTTTTACAAGAGAGGAATAAATGATCCAGTTCATCTCTATGTTGGTGGCACAAATCACATCTTGAGAAAAGAGAGATACTAACTTTTTGAAGGTTGCTGCCCACTGTCAGTTTTTGCAGTTGAATTCTCCAAAGAAGAGTAAACCAAGAGGGTTGTACCCATATTCTAAAATTCTAGACAACATTGGAAGGAGTACCCTGTATTTAAAGTTAGTAGAAGATTTTAGAGTCAAGCATTCCATTTTCACTTGGTTCCCATACCATGATATCATCAGAATTTATAAAATCATACGAGTTAACAATTCACACAATATGAGTAGGCAGGTTGTTGCTCAGCTCAAGTTGATCACAAATAGAGGCATCTAAATCAAAATACAAATAATCCACATTTATAACCTCAATTAATGGAGTCCATTTCCAATTGTACCTCCATAATTTCCTCTTGGAGGAGGCATTCACCAACCAGTGGGAGTGATTATTGATCTTTTGATAAATCTTTTTGAAACAAGGCCAAACAGATGAGTGTATGTGTTTAAACATTCCAAAAATGAGTCTAGTAAGGATTCTTGTTCTTAGAAATTCAATAGATGATAATTTTACATTAATAAGTCTCCAAATAAATTGATCTTGAAGGGAGAGATTAAAGACCTCAATATTCTTAATCCCAAGTCCCCCCATAGTGAGAGGTAAAAACATTTGGTCCATGGAGCAGTGGTAATTTTCCTTTCAAGAATGCTACCACGCCAAACAAAATTCATCATAAGGGAATTAAGAATCTTAAATGTTGAAGCAGGCCAGGAGTACACCATAAAATAATAAACACATTTTGAGATGATCACATGTTTAACTAAGCATATTCTTCCCGCCATAGAAAGAGATTTTCATTTCCAATTGGAGAGAGTTATCCTAACTTGACAAACCACTTCAGTAAAGTAGGTGGATCACGGTCTACCTAAATACATTGGGACTCCATGATATGTGAAAGAGAAGAAACCTTCTCTGATGCCGAGGCTCTGAATCATACAATGCTTCCTGGAATCTGATATGTTTTTCCCAAAGAAAATGATGGATTTATTCCAGCTAACCTCCTATCCAGAGACAAGCTCATAGTGGTGGAGGATGGATTTGAGATTCTGAATGTTTCTTTTTCCCCCTTGTGTAAAAATAATAATTTCATCAGCAAAGAGAAGATGTGATGGGGCATAGTTACCTTTGTTATCTTGAAGAACATTAATATTCCACTTGTAAACATTTTAAGTAATCAGTCGGCTGAGAGAATATTCTAGAATGGAAAATATAATAGTAGACAAGGTGTCTCCTTGCCTTACCCCTCTAGAGCACTTAAAATTGCCTTCAAGTGATCCATTTATAAGAATGGAGATATAGGATGACCTAATCAAAGTATAAGACCACTGAATAAAGGTTGGATGAAAACCAAACTTGTGGATAATGTTACCAATGAAGTCCCAATCAATAGTGTCAAAAGCCTTTCTGATGTCTAATTTGAGGGCAATACTTCATCCTCATGTGGGTTTTTGAAAAAGATTCACACATTCAGATGCATTATAGAGAAAGTCTTGTATTATTCTTCCTTAAACATAACCAAACTGATTCCAGGAAATTATTTTATCAAAGATACTGGAAAGCCTGTTAGCCAAGATCTTCGTGAGAATTTTCTATATAGTAATAATCAGGGCAACAAGTCTGAATTGATTAATATCACTAGCATTGTAATCCTTTGTAATTAAGGTAATGAATTGTTCATTGATTCCATGAACTTCTGATCTATTAGTAATGAAATAATTAACCAGCCTACAAACATGTACCTGTATAATATCCCAGTAAAATTAGAAGAAGTGATTTTTGAATCCATCAGGCCCATGAGAGTTGCATTTTTTATGCCCGAGGCCATCATTCTTTATTTCAATATAAGAGGGTACTCTGATTAGCATTGTGTTGTCATCATCACTAACAAGGGCAGGTATAATGACATCCAAGAGTTCCCCATTTCGTTTGGGTCCATTGAAGTGGTTCTGATAGAAAGAGACAATGTGATTCGAGAGACTATGATGATCATCAAGAATAACATATCAATCTTTTAGAAGAGAGAGTGGGATGCTAGCTTTTTTAATCCTTTTTATGGCATTAAAAAACATAGTATTTCTATCACCATCCATAATCCACTTAACTTTATACACCTACTTCTGAATATTGTCTCTAAGAGTAAGCAGATTTTTCATGTTCAATGAGATCTTAGCTTCCTGTCCGCCAAGGCATGGAAAATCAAAATTAGTCATTGATTGTTGAATTCCATGTAATGAATTCTCTAGAGAGTCAATTTCCTGGTCTAGGTGGATGAATCTGTCTTTACTCCAACGTTTCATCTTTATCTTTAGACATCGAAGCTTAAAAACACAAGATAAAGGATGATTATATTCTCCAATACTCCAAGTATCACTTACCAGTGTGGAACATTCATGAAGAGTAGTCCAACCATTGTTAAACCTGAAGGAGATATGTCGTCTCTCACTTTTTCCAGCAAAATTAGACATGATTGGATGATGGTCAGAATTATGTTTGTCAAGAGTCACACAAGATATTGTCATCCAAATTGTCCAACACTTTATCATTAACAAAGGCATGATCAATTTTACAAGCTCTCATGCCATTAAGATTTTTCCTATACCAGGTGTACTAGGCTCCGAGCAGATTAACCTCAGTCAAATTTGATTTTTCAACACATAGTCAAAATTCATCCATAGCAGTGATGGTAAAAGACTATCACGGACTTTCATCAGCCTGGATAATAGCATTAAAGTCCCCTATGATCATCCAAGAGTCACCAACGCTATGTGATAGAAAAGAAATGTGTTGCCATAAGTCCCTTCTGACCATATAATTATTGGAAGCATAAACAATCGAGTATAATAAATCTTGAGCCTGGAAAGTGAATTTGCAGGTAATAATTTGTTCATGGACAGATACAAGAGTGAGATTGGAAACCCTGTTGTGCACCAAGATCTAGAGCCGATCATGATGGTCATCATGTACACAATGGAGCAGAGTGTAAGCGAGTTTATCAAGAAGAATGACAGAACATGTATCCTTTGTCTTTGGTTTAGCTAGTCCAATGACCTTAGGTTTATGTTTAGTCACAAGAAGCCAAAGGGAACTCAATGTGCCAGAGTTGGCTATGCCCTGGCAGTTCCAGAAGAGAATCCTCATTATATATTTTTATTAGGGTGAAACACCTTCTTCTATAGGCAGTAACCAACCATAATCCTATGGGATCTTCTTGGATCAATGCCCTTGGAGGTACCTATTGAAGTAGACTTTTCTAGAGTGATTTCAGCATGGGTGATAACTACATTATGAGGGTATCCTCTGGGGTTTGCATCCATGTACATATCTGAGTAGGTCTGACAGTCATCCTGCTTAGAATTATGCTTGGAATGAAATGAGACATCCTCAACCTACATTATATTCTACTTAGACATGAGTGAGATGTCTTTCCTTCTCAAAGTATGTTCCTCTAGAGAAGTACCCTTGGCAGTTTGATCATATCCAATTTCAAGTAGGGAAGATTCAAAACATTATCATGTGTAATAAATTATGACATGTAAGAAAATAATTCTTATGTTTGAGTAACTTATGTAAAATAGAATGCCATAAAGTTGGAAAAAATCTGTAAGAAAGAAAATATAACTTTAACAAGTATAAATAATAATAATCGGAATATAATGAGAAATAGAGTCTGGTTTTATGAGAAAATGGATTTTTAATTCTAAGGAACTTAGAGTATGAATTATTAGGAGTTAAGAGTATGAATTTTAAAGAATTCAAAGTCTCAATTATACAGAATTTAGAGTCTGAATTAGGAGGAATTTAGAGTCTGAATTTTAGAGTCTAAATTTCAGAGAATTCAGATTCTGAATTTCAGTGAATTCAAAGTCTTAATTTTAATGAATTCAGAGTCTAAATTTCATAGAATTCGGAGTTTGAATTTCAGAGAATTCAGAGTTTTAATTTTTGGGAATTCAGAGTATGAGTTTCAGAGAATTTAGAGTCTGATTTTCAGAGAATTCAGTGTCTGATTTTCAGGGAATTTACAGTGTGATTTTCAGATGAAATAGAAGTCAAAAAACAAAGAGACTATGTTTCTACGAAGATGTAAGGTTATGATGATTGGATAACTATATAATTATTCCTAATGTAATTTTATCTTAATAAAAATATGGTTAATATTGTATAAGAGATAAAATGCATAACATAGAAAAGTAATTTAAGGTTAAAGCAACGATATTTCCTTAGAGAAAGGAAAAAATATTTAAGGAAACAATGTTTGTGATTTTTAAAACATAAAAAAATGGAAAAATTCATAATATTGATTATTAACTTAACCCAGTTTTGATGAATTTATTATATAGATTCTAAAAACCTAACGTTGAGAAATAGTAAAGAACACCCCTCTCTTTTCCTATATAAACCCACCGAAGATCCCATTCCTCTTCACTAGAAAACTGTATTCCATGTACCTACTCTAACCTACCCTCTCTATAGTCTTCCCAAGGTTCCCCAAGTTCTAAATAGGATTCTCTTATTCTTCTGGAATCACCAACTCAAGGTATTATATCCTTTCCTTCTACTATTTATTGAAGCATCTTCTTCATTTTATGAATTGTATTTTGAAATACTAATGTTGGGATTTGTTAAATATACCTATTACACTAGATTTTATTTAAAAATTATTAGGGATCCATATCTATATCATTAATCCTTTCCTATGAATATTTATGTATCATCATTGTGATTTCCAAATCTTCATATGATTTTTCAATGATGGACATTTTTCATTATGAATACCATCACTATATCTACTCAAGATTATTCACTTAAACAAACCTATAATAATTTTATTGGGTAATTACATGTATGTATTCAAAACCCCCTTTTAATGGTGTTAAATATGATGAAATTTGACCCTATGTTGAATGATATGAATGTCACAATTATTCATGTTCATGATATGGAAGTGGCTGGTGAGTCTGAAATTATATTGGGTACAAATACATTGGGCAATGTTTTAGTCTCATGAAACTTCATGAAATGGATTAGATATTGGTCCTAACATATTACAATACTCTTTCCACTATTTAATAATGTCAGTTAAGTTATCCCTGACCTATGTTTATGATTTCATGTTTAATGTTGTTTCCACATCCCCATGTTTCCTTTCTATTATTGCACTATATAAGTTTTTTTGTTCGTGTTTATGAGAATCACCCATTTTATACCCCATTTAAATGCATATTTTATAATATATAATTCATTTTCATGTTATTGTTCTTTTATATTATCTTAAAGGGATGTATGGATTACCTCTTTCTTATGTATGTCCCCATGTTATTTCATATAGTTTTAGTCGACCAATGACTTGTAAGTGCATGTTTTGGAAGTTTTCAATAATGTTACTATATCATATGTTGAAGATGTTAGGATTTTTACCTAATTCCCAAATAAACTATACATATGAATATTTATGTTTTATTATGTGTATTTAAATGTAATAAATCTCGAGTTATTTTGTAATAAATACACAGGTTGTTTTATATGCTATACTGAGGTCACCCATCATAAAATATATATCGGGATAACCTATCGTATAATTTGTATTTGGATTAAAAAACATCATCTATAAGAAAAAATCACCATATCCAATATAATATATTTTATACATTCACATTTTCATCATAGAACACATGAAAAAATATTTTGAGCTCATATGCAAAACATTTTCAGATATTAAAATACCCTTTCATGTTGTAAACCCACATTAAAAACTAAAATTCACATAAAATTGAATAAATGGATTTTAATTGACGAAATATTAGAATATTTTAAATGATGAAAAATATCAAATAACTGTTTTGAAGTTGGAAAATATGTTGATGCTGTATACATTAAAATAAAACCTTAATTTTCCATTTTTTAAATAATGTAAAAACCGTCCATAAAAAGATTCTTTTTAAAAACCCTCAAAAGAAAGTCAAAAGGGTCATAAATTTTCAATTACAATTATTTTATTTCCATATAAATATAAGCCCAAAATAAGTTTATAAATATTGATATGAAGGAATAATATTTAGAAAATAAATTATTATAATATTAAAAATGTGGTTTTATGTTAATGTGTCCCTTACCTTGAATTTGATTCATCATGAACGTTATTTATCTACCTTAATAAAAACCTTAATTTATTATTTTCTTTGTTAAGTAACTTTTTAAGGTTTAAAGTTTTTTATTTAATTTAATTTCATGTAATATTTAACTACTTATTCATTTAAAATCATGTTGGAGATTTTTATGACATTTGACTCATATGTACAAAATGATTGTGGTAGGTTGACTGTGGAAAAGAATTTAAATATTCCATTAAATCTAGAATAATATTCAGTACATAATTATCATTTTATAAATCAATTATAATTTTTAATCCAACCATGAATGATGTTTATGTAAAATGATCTATGTAAAAATCCTAGAGATGATAGGTTATATGTTGCAGTTGGTGTTTGGCCAAATTGTAAAAGCACCTCATAATCCATCATTGAAGCCTAGAATCAAATATTGGCAGCACCAAACATGGGGTTTCAATTTAGAGTATTGGAGAGCCATATCAATAGGCACACAATGGGTTTATTCAACAGTGGTGGGGTGGGATGGTAGTTGGAGGATGAACATGAAGATGAGATGCGGTCCTAAATAGTAGTAAGAGATATCAAATTCTCTAGAATCGACATTAATGAGGTCAAAGCCTCATCGATAGTTTGTATAGGGATAAAATATGACCGAATAGTGGTTGGTGGGAGTTGTGAGCATCATACCAGTATGGTGGAAGGATCAATAGTGATGGGTTTGGTCTTCACCAGACCATGATGGATGAGGGAATGTGACTGGGGTCTCCACGACTATAGTGGTGGGTGCTGTTTACGCTCTGGATTTTGTTAGCAGGAAACCAGATTCACAGTTTAGGAACTAGAAGAGGAAATTCAGAGTAAGAGTAATCCTCCTGTAGAGCTAACTAAATTGGGATTGTTGGGAGGGTATGGATTCACCATATTTACTTTGAACCAATCTATTCGGAATTGGGTAGTGCTAGTGGTTTAGCTCAGCAAGGGAGAGATTTATAGCATCAAGGAAAAAATAGGGGTTACAAAGGGGTTTATCTATGAATTTTTTCCTTGGGGGCCTCTTTTCATGTATTAGGCCTATTTATCCTAGGCCTATGAATCATTTATGGTTCCCTCTCAACCCATTTTTAAATAGGGGCTATCCAAAAATAAATAAAAAATAAGTCCTAAGGGCTTGATGTAGGCAGTACCTACACATGAATAATGTTTTCATTTTTCAAGAAACACAAGGAGAAGGTGGTAAGAATCATTTAATATTTCCATAATAATGATTATACCGTAAATTTTATATTATATATATAAGTAATGTTATATATATTATTCATTTTATGTGGTGTGGAAAAATAAATCACATCGTTTCGTGGAGGTTGTATTCTATATGTATGCACGAACGACATTTTGATTTTTAATGGATGAAAAGGTAATAAAATAGATTATATATTATATTTAAATAAGTTTAATTAATTCATGAATACTATATATAAAAATTAAATCCATCATTAAATCCATCAAATGGAAGTATTATTGAAAAACAAGTACACTAGCTCATGAGGGTGTAGTATACTTTACACCCGAATGGCATATTCATTTACCATTTGAGTGAAGTGGAGATAGATATAGGTTATTAGTTAAAAAAACACATAATTATATGTAGTATACTAGTATTATTATTTCATAAGGTTATAATATGTAATGAAGGTGGTAAAAGAAGAAATAAAATGAAAAATCTTGGCTAAGAACTATTCTTTTTTTTGGACAACCTCTTTAGGTTTACTCCTAAAGACTTCTTAAGACGGTATTATGTACAAAAAAAGGACTTTAGTAAATGGATAATGAATTTGGGGAGATATTTTGGCATTCAAAGATTGAAATAAAGTGTTTAAAATGTTTTAGAAAGATAGGAGGTGGGGTTTCGTTTTATAAGTGAGGGGATGGGAACTCTTGGAATTTTTTAATGTTTCAAATTAATATAAAATATTTTTCCTGAAAAAATGGATCTAAATATATATATTTCAAATATATTATGTAAATGGGTTGAAATAATCTCATCCATTAAAATTTGGATCATTTTTTGATTTTTTAACCCTCATCCATTTTTTAGCCGTCGTTAATCCTTGGGTTGATTACTTTAGTATCGTGGTTTTTTAAAATAAAGTGCGCAAAAAATTTTCCATAGAATTACAAGAGTATTATAAATCCACCATTATTGATATTTAAAACCATAAAAGATAAAATTTTTGTAATATAGTGTTTTTAGGAATTTTAAATCATTTAATAAATCATTGTTTATTATAAAATATCATTACACTCATTTTTTGAGTTATTCATTTAATTTGACTTTGAAAAAAAGATGAAATAAATTGAATTATAATATAAAGAACCCATACCTCAATAATATGTTTTATTAACATATTAATTTTTTGGGATACTAAAACTAACCCCAAAAATATTAATTATTATTTTTTAAATATTATATTCATTAATTTTTTGCAGCTTTCACATGCACTACGTCATCAATGCATAAAAATTTAAGATAATTATTTCATCACTAAAAATAATTAATAAATTACCATGATAAATATAATTTATCTTACAAATAAATTTTTATAACTAAACATAGGTTATCATTATCCCCTTTAAAAAATAATTTAGATATTAAAAGAAGGAGAGTAAATTTTTGACAATATATTTACTTAAAATTATATTTACTTAATTTTCAAAGAAAAGTGGTAACAATTTGACATAAATTAAAATATTGGATGAGAATGGTCCAAAACAATTCATATATTACATTAAACCAATATTTTTAGGTTATTTTTAGTCCTTTTAATAATATTTTTAAAATTAATTACCCAATTTAACCTTACCGTGGTGGAAAATATTTACCAAAATTACAATTTATAATAAAAAAAATTAAAAGGGAACTAATTAAAATTTTATAAAAACTGATTATAAATATTATATCCATTTTTTATTATTAAATTTCAATTGGTGTTGAAAATTAATTAAATATTTAAACACAGAATGTGATAAAAAGGATTTTTCAAAAATATGCCTTTTAGGTATAAAAATCTATTTATTGAAAATTAATTTATAAAACACATTGAAAATACCATAGTTGGATTATTATTTATCAAAAGAAACTATTTAAATTTTAAAACAAATCCAAAATATAATTTTCTTTGAAATTACTTCAAAAGAAAATATAGTTTCCAATAAAAATCGTTATTTTCACTATTCATTGAAAAATAAATGTTTTTTGAAAATTCATAAAAATTCACCCAATGATAAATTTTAAATGATTTTAAAAAAAATTGAATTCATGTTTTAACATTAAAAATTATAATATTTGGAAATCATATCTTTCAATGATACCATATAATACATGTAAGCAATTTTGGTTAGAATAAAACAACTTCCTTTTTGAGTGGAAAGTTACTTAATATTATTATAGTGAATATATCTCTATAAAATATAATTAAATAATATTAATAATCCATGAAAGGTTTTTATTCTAAAATTTACTTGTGTTTTACTAGGTTCTCCCTATTGTAAATTTCATCATTATAATTTTTTTCATTACATAAATAAGTGGTTATATTTTTTCTTCAAATAATTTTATGATTCCAATGTTTCTTCTTAAATAAAATGTGTTACATAGAATAATATAATTTGATAAATTACATTATTCGAAAACATTTTCTCTCTATAGTCAAGAATATGTAATTTTTTTGTGTTATAATAGAGTTTTTTTCCAATAGATGTACTTTATGGTTCAAAATATGTGATGCATTCCACACATTAAAACATAAAAAGAAACAATAAATAAATAGTTTACCAGAGATAAACTCAGATAAAATGTAATTTATTTGGAATATAATATTACTTTATCATGAATATCATATGGTCTAATGAATTATGGAATTAGAATCCATTTTTTTGGAAAAATACATAACAATATTTCAGGGAGAAACATTAAGAAAAAAATGTTCACCTGCTTCAAATGAATTATCTTTCCTCTAGTTATCCATATAAATTTTATAAATTCTTTGAGCCATCCTATTGTGCTGGTAAATCATTATTACCTTTTTAACCATTTTATAAACCAATTATAACCCCAAAAAAAATCTCTCCCAGATCTCATCCCAACAAGCAAGAGTCTGATAACACTTTTCGTATAAAGAATGAAAATATGTTATCTTTATAATTGAGTGAAAACTATTATAATAGAAATATTTTCCAAATTAATATTTTAATAAAAACTCCCATGATTATCCTAGATCATGAACAAAGAATGTCTCAAAATTTAAGAATTGTTTTCTCTGAATTTCTATCATATTAAGGATGAAAACGTTTAGTGAAATTTAATTTAGTACCCAACAACATTTGAAGTCCATTCCAAAAATTAAAAGTAAATCCTATATAATAATTGGATACAATAGTGAGAGAAAATCCATGTGACCTAATTATATATTTCACAAACAGTTAATAATAATGATCTAAATACTTAATATATTTGAAGGGTATATAATGATAAGAATTAGTTAGTTGATCAACAATAACACAAATTGAATTATTACCTGGAGTTATCTTTGGCTGTCCCACCATGAAATCCATGGATATATTCTCCCATTTTCATTCAGGGAATGGAAAATGCTAAATTATTTCATTTGGTATTTTTTTATTTAACCACTAGAAAAATAAATTATTTCATGATAAATTTCACACTATCTATTTTCATTCAATCCTAATAGTAATATTCCCAATGGCCTCTATATATCTTTGTGCTTCCAAGATAATTGGAAAATGAGTAACTATAAGATTCACTCAACAATACTCTCTGAAGCTATGAATAACAATTCACACATAATCTCCTTATAAATTGGATTACATGCTCTCCATCAGCATTAAAATATATAAATTTACCCTTAATAATATATTCTACATTTTCTTATAAAAAATGATCCTTTTGAGATTTCATAATTAATTTTGAAAGATTTTAATGTACTAAAACATAAAAAATAGAAGAAATTATTACATGGAAATTATCTTGGATAAATTTTATCAAATATTTAACTATAGAGAAATTTTATAAACCTAACATAGTTCATGTAGAATTATCTTTCCAATTGAACGAATAATACCTTTATTTGTTTTCCTTGATGGTAATAAATTGTTCAATTGCAATCCTTAATCACATCAAGTGATCTAAACTTTTATGAACAATATATATTTAAAATATTAATCCATATAAATTATTCCACTAAATTGTTAATGTATAAACCATAGTATCTAATTCTAGATCATGTGTAGAATAATTTAACTTATGATATTATAGTTATGTAAATCATAAACAATTACCTAATTATTTTGTATCATAACACAAATAGGTCCCTTAATTTAAGAATAATTGTAGATTAAAAATTTACCAATTCTAGAGGGAATGTAATAAACCAGAGCATTCCGAAATATTATTCTCATTAATAAGAAACAATTATCACACCCTTTTTTTAAGATGAATTTAACTCATTTTCAAGTTCACTTAGTCTGTGGGAAAGAAATCTGAGTAAGGTTTTCAATATACCGACGGTACTAACCCACTTATCTTAGAAAATAATGAATCAATATGATATTTATGGTATTTTACATTATTTAGAAACCTTATTTTAAGTTAGATCAATATATTTTCTATAATTAGAAGTAATATTCTAGATGAATGAATTTTTTTTGAAAAAAAATAACACTTCCATTATTTTCCATATATTTTCTTTTACTTTAATGTTTGAAAACAATTGTTATGTGTCTTTCATGACTCCCTTAGTTTTGTTATATACCATTATATCATTTATAGACAAATCCAAAAAATTATTTAAATAATCAAAAGATCCATTAATACAGCTGGTGCATTAGAAAACCCAAAGGTAATAACTTCTAAATTATAATTCTCATCTATAGTATGTGTAACACCCCAATCTTCCACGGTATGTTTCCCTTTTAATAATGAAATGACGTGCATTGTACGCAACTTCGAGATTCTAACACACCACAACCAATCAAACTAGCTGTTATGAATAGTAATACCTAATTTTTGAAATTTTATAAATTTTATCTTTTGAAATGGACTTCAGTTTTGGATTCGTAATATGGAAATTAGCTTAAGGTGAAATTTTGGTACTTTTCGGATAACTATCATATTTTGATGAATAGTGAAAATTACTAAATTTTAATTAAAAACAACTTTTTTTAATCGAAATAATTAATAGTGATAAATTATTAATTTGAGTGGTTTTAAAGTATATTTAGAATATATTTTTACCATTTAATACAATGTTGGTCATTGGATGAGATTTCACATTTAAACCCGACATAAACAAGTGTCAATCTTTTGATAGTTATTATCTCTTTAAAACACGATATTTGTTTTGACGACGGGAATTAATTTTTAAATTAATTAATGCAACTGATATTTTTTGAATTTGTTAAAATAGACATCATTTTTGAATTCATAATATAAAATATAGCTTAGGCCTAATTTTTGGTATTCTTCTGGAAACTTTCATTTTTTGATGAATTGTGAAACCACTAAGTGGTAGTTAAAAAAATGAATTTTTCATAAAACTTAATTTTACCGCTTTTGTGAGTGGAATTTCGAAAATCTGAGACACACAGTTAATATCAAGGAGTAAAATGCGGTTCATTGAGATTAAATAATTTCTGGTGAATAGTAACTTTTTACTCTTATTTACCACGGTTAAAAGTAAATATCGTAATTAAGGGTAAAAATGATATTAATATTACCCTAACACATGTACTAATTCTATTAAACAAGTGTATCTCGACCAAAAACAACATTAGGAATAAAATATTATCATTTAGGTCCACTTGGATTTGATTAGGACATTTATTATTATTTAATTGAAAGAAGAGTTAAAAGAGTTAAAATCAAAGTTGATTTACTAAAACATTTTTAATATAGAGTTACATATTAGATAATTTGGTTATTAATATTCATTAGAAAGATAAAAAGATTTCCTACATAATGATATTTTATTTATAATTTTTTAGACAATAAATAATATAACTTATTTATGACACAATGATGATGTAGTAGTTACCATAATAGTGAAAAATTAAAATAATTGATATTATAAATACACAAATAAATATAATTGGAGACTTTTATTGAATTAAATTAATTTTATAGGTTAATATGACATATTAGGATTTATTTAATTGACTTTGTTCGAAGTAAAAATTCTGTTATGTGTTTCACAAAAATCAATTATTGAATAGTGTCAAAATTGACCTAAAAGTGTTTTTAAAACAAATATTATATTATTAATTGATATTAAATTCCTAAAAATCTATGGTTCAGAAAAGAGACTTATATCATGATAGGTGTATCATTAATGGACCACTTGGGGGTCTCTTGGATGTATATAGTATGTTTATTAACAATATAATATAAAAATACAAAGAGACATTGTAAAAGTGAAACTAATTAACAAAGTGTTAATACTTAAAGATAAGGGTAATATAATGACCCAAACCTGTCTAAATTCAACTGGTTGAGTGGTTTGCAACCTATCCCCACTTTAACTTTTAAATAATCCACTTTTTAGCCATTAGAAACCAAATATAAATTTATTATAAAATAATATTTATACATTTTCCAAAGGTGCCCCTCACCCCTCTTATAAAAGAGCACTCACCCTTCTCATTACTTCACACCTTCAAAGCTTTTTGATTCGGCCAACCCATGCCCAAATACTCTCTCAACTTCCCTCACTACAACCTAGAGGCCTTAGTTTGATCATAAAGCCATCCTAAGGAGCCCTTTTGATCAAATCAAAAGGAAAGAACCCGAATAAGTGGAAATGTTTTTACCACCCTTTTTCAAATTCTTTTCTTCCTCAACATCTTCATTGTTTGTTTTTCCAATTATAAAATAATGAATCCAGTATCTCCTATATACGATAATATTATTATAAATATGGTCTAACCATATTAAGTATTCTATCCATACTTTGAATGACATGTCACCATACGTGCGGACGTACGACTTACCGTCTCCACGTCGTGGTGTAATTATTATTCAATATATTATTATTTGGATGGGTATAATAATGATGTGTAATTCATGTAATTAATAAATATAACATGATATTTATTATTTATATATGATATAAAATACAAATATATATTATTTTAACATCAAAATCATGATATTGTCGCTCGTGCGTACATACGGACTACCGTCTCCACGAAAGTGATGAGATTCATTCTCCATCGTATCCATTCATGAATAATTATAATTTTATGATTTAAAAATAATGTTTAAGGACTTTATATAATTCTGGATTTGAATAAGATACATCCTATCCATAACAAACGCGGCTTATGTAACAAAGAATATAAAGGAAAACGAGTAAGTTAACACCCGAAATGACGATAATACTAAGATATTATTAACAAATCCATGTTAAAAGATCACATAAGATATCATATTAATGTAAATGATTCTTGTATAATTCAATAACAATTATTTCACCATTATAAATGACGTTAACCTACCGTCAACCAATGAAAAAGTACAAAGTAAGGGGTTTCTTATCTCACTTTTAATTCCGTGAGATTTCCACTGTTCACATCTTATTTATTGCATGTGGTGTGTGTACTGCCCATGATTGTATTCATTGTGTAATAAACTTTAATTTATGTGTATTTATATCATCATTGTATGTTCCATCTTTCACGGGTGCATGTTTCATAAGTTACCAAATGGATAAGGGAATTTGAAATTTCAATTTCCACTCATTCGGTTTTACGCATACTTCATTGATTATTTTACTCCAAGATTATGTGTGGAATCACTATTAATTTTATTATGTCATAATTTCCACTCCCCTTTCTATGGATATACTTTTCATACACATAATCACTCCATTTATAAATTCCCAAGTCATCAATTTGAACTTGATAAGAGTAATTTTAACTAAATCACTATTTGTTGAGTTAAATATCCAATTCATTGGTGTTGTTTTTACAAAAATATGTGTGAATGTCATCTGATTGATTTACACTAAATATCCAATCATATTGAGTGTATTTATATTTTTCACACATTATAATGTCGTTGATTTATCCTTATCCTAAGGATATGGTCTTTATAAGAGAATTCATCTCAATTTACATTCCATTGAGACTTCTCTGTTGTTATACACCAAATCACTTTTATGTGGTGAATATTATGTACTTTGACATAGTATATCATGAATACCTTTATTATCATGATATTACAATGTTTTTATTACCTAAATTATTTTTATTCAAGTGTCTCTCCTTTGGTTAGAAACTCTAACTAAAATACCTTTTTAAATGTTTTAAAGACTTATTCTTCAAAATATTGCTCATTAATGTCCATGTTTTAAAAATGGTTTTAAGGATTTTATTTATATGGAAATTAAAGTTTTCAAAAAAAAATTCCTTTTAAATGTTTCAAAGTGGCATGGGACACTTTGATTCTAAAATATATTTTAAATGGATTCTTGAAAAATAGTGTGACTTTTAAATGTTTTCAAGAAAAAGTGGGATATTTCTCTTAATAGTTTGATGATTATTTTAATCTATGTCAATATCCTTCATTATTGTGGATTGAGGTTAATCTGATAAAATAAAATCTTTCATATTGTATCTAATGATTTATGTTTGACTGTGGATGTGCTATTTTTATACCATTCATGGTTTGTGGTTAAAGTATTCAAATTTTGTATGCAAGTTTTAATACGAATGTTTGTGTTATGTTTAAAACTGTTCATATGGGGAATGCATTGGACTTAGTAAGTGACGGGTGGAGCCCGCTATAGCTCCTCGATGCATCGGTAGGTATCATGAGACAAACTAGTGTCTTGGCACAAGGCCTTGGCAAAATATTATTTGTAGTCTTGGCACGAGGCCTTGGCTTTGTGGTTATGATAGTCTGTCATTATGCATTCCATCATTATGAAAGTGGTTATTGATATTTCATGTGATTGTTTGACTAGTAGAATATACATGTGAATAAGTAAATGGCATTATTTCATTTTATCTTTTCCATATTATGCTGAAGTTCAAGTTTAAAAGGCTTTTGTTTTAGTTAAAAATTTCTTTAAGTGTTTATACTTATCTATGAAAGCTTATAATATATTTTTATCCTTACTGAGCATCTGAGCTCACCCCTTTCAATGTTTTATTTTTCCCAAGAAGTGAAGAAGTAATTTATGAATGACCTGCAGGGATAATATGAGGGGATATGAAGAAAATATGTTGTTGTAGTTTTTTACCTTATGATGTAATGTAAGACTTATGAATATATCTAGTGTTTCCAATACTACTAAACTAACTGGTCTTTCATGACTTGATCATTTGTGATCTTGCCAATGTTTTGTAATAATGCACCGAATCTGGGAATCTAGGGTTGGGGCATTACAGTTGGTATCAGAGGATGTTTAGTACAAAACTTGGAAGCTAGATTTAGATAAACTCTGATTAGATCATGTAGACCTAAGATGAACTTTGAGGATTAGTATAGAAGAACTTCATAAAATTTTGGTATAGTAGAGATTTTCTGAATTTCCGAGCAATACATCCCTGTCTAGATACGAGCAAGTAGAGGCGGCTCTGGAACAGATGTATCTTGGGGTAAAACCCGAAAACACCTCTTTGAGCTAGACTCGAACAGGAACTGGTGCATGACAACGGGACTTGCTGCACTCTTGGTTACAACAATCCTGGGGGATATTTATAGGATAATTTACATTTTCATTACTAACTGATTTGAAGTATTAAATATATAATATGAGAGTAAATGACCTTGGTTAATCCTAATGTGTTTCAAATTGAGAATATGGTGACATGTTAATCTCTAAATTATTTTATGACTATAGTTACTCACACAATGATTTTTGGTTTTAGTCAATGGCTGGATTCCAAGGAAGTCATAGTGACTTTGATAATGATGTAAAAGGTGGGAATGGTGGTGGCAATGAGAAAAAATGGAATGTTGATAGGCGTAAAAGATATTATCTTTATTCCAAATCAATTTTCCAAAAATATGATCAATAATATATATATTAACCAATTCCCGGACTAAAAAAAGAAGAGAAAGGTGATGAATGATAAGAGCTCTAGCAGTGGAGACCATGGATAATGGAATCCTCAATTTCCATCATGCAGGAAATGTGGAATGAGACACCCAGTAAAGAGTCTTAATGGGACAAATAAATGCTTTACGTGTGTGAAGGAAGGACATAAAGTGAAGAATTCCCGAAGAAAAATGAATAATAATATGGAAGAAGATAAAAATGGTCCCAAGTGTCCATTTACAGTCATTTTCCATAAATTTAGGGGACCTGGCCATTACCCGAGTGAATTCCCTATTCTATAGGATATTTTCTTGGTCAAAGAAGAAGCCATGTGGAAAAAAATAGTTGGAGAAATGTTTAAAAATATTAGTGCTCCTTGTTGATGGGTTTACTTTGGAATAATTTTCTCTTGTATTTTTAACCCTGTAGTTTTCTATGTGAGAATGATATTTGAGGAAGAATTATCTTTTCTCTTGTGAATACAGTTATAAATAACCATTTGGTTTTATATGATCACTGGGTTTGAGGAAATTATAAGTTATTATAATTTGGGATGAAAATTCAAGGTATGAGATAAGATTTATGGTTAAATTATAGCCATGGTTATTTTGAGGAATTTATCTCATTTTGGTAATGTTATAAAATATAGTTTTTGAAAAAGGACAACACACAGACCGTGTGACAACCCGTCGTGTCGGAAAAAGCTGTGGGAATCGAACCCACAACCAAAGTGCGATTAGGATTTATCGCATACCACTAGACTACGTGAAGTCCCTGGTTTGTGTGACTATTATTTTTAGTTAAATGATTTTATTGATCATTAATAATTTGATTTGGGATCTTATGTCTTATCAAATGAATACCCTTAGTATAGGAAAATGATTTTGTAATTAAGTGATAAATGTTATTTTGGAAGTTGTTCACTTTGCTGTATGGAAAATAGAATAGTATGGGATTTTATTTGAGGAGTAATGGTGGATTTTTATCTATGTTTTTATTGTGGATTTATAGTGATTTGGGTTGTTTATGGAAATGATTAGGTTAATTACTTTTAAAGTATGTGACTTTAATGGTAATTAATGTCATTTGGGGATACAATTTAACGTGGAAGACTACATTCTTATAAGTTTTGAGTTTCAATATTAGTTTGGATTATATTGAAGGATTTTAAGGACAATTGATTATTGAATGGTATTTATTTAACTTTGGGGTATTGATGGTTTAATTTTAGAAATTAAGATTACTGTTTTTTTCTCTAATGGAATATCCATTTGGGGGGTCATTAGATATTATACTAACCATTTTGGTTTTGATTAATCTCTAAAGACACGGAAAATATGTAGTTTATCCTATGTGGATAATGTTTTTCTATGGAAGTTTATTCTAGCTCTTCCATTGTGACCAAGTCTTCTTGAATACTCATTGTTCAAAAAAAATGAGTTAGTGGTAAAATGTTATTAAAGAATGAAACTCTACTTAAAAAGTAAGTATATCCATTTATGTTCTTATTCAATGTCATAAATGAATTCCTCGTCCTTATGTAATGTAACTTAAAACAAAAAAATGTTGTCCGTTTACTTTTCCTACTGGGAGACTAAGGACCGTTTGTCCCAACACAAGTTTGTTATTTTCTTATTGTTAAATTTCTCCTGATCATATTTTCTATCCTTCTCCAACTGAACTGAACACTTAGTTTATCGTCCATATCCATGTTTTCTTACATGGAATCCTAGTATGGGTTATCTTGGGTGACCTTTATACCTCTCTTCCTTTCTTTTAAAGTGATTGTTTTATTGACACTTTTTCCGATGTGGGACATTCCATTATATTCTCAAGACCAATTTTAAAAAAAATTGTGAGGACACGATTTATTGAAGTAGGGGAGAATGTAACACCCCAAGCTTTCACGGTACGTTTCCCTGTGAATAATTTAATGACGTGAATTGTACGCAACTTCAAGATTCTAACACACCACAACCAATCAAACTAGCCGTTATGAATATTAATACATACTTTTTGAAATTTTATAATTTTTATCTTTCTAAATGGACTTTGGTTTTGGATTCATAATATCTAAGTTAGCTTAGGGTGAAATTTTGGTACTTTTCGGATAACTTTCATATTTTGATGAATAGTGAAAATTACTAAATTTTAAATAAAACAACTTTTTTAATCGAAATAATTAATAGTGATAGATTATTAATTTGAGTGGTTTTAAAGTATATATAGAATATATTTTTACCATTTAATACAATGTTGGTCATTGGATGAGATTTCACATTTAAACCAGATATAAACAAGTGTCAATCTTTTGATAGTTATTATCTCTTAAAAACACGCTATTTTTTTGACGACGAGAATAAATTTTTAAATTAATTAATGAAACTGATATGTTTTGAATTTGGTAAAATAGACATCATTTTTGAACTCATAATATCAAATATATCTTCGGCTTAATTTTTGGTATTTTTCTGGAAACATTCATTTTTTGATGAATAGTGAAACCACTAAGTGGTAGTTAAAAAACTGAATTTTTCATAAAACATAATTTTACCACTTCTGTGAGTAGAATTTTGAAAATCCGAGAGACATGGTTAATATCAAGGATTGAAATTTGGTTCATTGAGATGAAAATAATTTTTTGTGAATTGTAACTTTTTACTTTTATTTACCACGGTTAAAAGTAAATAGGGTAATTAAGGGTAAAAATTATATTTATATTACCCTAACACATGTAATAATTCTATTGGACAAGTTTATCTCGACCAAAAACAACCTTAGGAAGAAACTTTTATCATTTAGGTCCACTTGGATTAGATTAGGACATTTATTATTATTTAATTCAAAGAAGAGTTAAAAGAGTTAAAATCAATGTGTATTTAACAAAACATTTATAATATATGGTTACACATAAGATAAATTCTATTATGAATATTCATTAGAAATATAAAAGGATTTAATACATAATGATATTTTATTTATAATTTTTAGACATTATATAATTTCATTTATTTATGACACAATGATAAAGCAGTAATTACCATAATAGTGAAAAATTAAAATAGTTGATATTTTAAATACCCAAATAAATATAATTGGAGACTTTTATTGAATTAAAATAATTTTATAGGTTAATATGGCATATTGGGATTGATTTAATATACTTTTTTCGAAGTAATAATTCTGTTTTGAGTTTCACAAAAATCAATTATTGAATAGTGTCAAAATTGACATAAAAGAGTGTTTAAAACAAATATTAAATTATTAATTGATATTAAATTCCTAAAAATCTAAGGTTCGGCCAAGAGACTTATATCATGATATTTGTATCATTAATGGACCACTTTGGGGTCGTTTGGATATATATAGTATGTTTATTAACCATATAATTTAAAAATACAAAGAGACATTGTAAAAGTGAAACTAATTAACTAAGAGTTAATACTTAAAGATAAGGTTAATATAATGACCCAAACCTGTATAAATTCTATTAGTTGAGTGGTTTTCGACCTATCCCCACCTTAACCTTTTAATAATCCACTTTTGAGACATTATAAACCGAATATAAATTTATTATAAAATAATATTTCTATCTTTTCCAAAGGTGCCCTCACCCCTCTTATAAAAGGGCACTCCCCCTTCTCATTATTTCATACCATAAAATCCTCTTGATTCGGCCAACCCCTGCCCATATACTATCTAAAAATCCCTCAATACAGCCTATAGGCCTTATTTTGATCAGAAAACCAACCTAAGGAGACCATTTGATCAAATAAAAAGGAAGAACCCGAAGAAGAGGTAATGTTTTTACCATCCTTTTTCTAATTCTTTTCTTCTTCAACTTATTCTTTCTTTGTTTTTCCCATTATAAAATAATGAATCAAGTATCTACTATATACTATAATAATATTATAAAAATGGTACAAACATATTCAGTATTCTATCCATTCTTTGAATGACATGTTACTATACGTGCGTACGTACGGCTTACCGTCTCCACGTCGTGGTGTAATTTTTATTCAACATATTATTATTTGGATGGGTATAATAATGATGCGTAATTCATGTAAATAATAAATATAACATGATAATTATTCTGTATATATGATATAACATCCAATTATATATTATTTTAACATCAAAAGAATGATATTGTCGCTCATGCGTACGTACGGACTACCGTCTCCACGAAAGCGATGAGATTCATTCTCCATCGTATCCATTCAAGTATAATTATTTATTTGATGATTTAAAAATAATGTTTAAGGACTTGATATAATTATGTATATGAATAAGATACAACCAATCCATAACAAACACGGCTTATGTAACAAATAATATAAAGGAAAACGAGTAAGTTAACACCCGAAATGACGATAATACTAAGATATTATTAACAAATAAATGTTAAATGAACATATATGATATCATATTAATGTAAATTATTCTTTTATAATTCAATAAAAATTATTTCACCATTATAGAGTAGGTTAAAGTACCATCAACCAAGGAAAAAGTACAAAGTAAGGGGGTTCTTATATCACTTTTAATTCCGTGAGATTTCTATTGTTCACCACTTATTTATTGCATGTGTTGTGTGTACTGCCCATGATTGTATTCAATGTGTAATATACTATAATTTATGGGTATTTACATCATCATTGTATGATTCTTCTTTCATGGGTTCATGTTTCATAAGTTACCAAATGGATAAGGGAATTTGAAATTTCAATTTCCACTCATTCGGCTTTACGCATATTTCATTGATTATTTTAGTCCATGATTATGTGTGGAATCACTATTCATTTGATTATGTCATAATTTCCACTCCCCTTTCTGTGTAAATACTTATTATACACATAATCACTCCATTGATAAATTCCCAAGTTATCGATTTGAACTTGATAAGAGTAATTTTAACTCAATCTCTATTTGTTGAGTTAAATATCCAATTCATTGGTGTTGTTTTTACAAAAATATGTGTGAATATCATCAGATTGATTTACACTAAATATCCAATAATATTGAGTGTATTTATATTTGTCACACATAATTATGTCATTGATATATACTTAAACTAAGGATATGGTCTTTATAAGAGAATTCATCTCAATTTACATTCCATTGAGACTTATTTGTTGTTATACACCAAATCACTTTTATGTGGTATATATAATGTACTTTGACATAGTATATCATGAATCCCTTTATTCTCATGATATTACAATTTTTGATTACCTCAATTATTTTTATTCAAGTGTCTCTCTTTTGGTTAGAAACTCTAACTAAAATACCATTTTTAAATGTTTTAAAGACTTATTCTTCTAAATATTGCTCATTAATGTCCATGTTTTAAAAATAGTTTTAAGGATTTTATTTATATGGACATTAAGGTTTTCAAATCAGAATTCCTTTTAAAAGTTTCAAAGTGGTATGGGACACTTTTATTCTAAAATCTATTTTAAATGGATTCTTGACAATTAGTGTGACTTTTAAATGTTTTCAAGAAAATGTGGGATATTTCTCTCAATAGTTTGATGATTATTTTAATCTATGACAATTTATTTCATTATTGTGGATTGAGGTTAATATGATACAATAAAATCTTTAATATTGTATCTAATGAGTTATGTTTGACTGTGGATGTTCTATTTTTATACCATTCATGGTTTGTGGTTAAAGTATTGAAATTTCGTATGCTAGTTTTAATACGAATGTTTGTGTTATGTTTAAAAATATTCATATGAGGAATGCATTGGACTTAGTAAGTGATGGGTGCAGCCCTCTATATCTCCTAGATGCATCAGTAGTTCTCCTGAGACAAACTAGTGTCTTGGCACAAGGCCTTGGAAAAATCTTATTTGTAGTCTTGGCATGAGGCCTTGGCTATGTGGTTATGATAGTCTGGAATTATGCATTCCATCATTATGAAAGTGGTTATTGATATTGCATGTGATTGTTCGACTAGTAGAATATCCATGTGAATAAGTAAATGGAATTATTTCATTTTATCTTTGCCATATTATGCTGAATTTCATGTTTAAAAGGATTTTGTTTTAGTTATAAATTTCTTGAAGTGTTTATGCTTATATATGAAATCTTCTGCTATATTTTTATCCTTACTGAGAATCTGAGACCACCCCTTTCAATGTTTTATTTTTCCCAGGATGTGAAGAAGTAATTTATGAATGAACTGTAGGGATTATATGAGGGTATATTAAGACAAGATGTTGTTGTAGGTTTTTTACCTTATGATTTAATGTAAGACTTATGAATATATCTAGTGTTTCCAAGACTACTAAACTAATCGGTATTTCGAGACTTGATCCTTTGTGATCATTCCAATGTTATGTAATAATGCACCGACTGTGGGAATCTAGGTTTGGGGCGTTACAATATGAAAATGTTGTCTTTAGTATCCTACTATTTCAACTTCAATTTAAGTTACCCTATCCTAATATTAATAATAAAAAATAATATCTCCCTTGATGATGATAAAAAAAATCACATATATGAGGAAAATGACATTTTTCTTTAGTAGTGATATTATTCAAGGTTCTCTAAGAAATTTCAAATATCATTTAACCATCAATAATTTTTCAAGAATAAAATAGGTTCAACCGAAGGTGATGTTATTGGATGAATAAAAAATTTATCAAGAAACTAATGTGACTCCTTCATCAATTTGAAATTGTTTACTTCAACCATGCGATAAAGAGGTTTTGAAATTGTCTTAGTGTTAGGTAGTAAGTCAACAGTAAACTCAACCTCATGTATACAAATAATAATAAGAAATTCATCAAAAAAACATCCATATATTCATTAAAAACATGAATAGACATAATTTGAATAGTTTCCTTCTTTTGAATAACATGATCTTTTTAACTTTCACTACCACCTTTAATCAATTTATCAGCTTCTTTATATGTTATAAATGGTATGAAATCATTGAATATATATTTAGTTGATATTTAATTAATCATATCATCATAAAATAAAATCTAATCCATATAGATAATAACATCAAAATCCACACTAGGTAGTTCATAAGATTTGTTGGAAAGACCCTCCAAATGAAAACAGTAGTAAGATTTATATAAATATTGGTTTTTTAAAATTTTTCACCTAGAATTTAACCAAATTCAGTATATTATTTTCATGAGGTGATATTCCAACTTTACATAAAAAATGATCACAAATAAAGGAATGTGATGATCCAAAGTCAAATAGGGCATTGTATTAATTCAGACAAGTAAGTAACAAACCACTAACAAATTCATTAGATAGCCAAACATAAACCATCGTAGTAGAAAATTAATTTTTGAAACCAATTTTCTTTAGATCATGATGATTTTGATAGTGTGTAACTATCTTTGGCTATATAATTGCATAATGAATTAGATCATTTCATTCAATACCTCCCACTATTGGGTGGATATCTAATACCATATTCTCATTTCATTCAATACCTCTCACTATTGGGAGGATATCTAATACCATATTCTCAGATTTTTCAAGACTATTTTCTTTATATTCATGATCCATATGACCAAAATTATCAAATAGATAAGACTTTTTTGACCCTATAAGGCATTCACTTAAATTTTTATTATCACATATGGTTTAATCTTGGGATTACCTATATATTTATTAGTTGAATTATTTTCTAATGCATTCCACATTTACCACTTCTTAATCTTCTTACCTCAAGAAATTTAAGTGTTAGAAACTCAATATAAAATTTGTAAAAACAATGACAAACACTCTTATAACTTTTAAATTCTCATGAGGTCAAATATATTCATAAAATTGGTTATAATAATTTTTATAATCTATGAATTTTACTATCAAGGATCTGAATAAAATCATATATATTTATAGATAGTCTTGTTGTACTTGTTTCATATGCAGTTGCTGAATCTTAATGGGTTTTTTAATTACAAGAATTATTTTTTCATACTAAATTGAACAAACATAGATAAATGTTTTTCTAGGAAAATATTGATACTTGTATCCAATTATATGTAATTAATCTCTTATATATCTAGTATTATTAACCAAGATCACCATTAGTCATCTTCAACTTCAAAATAGTAAATGGAAATATTTACCTTTTGAAATTTTTAACATTAACACTTAAAATATATTTTATAGAGAATTCATCCATATTTCACCTACCAATGGATATAAAGTTCCAAAAAATGATAGAGGGAGTTATTTCAAGAAATTTTCAGTTATGGATATGTTACTTTCTGGAAAATGTAGTTCCACTCTAACATGGATTCCATGACCATTTGTAATTTGTTTCAACTCATCTATCTCTGTAACAATTTTCATAGTTGTAATCCCATCAATTATTGGCTCTTGATTTGGAAGAATATTTTCTTTGGAACACCTTCCAACATCTCCTTCCTATTTTCATATGTTGGAAAAAATTAAAAATATAAATATATTAGATAAATAGGAATTATAAGATTCAAATTTCCTAATATTTCAATATAACCATAATGTGTCATATTTTAAGGGTATTCTATTAATATTATCATATCCAGTAAATTTATCTAAAAGTTCTACCTGATACAAATTATAATGATCTTACATTAATCTTTAAATAATTAGACATTCATTATACTTGAATTGAAATTATTTAACTTCAAATGATCTATGATAACTAGGGTTATATAATATTAGATCATAACACATATATAACAAAACCATACATTACAAAGTGTACACATCAAATCAGTATTAATGTTTTCCATAATATTACATTTTATTTTCATGAAAAATCATTATTAATCTCATATTTAAATCTTTTTTTTCTTAGTCATCCTTAAATCCATTGAAAAAATTTTAACATGTGGGATGAGAACAAAAATCCTAGTTATGGGCATGAAAGAAAAAATATATTAGACTAGTGAAAATTATAAAATCTAAAATATTTTTACCTATATATCAATATTCATTAATTATATGATAAAAATCAAATCCAAATAAAAGAATACAATTTTTACTCCAATAACACCTTAAAAATTTATATTAAGAAAAAAGAGAGACTTTTAGAAACATGGAGCATTATATTTATAACTAATGTCTGAAATAATTGAAACCTAATCAAATCCATAGGTTAACCCCTTTATTAACTCAGTTATTATTTAATTTAAATATAAGTAACATTACCCAATGTATATCAGGCTCACCTATCATATAAGCTTTATTGGGCTCAAGCATTGAATGAGCATTAACATGCTCTCACATCATATAATCTATATCAAGAAAACCCATTGTATAAGATCTATCAACCAAACACATAATATATAAATTTCTATTAACATTTTATGAATAAATCATATTATTCATACATATTTTTATCCTAAAACCATTAATAAAGTATTTTTAATACATTTTAAAAACACTTTTTCTTATAAAAATACTATTTTCTTTTAAAAACCAATTTTTAATAATAAAATACCCATAATAAATAAAATTAGGGTTTATATTTGATAAAATAATAGAATCATTTAAAGGAATCAAACAATCAAATAATATTTTTAGTGATTGTAAAAGTTATCAATGATGTATATGTTAAAATAAAACATTCGTTTTTTCCTTATATAAAGAAAGTCAAAACATTACATAAAAATATTACTTCTAAAAAACATTAAAATAAATTCAAAAGAGACATAGATTTTTCTTTATAATTAATTTAGGTCTACATATACATATAAATAAAATAATTTTAAAAGTATGGACGTGGGAAAAAATATTTAGAAAATATATCGTTAAAAATTTGAAAATGAGTTTTCAAGTTAAAGTGTCCCTTACACCGAGTATGAGTCACCATTTACGTTCTTTATCATCCTTAATAAAAAAATATATTATTAGTTTAATTTATTAATAACCTTTTTCATATTTATTAATCCTTATATTTTATTTTATAACATGTTATATTCAATTACATAATCAATTATATTCATTTCAGACGTTTCAATGATATTCAGATAGTTTGTCAAAATTGACATCAATAGGTTGAATACGGCCAAAGATATCATTATTCAATCATCTATGAAAAAATATTAATGAAATAATTCATATCTTTTTATATTAATTATAATTTTAATAACAACCTTGAAGGGTGGTTATGATAAATGAACATTGTTATAATCATTGAGATGATCAGCCGTAAGTAAACGTGAGTAGAATTTTTAATTTTCAATGAGAATGAGGGAAAAAGGTAAGTATGATTTTATCATTCCCCAAAGATGATTATATCATAAATATCATATTATAACTTTAAATACACTTATATATATATCATTTATTTTATGGTTTGAGTTATGATTAAGCACATTGATTTGTCGATGCGGTATATCTACAAATACACATGAAAAATATTATCATATTTTAAGGGTTGTAAAGGTACAGAAATAGATGATATATTATCTTAAAAAATGTTAATTATGTAGTTATAATATATATATATATATTATATTGATAATTATTTCCATATGTAATAGGTGTTGATAAGGAAAATAAATATAAAAACATATTAGTGTTTAGAATTTACTATTGTTTTAAATTCAGAATGCTTGAATAATATTTTAAGAAGGTAGAAAAATAATTAAAAAAAATCTTGGTTAAAAACTATGCCTCTTCATCAGAAAACATATTTCGGTTTATTTCAAAAGTTCTATTATGATAGTTTTTGATCAAAGAATGGACCATTGTAAATGTCAAGAAATGTTTTTAGAGATATTTTTGTAGGTATTGGAAAATGTAAAGTTCCAAAAAGGTGTGAGGAAGAGTAGAGAGGGGGTTCCATTTTATAAGTGAGGGGAGGGGCACTCTTGTAATTTAATAAAGTATTAAATTAATATAAATTAAATTTATTAAAAAACGGATCCAAAATAACATATTGTGAATATTATATGTGGATGGGTTTATTTCATATCATATAATAAAATATGTACTTTTTCATTTGTTGTTAAAACCCTTATCTCTTTATTTTAACCCTTGTCAACCCTTTTGTTGATTACCATGATATCAAGGTTATTTACAATTAAGGGGCCAACAAAGTTACTATAAAAGGAAAAGTGTCCCAAAAATGAATGATGGATGATATTATCCACTTTATCCCAATCACTTGTCTGATGATTGGGTTTTTATGAATTTTTAATCATTTAATAATTTTTTATTATAAAACATCATTAACGTTGTTTGGGTACTATTCATTTAATTTGACATTGACAAAAACTTGAAAAATGATTAATTGGAAATTAAAATTTTAAAAAATTAATAATATGTTATATTTATCTATAAAATTATTGGGTTACAAAATATCAACCACAAAATTTTACCTCTAATGTTTTTAAAATTATTTAATTGATTTTTATATTGATTGTACAAGAACTGTGTCAAAGTTGTGTAAGAATTTAAGATAATTATTTGACAAAAAAAATTAAAATTAAATAATAATATTATTGACATTGAAATAAAGATAGGCGCATTTTGTACTTTATTTTTACTTAAAATGATATATTTCATTTTCAATGAAAAATTTGTTTTTTTCAAAAATCAGAATAAGAGATAAGTTTAGTCAATCTCCACTCATAAAAGAGATTAAATTCATGTGTTGAGGTTATTTTTAGACCTAATAATATTAATTTTATCAATAATTAAATTATTTACCCATATTGTGATGGAAAATATTTACTAATGTTACTATTCATACTAATAAGAAATAAAAGGGACATATTTACCATATTTATACCTCATAATTCCAAAAATAGAATACATTTTTCAATATTAAATTTCATTAACAGTAATAAATCAATTTAATATTAAAATTCAAAACATGATGAAATTCCATTTTTCTGTAAAATCCCTTTTTAATAAAAAATGTATTAATAAAAAATTCTATTATAAAATTCATTAAAAAGACCCAAAATTGATTATATTTAAAAAAAATTAACTAATTATATTTTTAAAACCAATCCATATTAAAATTTAAATTTTTAAATAATTTTAAAAAAATAAGGTTTCTAATAAAAACATTTATTTCTCTTTATTCATTAAAAATAAAATATTTATAAAACTTCATTAAAACTCACAAAAACCTTACTTGATAATCTCATAGTGAATATATACTTTTAAAATCTAAATAATCAATTTTTATAAGGAATAAAAAATATTTATTATAATATCACATGGGTAGTAATAAAATAATATTTCATCTATAATAAAATCATTCGTGTGATGATTTAATGATTGTATAAAACGTCTTAGACATACTACAGTTCTAAAAATGGAATTTCAAAAAGACATATAAAACTATGCAATAGAGATTATTTGTACCTAAACATTTGTACCAAGATTAGATGTAGTTCATGCACAAGACTTCAATTTTCCTATCAATCTTGGAGGCTAGTGATGCTCATCATGTTAGCCAGTCCTTAGATTTGGGAATTGACTTGGATAATGGAAAATTCCCCCTCATAAAAGGCATTGAATTTTTATTGGAATCTTATGAAGAAATATATTTATTTTAACCATGTTAAAAAACTCTTCATTTTTTATGAACACTTAGATGCCCGATAAGTACCCTTGAGATAATTTTGTTGGTGATTATTTCCATATTTTTTATATATAACAAATCAAGAATTGTTTCCATCACCATCTTAATCACTTAATATAATAAGGAACCACCATTGTATTTATTGTCCTGTTTAATAATTTGACCATGCTAATATTGTTAATCATTTTTGTGGGATAGATTATTTTTCATAATCTAAAATTGTATAACTCTATCTCCCATTTTTATGTGTTGTTCATTAAAGCAATCTCCACATTATGTATCCAACCCAGGAATCCATTTAGTTCTTAGCATTAATAATTCCAAATTGGTTTACATGAGTGATAAAACAATAAAAGATGGTGGAATTATCATAATCATAAAATTAATTCAACCATAAAGTGTCTTGTTCCTTATTATTATCATATTTCAATATAGTTCCTTTAGTTCAAACGATTTCAATTTTAGTTTTACCAATATTAATTTAAATTGGGTTATATTAGAATTATAAAATTGACCCCTAAACATTACTAGGAAATAAATAATTCATATTGGGATGTAAAGTGAATACTTTCAAACAAAGCATATCCCCCAGGAGTGTCTAGTTAATTCTGCCATCTAGGCCTACTCATCCCGCTTTGTAGTAATGAATGCGTCAACTCTCAACCAACCCATTTTTAGGCGATCACCACTAAATTCATATGTATCATAGTTAAATCCACTTTACAATAACCATACCTGGATGGATTACATGGAAAAATACTTAGTCAATATTTTACCTATGTTTTAGTATATCTTCTTTCACTTAGACTCATCTTTAGGGTTAGAAATGAGGTTTTATATCCTTAATACCGAAGGTAACTAAAATAATATCAACAAATGACTAAAAGATCCTTAGATATAAACACTGGGAATATGTTATAAATTAATATAAATAGTATAATAATATCATGATATAATATATATGTCATAGAAATAGTCACACAAATAAAGGACCTGATTGTTCAGTGTCTTGATGACTAGGTACATAGAAATATTATTTTAAAATAGTTATTGATATTTCTCCAAAACAATGATTCTCTAGAAACAGTTCTACACACATGATATGATATCATATTATTTATATTATGGGTAATATAACCTTAATATTATAGTGAGCACAAATTCTATTTATGGGAAACATATCATCCATTCATAACGGTTAGATCACATACAAGATTGAAAACATGTTTAAGTGAGAAATATGATTAAAAAAGATCATGGGATCATAAAATATAATCATAAAATTTGATTTTACTTTTATGGTCTTGGAATGGAAACAAAAGGAAAAATAATGGTAATTATATCAAATTTTAGAATAATATAACTAAATTTTATAAAAATCAAGAAATCATATCTTAAGAAAGTAAAATATCTTTATAATGGTAAATATCATAAACATTTTGGAACAGAATTGAAATATATAAAATCTTAGGAAAATTTATGTTTCCTAAACATAAGCATAAGTAAGAATTTCATTTTAGATTAGGTATCACTACCCGATTCTTATTGTATAGGATCCATCAATACTAAATTCTTATAGTGGAGCGATCTTTCTATACAAGATTTCAATAGTGGATGAAGAATTACTCTCTCAATTCCTATAATGACCGTATTAGATATTAAAACATAAAAAAATGAATTGGAGGGATATTTATGACCCCTTAATTTATTATCCACACATACGAGAAATCATAAAAATATTTTTTCTAAGAAAGAATTTATTAATATCATAAAAAATGATGTGATTTTCAAGCAACCAAAAAAACCATTTTTTTAAAAATGAATAGAATAACCCATAAAAAATTATTCAAAATAAATATAAATAAAGTCCCTATGAAATAAATAAACCATATTTACAAAATTTAGTTTTAAGTAAAGAATATCATTCAATAAAATTTCTTTTATATATTGAAAAATGCCTTGTTTGAAAACTCAAATTGATAAATGTATGATAGTAGCATAGTTTTAAAATGAATAAAATGTGTAAAAAGAATTAGTGGAGATAATAATATTTTATTTCTAATAAAGAAATGATAACATTGGTGGGAAGTAAAAATATAGATGTGGAAGAAAAATTCATTAAAAAAAACCATAATCATTCTTAACAAAAATGAATTGTCATCTAATAATAAAATCATGAAGGAATAATATATTGGAGAGAAACATCACATCAAAATAATATAATGTGGGAACAAAAAATAACATTATAAAAATTTATAATATATCAACATTGAAATATAATATTTAAAGAGATGTGATTATGATCCCCAAAAAAGATATGAGTCCTGAAAACCACTTACAGATAGAGTAACATTTTAATCCAAACCCATAGAAAGAGATAAATAATGACGTTGGAATTAAAATAATAATATGAAAGGTAAATCAATGTATAATATATCCAATAGGCAGCATACACACCATTTAAAGGATATTTGGTTCATAAAAGATAATGCTTCTCAAAGAAAAAAATTTATATATGAAACTCTTACCTTGTTTTATATTTGTTCTTTATATATGCTTAAATTATTGAATAAGAAAGTTAAGATTCTATATATATTTCTAGGAACCATATTATTTAATAACTAATTTAATATGTAACATTTATTATCATACTCTATTTAATTATTTAAGTATTTTATATTTTTTTATGATTGCATGGAAATTGAATGAGTTTCATCTTATTTGGTAATTTTAGCGATCGATGATGACATATTTAATAATAATTTAAATACATTATTTGAAATTTAAATAACCAATAAAATATATTTAAATTATTATTAGCCTAAAATAATAATAATATTTAATTTCCTAGAGTAATTCTTGATAGAGTGTCATAACATTTAATCAATTTGGTTGTAAAACAAACCCAAGTATGAACTCCTTATATTTCAATGGGATAGTATGGTAATGAAAATTGATAATATCATTATAAAAATAGAATAATGTTGTTATTTAAGTGTTTTATATATTTTTAATAATAATTTAAGTGGTTTTTATAATTAAATAAAATCACGATGAAAAATGAAAAACCTATCTTCTAAGAGGGGTAGTCCGCAGAACACGCATATAATGCTCTTTTATTTTAACATGTGAATATAAATGAGTAAATATTTTTTTCAAAATAATATAATAAAATTATAATATTAAAATATATTGTTTTAATTATATTTATTATGTTATAGATGATTTATAAATTAGTAGAGTAAAATAAAATATTAATAAAAAGTAATAATCCTATTGTAATCTTGTGTTTTCTCTTAGAATCCTTATTAGAGATGAATGCATTGAAAAAATTTTTGGAGAAAAAATAATATAGAAATGGGAGCGGGTTGTAAGATAAAAAAGAGGCTTTTTTAGGGGGAAATTCAAATGGAATGTGAGACATGAAGTGGTGAGAATGTTACTCTTTTACAAGGGAATAAGGGCAGTTTTGGGAGTAACCCTCACAATTTCACTAAAGTAAATTTACTATTCAATGGTAAATGGATAAAAAATAAAAATACGAGGGATATGTGTTTTTTGTTTTAAAATCACCACAACTACTCATTTATGAGGATACCTGGAATTTTTTTGTCATTTTTTAACTTTTGTACTTTTACCCTATTTTACTTTTACCTAAGTAATTGATTTTTAACCATAATAAAAAAATATAATAAAAAAATATAATATTTTACCTTTGAGGAAATTTTATTCTCCTAATTTAAATATTAAAAATAATACTATCAAAGAATATTTCAAAAGGATTGAAAAGTTAATTTTTAGAATAGCGTACATAACGTGTAAATATATTTTTTTTATAAAATATGTGTTTTAAATATTAAAATTTTTGTGTAATAAATATTTATTAAATTTATAAATTTTCATGAAATAAATTGGATTATTATTAAAAAAATAAGTCATGGGGATTTTATAGAAATCTGATATAGAATCTCACCTTTCAGAAACTTGATTCAAGGAAATGTCCAAAAACAATTTTTAATAAACCCACAATTTTATTTATTTATAAATTTTTCCCATAATATTTATAAGATAAAACAATATATTATACTTCTAGTATACACTTAGTTATTAAAAAAATAATGAAAATTATAATTTTCATAAAATCACATATTTGAGTAAAAATTAATCTTTTTAGAAAAAAACTATAAAATTCATACGATTTAAATTGTTATATTCTAAATCCAAAAATGAAAATAGATTTATCTAATTATGATTGTGAAACTTATATAATTAGTATTTTAAATGAAAATCGAAAATATAATGGAAAACTAATTTTATTAAAAAAATTATATTTTAAAAAATTTTCTGTTCCTAATATTATTCCGTATAAATTTAAAATTATAAAAGAAGTAAATATATTAGTTCACATAAAATAATATTTTAGAGGTGTTTAACACTACTGGAAAATTACCCTATAAACATGGTTAGGAACCATGGGTATAGCCTATAAAACAATGACAGCTTAAGCCATCAGTGTAGCTCTAAGCTATATCCATAGATTGAAAATTCTATACATACGGTTATGAAGCATGGGAATATGTGAATTCCACTATGTCAATAACCATATACCCCCAGTTTTGAAACCATAGTTGTAGGATTTGAAAAACTACATTCCGACAGTTTTGATCTAGGGACCGAATGTGTAATATGTACACACCTAACCACTGCACCACATTGGGTTATCTGTATAAAGATATATATTTACATATATATATTTATCTAACATGTGGATATATTTGGAGAACCTTGGAAATAAGTTTTCCTGAGGAATTTGTTTGTCCCATGGAAATGTTTTTACCCACACTTATGTGAGAAAGGAATAACCATGGTTCATCAAAAACATGGATATAATCGTGGACCATACTCAATATTTTTAGAAATCCATGAGTATATGATTTAAACCAAATCCTATATTCATGGTTTTTTGAAAAACATTGGTATAAGTCTGATTTATACCCTTGTTTTTCTAGAGAACTATTGGAATATGTCTTTCACTCAAACCTATAGCCACAATTTTTCAAAATCCATTGGTATTGGGGTGACCATTACACACTGGTTTCTAAGAACCCTGGGTATAGGGTGGAATTAAAAACCTATACACACTGTTTACCAAACTTATGGGTATAGGTTCGAAACTATTCCTTATACATAGTGTTTTTAAAAAATTGTGGTTATAAGGTCATTTTTCAGTAGTATAATTTTATTTATTAAAAAAATATAAAATTTAACTATAAATTTAGTTCCTTGAAAAAAACGAAATATTACTTTTATAAAAAATATTCTTTAAAATATACAATTAAAATTAATTATTTATATTCTAATATATCCCTTTTTTCCCTTCTATTGAATTTAATTTTTCTTTGAATTTTATATATACATAATATCATATTTTAATAATAAAAATATTTATATTTATATGAAATACATAAAAAATAAATAATTAAATACATATATATATTTTAATATTATATTTATTTACACTATTAATTTTGAATTTATTACTAAAATATACATGACCTCAGTATACCTATTCTATACATAACCAACTGACATATTTTCCAAAAACACATTCTCAATGACCTTGCTTGCAATGAAAACACTTTAGTCACATATTAATAGACTTTCTAAATAATTTGTTCATTCCACTCTCATAGCACATGGCACTGTTCTTATTTCATACTTTATAATTTTTATTACACATTTTCAGTTCATGATGATCATCTTCATTATATGTTTTGTTTGGTTATTGGAGATTTTAAAAGATTATAATGATTTAGGGGATTTCCTAGTATTGAATATTTTATTAATTTATATATATATTTTTACCTATATATTTATTTACTTTTAATTTGTTTACTTTATCCATGGAGGTTAATAATCCATGGTGTCGAAAACATAGTTTATTATTTTTTACAATATCACACTTATGAATAAGTTATGTATTATTTATTTAATTCATATAATATATGAATTATATAGTAATACATTTTTATTCCTTTAACCAAATAGAAAATAAGAATTCCAATATTATAAAAAATGGTTTGTAAAAATTATATGCTTCAAAAAAACCTTGGGTGTCGCAATTGTATCATTGAATAGCTATAAAATATTATATTTACAAGTCTTTACATGAATTTGTTTCTACTGCCTATTCTTATTAGAATTGAATTACATGACAAACCATTTATAAGAGGGAAGTTTAATTTGGATAATTTTTTTAAAGGAATAAATTTCCCACCGCTTATGTCTTTTTCTATTTTATACCTGGGAAAACAACTGGTATGAGATTCTAACAATTAATATCTCAATATTGGAGATTTAAATCTTGAGGCATAATTTTCCAAGATAGTATATTTACATCCTTAAAAAGATACAGAGAATGATCTAACAAGACAAATTATAATGTTTGATCTGAGATATGGTATTTCTATAATTATAAATTCATATTTTAATGATGAAGATTATGGTTGTGGGATGTCTAGAATGATTATTTATGTAAAGAATAATGTAATTAATGTTTTTATAAAGGTGGTAAAACCCTATAATATTCCTAATAGTAAAAAAGAGACTTATAATTCTAATCAAGAAATTTATTATGATTTAAAATTTTAAGTTCTTAATACTATAATTTTTTTATTAGAACAGATGCGTTCAATAGAGTTTCTCAATGTGATATTAACTATGATATGTGGGAGACAATTATTATTGCCTCTGATGGAACTGAAAATGTATGATAGTTAATATAAAATTTTGTAATTTTGTAATTTAATTCTTCAAAATGTTTTTTAGAGACAAATTCAGTCATATTAATGGAAGAATCACGGATATAGTAAAAAATGTGGTTGATTTTGGAGATGGTGTAAAATAATAATATCATTATTTGAATATTCATAGAGTTATACTTGTTAGATAGAGTGGAATATCTAATGGTATTATAAACTACACACACATTAAACATACTAAAATTAATAATTTAATAGGAACATTCACAATTTATGAAGCATATATGAAATAAAATAATGATGATAAAAAGGTAACCGATAATGAAAATGTGGCTTTTAACATTTCTACATTAAAAGATGATAAAATTACAAATATATATTTTTTTGAATAATATGATAATTGAGAATTACATTATTCAAATTCAGGATCATAACATGCTTAATTATGAAAATATTCAACTAGATTTATAATATATGAAATAGAGAATTTCAGAATAACAAAAAAAACATGAAATATGTGACGTTCCATTACTGTTAGAAATAAGGATATGTTATACTTGACTACTCTATACTCAAATATGAAATTAAATAATGAAAAATAATATTACAAGAAGGATGCATGTAGACATTTCGAGGCTACATTGAGTTTTCCTATGTATTGGATTGATGAATCCAAATCTTTCATCTAGTGAAAATGTAATTTCTTGTCTTATGGATCAAACTCAAGTTGTACAATTTAATTTAGAATGAAAAAACTATTATTTTAACTTGGTTAATATGTAGTTTTTCATTAATGAAGATAAATATGAAATTATAAATAAATATTACACACTTTTAAAGATTTTTTATGATTTTTTCACTAAAAAATATGAATTCTTTATACTTTTTTAGAATTATGCTTAAACATCGAAATGTTAAATATTATTATACATTAAATGATTATATATTTAATAATTTAATAGTTAATGCTGACTCTTGTAATTTGTATTCTAGTATGTTTACTAATGGGAAATATTATATTTAAAAAATTCTTGGTTAAAATAAATAATATAAATTTAAACTAGAAATTAAAATAATTAATAAATATATAGGGATTTAAATGAATTATTTTGTTCATTTTTTGAATAGTAATAGCATGCTAACTATTATTGAATTTCATTATGGAATTAATAGAAATTGTGGAAATTATTTTTTTAAAATTTCTTATTTTTCGGGTATTAATAATGCTTATATTTTCGTTAATTTTCCTCTCCCCAAGGATTTAATTTCAATTACAAATAAGAAGATATGGTTATACAAATCACTTATTTTTTACACAGATGAACCAAAAATAATATGGGCACCAAAAAGAATTTGTCTTTACTGTTTTTGTAACAATAAAACATAATAACTACAATTCAAAATCATATAGTTGAATCTAAATATATTGTTACTTTGTAATTTTCTAAATCATATTAAATTTGTTAAAGTAAAGCATATAGTGTTAAAGGAATGATATTTGGAGTCTTAATTTTTTGAAATCTATTAATTATTTCTTTAAATTATTTAATAATTATAACAATAGGTCAATGTGGACTAAAAATTACATACAAAGGGAATCTTTTATAATTATTTTATTGTTTTTTCTTATATGTGTTTATTTGATTTTCTATGTAATTAAATAAAATAAAAACATGAAATATTTTATTATCTTTTGGATAAAAAGATTACTCTTTAGAAATTTTTAATGAGTATATTTGTATGAGCTAGTTTAAATGTTTTTTTGTAGTGAACACATATTCATTATCATATGATTTGGTTTATAGGAATTGTCTCAATTTCTTATTTAACTCAACAGATTATTTTTTATTTCTTATGATCAACTGATATCTGAATTGAGAAATAATGTCTTGGTTATCCATCATAAAATACTAATTTTATGTAGTATACATGACATGTGATATAACTCTTTATGCTTAATTCCTTGAATATTTTAACTTGTTTTATGGAATTATTTAGTTAATTTTCTTATATATAAGAATATAAAATTAATTAATATTCTATGTTCTATCATTTAAAGAAAGTAATGTTTCACTATTACATGTTTTTATATGAAAAAGATTATTTTAATGGGGTCCTTTTTTTGAATTATCATTTGATTTTCATTAGAGAGGGATTTTTTATTTTTTTCTATTAAAGTAAGATTGATTTGTTTCTTCTATGTTATATAAGAAAAATTATGTAATATTAATATTGTTTCAATATGTGATTTTTCTATTGAATGACTACTGTTTAAGAAGACTGAGAATTAAAATTTAGATCATTTTATTAAAATAATTTATTTGATATAATTTATTATTTATTAATAGGGGATGCATTTCTATTTTTAATTCTACATATCCTTGTTGCTTTTATTTTTACAAGGGGAGAGTGTATTGCTTATGTTTTGTTTTTTTCACTAATTATTCTCATTTTAATCCTTATTAAAAGGGGTAGATTATGTTTGATGGGTTTTTGATTTCTAATTATCTAAATTTGGAGAATTTTAAGTCTCTCCATAAAATTTATTTAGGTTTTGATAATTATGATTCCACTCAAGATATTAAATTATCTTCATTGTTATGTTTTTCACTACCTTTATCTATCATTTTCTTTTATAACTATTATTTAGTGCTATTATATTTTCTGATATTTTAATAATTCTTATTAGATGTTGTTCTTTTTTATTTTCTATTATCATCATTTATTTATTTCTAATTTTTGTTTTTTATTTATCATTGTGGTTTTTTAATATTTTATATTGAAATTTTTTTCTTAGTATAGGTTCTTTCTAATAATTAATAATCCGAAATTTTGATTTTGTAAAGTATTTTTTATAGGGGAAAACAAATGGAGGAAGTAATTGGATTTAAAATATTAAAAAATTAATCTTTTTTATATTTTGAGGTGAATATTTTGATATTATGTATTGGGATTTGGGAAATATTTATAAGTGCCTTATTTTTATATATTCTATTTATATAGGATTTGGATCTTACATTTCTTATATTTACTTTTATATATGAGGTCATTTGTTAGGAATCAGCTATGTATAATATTTTAATATTTTCTTCACACCACTATGAATTACATTTATATTGGATAACTCCAAGGATTGTTATAATTTTATAATTTTATATTTATATGGAGAATTTTATATTTACATAAATGTTTCATATTTTGGAAACAAATTTTATATATTCAAATTTATTATAATGATATGACTTTACTTTTACATATCCACATAAATAATGTGGAGTTAAATTCTTTTTTAATTATAATAATCTTACATGATGAGGTTTTTACTTATATGTATTTTAGTGAATGTTTTTCGATGGTAATTATATCTAAAGAAGTGATTTAAGAAGATATATATAAGGATAAGATTAGTTTTACACATATATCCTTTATCTTATAATATGAATAATTTTTCATGATCAGGGAGATGTGTTTCATGCCGCTATTAGATAAAGATAAATTTTATAGATTCTGTTAAAATATAGATTCTCACTATGGGAGGAAGATTACCACTCCCTGGTCATGCCGATCTAGAAGAAAATAAATGAAGGGTTATACCATGATGAGTATTTTTACACCATGATGTTATGTAAGTGGGACTAGTTAAAATATTTAGTAAGGGTTATTATGGTGATACTGAAATACTCCAATAGTTGTTTTGAATTATATTTAAATATTATGTATTTTTATATAATTTAACCAGATTTTTACAAGGTATTATTTCTATATGATTTTTCAAGACTTTCATATTATGAGGATAGAATTAGGGAAATTAGTTAGCTCAGTTATTATTGAATATAAAAGAGAGAGAATCATGTAATGATAGTGTTGTTTTTTCATGGAGGTAATTATGGAATGCTTTGAATTGTTATGAATTATTTAAGAAATAAAATACTTAAAAATTATATTATTATTTATGATTTATATTTTTTTATTGAAATATTAGGAAGAGTTATAAGTTACAAGTGCTAAAAATTTACAAAGATATATACATACAGGAAGCTATGAAGACCAGAAGAGAATAAAAAATAATTGTTATATTAAATCATAATATTTGTTCCTCTTAATTAATAATAATATTGAAAAAATGGGAAAATAAATCAGTAAGAAAGAATTTCCTATATATTGTTCAACCTTGTAGACTGTTTTCTTCTACTATTGTAGTTATTGAAGATTAATTTAATGCGAGGATTACTTTATAACAACTACACTATGAAGGTTCATTTTATCAGGAAATATTCATCTAGACTTCATACTGTAGGAAACTATGTGATATTATTTTAATTGTTTTTATAAACTTGTCTACTTATATATTATGTTAATGATACTTTTATTTATCATTTGAGTTATATTTTAACAACTTTTACTCAATTTTGAGGTCCTTGGTGAAAGGATATGAAGGTAGAGGATAATCCTTATACTTAGTGTTAACTTCTTTTCAATCTAATATGAGATCCTTGGGATAAGGATTTTAATAAAGATCATTTGTACTCTATTGGGTTCAATAGTAATATACTAGTGTATGCTCATTTTATCCCTGAACATCGAAAAAATATTATTTGTCTTGGTCTTTACTTTTCATTATTATTTTTTTATATTTTAAATAAAAGTGAAAAAATATAAACAAATAAAATAGGGAGGCTAATTTTTTTTAAATTAATTAATAAACTTAATCGGAACCTATAGATTATTTTTCTACAACAACCTTGGGAAAACACCTTTCTATCCACAACTAATTTTTATAGTTTTGTGTAAGGAAGGTTGCATTGGGATTTAATTCTATTCATAGAGAGATATTGTTCAAAATAATTACTATCATAAAATATTCCATTATTTGTTTTAAATCATCAAATGAATCGCCATAGATCCTTCTCAATATCACTTCTAGAAAATTTAAAATTCCCCAAAGCCTTATATTTTTTCTTTTGGAATATATATTAGTAATTTCAATGAAATAATATATTAATGTAATGATATAGGGGCAACATTTGGTTTACTAACATGTTATTGGACCACATAAATAAGATTTAATTAATTCATGTATCCTAGGGGATTATATTTCATTGTTCTTATGTCTACCGTACCGAATTTTGCCCTTTTGACGGGTCAATATAAATTCCACCATTCTCTATTCAATTTGGTCAGAACTCTCACATATTATTTGATAGTTCCTGAAGGAATATAAAAAGGGATAAATTGTAATTTTGTGTCCCATAACCTTAGATTATAAGTTTTGTGATAGGAACCCCATGATTTCATTTTGTATCTTTTAATCATATTCAAGATTTATTTTATTATCTTGTGTCATGGGATATTTTTTCTCAATTAGAGTAAATCCAAAAGTTTCAATATCAAGAACTCATCGGATAAGAGATAATAGATTATAATTCATATTATTCTTCCATCTATATTAATTTTTTTTATTAAATTTAAGTATTCCCTTAAAATTAGAAATCTAATGATAGAAAAAAATGTATGAAGTTAAAATCAACAAGTTTATTCTTATGATTACCATTTTTATTCTAGAATCAGTACACTATTGATTAATTCTTTACTAAGATCTTAAAAATTAATCACAAAATAAATGTTACTCTTACGTGTCTATCTAGAATATTCCATAATTCTCAAGAAATACTCATAACCTCTTAAAGAAATACATATCCACATTAACACACCTTATAACACCTCAAAGTCATTATTAAAATCTATTGATAAAAAATACAACAATCCATCATAAGTTCTATTAGTTTATAGTATCTATATAAGAATTAATTCAATTTTTTTTAATATAACATGGTTTTTTGGATTATATTGTTGGTAGATATTAATCTTGAATGTATTTAACAAGGTATGAATATCCTATGAGTGTTACGTGTAGAGTACTGATTATTGAAAACAAAATTGATTTTAATTGTTACTCGATGTGATGGTTGGTGTGTTAGTCTGTGATTTGATGAGATATTATATGTTATGATACTTATATCCACATACTTATTTGATATAGGTGGTTAATGTGATAATAAATATGGTTTAAACTAGATGGGTGATATTTAATGGTCCTCTAATGTTATAAGTGACTTTAGAATATCATTTATCAACATTTAATACGTACGGAAAACTTAATTGATTTCATTTAATGTATAAGTGAGTGAGATCTCCAAAGATAATTATTTTGATTATGAGTTGGATTATATAATATCTAGATGACCTATTCTATTATGTACGCGTAATTTTAAATTGAGACAATGAAATGGTGATAGAATAAATTTTTAATTGAGTATATTGATGATGATAAAGAAGACTATGAGTTGGAATCTCTTGTTTTTTACATTGAGAATGAGTATGTGTAACATTGTTAATGATTTATTGTTACTTCTATAATAATACATAAAAGGAACATCAAGTAATTTTTTGTTGACAACATAATCTTGATTCCGATAAAATGGTCTTAGAATCTATATAACAAAATTATTGTAGACTTATAGGGATATGTAATTCTCCAGTAGATCTCATTCCCATTTTGGTTCGAATCCTCAATATTAGTAATTGGATCTGATAATCCCCTGACTAGCACTATAATCGAAAGGGTATATACCCCCTATATAAGGGATTAATCCTTATTATCACCTAATAGAAACTATAATCAATAATTTATTGGTGTATTACTTGATAGATAGTTTCAATTACACCTCATATAACATTTTTTCTTTATTATGGGGTATGGGTCCCACATTGGCATGGTTATTAACATTGCAAGCTAATTCTTACCCAAAAGGGGATTCACATCAACCATTCTGAATTAATAAAAAGGATGAGCTCTATTATAACTCATTATGATTCATATTCTTATATTCCTAGGTTATTATTAGTATTTGGAGAAATAATATTTTTTACAAGTGATGTTTGTGGTAAAATTTTGAGTAAAATACCTTGGAAAGTTAAAACAATAATCAATGACTTGTTGATTTTTTTAATGGTCAAGGTCATACAATTTAATTTACAAAAAAGAACCATTATATAGTTATATAATCTATGACTGAACTATATTACCTTAGGTTGGTATTGATCTATGAGATCAAAAATACAAACTATGGTTTCATATGCATTGGTTATTATGCATGCAGAGGCTTATATTTCATTTTTCTCAACACTTTTCGTTCTTTACCATATCATTTTACTCACCCCTTCTTAGGAATTTATATATTTATGTACCTTTGATTGATATTTTTTTGACATTTTTTCAAGAGTACTTAATAATGTTGTTTTAATAGTGTTGGTATCTCAAGGAAAAAATAGCTGCGTATTAGAAAAGTGTCTACATCTATTTAATGATATGTTTTTATTAGGGTTTCAATTATGGATAGATTTATGTCATTTGATGATTATTTAATTTTATATAATATTTCTTATCTTGGATTTTATTTTTTAGGATTGGTTAATTGTATTTCATAAATAGTTTCATAAACTTCATCCAAACTTATGGGTATTCATTACATATGTAGCTTTCCAGTAGAGTTGTTTGGAATTTTCATTATAGATTTAATTGGTAAATACTTCATAATTTTATTATTATCTCCTAGGTTTTTTGTTACTAACCCCTATACTATTTGAGGCGGGATTGGGTTGAAAAACATTGCCTTATCACAGACAAAGAGATATAATTTGTGGGGTAGGGTCATGTTAAAGTTATTTCTTTCCAAAATTAGATTGCCAAAATAACACCCGATCATGTGTTATATTGAAGAAATGCTCCCTTATTCTTAAAAGAGAGTCATATTATTTGTAGATATGATCTAGAATATGAATGTGGGGTGAATGTACCATTTTAGGTAAATAATTTCAACAAAAGTGAAAAATAATTAAATAAAATATCAAACTTAATATCTAGAATAGAACATGAGGGATATCATATTGTATAAATAATATATATCTACATTATCACACCAGTAACATGAGAGAAATATAGATCACCTATAGGGAGATAACAAAAAAATGATTCAAATAATTATAAAAAATATATAACTAAGGTGACATAGAGGTTCCACCTGGTCTTATATAGTGAAAAATCATCAACATCCCTCCCATACATCAACTGCAACACCCGATGGATATGCTAATTTAGTTGGGAAAATTTTATTATCTATTTCACAAACTAATTTTTTTTGAAATATCTATTAGTTCCTAAGCTGGTTTTGAGTATTAAATCATTTTTCCTTCCCCAATACTTTCCCTAGATAATATCCATACATATAAGAGTGTGTGTAAATTGAAATATAAGACCACCAATTCGACCAAAAAAAACCTAATCCACTCAATGGTCATCCAACCAGGGGTGAGCACCATATTTTATTTAGATAATGTTAGAGTAGAATGATATAATAATAGATTGAACACACCATAATAGAGACTGATGTATCACCACTCACCTCATAACCAAACAATACATTAACACCATTTTCTTACCCACGAGGTGAATAATAATCACTAAAAGAGATTCTAATTAAATCCTCCACACATATGGCTCTTGTTAATATCCTTAGGAACATTGTCCCTTGACAATTACTTATTTATCATCCCCAATGTATTCCAACCACAGACGAGTCTTCTGTTCCAAATGGGTTATCACAATCACCAAAATATTCACTTGAAAACCTATAACATATACCTTATCTTATTTTTTGGACAATAACAAAACCCCATGTTATGAATTAAAGGATTAAATTACTAAACATCTTGTGGTAAACACCGCATTATTAACTCCTCTTTAAGTGCATGTGACCCCAATGACCTTATCCCAAGGTTTAGGGGCATCAGAAGCTTCCTATACTGACAACATAGAGAACCAGTACCACAATACCATAAATTAATGCTATGTATCCATCACACATATCGGTAAACCAAATCATCTTATAGTAAAATGTGACACACTCATCATGTTTCCTTGTAATGACATCGAACAATATATGATAAGTGTTTTCCCTTTATAGTACATTGCATTATTCTAAGAAAGTCCTAAACCCTATAAACCTGAAATAACATACCATAATCCACATATCCCATGTTAATATCATGATACTACCCATAAGAATCTATCATGAATAATAAAAACCAAAAGTGGTTTTATTCTTGGTCACATACTCATCCTTAGCCACACTTGTAAATGTAACACCATATAATGAAACATATAATAATAGATATTTATTGGAATCACCTACCGAGTATACATAGGTTATTTCAGATAAAACATCATAGTCCAACTATACTATAATGTAATGAGATTTAGATACAATAGAAACAACCATAAAATATATATTTTAGTTGAAACCCACCACAAAATTGACAAAAGCATTATCATATGAACAAAATCATTTATACTTATATATAGATACTATCAATGAATTCCCACTTGAATTGTGTTGAAGGAATGAGTGAGATCATAATTTTAGGTTCATAGAGAAATAAAAGAGGGGAATTTTAGTATAAATCTCTAATGGGAGGAAAAAATATGGGTTTCCTTATTAACGTAAAAATATTAAAGAAACAATTAACTAAATTTTAAATTTTAAAAAATATCATGAAACCAGTTACTTGATGGCCTTCCATAAGGTACTGACATGCTACCAGACACCTTTACTAGTTCTATAGTGAGTCCAATGAAATTCATTAAACCAATCCTTTCTACTAGACTCACTAGGTAAATGATTCTAATTCATGATGTACTAGATGAAAACTATCTTCAATGAATGATATCCCACTATGGTACCATCTTCTTAAAACTGACCACTATGCCATCACCAACCCCTATAACATCTTAGAAATGCCTAATTACATATGATTAAGATATAAAAAGACTCAAATTATGTTATGTAAATACTTAGTCCCACAAAAACTCAAAAATATAAGAAAACTCACCCAGAACTATCTATTTAGAGGAAATTGACTATCCCAAATAGGAACAAGAGCATCCCACTCACTATACTCCCAAACTATTGAGACAATTTTGAATTAATCCATTTACTATTGATAATTCAAACAAACATACATAGGGAAAAATATTCCGACTTCAAGAATTCCTCACCATTTTTGTCATCTAGGTCATCACTCCACAACCAAGATACCTAACAAATTAATGAAACTATACCCAACCATCATATTGAATTACATATATAGATATTATCAATACATAGTCACCAGTGATTAACTAATCAATTAACACTTATCATAGTTGATACCCGTACCTCAACCATCACATGGTCATTTCAATATAAAAATATTTCCACTATATACTAGTAACCATAATGAAATACTAGGACAAAAAAATATTCTGACATACCTATAACCACTAATGGATATCATGACTGCACAGAATAAGTTGTCTCTAACACATGAAACTAAACCGAGGATCAACCAATTAATATATGACCTCCCTACATATTCCAAATATTTCTCAGCCACTTCCCCAACTTCTAATCATCCCATCCTTTATATGAATATGGTTTTAATGAAAATCTACAACTACTACCTCCCTACATTTTTCTTGGTATTACCTTAGTATATTGAGTAATAGTAATCATATCATCCAACAAAACTACTCTAGATATCCCATATTAAAGAAACCCCGACACTCCATGGGTATCTTATCACACTAAATCCTTATGTTCCTTGTCTTCCTATACTCATAAAATATATTATCATACAGACATTGAGGTGGGAATGATGATCCCATGTTCTGACTATCATAATGGGTCTTCTAATTCCCCCACATTCAATTTCTGAATTCCACACAACCAGCCTCACCTAAAACCACAATCTAGCTAGGTATATTACCATTATTAATGTTTTTCTCCGCAATTAACTTATATTTTATTGCCTATTACTATAAGGTAAACTATAATATATTCACTTATAACCCAATAGTTTATCAAATAATATTCTCAAAGCAACACACTTGTGTGGTCTAATCTCCCACTGACACCAGTGTAGAATGCAATGATTTTATGAATTTAATATCATAATAAGTAAACAAAATACCCCATTATATCAAATAAATGAACTCATGTGACCAAAATTACCTTTCTGTGTATGGGAAATTGTTCTTAAAGAATATTGACTCATTTTTTTCATATTCCATCCCCGTAAGTCAACCAGATTATAATTGCACATCCCACCTCACAATATCTTTTCCCTACTAATGAAAAGAAAACCAAGATAAATAAACACACCGATTATATTATTTTACATAAATAACCATTCCACCTCACAAATAGTCTCATTAACTAGAGAATTTAAGTTTTAGTATTATTCAAGGTTAGCTACACACACTATTTATTTGAAAAAACCATCAAATTTTTTTATAGCCCATAAAATATAAAACCCCATTAAAATTATCACATTTTTTTACCAATGTTGTATCTTAGGTAATGAAAACGTAATAAAGGGTTGAACTCTGATTCTTAGTAAGGGAAACAGAAGATATAACCCATAATGATAAAAAGTGGGCAAATGATTTGTATACAAGTATGAGAGCATAATCAAAATCCATGAACATAAAAATAGTTTTACATTCATAGGAAAATTATGGATCATAGCACCTTAGAAATCATAAATTAGTACATTTGAGATCAAAATAATATGGGACAAACATTAGCATAAGAATCATAATGTTGTGGATCATGTACCAATTCCTCTTCCCCGTAGTGGACCAGGATTCACTCACCTCTATCCCCGGGTGGATTATGCTTCACTCACCTATTACCCATTGATTAATAGGATTCTCTCCTCTATTTTTTGGTTGATCAATCACCACAACTCAGTTCCATTATCTCATGGGATATATTTCTTTATCTGATACATTATTTAGATATATAGGGAACCAACATTTTATATTGAAAAAACCTTTAATATGTGTGATATATGATATCTAAAATTCAAAATATCATGAAAAACAATTAGATAAATTTGGTTTAAATAATCATATAGTTATTAATTAATGGAATGAAAAATAGATTTCACATCATTTCAAGAATTTATCACTTAAATTGACTTAATGAATGTAAATGGTCGATTCCAAAAATGCATTCACCCTAGAAAAGTATTTTAATAGTTTTTTTTCTTTTGAAATGGAAAATATAGTAACATAACAACTCATCTCTTTTATTTCCCACATAAACATGATTTATTGCATAAACTCTTCACTTTATACAAAGTATAATATTGAGATGTCTAGTGTATTTGAGGATTCCAAACCATACATAATGACATGAAACATTAAACACAATATCTTTTTTGAAAATTTCCTTTACAAGACCACTATATTCCCTTGTACTTTTCATTGCATGGGATAAACTCAAGAAATACTTAAGAAAATCATGAGATATAAATACCAGAATGAGAGTAAACATGATATTCAAGGAATAATACAATACATGTTAAGAAATATTATTATCAATAGAGCATAAAAGAAAAATGAACATAAAGACAAGATATAACATGATTATCATAACATGGAAATGTGGAAACAACACATTACATGATATTAGAATGAGCCAAGGATAATTTGAAATAAATCATGATTAAAACTTAATTGAACATGAATTATAATGAGTAAACTCTCATTGAAATTTATGTATCATGATACTAGTCTTTACCCAATGCATTGGAGCACTATCAGGGCACACCCTTCTTAATCATTTCATTCTATGAATAAGTGTGACGCATGGATCATACAACATGGAATCAATAAAGATCATAATTTTTCCATGATAAAGGAATGTGAAATTAATACATGATGATTTATATTAAATAAGTAAATGTTCATAATGGTGGATACCATTGATAGAGAAATGGGCATGATATTCATGACACAATGAATTTGGCTCAGAAAATCGCGGTGCAATTTCATCAGCATAACAACGTGACATAAGTAATCAAAAAAATTATTGATGGGAGAGATTGTGGTGTATCATTGTATGTAAATTAAATGGAATTTAATGTGGGGGGGGGGTAATATAGATAAATTTCCCAACATGATTAATGTAATTTTAGATTCGTAATGCAAAATAATTGCTTGAATGTAAATGAGGAGAGATAAATTTCTTACGGAATTTCAGCATGGTAACTGGTGTACATGGGAGGAATTAATGATAGAGAAATGAGTCTCTCATCATTTAAGCATTAATAGGGTAGTATGGGTGAGGTTTTAAATCATACACCAACATTTGTAGTTGAAAAAAATGGCATAAAAACAAAATGAAATTTGGACAAAAACCAGAAAGGAAGAAATCCTTTACTTGGAAGTGTGATCCCAAAGGCCTGGGAGAGGCTTGAGAGAGGATTATTGGGAACATAGAGAGAATTGGTAGGATTATATATAGATAAGGGAGGAGGTTTGTCGAGATCTAAAGGATTTCAGGGAATAGGAAGTGTGATCCTTGGTGGGTTTATAAATAAAAATGCAGGGAATTCTTTATTATTTAGGTTTTGGACACTCAACATTAAACTAATCAAAACCATAAACCAACCCATGGTTTTTCACATTTTATTTCCAAAGGGTATTGTAAAAAATTATTATATAAGTCCAATGACCTAACTTATTTAAATAGTAGGCATGGATATGTGGAGGTGAGTCACACACTCAAGGATATCAATTTAAAACGTAAAAATGATTAATATGTCTTGGAGGGTCCACTAAAGCATTGTAAAATAAATCAAACATACCTAAAATCATATTATATTATTGTTAAAACTTATATTGGTCGAACATAATGTTTATAGTATTTTATTACATCACTATTGGGTCATTATGACATCATAAAACACATTATTTAATTAATCAGTATTTAACTTTTACCAAAAAAATTGATTGTCTCAGAAAATTATGAAAAATTCACCATCAGATAATTTTGATGTCATGATTTGAAAAATAATATTTATTTTATATAAATAATTTTATAAATATGTGATTTTTTTAATTTAACAAAAAACCCGACATTTATAAAAAATGCATGGGTTTTGAAAAAAATGGATTTAAAACCTTAATAAAAATTACAATTGTATTTAAAAAAAATATATGCTAATATATATTTAATAAAAATTAATTTAGTTAGAATATTTCATTGAAATATTATTTAATAAAAAATTCCATTAATTCATCAAAATAGATTTATTAATTGAATATTAACTAAAAATACTATTTTTGATTTAAAAAATTATTTACAAAATAACAATAATAAATTGAATGTATATTATCTATAGAAAAAATAATGTACATAATCATAGTGAATGGGACTTGTTACATAAACCCTTACAACACCTACATAAGACTGAAGGGTAAGGTGTTCGATGGTGACATACTCTTGGGGTGGCTCAGATAACATTTCTTGGGTGGTAATCTCTATAATCTTCCACTTATCCCATAGGCGGATTCGTTCGAGATTAACATGTTAATGATCACCTGGTGATTGGTTAGGTGCGAAGCCCAATGATGTAACCTCATTTCTGGGCTCCAAAATATGGACTTCATATGTAGCAATTCTATTGGTTGAGAGAATCGCTTCCTTTTTCCAAGTAAATTGGATTTGTTAAAGACCAATATTTATACAAATCATGCGATCACTATTCAATGACTATATAAGCAATGTTCACAATTATTAACGGTGTTTTAAAATTCAAAAACATAAAACCAAAGATGTTCATATGTTATACAACCATCTTACATAAGAATACATTTAATTATATGAAGAGGAATTTTCATTAATAAAAGTTTGGGTCGTTACAATCTTCCCCAATTAAGAAAGTTCTCCCTTGAAATTAACTTTTCGCACACTAAAATAGATGTGGGTAAGTCTGCTTTATCAATTCCTCTATTTTACATGTTGCATCTTCAAACATGTGATTTTTCCACAACACCTTTATGAGGGTAATTTTCTTATTTTGTAGAACTTTTTCTTTGCGATATAAGATCTTCACCAGATTCTCTTCATAGGAGAGGCCATTCTACAATGGTACCACCTCCGGATTGAGTACATGCGATGATTTAGGTATGTAATTCCTCAAGATTGATACATGAAATAAATTATGCATTTGAGATAGGTTTGGTGGGAGTGCTAGTAGATAGGACCCTGCTCCAATGCGATCAAAAATCACAAAAGGGCCCATGTAACTTGGACTAAGATTTCCCTTCTTCAAAAATATCATAACTCTTTTCCACAGTGATATACAGATGAATACCATGTCTTCAAAATCAAACCGGAGGACTCATGAATGATTATTAGAAAATCTCTTTTTTTTGACTCTAAGCAGCTTTAATGTGATGTTGGATGGTCTTAACCTCTCCCCCATTTATTCAACCATTTCAGGACCTAGCCGTTTTCTCTCCCTACCACCATCCAAACATGCCGGTGATCTGAACATCTTCCCATACAAGGATTCATAAGGATCTATAAATATTTATTGAGAACTGTTATTTTAGGAGAACTCAACCATAGGAAGATGTTGTTCCCATACTTTTTTGAAGTCCATTGAGAACGCTCTCAACATGTTCTCAAGTGTTTGGATAGGTTGCTCAGATTGGACATCTATTTGAGGATTTTAATCCATACTAATGTTCAAATTAGTATCCAAATCATATTGAATACTCTTCCAAAATATAGATGCGATTCTTAGATCTCAATCTGATACAATCGACAGTGGTACTCTATGCAACGTTACCCAATCTATGATTTATATTTTTGCCAGTTGATCTTGTGAAAAATCCTCCCAAATTGCAATGAAGTCTACAAAATTTGTAAGATGATCCACAATAACTTAGATAGAATTGTTTCCTTTGGATGTCTTTGGATGTCTGGGGAGAAAGTCCATGTTCATGTTCTCCCATTTCCATGCTAGTATGGGTATTGGTTGCATAATGGCCTTAGACTTCTTCCTCTCAGACATCATTTTTGGACATACGAGGCACTTTGGTGTGTACTCAATTATATCCTTATTCATGTTATCCCACCACAAATTCTCTGAGAGATTTCAATAAATATTTGTGTTTCCTAGGTGAATGGAGATATTTGAACAATGTGCGTCATCCAAAATTTCATTTTTAACTCCAGGTTCAATGGAACACATAGTCTTGACCCAAATATCACAATTCCTTCTTCATTGACATTGAACTCTTAGGTTTTCCTTTTTATGATAGGTTCCACCTTCTTAAAATTTCACACATCATCCTTTTTATTGTCCTTTAAACTTTCCAAAAGAGTGGGTTGAGCAATCATTTGTGAAAGGATTTATGATGTTCCCTTCCTCTTGATTCCCATGTCTATAGTCATAAAATATAAGAAGATTGGATCCTTTTAAATTATTATCAATGATATAATTGTTTGGTCCTTTCAACATAGATCATCCACCACCTTTTTCTCTTTCGGAGGGTAGTAATGGGTTGAGCAGTCATAGTCTTTGTTCTGATCCAACCATATTCGTTGGCACGTATTAAACTCTTTTTATGTGAATATATACTTGAGGATTTTGTGGTTCGTATATATTTTACACTTCTCCCTTAGGAGGCAATTCTGCCAAATATTTAAAGCTAAGATCACTGCAGCCAACTCCAGATCATGTGTTAGATAGTTTTTCTCATGAACATTCAATTGTCTTGAAGCTTAAGAAATTTCTTTGTGATTTTGAATCAACACACAACCCATTCCCTTCTTAGAAGTATCACTAAATACTACAACAAGTTCTCCACTTGTAGGGAGTGTGAGCACGTGTATAGTGATAAGCCTCCTTTTAAACTCCATGGAGCTCTCTTCACATTCATCACTCCAAGAAAACATTACTCTCTTCTGAGTTAGCTCGGTAAGAGGGATGGATAATCATGAAGAATTTCTCACAAATCGGAAAAAATATCCAGCTAAACCTAGGAAGCTACAAATATCTGTTACTAATATTGAACATAACCGTCCCTCAATTGTTGCTATCTTGGAGGGGTCCATAGATTTCCAATTCCTTGTGATGATATTACCCTATAATGAGACTTCCTTCAACCAAAACCTAGACTTGCTATACATTTCATAGAGCTTATCCTTTGAAAAGGTTTCTTTTCAGTGCTTAGATACTCCTCATGATCTTCCTTGGGTTTGGGGTATATTAGAATATAAGCTACAAAGAATACATAAAATTTGTTAATGTAATCTATAAAGACTCTATTTATCAAGTCCGTGAAGATTTTAGGAGCATTATTGGGTCTAAAAGGCATTACTATGTATCCATAGTGCCTGTACCTTGTACGAAAAGTAGTCTTGGGGATATCATTCGTCGTAAAACTTAATTGGTAATATCATGACCGAAAATACAAATTAGAAGAGTTTATTTCTCTACATAGTAGATTGAACAATTCATCAATTCATGGAAGATGATACTTTTTCTCTATCATGATTTTTTGAGCCCATGTTAATCAATGAAAAGGCACATTGACCCATCGTTCTTGTTGATGAAGAGGACTGTTAAACCCCATGGTGAAGCACTTAGGTGTATAAACCCTTTATCCAGATTCTCATGTAGTTTTTTCTTCGTCTCCTCAAGACCCACAACATCCATTCTATATGTATTCTTGGATATTGGCAACTCCCTAGGTATAAGTTCAATTTATAATTCAACATCTCTTCTAGGAAGAAAGCTAGACAATTCCCCAGAAAACACTTCAGTGAATTCCCTCACAATAGGATTTTCTTCAAGGATGGTTTCTTCTTTAGAATGAATCATCTGAGCCATATACACATGTTCAAAGGTCAGTAATATCAATTTTTATGATGATGGTGATAATGAATATTCATCTTCCTCCATGCACTTGTATAGAATCCGGTGTTGACTCTCTATATAGAGTGTGATTTCCCTTTCACGACAATTTATGTAAGATACATATAAGGAAAGGCAAACAATTCAAAGAATTGCATCAAATTATACCAAAGGTAGTATGAAGAGGTAATACAAGAACTTAAATCCACAAATTTTGACTGGGGAGGAGTCATATTCCTGGGATGGAATGATTGCCCAATTTTCCATACTCACCTGACATCTTTACTTCAATGATTTGTGGTGGTGTTCAGATTGTTATACTAAAAATTCAAGATATAAAAGAATTCATATAACTAGAATCAAAATTTATGTTCTCTATTGTTGAATGAATAACTGGTGTACCTGTCACCACTTCATTTTTATATTTCACTTTGGCGGTAATCATGGAAAAAGCTCACCCTTTCTGCCTTAGAGGTTGTTGGTTTCCTTTGAAAACCCTTTTCATAGGGAACTGATTTGAAATGTTCCCTGGTTCTTTGCAGTGGAAGTAATAAGCAACGTGTTGAGAGTCAAATAAAGCATCCCACTCCTCTATCAAGCCAGAATTTTCTCTGGTCAGTAGTTAATGGCTAGGTTCCCTTTTCTTTAACACCTAAACCATTTCCTCATCCCCTTCATGAAATTTCTGGGGTGCTTCTTTTCACACCATTGGTATATGGGGTAATATATTTTCATAGCACCATTTGATTTGTCCATAATAATAACTGAATTAAATTCTACCATACAATTTTTATCCCCAAGATACCCTTGATATTTTCCGATCTCCATTTCGACCTTAAGGGCACATCTGACAATTTATTCATAGCTATCGAAGTCACAGATCGATAGGGATTCATGTAGGCTAGGTTTTAACCAACAAAATAAGTGGTCAATATAGAGTTCAGGGGTAACAAAAAAGTAGTAGGCATCTCATGCAAGACATATGGAGTTTTCTTGTACGCTCATATGAATTTATCATCTTTTTTTCTCTAGGGAAATTAAGTTCCTTTCCATATTACATTAGAGAGTTTGCAGAAAATATTTGTCAAAAACCATTTTACAGAAATACTTTCATTCCAATGCCCCAATATCCTCCTTAGGCTTCGTAATTTTTATCAATGTTCACTATTGATCTACTTCACCCTCTATACGATAAGCATCCAACAAAACATTCTCTTTTTTATAACATTGAAGGATGGAGAAGATATTTTCAATTGAGTTGATTAATTCATCGACAATTGAGGCATCGGATGATCCCTTAAATATTGGAGACCTTTGTCTCATGAATGTCTCTTTTGTGACTTGTTCTTTATTAGGGGGGTTTGAATGTTTCTCTTGACCCATGTTTCGATTCAAAACTTCAGTTAACTGAGAGAGTATCGGGAAATAGTTCATGATTCTCACTCCCATCAGATTAGGCATCTCATTAGAACCGTCGTTACATTGATCATCACATATGTTGTTAGCCCGAGTCCCCATATTACAATCCATTAGCTGCAATAAATGGAAAGTTAGGGGTATCACATAAGGGGAAATCCAAAAAAAACAAACAAGATATAAATTACATTTATTTCCTTAACTTATGAATTTATAGGCTTAAATCTTTGTTATCAAAGATCTAATTCAGAACATATATTCTTAGGGGAATTTTTTTATTACATTAATAATGGTTCATACTAATCTTGTGAATTTAACAAAGCATATCCTCCAGTAGTGTCGTAACCAAGTGTGTATTATGGCCCATTATCATGTACTAGTATACCTGGAGTGAAGCCCAAAACTCATTGTTGGAGTTTTCCCTCCTAGGTACATTTTTACCAGAGCCGCCTCTACCTACTCATATCCAGATAGGAATGCATTTTCTTGATAAACCACGTACTCAATACTCAACAAATCATAGTGATGTTTTTATTATACATAGTCTTATCCCTATGGCTTTCACTAGGATTTTATAATCCTAATCCCAAAAATAACTAAACATATCAAGTGATACTAACTATAAAAATCCCAATATAAAACATGATTTATTACATTAAATTTTCACTTGATAAAAAAATATAATATTTTGATTAGTAACATCACATAACATCTTAAAACATGGAAGACAACATCTTTATTGAAAACATCCTTTACATGACCACTACCTTCCCTCATACTTAGTATTTCTTGGGATAACCTGAGGACATGTGTAATAAAAGGGTGAGCTATAAAGACTAGTAATGGAGTAAACAAGGAATAAAATGAATAATACAATATATGTTAGGCAATAGGCATATCAATGGATCATAAAAGAAACAAGAACATCAAGGAAAGATATACCATGATTATCATAACATATAAATGTTGCAATCACACTTAACATGGTATTAGAATGATAGAAGGATCATTGCACATGGGGAATGATTAAAGCATTATTGCACTTGATGTATCATGATACTAATATTTACCCAATGCATTGGAGTGCTATCAGGGTGCACTATTATTAATCATTTCATTACACGGATAAGTGTGCCACATGGATCATAAAACATGGAATCATTAAAGAAAATCATTTATTAAATGATAAATTAATGTGTAATTCATAAATAAAACTATACAGTCAATAAGTAATAGTTCATAAAGGTGAATATCCTTGATATTGAAATGGGAATGTTATTCAGGACACAATGAGTTTGTCTTGAAAAATATTACTTCAATTTTGGTAGCATAACGGTGTGACATAAGAATTCATAAAAATGGTTGATGAGAGATAATGGGGTGTCTTAACATATTTACATGAAATAGAAAGTAATGGGGTCATCTAGATAAAATTTACAACATATGTAATGGAATTTTATATTCATAATATAAAACAATTTCTTGAATGTAAATGAGGATAGAGAAATTTGTTAGGGAATTTCAGCATTGTAACAGGTGTACATGGGAGGAATTAATAAGAGAGAAAGGGGTATATCATAATTCAAACATAAAGAGGGAGTATGGGGGGGGGGGAGGATAAATAATACCATAACATTTTTAATTGAAAATAAATGGGTATAACCACATGAATAAATTTGGACAAAAATGAGAAAGGAAGAAATCCCTTACTTTGAAGTGTGGTCCCTAAGGTTTGGGAATGGATTGATAGAGGCTTATTGGGAGGTTGGGGAACCTTGGGAGGATTAAAGAGAGATGAGGGTAGAGGCTGGTCGTTCTCCAAAAGCTTTGAGTGAAAGGGAAGTGGGAGCTTGGGTGGGGTTATATAGGAAAATGGAGGGAATTCTTTATTATTTAGGTTTTGGACAATACACATTAAACTAATTAAAACCAAAAACCAACCCATGGTATTTCCCAGGGTTTTTTGAAAGGAGAGTGTAAAATATTATTTTATATGTCCAATGGATGAACTTCTTAAAATATTAAGCTTTCTTATGTGGAGGTGAGTCACACTCCCAAGGAAATCAATTTTAAATTTAAAATGTTATATAAGTCTTGAAGGGTCCACTAAAACTTTTTAAAATAAATAAAACATACCCTAAATCACATTATTTTAATATTAAAATATATATTGGCCTAAAATAATGTATATAGTATTTTATTACATCACTTTTGGGTCATTTTGATGTCATAAAACACAATATATATTTAAAGAGTATTTATTTTTTACAAAAAAACTGACTGTCTTAGAATATTATGAAAAATTCACCATTAACTAATTTTCATATCCTGATTCCAAAAATAATATTAAATTTATCAAAAAAATATTTTAATATTTGAATTTTTACTATTAAAATAAAAACTGGCATTTATAAAAAAATTCACTGGTTTTGACAAAAACAGCTTTCAAACCATAATAAAAATTACAATTATATTCATAAAAATTATACAATAATTTATATTTAATAAAAATTAATTTAGTAATAATATTTCATTAAAATATTAAATAATTAAAAATCAATTAATTCAACAATTTGGATTTATTAATATAATATTAACTAAAAAAATTAAACAAATATTTTCAAGGTAACAACAATAAAATGAATGTATATTATCTATTAGAAAATATTGTAAATAATCATAGTTCAAGGTTCTTGTTACATAAACCCTTATAAGATCAGCATAAGACTGAAGGGTAAGGTGTGCGATGGTGAAAGACTGTTGGGGTGTCTCAGATAACATCGCTTGTGTGGTAATCTCTATCAACTTCCACTTCTCCCGTAGGAGGTTCTATTCGATATTAATATGTAGAAGCTAAGATTAGGCTTGGTTAAGAGTAAAGACCAATGATTCCACCTCCATTCGAACCTCTGAAAAATGGGCTTCGTATGGAGCATTTCTACTAGATGGGGCTATCACTTCCTTTGTATGAGTAAATTGGATTTGTTAAAGCCCAATATTTATACTAATCATGTGATCATTGTTCCAAAACTATATTAAAAATGTTCACAATTCTTAATGGTATTTTAAAATCAAAAAACATAAAACCAAGAAAGCGAATATGTTATATAACCATCTTAATTAATAAGAAATTTAAATAGATCAAGAGTAATTTTCATTAATAAATGTTTGTGTTCTTAAAAAAAGGAAAGCATGGAAATGAAAAAAAAGATTAAAAATATGAAGTGGAAACTTGGGAAAATAATGGATTTTAAAAAATAAAATTATATAGTTAAATTTTGAAATCAAGGGTTTTTATCAAAATGAATATGTTATAGAAGATTAAACATTTAATTTTGAAAATCTAGAAAACCTTTTTAATATTTTGAAATATTATTCTTGAAAATACACAATATAAAAAGATTAATAAAACCACACATTGAAATAGTATAATGTAAATATGAAGTTCAGTTGACATAAGAAATAATTGTATTCCCTTATATATTAAAAAAATTAGTGTTAAATGAAAATATAGTTACGAAGGGGATATCATCATTATTGAAGATGATAATTATTCTCCATAAAGATTCTATTTTTAGGGGGAAGAAATTAATTCAAGAGGTGTATTTGAATTAATGTAGTGAATATAACCATAGTTGAAGATAATGTACCACAAATAATAAAATATGTAATGTCCCAGATCCGGGTGCCAGTCAACAGGTTCCCCAAACCTAGTTTGTCACCTGACCTCAAGCACATTTCCCCAAACACCAGAGGCTGCCGACTAGCAGAGAGGGCCCATTTATGATAGTGGGGAAACTATGCCCTCATTTGTCAAAGTGTAGCGCAACGGAATAAAATAAATAGCATACAATATTGGAAGAAATAAACCATACATATTTAAAGTGAACAACTTTAGTAAAAGATAACCAACATTTATATAGATAATGAGGAAACATATCTCATGCTCTAAGAAAATAGCCAGAACATGTTACATAGAATACAGTACAATACAATACAGAGTACAGGTTACAACAAATCAAAACAAAACAAAGTAGATAGAACGTAGTAGCATCGCAAGCCTAAGCTCTGTCCCATGCTCTCATAATCCTCTGCTAAAATCATGTACCTGTATAGGTACCCTTTCCCCTGTCAACACCTGCATAAATGTAATTTGTTTGGGTCAAAGAGATGACCCAAATAGGGTGTGAGAAATAAATCCCAGTAGGCACCCACCAAAGGCCCATTCCCAACTGTGGGAAAATATGCAACAACAATGTGTAGTAGTAAAATGCCATAAATTAAGCAATAGTCAATAGTAACTAACTTTACCAGTCATAATGCCATTTTATTATACTTTTAACCATTTAATTTAATAACATTTTATGCTCAAAAGAACCAAGACCACATGCCAAACAGAATATCGCCCTCAGGATAATATAATAAAACCACACCCTCAGGATTTATAATATCCATGCCCCCAGGCTATATAATATCTCACCCTCAGGCCTTGCCCTCAGGCTCTGTAATATCACTCCCTCATGCCTCTCCCTCAGGCTATATAATATCCACACCCTCAGACTATAATATATATATATATATATCCACGCTCTCAGGATAATATAACACACACACACACATATATATACATTCACGCCCTCAGGCTAAAAAAGTAACTGGGCCATGCCCAATATGTAATCACGAAATTTTTTACAATTCCTCTCATGGAAAAAGTAATTCAAAAAGTAAACATGGCATACCCATGGGTATCCTGGCCAAATGGCTAAATAGAGGAATGCACCCCAAGGGTGGTCCTAGATCCAATCAGTGATCCCAAACATCAGTTTATTATCACATTTAATTACCTTTACAATTCTTGGTATTCAAAACAGACAGGGCCTTACCCACATGACACCCCAACATGGGTTCATAGCCCAACGGTACACAAAAACGCACAACAGTCTGAATTTAAACACCAAGACACCTACCTCAAATGCCCCTGAGCAGTATATGCGAAGGACGATCCTTGAATCGTCCAAGAATGATGAAGATATGAGGTGAAAGAAATCCCATTTAAACGTAAATAAATTCCCCTTGGGTATGTTTTGGTAAGAACATATTAAGGAGAAGGAAAGGCTTACCCATACGGATTCAACGAGAACGACCGAGGTGGAATTGGATTCCTGGCATGTGATCTCGAGCTCCTAGAAGGTTCGACCCTCTCTCCTGACTCCTCCTCCAGTTCTAATACTTCCATGTGGATAGGGGAGGCTACTACCCATTTTAAGAGAAAAAAACAAACTAGACCGCTTGTACTATTAACTACACGACCTGTACTTTCCTCATTGACATGTTCCTCTAGAGGCTACCTTTCCCACTACCTGACTATTCATCTGTCAACATGAGTACACGATGTGTATTAATGAATAAACGACATGTAGTATTTCTCAGCCAGAGGCTACTTCCACTTCCTTACTATTTTCCTGATGACTGACTACACGGCATGTACATACCCACTACACGGCATGTATTCGGGTTTTACACCCTTCATCGTTAGCATGGATACAAACCCTGTGTACTCATCCCACACGGTCAAAGTACATGGCGTGTGGAAAAGTACACGGCATGTAGTCCCAAAATTTAGGATTTTTCCCCATTTTCTCAAAACCAGTTAAGGAAAAGACAATATAAGAAACTCGTACCTCAAGATTATGAACCAGGTTCTTACAAACATCCCTCCTTAAAGCAATTCATCCCCGAATTTCCATTCTAATGGTGGTGAAGAAAAATTTGTGAACAACTCAGGCCACTGAGCACCTACATTGGTCTCCCGCTCCAAGGTTTCATCCTGCACTTGATCATGCTTCTATAGCACCCGTACGAGAGGAACTGAGTAGCCTCAAAGAACCATCGTGATCCTATCAATGATATGAATTAGATGATTCTCAAAGGATGCATCGATCTGAAGCTCAACCTCCCCGGGATGAAAGATGTGTGTTGGGTCTGAATGATAGTGGCACAACTGAGATACATGGATGACATCGTGCATGGCTCGGTACCTCTGTGGTATCTATAACCGATATGAAACCGACCTAAAACTCTCCAAAATCTCAAATAGCCCCACATACCTCGGTGAAAGTTTACCATGTATCCGGATCCGTCGGTGTCCCAAACTCGGCGAAACACGCAAGAAAACCTGAACCCCGACGACAAAATCCAAAGGTCATCTGCAGAAATCAACATAATATTTCATTCATGACTGTGTGGTATCCATCCGCTTCTGAATCAATTGGACCTCCTCAGATGTCTCCTGTATGAGACATGGTCCCAGTAACGCTACCTCACCTGCCTCCAACCATCACAAGGGTGATCTGCATGGCCTACCATATAAAGCCTCATAAGGTACCATCTCAATAGTCACATGAAAACTGTTATTATAGGCAAACTCGACTAGGGGTATATGCTTCTCTCAAGTACCCCAAAAGTCTAGGATTCATGCACGCAACATGTCCTCAAGCACCTGTATCGTACGCTCTGACTGGCCATCAGTCTGAGGGTGGTATGCAGTGCTCAGAAGCACCTATGTACCCCGTGCCATATGAAAACCCTGCTAGAAATGACATGTAAAACGAGAGTCCCTATCTGAAATGATAGAACTAGGAACCCCATGAAGACGTGTGACCTCTTGGATATTCAGCTTCCTGATCTCGTCAACATCGAAGGTCTCCTTGATCGGAAAAAAGTGATCTACCTTTGTGAGTCTTTCCACAACAACCCACACGGCATCATTGCCTCGAGGTGACCTCAGCAACCCAGTCATGAAGTCCATCGCGACATCATCCCATTTCCACTCTGGGATGGGTAACTACTGTAACAGTACGGCTGGCCTATGATGCTCTGCCTTCACCTGCTGACTGGGGGAACATCTCGTTACAAAACCAGCTACTTCTCTCTTCATAACCGGCCACCAGTAATGACGTTTCATGTCACGGTACATCTTCGTAACTCCAGGATGAACTGACCAAGCTGAAGCGTGAAACTCCTGCATCAGCTCCTTGCGTACATACCCTGGAACCCATACTCGTCCATGGAAACACAGCACCTCATCATCGCCTATCTTCCAACCATAAGGAGGGTCCTGACTTGCCAACGTCTCCCGTAGAACTAGGACTTCTGAATCTGATAAATGTCTCATCCTCACTCTATATAGGAGGGTAGAATTCATAGCTAAAGATGAAAGATAGGTCTTCCCCTGACTTTCATGCACCTCCAAATGCATCTCAGAGAACAAGGACATAAGCCTCCACTCCCCACTGGCCTCTTTCACTACCTATATCTAAGTCCTCCTGCTTAGTGCATCAGCTACTGCATTACCTTTACCAGGTGTATAGGCAAGCTCAAAGTCGAAGGACTAAAGGTATTTGACCCACCTTCACTATCTCATGTTCAGGTCATGCTGACTAAAGATGTACTTGAGATTTTGTGATCAGAGAAAACCACACAATTCTCTCCCAAGAGATGATATCTCCAACAACGCAACACATGAACAACAATAGCCAACTCAAGATCATGTGTTGGGTAATTCCTCTCGAGGGGACTCAACTTCCAAGAACTGTACGCAACAACTCGATTTCCCTGCATCAACACTACTCCCAGTCTAATACCTGATGCATCACAATAAACTGTATAGTTCATCCCTTGATCTAGAAGTATCAGAACTGGTGCTGATGTCAATCTTCTTTTCAGATTTTGAAAGGCTGTCTCGCAAGATATAGACCAAACGACCTTCACATCCTTCTTAGTTAAACCCATCAACGACACTACTAAGCGGGAGAAGTCTTGTATGAAGCATCTGTAGTAACCAACTAGCCCTAAGAAACTCCGTATGTCAAACATTTTCTTAGGATACTCCCAGGAAACTACTACTCTCACCTTCTCTGGGTCCATTGCAACTCCTGTATCTGAGAAGATATTACCTAGGTAGTGAATCTGGTCCATCCAAATGTGTCACATTGAGAGCTCATTATATAGCTCATGCTCTCGCAGTGAACTCAGTACGATCTCTAGATGGGTGTCATGTTCGTGTCGAGTGTGAGAGTACACCAAGATATCGTCCACAAATAATAGCACAAAAGAATATAGATACGGATGGAACACACGATTCATCAGAGCCATGAAAACTGCTGGCGTTTTCATGAGTCCGAACGGAATAACCATGTACTCATACATACCATATCTCCTCCGAAAGGCTGTAAGTGGTATGTCAAATGGCGTCACGTGAAACTGATGATATCCTGATATCAAGTCAATCTTCGAGAACACTCATGCTCCACAAAGTTGATAAAAAAGATCATCAATCCTCAACAAGGGATATCGTTTCTAGACCGTCAATAGGTTCAACTTCTGATAATCCACATAGAGTATGAGGGTACCATCTTCTTTCTTAGGAAACAGGATAGGCGAACCCCAAGGAGAAGTAATTGGTCAGATAAAACCCTTGGACTATAACTCCTATAACTGCCTCTTGAGCTCCTGAAACTCTAATGTAGCCATCCTATAAGGAGGAATGGACACCGACACTGCTCCTGGCACAAGCTCAATAGAGAAGTCCACCTCATGCTCCGGTGGTAGACCTGAAAATTCGTCTGGGAAAACATATATGAAATGATCAACCACTAGAGGTAAATACTTATGAAAAGTTCCCTAATCATCCAGATATAAACTCGCAATCTATGCTGTCACACCACCTTGACCACGATGCTCTAGTCCAGCTTGACTTTCCTGAACATCCCATTCAACTTTGTATAGAAACTCTCCACCCCTTGGTGACCTGAAACTCACCCTGCGACGATAGAAATCCACAATGGCTCGAAAGGGAACCAACCAGTCCATCTAAAGAATGACATCATATCTCATCATCTCTAAGACATAGAGGTCCCATAAAAAGTGATATCCACCAACCTCAAGGGGTCACTCGTTGCACTGACACACACATGTCATTCTCATCCACAATAGAGTGTCTAGCATCATAACAAAAAAATAAGAAGAAACACAAAGACCAATGCTCTCCACAATGGGAACATATATGAAACTATGTGTAGCACCCATATCGAAAAGTACTGAAGATAAGACAAAAGCTACTAGAATAGTACCTATGACAGTAGAAGGTCTGAGATCCTGCTCTTATTGGGTCTGTTGCACTGCATATGCCTGCCCAGTGTCGCAGCCCTATGACACAGCCTGGTTACTCTGAGCAGTCCCTCCATGCTGCCTCTGAGATCCTAGTGTCTGGCTACCACGACCACAACCACCACTTCCTCATGTATGTCCTGATGTATCCCAATTTCTCAACTGGTAAGAAGCTCTTGGTCCAACTCCCGAACACGGAGTCTGTACAGATCCCCTCCCACTAGCCACTGGTGGAAATGCCCTGCAAAAGCGCTGTAGATATCCCATATTGCCGCAAGCTCGACACTCCACTGGATCACGTGGAAACTGCGGTCTCTTGTGCCACTCTTTACAACACTAGTAGCACCTGATCGGGCCACCTGATGTAATCAGCTGGCTAGTACTGCCACCATGAGAGAAACTCATATGTCACTTGCTCTTCCCGGTAGAAATGGTACTAGAAACTGGGGCTGAACCGCCCTGTCCCGCAGTATTAGCTTCCTGCAGGTTCCTCTCGGTAATCAGCACCTGGTTCACAATAGCATGTACTATAGGCAACCTGAAAACATTCACCAGTTCTCGTATGTCATATCGAAGAACATCCCCAAAGCGTCTGGCTCTCAACGTCTCATCACCAACCATAATGGGTGAAAAACGCTAAAGCTCGGTGAAGCGAGAAGAATAATCCATCACCGACATAGCGCCCTGCTGCAGATTCATGAACTCTCAAGCTCTATCTGCCCTCAGCATCTCCAGGAAGAATAAGTCATAGAATACTATATGAAAATCATCCCACACCATGTCTCTAAGATGCTCTGTCTGAGTGGTAACATCCCACCACCTCTTGGTGGAATCACGTAGCATATAAGTCGTGATCCTGATACTCCACCGTGGAGGCGTCTCATGATTCTTGAAAATAGTCTGCATAGACCCCATCCAAGACTCCGCAGCCTATGGTCTTCCATACCCTGAAAATGTAGGCGGATGCTACTATTGGAATATACGAGTCAACTCAGCCATATATGTGGCAGTCGACGGTGCTCTCTAAAAGGCCTTCATGAACCACATGAAGCCTTCACAGAATTGCGCATCCGCTCCTTTGTCTGGTATAACAGCTGGCGCTGAATCTGGCTCTGCTAGAGGATCCACTAGTATCCCGTGGCCCACCATCTCTGGAGTATAATCATTGCCACTCTCCTGGCGAACAAAACGTGGTCGCCTTGGTGGAATTACTCTACAAGGTCAAATGCACACGTTAGATCAAGATTATCAAAGACTGAAAATGAAGGGACCAAAAAGGGAACATGAGGAAGAATGCATTTCATGATTTTCAAAACAAGACTACACGGCATGTATAATGACTACACGACATGTACCTGACTTTTCTTCCCCTACTCGGGTCCTTATACAAAACTAAGCCACACAGCTCCCGTTGGACAAGACTACATGGTAGGTATATAATCTACACAGTGTCTATGGAATAAATTCCAACTGTTCATGTCATTCGTGACACGAACGTCTACTCGGATAAAACTACATGGAATGTTACACCCACACATGGCTTGTACACCACCCCGTTTTCCTAGCCACACAGCTAAATCCACAAGGCCTCATACCGACAACGAGTACATGGCATGTCCCTCAGGTACATAGAGAGTTCAAGAAGTGGTAACACAGACCCGTGATTGTTAGCTACACGGAAGAGTCTCTAGGTCAGACTACACGGTGTGTTCCACAGTGGAAACGATGTGTATGTCTTAAGGTCTCCTCCATCCATGTTGTTAGTTACACGGCCGGACTCTGGTTCAACACTACACAGAGGGTACATCCGGTACATGGTGTGTTTTTTCCAAGCATTTCCCTTTCCCATGTCCCCGCCCACAAGGTCTATGACATGGAAGGAGACTATATGGTGTGTATTGAGGGTACACGACGAGTATTCAAAATGTTTTCTTTTCTTCCCGAACAGAAGAACACACAGCGTGTGTCCGAGGAACTACACGGTGTGTATCAAGGGTTTTTCGGAGATTAGGCCTCTAAAACTACTATGGAACCCATAAAATACAGAAAAAACATCTAAGTGCCAAATTCCGACCCATGAGGGCCCATACTCCCCACGAATTAATGTTCGGAAACTTTTATATGTTATAACAAAATAAAAAGTTAATGATCCACCAAATTCCAGTCAATGAGGGCACATACTCCCCAAAAATCAATGTTTAGCATCCATTCTACCAACAACTCTCATGAAAATACCCTATCACATAGGAGGAATTTATCAAAGCTGCTATCACAATCACATGATTTTCTAGGACAACAACTATCACAACAACATGCAATTTCTAATGCGCCTACATGGCATGGAACTATGCATTGCATGCGATTTCAAGCATGTTCCTAAATGATGGATGAGATGGCATACCCTCATCTCATCAGGTTGAAACTAAAATGAAACCGATGGATAAAATATAAATAGCACACCACAAGTGCGTCACCCAATGGTGAAAATGAAATCAACAATAAAATTTTCAAAATCAAAGGAATTGCAAAAATATGAGGTAGACTGGATTATCCCTGGACACTGGTTAGCTACTCCAGGGTACAACTTATTACCAAATACCATTTCTATCCTATCCCACTAGGACTCAAAATAGTAAGTCATGAAAAGAACCGCCTCTGATACCACTTTGTAACGTCCTGAATCTGTGTGGCAATCCACGGGTGCCCCGAACCCGGTTAGTCACATGACCTCAAATGCATTTTTCCAAACACCAGAGGCTACCGACTAACAGCGAGGGCCCAGGTCCAATAGGGGGAAACTATGCCCTCATTTTTCAAAGTGTAGCGCAACAGAATAAAATAAATAGCATACAACAGTGGAAGAAATAAACCATACATATTTAAAGTGAACAACTGTAGTAAATGATAACCAACCGTTATATAGATAATGATGCAACATGTCTCAAGTTCTATGAAAACATCCAGAACATGTTACAAAGAATACAGTTTAATACAATATAGAGTACAGAGTTCAACAAATCAAAACAAAACAAGGTAGCTAGAACAGATCAACATCACAATCCTAAGCTCAGTCCCATGCTCTCCTACTCCTCTGCTACAATAATGTACCTGTATAGGGACCCTAGTCCCTGTAAACACATGCATATACGTTGTTTTTTTGGGCCGAAGACATGACTCAAATAGGGTGTGAGAAATAAATCTCAGTAGGCACCCACCAAAGGACCGTGCCCAACTTTATGATAAAATGAAACAATAGCGTACAACAGTAAAATGAAATAAACTAAGAAGTACTCAACATTAACTTACTTTACCCGTCATATTTCAATTTTATTATTCATTTAACTATTTAATTTAATAACATTCTCTGCTCAACAGAACCAAGACCTCAGGCCAAACAGACTATCACCCTCAGGCTAATATAGTAAAACCTCACCCTCATGCTTTAAAATATCCACGCCCTTAGGCTATATAATATCTCACCGTTAGGCTATATAATATCTATCCCTTAGGCCTCTACCTCAGGATATATAATATCCACACCCTCAGGTTATATAATATATATATATATATATATATATCCACACCCTCATGCTAAAATAATACAAATATATATATCCACGCCCTCAGGCTAAACAAGTAACTGGGAAATTCCCAACATATAAACACACAATTGTTTACAATTCCTCTCAAGGCAAAAGTAATGCATAATGTAAGCATGAAATACCCTTGGGTATCCTAGCTAAATGGATAAACAGAGGAACACACCCAAGGGGTGGTCCTGGATCTAAGTAGCGATCCCAAACATCTGTTTATTATCACATTTAATTACCTTTACAATTATAGGTATTCAAAACAGCCAAGGCCTCAGCCACACGACACCCCAACATGGGTTCGTATCACAACAGTACACAAAAATTCACAAATGTTGAAATTTTAACACCAATACACCTACCTCAAACATCCTTGAGCGGTATACATGAACGATGATCCTTGAATTATCCAAAAATGACGAAGATCTAAGGTGAAAGAAATCCTGTTCAAACGTAAATAACTTACCATCGAGAATGAATCGGTAAGAATGGCTTAAGGAGAAGGAAATGCTTTCCCGTACGGTTCCAACGAGATCGACCGAGGCAGAATTGGATTCCCGGCATGCGATCTGGTGCTCCTTGAAGGTTTGGCCCTCTCTCCAGACTCCTCCTCCGGTTCTAAGCCTTCCTTGTGAACAGGACATGCCACATCCCATTTTAAGAGAAAAGAAACAAACTACACGGCGTGTACTATTGACTACACGGTGCGTACTTTCCTTATTTAACTATTCCTCTGGTGGCTACCTTTCCCATCGCCGTACTGTTCATCTGTCGACATGAGTACACGGCGTGCATTAATGAATACAAGGCGTGTACTGTCGCTCGGCTGGCAGTTTCTTCCACCGCCTTACTATTTTCCTGCCGACTAACTATACAACATGTTCATAACCACTACACGACGTGTAGTTGGTTTTTACACCCTTCATCTTCATCATGGCTACACACCCTTTGTACTAATCCCACACGACCAAAGTACACAGTGTGTGGAAAATTACAGGGCATATAGTCCCAAAATTTGGGATTTTCCCCCATTTTCTCAAAAACACTTAAAGAAAAGAGAAAAGAAGAAACCAGTACCTCAACATTAAGAACCATATTCTTACAAAAATATTTTGTTGGAAGATTTTTTTTCAAAGAAATAATTTCAAGGGGAAGAATTATTACTTGATTAATAGAGGTGAGTTTATGAATACCAATACTGACTTAGTATCTATTGATACAAAAACTATTTAAATAAAAACCATGAAATGAAAACTAAAACTATATAAATTACTTGAATATGAAAAAATAAATTCATTTGTTTGTACTAAATCCATATTAAATATGTCTTGGTTCATAATAAGAAACATGTCTCAAGAAATAAATTTTTAGAGAAAGAACCCCCTTATAACATTGGTAATTTTCAAATCAAAATAACTTTGAAGGATATGTTTTTAAATGAAACATTAAATATCCTCCATAATTATATATTCAGGATATAAAATATTAAATGGGATGTAGATACACCATTATAATAAATTATGGTGAATAATGAGAATTCTGTGTTAATAAATTATACTTGAGAAAAATACCCTTACTAAAATTCTATACTTTCACTAAACCACCCGAATCTATTGGGTAGAAAAAACAAAAATTTGAATCACTTAATTGAGATTTCTATTCATATATATGACCATCTATAAACATTATTTAATTTTTTTTTCTATTTTTATATTAGTTAGTTATTATATATTTTAAATATAGGGGGGGTGTAACCCGGGTTGACTGAATATATATTATAATAAAAATGTTGTCCCAGATTATTTTTTAAATTTGATCATTACTAGATCATATAACACACTTAAAAATAATATTTCATTATAGTTTATAAATTTATAATTTCTTTCAATGAGAGTTAAAATCATGGTTCTTATGGACAAAATTGGTTAAAAACAAGTTTATGTGATCATTAACATAAAATGATGTTATATTAGTTATTATTTTAATAATTATGTTACCATAAAAAAATCAAAATAATGTTATTATTTTAATTTTTATTTCATATTTTATTAACACATTAGGTTCTCTCAAACATCCATTATATTATTTTATATCATTTTCCAAGTGGGCAATTAGACGGACCCAAACATAGAGATACCATAATTAATGGATGGTTTTAAAGATGGAATTGATTTATTTGGGAAATAATGTGATTATTATAAAATAATAATGATATTATTCAGATAATTATAAGTTTTTGATTCATAATTTACTATGGTTTACTAAATAATAAATAAAATAGATGAAAAAAATAGATATGGTTACTTTGTGGTGGCCATAGTTTTCACTACAAATGGTTAACATATCTATTTCTTGAAGAATTAGAGAGAAAGAAAGTTGATTATAATTTTACTATTCAACAACCAAATTATATTATATATATATATATTAATTATTCTTTAATTTTTCCTTAACAACTATTGAAGATTGTTTTTTGTGAAAAAAGGAAGTCATCGCATCATAGAGGTAGTAGTCTACATAACACATGGAAAAAAAATTCATTTTACTTAATAGAAAAGGAAAAAATAGGTCAATAATTATTACCTAATAATAATAAAATTATGCATACAAAAATTATTATTATATTATACAAGAATTTTAAAATTCAGGTTTGGAATGTGAAAATATAGAAAAGATGTTACGAAAAGTGAGTACTGATGTTTAAATATATTTTTCATTAGAGGATTCCATTGAAATAGAGGTATTAAGCCAAAATCATATAACTAGAGGATCAATTTAAGGGAATATTATTTAAGGGGAAATAAAAAATTTAGAGGTTTAAGAGGAAACCAAATACTTTGAGTGGCCCCAATGGGGTGGTGAGAATTATCTATTTTAAGTTATGAGAATGGTAATTATGTAATTATATCCACTTAAGATAAAGAAAGAAAATGTCAAACATATCAATTGGATCCAAACCAAGAAAATAATTGAGATAGATATCATATAAGGTCTTTGATACCTCAATAATTAATTTTGACACTTGTTTTAAACATGATTTCATGTCATTTAGTATTTGAATTTTAACGTTATCCATTTTTGGTTTTACCATGGAAAAAATTTTATAGAATAAAAATAATATGTTTTATTAAAAATAAAATTGAACATATTACAAGATTTTTACCATCATATTATAAATATTAAATCATTTTATCAGATAAAATTTTTAGGAGAAATAAAAATAAATTTGAACATATGTATATTGTTAGAACCCATTTAAAAAAATAGTGTATTTTTATGCATAAAATTTATATGCAGGATACAATTATCAATTTATTTAATTTTCATGGTAAAAAATAGTTTATTATAAAACAAATAAAATTTATACAAATTTTAAAAAATCCAAAACAAAATATTTAAAAATATTTTTTATGAATGAAAACAGAAAAATTATTTCTTTTATTGAATAATATTAATTATATTACTAAACATAGGTTTTCTAAATTAATAATAGTTTTTCAAAATAAATAGTTATAATCCTTAATACATATTTGAGGGTAAAATATGTTGTATAGTTTTTTAAGTTATAATTATTTCTTTATATAGTCTTAAATGCTACAATTTTAGTAACAATATATTTTTTACTGTCCACCTAAAAATTTAATTAATTTGGAAAATAAAAAAATAATCCTAGTAAAATATTGATATGTGGAATTTAAAAATTATATTTTTTTTCCTAAAATTGAAATTATAAATTTTTTAATCAAAATCTTAAATAGTAATTCGAAATTTAATATAAAACTAATTTAATTGAAAAATGACGTTATTAAGTATTAGGTTATTTAAAAATTAATTAATTTCATTTTTTAATATAAATTATTTAAATATATTGTTTATGAATATTTACATCATACATGATTATAATAATATTTTTAATGTACTTTATTTTTTGATATTTTTGAAAAGTAAATTGAGGTAGAACAATTTAAGGATATTAATTATTTATTTTTTAAAAGTAAGAAATTTAAATTTAATTCATTATTTTTATTTAAAATAGTTTTATTTATTTAATTATTTATTAATTTTTTTTATAATATGTCATGACCTGTTTTTGTTAGGTGTTTCTTGAGGAGGAATCTATTGAAAATATTATCTTTTTGTTATATATATTCCAAAATTTTAGGTTGTTACATTATCCCCCCTTAAATAAAATTAATCGTCAGAATATTTATTATGACATACTAATGAAAATATTTAATTGAACCAAAAATATGGAGAAAAATCAAGATATATGTATTGAGATATATCAACCTTGAAAACATAGGGAAAATTCTCTTTTTCCAAAGTAAATGATTATGTCCAAAATTGAGTTTTCCTTCATCCATTTGTGCCCTGAATGCATCAATATTTGGTATTAAGACCCATATTGTATAATTTCCCTATAGATGGTGTTAAAAATATTCCTTTTATTGATATACTACAATAGTTTGATATGAAATGTGATTTCCTTTATATATATAATTATACCATTAAGTAGAGAGAGAAATTCATTCCTATTAAATTCATCTAATTAAAAGATAATAAGACTTGAATGAATAATAATTCAATAGAACATGGAGAAAATTATTATACCTTAAAAAGAATAATTCTTTCATAATGTGTGTTTATTTCAATTGCTAATAGTTCGTGAAGAAAGAAATGATATAAGATATAAAAAATCTAGAGTGATGAACATGTGTACATTAAACTACTTAATTATCACTATCCACTTTTACGGTAGTAATTTTAAATTATTTTTTATTATATTAGATTAGGATGTTGTTTATGCAAATTTTCTTACTAATCCCTTGGATTATTTCACCATTATGTAAATATAAAATGTTTATCAAATCTAAAATATCACATTACTAATGGATTCTAATGGGGATGATAATTTTCCCCATCATGTTTTCTTGAATCCTAATTTTTTATTTGAAATTTGTTTCCATATCCCGAATTTATGACAAAAAAGATATATTATTGTACTTTTCAGTCATTCCCCTTGGTTCATCTTTCAATAATTTTGGTAAGAATGGAATTGAATCTTCTTTCCTTCATCATCTTTATCAACTCAACTTCCATGAGACTCTAACTTATCTTTTCTGGTGTGTTTTGTTACTAAAATAATTTAACTTTTTTAATCATAATTCATGACATATAATTTGGTATAATAAGATGATTTCTATCTCTAGTTATTATCCAATTATAATTCTCCTTGGGATAATCTCGATAATTTCCATGGAATCTTTTGTTAACTTTGTTTTTTGGTCTTCAACCATTACTAAAAAAATATGATAATATGATTGATGAATAATTAAAATGCTATTAGAATTCACATAAATTATATTATGATAATATTAACCTCAAAATGAATAATTCTTTTAAACCATCTCATTTACTTTTAGTTTGTTCTATGTCATTATTAGGTGAATATTTGTTTTTTATGGTGGCTTGTCTCATACTCCATAATGTAATTTCTTAACATAATAAATTATTCACAATGAATTTTATGTGAAATGGGATGGGCCTAAGCATTTCCCTCAAGAGTGTTATAAATAGTGTAAAATTAGGCCTCCTTTTCGTGCACTTAGTTACAATTTATTAAATATCCTATATGCACATTTAATGGCTACTACCAACAAGTAAATATATTCTAGAGACAACATCCACTTGAGATATCTATATATATATATATTTTATTTCAAAAAATAACCACATAGTCTCCACTTTACAAATTTTTTTGGAATTTATCTATACTTATATGTATACATAGGGGTTTTAAAAATATTCTATAGAGTATTGTAAAAAATAATTGAACCCTCCTTGGAGAACAACTAATGAGACACATTATAAAAATGAAACAAAATTCATTATTTTCATGAGAAATCATTCCATATCAAAAATAGTAATATAAACCCAATAGCCAATGATTTGGTGTCTTAGAAGACTAACTGCATAAATAAATTATTAATAAATAGTCACCCTCATTTATTTATAACTAATAAATACTAAACCCCATTATAATCATCTCACATGTAATTTAGATATTTTTATCCTAGGTAAAGAAAACGTAAGAAATGAGTGAGATCATTTTCCTATAAAGGTGGCATAATAGATGAAAAATAATGATCACAAGTGGGAAAAGAATAATTAACTTAGTATAAGGGAATAATCAATATTTAAGAACTTTACATTAAGAAAAAAAGACTTGAAAATAGTGGATCATAACACATGAGATACAATAACATAATAAACATTTCAAAATGTATGAATTTGGAAAAAATGGTTATATAGTCAAAAAAATTTAGATCATGCATCATAACATGTTTCCTATAATGGACGTAGATTCACTCACCTATTTACCGTGATGGATCTTTCTCCTCTCATATACTTCTCTTAGTTGACCAGGATTTAATAACAAGTTTCCCCTAGTTTATTATGAATCACTAATCATTTGTAATTGTCACATGAGATATATATCTTTACCTAATTAATTTGAGGGATTTTTAGGGCCCAACCATCACTTAATAAAAAACATTCATATGTGTTCCATAACATATCTATAATTAAACATATCATTGAAATACATGAGGGAAAATGGGTTCCATTCATCACATTATAATTTAATGATGGAAAGAAAAATGGTTTTCACAAAATATCTTTATGGAATCTCTACAATTGACCTGAATAATATAATGTTTTTATACCCACAACTTAATATACCAAAAAGAGTATTTTATAAGAACATTTAAAGGGTGAAAAATGAAAAATAACTTCTAAGGTAATAAATCCATTAAATATAAATAATAAGATGTAGGAAAATCATAATAGATTTAAAGAATATATTTTTTCTTTTGTATAAACGATAATGTTACAGTAACTTTTTAAAGTCACACTAGTACAAATATAGGATTTAACATTGGGTTTTGAACTTTTCTTTCATTGGGTTTTAACCAAAGTTTATAAAGATGACTTTAAAAATAGCTTTTCAATTTCAGTTTTTTTGAAATCAATGCTAATACCCCTCTATAAAAGCTTTTTGGTGTTAGTTTTAGAAATAACTAAAACCAACCAATTTTTTTATGTGGTCTTCAGTGTCGGTTGTAAAGGTAACTAATGATGAATTTTCAATTTTTACCAATCATCAACATACCTTTTTTTAAAAACTAAATCCGAATATATTGTGTGAGGGGATTTTTGGTGTCGGTTAACACTAATATTAATGATGATTTGCTTCCCTGTTGGATTTTTGGTGTCAGTTTTATAATATAACAGACGTAAAAAATGATATATATTTCATTGGGATTAAGTTTATATCTAAAACCATCCCCAAAAATAATTTCAACATCAGTTATTAAAATAAATAACATCAAAATGTATAGTCTGATTTAAAAAATTAAATTAATTCTATAAAACTAAAGAATCTAAAACCAATTAGAACACAGAACCGATAAATATACAATATAAAAACAAAAAAAATCATATTACCCTATCCGAATAAAACCATTCAGATGTCACAGACCATAACTAAAAACAAAATAAACCGATACTCATGCACCCTTGACATCGACTCCTGAATCCCTAACTATCACATGAATCATAAAAAAATTCAAAGGAATGGTTCATTCATTAGAACCCAAAACATCAGAAGATATATAAATACCTTTGATGTGTCAAACATTCCTCTAAAATAAAATTATCACAAACATGATGTTAAAAATGCCTTTTTCATTTTGACCAAATCAATAGGTTTCTATCTACATCATGAATTTTAAAATCATTTTCCATTTAAATAAAATATACTGAATAATCAACATCAAATAATAATATGAAATCAAATTACAATTGAACCCATAATTTTTCTCAAAATTTATAAAAACTACAATAATTTATCAATTTAATCAAAATAACATTATCCATATAATTAAATTTTAAACTAGAATCAAATATCAAATATCACATACCAGATAATATAAAAAATAATTAGTTCCAAACGTTGAATCATCTATTGAGATCATTAAAATCAAACACATTTTATAAAAAAAATATTTGTTTTTAAACACATTATTACGAAAATATAAGATTAATCATGATCATTAAAATATACATACATGATAACTTAATTTACAACCAAACATATAAAATAGATTTCCAAAATATATCAAAGACGGTTCATCTCATCATTCTTATACAAATTAGCAGCATTGAACGTCTATAATATCACAGAAATTAAAATATATAATTTTATGACATAAAATATACAATAATTAATAAAATTAACCTTATCAAAGTTAGTCAATTCCCCAGTTGTGATTATCTCATACATCAATCATAAAAGATAATAAACCCATTTCATGCTTCCTTTTTTAAAATGAATATATTGTTATAAATCATGAACATGATATAAAAAACATATATAATTATCAAATATAAAAATATTCTGAAATATTAAAATATTTACCGTTACATTAACATATTTGATTAGATGTGTATTCATTATCTTCAACATATTTTTGTCAAACCTTTTCAATTACCTGAATTTTCAGTTATATCTACTAATAAATCATCCAAAACAATAAAAATTTTACAAGTAACAATCTTATAAAATGTAAGAAAACTTACTTGTCTAACAAGGTGCTAAATGGTTTACAAACACCACCCAATAAAGAGAAAAAATAGTATATCGTGCATTCCATTGGGTATAATACCCCTAACATACACTACCCTCTACAATTTAAAATGTCAAAAAATTAACGACATTATAATAAATAGTAGTTCATAATTATATTATTGGTTTACCAATCAAGGAATTTGAAAAACTAATACCAAATATCAATCTTTGATAATATTTCAGATATATATTTCATTTTACTGGGATGTTTCACAAATTGTGAATCCGTTGAAATGAATAATAGATCTATAAGACCATAAAAATAATTGATGTCATTTTGTAGCATAAGTGTTTGTATATAACTAATAAAATATGCAATACATTAGGTCACTTAAAATCATATTTTCTTACACAATTAAAAACATAAAATTAAATTTACTTATGTGGAAAATATCTACAACACAGTCAAGATGAGGTCTTCACACTAAATCAGATAAGCGAATTTTTTTAATATCTTCATCAAGGATATTCTTCCACATATTTCATACATCCTTGGAAACTCATATAAGTTATCCTATAAAGAAAAAATCTGGGATATTCTATTTATCCCACTAGAATTAGAACTATTTGAAGCTGTTACTTATTGAACAATCTATTTCTGTTTCCTTTGTATCATTTATTTTGATTTTAGAAAATCCAGTGAAAAATTAAATGTAAAAAACATTATAAGTTATTTTCAATTAAAAGTAATTAATATTTAGAAACAAATCATACCTCATATAACAGATAACAAAGAAGGTTGGCTGACCATACTAAAATGTGACATACACAATCCCCAACTTTGGTAACCTCGTCAGTAGAAAACTGTAGTATACAATTAGAATCAATAAAATCAGCCACTAACACTCTAAGATAAACCAACTACACTAGATGGTGATGTAAGGAATCCCAAAAAATATGTATGAATCCATAAACTACAATACATATATAAGTATCTACAACATACAACTATGAATTTAATATTGGGTTAGAATGAGGAGGTGGAGGATATACAGAAGTAAGTCTGGTGGGCTCATCTTTCTTGGAAATCTATATATGTTGCACATCCAACTATGAAAGATGAAATGACTAGGGTGGCTGGGTGGGCTGGGCTAGCTGGGATGTCTGTACATGTTCTGTATCCGACTATGAAGGCTGAAAAGACTGGGTAGTCTGAACAAGTTGTGATTTTATCGTCAATTATTCAAACATTTCTTGAACAACTTACTGAATTTGATTTCCCATGGACTATTTCATTTCCTTCAGTTCAAATTTTAAGAAATTCACTTTTGTATCTCTTGACGGCTTACTTTTCTTACAAAAACCATTCCTAATACTATCATCTTCTTGATGACCTCTTACTCAGATTGGGTGTTTATTCTTTCTTAATATTGTACCTAAAATTTCCATCCCACCCTCAGGGATAAAACTGAATTGTCTCTCTTTGTCCTAAAGGTCATTATAAAATATAAAATGAAATTTTTATATCAATGTTTTTAATTAAAAAAATACAAACATCAATAAAAGATAAAAACATATTTACTTACAATTATTTTAGATACGTCCTTAACATTCTCTATAAGATACATTAAATTTTTCATTCTTCTCACTCATTTTAATTTATCATTTCGAGTGAGAGGATAAGGATGACAAAATTTCAAATATTCTAAACCACTACTTGGTTGAGCTCTTATTGTTACAAATTTTTCTTCCCTCACTTTCTGCTCCAATACAAGATATCCTCCACGTGATAAAGTATGTGGGTATAACCTTCCATATTAGATCTCAAAATGAGATCTCCAAGAGAAATGATATATAAATATATCATAATAAGAAATTATATAAGTATATAATAAATTTTATAATATAAAATAATTATCGTACCTGATTTTTTTCTTCGTGACGTCTTCCTACAAATTTCTTCCAGGCATTCTAATCTATAAAAAAATATAAAAGGAATGGGTTTTCATAATTTTTCTTTCTTAAAACATAATTTATTGTCAATTTTGTTTTAAAACATCTCAATCAAACCTCCTTTAAATAGGGAAGTCTTTTCATAATTTCATTTGTTTCCAAAAAATAGTATTTCATCTGTAATTAAATAAATTAAATTAGTCATTTCAAAAATTTATTATTCAAAAAATGAGATAAAATAAATCAATTGTGATATTTTATTATCAGGGCACCCAAAACTATTATTTTTTCATCCTATCCATCGAATTTTTATCATGATATGAAACTCTAATCTTGTAATGCATCCAGCTTGATATATAACTGATAAACAAAACTACATTTGAGCTAGTTGAATTATTATTATCCTCAAAACAAATATGTAATCTCTCATCTCTATAAAAAGTCTTAGTTTTGTTAAACGCGTCATACCACATTTACCAACATGAGAACATGATATATCATTAGTAATATGAGAAGTATCCTCAACTAAGGATGAATTAGCTGTCCGGAAAAAAAACTTTATAAAATAAATGTTTTTCTTTAATTAAATATGTATATTATTGAATATTTAATAATATGAAAAAATAGATATACCTTAGAAAATAATCCTCTCTCTTTATATCTGATATTTACATAAGTAGGTGTAATTAAGTTATGTGTACTTTCATATCATTAGAAAATAAAATATTAATAAACAAGGATGAAAAATATAAGTAAGTAAAAAAGAGGCACACATTTATAAGTTTCAAGAAAAAAAACAAAGTATAAATAATTAACAGAAACATTTGGAGACTAATTTAGTGTTTTCCCATATTCCTTCATCACGATCATTATGTACTTTTTGCACTATTTCAGGCTTAATGTACTTCTAATCATACGTAAATCATGTAATAGATGAACATGAATCATAAAAATCCATAACATCATCAACATCATCCTCTTAACCCAAATGATAGATTTTACCTTACAAAATGATGGGCCACTAATAATTAGATGGATCAATGAAATAATGTACATGTTAGCATAGGTCTCCATGATAAATAGTTCCTCATTGTAATTAAATGTTTTCAAATCAACCAATGTAAGTCCACAATCATCATGTTTCACACCACTATAACTATCAGACCAATTTCACTTAAAATGCACTACTTCAGTGATAACCATCACTCCATTATGTTGAACGGTACTCTTATCATCTATATTTGTGTGTGTGTAAAATGTATACCCATTAATATCAAAACCAGTCCATGTTATCACATTAAGATATTCCCCATTCCAACCATTTCAACATTTCTAATTCTAATGTTTCTATTCTCACTTTCTCTTTAAACTATGAAACAAATTTCTTATTATTCTTAATCATCAACCACTTTTTGTTTTTCATTTAGATATCCTCTTTTTTATTCAATAATACATGTTGATATATATTATTTACCATCATATGTGTTGTTTAAAATATAAAAATTTTCATGCATCACTTCATCATGTGGAATGAAATTTACCTTTAAGTTACTAATCCCCATACCTTCATTATCAATCGTCATATGTCAAGATATACGGAGACCAATATGCTCCACTTCATTCAAATAATCATTAGAGAACACAATCATTTTTTCTGATATATATTTTTGTACAATATAGGCCTGTAATCGATAAGTATTTTTAACACATCCTTTTAAAATTTTCATATAAATTTCAAAAGGTTATAGACAAAATAAATAAATAGGCCCACATATTCTTATATAATGCAACAGATTAATCACCATATGAACCATTATATTAAAATTGTGGGGGGAAAATGATTTTCTAGTTGACAATGTATAAGATAATATTCATTCTCCAACTCATCTAACAAATTTGAAAAAAACCACTATACAAATGGATTTGAAAAATTACATAACATGATGATAGTCTTATTGGTAGCAAATTAATATATACCATGCAGTGTGACCAGTAACAATTGTTGCATCAATACATGACAGTCATGAGAATTCATACCAATTAATTTATAGTCTTCCATTGAAAAAAAAATTCTTCACATTTTAAGAATATCCACCAGGTAGTTTTATACCATAAAGACACAAAAATAAATTCAACTTCTCAATCTTTCTTAATGTGTGACATGCTAGAGGTAAATACATTATTTTTCTGTTAATAGTGGGAGATACGTCCAAACATATTCCCATTTCTATCAAGTATAATATAAAACTCAACCGATCTGTTTTCTTTCCTTTTATGTCTAAAAATGCTATAATTAAAAAGAAAAATATATTTATCTCATCATGCATAACATTAATGTTATATTTTATAGCTAAAAATATCCAATAAGGTAGTGAAAAAAATAAACTTTTTTCTTCTAGATATTTTTTATAGACCAGAAATACTTTTTTTCCACATGTCAAATCAATATTTTTCACCATTTATTAATATTCTTCAATAGAAAATGTTTTGGGGGGAATATTCTATTCCTCTAAATAGTTAAATACCTTTTTTCAATCTATAATAAAGATGATCATCTCGGTAAAATCTTCGACGTCCCATGTACATAGTCTTTCTTCCATTCTATAATTGATAATATGAAGCAAGTTGTTCATGAAATGGACATGATTTATGTCCCATAACACTATATCATGATAAGTTTCCATATGCAGGAATGTTGTTTATAGTTAACATTATCCTAGCACACAAAAGTAAATACTCTTTTTTCATGCATCAAAAACATTAAAACATGTCTCCCATAGATGTTTAAAATAAAGAATCAATGGTGAAAGATACAAATCAATATCATTTCCTGGTTATTTTAGTCTAGAAATAATCAAGCCCATTATAAAATATTTTTCCTTCATACAAATTTTTGTAGACAAGTTTTAAACTACGAAAAAAACAGGTGGTGAACTATGTTGGAAACATAGGCTCCAATATGGATTCATTCCATATTTACACACTCCAATTCTAAGATTTCTAATTCAAATTCCAAAATTAAGAATTTTTCCATCAAATATCTTCAATGTGATGTTTTAGTAGGGTGACATAATTTACCATTAGAGTTGTCCTCAACTGAATTACAACTAATCCTTTTTATGTCATATGAATTTTCAAATAGATGCTTCAAACGAGAATATATTGGAAGGTTCCAAATTTCTTTAGTAGAAGCTGTGATATTAGTACCCACGATTGAATCATATTAGATTTATCAGAATTATATGGAAGAATTATTGGGTGATTTCATTATAAAGTACCAAATCGATTTTTCATGATCATAGATTTCAGTACCTGAGAATGAATCTGAGTCTACTTTTTCATCCATCTTATAGTGTAACGTCCCACATGTATGAGAAGTTGATAAAAATTAACATTCTTTCCAAGAAAACAAATAATAATTAAATAAAGTATGTATCTTTTTATACCAAAATCCCATTAGGAATAATATTTTCTTCACCTCATTATTGGAATATAGAAGCCCATTTCCTTCTTGAAGTATCTCTTTTAAAAGTGCATGTTAGTTAGAGAATCTTTTATCACTCCACCCATTTCTTGCATTCAAGTTAACTAATCTAAAAACTACTAATAAGACTATATATTTAATGAAACATGAGAATAATGGTTTCATAGAATCTTCATAGAATCTTCCAACAGTTTCTATTTTTTGATGGTTTCAACACCTAAATCAGTATTTAATTATTCAATATGATCCTCTATCTCATTGGGAATATTTTCATCAACATCGGATGTTGAATTTTCAGTTCTTTAACCATACCAGAGCCAATGTGTATATTCATGTAAAAATCACAAAAAATGAGATGATCTTTGATTTTTATGGAGTTTAACATTCTCATATTAAAACACTTCAGACGTGGACAAAAAATCAAATCTCTATTTTGAAGATTGAATTTTGAAAATTTTATGAATTCATCAACTCCTTTTTCGTATTCAGTAGTGGTACTTCATTAATATATTGAGTTACAATCTATATAATACCTAATATCATAATATAATTAGTGACTATATAAAAATAGATAAACATTTAAATATATATATATATATAAATTGATACATTTTTAACATAAGCATATTTTATAAAAATCATTGGTGATCAAATTTTATAACTTTTCAAACAAATAAATGATGATCTTAATTCCAAAAAAATTATACATATTGATAAAATCATATTATACATGATATATCTTAATAAATAACAAAAATTATACATATATTATCTTGAAAACAATATTCATAATTTATCTTCACATATAGAAAACTAACTTACATAGTTTTAAATAAACTATAAGACATTAATAACTAAAATTAACTAACATAAAATTATCATAATAATATAACATAAAAAATTACCGATAGAAAATTATGCAAAAAAAGAACTTGAATTTGGAACAATTAAAAAAATTATACCAAAAATTATAGAAACATTTATACAAATACAACTTACCCAATTATCAGAATAGTTATATCTATGATACAATTAAACACAAAAACATATAATAACTTTCAAACTATTATATATAAATTATTTAAAAAATAAAATATAAAAATAAAAAATTTAAATATAATAATAATTATATATAAATTTTGGAGTTGAATAATGAAAAATATTTGTAGAAATAGATAAAACCCTTTATGATTCATGAAAAACGAGTGAAAAAAGCATTAAAAAAAGATTGTCATGAATAATTCCAAATGTATACCAAATGGTTGTCAAAAAAAAGATTACAAGAATCAATTAATAATAAGAAATGACTGCAATAGTTAATCCACATCAAACAAGTATCCTGAATAACAAAAATTGTATCCCTAATAAATTAAATGTATGCTAAAAAAATGAAAAATGTACCCTAAATTAATAAATGAGCGAAAAATGTATCTTAAATTCATTATAAAAATGAATTAATAAACTATCATCATAAAAAAATTATATATAAATTATTTTAAAAAAAGACCTTAAATTTTTTGGAATTTAATAATGAAAAATATATGCTGGATTCTAGTAAACTCAATAAAATCTTATGGAAATAGGGAGAACCCAACAAGATTTAAGAAAAATGAGTGAAAATATGTATTAAAATAAAAAACAAAAAAACTCTCAAATAGTTGTTGCAGATCAGATTTAATAGCTTGATATTGACAAAATATTTATAGTGTAAGGAATAATTAAGATACGGAACAATAAAATAGAGACAAAACGTGATTGCAACACTTAATCGAGGTAGTTGAGTGTGGTGGATGGTTGATGAGTTAATTTGGAGAAGCCGCCATTCGAGAGAGGCAGGGTTTTGAGTGAATGAAATTTCATGATTCCAGATCCAGATATATTTTTAAAATATATGGGAAGGTGATTTTTTTAACATGGAAACGATAAATTTTTTAAAAAATATTTTTGGAGTCGGTTTCCAAGAAAACTGGTTAAAAAATATTTCAGAATTTTTTGATTTTGTTTTCACGAAAACCGACTTGAAAAATATTTCCCATTAACATAATCAGTGATTTTCAAACAAACTAGTGTCAATGATTATATCAAACCTATTTTTTCATTGCTTTTTATAAAAACCAACACCAAAACTCAACTTTATTTGTTTTTAACATCTATTTCTGATAAACCAACATCGAAATACTGACATTAATGTCTATATTTAAATAACATATTATTGAAATGAAAATATGGTTTTAAAAATAAATGTTTCATGGAATGTAAAACATGTTATCTTAAAATGATGAAAAACCATCTTAATATTTATAAATATCATTATTGAAATCCCATATCATATAAAGAGTAATGAAACTTCCTTTTTGAAATGTGATTTGAAAACATTTAATTTAAAATGAGATAAAATAGAATTGAATTTCACAATATAAAGGATAACATTGTAAAGAAGAGGAAATATTGAAAATGAGGGGAAATAATTGTTATATAGGATGATAATTATTTTAAAAAATGGGTTTGTATTTATGGGGGGAAGGTTCATAAAAAAATAAGATTTTAATCCAAATAATCATTGTAGCTAGAGAGAAAGAGAAAGTACAATGTAATAAAATCTTATGGTGGTATTTTCAAAACATGGAATAAATATGTATAAGAATAGGCATTCCAACTCCATGAAATGAGTTTACTTAAAAAAGACGATTACCTCCATGGTTTCCAGTGAAATAAAATTCAATTAAATTAAGAACGAAATATAGATTGTAAAAACCACAAGTTACATGAATATGATAAAAAATTCATTAGTTATAAATCACACCAAATTATGGATGTCATGGTGCAGAATACGAAACATGTCTCAAGAAATTAAATTTGAGAAAAAGAAGCCCCATACGACATTAGAATCTTTCGAATCCAAAACCCCATGAATTATATAGTTTGAAATGAAATGTTATATATCATTAATAATTATGGAAACTTGAAGAAATATTAATGTTTAAGTATATTAACCATTCTAAGGAAATTATGGTGTATAATAAGAAATATTCCTCAAGAAATTAAATTTAAGACAAGAAAGCCATTCCCTAAATTCAGGACATTCATTAAAGTTTTTGAGTATCATGTATAGAAAAATAACAATATAAATAAACTAATTAAGTTCTTTATACATATCTATAATTATTTAAAAAAATTATAGACAATTGTTTTCTATATGTTTATTGGTTAGTTATTACCATTTCTTAATATCGAGTGTAAGTACTCTTAGCTGTTTTGAACTATTATCATCATAATGGTGTTCTTATTCATTAATATCTAAATATTAATCATTCCAAAATCATATATGGAACTCTAATTAATGTTTCATTGTGACACCCCAAGATTTCATAGTATGTTATTTTCTTTAAAGTAATTCAAAATCTTGCGCTACACGCAACACTGAGTTCGAGCGCAACATGTCTTTCCAAACTAGCCGATCAAAATATGTTATGCATAGTATTAACTGAATTTTGAATTTTATATACTCCATATAATTTTATAATCCATATTATGTGTTTTTAGACATATTATAAGAACAAATTCAATTTTTTCATATAAAAAATGTAATTTTCAGAAAAATTAAATTTTACCACCTTTTAATGGCGAACCCTTTTTAAATCCAATATTTGACAATTTTAATATTAAATTTCAAAAAATAAAATTCTTTTTTAGAATAAGGACATCAAAATTTAATTTGGATGAAATTTTGGTATTTTTCTAATAGTATTCATTTTTTATGAATTGCGAGAAATACTATATTTTAATTACAAACTGCCTTTTAATCTAATTTATTTATATGGTTATATTATCTTTTTTAATTGGGTTTTAAGTGTAATTAGATTATATTTTTACCATTTAATACAATGTTGGACATTGTAACTAATTTCACTCTTAAAATTGAATATAAACAAGTGTCAATCTTTTGATAGTTAATATTTCATAAAAACACGCTTTTTGTTTTGACAATGGGAATTAATTTTAAATTAATTAATCAAACTTCTGTGTTCCGAATTTTGTAAAATAGAAATAATTTTTAACTCGAAATATCAAATATACCTTAGGATGAATTTCTGGTATTTTTCTGAAAAACATCAATTTTTGAGGAACTAGTACTCCGCCCATGCAAATGCACTAGACTAATTAGTTTTCATTCAAATCATTTGGATATATTGATCGAAAAAAATTAATGTGTTCTACTCAATATAAGTTTTATAGTAGAAATATGATAATTAAAATGGGAAAAATTACATTGTTCCACCTATAGTAGTTTACCATTGTATGCTGAGTAACTGTATAGTAAATGTAGTAGAAGATTGATGGTAAGTCAATAGAGACTGAGAAAAAAAAAGTGTATTGTTAATAATCTAAGAATTGTCAATTTATATGTGGAGTACATCAATATAGGATGACTTTCCAGTTGCAGTCCATTTGAAGGGACAATGTGGCATGATTTCGTAGAAAATTGGATGTCCCAAAGTAGCATAGGATATCATGTATACCGACCTGGATCAAGGATCTAGATGAATCTCTATTTTTTAGAGATTGATCTATATTGAAGATTCCAATGCAATCATGACTAAAATATAAGATGTTTATCTTCAATATCTTGTAAAAAATCAAGGTTTATACATTCGGAAGTGGTTTATACCTGGTCGTACTCGCTGCATGGTCGAGGGAATAGCTTAGAATATCACATGACTTGTTTAGAAGAAAAACATAACTCACATGGAAGTGTAGAGAATAGAGAACATGCAAGATTATTAATGTACCTGCAGCTGATGCCTTCAATCCAGAGATTTGGTTTGTAACCATTGTTTTTGGAAAAGTTAACAAAGTAGAAACCATTATAATTGTTAATCTACAGTCACGATGCAATTATTTTATTGAATCAGTTTATGCATTTTCAATCACTAAGCGCTATACTATAATGTATAAATATGATTATATTTTCATAAATATGTAAAACCAATGCATATAGTTCGATGGTTTTCAAGAATAGAAATTTTTAATACATGATCTAAAAAGAGATACATGTAAACTTATACAGTGCAGATAATGTGTTTTTTGCGTGTACATTAATCCTATTGAACTTATACAGTACGAAACATATTAATTAGTTCAAAAAAATTAATTTTCTTAGTTGAAAAATAGTTTAAAACATATGAAACACAGAACTTTTTTGTTTTCAGTAATTGAATTCATGAAGTCAGTGAATGGCTTACCATAACAGCTCCCTTGCACAACACTTTAGTCTGTGGTTGAGCTGTATTCATATTATTTATCATCTCTCCCGTCTGTTTATAAATTAGGTTAGAAGAATAAATCACGAAACACCTCAGATGAAAAAACATCATGGATAAATATAAATTAGTTTAGAACAATCATTTATACAAGTGACATAAACAGACTTTCCCAATAAGACATGATGAATTGGAATACAAAACAGTTAGTAATGGAAAACTGAGGATTTATGATAGAGAAATTTATTATTAATGAAAAAATAAATCAACTGGATTATTACATTTCCGAATAGTAAAATGAAAACATTCCCAATATCATTTCTTCCTCATGTTGCATGCAATTCAGTTTTCCTACCCAGAAAATTGGATGTTTGTTTATGATGTAAAAAAAATATGATTCAATCTTCAATGGGAACATGCAATGCTTGCAAACTATTTTCCTGCCCTGAAAACACAAAAACAGTAGGTGATGGTAATGTTGTTAATCTACAGTCAAGGTGCAATTATTTTATTGAATCAGTTAATGCATTGTCAAGCACTAAGCGCAAAACTATTACGTATATATATGATTATATGTTCAGAAATATGTAAAACCAATGCATATAGTTTTATGGTTTTCAATAATTGGAATTGTTAATACATTATCTAAAAAGAGATACATGTATCTGAACTTATACAGTGCAGAATATTTGTATTTTTCCTGTACATAAATACTATTGAACTTATACACTACAAAATCATATTTAATAGTTCAAAAAAATTAATTATCTTAGTTGACAAATAGTTTAAAACATATGAAACACATAAATTGATTTGTTTTCAGTAATTTAATTCATGAATTCAATGAATGGATTACCATAGCAGCTCCCTTGTACAACACTTCAGTCTCTAGTTGAGTTGTATTTGTATTATTTATCATCTCTCCCATCTATTTTTCAATTAGGTTAGAAGAATAAATCATGTAACACATCAGATGAAAACACATCATGGATACATATATATTAGTTTAGAACAATCATTTATACAAGTGACATAAACAGACTTTCCCAATAAGACATAATGGAATGGAAGAAGTGGATATAAGAAACATAGATGAAATAAAATAGATGAAGTATCATACATTTCAAATAAGTAATTGTATAATGATTGAAACATTCAAATTCAAGTCACCATGGAATAAAAAACATTTAGTAATGGAAAACCTTGGATTTATGATGGATAAATTTATTATTAATGAAAAAATGAATGAAATGGATTATTACATTTTAGAACAGTAAAATGAAAACATACCCAATATCATTGCTTCCTCATGTTGCATGCAATTCGGTTTTCCTGCCCAGAAAATTGGATGTTTATTTATGAGGCAGAAAACAATAAGATACAATCTTCAACGGGAACATGCGATGCTTGCAAACTGTTTTCCTGCCCAGAAAACACATAAACAGTAGGTGACGGTAATGTTAATGAGGTTAAGAGCTCAACACCAGAAGGTGACGGTACTGGAAATCTTACTGGAACAGACACATAAATTATGCCTTTTAATTATTCTCGTTCAATTAAGATCAAATATGAAATAAATTGCACTGAGAATTTACACACTACAACAGGTCAAAACAACAAAACAATCCGCATCCCTTGGTTGAATTGCCACTTCTTCCTTAAGTAACTTCTTTCACTTCAGATGATAAAATCAGACATGATGACTATATTTTACTAATCCGCAGCCCCCTGGTTGAAGAGAAGAATTGCATACCTGCAATGGTTGAAAGAAAAGGATTTAATGAAGACAACATGATGACTCGATCAACTGAATAGGTTCTTAAAGGTGTTAGAAGAAAAACTGCAAAAGGATCAAGCATTCAGAACCTGTTTACATGGACAACCAGTTTGGTAACCATATTGAAGTAGCTTTCCCCAAGAAATAAGTCACTGCTAAAAAATGAATTAATTAGACAGATTTCATGATAGGTAAACATAAAAAATACTATTTCTCCAAAGAAACAATGTTAAAAAGGAATAATAAACATATAAGAATCAGAATTTAAAATATACGTGGTCCCGTAACTTGAATAGTATGCAATGTGACCATACAAAATCCATTTTTTATATATGATTGAAAAGACACTTTGATAAGTTTGAACCTCCCGATCTTCCTCCAGCATCAATTCATGTCCACACGTGTTGAAACAGGCTGAGAAATACAACAGTTTGCACTTTCTAGGCAATGTAAATCACCTGAATCATCGTCTTTGAGCCCACGAAGGATTAAATTTTCTTCCAATCACGATCGAATTTGAAAATGATCATAACATGTTCACACCTGGACAGTTTTAGCACATCAACCCCAGTTGGCCTATTTCCAAGGTCCATGAAATGCATTACATAATTTTTTTAACCAAAATAATGATGAAACTATAGAGAAAAGTAATATACCAACAACCAAGTGTTTTTCCCAAAGAATGAAGGGTCTGAAAGAACCCTCGAAACTTCCTTTCAAACTGCATAATCTGAACAAAAGTCAAAGAAACAATGTTAAAAAGGAATAAGAAACATATAGGAATCAGAATTTAAAATATACTTGGTCCCATAACTTGAATTGTATGCAATGTGACCATCCACAATCCATTTTTTTATATATAATTGAAAATCCACTTTGACAAGTGTGAACCTCCCGATCTTCCTCCAGCATCAAGTCATGTCCACACGTGTTGAAACAGGCTGAGAAATATAGCTGTTAGCACTTTCTAGGAAATGTAAATCACCAGAATCATCGTCTTTGAGCCCACGAAGGATTAAATTTTCTTCCAATCACGATCGAATCTGAAAATGATCATAACATGTTCACACCTGGACAGTTCCAGCACATCAACCCCAGTTGGCCTGTTTCCAAGGTCCATGAAATGAATTACATAATTTTTTTTAACCAAAATAACGATGAAACTATAGAGAAAATTAATATACCTACAACCAAGTGTTTTTCCCAAAGAATGAAGGGTCTGAAAGAACCCTTGCAACATCCTTTGAGACTGCATAATCTTAAAAAAAGTCAAAGAAACATTGTTAAAAAGGAATAAGAAACATATAGGAATCAGAAGTTAAAATATACTTGGTCCCGTAACTTGAATAGTATGCAATGTGACAATCTACAATCCATTTTTTAATATATAATTGAAAATCCACTTTGATAAGTGTGAACCTCCCGAGCCTCCTCCAGCATCAAGTCATGACCTCACAAGCACACATTAAAAAGCAACACATTACACAATTCTAATTTCAAAATAACACATAAGCAGTCACTGCGCCAAGACCATCAAAGTGCTAACAGTAATGCAGAATCAAGGATTAAGGTTCATGAATAGGCAAGTAATCACGTACCTTATGTGTGAAGATGATGTGGGAGGGAATATCGTACTGGAAAATGAAATTCCAAACCCAATAATCCCTAGAATAGTCGACTGAAACTGTAGTTGCAAGTACAGATAAACCCTAGTCGCGAGTACAGAGAAACCATAGTTGTGAGTATAGAGAAACCCTACTCGCGAGTTAAGAACCTAACCTGAGGATTTGTTATACGGAATACAGAGAAACCGTAGTCGCCAGTTCATCGATGAGTCGTTCGTCAAGGCCTCAGATGTTGGGGAGGGTAAGCCCGAGGGTGTCGGAGTCATGATAGAGAGGCATGGTGAAGTGGTTGGCGTTTGTAGGAGATAATGGGAGACAAATGCTAGAGCGAAGACGAGGGAAGGAGGTTGCGGATGAATGCAGATCCGAAATCGTAGTCGTCGACCATATCGGAGTCGCGAGTTAAGAACCTAACTTGTGGATTTGTTATACGGAATACAGAGAAACCGTAGTCGCCAGTTCGTCAATGAGTCAGTCATCGAGGCCTCGGATGTCTGCGAGGGTAAGACCGAGGGTGTCAGAGTCATGAGAGAGAGGCATGGTGAAGTGGTCGGCGTTTGTAGGAGATAATAGGAGACAGATGCTGGAGCGAAGACGAGGGAAGGAGGTTGCGGATGAATGCAGATCCGAAATCGTACTCCTCGACGGTATCAGAGTCGCATGAGAGAGGCGTGGTTTGTTGGAGATAATGGGAGAGGTATCACCGAATTGTGGAGGGAATATGACAAATGAGGTTGCAAAAATTGGGAGATCCAAAAGCCTAGGTATTGAGGGATTCGAAGGCGATGGAGAGAAGAAGGTCGATATGGGCGGGGTTGGGAGAGGAATAGAAGGAGGTAATCTGGTATTTTGGAGGCATGGATAGCTGTTGGAGTGACACATAGTGGTAAAAAAACCTTACTTTAGTAGGTATATAGATTGTGAAACCACTATGTAGTAGTTAAAAATATGACATTTTCATTTAAACGAAATTTTACCACTTATGTGAATTGAATTTTGAAAATCCAAAATACATGGTTTTTATTAGTATGTAATTTTTTTTTCAAAAAGATGAAAATAATTTTTTGGTGAATAGTAACTTTTGACTTTTATTTAGCGCAATTAAAGGAAAACAGGGTAATTCAAGGTAAAAAGAATATTCTAATAATACAAAATTATCTTAACACTTGTCCTAAACTTATGGGATGAGTCATGGCCAAACATGGCCATCTTTTGGTTGATTTTCGGACCCCATGGAGCCACTTAAGAGTGATAATGACACTTCATATTAATTAATTTTTAGTAAAGAGAAAAATTTAAACATATATCTTTTAGTAAATAAATTTTTACATGGGGCTATGTAAGTTATCTCTTCAAATATAAATATTAATTATAAAGATAAAAAGATTTCATACATCATGTTATTTTTTTATAATTTTTATTCGCCAAATAAATGAAATTATTTATGAAACAATAATGATGTAGTGTTTACCTCATTGATGAATGATTTGAATAAATAAGATTATAAAGATTAAAAAATTATCTAAAACCTATCCAATTCTTATTGGATGATTTTATTTCGACCATGAGTCATATTATAATTGAATATAATTAGTTTTGGACCTTTTGAAAAAGAAAATCATTATATAATAAAATAATGTTTTAACACTTTCCAAAAGAGCCCATCCTCCCCCTTATAAAAAGCCCTCAACTCTAACCCATTACTCACACATCTCAAGCCACCTGGCTCAACCAAAATCTACCCAAATAATCTCACAAGATTCCTACCTTCCACCTAGAAGCCTTACCTTATACATAATGAACTTATATAAATCCTTTTGGTTCAAACCAAAGAGAGTTTTCCAATTCTAAGGAAACGTCTTCCCTAATGTTCTCTTTTTTTATTTTACTTCTCCAGCCCTGTAAACTCTTTTTATTAATTTCCTTAAAAAAAAACCAGAATCCTCAATATAATAGGATTTTTTATGAGATTTATTCAAGAAACACTTCCACACACCTCCATCTATTAGGAAAATAAAATATAATTTCTGTGCACGGTGTACTACTACCTCGTGAAACGATTATTGTTCAATTTTCTCCTACCACCTCTTATGGTTTCCATTATGATGGAACTATATTTATATATTATATATATTATGTTTAAGTTCTATGCATCTGTAATTTTGATTTACAAACACACCTCTATGCTTTCCAATGTGTGTGAACAAGATAATTTCACTTGAGGAAGTGCAGACTACCTCCCCATCACGGTGATATGATTCGTTAATGACATACATGGAACATATAATGGATGAAGTTAATGAAATTATGTAACACATATATCATGTGATATTATACTGGAATTATAATATAACTTTGTATCATTATGTTTTCATTTCATTTAATATGAAATAGAAATCAAATTAGCGTTCATGTGTATGTACGACTTACTGTCTCCATGAACGGTGAAATTCATTTATTATCTCCAAATATCATAAACTAATTATAAATATAAATAAATAAATATAAATATATACACACACTAGATATATATTATATATATGATATTTAAATCATGAATATGATACTGGTGATAATATACTTTTGACCACATGTACATTTGTAATTATACCAAGTTTATTTTTGACTTGAGTACCAAATATCTAGAAAATGATCATTATTAACTTAAATGATTTCATAATGTTTATAACATGATAATAAGTGATATAGAGGAATAATAAACTATAAAAATGTTATTAATAAAGTATAAATTAACTTTAGTTTATTATTCAAAAGATTAAAGAACGAATGTGTCAAGTCGGACCCGAGGTAAGGGGTTTCTTATCTCACTTTGAATTCCGTGAGATTTCCACTATTCACCACTTATATATTGCATGTGGTATATTATATACTACCATTGGATATATACTATCATGATTCTCTTTATATTCATGTTATTCAGTGATTCATTTTTTGGTTATTAACTTTTGGTCATACGACATGATTGATTACAATGTGGTAAGGGGTTTTGATCTCACTTCTTATTCTCGTGAGATTCGTGCTATATTTCCACTATATCATTTTGTGTAGTGTATGTACATCCCATGATTGTATTCTTTGTGTAATATAATTTAATTTATATGTATTAACATATTCATTGGATGATACTTCTTTAATGGGGTGTATGTTTCGTATGTTACCAAATTGGTAAGGAAATTTCAAATTTCAATTTCCACTCATTTGGTTTTACGCATGCTTCATTGGTTATAATATTTAAAAATATGTGTGAAATAACTATTTATTTACTTATGTAGTAATTTATACTCCCTTTTTTGTGGATATATTTTTGATACACATAATATATCCATTGATAAATTCTCAAGACATCGATATAAATTTGATAAGAGTAATTTTAACTCAATTTCTATTCATTGAGTTAAACATCCAAGTCATTGGTGTTGTTTCTACCAGAATATATGTGAATGTACTCTGATTTATTTACACTGAATATCCAATCATATTGTGTGTATTTATATTTTTCACACATAATTATGTCATTGATTTATCCTTAACCTAAGGATATAGTCTTTATAAAGGAATTCATCTCAACATACATTCCATTAAGATTTATTTGTTGTTACGTGCCAATTCACTTTTATTTTGTGTATATACTATACATTGACATAGAATATCATAAATCTCTTTATTCTCATGATATTATAATGTTTTTATTACCTCAATTATTTTTATTCAAGCATCTCTCATTTGGTTAGGAACTGTAACTAAAGTATCGTTTTAAATGTTTTCAAAATTTATTCTTCTAAATCATTCTCATTAATGTCCATGTTTTAAAAATGGTTTTAAGGATTTTTTATTTGGACATAAATGTTTTAAAATTGATATTCATTTTAAATTATTCAATGTAGATGGGACACTTTGATTCAAAAATCTATTTTAAACAAATTCTTGATAAATAGGGATACTTTTAAAGGTTTTCATGAAAATGGGATACTTCTCTCAATGTTTTTATTGATCATTTTCAACTATGTCAAAATCCATTAGGTGGTATTATTCTTGATCGGGGTTGATTTATTATGATTCAAATCTTCTATACTGTATTGAGGGTTTTGTGATATTTCTGACTATGTATGTGTTATTTTTATACCATTAATGGTTTATGTATAAAGTATTGACATTTCGTATGATTTTTTTAATACGAATGTTTATGTTATGTTTAAAAAATTTTATATGAGGAATTAATTAGACATTGTAAGTGACGGGTGGGGCCTGCTATAGTTCCTCGATGCATCATTAGGTCTCATGAGACAAACTAGTGTCTTGGAAAAAGGCCTTGAAAAAATCATATTTGTAGTCTAGGCACAAGGCCTTAACTATAGGGTTATGAAGTCTAGAATTATGCATTACATCATTATGAAAGTAGCTAGTGATATTGCATGTGATTACTGAAATAGTAAAATTTCCATTTGAATAAGTAAATGGAATTATTTGATTTTATCTTTTCCATATTATGTTGATGTTCATGTTTAAAAGGCTTTTGTTTTAGTCTTACATTGCCTTAAATGTTTATGCTAGTTTATAAAAGTTTCCTCTATATTGTTATCCTTACTGAGTATCTATGATCACCCCTTTCTATGTTGCATTTTTCCCAGGATATAAAGAAGTATATTATAATTAACCTATAGTAATAGGCTAATGGATATAACAGTTTTCAAAGGGGATACAATGTTGTTGTTTTTTTATTTCATGGTATAATGTAAAACTTATGTGTGTATCTAGTACTTCCAAGGAAACTAAACTATTTGGTCTTTCAGGATGTGATTCCTTGTATCATGCCAATGTTATATAATAATTCACCGATTCTAGGTAACTGCTGTCGGGGCGTTACATTCATGATAGTTTATAATGTTATAATTTAATTAAATAAGAGTTTAATCATGGTTCTTGTCGACAAAATTAGGGACAATCAAGTTTCGATGATCTTTAACAAGCAAATAATGGTATCATAATTAATTAGATTTATTTTAATTGTAACATTGTAAAAAATCGTTATTTAATTATTTATTACTTATTTAATAATTGTTTATTTTCTCATAGTCATCAGTGATATTGTGTCACAACATTGTTGATGTTGGTAGCCAGACCATCCCAAACATGAACATACCATAGTTAATGGATGATTATGATTGTTAATGCCGTTCATTTTTAGGAATAATATAATTATTAAATAATTAAAAATATATTTTTTTTTAAAAAAATTAGGCATTGAATAATATTTGAATAGGGTTTAGTAATAAAGAAACTTGTTGAAAAACCTGAAATGTTACTTTATAGAGGCGATAGTCTGCACAATATTCAATAAGTATTTTAATTACTCAAATAATGAGTGTAAAAGAAGGTAAAATATAATATCTCTCTTTATAATGATAATTATATTACATATTGTACATTTATAATTCTATTTCAGACTTATAATCTATAAAGAAATGTGGTAGTGAAAAGAAAATGAATGTCTTTGCTTCGTAGTGGCGGTAGTTTGAATAACACAAAAAATATGGTTTCATTTTTCTTAATAGAAAAGGGGAAAGTTGGTCAGTAGATGATAAAATAGAACATGAAATGAAAAAAATACAAATTTCATTATATATTAATTAGAAAATTAGTTTTAGAAAATAAATAATGAAATGAAATAAAGTTAAAAAAAGAGTACTCACATTGAAATCAATGTTCTTTTCATGGATAATTACTCATAAATGGAGTTTTTTAAGACAATATATGATTAATATTGTATCAAGGTAATGGAATATAATGGTATGTCCTTTGAAAAATCAGGAGATTCAAATGGAAGAAAAATTATTTTAGTGGTCCTCAAGGGGCGGTGCGAGGCCCCTTTTATATGTGGTCAAGATGATATTTTTTTAATTACAACCACTTAATAAAAATTGATAACAAGTTAAAAATCTATATTTAACCAAGAAAAGATAGTAATTGTCTTTTGGGATGACATATGGTTGATATTTATTAAAATATTAAATTTTATTAGATGTTTTAAACATATTTTTATGTCTTTTGTCCTTAAAATGTTCTTTTTACGATTATTGGTTTTACAGTTGTAACAGATTTTTTCCTAAGTAATTTATTTTTATTGAATAAAATTAAAATGAAACTTATTCAATTATTTTTTACTAATTCAAATATCAAATCAATTTTATCAAAACAAAATGTAATCAAAAAGAAAATTTCAATATATGTAATTTGTAAAAAACTATTTTTCAAAAATGTGTAATTTTAAGATTAAAATTTATATGTAAGATAATATTATCAATATAATTTTTTCCCATGATATAATTTATTTTACTATAAAGCAAATAATATTTATGTTTCTTTAAGAGGAATCTAAAACCAAAATTGTAACAAAATTAACATTAAATTAAAATAAAAGATGAGATTATTTTTTTATTAAAAGATATTAATTATATTATCAAACATAGGTTTTTAAAATTCATTATATTATTTATAAATGTATGGTTTTATTCTATAATACATATTTGATTGTGAAAAATTATTTATAAATTTTTAAGTTACACTTACTTCTTGATATAGAAATAAAGCATGCGATATTAGTGATGACTATATATATTTTCACAATGCAACTAAAAGTTCTTTTATTTTATAAAATAAGTAAAATAGACCACAGGATTATAGTGACATGTGGAATTACAAAATTTTTATTATTTTTATATTTAAATATTCTAAAATTTATAAATTTAACTTCGAAATGAAAATTCAAAATTTAAAAGGAAACTACATTTAAATAAAATCTCTGTTTTAAAACATTAAATGTTTTTTATATTATTTTATTTAAATTTCTGATTTAAAAATGTAAAAATATTAATTCATATATTTTAATGTCATATATTATTATAATAATCTATTAAAGGTGGATTATTTAATTAATTAACACCCCAAAATATTATTTGAGAAAGAAAGGATAAATCATTATAATTTCTTATCATATAAGCAAAAGACATTTTAATTAATTTTAATCTATCTATTTACTAAATGTTTTATTCATATTATAATTTATAAATAAATTTTTTTAAAATATGTCTCATCACTTTTTAGTTTTGTTTTTTCACGTGGAACAATATATTTACAATTTTATTAATTTAAAAAATATTTATTCATCAATCTCGTGTCTTACAAATTCTACAATAGATGTCGTCAAGGTGGAATATATAAAAGAGCCAAATACTATTATCAATTCATATTTAATATCTCAGATATAAAAAATAGGAAAATATATAAAAATTTATTATATCATACTCAACCATAAACATCCCTACATGTACACAAGTTTCATACCATCCATTCTAACTAACCCACTTACCCATTCTTGGGCCATGTATCACACAAATCATGTTCACACAGGATCCATATACAAAATAACACTTGGAATCATAATCCTAGTTTATTTGAGTAAAAAAAAACTCACGAAAACTATATAAGGAATCCTCATATAGATTTGTAATAATAATTTTTTATAATTAAACCAATTTCCTAGAACCAAAATATAAATAATAAGTATGTACACACTTTTCATGTGATTCTTACATGCCTAACATGCAGTATAGACACCCAATCCTTCCTACCATTTCCAAAAGTTATAACCATAAATCAAAAATATAAAATTTCATATTTACACAAGGTAAATAACTCAAATATAATAAAAAAACTAAACAAAAATACCTACACCTTTAGAAACATATAATTCATCCCACCCTTATTCTATCAAAGAACACAATATGATATCAATCCCTAGTCCTAACATATTCCTAAATTTCCATCGACTATAGTCCAAATAAAATAAAATAAAAAACAACTTGGTACCAAATTATAATATCATTTCACTGATACTACTTTAAAGAGTAATGATACAATATCACATTAACATAAACCAATACGATGTTCCACTAATGTCAGTCATGCCTCACCATATGATAGAGGAAATCGATTTGTAGAGAGGTTCTTGGTTGTGACAGTAGAGTTTCTATACCTTCGTAGAAAATAAACTTCAACTACAAGCTAAAAAAATTCATCAAAAATAAAATTTAATACAAAAAATACATCACGTTCTATGTAAAATAAATTTCTAAAATGTGGATCTAATCATATAACAACGACTTAGTTCACCCTCAGGATGATCACATACATATATAACCAATAAGTATGAATAGAAACCTCCCAGTTGTAGCTCTATGTATCCACCTATTATTTGTACTAGAAAATAAATTAATGTCCTGCATATATATCTTGTAAACCACCAAATAGTTGTGATACTATAGAAGGACACATTCCTTTTCTTATGTAAAAAATATAATATTTTCATGTTTCCTAGAGGACCCATGTTGGGCATGAGTAAAAACTCAGTAGGACATAAGTAAGGGTATACCAATATAATATTAACACACTCACACACACACACATACACACTCACATTCACACACATAGACGCACACACAAACACACACAGATATATATATATATATATATATTTATGAGTTTATAAAAATTTTTATATATGAAAACTAATGAAATAAACTCATCCAACTCCAATATGTGCTCAAATATCTATGAAGGAACACCCTACCAACTACAACCCTTATTGAAGTGATCAAATGAAACCATGTTCTGAACACACCCCAATGGATAATAATGCAACACCCTTCCTTTAAAAACCAAGGTACAAATAATTTCCATTCCCATGGAAATATGCTTATTGATCATTACAGAACCAAATTCCACAACTATACTCCACAAATAAGGGTTATATCCATAATCCAACATCCATTTTTTCCTTTCACACACCTAGTTTATCATCCTCAATGTGTTTCAAAAGAACAATGGTCCTTAAAATCCCAATCGTTGATCCTAACACCAACTAGTTTCAACATTAACCTATGACATATCCCTCCTCTGGTTCAATGAGGGAAACATCACCCTTGTATGACCATATACATAAGATACCACCCAACAACGAGTGGTCAAAACCACAGAATGAATGATTCTCTTTGTGAAAACAAACTTAGAATCCTTAGCTCTAATGTGTGTGAAATCAAAATATTACATTGAACCTAACCCAATGAACCTATATTATCCTATCATTAGTGAATGAGATATCACCATTTCACATTCAAATGAAACCATATCAAGAAAATATTAAAATTAAAAATCATTTTGTAACACAAAATAATGCTCCAAGAATGGAATGATGTCAATAACCATGAATGTAAAAACTATACACTGAGTTATCGGCCATTATTCACATTAGTGTACCCTTTATAATCTATCAAGAATAATAAAAATTATAGGTGGGTTATTTTCACAATGGCAGAAAAAAACCTACCAATTACTAAAAATAAAGAAATGTAAAAATAGAGATATGATAATTGAAATATGTAATAAAAACATTCTTATTATACACTAAAGCCACTACAATGAAAATCATTGGATGATTCCACATTGATCTTCAAAAACTGAGAAACATGAGATAAATAAAAAAATGAAGATTATATTGAAAAATATCCTTAATATTAAAAAATATGAGAATTAGATGAAAAAGTATATCGAGATTTATGAGTGAATAATTCATGAGAGGGACCACCTGAATAATGGAACACAAACCGGAGAGATCCCAGTTTTAGGAAAATAAGGAAATGATATAGGGGAAGAGGATTTAAACTCCTTTGCTTAATAAAACTAGTTAATGCTACTTTAGATAGAATATTAAAACAAATAATTGATTAAACGTATTATTTTGAAAAACATTCTTAGGAACACTATGTACCTAGTATTTTCCCTCCCATTACATGTTATAAGCCAGATACTCAAATTGGGTTCATCAGGTGGCTGGTGGATCTCATATAACCACATAAAAATATTTTGGACCCACTGGGTACCCACTACTAGTCCATCTAGAACCATGTGTTACCATTCTCTAAATAAATCAATGCCTATTAGAAATATTATTACATGATTCTTAACATAAATATCAAATAAATCAAACCTAAGGATCTAAAGGGTTAGTGATTTTGGAAGTCTAGGTACATTAAAAATAAACTTGAATCCAAAATTCCACATATTTATTTTAATCTTAAAAATGATCTGTTAAATTATTTTGTGCTTATAAAACATCATATGATAGTATAGGGAATACATAAAAAGGGGATGATATATAAATCCCATTAATTGAATTGGTATGATGAAGGGGTATAATATATGATTCAAATAGAATAACATGATATCATAATGGACAAGGTTCATGCTTGATCACATGAATGAATGTCGTAAATAAGATGAAATCGTAGAATCATGACATCATAGGTATGTTGAATCATCATAATACAAGACACCATAATAAAAAGTCAAGGCTCACTTCTGAAACAACATGTCATTGTAGATAGAGTTATATAATGGATTATGTTGATTAATAATACCTTATATAACATCTCCTAAGACATAAACATTACCCAATATATTGAAGTTAAATCTAAGAGAATCCATCATAACATGTACATAAATATTTTTTCTACATAATAAAATTAAAAAATTGTTATATGCATAAGAAATACTCATGTAAAGAAATGAGTTACATAATCCATCCTCAAATAAAAATCAAAGGATATCTCATAAGAATTAAAAATAGAAGAAGGAATTAAATATTTTTAGAGTTAATATATTAGTAAATAATAAAGGGAATCAATATAGAGTTCATTTGAAGAAAATTTCATGAGAATGGGAGGAAAATATATTTTGGAATTGAATAAATTTAGAAAGGATTTTAAAAAATAGTATGGAATAATTAAATATATAAAAAAATCATATTTTATATAAAACTAGAAATTTAACACCTTGAATCATTTAAATTCCATATAATGGCTATTTTACTATATTTTTAAAATATAGAGGGGAAAACATCCTAAATTATTGAATATTTTTTAGTCTTAGGAGACCAGATACATACATTGTTCTAAAATTACTCTTTAAAACATTAAATGCCACATAAAATTCTTATTTCAACATTATTATTTGTAAATAACTGGAGTCTAGTAGCAAGGATGCAATCACTTAAGTGATTAAATTGGAATTATATATAATGTATAACATCCCAAAAGACCTAATAGTTTAGTAGTCCCCATAAACTTGATATATATTTGATATTCAAATTACATTTTAAAAATAAAATAAAAAAGTGTTTTCTTTGAGAACACCATTATTACCTACAGTGTAACCTTTCATATGAATCATAATAAAATAATTTTAATCCTGAAGAAAAATAAAATATAATAATTTGGTGAGATTAAATTATCATTAAGGGTTATGTACATCAGATGAAAACTTAGATAAACAATAATAATCAATATGGAAAGGTAAATAACTTAGAAAACATTACATTTAATCAATAAGAGGATAATGAAATTTAACTATAGTTATTTCATTGAAAAAATAATATGAATAATAATAAATAAATTGATAATTATGAAAATAATTAATTCTTGGACATCATGTGTCTGGAAAATGAACCACTACCATCAAGACTGTTCATAAGATAATTTAATCAATAGGTAAAAACCCATTTAATGCTCGTTTACCTAATGTGTTATATGAGAATACTGATGAATTGAGGGGCTATCTATAATAAGGACCCACCTATTTTGGACCACCCGAAACATTTTTCAAATATATATTAATATAATTAATTAAAAAACAATGTTCTATATTATCAAATATCCTTCTTGAAAAAAGATTCATGTTTTTCAATATTTCAAAAATTATTAAATAAATTTAAAGTAAACACCATATCTAACAAAGGAATATGGTTTAAGATATAATTATATCCATTATACAATAATTTTAAAATTTAATGGATATTTATTATTCAATGAAAATTATTACAATAAAGTCATTGTTCTAAGAGAAAATTAACAATCACAAAAGAATGTGATATTGTACAACAACTTTAGCACTTGGTAATTTTAAATTCAACTCCACATTGATGAAATAATTAAAATAAAAAAATAAAAAAAAAATTAAAATTACTAAATCAATATTACTCATTTTAAATGGATATTATATACACCACAAATAGGTGAATTGGTTCATAATAGAAAATACGTCTTAATGGAATCCTAATTGAGACGAAATCCCTTACCACATCATAATCAATAGAATTGCATTCCCCATGAAATAATATCATTAAAAGAACATTAAATAACATGTAAATAGTGATATTAATGATATAATTTGACCAATTAAATTATATAAACACCACAAAAATGAAATAAGTTTTGGATGAGGCATATATCTCATAGAAGAATATGTGAGAAGAGAAACTATTTCCTCTCACTTCCCTTTATTGGTGCATACTTTTACCTCCTTCATAACATTTTAATGAGTTTTAATAATTTATTATATAACTTAATTGATATTTATAATATCTTATATGATCCTTTTATAACATATTTTCACATTTTCATTAATAACATTTCATCATTTTCATTGTTTCGGGAGTTAATTGTGTTGTTTTCTTACGCATATTTTATTACCAATTTTCTAGTTAATTTGCATTCAATATAGAAAAACTATTTAAATAATTAATTTAATGTCATAAATATCATACTTAATCTCTACATATAGTTTTATGACCATTATTTAATGTTGAACATGGAAAATGAATCATAATGCATCGTAGAGATAGTAGGTCGTATGCACACAAGAGTGATGATATCATTCCATCAATGGGTGAAATGGTAAAAAAGAGGGTGAAATACTAATAATAAAAAATAATTTTCATTTCATAATTTCCATATATATGCACTATATCTATCATTGTAACCATCCTTTTAAAGTGGCGATGAAAAACAAATTACACAACTGTGTGTTGACAATAACCCATATGTGCAAACGCCTGATGCTTTTGTTTTTCATATTATAGTTAAAAGAAAGAATATGGTTGTAAAATAATCCTAATAACATATAAGAATATATATTATACTCTATTTATTACTTTATAATAGAAACACGACATTAAGAGAAAGTATAAGGATAAAAAAAACTTTAAATAGTCAGAAAATATGATTAACATATCATCAACAGACTTCCTTTAGATCACCTCGTAGGGAAAATATATATGGGCTTTTGAAAGGAATATAACATCTATTAAATAAATTTGGATGTATATAAGTTAAATTGGAAGGGGGTTTTCATGATATATGTCTCTATGTGGGGTTAATAAGTGAGAGTAATTCCCTTTTATAATTGAAGTAAGGGTCACTTTTAGAATTTCTCAAGACATTTTAATATAATAAGGATACTCTGGAGAAAAACACTTCAAAATTGACTATAAATTAATACTGAATGAAATTTTACACCATATTTTACCCCCTTTGGTATTATTTAATATTTAATTGTTTTTCAAACAATTTAATGAAATATTTATTCCATAAAATATCATTATTTTCAAATTTGATTCAATTAATTTAATTTGAATTCAAATAAATTAAGGAAAAGTGGGAATTCAAATATAATGATCTAAAACATCTATAATATATTCTCTAGATCTATAATTTTTATTATACACATTAAATTATCCCAAATTTATCAAAATTATTTTTTTATGATTAATTATTTCATTTTTTAGTTAATTAATGAAATATTGTATTAGAATTGCAAAATAATTTAAAGAAATTATATAATTTATAAATATTAAATATTAATTTCAATAAAGAAAATTATTTCATTAATAGAAAAATATACATTTATGTTCATTATAATTTTTAATTTTCCCTTTGTGAACACATTAATGTTATTAAAGACAAAGAGAGTATTAATTTCTATCTACCTTCGATTTAAATTATAAAAGTCATTTTTATAGAAATGTGCCCATTAAATAACTAAAATTATATATTAGGTTGATAATGATGGAATAATATTCATCTAATAATTTTTGGATATGTTTAAGTCATGGTTATACCCTTATCCCTTTGTTCCAACCATTATGTAATTCCTTTAACTCTTATCTTGACAACATGATTTTTTATCCTTTTAGGGTTAATATATTTAAAATAAAATTCCAAAAGAACTAGAAAAGGATCGCGGATGAAATATATAACCATATCCCAATTTTTTTGAATTTAAGAATATTTTTTATTTTATATCATTTAATAAAATTTAATTATTTTAAAATTTTATTAATGTAAATTTTTACAATATTCATTTGATTAACTTTTACCAAACAACAATACAAAATGTTATCATTGAAGAAACTCCTTCCAAAAATCCATAGTATGTAAATTTATTTAATGAAGTTCATTTATGACATAAATTATCTCAAATTATATTTTTTTATTGTTTTTATATCATTTTTTTCATTAATTGGATAATAACAACACCATCATTATGCAACACTTTAAGAAAATTATTTATTCCTTAAAAATTGAAATTATATTACATTGATGTAGATATATTTTGTATCTTTAAAATTACTATTTAATGTTGAATATATATTTTTCTTGACCTTATATTTAAAATTTTATACTTATTAAAAAATTAGTATGATAATTTTGACTTTTCTTAAAATAAAATACTATAAAAGGATTAAAGTCATACTAGTGGATCCAATAGGTCATAAGCTCATTCCAATGATGATTTTATTTGAAAATAAATCATAAAATAAAACTTATTTATAATTTTCTAATCCCTATCACAATTATTTTTACCCTTACCTAGTTGACATTTAACCAAGATAAAAAAATAACTAAAGTTACTATACATATTATCCAAAAATAAAAAAGAACTTTTTAATCAATTTTTACCTCAATAATAGAAATAGTAAATCCATTTTTTGAAATTTAAATTATATAAGTGGCCATTATTAATTTAAAATTAATCCTATATTCTATGTATGAAACCAATTTTTTAATGTGAAAATGTATAAACGTCTGAATAGTATTTATATCCAAATTAAAATTAAAAAACATTGAAATTTAATTAATTGGTTTAAAAGATTTATAATTGAACTAATATTACTTTAATGAAAATTTAAAATATATTTTTTCACTATAAATTATTTAGATAAAAAATCAGTTTTAAATTAAAATTCATTATTTTTCATTTTTCATCAAAATAAAACTTATTAGAAAAATACCAACAATTCAACCAAAGTAAAATTTGAAATTAAAATTAAAAAAATTTAATTTATTTTTTCCAATAAAATTTATTAAATTTGATAAATTTATATTTAAAAGAAGTATTCCATTCAAAGGTGATAAAACTATATTTTTGAAAAATACATCTTTTTTGTGTAAAATTGGATTGTTTTTTAATATTATGAGTATAAAATCTATTGGAATAATTTCAATATTTTTTATTGAATATATAATAAATAAATGTTATAATATTTTTAATACTATTAATTTTCACAAATTTAATTATTGGGTTATAATAATATTTCATTATTCGTTTAAACTAAGCGTTGTATGGAACATAAGATATCAGAGATATTAAATTTAAAAAGAGATATGCCACTAAATATTAGGGTGTTACATTCTTCCCTCCTTAAATAATTTTTTCTTCACAATTTTGAAGTTTATCTTCGAAAATAAAAGGTTTGTACTTGAGAATTCCATTTTGGGAAACCCACATCACAAATGGGCTTAATAAAACACCATCTTAATAATAGGTAATGGGAAATGTGAAGGTCACTACCAAATTAGTATTTTGAATAGTAAAATATGAGTATGATTTTAAAACATGGACATGGAAGAAGAAAAAAACAATTGGGTTCAAATTGACTACGACAGAAAACATGACCATCAAGAATTTAACCGTCATAAAACCATAAATCTGTTATGGGTTGAAATACAATTTATTTATCAGAAAGAAATGTAAATTAATAATGTTTTTTGTTCCAAAATCCTTTTCTAAGAGTAGAATTATTATTTTAGTATCCCGAAAATCAGTAGATAAAATAAAATTACTTTATTTATTTTCAGGTCACAATTATAATATAATCCTTTGGTTTCCCTGAAATATATCTCCACATTATTTATTAAGGAAAGAGATGGATATTATAGAAGAATTTTTGTTCTATAAGTAAATTTATAAAAATACATAACAAATTCTTTCATCCATTGAATTTTTACCAAATTAAAAATGATTTGAACATGTTTTCCAATATGATAATTTCATAATCTAACTTGAAACAATAATATTCAGAAGTCAATTTAATAGATTAAATAATTATTTAATTATAATACTCATCCAAAACATGTCTTCCCAAATTCCAAAAAAAACTTATAAGCAATGTCAATAAATTTATAAATTTAATTTAATTTTTGCTTCCCCAAACTATGTAATATAACTACTAATTTCACATACCAAATATATGAATACCTTTATCACCTTAAAACCTTAATAAAAATATGAATTTTTTCTTATTCTCTAAATAAAACACATATTAGTGGATATATTCCTTACATCTAGAATTCTTATAAACTCCATCCATGATATTATAAATAGTTTGTCAAATAATCATTAATGAGTTACAAGGTAATAAGTACTATCTTATATACTTCCATATCAATCATCTATTTATCACAACACAAATATAACAACATTGGGATCATATTTAAGGTTATCTTCACATAAATAATGTATTTTACAAAAATTTGATCTTGATTATAAATAAATTTTATTATAACTAATCAACATATATTTTAAAATACTTAATGAAAATGTATTGCAATATAATGCTTTTATATTTTATAATTCAGATAATAAAGAAATATTTGATAAAATAATAAAATAAAATAACTACTAAATCCAAATAAAAGTACATTTATCATTCCTATCTCTCTGTGGTTATAACATAACTTTTTAAGGATCAATTATCTTCATTTAATGTGTATTCCTTTTAAGCATGGGGAATTAAATTTCATAGTTCCCCATATCTCTATAGTTAAAGCATTGTGTATTGAATTTTTGTCTTTCCGATATAATCAATATCTAGGGGGGATTTCTATCCACACATGTATCAAACTCCGAATAATTTTATGAGATTACCATGGTGCTTATTTCAAGAATTTTCACATGATAGAAAATAATTCTTTCCATTATTCCCTTTATACAATATTTTCCAAACTGCCCTTTCCTTTTTTTTCTTCTTGTTGAATCCATAAGACATGGATAAATCTTTCTCTAACTTTTAAGAAAACGACATTGTGTAATACTATAATTAGAATGTTTGTGAGACTAATTCATTTATAAATATTTAATTAATCCCGTAAAATACATTATCATTCTTAATCTTTGGATCACATGCATTGGTGAGGTTCACATTCCTTCTACTAGTTTCTATTTCTAAATGACAACATACACTACATTAGATTATATCATTATTAAACATAACATATGATCCACTAAATTGTGATGTAGTTAACCTGAATTGAAATTTTTTTGTATAGATAATCTCATAATCATAACCATGGTTTCATTGGGTTGTATTAATATATATATCCCCAAATTCTATCACAGGTTTATGTTTCCTAATCTAGGATTTTCTATATCTATTTTCCAAATTTTATACTAAACATGACCTGATACCAACTATAATGTCCTAGACACTAGTATCATGGAGGTGTTGCCTTTGTTTATTAAATTTTCATAATACAAATCCATCACATCCAAAACGACCAAATAGTTTATTAGTCTTGCTAAACTCGACAGATATTTTAAATTAAAATTACATTTTAAATATAAAATACAAGAAACATTTTCTTTGAGAACAACATTATTCACCTTATATAAACCCTTCGTATCAATCATAATAAACTTATTATAAACCAGTGAAAAAATAAAACATACTAAAGTGTTGATATTAAATGATCAGTAAGGGTTGTGTACAATTGAATCTAGCAGAAATCAATAACCATAATCAAAATAGGAAGGTAAATAACAGAGAACACATGTAATTTGACAAATTAAATGAGAATGAAATGAATCCATATATTTTTTCATAGTTAAAATGATATTGATAATAATAACTCAATTATGAGTATATGAAATGATTAATTATAAGATGTTATGTATCTAGCACATGAGCCACTATCATAAAGAACATTCACCAGACAGTTTAATATATAAGTGAAAACTCATTTAATGTTATCTTATATTTTTTGTACCATGAGAATATTAATTCATCGAGGGGATATCTATAACTGGTACCCAAGACAAAATTCTAGTCTGAACAATTATCAAAAAAAATATAATATATTTAATTAATAAAAAAATTTCATTTTCATCAGATATCTGTTTTTAAAAAAAGATACAAAATTTTCAATATTTAAAAAATTAATAAAATAACAATAAATTTATAAATCAAATGTAAAAATGGGATATGGGTCAGTCTATAATCATATCTATCATACCAGAATATTTATATTTAAGAGAAATTTAATGTTTAGTGGAAAATGATTTTAGTAACTTTATTGTTTCAATTTTAAGTTAACAATCACAAAAGAAAGAGATATTGTGCAATAACTTTTATCAAATGGTAATTTTAAATTAAAAACCCCTTGAATGAAATAATTCAAATTGAATCTTAAAATACTATGAAGAATGAATAAATCATGATATTAAATAACCAAGTGACTCTATATGCACAACATATTAGTGAATTGGTGCATAAAAACAAGTAAGTCTTAGTGGAAATTAAATTGATACAGAATACCTTACCACTTTTTAATCAGTCGAATCATATGACCCATGAAAAGAATAACATTTAAAAAAACATTAATTACCATTAAAATAAATAGATTCCTGATATAACATAAGAAAGGGAGGTATATGTTCTTCACACACAAGAAATAAGTGTTGAATAAGCCATATATATCACATAAGTAAAAGTAAGACTAGAAACCCTTACCTATCACTTTCCATAAGTTTTGCATACTTAAAACTAATGTATAATGGTTTAAATAATTTTATTAATTTGGTATATAATCATTTAATATTTGTAATATCATATATGATCCTTTGATATAGTCTTATCACCAGTATATTAATAAAATTTCATCATTTTCATCTTTCTGGGTGTCAATTTCCCAGTTTTCCCCTCCATATTTTAGCATGACTATAACAATTATTTTTTATTGGATATATATAAATAATTTAAATAATCTTATTAAGGTTATAAATATAAAAATTAATCATTTAATAGATTTTTATAATCATTCAAGAATGTTGAACTTGGGAAATGAATAACATCGCATCATGGAGATGGTAGGTCGTACGTACGGATGAGCGACGATATCATTACATCAATTGGGAAAAGGATATGAAAGAGGGAGATAAATTAATTATACAGATTCAATATCATGTAATAAGTACCATAAATTTCTTTTGTATCCATCATTTTAACAGTCCTTGTAAAGTGGTGATGAAAAATAAATTACACAACTGTGTGGAGGTGGTAATCCATATGTATGCACGTGCGATGATTATGAAAAAACTCTTTTCATACGTACCTAATATATAAAATAAATATCTATAACTTTTAGAGGAAATTAGTTATCTAAAATTTAATTTATTTTAATATTTTTAATGTTATTATTTTTATTTTTTCATTCATTGAATAATTACAGCATCATCATTGTGAAATCCTTAAAGGCACTAATTTATTCCAAAAAAATTACAATATATTACCATGATGGAGATAAATATTATTTATTTAAAATTAATATTTAGGGTATAACATATATTCTTTATGACTATATATTGAAAATGTTGTACTTATTAAAAAAAATTGTGTGACAAGTTTGACATTTGTAAAAATAAAATACTATAAAGAGATTAAAGTCATCCATGTGACTCCAATAGGTATAAAATTCTTCCCAATAATGATTTTGGTTAATACCCACTAATAAAATAAAATTAGGAAAATTTTAGTGTAACATTCTAATCCCCATCATAATTATTTTTACACTTAATTACCCACTTAACCATTAACCATGTTAAAAAAATTACTAATGTATCTATTCATATTGAAAAAAAAATGTGAACTATTTAATTAATTTAAATATCAGGAATAAAAGTATGTAATCCATTTGTAAAAATTAAAACCATATAAATAGTGAAAAATAAATTTCAAATTAATCTCGTAGAAGGGGCAAGAAAGCCAATTTTTAAAGTGAAAATGTTCAAAAGGTTGAAATTCATTATATCCAAATTCAACATGAAAAATATTCCAATGAATTTAATTTTATTAATAGGTATATAGTTTATCTAATTTTAATTTATAATATATTTAAAAGTTAATTCATCATTATAAATAATTTATATGAAAATTCAAATTTCAACTAAAATGTAGTACATTTTAGTATTCATAAAAAATTGAAATTTATCAGAAAAAGACCCAAAATTAAACCAATGAAAATATTGATATTTAGATTCAAATAATTAAATATATATTTTCATATTAAATTTATAAAATTTAAAAAATTTACTATTAAAATATATCCACTATTATAAGGTGGAAAACTATCTTTTTGAAAAATAAATCTTGTATTCATAAAATAGTATTTATTCATATCTTATACCTATAAAATTTGTTATAAGAGTTTATAGCCTTTTCATTGAATATAAAATATATAAATTTTATAATCTGTTTAATAATATTCATTCTCATCAATTTAATGTCTAGGTTATAATAAAATTTTATTGCTCGTTTATGTTGGGTGTTGCGTGCAACGTAAGTTATTGAAGAGATTAAATTGAAAAAGGGACATACCACAAAATTTGTATATGTTACATTAATTATTATATTATATACCTAAAATTATTCACATATTCTTTCATATTATCCTTGGTAATGGAAATATAATAAAGGCTGATGTCAGATTCTTAGTAAGGGAGGGAATAAAACCAAACCTATCATATTATAAAGCAAAAATAAATAATATGAAATATTAGAAAAATAATAAACTATGAAATATAACTAATATTTTAAAATGGTAATATATCCATGGATTAAATAGGAAAATTAAAAATAATATTCATAATAATAAATAGTTTCATCAAGATAGGATTCATAATGATAGAAATCCTAACACTACAAGCATTTCCTTATTACAAGAAATCATACATAAATAGGTAAGGTATACCCAGAATGTGCAATAAATAATGTCTAATAAGACAAAAAATTCATATATGGGATATATAGGTACCCTAAAATCACTTAATAAGTTTAATTAATTCTTTATATTAATGAAATTAATTACATTTCATTATACAATCATCATAAAATTTGATATTGGAAAATGAGCATATGAAGGGTTCTTATTTTCCCCATTCAATCACTTAGGAACCATGATCATAAGACATGAATTTTGATATGGTGGATGATATTATTAATTTATATCTCTAGTAATTAAAAATATTTACCATATTAATTTTACCTAGATAAATATACTTTTAATATTGTACTGAAAGATTTCTTGAGGAAAATAAAATTTTCAATTAGAAATCACAGGTTCAAAATCAAAAATTTATAGAATATTAATAAAATATGTTTATATGAAAATAAAAATATAAGACTTTAAATGAAACATTAATTAAAATAATGTTCATGATAGTGGTAAATTAAATTTATGCGTTTAATATTAAGAAACATATTTCGTTCGCACATTTGGAAAAAATTACTTAAATCAGAAATTAAAAATTTGATTTCATTAAAAACTTTTTATAAATTGTAAACAAATGTTAATAATAACTTTAATCAATCATTGGAGAATAATAATGTCACTATTTATATTTTTTTAAAGAAAATATATTCATGGAAGAAAAATTTTTCAACTAAATAGAAAAGTTAGTTTAGTTTTCATAAAGACATTATTTCATTAATCTTGAGTACATGGAGTGTCGAAAATGAATGATAAAATATTCATTTTAACAAATTACTATAATATATTATGATTTATCAATTTTAAATGGAAAAGTAATTATGGTTTCAATAAATTTAATTTCAATCATAAAAAATATTTAATTAAAATGATATTGTAGAATAAACTCGTACCTCAAGTATGACTTGAAACACACATAATTTAATCATTTCAAAAAAAAAATACTAATTTTATAATTTCATAAAAAAAATTTCAGGTAAATTAATTTATTATAATCCATTCTATTTCATTTAATATGAAGACATATATATTAGTAAATTGGTTATGTTCACATTGGACATTCTGGGGTCCTTCAGTTTATAACCTCAAAATAAACTAGTGTGTTTACCATGGTCAAATGGGTCATGGTTTCATTACCTAAAATATATTAATAATAAAATATTTTTCATTTTTAAAGAGTATTTAAAATTATAAAATTATCCATTAATTAAAGACATGAAAAAAGAATTATATTTCTCAAAGGAGTTGGTAGTCGACACACACACGTGAGAAATTTTTTCATTTTTAATTAGTTAAAGGTTAATAAGTCAGATTAGTTATTATACATCCAAATTCATAATTATTTAATAAATATAATATATATTCATTAGTTCACTCTTGACAACAATCCTTGTAAAATGGTGATAAAAAATGAATTGTACTTCCATGTGGAGATAATATGTTGCACGTATGGACGAGCATGGTTTTCATTTCCAATTTGATGGGATGGAGGTAGAAAATGGGTTTCTAATAAAAATAATAGAATCTATGTATATTTATTGTATGATATTCATTATATTAGTATGTATGAAACACATTTTTAGGAACTCATAGAAGAAATAAATTTTGAAAGAGTCTGTAATGATGATGACTTCTTATTTAAGTGACACCCTTTGGCTTAAATCTTAATCATTATAAGGATTGTATTAAGAGAAGAAAATAAACTCATTAAATAATGTAAGAAATATCGTATGGTTTTGGGTGGGTATTTCAAAATAAATATGTCTTATTTTTTTTTCAGAATTTGGGTGAGGAATATGTACCCTTTTATAAGTGATGGGAGGGACATATATAGAATTACATAAATTATTTTAATAATAGAATGTCATGTTCTTGTGAAATTAGAACCATATGTAAATGAATTCATGATTATTATATTATACGGTAAAAATATCTTCAAACAATATGATTTATAAAATTCTATGTGGCATTATAACCCTTATCTCTTAGCTTGAACCTCTATAAAACCTATAAACCATAACCATGGTAACAAATTTTTAATGTTTTTATTATTAATCGTGGCTAAAAATTATGTTGATATTATTAAATAAATTTTTTATAATGATTATAGATATATAATCCATTTTAAAAGTGTAAATTTACTGAAATGGTAGAAATTACATTCAATATATTTTCATAAAATGTAATGAAAACCATTTTTAAAAATTTTTTTGTTTAACTATAAATGTATTTTCATAGAAAAAAAGTAAAAATTTGAAGACAAATTAATTAATTATATTATTTTGAATAAGTTGACACTAAATTTTCTAAAAAAAACAAAAAATTAAAGGAACCTTGAAAATACTAGATTAAAATATAAGAACCGTTTTTTATTTAACCAAATACATTACATATATTTCCAAAAATGTTAGATATATATATTTCTATGTTCAACATTATATTTTTATATTCATTATATAATTCTAATTTTACCATTATATTTCCATTTTATTGATTATATGTAGAGAAGTTGTTCCCTTTTATAAGTGAGGGGATGAACATACATGAAATTACATAAAATATTTAAATAATATATTTTTTGGGGTATTTTCCACCAAATAGAATAGAATTTGAAGTTAAGATATGTGTATTATCATGATACTTGGTTTAATTAATCCTATACCGTTATTTTTATCATTCTGTGGCTGGATGTTATTTAGGGATTCTTTATGTGAAATTTGAATTTTTTTATGTTTCCAGGATGTGCCCAGTTAGCTCAAATTTATCCCAAATTGTGTTCCCTCTCAATGCCAACCATGGAAACCTAGATAGTCAGGGTTTTTACAGTTGGTACATGATTTTGAAAAATTATACGACATGCTTATAAGAAACATACACCATAATGGATGGGTGTATTGTTAGGGTTTTTTGTTTTTCCAATAATGCATCCCTACCCATCTAGCCATGTGCATGAGACTTTTTTACTCCAAAGATTAATTTAAAATTTTTTGAACACCTATTTAAGAATTTGATCACCTTTAACTAGACCTAAATATATCTTCATGTTCTTGGAGGCTCTTAACATTCCTTTTTGAATCCCATAAATCCATTACTTAGCAGATCAAAGCATTGAAGATATTGTTCAATCCATCTACAGTATGTGATTCTCCTCTCATTTTTCATATCCCAATATATCTTTCTTTCACCATTAAGAAGTGTTAGATCATAATGTTTTTTATGTTTCTAAACCGAAATGATTTTAATATTTATTCTTGGTTTGATATCATGATCTTTGTCTCAATTGTTCTCTATTGGAGGATCTCATTATAGGTGTTACGTGTTGTGATTATGTGATTTATGGTAGGTGGTTCCATTGATATTTTCCAAAAAAATAGGGCATTTATTTTGTTTATTTATTGAAATTATCTTTCAATTGATTTATGATAACCAAATTTATTGTGAATTGGAATTGTATTTTGACATTTTATGGATTTTTGGAAATCCCCCAATTCTAAAGGAATTGGAATTTGGGGAATATTTTGAAATTGATGGAATTAATGAATTGATTTGATAATTGAATTTAGAAAATGGATTAAATTTAATTGATAGAAAATACGATAGTTTTTGTATTAGAAAGGAATGAATTTATATGATTCCCAAGTTTTTGTTTTGAAACTGAATAGGAATTTTGATACTTAAAATTGTGAAGTTGAATTGTTAATGATCATTGATTTGAAATAAAATTATTTTCCCTTTTTATAATGATTATTGATAACATGAGATCATGGGCATTCAGTGGGATTTTTGTGACAAGAATTCTTCGATGTTAACTCCTTTTAAATGTATTGATGATGAAAAATATAACAAAAATATGCTTTGGAGGTCTTAAACCTAATGGTATGATGATGTTTCCTATTTGACATAACATTAAGAGATGCATGTACAAATATCCATGATCCCTAATATGAGACTTGTGAGGATCCTTTAAATAGAAATTATCATTCTGTAGGGCAGATGAGCATGGTGCTTGTTGTGATTATTTTGATATATATTCCATTTGTTATGAACCATATTTATTCATGCTAGTTTATTTATATAAACTATGTTATATAAAATGTTTATTTAATCCATGTGTGAAATATTCTCCATCATTTTGAAGTGAATTATTTTTTTGAAATATAAAAATGTATTTCCATTCCCTATTTTTCATAAATTTATAGCATGAAATAGTTATTATCATAGAATCTATTATGGAAAACATGGTGAGACCCTATTGGGGTTTTATCTCACAACCTACCTTTCCATTCATGAATTTATTTACTTCATTCTTCTAAGTCTGCGTAAATGGAATGAGACACTTAGAGTTAGTGTATTTTATATATTTCTTTATGCTTAGAGTAATGTATCCATTGGTATGGTTGTCTTTTGTGGAGAAATTTTATATTGTATTATTTTTTGTTTTGATATAATTATTTAATTTATTGTATTTTCTCTTTTTTGGAGTGTTGATCATACTTAGTTATTTCTTTATCTTCCTCTATTTATATGAAAAACCCATCTTCATTCTTGTGTGATGCCAGGTTGTAGTTGCTAACCCATGAGGTTCGAGAACACCCTTCATTCCATGTTAGTTCCAGATCACGTAGAAGGGTACAAGGCTATCAGTGTTGGTTCATAATGATGTTGTCTCAAAGGTGAAGGTTGTTAATATTTCTCTGATTTCACTATGTTGTTTATAATATCTTTTATATACATAAGAGGTAGTTTTAATTGAGTTCCTCACCACCCTGCAACATAAAAATATATAACTCTCCTTTCGTGGTTTGGGAAATGCATATTGGGGAATAATTTAATCTAATTTTAGAATTTTACCTACTTTCAATTTGGATATTTGTAAATCAAAATATTGATATCTTAACATATGGGATAATTTCCCCATTTATATTTTGTGATTTATTGATTTGAGTAATTTTATGATGTCTTTAGGGTTGTTTTTATGAGGTTTTGTTGTACTATGGCTCCATGAAGTCATGTGAATACTCCCCAATAAAAAGCTACTAGTGAAAAAATGACACAATCCTCCAATGGACTAGAATCTCAGCAAGATTTTTATTTGTGAATTCCAGGCTCTTGGATAAGAACCTAATCCTATTGCTATTCAGGTTCAAGATGTGGAACCTCATAGGGATAAATCTAGGAATTTCAATCAATATTTCAATATCTACAATCCATCAGCTTTCCAAGGATCAAATGATCTTAAAAAGGACTATTATTGGTTGAGAATGAAATATATTTTATTTTATTTCCTAGAAACTCATGATTTGATCAAATTGAAATGTTCCAACATCAAGATGAAAGGACCTAGAAGGAGATGTTGGTAATCAATAATGATGAAGAGGAAGAAAATGGTTTAAATAAGAAGGAATTTCTGTTCTTTTTACTGACCAGCTATATACAGAGTGTCTTGTTAAGGTAAGGTTATATAGTTTTCAAAACATGATCAGGATGATAGGACTTTGATGGAGCATGCCAGTAGCTTTCTTTTGCTTGTGCAGTTTGCAACTAAAAATGTATTGAATGTGATAATTAATACTCAATTTATAGAAATTATCCTCTGATCTGATATTCATTTTCATGTTTTATTACGGAATATATCTTCATTTGATAACGTGATGTATAGATCATTGATTATTGAAGTTGATCTGGCTGATAAGTCATGTTTGACGAGAGTTCAATTTGAAAAAAATCATTCATGGTAACATTACAGTGTTTTTGGGTAGATTATGTTTTCATACAAAGAATGTCATCAAGATTAGTTGCGGAGTTCTACATATATTATTGAAAATATTTATAGACAATGATATAAGGAAAAGAAATGAATACCTTGGAGGTATAATAGACTGTTGTTTACACAAGTTGCCAAAATTTCAAAATGATAAATAGATTTTTGGGCCTTAGAATCAAGATTTGTTTTAGGGAAAATGAAATACTCCCAAATAGAAAATAAGTGAAACAGAAATATTATGTGGGATTTTATGATTATATGGACTTCCAATCAGTTATGTTATACTAACAAAAAATGAGGAATACAGAACAATAAAAAAACCCATTGTTTATGGACAAAATTTGTGAATTAAGAATCCCATAAAGGTATTCAATTATTGGGAAGATCATAGTTTGCGATAAAAGATGGTGAATTGAATTCATCCAAAAAGTTATCATAATTTTTCAGTGAAGATAATGATTAAATGGGAACCACAAATGAAAAAAATTTGTATATGGACCATATAGAAAGTTTAGTATGTTGTGAAGGCTCTTTCAGAATGGAGTTTTATGTAATTATGATTTGTGGGATTTAAGGATTTATTTACATAAAAATAAATTATCATAATCAGAACATTATATAAATTGAATTTTATTATATAATATATTCACAGGAAGAATTTGGCTATGTCTGTTCTGGTTCATGAGGGAGAAACTCTATGAAGGAGTTAGTTTGTTAAGATAATTCAGGAAGAGAGTTCACAGAAATGGATTTCTTGTCACCATACCATAGAAAGGAAAATGGTTTTCAAAGGATCAACCATTCTCAACGAAAATGTTGTCCACAAAGCAGAGTCCAAACACAATATAGAGGCATTATGTTAATCACTCATGATACATGGTGCGAGAAATCTCATGAAGGAATATGGGTAGTTTTAGAAGAAGAGAGAATAATTATTGAAAATCCCATATACAAAAAAATTATCTACAATGAATTTCAATTCATATATTGGACGAAAACTACACATCATAGAATATATATTTGTTAAAATTTTCTAAGGTGTTTCATATCAACATAAGAATATTTTAAATGAGTTATCGATACACATTGGTTGACGGAGTAATGAAATTTCATATTATAAATACTAGTGAAGCAGGAGGGACAGTGAGTCCTCTCTGAATATTTTCATGGTAGTGTGACTTAGTGTATTTGGTACATATGAACCTTTTATTTTTATGGATGTATCCAAGTGAGGGTGAACCATGTATAATTATTATTTATTGTGAATTTTTTAATTCTCATATTATTATTTTTTATGTGTAAGAGAGAGAAGAGTGTTTTTTAAATGATAAACTAAGGTCCAATGATATAGTTTTTTTAATCTATCATGCTATAATTCACCCCTATATGAGGGTATTTTCTGTAGTTGGGATTAAATTTTTTATCAGAGTTAAAGGGTAATATTAGAGTTTCTCTCTCAATTGTTTCAATGGTGTTTGTTAATCACAATGTGATTTCTATCATAAATGGAAATAATTTTCATGTTTAGAAGAATTATATGAATTAATACTTCTAATATTCAGATAAGTTTTTCTTTATTGTAGGAATTCCTTATATTTTTTCAGTATGGTTAATGGAACCTTAACAGAAGTAGTTCGAATGGAATTTGATGTTTAATCGAGATATATCAATGCATTGGGGGTAGAATTTTCTAATGCAATCCAGATAAAGGACATTTCATATAAGTCAGTACATTCCATCATGGAAAAAAAATTAAATATCAATGTGGGAAACTCAAATGTAAGAGAAGAAAAATTAAATGTTTTTTGGATCAAATATAAGTATATGAGTCTGTAGACATATTATTTGACTGGGTGAAAGTTTTTGTTGAAGACATGCATGATCTAATGGATACTCTTTAATATGTATATATTTTCTTATATCTTTTGAATACTTACACATCAGTTGAATATGACATTTTTTGGTCTATGAGATAAAAATCAAATGGTGTTGAAACTAGATAGATTTCATATCACCATTATTGCTAATGATTTGAGAAATAATTATATTGAGTCTTTTCAAAAAAGGATATCCAAAGAGGTGGAATTCAAGGCCATGAAGAAGCTCACTATTGAAGATGGCCAAGAAGAATAAGAGGGAGATGAGGTCATTCCATTTTTACTTAAATCAATAAAGTGGATAAGGAAAGTTCAAATGGAAACTCTCAGTCACATGATTTCGATGCAGAATGGTTGGACATCTTGCAGCAAGGTTTCCCAAAAAGTTTCATAATGATGAAGGGGATGGTCTTTAAATTTTGATGAAGAATTCATCATCTTATATTGATGGTAATAAAAAAATTATTAAAAAATAATTTGAAAATATGAATATTGTTTCATAAGAAAATGGTTGTTCATAAGAATATTAGGCTGAAGAAATTGAGAAATGCAAGGATAATGGAGAAATTTTTTTGGTTGTAGCTCCTTAGAAGGAAGAGAATGTGACAGTGATGAGAATACATTTTAGTAAGAATTTATATCTTGGATGAATTAGAAGCTGCTCTTATAGAGATAGATGTTTTGGGAGACAACATTGAGAATGCCAACAAAGTAGTTAATGATTCAAAACACTATATATATTAGTAGGAAGATGCGATTTATGAGTTAATGTAAAATATTTTAAAGATCTTGTCTTCAATGTTAGAGAACTTAGAAAAGGTTTTGGAATACAATATCACAGTTAAATAATAAAAAATAGAGATCTATTATATGAATAACATAGAAAATGATCAAAAAAATGTATTGAAGAACTTGAAGATAATGTTTTCTACATGCAAAGAAAATATTAATATCAATAGATAATCTTTACACTCGGTGTAATATAAGGAAAGTTGATCACTAAAGATATAGAAAATACTGATGTAAAGAATATACGTCTAACAAGATAGACATAATAGTCATATCTAGATGAGAAGACTGGTATGGGGATTGATCACAAATAGAAAACTATAGTGATTTATGTTTGGCTAAAAGTTACCACTCCAAGAATGAAAATTTATTTTCGTAAAAATTAGAATCAAAATACTTATAAGTACTATAGTAGAACTGTTCCTACCATAATGTAATTAATTACACCATATATCATGTTTTATTGCTATGGAAATATGGGACATTCTCAGAATATATATTCCATAGAGAGAAGGTACTATAGGGAAAAAGTGAAACAAAGGAGATCACATAATGTACAATATTTTGAGAAATTTTTTATGGTCATTATTTATGGGGTGAAGGATTAAGACACATGACAAGATACTTCTCATTATCAATATAGAGGAATGTTAAAAATCAGAACTAAATTAGACATAACAGGTAACTCAATGAATCATAAAGTGAGTTAAAAATATAAAATTGATTTAAGGATCTGTAAGATGAATCTGATCCATCATAATATGATGAAGTATTTCCATATCATTCTGCAATAGGTATAAATTTTTAAACATAGTTAAAAAAAAGAAAATATTTGAGCATGAAATGGTTGCATAAATTTCCCTTAATGCATCAAATCATATTAGAGTGTGCTTTGTTGATAGAGGATGCTCATCCTATATAATATGAAATAAATATCTTTTTATAGGAATGAAATATGAAAAGGAATGTGTTTTAATGTTATTAAAAGATTAAATACAAATGACTATTGGCCCTAGAAAAGAAGAATTTTGGGAAAAATATATGAGATGTGATGATGTCATGGTTTTAAAAGTTCTCCGTAAAAAATTTCTAAGTGTTAGTCAATTATGTGACTCGGGTGATATTATAATTTTTATCAAGTTGCAATATTTTCTTTATGGGAAATGATTGTGAATTTTTTTTATAAGGAAAGTACAAAAACGGGAATCTCCACCTTGTGAGTGGCGAAGAAAATATGTTCATTCTATCTAGAGAGGAAGAAAATAGGTATTGGAATAAATATCTTGGAGATCTATGCCTACCATTCTTGGAAGATAATATCAAATATGTTTCATCTTGAGATCTACCCAACTATCACTTGAGCATACTCACATGTGTGATGCTTGCCAACAAGGGAGGATTATCCGAAAGACATAAATGGAAAATGTTTAAAAATCAATCAGTGTTATTAAATAGGAGAATTCAGATGTGTGTGGACCTATCTTACCATGATCCATTGATAGTAAGAGGTATTATGTTTTTTCATTAATGATTTCATCCATATGTCATGTTTATTTTTCAATGACCAAAAATCTGACATATTCATTCACACAAAACAACATCAAAGGGAATGTAAAAGGATAGTGGGAATAAATATTTTGAAGTATTGTACTAATAATGATACAAAATTATGAAACATCATAGTGGAAGATTATATCTAGAAATAGTTGAAAGGTAATAATGTTTTTATAGTGATAACTCCTCAATAAAATAGAGTGGTTTAAAGGATAAATCTGATTATAAATAACATAGTTAGAAAAATACATATTGAAAATAAACTACAAGGGAAATTCTAGAAGAAATTAGTTCTGAAATCAGTCTACATATCTAATAGATTTTTGTTGTTTCTATAGTAAGAAAATACACAATGGGATTTATGGTACAGAAATATGCCCATACTTAAATACCTTCTAATATTTGGATTTAAGTGTTTTATTCTAAACAAATAGAAATTTAGTAAATTTTAATCACATGTATTTGAAGGAATATTCCTTATATATTTAATAAAAATCAAAGAATATAAATGGTTCCATATGAGGTTGGGAAATGTAGTTGAATGAAATGATGTCATTGTAGTATAAACTGAATAGAATCATCAACAACACAATGAATAGTTCCTTGATGATAGTAATTAGGAGGTAAAAAAATCAGGGGGGTAGAAATGGAAAATGTTAATTCATAAGAAGATATTGATGATGATTAGGAGGATGAAAAATCTATATCTATAAGGAGTTTGAAGAGTCGAACTGAAAATTATAAGAAAAATATCATTAGTGATTTGGCAGTGCTAGTTCAATCACGTAGAATGGAATCTTTACAAAAGTCATATTTCCAATCACAAGTAGAGACAAATATTTTTGAATAAGTAGTTAGAGATGATATATATTTTTATGCTATGAAAGAGCAACATGACCAAATTGATGAGAATAAAACTTGGGAGATTGTTATGAGATCGGAAGATAGGAATTTCAGCAAGATGAAATGTGTATTCTGGAATAAGGTAAATGAAGATGACACAGTGATTCAAAACACAGAAAATATAGTATCTAAAGAGTACTCCTAGATAGAGGTTATTGAGGTTGATGATACATTTTCTCTTATTTCCAGGATAGAGAAAATCAAATTAATCTTGGTCCTAGCATTGAAGAGAAATTTCAATGTTTTATAGATAGATGTCAAGTTATAATATCTGAATGGGGTTCTAGAAAAAGAAGTGTATATCAATTAGCTAGATGGTTTTATAATTCATAAATATGATTATAGAGTATGTCTACTGAGAATGTTAATATATGTGTTCAATTAGGCACCAAGAGAATGATATTCAAAAACTGGATCAATTTTTGATGAATCTTGGTTATTTGTGTCGTGGAGTGTATTACATTCTCCATGTCAACAATGGTAGTAATCAAAGGATCATAGTGATAGTGTATGTTGACGAAATAATATTTTTTGTATCAGATAAAGAACAGTGAAAATAGATTATTGAATTCATTAAATGTGAGTTCAAAATTTCCATGTTTGGTAAATTGACCTCTTACATTGATTTTAAGGTGACAAAATGAAGGAATGAACCATTTATTTCTCAAGAAAAATTTGAAAAATGTGTTTTGATAAGATCGTCAAAGGATAATTATAAGGATATGAAAACTACGGTGAATACTTGAATGAAACTATCACAAGTTAAAGATAAAAAAGAGGTTAATGTCAAAAAAAATATCGGTATATCAATGGTATCATATTATAATTAACAATAATAGGACCTAAAAATGTTATTAACACATTCTATCTAACAATTTATCAATGAAATACCATAAGAATCAACTTACTTGTAGATAAAATATTACATTGGTATATCGAAGGAAACTTGGATTTCATTTTGATGTAAAATGGAAAATATCAGCAAGAGTTATCGGGCTATATAGTTTCAGATTAGGCTAGTTTAGTAGCTAATAGAAAATCAACATTAACTGGAATATTAAATTATACCAGTTTGAGTATTTATTTGATAAGAAAGAAACAATATTTCATTTAATTGAGAACCATAAAATCTAAATTTATTATGGATACTCAATCATTCACAAAAATTATTTTGAATATAGAATCCATTATGACAATTCAAGTGATATAAGTCTTTGAAAAATCTAGTACATCACTCACAGAAAATAATATTGAAATAAAGTATCTTATTATCATCGAGAAGGTGGTATATGTCTATATGGAGTTATAGTTTGTCTCTTCAGGTTGAATACAATCTAATAAAGGCCTTACAAAAAGAGGGATTTGAGAATAATCAATTGGATTTTGATGTTTATGTGACTCCAAAACATAAAAAGTGTTGATGTGGTACCCCATCTCCCAGAGGTATGGTTTTTTAACTTATGTGCAGATATGTGTTCTCTATAGTGTTGTAGAACCAAAATATTGTCTTTTGGTTTCATTCACAAAGGTGGATAAAACATCTTGATCTAAAAGGGGTGAACCTGATAGGGGGAGTGATGAATTATTAGGAGATTTAAATATGGGTAGTTTTAAATGGAAGAACCAAATAGATAGGGATCATCTATAAAGTAGGTGATTGGTGTGTAAATGAAGTGTTTCATTGGTGAACATTTCGTGTTTCTCTTGTTCCTCATGCCAAACATGTCTCATGTGGGTTTATAGTGTCTACTGAGTAAATATTTGAACAATTTCTCAATAAAGAGAAGTATGTTATTATATAATATGAAATAAGTTTTAAAATGGGATAAAAATGGGAAGAGTTTTCAATAAAACCAATGAGGAATATTTTTGGTCAAAAATCTATCAAGGTAACTTTGTAGTGTTGTTGGGATGAGTATGTTTGTTGAAAAGGAAGGTCATCAAAGCTAGTCGTGGAGTTTTAGAGATATTTTCGATAAGCTAAGTTATAAAATATCCAATAAAAAGGAATGTATACTCTATAGGTGGTATAAAAATTTCATTTACAATGTGTCATAGTTTCCTAGTGGTTACCAAATTCTTGGGCCTCAAAATCTGGAGCTATTTTAGAGAGAATGCCGGATTCTAGCGTAGAAAATGGGTGAAATGTGAGTTTTCTAGGGTATTTTTTTATCTATATGGACTTCATAGTAGTTGTACTAAGTGTACTATAAAGTATGTATGGGGAAATTCAAAATAATACATCTTTTTTAGATAGAAGCTGTGAATTTGGAAACCCACAGAAGGAGGTGAGTTCATGGCATGGTTTTCATTTGTGAACGAACATGGTGAATTGAAGGCTTCCCCAAAGGGATCATAATTTATAAATAATTAAAATTATTTAAGGGGAACCAAAAACAAATAAATTCTCTATACAGACCTTATATAATGTATAATACACTGTGAAGGCTCTTCTATAAAGGAGTTTTTTTTTGTAATTATGATAAGCGAGTTTTGTAGATCTATTTAACAACATAATGAACCATAATCATATCCTCATATAAGATTCAATTTTATTATCGAATATCATCACTAATAGAATTAGACTATTTTTGAAGTGGTTTATGGGGAAGAAATTATGAGTTAGTGGTAGTTTAGAAAGACATTCCACAAAAGGTGTTTGCTGGGAACTGTTCCTTGTAATAGGAAATGGGTTTGAAAGGATCATCCATCTATGATGTAGACGTGGTCCAAAATGTAGAGAAGGTCCATAAAGGAGAGATGTTCCACCAAGAACATTGGTTATGTGGTGTAAGATAGCTCATGAAGGAATTTATCCGGTTCATAAAGGATCAATAAAAGTTAGAGAACGGTCTATCTACATGGAAAACTCCAAATGGTGAATTGTACATCATCTACCAGGTATAAAAAAGAGATTCCTGGAACACCCATCTGTGAAACCTTTTTTAGGTCTTTTATATCAATAGAAGAATTATCTAATGAATCAGTGGACACATTTTAGTTGAGAGAGTTGTGAGTTTTCATTTTATAAATTTATGTAAACTAGGGGGATAATGTGTTCAATCAAAAATCTATATTGGCTGTTTTATTTAGTGGATTTGTTACATTGGAACATTTTATTTGTATTGTTCCTAGATTTATCCTAGTGATGGTCAACTGAGTAAAAAATCTGTGTCCTATGAATGTTTTTATTCTCATATTATTCTCTTCTAGATTAAGTACCGAGAAGAGTGTTTTTAATGAAAAAACAAGATCTATTGGGAGATTTGTTACAATATTTGAAACCTTGATTCAGCCCCCTCCTAGGGTATTTATCCTAGTTGAGAAAAACTATTAATTTTTATCCCACCGGATGTTCTAAAAGTTTTTGTTAAATGAAATAGAAAGCATTATGTGTCTCATGGTGGTTCTTTGATAGTAGGGTTCTTACAGACCACCTGCAGATATTAGCAGAGTCCCTTTGACATGCTTCTATTGAGTAAATCTTGGGCATTCGTAATAGGTTTTCACTAAGGCACCCAATATCTTACACTCCTATGGATTTTTAGGACACTTCAAAAAATTTAATTATATCATTGTTTCCCCATGTAGTGGCATGGGCTCATTAGCACTTGAATGTACTCTTATGAATTCAGATGCATATTGAACAAAGGGGCTCTAGGAATAGGAAAATGGAATGCAGCTTCTTTACATAGTGGAAAATCATGCATATGAAGATAATTCAGTTACAACAACTATGAATGGTACCATATGTACTACATAATCATTTCTGGATTCATTAATTTTTTTTTGAATCTTATCCATTTATATCTAATCATATTTTGAACCAAAAAAATTTACCTAACAATCTTCTTTCTTTTGTGATGGATATTACTACACCCCTCAGAACAAAGAGAGAGTATGGTCACTATTATCTTTCATGTATTTTCTCTTTATCAGATATAGATCTTAATTTGGATTTTATGGTTCTCTACATGATACCTCTTGATGTCATTTTTAGGATTCATAGGATAATTTCTAATAAGGCTTCAATTGAATTCTATATTTAATGGGTCTACATTACCACACCTGATGCAGCATACCATATCTTTCCAGAAGAATGGGACACTATTTTGGGTAGAGTAAGACCTTCTTATCCATATTTGGGGAATTTATTATGAGTTTTTGATTTCAATCATGAGAAGGAGTCTTTGTGTGAGGATCTACCTTCAATATTCATCATGTTTCCTGACATGTTTCCTTTTTTATTTATCTGGTTTTCAACTGACAAGAGAGGTATATTTATATATTGATTTATTTCTTGGTTCAGAGCTGGTATCTATACCATATTTCAATATGGAACTAGTTGAAATATAATATTTGAAGTCTTATTTGGATTATCTCTTTGAAAAAGTCTTGATATGATTGACTGTGTCACCATAGGAGGTGCATTTTTTATTATATATGAAATTTGATTGAACATTTTTTCTATGGGTTGATTAATAGAGACTCAATTGATTTACAGTTAATAACAAGTAGCCGTTTCCAAGGATTGATGATATATTTGACCTATAGGAATGGGAGAAGTGGTTTGTGAAGTTTTATCTTCAATCAGACTATCAAGAGTAGAGTATAAAAGAATATAACATTAAAAAAACTATTTACCAAAGAAGTTATAGCCATTATGAGTATCGTTTTAGGTTATTTGGTATAATAAATGAACTTTTTATCATTATGGACATTATGAATATGATCTAACCTGATTATCATGCCACATTCATTGTGTTTTTTGTGGTTAATATTCTGCTATAAACAATGTATGAGGTGGATCACATGTGCCATCTGAGATTAGTTTTGGAATTATTGAGAAATCATCAAATTTATGAAATCTGTTTAAATGTGAATTTTGGATTAGGTAAGTGATGTTATAAGGGACATGGTCTTATAACACGATATGTTATTAGATCCTGAGAAGGTGAAATCTATCTTGACATGAGATCTACCACATAATTATTTTTTTTCAGATTTGGAGCTTCTTGAGTAGAGTTGGGGTAATATCACGAATTTTTAAAGGATCTATCTTAGTTAGATTCTGTCATGACTTCTCTTACTTGGAAGGTAGTGGTCATTGTTTGGGATGAAAAATTTCATAGATATTTTTTTGAGAAGAAGTATCTTTTGACTTCGAGGCTAGTGTTGAGTCTTCTAGAGGCTAGGTAGGGCTATGCGGTCTTTAGTGAAACATTAGTTTTCGGTTTGGTCTTTTTTCTTATGCAAGGTGATTAGGTTTGTACTTATGGATCTTGATATCTATTGACACATGAGAATACTTACCCAACCCATAACTTTTAACTCGTATTCATGAGGCATATTTTAATTGGTTGGCTGTATTTTCTTTTTGGAGTAAGGTTTACCATGTTTTCCAACCACAAGAGCACGTGTTATATCATATCTAAAAAATATTTGAATATTCTCTAGAGATTTTTGGTGGAGTACTTATAATATTTTTTATTTTGGGGGAAGGGAATATCATTATTGACTCCTTGAGAAGGAAACTCTAGACCAAATTAGTGAATGAGTTGTCAAAATAATGTAACTTGATGGATATTTCTTTACAGTTTTATAGTGGAGTTTGGGAAATAGGAGGTGACGTTTTAAGGAGAAAGTTTTAGTTGAAGTCGAATCAAATTGAGATGATTCTTCTGGAAAAACATCTAGGTGATGAATTTCATAACATTTGGAACTCCCTTTATAGTGGGGAGACTGTTACTAGATGGCCATTCTCCATGGAAGTTATTTTATTTTTTTAAAATATGTTTGTTATGAAATTTTCTATGAGGAAATCTGTTATTAGGGGAATTTCAATAACTCTCAATATAGGTGTTCCCAGAAACCACATTAATGTTTTATGATATGCGGTATTGATTATGGAGAATATTTATGAGATATAGAATTGCTAAATTTTTATCTCATTATTTTACGTTAGAACATGTCTTGGGTAACCACCAGATTCCTTCTAGTATACTTCATCCACTTCAAGTGCTAACTTGGTAGTGGGATGAGATATTTTTGGACTTTATGGTTTGGTTACTGCATACCCTAAGACAAAATAATGTGATATGGGTTGAGATCTACAGACTAACTAAATCCGACCACATTATATCCATTCATTATTTAACCAATATTGAGAAGATGGAAAATCTCTAGGTGAATGATTTTTTTTTATTTTCAGGGAGTTCCTTCTTCTATAGTCATGTATATGGATACCTGTTTTACTTCCAATTTTTGGCAAGGACTCTAGGAGGCACTTTGATACTGGGTTATTTTCATAATGAAATACCATAAAAGAATGATTTCCAAATAGAGAGGGTTTAAAATATTCATGAGGATATTCTTTATACATGCATCTTGGATTTTGGGGGAGATTGGGATGCCCATTCTTAGACAGGTTCAGTTTCTTTATAAAAATACTAACCTATCCAATATCATAATGGAATTTTTTTGGCCTCATATAATAGGACATGTAAATGGTCATTTATTTGGTTGAAGATTAGTGTAAGTTCCTTGGTTGGATCGATTTTGGTCCAATAAATGACATCAATGATTTAATTAATTTTTTAGAGACCGTTGATGGTTAAAATTTGGCTACCACTTTGTATAGTTTTTGTGTAACAATTATATAGGGGCATAGATATCCTTCAACTAGGCTAACCCACCTCATATCCATCCCATGATAGGAAGATAGCTAGGCCAGTCCATGAGGGTCTGCAAAATCCTTATCATGGAATGGGTGTTCAGGCCCCATGTAGTGGGCCATGGGTGGTGAACCCCACAATGATCTTTGGTGGATCATAGGTCTATGTGGGATGTGTGTGTTGTGGTGAAAGATGTTTTTGAATGTGTCATCCGGGAGCCCACATTAGATTCACCATGATCCCACATCAATCCTTATAAAAGCTTGGTTCTGGTACCACCGTGTTGTTGTTGGATGAGTGCTCCACCGCATCACCCCCATGATCCACCACGATTTGTCACTTCTATGTGTCTCTGTCTTTCTACCATTCCCCTTGATGTCATTTGACGCCTTTGCCTCCCTCGGACAATACTGGACACCCTTAGAGATCTCATCCCTGCAACTTCTAGACACTGAAGGTCACCACCCATCCATGCAACACCTCCTCCATGTACCTCACCAAACCTCTACCTCATGCTGTTGCCACACAATAGCCTAGCATCACACCTCATCATTGGAGATTCCATTTCTCAACTCCTTCTCCTCCTGTATCTGTATCCTCTACCATGAAGATCCTCCTACATCCATTGTGAAGGATGTATGTGGAGGGAAGCGCTAATTCTGCTCCACCGACACACCTCCAACATGCGTAGTGATGTCTGTCACATGACGCCTTATCAAACCTCTATGTCATGGTCAATACAGACTGAAACCCTCTCCACTACTGCCCCATGACTGTAGATACCTACCTTGGCATGTGTATAACCCCCACACACCTTGACATGATGGATGACTACTCCAATGCCATTCTTCCAGGTCGTACCTTACTATCGCTCACTCCTAGAACTTCCTGTCTCACCCCATGTGTAGGCTTCGCTCCCCCCATTTCTTAATTGTTTTTTTATTTTAGTTTAGATTTTTTATTTCAAATTGTAATTATAATTTCTATTTGAAATTATTATAAACTAAACAATTCATGGATTATGTTTCCCCCAAAATCCATCCATCTTGTCCTTCTGTTAATTTTATTCTTTTAAATAATATGAATTTTAATAAAAATAAAAATAAATACTATTATAATTATTATACTGAAATTAATTATATTCAATAAAAATTTAATTTTATTTCTTTTAATTACTTAAATTTATTCTATCTCTCTTCTAATATTTCATTCTTCCATTATTATTATTTTATTCATCCACCGTTATTTATTTCATTTTATCTCCCTTATACTTCTATTCCTCCCATTATCACCATTAGGATCTCTTATTACTGGAAATGACAGTCTGATTTTGAGGCTTCAATTGGGGGGAGGTCAAGGTGTTCATGAATTTCCATCTAAGATTAATTTTATGTATGTAAATAGAATTGTGTAGCATGAATGGGTGAGGTGAATGTACCTGATGTGGTGAATCCCCCAATAACATGTAACGTAATATATCATTATTCTTTTATTTAACCACTTTAACTACCCATATTGGTTAATAACTCACTTGTTCAAGTTGTAATAATTAATGGATAAAATAAAATCGATAGAGTTGGGGCCTATAAGATGGAGCACCCTAGATGAAAGTGTGTCATCCACCTTGATTATAGGAGAAGGTGGAATTAAGATTTCTTAGGTTCTAAAAAATTCCACAATTCCTAAATAAATATATAAATTAAAACCTGACATTTTATGTTTGGATTATCAAAATGAAATCAAACATATAAAGGATAATAATTATTGAACCTTAAATTTAACCCAAAAACCATGTTATTTGTTTTTTTAAACTCATTTTATTTAGATTTCCATGGTTGTTTAATATTTTATTTTTTTGCAATAAAAAAGTAATTAAAAACCCAATAACATTTTCATTGTTTTCTTTTAATATGTAAAAAAAACAAAAATAAATAATGTAGGGTATTTAGAAGAATTATGTGAAGAAACTAAGAAACTCCTCAAGTGAGACAACCCCGATTTGCAACTGTGTTACACTATGAAAAATTATAATTTCTTTTGACCACACCTGGCGACTGGAATACATCAGGTTGCTAAATCCACATTTTTGTGATATTTTAGGATATTTAGTATGTGGGAAATGTGGATTATAATTTAGAACTTATTACATAGTTTATATTGATAACTAATGTGTTTAATGTATCCCAGATTTGGAAATGTCTTTCTAAAGCATCTCATGTTTTGTGCTGGAGTGATCTTTATGTTGAGATTGATTTTTTTTTGTGACTGAGCACCTAGTTAAGATAGTTGATTTTAAGAAAATGGTACTTCATGGGGGAATCATTCCATTAGTCCATGTGCTATGGAAGCAAAGTTTAGATTCATATGAGGCTTGGGAGAGGGAGTCAATGATGAGATAGTAGTGTCCCTATCTTTTTTATATCAAAACTCTTGATATTCTTTTTGGGGACATAATTTTTTTATGGTGGGAAGGTTTTATAACCATGTTACTTGTTTTCTGGTACTTCCCAACAATTATTTTAATTATTATTTTATTTGAAAATTTTTAGGTGGTATTATATTAAAATTTAGAAATCATTTTAGAAGTTTCTTGGATGTGCATGGTTGGTTCATGATTTTCCCAAATTGTATGGAATCTTAATGAAAACCATGAATGATTTAATAGTGAGGGTTTTCATGTTTGGAACATGGTTTGAAAAACTAGAATACCACCTTGTATAAACTATACTCCCCATTGGTGGGACACACAGTTAGGGTGAACTATTTTTCTATCCATTTGGACCGGTACAACAAACTATGCATGTGAGATTTTTTTACAATGAAAATTCTTTTAAAATTTCAAAAAACACCTGTTTATTCTTCTACATGACCCTCACTTTACCTTAATCAATTTTTATGTCTTTTTGGATCTATGGTACCCTTTTTGGCTTATAGAAACATATTATTTAGACGACGAGAGTGTGGATGATGTTGTTCAATCCCTCTTCATTAAGTGACTCTCCTCTCACTAATATTATCCCACATTCTATTTCTATCCTACATGGGATGTTCTAAATCATGATGTTTTTTATGTATATAAGATATGTTTATCTGAATATTGATTTCAGGATTATTATCTATATATCCATCACAATATTTTTTTATTGGCGGATCTGGTTGTGGGTGTTGAGCATTATGATTCTATGAATAAATATAGGTTGTTATTTTGATATTTTATATTTTATTAAACATTAATTTGCTTGATTTCATGAAATTATATTAAAAATTATTTATGTGAACTCAATTTGATGTTAATCTATATTTTATTTTGATATGGTATGGTATGGAATTTGTGAAAACACCACCAATTCTAATTGAATTGGAATTAAGGGTGTATTTAGAAATTGAAGAATTAATGTGATAATTAATTTTATAATATGGATTAAATTTAATTGATTAAAATCAATGATTAGTTTTACATTAAAATTTCATGAATTTATTTAAAACAAAAGTTTTGGTTTTTGAATTAAATTGGAATATTGAAATTGAAAATTGGGATATGTAATTATTAATGGAAATTTATTTGAAATGAAATAATTTTCCCTTTTTCTATTGATTTACTAAGAAAATGTGAGCCAAGGTACTTAGTGGTTTATTTTGGGAAAACATGATGGGTTTTTGTTTCATTGTTCCTTGGAACATGTGTTCTAGTATTAAGAATCACTATTTCCATGCGGTTTCCATTGGATTTATTTATGGAACCAGAAACTCCAAAAAATTCCTCATCCAAAGGGGAACTACTTTCCCAAGGTAGGAATTATATATTTTTGAACTTTATGATACTTAAGAACGTGCATTGGATGATAGGATAGGATGTCGGACTCATCACAACCTTTGGGGGGGGGGGAATTATTGTCTACTCCAAGTCTCTCTTTGAAATTTTAAGACATTTTCAAGAATCATTATTAATTCACCAAGTATATCATAAGTATATCTTGGAATTTACAATCACTTATTAACATGTGTAAAATTTAGAATCATCTGTATGCATTCAAGGTTCTTCATCAATGGAACCATCTGTATGTATTTGAGGTTTTCCATCAATGATATCATTTAATTTACTGATTACATATTCTTTTAATCATCATTGTGATGATACTGGTTTTCAAGATACTCAGTGGGGCAGTCTTGAATTTATTGTCATCTAGGAAGACAAAGGTTTGTTTTGATATTGGGATCATGCTCATAAAATTAGCTACCTACGTATCCTTGTGAAAGGAATCAGAAAACTCGTAGTTTAGTGCCTCTTAATAGGACGCATCATACCTTTTATGGTCATGTGATAAGGACCCCTAAGTGGAGAATTCTTAGTCAAAACTTAGTGCTGGGCTTATGCTGAAGTGGCCCAAAAAACATTGGAAGGGGTATAGTTCTCATAATAGGATCAAACCCTATTTGGAATATGGCCCAAGGAGAAAAGGGTTGATTTGAAGTTCAAGGTTTGAACCTTAAGGTGACTTATTACATATCCCATATTAATTGGATGAAATCCAAAATAGATCGATAAATCTCAAAGGAGATTATAGTCCTCTGAGAGATTTGAGTTTGGGCTTACTTCCTAAAACCGATGACTTGAAGATTTAAGGATTGAATTTGGGGCTTATTTCCTAAGGAGGATACCCAAATTTGGGGAATTTGGGTTGGATTCCTAATGAGGATATTCAATAATCTCATGCCCTAAAAGAGCTTCCTACATATCTTGGTTTGAATAGGAATCAGTGTTCTTGTAGTTCTTTCCAATAAGTGTTTGTGAATATGTTATAACAATCCCATATCTCTAAGACCACGTGAGTCCTGATCGGTGTGAGAAACAAGAGGATGTGAATGATTTAATAAAGGAATTCACACTTCCAAAATTTCCCTCCCCTGTTGATGGAAGAGGGTGGGTCGACTGTCGAAGAGGGCGAGGTGATGAGCCTTCCCTATGTTCTCTTCACATTGAAAAAAGGTCCAAATAGAAGGAAGAAGGGGTTAATGTGAGGGGCTTATACCAGGATGGTTTCCCTACTTAAGATTTGGTTGGGGCTTCCTATTGAATAGGATGCCCATTTGAGATTGGTTTGGGATTACTTAAATAGAGGATGGCCATTCTGGAATTGGATGGGGCTTACTCTTATATAGGATGCCCATTTGAGATGCATGTGGCTTACTCTTAAGGAGGATGCCCATTTGAGGTTCCATGGGGCTTACACTAAGGAGGATACCAATTTAAGGATTAACCTAGAATAGGAGTAAGGTGATGAGGTTTGAGGAGTTTCTTGAGGTGTGTGTCGACTCAAGGTACTTGAGGAATCCATAAGGAGAGTCAAAAACTTATTACATTTGAAAGGAACCTAGAAGACAATGTAGACTCAAGGAACATCATTGAGTTTTATGGAGTGTCTCCGATCATGGGAATCCATGGTTAATAGTTGTCCCACATAAAAGGTGCAATGGAAAATGTCATCGACTAGATCTGAATAGTCTGCCTAGGTGCTCCGCCATGCTGCGTCGCGTAGGTGATCCGCGTAGGTGCTCCACGCTGGTTCCCCGCACAAGTCATGTGTTCTAGGCCTTTATGGGACTTTGATAAAAGTTTCCCCATTTAATTTTCTCTTCTCTCATGTTTTTAGAGAGAAACCTGAGAACAAATGGGGGATCATGGCGAAAGAGCTGCGCAATGGGAGCTTTGGGACTTCTTCCAACTTTTTCCATTCTTGATATGGGTAGCATAGGGGTTATATTTATAGGGGTGGAGGGGAAATGGTCAAAGGGATATTTCCCATGTAGGTCCTCTACTAAGGCCCTATACATAGGTATTCATCGTAGGGGTGTAAAAATTCATTTTTCACATAGTTCCTCCTTGTAGGTCCTCACCGTAGGTCTTCTACATAGGTCCTCCGCAAAGATCCCTTCATGAAATTTATCCATCTTCCAAGTGCCATAACTTTTGATCGATAAGTCTGTTTGGGCTCCACGAAAAATCAAATCAAAGGTCTTGATTGGATCTACACTTCTTGAGATGGTAAATACACTATGTCTTCTCCGAAAAACATGGAAATTTAAATTAATTTGTTGACACATTTCCATTACCGATCTTGGAAATCCGCTTCCTACTCCTGGATGGGGAAATCTGTCCACTTATCCCTTGGTATGGAGTAGTATTTTAACACATAGAAATCAAGCATGCATCTTATTTATTCTTAGTGAAAACATCATTCCTCATACATTACATTTGTTTTCTATGTTAGAATCATATCTTCACTCTATGAAAAAGTGCATGGAACACATTTCATGGTGTCTACAGTTGGTAATTACATAGAAATTTATTAATGAAAATAACTCTAAAAAATATTGTTTGTATAATTTTTTCATTTATGTAATGTTTATGATTTCTATTTAGCCTGATCATGAGCGATGTGTGTACACATATTTCCATTATCACATATATGAGATGTGTGAGGATCCTTTAACTAGAAACTATCATACTATATGGTAGTTGACAATGGGGATTGTTTTCATTATTTTGAAATGTTTTCAATTGATTATGAGATTGTTTTTTCGTGAATGTTGATTTATATAAACTATGCTATATAAAATGTTTATTTAATGCAAGTCTTAAATGATTTCCATAATTTCAAAATGAATGTATGTTTTGTTTTAATTATGAAAATGTATTTCCATGACATTATTTATTTAAATTGAAATCATGAATTGATTTATTATTAAAGAATTTTTTATGGAACACTTAGAGAGACCCTTCTAATATTTTATCCCGAGCCCTACATTTTCCTTTGGGAATTTGGAGATTTCTTTTTTATAGGTCTGAGGAAAAGGAATGTGTCACTTGGATGTTGTGGATATTGTTGGTTTCTTTGGGTTTTGGGTGATGTTTCCTTTTTAATGGTTGTATTATATTGATTATATTGATAGTTTAAAATTTTGGGTTATGATATACATGGTTGGTTTCTCACACTTTATCCATTTTTTAGTGTTGAGCATACTGAATTTTTTCAATATCTTATGCTACTTTTGTAGAAAAATTGTTCCCTATTCATTATTTTATGATATTAAGTTCCTGTTTCCAACACATGAGGACTGTGAATGACCTTCGAGCCATATTAATTTTGAATTGGGTATCAGGATAAAAGGGTATCTAGGCTAGTTTTTCACAATATTATAGAGTAAAAACATCTTAAACCAGTTAGATATAGAGATGTTTAAGTTTAATTTTTTACATTATCATGTAGTTTATAAATTGTAAACCCTTCTAACCTTCCCCATGTTCATAAATTTATTCTATTTATACTATTCACTATGACTAAAAATTATGATTACTGTATTCCATAATATTTATTATGTTGACTCAAAATAAGAAATCTATTTTTAAATATACAAATTGGAGAATTTTTTTTAATATGTTCATAAATTTCAATAAATGTTTTTAGAAAAATTCTTATAATAATAGTACAAATGATTTCATAGAAAAATGAAGTGAAATTTTGATTCTAATGGAATTAATTACATTATGTTAAATGAAAGGAGAGTTTTTTTTCATTAAAATTAAACATAAAATTAACGAGAAGTTTTAAATTCCTCTTTAAAATATAATTACTCAAAACTATTTTTTATTTAAACTAATAAATTTCATATATTTCCAAAATGTTAATCATATATTTCAAATATCAACATTATATTTTTATATTCAATATAATACTTATTATATATATATATATATATATATATATTTACAAAATAATTATTTTAATAAAATCTCATGTAATTCACATATCATTATAATATCATAAAAGTGATAGTTTTGAAAAAATTATATTTTTTACTATTCAAAATTTTGTAATCTATTTCTGATAAATCTCAAAAATTAACCCTATGATAATTTTAAAATTTTGAAAAATAAAATTATATTAGTTTTGTAAAATTTAATTTATAAATTACGGGAATTTGTGTATTAATAAAATTATTGAATAAATCTATGTGTAATATAAAATTTCTTGTTTGGAAAGAAATGAATAATTATTATAAATGAATATTAGGTGTTACATTCTTCCCTAAGTCAAAATTTCATTTTTTAAATTTACTAAATATCGCCTCCTAAATAGTTGTGGGTATTTCTTTATCATAACTCATTTTTGTTCCCATGTTTCGTCTCTAATTTTGTTATTTTTTTCAATTTACATTCACCAATCGACTCATCTGATTCTAAAAAACTTATTATATAGTTTCAAATATTTGGTTTGAAACTTCATAATATGATAAATCATGTTCCAAGTCAATTTACTTATTGTTGATAACATGAATTTGGTCTAACATGTTCTTCCTTGGAAATGATATATAGAACACATATCTTACTATATAGAGTCTAGGTTGAATTTAAAAAAAACAATTCGCTGCTCCAAATCATTCTTGAATTTTAAAAGGACTGATCTCGATAAGAGTTAGTTTCCCTTTCTTACCAAACCTTATAACACCCATCCTCGATGATACCGTCATTAAAAAAAGATCTCCCACTTCAAATTATAAATCCTTCCTATGGTTCATAGTGTAACCTTTTTTTAAAACATTGAGCTTTATTAATATGATTCTGAATATTATACATATTATTTATCATATCCTCAAGGATATCTTAACTTAAAATCTTCATTTCCACAACTTATTCCAAAACAATTGGTGAATGGAACCACTTGCTACTTAATTCCTTCCACAGTTCAATTTTATTTATTTAATGGAATCCATTACTATATTAATATTATTGTAATGATGAATAATGATTCCATATACCATAATGGTTAATAGATAAATACCTCATCCTATATATTTTTTTCTAGATAGTTCTTTTGGTCTACCTAGTAATTTGATGATGATAGGGGATGCTAAAATTCTATTTTGTTTCAAGAGTATTTTGAAGACTTGTCTAGCATTTTGATGTAAATCATGATTCCTGATTAGATGCAATCAATAGAGTTGTACTAAGTATCCTATATTAATATATATTAATGATAGGTTCTGAAGAGGTACATCTTCCCTTATAGTGAGTAATTATTCAAACATAGTATGCTGATCAATAATAACCTATGTTAAATCATTATTTCTTATAGTATTTGGAAATCCATTGACAATTCGTATAGTAATATCATCCCATGTCCACATAAGAATATGTATAGGTTGCAAGATTCCATTAGGATAATGTCTTTTAACCTTTATATATTTATATACTATGATCCTTGATATATAGTTTACAATATACCATTTTATATTATCCCACAAAAAGATACCTTCAAATCCAAATACATTTAAGTTGTTTTGGGGTATATAGATAAATTTGAGCTATGTTCTTCATTTAAAAATTATCTTTTCTTCTCAAGTATAGATGGAACTAATTGCATTTTTCCAAATTTCAATATAACATCTTTATTGTTGAACTCAACCAACTTCCCACTATTCAATTCATTGATTTTCATTTGAATACTTTTATCATGAAGTAAGTAGCCATTTATTTTCTATAATAATAATGGTTTGGACTTCATTTAGAATACATGTTAGGTTTTCTCTTCCATAATTATTCCATTATTTGACATTACTAATTAAATTGAATTTAATATATTTTTCAGTCATTATTTTAGTTAAAATTTGATGATCTTTTCTACTCAATGAATTTTCCACCTTAATTTCATCTTCGGATGGCAGTGTATTTTGAAATAATAATCCCTGAGTTGTTCTAACAATAACATTATACTTACATTGATCTATTTTTCAAAGAAGATGGATTTAAAATCTTATTATTTGTATATATTTAAAATATTTCTACACACATGTGATATATCTATATCATCAATGAAATTAATAAAAATTCAAAACTCAAGATCATTGGTTTGATAGATCTGTTCACCAATCATTAACTATGTTTGTTCACAGGCAAAAAATATGCTATTTTTTATAAGGAAACATCAAAATATTATTACGTTAACCAAGTTTTACATTCTATTAGAACATTTTTCTTTGATGTATCAAATAATATTAAATCGACAATGAAAAAATGGGTTTGAAAATAATATTCATGAATCCATAACTCACATTTTATTAATAAAAAGAATAGCATCTCCCGATTATGAAATACTAGGGTGTATAAATCTCTTATCTCACAACTCGTGCAGTTGTATCTTTAGTTCTAGTAATCCCACTATGGTCACCCTTTCGAGAGACCAAGATATCAGTTTTTCTTTAGGGAAGATATTATGGGAAAATTAAACCTCACACTTAGGTGGATGTCTAGTCGATGTTTCAACAAACACCTCAATATATTCTTACATAATTTGTATATCCTCTACTCTATTGATACCTTTCACAATAATAAGTTTTTTCTAATCACATTACATAAAAATTTCATTTAAGATAACTATAGTAGGTTTATGTATATATTATTTTGATGATATAGGAAACCCTATAAATAAAATGGATTTCAATTATCTATAATATTTTTTGTTATACTTATCTTAGAATTTTTTTTTCACATTATAATTTTAAGGAAAATCGACACCAAGGATTATATCAAAGTAATCTACATGTATGACAATCATTTTTCCAAATAGGTTGTGTCTATACATCATAATGGGACTTTAATTATTCATATTTATTTCAATAAGTTTTCCACTATGAGTCATTTTTAAAATCTCACTTATTAAGGACATAGGGAAATACATTATTTTCATTGAAAATAATGGAAGATATAAAAGAGTATAAAGATTCAAAATCTAATAAAATAATAAATTAATTTGAGGTTATGATCAATGCACACACTCCCACATATTTAGAAACTTCAATCTCAAATGTAGTGGTGACAAAAAGATATCCTTTCCATCTCTCAATTTTTTGTGAAAATTATGTCGAAAATTAGGGAATTCATTCATATATTTCGTAATATTCTTATAGTGGAATAATTAGAAATTTGTGGCTTCTTTATTTCATATCCAATCATGTTCCTGGAAGAATTTTTCTCCACATATAAATAATAATTTAGTTCCCATCAAGCATGGTGCATGATGTTTCATTCCAATTTTATTGTAAGTTTTAAATTCCACCATTTAGTTATTCTAATTTGTAATATTTAATTTTTTATAGTTCCCAACCACATGGTTTTTAGTTATTTTCTCTAGAAAACATAATACTTGTAGAATTATTTCTCTATCCTCGTGGTACTTGACACTATAAACTCATTTATCAATTCTTTTTAATGACACTTAAATAGTAGAATTTTTATCATAAAATAATCTATCTATATTACTTATTGGATTATGTACATAATAATTAAAATTAGATAATTAACTTTTAATGATATATTCATATTCAACAATATTTTATACTTAATTTTCCTCAAATTATGGAATTTATTCTCTAAAAGTAATCTAGTCCATACTATTTATTTGCTACAAATAGTTATTTTTATTGATCAATGATCACCACTGATAAATGAAACCCTTAATATGATAACTTATCAGGAAAAATTTATCAAATTCACTACATTATAAAGTGATAATATCTTCAATCGGGTCTTGATAGATATATCAAATACTAATGGATTAGTAGTCCCATTAAATGATGGAGTTTTTTATTACATTATGTGGTCTTTCATTATTTCACCATGTTTGGGATCAATATGATCATCTATATGAGAACGGGTTTTTTGTCTTTACCTAATTAATCTACCCCTATGTAGTTATAATTTTATATGATCTATCTATATATTTATTATCTTTACCTGGAGTTTAGTATCTAAATACATTATGTGCATTAATACAATTTCCATTAATTATTATATTTTAGTTTTAAATAATTACTTATATAAAAAATCTCAAAATATTATGAATTTTAATAAATATATTAAATTAAAAATCTTGTGTAACACTTAGCATAAAATGGAAAACCATGCATAACTAAGGTTTTAATCATAAGACTAATATCATTAGTTATATCACAAAATAAAATAAAATGAAAATATTTTTTTGGATAGTTCATAAAGAGTGTGTGAATCAGCACAAAAATATCCCCAGGAAGTGTCTAGACATATGTTTAGTCTTAGACATAGTCATCATGTACATGTGATAATTACTAATCAGTCCCTTTTTGAGTTGTTACCCATTGTTGTATCTATTCAACAACATCAGCCACTTTCTAGTATCTAAATTGGGATTTATTATCTAGGAAAACCACGTAATCCCAAATTTACAAAAAAATGATATTACCCTATACTGACACTTATCTACATATATTTATATGGTTTTGTTATATAATATATATTTTTGGAAATCTAGATTTCATGTTTTATACTAATGATCATTTGATAAAAACTAAAAATATTGACTCTAGTAAAATGGAGATGGTGGTAATTTTAATATATTGGAAGAAGATAAAAAGTATCATATACTGATTGATCAATTTTTTATCTGTATTGGGTGACTTTATACAAACATAACTCTCAAATCACACTTGAAAACATTGTTTAAAAACTATTTTTCTTTAAAAAAAATGTATTATTTCATGAAGTTTTTATATAAAATCATTAATGGACTCTTAAAGGAGATACGGGGAAAGGAAAACATTATAAAGGCTGAGATCATATTCTTATTAAGGGAAATTATAAAATAGAATCTATCATTGAATAAAAAAATTACGAATACTATCAAAGACAAAAATAATAATTAAATATTTCATCAAAATAATATATTAATATGGGAATATATAGGGTGGTGATATAACTACCTAAATATTCACATGTACTAGAATAACTCATTTCCCAATAATATAATGGATAATGTCTGACATCATAATCTTTCCTTAATGGCATTATTATATGTAATCATTCATCAATAAGTATTGTATATTCCAAATACCACAATTATTTTTTTATCAGGATGCCTACCTAATGAATTAATTGATGGTATATTATGGGATCCTTCTTTAACATACTAAGTGCAACAAATTCAATATATAAAATAAATAAATAACTATACAATACAAAATTATCGTGAAAATTTAATTTGAAAGACTAGAATAAGAAATGTTTTAATTCTCCCCAATAAATTCCTAGAGACACATGATCATAAGATATGATGAGTAATATGGTTTATGGTATTAGAAAATTATATACCCAGTAAAGCACCATATTCAGCAAATAATGAAGACATTGATGAAAATACTTTTAAAAGACGACTGGATCATCGATTGAGGAAAATACCCATTTTATTTTTAAATACTTATCCAAAATAGAAATATTTATTGATTTTTAAGAAAAATATTTTATTTGAAATTATTGATAGAAATTTATTTTGTAATATTCCTGGAAAATAATATTAATGGTTGCAGTAAAAATCATTCATTCTGTAGACGTTAAAAGAAGGATTCCATTAATTTTTTTTTAAAATTACCATGTTAGGAAAATGACAGGAATATTTATTTCAAACCATTTTATGTAAAGTAAATCATGGATGAAAATTACCTTATTAAATCATTGTATAATATTAAAAAAAGTATTGAAATTTTTTTTCTGAAAATTTCTAAATGGAAGAAATGTATCGCTAACCAAATAGAAAAATGATGTCGGTATTCATTAAAAACATTATGTGTGACATTTAAGAACATGGTGAGAAGGAAATGAAAGGATGAATTGTAATTTAAAAAAATAACCAAAGGATAATAAAATAAATGGATTTTGGAATTAAGGGTTTTTTATAATCTCCTAAAATGTATATTGAAACATAAATAATCACAAATAAATATGAGATTGTTGAATAATCCCTTTGCAAGAGTTTAACATTCCGCATTGATCATTTAACTCATATATTTTATGATTGTATTAATTTTAAAATTTATTAATAAAACTTTTATGGATTATTAAATTTTTTAAATTTCTTTTATTTCATTTTAATCATGTATTGTATAGTGTTTAAATTAGTTATCTACAGTTTGGAAATTTTGGGGTCTTTCAATTTATAACCACAAAATAACATTCGTGCGATGAATGTTGTTAAAGGGGTCACAGATACATTAAATATAGAATATTAAAAATTTAAAATTATTATGTTTATACATTAAATATAATTTTAGAATCATTTTTTAATTTAATCTTTGAATAATTGTTCAAACCTCTTCATTTAGGTGGTATTGCAAACATACACAAAAGTAGTGTTATCCTTTGTAACACATGGAATTGTAATAAGGTAGATAATATACTATAATTGTGGAATTATAAACTTTTCATAAATATCATATATATTAATTAGTTCCATATTTTTGACCTTCTTTGTTAAGTGGTGATGAAAAATAATTACACCCTTATGTGGAGATGGTAGACGGTACATTGGTATGAGTAATTTTTTCAAATCTTATTTAATGGGAAGAAGAAGGAAAATGGTTATATGAGAATAATAATGAAGTTAAGTTTATTTATGAAAATATACTCATCAATTTAGGATAAATAAAACAAATTTATTGGATGTGTAAGAATAAATAAAAATTTAAAGAGTCAGTGGTGACAGTTGCCTCTTCTTTAGGAGACCACCTTTAACATACAACTTATGCCTTCTTAGAATTGTACTAGGAGAAAATAAGAAGCTCAAAAATTAATTTAAGGATTATAGGATGGTGTTTGGATATTTCATAGCCAATATGGTGGGAAAACTTCTTTTATTAAGAGTAGAGAATATGTTACCTTTTATATTTTATGGTAGGTACACACATTAAATTATTTAATAGATTTAAATAATATAAAGTGTTTTTAGTGAAATTGGAATTGATGGATAAGAATTAGATTTTAATATAATATATGGTCTAAATATATTTAACTATTAATATTGTAACAATTTTTTGTGACATATTTAAACTTATATCTGAGTTTAATACCCCCATTAAACTCTATTATCCTTAAGGGTTATGCAAAATTTTTACTCGCTTATTACTAATTATGAAAAAAATTATGTTGAAATTATCCCATAATTTTAATTATGATGATTCAAAATATGTAATATATTTTACAAGATTCAATTTTTGTTATTGGAAAAATTACTTTTAGCATATGCTCATGAAATTTAATGAAATTTTTTTTTATAAAAATGTTTGTTTTAAGAATAAAAATGATTTCATAGTAAAATAAAGTAGTTTTTTTGATTAAAATGGAATTTATTGGATTTTGTTAAATATAATTAGAATTATTTTTCTTTCAAACAAGTAAAAAACCTAATGTAACCATATAAATACTTGATCAAAATACAATAACTAAAAATAATGTTTTTTATTTGACAGAAACATTACATTGATTTCTAAATAATGAAAATATATTTCTAGGTTGAAAAATAATTTTTTTTAATATAACATATTTAATAAAAATATATTCTTGAAGAATTATTTCATAATCATGGTTGATATTATTATATTTGATATAATGTCATAGAATTGAATTTTTTCGTAAAATCAGTATTTCTTAATATTCACTAAAGTAAAATTTTTGAAAAATCTCATAGATTCACATGAATATAATATTAACTTGTTTAATTAAAATATTTAATTAATTTATACCAATTGAATTTATAAAATTTTATTATTTATGTTTTAATCACATCTTTGAATAAATCTATATGCATTATGATATTGTTTCTTTAGGAAGAAAAAAATATTTATTATAATTGAAGCTTTGGAGTGAAATTTTCTCCACTAAAAATATAACACTCTATAAATCTCCAGAATATCATCATATAAAATTATGTTGGTAGTTATTAATTATAACTTTAGGTTTTCACTTATCCCATACTATTTAATTATTTCTCCAATGTACCTTTACCAATTGAGTCATCCAATTTTGAAAAACTTATTTTATAGTGTCATGAATATGGATTGGTTAATCACATTAAGATAAATCGAGATTAAATTTTATTTCATTAATGGTGATAAAATTAATTGGTGCTATAATGTACTTCCTAAATAATAATAAATATAAAACATCATGAAATTTATAGATGAAACATGGTATTTCCAAATAAGAATCCTAAAATCATATTCTATCTATGATTTAAAAAGGCATAATTTACCAAGGAAATAATTTCCATTTCCCATTGAAACCTATAAATACCTTCCATGGAGATAAATTTAAGAAGAAAATCTCAAAAATATTAAGTTTTAAATCATTCCTTCGGTTATTGATATAACTTTTTTTCCCAATTTGAACTTATTTAATATTATCCTGAAGAATCCTTTCACAAGATTCATCACAAAAAGTTATAGGATAAAAACTCTTACCATATAATTTATTATATTTTTCCATTTTAGATCATGGATGGGAACTATTATTATTTTAAAATTACTATCATTGTGAATACAGATCCAACATACCTTGAAATTCAATTTATCAAGATCTCATCACGTCTTCTAATACTGTAAAATACCTTAAATATTTTTTATTAGTTTGAGGATGATATGAGGACCTCAAATTTAGTTGAATTTCATGATTCTTCTAAATAAGATTTTAAAATATTTATGTAAACCACAAATCATGAATCGAAAAAATCAGAAGAGAATCAATGTGATATCTAAAAATAATCATTAGTTTAGATCCATGTGTATTGATCAACAGGTATATATTAACTTATAAAAATGAAATATTTAGACCTAGTAAAATGATAAATAATATCCCATATGGAATCAATCATTCTTTTATTCTTTGGTAGTCTAATGAAAAAGCCCTCAATAATATCATCCCATTTTTACTAGGTAATAGGAAGAGGTTTCATAATTCCTGGTGGTTGTTGTCTTCCATCCTTTACATGTATGAAAACCCATTCATCATGATACATAATAGTCATTATCCAATTTCATATTTGGTCATTAAAGTTATTCCATCAAATCTGGCTATATTTTGGAGATATAAATGTGTATAAATAAATTTGAACTAGTGCTTTTGTAAAATAATTCTCTTTTCAGCTTAGTCATAAATAGGTTACATATCCTCTATCCAAATTTTAGTACTCCATATTCATAGAATAAGTCTCCAAAATTTCTATTATTCAGAATATTGATTTTATTTTGAATATTTTTATCATCATGCTTGGAAATTATTATTCCCTCCTCTAAGGATGGCTTTTCAACCATTTATAATATTAGTGATTTTTTCAATTCCATAATTATTCCCATATCTAACATTATTTTATCTGTGAATATAGTATCTTTTTCAATCTTAATTTTCTTCCAAATTTAATGTCCATTTTTATACAAATGATCACCCACATTGATTTACATTCTGGTGTCCTACTGTACTGATCAATCTTAATCTCTGAGTAGTTGAAACGATCGGTTTGGCCAAAATTGAGAAATTTCTCTAAGAAGATGTATTTCAATCATTTTTGGCTCTTATTAATTTCACATGTAATGAACCATAATCCTATCAATGAAATTGCACTACTTATAATTACTTAATGTACAATAAATCACATAAAATCACAAATAGAACAAAATACAAACTTTATAGGTGAAGAAAAAATTACATAAGAGGTATTTCAAAAATTTAAATAACTTATAACCTTGAAATAGAAACTTGACCTTGGGAATAGTAATATGAAATTTATGAATAGTAAAACAACCAAATGAATAGTAACATCACCCCTGAAAGTATAAATAAAATCTACAACTCCAATAAAGGTAAGTATAATTTAATTATATAATAGTATATGTAAATAAATATTTTAAATATTATTAATTATGTGTTGGTATTTTTGAACGACTTAAATATTAAATTAAAATTTTATAATTAATAAAATGATTTAAAATAAAATTTATTTTAAAAAATATTAATAAATTAATATTTTGTTTTCTTATGATATTAATATAATTTTATAAGGCTTTATTTTATTTATTAAAGTGTTATAAAATGAGTTATAGTTTTAAAATCTCTATTTTTCAAATAAATGATGATTCTAATTGAAAATTAAAATTTTCATATTTAGAAAATTATTTTCATAAAATGGAGTTCATTTTTGAATTCTTCTTGTTGAAAAATTGTTACGATGAATTTTTGGAATTTTTATTAAAAAATTAAATTTTTTGTCAACAGAAAAATACGGTAATTTAGGGTATAAATACATCTTAAGTTAAATACACTATTACATGAGTCATCACTAATGTAGGAACCATAGTATAGAATTAAACTTAATTATTTTAACATATTGGGAGATAATTATAAAACGACTCATATTCTTCATCCAAAATAACCAACAAATGAATAAAATATTAAAATAAAACTCCTATCATCCACTGTAAATAACACCCTTCACCTCGCACCTTCAAAATATTTATCCTTGTAAAATATCTACCCAATAAACTTAATAATCCTTTAATCCACATCTAGGAGCCATTGGTTTCACCAAAATCTCAAAACCAATCACTTTAAGGAGGGTTTCAAGGTGGATAAATCAATAGGTAAAAATCCCCTTTATTTTCTTTTGTTTTTATTTTTAATTTATTTCATTTTCATATCCTTCACTGACCTCCGATTTACAAAGTTAAATGAAAACTATAGTATCATTTATATATTATAATTATATAATATTAATGGAATATCCATCATGAAATTCTTTTTTGTCTCCCTTTAATTCCATAAATAAAAATATTTCCTTGGATGTGTTAATTTACAGAAATTATAGACGATGCATTTTCATTTTTCATTAAATCCATCAAGGCTGGTCATAATTTTTTTAATTTTAAAACAATTATAACATACTAATACAGCCTATTATAATTCTGTAATAATTATATATACATGATTTTGTTTAATAAAAAACTAGTTTGTGATGATAAAAAACAACCAAAATAATCCAAATTATTATCCCTAATGTCTTTTCTAATGATTCTTCCTCTTCCTAAAAAAATGCCATATATAACGATTTAATCTTCTAAATGTCCATTTATATCATATAAATTAAATTTTATAATTCTATTCCCAAATGAAATGAAAATCAATACTCATATACAAGTAAACTGATCATGAAAACAAAGGAAACAAACTCTCCCAAATGATAAAATTATACCTTATATCATATAAAAAAGACTATAAATTAAATAATAAAATTATAATAAATAAAATAAATGTATAAAATGTTATTAATGAATTAATTAATGGATTTAATTTGTTTCTATAGGAAATTATGTTCAAGTGCAGAAACCTTTCAGATATAAGGTGAGGCATTCTTCCCAAACATCCATTTCCCAATGAGGTTACAATTTATCTCTATTTACAACAATTTAATTATTCATTATTTCTATATAACTATTATAAATTATATATATATGTTAAAAACCCATATATACAGATCATTTTATCTTTATATTAATGGGAAATTCATGTTTTACATGGTTTTCTTCTCAATTATTCCCTGTAAGAAGACCCAATTAGAGGGAACGTCCTAATTTATTACCCATTTTCTTGTAGCATCCATAATATATTTTAAGGCACCATAATTTTTATAAAATATATAATTTCTTCATGAAAGAATATATTTTCTAATTACTATTTTTATACAAACGAATATGAAAAATAAATTTTATTATTCCAAAATAACTCATATTTCCAATGTAAAAGAAGTAGTTCTCTCAAGATTTTCTCGGTGATTTTATTATAAAATTTTAAGCTATTTCAACACATATATTAAATTTTACGATTCATTGAGATTTATATCTTATTATTATCATCTACCATATTTTATTAATTGGTTTATGACCATTTTGACTGCAGATGTTCTATTTTGATACCTTTCACCATACTACCCAAAATGGTTATTGACTAGGTTTAGAGATTGTTGAAAGTTATTTAAATTTTATATGAATATGTTGTTTATTTTTAATACCATTAATGTGAGGAATGTATTGGACATAGTATGTGATTGGTGGGTCTCATGATATCCCCTCAATGCATCAGTAGGTTACCTGAAAAAAATAAATGTTTTTTGGAAGGGTCCGTAATCATTTATTTCCATGTGTCTTGGTTGAGGCCATAATGATGTGTTTATAATATCCATTGTATGCATTCCTTAATTATGATTAGTAATTTATTATCCATGTCAATATTAAAATAATATAATATCCATTCTTAATCTTCGTTCTCATGTGATTATTTTTATGGCATTATTTATTCAGATTTTATTCTTACGATATTATATTCAAGTTTATATTCAAATGACATGTTTTTTAGTCACTCACCAGGAATTATTCTTTATATTATATTATACTGCATTACTTAAACTTTTTTATCATAATATCATCCATTTATTATGATTTATTTTTTCCCCAGGATACAAATATGTATATTATGAATGACTGAAAGAGATAATCTAGTAGTTATAGACATTTCAAATGGTGTTTTATGTATTTTTTCTCTTTTGAAGTTGACATTTAAAACTTTGGTTGGTATCTTGTTTTCCTAAAGTAATAAACTATTCCATCCTTCAAGATGTATCTTACTCTCTTATTATAACAATGTAATTAAGTAATACACTTACTCCAAGAAATTGGGATCTGGGTCATTTAATTTGGAATAATTGAAATATTATGAGAATCCTTGGAAACTGGATTTATAATATATAGATTAGGGAACATAACCCTAAGTTATAATTTGTGGAAAATTATAGAATAAAATCCTTTAATTTTAGTATGGTAGAGGTTATTTGGGGTTTCTTGGAAATAAATACCAGTCTGGTTACTACAAGTAGATTTGGTTTTAGAAGAGATTTACCTAGTGGTATGAACTCCAAAAAGGTATCACATGCCTGACTCAAGGTTACCTGGTACACGAAAATAGGCCATACTATGCACCTGATTTGAAATTCCTAGGGGTTATGCATAGGATAATTTACATTATCATTTCAAACCATTTTGTAGACTGAGAAATAATACAATATGTCTTATGAAGTCAAGGAGAAACAAGTAATGAAAATTGTAAAAGGGGAAATAATGAATTAAAGGAAGGATAAAAAAGGGAAATTTCAAACATGGAATACTTATGGAATTAAAAACTATAATTCCTTCTATAAATGGAAAATATGTCTATTAAAATTATAGAAAAAAGTCAATGAATCCCATTATTGAAAGGAAAAAATAAAAGCAACCAATGTTCAATGCTACAATTGTAGGGAGATGTTACACTATAAAAATTATTTTCCTAAGATTCATGGAAACTTTCCCCAGAAATGGATAAGGGACAAAGGATAAGCTTATGAAATGAAAAATTCAATGGTTTATGTATCTTATGATTTTTTAATAGGTACTTGAATTATTTTCACAGACTTATGCAATGATATATTTGATTATGGATCATCGCATTTTTTATATCTACATAGTTTTGTAATAATATTAAATATTTCCATTTTGATTTAATAAAGGAGTTATTAGTCAACACTTCTAAGGGATGTGTTATTGGAATAATGAAGTGTCGTTAAATCCCTTTTATTACACATAAACATGATTTAGTTTAAAAACATATCACCATATATATTTTTGGTTCTAATATAATCATTTTTTTCAACAGGGTTTCAAAATTTGATGTGAAAATATATTGTAAACAGAATAAAGTTACAATTTTCAAGGAAGATGCAGCATCCCAAATATTTATAGAAGAAACATCATCATTTAGTTCTTATCTTGGTCCACCTTCAGTAGATCTTCAAAATAAAATTATTTGGGAGGGAGAGAAAAAATAAACTATGGATCATCAAATTGAAGATGTACCTATTGTGAAAGAATACATTGATTTATTTTTGGAGGATTTACTTGCACATCCTTTAGAGCAGGAAGTGGAGTTCTCTATTGATTTAATTCATGGTGTATGACCTATATCAATTTATCCTTATAGAATTGAAAACATGAAATTAATAGAGATTAAGAAACAACTAGTTGAATTTATTAATAAGGGATTTATTCCCCCTAGTGTTTCAATATGGGGAGCCCCTGTTGTCTTTTCCAAGAAGAAAGATGGATTCATGAGGCTATGCATTTATTATAGAGAAATCTATGAAATTACAATAAAGAACAAGTATCCTCTTCCACATATTGATGATTTATTTGATCAAATTAACAGAGCTCAATATTTATCAATGATTGTCTTCTGGTTTATAAATACTCAATTGTGTGTGAGGAAGGAAGATATTTCGAATAGTACATTTCAAACTATGTATTGATGTTACGATTTTATAGTAATTCCATTTGGACAGACTAATGGACCCTCTTTTTTAATGGTTCTAATGAACAGAGTGTTCAAATAATATCTTGATAATTTAGTTGTTTTATTTACAAATTATATGTTGTTATATTCTAAAATTTATGAGAACCACTAGCAGGTTATTCTTGATACTCTTGAATGAAAATATTTATATGGGATGTATAGAAATTTGGAATTTTGGATTCAAAGAGATTAATTTCCCTACCATAATTTCTTAAAGGACGAAATTAGAATTGATCCAACAAAGAAAATGGTGGTTCAGGATTGGAAAACACTAAAAAACATAACCATGGTATGTAGTTTTATTGGATTAGAAGTTTACTATTATCATTTCATTCATAATTATGCCTGATCACCCAACCCATTAACCAAGATTACTCGTAAAAGGGGTTATGTTAGTATAGAAGAAACAATGTGGAGATTGTTTTAATGAATTGAGTAGGATATTAGTAAATTCTCTGACCATGACTCTACTATTGTGAAATGTTGGATTTGTTATTTATAGTGATGTTTCAATGAAAGGACTTGGTCTTTCCCTTATCCATAATGATAGAGTTATTTTCTATGCAGCAAGGCAGTAAAAAACTCAGGAATATAACTATCCATATCATGATCTTGGTTTAGAATTTGTAATGATATATCTAGAAAAATAGAGATATTATCTATGTCGGGAGAGATGTTAAATATACACATCTCATAAGATTTTGAAATACATCTTTTCATTGAAATAATTTAGCATGAGGAAAAAGATATGGCTCAATATACTAAAGTATTATGATCTTTTAATACACTACTACCAAGGTAAGGTGAATAATGTAGCATATGCATTGATTATGAGGAATCATGGTTTTCTGAAAAACATGATAATCGACAAAGATCTTGTGTACTTGTATGTAGTAGATGGGCATGGGAATTACCAAGTAAGGTGAAAAAATAATTATTTTTTCAATTGGATTCCCAAAAAAAATTATGGGAAAGGATTAAAACTTCTTAGTATGACGATGAGAATATTTAATATAAAATTAATGTTTTAAAGGATGGCATGTTTAATGAAATGGTGTATGAAGATGGAATTTTAAAATTTGGGAGGAGGCTATGTTTTCCCTCTATTACCTAGCTAAAAAGGGAGTTATTGGATGATCTCATTACTCAAATTTCTCTATGAACCCTAGTAGTACTAAGGTGTATAAATATTTTTTGTAATATTTCTGATGGGATAATATAAACTGTGAAATTTTTTATTATGTATTGAGATGTTATTTCTTTCAACAGGTGAAGGATTAATGAAAAAAATAATAGAGGAGTCACATAACCTTTTCATATTAGTACCTGGAAATGGGATGACATCACTTGGTATTTTTTTACTTGATTACCATAAAATCCAAGAAATATGGATACAATTTGGGCAATTTTTGACCGACTTACCATATCTTCTTATTTCCTCTCTATAAGGGATGATTTTCAACTAGAGCACATTTAATTACTCTATATTAATGATTTTGAAAGATGTCATGGAGAACTGATTTCAATTGTGTCCTATCATGATACATGATTTTCTTAACAATTATGGAAATGACTTCAGAATGATTGGGATACTGAGCTTCATCTGAGTACCACATATCACCAACAAATTGATTGGTAGACTGAAAAGTCCATTAAAAAATCAGAAGGAATGTTTATACAAATCTAACATGACTTTCAAGGTATGTTGGATGAGAATTTACATTTGGTATAATTTTCCTAAAAATTATATTTTCCTTTCAATTATTAAAATGGAACCATCGGAAGCATTGAATGGAATGGGATTTCGTACACCATCTTGTTGGGATGATGTTGGTGAAAGTAATTTTAGAGGCTAAGATTTTGTGGGATAAATCAATGGAAAAGGTATGTAGTATTCAAGCCTATACCAAGGAATCTCAATGTAGGGAAAAGATCCACACTGATAATCGAAGGAAGGAATTGTAATTTCATGTTGCAGATCATATTTTCTTTGAAGTATCTTCACAAAAGGGTGTTATAATATTTGGGATGAAAGGGAAACTGAGCCCCATGAATATTGGATATTTTTTAATCCTATAGAGATTTAGGGTTTCAAATTTTCATTTAACGATGCTACCTAGGCTTTATAAAGTATGCAATGTGATCCAAATCTCATTGATAAGGATATATATTCTATACCCATCACATATTCTAACATTAGAAGAAATAGTCATTGAGCCTTATTTATATTACTATGAAGAGCCTCTCTGGGTTCTGGATAATAAATAATTGGTTTTGATTAATCAAATGACTTGGATAGTAAAGGTAGTTTGGAAAATCATAAAATTTAAGACGAGATATGGGAACTAGAGGAATTTATGATGAATTACTTCCCATATCCTTTATGAGGTTACATTTTGGAAAATATGAGGATGAAATTATTGTTGGATGGTAGAATGTGATGGACCATAATTCTATTAATGGAGTTTCCCTTATTATGTTTATTTATTATAGTATATGTCAAATAAAATCACATAGCATACATAAAAAAATTTATAAATGAATAAAAAATGAAATAAGTGGTATTTCATGATGTTAGGGGACCTATACCGATGAAATAATAACATTACCTTTGGAAGGGTTGTAACACCCAGATATTTTTATGAAATATTTTCTACAAATAATTTTAATTCTTCAATCACATGCATTGATAGAAATAACTAGTTTAAATGAATTATGATATGGCCTCTGTATAAAATTTCAATTCTAACAAAGCCGTTAGGTTATCGACAATAAATATAATTAACTAATGAAAATGTTTGGTAAAGTCATTTGCTACCAATTATTTATCAAAAATATAAATCAATTATATATTAAATTTTATTTGTATTAGTACATTGATTAAATTTATATAGGTAAATGAAATTATTGAAATATATATGTTACATACATAATTAAATATTTTTTTACATTCATCCAATAAATATTTTTTTCATAGGGTATGAATAATCCCAATTTGATTTATAAAAACCTATATTTTCAAGAAGGGTAATTTTATACCATTTAAGCGAGAAACCCTTCTAAATTAGGATTTTGACACATAAATAAATTTTATATGAAACTATAAACATGTTATTTGGAAGTTAGATATAAAAATTTACTTTTTATGAAATTTTAATATTTTTATGATAACTTTTAAATTCTAATGAATTGTTAAAATAATGTAAATTTTAATTAAAACTAGTCTTTTAATAAAAATATGTTACATGGTAAAATTTTAAATTTTAATTAAAAACTTTTATTTTAATCAATATTTGGAAAATTTTTAAATTTTATAACCCATTCTGCATTTTTGAAAACATGATTAATTTTAAATTATTTACTACAAATTCTATGTTTTTAATCTTGAAAAATGGATTCCATATCAGTAGGTCCAAATTATGTAAATATTTTTTTGGGCATTTTAAATAGTAACATTGGTAGTTTTTGTTAATATTGTAAAATGGAAAAATGATTAATTTATGGTTCGACTACTATTATAAAATTACCCTACAACTTGTATTAATATCCTTGGATTAGTGTGTTTTGACTTAAATCCTCCTTGGGTCTTAATTGTGTCCTTTGGATGCCAATTGGACGAGACTAGAACATTTAATTTTTTTATTTAAATAAAAGTTTAATATATCTCACTCAAATTTTAATGACTTTTTATTTATAAAATATGGTTATATAGAATATAAGTTCGATTATAAATGTTAAATTGAAATATAAATTTTTTTTCTTTATCATGGTTATTTATTTATAATTTTTAGAATATAAATAATTACCTTAACGACTTATGATTTGATAATATAAAAAGTTATTAATTGATGAGAAATCAATAAAAAATAATTCTTACAATACTAAAACCATAAAAAACCAAATATTTGGCCAAATATTATAGGTCATGTACATCTCGATAATAGACATTGAAGTGTCAATTTCATAACCATTTGGAGTCATATAAAAGAGATTGAGATAGTTTTATTTTTTTCTTTAAAGTGATTTTTAAGGAGTCACATTTATAATTTAATAATTTTAAAATTTTAATGCTGGATTCTGAAAAATATAAATTTTAATAATTATATTCTTATTAAATCTAGTAGATTTTTTTTCATCATAGTACTTTATTTTTGATTTTTATTCACCAAATAAGTAGACAAAATAATTACACAATAGTGATGTAATAATTATTTTATTAATGAAGGTACCTAATAAATTTTATTAATAATATTAAAATAAATATTATTTTGGTTAATCAATATATAAAATGAGTTTTCTATTTTACCTTTATCTCTTATGAAAATAATGAAATAGTTTTCCTGAAGTTAAATTGTTATCTTTTTTTAAAAAAAAAATGAATTGTATAATATCAAAATTTACACGATTACTGGTTTGTCAAAATATTGTTTTATTAAATTATTAAAAAATCATAAAAAAATCTCAAGAAAATATTTAATAATTATTATATGCTCTAAAATTTTCTAATTTACTTATTTACTGTCTATTTGAAATCGAATAAGTAAATATTTCACCCTTTTAATATTGAAATATTTGTTATCTTTATTAAAATTAAATATAATGACTATGTGTAAGTTGAAATAATAATGTTTATATTGACATAAAAACTTGTCTCAAATTTAGTTTTTGTTGAGATTAAACCCCTATCTCATATCTTCTTTGATTTTGGGACATTTTTTGGGTTTTTGGAAAGGGGTTTATATTATTATAAATTAATTTTTTTGGAGATCCAAAAAGTATCCCCACATCAATTTTTAAAGGGAACCTAATCCCTCACGTATTCAATTCACTCAGAGCCTCTAATATCGAACATACCATACAATTTTACCTTATCAACATATATAGTTGCAAAATATAGGTTCTGGTATTCATCAAAGACCATTTCAAGTGATCTAATAGAAGATATAGAGAAAGAACGTCGATGAAGTGGTAATCTCCTCTACAGATTTTTTAAAACGTATTTCTTCTTATAAATTTTCTTTATGAGTTGTTTAATTATAATGTTATGACTCCAGTATCAATTGTATACTGATCTTTTAATATAAAATAACCATATTTCAACTTCTATCCATCCTTTTAAAAATGAAATCACCACATGTGCGAACGTATGAATTACCGTCTCCCCGTGGTGGTGTAATATATTTTTCACCGCCACCTTACATGGATCAGTTTAATGATTGAAAAAATTAATATATATTATTATTAAAAAAAAGATATGGATTCTTATATATTATACATCATCGAATTCATTACCATTCAACAGTTTTGGGAATGATGTTATCGCTCGTGCTTACGTACGGTCCACCATCCCCACTTTGCGATGAAATTAATTCAACATGATCTTAATTAAATTATGATTATATAATTATATAGAAGGAATACATATGGTATTTATTTTGTTAATATTATTTCTAAATGTTATAACTATTAACTAATAAGGAGAACCCAAATTATTTGATAAAACTTTCCTAAGAATATAAAGTAGTTAATATCCGAATTACGAGTAAGAATGAAATGCTATTAACAAACATATGATAATATTATCATATATGATACCATAAAAATTACTATGATTCTCGAACAAGTCAATGAATTATTTTAATCATTATACAGGAGTTTTGGATAAATATGAAAGATAATGGACCTATGTTAAGGGACAATTTTTCAATCTCATTATTATTCGAGATTGTTTATTCATAAGTTGTTTCTAAGGCATATTTATCGTCCAAATACATATTACCTAAATATGTTATACTATTTATATTCTTTGACTTTTTTTAAATTCAATTTCTCCCATTGGTGAATTTTTACTAAATTGTATGAAAATAATCTTTTGTTGTTGTTCTTTACGAGGTACATTTTCTTTTTCCAACAATCGTATGAGGAGAATTTTTTTTAACTTATACAACATGAATGAATTATTATGTCTTCATAGTGCCTTATTTCTATGAATATTCCTCTATAATATTTCAAGTATATTTTGAAATAAATTCTTTTCTTTTAAAATGTATTGGCTTTTTTAGAAAAGTAAATATTTTTGAATAAGAAAAGGTATTTATCTCAAGAATTAATATTAAATGTTTTATTAAAATTATTTTCCATCTAAGATAACATTCCTTAAATAAGGTTATATTTCTATCCCAATTATTAATATGTATTTATTGTATTTATGATGGAATGATATTTATGAAATCCATTTTTTATATCGATTATGATGGAATGATGTTTAAGAGAACCATTTTATTCTTTGGATGATGCTATGATGAATAATTTATGTTTTTGTGGAATAGGTAAGAATGAATTTATTTTAAGGTGGGTGGGACCTACATATCCCTCAAATTAACTGGGTAATGGTTTATATTTGATGATATAGAGATCTATGGAACATGTAATTGTCTTAGTTTAGTAATATATTGCTGGAATGAGGAGTGAATTCGGTTGAGTAATGGAATTTTTACGCTATAATGGTCTCGATAATGATCCTTGACTAATATGAAATGTTTTTCAAGGTTGATGTGTTAGCCACAAAACATAATCTTTTACGTTATATATTTTTTGATTATGTTCATTGATTCTTATTACTTTTATGATTTATCCCATGCCATGATATCATAATATTTTTTCATATATAGGATAAGATTTTCAAATTTTATGTTCTTATGTATTATGATTTTGATATGAATGATATCTCCCTTATTTTACCTTACTGAGAATTTTGGATCACCATTTCATATGTTTCTTTACCATAGGTCATAAAGAAGGATATTAAATAAGATATATAAAAAATGTTTCTAGTAATGATGATAAAGATGTCCTATGAACCGGCTGTTTATGTTTCTCAGTTTCTAAGGACACACTAATTATATGGTCCTGTCTTTGTTTTGATATATATTTTGTAGTGAATATTCATACATTTTGGAGTAATATAAATATCTGTAAATTTTGGTGCATTATAGTTTGTATCATAAGAGAGTATTAGTTAATCTTTGGAAACTAGGATGAGAAAAACATAGTAAGAACCCAAAGTATAAGACGATGTATAAATTATAATCCTAGTGTATTAGAAATGATCATGAATAACCTAGAATAAAACCTAATGCATCTTAAATTGATATTTTATTCTTAATTACGTATTTTTCTTTATATTTAGTGTTGCTCACACAACAATTATTTGTTATAGTAAATGTATTTACCCCGAAGGAACCATGGTAATGCTAAATGCAATGGGAAATTTGATGATTGTCCTCATGAGAATTTTTTTGTGGGAGTTGGAATGAAAAATTTTGTAGCTATGATCATGAATTTTTTTCAAGATATGAATCATACAGGACATCCCAATAAGAAATGGAGGGAAAAAATTATATTGATTACTTCATGAGGTTGAATCCACCTTCCTTCAGTGGTTATTCTGATTCATTAGTGGTTGAAAAGAGGATCAATACCAATGAAAAGATGTTTTTTTAGTTATCCAATGTTCAAAACATGACAAAGTCATATTCCAAATTTATGGTTAGAATGGTGAAGCTGAGAAATGGTGGAACCTTATCAAGAATATTATTCCAAGATATGAAATTCCATCCATGGAATGGGAAGAGGTCAGTATCTTATTTTTCAATAAGTACTTTATTCATATTCATAAAAAAATGATGGAGAAGGTGTTCCTTCAGCTTAAGAAAAAAGATGATGATTCTGTTGGTACCTAAAAATAAAATTTTAGAATACATGAAAGGAACCATTCTATAATTATTATCCAACATCAGAGTAAAATTAATCAATTTTTAGTGGTGTGAAGCCAAGTCTCCAAATGGGATTAGACATAAGGGACTTCAATAGCTATGAATAAATTGTTTTATGTGCTCTTTAGTTTTAGATTGAGATTAGAGTAACCCATTTTTCTACTCGGTTTAATAAGAATATACTAATGGAATTCAAGTGAAAATATAAAGAAAATATTGAACATAAGACTCATTTTTTTCTTATGATTAAATTGTGCAGAGAAACATGGTTGGAATTTTCTTAATGAGACTAGTAAAATTTTTAAATTCGGAATAGATGGTCATCAAGAAATTGAATGCCTAAGTGATGCCAAAAATATATTTAATTTTGACAATAGATAAACGGCTACACAGAATACACCTCCTATTCTTAAATATTAAAAGTGAGAGGAAATGGGGAATTATGCCAATAAATTACATAATATATGGGTTAATGATGATATCGATGTCAGAAAACTCTTAAGGCTAATGGCAAAGAAAATACACATGCAATCAATGTCAATGATGTGGAGCATGACAATGAAGTGGTTAAAGGTACACTTACCATCCAATATGAAGTAGAAATTTTTTTATTTGATTCTGGATACACAAAATATTTTATTTCTAAATTATTTTAATAGGGGTTTTTCTGTATTACGTAAAAAATTAGATGTTGGGTTAGCTATGAAAAATCTTAATAGAACAATGTTCATATGAAAAGTTTACAATTAGTCTCTGGTTGATGTTTTTGGGAAACTACTTCCTGTAAATATTTTGATCATTTATATAGATGAATTTTATATTAATGTTGGCATGGATTTGGTTTCTATATATGCATCTCATATCGATTTCCGAGGAAGGGAAGTCACAGTTCATATTTCGGTTCAATCTATGATTATCTATCAGCACAAGCATGAATATAACCTTCTGGAGGAAATTTTTTTATCTTATGGGTCTTGATTGCTAAAAATAAATGTTATTTGTTTCAAATGGTTTGGGAGACAGTCACAATTAAGAATACAACTATTATATGTGAGTTTTATATTGTCTTTCGGAAACAAATATCAAGGTCTTCCCCCAAATCGTGAAGTGATTTTTTAATATAACTCATACTGGGTGCTATACATGTTTCAAAGACACATTAAATAATGTACCTAATTGAGTTGTATGAATTAAATAAGAAACATAAAGAGAATATTAACAAGGGATTCATAATATCTTTTTCATCTTCATGGGGTGCACTAGTTCTATTTATTAATAAGAAATATGGATCAATGAGACTATGAATTAATTATCAAAAACATAACAAGATCACTATCAAGAACAAATATCAACTTCCCTACATTGATGACTTATTTATCCAACTACATGGAGCTCAATACTTCTCAATAATCTATCTACATTTATTATATCATCAACTGACTATCGAGAAATAAGATATACCAAAGATGACATTCCTTACAAGGTTTGGACCCTATGAATTTATAATGATGCCTTTTGGTCTTACTAATTCTCCATCTATCTTCATAAATCTAATAAATAGAGTCTTTAGATTCTATCTTGATTATTGAGTGTTAGTATTTATATACAATATCATTGACTATTTTAAGTGAATGTTATAACACAAATATCACTTGAGAATTGTACTAATGACCCTCAAAAATGAGAATATTCATGAAAACTTTACCAAGGGTGAATTTTTCCCACGGAAGGTTACATTTTTGGGTCACATAATCTCAAAAGAGGGGATATTAGTAGATCAAGTAAAAATAAATGTTCTGGAAAGTTTGTTGAGAACAAAAACAGTAACTAAGATATGTTGTTTAATTAGTTGGTATAGATATTGTCGACGTTTTGTCAAATATTTTTTATGAATATATAATCCACTAACCATGTGGACTCAGAAGGAAGTTAAGTTCGTGTGAACAATGGAATGTGAAAGGAATTAAAAATGGATCAAATGATGTTTATCTAGTGAACCTATGCTCACACTTCCATGTAGTGGAGAATGGTTTTGTGATATACAGTTATGGATCCAAAATGGGGATGGGTTGTTTCCCCATGTAAAATGATATGGTTATATATTATGCCCCTTGGAAATTGAAAATCCATGTGAAAAATTACCAAACTCTTGATTTGGTGTTAGCTGTGATATTATTTTCATTAAATATATAGAGGCCTCATCATTATGGTGAAAGTTGTGATATTAATACTGATCATAAATGATTAAAGAATATTTTAACATAAAAGGATCTGAATATGCGTCAAAGTAGATGGTTGGAGTTGATTAAATATTATGACTACTCAATACATTACCACCTTGGGAAACAGAACAAGGTGGAAGATGTTTTGAGTCAAAAGGACCATACAAGCCTATCCATGATGAGGATCACAAAGAATCCAATATTTTTGGATTTGAAAAGGATGAATCCTGAAATTTTATGGGAAGGGGAGAAATATTACCTTTCTCAAAATAATTTTCAACCATGTATACAAGTGAAGATTAAAAAGGTGAAAAAAGAAGATGTAGAGCTAAAAAAGAAGGTAAGAATTGTTCCTAAATTCACCCTTGATTGCGATGGAATAATAAGGTCTTAGAATCAGTTTTCTATTCATCCCATACCAGAATTAAAGAAGGATCTATTGGATGAGGTTGATAGTTCTTCACTTTCTTTTTACTCTAGAAGCACAATGATGTATAAGGACCAGAAAGAGAATTCCTGGTGGGATGGCATGAAAGGTGATATTGTCGAACATATCACTTGATGCTTGGTTTTTTAGTAAGTTAAGGATATGAGACAAAATTATATGGGGATGTCATAACCCTTATCCATACTAGAATAGAAATGAGAAAAATCACTATGGACATTGTTGCCAGAATTCCCAAAATATCCAAAGGCGATAATGCTATATCGATTATAGTTGATCACTTTACGAAGTCAAAAAAAATCATTTCTATTAGAGAGGATTCCCTCTCAATAAAATTTCTAGGATATATATAAATAAAGTTGTATGATTTCATGGTGTATGACTTTCCATTATCTCTGATCGAGGTATGTTTTTTACCAAAATGTTCTGGAGAAGTATTCTATAGGCTATGGATACAGAGTAATGTTTTAGCACTTCTTATCATCCTCAAATAGACAGTCATCTGAGAGAAAAATTAAAACACTAGATGTCTCATTGAGATCTTGTTCTATAGATTTAAAAGGTAGTTAGGATCAACCACTACCTTTGGTGGAATTTTATTAAAATTATAACATTCAATCTAGTATTTAGATGTATACATATCAATTCATTTAAGGAATGATGTTAAAAATTTCAACTTTCTAGGATGATGTTTGGGAATGAAATCAATTAGGAGTTGATCTTTTTCATGAAATATCCGATAAGTTCAGATCTATTCAACAACACATAATAGTAGCTCATAGTCGAAAGAAAAGTTATGATGAAAACTGAAGAAAAAACATAGAGTCTGAAGTGCAGGAAAAGGTGTTTCTAATAATATCTCCCAAGAAAAGAGTAATGAGATTTGGAATGAATAGAAATTTGAGCCCTAGGTATATCATTCCTTTTGATATTCTTGATCGTGTTGGGATGTCATCTTACCAATTGTGGCTTCTACAAAATTTTTCACAGGTTATTGATGTGTTCTATGTATATCTTCTGGGAAAGTACATACTCGATCCTTCACATGTACGAAACTGAGAATTCATACAATGGGAGTAAAATATTTTTTATGAAGAATAACCGATAGAGATTTGGGATTGTAGAAAAAAAAGTTATGTGAAACCCGACCTCTCTTTTGCTTAATGTTTTATTACTGAACCACCAATTTGGGGAAGCTTGGTGGTAACTTTATGATATTATTAAAGAGATATTTTCTCATATATTTGTATCCATGGGATTAATATCGAAGGTCAAATTCAGTTTAATGGGGGTTGAATGTAACACCCAGATATTTTTATAACATATTATTCTAAATAATTTTAACTATTCAATAGCCTGCTTTGCACATAATCCTAAATTTAAATGAACTGTGAGAAGAAATTAGTGAAGAATGACCATTTTAACTGATCTGTTTGGTTAGCGAGAATAAATATAACTAACTTATAAAAATTTATGGTGAATTCATTTATTAACAATTATTTTTGAAAAATATTAATCTGTTATATATTTTTATTTTTTTCTAGTATGAATAAATTTAGTGAATTACTATTAGTAAGTTAAATTAATAAAATATCTATGTCATATACTTAATTTTTTTTGATATTAATATAATCGACATTTTTATCATATGGTATGAATAAACACTATTTGATGTTTAAAAACCTATATTTTTTAAAGGACAATTTCCAATCATTTAATGGAGAACCCATTTTAAATTAATATTTTGACACATTAAAAAGTTTTATTTGACAATATAAATGTTTTATTTATAATAAGGATATACACATTTACTTTGTATTAAATTTAAGTATTTTTTTGATAACCTTCAAATTTTGATAAATAGTAAAAATACCCTAAATTTTAATTGAAAACATGTTTTTTCTTCAAAATAATTTGTATGCTTGAATTATAATATTTAATGGTTTAAAATTATAAATATAATATACTTTTCTCATTGAATATAATGTATGTAATTAACATTAATTTTACTTTGAACTTCAAAATAAAAACATTTTAATCTTTTGCAATGTTTTAACTTTTAAGACCCGTTTTTTGTTTCTGAAAATGATATTATATTTTAATAAATTATAAAAAATTCTTCGTTTTGAAATTTGAAACTATTATTCCATATCTTTATGTCCTAATTAAGTTAATATATTTTTTATTTGGGAATTATGAGTAGTAACTTCGAATATTTTAATTAATATGGTAAAAGGGTAAAATGGATAATTAAGTGTTATAATACTATTATAAAATTACCACAAAACATGTCTTAATATCATTGGAAGAGTCTGTTTCTACCTAAATCATCCTTGGGTTGAAATGGTTTCCTTCCAAAGCCACTTGGATGAGAATATGACATTTAATTTATTTTATTCAATAAGAAGTTTAATAAGTCTCATTCAAATTTTAAAAACTAAATCACTTTTATATAATGTTATGGAGAAGAAATATTCGATTATAAATTCAAATCATAAATTTTAAAGGTTTTTAATTATTATTGAAATATATTTTAAATATTTGGAAATAAATTATTACTTTAAATACTTATACTTTGATGAGGTAAAGATTAATTAATTGAAGAGAAATCTATAAAACAATTTTTATTAAAATATTAATAACCACAAAAGACCCAAAAACATTACCAAATATTATTTTTTCATGAATATATTGACTATTACCATTCAAGGGTCTAGTTAGTTACCATTTTGATCCTTATATAAGAAATTTTGATACTTATATTATTTTATTTAAAATGAGATAAAAGATTTCACATTCCTAATTTAATACGTATAACATTTTAAATGTTATATTTTTTAGAAGTTAAGTTCAACTAGTTGTATTATGATGACAGGTAGTAGAATTATATTCATAATAGTATTTTATTTTTTATTTTTATTGAACAAATAGTTATACTAAATAATTATACAAAATTAATGTAATAATTATTTTATTAATGAAGATATCAAATAAATTTTATTAACAATATTTAAATAAACATAATTTAGGATAATTAATATATACAACGAATTTTTAATATTACCTTGAATTTTTTTTATATAAATAATATTTGGTTCAAAGATAAATTTTTTTCTTAATATTTTTAAAGATCAATGAATTAAATTTTATCCAAATTGAAAATATTATTTTTTTATAAAAACAATGTTTTATTAAATTTTTTAAAATTCATAATTTTTTTAAATAGAGAATAATAGTTATATAGTCTAAAAGTTTCTTGTTTACTTAATTATAGTTTAATTGACATCAAATAATTATATATTTCACCCTTTTAATATTAAAATATTTGTTATCTTAATATATGTTATAAAGAATAACTTTGTTTTAATTAAAATGATAATGTTTAAATTAACATAAACACTTGTCTAATGGATTGTTTTATAATATTAAAACCATATGTCATATCATCTTATAAATTTCTACATTTTTAATGTTTTGGTTAGGTTTTGATTTTATTAGAAATAAGTATTTTTGGAGATCTCAATAGTTCCCCTAACCGGATTTATAAAAGGGAACCTCCCCCCTCCCCTATTCACTTCTCTTTGGGAGTTAAATCTCATCTATAAACTAATATTTTCCCTTATAAACTTCCTTAGTTACATTCTAGAGGTTCTGGTCTCCTTCAAAGACCGTGTCTAGTGCTCTAATTAGATATTTAGAGGAAGCACATTGAAGAAGAGGTAATATCTTCTACCGAATCGTTCAAAATTATTTATTCATCTACTTAATCTTCAATAGTAATTTAAATATAATGTAATAACTCAAATTTCACTTATATATTGAGATTTTATTATGATACAACCATTTTCCACCTTTTATCAATCCTATTAAAAATTAAATCACCACACGTGCATAAGTACGTCTTTCCATCTCCAAGCCTTGCTGTAATATTTTTTTACCCCCACCTTACTTGGAGGGGTATAATGAAGGAAATAAGAACTATATATTATTATTATATCAATATATTAATTCTGGAATATTATATACTAACAAATTCAATACCATTCAATAATTATGGGAATGATATCATTGCTCATGTGTACGTACGACCTACATCTCCACGATGAGATGTGATTCATACTTCATGATCTTCATTAAAGTATGACTAGATTAATGTACATTAGGAATAAATAAGTTATATGTTATGTTAATATAATTTTAAAATGATATAACTATCACCTAATAAGGGGAACCAGAACATAATTGACAAAACATACATAAGAACACAAATCACTAAATATCTAAATAATGAGTAACAATTAAATTTTATTAATAAAAGGATGATAATATGATCATATATGATATCCAAAAATTGACTATGATTTTCTAAAAATTAAATAAAATTATTTAAATAATTATATACGAGGTTCAAATACATACTAAGGATATTAGACCAAATGTAAGGGATAATTTTTCAATCTCATTATTATCTGAGATTGTTTATTTATAAGTATTTTGTGGGGTATATTTATAATCCACATACATATTCTATAAATATGTAATACTATTTCTATTATTATACTATTTTTAATGTTATTCTTACTCATTTTTTATTTTTTACTAAAAATAAGGAATCAAATTTTTTTTGTTATTCAATACGAGGTACTTTTTGACTTTTCTGGAAATATTAGAAGGTGAATGTTTTTTAACTTAGATGACATGAACAGGTTATTACGTCTACATACTACCTAATTTCAATGAATCATTCTATACAATATTTCATTTTTATTTTTAAATTACTTGGAATTTTGAGAAAATAAAATTTTTTTGAAGAAGAAGAGATATTTTTCAAAAGAATCAACATCAAGTGTTTTGTCCAAATTATTTTCCACATAAGATTTAATTATTTAAATAAGTTTATATTTCTATCTCTATTATAACTATAGTTTCACTATTTTTATGATGGAATTATATTTATAAACTCCTTATGCTTTATTTGGATTATAATGGAATGATGGTTAAGAAACCAGTTATATTTTTTGGGTTATGCTATGATGAATGATTTATGTTTTTGTAAAACACATAATAATGATTTCATTATTAGATGTGTGAGACCTAGATATTACTCCAATTATTTGGGTAAATATTTATATATCAATAGATAGACATGGATGTAATGGGAAATGATCTCAGTTTAGTAATACCTGGTTAGAACATGGAGTCAACTCAGTTCAATAATGGACTAGGTATGCTATGATGATCTTGCAAATTATCCTTAACTAATATGAAATGATTTTATATTCTTATGTGCATTCCAAAGAACTTCACGTCTTATGTTATGAATTTTGGGATTATGTTCACTGATTCTTGTAGTCTTTTATGATTTATCCCACAATATGACATCACGATATTTAGTATGCAACATACTATTTTCAAATGTTATGTCATTAGGTCTTATGATTTTTATATGAATGATATCTCCCTTTTTTCCATTAATGAGGACTTTAGCTCACCCTTTCATATGTTTCTTTTCCTCAGGTCATGAATAGGGGTATTAAATAAGATATGTATAATAGGGGTCATATTATGATGATGAATATGTCTTATAAACCTACTGTTTTTATTTCCTAGTTCCTAAATACACTATACTTATAAAATCTTGTCGTGGTTTTGATATCTTTTTTAATATTTTTTTTAATTTTGTAGTTGTATAAATGTATGTAAAGTATATGGTGTTATAATAGTTATATAAAACATATGTATATTACACTGGATAAACAAATATTAACCTCACCCATAAAATTATAAATAAAATTTATGAATCTTATAATTTAAGGTTTACTATAATTATATCATTTTATAAGTAAAAAATATTTTTTAAATTTATTAATTATGTATTGGTGTTTTTATAAGTCATAAATTCTTAATTAAAATATTATAGTTAATAAAAGGATTTAAAATAAATTTTATTAACCTAAAATATATTCGCAAATTAATGTTTTGTTGTGTTATGATTTTATGATAATTATATAAGACCATAGATAATTTTTTAATGTGTTATAAAATGAGTTATAATTACAAAATCTATATTTTTCAAGTAAGTTATGTTTTTTAATAAAAATTAAATTTATCTAATTTAAAAAATTATTTTCATAAAATAGAGGTAATTTTTGAATTCTATAAGTCAAAAATTGTGATGATGAAGATTTTGGATTTTTTGAAATTTTGAATTTTTGTTGAATAATAAAATACAGTAATTTGTCGTATAAATACATTATATGGTTAATACACTATTAATTGAGTCATTGGTGATGTAAGCACCATAATATCGAACTATAATTCATTATTTTAATATATTTGGTGATAATTCTCAAACTATTCATACTCTAGATCCAATATAATAGTCAAAAGTATAAAATATTCAAAAAACACTAAGCTCCCCCACTATAAATACCACCCCTCACCAGCCCTTCACCTCAAACCTTCCATGATTTGGGCCTTGTAAAATTTCTAAAATATTATATTCCTAAGCCCCTCCCCTAAATCTTTGAGCATTATTTCTCACCATAATACCAAAACCAATCACATTAAGGAGGTTATAAAGGTGGATAATTAAATAGGTAAAAATCCTCTTTCTTTTCTTTTATTTTTCTTTTCAATTTCATTAATTTTGTTATCCTTTCCTCACCTCCCATATCCAAAGTAAAATAATCACTATAGTATCATTTATATACTAATATTATTTCATTTTAGTAGATGATCTATTATCAATCTCGTTTGTCACTCTGTTTTATTCTATAAATGAATACATTGACCATGATGTGTTAATTTACCAAAATCATGGATGATGCGTTTTCATTTTCCACTAACTCCTTTAAGGCTGGTCATAAAAATAATATTATTGTTTAATAAATTATAATATAAGTATTATATCTTATGTATTTTTTGGTAACCATTATATATACATGACGTTAATTAGTAGGACAAAACTAATTTTTGATGGCTGAAAACCCACCAAAATAATCTAAAATATTTTCACTAACTTCTTATCTAATGATTCATCATCTCCCAAAATAAAAAAATGACTTATATAATAATTTAATCTTATATATATTATTAAATAGCATATAAATTCAATTATTCATATCTATTTCCATTTCAAATGAACATCCATACTCATATACAAGTAAAACGATCCTGAAAATCAAGGAAAAGAACACTCCCAAACGATAAAATTGTATCTTATACGTCATGAAAAAGACCATAAATGAACATAATAAAATTCTAGAAATAAACATGTATAAAGTGTTATTAATTAACTAATAATTGGAGTTAGTTTTATTATATAGGATATTGAGGTGAAATATGAAACACTTTTGAACATAAGGTAAGAGTTTCTTCCTGGACCTCTATTTTTTATTCAAGTTATAATTTCTATCTCTTAACACCAATTCAATTATTCATTATTATTTTTAATAATTATTCAATATTAGGTGTATATGTTCCAAAATAATATATCTAGATAATTTCATTATTCTTTTAAGATGAAATACATGTTTTAAAGGGTTCCCTTATAACTTATTACCGATTACCAGACCCTCTAAAAGGGAACTTCATGATTTTTACACATTTTCAAGAACCATCCATAATTTTTTTAAGACAAAATTATTTTTATAAAACATATTATTTATATTTTGAAAACAATTTTAGTTCATTTCTGGTTTTATACACACAATTAGGACAAATAAAAATGATTTTTCAAAAAGAACCCTTCTTTGAAATGTAAGAGAGGTATCTACCTCAAAAATTCCTTGAAGGTTTTATTAGAGTATTTTATATTATTTAAACACCTCTATTTAATTTTATTATTTATTGAGATTGATATATTGTGATTATAATATAAAATATTTGATTAAATTTTCTATGATTAGTTAGACTATTGAAGTGTTATCATTATACCATTCATAATACTACTAATTTCTTTATTGATTATGTTTACAGATAAGAAAAATTCATTTAAATAACATATGTATATGTTGTATAAATTTAAACCTATTCATATTAGGAATTAATTTTTTTTATTTGGTGAGGTACGGTGCCAAATATTTCTCCTCTACACATCAGTAGGTCTCATTAGACAAAAAAGAAAAGGGTTTTGGACACGGCCTTAACCATGTATTTTTAGGTGTCTTGTCCGAGGCCTCAACCAAATGTTTTTGATGTCCATCATATGGATTCCCTTATTATGATTAGTGATTTATTATCCTTGTGATTATTATACTAGTACAATATCCATGGTAAATATTTTTTCTCATGGGATTATTTTTATGGCCTTATTTTTCCTGCTTTTATTATTTTCGTATTTTGCTCAAGTTTATGTTCTAATGGAATGTGCTATTATTCCTTCACTATGCATAATTGTTTATATGATATTAGACTATATTAATTACTTTTAATGATCATATAAGATCAACCCTTTAATATGTTTCATTTTTCTCTAGGATTTGAATATATATATTATGAATGACTTATAGAGATAATCCAGGAGTTATGGATATTTCCAATGGAGTTTCTGTGTTTTTTTATTTTATTTTTGTTGGGAAACATTTATTTCTGTTTCAATTTTTCAAAAATTACTAAAATATTTGGTCCTATGAAGGGATAATTCCTTGTTTATTATAACAATGAAATAGGTTAAGGCCCCAAATCTGAGCAATTGGGTTGTAGACTTTACATCACATATTACATAATAAAGTAAATTTATCTCTATCTCTTATGAAAAGATTATGAATTCCTACCCAAGATCATGTGTTGGATAATTATATTTTTGAGTATTTGACTACCATGATTCATTAGAAGTGACAATATCATTCTACATAAGTACTCATCCAATTAAATCTCTTGACTCATCCCTATATATTACTAATCCATCAATTCTGAATAGAAAATTAAGTATAAGTGCATTAATCTATCTCATATTTGTTTATTTAATACATTAATTATATTTCTATATAAATACAGGATTGTCACCCTTATTTGTTAACCTTGTTTTTAAGTGAGATAATAAATATATTTTTTTAAAAAAATTATTAGTAAAAACAAGTTAATCCAAAGATAATAGGTTCCTCAGTTCTATTTGTGGGATTTTTTCATTCCATCACTTGCTTATTCTATACCTGATCGAATGATTTTTTATCCTTATAGAAAACATGTATAATAAGGAAAACTTATTAAATTAAAATTTCAAATTTCTTACATTTTATATCGAAATCATTTTCCCTCAAATACATAATAATGATTATAAAATAACTCGTATAATCATCATTGATTCTTCAAAATTAAAAAATTTACCAAAAAATACCAAAATTAAATTATTTAGACAATCCATGAAAAATATGGTCATATGATTAATAAAAAAAATTGTTAATTATTGAAACAAAAGATATTTAACATAAATTCATAAAGTTCAAACCTCATATGAAATAGAAAATTTGGAATATCTTTATTCTTTACAAACAATATATGATACTCTTAATAAAGATAAATATTTTAAAAAAATATTAATATCCTTAAAATTGATCAACTAGATCATAAATAGAGCGCATAGGATATAATCACTTTATAGTAATGATGTTGATTTTACTCTAATCAATACATAACCTCATAGACCCATATTTCTTCTTAATAAAAGGATAATGGGATCCCCATGGATAAACACTTGGAAGTATACATACCTTATGACACAAAAACTATAATTGTTTCTTATTGTGAAGTAATTCCACTATGTGAATCCAATAGTGTATATTAGATATAGTTTTCACATTGGGTATAAAATAAATGGAATATTCTACCTCACACTAAGGCAGATGTCCATGTTCTTCTTCAGGACACAAATTAATTTATTCCTACATAATAGCTACCACCTCAATTATGAGGACACATTACCCATTAATATGTAGTTTCTACTCTAATTATTATTATCATTATAATAAATTTTCAAAATTATAATTTATAATTCAATAAATACCATGGATTATATAAATGTAAATGATATGGACAATAATCATGTTTACAAATAGGTTATATCAATAAGATTTACATCAGGATTGTTGAATGAAAACTACATTCTAAATGTTACAAGATAATATCTAATATTACAAAAACAATTTACGGCTATAAAATACTGAGAAGACCTAGAATCAAATAAAACACTAGAAAATTATGATGTTATGATAATCATACACTCCACCACATATTTCAAACCTAAAAACATAGTTGTAGTGAGAAAATAAAATGGGAATTTACCCCTTTCCATTTTTTATGAAAAAACCCCCGGATTCATGGTAAATTCATAATAACATTGGCCCATATAATTATAGTTAAATAATTGGACATTGGATTATTCATTATTTCCTATATAATCATGAGGGTGATTAACTTTCTCTTCATACTTGAGAAAAATCATTTATAACAATAATGTTCCATAATATTTCTTTTCACATTTGTAATAATTTGGAAATTACATTTTTCCATATTCATTTTTTTATATTTTTTATTTTATAGTTCACATCCACCCACTAATTTTCTTGTAATCTTTAGAAAACATAATAACTCGAGAAAATTTTATATATATATTGATGGCACATGTTATAGTATCCTATTATACACCAAATGTGTGATATAATAATTCCATTCAAAGGAAAAATTTTTCACATCAAATAATTGATAAATCATACTTCTTGTATTATGTAAATAATCATCATTTTGAGTTTTTATCGTAAAATTATTAGCATCATTTTCGAAAACATTTTATAGTTAATTTTTCTATAGATTGAAGAATTTCATCATTATATTAGCTTGTTATACATGAGTAATGTATTTTTTAAGGAATATCTCATTGAATGTATTCAACACTGTAAAATTTATTTATTTAGACTCTTTATTGTTTTATATCAATCACCACTATTAATAGGCATCTATTTTATAATGATAAAATTCAATGATAAATTTGTCATTTTAACTACTTCTCAATGTGATAAATATATTCTCCATGGACATGATCCGTTTCTCAACTACTAGTGGATTGGTAGTCCCATTTAATTATAGAGGTTTTTTGTCATATGAAGTGGTTCAAAATTGTTTCTCTGTGTTGGGGATCGTGGGGATAATCCTTTTGATCAAGGTTCTATTGTATAACCTAAGTCAGCTACCCCAATGTAGTTATTATATAATCTTCTCCAACTCCTACTTCATTGTCTTTCCCAGGAGGAAAACCTGTATATATATTTTGGACATTGATAAAATTTTCATTCCATCCACTAGGTTAATTTTGAATCCATGGTATAGATTCATTTTTCTCATACTATTATAAATTTTGAATATTAGTACATATATAAACCTGGTGTAAAACATGACATTGATTAAACATTTATTTATAGATAATTTTCGAATCATAATTATAGTATCTTAGGGAATACCCATAAATCATAAAATTATTTTTAAATCATTCATAATGGTTTACAAAGAGTTTGAAAATAAAAAAAAACAATATACATTGGGAGTTTCAATCTATTTTCACAGTCTTAGGCCCACACATATTACACCCATCACAATCGAGTTAATTCCCAATTTCCACTTTAAGAGTTCATACCTCTCTATACCTCTATTCCATAACCACATAATCTATATAGTATCCATTTAGATATTTATTTTCTATGGAAACCACATAATATTGACTTTACTATAACTTTGGGATATTATCCTATTCATAGAATTATCCCTACAGTCTTTCATTGGGATATTTTATGAAATCAATGTTATTTAAATCTAGTTCCAAGGATTATAATAAACTATATTTTATAACAAATTCAATACAACACATTTAACAACCCTAAGGAATGTTTATTTTAATACATTATCACAAGTTACGGTGGATGATATCCCAAAATATTTAATAGTTTTTTTGTCCGGGGAGGCTAGATGCATACAAGATTATTAAATTACACTTGAAAATATGAAATTAAAAATATAATTATTATCAGAATATTGTTAGTTCTTTAATTATATCAAAAAATTCACTCATTTATCCCTTCATGGTATACTAGGGAAATGAAATTATAATATAGGGTGAGCTCATATGCTCATAAAGGGAAAGAATAAACTATATAATATCACTGAATAAATAAAGCATGGATAATATTATTAAGATAAATGATGTAAAAATATTCTACACAAAAACATAATAAAATGGGAATATAATCATGGATGATATACCAACATAAATATTCAGATCGATTATAATAACAATTATAATAATAAAAACAACATAATGGTAGACACCATAATCTCACAATCGAGGTGTCATCACAGTATATTATAATGAAATAAATATGGACTATTCCAAATACTCAAACTCATTTCTCTAATGAGATCTATCATTGAATAAATGTGATATAATATACCATACCCATAACTTTATATGTTTAATGAATTCATCATATGATTGAAATTAATAAAAATTAAATAAATACACTATATAAACATTAATATTAAAAAATTGGAAAAAAATTAATGTATTCCCCAATATATCACTAGAGGGAGAAGACCATTTACTATATAGGGAAATTTGGTGGATTATTTTATTAATATATATCCCTAGTAATGTGATAGGTCCATTAAAGAGTTCTTATATAGACGGAAAAACATTTGAAAGATCACTAGAACCTATATCAATGTATGAATTTTATGAAAAGAGTTATAATTACTTTTAACTTATGTTTTTAAAATGTAATGAAAATAATTTTTAGAAAAGTAATTGTTCACTGAATAAAAATGATATTATTGAAAAATAAATCATAATTTGGATTGAAATTGATTTAATTTTGTTACTATAGATTAAATGAGATTTATTTTTCGTTCAATACCAACCAAAACCTAAATGAACCATGTAAAAACTTGACTGAAACAGAATAATGCAAAAAAATATCTGAATAATAACATTGCATAGATTGTCAAAATGTCAGGAATATATTTCGGAGTGAAAAATTATTTTTTATTAGAATTACATTACTTAATAAAATATATATATATATATATTATATAAAAATGATTCATAATCTTTCACCTTATTCTTATATTATTATAATGTTATAATAATGATATTATTTTTAAAAAAATGTATTTTTTTACTATTTACCTAAAACAAAGAAAATCCTAAAAAATATTAAAAAAAAATTCTAACATAATTGTTAAATTTTTAGTTAAAAAATAAAATTTATTTCAAAAAATTAAATTTTAAAAATTTTAAAAATTTATGTTCTAATTATATTGTTGAAAAATTTTATATGCATTGGGTTATTGTTTCTTTAGGAAGAAAATCTCAATTTTTTTAATTGAAGCTCATAAATTACAAGAAATGATCCATGGTGGATTTCCATAATATATTGTGTATTTAAATATATTTTTTTGAATATTAAAATTTAAAGGGATGGATTGTGACATGAAATAAAAAACATGACATTTACATAAATTGGGTTTACAAGAAATAATTATTTGGGAATAAAAATTCATGAAATATACTCCAAATAATGAAAAATTTGGGTAGATTAGATATATAACAAAGGAAAATATTTAGGTAATATAGGATGGTTTCATTAATATGTTAAATACTAAAATATAGGTTAAAATAGATAATCCATAACAAAAAAATTAGGTGGTTCAGAGATATCCCTTAACTGTGGTCTAGATTCATTCTTCACATTCAGTTATCCTCATAAACAATAAAAATAGATTTATTAAATAAATTATTGTAAATTTAATAAAAATATATTTTAACTTTTTTGAATAATTTATTTTTTTTATCCATTTATTATGATATCATTTTTTCTTCTCCAATCCTTAAGTGGTACATTTCATGGTTATATGGTAAGATTAATTGGTTTTTAAATATATTATTTCTTAGGGATTGGATTCACGACATCATAAGTGTATTGGTATAAAGTTAATGTGTTTATATATGTCCAAAAGGGTCTTATTATCTATATCATTCATAAATAGGTACAATTTATCTAGTATTATTGTATTTTCTATACCCATATTTTTTTTAGATTGATTTTATGACCTTGATGATCGTATTAGGTTTCCCTAAATATTATGGAAATATATCCATTATATAAAATGAAAGAAAACATAACAAACTTATTGATATATTTTTAAACTCTATTAAGTGAATTTACACCTCCCATGAAGGATACGATATAACAAAATAAACTAATTTGTTTATACATGCAACGAACTAAACTATTGTGAACCAAATTTTAATTTTAGAGTGAAACAATAAGAGGATAAATAATAGATATTCCATTAGCAGAATAATATTCTAGTATATCTATTATACAAGACTCATTATTTCATTTTGGATTGTGTTTTTTTAAAGCAGGAAGAGGAATAAATATTAAAAATATCCATTGAGAGTATTAATTTCTCCTTTGGAAGACTCATCTTCTTCCACCTCATATGTATACATTGAATGGTGTTTTGGAATGACCAAAAACCCATGAATGTTGGGAGAATGCTTGGGGATATAAATGGGAAGAATTTCGAAAATCTACAAATATTATATAGTGTAATAATATAGAGTATAATTCAAAAGTGGAAGAGATGATTTTTTTGACACCCTGATGTTTTATGTAATTTATTTTCATTGATATGTTGAGTTATACACAACCACTTGGTATAAAATACCACAATATATTATACCATTATAATTTAGATGTTAATATATTAGGTATAAATATTAATTACTAACTTATGAATAATTTATGGTCAACACCTGAATGAAATCAATTCATTTGATATCGACTAATTTACCCAATACCATCCTTAAATAGATCCCAAATACATAGAGTCTCTAGTTAGATGAAAAATCTATCATATTTAGGCTTTATTTATAAACCTAAATCGTCTCTACAATGAAGAGGTATAGCTCTCAAACATTCATCTCTGTTTTATTTTTTATTCCAAATTCTTTAAATATTATCCAAAAATAATGAAATAGAAACACCGGTATATTAAATATAATGAAATTTTATTATTTAAATGGAATAACATATTTTATTCTCCTCCTCTAGGAAATAGGAAACAAGAATTTAAATCATGTGTATGATAAACTACCATCCCACGAACCAACGTAAATTCATTTTTTTTCACCGCCTATCAATGATGAAAATAATGATGGATTTAATATATATCTATACATAATATATTTATGAAAAATAATTAAATATGGAGTTATAATGTCACATATACCTTATTACCTTCATGTCCATTGAAAATGGATATTATTTCGTGTGTGTACGTATTGACTAAAACATCCATGAAGTGATGTGACACATTTTTCATTTTATTTTGAAATGGATATTAATACTGATATATTAATAGAATATATATTATATCCATGATATTATATTTATTATATGGAGATGAATTATTATATTCATTACTTGTCTTCCATCCATTGAAAAAAGGAAACAACGTCTATGCAAACGTATGTACAACCATCTCGATGAATGGTGTTATTAATTTTGGTTTATCTATCATTAATGGATAAATCAAAATGTGTATTGAATAAATTTATATTATATTTATATAATGATTTAAATTTTTTATATGATATAACCAGAATAAAATCACAAGGACTAAAACTACCAAACCAAAACATACTATAAATACAAAGTAGTTATCATCTGAAATAAGGATTTAAATAAAATAATGTTAATAAATGGGTGGTAAAGGGATATAAGTAAATAATTAATTATATGATATATGTTATTATGGTTATATTATATATTTACATTAAATTTATATTTTTTTTATATGTAGTTTAAATGCATATGACGAAAGTGGTGACTTGGGGTAAGTTATTTTCATCTCATTTTTATTTCGGTGGGACATAAGACATATACACTACTTGTTTATTATGTGTGGTGTATAAAATGAATTTAAATTTATTTTATAAATATTATGAATAAAACTATAGGATTTAAATATTCATATTATTTTAATTCATTATTGGGGTATATTATTCAGAAGTAACCAAAGTGGCAAGCTTTTAATATTAAAATCAAATTATTTATCAGGGTTATTTTTTATTCAGTTTTCAATGATGAATTTTTTTGATATCTCTCTCATGAAAATAATGATTTGTTATCATCTATTTATTTCTATAAATAAAATTTTTCCCTCTCATTTTCTCTTATTTATGTACTCAAGAGTGCAAAAATTGTTTTTAAGGTAGAATGAATATCTTTCTCTCTTTAGTTGAAAATACTTTATATCCCATGTCCATATTCTCTAAAAATGGTTTGAAATTGTTTTAATATCATAAAATTATTTTCTAACTTTATTTTTACCCTTGTATTATTTTTTACAAAATTATTTTAAGGTAAACTTCCTCTAATTTTCTGAATAAGGCATTTTTTATATTTCACCAGAAATAAGAAAGAATTCATTATTTTAACATGTAAATATTGAATGCTATATACCATCATCATTAATAATTAATGATATAAAGATTCATTCCAAATATTACATGTTTATTTTAATATAATTGTTTTTGGTTAAAATTTGGTAAATCGTTAGATTTAATGAAATTTATATTGAAAACTGGAAGGGGTATTTTCCTCAAAAATAAGTTTATTTATCTGTAAATGGAATTGATTATTACATTATTATATTTTCATGAGATGAAGATCATTTAAATTATGTTATAAATATCTTTTTTTCTTTTAATGGAAGTGATTATTTGTTTAAGGAAGCGTTTTGGAGTTTCTGAGCTCATTTAGAGCCCGGAGCATCGAGTTCTAGGGGAAACAGTTCAAGTGTTCATGTTGTTTAAGCGATGCACTTGAGGAGACATGGTTTTTTAAAACAACGTATGGTGTTTTAAAGGGTATATAGAGGGGTGAAAAAATATGGATGGATTGGTAATGTCATGATACTAATGCACATGATAAAGGACACTTAGGTTGTGGGCACACAAATTGTGCGCATGTCCTGGATTTACTATATGGCCAAACCCTACACCACATAAAAAGTGAGGTGAAAATTATATTTCTCTCTAGATATATTTAATTAATAAACCATCATTTATCCACCCATTTTTGACAGTATCTTTCATGTTAGAGTTCTATTTTACTCTCCTCCCAATAATTTTGATACTAATATTGTTTGAACTCATAATTAAGTGTGTTTTGACATATTGGATCCATATCAGCATGTTCTTAGATCCTAATACTACCTTTAATTGTTAATCTCGCCATATGAAATTTTATATATTGTGAGATAATATTCTTTATTTCTAGGTTATTCTACTATTTTATAAATTTATTTATTTCTATAATGGGTTAAAGGTAGAAAATCGACGAGGATAGTACTATACGTCAAAGGTAGGTGTTTTATATCTTTTGCTAAAAAAATTTGGTTGTTTATAATTTTTTTGTTATACCAGACACCATACTTTATGGTGATTTCTTATTAAAATACTGGAACCCAAAATTTAATGGTTAATCCTTGATTTTAACAAGCTGTGAAACCCTTATACAAAGTTGGAGGTTTGAAACCTCTGCTTGAAAAACCCTTGAGGTGGGTTTGATTTATTTATCAATTTTACCCCAATATTGGGAAGATTTAAACTTTTAATTTATTTATAGGAGTCATGTGTCAAAAAAATCCCCTGATAAATGTTGAATAACTCTTGTATATTCTTGTAATTTATGAATAAGAGGCATAATTAAATGAATTTATTAGGGGGGTTGGAATGAAATGGAAAATCTATATGATTATATATAATTAAGTAATTGATTTTTTTAATGAAATGGACACTAACATGGCCATACTTAATAATTTGTATGAGAATTTGGTAATGAAATGAATATGGTGATTTTAACTGATAAAGGTAATGGATACTAACATGGCCTACTCCATTATCACTTATAAGTGAGATGAATAATGAATTGTTCAAGATGAATTTAATTCACAAATGGTATGAACTCTAACATAGTCCCTTGAATACTTTAATCTATGTTTTTGATTGATGGAACCTTGTAACACTGATGTGGGGTGATGTGGTATGAAATCAAAAACCCACATTCATATTTATAATGGTTTCCATGGTTTATTTCCTTGTATCCAGGTTTCTTAGACCACCTCAGACATGATCTTTCAACTCTACCAATGTCTACACTACATTTGATATAGATATTCTTCATAAACTATAAGAGAAAACCAAGGCCCTCTACCCTAGGTTCCGGAACCATGTAGGTCTATATTACCCTGATTTTTTAATGAATGATCTATCAGGACTCAACATTGATTCCCTAGTCAATGTCCTTAGGTCCTAACCTTCAATGGTATGACATGATTACTTGATTTTTTTTTTCATATTATGTGGTACTTGTTATGTCACTGTATGGTGTAAATGATACATTATTCTATTATAATTTTTTATATTAATGTATTTATTTTATTAAAAAATGTTTTTAGATGAATAGGTGGTGTCACCGTGGAATTTCAAGACATTATTATAGTTATATATGCATTTTGAGTTAGCTTATATACTGATGTTAGAATTGTTAAAGTTGTTATTAGTGGTGGGAAATATAGTATATCTAGTACCCTCTTCAGGCCTCTGTTTGGTACCCAAGAAGACATTATAGATGCATATAAGGATAAGGAAAATGATCCATCATTTGATGATTGACACTTGTGATAGGATCATGTATGAGAATAGAGAACTGCACGTATACTTGTGATGCTACTAGTGATAGCGTGGGTGTTTTTTTCTTCTTTGTATAGAAGGATTTATATTCATATTTATCTATATTGCATGTTTTTACCTTTTGGTATAGAATGAAATGATCATAATTTTGTATATGACAAAGGATATGATTTATACAAGTTCATTTATGATATATATCTACTTAAATCTTTAACTTCTAGTTATTTATTTGGATTTTGATTTTTATTAAAATTACGATACTGTTTTTTTAATCTAATCATTAGTGTATAGCGTCCCCGCCATACTCATACATACCCTCAATACTAATCTATTGGATTTGTTGTGTGGGGAGAAATGTTTCAGGCTAGGTGGATATCATTGTTGGTTATTGATTAGTTAACTAGACTTAGGGTGACACATTTATATTAATCAATTGAAAGGACCCTAAATTAAAGTTACACTCTACTAGTTATACAACCTAATGATTTAATCCCTACATTTCCCTTTATGGTTTTTGATTATGATGAAAATTGCTTTATAAACACATCTCATTTTCAGGGGTTATTAATATGAATCCCATTTCTTTTCCATGAGTTATTCGACGAGGAAATGTTTATGAAAACAATTTTTTTTAACAATATATTATTATTAAAGAAATTTATTTTCCACCAATTTTGATATGATGAGATGTTTATAAAACCCATTTAATTTCGATTGGATAGTCAATGATGAATTTTTTATGATACGGTGGAATACATTTTTATGATTTTAATTATGTGATGGGTGGGATAAAAATTATATAAACCTATAATTAATTGGGTAATGATGGATATATCAAGAGATAAATAGATCTGGAATGGGGAGTGAACCTAGTTATGTAAGGTTTTTTGTTCTTTGTGATATTATATTTATTGAACCATGACTACTAAAATTGTTTAGTGACGGAACCCATTCCACTATTATGGTCTTTCCAATGTCCCTTTACTACTATGGTGTTTATTTTCTATCCCAATGTGTATGAAAATAATATATTTTTCATACAAATTCTATCCTAACATACTTATTTTCTTTGATAACTTTATGATTCATGTCTTTTCAATTGCCAATATTTATATAATGGATCTGGTTTATGATCTATGATATGTTGGGTATGGTTTTAAAAACTTATTCTCATCTTCTAGTACCCTTAGCCTCTTGTTAAAATGATATATCTCTTGTTTACCCACAATGAGCATATATGATCCCCATTTTTTATGTTTCCATCCCCCAATATATAAATAAATGTAAAATGTTTGTTTTTTATAAAAGATTTATAATTATAAATAAACTAGTTGAAGGTGATGTAATTCACTTATGATCCAGTTTTTATGTATCCATGTTTCTAAAGATAATTGAACAATGTGATTCTGACACATATTATTATGTTATGTAATGAATATTCATCTAATAAGATGTAATATCAATCTATGAAAATTATGGGTCACAATTGTCGGTGTTGAGGAATTTTTTGTTTTACCATTTTAAATTATAATTAGAAAACGTTTTTGAGGACCACATGGACAAGTAAAAGTATTGGGAAATGTCCTATAATTTAGGTCAAGGATTAATAAATTTTTTTATAAGAAATTTAATACTTATAAAATTATTACAAGTAGATTTTTCTGTGACATAATTGTACCTAGAGGTCATAAATCTAAAAAAGGGAACATGGTATTTGAATCGATTTTCAGATGCTTCCAAAAATTATTCCTTACTGCACGACTGGTTTAACACTCCATGGGGATATTTTTTGAAACTCAAAAAGGTTTATAGAGTATTAAAAAAGATTTTAATGAATGATAACCATAATATAACTTGGTTAAACCTAATTTTTCCTATATTAAAAAGATGGTATCATGATTTAGATATCCTATAAATTATATCTCATGACTATGATATTTCCCACTATGATTAGTTTTCTCATACTGTGTTTTTTAGTTCTAGTAAACTACTAAAACCTCAAAGAATATTGTTTAGGATGAATGAAAATAAAATATAAGATTGTAATCCTTTGAAAAGATATTATATGTATGATAGAATGTAAAATCTCATTTCTATTTTCACATAAATTTCTCAAGATATGAATAATGTTTTGAATTCCAAATGAACAAAGGTGGGTGCGACATTATGTTTAGTTCTTTATGAGGAAAAACTCACCTTATTTTTATATTTCATATAATACACTAGTTTATAAGGAATGGATCCATACCAAAAAAAGTTATTTTCCATTATCTAGTGTTTAGATCATGAAAAATTCATTTCGAATATCTGTCATTTGGATGATGCGACTAGTTAATGGAGGACTCTTATTAGTAATATGAGAAGAGGTGAATAAATTTACCCCAGGAGGTGGGATGAGTTTATGTTATTATTTTTCAATAAGTTATATCCCTACATCCTTCACATGAAAACAAAGAAGGAATTTCTAAATCTAAAGGATACGGATGATAAATCCAATCTTTAGTACGAGGATAATTCTACAAGAATTGTGAGGTATTTTTATTGAATTATTATTCATCCTCATTATATGGTGGATATATTCTTCAGTTGTCTAAAACCAAATCATTAAAGGGAGTTAAAAACAAGAGACTTTATTAGATATAAATAAATCTATTAGTGTGTAATAAAGTGGAATTGGATATTAGATCTACCCATTAATCTCTTGGTTTTGAAAAGGGATGAAATATGAAATTTAATGGAAACTCTAAAATACTTGGAGGGAAGAAGAAAAACATTACTTCATTATCAATGGGTGGAGGAAAATATTGATAAAACTCAATTAAGGTGACTAGTAAATATTTTATTTATGGATAAAAAGGTTATCGTGGAACTGAATTGTAAAATGAGGGGAATAAGTTAGCTAATGATGGGAATAGATAGAAATCCCTTGAGAATGAACCACTAAAACTCCAGTGATTCAACTGAAAAGATTATGTGAAGTATTCTAACTAGCCCTCAAATCTGAATGTTAATGGATATGATTGGTGTAAAAAACTTTAAACATAGAGACAAACAAAAATCTACCTCCATCACTAGTTATAATACTGATAATGATAAAAATAAGGTGAAAAGAACAATTACAATCTATTCTAGAACTATTAATATCTTATTTAACTCTTTATCTTACCATTATTCTATATTTGGGGAATTTTTTAACGGTACCAAAGTACCACGCCCTAAATTCGATGTTATATTATTATTGAGATCCCATAATGGAATGAGGATGAAAAATAATGTTTATGATTCATGTCTGGTTGATGTTTGTTGGAATGTGATTACGATAAATCTTTTTATTCCCCCCTCTTGTTGAATTTAATGTTTTCATAGGTATGATTTGGCTTTCTATTTATGAACCCCACATTACTTTTTTAGGGAATGAAGTCTTTTTTGATATTGTGAAAGAATGAATTATTATTTTTTAGTGCGGGGATAAGTGTTTAATTCCAGTGGATATTTCATCCATTATATGCATCATGATACCTATTTTAAAAGGGTGTTTATATAATATTGTTAGGGAGAAACTTAACATTGATGAAATGGCTATTGGGTAATATTTTGAGAATGTATTTCCAAAAGAGTTTCCTAGTCTTCCATTGAATCATTAAGTTATGTCCTCAATAAAATTCACACCAGGTTAAATGCTTATTTCAAATTATCTATATAGAATGGTTTTGATTGAGTCGTAAGAATTTAACAAGTAACTCTAGGAAGATGTTTAAAGGGGATTTATGTGTCCAATTGTTTAATCTTGGGGATCACTTACTTTTTGTTCTTATTATAATGATGGATATATTGATGTCTGGAAGGATTATTGGGAACTGAACAATATCACAATAAAAAACAAGTATCCTCTACCTGTATTGATGACTTGTTTGATAAACAGTATAGATCACAATACTTTAAAAGTATTTAAATATATTATTTATATCATAAATTAAGGTTTATGAGGAATTATATACATGATATAGTATTCCATACAAGTTATAGACACTATGGATATATAGTGGTTACATTTGGTCTTACAAATTACGTAGTTATATTCATTGATTTAGTTAATAGCTTATTTAAATATTTACATGATTATTTTATAGTTGTCTTTATCAAATGTGTATTTTGATTACAATAGGTTTCATTTTCGGGGAATACATTCCAATGATAGGATATATATGTGGATCTATCAATGATAAAAGTTATTAAGCAGTGGACTAGAATAATCACTATTACTAAGATGCAATTTTTTGGTTGTAGGGATATTATCAATGGGTTGTGGAGATTTTATCACAAATATCAAATCCACTCACTATGTTAACTCAAAATGGTTAAATATTATTCTGGTCATCCTAGAGAGTCATGAGGAAAAATTTGAACATTAACGAACCTATTTTTGTCATGTTTTTCACTCATACACTCTGTTGGTGTCTTCCATTAACAACACACATACAAGAGCTACAGCTATGAATACTCATCACCAATAAACTTTAGATATGATCCAATATTTATCTATCCTATAATCAGTTCTATGATTATCCCCACAAAAATGTTCAATATGTTAATGGATAATTTTAAGGAAAAATATTTTCAATTTCATATTTTATTATTCAAGGATATAGTAATTTCTTAATAACTCATTTTGTTAGTTGTTTTACTCAAGAAATCCCATCACACATGAGAACTATAAAACTGACCATTGATTAAATTGAAACGGTCGAATCTCATTCGACCATCCATTAACTGGTCAGGATAGGTTATCTTTGAGGATACATGTTTCTATCATATAGTACACTCATCACCTCTAATGTCATAGTTGACATTGTTCCGCACATGAACATATGATCCAAAACAATACAACAAATGTTGAGTAACCTCCAGATAACTTTCTTTGAAAAGAGCGTATTCCATAGTAGATGCATTACTAAAACTAGATTCTAATTCATTTAAATAAGGCACACTGATACCATTTCCATCATTCCCATTAGATATCATAACATGCTCCCAATTATGTCTCACAGATGAACCACTTTCTATTCAAAACATTCGCCCTGATGGAACACCAACGCCGACACTATATATTTACCCTTTAATTTTAGTTTTAACCCTTTAAACCGTTTTTACAATTACTACACTATTAAATTTTTCTAATCACTAAGGGCTGATAATGTTACTACAAAATTACAAAAGCTTTATAAATGGGAAATTGTATATTTTAGTTACCCTAACCATTTATTTTTCCAAAATATATTTTATAGTTATTTTATATAATTTAATGAAATATAAATAATTATAAAATATCTATAATCATAATTTTCAAAACTATATATTACATTGAATTTAATAATATCAATAAAAAATATATAATTACAATAATATATCCTATTATATAATTAATATCTAATGTAAATATATAGATTTATTTATTAAATTATTTATCTAAAATTATATTACTTGAAATATCTTAAATATAATTTATTTGATTTTTCCATTAATCGATTAATTACTACATCCGCCATGTGAATGCATGTATGTTAAATATTTCATCAATAAAAATTATAAATAAATTATAGTGATTTAGATAATTATATTATATAAGAAAAGTAAATTTTTATTCTAACATACCCTCTCTATATCTTCATATTAAAAATATTATAATTATTAAAAACAAGTGTGATATGATTGTATTTCTATAAAATGAAATTTAATAATTGAATTTAACATTTTACTTTTATCTTTAATTACTCTAATTACCCTTTACCTTAGTAAAAAAAATTACCACGATTTCTAATTATTAAAAAAAATAAATGGTTTTATTTATTAAATTTTGAAACCCTAAATAAAAATATTTAATCAATTTCTAAACATTAAAAACACATAAGTTGTAGAAATTAATTTAAAATTGAATCAGAAAAATAGAATAAAATATAGTTTTTCTGAAAATTTCCAAATCTGTGTATAAAAAAACAATCTATTCCAAATTTAACAATGAAATTGATTCCAATGAAATTATTTGAATAATTATTAATATAATATAGCTAATTTTAAATTTAAAACGTTTTAAAATGCAATATAACTTTTAAAAAGGTTGGAATAATAGTATAGTTTTCAATAAAAATTTGTACTTTTTACTAAATAGTGGAAAATTATTCTTTTTAGAAAAATATGGTTTCTTATATAGTAATTTTGATATTATTATTTCAAAAATGATATAATAATTTATTAAATAAAAATTATATGCCTTCCAAAATTTATTTATAATATTTTCATAATACAAATAATTTTGGAATAAAATATATTTTTGAAGCTTAAAATAAATTTACTGAAAATTGAGTTCTTATTTAATAAGATTTAATAAATGATTTTATACTAATTAGGTGATAAATATATATATTTTAATTTCAAAATTTTTTCAAATATATTCACTCCTTAGAATTTAACATCAATGTTTTAATAGACGTATTTAAATTACATTCCATAGTTTGTTGGAGATATGTGTTGAATGCGGTATACACTATTACACCAATTGTCCTTTTAAACTATTAGGGTTAAAATCACCCCAAGATATAAATGAGAAAAAAGTTTATAAAAAGAAACATATTATAAAATATTATGGGGGTTACAATATCTTCTAATCTTGGTGTTGTATGTTATATTTGATACTCAATATGGTGTTCCTCTTTCAAAATTGTAGGGTTTGAATTCTACCACCCTTAAATTAAATTTTCCCTAAAAATTTAATATTGATCTCGATATATAGTCTTCTACATTTGAAAATAACCTTATTAAAATCCCTCAAAATGAGAGTGGTTAATAAAACATCCTCTAGATTAAAGAGAAATGGAAGTATCATGGTCATCTGGAATAATAACATACCGAGGTTTGGAGGTTGGATAAAATTGTTGGTAAGTAAAGATATGAATATGAATGAAAATTATATTTCTAAAATTATGCTAGAGGGTAATAATGGTATTTTATCAAAAGAAGTTGAATAATTAATATGAATTCAACAAAAAAAAATGTGATGACTCAAAATACCATTGATTCATTATTTATGAAGGTAATATGAAATCATTTTTGGTTTTGAGAAATGTTTATTAGAGTTAAGGAAATCTTTTACCAATTAGAATATTAACATAAGAAAATATAGTAGATCAATATCTTTCTATTTCATATGAACAATTTCATCCTTTTGATGTTCTTCAACCAATGGCCACTTTATCTCTTACTCTAATAAATGAACATCCAAAATGAATTTTTGTGCCTCAAGCACTAAAATTAAATTTTATTTATTCATTATATCAATAAGATAATAAAAATTCTTTCCTCCCTTCCTTATATATTTTTAAGACTACAATATTTTAGACATTTTATCAAACAACACCCGAAGATATATTTATTACATTTCATAAATAGTTAATCTCATGAATCTTCCAAAATACTTCAATCTAAATTTAATGTCGAAATAGTTTAAAGGAAGGTAAAAAGATTTTAGGTAACCAAATTAACATTATATTCCCCAGACAACATACATTATCTCTTATTCTCACATACCAAATATGTGAATACATAGATCACCTAAAAACTTGAATAAAAATATGAATTATTTCACTAATAAAATATCATGTTATTGAATATATTTTTTAAATCCAGGCTTGTATTAAACTCCACCAAAGATATCATAAGGCATCAAATCACTAACCAATACTATGGCCACAAATTATTTTCAATAAATACAAATCTGTCTTTATTATATCACAATTTATCACATATTATATGTTCTGTTTCCTGAATGACATGTTTTAAGAAAATGTTAACGTGACACTGAATCACTTTTCCGTGTCATCAGTACTATTCAAAAAATGCTCTCAAATTCTAAAAAATAGAATGATAGTACAATCTTCATACATTTAATAATTATTATAAAGATAATATGATTGCTAAAATAATACTATAACATATCTCATAAATCAAAAAACAACCACATTAATCATTCCACTTATTTTTTAAACCATTAATTTGGATAGATCATCTTATTCTTTCATACCTCGTTTATTTCATTTGTCTTTTTAGTCTCTTCATCTTAAAAAATATAACCATTACTTATACAAACTTGATGATTCTCTTCACGATATTTCCCCAAGGACAAAGATTTTTAAAATTCCTATTCAATCCTTATTTAATGTATTTGACTATCAATATTAAAATTGTTAGACCATTTTTCTCATCCATAACATTAACAAATATTTTAATTTTCCCTAAAAAATTCTTTTATTTGGGTACTTATTTTCAACCCATAAAACATTTCCTCATTCTTTTGAGACACACTCATGAGTGTCTTGTAAAAAATTTATAAAATGAAGGAATTTGAGACTTCTTCACTCTATTACCACATCTATTAATGCTCTATATAGACTCAATCCTTCTCCTCTTTGGTGAGTCCATGAGTTGGTTATGGTCTGTGTTATTAATTACATATCATGATGAGTGATTAAGAATATTCCAAATATCATTCACCCCAAATATTATCGAATTTGGTTTCTCATTAACACATTTTATATCAAATTAAATGTTTACCCTATTCCTTATGGTTCTATACCTTAAAGAAACCAACAAATATAGTGTTAGAAACACAAATTATAGTGGGAAATCATATAGTCAAGAAGAATAATTTATTGGATATCTGAATCCCAAAAACCACTTTTATGATTCATGCCACCTTAGGTTTATCCTAGGTAATTCATGGTTATAATCTATTCAAATACTTCATGATGGTTCATGAATAAAATTTTAATTAACCAAACAATATACCCTATGATTTTAAAGAATGTGTTCAGTATGACTATTTTTGGTGTACTAGGCAATACTCAAGCCAAGACCAATATAACTTTTTTAGAGTTGTTATGCCTAGGAACATATGTCTAGAACCAAATACACTTGTATTATCTTGATTGGGATGTATTTCTAGTAAAAAACACATAATATCTATCATACATAAACATTAAGATTTTCTTATATACGTATCCTTAATGTTTATCATATGTTTATATCCCATAATGTATGTTTTCCTAAATATAGTTCCCATTGATTATAAATAATTTCCCCATAAAACAATAGTGAAGATCCCAACTCATGTTTCCCATAGTTTTTTGTTACATTATTACATCCTCAAAGACTGAATAGTATACTTTCATTTTTAAACCAGATACAAAATTTAATTTCATTATAAAATTGAAAACATAAAATACAAAATAGTATATTATTTGAGTTCCACATTATTCCCTCTAGAACATTCCCACATATCAATCAAAAAACAATTCCAAGTACTGTAAGAAAAATGAATCAAAATAAAGGGGTGAGATCATATGCTTAGTAAGGTAATATGTTAATCAAAATATGTATAAAATAAATAACCATAAATAATATTGAAAGGTAAATAACCAAATAAATTTCCATTTGAAAAATATTTTGGGATAATTTTATATTAAAATAATATAAAAAAATGATTCATATAATCAATGAAATGAGATTATAAATTACCAATGGATTTTGTAGCTAAATGAATAATCACCTAGACATCAATAACTGGATTCATAATTATAGAATTCATAATTCTATACATATGAAACATAATGTCAAGGCCTCAACCAATACATTAATAAAAGCGGGTAAGGAGTTAGTCAAAACACAAGCATGTTTTTCTCCTAAGTTATTCCATTGAATTTGAGGGCTATTTCGAGTCTCACCCAACAATTTTTAGGTCTAATTTATTCCTCATTTAAATAACTAATTACACTAAATCAATATTAAAAAAAATAACAATTTGTATTAGTCAAACTAGTTATACTAATATCAATACTTTACCCATTACAAATGATCATAAAAACTCAAAATAATTTTTATGAATGGTATTATTAGAGTAAATACTGAACATAATAGTAAAAAATGGATGGTTATAGAGAAGAAAATACATTAAAGAGATTTCTTGAATAATTCATGAGAAAAATAGACTTTTTTACATTGAAAATAATTATTTAATATTAAAAAGCACACAAAATAAAGAAACAATATTATTTTAAAAGGAACTTATAAACTTATAAACAAATATTCAATTAATTGAGGCATCATGGTGGTGGGAAATGTTATTCATGATTGTGTGCACTAAAATCTATCCAAAGGTGTAAATTTATTTAAAAAAAAGATACTATAAAATTTGGGTTCTTAAATCATATTCTAAGCTTAGTGTCTAATGTCATACAATCCACTTATATATGATGTTTCTATTAAAATATTAAGGTCTTATAAGTGATTTTATGGGGTTGTATTTATTTTCAATAAGATTTGATGTTGTTGTATTTGATTTTTCCTCAAAATTTTGGTTTTTTCGTTGGAAGTATTAGAACACGTTTAAGAAGTCTAAAAATCATAAAAAATAGGTATGACCAAAAAATTTATATAACGAATAAAGATAATTACATGAAGTATTTTTATAGGAATTAATGTTGGTTCTATCCATAGGAAATATGATACACACCATGGAGCAGGAAGACTATATTCATAGTGCATTGAAAAATGACCAATGTTTCTACACCATCTTACGATGATTTGAGTTTCACAATATAAATTATTATTGGTAATATGGTCAATCCTAAAACATTCATAGTGGATCTCAAGGTGGACATGGTAGAGTATATATTCTAAGAATTATCGAAATGTTTACAAATGGGAATCACCACACAATATTTGTTGGGAGGTTGGTCTTTGAGAATCGATATCCAATACAAGGATGTATACTTTTGATGATTCACTATTGATGGTGGACTCAAATAAAAATAATTTATGATATTTTCTAGAGGTTTTTCACATCCTTGAAACAACTCTAATGTTTTCGTTCTAGGCATGAAAGGTATCATTTTCTCCCATGTGGAATTAAAAACGGCACTGAACGTGTTACTAGTGGAGTCCATGTCATATCACATGGAAGATTACATTGTAAATTATACCTTTTGAAATGGGAATCCCCCCTATGAGATTAATATAGTGGTAAGAATAACTGGGTTACTGTTTGTGTGATCAAAATGGGCTTAAAAATATAGCCAAATAATAGAGTTGTGTTTCATGAATTGAGAATATATATATATATATATAAATAACGAGATATCCTACATAAATATTTAGATGGATGAAGATGTTATTAGGATAAATAATTGGGATGTGATATAAAGTCATTCAAGAGTTTTCTAAAATATAATGGATGCATGGATGAAGATAGATGTGAAATATCTCACTGTTATTCTCATAGTGATTATAAGGGAAATTGTTTTGGAGTCACATGACAAGGTTTATTGAAATAAAATGATGATCATTGTGTATCTAAATAATTATTTTAACAATATAATATTTTTTCTGTTTTGAAATATTAATATATGAAACCAAATGATGCAAAGAATTTAGATTCCAATTGATTGATAATTATGGGGTATTGAAATGGATTCTCAAGCAGTTTAGTTTTCACAGGATATTATATACTCAAATGTGAAAATATTCCATTATGTTATGATCGGGGAAAAAATTCAACATATACTGAGAACATAATTTTTTTTTCTTTTGACACATAAAATAATAGTTATACTGAATGTGATATGTAACAATCTAGTATAATATTAGTGAATAATTAAAGGAATAAAAATGATAGATCTTCCAGTGGAAAAAATTACCTATGGAAAAAATAGAATGATAATAAATTAATAGAGATATTATAAAATAGATGAACATATAAGTAATTCTGAGAATAAGTAGAAGTATATCGCCATCCAAATATATTCTTGAAATTAATAATAATGAGTTGGAATTAATATAACTATATCAAAGATAAGGCATTAGGGTGTCAATGCCAAAATCATATGAGGTATTTTAGATGATAGGATATAAATAATATAAGGATATGTTTTGAAATTTGTATAAGAACATTAAAATGGATATGGTGTCTTAATTCCATCTCTAGGAAAGATGAATATAATGCTATTATTGGGTAGTTTCAAAAGGTTATTTTGTATGAGAATCATCCAGATAAATAGAACCAATCCGTACATAGTTTAACTTGTCAAAAAATATGTGATATTTTTCTTTGTCTTTTATGAGCAATGTTTTTCACTTTGGAACATGAGTGACGAAGGGAAATATGAGGGAGGTGATCCCCAAGAGATATTCCATATACCCCTGAATATTTTATAGGTATTAAAAACCAGTAGAAGTGGCCAAGACTAAAATCCACAAGTAGTGAGAATATCATTTGTTGTTCGTCGACACACTATCAAATGAATTCCTCTTATACATTTGTATTTAAATCCCCATGTATTTATAAACATGTTATTATGATTTTTTTATCTTTTTTAACATAATTATAATATAATATATTTATATGTTAGCATAAGATAACATAACATAAAATACCCTTCAAGTATTTGGATCAACATAAAAACTAAAAAGAAAAAATAGATACCCTTAGGACTAATATGTCAATAAACAAGTAAATATGTGTGATTTTAAGGAAAATCATATAAGTTGTGAAAACATATAATATTTTGATTTACCTCCCCTATCAAGTTATCTCTCACTTAATCCCCCTGGTCTTGAAACTATAAAAACTATATAAAATTTAATATATTTAATGAGATGTTATTATGCCCCTAAATTCGTATATTAATAAAATATTATAATAAACTATCCAATTCCTTGGGTAAGGATAGCTAAGATAACAATTCATATGAATTAAATATTCTTGATTGATGTTTTGAGAATCCCATAATATATTTGATGATAATAAAAGCAAATATCATTATTTGAGATCATTGTTAATAATTTTTTTTGTTGATTTATTTAGACTAAATTTGGGGTGTTGATGATGTGGTTTTACATGATCTGACAAGATTCTTAAAAATTCAATTTGTTTCCTCATTATATATGGGGAACATGTTTTAATATATAGAATCTTAATGGTACATTTGTTTATGAATCAATAAGAATGTTTAAATAATGTTTCATTATTTTATTTTTAATATCCCTAGGTGCTGCATGGTTATATTATTTTTTTATTCTTAGAATGTTGTAGTCTAGAATTCTTCAGGTAGATTTATTATGACCTTTCTTTGTAAAATTTCACTTGAAATCTACTAAACTTCTGAAGTATTTATTTTTTTCGATGATAAACATTGATAAATAGTGAAAACATTCCTTGAGATTAGTTAGTTTCTTTTCATATATTTGAAGTTTAGATCATGTGAACTAAGTCTAATTATTACTATATTAAAAAAATAAATTCATTTCATCCTTTATGATATATAAATTTGGAGTTTAAATATAAATAGTAAAAAATAATTAGGTGATATTATTTTTATGTAGAAACGTTGTGATTATGTTCATTCAATGGTTAGTGACACCATAGCAATGACATGAGCCAAGTTAATTATAAGAATAAAAATTTTCTTATTCAGAAAATTCAAGGATAAATAGTTGTCAATAAGTATGAGGTAATATAAGAAAAAAATATCATTTCAATAGACTATATTAATAAAGGTGGGGTTTTTCAAGATAAAAGGATTTAAATATTTCAAGAATGTAATGATTCATGTTTTCTTGAGAATAAATTTTTTATGATAATAATTCAAATCCCATTTCATACCATTGGATTTGTAAGTTCCCATATTTATTAGATTGTTTTTTGTATTATTTAATAATTTTGTGGGTAGAAATATGTGACACATGTTCTATGATATATATCTCCCAAGGTCAATCGATGAGAAATGAATGTAATTAAATAACCTATGATGTGTGTCAAATTTATGTGTATATGTTTTTTCCATGGTTAATGGTGTTTGGTTTCTAAATTTTTATGTTCTTATTTCATGTGTACTAATTTTCAAACACAAGATATGGAAAGGGTGTGTGGTTTTTAACTAGTTAATTAAGATTAAAAGATAAGAATATGGTCTTAATTTCCTCTCATACATATTTTGTTTATATTTTTTGCTAAAAATATATAAGGGATGGGAGAATAAAATAAAATTATATTTTCTTGAGGCAAAATTATCTAGTGAACATGATTGTAATCTCCTCTTGGTTATATTTTTTTATTGTTTCATATATTTATTATCAATAATTTTGGATGATTTAATTAATTTGTTTAGGATGTCAAAGTGAAAATATAAATGCTTGAGTTTTTATGGATGAGGTTACAAAGGAGAAAACACATTAAATATCATTTAAATGAGATATCACATTTAAATTATATTTGAATATTATTAATTTGAGGTATATTATTTTATTTATTGGTGGTATTCATTTTGAACATCATCTATGCCAATAAAACAACTGATTTTCTATAAAATGTAATAATTACCCTTTTAATCCATATTTTCCTCTCATTTTTGGTTAATTATTCACAATAATCTATAAATGTAGTTGGTTTCCCCACTATATATTGAATTATTGAGACCCTTTATCTATTTTTTTTTCAAATCATTAATTTGAATTAAAATATATAATATAAATAGAATTCAATGTTAATAAATTTTAATGTTCAAGAAGAAGGAATACCATGTCCTTTGAATTTATTAATAAATTAAAATTGATAATGTTATAGAGTGGGTTTAAAAATACTTTTTTATGTTTCACCACTCTAATCCAAATTCACCTTGTATGAATAAGAGTTTGGTATCTCATAGAACTATATCAAAAAAACACCCATAATAAATTTCATTGATAACACATTTTTACTAGATCTTCCTCTCTATAAGAATGTCTCACATGAAATTACATCTCATTAGAATCATAGAGTGTTTATAACTAATACAAAACAATTCTATATGAGATATTACTTTATTTAATCCACAAATTTCTATTATAATAGTTGATTCTGATTCTACCCATAAAAACATCCATCTAAAAGTGATTAACACATTGGACTACATTAACCATCACCCAATTTTCTGGTTCTTCAATAAATACAATTCCACTTCAATGATAAAATAATCCCTTGAAATTCATACGTAGGTTTGAAACACAATACCATAATCCATGGGGCCTGATAAAATTAAAGTCATTCCCTCGAGAATCACCTTATTTTTGGTTGGAATGAGTGTAATCCAACAGATTTAATGAATCATAATTATCTTTTTCATCATTGTAGGTACACAATGATTGTTCAAAATAGTTAAATTAGAGATATATTTCTTCAGCATATGTTATTTTAATTTTTGATGTTTCTTGGATTTCTCAATGGATATCAGTTACATTCATATTTAAAATGTGTAAATATTGTTTTGATAAATTTCATTTCCTTTCATTTGATGTGAAATAAATGAATTCTATAGTATCTACCATATAGAGATAAAATATATTATTTCTAAGTGATGAATCTAATATGGATTCAATATTATAAAAAAATTATATCTTTGGAGTAAATTGACATTGAAAAACTCTTAAAATATTTACCACAGTTCCTTCACATTGCAACAATTGATGAAAAGATGTCACGGGTTTCTTGGAACATTCATGTAGAAATCACGGGGTGAGGTAATATGTAATATTTTTTTTTCAAGATGATCATCAGTAAGAATCCCATTTCTCTATAAATTCAATATAAAAAGATGTTTAATTTTTATGATGAAGGTATTTTTAAAATCATCTATCCACTATAGACCATTTTTTATGAATATATTTTAGTCTATATATATCACAAGTCTTTAAAAATACAGTTATACTTAGTTCCCACACAATCATATATCTATCAATATAATCTTTTTTATTTTAGTGATGATTTCATAAGGTGTAAATTTAGAAATTCAATAATATTAAAATCAACATAAGAAATTAAAATATTATAAATATTCTTCGAAGCCACCAATTATTCCTTCACTATTCTTTTTGGATATTCCATGCTCCTATAGTTGCGTTCAATCTTACTATTGACCAATTGGCCCAAGAGATTTTTTTAATTTATTATAGGAGGTTTTCAAAACTGTTCTAACAACTAAAGAGTGGTATAAATAATAACCATTATGAATCTTTAGAAGAATAATGTTTTGGAGAATTTCTGATTCTTCTTAGTATGATGTGAGAAGATTATTTTTCAATTCATTGAGTAGATTATCATTAAATAATAGATATCCTTAATTCCCAATCCACTCATAATAGTTGGTTTTGTTAAATATTTTCTTGGAATAGAGATCAATCTACTTCTATGTGCCTTCCTAGTCCAAAAAATGTCTCGGATCATGTTATAGAGTATCTTAATGATTCTCTGTGTCCAAATATTCATTGTTAATGAATAAACACACACACAAACACACAGATATATATATATTTGACCACTTTTTTGATAAAATCGATTCTACCAACCTAGGACATGCTTTTAATTTATTAATTAACCATATACAACATTATATTAGATTTAATATTCTCAAATTGATACTTATTAACTTTTCCACATTAAAATTGGGTGCCAAAGTAACCAAATGGTAAATTCCCTATCCACCCTACAAAGCCCCAAAAAACATTTACCTATTTTGATATCAATACCCCATCACTAAAAATAATGAATGATTTATTCTAACTATTAGATCAACGAAAATTTTATTTATTATTACTAAATATAACTTTGATTTATTCCATTGATTTTTATATTTGTTAAAAAAAATAAGAATGCCATCTGTATAGAATAGATGTGAAGGTAAAAAAATTTCATTACCACCTTCATTGGTGGGTATAATTTAGAATTTCGAGGACCATTAATTTATTTACACAACAAGTTATTATTAATTTCAAAGAGATGGACTAAAATAGGGTATCATTTTAAAACCTATAAATATCATATATTAACTTTTTAGGGACATTAATGATAATAATTATCTTATTACTATTGATGATAACACTAATTAATTTGATTAATGCATTTGAGATGAACAAATTTTCAGGACAAGCAAGATTAATCTTTATTTTATTTTATTAAAATACTTTTTAAATATGAAGGTTTAAAAATATGTATCAACACATAAACCTTTTTTAATACATTTATGTTTTTTAAAGTAGTAAAAAGTAAATTTTGAATTTTTTTGTATGGAAAAATCCAAAAAGATTAGCTATTATTAAATAAAAAATTATTTTACCAATATAACATGCTAGAATTTTAGAAATAATATTTTTAATAGTATTCCTATTAATAAATGTCTCTAATTTCTTTATTTTGACTACATTATCCATGTTATAAAGTAATTTTATGACATGTGAAACTATGCCATGTTGAATATAAGCAAAGATAAATATTGTACTATTAAAATTTGTTAATTGAATTTATTATATGTCTTAATATAATAAGAAAAACATTTTATTGAAACTTTCAGAACCTACACAACTCTTGATTTAATTAAAATCTTACATTTTGTCATTTTATTTTTAAGTTGATCTATAATTAGTGATCAATGAAAATGATATTTTATATAATACTGATAATAGTCAATAAAATTTGGGATATATTCATTTATATCATCACTATAATGTATTTTAAAGTAAAACACCACATTATTGGAGATATATGTTATTTGTGGTAAGATTAAGGTCTTGTATTTTAATAAAATGACCCCATTCCTTTCATTTTTTTCATTATGATGTCACTAAAAAAATATTGAGTTTTTATCATTATATTGAATTTATTTAACATTGTGTTCATTCATAATCTATATTTCCTTAAGGGATATATGGACATCATGTTTTGAGTGTATTTAGAACTCTCCCTAAGAAGAAACATCACAAGTCTTATTATTTATTTGATAGAAACAAACATCCTCCCCCATAATCTTGATATCATTTTCTAGTATTGTGAAGTAATTATTACCCTTTTGAAATAAAAGTGATTTGACCTTTTTGAGATTTTGAGCTTGGTACGATAGAGGGTTAAAAATTCACTTATTCGTCCACCCATGAATAACTATTTCTTGACATCCATGAATAATAATGAAATCATTATTAAATTTAACTTGAAAATGGGATGAGTTTAGATCATTCCATCAATCATTAATAATAAAATGATTGTGATAAATATTTAATCTTAGAGGAGTAATGAAAAATTACCCAAATTATGTGATGCTATCATCAATATGATAATGACATATATCTATTTTTATTTCTTGACATATATTCACTATTTATATTTCATATGTGAATTTAGAATAGCCTTTATAGACTAGAATGAGGAAACATGATTTCATCCTAGAGAAAATTGAATTAAAATATATCCTAGTGAATTTAGATCCAATATTTTATCCATGAATTCGAATAATATGGAATCTAAAAAAAGTTTCTTACTTTGGTTCAATTGGAAATACATGATATCAATTTTTCTCCAAAAATACCTTCTCATCATATATGATGTATATTTATATATGTGGGATAATATTAAGGCATTATAGTATCTAGAGAACTATTTAAGATACTTGTTCAATGATCTTATCGAATTAATGATCCTATAGAATTTTATTCTTAAGGAAATGACTAAGGGAATTAGTAGTGAAACATTTACAATCCCTTGAGTGTAATAAAGGAAAATTATAACCTTCTTTGGGGTAGGTTTATCTACTACTCCTCAATATATGACATATTTTTTCTATTGTCATTCCCCTTTTTTACTGAAATTTTAACTCTTAACTATTATTTTAATTTTCTAGGAAAATTTATATCCCTCGACATCGTTAGGGTTTTCATTTTTCATGTGTGTATGAAGTTCTTCAACATAATCCACAAAACATTTTCCACTGAGGGGGGGTTAATTTCTAGCTTGTGGTCTCCACTCATAATGGTGTATCCTAAAAGGAATACCAACCATCAAAAATAGTGATGGTTAATACCCCATATTCTAGAACATGATGACTCTTCCTTGGATTTTTTATAAAAATTACTATAATATGTACTTTTACTAATATATGAAGTATATTATAGATATTGGATTTTTTTGAATCCTCATTGAATTAGGGTAATCAAGGTTGTGTGACAATGGTTACCTCAAGAGTTTTTTTTGGTTTTCCAATAGAGGGGTTTTAAGTAATATACGAAGAATATTATCTAATAATTTGACTGGATGTCTATAATAGAACGATTCTATGACACTATTCAACATATTGGGAGGGTATAGAAATCCCATGTTGGGCTAAAAAGTATGTGTAATGTGATCCTGATGAGGAAGAGTAGTAATTTTCATGTATCCTTGGTATGTTCCATATTGTTGGCCATGTCAATAGCTCTGGTCTAATTATGAAACAACGCAGGATTCCAAAGTAAATGGATTGGGTGAAAGGGGCCCAAACCAAAGTGACCTATGAGAAATAACATATGGGATTCACCTTCTCGATTCCCATGTCCCCTATTTTATTCTCTATAATTGGTAGATACCCCAACTACTATGAACCCCTTTGATTGTATACTATTTCATAGGAAATACAATTATCATGTGGGTGTTTATTTAAAAAAAGGATATGTTTATTTTACTTTTTTTTTCATATAGATCATGATGAATAGGTTTCTAATTCTGTTGGAGATGTTTCGAAGGATATTTTTTTCATTTTAAATAATTGGACACCCAAATTTATTATTATTTTATCTCAAACCATTTTTTAGAGTACAAGGTTATTACTTTTCTTGAATAATAAAAAAGGAATCCTTACATTTGGTAATCTAGACATATTAATATAGGGATATTAAAATAATTTAATATATTTTAGTACATACATAGGTATTCTAGATATTAATATGATGATTATGAGGTTCTTCCACTAGGATCAGTATATGGGGCCCATAGTCCTGTGTATGATTGATGTCAAATCATAGAGGATAACCATTCAAATCGACCACTTATGAAGTTGAAAAATAGATATTATCTATCTGATGAACCAATAAACATGTAACCACAATCTTATTTTTACCAAGTATAAAATATGTTTAATGTTTTAGAAGAAGAAAAACTATTAGATGAGAACTAATACTTTAGGTAAATTTCATTTTTTAAATCATTTATAACTTATACAGTATTCGATGAAGGTATTAGATAATTTGAAATTTTTTGTATCTTAATTCGACTCAAATTAAGGTATTTTGGAATTTTAGTACTAAAATATAGAAATTTGGATATGTTTTGAATCAAGGGTACATGTTATCCATCAAAAAATATGTGTTATTAGGGGTCTTATGTTGTTAGAATACAATGGGTTGTGTAAGTGTGATTCATCACTAGTGTATGTGTTATCGTAAACTAACATGAAGAACATAAAAAACAAATATGTCTGTACATGTCAATTCAGTAAATGTTTGTGTCAATCCCACAAAAATATTTATGACATGTACCATCGTATCCATGGTTGAGAGTCAACATACATTTGGTGCATAAAGAACATGAATTTATAGAAAAACTATTATAATAAATTTCTAATCAGTCTAAGAATATGTCATCGAATACAATGTATATGTTACCATAACTCAATATACTTGTTATCTGTTGTGTACAAGATTCATTAAAAACAAGGAGAAATATTGAAAATTTATATACTAAAAAATTGAATTTTCAAGATTTAAATTTGATGAGGAAAAAATATTATTCAGGATGAAGCTATTTAAACATTTTTTAAACATCACATATAACCAAAAATGTATGTGAAACAAAAATTAAAAATAAAAATAATTGGTCTCATGTTTTCAGAAATGATTATCAATAATTAATAAATAATATTATTTAAGACTTAGTGAAGTCTAAGGTAATTAGATATAATGATTTTGGTGTGTTTTATAAAATTTTAGAATATTAGGAATCTTATATAGAGGTATGGTTCATTCCAAATTTGTGGATGATCCACTTATATATTTATTATTAAAGAATGTGAATTTACTGGGTTTTCTAGAATAGTGTTTATGAAGTTTCATTGATGCTTAATCTATCCAAAAAAGGTTAAATAATTATTTACAAACATAAATTAAGTATTTATTTTATATATATATTATATTAAATAGAGATAAAATTAATCGATATATAGGGATAATATGGTGACTATTCTTAAAATGAGAAGAATTCCTAGTTTCATGAAATATGGAAATTTAAATTCGGGGAATTCTTGTAATGATTCTCAAGGGGATAAATATAAAAACTATTTTTTTTATAAAATATTAAGGAATATTAGAAGATAATGTTGATTTTTTATTGTTCATAACTACATACTACTACTCCAAGCTACAAGAAGGAATATATGCACTAGATTAGGAGTGGGGAACAATATTAATGTAATGATGGAAATTTTAATAAATTTGTGAAAAATAATATATATATTTTATAGGGGAATTATTTTTAAAATTAAATAAAGATGAGATCACTAATGAACAAAAGAAATAATTTATTTTGCGATATGAGATGCAATAATTAATGGAGTTATGGGAATATCCCTTATGTTAAAAAACGATTGCATGGAATATCATGGGAAACCAAGAGGGGGTAAGATGTGATGGTTATTTATGGATGGAAGTGACAAATCCCTATTTATTTTCCATTTCCGGATACTGATTATGATTTGATAAATTTAATACTATTAAATGAAACTATACGTGAATAAGAGTATCAATGAGGAAGAAATAGATGGGGAAGTGGAATACACTATAGGGAAAAGTTCTAACAAGTAAGATATTTAATGTTCTGTGTAATCATGATGAATAATATCTTAGGAGGGGAATAGTGAGTCCCCAATATTGGGATAATTTCGATGATCCATGAGTATCAAAGCTGAAGGAAGAAGAATATTTCGACCATTATCTTGAGATGAGTTTGAGAGAGACGATGTAGTGAAAAGAAGAATAAAAAATATATGGGGAGACATATACTTATTTTTGATTCTCATATTAGTTTTATTATACTATTTCATTAATTGATTGAGACTACTAGATAAATAGATTTTATATATTACAATGAATTTGAGATGTGAGCAGTGACTGATTTATAGGGTTTTCACAAAGACATGTAGGAATTTGAAGTAACAACTACTCAATTTAAGGTGATTTGTATTATTTATTTATAGGCATTCTTTGAAATCTTGGTGATCATATTCAAAGAAGTATCATTAAATAAACACCTAAATGTATATGGTGGGGACCCATATAATAATGGAAACTCAATGTTTAAAGGGAGATCATAGTGTGATGTTATAAATGTAGTGAGAATATATTATGGATAAATGTAGATGAATGATAGAAACTATTAGAATGATATGAAATAAACCTATTATAATTATAGTTTGATTATATTTTGGAATAATTGATTGTGACAAACATATAAATAATGAATGGACTGGGTATTTTCATTGAACCATGTAAATCACTATGTCCTTATCCGTATATATACTTCTTTATTCTGGTGTGTTTGTGAGACACCAAATTTTATATATTAATACTATTTTAATTAAAGTAGTTTCAATTTAAAATTGATATTTTTTTTTAAAATAATCTTAAGTTTCCACCCTTTTCACCATTCCTCTCTCAGTGGCAAGTAGACGCTTGAATAATTTATAATGATAATAGAGTAAACCAAGGTACCTTATGAACATAGGAAAGATGAGCTATATATTTGTGATTTCTGAAGAGGTTTCTTAAATAAAAAATTAATTTATATTTTTAATTTATTATAAATAAATATTTAGTCTAATACATTGAAAATGATGGAAATGAAAGATGGAAGGAGGTGAAGAAAAATATCAAGAAAAAGGAAAAACAAAGAGCTAAATGACAGTTTTATTGAATATATGTAACTCCATTAACATAAGGATGGATAATATATAATTAATGTTTCTCTTGATTTGGTGACCTATATTTTCAAACTCCTCTAGTGAATTCATGATGAGAAGTCACAAGTTTAAGAAGACGTTTATGCAATTGAAATATCATTAGTAAAAAGGTGAGTTATTATAAGACTCTCACAAAGATGATGAATGTTTAAGAAGAAATTGATTTTAGTTGCAACCAATTATTCTCTAAAGATTTTAAAGAATTAAAAGGATATTTTTTTCAAGATTTTTGTTTGTATAAATATTTTTAAGAAATTATTCCATCTTCTTGATATATTTTATAATGACTATAGAGATTATTTTTTCCCTATTTGAAGTGAAAACAAACATGTTTAATGGATCTAGAAAACTGTAAAATCAAGATAATATTGAAGTATGAGGATTTAATGATGAGGGAGAGAAATTAATAGAAATTAATAAATAGCTAAATAGAGTATTATAAGAATAACCTCTAAATGAAATTCCTTTGATTTGGAAATAAAGATGGTGGATATGGATTGTAATCAATTTGGAACATCCTATATAGTATAAAAAAGATTGGTTACCCAAAAAACATCCTAAGAAATTGTAGCTTTTGTAAAGCATCTCACAGTTTTATATGATATCTTGATATCATTCAGAGAACTCTCCCCCAAAATATTCTTGAGATGGGTATCAATCTATTTAGATGCTAGTTTTTTCGTTGAACATTTTTTGTCAGTAGTGAAAGAAAAAAATTGAAATATATATAAATGTATAATAGGTAATATATTAATACATCCACCAATATTTCCAAAAAATAAGTGAGTATATCCTGTAAAGGTTTATAGAAAATGAAAAAAAAATTGGGTTTCTAGACAACTCATAGAAATAATGTGGATCTTGAAATTGTTCATGGATGTGAAAATGAAATATATTAATTTAGAGGTATCGGTTGTTGTTGATATTTTATCAGAAGGTTATCAATTTTTGGTATAATTGTTCAAAAAATGAAACAAATATCACTAAATAAAGGGTATAAAATGTTATTCTTGAAAGAAACACACAAAAGTAAATCAGACCTTATAAAAAGAAATAATCACTCCACTGGTAACATGTGTGATATCATCGACATTTTAAGTGAAATGTGAAACATTGGTGGTCTGTACTATGATGAATAATGGAATAATAATTGTAGGTATATTCATATACATTATAGACAAAACAAACTCCAAAATATTATAATCTGGTGAAGAAATTTATTTTTTCTTCCCTTGGGAACCAATGATATACAATAGTTAATAAAATCTTACCCAAGAATAAAATAAAGAAATGTGTTATATCTAATAGAGGAATATTCTTTTATTACGGTATCTAAATAAAAAACATGAACCAACGAAAAATATCCATTAAGTTCTACTAAATTTATGGGAGTAATATAAATAATTGGAATTAAATCAAACAGATTCACAAGAATGGTGGTGTTGGAGAAGACATCCCATATGATGAGTTTGAGATGTTTCCTATGAATGGAAACTCAAAGGCTAAGGATGAAGTCTGTCAAAGGTAAAATCAGGAAGGACTCTAGGATATCAAATTTATAAATACATACCTACCTAAATTGAGTTGAAAAAGATCAATGAAAATACACCAATTAATTTTACATTGAAGAAAACGGTTGTAATGTATGAGACCATGCTCATGAATAAAAATTTACTTATGAATAACAAATATTTAACCATATAGAAATATTAGTTCGGATTAGAAAAAAAAATATGAAAGGAGTAGAACAAATATAATATTCAATGTTTAACTGTATATTATAGCTATGAATAAATAAATATAAACAAATAATCCCATGACACCCTTGGAAGAACAAATTTGGAATTCCAAACATCAAGTTAACATAATAAACTATGGACACTTTAGAAATTCATAAAAAGAAGTCACTAGGCTAAAAAATATTTCTTATAAATATTAATACTGATTATATTATAATATTGGATCAACCTCATTCTCATGTCTGTTGTTCATATGTTATAATGTTTAGAATTTATTGTGAAGATGTTTGTAGAGCATCCCATAAGGGGAAGATTTTTAAAAATAAAGGTTGCTAGAGATTTACTAATTTCTTTATAAAATTAAAATATATATTTCTCCTTTGAATGTTAAAGGATGATATATGATCTCCCCTCTCTGAAATATTTTTTAATTTAATATTGATATATTATTAATGGGGAGTGATAATATTACCAAATAGGGAAGAACATACGTTTTAGTTTTATTTGTTGATGCGTGTGTTTATGTAAGGGAATTGTTTTTTTAATATAAAAAAATATTTTTGTTTTTTCTATATGAATGATGGAATGTATGGGGTGTCACATTAGGGAAAATTATGGATACCAATTTTTCTGAAATAAACTTCTTTATGATTTTAACAATGGGTTAACACATGTAGAGTTAAATTGTAATGGTTGATCGTATATTTCTAGGATGATTTTGGTGACACTATTATCTCATTGATACAATTGATTATTTTGGAAGTGAACATATAATAAGGGAGTTGAAAATTCTTAAATTTATAATTATTTCATAGGAATGTGAAACACTTCCCTATTCCTATTGTATGATTACATGGGAAAGAAAAACATTTTATCCTCCTTATTTGTTGTCATTAAAGGGGTATATGAAAAGTGAACTTCTTATGATATATAGACATGTACTCATGTATTTAGTATTTTTTTGTAATGGAATATATTTAAAGGAAAATATTGAAGTTCACTTTCGTGTGTTATTGTGTTTTTTTAAATATAGAATGTCAATTTATATTTTTAATGCATAATGGAGAAATGGTTGACAGATATTGTATCAAACCATTATGTAATAATTAGAGAATCCACCTATTAAGAATTTGTAATGGAAGAAACAAGTTAGCTACCCATGAATAATCTGGTTGAAAAATCATGTGGGAAACCTGTAAATTCAATGTTTATTGAACTAGTAATCATATAAATTTCTTGTACCAAGTCATGTAAAATCAATATATACAATAGTCAGTTTCGATGTTGAATAACTAAAAAGTTATTGATATTGAACATGGAAAGAGAAAATTGTTAAATTCATGTTTACTAAGTAGAGAGTAGGTTTCAATTGTTGGATGAATCGAAGCAATTATAAGATAATCCAACCTCAAGGTACAGTATTTTGGTTGTTTTATTTAATTCTTATAGTTTCATGGATAAAAGGTTCCATATATCCTATGATTGATTGTAAGTGCCTAATATTTAAATTTATGTATTTTATAATTTTAATATAAATTTTTTAAAAATTTTTTATGCCTAAATTCTAGAATATGTGTCATCTATTCAATAACATATACCATCATGATCTAACACAAGTGTCCTAATCTAGGCCACACTAGTGTTTTTTCAACATCATATATGTGATCCAAATCTAGGTGAAGGGATTTTTCAAATTAATAATTGTACACTTGTTAATTCACTCAGTGTAGGTGTTTATACCACTAGTTTATGTTTTAATAAACATATGTTTCAAAGATTTGGAGTCAATATATATGTTGTACTCAGAAAAATTGAAAAACGGGAAATAGAATATGAGTGTACATGTATTTTCTGCTAGTGTAAGTGTCATAATATAAAAATTATGTGTAATCAGAGCTCAATGTATGTGTGATCTACTATACATGAGATTCCTTTGACAGTTAGAGAAATATTGAAAATATTCTGACTTAAAAATTGAATTTTATTGAATTAAGTAAGATTACTAACAAGATGGTATGAGATGATAAAAGAGATATTGAATTTTTTTGTATGTTCTCATATACCCAAATTTCCATGTGATCAAAGAAAGAAAAATAATAGGAGATTATCATTATGGTTGTAATGATAAAGTTCAATGATGAATGAAGAGTTGGTTATCTTGAATGCGTTAATACTTATGAATTTAAGTATGAGGATTAATGTTATGTGCATTCATATTAAAAATATCATGAAGCCTCTTCTTATATATGATTCATTCATTAAATGGGATGATCCAATGTATATATTTCCTATAAAAGGATTTTATTTTTATAGGTTTTCAAGAATAATAAAGATAAATTTGTAAAATATCTCGTCCTATCCAAAAAATATAAAATAATTCTGAATAGAGAAAAATTAAAGAATATTATGGTCTTCCTTATTGACTAATAGAAGATCAAATTCAATGAGATAGATGGATAGGATTGTGTCCAATTCAGAAATTAGAAAAATTCTAAATTTCAAGAAATATAAAAATATAATGTATGTTGTAGAATGTGAAATGATTTCAATGGATTAGATATCACAAAAAAATCATGACTAAATAATATGGAATTGAAGACACTAAAGTTCTCTTTAGTGGTGTGTTGTGCCACAGGATATTACATCATGCTCAAATAAGAAGTCTCTATGCTATAATAGGAGTTCTCCATGATTCAAATGACATGTTATCTATTATCATAAAGATAAAATAAAATGAATATGTTTATTTAATAAAATAATAGGGGTAATTTATTTGACAATGTCAGATTCATTAATTATGGATATTTTGGTAATATCCCTTGAGCTGAAAAGTACACTTCATGAAATATTGTTTTTATCCAAATATTGGTATTTCAGGATGGTGATTTTTGGATGGTGGTGATTAGGTCCTATAATTTTTCTATTTCAGGATACAAATTATCAAGGGAGAAACTTAATTCTCTTAGATAATGTCACATGGGAAAGAGAGGATGAATGTTCAAGAATTTGAAGTTGAAGTAAAAGAGTGTTCTCGAAATGAGTAATGATTACTTAGAGATAGTATGTGATTAAATATTTTGAAAACACACAGATAGAAATAGATCTAGGATGATATAGTACTAACATAATAGTGAAGATAAAAAGTCATCAAATTTAATGGAATAATAATATTTTCGATACCATTATTTGATGTGTTTAAATGAGATGAAGTAGTAAGAAGAGGAATATGGAAGAGATTAAGAAATAATGTTCTATTGTGAATTTAATTTTTAGTTAGAGTTGATCATATAATAAATTGAGTGTGAAAGTCGATGAATAGACTCCATATAATCTTGTGAAGTTAATATTAGAATATCACCAAAGTTGTATAGTTTTCTACAATTAATGTTTGCATAAGAAGTAATTTGTATTGAGAAAAAAATGAGATATATTTTATTTATATAGAATCATAATCTATAGATATGGTAATCCACATTAAATAAGGGGTCTCCAAGAAACATTTCTGTATACATTTCTTGAATCCATATAATCATCACAATTCAAGGTATACAAGGAGACCAACATGTGACTATTTGAATACAATTTTAATATATAATATATAAGTCCCATGGGTGTCTGGAAACTGTAGGTGTGAGATTTACAAAACCAATTATAGTATGAGATTTTTTATAGAATAGAATAGTATATTCAGATCAATAGAAAATAAAGGAATGGGGTAGTTATCTACACCAAACTATATAAATCATTAATTCTCTATGCATTTAATTACTATATCATTCATGTGAGGCTCCAAGAGAAAATTGTTTTTGGATCAATATTAGAAGTGGTCTAAGAGGACTAATTTAAAATTAAAATTTTTAAAAAAAAGTATCCAACCATTGATAAACGAGGACTCTCTCAATGGTCTATAAATCTTGGTAAAATTTCAATGACTATGATTATTTATTTGGATCATAATTTTATTATATGTTCTTCATAATGATTAATAAATATTTGGTTCTCCATGGTATAATTATTTTGTTATTATTTCATGAAGTGTAATGAGCAGTAGAGACATAAGATATGAAAAACATAATTTTATGTGATGGTTGGTCTATCAGTGTTGGATTCTAAATTAATGAAAATATAATTGGAAACTATTATAGTGGGTATAGTTTTAAATTAGTGTTATTTATCCAAATTTCCTCTATAAATTATGGAATTTTGGATTACATTGGGAAATATATCATTTCATTTACAAGATTTATTTGTATAAGTTTGATTCCTAACTTGTGTGATACCCTAAGATAATTCTTATGAAATATATATAACCCACATAAAAATAATAAGACCTATTTCACAATATACATCAAAGTTTTTCCAGATATGCTAAGATGGTTATTGTGTCACTTGTTGTCTTGTTTAGAATTTGAGAAAATATGATGTTAAAAGTTTTAATATTTGTGTTATATCTTCAAGAATGTCTTGGGGTGGGATTTCAGATGATTCATTATAACTTATTTTATTAAAATATTTTGTAACAACCCCTTTAGATTAATTTATTGAAAAAAGTAACAACAAAATGGTTTTCCTGGATGGGATAATAATTTAAGTTGAAAAGAGGGACTTAAACTCCCTAGATTAATCTCATTCCCTAGGGGGCATGGGTGGACCATATTATTCACATGGTCAAGTTATCACTTGATTGGCACTAACATAGGAAGGGATTAGGTCACAAATACAAGAGGTAGTGTTTAGTATTTTCCTAATATATAATATCATTTACGGGTTATTGATCTCCCATACCAGAGAAGTTGTTGGGTACTCCATTAATCAAATTCCTTCTTCCTGGAAAATTTTATATATCTTATTTGGTGTGTTAGGTAATAAATTTAGTCTCACATACTCATGATATAGTGTTTTACACCAGAAACCGCTGACCCAACGGATAGAGTCCGCAGTAACATAAGGCATGAAAAACCATTGCTAGTTCGGGATCGTGTGTAATGTAGTTTCGATAATGAGGCATTAAATTTTGAGATATATTTTTAAAGACTATATAATCATAAATATTCAACACAAATAGATCAATTCATTATGCATCATGGAACATTGTAAACCGTCTTCTTGACTTAGGATGAATCAGAATATGGGCTAAAAAAATCTTTCTTTTGGCTCCTAAAAGGATTTATCGTAGTATTCTAAAAACAACAAAATTACAACCTACTATGTATGAATAAAAAAAGTGATTAAAGGGAATACAATTACTGAAAAAGGCTTGTAATATCCATTTATCCCCATTAAAATCTATATAAAAAACAAGTTCTTGATCTGCACCCCGAAATCCACAACACTCACATTCTCTATGTCAACTCATACACTTGATTCAATGATAATATGACCCAATAAGTGAAATTTACTGATCCATAATCGGAACATTAAAATATTGGAATAAAGATGATGCTATATTAATATATTGAAAATTATCATAAGATATTGATCATGGTCGCTATGAGTATGAGATTACACCATGATGTCATCCACAAGGACTACAAAAAATAAATCCTGACAAGGGTGGATAATTATATTCATCAATGCCATGAAAATTGTGGGAGAATTTGTATGACCAAACAAAATCAAAAGTAACTCATACATACCATACCGACCATAGAAATATAAATGAGGTATATCTGAAGGCCTGCCTTGAACATTACAATAGCATAATATTACATTGATATATGATGATATTCTAGCCCGTTAGAGATATTCAAATATATCATCATTTTAAGGTAGTAGATACATGTTCATAACCAAAATGTGGTTCAACAATTAGAAATACACACATAAATGAAGGTTGCCACTTCTTATCTAAAATCATAGGCGAACCCCAAGATGAATTGCTAGGATATATGAAAAGTTTTGCCTCTATATCATTTTTCTGCCTCTTGGGGTCCGAGATATTAGTGTGATCTTTCTAGTATATCGAAATGGACCATGATTGTGCTCCTAGAACAAGAATGATTGTATACTCTACCTATCTCTTAGGATGTAATCTAGAAAAATCATCTTTAATGACGTACCAGAAATGATCTACTGTGGGGTTATAATATGATAGATTTATTCCCCACTCCTCTATAAAAAATGTGTAATCTAGTTGGTCACTCCACCTTGCTCATGATTCTTTAGTCTATCCCTACTTGCATGTGCATTCCAATCATCCTTTTAAAGGTAACTGCTTCCCTCTAGTGATGTAAATGACACAATTATATGATATTTGTCCACATAGGCATGATAGGAAACCAAAAATTTATAGTGGGTTTGAAATTTAAGTCTCTTATCTTGGGGAAAAGGAGGTCTTATAAGAAAGGATAACTGCCTACCTCAAGGGAGAAACCCTTGTACTGGCATATGCCATAGGACAATACACCCAATTTTCTATCCACGATCATCACACTATAGTAATACTTATTCTGAATACCAATACCTTTCACATTCAATAAAAATATAATAGAATTAGAAGCACCTGTATCAAATAAAGTTGATATGATATTAGAGGGCACTAGAAGAGTATGTTGTATTGTATATGGTCCTGCACTCTTATTCTTGATTACCGGATTTATGGAACAAAACAAACATGATCCATGACCTTGTTCTATAGATAGAATACCTTGGGTTGGTATTCTATAATAATGTTGATAAGTAGAGGTCCTGCTACCATGGCTAGGACCTCCACCTCAGAATGTCATGCTGGTCTACTCTAACCCCCCACCTGAACCATCATTAATGATCTTTCCCATAAATGTGCAGCTAGTGCAGAGCCTCTTGCACACAATGAATATGGAATGCTACTCAATAATATCTAAATATGACCATATTTACACAAGAATGAAACTATAGAGGGTTTATATAACACTAGTGATTAATATTACCCTAGCATATAGACTAATGGAATATAGTGGGGCTTCAGTGAGGTTACTCATACTGTAACTTATCTAAATGGAAACATTGTGGGAATTATTCCTATAATTGGATTAAATGAAAGACTTCATCAGTATTGAACATCTATTCTTGACATTATCAACATACATTATTTTATGATCAATGATAATATATTTATTAACAATTTCATAGAATTTAGGTATGTGAAAGAAATTTACATGAATAGGTATGGCATAATGAAACCCATCCTTGAAGCATCTAGAACATAATATAATACCATCATCTAGAAGTCATACAAGGAACTATAACATAGTAAAATGTCATGAATAATCCGTTAATTAAATAGCTCTCTACTCTAGATTCATGAAATCTCTGGCTCGGTCATCTCACATCAACTGGGGAAAGTTTTGATCATAGAAGGTTGTCTAGAAGTCAGTCCAAACCATTCCCAGGTGATGAAAAACCTATATAATCACATCCAACTAGGGATTGGACGCATCACGCATCCTTTATGTGTAAATATTGACCCCCTCTCTGTATTTTTCCTCAAAAAGCTGATGGCATATATATTGGCCTCAATGCAAGGCCCAGCAGCTTGTGGATCATTATACCCAAAGAAGATGGGATACAGCTACTGCAGATACTCATGTGTAAACTTATCCATCATAGGAATAGGTCATCAAGAATACTACATGGACTATATCATATGTATGAAACCCTCAGGAAGATGATATTTGGATCCTTTTAGGTGTCAAAAGTATCACCTCAGGTGGACCTACAGGTGTAATCTCTGATAGCTTAGGGACGAGCCCCTCCAGAGCATGGTCATTACAACCCTCCAGGTGCACAACATGAGGACTTCATTGTAGAATATCTCTACATGATCCAAGAACACACCTCATAAAAATATTTAAGAGTTGATATAATCACTATCATAATAAGAATATAAGAATAATTTCTCACTACCTAATACATAATACCCCAACTATTCACTTAGACAACAATGTATTGGTAAGTTTTTATGATTAATTACTGGAAAATTCCTGATATTTATAATCCATGATTTACTTTTACAGTTTTAGTGATCATAAATATTTATAAGAAGATGATTTAAATGGACCTCCATACCCACTGAATTATGACCCATACACCTTATTTAATATTCATATCCATTAATTTTTTATTTAACTCTATATACATTTGGTCTTAGAATGTAATTGGCTATATAAGATGGATTGACGTGGAAAATTACACATCCCAATTAATGAGGGCCAATACACATCAAGAATTGAAACTGGAAAATACCCAATCTTAGCCTAAGAGAAGCTCATGTTACCAGAGGTAATATGTTATTAGTAGAAGAAAATAAAAAACCCATAGTTCACTTTACAAATACAAGAAATATAAGAAAATAAAGAAGTAAAATACACCTATATTGCATAGAATATACCTGGAATAGGAATTATAGGTTCCAATTATGATTCATGTAAAATGAATCCTTTCCATCATCTCACTAGGATAAGGATAATATCAATAAATCATATCAAATACCACAAATCATGTGAATCACCCAATTGTAAAAAGATATCATCTGTAATGGGAAAAAAATCAAAAAATATATTCTAATATCATATAACATATTATATACCCTAGACATGAAATTGGTATTCCCAAGAAAAACTTATAAAAAAGTATCCACGCAATTCTAATCTCCTATATATTTTCTTAAAACTGTAAATTATGAAATTCAATCACTCTGATACCACTTTGTGAAATCCCAGACTAGCTTCCAATCAACGTTTCCCCATATCTAGTGGTCCACCTCGCCTCAAGCGTGCATCCCCGTACACTAGAAGCTATTGAATAGCAACGAGGGACTAGTGTGTGTTCGTGGGAAGACTATTCCCGCATTACTAGATCACGGTGTAATAAATATATAATAATCGGTAAGTAGTTGATGATGGATAATAAGTAAACAACTAGACCTATAACCAGACATATCAGATGTAGTATTGAAATGGATAACAACTCAACAAACTAATAATAATATTTAAAATCTATAAAACTAATAATATAATCATGTTGATGATGTATGTCATTTCTCTATAAACTATGAAAATAGGTACACATGGGTGGAGGAAATACATTCTATACTAGAAAATAAAAAATAAGCTAATAAATAAATATCATCCAGAGTAGTTGCCCTATAATATTCTACCATGATCAATCCTAAATCAACAATAATGATTTGTTGTTCAAAGAATGATATTTCCCCTTTTCAATACATACAGACATATAATCTTCCATGGTACCACTAGAAACCCAGAAAGGGTATGAGATAAGTCTTAGTAGGCCGAAACCAATAACTTATATACCATCCATTCAGTTTAATATTAACTGAAATATTTTGAAGGTATATATGAAAGTAAATATAGTATTACAATGTAAATAATCCCTTATCTACCTCTGCCTCAGCTGTTGTATGGACATGTGATTATTTAATTAATTATGTTCTAGTTTATAATATGTGATGTAAGTTTATACAAGGAATTACCAAGGTGTCATATAATAGTAATTATAATAGAGGATCCAAGGTAATAACCAAGGATTCCTGGAATATGGTAATAATCCAGGGGATCCAAGGAAATAACTGACGCATCTTTAACCTCAAGGGTCAAGCCAACTGAGTAATAACCTCTAGCCGATCTGTTAGTGGTATGAGTTTAATCTAAGAGGAATTACTAATGGAATTCCACCATAATATGACTCTATCCTATTATATGGATATAATTCAAGGTAAAATGGGAAAAGTAATGACTATACCCAATGAGTGTGTCTGTGGATCCACATGTCCAAAAATATCAAGCTGGATCCAAGGGATCCTACGACATGATGTTGTATATCCACAAGTATAAAATGACTATGTTACAAGGTGGGAATCTCCCTTGGGAACAATCACCTTTTAATTAGAATGGAATCCTCTGACTCCCCAAGTCATTATCTGTAGTATCCAATGCTAGAACAAGTCTGAAAATTCCTATAAAATTGAGACGGTACATATTAAAATTTTAACATACACTCAATTTATTATTTAATTAAGGCCATGTAATACTCATTCATTTAAATAAATTAATTGGTCTATTCTATTACCTTTCATTAAAAAGGAAAAGCAACCATTTAGTAATTTAATTATTTAGTAATTTATTTGGATCATTCATCTGTCGTTCATTAAGCATCGTAAGGTGTGCTATGAATATGCAAGAATGTCATTTAATTCCATTAAACTAGGCCAAGTGATTTATATATTATACTTTCCACTTACAACAGAGGTTAATTTTTTATATTGAATCAGTTAACTTCTATGGGTCAAGTGTAAACTACATAGATGGGACATTAGTAAATAATAAGTCATTTAATTATTGATGGATTACCATTAGCAGGGCCAGGACACAAACATGAAGAGTATAATAATAAACATGCTTGGTTAACCAAGTATTAAATAATGAATTTCCCTTCATGGTGTAGAATACATTGAGGCCTCAACATCCAATGGTGTAATATACAAGCATGAAAAGACATCAAGAATATGAGCAAGATAAATATAGGCATGACACATGTATTAAATAGGTGATGCTCAATGGAATTGGAACACAACCAATAAGTTTATAAGATGGCCAGACTTGAAGGATGAGTCATACACCACCTACCATAAATCTATAGCACTATCATCATCTAGTAATGGCCTCTAGTTTTCCATGGATCATAATAAATACGAGAAACATATCAAAAATTTGAAAATAGTTCATATGAGATTTCATCCAAATAAATGCTTCTAGGTGAAATGGAATAATGAATAATTGAGATGAATAGTGACCTTACCGGCATGAATCCAATGTGACTAATAGTGGAAGAATCAGAGCATAGATCAAGAAGTTATCCATGAACCTATGTTAAGGATCAACATTTGTATTCTATACAAGAGGAAGGGGGAGTTGAGGGTCAACCCAAAAAATGTGAGGCCCTTAATCTAGTTTGAAAATTTAAATAAGGAATTTACACAGTGTGTATATTATTTACACATATTATAAAGATCAATGTCTTACTACCTATGAAAACCCTTCACATGTTGTGAATGGTTCTGGCTAGACCATAAAAAATTATTTAATTGAAACACATCATATATTGTCATTAGACGACATGTAATTGGCCCACCACCAACCACCAATCCCTAACCCTTCCTATCCAAAACTACCCAATGGGACTGTAGACCTTCTTTAGAGTATAATACAAAAATATAACTTTTCCATATGTTTAAAGTAGAAATTAAAAGGATTTTTACCTCATTAAAAACACTTTTCTTACAATAAAAAAGAACAAATTTGGGAATATGGCATGTGTCACATGTAAATAAAAGTGTGATTAAAATACCCTTTATACTTTTCAAATAATTAAATTTTATTCCCTCGTTAATGAATGAAATTAAATAAATATTAAATATAATTAATATAAAAATATTTATAATATTAAATGTGAAATATTTTGTATATACACCTTGTAAATGAATATTGGGTCATAAGCTTAAAACACCTCTCATTTGAGATGAATTGACCCAAAATACCTTACCATATGTATTGAATTATTTAAAACATGTTAAAACATCCAGTATAATAAATATATTTCATTTCTAGAGGAATAAATAATATTATTATTCCACATGTGATTTAATTGTCACATGTCATTACAACTTAAAATTCCCAATCAAAATCACATTTTGGGTAATGACCACATCACTTTTCATTTATGATTTGGTAAGGTGGATTTATTCCATATACATTAATTGTTGATACATCGTCTCTAGAATGTTAATAATTACATAAATATCATAAATTTTAACTATATAAAAATTTATATTCATCCATAAATCATTGATATAGAAAATGGATGACATTGTTGTTGGAGATGATTGGCCATACATACAAATGAATATAATTTCCACTTTTATGACGGATAAAATGAAATAAAGATAGATATTAATTCAAATTTAGAAAATAATTTTTATATCATAAATATCATATATATTCCTTAAATCTATTCTTATTAATATCTACATAAAAATGAAATGTAAAATTTAACACATCGCTTCATGGAGATGATAGACCACCCAAAACATGAGAGATGTTATTATTATTCCAATATATTGGATTTTTAGATGTTTTATGTGATAGTATAATTATATAAGTTTACTAATGTCATAAATATCATAATTTTTTTTAAATAAATCATTATATTCATCCATGATAGAAAATAATGAAAAAAACTACATTAGGTCATGAGGTGGTAATCTGTTGTACGCATGATAGAAGATTTAGTTTCCTAACTAATTATTTTTGATATGGATATAGGTTATTAAACTTACATAATCAAGTAACATTATGTGGTAGATAATTATTTTATTACACCATCATAGATAAATAATATTTTAATGAACTTGAGGAGTAAATAAAATAATAACACATGGTTAAGAGCATCAACTCTACTTCGAAGATCCTCTACATATTCATAACTAAAGCCATAATAGGAAGCAATACTAATAAAACTTAATCCGATTGGATTTTAGGTGTTATGTAATCAATAGATTTGGGAATGGGATGAATGAACCAAAAGGATCTTAGAGTGTATAAAATAGAGGATATGTGATGTCTTTTTATAAGTGGAGGAACCCATGGTGAAACTACACATAAATTTTCCAAAAAAATCTAAAATGATAAAGTCATAAAAAACAGACAAAGGATCATAAAATATCATGTCTTTGGAGGATTATGTACATAATTAGTAATAATGAAACCAAAATAAAAAAATATTTTATTTAATCTCTATAATGAGATCCTAACTTCCTTCTATCTATTACAACTACATAGGGATAACCAATGGATAAAAGAACAATGGAATGAGATAAAAATACCAGTAAGGGAATACACATAGGAATAATGCGATGAATATGGGTTAGAATTCAATACAATATTACATAAAAATGAATGGAACAAGAATAAACATAAGGAATCATAACATGTAGAACATGAGAGTATATAATCTTGGAATAATTTAAATGCAAAAACAACATACAACATGACATAATCATGAGTCACGTATAACATATAATACTATTAAATATGGTGGGTAATGCTTCAACTCTAACTCCCAAAACCATTTTACATGGTGGACCAAGTCTTATAATGGAATACGGTTAAATCCATACCCCAACAAGACGTATCCTTAGACTAAAAACTAACCAATGAATTAGATTTCTATTTAGATGTACCAATTATAGAATGTTAATGTATATGTGTTCCTCATGAAGAATCAAGCATAAGGGTTACACATGAAAATAATTTGGAATCAAAATCACCTCATAATAAAAAAACAAGAGAATATCATAACAGTGTCAATGAAAGAAAGGATTTAAATCATACTTTCACATTCATATGGAAAAATAGTCATATATCATGATAATTTATGTCAAGAAAATGTGAAAACATGTAAAAATAGTGTTTAATAAACATTAGAAATGAAAATTTTTTGTACTGTTTAAGGAAAATATTTAAGATAATTTAAAGTTTGAACGGAATTTTATTTTTTATAAAACCAGATATTAACTAAGAAAATTTATCCTGAAAAATTAATTAATTCGATAAATATAATGGTTTCTCCAAAACTATAATGGAGTGTACTTGAAAATGCTTACGAAATTGGGAAATTCTCTTTAATTGTGTTTTTTTATCTGGAAGAATTGATAAGGGGTCCTTTTGAAAACTAGTACCACCCCATCAAATAAACATGAATTTGGTTAAGAAGATATGATTGGAACATACATGTATAATTTCTATGGAATACATGATAAAAATTAAGAATTATATTGATATAATGATAGAGAAATCATAACCTGATGAAATAAATTGGTGTTTCGATAAAATCTCTTTACATTATTTCTGAAATAATTCTGTACTTTTAATTAATGTCCTAGATAATTAAATTAAATACATTAATAAATTAATTCAAAACCTTTTAAACATATATTTTATTTAATATAAATTTATTATGTTCATTTATGGCCAATTTGATGAGTTATGAGATGCAATTTAATAATTTAGGAGTGTTCGTTTCCATGGTTTTCATGATCTGTTCACTTGAATACGTGTATAGAAGATCATGCAAACTTAAAATATTTGTCCAAAATTGAAAATATATGTTATTTATGAAAATATGGATAATACAATTAAATTATATATATATATATATTATGTATATGATTATTATTAATTACATAAAATGTTAATGATAACTGTTTAGATAATTTTAGCATTTTTTGATCATAAAGAGCTCGTCTTGTTATTTTTTTAATATTCTGTATATATATCTGTTATATAACATAAAATTGGTTATAAAACAAATTATAAAATCCAGTTCACCCATTATAATGCATTTATGATTAAACATGAAGGAAATAATGTAAAATGAGAGCTTTCCATCCTCAAAGGCGATAAATTGATTACTCATAGATGATGTTTTCATTTTCAAAATTAATGGGAGGGGAGAAGATGATTGATGATGAATTATTCCATTAATTTTTTATATTATATATAAGAAACATGATTTATCATTCCACATGGATAATGTCTTTCGAAGAGAGAATAAGAAAAAAATAAAAAGAAATTAAAAGAAAAAGAAAGAGGATTTTACCTATCGAATTCTTTTCCAGGAGAACCTCCTTATGTGAATTAGATTTGTTATTTTTTTGAGACCAAATGACCCTATAAAAGGGGTAGGGGCCTGGTAAAATGATTTTGTAAAACTTGGAAAATCGTCTAGGCTTGGAATGTGTGATGAGAAGAGGAGGTGAGGGGTGATATTTATTGTGGGAGGAGAGGGGTGTTTTTTATTAAAGTATTAATTAGTTTATTATTTTATGTAAATAAAAGAAATAGTGATAATTATCTTGACTAAATAATGTAAATGGTTAATTATATTTTAAAATTATGGAGTTCAGATTAATAATTACTCAATAATGTTTCTATTTAACTTATGATGTTATATACAGTAAATTACTTTAATTTTCTATTCACAAAAAAACACAAATTTTAGTAAAATACCAAAAATTCCCACAAACCATTTTTCGATATGTATAATTACAAAATGGGCTCCTTTTTTGAAAATAATTTTCAAAATATGATAAATTTATCTTTTAATTAAAGCCAATATTTATTTTAAAAATATCAAATTTAAAATTATTACTGATTTTATATGACTAGAAAATTAATTATGGTCTCTAAATATTATCTTACAATCTTATGAAAAAATAAATTTTTTAATCTATTTTATGAAAATAAAATTTCTTCTAAATCAATGTTTTAATTATAAAATTGTAAATAAATAATTAGTCTTCACCAAAATACCAACACTTAATTGTTTTAACAAAATTACTTACTTAATAAAAGACATAAATTGATATCATCATGTCTTCTAGTGTTTGAATAGTCTACTCAGATTGTCCATTAGTTTGAGGATTAAAATCCATTCTAATTTCCATTACACTTTTTAGAGCATGTTGGAGACTTTTCTAAAACATAGAGGTAAATATTTTTCCGTGATCGGATACAATGACTAGTGGTACTCCATGAAACCTCTCCACTTCTTGATGAATATCCGTAAAAGTTGGTCAACTAAGAAGTTTCATTTAATTGTGATAAACTGATCTATATTTATAATATGATCCACAATGACCTTTATTGAATTAGTTTCTCTAGTTGTCTTTTTATTTCCAGTGACAAGGTAGATATTGATATTTCCCACTTCTATGTAGTTAGGGGTAAGGGTTGCATGAACCCATTAATATTTTTTTTACCTTCAGCCTCCACATGATTACATTAAAAGAACTTTGATGTATATTTTGTGATCTTCTTATTAATTTTGTCCCCCAATAGTTCACTTTAAGATATGTACACATCTTTTTACTCCCTGGGTGAATAGGTAATGTTGAGATGTGTGTATCATTTAGAAGCTCTTTCTTTATCCATGGAATAGATGATACACATAGTCATGAGGAAAATATTATGACTCTTCCATTAATAATTTTTAACTCCATTGATTTCCCAATTTTTATTCCTTCCAGTTTTTTCATAATTTTATTATCATTTATTTGAGGATACTTTATTTTCCCAATAAGGGATTGTTGAGAAATCATTTGAGAAATGATTGATTCTATTCCCACATTAATTATTTCCATTACAATTATTTATAAGTTATAAGAATATTACAAAATTCTCAATTATCATCATTGATAAAGACACATGTTCCTTTTTACATAGAGAATCCACCATCTTATTTTCCTTACCAGGATGGCTGTAACAACCCATAATTTCAAGAATGTAGGGTTCATTAGTTTTTCAAATTTAATCAATTTCTTAATCATTATAAATTTATGCTATAACCTATATACGGTTCCAGGAAAATACGAGGCTTGTTTAGAGCTTGTAGTTATGGAAAATTGTCAAATAAACATGGCCTAATGGTTAGATCAATTCAAAAATCCTAGGTCGCAAGGATAGATTTTACTGTGCGTGGGAAAATAGAGTTGCATTAGGAGCTTCATGGTTTGTCCAAAACCATGCACCTCGAAACACAATGTCATGTGAAAAAACATTAGTTTTTTTAAAGTAGGTTCTCTTATGTTTTGAACAAAATCCTCAAACAATGTGCATAAACCATATGCCAATTATTTTAAGTTGAAATGATTAGTTTTCTTCTAACTAAAAATAAAAAAATATTTCTTTTCCATTTCATCTTGTATCTGACCAACCTATTTTATGTCCTATTTTTAGGTCATGAATACCAAATTCTAGGCATTGATCTAGATATCCCATTTGGTGTTTGATCTTATATGTTTTTGAAACATTGGATTTATCTCGGCGTGTTCCCTTAGTCTCTTAATTCCTATCTATATTTATCTGGGCATCCATTGTGATATTAAAGTGTTGAATCATTTCTCTATTTTCAGGGAATTAGAAAATTTCACAGATATTTTATAACATACATTGAAACTATGTTTCATATCATAAAAGGAGTCAGCTATAACCTTAAGGTTAGAGGAATCTTTTTTTTCCCTTCATGTTTTGATGTTTCATAATTATGTTATTGTGCCACACACCTAACACAATCAATCTCCCCCTTTAATTTGGTTTCTTCGTATCAAATTAATCATTTCAACTACACACATTCTTATTTTTTTGGGTTGTTTAGTGGTTTTACTAACCTTATATCCTCACCCCTTTGGCGTGGCAAAGTGAATTGTGCATTATGAAGAATGGGTAAATTTTCCTGAAACACCTACTTTGCTTCTAGATTTTTTTAAATGAAAGTTATCCTGATACATGACTAGTAAGGGGAACCTAAATCACCACTTAGGTGTTTGAGACACTTATAGTTTGAATTTTCCATTCAGTCAATTTCCTTATTTAACTATGGCACCTTGAAATTCCAATTGAGAAATATACCTTGAATTTCCTTGGTATAATTAATTAGAAAATAATTTAATCGCATGTGTTAAATGGTAAGGTTTGTTCATGATGGCTTAACCTTCCTAAAATAAATTAATTGATTAATATGGAATGGATTGTAAATATTTATTTTCCCATACATGATTAAATGACTAGTTTAAATGGGAGGATTAGAATGTGGAAAGGTCACACCCATTATTTATCCCTTACCAAATACTTATATATCTAAAGATGATTATTCCATGCTTAAATATATGGGCTTGATAAAAGAGATATATGGGAAGAAATTTCCCATTCCAACTATTATTATAATAATCCTTTAAAGAAACTATGTATGATGGAATGGGGTATTGAACATGGTGGAATATCATAATCCTTTACATCAGATGTTGAGTACGAAATCTTAAACCAGTGATACTATATGAGAATTGGGATTTACGTGGCTTGTTCAATGGTTAGAGTGTTGAAAAGATGGCACAGTCACCACCTAAATTGTTATATCATGATGTATCACACTATCATTGGGATATAAGGAATGTGTCCTTTGGAATGATCTTGCAGTATTGTTAGAATTGTCATGGATATCTGAGTTATGCTTCGGTCTAGGCATCACAAGTTTTCCAGATATATTTCTAATTACATCTACACATACTTGGTTTATATAGCCAGATTGACCATATAATTAAACTATATATATGTATTACTCCTATATATATAGTAACTATTCATAATTCAATCTTTATATTGATTAAAAGAATGTAGACCCTCCATATATCCTATAGGAACAAGAGTGGGAAGTTATTTATTTCAACATTGGTTAATTATTCTTCTTATACCAGTAAAATTTTTAGTTATGAGAACTGCTTGGAATAAATGTATACATTATTGGTGATGGCTGACTGAGAGTTTTATCTCACACCCTACTCAGGCTTCCTTCGGTACCCAAGAAGACTATCTTTCTATAGGGATGGATATGATAAATCACACTTCTACAAGTTATTTATTTTCTTTTTCTTATCGATGTATCTCATGGTCATAGGACTGTGCATTTATCAAGATACTAGTTAGGTAGTTTTTGTTCTTTTTATAGTTATTATTGCATGGTTTTATATGTGTAACCCCTGATCAACTTTTTATTATCATAATAACATGCATCCATGTGTCAGACACTTCCTTATTTATTTTTTGATATTTATTCAGTTGATATGTTTATTCTTACTTCTTCACTTTTTTATTTTATTAGATATATTGATTCTTCCACTAGATTCATATTTTTATGGTTATATTATGTTTATATTATTCAATTTTGTTGATATTATTTGATGTTTCAATATAACATAAGGGTATTGTCTCTGCACCGTACCACCTTTACACCCTTGATTCTAGTTGGTAGCCTCTCATGTATGGGGATGTGTGCTTCAGGCTATGTGACCCACCAGACTGGGGCATGAGTTATGTGTACCACAGATCAAGAAATTAAAAAGTGGTATTAGAGTGATTATTTTCATTATTTACTATTTGGAGACAATATATTAGAGATTTAGAACACTTGGAACATGGTCATAAGTTGTGCTATGGAATCACAAAGCCATGTTCGGGGTAAAGGTTGAGTTGCCTAAATTATAATAGTTTTTATTCTTTTTCATATTACTGTTGATATAATTTCACTATTGGGTGATTCACATTCGGTTTTTTTTATTTTTATTGTTCGGATCGAGGATTTATTTCATCCTTGGCCCGATGATATGAGGGGAAGGAGCATTGTTACATGCACCAATATGAGGCACACTATGACTATTTTTTTCATTTTTGCATGTAACATCTATTTTTATAATTCATTTTCCTATTCCTTGTTGATAGTGCCATTAATATGTATTTAATTTTGTAGACACTTTTTATCGGGAATGGAAAACATAATTTATACTTAATGATCCTAACTCAGCATAACAGTGTTTCCCTAAAGAGGTTAAAGCAGACACCTTAAGCAGTAAATTATAGAACATTGATCCATAGAGCATTCTATGTATATGATGAAACATTTTATGGTTTGAATTCAATGGATATCATTTTTTATTGATAATTTGAATGGTTCATTATAGATCAAAAGTAGAATATAGTCTAAATCAACCATTTTAAGCAATTTACATAATTGAACAAGAAATAACTCAAAATGAATTTGACATATAAAGTTAAATTGGTTATCCTAAACATGTGAAACAAAGACATAGACCAGAACCGGAAATTAGTAGTGGGTAGTCGGGTATTTATTTCGTTTTTTTGTTCTATTATGTTCTCTTCTACCAATTAGACCTATATTTTGATGTAGGAAAAAAAGGAATGATTATTTATATAGTAAGTCCTTAATTCTATCCAAGTTTCTTAAATGAAATCTTCTCAATTTATTAAATGTATTTTGCAGAATGTTTTGGAATTATAGAATCAAGCTGGCACGACATACTCAGTATGTCCACCTAGAACGTGGTGATGACCATTCTCGTTAGGTATTGGTACCTAATCCACCAATTATTATGAAAATAGAGAAACCCATGTATCCTCTTTCTATAGTTGATATGGGAATTTATACGAAGTTTCGTGGGGGGAATTAGTATATGCTTCAGAAGATGCAAGGTTTCTTTCAACCCTCCATGAGTTTGGAAGATTTGACTAAGGTATTTTAGCAAAAGAATCCTCCGGATTTTTTGGGCGATGGTGGACCTTATGATGTAGGGTCTTGGATCGATGAAATCTGATATATATTCAAGAATAATGATACAATGAAATATCATAGGGTCAAGGCTATGTAATATATAATACCTAACTAATCCAGATGGTGGTGGGACACAATCATTTAGGAAGATCGATATAGAGATATGGTATGAGAAGAATTCCAGATGATCTCCTATGAATAATTTTTTCATCAAACCTTAAGGGCTTATAAATCCATATATTTACTGAACCTGTAGTAGAGAAGCATGTTTATTATAAAATACTCAGCATGTTTCATTGAGAAATAGTGGTTAACTCCTACTCTGGTTGATGATGATCTTATGACAATATGGTGATTTGAGGATGGGATGGTTTACACCATTCTGTCACATTTCAATGTGATTATGTTTATGACTATTTATAAAATACTTAACAATGGAATTGATACATGGAGGAATCTGAGGAATGATGATGGGGTGAGTTAGAGTGGTTCGACACCTAAAGCTAGTAGTGGTACTTGTTTTTGGAGAAAGAATCACTTCATGGTTGCTTATGGGGGTAGTAAAACCATAGTCCTTACCAAGAAAATTTATTGATTTTTCACAAGTGTGAGATGACATGACACAAAAAGACTCTTTGCTTGTGATATAAAGTGGAGTGTTGAGGTTGTGGAATGGTGTTCCATATAATGTTTTTCTATAGAAATTCTCCAATAGTGCCTAGTGATCAGGGATCTATGCCTCCTCCATGTTCATGAGTGGGACCAAATGGATCAGAAAGGATGAAATCTAGATTACCACTAGTTTGTCAGGCCGAGTAAATAGTCAAGGTAGAGGTGGTCAGACTTATGATCCACATCTCTAGTAGAGCAGGATTTCTTAGGGCAGTTATGTAGTGAATTAGGGGTGATGCAAAGGAAAGTTACATGCAGTCTTTCCTACAACTAACGATAAGAGAACCAAACCTTCTATTGAGATTTTGGGCCTCAAGGTCTAGCACTGCTATGGCGTTATGATGATAACCACCCTATTAGGTATCCATTTTGAGTGATTTATCCATTGTAAAAATGGAATTGTTGAGATAAGATGTTACCTTTTCATGTATAATATTTACATCCTTGACATGAATGGAAATAAATTAATCATCAGTGTTATCATTAGAGGGTGAATTTTATAACACCAAAGGGAATTAGGAACATGAATAATAGAGAATGGGATGTTAGTGCAACTCATGCCAGACTCCAATAACAGAGGTTCGGTAATGTGGTAACTCAGATCACCAGAAATTTCCTAGATAACTAGGGGTTATGAAATTCTCCCTTTCCTACTTTAGTGGAGTATTTTAGAGACATATTTCCTCGTGACTTATCAGGTCGGCCTCTAGTGCATGAGGTAGAGTCTACTATTGTGTATGTTCTAGGAGCAGTACCAGTGGCCAATCCTTCTTTTATAATGGAACCTAATAAGATTCTAGAAAACATGAAGAAATTGGAGGATCTGGAAGATAAAGGCTTCCTATCCTCCAACAATTACCTTATGGATTCACCAATCCTTTTTTCCATGAAGGTGTAAGTACCATTAGGTTATAAATGGATTACAATTGTTTGAATCAACTTATGATAAAGAATTAATATCCACCACCTAGAATAGATTAACTGTTTGATTAGATCCTAAGAGGTAATGTGTTTTAAAAGATAGCTATGAGGACGAGTTATCATCAGGTGCATGTCAAAACATCATACATACCATTCAAAGATTTTAGGAAAAGGTATGGTCTATAAGAGTACCTGGTTGTTCTGTTTGGACTCAAGAGTAAACCTATAGTTTTATGGATCTTGTGAATCAGGTCTTCAACCCCTATCTTGATACATTTGTGGTATTATTAGTTAATGATATGTTTTTGCCATCAAGCTCTAGAAATTACCATGAAAACAATCTTGAGATCATGATGATTGTAATGAGAGATAATTATCTCTATTCTAATATAATTAAATTCCACTTTTGGGTCAACAAAGTTCACTTCCTGAGTCACATCCTCTCAAAGTAATCATTTTTAAAATACTCATAGAAGGTGAGAGTAGTGGTTTCCTAGGAACATCCCAAGAAAGTATTTGACATTCAGAGTTTTTTGATGATAGACAAGTATGATAAATTCTCTATATTTCATTTTTCATGTCTTGTATTACAACTTATGTGCATGAAAAATGAGGGTATGATCATGATATTGTCATAATCTTGTGAAGAATACATTGATGAGTTGAATGGATATTTGAAATTAGCACCGAAACTAATTTTACTAGAGCTAGGTAGGATATATACTATTTATTGTGACATGTCAAGTATCAAAATTGGTTATATTCTAATGCAGGATGAGTGAGTAATCATGTAACAGTCTCATCAGATGAGGCCTCATTAGTGGAATTACACGACACATGACCTTGAGCTCACTACTATTGTTCATAGCATACACCGTTGGTGACACAGTCTATATGGAGTGAATTTTATATTATTCGTTGATCACAAAATCCTCACATACTTATTTAAATAACATAGTCACTATATTAGTTTTCATATGTTGGTTGAGTACCTACAATATTTTTATTTAGAGATTGCCTACAAGCCTAGTAATGGAAATTATGTAGTTGATAATTTGAACCAAAAAGAATAGACAAAGGGGGTTTTTGGTTTCTATGGTGAATTCTATCATTCTTGAATTGATAAAAATGTGACAATAATCTGATCCCAAAGGCCTTGTCAAAAATGAACTATCATCAGATGAAGACACATCTTCTGGTTGGACTTTGGATGGGGTTGACACATTAATATTCCATGGGCATGTATGGGTACCAGCAGACATTAGAAAGATTATGATGTGGGAATTCCGTGCCTTAGATTAGGCGCTTTACATCGGTGTCACCAAAATGTATCAAGATCTGTATTACCAAAATTATTGTCCACATATGAAATGAAAGACTACCAAATTATTTTCTTAGTGTTCCACATATCAGCTGGTTAAGGCTAAACATCAATGACTGGAAGGGCTTTGATAGCATTTGTCCACTCCCAAGTTGAAATAAAAAATTTTCGATGAATTTCATGACTAGTATACCTAGATCACCTCACGGAAATGATTCAGTGTGGGTTGTATTTTATCATATGATAAAGGGTTCACAATTTTTACTTATGAGAGAGACCTTATCATAGATAATCTAGTGTGGTTTTACATCAGAGAGGTTTTACATCTTTATGGATCTCCACATTCTATCATTTCTGAAAAAGTTGATCATTTAACATCATATCTCTGGTAGGATATTTTGAAGGTATTGGTTACAAAGGTGATTCTGAGCACAACATATCACCCACAAACTGATAAATAAAAAAAGCATACAATTTAGGTGTTAAAGTTCTTTCCCCATGAATGTGTCCGTGAAAATGGGGTGACAAGGAGAAATCGATTCCTTAGTTGTAATTCGTTTATAATAACATCTTTCTGTATACCATGAAGTTGGATCCTTATGAAGACTAATATCGCAGAATTTTCCACTCACCATGGTGCTAGCTAGAGGTCGGGGATGTAGCTATTATTGGGAATCATCTCATGTAGGAGACTTCAGAGAAGGTCGAGCTGATCAGAAATATTATGTTGAAAGCTCAGTACAGACTATAGTCATATGCCAAAAGTCATTGGTGAAATCTCTAATTTGAGTTCAGAGATCAGGTTTTCTTGAGAGTCTCACTCGGGTTTGGCCATAGACATATTCAGAAACAAGGTAATCTCACATCGGAGTTTATTAGACTATTCAATGTTGTGAAATGGATCAGACTAGTGGCATAACAGTTGGAACTTCTTTAGAGATATTGATCAATTCAGGATGTCTTTCATGTATCTGTGCTTAATCAATAATATTTTGTCCTTAAAATGTGTTTAATCTTAATAAGGTTGAATTGGGTGTAGATTCTTCCTTCATGGAGTATTCACTGCGTATTGTTGATCAGAGTGTGGAAAAACACTATGTTCGGTTAGTTACTTTGTTATGGGTTTTATGGAAGCATGACTATGTACACGATAAGGCATGGGTGTGAGAAAAGGATATACGAGCTCAGTGTATAGAACCATTTGATAATGATGCCTCTTTAACCGCATAATTTCATCTTGGGGATGATTTGATATTAGGGGGGATGTTTGTAATGACCTGTCTTTTCATAACGGTGTATGTTCATAGATTTTCAATTTAAATCCTTTTCTTAACAATAGTAAAGTTGTTCAACATTCTAATGAATTCCCCTTGAGAGTCCGAGGATAGTTCGAAGCCTAGAGATTAAGTAAATTGTCTAAAGAACATGACTGATCGGTAAGATCAAAAAATACAGCCCATGATGCAAAGTAAGATTCAATTGTGTTTCGTAAAACGTAAGTGATATAAGATCCACACCGTTTTTTTGAAACCATGAGACACAACCTATTGTTTTTTACAATGGGTGATTTCACAGTTCTCATATGGTTTGAAAACCATGTTCCCAAACCATTCTCCCACTTATTTTAATGTGTATGCACTATTTCCCCCAAACATAAAATTCTTCTTATTTCACTCTTTTCCATTTCTTTCTTCATTTTATGAGAAACTTTTTGTTCTTCTTTTGAGATAAATAACACCTTAATGTAGGAATTGATCTAGATACCCTGTTTTAAGTCTGATCTACAATCCATCTAAGGCATTGGATACATCTCAGTAATATACTATAGTCTCCTAATTACAATATAGATTAACATGTCATTAATTGCGATATTTAGTTATTTCCAAAATTTCCCTATTTTTAGAGAATTGGACCTTTTGTCATGTCTCTTCCAAACAACTTCAAATAAGAGGCTGATAACAAGAGAAGATTCATCTACGTCTTTGAGGTAGGTGGTCACGTCATTTAACCATTATGTTTGTATATGTTTCTTAACTATTCTCTTGTGATGAATGTATTACTTTTCTGAGATCCCCTTTAATTGGGTCCCTTCATATCAAATTGATCATTGCACCATAATACATGCCTATTGATCCTTGTAAAAATATCTATCTAACAGTCTATTGAGCTGCCATTGGTAACCATGTAGACTATGTTTCTTCATGATTGTATAATTTAAATATATATTATATGGTCTACTGATATTCTTTTTCTTATGTATGTGGATTAGTAAAAGAGAACCAATCATTAGCTCGAGATTCTAGTGGATTAGTTTGTTTTTTATTTTTTAGATTATATAGAGTTCTTATATATATATGACCACTATTCCACTCTTTATTATCAATATGTCATAAATACATATTTCAAACACTACATTGTGGATTTTGAGATATTTATTCATTTTTTCTATCTATTCTCACTTCTTCACTTGTCTATTATATCAGTCTTATTTATATTTCTTCTACAGAGTTATTCTCTGTGTTTATACTATGATTCTACAATATAATGTTATTGATATTATTCATTGTTCCTCTTTGAAAAGAGTGTATAGTCACCCAACCCTACCGCATTTACACGATTTCTACTAGTAAGCAGCCTCTAGAATAAGAGGGGGAAAGATTGAGGCCATATGACCCACTAGCTTAGTACACATGTTATATGGACCCCATGACGAGATGTTATAATGGTATTGGATTGAGCATTAATAATCCTTAAAAAGATCTAACCATCTTCTCTGGTGAACATTTAGATACTTTTATGTGAGTATATATTTGTGGATCTTATTATTACTATATATCTCACACATCTCCTTATAGATATATTTTATATAAATTTTCATTTTAAAGATCACAAACACCAAATCTAGATATTGCATGGGATAATGTTTATCCTGAATTTTCAACTAGATTTTGGAGTCGGCTATCACTTTATCATTTTCCTCAATACACAACCTAATCCCTTCATGAAGCATCATTGTACACCACAAAGACTTCCCCACTTGTTGGAAGTGTGAGTATTGTTGTAGTTATATGTCACTTTTTCAAATCCCTTATGCAATAATAAAATTCACATGTATAGATAAACTTTACTCCCTTATGAGACATCTTGGATAGTTGTATAACAATGATGAGAATTTCTTCACAAATTACTAGTAATACCCAGCTAGACCAAGTAATCTTCAGATATATATTATAGATTTTTTCTTGGGCTGCTCTTTAACTGCCTTTTTCTTGGAAGGGTCCAAATATTTTCCTTTTCTAGTGATAACACACCCCAATAATGATACATTCTCCATCCAGAACTCATATTTACAATACTTTTCACACAAATTCTCTATTCATAAATTCACTATCACCTTAATAAAATTCTCTTCCTATTCCTCTTTATCTTGGAGTATATTAGAATATCATCAATAAAAGCAACCAAAATTTTTTGGAGGTAATATCAAAAGACTCTATTTATTAACCCCATGAGAATTTATTGAAAATTAGCGAGTCTAAATGGAATCACTATGAACTCATACTTCCCATACATTTTTCGAAATGTAGGAATGGGAATATATTCCTTATTCACTTTTATTTGGCAATATCCCGACCGAAGGTCAAATATAGAGAAATTCATATCCCCTTAAAGATTATTGAACAATTCATCTATCCATGTTAGGGGATAATTTTTATCATGATTTTATTTAGCTTATGATTATCAATTCTGAGGCACATTGATCGATCATTCTTCTTGATAAAGAGGTATGGTGCACACCACGGTGAAGCACTCTGGTGTATAACCCCATGCCTGGATTCCCGTACAACTACTTCATTAGTTCCTCCAACTAACTAGTGGAAACTATATACATTTTCTTTAATATATGATCATATATGAGTAAAATGTTTTTTAAGAACTCAACCTCACGATCATGGGGAAGACTAGGAAATTCATTAGGGAACACATCAGTGTATTACCTCACAATGGGAAAGTCTTTGAGCACGATTATTTCCTTTTTCTAAATATTTTCATCTATATATTATTTCTCATATCGAAAAATTAACCAAAATTGAGATGATGATTCTGAAAGAGATTCTTCATCCTCTTTACTCTTCTATAGAATTGGATCATTCTTCTAGATGTGAAGAATAATCTATCTCCCATGAAAGATGATATTGGATTTGTACAAATATATCCAATCCATACCTCCTTTTGAATCAGACATCACTTTGGGTTGTAAGGTGATATTTTCTAAGAGGCCCAATCCAAAAACATTAATTAGGGAGGATCTATATGCTTTGGATGAAATAGTTACCCCATTTAAATTTTCATGGTGATAACTAAACCTCTATATTTTGAGGTAGTGTTTTAGTAGTTCTACTAAACATACAATACATGAATGAATTCATAAAACTAGAGTAAAAATGTAAATTATCTATTATTGGATGAATAACTAGTGTACTTGGAACCCCATATTTTTTCGGTTCCACCTCATCTCTTGGATAGCATATTCCCTTATTTTTTACCTTGTAGGTAATTATTGTTTTTAATTTCCAGAAAAAATAATTCCTTTAAAAAATATCTCATATGATGCCTATGTTACTAGAAGCTGAAACACTCCACTACTTGTTGAGTGTAGATATGTACATTAATTTCTTCTTCCACAATTGCCGGCTTCTTCATATCGCTTCGAAAATTGTTAGCCAAATTCCCATCTCTACCACATTTAAAGAATTTATTAGTTTCTATTTAGATAGTTACCCGGATGCCTCCTCCCTCAATTTTTTCATGTGGGGTGCTGGGTTCTCATTCCATTATTGGAGTTATCTATTGATTCTCCCTCATGAAACTCCAATTTTCTCTTTTTATATTTAGAACCATGAGACCACTGAGTGTCTCTGATATCCATTTCAATCATAAGGTAACAACATAAAATCTTCTCATAGGAATTAAAGTCTAGAATAAAAAATTATTTTAATAGACTCATCATTAGCCTACTAAATAAAAAGACCACCTTGATTTCGGTGTTCAAAATGATTTCGGATGTGTATCATGCAATTCTTGTTATGTTTTCATCATATTCAATCACAGAATCATCTTTTTTTTCTTCAAACTGAGGAAATCCCTCTCTATCTTAAATTGGATAGTTTGGGGAAAATATTTAATGAAAAATATTTTCATCAAGTCATCTCAATCCGTAGTATCAATTTCCACTTTGGACTTCTTATTCAAGATTAGTGTCCACCGCTGATCAGCTTACCCATCAAAATGATAGACCTCAAGCACAATTTTCTCTTTTTCTAAGGATTGGAGGATGAAGAATATATTATCAATGGAGTTAATTCATTGTTCTATTATGAGGTGATTAGATGATCCACAAAATATGGAATCCCTTTATCATTTTAAGGATTCAATCAAAACCGTTCCTTTTTTAAGAGGAGAGTGTTCGCCATGATTAAGGTTTTTATTCATAACTTGAGATAACTAATAAAGTACTACCATGACTGTTTGAGCACCCATTACCTCCAGTTTTAACATTTCATTTGTTAAATCATCACACTTCCAATCATAATGATTGTAGGCATGAGTTCTCATATTTATATCCATTATCTACGAAAAATAATATATAATTAAGAGGATTTAATACTTATCTAATGAGCAAATAAAAAAGGAAAATTTTAATATAGATGGAATAAATTGTAAATAAAAAGAACATCCTAACTTATGATTCTTTAATTTTCAATATATGTTATCTATGGAAATTTAACTATCCTTATGGTTGTTAGTAATGTTTTCTGGTCCTAATATCAAAAAAAACTAGACCATTTTATGATAACTAATATAATGAGCCTAGACTTATAAACATATTATAAAAATAGTTTAATAATAAATAGACATCAAATTTAACACCCCAATCTTCCACGGTACACTTCTCTTTGAATAATACAGTAGTGTGTGTTGTACGCAACATCGAGTTTTAACACACACCACAACCAATCAAACTAGCTGTTATAAATATTAATACCCACTTTTTAAAATTTTATAAATTTTATCTTTCAAAATGGACTTCATTTTAGGATTCGGAATATTGAAATTAGCTTAGGGTGAATTTTTGGCATTTTTCTGAAAACATTCATTTTTCGATGAATAGTAAAAAACACTGAGTTATAGTTTAAAACCGAATTTTTATTCAAATAATTATTTATTTTATTTAAATTTAATTAAGGTCATAATAGATACATAATACCTATATAAGTTCAATGTAATTCATTGGAGTTAGTTTTGAATAATTTTAGATATATAAAAATTTTATGGATCTTTTCACCGTCTTTTACCCACCACCTAGAAGAATTTGGAAGTTCACATAAAATGCAACTTTACCACTTTTGTGAGTGGAATTTTGAAAATACAAGATAAACAGTTAATATCAAGGAGTAAAATGTGGTTTAATAAGATAAAAATAATATTTGGTGAATAGTAACTTTTTACTTTTATTTACCTTGGTTAAAAGTAAATTGGGTAATTAAGGGTAAAATGTTATTAATCTTACCCTAACACATGTCATAATTCTATTGGAAAAGTGTATCTCGACCAAAAACAACCTTAGGAATAAAATATTATCATTTAGGTTCACATGGATTAGATTCGGACATTTATTATTATTTAATTCAAAGAAGAGTTAGAAGAGTTAAAATCAAAGTTTAATTACTAATTTTTTTTAATTTAGGGTTATACATAAGATAAATTACATTATAAATATTCATTAGAAAGATAAAATATTTACTACAGAAATATATTTTATTTCTATTTTTAGACATTAAATAATTTAATTTATTTATTACACAATGGTGATGCAGTAATTACATAATTAATGAAATATTAAAATAATTGATATTATAAATATGAAAATAAATTTAATTTCAGACATTTAATGAATTACACTAATTTTATAGGATAATATGACATATTAGGATTGGTTATATAAATTTTACTCGAATTAATAATGCTGTTATGAAATTATCAAAAACAAAATACCCAATAGTGTCAAAATTGACATAGAAGAGTTTTTAAATCAAATATTATATTATTAATTGATATTATTCTCCTAAAAATATAAGGATCGTCCATAGGTCTTATATAATGATATTTGTATCATTAATGGGACACTTGGGGGTCACGTGGATGTATATAGTACGTTTATTAGCTATATAATACAAAAATAAAAAGTGACATGGTCAATGTCAATCTAATTAACTAAGAGTTAAAACTAAAAGATAAGTTTAATATAATGACCAAAACCTATCTAAAATCTATTTGTTGAAATTATTTTGACACATACCTACCTTAGACTTTGAATAATATACTTTGGATCCATTAGAAACAGAATATGAATTTATTATAAAATAATTCTTTAAGTTTTCCTATAGAGCCCCTCCTCCCACTTATAAAAGGACACCACTTATAACCAATTTTTAACACCTTCAAAGACTTTTGGTTCGGCCAACTCCTGCCCAAATATCCTCTCACCTTCCCTCACTTCAACATAGAGGCCTTAGTTTTACCATAAAGCCAATTTAAGGAGCCCTTTTGATCAAATCAAAAGGAAGAACCCGAAAAAGAGGTAATGTTTTCACCACCCGCTTTCAAGTTCCTTTCTTCTTCAAATTCATATTTCTTTGTTATTCCCATTCTAAAATAATAAATTCAGTATCCTCTATATATTGTGATGTTATTATAAATATGGTACAATCTTATTCTGTATTTTATCCATCATTTTAATGACATTTCACCATACGTGCGTAAGTATGGGTTACCGTCTCCACGTCGTGGTGTAATTGTTATTCAAAACATTATTATTTGGATGGGTATAATAATGATGTGTAATTCATGTCAATAATAAATATAACATGATAATTATTCTGTATATATTATATAATATCCAATTATATATTATTTTAATATCAAAAGATTGATATTGTCACTCATGCGTACATACGGACTACCGTCTCCACGAACGCGGTGAGATTCAATCCTCATCGTATCCATTCAAGTTTAACTCTCATTTGATGATTAAAAATAATGTTTAAGGACCTGATATCATTATGGAAATGAATAATATACAACCCATCCATAACAAACATGGATTATGTAACAAAACATATAAAGAAAATGAGTAAGTTAACACCCAAAACGACGATAATACTAAAATATTATTAACAATGTATTATTAGAGGATCATATATGATATCATAATTATGTATATGGTTATTGTATAATTTAATAACGATGTTTTCACTATTATACATGAGTATAACAAACCATCGACTAAGGAAAAGTACACAGTAAGGGTTTATTTCACAATCTTTTCATTATCTGAAGTTGTTTATACGTAATTATCAACTGGGACCCCTTTATCATCCACATCCATGTTTCTTAAAAATGTATTTCAAATCATTCTTAATATTTTACATACTATGGGTTAAAATCATTTATACACTCGATTAATTTTTATAATAATTTTATAAAGGAATCTTTCTCTCGTTTTCCAAACAAGGTCCTTTTTAACCTTTTTGATGGAATTACGGTAAGAATGTTTTTTTAACTTATACGGTGAGTGAAACTATTTTCCACCATTATAAAATCGTCAAATCTTCCCTTACAATCTTATAAGAATATTTTAAAAGTAAATGTTTTATTTTATAATTATGTGACTTTCAAATGATTTCAAAAAATGAGATATTTCTCTCAAATAGTTTTGATTTCATCTATGTCAACATCCTTTGATGGATTTTATGCTTATATGAAGTTGATTTGTTATGATAAAAAACATCCATTTTTTATTGAAGGTTTTGTGATATTTTTTACTGTGGATGTGTTATTTTTATACCATTAATGTTTTATGGATAATGTATTGACATTTCCTATGCTAGTTTTAATAGGAATGTTTATGTTATGTTTAAACCTGTTTATGTGAGGAATGCATTGGACTTAATAAGTGACGGGTGGAGTACGCTATAGCTCCTCGATGAATCGGTAGGTATCATGAGACAAACAAGTGTCTTGGCACAATGCCTTGATAAAATCTTATTTTTAGTTTTGGCATAATGCCTTGACTATGTGGTTATGATAGTCTGACATTATGCATTCCATCATTATGAAAGTGGTTATTGATATTTCATGTGATTATTCAACTAGTAGAATATCCATGTGAATAATTAAATGGAATTATTACGTTTTATCTTTTCCATATTATGCTGAAGTTCAAATTTAAAATGCTTTTTTTAGTTATACATTGCCTTAAATGTTTATGCTTATTTATTAACGTTTCCACTATATTGTTATCCTTACTGGGAATTTGAGCTCACCCATTTCAATGTTTTATTTTTCCCAGGAAGTGAAGAAATATTTTATGAATGACCTGCAGGGATAGTATGAGGGGATATGACTGTGGATACAAGATGTTGTTGTAGTTTTCACTTTATGATGTAATGTAAACTTTATGAATGTATCTAGTATTTCCAAGGCTACTAAACTAATCGTTCTTTCGAGACATGATCTTTTGTGATCATGCCAATGTTATGTAATAATTCACCGACTCTGGGTAACTGGGGTTAGGTCGTTACATTTGGTATCAGAGGAAGTTTAGTACAAACCATGGAAGCTATATTTAGATAAACTCTAATTAGAGCACATAACATTAAGATAGACTTTGAGGATTAGTATAGAAGAACTTCCTAAAATTTTGGCGCTGTAGAGATTTTTTTTCAGTTTTACAAGAAATACATCCCTGTTTGGATACGAGTAGGTAGAGGCGGATCTAGAACATATGTACCTAGGGGTAAAACCAGAAAACCCCACTTTGAGCTAGACTCGAATGGGAGCTGGTGCAGGGCAACGTGCCTTGCTGCACTCTTGGTTACAACACTCCTGGGGGATATGCTTAGGATAATTCTCATTTTCTTTACAAACCATTATGAAGGGTTTATGAGTATATAATTCCTCAAAGAAAACATTTTTATTATTATGGATTATATCCATAAACAGTTCAATTTATGTTAAGTGTTTTACAAGTTTGGATTTATGTATTACGATTCATAAACTAATCTTGTGTATGCCATTATTTAGAAATGGAGCGTAGTGGAAGAAATGGAAACTGTATCAATGCACTCACTCCATTTAGGGATTTTCATCCTACTCAAGATAATTATAGTGGAGCTGGTGATACAACTCGTGCTGATCAACTAAACACCGTACTAGTAGAACTCAATCAGGTTATGAATAATAACCTTACCCATATGGAGCACACTGATCCGCAAAGTGGAGGGTCAATGTTAGATCGCTTCATGAGGAAACAACCAACAAAATTCAATGGGAGTAAAAATCCACTGGTAGCTGATCAATGGATAAGTTCCCTAGAGAAAATATTTCATGCTTTAGGGAGTAGTGAAAGGGAAAAAGTTATCATGGCAGTTTACCACCTCACTGGAGATGCTGATCAATGGTGGTCATTGATTCAAAACACGAAGGAAGATGATGAAGTATCAAATATGGAATGGGGAGAGTTAAAAGATCTATTTTTAGAAAAATAATATCCTCGTGACGATCGATCAGATATAGAAAGGCAATTTCTAAGTCTAAGACAAAAGGAGGATGATAATGTCGCAAAGTATGAAGTTAACTTTACAAGGTTATCATGGTATATTGTAGATTATATACATAACCCAAGAAGTATGATTGATCATTTTTTATGGGTTAAAACCATTTCTCCATTGCGAATTAGTATTACAAACCTTCTCATTGTATGAAGATATTGTCTCATGTGCTATCAAGATAAAAAAAAATTCTCTAAGTCTTATGACTTTAATGAAAAGCAAGAGAAGAAGAGATCTGCTCATCACTCTGGAAATGGAAATAAGGGGAGAAGGGAAAAGTTGAATATCCATCATGTAGTAAATGTGTGAAGAAACCCCCTGGTACTTTCTTGAAGGGAATGGGAGTCTGTTAAAAGTGTGGTGAAAAAGTCCACCAAGCTCGTGATTTCAAGGGGAAAAAAGAAGCCACCAATGTTCAATTCTACAACTGCAGGGAGATGAGACATTATGCAAATGAAGGTCCTAAGCATCAGGGGAACATACTTAAAAAAAGGCCAAGGGATCAAGGCCAAGCTTATGCTACCACTACTGGTGAGGTAGAATCTTTGAAAGAGGTGGTGGCATGTAATTTAATGGTTTCCTCATGTTTATAAAATGCATTATTTGATTCTGGATCATTGCATTGTTTCATATCTTCCTATTTTTCTAAGAAAAGTAGATATTTTCAATTTGATTTAATAAGGGAGTTCTCAATAAAAACACCTAAGGGAAGTATCATTGCGACAAAATTTTGTAAATCATCATCATACCTATGATTGAATTTGATATAATCCTGAGTATGGATTGACTTTCAGACCATGATGCAAAAATATATAGTAAGAAGAAGGAAGTTACTATTTTCGATTATGATGATAAGGAACACGTTATCTTTAGATCAGAATCATCACCATCTAATTATTACCAAGATAAACCCCCAATATCTAAACTAAATTCAATTATTGGGGAGGAAGATAATGACATGACTATGGGTGAGGAAAGGAATGTTCAAATAGAGGATACACCAATTGTGAGAGAATATGTTGTTGTGTTTCCAGAACATTTACCTAGACATCCTCTAGAATGAGAAATAGAGTTTTACGTTAATTTAATTTGTGGTTCAAGGCCTATATCAAATACCCCATATAGAATGGCCACCGTAGAATTAATTGAAATAAAGAAAAAACAAGAAGAATTGAGTAATAAGAGATTTATTTGCCCTATTATTTCACCATGGGGATCCCCTATCCTTTTTGTTAAGAAGAAAGATGGATCTATGAGGTCATGTATCTACTACAGGGAAATCAATGCTATAATAATAAAGAACAAGTTTCCCCTACCTCACATTGATGATTTATTTGACCAACTACATGGTGCTCAATACTTTTCAAATATTGACCTTCGACCTGGATACCATCAGTTTTGTGTGAAGAAGGAAGACATTCTGAATACAGCATCTCGAACCAGGTACGAGCATTACATGTTTACAGTAATGCCTTTTGGGATGACTAATGCACCCTCTATATTCATGGATCCAATGAATAGAGTTTTCAAGGTATATCTCTATGATTTTGTGGTGGTATTTATTGATGATATAATGCTATACTCTAAAAGATACAAAGATCATGAAAATCACTTGTGCATTATACTGAAGACTCTGAAAAGACATAAATTATATGGGAAGTTTAGCATGTGTGAATTCTGGCTTCAGGATATTTATTTTCTTGGCCATATAGTCTCTAAAGATGGAATCCTTGTTGATCCTTCTAAGACCAAGGAAATCCACGAATGGCCATAACTGACGAGTATAACTGAGGTACATAGTTTTATTGGTTTAGCATGTTATTATCGACGTTTCGTCTAGAATTTTTCCTGGTTGGATAACCCATTTACAAAGCTCACATGTATAGGGGTTAAATTTGTTTGGAGAAAAGAGTGTAAATAATGTTTCGAAGAACTGAAGTGAAGATTAGTCAATGCTCTTATATTGACTCTACCATCGGGGAATGATTCGTTCGTCATTTATAGTGATGTATTGAAGAGAGGACTTTGTTGTGTCCTTATATAGAATGATAGGGTTATTGCCTATGCATCACAGTAGTTAAAAATTCATGAGCAGAAATATACTGCTCATGATCTTGAGTTAGCAGCTGTAATATTTTCTTTGAAGATTTGGAGACACTATCTCTATGGAGAGAAATGTGAGATTTATACTGATCACAAGAGTTAGAAGTATATTTTCTCATAGAAAGAACTCAACATGAGGCAAAGGTGATGGCTTGAAATAGTCAAGGATTATGATTTCACGATACACTACCACCCAGGGAAGGAAAATTAGGTGGAAAATGCTTTGAGCAGAAAAGATCATGGAGTTTTGAACATGATGAGAGTTTAGAGGGATCATATTTTCATGAATCTAGTAAATATAGATGTGGGAATAACCATGGAAGGTGAAACATCGATACTTTTGCATATGGTTTCCAAACCATCTTTACTAGAAAGGTTTAAGAGTTTTCAGACCAATGATGAAAAAATTCAAAAGAAGATTAAAGTTACGAATGATGGGAGATTGAGAGACTTTGTGTATGAAGATGGAATTTTGAAATTTGGGAAGAGTTTTTGTGTTCCAGATATACCTAATCTGAAAAGGGAATTGTTGGATGATTCCCATAGTTCCAATTTCTCTATACACCTCAGGGGAACAAAAATGTATAGAGATTTAAGGGAACATTTTTTGTGGGACAACATGAAGAGGTAGATTTCTGATTTTGTGTCGTGATGTATGGATTGTAAACAAGCGAAAGATGGAAGGAAATAGCCTGGAGGATTCATGCAACCTCTTCCCATACCGGAGTGGAAATGGGATAATATTACGATGGACTTTGTCATGGGGCTGCCAAAGAATCCTAGAAGGAATGATGTAATATGGGTTATTGTCGATCGTTTTACCAAGTCATCACATTTTCTTTCTATAAGGGTGGATTTAAAACTTGAATTCCTAGCAAGACTATATATTAATGAAGTTGTGAGACTTCATGGAGTACCCCTATAAATTGTTTCTGATCATGATCCCCGTTATACTTCAAGATTCTGGAAGAGTCTTCAGAAGGCATTGGATACTGAACATCATTTGAGCACTGCCTACCACCCTCAAATAGATGGACAATCAGAACGAACTATTCGAACCTTATAATACATTTTGTGATATTTCTCACTTGACTTTCAGGGTATATGGGATCAATATTTTCCTCTAGTAGAATTTTTTTATAATAATAGATTCCATTAAAGTATTCATATGTCACCATATGAAGTGTTATATGGAAAGAGATGTCGCACACCAACCTGTTGGGATGACGTTGGTGAGAGAAAACTTGTAGGCCCATAACTGGTGGAGGAAACGATGTAAAAGGTAAAGTAAATCCAAAACCACATCAAAGAATCTCAAAGTAGGTAGAAGAGCTATGTTGATAACCGAAAGAAGGATTTGGAATTTCAGGTAGGAGATCATGTTTTCTTGAAGGTATCTCCATGGAAGGGAGTTATACATTTCGGTAAGAAGCATAAATTGAGTCCCAGGTACATTAGACCTTTCAAAATTATAGAACGAATTGGGGCTGTAGATTACCGTTTGGAAATGCCACCAAGTCTCTCCAAATTTCACGATGTGTTCCACGTATCACTGTTGAGAAAATACATGCCTGACTCAACGCATGTAGTCACCTATGAAAAGTTAGAACTGCAACTCAATCTGTCTTATTGCGAAGAGCCTGTCAAGATTCTTGATACGAGAGAAAAAGTGCTGAGAAACCAGAAGAATCATCTGGTAAAAGTTCTATAGAGAAACAATAAGATGGAAGAGGCAAATTGGGAACCCGAGGAACTTATGATGAAGAACCACCCAAGTCATTTCATGTGGTAGTATTCTAGAAATTTCAAGGATGAAATTATTTGAAGGAGGGGAGAATGTGACACCCCAAGCTTCCACGGTACGCTTCTCTTTGAATAATAAAGTAGTGGGTGCGGCTATTTTCTGCCATTATAAAATCGTCGAAGCTTCCCTTACAAGATTATAAGAATATTTTCAGAGTAAATGTTTTATTTTATAATTATGTTACTTTTAAATTATTAAAAAAAGGGAAATCTATCTCAAATAGTTTTGATTTCATCTATGTCAACATATTTTGATGGATTTTAAGCTTATATGAAGTTGATTTATTATGATACAAAACTTCTATATTTTATTGAAGTTATTGTGATATGTTTGACTGTGGATGTGTTATTTTTTATACCATTCATGGTTTATGGAGGAAGCATTGACATTTCATATGCTAGTTTTAATACGAATTTTTATGTTATATTTAAACCTATTTATATGAGGAATGCATTAGTCTTAATAAGTGACGGGTGGAGCCTGCTATAGCTCCTTGATGCGTCGGTAGGTATCATGTGACAAACTAGTGTCTTGGCATAAGGCCTTGACAAAATCATATTTTTAGTCTTGGCACAAGGCCTTGACTATGTGGTTATGATAGTCTGGAATTATGCATTCCATCCTTATTAAAGTGGTTATTGATATTGTATGTGATTATTTGACTAATATAATATCCATGTGAATATGTAAATGGAATTATTTCGTTTTATCTTTTACATATTATGATGAAGTTCAATTTTAAAAGGATTTTTTTAGTTATACATTTCCTTAAATGTTTATTCTTATTTATGAAAGTTTCCACTATATTGTTATCCTTACTGGGCATTTGGAATCACCCCTTTCTATGTTTTATTTTTCCAAAGATGTGAAAAGTATTTTATGAATGACCTGCAGGGATAGTATAAAGGGATATGATTGTGGAAAAAAGAGGTTGTCGTAGCTTTCACTTTAGGATGTAATGTAATCTTTATGAATGTATCTAGTGTTTTCAATGCTACTAAACTAATCAGCCTTTCAAGACTTGACCTTTTGTGATCATTCCAATGTTATGTTACAATGCACCGACTCTAGGTAACTGGGGTTCGGGTGTTACATAATAAACCAATCAATGAACATAATATATTTAGAAAATTAGGTACAATATTTCAAAGTAAAAATCCAAAATGAAAACAATTTTTTAATCTCCATAATGAGATCCTAACTTCCATTTATCGCATACATCTGCATAGTATAACCTGGAGAATTTTTGAAAAAACGAATGAGTAAAAAAATCCAAAAATTGAAATAAAAATAGGAATATGGAGAAGAACATGGGTTAGAAGGAATAACACGATAGAATAAAAAATCATGGAACATGAATATACATAAGGAGGCATAACATGTAAAATATAGGATGATGTAATCATATGAATGTAGGAACAACATAAGAAAAATACATAAGTATAATGAGACTTTATTTTAATACATAAACAGTACACCACTTTTGAGGAATACTTAAAATATTAAACAAACAGACTCCCAGGGAGTGTATTAGTCTAGTGCTTTTGAATGCATAGAAAAAAAACACCAGTATATAAGCAAGCTACATTATCTCCCACTAGGTTTTTCATCACTAGAACCCTTCTTCGACACATCATATATAATACATATCTTTATAACAAAGAGAAGGAAACATAATATGGGGTGATCTCAGATGCTTATTAAAGGTAAACAAGGGAGACATGTAATCATAAACCTGAGAATAGGGGTGTGATAACATGATCACAACAATTGAATATCAATCCATTCATATCAAAGATCATAAAAATAGTTAATAGAATAAATCATGGAAGTTCATAAGACATGAATCCCAATTAAATAAAGAACATAATCCATGGAGGCGTATAATATTAATAATACATGGAATTATGGTATACATTGACATGTGATATCATTTCATATATGTCAAGGATCATTTCAAGAACTTATGAAGGCACTTCATAGGAACCACACCTGCTGGCTGAGACACACCACCATCCGTAATCAAAGTCGTTACCTTGAATGGGGTTGGTTTTCCCCATCTTCCCATATTGGATCATATTTCCCCATATTCCAACTTCATTGTTACTACACCTACTGGGCGTTATACACCACCATCCCCAATCACTGTCCATTCCTTGTAAGAAATTAGGTATCAGTATCTTCCCATTGTGGATCAAGCCCATTGACTTGATTAAAATTCTTATCTCATTTGATATAAATAATTACCCAATTCATTTGTGGGAGATATAGGTCCCAACCATCTCATAATAAAACCAGACTTACAAGTTTCACAACATAATAAAACATTATCATATCATGACCCATGAGACATGGGGTTTATAAACAACCTATTATAATCCCATGTAATGAAATAAGTGTCATAAACATGTAGGTATATCTTAACCTATGAAAAATAATATATTTCATAATCAATTCATTAAACCTTAACTTGTGAAAATAAGTGCATTTTACAATCATAAATCATGTGGAAGAAGAACATGTTTCCTTAAAATCATGCCATTAAAACACAAACCATTCATTGAAAAAATATGAATAGAATCTTTTAATCATTTTAAAAAAGGGAATGAGTAGTGTCAACAGATGTAATCTTAGTTGGAAAATATTTTTTTAATATATTCTTAAAATATATATTTAATAAAATATCATTTCTTCTTTGAAAAAGGTTCATTAAAACATAAAACCGTTTGGAATTTTTTTTTCTGAATATGAAAATTAAAACATATAATTAATTTTATGAAATCCTTTTGGAAACTATGTTATTTGAAAACTTATAAAGGGTTCTTGAAAATGTTTCATACCATTTTCCTTGAAAACATATAATGAATCACGGATTCTTTTTGAAAATATTTTTTTGAAAATACAATGATATATATATATAAATCGTGAAGACTCTTTGAACCCCATTTTACATGAGAACTTCTAAAATATTGTTGAATTTTTTTAAAACCATTTTCCTTGAAAAATTATATGGAATCATGAAAATATTTTGAAAAAACATTTTCCCCTGAAAACATAAAATAATATGGAAAAAACTTTAAAAACCTTTTCCCCTTGAAAACATATAAAATAATCTTGAAAATATTTTGAAAACATTTGTATTGAAAATATATTTAAAAAAAATTTAAAGAATTTTTTAAAATATTTTCTCAAAAAAATAATTTTAATCATATAAAAGTAGATTCAATGGAACGATAGTTATTATTGTGGGTAAATCTATATATGTGGAACATTCCTTTTACACTATTAAATTTTTAGAAAAGTGCTTCGACTGAAAAATGATAGAGATATTCATCTCGAAAAACAATTTTATTAAAAGTTAAAACATAGTTAAAATATTATTTATAATATATTTGGATAATATTAGATATGTTTTATAATCCATTCAAAAAACATGTTTTTTTATGGAAGAAAAAATTTCATGCAAAGAGAGAGGTAAAATCATACTTTCAATGAAAACATTTTCTTAATTTTCGTTGATACAAAAGAGTGTAAACATTTTATAGATACATGATGATATTTGAAATAAATTAAAAATAATTAATTTCATGAATTTACTTTAGTTATGGATCATAATACTTCATTAATGGAAGCATAATCATAAACAATCCGGATAAACAATGCGATTGATACAATAAACTCACACCACATGGAAATGTGGGATCATACTCCCCATGTAAGAAAATAAAATTACATGAAGGATAAAACATCATGAAAATAATTATATTCATGATATTACATTTCAAATACACCTCAAAAAATTAATTTAGGTGCATAAAAAACATATTTTACAAAGAAGGAAAATTGAGATAAAACTACCTTACCGATGTGGTAACTTTTGAGACATAAACATCATGGGAGAGATATCAAAAAATTAATATTAAAATACCCATTAATTATAAAATAATATGAATATAACACATTCATGGTCAGTATATATGACACACAATAGATGTGGGTGGTAAATAAGTCATGTATCTCATATAAATAAAACATTATATGAAATCCCCTTACATTGTGTCTTGAATCTCGTTGTACTCATTAAAACCTACAATATAATAGATGTAAGTTTATAATAAATCTTTTCGAGAATCATATTATTATATCTTATACCATTTATGTGTTTATTATGACATTATATTACTCACTTGTTAATAATATCTTGTTTAGGGTATGTTTCAGGTATTATTCAATTTTTTCGCTTGTGTATGAATATGGGTTATCTTTAGTCATTGTACATATATCATGATATCTATAATGAAAAAATGACATTAATATCATATATATTCATTATATGTTATTTATAATAATCTATATAATATAGAAGTATGAATTTGGATAATATACTCATGGAGATGATAGCCCATACAAATGCATGAATGTTGTTTTGGATTTATTTTCATATTAAAAGAAGAAAATATAGTTAAATATATTTATATATGTATATAATATCATTATAGTATCATTATTACGTCTTATATATCATATAAGTTCACTAAAAATATCCTTAATACATTCCATGCAGTGTGTGAATAAATCACAACTCTTTGAGGTGGTGGTAGTCCACACTTCCTCAAACAAAGTTATCATATTTAACAGGATGAAAAGCATAAATGTATGTCATAAATAACAATTATAGAAGAATAAAGAAATTATAAAGAAATTATAAATAAAATATATATCAGATATAAATATATATTCTATCATAATGTCCACCATGGGAGTTAGTGAAGGATAAAGTGAATAATAATTGTTTTGTGAGGAGGTCGTTTCCCGTACAAATAAACAGTGTTTTTGTTACCCATTAGATAGATCTGTGTGTAATTTTAGGTCGAACCATTAAAATAAAAAAATCATTGCATATTTATGATAGAATTTTTTTAAAATAATTTACTAAGAATATTTGAGGGAGTGGATAATGGGAAATAAAAGAAAAGAGCTTGAGGAGTGATGTTACCTTTTCCTTTGGTAACTACTTGTGGTTTTCATCAAAAGGAATCAATTGATTTATTTCTTCCAAAATTCAGTCCAAAATGAGAAATGGATGTAAATTTTTAAGTGTATTGGGAATATCATGGATGGAACAATTTGTTTAGAGAGGTTTTAAGATGAGGTATAGGTGGTGGCCTTTATAGGGAAGGGAGGAGACCCACTTTGAATCTTTTAAAACAAGTTAGGGGTACCTACTTATTAAATAAAAAACTCATAAAAAATAATCGAAAATAAATAATTTATGCTTTATTGCTGAAATATGTCCATAAAATGGGTTTTGGAAAAGTGGATATGTGATGTAGCTTCATTTGGTTAAGGATTAGTCCCTTGTTAAACGTAATTTTTCCTTAATCAATATAATTAATTTTAATTATTTTGACTAATATTTTGGCTAAAAAAACTAATTTAACATTTTTAGACATTATATATTTTTATGAATACTAATATATAATCCAATTTTCCAAATTAAAATCAAATAAGTTGTAGAAATTAATTTTAATTTAATCCTGTAGACCGGACAACAATGCAGCTATTACGGTAAAAACTGTTAAACGTGTGATATGTTCTCATAGTCAATTTCAAATTTAAACTAAGTACAATGCCCAAAATTGTATTAATTTATACAAATAGGATAATATTAAACGTTTAAACAAAATTAATATAAAAGTTATCCTTATAAATTACTTTGATGAAAAAACATGTTTGAATTAAATTTCAGTTATTTTCAATATTCATTATAAAGAATCATTATAGATAAATTAAAAAAATTTACCTCAACATAATTTTTACATTTCCCTTAAAAATATATATTTTATTTTTACGTATATAATTCATAAAATTTAGAATAAATTTATATTAATTTTTTTTTCATTAAAAGATTATAAAATGCCTTAATAAGAATTTAGTATATTATTCAAAAAAATCAGTTTGTTTTTACGTTATGAAAAATAAAATCAATTGGATGAATAAAAAAATATTTGATTAATTATATAATATATATATCACGTTTATATACATCACTAATTTTAATTAATATAATTTATTTCGATGAAACTACTTTATGGGCACAATAATTATAATATATTTTTTATATTCAATCAGTTTTCATATTCATTTATAATTTATTTGTAACCAATGAATTAATTTTATAATTATGTAAACCATCAATTTTAATATGTTAGTTCTCCCTTTTCAAAACTACTACTTTAATTACTAGATTATAATATTTTTATAATATATCATTATCATTATTCAGACTTTTATATTGCAAAAACCTTAGATGAAATTTATTGTTGCATGTAACACAATCTAACCTCGGTGTTCCACATAGAGAAAGATAAAATTTATGTTGCATGTAGTGGACGATTAACATGGTTTTTTCATTTATTGAAATCCGAATATAGTTCTTTTTTATAAAAAATATTTTTATTTTTTGCATGAAAGGAAAATATCAAACACGTTAAATTAATTTGAAATACAATATTTCTAAAAATCTTGGGATATTACATTATGCCTCCTTTAATGGGAATTTCACCCTTGAAAATTTTCTAGGTTATCAATGGTTTAATATTTGAATGTTTCATTAATAGAAACCCACATCCTAAATATGAATACTAAAACATACTTTAAAAAGGGAAGGTTGGAACCATAATTGTTACCGAAAGTATCATCTAACTGGGTTTACACGTATGAGAATATTGGTTGGGAGTGAAGATTGGTCAAAGATGCAAATCATAAAAATTTATTGGTAGTGATTGAGGTCATCAATAGAAAAACAATTGAACCACAAAAGAGAAGTTTAAGGCCTCAAATTAATAATGATGTTTTGATTTAAAAGGCTATCGGTACAAAATTCATTGAGGTATTAGGATAACACATTATTTTTAATCATTATCCTAGATTTGAGAAATTATTTTATTGAAGAAGAATGACATGAATTAATCGTACATGATATGATTGTATAAAGTTTTTTACTTTTTTCTTATTTTATAACAATTTCTAATTCATCCTTTACTTCAAGAAATGGATGTGTAGAAATTTACTTTTATTTCCATAGTAGTAAAATACCCTTTTAGCAGATCTTATGGCCCATAAAAGAATGAAAATCACAACTATTTATCTCTAACAATACTTCAATATTTATATGTTAAATATATTAATTTATAATTATAAAATGTAAAAATACTATTTTCTCATAAATATTTTTTCATAAAAAGTATTATACTTTAACCGGGACATCATATAGGATGGTGGTTGGTGTGAAATCCTGATCGTCCTTCGGTCATGGGTTCAAGACCCGAATGCCATTATTAACTTGATTGGTTGTCAAACAACATACATGATGTTCTTTTCTAAAAATGAAATAATATAATTTTGAAAATAAATAATTCGGTTATATTTGAAATAAGTTTAATAACTAAATACCCTTTTAACCATGTTTTTAAATACTATATAAATACATAATTACTTTTCTAAAGTTTAACAAAATAATTTCTTGAATGATTATCCTTATAGATATTATAAATGATGAAAATAAAAATGTTTAAAAATAAATTCACAACATCATCTTAACATTGACTCCCAATATATCAGAAATAAGTTATAGGTTGTCATATTATACACATTTGAATACCTTAATAATGTATTTTCTTGAAATAGTTAATGGCTAGAATTACCATGATTACATTCTGAAAACATGAATTTTTCCTTATTCAAAAATATATTGGATACATTCCACAATTTCAAAAATGTGTAAATTCTATCAATGATTGCATAAAACACTTATCAATAAGTCCATTATTATTTTCAAGGAAATCAGTATCGTCCAATTAACTTTTACATATCCCACATATCATTATTCAATCAACTTTACATTAACAAAATGATCATATTGAGGGTTATATTTCCATAAATCTAGGGTTTTCCATCGACCTCACCTTTCCATTAAATCACTTTTCAATTCCATCAGAACCATTCTATGTGTTCTTGTAAATCTGTAAATAAACTAAAATGAACAATCATATATATTTCAGTATAATTCATGAATAAAAATTCAATTTTTTATTATTACACTTCTTCATTATTAAATTAAAAAGGAACCCTCATCCTATTAAATAATACTTATTCTCAATAACATTTCATCTGTAGTCTCATCATCATTAGTAATGTAACCATTACTCGCACCACCATGTTGATTCACTTCATGTGCATTCATCTTGAGGTACTAATTTTTATAATGACCATATATGCCACAATGGAAACACGGAACCTTTTATAATTTCCTTGGGAATCAAATATTCTCATCTATTTCATTAAAAAAATGTTTATATTTCCAATGTACTAACTTATATTGTGTCTTTTTCTATATTATAACACCTTCTGGTTCCACTGTGACATTCAATTTGGCGATTCTTTCCACATTCCTGTCCCAAAGTAAACTAGATCTTCTTTCTTACATGGTCTCCATCACCTAAACACTCAGTAGAATCCTTCCTTATCTTGTTTTGTGATTCACCGAGTTGGTTAAGGTACATGTATATTGTCATGATCCTTGAAAACTATCTAGGTATGATCACAACACCCATTACTCCATTGATCACCCCATTTGACATCACATCAACAAATTGTCCACAATGTTAAACATTAAACTAGTTTCTTTGGATTCCAAAAATTTCTAAAAAATACAAAGTATAGTGAGAGGAACACTTATTGTAGTTGAAAACCACATAATCCTGAAAAATAATTACTTATAGGATTTCTAATTCATGAAACATACTTATTTAATTTATGACCCCATAGTTTTATCATAGGTTATTTATAATCATACCCTATTTAAATCATTCATGATGGCTTATAAAGAGTTTTTGAATTCCAAAAGCACATCCTTAAGGAGTGCCAAACTAGGTCTGAATCAAGGCACATTGTAATGTACGAGGTTACAACGAGTAAGGTCTCACACACCTTATCGAAGTTGTTACCTCTGGGTATAAATCTTCTAGTTCCACATCCAATAGTTATATCTAGATAGGGATGTATTTTTAGGAAACCAATAACCAACTAGGTTCGTCATGACTATCACCCTTCTTAGACATAATATACTTAATACATATCTGAATAAGATGGGAATGGAAACATAAAAATGGCTAAGATCAGATTATCAGTAAGGGTAAACAACGAATACATGAAAGAATATACATGATAATTGTGATACGAGAATTTGATAAAACATTAGAAGATCACAACCTTCATATTAAAGATCATATAAACATATAATAGTATAAATCTTGGCCTTTTTTAAAACATGAATCACATAAAGAAAACATAATCCATGAAATCATATCATAGGAATAAGACATTAAATTGCGACTTACACATACATGTAGTATCATTCACTACAAGTCAAGGAACATTTCTAGAACTAATTAATTCACTTCAAGGGAACCACACCAATTTTGTGGGAGACACCACCATTCCTAGTCACATTCCATTCCTTATAGTGGACCAGGTTTCCATATCTTTCTTTAGTAGATTTGATTTCCCCATATTCTGACATTATAGTGACTACATCTATTGGGTGGGCCACACAACCATCCCCAGTTGTAGTCTATTCCTTTTAAGGGATTAGTTTTCTCCCTCATCCCATAGTAGATCAATCCCATCGACATGATATAAATAAATATCTGATGATATATAAATCATTAACCAATTGATTGGTGGAATATATAGTTACCACCCATCTCATAATAAAACCATTCAAACATGTTCCATAAGATAATAAAACATTCATCATATCATGACACATACAAAAAGATGGGGTTTATATACATCCAATCATAATCACATGAATCGAAATTGGTTTCATAAACAAGTAATTATATCTCAATATATGGAAATGATTTGATTTATAATCATTTCATCAAAGCCCAACCCATGAAAAGAAGCAGGTTCACAAGCATTAAACCATTTTAAGATGAACGAGTTTTATAATCATCTTGAAATATAAAAATAAACTACTTAGAGAAATAATATCAAAGGATCCATTAAATCATTTTATATAATGGAATTAGTAACATCAACATATGTCATATTATAAGGAAAATAATTTTGTTATATATTTTATAAAAATGTCATGAAGACAATATCCTTTCTTCTTTGAAAAATGTTCTTTAAAACATAAAACTCTTTTAAAATCAGTTTCTTGAAAATAAAATTGAAAACTTATAAGGAAAGGTTTGATAACATTTTAGAAACCTTTTTATTTGAAAACATAAAAATAGAGCTTGAAAATATCTTGAAAACCATTTTTCTTACAATCATATAAATGAATCTTGAAATAATTTTGAAAACCATATATTTAAAAATAATTTCAAATCTTATAAAAAAATATTGAAGACATTTTATAATAATATATACATGAAAACTTATAAAATAATCTTGATTTTTTAAAAAACCTTTTTTCACTGAAAAACATAATAGAATATTGTAATCATTTTGAAAGCCTCTTCCCTTGAAAACTAATAAAATAAGCGTTAAAACCTTTTAGAATCCTTTTTCTTGAAAATAGAATTAAAACAATGAATTTATTGAATATTACTAAGACATTTTATTTTAAAAAATAACTTTATAATATTTAATTACAATATTCAAAAAAAATGATATTAATGATTGTGAGTAAATCCATATGTTCAGAACATTTGTTTTACACTGTAAACCTTTTAGAAATGATCCTCAACCAAAAATTGACAGGAAGATTAATTTTTAAATTTTTTTTGTGTAAAATGTAAAAAAAATGTTAAAAATTTATTTTATTGATTGTAGGATATTAGTATAACATTTTTTTTAAACTGTTTATAAAACCTGGTTTTAAAAGAACATAGATTTCAGACCAAAGAGAGAGGTAATGTGGGACATTCAAAAAAACAATTTTTTAGTTATATCAAATAAAAATGAGTGGAAAATGATAATAATACATGAAAATATATTGAATAATCAAAGGATAAAAAATATAATGATTTTTTTGAGAGGTGGATCATAGGATATCATCAATGGAATATTAATATTAAACAATTTGGATAAATGATTAGATTGTTCCAATAAAATCTTACCACGTGGTAACATGGGATCAAACTCGCCATGTATGAAATTGAAATTAAATGAATCTTAAAATATATTTTTAAAATAATTATATTCAGGATACTAAATTTCAAATTTTCTACAAAAAAATTATTTATTTTCATAAAAAATCATACTTTTCAAATATGGAAAATTGAGGCAAAAGTATCTTACCTATTTGATTGGTTTTCAAACATAAACCACATTAAAGAATTATTATAAAATTTATATGTTAATAAACTTAAATTTAAGTATAATAGGATTATAAAACATTAATGTTCATTATATATAAGCACTCAAAATAAGTAAGTGGTGAATAAGGCATGTATCTCAAGGAAATAAAAAATGAAATGAAATCCCCTTACCTTGTGTCTTGACTCTCGTCATACTCATTAAAACCTCATGTGTAATAAATTTAAGATTATTATAAATATTTTAAAGAACCATTTTATTGTATCTAATTACATATATGTTGTTATTATTTATTTATATTACCCTCTTGTTAACAATTTCATGTTAAGGTTACACTTTAGGTAATAATCGTGTTGTTTTTCTCTTGTGTTTTAATTAGTTATATATCTGATCCTTATACATATATCATGACTTATAAATTGTAAACCATGGTATAAACATAATTTATATTAATTTAATGTGTATTATAATAATATATAGAATATAGATTTATGAAATGGAATACACTATTCTTGGAAGCAGTAGGACGCACATACGCATGAATGTTGGTTCTTTTTAATTTTCATACTAGAAGAAAGAAATAAAATGATATATATAAATATTTATATAATTAAATTAAATTTTAATTATTATGTCCTATATATCATATAATTTCCGTATACACATCCTTAATGCTTTCCATGTATTGTGGGAACGAATAACATTCCATTGCGGGGGAGGTAGTCCACACTTCCTCAAACGAAATTATTATATTTACACAAGACGAAAAGAATGAAGGTAGGTTATAAATAAAACCTTCATAATAATAAAGACATTATAGATATCATATGTATCATATATAAATATACTTTCCATCATCGATTCATCCATGAGAGGTGGTAAAATAAAAATAAATAATCATTATTTCATGAGGTGGTAGTTCATTGTACACATAAACATTATATTCGTTACAAATTAAGAGGAGGCGTCTGTAAATTTAGGTTTAAAACTTATCATAAAAAACAATATATATTTATGATAATAGTTTTTTATATAGTAATGGAATAATAATATTTTAGGGATTGTAAAATGGAAACAATAAGAAAGGGGCTCGAGGGGGGATGTTAACTCTTCTTGGGGTAAATCCTTTTGGTTTTCACCAAAGGGTTCCTTGGATTTCATTACTACAAAATGTATTTTTGAAGGGGGAAGGTATGTATTTTTGGATTTTTATTGTGAACATCTTGTCTAAACCTAAGTAGTTTTTGAGGTGTGAAAAAGACTAAGGGTGGTTGTCTTTTATAGGGAAGAGAGGGGACACACCAGGCATTTTTTGAAACAATGTTAGGTGTACAGCTGTTGTTACAGAAAACATGTCATCCCAAACAAAGAAAAATCAATAATGGAAGTTTTATGGCTGAAATTGTTCTATAAAATGGATTTTTGACAGGTGGATTGGTAATTCAAGTTCATAAGTTTATGGTTTATTCTCTTGTTAACCATGGTTTTTCCTTAATATATGAAATTTATTTGAATTACATTCACCAATATTATTGGAAAAAAACTTATTATACATTATTATAAATCATAATGTATTATAATTAGAAATATTGAATCCATTTTTTAAAATTTCAATAACAGAAGTGGTCAAAATTAATTTAAATTTAATCCTGCATATGGGATGACAAAGCAGATTTTTAATATAAAAACTATTTAATGTGTGCTATATTTTTATAGTAAATTTTAATGTGAAATTGAGTATAATGATATAAATTGGATTAATTGAAAAAAATTGGTCTAATAGAAATTTTGAACCAATTTAAAATATCATTTATTCTTAAAAATAAATTACATAGAAAATAGTTTTGAATTAATTTTTGGTATTTTTCAATATTCATTTTAAAAATAATCTTAATGGAAAAATAAATTTTTTTTAACCTAACCTAATTTTTATTTTTATCTTTCAAATATGATGTTTATTTTGACATATATTATCCATATAATTTCAAAAATTGTATTTAATATTGGTTCTCTATTAAAAGTTTGCAATAATTCCATAAAAAACACAGTATTTTACGCATAAAATTGGGGATGATTTCATCTAAAGCATTAAAAATATATTGGAAGAGTATCAAAAATATTTTATTAAATATATAATATATAAATATCACAATAATATCTTTCACTAATTTTAATTAATTTAATTTATTTGTGTACAATAACTTTGTGGGCATAAAAATAAAAATATTTTCTATTATATTAAATATTGTTTTATATGCATTTTTAATTAATTTATTACCAATGAATTCCATTTATTTTTTCTCAACCATCAATTTTTATATGTTAGTTTTAAATTTTAATAACTAATACATTAACAACTTTTTTATAATATTGTAATAATATATCATTATCATTATTCGGTCTGGTGTGTTACACTGGCCATTAAAGAAAATCGTTATTTCATATAATGCGAGATAACCTCTAAGTTACATGTAGGGAAAGATAAAATTCATGTTGTGTTTAGTGTGTGATTAAATTGGTTTTGTATATAAATAAATACAAATATTGAACTTTAATATGAAAGAAAGAATTTTTTGTGTTGTGTGAAATGAAAAATATCAAAAATATTAAATTTATTCAAAAAAATATGTCACAAAATCTCAGGGTATTACAATAAGAATGAGTTAAGGATAACTTCCAAAACCACTAAAAATTATGGATAATGAGTCAAGGCTTACTTCCAAGACCATTGAACATGGAGGATCACATCCCATAAAGGAATCAAGTTTACCATCTATCATAAAAAGATGTTTCATGAGACTAAACATTTATTAATTATTTTGAGTTATTTTTAGGTGAAACCTTCATAACATGCTCAAGAATATGTGTTCCAAATTAAGAAGTAATCATAAGGGTTACTGTAACATCCCTGGTAAATAATGAATAAAACATTTTAATATTTATTAACATTTACAAATTAAATATTAATTTTACTTTAAATGGGTTGCTATGTTCGATAGCGTACACGATACGCAACAAAGAGTTTCTTTGAAATCTTACGTTGGACACTAGTAATAAAATAAAATTATTTTAAATGGTAGTTAACTTTTAGCCGTTGTATTGGTGGGAATGGATATAAATAACTAAAATATGATTATATATGTTTTTTAAATGTTTTTACATTTATCCAATAAAAGATAAAGGCTTAAAATACAGAAAGAATTCAATTTTTGGCATTTATACCCTAATTTTCACTAAAGGTTCACTTATCTCCTTTTGATGGCAAACCTTCAACAAATATAGTTTTGTTCACTCTTATACATTATATTGGACCAAATAAAACTCTTCTTTAGAATCGGGACATCAGAATTTACATTGTGTAAATTTTCGGTATTTTTTCGTTAATGTTCATTTTTTTAATGAATAGTGTAAAATGTTGTATTTTAATTCAAAACCTCTTTTTAATCTAATTTATTTATATTATTAGATTATCTTTTGAATTGGTTTTAAATTGAAATTATAATATATTTTTACCATTAAATCCAATAGTGGTCGTTGGAATTAATTTCACTTTGAAATCAGACTTAAACTAGTGTCAATCTTTTGATACTTATTATTTCATAAAAACATGCTATTTGCTCTGACAGCGGGAATTAATTATTAAATTAATTAATGAAACTTATATGTTTTAAATTTTTTAAAATAGAATTCATTTTTGAATTCTGAATATCAAATATATCTTAGGGTGATGTTTTGGTATTTTTCTGAAAAACTTCAATTTTTGATGAATAGTGAAACCACTAAGTGGTAGTTAATGAAACTGATTTTTCGTTTAAATGAAACTTTTCCACTTCTGTGATTTTATTTTCAAAAATACAACATAAATGGTTGTCATTAAGAAGTAAAATGTCTTTCAATGAGATTAAAATAATTTTTTTGGTGAATAGTAACTTATTAAGTTTTTAATCGCGATTAGGGGTAATTAGTGTAATTTAAGGTAAAAATAATGTTGTAATAATATGAAATGAACTTGACAGATGTCCTAACCTCATTTTATGTTTCATGTCCAACCAAAAAAAAATCATGGGTCAAATGGTGGACCCCATTCAGCCACATTAGTTGGAAAATGACATTAATATCTTTTTATTTAATGTTTAAATAAAAATGTCACAAACATGAGTTGTTTTACTAAAACAATTTTTACATGGGGTTATACAAATCAGATTTCTGATTATAAATATGAATTGGAAATTTAAAAAGATATCCTACATCATAGTATTTTTTTATAATTTCTAAACATTAAATAAATTAAATTATTTATGACACCATGATGATGCAGCGATTACGTCATTATTTAACTATTTAAATTAAATGGAAAGATAATGTAAAATCTAAGACCTACACATGTCAAAAACCTATTGTATGGGTGGATTTAGAACCCTTATCACCTTATCCTCGAAACACATCAATCTGGGGCCATTAAAATCCGAAACACATTTTAAAATAAAGTAACATTTTCTTACTTTCCAAGAGTGCCCCTCCTCTCCTCTTATAAAAGGCCCCCACCTCTACCACCTTACCCACACTTCAAAAGCCTTTGGCTCGGCCAACCCCTGCCCATGTTGTCTCTCCACATCCCTATCTTACTCCTTTAAGCCTCACATTGGGAAGAAGTCTTCCCAAGGAATCCTTTGAGCTCAAATCTGAGAGAGTTACCCGATTTTAAGGTGATGTCTTCACTTGTGTTATTTTGTTTTATTTTGCTTCTCCCACACCCTAAACACTTTTTATAAATTTCTTTTGTAACAACTCCAGTATCTTCAATATACTAGGATGTTTTTATAAGAAGATTTAGAGCTACACTTACACACATCTACATCTAATGGTTAAAGAACATACTGTTTCTGTGGTTGGTGAATTTCTGCCTCACGAAATGATGATTGTTCAATATTCTTTTAAACATCTTTAATGGTGGCCATTAAGTTGTCACTATATTTATATATCATATATATTATGTTTATGTTTTCCTTATGCTTATTTATTTTTCATTTGTGTTATACCTTTATGGTTTCCATTGTGGGTAAACATGATAATTTCATTTTAGGAAGTGCAGACTACCGCCCCTCAAAGTGATGTGATTCGTTAATGCCATATGTGGGATGTATAAAGGATTGATTTAAAGTTATTATATATGATGTTATACTGGAATTATAATATACCTCTATATAATTATTATTTCCTTCCGTTAATGTATGAGATAGAAATGAAAGTAGCGTTCATGCGTACGTACGACTTACCGTCTCCATGGATGGTGCATTTCATTTGTTATCCCCAAATGTAATGTACTATTATAAGTACATATATATAATGGATATATATGATGTATGATACATCTATAGGATTAATATAATTCTGGAATTAAAATATACATACCTCTCATTTAGTTTTAATTCCATTAATATGACATAGAAATGAAAGTAGCGTTCATGCGTACGTACGGCTTATCGTCTCCATGAACGGTGCATTTCAATTCTTACCTCTAAATGATTATGTGATATTATAAATACATGTATATTCTAGATATATATGATATATATGATATCCAAATCAGGAATGTCATTCTCTATATAAAGAAACATTGACCACACGAACAACATGTAATTGTAAGAAGTCCACTTTCGACTTAAGAACCAAAAATCGACAAAACAAACATTATTAACTTAAATGATTACATAATGTTTATAACATGGAAATAAGTGATATAAAAGGAATAATTAACTTGAAAAAGGTTCTTAAGAAAATAGAAATTCACTCAAGTTTATTATTCAGGACGTTAAAGAATGATCAAGTCAAGTCGGATCCGAGGTAAGGGACTTCGTCTCAATCTCCTTTCATTGAGGCATATTTCATTTTATACACAACTTTCTTTTATACGTTGTATAAACCCCTTTGAATTTTACTTTTATACAAAAGGAATCTTTTTCTACGAAGCGTATTACAAAATGATAAAAAGGAATGTTTCTTTTAACGTACGCGGTGACAACGACCTTTTCTGCCGCCACGAGTATTATTTGGTCTTTGGCTTCCTGAACAAGCCGTAATGTTTTTTTTAATGAAATAAATACCATATACTCTTTTATGTATTTTGGTATTGAAAACGGTTTTTATAATGGATTTGTTATGTCAATATATTTAAGTGATATATTGTGATGAAAGTGTTGAAATGTTTTCTTTCGGTTATATTTGTTCTATGTCTTATGATTTTTATAATGGTACTTGGACATTTGACGGGTGGTTACATGATAAACCATATGACGGGTGGTGCCGTGAATACCAGGACGGGTGGTTACGTTATAACCTCCAATGCATTGGGTATGGAAGTCGGCCATATGGCTATTCCATTAAGAATGTATGGACGTTGGACGAATGGATATTCCATTAAGTGTTATGTGTGGAAGTCAGCCATATGGTTATTCAACTTATGTATGTTTATGTCCCAAGTTACCTTTATATGTTATGTGTTCTTTATATGGGTTTTATTGTAATCTTTTGGTTACAAACGGGTAAGTAATGATCTTTTATTCAGTGAAGAGTTTTTACTACTTCATAAAGGTGAAAATTATTACTTTGATAAAGTATACATGGTTTACTTTTTGTTTTGATAAACTAATAGTTTTCATTCTTTGTGTATCCCTTACTGAGATTTTTATGCTCACCCCAAGTTTTTTTGAAATGTTTTTCACAGGACATAATGTGGAATAGGGTCAGGGATGGGATCAAGGGAATGTCATGCTATAAAAAACATGGAACTAGACATGTTTCTTTTTAAGCGTTTGTTATTCTATGGAAACTTAGTAGAAGTGTCTACTTTGTAACCATTTGAGATGTAATAGTTATGTTCTAATTCTCTAAAACTCTAAACCTGAAAATATCCTCAATGTGAATTATTCATTTAATTAAATATTAAGTAAGGTTCAAGGCCGGGGCCTTATAGTTGGTATCAAAGGGAGGTTTAGACACCTTTAGGAGTTAGAAAAGTGTAAAACTATAAGTTAATTTATGGTACGATTGAAATGATATAGCATTTAAAGATTACCATGTTTCTTCGCTTAAGATATTTCTATGTTCAAAATGGTTTTCCGTAGAGGAAACAAAGCATCTATGTTGGGACGACATCAGGAGGAATACAACCTTCCAAATCAGCAACCTGAGATGGTCAGAATCGGAACTGAACAGATTGTTGCAGTGATGGCACAATTGACTCAGGCTATAAATGGGGGTGGTATCCATGCACGAGATCAGCCAGATCAACCACAGAGGAACATGTCAGTGGTGGAACATTTCATGAGCCAACATCCCCCATCATTCAGAGTATCATCTGACCCCGTGCAAGCTGAAGGGTGGATTAAAGCACTGGAGAAGATTTTTAATGTCATGGGGTGTTCAGAACATCAAAAGGTTAGTCTTGTTGTTTACCGTTTTGAAGGTGAAGCTGATCAGTGGTGGTCGATGGTGAAAAATATCAGGGATAATGATGAGATTGAGGATCTTCACTGGGACGAATTAAAAGGTATGTATCTTTAGAAATATTTTCCTAAGGTGGTTCGTCTTAGGATGGAAAAACAGTTCCTAGAATTAAGGAAGGAGGATGATTCAGTGGCTACTTATGAAGCAAATTTCACTCGATTGGAAAGGTATGATCCAAACTTCATACGAGATCATGATAGTAAAATAAACCATTTTTACTCAGGGTTAAAGCCAAAGTATCGAAGGGCTTTAGCTTCTCGTGAGTTCAAAAGTTATGAAAAACTTGTTCGATGTGCAGAGAAGGTGGAAATGGAGTTTGCCGATGAATAGGTGTTCTATGAAAAACAACAGAATAAGAGGTCCAGTTGGTAGGAAAAGGGGAAGAATTCATCAAAGAAGTAAGGAGGTAAGAAAACCAAATATCCATCCTATGAGAATTGTGGTAAAATGCATCCTGGAGAATGTTTATCCAAGTCTGGTAAGTACTTTCGGTGTGGTAATTCTGGTCATATTTCTTGTAACTGTAAGGAAGATGGTCAAGCAGGCAATGAAAAGCTAGCAGTAAGATGTTTTATGTGTAATGGAATGGGTCATTATGCAAATGAGTGTCTAACGAAGAACTAAATTGGGGAAAAGCAGCCAGACTACAAGAAGAAAGTGGTGGTGAAATCCTTTGCAACAACTTCAGCAGATGTTGGGCCATATAATAAAGTAGTATCAACTACACTTTTTGTTTGTTCAGATTATGCCAATGTGTTTTTTGATTCAGGGTCTACACACTCTTTCATTTCTGAGAAGTTTTCTAGTAAATTGGAAATTCCATCTCATGATATGAATCCTAAACTTATGGTAAAAACACACGGAGGGAACGTTGAGACAAAAAAAAATTATAAGAACCTTCATATCCTTGTGTGTGGAAAGAATCTACCAGAAAACCTTATTTTTTTTTCTTCTAGTAGAGTTTGATGTTATTTTGGGCATGGATTGTCTTTCTGTTTATCATGCTAAGATTGACTGTAGAGCTAAAATGGTTTCTTTTCAGAAATATTTTCAGTTTGTGTACAAGAATGAACCATTGCTTTTGATAACATATTAGGAAGTTGAGAAAATAGTAAAATATGGAAATGAATGTTACCTTGCACATATTGTTGAAAATAAAGGAACTGTTTAGATTAATGATGTGCCAGTGGTAAATGAGTATCTTGATGTTTTTCCTGATGAGTTTCCTGGTATTATTCATGATCGAGAAGTTGTATTTACTGTTGACTTAGTTCCTGATTCTAAGCCAATTTCAAAACCCCCTTATCGAATGGCTCAAGTTTAACTTTTAGAGTTAACGAAACAATTGTAGGAGTTATTAGATAAAGGTTTCATTCGACCTAGCACATCACCATGGGGTGCTCCTATCTTGTTTGTTAAAAAAATGGCTCAATGAGACATTGCATTGATTATAGAGCCTTGAATAATATTACTGTTAAGAACAAGTATCCTTTGCCTTATATCGATGATTTGTTTGATCAGCTCCAAGGAGATCAGTATTTTTCGAAGATGGACTTGAGGTCGGGGTACCATCAGTTGAAAGTAAAAGAAGCAGATGTTCCAAAGACTGCGTTCCATACTAGATATGGAAATTATGAATTTTTAGTTATTCCTTTTGGGTTAACCAATGCACCTGCTGTATTCATGGACCTTATGAATAGAATTTTCTATGAGTTCTTGGATAAGTTTGTCGTTGTTTTCATCAATGACATTTTTCGGTTTTCTAAAAGTAAAGAAGAGCATGAAAGTCTTTTAAGGGTTGTCTTGCAATCCATAAAAGAAATGAAACTATATGGAAAATTCAGCAAGTATGAGTTTTGGTTACAACAAATTTCTTTCCTGGGTCACATTGTTTCAAAAGATGGCATAACAGTTAATCCTGCTAAAACAAAAGTTGGTGAAGAATGGCCAAGACCGACAAATGTAACCGAGATCCATAGTTTCCTTGGTTTTTCAGGTTACTACCGAAGGTTTTTTGAAATTTTTTCACGGTTATCTAGTCCAATGACTAAGCTAACTCGTAAGGGTGTTAAGTTCATCTGGACAAAAGAATGTGATGATTGTTTTCAAGTGTTGAAAAGAAGATTGGTGAATGCTCCAGTTTTGGCACTTCCTTCCAGGAATGGTGAGTTTTTTATATACAGTGATGCTTCATTGAAGGGACTTGGCTGTGTCCTTATGCAGAATGATTAGGTAATTGCTTATGCTTCACGTCAGTTGAAAACTCATGAGGTAAATTACCCTACCCATGATTTGGAATTAGCTGCTGTTGTTTTTGCTTTAAAAATTTGGAGGCATCATTTGTATGTAGTAAAGTGTGAAATATATACTGATCACAAAAGTTTAAATTATATATTCACTCAGAAAGAATTGAACATGAGAAAGAGGAGACGGATGGAATTAATCAAGGATTATGAATGTACAATTCATTACCATCCGAAAAAGAAAATAAATTGGCTGATGCTTTGAGTCGAAAAAGTAATGTTTCATTAACAATGTTGCGTTTGGAATGCGATCCTTTGGTTTTTGATTTGATGAAATTTGGCATGGAAGTTGTTTGTGTAGGAATTCCTTCTGTTTTGTTTCAGGTATTAGTGACATCATCCCTATTAGACAGAATCAATCAAGCATAGAAGCAAGACAGTGAGTTGCAGAAAAAGGTAGAGCTGGTTTAGATGGGTATGTTGCCTGAATTAAACATTGATAATTATTGTGTTTAGAGGGTTGGGAAGAGATTATGTGTTCCTTGTGATTCACAGTTGAATAATGAGTTGTTATGTGAGGATCATAGTTCCCCGTTTTCAGTTCATCTTGGCAGTACTAAGATATACAGAGATATGCGTGAGTATTACTGGTGGGATGGAATGAAAAGGGATATTGCTGATTTTACTATGAAGTGTTCGATTTGTCAGCAGGTTAAAGCAGAGCGGCAGTTAACGAAAGGGATGCTTCAGCCTTTACCAGTTCCAGAGTGGAAATGGGAAAATATATCCATGGATTTTGTCGTGGGATTACCGAAGAAATCTAGAGGTAATAATGCAATCTGGGTTATTGTTGATCGCTTGAATAAATCTTCTCATTTACTTGCTATACGAGATACTTTTCCCTAGATCAACTTTCCCGTTTGTATCTTAAGGTGATAGTCAGGTTAAATGGAGTTCCTCTTTCCATTGTATCTGACCGTGATCCCAGGTTCACTTCTAACTTTTGGAAAGGCCTTCAGAAGTAGTTGGGTACTGAATCAAATTTTAGTACAGCTTTTCATCCTCAATCACATGGGTATTCAGAACGAACAATTTAGACTTTGGAAGATATGCTATGTGCTTGTTCGATGGATTATCAGGGAAGTTGGGACCAACATCTTTCTTCGGTTGAATTTTCTTATAATAATAGTTTTCATTCCAGTATACAGATGTCACCATTTGAGGAATTATATGGGAAGAGGTGTCGAACTCCATCTTTTTGGGGTGAAGTGGGTGAAATGAAGCTGATGGGAATAGAATTGGTAGAAGAGATGGCAGAAAAAGTTCAGTTGATTCAGAAACACATGAGAACATCTCAGATCAGGCAGAAGAGTTATACGGATAACCGGAGGAAAGATCTACCTTTCGAGGTAGGTGATCATGTTTTTCTCACGGTTTCTCCATGGAAACGTGTGATGAGATTTGGTAAGAAAGGAAAGCTAAGTCCAAGGTTCATTGGACCATATGAAATTCTGGAGAAGGTTGGATCAGTTTCTTACAGATTGGATTTACCTCCGAGTTTATCTTAGGTACACAATGTTTTTCATGTTTCGATGTTGAGGAAGTATATGCCAGATCCATCTAATGTTTTGAGTCCAGAGGTAGTTCAGCTAGAAGAGAACCTATCTTATGAAGAACAGCCAGTCCAGATTCTTGACCGAAGAGAGAAAGTGTTGCGAAATAAGGTAATTCACTAGGTAATGGTTTTGTGGAAAAACCATCTGGTTGAAGAGGCAATGTGGGAATCTGAAAATGCTATGAGGGATAAATACCCCCACTTATTTTGATAACTGAATAAAATTGCGAGGACGCAATTCCCAAAAGGGGGGAAGGATGTAACATCCCAGGTAAATAATGAATAAAACATTTTCATATTTATTAACATTTACGAATTAAATATTAATTTTACTTTAAAGGGGTTGTTATGTTCGATAGCGTACCCAATACACAACAGAGAGTTTCTTTGAAATCTTACGTTGCGCACTAGTAATAAAATAATATTATTTTAAATGGTAGTTAACTTGTAGCCGTTGTATTGGCGGGAATGGATAGAAATAACTAAAATATTATTATATATGTTTTCTAAATGTTTTTACATTTATCCAATAAAAGATAAAGGCTTAAAATACAGAAAGAATTCAATTTTAGGCATTTATACCCTAATTTTCACTAAAGGTTCACTTATCACCTTTTGATTGCGAACCTTCATTAAATATAGTTTTTTCCACTCTTATAAATTCTATTGGACCAAATAAAACTCTTATTTAGAATCAGGACATCAGAATTTACTTTGTATAAATTTTTGGTATTTGTCCGTTAAAGTTCATTTTTTAATGAATAGTGTAAAATGTTGTATTTTAATTCAAAACCTCTTTTTAATATAATTTATTAATAAAATTATATTAACTTTTGAATTGTTTTTAAAGTGAAATTATAATATATTTTTACCATTAAATCCAATAGTGGTCGTTGGAATTAATTTCACTTTGAAATCGGACTTAAACTAATGTCAATCTTTTGATACTTATTGTTTCATAAAAACGCGCTATTTGCTCTGAGAGTGAGAATAAATTGTTAAATTAATTAGTAAAACTTATACGTTTTGAATTTTGTAAAATTAACTTCATTTTTGAATTCAGAATATCAAATATAGCTTAGGGTGAAGTTTTGGTATTTTTCTGAAAAACTTCAATTTTTGATGAATAGTGAAACCACTAAGTGGTAGTTAGAGAAACTAATTTTTCGTTTAAATGAAACTTTGCCACTTATGTGATTTTATTTTCAAAAATCCAACATACATGGTTTTAATTAAGAAGTAAAATGTGGTTCAATGATATTAAAATATTTTTTTTAGTGAATAGTAACTTATTAAATTTTTAATCGCGATTAGAGGTAATTAGTGTAATTTAAGGTAAAAATAATGTTGTAATAATATGAACTGAACTTGACACATGTCCTAACCTCATTTTATGTGTCATGGCCGACCCATAAAATCCATGGGTCAACATGGGGACCCCATGGAGCCACTTTAGTTGGAAAATGACATTAATATATTTTTATTTAATGTTAATATAAATATGTCACAAACATGAGTTGTTTTACTAAAACAATTTTTACATGGGGTTATACAAATCAGATTTTTTAATATAAATATGAATTGGAAAGGTAAATCGATTTCCTACATCATAGTATTTTTTTATAATTTTTATACATTATATAAATTAAATTATTTATGACACCATGATGATGCAACGATTACCTCATTATTTAACTATTTAAATAAAATGGAAAGGTAACGTAAAATCTAAGACCTAAACATGTAAAAAACCTATTGGATGGGTGGATTTAGACCCCTTATCACCTTATCCTCGAAAAAAATCAATGTAAGACCATTAAAAGCCGAAACTCATTCTAAAATAAAGTAACATTTCCTTATATTCCAAAAGTGCCCCTCCTCTCCTCTTATAAAAGGACCCCACCTCTACCACCTTAACCACACTTCCAAAGCCTTTGGTTCAGCCAAACCCTGCCCATTTTGTCTCTCCACATACATATATTACTCCTTGAATCGTCACTTTTGGCAGATGTATTCCCAATGAATCCTTTCAGCTCAAATCTAAGAGAGTTACCCGATTTTAAGGTGATTGCTTCACTTGTGTTATTTTGTTTTATTTTGCTTCTCCAACCCCATAAACTCTTTTTATTCATTTCTTTTGTAACAACTCCAGTATATACAATATACTAGTATGTTTTTATAAGAAGCTTTCGAGATACACATACACAAATTTACATCTAATGGTTAAAGAACATACTATTTCTGTGGTTGGCGAATTTCTGCCTCACGAAACGATGATTGTTCAATCTTCTTTTAAACACCTTTAATGGAGGCCATTAAGATGTCACTCTATTTATATATGATATATATTATGTTTATGTTTTCCTAATGCTTCTTTATTTTTCATTTGTGGTATACCTTTATGGTTTCCATTGTTGGTAACATGATAATTTCAATTTAGGAAGTGCGGACTACCGCCCACTCAAAGTGATGTGATTCGTTAATGCCATATGTGGGACGTATAAAGGATGGATTTAATGTTATTATATATTATGTTATACTGGAATTATAATATTCCAATATATAATTATTATTTCATTCCATTAATGTATGAGATAGAAATGAAAGTAGCGTCTATGCATACGTACGGCTTACCGTCTCCATGAACGGTGCATTTCATTTCTTATCCCCAAATGTAATGTACTATTATAAGTACATATATATAATCGATATATATGATGTATTTTACATCTATATGATTAATATAATTCTGGAATTAAAATATACTTACCTCTCATTTATTTTTAATTCCATTAATATGAGATAGAAATGAAAGTAGCGTTCATGCGTACGTACGGCTTACCATCTCCATGAACGGTGCATTTCATTTCTTATCTCTAAATGATTATGTGATATTATAAATACATGTATATGCTAGATATATATTATATATATTATATTAAAATCATTAATGTCATTCTGGATATAATGAACTTTTGACCACATGAACAACATGTAATTATAAGAAGTCCAATTTCGACTTAAGAACCAAATATCGACAAAACAAACATTATTTACTTAAATGATTACATAATGTTTATAACATGGAAGTAAGTGATATAAAAAGAATTATGAACTTGAAAAAGGTTCTTAAGAAAATATAAATTAACTCAAGTTTATTATTCAGGACGTTAAAGAACGATCGAGTCAAGTCGGACCCAAGGTAAGGGACTTCGTCTCAATCACCTTTCATTGAGGCATATTTCCTTTTATACACAATTTTCTTTTATACGGTGTATAAACCACTTTGACTTTTACTTTCATACAAAATGAATCTTTTTCTACAAAGGGTTTTAAAAAATGACAAAAAGGAATGTTTCTTTTAACGTACGTGGTGACAACGACCTTTTCCACCGCCGCGAGTATTATTTGGTCTTTGGTTTCCTGAACAAGACGTAATGTTTTTTTAAAATGAAATAAATACCATATACTCTTTTATGTATTTTGGTATTGAAAATGGTTTTTATAATGGATTTGTTATGTCAATATATTTAAGTGATATATTGTTATCAAAGTGTGGAAATGTTTCTTTCCATTATATTTGTTTTATGTCTTATGATTTTTATAATGGTACATGGGCATTTGAAGGGTGGTTACGTGATAAACCATATGACGGGTGGTGCCATGAATACCCGGACGGGTGGTTACATTACAACCTCTAATGAATTGGGTATGGAAGTCAGCCGTATGGCTATTCTATTAAGTATGTATGCAAGTTGGCCGAATGACTATTCCATTAAGTGATATCTGTGGAAGTCCACCGTATGGTTATTCCACTTAAGTATGTTTATGTCCCAAGTTACCTTTATATGTTATGTGTTCTTTATATGGGTTTTATGGTAATATTTTGGTTACAAAAGGGTAAGTAATGATCTTTTATTCAATGAAGTGTTTTTACTACTTTATAAAGGTGAAAAGTATTACTTTGATAAAGTATACATGGTTTACTTGTAGTTTTGATAAACTAATAGTTTTAATTCTTTATGTATCCCTTAATGAGATTTTTATGCTCACCCCATTTTTTTTTGAAATGTTTTTCACAGGACTTAACGTGGAATAGGGTCAAGGATGGGATCAAGGGAAAGTCATGCTATATAAAACATGGAACTAGACATGTTTCTTTTTAAGAGTTCATTATTCTATGGAAACTTAGTAGAAGTGTCTACTTTGTAATCTTTTGAGATGTAATAGTTATGTTCTAATTCTCTTAAACTCTAAACCCGAAATGATCCTCAATGTGAATTATTCATTTAATTCAATATTAAGTAAGGTTCAAGGCCGGGGACTTATAGTAACCCCAGGGGAAAATTGGGTATCCTAATCATGTCATAAGGAATAACAAATTGAATATATTAGTAGTGTCTTTGAAAGAATGTATTTAAATTAAACATATACATTAATAAGGGAAAATAGTCACAGATCATGATAAGTGCGGTAAAAATGATGTGAAAACTGGTAAAAATAGTGTTTAAGAAAAAATAGAGATGAAATATTTTACATTGGTGTAAGGAAAATATTAACAATAATTTATAATAGAAGAGGTATAATATTTAATATAAAACCAGAAATGAACTAAGATATATTTTCAGGATTAAATGAGTGATTTTAGAAAAATAATGTTGGATTAAAACCAATCTTGGTGTGTACATAAAGTGGGGGTATGAAATTAAGAAGTTCCCATTAATCAGGCTTGCTAATTGGGAGGAATTGAGAATGGAACCTTATGAAAACATATATTCACATATCAATGAAAGTATAATTTGGATAGAAACATGTTTTCAGAACATAAAAATGGAATTTGGGTGGATTAAATAAGAAAAATTAAGAATTAAATCAGGGAAAAGAGAGTGAAAGCATAACCCGAATAAAAAAATGTGGGTTTAGAGAGAATTCATTACATAATGTATAAAAGTATTGTGCGCATGTAAAAGTTTTCATGGATAATAAAATTAAATCCAATTATTTATTAATTTATAAAATTGTCTCTATTTATTTTATTTATTATATTTTTATTATATTAATTTATGTAATTTTTGATGAGTTATATGATAACAGTTAATTATTTAAGAGTGTTTATTTCCTTGGGTTTCATGATATATTTACATGTATACATATATGGAGGATCATGTTAAATGAGAATAGTTTTCTATAATTGAAATTATATGTTATTCCTGATATAATAGAATGTTAAATGGTCTTATATAATGTTTTTCAAAATATAAGGAATACTCATTAGAAAAAATGATAATGATAACCATTGAGATTATTTTGGTGGTTTTCCGATCATAACAAACTAGTTTTGTTCTATTATTAAATAAGTTCTATATATTTTAGATTCAGAACATAAAATTAATTTTAAAAAAAAATTATAATATTTTTAAACCATTGAAATGGTCCTATTTCCTTCATTGAAGGTGGTAATTGAAAATGAAAGCTTATCGTTTTTGAAGGTGATAAATCAATAACTCACAGATGATATTTTCATTTTTATAATAAATGGGATTGAATTAGTTGTTTGATGATGGATTATTAAATTAACATAATAAAATTAAATTATATATGATATTAGAGTTTTCATTAAACATGTATAAGGTTAGGTGAATAGATAATAAGAAAAAAATATTTAAAAGAAAATAAAAGAAAAAAGAAAGAGGATTTTTTCTCCTGAATTATTATCCTTATCCATCACCATAGGAAAATTTGTTTTGGAATTTTGTTGAGAATAAATTCTCATAGAATATAGGTTGGTTATTAGTAATATTTTTAAGAATAATTTGTACAATATTTAAGCCTTGTAATGTGTGGGGAGAATAGGGGGCGAGTGGTTATATTTATAATGGGAGGAGGGGTGTTTTTGATTAATGTATTATTTTGCATAAATAGATGAAATAATGATTAGTAACATGAATAAATTAAAAAATATATAAGTAGTTTTATATATTTTGGTATTTATTTCATAAATGACTCATGAAATAGTGTATTTAACTTATAAGGTTATATATTATGAATCATTGTATTTCACTTTGCACAAAAATTTCTACAATTTTAGAAATATAAGGAAAATTAAAAATAACAATTTTTGAATGTGTAGAATTAAAAAATAAACCCCATTTTATGAAAATAATTTTATAAATATGAGAAATAGTATAACTACACATACTTTAAATTCATTTTTATTACATCAAAATTTAAGCACACTTACTACAACATATAACAAAACCACGAAAGGACCGTATAAGTATAGTGTCTTTAGAAACTGGGAAACATAAACAACTAGTTCATAAATCATCTACAACATATCCCTTTTATTTTATCATATATAGAGTCCATTTTGGCATATCATACTTAATACCCTTCTTCCTGACATGGGGAAAAGAAAAAATACAAAAGGGTGAGCTCAAATGCTTGGAAAGGGTAAACAAAAGAAATATCAATCATATTATATTCATAAGAACATAAAATTTTGAAAATATTAACCTAAAAAAGAGATCATAATATCATAACATGGGATAAATCATAGTAATGAAATTTAATCCCAATAATCCTAACATAAAAAATTAAACATTGTGGCATACACACATAATTATATAGAATCATTTCTTAGTAGTCAAGACTCATTTCCAAGACTATCTTAGCGGACAAAGTCCATTTCTGAACCGACTTAACTCCTCGTTTCAGTCATGTATCACTGAACCGGATTAACCTGCCATTCCAGTCATGTCTATCTCATGAGATATAAATCTTTGCCCAATGAATTGGAGGGAGATGTAGGTCCCACCCATCTCATAATGATACAATTCTTATGTGTGCCACAAAATCATAAATCATATATCATAACATAACCCATGTAATAAAAATGGGATTCTTAAACATCATTCCATCAGAACATAATCCATATAATATAAAAGGACATCATAAAAATAATTCCATCATAAAATAATCAAATCAATGTAAAAATAGGGATATAAAAAGAACCCTATATTATCTTAGATGGAAAATAATTTTGATAAAACACTTGAACTCCATTCTTGAGGAAAATATCCTTTATACTTCAAAAACATTATTCCTTTATTAAGATGTCATAAAATTTTAAACTAAAAGAAGATAATTAAAAATAAACTTGAAAACTTGTAAAGTAGTCTACATGGAAATAATTTTCTAAAAATCCATTCATGTCGTATAAGTTAAAGAAATAAAATCTTCTCGTACTTTGGCCGGAAAATTCAAAAAAGTACCTCGTATTAAAAATGAAAAAAATATTCCTTTCATATATTTTAATAAAAAACTCACAAATGTGTAGAATTTGATTGGAACAATTGTAGTAGGATAGAAATATTATTACATATTGAGGAACATGGATGTGAATGATAAATATTCCCTAGTAAATTCTGAAGTATATACAATCTTAGATAAAAATGAGATTGTGAGATTTTCCCTTACCTTAGGTCTGATTTGCTTCATAAATGTCCGAACCTCCTGTATAATGATTTAAATAATGTCATTTATTTATTCTAGAATCATACTAATTGTTATGATATCATATATCGTCATATTCTTAGCTTCTTATTAGTAATATTTCATTGCTACTTGATATTCTGTTGTTTATTGCTTTTTGTTTTTATGCGTGTTTTGTTTAATAAATTAATATTCTTATTTTTAGGTTATAGATACCTTATTTACAGAATGGTATTAGTATAATATATAACATATTTATTCATTCAATTTATTTATATAATCATTATTGAATGAAGATCATGTAGAACGAGTCGCATCACATCGTGGAGAAGGTAGGTCGTACGTATGCATGAGCGATTATATCGTTCCCATGATCATGGAAAAGTATCGGAGGGTATGTATACTATTTCAGAATCATTATAACTTTAAAATAATCATATATAGTTATTATTTACACCATTATACCCATTCAAGTAAGGTGGTGATAGAAAAAAGATTACACAACGGCGTGGAGACGATATTCCGTAAGTACGCACACGCGGTGATTTAATTTTCCGTAGGATGGATAGAAGGTGAAATATGGTTGTTTCATTTTTATAATAACATATCAGTATATGAGTTATTTTTATGTTATTAATTCATAATGAAACAACTAAATAAGAGGAAGTATAATAAGAAATAAATTTGAATGAATCGGTAACGAATATTACCTCTTCTTCGACACGCCTCTTTGAAACTTCCTCTTAGGGCACTAAAATTGGTCTTTGAAGAAGGAAATGACCTCTAGAATATTACTAGGGAAGTGGAGAAGAGAAATTGGCATGGGTTGAACGTTTTTAAAGGCTCAATGTTGTGTAAATAGGAGAGGAGGAGGTTCTCTTTTATAAGGGAGGAGAGGGGCACCTAAGGAAAAACTTAAAAAATTATTTTATTATAAAGTAATATTCAATTATTTATAGCTAAAAAATGATTTATTTCAAAAGTAAGGTGGGGATGGATCGATATACTTTCAAACAATATATTTTATACAATTTTAGGTTACTATTTTATCCTTATCATTTAGATTTAACTCTAAGTTAAATAATTTAACTTTTACCATGTCTTCTTGTTTTCATACACTATAGGGTTAATAAAATTAATATAACAAGACAAATGAACCCCAAGTTGTTAATTATTAATATATATAACCTTATCTAAGTCATTTTTCAAATCCTTATATTTTTAGGAATATAATAACAATTAATAATTTAATATTTGTGTTAAAAACTATTTTATGTCAATTTTGACACTATTTGGTAATTGATTTTTGTGAAAATAATAACATCATTATTAGTTCGAAAAATGTTAATTGAATCAATAAAAACATGTCATATTAACCTAAAAAATTATTGGAATTTATTAAAAGTCTCAAATTACATTTATTTGGGTATTTATAACGTTAATTATGTTAATATTTCATTAATAAGGTAATTACTACATCATCATTATGCCATAAATAAATTAACTTATTTAATGTATAAATTTTTTTAAAAAATACAATTATGTTGGAAATATTTTTATTTTCAAATGAATATTTATAGTTGATTCTATCTTATTTATAACCCTATATTAAAAAAAATTAGTTATTTAACTTTGATTTTAACTATTTTAACTCTTCTTTAAATAAAATAATATTAAATGTCCAAATCTAATTCAAGTGGACCTAAATGGTCATATTTTATTCCAAAGGTTGTTTTTGGTCGAATTAAATTTATCCAATAGAATTACGACATGTGTTAGGGTAATAATAATATAATTTTCACCCTTAATTACCCTATTTACTTTTAACCGTGGCAAATAAAAGTAAATGATACTATTCACCAAAAATTATTTTTATCTTATTGAGCCACATTTTACTCCTTGATACTAACCATGTATCTTGGATTTTCGAAATTCTACTCACAAAAGTGGTAAAATTACATTTTATGTAAATTTGTAAAAGGCTCCTAGGAGGTAGGTAAAAGACGGTGAAAAGTTCAATAAAATTTTTATATATCTAAAATTATTATAAAATGAATCCAATGAATTACATTGAACTTATATAGGTATTATGTATCAATTTTTACCGAAAATAAATTTAAATAAAATAAATAATTATAAAATAAAAAGTCAGTTTTTAAATAGTAACCCAGTGTTTTCACTATTCATAAAAAATTGTTTGTTTTCAGAAAAACACCAAAAAATCACCCTAGGAAAATTTCGATATTCAAAATCCAAAAATGAAGTCCGTTTTTAATGTTAAAATTTATAAAATTTCAAAAATTCTGTTTTACTATTCATAACGACAAGTTTATATAATATTTTAATAACATATCGTTGTTTGGTGAAACTCGGTATTGCGTACAACGCAAGCTATCGAGGAAGGTTGATCTTGCACGTAAATCAAGCCAAGACAGTGTTGTGTGTAGTGAAATATTCCTTTATATAACATAATACATAAAAACTAAATATTTCTCATAAAATCTTCGGTGTAACATTCTACCCCCCTTAAAAGGAATTTCACCCTCGAAATTCGTCTCTTTGTAACAAACAGATGAGGATACCTCTCCCTCATCATATCCTCAAGTTCCCATGTAGCTTCTTATAATTGGTTGTTCCTCTATAAAACTTTCACCAAGCAATTTGTCTTGTTTTGTATGACTTTTTCTCTACGATACAGAATCTCTATCGGCTGTTCTTCATAAGAAAGATCTTGCTCCAGCAGTACAACTTCTGAGCTGAGTACATGTGAAGGATTGGGTATGTACTTTCTCAGGAGAGATACATGGAACACATCATGAACTTGAGAGAGATTCGGTGGAAGTGCCAATCAGTAAGCTACCTTTCCAACACGAATTTTTATTTCAAAAGGACTAATATACCGAGGGCTCAACTTTCCCTTATTTCAAAATCTCATTACTCTCTTCCAAGGATAAATTTGTAAGAACACTTTATCACCCACTTCAAACTCTCGGTCTTTTCTTCGGTTATCAGTATAACATGTTTTGTCGACAATGAGCTTCTCTTATGTGTTGTTGAATAGATTTGACCTTTTCTGCCATCTCATCTACATGATCAGGTCCTAATAGCTTTCTTTCCCCAACTTCATCCCATAAAGTTAGAGTTCGACATTTCTTTCCATAGAGAGATTCATAAGGAGCCATATGAATACTGTAGTGAATGCTATTATTATAAGTAAATTCCACCAAAGTGAGGTGTCGATCCCGAACACCTCTCAAATCCATAGAGCAAGCTCTTAACATATCTTCTAGAGTTTGAATTATTCTCTCAGACTGATCGTTTGTCTAAGGATGATAAGCAGTGATGAATCTCAACTCTGTATCTAGAGTATGCTGAAGACATTGCCAAAAAATTGAGGTAAACCTTATATCCTGATCAGATATAATGGAAAGTGGTACTCCATGAAATCTTACCACTTCCTTTACATATATCCTGGCTAGCTGATCAAGATAGAAATCCTCTCTAATAGCAATGATGTGTGCCAACTTTGTAAGACGATCAACTATAACCCAGATTGCATTATTTCCTTTGGATGTTTTTGTAAGTCTAGTGAGAAAGTCCATAGTGATGTTTTCCCATTTCCATTATGGTATGGGTAATGGTTTTAACATCCGCTTATACTTTTGTCTCTTAGCTTTAACTTGCTGACAAACCAAGCATCAACAGACATATTCAGCAACATCTCTTTTCATAACATCCGACCAGAAGTACTATATCAGGTCCCTATACATCTTCGTGCTTCCAGGATGAATATAGAATTAAAAACTATGAGCCTCATCTAGTATCTCCTTCTTTAATTCTAGGATGGGAGGAACACAAACCCTATTTTTGAACCTTATTATCCCATCACAATCGAGGTTGAATTCAGGAACATTTCTCACCTTCTTTTGTAACTCTACATCTTCTTTCTGTGCCTCTTTAATCTTCACATGTATAGATGGTTGAACATTAATTTTATAAAGATAAGATTTATCCCCTTCCATTATAATTCCAAGATCTATACTTTGTAAATCCATAAATATTGGATCTTTTCTGATCCTCATCATGGATAAGCTAGGATGGTCTTGTCGACTTAATGCATCTGCCACCTTGTTTTCTTTCTCAGGGTGGTAATGAATTGAGCAGTCGTAATCCTCAATCAGCTCCAACCATCTTCTTTGGCGCATATTCAACTCTTTTTATGTGAAAATACACTTTAAAATTTTATGATCATTATAAATATCACACCTTTCACTATAAAGATAATGCCTCCAAATATTTAATGCAAATATTACCTCAACTAACTCCAAATCATGAGTTGGGTAATTTTGCTCATGGATTTTCAACTGTCATGAGGCATAATCTATCCCCATATCATTTTTCATGAGAACACACCCTAGCCCCTTCTTGGATGCATCACCGTAGATCTCACACCTTTCTCCACTACAAGGCAGTGTGAGCACAGGTGCACTATATAACCTTCTTGTTAACTCTTTGAAATTATCTTCACACTCCTCCGTCCAAACGAACTTAACTACTTTTCGATTCAACCCATTGAGTGGATTAGATAATCATGAAAAATCGTTCACAAAACATCGATAATATCCAGCCAAAACAAGATAACTTCAGATCTCAGTTACTATTGTTGGTCTCGACCATCTTTCGATAACCTCTATTTTTGATAGATCCACAAATATCCCCTCTTTTGAGATTATATGTCCCAAAAATGGATCTTTTTTATGCCAAAATTCACACTTGGTAAATTTGGCATAAAGATTCTCATTTCCCAGGGTCTTCATTATACTTCTCAAGTGATCATCATGTTATTCATTTCTCTTTGAAAAGACAAGAATGTCGTCTATTAAGACTACCACAAACTGATCAAGATAGTCTCTAAAGACTCTATTCATTAGATCCATGAAGATAGCAGGGGCATAAATATAACCAAATGTAATCACTATAAATTCATAGTGTCCATACCTTGTACAGAAATCGATAATTGGTATATCCTCCCTTTTGACCCTTAATTGATGATAACATGAATAAAGTTCAATATAGGAAAAGTATTGAGCTCCGCGTAGTTGGTCAAATAAGTCATCAATAGGTGGAAGAGGATATTTGTTCTTGATAGTGATCTTGTTAAGTTTTCAATAATCAATGCAGAGTCTCATTGATCCATATTTCTTCTTAACAAACAAAATAGGTGCTCCCCAAGGTGACACAATAGGGCATATGAATCCCTTATCAAGATTCACTTGGAGTTGCTTCTTCAATTCCGGAAACTCAATTGGGACCATTCTATTAGGTGTCTTTGAAACAGGAAAAGCACCCGGTATGAGTTCTATTGAAAACTCAACTTCACGATTTGGTGGAAGACCCAACAATTCCTCTGGAAAGACATCATCAAACTCTCACATAATGGGTGTATTCTTAATCGTGATTTTCTCCCCAACCATTTGAGATAAATACCTTCATTTAGTGGAATCAAGACCCATAAGATAGAAGAAATTTCTACTGGAACGTTATGTTCATCCTTGCATCGATAGACGATCATAGATTGATCTGGAATATGAAATGTGACTTCTCTTATTTGAAAATTGATATGTTATCCATATAAAGAAAGTCAATCCATGCTAATAATCACAACAAATTCAACTACAGGAAGGATCACAAGGTTTACAGGAAGAACTTTCCCACAAACATCAATCAAAGAAGAATTGTAAACTTTTTATATGACCGTTGTGCCACTCGGGGTTGTCACTACTAAATCAACATCTAATTATTGAGGTAATACGGTGATACCCTTAAAAAATTCTTCAGAAATAAAAGAGTGGGTGGATCCATAATCAAATAAATCATTTGCTACTTTAGAGTGGATGGTAAGTGTACCTTTCACCACCTTGTTATCGTACTCCACATTACTGATAGAAATTGCATGTGACATTCATTTGTCTTTAGCCTTAAGAGTTTGTTTACATCAATCATCATCAACAACCCTTGGATTAGGGCATTGATTAGAATAATTCCCCATTTCCTTGCACTTGTAACATTGATGTGTAGGAGGAGCACTCTGTGTATCCTTTTCATTGTTCGCATCAGTAGACATGTTTTTCCCATCATTGTGGCATTCAAATGGCCGATGACCTTATTTTCCACATTTAAAGCATTTACTTCTCCCTTTAAGACAACTCACTCAATGTTTCTTTCCACACTTTGAGCATAAGGGGAAACTCATCTTCTTTTCAGTGTGCTCTTTAGATTTTCCTTTGAATTCCATTGTCCTCTTCTAATCAAACTCATATGACTGATGGGTTACTCCCATCTCCATCTCATCCTTGAGAGAACATCGAACGATTTCCTCGTAGCAATTGATGTACCTTATGGTTAACACCCTTCGAAGACTTGGTTTTAATCCACTAATGAATTGATCGATCTTACTCTCAGGTTGGATATTAATCCCAGAAGTGTACCTTCCAAGTCTTGTAAAATTTTCTTTGTAGGTACCAACAGATTCATCAAAATTTTGATTTAGTTCAAGAAACTCCTTCTCCATCTTTGTTCGAATAACATGAGGGAAGTACTTATTGAAAAATAAGTTCTTGAAATCGTCCCTTTCCATGGACTCAATTTCATATCTTGGACTCATCTTCTTGATATGATTCCACCATTTATCAGCTTCACCTTCCAAATGATATACTTCTAAGAGGAATTTATCATGTTCAGAACATTGAAGAACTGAAAATATCTTTTCAGTGGTACTGATCCATTGTTCTGCCACTAATAGATCAGTAGACCCGCTGAATGAGGGTAGAATCTGCCTCATGAACGATTCAACAGAATGGTGCTCCTTCCTTTGCTCGTTTGGAAGTCATGAATGATTCATAGCTTGAGAATGTTGTGTGAGCATGGTTACATGATTTTGCCTTCCAGCTCCGATAACATTTGGTTTCTCAGGGGGATAATCATTTCATTGCCCGACACATTCGGCATTAACATGGTTCCTTTGAGTTCTAGCCGTTGACTAAAACCTATAAGAATAGTGTGATAAAAAATAATCATAATAGTAAAACCACATAATCAAGAATAAAATTTTAGGATTTAGGTCTTATCATAGGTGATTCATGGCAATTTCTAAAACACTATGATTGTGTTCTATGCTTAGACATATCCTTAGGGTTCTTACTAAGGCTTTTACATCCTAGTTTCAAATGGTTGACTATAACCTCCCTCTGATACAAACTATAACGACCCATACTTTACATATATTTTGATTACTTCAAAATTGAAGCACACTTATTACAACATATAACGAAACCATGAAAGGACCGTATAAGTATAGTGTCTATAGAAACTAGGAAACATAAACAACTTGTTTATAAATCATCTACATCATATCCCATTTATATTATCATTTCTAGAGTCCCATTTGGCATATCACACATAATACCCTTCTTCCTGACCTAGGGAACAGAAAACATACAAAAGGGTGAGATCAAATGCTCAATAAGGGTAAAAAAAGAAATATCAATCATATCATATTCATAAGAAAATAACAATTTGAAAATATTAACCTGCAAAAGAGATCATACTATCATAAATGGGATAAATCATAGTAGTGAAATGTAATCCCAATAATCATAACATAAATCATGAAACTTTGTGTCATATAGACAGAATCATAGAGAATCATTTCTTAGTAGTCAAGACTCATTGCCAAGACCATCTGAGCAAAAAAAGTCCATTTCTGAACCGAGTTCACTCCTCATTTCGGTCCTGTATCACCAAACTGGATTAACTTTACATTCCAGCCATGTCTGTATCATGATATATAAATCTTTTCCCAAAGCATTGGATGGAGAAATATGTCCCAACCATCTCATAATTATACCATTCTTATTTGTGCCACAAAATCATAAATCATATATCATAACATAACCCATGTAATAAAAATTGGATTCTTAAACATCATTCCATCATAACATAATCCATATAAGATAAAAGGACATCATAAAAATAATTCCATCATAAGATAATCAAATCAATGTAAAAATAGCGATATAAACAGAACCCTATATTATCTTTTATGGAAAATAATTTTTATAAAACACTAGAACTCCATTCTTGAGGAAAATATCCTTTATACTTCAAAAAAAATTTAATTTCTTAACATGTCATAAAATTTTAAGCTAAAAGAAGTTAATTAAAAATAAACATGAAAGCTTGTAAAGGAATCTTCATGGAAATATTGTTCTAAAAATCCATTCATGCCGTATAAGTTGAAGAAAAACATTCTTCTCATACTTTGGCCGGAAAAGTCAAAAAAGTACCTCATACTAAAAACGACAAAAGATTCCTTTCATATATTTTACTAAAAACTCACCAATGGGTAAAATTGGATTGGAAAAATTGTAGGGGGATATAAATATTTTTAAATATTGAGGAACATGGATGTGAATGATAAATATTCCCCTGTAAATTCTGAAGTATATACAATCTCGGATAAAAATGAGATTGCGAGATTTTCCCTTACCTTAGGTATGATTTGCTTCATAAGTGTCTGAACCTCCTGTATAATGATTTAAATAATGTAATTTACTTATTATAGAATCATACTCATTGTTATGATATCATATATGGTTATATTCTTAGCTTCCTATTAGTAATATTTCATTGCTACTTTTTATTCAGGTGTTTATTGCTTTTTGTTCTTATGCGTGTTTTGTCGAATGAATTCTTATAATTATTTTTAGGTTATAGATAAATTATTTTTAGAATGTTATTATTATAATATATATCATATTTATTCATTCAATTCATATTTATAATCATTATTCAATGAAGATCATGTAGAACGAGTCGAATCACATCGTGGAGACGGTAGTCCGTACGTACGCACGATCGATGATATCGTTCCCATGATCATGGAATTGTATTGGAGGGTATGTATACAATTTAAGAATAATTATAAATTTAAAATAATCATATATAGTAATTCTTTACACCATTATACATATCCATGTAAGGTGGTGATGGAAAACATATTACACCACACCGTGGAGACAGTATTCCGTAGGAACACACACACGATGATTTCATTTTCTGTTGGATGTATAGAAGGTGAAATATGGTTGTTTAATATTTATAATAAATTATCAGTATATGAGTGATACTTATGTTATTACTTCATAACGAAACAACTAAAGAAGAGGAAGTAGAATAAGAAATTTATTTGAAAGAATCGGTAACAGATATTACCTCTTCTTCGACACGCCTCTTTGAAACATCCTCTTAGGGAACTAAAATTGGTCTTTTAAGAACACCAGGACATCTAGAATATTACTAGGGAAGTGGAGAAGAGAAATTGGCAGGGGTTCGCCGATATTGAAGGCTCAAAGTTGTGTAAATAGGAGAGAGAGGAGGTGCCCTTTTATAAGGGAGGAGAGGGGCACCTTAGGAAGAACTTATAATATTATTTTATTATAAAGTCATATTCGGTTTTTAATAGCTAAAAATTGATTTATTTTGATGTTAAGGTGGGTGGGTCGAAATAATCTCAACCAATTTATTTTAGACAAATTTAGGTTACTATTTTAACCTTATCATTTATATTTAACTCTAAGTTAAATAATTTAACTTTTATCGTGTCTTCTTATTTTCTTACACTATATGGTTAATAAACATAATATAACAAGACAAAATAACCCAAAGTTGTTCTTTATTAATATATATATCCCTATCTAAGTCATGTTTCCAAACTGTAGGTTTTTAGTAATATAATAAAAATTAATAATATAATATTTGTTTTAAAAACTATTTTATGTCAATTTTGACACTATTTGGTAATTGTTTTTTGTGAAAATCATAACATCATAATTATTTCAAATAAAGTTAATTTAATCAATAATAACATTCCATATTTACCTAATAAATTATTTTAATTTATAAAAAGTCTCAAATTACATTTATTTGGGTATTTATAACATCAATTATGTGAATATTTCATTAATAAGGTAATTACTTCATCATCATTGTGTCATCAATAAATTAACATATTTAATGTCTAAAAATTTCAAATAAAATACCATTATATTATAAAGCATTTTAGATTTCTAATGAATATTTATAGTCGATTTAATCTTATTTATAACCCTATATTAAAAATGTTTTAGTTATTAAACTTTGATTTTAACTATTTTAACTCTTCTTTAAATAAAATAATATTAAATGTCCTAATCTAATCCAAGTGGACCTAAATGGTCATATTTTATTCCTAAGGTTTTTTTTGGTCGAATTAAACTTATCGAATAGAATTAGGACTTGTGTTAGGGTAATAATGATATCATTTTTACCCTCAATTACCATATTTACTTTTAACCGTGGTAAATAAAAGTAAAAAGTTACTATTCACCAAAAATTATTTTTATCTTATTGAACCAAATTTTACTCCATGATACTAACCTTGTATCTTGTATTTTCGAAATACCAATCACAGATGCGATAAAATTACATTTTATGTAAATTTTTAATAAGCTCCTAGGAGGTAGGTAAAAGACGGTGAAAAGTTCAATAAAAAATTTTTATAACTAAAATTATTATAAAATGAATCCAATGTATTACATTGAACATATATAGGTATTATGTATCAATTTTTACCAAAAATAAATTTAAATAAAATAAATAATTATTAAATAAAAAATCAGGTTTCAAATAGTAAGCAAGTGTTTTCACTATTCATCAAAAATTGAATGTTTTCAGAAAAATACAAAAAATTCATCATATGATAATTTCGATATTTTGATTCAAAAAATGATTTCCATTTTGAATGATAAAATTTATAAAATTTTGAAAATTGAGTTTTACTATTCATAACGTCTAGTTTATATAATATTTTAATAACATATCGTTGTTTAGTGAAACTCAGTATTGCGTACAACGCAAGCTATCGAAGAAGCTTGCTCTTGCGTGTAACGCAAGCCAATAAATTGTTGTGTGTAGTGAAAGATTCCTTTATATCACATAATACATAAAAAAAATATTTCTCATAAAATCTCGTGTGTTACAAATATAGTTTTTAATTAAAATCATCATTTATTTGGAAGATACTAATTTTAAAATTAAAATTGATTTTATATCACAATTGAAAATAAATTTATGTCTCATAAATTTATATTATAATCATACAATAAAAAATATTATTTTATGAATATATTTTATGGAAATAAATTTCATTTTCAATCAGTATATTAATTATAAAATTGTAAATAAATAATAGTCTTTAACAAGAATAACAACACTTAATATATCATTTTATAAATCATTTATTTACTTATTAATATATTTAAATATATCATATTTTAATTTAAAAGATACCCAAAATTTATTTATTCTTTTATAGGTTTTGTTACTAATCAATTGATAGGTTCAGTATCCTTAATGGTCACATTATGATTCCGAATAACTTGTCACTGTACTATTGGTTTAAGTTCCTTAATTTCAATAAATATCTACTATTACATTCATCATGCATTTTTAAATTTTTTCTTGTGTTACCTATTTGATTTTATGTAAATTATAATATATAATATAAATATAATAAGGTAATTTCCATTTATAAAATTATGGGCCTTCAAATTGAACCCCCAAAAAACATGGCTTTACCTTATTTATGATAATAAAATTTTAATACCTTCAGATCTTGTTAGAACCAAAATAATGTTAAAATTTTTAAATATTCTTAATGATACTAATTCATAAAATTGAAACATTTTATGAAAAAAATTCATGGAGGTAGAAAATTTTAATTTTAATTTAAACAAGAAGATGCAATGAAAAAGTCAGTTTCAAAAGAAAATGTTTCTTCAATTATAAAATATTTTTTATAAAAACTGAACATAAAATTGATTTAATGATCTAAATTGTATAATAAAACATATAATTGAAATATTTTCCTTTGAAAACCATTTTAAAATTTATTTTAACTTTGTTGATAGTTTAAATGAAGAGGATGTTTTCAAAAAAAGTGTTTTCCTCTATTAATTTAAAAATTATTCCTTTCATAAAATTATAAAAAATAATATAATTTTGAAATTTTGATATAAGAAACATAATTTTTAATACATTTTATAAAATTATAAAAACAATTAGTTTTTATAAAAGGGACAAGAATTTGGATAATCTGATTTATAGAAAAAGCATATTTATTAAACAAAAACATGATTTATTATTATCCCTTGTTTTGAAAAAAATATTAGATGAAGGGTTAAAAAATTTAGTCTCTACATAATATAAGATTTTCATTAAACTTATTCCCCAATAATGAATAATTTAGTTGATATAGATAAAAACAAAGTAAAGACACAAGAAATTATGTGGAAATGTTTTTCTTAAATACATGGAATTTTTATGACTCCACGAAAACTAACGGTGATCGATTCTGAGGCCCGGTGTGCCCGGAATCAATTTCTGATGTTATGTTGGGGTAGGTTGAATAAACGTGCGAGAGAGATTTTATAACTTTTGAACTGATGCTTGGAACTAAAGTCTGAGTGCACCGATGAACTCGCAGCGTCGGTGATTGCATAGTGAGACCCTCACTGTAGTTGCATTCTATCGAGAATGGAAGTTAGATTATGGGGATTTTAATGAAATTAAATAAAAATAAGTCTGTAAATTACTTTTATCTTTGGTGGTTAAAATTATTAGTAGGTCTTTGGTGGTGGGGGCCACTACACCACAACCTCCCATGAGAGTTTATGGCGGTGGGGCCCACCCGCACATAAACTCCCTTGGGAGGATAATTAATGTGGGGACCACATGAGCATTAACCCCTTGTAACTCTCCATAATGTGGGGGAAACCCTTGAACATCACCCACTAATTAAATGTCCCAACCCACTTAATGAATTAATTAAACTCCCTCTTTTAATTAATTATTTTTAATTCTTTTGAAATCTTTTGGCCAACAAATAAATAATAGATTAGCTTAACCCATTATTTTTGTTGGCACTATATTTTTGGTGATGCTTTGGAGAACTTCATCCTCTCCAACGAAGAATGCGAAGAACACCATCTTTGACTTCGTCACCTCTAATCACTTTGTGATGCACGAGCTTGAGTATCGGGAGTGCGTGACGAACGTGAGAAATGGCGAATCGACACCACCTTTTCCCACAAATTCGTCAACGTTCATCAAAATAAGGTTGGGTGATTTGAGTTGAATTTTTTCCCATTCTTCATCGTTCATTTTTTGGTTTGAGAAAAAAATCATAAAACCATAATGAGGAGAGATCGGACAGCACGAACACGACCTGACCCTCCCCCTTTGATAATCCTTGTTTGTTGATAATGAAGGCGGAGCAATGCGACTGGCGTCAGACTGGTCGCATAGATATCGATTGCGCAAGGTCACCAGATCGCCAAAAGGGTGCGACACCATCGTGTTGCGGGAAGGAGAACCACGACCTTGTTGGGACACGACGGAGGCGCGTGATACCGTCGTTCCATGCGGGGGGTAGCAGGGGGCGCAACCTTTACGGGCCGTAGCGGAGGCATTACGACGCCATCACGCCGTGCAAAGGAGCTGGAGGCCACGACCAAGCCAGGCCGGGGTGGAGGAGGCGTGACTCCAGCACACTGTAGTGGAGGAGCCGATCCGGCTGGCCGAGCCAGCCGCTGGAGGATCCAAACGGCTGTCCGCAATTCCAGCCAAGAGGAGCGGGAACGTCATGGTCCCACATGACCTGGTCTGGCCTTACCAGGCGCCAGTTAGGGTTCCCACCTGAACGGCTAATCCGTTCGGGTGCCAGGGGAGCGGGCCTCCCCCATGGGCATGGCTAGGGTAGGCCGTCTGGCCGCCTTCGGTCGGCCCACCCTTAGGATGATCCACCCTTGTCCTGGCTGCCCTTAGGCTGGGCTTCCCCCTTCAGACTGGGTCACACCCGCAGAGCGGGTTGGGCCCAAGTCCGGACCTGATTGGCCAGTTTACACCTTTTTTCCCATATCCTAGTCTACGGGTGTCCGATCGACGAACCGTCTAGGGAGATGGAATTCATAGAATGAGAAGGTTCATTTGAAAGACCCTAATTGATATTTGGATGATTTTGGTGTACGATAGGGTTGGTTTGAACCTAAAAACCAACCTGGCCTCTAGAACGGAAATGCCAATAACTCACAGACCGAGCGTCTGATTTATGTGACATATATCGTGTTGGGTTCCTTATGATGAGACGTAATAATGGGATACATAAACTCGAGAATTTTTTTTATATGATGTACCGGCACTTGGCTTGAGGAGCGGACCCTCCCGGAATCGAGCGTGCTGTGTGCAGGAACCCTATGGCTGGCTGCGACTGAGATGATAGGATCCTACATTGACCTAATACTGTACCTGGATCTCCATGGGTTTGAAAGTGACGATACTGTACTAGGATCCTCCATGGGTTTGATAGTGATGAATTCTGTATCGAGATCCTCCAGGGTTTCGACAACAATGACTTCTGTATTGGGATCCTTCATGGGTTCGATAGTGCTGATACTGTTCTCGGATTCTACGTGGGTTTGACAAAGGAGATGATTTAGTTACTATATCTAATCATATCTACCCCTCAACATGAGTCGTGTACCAGTATGAGCTGAATATTTTCTTATAGTTGTTATCATCAAGATGATATACTTCAGTTCATTTGTGAAATGGGTTGTGCTTGGGCTCGAGTGTTGGAGCGGGACTATGATTGGTAACTTAGGTATATGTATGGGGATATACCTAAGTAGGGATGGTTGATACTTAATGATTGTATCATACTACTATGGTTTATCCTTTTTGGATCCTGGGAGACCTTTGAGGGTCTCGGGGTCCTCTACTGAGTATTGTTATACTCACCCCTACACGGGCTTCGCCCTCACCATGTTGTGTTCTGTGCAAACGATGGTCAACAGTGATTGAGCTTGAGGGTGATGGACGAGAGGCTGATCGGAGCTGGACTAGATGAGACATACCTCAGGGACAAGTTGTTCGAGATCTGTACCTACCCTTTAGGTAGGATTCCCCGATGGATGATCTAGGAGCTGTTTCCCCTTTTTACTTCTACTTGTACTTGTTGTTCAGTTGGGTTTGTATACTGGCCCACTTACGTTCAGCACATCTTTCTTTTCTATATTAGTACTTGTTACTTCTAATGCTCGTGTTAAGACCATGTGTGTTACAGGTTTATAGGAAATTACTACCATTTTTACTAGGGATTCGCCTTTGGTGCTAGTCACCAGCCCCTTGCCTATGGAAGGTGGGCTTGGGGTAGTCACGACACGGGCCCCAAAGACGGGTCGTGACAAATTGGTATCAGATCTAGGTTCTAACATTGGTATAGGACTTGATTCTATTAATGGTAATAGTGTTAAGTGTTTTGGGTGTGGTTATCAGTTTAGGGAAACCAGTGTCGGTGCGGCGGCCGATGTATCCATACACTAGGACTATGACTCCAGATTTCTGACATAGTGCACACATAAACTGATTGCATGAGTGTTTCCATTGAAAATTTTTCTTCATGATTGCTTTTTGTTAGCTAACCAGGAATATTGTTTTGACCATGGAACACCTGTTTCATTTCAGGATGGCCCCGCATTGGCAGCCATCCAGGGTTCAGAGTTTTGTACGGGATGGTAGCCCACCGAGCGACAGGGCCTCGGTGCAGGGCCCCATCATAGTGGGGGTACCAATGGCACCACTACTCGCTAGGCCACTGATACCACCAGATCCAGCTGTAGAGAGTGCACACCGTCAAAGTGAATTACATGAGTTCTAGAACCAGAGGATGCCGAGGTTCAGGCGAGAGATGGACCCACATGCAGGTGATGATTGGATGGAGGATATTTTGAGAGCTTTCATATTGGTAGGGACACCAACCGACCTCATTGTGATACTTTACGTGAGACTCCTGCAGGAAGTAGCAGATAGATGGTGGATCCTGATGCTCTTGGTGCATGACAAGGCATCACTACTTTGGGCATTCTTCGAGTGTCTCTTGTAGTCAGAGTTTGTTCCAGCTACCCTTTATGTAGTGTGGATTTAGGAGCTGCTTCATCTACAGTAGGGCAGCATGACGGTGGCACAATACTCAGTGAGGTTCATCGACCTCTCACGCTACTCCACATATATGGTGCAGGACATGTTCTTCCGGGCCTGGACCTTTGAGCAGGGACTCAGGCATGTGATCAGGGCTTTGATGATATCTCTCAACATACTGACGTAGACGGGGGTTCTAGAGCGAGCCCTTCTTGTGGAGTTTTTTCTTGCTGAACAATCACCAGAATAGAGACCCACCATAGGTAAAAACGTAGCAGAGTCTTCTATAATCAGTAGTATACAGATGTCACAGAGGTCCCCGCAGACCAGGCCATCAGGTGGGAAACACTCGGATACATGTTTGGTTGTGCGGGGCATACAATACAGATCCATCCATTTGAGGAGCAGACAGTGCTATGCATGCGGCGGGTAGGGTCACATGGCTCGTGACTACCTGACCCATCATAAAGATGAGTAGTGGACAGTGTATGGACCTCCTAGGTAGAGGTACAGATTCGACGATGGTGGACTACCGGGAGCAGGAGAACGAGGCAAAGGAGCTGGATGAGCAACAGGTGGTGGGCGACGTTTCGTGGTCCTACCACAACCACCACCAAGAGGTCCACCCCTACCATAGGGAGCTGGCAGACAGGGATGGCATCACCTCTAGGAAGTTGAGGCATATGACCACAGAACACCAGAGATGATTCTAGGTACTATATGTGTCTACTCCACCCTTTCTGTTGTACTTATAGACACATGTGCAAGTCATTATTTTGTTGCCGCTACCCTCGTTCAGAGCTCAGAGATTCTGAAGGAGCTGTTGGCTCGATCCGTATGTATAGAGACTCTTATGGGAGTATACTCGACGATTATGCACTGGTGAAGATACTGTGATCTTACTCTAGGAGGCGAGATCTTCGGCTGTGATCTACTTGAACTGGTGTCGAGGACATACGATGTTATCTTGGGTATGGATTGGTTGTCCACAGTTCATGCTTAGATTAAATGCATTACGTGGAATGTGCAGTGTGTCCGTGAGGATGGGATGGGGTTTAACTTCACTGGTGAGAAGGGAGCCTTTGCAGGGCAGGATGGACTTACCTAGAGGAGGGGGTAGCCTATCAAACATGAGTTGGCTAGCCTCATTCTTGGAGCGGTTGATGTCCGGAGTCTGAGCTTTCCTATTTTGGTGGATCAATACACAGATATATTCCCTGATTACCTTCTAAAACTACCTTTTCATAGAGAGGTAGACATATACATTGACTTGTACCCTAGGAAAACACTGATATCCACTCCATCATATGTGATGTCTCCCTTAGATATTTGTGAGCTGTTGGTACAGCTAAAGGACTTGTAGGGGAATGGATTCATCTGACCCAGTGTTTCACCCTAGGTATCCCTGATTTTGTTCACCTAGAAGGCAGATGGGAGCATGCATCTGTGTGTTGATTATCAGCACATGAACTAGGTGAGTATGAAGAAAAAGTACCCACTCTCGATGATTGACGACCTCTTTGATCTTCTAAAGGGAGCGCGTTGGTTCTCAATGATAGATCGTTGATCAAGCTATCACCAGCTCAGAGTAGAGGATGTGGATGTGCATGAGAAGACCTTCAGATGCCTGTAGGGCCACTAAGAGTTGATGGTTATTCCATTTATCATAAACAATGCACCATCAGTGTTCATGAGACACAAGAACATGATCATTTTTCTATACCTTGATCTCATTGTGGTAGTCTTCATCGACGACATTATGATCTACTCAGATACCGAGGAGGAGCATGCCTACAATTTGTGGGTAGTACTAGACACACCCCGTAAGAATCAGCTTTATAGTAAGCTCTTGATGTGCTAGTTCTGGATCTGAGAGGTACAATTTTTGGGACATGTCACCTCAGAGGATGAAGTTGCAGTGGATCCAATGAAGATTGAGGTAGTACATTCATGGCATCCAACCAAGAGCGTGATGGAGGTACAACGTTTTCTGGGTCCAGCTGGGTACTATCAATGATTTGTGCCAGACTTCTCCAAAGTTTCATCACCACTTTCGACATTAACGAAGAAGGGTAACCCTTCGTTTGGTTAGAGAGATGCTAGAGGAGTTTTCAGGAGCTGAGGCAGAGGCTGACTAGTGCGCCAATCTTGAGGCTACCGGAGGAGGGAGTTGGGTACGTTTTCTATTGTGATGCATCAGGGATCGGGCTCAGATGCATCCTGATGCAGGAGTGAGTAAGGATAACTTATGGTTCTCGTCAGCTGAGACATCACAAGCAGAACTACACTACCCAATACCTGGAGATAGTAGCAGTTGTCTTTGATTTCAATATGTAGCGGCACTATCTGATTGGTGAGCATTTTGTAGTCTACTCTATCCACCAGAGTTTTAGGTACATCTTCTCATAGAAGGACCTGAACCTGAGACATCAGAGTTGGCTTGAGTTCCTCCAGGACTATGACTTCAAGATAGTCTATACTCCTGGGAAGGGGAACGTTGTAGTAGATACTCTCAGTAGGATATCAGGCATTCAACTACTTGGAGAGGTGACAGAGCATCTGACCGCGTTGCAATTATCCTTTGTGGATCAGGATGGAGCAGCCTTTCTGCAGTTTCTTACAGTAATACCAACAATTATTCAGAGAGTCAGGGAGGCGCAACATGGGGATGTTAACTGTGAGGCTCGATGAGCACATATATCCGCAAGGCATGCACCTAATGGATTTTCTGTAGCTGGGGAGCACACCATTCTCTTTAGAGGACATACAATGGTACCAGTAGCACTTCAGGAGTAAGTATTGATGGAGTTCCACACATCTCATCTAGCGGTACATCCAGGTGTGGAAAAGATGTACCAAGACCTCCGATGACAACACTGGTGGACAGGTATGAAGATGGCAGTAGCCGAATTTGTCTCATGATGCCTCACTTGTCAGTAAGTAAAGGTAGAGCACCAGGTTCCAGTCGGTTTAGTTCAGCCCTTAGAGGTCCCAGTGTGGAAGTGGGATGGGATATCAATGGATTTCGTGACGGGACTTCCACGTACAGCCAAAGGTCATGACTCTATCTAGGTGATTATCGACCAACTCTCCAAGTCATCCAACTTCCTACTAATTAGAGAGTAGGGGTCAATAGAGGGCTTTGGATTCCTCTACGTACGAGATATCGTACGGCTTAATGGTGTTCCATTGATAATCATCTCTGATCGAGATGCTCGTTTCACTTCACATCTATGGAAGGGGTAACAAGAGGCTTTCAAGATGTATCTTCACTTGAGAACCCCCTTCTATCCTAAGTCAGATGGTTAGACTAAGACGACCATTCAGACTCCGGAGGACATGCTCCGTGCATGCATCCTCGACTTCGGTCAAAGATGAGAGGATCACTTACCGTTGTTAGACTTTGCGTATAACAACAGATACCACTCCACCATCAGGATGACACATTTTGAGGCACTTTACGGCCTACCTTGCAGATCGCCTCTATGTTGGACTAACCCTGGGGATTTATCACTTATTGGGCCAGAGATGGTGTAGGCTATGACGGAGAAGTTGCAGATCATCCAGGAGCAGATGAAGACTATACAGAGCAGGGATAAATCCTATGCTAATAGTAGACATAGACCTCTGGAGTTTGAGGATGGTGACCACGTCTTCCTACGGGTGTCACCTTAACGAGGTCTCTAGGGATTTGGACTACGAGGCATATTATTTCCATGGTTCATCATTCAATTCCAGGTCCTCAGAATATTATGCAAGTTGGACTACCGCCTGGCTCTTCCAGCATAGTTGCACCGGGTGCACGACGTCTTCCACGTGTCACAGCTAAGGAGATACATGCACGACCTGTCCCAGATCATCGAACACGGGGAGCTGGACATCGATGATGGGGAGATTTTCATGAAGTTACTAGTGGAGATTGAGGATCGACACGAGCGGGTCCTACGTGGATAGTCAATACCTCTTGTGTGTGTTCGCTGGCAGCACGGGAACCTCCGGGAGAGCACATGGGCACGGGAGGCTCAGATGCATGCTCAGAACCCCTATTTGTTCCCTTAGTTCGAGTTTATTTTATGGGGTCGTAAGCCCTGAGGTGGGGAGAATGTAAACACCTGGAAAATCCGTGGAAATTTTTTCTTAAATACATGGAATTTTTTCGAGTCCGTGAAAACTGACGGCGCTTGATTCCAAGGCCCGGTGTGCTCGGAAACGATTTCTGATGTTTTGTTCGGGTACTTTCTATAAACATGAGAGCGGGATTTTATAACTTTTTAACAGATGCTCGGAACTAAATTCCAGTGGCACCAATGAACTCACAATGTTAGTGATTTCATAGTGATACCTTCACCGCATTTGCGTTCTATCGAGAATGGAAGTCAGATTTTGTGTATTTTAGTGAAATTAAATAAAAATAAATGTGTAGCTTATTTTTATCTTTGGTTGTTAAAATCACTAGGATGTGGTAGGAGGTGGGGGCCACCAAACCATAACCTCCCATGAGAGGTTGTGGTTGTGGGGCCCACCCGCACATAACCTCGCTTGGGAGGATAATTAATGTGGGGACCACACGAGCATTAACCCCTTGTAACTCTCTATAAAGTGGGGGAAACCCTTGAACATCCCCCATTAATTAAATGTGCCATCCCACTTAATGAATTAATTGAACTCTCTCTTTTAATTAATTTTTTTGAATTCTTTTGAATTCTTTTCTCCAACAATTAAATAATGGGTTAGCTTAACCCATTATTTTTGTTGGCACTTTATTTTTGGTGAAGCTTTGGAGAACTTCAACCTCTCCAACGAAGAATGCGAAGAACGACATCTTTGACTTTGTCACCTCCTAATAGTTTTTGATGCACGAGTTTGAGTATTTGGAGTGCGTGACAAATGCGGAAAATGACGAATCGCACCACCTTTTCCCGTGACAATTTCAACGTTCATCAAAATGAGGTAGGGGGATTTGAGTTGAATTTATTCCCAATGATCGTAATTCATTTTATGGTTTGAGAACCGAATGATAACACCATAACGAGGAGGGATCGGACCACACGAACATGGCCCGCACCTCCCCCTATGATTATCCTTGTTTTTTTTATGATGAAGGTGGAGCAACGCAGCCGACGTTGGACCAACCACGTAGAGATCAATGGTACAAGGTCGACGGATCGAAAAAAGGTCTTGGCACTGTCATGCCATGCGGAAGGAGAGTTGTGGCCACGATGGGCTGCAGCAAAGGCATGCGATGCCGTCGCACCGCGTGGAGGACAACAGCGGGCCGTGGCTATGTCGGGCCATAGTGGAGGTGGTGCGGCACCGTCGTACCGTGCGGAGGAGCTGGAGACCACATCCAGGCCGGGCTATGGCGCCGGCACGCCGCACGGTGGAGATGGGCCGCGGTGTCATCACACCGCGCGGTGGAGCTGGACCGCGGTGCTGTCGCGCCGCGGCGGAGGATCCGGGGTGGCCAGTTGGGCCGGCTGTCGGAGGAGCCGAACGGCCAGCTGCAAGCTCGCCGGGAGGAGCGAGACCCTTAGGGTCCCGCATGACCTGGACCGACACCACTTGGTGCCTGTTAGGGTTCCCACCCGAACGACTAAGCCATTCAGGTGACAGGGGGTGCGCGCCTCCTCCTGGTCGCAGCTAGGGCGGGCCGCTGGGCCGCCTTTGACCGGACCACCCTCGGCCTGACCACCCCCTTCAGACCGGGTCAGAACCATGGACATTATCAGACCTGCGAACCTGGTCGGGCCCCAGTATTGACACGATTGGCCAGTTTACACCTTTTTTCCCATATCCTGGGTTATGAGTGTCGGATCGACGAACCATCTGCAGTGAAGGAAATCATTGAATGAGATGGTACATTTGGAATACCCAACATGAGGTTTGAACATAGTTGGGGTAATTTTGGGTTGGTTTGAACCTAAAAACCAACCTGGCCCCTGGAACAGAAATGCCAATAATTCACAGACCAAGCGTCTGATTGACTTGTCATCTATCATGTTGGGTTCTGTATTATGAGATAGAACTACAGGATACATCAACTCAAGAATTCATGGTAGTTTATGTATCGACACATGGCTCTAGGAGCGGACCTTCCCAAAATCGAGCATGATGTGTGAGGGAACCCTATGGCTAGTTTCCACTAAGATGATAGGTTCTTACATTGACCTACTACTGTACCAGGATCCTCCGTGGGTTCGACAATGATGATATTGTACCAGGATCCTCCGTGGGTTTGATAGGGATGACTTCTGTACCAGGCTCCTCGGTGGGTTCGACAACGATGAATTTTGTACTGGGATCCTCCATTGGTTCGACTACGCTGATACTATTCTAGGATCCTACATGGGTTTGAAAGACAAGATTATATAGTTACTACATCTAATAATCTCTACCCCTCTACATGAGTTGTGTACCTTTGTGAGCTATGTGTTGTCTTTCAGTTGTTATCATCGAGATGAATGACTTTACTCCCTTTGTGGAATGGGTTGTGCCTGGGCTCGAGTTTTGTATTCGGACTGTGATTGGTAACATAGGTATATATATGGGAATATACCTAAGTAGGGATGGTAGATACTTCGTGATTGTATCATAATACTGTGCTTTATCCTTTGTGTATTCTGGGAGACCTTCAGGGGTCTTGGGGTCCCCTAATGAGTATTGTAATACTCACCCCTACACGGGCTTTGCCCACACCTTATGGTGTTCTATGCAGATGATGGTCAGTAGTGATCGAGGCTGAGGGTGACAGACGGGAGGCTGCTCAGAGCTGGACTAGATGGTACGTAACTCAGGGATGAGTTGTTCGAGATTTGTACCTACCCTTCAGGTAGGATTCCCCGGTGGACGATCCAAGAGTTGTTCCACCTTTTTAATTGTACTTGTACATGTTGTTCGGTTGGGTTTGTATACTGGCCCACTTACTTTCATCACATCCTTCTTCTCTATATTAGTACTTGTTACTTCTATAGCTTTTGTTCAGACCGTGTGTGTTACAGGTTTAAAGGCAATACCTTACCTTTTTATCAGGGATCCGTCTTTGGTGCTAGTCACTTGCCCCTGGCCTATGGAAGGCGGGCTTGGGGTTTTCACGGCACGAGTCCTGAGGACAGGTTGTGACAAAAAATTATTGCTCCTAAAAATAGTTTTTTATTAAAATATTTTACTTTCTAAATTATTTTTGTTTTAATTTCTAATAAATTGTTAAAAATTAATTTATTTTTTTCTTTCTTAAACAATATAATTTTCATAATTTATTTATTCATATTAATACACACTATTTTTTTTGATAAGTGATAAAATTCATTTTTACATAAAAATATTTGTAGTAAATTATGGTTTCTTAAAATTAAATGTTGTGTATAATGAATTCTATAAAACAAATTCCATTTCCATAAAACCTATGTGAGGTATCATGAAGGTATATTCATGTGAACTATGGGTCTTAATGTGTAATCAATGTTTACAAATTTAATGTTCTCCTGCCATAATTATTTTTAAATTTCCTTATAGATCATTATTCTCCCTAAATTAATATAGAAATTTAATCTAGAATATTTTCCTGATAAATAATTCTCTATATTTTTTAATGAAGTTTATGTTGAACCATTTTAATCCTTATTTAACATTCATTTCAATATTGAAATAAATTAATTTCTCAATTTCTCAAACATCGACCCTTTTCTAGAAAGTGATGTTATTTTTTTCTTCCTTATTGATCTTCTTCAACAAATATAGATGGAAAATTACATAGAAATGGGATGATACAAGAAATTACATTATAATTCATTGATCAATCCTTAACACTTAAGTTACTATTTGATTAATATTTATCCTCATCATGGATTAGATACTACAATATTTTTAACTCATAGTTTCTACCACCATTTTTGATAATACAATCATAATATTGTTGTAGCTCTAATAAAAATATTTATATTAGTTTTTATAATTTTTTGGGAAGAATATATATTTTATACTTATATTACATATATATATATCACACTTCACTCTATATAGGTGTTGTTAATAGTTTTTTTAAACATTGAAACCTTAAACTCTATTCCATGAGTAAGAAGATTATTCTCATTGGGATTCAAATATCATGATTAATATGCATCCCCTTCTCATTTGGTCATATTACACATCTATATATTGATAAATAACTAAAGAAAAATAATGAACCACTACCTTTATAAATGGTCAAAATAACTAATTTAATAATTTCATCTCATGTTTTTTGAAATTATATTTCCATTCCTATTACCATACGAAATAAACCCCTTGTATATTATATTGGATATTATATTTTTTCATTTGTAAAATTTTTCAAAAAACTACCAACAATAACCTGGTAAGCCAGTGGAACTATTTATTTATGTTATATTTATTTTTCTAATTTATTCTTTAACCACCTTACTCTTAAAATGACTTGTATATTTTTTATAATTGTAAATTGCATAAAAAGGAAAGTTGTTTGCTGTATCAAGATTTTATTATTTATAACTATCCCAAATTACTAAATTAACCACCAAGTTTCTAATATTTTTTTGGTGGTTCTTGCGTAGAGAAATATAATTTTTATATGATCCAAAGTCCAAAATTGAAAATATGTGAGACCCAAAAAAAGTATTATAGTATGGACCACATTAATGAGTTTTACTATATCACTTTGCATCTCTTTGTGGATATGAGTATTGTAATTATATGGGGTATTATAGTATTATATTATTCTATAATAATATTTGGTATTTTCTTTTTCTATAATGTATTTTATCCACTTTAATATCACACTTAAATATAGTTAAAATTGTTATCCCTTTTGTGGGTCTAAGGATTCATCATGTACCATATAAATCTATGTGTCTATTCATTATTTTATTTTTTATTATTTCTACTTAATTTTGGAGTCCCACATCTTTTGATCCCTCTAATTTCAAATAATCTAGAAAATAAAAAAAATTGAGGTTTATTAAACTTTTATAATTTAGGGTGTACACTCCTAAACAAAAAAAGAAAAATCTTTCTAGATAATCCATGAATTTTGAATTCATTAAATCTATAAATATGAATGGTGAATTATCTTTAACATATTTACATAATCATGAAATCATATTGGTTAGACCTTTTAATAGCTCCAATCTTTCACTCCTAGTTTTGGTGGAAAAAATATATTATTTAAAAATAGGTTTTGATTCCAAATGAAACCACCCAAATATAATCATCTATAATTTCACTGTAAATAACCAATATAAATTCACTTATATACCCTATACATTTTTTTGACTTATATCATTGTGAAAGAACTTTAATTAAAAAGGCATATCTTTCCTATCTAATTTACAATTTTTCCTATATGCCCAAAAATACTCATTACATAATAGGTCTACAATATCTTCCATAAAAATTATCCATACACGATACTTTTCAAGATGTATCCTACATGATACTCTTATTTATAAACTTGGAAGATGGAATCAAAATGAGGGTGAGGTGAAACTCTCATTAAGGGTTGCAATATTAGAATGAACAAGGTACATATAGTATAGAACCAATAATTAGTAACAAAAAAAATTTATATAACTAATAATGTGAGAATTTTATATATCCATGGATTATATAATAATGTAAATAATCACAAGGGAAAAATAATATTTTTCAGACTTATGCAATGAATAATGGAAAAAAATTCAGTCTTTCTAAAAAATATTAATATCAAGTAAACATACATATCATAAAAGCATCAAGAATGAAATTATTAATAATTTATATGGTATATATGTAATAAAAAATGTAGTTTGTTTCATGAGACCCACTAATGAAAATTGGGGATATATAATTCTGGGGCCCACTCAATATTAAAAAATTTGAATGCATTTATCATATGAAGGAAAAATAAAATACATGACAAAAGACCCTTTGGAATCTATAAATATATATTTTTAAATAAAAAGTATACGTAATGTGAATTACTTACCATCCAAAAAAGGGAATAACTATCTCACTGTGTAGTTTTAAAATAGACCCTATATGGGTATATGATTATATCAATAATAAAAAATAAATGATAAAATTATATAGAATATATCCATGGGATAAAATAACATATATACAATGGTAAATATAGTCAGGTGGGAGTTGAAAATTGATGTAGAACAAAAATATTGTGAACAAGGGGAGTTATGTACTATAAATTCATTTGAGTGTTTAGAAGTAAATACATGAAACTTAAGTCCAAATGAAATATATTTTTGAGAGGGAACATGAAGCACTATTTTAAAAATTATTTTCATATGGCCTTTATAACCTAGTTTTTAGAAACAAACTTCTATGTTACTTAAAAAAATAAATCTCAAGGTGTGAAAAGAAGACATTGAGGAATTGAATTTTTTAATTATTTAAAATATTAAAACCTAGTTAAAAATGATATTAAATATAGGATATGATGAGTGGATGATAAACTATACATAAGTTGAATGAAGTTACATTATTTATTCATTTAAATGAAATCCATTATTTATAAAATTAATAAATGAATGAATAGAAAAAATACGATATTATTTGAAAAATTGTGCAATATCATTTAGGATTTTTGAAAATGTGAAAAATATTAAAATAAGACAATGTGTAAAACATAAAAATGAGATTCTTTCCACATTTTTGTAATGAATGAAACAAACAGACAGGGTAGAAAACATTAAAATGATATACTTAAATCCTTAATAAAAAAATCTAATGGAAAAAATATCATTATGAAATCATATATGTTGATAGTGGAGCACTGATTTGAAAATATAATTGATTTGTACATTGAAAGAACTGATTTCATATCTTAAATAAGATGTATGATAGAGTCCACATACAAGAAATTGTATGGTTGAATTGTGAAAAAAAAATGTCAAATTTCAAGAATACTTGAAAACACCAAAAATAGTGATCCAATACATTATAATAAAATCACAGGGTTTAACGAAGGAAAAATAGTATAATGAAATTCATAAATAAAATTAACGACTTGCTAAAAGTAAATTTAATTCCGAAACCCTTATGACATAGGTAATGTATCAATCAACAGGAAATGAAAAGGGGGGATTAAATAAATATGAAATTAAATATAATAATAAATATATAATAGATGAAAATAAATTGGTGTATTATAAAAACCATACATACATGAATTGGAAATGATACAAACATTCAATATACATTTGGAAACATAAAATTCAAAACCAATGGAATGGTAGAACATGAAGAGGAAATTTATGTGAAATGAATATATATTGATTTATGATATAAAATTTAAAATGGGTATTGTATAAAATAAATATGTCATTATAGGTGTAAAATATTTAATATTTCTTAAATAAGAAAAATTCAGATGAAATTACATATGAATTTTAATACACATGAATCAAACTAAGTTGAAATAAAGAACATTGTTTGGATAAGTAAATCCTATGAAATACATGAAATATATAATGAAAAATATTTATTGGTATATGAATAAAAAATATACCATATAAAAGTAATCATTGTGCACAAATTGAATCATATTTCAAGGAATATAAATTGATATCAGGAACACTATCCTTAAAATTCCTCTTATCCCGACATGGTATAACTTACTTGTATAATAAATGTTTCATTATAATTATTATATGTAATAAACCAATTACCATTTATTTTAATTGATACAATATATTTATTATATTTGTTACACATATATTAACTATTTATTTTTTAAAAGTATTAGATGGTTTTTAATTTTTTTTTCACTTACATTCTTCAGTTTCGCGGTTCCAGTCCATGAGTCCTATTCATGGGTTCATCATTTAAAGATTATTAATCATAAGATAATTCATTGGTTTTTTATATTTAAGGAGGTTAATAGTAATTTAATTGGCCATATGGTTGTGGTTTTCATTAATGTCTTAAATTATACCCTTTTCTATAATTAAAAAATTTACAAAATAATTAAATTTATCAGTAAATATAATATTGATTATTACCAAAAAATATTGTTGAAAACATAATAAATTCATAATTTTTACATCATACTATCATTATTTATGTTGAATTAGTTATTTATGGGATAAAACTTCTTACAATTTCCATGAAGGTGGTAAATCCAACCACAAATTGAGCACATTATAATGGTTTAATTTGTATAAACTAGTTATAATATAGTGATAATAGAATATTTATAGATGTTTAATTGCTCTAAAAACATGTTTTTAATGACATAAATAAAATTTAAAATGTTTTAGATGATGATGATAAATAAAAATAAAGATAGTAAAAAATTACCAATAAATAAGAAAATATATATCTTTATTGTAACCATGTTTGTTTTTGAAGTGATTTTGGATATATTGAGAAATTATAAGCTGACTAATGTGGAAAAGGATTGTTAGGGAAGAAAATATTTGAGATTATATAGTGAATTTAAAAATTTATTGTAACTATTAGGCGGTTTATGGGGGATCATTTTATAAGTAAGACAAGTGATATTTTAGTAATATAAAGATCTAAATATATAAAGGGTACCATTTATAATGAAAATTGATCCAATATGGATACAAATTGAGATGGTAAGTGTGTGTGGGGAGGGGGGCTATAAAAATTCTATTAAAAAATTTAATGAGCATTTTTTTTATTGATATTTTTTGGACTTTATCCCTTAACTTAAAAAATTTACCACCTTTAACCCTTACCGAGGTGACAGACATTTACTAAAGTAACTTACTTTTCGGATTACAAATTAAACTGAAGATAATAAATAATTTTATATTAGTAATTCCAAATGAGGAAATTTTTTTACAGGATTCTACTTCCAAAGGTGGAAAAAATGTATTTATATTAAAGATGCACTTAGCGCAATAAAATCAATTTTTAGAGAAAAAGAGATTTTAATAATTAATTATGAATTTACATCATAATAATGGAAAATATTTGTTAATTCGATATTTTTTGGTTTATAACTAATAAAATGAGACTCATATGAGTTTAAAATCAATAAAAAATATAATAGATAATTTTGAATACTTAAATAAATAAAAAGAACCAAAATAGATTTTCAATAGAATAAAATACAACTTATGGTCCAAAATGTGGAACATGGATATAAAAATTCACCAAAATAAATTCAAATGATTTATATTACTCTTTAAACAGATGTTTGTTCAAGGAAAATGTTTAATTAATTTTCATTTTCTATATCATATGGTACCAATTATGTTATGGAATTTTTAAAAACATTATACTAATTTTGACATGATGAATCCAAATATTTTTTTAATTATTTTTTTCTAAAATTTAAATTAAATTTTAAGAAAAAATTTAAAAACAATTTATATATTAATTTTCATTTCTTTAAATAATAAGTGTTCTTAACTATATCTAATATCAATTGAGAGTGAATAATTTTTTTTGATATTGTATAGTTGAGTTATAAATATACTTTAAAAGTGATCAATTAAATTTTTAGAAGAAAATAGCCAACACTTAAGAAATTGTTGTTTAAAAAATATCACATAATATTAAATAGTTTTAATAACACGTCCGTAGTTATTTATCCCCAACCCATTTAATCTAATTATATAATTATCATTGAAAAAAACAACTATTCTTGAAAATAATAATAATATGCATTAAAACAAAATAATAGTTTTTATAGTTAAAATTTTTATTATATTTTTATTTACATGATAATTTAATCTAATTCTAATTTAATTAATGATGTCTCAAATTTTATATTAATAATTTATCAAATTTTTACTTTCATTGAAATAAAATATATCTCAGTTTAGTTTAGTTTGGTGTTTTGTGTTATAGACTTATTAAAAAATGTATTTTTTAATCAAAAACACATACTAAAATATTAGGGTGTTACACAAATTTTAGAAAATATCATCTTTAATATATTTTATTTCTTCAAAATAAATAATAATAACATTACATAAAGGAATTTATCCAAATAAATTTGACTCCATTGAATTTATAAGAAAAATAAAATCTATGTAATAAGTACTTGTTGTTTACGGTGATATTTTGGATTAATCTATATTTGATGTACAACCCCAAACAAGTTAATTGTTTTCTTTAGTTAAAAACATTGATAAGTGAATCCCTTATTAATTATTTGTTCAATAGATAATTTAATTTATAGAAATTGAGGGAATCATTAAATTATTCATACACAATTGGTAAAATATATGTTTTTATACCCTCTTTCTGATCTATCAGTTATTTATTAAATAATTCCATACTAATAATTATTCCATAATTGGATAGAAGATATTTTTCAAAATTATTATTATGGGAAAATCCATCATTTATAATTGATTAATTTAACTAACTGTTTAATAATTTTAATATCCTATTCTTTGAAAGTATGTATATTTTCAAAATTTGAGATATGGTCCACACCTATAATAAAATCAAATTCTCACTTTATAATTAGGGTTATGTATGAAAATATTGAACACTTATGAATTATAATTTTACTAGTCTTATATAGTTTATTTTTTCAATTAGGGTGTCTCTTGGTGTTTTAAAAATCAAATAAATTATTAATATATTAGGGGGTGATTCTATATTACTTATAAACTTTCATAATAACTCTAATAATGTAATAGTTTTGTTTGAATGCATCATATTAATAAGATTTATTGTGCCATGTGAATTTTTGGCCTCTATGAATTTAATGATTGAATCTTGGCATTTATATTTGTAATATTTGGAGGTTAATCACTCTATTTATAGGAAAACAAATCCAAATATTAAACTATATATTTTTAAATAATATATTTTAGATATAGTTTTATAGTAATAGTATTTTTCATAAATTATTGGGATCTACCTATTCTAAACATAGAACATGCACCCATACTGTTTAAACGAGTTTCATGGTTCTTCGTCACATGATATTTTCCCATAAGGAACTCTATTATCCCCTTATTATATCATCCTACAACGAGTTTTACTTGGTTCTCTATCAAACTCTATTTTTTTCTTTTTCCCTTATAGATTAATATTTTTGAGAACTAATTTTCTATATTGATTTCACTCATCATTGTCTCTTCATATGTTGATTTTTTGGAGTGACTAATTTCTCTTATTATTATCATTAACCTATTAATGAATTTTTTCTTACTCTTTAGGTTATATACATAGTTTTAGGATAATAATGGAAACCTCATCAATGTATCTTACAACTCACCCATCAAATATTTTTTAATTTATCACAAAGTATGTAATTGTGTTTTGATCATTATATTTTGAAAGTAGAGTAAATAATACTGTAGAAATATTTTTTAATGCATTTCACAAGATGTTTGGAATTATTTCATCCACATTAGTCATTTAGTCAATAACCATAATTTATATGACTTGGATATTAATTTTTTATGTATAAATCAAAAAATTATCCATCTCTTTAGTGTCATGAAAATATGTTTTAAATATTTAATCGATTCCACTACCACCACTGGATTTGTGGGCCAACTAATTAATTGAGGTTGTTTCCTCATAGAGAAATATTGGGAATTTGATCCTTAAAATCAGAAAGATGTTTTTTTATGCTGAATTTTTTTATCACAAAATTAGTTAACTACGCAATAATAATGAAAATATTTATGAAACATACTCTAACATCCTGAGGTTTGAAATTTAGATAATCACTATATTAACCATTGTTTTTTTCATAATTTATTTTTCATATTTTGGGAAATTTTTCTATGAAATTCTATCATTTTTTAGTTATTTTGTAAAAATATAATGAAAAAAACATAATATTTGTAGAATAAAATTTTATGTATTTTAAACAAATTTACTGAAATTTTATAGCCATTCTAGAAGATTATTTAAATTTTATAATGGTTATACCAAAAAAATTTGTTCCCTACATATGTTATTTTAAATATAATTTGTCATATTATTAATCAAACATCTTTGGTTTCGACCACATCATCCATGTCTTCAGTCTCACACTATTTATGTTCCTTTAGTACTTATATCATGATTAAAAATATGTTTAAAAAAATTAGTAGTTTATTATAATTATAAGTCCATATAAATAGTTTAAAAAATACTATATCAGGATATTCATTTAATGAAATGGGGAAAATACTTTAATAAAAATATACAACCCTTTATTATAGCTTTAGAATATATTATCATAAAACAAATTCATATTTATCTATTTTAGAAATATGGATATATAAGAAACGAGTAATCTTATTTTTCTAATTATGGTTTTGATATAAAATATTTCAAAATAAATCATTGAATAATCATGACATACAATATATATAAGTAAAAAAATACTGATTATAACTTCATAGGAAATATATATTAGTGTATAACATAATTACATAATTAAAAATGTTATGAATTATTAATATATAATCCAAATATTTTTCCTAGTTTACATACTTATTAATTGTGTCGGATGTGAAAAAATTTGATTGACACAATATTAGTTTATTAAGATAGAGAAATTACAATTTTATAATTTTTGATGGTTTTCAGTGGAATTGGTGTAATTCCAATATGAAATGGTTGAGTTTCCATTTATGCACTATAAAAAGATAAAAACACGATGGACAACCGTTACACTGATCAATAGATGTGGTTAATAGATATCATCAATAATTAGCACTTAACACACTTCATGGCTGTAGTAGAGATGAACCCTGAGAGTTTTATAAGGATTATTGGTCTCTAAAAAAGGAATTGTAGACATTGGATCCTTTTAATAAATTGTGATATAATCATGAAGATAGATCATATGTGGAAGAAATATTGTGATGAACCAAGGACACATTGATTGGGTGAACGAACTAGACTATGATCTATTTAGTTGGCTGGATCACCTGTGACTATGATGAGAGTACTAAATCCCTTGTGATTTTCCTTTATTACCATAATAAATGTAAATCAGTATCCCACTAGGGATTATGAATAATTTTTGAGAAAAATAAATTTTTTTAATCTGTTATCTCAAATTATTTTAATCATTTTTTTTCAATATTCAATTCATATGTTTTTGTCTATGTTTTTTTTTAATTTTATTTGTTTTGTTGAGTGTCTGTATTTAATTATCTAGTCATAAAAAAAATATTTATTTCTTTATTGATTTTTTTTTATTCTTATGTTTTAGTGGATGACATTTGTTTATTTTCCAAAAACTAAAGATATGTGAAAATGTTTTTTCTAAGCATGAGGAGGATGATCCTTAGAGATTCAAACCCTAGTAATATAATTTATTTTCACATCATAGAAGCATCATTATAAAATTTTCATTAGAAGAATGTTTTTGTTATGTAATTCATGATCAATTTTATGTTATTTTTTGAATTATTTTAAAGTAAATTTAATCTATAGAGAAATAGAATTTGATGGGTGTAATGTCTGGGGGGTGAATCACAATGAAATAAATTTTTGGTTTTGGATATTGTAGATGGATAATAGTCTAAAGTAGAAGGATCATCATCTATAATTTATGGGTACCATGTTATAATTTTTTTAAGAATAAATGGGTGAGGATTGATAATAAATTAGAAGGTTTGATAATGACTTTATTATGCTAGATTTTTTCTTGTAATATATGTGAATTTAAAACTATATAAAAACATATAAATACATTAAGGGACTTGTTTGAGAAGCCAATATCAATAATAATTCATTCTTGTTATGGAGGTTTTCATCATGAGGATTTATAAAGGCAAACCAATGAATGATCTAATCAATGAATTCAACACGATAAAGAAACACTTGGAGTCGGTGGAGCAGAAATTTTTAGATCTTGATTGGGGGATATTGTTTCTATCGTCCCTAACCTAATCGTGTGATATTATAGAGGATAATTTGAGAAACTCACATAAGATGAATACTAATATGTTTTCATATATCAGGGACGCGATATAGGATGTGGAACGTCATCAATATGATATTTATGCTTCTTATAAAAATATATATCAATGGATGAAAGTGGAAATTTCATTAAACAAAAAATTATGTAAGATAGGAAAGGTAGAAGATTTCATAGAAAGAGTATCTTGATGGTTGGTGGTCCCATGTATTGGCATTATAAGAAGATAGGACACCTGATGAATGATTTCAATGGCAATAGATTAAAATTAAAAATGTTCATTTACAATGGATTATCTATGAATCATTTTTTAAATGTTTAAAGTGATCGACTTTATTGTGTTGAATGTTTACCTCACTCAAGGATTGGGGACTATAGATCCTCATTTCACTCAAAATAAATGTGTGTGTGTGGCAGGGTGTATGGAGAATTATTCTACTAAATGATACACAATGGCTCATATTTTGGATGATCAGTATCTCAATATTATGGTAAAAAGTGAGATCTCTATTCACATATTGTATATGAGTATTCTAGAGTTAAACTATGTTCACAATATCCCTAGGATAAGAGTAATCGTAATTCCCATTCGGGTGGTTCTGTGGTTATGTCTATATTAGTGATAGATGAGTCATTGTACCCTATAAGACTATAAAAAGGTATGATGAATGCCTAAGAATAAACCCACACAATGTTTCAACAAGACCATTTAGGTCACTTGAGTGAGAAAAGGATAAAAATCCTTATATCTATGGTATCCAAGAAATGAATATCATGGAATATGAGAAATATTGGGATTTCAATTTTTTAAGTCTAGAGAAGGTTTCTTTATAAGAAGAAGGTAGATACATATTGATCCGAAGGTTAGATTTTGTAAATAAAGATATATTTAGGAAAAATATATTATTTTCCCACATTGGATAATTTTTCTATAAAACCTTATTCGATTATGTCACACAGAATGTGTGGGTATCTTTTTAAAGAAAAAAAACTGAGGTGTTTGAAATCTAATTTATATAGAGGTACATGGTAGAAAAATCTATTAGTTCAATTCAAAAGTTCTATATTTCTGATGATGAAAGTTATAATGGAAGTATATAGTTCTAAATATTACATTAGTGAAAGAGAATATGGTCTGCGGTGACTGTATTAGGTACGTTAGGATGTAATAGATTTATAAATTGAATGAATAAAAAAGTAGTCAAAATGGAATGAAGTATGAGAATTAAAAAATTTTATACTATGTAGTTTTGGGTGGTTTCGGTGAATATTTTAGTATACATCTACAATTGGAGCCCCAATTCTTCATTTGGATAGATTTTATTAGAATTGTTTTGGTTCTAAAGGAAGATAGACTTCACCTGTATGGTATTTCACATTGCGATATCTTATATCCTTGTTCTTTCAAAATATAAGGGAAAAAATAAGGTTATTTATAGAGCATGGTAATTTTTTTAGGACATGGTGAGGGTGTATTTGGTTTTTGTATCTAGGTAAAAAAATTCATAAGATGACCATTAATTTAAATTCAAACATCAATGAAGATGTTAGGAAGAAAGATAAAAACATAGAAAAAAGTTATAATGAGAGGAAATACTCATTTGAGGATAAATTTTATAAAAATTAATGTTTGTAAATTAAACACATTCCATATAATTTGTGGTGTACATTAGTATCATTACACTAAACTATCTATATTATTAGATGGATTCTAGTCATGACATGATGTAATTTAAAAGGTTTGATATAAAAAAATCAATAGGAAAAAAGAAGTCTGAAGGTATAGACATTATAGAAATATACATAAAAGATATATCACAAAACTGTATATTATGGAAATGAGTTAAGCTATAGAGGAATTTTTAGAGATCTTCCATTGTTATGTGTTTAATGTTGAGGTATGAAAATAATCTATTATATTTTATGCTAATGTATTATTAGAAAACTATGAGAGTATAAGTGGAAAAAAAATTTGAAACTATCAAATAAGTCTGAGATAGACATATGGGTTGAAATTGATTCTCTCTATGATTGTGAGACATGGAACCTAATGGAATGTTCTCCATGGAAGAAAATAATTTAGAAGAAATCATTTGGTTTGTCAAATTAAAAAGTTGATGTTTTATGGGGTTACATGATATGATTAATCTTAAAACGGTTAGAAAAATTGAAATGTTGGGATTTACTGAATATCTTCTCATTAGTAGTTAAATATATAACTATTTAGATGGTTCTTAGAATGATTTACAAGTAGGTTTTTCATCTAGAATAGTTGTAGATGATGAAAATATTCCTTCATAGGAATTACATGAGGGTAGTTACATGGATCAACTATTTGGTTGTTTGAGAATTCTCAATTGGACCTTTTGTAGAAGCTAAATATGATCCTTTAGTATTTTATAGAGGAACTATTATAGTGGAATAATAAGTTTAAAGGCATAATTTTGAATCCATAGTTCATATAAATCAATGTTGACCATTTTTTACTAGAAGGATTATTATAATGGATGACTTCTCTTATTTAGTATATTTGATAATGAAATTATTATTTACATTATAGTGAAGGAAAGTGTTGATGAGTGGAAGGCTGATTTTTTTGGATGTTTTGTGAAATAGGATTTTGGCATACCAAAATAGATGATAGAGATGAAGATCATGAGAGACTTAAGTAATTGATATTTTACATGGACTTTTAATATTACATATGTATTGTGGTGGAGTGGTTTTACAAAATTTTATAGAAATCATTGATGGAACCCTTGTTCAAGAATTACATCATGGGAAATGAAAATGAACCAAAAAGGAAATTTGAGCATGATACATGGAATAGTTTCTCTTTGAAAAGGTAGCTTGAAAGATGATGTAGGTCTTGTTATGTAATCTACTATAAATTACTCAGGTACTGTATGATGTCAACATTTATATATAGAATCATAGATGATAATATTGGGATGATGTTTATAAGATTATTTGGTATAGAAGGGTTTTGAATTCATTGAACTTTGACCCCAAATAGATGATTCATTTTATATATTTAATGACTCTAACTTTAGTCAATATTCACAAAGATATAGGAAAATGACTTGTTACTTGTTTAGTTCACATGGAATGATAGCCAGTTAGATTTAAAAAGTCAAACATGTCATTAAACTCTCAACAATAGAAGCATATTGTATTGGTTGGCGGAGGTACACAGATAATTAATAGTGTTTAGGTGTTCAGTGGATGGACTAAAAGAAGTTTTAGACTGAATTAATAGTATTTACTCTAGTCAAGAAAATTATTTCAGTTATATAATCATAAATTACCCCATGACTATTTTTATATAATTACCATGGTGGAATCATTAGAGATCCATAAGGTAGACTATACACAAACCGATGTAGTTAATGTGGATTGTGTATTTGACCAATTAGATTGATAACTAAGAAGATATTTGAGATATTGAGGTACTCTAGTTATGATTGGAAGACATTTAAACCACCAAAAATGGCTGGAATATACATTATTTTATATAGTGGATCAACATGGATTGTTATTAGAACACTCAATCCACTATAATAATATTATGGTTCCTTAATCAGAGTGAAATTATAACAACCCTTCTCTTTATTACACACTAAAACATGATTTATTACATAAAATCTTCACTTGATACAAAATAGAAGATCAAGAGGTCTAGTGTCTTAGAGGATGAGGAACATTACATAATATCATAAACATAAAACAGAAAACATCTTTATTGAAAAATTCCTATACATGACAACTACATTCCCTCATACTTAGCATTGCATGAGTTAACCTGAGGACATGCATAAGAAAAGGGTGACATATAAATCCCAGTAAGGAAATAAACATGGAATAACATGAAGAATATAATAAATTTTCGACAATAGGAATATCAATGGATCACAAGAGAAACATGAATGTAAAGGCATGATGAAGAATGATAATCATAACATGGAAATGTGGCAACAACACTTAACATGGAATTAGCATGATCCAAGGCTAATTGCACGTGGAGCATGAGTAAAACCTCATTGCACATGAATCATGAGTAAAAATTCATTACACTTGAATTAACATGAGTCAACACTCATTGCAGATGATGTATCATGATACTATACTTCACCCATTGCATCAGAGAGCTCTCAGGGAACACCCTTCTTAAACATTTCATTTCATGCATAAGTGTGCCACATGGATCATACGACATGGAATCAATAATCATCATTTATTCCATGATAAATTGATTTGGATTAAATTCATGATGATTTATAATCTATATGTACATGTTCATAAAGGTAAATACCCTTGATAGAGAAATGGGAATGGTACTCATTACACAATTACATTTGATTGGAAAATCGTAGTGCAATTTCGGCAGCATAACAGCGTTAAATAAGAACTCATAAAAAATGGTTGATGAGAGATAAAAGGGTGTATCATCATATTTACATGAAATGGAAATTAAGGGGGTCTTATAGATACATTTTAGAACAATGTTAATGGTATTTAGATGCATAATTTAAAAGAATTACTTGGATGTAAAAGAGGATAGAGAAATCCCTCAGGGAATTTCGTCATGGTAACGGGTGTACATGGGTGGCATTAATGAGAGAGAAATTGTTCTCCCATCATACAAACATAAAGAGGTCATTATGGTGGAGGTGTGAAATCATAACCCAACTTTTTTAATTGAAAACAATAGGGCATAACAACTTAAATAAAATTGGAATGAATGAGAAAGGAAGAAATCCCTTACTTAGAAGTGTGATCCCAAAGGCTTGGGAGAGGCTTCAGAGATGATTCAAGCGATGTTGGGGCACCTTGAAAGGATTCTAGAGAGAGGAGGGAATGGGTAGGTCGAACTCCAAAGTCTACGAGTGAAGAGGAAGTGGGATCTTGGGAGGGTTTATATATGAATTGAGAGGTAATTCTTTATTATTTAGGTTTGCAACACCTCACATTAAACTAATTAAAACCAAAGACCATCCTAGGGGTTTTCCCATGATTTTTGACAAATGGATTAGAAAAAAATATTTTATAATAATAATGGACTGACTTTTAAAAATAATAGGGTTTCTTATGTGGAGGTGAGATACACTCTTAAGGAAAACAATTTAAAAAGACAAAATGTTTTATAAATCTTGGGAGGTCCACTGATGTTTTGAAGAATAAATCAAACAAAACAAAAATCACATTATCTTAATTTTAAAACATATATTGGCCTAACAAAACGTTTATATTATTTTATTAAATCACTATTGGATCATTACGATGTCATAAAACACATTATATATTTAAATGGTAGTTAATTTTAACCCAAAAATTTGAGTGGCTCAGAAAATTATGGAAAATTCACCGTTGGATAATTTTTATGTCCTGATTCCAAAACCAATATTCATTTTATCTAAATAATTTTCAAAAAATGTGAATTTTTACTTTTAAAATAAAAATTTACATTTATAGAAAATTCCTTGGTTTTGACAAAAACGGCTTTCAAACCTTATTAAAAATTACAATTGCATTCATAAAATTATCTGATAATTTATATTTAATAAAAATTAATTTGATAATGATAATAATATTTTATTAAAATAATATTTGATTCAAAAATCCATTAATTCATCAAAATAGATTTCTTAGTTGAATATTAACTAAAACAATTCTATTGGTGCTTTAAAACTATTTAGAAAGTAATAATAATTAAATGAATGCACATTATTTATAAAAAAATAATGTACATAGTCATAGTGATAGGGTATTGTTACATAACCCTTTATAAAAACCGCATAATACCGATGTGTAAGGTGTGATATGGTGAGGGGCTCCTGGGTTTGCTCAGATAACATCGCTCGGGTGGTAATCTCTATTAACGCCCACTTCTCCCATAGCCGGTTCTACTCAAGCATAACACGTTCATGATTGACTTTCACTTAGTCAAGAGAAAATCCCAATGACATCACCTCCTTTCATATCTGAAAAAAATAGTTTTCGTATGGGGAAAGTCTACTGGATGAGTCCATCGTTTCCTTTGTTTGAGTAAATTGGATTTGTTAAAGCCCTTTTTTATACTAATCATGTGATCACTGTTCAACATCAATATTATCAAAGGTCACAAATCATAATGGTATTTTAAAATCTAGAAACATAAAACCAATGATGTTCACATTTTATATAACCATAATAAAACATTTAAGAAGAATTTACATTAATGAATGTTGGGGTCGTAAAAGTCTTCCCCCCCTTAAGAAATTTTTCCCTCGAAATTTCCTTTTCCCACACTAAAAAAATGCAGGAAACCTGCTTCATCACTTCCTCGGATTCCTACGTCGATTCAAAAAACTTTTGGTTTTTCCATATCACCATGATGAGGGGAATTGTCTTATTTCATATAACTTTATCTCTACGATCTACGAATCATAAGAAAGTTCATCCTCTAGTTTTACTACATCTGAAGAGAGTACATATGAAGGGTCTAGTATGTACTTCTTTAAGAGGGATACATGAAAGACATCTTGTGCTTTGGCCATGGTAGGTGGAAGTGATAGTCGACAGGCCAAAACCCAACATGTTCAAGAATCTCGAAGGTTCTGATGTATCTAGGACTCAACATCCCTTTCTTTACAAACCTCATGACCTTGTTACATAGAGACATGTGTAGAAAAACCATTTCTCTAACGTTAAACTCATGGTCTCGCCAATAGTTATCTGTATAACTCTTTTGTTGACTATGTGATTCCTTGATATGATGCTGAACGGTTTTAAACTTCTCCACCATTTCATTGACCATTTCTAGTCCTAGTAGCTTGCATTAACCAACTTCATCCCAACATGGCAGTGTTCTGCACCTCTTCCCATACAGGGATTCATAAGGTGCCATTCAGATGCTCGAGTGGAAACTGTTATTGTAAGAGAATTAAACCAGTTGAAGATGTTGGTCCCACCCTCCTTTGAAGTCCATAGAACATGATCCTAACATATCATATAGTTTCTGAATCGATTGCTCAAATTTCCCATCAGTTTGAGATGATAGTCCATACTGAAGTTCATTTCAGTATCCTTAAAATGTTGAAGAATCTTCCAAAACATAGAGGTGAATCTTGGATCTCAATAGGATACAATAGATAGTGTTACTTTATGTAGTCTTAACACTTCCCTAATGTATATCTATACTTTTTTATCCAAGGAGAAATCCTCCCAAATTTTAATTGAAGTGTGGAGACATTATAAGACAATCCACAACAACCTATTTTTCATTGTTTCCTTTGGATGTCTTCTGATGTCTGGTGACAATTTCCATGGTGATATTCTCCTATTTCCATGCTGGTATGGGAAATGGTTGCATCATCCTCTTAGGCTTCCACCTCTCTGCCTTCACTTGCTGACATACGATGAACTTTGATGTATACATAGTGATCTCCTTGTTCATATTTTCCAAAAAATAATGCTCTCGAAGATCTTGATACATCTTTGTGTTTCCTGGGTGAATAGAAAAATTTGATCTATGTGTATCATCCAAAAGCTCCTTATTCATCTATAGACATGATGAAACACATATTCTTTTCCCAAATCTCAAAATTCATTCTTTATTAACATTGAACTCTAAGGATTACCATTTTCTAATAGCTTCCACTTTCTTTTGATTTCCCACATCATCCTTCTGATCATCTTTTAACCTTTCCAAAAGATATGGTTGATAAATCATTTGTAAACGGATTGATGATGTTCCCTTCGTTATGATTCCCATGTCCATCTTCATAAAGACTAAGAAGATTGGATCCTTATCCTCATCAATGAATTTATTGTTGGGTTCTTTCTACTTGGAGAAAATGCCAACTTGTTCACTTTCCCAGGGTGGTAATGGTTTGAGCAGTCATAGTATTTGATCAGCTCTAACCATATTCATTGATTCATTTACAACTCATTTTATGTGAATATATATTTGAGGCTTTTTTGTTCTGTATATATTTCACACTTCTTCCCAAAGAGATAATGCTGCCAAATTTTTAAATAAAGGATCACTATAGCAAACTCCAAATCTTGTGTTGGATAATTCTGCTCATGAACATTCAATTGCATAGAAGCATAGGCAATGGATTTGTAATTTTGCATCAACACTCTAACCAGGACCTTCTTCAAAGTCTCACTAAATACCACAAAAGTTCTCCACTTGTGTGTAATGTGAGAACATGCACAGTGATAAGCCTCTATTTTAACTCTTTGAAGCTATCTTTGCATTCATCACTCCATGCAAACTTTACTCCCTTTTGAGTTATCTTGGTAAGAGGTTTGGAAAATCGTGAGAAATTTCTCACAAATCATCAATAATATCCCGCTAACCCCTAGAAGCTACAGATATCCATTACCGATGTTGGCCTCATCCATCCCTCAAGTGAATCTATTATGGTGGGATCTATAGATATCCCATTTCTTGGGATGATATGGCCCATGAATGAGACCTCCTTCAACCCGAACTCAATCTTGTTGTACTTTACATAGAGATTATAATTCCACAAGGTCTTTAGTTCAGTTCTTAGATGATCCTCAGGATCCTCCTTGGTTTTGGCGAATATCAGAATATCAGCTATAAAGACAACCACTAATTTTTTCAAGGTAATCCCTAAAGACACTATTCATCAAGTTCATGAAGATTTCTAGAGAATAATTGAGTCCTAAAGACATTACGATTAATTCATAGTGCCTGTATCCTCTATAAAAAGAAGTCTTGGGGATATATTACTCCTTCACCCTTACTTGATAATATCTCTACCACAAATCCTCCTTGGAGAAGTAGTGTGCTCCACACAACTGATCGAAAAAGTCAACAATTCGTGGGAAAGGATACTTGTTCTGTATCGTGATTTTTTGAAGGTCACGATAATTGATGAAAAGGTGCATTAACCCATCCTTATTCTTGATGAAGAGAACTATTGCACCCCATAGTGAAGTACATGGGTGTATAAACCCCTTATCTAGATTCTCTTGTAGTTGTCTTTTCAGATCCCCATGTTCCACCACAACCCTTCTATATAGAGTCATGGATATTGGAAATACCCCAATTATAAGATCATTTGAGAATTCAACTTATTTTGTTGGAGGAAGACCAGAAAATTCCTTAAGAAACACTTCAGCGAATTCCCTAACAATAGGAATGTCTTCTAGAATTGTTGAATCCTTAGACTCAATCATCTGATCCATATACACAAGCTCATAGGGTAGTAATATCCATTCTTGAGTTGATGTAGAAAAAGAAGATTCATCTTCATCCTTTCACTTGTATATAATCGAGGTTCGATTCTCCACCTGGAGAGTGATTTCCCTCTAACAGAAATTTATGTTGGATCTATATAAGGAATGCCAATCCATCCCAAGAATTGCATCAAATTTCTCCAGATGGAGTATTACGAGGATCTCTAGAAAATTCAATCCATAGATTATGACATGGGAAGAGTTATATTCAAGGGATCCAATGATTCCCCCATTTTTTATACTCACCGATATCTTTATTTCCATGATTTGTGGTGGTGCTGGGATTGTTCTACTAAACATTTTGGATATAAAAGAATGGGTAGAACCTGAATCGAAAATTATGTTTTATATTTTTGAATGAATTATTAGTATACCTATAACCACTTCGTTGTTGGGGTTCACTTTTGCAATAGTGATTGAAAAATATCTCCCTCACTGCCTTGGAGGTTGTTGGTTGCCTTTGAAAACCCTTAGCTTAGGGAACTGATTTGAAATATTCCCCAGTTATTTGCAGTTGTAGCAATGAACAATGAATTGAGGTTCAAATAGAGAGTTCATCTCCTCTATTGTAGATGTGGGGTTTTCTTGTTAGCAGTTAATAGCTTGGTGCCATTCTCTTCCACACCTAAAGCATTTCTTCATCCACATTAAGAAATTTCTATGGTGGTTCACTACTCACCTTTGGATATTTGGATGATGGATCTTCTTAGAGCCATTGGATTTATCCATCGGACTTCCAGCATTGAATTCCACCTTACACTTCGTATCCCCATGATACCCCTGAGATTCTACGATTCCCATTTCGACCTTGAGGGAACATCTGAAAATTTCCTAATAGATATCGAAGTCACGGATATCTAGCGCTTTCTGTAGGCTAGGTTTCATCCCACCAAAGAAGCGGTCAACCTTGTATTCGGGGGTAATGACATAGCCGGAGGTGTCTCATTCTAGACTTGTGATGTTTTCCTCGTACTCTGTGACATATTCTTTTCCGTTTTTCATGAGGTCATGGAAGTCCCTTTCCATCTTAAACCAGAGTGTATGCCAAAAATATTTATCAAAAAACATATTCCGGAAACCCTTCCATTCCAACACCTCAATATCCTCCTTAGACATCATATTTTATTATCAAAGTCCACCATTGATCAGCTTCACCCTGCATAAAATAAGCATCCGGGAGAACCTTCTCTTATTCAGAACATCGAATGATGGAGAATATCTTTTCAATGGAGTTGATCTATTGTTCGGCGATTCTAGGATCAGATGATCCATTAAAAGTAGGTGGCCTTTGTCACATGAAGCTCTCGATAGTGACTTGTTCTTTCATGGGGGGGGGGGGGTTGAACGTTCCTCTTGACCCATGTTTCTATTCAAAGTTTGAGCTAACTGAGAGAGAAGTGTGACAAAGATCATGATTCCCACACCCATCAGATTGGGCATCTCATTAGCATAGTCATCACATTTATCTTCAATCGGTTGTTAGCATGAGACCTCCTATTACCGACCATTGGCTAGAATAAACAGAATGTTAGGGGTAACACATAAAGGGTAATCTAAGGATAAAACTGATGACTTTGAAATAACTTTTATTTCATTAACATATGAATCCATAGGCTTCAATCTATGATATTCATGATCTACTTTCTAACAAATATTCATAGGGGTTTTTTTAATTCCCTTAATACGGGTTCATACTATGCTTGTGAATTAACAAAGAATATTCCATGGGTGTTTCATAACCAAGAGTGCAGCAAGGACCATTTTTGTGCACCAGTTCTCGTTCAAGTATATCTCAATGAGATGTTTTTGGGTTTTATCCCTAAGATACATCTGTTCCAAAGCCGTCTCTACCTGCTCGTATCCAGACATGGATGTAGTTTCTTGATAAACCAATTTCTCAATACTCACCAATACTTAGGGATGTTTTTATTATACTTATTATTTTCTCTAAGTTTTTACTTAGGTTTTCTAATCCAAATCCCAGAAATAACTAAACCTATCCTCTGATACCAACTATAACAACCCTGCTCTTTATTACACACATAAACCTAATTTATAACATAAAATCATCACTAGATGAAACAAGGAAGATAATGATGGATAGTGTATTTGGGGATTAGGAATTTTAAATAACAGCTTAGAACACAAAACATGCTATATCTTTATTGAAAAATTCCTTTACATTACCACTACATTCCCTCGTACATAGCATTGCATGGGATAAGTTGAGGACATACATAAGAAAATGGTGAGATATAAATCCCTATAAGGGAATAAACACGGAATAACATGAGGAATACAATATATGTTAGAAAATAGTCATATCAATGGAGCACAAGATAGAAATTAATATAAAGGCATGATAAATCATGATAATCATAACATCAAAATGAGGCAACAACACTTAAGTGGAATTAGCATGAACCAAGGCTTATTGCACACTGAGCATGAGTAAAACCTCATTGAACATGAAGCACAAGTAAAACCTCATTACACGTGAATTAGAATGAGTCAACACCCATTTCACATGACGTATCATGAAAATATACTTTACCCAATGCATTGGAGCTCTATCCATGCGCACCCTTCTTGAACATTTCATTTTTGCATAAGTGTGACACATTGATCATATGACATGGAATCAATAATCATCATTTATTACACAATAAATGGATGTGGAATACATTCTTGAAGATTTATAATCAATAATTAAATGTTTATAAAGGTAAATACACTTGATTAAAAAATGGGAATGGTATTCACTACCCAATGATACTGGCATGGGAAATCATAGTGCGATTTAGGCAGCATAACGACAGGTAATTAAAACTCATAAAAAATGGTCGATGAGAGAGAAAGGGGTATTTTATAATATTTTCATGAAATGGGTAGTAATGGGGTCATATATATACATGTATCAAAAAACATAATGGAATTTATATGCATAATTAAAAATAATTACATGGATGTAAAAGAGGAGAGAGAAATATCTCACAGAATTTCAGCATGGTAACAAGTGTACAAGGGAAGAATTAATTAGAGAGAAAGGGTTATACCATTATAAAAACATAATGTGGGAAGTATCGGGGGTGGGGTACGCAATCATACCCCAACATTTTCAATTGAAAACAAAAGGGCATAAACACTTAATGAAAATTGGACTAAAATGAGAAATGAAGAAACCTCTTACTTAGAAGTGTGATCCCAAAGGCTTGGGAGAGGCTTCATAGGATCTTAGGGCACCCTGAGAGGATTACAGAGAGAGGAGAGAAGGTTTTGGCCTAACTCCAAAGGCTTTGAGTGAAGAGGAAGTGGGATCTTGGGGGGTTTATATAGGAAAGGTGATGTAATTGTTTATTATTTAGGTTTGGGACACCTCACATAAAAATTATCAAAACCAAAAACGATCGCATGGTTTTTTCACATGGTTTATTCCAAAGGGGAGTGGAAATAAATATTTTATAAGGAAAATGGCCAAACTTCTTAAAATAATAGGGTTGTTTATGTGGAGGTGAGTCACACTCTTAAAAAAATAATTTAAAAAGAAAAAATGTTTTATAAGTCTGGGGGGTCCACTAAAGCTTCGTAAAATAAATAAAACAAAACCAAAATCACAATATTTTAATGGTAAAACATATATTGTCCGAACATAATGATTATATTATTTTATTACATCACTATTGGGTCATTATGATGTCATAAATGGCATTATATATTTAAACGGTATTTAATTTTTACCCAAAAATTCGAGTGTCTGAAAAAATTATGAAAAATTCACCATTGGATAATTTCAACATCCTAATTCAAAAAATAATATTAATTTTATCTAAATAATTTTTAAATATGTGAATATTTACTTTTAAAATAAAAACTGACATTTATAAATAATTCGTGGGTTTTGATAAAAATAGCATTCAAACCATAACAAAAATTACAATTGCATTCATAAAATTATATGATAATCTATATTTAATAAAAATTAATTTTATAATAATAATAATAATATTTTATGAAAATATTTTTTAATTCAAAAAACCATTAATTCATCAAAATATATTTCTTAGTTGAATATTCACTAAAAAAAATTTATGCTTTAAAAACTATTTACAAAGTAAAAATAATAAAATAAACGCACATTCTTTATAAAAAAATTAAGGAAAATAGTGTGAGTAAAAGGTTCTTGTTGCATAACCCCTTATAACATCCCGCATAATACCGAAGGGTATGGTGTGCGATGGTGACAGAATCTTCGGGTGGCTCGAATATAATTGCTCGGGTGGTAATCTCTATTAACTTCCACTTCTTCTATAGTCAATTCCGCTGAAGCTTAACGTGTTTAGGATCAGATTTGGCTAGGTCAAGATCAAAGACCAATGATGCCACCTCCTTTTTGAGCACTTAAAAATGGGCTTTGTACGGGGCAAGTCTACTGTATGAGGCCATCACTTCTGTTGTCTGAGTAAATTTGATTTGATAAAGCCCTATATTTATACTAATCAGGTGATCACTGTTCAAATTCTATATTAGCATCGGTCACAATTCATAACGGTATTTTAAAATCCAGAATATAAAAACAATGAATTTTCACAATTTATATAACCATAATAAGACATTTATGAAGAATTCCCATTAATAAAAGTTTGGGTCATTACAAAAACACTCTTCCCTTTGCAGATTTGGACTCAAGTTTGAACTATATAAATTGTGAATTTATTTTGTCTTCCATTTTTTGATAAGTGTTTATTTAAGATGTCATTTTTCTTGGGAGGTATGGTAATTTTAATTTTTTTAAACTCTTGTTGCAGTGGTCATTTGGAATAAACATGGAAACCATTACATTAGGCTGGTTGGTTGCCTTTGGAGGGAATAGAGAAGAGGGTTTGATGTTGTCTTCAAGACAAATACATTACAAGTATTTAATACATGATGTTTATTTAAATACATGGTTTGTATTAGATACATGACTTTTTTTTGTTTCGCTCATCCAATTAATGATGTCTAATGGTTTTTTCCCAAAGGTGGAAACCTAGGAATTACATTATGTGTACAAATTTAGACACCTTTTAAGTTTCATGAGTTTTTTTGAAGTTAAGACCCCTTTATTTATCATTAAACATCTCCCTTATCGTCTCTATTTCATAGTAAAACCTCTGTAGGTGTCCATCCACGGCCTAAATATAGGATTTAATTCCATCTTCCCTTCCCGAATCCAATTTATGTTCCATCTATCATGTTGAATTTCCACCTATAGGCTATATATTCCTTTAACTTCTTTGTTATTTCATTTCCATATCAGTGGAGTTATTTTATTATAGGATCATATAACCTATTTTCATGGTGTTTGTATGTTTTTACAATTTCTTCTAATTTATAATAAATCAATGGATAATCCAATTCGTATATTACTCTACCTTCATAAGGTATGTGGTGTGTTATTTTTCACTAAGGTTTCATCATTTATCGAACTGTCACTATTTTTCTTCATGTTAGACCTTTCATTCATTTCTCAAAAATTAATTTAATGTGTTGATTAACTTTTTAGAACCTAAGTGTGATTCCCTTGTAGAACCAAGATTTGGTTTAAGGTTTTATACACTGACCCAAACAACAATGGGGTATAATATTTTATCTTCCCTTAGTTAAAAAACCCCCCTTAGGATGTGTGAGCTTACCAACTTATATTAGGATCCTATTTATGATTTTGTGAGATAATTTTAAATATTTTTGAAACATTTTCCATGTTATTAAATTTTATTTAAGTGATTAAAGTTTATGTTTTAAATGAAAATGTTAAGTGATGGGGATATCCCCAAGGCATATGCCATTTTATACTATTGATTGTGTATAGGTATGGACACTAACATGACCATTGTTATTAAATATTGATTGATGAATGGAAACAATCTATTATTAAAGTTATGAATATTATTGGTCAACGGTAAGTAAATGGATAAAACTAGAGGTATGAAAACTATTGATTGATGGTATGACACTGACAATTATTAAATGTATGGAACCTATTGATCCACAATATGACACTAATTATGAATTTAGTTATGGGTTTATAACCTATATGTATGATTTCTTATGGTATATAACTGATGAGGTTAATCAGGTTGTAGAATCTATTAATTATATATGTAGTTATATCTCTGGATACGAGGCCACCCTGGTTATCACCATGGGACACAACCCACGTGGGTCTGACACATCATTCTTACATGGCATATGATGATATAGACAGTACCTACTATGAATCCTTATATATATATATTCCCATGTTATAAAAACAATTCATTGATATTTTTATATTTTTCATTAAATTACAACATGACTATCTTACTTGAAAAAACATTGGTCAATTATCATGAGTTATATTTGTTATAGATACCATTGTTGGTGGACTAGTGAGTACATCTCACACCTTGTTTGGGCCAACCTTAGTACGTAAAAAGACATCATTATAGTATGCTTGGACAAGGTAAAGTTCATAGTCAGGGACACTCGACTATATATAGTGTGGGATCGTGGGATCACATGACCGATTCTTAGATCATGATTTTAATGAAGATTTACTTTTTAGTATTTTGTTCTTTTGATACCTATATTGTACTGGATTATTTCTTTTATTTGTTTCCTAATTTTTTTCCCCAGGGAATACTCAAGATGTTTAATATGATGTTTCTTTTATATTTTTATTATTATTGATGTAGTCTAGTAGCTTTACTTATGACGTCTTGTATGTTATCATTATTATTATCCAACCAATTCCTTTATTTCCCCAACATGATACTATGATTATGACTCTATAGACTCCCAACATGACCACCATGGACCTTAATGAAAATTAATGTGCCTCTAGAAAATGGGGAGGTGTGCATGAGGCCTTGTGGCAAACTATCCTGGGAATCCATTTAGTGGATACCAGGTTATGATATGAAAAATTGTCCATAGAGGTTATTTTCCTTTTTTATTATTGTATGGGTGCTATAAAGGATAATAGTATGTGTATGAATTTGTTAACGATCCTATTCCTCATAGTATCTAACACATTAATGGGGATAATTTTAATTTTCTTATGATAATATATTGTTGTACATGATTTTTCTTGTTAAAGTGGAATTGATTTCACCATTCGGTGGTGCACTTGATGTGTGATGTTACTTATAATTATTTTGGATTAAATTTTATTCTTTAGTGTGGAATATAATTATCAATATTTAATAATTTTATGAACCTTATAGGATTATTATGTTATTAATTAAGCGAAACCTTGTAGGTTTCATTTCCGAATGCATGGTTCTTGTTTTATGAGCCTTGAGTGATATATTTTTTATCCAATGAATGTTTTGATTGGAAAAAAAGTAATAAATAATTGGTTATGAAAGTGTCTAAATAAACATAAATGGTATTTTACCTTATAGTTAATGATGTCAATTTTTATTAACATTTACTACAAGTTTGAGTAATATAACATTGATTTCATAGATTGAAACGTTTGTTTATTTTGATCACATAATTATCATTTGTAACCTAAAGACTGTGTGTAACTCTATAAATTGGGAATCGAAATTCATTTAGTAAAATAATCTTATACTACATATAACATTATACTATCAAATATAATGTTATGGACATTGTAAAATGAACAACCAATTGTAATTTATAGAGAATGTACCTATGTATTTTTGGAATGATACACATTTATCTAATCTATAATATGAATTCAAGAATTGATAAATATTAAATTCTAATACAGTACCTATTAAATGGTTTTTTAAATTGAATTTTAATGGGTATGTTCCTCAACAACTTGGAATATAATGTTCTTATACTAGGACCCTCACAGTGAAATATAGATCTTGAACTTGACCTGACCATTTTAGTGGGTAGTAGGACGTGTCTTAGGTGTTGTTTATGATCATTTCAATCACATAGTGGTGGATTTAGGGGCAGGTAAGTGGGTATGAATATTGTAATAGTATTCTTGTACCTATCATATTATTGTATATATGAACATTACTAATATCCAATTCTATCTATTAAGTTTACATTTAATCTTTAGAGATATTCCACTATGATACCATCAAGTAATGCACTCTGAGGTTGGTGAAGACCTTACTTTAAAAGTGGTTGTTCTTGAGCCACCATTGTTAAATCATCTAGTTTCACATGTGTAAACACTTGTGTTTCTTCTTGTGGGTTGTGATTCTTGATTTTGAGAGGGGTATATATGGTTTATGTAGTCTATTCTAGGAACTCCTAAACATGCCTATTTTATGTAAGAGTTTTCATTAGATTTTCAATAGAATAATCCATCTATATTTTCATGGGATGAAAGACTATACGATAAAGAGTTATGGATTTATACTATCATATATATCTTCAATAACATAATGATTCTTACTGAAAGGTGGTTCAAGATCATCGTGTGTATACTTTAGGGATCCAACAATCCTTTTTGGGTTGTTTAGAACCTAGACGATCGAAATATGGAAATGATTTGGAGGTACTTGAAATCTTTTTTATGATTTCCTCTTCCATAAGACAATGAGGTCTAAACGTGATATGGATTCCCTGAAACTACAGTTGGGTTATATGTACATTATGGATTACTCAATTAATTTTACAAAGCTATATTTATTTGAAACTATCTATTTTATGGATGAGACATTACGTGAGATGAATTTCGAGGATGTTCTCAAGAATCCTAATTGATACAAAGTGGATTTTTTCTGGATGGAAATCATATATAAGATAGAAAACCATGATCTTATAATTGATAATAACCTGAGGGATGTTGGAGGTTCTCATCACAGTGGACATGATTCTCGATCCTGTGGTGAAGTATCTATGGGTAGAGAGTATTTATTTGAGAACTCTTCATAGGAAAGTACCGATTAGAGTGAATGTAATAGAGTGTTTTAGTCTATCATATGTGTGTAATGTTAGGTAAAATAGATACTATGTCCGAGAGGGCCTAATTTCAGTGACGATCCTATGATATTATATGCCATTTTCAGAAGTTTTATTGAATCCTCCCTCCAGTTTCTAGTAAGAGAGGATACCAACAGACTCAGGGTCCTGGAGTGATATTAGTATGACCGCATCTATTAAGGGGCTATAGTAGTATTGGATAATCATGATGTGGAGGTATTCACTCTCGGTGGAGCCACACACTAGTTTCATAGCATATGTAGAGTGGGCATAAAAATGGAATCATGTTGTATATCAGGGATGCATAATGGGATATGTTCATGTATTGAAGAATGTTTCATGGGAGTAGCATCCTATAACATCTACATTTTATGGTATGTTTTTAGCTACATCTACGTCAGTATCCATTTTTTAATTCAAGGAATTACAATTCGTTAATTTCTATGGATATCTTTGAATGTATCAGGCTTGAAATTAAATACTTCTAAAAGGTGGCAGCCCATAAACCTACTTTGGGAATGCATTCATAGAGTGTATGCCATTGTGGGAAGTTCCCCCTTGAAGTGGGAAGATATCACTTTTTATGTAACATCATTGTCCTAATGATGATGGGTTTTGTTGTTATCCTTTGGATGGATTGGTTTTTTCCTTATCATAAATACGAGAATCACTATCTCTAGAGGGTGTTTTTCAGCTAACCATAGGAAGGTAACTATATTCACAATGGTGGATGAGATTTCTTCGTTTGTTGAAATGGACTAGAGAATCATGGGACGAGTGACATGATAGCCTAGATTGATAGCCTATATTTAAAAAAACAAAGGACATATTTGGATGATTTTCCTTCTATATTTTATAGATTCAAGGACATCTTCCCCAATGACTTTTCTAATTCACCACCTGATATGGGAGGTAGAGTTCTCTATTTATCTAGTATCAGGAGATACACCTATGTCCATTCTTCTCTATGATATGAACACTACCCAGTTGTAGGAGATCAAGAGATAGCTAGAGGACTTATAATCTAAGGGTTTTATATAGCCCAACACTTCACAATGGGTTTCACTTGCCCATTTCACCGAGAAGGAGAATATAAACCTGTATATATTTTTTGGATTACTAGATGATTAACTAACTTATTATGAATAAATGATGTCCTTTTTCATGAATAATTGTCCACTTTGATTAGCTCGGATGGGGACATGTTTTCTCCAAGATTTATTTGAGTTCAAGCTATCACCAAGTACATTTTAGAGCATAGAACATACATCAAACATCATTCCATAATAGGTATGGTCATTATGAGTATATGGCTATTCATTTTGGTTTCACGAACACAGTAAACATTTTCATGGGATTGATGAATTGGTTTCTACATCGATTTATGAATTGCTTTGTGGTGGTGTTCATAGATAAAAACTCAGTGTATTATTATAGTCCATGTGATCATGAAAAAAACATTAATATCATGTTAAATATAGTGAAATTGAACAATATATATTTTAATATTACAAAATTCCAAATGAGTATCAATATGTTTCACTTCTTGAGTCACATAGTCTTAGAGGAAAGAGTATCAGTTGATCCAAAGAAGGATATTATTGTACTTAATTGGGAGCATCCCAATATAATTTCTGACATATGTATTTTCTTATGGGTATCCAGGTATTGTAGGAATTTTATATAGTGATTTTCATGACATCAATCATCTGTTATAAGTATTCTGAAGAAGGGATAGATGTTTATATTGTCAAAATATTCTGAAATAATATTTCTAGAATTTAAATGGAGACTAAATTTTGTTTTGATCTTGATTATTCTATGTCTGAGTATATACTAAAAGGTTCAATAAGATTCATCGAGTATCTATTTGGGTGAATTTTTTATGTGGTATGATAGAGTCGTTGCATTTGGGTCTCAAAAGCAGAGGCCTGAAAAGTGCAATTACCCAACACACAGTCTCGAGTAATTAGCCAGAGATCATGCATTGTTTAGTTGGAGGAATTATATATTGTGATAGTATTTTATGGTGTAAAAATATCAAAAAATCCCCATATATATCTATAAAAAGAGTGAAGTAAAGCTTATGAAGAAAAGGTAGGTTGAGTTCCTGCCATTACTTTATTTTGACCTCCCTATAATCTGGATAAATGAAATGTTGTAGAAGATGCTCTGAGATGAATGAATCATACATATGCTATTCAGGTGGGTATTATTGATTGGATGTTGATGGATCTGTTTTATAAGAGAGATGTAGAGGTCCAGAACATCAATTTTAGCATATCCTTAAAGCATTGGTAGTGACTTCACCACTCTTGGAGAAAGTAAACATGGGACAATAATAAAAAATGAGGGCTAGTCCTAATGGTGAGTGTTTTAGGAAGGGACCCATTACCATTATGGATGGTTAATTATGATGAGGTATTATCCTTTAATTAACATGTCTGGTTTCCTACATGCATTTGGGAGAAATTGGTGCGAGTTTCTCTTGCCTTTGTTTGGGTAGTACATCCTGGTCTTACCAAGATGTTTTGTGACTTATGCCACCAATATTGGTGGTGGGGGATATAAAGGGAGATTTCTAGGATTGTTACTTAGCTTTCCACATTTACATACATGAATGAAGAAACCAACGACTAGTTGGGATTCTATATCTGTTTCCCATTCCTAATAGGAAATACGAAAATGTCACTATCAATTTTTTTAATATTTATATAGATCCCATCATGGAAAATATGTAGTATAGGTTATTTTTATCTAGATAATTAATACCACTCGCTTATTGCCTATCAAATGGACATTCAAAATTGCTGAGATTGAGAGACAATAGATCCATGAAATTATATTTTTACATAGGGTCCCTCATTATTTCATTTTGGATAGGGATGATTGTTTCATATAATGGTTTTAGAAGGGGCTATAGAAGGCTTTCGTTACAAGAGTGATTTTTAGCACATCATTTAATACTTAGACCATCAATCAGTCAAAAAAGACGAAACATCTATTTGAGGACATATCTCATGCACACATCCTAGATTTAATAGGTTATTGGGAGAATAATATTACTTTATCCAAAATTTCTTATAATAATATTTTTCATACTATGATTCTATACTAGTTATGTTTCTATCTAGCCAGGAAAATTCAAATTGTGCAATAGTTTTTCCCTAAGATGAGAAATCCTGAGAATTACATGACATGTAATAATTTACATTCCATGTAAGTTATGTGAGTAATTTTATGGGACATAAACCATTATTTTTTTCCTTACACCTCTCCCTTCTCTTCTGTCTGACATAGGAGATCCTCTCTAAGAGTCCTTTGTTATAAAGCTTGTATTTGATCACGTCACACCATTTGGACTCTGATTTGAATTTTATATGTCATGTTAGATAAGAACTGGTAATATATTTATTCATTTAGATCTATTATTCAACATTTTCCTTGTCAATGAAATTATTTCAATGAGTGATCATATGACTTATTTTTATGTTTTTTTTCTATTTTTCTATAGTGTTCAGATCTTGAGAAAACCAATGGATGATACAAGATGTGTACTCCGCTACCGCAATATTTTAGGTGGTCTATACCTTTTTTATAAGGTGTCATCATTTATTAATTTTTTTAAAAAATTGTACAAGTATAACCATCTGGTCATTGATCCTAAATTAATTAAGTTCCCTACTAATTTTTTTGGAACCAAAATGTGATGCCCTTGTAACACCTAAACATGGCTAGAGGTTTCAATCCTCAGCATTAACCACTTTTTGTTAGGTTCTTTTATCTCCCCGAAGTTAAAAACAACTCTTTTGGGTGTGTGAGCTCACCATCATATATTGGGATATGACTTATGATTAAATGATATAATTGGAGACATAAATTCTACCTTCTCTATGTTATTATATTTTATTTAAGTGATTAAATGTTCTGGTTTAGTTGAAAATGTGAAATTAGTTGGATATCCCCATAAATTGTGCCACTTTATACTAGTGATTTCATCTATGTATTGACACACACACAATTCTGGTTCTTTTATATATATATTAATGGTATGGAACTGAATAATTTCAATGGTCTGGAAAAAATTGATTCATAGTATGGCGCCGACTACTATTGAAGGTATGGAACCTATTGAGTGATGGTATGACACTAAATATTATTAATGGTATAACACATATTGATCGACATTATGGATCTGATTAGGTTAATGAATTATGGAACCTATGTACCCAATGTATGATGAATTATGGTACATAAAAAATGAGGAGAAATGAGGAATGGAACCCACAACTTTCGTATAAACTTATATATCTAGATATCGGGTCATCTTGATTGTTGCCTCGAGACCTTGCCTATGTGGTTCTGACACATCATTCTTAGGTGTCATGTGCAGAACTAGTTACCATCTACAATGTAACATTATATATACATATATTGATTCTCATGTTATAAAACATTGTATTGAGCTATTTATATTTGTCATTTATTTATATCATTATTGTCTTTCCTGATAATGGTCTCAGTTTATTTCCCTAGGACGAATTTTTTATAGTAACCATTGGTGGTGGAATACTGAGTATATCACACACCATGTTTGGGCCACGTATCATACTCGAATAGACATCATGATTGTAGGTATAAACATGTGAAATCAACATTTCATGGACACATTATTTTTTATAAAAAGGGTGCATAGGATCACAAGACTGATCCTTAGATCAGGATTCTAGTGAAGATATCCTTTTTTAGTGTTCTTTTTTTGATACATATATTGTGTTATATGTATGTTTCACTGTATTCTATTCTATTTTATAGCTCCATGTCATATCCATAATTTTTTATATGATGTTGATTTTGGTTATTGGTATTAATATTGTTCTCGGGATGATTTACATCCACTATCCTATTTGTTATCATTATGTTTCATCTAATTATTACACTATTTCACCACTGTGATACTCTGATTAGGTGTGTATAGTCTCCCGAATATACCTCATGGGACCCTCACTACTACCCAATAGCCTCAACCGTATGGGTAGTTATGATTGATCACTTTTCACCAACTAGAATGTGGAACCATTTCGGGGATACCACATTGGGTCATTATAGTTTTCTTACAATTATTGTATGTGTTTAATTAGTTGAGTTTTTGACATTTTTGAAAACTGATATGGGTGTATTTTTCTTCCAAGATCTAGTCATCATAATGTTTTATTTAAATTTTTGATACATGTGCTTTATTGCTACCTCTTATGTTTTGGTGGAAATAATAACGTCCTTTACTAATACATAGCAATGTGCCCAACACTTACAGGGTCATGATGTTCTCATTACACAATATTATTTAATCCATGATACATAACATTATATTCTTGTACAATATAATTATGATACCAACAAATAGTTTACATAGACGAATAAAATATCTTCACACTCAGAAAATGGATTGGAAATATTTAACACAATACTCAACAATGAATGACATCCAAAATATTAAAATAATATTCAATAGGGATTGATTTGCAAAGTTATCCCATATGAAATCACAAAATATATGATGGTTCAATAATTTTCGTATATAATGGAATTCTATATTTTGAAATTTGGACAAATTTCAATCAAATATTTTACAATATATTCATATTACTATGTACATAATAGAAAATAATTCCACAAATCACTAAAATATTATTATTTTAATTTATGTTTGTAATTATATTTAGTTTAATAAAATATTTTTGTTGTTTAATTAATGATATAGAGTATTATTAATTTCATAATAATATATATATATTTATTAAAAAATATAAACATAAAATATTTGTGACAATTTTTTAGCAAAGGTTAATTTAAGTATAGTATAATTATTTGTGTATAATATTGATGTCTCATTCACTAATAAGTACCATTTAATAACTTATTTTAATTTTTGGTTTTAAAATATATGAAGCTTAAAATTATATTCATAAGGGGTAAACCTTTTGTGGACTTTACCATATTTCAAAATCTTAACTAAACAACAGTAAACATAAGACCAAAAAATGAAGCCATATCCTTGAGGTAAGGCTCATAAATAAATCCATGAAATAATTTTATTATACATACTTAACAAAGATGTGAGGACTAATATATTTATTGAATTGTTAACCAGATTAGCAGGCCAAAAATATTAGTAAATAATTTTTTGTATTAATTAAAATGTCCGTACCTGAATTCAAACAAAAGTAAAATATTATCATTTATTACGATTAAGGAGAACCATCTTCAGATAATAATTTTTCTTGAACTAATAGTTATTATAATTAAAAACTAAAAATGGGTTATTTACATTATAAGTGTCATGGATTCAAAAAGCATTTTGAGATATTTTGGGAGAAAAAGGTTCAACTACATGTTCTTCATTGGAAAGAGTTATCGGGAACAAAGATTGGTATACTCCAACATCCTCTTGATGACATCAAAGAGAAAATGTAGTGAATATTATAGGGGATAAAATATATTAATTTCTCCTTATTAAAATACAATGTAATTAAAAAATTCCAACATTCAACAAAAAAATCCTCACCAATAATGATTAAAAATGATGTTACTAACATATCTATATAAAGAATCACCTCAAAGGAGAAATTTACCTTTAAACTCTTCTCCAAAGACTCAATAGAATATTATGAACATTTAGTGATTGTTAAAATTATAACATAACAAAAAATATTTGGAGAATGGGATATTTGTTGATCATCATCAATGGTTGATTATATTTACACTTTTTGAGGAAATTAGTCCCTTTATTAGTAATTTTATGACTTGACAGTTTTTTATAGTTTGATAACACATATCCATAATGTTTACACCTTTAGCAGAATCACAACTATGGCTCACAATCCACTCATTTTCATAGATCTTAATTAATTTTAATTAAATTTATTAATTTATCTGGGAGATATTTAATAAATTTGATGTCCAAATTGTTTTGAAGAAATTGTAATGATTAATATTTAATGTTTGAGATTAAAATAAAATAAACCATACAAGTTAATTTAAAATTACCCCATAAATTGACTTGATTTAGAATAAAATAATTTGGATATGAAGGTATAAACACATAGTCATTAAATCTGATCCATAACTCTCTGTGCAGACCTTCATTAATATTAAAATCTAGAATATATTAATCTTAAATATTTTTTTATTCTATCATGTAAATGAAAAATTGTACTTTAATTTATACTGAATAATAATTTTATTAGGATCTAGAAAAATATATGTAATTGAAGTAGATAAAACCTAAAAAAAGTGCACAAACAATTTTAATACTGATACTAGAAGTTTATTTAAATTCAATAATTTAATAAATTTTTGTTTTTAAAACTCCATGGTATCAAAAAAATCAGGTTATAATTTGTGGATTATAAATTTCCCATCATGAATTGAAACTGACTTATAGATTAAGATAGAATTATAGGATCAATGGAAAATGCTTTAAAAGTAAAAGGGGACATGTCCAAATTTTATTTTTTAGATTCGTAAGAGTAGTGAATGAGTCCTCAAGGACATATACCCTTAACCACGAGGAAGGAGGGGTAGCTACCAGTATAAATAAATTAGATTGGGTTAATGCTGATCAAATAGAGACACAATAATCAATGTTTATTGTTTATATATATATATGTTATTTAAATTTATCATCATTTATATTAATGTAATATTTTAGGTTATTTATAATTTGAATTAGTATTAGTATATTATGATTATATTTGAATTTATTAATCAATATATTTTTTAGTGATATTTATTAACATTATATTTATGTATATATTTTCAGATTTTTTTATCGAATTAAATTATCTTTAATTATATATTTAGTTTGATAGAACATTGATTTAAGTCCAAAATAATTGCTACGGAATATTAATTTACTATTGGATACATATACTATACTCACTATTCTAAACCATGGGTATGGGCCATAAAACTAAGGGTATAGGCTACACCCGTGGTTCTGTGATCGATGTCTAATAAATCCTTCAGTTTAAAGAAATAACAATTTCTCTTTATAGAGACAATGAGTATAGCCTAGATGATTTTAATCATACCAATGGTTTTAGTTATACCATGGGTACATATATGTACTCATTTTATGATAATTGTGGGAATGGATTTCCCCTTGAACAACATATACCCTTGGTTTTTTTAATCATGAGTATAGCTACCTAACTCAAATCTAAAGCAATATCCCATCCATCCCATCTTGAACCTATAAGAAAAATACAAACCATAGTAATAATTCAATGCAATACATATATTTTATATTAATCATTTAACCATGTAATTGTAATAATTTTGAATCTATTTAACATAAAGTGACATATATATACATTCGTAAAAATAATCAATTCAAGTCATTAAAAAAATCCACATGTCCATTTATTGTTAACTAAAAAATAGATGGGATCATAATCCTCCCCATCACAAAAATCAACATCCTCGCCAACATTATTAGCATTCTAATCACCAAAATTACCAATATCATTGTATGGTGCATCATCATCGTCATTTTAATCGTCACTATAACCAAATCCTCCCCCAGTAGTTCCATCAGATTCACCACCACTAGGACCCTGATTGAAATCACTCGAGGATTCATAAAAATAGAGAATTGAGTCCATATGTGAACCAAAAAACAGATGCAAACCACTAGTGGGAATTATGGACATGTAACTGATATAGTCTTATAGAAGTGTTCAGTGTTATATTCCCCTCCTTCACACTCTTATATGGATAATTGTTTTGGGCCTGTACAAATTCTACATTAATTTTTTCATCATGGTGGTGTGAGATGTTTTTTGGGTGTCTGACGATTGAAAATTCCTAGTGGGTAAGGTATTTTTTCTCAGTCAGCATCTAACTCTCGCTCGGTGCTCATCACCAAATATCTATGTCAAATTATCATTTGGCCTAACGCTTTCTTCTTCATTATAACTGAGGGCCAATATGGAAAACATCTAAAAATATTTACAATATATTTTATTATGAATTTTGTTTCAAAATTTTTAATAACATAAATAAGATTACAAGTTTTTCTTTTTTTTTTGTGTTTACAACACTGCCAACATTTTTCTTCAAAATCCTTTAAAATATTTTTTCTCGAGGAACACCACCTTTGATGACGAATTCCGATTACTTAAAAATACATTGATTAATATAATATGATATCAATGAATAATATTAATGTGACAAATCTTAAATGAATCAAAAATTAGCTCTTAAATAATTTCTTAAAGTAAAGAATCAATTAAAAATAAATTCAATACTAGTGGAATTTCATAAACAATACATACTAATTATTATTCATGAAGCAATTATGATATGGATTTATCTAGTATTATTTTCAATCTAATTATATTTGTGCTACATTATTTTCTTATTCAGCCACTTGATAATTTTTAACATTTGGTCATTAGGTGTTTTCTTTTGGTAAATTGGGCACAATGGGGATTTTCAAATTCGGAAAATTGCCCATTTTTTCATTTCTTTAATTGGAAATTTGTCTAATTAGATAATGTTCCATTTAGAAATTTCATTATTAGTTTCATTTTTCTGTTAGTTTTTTCTGAAATTTGGCTATTTGGACCTTTGGTTATTCACTCATTAGTAGTTTTGATCAATTTTCCAATTGTCCTATTTTTAATTTTTTTATTTGGTTAATTTATTGGTTATTTTATTAGACCATATTCAATTGGGATATTTGGCCATTTGAACATTTTTTTATTCAGTCACATGATTATTTGGTCACTTGGTAATTTTGATCATTTGTCCATTTGGACATATGGACTATTGCCTATTTGGAAAATTGTCCAACATGAATTTTGGACATTCGGCAATTGGTTGTTCAAACTATTTTTCCAATTTGGCCATTTTCTATTTGGTTATTCAGTCCCTTATTAATTTTTATCATTTCTTCCTTTTCCATTTTTCTAATGGGACATTTAGATATTAATTACAATTTTGGGTTAGGATTTTTGGACATTTGGGTAAATTTTCTTTTGGCCATTTAGACATTTGAGAATTTTTGTGATGGGCAGTTGGCCGATGGACAATAGGCCTTGTGTCCATTTAGTTGTATCCCCCTTTAGCCATTTTTCCTTTGGCCAATTTTCCCTATATCCATTTGTACATTGGCCAATTGGCCCTTTACTCATTATTTATTATTTCATAATTAATATTAAAAAATCATTTATATCAACATGCTTTTATACCTTAATGGAATACAATAAATTAGTTTTAATATATTATATTATGACTTCCTTTTTTATTTTTTTATTTTGGCCATTGATGCTCCACGACATTCATGTATAGTATTTTAATCCATGTTTATAAAGGATTGTTCCTCAATCCAATATAATGAATGTTGTTTCTCACACCGACTATTTGAGATCACATCGTAACTTATTTTTTCATGATATAATTTAATGAATAAATATTATAAAAATAGATGATCTATAGATCCTAAGGTAATTTTGTGAGATGTTCACATAGTGTTATGTGTATTACGTTCCTTATATTATTTCACAGTTCAAAAAGTCACTAGAAAAAATGATTCTAGTAATCATTGATATGTTATAAATTTCAAGTCACCTATTGAATGTTAATGGGTTATAACACCATAAAATGGAGTGTAGTCTTGGGGATCTCCATCATTTTGTGATGATCATATTCTATCCACAATCAATGTACAAAACTTTATTGATGATTTGGAAATAAATCCACAACAAGTGATTTATACTTTCCTTGGACCTATTTCTAATAAACCTTTTATGAATTATAGTTTTAATTCAACTTTTCTAAAAATATGAAAAGAAATTTCTAAAAAATAATTCTTAGCTGGATACACCTTTTACAATTATATTTTGACTTTTTAAATTTATTCTATATCTTGGCCTTATAATTGTCTTATTATTTATGAAGTAATATTATTTTAGTGGGTTTAAACCCCCTAAAAATTACCTTATAAATATTTTAGGTTCATATATATTTAATAAATTAACACAAAAAATTCTTCAAACATTTATTAATATACCATAACAGCAGTATTATCCATAAAATGAGAATGTTTTTTCATAAATAGATTATTATAATAAATGAATCTCCTTTTTTATTTAATCCATTTTGTATTAATATTATAAATCTTTTTTAAAAACCATGAATATTAGATTCTTTTATTATACTCTATTTTCTCATGAAACCACTCCCTTTAATTTTTCAACCTATCATTTGAAGTAAATTTTTATAGAAGTTAGAATTTTAAAATATTATTAATGTAGAGAATTTCATTTATTTTACAAAATTATTCACTTCTTTTGGATTTAAATTCAAATATTTTTTTTCATCCTCAAATTTCTTACCTTCCATATTAGTTGAATACGTTTTTCTATAACCAACACAACCATCAAACATTATTGGTGTTTCATCACCCATGATAATTTTTTTCGAGAAACCAACCACTTCTTGAATGGAGCTCTTGATGTTTAAAACAAACATGCTCCATTTTCCCTCTATATATAATAAAATTTTTAAAAAATTATTTAAATTCATTTTCATTTACTTTCACCTTATCCTCCAAAGAAAACATAAAAATTTTATATTTCATAAGTCATAACATTAAATCATCAGTATAATTTGACCTATATTATTTTTAATGGGTTAAATAAATGTTGTTAAATGAATAATATTCTATCAGAATATTTCTTCCCTTTATTATAATTATATATCATTTTAAAAAAGAAACTATTAACTAGAAATTCAGTTTAAAATCTATCTCATATTATTAATACTTGTCATTTCCATCACCTTTATCAATATATAGGTCATCTTCATTCATAGTAATAATCCATAGTTTTTCCTTTTATCAAATTAATCTATCAATATTTGTTTTAAATTCACCAATTTATTCACCCTTCAACATCGATAAGGAAAATATATTTTTAAAATTTAATACTTTATTATATTTTATGTTAATGGTAAAATTTTTATCATTAAATTTTGATATATTATTATTTGAAGAACATTGTAATAACCAAACTTCACTATCACTTTATTCTTCCTTAAATTTTAGAAAATTGGCTATTGAATGTCTGATATCACTAATATTGAAACATTTCAATAAATTATTTTCATAGTACACCCATTTATATTTATGAACACTTAATGAGTTGAATAACATTAATTTTTCAAATTGCATCTCCATATGAATTTTATCCATGAGATTTTATTCTTTCAGGTTGATTCCTTTTTAATTATTTACTTTCTACATAATTTCAAAATTATATATGCTTTCTGGCCATATAGTTTATCTTAATATTTATTTGTTTTCACATTTTAGAAGTAATAAATATTTTTAAAAAATCATGAAACTAAATTGTATAAAAATATTTATCATAATGTGAGTATAAATTTCCATAAATGTTTTCTATAAATATAATTTCTATATTTTATAAATATTATATAATTATGAAGTCTCTAAATGAATTTTCAAATGATTCTTATATTTTTATTTTTATAGGAATAAATAATAAATATATTCATTTGAAATCATTCAAATTTATTCATACGGAAAATGTTAAATCTATAATTTAGTTTCCTTAACCTTAAAAATTCATTTATAAAAAATCTATAATTTCTCCAGTATGCTTTTCATAGATTTAATCCCAATGAATTGATTAATTATTTCTCTGATAATGATATAAAAATTATGTTATATTCTTGACCATCAATTGTAGTGTTCCTTTGATAATCTACAATAATCACATCACCTAAAAAATATGTAATAATACAAGAAATAGGATCTTCAAGAATATCCATGACAATATATAATTGGTTTGGAAATATATTATTCTTCCTTATTTGATAAAAATTTCTATAAAACCACCAAATTCTCTTACTAGTCACTAGATTAATGTGCTCTATTGATGTTATAAAATCATAAAATAAAACTAATTCCAAATACATATATTATAGTTCACATTTAAATGATAAAAATATTATTATCCTTGGTAGAAACACATAATTGAACTCTAATTCTAGTTTTCAGTTACCTAAGTACCAATAAATATTAAGATCATTACTTATTAATTAAAATTGTGGGGATGTTAATCTATGAATATTTTTATCCCATTACACTACTATACAAAATTTATAGCCTATAATATTGATTGATATATAATCTTATATAACATTCCATCCAATTTATCTGACAAAAAAATAGTTCAAACTATAAATTAACAATGTTCACCACACAAAATGAATAAATACATCCCTAACATGATCTATAAATCCCTGATTACAACATCAAAATATTATCTGGTATAAAAATTTAAGGGGTTTATAATTGATTCATGATATATAAAAAATTACCCATGACTAACATAACATGAACCATAATAATGAAACAAGTGATCATCAATGATATAAAAAGATCAATTTTTAACCTCAAATTAGAGTTTCAACTTTTCTATACATGATTCCCAACTCCATTTCATCCTTTCAAAAAATAATTTTTTTATGAAACAATGATTGATAAAAATATTTGATAAGAAACACATTATTCACTTAACCCAAAAAACTCTTGATAAAAGAGAAAAAATATCAACATCAATCAAGTGGTGTATAATTAAAACATCATTTCATATGATAAATTAGTCCAAATAATTTTCAACATCATCCCCAATATTTATATCGATGTATTACAAATAAATGATACAATTTTGATAAATGTCAACAACAATTCATCCATCAATTGGGTGTATTATTTTTCCTATTACTCTATTATACTTTAAAATTCTTGGAACACACTCTGAACACATTCTATATATATATTTCAAGAATATTGATTACAATTTATTTATAATTGGAATAAAAAATTTAAAATCCATATATAAATTGAATTCCTAACTTCTTCTACACCAATTAAATCTATTGCATCAAACCAAACCTTTATTTTCTATTAATGTGGATTATAGACATAATAGAATGAGTTTGTTCATTATTTTTGTCATTCATGAATCCTCATCATCAAATTACGATGAGGATAGTCCTTATCTGCAATGATGACTTCAAAATATTCATTTCCACATGATAAAAAAAGTCATGGTACAAATATAGTACACAATTTATTGACATGTTTTGTTTTTAAAATTTTTATGTCCAACTAACAATCCTATACGAACATTCTACTATGAAAATAATTATCATGAAATAACCATTGAATGAATTCACACATATAAAAGAAAATATGCTTTAAATACTTTCGATAATTCAATGAGATATTTGGATTCATGGTGTAACATTTTACTTCATGGTTCATCCTCTATTTTTTCATGGAATAAATTTCTCATCCCAAAAAAATAATTAATGAACAAATACATTGTGATGTTGACTCAGATATATTTTTATTTAGAAGGGTACTAAAATTCCATATCCAACACTATTATGGTGTGATTTCTATCCACATGATGGAATTTTTTCCCTTGCAATTAATCCTTCTTTTCAAACAAAATATTAAGAACACAATATATCATGAACAAACCATTTTTTCATGAGTTTAATGACATGAAACACTAATCCAAGCATCTTCAAATTTCAAAATCAAATTATGGAAGGAGCACTATTATAATAGTGTGTGTTTTTATGTCTCTCCAAATTATAATCTTTGGAATGATCATTATGGTAACAAAACTTCTAAAATGGAATTATTATCTCCTTAAGATAAAAATATGTACATGAAATCACAATTTCGCAACATTCATCTTCCTATATATTTTGAGATTCAAAACAGATATCAATTGAACAGAATCAACTATTTTTTTTAATTTGAACATTATTCATAAAATCCAAAAGGCTATAGATTTTTATTTAATTTTTAGTCGTCCCATTTCAAATTGGAATGAGGGGAAAGCCTTAAGTGGGCCATAGGACTAGTACGTTCATGAACTATTATCATTAACATAAAGGTCCCAAAGTCCTAACACCACCAAAACAAACCCCCCAACATGTATTTGAATTTTTATTTTTGACCAATGTCAAACCATGAAAAGATGAAATACAAGAATTTCTCTATATGAATTATGGTTCTTGATTATTATGGTGATTACATAAACTCTCTTCCTTACCAATTCAATATCCCTTCATAGTGGGGTCTAACATCTCTATATCCTCATCTAGAATTAACGTGATAAAGAGGTCCAACTTTTTTTCCAGGATCCCTGGCACACACTGCTATCACCAACCCTACTGTATTGATGTCATCACACATTCACCCTCTGTAGCCACTGTGAGCTAGCTGATGTCATCTGATTTGACCACCACCTCATTGGGAGTCATTCACCACTATATCCATCGAGTCAGGTTGATGAATCCTATCATCCTAGCATCACCTCTATCACTAAGATCCCTACCTCACATCATTGTCTAGCCCAACATTGTTCTCACCATGGTTTCTCATCTATTACTAGTCCTCCTACTTAGGCCATCCTATATAGAATTAATCCCTTAAAATCTACTGTAGCATGGAATCATACCTAGGATTTTTGATATAGGATTACATGGTTTTATTGGAATTAAGTTTCAACCCCAACTATGTATATAAATTATTCATATTTTGAAAATGTATTGATAAATTTTTCAATAAGTTGATAATAAAATAAAATACACATTTCTCACATCATATCCACCTCACTTCACAATAGTAATCAATATCCACCCCCTTCAAAATAAACACATCTAGGTCACCATTAATCTCAAAACCAAATATTAATCTCAAAAAATTGTGTAAATTTCATCTCAATGTTTGGGGATATGAAAAATTATGGTAATTTCCTTGTATTTGATAAAATCAATATAGAAAAAGTATGAGCCGCTCCAAAGGGTAATTAATGAATATAATTCCTTGGGAAATAAGAGTTATATTTGAACTCATTATTATTAATTTAAATAAAAATTTAATATTATTTTCAATTTATTAATCTATCCAATGATTTAGTGAGGATATGTTTCATCATGTTTTAATTAATAGATAATGATAAGAAGTTGAATCAATGATTTTTACCCTATTATATGACTATATGGGTTCAAATGTAAAGATTATTCCAAAAAATATTCCTTCCAATATTTTAACCTATAAATATTAATGTTCAAATTCAAAATTTGAATTAATTTGGATAAGGATGTATTTTAAAGGCATCTGAAAAACATTATTATAGAATTCATTTCATGCCCTCTACTTGAGGATTGTAAATTAAAAAATAATCAATATTATATTATTGTAATATATTTTTAATTGATATTTATTTTGTGAAATTATTGGTGAACATATTATTGTTAGAGTATTACAAATTATTTGATGAAATTTCTAGAATTTTTTTTGGATATATTAATATGTTACAAAAAAATAGGGGATTTAAAATGATGTATTTAAATAGTATAAAGGTAAATCAATTTTAATATTTAACATATAACTTGAAACAATTAGGTAAATAAATAAATATCATTGTATATCTCTTGAATATTTTAATTACATCTATTTATATAGAAGAAATAATTTCTAGATAAATAATTTCTGAAAATAAATGATGTAATGGTAATTTTTTTCCCAAAATATGGTTATTAACATTGATTTTAATGAAGAATAATTTTTTTTAAACAAAAAAAAATCTTTTTAAGAATATATGGAATATTTGTTAATAAATACTAGTGTCTCAATAATAAATTCCAAATTTAATTGAGGAAGTAATTTTTACTCAATAATGATTCAAGAGTTTCATATTATTGATACAATAAATACATAATTGTACATACAAAGGGGTATATTTTTGGGCCATATTATGGTTATCCCATGAGGATTAGTGAGGTTTATCACATTCAAAAATAATAAACATGTAATAATGTAATAAAATAGTAAGGATACGAAATATAAAATATGATTTCAAAGAGAATGATGAAGTGGAAGAGAAAAATGTGAAGTAACATAAAAATGAATTTAGAGAAGAAACAATAAAAAAATTCAATAAAACATTACCATTCCAAAACTATAAAATAGTAAAAAAATATTAATGAAAAGAAATTATAGTTTTTATAAATTTTAATGAAACCTCAAATTAGTATTTGTTTTATAAAAACATTTCTGAATACTATCGTATATGAAATATTAAAAAAGGATATTGATACAAAAAATAAGAAACAAAAATAAATTTATAGGATTAGTATCCTAGGGGAATTCTCAACCATGGTGTTCGAGATTATACCATAGAATAAATTAAGTCAAGGTAGTTTTTATACATCTAATAATATTAAATCTTATTAATTTTATTAGAGGTTTTTATTTGTTTTGTGATTGTAAATATCATTTCATATAATTCATTCATAATATAGGGAATGAATTATATATAAACCATACAATTTTCTCCTCATTTAGAGTAAAAAAAAATAAGGTGTCTATATAATTTGATGAAAGATGATTTTGTAAAAATAAATAAATTAATCATTCTTGTATACCTTCATAACCTTTGGATATAGATTGATAAAACACACCTCATTCTCAGAAGCATATTTTCATGAATACCAATAATTTTGATTGATGTGAAAGTAGGGTTCTTAATATTATGACAAGACAATGATCATATAGAATTAAATATAAATAGAGTAATGAAAAATGTATATAAATAAGTAGAAATTTTGTGCGAGAAAAATATTTATAAATTTAGATATTTTATTGTTATTTAGAATGAATGGAATAATAAGATGTGAGTATGAAATAATATAGATAAATATATAATAATAAATAGAGAATAGGGATGATTAAAAATATTGAATTTGTATCTCAGGATACAATGGAGGAAGATATTAAAGAGATGTAACTTTTTTTGGTATTCCACGATCTATGGTTAGATAGTTTCAAACTAATGAAGAAATTTTTTTATTGATAATATAAAATTAATAACAATTCTATATGGATTAATGTAAATAATCATATTTTGGATTAATTTATACCCATATATTTTTAGAAAAATCAATTTTGAAAATTAATTGATTTGGGTTAGGTAATTACATTTCATTATTCTATTTCCTTACACGGTTTGTATAGAGGGGTAGATGTTTCCAATCATCCATTTTTTGATTTTTTTTTTCTGTTTTTGTTTTTGGGAGTGATTTTAGAGGTAGGTTATGGAAGATAAACTAAGTTTAAGTAAAAAATTCTACTAGGAAAGAAATAAAAATGCTAAATTTATGTCCAAATAATTATTTATTATTGAGTGATGTTTTTGAATAAGTGATACCAATGGTCATTGTTTCATATTTATTACACAATGATTTCTATTATTATAGTGTAAGAAGTTATATAACATTTTAATACGTTAGGTTGAAAATATTTACTTTTTCTTGTAGAAAATATGTGTGATATCATGTGATTTGGTTTTGGGACATGAATTAAAGGAATATGTTTATTACATTATTATCAATGTTAATGTTTATGGATGTATCCATCAACATTCTGAGATTGAGTTTATGTGTTTGTGATGAGGATGAATGGGGTGAGTATTAAATCATGATAGAAATCAACAAAAATGTTGTGGTATAATGTATAACATTACAAAATAATATTCTTCATTATTATCAATATTTACTACTCAATGTCTATGAGTTATGATGTAGAGAAAATGGAGATTATTCCTTGGTTTGTGAAGGTTTGATGAATGGACCCATTATAGTGTAACATGATATGTTACATTGTGGTTTTTATATTTTTATATTTTATTTATATATTCAACTAATATTGTGACTTCCACTTGATTAATTTTACAATATCTTAACTATTTTAGTCCTTGAGAATTCTATAGGAACTATAGAAGTTACCTCACATCTGCTCTATATTATTCCCTTTCTAAGAGGTCAGAATCAAAGTAATCATGGTAATTATTTGTTTAGTTAATATGTTTTACTTATTCTTCATCTCATTTTCATTTATTATATCAATGTGCAAAATTTTTATTTGAGGTCTTAAGTTGATTATGTATTAAAATGATCTAGTTATTGTGGAGGATATTTGACAGTTTTTTAAGGTTTACCTTAGTTTCCTACACTTATAGATGTCTAAACATTCATGATTTTATTTTATGAATCTTATTAATATTATCTCTTATTTTACTACTATGTTACTCTAGAATTGTTATTATTTAGTATTTAATGTATGTATTATTGGATGAGGGGGTTTTGTGATTTTTTCTTATAATGTATTGATGTGGTTATTGTGGGTAATGTGTTATTATTTCCCATGATATAAATGTAATAAAATGATGATATGGAAGAATGTTGGAATAATTTTTAAAAATTATAAAATTATAATGGGAATGTGTTTTTAATGAATAAATATGGATATGAACATGATAAATTAATGTGATGGAAATATTGTTATTTACTAACTAAACCACAGAATGTGGAAAATGAATGTTGTTTATATGAATTTAAAGTAGTAGAAATAAAGGAAGATAATTAATAAATATGATAAATAAATTAAAAATTGTAATTATAATGTAATGCTAAATTAAAGAAATTGTTTTGTTATTGAATGGTTATAGTTTTTGTATTGTCCTTATTTTTGTATTGTGTTAATGAACTCCAGTTATAGAGTTGTTGGGAAATAATTAGACCCAATATTATGATTGGTTGTTTATTATTTATCTAGTTTATTTTTTTGTTTGATATGAACCTCCACCTATGTTGGGTACCCTTATCACTTGTGATGTATATTTCTCGGTTTGAGTGTACCCCTATCATCTTGGATTTGGGTGACATAGATGGATAATCACTCTCACCCTCCCTCCCTCTATTCTACATAAAGTTTTGACATATATATGTGATGTTGTGATTTATAAGGTATATACCTATGAAATAGTTATTCAAATTTAGTTTTGGTTTTGTAGATGAGGTTATGGATATATGGATGTGGTTTTGGTCATGTGGGTAAGGTTTTAATTGCATTGATATGGTTGTGATGTGGTAACAATTTTTCATATATGGATTCAAAATGGTTGGGAACACATATAAATATATTGGGAGGATATAAGTGAAACTATATCTATAGAATAGATGGACCAGAGAATCTTATTTATATATATTCATAATTAATAATTTTTTCAACATAATTTAATTTGGTGGGAAACATTTTCTATGGCTGCGATGTTAACTTATTCAGGACATATAATTAGAGGATTTTTTATTTATTCAATCAGTATTTAGTTTTATTTTATTAATTGGAAGGATATTTTCTATGTAGAAACGTGTTCAGTATACATTTGATTAAAAAACACCTCAATAAATCTTATTTAAATAAATTTTATGTTTATTTGGTGACCTGTATGAATAATACAAGCTCGTGGAATGGGAGTTTATTGGGTTCTTGGTTACTTTCTTATGTGTTTTCCCCTTTTAGTAAGTATTCATAGTTATGTTGTTCATATTACAATATATATATTATGTTGGGGGTGTTGTTTTGATATATTTATTGAGAATAGGTTTATGGGAGGTTTTTTTCTAGGGTTCATATTGGGTAATTCCTCCGATGCTGCATGTTTTTCCCTCACCTCTAGTCTCTAACCCATGACATTTTATAGGTAGTTTTTAGGGAATATTATTATTATTTATACCAACATGGTTGGTGTTGAATAGAGAAGAGGTACAGAAACAAGATATCATTGTTTTTCTGGGGTGTTATGAGGGGGTTTAGAGCTGTGAACTAGTTATAACTACATTGATGTAGTATGGAATTAATATCACTCTAGCATACCAGGTGATGTCTGTAATGGAGTCCGAATGTAATTCATTGTAGTCCAATTTGATATGAGGTGAATTTGATATGATACAAATCTCATTTATTACTGATTTATTATCTTAAAAATTAAATATATTATATAATTTATCATTTTCCACCATTTTAAATAGAGATCAATTATGAGGGAATTTAGATTATTATTCATGATCCAAATTCATAGTCCCATATCCTTTGGTATATTGACCTATAAGAATCATGAAATATTAAGATATTTTATACATTATTATCTAGTTCCTAGTTAAATCAATTTTTTTACTAATATAATTATAATATTTGTCTTTGTGTGATAACAAATATTTTTACCTATTTTGATTTTTTTCTTGATAATGCTGATCTCTATTTTCAAGGTTGTACATATTTCAATTTATAAGGAGTTAATATCTTTCTTACCTATACCATTTCTATAGTTCTAGTAATTCATCGACTTATTATTGGATCTATTAGTTTTCTTTATATTTAATTGGAGAGTTATAGTATGAGAAAATTTAATGTTCATCATTATTTAGAATTTAATGCGGTGATGGAGATTGGTTTAATCTGCCGTCTCAATAGTATTTTCCATGGAGGCCTTATTAGTAGTCTCAGTAATGTCCTTGGGGATTTGAATATATAGGGTTGTGAATATGGAATAATATATCACTTAAATATTCATCATTGAAACATGATTATATTTTATGAATTAATTTTTTCTATAAATTTAATTTCTTCGATAACATGATTTACAAAAAAAATCAAGTTTTAAAATACCACAATATAGTATATATTTATAAATGAGACTTTAAATTTATGATAATGAATTGAAATGGAAAAAATTATGAAATGTATATGGGTTACAAATTTAAAAAATAAATTTATTGGTTATGCATTAATTTGAAATGAAAAAAAACATTTTAAAGTAAAAGAAATATTTGTTAGAAAGACAGTATTTTTGTGGATATTGTGATTTTATCTTAAAAAAATATATTAACTAATGTTTTAGGATTATTTTAATGAAATTTATATATCATAGATTCTATAAAATATTTTTTCATCCATCTAATATTTTGATATGCACGTACAATTAAATAATCCATTTTTATGTTGAAAAACTATAGTTTTCAAAAAAAGGTATCATTTCATTTAAAACATATTTTAAAAATAATTTTCTGGAATTTGAGAAAATTTTTATAAAAAATTATATTTTTTTTATAAAATTAAAATCACAATATTATTTTATAGTTTTTTTTAGAAATATTGGAAATTATAAATTATTTGATGATAATTAAGAAATAATGATTTTTATTAAAAGATGCCATTTCATTTAAAGAATTTAAATTTTTAAATTTTTTATTAAATTTTTTTCAATTAAAATTACTAAACTAAAATTTTATTAATATAATTTATTTCATTAGAGTTATTTTATTTTAAATTTATGATATAATTGTTGTTTCTTATGAAGATATTTTTTGGAAAAACATTTTTTCAATACTTTTACTAGTTTAACTTCAAATTAAATTCATCAACTTTTATGAGTTGAATTTGTTAAAATTAAACCCAGATTTTAAATAATCATAAAAAATATGATATTTTATGTTGTAAAATAATTTTGGTCATTGTGAATGGAAAAAAAGAAATTATCACATTTAGGGTTAAAACTGGTTTGCTAGGTTTTGAACCGAAATATTAAGGTATGTTTAAAAATTAAACATTTATAATTGCTATTACATATCCATATTTAAAAATTATCTTATCCCATAATTTAATTTATGTCTATTTGGAAGAATTTGGATATGAAATATCTTTATCATTTTGGATTCAATTAGGAAATTTCTAAGTGGGTTCCCTTCCCCACTCATAAAAAGGAACCACTTGTCGTGTTCTCTCCGCACATAAAGTATCTTTTTGTTCAACAAATAATTACACTAAAAAACACCATTCATAATTCACCATCACCTAGGATCCTTATTTTGACCATAAATCTATTCTTTGAATTCATTAGTTATAAATGTGAAGATTTTATCCAAAAAAATGTATTTTTATTAACAATGCATTTTCATTTTATTTATTAATCCACCACATTCAAATATTATCAATTTTTTTGGAAATAATAACACCAAAATATTACATTTAATCATTTTTCATTATATAAATTTTAAAACCTATATCCATCTGATCATCTTTTAAATGAGAAATGAAAATGTCAATCTTGTGTGTGGTGAACCACTGCCTACTAAACCAAAGTAATTCGTTTTCCACCGAAATATCACATGAATTTATATAATGATAGATTTAATTTATATTTATATATATAATAATTATAAATTATTTCAGATCTATAATGAATATTTCATGTCTTACTTTTTACCTTCCAATCCACTAAAAAACGATAACATCGCTAGTGCGACCATATGGACTACAACCTCCATGATGTGACATGATATGTTTTTAATTTTATATTGAAAAAAATAAAAGATATGATACATTTAATTGATACATATTATATAAAATATATAAAAAATAGAAATACTAATGTCCTCTTTGAATGTTATTTTCTTGAAGTGATTATCGATTTCCCTATTCAAGTTCAACAATGAATCTTATTTGATATTATTAATTATATCTTTCCTTCTGGATTCATTACATATTTACTTGGTGTGTTCGTTAAATTTTATGTTTTTTGAATATCCTAATACCATGAATATGATTATAGAAAAGGTAATACTGATTGAAGATTTATGAATTTAAAAAGGAAAAGTGATTTATTTCATGGAGGCCCTTTGTGGGACATATCCATCCAAGGAGGATTACCCCAATCCTTTTTATTTCAAGAAAATGGGTGATGGTGGTTTCTATGTTGTGGTTGGTAGTTAATCCATACATCAATGAATAGAATTATATAAATTAGTCATTATTGTATGCGTTGATTACTCTAAGGGGGATAAACTATGTCTGATCCCATATCTCAAAGATAGAATTGTGCTTTGATCTAGTGGAACTGTTTGGAAACTGATCCACAATGGAAGTGGTTTTTTCACATGCTTATTAATAGAAAGGTCATATAAACCAATAGACCCTTGGATATTATCAATTTTAGTGTACGAGGGGGGGGGGGGGGTTAATAATAGATTGGATTTGGTTGATCATATTATCTCTTATTATAAGAACCTACTTGATGGTCTGAATAATCTCATTGATATTGTTAAAGACATTATTCCTAGTCTTGTTTTTCATGATTAAAATTTAAGAAATATTGTAATTACCCATAATTTTGAGATTGTAGTTACAATCATTGGTTTTAATTCTGCCTGATCTCTAAAAACTTATGGGTTAACAGATTATTTCTTCCATAATTTTTGGAAGATTATAAATTGTGATGTCTGTAGACATGTCTATTATTTTTTTGAATGTTTTAAGATTACACATGGAATCAATGAATAATTTCATAAAATAAATCTAGACATTTATACAGAAAATGAGATTCTTCATTTCAATAATGTTACTCCTGTTAAATATATGTTAAAAAATCTTTGTGAAAATACTTTCTAAGAAGTAGGATAATATTTCCAATAGGATTGTATCCTAAAATTAGTTTTGTTACATTAATGGAAGAAATATTCAAGATTATCATCTCAGTGATTCTGAATGTGTAAATATTATAATGAAATATATCGTTAGAGGTTATATTTCTCCAATTCATGATGTGAAAAAAGTTTATCTTCTTGACAAGGTATTTTTAGGGTTTTAACCAGTTTTATTGATGTTTTATTTAAATACATCAAAAATAATCTAATCACTGTAAAAAATTTTGTGTTCAGAAATGGATTTTATTTGGGATAATTCACAAGTATATGTGGAGATAGACTTTTAAATCCTCCCTCAACCATTAGTTTATCTATTTCAGAACATTATCTATGAAGGATTTTGTTCAACATGGTTGCCACCAAAATACGGAAACCCATTAGAACTACCAGAGGTCAGGATTCTCCCACCCATTTTTTATATGATTAATATATCATTATCAATACACCATGGGATATAATACATGTAAAATATGTTAAAAATACTATTATTCATTATGAGAAAGTCCCAAGGAAGGTGATATGTTAGAGTAAATTATATGTTTACATTAGAGAAATTATTTTTGTATCATAAATATTAGATATCATTAATTATTTGGGAATAAATAAACAAGTGATCCCTATAATATATCCTTTATTCATATGTTTGGGGTAAAGCCACATGTTATTTATTTTTCACACATTTTTATCCATATTAGATACCAATTGGCTTTTAGGAATGGAATGAATCTTTTGATTATAGGTCAGATTTGATTATAAATATTGTTTTCACTTCAATTTTTTTATTAATTGATGGTTTAAGTATGGTATACTAAACTTCTAAATAATATGGAAACCTATAAAAAAAATCGTAGTGGGAGTGCGATAATTGTTCAAATAAGAATGTCTACTTTTCCATGGATTCAATTTTTTCAATCTATTGATTATAGAGGTCCTAGTATCAATAATATATTCAAATGTAATCAATATTTATTAGATACATTTATGTGGAGTAATTTTAATATGAATTCATAGGGAATTACTTTTCTATGGTGTAGATTTTGGAGTCGGATAAAAAGTCTATATTTTAATTATATGGAATATTTACATGGAATTCCCTCAAGGATTCATATCCTATAATTTCATTTAAATATCACTAGTTTTATATCATTAAATCATCTCTAAATTATTGTTTATAAATTTTGATATGTACGCCTCCTATTATCTTGGTTAACCCTCCTCATCCACAACCTAACATAAATGTGTCTACGAAGGAGAAGATGGAGAAATATCTGGAAATAATTCTACTAAAATCTAAGAAATGACTACGAGATAAAAAATTGTAAATGGGGATGAATTTTTTGTTTGGGAGATATCATTAAATTGATATATTCCCTACACATATTTTTATTGAGAATCATTATATACAAAAGTTCAATTGGGATGGGATCATGAGTAGAATATGGATTCTTCATTCTATATTATCTCTCATTTGGAGAGTAATTCATTAAAAAATTCCCACTAATTATTTTATACAATCTATTAGCATCAACATTCATTTGTGATGTGCCATGTGTAACCAACATAGAGATAATATTGTCAATATTTTCCTCATTTATGTCACCATTACTTCTTTATATAAATCCATTGATTCAATATTATATGTAGATGTCCCACATGTAGAAAATATACATGAGCTTCTCATGCCCTGTATCATATTGAACCTCTAAAATAAACCACTGATCTTATATTTTGTGAAATTGTCAATGATTATTCATGTTCTATGGTCTATCTAGAATATGTGTGTTCATTACCTTGTTTATTTCTATTTATAGACATAGCTCTCTCAAATCGTTCTTCCAGTAAAAAAAGAACAACAAATTGGTGATGATGATAACATTATTCATTATCTTACCATAATTATGTGTCTCGTAATTGTAGGTAATTATAAACCTAATTATGTAAAATTTTATGTTATTTAGAATCCCCAATTACCAGTTTGGCTCATGTGTAATACAGATGGAGTATATTGAGGGAATCTCATCCGTTTTGGGTATGGTGCAATTTTCTGAAATCCTAATGGTGATGTGATGTGATGACTTTATAGTCTAGGTGGTATCATGATGTATATTGAAGCTAATTTTCATGATATTATTAATACATTATAAAGGTAGAATTAGTTAGGACAAATTGAATTGTGGATTGAATTTGACTCTACCGCTGTTGTGCAAACTATCAGATATGACATTATTCATCTAATATGGTTGTTATAAACTAAATATATTAAATGCATGGAATATATGGGGCCCATGAATTTTATCATTACTCATACATATACTTAGGAATATTTGTTTACTAATTGTCTTTAAAGTAATGCGGTAGATGATTTATAATTTACTTGTATCAATGATCTACCTGATGAGGTCCCTTTATTATTTCATATAATTTTTTGAAAAATTCATTTTTCAAGCTTCTCTAATTTTTCGTTTTTTCAATAATAATGATTTGTAATTTTAGCGAAATATCTCATTCAATATTTTTATATATTTTAATATAATCTATTAGAAATGTTAAATTTTTATATAGTGTTCATTTCATAGATTCATTGATATAATAGAAACAATTTTCAAAAGTATGTATGACATACTATCTCCATTAGTGGTGTAATTCAATTTTAAATACCTAAATTTTATGAATGGATCTAAATATTAATATAATAAATTCTTATCATATTTATATCATTTAAAAACTTAGATGATGGAAATATAATCAATGTAAAAGGACAAAAACTACAAAACAAAAAAAATCATGAAAATCGAAGCATCAATCACATAGAACAATTATTATTATAATTAACTGTTAATATATTTTTTTGAAATTTTATAAGTAATTCATAAATGGTATGATATATATTAGTGTGGTTCTATAATAGAAATATAATAAACATATATTTATTATACAGGAGGTTCAAACTTGCAGAAACAATATCGAAACTTGATTTAAGAAATTTTTGTATCAATTTTATTTATGTGGGTCGCATGTCATATTAGGCACTTTTTTCATTTTTATGGTATATAAAATTACAATTGATTTATCTTATGATTCTTTACATGAAAAATATGGGACCTAAATTTCTATATAATGTGTTATATTTCATGCGGAATATGATTCAAATGTTACCGAAGTGGTAAGGGTTTCAAATTACTATCACATTGTATATCATAATTTTATATCATCAAGAATTTAATGATTAAATATTACGATTGATTACAAAATAATATCAGGATTATTATTATCTAATTCCTATTTCTAGTGATTATATTTGATTCATTTAATTTTCATTTATTTATGTACATAAGATACCACAAGTATAATTTTATGTAAAACCAATTTTATTTATCTCCTCAGTCAAAAATACATTCTCTTCAATATATCTGTTTTATAAAAATTATTTAAAATTATTTTTGAATATTATAAAAATAATTTTTTAAAATTCATTTTAGTAATTTTTTGAGTATTTACAAAATTTATTAAAGGAAATCTTATTTTCATTTTCTATACAAGTTACGTATGGTGTTTTAACAAAAATGTAAAAGGAATCTTTATTTTAACATGTAGGACCTGAATGATATATTCCACCATCATGAATAATAAATGATTTAATTCTTCATTTAAATATATCCTATTTTATTTTCATAAAAATGATTTCATTAATATTTGAGAAATGTTTAGAGTTTAAAAAGTTATTTTCTAATGATTAAATGTTATTTTCCACAATAATTTATTTATTTAAAATTTATATATAATTATATTTATAAATGAAAATTACCTTCATTCTACTTGTAACACCAAAATATTTTTTGAAATATATTTTTTTTCAAATTAATTTGTCATTTTTGATATTGTTCAATTCACAGAACATTAAAGATTGATAATTTTACATTGAAGAACTATGAGTGGCTTTAGTTATACGCAGAACCAAGTTAATCGTGCACTACAAAAAACATAAACTATATCCTTCTTGATATGAAACAATAATATATGATTACATTACACAAGACAATTACTTTCCTCAATGTCTTGAGTTACACAAAATAACAAGTTTTCATGAACAATAGTATGTCATGAAAATTTCATTAGTTAATATAATAAGATATAACCTAGTTATTAAATTAGTAGTTATAAATAATATTAACTATTCTATGAAAATATATGTATTTAAAAATTTTAAATTTAATTTATAGGGTACCAATTAAATAGAAATGAATATTAAAACATATTGAATATAATATAAAGCATTATTTTTTTTAAGATCACAAAGATGTTTTACCCTAATAAAAAAATTAATAAAAATTAGTGATTTATATTAATATAATAAGTATGATATATATTCAATAAAATAATTTTTATATTAATAAAATATATTTTATTGAAATAATAAATCATTAAACCCAACTTTATGCTTAAAAACCAAAATATCTTTTAAGGCATTTTGTACATCTTTTAATAGAAAAACAATCTCAAATTCAATTTTTGGAAATTTTATATATTTAATATGTCAAAATAAAATTCATATTTAAAATAATAATATATAAATTAGTTTATTTTAAATTGTTTGGTATTTTTTGTGATGTTTTACCTTTATAATGAATTTGGAAAAATATTGAATTTTTGTTCAAAACTACATTCCATCTAATTTATTTATAGGGTAAAATCATATTTTAAATAAATTTAAATGTTTAATTAGTGAATATTTTTTTAAATTAGTACAATATATTTCATTGAGATCAATATGACTTTGAAATTGGGTATAAAAACTTAGAGAACTTTTGAATGTTTTTACTTTAAAAGGCCGCACTGTCGACCCGATTGAGGGATTAATTTTAACATTATTTATACAAGTTATGTGATTGGAATATGGAAAAATGGATTCCATATTTGGAATAATAATAATTTATAATTTATAATAATATCATCCTTGTTTTTGACCAAAAAATTAGATAATGTAATTAAAATTTATTACAATGATTAATGTTAAATTAATCTTTATAAGGAACTAAACCATAACATCAAGGCCCAAAATAAAATATAAAAAAGACCAAAATCCACTAAATGTATATATTTTGTCACTATTATTACTTGAATATACTTTGGATCATTATAGGATCCAATTTTAATATGAAAAATGGGTGGGGTTTCTCTTTCCCCAAACACTTCCAGAGTGTAACTCCTCCATCATTATAATAGGCCACCACCGCTCCCTCTTCTTTTCACCTCTAAAACCACTAGGCTTCGGGTAAGATATTCTTAAAAAATTATTAAAATTCCTAAATTCATTGACGAATCTCCCTTTAGGCTAAATGATATCGGATAATCCTTTTGAAAAAATCAATATGAGTTTCCTAATTAAGAGGTACCGTCTTATCACAAGCTCCATTCTTTTATTTTTTTATCCACCCCCTCGAAACTCCTTATTAGATGATTGTAAAAAAATCACTAATATACTGTGATTTATTATTCTATGGTTTCTACCTACACTTATACACCCTTCCATCTAACATGTAAAGAATATACTATTTATGTGTATGACGAACTACCACCTCAAGAAACAATGATTGATCATTTTTCCTTTTCCACCTCTCATGGTGGAAATAATGATGGAAACATTATTTATATATGTTATATATTATATTTGTTATTTATTTAATATTATTTAATTCTTTTACAAAATATATCTTTATACATTCATTTATCTGTAAATATAACAATTTCATTTCATGAAGTGTGGACTACTACCCCCTCAAAGCGACATGATTCATTCACACACATCATGGAATGTATTAAGAATGGATTTAGTCAAATTATATGACATATATTATATAATAATTCTAATTTAATAAAAATATATATATATATATACATATGTCATTTACCTTCATTCATTTATTACAATAATTAAAATATATATAATTTTCATGCATATGTAAGGCTTACTGTATCCATGAATTGTGTATTTGATTTCATGATTCTATATTATATAGATTATTATAATAAATATATAATAAATATAAATTTTATTTATATCATTTTTTATATTCTGAAAATCATGATAAAAGTATAAGGACCAAATATATAACAAATTAAGACACATGAAATGAACAAATAAGATATTACTAGATGTGAAACCTTAATATAGAATTATTAACAAGAGGGTAATAAAAGGTCATAATAAACCAAATATGGAATTATATATATTAATATAATTATGTAAATGTCATATAATTAATTTATATTTATTATACCAGTGTTTTGAACGAGTATGATGAGATAGAATACAAAAGGTAAAGGAATTTTATCTAACTTTTTATTTTAGTGAGATATATGCTTTAATAACTACCCATTCATTTTGTGTGGTGTGTATACTAAACACGAATGTATTATATGATGCTTATAAATAATATTATGGGTACATAAATATTTATTCAATGATCTTTCTATCATGGGATTTATGTTTCAAAAGTTTCCAAATCTATAATGTAATGTTGTCTTAATTTACCTTCTATGAGACACATTTCATGTTATGCATCTATATTTTTTATGAGGTATATATAAAAATTGAAAAGATAAATCATGAATATAATTATTTTATTGATATTTTATGGTCCATTTATTTTCATTTTATTTAATGGGGTGTACAGTATAATGTTACCACGTGGTAAGAGTTTATTGAAACAATGTCACCATTTTCCAAAATTGATTGTGTTTAAGATTCATTGATCAAATATTATTACCCATCAATCAAGAAATTTCATTAAATTAATTATTCTATGTTTATTCATGATTTATTCATTTATTTTATGATTTTATACTATTTTTTTACATAAAATATTTTCAAACATGTGTTTATGATATCCAGACTTTACCCTCCCTTCAGTGGAAAATATTGGTTCCTTCAAAACCATGTTTTCTAAAACGGGTTTCCAATAATATTCTTATATTATCCAATAATATTTAAAGTAATTTTTTTTATTTTTTGTCTTTTACCAAATTTTCTTAGGAATATTCTCTTCTCCATATTTATAAGACATTTTTCGTACATTTTTACTGTGAAAAATGAATTTTCATTTTACCTCGTATAACATGTATGTATTTACCTATAGTCATTTTATTAAGTTCTTTTTTATTTTTAAAGAGATTATGTTATGACTAGACCCTAGATATCAAAAATCCAGTGTCTACTATCAATTACATTGGCCTCATTACAATGAATCAAGTCCCAAAGTAACAAGATCTTAGTAGTCTTTGTAAACGAAATACATAAATGAGTCTTTTATTAAAAATAAAAACACTAATTATAAAATATATTTTTTTCATATTAAAAAAAATTACTTCAAGGATAACTTTACACATTCTATCAAATCCCATTATCTTCTTTCAAAGTACACTTATTGTATTCCTAGTAAAAGAAAAAAAAGAGGGGTGAGCTCAAAAAATTATTAAGGTTAAAATATAGTGCAAGAAATAATGAATCATTGGGAATATTCAATATAGAAAGTGAATAAATGAACAAATATTCCATATATTATATATAAATTTAATGTAAATTAATAAACAAAATTCATGGTGATAAGTATAAAATAATTCCATCAAATTACTAGATAAATAAAATTCAATATGGAATGTTATGAAAGAGAAACACATACCATCAAATCAATGAACTAAAATGAAATGTATTCGTAGATATTTTGATGAAAAATCCAATGGATGAATAATAACTGAAACAAAATTGTGGAAATTATTTCTTAATGTATATCATGTTTATGTAACATGAAAACCTATATCACCATGAACTTTCAGAAGCCCGTAAAAACTATGGATAAAAACCCATTTAATTTTCTCAAATTATTTGTCTTATGAGAGCCTTTTGATGCATCCGGGAGATATATAATTTCTTATCTCCCCCCATCATTTAAGATAGAATGAATTATTCATATTTAATAATTAAAATAAATAATATGCCTTATCAAATAACCATATTGAATGAGAAATATTGATTTATTATTTTTTCCTTAGTTAATCAAATAACTATCCAAGAAACAATCGATGTAACATTATATATGGATTTGGAAATACTAATATCCATTTTATGAGAATATTGATATGAAAGTAAATTTATAATTAAAAATGATTAAAATAAATTGACCTTTTCAAGATAAAATTAACCATTACAAAAGGAAATCAGATTGAAAAGATAATATCTAAGAAAATTATTTAGGGGAATAATATTTATACATTAAAAATTATCCCATACAACATCAAAAAATTTAAATCATAATCCCCCTGAAGTAATAATTTTTAAATAAAAAATAAAACACCATGAGAGTAAGTATATTCATTATATAACATGTCAAAAATTTACTATATACCCCAAAGAAAAGTGAATAGGTGGATTGTCAAAAACAAGTCTCAAAGGATTATAAATTGAGACAGAATTATCGTACATATGAATTGTATGAAAAGAATAATAGTAATTATAAAATAAAACATTTAAAATGAAATATTTTCTACAGAAAAATGATGATTCTATTAAATGAATTCTGGTAAATCTGTACATTCCATACTAGGTAAAAAAATATTCTTTTTTCCATGGTAAAAAGGTTATAAAATTCCTCATATGAAAATTAAAATATGATTACATTAAAGAAATTGTTAAATGAAAAAAACATAAAAAATCCATAAAAATAGTTTTCAAAAGGGTAAAAAAATTTAAAACATTTAATGAAAAACAAATTAGTGGAAAACTAGTTCACTGACTAAGGAGAGAAATGATGTTGAATTTTATTAAAATCATTTTCTAAAACACTTTGTGTACCATTGATGTCAAAATGTTACTAATACATGATAATGTTCATTACTAAAATAGGATATCAAAAATAAAATTTTTATTCTGACAATTATCCAACAAATTCTTTTAATGTAAATTTATCTTCTTACAATCTCAAATAATATGAGATTGTGAAATAAAACCATGAAAAGGATATAACATCTATAGAAAAAACAAAAATGAGACAATTATGGGTATCAAATGTAAATAAACACAAGGGAAATGTAAATAAAAAAATAGATAGTAAAAATTTATTATAGAAGTAATCTTATAATATTAATGACAATTAGTAAGTAATATAACTCAATGAAAATAAATTGAGGTTTGAAATTATATTCAACTTGGTAAATTTTAACACAATTACCATGAAACAATTCTTGAAATTAAAACTCAAAAATACCTTCAATAAATACTTATTCCTTATATTACATGTTAATTTCGTTTTACGTACCCCATATATTAGAAATTATGTGTAAAAACATTATGTATACGTCAAGGAATAAAATTGAACAAGAATCCATTACCTTGAGTTTTCTTTTCGGTGAATGTCCTTTAACTTCATGTATAATAAAATTATTTTATTTTTATAAGTTATTCTAAAAATTGTTCATGTTTATCATTAGTTTTATTTAACTTATTATTGTGTTGTGTACAACTACATAAACAATTATGTTTATGTCAGGTGTTTTGACCAAATTTAGTTTATGTGTCAAAAATGACTTTGGTATGTTACTATTGTCAAATGTGTCATTTTATAAAATATCCATCATAATAATCATGAAATAATTAATATATTTATTCATAAATTATACATTAAAAACCTATCATTATATATGGTAATGAAAATTGATCCAACATTATAATCATGGAGAGGGTAGGCTATATGCAAGCATGAGTAACATTCACATTTTTCAATGATTGTTGTGGGATGAAATTATGTAACAAAAATATTTCAAGAATGATAATTATATAATAAATAAAATATTATTTAGTCATATATATTTATATATATAATTCTGTGACATAGAAGGAATCACGTCACGTCGAGGAGGTGTTAGTCCACACGTCCATGAATGACGTTATCACTTTTTAAGTTTGTGAAAGGGTTATAAAGAATATGATATATATTATATATCATGTAATATAATTATATTATGAATATAATATATTATTTTTTATGTTAATTTTTTTTAATTAAAACTATACTTTTTATATTCTATGTATCTTTTGAACGAATAACATCACTTTGAGGGGGTGGTGGTCCGCACTTCTACAAACGACTGTATCATTTTAACCAAAAATAGATCATATAATGACTTGTGTTTTAAAATAAATAAATAAGATTAAATACATGATAAATAACATATATATCATATATATTCCTAGAGTTTCCCTCACAATTTCCACCATGAGAGGTGGTAAAGGAAAATGAATAATCATCATTTACTAAGATTATATTTCACCATACACATTAACAGTACATTCGTTACCCATTACATGGAAGTGTGTGTAAGTGTATGTTTAAACCATAAAATAAAAACATCCTTGTATGTTTATGATACCGGTATTATTTTTTTATCATGAAATATGGATAATTTAAGGAGTGTATAATAGAAATAAAATTAAGGAGCATTAGGAAAGATGTTACCTCGTATTCAGGTAACTCCTTTTGATTTTCACCATAAGAATTTCATGGATTTCATTATACCCAAATCAAGGCTTAAATATGTATGATAGGGATGTTTTGGAGTTAATTTGGTAGATATTTTCCAAACTTATGTGTCTTGAAATCTATGAGGAAGTGGAATGAATGGAGACCTTTTATAATGGATGAGGAGTGGTATATTTGTCATATTTTAAAAGAAAGGAACCCCACCAACATTGTTTTGTTTAATGTCATTCAATAATTCTGAACATTTTATCCAAGGGATTGTAACACCCCAAGATTGCATAGTGTGTTATTTTTTCAAAATAATTCAATTACTTGCACTACACGCAACACCGAGTTCAAGCACACCGTGACTTACCAAACAAGCCGTTAGAAACAGGTTATGAATAGTATTAACTAAATTTTAAACTTTATATAATCCCTATAATTTTAGAATCTACATTATGAGTTTCTTAGACATAATGTAAGAACAAATTTATTTTCAGTATTGCACTTTTACCAACTTTAATAGTGAACCATTTTTAAATCCAATATTTTAAACTTTTATATATTCTATTGGACTAAATAAATTTATATAGAATGGGTACATAAAAAAATCTACAATGTAACACCCCAAGCTTCCACAGTACGCTTCTGTTTGAATAATACAGTAGCGTGTGTTGTACGCAACTTCGAGTTCTAACACACACCACAACCAATCAAACAAGCCGTTATGAATAGTAATAACTAATTTTGGAAATTTTATAAATTATATTTCTCAAAATGGAATTCATTTTTGGATTCGGAATATCGAAATTAGCCTAGGGTAAAAATTTGGTACTTTTCGGATAACATTCATTTTATGATGAATAGTGAAAATTACAAAATTTTAATTAAAAACAACTTTTTCAATCAAAATAATTAATATTGATAAATTATAAATTTGAGTGGTTTTAAAGTATATTTAGAATATATTTTTACCATTTAATTCAATGTTTTTCGTTGGACATAATTTCACAATTAAACCATACATAAACAAGTGCCAAACTTTTGATAGTTATTATCTCTTAAAACACGCTTTTTGTTTGAACAACGAGAATTAATTTTAAATTAATTTCTGCCACTTCTGTGTTTTGAATTTGGAAAAATGGATTCCATATTTGGAATCAGGATGTTCATATTGTGTAAATATGTAACTTTTATTTTTAGACATTTTGAATAATTAGTCCGGTAAATATTTTATTTACCATGGTTAAGGGTAAATCTGGTAAGTAAAGGTTAAAAAATAATATTATAATAATACTAAATTACCCTAAAACATGTCCTAACCTTATTTTTGGATACATTTCCGACCATGGGCATCTTTGGGTCTATTTTAGGACCCCATGGTGCCACTTGTAGGTGATAGGGAGACTTTATTTTAATTAAGTTAAAATAAGTACAAAAATGAGAAAAGCATAGATCCTTTAGAAAAACAACTTTTACATAGGGTTATATATGTTGGAATTTCGACTATAAATATTCATTAGAAATATAAAAAGATTTAATACATAATGATAATTTATTTATAATTTATAGACATTAAATAAGTTAATTTATTTATGACACAATGATGATGCAGTAATTACCATAATAGTGAAACATTAAAATAATTGATATTATAAATACCCAAATAAATATAATATGAGACTTTTAATTAATTAAACTAATCTTATAAGATAATATGACATATTAGGATTGATATTAATTGACCTTTTTTGAAGTAATCATTCTGTTATAAGTTTCACAAAAATCAACTATTGAATAGTGTCAAAATTGACATAAAAGAGTTTTTAAAACAAATATTATATTATTAATTGATATTAAATGTCTAAAAATCTAAGGTTCGGCAAGGAGACTTATATCATGATAGGTGTATCATTAATTTACCACTTGGGGGGTCCCTTGGATGTATATAGTATGTTTATTAACTATATAATATAAAAATACAAACTGACATGGTAAATGTCGAACTAATTAACTAAGAGTTAAAACTAAAAGATAAGGTTAATATAGTGACCCAAACCTGTCTAAGTTATATTTGTTGAATTTTTTTAGACCTATACCCACCTTAAACTTTGAATAATCAACTTTTGAGCCATTATAAACCGAATATGAATTTATTATAAATTAATATTTCTAGCTTTTCCAAATGTGCCCCTCACCCCTCTTATAAAAGGGCACTCCTCCTTCTAATTTCTTCACACCTTCGAAGACTTTTGGTTCATCCAACCAATGACCAAATACTCTCTCAACTTCCCTCACTACAACCTAGATGCAATAGTTTGATCAGAAAGCCAACCTATGGAGCCCTTTTGATCAAATGAAAAGGAAGAACCCGAAGAAGAGGTTGTGTTTTCACCACCCCTTTTCAAGTTCCTTTCTTCTTCCACTTCTTCTTTCTTTGTTATTACCATTCTAAAATAATAACTCCAGTATCTTATATATACTGTGATGTTATTATAAATATGGTACGACCATATTCAGTATTCTATCCACCCTTTGAATAACATGTCACCATACGTGCGTACGTACGGCTTACCGTCTCCACGTCGTGGTGTAATTGTTATTCAATAAATTATTCTTTGGATGGGTATAATAATGATGTGTAATTCATGTAAATAATAAATTTAACTTGATAATGATTCTGTATATATTATATACCATACATTTATTTATTTTTTTAATATCAAAAGAATGATATTGTCACTGGTGCGTCCGTACGGACTACCGTCTCCACGAATGCGATGAGATTCATTCTCCACATATCCATTCAAGTATAATTATCATTTAATGATTTAAAAATAAATTTTAAGGACTTGATATCATTCTAGATATGAATAAGATACAACCTATCCCTGACAAACATGACTTATGTAACAAAACATATAAAAGAAAATGAGTAAGTTAACACCCGAAACGACGATAATACTAAGATATTATTAACAAAGAAATGTTAAATGATCATATATGATATCATATTAATATATATGATTCTTGTATAATTTAATAAAAATTATTTCAAAATTATTCAGTAGGTTAACCTACCCTTAACCAAGGAAAAGTACAAGGTAAGGGTTTATTTCACAATCTTTTCATTATCCGAGGTTGTTTATACGTAATAATCTACTGGGATTTCTTTATCATCCACATCCATGATTCTTCGAAATGTATTTCAAAACATTTTTACTATTTACAAAGAATATGGGTTAAATTCATTTATACCCTTATGTGTTTTTAAAGGAATCTTTCCGTCATTTTCCAAACAAGGCACTTTTTACCTTTCGACAAATTTATGGTAAGAATGCTTTTTTAACTTATACGACGGGTGCAGATATTTACCACCGTTATAAAATTATCAAAGCATCCCTTAAAAGATTATAATAATATTTTAAAAGTAAATATTTTATTTTATAATTATGTGAGTTTTAAATGATTTCAAATTGATTATTTTAAGAATTTTTGAAAGGTACTCTTTATCAAGATCATAATTTTAAATGTTTTAAAGATTTATCTTTCTAAATTTTTTTAATTAATGTCCACGTTTTCAAAATGATTTTAAGGATTTATTTATATGGACATGAATGTTTTGAAATGATTTTTATTTTGAAAAGTTTCAAAGTGGTATGGGACACTTTGATTCAAAAATATATTTTAAATTACTTCCTTTATAAATGTGTGACTTTTCCATGATTTCGAGAAAAGAGATATTTCTCTCAAATAGTTTTGATTTCATCTATGTCAACAACCTTTGATGGATTTTAATCTTATTTGAAGTTGATTTATTATGATACAAAACATTTATATTGTATTGAAGGTTTTGTGATATGTTTGACTATGGATGTGCTATTTTTATACCATTCATGGTTTATGGTGAAAATATTGACATTTTGTATGCTAGTTTTAATACGAATGTTTATGTTATGTTTAAACCTTTTCATATGGGAATGCATTGGACTTAATATGTGATGGGTGGAGCCCGCTATAGCTTCTCAATGCATCGGTAGGTCTCATGAGACAAACTAGTGTCTTGGCACAAGGCCTTGGAAAAATCTTATTTGTAGTCTTGGCACGAGGCCTTGGCTATGTGGTTTTGATAGTCTGGAATTATGCATTCCATAATTATAAAAGTGGTTATTGATATTGCATGTGATTATTCGATTAGTAGAATATCCATGTCAATAAGTTAATGGTGTTATTTCATTTTACTTTTGCCATACTATGTTGAAGTTCAAGTTTAAAAGGCTTTTGTTTTAGTTATAATTTGCCTTAAATTTTTATTCTTATTTATGAATGTTTCCGCTTTATTGTTATCCTTACTGGTCATTTGAGCTCACCCCTTTTCTATGTATTATTTTTCACAGGATGTGAAGAAGTAATTTATGAATGACCTACAGGGATAGTATGTGGGGATATGAGTGTGGAATATGGAGAAAATATATTATTGTATCTTTTCACTTATTGATGTAATGTAAAACTTTATGAATATATCTAGTGCTTCCAAGGATACTGAACCAATCGGTCTTTCAAGATTTGATCTTTCTTGTGATCATGCCAATGTTATGTAATAATGCACCAACTCTGGGTAACTAGGTTCGGGGTGTTATAGTTGATATCTGAGGAAGTTTAGTAAAAACCTCGGAAGCTAGACTTAGATAAACACTAATTAGAGCACGTAGACCTAAGATGAACTTTGAGGATTAGTATAGAAGAACTTCCTAGAATTTTGGTATTGTAGAGATTTTGTGAGTTTTCCAAGCAATACATCCCTATATGGATATGAGCTAGTAGAGGCGACTCTGGTACAGATGTACCTAGGGGTAAAACCCAAAAACACCGCATTGAGGTAGACTCGAACGGGAACTGGTGCACAACAATGGGCCTTGCTGCACTCTTGGTTACGACACTCCCAGGGGATATGCTTAGGATAACTCTAATTTTCTTTAAAAATCATTATGAAGGGTTTATGAGTATATAAATCCTCAAAGAAAACATTTTTATGATTATGGATTATCTCTATAAAATATTTAATTTATGTTATGTGTTTTAAAAGTTTGGGATTATGTATTGTTTTTCATAAACTAATCTAGTGTATTCCATTGTTTAGAAATGGCACCCAGTAGAAGGAATGAGAACTTCGGCATTTCACATGGTCCAAAGAGAAAGAAGGATCATATCTTTCATTGCCTTAAGCCAGAATTTATAAGAGAAATAGACTCCCATGTATTATCATCATATGAAGAAATAATATCATCTTTTGATTAGATAAGTAAAGAGTTTACTGAGTCCTATGTCTTTGAGGAGAATCAAGAGAAGAAAAGTATGGAAGAGAGAAAGATGGGAAAAGGGAAAAAGGAAAAAAAGAATTTTCCAATATGTGATAACTGTGGGAAGAAACACCCTGGAACTTTTCTAAAAGGAATGAGAGTTTTTTATAAGTGTAGAGGAAAAGGGAACATAGTACGTGACTTCAAGGGTAAGAAAATGGTTTCAAATGTACAGTGCTTCATTTGCAAGGAGTTTGGACACTACGCGAACCTATGTCCCAGTCATCGGACTCTGCCGCACATGATGCTATTGGATAATAATCAGGTAATGATACTGCCACAGATGAAAAAGAATGATTAGAGTTCTTATGTTGATTATGTCATTTGAGTGTTGTATCAACAATGTAGTTGTTATAATAATTATGGAGTATATAAAGATTGTATTGTAGTCCTATTGCATTAAGGACTTGAGATTGTGTGGAACAAAGAAAAGCGACTCAATAGCAGGATAAATTTCTGGAAAATATATGGTTGAGAGAATGATAAACCATAATATAGTTCTGATACCGAGGTAGTGATTTTGGAATAATACATGATTGATTTGGATAAATTAATTGGATATTCTTGACTACCTTGAAACAGATTAATGATTTGTATATTCCATCATTTTTGTGGTTTAAATTTTTTTTGGATTGCAGGAGTATATCTATTATTCGTTAAGGAATAAGGGATCGTGAATGTAATCAATAAAGTTTTATGGTAATTCAGGATGTTGCAATGTTTTAAAATAATACACGATGAAGGTGATCACATATTATTACGAGGCAAAAAAAAGGATCTTCATTGTGTTTACCTTCCTTATAAATTTTGGACTGATGTATTTTGGATAGTTCTAGTTTGGATTATTTTGGATTCCCAAAAAAGGACAACCCGGAGGTCGAGCGGCAACCCGTCACGTCTGGCAAGGCAGCGAGACTTGAACCCACAACCGAAGGGTGACAAGGGTGTATCACCTACCACTGACCCACGTGATGTCCTAGTTTGAATAATGTCGTTTTTTAATGGTTCTTCTAGATGAATTATAAATTCATTTTTTTAAGCCTATACGAATAGAATAAATAGAATATTATTTTTAAGTTCTATTATCTTTTAGAGTGAAAGATGAGTTTGTGGTAGAAATTAGTTAAAGGATGGAACTCTACTTGTCAAGAATATATATTTTTTTCTTCTCTTATTCTATGAATAAATTAATTCTTATACTTTATTTAAGGAATCCTAAAACCAAAAATATGTTATCCTAATACCCTATGTTTTGTTGAACCAATGGTATTTCAAATCATCATGGATTGATGAATTTAAGGACCTCAATTTTATACTTGTTTGTGATTGATGACCTCAATCACTACCTATAAATATTTACATTTTCCTCCAATTATATGTCACTAATTTCCACTAATGTTCTCCTAATCGAGATCATAATTTGGTGGTGACTCTTTCAATTCTCTTTTTCTCATATTAAGACTAAATTTTAGTAACCCAATTTCCGATGTGGGTTTTCCCACAAGTATATTTCTATTTTCAACCTTTTATTTTCGATTAACAATTTCAGATTGCGATGACGCAATTTTTTTAAGGAGGGGAGAATTTAACACCCCAAGATTGCATATTGTGTTATTTCTTCAAAATAATTCAATAACATGAACTACACACAACACCGAGTTCAAGCACACCGTGACTTACCAAACAAGCCGTTAAAAAGAGGTTATGATTAGTATTAACTAAATTTTAAACTTTATATAATCCCTAAGATTTTAGAATCCATATTATGAGTTTCTTAGAAATAATGTAAGAACAAATTCATTTTCAGTGTTGCACTTTTTCCAACTTCAATAGTGAACCCTTTTTAAATCCAATATTTTAAACTTTTATATATTCGATTTGACTAAATAAATTTATTTAGAATGGGGACATAAAACAAATCTACAATGTAACACCCCAAGCTTCCACAGTACGCTTCTCTTTGAATAATACAGTAGCGGGTGTTGTACGCAACATCGAGTTCTAACACACACCGCAACCAATCAAACTAGCTGTTATGAATAGTAATACCTAATTTTTGAAATTTTATAAATTATATCTCTCAAAATGGACTTCATTTTTGGATTCGGAATATCGAAATTAGCCTAGGGTGAAAATTTTGTACTTTTCGGATAAATTTTATTTTTTGATGAATAGTGAAAATTACTAAATTTTAATTAAAAACAACTTTTTTAATCAAAATAATTAATATTGATAAATTATGAATTTGAGTTGTTTTAAAGTATATTTATAATTCATTTTTACCATTTAATTAAATGTTTTTCATTGGACATAATTTCACAATTAATCCAGACATAAACAAGTGTCAAACTTTTGATAGTTATTATCTCTTAAAAACACGCTTTTTGTTTTAACAATAGGAATTAATTTTAAATTAATTTCTGCCACTTCTATGTTTTGAATTTGGAAAAATGGATTCCATATTTTCAATCAGGACGTTCATATTGTGTAAATAGGTAACTTTTATTTTTAGACATTTTGAATAATTACTGCGGTAAATATTTTATTTACCATGGTTAAGGGTAAATCCGGTAAATAAGGGTTATCAAATAATATCATAATAATACTAAATTAGCCTAAAAAGTGTCCTAACCTTATTTTTGGATACATGTCCGACCGTGGGCATCTTTGGGTTGATTTTGGGACCCCATGGTGCCACTTGTAGGTGATAGGGACACTTTATTTTAATTAAGTTAAAATAAGTACAAAAATGACATAAGCATAGATCTTTTAGAAAAACAATTTTTAAATAGGGCTATATATGTTGGATTTTCGACTATAAATATTCATTAGAAAGTTAAAATTATTTAATACATAATGATAATTTATTTATAATTTTTAGATATTAAATAAGTTAATTTATTTATGACACAATGATGATGCAGTAATTACCAAAATAGTGAAACATTAAAATAATTGATATTATAAATACACAAATAAATATTATATGAGACTTTTAATGAATTAAACTAATTTTCTAGGATAATATGACATATTAGGATTGATATAATTGACCTTTTTTGAAGTAATCATTCTGTTATAAGTTTCACAAAAATCAACTATTGAATAGTGTCAAAATTGACATAAAAGAGTTTTTAAAACAAATATTATATTATTTATTGATATTAAATTTTTAAAAATATAAGGTTCGGACAAGGGACTTATATCATGATATTTTTATCATTAATGGACCACTTGGGGGTCTCTTGGATGTATATTGTATGTTTATTAACTATATAATATAAAAATACAAAGTGACATGGTAAATGCAAAACTAATTAACTAAGAGTTAAAACTAAAATATAAGGTTAATATAGTGACCAAAACCTGTCTGAATTATATTGGTTGAATGTTTTGTAACCTATCCACACATTAAAATTTTAATAATCAACTTTTGAGCCATTAGAAACCGAATATGAATTTATTATAAATTAATATTTCTAGCTTTTCCAAAGGTGTCCCTCACCCCTCTTATAAAAGGGCACTCCTCCTTCTCATTGCTTCATACCATAATAGACTTTTGTTTTGGAAACCCCTACCCAAATACTCTATAAACATCCCTAAATAAAACCTAGATTCCATAGTTTGATCATAAATCCAACCTATGATGCCCTTTTGGTCAAATCAAAAGGAAGAACCCGAAGAAGAGGTAATGTTTTCACCACCCCTTTTCAAGTTCCTTTCTTCTTCCACTTCATCATTCTTTGTTATTACCATTATAAAATAATAACTCAAGTATCTTATATATACTGTGATGTTATTATAAATATGGTACAACCATATTCAGTATTCTATCCAGCCTTTGAATAACATTTCACCATACGTGCGTATGTACGGCTTACCGTCTCCGCGTCGTGGTGTAATTGTTATTCAATTAATTATTATTTGGATGGGTATAATAATGATGTGTAATTCATGTAAACAGAAAATTAAACATGATAATCATTCTGTATATATGATATACCATCCATTTATATATTATTTTTATATCAAAAGAATGATATTTTCGCTCGTGCATACGTACGGACTACCGTCTCCACGAACGCGATGAGATTCATTCTCCATCGTATCCATTGAAGTATAATTATCATTTGACGATTTAAAAATAATGTTTAAGGAATTTATATCGTTCTAGATATGAATAAGATATAACCTATCCATGAAAAACATGGCTTACATAACAAAACATATAAAAGCAAATGAGTAAGTTAACACCCGAAACGACGATAATACAAAGATATTATTAACAAATCAATGTTAAAGATCATATATGATATCATATTAATATATATGATTCTTTTATAATTTAATAAAAATTATTTCACCATTATAAAGAAGGCTAACCTACCCTTAAACAAGGATAAGTACAAGGTAAGGGTTTATTTCCCAATCTCTTCATTATCCGAGGTTGTTTATACGTAAAAATCTACTGGGATTTCTTTATCATCCACATCCATGTTTCTTAGAAATGTATTTCAATACATTTTTACTATTTACAAAGAATATGGGTTAAAGTCATTTATACCCTTATGTGTTTTTAATGGAATATTTCCGTCATTTTTTAGACAAGGCACTTTTTACCTTTCGACAAGTTTATGGTAAGAATGTTTTATATAACTTATACGGCGGGTGCGGCTATTTACCACCATTATAAAATCGTCAAATATTCCCTTACAAGCTTATAAGAATATTTTCAAAGTAAATTTTTTATTTTATAATTATGTTACTTTTAAATGATTTCAAAATGAATATTTTCAGAATTTTTTAAAGGTACTCTTTATCAAGATCATAATTTTAAATGATTTAAAGATTTTTCTTTCTAAATATTTTTAATTAATGTCCATGTTTTCAAAATGATTTTAAGGATATATTTATATGGACATAAAGGTTTTGAAATGGTATTTCTTTTTAAAAGTTTCAAAGTGGCATGGAACACTTTGATTCAAAAATATATTTTAAATTATTTCCTTTATAAATGTGTGACTTTTCCATGATTTTGAGAAAAGAGATATTACTCTCAAATATTTTTGATTTCATCTATGTCAACATCCTTTGATGGAATTTAAGCTTATTTGAAGATGATTTATTATGATACAAAACTTTTATATTGTATTGAATGTTTTGTGATATGTTTGACTATAGATGTGCTATTTTTATACCATTCATGGTTTATGGTGAAAATATTGACATTTCTTATTCTAGTTTTAATATGAACGTTTATGTTATGTTTAAAACTTTTCATATGGGAATGCATTGGACTTAATAAGTGATGGGTGGAGCCCACTATAGCTCCTCGATGCATCGGTAGGTCTCGTGAGACAAACTAGTGTCTTGGCACAAGGCGTTGGCAAAATCTTATTTGTAGTCTTAGCACGAGGCCTTGGCTATGTGGTTTTGATATTCTGGCATAATGCATTCCATCCTTATGAAAGTGGTTATTAATATTTCATGTGATTATTCGATTAGTAGAATATCAATGTCAATAAGTTAATGGTGTTATTTCATTTTACTTTTGACATACTATGTTGAAGTTCAATTTTAAAAGACTTTTGTTTTAGTTATACATTGCCTTAAATTTTTATTCTTATTTATGAAAGTTTCCGCTTTATTATTATCCTTACTGGGTATTTGAGATCACCCCTTTTCTATGTTTTATTTTTCACAGGATGTGAAGAAGTAATTTATGAATGACCTACAGGGATAGTATGTGGGGATATGAGTGTGGAATATGGAGACAATATATTGTTGTAGCTTTTCACTTATTGATGTAATGTAAAACTTTATGAATATATCTAGTGCTTCCAAGGATACTAAACCAATATGTCTTTCTAGATTTGATCTTTCTCGTGATCATGCCAATGTTATGTAATAATGCACCGACTCTGGGTAACTGGGGTCGGGGTGTTACAGTTGGTATCAGAGGAAGTTTAGTACAAACCTTGGAAGCTAGATTTAGATAAACTCTGATTAGAGCACATAGACCTAAGATGAACTTTGAGGATTAGTATAGAAGAACTTCCTAGAATTTTGGTATTGTAGAGATTTCGTGAGTTTTCCGAGCAATACATCCACGTCTGGATACGAGCAGTTAGAGGCGGCTCTGGAACAGATATACCTAGGGGTAAAACCCAAAAACACCACATTGAGCTAGACTCGAACGAGAACTGGTGCACGACAACGGGCCTTGATGCACACTTGGTTACGACACTCCTGGGGGATATGCATAGGATAAATCTCATTTTCTTTACAAATCATTATGAAGGGTTTATGAGTATATACATCCTCAAAGAAAACATTTTTATGATTATGGATTATATCCATAAAATATTTAATTTATGTTATGTGTTTTACAAGTTTGGGATTAGGTATTGTTATTCATAAACTAATCTAGTGTATGCCATTGTTTAGAAATGGCGCCCAGTAGAAGGAATGAGAACTTCAGCATTGCACATGATCCAAAGAGAAAGAAGGATCATATCTTTCATGGCCTTATTCCATAATTTATAAGAGAAAAAGTCTCCCATTTATTATCATCATATGAAGAAATAATATCATGTGTTGATAAGATACGTAAAGAGTTTACTGAGTCCTATGGCTTTGATGGGAATCAAGAGAAGAAAAGGATGGAAGAGAGAAAGATGGGTAAAGGGAAGAGGGAAAAGAAGAATTTTCCCATATGTGATAACTGTGGGAAGAAACACCCTGGAACTTTCCTAAAAGGAATGGGAGTTTGTTATATGTGTGGAGGAAAAGGGCACAAAGTACATGACTGCAAGGGTAAGAAAATGGTTTCAAATGTACAATGCTTCATTTGCAAAGAGTTTGGACACTACGCGAACCTATGTCCCAGTCATCAGACTATGCTGCAAATGATGCTATTGGATAATAATCAAGTTATGATACTACCACAGATGAAAAGGAATGATTAGAGTTCTTATGTTGATTATGTCATTTGAGTGTTGTATCAACAATGTACTTGTTATAATAATTATGGAGTATATAAGGATTTTACTGCAGTATTGTTTCATTAAGGACTTGAGATTGTGTGGAAGAAAGAAAAGTGGCTCAATAGAAGGATAAATTTCTAGAAAATATATGGTTGAGAGAATGATAAACCATAATATAGTTCTAATACCGAGGTAGTTATTTTGGAATAATACATGATTGATTTTGATAAATTATATTGGATATTCTTGACTACCTTGAAACAGATTAATGATTTGTATATTCCATCATTTTTGGGGTTTAAAACATTTTTGGATTGAAGGAGTATATCTATTATTCTTTAAGGAATAAGGGATCATGAATGTAATCAATAATATTTTATGGTAATTCCGGATGTTAGAGTGTTTTAAAAGAATACACGATGAAGGTGATCACATGTTATTATGTGGCAAAAAATGATATTCATTGTGTTTACCTTCCTTATAAATTTTGGACTGAAGTATTTTGGATAGTTCTAGTTTTGATTATTTTGGATTTCTAAAAAAGGACAACACGGAGGTTGGGCGGCAACCCATCGCGACCGGCAAGGCTGTGAGACTTGAACCCACAACCAAAAGGCAACAAGGGTTTATCACCTACCACTGACCCACGTGATGTCCTAGTTTGAATAATGTCATTTTTAATGGTTCGTCTAGATGAATTATAAATTCATTTTTTAACCTTATACGAATAGGATAAATAGAATATTATTTTTATGTTCTATTATCTTTTAGAGTGAAAGGTGAGTTTGTGGTAGAAATTAGTTAAAGGATCGAACTCTACTTATCAAAAATATATTTTTTTCTTCTCTTATTCTATGAAGAAATTAATTCTTATACATTATTTAAGGAATACTAAAACCAAAAATGTGTTATCCTAATACCCTATGTTTTGTTGAACCAATGGTATTTCAAATCATCATAGATTGATGAATTTAAAGACAACAATTTTACACTTGTTTGTGATTGATGACCTCAATCACTACCTATAAATATTTACGTTTTTCATCCAATTATATGTCTCTAATTTCCACTAATGTTTTCCTAATCGAGATCATAATTTGGTGGTGACCCTTTCAATTCTCTTTTCCTCATATTAAGAATAAATTTTAGTAACCCGATTTCCGATGTGGGTTTTCCCACAAATATATTTTCTATTTTCAACCTTTTATTTTAGAAGAACAATTTCAAATTATGAGGACGCAATTTATTGAAGGAGGGGAGAATGTAACACCCCAAGATTGCATAGTGTGTTATTTCCTCAAAATAATTCAATAACTTGCACTACATGCAATACCGAGTTCAAGCACACCGTGACTTACCAAACAAGCCGTTAAAGAGAGGTTATGAATAGTATTAACTAAATTTTAAACTTTATATAATCGCTATAATTTTAGAATCCATATTATGAGTTTCTTAGACATAATGTAACAACAAATTCATTTTCAGTATTGTACTTTTACCAACTTTAATACTGAACCCTTTTTAAATACAATATTTTAAACTTTAATATATTCAATTTGACTAAATAAATATATTTATAATGGGGACATAAAAAAAATCTACAATGTAACACCGCAAGCTTCCACGGTGCGGTCTCTTTGAATAATACAGTAGCGTGTGTTGTACGCAACTTCGAGTTCTAACACACACCACAACCAATCAAACTAGCCGTTCTGAATAGTAATACCAAATTTTTGAAATTTTATAAATTATATCTCACAAAATGTACTTCATTTTTGGATTCGGTATATCAAAATTCACATAGGGTTAAAATTTGGTACTTTTCGGATAACTTTCATTTTTTGACGAATAGTGAAAATTACTAAATTTTAATTAAAAACATCTTTTTTAATCAAAATAAATAATATTGATAAATTATGAATTTTAGTGGTTTTAAAGTATATTTAGAATATATTTTTACCATTTAATTCAATGTTTGTCATTGGCCATAATTTTACAATTAAACCAGACATAAACAAGTTCCATACTTTTGATAGGTATTGTCTCTTAAAAACACGCTTTTTGTTTTAACAACGAGAATTAATTTTAAATTAATTTCTGCCACTTATGTGTTTGGAATTTGGAAAAATGGATTCCATATTTGGAATCATAATTTTCATATTGTGTAAATTGGTAAATTTTATTTTTAGAAATTTTGAATATTTACTGCGGTAAATATTTTATTTACCGTGGTTAAGGGTAAATCCAGTAAATAAGGGTTAAATAATAATATTATAATATTACTAAATTACCCTAAAACGTGTCCTAACCTTATTGGTGGATACATGTCAGACCATGGGCATCTTTGAGTCTATTTTGGGACCCCATGGTGCCACTTGTAGGTGATAGGGACACATTATTTTAATTATGTTAAAATAAGTACAAAAATGACTTGAGAATAAATCATTTAGAAAAACAATTTTTACATAGGGTTGTATATTTTGGATTTTCGACTATAAATATTAATTATAAAGATAAGAATATTTTCTACATAATTATAATTTATTTATAATTTTTAGACATTAAATAAGTTAATTTATTTATGACACAATGATGATGCAGTAATTACCATAATAGTGAAAAATTAAAATAATTGATATTATAAATACCAAAATAAATATAATATGAGACTTTTAATGAATTAAAATAATTTTATAGGATAATATGACATATTAGGATTTATATAATTGACTTTTTTAGAAGTAATAATTCTGTTATAAGATTCACAAAAATCAACTATTGAATAGTGTCAAAATTAACATAAAAGTGTTTTTAAAAAATATATTATATTATTTATTGATATTAAATTTCTAAAAACCTAAGGTTCGGCCAAAAGACTTATATAATGATAGGTGTATCATTAATGGACCACTTTTGGTTCTCTTTTATGTATATAGTATGTTTATGAACTATATAATATAAAAATACAAAGTGACATGGTAAAATTCAAACTAATTAACTAAGAGTTAAAACTAAAAGATAAGGATAATATAGTGACCGAATCCTTTAAAAATTATATTGTTTGAATTTTTTGAGACTTATCCACACCGTAGAAGCCTTTTGGTTCGGCCAACCCCTACCCGAATTCTCTCTCAACTTCCCTCACTACAACCTAGATGCCATAGTTTGATCATAAATCCATCCTAAGGAGCCCTTTTCATCAAATCAAAAAGAAGAACCCAAAGAAGAGGTAATGTTTTCACCACCCCTTTTCAAGTTCCTTTTTTCTTCCACTTCATCTTTCTTTGTTATTACAATTCTAAAATAATAAATCCAGTATCTTATATATACTGTGATGTTATTATGGACATGGTACAACCATATTCAGTATTCTATCCACCCTTTGAATAACATGTCACCATATGTGCGTACGTACGACTTACCGTCTCCACGTCGTGGTGTAATTGTTATTCATTAAATTATTATTTGGATGGGTATAATAATGATGTGTAATTATTTTAAATAATAAATTGAACATGATAATTATTCTGTATATACGATATACCATCCATTTATATATTATTTTAATATCAAAAAAATGATATTGTCGCTCATGCGTACGTACGGACTACCATCTCCACGAACTCGATGAGATTCATTCTCCATCGTATCAATTCAAGTATAATTACCATTTGATGATTTAAAAATAATGTTTAAGGACTTGATATCATTCTAGATATAAATAAGATACAACCTATACATGAAATACATGGATTACATAACAAAAAATATAAAAGAAAATGAGTAAGTTAACACCCGAAACGATGATAATACTAAGATATTATTAACAAAGAAATGCTAAAAGATCATATATGATATCATATTAATATATATGATTCTTGTATAATTTAATAACAATTATTTCACCATTATACAGGAGGTTAACCTACCCTTAACCAAGGAAAATTACAAGGTAAGGGTTTATTTCGCAATCTCTTCATTATCCGAGGTTGTTTATACGTAATAATCTACTGGGATTTCTTTATCATCCACATCCATGTTTCTTCGAAATGTATTTCAATTTTTTTACTATTTACAAAGAATATTGGTTAAAGTAATTTATACCCTTATGTGTTTTTAAAGGAATCTTTCCATCGTTTTCCAAACAAGGCACCTTTTACCTTTCGACTAATTTAAGGTAAGAATGTTTTTTTAACTTATACGGTGTGTGCAGCTATTTACCACCGTTATAAAATCGTCAAAGCTTCCATTACAAGCTTATAAGAATATTTTCAAAGTAAATGTTCTATTTTATAATAATGTGACTTTTAAATGATTTAAAAATGAATATTTTAAGAATTTTTGAAAGGTACTCTTTATCAAAATCATAATTTTAAATGTTTTAAAGATTTATCTTTCTAAATATTTTTAATTAATGTCAATGTTTTCAAAATGATATTAAGGATTTATTTAAATGGACATGAAGGTTTTGAAATGATATTTCTTTTGAAAAGTTTCAAAGTGTTATGGGACACTTTGATTCAAAAATATCTTTTAAATTACTTCCTTTATAAATGTGTGATTTTTCAATGAGTTCGTGAAAAGAGATATTTCTCTCAAATAGTTTTTATTTCATCTATGTCAACATCCTTTGATGGATTTTAAGCTTATTTGAAGTTGATTTATTATGAAACAAAAATTCTATATTGTATTGAAGGTTTTGTGAAATGTTTGACTATGGATGTGCTATTTTTATACCATTAATGGTTTATGGTGAAAATATTTACATTTCGTATGATAGTTTTAATAATAATGTTTATGTTATGTTTAAAACTTTTCATATGGGAATGCACTGGACTTAATATGTGACGGGTGGAGCCCGCTATAGCTCCTCGATGCATCGGTAGGTCTCATGAGAAAAACTAGTGTCTTGGCACAAGGCATTGGAAAAATCTTATTTGTAGTCTTGGCACGAGGGCTTGGATATGTGGTTATGATAGTCTAGAATTATGAAATCCATCATTATGAAAGTGGTTATTGATATTGCATGTGATTATTCGATTAGTAGAATATCCATGTGAATATGTTAATGGAATTATTTCATTTTACTTTTTCCATACTATGTTGAAGTCCAAGTTTAAAAGGCTTTTGTTTTAATTATACATTGCCTTAAATTTTTATTCTTATTTATGAAAGTTTCCGCTTTATTGTTATCCTTACTGGGCATTTGGGCTCACCCCTTTTCTATGTTTTATTTTTCACAGGATGTGAAGAAGTAATTTATGAATGACCTCCAGGGATAGTATGTGGGGATATGAGTGTGGAATATGGAGACAATATATTGTTGTATCTTTTCACTTATTGATGTAATGTAAAACTTTATGAATATATCTAGTGTTTCTGAGGCTATTAAACCAATCGGTCTTTCGAGATTTGATCTTTCTCATGATCATTCCAATGTTATGTAATAATGCACCGACTCTGGGTAACTGGGGTCGGGGTGTTACATGGATGATAGGTACTAAATATGATAATCCAATATATTTTGGAAAATTTATAGGTTGTGTTATGCCTTAATTTTATGGCTTATTCCCTTATTAAGTTTAATTTAGCCTTAATCAGTATAATTAATTTTAATTAAATTTAATAATATTTTTCATAAATTTTTTTATTAGACATTTCAAATTGTTATTACTCAAAATATGGAATAATATTTTCCAAATTCAATCTATATAATTTATATTAATTATATCAAAATTCATCCCGAAAGAGGGACGATAGTCTAGGGGTTTTAATGTAAAAAACAACCGAATGTTTTGAATGTTTTATTGCCAATTTCAAATTTAAATTGATTCAAATGACCTAAATTTGTCTAATTGACGAAAATATGATCTATTGAAACTTTAAAACCAATATAAAACATTATTTAACCTTGTTAATAAATTATATGAAAAATATGTTTTGAATTAAATTTCAGTATTTTAACTATTCATTAAAAAATGAATCTTCTGAGAAAAATAAAAAACAATTAACCTAAACTAATTTTTATCTCTCTATTATAAATATTAATTTAAATTTCATATATAATATTTAGAAAAGTTCCAAAAATTTCATTTAAAATAATTTCTCCCTTAAAAGGTGGTAAAATTTACATTATAGAAATATACATTTTTATGTGAAAAATAGTGTGTCTTCGTATCTTGTTCCTAACAAGCCCAATGGATGAATACAAAAAATATTTTTTTGATTATATAAAATATATATTTCATTAAAAACATTCACAATTTTTTATTACTTGTAATTTTTAATATACAACCCCATTGGAAGCATAAAAATAATATTATTTCAATTTATATCTTATTGGTTCTTAATTTCCATTCTCATTATTTATTAAACCATGAATTAATTTTATATTTATATAAACCATACATCTTAGTAAGTTATTTTAAAATATTCAAAATTTATTGTTTATATCTTTTTATAATAAATAATAATATTTTAATAATATATTATTGTTTAGTAAAACTCAATCTGGAATGTAATGCATTCCATCAAAGAAGTTCGGTTTTATATGTTACAAACGATAACTTAGTGTTTAAGGAATTGAAATAAAAAGAATATATATTAAATTGTGATTTTATTATAAACTCTAGGGATATTAAATTTTCTTACCCGCTTTTTGTTTCACGTCATACATGTTACCGAATATAAGTTACTCTTTTACATTCTATGTGGTGTTACTTTATCCCCACCCAAATTAAATTACATCTTCACAATTCAACACTATGGGTTGATCATTATTATTTAATTGTAATATTTTTTAAATTTTTCCACATTAACCAGGAAATAACTTTGTTTAGTGGTACGTACCAAACCATTATCGTCTTTTGGTCATGGGTTCAAGGCCTACGGCCTTGCTGAATTTGATTAGTTACCACACAACTTATAGTTTTTCCTCTTATAAAACCATATTAAAATTCATTTGCAAAATATTAATTATATATATCATTTAAGTAAACTTAATAACTAAATAGACTTCCAATTATGGCTTTCAATATAATATCAATGCATAAATACATCATCCATTTCATTTTGACATAGGTGATTGTTGGTCTAAGGATTATCCATAATTTCATTTGAATGATTTATATTTTTGACGAATTATCTTCAATCTAAAACTATAAAATATTAAAATAGGTAATTCATTGTCAAAATCCTTTGTAATTATTTTTATGTAAAATGTGAATTATCCCAAGAATATCCCCTCAGAGTGTCAAAATGAGTGCACCCTAATGTCGGTTATCATGTACAAGGTTACCCCGAGTCCGGATCAGAACACCTAGTCTGAGTTATTATTATTAGGAATATTTTTTCCAAAACCATGAACACTTAACGAATCTATACATATATTTACTTCTATGAATACCCACATAATCTCTAACTTACAAATATTATAGGATGATCTTCTATACTTATCATCAAATTATACATTAGGGTTACGTTATCTAACCTATGTTTTTTTAAATATAGTTCCCATGGTTTATACTAAAATTAATTTGATACAAAATATATAGAACTGACACCTGATGTCCTAAATCCATTTATTTCTATCAATTATATAGTCATGATTACAAAAAATCAACCCCGAAAAAAACATGAGTTTAGTACTCTTGGTAAATACGATACAAAATTGAGTCTTTTCACGAACCAATCTGGGTCGCTATCCGACCCCACACCCAACCCGGTCTGTGGAAAGACCTGAGGGGCCTTTTCGATCCCCATGGGATGGCACAAGTTCCTGGGTACCAAAAGAATGTCAAAGGGAACTATTTACCCAAAATAGTAAACTCAAAAAAACTGACGACATAAAAAATCTAAAAATGATAACAGACATCCAAACCAGAACGTAACTAAAAAAAATTAAATGTTTACAATTTGAACCAACATCAAAATAGTAATATCAAAAAAGAAACTAATACTCTAACTCAAACCTCCAAGCTATAAGAGAGGTGCAACATCCATGAGCTACAAACACCAACCTGCTTGAGAAGACCATTGACAACCCAAACCCCCATTACTGGGCACAATGTCACAACCTAGAATACACAAGAAATAAGGTCTACATACACCAAAAGGTGTATCTAGCTCAAGTAGGGCCCTAGAACCTCGTATATCAGTAAAAAATTATTCATACAATATCCATTATCATGTACATGAGCCACAAGTAGGTAGCATACCCATAACCTAGTGCCCCCATCATCATCATCAGCATCACAGTTTATTGATTGTTGTCATCATCAAACTTGCTACGTGAAATAGTGGCCAATCCCCATGAGATCACTAGAATAATAGTTCTAGTATTCCCCACTAGATACCAAGGGTTTCCCTTGTGCTAAATAGAGTTCCACATTCACATAGTATATCACTCTCACATATCACAAAACACACAATAAATTACACACACAAAGTCCACCATTTTCATAACAAACCCATTTTAAAAACTCACACGCACCAAAATACCTTTCCCAAATACAAATATCGTTAATTACTCATTTCAAAAATCCCTATTTGAAAACATTTAAAGAATATAATAATTTTAACGTCCCAACCCATATTACTTACAGTCATTGCATTATTTTAATACATTGGCACGATTACCTGGAATAAATTCCCCAAGGACTGATCAGTTTGAAAGCCTTGGAAAAAATATTACATACATGAATGTAACATTACATTATAAAATGAAAAAACAAAAATAAAAGTGTCTCTATGGAACACATTTATATCCCATAGACTAACCCTGCAGTTCAGTCATAATATAATTTTCGTATCCTAGGAAAACTAAAACACAGAAAGGGGTGAGATTAGATGCTTAGTAAGGATAACAATATAGCAAACACATTCATAAATAAGCATAAACATTTTAGGAAATTTATAATACTAAAAAACACTTATAAAGATAAAATTTAACATAATATAGAAAAGATAAATCATATAATGTCATTTACTTATTAACATGGATATTCTATTCATCGATTAATCACATTTAATATCAACAGCTAATTTCATAATGATGGAATGCATAATGCCTGACATCATAACCACAGAGTCAAGGCCATGTACCAAGACCACAACTAAGAGTTTGTCAAGTCCCTGTTCCAAGACACTATTTTGTCTAATGATACCTACTGATGCATCGAGGAGCTATAGTGGGATCCACTGGTCACATAATAAGTCTAATTCATTCCTCATAAGAAAAGGTTGAAACATAACATATCATTCGTATTAAAAATATCATATGAAATGTGAATACATTAACCATAAACCATGAATGGTATAAAAAACACACATTTACACTACAAAATATCACAAAAACTTCATTACAATATGGAATATTTGTTGCATAATAAATCAACTTCAAAAAAATATAAAATCCATTAATGGATGTTGACAAAGATGAAATAAAAACGATTTGAGAGAAATATCTAGTTATATTTTTAAATCATTTAAAAGACATGTAATTACAAATGAAAACATTTATTTTGAAAATATTCTTATAAAATTGTAAGGGAAGCTTCAAAGGTGTTATAATGGTATAGAATAACTGCACCTACTATATAAATAAAAAAACATTCTTACCTCAATTAGTCGAAAAGGCCATAAAATATCTTGTTTGGAAAATGATGGAAAGATTCCTTTCAAAAAAATTTATAGAAAGTAAAACAATGGTATAAATGAATTTATCCCATTGTCTAGTAAATATTATAAATTTTTTGAAATAAAATTTTAAGAAACACGGATGTGGATGATAAGGAGTTTCGAGTAGACACTTACGTAAAAACAATCTCAGATAATAAAGAGATTGTAAAATTAACCCTTACCTTGTACATTTCCTTGGATGATGGTATGTTTAACTTCTGTATAATTGTTAAATAATAATTATTAAATTATAGTATAACCACATACATAAATATGTTTTCATATATTATCTTCTAATGTTTCTTTGTTAATAATGTTTTATTAGTGTCATTGATTCATGTGTTTAATGATTCATTTTAATTTATATGTTTTGATACTTAAGTCGTGTTTGTTATGGATAGGATGTATTTGAATCATATATAGAATGATATAATGTCCTTAAATATTAATTTCAGATATCAAATGAAAATTATTTTTGAATGTTTATGATGGGAATGAAGCTCATCGCATTCGTGGAGACAGTTATCCATACATACGCCCGAATGCTACTTCCATTTCATTTTTTTATTTTAAATAGAAAGAAGTAAAAAATGGTACATAAGTATATTATTATTCCATTATAATATATTCTTTTATATATTTTACTTATGTTAATTAAAAATGTCCTCTATATGTTCCATGTATGGTATGAACGAGTCATATCACTTTGAGAGGGCGGTAGTCTGCACTTCCTCAAATGAAATTATCATATATATACAAAATGAATAGAATAATGGAATTATATAAATAAGAATTAGAGAATATTATAGATAAAATATATATTATTAATATCATATATAATTTCAGTTCCATCATAATGTCCACCAAAATAGGTGGTAATAGAAGAATGAACAATCATCATTTCGTGAGGCAATAGTTCGTTGTCCACAGACACATTATGTTCTATACTCATTAGATGGAAGTGTGTGTAAGTGTAGTTAAAATAAATCTAAAAAAACCTAGTATATTTAGGAAACTTTTTTTAAAAAATTAAGGAAGAATGAGAGTTTAGGGGGTTGGAGACGTAAAATAAAATAAAAGAAATTAAGAGTAGATGTTACCTTTAAATCGGGTAAGTCGCTTTGGTTTGAACAAAAATGCTTCCTTGATGTGCCTAATCCTAAGGTAAGACTTATAAGAGGAATATAGGGATGTATGGAGCAATATTTGGCAGAGTTTGGATGATCCAAGGGGCTTGAGAGGTGTGATAAATGGGTTAGAGATGGGGGATTTTTATAAGGGGGAGGAGGGGCTCTTTTGGAATATCAGAAAGTATTATATTATTATATAATTATATTTGGTTTCTAAAGGTTAAAAACTCATTTAATCCATATATAAGATGAATCATATTCGATATAAAATAATCCTATAAGAATTGAAAAAGTTTTGTATATTGTTTTAATTTTTTTAATCCCATTTATTTAGATCATTCTTTAATGAGGTAAACCCTGGATCATTATTATGTCATAAATAATTTTATTTATTTGATATCTAAAAATTATAACAAAATACCATGATTTAAAATATATTTTTAGCTTTATAATTAATATTTATATTATAAAAAATTATTTATAACCCCTTGTAAAAATTATATTACTAAAAGATATATGTTTATGTCATTTTTGTCGTTACTTTAAATTAATTAATATAAAGTGTCATTATCACCCACATGTGGCTGCATGGGTCTCAAAATACACCCACAGATACCCATATTCGGGAATGTATCATCCAATAGAAATAGGAAACATGTTAGGGTAATAAAATATTAATATTATTATTATATTTTTTTACCATTATTTACCATATATACCCATTAGCCATGGTAAATAAAATATTTAATAAAGTAAATGTTCATAATGTATTAAAACAAAAGTTACATATTTTCACAATTTGAATATCCTAATTCCAAATATGGAATCAGTTTTTCCAAATTCAAAACACATAAGTGGAAAAAAATAATTTTAAATTAATTCCCACTGTCAAAACAAAAAGTGTGTTTTTATGAAATAATAACTATCAAAAGATTGAAACTTTTTTATGTCCAGTTCAATTGTGAAATTATATCCAACATCCTAAATTATATAAAATAATAAAAATATTTTCCAATGATACTTTAAAGCAAAAAAATGTATAATTTAACATATTAAATTATTTCGATTAAAAAAAGATGTTTTTAATTAAAATTAAGGATTTTTCATTATTGATCAAAATATGATAGTAATCAGAAATGTACCAATAATTTATCAAAACTTATTTTTAATGTAATTATTCTAAAAAGTAATTTAATTTAATTTAATTTATTATATAAAAGTTTCAAATATTGCTTTTAAAAAAGGTTTTCCATTAAAAGGTGGTAAAATGTCATTTTTTGAAAAATACTTCTTTTTTCTGAAAAAATGAATTTGTTCTTATATTATGTCTTGGAAACAAATTATATTGATTCTATAATTATATGGAGTATATAAAATTCATAATTACATTAATAAAATTCATAGCTTCTTTTTGAATGGTTAGTTTGGCATGTCGTGGTGCGCTCGAACACAGTGTAGCATGTGACAGAATTTATTATATTTCTTTAAAGAGATAACGTACTATGAAATCTTGGGGTGTTTCATTCTCCCCTAATTTAATAAGTTTTATCCTTTTAATTTTAAAATTTTCTTTGAAAATAAAATGTTAAAAATAGAAAAAAAAAATTTGTGGGAAACCCACATGAGAAATTGGGTTGATGAAATTTAGTCCGAATAAGAGGAAAAGAGAAATGAAAACGCCTCCAGAAAATTATGATATCGACTAGGAGAACATTGGTGGAAATTTAATACTCATAATTTGAGGAAAATGTAAATATTAATAGGGAGTAATTGAGGTTGTCAATCACAAACAAGTGTAAAATTGAGGGCCTCAAAGCCATCAATCTATGATTAATTAAATTATCATTGGTCAAAAAAGGGTATTAAGATATCACATTTTTGGTTTCTATATCCCAGACCTAATTTTATGGAATTAATTTATTCATATAACAAGTGGAAAATTTAAATACTTGACAAGTGGAGTTTTATCTTTTAACTAATTCCTATCATAAACTCATCTTACACTCCAAAAGATAATAGAATTCAAAAATATTCTATTTATCCTAATTGTATTGCGTCCCAAAAATAATGAATTTATAATTTATTTCTATGACTATTTACAAAAAACTACATTATACAAATTAGGACATCATGTAATCTAGTGGTAAGTGATTAACCTCGTCACCCTTCGGTTTCAGGTTCAAGTCACATGTCCTTTCCAAACGTGACGGGTTGTCGCCCGACCTCCGGGTTGTCTTTTTTATGACAATCCAAAAATAATCTCAAGAAATTATTTAACACAAACAATAGTATCCAATATCAATCTTAATATATTCCAACCATTAGACTAATCCACAGTACTTATATCCAAACACACAGTCCAAAATTTATTACGATGGTCACATTAAATATATGTGAATACATTAATCCTGTATTTTTTTAAAATTTGGTAATAAAATGAATTTCCAGAAAACCATATTTGAATTGGTATATACTTCATTATTCCTTCTTTAAATAATAGAATAATGGATATACTCATGAAATCCAAAAATGTGGTAATCACCAATCATGATGGAATAAAAAACATTAATTAGTTCCAATGTATTCTATAATATCCAATATAATTTATCCAAATCAATCATATTTTATTCCAAAATCAATACCATAATATCAGGACCATATTAAAGCTTATCTTTCCTTAAACCATGTATTTTACAAAAGTTTAACATTCTATTGAGTCACTTTTCTATGTACCACAAAATCTTAAATCCTTAATTAAATAGTACTGGAGTGCAATCCTTATATACTCCATAATTATTATAACCAGTACATCGTTGATACAACACTCAAATGAAATAATTCATTAATATCAACATAAGAAAACTAGTTATTAATCTTCATCTGTGGGAATATCATAAGTTGATTATTATCCAATAGAATCATTTTTAGAATACTTTTATGATTGGGAAAATGATTCACATAGTGTCCCAACTCCTTGCAGATGAAACATTGTATATTGGATACCTTTTTCATACCATGGAAATTACGTATGTGGTGTCCTTTTACTCCACACTTATAAAAGACACCCATATTCTAGCAAGAATTTTCCAAGGTGATTCTTTCCATGGTTATCACATATTGGAAAATCCTGCATTCCCTTATTCCCTATAACCATCATTATCTATACCATCCTTTTCTTCTATGGCTTCCCATCAAAGCCATAGTACTCAGAGAATTCTTTACTTATCTTATCAACACATGATACTATTTGTTTCATATGATGATAATACAAGGGAGACTATTTCCTTTTTAAATTTAGTCTTAATACCATGAAATATATGATCCTTTTTACACTTTGGATCATTCGTATTGATGGAGTTCTCATTTCATCTATCGGGTTCCATTTATAAATAATGGAATACAATAGGTTAGTTTTATGAATCATAATGCAAATTTTGAAACTTGTAAAATACATAATTTAAATAGAAAAGATTATTCATATAATCTATCATCATAAAAAAAAGATTTATTTGAGTATTTATTTACTCCTAAATCTTTCATAATGGCTTGTAAAGAAAATTTAAATTATCATAAACATATCCCCCAAGAGTGTCGTAACCAATAATACAGAAAGTCCCATTGTCGTGTACCAGGATAACCCGGGTCAAGCCTGAAGATCCTTATCAGAGTTTTCACTTCTAAAAACATCTATTCCAAATCCTCCTCTACCTTATTTTATCCAAACATGGATGTGTTACTTGGAAAATCTAAAAAATATCTACATTACCAAAATTTTAGGATGTTATTCTATACAAATCCTCAAATTCTCTCTTAGGCTAATGTTCTCCAATCATATTTTTTTCTAAATCTAGTTTCCAAGGTTATTTCTAAACTTCCCCTAATACCAAATATAACACCCCGACCGCAGTTACCCAGAGATAGTGCATTATTTTGATACATTGGCAAGATTACCAGGAATCAATTCTCAAAAGACCGATCAGTTTAACCATAATGAAAATAGATTACATACATAAACATTAAATTACACTATAAAATGAAAAAATCACTACAACATTATCTCCATTGACCACATTCATATCCCTTAGACTACCCCTGCTGGTCAGTCATAATATACTTCTTCGCATCCGGGGAGAAATAAAACATAGAAAGGGTGAGCTAATATGCTCAGTATGGATTACAATAAAGCGGATGCTTTCATAAATAAGCATAAACTTTTAAGGAAATGTATAAAAATAAAACAAAACCATGTTAAACATAATCATCAATATAATATGGGAATGTTAAATCAAACAATTATATTTACTTTTTCACATGGATATTCTACTAGTTGAATAATCACATGTAATATCAATAGCTAATTTCCTATTGATGGAATGAATAATGACAGACATCATAACTACGTAGTCAAGGACTCGTACCGGGACAATAAATATGATTTTTTCAGGGCCATGTGCCAAGATAGTGGTTTATCTCATGAGACCTACCGATGCATCAAGGAGATATAGTGGGATCCACCTGTCACTTACTAAGTCCAATTCATTCCTCATTAGAAAAGGTTAAAATATAACACAAACACATGTATAAAAAATAACATAAGGAATGTTAAAAAATAAACCATAAAACATGAATTGTCTAAAAATTACACATATAGAGTAAAAAATATCACAAACACTTCCATAAAAATGGAGGATTTGTATCTAAATAAATCAACATAAAACAAGTACAAAATCCATTAATGGATGTTGACATAGATGAAATAAAAAATATTTGAGTGAAATATCTATTTCAATTTTCAAATCACTTAAAAGTCTTATAATTATAAAAGAAAACATTTATTTTTAAAATATTCTTATAATATTTTAAGGGAAGCTTAAAAGGTGTTATAATGGGGAAGAATAACTATACTCACCGTATAAGTTAATAAACATTCTTACCTTAATTTGTGGAATAGGTCACAGAGTACCTTTTTTTGGAAAACGGTGAAAAGATTCCTTTCAAACCATTTTATAAAAAATAAAACAAGTGTATAAATGAATTCGACCCATAATCTAGTAAATAGTAAAAATGTCCTGAAATAAATTTTTGTGAAACACAAATTTGGATGATAAAGAGGTCCAAGTAGACACTTACGTAAAAAACCTCGGATAATAAAGAGATTGTTAAATTTACCCTTACCTTGAACTTTTCCTTGTTAGAGGGTACGTTAACCTCCTGTATAAAAGTTAAATCATTATTATTAAATTATAATATAACCACATAAATATATATTATATTATATATGATCTTCTAATAATGCTTTGTTAATAATATTTTACTAGTATCATTGATTCGGGTGTTAACAGGTTTGTTTTCCATTATATGTTTTGTTATGTTAGTCATGTTTGTTATGGATATGATGTATTTGATTAATATACATAATGATATAATTTTCATAAATATACGTTTTTATAATCAAATGAAAATTAATCTTGAAGTGTTATGATGGTGAATGAGTCTCATCACGTTCGTGGAGACGGTAATCCGTACGTACGCACGAACACTACTTCCATTTTTTTATTTTAAAAGAAAAGAATACCAAATGATACATATGTAACACCCTGAAATTTTATGAATAATATTCCTCTTAATTTCATTAATTTCTTTTATTTTATGCTAAACCAAAAGGAGCTTTCACAACATGCATCCCTGACATGTCTTTCATTACACGTAATCGCGACCTTCCACGATAGAGTGTGTTGTATGCAATACCGAGTTTCGCTAAACAACAATATGTTATATAAACTAGCCGTTAAGATAAGTAATACCCAATTTTTGAAATTTTTGAAATTTTATTTTTCAAAATGGAATTCATTTTTGGATTCGAAATATCGAAAATATCCTAGGGTGAAATTTTGGTATTTTTCTGAAAACTTTCAATTTTTGATGAATAGTGAAGACACTAGGTTACTATTTAAAAACAGAATTTTTATTTAAATAATTATTTATTTTATTTAAATTTAATTTAGGTAAAAATTGATTCATAATACCTATATAAGTTCAATTTAATTCATTGCTGTCATTTTATAATAATTTTAGATATGTAAAAATTTTATTGAACCTTTCACCGTCTTTTACCCACATCTTAGGAGAATTTGCAAATTTACATAAAACTTAATTTTCCCACTTCTGTGAGAGTAATTTAAAAAATAAAAGATACATGGTTGATGTCAGTAAGTAAAATGTGGTTCAATGAGATGAAAATAATTTTTGGTGAACATTATCTTTTTACTTTTATTTACCACGGTTAAAAGTAAATATGGTAATTAAGGGTAAAAATGATATTATTATTAGCCTAACACATGTCTTAATTCTATTGGATAAGTGTAATTCGAACAAAAACAACATTAGGGATAAAATATTTCCCTTTAGGTCCACTTGGATTAGATTAAGAAATTTAATATTATTTTATTTAAATAAAAGTTAAAATAGTTAAAATCAATGTTTAATAAATAAAACATTTTTAATATCAGGTTATACATAAGATAAATTCAACTATAAATATTCATTAGAAACAAAAAAGGATTTCCTATATAATTGTATTTTATTTGAAATTTTTATACTTTATATAACTTAATTTATTAATGACACAATGATGATGTAGTAATTATATTATTAATGAAATATTGACACAATTAATGTTATAAATACCAAAATAAATGTAATTTGATACTTTTTATGAATTAAAATTATTTTCTATGTTAATATGACATGTTATTATTGATTTAATTAAATTTTTTCGAACTAATATTTCTCTTATGAGTTTCAAAAAAATCAATTACCAAATAGTGTAAAAATTGACATAAAATAGTTTTTAAAACAAATATTATATTATTAATTGTTATTTTATTCCTAAAAACCTAAGGTTCATCGAAATGGCTTTTATAAGGTTATATATATTAATAATAAACAACTTCGGGTTCGTTTGGCTTGTTATAGTAAGTTCATTAACCTTATAGTGTATGAAAATAAGAAGACACGGTATAAGTTAAATTATCTAACTTAAAGTTAAATCTAAATGTTAAGGTTAAAATATTAACCTAATCATGTTCAAATTATATTGGATGATATGATTTAGACTTATCCCCACCTTATCTTTGAAATAAATCAATTTGGATCTATTAAAACCAAATATGACTTTATAATAAAATAATATTTTGAGTTTTTCCAAAGGTGCCCCTCTCCTCCCTTATAAAAGGGAACCTCCTCCCTCTCATCTTTACACAACATTGAGCCTTATAGCTCTGCTATCCCCTGCCAATTTCACTTCCCAACTTCCCGAGAAACATCCTAGAGGTGCTGGTCTTCTTCAAAGACAAATTTTTGTGCCCTTAGAGGAGGTCTCAAAGAGGCACTTCAAAGAAGAGGTAATGTCTGTTACCGATTCTCTAAACTTTATTTCTTCTTCTACTCCCTCTTCTTTAGTTTTTTCATAATGAAGTAATAAAATCAGTATCCCTCATATACTGATATTCTATTATAAAAATAAAACAACCCTATTTCACCTTCTATCCATCCGACGAAAAACAAAATCACCTGGCGTGCGTACGTACGGAATATCGTCTCCACGCTGTGGTGTAATCTGTTTTTCCACCAACACCTTACATGGATGAGTATAATGGTGTAAAGAATAACTATATATGGTTATTATAACATCATACTGATTATGATATATTATACCATCCACTCCAATTCTATTAAATAATTATGGGAATGACATCATCGCTCGTGCGTACGCATGGACTACCGTCTCCATGGCGCGATGAGATTCATTCTCCATGTTAACCATACATGAATGATAATAAAGTTTATAAAATGAATAATAATGAAATACATGAAATAATAATGCTACTGTATTTATTTATATATATATATATTTATTTCATCTATTTATTTTCATTCAATTCAATAAGGAAACGAAAACAACGTTCATGGGTACGTACGACCTACCGTCTCCATGAACGGTGTATTTCATACCTTTTATAGATCTATAATATATATGTATATGATGAATATATATTATATATAAATCATGTTTTACATTCTGGAATTATGTAAATCAGGATATAAGTAATAATATCAAGAAAAAAAAGTCGAAAAGCATACGATAAATGAAATGATTTTACCCAAAACACTGCTTTAACATGGAATTTATAAAAGAACGACTAATATAAAGTCATAAGTGAAACATATATGATATCATAACAATGAATATGATTATTTAATAAGACAATGACATTATTTAAATCATTATACAGGAGGTTAGGATCCATACAAATCATATCATACCTAAGGTAAGGGATAATTTTGCAAATCTCCTTTTTATCCAAGATTGCTTATTCGTAAGTATTTACTGGGGTTATTGTTATCATCCATGTCCATGTTTTATAAAAGTGTTTTCATGTATGTTTAAAGTCCTTTTTAACCATTTTTGAATTTTACTACATGGTATGTAAGGAATATTTTTTTTCCATACGAGGTACTTTTTGACTTTTCTGACAAAAGTACGAGGAGAATGTTATTTTTAACATATACGACGTGAACGGATATTTACAGTTTCATAACGACTCATTTTCATGAAGCTTACTCTACATGATTTTATGACTATTTTAAAAAAAATAATTTTATTTTAAAAGTGCATGTAATTTTTTGAAAAGAAAATGATTTTGACGAAGAAAGGATATTTTTCTCAAGAATTCATTTCAAATGTTTTATCAAAACCATTTTCCATCTAAGATGTCATTATTTCATATGTGTATGTTTCAAGTTTAATGTCTCTATGATTTACATGGTTCACTTTTATTTTGATGAAATTTCAATTTGATTTATATGGATTATGAAATGATGGGGTGATGTTTATGAAACCCATTTTATTATTTGGGTTATGATGAATGTTTTAAGTTTCTTTTCTGGCACAAGTAAGAATGATTTTATTATGAGATGGGTGGGAACTATATCTCCCTCCAATGAATTGGGTAAATATTTATATCTCATGAGATAGACATGGATAGAATGGAATGTTAAACCGGTTCAGTAATACAGAACTGGAACAAGGAGTGAACTCGATTCAGAAAGGGACTTTGTCCACTAATATGGTCTTGGTAGCAATGCCTTGGATACAATGGAAATCATAACAAGTGCTGAATGGTTTCCAAATTACATGTTTTTTTCCCATTCTATTTTATCATGATTGATATTCCATTATAATCTATTCTTTATGTACTTCCATGTTTTATGTCATTGCTTAAGATTTTGATGTTTAGATTTTATGCTCATGTTTTTTACATTCAAATGTCTAAGTATTGTTTTATGTTTTCTATGCTTATCCTTACTGAGCATTTGAGCTCACCCTTTATATGTTTTCTTTTCCCCAGGATTTAAAGAAAGGTTTTAGGTAAGAAAAGAAAAGGGGAATATCATTAATGGAGATATTGAAGATCTTTCACCACGATTAGAAGATTATATGCCGAGTTTCCAAAGACACTAAACTATTACGATCCTTGTGTGTCTGTTTTTGTTATATATTAAGTATTCCACAAAAGTAATGTAATGTCCATATAAGTCAATCTTCAGGTCTCTACAGTTGGTATCATAGGAATGGTTTAGTCAACCTTTGGAAACTAGGATGCGAAAACATTAGTGAGATCACTAGAGATATTTCTAAGGTAGTTCTAGGGATATCCCTAAGGATAAGTATATGCATATGATATAGTCCTAGAACTATTATAATGATCCTATAATTTCACCTAATATGTTAGATATTGAGGGTACTCCCCTTTTACTATGTTGTTTTTCCTAGCATGATTTTTTCCTCTCACGTAATTCTTTTGTGTTTTATTCAATGGAGGGAACCAGAAGGAACTTGGTTAACATTGAATCCAATGGACAAATTGGTGACTATGAGCAACAAAATTGCGTAATGCCTAGAGAGAAAAATATTGTGATTATGCCGAATCAGTCATCGAAATATATGATTAACTAGGTGAAATTTATTGGTATGCCTAATTTATCAAATAAGAGGAAGATAGACTTTTATGCATGTTCGCATGTTGAGGAGCATAAAGAAACGAAGATTGAGATTTCTAAAGAACGGAAGAAGAACCTTGAGGAATACCTCAAATGGAGGGAAAAATGTTATCTGTGTGGAGAAAAGGGTCATAGAGTGACAGACTGTTATGGAGTTCAATGTCTTATTTGTGGAGAACATGGCTATTACACAACTCAATGCCCTGACCTAAAAAGTTACTTCTGAATCAAGGAAGGACTTATTCCAGGACAATCATTGAAGAGGATGGATTTAAGTGTTTATGTATTGGTATTCAAGAATAATGTTGTTGAGGTACTTTTATGGTGTATTAGAATATTTTTTGTATTAGTCTATTGTGGTTTTCATTAATTTTATGGTACCGGTAACCATGAAAAGTGATTCAAATATTTTGGAAAGTAGATGATATGTGCATAATTAAGGGATAAGAAGATAATGAGATGTTTGATTGTATTCATGAACTAGTTATTGATATAAGGACTAATTGATATCATGGTTTGAGTATATAGAATTTTGAGGATTTCGGTATGTGGAAAGTGTTAACTTTAAACTGCATTCATGTTTTCACTAAGGTTCAATGGTATTCATTCTTCAAGATAATACATGATTAAGGTATTCACATGTTTGTAATTTGACCAACAATATATATCTTATGACATATGGGGGATAAATGATGGCATTCACGTGATTGTTATGTGACATTTCAAGTAATCATTTTCTTTATACTATGATCTCGGACCGAAGTATTTTAGATGAGCCTAAAGATTGGAATGGATTATGTTGGATATAAGTTAGTATTGTTTAAGGATATAATTTTTTTCGATATTATTGATGGGATGTTATATTAATGTAGTTTTAGAAAAAGGACAACATGCAGGATGGGCGACAGCCCATCGCGTCGGACAAGGCTGTGGGAATCGAACCCACAACTGAAGTGCGACTGGCCTTAATCTCATACCAATAGCCTACAAGAAGTCCCTGGTTAGTGGAAAGTAGTTTTATTTTATTAAACGGTATCATAAATAAAGTATAAGTCCATTTTTGGAACCATATATGATTAATCTCACCATAAGATTGACTTATAACTTTTTCTAACCTTTTGTTTGAAACAGATGGAATGACCCATCATTCTATCACATGATCTGCTAACTCTTTGCGAATAACAAATTCAACTTCATTTCTATAAGATATGAAGTGGAAATTGTTCAATTCATGAACATCGGTGAGATTGTACCAAAATCATGTAAGTATTTATTTTAATTCATCAACTTTAGGGAAATTATCTTGAAAACGAAAAATGTTGTCCTAGTGCCCTTATATCCGATGAATTAGATGGTACCCTAGATCATTACAAATTTTTGGATTTGTGATTTTTGGATTTTTTATAACCATGTTCTCTGCCACTCTCCATCAAAACATGATAGTTAGATTTCACTTCCATATCCATATTTTCACCTCTGTTCTCTTATGTGGAAACCCAGTGATTAGTTAATTTGGGTAACTGTTATGTTCCATACTTTAGTTTTTAAAGTTAAGTTTTGGTATTCCATTTTGCGATATTGGTTTCTATTAAAGAAACATTCGAGTAGTAAACCATTTATAACCCTGACGAATTTTGAGGGCGAAATTCATTTTAAGTGGGGTAGAATGTAACACCCTGAGATTTTATAAAGAATATTCTTTTTAATATCATTAATGTCTTTTGTTGTACGCTACACCAAAAAGAGCTTGAACAACATGCATCCCTGATGTGGATTGCATTACACGCAATCGTGACCTTCCACGATAGCGTGTGTTGTACGCAATACCGAGTTTCGCTAAACAACGATATGTTATATAAACTAGCCGTTATGAATAGTAATACCCAAATTTTGAAATTTTGTAAATTTTATTTTTCAAAATGGACTTCATTTTTGGATTTGAAATATCGAAATTAGCATAGGGTGAAATTTTGGTATTTTTCTGAATACTTTCAATTTTTGATGAATTGTGAAATCAATGGGTTACTATTTAAAAACCAACTTTTTATTTAAAGAATTATTTATTTTATTTAAATTTATTTTAGGTAAAAATTGATACATAATACCTATATAAGTTCAATGTAATTCATTGAAGTCATTTTATAATAATTTTAGATATGTTAAAATTTTATTGAACTTTTCACCGTCTTTTACCCACCTCTTAGAATAAATTTTATATTTACATAAAACTTAATTTTTCTGCTTCTTTGAGTGGAATTTCAAAAATTAAAGAGACACGGTTGATGTCAGTAAGTAAAATTTGGCTCAATGAGATGAAAATAATTTATGTTGAATCATAACTTTTTACTTTTATTTACCACGGTTAAAAGTAAATAGGGAAATTAAGGGTAAAAATGATATTATTATTACCCTAACACGTGTCCTTATTCCATTGGATAAGTGTAATTCGACCAAATACAAAATTAGGGATAAAATATTTCACTTTAGGTCCACTTGGATTATATTAGAACATTTAATATTATTTTGTTTAAAGAACAGTTAAAATATTTAAAATCAATGTTTAATAAAATTTTTTTAATATAGGGTTATAAATAAGATAAATTCATCTATAAATATTAATTATAAAGCTAAAACGATTTCCTACATAATGGAAGTTTATTTCTAATTTTTAGACTTTATATAAGTTAATTTATTTATGACACAATAATGATGCAATAATTATATTATTAATGAAATATTGACACAATTAATGTTATAAATACCCAAATAAATGTAATTTGAGACTTTTTATGAATTCAAATAATTTTATATGTTAATATGACATGTTAGTACTGATTTAAGTAACATTATTCGAATTAATCGTTCTGTTATGAGTTTCACAAAAATCAATTACCAAATAGTGTCAAATTTTACATAAAATTGTTTTTAATACAAATATTATATTATTAATTGTTATTTTATTCCTAAAAATCTAAGGTTCGGACAAATGACTTAGATAAGGTTATATATATTAATAATAAAAAACTTGGGGTTCGTTTGGCTTGTTATAGTAAGTTAATTAACCTTATAGTGTAAGCAAACAAGAAGACACAATAAAAGTTAAATTATCTAACTTAAAGTTTAATCTAAATGATAAGCTTAAAATAGTAACCTAAACTTGGTACAATTCTATTGGATGAGAGGCTTTTGACCCATTCCAACCTTATGTTCTAGATAAATCAATTTGGAGCTATTAAAAACCGAATATGACTTTATAATAAAATAATATTTTGAGTTTTTCCAAAGATACCCCTCTCCTCCCTTATAAAAGGGCACCTCCTCCCTCTCATCTTTAAACATCATTGACCCTTCTAGAGCATCCAAAATCTGCCAATTTTACTTCCACACTTCCCTATAAACATCTTAGAGGTCATGGTCTTCTTCAAAGACCAATTTTAGTTCACTAAGAGGAGTTCTCAAAGAGGCGCTTCAAAGAAGAGGTAATGTCCGTTACCGATTCTTTCAACTTTATTTCTTCTTATACTCCCTCTTCTTTTGTTGTTTCATAATGAAGTAATAAAATCTGTATAACTCATATACGGATATGTTATTATAAAAATGAAACAACCCTATTTCACCTTCTATCCATCCTACGGAAAACAAAATCACCGCGCGTGCGTACGTACGGAATATCGTCTCCACGCCGTGGTGTAATCTGTTTTTCCACCAAAACCTTACATGGATGGTTATAATGGTGTAAAGAATAACTATATATGGTTATTATAACATCATACTTATTCTGATATATTATTCCATCCACTCCAATTCTATTCAATAATTATGTAAATGATATCATCGCTCGTGCGTACGCACAGACTACCGTCTCCACGACGCGATGAGAGTCATTCTCCTTGTTAACCATACATGAATGATTATAAAGTTTAAATAATGAATAATAATGAAATATATGAAATAATAATGAAAATGGATTTATGTATATATATATATGTATGTCATCTATTTAGTTTCATTCAATTCAATAAGGAAACGAAAACAACGTTCATGCGCACGTACGACCTACCGTCTCCTTGAACGATGTATTTCATTCCTTTTATCGATCTATAATATATATGTATATGATGAATATATATTATATATAAATAATTTTTTACATTTTTGAATTATTTAAGTCAGGATATAAGTAATAATATCAATAACGACAAGTCAAAACACATGCGATAAATGAAATGATTTTACCCAAAACGCTGCTTTAAGATGGAATTTATAAAATAATGGGTAATATAAAGTCATTAGTGAAACATATATGATATCATAACAATGAATATGATTATTTAATAATTCAATGACATTATTTAAATCATTATACAGGAGGTTCATATCCATATGAAGCATATCGGACCTAAGGTAAGGGATAATTTTGCAAATCTCATTTTTATCCGAGATTGCTTATTCGTAAGTATTTACTGGGGTTATTGTTATCATCCATGTCTATGTTTTATAAAAGTTTTTTCATGTATGTTTAAAGTCTCTTTTAACCATTTTTGACTTTTACTACATGGTATGTAAGGAATCTTTTTTTCCATACGAGGTACCTTTTGACTTTTCTGACAAAAGTTCGAGGAGAATGTTATTTTTAACTTATATGGCGTGAACCGATTTTTACGGTTTCATAACACCTCATTTTCATGAATCTTAATCTATATGATTTTATGAATATTTCCAAAAATATACTTTTATTTTAAAAGTTCTTGTATTTTTTTGAAAAGAAAATTATTTTAACGAATAACAGATATTTTTCCTAAGAATTCATTTCAAATGTTTTATCAAAACCATTTTCCATCTAAGATGACATTATTTCATATGTGTATGTTTCAGGTTTAATGTCTCTATGATTTACGTGGTTCAATTTTCTTTTGATGAAATATCCATTTGTTTTAAATGGATTATGAAATGATGGGATGATGTTTATGAAACCCTTTTTATTCTTTAGGTTATGATGAATGTTTTAAGTTTATTTTGTGGCACAAGTAAGAATGATTTCATTATGAGATGGGTGGGACATATATATCTCTCCAATGCATTGGGTAAAGATTTATATCTCATGAGATAGACATGGCTAGAACGGAAAGTTAAACTGGTTCAGTAAAACAGGACTGGAACAAGGAGTGAACTCGATTCAAAAAGGGGCTTTGTCCACTAAGATGGTCTTGGCAGCAATTCCTTGGCTACTATGGAAATCATAACAAGTGCTGAATGTTTTCTACAATTACATGTTTTATTCCCATGATATTTTATCATGATTTATATTCCATTATGATCTATTCTCTATGTACTTCCTTGTTTTATGTCATTGCTCAAGATTTTTATGTATAGATTTTATACTCATGTTTTTTACATTCAAATGTCTATGTATTGTTTTATGTTCTCTATGCTTACCCTTACTGAGAATTTGAGCTCGCCCTTTATATGTTTTCATTTCCCCAGGATTTAAAGAAAGGTTTTAGGTAAGAAAACAAAAGGGGGAGATCATTAAAGGAGATTTTGAAGATATTTCACCATGATTAGAAGATTATATGTCGAGTTTCCAAAGACACTAAACTATTACGATCCTTGTGTGTATGTTTTTGTTATATATTAAGTATTCTGAAAAAGTAATGTAATGTCCATGTACTTCAATCTTCGGGTCTCTAAAATATAGGTACATTATTATTATAGTATAATATAATATTTTATATATGTTACTTACGTTCATTAAAACCATCCTTTATACGTTCCATGTATGGTATGAACGAGCCACATCACTTTGAGGGGGTGGTAGTCCACACTTCCTCAAATGAAATTATCGTATATATACAACATGAAAATAATAAAGGTATTCTATAAAATATAATTACAAAAGATTATAGATAAAGAAATATCATTAATATCATATATAATTACAGTTCCATCATAATGGCCACCAAAAGAGGTGATAGTGGAAGATTGATCAATCATCGTTTCGTGAGGCAGTAGTTCACCGTCCATATAAATATTATTTTCAATACCCATTAGACAGTGGTGTGTGTAAGAGTAGTTAGAATACTTCTCATAAAAAAATCCTAGTATATTTAATATATGAGTGTTGTTATAAAATAAAGGAATAAAGAGAGTTTAGGGGGTTGGAGAAGTAAAATAAAAGAATATAACTTAAGAGAAGATGTGACCTTTAAATCTTGTAACTCTCTTTGGTTTGAACAAAAAGGATTTATTGAAGTGCCTTATGCCTAAGGTAAGGCTTATAAAAGTAATATAGGGATAAAGGGAGCTTATTAGGGAAGTGGTTGAATGATCCAAAGGTTTTGAGAGGTGTGAGAAATGGGTTAGAGCTCCGTGATTTTTATACGGGGGAGGAGGTGATATTTAGAAATGTTTTAAAATATTATTTTATTATATAATAATTTTATGTTTTTTTAACACCCCAAGATTTCATCATATGTTATCTCTTTAATGTATATCAATAACATGCATTATATGCAACACCGAGTTCGAGCGCACCATGACTTACCAAACTAGCCATTCAAAAAAAGATGTTATGAATAGTATTAACCACATTTAAAATTTTATATATCCTAAATAATTTTAACATTCATATTTTGTGTTTCTTAGACATAATATATAAAAATTCAACTTCCAAGATAATAGAGGTATTTTTCAAAAAATGCAGTTTGAATCCTTTTAATGGTGAGTGCTTTTTAAATCCAATATTTGACACTTTAATAAATTCAATTTAGTGAAATTAAGTTCATCATTAGAAAAGGGACATAAAAAATTTAGTGTGGATAAATATTTGGCACTTTTTAGATAAATTTCATATTTTGATGAATAGTGAAAAAATACTAAATTTTAATTAAAAACAACTTTTTTAATTGAAATACTTTATGGTGTTAAATTATACATTTGAATGGTTTGTATGTATAATTTGATTATATTTTTATCATTTAATGTAATTTAGCTAGCTGGATGTAATTTCACATTTATGTTGGACGTAAACAAGTGTCAATCTTTTGATAGTTATTATTTCTTAGAAACACGCTTTTTGTTTCGACAATGAGAATTAATTTTATATTAATTTATTCCAATTATGTGTTTTAAATTTGGAAAAATGGATTCCATATTTGGAATCATGAGGTCCAAATTGTGTAATAGATACCTTTTATTTTTAGATATTATGAATAAATACTTCGGTAAATATTTTGTTTTCAATTGTTAAAGGGTAAATCCGGTAAATACGGGAAAAGAAATAATATTAGAATAATAATAAATTACCCTAATATGTGTCCTAACTCTATTGGCTGATACATGTTTGACCATGGTCATCCTTGGGTCGATTTTGCGATCCCATGGATCCACATGGGGGTGATAATGACATTTTAAATTAAACAATCTAATGTAAGGACAAAAATAACAAAAGAAAATAACATTTAGTAAACAAATTTGTATATGTGGTTATATAATTGATCTATTCAACTACAAATTTTCATTATAAATCTAAAAATATTTCTTACATCAAGATATTTTATTCATAAACTTTAGACATAAAATAAATATATTTATATATGACACAATAATGATGCAATATTTTCCTTATTAATGAAACAATCAAATAAATGATATTATAAATATTAAAATAAATATAATTTGAAAGTTTTTATGACATCCAAGAATTCTATAGGTGGACATGACATGTTAGGGTTGAGTAAATTAATTTATTTCGATGTAATCAGGCTGTTATGACTTCAATAAAAACAATATACCGTATAGTGTCAAAATTGACATGAAAGAGTTTAAAAAAATATTATATTAATAAATGATATAATATTTCTAAAAATATAAGGTTCTACCAAAATACTTCTATAAAGATATTCTTATCATTAAATAACAACTTTTTGGAAGATTATATTTTGTTTATTAACCATATAAAATAAAAATACAAAGAGACATGGTAAATGTCAATCTATTTAACTAAGAGTTAAATCTAAAAGATAATGTTAATATGATGAACTAAAATGGTATTAAACATATTGGATGATTTTTCTGACCCATATACACCTTATCATATAAATATTTCATTGTGGAGCCCATAGAAACCGAAAATTATTTTATTATAAAATAAAATTTCATGCTTTCTTAAAGTGACCCTCACCTCTCTTATAACAGGGCACATAACCTTCTCTTAATTTCACACCATAAAATCCATTTGGCTCTGCCAACCCCAGACAAAATATCCAACAAATGTTCCACCATTCATCCTAGAGGCCTTCATTTGGTCAGAAACCCAACCTAAGGACACCTTTTGATCAAATCAAAAGGAAGAACCCGAAGAAGAGGTAAATATTTCATCACCACTTTCAAGTTATTTTATTCTTCTACTTACTCTTTATTTTTTGTTTAAATTCTAAAACATTAACTCTAGTATCTTATATATGCTGTGATATTATTATATAAGTGGTAAAACCATATTCATTATTCTATTCATCATATGAATGACAATGTCACCATACGTGCGTACCTACGACTTACCGTCTCCACATCGTGGTGTAGTTTGTTATTCAAACAATTCATTATTTTGGGTATAATAAAGAGTATAAATGATGTAAATAATAAATATAATATGTTAATTATCTTATATATATGATATAACATCCAATTGCATACGATTTCACTATCAATATAATGATATTGGTGCTCGTGCGTACCTAGAGATTACCTTCTCCACGAATGCGAGGAGATTAATTCCACGTTGTACTCATTTAAGAATAAATTTCATTTTATGGTTAAAAATAATATTTATGAACATATTATTATTATGTATATGAATCAAATACATCATATCCATAACAAACATGGCTTATGTAACCAATCATATAAAGGAAATGAAATCAGTTAACACCTGAAATAATGATACTATTGAAATATTATTAACAATGAAATATTAGAGGATCACATATTATATCATATTTCTGTATATAGTTATTTTATAATTTAATAACAATGTTTTAACTATTATACTGAGGTTAGCATCACAATGACTTAGGAAAAGAATAAGGTAAGGGTGAATTTCATAATCTCTTTATCATCCAAGGTTGTTTTTACTTGAGTATTTAATGGGACATATTTATTATCAATGTCCATGATTCATAAAATAGTTTTAAAAGGTATTATTTTTAAGGTAATCTTTTACAAAAACATAATTTTAAATATTTGGAAGATTTAATCTTATAAACATTTATCATTAATTTCCCTATTTTCAAAATGAATTTCCAGATTTATTTATATGGCCTTGAATGTTTTTAAAATGTCAATTCCATTAAAATGTTTCAAAGTGGTATGAGAACATTTGATTCAATAACATCGAAAAATGTATATCATCATAAATTGTGTGACGTTTAATTGTTTTCAGGAAAAAGGGATATTTCTCTCAAAGAGATTGACAAATTATTTTCATCTATTTCAACATCCTTTGATGGGTTTTAAACTTTTTTTATGTTTATTTATTATGAAAAAAAATCTTCAATATTGTATTGAAAGTTTTTTGATATGTTTTATTATAGATATATTATTTTTATACCATTCTTAGTTTATAGTTAAATTATTGACATTTCATATGCTAGTTTTAATACAAATTTTTATGTTATGTTTCAGCCTTTTAATATGAGGAATGTATTTGACATAGGAAGTGACGGATGGAGTCTACTTTATCTCCTCAGTGCATAGGTAGTTGGAATTGGATGAGGCCTTTTCCAATTTGGTATATGGTTTTGGCCGAGGCCTTAATCATTTTTAGAAATCTGGGTTCAAGAATTTACAAAAAAATTTATAATGTCTGGCATTATACATTTTCTTATTATGAAAATAATATTGATTGTTCATGTGGTTATTCTACTAGTAGAATACCCATGACTATGTTTTATTATTCCATCATTTACTCAGCTCATATTTCTTCCATATACTGTTCATGATTATTATTTATAAAGGAATTTTTTTCAATTATACCCCATGCCTATTGATTATGTTATCTTTCGCTAAATTGTTTTCCCTTAATGAGCAGCTGAGCTCACACCTTTCTTATGTTTTATTTTCCCAGGATTTACAAGAAGTGTATTATGATTGATACATAGGTTTATGATAAAAAAGAATATTGGCATTCTAAGAGAACTATCTATGCTGTATTTTATGTCTAAAATTGTAATTTGAAGTTTATGTATGTAATATATTTCCATGACTGCTAAACTAATTAGTCTGTCGTGACATGATTTCCTTGTATCATACCAGTGTATTAAAATAATGCCCTGACTCTGGGATTCTGGGGTCGTGGAGTTATAGTTGGTATCCGAGGATGTTTAGTACAACCTTGGAAACTAGATTTAGAAAAATATTGATTAGAAAACACTTCCCGAAGATAGTCATTGATGATTTGTATTGAAGAACATCCTAGAATTTTTGTACTGTAGATATTTTTGTGAGTTTTCCAAGAAATACATCCCTTTCTGGATATGAGACGGTAGAGTTGGCTATGAAACATATGTACCTAAGGGTGAAACTCAAATACACCACTTTGAGCTAGACTCCAATGAGGATTGGTACACGACAATGAGACTTGCAGCACTGTTGGTTACGACACTCCCACAGGATATTCTTAGGACAATTCACAATTTCATTACAAGCCATTATTAATGATTTATGAGTAAATAATTCCTCAAAGAAAACATTTTATGATTATAGATTTTATGCATAATCTTTTCAATTTATGTTAGGTATTTCACAAGTTTGGAATTATGAATTGTGATTCATAAACTAAGCTAGTGTATGCCACTGTGTATAAATGGCGCCTAGTAGAAGGAATGAGAACTCCAGCAATACGCATGATCCAAAAAGTAAGAAGGATCCAATATATCATGGTATGAAGTTAACATTTAAAAAAATAATAATCTTTGATGTATTAACATCATATGAATAAATCTTATTTTGTGCTAATAAGATAGGAGAATAATTCTCTTTGTCCTATGGTTTTTATGGGAAGAAAGAGATGAAAAGGATAGTATTGAGAAAGTTGAATAATGAGAAGAGGGGAGAGAAATATTTTACCATATGTGGTAACCGTTGAAAGAATCACCTTGATAAGTTTCTTGAAGGGAATGAGAGTTTGTTGTAAGTGTGGTGAAGAAGGACACCAAGTACATGATTTCACAGGTATGAAAATGGTTTCAAATGTACAATGATTCATCTGTAACATGTTGGGACACTACGTGAATCAATGAAAAATTCATCAGAGTATACCTAAAATACTGAAAATGGATAATAATCATGTTATGATACTTCCGTAGATGAAGAGGAATGATTAGAGTTCTTATGTTGTTATTAAAGTATTGTTTCATTTGACTATTGTATTAATGATGTACATGTTATAATAATTATAGTGTTTATAAGGATTGTACTGCAGTACTATTTCCTAATGGGCTTGAGATTGTGTGGAACCATGAAAAGAGACTAAATATCAGGTTAATTTTTTTGGAAAATATATGGTTGAGAGATATATAAACCATAATATGGTTCTGATACTGAGGTAGTGATTTTGGAATAATATATGTTTAATTTGGATAAATTATATTGTATATTCTTAACTACCTTGAAACTCGTTTATGATTTGTATATAGCATCATCATTGGATTTTACAACATTATTGGATATAAGGAGTTTATCCAGTATTCAATAAGGAATAAGGCAGAATGAATGTAAGAAATATGGTTTTATGGTAATTCAGGGTTTTACCATGTTTTAAGAGAATACACGATGAAGGTAATCAGATGTTATTACATGGAAAAAAGAATCTTCATTTTGATTACCTTTTATATAAATATTGGACTGTGAGTTTGGCAGAAGTATTTTGAATAAGGCTAAATGTTGGAATGGATTATGTTTCACATAGGATTCTCTTGATAAGGTTAAATAATTTCATAAGATTATTTTTAGATTTTTATTAAAAGACATCCTGGAGGTCGGGCGAGAAACCGTCACATCCGGTAAGCCAGTGAGACTTGAACCCACAACCGAGGGGAGCCAAGGGTGCATCACCTACCACCGGCCTACGTGATGTTCTAGTTTGTATAATTTATTTATTTTTAAATACTCTGATAAATGAATTATAAATTCATTATATTTTGAACCATATATGATTAGGATAAATAGAATATTTTTAAATTCTATTATCTTTTAGAGTAGAAGATGAGTTTTTGGTAGGAATTAGATGAAGGATGAAACTATACTTGTTAAGTATATATATTTTTCTCTTATTATATGAATAAATTAATTCTTACACTTTGGTGAATAGATCTTAAAACAAAAAATGTGTTATCCTAATACCTTATGTTTAGTTGAACTGATGATATTTTAAATCATCATAGATCGATGGATTTGAGGCCCTAAATTGTACACATGTTTGTGATTGATGACCTCTGTCACTCCCTGTAAATATTCACATTTTTCTTCCAATTATCTGTCTATAATTTCCACAAATGCTGTCCTAATCAAGATCATAATTCAGTGATGAATTTTTAATTTCCCTTTCCCTCTTATTAAGAATAAATTTTATTTACCCAATTTCCGATGTGGGTTTTCAACAAAGGTATTTTTATATTATTAACATTTTATTTTCAAAGAACAATTTAAAATTGTGAGGAAAAAATTTATTGAATGAGGGTTGAATTTAACACCAGATGATTTCATAGTGTGTTATCTTTTCAAAGTTTTTCAATAACTTACGTTACATGCAACACCGAGTTTGAGCACACCATGACGTACCAAACTAGCCATTCAAAAAAGATGGTTTGAATGGTATTAACCAAATTTTAAATTTTATATATCCTATATAATTGTAACATTTATCATTTTTGTTCCTTAGACGTGATATAAACCAAATTTAATTTTTAAGTTAAAAGAGGTATTTTAAAAAAAATCAGTTTTATGCCTTCTAATGGAGAACCCTTTATAAATATAATATTTGACCCTTTTATATATTTAATTTAGATAAATTAAATTTATCTTTAGAATAAGGACATAAAAATCTAGTTAGGATAATGTTTTGTTACTTTTATGATAACTTTTAAATTTTAATGAACAACGAAATTATAATAAATTTTAATTAAAAACAAATTTTCTAATCGAAATAATTTATAGTATAAAATTATACATTTGAATGGTTTTTATGTCTAATTAGATTATAATTTTATCATTTAATATAATTTATGTCATTGGATGTAATTTCACATTTAAATTGGAAATTAACAAGTGTCAATCTTTTGATAATTATTATTTTTTAGAAACTCGTTTTTTGTTTTAACAATAGTAAATAATTTTAAATTAATTTATGCTACATATGTGTTTTGAATTTGGATAAAAGGATTACATATTTTGTATTAGGTGTTCTAAATTTTTTAAATAGGTAACTTTTATTTTAAGACATTCTGAATAATTACATCGGTAAATATTTTGTTTACCATGGTTAAAAGGTAAATCTGGTAAATATTGGTAAAAAAATAATATTAAAATAATAATAAATTACCCTAAAATGTTTCTTAACCCTACTTTCTAATACATGTCCGACCATGGGAATCCTTGGGTAAATTTTGGGACCCCGTGGAGCCACTTGGAAGTGATAATGACATTTTATATTAAATAATATAAATTTAAGACAAAAATTACAAAACAAAATATATTTTAGTAAAAAAAATTATTTGAGGTTATATAATTGATATATTAAACTATAAATTATCATTATAAAGTTATATATATATCCTACATCATGATATTTTATTTATAAATTTTAGACGTAAAATACATAAATTTATATATGACACAACAATGATGCAGTATTTTCCTTATTAATGAAACAATCAAATAAATGATATTATAAATAATAAAATAAATATAATTTGAAGGTTTTGATTCTATCCACGAATTATATTGGCTAATATGACATGTTATGGTTGATTAAATAAATTTTATTCAAAGTAATAAAGTTGTTATGACTTTAACAAAAACAAAATACCAAATAGGGCCAAGTCGACATAAAAAAGTTTTAAAAACAAATATTATATAATTAATTGATATAATATTTAATAAAATATAAGGTTATACCAAAAGACTCATATAAATATAGTTGTATCATTACTGAACCACTTGGTGTTTGATTGGAAGTTTGTTTATAAACCATATAATATAAAAATACAAAGAGACATGGTAAATGTCAAACTATTTATCTAAGAGTTAAATCTAAAAGATATGGTTAATATGATTTCCTAAACCTATCTAAAACCTATTGGTTGAGAGTTTCTCTACCCATTCCCACCATAACCTCGAAATAATTTATTTTGGATCCATTATAAATAGAAATTATTTTATTATAATATAATTTTTCAAACTTTTCCTAAAGTGACCCTCACCTCTCTTATAAAAGGAAACTTACCCTTCTCTTAATTTCACACCTCCAAAGCCATTTGGATATCCAAACCCTACCCAAATATCCTCCCAATGTTTCTCCCTTCATCCTAGGGGCCTTATTTTTGTCATAAAGCCATCTTGAGGATCCCTTTGAATCAAATCAAAAGGAAGAACCCGAAGAAGAGGTAAATATTTCATCACCCCTTTCAAGTTCTTTTCTTCTTCCACTTAACCTTTATTTGTTGTTTCCATTATAAAATAATATCTGGTGTTTCTTATATATACTGTGATGTTGTTTTAAAAATATTACAACCATATTCATTATTCAATCCATCATTTTAATGACAAAGTCACCATACGTGCGTACGTACGGCATAGAGTCTCCACATTGTGGTGTAGTTTGTTATTCAAAAACATCATTATTTTTGGTATAATAATGAGTATAACTGATGTAAATATTAAATATAACATGTTAATGAGTCTTTATATATGATATATCATCCAATTACATATTATTTCACAAGAAATATAATGATATTGTCACTCGTGCATACATACATATTATCGTCCCCATGAACGTGATGAGATTAATTCCCCGTTGTAATCATTCAAGAATAATTTTCATTTTATGATTGAAAATAATGTTTATGAATAAAATATAATTCTTTATATTAATCAAATACATCCTATCCCTAATAAACATATCTTACCTAACCAAACATATAAAGGAAAATGATTCAGTTAACACCCGAAATGATGATACTACTGAAATATTATTATCAAAGAAAGATTAAGGAATAATATATGATATCATACTTATGTATATAGTTATTTTAAATTTAATAAAAATGTTTTAACTATTATACAAGAGTTTAACATACCATCGAATAAGGAAGAGTACAACGTAAGGGTTAATTTCCAAATCTCTTTATTATCCGAGGTTGTTTTTACGTGAGTATATGCTGGGACATATTTATTATCCATTTCCATGTTACATAAAAGAGTTTTAAAAGGAATTATTTTTAAGGGAATCTTTTAATATGTCATAATTTTTAATTCTTTAATGATCTATGGTTCTAAACATTTATCATTAATGTCCATGTTTTCAAAACAGTTTTAAGGATTTATTTATATGGACATGAATATTTTTAAAATGTTAATTCATTTATAAAGTTTCAAAGTGGTATGGGAAACATTCATTCAAAAATGTATTTAAATGTCTTAATTTATAAATTGAGTGACCTTTTAAAGTTTTCGTGAAAAAGGGATATTTATCTCAACGATTTTTACAAGTCATTTTCAACTATGTCAACATCTTTTGATGGATTTTAAACACGTTTGAAGTCGATTTATTATGATACAAATCTTCCATATTGGATTGAAGGTTTTGTGATATGTTTGACTATGGATGTGTTATTTTTACACCATTCATAGTTTATTGTTAAAGTATTGACATTTCGTATTCTAGTTCTAATATGAATTTTTATGTTTTGTTTCAACCTTTTCATACGAGGAATGCATTGGGCATAGTATGTGACGGGTGGAGCCCGCTATAGCTCCTCAGTGCATCAATAGGTCTCATGAGACAATTAGACGTGGAATTGGTTGAGGCCTTTCCCTATTTGATATATGGTTTTGGACGAGGCCTTTATCATTTGTAGATGTCTTGGAAGAGACCTTGACATAATGTTTCAGAATGTGTGTCATTATACATTCCGTCATTATGAAAATAATATTGAGGGTTCATGTGGTTATTCGACTAGTAGAATACCCATAACTATGTTTTATTATGACATTATTTACTCAGATCCTATTTCGTCCATAAATTATTCATTATTATTATTTGTAAATGCATGATTTTTCAATTATTCACTATGCCTATTGATTATGTTATCTTCTGCAAAAAAAAATTCCATTACTGAGCATCTGAGATAATCCATTTCTTATGTTTTATTTTCCCATAATTTTCATGAAGTCTATTATGATTGATATGCAGGGTTAAGCTAAAAGGGAATAATGGAATTCTCAATGAACTATCAATTATGTATTTTCTGTCTGAAATTGTAATGTGAAGTTGTTGTATATAATCTATTTCCAAGACTACTAAACTTATCGGCCTTTCAGGACATGATTTCATTGTATCATGCTAATGTAATAAAATAATGCACCATCTCCGGGCTTTTGGTGTCGGGGCGTTATATTTTTAAATGTATAAAACACATTAAATAATAAGATAAGATGAATCGTGTTCGAAATAAAATAATTCAATAATAATTGTACAGGTTTTGGATATTTTTTAATTTTTATAATCTAATTTATTTAAATCATTATTTAATAAGGTAAACATTTCATCAATTATCTGTCATAAATAATTTTATTTATTCGATAACTAGAAATTATAAAAAATAATACCATGATGTAGGAAATATTTTTATCATTCAACTTCATATTTATAGTCGAAAATATAACTTATATAAACCCATGTAAAAATTATTTTAGTAAATGATATATGTTTATTTCATTTTTGTATTTACATTAAATTAATTAATTTAAAGTGTCATTATCACTCTCAACTGGCTCCATGGGGTCCTAAAATTGACTCAAGGATGACCATGGTAGGACATGCATCATCCAATAGGAATAGGACACATGTCAGTATAATTTAATATTATTATAATACTATTTGTTACCTTTATTTACCAGATTTACCATTTAACCATGATAAATAAAATATTTACCGAACTAAATGTTTATAATGTCTAAAAATAATAGTTACCTATTTACAAAATTATGACTTCCTAATTCCAAATATGGAATCCACTTTTCCAAATTTAAAACACATAAGTGGCAGAATTTAATTTAAAAATAATTCCCATTATCAAAACAAAAATTGGGTTTTTAATAAATAATAATTATCAAAAGATTAACAATTGTTTTTGTCCAGTTTAAATTTTAAATTACATAAAATGTCCTAAATTATATTAAATGATTAAAATATAATCTAATAATACCTTAAAAACACTTAAATGTATAATTTAACAATATAAATTATTTTTATTAGAAAAGTTGTTTTTAATAAAAATATTTATTATTCACTATTCATCAAAATACGAATGTTATCAGAAAAGTACGCAAAATTTATCCAAAATATAATTTTATTTCTATATTCTAAAGAATAATTTAATTTAATTTAATTTAATTTAATATATAAAAGTGTCAAATATTTGTTTTAAAAATGTTTCTCCATTAAAATGTCGTAAAATTTCATTTTTGGAGAAATACTTATTTAATCTGAAAAAAGGAATTTGTTATTATATTATGTCTAATAAATAAATAATATGGATTATTAAATTATATTGAGTTTATAAAATTTAAAATTTAGTTAATACTATTCATAGTTGCTTTTTCAATGGCCTGTTTGGTAAGTTGTGGTAAGATTAAACTCCGTGTTGCATGTAACACCATTTATTGAATTTCACTGAAGAGATAACATACTATGAAATATTGTGGTGTTAAAATAATCAATTTTCACAACATATAATGCATATGTAAATACCACGACAAGGTATTATATAATAAACATAACTAATTTCAAAATAGAAATTCATTTCAAATAACTTGATTAACACATTCACCTTAAAACTAGTTTCACACCACTTGGACAATTAAATAAACAACTTATACTACTTATAAAACACCACAATGTGATGTGAACATGGTTTAGACAAAAAACATGTCTCATTTTATATAAACACAATACGTTAAAATCAAACGCATACTCAAGTCTATAAAAAAAATGCTTCCATGCCATCCAAATAAATCAATTCAACTTTTAACTATTTATTAAATCATTTTAAGAAAACCCCAAGAAGACATTACACCAAAAATCACTTTATTAAATTTAGTGATGCTAATTTAAAACCAAATACCCATGGTAACCTTACCAAAATATGTTTTCCCTTGTTCAAAAATTTGTAGATCATTTTCAAAAGTGCACAAAAAGGTAAACACACCAAAAGTGACTCATTCTCCTCTTTAAAATCTCTTTTTAAATCGACCCACACATCAATGACTGTGGAAACTCACTTCACACCATCCAAACAACCCTCAAAACACTTTCTATGGACAATACATCAAAACACACATCAAAACACAACCAAATCCCTATATTAAAATCCACTCCCAGCCATTAAAAACTAAAACCATTTCAAAAACATTATAGGAAAAACATAATTAAGGTAATAAACTATTTGAATAATTTATTAAACATATACAAGTGGTGAAATCAAGTTTTACATCAAATTTATTCAGTTTCACATAAAAATAATGTCACTTTTAAATGAATTCCCAACATTATAACACTAAAACATGCTTGACACCTAACAACCAACACATAAAACATATTTATAAAACAACACAATAATTTTCATGCCAAATGCACACCTGAATTCATTTTAAATCCTATTCCCAATATCTAAATATGTAAAAAACCTTGAAATTATTATTCGCACCATGAAAATAAATTGTAGAACACACCAAAAATATTAAACAATCATAATAAAATTATAAATGGGAGTTAAGGCATGGAACCACCTACGTTGGTTGGAGAAACTGACAAAATTTGTGGAAAATATCATTTCTGTGCCAAACACACCACATGTGAACCAAAGGCAAACCCCAATCCATGATATCGAACAAAAATATTCAAAATTAATACCCTAATTAACACCCTAAAAATTATGGAAGTGTAGAAACCATGAAAAGTGAGAAAAACCTTGAAAGGAGGAGGGTTTCTGATCATAGGAGAACAAGTTAGTTCACACAAGGGGAGGCCAGGGGAGGTGGCATGCACCTCACACCATAAGGAGGAGGTCGACGGTAAGAAGGTTGTCTTAGAAAGGGGGGTGTGTGACACTAGGGTGTTGGCCGAGGAGTATGGATAACAACGAGTGTCTAAGGGAGGGTTGTGGCGTGATGAGGCCGGTTGGGGAACCGAGTCATCGCGACAGGAGGTGGGGAGGCTAGAAGATAGTGCATGCGAGGAGCCTGGTTGGGAGGAAGCTAGTCCAACGAGTGGCATGGAAGACGAGGGTAGTCGGTATGCGGCTGTTCTGGCGGATAGCGCGGGTGAGGGGGAAGGGGGCTGCAGCACGATCTAGGTGGGGAGAAGGGGGGTTTGAATAAGGAGAAGGGAAAGAAAAGGGGGGCCACGACCTAGGGGAATGAGGGGCTTAAGATGAGGGGAAAAAATAAATAGAATAAAAAGTAAAACTAAAATAAAACCAATAATAATAATTATAATCATAAACTAAAACTATAATAACAATAACAAGAGCATAATAAAATCTACATCATTAAAATGATAACATTGTAGATTAAAATATTAACAGTTGTAATGATAATAATAAATATTGATAATAGTAATATTATTATTATCATTAACACAAAATTCATAAAATTTTTGCCAATTTTTTTATTCAATTTTTATTTTACTATTAATTTAATCATTTTTCATTATTACCAATTAATTATATTTAATTATTTGAACCAAGGATAGGTCAAAAGACGACCCTAGTGAAGTTACATGGCTTCACAATTTTACTTTTCCCACACGTCGCATATTATCATGCACCGAAAAAACTTTATTATTGATAAAAACGAAAAATCCAACTGGGACTTATCCCGCTCCAAGACAGAACATTTCGAATCCAAATAAAACAAAAAAAGGACGTTAACTTAATTTAATAATAATAATTATTATTATTATTTCAATTTTAATAAAAACTATAATTAATTTTTTATATTACTATAACTAATAATATTAATAATATACTCAAACAATATTATTATAATTAAAATGGTCCCTTAAATTTTATTTCACTTCTCATTTTTACTTTATTTTCATTATACTATTCATTATATTTTGTTTGTCTCCCTTAAACATCAAGAGGGTCGTTCGATGAGTTGGATGAGGTCACGTGATGACTTAGGTGAGGTCATGTGGATTCGACCGTGGTGTACTGAAGACTCTCAAGTCCAAAACAATTGTTTTAAACAAGAACTCAAATATTTTATGTCGGGCCTCGACCCGAACTACCAGATACCCATAAAATTAGTAAAATTAATGTTTTAAAAAGGCAGGTGTGACAATTCACTCCACCATAACGCTTTTCGTCTGTGGAAGGCCACAACATAGGGTGAACCCTCAAAGATGAAAGTGACACCCCCTTAAGGTTTAAAAAGAATTACTACGAAAAACAAGTGAAAAGTGGAAAACACACCGTGCTTAGGGAATGTTTCATAAATGAAAACATAAAAAAAACCTGTAAAAAAATATTCACTGTGTGTCATCTACATCAAAGAGTTGGAACACCTCCAGTGTATTGATCAGTGGAGGGAACTCTCGCACCCATGAAAACCAACTTCATTAAACTAAACAAGACTGTGGAAACCAAGATGAGACTGAGAAACAGCTAGAGGGTGACTGACATGGGGAGGCTTGAGCAAACTCCCCACTATAGAAACATGCTAGAATCGACTTACTCCATATACATTTGTGCAAGACACATTTTGGGTCTCCCTACCATTAGAAATTATTGAAGGTACAAAACATTGATTTTTTTTTTGATGGTGTCCAAACACCCCACCAAAAGAGTGGGGAGAAATGAGACCAAACTATTGAGGCATGAAAACCATAGCTGAAGATAAATGAACATATCCACATCCATAGACAGGCATGATTTAAATTTTTGACCAATTACCCCGAACAAACCCCATAAAGACCATTACAAGTGATTTCCTCCGATGGGACGCTACCCCTAGGACTTTAAGAAAATGAGATGACCATGTCTTCTCATTACAATATAAAAACCTCATGCACCTAGATGGGTTGTTCAGAATGAAACAAGTACAGGAAATGATTTAACATGCTCAAACATTCAACATTGATGACTGAAATAAAGTTTAGGTCCCATACACTCTATGGGTTCCTGGCCACACGCTAGCTTCACTCTGAGGCATATGGATGTAGCCCAAATGTTTGAAGCATCTCCTTCCTCACACTCTTGTATTGAAGACTTTTGAACAAAGCTTCTCCCATTGGTGCCGCAGACAACCACACAACAACTGAGACAACACCAAGAAAACAACACACCACACAACCATGGATTATATAAAACATCAAATCATTTTTGTTGAAATAAAAACCCGATTTATCATAATTCAAAGCAAAGAGACAAGGAATGACACAAGAGGAGACTTGTGATAGAGGGTGACTAGGACAGATGGTTGGTGGCCATAAGCCAATCATGACAGTACCACATAGAGTATTATAGGGTAGCATCCTAGGCTCCACATTACTTTCCAGACCCTGCGAGCTCACTCAGACCATGAATCCTACTCCTTTTTCATTACCCCTAAACAAGATTAACAACAAGGGCCAATGAATCAAACAAACCATGGATTATGAAGGTAACTCGAGTCCTACCACGAGGTGGGATAACCCGATACCTTACTCGTATCCAAAACCTCAAGTTTCGACACCCTCAACGTAGGTCTACCCTGAATCTTCGTACAATAACTAACCCAAGAGAGCTAACCTCCTCTTATACCATTTTTTCACAAACCAATCCGGGTCTTCATCTGATCTGTTGCTCGACCCGGTCCGCGACAAGACTAAAGGGGCGTTCCTGATCCCTAAGGGCTAACACAAGTTCCCATGTTCCGAAAAAAAGTGCAAGGGAACGATTCACCCGAACTAGTAAACACAAAACCACTTACAAGATAAAAAAAATAAAACTAAAAATAGACAACCTAGAAGGACCATATTAGAAACCAAATTTAACGGATTAAAACATGAACCGGCATCCCAAAATAAACGACAAAAAAATAAACTAAATATCTAACTCAAACCTCCATTCAACAAGAGAGGTGCGACATCCACATGCTACAAAAATCAACATCCATGAGAAGACCATCAACAACCCGAACCACCATCATTGAGAACGATGTCACAACTTGGAATACACAAGAAACAAGGTATACATACACCCAATGGTGTATGCAGGGTGTGAGTGGTAAGCCCAGTAGGAAGTCATCCAATAAGTAGATTCCATACCACAACACCTAAGAGAAAATTTAACATTATTATTTAAAACAAAAATATTAAAATGCATTGTTTTTAAGGAAAAAATTCTACAATTAAAAACTAATGGAAAATACAACACAACGAAAATCATTTTCACAAATATTATTTTAAAGTAGAAAATAAATTTACAAAGAACACACACAAATAGAAGTGGTCCTCAGTATTTTGACGAACGACACCACATCATGCATAGTAGAGCACTATGGGTAAATCACCTAAGGTTTATCTAGCTTGAGTGGGACCCTATAACCTCATATCTTCATGAAAAAGTAACCAAATAATATTTATTCTCGGGGATACGAGCCACTAGTTGGGAGCATACCCATAACCTAGTGGTCCCCCATCATCATCATCATCATAGTTTATTTAGTGTTTTCATCGTTATTCATGCTATGTGATATACGTGCCAAACCCCAGAGGATCACTAGAATACTAGTTTTAGTCTAACCACCATGATGGCTAGGGTTTCTCATGTGATGAATACAGTTCTACATTCACATAGATGATCACTTTCACATATCAAAAACCACAAAAGACATTACACACAAAAGGACACCATTTTCATACCCATCAATTTTAAAAGAACATGCGCACCAAAATACCTTTCCAAAATACACTTTCTGTAACTCATTTCACAAATCCCCATTTAAAAACACTTAAAGAATAAAATAATCAATTTTTACAACATATAAATCAATATTAAATACCACAACAAGGTATTACAAAATAAACATACCTCATTTCAAAAAGAAAACCAATTTCAAATCACTTCATTAATACATTCACCTTAAAAATAGTTTCGAAAAAATTTAACAATTAAATTAACCACTTGCAACACTTATAAAACACCACCAAGTGATACGAAGAGGGTTTACACCATAAAAACATCACATTTTATATGAACACACCAATTTAAAAAAAACACCTGCTCAAAAATTTCAAAAACAATGCTTTTGTGCCATCTAAATAAACCAATACATCTTTAAACTATTTATTAAATCATTTAAAAAAACAATGAAGGATTTACACCAAAAACCCATTGATTCGATTTGGATGCACTTCGCACCATCCAAACAACCCCTCAGAACACATTCTAGGGAAATTAAATCAAAACACTCATCAAAACACAACCATATCGTTATATTAAAAATCCACTCCCTGCCCTTCAAAACGCAAACCATTCTGAAAATATAATAAGAACCACATTATTAAGGTAATATACTATTTGAAAAATTTATAAAACATAAACAAGTGGCACGATCAAGGTTTACATCAAATTTAACCAGTTTCAAATAAAAATAATGTCACTTAAAAAAAAACTCTGAACATTATCACACTAAAACATACTCCACACCTAACAATAAACCCATAAAACATATATATAAAACAACACACCAATTTTAACACACAAAGCACACCTGACTTCATTTTAAATCCAATTCCCAAAATCTAAATACGTAAAACACCTTGAAATTATTATTCGTACCAAAACATTAATTTTAGAACACACCCAAACTATTTAACAAGAGTAATAAAATTATAAAATGGTGTTAAGGCATGGAACCACCTTCCTCAGATAGAGAAACCCTAAAAATTCGATGTGGACTCCTTTTTTGTGCCAAACGCACCCCAAGCGAACCCAATGCAGACCCCAATCCATGAAAACAAACAAAAATATTCAAAATTTAATACCTAATTTACACCCTAAAAATTATGGTAGTGTGGAAACCCCAAAAAAACAAAGATACAATCCTATAAAGGAGGAGGGGTTGTGATCATTAGAGAACATGCCAATTCGCACCAGGGGAGGCCAAAGGAGGTGGTCGGTGCCCCACACCAGGAAGGGGAGGTTGGAGGTTCGACAGCTAGCCAAGAAAGTGAGGGCGCATGAAACTTGGGTGTTGGCTGGGGAGCGGGTGCGATAGCGAGTGTCCATGGGCAGGGGTGCAGCCAGACGGGATATGCCAAGGTAGAGAGTCATTGCACCGATAGGAAGGGAGGCTGGTAGACGTCACAGTTGAGAAGGCCAGTCGAGATGTGGATGGTTCGGTAGATGGTGCAGGTGATGTGGGAAGTCGGGAGGTGGCTGGTCTGGCAGACGTCACGAGCGAGGAGGGTTGGGGGTGCCACATGATCCATGTGGGGAGAAGGGGGGTTTCGATGGGGAGTAGGGAAATAAAGTGGGGGTTGTGGCCTATGTGAAGTGGTAGAGTAAGATAAGGGAAATAAATAAAAATATATAATATAATGTAAAACTAAAATAAAACCATTAATTATAATAATATTAATAATAATATTCTTAAACTAAAACCATAATAATAATAATAACTACATAATAAAAGATACATCTTTAAAATGATATCATTTTTTATTAAAATATTAAAAATTATACTGATAATAATAAATATGATAATATTATTATTATTATTATCATTAAAAGAAAATTCATTAAATTTTGAACTTTTTTTTAAATTTATTATATTTTTATTTTACCACACATTTATCATATCTAATTATTATTAATTCATTCTATTTAATTGTTTTAACAAAGGGCATGTCACACAACAGCCCTGGAGAAGTCGCACGACCTAGCAACTATGCTTCACCCGTGTGTTGCATGCTATTAAGCTAAAAAACTCATTTATCGACAAAAATACTAAATCCCATCGAGAATTAGCCCGAACCTCGACAGATCATTTCAAAGCCAAATAAAACAAAACAAAATGGTATTAACCTAATTTAATATTTAAGAATATAATAATTATTATAATATTAATTAAAACATAATTAATTTTTTTATATATTTTTTACAATAATAATAATTATAATAACATATTAAAACAATATTATTATAATTAATATATTCCCTTAAAATTTATTACACTTCTAATTATTAATTTATTTTCATTTTACTATCCATTACATTTTATTTATCTTCCTTTAACGACAACCGAGTCGTGTAGTGAGACATGCGAGGTCGCGCGGTGACTCATGCGAGTTCACGTGGCTTCGACTGTCTTGTGTTGAACACTGTGAAGGACAAAACATGTGTCTTTAAAAAATAACTCAAAAATTTTATGTCGGGCCTTAACCCGAATTCCCTAATGCCCATAAAATTAATAAAATAAATAATTTAAAAACAACTGGTGTGACAAGTCGTGTATTATAAATAGTTACACTAACTATATCATATTTTTTTCTTATTTCTAAATAAATAACATTGAGTATAACATTATTAAATTTAGTAAATTATTAAATATCATTCATAGTATGCTTCTCTGATTCATAGTGAAAAACATAATGACAGTGAGATCAAATTCTCAATAATGAAAAAATATGTTAGAAGAGATAATTTATCGATGAGAATAGTCAATATAGAAATAAAAAAACCAACAGACATTCCATGTAATAAATTAAATAATTGAAAATTAATAAAAAATATGTAATTTTAATAACTATAAACATATTCCCTCAAATAAATAGATAAATAAAATCATTATAAAATATATGAAACTAAAACACATGTAATTTAATCAATGAATTAAAATGAAGTGTATCCATTGATATATCAGCACAAAATCACATTGATGAATAATTAATAAAATCAAAATAAGGAAATCATTTTTTAATCGATGTCATGTGTGAGTCACATGAAATCATATACTTTCAAGAACTATCACATGTTGGATAAAACTGTGGATAAAAACTCAATTAGCTTGCACAATTAATTTTTCTCATGAGAACCTATTGATACATCTAGAATCTATAGAATGGTGAGGCTCCATGTTTCATACCTAGTTCAAAGAATTCCTCATATTTATTAATAGATATTAATAATAAGCCTTATAAAATATCTATATTGAATGTGAATAAAGATTGATTATTTATTCAACAGTTAATCAATTAACAGACAAAGTAAGCATCGTATGTAAAATTCATTATGTTTTGGAGACTAATAATATCCATTTTATGAGAATATGGATATTCAAGTAAATTTAAAATGAAGAACGACTATAATTAAATGATTTTTTCTAGAGGAAGTTAACAATCACAAATATAAGTGAGATTGTGAAGAAAATCATTAAGAACATTGTCGAGGAGAATAATACTTAAACATCACAATGTGTACAATACCACTTTGAAACGTTTTAATCAAAATCCCTACAAAGGAAAAATATTTAAATAAAACATATTATATCACGAGGTTATGTAAATTGATTATATAGAATTTTAAAAGGCTTTATATACATCATATAAAATTATATTGGCACATAATAACAAATAAGTCACAATGGAATATAACTTGAGACAATATTCCATTACGTATGAATCAAAAGACCTAAAAAATAACCATCAAATGAAACATTTAAAAATTAACCTTTTAGACATGAAAGAAAAGTTTATAAGAAATAACAGTGAGTAAATCTGTATATTCATTATGAGGTAAAAAGAATATTCCTTTTTATTGGGTGAAAAGATTAGAAAAGTCGTCATTCTGAAAGTGAAAAGAAGATTCTTTTGAAAAAAATGGTCAATGAAAAATGGTTGAAAATTTCATTATAAAATCATTTTAAAATGTTTAAAAACATTTTTTAAAACATTTTAATATAACATGGCTTTTAGAAGAAAATAGGTTCTCTAACTAAATAGTGAAATACGGTCTGGTTTTCATTAAAAAATTCTAAAACATGTTGAGTATAAAATAATGAAAAAATAGTATTAATTAATGATAAAGGTAACTATGAACAATAGGAGTGAAAAAATATGTGTTTTATTGAACAATTATACAATAATTTCATTGAATAAAAATTTAATGTACCTAAAACAATGAATTAAATTAGACTGTGAAATAAACCATTGAAAATGATATAACATCGAATTAAATATCCATCAATGAGTATATTATGTGTATCAAACATAAATCCACATAATTTAAGTGAAATAAAAAAAGATAGTAAAAATTTATTACACACATAATAATAGAATATTAACGACAATGAGTAAATAATAAAACTTAATGAAAAGAAATTGATTTATTAAATTCTATTCAACATGGTAACTTTTAAATCAAACACCGTTAAAATAAATAATTCAAATTTTAACAAAATAAATACAACGAATAAAGACTTATTCAGGATATTAAATGTCAATGTGGTGGTACTTACGCCATAAAAATGAAATTAGGTGCACAATAATTAACTATGCCTCATGGAATGAAAATGAGACAATAATCCACTACCTTTAGTTTCCATTTTAGATGAACGTCCTTTATCTCTCTGTATTATAAAATTATTTTAATTATATACCTTTTTCATTACATTTTTCATCTTTATAAACACATATTACCATGATGGGTACAAGATTATAAACAATTATGTTTACATTAGATGTTTTGACCAAATTAAATTTATGTATCAAAAATAACTTCGGTAGGTCAGTATGGTCAAACGAATCATTTTATAACATCTCAATAATCCAGAAATAATTAATATATTGATAAATAAATTTTAATTTTAAAACCAATCATTAAATATTGTAATTTAATATGTACCAATACTAGAAATTTGAAGACTGTTAGTCGTATGTACATATGACTATTGTTCGATTTTTCAAGGATTGTTGTTGAAAGAGGATAAGTAAATAAAATATTTTTAGAATGATTATTATATAATAATTAAAATATTAGTTATTAATATATATATATATATATGTGATGTAAAAGGAATCACATAGTGTTGAGGAGGCGGTAGTCTACACGTCCACGAATAGAGTTATAATGTTTTATGTGTGTGAAAGGTTAATATGAAACAGTTATATACTATATTTACAGAAATAAAATTATGTCAGGAATATCATGTATATTTTCTTAACATATTCATAATTATAACTATATTTTATTTATTCCTTGTATAATGTCAATGAATCAAATCACATTGAGTGGGTCGTAGTCCGCACTTCGGTAAATAATGTTATCATTTTTTACTCAAAATAGAAAGGATAAATATATATGTTTAAAAATACTTGAAGAAAATTAAATAATTTATAAATATAATATATATATAAATATAAAATACACACATTGTTTCCATCGTACTGGTCACCATGAGCGGTTGTAAAGAAAAACCGAACATTCATTTTTTCGTGAGGCTGTAGTTCACCGTACACATAAAAAGTTTACTTATTACCCATTATGGGGAATTTTTTGTAAGGGAGTGTAGAAGACTTAACATAATGAAATAATAATATATTTATGATACATATTTTTTTTAAAATATCATGGAATAAGAATAATTGAAGGAGTGGTGAATAGTTGTTATAATAAAGAGCTTTAGGAAATACGTTACCTCATAATCAGGTAATTCCTTTGGTTTTTCACCCAAATAATTCCTTGGAATTATTTATACCAAATTTTGGGAATCTAAGATGAAGTTATAATGTCACGGAGTGAATTGGGCATTGATTTTTAGAAACTAAGAGTCTTGGGAGGTGTGAATAAGTGGGAGGAATGAAGGTCTATTATAATGGAGAAGAGGCACACTGATAATATTTTAAAAAAATGCACCCCACCCGCATTGTTTTAAACAAATTAGGTAACTAATGGTCAATAGTGTTTAAATAATATGATAAGTTCAAAATATAGTATGAAAATAGATTTTTTACATGTTTATAGGCCATTTTTCGGTCTTTTATTATGATTAATTTGACCTTAATTGTTGTAATTTATTTTAATTACATTCACTAATATTTTCTGTCAAAAACACATTTATTCTTATTATACATTATAAATTATTTTAATTCAAAAAATTTATTAAATTTATCCAAATTTAAATCATAGATGTAGTAGAAATTAATTTAAAATTTATTCTGCAGACAGGAAGACAATAATAGTTTTTAAAGTGAAAACATCAAAAAGTGTCTATATTTTTATAGTCAATTTCAAATTTAAATTGATTCTAATGACTTAAATTGAATTAATACATAAAAATATTATCAAATCAACCATTAAAACCAACATAAAACATAATTATTTTTACTAACAAAATTGATAACAAAGCAATTTTCAATTTAATTTCAGCATTTTTAACTATTTATTAAAAATGAATCTTCTCAAAAAATACCAAATATTTACCCTAACAATTTTTTTTATTTATAATAAAAATATTAAGTTTATTTGGACATATATGATTTATAAAAGTTCAAAAATTATATTTAATCTATGTTCTTTATTAAATGGTGGTAAAATTGTCATTATAGAAATATAGGATTTTATTTGAAAAATATTCTTTGTTCCTATCTTATGCCTATCAAACCAAGTTGATGAATATAAAAAATATTTTATTTAATATATAATATCTATATTTCATTACAAAATTTCTCTAATTGTAACTAAATATTTTTATTAAGATAATACATCTTTAGATGCATAAAAATAATAATATTTCATTTTTTTTTTCACTTTAGTTCTTATTTTCATTTATCATTAATTGGAAACCAATGAAATAATTTTATATTTATATAAACAATAAATTTTTATAAGTTATTAATTATTTTAAAAATCTATTGTTTATATCATTTTAGATTATGTAATTTTTTTAATAATATATTATTGTTTGGTAAAACATGGTCATGCGTGCAACACATGCCATCGGGGAAGGTCGCTCTTGTGTGTAACACATGATAACATGGTGTAATACGGAGTGAAATATATAGAATCAATTTTAAATTGTAATTTGAATATAAATTATTTGTATATTAAATTCCCTTACATTTTTGGGGTTTCATTTCATACATGTTATTGAATACAAATTACTGTTTTAGAATTTTTTGGGGTGTAATATATAATTATTAAATCTTTTTTAATAACAAATTTCAAGGAAAAATGATTTCAAAATTTTTTCACCAATTATTTATAATTTTTTAATAATTTTTGTACATTTTTTTAAAACATTTTCAAGCTTTTTTACAAATTTTCAATGTTATTTTTAATGAAATGGGTTTCAAAACATTTTCATGCTTTCTTTTAAATATTTCCATGTGTTTTAAATAAAAATGGTTTTTCAAATGTTTTGAAGCATATTATATATTTCTTCAAGTAAAATTTTTTCTAAAATGATTTCAAGTATTATTTATATGTTTCTAGTGTATTTTGTATGAAAATTATTTTCAAATGGTCTTATGCTTTAAAAAGAATTTTCAGAGAAGAAAGGATATTTTTCTTAATAAATGTTTTTAAAAGATAATTAAAAATTATTTTCCATATAATATGACATCTATTTATGTTACACATGACTTTCTAGGAAATGATCTATATGGTTATGCTTAATTCAATGGTCTTTATAAATTTTTTTCTATTTCAAGGGTTATATATTTATGAGAATTGTTTCACATTAAGTAGTTATATGTTTTGGAAATATATTTTTGTTTCATCGGTTATATGTTTATAAAATATTTTTCTCATTCACAGTTTATGATTTTGATGAAATAATTATGAAAAAGGCATTGTTTTCCATTGGTTATCATTTGATTACCTTTTTATGATACCCATTTCATTTAATGGATTAAGATAGGATTTTTGTATAATTTTTTGGCACATGTATGTATAATTTCATTATGAGATGGGTGGTACCTATATATCGGTATAATGAAATGGGTAATGATTTATATCTAATGAGATAGACTAACATGGTATAAGGAATGAACCTTGACTACTAAGATATTCATTGGAGTAAAGCATGGATACCATGATGGTTTCATGAGTGAACTCATGCTACTAATATGATCAAGTTAGTGAACCATGACTACCAATATTGTATTTGGAGTGAAACTATACTACCAAGATGGTACTAGAAGATATTCCATGGATACTTTACAAATAATATTATATTCTTATGCATTTTCTAGAATTCTATTTTTTATTTCTATGTTATGTTGTATTGGATTATGTTCATTATTTCATTATGATTAAAGTCTTATGAAATACCATTCATTAGTCCATATTTCATGTATATGATCTTTTATATGCAAGGTATGATATTCTATTTTCATGATCATGTAATCATACCCTTAATGTCATGATTATTCTCCCTTGTTTACCCACACTGAGAATCATAGCTCACTCATTTCTTGGTTTCCTTCCCCAGGTTATGTAGATATGTATTATGTTTGATGTGTTTAAAAAGGGACATTGTTTCTAATAAAATAATGGGATATAATTTAGCTCAATTAGGTATCAGTATTTCTATTTCTATATTTCCAAAATCAATATACTTGTATGATTTTTCGACATCTATTTGTATAATTTTTTAATTATTCTGCAAAAGTTATGTTTTATTAATGTTTTAAAATAGAGGGTTGATATAGTTGGTATTGTAGAAAAGGATTATTTAACCTCTTTATACTAGGATGATAAAAAAATAGGTATTTATCTACGCATATATCCATGAATATATAGATACTATAGGTTGATGTGTATCTAGAATTTATGTACCTAAGGTTAAAAACTCTGACCATATTTTCTGGTACTAACTTAGGGTAATCAGGTACAGTACAATGATACTTAACAAAAACATAGTTTTCCAATCATAGGGTATATGTTTTTGAAATTAAAAAACTCTTTACAAACATCATGAAATATTTAAATATATTTCGTCTATAAATAACCTAGGATGGTTCTTGGGCATCATATATTTAGTAAGGTGTCATGATTTTGATATATAATGAGTACTTATTTTCATTAATATGTTTTTTTATGCTATGATATTTAATACTTAATCAATGGTTTTGGTTTTATTCAGTGGTAGGAACCGGAAGGAACTGTATTAACATTGAATGTGATGAATGATTTTCTGAAGAGAAGTCAGGTGGGGTGATCAGCAGAGTGAAATATGTCTTGATCATGTCTAATTAGTTTTCAAAAAACATGAATAGAAACATTTACCTTAACCAACTCTTAGACTCTCTATTCAAGATAACTAATGAGTTCACTAAAAGTTAGGGAAATGGAGAACCTAGAAGAAAGAAGATTTAGTTTCCTTTGTGTCAAGAATGTGGAAAAAATCACATAAGTTAATATATTAGAGGAAGAAGAAAATGTTTTTTTACTATGGGAAAGAATTATACAAAGCCAGTGATTATAAGATAAAAATAAATAGTTTAATGAATGAAATGTATGATAATATTGTACTCCCTATGAAACCATCAATAGTAAAGTGTTTTAAGTGTCTAATAAATGGTCATTATGCAATTCAACATCCCAAGATGAAATCTATTGAAGATAATCATCAAGGTGGTGTGAGTAATTGTTACATCTTTTATGATAAAGATACTACCGATAACATGTGAAATGAAATAGGTATGATATAATAGGATGCAGTATCCTTGTATATGGATTATGAATGAAGAAATAAATGTTTTTATGTATTTGGATACAAGAATTATGAAAGGTGAAATATATAAGGATTGTGTAATTTATGTTTTAATTTTTCTATTTATTTACGTTAATATGTTGAATTGAAATTAGGTAATATAAAAGTGATTTAATGGTAAGATGATATATATGTAAAAAACATGATTAAGGGAAAGATAAATCCTGATATGCTCTGTATGTTACTATAATGTTATTTGGAAAAAGACATGTTAGTTATAATAAAAACAGATGGTACTGATTACCATGGAACTAATTTAGGACTTGTTGGCCAATAGTTTATACAATAATGGATGAATTTTACAACTTATTGTATTTATAGAATATATCCATTAATCTATCAAATAAAGAAGAATACATGTTTTCCAAAAAGATGTATGGTAATTCATGTTCCTTACATGATCCAAGAGAATTTACTATAAAGATATTAAATGTTTCGAATGTGACATCCAAGAGATATTTTGTGATATGTGGAGGATCAATGATGATCTGATTTCATAAATTTATTCTAATGTTTTGGATTTTCATATTTTAGAAGAATTTCAAGGTTATATATTCAAGTAATCATTATGTCAAACTTCGGAGGAAGTATTTATACACTGAGTTTGTATTGAAAACCTTGGATGAAAGAATATTTAGTTAAATAACTTATACCAAGGACATATATTATAATTATTTTTGGAATTATACTACTGTGGTTTTAGAAAATGACATTATGTATTTTGGGTGACAACTAGTCATGTCTGGAAAGGTTGTAGGTCTTTAACCTATTGCTGATGGATGAAAAGGGTTTCACTCGTACTATAGGCCTATGTGATTCTAATGGTAATGTGTTATTAGTTTTGTAGAATAATTGTTATTGATGAACCAATAGAGTTACTTTTTTTATTATAGATTAATTTATTAACCATATTTATTTTTCTGAATTATTAGGGAGAAATAGTAATAGTTTTCATTTTTTTTAATTGAGATCTTCAAAAAGTGTATTTTAGCACATCAAGTGTCGAAGTTAATTTTTGGACATCCATTTTTCGATGTAACAGATGAATTATAAATAGATCAAAGCATAACTAAAGAATGATTTTTTTTAATAGAAATATATAAGTTATATTTCATTATTATCTTGGTCAATTAATTAATTGATCAACATTAGGATAATGATCAAAATAAAATGTTTTTTCCTAACACCTTATTTTTTTGGAACTGATGGAATTTTAATCATCACATATTTTTAACATTCAAAACTACAAAACCTACATTTAAAATTACATGAAATATCCGTTACCATTTCTTAAAATGGAATGACTATACGAGGGTGGTTGAAAACCCTATACTTTTATTAACATTGAAAATGATCTGAAAAATGGGTCTTTTATTATTGTTAAATCACACTATTAAATGGGGCCTTTTTCGTCACTTTTAGAAGTGGTTATAAAGGAACCATTTATCAAATCTTTTTTAGAACCACTAGAAGAACAATTTATTAGTGCTTAGAAATTCACTAATAAAGGGGTTTTTTTATTAGTGTTTCTATGTGTGCTGATAAAGATGAACTTTAGTAGTGCTTTTAAAATCAATGATAAAGGGAAATCATGCAGTGTGCTGTAAAGCACACTGTAGTACCACTACAATGTGTTGTAACAGAACACCTTCTCAAAAAAAACACATCATATATCAACACAAATATGTCCCAATAGAGGATTTAAACGAAAAAGAATTTACACCACAAAAACTAGAAAAAAACACTATATTATAGACATTTCAAACATTCGTTTACAAAATCACATAAAATTAAATTATTACATACATTTAAAAACATTAATGTTTCTTTATCTTTTAATTCAGACCTGACTCATGCTATTTCCAAAAAATACCACCCCCAGTTATGAAAATTAATTCACAATTATAAGAAATAAATTCTAACATTAGTTTTAATATAAATAAATAAATTAACAAAAACTTTTACTTTTATAAAAATTGATGACAATTTTAAATAAAAATATTAAATTGGAGTCATATCGGTCACACAGTGCATAAAATTGAGGGGTATATGATTCCAATGGGTCAAAAATTAATTATGAATAATTTTACTAAATTATCAAAACAATCTGAATGTGTTTGCTCAGTTTTGAGTACATTAGTTGTCTTTTTTAGTAATATTTCATTTTAAACATTTGATTCATTCGGAGCACATCATGTATTGGTTGGACCTGAAATGGATTCATACAAGTCACAACCAATTTATGAACAATTTTCCAAAATTATCAAAAAAATCCATGTGTGTTTGACTAGTTTTCAGTGTGTGGCACTTTTTGAACTGAAATATCAATTTTAAACTGATAACATACATATTGATTCATGTCAAGAACATCGTGTATCAAATTAAGGTGTGGATTATTCCTACACATAAATTTGTATTATGGGTCATTTTTTAAAGTATTAAAATAATCATAATGTGTATTATTGGTTTTGATAAGGACAATTTTCTATTTTACAAAAATTATATCAATTTTAAGTGAAAATATGCACATTGAGTCAGACTACTCACATTGTGCGTCAGATTTTTGTAGGATGGATTCCTACACATCCCAAATGAAATTTATATTTTTCCTAAAGTATTAGAAAAATATAAATGTGTTTTATTGGTTTTCTGTATGTCACATATATTTTTTACTAAAATGTCACGTTAAAATTTTAACTAGCACTTTGACTCCTACCAATATCATTGTGTATCAGATTGTGGTGCTGCTGATTCCTAGACATCAAAAAATGACATATGGATAATTTTCCAAAATTATTTAAACAATTTGAATGTATTTTCTTAATTTTGAATAGGTTAGTTGTTATTTTTGATAAAATTGATGTCAATTTTAAATAAAAACACACAATTCGAGTCATATCGGTCACACCGTGTGTCAGATTAGGGAGAATTTGATTCATGAAACTATCAAATCACATATGGGTAATTTTACAAATGTATCGAAAATAAAATTAACTTTTTTGTTCAGTTTTTATTTGGCTATATATTTTTTCCCAAAATTGATGTCAATTTTAAATAAAGATGCACTTTGAGTTATACCTGTCACACTATGCATCAGATTGAGGTGGAGCTTATTCCTATACATTCCCAATAACTTATGGATTTTTGTATACAAGTATCAATAAAATATGAATGTTTTTTCATAGTTTTGATTATGCAACATGCCTTTTATACTAAAATGTAATTTTACACATGAAACACACACTTTGACTCATACTGATCACTAAATATATTTGTTTCGTGTGAGGCCAATTCTTACATATAATAAATGATATCTAAATCGATGCCCCAAATTATCAGGAAAATACCAGCGTGTTTGACGAATTTTCAATGGGAGATACTTTATAAATAAAAATTATAATCTTTAACTCATAATGGAGACATTGAGCAATTTGTCAGTTTTACTAAAATAAATGTCAATTTAGAATAAAAATAAGTATTTCGAGTCATACCGATCACATAATGTGTCTGATTGAGGTGTTTCTAATTCATACTTATCCCAAATTATAAAAACAATCCAAAGTGTCAATATTATCGTGATTTACATAGAATTGTTTAATTAAACAATCAAAACAGTATGAGAATCTTCAAACAAACAACATCAACTCAAAAAAAAATACACTGGTTTAAAAAAATAATTATGTGAGTAATTCTTAAAAGGAAAAAGTTATCCATAAATATGAATCAATAAATTAATTTGATGGATAATTATTTTATTTTAAAAAACATCAAGATTACCACTATGATTGAGCAGAGACATCATCGTTTCTCTTCTTGCAATGGAACTGGAGTGAACCTAAATGAAAGTGATAAATGAAACACTTGAGGGGTGAAATCGTTTTGGGGGAGAAGAAGAAGGAATGTTAGATATAGAACCCCAATTTTAACAAAATAAAATTCACCTGCATATGAAAGAAATTATTATGTTAGTAATACAAAAAAAAAATATCCATAAATATTAAAAAAATACTTTAATTCTCTAGAAAATTATTTTACTGTGAAAACATCAAGACTACCTCTATGATTGAGTAGAGGCTTGGTCATTTCTATTCCTAACTAGGTAGTGTAGATAACATCAAACAAATTTATAAAGGCTACACTCCGTGGGTGAAAAGGTTTTGATGGAGAAGAAGCATAAAATATGGATAAAGCCCCCGAAATCAAACAAAAGTATACAACCATATATAAAAATATTAAATAATGATAAAAAACAAAAAAAAACATGAAACACTAAATAAATATTTGAGATAATTATTTAGCTATAAAATCATCAAGATTACCTCTATGATTAAGAAGTGGTAGGTTTATTGGTCTTCCAATAAAGGTAGTGGAGATAAATTGAAAGAAAGTGATAAATGAAACAATAAATCTATAAAAAATAAGGAAAATTAAATCGACGTTTCATTATATATTTTTTCATTAAAATAGAGAAAGTATATCATAACATTACCTTTACCTATTTTGAAAGGGTTTATTTGGTCAAGATATAAGCTAATAAAAAAACGGAGTATTCTTTGTCCACTTCATTACTGTTTAGAAGACCGTATGGATATTAGGAATGCGTGATAAAATTAATTATATTGGTATCTATTTGGATCCATTTATCAATGGATCCAAAACAATAATTGGTTGTGAATCACTAAAAATCTAGTAACCAAAACTAAAAAAATCATTTTTTACTACACTACTATTGGTTAACTACCATATAACTCATCATCTTACCTAACCTTCCTTCCTGGCATCCCCATGATGCTCTCATCTGACACAGGCTCACCACCTTCTTGATGTTAATGAATCTTATAAGTTTGTTTCTCTATATATGTGGGATAATAGAATCACATAGATAATGTGGAGAAAGTTTAGGTAAGATTCTATTCTAAGAAGTAGTTCACAAGGAGTAGTGAAGTGCCTAATGAATCCTTAGTAATGTTATAAGCATCATGAGTGATGCACAACAAATACTTGTTTTGGATACATTCACAAATGGAACCAAATAGACATCAATAGTCTTCCAACTCTTCCAAAATAATTTGTTTTTAAAAACAACAATTTAAACACAAACAAAGAATTTTAGACGGGTCTTCTACATTGTTTCATAAAAACATAGGGAACTCTTTAACCCCATCTTCAAATTTGTTCATCAAACGATTTACATGCATCCAATTTCAGTTCAAATACATCCTATTGGATTCCTAAAATAGTAATTTTATACAACATAAAAATAAATACACATAAGATATTCATTATCAAAAGTGAATGTTATAGACAATTCTAATGAGGGAAACTCAAAATTATATTATTTTAAATAATTTCTATATGTTTAAGAAAATGAGTAATTGATTTTAATAAAAAACTTACTCCACATCAAACCATTATTAAATCCACTAAAAATTAAAATATAATATATACAATTAAATTTTAATAAGAAATTCAAATTATATTAACAAAAGTAATAAACTCCATTTCAATCAATGAAAAGATAATAAAATGTTTTGGAAATAGTTGTGTATAAAACTAAGTAAGTTTTACATTTATAATTAATGGTATATCAAATTTTAAATCATCTCAATACTCTTGGGATATCGTATCACCACAACGACCCATCCCAAAGAAATTATATGTACTTCAACTGGATGTAAAAGTATCATTTACTAATGGATTAACTGAATAAGAATTCAATCAAACAAATAGATAGTTTTCTCCTTATTTAATATAATGATAATGTTTTTAAATTGACAAATTTAAAGCATGAATTGAAACTAGAACTAAGATATTAGTGGTAAAGGATATATGAATTATTAAAGAAACATTATTTTAAAAAATTAGTAATTAATCATTATCATTACTTAAAAAATAAATTTATTGATAGATTGAAAGTATTTATCAATGTGGGTTAAATAATATTTATAGATTCAAGAGATGAATGATGATAATAATTTTCTACATTTAAAATTACAAAAGCATAATTTTTGAAGATTACTGAGTTGAAATTTTCTTTAGTTTATAGGAAACATGGAATTCATGGGATATTTATTTCCCAATCCAAGTATGGGTGGAGTTGTTTTATAGAAGAATCATATAATTTCTGGAATATTTATAATTTGTGAAATCAATTTGGGAAATGTAAAAAAACAACCAATTAAACTCCATATGACTCTATGTGTCACCATCGAGTTCAGAAACAACAAAATCTCCATCAACGATCAAATGTTGAATAAAAAATAGAAATTGAGAAAATTGGAAGGCCTACCTCTCTAGTATATAATCAGTTGTCCACAAATAACAACATCATCAATCAAGAAGTCAAAAAAAGAAACCAAAAATAGACAATCAAACTAGAAGGACAACCTCCCTAGGATTATGAAAATCCAATACCCACTTTGGAAACCGTAACTACAATTGAAAACTAGATTTCAGATGGGATGTTTGTGAAACTGGAGGTAAACGAGTGGTGTGATCCGAGCTTTGATTCACTGAGTTAGAGCACCGAAAATGGTTTGTTTCCATAGAAATATTATGATGTCACAGTGGGTTCGCAAATGGTTAGGGTTTTTAATTTGATCTGGACAATTTTATCAGCACCTAAAAAACTGCCGATAAATAGTATTTCTATCATTTATTTTTAATTAATCACTAATAAAGATAGGTATTTATTTAGTGGTAAACTTATAGAGCTGACAAATATTTATTTTAACAAATCTTTTGGTAGTGACGATAACAACCAAACTTTATTATCCCTAAAAAGTAATGATAAAGAGTACCTTTATTTTCACTTGTTTATTAAGCACTGTAAATGTATTAAAAATTATAATTATAAATAAAAATATAAATAATTATATATACTTCGTATAAATAAATAAAATTATAGTAAATATATTTATTATAATTTCATAATTATTTATTTTATAATTATTGAAATATTTATAAAAAATACTATTGATATCATTATATATATTTATATAATTATTTATATTTAATAAATATATATAAAAAATAATAAAGTAAATATTTTCTTTATTTATGTAAATATATTATAAATTAAAGAATTCTTTAAATATATATTATTATTTAGTTATAATTTTATTAATACTTGTAATTTTTTTATAATTATAAATATATAGTTGTACAAATATAGTAGATGTACATTTATAAATATATTTTTTATATATATTTTTTACTAGTAGTTTTTTGATATTATTAATGAATATATAATTTTATGTGCATGCATATATGTTAAAAATGAGTGAAATTGAAAAAAATTAAGAGTAAGTATACATTAACAATATTGAAAAAATGAATATGTTTTATATGCGGGATTTATAAATAAAAATTCATTAATTACGTATATGTGAAATCAATAAAACACAGTTTTGATCTATGTTAAATTGAAAATTCAAACAATAATCAATTATATGATGAGTACTATGCATTTAGTCAATAATTTTATTTAATATTAATTTTTAATTATAAAAACCATTATTCAATAAATATATGACCATTTAATGTAAATCCCTATAAATATTTTGAAATATATAAATAATATTTATATAAATTAACATATACCTATATATTTAATTTATACAATTTAATGATATTAATTACCATATTTATCTAATGAATAATTTTTTTAGTATTTAATAATTTATAATAAATTTAATATTTTTTATCAATAAATATTCAATTAATAATGTTTGAAATATTTTTTTAATATAATAAAATTATGTATGTAATTTATTTAATTATTTTATTTTATTTATTCAGACATTTATCAACTCTAAAAAAGAACTGAATAAAAAAATATTTATTAGTGCTAAAAATAAAGTGCTGATAAAGGGTACCCTTTTTCACCACTAAAAATAATAAACTGATAGAATTTACCCTTTATCAATACTAAAAATAATGTGTTGATAATGGATCTCATTATTCAGGGTTAAAAAATGCACTGATAATGGTTTACTTTATTAGCTCTAAAAGAAACCATTGACAAAAGCATAAATTATTTAGTGCTTTTAGTAGCGCTAATAAATATTCCATTTATGATCATTTTTTATTGTGTTGATAAAGGTTTCCATTTTCAGTGCTAAATGAAAGCACTAATAATAGTTAAAATTTATTATTGCTTTTTTGTAGTGCTGATAAATATTCCATTTATCATCATTTTTTTCTTACACTGATAAATCCCAGCATTGTAAAAGGCCGGTTTTGTAGTACTGTTTGAGGCCCCATCTTTTCTATCATAATTAACCTTTTTTTGATTGATGACCAAAATAACTCACTATAATTCTTATGCTATTCCTCTATATCTAATATTTACTCTCAACCTATGTTCTCCTACATCGAAACCAAGTTATATATTACTTTGGGAAACTGTTATGGTCCCAACATTCCATTTATATGGGTAGTTATACTTTTCATTTTTATGATATTGGTTTCTATGAATGAAATATTCATATATTAAACCTTTTATAACCCAAAAAATATTTTAGGGAGAAATTAACATTAAGGGGGGTTGAATTAACACCATGAGATTTAGTGAATTATTTTTTTTTTGAATTAATTTAACTGGTATTATATTTTTCAATTCACACAGCACTGGAGATATTTTATTTTATATTAAATCAATTTGTATCACTTGAGTTATATGAATCAACAAGTTAATTATGAACTATGTGAAACATAAACATTTTTTTCTCTATAGGGAACACTATGGTTCCCTTTCATTTCACGGAATAATAACTTTCCCCAATGGCTTGCGTAACACGCAAGAGAGAGTTCTATCGGATATTAGTATATCATTAATATATTATTACAAAACATAATAACATATAACATAGTTGTTAAATTATAATTTAATAATATTATTAACTTATTTATGAAAATATATTATTTACAAATATATAATATGAATTTGTAGGTTACTAATAAATTTGAAATGAATATGAAAAATGAAGGAAGATAATGGTAAATATTATCATTGTTATGGTTACAAAGTAATTTTACCCTAAAAATTAAATTAATTACAATTATCAAGTGATATTAATGTAATATATATGTTATATATTCAGTAAAATAATTTTTATATTCATCTAAATTTTTTTATAGATATAAGATAAGAAAAAACCCAACTTAATGCTTAAAACCCAATATTTTTATTAAGGAATATTTCTCTTCTTTTAATGGAGAACCCATTTGAAATTAAATTTTTAGCACTATAATTGATTTAATGTGTAAAAATAAACTTCCTCATTGAAATCAAAACATAAAAATAAGTTTGGGGTAAAGTTTTAGTATTTTTCATTGATGTTTTACTTTTTTAATGAATTTTGAAAAATAACAAATTTTAGTTAGAATCAAATGTGTATTATCATTTATTTATATAGTAAAATTATATATTAAAGAATTTTAAATTGTTAATTAGATAATATATATCTATATATTAATATAATTTAGGTCATTTAGAAAAATATCACTTTGATGTATGGTATAAAAACCTAGCAAACTTTTGAATGGTTTATCATTAAAAACAAGCATTGTTTACCCAACCACTGGATTAATTTTAAATTAATTTCTGTCAATTAAGTCATTGAAATGATGAAAAAATTATTATATATTTTTAATAATAATAATTTATAATTTATTGTAATTTCAACTTTGTTTTTTAACAAAAAAATCAGTGAAATTAATTAAAATTAATAACAACGATTACGGTTAAATTATGTTTAACAAGGGACTAAATCATAACATTATGGCCCAAAATGATCTATAAAATTTTCAAAAATCCATTTTATGGACATATTTATAACCTATAATCCATTATATATACATTATATCTTTATTTGATCCAATTTTAGTAAAAAATAATGGGTGGGGGTTTCCCTTTTCCAAAATATTACAAGAGTGATACTCCTCCTCCAATAAAAATGACATCCAACTCTCCCTCATCTTTACACCTATCAAAAATCTTAGGATTGGAAACAATATACCCAACACACATTTAAAAAATACCTACCTTATATATTTAATCTCTCTTTTTTTATTATTCAATCCACGAAATCCTTTCGGAACAAACCAATAGAAGTTACCCGATTAAGAGGTAACATCTTCTCTCAAGCTCCATTATTTTATTTTTATTCTCTACCACATCCACTTTCCTTATTCCAATATTGGTTAAATAAATATATTCAATATACTATGTTTTTTAGGAATATTTTTCTACCTAAAATTACTCACACTTCCATCTAGTGGGTAACAAACATACTGTTTATGTGTAGGACAAACCACCGCTTCAAAAAATGATGATTATTCATTTTTCCATTACCACCTATCATGGTGGAAATTATGATTTAAATATGTTTATATATGTTATATAAAATATTATTTATGTATTAAATATTCCTTAATCATTTTAAATAATATATCTTTATACTTTACATTGGGGGTAAATATGATAATTTTGTTTGAGGAAGTGTTGAATACCACCCCCTCAAAGCAATGTGATTCATTAACACACTACATGGAATGTATTAAATATTCTTTTAGTGAACTTATATGATATATATTTTATAATAATTCTACTACAATAATTATATATATACAAATATATATATATATATACAGTTATGTCATTTACCCTCTTTCATCTAATATGTCAATAAGAACATAAAGAACGTTCATGTGTATGTACGACTTACTGTCTCCATGAATCGTGTATCCCATTTCATGAGTCTATATTATATAGTATTTTATAATAAAAGTATAATTAATATACATGATATTTATTTTTATGGGTACATTCTTGAAATCATGATATAATTATAATGACCAATGATATAAAAAATTAAGACACATTTGTAGAATAAAGTCGATATTACCTGATGTAAATCCTTAATATAACATTGTTTACAAGGGACAAAAAAAGTCATATTGAAACCAAATATGTTATTATATATAGTAATATTATTCTTTAAAATATTTATAATTAATATATTTTTATTATATAGGTGTTTTGAATGAGTATGACGAATGTCAACACATAAGGTAGGAGAATTTCACCTCACTTTTTAATTCCATGAGACATATGTTTTAATCATCACCGATTCCTTTTTGGTGGTGTGTATAATTTCAATAGAAGTATTCTAATATTATAATATTAAAAATAAACTAAATTTAAATACCCAATTTATTATTTTTATTTCATTTGATTCATGTTTCAAAGATTACAAGATCACTAAATTAATTTGGTATGAAGTTTCTTTCTTTGAGACACATTCCATGTTATGTACCGATATTTTTACATGAGGTATATATACTTAAATTGAAATGTCATATCTATAAAATTCTTATTTTGATGATATTTTAAGCTTCATGTAATTTAATTTTCTTAAATCGGGAGTATGGTTCAAAGTTACCAAGTGGTAAGAGTTTATTGAAACAATATCTCCACTTTTCAAGATTATTTATGTTTGTGATTCCTTTGATGAAATATTATGATCCAACCCTCAAGAAAATATACTAATTATCTTCTCCTAAAGTTATTTATGATTTCTTAATGTATTTTTACAGTTTTTATACTTTAAGGAAAATAATATTGTTGAGAATGTGTTTTTAAGAAAGGCTTACACTACCCACTTTATGGTGGGAAATATGTGTTCCTTCAAAACCATGATTTCAAAAAAGTGATTCTAAGAATATTCTATTATTATCCTATATTATTTAAAATTATTCTTTAATTTTTAACTTTTAACATTTTTTTCAATGTAATCAGTTTTTCACATTCCAAAAAGTGCATTTTTTACCTTTTTACCATAAAATGGAACATTCACATTACCTTGTACGACATATATGGATTTACCCATAATAATTTCTATTAATGCTAAATTCCATGGTCAAAAGAATAATTTTTAATAATTGTTTTAATATAAATTTTGAAGGAAAATAGTTTTTAAAATGATTCCATTGTTTCATTATAATTTTTCAGTGTTATTTTCAAAGAAATGGTTTTTAGAGGTTTTGACCAATTCTTTACATATTTTCAAATATATTTTCAATTAAATTGTTTTCAAAACATTTTTTATATTTATTTAAATGTTTATAAATTGTTTTTAAATAAAAATGTTTTTAGAATGTTTTATATAACATTCTAAATGTTTTCAAATAAAATGGTCGTCAAATTTATTTGATGTCTTATTGAGAACTGTTGAAATTATTTTCTACAAAAATTATTTTGAAACAGTTATTGCATTAAAAACTATTTTAATAGGAGACATGATAATTATCTCTAGAATTGTTTTAAAAATATTTCAAAAATATTTTCCATATATGATAAAATCCATTGATGTTACTCATGAATTTATAGGAAATGATCTAAAGGTTTAATTTGTATTATTTATGTGAATGATTATTCGTAATTTCATGGCCTTTATAAAAACCATTTATCTTTGATGGGTTATATTTTTATAAAAATCATTACTCTTTCATGTGTTTTATGATTATTAAATACATTTCTCATTCATAGGATAATTGTTTGTAAAATTTGATTCTCTTTCAGGGTTTTTGATTTTGACTAAATGATTATAAAACCTAAATCTTTTTCCATAGGTTTTGATAGTGATTACATGTTTGTGGTATACATTTCATTTCAGGGGTTAATATAATATTGTTTTCTGATATCATGGAACACGTATAAATGATTATATTATGAGATGGGTGGGAAATATATCTCCCTCGAATGAATTGGGTAATGATTTATATCTCATGAGATATACTACGATGGTCTTGGGAAGGAACTTTGACTACTAAGATGGAAATGGGAATGAGAGATGTCTACCAATATAGTATGTGGTGTTAAGACATTATACAAATATGATATTGCCAGTAGTGCTTGGGCTAATATAGAAATAAAATTATATTTTTTTGTGTCTGCCACAATTACATTTTTTATTACTATGATTTATTTTCATGACTTATGTTCACTTTTTCTTTATGCTTCATGTCTAATGAACTGCCTATATTTAGGACATGTTATATTTATATGATATTTGATATTAAAGGTCCAATCATCTATTTTCATGATCATGTACTCATTCCTTTATACTCATGATTATGCTTACATATATCCCCTAACAACCCTTAATGAGCATCATAGCACAACCATTTTTATATTTCCTACCCAAGGTTATGATGATATGTATTATGTTTGATGTGTCAAATGAGGGTTCTAGTCAAGAAGAACCCAGTGAGACATAACATAGCTCAATTAAATATTAGTTTTTATGTTTCCATGATTCTAAAGGAACTAGTATAGTATGATTTTTGGGAAATTGTTTGTATAATGTTATAAGTATTCTTCAAAATTTATTTAATGTTAATGCATGATAAGTGAAGTTCTCTATACTAATTATAATCTACAGGGGATATGATCTAATGATAAAACCAAATTTATTTTCCCTGAGCTTTTCTTATGAATACTATTTATTTTCCTTGGGTTATGTTATGAAATATATTTTATGAGGTGACTTTATAATCCATATGTTTTTGTTATGAAATCCATTTCATTATCATGGGTTATATTTTGATGAAACTTTTATCGAACCCATTTAATTTACATGGGTTGTGCTATGATGGATTTTTTATTTTCTTGTGGCACAAATCTGCCTGATTTTCGTTATGTGATGAGTAGTCCTAGAATTTTATATCCTTCCAATTTAAATGGTAATGGAAGATATATTATTATATAAATAGTTCTAGAATTGGGATTATTCCTAGTCTAATAAGTGGACTTTTCTAGTACGATAGTTTTGGGGTGAAGTTTGACTACTAAGATGGTAAGGGGAGTGAATCCATTTTATAATGATGGTTTTGAAAATTATCCTTCTGTATTAAGGAAGTTCTTTTCTATGCATATATGTATTAAAAAAAATCTATTTCTTATTCCAATTTTATGATTTAATATATTATTTTATTTGATAATTTTATGAAATTTTTTGTTATAAATTTCCATTATTTTTTCAATGTCCCATGTTTATGTCCTATGATTGGTGGGGTAGTATTTTCAAATGTTATTATCAAGTTCTCATGATCTTATGCTCAGGTTATGTTGTATATCTCCTTTGTTAACTCTTACTGAGCATTTTCGGACACCCTTTATTATTTCCTTTTCCCAATTTAGTGAGTTTTTATTATGATTTATATGTCTAAAAATGCTGAATGTTATCAAGAAATTAGTGGTAGAGAGCCTATTTTACATATGAACGAGTTGTTTCATTATCCAATTTTCCAAAGAAACTTATTATTTATGATTATAGCTAGGATCATTATGTTTTTTGATGATTAATCAGGTAAAAATATGAAATTACAAAGCATAAAAAGTGTGTTTCAATATATTCATACTCAGAGGATCATTAATAAGTATAGAAAAGGTAGTCCATATCATATGAGTTAGTGAGAAAAAGCAGCATGACATGGCTAGTTGAATACAATAGAGTTTCGAACACTTTGATGGATAGTAATTATTTGAGAAAGTGTTTATTTATATTCTACAATATTTTATACTTTTATTAAATCTAGATCCATACACAACTTTTATATAATATCCATAGGATTATTATTAAGATATAATGTTGAAGGATTTCAATAATCCTCAGTGCTGAATACACAATTTGGAGGAAAACCATGATTAGTATAGGTGTGTTGGGGAAGTGAGTTGATAATAATGTAGCATTATTTGTCTGGGAATTTATTCTTATTTCACATTAAACTAATCAATTTAATTTTAAGCATCACTTGTTACTCTCGATTCATGTTTTCAAGGATTTATGTTGAAGGATGCTAGTTTTATTCTATTTTTCAGGTATGTATGAAATGTTTTTTGGCCAGTTGGATAATAAAATGAAAAGAATATGTATAAATCCACATTCGTCTTTGTTGATATTGTTGATTCTCAGGTCAATAAATGATCTTTTGAATAATTTTCCAAGATTTGTGGAGGAATTTAGTAATGTTTTTCTGAAATTAGATGTATAATAACACACTTGATGCGGCTCAATGTTTGGGATATAGTCATAACATGGAGTTTTTTAATATTTAATGTCTCTTTATATGATGGAACCTTCAGATCCATGAGATATGACTTCAAATTTATGATCTATTGAAAAATGTATAAATATAGAATATCATTTCTCCATAGTGTAGTCCAATTTTTTTTTAATGAAATTGGATGATAGATCATGGTTAAAAATCAATTATCATAAGTTGAATTAATCCATTATGAATAATACATATACACTCATGTGGAATGATGAATTTTATAATTAAATGAAGGGAGATATATTTTTACTAATTATTGGTCAACATTTAAAATTTCATAATATGAAGACAAATGATGGGGGAATCAAAAAGATTATTTATATACATATTTATAGATAATTTTAGGTTATTTTAATTCCTTTTAGAACAATATATGCACTAACAATATTTATGGGATTTAAGAAATTGTGTTATTGGGAGTTTAGGTTACTATTCATTATGTGGTCACAACTACAAAAGAGACCTTTAATAAAAAATAACGGACAACTAGAGTGCGGTTAAAAGCCCGAATATTTTATCAGTAGCACAAAGTGGTGTTAATGGCCCCCTATAATAGCGCTTTGAAAAGGAATATCAAAGGGGACCTTTAACTATGATTTTTAGTAATGTTAAGGAGAACTTTTAATAGATATTTTGTCATCACTATTTAATGTGGCCTTTAAAAGGGATTTTTATTCTCGAAAAAGGTCACACTATTATATGAGTCGTAATTTTTTTTTCAGATTTCTATTAAACCAAAAACATTATCAATGCTTCTATGAAACCAATAACATCTCTCTGAAAAGCATTATCATCAATTTTCACCCCACATAATAGCACTCCCCTACCTTTAGTATCACTTTTCACCACAGCACACATTTTATTAACGCTTTTTAAATTTCCAACCTCATGCATGTCTTCCTGGATTTGAACCCTACACCTCTCCATTTAATATGGAACACATTTACCACTACACCATGTTATTTTGTTGTCTGTTTAATTATATTTATTTTTATTAATATATGTATTACATATATATTTCTTATTCATATATTTCTAGTATTATTTTCAAATAAATTTATACTATATATATTTGTGTGTGGGATATGTATATTATATTTATTTAAATATATTATATTTTTTATTTATTTATATATGCTGTAATGTAAAATACATAAAAATATATATATGTTTATTAACACACATAGATGTATATATAATCATTTAAATATATTTTTATAAAATAAAAAATTGAAAGATATTAATTTAAAAAAATTAAAATATTTAAGTATTTATATATATTATAATATAGATTTATATCTAAATATATTGATATATGTATTTATATGAGTTACTTATTATATGTAAATAATAGAATAAATGAATATATTTAATTATAAATAAACAACATTATGAAAAATGACAAAATTTCAAAACCATAATAACAATAAGAATGTAATACCTGAGAATAAATTTGGTGACCATTGATAAAGGGAAAAAAGACATCCAAAATGAGGTTGTAAATCAATCGAATGTTAATAATATGGGGTACCATGGCTAAAAACTCAATTTTTGTGTCCTTATATGCCATTTTTGGTGTCAGAAAAGGTTTTATTAGTCCACCAATGTCACCAAGGGCATACATATAATTATAGGATTTGATTTGATATATGTTAGAGTAAAAAAAGACACTAAAATCAAAATTTAAGGTTACTTGAAGTTCGAGTAACGCTTTCAACTTATTTTAGATCTTTTATAAGTTTTTTTGGTTTTTTTAATCTCCAAATTTATATTAATTGACTATTAATTGGTAAAAATAATCAAAATACTAATTAAAAATATATTTTCAGTTATTTTATAAAACATTTTCTTGAAATATCTTATATATTAAGTGTTAATGCATATTTACCTTATCGAAAACATAATTTATGAAATATATATAATATTTATAAATATGTTAATATATAACTATATTTATATATTATTTTTAATAAAAATTATTTTTTTATTTAAGTATTCCTTCATATTCACTTCTTAACAAGAACTGATAAAACATGGTAATTATAAGCGCTGATAACCCCCCCTATTTAGTTGCGATTTTTTACAAGTTTTGATAAAAGATCCCATTTATATGAATTTTTTTAAAACAATTGCTAAAGGGTGGATTATTATTAGAGTCTGTAAAAATTGATAATAAATGTTCCCCTTTGACAATGCCTTTTTAGCTCTATTAAAGACCCCCTATAACATCTCTTGCTAAAAGCACTATTAAAGACATCCATTAATAGAACTTTTTTTGCACAGATAAAGGGGGTCATTAACAGTGATTTTTGCTAGCACTGTTTAATCCCTAACACTGGATAAACCTTTTTTTAGTAGTGGGTTCATTAATAATATCCTTTTGTGGTCAAGATAAAATATAAATCATGTTGTGTATTTGAGGATAATTAAGGGGTCCATTAATGAAATAATATGCATGTAAAGCTAGTAATTTTTAACTATAGGATATGTGAGGGGATTTTACATTGAAATTACTTTTCTCTATAGGGTATGAATACTAATTATTGGATGATTTAGTTTTTTTCATGGGTAGTATTGATGAATAGTTGAGATGTCTGATGTTTTTTTTGCCTTACTAGCCAATATTAGAGTTTTGTATCAAATTTATCTCTGATTAATACATGCTTGGTTTATTTGATAAGGTAGTTATTTTTTTATATTTATAAAAAAGTATTATGTACCATTTAAGTGTATAAAATATATTCTAGCTAATTCTTTGATTCTAAATTTTCAAAAATATAGAATTTTGTTATGTTCTTTTTGGATTCTCATCATCTCAATTTGGGTTGTTTTCTGACAAAATATTAATTTTTATTATCTTATTGGTCTCAGTAGTTATATACTCATGTTAATGATTATACCACCCTTGATATTGATCTAATAGTGTTAGTGTTTTCCATAAATTTATGGATTCAGTGTCTTTTTAAAAACGATTTATGGTCTTTTTAGGTTATAATATCATGAGATATATATTATATCAATTGGATTTTATAATTATAACTATATACATGGTTGATGTGGTTGTAGAATAATTATTTATAGATATATCACAACCATGGAAATAAAATATGGTATTTTATGTGCTAAATAATAAATCCCTTGGTGATGTTTCTTGAGAGGAAAGAGGTGAGTAGAGAATAATGAATGAGATTATAGATTTTCATCTATATATGTAAGATTTAAAATTTTTTAATTTATTATATCACATGGTAGATCATTATTCTTAGTTTTCATAAGATATCGAACCACTATTTAGAGATTCAAAGGTTTAGGGTTAGATAGATCATGTTCTTTTTCGTCACTCTATTATAGGATGATAAAATTATATTTATCATCAAGTGTTGTTTCTTATGAAGTATCTTGTCTAATAATTTATGTGAGTGGTTATGGGTTTCATATGATCAACCAATTATTATTTTCAGTGAATGGAAACTGAAAAAATGTGATTATATGCCTTTAAAAATTAAAATGTTATTAAAACTATAAAAACTTTGTACCTATTATTTGAATGTCCCAAAAACTATTTTTTCACATTTGACGATAATTCATATGGGAGATCATGAAAAGTGGTGAAAAAATTACCATTAATTAAAGGGACAACACTATTGAATGGATCAATGAATTCATTATGAGGATACCGGTAATGTTAAAGTGTTAAAGCACCTTCTAAATTTAGATAAAAAATAATTTTTGGAGGATGAGATTTTAGGTAGTGGTTTGAAAACATCACACAGAACACCCTAAAAAGGGTATTTCATTGAATTATATAGTTGAATCCGGAGTCATGACCGATGAATCATATGTGTTTCCTAGTAGGATATCCTTCATTGAATTATTTCAAGGAATTAATGTAATTCTATTAGTCCATTCATAAATTGATTTTAACTGATTAAACAATTCAGTAGAAAATAAATTATTTATATATTATATTCATGAATCACATAAATTAATTATGATACATACTCTATATATATAACCATATAATATGTATATATATAACAATTCATATTCATTCGTTTATCTATTACATGAGAAATGTTTTGAAAAATATCACAACTCAATGTGAATCTATCCTAAAACCTTCATGTATATTTTTCATCAAACTCAATAAATTTTTATAAAACATATTATCCTTAATTTTACATTTTCTAAGGGTCTAAAATGAAACCCTAAAAAAATTAGTTCTGAAAATAACAATGAAATCCAAATTTCATAGATGTACTAAAATAAATGCCTCTAGATTATAATTAGTTCTACTCAATCTATTAAGGGGTTTAGTGTGATCTACATCAAATAAGATCACATATCTATAAAAAAAATTTCCTACACAAGATATATAATATAAATACTTTATTCTTACATTGTCCCTTTTCCATGACAATGGGAAACCACTAAACATTGAACAATTCAATCTATTAATGGAATCTCATTATTTCTCGATTTTCTAAAAAAGACTTAACAATTCACTGATTGCATCACATGTCATTCATCTATGTAGTTGAATATTTCATATGTGAAACAATTAATCATAGACATGAATTTCATCATTATAATTCAATTAGTTTCCAAATTTATATTACTATTATACATGTGGGAAAATATCATCTTGGTTTTACGCAAACCAATGAATGGATCATAAATATAACCTATAACACCATGGATTTCTATATTCATATTTTGACCAATGTAACATGTGTATCAATGTGTGAAGGTTACCATTCGTGGTATCTTTATATCCTTAGGTAAGAAGGATTGATAATAAAAAAACACCCATATATATATCAATGACCGTAAGAAATTACTTGCAATATAATTTAGAGGATCTATCTCTGTAATAGGTCTCTACTTATTACCACATCAGTACATTATTTATGTCTTATATCTAAATCTTTGTAGTGAATAAAATATTCTTTTTTTGATAACCATATCATTTCATTACAAAAAATAAAACTGTACAATGACCTATAGTTGGGGAAACTCAAAATCGAACATTGAGGGTATATCATCAGTCTACAATCCATGTAAAACCAAAGTAAATCACACATTAATGAATGATAATTTTATTTTCCATTTATTATAATACACAATATGTTTATAACCATTACAAAAAATATCTTTATAGATTTTACATGAAATTAATATTTTTATGTATTAATATATTTTTAGAATTTTATCCATAAATAAATCCATTAAAATCCCCATGTTACCAATTAATAAAATAAAACCATTGAACTCTTAGTGGGTAACATTAAGAAAGAATCATAGTCTGAGTAATGGAAAGACATAATAATAATTTTACATAAGTTCAAATTTTTGAACTTATATTCAAACTCTATAACCTTATAACATCAAATTCCATAATTTTATTTTATTTGGTCTACTTATATCACTTTATATCGATATCATTATCCTCAATGTAACCATTTCTATCAAGTGTGTTCCATAAATAATTTTCTAAAAAATATAACAATTTACATGAACACTTTAGTAAAACATTCTCATGTCTTGTAATATTGAGTGATATCCAAATATTTATAATCGTTTATATTACTCTTCACATTTTTATTTTACTCTATACCAAAAACTCATATAATATATCTATAGTTAAACTTTGTTTATTAGCTAGTATAATCCTTTAGGTAATTGTGATGTTCACATATTATGGTAACTAATGAATCTCATCAAATTTTTCTTCATCATCAGATATCCAAAAATTTATTAGGATATTATGTAAAGAATCACATTAATATTAAAATGTAATTATCTGTTATTAAATAGTGATATTAGGTTTCCCACAATAACAAAATGTTACTATTAAGATCCTTATTTTTTCAGATATTGAAAATCTCTAGGATCTAAGGTAAATAATAACTTAAAAACTAGTATAATCTTTTATATATAATATTTGTACTAATATAAGTTGAAACAAACATGAAGACGACTCTTAGATGCAATATAATCATCAGGATATCGTTACAAGACAAGGAAAACCTCATTTTGTTTTAGTAAGTATCTCTTATTTCAATATAGTTGAAATATCATACAAATAATTTTTTTCCATATCTCATATGTAATTTTAAATTTTTAGAACATTTTTTAAAAGAATAATTTAATACAATATTCATTTGATTGGTTGAAGAAACATATTCCCACCTATTTTATAAAATATTTGGGAATTTGTTTTATCATAGATAATGAAATTTTATACATATATTCTTATCAAAACAATTTTTAGAACATACTATTTTATAATCCTGGTATATTTAGTTAATCATCTCATATCATTAATAAAAAATCAGTGTTAACAAATGTTATCATATAATAGAACGTCGATGAGGATGCAGTTTCATTATTTAGATTTATACAAGCTCAATAAAAATATTTATATTCATGTTTCAAATGTAGAAACTATTTATTTTATCCCATGAATGATAATTATAATTTATTTTCAATTATTCCCCTGATTTTGAAATCATGTATATTTACGTCACCTAAAAAGTACAAATTTAGTATAATATACCATTCAAAATAAGAGAATATATTTCCATAAAATTTTTACCATATATGGAAATTACATGGAGTTCCAAAAAAAGGTATTCTATATAATCAATTTATATAGAATAATTACCCTATCATGACAATTCAATAATGTTTTAAATAACCTCAACTCATTTCTTCAAGAAATATTGTTGGATGTTTCCTATATTTCATATTCTAATTTGATATTTTACCTTTTAATATTGTCTTTAAAGTACCAAAATATAGACACCATGTTAATATATCATTTATTATTATCACTTTGATTATATCGTGTAAATATTAATTGAATTCATCGATAATTTCAGGAATATTCTATAGATGTCAGTAGAATGAATATCTAGATTGGAACATTCTTTATATGTATATTTTTTTTCAATTAAACCATATTCAATATTATTGTGTAGCATTGAATTACTAATAAATATTGAGTGTATTATACAAGAATTATTTTGTTCAATTAGTATATAGTGATTTCTAGACTTTAAATGAATCATTCCATGCCTTCATAAGAATCTTGATTTTCTTATTGAACAACATCAACACTTGGTCACTAGGGAAGGATGTGTTATAATTCTTATAATAATTTTATTTATTATAACTTTTCATAGGCTACCAGTCTTAGTTGATTCTTTAATTAAGTTTCTCATTTCAATAATTAATTTGAATATTTAGTTTACTATCTATAATGATTTTATCTATAGTAAAAAAATTTATATGAATAAAATGTATTATGTATTTTCATTTGGGACATTTAATGATAGTCCACCCCCACTATAATTTATAGCCACATAATTCATATAGTTTTAGTGATCCATGATACCTATTTCACTAACATATGAGTCTTCTTTAGCATTCATCTCACAACTTAGTCATTTAGGTAAGGAATTTTTCAAAATAGAACAATTTTGAATCGTTGATCGTTGAGTTGATAAGCCTTTATCTGAATATATCATATGGATTCCCTCAAGTTTATTCCTATGGTATCCTAACAATTAAGGATTCTAATATAGTGTATCCTTATGTAAACACCCATAATAAGTAATCTATGGAAAATACATCAGAACTCATCTTTGGAATGAAACTACCATACAAGACAATTTAATGTCAAATATTATTTTATTTACATACAAAATATAATATTGGGACTCCAGGTAATGGCATGGAACTTCAGATATGGACGATCATATATTTGAAGAATGCTTCATTGGATGGAATATCACAAATAGTGTTTCTGGGGTTTTCTTTTAAGGTCACTCGTATTTTCCTCATTTTATTTTTAAACTAGTTAGTGTTACATCATACATCATCATTATTTTATATGTTTTATTTCCATTTGTGTATGATTTATTTGAATAATTTATTTTTGGAAATCCTTATTCCAACCACCGAATTAATGCATTCATACAATATTAATGTGTAACTCTTTACACAACCCACAAGTGTATATTAATCTCCTTAAACTAAAGTCTAGTATATTCACACATGTCTAAATGATTCATATGAATAAGGGAATTGAATACTTCATCTAATGTCAATGATTTATATGATAATGAAGAACTCTACTTGAGTAAGCATAGACTGACAGATAACACACCAAATTTACATTTTAGAGAAGGCCAAACACCATTAATGTACATGTTATAAAACCGAGTGACTCTACCCAAGGATACTTTAATCAACCTAGAATTAAATTCCGGAAAATTATACAATTTAATATGCCTAAACTATGTCCAATATTTTTTTTAAAATTTCATAACAAAAATTAAAATCGATTTCAAGGAAGATAAAAACTAAATTTTATGATATACACCCTATCATGATTTCCATGGATTTATCCTTGAATAAATTTATTGTATAAATGAGAATACATAATAGTCCTATTTCATATATATTTTACGGAACATAAATATAAATGAAATTTAACAAAATAATAAAAAAATCATTTAATTTTTGAAAATATGAGATATTTATGAACTATTGACAAATAAATGATAATTAAAATTTTTTATGAATTCTCAAAAAATTAAACATTTTATAATAATTTCAATATTAACACCATCCTATTAACATTAAATTTTATTTAAATTATATTTCATTAATTACAAAATATTTATAATTCATTATCTATTATATATTTTTATTATCTAAATAACATATATTTTATTATTTATAATGAATTTATAAATCACATCCTCTAATTTCTAAATAATCCATTTAGATAATGAATATAAGGAATACCATTAATGACTTCACAAGGTATTTTAAAATATTAACGGTTAATGATTTGAAAAAATGATACATAAACAGTTATATGATTAATTACAAAATTTAATAGGTAATTATTTAATTTATAAAATTATTATAAATTAGAATATATTAAAATTTTATTTTTATTTATAAATACATGATAACCTATGATTATTTTTAGGTACCTAGATTCTATGTAAATTCTTATGCTTAACCTTTTGTAAAACCCCTACACTTCATAAGAATATTCACTTATTACCCTTTTTAATACATGCTTTATAAGGGAACTAATATTTTTCAACACTGTATATTGTTAAAATACTAATTACAATTATACATCTCCATTTTTTAAAGGTATTACTGTTATAAAACTTATTTTTGTATTGATACTCTATAGGTTTCATACTAAACACACAGTTGATCATTGAGGATCCTTACTCAACGACTCAAGTGCCTTCTCATAAAGTTGTAACAAACTAATAACTATAATGAAAACCTTCTATGTGAGGGTGTTTCCATTAAATAGTTTTTTTTAATGTTATCAATTAGTTTTCCACTAAAAACACCTTCTACATATGGGTATTGCATAAGGGTAAAGGGTAAACTACCTTCATGAAACACTACTTCACTTCTATGTTGGGGTTATACCTTTATGCTATACATTTTTATGAAATTAATACAGACGATAACCTTAAACTGAAATTTTATGTATGTTTATGACAACTACTTATTTTAACTATGTAATCAGGAATCAAATTTACCTTTATACAACTCATGTAGGGGTCTGTAAAATTTCAATATTTTTACAAAAATTATATTTTTCATTTTTCTAAAAAAAACCATTGCTAATAAAATTTATAATTCTTGAAGAAACATTATCTTATAGATCTTTTGGATTTTTTATGATCCTTAAATGAAAAATATCAGTGGATGTAAACCTAAAACAAATATAAATCTGTCATTAAGAATTAATGTGAAAATTATCATAAAAAAAGTACCTAGTATTTGATAGTCACAACTGTAGAATCAAAATAGAATATTTAGATGCCCAATTATAGGGGGTGAATTGTTTATTTATAAACATTCGATTTTATCCTTAATGAAATAAATATTTAACAAAATTAAACACGGTAAATTCACAAACCCTATTTGGTTCATAAATAACGTGATAATTAGATGGGCATGGATCTAATTATAAAAAACATAAAATTAAAAAAGTTAAAAATAAGAAAACTAAAGTCAGATTTATATGGAGAAATATTCTATCAAAAAGCATATATTTTGGTATTTATATTAGAGTTAAATAATTATAATTAGGTAAAATAATGTTATACATTCTTTCTAAAACAAAATTGTAGTGGAAGTAAAACATGTAACAAAACAATAAACAATAAATATTTTGACACAAAGAGATGGGTATCCAACAACCTTGGATATGGATCCCTTGATTTATACTTTCAAGAAATATGTCTTAACCACACCTGGATAATCCATCGATAAGAATATTAGAGTCTTTCCTTCTTTCCCCAAAATCCCCCAAACATTAAGGTAGTTGGAGCCTTTGTCTTCCTATCCTCAGAAGTCCTCGATTGTACTCCGCAATAATCGGAGTAGCACAAAGCAAGATGAAAAATATGGCCATGGTTGAACAAGATGTTCATTTTTGTACAAGATGTTTATAAATTGCATAAGTCATGAGATTCTTTGTCTCTCTAGAAATCACTTTATAGTATGTAATCTCTTGGATCCAAGAATGGTAATGAGATCTTATTTTTAGGAAAAAATTAAATGGTCATCTCCCTCCTCTAACGGGTAGGATTTTCCTCGAATCATAGAGGGACGTATACATGTTTCACTGTTACAATATTTAGTTAGAAACAAATTATTCTATATTTTTTCATATAGGATAAACATGGGAATCATTATCATGCTTAAGAATCAAAAATATGTAAGTAAAATAATCTCTTCTTTAAGAAACTAGGATCTTATCAAAATGAAACATTATGTATGGAATATAATGAAACTTATAAAAATGTGAATAATCATAATCCATGAAATATATAATTCAGATTCTAAATATATAAACTATTTTATTTTGGTAAATAATCGATATTCGGAATCTATTTTACAAATAATTTGGAGTCTGAATTCTATAGATTTTAGAATATGAATTATTCTAAGGAATTTGGAGTCTAAATTCTAGGGAATTGAGAGTCTGAATTATGAAGAATTCAGAGTCTGAATTATGAGAAAATCGGTAGTTGAATTATGAGGAATTCAGATTAGGAATTCTGATGAATTCAGAGTTTGAATTCTAAGTAAACCAGTGTTTGAATTTTGAGGAATTCAGGGTCTAAATTCTAATTAATTCAGAGTCTAAATTTTAGATAATTTAGAGTCTGAATTCCTATAAATCCAAAGTATGAAATTTAGAGAAATCAGAGTCAAAATTTCAGAGATCTCAGAACCAGAATTTCAGTGAAATTTGCATCTAAATTTCATAGAATTTTGAGTTTAAGAATTTTTAACACTCGGTAGCTATGGAACTATAAGATTCCGATGTTTTTTATAAGGATCTGACTTTATGGCCTAAGAAAAAAATGTTTATATTTGGTTTTGTGAAGATAATAAATTATACATTAAAAACCATGGTAGGGATAAAAAATTCATAGAGAAAGAAAATTTTCCTTAAGAAAATAAATTTTACAGAAAGTTAATTTTTTTAAGCAAATCTGTTTGTGATTTTCAAAACATAGAGTAATGGAAAATTCATAAGTAACCCTTATCGACTCAACGATCTCTGTCTTTTTGGAAAGAAAACATTAAAAAAATAATATAACAAATAAGGATTTTTCATTTTTATCATTAAAAGAAATAATTATCTCCCTTAAGTTATGACATTTGATAAACAATACAAACTATCATTTAGTTTTCGAAATCCCTAAGGATCGTATTCTTGTATTTAGTATATAATTTACTTTTTCATAATTAAGAAAATATTAATTAAGAAAAATCCCTCTTACTTTATCCCACCCTTACATATGGAATTCTTTTCTTTTTACATAAAATTCTTTCGATCATAATTTTCATCTGCTTTTTTATTTTCAAAAGGGAATAGAGGGAATGAAAAAAATTGTACCTGAGAGATTAGAAATATACAAGATAAAATATTGAATGAAAAATTTCATTGTGATAGGAAAAATTGTTACCGGAAAAAATAAAACAAAATATCAGATTGTCAGGAAAATAATTCATCCTTCTTTTCCTTCGACATGAGATTTTTCAAGATTGCTTTTAATTTCTTGAGATCTTTGTGATATTCCTCAAAACTTTTGATCAACTAAACCTGATCTTGATTTTCCTTTTCAAGAGCCTTGAATTTTTCTTCTTATGTGTTTAGAATTTCTATCTGAGCCATTATTAAATTTTCTTTCATTTTGAACTTTTCCTCCAACTCTTACAAGAGTTCCCTTTATCTCTTTAAATTTAGAGAATCTGAATTGAACATTCCATTCAGATCTAAATCCTCTAAAATTAGTTCCACTTGCTCGAGATTGAACATTTCTAGAAAAATTATTTTATGGTTTTTGAATATATCATATAATTTATCAAAATAATATTTTACTAAATATTGGATGTCATCAATGATTTTCATATCATCAATCATTCTCTTACACCATTTAGTTTTTTACAAACATGATCTCTTAAGAGCATTACATCTAATATGATAAGACCTGAACTCCATTTAAAGTTTGAAAAACTTTTACATGAGCATGATTATCAATTATGAATTATGTTTGAAAGAATTCTAAAGACATTAACATATTGAATTGATAGTTAGAATTAATGGTATTGTGTTAACTATCATCATTCAAGGCTGAACAAAAAATCATGACCCATCGAAGATGAAGATTCAAAAGCTAATTCTTTTTCTGGCCAATAATCTTTTCCTAGATCTTCTTCTATCCTCTTGGATGTTCCACCGATATCTTCCTTAGCTTTCACAACCAGTGATTTATTGGGAAAATCCTAAATCACATTATTTCCATTATCAGATCAAGAGATTTCCATCCCAACATTTGGTGTTTCAATTTCAGTATCTGATACTTAGATTAACATGTCGTCACCAACATATTCTTTATCAGCTCCTTCTTTAATATCATTAGGGTGAATGAAATAATTGTTACGACTCTCATCATCAGATGGTTTATCAACCTCATCCTATCCATAATCACCTTTCCCTTGATAAATTATCGTGGTTGAATCTTCTTGGGATGTTCTGATCAATAAAATGTCTGAAGGAATTTCCTTATCATGATATTATTCCACATTTTTATCACATCTTTACTCTTGTCATCTTCTTACTATTATTAATAATGATGATATATTTATTTTTCCACAATGGGTTCCAGTTTTAAAATTTTTCACTTAGAGTTTCTACTGGAACTGGATTGTGAAGGAAGGATTTTGGTACCTGAATCTGTTTGGATGCTTTCTCTATATCATTAAGAAGGGATTAAATGATCTCAGCTTCTGACATTTTCTTCTTTAACTTCTCAATTACTTTCCTTCCAAGTTCTTTAGTTTCAAAAATCCGTAATGATTTTTCCTCAGCAGGGTGTAAACCAAAACTTGAATCTCCCTCTTTCTTTATCTTTTAATGATCTCTCCATTTTGTTACATATTTATTAGAAACTTTTTTCTTCTTTTTCAGTTTTGGTGGAGTTGACGGAGTTTCCAAAAAATTTTCTTTTTTCTTTGGCTTCCAGTTCTTTTTATTTTTCCTTCTTAAGGGTTTTCATGGTTGTTTCTCCCACATCCTCTGTCTTAATTATTGCTTGAACCTCACTTTCCAAAAAAAAACATCAAACTCTCCTGATTTGGTACCTAATCCAACATTCTTTCTCCTAAGAGTTTCATCACTCAACAACATAGTCTTTAAGGTTTTGTGTTTTGAACTGTAGTGGATTTTAAAAAATTCTAAATAGATAATGATGATATTCGGTAAAATCACTAGATCCATGATTATATGATACTTGAGGGATCCATTATTTATTCTACTTATTTTTAGATGGATGAACAAGATCAGGTTTACCACTATTAGATTAACAACAAATTACATCATAAAAATATCACTTTTTCTAGGAGATTCCATGTCTCCAGTTTGTGGAATAAGAAATCCCTGAATCTACAAAGCTTACAACCTAATGTTTGTTTAAATATTATTTAACCTTGGTGATTTTACTCTCTTGATTCCATGGCACTCAATTAACATTACCTTCTAAAAACATACTATCTTATCTAGAAACTCGAGAGACCATAATATTTCTTCTCCTCGATAGGGAATAAAAAGAATGTTTTTACCCATGTTAAATGATAATGATTAAGTTTTAACATATCTCTTGAAGGAAACATTTCCCTTACCCGTTATTCATAAAAACTAATTGATTCATAAAATTTTATGAGAAGTTGTGGATAAACAAAATCCGGAATCATCGAGTTAGCTGCACAGAAACTATCCCATAAATTCATCTTGATATTATTTATAATCAAATAATCATACATGGAAAAGAAATTTGGGTTATCCAACCTCTATTTTTATTTTTTACAATCCTTGATTTCCTTGTTTGAAACCATCTGATTCTGTGAGGAAACTTCAAATGACATCTGAGTATGTAGGGAAAATTAGGAAACTGAATGAATGATTTGTAGAGGAGTAGAGATTCGATGAAAAAGCTCTCAAAAAATTGATGTGGGACAAAGATTAGTGGGGAATTTATATAGGTTTCTAGATGAAGGTTCAAATCCCAATTCAATTCAACAATTGATATATTTATTATCTGATCATATGTTTGAGATGAATACCGAAGAAATATTATGTAGGTTCCTACCTTTTGAGTTTATAAGGAAAAATCAAATTTAAGTAAAGTGGATTTGATATAATTTTCTTCAAACATGTATGAAATAGAAAAATTTTAAAAAATACAACTACAAATATTTAATTAAGGAAACATACCCTCTGAATTGCTTAGAAAAAAAATCAATATTTATAATGTTCTTCATGATGAACATTGATTCATGAAAAATTTTATAATGAAAAACATATATCATGTTCTGAAAAAAAAAGCATTAAGAAAGAATAATTGGGGTTCCAAAAATATTTATTATGAAAAAAAGATTTAAATAATAAAAAATTCACTCCCCCTATGAAAAAGAGTTTCTTAATGTACGGAGAATGGTTTCCAAAAAACATTAATATGGAATATTATCTTATGGTTATCATTCATATCTTTTGATTAATATATTCAAATCTATTGGATGGTAAATGTCAGTAATTTGATATTGAATTCTTATAAATTGAAGAATGATATCTCTTTTTTGTGTGTTGTCCCTACGAAAATGATGGCTAATATCTATCTATTTTACATGAGAGTGATGCGCAAGGTTTTGTTACTAAGGGAAATGGAACATGCATTATCTCAAAATAACTGTGCTTTGGGAAAACACATTCCAAAGTCTCTGAGTTTGTGTTGTATCCACAACAATTGAGAACGAAAACTTCCAGTTGCTACATACTCATCTTCAGTAGTGGAAAGTGCTACTGAGTGTTTCTTGTAACATGACCAACAAACTAATATATATCCTAAGAAATTTAGTCTTTCAGATGTACAATTTTTATCCATTATACATCCTCCCAAATCAGCATTCAATAATCTATTTAAAATGAAATTATTTCCTAAAGTATAAAAAATTCCTATATCCATGCTTCCCATTAAAGAGAAAAAAAATTATTTTCCCTTCTTTTAAATGAGTTTTCTTTGGATTAGATTGATATATTTCGCATAAGAATAATGAAATCATTATACCCGAATGACTAGATTTTAAGTATAATAAACATCCTATCAAACCTATAAAATATGTTTGATCTACTAGTTTCCTAGTTCCATCAAGATCGAAATAATTTGATGCACCGATTGAAGTAAGTATACTTTTAGTATTTCCATATCCATACTTTTTAAGAATATCATTAATATACTTATATTTATATATATGTTCATTTTGGTTTTTTATAAATTTTAATACCCAGAAAAAATGTTAACTCATCCATCATAATACTTTCAAACTCATATTTTCTTAAGATTCACAAATGGATGAGTTAAATATTGTTGAGTCTATCTGAATATAATGTCATCAACATATATTTGAACACTCAAAACACTTTTTAATCTTTATTTATAAAAACTGTTGGATCAACAGTTCCACTGATATAATTTTTTTGTATCAAAAAACTTGTATGTTTGTCATACCCATCTCTAGGGACATATTTAAATCCATATAAAATATTGGTAAGTTTAAAAACATGTTTAGGATGTTTTTTTCTTCAAAACTAGGAGGTTGTTCAACAAAAAATCCCTCTTGATCATATCTATTAAGAATATCATGCTTCATATAAATTTGAAAAAAATTTAATTTAAAAAATGCTGCAAAGGCTAGTTGGATACCAAAAAATTCATGTACTGATCAGGAAGTGCAAATTTCATCATATTATATTTCTTATTATTGATTATAAGCTTCCAACTAATATTGGATTATTTCGTATGATGATTCTATTTATATCACATATATTATGGAAGACCCATTCTACTCTAATTACAAATGTTTTTTAGGACTTTCAACAAAGGTCCAGACTTTGTTCCTTTCAGATTCATTTAGTTCATCATTCATAGCATTAATCGAATCCTCATTATATAAATCTTCATCAGTTTTTTTATTATAATTGGGATAGAAATAATAGATGATATGCTTCATTTTTTATAGAACGTTGACTCCTTTTAGGTTTATTTATATTGAAATTTATATTATCATAATAAGGATTCTTAAGAACAAATTGATTTGGGTTTGGTAAAGCTTGTTCATCAACATAAGGAAGAAAGCCTTCTGGGGTAAATACTTTAGAATCATTTTCATGAGTATTTTCATTATTAGAAAAATTTTCCGTCAAAGGATGATAATCAGTTTTTGAAAACACATCTGAGTATGTTTTTTGTGGTTCTTTAAAAATAAAATCATCACTTTCAAAAATTTAACATGCATTATTTCTTCAACAGTACAAGCAGTTTGGTTAAAAACTCAATAAGGCTTAGAAGTAGTAGAATATACTAAGAAAAATAATTCATCATATTTTGGGTGGAATATATGTAATTAATCATTAGTACTCAAAATAAATACTTTTCAGCCAAATAATATGATGTAATAAAGTATCGGTTTTCGACTGGTCCAAAATTCATAAGGTGCTTTGTTAAGAAATGGTTTGATTAAAACTAGATTAATAATACAACAATTTTTACTAATAGCTTTAGCCTAAAAGTGATTATCAATAGATTATTCACTCAATATTCTTCTTTCTATCTCTTTAATAATTCAATTTATTTTTTTGACAAGACCATTTTTTTGAGGTGTACATAGAGATGAGAAGTTATGAGTTTTACCTTTTTTAATATGAAAAGTTTCAAAATATAAATTTTGAAATTCTGCCCCGCGATCACTATAAATAGTTATAAATGGAAGATTTTCTCATTTATATCATGCGATATAAAGGATTTCAAATAAACAAATGGATTTATATTTCTTATCTAGAAAATAGACCCACGTAAATTTGGTGTAATCAGATACTAAAATAAATACAAAAGATTTTCCTCTAATACTTCCAGTTTGTGTTGGACCGAAAGGATCTATAAGAACTAGCTATAATGAATTAGAAGATGAAACATCACTAATTTATTTAAAGCTTGATTTATGTTATTTTCCATAATTCCAAGGACCAAAATTTTTTTAAGAGTCATATATAAGATCTGGTATATCCATAACATATATTTTCCATAAGAGTTTTCCAAGGTTCCTAAAGATATAGTGTCCTAGGAATCTATTCTATAACCAATATTTATCTTCCATTTAACTATTGATAGGTAGGACATTACTCATATGTTCCTCTATGTTATGTTTATATACATTCTCAGGCATATGGGCAGAAAGAATAAACATTTTCTTGGAAGTGTGTTATATACAATTCTAATTCCTAAAATTTACAATGTAACTGTCATTACAAAACCCGATTATGAAATTTTGGTTCTTCTTAAGATGTTTAATAAATATATAATTTTAAATTAAATCATTTACTATAATAAAAATGTTACCTATAGCAACAATTTGGCCCTCATCATTGTGTTCTAAAGTAACTTTTACTACTTTAATCTTGTTTATATTATCCATGAGGTTTTTTTACCAGTCATGTGTTGGTAACATCCACTATCCATATGGATTCGGTTTTATTTAAATAAATTTTTTCCCAAGGTCCACCACATTGAAACTTAGTGAAAAAGGGTGCACATTGGGGAACAATATAATTACCACTAATAATAGGTATTGATTCACTATAACAAAATTCAGAATTATTCCTAAGAGGATAAAGTAGTGAATACATTTTATCAAATTCTTTCCTTCGAGAGGTAATATTTTATTTAAGTTTATTTAAAGAAAATATTTTAAATTTTATTCTAGTGACTAAATTATAATCCACATTGTTATTAGTTTTAGATCATGAGTTATTATCTAAAACATTTTTATGAGAAAGAAAATTTATAATATCCATAGAAAGGATATCCTTCTCAGAATTTACTTCTTTTGGTTTTTAAAAACAATATCACAATAAATGGTTTTCTGATGGAAATCATTTGTAAGGACTGATACTTATTTTGTTAAAACAGAAATTCTTGAATTTACATTCTACTTTATTTTACAGTTCTCATTTTCATGTAATATATAAAATCTAGAAAGTTCTTCAAATAATGTTATGGTATTATCTTTTGATAAAGAAGATTCTTTCTTTGAAGACTCATAATATTCTTCATTAGGAAAATTATCATTTAAAGAAATATTGGTTAATGATTCCACATTGCGTACCTTATCCATAAGAAAATTATTTTCAATAGTCAGTGTAGCTATAAGACCAATATTCTATTGATCAAAAGATTCATATTCTGAATATAAATCTAAATATTCACCACCAATGGCACTCCATGTGTCATTATATTTCATTACATTCTTTTCCTTGTATTTTAAGTAATTATTTCTATTATTTTAAGAGTGATTATCTGTTCTATAATTTGTATTAAGAATAATAAAATATGGTTTTATACGTCTAACCCTTTTCCATTCATAACAGGTTACTTCAAAATATTTCTTGTCCTTTCTGTCATTCTTATTATATCTGTACTGAAAATATTTCTCACCCATAATCATGTTCATCCTTCAAGAAATATTGGACAATTCATTTTTAGACAGTTCACTTTCACTTGATTCAGATATAACAAAAACTTTCTATACTTTAGATCTAGTTACTCTTTTTAGAGTCTTGTATTTATATGTAATAGTAAAATCTAAACTTCTATTACCGTTATTATTCTTATGGAAATCATCATATCTCTTCGTTCTTGTTTCAAGCTAAAGAGGAGTTCGAAATAACTCATCAAGAGTAATGTTTGACAGATTTCTATTTTCACCAATAACTGTCCTTTTCGATTCCCATTATTTGGGCATAATATAAATTATATTTTCATGAAGAACTTCATCATCAAGACCTTTCTCTCCCATTTATTTAAGACTCTTGATAAAGGTCATAGACCTATGTTTTACTTCACAAACTAGTTCTCTATAAGGAAATAATAATCTATAATATAAATCTATTAACATAGCTCTTATTGTTTCTATCGCTTTGGAATTTCCATAATGTATAACTTCAAGTTTTTTCTAAATACAATTGTTTTCTTCAGAAGAAGATATTCGACAATATAATCTTGGTCATAGAACAATGTATTTTGTTACGTTGTTTTTTATTTGATATTTTAGTTTCTCTTTATAGGTGAAGGTTCTGACTTCCTTATCGAGAATTTTTTAATCTATAGTGAGCATGAAAACGTCTTTTACTCCAATGTTAATGAAAAAGGTCTTCAACCTATCTATCCAGTACTCATAATCATTACCATCAAATATTTTTGGTCCGGTAGTATTATGATTTTAAATAGAACCAACATTTATACCTTCCATTCTTTAAAACAAACATCTTTCCACAAATATTTTTAATAGTAAAAAGTTATAGAGAAAGATGAAAATATTTAAGAAAAATGATAAAGAAAAGTTAAGAAAAAAAGGTTAGAACAATAAAAAACTGAGCAATAAAACTAATATGTAAGTATAAGTATTTCAGAGACATTCTCTAATACCAATTGAATGATCAAAATAGAATATGTAGATGCACAATAATAGGAGGGGTAGGGGTGAACTGTATGTTTAAAATCTTTTACTTTTAACCTTACAAAAATATATGTTTAACAAATTTAAACATGTTAAATTCAAAAACCCACTTTTGTTTTTACATAATGGGATAATTGGAAGGTCACATATCCAATTATAAGAAACCTGAACATAAATATGTTAATCATACAAAAAATTAAGAAGCTTTTACTTAGGGAAATATTCTACCTTAAAGTGCATATAATATTATTTATATCATAGTTAAACATGTTTAAGATAGTATAAGAATGTTATACATTAATTCTTTAACACAATTAATGAGGAAACAAATCTTGTAACCAAACAAGTAAACAATTAAGAAATATTTTCACCTAAAGAGAAGGGTATCCAACAACCTTGAATAAATTTCCCTTGATTTATTCTTTCACAAAGGTATATCTTAGCCCCACCTCAGTAATCCCTCAATAAAAATATTGTTGTTTTTCTTAATATCCCCGTATGTCTACAAACATTTAGGTAGTCGGCACCTCGGCCTTACTATCACTGAATTTTTGAGAATTTGAAGTCTGAAAAATTTTAAGACTTGGTTTCTAAGGAAATATAAGATTACGAGGTTTTTTATAAGGATCCTAATTTTTTGCATAACAAGAAAATGTTTATACTTGGTTTTGAGAAGAAATTAAATAATACATTGAAAACCGAGGTAAGGATAAAACATTTCTTAGTGAAAGAAAATATTCATTAAGAAAATAATTTTTAGAGAAAGACTTTAATCCATAAGAAAATGTGTTTGGGATTTTCAAAACATAGAGTAATGGAAAATTTATTAGCAAAACTAATTGACTCAATAACAATGAACATTTATTCTATAAAAAAGAGAATGTTTGAAGGAGATCATTCAGAGAAGTAAAAAAATATCCACACCTCTATTTGAGTACACTAAATAGGGGATCCAGAAACACTTCATGTGGAAACCCATAATCAAAGGTGGTGGTAGCAGCTTCTCAATAGAGATAAATAATGTTTCGAGAGGAATTGATATTTTCCCAATTCTCATACAAAACACATCACAGACTCCAAGAAGAGGATATAGTAAACTAATAAAACTAAACACCATGTCTCATACAACACATCATATTCATTTCTTGTATTTGGGGAAAATTTTTTAAATGTTTTAATAAATTAACAGAAATCCTTCAATCCAATCATATATAGATTGTAATTGATGAAACCATTCAGGAAAAAATAAGTAATATATATTGCATATATATATATATCTGTGTGTGTGTTATATTCTTTAATTTTAAAAAATAATATATATATACATTAATATTATATGTGTGTGTATATATATGTATATATTTGTCATTATATGAATGTGTAAATGCATATTTCATATATATATTTTTGTGTACATATAATAATGGTACTTCAACTTGTATTTCATCTCTCAACTTTGTATACTCATAATTTTACCACCATCCTATATCAATCCATTAAGTATAATATGTAGTTTCCTAGTATAAAGAGATTTATTAAAAACACTTCTTCCATATGCCTAGTACTTCTGTGGGTTATAAAAATGTTTAATGTTTTTTCTTTACTCAGTGTTACATAATCGAAATGTGGGAATGTGTTGATAGACATTTTGATGGATGCCATTCATAATTTTGGAGGATGTGATGATATTGGGGTTGTTATTGAAAACATGATGATACAATTTCATTTAATATTAGTTAATGATTCTTATTTGATATATGCTTTGTTGTAAATTTATGTTGAATATGTTATTAGGGTTTTTAGGATTCTGATTTGGATTGTCTATTTTTGAGTTCTCATTTTAGAATGTAAGTATAAAAGTTTACACAAAAAAAAAGTATCTTAGTTGTAACTTATAACATTCTTTCAAATTCATATGTATAGTTATTTATGGAATTTGATCCATATTTCACGTATATATTTTGATTTTAGAGGTCTGTGGATAAATCCTTTACCATTGGTTGAGTTTTATTATAAATATTTCTATTAATATATAATAGGAATGGATCTATAAATGTAATTTTAAGAATGGTCATATAGGAATTAGTTATATAAGTTCTTTATCTCCATTTATTTTTAGGAAATGTTTTCTTCTGAAAAATTTATTTTTTGATAGGATGCACTATACGCAACCCCCAATGAGTTTTACGATACATCGATATAATATTAATATTATTATAAAACACATCCTTTATAATATATCAGTTAAACACGGAGGTATGAATATTAATAATAATATTTTAAATATTAATTAAAGTGGTTTTATATAAAGGATTCATACTAGTAACGATACATAGTTTATACAAAAATCTAAATATTTTTTAAAAATACGAGGTTCTGAAAAAATGTTTTTATTGCATTTTGTGATAAAAAAAATAATTTTTTTTTGAATTTATAAAATATATTTTAAAAAATAAAAATTATTTGAAATATAATGGTCTGAATTATATTTATGTAATTTTTTAATAATTTTAAGAAATGTTTAATTTTCATATGAATAGTAATGAAATATTGATTTTTATCAAAAACCGTCTTTTCGTCTAAAATAATTACAAGATAAAAATTATTTTTATATAGTTTTAAATGTAACATAAGTATAATTATATATTTATTTATCAAAATAAGTTAATTTTAATCAATTTAATTTTGATTTTTTTATTTAAATAGTCTATAGTTTGGAAAATTTTCTCCTTGGGAAACAATATTTTATTATATCTTTGAGAGTAATATAAAATTATATTCTGCCAATTCTATGATATGAATTTGATAAAATATATTCCATATTTAGAATAATAATTATTTATATTATATATTATTATAAATTTAATTATAGTTCACAAATATTAATAAATACAATAATAATTAATTACAATAATTATGTTTAAAACAACGTTATGCGAATTATATGCACTAATATTAAAATAAAATTTTCTATAACATAGGTTTTTTATTTAATAAATTATATTTCATATTTAGAATCATTGGGTCAAAATTTTATAATACGTATCATTTTAAATATCAGTCTTCAAGGATAAAGTATCTAGGTAAAAAAAGATGAATGTTACTTTTGTGAAAACGGAAATTGAAAAATTAAATAAACATAAATGATAATGAATAATATTTTTAAGACATGATTTTTTTATGATGTAGGTTTGTATCAACCATATCATCCCTCCAATCAATTATCTATAATTATATGCGGAATATGGGGTGAGATTGACCTCCCATAGTTGTATAGTTTTGGGTATTTATAAGAATTCTACAACTCCGCGTCTATGAATGGGAACTTCGTCCCCTCACTTATTCCAACATGTTAAATCAATTATCCCAACCAAAACCTAAGAACTATATCCTTAAAATACATATAAATTATATAGAGAAGTTTTTATTCCAAAAACACAAATCCTAGTGTCCTTAATAATAGATCCAAAAGAAATTGTTCTAAGAGAAAATTACATCTTCAATTTTCTCATACATTCTTTACTTCTTCCCGTACCACAACCACCGCTATCTTAAAAAAATAAATACAATAACATCACTTCCCATAAAATACTAATTTGTTTTGATTTTGATTAAAAAAACTATTTTCATATCTTCTTCTATTTAATGTGAGACGAAACAGGTGAACATTGGTATGGTAGACTACAACCTCACGAACCTAATTAATTCATTTTCAAAAGCCACCATTTATGGATGGATATAATGATTTATTTAGTGTTAATATTTATATTAATGATATTATTATACTTATTTAATTTTAATATCACATACAACATATTTATTTTCATTTTGTGGAAATATGGTAACGTTGGTTGTGTGGAAGGAGGAGCAACACTTCACGAAGTGATGTGATTTTTTTTACATACTCATAACATTAAAGGTAATGATGAAAAATTTAATTAATATAAATTTTATATATTACATCATAATTACTCTATAAATGTGATATATAAATTACAATTATTTTGTTCCATCCATTAATAAAATTGAATCATTATTCATGAATATGTATGAACTTTTGTCTCTATGAATGGTGTAGAAGGACTAAAAATAAAAAGACCAAAAAATAGATAAAACAAAATAGTTAATACTAAAAATATGATTTTAACATAGATTTTTCAATAAAAATATAATAAAAGGTCATTAGTAAATAATATATTGTATGATATATATATATGTATGGTTCTATAATTGAGGTATAATAGACCTATATTTTTATATAGGATATTTTAAATTGTACTATGGATGTCAATACATAAGGTAACAAATTTATTATTTCCATTTCATTTCTGGTAGACACATTCCATATTCACCAATAAATTATTGTTTGTAGCGAATAAACTACTAACTTGACTTATTATATCAATAATTTATTTATTCTCCTAATATGTAATGTTTCATTCCATTTTACTCTACCACATGGTATATTTTTTAAAAACTACCAAAGTAGTGAGAGATTTACGTCTCACTAATATTTCTTTGAGAAACATGACTCAAACACCAATTGTTTGTTTTTTGTGGCATATATAATAACAATGAATTTTTTAAGGATAATTATCATGGTAATTGTGAAATATATATATTTCTATATAATTTTCATTCTTTCTGGGGATTATGATTGATACATTACCAAAGTGGTAAAGGTTTTATAGTATAAGGTCATTGTTTATCGGTATTGTTCATGATTCTCATTCTGATGATGATATATTATGATATATCAATAAATAAAATCAAGAAATTTTACCTCCTATAATTATTCTATTATAATACACATATCCCATAATTCTTATCTATTTTTACTCAAGGTTACCTAATAATTTTTAAAAAACCGCCTTTACTTCCCTTCTCAGTCAAAAGCACCGTTTTATTCCTTATACATGTTTTCTAAAAAAAATCACAAATTTTCTAATGTTTTATATGATTATTTAAATTAATTTTTAACAGGTATGAAATGAATAGTAGTTTATACCATCATGAACACTGAATTATTTATATATTCTTCAAAAATATTTCCAAGGATATTTTAAAAGAAATTTTTTTCTATAAAATTTGTGTTGTTTTTAAATTTAAAATAATTGATATTAAGATGGAATGTTGATTTTCCTAGGAAATGAACCCATTTATTTTTGAAAATCTTTTCCTATATAATATGGAATCCATATAAATTTCATAATATTTAATGGGGATATGATCTATTGATACCATAATTATTATTTATTTGGATGAATAATTTTTCTAATGAAACCCATTTATTTTCCGTGGTTTATGATATGATAATTTTTTTTAGGAAAATCATTTCTTTTCAAGTGATGTGATATGATAAATATTTCATGAAACAAATATTATTTTATTAGTTATAAAATGATGAATGTTTTATGGTACTCTATAACACAAATGTATAGATTATGTGATGATTGTTACATTATAACTATGGACCACAATCACACTATAACCCAAGATGGACGTCATAATATAACTGAGGATTATAATTATGTTATAACCAAGGGAGATGGTTATATTATAACATAATATAGTTAGGACATGTATCTCACTCTAATAAAATCGAGAATGATTGAGATATCATGAGATTAATAGGAAAATAATTGGGTGTGAACCCTATTCAGTATCTTTGTTTTTCCTCTATAATAGTCATGGTAGTAAACCACAACTAATAAAATGGTTTGGGGAGTCAACCTTGTCCACTATGATAGTCTTGGGAGTAAACCTTGAATACTTCAATGACGTTTTAGTGATCCTAATCCACAATGACAGTCTTATAAATGTGTTTTGACAACTAAGGGAATAATATTTATGCTTAGGTATAAAAAATCTATGTATTATTCTAACTTTTTGTTCTCATAGATAATTTTCTTTTATTCTATTATTATTTACCTTTTTTTAATGTCCAAAATTCATTTTATGTCTCATTTTCATGATATATGATGAGTAGGGTAAATTTTTTAAATATTAATATCATGTTATTATATTTTTATAACCATGATATATTGATATATCCCCTTTCTTACCCAAATTTATCATTTGAGATCACCCGTTTTTATGATTACTATCCCCATGTTATGAAGAAATGTATTATATATGACATGTCTGTGAAGGGTCCTAGTTAAGATGACTTATTTGGGGGATGATTGAAACACCCCAAAGATTTTAAAATATTAACATGAAATGAATAAAAATTTATTTTAAGTGTATTCTTATAAACTAGTTGTTAAAACTATTTTTCTCCTCTTCTATGATTTGAATATAAAAAAATGGGCATCTACGGTTGTGATGAGTGAGTAATTTGGAGATTGTAGAAACCAAATTGATTTTCAGTGAATAGAAAAATACCCTAATAAATTTTAAATGGAAAAGTAATATGGCCCTTATGAATAGTAAATCATATAATAATTTTATTTTTTTAAGGTTATAAGATTATGAGATCTTGATTAATTTTTCATTTTGATCAAATGATTAATAGTTTAATTTTTTTTTTGATTGAATTATTATTTTATTTAATAATTTTATTAATCATATTTATATAATTATTTTCAAATAATGGATTTCATTTTTGAAATCTAGATGTCAAAAAAATTTGGTTTTTTGGGATTTTTCTGAGATAGTTAAATTTTATGTGAATAGTAAAAATATAGTTTCAAGTTTGGGGTGTGTTTAATGAAATCATAATGATGTAATAATTATGTAATCATTCTAATCTACTCATGAGGATTAAAATATGATATGAGGTGTCCCATGTGCCCAATATCATGGAAAAAAACCACAGTCAAGCCCACTGTTTTCCAAACACCACTAATAAGGTGTCCTTTGAAATTAACTAAAAAGGCCCTTAATTTCACTTCAAATACCACCCTCATCCCTCTCTATATGGCACCTCTCAATATAATATTGATTTATAAATTCTACCTAATCCCATTTTCAAGGTTCTTCTACATGTCCAATACCTATTGGTCTCACGAAAGGCCAAAACCAAAGGCCTCAATGAGGATCTCAAGGATAAGATATTAATAGGTAATGAACCTCTTTCATTTTATTGAGTTTTATTTTCAATTAATCTCTTTCCATAAACTCTTTTATTCCCCCTTTTCCTAAGATCCATGGAAGCTGTAGAATCTCATATATTATGGATGTTATCATGTTTATGGAAAAATTTCTCATCATTCTTCATCTCCTCTTCCTCTTATTCATGAAATAAAAACATCGATAGCGATGTGTCGATTTACCGACATTGTAGTCAATATGTATTTCAATTTTCTTCGTATTCATAAAAAGTAATTATAAAACTATTAATGGTTCAATAAGATTTTATAGTGTATTATATGACCACTCTTATTTTCTTGAATTAAATTATATTTCAAATATTAATGTTACCTGTTGAAAAAAGTTTGTGATAATCGAAGAACCTCCAAATTGATCTAAAAAAATATCAATAATGATTTATATAACGATTTAACCTCATACTATATAACCAAAATAATTTTTCAAATCATTTAATGATATATAATCATATTAATAAAATCTATCTCCACTTCTAGAATTTTTCTTCCATTCAATAAGGAAAACATTTACAAATGTACCATTAATACCATGTAAAGAATACACCTAAAACAATGGAAATAAAAAAATAATATTTATAAATGGGTCAAATTTTTTTATAAAATGATCATATAAGGTGTTATAAAAAGAATATGTTTTTTAAAAATATTTATAACACCCTTTTAAGCATTATACTAGATGTTTAAAAAAGTCTTAAGTAAGGAAAACCATAATTAGGGGAATTTTAAACCCAATTTCCATTCTCTAGGTGAACGTTCTATTTAATTAAATATGTGTTAGTGAGACTATTTGTGTAATAAATTTTACTCATATGATTTTTTATTATTTTTATTTACATTTTTTACATATATTCTATTCATTTTAAAATTCTCAATCTAATTATATGATATTTTTAAGTGGACTTTGTTTAGAAATTCTATTTAAAAATTCTATTTTACTGAATTCAAAAAAATTATTTTATGCCATTATTCATGTTTTATGATTGTTTTTTGGTTCTTATGAATTTTTTATTATGAATTTTGGGAATTAAATATCATTATAATTCATTGGTTATGTGTATGATGGATGTTATTTGTATTATTACTCCAATTGTAACTGTGATGGTTACACAATAAGGTAGTTGTGAGAGTTATATTGTAAGGTAGACATGTGTTATACAAATAATAAGGTAGCACGGTAGTTAAAAAATAACTAATAAATTACCCAAGATACCTTTATAGTTTTATATATGTTCTATAATTTTTATTAGAAATATCCTTCTTTATAAAGTCAGTATATATGGATGAGAAGTATGTCTTTGTGAAAATGATTTCATAAGATTATAAGTACTCATGGACTAATGGTTTATATTCGTATTTTTATATCCCTTTATGAAATTTTTATGCTCAACCCATTTTTTAAATGTCTTTCATCAGTTATAAGGATGTGTAAAAGAAATAAGGATGTCATGTTAAATGTTATGAAATTTTTTCAGTGAAATCATATTGTTGTTTTATATTAAAAATTATATGTTTTAGAAGAAGTGGAAACTGCATTATTTGTACCCACATTGTATTCTTGTCGGCTGATATGTATGAGTTAAGTCCCATCATTATAAAACTCTAAAATGAAATTATATTTTGGAATTAAAATAAATTAAATCTAGTTGAAATATCTAGATTATGTTATGTTTAAGGTCAGGACCTTAGAGTTGGTTTCAGAGCACATTTTAGATAAATTTAGGTGTTAGTATGATGCTAATTGAATAAAATAAATTATTTTCACATTATTTTCATGTTTAAGTAGTGAATAATATAAAGATTACCATGATTCATCATCTATGATATATCTATTCAGAATTATTTTCTGTATAAGAAACGAGGAATCGGATGTTGGAAGGAACCGAGATACTGATAGCTTTCCGAATCTGAAACTAGGAATGGTGGGAATTGGAAATAATTAGTTTGCAACAATAATGGATTAACTGACATAGGTAATAAATTGATCTTGAATCTAATAAATAGAACAACCATAGATACCACTAAGTAACATGATGAGAGTGGAACATTTTATTAGAAAACACCCTCTAAGGTTTAGTGGAACTTCTGACCCAGTAGTAGCTGAATAATGGATTCAATCCATTGTATTGATATTTTATGTTATTATATGTTCAGATAATCAAAACATTAGTCTTTACATTTATCTTTTTAATGTTAATTTTATTAGCGGTGTTTAATGGTCAACAATATCACGGATTGAGTGTATATTGAAGCCCTAGAGTTAGATGAATTTAAATGTTTTTCCTTGAAAAATATATCCCTAAGGTGGTTCAACATAGTATGGAGAGGATATTATTTGAATTGATGGAAAATAGGATGATTCAGTGGTTTTGTATGAAGAGAACTTCACTCAATTGGCTTGGAATTCTCCAATTCGTATTCTGGGTCTCAATAGAAAAATCAACAGTTTTTACTTAGGATTGAATCCAAGATATCGTAAGGAATTGACCTCCTATTAATTGAAATGTTGTGAGAAACATTTCTGAAGTACTGATAGGGTATACATGATGATTTTTGATGATAACATATACTATTAAAATAATAAAAAAACATGTTCAATTTTCAAGGGATAGATAAAAATCAATAAATGAAATCTGATGGTAAGAGTGCTCATTTTCTAGTTTCTGAAATGTTTGGAAAAAATCATCATGGGGAATGCCTTACTAAAACTGGGAAATTTTATCAATGTGATTTGTTTGGAAATATGGCACAATATTTTAGTGAAAATGAAAATATTATCAATTTTGATAAGAATACTATAAAGTGTTTCAGATGTGGTGGCATGGGTAATTATTGAAATTCCTTCCAAAAGAATGATCTAAGTGATGGAAAGAAAACATACTATAAATAGGAAGGTGTATTGAGATCCTTTGAGACTACGTTCGTAGATGTTGGGCCCTATAATGAAGTGGAAGTAGGTACTTTGTTTATTTACTCAGATTTTTATAATGTCTTGTTTGATACGGGGTATACACATTCCTTAATTACTAATAATATTTCCATTAAATTTGAAATATCTCCTCAACAAATGAGACTATAAGATATTGTTAAAACACCATGGGTAAATTCTATATAAAAAAACATTTTCAGAATATTCATATTATTATCAATGGAAATATATTACCTGCAAACATTTTTCCCTTTGTAGAGTTTAATGTCATTCTAAGGATGGATTGGCCTTCTTTTTATAATGATATGATTGATTATAAATCTAAATATGTTGTTTTTAATAAATATTTTATGTTTTTATACAAGAATTAACCCATAAAATTGTTAAAAACCAAAGAGCTAAGAAACTTTTGAAATATGAAAATGAAATTTATCTTTCCCATATTCTTGAAAATAATGAAACTATTCATAGTAATGATGTCATAATGGTAAATTAATTATTTTATGTTTTTTAATGATTTACCAAGTGTTATACCTGATCAAGAAGTTGAATTCAGAATTGATTGTGTTCCTCATGCTATGATGATTTCAAAACCCCCTTATCCAATGTCACAAATGGAACTTTTAGAGTTGAAAAATTAGTTACACGAATTATTAAATAAAGTCTTCATTTATCCTAGTTCATAACCATTATGAGCTCATGTTTTGTTCATTAAATATAATGATGGTTCAATGAGACGTTGAATTGATTATAGATCTAGAATACCATTACTGTTAAGTATAAGTATCCTTTTCCTCACATCAATGAGTTGTTTGATCATCTCTAAGAGGAAATATATTATTCCAATATTAACATGAGATCTAGATGACATCATCTAAAGGTGAGGGAAGATGATATTACATAAATAGATTTTTGAACTAGATATGGTTGTTGTAAGTTTTTTATTATTATGTATGGGTTAACTAATGAACCTATTTTACTCATGGATCTTATGAAAATAATATTTCATGATTTCTTGGATAATTTTATGGTTTTTTTATTGATGATATACTATAATATTTGAAGAAGTAAATAGGAGCATGAAAAACATCTAAGGGTGGTTTAAAAAAACCTAAATGAAAAGAAATTGTATGGAAAATTCAGCAAGGGTGATTTTGGTTACAAAAAATTTCAGTCCTTAGTGACATTGTTTATAATGATTTCATAATTTTAATTTCTTCTAAAAAAAATTTATTTAAGAATTCCCAAGACCCCAAAATATTTTGAATATTCAAAATTTAGTTGGTTTGGATGGTTATAATCAACGGTTTTTGAAATAGTTTGCATGTTTATCTAGTCCACTGACTATGTTAACATGAAAAGGAGTTATATTCATATGGACTAATGAATGGGAAGATTATATTTAATAATTTAAGATAAAATTGGTTAATTTTACAGTTCTAACTCCACCTTCTAGAAATGGCTAGTTTTTCATCTATATTGATTCTTTTTTAGAGGGACTTGGTTGTTTTCTGAAGTAGAATGATTAGGTAATTTCTTGTGCTTCAGGAAAACTAAAACCTCATAAGTTAAATTATCTCATACATGATTTGGAATTAACAACAATGGGTTTTCCTTATAAAATATTGAAACACCATTTATAGGGAGGAAAATGTGAAATAAATACTAATCATAATAGTTAGATGTATATAGTCACTCAAAAAAAAACAAGTTGGAGAAGATGGAATGAATTGATAAAATATTATGATTGCACGATCAATTACCATCCTGAAAAAGAAAACAATGTGGAAGATGCATCGATCCAAAAAAATCATGCACCATTAACTACGTTAATACTGGATCATGACCCTTTGAATAATGATTTGATGAATTTTGTCTTGGAAGTTATTGGTGAATGAAATTCATCTATTTTGTTTTAGGTTTTAGTATAGTCATCTTGGTCAGACAGAATTAAGAATGCACCTAAGGTGGATGGGTTGTTACAAAAAAAATTAAAATTTTTTAAAATTGGTAATTTTATAGAATTTAATATTGAAAAAGATAGTGTTTTAAGATATTGAAAAATATTTCGTCTGTATTTTGTTTCTTAGATGAAGAAAAAAATTTGTACGAAGCTCATTTTTATCCATTTTGAGTTCATCATGGCATGAAAAAGATGTATAGAGATCTTTTGAAGTATGACTGGTGAGATGGAATTAAAATTGATATTGTAGAATTACCATAAAATGTTTCACATGACAATATGTTAAAACATAGAGGTAGTAACCAAAGGGGATTCTTCATCCCATACTAGTGCTAGAATGGAAATTAGAAAATATATGTATAGAATTCATTGTGGGACTACTAAAGGCTTCTTGAGATAACAATACAATCTTGGTTTATGATGATATATTGACTAAATCTCCTCATTTGCTTCATATTCTAGATACTATGTCTTCAGACTAGAATTCTCAACTGTACCTCAAAGAGATTGTCAGGTTACATTGATATCCTCTTTCCCTTGTATCTGACCATAATCCCATGTTATAATATATCTTTTGGAAAGGCTTTCCAAAGTTATTAGGAAAAGAAATAAATTTTAAGAAAATCTATTCATCCTCAATCAGATGAGCAGTCATAATTGGAAAATCATACTTTGTATTATATGTTTCAAGATTATTCAATGGATTATCAGGGAATTTAGGATCATCCTATTTATTTAGTTGAATTTTATTATAATAACAGTTTTCATTCTAGTATAATGATGGCCCCTGTTGAGGTATTATATGGGAAGTGGTGTCGAACACCAAATTTTTGCGAGGATGTTAGGGAAATAAATTTGATGGGATGAAAATTTATTGAGGAAGTGGATGATAAAGTAAAGATGATCCAACAACACAAGAGGATGGCTCAGAGCAGGCAGAAAAATTATATAGATAATAGGAGGAAAGACTTTCCTTTCAAGGAAGGTGATCATATTTTCTTAGAATCTCACCATGGAAAAGTTTTTTTGGTTTTGGTAAGATATGGAACCCGTGTCTTCTATTAATTTAACCATAAAAAATATTAGGTAAAGTAAAAAAAGTTTCCTAATGAGTGGACTTGACTTCAATTTTATCTTAGGTATATTTTTTTCATGTTTCTATGTCAATAAAGTATGTACTAGATTCATCTCATGTTTTGAGCCCAGAAGCAGTTCAGCTGGTAGAGGACCTCTCTTATGAAGAGAAGCCTTTTCATATTTTGATCGAAGAGAAAAATTCACCATAACAAAATGACTTATACAAAAAAATAACAATTAATGAATGTTAAGATATTTGTTGGTAAAAATTAGTATTTCCAGTAAATATGAAGACTTTTTATAATTATTTTTATGTACCATTAAATGTTTTTACCATAAACTATATCTTTTGGTATTAATCACCAAATACAAAAAAATCATTTACTAATAGTTAAATTTGTTGTTTTACTATATTATTAAACAAAATTTAACATTAAATAAATATAATATCTTAATTATTATTACTAACAAAACATTTACAATTAGAAACATATGTTGCAATAAATTATCCAATGAGAATAAGTTTTTGTTTTTATTTAATATATATTTATTATTTAGTTAATTATTACATGCATTTTTGGATAACAAAACACATGTTTATAAATTGGATTATAATATTAATAATTTTATTATGTTTCTTTAAATAAATATATAGAATATATAATTATTGATAAATGAGTAAAAAATAGTACCGACACAAAATTTGAGAATTTTAAAAAATTGGATGGATATGAATTTTCTATATATATATATATATATATTAAAATTAAATATTATTATATTCAAGGTAGTTATTTATTATTAATATATAAATTTAATGGAAATCAAAAATCTTACCCCCCTTCTAACTACCCCCAAATTTCTCCCCAATTCAATACCTTCAAACCCTAGCAGATGGCGGAAGGCCTACATTGGTGTCAGTATTCTCTACCACAGTGTTCTTGTGTTAATATTCCCTTAGCCACGATGAATACATTATCTAAGGGTAAATATTAATCAGAAAGGAAAATGTTACCTTCATCGTTGATAAATATCTTGACTTTTCTCATGTACTTTTTGACCCCCTCCTCCCATTCTTTCGTTTCACCTATCAATAATCATTGAAGAAAGCTTTCACTTGTGATCATATAGTTTGAGACACAACATCACACATAGTCATAGGGATAGAGCAGATAAGAGAAGAAGATTGTAATGTGGATGTATCCATATATTCTAGGTTTTAGTCCTTCTCATAGATTGGGGAACTTTACATGTTATTATAATGGATCCATTCATATCTTTAAGGTATAATTTTACTCATGCATCACACTATATCATATTGATTCCTTGATACAGATGTGCTAATGGTGATGTTTTGGTTTTGGTTTTTCAATTTGAATAATTTTCTTTAGTTTTTTTTCATATTAGGGGCTCTGTCCCATTCTTGGTTGTCATCACTATTCTGGTGTTTCGGTTAAACATTAATAAAATTGCGTACATATGGATTTCTTTGGCAACATGTGATAGAAGAGATTTCTCTTCATATATATCAGTTATTTCCTCACTCTTTCTCCTAGTTACTAAATCAATAATTCTATTAAAACATAGTTATGATTTTGTAGTGTCTCAAAAAAACATTAATATAGCCGCATCCCTTCCCATGTGTCCTCATATATGCATTATTAAGGCCACAATGGTTGAAATTGACTTTAGTTTTGGAAATATTAAAAATAAGTTCTTATTTGTTGAATAATATTCTACTACTTTATTTTTCTACTGCATCATACATCCTAGTGTATATGAACAAAGGACCATATTTATCATTCCCCAAGAAATGGTCTTCGGTTTCTTACTTCAACCCAACACAAACTGTTATTTTTCAATTTTATTGCTTGGATGCTATGGAGGGAGGTATTTATGTGATGTAGAATTTATGTAGGCAGCTTTGACGTGATCCCCATTGATTCTATGGAAATTACCCAAAAATATAGAATCGATAATATCTAGGCCACAGTGGAAGGGATATGTTCACTATATTTTATAGGGTTATAGATCATGAGTAAAAGAATTGAATTTTACTTCTTATAATAATTCATCATTGATTTTGGGTTATTCTGAATGTGATATTTTTGTAATAATTTCATATTTCATTTGTTTTTTGTTCCATCTGAGTCTGAAGTAGGATGTGATGGGTTATTTTGGCAATCTGTTGTTCGCTTATTTAAGGATGATAATTTTTGTCATTGATTGTTTTTCTGGCATCATTTTAAAGTTCATATCTGGAGAATGTGTTTGGTCTAGTTTTTTTTGATTTAGGGATAATTTATTGTGGAGAAGGTGAAATCACATACCTAATTTATCAATGATGAAGGTGGGTATAGTAGAGTATCAAATCTAGTTCAAATAGGGATTGATCTTGGAGGTGCTATATCTAGGGAATTTCAAACTGGATCACATGATCTTATATATTGCTATGCTAAGAGGACATAAGATATTTGGAATTTGGGGTTTTGTTCAAGGAGGTTCTGGTTGAGAAGTTCATAGTGGTTCCTTACACTTAACTATTGATAATAGGGATTTTATCATCAAAGGGGTTTAGATTCTTGGTATATTTTGTAGGTAACCCTTGTCAGTACTGTTTATGTCTAGTTGGTGTTAGGTAATTTGAAGATTTGTATTGTTCATGTGTTCGTTGCTTCTAAGATAAGGTAAAACTAGTATTGCATGTTCTTGTGTGGATTAGCCTGAGTACCTATATATGGTGGATCTTGTGAAGATACCATGGGTTAGTGAATTTTTACTATACTGAATAAGGTAAAAATTTGACATATTATTCATTGGATGTTCAATATCGAATAGATGTATTCCTGAATTTTGGAGGCCTGGAGTTGATGATGTTTTACTAGGATGCTTGTGTTGTTAATTCCAAAGTTTTATCTTGTTAAATTTGGATGTTTGTTTAAGAAGTGATTCTCCCTTGCTCTTATGATCAAAATTATAGTTGAAATAAAAGGATGAGAATTTGTACCAATATAGTTATTGTGAAGGTGGCCAATTTGTTCGGAGGGTGAAGAAAATATGACAACAATGAAATATAAAAGTCAAAATATATTAATTCTATGTGTACTTAAGGTCTGAGTCAAGGTAAATTATAACAATTTATTATTAAATTATTAAATAGGGAAAGGAACTATTATGAATAATTCTTATCCTTGGGATATATTATGAATACTTCTATCAATAAAAATGACTCTCTTATGATTTGATTTAAATTGTTCTGATGTTTCTCATCTATACATTGTGTAGAGGGTTATCATTCTTTATACTATAACATTTTCACATTTTTCTATTTTCTATGTGTCTAAACAAACCAAAAACTCTTAAAAATACACACTAAGCTAAACTTATTTTTGTTTCTTGCTATTAAATTTCTCTTGTGTTGTATTTTACAAGTAACGAATATTTTGGTTGTTTAGAATTAAGGTAACTTCTCATTTTACTATCATATTCTATTCGACTCATGTCATATGTTAAATTTATATACAATGGATTTAGATAAAAAAAATGAGTGCAATGTTAAAGGAAACTTTATTCATGATTGAAATTTTTGGTTCCTGATAATAACTCTTGAGAATAATGTGTTTAGATTGAATCTTTTTGTTCAAAAACTTCTTGATGAATAGGTTATCTCTCTATACAATTGGATTGCCTCATTGTGATTACAATCAAAGATTCTATCCATTTAGCATTGTGATAAATATAATAAATGATTGTTTATTGTGAATTTTATGGATTAATAGGGAGGAATCATTTTAATGAAATGATGGATGAGTCTAATTGATTAGCCAGCTAGGCCTGGTCATTTTAATTTATTGTGTTCATTCTATCTCAATTTTTTTAGTGTCTTACATTCATCATGTCATTTCACTCATCGATATACATTCATATATTTATTATATTTCTTTTGATCATTATTCCAGTATATTTTTCTCCATATAGGTGCTTATAGGCTATCCATGGAAACTTTACAGGTCTCTAAGTCATGAAGAACTGAATTTTCTAGTTTGATAAGAACAATTGATGGTGATTTTGGTGAGTGAGGGGTTGCACAATTCTATCATTAACAATAAGGTTGTTTATTCTTCCCTTTTTCTCTTTTTTACTATTTTCAATTCGAATTTGTGTTAATTATATTTTTATTCTGATTTTTTACAACCATTTTGGAAAATGATATAAATTACTTATGCATATTTCTTGTCTTTATTTTTCAATATGTTAATTTATTAGTAATTCTTTCAGATGATTAAATAATCTTGCATGCTGATGAATGATTTATTAGTAAATTTTATTAACAATTGATTGAAACCATGTGCAATTTGGTTCAGGTTAGGTGAGTAAAATACTATGGAGTTGCTTCAAATTTTCTACTATCTGAGGATCAACACATGCATGAGGAGCATCTCATGGTGGTTCTGTTGTGGCATGGAATACGCGAGAGCAGAAGATGTTGCATTGGGGACTCATGGATGGGGGTATCACGACATATAATAGGCTTAGAGAGCTTGGCATGGTAGAGTGGCAGATTCTGAACCTTGGAATATCATATGATGTAAGAGAGTTTGGAGTTTCTTGTAATGTTTCTTAGTGTTGGTATAATTTTACATATTTGTAATGATTTTCTTACACCATTATGTCTAGTTGGAAAATGTTTATAGAATATAATATTCAAATAAATATATAATAAATAAAATAAATAAAATAATATAAATAAATATAATATATGATTTTTTCATAAATATAGGAATACACAAATATAATATTTTATAGAAAATATAATTTGTAAATAAATATCAATCATTGATATTGATTATAATAAATAGAAATATTAATGTTTTAATATTATCGATAGAAAATTTTTTTTTTGTATTAAACTAATGACAAGCATTTTGACCAACATATATATTATATATTAAAATTATTATAATTGCAACATGAAAATTTTATCTATCACAATAACATTTAGTAACAATGTTTTTACAAACAATTTAGTGACAAGACAATTTTTTTTGGTAAATTGCTTTACGAATAGAAAATGAATATTCACTAACAAGTATATCGATGTTTGAAAAATCTATTTATTTTTTTGTGAGTATTGAGGAATTAAATAATTTATCAGGTAAATTTTTTTTGAAGAAACCACATGGGTGAATAAGAAACATGATAATCTGAAAATTCCATGAGGGAAAGTTACCCCCACTTGTTTAATATGTAAATAAATTTACGATGATGCAATTTCTTGAGGGTAGAGTGAACTTATCAGCCCATGGTTTTGAAAACAATAAATTGAAATGCATGAAACTTTATTTTATGTATACAATTATAAACAATCCTCTAAACCTAATTTTTTTAATTCTATGATTTTAATCTCAAAAAACGGTCATCTACGGTTGTGATTAGTAGGTAATTTAGAGTACGATTGAACCAAATCATTTTTAGTGAATAGTAACATAACCTTATGAATAAATGAATAGTAATAAGACCATTATGAATATAATATTATATTATTATTTTATTTTTCTATCATTATAATATAATTATATCTTGAATAATTTTTCAAGGTGATATAAAATTAGTTATAGTTTTAAAATAGTTAATTTTTGAATAAATTGTGATTTTATTTAAAAAATAGTTTAATAATATTTAGAAAATTATTTTAAAAAAATTGATTTCATTATTGAATTATACATTTTTGAAAAATTTTAGGGTGTGTTTTTTGGAATTTTTATGAGATAGTTGAATTTTCAATGAATAATAAAAATATTGTTTTACGTTTTTGATCTGTTTAATGAAATCACAATGATGTAATAATTATGTAATCATTACGGATGACTCATGACGATTAAAATATAATATGATGTGTCCCAAGTGTCCAATACCATGATTAAAAACCATGGTAAAGCCTATGTTATTTCAAATACCACTAATGAGGTTTCCTTTGAAATTAATTAAAAACACCCTCACTTTCAATATGAATACCACCCTCACCCCCTCTTCCTATAACACATATGTAGAATAGATAATTGTATAAATTATTCCCAATACCATTTCTAGGGATTTTACCTATTTCCAAGACCTTTTGGTATCACCAAATTCCAAAACCGAAGGCATTTAGAAGGATCTCAAGGAGAAGAGATCAAGAGGTAAAGATCCTCTTTCATTTTCTTGTTTTTTTCAATTTTTTTTTGATACTCTATCATCCTAAAATTATCAAATAGGCATGTAATCTCAATACAATTATATATTATGGATGTTATCTTGTTTATGGAAAAAATTCATAATCATTATTCCTCTCATCTTACTCTTATTCTTGAAATGAATACACCATCTGTGATGTGTTGATTTACCTACAACGTAGACATTGTGTCTTCAATTTCCTTTGCATGCATCAAATCTATTTGTAAAAAAACTAAGGGATGAATAATATTTTAATTGGTATTATATGACCTATATTATGTTCTAGAATTAACTTATATCCATAATATTAACGGCGTATAATGAAACATGTTCATGATATTCAAAAAACCACTAAAATGATCTAAATGAATATCACTAATGATTTATCTAATGATTTAAACTCATACCATATAACCAAAATGATAAGTAGAATCATTTAACATTTTAGAAACAAATTAATAGTAACTCAATCCACTTTTCGGTTCTTTCTTCCATGTGACATGAAAATCTTTTACGTACTAACTTTGGATACAATGTAAAGAACACACATGAAATAATGGAAATAACAGAATAATATCTGTAAATGGGTCAAATGGTGTAATAAAATTATCATATAAGATTATATATAAATAAATATGTTTCATTAAAATATTAATAATACCCTTTTAATCATTATACAAAAATTTTAATCAAGTTTTAAGTAAGAAGAACCCAAGGTAAGGTAATTCTTATCCCAGTTTCTATTCTTTAAGTTAACATACTATTTCAAAAATTATGTTGTAATAAGAATATTTGTGTGGTAAATTTAATTCATATTATGTTTTATTATGTGTATTTACAGTATGTACACATATTATTTTCATTTTATCAATTTTCACTTCAATTATATAATATTTTTAATGTATTTTTCATTAATATTTTTAATAAAATTCTATTTTAAAAAAATTCAAAAGTAATGTTTTTTTGAAATTATTCATGTATTATGATTATTTTATGGTTATAGGTCATTTTTTATGAATAATTGTGTGAACTATATTTTACAATAAATAATTGGTTATATGTAAGTTGGAGGTCAGTCGTATAGTCACTCCAAGTGTAATTGTTATGGTTACACCATAAGGTAGCCGTGAGGGAAATGTTGTAATGTAGATGTGAGGGTTACAAATCATAACGTAGCCATGGGGATTATAATAAAAGTAAGTAATTACCCAATATACATTTAGGGTTTTATATACGTTGTTTAATTTTTTATGGAAATCTCATGTTCCACAATGTAAGTATATATGGCTGAGAAGTTTGTGTATGTGAAAATGACTTCATACGATTATAAGTATTCATCGAATAATGATTTCCTTCCTTCTTTTTATATCCTGTGATTAGATTTTTATTCCCATACCATGTTTTTAAATGTTTTCCACTGGTTATAAGGACGTGTAAGAGAAATAATTAAGTCAAGTAAAATGTTATGATATTTTTTCAAAGAAATCATGTTGTTGTTTTGTGTTAAAATATTAAATTTTTTTTGAAGAAGTGCATAGAGTTTTATTGGTACCCACTTTGTACCATATAGGTTGATACGTATGAGTAATGCCTTAAAATTCTAAAACTCTAAACTGACAATAACCATGGCAATGTAAAAAAGGTTAAATCTAGTTGAAAAAGTTAGATTATGTAATGTTTATGGTCAAGTCCTTATAATGATATTGTTCACTTATGGACTAGATGTTTATATATCTGAGTTTTAAAAGGTAGTAGAAATAGAAAATTATAGAGTGGTTTATTATGTTATGTAGTTAATAATTATCTTTTAAGATTTATTATTTATTCATGAAATGTGTGGTTCTATATAGTTGGTATTTTAGAAATGGGTTGGTAAACCTTGGGATATTTGGAAGATAAATTATTTGTGATAAACCTTTTGATAATCCTATGTATAGGAGAATATCTTATGTTATTCTAAATAAATTTGTGTGGTTTTACATGAAAATACATCCTAGTGTGGATACAAGAAGTTTATGTGGATCTGGAACAAATTTTCCATGTCGAAATTACCTGAAAAGGGATTATTGAATATGTATCAATCTTCACATTGTGTGTGATAATGGGCCTTGTTGCACACCTGGTTTAGTAGTCATGGTGGATAGGATTTTTAATTTCATAAGATCCTTAAAAAAATCATGAAGGTTTAAAATTATGAATACAAATGTCCATGGACAAACATTAAGTGATAATAATGAAAAATGTATGTGTCATGATTTGGAAATATTATTAATCATTGATCACTCAGATAAATTATTCATGTAGATCATGCTGATCATTTTGATTTTTCTACTCAATTGATGATAGGATGATGATGTAGTGGTGGTGAAAGGAATTTTGAAATATTGAAGTCTATTCTTTATATTATTTATATTATTTCACATTTATCATAAAAAGTATATAGGAGTGTTAATTACAGTCCCCAATGATTAGATGTTAAATTAGTAGAGGAAGACCCTAATGGTCGGATGATCACATGAGAAGTCTATGATTCTAATCCAGTTAATATTTCCATGGATGTGATTTTGGAATAACATGTAATACACCATCTAGATTAATATGATTTCATATTTGGAAAGTATTGGATCGTATATATATATAAATCTCATATCAATATTCACAAACAAGAATTATTTTTTGAAATTCACAATAATCATATGATCACTTATCAGTGTGATGATAAATATGAACATTCGATGGAAATTAAATCCATTTTTTGGATTTTTCGCCATATTCAGTAGTTTTGATTATATAAGATGGTTAGAGAGACACTCAACAACAATGATATGGCTATTTCATATGAATTTTTATTGTCATTTTGGAATTTTTTATTCTCATTGAACAGATCATGAAGTTGAGTTTTCAATTGAACTCATACGTGATGGCACATTTATTTCACGGAATATAAAGATAATAGCCGAGGTTCAGTTGGAAGAATTGAAGAACGTACTCGAAAAGTATATTAAAGATGGATTTATTTATCCATTTTTATCACATAGGGGTGCACCTATTTTTTTATTAAGAATGACGGTGGATCGATATGACTAAAAATTGATTATTAATATATGAATAAGATCACAATTATGAAAAGGTATCATCTAACCTATATTGATGAATTGTTTAATAAAATATTTAGTTCTCAATAAATTTCCAAGAATTACCTTCACTCTGGATATCATTAATTGAGGATTAATAAAGAGGATAACAAATTTACTATATAATATTCATGGTATGGAAAATATGAATATGTAGTGACATAATTTAGTCTTACTAATGCCTCCTCTATTCCTATGGATTAAATGAATAAATGATTTATTGATTAGTTAGATTAGTTTTTGGCAGTATTTATAGATGATATTATTTTATATTCATATATAAATGGAGAGAATAAATACCAATTGATAATTTTAATGAATAAGTTTAGAAAGATAAAACTGTATGTAAAATATAGAATGTGTGAATTTTGGATACACAAGGTTTTATTTTTGGGTCATATAATCTTAAGAGAAGGTGTATCAATGAATTCATAAATGATGGAGGGTATTTAATATTGGCCCAGACCAATTGTGGTGGATGAGACCCATAGTAATCTTGATTTTTCAAGTTATCATCAATACTTTGCTAAATATTTTTTATGGATATCTAATCCACTCACCCAGTTAACATTGAAGTGAGCCAATTTCCTTTGGTTATATGTATGTGAGGAAAATTTAACGAACTAGAGAGATGGTTAGTTAGTGAACCAATTCTAAAATTAACATATATTAGAGAGATTTTTGTAATCTATATTGATTAATACATGATATTATGTTGATGGTTTCTCATAAAGAATGAAAAGGTTATAGCTTATGGATCACACAAATTGAAGGTTCATGAGCAGCAAATACCCAACAGATTATTTTGAGATAGTTTTGGTAAAATTTTCATTAAATATATTGACAAATTCTTGTTATTGATAATAGTGTCACATAAATATTGATCCCTAAATATTAATGTATATATTCACATAGAATGAATTAAACATTCACATGATACGGTTGTTGGATCTGATTATAGATTATAATTGTCTGATGCATTACCAACATGGGTAAATGAACACAGAGGACCATGATTTGAGTTAAGAGAATCGTTCTATCTTACTGAAGATTATGAAAAAAAATATTGAGTATTTATGTTTTATCAGTGGATGGATGTTGAAATCCTAATGCAAGGGAAGAATTATTTTCATTATTAAACGATTCATCAAATATATGTACTATTGATGATAAAATATGTGGAGAATGAATATGCAGATCAATAGAAGAAGGTGATAAATTTTTATAATATTAATCTTGATTAATATAGAATGATATGGTTTATGAACCATGTATGTGTTTCATCCATACCCAATTTTAAGAAGAAGTTATTAGAATAGGCTCATATATCTTCATTATCTATTAATCATGGATGTAATAAGATGTTTAGATATTTGAAACATTATTTCTGATCGGATGGTGTCACAAACCAGGCCGGGTCTCCATCCGACCAGACGCGTGACCCGGTCCACGACATGGCCCGAAGGGCGTTCTCGATCCCCATGGGCTGGCACAAGTGCCCGAGTATCAAACATTACAAGGGAACTATTTACCCGAAATAAAAGATAGAAAAACAACTAAACAGATAAATAAAATGAAACTAGAAATAGACTACCAAACACACCTTTAAACTATAAACTAGTTTAAAGTATACAAATCGATCCAATAACTAAAAAGAAAAGACGACAGTGGAAACTAAAACTCTTATTCAAACCTCCCGACAAAAGAGAGGCAAAATCAACACCACTCTGATTGACAAGACCAACTGAAACCTAAACCACCATCACTAAGCACGATATCAAAACCTGGAATACTCAAGAAACAAAGTCTACCTACACCCAAAGGTGTAAGTAGGGTGTGATCCAAGAGCCCAGTAGGAAATCACCCAATAAAAAGGTTCCACGTGTAAACATTAAATGAAAAATACATTTGCAGGCTAAATTAATAAAAGGACACCAAAGCATAAACAATTTAATGAAACCGTTTCTTTAAAGATAACACTTTTAAAGAAAACAGCTTAAACAAAAGTATACACCGATGCATATAAGAAAAGACCAAACCTTCGCAAAAACCCAAATGATGCACTGTATGCCGACGGTGAGTGTATAGTAGTCTAGTAGAACCAAAAGTGGGAGAGGCCCTAAAGTTACTAGAAAAAGGACTGGGACCCTAGAACCACGTGTCTCGATGAACATTATAGGAATAAAAACAAAATACATTCTCGTGCACGAGCCACTAGAAAGGGAAACACATCCATAACCTAGTGGTCTCTGATCATCATACAATGATTAGTTAGTGTTGTAAGCGTCAATCAAGCTAAGTGAAACTGGGTCGGAGCCACTTTCGTATCTGTAGCACACTAGTCTAGTCCGCCCACCTAGTACCCAGGCTTCCTCTTTTTGTGCTCACATGTTCTAATTTCACATTTCATGTCAAACTCAGACAAATAAATCAAACATGGTGTAACATAAACCAAACACCACACTTTCACACACACAGAAAACCATTTACAAAAGTACGAAGGACAAAATACTTTACCCAACTCAATTAAAACAATTTCTACATTGCTAATAATTTTTTATTAAAAACACATTAAATTTTTTATTCGTTAATAGTATTATTAAATCATTTTAAATTCTTGGTAAACAAATTATTTAAAATGAAAAATAACATGACTTTACACACACAAAAAACTCAACCCTCTTTTCTGACCAGACACACCCAACGCTACATCAAGAACAAAAATTGCACCACTATAATCAGTTAATAACCCAACCACACTGTTAAAAACACATTTTACCAATTAAAAAAACACTAGAAATTTTATTAAGCAAACCATAAGATAAAACATGACTCTAAACACCAAAGAATCACTCAAATTCCCTTTTTGAAAAAAACACATATGAACGCTGTACCAGAACATAAACGGTGCACTTTGCGCATTTTCACAAAAGCAAATGAAAACTTTATAAAATCTCTAGAACAAAAACATTTCACATTGTAGATATGAAAAGGAAAACTGCACACGCTATGAAACATTATCAATTGACTAAAAATAAGATTTTAGCCAATGAACGCACCCACCCAAATAAACGTACTACTAGACAAATATTAACACCTGAAAAACTTCATGAAAACCAAATTCGCACCCAAAAATAATTAATCAAATAACATCACAAATTAACTAATCTAAAAAATTAATTCATTAGTTAATGTTTAAATGTGGAACCACCTACCTCGGGTGCAACAGACTTCACAGACATAGTGCGTAAGGATCGTCACACACCAACCGCAACTCAGACAATCCAAATAGAACCTAATTAATAACGCATCAGACCAATTATACCAAAATTGAACCAAACTCAATTAATAACCCTATCCACACACAACCATAATTAAACAACAAGAAACCAAAGTGAAAAACACTTTCAACAGGGGTGCAGGAGGTTGGATGGAGGTCAACAGAGGCTACCGGAGTTGCACGACGAGGTGCAGGGCGGTTTTTCGGCGGCGCGGAGGGGTGCGGGGCGGCCAGTGCGGGCCTGGCCGGTCGGCGGGGTTTCCAGAACAAGGAAAGGGGGTTTGGCACGACAGGGTACCAGCAGGAGGGGGCTGCGAAGAGGCTAGGGGAGTCACCAGTGGGGTCCTTACAGTAGCGCGAGACGGAAGCGGGAGGTGGTCGAGGGAGGCGTTCGGGATGGCGCACAGGGTTTGGCGCGAGGAGGACCAGGGTGGCGTGTTGGGGTTAGGCGGTGCAAGGCATCGCCGGAGAGGGAGATGAAGCAGTGGTCGGGCTTCTGGAAGGAGGATGGAGCTTGGTGAGGAAGGTGGCCCGAGCGGGAGAAGAAAACAAAAGAAGGGAGGAACCCTAATAAGGGGAAAAACAAATAAAAAAAGTAAATAAAGCTATAATTAGACTAAAAAAACACAAAAATTAAAACAAATAATAAAACTAGTAATAAAACTAATAATAGTAATAATTAATAAAATAATAATAATATTAAACTAAAACTAATTACCAAAAATAATAGTAATAAATTTATAGTAATAAAATATAAGTTAAAAAAATTATAATAATAGTTATAAAAATAATTATAATAATTACATCCCCAAATAATACTATTATTGTGATCATTGAAATAATTAAATAAAATTTCTATCACATTTAATTTTATAAACTTAATTGGATATTGGCAGGTCACCCGGTGGACCAGGCAAGGCTGCGCGGTTCCAAAATCGCATTACGCCCGAGTCGTGCCTCGCCCAGGGCCGCGAGATCCCCATTTTCATTGTGTTCTCATTTTATTCTTCACCTCATATTTTTTTCATCTCCCTTGAACATCAGACGGGCCATGCGGCGAGCTAGGAGAGGTCGCACGGCAACCCAGGCGAGGTTGCGTGGCTTCAACCGCGGTGCACCGAATATTATCAAGACCAAAACACTTCCCTATCAGCACAAAAGCGCAAAACCACAATCGGGATCGGCTATCATTTCACATAAAAATAATAATAACAATTAAAAGAAGATAAAATTATAAGGTAAAATAATAATAAAAATTAGAAACGAGACACAACGCAGATGCCAGGTGTGACAGATGGAATGAAGAGAGATATCAAAGAATATTTATCTCATTGTATCATATTTCTACTTGTTAAGGACATCAAAAAAAATTCTAAAGGGATGGTACATCCATTTCCAATAATAGAATAGAAATGGGAAAACATCCCCATGGATTTTATCATTAGACCCCCAAAACATCTAAAGGGAATAATAGTAAATTGGAAATAGTTGATCACCTCATAAATTCATTACACATTATTTATAATAGAGATGATTTCTATCTGGATCACCTTTTAAGGATATACATCAAGGAAGCATGAATATTTCATAGAGTACCACATTTCGTTGTATCTGATTGGGATATGAGGTTTAACTCAATGTTTTGGTGAAGTCTATACCAATACCTTAATACATCAAAAAGTATCAGTACTAAGTATCATTATTATATAGGTTTTCAATCTATAAGAATAGTTTAAACAGTAGATGATATTCTCATATAATGTTCTAGAGATTCCAAATATGGTTGGCACAAACATGTTTCATAGATGAGTTTCTTTATAATTAATACTTTCACTAGAGAATTCATATAGGTCCTTATGAAGTCTTATATTTAAATTATCATAGAATTATACATATAGGGATGTATTTAGAGAAATATTTCTATTAATAGTATAGCTAGTTGATGAAATGGTAGAGAAGTCTAGTGCCATGCAACAACACATAAGTGTGTCCTGAATTCGGTAGAAATGTGATGATGATAATAGGTGATGTGATTTGGAATTTGCAATTGGTGAGAAGGCAATTCTATGAATTTACGCACATAACAAGGTTATGTGATTTTAATGGAAGATAAATATAATTTATAGGTGTATCATTCACTTCAACATTCTTAATCATTCCATGATGATAACGTATCGATTGGTGCTTAAACCAATCCTATGTCATGTTAAATATATCTACCATGTATCTCTATAGAGAAATTACTTACCTTTTCCTTCGCATGCACCAAAATATTATTTCATACCACTTGATAAATATCATTATTATGGGAAATATTTTTATGATATTTTGGATCATAGAGAGAAATTATAATGAAACAATACCACTTATGAAGTCATTGTTTTGTGGTGAAACAACCATATTTAAGAAGCATTGTGAGTGCATGAGGTTTTTATGTGGAATAAATAAATTCATTTTTTTTATCAGAGTGATGAATTTTGAAGGAGAAATTTATTTTAAAGGTGGTATTATGTAACACCTTTTGTTTATATGAAATATTGTTTAAAAAAATTAATTTCATTGATAACATACGTTATATACAACACCATGTTTTATCGAACCAAAATATACTATTCAAATTTTTTATTATACATAGTCATTGTATGTTGTCCATTACAATTTGTGGTAAGAATAGTAACAAACATGTTTTGAATATTAATTTTAGTGTTTTCATATTGGTAAAATGGATTTTTGAGAAATACAAAATTGTTATGAAAGACTTTATATGATTCAAATATACTAGTCTCTTAAAAAATGTTTTATTAGTATTCTCAAATAATAAAATCATTTTTTTATTTTACATAATGTAACTTCAAAAAAATTTCATACATTTAATATACCAGTCAAAACTATCAATGAATCAATTTTTAATTTTTTTTGAATTTTTAAAAAATACTTATTGTTTTAGAACTACTTTTCATTTAATAAATTTACAAGATCCATTTTGTTTTAGTAATGTTTTAAAAAAAAATTAGTTAAATTATATATGTATTAACATAATTTAGGTCATTGGAAAAAATTTCATATCTAAATTTAATATTAATATATTCTATACTTTTATTAATTTTTACTTGGGAAAACCACTTTTTAATCGTGTCTGCATGATTAATAGTAAATTATATTCTACCTCTTATATGATTAGAATTTGATAACGTGAATTAAATATTTATGATAATAATAAATTCTATTATAGAATAATTAATATTATAGAATAGTTTCTTGTTATTGTTTTTACTAAGTAAAAATATGTATATTAAGAACACTAATTGAAGTTAAAATAGGTTTTAGAGTGTTACATGGACTTCAGTTAAATTTAATTTTCCACACACATAAGATTTTTATTTGATAAATTGTATTTTTTATATAGAATATGTGGGTACAAATTATATAATATGGTAAAATCTAAATTTATTGTTTAATGATATATTACCTAGGAAAATAAAAACATATGAGCTACCATCGTGAAGACTAAAATGGTAAAATTAATTAATTTTAATGGATAAGTAAAAAAATGGTTGAAAATGTATTTATTTTTGTGATGGATGTTTGGATCAAACATATCATCCCTATAATCTATTCTTTATCATTTTTTGTAAACAATGGATGACAGTGACTTCCCATTAGCGAATCGTTTTGGGTATTTATAAAAAATTCCACTCCTCTTCAATTAAAAAGGATCTTCCCCCTATAGTTCTTCACAAATCATAATCAATATGAATAAATAACCCAAATATAATATCTCAAAAAAATTATTATATAAATTATAGTGTTTCTTTTACTCCCAAAATTCCAATGATGTGGTCTGCGATAAGATAGGAAAATAATGTTGTTCCAATAGAAGTTAACTATCTTCAATAAGCTCTTTATTTTTCAAATATACATTTACTGACTTCTACCATGTACTAATAATTACAATATAACAAAACCAGATTCTATAATATAATTATATGTTATTATGATTATGGAATAGCCTATATCTATATCCAGTTCCATCAAATAATAGATAATAACTGTTGATCATGTGTATGGAGAACTGCCGCCACACGAACTAGTGTAAGTAATTTTCCACCACAACCTCTCACGAATGAATATATTGATTGATTTAATATTTATATATTATATATATATATAATATTATAAAAATAATAGAGTTATATTATCATTTATAATTTACTTCTTCCATTATGTGGAAATTTGATCATGTCACTAATGTTTATGACAAACTATAGCCACATAAAGTGGTGTGATTCATGTTTCACATATAATTAAATGGAAGGTAATAAAGATAAATTTAATGAATAAATGTGATATATATGACTTAATAATTACACTATAAATTATATATATATATTTAACTCCCTTTCATTCCATCCATATAGAAAATGTAATCATTGTTAATGCATATGTACAGCCTATAGTCTCCATGAAATGTGTATTTAATATTCTATCTCTAAATTTTATGGATTATTCTAAATAAATGTATAATTAATATATGATATATATATATATATATATCATGGTTAACATGATAGATATTTTGGAATCATGATCAAATTAAGAAGTCTATAATAGAAATGTCAAACATACAAAAAAGGACATATTACCCAAAACATGAGTTTAATAAGGAATCGTTAACAAATGAGTTATCAAAGAACCTATGTAAATGTATATGGTATGATATATAAAATTATTTTTCTTTAATATATTGATAATAAACCGATATTTATTTTTATACAGGTTTTAACGTTTTCAATGGATGTCAAGTCTTAATTTCATGGATTTCTGGTCTCTCTTTTTATTTTTTGGAGACAAATTCTATACTCAGATGTAATTTATTTTGTGTGGTTTATATACTACCCAATTGTCATATAATTTCGTGAATTTAATTATTTAAATGAAACTTAAATTTAAATTTAAATTTAATTGTACTCATCTATGGTACTAATGAATCAAAACATACGAAATCAATAAGATAGTTGTGTCTCACTTTTACTTCCATGATACACATGCCTTATACAACGCTTTTTAATTTTATATTGTGTATATATTACTCATTAATTATATTTATAATACATATAATTATAAATAAGAGATAAAAATATAAATTTAATTTTCATTATTTTATGTGGATTATGATGGAATCATTACCAATATGGTAAAGGGTTTATGTTATAATCCCATTGTTTTTAGGATTGCTCCAAATTATTATTCTAATGATCATATTTATGATTTATCAAAAAGAAAACACATGATTTTTTTTATCATCTGATTATTTTTTATAATACATTTCCTCTTATTTTAACTCTCTTTATGTACTTATGATTCTTGTAGAATGTTTTTAATGAAAATTTACATTATTTCCCCCCATCGGCCGAAAACCCAATTTTCATGGATTCTATTATGATGAATGTTTTATGAAATTCAATTACATAAATGAATGTATTATGAGAAATTCTTTAAATTATAACCAAGGATAGAGGTTACACTATAACCATTGATAAAAGTTCCATTATAACCATGGATGGGGCGTCATTATAATCCAGGATTAGTGGGACCTATATCTCTATCATCTTAGTTGTAGAGTTATTGAGATCTCATGAGGTAAAAAAACTATAAGGGGGTGTAAAACTAGTTTTTTAATGTATGTTTTCCACTATGATTTTACTATGTGTGAACTATGACTACTATAATGGTTTGGGGATTAAACCAGACACACAATGACAATATTGTGAGTGATCCATGACTACTAAAATTATTTTGGGAGCGAATCCAATGCGATATGATAGTATTTGAAATGATTCATCACAACTATGTTAATTATTGTAGATTTTTGTGTGTATTACAAAAATCAATGTACTACTGAAATATTGTGTTATCTTTACTCATGTTATTTGATATCTTTATGATTATTATCTTATGAAATTCCAACAATTGTGTCACGACTAACATTTTTTATCTATGATATGGTGGGAATGCTTTTTTAATTTTATTTTCCTATTTGCATACCCTAATGATCATGATATGTTGATATCTACCTTTTTTACCAACAAATATAATCCGACATCACCCTTGGTTATGATTAATATTCCCCATGTTATGGAGAATGGTATTATGGATAACATAGCTAAGATGGGTTTTAGTTTTGAAGATCATAAAGGGAGATAAAATAGCTCACTTATAAACCAAATTTTTATCTATCTGAGTTTTCAAATGAACTATAACAAACATATTCTCACATGTGTCATTAAATTATTGTATTAATATTAATCATTGATTATGTAATATTTATGTACGAATAAAGATGGTAACTATAGGAAGGAATTTTAGGATTCAATGATTCAAGGTATTGAGTTAGTATAGATTGTGATAAAGAATGTACATGTGATTTTTGAGTGTATGACGGCTAATTAGAACCATAATAAATGTAATGTTGATTAGATAAGAAGACCTATAATTTTTTTGGACTTTTATCATGGGTTTCTAATGGTTTTTATTATAATAGGTATTGTATGATTGTCCAACAAAGTAATATTTTTACTTAATTATTTATATATTTCATGTTGTGAAGATGATTCGGAAAGGGGTATTAACATCTTTTTATTCATCACCATATGGATCAAGTCCATTTTGTCTTTCATGTATCAAAATAACATACACATTTTCATGATAACTCCTATATCATTGGTTGGGTTAGATTATTCATTTATGAGGATTTAGAATTAATAAATTTATTTATTTCACATTACTATAAATAAGATAAGGTGTATTTTGGACACATTTCAAAACTTATTTATTATCAAAGATATGTGTGTAACTTCCAATTATCTGGTACTCTCTCACATGGAAAAATATGGTTGGTTACTCGACCTAAAGAACACCACCTTCTAATCCAGAGGCTACCAACTTGAAGAAGGGGTATATAGAATATTGTGGGAGAAACTATAAACCCTAGTACATATTAAAAATATAGTGGAAAGAAACAAATATCATAGGAAGATGGTAAAAACCTGAGTTTTGAGAAATGGGTCAAAACCCGGCCCTGTTTAAACTTTTGACTGGTTTTTGAGAAGTCGGGAAAATCTGGGCAGTTTTTGGAAATTCCAGACTACACGCCATGTACTTTAAGTACACGCCGTGTATGAGTTACCCAAGTGATCAGTCGTGTGCTCGCCGAGTACATTCCATGTGAAGATCGTGTAGAACATTCCCACTACACGGTGTGTATTTATGGACACGCCGTGTATCCCTTACCTATGCGAGGCCAGGTACATGTTGTGTGGTGACTAGGTGTAAATTTCCATCTACACGGTGTGTAGCCTTCCTTGACACGCCATGTACCCTTGCCCTGTGTAGCGGCCAAGACCCTGGCTGTGTGCTGACCGTGTACCCAGTCCAAGACATGTGTCAGACTCCGCTTAAGTCGGAGTACGGAAACACGTATACACGGCGCGTACTTGGGAAATACGCATCGTGTACTTTTTTTAATTTGATCGTTCGGAGCGTCGTCGTGTATTATTCCCATAACCATTTTCTTCGCCCCTTTGGACGAACTCTTCATCCGAAAAACCCCGAAAACTCAAACCCTTCCAGAATCTCCGTACGACCTCCGTTCTTCGATCTGTCGGTGGAAACAGGACCGCATCGGGGAGGCTAACCCCGTGCACCCTTCTTCGTCCTTGATTCCTCGACTGTTCCTCTGCAGATTACATCTGAACGGAATTGGCCGATTTGACCGAAATGCAGATCTATCGCGATTCAGTCTGATTCATAGGCTGATATCAATGGAGTGTCATCGTATGAGTACGATGTAGGTGTTCAATACCTTCTTTCATGTTTTCGTATACTTTTGGGGGTTGCAACCTTCGAGCGCGATGTCAGGTGTTGAGAGAGACCCTGTTTATTTGTTTTTATTTAATTATATGCATTGTTGAATTCCTTTGGGTATTCCCTAACCCTGTTTCAATTGAGTGAGACCGGGTTAGAGGTCGTTGTTCGTTTGGGGAAATTCGGCTGGGGGTGCCGAAATGCATGTGAATTGGATCGTTGTTTAAACTGCTATGTTATTACTACTTATTGAATGTCTCTAGCTAAACTCTTCAGGTTAATTGTTAAATTGTGAATGAGTTATGTACTGGTATGGGATAGCACAAGTAGTGCAAATTGACTGTTTAGTAATTTCCTGTCTAAAGTGATACTTCCAAGTATGAATATGCAATGTGTGATATTTCCTTTGTTGAACTGCTTGTTGTGTTGGGAGTGGCCCAGATATTTTTTGAGTGATGAGAATCATAGGTTTGGGCTTTGGCTCGGTTTACATTGGGTGGTTGCTACCACGGGATTGGGCGTCACAGACGTCGGTCGAGGCAGTTGGACTGTCGGGTTGGGCTTTGGCTAGGTTACTTGGATGGAAAGGCCATCAAACTTGAGCGACTTGTTGACAGGGGCACGAGGTGTCTGAAGGGTTGTGTCTTGGGACATACTGAGGTGATTACCGCTCACCAGGTACTTTTGAGTAGTGTGCACACAGATAGACTCCGAGATGAGGTGGTACAACCACTCGTTGGGTAGAGAACCCCGGTAGATGCGGTTAGGTATTTTTGGTTTGGTGGTGCTTGCCAAAGGAAGCCACATGGAAGGTGAGGAACCTTCAGGAGACATCTTTGAGGCGGTCAGGTTGGGGGTAGAGGCTCACTGTGATTTGAGGGCAGACATCATTGTCCCTCCAGTTATCCATTGAGGTCATGTATTGTTGTTCCTCCGGATGTTGTGCCATCTGCAGGTTGAGCTTTCGAGCTAGGTTACGATGGATGGGTGTGCCTTCGAGACGTCGGTACTTGAGACACATGGTTTTAGGAGGCACGAGGTGTCGAGCTGTAGATCAGACTTTCCGGCATTGGCCGAAGCAGGTGACACTTCCCGGTGGCTTCTGAGGACCAGTGAGGTCTTTGTTTACTTTTGGGAATTGCACTATTTACTGTTTTTCTTATATAATCATGTCTGCCTAAACACTTATATTAGGTACGCACCTCTGGGTGGTATCCTACTGAGACTTGTCTCACACCCTACACGGGCCCTTCGGGACACGTGTAGACTTTATGAAATTGGATGCAGGTAAAGGGTCAGCCTCAAGAGCTGGACTTTAGTGCTGATTGACTTGGAGACTAGCACGGACCCGGAGGTCGTCCCGTACTAGAGTTATTTGTTTAGTTTTATTTCCATGCATCCGCATGCTTACCTTATATTTTAGCTACTACTGTTTAGCCATTGACGCCATTATATATGTATTGATTTTTATGACTTTCTTGGATGCATGCTAGGTTGTTTTAGCAGTTATTGTAGTTGATTTTTGGCATGACATTATTTTTACTTTCCACAGCTGTTGTTTTTATATTGCTTCCACTATTTATTGTTATTGAATGTGCATCCGCTATGCGGGTCTGGTTCGAGTCTGCTGAGTCATTTATTTCTGCTGCATATTTAGTATTCTACTTGGACCTGTACCATTTTATTCCTCCAGGAGGGTATAGCCTCCCCACTATACCTATCAGACCTTCGCTGCTAGTCGGAAGCCTTTAGCGTTCAGGGGAGGTGTGCCTAAGGTAGTGACACTCGACCCGTTCGGCACTGTTCGGGTGGCTGGCCGGGTCCGGGTCGTTACAAAGTGGTATCAGAGGCAGTCGTCATGATAAGGATTTAGTAGTGTTTCCTGGCTGGATACTAATGAGTTTGAGACTTCTTTTTTTTATTTTCTTATGGTTTTACTATTTGGGATTTGGTAGACTGGAGGCAGGTTGTTATTGGAACTGGATTTATGAACTTGTTCTTGGGTGCCTGCAGCCCAATGTACAAGGGATGGATTGAATTGCTAGGGGTGGGGATTGCTGTTTGCTTTTTTCTCAGATTACAGTTGATATGATTTCCACCTCAGTGGCTCACTTGTTGTGTGATGTTATTGATTATGATATGTAAACCTTGGCCGGTATGGAAAGGGTTGCTTTCTTGGCTTCTGATAGGCACATTTTAGGGTATTTCAATTTTATAACTGCACGTATGCTTTGTGAAGTGATAATAAAATTTGAATAAAATCAATTTCCATGCTACATATGCTCTAAAATGTGCATAGGTAAAAATCCTGATATAATTGTTTGTTTATGGAAATGTATATGACATGCTTTGTATTTTTTTGTAGAATTGCATGTTGCAGGATATTTGGGTCTGGCTCTTATGAGAGCAGACATGTACTATGATTGAGGCAGTGTAACTGTCAGGATTGGGTGACACGGTCGTTGGGATTGAGGAAACGTTGGTTTCCAGGACGGGAATGGCCTGAGGTACTAATGATACTTGGCTCTGTTGGGGGTAGGTAAGGAGGTCATGAGGTTGGGATGTCGTGGGGCATGGGTTGCGGTGAGGGGGAGTAAGGGTAGTTGTTATGCACTGCCTTTTTCTGCTTCCCTTATCTGCGTAGAATATATTGTTATATAGATTTATGTGGGTTGTCTGACCATTTATGGTATTCAGAAGGTTACTTCTTCACGACACGATGGAGTGACAGGCAGGAGAGGATATGGTACCACATGATCAGGTTCAGAATCCGGTGCAGGCAGAGCATGAGCCGCAGGTACAGGCTCAGGGACATGATCAGGTTCAGGATCTAGTGCAGGTAGGGTAGCAGCTGGGTTTGGCAGCGTTCGGACCGTGGCTTGACGAGCAGCTCCGAGATAGCCTAGTATGATTCTTGCATGGGATTGAAAGAGGTGCGCAGGGTACAGATCCTTCTATGGCGTATCTGACATGGGAGTTCCAGTCGTTGCACCCACCGCTTTTTCAGGGTGAGGGTGGTCCACAGGATGCAGAAAACTGGATAGAGAGTATGCACATGATCTTCGAGCAGCTCGAGACGCCTCCAGGGCGGAGGGTCAAACTGGCGACGTACATGCTGAGAGGATCGGCGAAACGTTGATGGGATGTGCAGGTACAGGCTCGTAGGCACGAGGGACTGGTGTGGAAGGACTTCGAGGACAGGTTCTTTGAGCACTTTTATCCGGAGACGCTGAGGGAAGAGAGTGCTTGGGAGTTCCTAAGTCTTCAGTAGGGAGATATGTCTGTCATGGACTATGCAGCTACTTTCACAGAGTTATCACGCTTTTCACCTGGTATGGTGAGTGATGTTGCAGCTCGGGTGAGGCTCTTCGAGGATGGCTTACGACACGCCATTCGGGTCCAGGTGAACATCTTCAGGCTGGGTTCTTTCTCCAAGGCGGTGAACCAGGCCCTCATAGCCAAGGGCAACGAGAGAGTGGAATCTTGTTTTGGCAGGGTGACAACCCCAGGTGACTGTTCGGACAACATGAAGTGAGGGAGAGATGAGTTCCAGCAGGGCGGGCAGGCCAAGGACTCAGCTAGACCACCTCATGGCAGTTCAGCGGTGGTGTGCTTCCAGTGCGGACAACCGAGACGTGTTCGGCCTCAGTGCGATAGGCCCCCGAAGGAGTGTCGGGCATGTGGACAGGTTGGACATCTGGAGAGGTTTTGTAGGAAGCCTTCTCAGACAGCCAACAGACAGGGACCAGGACAAACTGTGGCATCAGGAGTTGGTTCAGGTTCGGTACCAGGAGAGGGTGGCAGAGGTTCAGCTGCACGTGGAGGACGTGACATGGACAGTAGGACCCAACTGAGGGGTTCGTGGCCGGAGACTGGGGCAGCACCGTAGGGAGGTCAGGCATCGGGCAGTCGTGCTTCACGCCAGGTGCACGCTGTGGATCTGATAGGGTTTGATCATGCTAGAGAGCCGACAACGGTGGCAGGTACACCGTGGGTGTGGCCGTGAGTTTCATTGCTTTCTTTTGGAATGGCCTCTTGAGGCATGTCTGGTTGAGTGAATAGGCTGCAGATGATACTTGTGGACTGACTAGATGCTAGTTAGTGTGATTGAAATCATATCGAATTTGTTTTAGGTTTTATTTATATATTTGAGATGTGTGGCATCAGGAGCATCAAGGATGCATGTTACTTGAAGTTCCATGAGTATCGGGGCATCGTGGATGTGGGTTACTTGATGTGCCTGGCACCAGGGTTGAATTGGGCATCTATTAGATGCAGGACCTCAGGGAGGCAGATGCCGATGTGGTGAGAGATACGTTGGGTGTCGGAAGTGACATGTGAGCACCGAGGAGATGCAGGGGTGACGATGCATCACGGGAGGACCATGGGTCTAGGAAATAGATCATTGGGCCTTGTTTGTTTATTTGTTTTCACTGAGCTATGTTCGAGTTCAGGACGAGTAGGCGATTCCTAAGGTTGGGAGCCCTTTTTAGGAATTTAGCCAGAACCTTGAGACCAGGGTAGTCTGGGTCGTTTAACCGGAATGGGCCTGTTTAGTGCAATCTCCTAGTTTCGTTTGGTAGCTCGGGGACGAGCTACGTTAAGGTGGGGAGTTTTTAAGAACCCGAGTTTTTAGAAACGGGTCAAAACCCGGCCCTATTTAAACTTTAGACTGGTTGTTGAGAAGTCTAGAAAATCTGGGCAGTTTTCGAAAATTCCAGACTAGATACCATGTACATTAAGTACACGCTGTGTATGAGTTACCCGAGTGACTGTCCGTGTGCTCGCCGAGTACATGCCATGTGAAGACCGTGTAGAACTTTCCCACTACACGGTGTGTATTTATGGACACGTCGTGTATCCCTTACCCGTGCGAGGCCAGGTACATGTTGTGTGGTGCCCATGTGTAAATTTCCATTACACAGCGTGTGGACATCCTTGACACGCCGTGTACCCCTGCCCCGTGTAGCGGCCGAAACCCTAGCCGTGTGCTCACCATGTACCCAGTCCAAGCCATGTGCTGGACTCTGCTTAAGTCGGAGTACAGAAACATGTATACACGGTGTGTACTTGGGAAATACACGTTGTGTACTTTTTTTTATTTGATCGTTTGGAGCATTGTCGCGTCTCATTCCCATATCCATCTTCTTCTCCCCCTTTGGATGAACAGTTCATCCGAAAAACCCCAAAAACTCAAACCCTTCCAGAATCTCCGTACGACCTCCGTTCTTCGATCCATCAGTGGCAGTAGGACCACATCGAGGAGGCTAACCCTGCGCACCCTTCTTCATCCTTGATTCCTTAACTGTTCCTCCGCAGATTCCATCTGAACCGAATTTTCAAATTTGACGGAAACGCAGATCTACCGCAATTCAGTCCGATTCAGAGGCTGATATCAAAGGAGTGTCATCATATGAGTACGAGGTAGGTGGTGCATACCTTCTTTCGTGTTTTCGTAGACTTTTGGGGGTTGCGACCTTGGGGAGAGACGTCAGGTGTTGAGTGAGACCCTGTTTATTTGTTTTTATTTAATTATATGCATTGTGTAATGCCTCTAGGTATTCCCAAACCCTATTGCGATTGAGTGAGACCGGGTTAGAGGTCGTTGCTCATTTGGGGAAATTTGGCCAGGGGTGCCGAAATGCGTGTGAATTGGACCGTTGTTTAAACTGTTGTGTTATTACTGCTTACTGAATGTCTCTAGATAAATGGTTAAGGTTAATTATTAAATTGTGAATGAGTTAGGTACTGGTATGGGGTAACACAAGTAGTGAAAATTGACTGTTTAGTAATTTCTTGTTCAAAGTGATGCTTCCGAGTATGAATATGCAATGTGTGATATTTCTTGTGTTAAACTGCTTGTTGTGTTGGGTGTGGCCCGAATATTTGTTGAGTGATGAGAATCACAGGTTGGGGCTTTGGCTCAGTTTACTTTGGGTGATTTCTACCACGGGATTGGGTGTCATGGACGTCGATTGAGGTAGTTGGACTGTCGGGTTGGGATTTGGCCAGGTTACTCGGATAGCGAGGCCATCAGACCAGAGCGACAGGTTCGCAAGGGCACGAGGTGTCAGAAGGGTTGTGGCTTGGGAAATACTGAGGTGATTACCGCTCACTGGGATCTTTTGAGTAGTGTGCACACAGATAGACATGGAGATGAGGTGGTACGACCACTTGCTGGGTAGAGACCCCTGATAGATGCGGTTAGGTATATTTGGTTTGGGGGTGCATTCCATAGGAAGCCACATGGAAGGTGAGGAGCCTTCTGGAGACAGCTTTGAGGCAGTCAGGTTGGGGATAGAGGCTCGTCGTGATTTGAGGGAAGACATCGTTGTCCCTCCGGTTATCCTTTGAGGTCATGTATCGTTGTTCCTCTAGATGTTGTGACATGGGAAGGTTGAGGTTTCGAGCTGGGTTATGACGGTTGGGAGTGCCTTCGGGATGTCAGTACTTGAGAGACATGGTGTTAGGTGGGACGAGGTGTCGGGCTGCAGATCAGACTCATCGGTGTTGGCCGAAGCAGGTGACACTTCCTGGTGGCTGCTGAGCACCAGTGAGGACTTTGTTTACTTTTGGGCATTGCACTCTTTACTATTTTTCTTATATAAGAATGTCTACCTAAACACTTATATTAGGTACGCACCTCTGGGTGGTATCCTACTGAGACATGTCTAACACCCTACATGGGCCCTTCGGGACGCGTGTAGACTTTATGAAATTGCATGCAGGTAAAGGGTCAGCTTTAGGAGTTGGACTTTAGTGCTGATTCACTTGGAGACAGGCACGGACCCTGAGGTCGTTCCATACTGGAGTTATTTGTTTAGTTTTCTTACCTTGAATCAGCATGTTTACCTTATATTGTAGCTACTACTGGTTAGTCATTGTCTCCATTATATATGTATTGATTTTTATGACTTGCTTGGGTGCATGCTTGGTTGTTTTAGCAGTTATTGTAGTTGATTGTTGGCATGAAGTTCTATTTGCTTTCCGCTGTTGTTTTTTTATATTACTTCCACTGTTTATTGTTATTGAATGTGCTTCCGCTATTCAGGTCTGGTTCAAGTCTGCGGAGTCATTTATTTCCGGTGCATATTTAGTATTCTACTCAGACCTGTACCATTTTATTCCTCCGAGAGGGTATAACCTCCCCACTATACCTATCATACCCTCGCTGCCAGTCGGATGCCTTTGGCGTTCAGGGGATGTGCGCCTAAGGTAGTGACACCCGACCCGTTCGGCACTGTTCGGGTGGCTGGCCTGGTCCGGGTCGTTACAAAGTGGTATCAGAGGTAGTCTTAATGACAAGGATTTAGTAGCGCTGCCTTGCTGGCTACTATTGAGATTGAGACTTCTTCTTTTTATTTTCTTCTGGTTTTACTATTTGGGATATGGTAGAATCGAGGTAGGTTGTTGTTGGAACTGGATTTTTGAACATGTTCATGGGTGCGTGCAGCCCCATGTATGAGGGATGGATTGAGTTACTGGGGGTGGGGATTGCTATTTTATTTTTTCTCAGATTATAGTTGATATGATTTCCACCTCGATGGCTCACGTGTTGTGCGATGTTATTGATTATGATATTTAAACTTGGGCTGGTATGGAAACTGTTTCTTTCTTGGCTTTTGATAGGCACATTTTAGGGTATTTCAATTTCATAACTACACATATGCTTTGTGAAGTGATAATACCATGTGAATAAAATCAATTGCCATGCTATGTATGCTCTGAAAAGTGGATAGGTAAAACTCTTGATAGAATTTCTTTTTTATAGAAATGTATATTCCATGCTTTGTATTTTTTTGTAGAATTGCATGTTGCGGGATATTTGGGTCCAGCTCTTATGAGAGTAGACATGTACTATGATTGAGGTAGTGTAACTGTCAGGATTGGGTGACATGGTCGTCGGGATTGAGGCAAAGTTGGTTGTCAGGACGGGCATGGCTTGAGGTACTAATGATACTTGGCTCTGTTGAGGGCAGGTAAGGAGTCCATGAGGTCGGGATGTCATAGGGCATGGGTTGCAGTGACGGGGAGAAAGGGTAGTTTTTATGCACTGCCTTTTACTGCTTCCATTATCTGTGTAGAATATATTGTTACATAGATTTATGTGGGATGTCTGACCATTTATGGTATTCAGCGGGTTACATCTTCACGACACGATGGAGTGACAGGCAGGAGAGGATATGGTACCGCAGGATTAGGTTCAGAATCCGGTGCAGGCAGACCATGAGCCACAGGTATAGGCTCAGGGACATGATCAGGTTCAAAATCCAGTGCAGGTAGGGCAGCAGCTGGGTTTGGCAGCATTCAGACCATGGCTTGACAAGCAGCTCCGAGCTATCCTAGTACACGTCTTGCAGGGGATTGACAGAGGCGCACAGGGTACATAACCTTCTATGGCGTATCTGACATGGGAGTTCCAGTCGCAGCACCTACCGGTTTTTCAGGGCGAGGATGGTCCACTGGCGGCAGAAAACTGGATAGAGAATATGCACATGAACATCTAGTAGCTCTAGACGCCTCCAGGGCAGAGGGTCAAACTGGTGACATACATGCTGAGAGGACCGTCGAAACATTGGTGGGATGTGCAGGTACAGACTCGTAGGCACGAGGGACTGGCATGGAAGGACTTCGAGGATCGGTTCTTTGAGCACTTTTATCCGGAGACGCTGAGGGAAGAGAGAGCTCGAGAGTTCTTGAGTCTTCATTAGGGAGATATGTTTGTCATGGACTACACAACTACTTTCACAGAGTTATCTTGCTTTGCACCTATTATGGTGATCCATGATGCAGCTAGGGTGAGGCGCTTCGAGGATGGCTTACGATACGCCATTCGGGTCCAGGTGAACATCATCAGACTGGGTTCTTTCTCCGAGGCGGTGAACCAGGCGCTCATAGCCTAGGGCAACGAGAGAGAGAAATCTCGTTTTGGCAGGTTGAAAACACCAGGTGACTGTTCGGACAGAAGGAAGCGAGGGAGAGATGAGTTCCAGCAGTTCGGGTAGGCCAAGGACTCAGCTAGACCACCTCGTGGCAGTTCAGTGGTGGTGTGCTTTTAGTGCGGACAATCGTGACATGTTCGGGCTTAGTGTGATAGGCCCCCGAAGGAGTGTCGGGCGTGTGGAAAGGTCGGACATCTGGAGAGGTTTTGCAGGCAGCCTTCTCAGAGAGCCAGCAGACAGGGAGCAGGAAAGACTATGGTATCAAGAGTTGGTTCAGGTTCGGTACCAGGAGAGGGTGAACGAGGTTCAGCTACACACATAGGACGTGACAGGGACAATAGGACCCACCTGAGGGGTCCGTGGCTGGAGACTGGGGAAGCACCGTAGGGAGGTCAAGCATCGGGCAGTCATGCTTCAGGCCAGGTGCACGCTATTGAGCTGCTAGGGTTTGAGCAGGTTGGAGAGCCGACAACGGTGGCAGGTACACCGGGGGTGTGGCCATGAGTTTCTTTGCTTTCTTTTGGCATGGCCTGTTGAGGAATGTCTGGTTGAGTGCACAGGCTGCACATGATACTTGTGGACTGAATAGATTCTATTTAGTGTGATTGACATCATATAGAATGTGTTTTATGTTTTATTTATATATTTGAGATGCGTGGCATCAGGAGCATCAAGGATGCAGGTTACTTGAGGTGCCATGGGCATCAGGGAATCGTGGATGTAGGTTACTTGAGGTGCATGGAACCAGGTTTTAATTGAGCATCCATTAGATGCAGGACCTCTGGGAGGCGGACGCCGATGCGGGGAGAGTTACGTTGGGTGTCGGAAGCGACACCTGAGCACCGAGGAGGTGCAGGGGTGACGATAGATCACGAGAGGACCATGGGTTCGGGAAATAGGTCGTTGGGCCTTGTTCGTTTATTTTTTTTCTCTGAGATTTGTTTGAGTTGAGACCAAGTAGGCGATTCTTAAGGTGGGGATCCCTTTTAAGGAATTTAGCCAGAACCTTGAGACCGGGGTAGTTTGTGTCGTTTAACTGGAATGGGCATGTTTGGTGTCATCTCCTGGTTTCATTTGATAGCTTGGGGACGAGCTACGTTAAGGTGGGGAGTTTGTAAGAACCTGAGATTTTAGAAACTGGTCAAAAACCGGCCCTGTTTAAACTTCTGACTGGTTTTTGAAAAGTCTGGAAAATCTGCGCAGTTTCCAAAAATTCCATACTACACGCCATGTACATTAAGTACACGCCGTGTATGATTTACCCGAGTGACCGGCGTGTGCTCGCTCAGTAAGTGCCATGTGAAGACTGTGTAGAACTTTCCCACTACACGATGTGTATTTATGGACACACCATGTATCCCTTACCCGTGTGAGGCCAGGTACATTTTGTGTGGTTACCAGGTGTAAATTTCCATCTACACGGTGTGTAGCCTTCCTTGACAAGCCGTGTACCCTTTCCCTGTGTAGCGGCCGAGACCCTGGCCGTGTGCTGACCGTGTACCCAGTCCAAGCCATGTGCTGGACTCCGCTTAAGTCGGAGTATGGAAACACGTATACACGGCATGTACATGGGAAATAAACGCCGTGTACTTTTTTTATTTGATCGTTTGGAGCATCGTTGCATCTCATTCCCATAACCATCTTCTTCTCCCCCTTTGGATGAACAGTTCGTCCGAAAAACCCCGAAAACTCAAACCCTTCCAGAATCTCTGTACGACCTCCGTTCTTCGATCCGTCGGTGGCAGTGGGGCCGAATCGGGGAGGCTAACCCCATGCACCCTTCTTTATCCTTGATTCCTCACCTATTCCTCTGTAGATTCCATCCGAACGAAATTTCTGGATTTGACGGAAACATAGATCTGCCGCGATTCGGTCGGATTCAGAGGCTGATATCAAAGGAGTGTCATCGTACGAGTATGAGGTAGGTGGTGCATACCTTCTTTCATGTTTTCGTAGACTTTTGGGGGTTACGACCTTCGGGCGCGACGTCGGGTGTTGAGATAGACCTTTTTTATTTGTTTTTATTTAATTATATGCATTGTGGAATACCACTAGGTATTCCCTAACGCTGTTGCGATTGAGTGAGACCGGGTTAGAGGTCGTTGCTCATTTGGGGCCATTCGGATAGGGGTGCTGAAATGCGTTCGAATTGGACCGTTGTTTAAACTTCTGTGTTATTACTACTTATTGAATGTCTCTAGCTAAACTATTCAGGTTAATTGTTAAATTGTGAATGAGTTAGGTACTGGTATGGGATAGCACAAGTAGTGCAAATTGACTTTTTAGTAATTTACTGTTTAAAGTGATGCTTCCAAGTATGAATATGCAATGTTTGATATTGCCTGTGTTGAACTGCTTGTTGTGTTGGGAGTGGCCCGAATATTTTTTGAGTGATGAGAATCACAGGATGGGGCTTTGGCTCAGTTTACTTTGGGTGGTTGCTACCACGGGATTGGGCGTCATGGACGTCAGTTGAGGCAGTTGGACTATCGAGTTGGGCTTTGGCTGGGATACTTGGATGGTGAGGCCATCAGACTTGAGCGACAGGTTCGCACGGGTACGTGGTGTCTGAAGGGTTGTGGCTTGGGACATACTGAGGTGATTACCACTCATCTGGTACTTTTGAGTAGTGTGCACACAGATAGACTCCGAGATGAGGTGGTACGGCCACTCGCTGGGTAGAGAGCCCCGGTAGATGCGGTTAGGTATATTTGGTTTGGGGGTGTTTTCCATAGGAAGCCACGTGGAATGTGAGGAGCCTTCAAGAGACAGCTTTGAGGTGGTCAGGTTGGGGTAGAGGCTCACTGTGATTTGAGGTCCGACATCGTTGTCCCTCCGGTTATCCTTTGAGGTCAGGTATCACTGTTCCTCCGGATGTTGTTCCATGGGAAGTTTGAGCTTTCAAGCTGGGTTACGATGGTTGGACATGCCTTCGGGACGTCAGTACTTGAGAGACATGGTGTCAGGTGGCACGAGGTGCCGGGCTACAGATCATACTTTTCGGCGTTGGCAGAAGAAGGTGACACTTCCTGGTGGCTGCTAAGAACTAGTGAGGTCTTTGTTTACTTTTGGGCATTGCATTGTTTACTGTTTTTCCTATATAAGCATGTCTGCCTAAACACTTATATTAGGTACGCACCTCTGGGTGGTATCCTACTGAGACTTTTCTCACACCCTACACGGGCCCTTCAGGATGCGTTTAGACTTTATGAAATTGTGTGCAGGTAAAGGGTCAGCCTCAGGATCTGGAGTTTAGTGTTGATTGACTTGGAGACTGGCACGAACCCTGAGGTCATGCCGTACTGGAGTTATTTGTTTAGTTTTATTTCCTTGCATTAACATGTTTACCTTATATTGTAGCGACTACTGGTTATCCCTTGTTGCCATTATATAATAATTAATTTGAATGACTTCCTTGGATGCATGCTTGGTTGTTTTAGCAGTTATTGTAGTTGAGTGTTGGCATGACGTTCTATTTACTTTCCACTGTTGTTGTCTTTATATTGCTTCCGCTGTTTATTGTTATTGAATTTGCTTCCGCTATGCGGGTCTGGTTTGAGTCTGCTGAGTCATTTATTTCTGCTGCATATTTAGTATTCTACTCCGACTTGTACCATTTTATTTCTCCGGGAGGATATAGCCTCCCCACTATACCTATCAGACCCTTGCTGCTAGTCGATAGCCTCTGGAATTTAGGGGATGTGTGCCTAAGATAGTGACACCTGACCCGTTCGGCATTGTTCGGGTGGTTGGCCAGGTCCGGGTCAATACAAAGATAAAATAGAAGAAACAACACATCATACAACTGGAAGGTAAAGGAGGAACCAATTAAATTAAATAATAAAACATGTAATGTTAGGCTGTAATTTATCGAAATTTCATTCTAAATGTATTAAAAAAAGGACATGATGACATCAATAAACTCAATTTCCCCAGTCCATAACCCCAGGCCAGTCATGTCTCCAGGCTCTAACCCTCTATAAAGGTGCAATCAATAATAGGGTCCTTTTACTATATCCAAACATGTATTCAAGAAATATTCGTGGGTCCCAAATGATACCCCAAATAATGTGTGAGTAAAACATAGTAGTTCAACAATGCCATGAATTAACATGTCCGGTCTGATAATAAGTACAACACCTCACAATTCTAAAGTAAGAACATCATATAAGATAGTGTGTTTAAACACAAAATCAATCTCATAAAAGAATATAATATCTTGAGTCTTTAAAATATATTTACTATTTTAAAATATTTGAATCTATGATATAGATTTAAATTCAAATTTCACTGAGTTAGTGTAAATTTCTCAAAAAAATAATTTTCTTCAAAAACATTCATTACATGAAAGACTATGTTTTACCAAACAATAACATATTATTTAAAAATAATTATTTTATATAGTAAGATATAAACTAACTAATAAATTATAATTCATTAATATTATTGGCCAAAACATTAGAATATTTATATTATTCAATAAAATGTTTTGAAATTCATCAAACCTAGTTTATAGTCATAAGGTAAGATCAAACATAATATTGCAATAAAAAACATTTTTTACAAAGGCAATTTTCCTTCATTTTTATAGTAAAACTAATTTAAAGATAAATTTTGTAACTTTTATATATTATATATGTGAAAATAAACATTATTTTTTTGAAACTAAAATATAAAAATTTTGTTTGGGAGAATGTTTTGTATTTTTCTCAAATATTTCATTTTTTATGAATAGAAAAAATTATAGAATTTTAATTGAAAACTACTTTTTTCATATATTTTATTTATAATGATAAATAATATTTATGATTAGTTTTAATGTTAAATTTTATAAATGGTAAATTAATTAATTTAATATAGTTCATTGGAATCATTTTCAATTTGAAACTGGAAATAAAAAAATATTAATCTTTCAATTATTTTTACTATAAAAACCCACATTATCATCCCGTCTGTGTAATTAAATTTAAAATAACTTCTTCCACATATGTGATTAGAATATTTAAAAATTATTACATATTTTAGTAATAATAATTTATATTTTCAAATTATCACGTCTTATATATTACCTAAAATATTTATGAATGTAAATAAAGATAATTACAATGATTAAGATAAATAATTTCTTAACAAATGACCAATCCTTAATATTATTCCCCCAAATGACCAATAGACTTGTCAAAATTCTATTTTATTGCCATAATTAGAAAATATCCTCCCATGTATCAAATATTCTTCATTATTTGAGAAACATGACATCAGAAAAACATTGGTGGAATTCCCTTTCAAAATATTTATAAGAATGACACTCCTCGACTAAAAAAATGCACTCACCCTTCCCACTAATTCTCACTTATCAATTCATTTTTCTCTCCAATAAACATCCCAAATAATATACCATAATCCATAAAATCATCATATAATCCTTATTATAGGAATCAATCTATCCATGGAATCCTTTTGTTATAAACCAAAAGGAGTTACTAGAATAAAAAGTAATCTTTTTTAATGATCTCTTTTGTTTCATTTACCTTTCCAACCATTCAATTAATTTTATATCATGGATATAAAATAATATTTGTATAATAAATTTAATTAGATTATTTTATGATAAATTTTTTACTTACACATTCACACATATCCCCTCATATGGGATATGAACTATTCACTCATGTGTACCAAAGACTACCGCCTCACGAACCAATGTCATTTATTTCTCCATTTACTAAATTTCAAGGTTGGGATAATGATATTTAATAGTTTATAAGTTATATATATTAAATTTATAATTTATTTGTGATTATATAATTTATATATAACACATAATTTTATGCATTCCAACTTGTGGTAGTATGACAACATCGTTTGTGGACAAGTGGACTACCGCCTCATCCAAGCGAGTTGATTCACTTACTCTATAAATAGAAAGTATGAAGGGAAGTTTTAATAAAAATATTTGACATATATGATATGAATAATATAATATAATAATAAAATTCACATACATATATTCTATCTACTTTTAATTATTTTAAATATGACAATGAAATGAAAGTGGCATTCATGAGTAAGTACAACCTACCATATCTATGACGATGTATTTCATTCTATATCTCCCAAAATTATGGATTTTTGTATGTAAATATTTAAAAAATATATAGCATAATGAAATCATGGATTACATTATAAATATTATTATATCACAATCGTCATAATCATAAAAAAATTACATGTCAAAACATTCTCAGAAAACAAAAAATTAACAACTAAAATAGTGAATATAATGAAATATTGATATCAAAATGGTATAAAGATACTATAAAAAGATTGTATATGATATTTAAAATATTATTATGGTTCTAGAATAAGTTACTGACTTGTTTAAAACCCTTATACATGGGGTTAAATGAAATTCACACAAAACGGAAGGCAAGGAAAGGACTTTGGTCTCAATTTAATTTCATTGAGGTATATTGTATTGTTATGCACCTAGTTTCATTAATATGGTGTATATATAGAACTTTGGACTTGTGATGTCATCAAAAATATTTTATTCATGGTATTTTGCGTTTTAATATTAATTATTTCATCAAAGGGTATTTGAAAATAAAGTCACCAAGTGGTAGATAAATTCTATTACCTGATTTCTTTTTCATTGGGTCATATTACTTCATCATTGTCATCATTATTCTATGATTATGTGTGTAATAAATTTTTACTATATATATTTTTATATTATTTTCCTTTGATTAATTTTTTATACAAATAATCTATTCATTCATTGATTTTTACTTCATCATTATAGACTTTTTATAGTATATTTCATAATCTCTTACAAGTCAAGACTACTCATTATTAAAATTATATTAAAGTAATTTATATGATTATCATCCAATAATGCCATAAATTTTTTTCTCCTATGGGTTTTAATGGATTTCTTCATGTAATATTATAATTTAAACTATTCTTTTAAAAAAAATGAGAAAATTTTTTTAGGATAACAAAATTCATTTCTCACTTTTGTTGGAGAACATATTTTCTTCTAAAAAGAAATTATTCTAAAAAGGAATTGAACGTTGTTTTTAAAATTTAAAAAATTATTTAATAAAGAACATTTTATCATTTTTTATTAAAATATTATCTCAAAGGAATCTTATTGAGTCATTCTAAAAAAGTTACTTTTTTATCCTTTTTTACCGTAAAAAAGGAATGTTCTTTTTACATTATACGACATGTTTGGAATTACATTCCATGGATTGATTTAGGATTCCTTTCAAGTTTAAATGTTTAATTTTTAAATAATTTTTTTAAAAAAAATTATTTAAAAAAATATATATTTTCAAAAAAAAATCAAAATGGAAATGATTATTTTCTCAATAATGTTTTTAAATATCTTTTTATAGTATTTACATTCATAAATGATAATAACTCTTCATTTTTACTTGACTTGGGATATTCTGTATTGATATCACCACTATTCTTCCACTTAATGGGTTTTAATATTTTTGGCCAGGTATATTATTTCCATTAACTTCCTTGATTCATTTTTGTAGTCCCCTTGAAATATTCACACTCTTATGGTCATTGAAAATTATATTTACATTAAATATACTTATCATTTTTTAGGGATATGATTATTTCTTGAACAATATACCAATTTTTACATACAATGTTTACATTGAATGTATTCCATTATTTGGGGAAATACATGTAAATTAATATACTTTATTCATTACAGAAATTTTATAAGGCACATTTTTTATGAATTAAATTGATTATTTGATATTTAGGGAATTATTTGGATATGTATAACATGGGTTTAAGACCATTTAATGTAAGTCGCATGATGAATCGACAGTCTCATGGTACAAAATCATTAGTTGAGAAACCCTTTGAGTTTGTTTCCAAATCAGAGTATTTTTAAATTGTACTATGAAAGGTCATTACAGAAGTATACCCTGATATATTATAAAAGGAATTAAGAGTAATGGTACTATGTATCTAGGAAACATGGAGTCCTATAATGAAGAATTTAATTAATTTAGATTCAGTAATTATTATCCATTATATTTCTTACGTGACATCATTCATGGATTAATTTTATTATTAGGTCATTGATTAAATGTTAAGTGTTTTCATTTATTTATCTTTCCATATTATTTTCACCCTTCTTTTTAACTTATTTATTACATGGATTATGTTTTTAGTTATTTTAATATCATATTAATTACATGTAATGTCCAGAAATTTTGTTATAATGTTTTTATACTGAAATTCTATGACATTAAAGTTATTTTACATTCCATATTTATTATTCTCATTTATACATTATATATTCCATTATAAATTACACTTACGGAGCATCTTAGATGACCATTATTTTGTTGAATTTCCCCAAAATTCCCTTAATTTAATTAAGAATTATATTCAAGGATACACTATATGGAATAATGTTATTGTCGAAGAAAAAAAATTATATTGTAATTAATGTATTCAAAGGTAATAGAAGACTCATATATGTATCTTGTTAACAAATACTATTAAATATCCAATTGATAATTATTTTATTTCATGAAATCTTATCAATGTAATGGTATTAGATAGTAGCTTCGAGCTCATGAGGTTGAGACACTATAGTTGGCATTAGAGCTTGTTCAGTAGAAATAGTGGGGAGTATAATAATGAAAACCAATATTAGAGAACACATATCTATGGTAGAGTTTGCTGATAAGTTTAGAATATCATACTAATGTTTTGGTTTGGTAGATATTATTTGGTATTTCCTAGATATACATCCATGTATAGATACTAAAAGTGGATATGGTTGGAGAAAAGATATACCTAGGGGTAACAAATCTGAAAATGTGCATTGGTCCTGACTCAAGCATAACTTGGTACATTGAAATTGGTCTTGTTTCACAACTAGTTTGAAACTCTTTGTGGATATATTTAAGATAATTAAAATCTTATTTACAAACCATTTGACGGATTTTAATAGATAATAAAAATTAATTTTCTATGTTTAACCTCAAACCAAGGAACTAATCATATTTAAATAAAAAATATTGGATTATTTATTTTGATTCTAGAAATAAATTGTTGAATTATTTTTAGAAATAATATATTAGTTATATGAATCCAGAAACATCTAAGTTAATTTAAATTGTCGAAACAAATGTGTCTTCATTAATATGACAGTAACAGACACCATAATAGCATTATGAGATAATTGTTAACTATAATTAATAATTCTTAAACATATATTTATATTTTATGTGGTTAAGGACACTTTGAAATAAATTAATGGCTATACTACTCATTATTTTTTCATTTTTAGTAGAAAATTTATTTGATTAATAACTAACCTACATTTTAGTGACTTGATTTAAAATTAATATTTAACCTTTATTGTTATTATTATTATTAATGAAATATTAATAATAATAAAATTGTATTTCTATACCAAAAATGAATAATTTTTACAGAAAAAACTTTCAAAAGGGTAATTTAATTAATTAATTTCAAGGATTTCCATAATATTTCTTTGGTAAATTATATTCACATGGTATGATAAAAAAGAAAGCATAAAAGGTGGTGGGGATTTAATCCATGATTGAAGGATAATATGTGATTCACATCTACCATTGTACCAGGTGATATCCTGGTTAATGTTTATTTATTTTTTGTTACATAATTTGATGTATAAATATTAATGATAAACCAGCAGTGTTAATTTTTTTGGGTTTAGATATTGATGTCTTTTTTATATTGGTATTGGAAAATGTTTAGAGTCAAATATAGTGACTTGTTTTATGGGTATTACAATATGTTAAAAGTGTGTTTTAGTGTCATAGGTAATAAAGATAATTTTTTTGATATCCATTTCATTGAGTAATAGATAAATTAGAATATTTTAAATGTAACACCCTTGAATCATTAAGGGATAAATGACTCAATGATATGGCTAATGTAAACAAGGTGCCCCGTTATTTTTGGGAGCCTACCTGAACTCCACAGTTAAGTGTGGTTGGACATGATTTGTGATCAAGATGGGTAACCTAATGGGATGTTTCTCAGGGTGTGTGTGAGTGAGGACAAAACACATTGGAAAACACATGTGTTGTAAGGTGGGGGATTTCAATAGTTAGATGACCTTTTTGGGCATGTGGATGGGCCCCAAGTTGGGGGCCACCAATATATGTGGAAACTGGTGGTACCTAGCAGGCCAGGACATGACGATTATGTTAATTGTTGGGTGTCCTTTTGGTTATAAGGACATAATTGTCACATTTGGTATCAGAGGAGGAACCTAGCGTTATGTGTGGTGCACTACCTAGTTTGATATGTAGAGCCCATAATAAGGATGTTTTTCTCTAAAGGGGGGTGAATGTTACACCCCAGAATGATAAAGGGTTAAATGAGTAAATGATATGACTCATGTCAACATGGTGAACCAACATTTTCAATATCGTACGTGATTTGAACTCCATAGTTAAGCGTTTTGGTCCTCGAGTACTGATCATGATGGGTGACCTTCTAGGAAGTTTCTTAGGGTGTGCGTGTTAGTGAGTAAAAGGTATAATGGAAAGAACATGTGTTGGCCTGTTGGGAATTTCATTCATAAGATAAACCTTTTGGACACGTGGGTGGATCATAGGGTGGGGAACACATGTTTGTGGGGAAACTGGACGTATTTGGCATGCCAAGACCCGACGACCCTGTTTAAGGTGGGGTGCATGTGCTATCACTAGGACCCTATTCTTACAATCAATGCCCATCCAAAGATGTAATTTATCATAATAAATTGAAACATATCAAGTAATTATATTTCCTTATATTCCTAGTATATATAATAATTTCTCAACATTATTAAGTGGATCAGAAATGATTTTCCATAAACGATACTTTTTGGTGAAATAATGGTTTTCTAAATCACCGATGATTTGTGCATTTGAGGCACTAAAAATTAAATTGATCATTACTTTTTTTTGATTGATGACCTCAATCACTACCATTAAATATTAACTATTCCCCCTTCAAGTCTATAATTTCACTTGGTAACAATGTTCTCTAACATAGATACATAGTTAAATGTTGGTACATGTGACCATTGTAGTTATCATTAACTCTTATTAAGAGAATATTTTATAAACCCTACGAATGATGTGGGATTTTAACATAGGAAATAACAAACAATATATTATAAATATCGAGATTAAATTTAAGGAATAGAACTTATTTAATGTGGGGAAAATGTAACACCCTAAAATTCTAAAGTAATAATATTATATCAGATAACATGTATGGAACACAACACCAAGAATGTTATGGAATATAATATAATCATACATTATAAATTATATAATATTTTAAAAAAATTAAATATAAGATATATATTGAAATTAATGTGATACTGATTTAGTGTGTTCCAACAGAAACAACAAGTTTCATCGATGACATTAATTATATGCATGACCAAGTTTTACAAAACAAAAATATATTATGAAAATATTTTTATTTAATACAATAAGACATAACATAGCCATTAAATTGGTGGTAGTTAAAAATATTAATTATATTATAGTAATATATATTATCAAACTAATCAAATTTTCTAACATTCATCATATATAATTTATATTCATATCATAAGAGAAACCCCATTATTGCGTTTAAAAATATATATTTTACTAAAGGTAATTTTAAAGCCTTTTTATGGGGAACCTATTTTAAATTTAAATTTTAGAATAATTATATATTATATGTGCTAAAATAAGCTTATTTATATAATTATAATCTTAAAAATTATGCTAGTGTGAATTTTTGGTATTTTAATGAAATATTTCATTTTTGAAGATTAATAAAAAAAATTGAATTTTAATTCCAAACTACTTTTTTCATATCATTAATTTAGAAGATTAAATTATATTATTAATTGGTTTTAATGTTTAATTATTTTAGTTTCAAATAAATTGATCCAATTTAGGTCATTTAAATTAATTTCACATTGAAATTGGATATAAAATCATAGCAATCAATTGAACATTTTTACATTAAAAACATGCTTTGTCATCCCATCTATGGGATAAATTTTAAATTAATTTATGAAAATTATATGATTTTACTTTGAAAAATTTATTCTGAATTTGGAATTGTAATAATTTAAAATTAATAATAATTTCTGATTAGTTTTTTAGCAAAACTATTAGTGAAAGCAATTAAAATTTATTAAAATGATTAAGATAACAATAAACAACCAAGGGATAATCCATAATAATATGGCCCATAGTGACAAAGAGAATAGTCAAAAATCCATTATATGAGTATAATTAGACCATATCTTCCATATTCTATAATTTTGATCATTATTGGATTAACTTAACACGGTAAGAACATCAGTGTAATTCCGTTTTAAAAAATATTCATGATATCAATCCACCTCTATTATAAAAAGGCAATCACCCCTACCACTTATTCAAACATCTCAATAACTTTGGACACACAAAATATTCAAATATAATCTATCATCATCCCTAAACTAATCTAAGAATTATTACCCTGGGACTATATAAAACCCTGTAATTACAATTGTATAAACTAAACGACATTTCTCGAATAAGTGGTAACCTTCTTTGATGATCATTTTTGTTTCATTTACATCTCCACACCATAAATTAATTTAATATCATGATTATATAATAACCTATGTATCATAAATATCCTCATATTTTTATTCAATTATTCCTACAAAAACATTTACACACATCCATCAAATGGGATATACAATCATTGTTTGTGTGTACGGTGGACTACCGCCTCGCAAACTAATGTCATTCGTTCTTCCATTTACCACTTTTAAATTCTAAAATAAAGATGGTTTTATAGTTTACATATGATATATATATAAATATATTGAATATAATGTATATATGATTCTTGAATTTTTATATAATGAATTAGTTTATGATTTTCATTTTTTGGGAATATGATGACATCGTTTGGGGATGTGTGGACTACCACCTACTCCAAAGAGATATGATTTGTTTACGTTATAAATGTAATGTATAAAGGATGGTTTAAAAAAATTCAAATATTTTACTTAACTATGATAAATTAATAATAATATACATATACTTATATATCATTTACATTTTATTATTTAAAATACAATAAAGAAATGGAAGTAGAATTCATACATACTTACGACATACCATATCCAAGAATGATGCATTTAATTTATTTTCTCCAAACATTATCGATTATTATAAATACATATATAATGAATATATTTGGTAATTATATCATGGTACAGATTATTTATATTATCAACTCATGATTGGAATAATAATAACACAAAGAAAAATATGAAATGGACTCGAAAAACTAAACAATGAACTCCTAAAATTGTAAAAATAGTGAAAGATTATCAACAAATGGGTAATATGAAATTTCAATAAGATAATATATGATATTATAAATATGATTACTGTTCTAGTATAATTTAGTAACATTGTTAAGACTCTTATACAAGAGGTTAAATGAAATTCACTAGAAGGAAATATAATGAAAGGGATTTCATCCCAATTTTATTTCATTGAGGAATATTATATTTTTATACTTCTATTTTGACATGTAATATCATGAAAAAATATTTTTAATTATATTTTGAGTTTTAAATATAATTAATTCATCGATGGGGTTTTTAACATAAATATACCTTGGGGTAGGGTTAATTTATGACCCATTTCTGTTTCATTGGGTTATATTACTTCATCGTCTTCATTAATATTTTAAGATTATATGTGTAATTTGTTTTTAATATATATTTTTTTATTTCCAGTTTTTTTATTTTGATTTTAAGTTGATAAAAATAATCCATGCATTTATTTATTTTAACTTCAATATTATGACCTTTTAAGGGTTTATTTCACAATCTCATTTTTACTGAGATTGCTCATTCTTGAAATCCCATTAAAGGAATTTATTTTATTTTTTTCCTATTAACCCTTCAATATTATTCTACTATGGGTATTAATCACTGTTTTGAATTTATTTTTCCATTTTAATACTCTTTGGTATGCACAATGTATTAGAAAACGTTTTTATGATAACAAAAATTCATTTCTCTCACCAGTTCAAGAATATTTTTTCTTTTAAAAACCCTACTTTAGAAGATGGTTTTCGAAGATTTTTTTAACATTTAAAAATAATTTATAAATTTTTTCCCTTTATAACTATTACAAACTCCCTCAAAGGAATATTATCATCTCTTTCTAAATAAGGATAATTTGTTTGTTTTTAACATGCATAAGCAATTCACATTTTAACTTATGCTTCATGTATGGAATTACACTCCATCATTTTTTTGAGGATTCATTTTGAATCATACATGTGTAAATTTTTAATGAAAATGTTTTAATGTGATTTTCAAATAAAATTATTTTCAATATGGTGTTAAAAAAGAATAGTATATTTTTTTCATGAATGTTTTTAAAATATATTTTTATATTATTTCCCTTCATCAATGTCAACGACTCCTTTTTTAATCCACTTGGGATATGATATATTGATACCAAACCTATTCTTATATTGGATGATTTTTATTTTGAATTACATAATGGTAGTATTGACATTAACTTTCTTGATACATTTTTTTAGTCCTCATGAAATTTCACAATCATATGGTCATTTAACATTAACTTTCCCATAAATATCTATATCATTTTTCATCGATAAGATTATTTGTTGAACCATATTAAATTATTACATATTTTGTTTACATTGATAGTTATTTGATTATTTTGAGAAATATTGATAAATCTGTACCCTTTATTCAATATATATATTTAATAAGTGACATTATTTTTGAATTAAATAGATTATTCAATATTTATTGAATTATTTGAATAGGTATTTAATGGGTTTTGAACCATTAAAATTGTTCCCCTTGATGCATCGGTATTCTAATTGGACAAAATATGTTGGAAAAAACCCTTTGATTTTGTTTAAAAATCAAAATTGTTTTAAACAGTCTTACGAAAGGTCTTTAAAGTAGTATGATGTACCATATTGTGAATGGCCTTATAGGTGAAGGTACCATGTACCTGGGAAACAAGGCATCCAATAAATAATAATTTCATGCATTTAGATTTAGTTATTATAATAAATTATTTTTTTGATATTATATATAGATAGAGTTCATTATCACTTTCTTTATTAAGTGACATGTGTTTTAATTTATTTACCATGTTATATTATATAGTCACTTACATATTTGTTATTGATAAAATGGATTGTCCTCTCAGTCATTTCCCATTCCATAATAATTACTTTCCTTAATTACTTATTGCTTATACTATAATTTACTTCTATTGGGAATTTGATCTCCCCATTATTTTTCTTTCTTTCCTCAAAATTACAAAAAGTGTAAAAAGAACGATATGAAATGATGCACTAGATGTAAAATTTTTATCCTAATTGAATAAAAGTATTATAATTAATTTATTAGTTTCTAATAAAAGGTTCAAGTATAAATCTTGTTTATAAAGTCTATTAAACACTATGTTCCTATGGAATTTGATACCTTGTAATTATTCCAGTGTAATGTTAGTAGGCACAATCTTTTGGATCCTAGGTTTGGGTCACTATAGTGTGTGTATAAAATAAAGTGATAAACATGTGTATTTACTAAAAAAATTATATTATTATAGTTTAAATTCATAGGCACCATGCTAGAATATATTTGGACCTGTATCATGACCATGCCAACCATAACAACCAAAAAATGGAAAAATCTTATAATTGAGTCAAACATTATAATAATTACCACATAATCATGCTAATACCTATAAGAATTATAGAATAACAAATAAAATCTATATATGCATCATTACATCTGTCCATGAACTATTTATAAACATGTTTTCATCTAGTTAAGGCCCTATATGAATTTGGATAAAATCTGGAAATCCCTTTATATATGAATATTATAATCAATAAAAACACAAGTCATAATAACATGAATACCATAGAATGACATCATATCATAAGTAACAATGTTTAATTTTTCCAATTATAATTTTCCTTTCAATTACCCATTCAATCATTAAATTATATATTAATTCTTTTCTATGCTAGTATGCACACCCATTTATATCAGATAATCATTAACCATTTCAGTAATCAATTAAGTCATTTTCCAAAGTAAAATGATCCAAATAAATCATCTGATGTATCTTTTCAATATTAAAAATTATTTAATCCATTATCTGGTTCATTATTCTTTATGGGTTGGATAACCCTATAGGTATCAACAAGATAGTTCTAAACACCATTAGATTGAAATGGGTACAAGAAGTATTTCAATAAATGATTTATAATTATCATTATTATATAAATTATTGTTAAATTTAGGTCTGTTAATTAAAATAATATTTCAAATACTTTAGCAATATGAATAAAGGAGGTGGATATGAAAATAAGAAACCTATATCAGGAAACATCAATATAAAACAACTAATTTAATACTGGTCAAAATCATCCACCACCGCAATAGAGAACCAGGGGAAGAAAGGATAAAACAAAAGTGAAACAACTAAATAAAAAAATCATGAATCGGAAATTTAGAATAGAAGTAATGGATTCCAAATCACCTAGAGCCTTCCGGGGGACCGAGAGATAGGGATTAGTGGAGTGAGAGGAATGAATAATTCATGAATAAGGGATTTATGAAAACTTGGAATAATAAAAACATTTGATGAAAGAATATAATGTTGTGTATTTTCCCATTAATGTGTTAACCCAAAATACAAATTGCCTATTGTAATTGAACATGTCATAATATAAACCAATTTCATCTAGTGTATTTGTTTAATGCCCTGAACTACTTTATGAAATCTTCATAAAGTTATTTAGGAGTCTTGTAATATGGTCATGGTGCGTAACTATCCATAGAACAGTTCTACATCCAGATTCGATATAAAAATTAAAACTTCATCCAAAGCCTTCCCAACTCACATAAATTCTCATAATCCCTCTAATACATTTTTACCTAGACTCTATTAATTCAAACAAACATATATCCCACAATTGTATGTCATTTGACATATAAAATTATCTATATTATCAAAATTAACTTAACTACCAAGGATCAAAGAAGAATTAGAATACAAAAAAAATATGTTTAATAAAAATAATAAATGTTGCTGCTACCTAGAAAAACATGGGATCTTAAACAGTGGATTGAAGGGATATACATGGGATAAAAAGTGTAAGATATGGATAAATATTTAATATTTTTTTTGAGATTGTATTATTATATTAATTTTGATATTTATTTTTCCATTAAATTTTCTAAAAATTTCCCTCCTCTCATTATGTTTACTTTTTGTTCTTTTAAATTTGTGGGATATCTATATGAGAGGTATCTTATAGGGGTTTATATTTTTTTGTTTATTCCAAGGTGTGCAATTTATTATCATGTAAGTGAATCAGTTGAGTGGTATCTAATAAATAACCATTAATTTTAATAGAATTATTATTATTTATTTATATGTGTTGGGAAATAATGTTTTCCTCTTTATAAATTGCCTAGGTTGGAATGATTTGATCATTATTATGGGGTTTTTGGTTGATGTCCTTTATCATGGTTTTAGTTCATGATTTTGGAATAAATGTTCCATTATATGTGATTATTATTATCCCACGATGATGCTTTCATAGATATTAAATGGTTATGGTGATGATTGTGTTATGATTTAGAGTGAGGATGAGGATTTCAATGTTCTGGTTAACGCTAAATTATTACAGCTGAACATGTGGTGTTAGGTAATAATTTCATGGTTTTGATTTTTATCTAAAAATTATAGTGTTTTATGAATTTTACTAGGTTTCCATTTCTTTCTCTTGGATATTGTAATCCTTATATGTGTTATTGATGAAAAAGAATCACACGCATTAAGTGTTTAGTTATTCACTTTTAGAGAGTCTATACACACATCATCAGAGGTAATTCAAATTTTCTTCCTCATTCTCCATTGATTATGATGATGATGATTATTATTATTTTTATATTAAACTTTTTATTCATTTTATTTCCTTCTCACTAGTTAAAAAATATTATTCTGAACAAGGATATTAATTTCAATTGTAATAAAAAAATTTAATGTGATATGGAATGAATCATAAATTTTTTTAGGTACCATGTTATGAATAGTTGAATTTTCCCAAAGGAATATGAAAATTTAAAATTTTGGGGTCTTCAATTCTTACACTGATATTTGGATTCTAAATTCATGTGTTGGAATGCTTAAATTGTTTTATTTTTTATTGATTTTATGGTTTGAGAGATGTGTTGGATGATTAGTTGAGTTTCATTGTAACCCTTGTCTCGTTCAAATCATTTTTCTATAAATTTATATGAAATTAGGCTTGAAAAAAAATTAATATGTGTCTCTGAGGCTACATGGTTTGGTCAAACCATGTGAGATACTATGTGCTGCTACAAATCATTGCACTGGCTACACATGTTGTTCCCAAACACTATGCCAAGAGAGTGCTATTATATTCACCTTATTTGTGTGTGGTCATGTTTAGAACACAATTTATCCAAACCAAGTGGAATACCAAGAGGACCTTAAAAATAGAGGAAATTTTCATTATTCCATTGATTTATTTAGTACATCCCCCTATTTTCTTTTCTTATCCTTTAAATATAGCTCCGCAATCAAGGAGATCTCCTACAATTCTCGTATAAATTGTGAGATTACTTATATGTGAGATCTGAATCTATTATCCCAACTTGTTTGAATACCTTGAGAGTGTGGGGGGTGGGGGTGGAGGGTGAATAAGGATATGACAGATTAAAATAATAGCCATTCGGATCTTGTTTCATCAATAAACAAAACTCACTTTTCTCCTTTTCCTACAGGAAGGTATGATAGGAAATTAAACCATGTATGATACATATACCATTTATTTATTTCACCCTCCCCGGGATATATTCATAGATAATATAATGGAAATGTGCCAATGTAAAAAATCCAATAAGGCTCACTACAAAAATATTTTTCAAGCTACATCACATTAATGCCCAAGATCACTACCTTTAAAATGTTTAGTGTCAAATCACCGGTTCCCAAGAGCCACTCTATTTTTCTCTTTATATAGATCTCTACCATTGGAAAGGATCACTCTATTTGTATTCCATTAGTAAATTTTATATGGAATTGATTCAACCATATATTATGGACAAGTGTTTCCCTTCACAATCACAAATAACAAAATCCTTAATTTTAGGTAGATTCTATATTGATTCTCTTTATGGTTTTCTCCATCACATCTTAGAAACAAATTGATGTAACACTTCTACTTTCCGGAATACTAGAACCTAATTCCTATTAATGTAGAAATAGTATTTACCAAAATATCTGAATGATATTCATGTTATTCCATTTATTCATTTGACTACATTGAATGTACCAGTGAATGAACACCTTCTCCAAGTATCATCGAATCATGAATATGACTTATCTTATTATTTACCCATGTGTGAGACCCTAGTGCATAAATATTTGTGCATGATAGAGGCATATACTCTTGTGTGAGTCCTAGAATGAATCCTTTTATTCATTGTTCATGAGTCCCCTACTGTTAACCCTGTTTGAGATTTCCGTACGTAACCTGGAATGAATCCTATTCATGGTATTCATGAGTCTCCTTTCTTGAAAATTTTTTCCCTTTTCAAAATTCTACTAGTGTGAGTACCACTTTACATGAGTCCCTTGTGATGGCCCATTTTGCGTGTGATCTTTTTAACATTAAGAACAATAATTACATGAGGAAAATCATGTAAACTCCTTCCCAATATCCTCTCCACTAACTTCCTTCATTATTCTTTCTCTATGAACTTCATTCTCAGAAATATCATTATACCAATTTTTTAAGGAAAAAATTGACCAATAATTATGTTTTGGTTAGGGGTAATTATATGCATAAACCCACCACATTAATCACCAAAAATCATGGATTACCATAAACCTCATGTTATTTACATGCTCTGTGAGATCTAGGTTCTAGATTTACACATGTTTCTCATTCTCTCTTTTTACGATTACCTTTTCAACTTTTTTAATCTGTGGAGCTTCAATTATGAGTCCATGGCATGAGTCTACATTTGTTCATTATAAAAAATCCTTGAGTGAATTCCAATGATATATATGTGATTTGACATATCATGAATTACTATGAGATCCTCCCACATTTCCATATTTTCCTTTATCTGCTTGTGGTTTTGTGAGATTAGGGTGTGAGTTATATTTGTGATTTTCACAAGATTCGAGCATAATCTATATATATAATTTTGAGTGATACCTGAGATCCAACCATGAGAATCAAATATAGTAACATATTTTGTAATATCCCAATATAAGCTCAAAATTTAATCATGTTACATTCAATTTTGTTTTCATCCAATGGTTTTTGTGACACATCTCGATTTCAAAAGAGAACTATGAGATCCACATGATATCATATTTTTCATTCATGCTTTGCATGAGATCAGGTTAACCATTCACTCTAACTCATCATGGATTCCTTGAAAATTAGACTTCGTCAATAACCTCAAACCTTGTTAACAAACACAATCAATTCAAAAGAACCATCATGGAGGATTATTTTCGAACAATCTACCCCATTGGTTTTGTTGACAACTCTCCACATTCTGATTCCACATTAAATAATTTCCATTTTCAACAAGTATTCACTTATTGTGATTTATATTGAAATAAAATATTTACTCAAAAAACAGGATAATCCCACATAATCCATGATCGACATGATAAACCAGATTATAATGAAAATTTCATCAGTAAATTGCTTCATTCGATGACATCTCAACTGCTTTCATCATGAACTATAATTATCATGATATTTAACCATTGGCTGATAATCACAATCATCTTCATATTTAAAACTCCCCTAAATTCACTTCTCCCCCTATCATATTATCCCCCTATCTTGATTAATACATTTTATCCATTTTATAGCCACAATTTATCCCCCACTGTCAATGAACCTAAAGGTTGCGTTATTGTTGTCGAAAACTTATTAAAGAATACATATCAGTATATTAAGGAAAGCACATCATACCTCAGGGAGAGGGGTCCCACATCCAAAAAATTTCATGTTCAAGGATTCCAATGAACTCCAAGAGTCAGTCAATGATATTCAAATGCTCCATTAAGACTGTCTTTTAATAGAATTCCAACAACATATTGTTTTTTAGGCACATACTCCGACTACATAAGACCTCACTCATCTTTTTCCATGATAAAATGATATTTTATTTCAATGGTATTTTTACTCAAGTGATGGACATTATTTTTCCTATGATATATATCACTTTAATTATAATAATTAATTTTGAGGAGAAACTTCACTTCAACACCCATATACTCAAGATGTTGTTACATCAACATTAATTGCATTCAATCTTGAGTAGTTATAATGTATTAAACATCGATAGTCCTTAATGAAATGTTATATTTTTTTCTTCAGAGAAAATATTTTTTCAATATGTGTGGATAAAATTTACCACCTGATATTAACTTTCTCTCACCTTCTGATGTAGCCTAATCTGCATCTTTATATCCCGGTAACTCTTGAAAATATTTACCATTATATAGCCAGACAAAATCCACAGTTAACTTAATATATTATTGTAATATTTTCACTACAAGAAAGTGGTTTTTGTTTGGATCAATTTTATACAGTGATTCTTGGAATGTAGAATGAAATATCAGGTCTTGTCACTGTCATGTAAAATATATTCCCAATGATTTTCCATTATTCTATGACAATAACAACATTGCATTCATCATCCTAATATTGTTTCATCTCGGTTGAAACAATATTCATAAAATCCTTTTAATTATCTGTTCCAATTTTTTTGAAAAACTCTTTGGAATATTTATATTGAGAAATGAAAGAACCATTAATTAGTAGTTTCACATATAAAAAAATTAAAAAAGTCAGTTCACCAATTGTTGAAATTTTCAATTCACTTTTTTTGAAATATATAAAATAATTCCATTGTACTTCATTTTATCCGTCAAATATTATGTAATAGGAATATACCCTCACCATAATCATTTGATTATTATCATTATTCACATATATATTGTAATCATATTCACAATGCTGAAAATAGAGATTCTTAAAAACGGATATAGTATTGAATACCACGATCTGGGTTCTTTATTTAACCCATATATAGCCTTTTTTATCCAAAAAACAATATTATCAACTTCATGAATGATAAAACCATCTAAATACTCAATATAAAGTTCCATTTCTATAACCCAATTCATAAATTCATATTTGAACTCCATTTGGAAAACCTTAAACTTTTTTCACTATTAAATCCAAGAATAATACAATTGTCTCTAGACTTTCAATAGCTCTTAATGCCTCTTCAACATCAATACCCTGTATTTTGGATTACCCTTTTTACACTAATCATTCTTTTTTTGAATCATTACACCATCTTCTTTCATCTTATTACAAAACACCCATTTTACCCCAATGACATTCATAGCTATTATCCTTAAAAAAATCTATTTTGTTAGATTCTTCTCAATTTGGTCAAGCTTATAATTTATTACATGAATCCTATTTTCATCTTCAACTACTAATTTAAAACATTTGGTCTTTACATGTGATACGAATGATACATAATATAGGGTATTCATCCTCCTTGTCTGCATAGGAACGGTCTGATCTCCATTTTTGGTCTATTTATCATCTTTTTATCTCCTCCTTGATATTTGGGCATATAGTAGACTGTGCTAATTCTTTTAATTATATGAATCTTTTTCTGAATCAACCTATGGAACTAGAGAATCCCTTACTCTTTTTATCTCTTTATCACTATCCTCCTAAGACTGATCATGTATTTGATTAAGATTCTACTGATTCTATAATATAGTAAAATAATTTCATTCAAATACCTTTCATAGCCACTTATTGAATCGTTTATATGATTTTATTTTATTTGAGAATACAATAAATCTCCATTAATCTCAACAATATTCAAACATACATTATTAGAATAAAACACTTACATGTGAAGACTCTAAATTACTTCAATAATGGATTTTTTCCATACTATATCTAATATAGAGTCTTATCTCCTTTAGGAATTATTAACGCTCTATTTTATATGGAGACTGATTTCATTACTACATCATTCCAAAACATCTCTGGAAGGTCATTATCAATGAGAATTTCTCTAATCATATTTTTGATACTTCTATTTTTACTCTAAAAAACATTATTTTTCTTTGGAATTCATAATACTAAAACATGATTCTTTATCTAATGTTTCTGGAAATAATCCTCCAATTTCATATTTTTGAACTCTGTTATATTATCTATTCAGATCATTATTATACATCGAGCGAAATTATTTTTAACTTCTGTCTCATTAATTTTTATACAACTAAACACCTAAGATTTGTGGGTGATGATTGAAAGCCATTATATTATGAAAAAATATTCAATGAGGAAAAAAAATATCTCCTCCCATCAATACCTCTTTCTAAAATAGGTCCACTCACATCAACATACACCAGGTCAATCAATTTTTTTGAACTTTTATCTTTCTCCTTATATGTATTTCGAATGATCTTTTAGTATTGAAAAGCATCACACATTTGATTACACACACATGTTAAACGAGGGAGGTCTTGAGCAAGATAACATTTCAATAGATCTTCCAAAGACGTAAGGATCAAATGACCATTGTGTTTCTGCGATATGTTGTTTTCCTCTTCCTTAAAAAACTCATATATTCTTCTCCCCATAAAAGGTAGAGATTCCCATTCACATGCATTCCCTTCAAAACAATTGTAATATATTTTTTCATAGTGGCATATTATTTCTAGGAAAATCACATGGAATATCTTGAATCATACAATTTTTTGACACTTAGTATATTCTAACTGATATCTTCAATAACAAAGATAGCTTCCCATCTCATGTATTTCCCCCCAAAACATGATTTTATTATGTCTATCATTTCCAAGCCTCCATCAATAAAAAATCACACAATAACTTTTATATCATATCTAATTCCTTTCACAAGTTCTTTATTTCTAGTCATATGTGAGGTGAGTCAACATTCAATGATCCATAGTCAAGTGTGATCTAATGATTTAAATGAAATCTTTGAAAACACTACATGTTCATCTCTCTTCTTTTTTGATCAATGTTTTCATATTCTTACCCGATACATATTGGTAATCATTATCATCCTTAGTGTACGATTGAAAAAATTCATGTTGAAGAGCTACAAATTGATTATTCATTTTTATATCATTCGATAAAACATTGAGATGATTCTTATGACTATATTCATTCTTCCTAGACACATTCTTCTACATGGTTGATGTGAAATATCATTCCATGTTTCAGATTCTGCCACACTTGAAACAGTGACCATCAAATGATATCTAGGGATTTTGAGTTCGCTATGGCTTCCTCTGTTTGGCTTGTTCCCTTCGATACCTCTTGTCTATAGAACATACATTTTGTGAGTGTCCCATCTATCCACAACAATAGTATCCAATTCAGGGTTCATTCATATGTTTCACCACTAAATGAATGGTTATCCCCTGGGTTCTCTAAATATTTGTTTTCTATATCCGACCCAAATCATTCTTCAATGTTGTAGTAGTTGTATATAGTCTAACTTCAACTCTTACTTCTTCTTTTTTTCGATCAATCCCCATACAAACCATATAATTTTTATTGGATTATATCCTCTATTCTGATGAACCACTATGCTTCACTTTCATGTTTTATATTTCCTATATGATATACATTGTTGGTTTCATACTGAGAGTCAATATTTTTTCTTAATCTTTAGAATTTATTCACACACCAACTACTTCCTTTTCTGTTATTTGATACTTTTAACTTGATCTTTTCTAGTTATAGTCAAAACATTAATTGATAATTTTTTCATCAATTTTGAAATTTTATTCAACACCCCTTTATGAGACTTTAGCATTAAAGAATTCTGTTTTTCTAGTTTTTCATTGATCTCAAAATTCATTCTTATCACCATATATATATATATATATATATATTTATTTATTTTTCCATTAGAAAGCTCTTTGTTGGATTCCTTCATTTTTCCACTCCATATAAATATTTTATCATGTGAGGGAAAGAATGATTATACAGACCCATTAGGGTGTATTATGAGCTTCTAATAATTTATCCATAGAACCTATAGCTTTGCATCTCTAACTTTTCAGTCACCCTCAATAATGTTGAGAATCTTTTCCCACATAACATGTGATGACTTACATGACATCAACATATTATATATTACATTAGATAGGGATCCCCCTAAAGCATCTATTTCTTTTTCATCAGCATACAACTCCCATCGGTCAACTTATGATAGAACACCACTATCAATATATGTTGAAATTACCTAAATCATTTCTATAAAGATATACATTCCAAAATATCATACATAATTGTTCATCTTATTTTTCCATAATTGAAATGTATTACCATTGATGATCAAAATCCCTTTGTGACTAAAAACCCATCTTTCTTCTTCTGAGAGAGAACCATTAAAATTCAACCTTTCATTATAATACCAATTATTATCCTAACTAGGAAAAATACCCTACGGACGGGGGGGTGAATCTGGGTGTGATAGATTAAAACATAGGCCCATTCAGATATTGTTTCCACTATAAACAAAACTCCCTTCTCTCCATTTCCTAGAAAAATGTATGAGAGGAAATTAAATCTAGATTGGGGAATAAAAAATTTACTTTTTTTCTCTAACACTACGCTATATCCAAGGAGGATACAATGTAAATGTTTAGATGTACCAAATACACTAAGGATCACTTCCAAAATATTATTCTGCATTGATCAGTTCAATGACCAAGCTCACAACCTTTTAAAGGGTTAGGTTCATCTCGTTACTTTCTGAAGGGCCACTCTCTTTGTCTCTTCCACTGGATTGCTACTGATGGAAAGGATCAATTTATTCCAATAAGATTTATTACTGCTCTTGTAAAGGGTCCATGCACAGTTTATGGAAATTTTTTCACTTCATTATCACTATTTAATACATCCATAATTTCAGGTAGATTATTTATTGAATCGGTTTCATGCTTTCTCCTTAAATTTTGTGAATAAAAATGGAATTAAAACTTCTATTTTTTATTTAACTAGAACAAACTTCTCATTAATATAGAAACAACAATTATCTCCACTTTGGGAAGATCACCAAGTGATGCAATGTATTCTTTACAATTCTTCGTTTGTAGAAGGTAATGAACCCCTTATTTAAGTATCGTCGAAAGGATCATATCCTCTTTCTTATTCTTCTCCCTTATGTGATACCCTAGCGCATAGCTCCTAGGACATGACCATGGTGCATACCCTTGCATTAGTCCTGTCACAAACCATTGTATGTGTATTGCACGAATCATATCATGTGAACCCAATTCATGTTATACGTGAGTAACACTTTGCACGAGTCCCCAATCATGAACCAAATTCTATCTTTACGAGAGTCTTGTAATGACCTGAATCCGGAGCCCTTCCACTGGTGCCTCGTACACAGTTCTCCACATTAACTCAAGCGCGTTTCCCCAAAATCCAGAGGCTTCCAACTAGCAGTGAGGGCCTTAGTGAGTCATTGGGGAATCTATGCTCTCATTTGGTAAAGTATTCAGTGGAAGAATAAGCATAAACAGTAGCAGAAGCAGTAAATAGCATGCAACAACTGAACTAAAAGTAAAAGAAATTTATGATATAATAATGATACAGAATGGTACATGTATCTATGAAAAGCAGTAAGTGAAACAACGTGCTAAAATACAACTGAAACCAATGTACTAAATGTAAACAGAAACTCCAGCAGCATCGCGGGCCAAGGCCTTGTCCTATTATCTCCAGATACGACTAGAAATCAAGTACCCAAGGTAGAAGGTCGACAATCTCTACCTATACCTGCAACCATATAATCTGTTTGGGCTGAAAAGAAGGACCCAAATAGGGTGTGAGACTAATCCCAGTCGGCAACCACCACACGATTTTTTCCCTACTGTCAGTTAGTGATATAGAAAAAGTTAAGGTAAATAAATGCAGAAAAAAATTATACCACTTACCATTCACATTCATTTAATTATACAACAAGGAAGAACAAGTAAAACCTTCTATTCCAAGCCCAAGCAAGTAACAAAACTGGTATCTAAAAAGACTACCTAACACAAGCTGTAAAAAACCAAAGATTTTGCTTTGGATTGGTGGACTCGTCACAACCGACAATCAAAATTCGCACTGACTCTCTGGGTGGCTAAAACTAGCAGACCCCTATAGTCCAGTCAACAAACAAGGCACAGACACTCTGGGAAGCTCTTACGTCAATTCGCCTATGGTCTTGCAAAGATAGCTACAGACTCTCTGAGGAAGCACTTACGTCTAATTCCTCCTGTGGTCTCGATATGTGGGTAAACTAAGAACAATCTTGGGAAGAACAAAGTCTTATTATTGTAGGTCCTGCATACGAAACTAAACCCAACAGACCCTCTAGGGAAGCACTTAATCGTCTATTCCCTCTTTGATCTCCCGCACCAGGTTCTCATATCCCTGAGCAGTCCAGTCATGAATAATCGACTGTTAGCATCCCTAAGTAAGTTAAACAACTACTTAGCTAATAGCTACCATACTTCAAAAGCATTCCAATAGTAGGCAACACATGAAATCAGTGATAACAAGTAAACTAAAAATTGCAATAGGGTTGCCTCATATGCAACAATGCCAAACAGCAATAAACAGCTGAACGAAAGAGGTAAACACCCATGAGGTGATCTTCAAATATGAAACCAATCATAAATTAGTAGAAATTCATCAAAATCTAACAAGAAATATAGGGCAGATAAACAATAGGATCAAAATCCTAAACCCGGGATACCCGATACATGGGTATCCGACACTTTTGCAACCAAAACTCAAAGAACATCAATGTAGGGAAACAAACCACATACCTCAATCCTCGGAGATCGATATAATTGATCCTTAGCCCATGAATCTGCCTAGAATGGAGTAGATCTGCAAAAACGTCTAAAACACTCAACCTTAGATAACTTACAAGAGAGGAAGAATCGGGAAACGAGGCTGAAGAAGAACCAAGAACTCACTGCTGTGATTCTTCTGCAACCGACGGAGTTTTATTTGGACAACCATTGACAGATCAGTGGCTCATATAAGAAACAACCTCCTTGGACGTTCTGGATGGAATTAGGTGGAGATGAATATGTTTTATGTCATTAGGCACGACCCCGGGTTAATTAATAAAATAAAAAAAGTACACGGCATGTACTCTTAAAGTACACGACGTGTAGTGGGTTTTTCTGTACTCCGCCAAAATCTGCCTCCACGTCACCCCTACACACCGTGTGTGGCCTGGTCTCGGCCAACACACGGCTTCGAGTGGCCGAGGAGTACACGGTGTGTACTCAAAATGTACATGGCGAGTACTCTAAAAATTTCCAGACTCTGCATTTTTCCTTAAAAAGACCGTAACAGAGATCCGTACTTGAAACCGAAGCTCCGGGTTCTTACAAATTTCCGCCCTTAAAGTAATTCATCTCCAAATTTCCCTAGAAAGGCATAGAATAAGAATCCTCAAACAACTCTGGCCACTATGATAACATATCAGCCTCCCTCTCCCATGTCTCGTCCTGTATACGGCCGTGTTTCCATAGCACCCACACCAGAGGAACAGACTGACCACATAGTACTTTTGCACTACGATAAAAAATCCTGATAGGATGATCCCCAAAAGATGCTTCATGCTCCAACTCAACCTCCTCGGGTTGAAAAACATGAGTCGGGTCTGAGAAATACCGTCGAAGCTGAGAAATATGAAAGACGTCATGCATAGCCTGGTACCTCTGAGGTAACTGCAACCTGTAAGGAGCTAGCTCGACTCTCTCGAGAACCTCAAACGGCCCGATGTATCTCCGTGAAAACATACCCTGTCTCTGAATCCTCTTGTGACCCAAACTCGGTGCGACTTGCAGGAAAACCAGATCCTTGACCTCGAACTCTAGAGGTCGCCTCTGCTATTCCGTATAAGAATTATGTTGAGACTCTGCTCTCTCCATCCTCTTCCGAATCAACCCTATCTATTCTGAGGTCTCCTGAACAAGATGAGGTCCCTGAAATACTACCTCTCCTGCCTCTAGCCAGTATAAAGGTGATCGACATGGTCTACCGTACAATGCCTCGTAAGGTGCCATCTGAATAATCGCTTGAAAACTGTTTTTGTAGGTGAACTCCACCAGAGGAAAATGCTTCTCCCAAGAACCACCAAAGTCTAGAATGCATGCTCGGAGCATATCCTCAATCACCTAGATTGTACGCTCGGACTGGCCATCAGTCTGGGGATGGTATGATGTACTCAAAAGTACCTCTGTACCCAATGCCCTCTATAGCCCCTGCCAGAAGTGCGAAGTAAAACACGCATCCCTGTCTGAAACAACGGAGTGTGGAGCTCTGTGTAGACGTACAATCTCTCGGATGTACAACTGTCCCAGCTCATCAACACTAAAGGTCTCCTTGATCGGAAATAAGTGTGCAACCTTTGTGAGCCTGTCCACTACAACCCAAACCTCATCATTTCCTCGAGGCGATCTCGGTAATCATGTCATGAAGTCCATCGCGACATCATTACATTTCCACTCAAGAAAGGGTAACTACTGCAAAATCCATGTTGGTCGCTGATGCTCTGCCTTCACCTACTGACAGTTGGAACACCGCATAACAAAACCAGCCACATCCTTCTTCATACCTGGCCACCAGTGCTGATGGTGCAAGTCTCGGTACATTTTGGTGACACGAGGATGAACTACCCAAGCTGAAGCATGAAACTCCCGCATCAGCTCCACACGTATGTCTGCTGAAACCCACACGAGACCATGAAAATGTATCACCTCATCATCACCCACTGTCCACCCCGGAGTAGGGTCTCTATCTGACACACCCTCCCATAGGACTAGGCATTCATGGTCTAATAGCTGCCTCATTCGAACTCGATCCAAAAGGGAAGAGGTAACAACTACAGAAGAAAGACCTGTCTGACCCTGTCTGTCGTGAACCTCCAAATGCATCTCAGAGAATAAAGCCATGAGCTGCCACTCACTGTTGGCCTCCTGAACTCCCTCAATCTGTGTCCTCCTACTCAGTGCATCTGCCACAACATTGCCTTTCCCAGACTTATAAGAAAGATCAAAGTCAAAAGAATGTACGTACTCGAGCCACCTCCGCTGTCTCAGATTCATTTCACGCTGTGTAAAGATATTCTTGAGGCTCATGTGGTCAGTATATACCATGAAATGCTCTCCCATGAGATAGTACCTCCAACAACACAAAGCATGATCAACAGTTGCTAACTCCAAGTTGTGCGTAGGATAGTTCTTCTCATGTGGCCTCAACTGCTGAGATCCGTACGAGACAACACGATCTTCCTACATAATCACTGCTCCAAGACCGATGCCAGATGCATCACCTAAAACTATATAACTCTTGACCGGATCTGGCAGAACTAGAATCGATGCTGAAATCAATCTCCCCTTATGCTCCTAGAAGGCTGAGTCACAGAATTATGACCAAACAAAGTTCACCCCCTTCTTAGTCAAGCCCATCAACGGTGATACTAGGCGTAAGAAGTCCTGTATAAACCGCATGTAGTAACCAGCTGGCCCCAAGAAGATCCATACCTCAAAGATGTTCTTTGGCTGCTCCCAGGTAACTACTACTCTAACCTTCTCTAGGTCTACTGATACTCCTGTCTCAGAGATGGAATGACCAAGGAAGTGAATCTCGTCCATCCAAAAGTAGCACTTTGAGAGTTTTGCATAAAGTCGATGCTCCCTCAGTGTACACAAAACGATCTCAAGATGGGTTGCATGGTCGTGTCGAGTGTGATAGTACACCAAGATATCATCCATGAAGACCACAACGAAGGAATCCAAGTAAGGATGGAACACTTAGTTGTTCAGTGCCATGAATACTGCTGGTGCATTCGTATGGACAAATGGCATAACCGTATACTCATAGAGGCCATACCTGCTCCTGAAGGATGTCAGAGGTATAGCTGAAGGCTTAACGCACAACTGATGATAACCGGACCTCAAATCGATCTTCGAGAACACCCGAGCTCCTGGAAGCTGATTGAAGAGATCATCAATCCTCGGCAAGGGATATCGGTTCTAGACCGTCAACTGGCTCAACATCAGATAATACACGCAAAGCCTAAGGGTATCGTCTTCCTTCTTCGCGAACAGGACAGACGAACCCCCAGGAGAAGTATTGGGTCAGATGAAACCCTTTATCTACAACTCCTCCAACTGCTACTTGAGATCCTGCAACTCAGGTGTAGCCATCCAATAAGGAGGAATGGACACCAGTGATGCTCCTGGAATGAGCTAAATTGAGAAGTCTACCTCACACTCCAGAGGCAAACCTGAAAAGTCTTCTAGAAAGACATCTGGGAAGCGATCAACCACTGGAGGAAAATGTAACTGTGAAGTCCCCTGGTCATCTAAATAAAGTATAGAAATTTGGGCCGTAACTCCTCCTAGCCCATGATGCTCGAGTCTGGCTTGACTCGCCTGAACATCCCACTCGCCCTTATGAGGGAAATATTCACCCTATGGTGATACAAAACTCACCCTACAGCGATAGCAATCGACGATTGCCTGGAAGGGAACCAACTAGTCCATACCGAGAATGACGTCATAGCCCATCATCTCTAGGGCATAGAGGTACCATAGGAAACGATAACCTGCAACCTCGAGAGGGCACTCCTTGCACTAAAGTACGCTAGATGTCCTCTTTCCCAAGGGTGTGTCGAGAGTCAACATGTCAGCAGAAGAAAAGACAAAGAGCTCCAGACTCTCCTAGATAGAAACAGAGATAAAGCTATGTGAAGCACCAGTATCGAAAATGGATGAAGATAAACTGAGGATACTAAGATCGTACCACGAACTATGGAAGGTCCAAGATCCTTATCCCGATGAATCTGCTCTACTACAAACATTTGGACAGTACCGCAGCCTTGTGTAGAAGCCTGATATCGCTGATCTGATCCCCCTTGAGCCTGACCACCGTGTCCGCGACCTCTACCCTGGCATGAACGACCTGAAGATCGCCAGCCCCCAGTCTGCTGCTGGAATGGTAATCATGCCCTTGCACGAGGTGTAGAAACAGATCCTCTTTCACTAGCCGCTGGAATAAGAACCATGCAAAAATGCTTCAGGTGACCCATATTGCCGCAAGCTCGGCACTCCACTGGATCTCTCCGTCACTGAGGCTTCTTATACCCTCTCTTTCCGCAGAGATAGCACACCACCGGGTTTCCAGAAGGAAGATATCATCTTTCAGAAGAAATACCTCGCTTCCTCGAGTCTCCTCGAGTAGACTCTCAGTGGCGCTTCCTGCTGTGAGTATGAAATGAATCATCCTTGGAAGCTGAACCGCCCTAGTCAACAACTCCAGTCTCCCTCAGATTTCTTTTGGTGATCAGAACCTGGTTGACTATCAGAGTAATATAAGTCAACTAGAAAACGTTCACCTGTGATCTGATCTCTGGTTTGAGGCCTTCCTCAATCTTCCATGCAAAAAACAGCTCGTCATTTCCCAGAACGGGAGTGAAACCCTGTAACTCAGTGATGCGGGAAGAATAGTCCATAACTGAAAGAGTACCCTGCTGTAGGTTCATGAACTCCCTAGCCCTGTTAGCCCTCAGCGTCGTTAGATATAATTAGTTGTAGAACGTATGCTTGAATTCGTCCCAAGCCATAGTCTGTTGTGCCCTGCCTGTGAGACTACATCCCACCATCTCTTAGCAGAATCTCGCAACATGTAAGTCGCGAGCTTCACCCATCTGTCTGGGGGTGTCTCCAGATGCTCGAAGATGGAAAGAATGGTTTCTAGCCATGACTCTGCAACCTGAGTTCCTCCATCCCCTGTGAAAGTGGGAGGATGCTGCTGTTGGAAGACTCGCTTCAGCTCTGCCATAGATGGGGCACGATGCTGAGCTCCTTGGAAGGACTTCATGAACCTCATGAAACCCTCTCTGAACTGAGTGTCTGCACTAGTGTCCGGAATCACTACAGGTACCATATCCGGAATAATCGGCAGAACTACTGGTAGTCCATGGTCTTCCGTATTAGGCGTACGGTCACTGCATGGTTCCTAGCGTGCAATGAGAGGAAGTCTTAGTTCCATGACACTGAAAGGTCAAAAGCACACTCCATATTTAGGATCAACAAGAACAGAAAACACAAGAGTACAAAACGGGAACAGGAGAGAGAGACACTTAAATTTGAAAAACTGAACTACACAGCATGTATTTAAACTACACGGCGTGTTTGTTAAAGCCATTTACATGGCGTGCAATTCTGCCACCATTGGTCGTGTAACATTCCAGACTACACGACGTGTTGTCCCAAAACACGACGTGTACTTGAACTCCACTCCCCATCCCAAGTCTCTTTACATGGCTAACCTACACGATCCTCCTAATTCTAGATTACATGGCATGCGCACTAAGGACACAGTGTGTACAAGCCAGGCTTAGGCGGCCCGTGTAGCAGGTTACATGGCTGGCCACACGGCTAACCCCTTACACGGCATGTTCCGAACAAACACGGCGTGTATCGGAGAAGATAACGTCGACCTGTATTGTTCGTGACACGACTGGGTACCTATAAGAAACTACACTGCGTGTTATTATAACACACGGTGTGTACTAGAAAGGCTCGGTGACCCGTGTAGCAGGTTACACGGCCGGCTACACGGCTGAACCCTACACGGCGTGTTCCGAACAAACACGGCGTGTATAAGGATGGATAACACTGACCGGTGTTGTTCGTGACATGGTCGGGTACCCAGAAGAAACCTACATGACACGTTCTTATAACACTCGGCGTGTACTGCACGCGTTTCCATGACCCATGTTGTTAGTGACACGGCTGGGTACACGGTTGACTACTACTCGACATGCACTTATGGTACACAGCGTGTCCCCAAAGTCTTTCCAACACCCCATGTTTTTGTTTACACATATAGTAACATGGTTTAAAAACTACACGGCGTGTATGAATAAAGTACACGTCATGTATTCTGGTTTTTCAAGGCTGTAGCTCAGAAACTACTCTGAATTCCAGAACACTGAAAGAAACAAAATCTATGTGAAAAATTCCGATCTGTAGGGGCCCATACTCATCGCGAATCAAATCTTGGCATCATAATCATGCATATAACAAGTAAACAGCATAACAAACAATGATCCACAAAATTTTGATCCTCGAGGGCCCATAACACCTCCAAGACAAGAGCTTGGCATCCATGCTAAACAGATTGTAGAAGAAGTAATACTCTATCAGTGAAAAAAGTATTTCTATCACAACAACTACCACAATGGCATGCATAATCTATCACGACATCTATCACAACAACATGAAATTATAATGCACCCTAGATGACATGGTAAAATGCATGACAAGTAATTTATTACCCAGTGCCTATATGATGCATGAGATGGCACACCCTCAACTCATTGGGTTGAAACCAAATAGAACCATAATCATATAAACTATAACAACACAAATCATGTGCATCACCCAATGGTGAAATATAATAAACAATAACACTTGTAAAAACTGAAAATTGAAATTACGAGGTAATATAGCTTTTCCATGTACATGGGTTAATTAATCCCGGGCACAGTTAAGTACTAACTCACCATTTCTACTTATCCCTGGCTATTTTTGCAAAACAGTAAGCAATAGTAAAGAAAGAAAACTCCTCTGATACCACTTTGTAACGAACCGAATCCGGAGCCCTTCCACTGGTGCCCCGTACCCGGTTCGCCACATGACCTCAAGCGTGTTTCCCCAAATGCCAGAGGCTATCGACTAGCAGCGAGGGCCTTGGTGAGTCAGTGGGGAAACAATTCCCTCATTTGGTAATGTATGCAGCGGAAGAATAAGCATAGACAATAGCAGAAGCAGTAAATTGCATGAAACAACTGAAATGAAAGTAAAAGCAATGCCTGATATAATAATGATGTAGAATGGTAAATGTATCTTTGAAAATAAGTAGGAAAAACAACGTTCTAAAATACAACTAAAACCAAAGTACTAAATGTAAATAGCAACTCTAGCAGCATCGTAGGCCAAGGCCGGGTCCCATGCTCTCCAGCTCCGACTAGCAATCATGTACCCGAGGTAGAGGGGCCACAATCCATACCTATACCTGCAACCATATTGTAAAGACCTGAAGCCTGACGTACATAGACTTTGCATTACTTTTGCGGAATACTTAGTACATAACAAAAACACACACACATAAGAATCATAATAGTTTAGTGTCTTTGGAAACTCGGAACGTAATCTTCTAATCGTGGTGAATGATCATCAATATCTCCCATAAAGATCTTCCCCTTTTTTTTACCTAAAACCTTTCTTTATATCCTGGGGAAAAGAAAACATAAAAGGGTGAGCTCAAATGCTCAGTAAGGGTAAACAAAAGAAAAATCAATCACATCATATTCATAAGAACATAACTTTTGGAAATCTTAACCTGCAAAAGAGAGCATAATTTCATAACATGGGATAAATCATAGTAGTGAAATGTAATCACAATAATCATAACTTAAAACATGAAACTTTTTTGCATTCACACATATTCATAGAGAATCATTTCTTGTTAGTGAAGACTCATTGCCAAGACTATCTTAGTGGACAAAGTCCCTTTCTGAATCGAGTAACCCTCGTTTCAGTCCTGTTTCACTGAACCGATATAACCTACCATTCCAGCCATGTCTATCTCATGAGATATAAAATCTTTACCCAATGCATTGGAGGGAGATATAGGTCCCACCCATCTCATAATGAATCCTTTCTTATGTGTGCCACATAATCTTAAACCATACATCATAGCGTAACCCATGTAATAAAAATGGAATTCTTAAACAACATGACATCATAAAACAATTCATATAAGATAAAGGAATTCATAAAAATATTTCCATCACAACATAATCAAATCCATGTAATAATAGGGATAAAAACAGAACCCTTTTATTATCTTATATGGAAAATAGTTTTGATAAAATACTTGAACTCCATTCTTGAAGAAAATATCCTTTATACTTCAAAAACATTTTTTCCTTTCATAACATGTCATACAACTTTAAAATAAAAGAATTTGATTAAAAATAATATTGAAAACTTATAAAGGAAGATTCTTGGAAATAATGTTTTAAAAATCCATTCTTTCCGTATAAGTTAAAAAAAACATTCTTCGTACTTTTGTCGGAAAAGTCAAAAAGTACCTCGTACGAAAAAAAACGACAAAATATTCCTTTCATATTCTTTACTAAAAACTCACCGAAGGGTAAAATTGGATTTAAACTATTGTAAGTGGATGTAAATAACATTAAATATTGAGGAAACATGGATGTGGATGATAAAATACACCCCAGTAAATACTAACGAATAAACAATCTCGGATAAAAATGAGATTGTGATATTTCCCTTACCTTAGGTCTGACTTGCTTTGTAAGTGTCCAAACCTCCTGTATAATGATTTAAATCATGTTATTGACTTATTCCAGAATCATATTAATTGTTATTATATCATATATGGTCCACTTTTGACTTTATATTACCCGTTCTTTTGTAAATTCATGTTAAAGTAGCGTTTTGGGTAAAATCGTCTCATTTGTCGTTCGTGTTTTTAACTTGTAATTATTCATATGATTACTTAGATCATGATTACTTAATTCCAGAATATAAAACATGATTTATATATATATATATATATATATATTCAGAATATACATATATAATAAATCAGTAAATGGAAAGAAATACACCGTTCATGGAGACGGTAGTCCGTACGTACGCATGAACGCTGTTTTCGTTTCCGTATTGAATTGAATGGAATTAAGTAGATGAAATACATATAAATAATTCCAGTATCATTATTAGGTCATATATTTCATTAGTACTTATTATATATACTTTATAATCATTCATGAATGGCTAATCATTGAGAATTAATCTCATCGCGTCGTGGAGACGGTAGTCCGTACGTACGCACGAGCGATGATATCGTTCCCATGGTCGTGGAATTGTGTTGAAGTGTATGTATACTATTTAAGTATCAATATCACTTTATAATTATCATATATAGTTACTCATTACACCTTTATACCCATCCAATTAAGGTGGTGGCGGACAATAGATTACACCACGACGTGGAGACGGTATTCCGTACGTACGCACGCGCGGTGATTTCCTTTTTCCGTAGGATGGATAGAAGGTTAATTAGAGTTGTTTCATATTTATAATAACATATCAGTATATAATAAATACTGATGTTATTACTTTATCATGAAACAACTAAAGAAGAAGATGTTGAAGAAGAAATAAATTGAAAAAGATCGGTAATGGATATTACCTCTTTTTGACGCGCCTTTTCTTAGCCTCCACTTAAAGAACTAAGGATGGTATTTTAAGAAGACCAGGACCTTTAGGATGACACTAGGGAAGTGTAGAAGAGATTTTGGAAGGGGTTGGCCGAGCTTCAAGGCTCAAAGTTGTGTGAGGAGGAGGGGGAGGAGGTTCCCTTTTATAAGGGAGGAGAGGGGCCCCTTAGGAATATCTCAAAATATTATTTTATATTAAAGTCAAAATCAGTTTATAATGGTTCCAAAGGGTCTTATTTCGAAGATAAAGTGGGGATGGGTTGAAATCCAATAAACCAATAGGATTTAGACAAGTTTAGGTTATTATTTTAACCTTATCAATTAGATTTAACTTTATGTTAAATAATTTAACTTTTACCGTGTCTTTTGTTTTCATACACTATATGGTCAATACACTTACTATAACATGCCAAAAGAACCCCAAATTGTTTATTATTAATATATATATCTTTATCTAGGTCATATGGACGAACCTTAGATTTTTAGGAATAAAATAACAATTAATAATATAATATTTGATTTAAAAACTATTTTGTGTCTATTTTGACACTATTTGATATATGATTTTTTTGAAAGTCATAACAGAATTATATGTTCGAAAGAAGTTGATTAAATCAACACTAATATATCCTAGTAACCTATAAAATTAGTGTAATTCATAAAAAGTCTCAAATTACATTTATTTTGGTGTTTATAACATCAATTATGTCAATATTTCTCAAATAAGATAATTACTGCATCATCATTGTGTCATAAATAAATTAAATTATGTAATGTCTAAAAATTATAAATAAAATATCATTATGTAGTAAATCGTTTTATCTTTATAATGAATATTTATAGTCTAATTTATCTTATGTATAACCCCATATTAAAAATGTTTTAGTTATTAAACTTTGATTTTAACTATTTTAACTATTCATTAAATAAAATAATATTAAATGTCATAATCTAATCCATGTGGGCCTAAATGATAATATTTTACACTTAAGGTTGTTTTGGGTCGAGATACACTTGTCCAATAGAATTAGGACATGTGTTAGGGTAATATTAATATCATTCTTACCCTTAATTACCCTATTTACTTTTAACCGTGGTAAATAAAAGTAAAAGGTTACTATTCACCAAAAATTATTTTCATCTCATTGAACCACATTTTACTTACTTACATCAACCGTGTTTCTCGGATTTTTGAAATTTCATTCACAGAAGCGGTAAAATTATGTTTTATGAAAAATTTAGTTTTTAACTACCACTTAGTAGTTTCACTATTCATAAAAAATTGATGTTTTTCAGAACAATGCCAAAATTTAGTCCTATGCTATATTTCATATTCCGAATTCAAAAATGAAGTCTATTTTACCAAATTCATAACATAGAAATTGCATTAATTAATTTTATAATTAAATCTCGCTGTTAAAACAAATAGCGTGTTTTTAAGAAACAATATCTATCAAAAGATTGACACTTGATTATGTCTGGTTTAAATGTGAAATTACATCCAATGACCAACATTGTATTAAATTGTAAAAATATATTCTAAATATACTTTAAAACCACTCAAATTAATGATTTATCACTATTAATTATTTCGATTAAAAAAGTTGTTATTAATTATAATTTAGTAATTTTCACAATTCATCAGAATATGAAAGTAATCTGAAAAGTACCAAAATTTCACCTTAGGCTAAATTCGATACTCCGAATCCAAAAATTAATTCCATTTTTAAAAATATACAAAATTTCAAAAAGTGGTAATTACTATTCATAACCGCTAGTTTTAATAATATTTTAATAGCATATTGTTGTTTAATGAAACTCGTTATTGCGTACTACACACGCTATCGAGGAAGGTCGCGATTGCGTGTAATAGAAGGCAAGTGAAGGATGCGTGTTGTGAAAGCTTCTTTTGGTGTAGCGTACAACACAAGACATTAATGAAATTAAAAAGAATATTTTTCATAAAATTTCGGGGTGTTACATTCTACCCCCCTTAAAATGAATTTCGCCCTCGAAATTCGTCGGGGTTATAAATGGTTTACTATTCAAAAGTTTCTTTAATAGAAACCCACATCGTAAAAAGGAATACCAAAACCAATCTTTAAAAACAAAGGTATGAAACGTAACGGTTACCCAAATAAACTAATCACTGGGTTTCCACATAGGTGAAAATATGGATATGGAAGAGATATCTAACCATCATGTTCTGATAGAGAGTGGTAGAGAACATGGCTATGGAAAAGCCAGAAATCACAAAGCCATGAATTTGTGACGATCTAAGGTACCATCGGATTCATCAGGTATAAGATCACTAGGAAAACATTTTTGGTTTTCAAGATCATTTCCCTAAAGTTGAAGAATTTGAATTAGAATAAATACTTACTTTATTTTGTTACAATCTCACTGTTGTTCGTGTCTTGAACAATTTCCACTTCATCTCTTATATAAATGAAGTTGAATTTGTTATTCGTGAAGTGTTAGCAGATCATGTGATAGAATAACGGGTCATTCCATCTGTCTCAAACAAAAGGTTAGCAAAAAGTTATTAAATATACATAAGTCATTCTATAGTGAGATTAATCATATATGGTTCCTAAAATGGACTTATACATCATATGTCATACAACTTAATATAATAAAACTAGTTTCTACTAAACAGGGACTTCCTGTAGGCCAGTGGTAGGCGATAAAGGCCAGTCGCACTTCGGTTGTGGGTTCGATTTCCACAGCCTTGTCCAACGCGCTGGGCTGTCGCCCGTCCTGCAGGTTTTCCTTTTTCTAAAAATATATTACTATAACATCCCATCAATAATATCGAGAAAACTTCTATCCTTAAACCAAACTAACTTATGTCCAACATAATCCATTTCAATCTTTAGGCTTATCCATAATACTGCAGTCCACTCTCATAACATAGTGAAAACGATTTCCAGAGATTTAAGATATGTCTTGTTGGTCCTATTCTAAACATTCAAAGGCCTTAATCATGTATTCTCTTGAATACCCATTGAACCTTATTGAAGACATGAATGCAGTTAAACGTTAACACTTTCCACATACCAAAATCCTCAAAATTCTATATACTCAAACCATGATATCACTTAGTCCTTATATCAATCATGAGCTCATGAATACTGTCTAACATTTCATTTTCTCCTTATCCCTTCATTATGGGCATATTAACTACTTTTCCAAAATATTTGAATCACTTTTCATGGTTACCGGTACCTTAAAATTATTGAAGACCACAATAGACCAATACATAAATATTTCAATACACCATAAAAGTACCTCAACAACATTATTCCTGAATACCAATACATAAACACTTCAGTCCATCCACTTCAATGATTGTCCTGGAAGAAGTCCTTCCTTGATTTAGAAGTAACTTTTTAGGTCAGGGCATTGAGTTGGGTAATGCCCATGTTCTCCACAAATAATTCATTGAACTCCATAACAGTCTGTCACTCTATGACCCTTTTCTCCACACAGATAACATCGGTCCCTGCATTTGAGGTATTCCTCAAGGTTCTTCTTCCCTTCTTTAGAAATCTCAATCTTCCTTTCTTTATGCTCCTCAACATGCGAACATGCATAATAGTTTATCTTCCTCTTCTTTGATGAATTAGGCATACCACTAAATTTCACTGTGTTAATCATATATCGCGATGACTGATTTGGCATAATCACAAGATCTTTCTCTCTAGGAATTACAAAATTTTTTTGCTCATAGTCACAAATTTGTACATTGGATTCAATGTTAACCTAATTCCTTCTAGTTCCCTCCATTAACTAAAACACAAAAAGAATCTTGTGAGAGGAAAAAATCATGCTAGGGAAAACAACATAGTAATGGGGAAGTACCCTTAATATCTAACATCTTAGGTTAAATTCTAAGATCGTTACCGTAGTTCTAGGACTATATCCTATACGTATACTTATCCTTAGGGACATCCCTAGACATACCTTAGTAATATCTCTAGGGATCTTACTAATGTTTTCGCATCCTAGTTTCCAAAGGTTGACTAAACCTTTCCTCTGATACCAACTGTAAAGACCCGAAGCCTGACGTACATAGACTTTGCATTACTTTTGCGGAATACATAGTACATAATAAAAAAACACACACACACAAGGATCGTAATAGTTTAGTGTCTTTGGAAACTCGGAACGTAATCTTTTAATCGTGGTGAAAGATCTTCAATATCTCCCATAAAGATTTTCCCCTTTTTTTACCTAAAACCTTTCTTTATATCCTAGGGAAAAGAAAACATAAAAGGGTGAGCTCAAATGCTCAGTAAGGGTAAACAAAAGAAAAATCAATCACATCATATTCATAAGAACATAACTTTTGGAAATCTTAACCTGAAAAAGAGAGAATAATTTCATAACATGGGATAAATCATAGTAGTGAAATGTAATCACAATAATCATAACATAAAACATGAAACATTGTGGCATTCACACATATTCATAGAGAATCATTTCTTGTTAGTCAAGACTCATTGCCAAGACTATCTTAGTGGACAAAGTCCCTTTCTGAATCGAGTAACCCTCGTTTCAGTCCTGTTTCACTGAACCGGTATAACCTACCATTCCCGCCATGTCTATCTCATGAGATATAAAATCTTTACCCAATGCATTGGAGGGAGATATAGGTCCCACCCATCTCATAATTAATCCTTTCTTATGTGTGCCACATAATCATAAACCATACATCATAGCGTAACCCATGTAATAAAAATGGAATTCTTAAACAACATGACATCATAAAACAATTCATATAAGATAAAGGAATTCATAAAAATATTTCCATAACAACATAATCAAATCCATGTAATAATAGGGATAAAAAAAGAACCCTTTTATTATCTTATATGGAAAATAGTTTTGATAAAATACTTGAACTCCATTCTTGAAGAAAATATCCTTTATACTTCAAAAACATTTTTTCCTTTCATAACATGTCAAACAACTTTAAAATAAAAGAATTTCCTTAAAAATAATATTGAAAACTTATAAAGGAGGATTCTTGGAAATAATGTTTTAAAAATCCATTCTTTCCGTATAAGTTAAAAAAAACATTCTTCGTACTTTTGTCGGAAAAGTCAAAAAGTACCTCGTACGAAAAAAAACGACAAAAGATTCCTTTCATATCCTTTACTAAAAACTCACCGAAGGGTAAAATTGGATTTAAAATATTGTAAGTGGATTTAAATAACATTACATATTGAGGAAACATGGATGTGGATGATAAAATACACCCCAGTAAATACTAATGTATAAACAATCTCGGATAAAAATGAGATTGTGATATTTCCCTTACCTTAGGTCTGACTTGCTTTGTAAGTGTCTGAACCTCCTGTATAATGATTTAAATCATGTTATTGACTTATTCCAGAATCATATTAATTGTTATTATATCATATATGGTCCACTTATGACTTTATATTACCCGTTCTTTTGTAAATTCATGTTAAAGTAGCGTTTTGGGTAAAATCGTCTCATTTGTCGTTCATGTTTTTAACTTGTAATTATTCATATGATTACTTAGATCATGATTACTTAATTCCAGAATATAAAACATGATTTATATATATATATATATATTCAGAATATACATATATAATAAATCAGTAAATGGAAAGAAATACATCGTTCATGGAGACGGTAGTCCGTACGTACGCATGAACGATGTTTTCGTTTCCTTATTGAATTGAATGGAATTAAGTAGATGACATACATATAAATAATTCCAGTATAATTATTAGGTCATATATTTCATTAGTACTTATTATATATACTTTATAATCATTCATGAATGGCTAATCATTGAGAATGAATCTCATCGTGTCGTGGAGACGGTAGTCCGTACGTACGCACGAGCGATGATATCGTTCCCATGGTCGTGGAATTGTGTTGAAGTGTATGTATACTATTTAAGTATCAATATCACTTTATAATAATCATATATAGTTACTCATTACACCTTTATACCCATCCAATTAAGGTGGTGGCGGAAAATAGATTACACCACGGCGTGGAGACGGTATTTCGTACGTACGCACGCGCGGTGATTTCCTTTTTTCGTAGGATGGATAGAAGGTTAATTAGAGTTGTTTCATATTTATAATAACATATCAGTATATAAGAAATACTGATGTTATTACTTTATCATGAAACAACTAAAGAAGAAGAAGTTGAAGAAGAAATAAATTGAAAAAGATCGGTAATGGATATTACCTCTTTTTGACGCGCCTTTTCTTAGCCTCCACTTAAAGAACTAAGGATGGTCTTTTAAGAAGACCAGGACCTCTAGGATGATAATAGGGAAGTGGAGAAGAGATTTTGGAAGGGTTTGGCCGAGCATGAAGGCTTAAAGTTGTGTGAGGAGGAGGGGGAGGAGGTGCCCTTTTATAAGGAAGGAGAGGGGCACCTTAGGAATATCTCAAAATATTATTTTATATTAAAGTCAAAATCGGTTTATAATGGTTCCAAAGGGTCTTATTTCGAAGCTAAAGTGGGGATGGGTCGAAATCCTATCAACCAATAGGATTTAGACAAGTTTAGGTTATTATTTTAACCTTATCAATTAGATTTAACTTTAAGTTAAATAATTTAACTTTTACCGTGTCTTTTGTTTTCTTACACTATATGGTTAATACACTTACTATAACATGCCAAAAGAACCCCAAATTGTTTATTATTAATATAATTATCTTTATCTAAGTCATTTGGCCGAACCTTAGATTTTTAGGAATAAAATAACAATTAATAATATTTTATTTTATTTAAAAACTATTTTGTGTCAATTTTGACACTATTTGATATATGATTTTTTTGAAAGTCATAACAGAATTATATGTTCGAACGAAGTTGATTAAATCAACACTAATATATCATAGTAACCTAGAAAATTGGTGGAATTCATAAATAGTTTCAAATTACATTTATTTTGGTGTTTATAACATCAATTATGTCAATATTTCTCAAATAAGATAATTACTGCATCATCATTGTGTCATAAATAAATTAAATTATATAATGTCTAAAAATTATAAATAAAATATAATTATGTAGGAAATCTTTTTATATTTCTAATGAATATTTATATTCGAATTTATCTTATGTATAACCCCATATTAAAAATGTTTTAGTTACTAAACTTTGATTTTAACTATTTAAACTATTCATTAAATAAAATAATATTAAATGTCATAATCTAATCCAAGTGGGCCTAAATGATAATATTTTACACTTAAGGTTGTTTTTGGTCGAGATACACTTGTCCAATAGAATTAGGACATGTGTTAGGGTAATATTAATATCATTCTTACCCTTAATTACCCTATTTACTTTTAACCGTGGTAAATAAAAGTAAAAGGTTACTATTCACCAAAAAATATTTTCATCTCATTGAACCACATTTTACTTACTTACATCAACCGTGTTTTTCGGATTTTTGAAATTCCATTCACAGAAGCGGTAAAATTAAGTTTTATGAAAAATTTAGTTTTTAACTACCACTTAGTAGTTTCACTATTCATAAAAAATTGATGTTTTTCAGAACAATGCCAAAATTTAGTCCTAAGCTATATTTCATATTCAGAATTCAAAAATGAAGTCTATTTTACCAAATTCATAACATAGAAATTGCATTAATTAATTTTATAATTAAATCCCGCTGTTAAAACAAATAGCGTGTTTTTAAGAAACAATATCTATCAAAAGATTGACACTTGATTATGTCTGGTTTAAATGTGAAATTACATCCAATGACCAACATTGTATTAAATTGTAAAAATATATTCTAAATATACTTTAAAAACACTCAAATTAATGATTTATCACTATTAATTATTTCGATTAAAAAAGTTGTTTTTAATTATAATTTAGTAATTTTCACTATTCATCAGAATATGAAAGTTATCCGAAAAGTACCAAAATTTAACCTTAGGCTAAATTTGATACTCCGAATCCAAAAATTAATTCCATTTTTAAAAATATACAAAATTTCAAAAAGTGGTTATTACTATTCATAACGGCTAGTTTTAATAATATTTTAATAGCATATTGTTGTTTAATGAAACTCGTTATTGCGTACTACACACGCTATCGGGGAAGGTCGCGATTGCGTGTAATGGAAGGAAAGTGAAGGATGCGTGTTGTGAAAGCTTCTTTTGGTGTAGCGTACAACACAAGACATTAATGAAATTAAAAAGAATATTTTTCATAAAATTTCGGGGTGTTACACATATAATCTGTTTGGGCCGAAAAGAAGGACCTAAATAGGGTGTGCGACTAATCCTAGTATAAAAACACCACAAGATTTGTGCCCTATTGTCAGTGAGTGATATTTCAAATGTAACGATAAATAAATACAGAAAAAAATTCTACCACATTCCATTCTAATTCATTTAAATATAAAACCAGGAAGAACAAGTAAAACCTTCTATTCCTAGGTAAAGCAAGTAACACAACATGTATCTAAAAAGACTACCTAAAACAAGAAGTAAAAAACCCAAGCTTGTTCTTTGGATTGGTGTTATCGTCAAAACCAACCATCAAAATTCACACTGACGATCTGGGTGGATAAAACTAGTAGACCCCTGTAGTCCAGTCATCAAACAATGCACAGACACTCTGGGAAGATCTTACGTCAATTCCCTTGTGGTCTTGCAACAATAGCTACATACTCTCTAAGGAAGCACTTGCATCTAGTTCCTCCTGTGGTCTCGATACATCAGTAAAATAAGAACACTCTTGGGAAGCACAAAGTCCTCTTCCTGTAGGTCCTGCGTACGAAACTAAAACCAATAGATCCTCTAGAGAAGCACTTAATCGTCTATTCCCTCTTTGATCTCCTGCACTAGGTTCTCACAGGCCTAAGTAGTCCAGTCGTGCGTAATCGACTCTTAGCAGCCCTAAGTAAGTTAAAAAACTACATGGATAATAGATACCATACATCAAAATCATTCCAACAGTAGGCAACACATGAAATCAATGATAACATGTAAACTAACAATTGGAATAGGGTTGCCTCACAGACAACGGTGCCAAACAGTGATAAATAGATGAATGGGAGGGGTAAACACCCATGGGGTGATCATCAAACATGAAACCAAGCATAAATTAGAAGCAATTCATCATAAGCTAACAAGAAATCTAGGGCAGATAAACAATGGGATCAAAATCCCAAACCCGGGATACATGATATATGGGTATCCGACACTTTTGCAACGAAAACTCAAAGAACATCAATGTAGGGAAACAAAACACCTTCCTCGTTCTTCAGATATCTATATACTTGAACCTAGGCCCGTGAATCAGCCTAGAACGGAGTAGATCTGCAAAAAAGTCTAAAACACTCAACCTTAGATAACTTACATGAGAGGAAGAATCAGGAAACGAGGCTAATGAAGAACCAAGACCTCACCACTGAGATTCTTCTGCAACCGACAGAGTTTGATTCGGACAACCAGTGATAGATCGGTGGCTCGGAGAAGAAACGGCATCCTCAAACATTCTGGACTGAATTAGGTGGAGAAGAAGATGTTTTCCGTCATTAGGTGTGACCCCAGGTCGATTAATGAAATAAAAAAAGTACACGACATGTACTCTTAAAGTACACGATGTGTAGTGGGTATTTCCATACTCCGCCAATATCAGCCTCCACATCACCCCTACACACCGTGTGTGTGGCCCGGTCTCGGCCAACACACAACTTCGAGTGGCCGAGGAGTACACGGCGTGTACTCTGAAAATTTCCTGATTCTCCATTTTTCCTTAAAAATCCCGTAAAAGAGACCCGTACATGAAACCGAAGCTCTGGGTTCTTAAAATTCTCCTACCTTGAACCCTATTTATGAATTACACGATTCAACTAGTGAAAGTAAAAATTTTCATGTCTCCCTTAATTTGAAACCATGGTGTGAGCCGCTGGAACGAACCCCATTCCATGATACCACTTTCGCACAAAGTTAGAGTCCCTTTGGTGAGTCTCCATTGCATGAGATCTTGTTCTGATCAAGAAACAAACATACATGCTGCCAATCATGTATACTCCTTCATAAGATCCAATACTCAAACCTCCTTCATGATTCTTCTCTATGAACCACCTATAGAGATCAACGTTGTAAGAAAATCATCATCAATATTTAAGGATGGGTTATGGGGAATTTATAGGAATATAACAACCACCTAAATCTCAAAAAAATCCTAAAATAGTAACAAACTAATTGGAATCACATGATCTATGAGATCTGGTTTCTACTCATGCTCGTGATTTTCATTCACAGTTTTCAAGAATCCCCTTTCAACATTTTTTCTCAGAGAACCTTCTAACCCGAGTTTTTGGAGTGATTCTGTGTTGAACTTTTCACGATATCCCATCGTGATATCAAATGATAAACATCTAATTCATGGGGTCATGAATGACTGTGACTTCATCTGTTATTTCTATATTTTTCATTATCTTCCTTAACATACAAGAGAGCTAGGCATGGTCCTGATTTGCGCTTTGTGTATGATTTGGGCATGAGATTGAAAGAAAATCACGAGTGCTGCTTAAGATCCCACAATGATATCCAAAAAAATCGTGATTCATGTGCGATATCTCACTTCCAGACTCAATGATAATCATGAGTTTTTCAATAATATATCATGAGATCACAATAAAATATTATGATTTTCAATGTGGTTTTCTTACAATTAATTGTTTGACCCTTCGTGAGTTACAAAGACAACATTGAGTATTGTGATAGGTCATATTTAGAATATCTTCTTGGAGAAAGAACAGGTTCAGTATTCATGCTAACTCGTCAAGAATAACATGACAACTGATGTTTGTCAAAAACAAAAAAAAATTGTCATAAAAAAGTCAACTGAAATGAACCATAATTATGGATTTCTACCTACCATAATCACTCACCATCTAACGAATTGGATAACCCTGGGTGATTCCATGATTAAACATTCCTGATTATTCAGTTTCAATATATTTATTTAATTCTATTTCAATACTTTCTACTATAACTTATTTTTAGGGTATTCTCATATTCATCTAATTTATCTTGATCAGGCTCAAATTAAATACTGATAATGGATGAGTAAATCATCCTAATCTTGAATTAGGTGTTTTATATTCTGTTCCCAAATGTCTCTTAATTTATAATTTATTGTTGTTGTAAATGATCCTAAATTTTTTAATGACTCAATTTGATCACATATATATAGTTTAATTATGGTTGTAAACAAATAAACATGGATGGATGTTGATGAAATCAACCTGATCCACCTATGGGTAGGTTTGTTAATACTCCTTGATAATGTTTTGAGGCTTCCAAGCCCAAAAGAACCATGCTATGGGTTATTCCAAAAAACTATTTTATGATCAATGATAAGTCCATGATTTACAGGATAGTAAATTCCATGATCAATTGAATTGAATCAAAGAATAGGTAATGTGGATAAAATGACAGAACTATAGTTCATGATCATCACATATTATTTATAAATAATTAAATAAATTTAATGAATTGCAATTTGAGGAAATATTTCATCATTGATTGATATGATAATTGATATACATTGTACTGTTGTTTACTTATAGGAATATAGAACATCATCTCTTTAGATATTATACAAATGTGTTCCAAAAATGTCAAAATTTCATCATAGTAATCTCTAGGAGCGAGCATATAAATTTCTCTATCTTGGTTTGTATTCCTTTGATCACAATGGGAATCTATTCTAAATCATTCTCATTTAAATTTCTATAACAGAGGGTAAAATATGGAGAAATATATACCTTTTCTATTGGGATTGTTCTTCGAGAGGGGTTCCATTTAAGGATCAAGAGGATTCTCCTGGCTCAATTTGCAAAACAATACTAATGAATTATATCCCTTACAAAATAATATATGTGGTTTTATATATCACCGGGGTTAGAAATATAAAAATTCACAAGTTCCTTTTAATATTTATCTAATCCATAGGGAACCACTTCTTTATAATAATAATAATATTATTATTTCTCCACATGTTCTAAACTCACAAATTAAAATTAAATATTATTTAGTCAAAGAATACTCAATATATATTATTTCTCAAATAATATACAATCTTTAAACTCCATTAGTTCACAATATTTTTCATTCCTTGAATAACGAATGTTTATTTAATATATAAATATCTCTACATTATTTAAAAATTAATAAATAAATATTATATTAACTAAATAGGAAATAAATAGTTATTAAATATTCCATTCCTATAACATTCCCTCAAGAAACTTATGAAAGAATATATATAACAATAAAGCATTAATAATTAATAAACCATTTACGGGAATAAAATTTATCAACATTTTAATAATAAATAATATTATATTATTTTACTAAGATTGTGGATACATATATTGTGTGACCCTCTAGGCCTTTTTCTCAGTTGCATTTAGTTAAGTCACCTAAACTCTAAGATTTTCATTTTGAAATTCACCAAAGGTATCCTTAATGAACAAAATAATTTTACAATGAAATAATACATCATAAAGTGTCCTTCTATGTTATATAATTCTTTTATTATGATGTCTCTAATCATAATGGTTTCATTCTGGTGGAATGAACCAATGTGATCTATTTTTCTGTAATTGAATTTATAGAAATTGAAAATTTCTATAGAATACTATGGAATGCATTAATTTTATATATACTATTTCCTTCAAATGGAATAATATATAAACGTTTATTAAAGATAAAAATTTATAAATCTTTTATCACATTATTTATTAATGAAATATTACACATGGAACACCCAAAATATCATACCTTTCCGCAAACATATGCCATCATAGTTTTTTTTCAACACATCAAATAATGAAACATTCAATATCAATTAATAATAATCATCAATCTAAGGGTGAATTACAATGACTAAAAAAATGAACATTTACTGATGCATGTAAATGTTGATTTTTTACTGGCAGGTCTCATTTGGATAATACACTACAATGGATATTTCTAATGGAATACACCATGAAAAGGTTCCTCAAATTCCTGTTAATCTCCACCACTAATAGCCTAACACATTAGTTTCCATTAAATTATATTATCCAATCATAGAACATAAATTTGAGAAATGTATAGTATAACATGTGGGCTCTTATAAAAGTGAGGAACTGCTATGCCCTTTTAGTGTGACAAATCATTCTTAGTACATTATCACATAATAAATTATATAAAATATAAATAATAATGTTATAATGAGTTTATTAATATATGACACTATGAATATAGTTTATCATAAATTATATAAAAGATGGTTATGTTGAACAAACAAAAGAATACACCCATTTTCACACGATAAATTTTCTAACAACCTTCACGAAACCAGCTCACAGATGATACTCATTCTTTTTATGACATATGGATTTAGTCAAGGAGTTCTCCAAATTTTATTTTCTATGAAACATTCTTACTACAACTTCACCCTATGAGATTAATACCTCAAGAGATTATACTTATGATGTATATACTATTTCCATTGGTGGGTCCTTGGATTTTTTTCATGATCCACCACTATAGTATTATGATAATAAATATTAATAGGGAATTTATTTTTATGTACCACATAAATATCTTGGATAATGTTTTGTATCCAAAGAGATTACTTCTTTATATAAGAAGCCACTATATAATTAGATCACACCATAGAAACAATGATAACTAGTTTATTTAAACTAATCAGCTCATGAATCATCTGTTGAGATAGAAAAAAAATCATGACTTTGACTTCATATCATTCTAATCTGTTTGAGAAAAAAAATTAGTATAACCCATGATGTTTATCTTATAGTCTCATCTATACACCATGAACATATCCATATTTTATCCCATATAGTTTTGGATATCCATAGTACAAGACCAATGTTGTTCTCCTATATCTTCTTGATATCTTCATACCATGTTCAATGCATAGTTATCATCATGTATAGTGAATTACATGGAATACATGATTTATCATACAAACACAGAGTTTGGGGTCTTACTCATTCTCTTTTTCTCCTATTTTGGCTGAGGAAATATTTTCATAGAACGATCTATACCATGTGACACTGGAACCAATCCCATCATGGAATATTCAATAATAATTCACTTTAGTATCTAGAAAATGTGTGAAATCTTAAGTAGTCTATGTATCCTCTTGGACCTTTCAAGAATGATATTGATCCTTAGAAGATAGGTGTCTTCACAGAATTCCTTCATGGAGAATCCCATGTTTAACCAACCATTAATAGACTGTATGACTGGTTTCTCTTTTACATTATGTAATATTTCATAAACTTATACTATTAGGATAACAATTAAATTTACACAAAACCACTTTTATATACATGTCTCACATTAGTTATTAATAAAACCAAATTGTTTTAATGCAAATCAAATAAAATTTTCTATGAGCGAGATTATTTCTCCAATACAAAAATAGATCTCTGCAACATGAAAATATTTTTACATCGCTTGGAGTCACAAACCCTTATGGTTGTGTCATATATATATATTTATGAAGGATCACTATATGGATATTTGTTTTGACATCCATCTTTAAAATTCCATAGTCTAGGTAAACTATTATAACAAGTATAATTTTAATATATTTAGTCATTGAAACATGTGAAAAAATTTCATAATAGTTAATTACGTAACTTTATTTAAACCCTTTATCCACTAACCCTACTTTATAGGTATTTAAATTAAATTACTTGTCTATATTTCCCTTGAATACCCATTTTTATGCAATAAGATCTATATCGACTGACACATCAACCAGAACCCAAACATAGTTCCAATACGTGGAATCAATTTCATTTTCATGTATTTTACCAATATTGTGTTGTTTGATCTATCTAAAACCAATTTACAAAATATGATCATAATTTTCCAACAACAACGAGTCACCATATTTAGTAAAGGTAATTCTATATCTTTATGGTTCTCTTAGAACTCTAATACTCCTAAATATTAATTATTTTCAGAAAACAATTTTTCTATGACATTCTGTGGATTCTATTCGAGTTCCAACTCTTGCATATCTTTAGAATCATATTCTTCAATTTCTATATTTATTCTATATAATTTGTAGTATATTATTCATCTAAATAAAAATGCCTTTTTAGGGGAAAACATCTTTCTTGTATAAGGGTTTTTATAGGTACTATTTTATTATATCTTAAGGATATCTTATATTGATATATTATTGAACTAGTGTGCAAGTTTGTTTTTCCAAAAATGGACTTAAAAATCCTCATAACCCCATACACTTGTGTAATAAAAAAATTATCTTTCTGTTTCATATCTCGAATGGAATACCTTTTAATTCTTTAGATGGTGCTTGATTTAGTGTGTATGTCATAGTTTGTAATGGATATCCACAAAAAGATAATGTATGATCTTTAAGACTTATCCTATAACATACCATATATAACAAGGTATAATTCATCCTTTAAGTCACACCGTTACACAATGTTTTATGCGGTTGAGTGAACTGATATTGATTCCCAAACACCTATAAACAATTAATAAACTCTTTATTAATATATTCACCACTTTTATTTGATCGATAGTTCTTTATCTTCTTTTCATGAGGATTATAAACATAATATTTTAATTCATTGAATTAAATTAAGGACTTAGATTTATAACTCATCATGTAGAAAAATCAATATCTACTAAATTCATATTTAATGTATACGATGTAAGAATTCCAACCTCTAGCATCCATTATGAATGGTCCACACACATTAGTGTGTACTAATCCTAGAATATTTTTCCCTTTCTCCATGTTTACCTGATGGTGTTTTGGTGATTTTCCTTATAAACAAGCATATAATATTTCATGTGGGTGTAGATCATAAGATTTTAATAACTATATTGATAGATCTTTGCCACAAATTTCTCATTTACATGACTAAGACAGTGATTCCATAGTTGTATTTTATATGTGTCATGTGAACATTATTAATCATGTATTTTAAATACCTGGTTTTCATAATTTTATACAAAAAGTTAACTATTAACGTTCTCCATACTATAGTATATTTTTTCATTGTAAAAGAAACAATTTTTCTCCCAAGCATGAAAATCAAACCATCCATATCTAGAAATTAAATTGAAAATATGTTTTTTCAACAGTTGGTAAATAATATCAATTCCTTAAAACCAATATCATATCAATCATTAATGATATTTGGTAGTCACTAATCACTAGAGAAACCCACCTTGCACCATAATCATCTTTCAAATCCACCTATCCTCAATAAATCATTTATAATATACTTATTTCCTTCATTTGGAGATAAATGGGAGAACCAAAGTCTGAATCTAATACCCATGGTGTGGATATTGAATTTTTACACCCAATAAATAACAAAAAATTAGAATTCCATTGATTTTGGGTAAAATTGTTATTCCAGTGTCCACTTAAAAAAAATATTTTATCATTTTCATGGCCCTACATTTAGATATTAATATTTTATGAATGGTGGTGCTTGGTAGATTTAGACTTTTTATCAGTCTTGGTCCCCATTTACCTTTTCCTTCTTATTTTATTCACTATAAGGCCCATGAGTTTTTCATACCCCATATCCTCAATCAATAATATAATTTATGTAAGAAGTAAAAAAAGATATTTCTCATTATACAACATGATACTATTTAAAATAAAACAAGATAAAGTCCTTGGTAGTGAAGAAAATATGATATTTCTACAGAACTCATTTTTGAATATAATCTCTAAGATGTCCAAGAATTTAATATATCCAATAATAATTACATCATGAGGAATAACTAGTGTCGACTCTCTAAATTTAGTTTAAATAGATCATTGGTGATCTCATATCTCTCTTGTCTTGTATTCTTCTAATAGAGATCCCAAAAGTGGTATATCATGTTATATGTATTCATGACCTCATGTTTCCTTAAAAGATCCATCGTCATTGAATATTGTGTGAAGCATTGAACATCTGTAGCATTGTTCATATGTTTCTCATAGAGGGAAAACTTTTCCTCTCTAGCCTTACTAACCTAAATGTTAGGAATATGTTTTTACATCATATATAATTTTATTTCATGTCATAGGATAAAATGTTAGTTTTTATTTTCCTTTCATGGACATTTGCTCGGGTGAAAAGTTTTTCCTTTTCATTTCATGATCAAAAAGATATTTGGAAACATTTTATGGGTGTCTCTATAAATAATAAGAGTAGAGATTTATTACATTCTCTAATTAAATTTAGACAAATAAATCATTATTATATATATAACCCACTATTTTATCAAAACCCAATATCCCCCACCATTTTCATTGAAATATCATATTTCATTTAAATTCTATTGAAAAGGATCCATAATCCACTTCTCACTAACCCAAGACTTTTTGGTTATGGAATTTGAAGGGTTTTAGGAATTTATTAACAATTAAGAATTCATTAACTTGTTGTTCCATGATCTATTGATTAACTCCCCAATCCCAAAATCATTAAATTGGATTTTGTCTCCACTTAACTTAAACACACACACACCAATTTTTTCATTAGAAATAAACATATGTTGTGAACTATATTAAGTCAGCACAAAACATCATTTTACAATTCCATGTTAATTAAAAGAATCCCAACTTTGGAACTGCACACATTTTGAAGTATGGATAAATTTTATCAGATATAGTTGAAGGATAGAAATAAAAAATATTTAAAATTTATAAACTATAGCCTATATACATAAATATTCAATTCTTATATTTTTCAAATTCTTATTTAAATTAATGTTATTTACCTATGTTATTAACCATGCCTTTGAAAATATTCTTGTATATAAAAACTTATTTTAATTAAATCTTGCATTCTTGTTAAATAATTAATTAATGTGATCATGAAAAATTATACATAAAGAAATAAACATGAAACATGACATGAAAAAAATAATAAATAGGTATGATTATGTTATTTTACTAATATTTAGTTTTTATAGTGGATGATAAGATAACCCTCTACCTATGGGGAAAATACCGTGATCCATTTATAGTTCATATTACAGTTTTCCAATTTCCCGCCTATTTATTACACTTGGATTGGTTTCTTCACATCTATATAGTTGATCCATTCCCACTACATTCAGATATCCATTCATTTCATATTCATTTACTCACACATAGGTTTGGGGAATGGGTTTACCCTAAAGAAACGATGGTAAGGTAGTCCCTCATATTAAAATATGAGATATGAACACATTCCAACTATTAAATTTAATAATAAATCAAAATAATCCAATCACATATAATGGTATGGTCTATGGTCCTGATCAAATATATAAATGAAATGAACTACGTATTTAATAAAATAAGTATTCAATTTAAAAATGTTCTTATTTATGACAAAACATGCTCATATATATTAATTATCTTCTTTGATTAATCAATTATTATATCTTAACTCACAAATAAATTTCCTTTATAATCTCATACAACATTTTTTTACGAAAAATGAATAAATTTATTTAAAATTAACCATCCACATAAATATACCCATAAGAAACAAGATGGGTACCCATCCGAAATACCCAACATGTATTAATATCATTTATTTTTTACTCTTGAGAAAAGTGAAATACATGACTTATTATATAAATTCATGAGGTATAATATGCAATTAATGATTATACCGATTACATTTTTAAATGTCATGTGTAATGCTTTAATGAACCTAGCCTAATAATTGTAATCTGACTCGTATATGATATGAAGATCCCAAAATTTCATAGAAATTAATTTTACATTTATATATTTTAAAACCAAAAACATGACATGTACTATATTTTTAATAACCCAAAAATTCTATGTTTATATGGTTTTTAAAATACAATAAAATAATTTTAATTATATATAATTTGGTAAAAGTACACAGCATGTACATTGGATGAACACAATGTGTATTTTTTTCAACGTATATTTTTGACACATGCATGGGGACTTGGTGTGTAACATTCCCATAGAAAAAGTCTGATTACACTGTGTACACATTGGCTACAAGTCATGTGGTATCTGAGTTACACGGTCACCATTCAGGTAGCCCATGTAAGAAGATACATGGCATATTTGTGACTAAAGAAATACAAACTGTATATTGAAGTAACAAAACATGTAATCTTGATGACCATGCACCAGGCTAGCCTAGTCAAAATTTAGAGTATAATTAAATTCATCGTGTCTCATAAATTTCCATGACATTACATGTTTCCAAATTATTTATCAATGAATTTAACACTTACACATGGCGTGTACCACTAGGTCACACAATATGTGCTCTTGTGTAACTCATACAGATTCCTCATAACCACCTAACGAGATATTTGAATTTAATTCATTTATAATATTGATCAATTAGATAATATTGAAGAGAATTTGATATGGAGAAGAATATATCATAGTTTGGATTAATGAACGATTAAAATGGAACTGAAAATCAATTAATTATTCATAAATAAATAAATGATTGTTAAAAAATTAGGTAACAACTGTCAAACCACATGAAGGTTATGAGAGAAATAAAATCATCCTAAGGGTGGTTTCTGAAATGTTTTTTTCTTGACTTAGGATCAATTTGGTATTTTCACAGTGATAAAAACCGTAAAAAATTCAATTTAATCAATGAATATAGATAATTGTTAACACATTTTAACCATAGTGATTGATTATCACATATTATTTATAATTAATATAACCAATTTTAATAATTAACTTGTGAGGAATTATATTTTCATTGATGGATTTGACAATAGGTATTCATTGAACCATAATTTCATTGTAGGAATCAAGATCATAATCCTTCTAGTAGTGAACTCAAATGTTCCAAAGATCTCTTAATGTCTCCATATTAATCTCTAAGTACTAGCATGAAAGAACCCATTTCTTTTGTTGTTTTCCATTGATTTTCATGAGAATCACATAAAAAGAGTTTTCCATGATATCTCTAGAATCGAGAGTCAAAGATAGAGGAATATTACATTCCATTATTGGGATCTTTCATGGAGAATAGATATCTCCATGGATTAGAGGGGGTTCTATGGATTCATTGTGCACAATAAAACAAAATGTATTGGATTTGTTGACAAATAATATTATTGGTTATACATAAAATAGGTTTAAAAATAAATAATTTCATAAGTAACCTTTAATATTACTTTATTCTCTATTGGACCCCATGTTTACAATAACAATAATATAATTATTTCTCGACATACGCTCAAATCACTTCTAAAAATTAAATATTATGTATTCATGTAATATTCTATACATATAAATTTTCACCAGGCCTATAAAATTAGTCTACTATTCCTCAAAAATATTTACAGGTCCATGAATAATGACTATTTATTGGATAAATAAATACGACTGCAATATTTTCCCATAAATAAATAAAATTTATATTAACTAAATAAAAAATAAATATTTATTAAATATTGAACTAAAATAATATTCTATTAAATGACTGGTCGTAGAATGTATGTGATGAATTAAAAAAGAATAATTATTAAAACATATGTGAGAATAATTTATATTTAACTTGTGAAATAATAAATAATAATATATTATTTAACTGGGATTCTAGATACACATAGTGTGTTATCTGTGAGGCCTCTTTCTCATTGGTATTAGGAGAAGCATCCTAATGTCCCCAGATAGTATCTAGCAACACATTAAGACACGCGTAGATAAAGTAGTTAATTCCATATTGATATAATACCTCATAATGATTCTTACAATGTAATATAATACCTTTACCATGATATTTCAAATCAAGTGGGTTGGTTGATGCTGTCATCAACCTATGTTCTCGATATAACATTCTTTGGATTTTTGGAAATCGTGCATGCCTATAGGACACCAAGTCCATGTATTTAATAAATATATATCATTTCAATCAATGGTATTATTTTATTCTCATAAATTAAAGAACATAATGAAAAAATTCCCTTCTCTCATTATTCATAAATTCAATATTACTCGTGTTCCACCAAACACATCTTACCTTGATGTTGAAAAATCTCATCTTGGTTTATCAAAATACATCAAAGTAGAAAAATTTTAATAATCATTAACAACAATCTTAAGGTATAAGGATCATTACATCCATCTTATTATAGTAACATATAATTACAAATATAAATTTGTATTTCCTTCTGGAGGGTCTGCTTTTAGTTTTATCCAACACAGAATATTACTAAGGGGTTATACCATGGTAATCTTCCACAATGTCATATGGTTATCTAACCTTGAAAAAATGAATAATTTGTTTATTTAAAATGTTTTCATCCATCCATCTAACATATATTTAATAATACTATCATGGAACTCGTGGGTTCTCATAATAGTGGGAAACTAGAATGAGCTTTTGGTGTGACAACTTTTCTTTGTACATCATCACAAACTATGATACATATAATGAATATCATGATGTACTTATGTGTTTATTAATATTAAAAACTATGTATTTAGTTTATCCTGACGTATAAGTAATTCAGTTCTAGGACACCAATAGCCTCATTGCCACCCATTTGACTAAAACAAAACTATGTTTTGATTTAACCTTCTTGATAATAAGAACAACCTAATTTAGTTGGTTAATATTTCATGGGGGTGCCTTACATGTATAATACTTGGAAATATATTTGAATAAAACTTGAGATTGGGGAATAAATTTTCATTTATGTATATATTTAAGTGTTATGGATTACTCCTTAGACTGCTACTGTGTTTTTGAATGATAACACTATATTGCCTATGAACTAGAGTTATTTTAAATGGAAATTATAGTTTTTACTTAGTTATAATGAATCAAATGACTAAAGGTGAAGTAAAATTTTGTTATTTGAAATGATAAATGGCATGTGCATTCCCAATTACTTCATAATTACATATAATTATAATTATTAAAATCATATATTGGAATTTTGAAATGGAATGCTTATATATAGGGCCTCTTTAGTATTCATACTTGAGTTGTGATACGACTTGATTACTAACATGGACATAATTAGTAATTAAATATTAACTTTTAGACAAATTATATCACACATTTAGGATTCCTTGGTTTCCTAAGCAGTAATTACATATATATTATCATTGGATTGCTGGATTATATTACACAACGATTGAAACAAGGTTTTTAATTTTGGAATTCCCTAGATATGGTCATTAGTTAGATGAATTTTATTACGAATTGAGTTATGAATGGGTTCCATTTAATGATTTTTTTTATAAAAAATCATTTGTTGAATGAATTATTTACTCCTTGAGTGATTCTCATATTCGTTATTAGGAAACACGATGGATGTACATAAAGGATTATTAATATAATATTTATAATGGGAGAGACTTGAGAACCTTACATGTGATAACTTTCATGAGAATAGAGGTAAATTAAAATAAATTACTCCTTGGATGATACCTGAGTTCCATATATTTATTTACATGTATGGGATCATTGGTTAAATGATTTACATTACACTATGAGCAATTCATGGATTCATAAGTAGGAATTCCATGCATATTCTTGTAAAAAATGAGATTTTTTCTTTCTTACTCACATTTAAAAATGGTTTTTTGGGTTTACAAAAGGTCTTATATAACTCTTATAATTTTATGAACTTTTCTATATTCCTAGGTTAGGATGTGTTGGGTTATGGATAAATTATGTTTGTGAATCTTATTTTCCTATTATAAGGATTCCATGGAAATACACCTCATGTCCTCACATGTGAATCCATGTATCTTCATATATATGATTACATATATGCACATATAAATATAAATGAATACATTTTAGAGATATCAAAACATTGGATGAAGAAAATATGGTTGGACAAATTTCCTTTGAGGAACATCAGACCAAATTATTTTGAATTATTTATTTACTATCTTCTTGATATAAATAAAGACTATTGTATTTTATACTCATTATGAGGATAGAATTAGAGGAAAATTATGATGGCCTCCTGAGTTTGTCTCACACAATGTTTAGGACACCATTTGGAACCTAGAAATACTACATGGTTGCAAGGTCATGTCCTAGATTTATCATTCTTACTGTTATTCCTTTTTATTATTATTTTCGTATATAAGAGATTAGGAGCATAGGATTGAGTCAGAGCTCCCAATTCTCTACGATAATGGATTTGGAGTTCTCTTCGTGTAATTTTGTATTACATTGTAATTACCTATTGTATTAATAATTATATGTATTTATAATCACATGGACATTCATGGGTGTATTATTTGACATTTATAGGTTATCTAATTTATTTCCATTTCCTTTTTTTAGATAACCTATGGTGTTCATTATTTTTTAAGTACCGATATGGTAAAATTATCATGAGGGTATATTCTCTATATAGTTCCGTCATTTTCCTTTCCATATTTGTTAGTAGCCTATGGAATATGGAGTGGCATGCTTGATGAATTTTTGAAAATTGACCAAAGGAACTATTTATGTCACACTTGGGTTCATAAGATACAAGGTTGTATCACGGACCTTATGTTCCATTTATTTACTATCTGTGACTTGTATAAAAGAGACTATGAAAGCCTCAAAAATTGAAAATATCTATGTATCTGATTGATCAACCCATGTATGGTGAAAAGACATACGGCCATGTGTGGGACTATTGTTAAAGTATTTCATTATTACAGTTGATTGTAATTTCACCATTATTGATTGATGTTCTTTATACTTCTCTTTTATCTACAATATTTATGGTATTTTACCCTTTCCCTATTATGAAAAATAAGTATTGTTACATGCCTCATTATTGAAATTTAGATATTTATATTTCATCCATATTCTATGATATATTGTAATAATTTCATGACTAGTTGATACACATGGTTGTGAATTATTTGATTTATTAGCATGCATACCTATATACAATGGTTAGGTGACTATTTAGCATGATTTACCTATATAACATGATTCCATTCATTCAAATTTTAATTTATGTATTGAATTCCTTCCATCGAATTGCATTCCTTATTATAATTATTTTATATGATTGGTTATTAAAATGATCACATAACCCTAAATGTCATTTTCCCATGTATCATAATGTTGAACCTTAACTAACCAATCATGAAATGATTATTCCATGAACTGTTGGATTCATGGGCTCTAATACATATGGTTTTGAATAAATTTTTACCAAAATATAATTTATAAAGGGAATGAACAATTATAAATTGGAAATGGTGACACATATAACCGAACCATATTAAATGAACTTGTTATATTTTGAGAATGAATGTAAATAACCTATTTGTGGTTACACGAATCCCAATTGAAACATATAACGGCTTGTACCTTTAAAACTTGGGTTTGATAATTCCTCTAACTGGATCATGAAAATTATATACATTAAATAGATTATTTAGAATTCTTAATAATTTGGTTTAATTTTATAAGTTTGCACCATCCTTTGGATTCCAATTAAATGGTTATTTTTCAAAACATAAATGACTTGTGCCTCTGTAACATGGGCATGCAGGACTATGTGATTGGATATTTATATGCACATAACAACCCTTATAGATAATTTTTAGCATTGTATCCTTATGTTAAAAACTCATTAATTGTGTGTTTATTACTTAATAAATTAATTCTTGTTGGGTTTCATTTATATTATCAATGTTGTTAATTTGGGACCCCCATATGAAAGCATTATTTTGATATTACATAATTATTAACACCATGTGGAATCATAATTCTATATTTAATGGCCATTTAAAGGGACAACATAAAATTTTATGGTGTTAACTACAAATAAATATTATTATTTTACTAAAAAAATTACATTTAAAATGTTAAAATATGTTTTATATACATTTAAGATTTATTATTATGATGAATTAGTTGATTAAAATAGAAATCACAACCAAAAGTATTTTTTACTCTATACCATTGAATTGAGTCCTTCTATATCTATGTTAAATATTTGAATCCTTATGTATTAACACAATGGATAAAATAGTATTTTTAGATAAAATTTCTAATTGATAAGATGATGTAAGATAAATAAGTAAATCATTAAAAGATTTTTTATAACATTAATATATTTCCTTGTGTTGATAGGTAAATAATTTACTAAGTATAGATGATATATGTTACTACAAGTTAATGTTATTTAATAAAATCCTTGAAAATGAAAAAAATGAAAAATTAATTAATGAAAATTGATGATAAGGAACTTTAATGTTGTCCTTTTATTTTAAACCCTACATTAAGGGTAATTTAATTCTAACGCTGAAATCTAACATAGATGTGAATTGGTACATTTCTCATAGGAATGTTTTCATCTTTTATAGGGAAATTAGTTGTTATTCTAGTATACCTTGTTAACTTTTTGTAATAACCAATTTGTAGGATCAAAACATTATATTTCAGAAAGGGGATAAATCAATGTTGGAAGATCACTCAAAACATAAAACATTTATAAATTTTAAATATTTAATATGTGAGATGCCATTTAGGTGTCATTTGTCGCATGTAAGAATCTCATTGTTTACAATGAAACTACTTGATAGATGAATGACCATCAAGTGAGTCAATCCTTATGAGGGAATTATAATAATCTAATACTCTAGTTCAGTATGTTATACATGCCTAGTAAATCCTTGGATGGTTAGTATGTTCGGTGACCCATATTCTTCTTCAATAATTATGGACTCAAGGGGGCATCAGTCGAAATAAATATTGTATGGAATAATATTACTATAGGCTAGATATTTTTTTTGGGACATCAGATACTAGGATTCCTAGGGACACTATGCTTTTAAATATCATTAAATGATATTCCATAGATTGATGAAATCATGGGGTATTACACTATAATACATGTAGTACCCTTAATTCTTGTAATATGTAACAAGGAACTATATGAGTTTGGTAGAAATTTAAGAAAACTTGTGTTTCTATACAACATTATTAGGTCACATCCTGAGTAGAGATACATGATAGATAGAGGAAGTTGAGTTATAATGGTGTTGGGGGATGGTGTGGTGAATGGATCTGGTGCTGTAACATAGTCGATAAAGTTATATATGGATAATATTCCTTGAATTAATGATATTCATGAACACTAATCTAGAGATAACCATGCATATATCTTGAGTAAATATGATTTAGTGTTCTTTTTATTACATGGTTTCTCTCTCTTTCTAATTTCCACACCATAAAATCATTTTGGAAACATCTGTCACTAATGTACAGATGTTCATGGAGTGTGTACCATGAAACGAATTCCCATTTTTAGTAAATATTTAGTAAAACTCTTCTAATGTGTGGAGTTTTATATAGAATATGTTTTAATATATTCATCCTTGTAGTGGGAGAAAAACCAAAAAAAGGAAATTTAGAAATATAAAAATGGTATTGGGAATTTCTTGATGATATTATGTTAATGTTTCTAGATCTTCAAATGATATTCTAGATAAAACAGGGTTATTTTTCTGGAATGAGCCTAAATGATGGATTCATTATCAAGGTGCATAAGCAACCCAAGGGATGACACACTATTGAGAAATGTAGATGATTTCAAGGTAGTGCTATGATAAAATTGTAAGCTATCTACACCACCATGGATGATATATTGAGTCGTAGATGTACTACTGTGGGGGGGGGGGGGGGGGTTTGTAACATAATTCTTGTATTACATGGTTTTATATCATTATGGTTAATAAATTAGGATGATTTAGATGGTGTAGCTGATCACATTAAGGTAATTATTCTAGAGTTTTTTTGACTATCCATTTCTATGTGTCGATGGATATGGTTGGTTGGATACCATACCAAAAACATAATCATGGATATGATGGGAGAAAAATAATAATATTTGGTAATCATTGTTATCATAATAGTTTTTCAAAGGATTAGTTAAGAACATTCCATTATATTGTCCTCAACTTTGGTAAACTATGAGAGCATCATATATACACTGAACTAAAGAAATAAATTAAAATTCCCTATGGGTTCGATAAATAGAGTAATTACGAGTTGTGTTCTCAAAGCACGGATAACCATATAGGCTTAGGCTATCCTGTGAGATATTGGGATTCCTATGTAAAAAGCTCTTGGTTTGAAACTTGTGCACATGCCAATAATTTGACTCAATATCTAGGTGTCACACCCAGGTTGGGCCCATTCAGTGTTCATGATATGAATATTTCTTGTTTATGTTCAAAAATCTCACTTGTAAACACTGGAATTTGGACTACCATGAATGAGATTATAGGAATCAATTAGTTGATTCTAAGGTTACACAAGACTTACAGCCATGATGAACTGATATTGTAACAACCCGAGATTTTATAAGATACATTCTTTTTAATTCCATTCATGTCTTTTATTGTACGACACACCAAGACTATCTTGCGCTTGCAGAATACACAACACTTTTCTTGGCTCTTGACAAACACAATTTCAAGTTCGTTTGATAGAAGTTATTCTACGCATCATTGAGTGTATATATATATATATTCAATGTATAAATAAAATATGGTTGGATTCTGTTATACACAACAACAAAGGATTTGTGCACTACACTCAACCCTAACTTGGCTTGCATTACACGCAATCACGACCTTCCTCGATAGCGTGTGTTGTACGCAATACCGGGTTTTACTAAACAATGATATATTATTATAATATTGTTATTAATTAGCCGTTTTGAATAGTGTTAACTAAATTTTGAATTTTATAACATTATTATTCATCTTAAACATTTCTAGAACATGGTATACGAACAAAATAAATTTTTTGGGTAAAATAAGTATTTTTCAAAAAATGCAGTTTTGCTGCCTTTTGATGATGTACCCACTTTAAATGTAGTTTTTGACATGTTTATAAGTTCAATTTGACAAAATAAAATTCTTATTTTGAATCAGGATATAAAAATTTACAGTAGATAAAGTTTTGATATTTTTTCGATAACTTTTATATTTTAATGAATAGTAAAAACACGCTACATTTTAATTAAAAACAACTTTTTTCATCGTAATATCTTATGTGGTTAAATTGTAATATTGAATGGTTTTAATGTATAAATAGAATATATTTTTACCATTTAATATAATGTATGTCATTAGCATTGATTTTACCTTGAATTCGTAGGTTAAATCTATTCAATCTTTTGCAATGACTTAAAGAAAAACCCGTTTTCTTTCGACAACGGGGTTAATTTTAATTTAATTTCTGCATATTTTTTGTATTGAATTTGGAAAAATGGATTCCATATTTGTAATCAGTGGGTCCAAATTATGTTAATAAGCTACTTTTTATTTTTGGGAATTGTGAATAGTAACTATGGTAAATTTTATTTACTATAGTTAAAGGTAAAGTGGGTAATTAAGGGAAAATATAAGATTATAAATTTACCCTAAAACTTTGAAAAATCCTATTGGATGACTAAAAGTAGACCCATATAACCTAAGGGTCGGATTAGATTCATTTTATGGACTTTTTCCCATGAAAATAATTTAATTATTATTAAAACCAAAGAATGTGACAACATGTCACTTTCTTAAATATTATAAGTATAATAATTTTAATTTAGTGATAAACATCATGAAACTTCGAACATGAATAGTCTCCAGAAATTTAATAAAATTATATACATGATAGGAATTTATTTAGAATTTTTAGGGATTAAATAATTATCATTTATTATGACACAATGATGATGCAGTAATTGTCTTATTAATGAAATATTGACATAATTGATGTTATAAATGCCCAAATAAATGTAATTTGAGCCTTTTTATGACTTAAATTAATTTTCTAGTTTAATATGACATGTTATTGTTGATATAAGTAACTTGGTTAGAACTTATCATTTTGTTATGAATTTCAAAAAAATCATGTACCAAATAGTTTCAAAATTGACATAAAATTGTTTTTAAAACAAATATTATATTATTAATTGTTATTTAATTCCTAAAAATCTAAGGGTCAGCCAAATGACTTATATAAGGATAGATATATTAATAATAAACAACTTGGGGTTCGTTTGGCTTGTTATGGAAAGTTTATTAACCATATAGTGTAAGAAAACAAAAAGACACGGTAAAAGATAAATTATTTAACTTAGAGTTAAATCTAATTGATAAGGTTAAAATAATAACCTAAACTTGTCTAAATCCTATTGGATGAGAGGATTTCGACCCATCCCCACCTTAGCTTCGAAATAAATTAATTTGGAGCTATTTAAAACCGAATTTGACGTTATAATAAAATAATAGTTTTTGTCATTCCAAAGGTACCCCTCTCCTCCCTAATAAAAGGGCACCTCCTCCCCCTCTTCCTCACACCACCTTGAGCCTTCAATCTCGGACAACCCCTACCAAATTCTCTTCTACACTTCCATAGAAACATCCTAGAGGTTCTTTTCTTCCTCAAAGACCAATTTTAGTTCCCTAAAAGGAGATCTCAAAGAGGTGCTTTAAGGAAGAGGTAATGTCCGTTAATGATTCTTTCAACTTTATTTCTTCTTCCACATCTTCTTCTTATGTTGTTTTATTATGAAGTAATAACATCAGTATCAATAATATAATGATATGTTATTATAATTATTAAACAACCCTATTTCACCATCTATCCATCCTACAGAAAACAAAATCACCACGCATCCGTACGTACGAAATACCGTCTCCACGCCGTGGTGTAATCTATTTTCCGCCACCACCTTAATTGGATGGGTATAATGGTGTAATGAGTAACTATATATGATTATTATAAAGTGATATTGATACTGAAATAGTATACATACACTTCAACACAATTCCACAACCATGGGAACGATATCATCGCTCGTGCGTACGTACGGACTACCGTGTCCACGACGCGATGAGATTCATTATCCATGTTAACCATTCCAGAATGATTATAAAGTATATATAATGAATAATAATGAAATATATGACATGATAAATCTATTGGATTTATGTATATATATATGTAATCTACTTACTTCCATTCAAGACAATAAGTAAAAGAAAACAGCGTTCATGCGTACATACGGACTACCGTCTCCCTAAACTGTGTGTTTCATTTCATTTATCTATCTATTATATATATATATATACCGAATATATATGATATATAAATCATATTTTATATTATGGAAGTAATTAAATCATGATATAAGTAATAATAATGTCAAGAACAACTAGTCCAAACACCTACGATAAATGAAATGATTTTACCCAAAACGCTTCTTTAACATGGAATTTACAAAAGAACGGGTAATATAAAGTCATAAGTGAACCATATATGATATCATGACAATGAATATGATTCTGTAATAAGTTAATGACATTATTTAAATCATTATACATGAGGTTCGGATAAGTACAAAGCATATCAGACATAAGGTAAGGGAAATATCACAATCTCATTTTTATCCGAGATTGTTTATATTTTGGAATTTACTGGGGTGAATTTTATCATCCACATCCATGTTTCCTCAATATTTAAAATTTAAATCATTCTAAAATAGTTTATATCCAATTTTACCCTTCGGTGAGTTTTTAGTAAAAGATATGAAAAGAATCTTTTGTCGTTTTTCGTACGAGGTAATTTTTGACTTTTCTAACAAAAGTACGAAGAATGTTTTTTTAACTTATACGGCAAGAATGGATTTTTAAAACATTATTTCCAAGAAGCTTCCTTTACAAGTTTTCAAGTTTATTTTTAATCAACTTTTTTTAGTTTAGAATTGTATGACATGTTAACAAAGGAAAAGTGTTTTTGAAGTATAAAGGATATTTTCCTCAAGAATGGAGTTCAAGTGTTTTATAAAAATTATTTTCTATCTAAGATAATATAAGGTACTGTTTCTATCCCTATTATTATATTGATATGATTATATTGTGATGGAAATATTTTTATGAATTCCTTTATGTTATATGAATTGTTTTATGCTGTCATGATGTTTAAGATTCTCATTTTTATTACATGGGTTATGCTATGATGTATGGTTTATGATTTTGTGGCACACATAAGAATGGTATCATTATGAGAAGGTTGGGACCTATATCTCCCTCCAATTAATTAGGTAAAAATTTCATATCTGATGAGATAGACATGGCTGGAATGGTAGGTTATACCGGTTCAGTGAAACAGGACTGAAACGAGGGTGACTCGGTTCAGAAATGGACTTTGTCCACTAAGATAGTCTTGGCAATGAGTCTTGACTAAAAAGATATGACTCTCTATGATTATTTGTGTATTCCACTAAGTTTCACGTTTTAAGTTATGATTATTGGGATTTCATTTCACTACTATGATTTATCCCATGTTATGAAAGTATGCTCTCTTTTTCAGGTTAAGATTTCCAAAATGTTTTGTTCTTATGAATATGATGTGATTGATATTTATTTTGTTTACCCTTACTGATCATTTGAGCTCTCCCATTTATGTTTTCTTTTCCTCAGGATATAAAGATAGGTTTTAGGTAAAAAAAGGGAAGATCTTTATGGGAGATGTTGAAGATCTTTCACCACAATTAGAAGATTATATTCTGAGTTTCCAAAGACACTAAACTATTACGATCCTTGTGTGTGTGTTTTTGTTATGCACTAAGTATTAAGAAAAAGTAATGTAATGTCCATGTACTTCATGCATCGGGTCTCTACAGTTGGTATCAGAGGAAAGGTTTAGTCAACCTTTGGAAACTAGGATGCGAGAACGTTAGTGAGATCCCTAGAGATATTTTTAAGGTATGTATAGGGATGTCCCTATGGATAAGTATACATATAGGATATAGTCATAGAACTATGGTAACGATATTAGATTAAACCAAAGATGTTAGATATTGAAGTTACTCCCCCTTTATTATGATTTTTTCATCTCACACTATTCTTTTGGGGTTTTAGAAAATGGCTGGAAACAATATGATTCACGATAATGGAGGATATGATGTACAATGGAATGATAATCTTCATGAGCAACCAAATGAAATGGGATTTGGAAGTCCAAACATCATTATTATGCCAAATCAACAATCTCATAATATGATCAATAAAGTAAAATTTGGTAAGTTTCTTGGCTCGGCTAATAAGATAAAGATAGAGTTTCATGATGATCATAGAGGAAAGAAAGTTCAATTTCCCCTATGTAAATCATGTGGGAAGAGGCATCAAGGAGGATGTTTCAAAGGAACTGTAAGATGCTTTGGGTGTGGAAAAGAAGGAAACAAAGCCAGTAAGTGCAAAGGAAAAGGTTCAGTTAACACCAGGGATGAGGATAATGGTATTGCTATGACATCAACAATGGTTAAATGTTTTAAATGTGGAATGTACGGGCATTATGCAAACCAATGCCCTAAGGGAAAGTCTCCTGAAGAGAATCAGTATGGTCGTATAGGTAGTATTTCTATTGATGATGATGAAGAGACTACAAATGATATGTGAGATTAAAGAATTGTTGAAGCTCGGTCAATGGTTTACGAATGTTGTGGAATGATTACATGTTTATCATGTGTAATGTTGTATAAGTAATCTCATGGTACTATGGAATAAAGAGACATCTAAGGATTGTTACACTGTTATATTTCCTTGAGTTTTGAAAGTGTATGATTAATGGTACCAATATCCATGAAAGGTTATTCAGATATTTTTGGAATGTAGATGATATGCACATAGTGAAGGGATAAGGAGAAAATTAAATGTTTGAAAATATTCATGAGCTCGTGACTGATATAAGGAGAAGGTTATGTAATGGATTGAGTATATAGAATTTTTGGATTTTGGTATGTGGAAAGAGTTAACTTTTGACAGCATTCATGTTTTCACTAAGGTTTAATGGGTATTCATTTTTCAAGAGAATACATGATTAAGGTATTCACATGATTGGAATGTGACCAAAAAGATATATGGTGGATAAATGATGGTATTCAAATGCTTAGTTGATGACATTTCAAGTAATCATTTTCTTTATATTATGAGCTTGGACAGAAGTATTTTAAATAAGACTAAAGATTGGAATGGATTATGTTGGACAAAATTTAGTATTATTTAAGGATAGAACTTTTGATATTATTTAGTTTCAGAAAAAGGACAACCCGCAGGACGGGCGACAGCCCATCGCTTCGGACAAGGTCGTGGGAATCGAACCCACAACCGAGGTGAGTCTGGACTTTATCGCCTACCACTGTCCTACAAGAAGTCCCTGTTTAGTAGAAACAAGTTTTATTCTATTAAGCAGTTAGATATATGAATTATAAGTCCATTTTAGGAACTATATATCATTAATCTCACTATATATGGACTTACGTATTTTTTTTGATAACTTTTATAACCTATTGTTTGAGACAGATGGAATGGCCCCTCATTCTATCACATGATCTGCTAACACATCACGAATGACAAATTCAACTTCATTTCTTTAAGAGATGAAGTGGAAATTGTCCAAAGAATGACTAACGGTGAGACTATAACAAAATCAGGAAAGTATTTCTTCTAATTCCAATTTCATCAACTTTATGGAAATAATCTTGAAAAACAAAAATTTTGTCCTAGTGCTATTATATCTAATGAATCATATAGTACCTTAGATCGTCACAAATTTATGGCTTTGTGATTGCTGGATTTTCCATAGCCATGTTCTCTACCACTCTCCATCAGAAGTTAATGGTTAGATTTTTCTTCCATATCCATATTTTCACCCATGTTCTCCTACGTGGAAACCCAGTGATTAGTTTCTTTGGGTAACTGTTACGTTTCATACTTCAGATTTTAAAGATTAGGTTTCGTATTCCTTTTTACGATGTGGGTTTCTATTAAAGAAACTTTTGAATAGTAAACCATTTATAACCCCGATGAATTTCGAGGGAAAAATTCATTTTAAGGGGGGTAGAATGTAACAACCTGATATTTTATAAGATATATTCTTTTTAATTTCATTCATATCCTCTATTGTCTGACACACCAAGATTATCTTGCGCTTGCAGTATACGCAACACTTTTCTTGGCTCTTGATACACACAATTTCAAGTTCGTTTGATAGAAGTTATTCTACGAAACATTGAGTTTATATATATATATTCAATTTATAAATAAAATATGGTTGGATTCTGTTATATGCAACAACAAAGGAGTTGTGCACTACACGCAACCCTGACTTGGCTTGCATTACACGCAATCGCGACCTTCCTCGATAGCGTGTGTTGTACGCAATATCAGGTTTTAATAAACAACGATATATTATTATAATATTGTTATGAATTAGAATTTATGAATAGTGTTAACTAAATTTTGAATTTTATAACATTATTATTCATCTTACACATTTCTAGAACATGGTATACGAACAAAATAAATTTTTTGGGTAAAATACGTATTTTTCAAAAAATGCAGTTTTGCCGCCTTTTGATGGCGCAGCCACTTTAAATCTAGTTTTTGAAATGTTTATAAGTTCAATTTGACAAAATAAAATTCTTATATTTAATCAGGATATAAAAATTCACATTACATAATGTTTTGATATTTTTCCGATAACTTTCATATTTTAATGAATAGTAAAAACACACTACATTTTAATTAAAAAACCTTTTTCATCATAATATATTATGTGGTTAAATTATAATATTGAATGGTTTTAAAGTATAAATAGAATATATTTTTACCATTTAATATAATGTATGTCATTATCATTGATTTTACCTTGAATTCGTAGGTTAAATCAATTCAATCTTTTGGAATGTTTTAAAGAAAAACACGTTTTTTCGACAACGGGATTAATTTGAATTTAATTTCTGCATCTTTTCTGTATTGAATTTGGAAAAATGGATTTCATATTTGGAATCAGTGGGTCAAAATTATTTTAATAAGCTACTTTTTATTTTTGGTCATTGTAAATAGTAAATACTTTAAATTTTATTTACTATAGTTAAAGGTAAATCGGGTAATTAAGGGTAAATATAAGATTATAAAATTACCCTAACACTTGGAAAAATCCTATTGGATGGATAAAAGTAGACCCATATAACCTGAGGGCCTGATTAGATTCATTTTATGGAGTATTTTCCATGAAAATAATTTAATTATTATTAAAACCAAAGAATGTGACAACATTTCACTTTCTGAAATCTTATAAGTATAATAATTTTAATTTAGTGATAAACATCATGAAACTTCGAACATTAATAGTCTCTAGAAATCTAATACAATTATCTACATCATAGAAATTTATTTATAATTTTTAGGGATTAAATAATTATCATTTATTATGACACAAAGATGATGCAGTAATTGTCTTATTAATGAAATATTGACATAATTGATGTTATAAATTCCCAAATTAATGTAATTTGAGACTTTTTATCACTTAAATTAATTTTATAGGTCAATATGAAATTTTATTGGTGATATAAGTAACTTGTTTTGAACTTATCATTCTTTTATGAATTTCATAAAAATCATGTACCAAATAGTGTCAAAATTGTCATAAAATAGTTTTTAAAACCAATATTATATTATCAATTGTTATTTAATTTCTAAAAATCTAAGGTTCGGCCAAATGACTTAGATAGGGATATATATATTAATAATAAAAATCTTGGGGTTCTTTTTTCTTGTTATGGTATGTTAATTAACCATATTGTGTAAGAAAACAAAAAGACACGGTAAAAGATAAATTATTTAACTTAGAGTTAAATCTAATTGATAAGGCTAAAATAAAAACCTAATCTTGTCTAAATCATATTTGAGGAGGGGAGTTCGACCCATCCCCACCTTAGATTCGAAATAAATCAATTTGGATCTATTTAAAACCGAATATGACTTTATAATAAAATAATAGTTTTATTCATTCCAAAGGTTCCCCTCTCCTCCCTTATAAAAGGGCACCTCCTCCCCCTCTTCCTCACCCCACATTGAGCATTCAAGCTCGGCCAAAACCTGCCAAATTCTCTTCTACACTTCCATAGAAACATCCTAGAGGTTCTGGTCTTCCTCAAAGACCAATTTTAGTGCCCTAAAAGGAGATCTCAAAGAGGTGCTTCAAAGAAGAGGCAATGTCCGTTACTGATTCGTTCAACTTTATTTCTTCTTCCACTTCTTCTTATTAGGTTGTTTCATTATGAATTAATAACATCAGTATCAATCATATACTGATATGTTATTATAATTATGAAACAACCATATTTCACCAACTATCCATCCTACGGAAAATGAAATCACCGCGCGTGTGTACGTACAGAACATTGTCTCCACGCCGTGGTGTAATCTATTTTCCGCCACCACCTTAATTAGATGGGTATAATGGTGTAATGAGTAACTATATATGATTATTATAAAGTGAAATTGATACTGAAAGAGTATAAATACACTTCAAAACAATTCCACGACCATGGGAACGATATCATCGCTCGTGCGTACGTACGGACTACCGTCTCCACGACGCGATGAGATTCATTATCCATGTTAACCATTCCAGAATGATTATAAAGTATATATAATGAATAATAATGAAATATATGACATGGTAAATCTACTTGATTTATTTATATATATATATGTCATCTACATACATCCATTCAAGACAATAAGGAAAGAAAAACAGTGTTCATGCGTACATACGGACTACCGTCTCCATGAACGGTGTGTTTCATTTCATTTATCTATCTATTATGTATATATATATATATAGATACTGAATATATATGATATATAAATCATATTTTATATTCTGGAAGTAAGTAAATCATGATATAAGTAGAAATAATGTCATGAACAACTAGTCCAAACACATATGATAAATGAAACGATATTACCCAAAACGCTTCTTTAACATGGAATTTACAAAAGAACGGGTAATATAAAGTCATAAGTGAACCATATATGATATCATAACAATTAATATGATTATTTAATAAGTTAATGACATTATTTAAATCATTATATATGAGGTTCGGATAAGTACAAAGCATATTGGACATAAGGTAAGGGAAATATCACAATCTCATTTTTATCCGAGATTGTTTATATTTTGGAATTTACTGGGGTGAATTTTATCATACACATCCATGTTTCCTCAATATGTAACATTTACATCATTCTAAAATAGTTTATATCCAATTTTACCCTTCGGTGAGTTTTTAGTAAAAGATATGAATGGAATCTTTTGTCGTTTTTCATACGAGGTAATTTTTGACTTTTCCGACAAAAGTACGAAGAATGTTTTTTTTAAAATTATACGGCATGAATGGATTTTTAAAACATTATTTCCAAGAAGCTTCCTTTAAAAGTTTTCATGTTTATTTTTAATCAACTTCTTTTAGTTTAGAATTTTATGACATGTTACGAAAGGAAAAGTGTTTTTGAAGTAGAAAGGATATTTTCCTCAACAATGGAGTTCAAGTGTTTTATCAAAATTATTTTCCATCTAATATAATATAAGGTTATGTTTCTATCCCTATTATTACATTGATATGGTTATTTTGTGATGGAAATATTTTTATGAATTAATTTATCTTATATGAATTGTTTTATGATGTCATGATGTTTAAGATTATCATTTTTATTACATGGGTTATGCTATGATGTATGTTTTATGATTTTGTGGCACAAATAAGAATGGTATCATTATGAGATTGGTGGGACCTATATCTCCCTCCAATTCATTGGGTAATGATTTTATATCTCATGAGATAGACATGGCTGGAATGGTAGGTTATACCAGTTCAGTGAAACAGGATTAAAACGAGGGTGACTCGGTTCAAAAATGGACTTTGTCCACTAAGATAGTCTTGGCAATGAGTCTTGACTAATAAGATATGATTCTCTATGATTATGTGTGTATTCCACTAAGTTTCATGTTTTATGTTATGATTATTGGGATTTCATTTCACTACTATGATTTGTCCCATGTTATGAAATTATGCTCTCTTTTGCAGGATAAGATTTCCAAAATGTTATGTTCTTATGAATATGATGTGATTGATATTTATTTTGTTTACCCTTACTGAGCATTTGAGCTCACCCTTTTATGTTTTCTTTTCCCCAGGATATAAAGAAAGGTTTTAGGTAAAAAAAGGGAAGATCTTTATGGGAGATGTTGATGATCTTTCACCACGATTAAAACATTATATTCCGAGTTTCCAAAGGCACTAAACTATTACGATCCTTGTGTGTGTGTTTTTGTTATGTACTAAGTATTCCGCAAAAGTAATGTAATGTCCATGTACGTCAAGCTTCGGGTTTCTACAGATATGTATTGAGAGTAACAATCCAAGGATGATGTATTACGTATAAACCAATGTTCATGTTGGTACCTTCAATGATCGATGAATATTTTTGTAAGAGACATCACCAGAAACCATTTACAGTCTTCAGTGAGAGTTCTCTAAGTACACACAATATTCCATGGATTAAAATCCTAGTAATATTGTTTTCGATGAATTGGAAGCTAAATCCAAGAATTTTCAAGATTTTTTCGTGGTTGTGGGTTGACATAATTTTCTCTTATTTCATTTAATGTGTTCTCTAAGGAACCAATTTTATAACATCAACAAGATAAAGAGAGTTCAGAACAATGGTCAGTAGAGAATTTTTGCATATTGACCATAATCTCTATGGTCCATCGAGAATGGACCATTCGACTAATTTTGTAATTGATCTAAATTTTTTTAGATTGATACGGAATTTCCAGAGAATAAAATTATAATTACAGAAAAAACTTGACTTATTATTGGCAATGCAACAACCCAAACATGTATAAATAAAATTCAAATTATGGTTGAATTAAACATCTTATTATGTTTTATGGTGTTAGAAAACTCATGCACATAATTGGTTTTTTTGTATCCTATAGGATTTCAAAGACTATTAAAAATAATAAATTTCAATAATATATCCTTTGAATTGTGATCATATGATTAGTATATATATAGAGTATTGAAAAATCCAATTGAATCAGAAAAATGAAGTGATGTACTTGACTAGTAGGATAGTACCATATGAAACACACTAATCTGATCTCCAAAAGAGATACCATATTGGGGATTTTCATTGACCTGATGCATGTCAAGATCCGACAACTTATTCATAAGAAAAACTGTTTATGGGAGAAGTTCTAGCTCATTGATATGATGGCCCAAACCATGTACGCTGAACCACCCCAAGAAAGTCTCACAATCACACAACATACAATTAGGGAATCCTCTACTGTAAGAAATGAAAATGTATCAATACACTAAAAATATGAATATCTATATTGTATTGAATAATTAATGTATTTTCCTCTTAATGTTGTTACATTATAAATGATTTGGATTTTGATACCGTAAAACCAAAATTTAATTTTTGGGTGATAATCAAATTCAATTAAGGCATTTTTTAATTAATGGATTTTTGAAATAAATTTTTTTTTTAATAAAATATTATCATAATATAATATTTATTAAATATAAATTATTATATAATTTATATGCAGTCAAATATAATTTTTATAATGGTTTTAAAACTATTATGTCAAAATCCCATCATTTCTCAATAAATATTGATTATTATATTAAAAGTGAGAATCCACATATATAGAAAAATATTGTCATAAAATAAATATTTTATTAATTATGAAATTGAGATTATCCAAAGGTTCATTTTTCATAATTTTCTGAAATAGTGGAATTTTCAATAGAAAATAAAATACGGTATAAATATATACTGTGTATTTTGACATCATAATGACCAAAAAATGATGTAATAAATACAATAATGTGTATACATGTCCAAATTTATGATTATGATTCAAAATAATGTGATGTTAATTTTATTTTTGTTATTTTATATAGCTTTTGTGAATCCTCCAAAACCTATAATATATTTTATGGTTTTAAAATCATTTCATTAAAGACCTGACACACTTCCACATCAGCAAGGGATTTTTTTTATATTATCTTCCCATGAAGTAATAAAATTAAGAAACAATCCCTCTTTTGGAATAAACCATAGGCATAAATAATGGGATGGTTTTTTAATAATTTATTATATAGATTTCAAATCCCTGAGTTTTAGAAATAATAATGAATTTTCCACTAATGTCCTATATAAACCCAACCAAGCTCTGATTTCCCTTCAATAACAAACCATGGATAATTTATTTAATTTTCTATATTTTTTAGATTCGTAACAAGTGCTCCATAGGCTCTCATGAGTCTTATCCCAAGCTTTTGGAGTCACACTCTCATGGTAAGGGATCTTCTATTCTAATTTTTTTCAAGTACCTATTTTCTATTATGAATCATTATATAATTTTTTCATATTTTTATATATTCTTCCATACTTCCCATACATTCAATTTCCTGGTTAAATTGTGATAGAACCATTTCACTCTCATTAATATCCCCTATTAACCATTATGTACACCTATTACAATGATGAAATTTAGCAAGAGATCCTATCATTTTCCCATTTATTCACGAATCTTCATTAAATTATGGCTTCTAACTCTAATTAATAACATTGATAAATGTTACCCCATATTACCTTTCATTTCCTTATTATTTATAAATGATGATAGGACCTTTTAAATTTGACTAACACCTTCGATGAATAGTTATACAACCCCTATCATGGGTGTTTGACTTTATGAGATTATACTTATTTTATTACAAACTTTTATGTATTTATTCCGCACTCGTTGATCTTGGAATAAAATGTTATGATGAATTATATCATGTTGTTTGATATATGTGGCACACATATTCTTGTGAATGAAATTAAAGTGACAGGTGTGCCCATAATTATATTTCACTACAACACATTAGGTAATGTATTAGTATCCTAAGATACCAAGCATTGGATTGTGAGTAAAAATAATACTTTATTATATTTTTTCCATCATGATGTATTGGAATTTAGCTTTGATTTATTTTTATGATTCCCTGTTTTATGTTGTTACCACATTTCCAATAATTCCTTTAAGTTATCATGCTACATCATGTCTCATTATTCATGTTTATAATTATCACCACTTTTCTATCTCATTGATGTTCCTATTGACTAAAATTTAATACTTTCTTCATGTAATATCATGTTTACTCCATTGTAGGGATTTATAGTTCACCCCTTTATTATGTATATCTCTTGTTCATCACATGTTGTTTTATGTATGATGGAATAATAGGAGCAAGTTAAATAAGTCTTAAATAATTGACATGTATCCCCTATTTTATGTTTTATATAATTTAATTATGTCCTAAAGACACTATACCTATCAATATTCATGGTTTTACTACGTGAAATATTTTGAAATAAATCAAGAATTAATGTGTAATAGTGGGGAGGGTTATTATAGTTGGTTTTAGAGGAATATTTTTTTATTTTTAAGATTATGACTAGAAAACTGTAGTGAGAGTCTTATAATTAGAATAAAAAATGAATAGATACCCAAATTTTTTTAAAGTATAAATTAAGTGTTTTCAATGAAAATATTTCCTTTTATGGATACAAAAAGTAGATAAGGCACTAGTAATGATGTATCTAGGGGTAAAATCCAATAATTTCACAATTAGATAGACTCAATTGGGAAATGGTGTAGAAAAAATGTAATTTTCACACACATGGGTTGACACTCTTAGGAGATATGCATTGGTATATTTTCAATCTCATTTTAAACTATGGTTAATTAAAAAAAAAATCCCACAACTATTTATGTTTGAAAATATATCACATATAACATAGATTGATGTTGAGAAATTCATAAGATAAGGAATAAATGTTATTTATATGATATCCATTTAATTTAATTAGATTCCCTTCTATGTGTCTAATAGGATAAAAATAATCATCCACAGTTTCTTCAATTTTCTAGATAATGGAATAAATAAGAGGAACTATGTAAACATCCAGTGTGGTGGGAAATGAGATGACTATCAAAATGAGATTTCCAAATTGATGGGATTATAAATCATGATCTTTGTGATGATACACTATCAGATGACTCGTGTTATGAATAGAATCCATGATCATGATGAGCATTCATGTCCCCTAGTAATTTAAAGGCATTAATTGATATGTTAATATGGTAAATGAGTTCAAATTTCAATGGATCTTCTGATCCCTTAATCATGGAATAATATATCTACTCCATTTAGAAGATCATATATATTCTTGAATGTTTTGAGAAAGAAAATGTTATATTTTATTTTTATCATATGTGGGTTATAATCATATATGTGGTGTAAATTAATCATGAATATGAAGCCTATCGAAGATATTGAAGTGGTAGTGTTGAAGGAATTCAGGATTTATTTTTGAAAAATATTCTCTTCACACTCTCTAAATTAAAATATAAAGGGATATAATTCCCCTCAAGAAAAAATACTATGAATCCATTAGGTAGTGTGAGGAATAATTCACAATAAATTAAAAATACAGGTATGTATTTCTAATTTCCACCAAATTCAATGTTGAACAAATATTTTGAGGGATGAAACCTGCTCTATAGAAATCCATGGTGATATGAGACTTTGATAGATTTTATGAAATTGTAATATGTGTAATAAAAGTCAAAATATTGATTATAAAATATCATGTGTATAATAGGGATAAGAAAGAGAATACAAAGAATAATTCTGGTGGTGTGAGATGGAAATCACATGGTGCTATGAAATTTCAACATCCCACTATTAAAATGTGCCGACTAAAGAACCCATGAAATTTACTTAGGGGGTGAGGAAATTATTTAGGTTTAAGAATTAAGGACATCTAGTTATTGATTTATAACTAGAGAATCCCACTAATGTGATGGTGAAATTGAATGCTCCAATAAACCCTCAACACATTGGTCATTGTTTTAATTGCACGGAACAAGGGAACATTGCAGACTAATTAACTAAGATAAGGGTTTTGGAGACAACCAACAACCTCTATGGTTGTATATGCATGAATATACCATCACAAATACTAAGGTGGATCCTGATATTGAATTGGAGAAATGTATTTTAGTAAATAATTCGGGAATAGAAAAGGCAATTTTTTATAATGGTCTATGAATTCCTCCATATAATGAATATTTTGTATAACTATTCGAACAACACCACAATAAATGGATGTATTGATGTTAGTGAAAATAATAAATAGGGGAATTATTTTATCCCAACTATAAAATTCCCCCCATTATAAAATTTATGGGTTGAGCTCCATAGAAAACCTTTTGATACACCCTTTAGTGGAATTTAATGCCTTTTTAGGTATATATTGGCTTTCATTATAAAGATCCAACATAAATTTCCATGATAAGGAAATAATTATCTGTATTAAGAATCATAATCCCATTCTATATAAGTGAAGAAATGAGAATGAATCTTATTCAGAACCTACATATGAATAATGTATATTTTTCCCTATGAGACCGAATATCATGATCAAATGGTTGAGTCTAAGGAAAATTTCTTCCTCAATGACATACCGATTGTGAGGGAATACACTTATTTGATTCCTAAATAATTTTATGGTCATCCACTTAGTAAATATGTCAAATTTTTAATCAAGATTATACATGGGGAATTTCTATTATCCAAGACTCTATAGAAAAATGATGATTGTAAAAAGGATTATCTAAATAAAAAAATACAACTAAATCTATATAAAGTGTTCATATAGACAAGTTCATCACCGTGGGGTGCACCAGTGCTATTCCTCATGAAGAAGGCTAGGATTGAATTGATTATTTTGAGATCGACAAGATCATGATAAAGAAAAAGAATCCTCTTCAACATATTTATGAGTTTTTCAATTAGAAACATAATTTACACTACTTCTCCAAGGGGGATCCTTGGTCAGGTTATTACCATGTAATGGATAAGAAGGAATATATCCACAGGACTGGATTCCATTCAAGATATGGGAAATATGAGTTCATTATAATTCCATTCAAACTCAATAATTCTCCATTAATCATCATAGACTTGATCAATAGAGTCTTTATAGATTACCTTAAAAAATGTTCGGTAGTATTTATAGATGATATTATAAAATTCTCCAAATACTGGGAGGAAAATGAGGATCACCTAAGTACTATTCTAAATAACTTATGAAAGATAATATTTTTGAAAAGTAAAGAAATTTGAGTTCAATTTTGCATATGTATCATTGTTGGGGAATATTATCAGAATAAATGGGATTTTGGTGGACCCATCAAAGATATATATAATTGATGCATGACCAACGGTAAAAAAATGTTACAGAAATCTGTAGTTTTGTTGGATTAACTGGGTATTATCTACTAGTTTTTAGAAATTTATCTTAATTTTCAATCCCTCTAAACAAGTTACATCATAAGGGATTCATTTTTGTTTGTAATAATGAATTTGAAGAGAGATTCATTGAGTTAAATATGATGATTATCATGGAATAAATAATTTTTCTACCCATATGTGGAGAACTGTTTGTAGTATATAGTGATGCTTTTCATAAGTGCTTATGTTGTGTGCTATTGTAGAATGAAGAAGTGATCATCCATTATTAATGGAAATTAAATGATCACAAATCAGACTACACAATGAATGGTCCAGATTTTTATGTAGTTTTATTCACATTGAAAATATGGTGATATTATATCTTCTGTGAGAAGTGTGAAATATATATGGATAATAAGATCCCAAAGTATATATTACCACATAAATAGATTAATATGTGCCGATGAGGGTGGTTATAGTTGATTAAGGACATTGAATTCACAAACCACTACCATATTGGGAAAGATAATATTGTTTCACATGCTCTAATTATAAAGTAACATTACAATTTTATCATTGATTAGAATTAAGAACGATCTGAATTTCATAGACTTGAATAAAATGGACATGGAAATCATAATGGAATGAACATAATCCATCCTTTCTCAAATGATTTCCTTAAAACATTTATAGATAGAATAAATGATATTCAAAGAGATAATGTTGTATTTCAAATGAAATTGGAATTTCTATGTAAAAGGAAATCCCAAATGTTCAATGATAATGAAGAAGGAGTTGTGTGATTTGGTCCATGAATATGTATACCATCAAACCCTGAGTTATAAAATGAGTTTTTTGATGGTGTACAGAGCTAAACTGTCTACTTCCATACTGTGAGAACTATGATTTATCAAGATCTCCAATATAACTATTTTTGGGACAATTTAATGAGGATATCATGTTTTATACATCAAGGGTTCTTATGTGTTAGAAAGTGATGGATGGAAAAATATTTAAGGGGATGATGTAACCATTACCCATACCTATATAGAAATTGGAAAACATAACCTTAAAATATGTTTATAGACTATAAAATACATCACTATTAAATAATACAATATATGTTGTGGTGTATTGGCATAAAAATACTACTAACTTTATTTAAATTCAATAGGATGTCTCAACCAATTAATAAATACATTAGAGAACTAGTGAGGCTATATGGAACCCCACTATCAATTTTATTTGATTGAGATATAATATATTACTCAATGTAATATAAAGAATATACAACATTCACTAAATACTGAGTTGATCTTTTGAACAGATAATCGACCTCAAACTAATGCCCAAACTGGTCGATCTATCAATACACTAGATGAAATGTCGAGAGAATGATAAATTGACTTTAAATGAGTTTGAGATCAACATCATCCTAGGGTTCAGTTATCATTAAATAATATTTTCCACTATAGAATCCAAATAGATCCCTATAATTCCCTTTATAAGAGGATTTTAACAACACCTACATGTTGAGATGATGTTGGGGAATTGAAACTACTTGTTCCCGAAATGGTCAAGAAAATTATGAAAAGGTAAAAACCATTAATAATAACATCATGGTTTCTTAGAGTCATCAAAATATCTGTGATGATAATCTTTAATGATACATATAAATTTATTTTTTAAACATGTTATTCTTCTACATATCATCATGAATGAAATTCATGATATTTGAGAAGAAGGGTAATGTTTGTCATAGATACCTTTGTCCATTTGAGTTCCATGATCGTGTAAGAGTAGTTGCATATCGACCAAAACTCCCACCAAACCAATCTAAAGTACATGATGTGTACTATGTATCCATATTGGGGATGAACATACCATACCCATACCATATTATTAATATAGATGTTGTACCATTGGAGAATGATCTTTTATATGAGGAGAAATTGAAGAAAATCATAGATTGTAGAGGAAAAGTTCTATGAAACAATACAATGCACATGGTCAAAGTGTTATTTAGAAATCCCATGATTGAAGAGGTGATGTGGGAACAAAATGAGGTGGTGAAACAGAGGTACCGTAATCTATTTTAGTATGTGAAATGAAAATTAACTCTTGAAATATCCGGAAGGAGGATGATTGTAATTACCCGAAATTTTATAAATAAAATTCTATTTGTGGTTGAATTAAACGACTAATTACATATTATGGTTTTTAAAACACAATTCAATTACTTTGATTCATTATATAATATAACATCTAAAATATCATTAATCATATTATCCAATGATAATATTTTAGATGAACAATGATCATATGATTAGCATAAATATAGGCTTCTGAAAAATCCAATTGACATAGATAATAGAAGTGATATCTTAAACCAGTAGGATCATAACTATTAATCCCATTTTTCAAAGATATATAGGGAGATAGAATATTTGGAATTTTAAATTGACTAATCAAAATATAAGATCCCACCACGTAAGAGTAAGCGAAAACGTTTATGGGAGAAGTTGAAGCTCATCAAGATCATGTCCCAAACCACGTATGTTGAACCACCCCAAGAAATTCTCACCTTTGAACACCTTACCCTCAGGGGGTTAGCAAGAGTAACAAATGGGTATGTATCTATTCCTTGATTACATAAACTTCTTTATTTTATAGAACAATTGAATTTGTTTTCAATATAATTAGTTTTACTTTCTAAATTATTTTCATTTAGAAACAATAAAAACAAAATTGAATATTAGGGTAATATTCAAATTCAATTATAGAATTTAACAAGTATTTCAAATATATAATTCTCTTATTTTAAAAGTGAAAAATAAAATATCTATTAAATTATTGGAATAAAATAAATATTATTTTTGTAATCATAACATCAAAATAATACAATGGTAAAAATTTTATAATTTTTAGAGATAGTTTTATTTTTTGGATGATAGTAAATATGATATAAATATACGATGTGTATTATGACATCACAATGACCCCAAAATGACACAATAAATAATAATGAGGTTAAAAAGTAATAAATATATGATTAAAAGTTAAAATAATGAATGTTTATTTTTATTTTACAAATTTTATAAATCCTATATGAATCCTCCAAAAAAAATACTATATTTGGAGGCCTTAAATAATTTATTTAAGGATATGACTCACTTCTACATCATCAAATGTATTATTTTAATATGTTTAGGACCTTGAACTAAAAAAATAATACAAAAAAATCCCCTTTTATGAAACCATTAGAAATACACTCATGGGATGTTTCGTGGATATGAATAATTTATCATATTGTGTCAAAAACCTATGTTTTAGAAATAATAAAAAAATTACCCACTCGTTTACTATATATCAACGCTAAAATAACCATTTATATTCACTAAATATGTAACACCCCAAGATTTCAATGTAAGTTATTTTTTAAAGTAATTCAATATCTTGTGCTACATGCAACACTATGTTAGAGCATACCAGGACTTACCAAACTAGCAGTTCAAAAAGCAGTTATGAATAGTATTAACTGAATTTTGAATTTTATATACTCCATATAATTTTAATATCTATATTGTGTGTCTCATAGAAATAATATAAGAACAAATTCAATTTTTCAGATAAAAGAAGTATTTTTCAAAAAAATTTATTTTGCTGCCATTTAATGGAGAACCAATTTTAAATCAGATATTTGACAGTTTTATATATTAAATATGAAAAACCAAACTTCTTCTTTAGAAGATGGACGTAAAAATTTAGTTTGAACAAATTTTCAGTTCTTTTCTAATAACATTAAATTTTAGATGAATAGTAAAAAAACAATGCATTATTGTTTAAAGCCGAATATTTATTTAAATAATTATTTTTAAATTAAAGTAATTTTAAAGTCAAAATAGATACATAATACCAATATTTTTTCAATTTAATTCATTAAATTCATTCTATAATAAGAATAGCAGTCTAAAAGTTTATTGATTTTTTAAATTTATTTACCCTCCTTCTAGGCACACTTCCAAATTTCCAGAAAATGTAAATTAGCTGCTTATGTGAGTTGAATTTCAAAAATATGGGAGACACAGATCATATCAGTAAGTAAAATGTTTTTCAATAGAATGAAAATAATTTTTGGTGAATAATATATTTTGAATTTTATTTTCCACAGTTAAAAGTAAATAATGTAATTAAAGGTAAACATGATATTATAATTTCTTCAAAACATGTCCTAAAAATATTAGATAAGTTTATTTCAACAAAATAATAAACCATATAAATAAAATATGATCCTTTTTATCCACTTTGATTAGATTAGGACATTTATTACTATTTTATTTAAATAAGATTTAAAAGTGTTAAAATCAACGTTTAATAATTACTTTTTTTTAATAAATGGTTACACATAAGATAAATTCGACCCTAAATACTCATTATAAATTTAAAAATATTGACTACATGATGGTACTGTATTTTTAATTTTTATGCATTAAATAAATAAATATATTTATGACACAATGATGATACAAAAATTAACTTATTAATGAATAATTATGATAACTGATATTATAAATATTAAAATAATTTGAAACTCAATATTTTGTTTCATTCCACTAATTTTTTAGGTTAAGATGTAATTTTAAAGTAGATTTAATGTATTTTTTCAAAGTAATCATGTTTTCTTTAGTTTTACAAAAACCAAACACTAAATAGTATAAAAATTGACACAAATGAGTTTTAAAACAAATACTATATTATTAAATTATATAATATTCATAAAAATTTAAGGTTCAACCAAATAACTTATATAATAATATATATGTCATTAATTAACCACTTGGGGTACGACTGGAATTTTATAGTATGTTTATTAAAAACGTATTTTAAAAATACAAGAAGACATGGTAAAAGTTAAACAATTTAACTAAAAATTAAATCTAAAAGATAAGGTTAATATGGTGAACTAAACCTATCTAATAACTATTTATTTAGAATATTTAGACCCATAACAACTTTATCCTATAAATAAATCCATTTTTATCTATTAGAAACTGAAATTGATTTTATAATAAATTAATATTTCAAGATTTTCCTAAAGTCAACCTCACCTCTCTTATAAAAGGGTACATCCCCTTATGTCAAATTCACACATCCAATTTCATTTGTCTTTGCCAAACCCAGGTCAAATATTCATTCAACTACCCTAACATCAAATTATATGCCTTAATTATATCATAAATCCAGCCTATGAAGCCACTTTGATCAAATCAAAATAAAGCACCCGAAGAAGAGGTAATAATACTACCACCTCTTCTAAAGATATTTTCATCTTCCACTTCCTCTTTCATTGTTGTTTCCAAACCAAAATAACAAATATATAACCTTCTACATACTATGGTGTTATTATAAATATGGTACTAACATATTCATTATTCAGTCCATCCTATGAATGATAATGTCACCATACGTGTGTACGTAGAGCTAACCGTCTCCACGTCGGAGTGTAGTTTGTTATTCAACACTTCATTATTTGGATTTATATAATAATGAGTATAATTGATGTAAATAATAAATATAACATCATAATGATTTATTTATATATGATATTACATCTAATTACATATGATCTCACCATCAATATAATGTCATTGTCGCTCATCCGTGCATACGACTTACCGTATCCACAATGAGATGAGTTTCATTTCCCATCGTATCCATTCAAGAATAATTTTAATTTGATGATTATATATAATTTTTAAGAACATAATATAATTATTTATATGAATCAAATACATACTATCCATAGAAAACATGACTTATCAATCAAAACATATAAAGGAAAGGTAACAAGTTAATACCCAAAACAATGATACAACTGAAATATTATTAACAAAGCAATATTATAAGATTATATATGATATCATATTTATGTATGTGGTTCTTTTATAATTTCATAAAAATTCTTTTACTATTATAAAGGAGGTTTAAGTACACTCAACTAAGGAAAATAACAAGTTACAGGTTAATTTTATAATATCATTATCATCTGAGGTTTTGTACGTAAGAATATACTAAGAATACATTATCATCCACATATGTGTTTCTTAAAAAAGTATTTCAAAACATTTTTACTATTTCTTAGAATTTGGGTTAAACTAATTTATACCCTTTTTTTAAATTTTGAAAATTTTTTCGGAAGGAATCTTTCTGTCATTTTCAAAAAAGGTATTTTACGACATTTTCAGCGAATTAAGGTTCAATGTTTTTTTTAACTTATACGACGGGTGCAGCTATTTTCCCCTATTATAACACCTTAAAAGCCTCTCTTACAACCTTATAAAAATATTTTCATAATTTTTTTTCTTTTATTATTATGTACCTTTTAAATGATTTAAAAATAGAAAGACTTATTTCTCTCAAATAGTTATGATTTCATCTATGTCAACATCATTTCATGGATTTTCAAATTTCTTGAAGTTGATATATTATGATACAATGTTCCAAATTGTATTAAAGGTTTTGTAATATGATTTACCATGGATATGTTATTTTTATACCATTCAAGGTATATGGATAAAGTAATAACATTTCATTTTCTTGTTTTAATGTGAATTTTTATGTTATGTTTCACCCTTTTATATGAGGAATGCATCAGAATTAGTATGTGACAAGTAGAGCCCACTTTATCTCCTTGATGCATCGGTATGCCTCATGCGAGAATCTAGAGTCTTGGAACAAGTCCTTTATTATGTATTATTTTTAGTCTTGGCACGAGGCCTTTACTATGTGCTTATGATATCCGGAATTATGCATTCCATCATTATGGAATTAGCTATTGATATTACCTATGATTATTTGACCAGTAGAATATACATATGAATAACTAAATGGAAGTATTTAATTTATATTTTTCATATTATATAGATGTTTTAGCTTAAAATTCATGTGTTTTAGTCTTTTACATTGCTTTAAATGTTTATGCTTATTTTTGATTATTTCCACTATATTGTAATTATTTCTGAGCGTATGTGCTTTCCCCTTTCTTATGGTTTCTTTTCCAAGGATGTAAAAAAGTAGATCATGATTGACTTGTAGGGATTAACTAATGGATATGGGTGTGTTCGAAGTGGACACAATTTTTTTTTCATGATGCAATATAAAACTAATATATGTATCTAGTACTTCCAAGGTTACTAAACTAATCGGTCTTCCAAGACTTAATCTCTTATGATCATGCCAATGTTATGTAATAATACATGAACTATAGGTAAATAGTGTTGAGGAATTACAGTTGGTATCATATAATGTTTATTGCAATCCTTGGAAACTTGATTTAGAAAAACTCGGATTAGATAACATTATCCTAAGATAGAATCTGAGGATTAGTATAGAAAAACTTCCTAGAACTTAGGTAATGTAATGATTTTTTGAATTTTCGAGGTAATCAATCTATGTCTGCATACGAACGGGTAGAGGGCGCTCTGGCACAGATGTATCTAGGGGTACAACCTGAAAATACCTCTTTGAGATATACTACAATGGGAACTGGTGCACGACAACGGGCGTTGCTGCACTTTTTGGTTATGACACTCCCTGGGGATATGCTTAGGAAAATTCACATTTTCATTACAAACTGATTTGTTTGGTTTTAATATAAGATGAGAATTAATATCCCTGGTTATTCCTAAGGTGTTTTAGATTGAAAATAAGTTTTTGTGATATTCACTAAATTATTTGATGACTATTATTACTCACACTATGCTTTCTGGTTTTAGTTAATGGATGGATTCCAAGGAATTCATGGTAAAATTGAACATGATGTACAAGGTTGGAACAATGGTGGAAATGATAAAAAATATAATATTGATAGGCGTAAAAAATATCATGTTCATGCCAAAGTAGGTTTCCAAAAATATGATCCAAAACATATACATTAACTAACTAATAAACTCAACAATGAAGAGAAAGTCATATAATTATAAGAGCTCCAGTAGTGGAGGATTTGAAGGAATGAATGGTCAATATCTATAATACAGGAAATGTAGAAGGAGACACCTAGGAAAATGTCTCAATGGATACAAAGAAATGATTTATGTGTGGGAAATAAAGACATAAAGAAAATAATTTCCGAATAAAATGAAGAGTACTATGTAAGAAAATTAAAATGATCATAAGAATGCATTTACAGTAATTTTCATTAAATTTAGGGAACATTGGCATTACTCTGCTCAATGTCTTATTCTATTGGATAACCACTATGTAAAAGAAGAACATATCTAGAATTAAATGGATGATTAAAATTTTAAAAGTATTAATTCTCCTTCAGGATGGGATTACTTTGGAATAATTTTCTCTTGTATATGTAACCCATGCGCCCGTAAAGGGATCCCGAGCTAGGGTTTTTCTCTTGCCGTCGCCGCTCCTTCGCTACGGACGGCGCGGCGTTCCCTCCCGTGCTCGTGGAGTCAGCTAGGATCTCTGCAACGTCGCGAGGTTTTGTGGTCTTCCATTGCTGTGGAGTTTCTCTTTGGGAATCGGTAGTTGTGGGTTCAGACCTGTGGGTGTAAGACCGGTCCCCGTCGACGGCATACTCTTCGGAGCACTCCTGGGTTCGTTCTCGGCAAAAAGCTAGTGTCTTGAGGCGTGCTTCTCAGCGTTTGATGGTCACGCTCTTGCATCAGTAGTGCTTGGTGTCTCGGCCTTTCTCAGGTGAGTGCGGTGGGGTTTCTTCATGTATGAAGTGGTCGTTTTGGTTGGCAGCGGCGGGATCTTCAGTTTCAAGGCATTGTTTGTGCGGTTGGGTGGTGTTTCTGTAATTTATGACCCTTCGGAAATGGATTGATTCTTCCTTTCATCTCGTTTCTTGGTGAGGTGAAGTATGGATGTACTGGTGTTTTGGATTTGTTTTTCAGTCGTTTATGTGTCTTTTAGTGCCTCGGTGAGGTGATGAATTTGGAGATGGCGATGGCGACGGCGCGGTTGGTTCTCTCCAGTGATGTTGTTGAAGGTTTGTGAGTGAAAGTACCCACTATGATTCCGCCAATGGAGATTATGTGGTTATGCCGGAGGCACGATGGCATTGCGGTGTCGACGAAGGCCGGAGAAGCTCACCGGTGAGGCGGTGCAGTCTCGCGGCTCGATATGAATATGAAAATTCCGTCGCCGGTGAAGGGTGGCGCGTGACGGTGCTCGGGATGTCGTGTGGCCTTCGTTTGGCGTGCGAACTGAGCAGATAGGGACTGATGTGGTAGGTGCGTGGCTCGACGCCAGTCAGGACAGTGACGCTTGGGTCACGGCTCGATCGGTTGGTGGGGAATTTGATTTTTTTTTTGTATTTTGAAATGTGGTTCTGTTTTGGACGTGGTGAAGATAATGGATGTGGAGAAATGGTGTATGGGTACCGGTAAGCCCTTAAACCGGCCATATGAAAATGAAAAAAAAAACGATTTGCAGGTGTAACCCTACCGTTTTTAAGTGAAAATTCATTTTGAGGATGAATTATATTTTATTTTTTGCATATAGTTATAAAGAACCATTTGGTGGTATATGATCCTTGAATTTGAGAAAATTACATGTTATTAATTTTTGGGGAGAAAATGTGAGGTATGAGATAACATTGGTGGTTAAACATTGTCAAGATTATTTTGTGGAATTTATCTCATTTTGGGAATGTTATAAAATATAGTTTTTGAAAAAGGACAACACTCAAACCATATGTCAACATGTCGCGTTGGAAAAAGTTGTGGGAATCGAACCCACAACCAAAGTGGTAATGTGATTTATCACCTACCACTGGACTAAGTGAAGTCCCTGGTTAGTGTGAATAATTCTTTTTAGTTAAATGATTTTATTGATTAATTATATGTTTATTTGGGATCTTCTGTTTTATCAAATGGATATCCTTAGTATAGGAAAAGTATTTTGTAATTATGTGATAAATGATATTTTAGAATACAATTTCTCTGTTGGGAACTGTATACGTCTATAGAAAATAGAGTAATATGGGATTTCATTTGAGGAGTAATGGTGGTTTTTAATTTTGAATGAATATAAGATTTTTATAGAGATTCAGGTTATTAATTGAAATGATTAACCTATCATAGAGAATATGTGATTTTGTTAATTGAACTTTTGTATAAGACATTAATAGTAGTTGACGTTATTTCAAGATAAATTTGAAGATTTAATATGAAATACTATGTGATTAGGATCTTCTATGTTCTGGTTTTCAATATTTGATTGTATTATATTGAAGGATTTTAAGAACATTTTTTTAATTAATTTTCTTTATTGAACTTTGGTTATTGTTTGGTTAATTTTAGAAATAAAGATTAGTATTTCTTTCTATAAATAATTATCCATTTTGGAGATCATATGAACTTGTACTAACCATTATGGTTTTAGTTAATATTTAAAGACAAGAGAAATATATAGTTAATCTTTTTTGGATTATGTGATTCTCTAGAAGTTGATTATAGTGCTTCATGTGTGACCAAGTCATCATGAATTCTCATTGTTTGGAAAAAGATGAGTTTGTGGTTGAAATTTATTAAATGATGAAACTATAGTTGAAAAGTAAGTATGTCACTTTATGTTTTAGTCAATCACATAAAACAATTCCTCAACTTAAATAAATGTAACTTAAAACAAAAAATGTCTTCTATTTATTTTTCTTACTGGGAAACTAATGACCGTTTAACCCATCAATTTTTTTTTGGTTTTCTTGTTGTTATCTTTCCTTTAATCATGTTTTTTATCTGTCTCTATCAAAACATTACACTTAGTTTTTTTCCATATCAATGTTTTCCTACATTGAATCATAGTATGGTTTATCTTGGGTGACCATTGTACTTATCTTTCTTTTTTTAAAGTGATATTTGTATTGACTCTTTTTCTGATGTGGGACATTCAATGAAGTTTCCAAGCCCAATTTTAAAATTGCAAGGATGAAATTTCAAAAATGGTGGAAGAATGTAACACCCCATTATTTTATATTATGTTATTTTCTTTAATTTAATTCAATAGCTTGCGCTACATGCAACATTGAGTTCGAGCACCCCACGACTTACCAAACTAGCAGTTAAAAAAGCGGTTATGAATAATATTAATAGAATTTTAAATTTTATATAATCCATATAATTTTAACATCTATATTATGTGTTTCATAGGCATAATATAAGAACAAATTCAATTTTTTAGATAAAAGAACTATTTTTCAAAAAATAAAATGTTACCACATTTTAAGGGAGAATCCTTTTTAAATCCAATATTTAACACTTTTATATATTAAATTAGACAAAATAAACTTATTTTTTAGAATATGGACATAAAAATATAGTTTGGATAAATTTTTTGTGATTTTCTAATAACTTTTAATTTTGGAAGAATAGTGAAAAACAATACGTTATTGTTTAAAGTCGACTTTTAATTTAAATAATTATTTTTAATTTAAATTTTATTAAAGTAAAAATAGACACATAATACCTATATTAGTTCAATTTAATTCATTGGAGTCATTTTATAATAAGATTAGATGTATAAAGTTTTATTGAATTTTTTAACGTCTTTTAGTCACCATCTAGGGACATTTGCAAATTTTCATAAAAAGTAATTTTAACGATTTTGTAAATTGATTTTCAAAATCACGAGAGATATGATTGATATCAGTAAGTAAAATTTTGTTCAATATGATGCAAATATGTTTTGGTGAATAGTCAATTTCGAATTTTATTTACCACTGTTAAAAGTAAATAGGGTAATTAAAGGTAAATTTGATATTATAATTACCCCAAAACATGTCCTAATTCTATTGGATAAGTGTATTTAGACAAAAATAAAACTTATGAATAAACTATGATTCCTTTTGATCTACTTTTACTAGATTATGGCATTTATTAATATTTTATTTAAAGAAGAGTTAGAAGTATATAATTCAACACTTAATAAAAAATCATTATAAATATAGGGTCACACATAAGATAAATTTGACTATAAATTATCATTATAATGATTAAAAAATTTAATAAAAAATTTAATATTATTTATAATTTTTATATATTAAATAATTAAATTTATTTTTGACACAATGATGACGCAAAAATTACCATATTAATGAAAGATTAAAATAATAGATATTAAAAATATCAAAATAATTGTAAATTGAGTCTTTTTATGCATTATACCAATTTTATAGGTAAATATGATATGTTAGGGTTGATTTAATTTATTTTTTCTAGGTAATAATGTTTTGTCGACTTTCAAATATACCAAATACTAAATAGTGTCAAAATTGACATAAATGATTTTTTAAAACAAATACTATTTTATTAAATGATATAATATTCTTAAAAATATAAGGTTCATCCAAAGGACTAATATAATGATAGATATTTAATTAATGAACCATTTTAGGTTCCCTTGGATTTTTATTTTATGTTTATTAATCATTTAATAAAAAAATACAAGAACGCATGGTAAAAGTTAAACTATTTAACTATGAATTAAATCTAAAAGATAATGTTAATATGGTGACCTAAAATTGAATAAAACATGTTGGTTGAAAATATTTCGACCCATACAGCCCTTATTAATTAAATAAATCCATTTAGATCCATTATAAAACAAAAATTATTTTATAATAAAATAAAATTTCATCATTTTCCTAAAGTGACCTTAACTACTCTTATAAAAGGGTACTTCCCCATCTCTCAAATTCAAACATCCAAGGCCATTGGTCTTGGAACAACCCAGCTAAAATAGTATCCCAACTACCGTCAAATAAACCTAGAGGAATTAATTTGATCATAATGCCAACTTAAGGTGACCTTTTGATCAAATCAAAAGGAAGCACTCGAATAAGTTGTAATAATTTCACCAACTCTTTCAATGTTATTTTCTTCTTCCACTTCCTATTTCTTTGTTGTTTCCATTTCAAAATAATAAATCTAGTACCCTATATATTCATTGATTTTATTATAAATATGGAACAACATTATTCATTATTCAATCCATCCTTTGAATGACAAAGTCACCGTACATGCCTACGTACGGCTTATCGTCTCCACGTTGTTGTGTAGATTGTTATTCAACACGTAATTATTTGGATGGGTATAATAATGAGTATAATTGTTTTAAATAATAAATATATCATGTAAATTATTCTTTATATTTGAAAAAAATCCATTTACATATGATTTCACCCTCAATAGAATGATATTGTCGCTCATGGATACGTACGGTTTACCGTCTCCACGACATGATGAGATATCGTTTTCCATCGTAAACATTAAAGAATAATTTTCATTTGTTGATTATCAATAATTTTGAAGATATTAATGTCATTAACTACATGAATCAAATACATACTGTCCATAAAAAATGACTTATGTAACAATATATATAAAGGAAAATGAATCAGTAATCACCCAAAACAATGATACTACCAAAATAATATTAAAAAAGAAATATTAGAAGATCATATATGATATCATATTTAAGGATGTGGTTTTTTATAATTTAATTACAATTATTTAACTACTATAAAAGAGGTTAACGTACCCTCAACTAAAGAAAAGTACATGGTAAGGGTTAGTTTCACTACATCTTTATTATCCAAGGTTATTTATACATAATCATCTATAAGGAATTCTTTATCATCCACATCCTTGTATCTTAAAAATTTATTTCAAAACATTTTCACTATTTCCTAGAATATGGGTTAAAGTCATTTATACTATTTTTTTAGTTTTTATAAATTTTTTAAATGGATTGTTTCTATCGTTTTCCAAACAAGGTAATTTACGACCTTTTAAAAAAATGAGGTAAGAATTTTTTTTAACTTATACAGAGGGTGCATCTATTTTCTATTGTTATAACACATTAAAAGTGTCCCTTACTATCTTATAAGAATATTTTCAAAATAAATGATTTATTTTATAAATACAGGACTTTTAAAGGAATTCAAAATTGAAAGAGATATTTCTCTCAAATTGTTTTGATTTCATATATGTCAACATCCATTGATAGATATTACAATTGTTTGAAGTTGATTTGTTATGATACAATCTTCCATATTTTTTTGAAGGTTTTGTGATATTATTGACTATGGATGTGTTATTTTTATAATATTCTTGGTTTATGGTTAAAGTGTTAACAATTTTCATGCTAGTTTTAATATGAATATTTATGTTATGTTTCAACGGTTTCATATGAGGAATTCATTAGACGTAGTAAGTGGCAGGTGGAGCCCGCTATAGCTCCTAGATGCTTCGGTAGGTCTCATGAGACAAACTAGTGTCTTTGTATAAGGAATTGACAAAATCTTATTTGTAGTCTTGGCATGAGGCCTTGACTATGTGGTTATGATGTCCGTCCTTTTCCAATCTACCATTAATAAATTAGCTATTAATATTACATGTGATTATCTGACATGTAGAATACCCTTATGAATAAGTGAATGGAATTATTTGATTTATATATTCCATGTTATACTTAATTTTATGTTTTAAATGATTGTTTCTTAGTCTTATACAGTGCCTTAAATATTTATGCTTAATCTTGAATGTTTCCGCTATATTGTTATCCTTACAGAGCTTCTGAGCTCACCCATTTCTTATGTATTTTCCCAGGATGAGAAGAATTTTATTATGATTGACTGCAGGAATAGGATAAGGGATATTAGTGTGTTCAAAGGGTACATAATGTTTTTTCCATGTTATAATGTAAAACTTATGTATGTATCTAGTACTTCCAAGGCTATTAAACTAATTGGTCATTCGAGACTTGACCTCTTGTGATCATTCCAATTTTATATAATAAAGCACCGACTCTGGGTAACTAGGGTTGGGGCGTTACACAAAACCAGGGAGAAAATACTTAATTTACCCTCTCTGTTACAAATATTCCCACAATCTCTTATGAGGATCCCCCAATGAACTCTTAATAAAACTCTCAAGGTAAGGGATCTCCCACTCTCCTTTTTTATTCAAGCTCCTCTTTATGTTATGGAACCTAATTTTAATTTTTTCATGTTGTGATATGTTTTCCCATAACCCAGTAAATTTCCATTTTATTCATAAATAATGGGAAACCCATTCTAGACTCATTAATCCCCCCATATACCATTATGTACACCCATTACCATATTGAAATTTTACAAGGGATCCTCTCATTTTTGTATTTTGTAATGATTTTTCATTATATTATGTCTCTTATATCCATTTTTTACTATTGGGATATAATATAACATATATACCTTATATTAGATATAATGTCTACATAATTATAGAACCCATTCACTCTCATTAATCTCTTCCATAAACATTTATATTCCCCTGTTTTGCTGTTGAAATTTCAGCTTGATTTTCTATAATGAACAACAATGTAATGAATACCCATTCCAATTGCCTATCACGAGTGTTCCCCTATATGAAATTATTCTTATTTGATTTGGTACATACATGTATTTATTTCACATTACTAGATCATGGAATAAAATTCATGAATAAATGATTCCATGTTTTATGATCTGTGTGGTACACTTATGTATGTGAATGAAATGAAAGTGACAGGTGTGCATGGAATTATATATCCCTCCAATGGCTTGGGTAATTTTTCAGTCTCATGAGAAGTTATTAATTGGATTAGATAGTGAAACCAATCTATTATAATAATTTTTATATCATTATTTAATGGAATTTTTCATTGACCTGTGTTTAGGATTCCATGTTTTTTTTGTTTCCACATTTCCCAGGTAGGCTTTATGTTGTGCGGATATATCATGTATCATTGTTAGTTTTTTTTGATATTCACCTATTTTATGGCCCACATATATTCCAATTGTCTTACATGAATTTATTTATTCTTGTTATTCTTTTTTTACTACCTCAGTGGGATTTATAGGTCATGAAATTCTTATGTATGTTCCCAGGTTATCCTATGTATATTCCCAGGTTATCCAATGGTGTTTTAAATATGTTGGAATAAAATGAGTATGTAAAATATGTTTTAAATAATGCTGATGTATTACCAATATTATGTAGTCAAGTAATGTACCAAATTCTATAATACACTATACCAATCAATATTTTATGTTGTATCATGTGCAATAATATGTCATAAATTAGTAATTAATTTGTAATAAATAGAATGGTTGTCAAATGCTATCCAAGAAAGAACCATTGGTGGGGAGGGCACTAGGATGGTTGGTTAAGAGATGATGAACTGATCAAGTTTCATGGGAGGAAGTCTTTTCTAAACATCATTGCAATGTTTTAGTTTTGAAATTGAGTGTAATATTGAGTATCAATGATTTATATAGTATGTCATACAATGATGGATTATAGGTATGTTTGTTGTTTACAAAACAATTCATCCATTATAGTAGGAATTTAACAAATCATGTAGGTCAGTTAATGTTTCATTATTACCTAAGGTTTCAAAGGTATAAAAAGTTTAAAACGGGGGAGACTGTATAGTCGTATTTTTTTAACTAATGTATTTTTACAAAGGAATTTGAAAATTTTGATTTCATGGATGTAATAATTATTAAACAAGAAATTAGAATGTAAATTAAAGAGTTATAATTCATAAAAGATTTCCTTTTTTATGTGGTGTAAGGTCAAATGGATTTCATGGGTGTTATATTGATATTCAGGAAAATAATGTCATTTTTCGATGCCCTAAACTCTGAATTTTTGAGAAATAAAATCGTGAACAATGCTTTCTTAAACCATGAATCACATACCACAAGGTTTGGTTAAAATATTTAGTGGTGATATTGGGACATACTAAGGGGTGTACAAGCTATGCATGGTTTTCCAAAACCATGATCCCAAAAAACATATTTATTGACACTTAGGCTATGGGTGCGAATAGTTGGTGCATGGTTTGGCCAAACCGTTCCTCTTTAAAAATGTTGGTAAAATTCAATTTTTACCCTATATTCATTGATAGTTATACCACCATTAGTTTTACTATACTTACATAGCATCTTTTCATGTATGGAGGAATATTATTTTCCACCATGCATGGTGATATCTCTTACATTTGAGATAGGAATCAAATTTATTCTCTCATATGGGAAGCCCCTTGGTGAGTCAAAGATTAATCCTTCTTCTTTTCTATGTTTCTTTATCTTTATTTAATGTTATTTCAACGTGAGATGGTAATCTAGATTTCTGGGTTTTTTAAGTATTACACCAATTTATATCATTCCAACTTGAATCAAAGATACACAATGGATGACTGAGTCATCCGAAGCATGAGATATGTGGTCTATATTATGTTCCCAAAAGACATGTGGTTTATAAATTATTTTCATTATGCTATATGCTATACATTTAGAGTGATGATCCTAAATTATTAAATGCTCCATATTTACCTCCAAGACATAGTTTAGTCATTATAAAACACCCTAATTCATGGGTTTGTGTTGTAAACCTCATCATAAGCCACCCATTGGTAGGTTCGTAACATTCAATGATGAATTGTATCCATTTTTAATAAAAAACATTATGTTCTGTTTGAATTTTTTTGGTAATTGGAATGACCAAATTTAGATCATGAATTATTAGAGAATGGATTCATTCAATGAATAATAATTGGCCCCATATAATAATAACCCATGAGAGTGTGTCTTTCCTTTTTTGTTAGGTGGATGGTTAGGTGGTATGTGAAATCCCTAGACCACTCATATATTTTTGAATGATAATAGAATATGTCTTGAGTGCCTAGTTTTATTTTAAATTTAAATAATATTTATAAATTTTCATTGACAAATGGAATGACCAATGGGGATGTAAAATGGAGTTTTTTATGTGATAAATTTTAAGGAACTTCCCATATCCTTCTTGATTAAAATTAAATGCAATTAACCCAATCATAAACTTGAATTGCAATATTTAATGCTTAATGACATGGACTATTTATCATTTATACATGAATTGTATTATTATATTATTTGTAAAAGAGACATTTATATTAAATAATATTTTTGGAAAGATAAGTTATATAACAAATTTATTGGACCTTCGTTTCCCATAATGTAATTACATGGATATCTCATTTATTTAATGAATTATATTATATCATGATAGAACCATCATTTCATAAGATGTAATTCCTTGAACTTGATCATTGGTTACATTAATTATGTTAATGATTCTATGACAAATGGTTTCATTATATAAAATTCCTTAGACAGGATCATAGGTTAAATTAATTGTTTACACAATGATTGATTCTCAGATTCCAAATGATGAATGACATGGATAGGGTTGTAGGATAATTGAGATTACTTTTACAAAGATATACAATAAGTTTTTTTATACTGAATTCCTTGGATGGAATCATTGGATAAATGAATTATATGAATCCTTGGTTGATACCTTGATTTCATTTTTGGAATTCCTTTTATGGGAACGTTGATTAAATGATTTTTATTTTGACTTGAGTGATATATGTATTCTCAAGTAGGAATAACATGAATAATATTATAGCAATGTTTATATTTTATTCCTTTTGTTGATCATCATTATACAAGGATTCCATTTTTTCCATGGGTCTAATTTTTATTAAAACAATAACCTTTTCTTAGTTCCCTGGGTAAGATGAAATGGCCAATTACTAAATTTATTAAGATACCCTTATGCTATAATTATATGAATATTCTAGTCTTACAAAGAGACTTATCATGGTTATATTCATTTCGTTTCATATATCTATTTACATATATGAATTTAAATACTGGAGTATATGTTTGAGTTATTCCATTTCATTCGAAGAATGTATGTCAAGCTACCTAAAAATTAAAGAACCTAAGGATGACATATTTAAGATCATTTTTTATTGTCTTATTGATATTATAGAAAACTGGTATATTATGAACTCCCCGATTGGATGATAATAATAACTATTGTTGGTGACCTAAAGATATATCTCACACCCTATCTTATCCACTATTTATTACCTAGACCAACCTAATTATTTTAAGATTATATCCTAGATTTGGATTTATATTTATTATTCATTTCAAGGATTTATTCATTGATGTAGGAAATTTGGAGAAAAATACTCATCCAGAGCATATGATTCTCATACAGAAAGCCTTTGGATATTTTTTTTATTTCATTGTGTATTATTTATATACTATGTTCCTTGTGAATACTTCCTTATTTGTTACATTACATGGACCTACATGGTTTTATTATTTCTAATTTAGTGGTTATTCAATTTATTTACACTACCTTTCTTTCATACTAGTTAATATATTGATTATTTATTAAGCTCCACTATTATACTCTAGTCATAATGGTATACTGTCACCACCATAACATTATTGGCCCCTCGATACTTTTCTAAAGCATTTTCCTTATGAAGAGGTGTGTTTGAGGCCATTGGGTGAGCCAACTCCAATACACATTCATGTTTATCTTCGGTTACAAAGTTATCGGTTTTAGAATAAAATTTCTTGAAAATATTCTAAAAATTGTAATTCAAAATTCATTATAAGAAGCATTATTTCTTATAAATGATGTTTCAAAACGTTTGATAGCACCACACCCACCTTAATTATTAATCTTTATTTTAATTTTCATACATGTTTATTCATTATTTTGGTTCTATCTTACAAAATTCATTCATATTCTTGTGCTTTGAATTTATTTGGTCCATTAAAACTATAACCCACTATACATACAATAGGGAAACTGTTTTTTTCTTCAATTTTTTTTAAAATAATTTATTAAATTTTTTTCCTCAATATTGAATCATTCACCCATATTTGATGACTATGTTGTACATTATTTATCGATTAATACTTATTTTTCTCACAATAATCCATATTTTGTAATTTGTTTTTAATTTTTGGTGGATTAATCTAATGTTATTATATATATTTTTTCTTTATCCTTTAATTTTCTTGTATGAATATCAATACAAATGATAAATATTAATTTTTATAATATTTTTATGTTATGAACTTTTTATTGAATATTTATCTTTTAAATTTAAATCTATAGTTATAATTGGTTTTTAGATTATTTTTTTTCTATTTATAATTGTTTGTATATATAAAAATGTTTTCTTATAATTTGTTTGTGCTTAAAATCATTAATTTTTTAAATTTATTTTCTTTCCATATAATTGCATTTTATTATATGATATTTTATGAAAGAAAATTATTTTTCAGTTGTAAATTATTTTTCTAGATGTAAACCATTTCTTAAGAAATTTATGTATGTTTATATATTTAAATGTTTTGATGCTTTAAAATTATATATTTACATATATATATTTATACAATTACATTTTTTAATATATTTAAATTATATATTATGACATAAACTAATTAATAGATCATAAATAGATAAATCTGTGGAAAACAAGTAATCAATATTAGTAATGAGTAAAAGTTTAATTTAATTTTACAAATGAAATCATATATACAAATATATATTTTTTTCCCTATGTGTGGAATTTTAATAAAAAATAGGTTTATAGATAAATTAATGACTATTTAATTTTATATGGATTTAATCATAATTATACAAACAAAACTAGGGCTAGTGATATACAAAATATACCATGATCTAAGGATTATAAAAATGTTCAATTTTAGAAATAATATTATGTTTAAAAATAAATTCATTATGTTGGTATTGAAGAAATTCAAAAAAAACAATATATTGTGTCATTATATAGAGATTATAAAAACACATGTTCTTAGGTTACAGTAAATTTTAGTGTTACTAGTACTTCTGATATTGGTTATCTAACAACAAGGGATATTTGGGGTGGTAAATGTATAATTGAATTTATTTAGATTTTAATATTTCTACATCCAAAATTAATATTCTTAGAGATTCTATTTATGTCAAAAAATTATTATGTGCAATTGGATTAGGTAACAAAAAAATATCTGCTTTCCCCCAAAAAGGAGAGAAAAATGATTTTCACATATAACTATGATATATATTTTGATATATATTCTATATATTTCTGGAATACCTGCCTGAGGACTATAATAATGTGTTTGGAGACAAGGTAAATAATCTTATAATTTAATTAGTGATCTTGAAAATCACCTTGGGAGATATTCCCCTTCATTGTATTCCTTAATATACCCTATTTAAAAAAATTATTCTTGAATTGGTAATTTTAAACATTAGAAAGGGCGGGATCATATTCTTGTAAAGGTTAAAAATTACAGATATCATTCTATGATTATATAAAATCATAATATAAGCATAATGTTATGGGATCATGAAAAAAAATTAAAATGATTTTACCCATCAAGTCATAGATCAAAATGATTAGTCAGGTACTAATGAATTATCATACCAAAATGAATGATTCCAAATATTCTGAAATCAAAAAAATTATTGAAACGTAATCTCATGTGTATAAAATTGTGCAACGAATATAGTTATAAAAAATTCATTTTTCATGGTTAACTACCAAGACCATAATGAATATTGGATATGGACCCATCAGCTGTTTCACATTGTGAAACAAGGCTATAAACCAATTTCCCATTGTTGATCAATCCCATATTCTTATTATCCATAATTGACTAATAAAATAATCATATTTTTCCATTATGGATGATGCCCATTGACTTGTTTTGTATTATTATCTCATGATATATAAAACATTAACCAATGAATTAGTGGGAGATATAGGTCCCACCCATATTTTTAAATATCTTGTAAACCAACCTTAGTTATAATGTTACCACCATCCAAAATAATAACTATCCGTATAGTATGAATAAGATAATTTAATATTCATCAAATGAGATGAAATGAAAATAATGGGTTTTAGGAAATATTTTATCATACCATAATTCATGGAAAAGAAACTAGTATCATAATAATTTTTAAATCATAAAAAAATTTATATAGAGAACAAAAATTCTATTATTTGATTATACCCCTTTAAATATTATGTAACAATAATGGATGTTATCTTATATAGAAAATTATTTAGAAGAAATCACTGAGAACTTCTTTTGAGTATAATAAGCTTTAAACATTAAAAGTCACTTTTTATGCCTTAAATATCACAAATAATTGGGGAAATAATTTAATTTAAAAATAATATTTGAAACTATAAAATTAATTTTTAAAAAACTTAGTGTTCAAAATTGTAGGAAATAACATTCATATTGTGCAATATAAAACAAATATTGTTTTCGAATTTTCATAAAAGAAAAAATTACCACATATAGAAAAGTACATGATGATTCATTTATACTTTTTTAAAAAGTAAAACATTAATAACAATGTCCCTATAAATTCATTGGTAACTAGTTAAAATAATGTTTTGGACATTTTTTTCTGAAAAAATGGACAAAGAGGAAAAAATGTATTCGACCTAAGGGATAAATAAAGATTATTTTTCATAAAAACAATATTTTGGTATCCTAAATCCATTAAGATATTAAATTGGAATTAGAACATTTATTTTATATCAATTACCATATTATATGTAAATAATTTAGTTTCTTTTATTGTATATCATAATATATCATCATTGGAATCATTTCATAAACAATCCTATTAACGATGAAATTGTAACACTAAACGTTAACTAATTTGGAATCCTTTAAATTATATCTACCATGATATAATTATCCATAAATGGATATTTTTTTCTCAAAATTATCCTTAAAAGGATAAAATAATACAAGAATGGAAGGTATATACAATACACCAAAGAAAGAAGTGGTGTATAAGGAATGTGTCCCATAGAAATAAATGTGAGATGAAAATCCCTTACATGCTTTTATAACTTTTCCATCAGAAGTCCCATGAAAGAATAAAATAAAAAAGAATTTAATATAATAAGAATAAATACATTCATTATATAACATGTCAATAAATATTTATATACTTCCAAAAAAAAGTATATTGGTGAATGCAAGACATATATATATATCATAGAAGAAAATTTGTGAAAAAATCCGCACACATAAATATTGTATTTATTTAAATGCATGTGTACATACTTTATAATAAATAAAATTTTATTAAAATTATATTAAATAACCCTGTAAATATATATCATTCAACATTTTATTAACTTATGACCTTTAATTTTACCTTCATTATTAATTCTTTGTAAAAATCATGTTTTGGGTAATAATTTCTTTTCCTTTTTGTGTGTTTTGGTTTAATGTTTTTAGTATTTTATAGTCTTTTCATGGTTCCATAATATCCATAATATTAACCATATCTTATATATCATAAAGTTTTATTTTATATTTATTTATAATAAAATAATAAATCAAGATATGTAAAATGAATTAAATCATTCATAGAGACGGTAGGCAGAATGTACACACGATCACTGCTGGCATTTTCATGATGTATAAGAAAAAAGAAAGGTAAATTATATATTTTATATATAGAATAAGTTTTATTTATTATAAAAGAAACATTTTTTTAAAACTATCCTTATTATTTTCCTTTTAAGTCGTATTTGAAGAATGAGTTACGTTGCTTGGTGATGCGGATAACTGTCGTACACACGAGAAATGTTATCATTTTTCCCTATAATGGAATGTAAGAAGTCATATGTGATGTTATATTTTTAGAAGTAAAATTATGTATATAATATCAAATAAATATATTAAATCCACCATTGAATTTAGCATTTATTGGTGGTGATGGATAATGAATTACATCTATAGGCGATGCGGTAGTTCCTCATAACTACTATAAATGTTTTAATTTTACCATTGATGGAATATGAGGGTGAAATTAATTATAAAATTAATATAATCAAATATAACTATCTATTAGAAAATGTAGTTAGTATATCATCATAATTTGATAATATTTTAAGGATGTGGAAGAACAAATAGATTTAAGTGCTCTTTTGAGGATGAAACCTCTTCTTCAAATAACCTCCATCGGTTTAAACCAAAATCCATCCAATAATGAATTTAAAAAGAAAATAATTACTATTTTATGTGAGTAGTAATGTAATGAATTTATTTTTTGTATTATTAGTGGAACCAAGAGGAGTTTTAGTGGGTATAAGAGATGAGATGAGGAGGAATTTTATTAGTAGGGGAGAGGATATATATAGAATTGTTCAAAACAATAAAGTGTAACCATGTTTTTTGCAACACCCCGAGTTGTGAATATTTTTTTTAATAAATTATATTTATTTATTCCATTTCCTTAAAAAAATATTGTATTATTTAATTTCATGCATTTATGGATTTAATGTGCATAACACCCAATATTGAGTTTCAACGAAAGAATATTTAGTTATTTTAATTATTTAAACAAGAAATTTATAACCAATCATTTAAAAATAATAATTAAATTAGTAAGAAACAATTATTTAATATTATTTATAATGGTTTTATATGATTAAAACACATTGATAATGAAATATTTAATTTTTGGTAAAGTATTTATATGCTATAAAAATATAATATTTTCAAAATAAATCCCTTTTATATCCTATAAACAGTAATAAAATTTATTTTTTATAGTTTTAGGAATATAATTTGATAAAATAAACTTTATTTTTTAATTTCCAATGTTAATATTATATTTTCTTAATTTTTTACATTTTTATGAAGTATTTTTCCTGAGGAATAGTGAAAAATATTGAATATTAATTGAAAACATCATTTTCTTATAATTTATTTATGTATTTTACATTTTTTAAATTGTATCTAATATATAATTAGTTTATTAATAGATATGTAAATCCAATTTATGTCACTATAATAAATTTCATATTTTAACTGAATAAAAAAAATCTTGTATTCGTTTGATCTATTTATATTTAAAAACACTACTTTCTCATCATATTTGTGAGATTAATATTAAATTAATTTTTGACTCCTCTATGAATTGAATTTGGAAAATGGATAAAATATTTTTAATCAGAATAATTTATATCAAAAAATAGTTCCAACTTAATTTTTATCCATAATGACTAATGAAATCAATTAAAATTAATTAACATGATTATGGATAAAATATGATTGGGCACATTACATGTGTTGGTATTAAAATTAACGATACACACACCAAGGAATTTTATTTAATGAATTTCAAATATTATTTAGCATTTGTGGGACTAAATTATTTAATAAATAACTATTTATTAATAATATTATGGAATAAATCACCTAGGTAAATAAAAAGATAATAATTACCTTATTAAAAAAATACAAATATAAGAAAGAGTAAACATAATGAATTAGGAATTACATGGAAGTATTTAAATTTTTTAGCGGTGTTAGTTAAATTATGATACATACCTACCCTCAATTATTGTTTTATTTTGGAAGCATATTAGGAAAGGGATACCTCCCAATAGTGAATACTTTTTGGTATTTTCAATAATGTCGCACATCCTTAATTATAAATGGGCATACATTCTTCCAACTTATTCAAAATTATGACCAAAACCTGAAAATATCACATCCCAAATTCCTCCATTTAACCCTATATGACTTATGTTTTTCATAAATTGAAATAAGGAAGCCATTTTTTTCAATGAAATGTGAGATATCTGAAGAAGAGGTAACATTAATCAATTTATGTTTTTGTTTTATTTCTTCCTCAAACCCCTTAAATAATATTTTAATAATGATTATATAATAAAATAAATATATAAAATATAAATAGTTTTTTTTATTTTTATGATCTAAAATCAAACACACATCATTTATATGGTCCTCAAAACTATCATCCGTGTTTACAACAGACTACCGCCTCACAAATCGATATTGTACGTTTTTCCATAACTACATTTAAAAGTTCGTTATAGTGATGAAAATAATATTTTTATATGATATATATGATAATAATGATATATTTTTTCTAATTTAAATGTTATATTACACATAAATTCATTATTTCCATTTTTTGGGAATGTGACAATGTCAATCGTGTGTACGACGGATTTCAACCTCACGAAACGGTGTAATTCATTCACTATTTACATAGAATATATTATGAATTAGTTTAATAGAATTATTTGATAAATAATACATAAAACTATAATTTTATGATAATATATATATATATAATTTACTATTCTTTATTTTCAATATAAAAATAATGGAAAAGGGCATTCTTATGTACATACGACCAACTGTCTCAATGAACTGTGAATTTTTTTTCGTATCACTAAATTTTATAGATTACAGTAAATAAACATATACTAAATATATATGATATTAATATCATGGTTATAATTATATATATGATAAAATCGCACTCTATATAGAAGGACCAAGAAGAAATGTATAAAAATGGTTTGAAAAATAATGATTTTATTACCCAAAATGTAAATTTAACATTAAATTTTTATGAAATTTGTAATACAAAGTCAAAAGTAACTTAAATATTGTATTTAATATATGAATTTTATTCTATGATATTTTTATAGAAAAATATATTTATTATACATTATAATTTAATGATTTCAATTAGAGTAAACACTTAAGATAATGTATTTCCCTATACCATTTATTTTCCAGGAGACATAAGCTAATTTCACCACCAATTTCCTGAATGTGGTCTGTATAATACCACTTGAAAATTATTATGATTGTTATATTTATAATTATTTAAATTTAAATAAACATTTTAGGATCACTATTCAATTTGGTTTACGGTTAAAAGGTTTCCAACATGATAAGGGGGTTTTTAATAAATTTTCAATCATTAAGATGTATGTTATGTTATACACATATGTTATTTACTGATGTGTTTATTAAGTCACATTTATATGTAAGTTATTTTAATTATTATGCATCCATTTATGTAAAAATATAATCAACTTCTCCATAATTCTCATGAGTTTTCTCCTCCTCAGTTTATTCATGTTTTCTGTAAGTAATGGAAACATTTTTACACTGATTCACACTTATGATTATGACCCATATGGTTTTACTAAGATTTAAATTTATTACTATTTTCAGTTGTAAATATATTTCCTTTCAAAACCATGATTTCTCAAAATATTTTATAATGTTTTTTAACCTTTATAAAACTATTTATAATATGTTTTTACCCATTTTGTTATATTTTATTATTTTTTTTACAGCAATATTATTGTTCTCTTTTGATCAAATAACTTTTCTAAACATTTTATAGTGAAAATAAAAAGTTCATTTAACATTTAAGACCAAATCATATTTACCCCCTTCTGTGATCTCTATTTATAAGATTCTTCAATCTCTTTCTTACAAGGTTATTTTTAAAAAATTAAATTTTCATAATATTATAGGTACTCATTGTTTTTTAGAGTGGTATTCAATGATAACGTTTTTCAAAAAAATTTCTAGTTTTAAAAATTATTTTTTAATGTTGAAATGTTATTTTCTTCATGAATTATTATAATATTTTTTCAAAATAATTTTTTTATAATTGATTACATTCATTGGTGTAACCCATTCCTTGGTAGGAATATGATCTATGGGTACCATTCATACTCCTAATCGGAATTTTTATTTTCACTATTGATTGATGTTTATAAAACCCGTTTCACTTCCATATATTATTATCTTTAGAAAACTACTTCATTTCAAATTATATATTATGAAAAAGTGATTATTAATCCTTTCTATTATCTAAATTTAATGATTTAATTAAATGTTTTTTGTACACATTTCATTTCATGGGTTATGATATGATGAATGTTTAATATCTTCTGTTATACATATGTATGATTTCATTAATTTATTAGTGGGTCCTATGTCTACCTCCAATTAATTGGGTATAGATTTATATATCATGATATAGACATGGATGAACTTGATATTGAACCCCATTAAATAGGGGACTTTGTCTCATAAAATTTTCTTGGATGTGAACCTTGACTATTAAGATGGTGTGGGGAGTGAATCTATTCCACTGAAATAGCCTTAATAGTTTTATTGACTACTATGAAAATCATTTCTTATGATTATGTGTTTTCCAAAATTCCTCAAATTATACATATGTTTTCATAACATGGATTATTCTCTTTTATTCCATTATAATTCATGTTGTATTAATAGCCAAAATTTATGCCATGATCCATGTTATTGAACATTGATATGTAGTGTATGGTTTTCCAATGTTAGGATCATGTTCTCATACCATTATGATCATGATTGTGATTATGTATCTCCATTTTTTACCCTCATTGAGGATCTAGGATATCACATTCTTATGTTTCTTATTCGCACATAATGAATATATGTATTACGTATGATCTACAAGGGAGGGTTTCTAGTGATGAATAACTTAGTGAGTGATAATGATGTTCTTCTATGAATGAGTTGTTTTTAATAAAAATTATCCATGGAACTAAACTATTAACGCCCTTTGTAATATTTGTTTTTAATAAAATAAATATACATATATTAATATGATATATTTATAAATGAAAATATAGGGTAGATATTGTAACGCCCCGACCCCAGCTACCCAGAGTCGGTGCATTACTTCGTAACATTGGCATGATCACAAAAGATCAAGTCTCGAAAGACCGATTAGTTTAGTAGCCTTGGAAACACTAGATACATTCGTAAATGTTACATTACATCATAAAGTGAAAAACTACAATAACAAAGTCTCCATAGTCCACACTCATATCCTCTTCTGACTATCCCTGCAGGTCATTCATAAAATACTTCTTCACATCCTGGAAAATATTAAAACATTGAAAGGGGTGAGCTCAGATGCTCAGTAAGGATAACAATATTGCGGAAGCTTTCATAAATAAACATTAACATTTAAGTCAATGTATAACTAAAACAAAGGCCTTTTAAACATGAACTTCAACATAATATGGCAAAAGTAAAATGAGATAATGCCATTTACTTCATCACATGGATATTCTACTGGTCGAATAATCACATGCAATATCAATAACCACTTTCATAATGAGGGAATGTATAATGCCAGAAATTCTGAAACACTTTGTCAAGGCCTCGGCCAAGACGTCTAAAATGATTAAGGCCTCGGCCAAAACCATAAATCAAATTGGGAAAGGGCCTCGGCCAATTCCACGTCTAGTTGTCTCATGAGACCTACCGATGCATCGAGGAGCTATAGCGGGCTCCACCCGTCACATATTAAGTCCAATACATTCCTCATATGAATAGGTTTAAACATATCATAAACCATAACATAATCATATCACATAAAACATGCATAAAGGAAACATAACATTTCCACATTTCAATCACAAGATATCAATACAACACATTGATATAATAAAAACGCTTTCAAAACCATTTTCAATACCAAAATAAAAGAAAGTTAAAACTTTGTATTTAGTTTTCATTAAAAAAAATGATGGCTTGTATAGGAAGCCGAAACTCAAATAATGGTCACGGCGGCGGAGAAGTCGTTGTCGCCGCATAAGTATGGAAAGAAAAACATTCCCTTTTGTCGTTTAGTAAAACGCTTCATATAAAAAAGATTCCTTTTGAATAAACGTAAAAGTCAAAGGGGTTTATACACCGTATAAAAGTAAGTTGTGTATAAAACCAAATATGCCTCAATGAAAGGAGATTGAGACGAAGTCCGTAAAAAGATCATTTTTAAAATAAAATAGATCTATTATGTGTATTCACTATAGGTACACATACATAAAGTAAAAATACAAAATAGGACATAATAACATCATGACATAATTTGAAAGTAGGAGATTAACCCATAGAATGGAAGTTGGGTTAAGAAGTTCCCTTACCTTGTGTCCGACTTGACTCAACCGTTCTTTAACCTCCTGAATAATAAACTAGAGTTAATATATACCTTATTAAGAACCATTTTAAATTTCATTATCCTTTTTATATCACTTATTACAATGTTATGAACATTATGTAATTATTTAAGTTAATAACGGTCGTTTTGTCGATCTTTGGTACATGAGTCAACAATAAACTTCTTATAATTATAAGTTGTTCATGTGGTGAAATATCCATTATATCCAGAATTATATTAATGATGTAGATATCATATATATCATATATATACAGTATATACATTCATTTATAATATTACGTAACATTTAGAGGTAAGAAATGAAATGCACCGTTCATGGAGACGGTAAGCCGTACGTACGCATGAACGCTACTTTCATTTCTATTTCGTATTTAATGGAACGAAGTCATAATGATATAAATGTATAATATAATTCCAGTATAATATAGTGTATAATACCATTTACTCCATCCTTTATACATCCCACATATGGCATTAACGATTCAAATCACTTTGAGGGGGCGGTAGTCCGCACTTCCTAAAATGAAATTATCGCGTTTTACCCATAATGGAAATCATAAAGTAAGCCATAAATGAGAAATACAGAAGCATAAGTAAAACATAAACACATTATATATCATATATAAATATAGTGACATCTTAATGGCCACCTTTGGAGGTGTTATATGAGTGTTGAACAATCATCGTTTCGTGAGGCAGAAATTCGCCATCCACAGAAACCGTATGTTCTTTAACCATTAGATGTAGGTGTGTGTAAGTGTAGCTCGAATCCTTATTATAACAACATCCTAGTATATTGAGGATACTGGTGTTGTTACAAAAGAAATGAATAAAAAGAGTTTAGGGGGTTGGAGAAGAAAAATAAAACAAAACAACATTAGAAAAGACATTACCTCAAAATCGGGTAACTCTTTTTGATTTGAGCTAAAGGCTTCCTTGGGAAGAGTTCTGCCCAAAGTGAGGTTTCTAGGAGTAAGGGAGGAATGTTGGGAGAGTATTTGGGCAGAGGTTGGCCGAGCCAAATGGCTTGAAAGTGAAAATGAAGTGGGAGAGGTGGGGGCCTTTTATAAGTGGAGAGGAGGGGCACTTTTGGAAAGATTGAAATGTTACATTATTTCAAAATGCTTTTCGGATTCTAAAGGTCCCACACTTATATAATTCGAGGCTAAGGTGATAAGGTTTCGAAATCTCCTCATCCAATTGGCTTTGGACAAGTGTAAGCCTTGGATTTTACATTATCTATTCATTTTATTAAAATCGTTAAATAATGAGGTCATCGCTGCATCATAATGATGTCATAAATAATTTAATTTATTTAATGTCTAAAAATTATAAAAAAAATACTATGATGTAGGAAATCTTTTTATCTTTCTAATGAATATTTATAGTCAAAATTTGGACTTGTGTAACCCTACTTAAAAATTGTTTTAGTAAAACAATTTATGTTAGTGTCATTTTCACTTTAACATTAAATAAAAAGTAATTTATGTTATTTCCCTACAAAAGTGGATCCATGGGGTCCCCAAGTTAGGCCATGGCTTGTCTTGGTCGGCCATGACACAACCAATGAGGTTGGGACATGTGTCTAGGTCATTTAATATTATTAAAGTATTATTTATACCTTAAACTACCCTAATTACCACTAATCGCGATTAAGAACTTAATAAGTTACTATTCACCAAAAAATTATTTTTATCCCATTGAACCACATTTTACTTCTTAATGACAACCATGTATGTCGGATTTTTGAAAATCAAATCACAGAAGTGGTAATATTTCATTTAAACGAAAAATCAGTTATTTAACAACCACTTAGTGGTTTCACTATTCATCAAAAATTGAAGTTTTTCAGAATAAGGCCAAAATTTCACCCTAAGCTATAATTGATATTCCGAATTGAAAAATGATGTCTATTTTACAAAATTCCAAACATATTAGTTGCATTAATTAATTTTATAATTAATTCCCGCTGTCACAACAAATAGCGTGTTTTTAAGAAACAATTTATATCAAAAGATTGGCAATTGTTTATGTCCAATTTCAATGTTAAATTAATTCTAATGACCACCATTGGATAAAATGGTAAAAATATATTCTAATTATACTCTAAAACCACTCAATAGTATAATTTATCACTATGAATTATTTTGATTAAAAAAGTTGTTTTAAGTATTTTTCACTGTTCATAAAAATTTTGAAGTTCTCAGAAAATTACAAAAAATTCAACATAGGTTAATTTCAATATTAGGAATACAAAAATGAAGTCCATTTTGAAATATAAAATTTCTATAATTTTAAAAAGTGGTTATTACTATTCATAACGGCTACTTTGATTTGTCGCGATGTTTTAGAACTCGAAGTTGCGTACAATGCAAGCTATTGCATTATTGAAAGAGAGGCGTATCGTGGAAGCTCGGGGTGTTACATTCTCCCCTCCTTCAATAAATTGCATCCTCGCAATTTGATATAAGAGGGTGAAAATAGAAAATACCTTTGTGGAAAACCCACATCGGAAATAAGGTTAATAAAATTTAGCCTTAATAAGAGGGAAAATGGAAATAAGAAAGTCACCCCCAAATTATGATCTCGATAAGGAGAACATTGGTGGAAATTAAAGACATATAATTGGAGGAAAAACGTAAATATTTGTAGGGAGTGATTGAGGTCATCAATCACAATCAACTGTCAAATTGAGGGCCTCAAAGCCTTCAATCTATGTTGATTTAAAATGTCTTCAGTTCAACAAAACATAAGGTATTAGGATAACACATTTTATTTTATTTTTTTAATATCCCTTTACTAAAGTTTAAGAATTAATTTATTCATTGAATAAGAGATAGGTATATATATATTTATGCTTGACAATTAGAGTTTCAACCTTCAACTCATCTTTCACTCAAAATGATAATAGAACTCAAAAATATTATACTTATCCTAATTGTATAAGGTTCCAAATATTAACACATATTATTTAGATTAGTAAAATTATTTTGTAATAACCAGGGACTTCCTGTAGGCTAGTGGTAGGAAATAAAGGCTTGTCGCACTATGGTTGTGGGTTCGATTCCTGCATCTTTGTCCGACGCGACGGGTTATGCCCCACCCTGCAGGTTGTCCTTTTCATAAAACTATAGTATTCCAAGAATAATATCCAGAAAATTTTTAACCTTAAATTTACTATCCAAGGTTCAACTTAATCCACTCCAACCTTTATAGTTATCCAAAATACCTCTATCCAGACTTTCTCTAAAAGGTCTCTTAATTCCAAAATCAATTTATCAGATTCCCCAAACAAATATTAGTTTCTCTTATTGTCACATACTAAAAATATGATTACCTTAATCATATTAAAACCTTACTGAAATCAAAAAGTACTGCAGTACAATCCTTATATAGATCACATTTTTCTAATAACCAGAATATAATCCATGAGTCCAAAAGCCCCAATACATTAGTTATTCTGCTTCAACTGTAGTAATAGCATAAGATTGTCCTTGATCCCTTGGCCTTTTCTGAGGTAAGTTTCCTTGACGCTTAGGACATTCATTTGCATAATGACCCATTTCTCTACAATTGTAGCATTCAACTTTGACAGCCTCTTTCTTTCCCTTGCAATCACGAGCCTGGTGACCCTTTTCTCCACATTTATAACAAACTCCCATTCCTTTTAGGCAAGTACCAGGGTGATTCTTCCCACAATTATCACATACTAGAAAATCCTTCTTTCCCTTTTTCCCTTTATCTGTCTCTTGTTCCACCGTTCTCTTCTTCTCTTGCTTTACTTTGTTGTCATAAGACTTAGAGAATTCCTTTTCTGTCTTGATAGCACACGAGACAATATCTTCGTATGATGAGAAGGATTGTGATACCAAAGCTCGACGGAGAAATGGTTTTAACCCATCAAAGAAACGATCAATCTTACTCCTTGGGTTACGTATGTAATCTGCAGCATACCTTGCTAACCTTGTAAAGTTAGCCTCATACTTTGCGACATTCTCATCCTCCTTCTGCCTCAGACTCAGAAATTGCCTTTCCATATCTGCTCGATGGTCACGAGGAAAGTATTTTTCTAAGAAAAGCTCTTTGAACTCCCTCCATTCCATATTCGATATGTCATCATCTTCCTTTGTGTTTTGAATCAGCGACCACCACTGATCGGCATCTCCAGTGAGGCGGTAAACTGCCATGACAACCTTCTCCCTTTCACTACTCCCCAAGGCATGGAATATTTTCTCTAAGGAATTTATCCATTGCTCAGCTACTATAGGATTTGTACTCCCATTAAAGGTTGGTGGTTGTTGCCTCATGAAACGATCTAGCATTGATCCTCCACGTTGCGGATCAGGGTGCTCCATACGAGTAAGGTTATTATTCATAACCTGAGTGAGTTGTCCCAGTATGGTAATAAGTTGATCAGCACCAGTTGTATCTCCAGATCCACAATAATTATCTTGAGCAGGAGGGCAATCCCTACACGGAGTTCGTGCATTGATACAGTTTCCATTCCTTCTACTAGGCGCCATTTCTAAACAATGGCATAAACCAGATTAGTTTATGAATCAAAATACATAATTCCATACTTGTAAAACACTTTACATAAATTGAACTATTTATGGATATAATCCATAATCATAAAAAGAAATGTTTTATTTGAGGAAGTATATACTCATAACCCTTCATAGTGGTTTGTAAATAAAATGAGAATTATCCTAAGCATATCCCCCGGGAGTGTCGTAACCAAGAGTGCAGCAAGGCCCGTTGTCGTGCACCAGTTCCCGTTCGAGTCTAGCTCAAAGCGGTGTTTTCGGGTTTTAACCCTAGGTACATCTGTGCCAGAGCCGCCTCTACCTGCTCGTATCCAGATAGGGATGTATTGCTCGGAAAACTCATAACATCTCTATAATACCAAAATTCTAGGAAGTTCTTCTATACTAATCCTCAAAGTCTATCTTTGGGCTATGTGCTCTAATCAGAGTTTATCTAAATCTAGCTTCCAAGGTTAGTACTAAACTGCCTCTGATACCAACTGTAACGCCCCGACCCCAGCTACCCAGAGTCGGTGCATTACTTCGTAACATTGGCATGATCACAAAAGATCAAGTCTCGAAAGACCGATTAGTTTAGTAGCCTTGGAAACACTAGATACATTCGTAAATGTTACATTACATCATAAAGTGAAAAACTACAATAACAAAGTCTCCATAGTCCACACTCATATCCTCTTCTGACTATCCCTGCAGGTCATTCATAAAATACTTCTTCACATCCTGGAAAATATTAAAACATTGAAAGGGGTGAGCTCAGATGCTCAGTAAGGATAACAATATTGCGGAAGCTTTCATAAATAAACATTAACATTTAAGGCAATGTATAACTAAAACAAAGGCCTTTTAAACATGAACTTCAACATAATATGGCAAAAGTAAAATGAGATAATGCCATTTACTTCATCACATGGATATTCTACTGGTCGAATAATCACATGCAATATCAATAACCACTTTCATAATGAGGGAATTTATAATGCCAGACATTCTGAAACACTTTGTCAAGGCCTCGGCCAAGACGTCTAAAATGATTAAGGCCTCGGCCAAAACCATAAATCAAATTGGGAAAGGGCCTCGGCCAATTCCACGTCTAGTTGTCTCATGAGACCTACCGATGCATCGAGGAGCTATAGCGGGCTCCACCCGTCACATATTAAGTCCAATACATTCCTCATATGAATAGGTTTAAACATATCATAAACCATAACATAATCATATCACATAAAACATGCATAAAGGAAACATAACATTTCCACATTTCAATCACAAGATATCAATACAACACATTGATATAATAAAAACGCTTTCAAAACCATTTTCAATACCAAAATAAAAGAAAGTTAAAACTTTGTATTTAGTTTTCATTAAAAAAAATGATGGCTTGTATAGGAAGCCGAAACTCAAATAATGGTCACGGCGGCGGAGAAGTCGTTGTCGCCGCATAAGTATGGAAAGAAAAACATTCCCTTTTGTCGTTTAGTAAAACGCTTCATATAAAAAAGATTCCTTTTGAATAAACGTAAAAGTCAAAGGGGTTTATACACCGTATAAAAGTAAGTTGTGTATAAAACCAAATATGCCTCAATGAAAGGAGATTGAGACGAAGTCCGTAAAAAGATCATTTTTAAAATAAAATAGATCTATTATGTGTATTCACTATAGGTACACATACATAAAGTAAAAATACAAAATAGGACATAATAACATCATGACATAATTTGAAAGTAGGAGATTAACCCATAGAATGGAAGTTGGGTTAAGAAGTTCCCTTACCTTGTGTCCGACTTGACTCAACCGTTCTTTAACCTCCTGAATAATAAACTAGAGTTAATATATACCTTATTAAGAACCATTTTAAATTTCATTATCCTTTTTATATCACTTATTACAATGTTATGAACATTATGTAATTATTTAAGTTAATAACGGTCGTTTTGTCGATCTTTGGTACATGAGTCAACAATAAACTTCTTATAATTATAAGTTGTTCATGTGGTGAAATATCCATTATATCCAGAATTATATTAATGATGTAGATATCATATATATCATATATATACAGTATATACATTCATTTATAATATTACGTAACATTTAGAGGTAAGAAATGAAATGCACCGTTCATGGAGACGGTAAGCCGTACGTACGCATGAACGCTACTTTCATTTCTATTTCGTATTTAATGGAACGAAGTCATAATGATATAAATGTATAATATAATTCCAGTATAATATAGTGTATAATACCATTTACTCCATCCTTTATACATCCCACATATGGCATTAACGATTCAAATCACTTTGAGGGGGCGGTAGTCCGCACTTCCTAAAATGAAATTATCGCGTTTTACCCATAATGGAAATCATAAAGTAAGCCATAAATGAGAAATACAGAAGCATAAGTACAACATAAACACATTATATATCATATATAAATATAGTGACATCTTAATGGCCACCTTTGGAGGTGTTATATGAGTGTTGAACAATCATCGTTTCGTGAGGCAGAAATTCGCCATCCACAGAAACCGTATGTTCTTTAACCATTAGATGTAGGTGTGTGTAAGTGTAGCTCGAATCCTTATTATAACAACATCCTAGTATATTGAGGATACTGGTGTTGTTACAAAAGAAATGAATAAAAAGAGTTTAGGGGGTTGGAGAAGAAAAATAAAACAAAACAACATTAGAAAAGACATTACCTCAAAATCGGGTAACTCTTTTTGATTTGAGCTAAAGGCTTCCTTGGGAAGAGTTCTGCCCAAAGTGAGGTTTCTAGGAGTAAGGGAGGAATGTTGGGAGAGTATTTGGGCAGAGGTTGGCCGAGCCAAATGGCTTGAAAGTGTAAATGAAGTGGGAGAGGTGGGGGCCTTTTATAAGTGGAGAGGAGGGGCAATTTTGGAAAGATTGAAATGTTACATTATTTCAAAATGCTTTTCGGATTCTAAAGGTCCCACACTTATATAATTCGAGGCTAAGGTGATAAGGTTTCGAAATATCCTCATCCAATTGGCTTTGGACAAGTGTAAGCCTTGGATTTTACATTATCTATTCATTTTATTAAAATCGTTAAATAATGAGGTCATCGCTGCATCATAATGATGTCATAAATAATTTAATTTATTTAATGTCTAAAAATTATAAAAAAAATACTATGATGTAGGAAATCTTTTTAGCTTTCTAATGAATATTTATAGTCAAAATTTGGACTTGTTTAACCCTACTTAAAAATTGTTTTAGTAAAACAATTTATGTTAGTGTCATTTTCACTTTAACATTAAATAAAAAGTAATTTATGTTATTTCCCTACAAAAGTGGATCCATGGGGTCCCCAAGTTAGGCCATGGCTTGTCTTGGTCGGCCATGACACAACCAATGAGGTTGGGACATGTGTCTAGGTCATTTAATATTATTAAAGTATTATTTATACCTTAAACTACCCTAATTACCACTAATCGCGATTAAGAACTTAATAAGTTACTATTCACCAAAAAATTATTTTTATCCCATTGAACCACATTTTACTTCTTAATGACAACCATGTATGTCGGATTTTTGAAAATCAAATCACAGAAGTGGTAATATTTCATTTAAACGAAAAATCAGTTATTTAACAACCACTTAGTGGTTTCACTATTCATCAAAAATTGAAGTTTTTCAGAATAAGGCCAAAATTTCACCCTAAGCTATAATTGATATTCCGAATTGAAAAATGATGTCTATTTTACAAAATTCCAAACATATTAGTTGCATTAATTAATTTTATAATTAATTCCCGCTGTCACAACAAATAGCGTGTTTTTAAGAAACAATTTATATCAAAAGATTGGCAATTGTTTATGTCCAATTTCAATGTTAAATTAATTCTAATGACCACCATTGGATAAAATGGTAAAAATATATTCTAATTATAATCTAAAACCACTCAATAGTATAATTTATCACTATGAATTATTTTGATTAAAAAAGTTGTTTTAAGTATTTTTCACTGTTCATAAAAATTTTGAAGTTCTCAGAAAATTACAAAAAATTCAACATAGGTTAATTTCAATATTAGGAATACAAAAATGAAGTCCATTTTGAAATATAAAATTTCTATAATTTTAAAAAGTGGTTATTACTATTCATAACGGCTACTTTGATTTGTCGCGATGTTTTAGAACTCGAAGTTGCGTACAATGCAAGCTATTGCATTATTGAAAGAGAGGCGTATCGTGGAAGCTCGGGGTGTTACAGATATAGTTGGTATCAAAGGAAAGGTTTAGATATCCATTGGAAACTAGGTTGAGAAATCTCTTGTAAAATCCCTTAAGAGAAACCTAGATATAAGTGAACATATTATGTTATGGTTAGGAATATATTATGTGTTTTTTATCAATACATCCTAGTATTGATACAACAAGTCAGCATTGTCCTAGAACAGATGTACCAAGTTGAAAAAACACAAAAAAAACTTTATTTTGATATACTCAACCTGGAACTGGTGAATGAAAATGAGCCTTACTATGTACTAGGTGTGACACTATTGGGGGACATTATATTCTAAGTCAACATTTTCATTATGAAAATTTATGAAGTATTTTTAACTAAGGATGGTCTTAGATGGCCTATGTTAAACCTAAGGTGTTATAGATTAGAATTATATAAGTAATTCCTCTTAATTACTAGTTTTTACCATTGTGATTAGTGTCTCTAACAACATGCTTATAGGTTATAGTAAATATATGGAACCTAGAGGAACCACAATAATGATGATTTTCATAGATATTAAAATGATTGTATTCCTAAGAAACTGAATTTTTTGGGAGCTATAACTAAGAATCTTATTGATATGCTCACACAATTTTCTCAAGCTATAAAAAACACTAGACTCTAAAATGATAGAAAATGGAAGAAAATCCTTTTGAAAATTTCAATATTTAATGTAAACCTTTTTTCAATGGGTCTCTTAATCCATTAGTTTATTAGAAATGTATAAGTACCACTGAATTGATATTTCCAATTATTCAATGTTTGTAACATAAGAAATTCATTTTAGATGTATATTATTTAGTTGGAGAATAAAACCGGTGGTGGAATCTAATCAAGAATATGAGGTCACTTTTTGAAATTGACTCCTTGGATTGGGATGGGTTCAAGAAAATATTTTTCAATAAGTAATTTCCTAGTATTATTCATATAAAAATGGTGTAGTTTTCATGATAAAGAAAAGGGATGATGAATTTTTGGAACCATTGAAGGAAATTTCATACGACTTGTGTGGTAAAATTCAGGATTTATCATCCAAACAAAAAGTAAGGATGATCAATTCATTATGGGATTACATAATTTTCTAAAAAGTGGTTTATCCATATGATAATTTTTTAGATAAAATGAAATTATAGGATGTTTCATTATGTTGGAAATGGAGGTTAGAGTTACACATCAATCTCATGGGTTTGATAAGATGATAAAGATGAAATTCATTAGTAAATATAATAAGAAAAGAGAATGTAATATTAACATTCCTTTATTATCAATGTGTGGAAAGAATAATAGAGGAAATTGTCTACATGGGAATATATATTTTTTATTTTTGGAAGGACTCACATCATGAATTTGACTATCAAAGTGGTGGGAAAATGTTGATTAATGATACGACTAGAGTGAGATCCAAAAAATGATCCTACAACACTTCAGTGATTTTTCATGACCCTATTCCACAATGTTATCCCTTTGAGGCTGGAAATGATGAAAGTGAGATAATGACTCCTAGGTCCTGCCTCCAGTTGGCCTCAGATTGGCGACTAGAACAAAGGTTGTTCAAATCTCACAATATGCGAGGCATTACCCTTTTTTTGAAAAATATATAAATTAAGAGATATTATGGATCATACACAAAGAAACATTAAGAAACAATTTAAGAGAAATATAAAACCATCCTACATGCCTGTTTAACAAATAGAATAATTAAAATAATAAAATCTCCAAGGAAAAATACCCAATGAAGAGCTGAGCACTGACATGAAAACTATCCGGATCCCAACTAGTAGGGTCCATAACGGCCCATGAAATCATCCTTGAAACATGAAAGAATATTATATACATAGGGTGAGAAAAAAATTATACTCATTAAGAAAACCAAAGTCTCTTGTGCATAAGTGAAAGAGGAAAAATAATGCACCGATGATAAAAGAAAATAACAAAGCGTCACCTATGAAAGTATACTAACCATCACTACCTCACAGGGCATAGTCACCAAATAATTATATTCATGTAAAATAAAATCAGGAACATCAGTGATGGGGTACCCCAGACCACATTCCCACTAATTAATCACTGTCACACCAAAATGTCAAACATCTTATCCCTCCCACATCTTCCAAACATACCACTTCGCAACCTACAGACACACACCTGGTCCCAACTACCACATCGTTACAATAGAGTCATGAGACACAAATGACATCAAATCCTTCCCTCTAACACTTGGTCAAAAAACCATGTCACATCCTACCCGCTGACACCTAGGACACACACCACATCACATCCCGCCAGAAAAAACCTTGGAAAATACAAAATCACTTCATAATGAAAACTTTGAAAGAAGAAAACATATCATCTCGAAGACACTTGGGAATGGACAAATAGACTGCACACTTGGGAATATCAAACTACAATCTGACTGAGTAATAGTGGAGTATCACTTCCTACAAGAAGGATTAGGGAAGATCTGGTGGCCGTCCATTTATACCCCCACTAGGATGTTCAGGAAATACACACTCCCCCATGAAAATGTGGGTGTTTGGAAAATAGTTCCCAACTAGGGAGGGATGTATATAGAAATAACAAGGAAAATACATGTATATCCATATATGATACCAAACACTCAGCAATGTGTTTCCAGTTAAATATCTAACTCAAAACACTACCAATGTTTTTTCTACCTCTTTATGTAAAACACCACACTAAAAGCCACAAATACAATTCCTATTCCGAACCAATTTAATCAACCATTTCCATTCCATTAATACAACCAACCCATGTCAGTACATGAAAAATTAATATATTATTTAGTTACTCTTTCATTTAATTATTCCATCATTAACTGGAGAACTACCAATCACTTCCCAGAGTACTCCACATCACAGAAACCATTCATGGAGAAACTCCAAGAGAATTACCCATACCAACCATCACCATCCTTCTTCAAGGGAATCCCTACTAATCCATCCATGCACAAATTATTAGATGAAATACCATCCCCTAAACAGTTTCACATGAATACTGCACAACAATTCTCATCCATCCCATAATCAATCAACCTCTCAACCTAAGATTCCATTACACCACCAAAACCCTTCTACAGCACACAACCATGCGTAGAACCTCACCACAGAACAAACCATATAAACAACACACACACACATCACATAACTTCACATACCTAGGCATTAAAAAAAGTCCATATTTAATAAGGTATCCCTTATTTAGATTCACTTATTAATTCAGGGGTTATCACAAAAAATAGTGTCATCTTGGGTCATCAACTCATTAGAAAAATATAATTTATGAATAAATTCCACATGTAAGTGTCCCATAGGAACCATACAATATTCATTCAATAATATATTTATTGCGTAAAAAAATCCATCAACAACCACCATTTTTTGCTGGGCATGAATTCTAAACAATTAAAATATAATAACACAATATCAATGTTGTAATGGGATGAGAAAACCCCCATATTCCCCGCAATTTCAATTAAATGATTCTTTGTCATTAATTATGATGGCACAACCATAATTCACAGGGAAACAAATGTTAAACCCCTTCAGCATGATGCTCAACATGGTGAAAAAAATGAAATCTGACTTTGAGGGAGTTTCAACATTCTTCACATGAGACGAAATTAGGTAACAAACCTCTGATCCCCCCCCCCCACAATCTGTATCCATTTGAGGATGTCACGGGACCACCACACCAAAAAAAACTAGGAGAAACCCCAATAAGAACATGGGTAAGGAAATTCCATTGCACGTTGAGAATATATCTATGAAAATGAGATCAATCCAATATAAATTCTTATAAAACAAATGGAAACAACACATTCAATCACCACATATTTCCAAAAAAATAGACACAGAGATGAATGTATTGAAGAGGGTGGAAGAGGTCTCTAATAACCCTTTAGAGAGTATAGGGTTTTAGTAAATCGATATGAACAAAAAAACACTACCGAATGAATGAAATAATGGCCAGTAAGAAATGTTAAAAAAAAATTAATTGGGGTATTACACAACATGTAATACCCATTCATCCCGTATAGTACTCGGGGATTAGTTTTTTCCAAAGAATGCATCACCCCTTGATTTATTTTATTTTTAAAATTCGGAAATAGTAAATGCTATGAAACTTTATAGAAAAGACGTGAAACATAATTTCATATCATGTAATCCTGTTTCACGACATTTAATCCCATAATTTTCATACACTAGTAGCCGAGATTCACAAGGATTGTATGAGCCTCCCCTGAACCTCTCCAACAACCAAAAGCCTACACAGTAATGAACCAGGAGTAAACAAAGCATTACATCAGATACCTCTCAATTGATTCTCATCCTCGTGAATCCAAAATCAAGCCCATATGAATAGGTTTCTGAACAACCACCACACAAGATACCTACAAAGATTCCCCCTACTCTTGAAACACTACTAATAACCAAATACATCAATTCTTAACAATAAATCACCCTGTGTTTTTTCTATGATGGAGTGGGAACCTCCACATCCAAGAAATCCTCCCCTTCCATCTACAAACTAGGCCTCCCCATATCAACCAAATGAACTTGAAACATAGCACAATAGCACAACAACCATGTCATATCGAACACACGAATTAGGGAATATCATCCTCCATGTCAAGATAATATACACTATGGGATATACTAACTCGCCTATAAGAGTTTAATCACATAACCATTAATTTTTCTCAATTAAGAATCAAGACATCCCATTTTCGGATGTCAGGACTATATCACACATCAAACCACAAACATCCAAAACCAAGAAAACAGCTCATCTGATATAAAACAATGTTCAAACACTACATTAAAAGGAAATGAAAAACATAGAAAAACCCAAAAAAGATATAGGTACTTGGAATGCTTCTGCATTTCTCAGTCCCAAGTACTCTCCCACAGGCCACCATACCTGCACAACACAAGAACTAAAGGAATGGTCTGTCCTCGTACCTCCTTCTCTCAATGATCATGGATCTCCACTTGCAACTCGAGAAACTTCATATTTTCCTCGATATCCAACACTCTCTAGTCAAGGACATGTGATTCATCATGATGATACTGAAAAAGAAGGGATCCATGAAATACTTCAATGATTCTCTTCAACTATAGAAGAAATTCCAACTAGTTTTCCACCTCACCAACTAACCCCGACAACTAAAAGCTCCAAAAAACCATGGTAAATGATTACTCTCACTATCAAAAATCTACTTCACACATTGAGGGGAGTCATTCAAGAACCCATGTTCCCCAATCACAAACTCCCTTTCCACTTTTGTGATTGTAATACTATGTATTATGGTTTTTTTCTTCATTCATACTCTTATGATCAAGATGATCCTTTTCGGTTGTGCTCTGCACCAGATTCGGAACAATAACAGTTGTCTCCCAAACCTCTGTCTAACAGAAAGGGGAATGAAATGGTATTCCACACACAGACTCAAATTAATCCACGAAAATGGGATTGGATATCTATTATTATATTTAAATTATATAAAATAATGTTTTCATAACCATGATCCACCAATGTCCAAGACGCATGCCACAACTTATCCTTGAGTGTCTGGATAGTCCACTCTATTTTCCTATCCACCTGATGGTGGAAATAATTTATGAGGCATAACTAGGCTCCAAAAGAATGATGTAGTACCCTCTAGACATGTGAGATAAACTACGTGTTTTGATAATAGATAATGGTTCTTGGAACTCTTTGAAACTACACCACTTTATCCACATACATCCTGTCCAGGTCATTAATTGCACCTAATCCCTTGATCAATATGAAGTGGGATGATTTCTTTAATTTATCCACTATCACCCTGATAGTACCAAAACCTCCTTGATCCCTGGTTAACCATGTGATGAAATCCATTAGTATTTTATCCCATTTCCTCTCAAGAAAAACCTAGGTCTTCAATAAACCACATGGAACACGGTGCTTGACATTCATCTGTTGGAAAACCAATCACATCACCACAAACACCACCACAACCCATTTCATCATGAGTCACCAAAACTACCTCCTTAAGCAACAATATTTATTATAAACTCCTCAATTCACCACCAAGGTTGAGTTATGGAACTCATGATAGAACCCCTCAAGAATTTCAACTAGAATGAACAAATTTCCATTGCTCATCACATCTTCCTTGGAGTCTCCCCACTATGGCTCCTCAACTATCTGAAATAGAGAATACTGCACCATCACCTGAATAAACAACCTCTAAAACCATATACCTATTCTTATGAGTGTAGGGAATCCAACACCTCTATTTCTATCCATGCATGCAATGAATCCCGAACAACCTCCTTCCATGACTTCTTCTCAAAGAATTGGCCAAAACATTCCCCTTTTATAAGATATAGGATATCATTAAATCAAAGACTTAAGGAAACTGAATCCACATCCATAGTTGTAAATTAAAATCATGGTATGAGAAGATAAAACTCAATATCTTGTGATTTTTGAAGCCCACAAAGTGCTCCCTAGTGAGGTAATTTCATCAAAATGTTAGTGTGAACACTACTGATGATAACTCCAGATTGTGGGTGGTATAGTTTCATTCATGAGGATGAAAATATGTAGACCCATAAGAGTTACCTTCTCACTATAGAATCCCCCTGCATCCTAAAACTAGATAGAAAGAATCAAAAAACACCTCGAACATCACCCCTTCTTCTAGAAACTATGTCACTGGGGTACTATCAAATGTCACCTTTATGAAACTGAACACTTCTTATAATAATGTCGTCCACCCAAATGCTTGGTCCCACCAATTCAAACCTGTAAAAAAACCAAAAATTGAGATAAATCTGGAAAAAACCACTGATTAAAGCCTAGAAGAAAAAGTAAAATATGAAATTATTCTATGTTCTTGGGTGCTTACCAAGAAGCAATTTCTTTGTCAATTCATGGGTCAACTTCCTCACACTACAGAGACACCACATGCCTAAGGATATTTCCCAATCCTGTCTAGTAATTTCACATGGAAAACATTCCACAGGGATGGTGGCATCGAAGAACCTACAAGACAGTTGTGATATGATTTCAATGTTCCTCCTTTTAATTTTAGTAGATTAAGACATTATTGATGAACAAGACAAAAAAAGATTCAGGTACTCTAAAAAATAGAATTCATATGTCTCATGAACATGGCTAGTGCGTTAACAACACTGACATCCATAACCATGTACTCGAAGTGCTTATACCTTCATCTGTGGGTAATCTTCTGGATATCTCCCTTCTTCAGCCTCAACTAGTGATATTCACACCATAGACCATTCTTAGAAAACCAACTCACCCGTCTTAGCTAGACAAATAGATCATCTATTATTGGTAGAGTGTAATTGTTCTTGGTCTTCAAATGATTCGTCCTCTGGTAGTCTATGTACAACCTCATACCACCATATTCCTTCTTTTCAAATAACAATGGTTCATCAAATGGGGAAAATGGGATAGATAAATCCCTTCTTCATCAGTACATCTACCTAAATCCCCCACTCCCGTATCTCAGAAGGTGTCATCAGATAAGGATCCTTCAAAATTGTATATGCACTGAGATATATGTCAATTAGAAAATCAACAACATGTAGAGTGGGTAGAGTCACAACCTCATAAATGGAAAACATACAAAAACTCTCCAACGACCATGGAAAACTCCAACATATCAAAATACACTAATCGCACTATAATATTAGATAAAAAGGAAAGGTGGGGATCCACACACCGACTGACCACCTAAAAATCTCACTCACCAACAGAATCCCCACGTAGGCCATCCAAATAGTAAAACATGAATCTTTTTTGAGAGATATATATAATAGAACATACTAAATATAAATAATAGATGATGAGGATGTGATTATATTCTTGCATCTATAATAATAAGAGAACTCCATGGGACTGATGTAGTCTAATCATCTGCCTACACCCCTGACATGAAATAAACATGTTGTTTGGCCTCAGACTGGTGTACAAAACAATAGGAAAACATGAATCCCCTCTATGTATATTAATAAGGAATGGCCTAGAGTAGGAGAAAAAAAGGATTGTAAAGCTATTAAATCAAACAAGGCACAAGAAAGATTACTATACAATTTGATAGTACCTCTGTTGATCTATGGCCCTACTGGAAATGTTGCATGTAACTGACCATGCTGATATCCCATATATCATTGACGATGACCACCTCCATTGCTAAACATAGGATAGGGTGCCTAAACACAAATATCATCTTGAGGCCAGGATCAACCTACTCCATCTCCCCTCAGTGAAAAAAAACCCTGTTATCCATACTGTTGAAACTGTCTCACCAACAACTTCTACTAAGGTTGATGTAAAGCCCACCCACCCACACCAAATTGGGCTTGAGAAACCACTAGCACTCGGCTTTGATGATAGTTTTGATCCACACAGAAGAAACACATCAGCTCACATCCCATGGGAAAGGAATAGAGGCTATTGACACTAAATGGCATGTAAGGGAGCTGACGATGTTTTATCCTCGATGTTCGAAACCTCATCGGTATTGGTGATTGAGACATTCCACTGAAAACATTAAATCTCAATGAACTTTGTTGGTTCACCTATCATGGTACATATTTTTTCAAGTGCATCGGATCGATCAACTAAAAATTCGTTTGAATCCTATGATACACTAACAATGTAAAAGGAGTAACAATATAATTGATAAAAGAGTGCAGTGCCTCGTCAAGATATCTCACATGATACTCCTCATTTGAAAAATATCCGGGATAAATGAATAAGATGATGAACATGATCTAAAGCTCCCAAACTAATAAACACCCTTCCAATGGGATAGTATCTTCTGTCACTTCCCATCCTTCATAGTCAAAGAAATGAAATATTCTTAGAACTCTATTTGGAAGTTAACCCAAAAGAAGAATTATTCCTTTATCTCCCATAGATATATCATCCATCAATATTATAAAACACCCCACATCAAACAAACTACCAAAGGAAACCTTTACTCTGTCAGCGACCGTATTAGATTAAAGGAAATATACTATTCCTCTAGGTAATCATCTATCTCAATATTAGAGAAAATTCCCTAATAGTTTCCCAACACATTCCACTTGAAGTTACGCCACACTATCTAACACGAATCATCTTTCATAGCCGGATCAACCCTACGCCGATCTTCCATATTAGATTTATGAACCTCTAATGCCTGATACAAACATGGACAATGACCAAGATCCATAGATAAAAGATAAACAATGATTTCTTAAGACTGAGTAATATTTAATATTATAAAAAAACAATTTAATTCATTTTTTACTATTTTACCATCCCATGTAAATCCAATTCAAACAAGAACACAATTTATTTTAATTCCTATATCTTTCCTAGTTCTCTACCTTTTATGTAGGTCCATCTCACATGGTAATTTGATAAACTCTAAGTCCATGCACTTGATCATGGGGGGCCCTAAAATCCAATTTCCTACCGGTCTCCATGCACTACGTCGGGCTAAAAGGTTAAATGGAACAGCTTCCATACCATCCCAAGAAATATACACAATTAATAACTTCAAAATCCATCCTATCACTAAACCATTACCTCATATACCACTCTATGAGGACCCCATTCCCCAAAGTTACCCCTTTTATGATGAAATGAAGAAAGGGTGATAATTACCCCTATGGCGTGCCTCTATTAGGCCTCAAGTTGGTGGCCCACACCAATGGTTTATGAATCTCAAAACATGGGAGAGAATACCTATTTTAATAGAAACAAGATTAGAAGACATGATAGATTATACACCAAGCATCTCAAAGACAAAATATAATGTAAATACAAAACCATCACTAAATCATGATTAAAAAATAGTATAGTTATAATAAAAACGTCTGTTAGGTAAAATAAAAAAAAAGCTGAGCTAAGAATTTATACCAAAACTGTCAAGATCATACCAAGTAGGGTCCTTCATTATCCATGAAGTCTTCATGGAATCCTAAAATAATTTTCTTTTTTATGGGTGATAATACATGTATACTTATTAGGAAATCCAAAGTATCCCATGCACATCTGAATGAGGCATACTAATGTACCCATGAGAAAATAGCAATACCAAAAAACACCTAAGCGGGTATACTAACCATCCCAACCTCACCAAGGCACACCCACTAAATAACTCTTTCCATGTAATATAATATAAAGAACATCAGTGATAGTGTACCTCCACCAATTTCCCAATGATTAGACACTCTCACACTGAAATAGAAATCCTTCCAGTGCTCCCACCACTTCCGAACAAACCGTGTCAAAACTATCTTGCACACACTTAGGCCACATAACAACATCTGATGCAAAGACACCTCAACTATAAGACACATCAAATCCTGCCTGCAGACACCTGGAATAAAAACCACACCACATACCACCCACAGACACCTGTGAAACAACCCATATCACATACCTCCCAATGAAACATAGGCTATAACCGCATATCATCCTGAAGACACATGAGAAAGAACAACACATCTCATCTTGATGATACAAATGAAAGCGTAACTCAGCCACATAAATGGTCCTCTCAAACCACAACCAGCATGAGGAATATAGGGTTATCACCACACAAAATAAAGATTAGGTAAGAACGGGTGGCCCACCATCCATTCTTTCATCAGGATGATTTTGTAAGACACCCACCCCCTGATGATGGAGGTATTCAACACATTGTGCTCCTCTATGGTGGGGTGCATGTAGAAGTTATAAGGAAAATACATGTTTATACATATAATATACAAAACACTGAATCCAACCTATGGGTTTCCAAATAAACATCCAACTCACGAGGATACCATCTTTGCTGCTACCTCTATATGAAAAACCACAATCAACAGTCCACAAACCCAATTCATATTCCCATCCATGGTAATAAACCATTTATGTTATATTAATCCAACCATTATATGATAGTCCAGTCTTAATTATAAAATTATTTTTTAAATAATTCATTTTTTTTTCAATCACCATTTGGGAAACTACCAAGAAAATCTCACAACAAGAAAAAAACAAAATCCATTCATAGATAAATTCCATGATTATTTTCTATACCAACCATTACCATCATTCATTAATGTGATCCCTCGAAATCCATATATGAAAACCATATCCGACAACACATCAATCCAAAAACTTGTTTCACAGCCTGTCTTCAAAGAACTTCTCATCCATCATAAAATCAATCATTCTATCAACCTAATATTCCATTACTCCATCCACTCCATTCTAAAACATGCACACACATCATGTCACTACATATACCATTATAGACCACTAATTACAGATTTAATAAGGCATACCTTATTTAGTTTCACTTGTTAATTTAGTGGATATCATAGAAACAATATGGTCCTCAGACATCAATTCATTATCCAAATACATGTGATAAATCTATTTCATATATAAGATTCTAGTAGGAACCAAACAATATAGATTACATAATTTTTTAAATGCATAAACAGAGCCACCAAATGTTACCATTTTCATTAGGGAATCAATCCCAACAAATCACAAGATCAAATCACAATAAAAAAAGTTGTAAAAGCATGAAAAAAACCCTTTAGACCCCAAATTTCAATTATATAATTCATTATCTTTAATTAGGATGACGGGACCATAATTTATAGGGTTGTGGAAGTAATACCACATATGTATGATGCACAATAAGTAGAAATAGAGTAAATCCTTCATTAAATGACTGGAAATGTTCTTCACCTGAGAATAGGTCATGTAACGGATCTTCGATCACCTATCTTGTAAGATACTCCCACATATGAAGATTATATAGCACCACCAAACCTCAAAACTTGAGAGAAAAACCATTAAGAACACATGTAAGATAAATCCATAGCACCGCGAGATGATATGGAAGAAAACGAGATATATCCAATTAAAAAATCTAGAAAATGAATGTAGAATGAAATTTGGATCACCATGGATCACAAATGAACAAAAACCAAGATCAAAAGATAAAATAGAGAGGAAGAAGGCTTGTAGAACCCATTGGTGCACCAAGGGTTCTTTTGAAATAAGTGGAAGAAGAGATCGTGTCCGATTGAATGAATGTACAGTTTAAAAGATATTTTAAAACAAAACCCAATCAGGGTATTACATGATGTTTAAAACCCTTTCCCAATGTGTAGTACCCAAGGTTTGGATTCATCCAAAAAAAGTGTGACCTCTCAATTTATTTAAAATGTTTATCCCCCAAATCCTAAACATTGTAAAACTCCCATGACATGTCATGAAACAGAATTTCACATTATGTAATCCAATTACAAAATGTGTAATCCCCCATTTTTCATCGTTTAGTTACTGAACATCCCAAACATCTTCCGAGCCTCCTTTGATCCTCTCCAACAATAAAAATTCCTCAGAATAACTTACCAAGAGAACACTGACCATTACATGATTCTAGTGTAAATTGAATAGGAATTATTCTAACCATTTCCCAAATCTATGGGTTAACAATGATGATCAGCATCATTGAAAAAATAATTCGAGGGATAAAGAGAAATATTATCTTATTAACATTTCTGATGAGGGGAATAGTAATGACATGGTGAATGGTACACTTACCATTTAGTATGTAATAGATAATATCTTATTTGACTATGAACCTACCAATTATTTCATATCTAATTAATTTTATAATGGTATCATGTTGTGACTTTAGTAATTTAATTTTGAATTAGCATTAAAAACAAATAATTATATGATTATATATTCACATGTAAATGTTTCCACTATAGTTGAATCCAATGGGAATGTTCTTCCTACGAATCAATTTATTCTCCCAATGGCTGTATTTGATGTTTTCTTATCCATAGATTTAATTTCATCACATTATCCTTGCTATAATTTCTATGGAAGGAATGTCACATTTGACATTACAAATGAGCCTAGTATCATCTATTATTACAAAGATAGATTTAAAATTCTGAGGGAAATCACATCCATTGTATGGGTTATGATTTTTTTAAAAGGGGTGATTATCTGATATGTTTGGGAAGAAATAAAACATTGATGATATCCTCATTGTTAATGATTTATTTGATTTATTTATAGAATAATTTCCTAGTTTTCTAATAAGACACAAATTTTATTTAACAATATAATTTATACCTAGAGCCTCACTTATTATAAATACTACCTATATATTTTCTTTTATTGAGTTACAATAGTTAATGAAGGAACTCCTAGAGAATATTTACCATGAATTTATTCATAGAAGTGTTTTAGATTTAGGTGAAATAGCTCTACTTGTTAAGAAGAAATATTAATTAGTGGGAATTTTCATTTATTTTATAGAACTACTAAATGTCATGATCGAGATCTTTAATCCTCTACCGAGTGTTGATGACTTGTTAAATTAACTACACATATCTCTATAATATTCACTAATTGACCTTCATTCCATATATCATCAGTTTATGGTATGGAAATAGTGTATACCCAGTATAGATTTCTATAAAAGTTACAGACAATATGAATATATAATGATTCCTTTTTTATTAATTCTCTGGTGAACTTCATAGATTTAATGAATAGTGTCTTTATAGATTACCTCAGTCTATTAGTGGTAGTATTTATTGATAAAATTATATTTTAATAAAATATTGTGGAAGAATGTGATAATCACATGAGAATTTTACTAAAGACCAAAAATAAGGAGAAAATATATGAAAATTTTGGAAATTGTTATTTCTCCTGTAATACATTTCATTTTTGGGTCACATTATCTCATGAGAGGGTATATCTGTGCATCAATCATTGAAAAAAGTAATTAAACATTTACCTATAATTTAAAATTGTGAATAAGTTCTAAATTTACCCTTTTGACTAGATATTTCATATTCTATGGGGGAAATTATCAAGACTCTAAAATAGACTCATAACATTAACATGGAAGGGTTCCATGTTGGTTTATAAGGTTGAATTTGAAGAAACCATCAGGGAACTAATGATGTGGTTATAAAGTGTCCTTATTCATACATTTCAACGAAGTGCAGAAGGATATGTAATCTATAGTGATGAATTTAACAAGGGATGATGATATGTTCTCATAAAAACGGAATCGTTATTATATATACCTCATTAAATTTGATGGTTCATGAAAAAAATTACCCGACTCATGATATAGTTTGTATTGTTTAAATTTTCATTAATGATATTAATGAATTATATTTATGGAGAAAAAAGTGGTATATATGCCAATAAAAGACGTTTCAAGTATATTTTCATATAGAAGCACTTGAACATGCTCTGGAGAAGATTGTTAGTGCTGATCATGGATTATGACTACTCAATACATCAGGACCATGGGAAAGAGAACAAGGTGGATGAAAATTTGAGTTAAAAGAATCATGGTAGCTTATTCGTGATGAGGATCACAAAAGATATAATATTTTTGGATTTCAATAATATGGTTCTATAAATATTTAAATAAGGGAAAAACATATCACTCTCAATTGAATGTTCAACCATCTATCAATTTCATGATTAAATTAGAAAAAAAGTAATATATTGAGATATAAAATATGGTTATAAATTTTCTTTTGTTTAAACCTGATAATTAAGGAATGATATGGATTAAGAAGTTTGCATTTGTTATGTCTATACCAAATTAACATTAGGGGATGTTATATGAATCTCATAGTTCTTTATTCACTATTCATCATATAAGTATGAAGTTGTAGAGAGATTTTAAACAATACTTATGGTGAGATTCAATGATTAGATATATCAAAAAGTTTATATCTTGGTGATAGTTATTACAAAAATTTTAGGATTAAAGAAAAATGTCAGAGGATATGTTTCATCCATTAACTAGACTTGAATGAAAATGGGAGAGTATCATCATGGATTTTTTAGTAGACTCATTTAAATGTGTAATTTTCATATTGTCATATTGGTGGTAATCTATCATATTACTATGTCCACACTCTTCATCGATATCATAGAAGAATTCAATCTGGATAAAATTTTTAGGATAACAAATAAGGAAGTGGAACAGTATCATGGAGTACCACATTCCAATACAACTAAATTGAATCCAAGTTTTAACAAATTCTTCATGAAAGGTCTTCAATATTAAATTGATATTGAGATAAGTTACAACATATCATATCATCACCAAATAGATAGTCAATCTAAATTAAATAATCAAGACCTAGAGGATATATTTAGATCATGTTAATTTGATTTCAATTTTTTTGGAGAAAAAAGTTTCTCAATTTGAATTTTATTACACATAAGTCTTTAACTTGGGAATTAAGACGTATCCTTATTAAGACATTTTTGGAATGAAATTTTTACCCCCAATGCGATGGAATGATGTTGGATAAATAAAGGTATTGGGAATAGATATCATAGAAGAAATACAAGGGAAGGTTAGATCTATTCAGCCTCACATCAAAGAATCTTACAGTCTGCAAGAAATTTATGCTGATAACCACTGGCATGTTATAGATATTTATGTTTGTGATAGGGTATTTCTATGAATCAACCCTTGGATGAAAGTTATGATATTCATAAAAAGGGGAGCTGGTCCTTAGGTATATTGGCCCTATCAAAATCATTGAGGGAGTGTGAATGATTTCTTATTTCTTGGTGCTTAAAGAAAATATATCCCAAATCCATGATGTGTTTCTCTTATCTCTCTTGAGTATGTATATAAATTCTCCTTCCCATGTACTGAACTCAGAATTCATACTGATGGATCATAATATTTCCTAAGGAGGAATAAAGTTTGGAGATTCTAGATGATAGAGAGAAATTTATACAAAACAATAACAATCACTTAGTCAATGTTGTATGGTGAAACCAGCTCTTTAAAGAAGCTAATTTGGATCTTTATCATACAATGAGTTAGAATAATCATTTTTGACTATATTAAATTGAGGAATTTCACGGCAAAAAGTCATTTTATATGAGGGGAAATTTAATACCATGATTTTATTATTATTATTAAATAAATTAAATTTCCCTTTTTATTGCCTTATACACAACAACAGTTTAATCTTTCAATTCATGCAGTGCCGAGCATAACTTGTGTTACCCATATTACTGGGTTTTTTTGAAATAATATTTTATTATTATATTTATTTAAGCATGACCATTACAACCATGCTATGAAAAATAGTAAAATTAAAATTATGAAGTAATTTTAAATCATTATTAATATTTTTATATAAATAACACATATTTATAAATAAATATATAGTTTTCCGTATTACCATTATATGTATTGAAAACAATATTTTTTTTAAAAAAACTAATTATTATGTCCTTTTATAAATAATAGTAAAATTGATGTTTGGACATATTATAAATTTAATTTGATAAAATAAACATCAATTTGGAATAAATTATTTCTAAAATATATTTTGATTATTTATTGGGTTTTTTTCAAATATTATATATATATATATATATTTAATAATACATAATTTTAATCGAAATATTCCATTTCATATAATTTATTTTTATAGTTGACACATATTTTCAATTAGTTTTAAATAATTAATAAATCTATTAGACATCTATTTATATAATTTAGGTCATTAGAATAAATTATATTTTTAAATTAAATATAAAATCACTGTAAATTTGTGAACTTTTTTTATTTAAAAACCCTCATTCTCAACACGTCTTCTCGATTTATATGAAATTAAATTTTCCACTTATATGTATTGTATATGAAAAAATGGATTCTATATTAGTAATTTTAATAATTTATATTATTGAATATGTTCGACTTTAGTTTTTTACAATAATGATTTTTGATAACAATTAGACAAAATTAATAATATTAAGGTTAAAATAGGGTTATACGCCTGACATGGGTTTTTATTAAAATTATTAATATACACCAATAGAATTTCAATTTAATTTATTTGAATTAATATTTAAAATTAATAGAAATAAATTATCTAATAAATATATTTTTAGTTATAATATTAATTGATAAACTATCTTGGTAAATAAGAAGATACATGTTACCTTGGAAAAAATAGTATCGATAAAATTCAGTAAACTAATTGACTAAAGAATAAAATGATAAGAAAATGTATTTAATTTATTTTGTGTGGGTATGTATCAAACCATAACTACCCCCTCCATTATTTCTATATTTTCTAATAACATGAGGTATGTGATACCTCTCAATGGGCAATATGTTTGTGTATTTACAAGAATTACACCCTTCATCAATTATAAAAGGTTATTCACTATCCCCACTTCTTCACATATCTAATGTAATTTATGTTGGGTAAAAAATAATTAAATTACTTCAAAAATTCCTTAATCACACCATCTAAGTATTAATTTTTTCTAAAACCAACCAATGATTTCTTTTTGTGTATACCAAAATATGATACCTTAAGAAGAGGGAACATTCATCAACAAATTTTTTTGTTTTATTTCTTCCTCAAACCTAAAATTATTTTTATATAATTAATATATAATATAAGGATAAAATTTAATATACTTAGATGTTTTTATTATAATATTACGGCCTAATATCACACACAAATACCGCAAATGGTCTACAAAATCATAATCTATGTGTATGGTGGAAGACTACCTCACAAATCGACAACAATCATTTTTCCATTACCACCATCAATGGTTGGTAATATTGATGGAGATATTGGTTATTATACATATATATATATGATATTTATTATATGTTTTTTGTTTTGTAATTTTTATATTTCACATACAATTACACATTATATTTATTGAAAATATGATAACATCATTCATGTGTAAGATAATCAACTGCCTTGCGTAGCAATATGATTCATTCACACTTTATATTGAATGTATTAATTATTGTTTTAGCAGAAATATGTTATTTATAAAACCTTAAAATTATATTAATGTTATTATATATATATATTACATATAATTCATTCAATACAACAACAAAATGGAAACAATGTTCATTCATTCGTACAACCTACCGTCTCCATGAAAGATGTATTTAATTTCCTATAAATAAATTTTATGGATTCACAGAAATAAATTTATACTGAACATATATTATAATAATATTTTGGTTTTCATTATTTAGGTTCTGAAATCCAGATCTATGCAAGGAGACTAAGAATAAAACAAAAAACATGTATGAAAAACAAGGCGATTATTACCCAAAACATAACATTGACATGGTATTGTTTATAAATGGGTAAAATAAAGTTATAATTAAAATAAATATAGTATTATATATATGAATATGGTTATTTTATATAAGTATAATAAACTTATATTTAATATATAGGATTTTTTAAAGAGTATGACATGAGTTAAGACTCATATACGAGATTTTCATGTAATTTTTATTTTCTGTGAGAAAGAAGCCATGTTCACCAATTATATCATGTATGTAGCCTATATAATTCCCGTGGATTTATTTTAAGAATACTTTTATCAGAAATATTTGGATTTATAAATTAAATATAATATCCCCATTTTATAAGTTTTATGGTTAAAATGATTCCAATGTTGTAAGGGGGTCTTTTCTCAATTTCCCTTCTTTGAGACACATGTTATGTTATGCCCCAATTTTAATTCCTGAGTTGTTTAAAATTATAATTTAATGTATAATATCATGATATTTTTAATAATCATGATATTTTATGTTTCTTTTTATGTAATTCCTCAATGGTATTTAAGATTCATTTTTACTAAGGTAGAAAGGGTTTATTGCTACAATCTCATTGCTTATCTGGATTGTTTATGATTATGATTCCATTGATGAAATATTATGATACAAATGTTAATAATTATCATAAATTATATTCACCTATATTTTATTATGATACTATAATGTAATGGTATAATTTTAACCTCATTGGAAATTTTTATAATTAAGAAAAGTTTTTTATGAAAATTTGAGAATATTTCTATATTCGGTCAGAAATATTTTTTATATGAAAAGTATGTATTAAAAAACAATTTAAAAATTATTTTTAACATTTTAAAAATTATTTGTAAATTAAACTTTTACCCATTCCCATAATTTAAAATAATGTTTTGAAATGATTATTCATTCCATTTTCCAGTCAAGGAACTTTTCTACACTTTCAACTGTGAAAAAGGAATGCTATTTTGACATGTACTACATGTATCGACTTACCAACCATCACAGTCATCATTTATTGGAATCAAAAATTAAAATATTACGAGGTTTTTGAAAGTTTATTTTCCCGTAATATTTTGTAATTTTTTTGTTTTTTATTTGGGTTTCAAAAAAAATTGTTTTTAAAAATGTTTTTTATTTTAAAAAGAGTTTTTCAAAAAAGAAAACATATTTTCCTCATGAAATTTTTTTAATGATATTAAAAAAATATTTTCTATATATGATGAAATTGTATTTTGTTACTCTTGACTTACTTAAAAGATGATCTAATGGTACCATTCTTAATATTTCTTTGAATGGTTATTGTTTCGTTGGCGTGATGTTCATGAAACCCATTTCTCTTTCACATGTTATTTTCTTATGAAAACCACTTCATTTAATGGTTTATGATAAAATGGAATGATTATAAAATATGTACCTTATCCCAAAGATAATATAAGACAATATTTTTAGGATTCCCATCAAATTTAATATGTTATGATATGATGAATGTTTACGGTCTTGTGGAACATACATGTATGATTTCATTATGTGAAAAGTGTGAAATATATCTCCCTCTAATGAATTAAATAATGATTTATATCTCCTAAGATTCCCATGGTTAAAATGGGGATTGAACAAGTTTTTGATAGGGATTTTTTCTAGTTGGACTGTCTTGGGAGTAAAACTATAATATTGAATGGTTTCTGGAGTGAATCCATTCATCTAAGATATCCTTGGGTGTGATCCTTGACTTACATGGAATGAATTTTATATGATTAGGTGTTTTCCACATTTCCTTGTCTTAAAATGATATTATTCGCACATGTATTATTCTCTTTGATTCAATTGTTATTCTTATATTGTGAACTACCAATCTATATGGAAGGAATCATGTTTATGAACTTTTATTTACTCTGCATGGTTTTCTAAAGTTATTATGTGGTTGTCCAACCATAATGCTCATGATTATTCTTACTTATTTCCCTTATTTAACCTTACTCAAAATATGATCTCACTATATAAAATGTTTCATTTCCCCAGGTAATAAAGATATGTGTTATGTATGATGAGGCTAAGATGGGTTCTTTTATGAAAAACCTAATGGGAGAAAGTGTAGTTATTATATGAAACCGTGGTTTATGTAACCATGTTTCCAAAAGAACTAACCTATTATAATCATTGGGTATATATTTTTTATTAAAATTAATTTTCATATATTTAGATTTAATATTTATTTATGAAAATATCAGTCCTCTATAATTTTTATCAATTGAAAGATTTAATTATCATATCGAAACTAGGCTGAGAATACTCTTGTACAAACCCTTAGAATAAAATGTAATCTCATTTATATTGGAAACTTGGATTCATACTTGAATCATTAGAATATAAAATGGGATAACATTAATCAAGAATACCGGTAGAATGAGATACAAAATTATTATTATAATATCACATTTTACTAAAATATGAACAATAATATTTTTATACTTATAATTTATAAAAAACATTAAATTAACATCTATGCAGTGGATAATAAGTGTAATCTAATTATCAAAATTCATATAATATATTCTGATGACATTTTCTTTTTTCCTTTTCCCCTTGACATAAATGGGTATTGGGGCCTGTTAACATCATTTTCACTTAGATTAGAAAAGTTATTCTCATAATTCCCATACACTTTCCATTTGAAAACTTTGAGTGTGGGTGGTGAGTTTTATTGAGATCTCCCTCCATTTTATTAATTTTTTGGCCTCTTCAAATAACTTATATTTTCTTTTACACCATTTCCTTGATTTCAACACTCTTTACAAGCTCGTTTTTTTATTTTACATTTACACCTAAGTAATTCACCACAAATTTTTAGCATGTGGGTGATTGAAATTTCTCGGCATCATGTGATTTATTAAATCTCTAATGAGGTTTGGTATTAATTTACATATCAAAACCACTGGAAAGGATGAAATATACCATTTTTATTCCTGTATTTAGTGCACATTAGAAAAAAAAATTATAGCGCATAGAGTCTCTTATATCCTCTTCTTTTTGAAGACATGGTTTTAGTACACCAAGGAATTTATAAATTGTTTTTTCAGGACTTATCATTAAACTAGAATTGTACCTTTCCCATCTTGTAAAATAAACTCCATATGTACCAATAGATTCACCTTATTCAATTTTAGCTCGATTACTTTATTTTCCATCTTTGATAATAGATTATGAGGGATGTAAATATTGATTAATGTACTCTTAAACACATATCATTTAGTGGATTAAATTTTATTCGCTCAAATTGTATTATTAATAATGTTTCACTGTTGATATATATCTCCCTAAAAATGATTGTCAAATAAAATGATTTTTTCAATCTCCAAACACTAAAAATGTGAAAATATATTTTTTATTGGTACTAATCCACTATTTAGGGTCTAGTTGATTTCTAGAACCACTAAAAAGGAGGTTATTTACCCACAAAGAATTGAGCATAAACTTGGTCTCACTTGTTATAGTTTAAAAGTTTAGTTTTTTTTCATATCATGAGAATGTTTTTTGTTAATAAAAATTTGATTTTTCATTAAAATTCCCAAAATATTTGGTTTCATTGGTGGAAAGTCACTACATTTTCTACATCCTTTGGTGTTAAAATGGATAGTTCAGGTTAGGACAATTGAATAAGATTAAAAATAATATTTTGTGAATTTATAATGATAATTTAATGAAACATATTTCGGAAACATCATTTATATGATGTCTGAATCACGATACATTTATTTTAATCTATGAAAACATAGTTCTATAATAGGTAATTTGTAATTATAATATATTCAAATCCTCAATAATTGTACATAATGAAAATGAGTATTTACAAAAGAATATACCCCAAGGGTGTTAAGAATTGTGTACATAGAGGGCACACTAATCATGAACCGAAATGATTGGCAAGAGATAATCGACTGACTATTTTTGGGGTTGTATCCAGTAGATATATTTGTTATAAAACCAGGTCGTTTTTTTTGTATCCATATAGGGATATATTTCTAGGAAAATCACATAATATATTATATACAAATATTTTAGAATATTATCATATGAATTGTATTCTCCATATGATTATCAATAATGGTTTCTCAGCATAGTTTACAAAAGTTAATTAAACCATCCTCTAATATAAACTACAATGACCCATGATTTTATTACATAAATTTCACATCTTCTTTGATAAATAATAAATACATTTAAAAAATTCATACCAAAGGATTGTAATATTATAGTGTATTTATATACTGGGTTGAAAATATTTTTATTTAAATAAATATCTTCAACATATCCAATAATGATCTTCCTCTTTTGTATTATTCATAAACATACCCGATTTAATTCAGTTCTTCTTGAACAGTGGAAAGGAAATATAAAAAAGGGTGATCTCTAATATAAAATAAGGGTAAACATGAAAGATATCATTCTTTAATCATATGAATGAATGAGTTTAGCATAATGGTATAAGATCATGAATTTAAGTGAAACAGTTCCTAACCAACATGTCCTAGATTTTAAAGATGATTCATGGAATAAATATTTATCATTCCTAATAACATGATTTTTAATATTATGGAATCTTCATAATTAATTAAACATTGTATCTTTTAAAAAAATGTATACCCAAAATATCTAAATAAACTATTTCATTTTTCAATGTTAACTACCAAGACTGTAATAAATAATAGAATAGGCCTCATCAAACATTTCCCATTTTGGATCTTTCCCATCAGTATATTTCCCATTTTGGATCAAGATCATTTCCTTATTTCCTATTTTGGATCATTCCCATCAGCCTATTTCAAAATTTGGATCAATATGAGTGACTTCTTTAACATTGATATCTCATAAGTTATATAACATTACCCAACACATAAGAAGAAGATATAGGTCCTAACCATATTTTTTATAATCTGACCAAAATCATAGGATATAATATAAGTACTATCATATAATAAAAAAAATTGATAGGTACATCAGAAGAAAATAAAACATTCATCACATTGGAACTCAAGAGAGGAAACAATTTTCATAAAATGTTTCATCATAGCATAATCCAATGAAAATAAATGGGTTTCTTAAATTTATTATCTTAATATAAATAAAACATACAGAGAAATAAAAATCATTGTTTTATTAGATTATATACTAATTAAATAATAACTGACATAAATTCATATCTCCTTATAAGGAAAATGATTTTTAATAAATCACATGGGATATTTCCTAAGGAAAATTACCTTTCAAATATAAAAGTCATTGTTTTAATGTTAATGTGATAAAAAAAATGTGAAAATAATTTTATATTAAAATACTATTTTAAACATATAATAAAATATTTATAACATTTAGTGATTGTGATGGTAGAAAATATTGTTCTTCCTATATGTACTAAAAGAATGATTCCTTTCACATTTTCTATAAATGTAAAAGTACTTCATTTAGAAAATTACATGAATATTCCACTAAATTATTTTTGGTTAAAAATTAAAATATTGGTAAATTTTACATTAAAAAATTTAGAATAGTTAACACATTATTTAATTGATTTAATGAAAACGTGGATATAGAAAAAAGTGGGTTATCGATAGAAGAGAATAGGAAATAAAATGTATATTAACAAATATTTTTTGGTATAATTAATATTTGAAGCGCGTAAAATTAAACAAAAACATGTATCTTCATAAAATAACTAGAGGTTGTAAAATAAATAGTATCTTGGGAGGTATATCATATATTCTCAACATTAGAAGCATATCGTAATCAATCCCATAAAACAGTGAGATTGTAACATTAAAACATTAAAACATTGGTGTATTTTGAATAATATATCTCAGGAAAAAATTAAAATTAGATGTATATATATCCCATAATTATAATGGTGTGGATAAAGACACACATTCATGTACAGTATATACACCATAAAAAATACCCATTTGTTGTATAATTGATGTGACCCATAAATATAATAGTGAGTTGAAAATTCCTTACATGTTTTAGTAACTTTTTAATCACATGTACCATGGAATAACATAATTAAATGAATATTTAAATTTCATTAGATTAAGAAAATTCTTGATATAACTTATCAATGTGGCCGTATATACCCATCATAAAATATTTGAGGTTCACACCATAACATATTTCTCAAAGAATACAAATTGAGATAGTATCCATTTCTTTATATATTGAATTCCTTCATATATGTTAAAATATCATATATAATAAATACATGTTTATTATTAATATATCAATTAACAACAATCATATGTGTCATTACATATATAATTTACATAATTATTTTTATTACAAGATAATTAACAATTCCTTGAACAAATATTGTTATGTGTAATAATTGATTACTTATTCATGTATTTTATTAGTTTGTTAATATTGATATTATTTATATTATCTTGGTTAAATAATATAAATAATATTAAAAAATGATTTATTGATCACATATATTCATTATGTATGATTTTAGATTGATACATTTTCATTATAGAAGATTATTTACACTGTTTATAGAGATAGTAGGCCATACATATGCATGAATGTTAATTTCATCTTCACAAAAAAGGAGAGAAAATATAGGTAAAATATTTATTACATTTAAAAAATCATAATTATGGAATATAAATCTCTTATTTTCATTAAACCTATAATTAACTTCATCCGTGTAAAGCATATGTGAATAATAAATCATATCACTTCCCGAGGCATTAGTTTGTCGTACACACGAGTAATATAATCATGTTCCCAAGGAATAGAAATAAAGAAGGTATATTTTATATTATAATTAAATAATATAATTATTTCATAAATATAATATAAATAGATTTAATCAATCATTATATTTTTTAGTGATAGGTGGTGTTGGAAGAATAATTACATCGGTTCACGAATGGTAGTCCACCGTTCACATGATGGACGGTTTAATTTTCAATTTGATAGACAAAGAGGTGAAAATAGATTAAAAAATATAAAAATAAAATATAAATATATATTATATATACTGGTTTTGTTATATCATGAAAATTGAATATTATTTTAATGAGGTGGAAGATGAAATAAAATAAAAAGTCTTGGTTGAGAACAATGCTTCTTCTTCGAATAACCTCATGTTGTTTACACAAAAAGCCTCTATATGTTGTTTATATAAAAAAAACTATAGGATGTGATTATGGATTTAAGTAATTTATATTGGTAGGTAATTTATGGTAAAAGTTTCTTAGAATTGTGTTGAAAAGATGAGAGTTGGTTTTCATTTATAGTTGAAGGAAGGGATACACATGGAATTACCGAGAACAACAAAGTGTACCCACGTTTTTCATAGTCCAAAAGACTGAAAAAAAATTAAAAATTATATAATTTTTGATTTTATAAATACTAAATATGTTAATAAAATGATATTTGGGGAATATTTTAGTTTATTTTACCTTTTATATTTCTATTTTAACCCTCATTAAACCAGTTTTAAACAGAATTGTGATAATTACTTCGTACTCTTTTAACAATTCATTTTGAGCAAAAAATATCTTGAACATATAATATAATGTTAATTTTTATTATTATAATTATCAAACCCATTTTTAAAAATTTAGTTCACATAAGTGGAAATATTAAATTTAAAATTAAACCAATATATGCGATGGAAATTTTTTTCTGAAGGGAGTATTTTCATTAGTATATAATTTTTTAAAATTAAAATTGATCATGATATTGATTAAAATATATTAAATTATATTATTAAAGATATAATTGAACTTCTTTTACTTTTTAATCGTTTATAGATATCTAAAATTGTAAATTCTATAAACAAAAATAAAGTTTTTAATAAAAATAATCATTTTGACCAATTCGCTAACAAATTAATATATTAAGTAAAAGATAAAAAATTAACTAATAAAAAATTGTGAACTATTTATTCAAAATAAAGGAAAAACATTTATCATGTATGTTTTCCAAAAAATTTTATATTATTTTTATTATTTTTTCACAAAATGAAGTATAAATCATTTTTTTGAGAAAATTGTTTATTGGAAGCATATAATATTTTTAACAAAAATTTACTACTTATTAATAAATATGTTTTATTTATATAAAACCATTTTAATTAATATTTTAAAGGTTTTTATTTATATTTATACCACCCAGTTTAAATCTAAGCTATTATTTCCATGTTTTTGGAAGAATATAAATAGTATATTGTGGTTATTTAAAACTGGATGTTGTGTATAACACAAGATATTGAAGAAAATAAATTTATTTCAATTTTTTCCCTAAAATCTTGGGTTGTTACATAACGAATATGTGTTATATAGGACTTAATAAGGATTTTTATTAGAATTTTATAAATCTTGGGCATCATGGTATATTTTTTAATAAAATGAAACTACAATTATTTCTCTGGAACAAGAAGCAATCCCCCTAGTAACAAGATATGAAATTTTACAAAAAATCATTGACTAAAGAATATTTTTGAGTATTTTGATGATCAAAACAGGGTAATATTGCATATATTTGACTGAATATCTTATGATAACTGATTCCACCCTACCGATTCACCATAAAATAATATATTTGATCTTATTTTTTTTGGATTTTAGAAATGAACATATGAATTCTCATAATGGGACACTGAATTGATGGAATGAATGAAAATAATTACATTGGTAACTAATACAGTGCATGAATTTTTATTTTGATTTTATAAAATTTCATACCCCATATATTCATGAAGAATAAATATGTGATAATTGGACATATGATTTCTATACCAAACCATTATGGATATGATATTGATGATTATCCATTACCATTGGTAAAAGAGTTGATTTTCATATGAGAGAAACTAATTATAGCTGAAATGTACATAAGGAAAAGTATTTTATATTCCATGATTTGATAATTTATAGAATATTCAAATTTACATCACATAGAAAATTATTTTGAATGATTATTAAGTGTAACACCACAAGATTTTACTATATTTCCATTCTTAAATAAATTCATTTTCTTAAACATCTTGTGTTTTTTGAAAAACAATGATTGAGAATAACACGATATACTAAATTTCCCATTTAAATAAATGTTATGAATAGTATTAAACACTTTATGAATGTTATGTATATTCCATATAATTTTAACATTCATCTTATGAGTTTTCTAGATAATTATATAATTCAAAATTCAATTGTATATATAAAAACACTATTTCTCAAAAGGGTAATTTTATTACCTTTTAATAATGAACCTATTTTAAAACTAATGTTTGGAATGTTTATAATTTGTTTTATGTAAACAGACATTATTTTTGAATTTATAATAATATAACTATTTTAGGGTGAATTTTTCATATTTTTTTGAGAAGTATTATTTTTGATGAATAATGAAAAATACTGCATTTCAGTTAAAAACTGCATTTTTGTTTAGATAATTATTTTATTTGAAAATTATTTCAATGTATAAATAGGTCATTAATACATATATTTAAAAAATTAAGGTCAATTTATTCTTATTTAGTTTAAAAATTGTTATAAAATCTTAATGGACTTATAAACGTCTCTTTTTTCCACCTTCTCACCATATCTGTGAGATTAGTGATAAATATAATTTAGTCATTTATGTGAATGGAAATTTAAAAAATGGACATTAATTTTTTTAATTATAATGATTATGTTGTTCAAATATGATAAAATTAATTTTTGTTGATAAGTATCTTTCGTATTTTTTAATCATGGTAAAAGTTAATTCAGGAAATTAAGGGTAAATATAATATTATATGCCTAATAAAGTTCCCCTAAAACTTATCCTAATTTCATTATATGAGTAGTTATTGACCAGAATCATCCTTATTTTAAAATTATGTCATTTTTATGACACATGGGTAATAATATGACATTTTTAATATTTTATTTAATGATAAGTTAAAAATACCATACTCCCATTTTTAATAAATTCACTATTTTTTATTGTAGGGTTATGAAAAAGGTAAAATCCACTATAAATAGTCATTTGGAAGACTAAATGCTTATATACATCTTGATAATTTATTTATAAATTATAAAGATAAAATAATTAACTTAAATAGTGACATAATAATGATTGGGTAATTTTTAAAATAATGGAAGAATCGAATAAATGATATTAAAAATATTAAACAATTTATAATTTCAGTGATTCAAAATCATAAAAGATTTTTATTTATTAATTAGGCAAGTTGGTAATGTTTTATAGACCTTGGACTGAATATATCTTGTAGGGCTGTTTTTTATAAGATAAAATATTGATTAGTCTTTGAATTGATATTTATGATACTTTAAAGTAAATAATATTTTATTTAATTATATAAAATATCTAGAAAACTAATATTTAGAAGATTAATTTTAATAACTATGAAAATATCATCAATGTCTCATTTAGTGTTCGTTTGAATTTTTTTAATAATTATATTAAACCATAATATATAAATTGTATGATATCACTGTAATAGTTAAACAGATGAAATAAGGGTTAAGACAAATAGATAAGGACTAAAAAATAATAAAAACGTTTCAAAAAAGAATTGGATGAAAAAAATAGAATGTTAACACATTTGGTTCTAAATTGAACCATTTAACAGATACAATTCCATGAAAATCACATTGATATTATTATATTCAAATAATGTGACATAATGTCAAACTATTGATTCTTATAAGTACAATAATTATAATATATGGATAACCTGGATATAAAAAAGAACCTTCTTCATCACTTCCTCACACCACATTGATCCTTCTATATCAACTAACACCTACCCTATTATCATTTCAACATTATTAGTTAATGTTTTGAGGACCAGGTATTCTAAAAGGATATCCCTAGTTTCCATAAGAGGACATAAAAAAGGTAATCCCCCCAAAAGAAGAATAGGCGGCTAATAAATCATGACTAAATGAATGTACAAGGAATGATTTAATTTCACAAACACATTTTATCTAGGATTGTTTATATGTATGCATTTACTAGTAAATATTCATCATCCATGACGATGTTTCTCAGAAATGTTTTGAAAATATTTTTTATTACAATCCAACAAATGATTAATGGAATTTTTACCCTAGTTCATCTTTTTATAAAACGGTATAGAGCAATATTTTTTTCATTTTACTTATGAGATAACTTTTTGACTCTATTATCAAAGTATAAGAAGAATATTTTCTTTAAATTATTAGTTGTAAGAATCTTTTTCCTCGATCGTGACACCTTATAATTTTTACGCTTTCTTTACCTTCTTATAAAGTTATATTCAATGGAATTGTTAATGCAGAATTAAAATAAATGATTTCAATGTAATAAAGGGGTATTTTATCATGAAATTTCTTATTATTATATTATATTGTTTTAAACTATATCAACATACATTTTTGAATCTTATGTTTACATGAGTTTGGTCTCTTAATATATCCTTTAACATATTCCCGTGAATGATTGATGATTCAGTTTGACTATAGATGTTATATTATGATACCATTCATAGCTTATAGTTTATGTGTTGATATTTTGTATCCTATTTTTAATACAAATGTTTATGTTGTTTTTGTTCTACCCCATTCATAATAGGAATTCATTGGACATTGTATGTGTTGGGTGGGGACCACTATAACACCTTGATGCAACAGTATGTCTTATAAGACAAATAAGGTTGGGTTTTGGATTACATCTCACCCGATTATTTATGGTGTATTGGCTAAACCTTTGAAGATATGTTTAAGATATCCAACATTATTCATTCGCTCTCTATGATTTCATTTATTGTTATTTCACATGATTATTCAAATAGTATAATATATATGTGTACGTTTATATGGGAATATCTGTTTTAGGCTTTCTATATTATGCATAATATTTTTTCAAAAATAATTGTGTTTTTATTATATCCATATACGTAAAAAATTATTCTTATTTATGATTGATTCTTGAATATTGTCTAAAATTACAATGATTCTGAGTTCACACCATTCAAATGATTTACATTCCTAGGATGCGTACATGTATATTATGACTAATATGCGGGGTTAAGATAAAAGAGGAATGTCATTCAAAATGTATTGTGTATATTTTTTTTTAATTTTTAATTTTATAGTAATTTTCATGAATGTAATATATTTTCCAAGAATTCTAAATTGATCCGTCCTTAGGGATTTTATTCTTTGTAATAATTCCAATGTATTAAAATAACACACTGGCTCTAGGCTTCATGGGTGGGGGAACTATAGATAGCATCATAGAAATTTTATCCAAAATCCAAGGAAGTTATATTTAGAAAACATATATTTGGGAACATAACCCTGAGATAGACATTGAGGATAAGTATATAAGAACATCCCATAATTTTGGTAATGTAGAGATAATGTGGGTATTTCTATAAAATAAATTCTTAACTATATACTACAAGGGGAAGTGGTTCTGGAATAAATGAACCTAATATTAATAACTTATACATGGTGTTCTAGCATTTACTTATGGTAACATGGTACAAGACAATGAGCCATACTTCTCATCTCTTTTGACACTCCAATTGAATATTTTTAGGGTAATTAACTTTCTATTGGCAAATCATTTCGAAGGATTCATGAGTAAATATGTCCCCAAATAAATGATTTTTTATGATTATAAGATTATATATTAATAAACTTTTCAATTTATGTTATGTATTTTACTAGTATGGAATTATACATTATGATTCACAAATTAATATTGTGTATGAAATTGTTTAGAAATGGAACCTATAAGAAGGAATGTGAACCTCACTGATGGAGGTGATCCAATGATTAAGAAGGATCGTATCATTCATGGTCTTAAAATGATATATGGAAGGGAAATATTATCCAAATAATTCTCATCTTATGAGGACATAATATAACCGGAAAAATATATTGGTATGAAATTATACTAGTCATATGGATTAAATGGAAAGAATGAAAAGAAAAAGATAGAAGGTCAATATTATATTAATGGATGATTCAAAAGAAGTATTTTTCCACACATTATAAGGATTGAAGGAAAAAATGTAGTTTTTTATTAAATGGAAAATTTGTTTTCTTCATGTGTGGTGAGATATACCATCATGATCATGAATGAATGGGACTGAAATAAGCTATCAATGATCAATCATATAATTAAAAATAGATGGGACCCTACGCAAATCAATATCTCATGCGTCAAAGTAATATACCCCAAAATAGGCTAATGGATGATAGTCAATATTATTATTATTCCACATATAAAGAGTAATGATTAATATTCTTATTTTGGGATTGAATAATTATATCATATTATAATTTTATCAATGATGTACAATTTATATGAATTATGCAAATAACTAAGGATTTTACTACAGTACTTTTTCATTATGGATTTGGATTTATGAACATTTTTATTATGGTTTTTTTGGTAATAAAATATTTGATATGTGACAATAATATCTACATTATTGTTTATAGGGAATTACATATTAAGGTTGATTTGTATATTTTAGATACCTTATTAGACTCTTCTTTTGGACATAAGTATTTTCGATGAGTTTCAACGTTGAAAATAATTATTTTGAACATTTTATATTATTTTTTGGGGATAAAATAATTATTAAATGTGGAATACACTATGGTTATTCATGTAATTTAATAATAATATCATTTTATAAAAATGAAAACATGTAGACTCAGAAACATCTTGTTGCTTCTGGCAAGGTCACAAGACATGAACCCGCAATGGAAGCATGAGAAGGTTACATCACCAACCACTGGCTTACATGATGAATTTGTTATTATAACTTAATTTTTACTATTTAAATGGTATTAAAGATAAATTATATTTTTATTTTTGGAAGACAATATGATTAATAAAAATTTAATATTTTTTTTTAAATTTTACTATATTTAGGAGAGAAATGTGATTTCATAATAGAAATTAATTAAAGGATGAAACTATACATGTGAGGAAACAATTTTTTATATTATTTATATATGATGTAATTGAATTATTCAACAATATTTAAAGGATCATGAATCCAAAATCTTCTCTTAGAATCTTATTTTCATATAATTCAAATTGTTCATTAGATCATTACCGATTTATAGGCTTGAGATTGTTAACTTTATTCTAATCATATTCCCTATCACTCTCAATCAAAAGACGATGGTAATATTTTTCATTCATTTCCATTTTTCCTAAGTGGACCCTAGTATGTTTTATCTCTGGTGACCATAAAACATCACTTTTTATTTAAGTAGAGGGCTCATGTATCCCATTTCTGATAAAGGATTTCAATAATGTTATTTTGAAATGTCCAAACCTTGGGGTTTGATCCTAAGTTCAAATTTTGAGGACAAAATTTATTGAAGGATATGAGAATGTAACACCCCAATATTTTATATTATACCTCTTCTTAAAAAAATTCACTTTCTCCAACAGCTTGTGTTGTATGCAACAATGAGTTTCAGTGTACGAAGATATACTAAATTAGCCTTCTAAAGATCGCTAATGAATAATATTAAACACTTGATTATATTAATGAATTTTTCCGTATAGTTTTACAATTCATCTTATGAGTTTTATATCTAATTATATAAGATCAAATCAAATTTTACACATAAAAACACAATTTCTCAAAAGGGTAATATTACGACCTTTTAATGGAGGACCTATTTTAAAAATAAAGTTTGAAAATTTTATATATTCTATTTTTGTTTGATATAGAATTCATTTTTTTAATTTACAGTATCCAAATTAGTTTATGATTATTTTTTGGTATTTTTCTGAGAAGTTTCATTTATTGATGAATAGTGAGAAATACTGCATTATAGTTAATAACTAAATATTCATTTAAATAATTATTATATATTAAATTTATTTTATAGTTAAAAAATATTAATAATAAATATAGTAATAAAATATTTTTCATTGGGGTAATTTTCATATTAGTGTTAGATATAAAAACATAATGAACTATTGAATGTCACTTTCACCCACATTCTCACCAAATCTACATGATTAGTGTTAATCTTAGTTTAGATACTTCTATGAATTGAATTTGTAAAAATGTAAATACACGGTTGTAATCATTATTAATTTTTTTTCTAATATGATCTATTTAATTTTTGTTGAGTAACATCTTTAGTATTTTTTACCAGGTTTAATGGTAAATAGAATAATTATGGGTAAAAATAATATTATAAGCATTATAATTTAGCCATAAAGGTAGTTATAATTTCTTTTAATGGGTGGGTTTCAACCAAAATAAATCATAGGATGAAATTATAACATTTTTAATCCACTTATGTAAGAATATTAATATTATAATAATTTATTTTAATATAATTAAAAATTTCATACACACATTTTTAATAAATATACCATTTTTAATTGGTTTATAAAGAAGATAATATTTCACCCCAACATGAGAAACTAAGAGTTAATGCATTACCTTATTTCATCATAATGATTATAAGAAATCAAATCCCAAAGGAATATAAGTTTAGTAGTATTGAAAAAACTAGAAACAAGCATGTAACACAAATTACACTAGAATCAATAGGAATTGAATTATAATCAAATTCGAATAGTCAATATGGGATGGTGATTAAATGAAAAAACACACACCATTAATAAAGTGAGAATGAAACTGCATCCATAGATTTTGTCATAGTGAAAACCTCATTGATAATAATAAATAAAAATGAATAAAGACAAAAATTATCAATTGGATGTCACATATCTAGCACATGATACAAATATTCCATTGAAACAGTATAAGTCTTTGGGTAGATTCCCATCTAATTATGTTTTGGAAAAAAACTTCAAAGGGTTAATTGCAAACTAATTTGTCTAATGAGACATGTCGATGCATTGAGGGGGTATAATGGTCCCTACACATCACTAAAATCCCATGTAATCCTTTATACAAAGATTTAATAAAAATAAAATATGTGTTATCAATATATGTGTAGATTAGAAGGTACATATTCATCAATATTTCCATAGTTAAATCAATATCCAAACTAAACACCATTTTTAAAAGGGTATATGGCTTAAGAAAATAATCATATCCATTATACTAGAATATATATATATATACATATATATAATATTTATAATTTAAAATGAAAAATAATCTAATAGGGGAAGTAGGTACACCACATAATAATGATTAAGTGCACAACACCCAGTAAATCAGAATGAAATGGAAACCGAAACAAAGTCCCTTATTATATTGTAATCCATCGAATCGTATTACCAATAATTAATAATCATCAATTGAAGCACAAAATAAATTAATATTTAGAGAATAATGATATGATATATCAAATGTAAGTACACATACACCACATAATCAAAATTTGTGTTGAACAATGGAAATCTCACAGAAAAAAATTAGATGACAAACCCCTGACCATAGTCACAAATATCATTTCAACAGATCTTAATGACCTCAATAATAAAATTTAGCGTCATTAATTAATAATTACAGGAATTAATAAAAATTAAATTGATTTATTAGAACCTTATAAGGTTCATTCATGGCCGTTTTATGGGTTTAAGAGGTTAAATTTTATTATTTTGGATATATTTTCTTCCTTGGTTTTCATGATCTGTTTACTTATAATCATGAATAGAAGTTAATTTGAAATGTAGTTAAAAATGTATAATTTATTATATATTCTATTAGTTATATTATAGTTATATAAATGATCTTATTATTATTTTGAGTTATATACCATGAGGATGAATAATTAGAAAAAATTAAATGATAAATTCTTTGATTAACTTGGTCGTTTTGTGCATAATCAACTTTTTTCTATTATTATTTTATATTATGAGTGTTTAAGGATTAAAAAACATTTCATACTTTGAAAATACATATATTATGATCTATTTAAATCATTAATAAGGTTTCATGACCAGTCTTGAATATAGTAATAGAAATTGAAAACCTCTCATCCTTGAATGTGATAAATTAACACATCTTAGACGGTATGTTCGTTTTAGTGTAAGAGGACGGTAAAAGAGAGATGATGATGAAATATTACATTATCATAACAAAATTCAAGTTCATTTAAGGTACTGTAGTTATCATATTATTTGAATGTGGGGAGGTTAGGAGAGAGATATGAAAAATAATTAAACATTTAAAAGAAGTTAAAAGAAAAAGGTTTGAGAGGTTCCCCAATTGATTACTTCTTTTGAATCTTTTTAAGGAATTTTTGTAGCCTTTTGGTGATGACAATATGACTTGGATGTTAGTGGATGCCTTCAGAAGTGTATTTCGTTGAACATTGGCAAGCCTCAAATCATGAGTGGTGTGGGAGGAAGAAGGGTGCGGGTGGTTTATATAGTGGATGAGAGGAGGGTTTTATTAAAATTTTTGTCATTATTTTATTATCTTACCTTATGATAAATAATAATGATAATTAAATATACAAGAATAGTAATAAGTGAATTTGATTTTGAGATTTGGGTGCTTACATCATTCATGATGTTAGAAATACTGGATTTAAATTATAATGTATTTATACGGGAAATTAATGTATTTTACTATTCAAAAAAAATATTTGAATTTCAGAAAAATATAAAAAATTCACCTTAACCAATTTTCGATGTGTAAGATCTAAAAATGAGTTTTTTTTCAAAAATAATTTTTAAATATAAGAAATTTAATTTTTTCTAAAATCATCATTTAATCAAAAAATCCCAACACTTCAAATATTCATCTTCATTTTAAGGTGCCTATATTTTATTTAAAATTCCATTCAGAAGGTTACCATTTTTAAGGTTCATATTACTATTCATTAGGGTATGTTACATTTCATAAGGGTATGTTCCAATTTGTAAGGTTATGGTACTATTCACTAAAAATTAACTTGATTCTTTCAGACTCCAAATATTACCCTGATCACAACCGTGTATGTCTATTTTTCAAAATTCAAATCACAGAAGTGGAAAATTTATGTTTAATGGATAGGTAATGAATATCTCCTATAATAAAAAAGTGTTGTATCATAGAGAATTATTGCTCCATGAAATATAGGTTGTCTAATGAATTGAGAGTATTTAATAGAAACATACCATAAAATACTTGGGGTGTCATATTCTTCCCACCATCAAAAATTTCATCCTCAAAATTAAATCCCTTTAAAATTATGAGGGTGGTTATTCTTTGTAACATCCTTAGGATCCCATGTTGCTTCCTCTATTTTATTGTTTCTCTAAAGAAACTTTTCTACACCAGTCATTTGATTTCTCAATACTTGTTATCTAGTGTTAGGAATCTCAATAGGCTTTTCACAGTAATACAAATCAGGTTCTATATCTATTTCTTCATAGGTTAGAACATGCATTGGTTCAAGCATGTATTTATTTAATAATTACACATGTAACATAGTATGAACTATAGAGAGACATGGTGGAATTATTAAATGTTAAGCTATAACTCTAATCATTTACCAAATTTCAAATGGTCTGATGTATCTGGGACTATCTTTACCTTTTCAGTTATCCCTTCAATATGTTTTGGGATTATAAGTTTCTTCTCACCAACTTCATCCCAATATTTTTTAGTTTGACACCCCTTACCATATAATGCTTCATATGGAACCATTTAAATGCTATAATGGTAACTATTATTGTAGTAATATTCCAAAAAATGAAAGTATTGATCCAACATACCTTAAATGTCAAGAGATCATGATCTCAACATTTCTTCTAATTTTTGAATAGTCCTTTTAGATTGTCTATTGGTTTTGGGGTGATAATAAGTACTCATATGAAGCTCACTATCCAATGCCTTCTAGAGACTTTTCTAGAATTGTGTTGTAAATTATGGATCTTTATCAGACATAATCAGTAGAGGTGCCCCTGAAAGTCCTACAACATCATTAATATAAAGGCTTACCAGGCTCTCAAGTGGAAAATCCTCTCTTATATCAAGGAAATGTAAAGACTTCGTGAGATGAAAAACAATTACCTATATCGTATCATTCCTTCCTGGTGTCCTTGGTAGTCCTATGAAAAATCCCTTGTAATGACATCCCAATTCCACATACGAATTGGTAGATGTTGAATAACACCTCTAAGATGTTTTCTCTTAGCCTTCACTTATTAACAAAGTAGACACCTTGACACATAGTCAATAATTTCTCACTTCATGTTATGCCACCGAAAAATATCCTTCATATCTCTATACATAATAGTGCTAACATGGTGTATTGTGAAAATTGAGCTATGAGCATCGTCTAATAGTTCCCTTTTTAGCTCAGGTACTATTGGAGCACATAACATCTTCCCAAATTTTAGAACTGCATCTTCATACTTGAATCCTACAAATCATCCATCAGTAACAGATATAATTTTCTTTTATATATGTTTACTATTAGATTGAGTGCATTTTATCTTCATTAGTAAATATGGCCTAGCAATATTTTGAAAGAGTAATGTTGTTTCTACTTCATTAACAACTACCATATCCATATTTTGAATATCCATGCATACATGATCTCTCTTAATCCTCATTTGAGTCCTAATTCCATGATCTTTCCTATTTAATACTTATGCCACCTTATTTTCCTTTCGTGGGTTATAGTGTATTGAACAGTCATAATCTTTGAATAACTCAAGCTATCTCTTTTTCCTCATGTTGAGTTATTTATGGGTAAAAATGCATTTCAAACTCTTGTGATCCATACATATTTCACATCATTCATCGTAGATATAATGTCTCCATAATTTCAGAGCAAAGATTATGGCTGCTAACTCAAGATCATGAGTTGGGTAATTTTTCTCATGTCTCTTCAACTACATATATTCATAATAATTAACTTTATCATTTTTATAAAGACGTAACCTGGTACATTCTTTTATGCATCAATTTATATCCCAAATCCATTATTTCTAGATGGAAAATTCAAAATTGGAGCATTGAAAAATCTTCCTTTCAGTTCTTCAATGCATTTTTTACATTATTTTATCCATACAAACTTAACCCCATTACATGAGAGATTGCTTACTGTGTTAGAAAATCAGGTGAAATTATGAACTAAACGTCGATAGTAACATGTTAATCTATTAAAACAATGTACCTGTATTATTTTTTGGGCATGGGACATTATAGGATTTCCTTTGTCTTTGCAAGATCAGTGAATATTCCATCATTAGACATAATATGTCTATGAAAATAGACTCATTGAAACCAAATATCACACTTTCAATACATCACATACAATTCATTTCTTCTATGAGTTTTTCGAATAATTTTCAAATGATTCTCTCGGTCTTCATTGATTTTGGAGTACACTAGGATATCATTGATTAATAACAAAGCAAAGTCATCAATATATTCCTAGAAAACACTATTTGTTTGATCCATTAAAATAGAGGGTTCATTGGTCAGTCCAAATGGAATTAATGTAAACTCGTAATGCCCATACCTGGTTGAAATACAATCATGGTAATATCTTCCCTCCACACACACAACTGATGATAACCAGATCGAATTTAAATCATCAAAAAATATTGGGCTCCATAAAGCTGATCAAATAAATCATCAATTCATAGTAGATTATACTTTTCATTTATTATAATAACATTGATTTCCCTATATTTAATGCTTATCCACAAGGATCCAACTTTCATCTTGACTAAGAGGGAAGAGAATCCTTATAGAAAAACACAGGGTCGAATAAATACTTTGTCACTTAATTCCTCTAGTAGTTTCTTTAGATCCACTAATTCCCTAGTAGCCATTATTTATGGAGTCTTTAATATATGTCTTTAACTAGGAATTAAATCAATAGTGAACTCAACATCACACTCTGGAGGATTTCCAGGTAAATCCTATGGAAATGAATCAATGTATTCTTCGAATATAGGTATGTCTTCAATTTGAAGATTTCATTCCTCACCCATAGATATTGTGTTCTACTCCCCTAAAATAATTTAATTTAGTAGAGATACTAGGGTTGGATCTAGAAAAGAATAAGATAGAATCTTTTCTTCTCTAAATATAAGGGATTATATAACATTATAAAATATTGTAACTTTTTTACTTCTTGTAATAGATCTTCACATCATATTTTGACAGCCAATTCATAAACAATTTTTTTATCGAAGTCAATAATTGGTATGATTATAATATATGAAACTAAATAACATTTATGGGTCATTAGGGTGACTGAACGACACATAATTGTTTCAATGATAAATCCCATTGGAATTTCGACTGATTATCCTTTATTAAATCAAATTGGACATGTCTAATTTTCCAAGAAACCTGGTAAGATATAAATGAATGTGATGATGCAGAATCAAAAAAATAATAATTTTTTATGTTTGAGGAAAAAATTAAATTACCTACCACCACATCATTATGAACTTCAACCTCTGTATTGGTAATCCCATAATCATTCCATTTCTCTCGTGGCCTATTATAATCCATGTTTCCTTAGAACTTAGGAAACACATTTTCTTAGTGTATTATCTCTGAAAAATTTTAGAATTGAACATCATTGACTTGTCTCTTCCCCTATAATTCAATTGATCGATGAACCATTTCTCCAAACATATACTATACTCCCATTCCTTTAAAGCATTTCCTTGTTTGATTCTTTCCACAATTCTCACATTAAGAAAATTGATCCATTCTATTCTTCTTCATTTGTATAAAATATTTTCAATGGTTATTATAATTCCTCATATTATCTTGACTTACCTTGAACAAATGTGATCTATAAAATTCCCTATCTATTTTGATGACACTTCATACAATTTCATCATATGATAAAAATGTTTGAGAATACAGTTCCTTTAGGAGAGCTCGATTAAAACCTTCAATGAAATGATGAATATTGTCTTCTGAATCAAGTACGTAATCAATAACATACCTGGTTAATATTATGAAGGAATCCTCATACTTCACAAAGACTCTATTCATGCTTTTGCTTTAGGCTAATGAATTTCTTCTTCATTTATGTTCATATTTTATTAGGGAAATATTTTTCAAAGAATATTTCCTTAAAATTTATCTATTTAATTATCTTCTATTTATTCTTCCATCATCATATTCTGGATCAAGGAACACTATTGATCAACACCACCCATTAGGATATATACTTTCAGTGCTACATTTTCAGTTTCATTGCTTTTTAATACCAGAAATATCTTTCAAGGGACTTGATCCACTACTCAACTACCAACGGATTAGCAGCCCCCCTAAAATATGGGGGATTCTTCCACATGAAATGATCCAGTATAGGTGTATCATTTTTATTCTTCATAGCCTGAGTAAGTTGTCCGAATATGTTCATGACATTATCTGCTCCGACATTGACTGTGTTGGCTTGCTCGTTGGGGAAAGACCTACATTGTCCACAGGTATTGATTTACCTTCTTTCATTTGGAACCACTACTAAATAATGACATACACTATATTATGTCATAGTTAAAAAAGAATATATCTATAAAACACTTAAGATAACACAAAAATTTATGCACAACTAATATCATAATCATAAAATTTGTTTATATTTACATTCAAAACCATCATAACAGTTTGTAAAGATAATATGAATTATCTTAGTAATATCCAATGGGACATTTAAACTCGGTGTGCTTTAAGGATCATTATCATTTACTAGGATACCTCGGGTCATGAACAAAACACCTTTTTAGAGTTGTTACTCCAAGGTACATCTCTGCCAGAACCACGTCCACTTGTAGTATCCAGATAGCGATGTAATTTTTGAGAGGACCCACAGAATATCTATTTTACCAAAATTATAGAATGTTCTTCTTTGATTATCCTCAAAATCTATCTTTGGGTTAGGACCTCTAAACTATGTTTCCTAAATCATGTTTTCATGGTTTCTGTAAAACATCCATTGATAGCAACTTTAACACCCCGACCCCAGAATCCTAGAGTCGGTGCATTACTTTTTTATAATGGAATGATTAAAATAAATAAAATCACAAAGGATCGATCGGTTTAGTTGTCTTGTGAAACTAGATAAATAAACATAACTTATATTACAATGGTAAAGGTAAAAAAATACAATACATAACAAATACTAAAAAACTGCACCTATGCGAACTCTATAAATTTTCTTCTGTTCATAAAAAGTTGATGGTAAAAATACGAAAGGGATGTGCTCAAATTAATAGTAAGGGTTACAAATAGTACAATTATGAATCAAAAATATTTGAATCATAATCTAATCGGGATAGTAAATATGACATTGTGAATAAATGAAAAACACATGAAACTAAAAAACTAAGAATGAAACTGTATCCATAGATTTTGACATAGTGAAAACCACATGGATAGTAATAACTAAAAAAGAAAAAAGAAAATGTTTATTAATTGGACCTCGTGTATCTAGAACATGATACCACTATACAATCAAAAAGGTTTAAGCCTTGGGGTAGATACCTATCTAATTCTATTTTGGAAACAAACATGAAGGGTTTGTCGCCAACGGATTTGTCTTGTGTGACATTTTGATGCATCAATGGGATATAGCAGGCCCCACCTATAACTGAAGGTACAAATAATTATTGATACATAGATTTCATAAAAGTTCAATATGCCTTCTAAATATATCTATACAGTAGAGGATACATATTCATCAATATTTTCATAGTTAAAACAATATTTGAAATAAACACTGTATGTAAAAGGTTATATGGATTAAGATAATAATAATATCCATGAAACCAGAATATGGATATATAATATATTTAAAATTTAAAAAGAAAAATGATATAAAAGGGGTAGAAGTTACACCACATAATATTTATTAGGTTCACAATACCATGTATATCAAAATGAAATTGCAACCAAAACAAAGTCCCATACAATATTGTAATCTATCGAATCGTGTGACAAAAAAATAGTAATCATCAAATGAATCACAAAATAACATTAATATAAAGATAATTATAAAATTATATATCAAATGTTATTTTATATACACCACAAGAAATAAATAAGTGGTGTACAATGGAAATATCATGAAAATAAAAGTGAGATAAGAACCCCCTTAACATATGCCCAAATTTGTACTTGATTTGATTTAATGACATGAATAATCAAATTTATCTTCATTAATTAATAATTACAGGAACTCATATACATGTAATTGATTTATTAAAACCTTATTAGGTTCATTCATGGATTTTTAATGGTTTTAAGAGGATCAATTTTATTGTTTTGAAAGCATTATATTCTTTGTTTTCATGATCAGTTTTCTTGTAATAATGAATTGATGTTCATTTGAAATGTGGTTAAACATAAAGAATTATTATTATATATTATTGTTGAAATTAAAATCATATAAATGATCATATAATGATTTTGGGTTTATACCATGAGGATGACTCATTAGTTAAAATTTAATGATAAAGCTCATGATTAACTAGGTGGTTTGTGCATAATGAATTTGTTTGATATTATTTTATTATATTATGAGTGTGTAAGGATACCAGAACATTTGATAATGTAAAAATAAATTTATATTGAACTTTATTAATGATTAAAAAGGTTTTTTGATCAGTCTTGAATATATTAATAGAATTTGAAAACTCTTCATCCTTGAATGTGATAAATTAACACATCTCAAGCGATATTTTCAATTTTAGTGTAAGAGGAGGGGGGAAAGAGGGTTGATGTTGAAAAATTACATTTGAAAAATAAAATATCCATTCATGTAAGGTACTACAATTATCCCCGAATTTGGATGTGGGGAGGGGAGTAGATAGCAGCAAAAGAATGGAACCTTTAAAATAAATTGAATGAAAAAGGAAGAGAGGTTCACCTCTTAAGTACTCCTCATTGAGAATCACCTCAAGGCTTTTGTTTTTTTGCCTTTTAGTGAGAATAGAAAGTCTATGATGTGGTGGGAGGGCTTGGGACGTTTATATAGATGAACTTAGGTATGTCTTAAAGCTTTAGTGGTGTAGGAGGAAGAGGGGGTGAGGGTGGTTTATATAGTATAGGGGGAGGGATTTCTTAATATTTTAATCATCATTTTATTATTTTATCCAAATACAAGAAAAACTGAGGATTCCATGACCTAGAATAGTAATAAGTTCATCGATGTTTTATATTTGGGTTCTCACATCACTCATGATTTAAGGATTAGTGGATTTAAATTATAATTTATTTATATAATAAATTAATGTATTTTACTATGCACAAAAAATTCATGAATTTCTGAAAAATGTAAACAATTTACCCATAAAATTTTTTGGTATGTAGAATCTCAAATAGAAATATATTTTTCAAAAATAATTTTATAAATATGAGAAATTTAATTTTTTATTAAAATCATCATTTAATCCAAAAATACAGACACTTAAAATATTCATATTCATTTTTAAGGTTCTTAAAGTCTATTTACACGTTTATGCGTAAGGATACCATTAATATGGTTAATATTATTATTAATAAGGGTTAGTTACTATTCATAAGGGTAAGTTACTATTCACTAAAAATTAACCAAATTATATCAGACTCCAAATATCACCCTGATCACAACCATGTATGTCCAGTTTTCAAAATTCCAAACATAGAATTGGAAAATTTATATTTAATGGCTAGGTTATGACGATCCACTTTAATAACCAAGTGTTGTATCACATATTATCATTGCTTTAAGAAATATAGGTTATCTAATGGATTGAATGTATTTAAGAGAAACATACCATAAAATGTTTGGGGGTTTATAGATAAAATCGACTATAAATAGTATTTTAAAAGGTAAAATGATTATCTACATAATGAAAATTTATATTTAATTTATAATGATAAAATAATAAACATAAATAGTGACACATATATTATGTATTAACTCTTTAAATAATGGAAAAATCATATAATTTATATTAAAAATATAAATATAAATATAATTTTAGTGATTTAATGTCTTCCATAGTTTTTATAGCTGAATGGGACATGTTAGTTTTTCTTGAAATATTGCATTTAATTTTTCATGTTGGATTGATTTGTGGATATGAACTAAAATTGAATAGTGTCTAAATTGAACATTAATTTCTTTTAAAATAATTAATATCTTTTAATGATATAAAATATCTCAAAAACCTAAATTCATCCCAATAATTGTTGTAAATCTTCAAATGTCATAAATAACTCATTTAGTGGTCTTTTTCCTTTTTATATTAGTTATATGAACCCATAATGTATAAATTAAGGGATATCAATATAATAGTTAAACAGATCAATTAAGGGTTAAAACAAATAGATAAGGATTAAAAAGAATAACTGTAACAAAACTATTATATGAATAAAATTACACCATTATCACCTATGTTTAAAATTGAATATTTAAATATTCACGTGTCCATGAGAATAACAAAGATGTTATTAAAATCATGAAATGTGACAAAATGTCACACTATCATTTCTCAAAATTACAATATTATTAAAATGGGGATAAAATGGAGATAAATTGCATAATTAATACCCACTGGAAAGCTAAAAGAATATCAACATCATATTTATTTATTTATAATTTTTTGATACTAAATAAATGTGATAAATAATGACACAATAGTGAATAAGTAGTTATATAATTAATAGCAATATCAAATAAATGTTTTTAAAATTTTTTAAAAAATTATAATTCCACTTAATTAAGGTGATCAATGAAAATTATAGCTATATATGACATGTTATGAGTGTATTCAATGTTTTGGTTTGAAGTTATATTAATTTTTGGATTTTATTTAAAGTCAATTTAATAAACAGTTTCAAAATTGAAACTGTTGATATTTTATGAAAAAATAATTTAATAATTATTTTAAAATCATAAAAAATCATTAAAAAATAAAATATGGTTATAAAATGGTTGAAAGTTTCATAACATGCCAATTTATGGACATTTGAAACCATATATGTAAAAATTTATTACCTCTTAAAAATTAAAATTTTATTACCACAATGAAAAATAAATATATTAATTAAGGAATAAATCCAAAAAATATGGTTAATATTGTGAGATAAAATGCCTAAAAATAATTGGTTTAGAGGATTGAGACCTTTCATCATCTAATATTCGAAATAAATCACTTTGGAGCCAATTTAAATAAAAAATTAATTTACATTCATTTAATATTATAATGGATTATAAGGGATCCCCGCCGCTCTCTTATAAAAAGGAACCTCCATCCTCACTTCCTCACACCACCTTGAGCCTTCTATCTCAACCAACCCATTAAAAATTCTCATATCAACATTATTATTTAACATATAGATGGAATATTATTCATAATATACCATATCTAGTATCCTCAAGAAGAGATCCAAATGAATTCCATCAAAGAAGATGAGATTAATGCACCCTCGACTAAATGAATGTACAATGTAAGGGTTAATTTCACAATCTAATTTTAATCTTGGATTGATTATGTGAAATTAATTAGTATTAGATATTTTCCATAAATAAATTTTTTTCATAAAAATGTGTTCTTAAATATTTTTTACTACTATCCAAAAAATGATTGTATACATATTTACCCATGTTCAACATTATATAAATTTGTTTGAAAGGAATATATTTATTATTTCCCTGATGAGGTAAATTTTTTAATCTTTTAAAGAATTATAAGATAGATGTTTTCTATATTTTATATCATTTATGTGAATTTTTCATCCTTCATGACACCTTAAAATTTTTAAGCAACAGTTTTAAGATTATGTGGTTATTTTCAATGGAAATATTTATGCATGATTAAAATAAGTGATTTCAAAGTGATAAAGGGGTATATCCTTTAGGAATTTCCCCCCATTCATAATTGGAATGAATTAGACTTTTTATGTGTCATGATGGGCCCACTATTGCTCTTTGATGAATCAGTAGGTCTAATGTAACAAATAAGTTTGGGTTTAGGATAACATCTTGCCTGATTGTGCATGGTGTCATGGACAAAGCTCCAACTATAAGTTTATGATTTTATGCATTATGGATTCCCTCTATGAGATTAGTTATTTATATTACATGTGATTATTTTACTATAAAAATATCCATGTGTATGTTTATTTGGAAATATTTTATTTATACTTGTTATATAATGAACAAGACATTGTTTAAAAGGCTTGTTTTTTCAGTATACACCTTCCCTTAATTTTTTATTCTTATTTATGATATCTTTGCAATATTTTTGACATGTACTGATATTCTGATCCCACCCCTTTCTTATGTTTTACTTCCCTATGATTCTAATATGTAAACTATTACTGATATATAGGGTTAGTCTTGGAGAATATTTGTGTTATGAAATTAGTTTCTATGTTTTTTTGTTTTTTTAATTGTATTGTAAACTTGATGTATGTAACCTATTTTAGAAGAATGGTAAATTTATTGGCCATTCACGATTGGATTCTTTGAAATCAAGGCAATGTATTAAATAATGCACCGACTCTAGTCTTCTAGGTTCGGTTCATTGCATTAAGGGATATACATTTTTTCTAATTTATGAAAAGGGGACTTTATATTATCAAATGATGAATGAAATAATGATAGTGTAAAAGAGAAATAATATTTTTTGTAAATTAATCTAGCTTATATAAATATAAAAATATAATTATACTATTTGAATGTTTATGATTTTATACCCCAACAAGTCTTAAGGGAATAATATAATAATTCGGTGAAAAACAATGACATTAAATTTAGAATGAAAGGAAGTACGTGGAACAAAAAAATACATAGAAGAAAGTATTTTTTTAATTTATTCCACATTTTAGATTTTTTAGTGGTAAAAAATAACACTGAAGTTAAATATCTAAAAGGAAAATTTGTGATAGTTTTATTAGAGATTAGTTTAACATAAATGAAAAAACAGAAGATATATTTCATACAAGACTCGACATAAAAACTGTTGGAATACATTATGTGTTTTCTCCCACTATGAGAGGAAGTTGAATATTTCTTCGGATATGTTATCAAAAATTAATCAAGGCATGGAGATAAATTTTTATCATTTCCATTGTGGTAATAATATATATTGTGGGTTTTCTTCAAATTTCAAAATTTAAGTTTCAATGAAGAATTTAAATTTAATAGTTGTAAAATATGATAACTACCATGTATTGGTGTAATAGATGCTAGTAATTTCATTAGGTGGAATACTAATAATACATATCAGAATGTCTATGATCAGTTTGTGATAATTTTTAAATTCCTTTTTTTCCAAATTTATATATCCGAATTTTTTAGAGGTGTTAGGGAGTGATGTATTCCTCATACTTTGTTATCTATAAATCTATTATACACCATTTATTTGTGATATAATAGTTTTTATATTTCTTCATTTTCTTTGAGAGGTGAGAATATGTTAGCCTACTTAAGTTTACTGGATGTAACCTTTAAAGATATATTTGAAAATTATGGATGGATATTTTAAGAATCTACATCAATTATATGACTTTAATTTTTGAATATATATATTAAAAGAGTTGATTAAGTTACTTATTTGTTTTTTTTTTGATGTGGAGAATATTTATCTACTTATATATTAAAATTTTATAGATGATAATGAAGGTAAATAAATATGTTTTGTAATGGTAAATTTAAATTCGTGTAATGAATTTGTAAATTCGCATTTATATATTTTTATCATTATAAATTTTTTTTAACTATATATTTCATCATATGTTACAGGATTGAATGAATTACGTGGGAGAATAAATAAAAATTGGTTGATGAATAAACATAAAAAGACACATGTTTCAAATTTTTTATTAAAGTTTAAAGTTAATTTATCCGTATAAGAAATATTTATGTTATTATTAGGGAAAAAAGAGTTAGTTTGATAACATGGTCTAGTTTTGATATTACTGGTTACCCATTATACACAAAAACTAGGAAATAAATAATAACACTCAAAATAGTTGAGTAATTTTCAGCACTAAAGACATTTATTTTATGTGACTGAATGATCAAAAAAAAATTTATAGATAAAAAAAAAATTTCAGAATTATTAGGATTTATTGGAGATTTATAATATTAAATATTAAGTACTAGTACTTTTGTGAAAATTAGTTGAAATTAATGATGATGTGAACAAGATGAATATGGACTTACCCTTGTTAATTTGAAAAGTCTCATTTGAAAAGATAAATCACTTATCATAGAAAAAAATCATGCTCTTGACCCATAAAATAATTACCTGTTGCTTATTTTTCATTTCAAAAAAATTTATTTGGTTGAGAGAATATTGATTATTTGAAGATGTTTTGGAAAAATATTATTCTATTACATAGTTACCCAAGGATAACAATTATTTTTTTGTAGACATAATCAATATATCAAAAAATCATTAATTTGATGGTCTATTGGAGAACAATCCATCACTCTATAAATTTCATCAGGAAATTATCTACAATTTTAAAAATAAATATAATTAAAAAATTATTTTTTACAACAATATTAAAATTTATAAATGATTATAATTACCTTGATTTTTTAATAAATTTGAACTTCATTACATTTTGATATTCCATTATTAGTTAAATACTATTTCCTTAATCATCTTTTTATTTTATTTATATAATTCATTTTTAGATATGTTATTTTATTCTAGAAAATATATATAATTTCCTACCTATTTGGAAAAATAACACTTTTTATAATATTTTTTTTATTATTAACAAAATATAATTATAAAAAATATATTATTTTTAGATGATAATAAAATTTAGCAATTTTTATTAATTTCTATATTCATTATATATTATAATATATATTTTTTGGTTGAAATGTAAATAATTAAATGTCTTTCATTAAATTATGAATAATCATTTTATTTTATTATTGTTGAATTATTTATTTTTAATCAAATATAGGTAAAAAATATTCTCTGAAGTAACATATATTTCTATACATGATAAAAACTGACTTAGGATCACTGAGGTGTGTTCAATTAATTAAATAAATACGTCTTTTTTATGTAAATTATTTAAATAAATACATATATATTTAATGAAATAATGTGTAGCTATTCTTATTACCCTAAGAGGATGGTACCTAAAGATGGTAGGTGTGAGAATACATATTTAAAAAATATCTCACTTTCTTAAGAAGAGAAAAGATTCAAAATTGAGATTGATGATAATAACCACCCAACAACACTATATGAAAATATATTTTTCAGATACATGGTTATAAAGAGTAATTTATTGATAAGTATTTTATTCCCTGATTTGTGGTGCATCAATGTAAGATTATTTTCCTTTACTTGTGGTATATATATTTTGAAATAGGTATATTTAATTGGGTATGGCTTAATGTGAGTGCCTAATGAGTCATTGGGAGTGTAGGCGGTTTGTTTGTGTAAGATCCCGATTTTTGGAAGGGTGTGTTTTCATTATGTTTTGGTTGAATCTCTTGTTTCAGGATTCAAGGGATGTCTTCGGAAATTATGAGAGGTCTTGGGGGTTTTTTGGGGGCTCGGGGCATGATAGAAATGAAAACTGGCCAAGACCAGCCTGGGCGCACGACCTATGCATGGCCAGGGAAAACCGTGTGGCCTGCCCAGGTAAACCATGCAACCCTCCTCCTCTAGACAATATAATGTGCACGGTTTGCGCACGTTTTTTCAAACCATGCGGCCAAGCTGTACTTCATCTTAATGTTCGGAAAAATTACGAAATTTTCACCCTGGGATTTTAAGAACCCACTCGGGATCTCCTCTACATTCCTCCCTCTTCACCCTAGGAGCGAACTAAATCACCCAAGAGCTCCAAGTGGTTGATATCCCTCATTTCAAAGGTTTTTTTGGTGCAGTCAAATGCAGATCGATGCTCCGTGTAATGATAATACCATTCTTGCTTCTCTTTTTGTTTTAGGGTTTTTATCTTCTCTCCCTCTTGTTCCGAAGCTCTAAATCCCTATCTTTTGGGTGAGTTTTAGGTAGATCTCAAATGTTTGGTTGGATCGAGGTATAAGGACTCGATTAAGAGTGCGTTCAACCGCGGTTTCAAGGTAGGTGGTTAACAAGCTATATCCCATGGTTATTTGGGTATTTGCGCATGTTTAGTTGTGTTCTTGGTTCCCCTTGGTTATTTTTTGAATAACCATGGAATGTTTGGTAATAATGATGTTTAAATGGCTAATGGGAACCCTCATGATCCCCGTGGGATGTGTTGGGATGGACATGACCCAAATTAAGGCCATCCATGGGATGTGCTGGCTTTTCCTGGGTTTATAGATTGTTATTAAACAAGTGACCTTGTTGTAGTGAATTATAGAGCCCTTGATAAAAATTTCAGCATGAATGGTTGAATCATGGAAATGATGAACAAGTTAAATGGGTTAATGTGTAAACATATTAAAGGCCATAATAGATAGGTTATGGGTCTAGTGCTAAATGCTTAGTGAGTTAGGCATGACACATGAGAATTGGGTGAATGGTTAAATGATGTGAAATGTTAATGTGTTAATGGCTTAAGGCATGATGTGGATTCCCATGTGGGGTGTTGTGAATAGTGCTTACTGGAGGGAAATGGTTTGGATGGTTGATGGATACTTATATATAAAATCATGTTCACATGGCTTCATTGAGTGGGGTATGACTTGAGTATCTATTCCCACGGTTTGAGCTAAGACGGAGGTTCTAAAATCCACCTTAAATGCATGGGTTAGGAAAGGGTACTGAGGGTCTATTCTCTTAAAGGTTGCATCCACCCAGACTGAGGCTTCGAGGTGATGATATGGTTGTTATGTGGGGGTTAGTCCAAGTTAGAGAAGATAATGATGTGTTTACCCTCATGCATGTGATTGTTGGCCTTAGACCCATGTAACATAATGTATGTGATTAACCCCTTGAAATGGGATGAAATGGTAAGTGAGGATAATTGGTGTGAAATGAATGGTAATGGAAGTGGAAATGGCTTTGGACTTGAACTGGTTAATGGAACCTTCAATAATTACTTGGACATTATCATTCATATTTCTTTTGAATGAACTACCTATTCATACTCGATATTTTGTAGACACCGTTGGTGGTGGCCTAAGGAGTTGTACTCACACCTTGCTCGGGCCACCGTTGGGTACCCGAGAAGACTTCATGTTTGCAGGTCATGATAAGGGAAAGGTTCCTTGTTAGATAGTTGAGTGGACATGGGTAGCACTTGGTGGAGGATCCAGACATGGATTCAGGACCGTTTTGGGGATTGTGGCCGTTGTCTTTATTTTGGGCTTTTGTTTAGTTTTCCACTTGTGGTAGGACATGGAATATTTATTCATGGAAATTGTTGTTATACATATTCCATGTTTATTAATTATTGTTTCCGCTATTGGGTTGTTTCTATTTTGGCTTACTCTGATTGTAGGGGGTATAGTCTCCCACTTGACCACAAAGACCCCTACTGCTAGTCGACAGCCTTTGGCGTACTGGGAGGCATGCATAAAGTTATGTAACTACCCAACTCGGAGCACCAGTTTAGTGGCTTCCAGGTCGGGGAAGTTACAAAGTGGTATCAGAGGAGGTTTTTATTCTCGTTCTCTGAGGTCTTGTTATTTGGTATTGGTATCCAAGTGTTAAGACGTGTCGGGCCTTGGTAATGAGCTCGTGCTTGGGAGTAGCTATCCTAGGTATGGGGGAAACCCAAGTCACCCTAGGTGGGAAATGTTGTTCTTAGTTGTGTGTTGTTATAGTTGATGATATTTCACCATTGGGTGATGCACATGTGGTTTGAAGTGACTATTTTCTGATATTTGGCATGTGGCCTTAACGACATGAGTATTTGCATTCAGACATCATTGTAGACACCTAGGGAGATAGGTGACATGCATTGTGTTAGGCACACGCATGAGATGGGTGTGTGAGGAAAAAAAGTAAGATGCATTATGCATTTCATGAAACCAAGAAATAATGGTAATAATGAAATAAAACAAGTGGGTAAATGATGTTTAATGAAATATAAGGGGTTTAAATGAAGTGTAAATGTTCTTGTAAAATGTTGTGTGTGTTTGGTGGCAGTGCATAGTTTTTTACCCTATATGGACCATGTCCCGCAGTAGGGATGGTCAAGGCGGTGAATTGAGGTGTTAATTTTATTTAATGAGTATATAAAAAGTGGGTTGATGTGGGCTGTAATGAGTCCTTTGTGATGGAGTCATCGAATTTTTATGGTACGCGTTCTAAATATCATGCTTGGCATTGTAGAGAAATGCCACCATGACATCAGTTACCAGTTGGGAAACGAGAGGATGTCACTGAGAACACTCCTCTGGTATAAGAGCATGAAAATTTGGTGATCAATGAAGATAGAGAAGACCAGTTCTAGGAGAACATGGATCACCTTATGAAGATGATGGATCCGGACCCAGGGCTGGTTGCACCGAGTATGTTTAAGCTGACAAGGGAGTTCAAGCTACAGCACCCTCCGACCATCACTGGAGAGGGTGGGCCATTGGCAGCAGAGTTCTGGTTTGAGTCTGTCCATATGATACTAGATCTTCTAGAGACCCCTATTGAAAAGTGAGTAAAACTCGCCGTTTATATGTTGTGGGGCCATGCAAGGCGTTGGTGGGACATTCAGGCTCTGACTGAACAAGCTGACGGGATGTCATGGGAGGTTTTCCAGGAGACGTTTCTGGAGCATTTCTAACCAGAGACATTGAGGCAGGAGCGGGCTGTAGAGTTTATGATCCTGACTTAGGGATCACTATCAGTGATGGACTATGCGAGTCGCTTCATTGATTTTTGACGCTTTGTCCCAGTGTTAGTAGGGGATGAGGTTGCAGTAGCGAAGTGTTTCCAGGATGGGTTGACACATGAGATCAGGTCTCAAGTAAATATGTTCTTCTTGAAGTGGTTTTCAGAGGTGATGGATCAGGCACTCATCTCTAATGGAAACCTGAAGGGAGCTTCGATTAGTGGTCTTTTGGTGCCAGTGGTGCAGACATGTAGTGCAACTACAGAGGGTTGGAAGCGATGCCATGAGACCTCACCACATGGTGGAAGTGTGCAATGTGGTTGGAAGAGAGGGTCAGCCTCTCAAAGTGGAAATCAGGTGTTCTTAGATTAGTTAGGTAGGCCAGGGATTATGCATGGTCATTTTCCTCGACCTCCAATTGAGTGTTGTTCGTGCGGCAGGATGGGACATGTGCAGAAGTTCTACAGGAAACCTCAGTAGGTGGGTGAGTATGATGGTGGAAGGCAGGTACCAGATATAGGAAGGGGATCAGTTTCCCCATATATGGATAGAAGTTGGAGCTCCACGGGCCGTATTGGTAGGGACGGTGGACATGGGACTCTAGGGAAAGATCGCTCATGCCAGCAGGGCAGTGTAGCACAAGGTACTCAGGCAGGAGCCCAGGGTAGAGGGGCAGGTCAGCTTCAGGTAGTTCAGTTTTCACCTAGAGATGTCGAAGTCGGATCGTTGACTGTTCGAGGTATGATCCTTGTAGCTTCTAATTTTTCTAGAGCATTGTTTGACATATCTTCCACACACTCTTTTATCTCTACACAAAATGTTGTAGTGCTGGGTTTACATGTGGACATGGTGTGTGGATTTTTGTCTATTGACACTCTATTGGGGGTGAGGGTTAAGGAAATCAAGTAGTGCAAGGGATTTTCCTTGGAAGTTGGTGGGTATCAGTTTCAATGGGATTTGTTCGTTATCAAGATGTCAGAGTTTGACCTTATCTTGAGAATGGATTTTTTGGTGTTTTATCAGGCACACATAGAATATTTTTTTCACAGATTATCATTCGGGTCGCTTGGGGAAGACGCTTATGTCCACCGGGGTGAATGGGATGTTCGAGCAGGGCGTGCGGGGCTGTTTTTTCAATAGATGATTAGACTCAGAGTTCGAGTGGAATTTCTTATGCATTATGATAATGAAAGAGTGGAATAATATAATTTTCCTCCTTTGGTTGTTTGGTTTCCGGACGTGCCTCTTGAGGATTTCTTGGGGTTACCTTCTGAGAGGGATGTTGAGTTCAAAATAGAGTTGCTGGCGGGTGCAAATCCAGTTTCCATTACGCTATACCAAATGGAACCGGTAGAACTCCAAGAACTAAAGGTTCACCTTGAGGATTTGGAGCATAAGGGGTTTATCCGTACTAGTTCGTCTCCTTTCTGATCTCCCGTTGTTTTTGAAAAGAAGTTCATTGGGTCTTTCAGGCTGTGTGTTGACTATCGAAAGTAGAACCTGATGACAGTGAATAATTAGTACCCTCTTACTAGAATTGATGACCTGTTCGATCAGTTTAGGGGTGCATCAATGTTTTCTAATATTGATCTGAGGTTAGGTTATCACCAGATGAGGGTGAGGTCTTCTGACGTACCGCGGATAGCTTTCTGGAGTCGGAACGGGTTGTTTGAGTTTGTGGCAATGCCTTTTGGATTGACCAATGCACTGGCAGTGTTTATGGGTTTGATGAACCAGATATTTCATTCCTATCTAGATCAGTTTTTGGTTTTCCTTGTTGAAGATATCTTAGTGTACTCGAAAACTCACGACGATCATGCCCAACATATTGACATGGTCTTGGGTACGCTAAGATAGCATTAGTTATACACAAAGATATCAATGATTCAACTCTGGATAGGTGACGTGCATTTTTTGGGTCACATCATCTCAGAGGAAGGTGTGTTAGTGGATCCAGATAATGTACAGGAAGTTGTATCTTCGGAGAAGCCCAAGGGTGTTTCTGATATTCAGTGCTTTTTGGGTTTGGTCGGGTATTACCGAAGGTTCATTCAGGATTTCTCATACTTGGCAGCCCCACTCTCGAGGTTGAGCAAGAAAGGAATTTGGTTTGAGTGGTATAAGGCATATGAGAATTCCGTTCAATAGTTGAAGAAGCTGTTGACAACCGCACCAATCATTATCTTACCTGAGCCAGGTAAGAAGTACAACGTGTTTTTTGATGTGTCCAGAATCGGACTTGGGACTGTGTTGATGTTGGATGAGCAGGTTATGGCTTATGGGTCAAGGCAGTTGTGACCCCATGAGCAGAACTATCCCACTCATGATCTTGAGTTGGTTTCAGTAGTGCACACCTTGATGTGATGGAGGAACTATCTATTGGGAGAACAGTTTATCATGTTTACCGACCATACGAGCCTAATGTACATCTTCTCATAGTAGGATCTGAATCTTCGACAGTGAAGATGGGTTGAATATCTCTAGTATTTTGCCTTTGATTTGGTGTATATGACAAGAAAGGGAAACCGTGTTGCTGATGCTCTGAGGAAGAATGTTCCAAATCAGGTGGTTCAGGAGTCCAGCACCGAGTGAAGGAGGAGAGTATTCATGTCTCTCTTGCTTCCTTAACGATGGTGTCTATGCTTTTGAGTCAAGTTAAGGAGGGTCATCTTGATGATCCTGAGTGCTAGTCCATGAAGGAAAATCATAAAGGTAGGGATCAACCTTCTGGGTGGGTCGTCGGTGTGGATGGTGTTGTTCGTGTTCGTGATTGTGTGGTTGTGCCAGAGTGAGTGCGGGATGTGTTGATGCATGAGGTCCATCCATCATAGTGGGCAGTGCATCCTGGTCCGACCAAGATGTAATTTGATCTCTGAAGGAAGTTTTGGTGGCCTGGGATGAAGAAAGACGTTGTAGGCTTTGTGGCACGGTGCCTTACCTTTCAGCAGGTGAAAGCCAAGCATCAATGACAAGGTGGTTTGTTGCATCCATTTCCCATTCTGGAATGCAAGTGGGATGATGTTACAATGTATTTTTTCATGGGTCTCTAGAGGATGCTGCTGATGAATGATGAAATCTGGGTGGTTGTGGATCAGTTAATGAAAGTGGCTCATTTCATACTAATTCATGAGTCCCTTACAGTTGATCAGTTGGGTGAGTTGTATGTTCGAGGAATAGTGTGGTTTCCTGGGGTGCTGCATACCATATATTCGAACCATGATCCGCGTTTTATGTCACGTTTCCGGTAAGGGTTACAAAATGAGCTTGGTACGCAGGTGTTTTTGAGCACGACTTTCCACCGGTAGAGGGATGAGCAGTCGGAGCGTACAATCCAAGTGTTAGAAGAAATGTTAAGAGCTTGTGTCCTGGACATTGGTGGTTCTTGGGAGATGAACCCATCCTTAGTTGAGTTTTCCTACAATAACAATTTTCAGGATATGATTTAAATGGAACCGTTTGAGGCACTCTATGGGAGGCCATGTAGATCTCCATTGTGCTGGCTAGAGGCTGGGAATTTGAGTTGTTGGGGCCAAGTCTCGTGCAGGAGACTTTAGAGAGAAGTAAGTGGATCAGGAAGCAGATGGTTATGGCTCATAGTTTTCTGAAGTCGTATGCAGATCTGAGGCGTATTCCTCTTGAGTTTGTGGTGGGTGATAAAGTGCTCCTTCGGGTGTCTCCAAGGTTGGGTCACCGTCGGATTCGAAATCAGGGTAAGTTGGTGACCAGGTATGTGGGAACTTTTGAGTTTGTGGATTGGATCGGACTTGTGGCTTACCGATTGGCTCTTCCATAGTGGTATGGTGGGATGGATGATGTGGTTCATGTGTCGCAGCTTTGACAATATCACCCTAACCCATCTCACGTGGTTGACGTGGAGGATATGGAGCATGAGGTTAATGCGTCCTTTAAGGAGAATCTAGTTCGTGTGGTGGATAATTGTGAAAAGGTCTTGTGAGGCAAGGTTGTGCCATTAGTGTGAGTAATATGGCAGCATGGAAATGTTCGTGGAGAATATTGGGAGAGAGAATCAGATATGCGGGCTCAGTGGCCCGAACTCTTCTCTTCGGTGGATCAACGAGGCTTGGAAACTGGGATCGAGGACGAGCTGTAATGAGGTGGGTAGGTTGTAAGAACCCAGTTTTTGTAAGGGTGTTTTTTCGGTATGTTTTGGTTGAATCCCTTGTTTTGGGCTTCAAGGGACATATTCGGAAAGTATGAGAGGTCTTGGGGGTGTTTTGGGGGCTCGGGGCACGAAAGAAATGAAAACTAGGCAAGACCAGCCTGGGCATAAGTCCTGCGCACGACCAGGGAAATCCATGTGGCATGCCTAGGTAAATTGTGCAACCCTCCTCTTCCAGACAGTAGCATACGCACAGTTTGCACACGGTTTGTCAAACCGTGCGTCCAAACGGTGCGACCTCTTAATGTTTTAAAAAACTATGAAATTGGCACCTCGGGATTTTAAGAACCCAATCAGGATTTCCTCTCCATTCCTCCCTCTTAACCCTTGGAGCGAACCAAATAGCCCAAGAGCTCCAAGAGATTGATCTCCCTCATTTATAAGGAGTTTTTGGTTCCATCAGATGTAGATCGAAGCTCCGGGTAAGGGTAATCCCATCCTTGCTTCTCTTTTTTGTTTCAGGTTTGTATCTTCCCTCTCTCTTGTTCTGAAGTTCTAAAAACCTATCTTTTGGGTGAGTATTAGGATGAAGCTCCAAAGGTTGGTCAGATCGAGGTCTAAGGACTCGATTGAGAGTGCGTTAAATTTCGATTTTGAGGTACGTGGTCTAAAAGATATATCCCATGGTTATTTGGGTATTTGCGCATGTTTAGTTGGGTTCATGATTCCCCTTGGTTATGTTTTGAATAACCTTGGAATGTTTGGTAATAAAAATGTTTAAAATGGATAATTGGAACCCTCACGATCCCTGTGGGCTGTGTTGGGATGGACTTGACCTAATTTAGGGCCATCCATGGGATTTTCAAGATTCTCTTAGGTTTAGGGATTGTTATTAAAAAAGTGGCCTAATTGTAATGAATTGTAGAGCCCTTGATAAACATGTTTGCATGAATGGTTGGATCATGGAAATGATGAACAAGTTAAATGGGTTAATGTGTAAACTGATTAAAGACCATAATGGTTAGGTTATGGGGAATGTTCTAAATGCTTAGTGAGTTAGCCATAACACATGGGAATTGGGTGAATGGTTAAATGATGTGAAATGGTAATGTTTTAATGGGTTAAAGCACGATGTGGATTTCCATGTGGGGTGTTGTGAATAGTGTTTGCTAAAGGGAAATGGACTGGATGGTTGATGGTTACGTATATATATAAGCATGAGCACATGGCTTCGTAGAGTGGGGTATGAAATGAGGATCTACTCCCATGGGTTGAGCTAAGACTGAGGTTCTAAACTCCACTCTAAATGCACGGGTTAAGAAAGTGGACTTAGTGTCTACTCTCCTAACAGTTGCATCCACCCGAACTGAGGTTTCAAGGTGAGGATATGGTTGCTATGAGGGGGTTAGTCCCCATGAAATTGGATAATGATGTGTACACCCTCTTTCATGTGATTGTTGTCCTTAGACCCTTGTAACATAATGTATGTGATTAACCCATGGAAATGAGATGAAATGGTAATTGATGCTAATTGTTCTGAAACGAACGGTAATGGAAGTGGAAATGGTTTTGGCTCTGAACTATTTAATGGGACCTTAAATTATTACATGGAAATTATCATTCATCTTCCTTTTTCATGCACTACCTATTCATTCTAGATATTTTCTTGACACTTTTGGTGGTGGCCTACTAAGTTGTACTCACACCCTGCTCGGGCCGCAGTCAGGTACCCGAGAAGACTTCATGTTTTCAGGTCAGGAGAAGGGAAAGGGTCCTTTCTAGATAGTTGAGGGGATAAGGGTAGTAGTTGTTGGAGGATCGATACATTAAGTTGGGACCATTTTGGGGATTGTGGCCATTGTCTTTATTTTGGGCTTTTGTTCACTTTTTCACTTGTGGTAGGACATGGAAAATTTATTATTGGAAATGGTCGTTATACATGTTCCTTGTTTATTGATTTTTGTTTCTGCTATTAGTTTTTTTGTGACTTACTCAGATAAAAAGGGGGTATAGTCTCTCCACATGAACACAAATACACCTCCTACTAGTTGGCACCCTTTGGTATACGGGGAGGCGCACTTAAGTTTATGTGACTACGTGAATCAGAGCACTGGTTTAGTGGCTTCCTAGTTGGGGACATTACAGTTAGGCTTGTTCGGAGCCTATTGAATCACCTTTTTGAAAAGTAAATTGGTCCACAAGATTAGTTGAAACCATGACGCAAAGTACACACAGTTTCTTATAACCATAAAGGGTGTTCCATGGCTCTATCTAGGGCCACACAGTTTGATGAAACTATACATGCAATGTTTAACACCCATGTGAACCACCTGAAATTTTTATAAGTGAAAAAATACATGGTCGGTGCATAGATTACCTAACTGTGTGGAAATATTGAAAGAAATGGGTATTTAGGAAGACTGGGGTGCATGGTTGGTGTGTGGTTTGTCCAACCATGTAAGAAATCCATGAGGAAATATTTTTAAGTGGTAAAATTATGATTTCTCTCTAAAAATTATAATAAAGTAAAAGAAATTCATTTCCTGCTATACGTAGTCGATAGAAACCTATCCTATTAAGATATTTAAGAGTTCAAGGTAGGTGTTCATCTCTTATCATCATCCATACTTTGATTCCTATGCCATTATTTAAGATAGATCTACATTAGTGAGTTCTCTATTATTCTCGTTCCCTACTTTGTTTTCCTTTATATCAATAAACCTATTTCAAGGAATGCTAATATCAAATATTTTTAGGGTGTTCATCCATTCTTCTGTTTTCCTAAATTTCATGTCGAGTATGGTGTTGATTCTTGATGAGTATTACATTGTGGGCATAATGTATGTGGTATATATATTTTCTCATAAATTTGTAGTTATTTCATAGTTAGTTTTTATTGTAAATCACACACTAGCATCCTAGAATTTCTACTAAATTAATTATATATCTTTATTAAATTTTTGGAACCTTTAGAGTTTTCCCACTTACCACCACGATATTGTTTGAGGTTTTCGACCATATCCCAGACCATCCTTGATGTGCGTTTACATATCATCCCCCTAAGTTACCACCCATTCGGGGCTTTCTGTTATCCCACTATCACATTGTAATAATTAATGAGATAAATGAGATATTAGGTGATGAATTAAACTGATATCTCCATGTGTTAACATTTAATTAACATGGTTAAATAGTCTAAATAGAATATGTGAAATGAGTTTGATTATCTTCAAGTTTGGGTATGATTATGTAATGGAATATGAAATGTTGTAAATGGTAAAGGTAGTAGTTAATGAATGATACTATTTTTCCACATATAATTATGTCTATGATGGTTTTATTGGTATAAAAGTCCGTGATTGTATTGAAATCCATGGAAATTTATAATCCATGGATTCATAACAATATTTGATGTGATAGATGTTTATACTACATTGATTTAGTAATATATTAAATCCCATGGATATATCAACTTCATAAATCTAAAATAAATGTGACTACATGGAAATTAATTTTACTTGAATATGGTAGTGATTCTAACACACGATCACTCAGCATAGGTTGTAGTGTATTTTAATCATTATTTTCAAAAAGTATTTGTTTTGGGTTCTTGATTATAGTTGTTATACTGAAAAATTTTACTCCTATTTAATCATTATTTATAATTTTTCTATATTTATGGTTGTTTGTTTTCAGTGAGCCGTGTAGATTGGAAAATATCACACTTACATTTTCATATATTATAACTGCTATATTTGACACTCATTCATGTTATATACTCAAATAGGACATGTTATAGGCACAGATGGTGGTGTCGTAATGAGTGTCATCATACTCCCTATTCAGTAAATCCAAGGGTACATGGTAAGACTTTATTGATACAAGTAGGAAACAAGGGAAGTTCTCTATTCACGATGCTTGATTAATTATGTGGTGTAGCATGAGAGGAGAGGGCTAATCTAGGCTCATGATTCTATCAAGAGATATTTCCATTTTGTCTTTTCTACTTTGTATACTTGTATTGTACTGGATTAATATTTCCATGTATTTCCTATCATTTTGTATTGAGGCATGACTTATTCAACTTATATATGATGATATCCTTGGATTTTATTATTACACATACTATATTGAGGTTAATTTATCACTATGTAGTCAATTGGTATGATTAATATACTAATTAATATTATTACACAAATGTGGTACACTCAGATAATATGGTTTTAGTGTCCAGGCTATACCACTATTGACATTCATATCAATTCACAAGAGACTAATGTAAAAAGATGTCCAATTAAGGATATGTGACCCACCAAATTGAGGAACCATTTTGTGGATCCATGGATGGTACATTACGAAGTGTTATTAGACAATTTTATTTTATTTTGTACTATAATTTTTGAATATTATATGATATTTTAAGAAAGTGTTAGAATTTGGTAATGAAATATTATTGTGAGTAGTTAGATCATATATAGGAAAAAATCCAGATTATCTTGGATGAGATATGAAGTACTTATTATTACATTTACATTTTATTATATTCCATCATTGGGTGATGCACATGATTTGTTATGTTATTAAATTTATGATTGAGTAAATCCCATTTAACCTTAGCTCTCTATGGAAATGATGTATGGATCATGCATCATTTTTGGCATATAACAGGATTCACATGGAATGAATATTCAATACCATTTAATCAGTACTATGTAACATCATGAAATCTATTAAGTGTTCACTATGTTAAATAATTATTGTAACAAAAATTTATTGCAAGCTCTTAAAAATCTTAGTTTCTACATGATGTTTCAACTATAAACTAAACTGTGTTTTCCCCTATAACTTATATCCAAAATTTATGTAATCAACTATAGAAAATTGAGTCATATACCAATGGTTTTTTGGGATGGAACATGTCATTGATGGGATTAAATGGACCCCATTCATTTATTTGTATGGTGTATGGAAACTAGTAAATTAGAAGTGGAGATATTTATAATTAAACCATTTATGATATTTATGTAAAAAATGAAAATAAAGTTAAAAAAATTGAATATTGAAGTTGAATGATCAAAATTAATGAAAACTTTCAACTGAAAATGAAACTCCATATATAGGGACCCATGATTTGAAATAAAGAACATTAGAAATACTTGTCCTTAGTACTGGTCATGAGGTAGTGTATCTAGTATTGTTTATGATTTTTCATATTACCCAATCCAAGATTTAGGAGTAGGTTGAGGCGTTTGTATTATTTAAATGATTTTTTAACTATATTATGATTATATCTATGATATGGTTGTTACCAAATGTTTTATGAGGCTTTGTTTGGAATTTTTAGAGATATGACATCGTGAAATTCTCTAGTTGTGTTCCAGGATGATGGTGACGACCATGCTGTGGAGGTGGTGGGACCTAAGCCACTAGTAGAACCTCAAATTGTGTTATCACCATCCATTTATGTAGATATTTGTTCCAAATATATTTTTTTAGAGGGTTTTTTGATCTCTTTGTAGATGGTTTAGGGTTCCCCTCAGCCTACCATGAATATTAAAAGTTGAAATAATCTTTTCTATAGAAGAATCTAGCCTCTTTTTTGGGGATGATGGTCCATATGATACTGAGTTGTGGATTTAGAATGTTTTATCAGGTTTCAATCACTTGGAGAATCATCTAAAGTGGACATTCAAGATCATAATTTATATTCTCCAAGGATCTAGTAAGAACTAGTGGGATGTTCTGAACCTAAATGATAGGCTTTGAGATATGGTTTTTATGTATTTCCAAACCAAATTTCACATCTATTTTTTCAAAGATATTGAGATATGAATGGCCCAGTGTGCCTGAGTATCTGTAGAAGGGTGTGATGACCGTTATGGATTATTTATATCTTTTTAATTTTTGCCTCTATAACATTATGATGACAATTCTATAGAGAGACACTTTGAGAAAGGTCCCAAGTATGTCATTTGATCACAGGTGAATGTGTTTCAGTTGAATATTATAACTTATATAGTGAATTGAGCACTAATTACTAAACATAGCCTAAGGGACGCTGGGGGACCAATGCAAGGTAGTCATGCCTCCTGATTTAGTGTTTTGTTGTTCAGGTACAAAAAGAGATATTTTAAGACTTCTCCTGTGGGGAATACCACCCACAGTGTTAATGAATTTTCATCTCTCTTATCTCACTAATGTAGAATGTGGGTTCAGAAGTGGAAAAAGTGTGATAGTGACCAAATTATGTGTTGATCTCATAACTCGATGGTCATACACACTGTTTTTTATGTATATTCTAACCATAATCCAAGGGGAGGGGATTCAAATTTAATATTGTTTCATGAGAGGTACTCACAACTCCTCATCAGGATCAGAGATAGAGAATTACTAGTAGTTAAGGGATAGGAGGTGGACGTTGCCTGGGGAGACAGAAACCAATTCCACATCGATAGTATTGTGGGAATCACTAGGATATTTAGGTTGTTTATTAGGGATGATGTTTTAGAAAGATATAATGAGTATGTACTATTCCCAAGTAGTATAGTTCTTGACCATTTTTATTGATAGGTGCAATCACAGTATCCTCTACTCTAGTATCTTCCTTATTTTATTCTACTACTTTACATTCATTCATATCTATATCTATTATAGAGAACCTCAATATCCTTATTCTTTTTTCCGACTGAGTTACGACACTCGATATTTCATTAGGAATCATATGAGAGAGTATATGCCAATTTAAGGAATGTGAACATGAGATAGGTGATCATCACATCTTATGCAATCTCTTTATTCATTACATGAAAATATTTTTATGTCAGACTCATAATGGGTTTATGGGTTCCTAATCATGCCCATATTGAATTGTATTAGTGGAGTTTATCCATTACATCACCCTTGCGTGGTCTATATATATCCAAAATAATGAGAGGTGTGTATAAGAATGTAGATCTAGATAAGAGCATGGTGGGATATGTTTTGTGACAAACCAAATTTTCAGGTATTATCCGAATGAATAGGGAATGTGACAGGATGAATTCCCATCAGTAGTGTTTCATATCAAGGATGTATCTATGGAAAAATATTATGTTTTAACTCTAGATTGATAGGTGGCATACTCTATTGAGATAATTCTGGGTGATTCACCAACATCCATTCCTCCATATAAGATAAAGACTACTGACTTGCAGAAAATCAAGTTATTGCTGGAGGAAACATAAGACAAGTTGTTTATATAATGTAATACTTTACCATGAGTTTATCTAGTCCATTTTCCCTAATAATTTCGATGAAAAACTGAATTTTTGTGTGGATTAATAATAATTGCACATGATTTTAGTCTAGAATCAGTTTCTAATACCTTGAATCAATTACCTATTAAACCAGATCTAAGGATAAAAGGTTTTCAAAAAAATATATTTGATTTCTAGTTATTCTAAGGTATGTATCAGGTTGAATAATATACATAATTCCAAATTTTATAGTTGTCATGACTTTTATTAGTATCTAGTTATTCCATTGGATATCAAGAATGGACTAACAATTTTCATGGCTTGGAGGACATAGGTTTTCCACCCGTATAAGCACTCTTTCATGGTGGTGTTTGTGGAATAAAAATTGGTGTATTATCATACATGACATGATCATTACAAACAACATGAAATCATTATGAATAAATTGATAGAGGATAAATTGTATACCCACCTCCAAATATTTCATTATTTTTTAGATAGATTAAACTTCTTGGGTCACATCATCTTAAAAAGAAGAGTATTTATGGACCTTGTGAACGTGAGTGGTGTAATTTATTTTGAGTATCCCAAAAATATGTTTGATATCTAACATTTCATAGGTCTCTCCTCTTATTACCTATGATTATTTCAGGATTTTACACATTTATTAATTCATTTTATGGGCTTGACCAAGATGGGTTTTGAAATTTGTATGGTTTGAAACATGTGAAATAGATTTTATGGAGCTTATGGGAAGGTTGAATTCAATTCCAATATTGATTCTTCCAGAGCCTCATCGAATATATACATTTAACTATGACACATCAGGCATTATAATAGAATATTTCATGATTGAGGGGTATATAGTAGTGGTTTATGGGTCTCACTGGTTGATACCTTATGAGAAGAATCACCCGACACATGATCTCTAGTTAAATGTCTTGGTTCATGAATTGAGTTGTTAGATTCACTATATACTATGAGAGTGTTTATTATAGTACACAGACCGTAGAATCTAAATTGCTATAGTTACACTATGTGACATGAATATTTAGAAGAGATGGGGGTTGAGTATCTCCAAATATTTGATTTTGAGATTCCTTAAACTCATTGTAAATCCTATGTTGTATCAAACACTCTATATCTGAATACTAAGTCACTGGCTACTCTGGATGCCACAAGCAAATTGAAATTGATTTCATTCTTTTCTAAGATTGACTTAGAAGAGATAGAAATCCAGGGAAGAAACATATGTCATCCTTGGAGGTGAATTTCACTCTTTTGGAATGATTGATGATGATACAGATTTTTTAGTTGAGGATATATTACTATGAGAGATAATGGAAGGTGAGGACCAGCCATCTATTTATATCGTTAGTGGTGATGGAATTATATGTATAGAGGAGCATGTTCGGGTTACAACAAACATCTAAGAGGAGATGATGCAAAAATTTCATGGCTCAACATGGTCATTACATCTCAACATTACCAATATGTAGCGTGACTTAGACTATAAATACTGGAGTTTAGGGATGATATGGTAAATAGCAGGCTTTTCCACATGGTGATCCTCCTATTGGCAAGTGAAGGAAAAACACATGAAACTAGATGGGACCTTATAGAAGTTACCCATTCCTAGGTGGAAATGGGATGATGTTTTGAAGGAATTTAGGACCTAATTAATATTATCACATTGAGGTAATAGTTCCTTATCAGTTTTTGTAGACAAGTTGAATAATGAGTCTCCAATACTATAAAATAGTGATACCTTTTCAGTAAATGATAATGAGAGACTTTATGATAAGGATATAATACAAATTAATATGGTTCCTCACACTGTTATATCAAATAAGGATGCCTTGTTTACATCTTTGTAATGCAATAAATTATATAGGGATGTTGGAATACAATTTAGTTTGATAATTACAACCACCCTAAGACTTATGTCTAGTCATAATGATAAATAGAAAATTTAGAGGACATTCTTAGAATATTCATCCTCAATATTGGGGGTTCTCAAGAGATATATATACCAATGGATTAATTAGCGAATAATAATAGATATATTGAAACTACAGAGATTAAATCTCTTGTTTATTTTTTTTGTTAGACTAAATGATCATTTATATGATGGTATAATATAGGATAGATAACACAACTCAGAACAACTCTCATATAGGATAATTTATAGCTAGTCTAGTTGACAAGAATTTAGGTGGTTGAGGCACGATCATGACTAAAATACTATTATAATCATCATAGTCATCCCCTCATGTTTGAGGTCCCGGATCATGTATTTTTATGTTTCTCACTAAGGATGGGGCACATATGGATTTAGATATGGGGTAATATTTTCTGCAATATGTTAGGACTATTCAGATTCTATATAGAGTCATGTAGGTAGCCTATAGGTTGTCATTACCTCAGAGGTACAGATACATGCACGATGTGTTTCATGTAACTCAGCTAAATTGTTCTCACTTATAACATTATCGTACTCTTTATCAAGTTAATGTTGAGTTACTAGTAGATGCATTATTTGGGAATCATCTTTTATGTATCTTTAATCAGGGAAGAAAATCTCTCTCATGTAGGTAAATTTCTTTAGTTCATGTGATATGGAAGTACGACCTTGTGTAGGTTGATACCTAGGATAGAGAGTCAAATGTACATGATCAATGTCTATAACTTTTTCCACATGATCAACCACCTTCAGAATAGAATCTCAGGGATGAATTATCTTATGCGGGGGATAATATAAGATCTTATGTTTTCAATTAAGGTATGACTTTTTTTATTTTAAATAAATTTCATTAGTGTTGGCCTAATGTGATTCCCCAATAATATCACATGGCTTTAGGGGATTTGTGAGGCCTTTTCAAAACCCGCAGGCTTAGATTTTGGATAAGAAATATAGGATACAAGGTTTCTAGAAACCATGTTGCCCAATCCAAATGATTTCTCGAATCCATGTGTGTGGCCTAGGACACTGTCCGTGGATAAATAGTTTTATGAAACCATGAATCCATGTAAAAATTACTGTAGAAACCACTAAAAAAATTTATTAGAGAAAAAAATGAACAGTCGACACATAGCTTTCTTAATAGTGTGCCATGACACTATGATATGTGTATTGAGGCAAAGAGGGGTGTACTATTGGTGCATTGTTTGGCCAACATTTCTTCCTAACTATGTGAACCATTTTTTAGTGCATAAATCTACCTTTTCACCGTTGAAACTATTATATACTAAAACCAATTCTTTCTTTGTTATTCCCTTTAGACAACACACTCTCCCCTTGAGTTCCTTTAGGATTTAAGGTAGGATTTGATCATGTTTCATCTCCTGGACTCTGATGTGATGTCTTTACATCTTGTAGGATCTATCCCAGAGAGTTCCTTATGCATATTTTACCATTACACAATTTCATTTATATCAACGGATTTATTTTGGAAAAATATAATATGAAAGATTCCCATGGTGTTTGCATGTTCCCCCATTTACATCTGATCAGAGTCAAGTTATGAGCCGACACTAGACAAGTGTTCTACCTTGTGTATATTGTAAGTGGTCTATACAGTTTCCTATAACATCTAGTTTTCTATATATAGTTTCCATTGTGATATACACTCGGGATTTTAGTTATTTATCCTAAATTAAAGAAATTCATTGATTAAATTATTGGAAACATCACAGTTTTCCAACTTAAATCCATGATAGGGTTGGATGTTGTTAACCATAACCTCGATCACTTATGATGTGTGTTTTCTTATATTTCCCCTCAGTTACTACATCATTCGGTGTTTGTCTGTGAGATAAACATAACAGTGGGAGACTTAATGAATTGAGTGAGATATTATAAGAGGGGTAAAGCCTCTTTTTCCGTGTGTTTACAGATTATTAAAATGGTTGATCTATTTAAATGTAAAATGTAAAGTGAGTTGGACAAACTCATGGATTTTTCATGATTATGAAATGGGATAAATGATAAAGTGAATAGTTAATGAATGCCCCTTTTTCTCCTTATGTGACAATGTTGATAATGGATTACATGGTATATCATCTGGTATTGAATCATATTCAATGTAAATTTTTACTATAAGGATTTAAAACTTAATTGAATACCATGTTCATTTCTACACCATGGATCAAGGATATAATGGATTCCATGGTTTTCTCTAATGCTGTTAAGTTATTTGATTTATTTTCCCAATTGAAAAACGCAATTAAAATATTATTCTACACTTTAATTAAGTGGGTCCAGTCCCCCCAAATTACCACTATAGACACTCACTGTTATTTAGTATCTACTGTCGAAAGGGGAAGAACAACTGGGTCCATGTGACCCACTGGCTTAGGAAACCTTTTATTGGCTCCCACAATAGAATATTTGAATCAATGTGTCTGTAAAAGATCACTTATGGGAGTCCATTCTGTTAAAATTTATAAACATATATATTTAATTATTAAATTGGTTGAATATTACACATTTTTCGTGACTAATATATTTTCTATTAAATTTATGATGTCATAAAAATATTATGAAAATAATAAATATGAATAAAATGTAATAATCATTTATCAGAACAACATGGATTACTTTAAAAAAATGTGACAAGATGTTATGTTTTTGTGTTGTAATGGAATCATGAACCATATATTAATAATGTGTTCATGTATATAGAGATATGGAAAAAAATTCTCTAGTATTTGGGAGGAATGACTTATTAAAATGTATTTTTTATATGTATAATTTATTTTTTCATTTAATTTTAATGACAAGATATCATATTAACATATTCCTATATAACAGAAGTCCGAGGAATATCACCAAGAGATACAATGTTGTATTTTATACACTCATACATTATTATGTGAAGTGTGTCCTTTATTAGAGGATCAAATGGTTTCAAAAAATTATAATGAATTAGGATCCAAGATATGTTATGTCTCTAAGGAGGTTCTATATGAACCTACATCTCTTCCATATCATTATGGAAAAAGGAAATGGGTGAGGAATATAATAAATGGGTTGTTTGTTAATAATCCATCAAATAATTTAGTTTATAGGATTTTATGAAATAAATAATTATTCTGCATCAGTATTTCTATTTTATAAATTCATCATAAAATTAAAACATTTGAAAATATTAATTAAGGATTCTCATAACTATAATGATACTTATAGGATCTTTATTCTGGTGGGTATGATGGAAAATATAATAACTTATTTAGTAAATTTGGAACACCCATTCCATGGTCAATTTTATAGAGGGAGTATTAGCGTTAGAAAAAATTTAGGTTGCGCCCCATTAAAACATTAATGGGGTAAAATAAGAGGGTAAAATAGATTCAATGAATGTTGATATGTGATAATAGAATGTATCGATAAATTATAGAACTAAATTATCTTTAGAATTTCATTTTATGGATGCAATTATATTGTCTATGGCGATCAGTGTGCCTACCAAGATCCTCTAACTTGTCATTCAGAACCATCCATGTACTTTGAGTTACACGATGGGAATTACCCAACACATATTACAGAATTTATAAATCTATATCATCTAGTGGATTCTGTGCATCATGATATAATACATTCATGTCAGTTAAGAGTAACAATAAATTATATTATTTATCTTAATTCTCTAGTTCCAAAATATATCAAGGAGGTGTGGAATGATTGATAATGTGTTTGATTTTTTTAGTTTGCTGAGCTACAATTTTTCATCATTTTCTATATCAGTTATGTGTTTTATTAAAAATCTATTTATCATTAAATTGTAACTAGTTGTAATTTTTTGGGATCTACCGTATATAATATTATTTGACAATGAAAGAATTATTGAAAGGGAATATAATATTTCTATAACAAACTTTTTTTATTACTCCTCAGAATCTTGATAGGATAAAGAAGTTAACATTTGATACATATATATATATATATATGAGAAATATTATACTTTTATAATGTTCTTTGATATTTTGGGAAAAAATTATATGTTTAGTATATATACAATTACATCATGTATATTTTAGATGCATAGTATCTCATTGTACCCATTTTTTAGTTGTTTTCCCAGTATATAGATTTTATTCGAAGTTAATTTTCATTAGGTAAATATATGTTGTATTAACATAATATATTACTTTTATAATAAATAATATCAAAAATATTTCTATAAAATATTATTTAACAATTTTCTATATTTTTAATTATCTAGAATATATTTTAACAACTAAAAAAATACACTAACCAAGATCCCATAATAGAATATATATTCAAAAGATTAGAAACCACAATAATTATGTGTTGGTCTTTTCCATTCACTGAATTCTAGGAAAACATATATTATTTTTAACAACCAATAATTATAATATTAATAATTCTACATATTTTTAATATTTTAGTTGAAATTTGTTATATGCAGCTTGTTTTCTAAAATAAATACAAGGAATATGGGTTATTCCTCTTATTGTGTGATGTTTTATGATGAATTTGAAAGTAGATAATAGCATACATTTTATTATATTATATTATTTCATTAATATAAATATTATAATTTTACATTTTTTCCATAATTAATATTTAAAATTACAATAGATCATGGATTTACATAAAAAAAGAAACTTTTCAAAAATTAAATCCCACAAAATTTAATATGTGATTGTTCATCTAGATAACTTCTATCACCCTAAATACATATTTTTTATAACAAATATTGTGAATATATTTTTAAATTATTTTTTATAAAACATAGTTTCATTGAAAAATATGGTTTGTTGAATCATGGTTTTATGTTTTACAATTAATTTATATGATAATCATTACTATAAAAACAAAATATTTAAAAATTATTAGTTTGATTATAAAATATATGATTTAAATAAATATATATATATATATTATTTCTTAATTCGTAACACTTTATTTTAAAAAACATTGATGATGTTTCTCCAAATAGACACATGAACATTAAACACCTTAAAAATCTATTTGTAGTCTATTTTTTAATGTTTGACTAATTTATAGATGTATTTTTTATTTATGTGTTTATTGTTTTAAAACATTTCATGAATGTCTTGGTTGAGTATTGTTAATAATATTTTTTTTTGTGTTTTTGTTTTAATTACATCTGTATATAATCATGTATTTCAGTTTTTTAAAAAAATTAATTACTTTCAACATCGGTTTTTGGAATAACTATGGTTGAAATCCTTTCAAGAAGGGATCTTGATTCTAGTTTTAAGAAAACCCAACTTCAAAATATATATTTAAAAAATTATTATTAAAAAGGAAGGTAAAAAGAATATCCTATGGATTTTAATTTCATATTTATTTAAAACCATTTTTAAAGGGCTTTGATATATCATTTTGTATGAGGACTTTCAACATTATCTTTTATATAATTAATTATTAAAACCCAACTTTTTTACATCATCTAAATTAATTTAACACTCTCATTAATTTAAAAAGTAAAAAATTGAAGTTAAAGGATTTTTCACACAAGTGGCATCTTATTCTTATTCCTCCTCCCTTATATCCAATTATAGATACATGTAGAGACACTTGGTGTAAAGGTGATGGAAAATTGAGTTTTTTTTGTTTTTTGTAGGATCATTGTGTGTATTGTAGTAGTAGACTATGGATTCCTTCACTTTTGGAATAGTGATAGTTTGTAATCTGATTGAAAGTATACGATTATTATTCCATATCATTTATTATTATTATTGTGTAAAATTATTATGATTTAGTATTATTTGGGAAATGAGTTTGATGTTTCATAACGAGGGAATTAAATTTTACTGAATGAATAGGGAAATAATGTTTTTCATATAATAATTACAAATCTCCCTTATTATTGCAATGTTTTTACTTTTTCATTGTCATGTAAAGACTTTATTTTTTAATTTAATGTAATTGATCTTATGTTGTTTCATGTTTTTATTATTTAATGATTTTAAGATGTTAATGATAAAAAATGGGAATCTAAATTTTTTTGATATTATTATGGTTTTCATAAACTTTTAATTTTATTATAAAGGGAAGATGTGATTTTATTATTCTTTATTTAATATAATTTAGATATAATTTTTAAAAATTTTTGTACTGTTGGAAGAAGAATATGTAGTATCATTGTATTTTTTAGAGGAAGAATTACTATTATGGTTTTTTGTTTTTGTGGATTGATTTGGTTTTCGAGGTTGGTGTGTTATTGTTTCCCTACATGTGTAGATAATGAAATAATGTTATAAAATATTAGGAGACTAATAAAGGAAATCTTATAAATTTTAAAGGGCATTGGTTTATTAGGAATAAATGGAGTTATTGTTGTAAAATATTTTTTTTGGAAATAATTTTGTGTGGAAATTAAATCATTTAATTTAAAATAGATATTATTTTATAAGAAACTTAATTGTTGGAGTGAAATTTTTCAATGAATAAATGTGTTATTGGTAAATTAATATGCAATAGATGAAGTTTTCAGGTTGTTTCATGGTTGTTTCATGGTTGTGTAATTAGATTTCTAGTGGTCATTGTAGTGGGTTTGATTGTTGTTGTTGTTGTGTGGTGGTTATGTTTTAGAGCCTCTTAGTGGTTATAGGGTTATTGGATAGAAAGTGGATATGAGGACGGTATTAATTGATTATCATAATGCTATTATTTTCTTATTCACTACCACCAAAGTTAGGTATCCATTATGGCGACCATATTATGTTTGTATTTTGCATTTTTGGTGTACACCCAACATCCAGGGAAGGGGTGATTTGTATGGAAGACTAATCCTTCCCTTTATCTATATTTTAAACATAATACAGTTATTTATATAGGATGTGGCGATATAGTAGTGATATTATGTTTTGGTAGTGATACTTAATTGGATATATTAATGTGGATGTTGATACAGTTATGAATATATAGATGCAGTTATGTAGATTTTTTAACCAGGTGTGGGTTTTTTCTATATGGGTGTTGTAACAACCCAATATTTTATGATAAGTATTCTTTTTAATTTATTTGATGTCATTTGTTTTATTCTACAACAAGATTATATTGTGATATACGCCACACTGTATTATCTTGAAGTATACACAACACTATTCTTAGATTGTGTTACACACAATTTCATGTTCGTTTTATAATAGTCATTTTATGCAACATTGAGTGTATATATATATATATTCAATGTATAAATGAAATATGGTTGGATTATTTTATATAAAACAACAAAGGATTCTTTCATAGCACACAACCCTAACTTGGCTGCATTACACGCAATCACGACCTTCCTCGATAGCGTGTGTAGTACGCTATACTAAGTTTCACTAAACGAGATATTATTATAATATTATTATGAACTAGCCGTTATCAATAGTAATACCCACTTTTTGAAATTTTATAAATTTTATCTTTCAAAATATACTTCATTTTTGGATTCGGAATATCGAAATTATCTTAGGGTGAAAGTTTGGTACTTTTCGGATAACTTTCATATTCTGATGAATAGAGAAAGTTACTAAATTTTAATTAAAAACAACTTTTTTAATCAAAATAATTTATAGTGATAAATTATTAACATGAGTGGTTTTAATGTATATTTAGAATATATTTTTACAATTTAATACAATGTTGGTCATTGGATGTAATTTCACATTTAAACCAGACATAAACAAGTGTCAATCTTTTGATAGTTATTATCTCTTAAGAAAACACTATTTGTTTTGACGACGTGAATAAATTTTTAAATTAATTAATGCAACTGATATGTTTTGAATTTGGTAAAATAGACATCATTTTTGAATTCATAATATCAAATACACCTTAGGCCTAATTTTTGGTATTTTTCTGGGAACATTCATTTTTTGATGAATAGTGAAACCACTAAGTGGTAGCTAAAAAAACTGAATTTATCATAAAACATAATTTTACTAATTCTGTGAGTGGAATTTATAAAATCCTAGAGACATGGTTAATATCAAGGACTAAAATGTGGTTCAATGAGATAAAAATAATTTTTGGTGAATAGTAACTTTTTAATTTTTTTTCCACGGTTAAAAGTAAATATGGTAATTAAGGGTAAATATGATATTATTATTACCCTAACACTTGTCCTAATTCTATTAGATAAGTGTAATTCGGCCAAAAACAACCTTAGGAATAAAATATGACCATTTAGGCCCACTTGAATTAGATTAGGACATTCATTATTAATTTATTTAATGAAAGGTTAAAAAAGTTAAAATCAAAGTTTAATAACTAAATAATTTTTAATATAGGAAAGATAAAAAGATTTCCTACAAAATTTTATTTTATTTGTAATTTTTAGACTTAAAATAATTTAATTTATTTATGACACAATGATGATGCAGTAATTATCTTATTAATGAAATATTGACATAATTGATGTTATAAATATCCAAATAAATGTAATTTGAGACTTTTTATAAATTCCAATAATTTTATATGTTAATGTGACATGTTAGTATTGATTTAATTATCTTTGTTCGAACAAATCATTCTGTTATTATTTTCACAAAAATCAATTACTAAATAGTGTCAAAGTTGACATAAAATAGTTTTTAAAACAAATATTATATTATTAATTGTTATTATATTCCTAAAAATACAAGGCTCAACCAATATACTTATATCATGATAGGTGTATCATTAATGGACCACATGGGGGACTCTTGGATGTATATGGTAAGTTTATTAACCATATAATATAAAAATAAAAAGTGACATGGTAAATGTCAATCTAATTAACTAAGAGTTAAAACTAAATGATAAGGTCAATATAATGACCTAAACTTGTCTAAATTCTATTGGATTAGAGGATTTCGACCCATCACAACCTTAGCTTCGAAATATATCAATTTGGAGCTATTAAAAACCGAATATGTCGTTACAATAAAATAATATTTTTAGTTATTCCAAAGGTGCCCCTCTCCTCCCTTATAAAAGGGCACCTCCTCCCTCTCTTCCTCACACCACTTTGATCCTTCAAGCTCGGTCAACCCCTACCAAATTATCTTTTCCACTTCCCTAGAATCATCTTAGAGGTCCTGGTCTTCTTCCAAGACCAATTCTAGTGCCCTAAGAGGAGGTCTCAAAGAGGCGCTTCAAAGAAAAGGTAATGCCCGTTACAGATTCTTTCAACTTTATTTATTATTCCACTTTATTTATTATTCCACTTCTTCTTCATAGGTTGTTTCATTATGAAGTAATAACATCAGTATCACTCATATACTGATATGTTATTATAATTATGAAACAACCCTATTTCACTATCTATCCATCCTACATAAAATGAAATCACCGCGCGTGCGTACGTACGGAATACCGTCTCCACGCTGTGGTGTAATCTACTTTCCACCACCACCTTACTTGGATGGGTATAATGGTGTAAATAATAACGATATATGATTATTTTAAAGTGATATTGATTCTTTAATAGTATACATACACTCCAATAAATTTGCACGATCATGGGAACGATATCATCGCTCGTGCGTACGTATAGAATACCGTCTCCATGACGCGATGAGATTCATTCTCAATGATTAACCATTAATGAATGATTATAAAGTATATATAATAATTAATCATTAAATATTTGACCTAATAATGATACTGTATTTATATATATATATATTTATGTCATCCAATTAATTCAATTCAATTCAATGAAGAAACGAAAACAACGTTCATGCGTACGTACGGCCTACCGTCTCCTTGAATGGTGTATTTCTTTCCATTTAGTGAACTATTATATATATGTATATTATGAATATATATTATATATAAATCATGTTTTATATTCTGGAATTAATTAATCATGATCTAAGTAATCATATGAATAATTACAAGTCAAAACACGGACGACAAATGAAACGATTTCACCCAAAACGCTCTTTAACATGGAATTTACAAAAGAACGGGTATTATAAAGTCATAAGTGAACCATATATGATATCATAACAATGAATATTATTCTTTAATAAGTCAATGACATTATTTAAATCATTATACAGGAGGTTAAGATACGTACAAAGCATATCAGACCTAGGGTAAGGGATAACTTTTCCAATCTCATTTTTATACGAGATTGCTTATACGTAAGTATTTACTAGGGTTATTGTTATCATCCATGTCCATGTTTTATAAAAGTGTTTTCATGTATTTTTAAAGTCCTTTTTACCTATTTTTGACTTTTACTACATCGTATGTAAGGAATCATTCTTTTGTTTACATTACGAGGTACTTTTTTGACCTTTCTGGAAAAAGTACGAGAAGAATGTTTTTTAACTTATACGACACGAACGGATTTTTACGGTTTTATAAACCCTTATTTTCATGAAGCTTCCTCAAAAATATTTCATGAATATTTTAAAAAAATCCTTTTATTTTAAAATTGCATGACATTTTGTGAAAAGAGAATGATTTTGAAGAAGAAAGGATATTTTCCTCAATAATTCATTTCAAGTGTTTTGTCAAAACCATTTTCCATCTAAGATGACATTATTCAATATGTGTATGTTTCAAGATTAATTTCTATATGATTTACATGGTTTCACTTTTCTTATGATGAAATGTCTATTTGTTTTATATGGATTATGAGATGATGAGATGATGTTTATGAAACCCATTTTATACTTTGAGTTATGATGAATGTTTTATGTTTATTTAATGGAACAAGTAAGAATGATTTCATTATGAGATGGGTGGGACCAATATCTCCCTCCAATGCATTGGGTAAAGATTTATATCTCATGAGATAGACATGTTTGGAATGGTAAGTTAATATGGTTCAGTAATACAGGACTAGAACGAGGAGTGAACTCGATTCAGAAAGGGACTTTGTCCACTAAGATGGTCTTGGCAGCAATGCCTTTGCTACTATGGAAATCATATCATGTGCTTAATGGATGACACAATTACATGTTTTATTCCCATGCTATTTTATCATGATTTATGTTCCATTATGATCTATGCCTTTTGTACTTCCACGATTTATGTCTTTGCTCAAGATTTTAATGTTTAAACATTATGTTCATGCTTTTCTGTTCAAATTTATATGGTATGTTTTATTTTATCCATGCTTACCCTTACTGAGCATTTGATCTCACCCTTTTTATGTTTTACTTTCCCCCAGGATTAAAAGAAAGGTTTTAGGTAAGGAAACAAAAAGTGGAAGATCTTTATGGGAGATGTTGAAGATCTTTCAACATGATTCGAAGTTTACGTTCCAGGTTTCCAAAGACACTAAACTATTACGATCCTTATGTGTCTGTTTTTGTTATTTAATAAGCATTCCACAAAAAGTAATGTAATATCTATGTATGTCAAGTTTTGGGTCTCTACAGTTGGTATCAGAGGAAAGGTTTTGTCAACCTTTGGAAACGAGGATGCGAAAACGTTAGTGAGATCCCTATTGATATTTCTAAGGTATGTCTAGGGATACCCATAAGGATAAGTATACAAATAGGATATAGGCCTAGAAATACGATAATGATCTTTGAATTTAACCTAATATGTTAGATATTGAGGGTGCTCCCCCTTTACTATGTTGTTTTCCTAGCATTATTTTTGCCTCTCACACTATTCTTTTTGGGATTTAGAAAATGGCTGGATACAAGATGATTCACGATAATGGAGTATATTATAGACAATGGAATGATATTATTCATTAGAAACCAAATGAAATGGGATTTGGAAGTACAAACATCATTATTATGCCGAATCACCAATCTCATAATATGATCAATAAACTCAAATTTGGAATGTTTCTTCACTCGGCTAATAAGAGAAATATGGAGTTTCATGATGATCATAGAGGAAAGAAAGTTCAATTTCCCCTTTGTAAATCATGTGGGAAGAGGCATCAAGGAGAATGTTTCAAAGGAACTAGATGATGCTTTGGGTGTGGAAAAGAAGGACACAAATCCAGTAAGTGCAAAGGAAAAGGTTCAGTTAACACCATGGATGAGGATAATGTTATTGCTATAACATCAACAATGGTTAAATGTTTTAAATGTGGAATGTACGGGCATTATGCAAACCAATTCCCTAAGGGAAAGTCTCATGAAGAGAATCAGTATGGTCGTATGGGTAGTATTTATGTTGATGATGATGAAGAAACTACAAATGATATGTGAGATGAAATAATTGTTGAAGCTCGGTCAATGGTTTAAGAAGGTAGTGGAATGATTACATATTAATCAAGTGTAATGTTGTATAAGTAATCTCATGGTAGTATGGAATAAATAGAAATCTAAGGATTGTTACACTATTGTCTTTCCTTATGTTTTGAAAATGTATGATTAATGGTACCAGTAACCATGAATGGTTATTTAGATATTTTTGGAAAGTAGCTTATATGCGCATAATGAAGGGATAAGGAGAAAATTATATGTTTGATAGTATTCATGAGATCATGACTGATATAAGGAGAAGGATTTATCATGGTTTGAGTATATAGAATTTTTGGATTTTGGTATGTGGAAAGAGTTAACTTTTGAGAGCATTCATGTTTTCACTAAGATTTAATGGGTATTCATTTTTCAAGAGAATACATGATTAAGGCCTTCGAATATTTGGAATGTGACCAAAAAGACATATCTCATGATATATAGGGATCAATGATGGTATTAACATACTTGTTATATAAACTCTTTGGTAATCGTTTTCACTGTAATATGAGATTGGACAATAGTATTTTGGATAAGCCTAAAGATTGGAATGGATTATGTTGGACATAAGTTAGTATTGTTTAAGGATAGAAGTTTTTTCTCGATATTATTGATGGTATGTTATAGTAATGTAGTTTTAGAAAAAGGAAAACCTACAGGATAGGCGACATCCCATTGCGTCAGACAAGGCTGTGGGAATTGAACCCACAACTGAAGTGCGACTGACCTTTATCGCCTACCACTGTCCTATAGTAAGTCCCTGTTTAGTAGAAACTAGATTTATTATATTAATCAGTATGATATATGAATTATAAGTCCATTTTTGGAACCATATATGATTAATCTCACTATAGATGGACTTATGTATTTTTTGATAACTTTTCTACCCTTTTGTTTGGAACAAATGGAATGACCCATCATTCTGTCACATGATCTGCTAACACTTCACGAATAACAAATTCAACTTCATTTCTTTAAGAGATGAAGTGGAAATTGTTCAAAGCACGAACAATATTGAGATTTTACCAAAATCAAGCAAGTATTTATTCTATTTCAAAATTTTCTATATTAGGGAAATGATATTGAAAACAAAAAATGTTGTCCTAGTGCTCTTATATCCGATGAATAAGATGGTACCTTAGATCATCACAAATTAATGGCTATGTGATTGTTGGATTTTTCATAGCCATATCCTCTACCACACTCCATCAGAACATGATGGTTAGATTTTTCTTCCATATCCATATTTTCCCCTATGTTCTCCCACGTGGAATCCCAGTGATGAGTTAATTTGGTTAACCGTTACATTTCATACGTTAGATTTTAAAGCCATGTTTGTGTATTCCTTTTTACGATGTGGGTTTCTATTAAAGAATCTTTTGTGTAGTAAAACATTTATAACCCCGATGAATTTCGAGGGAGAAATTCATTTTAAGGGGGTAGAATGTAACAACCTGGTATTTTATGATAAGTATTATTTTTAATTTATTTGATGTCATGTGTTTTAAGCTACAACAAGATTATCATGTGATATATGCCACACTGTATTATCTTGAATTATACACAACACTATTCTTAGATTGTGTTACACACAATTTCAAGTTTGGTTTATAATAGTCATTCTATGCAACATTGAGTGTATATATATATATATATATTCAATGAATAAATAAAATATGGTTGTATTCTGTTATATGAAAAAATGAAGGATTATTTCACAACACGCAACCCTAACTTGGCTGCATTACACGCAATCGCGACCTTCCTCGACAACGTGTGTAGTACGCAATACCGAGTTTTCACTAAACTTGATATTATTATAATATTATTATGAACTAGCCATTAGGAATAGTAATACCCACTTTTTGAAATTTTATAAATTTTATCTTTCAAAATAGACTTCATTTTTGGATTCAGAATATCGAAATTAGCTTAGGGTGAAAGTTTGGTACTTTTTGGATAACTTTCATATTCTGATGAATAGTGAAAATTACTGAATTTTAATTAAAAACAACTTTTTTAATCGAAATAATTAATAGTGATAAATTATTAATTTGAGTGGTTTTAAAGTATATTTAGAATATATTTTTACAATATAATACAATGCTGGTCATTGGATGTAATTTCACATTTAAACCAGACATAAACAAGTGTCAATCTTTTGATAGTTATTATCTCTTAAGAACACACAATTTGTTTTGACGACGGGAATTAATTTTTAAATTAATTAATGCAACTGATATGTTTTGAATTTGGTAAAATAGACATCATTTTTGAATTCATAATATCAAATATAGCTTAGGCTTAATTTTTGGTATTTTCTTGGAACTTTCATTTTTGATGAATAGTGAAACCACTAAGTGGTAGTTAAAAAAACTGAATTTTTCATAAAACGTAATTTTACCGCTTCTGTGAGTGGAATTTATAAAATCCGAGAGACAGGGTTAATATCAAGGACTAAAATGTGGTTCAATGAGATGAATATAATTTTTGGTGAATAGTAACTTTTTAATTTTTTTTGCCACAGTTAAAAGTAAATAGGGAAAATAAGGGTAAATATGATATTATTATTACCCTAACACATGTCCCAATTCTATTGGATAAGTGTAATTCGGCCAAAACAACCTTAGGAATAAAATATGACCATTTAGGCCCACTTGGATTTGATTAGGACATTCATTATTAATTTATTTAAAGAAGTGTTAAAATAGTTAAAATCAAAGTTTAATAACTAAATAATTTTTTATATAGGAAAGATAAAAAGATTTCCTACATAATGGTATTTTATTAGTAATTTTTAGACTTAAAATAATTTAATTTATTTATGACATAATGATGATGAAGTATTTATCTTTTTAATGAAATATTGACATAATTGATGTTATAAATACCCAAATAAATGTAATTTGAGACTTTTTATGAATTCCAATAATTTTCTATGTTAATTTGACATGTTATTATTGATTTAATTATCTTTTTTCGAACTAATCATTATTTTATGATTTTCACAAAAATTAATTACCAAATAGTGTCAAAATTGACATAAAATAGTTTTTTAAAACAAATATTTTATTATTAATTGTTATTATATTACTAAAAAACTATGGTTTGACGAAGATACTTATATCATGATAGGTGTATCATTAATGGACCACTTTGGGGTCGCTAGGATGTATATGGTATGTTTATTAACTATATAATATAAAAATACAAAGTGAGATGGTAAATGTCAATCTAATTAACAAAGAGTTAAAACTAAATGATAAGGTTAATATAATGACCTAAACTTGTCTAAATTCTATTGGATGAGAGGATTTCAACCTATCCCAACCTTAGCTTCGAAATATATCAATTTGGAGCTATTAAAAACCGAATATGTCTTTATAATAAAATAATATTTTTAGTTATTCCAAAGGTGCCCCTCTCCTCCCTTATAAAAGGGCACCTCCTCAATCTCTTCCTCACACCACTTTGAGCCTTCAAGATCGGCCAAAACCTACCAAATTCTCTTCTCCACTTCCCTAGAATCATCCTAGAGGTCCTGGTATTCATCCAATACCAATTGTAGTGCCCTAAGAGGAGGTCTCAAAGAGGTGTTTCAAAGAAGAGGTAATGTCCTTTACCGATTCTTTCAACATTATTTCTTCTTCCACTTCTTCTTATTAGGATGTTTCATTATGAAGTAATAACATCAGTATCCCTCATATACTGATATGATATTATAAGTATGAAACAACCCTATTTCACCATCTATCCATCCTACAGAAAACAAAATCACCGCACGTGCGTACGTACGGAATACCGTCTCCACGTCGTGGTGTAATCTATTTTAAACCACCACATTACTTGGATGGGTATAATGGTGTAAATAATAACTATATATGATTATTGTAAAGTTATATTGATTCTGTAATAGTATACATACACTCCAATAAAATTACACGATCATGGCAACGATATCATCGCTCGTGCGTACGTACGGAATACCGTCTCCACGACGCGATGAGATTCATTCTCAATGATTAACCATTCATGAATGATTATAAAGTATATATAATAAGTAATCATGAAATAGATGACATAATAATGATATTGTATTTAGGTATATATATATTTATGTCATACAATTAATTCTATTCAATTCAATGAGGAAACGAAAACAAAGTTCATGCGTACTTACGGCCTACTGTCTCCATGAACGGTGTACTTCTTTCCATTTACGATCTATTATATATATGTATATTATGAATATATATTATATATAAATAATGTTTTATATTCTGGAATTATGTAATCATGATCTAAGTAATCATATGAATAATTACAAGTCAAAACACGGACGACAAATGAAATGATATCACCCAAAACGTTCTTTAACATGGAATTTACAAAAGAACGGGTAATATAAAGTCATAAGTGAACCATATATGATATCATAAAAATGAATATGATTCAGTAATAAGTCAATGACGTTATTTAAATCATTATATAGGATGTTCGGATACGTATGAAGCATATCAGACCTAAGGTAAGGGATAACTTTTCCAATCTCATTTTATCCGAGATTTCTTATACATAAGTATTTGCTGGGGTTATTGTTATCACGCATGTCCATGTTTTATAAAAGTTTGTTCATGTATTTTTAAAGTCCTTTTTACCCATTTTTGACTTTTACTACATGGTATGTAGGGAATCATTCTTTTGTTTACGTTACGAGGTACTTTTTTTACCTTTCCGGGAAAAGTATGAGAAGAATGTTTTTTAACATATACGGCACGAACAGATTTTTACAATTTTATAAAGCCTTATTTTCATGAAGCTTCCTCCAAAATATTTCATGACTATTTTCAACAAAATCATTTTATTTTAAAATCTCATGACATTTTGATAAAAGAGAATTATTTTGAAGAATAAAGGATATTTTCTTCAAGAATTCATTTCAAGTGTTCTATAAAAACCATTTTCCATCTAAGATGAAATTATTTCAGATGTGTATGTTTCAAGTTTAATTTCTCTATGATTTACATGGTTTCACTTTCCTTATGATGAAATGTCCATTTGATTTATATGGATTATGATATGATGATATGATGTTTATGAAACCCATTTTATTCTTTGGGTTATGATGAATGTTTTAAGTTTATTTTGTGTCACAAGTAAGAATGATTTCATTATGAGATGGGTGGGACCTATATCTCCCTCCAATGCATTGGGTAAAGATTTATATCTCATGAGATAGACATGGATGGAACGGTAAGTTAATCTGGTTCAGTAATACAAGACTGGAATGAGGAGTGAACTCGATTCAGAAAGGGACTTTGTCCACTAAGATGTTCTTGGCAGCAATGCCTTGGCTACTATGGAAGTCATATCATGTGCTTAATGGATGCCACAATTAAATGTTTTATTCCCATGCTATTTTATCATGATTTATGTTCCATTATGATCTATGCCATATGTACTTCCACGATTTTTGTCTTTTCTCAAGATTTTTATGTTTAAACATTATGTTCATGCTTTTATGTTCAAATGTATATGGTATGTTTTATTTTATCCATCCTTACCCTTACTGAGCATTTGAGCTAACCCTTTTTATGTTTTACTTTCCCCCAGGATTATAAGAATGGTTTTAGGTAAGGAAACCAAAAGTGGAAGATCATTATTGGAGAGGTTGAAGATCGTTCAACATGATTAGTAGTTTACGTTCCAAGTTTCCAAAGACACTAAACTGTTACGGTCCTTGTGTGTCTGTTTTTGTCATGTAATTAATATTCCGCAAAAGTAATGTAATATCTATGTATGTCAAGCTTCGGGTCTCTACAGGTGTATAATGGATTAAAGTTTCCATGACCTATGTTTTTTATCCCTTGAGGTTGACTAGATAAGTTCATTGTCATGCATAGTTATTCCTCTTAAAATATTTTAAATCTTACTATATTATTAAGCATAACTCAATATAGTGTTAATGAATTTGGGTGGCTCAGATAATAGTCTAACAGGGATAGGTACTGAGTTATCCTTATAGTATAGTCATGAATTTTTTTACATATTCCATATTTTAATGAGAACATAAAGGGATGATATTTTTGAAAATACTAGTATTCTCTCTCTCACATATATATTCTTTAATTTCAAATATTTATTATAGAGTTGGTGTTCGGGATGTACATAACTAGAATATGGCATGGTGTCTTTCTAAAGTCATATTTTCTTCCTTATGAGTTTATATTTGTTAGTATTTATTATTTTATATATTTCCGTTTTTCGATATTAAATAATATTAATTTTTATGGGTATGGGTTTGATTAATTTATTGATAATGTGTAAATTAATAATTTTTTTCTTATTCTTTGGTTCATAGAGGGTATATCTTTAAATTTTGTGTTGATTATACCTTTGGTTCAAGATGTTATCTTTAATCCTATTGTAGAGATTTCATGAAATCATTTTTCTTCATTACCAACCTAAGAGGAGTTATAGTAGAGTTCTAGCATGATATTGGGTTAACACATCACTCAAAAACATGAGATAAATAATTTTTCTCAAGAAAAATTATATTTTAATTATTTTTTGAATTAAATTTTATTAATTGTTTTAAAATTAGATTAGGATTTGAAACAACCACCCTTTATTATGAGTTTTAAGGTTATAAATATTGGGACAATACTTATTTAATTTTTTTTAATAAATTTATACGAAGAATCAGTACCAAATATAAATGATGGATATATATATAATATATTTAATTAATGATGGTTATATTTTAAGATCATATATTTTAAAACCACCCTTATTTATTAACCACATTCAATATTAAAAAAAGGAAAAAAAATTCCATGCCCATCGTAATATTTTAACTATTGTTTTGATCTTCAATATAAATATTTTATTATAAATACATTCATAACATAATTTAACTACACTTATTAAGGAATTTTATTTTTTATTCATATTGGTGTATTTCTAGTCCATTACCTCTAATAATTTGGATGAAAAAATCAAGATATGTGTGGATTATGAATAACTACATAAGTTTTTAGTCTAGAATCTGTTTCCAATACCTTCAATCAATGGCCTTTTGAACCAGATATAAGGATATTAGGTTATCAAAAAAAATATTTTAGGTTTGGTTATTCTTAGGTATGTTTCAAGTTGACTGATATACATAATTACAAATTTTAATGTCGTCATAACCATTATGAGTATCTAGTTATTCTAGTGGTTATCATGAATGGACTAATAATTTTCATGGCTCTGAGGACTTAGGTCTTCCACCCATTCTATTACTCTTTCATGGTGGTGTTTGTGGAATAATACATGGTGTATTATCCTACATGACACTATCATTCCAAACATATTGAAATCATTCTGAATAAATTGATAGAGAATAAGTTGTATACCAAGCTCAAAATATTTCATTATTGCTTAGATAGATTTCACTTCGTGGGTCACATCAACTCAGAAAGATGAGTATTTGTGGGGTGAGAGAATGTGAGTGTTGTATTTTATTTAAATTATCCCAGGAATATATTTGGTATCTAATGTTTCTTAGGACTCTTCAGTTATTTCATGTGATTAGTTCATGATTTTTCACATTTATTAATTCCTCTTATGTGATTGACCAAGAAGGGTATGAAATTTGTATGGTTTGAAACATGTGAAAATGATTTTTAGGAGCTTAATGGGACGATGCCTTCAATGATAATATTGATTCTTCCATAGCCTCATAGAATCTATACATTTTACTATGACACATCAGCCATTAGAATAGAATATTTCATGATAGAGGGGTATATATTAGTGGTTTATGGGTCTCACTGGCTGTGACCTTATGCGTAGAATCACCTGACACATGATCTCTAGTTATATGTCTTCATTCATGAATTGTGTTGTTAGATTCACTATATACAATGAGATAATTTCATAGTGTACATAGACCATAGAAGCCACATTTCTATAGTTACACTATATGACATAAAGCTTCAGAAGAGAAGGTGGGTTGTGTATCTACAAATATTTGATTTTGAGATACCTTAATCTCATTGTAAATCTTATGTTGTATTAGACAAACAACATCTAAATACTATGTCACTGGCTACTATGGATGCCACAAGTGAATGGATATTAATGTCATCATTTTCTAGGATTCACTTAGAGGTGCTAGAAAGTCAGGGAAAAGGAATCTCTCATCAATAGAGGTTAATTTCACTCTTTTTGCATGATTGATGATGAGACAATTTTTATAAACGAGGGCATATTCATATGGGATATAATGGATGGTGAGGACCTAACTTCTATTTAGATCCATAGCGAGGATGGAATTCTATGTATGGAAGAGCCTATTCGGGTTACAACAAACATCTAAGAGGAGATGATGAATAAATTTCAAGGTTCATTGTGGTCTATACATCTCAACATTACCAATATGTAGCATGACATAGACTATCTATACTAGAGTTTAGTGATGATATGGTAAATAGTAGGCTTTTCCACTTGGTGATCCACCTATTAGAATGTGAAGGAAAAACACATGAATCTAGATGGGACCTTATAGCAGTTACCCATTCCTAGGTGGAAATGGGATGATGTTTTGGAGGAATGCCAAACCTAGTTAATATTATTACATTGAGGTATTAGTTCCTTATTTGTTTTTGTGGAAAATGTGATCACTGATTCTCCAATACTATCAAACAGTGATACCTTTTCTATAGATGATAATGAGAGACTTTATTTCTAGTATATGTTGCACCTTTATATGGTTCATCACACTGTTATATCAATTAAATATGCCTTTTTTACATATTGGTAATGAAAAAAATTATATAGTGATGTTGAATGTAATTTCTTTTGATAATTTCAACCACCTTAAGACTGATGGCTAGTCATAATGATAAATACAAATATTAGAGGAAATTCATATTGTATTCATCCTCAATATTGGGGGTTATCAGGAGATACATATACCAATGGTTTAATTCATGAACAATAATTGATATATTGGAACTACAAAAATTGAATATCATGTTTATTTCTTTGGTTGGAGACAATGCTCAATTTTATGATGGTATAATAATGGATAGATAACACAACTCAGAACAAATCACATATATGATAATTTAGAGCTGGTCTAGTTGACAAAAAATATAGGCAGTTGATGCACGATCGTGACTTAAATACTATTCTAATCATCATAATCAACCTCTAGAGTTTGAGTTCCCATATCATGTATTTTATGTATCTCACTAAGGATGGCGCACATATGGATTTAGATATGGTGTTATATTTTCTTCAATATATCAGGACTTTTGAGATTCTAGATAAAGTCATGCAAGTTTCCTATTGGTTTTCATTACCTCAGAGGAACGGATACATGTACGATGTGTTTCATGTAACTCACCAGCATTTTTATCACTTGTAAAATTATCATACTCTTTATCAAGATAATTTTTAGTTACTAGTAGATGCATTCTTTGTAAAGCATCCTTTATGTATCATTAATCATGGAAGAAAATATATATCAAGTAGGTAAATTTCTATAGTTCATGTCATATGGATATACGACCATGTGTAGGATGATACCTAGGATAGAGTGACTAATTTACATGATCAGTGTCTAGAACTCTTTCTAGATTATCTACCACCTTTATAATAGAATCTCAGGGATGAATTATCTTATGTGGGGGAGATTATAAGAACTTAGGTTTTCCATTAATGTATGAATCTTTTTTATTTTAATAAATTTTATTAGTTTTGGCCTAATGTGTTTTCAAAATAATATCACACGGTTTTAGGGGTTTTATGAGGCGTTTTCAAAACCTGTAGGATTATATTTTGGATAATAAATGTAGTATGTATGGTTTTTAGAAACCATTTTTCCAAGTCTAAACGATTTCTCGAAACCATGGGGGTGTCCCAGGACTCTGTTCCGTGATAAAACTTTTTATGAAACCATGAATCCATGGACACATAACCATAAACCAACCAAAAAATTTATTAGAGAAAAAAATGCACAATCGAGACATAGTTTTCTTATTAGTGATCGATGACACTATGATATGTGTATTGAGGCAAAGAGGGGTGTACAATTGGTGCCTAGTTTGGCCAAAATTTCTTCAAAACTGTAGGAACCAGTATTCATTGTATAACCCTACCTTTTCACCATTGAAACTATTATATCCTAAAACCCATTCTTTCATTGTTATTCCCTTTAGACAACACCATCTCCCATTGAGTTCCTTTAGGCTTTATGGTAGGATTTCATCCAGTTTCATCTTCAGGAATTTGATGTGATTCCTTAACATCTTGTTGGATACACCCAAGAGTGTCCCCTATGCATCATTCATCACTATTAATTTTACTTTATATCAACTGATTTATTTTGGAATGATATAATATGAAAAATTCCCATGGTGTTTGTTTGTTCCCCCATTTACTTTTGATTAAGGTCGTGTTATGAGCCGACACTAGATGAGTGTTCTAGCTTGGGTATAAGGTAAGTGTTATATACCATTTCCTATAACTTCTAGTTTTCTATATCTAGTTTCTGTTGTGCTGCACATAAGAGATTCTGGTTATTTATTCTAAATTAAATAAAATCATTGATTTAATTTTTAGAAACTTGATAGTTTTCCCACATAAAACAATGATAGGGTTTGATGTTGTTAACCATAACCTAGACCACTTATGATCTATGATTTCATATCATTCCCATGATTTACTACCTCATTGGGTGTGTGTTTCTGAGATCAACATAATAGTGGGAGCCTTAATGAATGAACTGAGATATTATAAGAGGGTTAAAGCCTCTTTTTCCATGTATTTACATATTATTAAAATGGTTGAACTATTTAAATTGAAAATGTAAAGTGAGTTAGATAAACTCATGGATTTTGTATGATTATGAAATGGGACAAATGAAAAAGGAAATAGTTAATAAATGCCCCTTTTTCACCCTATGTGAGGATATTGATAATGGATTTCATGGTATATCATCTGTTATTGTATCATATTCCATGTAAATTTATAAAATAAGGATTTTGAACTAAATTGAATACCATGTTTATTTCTACACCATGGATATAGGATATAATGGATTCCATGGACGTCTCTAATACTGTTAAGTTATTTGATTTAATTTCATAATTGACTAAGGCTATAAAAATGTTATGCTACACTTTAATTAAGTGGGTACAGTCTCCCCAAATTACCACTATATACACTCACTTCTAGTTGGTATCTAATGGTAAAAGTGGAGGAACATTTGAGTCTATGTGACCCACCAGCTTGGGGAACAATTTTTTCGGCTCACAAAATTGGATGTTACAATCAAATAGTTAGTTAAAGATCACTTATGGGAGTCCACAATGTTAAAATTCATAAACTTATATATTTATTTATTATATTGATTGAATATTACACATTTTTTGTGACTAATATATTTTCTATTAAATTAATGATGAAGTAAAACTCTTATGAAAATAATCAAAATGAATAAAATGTAATAATCATTTATCAGAACAATATAGATTACTTTAAGAATAATGTGATTTGATGTTATGTTTTCGTGTTGTAATGGAATCAGGAAGTATATATTAAGAATGTGTTCATATATATGGGGATATGGAAAAAATTTGTCTCTAGTATTTAGAGGGAATGACATATTAATATTTATTTTTTATGTGTATAATTATTTTTCATTTAATTTTAATTATAAGATATCTTATTAACATATTCTTATATAACTGGAGTCTAGGTAATATCACCATGAGAAATAGTGTTGGATTTTATACCATCATACATTTTTATGTGAAGTGTGTCCTTTATTAGAGGATCCAATGGTTTCAAAAAAATATAATGAATTTGGATTCATGTTTGGTTCTATCCCTTAAGGGGTTATATTTGAACATCCATCTCCTGACCTTCATTATGGAAAAATAAAATGGTTGTAGAATATACAAAAGGAGAAGATTTCTATTAATCCATCATATAATGTATCCAATAGGATTGTATGAGATAAATTATTTTTCTCCGTTAGTATTTCTATTTTATAAAATCATCATACTAGTATGACATTTGAAAATATTAATTCATGATTCTCATAAGTATCATGACACTTATAGTGCCTTTATTCTGGTGGGTATGATGGAAAATATAATAACTTCTTTAGAAAAATGGGAACACCCATTCCATGATCAATGTTATAGAGGGAGTATCAGTTTTAGAAAAATTTTATGTTGCGCCCCCAGTTAAATATTAATGGGGAAAAAATAAGAGGGGGAATTAGATTCAATGAATATTGATATGTGATAATATAATGTCCTGATAAATTATAGAACTAAATTATCTATCAAATTTGTGTTTATGGAAGCTGTTATATTGTATATGGCTATTAGTGTGCCTTCCAAGAACCTATACCTTCTCATTCAGAACCATCTATGTACGTTGAGTTACACGATCGGAATAACCCTACACATATTATAGAATATATATATCTATATCATCTAGTGGATTTTGTACATCATGATATTATACATTTATGTCAGGTAAGAGTAACGTTAAATTATATTATTTATCATAATTCTATAGGTCCAAAACTTACCATGGAGGTGCGGAATGTTTGATAATGTATTTTATTTTTTCTAGTTTGGTGAGCTACAATTTTTGATCATTTTCCATATTAGTTATGTAATTTTTTAAAAAGTATTTATCAGTAAATTGTATCTCATTGTAATTATCTTGAACCTACCGTATATAAAAGTATTTGACAATGAAGGAATTATTGCAAGGGAAGGGAATATTTCTAGAAAAAACTCTTTTAAATACTCCTTAGAATCTTTATGTGATAAAGAAGATAACATATGATACTTATATATATGAGAAATATTATAATTTTATAATGTTCTTTGATATTTTTGGAAGATATAATGTTTTATGTATATATATAATTTCATCATGTATATTTTAAATGTTAAGTATCTCATTGTACCCATTTTGTAGTTGTTTTCCCAGCATATAGATTTTATTAGAAGTTAATTTTCCTTATGTAAATATATGTTGATTTAACATAATTTATTACATTTATAATCAAGAATATCAAAAAAATTCTATAAAATATTATTAAATGTTTTTCTATGTTTTTACTTATCTAGAATATATTTGAACAACTACAAAAATACCCTGACCAAGATCCCATAATATAATATATATTCAAAATATTAGAAACCCCATAAATTATGTGATGATCTTTTCCATTCCTTGAATTCTAGGAAAAAATATATTATTATTAAGCACCAATAATTATAATATTATTAATTCTACGAATCTTAAATATTTTAGAAGAAATTTGTTAGATGTAGATTGTTTTCCAAAATAAATACAAGGAATATGGGTTCTGTAACTTATTGTGTGGTGTTTGGAGATGAATGTGAAAGTAGATAATAGTATACATATTATTATATTATATTATATCATTAATATAAATATGTTAATTTTACATTTTTTTCATAATTAATATTTAAAATTACAATATGTCTTGGATTTAGTTAAAAACAGATCACTTTTCAAAAATTAAATCCCAAAAAATTGAATATGTGACTGTTCATGTAGATAACTTCTATCACTGTAAATAAATATTTTTTCTTACAGATATTTTTATTATATTTTTAAAATATTATTTACAGAACATAGTTTCATTAACAAATATGGGTTGTTGAATCATCATTTTATGGTTTACAATTAATTTATAGGATTATCATTATTAGAAAAAAAATATTTATAAATTATTAGTTTGATTATGAAACATATGTTTTAAATATATATATATTAATTTTTAATTCATAACACTTTATGTTACCGAAATTGGGGATGTTTATATATATACCCACATGAAATTGAAACACCTTCAAAATCTATTTATAGTCATTCTTTTAATATTTAACAAATTTATTGATATTGTTTATTTATGTGTTTATTGTTTGAAAACATTTCATGAATGTTTTCATTGATTATTGATAATAATATTTGTTTTTGTTTAGTGTTTTTGTTTTAATTATAGCTGTTTAAAATCATGTATTTTATTTTTTTTAAAAAAATTATTGACATTCAACATCGTTTTTTGGAATAACTGATTTTAAAATCGTTTCAAGAAGGGATCATGATGCTAGTTTTGAGAAAACCCAATGTCAAAAGATATCATTGAATAATTTTTATTAAAAATGAAGGTAGAATGATTTTTTATGGATTCTAATGTCATATTTATTTAAACTCATTGTCAAAAGGATTTGATATATCATTTTTTATGCGGTCTTTCAATATCATATTGTATATAACTAATGATTAAAACCCATCTTTTTAGCATCATCTATATTAATTTTACTCACTCATTAATGTAAAAAAGTAAAAAACTTATGTTAAAGGATTTTTCACACTAGTGACTTCTTATTCTTATTCCTCCTCCCTTATATCATATTAAAGATAAATGTACAAACCCTTGGTGTAATGGTGATGGAAAATTGATGTTTTTTTGGTTTTGTGTAGAATTATTATGTGCATTGTTGTGGTAGATTTGGTATTCTTTCACTTTTGGGAATAGTAATAGTTTGGAATATCATTGAACATACAAGATTATTATTCTATATCATTTATTATTATTATTTTGTGGAATTAGCATGATTTAGTATTCTTTGAGAAATGAGTTTGAAGTGTCATAATGAGGGTAATTAAATTTTACTAAATGAATAGAGAAATAATATCATTCAAATATTCATTACAAATCTCCCTTGTTATTGCTATGTTTTCACTTTCTCATTACCATGTGAAGTCTAATGTTTTAATTTAATGTTATTGATCTTATGTTGAGTCATGTTTTTATTATTTAATGATTTAAAGATGTTAATGATAATAAATTGGAATATAAAAATTTTCTTTTAATATTATTATGGTTTTCCAAAACTTGTAATTTTATTATAAAGGGAAGATGGGTATTTATTATTCTTTATTTAATATAATTTGGACATAGTTTTTATAAATTTTTGTATTTTTCGAAGAGGAATATGTATGATCATTGTTTTATTTAGAGGAAGAAACATTATTATTGATTTTATCGGTGGATTGATGTGGTTTTCATGGTTGGTTTGTTATTGTTTCCCTACATGTGGAGGTAATGAAATAATGCTATAAAATCTGAAGAGACCCATAGAGGAAATCTTGGAAATTTTAAAGGGAATTGGATTATTTGGAATAAATGTAGTTATTGATATAAAATATTTTTTTTGGAAATAATGTTGTGTGGAAATTAAATCATTTAATTTAAAATAGACATTAGTTTATATGAATCTCAATTTCTGGAGTTAATGTTTTCAATGAATACGTGTGTTATTGGTAATCTAATATAAAATAGATGATGTTTGGTGGTTTCTTAACAGTTTTTTCATGGTTGTGGGATTGGTTTTGTAGAGGTGGTTGTAGTGGTTTTGATTATTGTTGTTTTTGTGCGGTGGTTATGTTTTAGAGCCTGTTAATGGTTAAAGGGTTGTTGGATAGAAAGTGGATCCTAGGTTGGTATTAAATTATTATCATATTGCTATTTTTTTATTCACCACCACCCAAATCAGGTATCCATTATGGTGACAATTTGATGTTTTTTATTTTGGGTTTTTGGTGTACACCCAACATCCTGGGTGTGGGTGATATGTATGAATGACTAATCCTCCACTATATCTATAGTTTAAACATAATACATTTATTTCTCTAGGATGTGTCGATATAGTAGTGATATTATGTTGTGGTAGTGATACTTAATTAGATATATTAATGTGGTTGTGGATACAATTATGAGTATATGGATATGGTTATGTAGATTTAGTTTTTATGGGGTGTGTGTTTTTTCTATATGGGTGTATAAGGGATCCGAGTTTCCATGACCTATGTTTTTTATGACTTGAGGTTGACTATATAAGTGCATTGTCTTGCATAGTTATTCTTGTTGAAATATTTTAATTATTACTATACTATTAAGTGTAACTGGATTTGGTCTTAATGAATTTGGGTGGCTCAAATAATAGTTTAACATAGATAGGTAACGAGTCATCCTTACAGTTTATTCATGATTTTTTATTTTACATATTCCATAATATAACAAGAACTTCAAGGGATGAGATTTTTTAAAATACTAGTATTCTCTCCCTTACATCTATATACTGTTATTTTGAATTTTTGTTATAGAGTTTATGTTCGGGATGTATATAACTAGGATATGGCATGGTGTTTTTCTAGAGTCATATATTCTTCTTTATGAGTTTAAATTTATTATTATTTATTATTCTAGATATTTCATTTTTTCTATATTAAATTGTATTAATATTTATGGGTATGAGATTGATTAATTTATCGATAATGTGTAAATTAATAATTTGTTTTTTATTCTTTAGTTCATAGAGTGTATATCCTCCAATGTTGTGTCAATTATACCCTTAGTTAAATATGTTATCCTTAATCCTATTGGAGGAGGGCTTCAATGAAATCATTTTCCTTCATTACCATCCTTGGAGGAGTTATAGTAGAGGTCTAACATGATAGTGGGTTAATACATCACTCAAAAAATTGAGTTAAATAATTTATCACTGGGAAAATTATTTTTTAATTATTTTTTTAATTACAATTGATTAATTGTTATAAATTCTATTAGGATTTGAAACAACCACCCTATATTTTTAGTTTTAGGGTTATGAATCTTTGGACAGTACTTATTTAATTTTTTTAATAAATTTATAAGAAGAATTAGTATCAAATATATATAATGATTATATATATAAGATATTTAATGAATGATGGTAATATTTTATGATCATATATTTCATGACCACCCTTATTTATTTTCCATATTCAACACTAAAAAAAGAAAAAACTAATTTCCATGCCAATCGTAAAATTTTAACTATTGTTTCAATCTGCAATATAAATATTTTATTATAAATACAATCATAACATAATTAAGCAACCCTTATTAATAAATTTTAGTGTTTATTTAGATAGATGTATTTCAAAATTTAACATTTTAATGTTTGATTATTGAATCATGATTTGTGTGAATATATTTATTTATACATGTGAAAATTTAAAAAGATTTATTTGAAATTATATTTATTTTAGAGGAACATTTTGAATTTCGAGTCTATCATAAAATATAATGTGTTCAAGTCATATTAGTACATATTGAGAAATAAGATTTCTTTAGTATAACCTTTAAATATCCCATCATTATAAAATTTTCCATATTTTTATCTCAACAATAACAATTAGTGGCAGGAGAAGATTGATTGATGGGACAAGTGTGTTATGATTTATATTTCTTCTAAGGATGAATTTATATTTTATGTGGAATTTTAAAAAAAATATTTCTTTTAAAAACTATAAAAATTACATATATTTGGTCTTTATGAATGGGAGAGGTTTTTAATTGAAAAGAAAATCCTTTCATATATCATATAGAAATGAAGATAAATTAGGACAAAAATTATCTTTTAAAAAGTAAATAAATATTGACGATGTTTGTATTATATTAAATATTAAAGGTAATGTAACCATATAAATTATGTTTATTAAAATTAATAACTTTATTTCAAAAATAAAAAAAAATTAAGTGGAAATTTATGAAAATATACATTACTTGGTTGATTGGTTTTCTTGATATGTGATGAGTTGAAATGATTTTTTAACCTGATTATTTATAGATAAATCTATATTGATATTCATTTTTAGATTTTAATTATGAATGGTGTTAATACATGACTATGATTTATATTATTTTAAACTATATATATATATATATATTTCAATGAGGAGAAAAAAGACATTAAGAAGGATGGTATTTGATATGTGAAATTTTTTAAATCTATTATTTTATATTTAATCTATTATTGATTAAATATATATATATCTGAAAATATTAATTTAGGTTTTATAATATTTTTCATTTTTTAATAGGACATCTTGAAATATTATGGGTTTTCAACATTTTAGTTTAGGTTGCTTTTTTAGGTGACAAATTTTTTTATTGACACCCTTGTTAAGACTGAAACTAATATTTTGAAGGCATAGTTATGCACTATATATTGTTAAAATTATTTTATTTAAGTGGTAGAGGTTGATTTTTATTGATGGAAAATAATGGAAATATGGGCAATACTCTCGTGGCTATACCAATAGTTTTAAAACCTGTTGGTATAGGTTCCCCTACCCCAACAGTTCATCATAGTATTTGGGATAAAAAATTTTCTTGCCAATGAATTTTAAAAAAAGATCGAATAGTTTGTCACTAAATAGTTGCATGAGTGCCCCTCCCCTCTTCCCAGCAAGTTCTAATATAGAACCCTAGTTGTAACATTGGTGTTCCACCTTCATCCCAAGTAGTGGTGATCTTTTATATGTTTTTTATGTCACAAAATTATCCTTCAATATTAAATCATTAACATCCAAATAATTCATATATTTTATCATCCATCCAATTTACTTTTCTTTTCAGTCTATAACACCATGAGAGAATATTTTTTTGTATTTAATTTATTTTGATCCAGATTAATCTGGTTTGATTTGAGATTTTTATATTTAATTCATGTCTTCTTGGCTTAGTTCATACGTGTTTGGTTCGGTTGGGGTTCATTCTGTTCAATTTTGGAATGGTTCACTATTGATTTTTCTTCTTCATTTTGGTTTAGTTGGGTTCCATTTATTTTTTTCCAATTCTATTCAATTTAGTTATTATTCATCTATGATTTTATCATTATGGTTGGTTGGGTTCTACTATGTTTTGTTCAATTCTAGTAAGTTTGATTATCATCGGTTTTCTATTATCTAGGTTGGTACATTTTAGCTAAATTGGGACCCTAAAGGCCTATTCAGACCCCGCATAACATCAATCAAATTGCTAGTAACTAATTTGAACTATAATGACTTATTTAGAAATGAAAAATAATATATATAACTTGAATATAGTAAAACTAAACAAAATAAACTCAACTAATCATAAAAAAAACTAAACCAAACTAAATGAATCTAAACTCTATATAATTATTCAAAATTTAAATAAAACCAAACCAAAAAAACTAAACATATTTAATGTAGATTAAACTACCAAAACTAGACGTAACCCAAAATACATTGACATAAACAAAAATAATAATATTGTAGTCAAAACAAATTGAATTGAAATTATTTAGACTAACCCAATCCAAACTAGAATGAGTTAACATTACAAAAATAAACAAAACTCGAATGGGTGAAAATGGATCAAAATTAAATCTTAACCAAATGAAACCAAATTTATATTTAATTACCTAACATAAACAAAATAATGGGACTGAAAAAACCATAACTATTTAAATGTAACTTGAATACCTAATTAAACACTATATAAACAAAATTGAAATGAATTGATTAGTATCTAACCAAACTAAATTATACAAAACCGACCTAACTAGGCTATAAAGTAAATGAACGGAACTAATAAAACCCTTACACAAGGCAATAGCAATATCTCAGCCTTTTTAGAGTAATCATGAGTGTATTTTTTGGTACTTTTTTTATTAGGTACCATTGGGTTGGTGCCTAACATGGGGTTTGTTTTGGAAATGTTTTTATGTAACTTCAGAAGATAAGGGGATGTGCATGGTTTGCACATGGTTTGGCCTAACCATGTGCAAGCTAACTGTATGGATAGTGGAGGTCGGCATGGTTGGTGAATGGTTTTCCTAACCTTGCACCATCAAGTTGTGTTGGTAGTGGAAGACCGCATGGTTTGTTCACATTTTGGCCTAACTATTTGGCATCCTAGGTGAAACTATTCACGTAGATATGTTTAATAAGAAAATTGGTTTTAATACCACCCTAACCCCCTAAACCACTATAATTATACCTAGGCTCATCCGTGACAATTTTTGGGTAATCTCAAGGATTTACAAAGGGATTTCAATGAAATATGTATGATGTTCCTATAGATCTAAATCCCAGATCAAAGATCCATGATTGCTCTGGTTTTTAGATTTCATCCCAATGCTTCTCTTGTCCTTTCTCTTATCTTTTTTAGATCTTTTCATTGAAAATATCCCCTTTTTTCATGGATCTAAACCTCTGAGTTGAAATTTAGATCTGGTATTGTGGATATAGTTCTATATTATTAATAATTTGATTCCATTGATCTTAATTTTGTTATATGGATTTGGATTGGAAGCTTCATTGGGAACGTTGTGCCGCTTGGATTTTTGGGATTTTCGTTGGGTTAACATCCATCAATAAATGAGGTAGGTGGTATTAATCAAACTCTTATAGTCATGGTTTGGATATGTGAATGAATTTTTATGATTTTCTATATTTTCTTTATGATTTTTTCCTAAAATGAAGTAATTATGAATGTGGAATTGACTTGTGGTTTACATGGGGATTAATTGGTAATTGAATCATGGACCAAACAAAATGGGGGTTTCCAAAGAGATATTTTGGTGATATTTATGGGATGAGATACTATAATTGAGATGTAGAATTTATTGTGATAAGATAATTAATTGGAGGGAATTTATTATGAAATGATATTTGGAAATGTGAGATATTAAATTCAAGGAATTAATTATGTGCCATGATGTTGAAAAATGATAATTCATTTTGAGAATTAATTATTTTCCAATATGTTTATCAAAGATATTTAAATGTGATAATTAATTATGACAAGTTTCGATTTGATATGGATAATTAATTGTGAATAATTATTTATGGAATGAGAATTGTGTTGGCTGATTAATTTATTGATGAATTAATTAATTGGTTATGTTTGTAGATAGTTGTTGAGATAAATAATATCCTTCGTAATGTTTAACTAATTAATGAATTATTAATTTTTTTATGTTGAGAATTCTTGTGAATTAATGAATTAATAAATTTTTGATAATTTTTTGGTGCTAGACATGGCGTTCTAGACCGATTAGATGTGGGGAGTAAGATATGGCGCTCCTTCCCAATAGTTATCCATGATTTATATTATGGGGTTCTAGTCATGATAAACAACACCTAATGAGATTATGGAGTGATAATGAGATTTGGGGTGCTATCCATGATTACCTACACCAGAACATTAATCAAAATGAATGATGATTCAAATGTGAAACATGAATTGAGAATAGGTCTAATGTGATGATTAAATATTAAATGAAAATGTGATAACTATTTAATAATGCATTTAATTTGTTATATAATAACTATGTATGCACTATATTTTGACTGGACACATTTTAGACACTATTGGCAGATTCCTACTCAGTTGTACTAACACCCTACTTGGGCCTCTTGATCAGAACCTGAGTAGACATTTTTATTGTAGGATAGGATAAGGGAAAGGCCCTATGATAGGTTTCTATTTGGGATTATAGCATGGTTGATGGTACCTGACATGGTTCGAGACCCTCTTGGAGTAGTTTTGTCTTTAATTTTAGTTTCATTGTTGAGAATTAACACTTTCATTATCATAACATGTTTTACCATTCAGTGGAGAATTGTGTTTTCATGTTTTGACTATCACATTACATTTTATTATTCTGGTAATTTATACACTTCTTCTATTTGTTATTTTGGATTTCTTCTATTGGTGTTTTGATTTTGATAATATAGGGTATAGTCTCCCCAAGACTGACTTACTGGACCCTTACATCTAGTCGTTACCCTCTATCATATAGAGAGTCATGCTTGAGGGCATGCTGTCATTCGGCTCGTGGAAGAGATTAGTGTCACCTAAGACAGGACATCACAAAGTGGTATCAAAGGAGTTTTCTTTTCTTTTCTTTTATTTCTTCTCCTTTTGTCTTATTCTTTTGGGAACGGTTGATAAGAGACTAGTAAGGGTCACAGATTAGTAATGAGATCATGCATGGGAGTTGCAATCCCATACATGTGGGAAAATCTGAGTACTCGTGGTGGGATTGTTGTGATTGTTATTTGTTGTTACTGTTGGATATTAGTTCACCATGCGTGACCTAATTTTGGTGTGGTGGGATATTTGTTTTGAAAATTGTTGAATTGAGACTCAGGGCCTAAAGAGGAATGATACATGATTCTTCATGAATCATTCATGGCACTCCGGGCTGATGTGGCATGCATCATAAAAGGAACTCATGGGAAAACGAGTTATCGGTAAGTTGTTTAACTATTTTACCTTGTAGTGAGAACGAAATAATGGTGCAAAATGAGAATTAATGGCTATCTATTGAGAAAATTGATTAATGAAATGTGTATGATTCATTAAATAATTGTTGAATTAATTAATTTGAGAGTATGTGATTAATTGAAGGATAGATTAATTAATTAAAATGAATTCCCCCTTATTAACCAATACCTAGGACTAGGATGGTTAAGGGTAGTGATAAGGCCTTTAGGTTGACCGTGTGGAATGTAAATAGAGAAAAGACATGTGGAAGCTTGTTGTGTTAGTTTCTTCCGTTATTTAAATGTTATAAGGTTGCATTATGAGACCGAAGACATGTGTTTGGACTTTTAGAGATATGCCATCACTACTCTTATTAAGGGAGAGACTGAGGGGTATTCCCCAGAACAAACTTCTAGACAGGGAGAGCGAATCACCCTTGGTGCATGCGGAGGAGGAAGGGGATCCATTCAGAGGGAACTTTTCTTATTTCATGCAATTCACGGAGTGATACACTGAGGAGGTTCATAAATGAATGTTAGTGTTGACAAGGGAGATTTAGCTACATAACCCTCCTAATTTGACTAGAGAGGGTGGACCCGAGGGATCTGAATTATGGATTGAATCCATAGAAATGATACTTGACCATTTGTAAACTCTGACTGGGAATGGGGTCAAGTTGGATGCATATGTTCTATGGGGGTCATCGAAACTCTGGTGGGACATCCAGGTACACTTTTGACATACTGATGATATGTTATGGAAGGTCTTTATGGAGATTTTATTAGAGAACATCCATCCAGAGATGTTGATACATGAGAAGGATACATAGTTTATGAGTCTAACCCAAGAAAGCTTGTCCATAATGTCTTATGTTGAACGTTTCAAATATTTTTAGTGTTTTTATCCAGCTTTGGCAGTAGAGGATACTTCTTCCACAAAACGATTTTAGGATGTACTTAGGTGTGAAATTAAGTCCCAAGTGAATATCTATTAGTGAATAAATTCTTCAAAGTTGTTAATCAGGATATCATTTCATAGGAGAGCCTCATGGAGGCATCAAGTACTAGATAGGTAGTCATCAAAGGATTATTTGGGAGTGTGCCTTATGAGACTAGGAAGCGATGTTATAAGAAGCTTAGTTAGGATAGTGGAATGAGTGGTGGATAGTCAGGAGGAAAAGCTGTATCGGATCTTACTCGTGTGCTTTGTCACTTGTATGTTAGGTAGGGAAACTATCGTACACATTGTCCTCGACCACCAATGGAGTTCCAGTTTTGTGGAATAAAGGGGAACCTATAGAAGTTCTGTAGGAAGTATCGGAAAGCTAGTGCTGAGGGATCAACTAATTAGAGTCAGAGTGTGAGAAGCAGGTATTCTACACCATATAGTCCTGGTAGTTGGAATTCTACTAGAAGTTGTTGTAGAGGTGGTGGAAATGGTGTTTCATGGTATGAGTTCATGTATCAATAGTTTGGTGCTACTCAGGGGAGTCAGACAATTCCATAGGGATGAGGGGCCTGATAGTTACATGCAGTATAACCTACACTTGTGGAGAGCTAGGATGGTCCATCGACAGCGAGAGGTACTATTCTAGTTGCTTCTAATTTATCTAGTGAATTGATTGATACTGGTTCCTCTCATTCCTTTATATCTATGAATCTTTTTAATGTTTTGAGCCTAGAGGTGTTGTCCATAAGTCAGGTGATGAATATTGATACACCATTGGGAACACGATTTAAGGATATCTGTTTATGCAAGGGATATTTGTTATAGATCAGAGAGTATCATTTTCTAAGTGATATCTGTGTCCTTGATATAACGGTCTATGAATTTATTAAGGTTATAGAATTGCTTGTCCCATAATGAGACCACATAAATTTTTACCGCAATAGAGTGACTATTATATCCATTAAGGGTGACTAGTATGTTCATCATGAAGAATGGGATGTCAATGAAAGATGAGCTGGGAGAATTAATCAGCAATAGGGAGAGATCACAACCCAAGATTGTAGTATTTTGTTGGATGATGGGAGTAGTAGGAAAGGCATCATTAAAACTATAGTAGAGCTATTTCATGATATAGTTCTTGAAGAATTTTAGGGTTTCCACATAAGAGATATTTTTAATTCACAATTGATCTCATGTTGGGGGTTGATCTGGTATCTATTCCTCCTTAGATAATGGAACCGATTGAGCTTCAAGAGATCAAAATGTAGTTGGAGTATTTGGATGATAAAGTTATTATCTATCCAAGTATGTTGTCTTGGGGATCACCGTTTTTTTTTCGAAGAAGGGAGACTAGTGTTTACTATTGTGTTTCGATTACCAAAAGTTAAATAAAATAGTTTTGATGAATTGATACCCCATTCTATGATTCTATGATTTGATTGAGCAACTGAATGGGGGGTTTTGTGCTCTAAAATATTGATATATGATTAGGGTATCATCAGTTGAGATTTCTAGCTTCAGATATACCAATAACCACATTCATAAGTAGGTATATATTATATGAGTTTTTCATAATTAATTTTGGGTTAAAAAATGCTCAACTAATGTTTATGGCCTTTATTAATAGGACCATTCATCCATACCTAGATCAGTTATTGGTGGTGTTTGTGTATGACATCTTTGTGTACTCTAAGACTCATGAAGATCATGCCCATCATCTTGACATCATTTCGAGTACACTGAGAGAGCATCCTCTATATGCCAAGCTATCAAAATGTCATATTTGGATTGACAGAGTACACTTTCTGGGGCATATGATATCAGAAGAAGGTGTGGTAGGGGACCCAGAAATAGTGAACGGAGTAGAATCTTGGGAGTATCCCATGAATTATTTTTACATCTGATGATTTTAGGGATTAACTAGTTATTAGAGGAGGTTAATCTAGGACTTTACCTGATTAGCAGCACTGCTTTGTAGTTTCACATAGAAAGGGATAAAGATTGATCAAACAGAAGCATCTAAAAATGCTTTCTAGGATTTAATGAAGTGCTTGACATCAACCCCATTTTTTTTCTTACTGGAGTCAGGTCAAGTGTATACGGTGTATTTTGAGGCTTCTAGGATAGGACTCGGAGTTGTGTTGATGTAAGGGGATTGAGTCATTGTATATGGGTCTTTACAGTTGAGTCAACTTGAAAGCAATTACACTACACATGATATCGAGTCGTAAGAAGTGGTATATGCTCTTAAGTGGTGGAGAAAATATGTTTTCATTAAAAAGTTTAAAGTTTTCAAAGATCAAAAATGCTAGAATTATATATTTTCATAGCATGAATCGAGTCTTCGGTATCGAAGATGGGTAGATTATATGTAGTGCATTGATTTTAAACTGTAATTTACACTCAAGAATGGGGAGTAGTTTGGCTTATTCCTTGATCATTAAAACTCAAAATCAGTTGGTACATGAATCGAGCACATAGGTGAAGATACTGCCCTTAATGGAAGAAATACATGTATTGGTTCAGGAGAGTCTAGATTGGATGACTCTGGTTTCTGTAGTAGTGGAGTCTATACTGTTGAGATTGATCAAGTAAAGGAAGTATGAGTATGAAAAGTGTTTATCCATAAGGGAATGTGTTGAAGGTGGGGAGACACCGTCAGACTGGATAATATATGAGGATGAGATAATCTATGTGAAAAATCATGATGTTGTTCCTACGAATATACTAGAGGAACTCATGTGATAATTTTATGACTCTAAATGGACAGTTGATCCTTGGGTGAAAATAATGGACCATGACCAGCAAAGACAATTTTGGTGGACAGGCATGAAAACGGAAATATCAGGGATCGTAACAAGATGTTTCACCTATCAGTAGGTTGAGTAAGAGAATTAATGATATGGAGGCCTATCGTAGTCGTTACCTATTATGGAATGGAAGTGGGATGATGTTACTATGGATTTTGTGGTAGGATATACAATTACTCTTAAGAAGAATGATTCTATTTTGGTCATTTTGGATAAAAAACAAAGTTACAACACTTCTTTCCTATATGGAAATCCTTTACAATCAAGAATATGGGAGAACTGAGCATAAGAGATATAGTTAGTTTTCATGCGGTGCCACATACTATATTTTCATATCGGGATTCATGCTATACATCACGCTTATAGAATTTCTTACAAAAGGAACTCGGTAAACATGTTCTATTATGTAGGTTCTACCTCCCATAGACATATGAGATGTTAGATCCTACCATACATGTGTTATACGACATGCTGCGAGCATGTGTACTTAACATTGGGGGTTCTTTTTAGAAACACTTGGACTTGGAGGAGTTCACCTATAAAAAAGATATCAGGAAACTATTCAGATAGAAACATATGTGGAACATTACATTTGACCTTTTAGATCACCGCTATGCTGGTTGGGGGCGAGTGAGTAAGAGTGTTTGGAACCAAGTCCTATTTGGGAGACATTGAAGTAGGTTCAGTTCATTCAGAAACAAATGTATATGACTCAATGTAGGCAGAAATCATATGCTAATTGATAGAGATGCCCCTTATAGTTTATAGAGGATGATCGTTTATTCAATCGGGTGTCACATAGATTGGGGCACCAAAGGATACAGATGCATGTAATGTTGGCGCCAAGGTTTATAGCACTTTTTGAGGTGTTGGAGTGAATCGGGACGGTGGGGTACCAATTATCACTTCCACATAAATTCATCTCTATGCATTATGTTTTCCACGTGTCACAACTTTGGAGGTATCACCCTTACCCATCTCATGTGATTGATGTGGAAGAGGATGACCTCGAGATAGATTCATCCTTTGAGGAGCATCTTTTACAAGTAATGGGTTGTAGTGAGAAAGTGTTATTTGGATAGAACGTGCCATTAGTTCATGTGTTATGGAAACATGGAAGTGTTCCAGAGAAACATGGGAATGTGATTCAAACATGAGGTCTCAATGGCCCAATATTTTTGGCACAAAATATTAGAGATATTTGTGAGTGCATCTCATGGAAAAGTTCTTATAAGGCGGGGAGATTGTATGCCCCCGGCCTTTTTTAGAGAACTACCAGGCATGTTTTCTGGTATTTTTTCTTATTAAGTTCCTTTGGATTGGGGTATGACATGGGGTGTGTTTGGGTGAGGTTTTTATGGAACATGGGAAGATAGGGGTAGTTCATGGTTGGTGCACAGTTTGGCCTAACTGTAAGAAACCTAACCATAAAGAAAGTGGAGTTCAACACAATTGGTGCACAGTTTTTCAAACCATGTGTCATCGATCCATGCAGACAGTGGAAGACAACCCATTTGGCACACTGTTTGGACTAACCGTGCATCTTTCCAAGTGAAAATTTTCATGTGGAGAATTTTAATCCTAAAATTGGTTTTAAAAGAAACCGAACCCCCAAAACCTTTCTAGTTTGACCTAGATTCAAGCATGAAAATTTTTACATGATATCAAAGCCATATAGGCAGATTCCAAGGAAATCCTAATTCTGTTCATCGCGATCAAAAGCCTGGATCTGAGATCCATTATTGTTTGGGAATGTAGTTTTCATCATGATGTTTCTTCTGCCCTTTCTATTATAATTCCTAGATCTTTTCATAGAAGATATCCACCATTTTCAGGAATCAAAACCAATAAGTTGAGATCTAGATCTGGGATTGTGGATGTAGATATTTATATTCATGATCAAGAGGGATTAGATCTTAATTTTGATTTGGGGACTTAGATCTGAATCTTGATCGACGATGTGGGGTATCTTGGAATTTGGGGATTTTTGTTTGGCTATATTCTGTTCGTAAACCAAGGTATGTGGTCTAAATTGAACTCCCATAATTGTGGCTTTGATATGTGAATGTGATTTTGTGATTTTCTAGATTCCATTGTTTAATTATTTCCTAAATTGGAGTAATTAGTAATCTGGAATTGACTTGTTGTTTCCTTGGTGATTAATTGATAATTGAATCACATGCCAAATAAAAGGGGGCTTTTAAAATAGATATTTTAGAGATTTGTTATGGTTTTAGATATTGTAATTGAGATTTTGAATTGATTTTGTTAAGATAATTAATTGGGGGGAATTATTTATTAAATGATGTTTGGATATTTAAGATAATTAATTCAAAGACTTAATTTTGGGCCATGATGTTGACCAAAGATAATTAATTGTGAGAATAAATTACGTGTCAGGTTTTTTTATCAAATTTAATTAATTTTGAGAATTAATTATGACATGTTTAGAATTCATTTGGATAATTAATTTGGACTAATTAAAATTTTAATGCGAATTTTGTTTATTTATTAATTAATTGATGAATAAATAAATGGGTTATGTTCTTAGTTATTTATTGAGTCAACTAATGTCCTTTGAATTGTTTTACTAATCATTGGATTATTATTGGAATTTTGAGGAAAATTCTTGTGAATCAATGAATGATTAAATGGATGAGATTTTTGGGGTGCTAGAAATGGAGTTCTAGAATGATTGGAAGTTGGGATGTGGACATGTCATTACTCCCCAATAGTTATCGAAGCTTGAGTTTATGGGGTCGTTGTCCTCACAACCTACAATGAATGATATTATGGAGTGATAGGCATGCCAACCTATTAATAAAGTAATTTAAGGTGATTGGCATGTCGAACTACACTTAATGATATTTGGGGTTTTAGGAATTAAGACCAGCCCCAATTGATTAATGATAATGAATGATGATTCAAATTTGATTCATGAAATGAAACAGTGCCTAATGTTATTATTAATGATTAAATGACAATTTGATTATTTTTTAATTATTCATTTTATTTATTTCTTCATAAAACTACATTCACTATCTTATGGTTGGACTCGTTTTAGACACTGTTGGTGGGGGCCTACTGAGTTGTACTCACACCCTATTCAGGATACCTGAACTATACCGTAGTAGAATAGGTTGTTACAGGACATGGTAGACAAAGGCCATGGGATATGTTTTTATTTGGGACTGGAGCATGGGTGAGGGAATTAGACATGGCTTGGGACCGACTTGGATTTTTTGTGTCTTTATTTTTAGTATCATTGTAGAAACAAGACACTTAAATTGACATTTAAGGATTTAACTTTTAGATGAGTATTGTATTTCTTGGTTTTGACTATCACATGAGATGGTATTATTCTGGTTATTTATATGAATCAACACTTGTTTATTGTGGTTTTATTCTATTGGTTTCTTGATTCTATGATAAAAGGAGGTATATTCTCCCATATATTGACATACCAGACCCTCGCTGAAAGACAGAAGCCTCTGGCGTATGGGGAGGCGCAATTATAGGAATGTGGCCAACTGGATCGGGACACTGTTTAGTGGTACCGGGGTCAGGACGTTAGTGAAACCTAACCAAATTAAAAAATATTATATTTAACAAAGCTAAGACAACCATACCAGACCAACTGAATTGAATTTTTATGACTCGATCTTTCACAACTAGACTCTTATAGACATGAACTACACTAATTTTCATCGAAACAAAATAAAATAATTAAAAATTGAAGTAAATTGAACTTAATGAAAATAAATTCTTGTTTAATGATAAAAAATGATCTAACTTAAACAATATTGAATAATAGAATAACGGGAATTCACCAACCCAAACCAAATAAAAAACCAACCCCAACCAAACTAAATCAAAGGGATCAAAAATTATCATAAACCAATTGAACTAACAAAAATTGATATGAATCAAATAAAAAATATTGGACCAAATGGAAAAATGTTTTGAATTATCTATACCAAAACCAAAAAATATATATCATAATTAAATTAAACTAACCTAAATAAAAAAAATAAAAGTAGCTGACTAGAAATTAAAAAACATCAATTGAAAACATCCAAAGTTAAGAAATTTTAAATGAATTTATCTAAACCAACACTAATATACCAAAATGAAATAATAACGATTTAATTTAAACCAACCCAAGATAAAAAACAAGAAAGGAAAATATTTGAACTAAACAAATCAAAAATGACCTGAATTGAATAAAACTAATTTATTCCAAATTAAATCAAACCATATCACGCAACACCAAACCAAACCAAATAGAATTACTTTGAACCAAAATAAATATAAAATATTTAAACCCAAATAATCATAGTTGAATAAAAATATCCCAAATTGAAACAAAAGAAATTGAACCAAACCATATACCTTTTAGTTGAGGATACACAACACTAAGAAAATCAAACTACACTAAATAAATAAAATTTGTATGAACGTAAACAAAAAAATCAATTTAGATAAAACTAATTAAATATAATTAACCAAAAAATCTATTCATAATCAATGGAACCTAATCCTTGCCAAATTGAAGGGGACAGTCACAACAGTACCTATATAAAGGACCCTTATGCATCATCAACTTTTTTAATTAGTTAAATACTATATAAATAACACCCCTATGTATTCATATTTAATAAGACACATTATAATAATTAAATCATTAACCCTTGATTGAATTGGAACATTATTTTATCAAACAACATAAATATTATAATAAAAAATGTAATTCATTAATTTTAAAAATACCCAACTGCAAAATTTGATAGTCCAAACATATCAAAAAATATATAAAAATGTATATACTTCGGGGGTAATTTTTGAGGAATAATTATCATATAAGTGATTCAATTACCTCTTCAAGGACCACATAGTCATTGCTTTGTAGGCCTGCCATCATGTACTTGTAATTTAGCATACACATGGGGACCGATCTCATTCCATGAACATCTAAATAAATATCTAGAAAATTTATAGTAACTAACCAAATTTATTTTAAATAACCATATATAATTATTAAGTCACTAAGTGACTATTCCACAATAAATAATGTTACATAGTAATTGTAATATTTTATACATTATTTTATTTAATAGAAATAATTGTAATTAAAAAGTGAATAGAATATGAGAAAAAAATTAAAGCAACAATTGTAAACACAACAGTGTGTATTAGTATGTATTGTTTTTCTCATCGATGTAATTTAATTCAATATCATTGTTTTGTTTTTGTTTTATTTTTGTTTTTTTACTTATGTAGTATTTTCTTGGCTTTTAAATTAGGATTCTCATATATACTAGTGTGTTAGTTATAATTTCATATAAACTGAAAAATTATAATTTTTTTAATATATGTTCTGTAAGACAAAAAAATATTGTTTAATATCTTTTGATCAAGAAATATAATATTTTATTAGATAATTGATAGAATCTAGATGTATAAAACTAATTCGATCTCAAATGATTTCCAAACAAGTTAGAGATCAATTTATATTTTTTATTTAAAAATTATTTAAATAGTGGCCACATACACTTCCCATGTTATAATTGTCTTAGAAGACCATGGTTATGTTTTGAAGAATTTAGACACCATATAACTAAATAATGGTTTCAAAAAGACTATTATTTGTGGTATCATACTAGAGTAAAAATTCAATATCAAAATCTTCTTGATCTGAATGATAAGATTGTAATAGAAGATTTATTAGATGATAGGTTTTTATTTATTCATCATCGTGATAAGAAAAATAATTAAAACCAATATGGTTTTGGTAAGACTATAAATGAAGCATGTAATGAAAATGATGATGTTGAAAGGGTTAAAAAATGATTGATACTTCTAGAACTCTAGAATATTTACAATGTGGTAAAATAAAAATGATGGAATTTTTTATACACCAAACCTAGGAGTTTTTATATTAATATGTTCAACATGAAACCTCAGGTTTCATTCCCATAATTGGAATCGGTCTATCATAAAAATTAAAAATTAAAATTTAATTTGAAAAATAAATCCAGTAAAATTGTGTGTCCTTACATACCAAATAATACATTACAATAAACCTCATTTCATTTTTTTCCATACAACAACCATGAATGAAACTCAAATATATAAGACAATATCAAGGAACAATGTAGGCCCTACTAAAGTCTTCTGTCCCCTTTTTATGAAAAGTTGAAAGGCATAGTTCAATTACAATTTTCAATCCTTTTTATAATATATATATTTATATATATAATGATAAAATTTGAACCATGGAACAACTAGTATAGGATACTCATTTGAAAAATCCTTGTTGGTTTACATTAGCCAAATAATAATCCCTGGAACAAGTAGTATTGGATAGTCATTTGATGAATCTTTGTTCATTTATATTAGCCCAATAATGATGATCTTCTAATATAAGGATAAAAATTTGGATCATTGTATGGTTATAAAATTATGAAACTCCTTTCACCAAAGATTCAGTAATTTTTAATAATTCTATGAAATTTTATTCTTCCACAATGAGTTTCCATGTGTGATTGGTGAGAAACTGTTTAATTATTATCAAAATGAAGGTGAAGTGAACTTATAGATAAATATTTCTAGATTTATGATATCTAAAAATATGAATCTCACTGATTTCACTTTCCATCTCAACTATATATGGAAATTCTAAGGCACAGATGTAATCAAAGTACAAATGTTCAAAAATTTTTGAATCTATTATAGCCCTCCTAAAACCTACAGGTCTCAGTCATACCATTACAACACAATCTATTTTTATTTTCATCCATCCATAAAATGTATTCCTCTAGATGAGTAGGATGAATCGAGTATACCTTGTGTAATTACAGCAAATACCTATCCTTTTGAATATAGATAATTGAAATGTATTGTTTCTTTTTGAGATGGAATATTGATCATTTTCATACAAAATACCTCTAAGATATCTATTCCTGTAAAATAGATGGATCAACTCTCTAATATTGAATCTAACTAGATTTATGATACACCAAATATGGATATAGAATTCAGTAGTTGAAACAAAAAATATTCCTATGAAATGCACTAACACATACATGTTATGGAACACGCATACAAATTCTAGGATATCGTGAACCCCATATTCCTTTATTTTAAATAGATTAGAGGTCCCAAACTATTATTGTTTGGAAATAAATATAAATATATAAAATTTTCCAATGAATAAATTTGTTATTTGTAAAATGTGTATAATAAGAAATGATTCTTTTGAGAATATATTTAATGTTCAAGTATCATGGGGTGCCTGCCACACTATTGAATATTGTCCTCTCCTGATTTTTGAAAGGACATGACAATTTGGTATTCCCATTGATTTGATGTACACCTTTTAGAATAAATCGGAATAATAATTATGTAAAAATTATTCCTCCTCCATGGGAATGGGATAAACCATTACATATATATTAGGGACACTTACGTATTAGTGTTTTTACTAGGGTGAAATACTACCATATGGTAATGTCTTTAATATTTCACATTTCTGTATACACTAGTTTGAGGTGAGTGGATTATAAAAAAATAAAAAAAATATAGGAACTAACCAAAACATATCAAACCAAACCAACCCTTATAAAAAAACATAAACTGGAAATCCAAAGTGAAACAAATAGAAAACAATCACTATAAATTATGTACATATAATTTTTCCAAAAAGAAACCAAACCAGAATAAAAAGGCGAATGAGGCTAATTAGAATATAATTTAATTGTATTTAATCCAAATGAATAGGCCTATAAAAACCCATCCAAATTGTAAAAAAAATAAAATCCAAAAGAAACAAATTAAATTAAATTAAAAATTACAAAAAAATCAAAGTTAAAAATAAATAAAAATAATTAGCATATGATTAGTAATGGAAAAAAATATAGATAAATTGAATAAACCTAATTCAACTAGAAATGAAAGAATATAGAACTATAAAAAATATTAAATAAGGATCAAAACCAAGTCAATGCATCAGAATCCAACCATTGAAAAAAATAACTAAATAAATAATGAAACAAAATTTAATAATACCAATTATAATTGACATGAATATGATGAAACAAAACAAAACATACAAGAAGTGATAAAAAAGTGATAATAAGAAACCTGAATTTTATTCTTTGAATATGATAGAAAAAACGTTAATAAAGAGTGAAATAAATCACCCAAAAAAATTTAATTAAAAAAAATAATTAAAATGAAATCTAACTAAACTAAAGGAATATTAAGTATCATACACAAAAACAATAATTTGAGAGATAATCAAATAAAATAAAATTAAAATTAAAAGACACAAAAAATAATGTTGAATAAAAATAAATAAATCTTGTCAATAAAAAACTCAAATGAAATAAGATGAAATAGTAAGACAAACATAATTAAATTTTATGTAGTTAATATAGATTGAATATAATTGAACCAAAATTAATAGAGATAAACCATAATTAACCAAATTGAATTGAAAATAAAATTATAAAATTATACCCAGTAAAAATGAAGAAGAACAAAAAGGATCAAAACCAAACATACCTTACACACTCTCATGCTTACTAATATCCAAATTCATTTACCAAGTAAATAATAAATTCTCTTCTTTCATGTGTCTTTTTAACAAAAAAACAATATTATCGATACACTATCATAAGTATCCATAGAAATAAATTTTACCTTACTTTTCCTTATTTAAACCCTGTTCACGATAAACCATTGAAACGTATAGAACCAAATAAAAACACATCTAGAAAAAATTTCACCTTTACATTTAATAATTGTACACATATATTTAATCTTGATTAGTTTTTTTATCATTCAATAAAATTCATATCCATTATTATTTTATTAAATTTCCCATATATTCCTACCAATAATATATTATACTTAAATACCACTTTAATTTAATTTATCAAATAATTATTTTATCAAATTATAAATTATCTTAATTTATTGTATTAAATTTATTTTGTAAAATAACTCATCTCACACTAGAAAAAAATATTCAATCATTTTATAAAATCATCGTACATCATCAAGTATTTCTATTTTATTTTATTTATGAAATAAAATATTAATAACCTATCATCAACTATGGTTTTATACATTCAATTTCATTAAAGAGAGAGGATTTTAATATTCAACAACATCTTCATAAATATTTTTATCGCTCGACCAGAATGAAGAATGACGGAAGCATGGTAAACTACCAAAACAACAACATATTTTATGTTTTACTTTTTTGATATCAAATATTAATATGATTTTTTTACTAAAGAGCCCATTTATATTTTTAACAATGTGATTTGTAGGCCCTTAATGAGAGGAAATGTAATAACAGTGGGCAAAATGATCACTTATATTAGGTTTTGTGATATACGAACCATTGAAGTGTATGTTGTTGAACATGGAAGTGAATTATACCTACTAGATATTGGCCCAATTCAGGTGCCAATTTCTGTAGGACATATTTTGAAAAAATTAATCCATGTGAAGCAGAAGCTCATTCCCAGGAAGAAGTGGACAAAAAATTGTCATATCTGATCATGAAAAGATTCAAAGAGACAAAAAATAATTTCAGAAATTTATGGATGTCTTTTATTAATCAAATCCACCATACCCCCCATGACTTTTGATGTATATATATAGATGATGAGTTTGTTATATAGTGCACTTGATAGTGTTACTTCTACTTTTTGAAATGATGATGATCCTATCTATTGTAACAATGTATATGAGGCTGAGGTTGATGGTGAGGATGAAGATGAGGATGATGATAAGGATTGAAAAAAGAAGATTGTGTGGATGATGATGATGACAATTGTGATATGGATGGCAATGGGGATAGTGATGGTGATGGTGTTGTGGGAGACATTGATCCCTTATATTTTAATTGATATATATGAAAATTGATGTTTGAGAATTAGTAATAAATGAATATATTCTATTTTTTAATGTGTTTTATCACATGTTGAATGAGTTAATTTATTTCATTTTTAGGAATGTTTATGTATTAGTTGGTGATGTTTTTTTGGTAATTGATAAAGGTGGACTGATGTTGTTATTTCTGTTTATTACTGGTGGCTTTTTTGTACTGGGTGGTGATATTTTGTGGTTGCTTCTAGCTATTTAAGAAGGGTGGGTGTTCTCTATGGTGTGGAATTAAGGGGTCTATACATATGGATTGAAGACTATTTGTACAGCTCCATACCAACCATTTTTATGGAACCATTGCCAAAGAGATATACCAATGGTTTCATCAGAACCGTTGGAATTTTTGAAATTTTACTACACCTATATCAATGGTTCACTAACAACCATGGGTATAGTCCTATCCTATAATCATGTCTGCCACTAGTTGTATAACCATTGGTATTGGATAACCAAAAATTATCTGACCTATATAAATGGGTTTGAACCATTGGTATTGCCAATATTTTCAATAGTGTGAAGTGTTACAATTTTGGGGTTTTAAGATGCTAGATGTAATTTGGGATTGATTTTGGGAATTTTTAATTATAAAAAATTTTCAAGTCTCAGTTGAATCTCATATCTTGATAATATTTTCATATATTATTTATCACTTGGGGAGGGGATATAAAGAGGATAGATGTGGTTTCATTATTTTGTAGAGGCTTTTCTAGTGGGTTACCAAGATTATTTTCATCCACTTATCACATGGTTTATCATTTATGCTGATGTTCAATGAATGTTAAAAAAAATTTAATTTTTAGTGGTGGGATTTTCATCTTATAGTTTTTACAGGTTTTTTAATAGTGTTGCTTTTTTTATCTTTTTGTGGGTTTTTAGGGATTCAAATTTAGTATTTTGAATTTAAAAAATATCTAACGATATATAAAAATATATAATTCATACATGTGTGTATTTGTGTCTATAAATAATTTAATTATATATATATATATGTATTATATGTTTTTTTATTATGCACATATTTACAATATATTTTAGCTAATTTATTATTGAAGTTAGTATTAATAAATTAGTTTATATTTGAAATTATTAATGTATATTCTCTATTATATCTTGTAATTAAATTAAAATATCATCTTCTAAAAGTATTTTTATTAAAATATTATTTCCCTTGACCTTTAGAAAGAAAAAACATTCACATGAGTGGTAAATCCATGAACTAGGCAATAAACATAATTATGAGTCTTTAAGATGTGATTGGATGAATAATCTAGTTACCTTAAATATAAATACAAAGAAACAATATCATGTTAAAAAATACAAGAAACTGAATAGATTTTAGGCATAAGTTCTAGAGGGTTTAGTTTCCTAGGAGTTTCATTTTGTATTGTTTAGAATATTATTCAAATGGTGAGGACAGTCATTGTTCCCTATTTACATGAAGTAGGAATTGTGATTTGGGTTTAATGAGTGTGTGGAAATGAAATATGTTATAATAATTTATTATACCATTTTATATAGAATTTATATATAAGAAAATAAATTATAAGAAATGTAGAACAATTGAAATATAATGGTGGGATTTTTAAATTAAATAATGAGTCGTAGAAAATTGAAAACAAAAATTATAAAACAATGTTTTCAAAATTACTATATAAATTTAAATATAATATTTAGTAAATGAAAATTACTGTATCTTTTTTCCCTTTCACATTACCAAGTGATATAAATAACTTTGAGATGTGATAAAATTTGACAACACAAACATTTTTGTGGGATCATTAGATAAATTAAGATATCAAAACCATTCTTAATTATACGTTTCATCAAGAAAATTTTTATCTATTTTATAAAAACAACACCACAGATTAATCATAAAAATAGAATATGTATTTCATAGATTGGGTAATTTAAATACTGTCATATGGGAGTCACTATGTTTTCCAAAAAAAATTCCAAAATCTACTATAATCTATTATTATCAATCTCGCCCTCTTCAAATATATTCTTTTCACTCCTTCTACACTCACCCATCATTACAATCCGACCCAACACACATCCCCTCCACCCCCAATTAATGTTGTACCTCATGCGCTTTCCCCATTATTTACTTCATCTCAACTCCCCCACGAGGCCTTTAATAGTCCCCTCTCATCATCGAATCCTCCCAACCATAAACTTGTTAATAAAACCTTTAATTACATTGGCATCCCCCAAAAACATGATTTGATAGAACAATTACCTCCTAAAACATATGAGAAATTTGAAATAATCCACACCCAACTAAAACACCTCTCCAATCACTGGAAATCACCCCATGCTGGATGTATATCATAATAATTTTAATAATACTCATATTAGACTTTTATTCATTAGTGAGTTATTTATGATCATGTAGTTTTTATTTGTTAGGTCCACAAGGCTGAATACCCTGAGAGGGGGGTGTGAATTAAGGTATGACTAATTTAAAATTAAAGCCCATTATGATCTTGTTTCGCGGTTAAGAAAAACACACTTCCCTCTATTTCCTATTGCACAATATAAACAGAAGTAAAGCATGCACAGAACACACAAATTTTTACTTGGCTAACCCTCACTGGGCTACGTCCAAATAGCATACACCGGAAATGTGTTGATGTACCAAATCCATTATAAGTACAATGTTGTTTACAAAGTTCGGGCTAGATCACTTCTATGCCCAGGCTCATTGCCTTTACAAGGTTTAGGTTCAGCTCACTGCTTTCCCAAAGGTCACTCTCTGTTTCACTCTCTTTAGCTCACTGCCAGTAGAGAGGATTACCTTCTTACTAATCCTTTGCTCACTTCTCTGGAAAGGATCCACTAACTATTTATAGACATGAAGGTCTCTTCATTATCACTAATGAATATATCCTCTATTGTATGTGGATGCTCTGTTGAAGTAAAAAATTCACCCGTAGATGAAACTCATAGTGCACCGAAGGTATTGGGAAATCTCTTAGCTATCACACAGCCCTGAATCACTGCCATGCTTCAACCTTACATGGCACCCTTCTCTGAGTCGGCGTGCAAGTATCGGAGTACAAGTTATAACTGGCACGCTAGTCTACCTCAACCACATGTGTGACACACTCTTCTACAACTCCAAACTAGAGCAACTCTCTCCCCTTTACTCCCAAACCAATATTGGTGTGAAACCATCAACTTTCGCGCTTCTACAAAACCTGTCATGCAAGTCCACCTCAACCACTTGCACGACACCTCCTTCTTCAACTCTAAACTTGGGCGACACCCTTCCATTCTTTCCCAAACCACTCTGGATGTGCAACAAATAATGGTCCCACGAATTCTACTTATGCGACCACCACACCTACGTGACTGGATCTCTGATTTTATCCAAGTGTTGAACTCGTACCGAATGAGGAAGGGTCGACCTCTATTTATAGGAATTTAGACACCCTACGTGAAGGCGCTCAAGTCTCCCCTCGGCGTGAATGTTTCGGTGCTCCAGTCTCTGATGCGCAAGTCACATGCGCAACCATCCCTAAAACTTGGTCACCCCTTTTCCATTTTCCATATTTTGATGTTCTGATCATGAAAAACATAGGGCGCACAAGTTTCCTCTCCATCAAGAAAACGACGTCACCTTGTATCATCCATTTTTGTACCACCTCTAGATCATCCATTACATTTTTGATGTTATTTAATCAAACAAGGATCGTTAACCATAGCCCTTGAACTCGACATTCCACCATGAAATCTCCTTCATCATCAAATTTGTTATTCATGGTTTTTTTTTCAACAATCACAACATAGATTTCCACTTTGTCAACAAACACAATCACCTCCAAAATGCATCATTGATGCCTTGAGGGATTTTTCACAACATTATTTGTTTTATATTTCACTAATTTCATCATTATATATGCCATTGAATTTTACATGAAAGTGGTAGAGGCCATGACGTTATGTAATTCCCAGTTTTCATCATATTTTATACATTGAAATAACACCATTTTATGAAGAAAATTTGGTTTCAAAAATAAATGGAGATATATTTTGAATTAACTATCAAATTTCCCAACTCAGATTTCCTAAATATGGTTAGGTTTAATTTTGGTAGTTGATTTTTTAGCATATCAGTAGGAATTTTTAATTCACCCAGTGCTACTTCATCATCTAATGCCACTGAAATTTAAAATCTTTAAATTTAATTTAATAAATTTTTATTTGATTGTTTCAAAAATAAATATTGTAAGAAAATTTTGAAATTTAATTCTATACTGTGAAAAATTAACTCATTTCATATAATGATTCACCAGGCATATCTCAATAATTATAAAGTCATATCCCTTCATCATCAGTATCATTTGAGAAAATTGTAAATAAAATCATATTTGTATATATGATTCTTTTTTTAACATTTATAGAACTATTTAGAGGATTATCAAAGAAATATGTTATTTTTTTCAATTTTTAATGCAAGATAATATTAAAATATATTGGAAATTTAGTACTTTAGAATTTGTCTTCAAATAAATTTTAATTTATTTGTTGACGTACTTTTATATGCATGATTATTGTTATAAATTGGTGGTTTCCCTTTCTCTCAAGATATTACCTTATGTACATGCTGGCGTATTAATGAATTATCCTATGTTCACCACTAGTGTTATAGTAGGGCTATCATTTGGGTCATCCATTAGTTTTCATGTAGCAATATATAGTTCATTAATATTTTTCATAATATAATTTCAAATTTAGTGAAACATTTATTTCTAATTAATGTATATTTAGTAAATAATTATTGAGATATTTAACTTATAATTTTTTCTCTATAAAAATTTTAAAAACAAACCTATAGTTTTGAAAAATTCAATCATAAAGACCAATGTAGTTTTCAAAATGGAATTTTAATTTACATATATAACATTTTCATATAAATCAAACTATATGTTTAATTAAAAATTAATACTCCTAAAAAGATTAAGTAGAATATTTATTCTTAATTATGTGATATTCTATGTCGAGACATAAATTACATATTTTGTTACATTAATATTCATCCATTTAATATATTTTAATGTTTAAAATGATGAATCTAAAATTTCATAGTTATATGAAATCTTATATTTAATATATTCCATTGATAACAATGAGAACACAAGAAATTTAAAAGAAATATCATAATGATTCATGATATCTTCATGATATATCAATTTTTTTAATAACATTTGAATAGAAATAGTTTTCAGTGGTAATTATATAATTTCTTATAATAATTTTTAGAAATTTATATGATACTATAACATAACTTCTTATAATCACATTATAAATTATATATTTCATTTTACAGCAGGTGAAATAATTCATAATGTAATTCCATGGTAATAAACTTCTTATTGCATAAATTTTACATTCATGAATTTCAAATATAATATTGTGTTTGATAAATTATTCTACAATAAATTTTAATAAACTATTACAAGAAATGTATATAAGCTGCTTTTTAGATATTTCCATTCATTTTTATACATTTTTTATCTTTTTCAATGATCATTATATATTGGGTTTTAATAAATTAAGTATTACCATATATATAATAGATATTTTTCATGGAATTACCATGAATGGCCATAGTTGATTATCCTTTATTCAATATTTTTGATTTGACTAGAATTATTATAAGTTATACTTTTATAAATTATCCATTCAGTCTCTAAATAAAAGTAAGTGTATGACCTTGAATGTTTATATTCCCTTGGATTATTTGTTTTGATTCCTTCATAAATGTTTCTGTAAATATATATATTAATTATTAGGCTTTTCAGAACCTACATTTTATGTCAATGCTTAATATTAGTATGTTTATATTTAAAAGTAATGAAAAAATAGAAATTATTATCATATCATGGTTTTTTATTTCCGCACTTTTTTCAATAATCAATTCCAATGGAACATAGAAGCATTTATGAATGTGACATAGATGGGGTTTTGGTCTTGGAAGTTTATAAAAGGTTCATAGTTTTGTTATTTTCAAATTTTCAATTTCTATTTGTCATAATTCTTTTCATAATATACAATATTATATTCAAAATACATTTTGATTCATTAAAAATGTTATTTTTCAGAATTCATTTTCAAATTATTTATTTTATGAAATATATTGTTTTAAAGTGGAATCCATCAAAATATTTAATTATAAAAATTATGTTTCATTCAATATGAAAATTCACATATATATGATTATTCCCATTATAGATTTGTTAATATTAAAATTATATTAATCCTATATATGTAGAAAATATTCCATATATTCTGGGAATGAATCCAAATTAAACCTATATATTTTCATATTTTTTAAAACAAAATGTGAATAATATATTAATTTCAAATTCTATGCATAATATTTTAAAATCTACAAATTATTCTAACTATAAATATTTACTTATCATAATTTTCATATTTATATTATTTTCTTATTTTTGTAGAAGCACTATAATTATATCCTATATACTTAAATTTTATTTTTATTGTATAATTTTTAATTAATAATTTTTTGAATTTTTTGAGATGTTTTTAATATTTTATATGGTTCTAGTCTTTAAAAACACTCATTACATGGTAAAAAATAAAATAAAATTGATTACCATTTAATATAAAGAAAAATAATGAAAATAAATTTATGAAATTTAGATAATGATAGCATGTAAACTTGAGTTATTTTATTCTAGATATTTTTGAAGGGTCCCTAATAGTGAATTAAAACAATAGAAGTAAAAGCAATGATTGAAACAAATAATAATGACCTCAGATTGTTATTTTATCATTGGACTACTATCATAGAATAATATTTGACATGTATGAGATGAGGGATTGTCAATATAATATGAAATGTAATTCGACTAATTGAATAATACGTTTTTAGTGATTTTTGAATCATTAAAAACATGAATAAGGAGGTCAAAACTATGAAACCAACCACTGATTTCCATGAAATTATTGGAAGATAACCGTATTTTTTTAAATGTATAAACTCAAACAAATCAATATACATTTTTATGCTCTATATGACCAAAAACATATTTTGTGTGCTTTAAAACACATAATAATTAATTTAATGGTAAAAAAATAGAAAAAAACATTATATTAACATTTCATCATAGAAGAACTATCAATGAAATATTTTTTTACATTTACATGTATAATATATGTAACTATGAAATATAGTGTGATCATTATGGTTGAATACTATTTTTTTTATTATATACAAAAGCCATTAAAATAAAATTTCAGCATTTGTGAATGAAGAAAACTACCTCAAATTTCATTGAAATAATCTGAAAAAACATAGATTGAATTTCAGAAAATATGAACTAATGTCACATATATCAATGAATTCATTTTCATAGTATGTCCAAATGAAATTGATTATTTTTAAACCATTCAAAGAATTATTCAATAGTCAAAACAATAGAAAACAACCACTAATATTCATGTAATCATATGTTTTTAATTATTTGTTATATGTATGAGTATATGTGACTTAAATATGATATCTGGTGTTATCTAAACAACTGAATTAGTACTTGTTATGATTTTTGAGTACTCAAAAATATGCTTCTCAGGATCAAAACAAAGGAAAATACTTCTAAATTCCAATTAATCATAGGAAAATAACAATATATTTATTTTTTAAATATATGAACTAACCATATATCAATATGATATATCAATTTCTCAGAAAGACTTAGAGAACAATATAGGTTTTAAAATACTAAAAAATCATGTAACAATCAAAACAGTATAAAAATATATTAAATTTATTTGTAATCATTTAAAAATAGTATTTTAATTATTTTTGACTTCTAAATGTAAGAAAAACATCAATTCAACATGTAGTGTCCTTATCGTAATTTAATAAGTAGTTTTTATTGATTTTAAAGCTGTTAATAATTTGTGTTAGTGCTGAAAAATTAAGAGGATGACCTCAATTTCTAAAAAATTATATCAATTCAACCACATATTTATTTTTAAATTATATGAATTGATGCTACTTTAATCTTGGTTTATATTTTACTAGGATGACCCAAAATGGGTTTTTAGAGTTTTAAAAACTAATACATTCTTATATGGTCCATAATTATAAAATAAAACCAGCAATATTTGTGAAATAATATTAAAACATTTTATAAATTATTTTTTATTTATATGAATAAATGAAAATTAAATTTGAGATGTGGTGTGCAAAAACTCACTGAATAAGTATTTTAGAGTGAATTGATATTCTTCACTATCACGACCCGCCTTCACCAAAAAGGAGACAAGGGATAACAGATTTCCAGACCCTTCCCTCTTTAAGTTGTAGGAGAGATAATGACCCCCGAGACCCGCCTTCAATAGGTCCCAGAGTGGTGACCAACACCAAATGTATAGAATCACACTCATGATGGAAGGAATTACCCTTTTTATTTTTTTAGGATCAGGAGATAAGATAGAAACCCCAACAACACCAAATCTGAAATTAAAGGTAAAGACGAAATTAATCCATTCTTATATACATGTTAAAAAGTAAAAGATAAAAATCACAAGAAATCCAAAGGTAAAGTACCAAGAAAAAGGAAAAAAACGACAAGAGAAACTACCCCAAGGTCTGAGCTAGTACGGTCCCGCATGATCCCTGAATTCCACCTGGAAACCTGGAAGGTGTTTTATATATGTAGGGTGATCATATAAGTATACTCAATAGAGAAGACCAAAGTCCCCTGTGCAAAAGTCGAGAGGCATTCTAATGCCCTGTGAGAAAAAGAGATAACCAAAACTTCTAGCAAGGTAAACTATCCACCCAAGCCTCGCCAAGGCACACTCCCCAAATAATGCATGTAAAGTAATGTATAATAATAGAAAATCAATATTTGGGTACCCCGTACCACTTTCCCATGAGTTATTGAAGTCATCCTATGCATCATACCAGTCCCGCCATTCTCACCGCACTCCCACTACCACACCCCGCTCGTACACACCTGCGTCACAACGACTAATCCCACCCGCAAAAACTGGGTCCACAACCACCATCCCACCTACAAACAACATGGCCACAAACAGCATGCATAACCATGCCCATAAACACCTGGGCCAGAACAACTACTGCCACACCCGATGACACATGGGCCTCATCCCGAAGACTCTTGGGAAACAACCTTCTCGCACACACTTGGGCCAACCACCACACTACCCTACCCGATGAATCTTGGGCTATAATGGACCTTAGACCGTCACAGCCTACTTGAAGAGTCTTGGGCTATTCGGGAAATGGTCCAGAAAAGTAGCTAATAACTAGCCACTCATATGAGTGTTGGGAAAAACACCCTCCCCGTGAAATGGGGTGTTTAGCACTAAGTGGTCAACATGGGTGGGGTGTAAATAAGAAAAATAAGAATACAATATTTGTATAGGTAATATGCACTCATCCCAACCTAGGGGATCCAAAAGCTAAGCACAAATACCCTCGTTACTATTCATTCATAAAGAAAAGCACAACACTCACGGACAAGTCACAACTCTTCCCCAAAACCAATTCCCCATTTAAACCATTCTTGTTTTCATGATCATGTTATCCCATTTGGGTGAATTCTACACTACTGGGAAACTAACAGGCAATACCATGTGTTAGAGAACAAGAAATTTCCAAAAAACAATTTAATCATTCACACCTGGTTCTCTTGTAAAGTCACAACAACAAAGGGATCTGTGAGGTCCCTCAAAGTACTGGAACCAAACCAACCCTCAAGATAGAGCCCCACACAACTTCAAATTCTCAACCAAAAATTGTACCGTAACATAGGATCCCATCCCCATCCACATCACCCCATAATAATCGATCAGAACAAATAGACATCCCACCAAGACAGAACAAGGATGTTTCCAGTCTCAAGTACTTTATTCATTAGGTTCTTATTTATGTTTGTTAATCGGGGTGGTCACAGATGGATTCTTGTTTTACTGAACATCCATTTAAACCAACTGAGTTTAGGTGACTAACTAATTTCCATGTTACAGTTATTTGGTCCTCACCAAAGACAAGGGTTCATTAGGACGCACGGAAAGACCACGAACAACCATGATTTTGAATGAACACAATCCCATACAGTTTACAATACATATCAACATAAAAGAGTAAAGCAGAACATCGATCTCACCACCGTCATTCTTTAAAGGTACGTTCATTATCTTCACTATGTTTGGTTTCATCCATCCCCACATAAACAATAGCATACCCACCCCGCATGATACACAGTAAGGAGAGATGAAGTAAAAATCCTACTTGGTTGATTTTGTATTGAAGTTTTTGACACACCAAGAACATTGGAGACTCCATGGGTGAGTAGAAAGGTTCTGGGATAGGCGCACCACTTTCCTAGGGAAGGGGGACTCCAAACGCACTGGGAAGAAATGGAGGCTGGCCAAAAGGAAGAAGAAGAAGATGAAATCCCAGTGAGATATATAGATAAGATCCTGTTGTTACATGATATGGGTATTTGAATGAAATTAAAGTCGGATCGTGGTTCCCCAACGTGGTTGGGTGGTTACACATGACGGGATTAATTGTTATTTAATGATTCCTCATGGAAAAAGGTGGTAACAACTTTGATTTTAACGGATTTTATATAAATGGAGGGGCATGATGCGCGGACACACAGTTGGGTCCATTGAGGGTCACCCCAACCTTTGGAATTTAAACATTGATTAAGGGCATAAAAACAGCCTTGAACCACTTCTAAAAGGTTAAAAAGGCCTAAAAGTGGTGTTACAGGAGAAACTGCAGATGAATAACTTGACAAGGTCGGGTGGCACTGATCGTGCCCCACACTGATTGGTCGCACCATTCAGTGAGGCACCTATCGGTCGCACGCTGATCGGCCGCACACCTATCGGTCGCACCATTTGGTGCGGCACCTATCGGTTGCTCGTCGATCAGTCGCACACCAATCAGTCCCACTCCGATCGGTCGCCCACTGATTGGTCACACGACTATCGGTCACACCCACCGAGATGCCACCCTTAGGATCCAGATTTTGGAAAAGGGTTTGACCATGATTGTTTGGGCCATCACATTAGATACGTCGCAAACTATTCTTTCCCTCGAGAATCAAAACCAAACCAGAAGAAGAGAGGGGGGTCTGAACAACCGCCTCAAAATATACCTCTCAAGAGTGAACCTCATCGACATCTAGAAACACCTCCCCCTCAACTATCCAGGCAACACCCAAGGGTCAAATATCCCATCATATGTATTAAGGGGTTACTTCCTACATGTCAAGATACTATCCGCTTTGGGAAGTAGTGACTCACCCACACAGGTTTAACCGCATCCACCTTAATGCGTCTTGATTAGGGATTGAGTCCTCCCTTCTCCACTGTCAAAAAATTTCACAACTCTCTCCAGGTAGGTAATCAAAACATCTCATAAACTAACATGGTCAGCACTATATCACAATAATCATAGAACAAAACAAAACAAAACTCAAAACAGCTATGGGTATTGGGAGTGCATCTGTGTCTCCCATTCCTAGGTACTCTCCTCGAGCCCTCCATGTCTCCACAACACACAAACCAAAGGGATGGATCATCCTCAGAGAACCTTCTCCTCACGATAATCGATCCTCACTGGTCTTTCCACAAAGGTTACATCATCCTCGATATCCACCTTTCCCCAGTCGAAGATGTCTGAATCGTCGTGAAAATATCATCTGATATGGGACATATGGAAGACGTCATGTATCCTCAGTAGTGGTGGTAGTAGATCTAGCTGATAAGCCACTTCTCCGACCTGTCGCAAAACTTTGAAGGGTCCAATGAATCTTGGAGAAATATTACTCCCCTAACCAAACCTCCATTGTCCATGCCGAGGGGAGACCCTCAAGAACACGTGGTCCCCTACGCCGAACTCCAAGGGTCTCCTCCTATTATCAGAATATGTCTTCTATTAGTCATGTGCTGCCTTCATCCTCTCTCGTATAAGATAAACCTTCTCCATCGTGATCTGCACCACATCCGGGCCAAGAACCCTTGTTTCCCCAACATCAGTCTAGTATATGTTAGATCCACATGGCCTTCCGTACAGAGCTTCGAACTGATCCATGCCAATGGTAGAGTGATAACTATTATTGTAGGAAAACTCTAATAGAGGAAATTGTCACACCCACGATCCCCCAAAATCTAGTATACATGCCCGCAGCATATTCACCATGGTCTGGATGGTGCACTCGATCTATACATCTGTCTGGGGATGGAAAGCAGTGCTAAGACATAGCTGGGTGCCAAAAGAATACTGCAATCCTATCCAGATTCGTGAGTTAAACCATGCATCCCCATCCAAGACTATGGATCTTGGAACTCCATGAAACCACACCACATCATCCATGTACCTTTGTACTATGTCATCCACTGCACCCGACTCCTTGATCTCTAGGAAGTGAGCCAATTTCGTCAACTGGTCCACCACTACCCAGATAGCGTCGCACCCTCCTTGAACCTTGGGTAGTCCCATGATGAAATCCATCGGAACTACATCCCACTTCCACTCAGGGACATCCAATGGCTACCGCAAACCACCTAAAACATAGCGTTCATCCTTCACCTAGTGACACACAAGGAAATTGGCCACATACTCTGCCACTGCCCGCTTTAGCCCGGGCCACCAGAACTGAACTCTCACGCCCCGGTACATCTTGAAAACTCCCGAGTGCAACACTAGGGGTGAGTTGTGGAACTCAATATGAACTCTCTCGTGAATCTCCTCTGGAACAAACACCATTTCTTGGAAAATCACCAGATTCTGACCATTCTCTGTCCACCCTTACGGATCATCACCTTGGTCAACCTGGTCACACATCACTTCACATTCTGAGTCTCCCCATTGGGAATCCTCTACCTTCCGCAATAGAGAAGACTGCACTGTCATCTGATACAGGAAACCTCTACCACTTTATATCCTTGCATCCCGGTGCAGGGCAGCCAACTCCTCCATCGCCTTCCAAGTATCTTCCGACTCCCGATCCGCATCCTTCTTCGGCTACCTGCTCAAGGCATCGACCACCATATTTCCCTTTCCTGAGCTGTAGGAAATCATGAAGTCATAGTTCTGAAGTAACTCCACCCACATGTGTTTCCGCGAGTTCAGGTCCCGCTTGGAGAAGATATACTTCAAGATTTTGTGATCAGTGAAGACCACGAAGTGCTCCATGACAAGGTAATGTCACCACAACTTTAGTGCGAACATGATCGTCGCATGCTTCAGATCATGGGTGGCATAGTTACGCTCATGGGGACATAACTACGTAGACCCATAGGAAATCACCACCTACCGCTGCATCAACACACATTCGATGCTTTTCCCGGAAGCATCACAGAACACCTCATACGCCACCCATTCTTCTGGTAACCTCAGCACTGTGGAACTTACCAACTTCTACTTTAGATAACTAAAGGTCGCCTCACACATCCCATTCCACATGAAATACTAGTCCTTCTTCGTCAAGGTTTTCAATGGTTCCACCACTCAAGGGAAGTTGGGTACGAACCTCCGATAGTAACCTTCCAGACCATGGAAACTACAAACTTCTGTCACACTATTGGGTGCTGCCCAAGAAACAACCATATAAACCTTTGATGGGTCCACTGCAATCCCCTGCTCAGACACTACGTGCCCATAGAAATGCACTTCTCACGTCCAGAACTTTCACATGGACAATGTTCCATAGAGATGGTGCCATCAAATGACCTCTAAAACCATTCTCAGGTGCTCTGCGTGATCCTCCTTTTATCTTGGGTAGAGAAGGATGTCATCCATAAACACAACTATAAACTGATCTAGTTATTCCTGAAATACAGAGTTCATGAGTCCCATGAACACAGGTGGAGCATTTGTAATGTCGAAAGGCATGACCACAAACTCAAAGTGCCCATATATGAACCTGAAAGTAGTCTTGGAGACATCACCCTCCTACACCCTCACTTGGTTATATCCAGACCGCAAATCGATCTCCGAGAACCAACATGCTTCACTCAGCTGGTCAAAGAGATCATCTATCCTTGAGAGAGAGTAGCGATTCTTGACTGTCACCTGATTCAGCCTCCTGTAATTTATGCACAGTCTTAGACCACCATCTTCCTTCTTCACAAATAAGACGGGAGCACCCCACGGTGACGCACTTGGATGAACAAAACCATTATTCATCAGATCATCAATCTGGATCCACAACTCCCACAACTCAAAAGGTGCCATCCGGTAGGGGGTCATCGAAATCGGACGGGCTGCGGGTTGCAAGTCTATCCAGAACTCAACATCACTTCGAGGGAGTAGAGTCTCCACCGCTTCAGGGAAGATGTACATAGACTCACTGATGATCCCTGGGACTTCCACCATCTCTTCATCCACTAACTCCACTGATAGTACAACCAACAGGGAAAGGAGGGTCTCCTCTCGTCTGCTACTTTTCTGAAAACCCTGCTCACAGATGAAAGTTACACGTTGACCACACAAATCTGAAAACACGACCCTTCCTCGGAAGTAGTCAATGATGGCACATACAGAGAACAACCAGTCAATGCTTAGGATGACATCGCATGGTTGTATCTGCAATAGTAGAAGATCCCTGATTCAATGATGTGGCCCTATCATCAGTCTACGCCCTCAGAAAACATATAACAAGTCGGCATGACCTCCGACTGTCATGCTCAGCACCAAGGGCGCGGAATGTCTCTCGACGTCTAAACCCAGGGAACGGGCCAGACTGGATGTAACAAAGGAGTTTGAAGCTCCTGTATCGAACAAGGCATATGCATGAGTACTTAACAAGATGATCGTACCTTGAACGACCTCTGGCCCTGCTGGAACTACTGCCTCTGCGGCGTGCAACATCCCACACCCAACTTCTATGCCTCCCGGTTGTCTGTCGCCTCCCAAACCACACCCTAGTTGAGGTCCCTAAGTAGCACCCTGAGGTCGGCCTCCTCCCTCCACGTCTAGTCTCGGAGGGGAAGGAGCCTGTTGTCCCTGCTGCTACTACTGAAGGGTCCTAGGTGGAAACTGCTGCGGCTGAGGTGGGCACTGAACCTACCCACCCCGTTATATTGTACTCTGTCCGATCACTGATTTTGAAGGTGTACATGGCTCCCACAGACGAATCACCATGGTTCTAGGCCCGAAAGAAATGGTCGAGGACCGGAGGATCGGAACTGGAACTGCTAAGGCCTTCTTCCTACTGGTCAAAACCTAGAGGGTCCAGATGCTGGAGTCCTACTACTGATGACCTTCCCCTTCGACGAGTCAAACTAGATCCACTATCATGATACACCTCCCAACATGTGCATCCTTTCCACCAATTCAGCTTTCTTTTTCACCTATAAGTAGGTTGGTATGGTGAAGGGAGTAACAGCATACTAAAGACGAGGTCAAAGTGCATCCCCCAAACATCTCTCCCGAGACTCCTCATCCGGAAAGAGGTCCAGTGAAAAGCTAAGGAGATCCTTGAAATTGATCCCAAACTCTCTTACTGACATGCTCCCCTGCTAGAGGGAGAATAACTCCTGCCTCTTTTCATCCTTCATTGTGTAAGAGTGGAATTCCACCTGGAACTCCCTCTCGATGTCAGCCCACGCAACCTCAGCCTCCTTCTTTTCCCCGAGAAATGGAGTCCACCACTGACGCGATGCTCCCTGCAACTGGCTGATGACCAAAGGATCCAAGCACTCTGTCGAAGCCCGATTTAAGCTGAAATCTATCATTAGCTCCTTGATCCAACTCTCCATCTCCACATCTAAGCCTCTACCCCCGTACTTACCAAGGGTTTTTTAATGAAAGGCACGAAGCGTCCTATGCCACTGATCGTATTCCTCTCGGTCAGCCCTCTGTCGATCAGCCAAAGCAACCTCTGGGGCCTCAATAGTCTGCACTACTCGTGGTCATCAACTTGGTGCCATAGTTGCATAGTAAACAATGAATCACTAAGCCTGAGCAGTGTATAATATTGTTCTTAAATTTTAATAGGATTCTTATTCATTTTAAACCCCCAAAATTCCTGTGAAACACAAGAACACAAGTCACTATGATGCTTGTATCTCCCCTATGATCTCTACCCTGCAATCAGTGCAACCTTACTTGGTCGCTCGGTAAGTCCATCGTCCTTGCATCAGATCGCGGGGGGGGGGGGGGGGGGGGCTAAAATCTCATGTCCTATCCAGCCTTCCCTGGCCTATTTCACGCACCAAGATCACCCAACACTATTTCCCTACCATCCCATGAAATCATCACTGTGCCTAACCCCAGACTATGTCATATCTCTCAACTTCTCTCTGATACCATTCTATCACGGTCTGCCTTCACCAAAAAGGAGAGAATGGACAACAAATGTCTAGACGCTTTCTTCTTTAAGTTGAAGGAGAGATAATTACCCTCGATACTTGCCTTTGATAGGTCATGGAGTGGCCACCAGCACTAAGGGTATAGAATCCCACACAAGATGGAAGTCATTATCCTTTTTATTTTTATAGGATCGGGAGATAAGATAGAAACCCCAAAAAAACTAAAGCTGAAAGTAAAGGTAAAGTTGAAAGTAAACCATTACCATATGAATGTTCAAATCTAAAAGATACAAGCCATAGGAAATCCAAAGGTAAATTACAAAGATAATGGAAAAAATGAAAAAGAAACTGCCCCATGGTCCGAGCTAGTACGGTCCCACACAATCCTTGAAGTCCTCATGGAAACCTGAAAGTAGTTTTATATACATAAGGTGAGCATATAAGTATACTAAGTTGGGAAAACCAAAGGCCCTCATGCACAAGTGGAGAGGAATTCTATTTCCCTGTGAGAAAACGAGATAACCAAAACATAAAGCATGGTAAACTATCCACCCAAGCCCCACCAAGGTACACTTCCAAAATAATGCAAGTCAAGTAATGTATAACAATAGCACATCGTTATTTGGGTACCCCGTGCCACTTTCCCACTAGTTATTGAAGACATCCCACGCATTGTACCAATCCAGCCATTCTCACTACAGTCCCACTGCCACACTACACTCATACACACCTCGGCCGCAACCACACATCCCGCCTGCAAACACATGGGACACAACCGCCATCCCACCCAAAAACACCTGGTCCACAACCACCATGCGTAACCACGCCCACAAACACCTAGGCCAGAACAACTACTGCCATGACTGAAGACACCTGTGCCTCATTCCGAAGTCTCTTAAGAAACAACCTTCCTGCACACACCTGAGTCAACCACCACACTACCATGCCTGAAGAATCTTGGTCTATAATAGACCAAATACCATCAATGACTACCCGAAGAGACTTGGGCTATTCATGAAAGGGAACATAAAAGGATCTAATAACCAGCCACTCATATGAGGGTTGGAAAAAACACCCTCCCCATGAAATGGGGTGTACAACACTAAGTGCTCAACATGGGTGTGGCACGAATAAGAAACATAATTATACAATATATGTATAGTTAATAGGCACGCATCCCAATCTAGGGGCTCCAAAACCTAAGCACAAACACCCTAGTTACTATTTATTCATAAAGAAAAGAACATCACATGCGGCCAAGTCACAACTCATCCCCAAAACCAATTCCCCATTTATCCCATTCTTGTTTTCATATTAAACTGATCCCATTTGGGTGAATTCTACACTGCTGGAAAACTAACAGGCACAACCACATGCTAGAGAAAGAGAAACAACCAAATAGAAATTTAAGCATTGACACCTGGTTCTCTTGTAAATCCACAATAAAAAATGGATCATTGAGATCCCTCAATGTACTAGAACCAAACCAAGCCTCGAGATACAACCCCACATAGCTTCAGATTCACAATCAAAAATTGTACCACAACAGAGGATCTCATCCCTATCCACATCACCCCACAAGCATCAAACAGAACAAAAAGGCATGACACCATGACAAAACAAGGAAGTTTGAAGACTCAAGTACATCATTCATTAGGTTATTCTTTCTGTTTGATAATAGATGTGGTCACACAAGGATTCTTGTGTTACTGAACATCCATTTAAAACAACTAAGTTTAGGTGACTAACCGATTTCCATGTTACATATATTTGGTCATAACCAAAGACGAGGGTTCGTTAGGACGCAAGGAAAGACCACGAATGGCCATGATTTTCAGTGAGCAGAAGCCCATACAGTTCATAACACATATCAACATAAAAGAGTACCAAAGAACATGAATCACACCCCCTTCATTCTTTAACGGTCTGTTAATTATCTTCATTATGTTTGGTTCCATCAATCCCCATAGAAATAATAGCATACCCACCCTCATGATACACAGTAAGGAGTGACGAAGGAAAAACCCTACTTGGTTGATCATGGATTGAAGTTTTCCACGTGCCAATAACGTCAGGGACTCCAATGGTGAGGATAAATGTTCCGATACAGGCGCACCTCTTGTCTCAGGAAGGGAGACTCCAAACGCACTGGGAAGAAAAGGAGGCCGACCAAAAGGAAGAAGAAGAAGAATAAATTCTCGTGCGATATATAGATAAGATCCCATTGTTACGGGATATGGGGATTTGAATGCCTTTAAGTCAGATCGTGGTTCCCCACGTGGTTGGGTGGTTACACATGATGAAATTAATTTTTATTTAATGATTCCTATCAGAAAAAGGTGGTAACAACCGTGATTTTAAAGGATTTTATATAAACGGAGGGGCATGATACGCGGGCACATAGCTGGGTCCATCGAGGGTCGCCCCACCCTTTGGAATTTAAACATTAATTAGGGGCATAAAATGGCCTTGAACCACTTGGAACATAATTACCAAAAAATCTAATGAAAAAAACTATAGATTGAATGGTAAAATTGTGGAGTATAATAAATATCAATACAATTTTTTTGTTTAGGATAAATGAAAACAGATTTTTAGAAATTTAAAATAGTAAAACATTCAGGTAATAATAACAAAAGTAAAATGTCTCAGAGTGACATGAATTCATAAAACAAATTTCTATGAATTTTTTTTCATTTATGTGAATATTTCATATCCATATAATGAATAATTTTCTTAAAATGACTGAATAAAATGTTTTTAAAGATTTTATATTTTTCAAAAATGATTTCTATTTGGTTAAAACCAACAACATATCCTCTAATTACTATATTATCATAAAATAACAACCATATATCTATTTTTGAAATTTAAGGGATAAATCTATGGCTCTCTTGTTTTTTACTGGGTTGATAAGAAATTAATTTATAATGTCATAAAATACTAAAACATATGGGTAACAATTAAAACTATATGAGTAACTCACATTTATATGAATTCAAAGGATAAACATATTTGAACTATTTTAGATGTGTACTAATATACGAAACCAAAGTCTTGCTGTGGTCCTCTTAGGAGAAGTAAAAACATAATTTTATAGGATTTAAATTTTTTTAGAAACATCAGTTATGGGGTTAAAACAAATCCAAATAAGTCCTAATTTAATGAAATCATATGAAAATAGCCATATATTTATTTTTTAAATATAATAAATAACTCAAGGTTAATCAATGTTATCATTTTCTAGGTATGATCGAATAAAAATAGTTTTTTAAAACACTAAAACATGTGTGAGATGCTCAAAAGAAAATAAAAGGTAATTTTATTTATGGTTATTCCTAGGAATATAATATTTTAATTATTTGCAACATGTATTAGTAAAGGGGCAGTTGAATCCAATGTGTGGTGTGATTGAACTGCATAAATAAGAAATTTGTAATGATTTGACAGTATTTAAAAATATGCATGAGGGGAAAACCAAGGATATACTATTCGATTGTATAAAATCATATTCTATGAACCATATATTAAAATTCTGTATTTTGGAAACAAATGAATGTCATTTTGAGTGATTATTTACTCAGTATGACTAGAATTTCAATTTAGTGCATTAAAACAATAGAACAAGAGTTTAAACAAAGAAGACATAAAAACTGATTTTAGCTTTATGTGAAATAATAAAATAACTATATTTGAATTATATTTTCTTTTTGTGAGGATTCATAGCATCAATACAATATGTAGTGTGATCGGGTAGAATAAATATGTAACTTTTAATGATTTATAGTCTTTAAAAATACGTATCACGGGGGGGGGGGGGTCAAGAAAATGACATCAAATTAAGTTTGAAATCATAAGGAATAAACCATAGAATGACCTGGAAAATTTTTAAACATTTTCCACATGAATTTGAGTTTCAGTTTTATTAGGAGAAAAAAGACATTTTTAGTGTTTTAAAACATTAAATCATGCCTTTAATGTTCAAACCATAACAAATAAACCATATTGATGTGAAGAAAATTAAAAAATCCTTTTAATAAATTTTTTATATGTGTGAGGATATAAAACCTAAATTTGATATGATAATCCCTGTGTCTCTGAATAAGAAATTTTTAAATATTTAAAATTATATATAAATTAGAAGAATGTGATCCAAATAAAAAAATGTCATAAAATTAACATGAAATCCTAGGAAAAAAATTAAATTTTTATATTTTAAATATAGTAACTTAACCCTTTCTTATGCGCGTTATTTTTTCCTTAGGATATAAAAAACATATATTTTTCATTTTAAAACAATAAAATATGCGTCTAACGGTGAAATTAATGGAATAATAACATATATTTTTGTGAAACACTAGGGAAATTTTATTTAAAATATTTGATATGTTTATGAGGAGTCACATAATTAATAAAATATAATGTGTTCCAGAAAAACTAAATGAGAGTTCTTAAAAGTTTCAACATTCATTAAAAACATGCTTCAGTTGGGAAATCAAGATAATAACCTCCTCTTACAATTGAATAATTTTACAATAACTATTTATTTATAGTTAAAAGGTAGGGAATAACTCCATGTTATCCTAATTTTATGTTATGATGAACAATGAATTTTTTTAGTGTTTTAAAAAAATTAAAATTTTTGTGTAATGATCAATAGCATAGACAATGACCCATGATTAAATTTAATTCATATGAAAACATTATATTATTTTTTTGGATATTTATAAGTATAAAATATATCAAATGATCATAGTGTGTCCTTAGAAAGATGGGATAATAGTGTTTTAATTATATTATTGTCCTTAAAAATGTATCACAAAGGGTTTAAAACAAGAAATAAATGCCCCATTATCATGAAATCATAAGAAAATACTATTGCTCAATTTTAAAAAATGATGGAATTTTTTGAACATGAACTCTATTTTTTAGCCATGATGATCAAAACACATTTTTATTGATTTAAAACACTAAAATACACGTTTAATGGTAAAAATAGTAAATTACCACATATTAATTTGAAATCATATCGCAACTATAATTGAATTATTTGGGATTTGTATGATTAGACATAAAATCAACATGATGTGTGGTAATTTTGGATTGAATAGATAATAATTTCTAAATATTTGAAAATCCTTAAACCCATATGCATGGGGGCTTAAATCAAGTAAATGACCTCATATTTCAATAAAATATAATATATAAAAACATATATTTATTTTTGAAATATTGGATGTAATTACACATCAATACTATTTCCATTTTTTTGGGATGTCTAAAAACATTTTTTTGGGTTTTAGAACACTAAAATGTGTTTATAATATTCAAAACTATAAAAAATGACATCTTATTGATTTGAAATCATATGAAAACTACCTTTAAATTATTTATGTTGAGTATGGGTAAATGGAATGTCTTTATAAATTGTGATGTTCAACGATTTACAAAGTAATTTTTTAAAAAATTGAGAGTCGTTAAAAACATGTGTTCTGAATTTAAATCCATGAAAACAACATCTGGTTTCTATAAATCATAGTAAAGTATTAGTATATTGGTTTAAAAAATGTAGAAAATTTCCCCACATATGTTGAAGTTTTCTTTTTAATAAGATTGTCAAGGATACATTTTTATTGTTTTAAAACAAAATGTCTTCATATAATGATTTAAAGCATAGAAAGTGACCATGAGTAAACATGAAAACATAGAAATTATTACTTTGTATTATTTTTTATGTGCATATTTATATGAGACAACAACTCTAAATGTGATTTCCTTGGAATGACTAAATTTCAAATTTTTAATGATTTTAATGACTTTACAAATAATCATCATTGGGTCAAAACCATGAAAATGAACTCTAATATCCATGACCTATTGGGATAAAACTCGTAGATTAATTTCATAAATACATGATCTAAAATCATGTCAATTTTATTTATCATTTTTATGAGGTGAATTTAAAGACATTATTACTTTTTAAAAGATATTAAAACATGCATTTAATGGTCAAAATCAGTGAAAACAACCTTATATTGACATACAATCACAGTAAAAATATTTTTCATTTATCTATTATTTTTATATTTAAATGAAACATTAATATTATATATAGAATTCTCAGAATGATAGAATAAATATTTTTGAAGTATAACATTATCTTTATAAATGGGCACTATTAGATCAATGCTAAAAAATACTACATTTCTATGAAATTTTTGTAAAGTATTCATAGACTAAATTTTTGATATTTAGTAACTAATGTCACATTAATATGAGTTAATGTTTTCTTGAGATAGCTGAAAATTCATTTTTAGTGTTTTAAAAAACTAAAACATGTAACTAATGGTATGAAAAGTAGAAAAAAAACTTTTATTTATGTGTAACCATAGAAATTAATATTTGAAAAATTATTAATTATTCTAGAGGACTACATATCAATCCAATGTTCAGAGTGCTTGGACTAGTGAAATAAGAAATTTTTAATGACTTGAATGAACATAGAAATGTTTATCTAGGGGTCAAATACATAAAAATGACATCTCATTTGTGTGAAATCATATTTAAACAAACATAGTGTAAATTTTGATATTAAAAAATTGAATCAAAATCATTCCATGTTTTTTCATGGGATGATGAAAACCCATTATTTATTGTTTGGAAACACTAAAACATGTGTAGAAGTTCATAAACATAGAAAAATATCTTTGATTGACATATATTTATTGAAAAAATTAATTTTAACTATTTATGACATATATGGTTTTAAGAAACATCAATATCATGTTCGGTATTTTGGGATTGACTGGATAAGAATTTTGAGAATAAAAAAATGATTAATATCACGTAATACATTGAAAACAAAGGACCCATGACTATTTTTTATACAAAAATTTAATTTAAATTATCTTTTGGGTTCTAATTATTATATTTATGAACACCAATGTAATTCTAAAAGTAAATTAATCTCCCCATTTATTTATATATTAATTTATTGATCTATATTTAGCATAGTTTTGTAATTAATTTTACATGAATTTTCAATTGATAAATTATTAAGTTTATTTAACAAAATTGTTATCACATGTATTATAGGTTTTTTTAAGTGATAAATTTCATTTTTTAATATTTCAATTTTAAGAAATAGGTCCTCTATTTGGAAAAAAATATAATTAATTTATCTTAATATAATGTTTTGTGAATTTTTGATAAATTTTTTTTGGGGGGAATAATGAAATATACAATGTTTATTGAAACCATCCCTTATTATCTTTTATTTAAAAAGTAAAAATAAATTTTAGAAAATTTTAAATGCTAATCTAGTCACTTATAAAAAACATAATAAAACTAGTTCTATATTAATCATTATTATACTTTATATTAGTATAATATCAATTTATGTATAATGGGAGCATTTTTATAAAAATTACTTTTATTGCAATTTTTGTAATTATATTACAAATAATATTTTATTCTTATAGAAATAAAATATAGTAAAATGATATTCATATTCTTAATTCGGATGTTTATATTTGGTAGTAATGTTAATTTAATTTTTATTTGATTAGGTATAGTATCCTCTGTAAGACATTAGCACCACAACAAAGGATAAAAGAGGTAAGAGGGTGTTAAACTAAATGATATAGTGTAAAATATCTCTAAAACCTATCTGAATATTTTGGGATGAGTACATTTTTACTTTAACCTATCTTGGATTCTAATTTTTTTCATTTTTTACACTTTATCTTAAAATATATATATATATATATATAATTGTTTTACATTTTCTCAAGTCTTCCACTCCCCTGAATAATAAAAGGGAGTGTCATATCACCACTTATTTACTGAAATTAAGCCACTAAGATTAACTAAGACCTTCCCAAATACCTTCATAACATCCTTCCCCATGTCGTAGAGGTATGGTATCTCCAAAATAAAAACATAATAATTCTTAAGTTGTCAACCAATGGAGTTTATCCAATGAGGAGCTGGTAAGATAAACAAATGAAACGATCCATGACTCTATGTTAGGAATTTTTCATTAAAATAATTTCTATATGTTTTAAACAGCATATAAATGTTTTTAAATTATTCATTAATTTTATTATTTATTATTTAATGGTTTATAAGGGTTATTTATGAATATATTTGAATTTCATTACCATGGTCTAAAAAGAAAACTCTTCAATGTTTTCTATATTAGTGGTTATTATTATTATTTATCGAATTAAAAATTGATTTCTATTTTAACATATATTGATTAAGTATTTTTTATTACTATCATATTAATTATTCTCTCTCAAGATTCCTCTACAAGTTAAACTAGGTTTTCATATAAGATTTTATTCCTTATCCTCATGGAATTCTTAGTTTTGAAATGTTTTCAACAAAAAAATTATAGTTATCCTTATGATTTGGTGATAATGGATGTGTTTTGATTATGTATTCAATTGATATCTTATAATAAAACAAATATTTAAAATTATTTACTCATGAATATGGTAATTGATAAAATAAGATAATGACTAAGGATGATGATATAGATAATGATGATAGGTGATCCAAATATACATCTCCAATGCATTTGTTAATGACATAATCGTTGATTATAGAGTATGAGGGATATAACTAAGTAGGTTATGCCTATATAATTATTAATTATTCATTCATCGTAGAACAATATATATATGAGGGAATATAAGATACGAATATGAGGATCCAATATACCAAAATTATTCTTGAAAAAGTGGATTTTATTGAAATATTTTGGTTTCATGATGTAAGGTAAGTTTATTCCATTTTAAAGGTGAAAGGTTATGAAATATTTTCTTATGTCCCCAAATTCCTTAATATGACTTCATGGTTCTTCAATGAAGAAGACTGGAATTCCAAATATTCTATTTGAGTGATGAATAATTTTATAATATGAAACCATTTTCTTTTTTCGATTTTTTATTATTAGGGAAAATGTAAATGCCTTTAGGGTATTGTTTTTTTCATTAGAATTATAATAGTATTTTTTTTATCCAATACTGATCCTTGTTTTCTTATCTAATTATTGCAAATGTTTTTCAAAGGAATTAATGTTTAATAATATTATTTATCATGCTGATGATTTATAAAAATTTGAATCATTCTAAATGAAGAAAAAGTTTTTCAATTAAATTTGTGTTTTGACTTAAAGCCCCATATTGGTGGAAATATTTACATTTTTTATTCTTCTTATGCATTAGGAAATTTCTGTCCACATTTTATAAATCTCATAACTAAAAAGATCTTGAAAATTGTATAAATTGTAAACCACATTATAAAGCATGTAATTAATAGTTTATTATGTTTTGGGTACTATAGTTGGCAAGAGTGGAAAGGTTCGGATACCTTTATAAGTTAGTATAATGTCCAAATTCAAATTAAAGAGATAATTTTTTATTAAATAATGAGAGTTCATTTTAAGAAATCCATGTTGTTTCATCTAATCCTTGTCTAATGATATTTTGATTCCATCGAGGTAATAAGATACTTGAAAGAAAAGTTAATCAATTGTATAATGATCTTTGTAATCTATAACCCAAAATTGGTAGAATAAAGATATTTTAGGAATTTCAAACTCAACATAATATTTTTATTAATTGTGAATCCCTTGAATGAAGGGGACTTAATTCTTCATATAGGAACAAAAATTTATCGGGGAATTTCAGAAAAAACACCCTATAGAATACATTTTATTTTCAGATGAAGTGAAAGTGAAAGGTTTGAAAAATACATTGGAGAATATTTTAATTTTTTTGCATGAACAAAAGATCAAATGGTCATTCTATCTAACTATAATTTTCATGTGGTACTTGATCAATTTTGGTTTTTGGTTATTTATATCAAGGAAAAGATTGTTAATTATGTAATGGAAAGGATAGTCATAATATTTATTTTTGATTAGAATTTTTATCATAATTTTTATTATCATAAATTGGAAATAATATTTAGGGAATTTAATAAAAAAGAAAGATGACCCAATGGACAGCTATAATGAAACTTTTACCGTACTATCTTGGTTTTCAAAAACATTTAGTCTTGACAAGGTGAGTAAATTTAAATTTTATGATGAGTTTCTTTATTGTTTTTAGAAATATGAGATAATTTTTTTCTAACACTTATGGATTTTCTGAAAAAAAAAGAGTATATAGTTTTCCTAGAGGAATCAAATGAAGTAGAAATAAACTAATGATTCTACATCTATGTCCCCAAAATGCTCTAAATATATTAAATTTCATTTTTAGTAAATTTTTACATGATTTATAAAATTTTAATTATGTTTTATGTTTCATCATTGGGATAGAGATTCCAAGAAATCTTATTAAATAGAAAAGTATTATAAAAAATTCTTATCAATTAGTACTAATCTATATTAATTTCACTAATTTAAAGCATTATGTTAAAACTTTTCCAAAGTTAGTCACTCATGGAATTTAATGATTGGAAATATGAATGTGAAGTAATTCATTTTCATACAACTATGGTAAATAAAATACCCTAAAATAAATTTATGATAGTTACATTATTTATTTGTTTTCATTAGGCTGATGTAACTCTACAACATGGAACAATTCATTTTTTTATATTAGATACATTTCAATTAAAACAAAAATAGAATATCATGAAAAGATAATAAAATATTAGTAAAATATCACATGGGTACTATAATGAATTAATTAAACATATAAATTTTCTTATTATCATGTGTGGATTGGTTTTCACTTTAAAAAAAATTATTTCAAAATACAGTGTATGATGTTATTATGCGTATATAGTGGCTCTCATTTTATCACGATAAGATGGGTTATTGAGAGAAATAATTTATTTCATATATTGAGATTCTATTTTTATATAAAAATGTATTCATACCCATAATTTAATATCACTAATATAAAAAACTAATAAAAGATAAATGTTAAATCTTTCATCCACATATTGTTGAATTGAAAGAATTTATTTAAATTTGTGATGTTCCAGTAGTCAATTAATATGTTTATGTATTTATTGATGATTTTAAAAATTATATTCTAGATCAAGAGGTTAAATTTACTATTGACATAATTCCTGAAGCTAATAAAATTTGAAAACCCCTTATCAAATAACTCAATAAAAAAATTTGGAATTTAAAAAAGTTACAGTAGTTTCTTGGTAAGGGTTTATAAAACAAATTATCAAATGGTTCCAATAGAATATTTAGAATTTTTTAAAAAATTTACATATTCAAATTTATAGCAAATTTAAATGAAATTTTAAAACCACCTATTAAAATTTTCCATGAGATTTTTTTGACTATAGAGCACTCAATTAAGTCTTTTTTATGAACATGTATCTCTACTTAGAGTTGGTGACCTAAAAACAATTATTTTTTTACTTTGATTACATGTATATTCTATATATTTAATATTTATAAAAATTTATTTAAATATTGATTATTATTCTATAAGAATCTAATTTAATAGTTTCCTAGATCATATGCCCCTTTGATACGGTCATAGCAGTTCAATGCCATGATGTTAACCATGATGTACCGTGGTTATATTTTTAAATAATGTTATGTGGTTGGATAACATACTATGTTGGAAAAAATAGTACATAGACTATTAGGTGTGAATCCTAGTAAGTAGTGATGGATTCTTCTCATAAATTTTACACTTGGAAATCTCTATGATGCGATATTATGAGGGCATAACCACCAGTTGGAATTCTGTATGTTTTGGTTTCATCAAATATGAATATTTACGTTGGTGTTTTACAATCCTTACACTTTATGGTTATTATTAATTCATGTCATAACTTTAATTAATATATGTAAGTGATAAACCATGATAAAAAGGGTACATGTTCATGTTGATTACATTGGTCCCATCACTAGTGACATGTCATTAATGGATAAGTCGATAAATAATTTTTCCACTCCATCCTTATATAATATTTCTGTGTTTATTTTTTTTATATATGAAAGACGTATTGAGAATTTAGGTTGGCGATAAAAATGTGTATCCTTAATGATAATATATTTAGAAAATAGAATTTTATTACACAGTTATCCTTTATATTTGGTTTTCATCATTGTAACAGCTAGTTCTTTCTCTTGGGTTCCTGGTCTTGTGATTTGATAGTATTCCAACACATTAGCAATCCCAGATATTTATAATGATAAAAAATCCCATAGGGTCACAAACTAAGTTTTTCTCTTGACTTCTATTTAATTCTATTTGGATTTAATTATCAGAACATGTATTATTCTTAAGACAAATGAATATTGTTTTCCTGTTTTATTGATTACAAATATTCCAAAGGTTTTAAATAATTATTTTTTATTAATTAATAGTTTATTAGGTTTTCTTAATATATATATAATATGAATTTTATGTATTGTGTATAATATATTTTATTTATTTATTTATTTATTATAAATATTAATTTTCTAGATATTGAATAAAATATTTATTTATGAATAAAATATTTATTATGTTGCTCAATAAATTAAAGAGGCATTTGATGGGGCCAATACCACATCAAGTTAAAATATTAATTAATAATACAATTATACAGTATTTTCCACTGCACACATTTTCATGCACTATAGAATAATAATAATAATATTATTATTTTATTTCATAGGGTTTACTAAAGGTTTTAAATTTTATTTATTCGCTGGAATCAAATTAGTCCGTATTATTATGGAAACTATAAATTTATTAATTGATGGTTATGTGTATTGTAAATTGCATCCAAAAATTGAGAATAAATAACTATTACAAAAAGATAATTCTCTCCTGACTCCTCCTATCACATTCTGAAGAATGAGAAGCAACAGAGATACTTTTTTGAGACCTCAGAACTAGTGATCAAGAATGAACCCTTGATGAAATTCAATTGTATGCACTAGAATATTTATAATGAGTAGGGATTTTCATATATCATTATAACTCATATAGATCACAACTCAGTGGAAATTATCCATGGATCCTCATAGTACCGTAAGGGAAATATGATAGTATATTTTCAAACAAAAAAAATTCATAAACGAAGATTGTTTTTAAGCCTGTGTATTTATTTCATCAAATATTAATTTAATTAATGATGAATCTTACATGTAGGATCCTTATTCATTGTTCAGGGAAATTATTATTAAAAAATATCTTAATATATATCCCACCACAAAATACCTTTTCTACACCCAGAACTAAAAAGTGGTATCACAGGGTTCTTGTTTAACTTTATAATTATTTATTTTATTGTTGATCTATATTTATTTGTGTTTAGATTTATATTTAATGTTATTCATTCAATAATACTATTTTAATTAACCTTTTTTCTACATATTATCCATATTCTTATAGTGATTCATTTTATTAAGGGCTTAATAATAAATGAAGAATGAGTGGAGTTTCCACACAGATGTTCGAAATCTTTTACTGATGAAACTGGGACACATAATATGTAGATAGTGTACACAATATATTAACATGTGTATTGTACTAGGATGTACTAAGTTGTTAATTACTCATGGTTAATTTACTGAACACTTTTTTTTTGATTGGGCCATCCATGAACATGATAAAAGGATATATGGTATGAAATTGTTCTATACAGGATGTGTAGTATAGATGATTTAACACACCAAATCCCTAGGCATGTGACTTGGATACATGTTAACTAAGGTACATGTCATGTATTTAGATAGTACACACTGTCGAGTCTTACAATAAAGAACATAATTAACATTTACAATTAATTCATAATTTTATCATCAAGACCTTATTTTATTGATTGTCACACCAATGTATGTTTGAAAATTTAATATTGATTTAAAATAGTAATAATTTCTCAATTAATGTATTGTAATAAATATTCCATTATTTGTTTGTCGTTCATTTTTTATGAATGAATTAATTTATGGGAATCTCTAATCAATTTCAATAAATCATTAAAATGAAAGGTAATTAATTAATGCAAGAGATTTTATCTTAATAATAATGAAAAAATAATGAAATGAAGAATATCCAATTAATTTTGAATATTCGTTACATGAATGAATGATCATGAGATTGACTAAGACCTATATATATATCATTTATATAATTTAATTAATTGAAGGGGTTTGAATTTTTTTTAATATTAAATGTTTTGATGGATTGTGTGTCATGTCTTCCCCATTATAATATATGACCAATGTGTCTAATGATATCCATGTAATCCCACTTTTTTAAAGGTTGGGTCCGAAGCCTCATTTTTATTATTAAAACAATGAAAAGACCACTTTAACTGGGTAGAGGGAGACCCATTACGTAGCCCGAAGACCCAGTGGGTATTTGGCCCACTACATAGCCCGCAGGCCCAATTTTTTGGCCCAAAGCCCATTTTGTGAATAGTAATACTACAGTACTCGCAGTGTTACAATACCCGCTGCTGCTACAGTGCCCCTTCCGCCGCTATAGTACCCCTGCCACTGCTACAGTGCCGCCATTGCAACAGTCTCTTGGCTGCTACAGTAATGCTATAGTGCTGCTACAGTACCTACACCCAATGGGTTTTGAACCCCCATTTTCCATGTAGAATTACGGGGTCCTTCAGTTACCCTTCAATAGCATGTGAGTAATAAATACCAAAAATAAGAAGGGAATTACATGGAACATAAAGGTGGTCCAATACATAAATATTTTGATACCAACATATTGATCAAAAACTATACAAGTGGAATGTTGTAAATAATTCCAAGACTAGAATATTTATTTATTCCCCACTGTTATTTTTCAATTTAATGTATTAATATAAAATCAACTATTATATAATATCATTACAAATTCATTTTAATAATTTATTTATTTATATCAATTCATTATTTATTTTATATATGCAAGACTACAATCACATATATAAATGCTTTAATGTGACAGGTTGGAATTAAAAAAAATGGAATATCCATCATTGTTTTATCTAATATGGGTAATTGATTAATTAATATACACTTAATATTAAAAATACATGTAAATGATAAAACCAAAATAATATTATGAATAATTAATTTTAATATCTCAACCTATTATTGTTTTATACTAATCCTTTCATTACATAATTGGGAATGAAACTGTTCAAAAATTTATAGTACATAGAAATAGTGTGGAGTGTTGCTTTTATTATGAAGTTCTCGTGATGGTTTTGGGTTGACCTAAGGGAAATTTTTTTGGGTTCAAATACCATAATATTTTCAATAAATATTTAGGGTAATGTTTTGAGGAAATCTATGTCGGAATTTCTATATAGGATAAGCCACTCAATAGATCAAGGAATCACAAGTCTGTAGTTGCCAAGATCACATAACTAATTACTTTATTTTGATTTTCATGTCTATTTTCTGGATCATAAATGAAATTTATGGGGATACATGACCCAATAATATTAATGAAACTAAAATTTATGTTCAAATGGTGAAGTATATTGGTACTTGATGTAATAATGGGATATTTAATAAAAGAAATTAATTAATTAATAATTTATCACATAATTTATTATCAAGAAAATTTTATTATAATATTCTATTTTAATTATGTACTAAAGTGGAATTATTATATTCCAAACTATAGTTACAATCAATATTTGAGAAATACAACCACTTTAGTGGTTGTAGCTTCCAATATTGGTTTAGATGCCTTTCAATTATGGTAGAACCAGAATAGAAATCATATGTGCTGGAGTCGACAATTCCTAGCCTGCCTACTAAAGATTTGTGTGATAATGAGTTTATTTTATTTAGAAATTTTTTTAGAGATGTACCCAATGTTTAATTATTGAGGATTTCATCAGTGTCTAGTGAACAAATTAAGTCCCTGAAAAACATAGATGCATATATCATACTGGAGAACCACTCTAGTGTATACTAAGAGAAATTTAGGAAGGAATAGTTTGAGGTTTCAAAGGAATTATTTATATAAGAAGAATATAGTGGGTTCCCCAACTAGGCCCCAAATAGCCTATAACTATGGATATATTGTGAGACATAAGGTTCTGAGGGTTAGAATCCATGAAATACGTGTCACCAATATAATTATTGAATCACACCCTCGGAATATCTCTTTCTTTGTTGTGAATTTAAATATGAACACCATTGGGAAGTCTCTACTATATCTTCTCACATTTATTCTCCATGATTATAAATATATGAAGTGGGAAATTAATCCAATCCTTATGCTAAAAAAATAAAATGGGAAAGAAAAGAGATATAAGTCTAATGCTTAATTACACCAGTCAATGTTGAGGAAAATCAAAGTGAAATAATGTGTGAATGATGTTTCCAATTTCTCATGTGGTATGAAGCGACTCTGGAAGAAAAACTACACCAATCCAAATATGCAAGGCGAAGCATCATGTTTTTTTTCGAGTTACATTTTTATACTTCTATAAATTTTTTATTAAAAAATTTTAATTTTCTCATATATTTACTCAAAAATAGGAACGATGTAGATTTTGAATGATTGAGAAATAGGATGTATATCTATTAGTAGAAAACAAATCTAAACATGATGTTATTAGTATTAGAGACTTCCAACTCACATAATCATCCAAAATGATATTTTCTAATTTTTATTATTATTTTCCTTGAGTTATAAATAAAATTATTATCTTGTCTAAACTTGAAAAAGATTTATTTATTTTTAAATTTGCGAACAAAAAATCTTATTTTATAAAGATAACATTTTCTGTGTAAAAGTAAATTTAAATACTGCAATTTTTTGTTGTTTTACAAATAAAATTAATGGAAATTGATATTGATGTAACATTATATGAATCATACAACACAAAAATTGGGAATGAATGGATTGGTAATTTAAATAAAAATAACTTGACTAAATTACATAAAAATGGATTTTTAGAATCATTTAATTAGAAAACACTAGGTTTATGTCATGTATTTTTACCATAGGCATATTAAGAAAATCGGTAGGTATGAATGCTTCATAATGTATACTAATAATTTTATTTGATATGGATAAGTATACAAATTGACAGATAAGTTTTATGATTTTTGATAATTTCAAGGAATAAAATAATAATATTGAGATCTATGTTGGTAAAGAAGATTATAAAACTCTACTCAGAACCTGGTGGTGAATTTTATAATCAAGACATCATTTATTATTTAAGGGTGTTCAAGATATTATCTCATGTCACTCCACCTTATCACCTGAGTGGAATGGTCTATGTAAAAGGGTAAACCAAATAATGTTGTAAATGGTGAGGTAAATAATGATTCATGGGTGTATTCTATTATCATTTTGGTTATAAATGTTAAAAACAACTAGATATATACTAAACTCTGTTTTAGTTAAAGAAAAATATGGTAAAACATGCCAACTATTGAATGGAAAAAACCTGTGTTTTCTTACTTTCATGTATTGGGTTGCGAAGAATTTTTTTATGCCTCTTTAGGAAACAATATTTTAATATGAGGAAAAAAGTGTATATTTATAGGCATCCAAAATAAAGAGAGGGAAAATACATATAAAATCATTCAAAATAAGAGGTTGTGGTTAATAGACACCCCACATTTCATGAGGAGGATATTACATAAAAAAAATATATTGGTAGTGAGATGGACTTCTATGATGTTAAGGATAAAGATACGAAAGATTTGGTATAAGAAAAAATTACATAATAACCAATTGATGGATAAATCGTTCCAGAGGCAAAATTACTATGTATGATCACTAAAAAGTTAGAGAAAAAGAATGGAAGGGTTTTTTAGTCACAATGGTTGGTGACTCATTACTAATAGATAATAATGATCCCCTAACCAAAACAAATGTATTATGTGGAAGAGATGTTTCCATGTGGAAATAGGCCATGAATCCTAAAATGGATTCTATATACCAAAATAACGAATGGATTTTGGCGGAACCTCTAGTTGATGTAGAGCCCGTTGGTTTGAAATGGGTATTCAATAATAAACATGTCATGGGAGGAAAATTCAGTACCTATAAGGCATTAATTGTGGTAAAAGGGATTAGAAAATGTCACTAAATTGACTACGATGAATTTTTTTAACTAGTTATAGTGCCAAAATCCATCAATATTGTACTTACCATTGAGAATTTCCAAGATTATATGATTTGAAAATTTTATATAAAAAAATCTTAATAGGATCCATTTTTAAGATTTATATGTGACAAAACATTTAAGATTTTTGACTCCAAAGGATTGCACCATTTTTTTCAGGTTTCAAATTTACATTTATTGATCAAATAAATATTCCATGTATTAGAAGATTCATTTTTATGAGGTTATAATGTGGTTTTGATTTCGAAATAATTAATTTAATTTTTTTATCAATAAATATTTTCGTGGGAGTGCTGTCATTTTTTGAATAGTTTATGTTTATGAAATATTACTCATTTTAAAAGGAATACCCTTCGTACAATATGTTTATAAATGGTTGAATAAATTCTTTTCTATGAAGGACATAGGTGGGACATCATATACACTTAAGAAGATGATTTATCATGATAAATCAAAGAGGATGAACAATGTATTTCTGAGTATATACATTGAAATGATACTGGAAAGACATAGTATAGAACAATCCAAGAAGGGATTGTTACCAACCTCACATGGTATTCCACATTCTATGAAAAAAATTCCTGAAACATAGATTTGAAATTATTCTATACGCATTAGTGATTTGGGAATTCATTTATGCTATGATATGTATTTAGATACATCTTTTTATACATTAATTGAGATATTAATATATCATTCAAATCCATGTGACCTCAATTGTATGGATTTCTTGCATGTCCTTGAATAAATATGGTGTATTAAACACATGTTTCTAGTTTATTTTGGAAATAGGGAACTAATTATCAATGGATTAAAGGATTCTAGTTTCAGATATAATAAAGATGGAATAAAGTCACAAAAGGGATTAATATGAACATTCAATGGAGGTTTTTTGAGCTTAAAGAGCTCAGGGAAGGCTGTGGTTATAGATACTATAGTATATTCTAAGTATATTGTGTCTTTGTAGGATTCTAGTGAATTAGTAATGATGCGAAACTTCATCCAAAATCATGACATGGTACCTTGAAGAAAAGAACTTATAGCACTCTATAATGATAATACTACTGGTGGCTTCTACAAAAGTGGTGTGGTCACATCACTATAAAAAGAACGAATAAAAGAAGTATCCTATTTACTCACTTGATTGTGAATATAACATTAATTAATGTATAAAATATTTGTAATGTGGGTCAATAAATTTTATAGGATATTTCATTGGAAAATACTGAGTCTTGTGAAAAATATTAATTAACAAGACCATTAAATAATATTTTTTATTCTGAAATATGGAACGTTCCAAAAAATAATAACAATTACATTATTCTTATGTGGTTGGGGTTTATTAGAGGTTTTAAATGTTTTGTAATTTTTTAAATAAAATTGAATATTTTTTTAAACATAAAACCTAATAGTATAAATATTTGGTTATGTCTAATTTATATTCCATCCAAAAATGGAGAATAAATAGTTTTTTCATATAGTGAATTATTTATTCAATCCCCCTATTCTTTTCTTTTCAATATCAAAAAATAAAAGGGAGGTTTCTTCAAGACCAAAAAATGAGTGTTGAAGAATGAAAAATTTAATAAATTAGATTCCCCATTGAAGAAACCATATATCAATTGGTGTTGTTCAAAGATCATTGGATCACTTGTGCATCACTTTTGTAGTGATTATATCATCGGATAATCACAACACAATGAAAAAAACATAAAAAGGGCCCTTTCAGATGAGCATCATTTATCAATGAATAATGTTCCTAAGCCTAGGTATTTATTTGTTCATTTATTATATGGATTAGTTATAAGAATTCTGGTGAAAGGTCAATTCTCAAGGTTTTGAGAAATATTTTCTAAAATAATATTTAATATATCACTCCTTCAACATGCTTCAACTGCATCTGAAACCAACATATATTGTCTCATATAATTGACATTTTTGATTACATATATTGTGCTGAATATTTTTCAATGAATGATCTCAGGACTGGGTATCCCTAAAAAAATTAAAATGAGTAAGAAATTTAATGGTTGTAGTTACATACTAAATATGGGAATAATGAGGATCTGGTTTTTATATTTATCAGTTGAGAAATACATTTATTATATTTATGGATCTTATGAATAGTTTTTTCTATTAGTTTTTAGATTAATTTACTGTTTTATTCAATGATATAATTTTGTTTTATTTAAAAATATATGTGGAAAATAAAAAATAGCTATGTATTTTTTTCAAGTATTAAAAAATAAGTTGTATAGAAATTTTTTAAAATTTAAATTTTGGGTATAATTAATTACATTACATTAGAATATTATTTATAAATATGGAATGACTTCTAATCCAACCTAAAAAGTGATGGAAGAGTGGATGAGGAATAATATTAAAAAACCACCATTTAATTCATCATATTATCTTGAAGATGAATTAAATGGTGGTTTTTTGTTGAAAAAAATTGACGGTATATTTTACATTGGGTAAAATGTGAAATATTACATGACTATAAAATTTTAATTAAATTATTATCCAAATTTTTTTTAACCGTGATATGGAGTTGATATCTAGAACCGATAAAGGAAAATGATTACAATATTCATTATCATATAGTAAAATAAAACAATCCTGAAAATTTATTTTGTTGAAAAGATAATGTATTAATAACCAGGCAAAAATTGAAACATAAACCTTTTATTGATTATTTAATGAATTTAAACCTATACATTATGCATATAGTAATTGCCTCTATGTTGGTTTCAATGAATTAATATATATAAACTATTTTTATGTTTAATAGGTCCTATATAAAATATCATGTTATGTAATAAATGGTGTAATTCATTATATAATATAAATTCCCAAAATTTAACTTTTTACAAATCAGTTGCTTTCATGGTTGGAATGCGGTTGTATGTGTCGAGTTATTCCTAGTTGAACAATGAATTGTTGAATGAAGCTCATGAATCTCTTTTTCCCATCATTCTTCAATGTACAAACAGATAAAAGGTACTTCATAAATATTCTATATGAGAGGGAATAAAGAATGAAGTTGTTGATGTTAACCTGATTTTTTTACATGTAATCGTTCAAAGTTGAGATACAACTACCAAAGTGGAATCATAAAACATTATTATACCATGAATGGAATTTTTATAACATTTCCTTGTATTTTTAATGGAATTAGAAAGGAAATTTTAAGGTAATATTGTAATTGAGGTTATTGTTGACCGATTGAATTCATTATTGAATTTTATTCATATTTGAGAAACTATGTATTTTTATATAATCTCTATAATTTATGTTTCAGTTTTGTTAAAATTAAATTCACCCCTATCTATATTTTATGTAATAATGATATATGGTTTAACATAATTTTTTTAATTGACTTCAAAATTCATTTCATATTGATTTAGATTTTAGAAAAAAAATCCAACCAATTCTTATGGATAATTAAAGAAAATAATTAAAAAAAATTAAGATATTATTTGGGGTTTCCCTTTCTATTATCATGTATAATGGGATAATCATATTTCATATAGAGACTAAATCCTTTCATACATTGAAATTATATATCTTTTATGGAATCATAAAAAAAATTGTACAAATAGAAGCCCAACAATCGTACCAGTACAATGCCTTTAGAAACATGGAAACATAAATACTGATATATAATGGAGTTATATTATATCTCAATAGGTTCTTCTTGAATATAACCCTTCTTATTCCCATCAAAAATAAAACATATATTTATCACCTGGGGAAGGAAACATAAAAACGGGGATATCATATGCTCAGTAAGGGTAAACAAGAGAGATTTAAGAATAATCAAGAGAATAAGGGTATGAGTACTTGATTAAGAAAATATAAGATCATATCTTTCAAATAAAATATCCTAAAAGAAACATTACATTTATCATAGTAGTTTATATGAAATTAATCATAATGAAATAAAGAACATAATCCATGAAAAAATAACATAGGAATAATACATGGAATTTTGGCACACATAAACATATAATATGATTTCCATAGTGTCCAATACATTACTTCCAAGACCACCATGGTTGTTTGGGTTCACTCCTCGTACCATCTTGGTAGTCATGTTTCACTCACATGGCCATATTAGTAGCATGAGTTCACTCCTAGTACCATCTTAGTATTCATGGTTCACTCCCATATCTATCTTAGTAGTTATAGTTCATTACCAAGACCATCTTTTTCCTTTCTCATTAATATAAATCTTTACCTAATGAATTAAATTAAGATATAGGTATCATCTATCTAAAAATGAGATCATACATACATATTCTATAATTACATATATAATAATATAATAACCCATGAAAATAAATGGGTATTATAGAAATGTAATAATATCATAATATATGGAAATGTTCCGGATACATAATCATTTCATCATAAACATAATCAAAGAAAAGAATCTGGTCTCAAAAAAATTATAACCCACTAAGGAGAAATGTATTTCATAATCATATAACATATGAATGAGAAATAGATTTAAAAAACATATAACCAATGAAAGAGAATTGTGTTTTACGAACATATAACACCTGAATGTGAAAATTATTTTATAAAGACAATGACATTAAGAATAATCATACAGTGAATGGATATGTATGGAACAATTAGACCATTTGATAGAATGGTTTGAGTAACTTTAACATATTTTATATTTGATGGATAATAATTTTTAAATATCTTTCAAAAAACATTTCTTTAGGAAAAATACCCTTTCACCAATGAAAAAGATTTTTAATGAAAAAACCAGATGAAAATAATTATCATTGAAAAATCCTTGAAAACCTATAAATAAGAGTTGAAATAATTTTTAAAACCTTCTTCTATGAAAATATATATATTATGATTCAAAAAAATTTGAAATCATTTTTCATTGAAAACACATTGATAATGTTAAAAGACATCTTGAAATTTTTTTGAAAACCATATTATTGAAAAAATTAAGTGAAAACATGTAATTAAATTTTGAAAAAATATTGAAAATCATTTATTTGATATTATAAGTTAAAAAATATTATGAATTCATTAAATAAATTTTAAAAAAAAATCTATGAAAATAAATTTAAAAAACAAATTCTTATATATTAACCTTTTTAAAAATGCAATGGAATCTTTACAAAAATGACATCGGTAAAATCCATACATGTCATATATGGTAAAAGGAATATTTTTTTTACATAATAAAAAAATATGAATAATTCCATATTCATAATGTTGCAAGAACATTCGTTTGAGAACATTGGTAAATGAAAAGAAGGGTGAAATTTTATTTTAAATAATATTGGGTAATATTAGAATATTCTTTGAATCCATTTTTATAAAACAAGGTTTTTAATGAACATAGGGTTTCGAACAATGTGGGGGTAAATTCGGGCTTTCTTAAAAATGCTTTATTATCTATATTATGTACCAAATATTATAAAAATGATATAATTACATGAATAAATCATGAATAACAATAGTACAGAAAAATTACTATATTTTCTTTAGGTATGGATCATAAAATTTCATCAAAGGAATCATAAATATAAACAATCTTGAAATGCGGTGAAACTGTTTCAAGGAACTCTTACCACTTTGAAACATTGAATCATACTACCCATTCATGAAAGTGAAATTACCAAAAGAATAAAATATAATAAAAATAAATAAATTAATGATATATGATTTCAATTTCAGTATATACTCTTAATGGAAAAATATAACTGCATAACATGGAATGTGTACCAATGATGGAAAATTGAGAAAAAAATTACTTTACCAATTTGGTAACATTTGAAAACTAAATCCAACAATATGGGGATCATAAATATGGATAAAAATTTTTTCATAATATTAATAATAATAATTATAGAATATATCAATAGGTAGTATATACACCACACTAATGTAATGGGTGGTGAGTCAATCATGTATCTCAGGGAAATAAAAAGTTTGATGAAATTCTGTTACCATGAGTCCTGAATATCATCGTACTTGATCAAAACACTTAAGAAATATAAATTTATTATAAATCATTTAAATAACCATGTTATTATGTATAATACAATATATTTATTGAATATGACATTATGTTACTGTATTGTTAACAATCCTACTTTAAGGATTCACTTCGAGTAATATTTTTTTTCTTTGTAGGTGTCTTAATTTGTTATTTCTTTGGTAATTGTAATTATATAATTAGTAATGATTTGAAAAAATTATATAAATATCATTTATATTAAGTATATTTTTATTTTAATAATCTATATAATGTATAATCATGAAATGGAATACATCGTACATGGAGATGGTATGCCGTACATATGCATTGAAGTTATTTCTGTTTTATTTTCATATTGAAAGAAATTAGGTAAATGATATATGTATATATATATAAATATAATTATTAATTTATAATTTTTTTGTCATTTATATCATAAATTTTCATGAAACCCATCCTTAATACATTCCATGTAGTGTGTGAAAGGATCACATCTCTTTGATGTTGAAGTAGACCACACCTGCTCAAATGAAATTACCATATTTATAAAAAAATGAATGTATAAAATTATGTATTTAAAATGAATAATATAATATTAAATATATAATAAATTTAACATATAACATGAATAAATATTGTTTCTATCATAATTTCACCCACGAGAGGTGGTCAAAGAAAAATGAACACTCATAGTTTTGTGAGGCGGTAGTTCACCGTACACATAAACAGTAAGCTCATTACCCATAAGATGGAAGTTTTTATAAGTTTATGTGAAAAAAATTAGCATAAAAATAATATTATATTTTATATAATCATTTATTATAAAATCATGGAATAATGAGAGTCGATGGGTGGAGAAATAAAATTAAAGAGAGGAGCGTTGGAGAAGACATTACCTTTTAATCTGGTAACTCCTATAGGATTGTGCCAAAAGGATTCCATGGATTAATTTTATCCAAAAAAATTATTTAAGGAGGTAGGTATGTATTTTATTATATGTATTGGTATTATCTTGTCCTAACGTATGTGGGTTTAGTGGTGTGATGAAGAGAGATTGGTGGTTGCCTTTTATAATAGAGGAGGAGTGACACTCTTGTATTATTTTGGAAAAGGGAAACCTGTCCCACATTATTTAATAAATGTGGTTACAATAATGATAAAAATTAGATATAAGTGAAGATAAGGTCAAAATATTTCCCTAAAATGAATTTTTTACAAGTTTTTATGTCGTTTTGGGCCTTAAGGTTAGGGTATATTCCCTTATTAATCTTCATTAAACCATAATCATTGTAATTAATTTTAATTATCTTCACTATTTTTTTGGTAAAAGACATAATTGACCCTATTAGAAGTTATAAATTAATATTATTTCAAATATGGAATCCATTTTTTCACATTCAATTAATATATTTAATAGAAATTAATTTAAAATTAATCCTTCAGTCGGGCTGATGATAAATGTTTTTAAAGTAAAACTATTTAAAAAATTTCTATGTTCTTTTAATCATGTTCAAATTGAAATTTATATAAATAACCAAAATTGTTTTAATTGATAAAAACAATGTCAATATATTCTTTTAAACCAATTTGAAATATAATTTAATCTTAATTAATTAATTAGGTGGAATAATTGTATTGAACTAAAATTCAGTATTTTTCAGTGTATATAAAAAGGTAAAACATCAATGAAAAATAAAGAACAATTTAACCTAACATATATATTATGTTTCAATTGAAATTATTTTTTTATTTTATCATATTTAATTTATAAAATTTCCAAAAAATTGGATATAAAATGGTTTCTCCATTAAAAGATGATAAAAATGACTTAATTAAAATATTGGGTTTTTTCCTAATGTTGGGTTTGTTATTATCTTATATCTATCAAATATATTGGATGAATGTCACAATAATTTAATTGAATATATATCATATCTATTTCATTAATATCACTCACTAATTATAATTAATTTAATTTATTAGGGTAAAACAGCTCTGTAACCGAAATAATAATAGTATTTTATATTATATTCAATCTGTTTTAATAGTCAGTAATATTTTATAGATTAAGGATAAATTCATATTATATGTTAAATAAGTATAATTTCTTATAAATTTGTTTATAATATTAATAAATTCTAATTTAAAAAAATGGTTATGTATTATTTTATTAAGAAAAAAAAATTTAGTGCTATACTAATGCTCAGTAAAACTCAATCTTGTGTGTTAAGCAAGACATTGAGGAAATTCATTATTCAGTGTAATTCAAGCTATCATCGGTGTTTCGTGTAGTGGAAGATAATGCTTATATTTCATGTACAACACGTTTCAATTAATGTTTCTTATAACGCAATCCAAACATAGCTATTTAATATAAAATAATCCATCTTTAGTGTTGTGTGGAATGAAAAAAAATAAAAAAAAATGTTAAATTAATTAAAACAATGTATAATTAAAAAAATAATATTGTGTTACATTATACCAACATAAAATTAATCTCACACTCTAAATTCACCTATGTTATCAAGGGTTTAAAACATGAATATTTAATTCATTGAAACCAACAACATAAAAATAAATACTAAAACTTTTTAAAAAAAATGGAATGTCAGAACCATAACGATTACCCAATGTAACATACAACTAGTTTTCAACATAAGAGAACATGTATTGGGGGTAAAGATTGGACATAGAAGAAACACATAAATATTTAGAGGGTTTTATTGAGGTTATCAATGATAAAAAGTGAATGATCAATGAAATGTTGATGTCCTTAATGTCATAAATCAGTGATGATTTCAAAGGACATTGGTTCAAAAAATTTATTGTATTAGGAAAACACATATTTTTTTTCTCATTATCCAAAAATGGAGTTATTTTATCATTGACCAAGAATGTAATGAAATATACTTACTTGATATATTCCTATAACTAAAATATCATTCTTTTTTTTTGTTTTATATATTTATAATTCATCCACTACTTCAATGAATTAATGTCCCGAAATTAAATCTTATGCATGAAGTGCTAAAATATACTTTAATTGAATCCTAACGCCCATAAAAGAGTGAAAAGTTTACATATTTTTCTCTAACTATTAATCAAAATCATTATGGTTAACCCATTAATATGTAAACATAAAATGTAACTCTACTAGTTCATTATTAATAATTATTCAATGAAAATAATTACACATTAACCTGGAATTCACATAAGCTAGTGGTACGCATTAAACCATTATCATCCTTTAGTAATGGGATCAAGAACCTTAGCCTTTCTGGTCATGATTGTTTTTCACCTTATTTACTTTACTAAAACCATTGTATCATAATTTCAAAAAATAAATATGATGAAAATCCTTGGAATAAAGTTAGTCATAAAATTGCCTTTTAACCAAGGTTTTCACTACAAACCCAGAGCATAAATACATCCTATTAATATTAAAGAAATATTTTCAGGAATGGTTTACTATATAAACCCTCTAAAAGATGAAAAGTACTAAAATCTATAAATAATGTCATTAAATAAACTAAAAATTAATCCCACATATATCAAAAATTAACCTTTTATAGTGACATTCCAAACAAGTGAATACCCTCATAGTAAATTCTCTTGGAACATTTAAAAAACCACCATTTCCATAAATCCTTTTTAAAAACATGAATTCTACCTAATTATATAGATTAATAGATATAATTTTTAAATCCAATAAGTTTTAAACATCATCCATTATATCGTAAACAACTTTTCATGAATTATTTAATTAGTTCCAAGATAATTAGTACCATCCAATTTACATATATGTAATATATATTTATCGAATAATATTTATAATAACATACGAAACATATTAGTGTTACTATTTTCTCATAATCATTGTTTTTAATTGAATTCACCTTTTCATTAAATCACTTTTTTATTCCATCAAATCTATTAAACATATTGTTTTAAATCATTTGTGAAAAAACATATACTGGAAAATCCTTATATATTTAATCATTAATTATTGCTGAATCAAAATACATAAAAACATGGTTACTTTATCATTAATCCATTAATATAGATACATAATCCTATTAAAGAATGCCTATTTCATTAAATATTTTATTTAAAGTGTCTTCATTATCAGAAATGTAATCATTAATCACACCACCTAGCTAGTTCTCTTTAGGAGCTTCCTTCATGGAACATTGAGTTGTATAATGAATATTTATTCCACACAAAAAACACATAATCATAATTGGTGTATTATGGAGGCTAATATTCTAATCCATTTCATTAATCAAGCTCTTTATTTTTCCCTTGGAGTCACTTGATATTTGTTCTTCATTTATAAATCCAAATCATCTTATTATTACTATAGGACATTCACTTAGGTGACTCTTTCATCATTCTTGACACAAAAGGAAACTGAATATTCTTTTCTCTATGGTCTCCATTATCTAAACTCTCAAAAAACTCCTTTATCTTTCCTAGGGACATTCAGATATAGTTAAGGTACATAAAGTTAATCTTGTTCTTTTAAAACTGATGAGTCTTGACCACAAAATCATTCAATCCGATGATCATCCCACATTACATCTCATCAAAAAATCACCCATCGCATTAATATTAAATCATATTCATTCTAATATTTTCAATTGAATAAAAAAACATTCTGTGACCATTACTAATCATGTAAAAAAACATATTTTCATGAAAAGAATTACTTATAAGATATCTAAATCATGAAAACATCCTTAATATATAGAACTCAAGGTTTATACAAGGATACTCATAGACAAATTATATTTAAATATTTCATGATGGTTTATGAAGAGTTTTGTGAATTTCCAAATCATATCCCCCATTTCTGTAAAACTATGTGTGAAGAAATGCCCTTTTTTACCAAATTAAGTAGATTCAGGCTCGGAACATTTTTTCAGAATTTTTACCCCTAGTTACATCTATTCCAGTGCCACTTACACTTGTAGTATCCAGAAAGAGATATATTTCTAGGAAACTAACCACTCTATTCATTAAAAAAAATCCATGACAATTTCCAAAACATTAAATCTTCCTTATACTTATTCATAGATAAATCCCTAAACATATACTTATAAATATAACCATAGATATCACCATTGTTTTCTCTTTATAATTTACAATGTTCAACTACACATATTTTCGAATACCTACTACAGTGAACCTCATTTTCTTACATTATTTATTCTTTAATTTTAACGAATACATAAAAAATTATACAATCATGTTCCAAAACAGTATGATATTCATGTGCCTTTGAAAACATTGAATCATTAATACTGATATATATGTGAGATTAATTATCTCCCAAAATTTTCTTCTGACTATCACCTTTCATAGAAACATCAAACATAATACATTTCCTCATATCCCAGGAAAGGAAACATAAAAATGGGTGAGATGAAAGGCTCAGTGAGGGTAAAAAATTTAGATATATAAGAATAATCATGACCATAAGTGTTTTAATACATGACCATTAAAATATAAGAACATACCATGCATATAAATGATCATATACATGTAACACGACAGAGTGTTTGGAAATTCAGAAGAAATGAATAAAAGTAAATAGTGAACATAAGTTATGACAACATAACATATGAATAAAGCATGGAATTGTGGAAGACACATATTCATATAATATTATTTCTGTAGTATCAAAGGCATCACTTCCATGACCATCTTGGTAGTTAGAGTTCACTCCTCAAACCATCTTGGTAGTCATGCTTCACAGAAAGTTCCATCTTACTAGAAATATTTTAATCATAATACCATATTGGAATTCATGGTTCCCTCCAATAGATATATTAGTAGTCATTTTTCATTCCCAAGATCATGTTATAATATCTCCTGGGATAGAAATATTTACCTAAAAAATTGGAGGGAGAAATTGGTCTCACCAATTTCATAATGAAAGAATACATTAATATGCCACAAGATCTAAAATATTAATATCATAACCCATTAAATGAAATGGGTATTATAAATATTTAATCATATAATAAACTATGGAAAAAAGTGAGGTTTCATAATCATTTCATCATTAACATAACCCGTGAAAAGAAGCTAATTTGGAAAGCATATAACCTGTAAAAGAAAAGAAGACTACATAAAAATATAATCCATGAATGTTATATGGATTTCATAAACATATGAACCATTGATATGAAATGGGCTTCATAAACATATAACTAATCAATGAGATATAGATTTCATAAATACCATAAAATTAACAATAATCATTTAGAGAAATAATATGAATAGATCATTTAGATCATTTCCTAAAAAGTCATGAGTGACATCTACTAATGTAATCATATATGGAAAATAATTGTGAAATATATTTCAAAAAACTTTTATTGGGGAAAATATTATTACTTCTTTGAAAATTATATTCAATTAATAAAACCATTAGAAATGGAATTTTCATATAAAATAACATAAACCATTATAAATAAGACTTGAAATAATTTTGTTATAATTTTTCCATGAAAACTTATAGAACAAGTGTAACAAAAATTGAAAACAATTTTCACTGTAATAAATTTGGATACATTAAATAAAAGCTAGAAATTTTTCTCAAAAACCATTTTAATTAAAACAAGATTTTAAACTTCTAAAGAAATTTTAAAAATTATTTGAAAACAATTTATTTAAAAAAATATTTTAAAACATATAATGAATGAATGATTTTTTTTTAAAATAAACACTCCTTGAAAATTATTTTTAAAAAAATTATCGTAAAATTTAACATTTTAATCATGGAATTTTAGCTTTATAAAAATTATTTAAGGTAAATACTTACATGTAGTACTAGTAAAAAACAATATTTCTTTTACAATGTATAAATGTAGGAGTATAGCAATATTTGAATAGAGATAAGAATATTCCTTTGAAAACTATGAAAAAATACGAAAATGGGAAATTAAAATTTTACTATTATAACATAATTTTATAATATTCTTGGAAAAACATTTTATAAAACATTATTTTTAAGGAACATAGATTTCTATCCAAAGAGAGGGTAATGTGGGGCTTTTTTAAAAAACATTCATAATTATAATATGTATCAAAGAGTAGAAAAATTTTTCCAATAAATTTATAAATAATTAATAAATATAGGAGAATAAAATTAATTAAATTTATTGAGATATGGATCATTATATTTCATCAAATTAAGTAAATTCATAAACAATATAAAAATGAAATGAGATTGTTTCAATAAACTTTTACAATAAGGTAACTTTAAACCACACAACCCATTTATAAAAATGAAATTACATGAATAAAAAAATGTCATTTAAAAAGGAGTTCCGTTCATTAAAATTTATATGGTATTATATAAAGATCATGGGAAAATATAGGTTCATAACATGGCATGTGTCTCAAAGAAGAAAAATTGAGACAAAATTACTGTACAGATTTTGTAACTTTTGAAAAATAATTACCATGAACAAAAAATCATAAAATGGATATTTAAATATACATATGTTTAATAATAATAATAATATAATACATCCATAGGAAGTAAACACACAACACCCAATGAATAGGTGGTGAGTAAGGCCTTTATCTCCCTGAAATAAAAAATTGAGATGAAATTCCATTACCTTGTGCCTTGACTCTTATCGTACTAATTCAACCCACCTATATAATAATTATAAAATTTTTATAAATGTTTTAAATAATAAATATTAGTATATATAGTATTATATATGGTGTGATTATGACCTTATATTTCCCTCTTATTTTTTAGAGGCCCCTCTTATTAACAATCCAACATTAGGATTTCACTTTGTGAAATATACTCTTTGTTCTTCATGTGGTTATTAATTGATTTTATTTTTTGTTCCTAATAATTATATCATGATTTAAAAAATTTAAAATATGAAAAAATATCATTTACATTAATTACAGTTTTATTAAAATATTATATTTAATATAGAATCATGATATTTAATACATAATACATGGTAACAGTAAGTCGTACGTACGAATGAACATTGTTTCTGTTTTTACTATCGTACTAAAAGAAAGAAGGTAAAAGAAATATGTGTTTATATATTTATATACATAGTCATTAATATATATATATTTTATTATATATATATCATTATTTCACTAAACCAATCCTTAATAAATTCCATGTACTTTGGGAATTAATCACATCGCTCTGTAAGGGGCTGTAGTCCCCACATTCTGAAACAGAATTATCATATTAACACAACATGAAGAGTATAAAGATATGTGTCTTAAAAATATATAACAAGATTAAATACATAATATATATAATATATGACAAATATAAATATATTTTTCGTCATAAATTTTAACATGATAGGTGGTAAATGAAAAATGAACAATCATCATTTCGTGAGGCGATATATCACCGTACATATAAATGGTATGTTTGTTACCCATTAGATGGAAGTGAGTATAAGTATATGTAGAACACATAGCATAATGAATTTTACTATATTGAATATACTGGTGTTTTTATACAAGAATAGAACAAGGGGAGTGGCGGTGTAAAAGAAAATAAAGGAATGGTGTGTGAGAAAAGACATTACATCTTAAAGGTATTACTACCTTTGGTTTGAGAAAAAAGGATTCATTTTATTGATTTATTCCAAAGGGGTGATTAAACAAAGATGGTATTGATGTTTGGAATGTTTAGTGGAAATATATTGGGTAAATATATGTCATTATGGGCTATAAGTTTTTGGTTTAGTTCTTTATTAAGTTTGGTTTAACCATTATCATTTTAATTAATTTCAATTACATTCACTAATTATTTTAGTCAAAAATTAACATTTCCTAATTATAAAATATAAATTATTATGATTTCAAATATATAATGTATTTTAACTAATTATAATCATATAATTAGAATAAATTAATTTAAAATTAATCCCATGGTTAGGATAATAGTATGAGTTTTAAAGTAAAAACTTTGAAAAGTTTGTTAAGTTTTTATGCCCAATTTAAAAGTCAAATTAAACAAAATGGACTAATATTATTTAAATTTAAAAAATTATATAATTAAAAATTGAAATAAATTTAAAATATAATTTATCCTTATAAATAAATTAGATGAAAAGTATATTTGAACAAAAATTCAGTATTTTTTACTATTCAATAAAAAATTTGAACTTCATAGAAAATACCCAAAATTTTCCATAACCTAATTATTTTATTCTTATTTCAATGATGAATCTTATATTGGCATATTAAAGATATAAAAGTTTGAAAAATTGGATTTAAAATGGGTTCTCTATTAAAAGGTGGTAAATATTCCTTAATAAAAATACTGGTTTTTATGAATAAAGTAGGGATGATTCTAATATTATGTTTTTTAAATATATTGGATGATTATAAAAATTATTTTATTGAATATATAACATATATATTACATTTATATTAAATTAATATCAGTCAGTAATTGTAATTAATTTGTTTATATTATTAAAATAGATTTGTGACCATAAAAAATATAATTTCCATTAAATTCAGTCGTTTTCTAGAATCGTTTCTAATTAATTAGTATCTTCTAAATTCATCTTATATTTTTGTCACCATATATTTTAATAAATTATTAATAATATCTATAATTTATAATTTAACAATTATTTTACATCTTATTATATTATATATTATAATTTTATTGATATACTTTTGTACGGTAAAACATGGTCTTGCTTGTTACACAATCCACCATGGAAATTCACTATTGTGTATAAATCAATCTAAAGTCAATATTCCATATAGCGATGGATAATTTTTATGTTGTTCATAATGCATGATTATCTTGTTGTTTAATATAACCTAAGCCAAAAATAATTCTTTAACATAAAATAAACTACCATCAGTGTTGTGTAAAATAAAAAATATCAAAACTGTTAAATTAATTTAAAAATTAATAATTCAAAAAATCTGGGGGAGTTAAGTTTTTTATAGGAATTTTATTATAATAGTTTTTTCATTCTAGGATACATTTAAAAACTTTTGAATAATTATTTATAAATAGGATTCTAACTCCATCATATTGGTTCGATGTTAGTCAAAAGAAGTTTTTTGGATTTGGGATGATATATGAAATTCTTGACAAGGTAAATATGATTTGACATCGTATTAGTGTATCTAGGAGTAGGTAGAAATGTTATGTGGGTAACCAAAAGAATGATCTCTTATTTTAGAGAGGAGAACCCGTTTTTCTTAAAGAATATACCTAGAATAAAATAATTCATTTTGAATGGAATATAAAAGTAAATACATTTTATATTGGTATAATACACCTAAAACTTATAAAATTATATTTTTTCAAATAAGTAAAATTTTATTCAATACATTTCATTACAAGAAACATGGTGTTTTAATAAAACATGACATAGTATTGAAAAAAACTATTATTTAATATGATAGTTATTTCTAAGTCATTGCAATGGTGTGTATAAATATGATTAACTGAATTATGAAATTATATGTCTTACCCTTGTATAGAAAATGAATTATTATGTGGGAAATTAATTAAAAATGAAAATAAGATCCGATTAAATATAAAGGAAACCTTTTTCTAAAAAATGAATTTTCTTGTGTACAATCATGTTGTATCTCGATAAATTAAATGATTAATTATTGTGAAAAAATTTAAATAAATTTAACGTTTATATACTTAAATTTTATTTTAACAATCATGTTTTGTTTTCTCATTATATGACTTAATAATAAATCCAATATTACCTTTAAAAAAATTTTTCTACAAATAATAATGTTGTTTCTTTTTTCATAATTGTTCTAAAATTATGTTTTTATAGATTTATATTATTTATAATGGAAAAATAATTTCATTTTCCAAATCATAATTCATTAATTATATTTATCGGATTTTGGGAGAATTATCCCAAAAGATAAAATTTATAGTGAATAGTGAACAATATTGGTTTTTATTAAAAGACCACCTTTTCATTCAAAACATTAAATGGTGTTTTTTATTCAAATATGACTTTAAAAGTTTAATTAGTTAAATTATATATCTATTAATAAAATATACGTCACTATAATCTATTTTATTTCAAATTGTAGCATAAAAAATTATACTTATTATGATTTTTTGGAAATAATTTTTTGTTATGTATGAAGGTTTAACATTAAATTATCCTTTTTCACTTAAGTTAATTTAATTTTAAAAATTATTATTCCTCGTTTATAATCATAATAATATATATAATATAATAATGATAATTAAATTTTTGGTCCTAAGGAGTAGTAAAAACAGAAAAAATTAATTACTCCAGTTAAGGATAAAACATGATTATTAGGTGTTAATATAAATAGATAATTGCTAAAATGACCTATAAAAATTTATAATACTAAATTTATTTCCATTTTTTAACCATAATATCTATTTTATTCTCTAAATATCAAAAATGTTTCATCTTTGAGCTTTTTTGAATGTTTAAAATCGAGGTACACATTATTCTTTTATAAATTAAATGTCTGTCTCCTCCACTACTTATATAGGGCATCTCCCTATAATATCCTCTTCACACATCCAAAACACATTAAGTCAAAAAAGGATTATGAAAATTAATTCCTTAAAAATCTCCCGTAATCATATATTTAATGGATAGATCAGAATTCTAATCTATGAAGGCTTTTGGACAAACTTAAATTTTGTATCCAAAGAAGAGGCAATATTAAGAAAAATGCATATTGTTTTAAATATTTTTATTACTACATCATATATTCTTAAATTATGATGATATAATATCACCATTTTATAACATAAACTTTTCTGTTATAATATTATTCCAATAACATATACCATCCCCTCTTCCATCAAATGCGATAGAAAACCGTCGATCATTTTTGTAGTAGACTACCTCCTCATGAACTGATGTTTTTCCTTTCCCACCACCTGCTGTAATGGTTGGTTATAATTATATAAACAATTTTAATATATTATATTTATGATACTATTATACCTCTATAATTATAATAGTAAAACTACATTATTATCTCCCAACCTTTTTGAAAGTAATAATGTCTCTCATGCGTACGACAAACAATCACCTCACGAACTGATATGATGGGGTTTTCATTAATTATTTACTTGGATGTCAATAATGATATATTAAATTAATATATATTATATTTAGAACATATTTATCATAATTAAATAATTATATCACATATTCTTTCTCAATTTTCATTCTATGGGGGATATAATAACATCATTAGTTTATATGATAGACTATTGACTCATGAAGGGACGTGATTCATATTTTAGTAACGATTTAAATGGAATTTAATTATGGAAAATTTAATTAATAAACATAATATATATAGAATAAAATTTATTATAAAATATTAATTTATTATTTAAATTTCATTAATTTATTCTTCTGAGAATATGAAAATATCATTGATTCGTAAGTACGCCCTATCGTCTACATGAGTGGTGTATTTAATTTTATATGAATATCATTTATTGATTACTATAAATTTATATATTTGTATATATATGATATTTATCTCTTAATTAAAATTTTTGAGATTTTGGAACCATGATTAATGTTAGTGGAGAAACAATTACAAATTAAAACATTCATGAAAAACAAAGTAGTTGTTTCTTCAAAAATTGATTTTAACCTGGAATTGTTAATAAGAGGGTAATAGAATGTCAAATATAAACCTTATATGGTTTGATATAAATTTATTTTTCTATAATACATGCATAATAAACTAATATTTATTATATATAAGGTTCTAAAAAAAATGGAGGAAGAAGAGACATAAGTCAAGGAATTTTTATCTCAATTTGTCTTCTTAGGGACATATGTTATTTTATGGATATGTTTTCTTTTATGTGGTTTATATAAATTAACTTTGATATTTGATACAATGAATTTATTTTTTCCCATTGTATTTTTTGTTTCCTTTAACATTATTTCTTTGAGGTGATTTTAATTGAATGTTACAAAAGATGTATAAGTTTTATGATACAATAGCATCAATTACTGAGATTGTTTTTGTTTATTCTTCAAGTAAGGATATATTTAAAATTATATCTCAATAAACTCATGAATTTAATTTTTCTCTAGTTATTTCATGAGAATAAAATTTTTCCTAGTTTTTTCCTGTTATTTTATACTCATGATTTTAAAATATTTTTTTTCAAATTGGAAATCATATTTTCATCAAATATATTGTAAAAGATTTTAATTTATTACATTAGAAGTTTTCAATATTATTTTCAAATAAAATGTTTTTGAAAATGTTTTATGTTTTAAAAAGTGTTTTGTTTGGTGTAGAGGATATTTTTCTCAAGAAAAATATTTAAATGTTTTTTCTATTTACTTTAGATTTTTTTAATGAAAATAATCTTGGAAATATTTTATTAATTTATAGTGTTGAATATATAATTTTAAAACAATGGTTTATTTTTCTGAAATGTTGAATGTTAGTTTTTCTCTCAAAATAATTTTCTATTTAAGATGTAAAACATTGATGTTACTTAATATTTACTACAAATGTTATCCAATGATACCACCTTTATAATTTCTCTAATAAAATTATATTTATGATGAATATACATTTGTGAAACTTGTTGATTTTACGTAGATTATGATATTATGAATTCATGAGATAACTATGTGAACCATTTACTTTTAATGAATAATGATAGGGTGAAATAATTTATAAAACCAATTTCATCACATCATTACAGATGTAATGACTATTTTACAATATTATGGGAAAAAAATTTATGGTTTTAATTATGAGAGATTGATTACATTATAACCAAGGATGACCCTCATGGTATAACCAAATATAGGTTGGACCTATATCTCCCTCTAATGAAATGGGTAAGGAATAATTTTTTATGATCTCATAGGCTAAAAAGAAGTTATCCAATTATCTAAAATAGGATACATGGAAGGTTATCTTATGCCTTAACAAGTTACAAGAGAGGCCATCCAAATCCAAAAACATTATGTATGTCTTGGTTATAATCCTTGATATAAAATTTTCTAGGCTTGTGATTTTCCAGAATTTCAGGGCTAATGTCAATGTTATGCTCTCCTAGAACGTGTTAATTAATTTATTTATGATTTATATATTGTCACATCCATGACATATTTTAAATTTATTTTTCATTTAGTTTCCATTCTTATTATTTTTGGGTGTTTCCAAAAAATTTTATTGGAGATGGTGGGTTTTCAAAATTTGGCCAAAACCATGAGCCCATCTCTAGATTTAAAAATATTTTTTTTCCTTCATAACTCATTAATTTTTCAAACATTTACACCCATTATACTTCTAAACTGGAATACCATGACATATTAAAACCACTATATCAATTTTCACTTGATAGGAATCCATAATAATGGTTGACTTGGGTTTTTTATTAAGGTATTGGACCATCCTGTACGATCATTTCGCACTTTAATTTTTTTTGATATTATAATATCTCATTAATTTTCTAAATTTTTTGGTGATTCTAACTCCCCCTTGAATCCAAAAACTAAAGACTCATCCCCTTTATCTATTTTTCCTCTTTGGATTTCATATCCCCATCAAATTAGGGAAATAATTCATAGTATTTCTCAATTCACCCAGATTTGATGAGGCAAAATGTTTCATTAAAAATTCCTTAAATTTATACACTTTTGCCTCATTTCAGTCCAAAAATGGAATACTAAGACTTAACAAATCCACCCTAATAGTTTTGTATAGATCAAGATTTATCAATTGGGGGATTTTGGTTGATTTATTCAAGATCCCTCAATTTAATGGGTTTCCTTCCTTCCACCTCCAATTTGCATAGGGTTTCATCTTTTTTCTTAGGGTTTCATCCATGTTTTCATGATGTTACTAAGATCCATTTTCTAGGGATCGTACCTAGAGTTCAAATAGGTGTCTTATTGGTGAAATATGATGGATTAGGGGTGGATTTTACTTCCTTATAGTGCGACAGGGGAGCTATTGTGTTTCTCACAACAGATCGATGTTGTTTGGCACAAATTGTAAGAGATTCCATTTGTAAGATTTATTGTATGAGTTAGTTTTTCATTATTTATATTTTTATTATTATTATATTCTATTATGATTAGTGTAGAAATTATATTTTGTAGCATTTTTAAAGCGGTTGATTTTTATGTGGAATCTATGTGGAAAAATGAGTATTTGTCTTATGCATTTTATATTTTATAAATTGGTGTTGTTCTATGGTTCATGAAATTGTTTTCTTAAATGTTTTTGAGGCTGAAAATTCTGGTTTTTGGTTGTATTGGCATGCTCATGGTATTAAAAGAGGGTTTTGAAAGGCTTTTATGTGAAAAATTTTGTTATGCACTTTTAAATTTATATATGATGGTTTTATGTGGTTTATTGATCAATGTAAGAGATGCAACTATGTTTCTAAACTTGTTTGGCAGGTGTGTACTTTTGAAATTGTCTATTTTAATGTGAATGGTCTATTTTGTGATGTGTTATTTCTTGGAAATGTTTTATAAATATTTTTAATGGATTTATTGAAGGTTTAAACAGATATGAAATGTGTTGTGGGCTGTTTTGGTGTGAGTATGATTTCAAAATGAGTTTTATTGAAAAAGGGGATTATGTGACTCATGTGATATACATGAGATTATTTTTGTGTTTGTGTGATTTAAAATTTTAATTTTTACCTAGAAATTTTAATTTATATGATGTGGAACTTGTTTGAGAACAAGGGGGAAAACCAAGGTATCTATGTGGGTGGACTTGTACTAGTATACTAGTGATCTGGTGGGGTTTGGCACATGTTTCATGTAGTAGGATAGATATGAAAACACTAACTAAAATATGATTATGATGTTGAGGGACCACAAAGTTATGGGTATGCTCCCTAACATTGGCCCGTGTGCATGAGAACAGATATTTATTATGTATACATTCAATAAGATACGAGGTACATGGGACCCACAATGACCTAGTGCCTAGGGGTATTTCCAATTTCTACTTCTCAATAGATAGTTTAACCGTACTGCCGACATAAGCTTTTTTTGGATTGATAAATTCAGTAGCTTGTGTGTTTTATTTAATAGTGTCCATTATTTAAAATATCCCACTTGAAAAGTATTTTTAATTAATGTTTCTTCTCTTAGAAATTATTATTAGCATTCCTTTTTTTAAAAAAATGCAGGATTTTTGTCTTATTATGATTATTTCATTTATTATTTTGGTGGTGTAATCCTACTGGGCTTTTTCTCACACCACATTTACACATTTTTGTGTAAGTATACATGGTTATCTTTTCGAAGGGTTGGATAAATCTTTTAGTGCTAACGGAATGGGTTTCTCATGGTCCCTCTCGGGGTGGTGTCATGGAGATGGCTTGAGTGCGGTGCCTCTTATCCTAAGGAGTCTCATTGGCTATCCTTTTTCACTTCATTCATTTTTTGTTGTCTTCGAGTATTGTTCAAAATTATGTAATTCAATTCATATTTTTTGTAAAAGATGGTTTGTTTTGACGAATATAGAATTTTTTATATTGGTTTTTTTGATGTTTTATGTTTATAAACATGGGTTATTGTTCCCAAAAATAATTTTTTCACTCGGCCTAATTTTCTTGCAAGTGTCCATAACAGCCTAACTCAGCCCAATTTTCCAAAAGAATGGCCTAACATGAACACTTGCTTCGACAAAATTAACAACAAACCAAGGGGTCCTCATTGTCAATATCTTATATTGACAAACCCAAAAAACATTAACCAATGAAAACATAGGTTACATAAGAATCTAAGGTCTCTTTCAACCTTCCATGACCACTATCTCACTATGAGACGATCTCCAAAACATGGAAAGTTAATGGGGGATAAAATCATTTAAGAGTCTCTATTTTTTTAGAAGTGTGTCTCCCATTGGAAAATCTATACAACCTATGTTTAGAGGAAAGTGTTTCTATATGACCTTTCCACATTCCATTTTTCATTTGAAGAAATAAGAGGTGATGTGTGTTCATCTTCTATGCCCTTTTTTCATAAAATAGTTAGGTTTTTGTAATGTGATTTTTGGAGTGTGGTATGTCTTGGTAAACACATCTGGGATTGCGGTTTAGTAGTTTGTAACACATGAAGAATAAATTCCATTCTGGGGTTTGCAAAGCCTGACTATGTGGCCGATGATGGTTCAATCATATGAGCTCCATCCATATTTCATAGAGTGAAGCTTGTGCATAGTAAGGGGAAATCCTAGGTTCATTAAAACCATTGGTCAAAGTCCTATCCTAAGTATGAAAGATGTGAATAGTTTGAAATCTCCATTGTATTCATCTTGTTATAGTTGTTACCATTCAGTGGTATAGGTGGAAGTACCTCATTTCTATATTATAGACTAACTTCTGGTTATTACCTTAGGTTTTCATTTAATTTTTAGATAAAATGGTTATATTTCTGCTAGGAAGATTGAAGAGTATGGTTTTCACATCGTTAGTAGTAACTATGTGGCAACCTTGGTTACCATGCGATAAGAGGCATTAGCTACCATGCAAAGCTCTCCTTTAGACATAATTCCCCACATGGTTAGTGCAGGGTTTCCTAAACTGTGTGGACTAACCATGTATTTATTCCATATTTTTAAATTGTGGTGTCTTTTCATGTCGGCATGTGCTGGCCAGTTAAGATGGTTGGTTCTTATGGTGGGGAGACCCACTATGAGTCTCTTGTAATTTATTTTTGGAGATTTCTAATTAAATTCAACCCCTTCTTCAAGGAGTCCATTTGGGCCTCCCCTAGTTAGCGTCTCGATTCTATCTTAGAAGAAATTGAGTTTCCCCTTATAGTGGGGAGTTAGATTGTGTCTTCCCATATTAGTAATTTGGTTTTGTCCCTATTTTTGGTTAAGAAATAGGTTTTCTCATTCGGCTTTATTTAACTTACAACTTTCTCTTTGAGTAAACATTGGTCTTGGAGTGTTCCCAACAATTTGTTGAATTAAGACTGTGGTGAACTCGTTCGTTCCGTTGTTCATTCGAGGTATGTTTCTTGAGTCCTGTTCAGATAGTGTTTTATGTGTTTTATTTTCGGATGTATTTTAAATATTATTTATCATTTATAGAATTGATATATGTTTTGGTTTTTGAGAGTATTCCTTACTTTAGTGATCAATTGTTGGTGTTTTGGCCTTTTGGGGTGGGTGAAACTTGGCAAAGGAGTCCATTTCGGCATTTCTGTTGCATTTGGTTTTTGATTTTGGACTTGTTGTGGATTTCTAAGGGTGGAAAGCTTTATGGTCTGGATAATTTCCACATCCATGACTTATTAAATGTTATTTTTCATTTAATTTATATTCTTTATTTTTTTGGTGGTTTTCCATGAATTTTGGTGGAAATGGTGGTTTTTCAAAAATTGTGCCAAACCGTGAGCCAATTTTCTTATTTAAAAATATTTTTTTTTCTCTGATGAATCATTCACTTTTCCACATTTTACACCAATTCCAATTTCAAATTTTCATTTCCTAGTATATTAAAACCACCATATCAATTTGGACGCCTTATGAATCCATATTAATTATGGATTTTTGTTTTTTATTAAGGAATTGGGCTAGCCCGTAAGCCCATTTCTTGTTTTAAATTAATTTTATAATTTTTTAAAATCAAATTAATTTTTTACTTTTTTTGTTGTTTCAACCTCAGACCAGAATACTAAAACAAAAGGTTTACCCCATTATCTAGCTTGACACTTTGGAGATCATATCACATGTATATTAGGGTAATATTTACTAGTAATTCTCAAATCCACCAAATTTTAAAAGGTAAAATATTTCTTACATAACTCCTTAAATTTATACCATTTCCCCCCATTTCCATCAACACATGACCTAATAAGACATGACAGAGCCTCCATATGTGTTTTTACTACTTGTAGATTCAACTATTGGTGGATTTGGGACTATTGCATCAAGATCACTCAAGTAAGTGGGTTGTTATCCTTCCACCCCCCATTGGCTGAGGGTTTCTTCTTTTTGGTTAGGGTTCCATCCATATTTTCTTGAAGTTCTTAATTTGTAGTAGATAGGGTTCATTCATAGGGTTTAACATGGTGTCTTTCTGATTGAATCTATTGGATTAGAGATTTATTTCACTTCCTTGTGGTGTGGTGATGGTGCGATTGATGTCTCGACCTGCGGTTTAGAGTTTTTTCTACAAATTGTAGGTGATTACATGTGTAAAAACTATTGGATGAGTTAGTTCTTCATGATTTATATTTTTATAATTCTTCTATTCTATTTTGATTGGAGTGAAAATTATATTTTGTATCATTTGTAAAGTGGTTGATTTTTAGGTGGAAACATTGTACCAAAATTAGTGTGTGTCATATGTATTTCATATTTTATCAAGTGGGGTTGTTCTAGCATTCCTGAAATTGTTTTATTAAAAGTTTTTAAAATTAAGAATTATTTTTTCTATTATATTGGCATTACCTTGGTCTCAAAAGTAATTTTTAAGAAGGATTTTAGTTTGAAAACACGCTTAAGCTCATTGGAATTGTTTCGCGAAGGTTTTATGTGGTTTCATGATCATTGTAAGAGGTGAAACAATTTTTCCAAACTATTTGGTAGGAGTGTACTCTTTAAATTTTCTATTTTGATGTTAAAGTGATTTTTTGTGATTTGTTCTATCTTGGAAAGTTTTTATAAATTTTTTTAATGGATTAATTGAATTGTGAAAGAGATTTTAAATGAATTGTGCACACATTTGGTGTGAGTATGATTTCAAAATGAGTTACATTGAAAAAGGGGATTATATGTCTTATGTGATATACATGGGGGTATTTTTGTGTGTCTGTGATTTGGAAATGGAATTTTTAACTAGAAATGGTAATTTATATGATCTAGAACTTGTTTGATCACAAGGGGGGATCCTGGGTAACCAGGTGGGTGGACATGTACTAGTATGCTTGTAATCTGGTGGGATTTCCCCCCTATTTCACGTGGATAGATTGATGTCAAAAAACTAACTAAAATAAGTTGATTATGTATGGGGACTACTAGTTTATGGGTATGCTCCCTACTAGTGGAACATGTGAATGAGTACATATATTTATTATGGATACTTTCATTGAGATACATGGTACCTATGACCCACAATGAGCTATTTCCTAGAGGTATTTTCCATTACTAGTGCTCATTGTATAATTTACACTTACCGTCATCATATGGTGTTTCTGGTTGGATAAATTCTGTATCTTATGCATTTTTTTAAAAGTGGTATTTCTTTAAAGTATCCCATTTGAAAACTATTTTTGTTTAAAGTGGCATCTCCTTAAAATTATTATTAGCATTTCTTGTTTACAAAATATGAAAACATTTTCTCTTATAATTATTATCACATGTAATCTTTTAGTGGTGGAATTTTAATTGGGTTTTTCTCATTCCCTACTAACTCCTTTGGGTGCATGTGGACAAGGTTATTGTTTCTCAAGATTGGGAAAAGCTTTTAGTGCTAATAGTTTAGGTTTCTAGCAGTCCTTCTTAGTGTGGTGTCGTGAATGTGGCTTGAGGGCGGTGACTCTTTCCATGAGGAGGTTCTTGGGATGTCCTTTTGAATTTTCTCCTTTGTTATAGTCTTTGAGTTATGTTCTAAATTATGTAGTAAAATTCTAAATTTTGGTAAAAGATGGTTTGTTTTGAAGAATCCAGATTTTTATATTGGATTTGTTTGTTGTTTTATGTTTATAAACTCATGTAAATCATTCCCAAATTCCATTTTTGTCACTCGGCCTGATTTCCATGGAAGCATCCATAAAGCCTCACTCGGACCAATTATCAACTGTAATGGCCTAACATGAACTTTTTTTCGACAAAACTGACAGCAGACCTAGGAGGCCTCTTAAACAACATCTACATGGACAAAGTAGAATGGATAAACCTTTCGTGACTCATGTAACTAAAGAAACTAAGTTCTCATTTAACCTTCCATGAACAATCTCCTGCTATAAGAGGATCCCCAAAACATGGAACAGTAAGGGGGTGGGTACAATCTTCTAAGAGTCTCTGTTATGTAGGGAGTGTGTCTCCCTTTGGAAAATCTAAAAATCAGATGTTTAGAGGAAGGTGTTTCCATATGTCATTTCCTTCTTCCATTTTTCTATTCAAAGAAATAAGGTGTGATGTTTGTGCATATTCTAATACATTATTTCATAAATAAGTTAATTTTTTTAACTGTGCATTTTGGAATGTGTTTTTTCAGGGTAAAACCATTTGGGATTGCAGGATTGTTTTCTGTAGCACCAAAAGAAGAAGTTCCATTTGGGGCCTTCCAAATCCTAACTGTAAGGCTAATGATGCTTCAATCATATGGTCTCTACCTATACACCCCGAAGTGAGGCTAACATGTTGTCAAGGTAAATCTATGGGTATTTTAAACATTTGGTAACAGTTATATCATCACTATGAATGATGGGAATAGTTTAGACCACTGGTGTCATTGTCTTTATCAAGTTCTTCCAATTTTTTAGTTGAGGTGGGAAGACCTCATTTTCATATTATAGCCTATGCTCATGTTATTCCCTTGGTTTTCCAAAAAAAAATTACAGAAAAGTATAAAATTGGGTCTAGGAATATTGAAGAGCATGGTTTCCACTTGGTTATTTGTAACTATATGCCAACCTAGGAAACCATGTGATAAGAGACAATAGCTACTGCATAGTCTCCGCACGGGCATGTGCCTTAGCCCATGTAACCATACCAAGCTTTTTCTTTGGACAGAATTCTTCACAATGATAGCACACGGTTCCCCAAAATGTGTATACTGACCATGTGGTCATTCCAACTTTTTAAATTTTAGGGTCATTTCGTGTTGTCCCTTGCTAGTCGGTTATGATGGTTGGTTATTATGGTGGGGATAACCACTATGATTCTAAATTATCTTATTTTGAAAAAGTATAATTAATTTATACTCCATATGTGGGGTTTTCATTCGGGACTACCCTATTTGTGTCTTGATTCTATCTGAGAAGAAATTGTGTTTCCACTTATGGTGGAGTGTCTGTTTGTGTCTCCCTGTATCAATAACTTAGTTTTGTCCCATGTATTTGTCAAGAAATAGGTAGTCTTATTCAGTGTTATTTAACCACCAACTTCTTCCTTTAGTAATTTTATGATTTGAGGGAATCCACCAAATTTTTTGAAATTAGACTGTGGTGACCTCGATTGTTTCATTGTTCGTTCCCGGAATGATGTTTCAGTCTCGTTCAGATGGTGTTTGAGGTGTTTTGTTTTAAGATTTAGTTATAAAATGATTTATATTTTTAGAAAGTGGTCCATGATTTTGTTGGTGAGAGTATTCCTTACTTGATTGATCAATTGGAGGTGTTTTGGCCTTTTGGTGGTTGGTGAAACATGGAAAAGCTATCCATTTCGGCCTTTCGGTTGGGTTTGGTTTTTTCTTGTGGCCTTGTTGTGGATTTCTGAGGGCATAATTTTTTATGGTGGGGAGAATTTTTGACATCTAGGACATTTTTTAAATTTATTTTTCATTTAATTTCCATTCATTATTCTTTTGGGGGTTTCCCATTCATTTTGATGGAAATGGTGGGATTTTAAAATTTGGGCAAAATCGTGAGCCCGTTTCTAGATTTAAAAATACATATTTTTTCTTTTATGAATCCTTCATTTTCAACATTTTTCAACCATTACAGTTCTAAATTGGAATCCCCTGGTATATATTAAAACCACCATATCAATTTGGACCCCATAGTAATCCATAATAATGATGGATTTTGTTTTTTTATTAAGGTATTGGGCTAGCCTATAAGCCCATTTCCTTCTTTAAATTATTTTTTTAATTTTTTAATATCTTATTTATTTCTTACTTTTATTCAGTGATATCACCTCTAACTCTAATAAAAAAACATAAGGCTCACCCCCATTTTTGAGTTTTCCTCTATGGAGCTCAAGTCCCTCGCAGAGTAGGGACATCTTTTTTAGTATTTATCAAACCATCTAGATTTGATGTGGTAAAATGTTTTTATTCATAACTACTTCAGTTTACAATCTTTTTCCCCCATTTCAATCAACACATGACCTACTAAAAATTAATAGAGATTCCCTACCAGTTTTTTCTTCTTCATGATTAAACTATTTTTTGATTTGGGCTGATTTCTTCAAGATCCCTTAAGTAAGTGTATTTTATTCCACCCATATCCTATTTACTTAGGGTTTATTCTTATTTTTTGGGGTTTCATTGACGTTTACTTAAAGTACCTAATTTTTAGCAGCTATGTTTTGCACCTCGTGTTTTACCTTGTGTCTGTTTTGTGAATGTTTGTGGGTTAGGAATTGATTTCACTTATTTGTGGTGTGGTGGAGGTGTGATTGATGTTTTTCACAATGGTTTGGAGTTTTTTGCACAAATGTTTTGTGATTCCATGTCTATGTAATATTGAATGAGTTATTTTTTCCTTATTTATGTTTTATCATGCTTCTCTTCAATTGTGGTTGGTATGAAAATTATATATTTTAGAATTTGTAAAGTGATTGATTTATATGTGGTAACATTGTGCAAAAATGATTTATTTTCATATGTATTTCATATTATATCAAGTGGGGTTGCTGCAAGGTTTATGAAATGATTTTATTAATTGATTTTAGGGATTTTAATTCATGTTTTTTGTTATATAGCCATGCCCTTGGCCTCAAAAATGTTTTTTAGAAGGATTTAGGTTTTAAAATTGGTTAGGCTCCTCAGAATTGTTTTATGAAGGTCTTATGTGGTTTTTTTATCAATGTAAGAGGTTCAACTATGTTGACAAATAGTTTGGGTAGGATTTTAACTTTTAACGTTTCTATTATAATGTAAAATGGTTGTTGTGTGATGTGTCATATTATGGAAAGGTTTTATAAATTTTTTTAAAGGATTTATTGAAGTGTGAAAGGGATGTGAAATGTGTTGTGGGCTGTTTGGGTGTGAGTATTATTTCAAAATTAATTTTAATAAAAAGGGGATTATGTGTCTTGTGTCTTATACATGATGGGTTTATAGTGTGTGTGTGTGATTTTTAAATGGATTTTTATCTTAAAATGGTACATTATATGATGTGGAATTGGTTTGAGCACAAGGGTATAACCTGGTAATCTTGGTGGGTGGAGGTGTAATAATATGCTAGTGATCAATTAGGGTTTGGTTCTTGTTTAACGTAGCAATATTGAAGTGAAAACACTAACAAAAATATGATGATGATGTTAGGTTACCACTAGGTTATGGGTATTATCATTACAAGTGGATGTTGTGCATGAGATCATATATTTATTTTCGAAACTTTCACGGAGATACGAGGTACCCAGGACCCCCAGCGTGATAGTGCCTAGTGGTATTTTCCATTGCTGATGCTCAATACGTATTTTAAACATAATATTATTCTATGGTATTTTTAGTAAGATAAATTATGTAGTTTGTTCATTTTATTTAAAAGTGATCATTCATTTAAAATCCAACTTGAAAACTGTTTTTATTTGAAGTTTCATCTCTATAGATAGGCGTGGTTATTTTTACACATGATTGGGTAAAGCTTTTAGAGCTAATGATACGAGTTTATTTTGGTCCTTCGTGGTGAAGTGTTATGGATATGGCTTTAGGGAGGTGCCAATTTCCATGAGGAGGTTCTTGGGATATCAATTTTGACTTTATTCCTTTGTAATAGTCTTTTAGTTTTTTCGAAAATCTGTAATTCAATTCCAAATTTTTGTAAATGATGGTTTGTTTTGATAAATCCAGATTTCTAATATAAGGTTTGTTTCTTTTTTTTTGGTTTATAAACTCGGGTTAATCATTCCCAAATTCCGTTTTTTGATACTCATCCACTTTTCCTAGCTCATGGGGATCTGGAATTCCATTCGAGCCTTGCCACGGGCGGGGTCAGGTTCCTACATTGAGGGAGACCAAATTCGATTAGTGATATATATTATAAACTAAAAAGTATTATTCCATGACCATTATATTGGTATTTAACAATAATTGTATGGTATTTATATTTTGTTATCATATTTTCATACCCCTACCCTGACATTATGTTTATGCATTTCCCTTTTTTTTCCTTTCTGAGAATCAAGTTCAACCTTTCTAATATTTATTCTTCTTAGGTAATGATTATTTTATTTTATTTGATATATATAAAAAGTATTATAGGTATATGGAACTATATGGGATATTATGTGGCACTCTTATGAACCATATGATTATGTTTCTATGTTTCTATAGGAACCATATCATTATGTCCCTTAGACATGTGTTTTTATAATGTAATGAATATTCATCTGAAAATATATCATATTTATATATGAAAATACTAGATAAATATTATTGGTATCAAAGGATAGGTTAGTTTAACTTTTGGAAGCTATGATGAGAAAAAAAATTGATATCTAGTGGGATACTTATATGGATATGTTTAAGGTCAATTATTTGTATTTTAAAACAACCTCAAATAATGGTGAAGGAAAGAGTGAGTGTTTTTCAATCCATGACATCTGTATTTGGATATTATAAGTGGATGAGGTTCAATTTTTTTGGTACATAAGAATATTAAATACAAAAAATGGAAAAATTTTATTGATTCCAGAATTACAAGATTTATGAAAAAAGGTCGTATCAAGCACTTAGTTTGACACTCTCATTTGATATGATTTGGTAATTCAAATACTATTTAAAAACCATTATGAAGGATCAAAATAAAATATAATCCTGAATTACCTATGTTAAATTTATAAAAACAAAGATTAAAAATATGGTGTAATGATATTGTCATCCTAAAATTATTTTTTATGATTATGTTGTTTTACAATATGATTTTATTGTTCACACTATTCTTTTTTTAGTAAATGGTGTGAAACGAAAGGAATTGGGTTAATATTGAATGTGATAGAAAATGTATTTATTAGAAACAAATGAAGGATGGGTGTAGTGAAGGATTTTATGATTATTCCTAATCAATTACCATGATATATGATATAAAACGTGCACCATATCTTGCTGTCAGGATCAATAAAGTATATAATGATTGAGTTTAGTGAGATTTGGGTTTGTGGATACCAAAGAGGAAACAATATTATCTTTCTAATATATATATAGAATGGGGGAACGTTAACTCTAGTGAATGTATCATTCGGTTGAATGTTATTTTATGTGTTCTGAAGAAGGGCCTATATTATGAAATTTTCAAGAGAAAATCGATTGTTTGGCTTATACAATATATGGAAATATTGGTATACCTGCGGTTTTATAATCAGATGAATGTATTAAACGCCAAAATTATGGGCATTTTGAAAATTGATGTACTTGGGAGAACTCTATTAAAGAGAATCAACAAGGTGGTGAGAGTAATGGTTGTAGTTTGGATGAAGAAGATACCACTAATTAAATATGAATACTAAATGTTACAGTAATTGTATTAATATTCTGAAATTTAAGAATGATGATTAAATTGAGGCTGATTCATGTTTATATTTTAGGAAATAGGTATTGAAGAAAAATATGCGGATGCCTAGATAATGGTTTATGAATGAAGTTGAATGATTGAATTTTTTATGAATTGGAATGTTAAAATTATGTTATATGAATTTTGAAATGTATTATTATTAGTCTATAGTGTTTTTATATTACATATTGTTATGAATATACTCAATGGTAATGATAAACTAGAAAAGATATTTATTTTAATTTATGGAAAAGACATGATTATGGGAAGATATCACTTAACATGTTCATGATTTTGAGATAATGGTGTCCATTTATAATAAAGTGATAATTAATATAGATAGATTAAAATGGATAGTATTGATGACCTTGGAACACATTAATGATTTGTTGAAAATGAGTTTTATTTTATCGTTGATGGAGTTTATAAGATTTTTTCATTTTTGGAATTTATTAAATAATCTACATTTCTATAATGAATGTAGAAAGAATTATATTTTCAAATCATGTTTTTTTTAATTAAGAATAGATTATCAATGTGTTAAAATATATGTTTATGTGCATTAAGGGATATATAATGTTTTTCATGGGATTTATATTAGGTTTATATTTGGAAATTTTGATACCTACATTGTAAGATGTAATTTATCTATGTTCATTAAGGATAACTACTTATGGAATGGTTTAATTTGAATTTTGGATGAGGTTTTAGATATTTATGTATTACATAACATTATGAAGATTTATTAATATTAGAAAACAAGTTGCAACAATTTTTCATAATGATTAATGATATTACATGGAATGACTTATCATTTTATTACATATCTTGGGATCTATCAGTGCTCCATGAATAAATAATTCATATAACATCTTTGAGTAAGAGTTGAAGTGGAAATTCATCAAACTAAAAAAAGGATGAAATTTTTATATTGAAAAAATCATAATATAATCCCTAGTTATATCAATCCATTTTCAATTATTTATCATTTAAGGAAGGAATCTTATCAACATGGACATCCACCAAAGGCCTCTCAGGTCCATGATTTGTTTCATGGATCTATTAGGAGGAAATAAATACCTAATAATTCACTTTTAATAAACACACAAGTCATACCATTCAAGAATTATATTTAATATATGAAAAAATGTATTTATGTTTTTAAAAATACAAATAATGTTCTATGAAACAAGAAAAATCACATTTTGTGGTGAAACCATGAGATTAAAAATGCTATGTGGGAATTCCAGGATGTAATCAAGTAGAAATATTCTCATTTTTTATTAGTTTGATGAATTTTGAGAGATAAATTATTTATAATTTGGTTATAATAAGACACCAAGTGATTATATGAAATATTATTTCAAACAAATTTAATATTCTGTGATATCTTATGTTACATGCGACACTGATTTTTAATAAAATAATACATACAAATTAAAAAAATTATTTTTTAATATGATAGCTATTTTCTAGATATCGTAATATTGATTATTAGATGGATTAACAAATGTTTTTAAATATAGGTTTTAAACATTTATATAGAATTATTTTTTTAGTGACCAAGTAAATATAAATGAAAATAAAAACCATTTGAAATTTAATGATATATTTTTTTGAAAAAAAATATTTTAATGGGAAAAACATGTATTTTATTAATTAATTAATTAATAAATGCTTGTAGAATGACATTATTTAAATATAAATAAGTAAATATATTATATATATTCAATCTCATTTTAACATTTACCTCTTTTTTTTACATGAGACAATAATATATACAAATTTAAACATTAAAATTTTGTTTTTCTAAAAACATTATCCGCCTCTCTTTATGCACATATTTTTAAAATAGAATTTTCCAATTATATATGATTTATATGAAAAATTGAACTTATAATTTGAAATTAGAAATGTTAAATTTTTTAGTGTGTTATTTTTGTGTATTTGGTAAAATAGATAAAATTTTCAGTCAATAGTGAAAATACTATTTTTTAATAAAGACATTCTTTTCATTCAAATTAATTTAACTATCAAATTTATATGAATTTTATTATTCATGTCATATTTTTTCAAATATTTATATATATAATTCCAATTTTCTTATTTATAATCATTTTCATATTTAACATTGATAGAGTTTTTTCTAAAATTTTGATGATTTTCTCTTTTGAAAAATACTTTCTTCAGTATTTGTGAGTTTAATTTTAAAATTAAAATTTTCCAATTATGTGATTGGAATTCCGAAAAATGGATTCAATAATAAAAATAAAAATAATTTATATTATGTCATATATTGGAAAAAATTCTTGTTCAAAGTAAATACTAAAGAGTAAAAAATTTATTACCATAATTAAGGTTAAAATGGGATAAATGGGTAGTTAAACAAAAAAGATATGGAAAAATATTACCTATACAAATTTCCATAAGCAATTTTATGGGATTATTTATATCTTATCATCTATCAGGCTATATAATTAAACATTTTTGAGATTGTGTCATGTGAAATATATCAGATCACATTATTCTTTTATCAACATCCATGTGTGTCCACTCCCACACTTCTTAAAGAAACCCACTATCAACATTTTCACGCTTCTAAAATCATTTTTATTTTACAATACCTATCAATATAATATTCCTTAAAATGAAGTATTTTTTTTAAACTATGCATTTCTTATACTTATTTTTATAACCCCGTAAAATATTATTAATTTAAGAAGATATAATAACACATTTATATTATATATAATTTGATGTCATTTTTATAATGGAATATATTATATCCATAACCAATTCTATAAAATGGAAAAAATAAATTGCTGACCATGTGTATGTTAGACTACTTCCCCACGAACCAATGTTGTTAATTTTCCATCAACACCCATTGAGGATGAATTCATTGGTGAATTTTATTTTTATAAGTTATATATATGATATTATTATACCACAATAATTATAATACCACCTATACCTTCCTTTCTCCCAAACTGTTAGAAAACAATATCTTTACTAGTGAGTATGGCAGGCTACAACCTCATGAACCAAAGTGATATGTTTTTAATTTACACTTTTTTGGATAGTGATATGAATATATTAAATGGATATATATATATGATAATTTTTATATAATTTTATTTCTGTAATTATTTTACAAAATATATCATCTTTCATTTCAACTGGTAGGGCATATGATAATGTCATTCATGTATACAAAAGACTGCCTCCTCTTGAAGAGATGTGATTAAATTTCAATAGATATTATAATACATAGTAATTATTGTAAAATTTATTAATACATGTTATTTATATGACATATAATTTTTTATATAAAGGTAAAATATTATTTTAATTACATTTATTACATTATTATAAAAAATGAAAAATGCATTCATGCGTATATTCAACCTATCATCTCCCTGAATGGTGTATTCAATTTTTGATCCCTAGATTTCCTAAAATAAACTAAAAACATATATAAAGAATATATATGATATTTAAAACATGGTTAAAATTTTTGAAATTACGTAATGATGTTGGATGTTAAAGGGATAAAAATAATAAATAAAAATATACATGAAAAACATATCACTTATTATTAATAACATGATTTCAAATTTGAATAGTTAATTAAAATGTAATAAAATTTTATAAGTAAGTCATACATTTGATGATATATATATAATTTTTATTTTATAATATATTTATAATGAACTTATATTTATTATATATAAGGTTTTAATGTGTGCAAAGTACCTCGAGACTGATGTAAAGTATTTTTTTGTCTTAATTTTCTTCTTTGGGATATACATTATGTTATGCCCCTATATTCTTTTATAAGATGTATATTCCTCCAAAATAACATATAAAATCATTAATTTATTTATTCCCACAATATTTTAATTTTAATTTAACATTATTTCTCCAGGTGACATATAATTCAATGTTAATAAAACATTATGTGTTTTATTATAAAATATCATGGTTTTTTATATTTTTTGTTTATACTTGTGTTGTTGAAATGATAAGATATATCTATCAAAAAACTCATGAATCATATTATTCACTAGTTATTTAATTATAAAAAAATCACTTTATTTCCCTCTCTTAATGTACTTATTATTCTAAAATAATCTTTAAAAATTAAACAGACTTAATTTTCTCTTCAGTTGAAGACTCTTTTTTTATATATCTATGTTTTCTAAAAGTGTTCTAAAAAATGTTTTAATGTTACTATGGGATTATATAAATTCATGTTTATCCTCATTTTAATTTTTTACAATTTTTTTTTAAAAAATAGTCTTCATTTATATTTCAAAACATTTCTTTAAAAAAGGAATGAAATCTTTGTTTTAACATGATCGACTGTTCCTTTTTCCATGTCCACTCAATATTTTAAAGTTTCATTTACTATTTTAAATGGTTATTTTATATGAGAATATTTATTTAATTTATTTATGTTTTTAAAATGGTTTTTTTTCAAATTGGAAATAATGTTTTCCTTGAGAAATGTTTTTAAATTATTTTATACTCTCCTTTATATTTTTTCAGGATTATTTTGAATGAATTTTTTTAATATTTCATAAAATTTGTTATAAAAGTGGAATGAATATTTTAATAAATATTCATTTAAAATAGTTTCTAAATTTTAATTTATTTATATTTATATTTATTTTTATTAGTATGTATTTCTACAATATTCTATGAATTTATTGTATTAATAAGTTGATTTTGAATGAAATATTATTTTCCTCAAAAAATGTTCCATGATAATTTTCTGTCAAAATAATTTTCAATCGAATATTAGATATGTTTATGTTAAATAATATTTAATCGGGATATGATCCAAGAATACCATTATTATTATTTATTTGGTTGGTTTATTTTTATGATGAATAGATGTTTAAAAAACCTTTTCCTTTTTTACTAGTTATAATATAATGAATTGTTGAGGAGAATTTAATTTATATGGGTTGTGTTATGATTTCTATTTTTATGAAAGAAATTTTTTCATGGGTTATAATGTGATCACTGTTTTATTATATAATAATACACCTATTTATGGTTTTCATTTTCTTATTATGGTTATGTTATAATAGAGGACAATGGTCACAATATTACCAATGATGGACCAGACCTGTATCTCCATATAATAGATTGCGTAATGATTAAAGATCAATAATATTAGTGGTTTCATGATAGGTTATAACTAGATTTAATTGTGGGTATATTGGAGGGTATCAAAATCTGGAAGGAGGTAAATGGTTAGTTAATCTAAGCCAAACATTTTATGAATATCTTCGCTGGTATCGTTGAAATAATTTATTTTATGCTTATGAGTTTTCCACAATTCCATGCCATATGCCAATTTTATGTTTTCATGGATCATGTTCCTTTATTTAATTATGATTCATGTCTTACTAACTGAAGATATATACTACACAAAACATGCTTTTTACATTTTATATGCATGTTATGGTTTTCAAATGTTCTTCTCATGTTATCAACTACTTATACTACCATTATATGTACATATTACCCTTGTTTACCATTACTCAGTTTTTGGGATCAATCCTTCATATGTGTTCTTCACATGGGTTTTGATGATTGGTATTAGGTGTGATATTTCTCAGACGGGTTCTAATTAGGATTTACTATGCGAGAGACATTTTAGCACTCTTTTGAAACTTTTTTTATGTTTCTGTGTTTCTGGAGGAACTCTTATGAGATTTCTACAAAATGAATGATTATTGGATGAATAGACAAAATTTAGGTTTTTATTAAATTTATTATTATTTTAGAGTATTTAAAGATTACAATTATATTTTTTATTTCTTTTAATGATAAATTATTACTATTAGGATTAAAATAATCAAATTAATTACATTTTTATCATTGTGTTAATTTATTTTGGTATAAAATCATTCGTATTTTTGAAAGGGGTATTTTTGTGATAAATATTATTTATTACTTGTTTTGTATTTATAGAAAAATTTAATTTCATCCACTATAAAAAATTAATACGGTAAAATGGATTTAAAATACGGAATTATGTGTTTTAATTTTGGTAATAATTTTGTGTTTATTTTTATCTATTATTAATAGTATTGTTAGTAAATCTTTATCACCATGTTAAATGTTAAATTGGTTAATTGGGGATAAACTGAGATATAGGTTTTTCAATACATTTAATATTTGGATAAATACTATTGGTTGAGTAGACTTCTAGATTAACCTATGTTTAATTAGAATTTTTTTTCCATTTCATTACACTAAACATGTAAAATAGAAGATAATATATTTGAAATTTATAAGTATCTATAACTGTACCAAAACAAGCACTTATAAAAGTGGAAAACAACTCCTCACATGTTTAAACATATTTAGCCCAATATCTCTTCTAATCACAACCCAAATAAATTCTCAAAATTCCTCCACATCATTGATGTTTTGGTCTAAAAAAACTATGAATTGTTAATAGTTGATCCAGTGGATGTCTACAAAAATATGGTAGGGTAGAAATACGAATAAAATTATTTCAAGACTAAAGGAAAGGTATTTTACTTAAAAAAATAATTTTAAATGTTTTAAAAACCATCACATCTATATAGGTATTCTATTAAAATAATTATGAATGTTCATACATATTTATAAAATGTTTTTAAAGACCACTTTTTACTATATTTTACATTTATTTTAATGGTTTTAAAAATAATCTATACAATGTTATCTAGATGATTTATTTTTACCATCTTTACTAATGGAAAAGAGGATGGGTTTTACATATTTTTCATGAAATATTTTACCCTCAGACATATAAAATATTCATCATCATGAATATCCTAAAATTTAACATGATTTTTTAAATTATATTTGATTACTAATCATCTAGTACTTTTTAAATTATAATATTTCTAGAAAAAATTATATTTGTCATTATAATTGTGAAAAAGGGAATGTGTATTACATATTTGTAAAAATTGTAACGCCCCGACCCCAGCTACCCAGAGTCGGTGAATTCCTTCGTAACATTGGCATGATCACAAAAGATCAAGTCTCGAAAGACCGATTAGTTTAGTAGCCTTGGAAACACTAGATACATTCATAAATGTTACATTACATCACAAAGTGAAAAACTATAATAACATAGTCTCCATAGTCCACACTTCTTTCCTCTTCGGACTATCCCTGTAGGTCATTCATAAAATACTTCTTCACATCCTGGAAAATATTAAAACATTTAAAGTGGTGAGCTCAGATGCTCAGTAAGGATAACAATATTGCGGAAGCTTTCATAAATAAACATTAACATTTAAGGCAATGTATAAATAAAACAAAACCCTTTTAAACATGAACTTCAATATAATATGGAAAAAGTAAAATGAGATAATGCCATTTACATATTCACATGGATATTCTACTGGTCGAATAATCACATGCAATATCAATAACCACTTTCATAATGATGGAATGCATAATGCCATACTATCATAACCACGTAGCCAAGGCCTCGTGCCAAGACCACAAATAAGATTTTGTCAAGGCCTCATGCCAAGACAGTAGTTTGTCTCATGAGACCTACCGATGCATCAAGGAGCTATTGCGGGCTCCACCCATCACTTATTAAGTCCAATGCATTCCTCATATGAATAGGTTTAAACATATCATAAACCATAACATAATCGTATCACATAAAACATGCGTAAAGGAAACATAAAATTTCCACATTTCAATAACAAGATTGTCAATACAACACATTGATATAATAAAAGCGCTTTCAAAACCATTTTCAATACCAAAACAAAAGCAGGTTAAAACTTTGTATTTATTTTTCATTTTAAAAAAAGTGATGGCTTGTAGAGGAAGCCGAAACTCAAATAATGGTCACGGCGGTGGAGAAGTCATTGTCGCCGCATAAGTAAGGAAAGGAAAACATTCCCTTTTTGTCATTTAGTAAATTGCTTCATATAAAAAGATTCCTTTTGAATAAACGTAAAAGTCAAAGGGGTTTATACACCGTATAAAAGAAAGTTGTGTATAAAATATGCCTCAATGAAAGGAGATTGAGACGAAGTCCCATACAAAGATAATTTTTAAAATAAAATAGATATTCTATTTGTATTCACTATAAGTACACATAAATAAAGTACAAATCCAAGATATGACATAATAATATAATGACATAATTTGAAAGTAGGAGATTAACCCAAAGAATGGAAATTGGGTTAAGAAATTCCCTTACCTTGCGTCTTGTCCGGACTCGACCGTTGTTTAACCTCCTGAATAATAAACTAGAGTTAATTTATATTTACTTAAGAACCTTTTTCATGTTCATTATTCCTTTTATATCCCTTATTACCATGTTATGAACATTATTTAATTATTTAAGTTAATAATGGTCGTTTTGTCGATCTTTGGTACTTGAGTCAAAAAAAACTTCTTATAATTACAAGTTGTTCATGTGGTGAAATATACATTATATCCATAATTATATTCATGATGTAGATATCATATATATAATATATATACAGTATATACATTCATTCATAATGTCACGTAACATTTAGAGGTAAGAAATGAAATGCACCGTTCATGGAGACGGTAAGCCGTACGTACGCATGAACGCTACTTTCATTTCTATTTAGTATTTAATGGAATGAAATCATAATGATATAAATTTATAATATAATTAATGTATAATATAGTGTATAGTACAATTTAATCCATCCTTTATACATCCCACATATGGCATTAACGATTCAAATAACTTTGAGGGGGCGGTAGTCCGCACTTCCTAAAATGAAATTATCGCATTTTACCTATAATGAAAATCATAAAGTATGCCATAAATGAGAAATACAGAAGCATAAGTAAAACATAAACATATTTTATATCATATATAAATATATTTACATCTTAATGGCCACCTTTGAAGGTTTTATATGAGTGTTGAACAATCATCGTTTCGTGAGGCAGAAACTCGCCATCCACAGAAACCGTATGTTCTTTAACCATTAGATGTAAGTGTGTGTAAGTGTAGCTCTAATACTTCTAATAACTACATCCTAGTATATTTAGGATACTGGTGTTGTTACAAAATAAATGAATAAAAAGAGTTTAGGGGGTTGGAGAAGAAAAATAAAACAAAACAACATTAGAGAAGACATTACCTCAAAATCGGGTAACTCTTTTTGATTTGAGCCAAAGGCTTCCTTGGGAAGAGTTCTTCCCAAAGTGATGCTTCTAGGAGTAAGAGGGGGAAGTTGGGAGTGTATTTGGGCAGAGTTTGGCCGAGCCAAATGGCTTTAAAGTTTGAATAATGTGGTAGAGTTGGGGGCCTTTTATAAGAGGAGAGGAGGGGCTCTTTGGGAAAGATTGAAATTTTACATTATTATACAATGCTTTTAGGATTATAAAGGTCCCATGCTTATATAATTAGTGTATAAGGTGATAAGGGTTCGAAATATCTTCATCCAATAGGCTTTGGAAATGTGTAAGCCTTGGATTTTGCATTATCTTCTCATTTTATTTAAATCGTTAAATAATGTGGTCATCGCCGCATCATAATGATGTCATAAATAATTTAATTTATTTAATGTCTAAAAATTATAATAAAAATACTATAATGTAGGAAATCGTTTTATCTTTCTAATGAATATTTATAATCAAAATTTGTACTTGTGTAACCCCACTTAAAAACTATTTTAGTAAAATAACTCATGTTTGTGTCAATTTAATTTTAACATTAAATAAATATATATTAATGTCATTTTCCAACTAAAGTGGCTCCATGGGGTCCCCAAGTTGACCCATGGGTTATCTTGGTCGGCCATGACTCATCCAATAGGAGTAGGACAAGTTTCATGCTCATCTCATATTATTAAAACATTATTGGTACCTTAAACTACACTAATTACCTCTAATCGCGATTAAGAACTTAAAAGTTACTATTCACCAAAAAATTATTTTAATCTCATTGAACCACATTTTACTTCTTAATGACAACCATGTATGTTTGATTTTTGAAAATAAAATCACAGAAGTGGTAATATTTCATTTAAACGAAAAATCATTTTTTTAACTACCACTTAGTGGTTTCACTATTCATCAAAAATTGATGTTTTTCAGAACAAAGCCAAAATTTCACCCTAAGCTATAATTGATATTCCGAATTACAAAATGATGTCTATTTTATGAAATTTCAAACATATAATTTGCATTAATTAATTTTATAATTAATTCCTGCTGTCACAACAAATAGCGTGTTTTTAAGAAACAATTTATATCAAAAGATTTGCAATTGTTTATGTCCAATTTCAATGTTAAATTAATTCTAATGACCACCATTGGATAAAATGGTAAAAATATATTCTAATTATACTTTAAAACCACTAAATAGTATAATTTATAACTATTAATTATTTTGATTAAAAAAGTTGTTTTAAGTATTTTTCACTATTCATAAAAAATAGAAGTTCTCAGAAAAATACCAAAAATTCAACATAGGCTAATTTCGATATTACGAATACAAAATGAATTCCATTTTTAAATATAAAATTTCTATAATTTTAAAAAGTGGTTATTACTATTCATAACGGCTACTTTGATTAGTCTCGGTGTTTTAGAGCTCGAAGTTGCGTACAATGCAAGCTATTGCATTATTGAATGAGAAGCGTATCGTGGAAGCTCGGGGTGTTACATTCTCCCCTCCTTCAATAAATTGAATCCTCGCAATTTGAAAATTTTCTTTGAAAATAAAAGGTTGAAAAGAGAAAATACCTTTGAGGAAAACCCACATCGGAAATAAGGTTAATAAATATATAACATTAAAAGAAAGGAAGATGAGTAAAAAGGTCACCCAATATTGCCCATTCTAGGATTCTATGAAAATATGGATATGGAGGAGAAACAAACCATCAAGGTATGATGGAGAGTTATAGAAAACAAGATTAAGAGAAAGTTTAACTACAAGGAAATCACAAACTTGTGATTGGTTAAACGGTCATTGAATCCCCAGTTGGAAAAGTTAACCGACAACATTTTTGTTTGAAGTTACCTTTTATAATGTTGAGGAATTTATTTAATAGATTTTCTAAGAACGTAAGGGAATATACATACTTGTTATGTATACCTTCATTCGTTAATAAATTTTTACCATAAACCCAACTTTTACTCCAAATGGTAACAGAACTCAAAAATATTCTATTTATCCTAATTGTAAAAGGTTCCAAATGTTAACACATACCATTTAGATTAGTTAAATTATTTTGTAATAACCAGGGACTTCTTGTAGGCTAGTGGTAGAAAATAAAGGCCTGTCGCACTATGATTGTGGGTTCGATTCCTGCAGCTTTGTCCGACGCGACGGGTTATGCCCCACCCTGCAGGTTGTCCTTTTCTTAAAACTATAGTATCATAATATTCCAAAAATAATCTTCATAAATTTTTTGACCTTAAACAATAATATCCAAATATCAACTTAATCCACTCCAACCTTTATAGTTATCCAAAACACCTCTGTCCAGACTTTCTCTAAAAGGTATCTTAATTTCAAAATCAATTTATCAGATTCCCCAAACAAAGTAATGTTTCTCTTATTGTCACATACTAAAAATATAATTACCTTCATCATATTAAAACCTTACTGAAATCAACAAGTACTGCAGTACAATCCTTATATATATATATATCACATTATTCTAATAACCAGAATATAATCTATGAGTCCAAAAGAACCAATACATTAGTTATTCTGCTTCAACTGTACTAACAACATAAGATTGTCCTTGATCCCTTGGCATTTTCTGAGGTAAGTTTCCCTGACGCTTAGGAAATTCATTTGCATAATGACCCATTTCTCTACAATTGTAGAATTCAACATTGATAGCCTCTTTCTTTCCCTTGCAATCACGAGCCTGGTGACCCTTTTCTCCACATTTATAACAAACTCCAATTCCTTTTAGGCAAGTACCAGGGTGATTCTTCCCACAATTATCACATAATGGAAAATCCTTCTTTCCATTTTCCCCTTTATCTGTCTCTTGTTCCACCGTTCTCTTCTTCTCTTGCTTTACTTTGTTGTCATAAGACTTAGAGAATTCCTTTTCTATCTTGATAACACATGAGACAATATCTTCATATGTTGAGAACGATTGTGACACTAATGCTCGATGGAGAAATGGTTTTAACCCATCAAAGAAACGATCAATCTTACCTCTTGGGTTACGTATATAATCTGCGGTATACCTCGCTAACCTTGTAAAGTTGGCCTCATACTTTGCGACATTCTCATCCTCCTTTTGTCTCAGACTCAAAAATTTTCTTTCCATATCTGCTCGATGGTCACGAGGATAGTATTTTTCTGGAAAAATCTCTTTGAACTCTCTCCATTCCATATTCGATACGTCATCATCTTCCTTTGTGTTTTGAATCAGTGACCACCACTGATCGACATCTCCAGTGAGGCAGTAAACTGCCATGACAACCTTCTCCCTTTCGCTACTCCCCAAGGCATGGAATATTTTCTCAAAGGAGTTTATCCATTGCTCAGCTACTAATGGATTTGTACCCCCATTAAATGTTTGCGGTTGTTGCTTCATGAAGCGGTCTAACATTGATCCTCCACATTGCAGATCAGGGTGCTCCATACGAGTAAGGTTACTATTCATAACCTGAGTGAGTTGTCCCAGTATGGTAATAAGTTGATCAGCACCAGTTGTATCTCTAGCTCCATAATAATTATCTTGAGCAGGAGGGCAATCCCTGCACGGAGTGCGTGCATTGATACGGTTTACATTCCTTCCACTAGGTGCCATTTCTAAACAATGGCATAAACTATATTAGTTTATGAATCAAAATACTTAATTCCATACTTGTAAGATACTTAACATAAATTGAACTATTTATGGATATAATCCATAAAAATGTTTTCTTTGAGGAAGTATATACTCATAACCCTTCATAGTGGTTTGTAAAGAAAATGAGAATTATCCTAAGCATATCCCCCGGGAGTGTCGTAACCAAGAGTGCAGCAAGGCCCGTTGTCGTGCACCAGTTCCCGTTCGAGTCTAGCTCAAAGCGGTATTTTCGGGTTTTACCCCTAGGTACATCTGTGCGAGAACCGCCTCTACCTGCTCGTATCCAGACATGGATGTATTTTTCGGAAAACTCACAAAATCTATAAAATACCAAAATTCTAGGAAGTTCTTCTATACTAATCCTTAAAGTTCATCTTAGGTCTACGTGCTCTAATCAGATTTTATCTAAATGTAGCTTCCAAGGATTGTACTAAACTTCCTCTAATACCAACTGTAACGCCCCGACCCCAGCTACCCAGAGTCGGTGCATTACTTTGTAACATTGGCATGATCACAAAAGATCAAGTCTCGAAAGACCGATTAGTTTAGTAGCCTTGGAAACACTAGATACATTCATAAATGCTACATTACATCACATAGTGAAAAACTATAATAACATAGTCTCCATAGTCCACACTTCTATCCTCTTCGGACTATCCCTGTAGGTCATTCATAAAATACTTCTTCACATCCTGGAAAATATTAAAACATTGAAAGGGGTGAGCTCAGATGCTCAGTAAGGATAACAATATTGCGGAAGATTTTATAAATAAACATTAACATTTAAGGCAATGTATAACTAAAAAAAAGACGTTTAAACATGAACATCAACATAATATGGCAAAAGTAAAATGAGATAATGCCAATTAATTATTCACATGGATATTCTACTGGTCGAATAATCACATGCAATATCAATAACCACTTTCATAATGATGGAATGCATAATGCCAGACTATCATAACCACGTAGCCAAGGCCTCGTGCCAAGACCACAAATAAGATTTTGTCAAGGCCTCGTGCCAAGACACTAGTTTGTCTCATTAGACCTACCGATGCATCGAGGAGCTATAGCGGGCTCCACCCGTCACTTATTAAGTCTAATGCATTCCTCATATGAATAGGTTTAAACATATCATAAACCATAACATAATCGTATCACATAAAACATGCGTAAAGGAAACATAAAATTTCCACATTTCAATCATAAGATTTTCAATACAACACATTGATATAAAAAACTAGAGTTAATTTATATTTACTTAAGAACCTTTTTCATGTTCATTATTCCTTTTATATCCCTTATTACCATGTCATGAACATTATTTAATTATTTAAGTTAATAACGGTCGTTTTGTCGATCTTTGGTACTTGAGTCAAAAAAAAAACTTCTTATAATTACATGTTGTTCATGTGGTGAAATATCCATTATATCCAGAATTATATTCATGATGTAGATATCATATATATCATATATATACAGTATATACATTCATTCATAATGTCACGTAACATTTAGAGGTAAGAAATGAAATGCACTATTCATGGAGACGGTAAGCTGTACGTACACATGAACGCTACATTCATTTATATTTCGTATTTAATGGGACGAAATTATAATGATATAAATTTATAATATAATTACAGTATAATATAGTGTATAATACCATTTAGTCCATCCTTTATACATCCCACATATGGCATTAACGATTCAAATCACTTTGAGTGGGTGGTAGTCCACACTTCCTAAAATGAAATTATCGCATTTTACCCATAATGGAAATCATAAATTATACCATAAATGAGAAATACAGAAGCATAATTAAAACATAAACATATTTTATATCATATATAAATATATTGACATCTTAATGGACACCTTTGAAGGTGTTATATGAGTGTTGAACAATCATCGTTTCGTGAGGCAGAAATTCGCCATCCACAGAAACCGTATGTTCTTTAACCATTATATGTAGGTGTGTGTAAGTGTAGCTCGAATACTTCTTATAACAACATACTAGTATATCGAGGATACTGGTGTTGTTACAAAAGAAATGAATAAAAATAGTTTAGGGGGTTGGAGAAGAAAAATAAAACAAAACAACATTAGAGAAGACATTACCACAAAATCGGGTAACTCTTTTTGATTTTAGCCAAAGGCTTCCTTGGGAAGAGTTCTACCCAATGTGAGCCTTCTAGGAGTAAGAGGGGGAAGTTGGGAGAGTATTTGGGCAGTGTTTGGCCGAGCCAAATGGCTTTAAAGTATGAATAAGGTGGTAGAGGTGGGGGCCTTTTATAAGAGGAGAGGAGGGGCTCTTTTGGAAAGATTGAAATGTTACATTATTATACAATGTTTTTCGGATTCTAAAGGTCCGACACTTATATAATTCGTGGATAAGGTGATAAGGGTTATAAATATCTTCATCCAATAGGCTTTGGACAAGTGTAAGCCTTGTATTTTGCATTATCTTCTCATTTTATTTAAATCGTTAAATAATGAGGTCATCACCACATCATAATTATGTCACGAATAATTTAATTTATTTAATGTCTAAAAATTATAAAAAAAATACTATGATGTAGGAAATAGTTTTATCTTTCTAATGAATATTTATAATCAAAATTTGGACTTGTGTAACTTCACTTAAAAACTGTTTTAATAAAATAACTCATGTTTGTGTCAATTTAATTTTAACATTAAATAAATATATATTAATGTCATTTTCCAACTAAAGTGGCTCCATGGGGTCCCCAAGTTGACCCATGGGTTGTCTTGGTCGGCCATGACTCATCCAATAGGAGAAGGACAAGTGTCATGCTCATCTCATATTATTAAAACATTATTTGTACCTTAAACTACACTAATTACCTCTAATCGCGATTAAGAACTTAAAAGTTACTATTCACCAAAAAATTATTTTAATCTCATTGAACCACATTTTACTTCTTAATGACAACCATGTATGTCGGATTTTTGTAAATCAAATCACAGAAGTGGTAATATTTCACTTATACGAAAAATCAGTTATTTAACTACCACTTAGTGGTTTCACTATTCATCAAAAATTGAAGTTTTTCAGAACAAAGCCAAAATTTCACCCTAAGCTATAATTGATATTCCGAATTCAAAAATGATGTCAATTTTATTAAATTACAAACATATAATTTGCTTTAATTAATTTTATAATTAAATCCCGCTGTCACAACAAATAGCATGTTTTTAAGAAACAATTTATATCAAAAGATTGACAATTGTTTATGTCCAATTTCAATGTTAAATTAATTCTAATGACCACCATTGGATAAAATGGTAAAAATATATTCTAATTATACTTTAAAACCACTAAATAGTATAATTTATCACTATAAATTATTTTTATTACAAAAGCTATTTTAAGTATTTTTCACTATTCATAAAAAATAGAAGTTCTCAGAAAAATACCAAAAATTCAACATAGGCTAATTTCGATATTACAAATACAAAATGAAGTCCATTTTGAAATAAAAAATTTCTATAATTTTAGAAAGTGGTTATTACTATTCATAACGGCTACTTTGATAAGTCGCGGTGTTTTAGAGCTCGAAGTTGCGTACAATGCAATCTATTGCATTATTGAATGAGAAGCGTATCGTGGAAACTCGGGGTGTTACAAAAATTATGGTTTTTGATTAATATTTTTAAGATTAAACATTATTTTACAATGAATATGATACTTGAACATTATAATTGATGATGGGTGAGCCCGATATGTCAATCTCAATTGATTTTTTTATGATTGAATATTCAAAGGTGAAAATGAGAAAGATAATGGGTATATTACTCTTATTGAATTAAATATGATCTAATTATTCTGATAGTATTTTAAAATGAGTGAACATAAGATATGAATATGACTCTCTAAGAATCTCATATTATTTATTAATGATTATTTTTTAAAGAAGTTTTCAAATTTGTTGAGATAAGAAAATTTAATGAACATATAAAGGATGAAGGTTTTGATAAGATTTCACGAGTTCCCATGTACCACAAGACACCTTCATGCTTTTTCCATTATTAATAATGTGCTCTAAATTGTTTTATTTTGAGAAAATGATAATTTTTTTCTTACTGAAACGTTTAACATATATTATAACTTTTCATTCAGAAAAATGAATATTTCTTCATCGGTTTTCATGTCTCTCACTATAATAATGAGATCTATTTTTTTATATCTCTTAATGAGATTTGTTTTTATCATCCAAAAATTACATTTTCATAAGATATGAGGAAGATTATATATTTTATCAAGGTCATGTATTCTACCATGATGACTCATCCTAAACAAAGAGAATGTTTCTTGATTGAAATTGGTGTGTAAACAAAAAGCCTAAATTTTTTGGTAAAATGAGAACTATTTGAATGTGTCATATTTTTGTTGAAATTATTTTCATAAGTCTCTAAAAATATAAATAAAAAATGTCCAGAAAATTTTATTGGTCAATTATGTTATGAGCCATTACTATTTTTTATTTTACTAACTTTCATTTTGAATTATTTTTTGGGTAAAGTATAATTATTGTTTGGTGGTTGGAAAAATATTTGATACACTATATTTTAATATTATTAACTTTTATTTCATATAAATGTATATTGAAGTTATGAATTATAGTTCTTTTGAATTTTATTAATATGGATTTTTGTGTATTAGATTAATTTTTTTATAAGGAATTAATTACCTATAGCATCTACTATTTGGTATTTTCAACATGCCATTAACACATACTATATAATAACATTCCAAAAGATACCAAAATTTGAATTTCATTAGATCGACACTATAGGATTTTTAAGACAAATTTTGGTTCTTAATGGAAATCCCAATTTGAAGTAGGAGAGCCTGGAATGTTGAGATTCCAAAAGGAAAAATATTAATAATCTGTAGATAAATTAAAATAGTATAAATATATATTTAATGAATAACATTTTAAATATAAATAGAAAAATTAACTGTGAGAATCATTTGAAATTTTTAATCAATTAGTCTAGGAATATTGTGTTAGTTTAATCTTTATGGGGGATAATATTAGCACTTATAGTTTTTTTTACTTTTAATTCCATAAAATGTTGCTAATTTTTAGTGTATAAATACCCAATTATGTATGTTTCATTTTATATTATTTTAATATTATTAATTTTATGTAGGTGGGATTTAATTACATTAAATTTATTATCACACTGTTTTATTACATATTTGTTTCATTTTTAATTTATCAATTTTTTTATAAATCATTGAATGGTAATTTTGGACCTAAAATTTGAAATTTATATTATGATAATTGAATTAGTTGAAGAAAATTAAATTTAGTTAATTTATCCATAATTAATCATGGTTTTTGAATCACCGAGTTATTGACTTATTGTATACATTGAATAAAGGTGGGATTATTATAACAATTTTAGAATGGGAATCTGTACAAACATATTATTTGGATTAAATATTTTAATAAATTTAATACTAATTATTGTAATTGAAAAATAAATTGAAAATAAAATTCTTAATTTTGAATTGGAATACTACATAAAGGATAAAATATTATATATCATATCAACATTAGGTAAACTATATACTACAAAAAATGTAGAATAGTGATAGGAAACATATTAATGTTACTTTTAATATTTTATTACCCACATTCGATAAATAAAACCTCTATAGTTTCACTAGCCCTGTAAAGGGATAAAAATTATATTTTTATCATGGATTTATACAATTTATATCCATTCAAACATCTATAAACATTTTAGTATATAAATAAAAACAAAAACATATTGATTTAAAATAGGTAATACGGTGGAATTTTTTTTAAAGGGGATTAATTTGAAAAATAAGACGATGAATAAAGAACATAGTGAAATGAAATAATCGAAATATCTGCCCATATATATATATATATATATATGTATTAGTTTTCATAATTTAATAAATAAATACTTAAATCCTTGGGATATTATTCCATTATATATAGAGAAAAATGTGGATGATGTCAATAGTCTTAGAGTGATTATAAATGGGTATAAAGGGGAATGATCATACTAAATAATATATATTTGATTAAGAATTTATAAATTTTTCCATTGAAATCTAACTTATAATATTATTACATTTTAAAAATTGAAATGGTTTTCAATCAATGATAATTAATTGGCTACACATTGTACCTGATTCATAAACATTATTTTTGTATATTGAATCCATTATATAGATAAATAAAAAATTTAAAATAAAAAATATCTAAGAAGAAATTATAAAATATCATTTCAGTTATATTAAACATGTTTTATTATTTTATATATACTTCAATGGTTGACTATTAAATTTAATATTTTTCAATTAAATATTTAAATAATAATATTGAAATATTTTATTTCAAATTTTATAATTATTTTTTATATTATAATTCAGTTTTATTTTATAAAATATACATATATCAAATTATAATATTCGATCCAATTTTTTATTGTTTCAATATTATCTCCACATTTCATCCATTCATAATTTTCTTGTATTTATAAAAAAAATCATAGATTTTATGAAAAAATACATTTGACTATGATATGATCGCATTCTAGTTTATAATAGAAATCATATTGAAATTTTTTCATGTGCCACAAAAATTATTAATAATAGAAATTAATAATTACAAAATTGTTAGGAAATGGTCATTTGTTTTAATGTTGGTTACCCTTTAAATGACATTCCTACTAAATATTAATGGTCATGTGATGACCAAAAACTCTTATACATTCCAAAAATTATATCCATTCCGATTCCAAAATAGAAAAAGTTTTTGTTTTTGTTTTTTCTGTATATAGTATATAATAGGAAAATATCCCTCAAGATGCTGCTTTTGGGTAGATTATGTTTCCTAATAGGGATTGGTTTTATTATTGATGTACGGTTGTAAAAAGATTATTGAAGAGTCGCAGTGAATGTAAAATATGATTATGTGAAACATGAATGTAAAATCCTATCATGCAGAGTGAGAATGTAAGAACTTATCATATGGATATGGAATATAGGAACTGATCATGTGAATCAATTGAAGAAAACACATGATTGTATGAGTATCTCACATTGAGATCATGAAAATCACATAAAGACTCCACATGATTATTCTTGGATCTCATGGTAATATCATGATAAGTACCCACGATTGTTAGTGGATCACAGTGTGAGATCATGGGTAGAACCATATAATTTTATAGGATCATGTAAATAGATCACAAAATATAGCACAAAATTGTTAGCAGTTCTCATGAAGAGATCAGGTGAAGTATCACATGATTTTTAGGGGATATCATTGTGGGTTCATGAGATAATCATGGAGTAAAATATGTTAAATATTTTGGATATATATCATATTCACTTAAAATCATGTGCCTTAATGATATTCATTTGATCATGCAATGATATCATGAGGGATACTAGAGGTCAATGTTAGTGACCTCATTATTATCAATCAGTAATGTGATGATATCACATGAAGCACTACAGGATTACGTTGGTGATCGCATATTTATAAATTTATCACATGATGAGTTTCTAAAAATCATGGATGATTTTCAATTGATCAAGTTATATGGTCACATGACATGATCAAAGTCAACGTAAGTGACTGCGAACATCACTTATTATATAGATCAGGTGATTATAAAGAGTGATCACATAAATCATGTCTGAATAATTTCTTAATCGGTGGAATGAATGATTGAACATGATTTTAATATATTAGGGTATTTATTTCTTCTCATAAATTCTGCTAACCCATCCTTAATAATTGAGAGAAGTTTTCTTGAATGGTTTAATGTGGAGAGTTGTATTTCACATGAGTGGAATAACGTAATATTCCCGGGTCATATGATTTACATAAATAGAATGAAGTATTGAGAAGGTCTCTCAAAGTGGAGTCTCGCTGAGGAATATTGTGAAGAGAAGTATGTACAAGGTGTTGGATATATAGGGAGACCCATTTATATCAGAATACCCATATAATCAATATAATGAATCATACTCGAGTAATAAGATCTACATGAATAGGATAGTGACATGTGATCAAGAGGAAGAGAAAAAAATATCTTCATAGAAGTGATCATAATAAAGACTCACAAAACAAATGAATATAACATCACCTCACAGAGCAGTCTAATATAGGAGTCTTGGGGAATCGTTACGCATGAGTATCCCATGCAAAGGTTACATGATAGGTTCTATATCAAGGGTTTTTTGCTAGGGTCTCATTCAGTGGTAACACACTAGGGTTTTTGACAAGGATATGTGATCCAGGGTTATTAAATAAGAAATATCATTTTCATATCAAAATTTATAAGAATAATAAGAATAGTGAAAATATTAACCATTAAAAAATACATGGATTTGGAGTTTATTCACATCTTTGTCTAAGAAAGTGGAATGAATAATGCGGTTATTTGTACCCTTAAGTGATGATATTTCATTAATCCCTACAGAATGTGGAAGACTAAGAATATCATAAAGAGATTTTCAATTTCATACATAGTTTCCCTGAAAACGTGGGGAAATTTTATTCTCAAGGTGATGTTAATAAAATATCTATGAAGAAGAACTTGATTTGAAAAGGATCTTATCAATGATTTTTTTTCAACTCATTGTAATTGATTATAATATCATTTTTAATGCATAAATATGGTTTTTATTTCTAATGTATTGAGTATAAGAGGGATTTCTAAGGGAAATAATATTGGGGAGGTAGAGAATATACCCTAAAATTATTATGTGAAGTGATACCATGAAAGATTGACCCATCCTAAACAAACAATAGAGTGAATTAGTGGATTTTGTACTTTGAGTCAAAGCATAGTACGATCATTGGATGTAACCCAGTGAAGGTGAGCCATTTAAATATATATTTCCTTTTAATTTAATTCATTATATACATTATATGATTCATAATAAGATAAATAAATAACAGATATGATCAATATAAATATTCTACAGAAGAATTGTAACTCATAATATAGAGGTCGTGATTCAGTCAGGTAGGAATAAGTAAGAAAAGAATATCCAAACCATAATTCATCCACCTATCAGGGTATTTAAGAAACATTTATGCCATTTAATTACCAGTAGGTCTATTTTTTTCATTGATAGTTTTTATTTCAATGTTGGAATAAGAGTTATTGTATTATGTTATCATGGTGTACAATATAAAAGGTAATAACTACAATGAATAAGTAGAAGTCTAGTGAAATTTTTAAGTGTGTATAATTTTAGATAAAATGCATGATTTCGAAAAAGTAAAAGAAAAACTTAATAAAAAATGTTTTGGTTGAATCATACTATGAGGCTATTGCCTCATTAAAATTTAATATAGGAATGATAGATGAAACTAACATACTAAGTTATGCTAGAATTATTTATGATGAAGAAATTACAGACCAATGTTAGAAATTGTTCATGTGAAAAAGGGACTATATCCAAAATTAAAATAATAAATTGAGTGTCATGATATTTTTATCCAATCATAAAAAATTAATGTAAAAAAACTAAAAGGATTAAATAAAATACTTATTGGGGTGAACCCTAATATAAGAAATTATAATTATTCTCATGATGTTGAACTATATGAACTAAAGTATAATTATAATGAAATGAATCTGAACAAAAAATAAATTTAGAAATTAAAATGAAAAAATATTTATCTTTCAACAAACTTCCTAGAAATGGTATAGAAGAACACTTGCATTAAAGATTCTATTACTCAAAGGAATTGAATCATATTAGAGAAAAGTGAAATTTATGATAATATCACCAACACATTGGAAGATTATATGACTTTTGGTAATAATATCAAGAGAGAGTAAATACTCAACATGAATCTAGGGACAAGAAAAATGAACAATTTGTAAAATTTGTGTATTCAGTCCAGAAGTAATTGGAGAATTTTGATTCCAAAGGAAATCCCAAATTGAATACTTCATTTAAATTATTATTTTTTAATCCTTAATAAATTAATATGGAAAATGAAAAAAATAATAAATTTTAAAGGAAAATTAGAATTATAATCTCATCAAAAAGGCCATAAAATTTGGGAAAATATACTATTGTCTATGATGAAACCACTCCCATGGATGAGAGTATGAGAGGTGTGAACATGTCTCTTGATAGGGAAAATGTTGAATGTGATGGACTCATAACTAAATATACTCATAAAAACATTGATGAAAACATGAGATCTTTTTATGGGATTAATGGTCAAATTTTAATATTTTTTTGAATTTTTTGTATATATTTCATTACATGAAGAAATTAATATTTCCATAACTATGAATGAGAGGAAAGTTATTGAAAATTATAAAAAAGGATCGCAGATTAATGTTTCAATCTAATTCAATGAATATGGAATACTATGAGACACAATGTGTATTTGTCAAGAATCCCAAGGGCTCAATAATAGAAGATGAAACATGATTGAATAAACATATCAAATAATAAATAATGACGTGAGGTTTGTTTTTAAGGGGAGATGTTTTATATGTTATAATCATGTGAATTTTTTAAGATACGAAAGCCAGATGAAATCATTGAAAGAAAAGGGAACCAAAATGAGATTTCAAAAACCTCAACTCTAGTTTTATAGAGATATTGGTTAATTTATTAGATTTTCAATAGATAATAGTAGTCACATACTAAAGAAAAAAATATATTTGAAGGCTTGGTAAACCTGACACACACATGATTTTCATAATTCTATTGAAAAAATAAAATACAACATAGAATTATATCTGAGTACACCATTATTCATTATTGTATATCCTTGCATGACAATCAAAATATAATTTTTAGAATCCCAGATAATGGAAAAATAATAAAGGGGTGAGTTATTATTCTTATAAAAGGAATGTTTATAGAATAATATATCATAAATAAATATTCATAATCAATATAGAAAGGTAAGTTATACAAAAATTCCATATAAATAAAAATGATTTCATATTATTGAAAGAATAAAGTATGCTAAAAAATGCTATACAAACTGTTACATGATCCCATAGAATATCTATATATATTTATAACTAATAAAATAATCACACTGATATCAATATATGAGTTCATAATGAAGGAATGAATAATGTCATACATATGAAACTTATTTTGGAGGCCTCATGGAAAACATCTTACAAAAATGGGTAATGGCTCACCCTGGACCTAATCATGTTTGTGTTAGGAGACCTTATGATTCATTTAAGGGATATATAATTTATTTCCCATTACATAATAAGTCCAATACATTCATCTTCTTAGAAAAAAAATTCAACAGAATAATTATTATTTAACAAAATCAATAACTGTCTGTATTGGAAGTACATGTCAAATGTAATATCAACACTTTCAATAGTCAATATGATAAAAAAAATATTCAAATATATATGATTAATAGTATCATTAGAGAACTTTGTAAATGTAATATGTAATATAAGATTTTTAAAATAAAATAAAATACTTTAAAAAGATTAATGGAATGTTTCTTGAGGAAAATACCATTTTTTTACTTTTAAAATAATATTTTTGAATCTAGAAAATATGTAGATAACAAAGAAATATGTTTCAATGAAAATGACCTAATAAAATATTATGGTAAGACGTAAATAATATATAAATAATGATTTAGGTAAATTCCATTCATTTCATATATGTAAAAAAATCATATCGGTCATACTATTGAAATAAAAGTCAAAATGTACCTCATTTTGAATATTAAAGGAAGATTCATTTTGAAACATTTTGAAAAAAGTTAATAACTAGTAAAAATTAAATTAAAAAATAACTAAATAATACTAAATACATTTTTTAAAACAATTTATGAAAACATGGATGTGGAGGAGAAATAATTCGCATCCCATACTTAAAAATAATCGATCTCGAATAATTATGAGACTATGAAATAAATCCTAACCACTTTGGAATATTATGAATTTTAAGACGTATTAATGAAATATAATAAAATAATGATTAAAATTAAATTCATATAATTATATTCATGAAATAATATATCAAAGAGAATATATAAATTCCACAAAATAGAAATAAGTGTTGTGTATGACATGTCCCACGGATGAAAAAGAGAGATGAGAACCCCTTATCTCAAGTACAACTTCAATTGTACGTGTTTGGACACCCTATTTAATATATATATATATATATATATTATAAATATATTCAATAACATAACCCATTTATATCATACCATATATGATTTAATTATAATATTATTTCACCTATTTATTATAATAATATTTTAAGAATAATTGTTTATATTGATAACTGCTTAGTTTTTCCTATATGTTTTAATTTTGTGGATCAGGTACTAACTTTTATCATGATTCCAATATATAAAGAGTACTATTATAGTTTAAATATCATACATATTAAATTTATATAAATTTATATTCATCAATAAAGATATATATAGAAAAATGAATAACATCATTCATGGAGATGATGTGACATACGCACGCATGATAGTTGTTTTCATTTTTCGATGGATGGAACAAAAAGGTAAAGAATAAATCAACATTTACTAATCATTATTGTGTCATGTATATAATAAATATTAATTATTTTTTTATTTATAACCATCCATGTGAAATGGTGATGCAAAAAATTACACCACTTTGTGGGGACTATAGGTCATTTGTATACACAAGTGATATTTTTTCCTTTAATAGGTTGTTAAAAAGAAAATATATGGTTTTTATAAAATCATAATAACATATTATAATATTTTCTACACTATATTTATTAATTTTTTTGGGTAAAATTGATTAAAATGATTTGGAGGAAGAAATATACATGAAAGAGTCAATAGATATGACTACCCCTACTTTAGTGGTCTTATATTATAAATCATCAGAAGGGAACTAGGATATCTACTTTGTAAGTAAAAGAACCTAAATAAATTTTCTTAGGATGTATAAAATACTTATTTTCATTGTTTGGTTAAGCTATATCCCTTAATTTGGTGTAAAGAATTGAACAAAGGGGTGTAATTTTAGAAATAGGGGAGGGACATTCCTTAAATTTCATAAAATATTAAATTAATATAAATTATTTATCATATCCAAATGGAAGAAAATTTAAATAACTAAAAGTTTAGTTAAATATAAGTTTAAATAATTTCATCCATTTAAATGTGGAAATGTTTTGGATATGTTATAATCCTTATCTTTTAGTTTTATCCCATAATAACCCCTTTAAAATTAACAGGTTATTATAATTTTCTACTCTCTTAGGGACACTAATGTTACAATAAAATGGAAAAATTATAATAAATTAACCATCATAGATTTTATTAACTATATAATATTCATTTTGATGAATATAATATTTTTTTTAATTTTATATCATTCAATACAATATTAATTATTATAATATATCAAAAATGATGATGTTTAGAACTATTCATTTCCATAACATTAATAATTTTCAAAAAAATTAATTTTAAATTTAATTTTAATATATATCAAATAGTACATGATAATTTATAAAATTATAGGATCATGTTAATTTTCCCAAATAATATTAAATTTAATATTTTAAATTTTATTTATTTGATATTTATATTTATTTAATTATTACAGGCAGAGTGTTGTGTAATCATTTATGGTAATTATTTATTTTAAAAAATTAAAAACTAGTTATCATTATTAAGGTAAATTTTTAATATTTTAAATTAATATTTACAGTCATCCATATCCTCTAGATATCCAAATTTAACAAAAAATTATTTTAAAAAAAAGTAGATTGTGACATTTTTGACTTTTCATGAAATAAAATACTATAATTGTCATAATCCCATACAAATAGCCATAAAATTATATATATAAGAATATTTTATGATTATATATTACTATCTAATCCAATAATATTGAGGCATGTGTTAGGATAATTATATGTCCGTGATTATTTTATTTGAAACATTAAATACTCCATTTAACATTTATTGTGGTAACAAAATATTAAAATGTTACTAATAATATTGAACAAAAATAAAATGGAACTATTTAGTGGATTTTGAGCCCATAAATCCAAGTATGGAATCCTTTTTTTAAATTTTAATTATATATGTGGTAGTATATAATTTTAATTTAAACTGAATAATGAATCTTAAAACATTTTCTCGGACTTATGCCGCTTTTAAGTATCAATTTTTATTTATAACAAATTCAACTATAAAATAGATTCCAATGAATTTAATGTTTTTAATATTAATATAATATACTTAATTTTACTTCGAAATAATTTTAAAACAATATATAACTTTTCAAATTATTGAGAAAAATTGTTTTCAATAAAAACCATTATCATTCACTATTCACTAAAAAATAACTCTTTTCAGAGAAATCCAAAAAATTTAACCCAAAGGTAATTTTTTTATGATGATTAAAAAATTATATTTTTTTATAAAAAATTATTTTATACATTCGATTTTTTATTTTTAATATTTTCTCAATAAAAATCATTTTTGAAGACAACATATTTTTGAAAAATAAAATCACTTTATTGAAAATTGAGTATTTCAATCATATACATTAATCAATGTATTATTACTATGTACATACTTTATATAAATATTTCTTAATTCAATTAATACAATTTGTACACCAAAATATAGTTCATAGGTTATAACTGTCATATTTAAATAATATTTTGTGATGCTTCGATGATCTATGTTGTGTGTTGTATACACTCTTAGAAATTGTTTTTTTAAATATCATGGTTTCATACACCACTATATCTCGAAGAGAAATTATTTAATTAAATAAAATGGACCATAAAATATGCTGATGTTAAATTCTATTCTTGAATTAGTGATTTCTGTCATATACACCATTGAATATGATGTTACAATTTTAAAATCAAGGGGTGTTATATTGATCCTTACCTATGGTGGTGTATAATGATAGAAACTATACTCGAATTAAACATTCTATGTTAAAAAAAGATTAAAGACTTAAAAAAACCCACCATGTTCATTTAAAGATATACAATGTACCTCCCCTGTTATACTCACAACAAATCTCCTATAAACATTATAACCAAACCAAGATGAAAAATTGAGGTTCTACAAAGGTTCTAAATGAAAATAAAATACTTATAGTGAAAGGATCACTCAAAAAAACAATGGTTTAGATGACCTAGATAATTAATTAAATGAAATTTATTAGATAATTCCTTGAAAATCTCACATGTCCCACCATAAGGTTTGAAGTGATATAATGTTAAATAACCCTATAATGGATGATGAATAAAGTACAGATGACCAATGACAATTAATTCTTAGATAATTAATCCCGGTGAATGTAATATAGGTGGATATCAAGAAAAAAAAATTATAATAGTGGGCATAAAAATCAAATTTTAAAAAGTTTAATCTTATAGAAAATAAATATTTGATGAATAGTGAGAACATAGCTAGAGAATGGTAAGTTATATGTTCAGAACAGCTGAAGTTGATTAGGTAGTTGTAACAGGAATAAGAAAAGTATGAATCATTATAAGAATGTTTCAAATGTATGGTCGATTGGGATCGACCAAAATCCTCTTATTGGGGATTCAATGGTACCCTAATAATTGTTTATTGAAAAATTATAATATCTATTATAATTTTTCAAGGAAAAGTGGGATATATGATCCTTGGGGTCTGTGTGTGAATAGTGGGAACATGATTATTATTTTAATAGAGATATATATGACAAAAAATTTATGAACTATTGAAATTCCCATATGGGATCAGATTCCATATGTGGCATTAAGAATAAATATGTATTTAAAATATATATTGGGAAGTATCATTCTATTGGAATGAAATATTATACGATGTAGATACTAATGTGAAACTAAAGAGCTGTATGATATATACATTAATGATCAAATGGTTATACGTGACATTTTATATTAAAAACATTCATATGAATCCTCAATCTAACTATAATTGGTCCATCTGGTGTAGATAGATTGTTGGAGAAGAAAAAATATTCATTAATTTCTTATTTATTTATTTTTTCTATCAAATTTATATTAGCTGACTATTTTAGTATACCAAAAATTTGCTACAAAATAAATAGAATATCCAAAAAAGTTATCCTTATTTTGAAGAGTAATATAAAATATTTTCTCAGATAAAAATCCATATTAATAATATGTATGAGTCCAAATCTATCAGTTTTCATGAAGATATGGTAACAAGAAGCCTAGGTGATGTTTTTGTATTTGAACATTGAGTCCCCCAAAAAATAGTAAAAATTCATGCCCTTAGCATCAATGGAAGTATATTAGTTACATGGAAAACATTAGTGTTTATTTTACTTAACAATTGTTTATTTTAAATATTTCCCACTCAATAGTATTAGAAGATTTATCAGTGATTTAACACTAAGAGGAAATATCACATAATGAAAATCATCTAATAGTGTTAGACTATAAATAAGAATATAGATCCATGCGTTATAATTTCATTAACAAAGGGGTGAAATAATCTGTCATTATCGGTAATTTAAATATTAGAATAATAATATTTGATCCCTCATGAAATTATATTTTATTTAAAATTTTATAAATTGATGTCAGTAATTATGTGGGAGTAAATTCATAGTCCATAAAACAAAATACGATAGATCACTAGATATCTATTATACTTAAAAATAAAATAACATGATATCACATTTCACAAAATGAATAGAATAGTGGTATCAATTACATCCCAGAGAAATAATCATACTTTAAGTGAAACAAATACTTTAGTAAATCACATGAATAGTGGATATTGGTTTACTATACAATGAAAAATATCATCCAATGTCCTTTCATTTTAGATAGGCGGATTGGGCCAGTTCAGTAAATAGTCAAAATTCAATATCTTGCAGGTAATTCATTTAAGTGGGATTATGTATTTTTAGCAGATAAGGATTCTAGATTTCATTTCAATGGGAACCATATAATTTTAATAGATCATAGCCACTCAAGATTCCACATAGTTATTGTGTATGATGTTTTATCTTTAATATATTTGAGTTGAAGTGAATTCATCTTTCATAACTTATTGGGATATTTCAAGGGATATAAATTGTAAAAACACATTACATAACTAAATGATAAATCATATTCAAATAAAATATCACTTCATCAATGAGAAATTGGTTCATGATATTGAGAAGCTAGAGTAGTTCCTACTGAACTTCAAGTTATAAACTTCCAAACAATGGAATACCCTATGATGTGTTTTTATCAAAATTGATTGAAATTTTGAGTTCAGATAAATCTCCACATATGAAAAGTATTAATATATGAACCCAACTTCTTAAGGATTGGTGGTTCATTATTGTATGTACTAATTTTTATTCATTACTAGGTTGCAAACCATAAAAGTGTTCCCTTTGATTTCGTTAACAATGGGTGAGAAAATGTATTGATCATGACAGGGGGAGAATCTAATTAGGGAGAAGAAAAAAAGGAGAGTTATAAATATGGTGAGTTTATATCTATAAGACCAAGATATTATAATCATTAAAAGTTGTGAAAATTAGGTTTATGATACAATAATTATAAATATTTAGGTTAATAAGGGATCTCAAAAGATCATCTTTTCCTATATTTTGGTTTCAAGAAGGCTCCCAATTAAAGTTTTGAGAAATATTTGATTCATCGATGAACATTTAATGTTAATCATTGTTCTCAACTTGAGATTGGAATATGTGGTCTTTAGAGTATATGTTAAGGAAGTCATTGATCATCATTTTATGTTTCATAATGAAAATTATTTCAGTGTGCATGCCTTTTCAATTAGTTATGGTAAAAGGGAAGTCCATGGGAAGTTATCTTAGAGAGATAATGAATATACCATAAAAACTGTAATCGGATTGTGACCATGTATGGGTGGCCTATCATTATCAAATAGTATTACACTTTAGTTTATTTTGTACATTTTCACATTGCATTTTTATTCCCCTTAGATGGGCCTTGGTGTGGGTGAAACAAGTAAAAATACATGTATCCTTATACATACTTTCTTTCTTTACATTCTATGTATCATGATAACATAATTCTCTAAAGGATTATATAAACATAAATAGTATAACTTCTATATTCTATAAATTATCATATTCACCACCTATGAATGTATGTTATTCCCTTTTGGGAATAACTTGTATATTCTAGAAATTAATGTTTTTCTTATAGAAAACATGTTTCCTACAGTACAGTATATTTTCATGGAAAATGATCTTAGATAATTCTGAAAATTAGTTTAGATGTTCATTTTTTATTTAATGATTTTAATTTCATTAGTTATTATATGTATATACATATATATATAATTAGTTATATTGTAATATTATATCATTTTTTTATTCTACTAAAATTAGTGAATAAAATCTATTATTCTTTATTTTATTCCACAACATCATTATTCTAAAATAACTATTTTGAGAAAGATCATGAGTTTTATGTTATTAATGAAACAAATATTATTGAAGAAGATAATATATATAATATTATATGATGGTTCTTAATTTTCTTATTAAATTTCATATTTTTCTATTAGAGTTGTATTTATGAAATTACACATTACTTTTTTTGTTTTCTTGAAATTAGTTTTCATTACAAATTCTTTTAAAATATATGATCCATGCTTTTAATATTAGTTATGGCTCTATTATGATTAGGTAAACCCTCATCAAATATCAATTTTTAGCATAAAATTATTAGTAGTACCTTTAGACTGGTCCTTTTTTAAGAATAAGCTAGCAGAGGTGATAGATATTGGATGTAGATCCAATTCATGATGTGAATGAAAATAAAGACATTAATGAAATTAATGATTTATATGGGTATGGGAAATCCCCATTTAGAACGTGGATTGGTTTTTTATGTAGGGGAAAACAAAAGTTACTCACAATGAAAATCACATTTACACAGTGAATATGATGTCACTTTTTTATAAAATGGGGCATTGTGCAGTTCTTTTATACAAACCCTTTTTTCTTCTGCATAACAGTGGAAGATGAATAGTTCTTGTTATCATCGTGTGGCTTACTCTAGTTTTCCCTCATCCAGACTCAATTCATGGAACCATTTTTCTTCTTGGATTCCTCCTAGTAAGAGATTTTATCAATTAGCTTATTGTCTCAATTAATATTTCCTTATTTGGAGTTATTCTGGTGTGTGATTATATAACCTTGTATTTGGGTGCTTGTATGGTTTGTTGATTTCTTCTATTCTAAATCTAATTGAAAATCAGTTCTAGATAAGTACTCCTCTACCCCCATAAGGTATTTGGTATAGTAATTATCTATAAATAACTTAAACCAAAACTCATATATTCAGTGCTAAAAATACTACATATTTTTTCAAATGAAAACTAAAACAATACACCATAGATGTTACATTCAATGAATATATCTACTCAAGGTTCTACATAAGTAGAAAAAACATTAAAATTTCTCAGAGTTATAAAAAACCAAAACAAATTATCTAATTCTCTTTTCATTCGCTTTCTCTATAATAGAAGTCATCCATGTTAGAATTTATAAAATAACAATGTTTTTTCAATTAATGTATGATCATGAAATTTCCTATTATGGTGTTTTAAAACCCGGGAAAACACTTTAATTATTATTTATTTAAAAACCCTTTTAAATGTTTTTATATAAAATATATTTATTATATGTTATATATTTTACTTTTCAAAACATTTCAAAAAAACTTATTAATTGAAAATTAATTTCAAAAATACTTATTTGAAAATATTTTTATTTATCAAATGGTTTTTTCTAAAAGATAATAACTTCTTTATGAATTATTTTGATATTTGGTAAATGCTATAAAAACAATGTAAACATAAGAAATTTCCTATTTGTGTGGTCGTGGGTTCACTCTCTTTTCCTCGTCAACTCGATTGATACTCTTGTAGGGGATTTAATTTTAATTAAAATATTATATTGATATACCTTTCTCAATCACAACCCGTTAAAAGAACTATCTAAACATCTTTAATTATTTCCAATGAACAAAATAATTATAAACTTTTAATGAAATATTACAGAAAATCCCATATGTATTTTGGATAAAGTCTTATTTTAGAAGAGAATTATGAATTAATAACATATTTGAAAATACCATTAAGAAAACTTCCCTAAATAAATTGATAATAATATTTTAATCACATATATCTAAAAATTTTAACAATTAAACAATTTCATTAAATAAATTGACATATAAACAAACAATAAATGTTTTATATATTCTTAGGAGATTGTATATATGTGATGATATATCTTGTATCCACTCTTATATAGATATATAACTTAAATAATTTTTTATCAATTTAAATTTAAAATGATAACTTTTATCATTAAAATTTTTAGGGAAATATTATATAAAATGAAACAGCTTTGATAAAATCAAATTCTATTTGAATAAGAATTTTAAAATAAAACCCAAACATGTTTGAATGTTTTTAAAATTAATTCTGGGAAAGTGTTTTGGTAAAATATAGATTGTGATAATAATAAAATATCCTTAAAAATAAAATTATAAATTCAATTACATCATTAAATTACTATTAAAAAATATAAATTGTAATGAAAATGATAACAAAAGGAGCATAATAATTTTTAAATAATTGAAAAAAGGAAAATAAACTTATCTAAGATATTGAACCTATACATACATAATTACTTGATAATAAATTTTATTAAATAACATGTTTTCCGATTATAAATTTTAATTGAAGAATGATAATTCATTTAATATATGTAGTCTGTATATAATTACATGAAGATCAAACAAGGTTCTTCCCTCTTTTTACAGTCCATATCGCAATCTACCTCCAAAAAAGTATATATTCACCAAACACACTGCAACTTAAATTCAATGAAACCAGAAACCAAAAAGGATATATACTTAAAGACATCACATTGAAGGAGATCCAAAAATAGAGATGAACAATAAAAAATAAATTAAAATATTTATATCAAGAGATTTTTTTCCTTCAGCTTCTTTAAGAATATAAAAATATCTACACAACCAACTAGATAGTTAGTTTAAAATTTGATTAAACCACAAAATCATTATAAATAAAAAAATTATGATAGACGAATAAAATTGTATCTTATTAACAATATAAGGGAAATAACTAAATAGATTAATAATAGAGACTACCATTATTGATCTAAACTGTTGAAAACTAGTTTTTATTTTATGCAGGCCTTGAATTATAACTATTAAATAGAGACATCCATAAAAAATGAAGAAAATGTATTCAATAAACTAAAATTTATGGATTTCAATTAAAATAGGACACCTAAAAGAAAAAAAGACCCCTAGCTCTGATATGAAAAATGAATTGTCTTCGGTATCCAACTATAATAAACACCTCATCTACTTCGACAGTCGATCACTCCCTCTTTGTATTTTTGATCACAAGATGAATTTCTCTTTCTTTACTTAATCTCCCTTAGTGGAAACAAATCACGACCCTAACCAAAGATCCACACTAATGCCCGACATCCTTGCTCGATCTCACTTCTTGGGGCTCGCCTTGCCTCTTCCACATTCCAACCATCCTCTCAGCTTGAATCTCTACCGTGATCGATCAAGCTCTAAAATGAACCCCTCAAATGCCAATTCACCTTAATTGTTTTTTCTCAATTATTCTATCCTAATTTTTTTTCAATTTTTATCATCCATTTTTTGTTCCATTTTTCATTGATATATTTTCAATCCAAAATAGTATTCATATAAATATTTTTAATAATTATTTAATAATATTTATACTAAATATCTTTTTATATTTTTCTTCATAAAATATATAATGATTTAATAATATATAATATTAATATTAGATATATATTTATAACATATAATTCATAGTTATAATATATTATTATAAATATATTACCTTTAATTTTATACAGAAATATAAAAAATATGATTTTTTATATTTATAATAAATTAGTTTGTCTTTAAATATCATAGAATTATATATGTTTTTAAATTATTATCAATTTTATCTAATGTTATTAATTACAATTAGTTTATATATATTTGAGTATTTATATGTTATAAATAATTGATAATTGTTAAATTATAATTCCAATATATTAATTTATTTACATTAAACTAACTTATTATTTTATCATTATAAAAAACATTAACCAAAATTGATCATTAAAAAACATTTTACATTTAAAATTATTTATTTAATAGAAACATATATTTTAATAAAAAACAATCTAATAAATATGTTCATATTATAATATTATTTTGAAAATATTTGTTTCTTATTTGTGTATTTTAAAAAATAGTCTTCTTTTATAATCTTGAACATAAATTTGAATTATATTATTTTTTTAAATAAATAATTAATTTTGTAAAAATATTATAACATATGATTTGAAAAACTATAAATTTCATTAAAGAAAACATAATGATATAATTTAATATAATATTATAAAACTTTTATGTATTTAACATAACTATTAAATGAAATATTTTTTTATTTATTTAAATAAATAAAATAGAACATAATAATATTAAAATTTATGGGAGGTTATATTATCCCCCATGTTCTATTGCCTTATTTTATTCATTTTGATGCGACACATTTTATTTTCCATCTATTTTCAATAAAATTAACATTCCAAAAATTAATTCAATAGCCTTGATAGAAAAGAAATTATTTTCCACGTTTGTTTTTTTGTAAATAGACCCCATTGACTAATTCTAGCCCATGAGGTGTGATTATAGAATTCCATCTATTGTTATAAATTATTTTTGTGAAAAACATTCCTCGTTAGTGGGTTTGCCTTGGTATCGAGATAAAATGATTATTTTGAATTAAAAGGAAAATGAGCGGTATGACCACGTCACATAGTTTTACAAAAAAATGGATACAACCTTTTTTAAGTTGAATTAAAATTAATAATAAACCAATTATTGGATTATATTAAAGCCTATTTTAATACATATTTCTTTTAATACTCACTTACGGAGTCCTTAATAATATGATACAAAGGAATGGATTCCCATACAGTTGTGATACTCAGGCATGACATTAATACTAATATTATACTCAAGAATAAGGTTGTATATACCTATGATACTTGAGCATGGAGTCTTTATTGATAAGATACATTGGTATAGAATCTTATAAATCAGGGATAATTTGTACTGGAATCCCTTATATGTTTCATACTTGGGAACTGAGACCCTTATGATGTATGATACATGTGTATGGTGTCCCCAACAACATTATATGACTTCTGTGAATAGACATGGATGTATCAATTATGACCTAAGGCCAAGAAATAAATATATATATATATATATATATATGTGGATATAAACTTCATTATATACACAATTCATGTATATATATAAACATATATATATATATATATATATATGTTTATGGTGACATCTGTCTAGGGGTTTATAAGAATTGGCTGAAGAATTATGTTTTAGTCTAGGGTCTTTCAGAAATAAGATCCAACACATTATATTTTACATTAATACTTTACCAATACAATATCTACACACTAGTTATATTATATAAAATTTATGTATAGTTCCCGACACAATTAGTTGTGACCTACTAAATTCATCTCAAACCCTGTTTGGGCCCCCGATGGTACCTGAACATACTTCATGATCTTCAATATGGGAATGGAAAGCACCCAATTTCGGATTCTTGATTCTTAATATTAGGATGGATTACTAGAGTAGTAGACTAGGCATATTCTTATGATTCTTTTTGAGATTTTTTCCATTTTTATTTATAGTATATAATATTGGACCTACGTAATTCCTTTTACATATTTTTTTCCTATTTTTGTAGAATACAAGAAAAGGAAAAAATGTTATATTACACTGGTAATGTTATTTTCCTTTATTTTATTTGATTTAATTATTTACTTATTCTCCATTGTTTCTTCATTATTATAAGTACTACACTGCTTATTTTATCTATTAGACCACTATGTTTATATGAAACCACATTGTATAGTCTCCCATCTTCATCATCATTGACCCTCATTTGTATTAGGAATCCTCTGGTGTATAGAGAGACCCTCTTGTTGTCATGTGGTCCATCAGTTCAACTATCATTGTCATCTTTACTAGGCCAAGATTTCACATTGTAGTATCAAAGGCTCTTTTCTATATTTTGGGATAGTATAATTTTGAATAGTATGTGTTTGATTTTTTAATGAGACTCAACCTTATAGTAGCTATATTGTGTATAGAGTAAAGCCATATTACCAATGATGGGAATTGAAAATTTTAAAATTCGATCATTTAGGTTTTTGTGATTTCGCCAATGGGTGACACACATGATGTGCGATTTTTCTTAATATTATGAATATACATTACATTTTACCCTTTTCTTAGTATGGAAATGATTTTTTGACTCATTCATTATTATAGTAATACAAAGATTCAAATGTCATGAATTATGCCATGTCATATTGGTGCATCTCATTTCTTATATTGAATGTTGTTTTTATGAGTTCCTTGAATGAAACCTATGGTTTTTTAATAAAAATTTCTTATATTGGAATGAGAAATATAATTGGATACATATAGTTCCAATATCAACATAACTTTTTTTTCTTGAAGAGCTTGATCCTTACACAATATATGGTTTGGTATGGAATGTTGAGTCAAAGACCATGGGTCACATGATATAGAACATGGTTAGGGTTTTTATTAAATAGACAACACATTTCAATTTATAATTTTTATTGGACTTTGTAAATAAGAAATATTTATATATATAATCCATCCATTTAAAAAAATATTTTCTACATAAAATAATACACACAAAAATAAATTTAAATTATAAAATAAAATTAGCATCATTAAATATAGTGGTCAATTTCTAATTAAATGTTTTTCCTATATAATAGGTACTCGAGACACTTTTTATCATGAAACCTTACTTATAAAAGAGAACATGACCCTAACCCAGCTGTTGCAGTGTGTAGTATGAAGTGTCTCTTATTATTCTTACGGTCTATAAAATGCATAGACCTGTATTTTTTAGTAGGCTTAGGTGTGTGACTTTTGTATACATAGGATGTGTACATGTTATGTTATTATAATCATGGAAGATTCCATTAACTAATCATGTGTTGAGGAATATGTTTTGAAATGTTAGTGATATTCCACAAAGATATCATTGGATCTACTATGAAATATTTGATGCCTCAATTTCAGTAGTAACATACACCCAAATTTTCAATGGATAGTGGTCCTCAAAAACTTGAGTCATGGATAGAGTCCATGATTGATAACTTTGATCGCCTCAAGACAACTCTCAAGAGGAAAGTAAAGCACCATGCATATATTCATCATTATTCATAAAGAGTTGATAGGATTTTATCACCCATACTAGTGGATATCGGGGTATGTCTGGGACGTGTTTTCAGATAGACTTTTAGGACAACTTTTTTTCGCATAAATAATAACAAGACGAAGCTAGAGAGTTTATGAATCTATAGTAGGGTACAATGTCTGTGATGGATTATTATTCTTAATTTATTTAGATTCGTCACTTTTCAAAGACTCTTACTAGTGAAAAATGTCTGACTTGAGATGTATTGAGGATTATATCATATACATCATTTGAGTTTAGGTGAATGTATTTTGGTTTTCCACCATTTCAAAAATAGTATAATATTTTATCATTATCAAGTGAAACCTCTAGTAAGATGATGGTGTGGGTCTTGGTGGTTTAAAACTGAGATAAGGATGTGGTTTAACTAATATCTAGAAACAATGCTTTGAGAGTGGACATGGGGGAAGAGAAATGAGTTGAAAGACAATGCTAATTATGTTAGTTTTTCACCAGTGTGAAAATAACATTAATAAGTTACCTAGTGTCCTAAATAAATTATCATGTGTCGATAGTGTGGAAGGTTGGGGAATGTTTTATATTTTTCTAGGAATTTTCCTTATATTTTTAGTGGGAGAGGATATGTATTATCTCTTCCTTAAGAAAAAGAATAAGTATAACCTCTAAAAGATGTTAGCTGTATTACTACCCATAATTAGTGAATATTAGGTAGTTGTTTATGATTGAGAAATGATTTAGATATTTAATTCCAATAGTGAATACCTTCCTAGGGATGTCATGTTGTGTCTTAGGTCCTCAAATTAGGCAATATCTATATAGGGAATCCTTTAAAAGAGGATAAAAGTGTCTAGAATTCTATACTTCTTGGTACTATTCTTGTAGACTTTATTTTAGATTTATCCTTATTAAACATTGGAACTTCACATATTTTTTCATATCTATTGTAATCATATAATATTCAAGACATTAAATTATGTACTTTAGTGGGGTGATAATCCACGAAACTCCATTTGGAATATGATTAGAGATTGTATTATTGTGTAAGGAGTGACCAATTAGGATGGGTGGCCATAATTTTCTATAGAAACTCTTCATTATTTATATAATGGGTTTCTATATAATTCTCAGTATGCATTGTTTAGTTCATTACAGTGCTAATGTGAATTTATATCATCAGATATTGTCCTTTACATCTTCCGACGGTGGTATATATATACTTAATGGTGAATGAGATTCCCAATTGATATGCACTAGACCACAACATCAACGATTTAGTGGAGTCACATCTAGATTTCTATCCTTTTTATTGATGATTGGAGAGTACTTAAAGCATATTTCCCTTCGGTAATTGATTACTTTAGAAGAAATTCCAATGAAGAATCTTACAGACCATCTTATAAGAGGTAGTTAGTGTTTTATATCAAGATTATTCTTGGTGATACAACTATATCCCTTACTCCCAACATGATGGATATTTTTGAGTGATATAATATAAAGACTATGATAGTGGATTTATAGGCTATAGGTTTTATATAACCATGCACCTAACCTTGGGGTTCACCATTCCTTTCCTCCATGAAGGAAAATTATACCCTCATAATTTTCAAGGATAATTTTTTAATTGAACCAAATTATAGTTTTTAATATGTATCCACTTATTTTTATTGATGATCTCTTCTACCATATTCAAAAATAACGGTCTTCTCCAATAATCATTTTTTTTGGGATACTATCAGGTATGCGTATAACATTTAGATATACCATATATAGATTTTTGATGAATGGATGATGTAAATGAGTATCTTTCCATGTAATTCGGTCTCATAAACACTCCTACAATCATTATTTCATTAATGATTAGAGTTTTACACCCTTATCTGGTTTTTTTGGGAGACTTCATGTTTGATATCTTGGTGTATTCAAAAACTCAACATGGTGATAATAAAAATTTTGAGATCAAATTCATTACACTGAGTGAGAACTAGATGTACTATATTCATTAAAAATACCACTTATGGATTGAAAAATTTGTCTTTTTGGGTCACATTATTATATATTTAGAAGTATTAGTTGACCTAGAAAAGTTGTGTGTGGTTTTTTTTCTCAAAAGTAACCCAAGAATTTTATTGACATGTGTAATTTTTTTGGGTTATCTATCTATTTAATGTACACTATAATAGACATCTTATTCCATGAAGTACCACTTACCACCTTGAAAATGAAGTCTATGAAACATTTGTGGTGTGGAGCATGCGAGACTGCCTCTCAGAAGCTGAAAAGGATGATTGATTTTAGTTCCAATCTTGATTCTCCTAGAGATTGGAAGAGGATATATAGTGTTTTTTGTTGAATTATGTATTGGAATGGGAATATATATGATATAAGAAGATTGAGTCATTGGATAGAGGTATCATCAGTTTCAGGATCAAGATAATAATTAACAAACAGGTGATGTTAGTCTAGGATTGATCATTCGTAACATGCATTAATGGAGGAATTACTTGTCAAGAGAGTGGTTTTTGGTGTTTACAGACCAAATAATCCACAAATATATCATTACATAGTATTAATTGAAAATTATATATGTAATGTGGGTCAAATACTAAAATATCTTCCATATTAATGTTTTCTATATTCCTTGGAAGTATAACATATTTCCTGATGCTCTGATATTTAATAATCCGATCTGGGCATTTCAAGAAGCTATTGATGATTGGATATTATTGAATACTCATTTTGAGATGAATCTAGGCTGTCTAAATATTCATGATTAAACTTTTGTTTTTTTACTATAATGGTATTATAATCACTTATATATAGAGTAAGAAGAAGGAAGTTCCCTCATTCTAAAGTCTTAGTCCTATAGATAGCGCTATTTGTGGGGATCAAAAAATAGTATTTTTAATAGTAGATGATGAGATCAAACATGTTACATGGTGTTTTAGGGTTCCTATAAACATGGAATCTAAACTGGTGTGATTATTATCTACTTCATTGTGGTATTTAAACCCAAGTACATCCCATGAAAAGTCCCTCCAATATTGGTGGCCATAGATGAAATGTCAGATCTTGGATTTTATCAGCAGGGTTTTAACTTGTTAGTAAGGGATTATAGACCACCAAAATATCATTGTCTTTTTATAGTAATCACTTATCCTAGAATGAAAATGTGATAATATTTCTATTTATTTTTCACCTACGTTTTGATATCACCTTGAGGTAGTGACATAGTTTGGGTATTCCTGGAAAGGTTGATTATGGTCACCCTTTATTCCCCATTAGATACAACTTCTATATGGATATTCTAGGGAGAATATATGTTTAAGAGATTATATGACTAAATTTTGTGCCGATAACCACAGATTTTTTTAGGGCACTAATTTTACATTGAGATCCTATGAAGAGATATAGAAGGCTTTAGGGATATGGGTGTTCCTATGAATATCCTTTCAGCCATCGACTAATGGCTAGTCTAAATAGATGATATAGGTACTAGATGAAATGGTCCAAAAATATTTTATTTATTTGGGTGGTTCTAGGGGAAAAAATATACATCTCAATTAGTTTTATTACAATAAAAACTTCCATAGTACTATACATATGGATTCTTATGGGGCTCTATATTGTAGTTTGTTCCATTCATCCATGTGCTGGTCAGAGGAAATAGAGGTGAAACTTTTAGGACCTAGCCTCATTTATGATACATAAAATTATATATATATATATATAGGATGTTTGGAGATCAGTTTGTAAATAATTCTTATTCTAACTAATTTTGTTGATAACTAGAGTTCATGGATGGTGATGAATATTTATTTCATGTATCTCCAAGACTAATTAATAGTTTGATTTAATGATATTAAAAGATATCATCTCATTATTTTGGGCCTTTAAATATATTATAATGTGTTTGTTCAATATAATTTCAGATATATCATCCAAAAAGGTACTAATATATGCATGCTTTATTTCATATATAATAGCTTTGTTGATGACATACCAAATTTTATCATGTTTTTTATCCTGATAATGTTGAATCCGAGGATTATTCTTCCTATGGGGATATACTTGTTCAATTATATAGTGATATAAAAAATTCACACCGAGGAAGGTAATTCCCAAAATTAGTGGTGCTATGTAAGTACAACAATGTACATGATGGGAAATTGGAGAGAGAGGATGATGTATGTGATTGTTTGTTGAATTTTTTCTTAGATGAAGCTTTACCAAAAATTGAAGTGAAAATCAAGGATGAGTTTTTTGGGGTGAATAGTGTATCATCTTGGTTTCCAATATATGGTATAGATCCTTGAAATTTACTTAAACCAACCTTTTTCATTTCTTTTTTCTGACTTATTACTGTGAATTATGTCCAAACATTTGATACATTGGAAAAAGGTAGAATGTGGCAAGATCCTATTTGTAGAACCAATTAAAGATTAGAATAGAATTCTTGAAATGAGTTATTCTAACCATATCTTATTCAAGATGTTAATTGATCATCCATATGGGTAAAATCCTGAGTTATTCATGATTCCAATACCATCAAATTATGAATATGTCTTTTAATTTTTTGAAACACTAGAACTCACTCCATTTTTCCAAAACTGTCAATATTCTACTTAGAAACGGTATATAGAGAGATCAAATCCCCATAATCAATGTTCCTTTGGGTCTATTTCATCAAAAATATGAATGAGACACAATTTTTATGTTAGAATCATCATTTTAAGAGCTTCCATTTGGTACTATGTTTTCTTGGTCTATCTCACATTTATTAGATTTATTTTTGTGGAAGAAAATAGGCCCTATTTTTGGTTATTTTTTAGTTAGATTATTTCTTCCGTTCTAGGAAAAATTGTAATCTATTACTAAAAGAGTTCACTTATACCTTCCCAAGGTAGGTGGAATAGTAATTATCTCTCATGTTTTGTTCCTTTATATTATATATCATGATCCCAAACACCATATCTTCATTTTTTTCATATATCCCCATATTTACATTAATTTTTTTTAAATTATATTAATGTCATTCTTCTTCATTATTCTGGTTAGAATAGGTCACCATTGACTAATGAACCTCATTTCAAGAGTGCGTATAGAAATTCCCCTTGACCTCAAAAATTATAATGTTACATAACCAACTCTTATGTGGTTTTTATTGGTATCTATACAAAATATCTATAATGAATTAAATGTAATGGGAGTGGCATGACAACGTCGCATGATTTTTTATATATATGGTTACAAAAACATTTATGTGTAATTATAATGAATTATAAACCATTTATTGGATAATATTAAACCCAATTTGACTTATTATTTATTTTGATACGTGGGGATATATTCCCTTAAAATTTCTTACTCAGTAATGGAATCCCATATAAATGTGATACTCAGGCGCAATGTCCATACTAATTAGATACTCAATCATAGAGTCGCTAAATATATGATACATGATCATGAAATCCCATATAATGTTGATACATTGGCCTGTAATCCCATATACCATTGATACATGGTCATGGATACCCCTGTAATGTTTGTTACCTGAGCACGGAATCCCTTACTACTTTATAGGATTATAGAAAATAATAATGGTTTCTTGAGTTATGACTCATGTGATGGATATCCCTATATAAATATATGGATTGAAACATCATTATGCATATAGTGATTATATATATATATATATATTCAGGATGAAATATTTCCCGTGTTTTCATGTAATATGCTGATGAATATCGATTTGGTCTGGTGTTCTTGACAAGCTAGAAAAAAACCATTACAATATATATTAGTGATTTACCATTAATATATCTCCACTCTTCACATATTATATAAAACATATGGATAGTTCTCATCACCATTGTTGGGGACCTATTGATTTTATCTAATACCCGGTTATGGCCACCGATGGTACCCAATAGGCTTCATGATTTTAGGTTTGGGAAAAGGTAAGTGCCCAACTTTTGATGTTTGATTCTAAGTATTAGGATTTATTATAGTTTAATAGGACCATGTGTTTTCTTATGATTCTATTAGAGATAGTTCTAGTATTTTTTATTTTTAATATAGAATTTTGTTCCTACCTACTAACATTTATTCCTATTTTCCCATTTTTATAACATATAGACATGATATCATTATTTTATATGACACTAGTGATGGTTCCTAAATTCCTTTTATGAGATTAGATGATATACATACTATATTCTGTTTCTTTCTTATTATTATAAATATGATTCTCATGCATTCTATTACACAATTATGCTATGATAACACAAATGGGTATATATTCCCCACTACATCTTTATAGACTCCCCATTCTATTTGGAAACTTATAACATATGTGGAGGTGAACTTGAGTTCATGTAGCCCGCTAGTTCAGAAACTATTATAAAGTGGTCCTGATTGGTATAAACATAATTTCCAAAAAAACATGTTTTATAATGTTATGTTTTTAGGGAGAGGTGATTATAACGAGGGAGAGTGTTCAATGAATATAGATCACATGATTATGAGTCCAATAATAGTTATGTTAAAAATAGTAGTGTAAATGAGTGTGTAATATATGATAGTGTAACATTCATCAATTAAGTAATCTTTGTGATTATTAATACTTATCTATTGTGTTTTTAAATTTATTTAGAGATATCATTTTACATTTTTAAATAAAATTAAATTTATTTTAATATTTATAATATTATGAATTTTTTTGGATATTTTTGAAATAAATATAGGTGTATATCTTTAAAAAAATATATCCTGAAACATTATATAAACATCAAATACCATCCTAAGGAAAATATTTCATTTTAGAGTAAGAAAATAAATAATAAAATTTATTGGATGAAAAATATATTTTCCTCGCAAGGATGAAATTAAGATAATCTAAGAACCTAGTTCTTATTAATGAGGTACGAGTTTATCCTTTTCCTTTTTTCCTTTAGTGATTTTGATAAAATAAGAAAAATTGGGGAAAATCCCATGTTTTAGGGTACACACCATGTACATATCCATATGCCATATACTTTGGCTGTGTGGGATGAGAACACATGGTGTGTAGGATTGTTGGCTATTCAGTGTGTAAAAACTAACTACAGGCCGTGTAATTAGAAATACATGTCATGCAATTAGTCGGTAGGTGAATAGTAAGGTGGTGGAGAGTAGCCACTAGATGAAAAGTAAATATGATAGTACATGATTTGTACTCAGTAATACACACCATGTAATCAGTCGACAGAGGAACAATAATGTGGGGGAGGGTACCTGCCAGTGAACAGTTAAAAAGAATGTACACTCTATATACTTGAGAGTACATGTTGTGTAGTTATGCTTTTTTATTAAAAACCAGTAGTATCCTCCTCATTTAGTAGAGGAGGAAAACAACTTACCCAGAGCATGAGATAGAAGGAGAAATCTGGGAGGAGCTTTCGAATGCCTGCCATAACTTTGATTCTTTTTCTGTTGATCTCATTTTAACCGCACGGGTTAGGTCTTCCCTCTTCTTGAGTCTTTCTTTCCAATTCATCCATAAGGGAAGTTATTTTCATTTGAAAGGGAAAGTGTTTATCTCAGATCTATGCCGATCATGGTTGTTTCGGGAGGCTCCTTACACATATATCAATCAGAGGAGATCGAGGTAGGTGGTCTTGTGTTAATTACAACTATCGAGTTGATTTTTTGTACCGTTGTGACACACACCCTTGTTCGTGGTGTCGTGTGGTAGAGACCTTGACTGTTAAAATACCTAGATTTCATAGGTAAACATATGAATAAATGTAAACTGTTTTTTGGGATCATTGCTTTGATACAGGGCCACCTCGTTGGTGTGTTTCCCTTATTTATCCATTCAGCCAGGATACCTATGGCTATATCCTGATAATAGCATGTTTTGAGTTCTATTTAGAGGAAACATGTAGGAATTTATTGTTTGTTTGTTGAGCACAACCCGATTACTTTTTTTCCTATGTAATGCCTGAGGGCAATGTCTTATTTAACCCGAGGGCAAGGTATCCTATGTCTGAGGGTAGTAACGTCCATGCCTAAGGTAAATATCTCATATTTCTGACTCCGATATTCGTTATGCATGTGGGCAGTCCCCTGAGGGATGCGATTCTGCTTGCCTGAGGATAAGGATTTGCATGCCTGAGGAAAACGTCTACATTGAATATTCACTGTGGTGATTTCTTATGTTGTATGTACCAAGCTAAAGCACAGGCTTGTAATTGATAAATAACTATTAAAAAGGGAAATATAACTGGTAGAGATAGTTACATTTGATTACTTCCTAGTTTACTGCATTTTATCATTCTTCACTACTATTGCACATTTTCACTTATAGTTGGGAACATTCCTTTTGTGGTTTCCTAATGGTATTTATTTCTCACACCATGTATGGGTCATGTCTTGGACCCAAAGATATTATATTGCTGAAGGTGTCAATAAGGGAAAGGTTCTCTTTACATGTAAATGATTGTTGCAGAGGATTAAGAGAGCATGGGATGGAGCATAGGCTTTCCATGCTACTGGGTTCCTATTGCATAGTTTTGGTTTTGTTTTGTTGTACTTGTACCTTGTGATGTGTTGTATTAGATTGCATTGTATCCTTCTTTGGCTGTATTCATATAATTAGAGACATACTACATCATCATAGATAAGACTTTGGTATATCTTATACTTTAGTTCCATTTTCCATTTCAGCTCGATATTGTTTATTGTTTCTGCTTTTGTAGGATATATTTATTTCTGATGTGCTACACTTTAAATAATGATGGCATAGTTTCCCCACTATCAGTATTGGGCCCTCAATGATATTCGGTAGCCTCTGGTGTTTGGGGAAATGCGCTTGAGGTCATGTCAACAACTGGGTTCGGGGAGCCCATTGGGTGATACCCAGATCCGAGATGTTTCAAAGTGGTATCATATGGGTTTCTTTTCTTTATGACTTACTATTTGGATCCTATAATCAGGGATAAGACGGAATAGGGACTTGGTACTATGTTGTATGTAAAAGTATCTAACCTGTGTACAGGAAAAATCCAGTCTACCTCGTTTAAAAGTGATTTATCTAGTTTTTCTATTTAACATTTATTTTGATTTTCACCATTGGGAGACACACTTGTGGTGTTCTATTTATATTTTATACTAGGTTCTATTTAGTCTCAACCCAATGAGATGAGGGTATTCCAACTCATGCATCATTTAGGAATAAGTTAGAATCACATGCCATGCATAGCTTCAATGCCACGTAGGTGCCTTAGAAATTGCATTTTTTTTTATAGATGTTGTGCTAGAAAATTCATGTTGATGTGATAGGTACATTGATAGATATGCCTATAGTAGATAGGGTATTGGTACATGTTATAGTTGGTTTTTTGGATGCTAAACATTGGTTCATGAGAAGAATGTGCTGTCTTGGTCTAGAATTTAACAGATCATGACCCACCCTTTTGGTTACGTTTGTACCATAATGTAAAAGTCCGGGTGTAAAACTTTGGTTTGCGGGAAGTATAGTCCTCCACAGATTGAAATTTGGCACACTGACGCTTGAAATTAAAGGAAAAGGGGGCTCTGAATTAGTTTATAAGGTCTATTGTCGGGAAAACCAGACCAAATGACATTTGGTTTTATGAACACACTCTAGGTACTCTTCTATTCGGGAAGAAATTAAAAAAATTATGTACACACCGTGTAGTTTCTAACCATGTCATAGGCCATGTAGGAAGAAACACGAGATTGGGAAACTCTTGTGGAAACAGTCCATGTAACGATTGTACACTCCATGTTGTGTTGACCTTGTGTCCAATGTGTGACTAACAACACGGATGAAGAAAGCATAGTTTAAATACGTCGTGTCAATTTCAAACACGCCATGTAGTATATTTTGGGGATCCGACCGTGTAACTAACAACATGGGTCAGTGTGACCTCTTCTGGTACATGATGTGTCCGTATTGAACATGACATGTTATGTGATTCGTGTATCCGGTCGTGTCATGAACAACAGGGGTCAGTGAAACTCATCTAGTACACGTCATGTACCTGTGGGACACACCGTGTAGTCTTGATCGATGAGATACCATGTGAACTTGGCTGGGTGGCTAGGGAGATGGGGTGGTGTACACGCTGTGTGTAGGTGTAACACTCCATGTACCTGGGGTTGAGAGATGCCCAGACCAGCATCAGAACACAACCATGTAATTACATAATGGTACATGTCATGTAGACCTTATACATGCCCTGTAGTCTATTTTTCCCGGTTTTAGTGTTTTTTGTCACTTTTTCATTGGCACTCTAAACCGGATGAAGGAAACCTCGACAACAAATTAAACTAAGGCATGTGTTTGACCTTGTAGAGTCATGCAACTAAAAATACAATGATTTGTTCACCAGGAAAGTTCTTATGGTTATACTCCAGACATTTTAGGCCATGGGATACCTGTGGATCCTCCAGTAGTACCAGATGCAGCACCACCTTTTATACTGGACGCCTGCATGGATGCACAGTTCCATGATGGCATCATGCTGTTCATGCAGACCTTCTAGGGAGCACCACCAGTTGCCACATCTATGGTAGAGCTGACATGTATATTCTAGGAGCGGCATCCGACAATGTTTTCAGGGTATCATGGAACATAGGCAGCTGAATAATGGATAGATTCTATGCGGAAAATCTTTGAGAATCTAAATATACCTCATGGGAGGAGGGTCAACCTCCCTACATACATGTTGTGTGATTCTTCCAAGAGATGGTGGGATGTGACCACCCAGACTGAGCATCATTGAGACATGGCATGGGAAGATTTTCAAGAAGTCTTCTATGATTTTTTCTTTCCTAAGACTCTAAGGGAAGATCATGCTCATGAGTTCATGAATCTACAACAGGGAACCATGTCAGTGATGGACTATTCATCCTACATTACTAAGCTAAAATATTTTTCACCTGTTCTGGTGGGTGATGAGACATTGAGGGATAAACACCATGAGGATGGTCTTCGATATGACATCTGAGCCTTGGTGAATGTTTTTAGGTTTCCTATAGTGCATGCTACTGTGAACCAGATGTTGATTACTAATTGGAACATGTGGGAAGCTAGTGGTGAGAACCAGGGCGGTTCGGCACTAATCTATGGTACTATTTCTACCGACAAGAGGAAGAGACATATGGATTTATATCATGGTGGAAGTATTATCCAAAAGAATTTTTAGGGGGCCCAGTAATGTTCTACCAGTGTGGTAAAGAGGGGCACACGAGACCTCACTATCCACGTCACCTAGTGGAGTGCCGATCTTGCAGTAGGATAGGTCACCTTCAGTGTTGTTGTAGGGAATTTTCCCGAGTGACTAGTGAGAGGGATTCTATGTAGACTCTGTGTGTTGGACAAGTGTAACACCCCGAGCTTCCACGATACGCTTCTCATTCAATAATGAAATAGCTTGCATTGTACGCAACTTCGAGTTCTAAAACATCGCGACAAATCAAAGTAGCCGTTATGAATAGTAATAACCACTTTTTAAAATTATAGAAATTTTATATTTCAAAATGGACTTCATTTTTGTATTCCTAATATTGAAATTAACCTATGTTGAATTTTTTGTAATTTTCTGAGAACTTCAAAATTTTTATGAACAGTGAAAAATACTTAAAACAACTTTTTTAATCAAAATAATTCATAGTGATAAATTATACTATTGAGTGGTTTTAGAGTATAATTAGAATATATTTTTACCATTTTATCCAATGGTGGTCATTAGAATTAATTTAACATTGAAATTGGACATAAACAATTGCCAATCTTTTGATATAAATTGTTTCTTAAAAACACGCTATTTGTTGTGACAGCGGGAATTAATTATAAAATTAATTAATGCAACTAATATGTTTGGAATTTTGTAAAATAGACATCATTTTTCAATTCGGAATATCAATTATAGCTTAGGGTGAAATTTTGGCCTTATTCTGAAAAACTTCAATTTTTGATGAATAGTGAAACCACTAAGTGGTTGTTAAATAACTGATTTTTCGTTTAAATGAAATATTACCACTTCTGTGATTTGATTTTCAAAAATCCGACATACATGGTTGTCATTAAGAAGTAAAATGTGGTTGAATGAGATTATAATAATTTTTTGGTGAATAGTAACTTATTAAGTTCTTAATCGCGATTAGTGGTAATTAGGGTAGTTTAAGGTATAAATAATACTTTAATAATATTAAATGACCTAGACACATGTCCCAACCTCATTGGTTGTGTCATGGCCGACCATGACAAACCATGGGTCAACTTGGGGACCCCATGGATCCACTTTTGTTGGGAAATGACATAAATTAGTTTTTATTTAATATTAAAGTGAAAATGACACTAACATAAATTGCTTTACTAAAACAATTTTTAAGTAGGGTTACACAAGTCCAAATTTTTACTATAAATATTCATTAGAAAGCTAAAAAGATTTCCTACATCATAGTATTTGTTTTATAATTTTTAGACATTAAATAAATTAAATTATTTATGACATCATTATGATGTGGCGATTACCTCATTATTTAACGATTTAAATAAAATGAGAAGATAATGCAAAATCCAAGGCTTACACTTGTCCAAAGCCTATTGGATGAAGATATTTCGAAACCTTATCACCTTAGCCTCGAATTATATAAGTGTGGGACCTTTAGAATCCGAAAAGCATTTTGAAATAATGTAACATTTCAATCTTTCCAAAAGTGCCCCTCCTCTCCACTTATAAAAGGCCCCCACCTCTCCCACTTCATTTACACTTTCAAGCCATTTGGCTCGGCCAACCTCTGCCCAAATACTCTCCCAACATTCCTACCTTACTCCTAGAAGCCTCACTTTGGGCAGAATCCTTTCAAAGGAAGCCTTTAGGCTCAACTCAAAAGGAGTTACACTTTTTAAGGTAATTCATTCTCTCATGTTCTTTTGTTTTATTTTGCTTCTCCAACCCCCTAAACTCTTTTTATTTACTTCTTTTGTAACAACACCAGTATCTTAAATATACTAGGATGTTGTTATAAGATTTATTTGAGCTAAACTTCCACACAACTACATCAAATGGTTAAAGAACATAAGGTTTCCGTGGATGGCGAAATTCTGCCTCCCGAAACGATGATTGTTCAACACTCATTTAACACCTTCAAAGGTGGCCATTATGATGTCACTATTTTTATATATGATATATAATATGTTTATGTTTTCCTTAAGCTTCTGTTTTTTTTCATTTTGGGCATACCTTTATGGTTTCCATTATTGGTAAAACACGATATCTTCATTTTAGGAAGCGCGGACTACCGCCCCCTGAAAGTGATTTGATTCGTTAATACCATATGTGGGATGTGTGAAGGATAAAGTTAATGATATTATATATGTTATTATACTGGAATTATAATATACTCTCATATCATTATGATTCCATTCCAGAAAATATGAAATAGAAATGGAAGTAGCGTTCATGCGTACGTACGGCTTACCGTCTCCATGAACGGTGCATTTCATTTCTTACCTCTAAATGTGATGTAATATTATAAATGAATGTATGTACTGGATATATATGACATATATGATATCTACATCATGAATACCATTCTGGATATAATGAACCTTTGACCAAATTAACAACATGTAAGTGTAAGAAGCCTATTTTTGACTTAAGAACCAAATACCGACAAAATGAACATTATTAACTTAAATAATTACATAATGTTCATATCATTGTAATAAGTGATATAATAAGGATAATGAAGTTGAAAATGGTTCTTAATAAGGTATATATTAACTCTAGTTTATTATTCAGGAGGTTAAATAACGGTTGAGTCAAGTCAGACACGAGGTAAGGGAACTTCTTAACCCAACTTCCATTCTTTGGGTTAATCTCCTACTTTCAAATTATGTCATGATATTATTATGTCTTATTTTGTATTTTTACTTTCTTTATGTGTACCTATAGTGAATACACATAATATATCTATTTTATTTTAAAAATGATCTTTTTAAGGACTTCGTCTCAATCTCCTTTCATTGAGGCATATTTGGTTTTATACACAACTTTCTTTTATACGGTGTATAAACCCCATTGACTTTTAAGTTTATTCAAAAGGAATCTTTTTATACGAAGCATTTTACTAAACGACAAAAAGGGAATGTTTTTCTTTCCGTACTTATGCGGCGACAACGACTTCTCCGCCGCCGTGAACATTATTTGAGTTTCGGCTTCCTTTACAAGCCATACCTTTTTTAAAAAAGAAAAATAAATACAATGTTTTAACATTCTTTTATTTTGGTATTGAAAATGGTTTTGAAAGAATTTTTATTATATCAATGTGTTGTATTGATATCTTGTGATTGAAATATGGAAATGTTATGTTTCCTTTATGCATGTTTTATGTGATACGATTATGTTATGGTTTATGATATGTTTAAACCTATTCATATGAGGAATGCATTGGACTTAATAAGTGACGGGTGGAGCCCGCTATAGCTCCTCGATGCATCGGCAGGTCTCATGAGACAAACTAGTGTCTTGGCACAAGGCCTTGACAAAATCTTATTTGTGGTCTTGGCACGAGGCCTTGACTACGTGGTTATGATAGTCTGGCATTATGCATTCCATCATTATGAAAGTGGTTATTGATATTGCATGTGAATATTCGACCAGTAGAATATCCATGTGAAGAAGTAAATGGCATAATCTCATTTTACTTTTGCCATATTATGTTGAAGTTCATGTTTAAAAGGCTTTTGTTTTAGTTATACATTGCCTTAAATGTTAATGTTTATTTATGAAAGCTTCCGCATTATTGTTATCCTTACTGAGCATTTGAGCTCACCCCTTTCAATGTTTTAATATTTTCCAGGATGTGAAGAAGTATTTTATGAATGACCTGCAGGGATAGTCAGAAGAGGATATGAGTGTGGACTATGGAGACTTTGTTATTGTAGTTTTTCACTTTTTGATGTAATGAAAGACTTATGAATGTATCTAGTGTTTCCAAGGCTACTAAACTAATCGGTCTTTCGAGACTTGATCCTTTGTGATCATGCCAATGTTACGAAGTAACGCACCGACTCTGGGTAGCTGGGGTCGGGGCGTTACAGTTGGTATCAGAGGCAGTTTAGTACTAACCTTGGAAGCTAGATTTAGATAAACTCTGATTAGAGCACGTAGACCTAAGATGAACTCTGAGGATTAGTATAAAAGAACTTCCTAGAATTTTGGTATTATAGAGATGTTATGACTTTTCCGAGCAATACATCCCTGTCTGGATACGAGCAGGTAGAGGCGGCTCTGGCACAGATGTACCTAGGGGTAAAACCCGAAAACACCGCTTTGAGCTAGACTCGAACGGGAACTGGTGCACGAAAACGGGCCTTGCTGCACTCTTGGTTACGACACTCCCGGGGGATATGCTTAGGATAATTCTCATTTTACTTACAAACCACTATGAAGGGTTATGAGTACATACTTCCTCAAAGAAAACATTTCTTTTTATGATTATGGATTATATCCATAAATAGTTCAATTTATGTAAAGTGTTTTACAAGTATGGAATTATGTATTTTGATTCATAAACTAACCTATTTTATGCCGTTGTATAGAAATGGCGCCCAGTAGAAGGAATGTGAACTCCAGCGGTACGTATGATCCAAAGAGTAAGAAGGATAGTATCTTTCACGGTATTAAGCCAACATTTCGAAGGGAAATAGTCTCCCATGTGTTCTCAACATATAAAGAAATAGTATCATGTGTTAATAGGATAAGTAAAGAATTCTCTGAGTCCTATGGCTTTGAAGCGAAGCAAGAGATGAAAGGGATGGAAGAGAGAATGATGGATAAAGGGATGAGGGGAAAGAAGAATTTTCCAATATGTGGTAATTGTGGGAAGAAACATCATGGAACTTGCCTAAAGGGAATGGGAGTTTGTTATAAGTGTAGAGAAAAAGGACACAAAGTGCGTGACTGCAAGGGTAAGAAAATGGTTTCAAATGTACAATGCTTCTTCTGCAAGGATTGGGGACACTACGCAAACCAATGTCCAAATCATCAGAGTATTCCCCAAATGATGTTATTGGATAATAATCAAGTTATGATACTACCACAGATGAGGAGTAATGATTAGAGTTCTTATGTTGTTATTAAAGAATTTTGTAATTTGAGTGTTGTATCAATGATGTACTGGTTATAATAATTATGGAGTAAATAAGGATTGTACTGCAGTACTATTTCATCAAGGACTTGAGATTGTGTGGAACCAAGAAAAGTGACTCCACAGTTGGTTAAATTTTTGGAAAATATATGGTTGAGAGAAAGATAAACCATAATATGGTTCTGATACCGAGATAGTGATTTTGGAATAAGACGTGATTGATTTGGATAAATTATATTGGATATTCTTAACTTCCTTGAAACTGATTGATGATTTGTATACATTTTTGGATAGAAGGAGTATATCTAGTATTCTATAAGGAATAAGGGATCATGGTAATTCAGTATGTTTAAAAAGAATACATGATGAAGGTGTTCACATGGAAAAAAGGATCTTCATTATGTTTACATTCCTTATAAAATTTGGACTGTGAGTTGGACAGAAGTATTTTAGATAACTATAAAGGTTGGAATGGATTAAGTTGAACTTTGGATAGTATTGTTTAAGGTCAAATCATTTCTGAAGATTATTTTTGGAATATTATAATACTATAGTTTTAGGAAAAGGACAACCTGCAGGGTGGGGCATAACCCGTCGCGTCGGACAAAGCTGCAGGAATCGAACCCACAACCATAGTGCGACAGGCCTTTATTTCCTACCACTAGCCTACAGGAAGTCCCTGGTTATTACAAAATAATTTTACTAATCTAAATGGTATGTTTTAACATTTTGAACCTTATACAATTAGGATAAGTATGATATTTTTGAGTTCTATTATCTTTTTGAGTGAAAGATGAGTTGAAGGTTGAAACTCTAATTGTCAAGCATAAATATATATATACCTATCTCTTATTCAATGAATAAATTAATTCTTAAACTTTAGTAAAGGGATATTAAAACAAAAAAATGTGTTATCCTAATACCTTATGTCTTGTTGAACTGATGATACTTTAAATCAATATAGATTGAAGGCTTTGAGGCCCTCAATTTGACAGTTGATTGTTATTGATGACCTCAATCACTCCCTACAAATATTTACGTTTTTCCTCCAATTATATGTCTCTAATTGCCACCAATGTTCTCCTTATCGAGATTATAATTTGGTGGTGACTTTCTTATTTCCATTTACCTCTTATTAAGGCTAAATTTTATTAATCTTATTTCCGATGTGGGTTTTCCACAAAGGTATTTTCCCTTTTCAACCTTTTATTTTCCAAGAAAAATTTCAAATTGCGAGGACGCAATTTATTGAAGGAGGGGAGAATGTAACACCCCGAGCTTCCACGATACGCTTCTCATTCAATAATGAAATAGCTTGCATTGTACGCAACTTCGAGTTCTAAAACATCGCGACAAATCAAAGTAGCCGTTATGAATAGTAATAACCACTTTTTAAAATTATAGAAATTTTATATTTCAAAATGGACTTCATTTTTGTATTCCTAATATTGAAATTAACCTATGTTGAATTTTTTGTAATTTTCTGAGAACTTCAAAATTTTTATGAACAGTGAAAAATACTTAAAACAACTTTTTTAATCAAAATAATTCATAGTGATAAATTATACTATTGAGTGGTTTTAGAGTATAATTAGAATATATTTTTACCATTTTATCCAATGGTGGTCATTAGAATTAATTTAACATTGAAATTGGACATAAACAATTGCCAATCTTTTGATATAAATTGTTTCTTAAAAACACGCTATTTATTGTGACAGCGGGAATTAATTATAAAATTAATTAATGCAACTAATATGTTTGGAATTTTGTAAAATAGACATCATTTTTCAATTCGGAATATCAATTATAGCTTAGGGTGAAATTTTGGCCTTATTCTGAAAAACTTCAATTTTTGATGAATAGTGAAACCACTAAGTGGTTGTTAAATAACTGATTTTTCGTTTAAATGAAATATTACCACTTCTGTGATTTGATTTTCAAAAATCCGACATACATGGTTGTCATTAAGAAGTAAAATGTGGTTCAATGAGATTATAATAATTTTTTGGTGAATAGTAACTTATTAAGTTCTTAATCGCGATTAGTGGTAATTAGGGTAGTTTAAGGTATAAATAATACTTTAATAATATTAAATGACCTAGACACATGTCCCAACCTCATTGGTTGTGTCATGGTCGACCATGACAAACCATGGGTCAACTTGGGGACCCCATGGATCCACTTTTGTTGGGAAATGACATAAATTAGTTTTTATTTAATATTAAAGTGAAAATGACACTAACATAAATTGCTTTACTAAAACAATTTTTAAGTAGGGTTACACAAGTCCAAATTTTTACTATAAATATTCATTAGAAAGCTAAAAAGATTTCCTACATCATAGTATTTGTTTTATAATTTTTAGACATTAAATAAATTAAATTATTTATGACATCATTATGATGTGGCGATGACCTCATTATTTAACGATTTAAATAAAATGAGAAGATAATGCAAAATCCAAGGCTTACACTTGTCCAAAGCCTATTGGATGAAGATATTTCGAAACCTTATCACCTTAGCCTCGAATTATATAAGTGTGGGACCTTTAGAATCCGAAAAGCATTTTGAAATAATGTAACATTTCAATCTTTCCAAAAGTGCCCCTCCTCTCCACTTATAAAAGGCCCCCACCTCTCCCACTTCATTTACACTTTCAAGCCATTTGGCTCGGCCAACCTCTGCCCAAATACTCTCCCAACATTCCTACCTTACTCCTAGAAGCCTCACATTGGGCAGAATCCTTTCAAAGGAAGCCTTTAGGCTCAACTCAAAAGGAGTTACACTTTTTAAGGTAATTCATTCTCTCATGTTCTTTTGTTTTATTTTGCTTCTCCAACCCCCTAAACTCTTTTTATTTACTTCTTTTGTAACAACACCAGTATCTTAAATATACTAGGATGTTGTTATAATATTTATTTGAGCTAAACTTCCACACAACTACATCAAATGGTTAAAGAACATAAGGTTTCCGTGGATGGCGAAATTCTGCCTCCCGAAACGATGATTGTTCAACACTCATTTAACACCTTCAAAGGTGGCCATTATGATGTCACTATTTTTATATATGATATATAATATGTTTATGTTTTCCTTAAGCTTCTGTTTTTTTTCATTTTGGGCATACCTTTATGGTTTCCATTATTGGTAAAACACGATATCTTCATTTTAGGAAGCGCGGACTACCGCCCCCTGAAAGTGATTTGATTCGTTAATACCATATGTGGGATGTGTGAAGGATAAAGTTAATGATATTATATATGTTATTATACTGGAATTATAATATACTCTCATATCATTATGATTCCATTCCAGAAAATATGAAATAGAAATGGAAGTAGCGTTCATGCGTACGTACGGCTTACCGTCTCCATGAACGGTGCATTTCATTTCTTACCTCTAAATGTGATGTAATATTATAAATGAATGTATGTACTGGATATATATGACATATATGATATCTACATCATGAATACCATTCTGGATATAATGAACCTTTGACCAAATTAACAACATGTAAGTGTAAGAAGCCTATTTTTGACTTAAGAACCAAATACCGACAAAATGAACATTATTAACTTAAATAATTACATAATGTTCATATCATTGTAATAAGTGATATAATAAGGATAATGAAGTTGAAAATGGTTCTTAATAAGGTATATATTAACTCTAGTTTATTATTCAGGAGGTTAAAGAACGGTTGAGTCAAGTCAGACACGAGGTAAAGGAACTTCTTAACCCAACTTCCATTCTTTGGGTTAATCTCCTACTTTCAAATTATGTCATGATATTATTATGTCTTATTTTGTATTTTTACTTTCTTTATGTGTACCTATAGTGAATACACATAATATATCTATTTTATTTTAAAAATTATCTTTTTAAGGACTTCGTCTCAATCTCCTTTCATTGAGGCATATTTGGTTTTATACACAACTTTCTTTTATACGGTGTATAAACCCCTTTGACTTTTAAGTTTATTCAAAAGGAATCTTTTTATACGAAGCATTTTACTAAACGACAAAAAGGGAATGTTTTTCTTTCCGTACTTATGCGGCGACAACGACTTCTCCGCCGCCGTGAACATTATTTGAGTTTCGGCTTCCTTTACAAGCCATACCTTTTTTAAAAAAGAAAAATAAATACAATGTTTTAACATTCTTTTATTTTGGTATTGAAAATGGTTTTGAAAGAATTTTTATTATATCAATGTGTTGTATTGATATCTTGTGATTGAAATATGGAAATGTTATGTTTCCTTTATGCATGTTTTATGTGATACGATTATGTTATGGTTTATGATATGTTTAAACCTATTCATATGAGGAATGCATTGGACTTAATAAGTGACGGGTGGAGCCCGCTATAGCTCCTCGATGCATCGGCAGGTCTCATGAGACAAACTAGTGTCTTGGCACAAGGCCTTGACAAAATCTTATTTGTGGTCTTGGCACGAGGCCTTGACTACGTGGTTATGATAGTCTGGCATTATGCATTCCATCATTATGAAAGTGGTTATTGATATTGCATGTGAATATTCGACCAGTAGAATATCCATGTGAAGAAGTAAATGGCATAATCTCATTTTACTTTTGCCATATTATGTTGAAGTTCATGTTTAAAAGGCTTTTGTTTTAGTTATACATTGCCTTAAATGTTAATGTTTATTTATGAAAGCTTCCGCATTATTGTTATCCTTACTGAGCATTTGAGCTCACCCCTTTCAATGTTTTAATATTTTCCAGGATGTGAAGAAGTATTTTATGAATGACCTGCAGGGATAGTCAGAAGAGGATATGAGTGTGGACTATGGAGACTTTGTTATTGTAGTTTTTCACTTTTTGATGTAATGAAAGACTTATGAATGTATCTAGTGTTTCCAAGGCTACTAAACTAATCGGTCTTTCGAGACTTGATCCTTTGTGATCATGCCAATGTTACGAAGTAACGCACCGACTCTGGGTAGCTGGGGTCGGGGCGTTACAACAAGGGCTAGCCGCTTCTTACCAGTAAGGGAATTGGAATACGTTAGGACATTCAGGCGTAGGTGGTGGTCATGGTCGTGGTATCCAGACACAAGGATCTCAAAGATAGTAGGGCAGGTCAACTCAGGGTAGCCAGGCAGTGTCGCAGGGCTACGACACAGGGCAGACATATGCAGTGCAATAGACCCAACATGAGCAGGATCCCGAACCTTCTACCATCAGATGTACTATTCCAGTTGCTTCTATTTTTTCTTCTTTACTTTTTGATATTGGTTCTATACATAGCTTTATATTTGTTCCCATTTTGGAGAGACTTGGGATCTATGTTTCTTCTTCTTTGGATATTTTGACACTATACACTATGTTGGGAATTAAAACGACAGATGTGCATCAGTGCAAGGAGTACCCCCTAGAGTTTGGCAGGTGTCACTTTCTATTAGACCTCTATGTCTTAGAGATGACGGTCTATGGTTTCATTCTCCAGATAAACTGGTTGGTACCATTTCGAGCCTTTGTATATTTCTATCGTCATGGGGTGAGTTTCACGTCACTTAAGGGTGGAGAGTTTCTATACAAGGGCGAGTGGGATTTCCAGGTGAGCTGAGCTAGACCCGAGCATCGTGGGTGAGGTGGAGTGACAGCCCAGATTGCGAGTTTATATCTGGATGACCAGGGAACTTGTTAGAAGGATTTCCCTCCATTGGTTGACCATTTTATGGATGTCTCCCTGGATTAATTTTTTGGTCTACCTATCAACGGAGAGGTGGATTTCTCTATTGAGAAATTTCCAGGAGTGGCACCGGTGTCTATTTCACCTTATAGGATGGCTACACCAGAATTTTAGGACCTCAAGAGGTAGTTGGAGGAGTTACATGCAAAGGGTTTAATCTGACCCAGTATTTCATCCTAGGGTTCGCCTGTCCTTTTAACTAAGAAGGAAAATGGTAGCCTCAGACTCTATGTGGATTATCGGAAACATAACCAGTTGATGGTTAATAACATATATCCATTACCAAGGATTGATGATCTTTTTTATAAACATCGAGTAAAACGAGTTTTATCAAAGATTGACTTGAGATCTGGATATAATCAGTTGCGCATTAGACCATCGTATATACCGCTTACTGCCTTTCAGAGAAGATATGGTCTCTATGAGTACTTTTTCATGCCATTCAGACTCACAAATGCGGCATCAATTTTTATGGATATGATGAATCATGTGTTCCACCAATATATCGATTCTTTTGTAGTTTTACTCATGGAAGATATCTTGGTGTACTCTCATACTCGACACGACCGTGAATCCCATCTTGAGATCTTACAGTGTACACTGATAGAGCCTTAGTTAAATGCTATGATCTCAAAGTGCCACTTTTGGATGGACCATATACACTTCATAGGTCATATTATCTCAGAGGAAGGAGTTGCCGTAAGCCCATAGAAGGTGAGAGGAGTAGTTTCCTGGGAGTAGCCTAAGAACTTTTTTGAAATAATAAGTTTCTTGGGGTTGGCTGGTTACTATAGGTGCTTTATACATGACTTCATTCACTTAGCAGCAACATTGATGGGTTTGACTAAGAAGGGTATGATGTTCATTTGTTCAGAAGCATGCGAGACAACTTTTCAGGAGTTGAAAGGATTGTTGACATCCACACCAGTCCTGATACTTCCAGAGCAAGGGAAGAGCTATACAATTTACTATGATTCATCTAGTATTGGGCTGGGAGCAGTGTTGATGTAGGGCGATCGAGTAGTTGTGTACAAGTCTTGGCAGGTGAGGCCAGATGAAAAGAATTATTTGACGCATGATCTTGAGTTGGCTGCAGTCGTACAAGTGTTATGCTTTATGAGGCATTATCTATGGGGAGAACATTTTGTGGTGTTTATGGAACACAAAAGTCTTAAATACATCTTTACCTAGCGTGAATTAAATTTGAGAGAGTGATGATGGGTTGAATACCTTCAGTCCTTCGACATTGAGATTGCTTATACACCTGGTAAGGCTAACATAGTGGGTGATGCACTGAGTAGGAGGACTTAGATACAAACATTGTAGGAGGTTAGTGGTGAGTAAAAACATTTGGCTTTGTTCTCTGAGATGCATATAGAGGTGCATGATAGTCAGGGGGAGCCCATATTTTATCCTTAACTGTGACTTATACCCTCCTGGATGGAGTAAAGATGAGAAAACTATCAGATTCAGAAGGCCTAGTTCTACTGGAGTCGGTGGCAGGTGAGGACCCTCCTCCTGGTTGGACAATAGGCGATGATGAAGTACTGCGTATCCATGGACATGTGTGTGTTACATGGGATATATGCGAGGGGTTGATGTAGGAATTTAATGCATCATATTGGGCAGTGCATCATGGGGTTACCAAAATGTATCTTGACTTGAGACATCAGTATTGGTGGATGGGCATAAAAAGAGATGTAGCTGGTTTTGTTGTGAGGTGTTCCACCTATCAGCAGGTGATGGTGGAGCATCAGAGGCCAGATGGACTGTTATAATAGTTACCCATTCTGGAGTGGAAATGGGATTATGTTGTGATGGACTTCGTGACCGGGTTTCCGAGGTCACCTAGAGGAAATGATGTCGTATGGTTTGTGGTGGACAGACATACGAAGGTAACTCACATTTTTACGATCAATGAGACCATAAGTGTTGACGAGATCGGAAATTAGTATATCTAAGAGTTAGTACATCTTCATGGGGTCCCTTGTTCCAACATTTAAGATAGGGAATCACATTTTATGTCTCGTTTCTAGCATACTTTTCAGAGGGCACTGCGTACACAGGTGCTTCTGAGCACATCTTACCACCCTCTGACCAGTGGCTAGTCAGAGCGTACAATACAAGTGCTATAGAACATGATACGTGCATCTGTCCTAGACTTTGGGGGCTCTTGGGAGAAGCACATACCCATAATCATGTTTTCCTGCAATAATTGTTTTAAGAAAACTATTAAGATGGAATATTACAAGGCACTATATGGTAGGCCATGCCGATCACGCTTATGTGGGTTGGAGATAGGTGAGGCATCTTTACTAGGACCACATATCATGCATGAGACTACAGAGCTTTTCAAGTTGAATAATAAGAGGATAGCTACTGCACAGCCTCATCAAAAATCTTATGCTGATCTCCAGAGACGAACCATTGAGTTCATGGTCGGGGATCAGGTTTTCTTGCGTGTTTCACCGAGGTTGGGACAAAGGTGGATCAAGAGACAGGTTAATCTTTCAATGAGTAATGTTGGGCCATTTGAGATTCTAGAGATATTCGGGCTGATTTCCTATCAGTTTAAGTTACCCCAAAGGTACCAGTTCATACATGAGGTCTTCCATATATCTTAGTTGCGCTATTATCACTCAGACTCATCTCACATTTTTCAGCTTGAGGAGGTCTAACTATAGGTCGATTCACCCATTAAGGAGCAAGTGATTCATATTGTGGATAAGAGCATGATGGTTATATGATGTCGGTCAGTTCCTCTCATACGGATGTTATGGCAGCATGGCCGAGTGCAGGACGAATCCTGGGAGCTTGAGACTGACATATGTGCTTAGTGGATAGAATTGTTCTCAGGTATATCTTCACCACCCTTGGAAGGGAAATTAGGGATGAATTTTTTTAAGGGGGAAGTTTGTAAGAACTTGGTTCTTATTCTTGAGGTATGAGTTTCTTCTTTTCCTTTCATTCCTTTAGTGATTTTGAGAAAATAAGGAAAATTATAGAAAATCCTATGTTTAAGGGTACACACCATGTAGTTTTCCACACACCGTGTACATTGATTGTGTGGGACAAGAATACAGGGCGTGTAGGCTTATCAGCGATTCAGGGTGTAAAAAATAACTACACGCCATGTACTTTGTAATACACATTGTGTAATCAGTCGGTAGGTGAATAGTAAGGAGGTGGAGAGTTGCCATCAGATGAATAGTAAAAAGAATATTACACACCTTGTACTTAGTAATACACATCGTGTAATCAGTCAGGAGATAAATACTTAAGAAGTGGAGAGTAGCCACCACTGAACAGTTAAAAAGAATGTAATCACTGTGTAATTGAAAGTACATGTTGTGTAGTTATGGTTTATCATTAAAAATATTAAGTATCCTCCTCATATAGCAGAGGAGGCAGAAAACTCACCTAGAGCACAGGAGATAAGGCCAAAGCATGGAGGAGTTCCCGATCGCACGCTGGAACTCTGATTCTTCCACCACCGATCTCCTTTGAACCGCACAGGTAAGGTCTTCAATCTTATTGAGTCTTTCCTTCCAATTAGTTTCCTTATGGATGTTATTTGTGTTTGAACGGTAATATGTTTATCTCAGATCTATTTCGTTCTTAGTTGTTTAGAGAGGCACCTTTCACATGTATCGATCAGAGGAGATTGAGGTAGGTGTTCTTGTTTTCAATTACAACTAGAGAGTTGATTTGGGGAACCATTTTGTCACGTGCCCATGTTTAGGGTGTTTTGTGGTTGAGACCATGACTTTAAAGATACCTAGATTGCATAGTTAAACTAATGAATAAATGTAAACTGCTGTTTGGGATCATTGATTTGATATAGGGCCACCCCGTGGGTGCATTTCACTTGTTTATCCATTTTTTCAGGATACCTGTGGGTATGCCGTGATAATATCATGTTTTGGGCTTTCATGAGAGGAAACTTGTATGAATTGCTTGTTTGTGCATTGGGAATGGCCCAATTACTTTTTTTCCTATGGATTCGATAAGGGTAGTGTTTTTTTAGCCAAAGTGAAACGTTTCCTATGTCTGAGGGTATTAACTTCAGTGCCAGAGGGAAATATCGTGTACACATGATGGAGATATATGTTATTCTTGTTGGGATTTGTAACACCCCGATCTTCCACGATACGCTTCTCATTCAATAATACAATAGCTTGCATTATACGCAACTTCGAGTTCTAAAACATCGCGACAAATCAAAGTAGCCGTTATGAATAGTAATAACCACTTTTTAAAATTATATAAATTTTATATTTCAAAATGGACTTCATTTTTGTATTCCTAATATTGAAATTAGCCTATGTTGAATTTTTTGTAATTTTCTGAGAACTTCAAAATTTTTATGAATAGTGAAAAATACTTAAAACAACTTTTTTAATCAAAATAATTCATAGTGATAAATTATACTATTGAGGGGTTTTAGTGTATAATTAGAATATATTTTTACCATTTTATCCAATGGTGGTCATTATAATTAATTTAACATTGAAATTGGACATAAACAATTGCCAATCTTTTGATATAAATTGTTTCTTAAAAACACGCTATTTGTTGTGACAGCGGGAATTAATTATAAAATTAATTAATGCAACTAATATGTTTGGAATTTTGTAAAATAGACATCATTTTTGAATTCGTAATATCGATTATAGCTTAGGGTGAAATTTGGGCCTTATTCTGAAAAACTTCAATTTTTGATGAATAGTGAAACCACTAAGTGGTAGTTAAATAACTGATTTTTCGTTTAAATGAAATATTACCACTTCTGTGATTTGATTTTCAAAAATCCGACATACATGGTTGTCATTAAGAAGTAAAATGTGGTTCAATGAGATCAAAATAATTTTTTGGTGAATAGTAACTTTTAAGTTCTTAATCGCGATTAGAGGTAATTAGTGTAGTTTAAGGTAAAAACAATGTTTTATTAATATGATATGAGCTTGACACTTGTCCTACTCCTATTGGATGAGTCATGGCCGACCAAGACAACCCATGGGTCAACTTGGGGACCCCATGGAGCCACTTTAGTTGGAAAATGACATTAATATATATTTATTTAATGTTGAAATTAAATTGACACAAACATGAGTTTTTTTACTAAAACAGTTTTTCAGTGGGGTTACACAAGTCCAAATTTTGATTATAAATATTAATTAGAAATCTAAAAAGATTTCCTACATCATAGTATTTTTTTTATAATTTTTAGACATTAAATAAATTAAATTATTTATGACATCATGATGATGTAGTGATGACCTCATTATTTAACGATTTAAATAAAATGGGAAGATAATGCAAAATCCAAGGCTTACACTTGTCCAAAGCCAATTGGATGAGGAGATTTCGAACCCTTATCACCTTATCCTCGAATTATATAAGTGTGGGACCTTTAGAATCCGAAAAGCATTGTGAAATAGTGTAACATTTCAATCTTTCCAAAAGTGCCCCTCCTCTCCACTTATAAAATCCCCCCACCTCTCCCACCTCATTTACACTTTCAAGCCATTTGGCTCGGCCAACCTCTGCCCAAATACTCTCCCAACTTCCCCCTCTTACTCCTAGAATCCTCACTTTGGACAGAACTCTTCCCAAGGAAGCCTTTGGCTCAAATCAAAAAGAGTTACCCGATTTTGAGGTAATGTATTTTTTAATGTTGTTTTGTTTTATTTTTCTTCTCCAACCCCCTAAACTCTTTTCATTCATTTCTTTTGTAACAACAACAGTATCCTCAATATACTAGGATGTTGTTATAAGAAGGATTCGAGCTACACTTACACACACCTACATCTAATGGTTAAAGAACATACGGTTTCTATGGATGGCGAATTTCTGCCTCACGAAACGATGATTGTTCAACACTCATATAACACCTTCAAAGGTGGCCATTAAGATGTCACTATATTTATATATGATATATAATGTGTTTATTTTTTACTTATGCTTCTGTATTTCTCATTTATGGCTTACTTTATGATTTCCATTATGGGTAAAACGCGATAATTTCATTTTAGGAAGTGCGGACTACCGCCCCCTCAAAGTGATTTGAATCGTTAATGCCATATGTGGGATGTATAAAGGATGGAGTAAATGGTATTATACACTATATTATACTGGAATTTTATTATACATTTATATCATTATGATTTAGTTCCATTAAATATGAAATTGAAATGAAAGTAGCGTTCATGCGTACGTACGGCTTACCGTCTCCATGAACGGTGCATTTCATTTCTTACCTCTAAATGTTACGTAATATTATAAATGAATGTATATACTGGATATATAAGATATATATGACATCTAAATCATGAATATAATTCTGGATATAATGGATATTTCACCACATAAACAACTTGTAATTATAAGAAGCTTATTGTTGACTCAAGTACCAAAGATCGACAAAACGACCGTTATTAACTTAAATAATTAAATAATGTTCATATCATTGTAATAAGTGATATAATAAGGATAATGAAATTAAAAATGGTTCTTAATAAGGTATATATTATCTCTAGTTTATTATTCAGGAGGTTAAAGAACGGTTGAGTCAAGTCAGACACGAGGTAAGGGAATTTCTTAACCCAACTTCCATTCTTTGGGTTAATCTCCTACTTTCAAATTATGTCATGATGTTATTATGTCCTATTTTGTATTTTTACTTTCTTTATGTGTACCTATAGTGAATACACATAATAGATCTATTTTATTTTAAAAATGATCTTTTTAAGGACTTCGTCTCAATCTCCTTTCATTGAGGCATATTTGGTTTTATACACAACCTTCTTTTATACGATGTATAAACCCCTTTGACTTTTACGTTTATTCAAAAGGAATCTTTTTTATACGAAGCGTTTTGCTAAACGACAAAAGGGAATGTTTTTCTTTCCGTACATATGTGGCGACAACGACTTCTCCACCGCCGTGACCATTATTTGAGTTTCAGCTTCCTCTACAAGCCATCATTTTCTTTTTTAATGAAAAATAAATACAAAGTTTTAACATTCTTTTATTTTGGTATTGAACATGGTTTTGAAAGCGTTTTTATTATATCAATGTGTTGTATTGATATCTTGTGATTGAAATGTGGAAATGTTATGTTTCCTTTATGCATGTTTTATGTGATACGATTATGTTATGGTTTATGATATGTTTAAACCTATTCATATGAGGAATGTATTGGACTTAATATGTGACGGGTGGAGCCCGCTATAGCTCCTCGATGCATCGGTAGGTCTCATGAGACAACTAGACGTGGAATTGGCCGAGGCCCTTTCCCAATTTGATTTATGGTTTTGGCCGAGGCCTTAATCATTTTAGATGTCTTGGCCGAGGCCTTGACAAAATGTTTCAGAATGTCCGGCATTATACATTCCCTCATTATGAAAGTGGTTATTGATATTGCATGTGATTATTCGGCCAGTAGAATATCCATGTGAAGAAGTGAATGGCATTATCTCATTTTACTTTTGCCATATTATGTTGAAGTTCAAGTTTAAAAGGCTTTTGTTTTAGTTATACATTGCCTTAAATGTTAATGTTTATTTATGAAAGCTTCCGCAATATTGTTATCCTTACTGAGCATCTGAGCTCACCCCTTTCAATGTTTTAATGTTTTCCAGGATTTGAAGAAGTATATTATGAATGACCTGCAGGGATAGTCTGAGGGGATATGAAGACAATATGTTGTTGTTGTTTTGGTTTACTTTATGATGTAATGTAACGTTTACAAATGTATCTATTGTTTCCAAGGCTACTAAACTAATCGGTATTTCGAGACTTGATCTTTTGTGATCATGCCAATGTTACGAAGTAATGCACCGACTCTGGGTAGCTGGGGTCGGGGCGTTACAGTTGGTATCAGAGGCAGTTTAGTACTAACCTTGGAAGCTAGAATTAGATAAACTCTGATTAGAGCACATAGCCCAAAGATAGACTTTGAGGATTAGTATAGAAGAACTTTCTAGAATTTTGTTATTGAAGAGATTTTGTGAGTTTTCCGAGCAATACATCCCTGTCTGGATATGAGCAGGTAGAGGCGGCTCTGGCACAGATGTACCTAGGGGTAAAACCCAAAAACACCGCTTTGAGCTAGACTCGAACGGGAACAGGTGCACGACAACGGGCCTTACTGCACTCTTGGTTACGACACTCCCGGGGGATATGCTTAGGATAATTCTCATTTTATTTACAAACCACTATGAAGGGTTATGAGTATATACTTACTCAAAGAAAACATTTCTTTTTATGATTATGGATTATATCCATAAATAGTTCAATTTATGTAAAGTGTTTTACAAGTATGGAATTATGTATTTTGATTCATAAACTAATCTAGTTTATGCCATTGTTTAGAAATGGCGCCTAGTGGAAGGAATGGAAACCGTATCAATGCACGAACTCCGTGTAGGGATTGCCCTCCTGATCAAGATAATTATTGTGGATCTGGAGATACAACTGGTGCTGATCAACTTATTACCATACTGGGACAACTCACTCAGGTTATGAATAATAACCTTACTCGTATGGAGCACCCTGATCCGCAACGTGGAGGATCAATGTTAGACCGGTTCATGAGGCAACAACCACCAACCTTCAATGGGAGTACAAATCCTATAGTAGCTGAGCAATGGATAAATTCCTTAGAGAAAATATTCCATGCCTTAGGGAGTAGTGAAAGGGAGAAGGTTGTCATGGCAGTTTACCGCCTCACTGGAGATGCCGATCAATGGTGGTCATTGATTCAAAACATGAAGGAAGATGATGAAGAATCAAATATGGAATGGAGGGATTTCAAAGATCTGTTTTTAGAAAAATACTATCCTCGTGACCATCGAGCAGATATGGAAAGGCAATTTCTGAGTTTGAGGCAGAAGGAGGATGAGAATGTCGCAAAGTATGAGGCTAACTTTACAAGGTTAGCGAGGCATGCTGCCGATTATATACGTAACCCAAGGAGTAAGATTGATCATTTCTTTGATGGGTTAAAACCATTTCTCCGTCGAGCTTTAGTATCACAATCCTTCTCATCATACGAAGATATTGTCTCATGTGCTATCAAGACAGAAAACGAATTCTCTAAGTCTTATGACAACAAAGTAAAGCAAGAGAAAAAGAGAACGGTGGAACAAGAGACAGATAAAGGGAAAAAGGGAAAGAATGATTTTCCATTATGTGATAATTGTGGGAAGAATCACCCTGGTACTTGTCTAAAAGGAATGGGAGTTTGTTATAAATGTGGAGAAAAGGGTCACCAGGCTCGTGATTGCAAGGGAAAGAAAGTGGCTATTAAAGTTGAATGCTACAATTGTAGAGAAATGGGTCATTATGCAAATGAATGTCCTAAGTGTCAGGGAAACTTACCTTAGAAAAGGCCAAGGGATCAAGGACAATCTTATGCTGTTACTACAGTTGAAGCAGAATAACTAATGTATTGGTGCTTTTGGACTCAAGGATTATATTCTGGTTATAAGAATAATGTAATATATATATATGGATTGTACTGCAGTACTTTTTGATTTCAGTAAGGTTTTAATATGATTAAGGTAATCATATTTTTAGTATGCGACAATAAGAGAAACTTTTCTTTGTTTTGGGAATCTGATAAATTGATTTTGGAATTTAGAGACCTTTTAGAGAAAGTCTGGACGGAGGTATTTTGGATAACTATTAAGGTTGGAATGGATTAAGTGGAACTTTGGATAGTATTGTTTAAGGCTAAAAAATTTATGAAGATTATTTTTGGAATATTATGATACTATAGGACAACCTGCAGGGTGGGGCATAACCCGTCACGTCGGACAAAGCTGGAGGAATCGAACCCACAATCATAGTGCGACAGGCCTTTATTTCCTACCACTAGCCTACAGGAATTCCCTGGTTATTACAATATAATTTTACTAATCTAAATGGTATGTGTTAACATTTGGAACCTTATACAATTAGGATAATAATAATATTTTTGAGTTCTATTATCTTTTTGAGTGAAAGATGAGTTGAAGGTTGAAACACTAATTGTCAAGCATAAATATATATATACCTATCTCTTATTCAATGAATAAATTAATTCTTAAACTTTAGTAAAGGGATATTAAAACAAAAAATGTGTTATCCTAATACCTTATGTCTTGTTGAACTGATGATATTTTAAATCAACATAGATTGAAGGCTTTGAGGCCCTCAATTTGACAGTTGATTGTGATTGATGTCCTCAATCACTCCCTACAAATATTTACGTTTTTCCTCCAATTATATGTCTTTAATTTCCACCAATGTTCTCCTTATCGAGATCATAATTTGGTGGTGACTTTCTTATTTCCATTTTCCCTCTTATTAAGGCTAAATTTTATTAACCTTATTTCCGATGTGGGTTTTCCACAAAGGTATTTTCTATTTTCAACCTCTTATTTTTAAAGAAAAATATCAAATTGCGAGGACGCAATTTATTGAAGGAGGGGAGAATGTAACACCCCGAGCTTCCACGATACGCTTCTCATTCAATAATACAATAGCTTGCATTATACGCAACTTCGAGTTCTAAAACATCGCGACAAATCAAAGTAGCCGTTATGAATAGTAATAACCACTTTTTAAAATTATATAAATTTTATATTTCAAAATGGACTTCATTTTTGTATTCCTAATATTGAAATTAGCCTATGTTGAATTTTTTGTAATTTTCTGAGAACTTCAAAATTTTTATGAATAGTGAAAAATACTTAAAACAACTTTTTTAATCAAAATAATTCATAGTGATAAATTATACTATTGAGGGGTTTTAGAGTATAATTAGAATATATTTTTACCATTTTATCCAATGGTGGTCATTATAATTAATTTAACATTGAAATTGGACATAAACAATTGCCAATCTTTTGATATAAATTGTTTCTTAAAAACACGCTATTTGTTGTGACAGCGGGAATTAATTATAAAAATAATTAATGCAACTAATATGTTTGGAATTTTTTAAAATAGACATCATTTTTGAATTCGTAATATCAATTATAGCTTAGGGTGAAATTTTGGCCTTATTCTGAAAAACTTCAATTTTTGATGAATAGTGAAACCACTAAGTGGTAGTTAAATAACTGATTTTTCGTTTAAATGAAATATTACCACTTTTGTGATTTGATTTTCAAAAATCCGACATAAATGGTTGTCATTAAGAAGTAAAATGTGGTTCAATGAGATCAAAATAATTTTTTGGTGAATAGTAACTTTTAAGTTCTTAATCACGATTAGAGGTAATTAGTGTAGTTTAAGGTAAAAACAATGTTTTATTAATATGATATGAGCATGACACTTGTCCTACTCCTATTGGATGAGTCATGGCCGACCAAGACAACCCATGGGTCAACTTGGGGACCCCATGGAGCCACTTTAGTTGGAAAATGACATTAATATATATTTATTTAATGTTGAAATTAAATTGACACAAACATGAGTTGTTTTACTAAAACAGTTTTTAAGTGGGGTTACACAAGTACAAATTTTGATTATAAATATTCATTAGAAAGCTAAAAAGATTTCCTACATCATAGTATTTTTTTAATAATTTGTAGACATTAAATAAATTAAATTATTTATGACATCATGATGATGTAGTGATGACCTCATTATTTAACGATTTAAATAAAATGGGAAGATAATGCAAAATCCAAGGCTTACACTTGTCCAAAGCCAATTGGATGAGGAGATTTCGAACCCTTATCACCTTATCCTCGAATTATATAAGTGTGGGACCTTTAGAATCCGAAAAGCATTGTGAAATAATGTAACATTTCAATCTTTCCAAAAGTGCCCCTCCTCTCCACTTATAAAAGGCCCCCACCTCTCCCACCTCATTTACACTTTCAAGCCATTTGGCTCGGCCAACCTCTGCCCAAATACTCTCCCAACTTCCCCCTCTTACTCCTAGAATCCTCACTTTGGACAGAACTCTTCCCAAGGAAGCCTTTGGCTCAAATCAGAAAGAGTTACCCGATTTTGAGGTAATGTATTTTCTAATGTTGTTTTGTTTTATTTTTCTTCTCCAACCCCCTAAACTCTTTTTATTCATTTCTTTTGTAACAACACCAGTATCCTAAATATACTAGGATGTTGTTATAAGAAGTATTCGAGCTACACTTACACACACCTACATCTAATGGTTAAAGAACATACGGTTTCTATGGATGGAGAATTTCTGCCTCACGAAACGATGATTGTTCAACACTCATATAACACCTTCAAAGGTGGCCATTAAGATGTCACTATATTTATATATGATATATAATGTGTTTATGTTTTACTTATGCTTCTGTATTTATCATTTATGGCTTACTTTATGATTTCCATTATGGGTAAAATGCGATAATTTCATTTTAGGAAGTGCGGACTACCGCCCCCTCAAAGTGATTTGAATCGTTAATGTCATATGTGGGATGTATAAAGGATGGAGTAAATGGTATTATACACTATATTATACTGGAATTATATTATACATTTATATCATTATGATTTAGTTCCATTAAATATGAAATTGAAATGAAAGTAGCGTTCATGCGTACGTACGGCTTACCGTCTCCATGAACGGTGCATTTCAGTTCTTACCTCTAAATGTTACGTAATATTATAAATGAATGTATATACTGGATATATAAGATATATATGACATCTAAATCATGAATATAATTATGGATATAATGGATATTTCACCACATAAACAACTTGTAATTATAAGAAGCTTATTGTTGACTCAAGTACCAAAGATCGACAAAACGACCGTTATTAACTTAAATAATTAAATAATGTTCATATCATTGTAATAAGTGATATAATAAGGATAATGAAATTAAAAATGGTTCTTAATAAGGTATATATTAACTATAGTTTATTATTCAGGAGGTTAAAGAACGGTTGAGTCAAGTCAGACACGAGGTAAGGGAATTTCTTAACCCAACTTCCATTCTTTGGGTTAATCTCCTACTTTCAAATTATGTCATGATGTTATTATATCCTATTTTGTATTTTTACTTTCTTTATGTGTACCTATAGTGAATACACATAATAGATCTATTTTATTTTAAAAATGATCTTTTTAAGGACTTCGTCTCAATCTCCTTTCATTGAGGCATATTTGGTTTTATACACAACCTTCTTTTATACGATGTATAAACCCCTTTGACTTTTACGTTTATTCAAAAGGAATATTTTTTATACGAAGCGTTTTGCTAAACGACAAAAGGGAATGTTTTTCTTTCCGTACTTATGCGGCGACAACGACTTCTCCGCCGCCGTGACCATTATTTGAGTTTCGGCTTCCTCTACAAGCCATCATTTTCTTTTTTAATGAAAAATAAATACAAAGTTTTAACATTCTTTTATTTTGGTATTGAAAATGGTTTTGAAAGCGTTTTTATTATATCAATGTGTTGTATTGATATCTTGTGATTGAAATGTGGAAATGTTATGTTTCCTTTATGCATGTTTTATGTGATACGATTATGTTATGGTTTATGATATGTTTAAACCTATTCATATGAGGAATGTATTGGACTTAATATGTGACGGGTGGAGCCCGCTATAGCTCCTCGATGCATCGGTAGGTCTCATGAGACAACTAGACGTGGAATTGGCCGAGGCCCTTTACCAATTTGATTTATGGTTTTGGCCGAGGCCTTAATCATTTTAGATGTCTTGGCCGAGGCCTTGACAAAATGTTTCAGAATGTCCGGCATTATACATTCCCTCATTATGAAAGTGGTTATTGATATTGCATGTGATTATTCGGCCAGTAGAATATCCATGTGAAGAAGTGAATGGAATTATCTCATTTTACTTTTGCCATATTATGTTGAAGTTCAAGTTTAAAAGGCTTTTGTTTTAGTTATACATTGCGTTAAATGTTAATGTTTATTTATGAAAGCTTCGGCAATATTGTTATCCTTACTGAGCATCTGAGCTCACCCCTTTCAATGTTTTAATGTTTTCCAGGATTTGAAGAAGTATATTATGAATGACCTGCAGGGATAGTCTGAGGGGATATGAAGACAATATGTTGTTGTTGTTTTGGTTTACTTTATGATGTAATGTAACGTTTACAAATGTATCTAGTGTTTCCAAGGCTACTAAACTAATCGGTCTTTCGAGACTTGATCTTTTGTGATCATGCCAATGTTACGAAGTAATGCACCGACTCTGGGTAGCTGGGGTCGGGGCGTTACAGGAGTCACCTGAGGGATTCGATTATTCTTTCCTGAGGGTATGGATTTTCATGTGTGAGGACAATGTTTACATTGAATATTCATTGTGGTGATTTCATATGTTGTACTTTCCAAGCTACAACACATGCTTGGCATTGATAAATAACTATTAAAAAGGGAAATGTAACTGGTAGAGATAATTACTTTTGTGTACTTCCTAGTTTACCTTATTTTATCATTGCGCACTACTGTTTCACATTTTCACTGACAGTTGGGCATGGGCCATTGGTGGTTTCCTACTATTATTTATTTATCACTCCCTATTTGGGTAATGTCGTGGGCCCAAACAGATTATATTGCTGCAGGTGTCGATAAGGGAAAGGGTCCCTATACAGGTACATGATTGTTGCAGAGGAGTAAGAGAGCATGGGATCGTGCTTAGTCTTGTGATGCTACTGGGTTCTTGTTGAACTATTTTGGTTTTGTTTTGCTCTACTTGTACCTTGTGCTATATTGTATTAGATTGTAGTTAATCCTACTTTGGCTATTTTCTTATAATTAGAGACATACTGCATCATCATATATATGAATTTGGGTTATCTTTTACTTTAGTTTCATTTTCCATTTCAGCTTGATATTGTTTACTACTTCCTCTTTTGTGTGCTATATTTATTTCTACTATTCTACACTTTGACAAATGAGGGCATAGTTTCCCCACTATCAGTCATGGACCCTTACTGATAGTCTGCAGCCTCTCGATTTTGGGTATATGTGCGTGAGGTCACATGACCAACCATGTTGGGGCACCCGTTTTGTGGCACCTGGATCTGGGACATTACAGATTAAGACATACATCACTACACGATGAAGTTAGAAGTGTATTTTCCTTGAGAGACATGACTGCTCATTCAGTAAGGGGCGGAAGTCCTTTAATAAAATTTCCTTATATGATAATAGGGTGATGAGAAAATCATATTAGGAGTAAAAGATAGTTCATAACTACTGATAAATAAAATATTCTATAAAATATTTAAAATTGTTTTAGAGGATATTCCAGTCATATTTTTTTATGAAAAATATTTTTCTTTGGTATAAAAAATATCCAAAGAAGTTTCCAAATTTTTTGAGGGTTTGTCTGTGCCTCTCCCAAATAAAAACAATCTCTACAAAAGGATGATCATATCAACTAATAAATGATGATAAATTGGGGAGTGATCAAGAAAAGTAAATATTATATTCATTACAAACCCAAGATTTATTAATTTTACAAGGTAATTTAGATGGAAAACATAATACAAAATGGTTGAATTTCATACATAAAAAAATCTTATACATAGGAACATTATAAAAGACTACTTAGTACGTGTCGTTAAATGATTCTTTGGTGATGCAAACCCAATGTTGATTATTTTAAGAGAAGATCTAATATGGGAATTTAAACCTATTAATTTTTAGATAATGAACATTTCATCCTTTCCTAATCGATTTCCTCGAGTACAACACTCATTGAACTCATTTACATAGCTGAATTATCTCTATTTTATAGAATAGACACCTTTGATATTTTTTGGAATCTTTATTTCTATTCCATTTTTATGAGGTAGTGATATTTTCCATCTACCACACATTGATAAGGTTTTCACCCTGTCCAAGTATGTCTTCTAGATATTAACCTTTCATTTTCCCTAATGGATTATTTTACCCAAATGGATCAATTAATTAAATGTATTTACCTAATAGGGCTCAACCTAAATCTATATCATTGAGAATTCATGATCATCAAGTAACATATGGTGTCATCCCCACGAATTAACCTAGATTATCCTCTACATAGAGCCAAAAAATGATCATTGAATGATAATCCCCACACTTAATAAATTAAAAGTAATTTTTTGTTTTGTATCTTTATTCACTTGACCGAAAGTAAAAAAAATAATGATAGTTTTCTCATGACCATAAAAGTTATATCATTGTTCTTTATTACACTACCTTAAAATAAACCTCATTGGTCTGTAATATATGAATTTAAATTGTAAAACAATGGAAATCATCGAAAAACCTTAAAATTTATAACATTACATATAATATGGATTTGATGTTTGATATCAAATATTGTGTGTTTAAAGTCCCTTCATTGGGATAAAAAAAGAAACAGCATTTATGTGCCAAATACCTATATCATGGGACATTCCACCACGTTTATAAAATGAAAAAATGTTCATAGGTAATATAAAATGTCAACATTCTATGATGTATGACTTTAAAAAACTATTTAAATTATAATTATCATAACCATTTATATTATATTTGGTTTTATAAAAACATTTTATTTCTTTCCATTAAAATTGTTTATTACTAATCAACTAATTTCATCAATGGGAAACTAGTATTCTTACCATAAAATATTTCATGAATATCATTAAATTTATATTAGACACCCATACTAGACACAAAACACCTATGTGTGATAACTAGACCTCCAATCTTCTTGATTTCAACCTATTATCTACAATTCAAACCAATTATTAATATAGAAAACAATTATTGGAAAATATTCCATTAGTTTATAACCATCAATATAGATAAAAGGATCTATTCTTTGTAAACAATTTTTTCTACCAAGATCCCTATATTGTTAAAAAAATTCTTTGGATTGAGATCCTTCTCTTGGTAAAAATATCATTAATTAGATATCCTAATCACAGTAACAAATACGTTGAGTAAACATCATTATATTTGTAACAAAATTCATTATTTTCCACCTACTATTAGTAATTGATTCTTTAACATAATATCCTAATCATCATGATAGAATCATTGAAACAAGATCTTATCAATGGTCACAAATGTTAAGAGTTGATAGCATCATCTTTTTATAAGATTCCTTGTGTCGAGATCCACCTATTGGTAAAAAACAACCTCACTAAATATCATCATTTTTTAAATAAATATCTTGGTTCAATATCATTTTATTGGTTTCAAATATCCTTAATTAAAATCCTGATCTCGATAATAACTTCTACTACATAGGAATCTCCTCTAGTTAAAAAAATCACTAAGCCGAGATCCACCTATTTTTAATAAGTAACTTGATCTAATATCCCCCTTGTGGTAAAATATTCAAGGATTTGAAATATTCTTATTAATAAAAATTACCTTGAGTTGGGATCCTCTACTTTGTATCCAAATCATTCATTATTTGTATAGTTTTTTATTATAAAATCCTATGTCATTATCCTTTGATTGGGTATAGAAAAAGACATGGGTTGGAATTCCCTGCTTAGTAACAAAATTATTGATTTGAGATATTCATATTGAAGAAATACTCTAAAAGATTCATTGTATCAAACAAATATTTTAATTTAAGATCAACATGTTTTATAGTATATATGGAATTTCTAAACTTATCTTAAAAATCCATAGCATATATTATTTAAATATGACAGTTATAACCAACCCATTATATTTGAATTTATGTCTATGAGTAAATAAATTATTAAACTTATATAATATTATAAATTAATTTATATTAATTTATATGTTTTATGAAAATAATTATATATTTTTAAAGAAGTGATTTTATTCATAATAAATCCATTTTTCGAAAATGATTTTTAATTATTTTTTGAGAAAATAATATCATTAATTTTACCCACTTTGAAAAATTAATATAACAATAGTAAACTCACTTTTATACTCATAATATTATTATTATCTTATTTTTATTTTTTGGAATAATTCTTAAATAATTTATTTTCTAATTAATAGTGTAAAATGTGGCTTTTTATTAAATGTTCCAGAATCCATTTTTTATTTTTTAATTGTCACTTTTTGTTAACTCAGAACCTGACATAGAAAGCCACATGTAAACGCATATCCCACATATACATAAACCAATACACACTATAATCAAAACACAAAGATAAAACATTCAAATTTTATAAATAAAAAATCAAAAATACCTCAGTACCCAACCTCTAGCTTACCCACCTCAATCCACAAACCATCACCAATAACTAGGATACCCCAAACCAAGAAAATTAGTTATGTTAGTGCCTTCATCCATCCCATGCATCATAATCTTAACCATACTCAATTCCATACAAGGTACTGTGATCATTCAATGACATCCACTTCATCAGAATCCACCGCCATAACAACGAAATATCTAATCTTCAACTTCATAACCATAGTCAGCAATTGAGAAATAAATCTACCATCATGAATAACATGATCGGTTTCTATTAGAACCTAGAATGAAAAAAACTGAAAACCAAAGATGAAAAATGATTTGATGATAACACTGAGAATGAAAAACTAAAAAAAAATTCCATATAACAAGAAATAATCCCCATTTTCAAAGACATTTCCACACTGAATGTTGCTATCAGCAAACATAGAGAGAACTAATTCCATTATATGTTTGTTTTTTTATTTAAATTTTCTACATTTAGGAATTTAATTTGAAAAAATTTATTACATATTTTCAATTGTAAGGATTAAAATTATTTATTAATTTTATCATAATTTATAATAATAATAAATAGTAAAAACAATATAAAATTTTATACCAGTAATAACGTCAAGTAATGTTTACCACTGATTAAACTAAATAGATGATGGGTTTAATGAACTAAAAATGTATCTAATTTTAATTGTCTAGCCATATTTTTACCATATCTCATATTTATTTATGAAACATTCAATTTTTTAGTGAAATGCTCACGATGTTTACATTTGTAATAATTTATGTAATGTAAGAGTATAACATACTTTGGAGATTTATGGAGGACTATCATATCAAGATCCTGGAGTGCTCGTGGCAATTACATAGGCACAGATACTCAAGTGCTCATATAACTCTCCACATTGGTGGGGGATTTCCTTACCTTATCCCTTCCCCAAAGACACAACCTCTTCCTTTCATACCTTTTTCAAATCCAGAATTCCTACCCCCATTTTTATGGATCCCGATATGTTTGATAGTCCTATATCTATATCACAGATCACATCATCTCTTTCTATTTCCATCAAAGTTAAGAAATTACACATATATTAATAACCAAAATTTTCTAAATTTATTTTGGAAATGTCTCCCCTTGATTCATTATTTTGAATGACTAATTTTTGAGTCATGGGGTTTTCAAGATCATGTTGTTGTTTGACTTATTGATTGAAGGCATGTCATGATTCTGTTTAGTAGGATAGATGATCTCGTTATTTATTGGTCTAAGGATCACCGATGATGCCTAGGGTCCTTCCTCTACATTTTTTAGATGGATCTTTACATTCCACTACATCGTGACTCTCGAACCACTTCAATCTACGTAAGTTTCTTTACGATTTTCTTACCTTTCCAAAATCCACCCATTTTTTATCTTATTGATAATCTTGTTTGTCACTACATGGTATCTGATACCGGAACTGAAGCTATTTTTAATCCCATATGTCCTTGAGTTTGTGTAAAGGTTGATGTCTCCAAAACACCGGTAAACTATAAATGGAATACTGATGGTAATGAGTTCGGATGGAGGCTGGTGGTTCACTTTGAGTCGTGGATTGACTTCTATGCATCTTGTTTTAGGCTTCTCCATCCTACCTCAGTTTTTTTCAAGTGTTCATGGAGCATGAATGTGCAAGATATGTGGATGTCACCATCTATTGTCTACGATGGCTTGGTAGTGGTGCGTCTGAATCATTATTTTGGGGATCAAAATGAAAGAATCATGATGGATACTTTCACACTAGTTTCAGAGCCTTGGGTTGCAGGCATTTTCAACAAGTTAAAGATAGACCTGGGTGATAGGCCCACTAGGACTGTAGATCATGAAGGTGGTACTATGATCCCTTTCTATACTAATGCTTCTGGTAAGAATCAGACTTCATTTGATCAGGTGGGGTTTGCAAAGGATACACCAAGAAAGGAAACTAAATAAATTGTGGGAATGTTTTGGCTTTCCAACTAGTATGCGTTGTTAGTCATTGATGAATAAACCTATAAACAATGTGACTCACAGTTGGTCTTTGGGAATGAATTGTGGTAAGGCCATGGATTCTATAAAGAAGAATATTTGGATGATGACTTGAGTGTACAGTAGGCTGTGGATGGTGTTGATCTTCATGTTGAGTATCCTGAGGCTGCGAAGAACAGTTCCACAATTCATAATGAAGTGAATGTAAAGGATGAAATAAGGGAAGAGTTTCATGAAGTTCATTAAATTTTGGAGCACAGACAATGTTTATCCTAGATTGATCATAATAGTAAATTCCAACTAATGAGAGGAGGGAATATTCGTGCTTCACGGGGTGATTTGTGCTGAGAGAATGATGGATGTCAAAGTTATGTCTCGGTGCACATCCATAGAAAATGGGGAGATGCCTCTGATAGGGATAGGAAAAATTATAATGGATTTTTCAAAACATCCTATTGTGATTTTCAATAAGATGAAAAGAAGAAGATGCCTGAAAGTGAAAGAATCATGACTAATCCACCATGGATAATGCCAAAAAAGACTATTATGACATGTTAAAGCTGGTATCTACCAGGTCCTCATAAAATAAGGAAAGAGACGTTGTCCCAAATGAAAATTGTATAAAATTCAAGGAGAATATATATTTGGAGAAATTGAATCTTAGAAAAAAGTATTTGAGGTTCTTGAAGTAATATGAAATGAACAAAAAGGTGGTAATCAACTACTACTAAAAAAGCACCCTATTATGGATGTGGCGATGAGACTTATTTCTTTGATATGCAGTTGTCTCTTTCTGGTTGGGTGTGTGGATTGGATATGGACAATCTATCTACCCTCATCATTTTCTTTCATGTTTTTCTTTTTATTTTTTACATTAATAAATGATCAGGGGTTTTCCTCTGACCGAACTATCATGGTAATTAAATTAAACAAAAAAAATCACTCTCTTACTACTAATAACATCATATGTGTTCAAATTGGGATAAAAATGTAGCAGGTTAAATTATAAATAATCATTTTAAGTAATATAATTTTTCTTTATCATGTTTCTTTAGTTATAATATTTAGTGTTTAAATAATTACCATATATTCTTACACATCATCAACACTATACTTTTTTAATTAATCATGAAATAAAATAAATGACTTTAAAAATATTTTAGGCAATAAAAATTTAATAAATTTATTTATTTTAATTTTTTAGACAGTTATAACCTCTTGGAAGTTTTTAAATCTATTTATTCATATTCAATATATTTATTGATATTTTTATTGTCTAATAAAATAAATAGTTTCAAAATTAAAATTAATAATATTTTATAACAAATAATTATTTATTAACTACCTTTAAATTCATAACAATCATATATTCAACCATGGGAATGGTAATGTATTTATAATATAAACTATGTCCCTTTATTGGATGTTTTTATTTTTATATAAAATTTACTTTTAGCGTAAAGAGTTACAAATTAATCATCACATAAGTGTTTAAAATGTGGGTTTTATCGTTACATTAACTTGTAGAAAAAATAATTTTCCACATGCATAATTTGTTTAATTGATAAATACAATTTCATAATTATATTTAGTTGATCCAATTTACCAATTAAGGATTATTTTTTATTGTTAATGGATTTATTACCTTGGTATGAAGACTTTTTAGAATATTGGAAACTAAAATATTTCAAGTAAAAAATGAGGTTATTGGAATATCTTATTTAAAACAAGTGTATTTTTTCTGGTGTAGGGAGGTTTAAACAACATATTACCTATAATAAATTATTCTTCAAATTGTTTGATCATTTATTTGGAGGTAAATCCAGTTTTTGAATAGTGTTTTGTATTTTAAAATATGACATTGCTTCCAATATATAAAACGATACATCCTCTTTTCCCCTTTCCAAACATCCAAAAAATCTTGGATCAAAAAATCCATTCCAAAAGCCCTTATATGAAACCCAAAACACAACATTGAGTAACTATTTTTATCATAAATACATATTATATAGAAAACTGGTATAAATATAAAGAGGCTCTCTAAAGAAGAGGTATAGATATTGACCAAACCATTTTCTTTTATTTATTCTTCCAAATCCTCCAAATATTATCAACATATGATGAAATAATAACAGTAGTATATTACATATATTTATATGTTTCAATGACAATTTAATAACATATATTCAAAACTGTGTTCATCAAATGATAAATAAAACTATCTACGTGTTCACAATAGACTACCACCTCATGAACAAAGGTATTTATTGTCCATCATCAACCCAGATGGATGGATATAATGATTGTTTTATAGTAAATAAATGATATTTATGAAAAAAAATATACTTATTCAGTTATAGTAACGAATATACCTTCATACAATCCAATCCCTTTAAAATCAATTACATTTTTCATGCGTACGTGTGGACTACCACGTTAATGAAGAGATGTTACTTGTTCTTCATTTTTTATTGACAGTAATAAGAATATATTTAAATAATTTATATTATATAAAAAATATAAAAAAATTATGGTATATTGGATTATCATATATATTTATTTAATTCCATCCACCAAAAAATGGAAACAACATTCATGTTTCAAAAACACCTAACTTATCAATGAACGACATAATATATTTTTCTATCTATATATTTATTGGATGACTATATATATAATGAATGTAGTATATATTTATAAATTTATTAAGATTATTGAGATTAAGAAACCATAATTCATGTACAAGGAACAAAACTACTGGACCAAAACTTATATGAAAAACAAAGCAATTATCACCAAGAATAGTGATTTTAATATACAATTGTAAATAAAGAGGTTGTAAAATCTTGTAAATAAACCTTAAATTGTATGATATAGAGGTATGATATATATAATTATCCATTAATAATTTATTTATAGTAAACCAATATTTATTATATATATTTTTTGAATGTGAATGATGAAAACCTACACTTGAGGTAAAATATTTTCACCAAAATTTTATTTGTACGAGACGAAAGCCATATTTTCCCCTTGTTTTTTTTGAGTATGTACTATCTAGGAATTTATTTTATGATTTTTTTATCAACATTTTTTGATATAAACATCCATTTAAGTTTATATATTTCATGGGAATTTCTATTATAAAGTTACCTAAGTATAAAGGGTTATACATTAAAATCTAATAACTTTTCAGGATTATTTATGATTAAGATTCCAATGATAAAATATTATGTTCTATATGTAAAAAAAACATATGAATATTTTTATAATATTATTTTTTAAAATTATATTTTTAAATTTATTATAATCTCTTTATTTACCCAATATTATGAAATAATGTTTTTATGGAAATGAGACATTACTTGCCACTTCAGTTGAAAATATTTTCTTATTCCAGTAGATGATTTATAATAATGGTTTAATGAATGTTTTTTAATATTATCAATTTATTTTTGGAAGTTATTTTTTCCATTTTTGTAAGTTTTTAAACTGGTTTAAAATTAACCCTATTTTCCTTTTCCAAATAAGGTGTATTTTAATTTTTACTGAAAATGTTACCTAGATAATTTTTTAACATGTAGAAAAAGAATATAATTTCCCAACATCAAGACCAATTAATGGTTTAATGGTTACAAAAAACATTTAAAATTTTATAATAGATGAAAATGGGTTTTCAATATTTGAGAATTTTTTTTAATTTTTGGAGTGATTATCAAACTGTAAGGGTAATTTTTTACAAGAATGTTTTAAGGATAATTTAATGGATTTATTTTCATCAGTGATAAAAGAACCCTGAATTCTACTTATGTTTCTCTAGTGTTATGAATCAATGATACCTCCCCTATTATTTTTATGGACGTACTAGGTCCATTATGAGAAGATTTTTATCAAACCCATATCTTTTCCACGGATAATACTTATTAAAATTTTTTGTTTACACTTATTATGCTAGGATGATTGTTTCATAAAACCTTTTTTCTTTCAATGTGTTATGCTTGTGAAACACATTTATTTTCCAGGGGAAATACTATGATGATATTTTTTATAATCACATTTTATACAATGGGTTATGTTATTATTAATGTTTTATGATCTTATGGAATAAATGTGTATGATTTTTATTATAGGATGGGTCAGACCATAATTATATATCCCTCTAATTCATTAGGTAATAATGTATATATCTTGAGATTAATAGGATTGTAATTATGAGTTAACCAATTTCAACAAGGGACATTTTCCATTATGATAGTATTTAGAGTTCACAAAGATTACTATGATGGATTGGGGAGTGATCCCATTACACTATGATAGTAATGTATATAATTCATGATTACTAATGAATTTTTATTGATTATGTGTATGGAGAAAATCTATGTAATATTCCAAGGGCATTCTATGTGGAATTATATTATTTTATTATTTTATGATTCATGTTTTTTGAACATCCAGGATTTATTCGATTTCATAAATTTATGATATACAATATGCATGGTATGGTCATCCAAATTTTCTTTTAATGTAATAATACTCTTATATTCATGTTATGTTGATATCTCCCCTATTCACCTATGTTGAGAACACAAGCTCGCCCTTTCTTATAGTTCCTTTATCTAGGTTATGGAGAATGATTTTACAAATGATTTGTCTAAGAAGGATATTTACAATAATGAACTCAATGGGGTAATATATAGTTTTCTTTATAACATAATCATTATGTATCTTTTTTCCCAAAGGTATTATACCTATCTGATTCTAGTATGTATCGTTTTGTTGTCTAATGAGTTTTAATCTAATAAGATATAATATAATTTTTATGAAATTTATGGGTATTTATAGGTTCATTGAAAGAAATGTTTATATATCCTTTGGAAATCAGGATTCGAAATTTTAGTGAGAACCCTAAGAATTTTTAAATGTATAGGAACGTATCATGGATTTTTGCTGAAAGGAAGAGTTAGTGGTTTCCATAAACTTAGATCCCAAATTAAATTATATAAGTGGATGCGCCTCTCACATAGTTTTAAGTGGGGTAATAACTCTAAAAATTGAGAATTGGGATTTGACTAGATCGTCACTTGGTGAATGATAATGATCCTTGATAGACACCTTCTTTGACAATCCATGGTGATATTTGTTGTAAATTCACAATCACATTATGAACCATAAAAAAATTATGATGAACAATAACCTATGTTCATCACAATATTTTATAGATTGAATAGATGGTATCACAATCCATTATTTCATGTGGATATAGTTAATTTTTATGAAATAACTTCCATTTTATTGAGGTCTTATGGTGATCAAGTCATTCAAATATTTGGTATGTGGCACCCGAAGTTACTTTACAATGTCTGGTGGATAATGTTTTAGTTGATTTTCAAAATTTAGTGGCCTTATTAAAAAAAATTGGACATTTAATTTGGATCGATGTATATTGGAAGGGTTTATGGATATAAAATTATATAATATCATTATTTTGACTTTGGGTGTTACATATTAGGTTTTAGAGGTTAATGTATTGGATAACATATTAAAACCAATTTGGTTTGGGAAATAATTAAAAAATAGATAGAAATTATTTTCATTTATTTTAGGAACATATGATCTGTTTAAAATTGATTTTAGTTCATTTCTCCGGAAAAATTCTTCATGAATACGCCTCATTTGGTTATGAATGATAATATTGTAGAAGATGATTACATAATGAAATTATAATTATAAGGTAATTATATTTTCTTATTTTAGTATTCTAGATGTAAAATGAACTCATTAATGAAAATAAAAGGTTCTTGACACAAAAATGATATACTATTATAATTATTTCCAATTAGTTAATGGCCATTTCACACCACATTGTTTTATTTTTTTAGTCATTAACATTATCATGATCATTCACTTTATGGGGATCACTGATCTCTCGAACCCTCTATCTCTTTTTGGACATTACACTATTTTTAAATTTATATAACATCACTTCCCATTAATGATTTTCATGTTAAAAACCTAGTTTGGTGTTATTCTAGATGACCTACATAATAACCTTTATCTCTTTTCAAGAGGATTAATTTTAATTGTGTGTATGATGTTTGTTTTCAATAATGATATTTTCCAATATAAAACCCTTGATTGAAGAGATAAATCTAAAATTTTAATGATTCAAATAGTTATCAGGTGGGGGGGGGGGGGTTTAACACATTGATATTTTATAATAAGAATATTGTTTTCTAAAGTGTATTTGACATAAAACCCCAAGAATTAACAATATGCATGATATACTATTTAAATATAACCATCATAACCTAGTAGTTAAATTGGTACTCATGGATTGGATTAACTACATAATAAAATATATATAAATTTTCTACACAATATCAAATTATTGATTAATTCTTAGTAAACAATATATAATTTTTTTTGTGAAGTCATTATATTCATCCAAAATATGTTTTCGTTAAAAATATATTTTCTACCTTTTTTAATAAAGTAATATAATCATTTTTTTAAAGTTTAGAAAATTTATTTTAGAAAATTTATTTTAGAAAATAAAATAAATTTTTTAATTTATGAAATGAATTTTATATTGGGGTGAATTATTAGTATTTATTTGAAATGTTTTATTTTACAATGAATATTTAAACCTAATTTTTTATTTTAAAAGCTATTTATAAATGTATAATAAATTTCTAATTTATTAATTATAATATTATTTAATGAAGAATAATTTAAATGAAATTTACAGATTATATATCTATCTATAAGAACATATATAAATATAATGACCATCACTAGTCCTATAGTAAGTTTAAGACAATATTATTTTTCAAAAATTTATTCCTTAATAACATGTTTTGATATGTTTTTCAGGTATATTATTAAATTTGACTCTTCCACTCTATATATTTATCTTTATCAAATGGATCAAATATTTTGAATCTTCTTAATTAATTTTAGTTAATATGGTCAACATAATTTATTTTCTCTAATGAAAATTAAAAATGAAAAAAAAATCTATTACCACTGTTAAGGGTAATGAGGTTTATCAGTGGAAATACTAAAAATAAAAGAGTTATAACGACCTAAAAATTCATTTATTTTTATTTCATGAGAATATTTAAACCCTATATCATCCATGTTTGGAAAAATTTATATTTTGAAGATATATGGACATGGTTATGACCCTTATAATAATTTGCATTTTGGAAAGGACAACATGTCACTATTTTACAATTAATTATATATCATTTTATCAATTAAGGAATAAAAAAATGATATTTCAGGATATAAATAATATTTTGAAGTTTAAAAGAATTTTTTATCGTGGTAGTTTATTTTTAATTCTTAGAAATTATATAATTACCTTAAATGATTATGCAATGATGATGGATTAATTATTTAATTAAGAAAATAAATATAATTATTTTAAAATATTAAAATGAATATAATATTAATCAATTATTTTCGTCCAATAATTTTTTATATAATTATGACATTTTATAAATGTTTTAAAGGCATTTATTCAAATCTAATCATTTTCCAGATGTATTTAAAATCAAGTTAATTAAATAGGGTAAAAATTATCACTAAAACTATTTTATAATAAATAATGTTTCATTAAGTGATTTAGAATTTCTCAATATCTAATAATATAAAATTTATAAGTAAAATTATTAATAATATCAACAATTCTTCACTTATGGGTGTTTTTTATTTTTATAGGAACATTCTTTATTATGTAAAAAGAAAAATTAAATATTGCTAATGAGGTTAAAAATGTTTTTTTCTTGTTCCATGCTTGTGTTTTAAAATTAATTTTTCATAGACATATTTTTTTTATATGATTAATAATATGTCATATTTATAATTAGTGCTTCAAAATTATATTAAAACTCACTATATTTTTTGTCTTATAGGATAAATTACCTAGGTAAAGGACTAGTTGCTATGGTCAAAACTAAGATGTTAAATGTAAGTAAAATTAACGATTATGAAAATTGGATATTAAAAAAATGTGTATTTTTTAGTGATGTAAGGGTTTATAGAACATATATTTCTTATAATAAATTATTTATTATTTCCTGGAATGTGTTTCTAGAGGTACTTATCATTGTTGAATATTTTTCTCTATTTACAAAAATCTGAATCCTTACAACTTATAAAAGGACACCACCTCTCCTCTCCTCTCTAAAATTTAATATCCTTTCAGCTCATCCAAAAATTTTCCAAATGACTTACATAAATCAATCAACATGACCTATAATCCATAGTTGGATATGAAAAACATTATTGGAAGGTTTTAGTTATAATCCTAGAGAGGCTCTCGAAAGAAGAGTTATTGTTTACTACAATGCAACTTCATTTTATTTCTTCTTACACCACATTAAAATATTATTAACGAATAATTAAATAGTAAAATTAAAATATTACATATACTTAAATAATTTTAAATAATTTTAATTACCTATAACCATCTCCTCCTCCTTAAAAAGGGAAAACAAAAGCGACAATCATGAGTATCACAAACAACAACCTCGAGAACCGATTTAATTTTTTTTCCATCACTATCTCTCATGGATTGATATAATGATATATTAAAATTATATAAATTAAATTAGTGAAATAATTATAAATTATTAATTATAACAACACATCGACCATATTACCTTCCAATCCATTGAAAAACTACAATGTTGTTTATGTATACATGTGGACTACCTTTACCTTGAACTGCTGCAACACATTTTTAATTTTGTTTTCACATGGATAGTAAAAAATATGGATTGAACGAATATATATAACATAAATTAATAAAAATTAATTCCTTAAATTCTAGTTATTATATAACATTTTTTCATTCCATAAATCGTAATAATGGAAACAGCCGTCATGCTTATGTGTGACCTACCATCTTCATGAATGGTGTAATCTATTTTTATATATTTTAATATTATGAATGAGTATATATATTTATATAATGAATTAACATATATATCATTATTAAAATTATATATATTAAATAATATTATTATTATTACAAGGACCCAAACATCCAAACGAAACCAGACATTCAAAATGATTTTTTATCACTTAGGACATTGATTTTATTAAATAATTTTTAATAAATGTTTTAAAAATTTTATTAATAAATTATAAATGTTATGATATATATGATTAATCTTACTAATATATATAAAATAATACTATATTTAATATATAGTATTTTTCTATTGTGTGTGACAATAATTGAGACTTGATGTAAGATATTTCTGTGTCACTTTTATTTCCATGAGACATATGCCAAATTCACTACCTATTTATTATATAATTTGTATCCACTATCTGTTAATGTAATATATAATAATTAATATGATGTTTATAGTATATAGATATTCAAATTTTTTTTATTTCCTGATTATTGTAATTCAGAATTAACCGAAGTGCTAAGGCTTTTATGATACAATAACATTGTTTATCAGGGTTGGTTATGATTATGTTAAAAATGATAAACTATTATAATATATCTCTAAAAAAGCCTAGTATATTGTTATACTCTATTTATTTTTGAAAATGCGTTTTTTCAATTTATTCTACTCTCTTTAGGAACTCAATATTCTCAATGTTTTTTTTAGGGAAGACATACATTATTTCTCTCTTCAGTCGAAACTCCATCATCTTCCATGTCTATATTTTATAATTTTTTGAAGATGGGTTTTAATAATCATTAGTTATTTTTTTAAATCATTGTAACCATTATTTTAATGATTACAAAATGTTTTAAAATTTATCTTCTTGTAACATTCTTATTGAGGTATATTGTACTTTTTAATGAAAATATTAGAGGAATCTTCCTTTTTACATGTACAACATGAATGGTATATCCCAAAATAGTCCCCACTACATTATTTAAAGATTAATTTTCATATTTCAATGTTTATTTTAAAATAATAAATTTTATTTAATATTTAGAAATTTTTTAATTTTTTTATTTTGAGATCAAAAGTGGAAAGTGTATTTCCTTTAAGAATGCTTTTAAAGATCTTGTAGTTGTATTTAAATTCATCAACGAAAAAACCATGATTATAACTATTATCTACTAGGGATATGACCCAATTATAACATCCTTATTATTATGTTTGGATGGATGATGATTATACAACAAGAGGTTTTTGAGACTCGTTTATATTCTGGGTGTTTTTTATGAAACCCAATACATTTTCACTGGTTATCCAATGATGAAATTTTCTATAAATATTTTTTCATTGCATTATTTTATTCTTATAAAACATATTTGTTTTCATATGTTATACTATAATGAAATTTTATGAAACCTACTAATATTATATGGGGTATACTATGAATAATGTTTTGGTCTCTTGTGGAAAAAATGGGTATGATTTCAATAATGTGTTGGGTGTTCCCATAATAATATAAACTTATAATCCATTGGTTAATGACATATTTATAATAAGACAAACCTGAATAAAATGGGTAGTGATCCTAGCTCAGTGAGGGTATTTTTCCACTATGATTGTCTTGGGAGTAAACCTAGGTTATTATGATTGTTATAGAAGTGAAACAACTCTACTATTATTGTCTTAGAAATAATCCTTTTCAATAAATGAAATTATATCCTATACTTATGTGTATGCAACATAATTATGTCATATTCCAATTTAATGATATCTTGCATTATGTTCTTTTCTTCCTTTAAGATTCATATAAAATTAAATGTCATGATTCATGAAATGATTCAAATTTATGATATACAATATGAAGGGAATGTTTTTCAAATGTAATTATCATTTTATTATACTATTAGTCTTTGGTTATATTGATATATCCCCTGTTTACCGATACTAAGAATATTATCTATGAAATTATTATATTTCCTTCTAAAAGTTTATGAATAAATATATTATGCACGATATTTTTCTAAAGGGTTCTAGTTTTGAAAAACTTATTAGGAGATGTTGTAGATCACTTATGATCCATTTGTTTATGTATCCATGTTTCAAAAGATTCTTTAACTATTTGATTATTGCATTGATCCTTCTGTTATCTAATGAATATCCATGAAATAATATAGAATATATAATTAGGAAAATTATGGGACTATATACCCATGTTACCCCCCTAATACTATGATTCTAATTGTTTCATTTACATCATGGTATTATATTGCTTTGGTTTTTTGGTCCTATTCATCAAGAAATTATAATTTTGAGGTTTTTGAGAAATTTTTTACTTTTACTCACATAAATTAGGAGAAACCATAAAATATACCATATAAAATGGGTGTTTTATGTTCATTTTGATCATAAATAGTTCAGTTCATGTCGACATTGCACATTTGAGTTCGAACCGTGCAAGGCTTAGGTTAAATCGTGCAGGAGTTTGGTGTTTTTGAGAGCTAATTCATGGATTGAAAAGGGTTAGGGGTAACTATGCTAAATGTGTCTGAGAGGGTATAGAATCATTATTTACATGTTTTATATTATTTTAAAAAGGTTTCAAAACTGTGAATGTGGATGAGTATTTTCCATTATATTAGGGGAACATGGTAGGTACAAAGTTTAGTAAATCATGTGGCATAACCATATGACTTGATTAGGAATTTTTAATAAAATTCAATTCCCCATTTTCAATTTGAATATAAGAACCCAAAGGGGTTAATTTATTCACCATTTTACATTTCAAATCCTTAGGGAGCTTCAATCCTTCTATTTGAATCCCCTCTTAAACATTGATGATTCTCTTCTAGATTCTTGTGTAAAACCTCATTATGAAAGAATTTCTTATTCTATTCTTCTAGTTCTTAGCTTATTCGCTCTTCATTATATGCATAGGGTTTTTTACCACTTCCTTTGATCATAGATTTATTTCAACTATGATTATTATGGTGTGAAAATGGGTTTTCAAGTCATCTTTATCCTGTATTTAATGCCTCATATAGTTCACACAATGTATAAGAAGGTGATTCAGTCCATTTCCTATTCAGAACACAGGATATTATGATTGAGATTTTGTAAACTTTTTTTTAATTTATCATGTTATTATATTTATTAATTTATTTATTAAATATTTTAAAGTTATTTGTTCGATTACTGAATAGTTTTTTAGGTATTTTTATAGTTATTATAATGTGTATACTATAAATATCGAATAGTTTTTTCTAAAGAGACTAACAATATCTACCAAATTACTATTGGGTTTTTATATGATGATAATAATTTCATAAAACATTAGGATTGATTTATGGGTAATCTTTATTTTACATGGATTAATTCCATTTTTGCAGTTTTATTGGTTTAACTACAAAATTTTTATTATTTTTTATTGTATCTGGTTTATGGTATATATTTTGGACACATCCACTTCCTAGGGATGATAATTTATAATAATGTGTGTAGTGTTGAAATCTATATGTTCATGAACGTGCACATATTTATGTGTCTACGAATATATATAGAAAATATACTAACATCCATTTAAAAAATCATGAATTTCCTAGATGGTTTAATTAGTCCAACATGGTTTTCCAAAGTGGGTTTTAAAGTTTCACTTCCTAAATATTAATTAGTGTCCCATTTGGAATGTTGATAAATGCCTATCAGAAATAAATGGGTTTCAAAAATAATTTTAAATCAAAATATATTAATTTCATTTAAATTTATTATTAATATAAAATTATATGATGAAGTTGGTAGCATAGAATATTTTAATTGAATTTGTAAACCTCCACATATGTTCTCTAATTTATAGAGGGTCATTACATGTGTATATATAGGGAGGTGGGATGAGAAGGTTTAGTTGATGTATATGGTTTCATGATTATGATGTTTTATATGAAGGCCATCTTACATCCTATTATTATTATCATCATGGGATGCCTAGAATATTATTTAGGGTGTCGAGATGAATATATCTGGTCCAAATTATATGAATTTGATCCTCCAAGGTAGGGAATGGCCATTAGTGGGTTATTCCATGGGTGAGGATAATAGAGGGTACTTAGTATGGTTATATACTTAATAACAACATTTATAGGCCTAAAATGGTTCTAAAATCAGTACTCATAGGGTATAATTATGGTCTATATAAGAGTTTCCCATTATTTTTCATATTTCATTATTTTTGTAACTTTATATGACCTATTTCCATATCAATAATGTATGTTTCACTCATAATATTCCTCTATTTTAACCCTCATATTGAACTACTAATATTATAAATATGGTTTTCTTAGGAAATAACATATCATTTTTTTTGAATTACATTAGAGTGAGTTGGTTTTTTTCTTTTAAATTAACATGGATGACTAAAATTGGTGCTTTTTATAAATTTATTAAGTAAATTTTAAAATTTATCAATGCAAAAATGTTTCAGTTTGATGAATTTTGTTCTAGGAATTTGCATTCTTCAATTCAAAAAAATGATTAAGGAAATAATTTCTAATTTTAATTTCATATTGGTTATTATGAAGTATTTTGGAAAGGGAAATATATAGAATTTATGGCCAGTAACTAAAAAACTATTTTATGGTCACACCATAATTTTTTCACTCAATGTTGCTAGACCTGAGACATTTTGAAAGTTAATGTTCTAGTTCTAGATCTCAATCAAAGCCATTCCACATTGTTGAAGGACATTGTCTCTATAAGGAACACAAATATATTTTCAGTTATTTTTGTTATTTTTGTATTTAGTATGTATCAGCCAATACATACTTTCTTATATGAGTATTTTTTTGTTATTTTATTTATATTTTGTTTGAAGTTTATATTTTTATGTCATAATTGTCTTATTTTAGTTTTAATTTGTTTTTATATTTATGTGTATAGAATCTGATGTACAATATAACCATGTTGGGCATTAATTGAAGCCCATTTGAGTTTTCTATTTTTTTTGATTTCATACCAAATTATTCTGACATGATTACCATCAGTCTTTTCATTATCCAATAGGGTTGAGGGAACCCCCTAAATTTTATCATGCTCTTTCCCCATGGAATAGTTCTTATTTTATCCTGGGTTGGATTATGGAATAATGGTATGAGATCATCCATTTATTATTTGGGTGTTATAGGTATATGGAGTAGGATTATTAGGAAACAAAAAAAGTTAAGGGAATGAAGTGAATCATGAACTATTACTCACATAGATCCATGATTTTCTAGGGGTTGTTGGGGTTTTCATCATTAATTTTGATTTATTATTTTTGTTGATCTTTTTTTCAAATTAATAACAATTTTATATTTTTTTGTGGAAGGTTAATGGGAGTGAAATGAGATCCCATGGTGATCTCAAAGGTATGGGAGAACCATGTCTACTCCACGTTCATGATTTGATTTTGGCACAAAATGGCTGAAGTGTTCTTGGTGTATTGTCTACTAAACAATTTGGATATGTCATTCACAACCACAAGTCCCCAATTTAATATTATTTGGTGTATGTGATATTATTGGTCATATTTTGTTTGATATTAGTTATTTGTAAATAATAATAATTTTTATTTTAAAAATATGTAAATAGGCTTTTTTGTGAGGTGACGATGGTGTGAAACGAAAAACTGGAAATTGAGAGTTAAAATTGAAATTGGTGAATTAAAAATAGTGTGGGTATCTAAAATATATTTGAATAAAAAATTTTGGATTGGAATGTACAAGGTAAGCTCAAAAAGAGGAATTCAGAATCTGATTTTCACTATGTATTGGTTTGTGATATTTTTCTTTCAAGGTAAAAAGATATTTTTTCAAGATATGGATGATATTAGGTTTTTTATTAATAGAGTTTTATTTTTTTATTGTACCGAGTATATATTTCCCTGAAACATTCAAATGGTTTTTAAGAGTTATCTTATAGTGGATGAATCATCCAAGATGACAAAAAATGTGGTGAAACCAAAATCTTTTTTTATTACCTTTTTTTATTTTATGGTGGTCTAATAGTGGATGTGGAGTTTATTAAAGAAATTTAAAGATCATAATGTCCCTAGGAACAAAAAAATCATTTAAGGTGAGTTTTTTCTTTGGTTTTTCATAGGACAAGGTTTGGATCAGTGGATTATAGTATTTACTACCTCATTACCGTGTTGGTTTACATGGGTGTATTGAAAGACCACTTTTATATAATGGTTCATTCATAAGGACTTGAATATAAGGAATATGGAAGATGTTATAGTATTTAATGGGGATATAATGTAGTAAAGGTGTATGTCGATCACTATAGGGAGGTGACTCCATCATTTGTGGAAATATTTTTGTGTTTTATGTTAAAGGATCATCTCTTTATGAAGGATCCTCACCAATATCATAGTGATCACATTATCTAAAGTATGATAGTTTCTTTTATAGAGTTAGTGGATTAGTAATTTTCTTATGAGATGGTATTTTTAGGGTAACCAATTTTTGGTTATAAAGTAATATCCCTAGGTTTCATGGTTTTCTCCTCCTCTAGGGAGATGTATATACTATAGGAACCCATATTTAAGGGTTCTCTTTCAAATATAGCTTCATCTTTATAATGGAATCATTCACTCATATTCTTCCAATGTGTCTAATTCATAAATCCCAATCCCATGTCCTCCATTTATTCAAATAATTTTCAAAACTTATGTCAGATGGGGAATCTAATAAAAATCTAGGGGTAGGTATCTTAGTGGCATAAAAATATTCCCATGTTGACTCTGGAATCTCGATTTATATCATGTTTTATCTGTTTTTCTAATCATTTGTTTCTTTTCCAGGTTTTATATTTATTCTTCCATTCTATAATTTTATCAAAATTATATACATCATTTCTAGGTTTCCCCATATTTTTCTTCTAGAATTATTATTTATGATTTTTTGGGAATTTCATATTTTAGTATATTCATTCTATATCACAATCATATTAGGGGTGAACTATTCACATGAAATATCTTTTTATTTCATCATTTTAGTTGATTTATAAATAAAGGGGTGAACCACTTTGGGTCATTATATTTAGTGTCCAACTCAACTAGAAGGGTGTTCCGTGTGTAATTAAAAATCACATTAGAGTTAGTAGTTTCATTTATTTTTGGGATCAATTGGGAGATGATCAATTGTTATGTTATTTCATTTGGATGGAGGTTTTCGATTTTTATTCTCATCTAGAACATCATTAGTTTTTGGTGGGGGAATGTTTTATGTTGGGGATAATTTTCACAAATAAACATATATATTCCTTAATATTTTGTTTGAATCTTGGTATGAGTCATGTCATTGGGGTTCAGGAAAAATTCCAAAATAGATTTTAAATTTTTTTTCTTCCAGGGAGCTTTTACCTATGGGAGGTTTTTGTGTGTATGACATAGGTGAAAATTGAACCTAAACATATGTAAATGGAGTTCATAGTTAATGTTCTACATGAATGGTACAACCCTCATGGGTGCCTCACAGTTGAGTATAAATCATGAAAGGCTTTGGGAAACCGTATTGGAACAATGTTTATTTTAGAGCTAGAAAAATTTTAGGGAAAAGAGTTGTAGTCTTGTGAGATTGGTTAAAATTCTTAAAAATAGTTTTTTTTCAAACAATGTTTCTAAACCATTTCTGTAGGTGAGATTTGTTCTTTTAGTGAGGGGTGCATGGTAGAAACAATTTCTGTGGATTGTGTGGCTTAACCAAGAGGCATTAAAACAACATTAGAAAATAAAAGATTTCATTTTTTCTTAATTAAAATTATAATGAAAAGGTGTAATTTTTAAACTTTTTATGCCACTTAAGAGTATATATAAGCCTTATATTCTCCGCCACTATTGAATTTTGAGTATTTTACTTCAATTTTTTTCGTATTTATAATGGTGCATACCATCATGTCATTTCCTTTTTATTTTTTCAAGTTTTAGCAGTTACAAGAAAGCATTTATAGGTATTATGGTGGCTAGGGGAACAATATTGGTTATTAAGGGGTCCATAATACATTTATTGTGTATGTGATAATGTATTTTCTTGATTTTAGGTTATGGAATATCTATTATGGGTTGTTCTTGTGGTACTTTATACATCACGAACAGAAACACAACTTGTCAAACCTATTTGGAGGTTATGTGGGCTACAATGCCCCCTTATATGAATCATCTAGTTAGAAATTTCCTAATGAGAGCATGTAACAAGGTTTTTCACCTTGGGGATCTCTTGTCTAAAATAGGGATGGTGAAATAGATTTTCAAGCCACATTAGAGGCCATTATGGGGGAAAATTTTTGTAGGTTTGGGAAACACACCCAGATAGAAGTTGTCTTGGTATTCAATGCCAAATAACACCATGAATGGGGAGATTCCCTGGTCATAGTCAATCTTATATTGAATTTATTTCATCATTAATGTTTTTATTATATCACATCTATTTCAAAGGATGATCGTTTTCACCTTTATAGAGAGTTATTGAATGTGTTTTTAATTTAACTCTTCTTTTCTATTAATAGATCTGTTCCTCTTCACTTAAATTCCATTTATTTCTAGACACATTCATGAACCTAGATGATGATTGAATTTTTTTCTCATGATGACTCTCTATTTATACAATTCTACAATAAGATAGTGTTATTCCTACCTCTAGGACATCTTATGGCTGACTCATTTAGAAATCTAACCTCAAATCTTGGGTGGTCAAATGATATTAAATTAAATATAGCATTCCCTTGATTTTTCTCCCCTCCATCAATTATCCATTATTCATATGATCATTTTGGAAATATCATTTGTTATTTTCTTGGTTTATGCATTTGTTGTAGCCTATGGATGTTCTGTTTTTTCTAGCCTTCGATAATGTGGGGGTGTTTCCATCATTATTCATTGACATTAAATTGTTCATACATTTTTAATAAAGGATGAAATTGTAATTATAAATAAATTATTTATTTATTATCCTTGTATTATCTGAAATAATAATGTCATCATGATTTATCTTATTGGGTAATATTGGGAATAGACATATCGATAACTAAACTATATCAATGAAAGAACTAGTTTTTTGGTTGTTGAAATCAAAATATTTTAATGGTTTGACTGTTGTTTTTTAAAAAGTGTGATATCGTTTCTTATCCTATGGTGTAGCATTTTTTTACAATAAAATCTGATAAGGAACTCACAGCTGGAAATGAATGTTTGAGAAATAATAATGTGGCATGTCAATTTTATACCGTTATTATTTTTTTTAATGAAACTAGAAGTTACACTTGAAGCATGTTTAAGTAAAAATTTTCATACAAATTGATATGTAATGCCTTGGGTTTCCTATATTTGTAACCATTGTCAAATGAAACATTAAATAAATAATATAATTGACTTAGTTTAATAAATATAATAGTTTTGGACTAGGGGATTTTTTAAGGATTTCTGTATTTATTAAAGGGTATAAAATCCTTGATAACTATTTTCTAATTTTTAAATACATTCGTAGTTTTATTTGGATGTAATAGTTGTGATGTAATGTTATTTAATCCTAGGAGGAATGAGGGTTTGGTAAAAGTGGTATGGGAGGATTTGGTTTTGTGCTGATATTGATCATATGTTATGGTAGTTGGGTGGGGATATGCATTTTTCTATTAGAGAAGGCACCAGGAATGTTGGGATAGGCTGAAACTGGGATTGACCATTTTCTGTTTTATTGAAAGATTATATTATTTCTTATTAACAAATCAATTTTAGTGTAGGAATGCTGAGATAATTGTTTTTTCATTCCATTCATCGCTCAATGAAATAAAAATTATTGTTGGGGTATCGATATTTTATGGTAGATTATGATTATTAATAGAGTACCAATATTTATAGAATGAAAATGAATGTAAATTAAATCATGGCATTGGTTTTGAGGTTTTATTGAATAATAAATAATGATAAATTCTAATGAACCATCGAAACGATTGTAATATTTCTGGAGGAAATAGATTTAAGATAGTAATTAATGTAATTGTAAAGACTAGGAATTTTTGTGGCATTGTTTTATCATAAATACATGGAAATTTTACGTGTCCACGAAAACTGATGGCGCATGATTCTGAGGCATAGTGTGCCCGAAATCAATTTATGATGTTCTGTTCGGGTACCTTCAAAAAACTTATGAGTGGGTTTTTATAACTTTTGAACTGGTAGTCGGAATTGAAATGGGAGGCACCATTGAACTCTCAACCCTGGTATTCTCTTATGAATTCTTTCACCTCGACGACAGTTGGTCGAGAATTAAATATAGTTTTTGGGTTTTTAGAGAGTGATTTAAATAAAAATAAAGTGTGTGGATTTAATTTTATTTGTTGGTTAAAACCACAAAATGGAAGTTAGAGGTGGTACCACCACACCTTCACCTCCCATGAGAGGTTATGGTGGTGGGTCCCCCCCGAACCTATCCTCCTCTTCATGTTTGATATAGTGGGGACCACCTGGGGTTTAAACCTCTTGAACCCCCCATTAAGTGGGGAGAAAACTCTTGAATTAATTAAGGGGAGCCATGTTAATTAATTCACCCATTTGGAATTTTTTTGCCAACAAATTAATTAGTAGATTAACTTAAACTCTTATTTGGCTTGGCATATTCATTTTGGTGGAAACTAGGGATGAGATAGAAAATATATTGGAAATAAAGAATGAAGAACGCATTATTCCAATGAAGAATGCCGAAAATGATATATATCGACCTTCATCCTTGGATCCTACCAACGTGGGACATCTTCAACCTACCTACCCTCCGCATCGTCGTCAACAAGCCGACGCAGCTCGGGATTGGAAGTGTGTGGTGGACGTGATAAAGGACGATCACCTATGTCTTATTCCGACGACTACATCGATGATCAATGAACAAAGGTAAGGGTTGTCTTCTTTTATGTGTCATGTTCTTATTTTCCTTCAAAACAAAGAATGAGGATATGTTTCTTTTGACGGGTGAGTTGTTGTTCATCATTCTACTACCATGATAAACAGATTGTTATCACCTTAATTGCGGAGGGTGCATGCCAAACTAATATGGTCAGACTCCCTCTGTCGATCCCTTTTGTGATATCATTTGGCATGGTGAAGAGGCGACGAAGGAGGTGAACAAAAAGGTCGTGCTAGCCATGAATTCTGTAAAGACCCGGAAATTTCAAGGAAAATTTTTTGTTAATTTTCTTTGGAATTTTATGAGTCCGCAGTTTCAGACGGCACCAGATTCCGAGGCCCGGAGTGCCCGGAATTAATTTCCGAAGTTTGGCTCGGGTACGTTCAGTGAACGAACGAGCGGGATTTCCTAACTTTTGATCCAGTGCTCGGAATTGAAATCCGAGGACACCGATGAACTCGTAGCGCTGATATTCGCTTAAGGAGACCTTTCCCGAAGTTGCGTTTACACGAGGGGAGTTGTAAAAATAAAATTGTGAATGTTAAAATAAAAATTTAACTTCAATTTTTATTTTTTTCTTCCTTAAGTGTTTTTATCCTTTGGGTGGAAGTTGGGTTACAACCCAACTTCCCTTGGGAGGTTAAGAGGGTGGTGGGGCCCACACGAACCCCACCCCTTCATATCCTCTAACCCCCCCCCCCCAACTCACAATTAATGATGTAAACTTAGGTTATAACTTATGTCATTAATAAGTGAGTTTAATTAAAGTTTTGAAATTCAAACTCTTGAATTTCAAAAGACTTAAGTTGTGTTGTGTTAAGTTGTAAAGTCATGCTTTAATTTTAATAAACTTAAGTTATAACTTAAGTTTTAATTGTGGGTAATTAAATGAAGAGGTTTGAATTTCAAACCATTGAAATTCCAAACCCTTCTATTTAATTCAGTTTTTAGTTTCCTTTGCGGGTTGGCGTTTGCTGTGCGGAGAGGAAAAGAGGGAGGCTTCTTGTGAGTTCTTCCTCCATGACGAAGAACGCGGCGTCCTTCTTCCACGACGTCGGACTGCAACGCGTTGGATTTCCTCCACGACGCCGCAACGCATCCTCTCCGCGACGTGCTTTCCGCGGCGAACCTACGTCCGACGCCGCAACGCACTTTCCGCGACGTGCCTCTCGCGGCGAACCCACGTCCGTCTACCGCGACGCCATAACCGCGTTGCCGACGACGTCTTCTTCCGTGACGTCCGACCTCCGTGACGCTCGTCCTTCGCGGATCGTTGATGAGCTCCGCGAGCTTCCTTCGAGGTAGGGGTTGTTGTTTTATTCATTAATTATTCAATTTCTTGCTCGTGGATCACATGTCTACGTGAGGCTTTTGAATATTTTATATAAGTGTTATTGTTAACGCGAGGGGGGCCGGACTGTACGAACACGGCCGAACCCCCCTCCATCGTTCTTGTTTATTCTTGCGGGTAGAAGCAAAGTGGCGTGGTGCCGTCGCACCACGCGGATTACCGTGCAATTATTTTACGCGGCGCCGTCGCGCCACGCCGAGGTAGAATCTTCAAGAACGCGACGTCGTCGCGCCGCGTTGAAAGGAATCAAGGCACGGCGAAAGGGGCGCGGTGTCGTCGCACCGTGCCGGTCGACGAACACCGCGGCCGGTTCCGGGCCGCGGCGGGGCGAGGAGACCGCGGCCGGTTTCGGGCCGCGGTGGAAGAGAAGACCGGCGGCCGGGCCGCCGGCGTCGGAAGCCGAAAGGGGGACCGGAATTTCCGGTCCCGTTAGAGAAAACTGGCCGGCCAGCTGGCCGGCCGGATACCATTAAAACCGGGGGAATTAATCCCCCGGCCACCTCATATAAAACCCCCCTCTTTATGAGGGGGCGGTTCTTTGAAGGGAGGGGGGCAGCCGGCCCCCCCGGTTCCGCACCAGCAGGCCCCCCACGTGGGGGGGGGGAGCTTTTATAAAATAACGGCGCGGCATAGCCGCGCCGCCTTTTGAAAAGCGGGGGCATTGATCCCCCCGCGCGGCCTCCTTGCGGCGACAAGCCGCCGCGGCCCCCGCGCCGCCGCGCCGCCGCGCCGCCGCCGCGCCACCGCACCGCCGGCCGGCCGTCCGTCCGCGCCGCCCCAGGGGGGGGTCGGGCCGGGTCGGCCCGGACCCGGACCCCCCCGTTTCGAACCAGAATCGGTTTTTAGCTCATAACATGAGTTGTAGACCTCAAAATGACGAACCGTCTGCGGCTACGCGATCCTTGGATCGAGGTGGTCGTTTCGGTATATCGCACTCAATGTTTCGGATTACTTTGAGTTCGGCCGGGTTGGTTCGTACACGAAACCAACCGGGCCCTCGGAGCGGAAACGCTCGTATCTTGAGCTACGGACGTCCGAATGGCGTGCCGTTAGTTCTGATAAGTTTCTCTTAGTGAGAAGAATCTTTTGATATACTCCGCCCGAGGTTTGGGTGCCGACGGAGTACGGCCGGGTTGGTTCGTTCACGAAACCAACCGGGCCCTCGGAGCGGAAACGCTCATATCTTGAGCTACGGACGTCCGATTGACGCACCGTCAGTCGCGTTGTGTCCCTCTTAGTGAGACGGATCTTTTGGCATAATCCGCCCAAGGTTTGGACGCAGGTGGAGTACGGTCGGGTTGGTTTTGCCTTAAAAAACCAACCGGGCCCCGGAGACGAAAATGCCAATAACTCTCAGACCGGGCGTCCGATCGACGCGCCGTCTGTTGCGTTGAGTTCCAGTTGACGATACGGAACTTTTGGATACATCAACTCCGTTCTTCGTGATAGTTGATGTATCAGCCTCTCGGCTCGTGGAGCGGACCCTCCGAACGAGCTTGCTGTGTGCGGGAACTCTAGTGCTGGCTGCGACTGTTACTGCTACGACTGCTACTGTGACTGCGACGACGACAGTACAGAGATCCTATGTGGTTTCGACGACGACGACTACAGCACTCAGCGATCCTACGTGGAACAGTGCTACTGAACCTGTGTGAGCTGAATTTTCTGTATACCTTGGGCGGTGGAGCGTTTGGGTGTAGCGGCGGACCCGTGGTACTTGACAGTGGTGGTGCGCTTGGATGCAGCAACAGACCCTTGGCGGTGGAGCGCTTGGTTGTAGCGGCGGACCCGCGATACTCTACGGAGTGTGTGCGCTTGGTTGTAGCGACAGACCCGCAACGGTGGAGACGTGCGTGCGGAGTACGGAGACCGTGTAGATGACTGAGACCTGACGACTGCTTGACCGACTCGACTTGGAGGGAGTCGACTAGCCCAGTGGACGGAGCGCCCAGTAGTTGGCAGCAGACCCACGGCGGACGGAGCGCCTGGTAGTTGGCGGCAAACCCGCGGTACTCGACAGGAGGAGTACCTCAGTAGGCTATCTGGGTGAGCGCCCGGTATTTGGCAGCAGACCCTCAGCGGACGGAGCGCCCGGTAGTTGGCAGCAGACCCGCGGTACTCGACAGGAGGAGTACTTCAGCAGTCTTAGGTTAGTGAGCAGTACCTCGGAGTCGTGACAGGACCACTGTACACTCTAGAGACGGAGCTCTTCAGTAGTTACGGTTTCGATAATAAAAATCCTGGTTTGAGCTGAGTCAATGATCTTTGTGATTCCTCATGATTGAGATGGGTCGCTTGATAACTTAGGTATATGTATGGGCATATACCTGGGTAATGGTAATCCGTTGATTTCATAAACTTGTTATAACCTGTGTGGATTTACTGTTTACTCTTCTTTGTGGATTGGGTTGTTCTTGGGCTCGGTGTTGGAGCCGAACGGAAATTAGTGACATAGGTATATGTATGGGCATATACCTAATCATCGTCGGGTGTTACTTCGTGTTTGTATCTTCTTGTGGTTTATCCTTTGTGGATTTCGGGAGACCTTCGAGGGTCTCGGGGTCCCTACTGAGTATCTTATACTCACCCCTTCACGGGCTATGCCCGCACTTCGTTGTGTTGGTTGCAGACGACGGACAGCGCTGACTGCGGTTGAGGCTTTCGGAGTAGGTCGGTACCCGGAGGAGGACCACTGAGCGGGACGTGCTCGGAGCGGACAGTTGGACCCGAGGAGTTGTGGAGCTATCTGTACCTACCCTTCAGGTAGGATCCGTGGTGGACGAACCAGGAGCTGAGCCATCTGTACCTACCCTTCAGGTAGGAATCGAGGAGGACGTCCCAGGAGCCGCTTGTACTTTCAGTTGCTGTTTTCCCTTTCAAGTTGTACTTTACTTTACAGTTGGGCTTGTATTTCCGGCCCCCTTTACTTTTCTGCACTTTTTAGTTACTTTCTGCTTGCTGACTCTGTGGTGGTTGTTACTCATAAAGGCAATGCCTTCCCTGTTTACCGGGATTTTACGCCTTGGTGCTAGTCGCCAGCCCCTGGCCTATGGAAGGCGGGCTTGGGGTAGTCACGGCACGGGCCCCGAGGGCGGGTCGTGACAAATTGGTATCAGAGGAGTTCGGTTCTACCGCAGAACTCAGGACTCTGATCTTTTTTCTATGTGAAGCAATAGTGTTTAGTGTATTGAGTGTGGTTATCAGTCCAGGGAGTCCAGTGTTGGTGCGGCGGCCGACGTATCCGTACACCAGGACCCTGACTTCTGATTTCCAACTTAATGCATGAAAACACTGATTGCGTGTGTGTTTCCCAAAAGGTTTAAAGTCAGCTCAAACCAGGTCAGCTCACCAGGTATAAATCGTTGACCATGACACAACTGTTCAGGATGTCACCATGCAGATAGTTAGCTGGAGTTCCGAGAGAGTTCTCGATGGTGGCCCACCGAGCAGCGAGACTCCGGTGCAGGGCCCTTTTTCAGTGTTGGCACCTTCGGGTGGTGTACCAGCAGCACCCCCACCCGTTAGGCAGCAGATGCCACTAGCTGACGGTGCACGCTAGCAGAGCGCGATGCACGAGTTCCAGCAGTAGAGGCCTCTGAGGATACGAGGCGAGACAGATTTCCCAGGCAGCAGTGGACTGGATGGAGGCGGTTGCTAGAGTTCTACGCCTAGCTTGGATACTAGTAGAGCGGATGATGATCTTAGCTCCTGGTGTTTCCAGTGAGTGACCATGAGGTTGGTCCTTATAGTAATGAGGATTCGGTACGCGAACCGATACCTGGGATAGTACCTACGGGTAGTGCGCCAGTTATGTCACTACCTGTTGGTCAACAGACACTACCGGCAGTACCGGTAGCAGAGACTCACAGGCTTAGTGCCTTACATGTGTTTTAGCACCAGATATCCCTCAAGTTTCGAGGTGAGCTTGACTCGTAGGCGGCTGAGGACTGGCTTGAGGAGGTGGTTGTGAGTTTTCTGGAGCTAATACAGCTTCGACAGTACGACATGTCGGAAGCAGAGCACTCAACGTGGCTTACCAATCAATCTTGGTACTCGTTGGTTACGTTGTGATCAGTTCTTTAGACTCGAACTTCTGAGAGAAGTGTGTCTAAAGGACATCCGAACCATTACTTTTCCTCTATGCATTCCTACCTATGCTAGGATGCTAGAGAGAACCTTTGTGGTTGTGAACGTTAGCAGTGAAAGGCAGAAAACTAGCGCCAGTCTCAGAGACTCGGGCGTGTAAAATGTTTCAGGAGGAGGAAGTGCTAAGGACAGATGAATCTGTAGGGTAGCAGACGTGGAAGCGGAGCTTGGAGAGCAGCATGTGGTGGTGTACATTTCGACATGTTACGACCACCCAACTTAGTAGTCCCCGCCAGGCTCAGGGAGCAGGAGGGATGGGGAGGAGAGTAGCTGCATTGCGGTCAAGGAGTGTGACCCAGGAGCTCTAAGAATGATTCGGGGTACGAATTATGTCTACTACGAGCTGCCATATCTATAGACATAGGAACCAATCATTCTACCCTTCCACGAATCATGTCCTAGACCTAGAGGTTCCGGGTAAGCCGTAGACTTGACCCTCACATCTGGAGATACCTTTGGGAGGAGACTCGATAATCACACTTACGCCGACGGTGTGATTTGACCTCGAGGCGAGAGTTTCGGTTGGAATCTCTTGGTGTCAGCGTAGAGGCCTTACGACGTTGATCTGGGTATGGTTTTGATTCACAAATCATACCCCGGTTGACTGTTTTAGGCAAACGTCGGAATGAGTTTTCCTTGGTCGGCGAAAAGGAAACCCTGGGCAGCACATGTTAAACTCAGGCATAAGAGGGTGTGACCGATCACTCTTGAGTTGGTCAACCCTACCCTTGTGGCAGCAGGAGTTTTTAGTTTCAGTTCTAACCAAAAAAGGGAAACCTCTTGAGTTCAAGGGTGACGAACACGTTCTTATACGGTCTCAACCCGATGAGGTTTCGGATATGTGGCCGAGGCGGCATGTTATCTCCGAAGTTCGATGGACCCTTTTGATCTTCAGCAGGGTAGGCGAAGAGGTTTACCGCTTGACCCAACCACCTCAGTTGCACCGGGTGCATAATGTCCACCACGTGTCTCAGCTGTGGAGATACGTGTATGTTTCTTCACACATCATCAACCTCGGGAAGTTGGACGTCGATGACAGGGCGACAAGCACAGAGGTTCTAGTAGAGAACGAAGATCGACAGGAGCAGGTTCTACATGAACGGTTGCTTACTCGGGTATGCTTCGCGGGTAGCACGAGATCTTCAGGTGAGCATATGGGAGCGTAAAGCTCAGTTGCGTGCTCAGTACTGCTTGTTTCCCTTAAGTGTGAGTTGGAGCTTTACGGGGACGTAAAGCCCTGAGGTGGGAGTAATGTAAAGACCCGGAAATTTCAAGGAAAATTTTTTGTTAATTTTTTTTGGAATTTTATGAGTCCGCAGTTTCAGACGGAACCTGATTCCGAGGCCCGGAGTGCCCGGAATTAATTTCCGAAGTTTGGCTCGGGTACGTTCAGTGAACGAACGAGCGGGATTTCCTAACTTTTGATCCGGTGCTCGGAATTGAAATCCGAGGACACCGATGAACTCGTAGCGCCGATATTCGCTTAAGGAGACCTTTCCCGAAGTTGCGTTTACACGAGGGGAGTTGTAAAAATAAAATTGTGAATGTTAAAATAAAAATTTAACTTCAATTTTTATTTTTATCTTCCTTAAGTGTTTTTATCCTTTGGGTGGAAGTTGGGTTACAACCCAACTTCCCTTGGGAGGTTAAGAGGGTGGTGGGGCCCACACGAACCCCACCCCTTCATATCCTCTAACCCCCCCCCCCCAACTCACAATTAATGATGTAAACTTAGGTTATAACTTATGTCATTAATAAGTGAGTTTAATTAATGTTTTGAAATTCAAACTCTTGAATTTCAAAAGACTTAAGTTGTGTTGTGTTAAGTTGTAAAGACATGCTTTAATTTTAATAAACTTAAGTTATAACTTAAGTTTTAATTGTGGGTAATTAAATGAAGAGGTTTGAATTTCAAACCTTTGAAATTCCAAACCCTTCTATTTAATTCAGTTTTTAGTTTCCTTTGCGGGTTGGCGTTTGCTGTGCGGAGAGGAAAAGAGGGAGGCTTCTTGTGAGTTCTTCCTCCACGACGAAGAACGCGGCATCCTTCTTCCACGACGTCGGACTGCAACGCGCTGGATTTCCTCCACGACGCCGCAACACATCCTCTCCGCGACGTGCTTTCCGCGGCGAACCTACGTCCGACGCCGCAACGCACTTTCCGCGACGTGCCTCTCGCGGCGAACCCACGTCCGTCTACCGCGATGCCATAACCGCGATGCCGATGACGTCTTCTTCCGTGACGTCCGACCTCCGCGACGCTCGTCCTTCGCGGATCGTTGATGAGCTCCGCGAGCTTCCTTCGAGGTAGGGGTTGTTGTTTTATTCTTTAATTATTCCATTTCTTGCTCGTGGATCGCATGTCTACGTGAGGCTTTTGAATATTTTATATAAGTGTTATTGTTAACGCGAGGGGGGCCGGACTGTACGAACACGGCCGAACCCCCCTCCATCGTTCTTGTTTATTCTTGCGGGTAGAAGCAAAGTGGCGTGGTGCCGTCGCACCACGCGGATTACCGTGCAATTATTTTACGCGGCGCCGTCGCGCCACGCCGAGGTAGAATCTTCAAGAACGCGACGCCGTCGCGCCGCGTTGAAAGGAATCAAGGCACGGCGAAAGGGGCGCGGTGCCGTCGCACCGCGCCGATCGAAGAACACCGCGGCCGGTTCCGGGCTGCGGCGTGGCGAGGAGACCGCTGCCGGTTCCGGGCCGCGGCGGAAGAGAAGACCGGCGGCCGGGCCGCCGGCGTCGGAAGCCGAAAGGGTGACCGGAATTTCCGGTCCCGTTAGAGAAAACCGGTCGGCCAGCTGGCCGGCCGGATACCATTAAAACCGGGGGAATTAATCCCCCAGCCACCTCATATAAAACCCCCCTCTTTATGAGGGGGGCGGTTCTTTGAAGGGAGGGGGGCAGCCGGCCCCCCCGGTTCCGCACCAGCAGGCCCCCCACGTGGGGGGGCGCTTTTATATGCCGCGCCGCCTTTTGAAAAGCGGGGGAATTGATCCCCCCGCGCGGCCTCCTTGCGGCGCCGCGCCGCCGCGGCCCCCGCGCTGCCGCGCCGCCGCGCCGCCGCACCGCCGCACCGCCGGCCGGCCGTCCGGCCGCGCCGCCCCAGGGGGGGGGGGGGGGGGTCGGGCCGGGGCGGCCCGGACCCGGACCCCCCCGTTTCGAACCAGAATCGGTTTTTAGCTCATAACTTGAGTTGTAGACCTCCAAATGACGAACCGTCTGCGGCTACGCGATCCTTGGATCGAGACGGTCGTTTCGGTATATCGCACTCAAAGTTTCGGATTACTTTGAGTTCGGCCGGGTTGGTTCGTACACGAAACCAACCGGGCCCTCGGAGCGGAAACGCTCGTATCTTGAGCTACGGACGTCCGAATGGCGTGCCGTTAGTTCGGATAAGTTTTTCTTAGTGAGAAGAATATTTTGATATACTCCGCCCGAGGTTTGGGTGCCGACGGAGTACGGCCGGGTTGGTTCGTTCACGAAACCAACCGGGCCCTCGGAGCGGAAACGCTCATATCTTGAGCTACGGACGTCCGATTGACGCGCCGTCAGTCGCGTTGTGTCCCTCTTAGTGAGACGGATCTTTTGGCATACTCCGCCCAAGGTTTGGACGCAGGTGGAGTACGGTCGGGTTGGTTTTGCCTTAAAAAACCAACCGGGCCCCGGAGACGAAAATGCCAATAACTCTCAGACCGGGCGTCTGATCGACGCTCCGTCTGTTGCGTTGAGTTCCAGTTGACGATACGGAACTTTTGGATACATCAACTCCGGTCTTCGTGACAGTTGATGTATCAGCCTCTCGGCTCGTGGAGCGGACCCTCCGAACGAGCTTGCTGTGTGCGGGACTCTAGTGCTGGCTGCGACTGTTACTGCTACGACTGCTACTGTGACTGCGACGACGACAGTACAGAGATCCTGTGTGGTTTCGACGACGACGACTACAGCACTCAGCGATCCTACGTGGAACAGTGCTACCGAACCTGTGTGAGCTGAATCTTCTGTTTACCTTGGGCGGTGGAGCGTTTGGGTGTAGCGGCGGACCCGTGGTACTTGACAGTGGTGGTGCGCTTGGATGCAGCAGCAGACCCTTGGCGGTGGAGCGCTTGGTTGTAGCGGCGGACCCGCGATACTCTACGGAGTGTGTGCGCTTGGTTGTAGCGACAGACCCGCGACGGTGGAGACGTGCGTGCGGAGTACGGAGACCGTGTAGATGACTGAGACCTGACGACTGCTTGACCGACTCGACTTGGAGTGAGTCGACTAGCCCAGTGGACGGAGCGCCCAGTAGTTGGCAGCAGACCCACGGCGGACGGAGCGCCTGGTAGTTGGCGGCAAACCCGCAGTACTCGACAGGAGGAGTACCTCAGTAGGCTATCTGGGTGAGCACCCGGTATTTGGCAGCAGACCCTCAGCGGACGGAGCGCCCGGTAGTTGGCAGCAGACCCGCGGTACTCGACAGGAGGAGTACTTCAGCAGTCTTAGGATAGTGAGCAGTACCTCGGAGTCGTGACAGGACCCCTGTACACTCTAGAGACGGAGCTCTTCAGTAGTTACGGTTTCGATAATAAAAATCCTGGTTTGAGCTGAGTCAATGATCTTTGTGATTCCTCATGATTGAGATGGGTCGCTTGATAACTTAGGTATATGTATGGGCATATACCTTGGTAATGGTAATCCGTTGATTTCATAAACTTGTTATAACCTGTGTGGATTTACTGTTTACTCTTCTTTGTGGATTGGGTTGTTCTTGGGCTCGGTGTTGGAGCCGAACGGAAATTAGTGACATAGGTATATGTATGGGCATATACCTAATCATCGTCGGGTGTTACTTCGTGTTTGTATCTTCTTCTGGTTTATCCTTTGTGGATTTCGGGAGACCTTCGAGGGTCTCGGGGTCCCTACTGAGTATCTTATACTCACCCCTGCACGGGCTATGCCCGCACTTCGTTGTGTTGGTTGCAGACGACGGACAGCGCTGACTGCGGTTGAGGCTTTCGGAGTAGGTCGGTACCCGGAGGAGGTCCACTGAGCGGGACGTGCTCGGAGCGGACAGTTGGACCCGAGGAGTTGTGGAGCTATATGTACCTACCCTTCAGGTAGGATCCGTGGTGGACGATCCAGGAGCTGAGCCATCTGTACCTACCCTTCAGGTAGGAATCGAGGAGGACGTCCCAGGAGCCGCTTGTACTTTCATTTGCTGTTTTCCCTTTCGAGTTGTACTTTACTTTACAGTTGGGCTTGTATTTCCGGCCCCCTTTACTTTTCTGCACTTTTTAGTTACTTTCCGCTTGCTGACTCTGTGGTGGTTGTTACTCATAAAGGCAATGCCTTCCCTGTTTACCGGGATTTTACGCCTTGGTGCTAGTCGCCAACCCCTGACCTATGGAAGGCGGGCTTGGGGTAGTCACGGCACGGGCCCCGAGGGCGGGTCGTGACAAATTCAATGACCCGAACCACCCCCGCGGCATCCTGCACCTCCGTCGGCTGAATCGTCCCCAGCAGAGCCCCCGCCAGCCACGTCACTCGCCCGGACGAGCCGCAGCCGCCGGCCGGCATGCCCGACCACCTCCTGGCTACCCAGCCGCCTGCCTGCCGACATGCCCCCCGGCCCGCCGGCCTAGCCGAACGCCTCCTGACCTGCCTGACCGCCTCCCATTCGCCCGAACGAATCGCGCTAGACCGAGTGCCTGTGCACCCCCACACCTTGTGCTACCTGAGCTGCACCCCTCGTGGCGCTGGCCAAATCGGCCTCAACCATCCGGTCTATGACACCGAGATGCACCCCATACTTGCCCGGCAGATCCGGCCATCCGCTCCCCTTACGGTGCCTCCGGGCTGAACCTCCCTTACAACAATGTGCGGCCAGACCGCGCCATCATGACTGGTCTGCACCCCCACGCTACTCACTGCCTTCATGGCTGGCTGGGCCGGGCCCAGCGGGATTGGCTAAACCCAATGGGTCGGTCCAAACTAAGTCGGGTCGGGTCGGTCCGACCGGGTCAGACCTGACCCAGGCTGGCTACGACCCCCCTTACTTTCTTTTGGCCATATCTTTGGCACCAGAAGTTCATTTGACAAATGATCAGTGGAACTGGTAATCTTAGAGCATGAAGATCCCTTTTAGGACAACCAACTAGAGTACGAGGTATAGTGGAGTTACGGTCAGGTTGGATCGTGCATGAATCCAACCGGGCCCCCGAGACTAAAAGGCTAATAACTCAAAGACCGGTCGCCCGATTGGCATGTCGTCTATTTCATTGAGACCCCTATGAAATGAAATACCTTTGAGATACTTATTCTTTGTAGTTGATGTATTGACACTAGGCATGAGGATCATTCCCTCCTGGAAAAAAGTGTTCTTTGTGCGGAAACCATGTGGCGGGATGTGCTCCGACAACTGTTCCTGGATCCTGTGTGGCTTTGATAGCTCCTACTATTGTTCCTAGAACCTGTGTGTGTTCAAAAGCACTGATGACTGTTCCAGGATCCTATGTGGGTTCGATAGCTCCAACTACTATTCATGGATCATGTGTGGGTTCGACAGCTCAGATTAATGTTCATGGATTCTATGTGAGTTCGACAGTTCTGCTTTTTGTTCCTAGATCCTATGTGGGTTCAAAAAAATAGATGATTTAGTGGATACATCAAATCATCTCTAACAATCAACGTGATTTGAATACCTGTGTGACCTGAGTCAGTAAATTTGTGTTTTCCTCTTGATTGAGATGGATTACATGATAACGTAGGTATATGTATGGGCATATACCTAAGTGGGGTAATCTGTTGTTTACAAACTTTTTGGTTATCCTTATTGGATTTTGATAGACCTTGAGGGTATTAGGGTCCCTACTGAGTATTTTTATACTCACCCCTACACGGGCTATGCTCGTACGTCGTTGTGTTGGTTGCAGACGACGGACAGTGCTTCCCGAGGCTGAAAGTATTAGGACTGGATGGTACACTGAGATGGACATCACAACGAGTTGGTACCCAGAGGAGACTAACAGACATGGAGTGCAGAGGAGGATATCTGTAACTTCCCTTTAGGTAGGAATCCAGGACGATGATCCAGAAGTTTTTTTCCCTTTCTTCAGTTGTACCATTATTTTTCAGTTCCTTGTACTGTACAGTTGGGCTTTTATTTCAGGCCCCTTTATTTTTTCATCACATATTTGATATATAGTTATATAGTATTTTTCTTCCAGCTGTACTATGTTTTGTGCATTTTTAGGTTATAAAGGCTATGCCTTCCCAATTTTAGGGATTTACGACTTTGGTGCCAGTCGCTAGCCCCTGGACTATGGAAGGCGGCTTGGAGTACTCACAGCATGGGCCCCAATGGATAGGTCGGGACAAATTGGTATCCGAGGATTCGGTTCTATGGTAGAACATAGGACTCTGTTCTTTTTTGTGACGCAATAGTGTTAAGTGTAGTGAGTGTGGTTTTTGGTTCAGGGAGTCCAGTGTTGGTGCAGTGGACGACGTATCCATACTCCGGGACCCTAACTTCTGATTTTTGACTCAGTGCACGAAAGAACTGATTGGGTGTGTGATTTCTAAAGTTTTATTTGTGATCTATTTATGTCAGGTCACCAAGTATAACTTTTTTACCATGGCGCACCTGTTTATTTTCATGCTACCTCCATGCAGATAGCCAGCTAGGGTTCTAGGATTTGTACGAGATGGAATCCCACTGAGTGACGTGGCCTCGATGCAGGGCCCTATCGCAGTGGAGGCACCAACGGTACCACTACCCGTTGGGCTACTAATTCCACCAGCCCCAGCAGCAAAGAGTGAACACCTACAGAGAGCGTTGCATGAGTTCCAACGCTAGAGGCCACCCAGGTTCAGGGGTGATACAGATCCACAAGCAGCTGAGGATTGGATGGTGGCTATGGAGAGAGTCTTCAGACTGGTAGGGACACCAACAAACTTTTTGGTGATCCTTGTCACGTGTATCCTTCAAGCAGCAGTTGAAAGATGGTGGATCCTGATGCTTCAGGTGCATGTCGAGGCGAAAATACTCTATGCACATTTCAAGAGCCAGTTTCGGGCGGAGTTTATCCCAGCCACCCAAAGTGCAGTGCAGATACAAGTGCTACTTCATCTACAACAGGGTATCATGATGGTGGAACAATACTCAGTGAGGTTCATCGAACTTTAACGCTACTCCACAGATACATTGTGGGGCCCATTATTCAAGGTCCGGACCTTTGAGCACGTGCTCAGGCGAGAGATCAGTGCTTTGATGATCTCCCTCAGCATCGCGACGTAGAAGGGGGTGTTGGAGAGAGCCCTCTTAGAAGAGAGTTTCCATGCTGAGCAGTCACCAGTAGCGAGACCCACCACTGAGTATCACATAGTGGAGTCTTCTGCAGGTGGTAGCAGACAGATGTCGCAGAGGTCCAAGCAGACCAGACCATCCGGTAGACTACCTCAGGACTTGTGTTCGGTTTTGGAAGGAACATGATATAGAGCTAGTCATTCGAGGAACATGCAGTGTTTCACATGCAGCGGACAGGGTCACATGGCTCGTGACTGTCTGACCCGCTGATCAGATGATCAACAAATAGTCGAGGGACCTCCCAGGAAGAGGCAGAGGTTCAATAAAGGTGTTCAGTAGGAAGCAGGCGGACGTGGTAGGGGATCTGGCTATGCAGCTGGCGGTGGACGATGTTTTGAGATGTTACCACCACTATCACCAAGAGGTCCACCCCAACTACAGGGAAAAGGTGGACAGGTGAGAGCTCAGCTCCAGGTAGTTGAGGTTTATGATCATGGAGCTCCAGAGATTATTTGAGGTACGGTCTATGTCTACTCCACTTTTGCTGTAGTTCTTATAGACAGAGGTGTCAGTCACTCTTTTATTTCCACCACCCTCATTCAGAGCTCAGATATTCTGACAGAGCTATTGGATCGATCCTTACAACTAGAGACTCCTACGGGAGTAGATTCGATGATTACACTGTGGTGTTAGAAGTTTGAGCTTACTCTAAGAGGGGAGAGCTTCATCTGGGATCTCCAAGTAGCGGCGCCGAGGCCTTACGACATCATCTTGGGTATGGGCGGGTTATCTATAGTTAATGCTCAGATTGACTGTATTAGGTGAAATGTGCAATTTGTCCACACGGATGGGAGAAGGTTCTCCTCCACCTGTGAGAAGGGATCCTTTGTAGCATAAGATGGGCTTTACCGGATGAGATTACAGTCAATCACTCATCAGTTGTCTTGCCATACCCTTAGAGCAGTTGATGTGGAGATTCCAACTTATCCTGTAGTGGTGGACCCGTACTCAAATGTTTTCCCTGATGATGTCCTATGTCTACCTCCTCATTGAGAGGTGGAATTCTACATTGACCTGTATAGCGAGATGGCATCAATATCTAAACTAGCATATCGGATGGCTCCCGTAGAGATTCACGAGCTGTGGATATAGCTAGAGGACTTATAGGGGAAGGGATTCATCCGGCCCAGTGTCTCACCTTGGACAGCTATGATTCTGTTCACTAAGAAGGTGGATAGGGGATTGAGGAATTATGTTGACTACCGGCGCCTGAATCAGGTGACCGTGAAGAACAAGAGCCCACTACTGAGGATTGACGACATCTTTGATTAACTGAAGGGAGCATGGTGGTTCTCGAAGATAGACCTCAGATCAGGCTATCACCAGCTCAGAGTTCAAGATGAGGATGTATTGAAGACAAATTTTATATGTCTGTACGACCACTATGTGTTCATGTTTATGAAATTCTGTGTAACCAACACTCCAGAAGTGTTCATGGGACTCATGAACAAGATTTTCCAGACATACCTCAATCTCTTTGTCATAGTCTTCATCAACAACATTCTGATCTACTCAACTACTAAAGAGGAGCATGCCTACTATTCATAGGTAGTACTGGAGACACTCTGAGAGCACCAGCTTTATGGTAAGCTATCGAAGTGTAAATTTTCAATCTGAGAGGCTCACTTTCTAGGACATGTCATCTCGGAGGATTCAGTTGTAGGGAATCCAGCGATGATTGAGGCGGTACATTCATGGGAGACACCCAGGAGTGTGATGGAGGTACGGAGATTCCAGAGTTTGGATGGATATTATTGGAGGTTCGTACCAGACTTATCCAGAGTTACAGCACCACATTATGCCCTGACGAAGAAGGGTCAACAATACGCGTGGTCAGAGAGATGCCAATAGATATTTTATGGGATGAGGCAGAGGATGACTAGTGCCCCCATCTTGAGGCTTCCAGAGGAGGGCATAGGTTACATAGTCTACTACGACGCATCAGGGACCAGACTCTAATGAGTCCTGATGCAGGTGCAACTGGTGATCACTTATGGTTCTCATTAGCTGAGACAATATGAGTAGAACTATGTCACCCATGAACTAGAGTTTTCAGAACTGGTCTTCGCCTTGAAGATGTTGCGACACTATCTAATGGGCGATCATTTCACAGTCTTCTATAACCACCAGAGTCTCAGTTATATCTTCTCTCAGATAGACCTGAACATGAGACAGCAGCGATGTCTTGAGTTCTTCTAGGACTATGACTTCGAGATAGTCTATACTCCTTGGAAGGGGAATGTTGTAGCAGATGCTCTCAGTAGGAGATCAGGTATTCACCTACTAGGAAAGGCGACAGAGCAGCTGTCTACTTTACATATATCCTTTGTGGACTGAGATGGGGTAGCTTTCCTTCAGTCTGTTACAGTCACTCCTCCATTTCTTTAGTGAGTCACAGAGGCACAATGTGGAGACGGTGACAACGAGACATGACATGCTCAGATATCAATAGGGTAGGCACCAGATGAATTTTATGAAGTTCGGGAGAACGTCATCCTCTTCGGAGGACGTACTATGGTTCCAGTTTCACTTTTGTGGGAAGGGTTGAGGTAGTTCCACACATCCCCTCTAGTGGTACATCCAGGAGTGGAGAAGATGTAACAGGATCTCTAGTGACAACACTAGTGGATGGGGTAAAGAAGGCAGTTGTAGAGTTTGTCTCTCGGTGCCTCATTTGTCAGCAAGTGAAGGCAGAGCACCTAGTACCAGTAGGCTTGGTTCAGCCTTAATAGGTACCAGAGTGGAAGTGGGTTGGGATATCCATGGACTTCGTGATAGGACTTCCATGAATATCTAGTGGTCACGACTCGATTTGGGTGATCATTGGCCAACTCACAAAGTTGTCCCACTTTCTACAGATCAGAGAGCTGGGTTTATTAAAGAGTTTAGGACTCCTCTATGTGCAGAATATTGTGAGGCAATATTGAGTACCTTCCTCTATTATCTCTAATCGTGACACATGGTTTACTTCCCTGCCATTGAAGTGGTTGTAGGAGGCTTTCAGGATACAACTTATTCTGAGCATTGCCTTCCATCATCCGATAGATGGCCAGAATGAGTGGACCCTTCAGACCATCAAGGACATGCTGCATTCTAGTGTACTTGACTTCAGTCGCAGCTGGGTGGATCACTTAACTTTGGTAGAGATTTCATTTAACAACACCTAGCTCTCCACAATAGGGATGGCACCTTTTGAGGCATTATACGGGTGGCATTTCAAATCAACTTTGTGGTGGAATGACCCAGGGGAGTCAGCACTCGTGGGACCAGAGATGGTATGGGCTACCATAGAAAAGGTGAAAATCATCTAGGAGATGATTAAGACTGCACAGAGAAAGAAGAAGTCGTATGAAGATAGAATATAGAGACCAATGGGGTTTGAGGATGGAGACCACATCTTTCTACGGGTCTCACCTCGATGAGGGTTACATAGATTTTGGTCGAGGCAGTAAGATATCTTCGAAGTTCATCGGATCTTTTCAGGTCCTCAGCAGTGTTGGCGAGGTGGCATACCACATAACTCTTCCACAATTGCATTGGGTGAATGAATTATTCCATGTATCCCAGCTAAGTAAATATGTGCATGACCCTTCTCACATCATCGACCATAGGGAGTTGGACGTTGACGATGGGGCGTATTTTATGGATATTCCAGTGGAGATTGTGGATCGACAGGATTGTTCCCTTTGTGGATGGTCTATACCTCTGGTGCGTGTTCGTTGGCATCATGGGAACCTCCAGGAGGGAACATGGGGGAGGGAGGCTCAGATGCATGCTCAGTACCACCATTTGTTCCCTTAGTTCAAGTTGTAGCTTACAGGGACATAAATCCCTGAGATGGCTTGATTGTAAAGACAAGGAATTTACATGGAATTTTTTTTTCTTAAATACATGGTAATTTTACGAGTCTGTGAAAACTAACGGTGCATGATTTCGAGGCCTGGTGTGTCCAGAATCAATTTATGAAGTTTGGTTCAGGTACGTTCAGTAAACGTACAAGCATATTTGTATAACTTTTGAACCGTTGCTCTGAATTGAAATCCAAGGGCACCGTTGAAGACATGGTGCCAGTATTTAATTAAGAATAATTTCACTTCAACGGTTTTTGTCGAGAATAAAATATAGTTTTTGGGTTTTTGTAGAATGATTAAAATTAAAATAAAGTGCATGGATTTATTTTTATTTGTTGGTTAAAACCTCCACATGGAAGTTGAAGGTGTGACCACCAAACCTTAACCTCCCATAAGATGTTATGGTGGTGGGGCCCACCCAAAACTAACCTCCTCATCATGTTTGATATGGTGGTGACCACCTGAGGTTGTAACCTCTTGAACTCCCCTTTAATTTGGTAGAAACCTCTTGATCTCCCCACTTAATGGTGCCAGCACCCCACCACTTTAATAGAGCCAACACACAACATTTATGGTGCCAAATCCTCTATTTGAATTTTGTTCCAACCTCTTGATTTAATTTAGGGGAGCCAAGTTAATTAATTCATCCTTTTTGAACGTTGTTCCCACAAATAAAATAATAGATTAACTTAAACTATTATTTGGCTTGATATATTCATTTTTGTGGAAACTGGGGATAAGAGAAAAAATCACTCACCAACGAAGAACGAAGAATGAATTCTTCCAATGAAGAATGCCACAAATGATCTCTTTCGACCTTCATCCTCGGATCCTACCGACGTGGGACGTCTACAACCATCCTACCCTCTACATCATCGTCACCGAGCCGACGCAGCTTAGGATTGGAAGTGTGTGGTGGAAGCGATGCCCGATGATCACCTTTTTCTTCTTCCCATGACATCATCGTCAATCAACGAACAAAGGTAGGGGTTGTTTTATTTTATGTTCCATGTTCTTCTTTTCTCTCAAAACGAATAATGAGGATATGTTTCTTTTGACATGCGAGTTTTTGTTCTTCGTTCTCATACCTTGATGAACTGATTGTTATCACCATAATCGCGGATGGTCCGGGCCAAACTAACATGGCATGATTCCCTCTGCCGATCTCTTTTGTGATATCCATCGGCATGGTGAAGAGGTGACAAAGGTGATGAAGAAAAAGGATGTGCTACCTGGGTCATCTGTGACCCATGTCTCCCCTGCGGTGTCCCACACCACCACTGGCCAAACCGGCCCTGGCCGAGCCTATGCCCGCAACGTCGCTTGATGGGTCGATCCACGGTTGTCCTCCGGCTTGCCCACCGCCTGCCCGACCGCCTCCTGGCCACCCGTCGACCCTCGTATAGGTTGGACCAACTGCCCGATGGCCCACCTGTAGGCCTCACCATGCCCTGACCGGCTGCCCCGGACCTACCTACCGGCCTCGCCATGCCCCACCAGGCTGCCTGCCGGCCTGGCCGGCCGCCTCTCGTGCGCCTGGCCAACCGTGCCAGCCCACATGCCCCGCGTGTCCTATGCTCCCCATGCCGCTCTAGCCGCACCCCTCGCGGCACTGGCTGAACCGGCCTCGACCATCTAGGATGAGACACCAAGTTGTGCCCCATGCGTACCTAGCCGATCCCACCTTCCGCGCCCCTCGCGGGGCCTCGAGGTCGAACCCAATGGGTCAGCCCAGACTAAGTCGGGCCGGGTCGGACTGGACCCAGGTCCACTATGACCCCCCTTTTCTTTCTTTTGTCCATATATTTGGCATCAGGCATCCATTTGCTGAAATTTCGGTGGTTCTGGTAATCTTGGAGTGTGAATAACCTTTTGAGTATACCCCACTAGAGTTCTGGGTATAGTTGAGTTACGGTCAGGTTGGATCGTGCACGAATCCAACCAGGACCATGTGACAAAAAGGCTAAAAACTCACAGAACATGCATCTGATTGACGTGTTGTTTGGTGCATTGAGACCCCAATGACATGAAAAACCGTTGAGATACATATTCGTGGTACTTCTTGGCAGTTGATGTATCGACACTTTGCTTGGGGAACAAACCCTCTCAGAATAAAGAGTGCTTTGTGCGAAATTCCTTTTGCAAGCTATGCTCTAATGACTGTTCCTGGATCATGTGTGGGTTTGACAGATCCAACTACTATTCCCAGATACTGTCCAGGTTCAATAGCACAGATGACTGTTCCTGGATCCTGTGTGGGTTCGACAACTCCGACTACTGTTCCTGGATCCTGTGTGGGTTCGACAACTCTTATTACTATTCCTGGAACTTATGTGGGTTCGACAGCTCTAATTTCTTGTTCATAGATCCTCTATGGGTTCTATAGAATATATGATTTAGTGGCTACATCTAATCATCTCTAACACTTTACCTGATTTGTATACTTGTTTGAGCTGAGTTAGTAACTTTGTGTTTCCTTATGATTGAGATGGATTACTTGATAATTTAGGTATTTGTATGGGCATACACCTAAGTGGGTTTATCTGTTGTTTACATACATTGTGTTTGTCCTTGTTTGATTTTGAGATATCTTGAGGGTCTCGGGGTCCCTACTGAGTATTTATATACTCACCCCTGCACGGTCTATGTCCGTACCTCGTTGTGTTGGTTGCAGACAACAGACAGTGCTGACCGAGGACGAGAGTATTAGGACTCGACTGTACCTGGAGGTGGACCTCATGATGAGTTAGTACCCAAAGGAGATTGACGGATGTGGAGTGTATAGGAGGACATCTATACCTACCCTTTAGGTAGGAATCCCAAAGGACGATCCAGCAGCTGTTTTCCATTTGTTTGGTTTTACCTGTATTTTTTAGTTACTTATACTTTGCAATTGGGCTAGTATTTCGGAAACCTTTAATTTTTCATCACTAATTTTTTATTCATTTACATAGTGTATTTCTTCCATCTTTTACTCTTTTCTGTTCGATTTCATGTTATAAAGGTAATGCCTTCCCAGTTTTAGGGATTTACACCTTTGGTGCTTGTCCCCATCCCCTAGCCTATGGAAGGCAGGCATGGGGTAGTCACGGCACAGGCCCTAGGGGATGGGTCGTGACAATAATTTAACATGATAAAATAAATAATGAATAGAATAGAATTTTGAAAGAGTTTTATTCTTTTTATATATTTAGTTCTTAGTGGGGACAGTAAGGTTTCTAAGAAACAATTGCTCCTATTGATGTAATAGCTAGGTATATTTTCATAGTGTGGTTGTGATCTATATATTTTAAATTTTTTGTTTTATTAGATATATTACACTACCAATTTCTCTAGGGAGAATAACACCAGTGGTTTCTTGAGTGTGTTTTAATCATCATTCAGGTTGAAATTGAATTGACCAGAGAATACCCTCTATTCCCCCACTCCTTACTGTAGGTATTGTCTGGTGTTGGTATTCATAATTTTTATATTTATTATAAATTTGTGAAGATGTTTGTATTTGATTATTTTTCACACCCCTATTTCTATGTATATATTATCTATGGGATTATGATATGTATGTTTTTAGTGGGTTTTCATGGATTTAGATCTAATAAAAAATGTACAGACTATGGGTGATCCTAAAATCTACATGGTTACGACCTAGAGATTTTGATATTAATAAATAGATTATGTTATGGACATATTATATTGAATGTTACCTTCCCCTATTTTTTTTACTAGAATACCAATTATATTTACAGAGAGATGGATCATGACATGCGATAATGGGGCTGGGCAATAAACAATTGCGAAAAGTGGTAGTGTGTTATATTAATTTTGAAATTAAGTATGTTACTATTCTATCAATTGTATTCAATACATTTTGATTGGGCCTTGGTAAGGCTAGGAACTTCACATACCTATTTATGTGATGAGTTAATATCACTTGTTTATTTAGTGAGATTTAGTATATGTTCTTTATCTTTTCTTGAGACGATCTTGGGAGGATCCTCTATAGTATACCTATTATAATCACCCTATGTATATATATATATATTGTATGTTTTGGTTCTTGGAGATTTTTTTGGTGATCTGGATAAAAATTATTACCTTACTGGTTATTCAAGATGAGTATTTTTGACTTTGATGTCACCACAAAGCTTTTACTTCTTTTACTTGTTGATTATTTTATAGTTTTTTAGTCTATATAAAAGTATATGAAATATTTAGTAACACTTTTATTTTTTAATTAGCATGATTTATGGGGTAGTTTTATCTTATATCACATCCATAATGTTCATTGATTTTAATTATTCCCATTTTATGTATAATATACCCTCAGATCTTATCACCAATATATGGTCTATTGGATGTGTAATTTATGCATCCTTATCTCCCCTCTATCATTTTTGGACCATGATAAGTACCTTTATGGGGAGGGATCCTGAAATAGTTGTATCCATGTTTTAGATTAGGGGATATGATGTAGTTTGAAGGTATTAATATGTGAGTAATACAAGGGATGGTAGGTAAATAGTTTTAGATGATATTGGGACACAATCTAAATAAGGGAGAATAGTCAGGATAGAAGTATTTTAGATCCCTTTGATGTGATATGTCTACATTTGTGTTTATTAGTTAAATTTACCCAAGTGATGATGTTTTCGGGTTAGAGACCTATGAAAGGATGATGCACCATTATTTTTTCCATATTTATGTAATATATAATCATATTGGTTTGTTTAAACCATAAAAAATAATAAATAAATAATCAAAAAAATTCCAAATTCAGGTAATGAGAGTCCCTAACCATTTGTTCATTTATATGTATGAATATAGGTTAAAATGCTCATTAGTATTATCATAAATATTTTTATTATGGAGTACCAACAGAATCTCCACTAAGATGATGTTGATGAAGGTGAAACTTGGAGGAGGAAACTTTGAGAGTTTCATCACTAGAGTTTATAGATGTATATAGACTATATATTGGACTTACAGATATAGGACCTGTTGAATGAGGTGGATATGGACCTACATCTAACCAGTTATTTGAATGAGAACTGGGATTATTTTGTGGTAAGGATTCAAGGATGGGTGTTATTATTGTGCTGGTTCTTATTTCCCATGAACTGGGTGGATTCAATCATTTTTTGAAGAATTTCTATGATCAGTTTAGAAATGAGTTTCTTACATCGACTATAATGGTAGAAATTATTCAAATGAATCCAAATACTAAACTAGGATATATTAATTGTGAGAGTTTGGTTTACATTTTAGGATCCTCAATTAATATTTATAGGTCCTTCTTCAAGATAAAGTGATTTGGGAGAGGTATTTCAAGATACTTTTTATCTGGAAATCCAATTTCATGTCATGTTTTTTATGCCAAGAACATATATCTAGTTACTACCAAGATTAGTGGTTGTTTAGGGTATATTCTCCTAGAATAGATCATCATGGAAGTGTAGTTATCTATATTCTATAAATATAATAGATATGGTATTGGGTTCCCAGTTTCCTAGAAAAATTATTTCTTGGATAGCTGATGGTAGGTCTTGTCCCTCAAAATCTTAGTTCTATAGGGGTGGTATTTCTTGGGCACCTTTCATGGAATCAAAATAAATTATAAAGGTAATGGTAATTAGTTGAGATTGTTATTGATCATTTTGAATTTGAATTTAATGCTAGTTTGTCTCTTCAGGTTATGCCATTGATATAGTTCATCATAAGAAGTAGTGGTGGGGTAACCTATATTTCTATCATTAGAGGATAAATTTGCATAGGAAATTAGATCCATTATATGATCCTTATTTTCATATATTATATAAAAAATGTATATATTGTCTATATCGAGGTTAGTGAGGTTGTGTTTTAGGTTATGGTCAGGTGTATGCTCTAGATTAACTGGTTCAAGCTGAGATGGATAACATTTGAGGTAAAATTTTATTTTTTATATATGAGTGCTTATTTTGTTTGATTTAGAATCTAAATACACCTTCATATCACATCCCTTTGTCCAATCATTAATAATTTAGGTTTAGGTATTTCTAGATCCCATAGATTTTACATTGATAGATAGAGGTTGAGCTCTTCCCAATGATGTATATATATACTATGAGATAGATATATGGATGTATTACTCTTGGGGTTACTTTATTGGTTATAATATGAATCATTTGACATCATTATAAGTATAAATATTTTGTATTTATTGATATAAAGCATTGGTTTATTTAGGTTTTACATTGTTTTCTTTGATGCTGGTAGATATTCATCCCCATTAACTAGTGAGAGAGATGCTCAAATGTTTCATTTTATTATTTTTTCCTTATATTCCATTATTTCATAACAATTATTAATTCATCATTGGTTCAGCCTTTGGTGTTTCTAGGTATTTAAAGGAATACAATTATGTATTTCTTGATATGGTTTTGGAATTACCCCGTCAATGATTGATATATTTTGAGATTTATCTACAGTTAGATATTTTTTTGATCTTGTTGTCTATCAATTGGTTGGTTCCTTTTGAGTTGTGGGGGATGTAGATAACTATGGATGATCCCTGGGAACAATATTTAGTTTGGCCAGGAATGCCAACTTATAGTGGTCAGATATTATTCCTAAATATTACAGATGGAAATAAGACTTAGTGTATAAATTATCATTGAATTAATTACGCAACATTAAAGAAATTTTTCCCTCTTGAAAAGAGTAATTATTTACATAATTTGTCATTAAATATTAATTTTATTCTTGTTTAGGGTGTCAAAAACTCCTGACATGGTTATGGGACTAATGAATACATTGTTCTAAAATTTTTTGGGCTGGTTCCTATTGTTTTTTTAATGAAATTCTTTTATACAATTTTCTTAAGGAGGAGCACATAGTGTATATGTGAGAATTTTGGGGGTTTATACACATCATAAGATATTTATAAATCTCTAAATTTTTTATTTCTAGGACCTTTAGTTTTACATATAAGGGAATTTTGTGTCATATCATGGTGTAGACATGGATCCATCAATGAACGAGGCTGTTGTTTCATAGGAAGTTCCAATGAATATCATATAGGTATGAAGTTTCCATGCTGTAAAATGCCATTATTTTATGTTTTTACTCAAATTATCATAGATTTATAATTCTATGAAGTCCTTAAATAGAAAGGATGATGATTTTTTATGTTTTTTTGGTGTTATAAGTAAATAAAGTACCCTAAGGATAAGTTGGTCAGCACTCTAGTTCTCAATTTTCTAGATAAGTGAGTTCTATTTACAGCCTACAATGATGCATGATGACATGGATTGAGAAGTGTATAGATAGATTATAAATGGGGTTATTCTTTTTGGTATTGATATTTACATAACCCTTAATGTAACTATTCCACCCATGATCTCGATTTAAATGTAGTCATGTTTTCCTTGATGTTTTAAAGATACTACATCATCAATGAATGTTTTGGGATTTTTATTGACCATAAGATCCTAATGTATGAATAATAAAATTATGACATGATCATTATTTTCAATTAAGGATTTAATTTATGTGAGAGTATGAAATTGATATTTATTATACACCAGAAATGGGTAATGTTTTAGCTGATGTGCTATGTATGAAGTCACACAATGATGTTTTTTGTGAATCCGAATATTCATAGATTGTGGAAGAAGAGATCTTTTGGATACATCTCTGTATAGTAAAGGATTATAGAAGTTGATGAATTTTTTAAATAAAGGTTCACTCATATATATTATAGAATGTGGAGTGTTAATAGTTTCGTGATTCTGAGGTGGATTTTTGAAAAAATTTAGTTCTTTGTGGGGATGACCCTAATGGATGGTCAAAGGATTATCAAAATCATGTGTTGTACTAGGGAAGTATTTTTGTTAAATAAGTGACGAAAATGACGGTTATAACATAGTTATATAGCTCACCATTGGTATTTTATACTATAATTACAAAGATTTACCATTCATTGAGCGGTCCAGTTTGGTTTCATCGGTTCATGTATTAAATTTTAGAGTTAATATCATAGTGTTTAGTCATCCAGAAGGAGAAGCCATTATATTTTACTCAATGGATGTCATTGAAAATTTTAATGGACATTTTTATAGGTCTACATAAATATAATGTATTATTTGAGGTTATATGGGTGATAGTACATCCTCTGGAAAATTCATCAAACATATTAGAGACCACAGAACCAAGATCAGAGGTGGTTTTTGTAAATGATTTATGTGTATATGTTATGAGACTCCTTGGAGTCTTGAGTAATATCATATTAGATCATAATTCTAATTATATATCTATGGTTTACAGAGGTATTAAATATGGGTTTTCTCTCAATTGATCCTTTTCAATTTATTAATAAATTTATAGAGTACTAGGCATAGTGTACATTGTAGACACTTGAATAAATATTCCATGCTTGTGTCATGGATTGTAGTGGTTCATGTTTTTTGTTCCTAACATTGGAGAGTTTTTTCTAAATTATCTACTTCCCTATTGGTATATATTTATATAAATATTTGTATGGATAAACTTTATCTTCTACATTGTGATGGACTGTGGTTAGTGAGTTAGTGACTCTCATAGATACAAGTTCAACGCATGATAGATATAGTTCTGGTGATTCATGTGAGGATGAAGAATGTATAAGATCATTATAAGTAATATTTCAATCAGTAGGTGGTGGAATATAGCTTTTGATGTTGTAGATATTGTGTTCTTGAAGTTGAATCCACTGTACCGATCTAACCCCAGCAAGCCCGAAGTCGGTATCTACTACCATTACAAAGGTTTGACTACATGGAATCAAGTCCCAAAAAACTGATGAGTTTAGTAGTATTGGTAAACTATATACATATATGAGTCTTGTATTTTAAATAAATACACTAATTAAAATATAAATTTTCATTCATGGATAAATTTATTCCTAATTAGAATATCCTTTCATATCTTTCTTAGTATACATATTAGATTCCGTTTAAAAGAAAATATAACAAGGGTGAGATCAAATTCTCAAAAATGGTATGTAAATCTGATGAAATAATGTATCAATGAGAATATTCAATATGACAGGGTAATAACTGATGATACATTCCATGTAATATATATACTTAGGATGAAGTGTATAAAAATAAGGAAAGTCAAATAACTAAACACATGATATTTTAAATAATTGGATAAGTTATAATCAATATGGACAAGTAATAAAAAGAAAAAAAAACATTCCATTTAATCATTCTATATAAAATTATGTACATCCGTAGATATTTTGAAGATAAATATAGTAGATAAATAGTAACTGATTCTGAATGAGGGAAATAATTAATTATTTAATTCCTTGTTTTTGATGTACACGGTACATTTACTATCTAGATCATCCATGAGACAGTTTGGTATATTGGGTAAAAATGCATATAAATAAATCCAACTATCTAATCCTAGGAGACTATTAATGTATCAAGGGAATATCAATAACTGGGACCCACGAATGTTTCACCTTTCCAAATCATTTCACGTATATAGTATAATAAACTTAGCAATGCACCTTATTAAATATCTATATGGAGTAGAAGATAATGACTAATCAACATTTCCCTAGTTAATGAAATGTATATCAACTATGAACTATATGTAAAAATTATATACGGTTTAGAAATAATTAGATTCACAATAAATTACATCGATATTTATGGGAAAATTTCTATTCCAGAGTCACTGGAAGTTGAATATATCATAAGGAATAAGAATGGAATCAATGATTTGAATTTTAATACTATATTTAGAAAACTAGTAAAACACCATGCATATGGATAATAAGGTTGGTATCCATATGACATATACCCATTAGAGTAAGAAGATATATTTTTTCATTTGATGAAATAGAATAAGAATTGGTAAAACATTCATGAGGGAAATATAATTTCTTTTAGAAAAACCTTTTCTTTAAAAATATCATTTAAAAAATATATTTTCATTAAAAACTATCCTATTAAACATAAAACGAATGATTGAATGTAATAATGATGTGTAAATCCATAAATGTCATATATGGAAAAATACCATTACTTTTACATGAAAAATATTTAAAAAGTTCTTCTTGATGAAAGAGTCAAGAAGATACCATCAAAAATATTTTTAAAAGTGAAAAGGGTTAATGGGTCTTTAATAAATCATTTTTCTAAAAGTTAATTTTTTTGAAAACTATTTTAGAAAATAGAGTTTTTAGAAGAAAATATTTTCTCCAACAAGAGAGGGAAATGACCTTGGGTTTTCTATAGAAGTTTTAATAAAACAATTTAGGTACCAAAAAGTTGGAAAATGGTACTATTACTTGAAAAATCCCATTAATAATCAGATGAGAAGAAAAATATATTTTTATTATTAATTAATATATAATTTTATCTGATGGAAATTGAATTTTAAATTATCTAGAATAAAATGATATTGTGTTGTAAATCCTTGAAAATACAATAATGTTGACGTGAGAATCAATTAATAAATAGATTATGTGTGTCAAATTTAATCAATGTAAAAAATGTTTAAATAAAATAATATATAGTAAAAAATTCATTACATATATAATATTATAAAATATATAAAAAAGATGATGTAAAATAAACTAAATAATAGAAATTTGGTTATAAAGATATTTCCCACTTGATAATGCTTAATTAAAATACCATTTGCCGAAATGAATTAATTTAAGATAAAAATATAATTAATATCGAATGAATCCTGATATTTTATATCATAGTGAGAGTATGTATGCCATATATAATAAATTAGGTTATCAACAATAAAATATGTCTAAAAGAATTGGAATTGAGATGAAGTCCCTTATTACATGGTAACTTTTGAAGCATAATCCCTGTGAAATAGATAACATCAAAAAAAATTAAATACAGTGAAGGTAAAAAAATCAGGATTTAATATATCAAAATAGGTAGTATATATACCAAATATAATATGTATGTGGGGGGGAATGGTGCATGCCTCATTGAAAGAAAAGTGATACAAGAATCCCTCACCCCACATTTCCTTTCGGGTGAATGCCTTTTAGCCTCCCGTATAATGGGTTTCAACATATCACTACACTATACTCCAACTATAATCAAATTTATAATATCATATATTATCATAATATAATTTCTTAATCTCTAGTTGATAATAATTCAATATTTTCATTATTTTAGGTGTTAATTGATTAGTTTTTCAAGATTGTTTCGGATTGTTATTTTTGTTATTCTTAAGTAGATAATGATTTTGTCATATTTTAATATGAAAAATGATTTAATTATCATATATATCCATTATATATGTACTTATAATAATCCATAATACAAGGAGATAAAAAATTAAAAGTTTCATTCATAGAGGCGGTATGCCATACATATGCATAAAAACTACATTACTTTCATTTTCTTATTAAATGAATAAAATGTAAATGATATATTGTAAATTAATAATATAATATATAATTTCTGACTTATTTTTCAAATATTTCTGTTAAAATAATTTCTCAATACATTCCATCAATAGATTGAATGACTTTCATAACTTTGAGGAGGTGGTAATCCACAATTCCAAAAATGATTCTATTGTATTCCCACAAGTTGGAAAAAATTAATGTTTGTTTCATATAATTATTACAAAAGATAATTACCTTATAAATATATTGTATATCATTTTTAAATATTTTTCCATTATATTTCCCAACAATTAGTGCTAGTAATGAAAAAACGTATGACATAATTTTTCAAGGTGGTAGTTCTCTGTACACATAAATGATAAGTTTGTTACCCATTAGTTTGAAGTGAGTTTTAGTATTGGAAGTAATCATATAATAAAATTATAAAATTATATTTATGATATTGAGGTTATTATGAAAGTACTGATTAAGAATTTTCGAATGGTTTTTGAAGAAAAATAAAACAACGGAGTTTGTGGAAGGATGTCACCTCTTTTTCAGGTAAATCCTTTTGGTTTAAAGTAAAAGAAATAAATGTATTTCCTTATTCCCAATGTGATGATTATATGAATATTTTAGAGATTTTTTGAGATAATTCTAGAATAGGATGGGGGATCCAAATATCTTGATAGGTGTGAATATGTTGGAGGGGTGAGTAAGTTTTTATATTGTAGGAGGAGTGGAATTCGGGATAATATTTGAAAGAGAAATCACACCCACATTTTTCCTATAAAACGTTTCTATAATAATGATTCGAATTTGGGAAAAGGTTTTATAGGGTCTATATATGGACAACAAATGTATGTTGGATATGTTTATAGGTCATTTTGGTCATTAGGATTTGTATTTAGTCCCTCCTTGAGTTAATTTTTATCATAGTCATTGTAATTAATTATAATTGAAATTAATAGTAATTCAGGTCAAAAAATATGTTGACATTAATAATATTTTTAGATTATTTTTATTCCATATAAGGAATATATTTTTATAAATTATAATCATATATTGGTGAGAAATTAATTTAAATTTAATCTTGCAAACAGGACGACAAAGCAGGTTATTATAGTAAGATATCCCAAATAATGCTATGTTTTTTTTATAATTATCAATGTAAAATTCATTAGAATTATTTAATTGTATAAATTTATTACTATTGATCCAATTCAAAATTAATACCAATCAGAAATATAATTTATCCTTATAAGTATCTTAGGAAAAAATATGTTTTGAAATACAATTTTTTATTTTTCAATATTCAACAAAAAATAAAATTTTACAGAAATATAAAAAAATAAGTGTATCCTAATATTGAAATTGTAAATTTAAATAAATTTTTTATTTTGATATATAAAATTTTCAAGGTATCAAAAATTGGTTTTAAAATAGGTTCCTCATTAAAATGTGGAAGAATTACCTTAAAAAATACTATTTTTAATGCATAATACTAGGTTTGTTCTAATCTTATCACTATCAAATATATTATATGAGTGTCTAAAATATTTTTTATATAATAAAATGTATAAATTTAATTTATATCACTTAATAATATTTATTAATTAAATTTATAAGGATAAAACGGCTTTGTGTGTATAAAAAATTTTCCTTTAAATTCAAATTGTTTTTATCTTCATTTCTAATTAATTGGTTACATATGAATTAATTTTGTATTTGTGTAAACCATATATTTTTATATGTAAGTTTATAGTATTTAAAAATTTTAATTTGAGTTCGAGGTTATATTTTATAATATCAAATAATAATATTTTATTAATATATTTTTTTCGATTAAACTAAGTCTTGGATAAGTTATCGAAAAAAATCATTTTTGTGTGTGAGATATGAAAAATTAGTATCACATTAATTGAAGTATATATAATGGAATTTTTTTATTTAAAATATTATATATATTAGAATGCCTTGAAATATTATACTCCCTATCATGCTTGGTGTTGCATGTCAAGCACGCTATCAAGTACAATGTCCTTACTTATGAATTTTGGGGAATCATATTTCTTCTACCTTAAATAAATTTCATTATCGTAATTTATAAAAAATTTGGTAATATATAGTTTTATATTTCCAATTTGAAAATAATAAATCATGAAAAGTTTATATAAAACATCCTCCATAATTGAGAGAATGATAAGTACAAAGGTCAAATTTAGTTAAATATAACAAGGTTTCTACGTAAGAGAAAATTTGTGGAATGTGGAGATACATACCTGGAGGGAATGTGTAAATATTTATAGGGATTTATTGAGGGAATAACTCACAAGAAACTAAATCATAAATGGAATGTGGAGGGAATCAAACCCATCAATTTATAATTATTTAAATGATAGTTGGTTCAATAAAAATCAAGGTATGGGGATAACATTTTTTTGTTTTAGGATACATTTCTTAAGGTTGAGGAATTATTTCATTGACTAAGAAATATAATGAAATATAATTACTAGATATGTGTCAATTATATATTAATAATTCCATCAATTTATTTCTTTGATAAAATTCTAATTTATCCTTTACTCCATGAAATGGATATCCAAAAATTTGCATTGATTCCTAAATCATAAAAAGTACATATTTAACATATCGTAATACACATAAATAAATTATTATATTTGTCTCTAATTATTTTCTAAAACCAAAATGGTCAAAAAATTTGTCTCTAGTCAAAAAAAAATATCATTACAAGTTCATCATTAATATTTATTCACCCTATTATTTGACTATAAAAATTATATATTAACTAGAAAATTTTGTAAGTTAGTGGTTGGGGTTAAACCCTTATTGTACTTCGGCCATGGGTTTAAGTCAAATGGTTATGTTGGGAATCATGGGTTGTCACATTGAATTTATGTTTAAATTTTATAAAATCAAATTAATATAATTCTTATTATATTCCAAATAATGTGATAGACATCCTTGAAATATGGTTAATCACCAAATAGCCTTTTAACTAATGTTTCCAATATAACCTCAATACATTAATATTTCATCCATTTATTTTCACATAGGCACATACATGGTCTAATGGTTAAACTAGGTCAATAATTATCATTATCTATTCAAATACTTTAATAAGTTATGTAATAAAAATTTGAATTATCATAATCATACCCATCGATATTGTCAAACATGGTACACAGTAATGCCCATTATCATGTACTATATTAATCTTGAGTGAGGATTGCCACACATGTTTCGTGTGTTTACTCCTAGGTACATATGTGCCAAAATAAAAACCAATTGTAGTATCCAGGCATGGATTTATTACTAGTATTACCCACATCTTCTCTACATTACCCAAATTCTAGAAGTTATTATATTCTTTTTTTATTAAAGATGTTGTTATATACATATCCTCAATTTCAACCCCAATTTTATTCTCTCTAATCTATGTTTTCTTAAATCTAATTTCGAATGTTAGTTCTAAAATTCAGTGATATATACTACAGTGATATTAATTCATCAAGACTGGAGCTGATGTCTACTATCATTCCATTTGTATGATTAAAAGGAATCAATTCCCAAATGACCAAAGTGTCTACTATTGTGGATAAAATGGATACATATATGAGACTTGAGTTAAAAATCAATACAATAATTATGACATAATTTTTTCATTCAAATTTACATTATTCCATATTATAATATCCTTTCATATCATTATTAGTACACTACTATGATTCTTGGGAAAAGAAACATCATAAGGGTGAGCTCAAATTCTTAACATAGTCAAGTATAATAGAATAAATAATGAGTCAATGAGAATAATTAATTTGGAAGGGTAATAACTAACTACACATGACATGTAATCAATAAACTGATAAGTAAGTGGTTAAACAATATAACAATGAAAAAGACTATAAAAACATGCCATTTAAAATAACTGGATAATGAATAAACAATATAAAAATTAAAAAAACTGAAAAAACATGCTATTTAATCAATAAACATAAAATGAAATGCATCTGTAAATATATCAATGAAAAATATCATAGATAAATAGTAAGTGAGTCTAAATTTTAAAAATTATTAAATATTGGACTCCGTATTTCATGATTAAATGTACATTTACTATTAATATAATTCAGAATATGTTTTAGCATATTGGATAAAAAACACTTCCAAGGCTATCCAACTAAATCATCCCATTAGACTATATATGCATCGAGGGACTATATATAACCCAGACCCATCCATGTCATACATATCAAAATCATTCCTTATATATCTAATTATTGATTTAACAATTTTCGTTTTCAAATATCTATATAAAGTATAAGATATAGATTTACCAATATTTCCGTACTTAATCAATTGACTCTCATGTATTCACTATATGTAAAAATGGTATACATTTTCATAAATAATAATATCAATGATAAATGATATGTATACTTTGGGGAACTTAATGTTTACTGATCTTTCCAAATTGAATATTTCAAGGGGAATAAAAAAGTAATTGAGAAGTGAATCTTAATACTATCATTGCCCAAATCAATAAAAACCCATCAAGAAGAATAAAAAGGATTGTATCAATATGGAATATAAAAATTAGAGTAAAATTAAGTGTTTTTGAAATTGATTAATTTAAGTATAACATTAAAATAATTTTTGGGAAAAATATTCATTTTTTTTTGAAAAACCATTCCAAAAAACATTTACATGAGTATAACTTTTAGGAACAATGTTTTCGTAAATAATTAATATTTTAAATAAGTAATGTATACGTCTAAATAATAACACTTGGTAAATTCAAACATGACAAACACTATAAAAAAAAGTAAATTCCTTTTTCTAGGTAAAAGGGTTTAAAAGAGCCCTATTTGGAAAAAGACAATAATATTCAATTGATAAATTTGTTATATAAAAAAGGATAAAAACATCCTTAATGAATAATTTTTTAAAGGTCAAAACATTTTTAAAACCATTTTATGAAATAGTGTTTTTAGATAGAAACTTGTACTCTGAAAAAAGAGAGATATGAATTCAGGTTTTCGTAGAAAATAATTCTAAATAAATATTTATTAAAAAGAGTTTAAAAATGGTACTATTACTTGAAAACCACCATGAATAATCAAAGTATAGGAAAATTAAAGGGGTTATTATACAATGGTAAAATAATATCCTCTAATGGAAATTCAAAAAAAAATAATCATAAAAAACTGATATTGGGAAGTAATCCCTTGAAAAGGTCATAATATTTTGGTGAGAATCAACCAATAAATAGATTATGGGTTTCAAATATTATGACACATATAAAAATTTTAAATATAAAATAGATAGTAAATAGTTACAACATACATAATATTTTAATATTAATGAAAATTATTATGTAATATAACTCAAAGAAAATAAACAGGGTTTTGAAAATATTTTCCACATGGTAATACTTAATTCAAATAACCTTTGAGAACATAAATCAATTTTAAACTCAAAATATAATTATGAATGAATTAATCATTATAAAATATGTCATCGTGTCAATACATAAACCATATATATGAAATTGGTGAATAATAATAATATATGTCTCAATGAAAATAAATTGAGATGAAGTCCCTTATTACTTGGAAACATTTGAATCATAACACCCATGAAAGAGATAATATCAAAATAAATGTTATATATCAATAAGATAAATGAATTAATGACATAATATATAAAAATCATCAGTATATACATCCCACAAAATAATTATGTGGTGAAAATGGTGTATGTTTCATAGAATGAAAAATGTGAAAAGAATCCCTTACCATGAATTTCCTATGGGGTGAAAATCCATTAAATTATTTTATAATGGTTTTAAACATGAAAATATAGTATAAAAAACCGTAATCCTATTTGTAATATCATATATAATATTATTATAATATCTTATTATCCATTTTTTTAAAATCATTCATTATTTTTCCTATTATGAGTGATAATGGCCAAGTTTTTTGAGTTTGTTTTGACTTGTTATTTTTTCCACCAATTTAAGTAATGATTTAAACACCTCCATAATGTAAAAATTGATATAATTAACACATTTATCTTATATATATGTATTTATAATAATACATCATAATTGAAGATATGAAACAAAACGCATTGTCATGGAGATAGTAGTTCGTACGTACGGTGGAACGATACATCAATTTCATTATCAAATTGAAAGTATGAAACATAATTGATATATATGTATATTAAAATTAAATTATAATTTTTATGTATTATATTTCGCATAATTTTGATAAAATAATTTCTTAATACATTCTATGTATAACATAAACAAAGAACATCACTTTGAGGATGTGGTAGTCCACACTTTCACAAACTATGTTTTCAGATTCCCTAAAAATGGAAATCATAAAGATATATTTTATATAATTATTATGAAAAAATAATTAATTAATTAGTACCATATATATCAAATATAATATTTTCCCAAAATAATAAAAAACCACGAGAGGTGGTAATGGAATAATGCACGAAATCATTTTGTGAGGCGGTAGTTCATCAAACACATAAACGATATGATTGTTGCCTATTAGAAGGATATGTGTGTAAGTTTAGGTAAAACCCATTTAATGAAAACATCTTAGGATATTTATTATGCATTGGATATTATGTAATCATATAATAAATATATTATATGGGGTGGAGAGGTAAAATAGTACAATGGATCTTGTAGAAGGATGTTACCTCTTTTTTAGTTAACACTTTTTTGATTAAACCAAAATACATTCACGAATTGCCTTCTGACCAAGGTGAATATTTTTATATTTGGGTACATAAATCATATGGTTAATATAGCATAATTTCTATGAGTGAATTTTTTTTATACGTGTGAATAAGTGGGAAGAGTTGGTGTCTTTTTATAGTGGAACAGGAGTGGCAGTTTGTAAATTTTTTTAAATGGAATTTCATCCACATTAATCTAATGAAAAGAGGATCCAATAATTGAAGATATTTTATAAAAATGATTATATGGTAGAAATATCACCCTAAAATGGATTTTGGGAAATTATCTAGGTCATTTTGGCCATTATGTTTAAGGTATAATCCTTTATTAATTAAATTTTTCTCGTAATCACTCTAAAATATTTTAATCACATTCACTAATATTTTTGTTCAAAAACTAATTTAATTTTATTAGAAATTATAAGAGATTATGTATCTGAATATGGAATAAATTGTTAAAAATTCAAAAAACATATGTGGAAAAAATTAATTTAAATTTAATCCTGTATATGGGATGATAAAGAGGGTGTTTGAAGTAACATTTTCCAGGGTTTTGATTGTTTTTATATTAAATTTCAAGGTAAAATTAATTCAAATGAAATAAAATGGATTAATTATTATAATATTAATCAAATTATTATTTAAAACAAACTAATAATATAATTTATCCTTATAAATAAATTAGATGAAAACATAATTTTGAAGTTAAATTCTATATTTTTCATTTCTTATCAAAAATGAATATTCAAATAAAAATACAAAAAATTCACCGTATCCTAATTTTTACCTTCTTATTTTAAAAAATAAGGTTTTTTTCAAATTTAATTTTAAAGGTTCTAAAATATTGATTTAAAATAGGTGCACAATTAAAAAGTTTTAAATTTACTTTATAAAAATATTGGTTTTTGTGTATAAAACATGGTTTTCTTATCTTATGCCAGTAAAATATATTAGATTATTATTAGAAATTTTTGATTGAATATATAATATGTAAATTTCATTAATATAATTCACTAAAATTAATTAAATCGATTTTTTAGGATAAAAACCCATTATGAACATACAACCAATTCCTTTATATTCAATTTGTTTTTATTCATTTCTAATTAATTGATAAGAAATGATTTTTTTTATATTTATTTAAACTATATGTTTTAATATGTTAGTGATTCTAATTTATAACTACTTATATAAGTTATACGTTATATATTATTATATTAAATAAAAATATTTTCATAATACATTTTTCTTTGGAAAAACAAATTCTTGTGTGAGCTATCGAAGAACCTTTATGTTATCTGTGGCATATTCTTACTACGTATCGCATTAATTGCAAGATATATCGTGAAATAAATTTCATTAAAATAGTAAATATATTATAACATCTCTTAATATTATATTCCCTTATGTGGTTAATTTTTTGTTGCCTACATGATATCAAATATAGTGTTCTTCGATTATAATTTCAATACATCCCATCCACATCAAGAGAAATAGAGTTTTTTACATGGTATTATGCTGACTATGTAGTTTTTTGGACATTTCTGGGAGTTTTATCTTATTGGACCACTGAGTACCAGATATTAAATTCCCTGAAGAGGATCAATATTCCTGATTCCTTTTATGCGTCTTTGCATCACCACAATCTTCACACTGAATCTCACAAAATCAATTGGTGGGGATAAATTTTTAGGACAGTGAGACCTTTGTTGAGTAAACAATTGATTTCTAGCTCCACCAAGAGATGGTTTTGTGAATTATTTTAATTCCCTTAAATCATGTCTAATGGTGGCATGGTTGTATGGTGGAGAACTCCAGGTAATGTGATCCATTTACAAACACTCACTATTCTGAGATGTTTAATGATTATATCTTATTTTTTACAAATGACTTTTCTGTAGTTGATATTTTATCTATATTATGATATGGATTTGTTTTTTGATCCCTTATTTCTAGGTTTTTTTTCTATTTGAGTTCTATATCCATAATAAATTGTTTTTGGGATGACAGTTATGGTTAAATATTTTAGTCCATACATTCTCTAAGTAAGATGTTTGTGCTATTATAATTGTTATATTCTGGAGAGTTATATCATGAGTTTGTTGTTTGGGTAATGATTTTCTCAACCATTCTCTCTATTTTTTGTTTTAAATTTTCAAGGATGTGAAATTATTATGTTTTAATTGATGTAATGGATTATTACTTCACAACTATTCCATTTTCTGAGGGTCATTTGTACTGAGAGAGAGTTTCAATATTCTGGGGGAGTGGTCTCGGCCATTCAAATTGTGACCACACCCTGGATTTTAATGTGGTTTTGGATATATTTTATAATTTGGTGTGAAACAACATTTTTCTGATTGAATATTGGCTCTTGATTATGCACATGAACAAACATTACTTGTCCAGCCATTAATGAGGATTTTTTTTTGTTTTTCCATCATATCTGAAACCACTAACATAGTTAATCCGAGTGAGGGTTTTTAGTGAGACATGGTTACATGGCTACAGTCAAACAAAGGTACATGTAATAACTTTTATTTCTATGTCGTTGGTTAGGGTGAGGGAAAAAGAACATGGGTGTGGGAAACACACCATTGAATAATATGTTTTGGGATTGTATGATAATGAAAACCATGACCATGGTAAATGATATGGTGAAGTTATTGTGGGGATTGGTATTGTTTTTCATATACTGAAATAATTATCATTATTCATATATATCTTCCATTTCAATGATGAAATGTTTTCTATATTGAATTAGGGCTCTTGAATTCAGTTTCAATTTGATTATACACATCTATTAACTAATCCACAGTACTCACCATGAGTTACATTGATTTCCAAACTCTCTAGGAATCTTGTGGTTGGTGGGACATTTTCTCATATTGAGTATCTATTGATTTATATTTTCACTAGTTTTGATTCAATCCATCCTCCTTGATTCCCTATGATCAACTCATTAAATAATATATACATTGATTGTGGGCGATGGAGAACTATTCAATTATAGGTAACTTTTTCCTTCATTTAGTCCACCCCATAATTCTTCTTTTGTTTAGATTTTCTTTGGGGAAATACAATTGATTTTGGGGTGGAAAATTAACATGTTTTATTGGTGTCTTGATGATGTTAGATTCCAGGTATTCTTCATTGAATATATGTTGTTTCCTTCATTATAGGTTGATCTTGTATCTTCTTTTCTTTCTCAAAGATTATTAAACATTTAAAATTGTACATTAGATTATATTATTCTCTATATTTTATGTAAAATCATAAAAAAATCATACTTATTCTCATTTGGTAGTCGTATAATTAATCTAATTGAAATATAAACCAAATTAAAGAAAGCATTGGTTTTCAGCTTTAGTGATCACTTGTTTCTAGATCATGTTTATTATTTATATATTGATTATATAAATAGTGTGGTATATAAGATTTTTTATAGAGTTTTTAATGTCTTAGTCAGAAACAATAATATTAATTTTCTAATTTTTTTATAAATAATAAGGAAAACTATTAATTTGTTTCCATTTTTCTATAATTGATGAAAATTGATGCTATATTCATTGAATATCAAAATAATTCTCTTCATAGAAATTTAAAGCTTATTACTTCAGGTTATTATAGTTTAAACATATGATAAATTAATATATATTTTTCCTATGGTAATTAAATGGTTTATTTCTAAATATAATTGATCTTAGATGAGTGAGAAAGTTCTCTTTTAAAGGATGGATTCCTTGTTTCTATGTCTTAGATTCCTATTTAATTATTGGTTTTTGTTGCATCCTGGTTTGTTTTCTCTGGATGTGATCAATGTGATGTTCCATAACGTGAGCTTTAGATGACTTACGTTTTTTTGTGAATAGTTTCTAAGGAATGATTTTTGTGGTAGAAGATGGTTCATATGATGAATGATGGATGATAGTATGTATAGTGGGATTGATATTGGAACCGATATTGTTTGAATAGGCTAAAGAGATGTTATTCCATTGTTTGTTATGTGGAATTATGCGATCATTTCATATTAATGAATATGCTAAATGTTCATGTTATTGGGTTTCTTGTTTCTTCAATCCACTTATAGACTACTTGACCTAGCTTTTTACGATTGGTTGACATGTATTTTATGGTATATTCAGATGATTCATAGATTAAATATTCCTTATGAAACTATAGTTAATCAAAAATAATTTAATCCAGGGGAATGAAGGTTTAATGGAATGCAGAATGATCATATAACTTCTGTAACCCTATAGGTGGTTAGATTATTCCCATAAGGGATAAATTTTGTTTATTTATTAATGTAATGTGATATGTTTAAATAATTAATTACCTGAATTTTTTTTTTGAAATGAGCATGTTTTTAATGGATATCTAGTCCTTAGTGGTTGTAGTTAGGCATATGATTGACTATTTTTGTAGTTTTGGTTAAGGATATATCATTTACCATAGTGTGGTTGTGAGATATATATTTCATGTATATTATGTTATTCTTGATACTACCACAACTATATCATTTCTGTGATATTCACAAGTAGTCTATTGAGGGTATTTTACCTAACATATAGTATTTCATGGAATTGATGGTGGACTACCATATATTTACATAATAGCCTCTTATGGTGGTATTATGTGGTAGAATTCCAGGTTTTTATTTTTCTAAAGTTTTTCTATAGAAGGATATAAAGTATATTTTAATTTCAGAAATAAGTATGTACAGATAAAGTTTCCTAATGATTAATATTGGTTGGCTATGTATGGTATGTGATTAATTGAGGAATAATACACAACTATGAGGTTGGGGAAGATATAAAAAACTACTAAATAAATATCTAGAGATATTGATGATCGTGATAACATTTTGTGATGGAAAGGAGTATGGTAACATTAAATATTACCACGTGTTTTCATTGATGAATATTATATTTTCGGAATGATGGATCATAATATGTGATGTTTGGGAAGAGTGGAATACTATTGTATTATTGGTAGCAGAGTATTATAATTTTATATTATGATTTTTATTATATTATTAAATGTATGAGTTATTTGGTGAGAGATCTTTGGTGATGTTGGGATCTTATAAAATGTTTTTTATGGGATTTGTTAGTTTCAATTTTATATTCATTGGGATTTACTAATAATTATATATGATTTTTAAAAGAGGATATGGGGAGGATCCTTCTTAGTATACTATAAATTCTCACAATATATAAATATAAAATATTTTTAGATTTGTTGGAGATTTTTGGTAATAAGGATGGACATTACAAGACAGTGTTGTAATTCAAGAGCTTCTATGCCTTTAAGGTCACTGTCAAGGATTTACATTTTCCACTATATGTTTCTGTCCTAGTTTTTTAGTGTTTATGAAATTAAATGAATAAATTATGTTCTATTTAATTTTATTATGACCATTATTTATTGGGTGGGTTAAACTCATCTTCCATTTCTCATGATCTTCTTAGAGGGTAATGCATCCCTTTTGTGTGGATGATATATCCTCAGATCTTTTCTCCAACACAAAACCAATTGGAGGAAGGTTTTGAGAATCATTTTTCCCATCACTTATTACTTGTCTGGGAGGGGTACCTTTGGTGGGAGGGGATGTAATCGGATTCTCTTTAAGTTATCATTACCATGTTACTCTTTATATTTTTAGGTTCAATTTTATTTATATTTCTAGGGTTAATGTTTTCATAGCCCTATGATATGTTTTGATCCAAAAACCCATATTTCTTTTACTCTTAGTGTGTGTGGGTTGGTTATTGGGTCATATTAATTTGATATTCTATGCCTTAGACCATTTTCAAACTATTGAGGTAGGTGTTTCTATCAATTTTTTTTTTGAAACAAAAAATATGAATCCTCGGCCATTATAAACTCCTTTTAATTTAATTTTCCTTACTATTAGATTTATAAATTGATTTATTTATTAATTTAAGGTAAGTGATTTTTTTTAAAAGGTATTTTATAAAGATTTAAATTGTTTTCCCAATATTTTGATTGTAAATTCCTATAATTTGTTTAATGATGAGAATTCATTGCTCTTTTAAAGGAATTTAAGTGTTTTAAATGAGGGGAATACATTATTAAAAACAATTTGTCTTGTTCTTAAGGATGATTTTGGTTTTAAATTGATTTATGATATATTTGAGGATTTAATTTTTCCCAAAATATTTTTTACATTTATGGGTGACATATGGTTTGTGATCTATCATTTGGATATTAGTAATTCTTATGTATGTTCATATATGTACATTTTTTTTATGTATAGGCTTATATGTGCACATATATATGCATACATGTATATAAGTTAAAATTATCTAAAATAAATATTTTAAACCTTAATCATCTAAAATTGATTCATAGCACCTAAATTGGTATACACATAGTTGTTTAATGTTCGGTTTCTTAAACCTTACTTCAAAGTCTCATTCCGCACCATGATAATGGAGTTGACGCCTCTCTTGTGTAACTAAATAAATTTTAAAGGGATAAAATCTTCTTAGAAATTTATAACTAATCAAAAATAATAATATCTATTGGGGACCTTTATAGAATTTTATTTAATTTGGATACATCCAAGAAATTAATCTCATTTATTGATTATCTTCTCATGGGTTGGTGTAGGTAGTTGTTTTATGAATTTAACATTATTAAATATCAGTTCGTGAATTTTATATATTATCTAGAGGAAACCTAACCACCCTATACTGTTATTTTCGTGGTTTATTAGGTGTCTTAGTGATAGTCAAGGAATTTTTATATATTTTCCCATTTATAAAGATTATATTCCCCATGGTATGGAAATGACAAACTTAGGTTGTTCCACCTTTTAGGAAATTTAATGGTAGTCATGGTTATTCTCTTTTTTATAAACCGCATCGACAAAACCACATATAGTTTCAAAATTAATATGTTGAGGGTATTATCATGGGATGTTAAGGATTTTTTCATTATTATATATATTTCAATGTTCTACTACGTACTAATAAGAACTATTTTGTTTTTAATCATTTTATGATTCATTCAATATATTCCCTTTGTTTCAATATTATATTATACTAATAATTTTATTAAGGTGGTTTACCTATGTAGAAAAATATCCCATTTTATTCATGATTAATTGATTTTATGTTAGTTTTTTTCATTTTTATTAATAATAATGTGTAAATTTTGTTTTTTATCTAGTTGTTTAACTATTTTTTACTAGTTTATTCAAAGGAATGTCATAGTTTATCTAATTTAGTTTATGGGAAGATCATGGTTGTATCTAAAAAATTAATAAAAACCTACATTCAATTAGTATTTTCAAACTAATGATTGTTTTTTATTTCTGGAAAGGAAATTTATGAACTATTTGGTATAACCTACTAATCTATTTTATGATTTCACCCTACCTGTTCCACTAGGTGTTGGTATAAATGGACTATTTTACATGTTTTGGATTGGTTTTGTATATCCCATGTAGTGGGTCATGTTTATGTATGGATGGTGAATTTAGAAGTAACACTAATATCTTTTTAGGTATTTCTGTGTTTTATTTTTTATTTGGGTAATATAAGCATGTTCATCATTCTATGCGTGGGAATTATTTCTATTCTCTAATTAATGATCGGCTAGAGTATTGTATTTTATGACATATTTTTCTTATCATTGTTTGTATTTTTGGTTATATTTTTTATGAACTTTAATTTATAGGTTGAAAATTTAGATCTACAATAAAATAAAATTAATCTCATTAAATTATTGTGTGAAATCATCCAAAAATAATTGATCCTTGATGCCCATGACTCTTGTCGTTACCCCTTAGGGATTAGGGACACCCTTCATGTTTGTGAGGATCTATATTAGGTGGATGAAGTAGGGACTATACCATTTTTATTTTTTACATATCATATATATGTTTATCAACCTAAAAATCTATTTTAATATATTAATAATATATATATCTTGATAAACACCAAATAATGATTGTAAACCAATTGCGATATACTATAAAAATATCAATATATATATATGTATATATATGTGACCTTAATAACCAATCCATTAAATTTTCGGATATGAATATGAGTAACATCATTATTAAATATATCTATAATGTTCATACTCAATAAAAATGTGTCTATTAATGCTTAAGAAATAAGAACTGAATTTTTTGTTTTGTCATTTTATGCTTTAAAGAGTTTTTCTTCAAATTTTATTTAATTTTATATGGATAAATATTTTAATTAATTTCTACAAATGTAAATAATTATAATTTCAGAATTATTTTATGAATTATATATAGTTAAATTTTTGAAATTTTCTAAAAATATTAAATTTCATGTTAATTGGGAAAATAATGATTTTATATAAAAATGTATTTTGCATTCAAATATTTATAGTGACCTAGTTATTAATTTTTATTTATGACTAGATAATTTTGATTTAAATCAATTCAATTAATTTCAACATAATAATAATTACTCTGAATATTAATATAAAAAAATTATACATAAAATTCAATATTCAAGAAAACAATTTTCATTATGTTTTGCATGTACATTTTAAAAGTAATTTATTACACTTATATTGATTGACCATGATATAAAAAATTTTATTTTTAGAATCACCATGTAGAATTTCAGTGAATATATCAATATTTGTTTTAGTATTGATGAATTGTATTCTTGAAGAAAATGGTGTCACCATAGTAAGGAAAAAACGTGTAGGACAACGGTAAAACTATGGTATGAGGCTTCAAAATCATCAATAAAGTTACCTATATTTCAATTGGTGACTTTAATTTTATGAAACCTTATTATATTCTAAAATATTCTATTTTAGTAACTCAGGTTTTTGATAAAGTCCTATAGAATAGATCAAGTAAAGTAAAATTCAAAAATGTCGGTCCATTAATATTATTTTGATTTATATTGTAACATTGAGATAAAAAGCTATTATTAATTAATATAAATTATTTATTTTAAAATTATTTCAATTATTTTTATGATTGTAAGTTATTTTTATTTTTTAGTGATTGTATAATCAACTTAAATTTCTTTCCTATATTTTTTATATTTAAAATGGAATATATTAATAGTTCATAAAATGTTATTTTTATTTATTTTACGTTCAGTTATATTTTATTATATGATTAAAAAATAAAAAATAAATATTTAATTATGAAATGGGTTATGGTATATGGTTTATAATATTATTCATTTCCCATATATGATCTGATTATTAAATTAGAGTTAAATTTATAACAATTCGGTATTGAAAATTGGTTCCCACTTTTAACATTAAAATTTATTAACAAAGGGGTTAAACCAAATTATACAGCTTAAAATTAAATACAAACCTATACAGATTTTAGTGGTAAAAGGTATTTAATCCTCAACATATATGATATTTTTGAATTTTGTCTCTTTGATTTCACATGCTTATAAAATATAATATTTAATATTTAAATCTGTTAAGTAACTCAATGCATGTGTTATCCTTCAATATAAATGGAAACCACCTATCCTCTATTAATCACACCATATTAATAAAGTTATCTTGAAAAAAACCCTTAAAAACCACTTCAATGAATCCTTATCTATGTTTTAAATGTTTTGGTCACCTTAAAAGGACATCTTTATTGTGTGTGAGAAGAGATCTAAAGTTGTTTTCCAAGTGGATGTAATCATATTAATAGATATCATTCATTTAACAACTTATTTACCTACTTAAATTATGTCCTACACATTTTAATATAATAAAACTAGCATCTACCATATAATATGATGTTATTATGTTGATTTTATTACTTTTATCCACATTCTTTCGATCATGTTAAAAATTAAAGTATTTATCTTGTATAATTATAGACTAATGTCTCCTGGAAGTGTTATGATTAATTTTAAATATAAATATTTTATGTATGGTTTCAATGATGTATTTAATGTTTATATATGACATTAATGATGTAATAATTATTCTATAAAGGTTAATTCGTTATTCATTTTCCTTTGTTTAATCTAATAAAAATAAGAAACATCACTCGTGTATACGTATGGAGTACCATCTCCATGATGTGATGTAAACAAAATTTCATCACCAATTTATATAAATGGTTTTAAATATTTATTAATGATTTAATATAATTATTATTATATGAATAAAATTATGGATATTACGGAACCATGGAAACTGTACAAATATAGGAACTACCAAACTATAACATTCCTGGAAAATGGAATAGTTCACACTTAGAAACTAGGTTTTTAAAAATAAAAAATTGATAAATGGGTGTTCAAATTTTAGATTTGAAACATAAATGGTATTATTGGTATGAATATTGTATTAAAATAAAATTTAAAAAATTTATATTTATATAATTGGATCATAGAGAAATAATAATGATAGAAAAACTTAAGGAAAGGGTATCTCATCTCACTTTTATTTCCATGAGACAAATGTGTTTTTTCAAAACTTTTTTCCATTTTTGAGGTTTATATAATAAAGATAGATTTATTTTTTGATGTTTTGATGAAAATTATTTGTATTTAAAAATTCATATACGGTACTTTCTTTTATGAAGTTTTTATTTAGAGATTATTAGTGTTGGGACATTTCTTCATCTCAATATTGTTTCATTATGACATGTTTTTGACGTTATTTACAAATTTATGTTTGATAGGTGTATCTACAGTCACTTTGATATGTTATATCATGAATATCATTATATTAATGAAATTCAATATTTTATTTGAGATTTTTTTAAGGGGGTTATCATTTGAATGTTACCATAGTGGTACGGGTTCAATGCTACACTCTCATTTTTTCAATATTTGTTTATGATAATTTTTATTGAGGGAAATATTAAGGGTATTATCATTTACAAAAAAATATATTTTCTTCTCCTATCGTTATTTTTGAAATTATCATTTATTTTTAATAGTAATATCTCATTGGAAAGTAAAATTATTGAAAAACTATTTTTATTAAAAAGGATAACTTAAATACCCTATGGATGATGAGATTTTTATTCCATGTAAAATCTCATAAAAATATTCTATGATTTTTTGTAATTATAAATAAAAATATTTAAAAAAAATTAATTTTCACTAACATTGACTTTATTATAAAAATATAAAATTTTCTATTTAGAAAATTTTTATCAACAAGAATTTTTTAGGTTTTATAAATTTATAAAATTAATGATTTATTTTAAAAAATAGTACTTGAAAAAATTTTCCTTCAATCATGAATATTTTTAACTTGGAAATTGCATTAAAAATTACCAATAGATATTTTCAAAAAAGGATTTTTTAAAAATATAATGATTTATTCATAAAAATATTATCAAAATAAAAAAAACCTCATGTTTTAAATGTATTATTTGAATAATATTTTAAGGGATTTTTTAATCTATATAAACATGATTTAAGTATTGTTATAAATCATTATGGATGTGATCATATAATTCCATAATATTTATTTCCTTGTATGGATTGTGTTGATGAAGATTTATGTTTTATTTAATGAAACCCATTTCATTCTAATGTGTTGATATTGTAGTGAAGAAATCATTATGAAACATGGTTCTTTTCCATTAGTTATACAATGATGAAATGATGGAATGATTATATAACCAATTTATTTTCCATAGGTTATTCGATGAAGAAACATTGAAATATATATATGAATAATTACCCCCTCCATGTTTTATGAAATGAATAATCATTTAGTATTTTTTGATCAAATGAATAACTTATTTATTGGTTTCATTATGTGATATGTTATGCCTTATAACCCTCCAATAAATTTGATAAAGCCTTATATCTCAATAGAAAATTATTGTAAATTACCTGATGTTTTTGATTCACTTAGGGAAACTACTAGGAATTCATAATTCACTCTGATATAGGAAACATGATATGGATTATGATCATTTATGATATGGAAACAGTTGGTGAAACAAGATCTTCTATGATAAGGGAAACATTTGGTTATGCCTTTTTAGTTGTGATATCATGTTCTCAATAGTCATCCATGACATATTATATAGTTTCTATGACTAATATTGTTCTGAAATCTTATATGATGTTGTAATTATTGTTATTTGATCCAAACCTTAATGATTGATTTTTTGATTATTACCAAATGTCGTGACATGTAATGTTTTTACATTACTCATGAATATGATCTATTAGTTATTCAGTATGTTTTTAAAATCATTCTCTTATGTTATCATACCATTATTCTTATGTTATACCTATATGATCCTTGATATATTAATTGTATATAATTACTAAGTATGTAGCCTCACGTTTTTTATGTTTTCATTCCCTATGATATGAAGAAATGTTTTATGTAGGAAATTTCATCGAAGGGTGTTATTAGTGAAGAAATTGTTGACTGATGATGTAGAAATTTTTTGAACCTATTTTATAAATATCAAAGATTACAAGGACACCAAACCCTTATGGTTATATCTTTTATTATAATGATATTTAAATAGTATTCATCAAATAAGGATTAAAATTTATGTATTAAATGATTGGGTTGAAATAGTTGGCATAAGAGTGAGGTTTATTAATTTTCAATATGCGAATAAGGAAACATTAACAAGTAACCAAATGAAAATACTAATAATATGATAACATCATATGTTGTTGTAAAGGAGTGTGGTTTGTCAACATAATACATCTCTATGAGGATAATACTAAGTGGATGTTTGTTTGACATAGATTCACTGAAGGGTAACAACTATTAATTAGTTCGACTGGGTATTATGCCAATTGTTACAATTGAATGATGAGTGTGGGTAATGAAATTGACTCAGATACCCAATCAAACTGGTACCTAACTAGAGTTTCCATATACTCGATGGGTATTCATGATCCCCATGAGATGAAAATTAGATCCTGGGTATCAAACAACAAGAAGAGGGAATGAATTATTCCAATTATAAGCAATTATATATCACATATATAATTAACAATGACAATAATCAAAGTGATAAACATATTCTATAACTAAATAATGACATTTGATATGATACAACTCAACGTTGTAAAAAATTAACAAACTATAAATATATCACCAATGTAATACTAAAGTAGAGACTGACTACTCATTGTAATAGTGTGGGAACTCTCCCACTATCTCGACCACATATTCCTAGACCCTGCTGATAGGATCCTCACCACCTTACTATAGTTCCATGACTTTTCCTACAAAAAATACATACAAATTCATATACATTGCTGAAGGGGTTTGTAGGGTGTGATGTAATAGGCTCAGTAGGACCCCACACATGTGTTCCATAACAAGTATGTATAAAATAATCATAACATCCTCAAATTTAATGAAAACATCACATGATAATAGTTAAACTGTTTGACATCAAAAGAATAGAAGACCGTTTAATTTTTATTTTTTTAAATTTAAAAATAAAACACGGTATAATAGTTTCAAATAATTTCATATAAATATCAGAGAATCAAATAAAAAACAAATCATTTATCAACTATCATATCATAAACAAGATAATAAAAGATAAAAACAATCATGAAAAAAGAACATGTAACATCATTTAGAAGGTCCCTATAGTTCCTGATAACAAATAAAAAATGATATTTTTTAATTTTTTTAATCTTTTTTATATTATGAATTTCACACAATATTGAATATAGATTGTTTTATTCAATAACCCAATGTTATTACTTATTTTTAAGATGCTCTATGATAATATTGTAATATATGATACCGAAATATAATTTTGTGTTATACGTAACACCGAAATGGAATGCGTTATACTTAACACTAACATGGCTTGTGTTACACACAAAAATGTGTTTCTAAAAACCAATATTTTTATTATTATAATTAATTAGAAGTCATATTTATAACATATAAATTAATCAATATTATATGAATATAAATAACTAATTTTAAATTATTATTTATAATGGTTTTATATAATTAATATGTAATGATGATAATATATATAATATTTTGCAATGTCATTATATATTTGAAGTACTATTTTCTCAAAATCAATTACTTTTATGAAATTTCTTTTCATAATATAATTAACATATGGTGAAATTTTTGTTATTTTTTTGAGAAACATTATTTTTGGGTGAATAGTGAAAAAATACTAAATATTAGTTTGAAATTAATTTTCATCTAATTAAATTATATAGTCAGATTTTATTTTAATTTTTTTGTATAGTAATAATATAATAATTATTAATATGTTAATCTAATCTAGGTAATTGGAATAAATTTTATGTTGAATTTAGATAAGAATACTTAATCAAAATTTGAACATTCTTACTTTAAAAACCAGTTTTCTTGCCACATAAGTTTGATTAGCATTAAAAATAATTTTTCTTCTTATGTTAATTGAATTTCAAAAACCAGAAATAAAATGTTTTAGTCATTTAGATATTTATATTCTAATTTTATCAACATATTTTTGACCAATAAAATTAGTGAAAGTGATTAAGATTAATTACAAACATTTAGGTGAAATTATGCTTTATAAGGAAATAAAACATAAACATAACTACCCAAATAACCTAGCCACTTGTCCAAAACCAATTGGATGGTCATAGTTTTACAAAAAACCATCAATTACTGTGTTTTTTTCTTTTTATGACTTTTTTAGGGAAAATTTTGGGTACACCAACCTTATTTTTAAAAATAACAGCTATATCCCCTCCCTCTCTTATAAAAGGCCACCACTTATCCCCCATTGTCACTCCTCTCAAACCATATAGTTTAGAACAATATATGACAAATTACCTTCCCAAAATCCCTCCCTTACTTCTTGAGGCCTCCTTTTTGGATGAAATCTACCCAAGGAATCCCTTTGGTGCCAAACAAAATTGATTTACCCGAATAAGTGGTAACATCTTTTCTCAAGCTCTTTTGTTTTATTTACATTCTCCACCCCCTATGATTTAACTATTCCATGATTCTAAAACAAAATCAGTATACCTAATATACATAGTTGTTTTTATAATAAGGGTCATATTTACATTTAAACTCTCATCCATCTAATGGGTAATGAACATACTGTATTTGTGTATGGAGAACTACTACTTAATTAAATGATGAGTGTTTGTTATTTATTTTAATACCTTTCATATTTGGGACTTATAATGGAAAATATTATTATTTATGATATATATATATATTGGAAATATATTTATTATTATTTAATTATTTTATAACACATACCTTCATACTTTCTATCTTCTATAAATAAAATAACATTCTTTTTGGACGTGTGGACTACGACCACCTCAATATAATTTGATACGTTCACACAGTACATGGAATATATTAAAGATGATTTTAATTTAATATATGTGACATAAATCAAATATATATATATATATATATATTATACATGATGTAATTACCTTACTGGAGGTATAATATATAATTTTCATTATTACACTTTTGACACACAAAATGTGATTACATCGATTGAGGATGTGTGGACTACGACCTCCTCAATGCGATGTGATTCCTTTTACATCATGAGAATTATATATTAATAAATATATGATTAAATGAAAATTTAATTAGATATATGTATCATTACGGAAATCTATAGTGTTTCTTTCCTTCTTTCCATAATGATCATTGAAATATGAGAACAATACTTATGCGTATGAATGACCTTCTATCCCCATGATTGTAACATTGGTTAATTTCTCATAAACATCATTCAAGATTGGTTTTAAAATTATATTATATCTATAAATAATATAGTTATATCATTATTATTTTTCTTTATATTTATATATAATGACCCTTTGACTATAGTTGACCTACCATCGTCGTTTTGGACACATGAACTGAATTTGGTCAAAACACTCAACCAAAATATAATTGATTAAGTGGTTGTATAAAACATGGTAATAAGTGAATAAAATCTAATAAGAAAAACGAAAAATGTTTTTAAATATTTAATTAGTAAACATAAGTTTATTGTTAATGTATATAAATAAAAAGATGACAATTCAAACTCAAGGTAAGGGCCATTCTCTTCTCATATTTTCTTAGCGTGATAGGGAAGCCGTGTACCCATCCTATTTATTGTATGTTTTGAATATAATTAAAAATTATGTATTTAATGAATATTATACATAATATTTTTTTATTTAAACATACATTTTATGATATTTCATTCATGGTAACTATTTTTCAAAAGATACCAAATCAGTAATGTAATTTTGCCTCAATTTTCCATCATTAAGACCCTTTTTCGTTTAATAAAACTACAATTTATTCTAAGACGTGTATATAATAATTTTGACATGATATATCATTAATCTAATTACTTTCTTGATATTTATTGCTTTATCTAATTTCATTTTCCGAAAAGGGGGGTATGGTTCAATGTTACCAAGTGCCACGTTCTTATTGATACAATCTCATCGATTTTTGAGATTGTTTATGGATACACATACTTTGATGAAATATTATGATACATCTCTATAAAACAATCAGGAATTATCTAATCATATGGTTTTCTATTATATCTTCATATATTATTACCTTTTTTACACTATTTATCACTTATGATAACTAAAAAAAAATTATTATGAAATTCATTATCTCTATTTCCCTATACGACCGAAAATCTAGTTTTTTAAAAACTACAATTTATAAATATTCAGTAACAAATGTTTTAATAGTAAAATATAATGATAATGTAAATTTATACCAATGATTTATATTTTCTAAAATAGTTTTATAAGGATTCTTAATGTCGTATTCAGATCAAGACACTTTCTAAAATTTGAAGGTCAAAAAGAATGTTATACATGCATGGACATACTCGATTTCATCAACGTCATTTATCTAAATCATCCATTGAATGTTTAAATGATTAATTTAATGGGAAATTTTTTTTTGATTTTTGGGACATTAATTGTTATTATCATTTTTTTCAAATTAAAATTGTTTCAATAATGTTTTATGGTCTAAGTAAAGTATTTTAAACTTTTTCAAGAATTATTTATAATTTTCCAAAGTATTTTAAATGAAATGATTGTCAAAACATTTTATGGATTGTTTTATAATATATCAAGTAATTCTTTTTGAAAACTATTTCCAATTTTATTTTATATTTTTTTAGGGAATGTAATTTTCAAAATGTTTTCAATCTTATCTTATAAGTTTTTTAGGAAACATTTTTTCAAAATGTTTTTTATATTGTTTTATAATTTTTCTTATTTATTATAAATGAAAATAGCTTTCAAAAGTTAATTTGTTATGAAGAGTATTTTCAAAATAATATAGTATATTTTCTACAAGAAGTATTTTAAATGTATATTTTTAATATTAATTCCCAAATGATATAATATTTTTTTGAAGTTACTTTTGGTTTTTTGAGAAATGATCCAAAGGATCCATTATATTCTTTCCCAAAATGGATTATGTTTTTATGGAATGATGTTAATGTAAACCCCTTTCTCTTTAAAAGGTTATATTTTTCTGAAACTCATTCCTCTTGTATGGGTTATATTCCTATGAAACATATTTCTCATAAATGGGTAATAATATGATAAAGGCTTATGAAACCAGCTTCCTTTCACGAGTTATTCTAGGAGGAAATGAATATAAAACATATATATTCTACATAGGATATGATATGGTTAAATGTTCTTATATCAATTTCATTTCATAGGATATGATATGATATTTATGAAAACCATTTCATTTAATGTGTTGTAATGTTATTTTTTCTGATTTTTTTGGTACATGTATGTATAACTTCATTATGAAATTGGTGGGAACTTTTTCTCCCTCTAATGCATTGGTTAATGATTTATATCTCATGATATAGACTAAGATGGTATTGGGATTTGTCCATGACTACTGAGATTACCATGTGAGTGAACCATAACCACCAAAATGGCACAAAGAGTGAACTCTTTCTACAAATATGGATATTGAAGTGAACCATGACTACTAAAATGGTATAAGGAGTGAAACCGTAATAAAATGATGGTATTGGAAGTTATGCCTTGACTTCTATAGAAATCATATTTCATAGTTATTTGTTTCCCAAAAATAAATGTCCTAGTCTTAGGTTAATATTTCTTGTATTATGATATTTATTCCCTTGTTATTAATTGTTTATGAACTATTAACCTTTATGACATGATTTATGTTTAAAATGTCTGAAATAAAGGTTTTGATTTTCTAATGTTTTGTTAATTTTATAATATCATTATTCTCATATTTATAATTATATATCCTTACTGGGTATCTTTGGTCACACCTCTTTATGTTTATTTCACTAGGAGGTTTTAATGAATAACACATTGATTCATTGTTAATGGTTTTAGAATGAAGAAGTATGATTAATGTGCTTATGTATTTGGATTCAATAGTTATGATGTAAAATTATTTAATAAAAGAAATTATTTTAATATGAATTATGAAATGTATAAGGATTTTACAGTAACACTACTTAATTAATGACATTTCATAAAATATTTAATGGTACTGATTACAAGGAAAAGTGATTTAATGGAATGGGGATATGTTTTGTAAAACACATAATTGTGTGTATATAACCCTTAATATGTTCTCAATGATGAGATAATAATAACGATGCTATGTTTATGGGATTTTATTGGTGATCATGAAATTTGTTACTGATTTGAAGGTGTATGTTATATTTGCTAGAGTTTATTACATATTTAGATTTAAGGAATATATTCGACGACCTGAAATTTTATTTATGGATAATACATGTTTTGATTAAGTTTTTAGGGTAAAAAAGGTATTAACATATTAGGTATGTGGCATTAAGAGATAAATTTAGTAGTTTGGGAAATATAATGTTATGTTTATTTTAAAAATTTTGTTAACCTTCATGTAAATAATTTGTCTTTGAATTTGGACCGACATATTTTGGATGACTCATATGAATAACAATATAGCTATTGGATTTAAATTATTTTGTTTAGATAATGACTTGTTAAATGTTAATATAAAATATATAGAAATAAAAATTCATAACTGATATTTATTTAATGGACTAAGATATAAAGTTGGAATTGATTGAATCACATCCAAAGGATAAAATTATTCCTATGAAATAGAAATATATCAAGTCATGATATAATTTTTTATGTTAATTGCATTATTGTTAATAGAATTCCTCAAATATAGTAAAAGTATTAAGAAATAAAATCGATGTATTCTAACCTATATATCATATGAATACATATTATTTTCACTCATCCCATATTTAAGGTTTTGTGTCATTTGACTTTCTCGTAACCATTCACTTTCTTGTGATCAAAATACTGTATAACCCTCTATAATTATTCTATCATTACACTTTTCTTCAATGTCTATATCTTCAAATCCCATCTATGTTTCACTACCAAGATACTTATTTATGTAATTATTTTTATATCCTTTTTATATCCCTTTCCACATTTTTATGTGGATGCTTTATTCTCCTTTTTGATGTTTCTTTTCCAAAAATGTATTTTCAATTTTCAAACAATTTTTTACCAATAAAAATTTAAAACTATGTGGTTAAAATTTATTTTAGGTGGCGATAATTGAAATGTGTGAGATTTCGGAAGAACAATGTTACTAAATTAATAACCCCATTTTGTTCATTTGGATTTATTTATTTTTTTAATTTTTTATAAAAACATTTTCAAACTTAAAGGGGTAATTTTTCTAAAAAATGGTTTTTTTTTCTATTCATCCAGTTTAATTTAAAATTACATTATTACACTTAAATGGATGAAATTTCCAAAAATGTATTCCATATTTGGTTATTAATTCTAGAATGTATTAAATTAGAACCATTTATTTTTTGTTAGTATTAATAGCAATCTTAGTAAAATTTACTTCCATGTTAAATGGTGAATATGTTAATTAAAGTTAAAAATAAAATGATAAGGACTATAAAATGACCCCTATAGTTAAATTAATATTACTGTCTTATCTTATTTCAAAAATAATAATCCAATTTTTTTATATATAATTTTATGAATATTTCAATGAGATTATTACATTTATAGTACTTTATTTCATGAAAAGTCAAACATGTCACACTTTTGTTTTTAAAAATTATAATACATTTAATATGGGGTTATCTAGAGGATATTTTTCCATATAAATAGTAATTTTAATGATATAATATTTATAATAGCATTTAATTTTTTTCATTTATTAATAATATTGTTGCATAAAATATATACAAACCAATACAAATTAATTATTCAATTACTGTAAAAATAAAATAAATGATATTTAAAATATTAAAAGTATGAAAATTTGTGGAAAATAATTTTATCCATAAATTTAATAGATTACCATGACTTGTTAGAGATTTAATAAAAACTTCGTCTAATTCATTGTGTGTTTGTGATATTATTAAAGTCCAAGTGATGAATAAAAAAAATTGACAATTTTTTAATTTATAATAAATAATATATTATTAAATGTTATAAAAAAAATCATATATTTTAAAAAAAATGTGATACAGTTACTGATATATACCATTTTAAATTTATGGGGTTTTTTTAAATATATAGTACTATTATTTTCCATGAGATAGTTGAACATTTTGAAAGTATTGCAATTTTCGAAGGGGTTAATGAGGAGTTCAATCTAAATGATAATGGTGAAAAACTATCCAAAACTATTAAAAAATTTATTGAATGATAGTGAGTCAACATAAATTATTATAAAATTAAAATTGTATTAATTTGGATCTATTTTTATATGTGAATGAATTTATATTAATTTAATATTAAATGAAATTCTAAAAATACCCTCTCCTCAATTTTAAATTTTTACCCCTTACTTAACTTATTTACACCACATTGAGAAATATATATAAGAAAAACCCTTCTAATTACTATTATAAATATACACATCTATGATCTACATGTTTTAAAAAATCCAAAACATAAGTTCAAGGTTCCCTAAAAAGAGATCAAAATGGATTCCATCGAAAGAAGTAATAATATTTACCAACTATTACATGTTTTTTTATTAATCTACATCTCACAAATGTATTATACTCATAATACATTAATAAATATAGTGTCATAAATATAACTATATGTCATTATTATTATTGGATAACCATATTAAATCACATTAATAATTTATGAAATGAAAAAACATCTCTTTTCTATACATATGATTTACCATCTCCACGTAGTTGTGTCATTTTTTTCTTCATTACTTTATATAGATAGTTATAAAGATGTAAATAATGGAAATATATGATACCCCTGAAAGAAATAATTTTTTTAATTATAATATAATTTATACCATCTTAATTTCCATTACTTTGGAATATGATAATGTTGCTCATGTGTATGTGTGGACTACCACATCCAAGAAGTGATATGATTGTTTTTTCATTATCAGATTACATAGATTGTAATAAGGACATATTTAATTAATATATATGATATAATAATTATTCTGGATATTTTAATTATAAATCAACTTTTTCACTCCATTCCATAAAAAGTGAAAGCTGCATTACTTACCACCTACCATTTCATTGAACAGAGAAATTAATATTTAATCTCTATAATTTATGGATGATTTTAATTATATATAAATTTAATATATGAACTATTAAAATAATAAATTTTATTCATGATATTATGGAAACTTGATAATAGTACAATGACAGAAGGAACCGAACTAAATCATAAATTAAAAATAGCATTGTTACAACCTGAAAATGATTTTAAGAATGAATTAATAATCAAAATGTAGTAAAATATTATACTTAAATAATATATGGTATGATAAAGATGATTATAGCTATGGAATATATGAAAAATAAATATATACATGTTATATATGATTTTTTAATTCATATTATGGATGTCAAACAAGAGGTATGGGTTTCTCGTATCACTTTTACTTCTTCGATACATATGCCATTTTCACCCCTAATTTAATTTTTGAGCTATATATACTAACCCATGAAAATATAAAATCTTGCATATATTTGTATTCATGTTATTTAATGTAAATTTTTTAGTAATTTATCTAATGGTTCTAGAGATTCAAAAAAATCCCATTTGGTAAGGGTTTATTTAGTTATCTCATCATTATTTATGATTGTTTTTTTAATTATCTTATATTTAATATTTTTCATCCAGGTTAATGATTTCTAAAAAATCTTTCAATTTTTTTTTATTTTTTATAAAATATTGTATAATGTCATTTGTAACATTTTTTTATCTTCTTACAAATTTTTTTATAAAAATGCACTTATCATTTTCCAAAAAAAAATAATTTTATATTTTACTTACAAATTATTTAATAGAATGTTTTTTAAATTAATACAGGAAGAAAAAAATAAATCCCTCATGATGTATCAATAATTTTATGATTTATTAACATGTTTATAAGGATCATTTAATCGAAAATTATATCATTATTATATATAGCTACTTTAGATTTGAAAATTTATTTTCAATGTAAATAGAGTATTCTCCTCATAAAAATGGCATTAGAGTCTTTAATGTATTTTCATGTATTACAATATCCATTATTCATTAGTATATTTATTATATTATTTAATGATTCCATGCATAATATTTCATTAGATGTTTTATGATCATTTCTATTGAGGAATGTATTGATATTCTGTATGGCTGGTTATTCTAATACAAATAGTTGTTGATTTTGTTAAGGCACGTGGATTCATTTTTATTATTTACTCATATAAGGAAGGAAAAAATACATGGTAAATATTTTATTCATTTTCCTTTATTTTTTTTTGAAATTGCCGTCTTTCTAATCCATTAACATTTTTTGACTTCGTGGTAATAAAATTTCCTACTAGAATGATCTATTAAAGTATATATTAATTTTTAGAAATTATCTTTCACCTATATCTCCATAATTTCACATTATGTATTCTTCATCTTATCTAGGAACCAAATTAAGTGTCATTTTATGTAACCATCATGGTTCTCCCTTTTCATTTTAAAGGAAATTTTATTATACATATTGTATTATATGGGTTTTCCACAATGGTATTTTAAAATATTAATCCTTTTCTAACAATGGTAAAATTTTGAGAATACATCATATTAGAAAGAATTTAAAACCCAAGAAATATAGTTTAAAATAATAATAATATTGAAAGATGTATTAGAACACAACACATTGATTTGTGTGAATTTCTATGTACTATAAAAATAGTATATTTTAAATTTAATCACTATAACAAAGAAAATGATTTGGTGGGTATTAATTAGTGTTAAAAAATTATTAAATATATGTATAATGTTCCTAATCAAAACTACTATACTGATTAATATGTAGAAAAGAAGCATTCAATTTTTAGAGAATTCATTTTTTTCATCAATAAATATTTTTCGTAAAAAATGGTTTTTACTTAATTTTGTAAGGAATTATTAATCTTTTCATATAAAAGTTTTTTGAATTATACTTTTAATGACCAAATCAAAATTATGATAAGGTGGATTTTTGATAATTTTATATAATTATTAATTTATCATTGAATAGTGAGGAAATATCAGTTTTATAAAATATTTTATTATATAGTATAGTATTTATAATGATCTATTTTGTTTTATATTTTTTTTTAAATATAATTTGTTATTTTATAATAAATATAATATAATTATTTCCATATAAATCTAAATTTAACTGAATTTTGTTTTAATAGCATTTTTCTATGTAAAAATGAATTTTCCTGAAAATATTATTTCATCAATTGTTGTTGGATTGTATTAAAATTAATTACTCAAAATTAAAAGGGATGAGTTTGATAATATTTATTCCATATTTAGAATCACAATATGTAATTTTGGTAAATAGATCTACATAATTGTTTGTCAAAATGAATAGTAGTTGTGGTTAAAGTTTTTTCACAATAGTTATGTTTAAATGATTATAATATAGGTTAAAACTATATGATGAGGATTTAAAATCATCCAATAACATCACTATATATAATATAATTAGTTTAATTTGACCACCCTCTTTAAATGATAGAGTATATATGATTTCTCCCTTATATATTTTATATAGAATGTTATAATAGTGTATGAAAAGGAAAATTCTCAAATGTTACTCTCTTGAATTTAATATTTTTATATGTTCTCAAAATGATGAAAAAATGTTATGAATAAATATAAATGTATATATTTAATCTAATTAATTTTTTTATGGTAATTTATTTTAAATTTTTTGTTCTGATATATTTACCTTACATTCTTACAAATCACTTACACGGTACTTGTTCAAAGAGTAGAAAAAAGAATTTAAATTTTATTTGAAACATTAAAAGTGATATTGTTTGTAAGAATTGTAGTGTTGTATGAATTTAATGCTAAATAATAATTTATAATTTATAATATTTTATATTATAATACAATAAATATCTTTATATTCTAAAATTTAAAATTTGGGAATATTTATTATCATTACTTTAGTGGCATTTTATGTAAAATTTTATTTTATTAGATTTATTAGAAATCAAAAAATATATAATAATAGTTTACGGTGGACTGGATATAGTATAAAATTTCATCCATTGACCATTTTTAAGAAATTTTTTACTCTATATATTAATTTATGACAGTTTTGTATTAAAAAAGTTATTAGAGTGATTAATGTTAAAATTGATTGATGATGAGGTTAAACTAAAAGATAAGTTTTACAAAGTCACATAAACCAATAAAAATTTAATTGGATAGATTTATTTCATTATTAAAAAAACTATCTTCTAAAATTTTTATATTTGTTTCCCTATTTAGATGAAAACCAATTTATTATATTTAAATAATTTATTAAATTCCATGTGTTTCCTTTACTTCAATAAAAAAGGACACAACATATCCTATATTCTTAACACCACCCTGAACTGTTTATCTTAATCAAACACTTGTAAAAAATATCAACAAATACTTATTACATTTTCTAGGGTTTTGGGTATTCTTAAATTTCAATATTTATCATTAATGAGAAGAGATTCAATTGAGGCTTCTCAACGAGGAGATAATCTTATAAATCGATCTCTTTCATTTTATATCTTATTTTATCGATTTAAATTATTTAATAATAAATAAAATCTAATAATATAAATATATCCTTTATATTAGGATGATATTTTTTTATATAGTAACTTTAATCCTACTTCATTTCATCATGTTACAAATGAAAGTATCTATCATGTGTATATGTGAATTAAAACCTCCAAAAGGAGATTGCATTAATTTTTTTATAACCATATGACCTGGGGGATTACAATAATTGATTTATTTTTTTTAATCTATTTAGGATATAAAAATATTTTTTGAGTATTTAATTATTTTTTTCAGCCAATGAAACTTGCTAACATCACTCATGCATACTTACTAATTACCTTCTCCACAAAGTGATATAGTTCATTTTTCATCATCGGTTTATATAAATGGATATAAATATATATATAATTTTTAAATCTATCTTTTATGAAATTAATTAAATACCATAGAATTTGAAACCATGATCAAAGATCAAGGAATTGAAATTCTGAATTAGAAAATTCCGAAATAAATAAACATGTAATAATCAAAAGACATTTTTAATAATGAATCTTTTGAAAAAGGATATTTATATTTATTAATTTAACCTTTTATGGTGTTAGGGGTGTGTATATAGTAATTGAATATATTTATTTAAAATTCACATACATTTTTTAATATGTTAGAAAAAATATAAAGCAAATTATATTTTAGTTAAGGGTTTATCATCTTACTTTTTTGTGAGACATAAGACATGATAACTACGAGTATCCTTTTTTGAGGTGTGTATAATGAACATAAATTTATTTTTTGATTATTATCAATGATGTTTGGTGGATATAATTTTTTTATTTCCATCATTCATATGGTTCATTTCTCATATTAAGGCATGTTTAAGGTTTTCTTATCTCAATATTGTTTCATTGAGGCAAGTTTGATATTATAAACCTATTTTTATTTATGAGGTGTATATAACACCCATGTGATAAGTTATGGACACAAAGAACTCCCAAAATCCAAATAAACATTTTTTGATCACTATGTTGGATTCAATCTATATATTTATATGACTATTTTTCACATGTTATGGGTATTAATTGGCGTCATAAAAGATTTTTTTATCTCATATAAAATTTTTCTATATCTGCTTTATTATGGGAACTAGCCTTTACATCCAAACAACCAATGAAAAAATATATAATTCTATTATTACAATTGTAATTCAAATGTATTTTATCATGATGACTGGATAAAAGGGTTTATCTTAGACTATGACTTACATGAAATTAGAACATTTTAATGAATAATAATACATTATTTGTATTGTAATGGACTATCTTTGTTTAGTTTTTCTTGAATACTGAATTTTATCATCTATTCTATGAAAATTCTAATTTATAGAGGCCATAAATTTTGGCACATGCAATACATTATTGAATTTTTAAATATTAATATTATCATATTTCCATTGATTGAACATTTCTAGGATTCATTATTCATAATAAATAACATGTCACCACTATTCATGGAAATAAAACAACCATATATATTTATCTACCAACATTTTATGTGTATCCTAGGACAACTCCTCCAACTATTCTTGGAGGAGTATACATTTGTATGTCAACTAACACACATCGGTATCCAAGAATTCATCGGAGCTTAGCTTAGTCACACTATCATAGAATGAGATGTGATTCCCTTTAAAATATAGATTTCCTAAACGAATTAGAGATGCTAATATATTTAATGGATATAAGATAATTAACTGAGATGAAATTAGTATTTCTTGATGTTTTAATTGGTAAATACATATTTTAGAAAATAATTATCATCGATTAGTTTATGTTTATCCCATTGGATGTATCATTATATTATAAATAGTGTGATATCAATTAATAAATATAATTTGAACAAGGTTACTTATTTAATTTATATTTACAAGACATGACTTGGATAAAAGTATGAATGCATCATAATATATATATATATGTCATATCATTGATAAACTTTTACTACCACATGAATATTGATTTATAAGGTTATGTGAGTTTGGGAATACATCCACACCGCATATTAATGATTGATGGATTAATTGTTATTATGTAAAATGAAAATTCATCTTATGGGATCCTATATAATTTTCAAAGTGTAATCATCTCTTCATTGATGACACCAAAAATTTCAGAAATGAATCTCGTAATGTATATGAATTTACAACATACAAACACCTTTTGAATAGTTCATCTATTTTATCTAATATCACTCTAGAATCATTATAGTAAAATTATATTATCTAATGGTAAATTTTATGAATATTTGATAGTGAGTTATGATTATTACTTGCGTCTCAAAAAAGTAAATAAAACACCCTTCTATATAAAAAATGTTCAATAACTATCTATTATATTAACAACAAATTATCTCCCTGTAATTAGTTACATTGAGTCTCATAATTATATTAATAATTAATTATAGATATTAGATATCTAAAATTGTTGAAGTGTAAGTTAGGTATGAAAGACCACCAAATACTTATCTTAAATTTTAAATAATATCCTGTTTTTATAATGTGAACAGTGAGAAAATATTGTTTTAATAATCAATATAAAACATAATATTCTCATTTATCCGTTATGAAATCCTCTAGTTGTGCACTTCTATATAAATTTTTTGAAATTAACCTTCTATAGAACCATGAATAATACACTATTGTTATAGTAATATATCATTATATTATTGATTGTAAAATTTTAATACACATTTATAAATAGTTGGTATTTTAAATAAATCATGTATCAATTTTTTTTTACATGTAATAAGAAATATAATATATGTACATGTAGTTGATTACTTATTCTTAAATTCCTTGTGGTATATATTCCATTTTCTTATTTACCACAAGAAAATGAAATTGCCACTTATTCATTACCCTCCCTATGAATCATCTATTTCATCGACAGAAATTTTAATGGTACCATTGAACATGATTTTTTCAGGGGATTTTCAAGCATTAATTTTATTTTGTTCTACATATTGGGTGAAGAAAACTGATTACTTCCAATCATTTTTTACCCAGTAAATCACAATCAAAAGTGTATAGTGTATATGATCAGACTAGTTTGTCTTTTTATTCTAGATAAATACAGATTAAATGGATGGTAAGAATGATAATATGATATTAATGTACAAATCCATATCCAAATATTACTCAAAAATTCATAACTGATCAAAATACTCAACTCACTACAACAAAAATGGGCAAGGGAAGCACCACCTTATATCAACGCAAAGCAAAAACTGCTGATAAAGAAACCCTTTATAAGTGCTAAAATTTTAGTACTGATAAAGAACCCCTGTATCTGCGCTAATATTTTAGCACTGATAAAGGGAATATTTATCAGCGCTTTTTTAGTGCTAATAAGGGGTCCCTCTATCAGAGCTAGAAAAGTGCTAAAAAGGGTCCCTTTATCAGTGCTAAACTTTTAGTGCTGATACATGGTAACCTTTATCAGCGCTAGAAAAGCACTGATAAAAGGACCCTTTATGAGCATTAGAAAAGCACTGTTTATGAATCCATTTATCACCACAAAAATTTTAGCACTGATACAGAAAGTATTTATTGGCGCTTTTTTGCACTGATAAATTGGACCATTTTCAGCTCTAAAAAAGCACTGATAAAGGTATCCTTTATCAGCGCTAAAATTTTAGCGCTGATACAGGTTGTCTTTATCAGCGCTTTGTTAGCGCTCATAAAACCTTAGTCCAATTATTTATAAATTTGGTCACACAGTGCCCTTGTTTGATCGCGACCTAAAGCTCTCACAGTACTGGAACCCTGTGACTCCCCTCTACTGCCTGTTGAGCTTCACGTTGCCGGACCTCTACCGCCCTCGAGCATCTTGTTTCCGGACCTCCGCCGCCTGCTGAGCTTCATGTTGTCGTACCTCCTCTGCCCTCGAGCTTCACTTTACCTAACCTCCGCCGCCAGGTGAGCTTCGTGTTGCCGGACCTCCACCACCCTCAAGCTTCACGTTGCTAGTCCTCCACCGCCTGCTGAGCATCGCATGCCGGACCACCGCCACCCTTCGAGCTTCACTTTGCACGGTCTAAAAAATCTATGAACCCCCTTGTAGTGTCTTATCATAGGATGGATGATTTATTTTGATTTTTTAATTTTACTATTGATGATTGCGATAAATACTTTGATTTATGTTTGGTTGTGGGGTCATGGAGACCTTATATTTGTGATTAATCAAATGGGTTCTACTCTAGTTAGCTTTGAGGTGATCACTTGAGTCTATTTTTGATGTCCCCAAGAGGCCTCATTTATATTGATTGTCTAGTCACATAACCAGGTGGTGTTCTGTGAGTGAGTCAATTTCTATTAGAACCTATAGGTCAGATATCATCCTATGTTTCTCCAATTAAAATTAGTTTATTTCCCAAAATTATTTTAATGGATGATTTTGTGATTATGAGTTACTACCATTATTTACCTTTATTATTAACTTTTTCTATAGTTTAATTTTTATCTAAACTTGATTATTTATTTTTTCTTTTATCATTAATCCATTATTCTAGGATTTTCTATTAGGATGGTTTTTTTACATTAAATAAAAATGTTGAATCATTGGGGAATGTTTAACATAGGTTGATTTTCTTTAAAAGGGATTTCTTAATATGTGTGTTGTTCTTTTTAATAAAAGTAGATTATGTTAGGAAAATAGAATTCCTAGTGAATTTTTTCATTTATAAAAAATGAAATATATATTTTAAAAAATGGTTGACCATAATGTTTTGTTTTTTTAATAGATTGAATGAAATTTTTTAATAGATGGTGTGCATTTGTGAGTGATAGAAAACCTATTTTCATTGATGGAAGTGTTGAGGTATCTCAATGAGTGAGATGAGGGAATTATATATAATTTTTCAGTCTCTTGATATCCCATGATATTAAATGGGAATCAATCCTTATTTAGTTCTTCAACATGGTGCGGTAAGTGATCGACATTAGAAATATGGAGCCCTCTCGATTGAAGGATAAATTATTTTCAAAGTTTTATATCATACAATAGGGACATGAACCATGTTTTTTAACTTCATGAAATTAGAAAATTGGACACACATTTTAATATCTTGTTATTAGGATTATGATAATGTATTTTAAGGTTGAATATATTTTACCAAAATGTCACATAGTTTCATATAATGAAACTAGAACATATATTGAGGGTGAGGTGAATTATCCATCCATAGAGTCCCCACACCATGTGAAATATGGGTAGTGGATGAAAAATGTTTAAGTTCATCATTCATGGACCAAATGGGTTGTGTCCCAGAATTTTTGGCATTTCATGCAAGAATAGATACCTAATGTGAGAAGGGGCATGTGGCAGCTCAACACCACATGAAATAACATATAACTAGAATGTTGTATTTTTAGTTCAAATACATAAATCTCAGACCAATGAGATGGTTTATTCATGTAAAATATCTCTTGAGAAACCTAGTATTGGTGGAAATATTGATATGCTCAACATCAATGGTGATCAATGAGTCTACATTATCAGAGTGAAGTTTATGAAAAATTTAAGGTATTTTACTCTTGGATTCCAATTTCACTAGATTCCACCTAGGTATCATAGATTCCCTTAGATCCAACACCATGTCACCATAAAATAAGGAATGATGGACACTCTTTTTCTTTAATGACAACACCAACCGGTTCTGATGCATTTCAATGTTATCCAATGCTTGAACCCTATTTTCATCAAGGGGTTACCCCTTTCTTTACTTCATGCTATCTATGTGAATTTGTCTAGAAATAAACTTGTATGGAATGATGACCAGACCACCAAGCTTTCTAGCCTTGCCACCCCTACCTCCATCTCTGTCCTTATACTTCGCTGAGGTTACTGACTGCTTCACTGTAGTGGCCAGGCCCCTTCCAAGCAGAGTTTGTTCTCTCTCCCTTGGCTCTGAGCATGTCATCTAGCTCCAAATACTTATTGATCTAGAGAGAAATCCCTCACCAGCCCCCGAGTTTCATTACCCATCCTTCCCCTGCCCATTTGGATCCTTATCTCCCACTCATACGAAACATACCAACCCGAAGGGATTATTAACACGATCAAAATCAAGGGACCTCAAGGAGAGATCATTCTCCCACTACAATAAGTCTACTAGCTCTAGATCCAATGCCATAGCCCTGTCCTACCCATCATTATTATCTTCATATGTAATGCTCATGGTCTTAGTGCCCATGTTAAATCAGACTTCCTCACTATAGAAATCAAAAATAATAATGTCATTGTCATTGTTTTCAAATAACACAAAAAACCCTATAATAATCATAGAATTCTCTTATAAGATTAACATGCATGTATTTCTACACTTTGAACCCTCCAACAAACACAAATGGGTATTTTGGAACAATAAATATGTTGTTGAGACTGTTCAAGATTGCAATCAATTCATCACTACCAAGGTTTCCAACGGTGACACCTCCTTCCTTATTTCATTTGTTCTTGGAAGCTATGACCCTATTCAAAGGGAATCTCTATAGATTGAACAAAATAATTTTAATCCCGGCCCCCATCCATTGTTTGTTGGGGGTGACATTAATATCATTTACAACCCAAAGAAAATGAAAGTTAGAAGCCTATTCCAGAGGAAGGAAATCATGGAGTTTGTTCAGTTCATGGATGGGAAGGGCCTCATTAATCTCAGCTTCTTAGGTGATTGTTTCACCTGGTGCAACAACTTCAGGGGCCATCACCACTTGTAGAGTATATTGGATATGTGTCTAGCCAACATGAAATCCACTAACCTATTCTCAAATACCCTGTTTCTCCATCTTTCTTGAGGTATTTTTATTCACCCCCCTCTTGGTTTCCATTTATTCTTGTTATGATCATCAGTAATGGTTTTACTTCCACTAGCAGTGGGTTAACATCCTAGGGTACTAGGACATTGTTTTTGAAATATAGAATGAATCTGTGTAGGTGTATCGGGCCACCTTCAACCTCAGTGACCTGGCCTTGAACCCCGATAGGTGCGTGTTCGCCCCTTCCTCCTCTAGAACCTTCACCACCTGGGACTAATGTCACATATGGGCTCGTTCAGAGTATTTTGATAGATGGAATGATACCTTGGGTTTATTGGAGTATTAACACTAGTTTGAGATTTATGTGTGACTATATGCTTATTATATTTTCATATTATTTCTTACACACCACAACTTGAGTCGAGTAACCTGATTGAAATTCATATCTGTACTTTGGTTCTGACGTGGATATGTTATCTTATGTGTTTGTGACATTTGTATGTGTAGATATATGGGTATTTTGGCATGATGATATTGAATGCAGGGTAGAGACCTAGGAGTGGTAGATATATCATTCTTGATTATTCTTGTGTTTTGTATGGGGTGATTTGAGGACACTATAATGAATCTAAAGTAATTATATGTAATAAAGATGAATAAATACTAATTGTTAGGCTCTGTTAATCTCTATTTTTATAATGAAGTGGTTCAATTATACTATATTTGGAAGTCTTGTTTTGTGTAAATGAACCAAAAATAAAAATAGTTTAGATTCAAATTTGATGAAGATGAATAAAGATTGGATGGATTCTAATCGTTTGACAATAGAGTATGAGAACATAGTGAATGAGTTCATCAAGTTTGCAAAGGATCACTTAAAGGATCCTTCTCAAATCCCTTTTCTGTGCTTACATTGTTGTTATTCTAGACTACTTACTCTAGAGGAGTTGGAAGAACATTTGATATGTCATGGAATAGATCGAAGTTATAAATGTGGGAATAAACATAAAGAAAAAGCGAATGTAGCTACAGGGTGGGATAAAACTACATTTTATGGATCATCATATATGAATACAAATATGGATAATGAAGAAGAATGTATGGAGGATGTGATTACATATGTCAATGATGATAAAGATTGTATTAAGGAAATGACAAAGACAATTGAAGATGAACTCCTTGATTGCCCAAAATTGTTTGATAAATTAAAGAGTTGTTCAAAGACGCCATTGTATGTAGGTTGTACTATGTATTCAACATTGTTAGTTGTACTGAAGTTGTATAAACTAAAAGTAGGCAATGGATGGAGTGATTTCAGTTTTAAAAAACTATTTGTTCTCTTGAATGACATGCTCCCAGAAGATACTGAGCTCCCAAGCCAGACATATAAATCTAGATGAATGCTACACTCAATGGGTATGATTTATGAAAGAATACATGCTATCCTGAAAGAATATATATTGTTTCGCAAGAAAAAAAATCACTTACAGAATGCCCAAAGTGTGGTTCTTCTCGATACAAGAAAGATAAATCCAATCCTACAAAAGTTGTATGCTACTTTCTAATAATTACAAGGTTTATGTGTCTATATAGAAGTGAAGAAACTACAAGAAAATTGTCGTCTCATGCAGATAAAAGAAATAAAGATGGGAAATTACGTCATCCAGCCCACTCTCCTCAATGGAAGAAAATTGATCATGAGTATCCTGAATTTGGAAAAGAGCCCAGAAACCTTCGTGTTGCATTATCTACAGATGGAATGAATCCTTTTGGTTTTCAAACTAGCACTCATCGTACATGGTTTGTTATGTTGGTAAATTATATCTTTCCACCCTGGTTATGCATGAATCGGAAATTCATCTTGTTATCCATGCTTATATCAGGACCAAAACAACCAGGTAACGATATTGATGTTTATCTGGATCCTTTGATCTAGGATTTGAAGTTTTTGTGGAATTCAATTGTTATAATAATGATCCATGGGGATTTTGTGACATGTATGAGTCATCCCCTCCTCAATCCGAGGCAGGGTGTGGCCGGTACCACTCAAAGGGTCTCTCTTTGGTTTAAAATGGACACAATTTTAATTGAAAACAAACACTGACATATGGAAATCAGACCAAACCAATTCGGATTGCCTTGATATTTTATAATAACGATCCACGGGTTCTTGGTGATGCGTATGTGTCAACCTCACCTCAATTCGAGGAACGGTGTGACCGGTACCACTCAAAGGGTCTCTATTTTGTTTTAAATGGACACAATTTTAAGTGAAAACAACAACTGACATACGGAAATTCAACCAAAGGCATTCAGACTATGTTGATCCTTTAGGAGAATTATCCACGGGTCCTTTTGACGTGTATGAGTCATCCCAACTTTAATCTGAGGCATGGTGTGGCCGCTATCACTCAAAGTGTCTCTCTTTTGTTTAAAATGGACACAATTTTAATTGAAAACAACAACTGACCTATGAAAATCTAACCAAACGCTTTCGGATTGTATTGATCATTTATCAGAACGATCCATGTGTACTTTTTGACGTGTACGAGTCATCCCCACCTCAATCCGAGGCACGGTGTGACTGGTACCACTCAAAGGGTCTCTCTTTTGTTTAAAATGGACACAATTATAAGTGAAAACAACAACTAACCTATAGAAATCCAACAAAATGCATTCTAATTGTGTTGATCCATTAAGGGAATGATAAACTGGTCCTCTGGGATGTGTAAGAGTCATCTCTGCCTCAATCTGAGGAATGGTGTGGCCGGTAGCACTCAAAGGGTCTCCCTTTGGTTTAAAATGGACACAATTTTATTTGAAAACCAAACCTGTCCTTTGGAAATCCAAAAAAATGAATTAGGATTTCCTTGATCTATTATAAGAACAATCCGAGGGTCCTCGTTGAATTGTATGAGTCAACCTCACCTCAATTCGAGGTACGGTGTGACCGGTACCACTCAAAGGGTCTCTATTTTGTTTAAAATGGACACAATTTTAAGTGAAAACAGATACTGACTTATGGAAATTTGACCAAATGCATTTAGATAGTGTTGATCCATTAGGAGAATGATCCAACAGTTCTTTTTGATGTGTAAGAGTCATCCCCACCTCAATCTGAGGCACGGTGTGGTAGGTACCACTCAGAGGGTCTCTCTTTTGTTTAAAATGGACACAATTTTAAGTGAAACCAACAACTAACCTACAGAAATATGACCAAACCCATTCATACTGTGTTGATCCTAAAGGAGAACAATCCATAGGTCCTTGGTAACATGTAAGTGTCAACGTTTCCTCAATCCGAGGCACGGTGTGTCTGGTTCCACTCAAAGGGTCTCTATTGTTTTTAAGATTGACACAATTTTAAGTGAAAACAACAAGTGACTTATGGAAATTTGACTAAATGCATTCATATTGTGTTGATCCTTTAGTATAATGATACACGAGTCCTTGGTGACGTGTAAGAGTCAACCTCACTTCAATACGATGAACATTTTGGCCGGTACCACTCAAAGGATCCCTATTTTTTATTAAATTGGACACAATTTTAAGTGAAAACAACAACTGACTTATGGAAATTCGACCAAACGCATTTAGATTGTGTTAATACTTTAGGATATTAATCCACGGGTCCTTTATGACATGTAAAAGTCATCCACACCTCAATCCAAGGCACATTGTGGCTACTATCACTCAAAGGGTCTCTATTTTGATTAAAATGGACACAATTTTAATTGAAAACAACAACTGACCTATGAAAATCTGACCAAACGCATTCAGATGGTCATGAAATTTTATCAAAACAATCCATGTGTCCTTTTTGACATGTATGAGTCATCCCTGCATCAATCCAATTCACGGTGTGGCCGGTACCACATAAAGGGTCTCTCTTTTGTTTAAAATGGACACAATTTTAAGTGAAAACAACAACTGACCTACATATATCCAACCAAACGCATTCATAATGTATTGATCCATTAGTAGAATGATCCATGGGTCCGTTTTCACATGTATGATTCATATCCACATCAATATGAGCCACGGTCTGGCCAGTAGCACTCAAAGGTTCTCTCTTTGGGTTAAAATGGACACAATTTTAATTGAAAACAAAAACTGACCTACAGAAATATGACCAAACATATTCGGATTGCCTTGATATTTTTTAAGAACGATCCAAGGGTCCTTGGTGATGTGTACGAGTCAAACCCACCTCAATTGTAGGCGCGATGTAGCCGGTACCACTCAATGGGTCTCTATTTTTTTAAATGGACCCAATTTTAAGTGAAAACAACAACTGACTTACGAAAATTTTACCAAACGCATTCGGATCTTGTTGATACATTAGTATAATGATAGGAGGGTCCTTTGGAACGTGTAAAAGTCATCACCGGCTCATTCTGAGGCACGGTGTCGCTGGTACCACTCAAAAGGTCTCTCTTTTGTTTAAAATGGACACAATTTTAAGTGAGAACAAAAACTAACCTACAGAAATATGACCAAACCCATTAGTATTGTGTTGATCATTTAGGAGAACAATCCAAGGGACCTTGGTGATGTTTAAGAGTCATACCAGCCTCAATATGAGGCACGTTGTGGCCGATACCACTCAAAGGGTCTCTATTTTGTTTAAAATTGACACAATTTTAAGTGAAAACAACAAATGACTTATGGAAATTTGAACAAACGCATTAAGATTGTGTTGATCATTTAGGATAATGATAAAAATGTCCTTTTTGATGTGTAAGAGTCTTTCTTACCTCAATCTGAGGCATGATGTGGCCGGTATCACTCAAAGTGTCTCTCTTTTGTTTAAAATGGACACAATTTTAATTGAAAACAACAACTAACCTATGAAAATCCAACCAAACGAATTCATATTGTCTTGATCATTTATCAGAATGATAAATGGGTTTTTTTGACGTGTACGAGTCTTACCCTCCTCAATATGAGTCACGGTGTGGCCAGTACCACTCAAAATGTCTCTTTTTTTTAAATGGACACAATTTTAAGTGAATGAAAAAACTGACCAATGGAAATCCAACCAAAATCATTAGTATTGGGTTGATTCATTATTATAATGATGCATGGTTAATTTTTTATGTGTATAAGTCATCTAAGCCTCAATCTGAGGCACGTTGTGGCTGATAGCACTCAAAGGGTCTCTCTTTGGTTTAAAATGGACACAATTTTAATTGAAAACAAAAACTGACCTACAGAAATCCAACCAAACGCATTAGGATTGCCTTGATATTTAATAATAACTATCCAAGGGTCATTTTGGAAATTTACGAGTCAACCCCGCTTTAATTCTAGGCACGGTGTAGCCGGTACCACTCATAGGGTCTCTCTTTTGTTTAAAATGGACATGATTTTAACTGAAAACAACAACTACCCAACAGAAATCCACCCAAACACATTAGGATTGTATTTATCCTTTAGGAGAATGATCCAAGGGTACATTGTGATGTGTACAAGTCATACACCCCTCAATCTGGGGCATGGTGTGGCCGGTAGCACTCAAAGGGTCGCTCTTTGGTTTAAAATGGACATAATTTTAAGTGAAAACAACAACTAACCTACGGAAATCTGACCAAATGCATTCGGATTGTGTTTATCTTTTATAAGAATGATCCATGGGTCCTTTGGGACGTGTACGAGTCAACCTTACCTCAATCCGAGGCATGTTGTGGCTGATACCACTCAAAGGGTCTCTCTTTTGTTTAAAATGGACACAATTTTAAGTGAAAACAACAACTGACCTACGGAAATCTGTCCAAACACAATAGGATTGTGTTGATACATTAGTAGAACGACCAAAATATCCTTTGTGACATGAACGATTCATCCCCGCCTCAATATGAGGAACGTTGTGGCCAGTGGCACTCAAAGGATCTCTCATTGGTTTAAAATGAACACAATTTTAAGTGAAAACAACAACTGACCAACATAAATCCAACCAAACACATTCGGATTATGTTGACCTTTTATAAGAACAATTCATGGGTCCTCTGTGATGTGTACGAGTCAACCCCACCAACCCCCAGGATCGCCCCCACCCACTGGACACCAACCCACCCCCTAGACACCCCCCAACCCTCTGGACACCCCCACCCCCTATAAAGCACCCCCAACACCCTGGACACCATCCCACCCCTGGAAATCCCCCTCGGACACCTCCATCTCCCCGGACACCCCCTACACCCCCTTGTATAGCCACGCCAAACCCTAGAACAGCCCCCAACCCCATAAATTCTGAATTGAATTCATTATGTTCTCCATTAACTTATGAATTATGTGTTAATGGTGTACGAGTATACTTAGTCTAATTAGATTATGATTTATGCGTTAATTCTGTATGGGTATACTTTCTATAATTAGATTATTGAGATGCTAAATTCTTGTGCAGGTGTTCGGGTGTGCTGCTGCAGATTTTTTCGTAGAAGCAGATAGAGCATTTATCAGTGCTTTTTTAGCACTGATAAATGGAGCTTTTATCAGCGCTAAAAAACCGCTGCTAAACTCCACCTTTATCAGCGCTAAAGAACTGCTAGTAAAGGATCATTTTATTAGTGCTAAGGGAGTGCTCATAAATTCTGCGTTTATGAGTGCGTTTTTAGCACTGATAAAGTCCACCTTCTTCAGCGCTCAGTAAGCACTAATAAAGGGTACCCCCCCCCCCTTTATCAGTGCCAATCTTTACAGCGCTTTTTAGCACTGATAAAGCCCGTTTTGAGCGCTAATATAGACCGTTTTTGTAGTAGTGATTATTTTGATGGAATGATAAATATTTAAGTTAGAGACATCCATTTTACATGATTATAGTGTAGTGACACTCTCTTATATCTTATTTCTATCATTATCTAATTTGAGTTTAAGGATATGAGTTTACATGTTTTATCCATCCATAACATTAGATTTCACGATCATATGTCTTGAAATTTATAATATCAAGATGAAATGATAATAAGAATAACATTCCATAAATCTTGGGGATACTTTCATTCCACCATACCTCATATTGGTGGGAGGTATGTCAGTTATAGACGATTCCAACACATATAACATATTTTACTATAGTAGTGTCATGTATAGATTACAATATCTCTCATGGAAATTTTTATCACAAAGTATATGATCAAAGTTAATTAATTAGATAGTGTAATCATTATTTTCATTAAATATTATATATAGTTAATGAATATAATGAATAAATTATTTTTATTTCAAAACTTTTTGATATGAAAAAGTTCAATTTTCTTACTAATTTTCATATATTTGATCATGTCCTGTTAGACCTCAACATTAGACTCAAAATTTATTATCTTGTGGACATTCTATATAAAAAGATCCATATTTTACATATCATAACACATCCAGGGGACTTGTAAATAACTCAATTTTCATAAGATGGGTTTCTTGTAAACTAATAATTTAAAACAACTTGATATATTGATGGGACTCCATAATCCTATAATTCTATTTTTTATTTCGTTAAACGTTCCTAAAAAAACATTAAATCTAGTGATGGATATTTCTCTTGATATATATGGTTAAATCAAGACAAAACCATTATTATAACTCTTCTGTAAATTTATGTGTCCGGACGAGGCCCACAACACCATTTAGTTCTTTGGTTCAATTATTACTCATGTAACAAATGCATTATATGTTTTAATATATTCATGAATGATTTTATTTTTTAATATAAAAACCTAAATTGTAAATATTATTTGGGTATTACATAAATAATTAACCATGAATTTTTTTATATTAATTTAGGTATATTTTACTAATTTTAGTTTATATTGAATTTATTATTATCTTATTTAGTCAATTTGAACAAGTTTAACATCCCACTTAATGTATAACCACTCAATAGAAAAAATACAATAAATAAAGTTAATTTTTCATGATCATTATAATTTTTTATTTATTTAGTTGAGAATAAATAAACCAATCAACCCAAGGCTATAAACCCACGAACAAAGTATTAGCTTGAGTGCTAGAATTCAAACATCAAACATTGTATTTCCTAGGATGATTTCACCCCATCTATAGTTCTGAACCCCATTTAATTCATAGATATAATTCTATTAAATATTTTTACTCACATAATGGTGATGTGAACCATTATAATGGTCAATGAGTTTTAATATAATTAATCATTGACACATTATACCTTATATAATAAAGGGTAAAATATATGAAACATATGCTGTTGATTTTATTTATTAAAAAAATCAATTAAATTCAAATAAATCCAAAACATTAATAGTTTAATTTTTATTTATTAATCAAAACATGAAATGAATAAAAATTTAAATTAATGTGATAGAATTAGTTTTAATCATTATTTTTTATGATTTATTATTCAAATTTGTAAATTTATTGTATTATTAAATCATTCAATCATTTATCTTCATATCAATCTTAATAGACCAGAGGATTCCTATACTATTTAATATTAAATAAACTGAATAAATACATTATATGTATAATTTACTAAGTACCCGTCTTGTACATGGATTCCAAAATATGTTTACTCATCTGAAATTCATGACATAGTCATTGCCATATACTGTGCTCTCGCATGACATATAGAATTAATGGTATCTCCAATATTTACATAGAGTTTATAAAAAATAAAAGAAACATGAACATGTGTGGAATTATGGACTATATATTATTTTCTAATGCATGTGGTGTACTCTATATTTAAAGACCATACATATTGGGTAGTTCAATATTTTTAATGGAAATTAATTTAGTATTTGATATTCTTGTAAATATATAAAATTGTGTGTGCAATCAATTAATGACACACCATCATTTATTCATAAGGGTTAATGGTTGAATTTATTTTTACATCCTTTTAAAATACAAATTATACAAATGTGGCATACAATCATACAAACACATGTTATTATATTCATCATAATAATATGATAGACTCCTCGAGACATTGTATTTATTTCATCATGGAAATTTTTGAGGCACATTATTGGTAATCAAAATACACATCATGTAAAATACATGTTTCATGACTACCACTGTCTATGAATAATCTAATAATTCATTATGTGTTTTTGGGAATATAGTTTCCATGAATGTCACTACTAACATATTTGAAATGCATGACTTCTATACTGACTACTTTACTTGTGATCTAGAATGTTGTGGGATAGTCCAGTATGGTCAAAACAGGAAATGCAATGATGTTGTGTTTCATTTTATTTTGGAAATGAATTTGAATTAATTATAGGACCCTCCTGGAGATAAAATATAGATACACGATGTTTACCAATGAGATACATACTATGTATTTCATTGTTATATGAATAGAATCCTCAAAACATCTCTTTGTGTTTTTGAATTTTTTTCATCTATTATTACTCAATTCCTAGTTATATAAAGGTTAAAAAAATATAAGTCAATTTTAATATTAAAATAATGAATAAATGAGAAACGAAAAACTAATTAAAATTTCTTATACCAATCAAAAAGTAAAATATCTAATTACTTTAACATGTACACTATGATACCAATGGAATTTCTAAACACAACATAAGATAAAAAAGAATATGACCAATAATTTCTTTTCATTGAATCTAATGAATTAATCAAACAATGAAAAACGACACATATATTGATGATATATGATGAACCATAACAAAAAAAATCCACCAACACTAGATATAATCTTTTAATGAATGATTTATAATTAATTAAGTAATAATAAATTTCATTGTCATTGTGTTCCATTTTCAATATATATATTGATTATTTGAGATTATGTTTGGACATACAATCACTTTTTTGAGATAATCCATAGTGGATTCTTTCAAGAGACAATCCACACTTTCAATTTTACTATAAAATCATCAAATATTGTACTCAAGGTGCTAGAGAAGTATTATTAATCATCATGTATCACATATATTTGATTACGCCATAATAATTTGGGTTTGATGATATTATTAGTACTCCCCCATTCATGAGAGGGTTGTTGGAGGTGGAATATATTATTTTAATGATGGTATGAAATCCTAAAGAATTTATTCATCGAGAGTTATATATATTGGGAAAATCTACATACACAACCAAATGATTTTTTATATACACACAAATGATATTATCAGTTATATATAGATATGGGGTGACATAATTGAAAATTTCAAAAACGAGACTAAATAGTCATTTAAACCTTATAAATCCCCATATCTAATAATAATAATAATATTATTATTATTACCTTGATGTGTGAATGTCTCATGGATAATTTATATATCAATAAGTAGTTTAATATTTATTTTTTTGATATTTATTATATCATTTCCATCACCAGTTCCATAACCCGATCTTACCAAGTTATTTTCATTTCCCTACCCTTGAATGTGAAATATTATTCATTCAATAAATAAGTAACATTAATATTTAGGGTTAGTGGTATATATTAATTTTAATATTCTACTGAAAAAAATTCTAACTGAATATATGTGATCAACAAGATCAAAGTAAATATTAGTCATTAATATGAACAACAAAATATATTCCTATAATAAAATTAAAAATCTATTTTAATGAGAATAATAGAAACACTAAGATTGTGACCCTGTATAATTTTTCCTTAGTGGAAATAGGCCAGTTTTCATTATGTCCCAAATATGTTTCGAAGAACACATAATGTCACCCTTAGAGGAAGGAGTAAATATCAAAATGATGGCTACCACATATAAATTTCACTATGTAATATAATCCCTTTATATCGATATACCTTAAAGTATTTATCAAAATCACATTATTAGGATATATTCTTGATATATATTTATTTGTCTTATGGAAAGAACCCAAAAATACATAATTTATATGGAATCCAGTTTGATAGATTTATTCCAATAAAAGGTACAAGATATCTACTCCCACAGAAATAGTGGACATAAATTATTTATTTTTTTATTTATTGATTACGTATCAATTGTGACACACCAAGAAATACCATAATCATCAAGAAAATAAATTTTAATAGTTTATGGAAACACATTATAGTACGTAAATCATTATATGGTTTAATGAAAACATTAATATGTAAGGAACATTTAGTACGTTAACTTCTACGAATATCTCATGATATGTATAACACATGGAATTACAATAAGAAGGAATAACCAAAAAACACCCCTAATAAATATTACCATATATATGATTCATGAGTTTATGTCTCATAAACTGAATACTACTAGAACATGATAGTATGCATTATCAAATTCCCATCAAACTAGATCACATAATCAGAGGACCTATTGTTCAAGAATATATTTATATAATTTCATGAATCCTATAATATTAGGGAAATTTTATCCCATTTTTAATTAGATATATATTTTACTACATTTTCACAGTGAAATAATAAAGAATAAAAACCAATATGTGAAAAGGTATTTATTTATATCCATGTTAATTAATACATACACAATGTAATGAAAATTGTAGTTTTTTCTATCCTACTTTGTAAAACCCATGTAGTAAATTGGAAATTTATTTATTTATTTATTCATTTTGGTAGTTTTTTAGAGTTTAAGGATGGGAACCTATGTTTTTGGGAAAATATTTCCTAGTGCATGTTTGGAGCATGATTATTATAAACTATGTGGATAACAGTGTGAGAAGATCATTGGGGGACATTGTGGATTTTCACATCCTGGGAACTATTTTTCAAAACATGATGTGGATTCAAAAAACAATATAATATATAATTGGGGATACAGTATCTATTTTATAGCTGATAGAGGGTTTTGTCAATAGAATGGAAAAACCATGTTGGTTTTATAGGTCATTAAAATATTTTTGTTAAGAACTTTACCTTATAAATATTTAAGGGACTATCCCTCATTTATTTCCCCATGCATATGCAACCTTCTACCATTTCCTTGGAAATATCCTCCCACATATTTTTGTGGAATCCCCATGTATCCATAGTCTTAAGAAAATCAATAAGGTTATTATCATCACGGTATGTACTGATTTGGATGTTTAGTTTTATATTTTTTATAAGGCACATATTAAGACATAAAAAATCAATTGAATGTTGATTCTTCTAGTCAATGATATTTAGAGGATTATTTAGTCAATTAAACTCAAAAATGTGATAATAATATGATCAGTTCATTCAATGAACTATCACTATATGTTATTAAAAATTAGGTACCAAAAATTCAATCTTTTAGTGATGTTTCTGAATTTTTTTTCATGAACAGTACTTGTTTGAAGATAAAATTTATACAATTATAGATGCAAAATGAAGATAAGATTCATATAATTGTGACTATAGTGGATCATAAAAAGTGTGTAAGGATGTTTTCCCATGTATATAACAGAATTTTTTTAATGTAAAATGAAAACCCCTATAGAGAATAAATAAGAAGATCATGGTTTGTGGGTTATGTTTTGTATTATAATTGAATAAATCATTTTGAGTTTGATTTTTGGTACAATCAATTATATTTAAATGAAAAAATATGACCATTTAAATGGATATATAGTTAGATATGATGAATTATTTACAAAAATGTATGAAACAATTTATAACAACCAAAGGATTTGGGAAGTATTGAAAGACAGGTGATGTTTTGAAATATTGTGGTTATAATTGTGGTACAAGATTGTATTGACATATATCTAATGTCGATAAGAAAAAGAGACCACAAAATCATTTTATGATGGAATATGTAACCATGGTGGGGGCGTAAGAATAAAAATATAGAAAGAAATTATCCCAAGATGATTTCAAGTATGGATAGTGTGAAATCCTGAGATCCTATATCAAGGATGTTTAAAAAATGAACTCCACAGAGAAGAACCATTAAATAGTTGATCGCTCAGAAAAAGACTTCTGGATCGAACATAATAATACATTACAAATGTGGAATGAATATTTAGAGAGAATGATTAATATAAAATAATCATAGAAAAATTCCTTTTTAAGAGGATTTTTTTGACTCTAGATGAAGGTAATGAAGTCTTATGTGTGATATGATCATTTTCTAGAAAAAATAAAAAATATTTCTATACACTAATCATAGAAAAATGGAATTTCATAAAGAAGATGAATGTTTCACCTGGTCATACATGCGATTTAAAAGATCTTGAGGATAGAAGGTTTACACTTAATGAAATTGTATAAGAGATAAGATTCACATACCCCAAGTAATAATTGATATTCAAATTTACATGCATGAATAATAGAAGAAATTGGAAAAAATGGTTGTGATAATTATCCTTACATTGATATTCTCTTCAAGAAGAATTTTCAATCCACATTACTTTCTTAACTGTTTTATTTTGTATTTTTTCTTTCACAATAGGGAATTGAGGGTGAGGCTTCAACTCAGGCGGACAAAATCAGTAGGATTTATGGATTTCATATTTGGTGATCCAATATAATAACGTTTATATCATGTAATGTTTACTATAAGGGTTTATAAGATGGAATATTATAGAATTACAATAAATCATAGAGGTGTGAATGTTTTCATGTTTGGACACCCACATAATAAATCTTTTTTGGATATTTCACAATATATATATTATAAAGAATATCTACTAATAAATGTATCATTATGAATATTCGATGAAAAAAATCCTAAAGGGGGATAATTCTTGATAATATTTAAGATGACACAATCAAAATTAAGTCATAAAAAATTATTTCTCTGGAATATTCCATGAGATGATGTCATTGGATATTTATGCATTTGCTAATCTCAAAATTTTTTAATAGAAAATATGAGAAAATATAAAAAAGGTGGATACACATAATTAATCAATTTTTTAAGAAAAGTGGGAGTATGGAATTGCTTTAAGGATTGTTATGCTATAATTTACCGATTTCTAATTTTAATCTGTTTTTTTAAGTATGTGTATGAATTACAAGTTGATATAAGTTAAACAAAATTATACCTCAATAAGTGTCATCAAAATTAAATAAAAGTGGAAAACATTGAAGAGAGGTTTGTGATTTCTCATTCTATGAGTTACCAAGATGAGCTTCTAAGAGAAAACATTGTTTTCTAAATCAAATACTCACATTTAAAACACTAAAATAAGAGTTGAAAATGTTAAGGTTATAGAATAAATATAGATTAATATATTGAAAAAATCATTTTATTGGATTGATAAAGGTATTTTATATAAATAAAAAGGTGGTTATTAAAGATCCAACATTTGGTAATAAATTTAATTTTTTAATGGTTTTCAATGGTCAGTAAATTATATTTATTTCATTAATGTCGATATGTTGAATAATTTTGAATTAAGAATATTCTAGAAATTTTCATTGAAACATAAAATTTTATTAATAGAGTATAGGTTTCTTGTATTAATAGATGAAAAATAAATAAGTTTATCATGTTTTATTATCTCATGAAATTGGGATTTTATTGTGAATATTTTGCGTTTTCTAATGAATTTTTTTTTGAGATGTTCATAATTTTCCAACCCTATGATTTCATTATTGGAGAATAATTTTTTTCCACATTATAAAAGTTTCCTTTATGATTATCCATAATAATATTACAATGTGAATCAGATAGTGTTCTTCATATATTGTTATTTAGATGGTGTTAATATTAAATTTTCCATAAAATGAAGGTTTCTACATAGCACCAACATATGGTGGATTATGAATCCTTCCACCAGATAAACTATTCAATGAAAATACTCTTATAATACAGTCAAATTAGATTCCATCAAAAAATAACTCAAAGCCATCAGATATATCCCATTAGGTGGATAATGAAGAAATGTCAACTCACAAAGAGAAATGAATGGAAGTCTATTGATGTCAAATTAACACTATCATTTGACAGATGTGAATAGACATAGGCAACCATCCAATTAGTTGAAAGAAATTTTAGACCATTTAAGTTTTCAGTTATAATAAAAAAAACTATAATCATATAATAAATATTAGAGGTCTCTAAGTGATGTGTTTTTAATTGATCAAAAATCACAATAAATTCTGGTCATGATGATGTTTTTATTAATATAAAACCCTCTTTATCAGTTGGAATAGTACTTATAAAGACATTATTACAGTCTTCCAATCAGAGTATATTTATTTTGGTTATAGGAAGTTGATTGTAATTCCCTGACCCTAGTTACCAAGAGTCGGTGGATTATTTTAATACATTGGCATGATTACAAGGAATCATGTCCCGAAAGAATGATCAGTTTAGCACTCTTGGAAAATAGATTACATACATGAATGATACCTTATAGTTTCTAAAATACAAAAAAAAATCCTTTGAGAACTCCATTGTTCCCTTACCTTAAACCTACATCTGAAACATAAAACACTTATTGGGATCATGGAAAAATAAAACATAAGAAAGGGGTGAGATCAGATGCTCAGTAAGGGTAGATAATTTAGGAGAATATATCATAAACAACATTCATGGTGAATAATTGAAACCACATGAATTACAAATAATAAACATGAAATATTTAGGTAAGAAATATGAGCTGAGTAAATAATGCCATAATAAAACATAGTCATGGCTATTATACTTGTCAAATAACTACATAAACCATAAATATTATTTTCATAATGAGGGAATGTATAATTCCAGACATTCTGAAAAAAAAATTCATAGACACGGCCAAGTCATCTAAAAATGATTAAGGCCTCGGCCTAAACCATATATCAAATTTGGAAAGGTCTCCGCCAATTCCACGTCTAGTTGTCTCATGAGACCTACCGATGCATGGAGGAGCTATAGCGGGATCCACCGGTCACTTACTATTTCTAATACATTCCTCATATGAAAATGTTTAAGAATAACATAAACATTTGTATTAGAACTAGCATATTAAATGTCAATACATTAACCATAAACCATGAATGGTATAAAAATATAACATCCACAGTCAAACATATCATAACTCATTCAATACAATATGTAAGATTGTATTATAATAAATTATCCTCAATCAAAAATAATATCTAATAAGGTATGCTGACAAAGTTGATGATTAAAACTTTTTGGGAGAAATAACCTTTTGTAAATTCATTTAAAAGTCACACATTTATAAGGGTAGTAATTTAAAAAAATATTTTTGAATCAAAGTGTCCCATACTACATTGAAACTTTTGAAAATAATTATCATTTAAAAACATTCATGTCAATATAAATAAATCCATAAAATAATTTTTAAATCATGTAAATTAATTAAAAATATTTAGAAACATAAATCTTTAAAACATTTAAAATTCTGATATTCATAATGAGTGACATGAAAACCCCTTACCTTGCACATTCCTTTAGTCTAGGATAAGTTTAACCTCATGTATGAAGATAGTAGTATGTAATTAAATTATACCAGAACCATATTAATATTTATGATATCATACATGATTAATTTATGACTTTATACTACCCATTTAATAATAATATCCATGTTAAATTAACATTTCGAGTGATAATCGCTTTCTTTATCGTACGTGTTTTAACTTGTTACTTTTGATTGTATAACTTAGATCAAGATTGAAATACATATGGAATATAAAACATTATTTATATATCATATATATGTAGAATATAAATATGTATACTAGACATATATATGAAATGGAAAACACCGTTTATGGAGATGGTTGTGCGTACGTACACATAAACGCTGTTTCTGTTTTCATATCATATTGAATGGAACTAAGTGAATAAGATATATGTAAGTACATATATACAAATATATATATCTCCATTAGCGTTATTTTTTCATATATTACATCTTATTAGTAATATATATTTTTATAATCGTCGATAAATGATGATCGTGGAAATGAATCTCATCGCGTTGTGGGGACGGTAATCCGTACGTACGCACGAGTGACAATATAATTTCCTTAAAAGTGTGGAATTTGATGGTATATAAATTTTATACAGATATTACCATGATATTTTAATTTTTTATATACATATTACTCATCATTATATCCATCTAAATAACATAGTGTGGAATAACTAATTACACCACGGCGTGGAGATGGTAAGATGTAAGTATGCACACATGGTGAGATTATCATTAATAATATGGGTAGAATAATGAATATAGTAATGCCATATTTATCATAACATCACAGTATATAGATGATAATGGAGTTATTATTTTAGAATAGAAACAACAAAGAAAGAGTAAGTGGAAGAATAACAGATCATGAAAGAGTGTGGTGAAATCATTACCTCTTCTTCGGGTTCTTCATTTTGATTTGATAAAAAAGGATCCATAAGTTAGATTCATGACCAATGGTAGGAATCTATGATAAAGTTAGGATAGTTGGGAGGATATTTGGGCAGTTTTTGGCCATTTCAAATAACTTTGGAGGTGTGATTTTGAGAGAAGTATAGGTTCCCTTTTATAAGAGGGGTGAGTGTCAATTTAGGAAAAGATTAAAGTATTAATTTATTATACAATAATATTCAGTTTATTATGGTTACAAATGAATTTATTTCTAGACTTAGGTGGTTATGGTTTGAAATAATCTCTACCAATAGGTTATATACATGTTTAGTTTACCATTTTAAAATTATCGTTTAGATTTAACTCTTTGTTAAATAGTTTAACTTTTACCGTGTCTTCTTGTATTCTTACTCTATATGGTTAATAAAAATACCCTAAACATACAAGAGAAACTCAAGTATCTCATTAATGAAATATATAATATTATTTAAGCCCTTTGGACGAACCTTAGATATTTAGGAATATAATATCAACCAATAATATACTATTTGTTTTAAATATTAATTTATGTCCATTTTGAAAAGATTTGTATTTTGTTTTTGTGAAAGTCATCACAACTTGATTACATAGAAAAAGTTACATTGAATTATACCTAACATGTCCTATTCACCTAAAAAATTATTTTATGTCATAAAAACCTTGAAATTATATTTATTTGAATATTTATAATACTCTTTATTTGATTCATTCATTAATAAGGAAATTATTTTAGCATCATTGTGTCAGAAATAAATTTAATTATTTAATGTATAAAAATTATAAAAAAATACCATGATGTAAGAAGTAGTTTTATAATTCCTAATAATATTTTTAGTCAAAAATTTTACTTATATAACACCATATAAAAATTTATTACTACAAGATTTTTGTTTATGTCAATTTTGTCTTTACTTTAAATTAATTAATCTAAAGTTTCATTATACATCACAAGTGGCTGCATGGGGTCCCAAAATCTACTCAAGGATTCCCATGGTTGGCCATTACTCATCCAATAAGGTTAGTAAATGTGTTAAGGTAATTTTTAATTATTAAAATATTCTTTTTACATTGAATTACCCTATTTACCTTTAACCGTAGTAAATAAAAGTCAAAAGTTACTATTCACCAAAAATTATTTTAATCTTATTGAACCAAATTTTACTGAAAGAGATTAACTCTGTCTCTTATATTTTTGAAATTCCACTCATAGAAGTAGTAAAATTATGTTTTATGTGAATTTTCAAATTCTCCTATGAGGTGCGTAAAAGACGGTGAAAAGATCAATAAAATTTTTATATATCTGAAATTATTGTAAACTGAATCCAATGAATTGCATTGAATATATATAGGTATTATTTATATATTTTGACCTAAAATAAATTTAATTAAAATAAATAATTATTTAAATAAAAAGCTGGTTTTAAATAATAACTCGGTGTTTTTCACTATTAATAAAAAATTTAAAGTTTTTATAAAAATACCAAAACATCTCCCAAGGATAATTTCGATATTCTGAATCCAAAAATGATGTCTATTTTACCATATTCAAATCATATAAGTTGAATTTATTAACTTAAAATTAATTCCCATGGTCAAAACCAATGGCGTGTTTTTAAAAAAACAATAACTATCAAAAGATTGACAGTTGTTTATATATAATTTCAATGTGAAATTAATTCCAATGACAAAAATTGGATTAAAGTTTGAAAATATAATCTAATTATACTTCCAAAACAATAAAATTTATAATTCATAACTATAAATTATATTGATTAAAAAATGTATTTTCAGTTAAAATATAGTATTTACACTATTCACCCAAATATGAAAGTTATCAGACAAACACGAAAAATTTATTTAAAATAAATTATTAAGTTCCAATTATAAATAAGAAGTTTATTTTGTCAAAATTAATATGTAAAAGTTTCAAATATTGTATTTAAAAAATTTTCTCCATTAAAAAGCTGTGAAATTGCATTTTTTAAAAAATAATTCTTTTATCTAAAAAATGAATTTGTTCTTACATTATGTCAGATAAATTCATAATATGGATTCTAAAATTCTGAGGATTATATAATGTTAAAAATTCAGTAAATACTATTCATGACCACTTTTAAACGGCTAGTTTGGTAAGTCATGATGCGATTGAAGTTAGTGTTGTGTGTAGTGCAAGTTATTGCATTAATTTGAAGAAATAACGTACAATGAAATATTGGGGTGTTACATTCTTATCTCCTTAAATAAATTTATTCCTTTCAATTTAAAATTGTTCTTTGAAAATAAAATCTTTTATGTAGAAAATACCTTTGTGGGAAAACACACATCAGAAATTGGTTTAATAAAATTTAGTCTTAATAAGAGAAAAGGGGATGAGAAATTCACCACCAAATTATGATCTCAATTAAGATAATATTGGTGGAAATTAGAGTCACATAATTGGAGGAAAAATGTAAATATTTATAGGCAGTGATTGAGGTCATCAATCACAAATAATTTGTAGAATTGTGGGCCTCAAATCCACTAATCAATGATGATTTAAAATACCGTTGTTTCAACAAAACGTAAGGTATTAGGATACCACATTTTGGGTTTTAAGATCCCTTACATAAAGTTTAATAGTCAATTTATTCATAACATAATAGGGAAATATATATATATATATATATATACATGATAAGTAGAGTTTTATCTTTCGTCTAATTCCTACCTCAAACACATATTTCACTCTAAAATATTTTGAAAAAAAATATTCTATTTATCATAATCCTATAGGTTTCCAAAAATAATGAATTTATAATTCATATATCAGACCCTTTAAAAAACTACATTATTCAATCCATGAGATCACATGGGTTAGTGATAGGTGATACACCCTTGACTCTCTTCGGTTGTGGGTTCAAGTCTCATGGCCTTGTCAGACGTGACGGGTTGCCGCCCGACCTCTAGGTTGTCCTTTTTACGAAAATCCAAATATAACCTTAACAATAGTATCCAATTTCAAACTTAATCCATTCCAACCTTTATAATTATCCAAAATACATACATCCAAAATCTCAGTCCAATGTTTATAAGGAAGTTAAACATAATGGGGATCCTTTTTTCCAGGTAATAACATGTGAACGCCTTCATCGTGTATTTTTTTACAACACCCCAAAATCTTGTATTACCAAAATCAACCATCTCTTATTCCAAAATCACTACCTCATTATCAAGACCATATTGAGGAATACCTTTCCTTTAACCTTTTATTTACCAAAAAGAGTATCTTACTATTATGTAACCTTTCTAATAACTTTATAATCTCAAATCCTCAATAAAATAGTACTTCAGTAAAATCCTTATTTATCTTCATAATTCATGTTACTAGTATACTGTTGATACAAAACTCAAATGAAATAATTCGATAATAACAACATAAGAACACTAGTCATTCTTCTTCATTTGAGGTAGTATCACAACTTGATTATTATCCAATAACATCATTTGCAATATACTTTTATTAATGAGCCATTGATTCATGTATTGTCTCAACGCCTTTAAGATTAGGTATTTTACATTTGAGAACTTTTTCTTACCATTTAAATCACTTACTTGGTGTCCTTTTCCTCAACACTTATAACAAACACCCTTTCCCGTCAAGAATTTACCAAGGCGATTCATTCCACATTTATCACATCTTGGAAAAACTTTCTTTCCCTTGTTCCCATTATCCATCTTTCCTTCTACCATCCTTTTATTCTCAGGCTTCCCTTTATTTCCATAGGATTCAAATAATTATTTATTGATCTTATTAACACATGATACCATTTATTCATATGTGGATAATACGTGGGAGAATATTTTCTTTTTAAATTTTGGATTAATACTATGAATGATATGACCCTTCTTACTCTTTGGATCCAACATATTGTTGGAGTTCTCAATCCTTCTACTAGGCACAATTTCTAAACAATGGCATACCCTAGGTCAGTTTATGAATCACAATTCATAATTCCAAACATGTAAAATACCTAACAAAAATTGAACAGTTTATGGATATAATCCATAATCACAAAAAAAACTTTGAGGAGGTATATACTCATAAACCCTTCATAGTGGTTTGTAAAGAAAATATGAATTATCCTAAGCATATCCACCGGGAGTGTCATAACCAAGACTGAATCAAGGCCCATTATCATGCACCAGTTCCCATTCGAGCCTAGCTCAAAGCAGTGTTTTCGGGTTTTACCCCTAGGTACATCTGTGATGGATCCATCTCTACTTGCTCATATCCATACAGGGATGTATTTTCTTGGAAAACTCACAAAAAATCTACATTAACAAAATTATAGGAAGTACATCCATACTAATCATCAAAGTCTATAATAGGTTTATGTGGTCTAATCAGATTTTATCTAAATCCAGCTTCCAAGGTTATTGCTAAACTTCCTCTGATACCAATTGTAACACCCCGACCCCAGTTACCCAGAGTCATTGCATTATTTTAATACATTGGCATGATTACAGTGAATCAAGTCCTGAAAAACTGATCAGTTTAGCAGTCTTGGAAAATAGATTACATACATGAATGTTACATTACACATTCTAACATACAAAAAAATAATACTTTGATAACTCTATTGTTCCCTTATCTTAACTATGCATTTCAAACATAAAACACTTCTTGGGATCCTTGGGAAATAAAACATAAGAAAGGGGTGATATCAGATGCTCAGTAAGGGTAAATATTTTAGCAAAAGATAACATAAACAATATACATGGTGAATAATTGAAATCACATGTTGTTACAAATAATAAACATGGAAACATTATGGAAGAAATATGAGCTGAGTAAATAATTCCGTAATAAAACATAGTCATTGGTATTATACTAGTAGAATAACCACATAAACCATAACTATTATTTTCATAATGAGGGAATGTATAATTCCATACATTCTGAAACATTTTGTTAAGGCCTTGGCCAAGATGTCTGAAAATGATTAAGGCCTCGGCCAAAACCATATATAAAATTGGGAAAGGCCTCGGCCAATTCCACATCAAGTTGTCTCATGAGACCCACCCATTCATAGAGGAGTTATATTGGGCTCCACCCATCACTTACTATGTCCAATACATTCCTTATATGAAAATGTTGAAATATAATATAAACCTTCATATTAGAACGAGCATACAGAATGTCAATACATTAAACATAAACCATAAATGGTAAAACAATAGAACATCTATTGTCAAATATATCATAACTCATTCAATACAATATGGAAGATCGTATTATAATAAATCAACCTCAATCAAAAATAATATACAGTAAAGGATGCTGACATAGTGGACGAGTAAAACTTTTTTAGAGAAATAACCTTTTTGTAAAATCATTTAAAAGTAACACATTTATAAAGGAATTAATTTTGAAAAAAGATTTTTGAATCAATGTGTCCCATACCACTTTGAATATTTTAAAAATAATTATCATTTCAAAACATTCATTTCCATATAAATAAATCCTTAAAATCATTTTGAAAGCATAGACATTAATTAAAAATATTTAGAAATATAAATATTTAAAAAATTTAAAATTCTGATCTTCATAAAGAGTAACTTTAAAAAATCCTTAAAATATTCATTTTGAAATGATTTTTACGAAAAATGGACATGGATGCTAAAAATGTCCCAGTAAATACTTACACGTAAACAATCTCGGATAATAATGAGATTGACGAATTAACCCTAACCAATTTAGTAACTTATGAAACATACACGCCATGAAAGAAGTATCATACAATGAATATGTAAATACACATAAATTAATTTTTATTGCACAAGGAATACAATTACGGGAAGTACAAACACTACACAAAATGTAATAATGGAAATATAGCAGGAATCTCACGGGAATACAGAGTGAGATGAAAACCCTTACCTTGCACATTCATTTAGTGGAGGGTACGTTTAACCACAAGTATGAAGAACATGGTATGTTATTAAATTATACCTGAACCATATTAATATTTTTCATATCATACATGATTCATTTATGACTTTATACTACCCATTTAATAATAATTTCCATGTTAAATTAACTTTTCAGGTAATAATCACTTTCTTTATCGTATGTGTTTTAACTTGTTAATTTTTATTGTATCACTTAGATCAATATTTAAATAAATCTGGAATATAAAACATGATTTATATATCATATATATCTATAATATAAATATGTATACTAGACATATATGTGAAATGAAAAACATTATTTATGGAGACGGTAGTCCGTACGTACGCATAAACGTTGTTTCTATTTTCATATCGTATTGAACAGAACTAAGTGAATAAGATATATGTATGTAAATATATATAAATATATATATCCCTAGTAGAATTATAATTTCATATATTATATTCTTATTAGAAATATATATTTCTATAATCGCCTATGAATGATGATTGTAGAAATGAATCTCATTGCGTCGTGGAGACGGTAATCCGTACGTACACACGAGCGACAATATCATTTCCTTAAAAGGGTGGAATTGGATGGTATATTAATTTTACAGAGACATTAGCATGTTATTTTCATTATTTATATACATATTACTCATCATTATATCTATCCAAATAACATAGTGTTGAATAAAAAATTTCAGCACGACGTGGAGATGGTAAGTCATACGTACGCACGCATGGTGACATTGTCATTCAAAAGATGGGTATAATAATGAATATAGTTGTGACATATTTATAATAACAACACAATATATATAAGATACTGGATTTATTATTTTAGAATGGAAACTATAAAAAAAGATTAAGTGGAAGAATAAGAGAACTTGAAAGAGGGTGGTGAAATCATTACCTCTTCTTCGGGTTCTTCCTTTTGATTTGATCAAAAAAAATTCCCTATGTTAAATTTATGACCAAAGGAAGGAATCTAGGATGAAGTTAGGATAGTTGAGAGGATATTGTTTCAGGGTTTGGATGATCCAAATGGCTTTGGAGGTGTGATTTTGAGAGAAGGGTAAGTTCCCTTTTATAAGAGGGGTGAGGGTCACTTTAGGAAAAGAATAAAGTATTAATTTATTATATAATCTTATTCGATTTATAATGGTTTCAAATGAATTTATTTATATCCTTGGGTGGTTATGGGTCGAAATACTCTCAAACAAAATGCATTAGACAAGTTTATGTTACCATTTTAGCCTTATATTTTAGATTTAACTCTTAGTTAAATAGTTTATCTTTTACTGTGTCTTCTTGTATTTTTACTCTATATGGTTAATAAACATACTATAAACTTCCAAAATAACCACAAGTAGCTCAATAATGACATATATAGTATTATTTAAGCCCTTTGGCCGATCCTTACAATTTTAGGAATATTATATCCACCAATAATATAGTATTTGTTTAAAATATTAATTTATGTCAATTTTGACACTATTTGGTATTTTGTTTTTGTGAAAGTCATAAAAACCTGATTACTTTGGAAAAGATACATTGAATCAGACCTAAGATGTCATATTCACCTATAAAATTCTCATATGTCATAAAAACATTGAAATTATATTTATTTTAATATTTATAATACCATTTATTTAATTCATTCATTAATAAGGTAATTTTTGTATCATCATTGTGTCATAAATAAATTTAATTATTTATCATCTAAAAATTATAAAAAAAATACAATGATCTGGGAAATCGTTTTATATTTCCAAATAATATTTATAGTAAAAAATATTACTTATATAACACCATATAAAAAGTAATTACTAAACGATTTTTGTTTTTGTCAATTTGGTATTTACTTTAAATTAATTAATCCGAAGTGTCATTATCATTGAAAAGTGGCTTCATGGGGTCCCAAAATCGACACAAGGATGCCCATGGTCGGCCATTACTCATAAAATATGTTTATAACATGTGTTAAGTTAATTTTGAGTAATTAAAATATTCTTTTTACCTTGAATTACCCTATTTACCTTTAACCGCAGTAAATAAAAGTCCAAAGTTACTATTCACCAAAAATTATTTTAATCTTATTGAACCAAATTTTACATACTGAGATTAACCATGTCTATCGGATTTTTGAAATTCGACTTACATAAGTGGTAAGTTTTAGTTTTATGTGAATTTGAAAATTCTCTTAAAAGGTGGGTAAAAGTCGGTGAAAAGTTCAATAAACTTTTTATATATCTAAAATTATTATAAAATGACTCCTATGAATAAAATTGAATTTATATTGGTAATATTATTATATTTTGACCTAAAATAAATTACTTTTTAAATAAAAAGGCAGTTCTAAACAATAACTTTGTGTTTTTCACTATTCATCAAAAATTGAATGTTTTCAGAAAAATACCAAAACTTCACCATAGGCTAATTTTGATATTATGAATCCAAAAATGATGTCTATTTTACAAAATTAAAAACATAGAAGTTGCATATATTTATTTAATATTAATTCCCGTTGTCAAAACCAATAGCATGTTTTAAAAAACAATAACTATCAAAATATCAACATTTGTTTATGTATAATTTCAATGTGAAATTAATTCCAATTACCTACATTGGATTAAAGGTTAAATATATAATATAATTATACATCCAATACAATAAAATGTATATTTCATCACTATATATTATTTTGATTTAAAAGGTTGTTTCAGTTAAAATATAGTATTTTTCACTATTCACCCAAATATGAAAGTTATCAGAAAAATACAAAAAATTTATTGAAACTAAATTATTACGTCTGATTTTAAATAAGTAGTTTATTTTGTCAAAATTAATATGTAAAAGTTTCAAATATTGGATTTAAAAAATGTTCTCCATTAAAAGGCCGTAAAATTTCATTTTTTGAAAAATAATTCATTTATCTGAAAAAAAGAATTTGTTCTTACATTATGTATAAGAAATTCATAATATTGATTCTAAAATTATAAGGATTATATAATGTTAAAAATTTAGTAAATACTATTCCTAACTTCTTTTGATTGTCTAGTTTGGTAAGTCTTGATGCGCTTGAACTCTGTGTTGCATGTAGTGAAAGTTATTGCAATAATTTGAAGAAATAACGTGCTATGAAATCTTGGGGTGTTACGCTGATGTTCATAAAAATTTATAAAAATATTAATAAATTTTAATGAATATTTGTATGAACATCATCAGAAATTCAAGTATAATGATCAGGAAGTTATGTGAAGGCATTCCTGGATGATTAGGAATATGTTTCGCAATTAAGTTATGAGTAAGATGAAAAGTGCATAGATCATAAAATAAAGATATTTTAAAATTATTAAAACATAGTTTCCCAATCAATAGAAAAAGATGAATTCTTCAAAGAAGGTTATTAGAAAAATAGTTGATTTTATGTTTTAAAATAACAATTTATAAATGATCATTCAAATATTCCCTCAAAACATAATCAAGAAACATATGAAGATCATCATATATAGCTTTCTGAAGGTTTTGGATGATTTAAATTTGACATAAGATTCTCTATCAAGTTATCGAATAGATTTTTCAAAGTAACCGTTATCAGATTGAATTTTTTCATTAAATATGAATGAAAATTTGATATTGAGGTGTTTGAATATATTAAATTATATTTAATTTTTTGATTGATTTAATGGTATAAAAAGTTTTATGAATACATTATACATATTTCTAAAAATCCTTCCAATAGAAGGATAAGTGCTGATCTCTGAGGGTTTATCGGATAGATATAAACTAATGAACACATAATAACCCCCAGACATAGGTAAACCCCTATGAAATCAAGATGAATAAAATTTCAAAGGGAGAAAAAAATATTATTTATAAAAAAATTATTGGTTGATATTTTTTTAATGATTTATTGGTTAAGGGATGTATCATATGAAATATTTCTAGATGTTCCAATAATTTTTTAAAGGAACACTTGCCAAAGATACATCTGACATAGGACATGTTTTGAATTTTTACTAGATGGAAGGATATAAGAACATTAGAAATATTTTTTAATGTTTTTAAATTGGGTAATTATGATATTATGATCAATGATCCAATAACCCCCATGGATGATTGTTATTGTATCTATGATTTTTGGTTGGTTTTAAATGATCATTGATGTTGATTTTTAATGTAGTTTCCTAAAAAGAGTTGTTTTGTAATATCATTTTGGAATGTTTATAGTTGTAAAACATAGTATGATTTTGTGTGGGGATTCTAAATTTACTATACGGGATGTTTGAGTTTGATGTATTCACCTCAACAAAAACATTCTGATAACCAATGCCTATATAAAATTATATATATTCTCTGCTAATTTTGAATAATATAAGCATATATTTTAATTAAAAGATATAATTAGCGATTCATAAAAATTTTCAAACCATTTATATTTATATAAATTATTATTTATATTGATGTTTCTTTAAAAGAGGTGACATATATAGCTAGGGGTACCGGACATAGCTGGAAAATTAGTTAGATGTATAATTTTCATGATGAAGAAGTGATCAACCTGTTACTGGATGGAGTTTTCTTTAAAAGTGGTGATAAAAAGAATTATATATAGAATATTTTATTAGAAGAAATTTTACAGGAGTGAGGATGATACCATATAGAGAAGTCAAACTAGATGAAATGGTAAAATCTATCAAGAAGAAGAAGGAAGGGTCGAGTGGATATTAGAAAAATATTTAATTATAATTTGATATCAGAAAAATATTAAAAATAAGAATTATAGGAAGAAATACCACAAGGATAGTAATATTTAAGTGAACATTATCATGTTTAAATATCATATATAATGATTGGATGTAGGATCATATGGATAAGTATAGGATACGTAATTTCTTTTCCAAATATTTTTAATGTAACAACTGACATATGAAGAGAATAAGAAGAATCATTTTTACCATTACCAAAAGAATCAATAGGATTAACACATTTATGATGATATCAAATTACATTATGAAGAAGGTGAACACTATATTCGTTGATAGTATAATGAAAAAGTAAGTACTTTCAAATAGGATAAGGTCATCACCAGTCTAGGGATGAAGTCAGTGCAGAGACTAAAACATGCACTAATTATTTTTTTCCATGCCAAACCACTTTACATGGAATCAAATTAAAATATATAATTCATGTGTTGGTCATCACAATATGAAAAAGGGAATAGATACTCTTATTGAGTATTGACCTTTATAAAAATATCTTGTTCTATCATTTACCTAATATCATAAAATTTATTATGAAATGGAAAATAAAATAGGGAATTCAAGATCCTAACTGGTCAATGTGGAAAAGTGAGAGATATTTTAAAATGTTTAACATGTTTTTAAAACATATTCACCAACATATTAGTGATTAGTGTATCTCTATATGACCTATAATTTTTTTTTCATATCCAAGGTTCACCAATATTGAATTCTCAATGGTTACGTTAATCTGTTTGGAAGATTTGATTTTAATTATTTTATTAAATATGAATTATATTTTTGGTGTTGATTAATCCACCATTGGGAAGAATTCTTTTTCTAATAAGAGCATGACGAAAATGTAAAAAAAGGTAAATTAATGTAGAAGAAGGAATTATTTTTTTCTAATTAATAGAAACTATATGTTTCTATATGATTGGAAAAAAAAGTTGTGTTTCCATGAATATATTGTTCTAAATAAGAATATGCTAACATAGGAGGTGATAATGATTAGTATAGAACATTCCCATTTAAAATTTTTTATATATTGAATATTATTCTATATTTTTCTCCCAAATAAGTAGCCTCTCTTAGGTTTAGTGTATTTCAAAATATGTAAGAATACATCACAAAAATAAAAGAAGAAGCATAAAACATGGAAAAGGACTTTCAAGGGAAATTGGATTAAGAATGGGGGAGCTTGAAATAAGTTCTTCTAAATTAAAATAAAATTTTATGAAATATGTTAAGAATAATATATAGTCCTGTAAACTCTAAAATAAATGATATGTGCACATAATGAAAAACTAAAAAATATAATTGATGTCATGGACCTTCAGTTGGATGTCAAATCCATGAAAATAAAATAACATGATTCTTTATATCAGATATATGAAGATGAATATTTAATAATAAAGTTTGTTTTTGATGAAAATTTGATTATGATTGTAGATCAGAAAAACTACCTTTTTATGAAATTTCTATATTTGGATGTTTAGTTGGATAATTTTGAGAATACACATATTGAGTCCACACAAAAATAGAGATAATTTTTATTTTGATACTCAATTATAATTTTTCAATTAAATTAACAAAAACTCTCCAAAATGTTATCATAATATCAAGACTTAATTTAATGATCTATCTATAGGATCTATGTTGAAATAGGTACGTTACTTTATTGATGATTTTAAATAAGTTTCCATAAAAAAATTTGTTTTGAAATAAAATATTAACAATTATAGATGAATAATGAATACAATAATCCTACTACCATTACTAGGGTGTACAGAAAAAATAGTGTGGAAGATGGTTCAATAGGTTGTTCCTAATAGGTTATGTACAAAACCAAAATCTGTCAAACAAAATTAATAATAAGATGATAATTTGTTGGTCCATATTAGTGCTAAAACAATTCAGGCATGGTTTATTAGATTATTAGTATAATACGTTAAATAAAAATAATAATTTAAGCCATTTTCAAGGGGTAGAATGTTAGAGATAAAGATGAAATATTTGGTGTAGAAAATATCATAAAACACCCAAAAATATTATTAATTCATGATATTTGTGATGTTGGAAAATATTATTGTCAAAATGGTGGTACATCCTCATATCAAAATGTATCCAATATTTATAAAACAAGGGGACTAAATATTATTGTTAATTAAGAAAAAGAGTTCTTAGAATTTAATAAAAATAATTTTTTAAATAGAAATTCATGCATGATTATTTCAAGTAGGAAATTTGAGAAGAACATAGATCCCAAAGAAAATATTTTGAAGAAAATTGATTCATGGAAAAGAACCCTGAATATGGATAAAACTCAAATGAATCCATTGGGAAGATATAAATATGTTAAAAAGTTAAAAATGATATGTTTATCAGATTTATTCCTTAAATATTACTAAATATTGAATTTAAGTCATTAATTCAATTCCTTTCATTTCGAAGCTATTTTAATGTTTATAGTTTTTGGGAATTCGGTTACAAATCATTCATAAAAAACTACACTATATACACTTCTGATCTATATCTATTAATAACACAATACAAAACATTTAAAATTCATCAAATTTTCATTAAAATTAAATAATTCATGGATTTAAACATGAATTCTTCATTTTTTACCCATCCTTAAAACCATTATAAATTAATAACATGGGATAAGCACAAAAAGATTATTATGATAAATAAAAGAAAATTTATGAAATGCGTTAGTCTATTTTAAATCCACATATTTAAATAGAGTATTCCTTAATACATTGAGCACAATAAAATCGGTATTAATTCCAATAATTATATATAAAACATATTTTTCAGAAGTCTAATAAAAAAATAATAATCGTAAGGATTTCATAGTAAACATGAGAAACAAAGAAATTATATTTCTTAAAACATACATTTTCTCCCACAACATAAATAACATGTACTTAAAAAAGAAAATTATCCTACCTTTTGATATCAATCAATCTCTAAGAAAAATAATTGGGAACTAAATAAAATTCATTTAGTTTCCTTGGGAAATAATTTTCATAGAACCCTTACAATTAGAATAACCATTAAATCAAATTCCAACATAATTTTCTAAAAAATGTAATCATTTGTGTTGTAAGGGAGTGCTACCTGGGAACATACATCTTATAAGTTGCATCGAGATCACTAATGATTATGAACTATAGTAGGATCAATTTTCCTAAAAAAATATCCAAGGACCATTCCATGAATAAAACATTTTATGATGTCACATTTTCCCCATGATGACCTTGAAAAAATCATTGATCCAATAAACAAATATTTGAATATTTAAATACCCATTCCTTTTAAAAAATACAATTTTAAAACTAAAATCATTTGAAAAAATTGGAAGCGTTTTTTATGAGAATAAAACATTTAATATTATAAAGGAATAAAAACATCAATTAATGTTTATAGTGGTAGGAAATGTCATTTTCACCATATAAATTTAAAGAGAAAATTCCTTTTATATTGTGTAAAGATATTAAAAGAGTTCCATATAAAATATGTAAAAATAATAGTTTTAAAAACCATTGAATAAAAGTAGTAATAGATATAAAATTTTAGTTATAATTAATTTATGTCCATATAAATTCATCTACAAAAGAATTTTAGAAATATGGACATGGATGAAAAAATATTTAAAAAAACATTGAAATATTTAAATTGATGTCATAAAAGTATTGATCCCTACACATAAAACATTAATATTATTTCCTTTTTAAAAAATTGTATATATTTTTAATTATTATAAAAATTACCATCATTATCCATTAAATCATTAATAAAAATACCATGTCAAATTTATATGAACAATGAAAAGGAAGAAAAATATTTTGGATGGAAACATTAAAAGGGGATTTTTAGATTTATGACACTAACCCTGAGTATATCTCATAACATATATTATTTATCATAATTAATTATAAATTTCATTTAATTATAAATTATCTTTTCAACGCATTTTAAGTTTATTATTCCTTTGACCTTGTTATAATCAATTTAGTTCCCATCATACATTTTGAAAATATTCAACTCATACCTCCAAATTAAATTTTTAGGATTAATATGATAAATTAGGTGTTTAATAAATTATCTTCCGTATAATAATCTTTACATAATTCACATTTTTATATATCAATTTACCTTTAAAACCAAACATGATAGTTAGTGATAAAAAATGTACTATGCGAAAATCATAGAGACTATAGGCAATACATACACTTGATTGATGGTTTTTGTAATTTCATCAATCTTGATGAAGGTTTGTAAGACATAAATAAATAAATAAAAATAATTTTTTCATTGAAAACTAATAATATTATTTATAAACCGTTTTAAAATTTATAGAAAAAACGTTCCTAGTGTAATTTTCTTATCAAAAAAGGCCTCTAGGATGTAGGGAGGGATGTGTGGAAGTGATTTGTGAAGGAATTAACTGAAAAAATATATATATGTGAATATTATCAGAGAGTATGTATTATTTTATGAAATAAGTGATAGGAACTCTCGGCATATCAGAATATATATATTAATATAAACCAATTTCCATATTCAAATTTCCAAAAATTTATAAGATTCGAATAAAATATGAGGTCGAGTAGAAATCATCTCCGAAAATAATAATTGGAAAATTTAATTTCATGTTTTCACCATTATCTCTTTTTAACACCTATTATCCCTTTTTGAAAATTACCACAGTATTAATTTTTTAACTTCATGGTTAATGTAATTTACTAAAAAAGTGAAAAAAATCCAAATAAAGAACAACCAAAGTTTTTATAAACCCTATTACATTTATTAGGATTAAGATAAGTTTTTCATAATTTTAAATCATATAATAAGAAATGATTTACTATAAAAAATATTTTATATGAATTTTGACACTATTCATTTAATTTGACTTTAAAAAGACAATCAAAGATATGAAATTTTAATATAATACTTTAAAACAAACCATATATGTTATAATTATTTAAAAATTCACTAGATCACACTTATTAATTCATATTATATTAATTTTAATATTTTGAATGTTTTTTTAATAATTCCTTTAATTAAAAAACATATTTTTCCAGTGTTGAGTAAGAATTTAATATAATTATATAATTAACATATATCATAAATAAATTACCATAATGAATATAATTACATTTTGATCAAAATAATATCATTTTGTTCCAAATAATATTTAACATTCATTCACTACATGATTTTTACATTTTCAAAAAATATGGGATATTTAAAACTAATAGGGTAATATTTGGTCATTATATTTTAATAATATTTTATAAAATTAAATATCATTTAAAGTGGAAAATATGTTATATATTCTACGTTGGGATGATTATTAATTAAATATAATAATCCATTAAATATAATTCAAATGTTATTGTAAATTTTCAGTCCTTATCACATTAGTTTTACCCCTAATTATTAGGTTTTACCTTTAACATGGTATTGGTTGTACTATGATTACTATTCATAATGAAAAATAATAAAACAGACATATTTAATAATATTAGACTATATGATTTCAAATATGGAATAAACATTACAATATTCAATTCAAATAATAAGCATATCTTGATTTATAATTAAGCATGAAAAATGTGATGGAAAGTAGTTCTTTAAAAAATGTATTTTTCAAGAGATAAATGATTCTATATTAACATTATTACTGAAAATAATCTATATATGAATTTAGATTCATATAAGTAGAAAAATAATATATATATTTTTATTAAATTATTCATTATATGCGGTCTACATAAAATAATTAAAATGGATATTATTTATGAACTAAGAATAGTTTTATAAAAACAACATATTTAAGCATATAAATAAACATTCATTGAAATCATGATTATTGTGGACTAAAATGAAATTAATTAGATTATTATCAATAAAATGGTCCACGTTTCACCATAATATAAAGCCCAAAAAAGAGTTGTATGTTTAAATTACATTATTTTATATTAATAAATGAAAGTATTTGAAAAATCATCAATTTTCACTACTCACTATAAAATCTATCATTTCATAAAGATATCATAATTCCATCCTATGTTAATTTCTGATTTTCTTATTTCAAAAATTAATTTTTGTTTTATTAACTAATATTTCAAGTAGATTCAAAAATTATTTATAATATTTTTTCACAAAAATAAATCACAATAATTTATTAATAAATCATATTTTTTAAGAGTAAAATGTCATTACCAAATACATAGTCATTATTTTATAAAAATATTTCCATAAATTTATGTTGAGAAATAAATTATTATATATTTAATAGATAATTTAATCTTATTTATAATGAATCTAAAAAATTACACCGGGTGGTGGACGTTCATTAAAATGTCTTTTTGAATGAAGTTCCACATTGAAAAAATTGAATAAGTGATAATATCCCAACAACCGCAATAATAATTCAATTTACTATGTTTCAGTGTGGACAATGGATGAAATTGTGAGACTTTGTTGAATTTTTTTTTTCAATTAATACGTTCTCACTAAAAATAATTTAATATCATCCTTATTATCTTAACCCTTGTGTATATCATATTTTTTTTCAAAAATGATAATTAAAGGTGAGGATGTACTTTGGGTGATAACTTGAGTGGCTAGAATAATTATCAGCTTTTCTTGGCCAATCAATGAATTTATAAATATATGAATGACTCCAAAGTGGTTTTATAATAAAGAATATTATTAGTGGATCTTCCATGCTTCATATATTGAAATTTTATAGTATGTACATCAATGTAATTGATGATCTATCTAGATTATATACCAACATAATGATCCAAAATCAAATCTATTGAAGATATTCATAGTTATGATGTTCATAACAAAAGTCTTTTAAAAATGGAGACTTTTATGCTAATGATAAAGATGATTCCACAATAATAATATCATAAAATTTTAATTACTATATAATTTCCTAATTAATTTTTCATTGAAAATTTAATAATTTTTTCATCAAACAACGTTGTTTAAAAAAAAATTACATGATTAACATAAAGGGGAAAAATTTAATTAATAAATAAATAATAAAATTTGATTTATAGAATTTATCCAAGGCCTGTTATCAAGATATTTTCATTTGTATCATTCTAATATTTATTTAATGTTACTTTATAAAACTCATGTCGATCTATATAAAAATATTTAATATCCCAATCAGAATCATTATCCTAAAAGAAAAGTTATAAAACATTGAAGAAATGATTATGAGTTCTCATTCCATGTGATATCATGGTTAGTTGTTAGGGGGGAATTTTTTCTCTAATCAAATCCCCTTGTTTTTCCAGCGAGCATAGATCACATAGACATAGATTGAAATGATGGATGAAACATTACATAAGTATAAACTAATACCCATTTCAAATGAAATTTAAATTTATTATCAATTAGGGGTATATAAATTTAATTAATTATTTATAAATATTATGTGTAATATATAATGGATATTTTCATATTTTTATATTCATTTTACTAGAGAATTGATTTTATCTCAAAAAACTAAAATGGAATAATTTAAACCTCACATTGTTAGTGAGTTTTTTTTAATAACAATCAATGGATTTCAATGGTCAATAAAAAAGAAACATTCCATTAATTATAATATGTTGAAGATATTATAAGGAATACAAGATTATAATGTTTTGTTTAGACATCTATAAATTTTAATAATTTTTATGTGGCTTGAATAAATTAATGATGAAGAATAGAAGTCTCGTATTTTTTTATCCTATGAAATTATGAAGAACATTAGAATTTGTTTATTTTATTTATAATGATTGTTGATATGTTTTCATTGTCTAAAACATGCACTATGATTATTTTAAAGTCACATTCTTATCAATATTATGAACATTACCTCAAGGAATTTTCTTAAGAAGATCACGGTTTTGATCAGACAAAGTCTGAAATAAAATTGTGATCAGATTGCGTTGATTATATTTAGGCCACTGGATTTAATTTATGATTATCAAAATAAAAATAAGGTTTCTATATTATAACATTATATGAACAATTCATTGGGTATCCTTTTTCAATATAATCAAAAAACATTTATTTAGATGAATCATATAAAAAATAACCCATCAAATAGAAATTGATGAAATTTATAATTAGAAAGATGAAATTTTTAGATTAAACTAAAGGAATTATCATAGTAACTATAAAAAGATGTGAATTGACTGATATTATTAGTCTAATGGTGTTAATAATGTTTTTACAAATTACCTTAATGGTTACATTAGGTAGACTATGATATAATAAATTGTATAAAAAGTCACTAAGGGATGTTTTATTCATTAATAAAAACTCATAATACCAATTTGATGGGATAAAATATGATTTTTGGATTAATAAAAAAGGATTTTTATCACAAGTAAGTTTCATCGGGCATGAATGTATAATGTCATCCAGTCAAATGATGTTTAGATATGCTGGAGGATATTATTAATTCCTGGAAAAATTTAAGATAAATTTGATGTTAAATGAATAATTTTGTGAAATCTATTATATTTTCATGTAATGTGATTTTGATGAAAAGTGAATAGTTTATTATATGAAAAAAAATATGTTTCATAATAAATATAATAGTTAGAAGAAATGTGTGAAGTTAATCGTACCAAGATATTATAGAATGATAATATTGGAGTTTTATAACATTTAGAAAAAAAGATTTTTCCAAATTAAGTAATAATATATAATAATTTCGGAGAGGATGGAAGAAAAGTTATCTAAAATATTGGAAACAAGTTTTCTAATAATGTTTGAGGAATATATGAAATTCATCCGATAGATATTTATAAGGGATTTTGACCAGTTGGATTTAAAATAATTCTTTAATGATATTAATATATAGAGGATTTCGAGTAATATACAGTAGACTAAAATATTCTATGCATTACCATAATATAGAGGGTTATGAGGTTGTTGAAAACATTGAATCAGACATAAGTCTCTGAGAATTTTCATCCGATATAATGTTTTTAAATGACATCAAATGTATTTATAAGAATCCATTATATAAAAGGGGTAGAGTTGATCCATGATTCTTTATCAGATGGATGTAAACTAATTGAAATCAAATAAACCATTATATAGTTGAAGAACCCTATCATAGTGTATTTTAAAAAATCAAAGGCTACATCTTACATAATTATTGGATGAAACAAGTTATTATATGAATGTATTTTGAATCTATCACCAATCAAAAGAAGAATATTATGAAATACTCTAATACGTTCCTATAACTTTTTAAGGTAACATCTATAATGGTACCCTTGATAGAATTTTTCTTATTAATTTGTAACAAAAATTGGTTTCAAAGATAAATAGGAGGTTTTCAGAATATTACTATTTATAGCGATGTAGAGTTAGAAGATCAAACATTCCATAATTATAATGGAATATTGTGAATCGAGTTGTTATATTTTGTGTATTATAGAAGAAGTTTTATTACAACTTATTAGGAATTTTTATAGTAATATTTATTCTATCATTTATTTTATTAACATTTAAGGATATCGAATATAGTATGATTTGAATAGTATTATCAAAATTTTGATTTGGTTGTTGGATTTTGAAGTATGCACCTCACCCAAAATTTCTGGAGATTAGTTTTATTTTATAAATGTGTGCTGGTGTTTTGAATATGTATGTTGTATTAATATTTTTATGGGAATTATAATATGGAATTGATGATATGTAATAATTTTTCTTCTGTAAATATTGAGATATATTCTTTTTGGGACCATGTGTTGGAAAAAGAGGTACCAGATGATGTTGGGGGTACCATGTGGCGGGGAAGCCATGAATTGAGGATCACATTCAAGAAGAATAAGTGGTCATCTTGTTAGTATATATATTTTAATTATCAATTGGTGATAAAAATATGAATTAGAAGTGTTGATATGACACATAGGTTCTAGACTGAATAAAATACATGAAAAAGCAGTGGTGCTTGATAAATATGTTCCAGACTAACATGAATAAAAAGGAAGTTATAGATAGATACAAAAAATATTGTTTTTTATCATTTTATATAAGATTAATTGTAATAAGAATACAAAATGTTTAGAAAATCATTCATTAGGATAATAATTATTAGATGAATATTATCAAATGGAAAAATCATACAGATAGATCAGGTAGAGGAACAAATTTACATGTTCAAGACATCATGGATGACTTCCCACTACGATGAAAGTAACAGGTGATAAAAGTATTGTAGAACAAGTAACAACGTGACATATACTAGAAGTGTCAATTTGTAGAAGGATTTATTAGTGTTAAAATTTAACGTAACTAGACGGTGAAGGTTACCTTAATTGGTAGAATAGTGAATTAGAATGGTGATGTAATTTGGATATAGTCATCACTAGTCTATGGATGGAGTATTTTTTCTTTTTTACCTTCTCTAATGCGTTGGGACCCGTACATAGGATGATTTTTTTTCAAACCAAATAAAAATAATTACTATCAAATTATACTGGAGAATCTATGTATTGGTCATCACTAAATGTAGCCAGGGATAGACACTCTTATTGAGTTGTGATAATTATAAATAAAATATTTTTCCATCATTTATCTAATTTCATATACATGCATAAAATAATTATAAGACAACTGAAGAATAAATATATAAACATATCTAAGATATTAATGGATAAAAGGATAAAATTGGTTTAAAATATCCCAATAATGATTCACTCACACACACATCTCAAATTTGAGTATATACCAAAGTGTTCATAACTCCAAGAGTTCCCTAGAATGTATTATTGGGATTGGGGAAAGCTGAGAGATCCTCTAAAAATGTTACACCATTATTATCCAAAAGAAACAAAATATATAGACTATGTCACAATAGAATATATTTCATAGATCCCATGGGGGTAAAATTTATTCTCAGTTTATTTTATATTTTTTATTCATGATTCCCAATTATTTTTTGGTTGGGATATATTATTATTATTCTATTATTATTTGGTTATGAAAAAATATTTATTCATATTCCCATGTTTATACCATGTTTGGGTGTGTTAAAAATATTATATATATATTGATTTAACTCATTATTTAATCAACATTTCTATGTTATGAAAAGAGTGTTTGTTAGAGAAACCCCAAAGGGAATTGTAAATTGTTGTTTTCAAGTGAAAACTATGTCAAAAAGTGAACTAGGTTTTACAAATGAGTTCTCAAACTATAATTAATGGTTTTCAAGGGAAAAGGCCTTATATTTATTAATAGTGGTTCTCAAATTGGAATTGTCCCATGAACTCAGCATATTCCATATGGAATATGAATACATTATTTTTTAGGAAACATGTAATAGAATGGAAAATTCGCATTTCAGTGCCCCTTCCAGATTAATTATGTTAGTGGAATGTTTTGGTTTGGTGGATATGTGGTTTCATAGAGTATAACTCTTAGGGTTTGGTTTTAGTATTTTGGTAATAGGGTTATTATGTTTTGAATTTTTTTGTTTTATTAATTATTTTGAGTTCTTACTATGGATATCATATGTATATAATTGTTTTATATCTAGTGATTTGATGTTGTTATAATTATTTCCTTTAGACATTTCATCATTACCTGTTATTTTTTTTGACATTGTTTTACTTGATATAATGATCATCCAATTTATGGATGACTCATTTCAGTTTTAAAGAGTGACATTATTCCCAAATAGTTATTAGTGATGACTCTTTGCTTGTTACCAGCCTGTGATAATTTGGAATGCACTTAATCCATCTGGTGTTCTATCTCAGGTGATGGGTTGGGTTGTCCCAAGATTTATTTCCTAAAAATTATATCATATCTGTCTTTTTTATTTGGGGGTTAGTGGTAAACATGAGATAAGACCATCAGGGCTCTAGAGGTAGGAATCTGGGAGTCTCTCACTATCTATTCCACATAAAAAAGAATCGTGTTTTCATGTATTATAGGGATTATATTTTATGATTTAATATTATAATTTGGTTTCTCAATGATACATGATACATTTCATCATGGCTTATGGTTTTTTGAAAAACCCACTAGAATTTATCTGAAATTGATAGATTCAGTATGAAATTGGGGTGGGTAGTAGAGGTTCACAATTAGTGGTAATAGTGAGGGACTCTTATTCTAAACATTAAAATATTGTTGACTAATATCTAGTTTTCATTGGACTATATTATTGACCACATGTCCAATCCATTAAAAAATTAAAAATGAATACATTTTTATGGTTTCAACCCTTCTTCATTTGAGTGAATTTTTTAGGTTAATGTTGTTTGTTTGAGACATATTTTAAGGATTTCAAGTAGATTATTTGACATTTTTAGTGATTTAATATTTTATTGAAATAGTTTCACATTTGTTTTATAGATAATAACTGTAAGAAGGACCTATAATAAATTTATATGGGGTGATTCATATAATTTCCCATAGGATACTCCTCATGTTGATCACTCTTTGTGGGAATCAACAATCCATATAATTCAAACATTAGTCCAAGAGAGAAAAGCATAAAATCAGAAATGTACCTATATTAAGAGTACACTAAGTGAAATATGAAGACATTAAATCATGATAGAGTTACCTATAACTTATAGGATAGATCTATTTGAAAAATTGTATCTTCCATTTTATACAGACCCACAATTCCTCAAAATTAGGTTTTTTCACTTATATATTAAATGAATGGTTTTAGAAGTGGTGGGAATCCATGTTGAAAGAAGACATTAACGATTATCGCACCTATAATAACTTTAAAAAGGATTATAATTAGAAATTTTACATTTGAGAGGCCTAATATGAATAATTCCAAATAGCTTATTGATGCTGGAATGAGGAGATAATTCATTAAATGAGTATAAAACACTAGTTTCAAAGTTGATTCATTTTTATCCTAATTTCCTATAGAATAACTATCTCAATTACAAGTGTTTTAATATAGGATTAAAGGACAATATTATATCGATTCTTATTATCATTTTTACAAAATATTATAACAAGTTGCTGGGAAATGTGGTTTTCCATAATGAAAATTTATTAAGGATCCCATTACATGGTGGGATTTCATTAATATTGGTGGCTTCAAAGGTTATTGGTCTAGTTAGTATAGGATACATGATGATACTTATATGAGTAATGATAAGTGTGCTAAGTGGACATTAGGGTAGAATTGAGTTTGGATGTCTTGATCCAGTAGATATGGTACATGGGGACTCTGAATCCGGGAAGGACACCATGATGTGTATTTTGATTTTCACATCCCTTATTGTAATGGGTTTATTTTGTTTGGGTTGTTAACTTAATTTTATTATTAATGTTTCTTTATTTCTTGGGTATACGAGGATAAATGATTCTATTTTTAATAGAACAACATAAAATATTTTTTATATAGGGGATTGAGGTTTTATGTTTTCTATGTTTTTCACCTTGATCACTTGCCTGGAGGTGGTACAATACTACCTCTAGTTTTACAACAACATTTTCAATATCATAATTACTATGGATTAGATGCTTTATTTAAAATATATGATTGATTGTTTCAATTTTTTAGTCATGTTTACATCTATTGATTAGAGAAAAAAATGTATTCTTGGTTAATGGAATCTAAGGATAGAGAGGGATGTGATAGTTTATCCATATATGGGATCAATTTCATTCAAGTTATTCACCTTGTTCATCTATTATATAAAGCTTTGATCATATGGTTTTCATCCCATGGATTAGAAATGGTACCCTGAGGTATTTCTAGATTATTTTTCTAGGTTTCCTCCACTATGAGTGGTTTAGTTAACTGTAGGTATTCTTACTAAAAAGATCCATATCTCCTTGTTGTTATACTAGATGGCTCCTAGCATGTCGAAAGAATTAATGGTTTTGTCAGAGGGCCGTGAATGTAAGAGGTTTATTCAATATAGTTTCAAGATGGTTTTTAATAGTGTTTTTTTCAATGATGATTTATGGGAATATATTAATTTTCATAGAATATCATAAGATAAATTAGGTAACTATTGAGGAAAATACATTTCTACTTAAATTAATGATCATTTTTGAAAACTCAATGGATCGTAGATGTTTTCAAAATTCATCCTAGGGTATGGGTGTCACTAGTGGAGTTCTTGATAACAGGATGTTCATAAGACTACCATCATGATCTAGTGTAGTTATTTTTAGGTATCTTGTTATGTATTTTTGACATACCAATGCTCATGAGGATTTAGGGCTATTATGAACCATATCTTTGATAAATTTTTGGGTTCCATCATAGTCATTGTTATTGGTGACAACTTGGTGTATTCCAATATATATTAGGAATACATGTGATATTTAAATATAATTTTTGGGAATAATAATATAGAATCACTTATATACTAATATATGTTAAATATATTTCTTGATTCAGGGATTAATGTTTACAAGACACGTGATTTAAAATAATGGTATATTCGTGGATCTCGAAAAATATCCAAGGAGTTACTTCTATTGACCATCTCAATAATTGGTTTTAGATAATATTATTTTTAAAATTGGTTAATATTGGTAGATTTTTAATACATCTATATTAAATATTCTCTCCTGGTATAATATAATTAGATAATGGTGATGCTAGAGTTGTGTAAGAAGTTCCAATATTCTACTTCGGAGTTGCATGTTTTTTTCATGACCTATATTTTTTAGTTTTTATGCGTACGAGAAGTGAGATGCAATGGAAAATGATTCCTTAGTTTTGGGGTCATCATTTTTGTTGATATAATCTGATTATATGGGGGAAAGTGGCTCTCATAAACAAAGCCCTAATTAAAGGATTCACCAAACCCATGTCTTTGGGTTTTAATTAGGGATGCATGTATTGATGACATGGTTCCATTATTTATTTATTAAGAGATATAAACACTACATTGACCATAGGAGGATGAATAATATCTTCCTCCAAATGGACTTGGATTTTTTGTATGAGACACCTAGTGAAGAATATTTAGAAATTTTATTTTAATATTTTCTATAACCCAAGAAGTTATATGTGATATTTGTAACCTTGAGAAGAAATTAATTGATATATGAATATAATGGATCAATGTATGAGTGGATATGGATGGGTTTTCCAACAAATCATAGTCTGGTGATATTGGAGGATGTAGAGTTAGTGTCCTTGACTACTGTTTAGGTTACTACCTCTCCATATGATTGGGTTCTTAGTGATTAGTCCTTAAACACTAATTGATAGTTGATTTAAAGTGTTAAAATGGTGTGGAGAACTAATGTGATATTCCCTGGTCTCCTAATGAATCTGTCATAAAATTGAAGCGGTCAGAGTATCCTTTGATCTTATTGAAAGAGGTAATACATGAAGTTCATTATTGTTTTTGGTTCAATTAATTCAGAGAATAAGGAGATAATTTTTACATTGAAGATTATATATTGCTGGATCATGATGAGATTATTAGTTACAGATTGTGTATCATGATTTTTTACCCATCAAAGGATCATAAAAATGAATATGAGTCTATATAGGTTACTTAAATCTCTTTCTATTCCAATATACAAGTAAGATGTGATATCCATGTATTTTTAAATGGTTGATCTCATACTACACATGTAAATACCCCATTTTGTTGATTATAGATTTTTTTGACTGAGTCATCATAGTTTATTCCCTTTGTGGAGTCAATCAAAATAGAGGTTCTAAATAAACTATATTCTTGAGAGATCATTCAGACTAACTGATCTCACTCACCAATAGGCTCTATCTATAATAATAATTTAATTATTTTTGAGAGTCCCCTATAAGCCTTGGGTACCTAATTAATGTTATGAAAGGATTATCACCTGAATAAATATGTCCATATAGATAAGGTTATTCAAATTTTTGGGGATATTATTCAAACATATGTTCTTGACTACATAGGTTCATGGAATAAATCCCTATCATTGGTTGATTTTTTTTATTAAAAAAAGATACCATCACATGATCAAGATGTCTCGTTTTAATTAATTGTATGGGTATGTGTGCTATTTCACATGTTTTTTTTGATGAGATGTGTGGTCATTTGTTATTAGGAATGAGTCTTAAGAAGAATATGGCATTGAATTTTCAAATAATATAAAAGAATTTAAGACAAATGGAAGTCCCCATAGATCATTTTTCAATCATTTACATTACCTTTTAATGTATGTGGTTTATCAACAAGTATTACAATGGGCATCCCCTTAGCAGGATGATCATCACTTGGGAAACTAGAGTAAGATGGTTTAATGTTATTCTAGGATGTTTTATATTTTTTGCATCATTGTATGGTGGTCTATCGATTGAATTGCCATCGTAGATGACAGTAATTGGATGTTTTTGTCACATTGTATTACATGACAGTAATTGGGTGTTTGTGTATGCGTGAATATGAAAAATGAAACCACAAAGTCTATTTTAGACTATCTAGGGAGTGTAATCCAGATGAAAATGGGAGCCATTATGAGGAAGACTAGGTGTGTTTTGAATACAATTAAAAATATAATTCAAGTTCCAATGGACATACTTAGAGGCCTAAGGAATATAGACAGAGGATCCAAACCTGTTATAAATATCTAAATTAGCGATAAAAATAGTTTTCTAAGACTAGTTACAAATAGAATTTTTTTAGATTTTATAGTGTAAACTTATTATTCTAAATTGTTTTTTAATTTTTATACATGTTTGTAGTTTCTTTTTTTTTTGTGATATATTATTCATATTCCATTTATATTATTTTTTTATATAATGATATCTCAATTTCATCCATGTTTTGTCCATTTTTAATTATATGGATGATTTTATTATCAATGGATTTATATCTTTATTCAAACATTATTTTTTTATGAAAATAGTGTTTGTAACTGAAAAACCAAACGGATTTCTAAATTAATAATTTCATGAAAACATTCTATAAAAAGATCATGTTGTCTTTGAGAATGAGTTCGAAAAAACAAATTAATTGTTTTCCTAACTCATGATCATACATATATTCATAAGGGTATCATACTATGATTTTTTCATAACACCCCACTTCATGATTTATGCACATACAGACCTTGTTTTTTTAATCATTAGAAAGGTTGACGGCACCATACAGTTCAATGGCCTTTTTTTATGACATAAATTTGTTGAATTTTTTAGGATGGATAATAATTGGTCTCAAATGTGTTTAGATCTTATGAAGTGAATTTGGGATTTTGGTTATTGGTATATTTTGTATTGTATTGATGGAATTATTATCTATATTTATCATTGACTATGGAAGTCAAATATATTTTTCTTATTCATGACTAGTTATGTATTGACGTTATGATATATACCCTTTTTCTATTTTACATTTACACTATTTAATATTTATATCTATTTTTATTTGTTTAATGTTTGTCCAAGGAGTCCAATTCATTAATGATTCATCCTATATTTTCATGGGTGACAATATTCTTAAATGGATATCAGTGATTGCATGATTCTTGTTTTCATCCTCTTCTAATCAATATCATGCTTTGGGTCATGTAACACTGTTGCTTATAGGATAGGTTGGCTTTACACAAGACGGTTCATTTCACACAAACTCCAATTATATAAAATTTCTCCCTAGTTTTTGGTATTTAATTATTATGGGATACCATTCTAGTGTGATTCCAATGAATTCACTTTTATCATATTCTAGAGAAAAATATTAAGGGAATGGAATGTATAAGTTACATTCATAAGAAATTAGAAAGAATAAATAACCTATATCGAAGGTGTGTAAGATGTTTTGTCACTATTTTTTGACACAAATTATTTCACATAGAAGATAATAATATAGTATTAGTGTGGCTTTTGAATGAATCTATTATAAAATTTTCTTTTTAACCTTTGGGATTTTGAAAAATTATATTTAGGTAGGTTTATGGGAATCTTTTTTATAATTAAAACACATAAAATATGTTTACAAAAAGAAGTTAAAAACAATTAATTTGGTACATTGTAAATCACATATCATTTTTTTATAAATTATAGAATCATTATTTTAAAAGTGAATAATATTGATATCTATAGAGAATTTTTTTTATCAAGTCCAAATTTTCATCTACGACACAATATTTGTCAATAATAAAATTAGTTTCTAAATGATTTATATAAAGCCTCAATAAGTTACATAAATAAATCGATTTAATTCTCACCATATTCAAGGAATAAATTGTTTTATCATAATATTTTAAAATATTTGAAATGAATTAATCTATAGTATAGAAAATTTACCACTTTACTAAATAAATCCTGAACAGAAAATTCAACAAAATTTATTTTTACTACCAATTTTATTTTTATAACGACGAATTGTTTCATAAAAATGATATAAATAATAAATATAATACTTATACTATATTTAAAAATAAATAATTCTAAGAAAATCAACCATGAAGATATTTATTAAAAAAAATTAAAAATGAAAACTAATTTATAGTATAATAAAATTTATAAAATACAATGTTAGAGGACACTAATCGATTAGAGAAAGAAAAATAAATTATTTATAATGTTTTTTTTTGGATTGAGTTCTCGTCAGCATTCATTGATATCCCAGTTCTATAGTTACAAAATAATTATGGATATTTTCTCACATATCTAATAATCTCTAGGAATTTATAACATAAAATTATATTTATTTTAATTTTTTTAAATTAGAATATTTTTTAAACCATTTCAAAGATTCACCAATATATTGATATTCATAAATATGTTAGGTCTAGTGTCCTAACCTTATCAAATGTTCAAGTAATATGACATCATCACAATCTCATATCCTTTTTAAAATATCCTTCTTGGACACATTGTTAGAATATTCTCTACCTAGTATTCAACTTTATCCAATCAATTATCTATTTTCATTCACTCAAATTTTCTATTATCCATCAATTATGAAGCTTCTTTGGTGATTCTCCCTAATCTTTATCGGTATCCAGATCATTAGATTCATGGTTCTCACGAAATATATAAATCGGCCATAACTAATCAATTTATATTCATAAATATTGTTTTAATAGTCCTTGTATCTTACATGCACTACTAATTGATTCATATAATATTATTAGTAATTATTTTTTCATGAAATCATTTCTTTTTTGTTAGAACTACAACATAAATTAATCCATGGATTAATTATAGAACAAATAACATGAAATTATTTCATGTGCATGTGAGTATTAAACCCCAAAAAACCATTATATTTAGTGATAAGTAAAACCATTAAACAAATTAGCATACTGTTCATGTTAAAAAATTATATTGAAATTCTTGTGATTGATAGAATGAATCAGGGATGTCCAGCTTCATGAATCTTTTAATAGTATTGGTATTAGCCAATTTAGTGTATATAATAATCTCTTTAGTATTTTCCTTAACATTCATTACACTTTCTATAATATTATAGAATTTTCATTCAATTTGTGGATTATGATTCTTAATATTAATAAAGGAATTGTTACTATGAATGTAAAAACTAATATCTATAAATCTACCATATTTAGTAACCATTATAATTAAAAATAAATATCGATTAAAATATGAAATCCAATAATAGATTTAATCTTCAATGAAACAAGTTTCAATCTACATAAAAAATTTCGCAATGCTAAAACAACAGATTTTAACTCAAACTAATGTAACATTCAAATTCAAATTATAGTAAGAGAAAATAATTCACAACAAGAAGCACAATTAAATTTCTATAATACTCAAGTTTTCAATGATCAGTTTTGGAACAATATATTTATTTATTTATAATTGAAAAAAATAAAACATCTTTTAATAAGTATTTTTTTAAAATTTTAATTTTTTATGATTTTAAAATGGAACTTTTCTATTTTATTTTTTCTTTTAGTTTATGATTTTTTATGAATCTAAATTTTTTTATTCTTTATAAATTTTTATTCTTTTTTGTTTTTTTTAATTTTTTGTATTTTTATTTTTTACATATTTTAATATCATATTATTTTTAAATACTTTATTATATTTTCCTACATTATTGAGATTATAATTTTTTGACAAAGTTATTGAGAAACTTCTTACCTTCCATGATAAGAGCATAAGAAATTTGATATTAAAGATGTGTTTTCATTGTTTCCCCACACAAATAAATTTCCCTAAGGGTTAATAATGTTATGTTCATGTGGATTGTGATATAATATCCCATGAAAGTCTATTTATTTTATTACAATAATTTTATAAGGTTTTTGGTTGTAGTTTTTGGTACTTTTTCATGGATGAAAGACTAAAATATCAATAGCAATGAAAGATTCCAAATAGTAATAAAATATGTTCTGGTTCACTATTAGTTGATATAGGAAATTAAAACTCCCTAAGTATAAATTTTTTAATAGAATAATCATAATCAAAAATCTTTCACAATTGGGTAAAATTGTAAATAAATATAATTTTTAGGGTTTGATCATCTATCCAATGACGCATGTCAGGATAATCATTCTACTTAAACAGTTTCTCACATGAATTTTGGTATTAAATTGACTTCACTTGAAGTAGAATTAAAATAAATCCATATTTTAATCTCATGCCCAGGAACGTACTAATAAAATCCTTTCTTCAAGAAGGATTTATATGAAACATCATACATGAGAGAACAAATTTAAATCAGTTTAGAGTAAGGGAAATAACATTTTGTTCTCATTACCTTTAATGTATTAATATTAATGATACTTTTATTTTTAAAAGATAAATAATTACAAAATCATTCCACCAAAACAACTTAGTGATCATATTTTATGGTAGAAGAAATTTTTAGATATATTGATTATTTAAGTGACTATATAGAGGATGATGAAATATATTAGTGAGAGAGAAGTATATTATTTCTATTTCTATGATGAAAAACATAAAAATATAAATTCACAAATGTATTTCATTAAATTATCACTAAATGAGAATAATAAAAAAATCAACACTAGAAAGTAGGAATATAATATTTAAAGAAAGTGATAGAATACCTTCATCTTTTGGGACATGACCAAATATACAATCATATTATAGAGTGTTATATCTTGTATGTAGTTATAAAATGTTACCTAATCAGTTCCCCCTTTTCTGTTTTTTCCCACTCATATAATTTGTAAATAAAATTGTTATAAATTAATTTAAATAAATAATGTTTTAATAATCTTTTGAGAAACTACAATAACATAATTAAAACTATGTAGATAGATCCTTTTGTGTTTATGTAAATAATATTTGATACATTTCAATTAATTTTCCACCAAATTTATTCCAATGATGACAATAATTAGTAAACTTAATCATATTAGAAAATATTAATTAATTAAGTAAATAATACTAATAATTCATTAGAATAACAATTACCTTTCTTCATTTTCAATATTTATTTTAATATCCAAAATCAATAAAAATAAAAGGATCCCAACAATATCTCATTAGGATTTATCAATGCAAGATATAATGTAACCATTTATCATCCATATATTAATATTTCATCCCAAATTTCATTAAACTAAATCAATATAAGCATCTAACCAATACTAAAAAAACCTATCCATGCCTACTGGTCCATGGGATTGTTGCTTTTAGATATTGGGTACTCCCTTGGTGTCTTGTTACTAGTTACTCTTCAATCGATCTCACTTTATCAAAATATTATCTCTGTTAGTAAAGTGATTTCTCAACCTATCTCTACATTGGGAGATTCTAGATCAATAATTCAATAAAATTCAATAAATAATGTCATTTTTACCTATATATTATTTTATAGTGTATATTTGAACTTATATTTATGTTTACCTTGATTTTCATCATTATCTATATTATTAGGTTCGTCTTTAATAATAATTTGTGATTTTGATCTCTTAAAATCAATAGAAATTATTCAATCTCATATTATTATTCTTTTTCACTAACAAACATTAACGAAAAAATTGTACAGTATTCTTGTAAAAGCCATATACAAAAATTAAATAAATATCTTAGTGATAAATAAACTAATATAATGTTTCTTTCTAGTTTTATTTACCTCATTCACATCTATAGGTTCATCCAAGATTGATTCAATTAAATTAGGATCCTTATAAATAAATCTATTTGATTCATTAATCATCGATATCTCTCTTCTCATGAATTCCACAAACCATTAGAGTGTTAATGAGAGTCATATATAAAACATCACATGTAAATACTTTATTCATCATAACAATAACGATGGTAAATAACAACAATTAGAACTCTCCAAACATCAATGAATCATAACTTCAAAGAAAGGCATCACTCAAATAACATCACTAAGATCAATATACACTAACTGTTAATAAAAATTCATACAAAAATTTAAAAAAATTTGAATTAAATGATATAAAAATTTTAATAAGGTTTTTCATTGTTCGGACCTTTATCATACATCCATGGGCGAAAATATTACATCATTCAATTTACCAGAATTTTTTTTATAATTATTGTGTCTATATAGCCATTTAGATCACTAAAATAAATGATCATATGAAAATTCATTATGTGGTCCCCCATCAACATATAGTATTTCCCAGACAATCAATTAGTATAACCAACCTCATATTTTTTGGGATATTTACATTACAATGGATGACTATTGATTCCATCCAGTATTCCTTACTCTAACATCCCAACCCGAATAGACAAACAATGCTTTATTAACTCAATAATTTATTAAAACCCCATTATGGGAGGATAAGAATATATAAATACCCATAATTTTTGAATCAACCCTTTCCCATCATTTGATGAACTGTGAGCCTCGAATATCGGAAAGTAGACAGCCATGCTTGGCATGCCTAAGAAATTCATTACATCTAATAACATCATAGCTAAAAGTCGATGACCTTTTGTAACTATAGTTACCAGACTAACGTCCATATTATAGAATCCGCTTCTGGTAAATCATATTTTTCACTAGAAGTGGATTCAAAATCCCCATAGTCTCCCACATGAATACTAATAAAAGAATTCTTCAATATCCTACCACACATTAAAAATCAACAATCTTCTACTTATTTTGTATATAATTATTCTCCTTTTACTAAAATTCACCCAGGTCCAATATATGCACAATATTCCCATATAATCTCTTAAATTAAATTCTTAGGGAATACATCCATTGTATTTTTAAATCTAATGAATATTATTTAACTCCCGCTTTCCACCCAAGAGTAATTTCTGTATAAAGAGGTACATTAGGTCAATATATTTTTTACTTTCATGAAACACCATATTCTTAGAAAAGTTTATTGTACTTTTACTATCATAATAATAATGTCTAGTTAATTATATTTATCTATAATCCTCAATTAGATGCCTCATCCATTCCATTTTATTACTTTCATTTTTTTATTCAACTTAATTTTCTTCTATTTTTTGTTTTCAATCATAGCTCACAACCTGGAAATCCAATTGATCATCATTCACAAAAAATTATGAACATATAATGTTTTTCTCTTATTTGAGATTGAGTCAGCCCTAAATAATTTATCAATATACCCTATTAAAGAATAAACTTATCCAAATTAAATATTAACATCATTTATTCCTTTAAGTCATCATATAGTCCATTTCATTGTATCCCAATGATCTTTAACTATATTTTTTATATACTAGATGATCAATTACAAAACCTGAGATGTTTTTGGAGGAGTTCATGCCATGGAACATATGAAATTTCCTACTGATGACGCATATAGAACACTCACCAATTAATTTTTCTGTTCCTCCATCTATAGATCTCAATATTATATGTTTGAAAGTTACTTGAATGATATAATGATATTGTATTATATACACTCATGAAATATATTTAAAAAAATATTCAGTAAGTAATATTTTTGTTATAAAACCAAATTTTTTATCCCCCTATCACACTCAATCCTCCTTCTCGATATCTTATTATATTCACCATCATATTTCAATTTTTTATTTCCCAAGAAGTTATTATTTAGCTCTATATCTGAATAATTGATAGACCCACTATTAGATTATCATCCCCATACAACCAAATAATGATGAATTCCCCATTACTATACTCCTTATAGAAATAAAAAACGGTCTATGTAAATTCTTTGGGATCCATTACCCTCCACAAATAATTCAAACATATATTCTCACTAATATGGAACATATTTCTTAATTTAGTGACATAACTTGAGTTTATGCCCTTTGAAAAAAATTCATTAATCCTAAAAACCAATAGGTATCTTCATATAAGTTTTCCCACTAGATACCCATGAAAAAAATTCATCTTCATGGCATTTTATTTCATATTTAATGCTTTAAATATTTCAAATTAAACATGGTTTCAAAGGTATATTTTCATAGTATATAAGATAATATCACATAAAATATATTTCATCTTACTATTGAATCACTTTTACCACCAAACTCCCCTTATAAATATTCGTTCCATCAATATCTTCTTTTAATTATAAAACTAATTTATTTTCCTATAACAACATTTTGGGTTGTATTTTTGGATTTAACCAAGGTATTGTTCACATAAAGTGAACTCAACTAATACTTTGTAGATAAGTCTCACTTATAAGAATCTATAAGGATGATTAATTCTTTTTTCGATTCCGTTTTCCACACCATTTATTAATAGATATAATTTCATGTTAGTGATATATATATATATATATATATATCTTTAGTTTTACCCTTGTTGACCTCTTCCATTCTATCTATGAACATGTACTCTTAGGAACTAAACCCTATATAATCCCATCCACTAAAAATATACTCTAAGCTTCATATTTGCTAATAATTTTTGTATATTGTTCAGTTGTTGAAATTTCATTCTCCCTATAATACACTATAAATTTTCTTCCATTATTTTATCATCTAATATATTAAAAAGAATTTGAATCCCCCAAAATTTGAAGTCCTCTATAATTTTTACATTGATCAATATGATTTAGATATAAAAGTATATCAAAATAATTATTTTCTGCTATGTTCACATCCTTTTAGAGAACCATATCCTTAAATAGAACATTTATACTTCAGATAACATCCTCTTGAAACTAGAAGAGATTTGAAAGCCATGATTCTCATCGTCATAGAGCATGATGAATCATGCATAAGAATTAGATTATATCATACCTATAGAATTTTCATCAACATGTAGTCTTAAATAATATTTATTTGATTAATGTTAAAATATGTAGTTTTAAAAAACCATAGTGAATATGGTAGATATTATCCCATTAATGTTGTGGGGGTCATCAAGATTTTTTTTTACCAATCATGTCCAAATTTAATTTGGAATTTTCGAGTGTATTGAAACACCCTAAATATTTCCCATAAATTTTAGATTCATCCTTTCATCATTGAAATTATATTTAGGCATCCCATGTATTGTCCTCTCATTTATGATAGTGCTATAAATTTTGATAAAATTGATACATATTTAAATAAAAACACTACTATTGTCTATCCTAATTCCCTTCTTCATTCTTATGGTTTTCCTCTCAATAATATATTTTCATTGGTTAAAACATATAAAAAAATTAGGATTTATATTTTATAAATAACAGATATTTTATTCTGTGATTCATAAAAAAATTCACATAATAAAGTAAATTGTTATGATATATAACTCTGGTGGGTATCTAGAGATCCTGATGTACACTATCCAACATGTATATTTTTGGTTTTCTTAAAATAAAATTTATATACAAATTATTTTTATTTCACTGTACAATGTGTATGAACTATTAAATTATATCTTTACAATATTCAAAATTCTTTTACACACTAGATATATAATAATTTTTTCAATGAGTTTCCTAACTTGATAGTTCCACTATTATTATAATCTATGTAATGATTATTTTGGAATTGATTCCCATAATTCTTTTAGTATGATAAGGTGTCTCAAACATTACAAATTTTGATATCACTATGGAACCCCGAGTGATTTTGTGCACAATATTTTCAATGATACATTCATGAATCCCATTATCTAACATTTAGACATAAGTAAGATTATACTGAACATCATGGAATGTTTATGATTTTATTCATCTAAAGGAAAAAATTCATTCTTTAGTGATAATATCACTTATCGCTTACCCACTATTTCAAGAACATCATCGTTATCTAGATTAACACTCAAAATGATTCCGAACAAATAATAATTTTTCGTCCCTTTTCATCAGTAGAGTGAAAAATAATGGATACAATATAAATTCCAATTTTCCATTGAAATACTGAATCATAAGATTAGATTGACACTACACTGACCATTTGAGTTGATTAAACATAATCAAAACAAAATTTTCCTTTTTGAATTTTATTTTAGTTTGATGAAACACTACTTGTGATTACCCATTACACTATTACTCTAAAATGATGGATCATACCCATTACGTTTACCATTAAAAAATTCTATAATTTTATGTTTTAGTTATCTTTGAATTTTTTTTATGATGTAATTATCCTTTTTCACATTTCATTTGATGAATTTCCAAATGTTTCTTGAATATACCTCTTATGGATCTCTTTAATAAGAATCATGTCATATAAATCCTAACATATAATGTTTATTTTTCAAATAGAGTTACAAAATTGTATCACCATCGATTCATTATTGTTGAAATGATATAGAAAAATGAATGTCCCAAAAATCAAATGTGAATGTTACCTTCACATACTCTGTCTATTTCTTGATCAAGATCAAATCATTCATATGATCATCCACAGACTGACCTTATCATATTATTATAAAAATGATATAGGTATCAAAGACACATTATTAATTATATTATTCCTATAATATATATCTTCCGAAACAAAAATAAACCTTGTTATATTCTTGTACTCTTATTTGTCCAGATCCATAGTTCGAGCTAGTAATATCCTCAACATAACCAATGCCTTTATATATGCCATTTCCCACTTTCCCTTTTACATAGATCAATCATACTTCTCTTTAATGGAACATCCTTGTACTATTGGATAAATTAGACTTATAATTTCATCCATCACAAACCAAATATCATTCTAGTGATTTTATAAATCAAACCATCTTGTCTTTTGGTCAAATCTATCCAAATATAGTATGTCCCATTGAAATTAATAAAAATTGACCAAGAGTGAAAGTAACATGTGATATTTTTCTATGAATAATTGATAATAAATGAAAAAAAGGTTTTCTATAATACTAAATTATTTATAATATTATGTAGAACCTCTAACACTAGATGTTTACTCATTGGAACCAGAACTGTGGAAATTATCACGAACATGAACTCACAAAACTCATATGTAACAAAATACAGAAGAAAAAGCTCACTAAAATCATCACAATATGTACCAAATAATCTTTCTATAACCTCAAAAATCATAAAATCATTATATTTTTAGATAATTTTGTAAAGTTAACTTAAATAAATTCACAATTTTTATAGTCACTATTAGTAGAAACCCAATTAGATTTTCAATTTCAATGATAAAATGACTCCCAAAAATGTGGTCCCACCCATATTTATATAGTGGGTCCCAGAAGGTCAATCAAATTCATAAAACACATAAATTTTTAGGGATCCTTCGACATAGTAGATGAATGTCGATTATTTATAGCATTTCATAGATTAACTGATTGACATATATATTTGAAAATGTAGTGACTCCCCACTCCATTTTTAGAAACCCATTCATGGAGTGATGGGAATATGGACATATCCATCTTTTATTGAGCTGAATCCTGTATAGAATATGGAAAACTTACCCCCATGAATTCTAGAAAATTAAAAACGTTTGGTAAGTAATTCATAACACACATTCATATTAAATCATTTGAGAATAATATAAAAAAATAACACAATAATTAATTAACATGAATAATAAATATTTAGTTTATTTGGATACTGGATAAGAAAAAAATTAAAAAAATGACATAAAACATACCCTATAATGTTTTCTTTTTAAATTACACTTATTAAACAAACCACAGAAAAAAATTCATTATAACCCTTGTAAAACGTAAATAGAAGAAATAGTGATCATAGAGGTTCAATCAGGTTAAATATGAGAGATATAAATAAATTATTATAAGTAAGAATATGGGTATGATAACATTATAAGAACATAATAATTCCCTACACAATCAAGTAAATATAATTAATCAAGATTCTTGGAAAATTAATTTTTCATAACAAAATTACAAAATCCTAATAGTATTCATACAAACATAATCAATAGTGTTCAATGATTATGTTGGATAAAAATATGAATTATAGAACAAGAATAACCTTGTAACATTGACTACATTTTATTATATTAACATTATTCCTTATTATGTGAAGGGAAAAGAATAAGAAACTTTTATAATATTATTGGTGTGAAACATGGTATATGTATTAATTTGAGGACATAAAACTAGGTATATTCTTAATATTCTAAAAATAAAATTTGTATCATCTATATAATACTAAACTCATTTATTATCCATATTTACCAAATGAATTAAGGGGGATATATAATTCTATTCCCAACTAATATATTATAAAACCCACAAATATGTGTGTTAGATGATCATAAAACATTATTCAAATCATCATATCATAACCCAAAGTTTTACCTCTCTTTTACCCATTTTACCCTTACAATGGTGACACGTATTTTCTCTCGTTACTATTTATATTGATAAAAAATAAAAAGTAAAATATTGAAAAACTTGAACATCCTAATTCCCAAAATGGAATTTAGTTTTCAAGGAATTTTTTTATAATTATTATAAAAAAATTTAAATATGAATGCATAAAACATAATGAAAAATAAATTTTAGGAAAATGTTTTTGTATGACTAAAAATGAAATTGTAACAAAGTCATGTTTAATGTATATTAATTTGTATTTAATTAGATTATTTCTAATAATTTAGAATTATGTTCCTTTAATAATAAATTCCAAACATGAAGGGACCTTAACTTTACTGTATTTAATCAAAATAAATAATATTTTTACAAAAATGGTACTTTTCACTATTCACATAAAATAAATATTTTCCAAAAAATTACCCAGTATTAACCATAAGAAAATATTGGAATATTTATTTAAAAAATGTATATTTACTTCCTCAAATAAAAAAATTATCATTTTTAGAAATTAATTATAATTTTGTTTCGCAAAATGATATAAAAACCATTATTGGAGAAAACATATTTTTGTTTCTTAAATTGGATACCAAATATATAGTACAAATTTATTATCTAATATTGAAAATATTTTATATAATGAAAAATTTCAATATTTATTTATTAATGTGCATTAAATTATTTATAACCTTCAATTTTAAGGTTATGTTTAAACATATCATAGTTTATTTTAATCTATTTGTTGCATGTCAAGAAGGCTATAGAACAATTAAAATTTCATTAGAGAGAAATATATTATAAAATATTAAGGTGTTAATTTTTACAACATCAAATACTTTTCAACATATTAATTTTAATAATAATATAATAAAATAAAAAATAATTAAAATATTATAAAATCTAAAATATATTATAACAAAAATGTTGGTTATTACATGGAAACATTTTATATCCTAATAATGTATATCTATTGAAACTATATATCATTTATCAGATTTATGATATTACAAAAAGAAATATTTATAGATGAAAAATACATTCTACATAATAATCTATAAATTAATATTATTTTTCTCTATTTAGGGAAATCACTAGTGATCAATACAGCGAATTTGAGATAACATAATTACTTTACATTTTTTCATACCAGGAGTATAATATCATCCATTGATTATTATTTTTCTTGAAATTTTCCTTCTTTAGTATATGTAATATTATATGTGAAAAAATATATATATTTTTTGGAAATTAAAACACTAAAATTAACATTTCATGTATATAAATTTCCCAAAATTAATTATATACTCATCAAAATATACTATTTGTTTCCAAAAATTCCATAAATCATCATAATCCCAAGATTCGATAATATATAACTTCAAAAATCAACATCAGATTAACTGTAAATTTTATATCATCAATACTAATCAACATTTAATCCTAAAAACAATAGTATATTAAAATAAAGAACATATTTAGGGTTATTTTTTTTCAATCAGGTGTTTCCAAAAACATCACATATCCACTAAATATTGTTTCACGGTTTTTTCTTTACTAAATATTTTCTTAAAAATACTTAATACATATATACAACAGAATGATCATATTATCTATTAAGATTTTTATAATGACAAAATAATTATAAATTATATATAAAACATAATTTTGGAATACCAATTTATAAACACATTACTCATTTGACTTCCTTTATTGGAATAACATACATCTATATTTGTTCAAAAAAAATTTCCCACCAATTAGGGTATTAACATGGATAATTTCTAAATTACACTAACATAATACATTAAACTATAAATGGAACCATATGATTAACTTAATTTTACTCCACAGAACTCTTTAATTATCATCAATAATTAACATCCCTAGGATCCTTTTTTCAGACATAAAACATATTATCATTCCTTAGATAAATTTTTTTATGTGATTATTCCCATATACTTAAAATGTTGGAGACTGAATCTTCTTCCCTCTATGTTTTTAATCTACTACAATACCATAAATCAATTTTATTAACATCTTGGGTGTGATAATAAACTCACCCAAATCATGGTTGTTAATCATATGATAAGTTAGATAATTAGTAATTATCCCAAGGTCATGCATTATATATCATATTTCATTTGGTTTCTCTAAAGTACAATAATTCAATTGTTCCTAACATTTATCAATAACAAGATGCATCCTTCTTCTATCCACTGAAAAAATAAAAAATATTGAAATGTATGAAACAATAATAATAGTGTGTAATCAGGTAATCATGAATAATAATTAACGAGATATATAAATAATGGAACCCTATTTTCAATATCTAACACAATAGGTTTATCCTAGGTTATCCAACGTTGTCATCTCTTTAATTCATTCATATGTTTTGTAATAAATATATGATGTAACTCAAGCATATTCAAGGGAGTTTCTAGTTTGATGTTTATTCTTAGGCTCATTCAACGTGCTGTAGTGATGATAATGTTAATACGCAATTCAATCATTTTATAGATGAACCCACTATGTGTATATGAGTTAAAAATTTGAAAAATTTCAATTATCCATAGAAGGATGTATTTCCTAGAATAATTAAAATTTTCTAATTGAATAAATCTTTAGGGATTCGTCTAATAAATGGACTTTTACATTGGTGTTTCCCTAAAATTTTATAATCATACTCTCCAAAAAAACTTAAACACGACTATATTACCAACATTGGTGACAAAAGTATAGAATAAATAAATAATATATAATTTTATATTGATATTCAATGCATACCATAGTAATACATTCCCCATTACAATAAATTTTTAGTTTTATTTGATATCAGATACATAAACATATTATTTCATAATCGATGTTCAATATCTCTTATAATTTTCATTGATCATATAACTCATTAATGAAATGACCTGCTTAAAAACATTATTCAAACCCTAATAATAATGTAAACGTTGGAAACAATGATCTTTTTAACTTAATAAGGGTAAAAATGGGAGATATCAATCAATGATCATAAGTTATAGTAAGTCCATGATACAATGATAAAAAAACCAGAAAGTAATTCCATATTAAATAAATGTCATTAATCGTGTTTCATGGCATAAGGTATTGTAAATAAAATACTCAAAATTAAAAAGGGTAGAGAAACATATATACAAAATCATAATATGTGACAATATATCATAAACATAGGAATGTGGCATAAGAATAAGCTTATAACATTGTGAAAACATATTAATATTTACAATACCAGTAATTAAGTTAAGAAAATGAAATAAATTACTCACCTAAAAATATATAGATAAAATAAGGTCCATGAATAAATATAGGGATGTGTAACCATGTCCATTAGTAGTGTAATGAACAAGAAATAAGGTTTACAAATATCATATTTATCTCACTATTTATCAATTTTTTTAAATGCATTGGAGGGATATATAAATCATGGCACATAGATCACATAATCAAAAAAATTCATATGTATGAAAGGAGATCATAATTTATATATAAACCATCATTTTATAACCAATGTAATGGAAATGGGTTTAAAAAAAGTCATCATTTAATCATAACATAACCTAGGAAAGTGAAATGTGTTTAATAAAGTATTAATCAAAACATAATTAACCAACACTAATGAAAAATGATTCATATAGTCATCCATAATACATCATTATCATAAGACATATAGATAAATAACAAAGATTTTATCATAATATAATATACCTAGTAAAGTATAATAATTGTTAATGTATTTAATTATAGAAAAAAAATAATTAACATTTGAACATTTCTTTTAAAAAAATAATACGAATACATTTTCCAAATGATATCATTTTAAATGAGAATTGTATTATTATTGAGAATATTGTTTTATTTTTATATAATTACTGAATCTTTTAATTTCTAATTTAAATCAAAAAATATTTTGGAAATTGATAAAATGTGTTTATTCCATATAATTCAAAAGATGACATTCTTTTTAAACGGATTTGAAAAATGAAAAATGTCATTCCCTGATTAAATATAGTCCCTTTAAAATTTTATTAAAGAAATGTTATTCTATGGAAACTTTTTTATTACATTTTATGTTTATAAAAGAACATTGATAAGTAAATTTTGAAAAGTATGGTTATAGTAGACAAGAATCACTAAACAATGAAAAAATAAAGTCGAGTATTATTTTTAAAAAACATTTTTTTTCATTTTTAGGGAAATAAGAGAAAAATGGTAATAATAAATTTAAATTATAGAACTAACTTCAGGATAAGAAAATATATGGTATTTAGATGAAAATAACCACAGATATTTTCATAAACGAAATTTAACATGTACAATTTGAAATAAAAATGAGATTATAACATAAATGATTATAGATTTTGAAATATCTAAGTCAAGATTTGGTAAAAGGGATAAAAATATATGTATTTTTAAATATAAATATGTTATATAAAAATAATCATAAAATTTATTCATTGTTAGTATATACACCATAAGAAAATTCATAAGTGGTGAATTTAGAATCTGTCTCACAAAAAATTAAAATGGGGAGTGAAACCCTTATGAAAAAATGTGTGTTGATTCGTACATGTTCACAAATTTTATATAATAAATACATATTTATTATAAATATAATATAAAACCTTATTAATATATTATATACTATTCATATTCTATTCATAATTTCCAATTCTCATTTTATTAGCAAATGGTTTAATAAAATAATCATTTTTGTTAAAACAAGACCGTTTTCATAGAATATTTAGTTCAATGGTTCTAATACAAACACTATGTTCATGGTTGAATTTTATATAGAATATTATTTTTCAAAAATGTTTCATATTTACACATCAAATATACTTCTACAATAATTAATATAAATTGGTGATGAAAAATCAATTACCTCACTTCATAGAGACGGTAGTCAATAATTATGCAAGTGGGGTGTTCTCATTTTCCAATGAATGGGAGGGTATGAAGGAATATAATATTTTATAATTTAAAAATTATAATTATTTCGTAATTATAATATATAAATGTTAAAACCATCATAATAGAAAAATATGAAATAAGGTGATGGATATTGAATCTATCTCTACATGGACAACCTAGTACTCATGTATGTTGTAGGGATACATTCACATCCAATTTGTTGGAAATGAAGTTGGATTAATGTTACTATTAACGAATAATAACATCTTATTATATGGTACATAATACTGTTGATATAATAGAATGGTAAGCATAAAAATAAAGTACTTAAAAATATAAGTAAAATGATAGAAATCATTTAAAACGATTATGTAATTTTTGAGATACCTCCTTCATATTTCTTGTTAAAGACCCCATGGGTGGTCTCTTAAAGTGAATAGAACCTATATAACCTAAATAATGAAATTTATAAGTGTTTAATCTGTTTTTTGTGCTAGAAGGCTCACAATTCTGTGAGAATGAGAAGAGGGGTGATTTCCTTTTATATTAATGGAAATTAAAGCCTTAGGTTTACATAGTATTTTTAAATGTGATAAATTTGTTATCATATTCAGGTGAAAAAAATTTTATATTTAGAGTATATCATAATTAGGAGTATAAATACTCAGATAATAGAATATTTAAACAACTTTAGGTGAGGTTTTAGTCATTATCTATTAGTTATAACCCCCCCCCCCCTCCATTAACCATTTTGATGACTATCATGATATCAATGTTTCTTAAACATTAAAGGTTAAGAAATTTACTATTATAATACAAGTGACCCATATGTGAAAAATATTAGATATTATATTCCATATCCCAATCATGTGCTCATTGATTCAATTTTTTGGATTATAAATTGATTTAACAAATTTTTATATAACATAAGTTAATATTATTTTAAATTTTTGGACTATTCACATAGTTTAAATTTAAAGAAATCAAAATAGAATAAAAAATTAGAATATAATAGTTTAACACACAACTAATTTATTTATTTATTTAAAAAACACATTGAACAGAATAAATCATCAAAATTATAATAAATTTTTGTTTATTAAAATCATTTATTCATTATTAAATTACTTGAAATATCAAAATGTCAGTTTCAAGTAAGTATTTAATGTTATTATTCCATAAATAAATGTAAAAATTAAATTATCATGGTAATTAAATTTAATTGTATATAAAATTACCATCTTGTGAATGAATATAACGAGTTTTAAACCCATTCAAAATTATTGGAAATATTGAAATAAAGGGTGTTTTATTATTATTTTATTAAAAAAATACCATTATCAAATGATACTAGAAATATATTTATAAAAATTATAATATAATATGATTATGGTTGAATGGAACCTATCCAATTAAAAGAAGTTGGTTTTTTCGATATTTCGAGGAATAATCCAGGATATTTTACAATGTTCTACCAGCTTTACCTTTAGCTTAGTGATAAATATCTCTTATGGTTACTATTAGTAAAGGGAAAAAATAAAAAGGGACATATTTACCAAATATATACCATTTATTGAAAATATAAAATACATTTTTCAATTATATATTTCAATAAATTTCCAATTACAATTTTAATATATATTTATCCAACATAATGAAAGGACATTTTTTTTTAAAATGTGTGTTTCTTTCTAATAGTAAATTATATCAAAATAAATTATAAAACTTATTGAAATATAATTAATTAAATTATTTATAATAAAATAAGTCCAATATTATATTAATACTACATTTAAAATGTATTTAGACTTCTAAATTTATTTATGTAATGAAAATAAGTAATCATTTTTAGAAAATAGTTATTTATGAATATTAATATTAAAAAATTAAATTTCAGAAAAATCCCATAATTTTACTATATTATGACAGAATGTAACAAAAATAATATTCAAAAATTAAAATTAAATTTCATCATGTGTTATAAATTGATTATAATCTACATGAATAAAGTAAAATAAATACCATTTTTAAAGAATATATAATTTTTTTTAATGTGTAAAATAACATTGCAGGATATTAAGTACTTATTTATTATGAATAAACCAATAAATTGTATTTCAGCAAAAATGTTATATATATATATATTCTATAATATGGTTAATCCTATTCATAAATTCATTTTTAACATCTTGGTTATAATATATCATGACTCATTTTTTTACCGATCGTTCTTTTCAAAAAAATATGTCACACATGTCCAATTTAAACGGAAATGTATTTAAAATTATCTTTTTGATACAAAAACATACTGGGTATCCATCAGAAATTCGTGTAATTATAAAATATCATAGTAAACTAATGATGTCCAACTACCGCAGATCCTACATGACCAAAGTGTCAATAAAAAATTTAATATTTTGGTAAACTATATCTTTCACATTAAGATTTTTTAAAATTTCATTATGTTTCATATTCATTACCTCAAAAAAATATTTAATAATGAAAGAGACTATATATTCCACGATTCTATCTATATTATTCTTATATATTTCTCCAATATCAATCTTAACCACACATGATTAGTTCCTAATATTTTTATTTAATCTCATGTGACTATCTATAGATAATTTCATTAAAAAAAATTTTAGAATAAATAGTACTCAATATTTGTTTTTTATTTTTATTATACATGACTGAAAATACCATGGAATAATTTCTACACATATAGCTATTTTAAGAGTGTTTAATATTAGATAGTTCATTTGAAATCTAGTTAAGGAAACAAATCATTTTCATGAATATTTAGTTTCACATCTCTTATAACACTAAAATGAAAGTTAACCATCCACTAATTTTTCAAATGATTTTTAATCTAATCACATAATATTAAACTAAAGAAAATGATATATTATATTAAAATATAATTTGAAAAAATCATTCAATTGAAGTAAATTAATTTTTATAATGAACTTTAAATTAATATTAATATTAATCCCTAATGTAATATTAGACTAAAACGAATGATTTAAATATAAAATTATAATTAAACTCATTATATGATATTATATGATAAATAAATCTTTGTAACATAATATTAATGCTATAAATAAAATATAAATTTAAAGATAAAACATCAAATATTACAAATAAATTAAATTAAACATATCATGTAGAAATAAAATAAATATTTATACTAAAAAATCATGGTTATATAGAATGTTTGAAAAATTAATGAAAAAAAAAACTTCGTGTATAATAATAAGCTATCCTAAAAAGAACTTAATAGTGTAAATTTTTAAATGACATTGATTAAATTGATCTTCTTACCTCCAAATTTATATTTTATAGTATTTTAGTTTATTTCACTCTGAGGCTAAATGGGGACCTTATATGAATAGTCAATATAAATATAGAAAACTTAATTAAAAAGACTCCAAAAAAATTATCATCATGTGTATTGTGATTAAATAGAAACAAATACATCCATGATTAATTTATTATTTTGAGGACGAAATATTTTTTGTTTGTTAATTAAAAAATATTTTTTAGGATAGAAAATTTTTATCATATTATTTATAGGAAAAATCATTGGGATCCATTTTCACAATGATATCATTATCTTATAGGAGAACCGAGGAATATATATCATTTGGAAGGACCTCAAGGAAAAAATATATCTAGGTTTCAATGATAATAGTGATACTTATTAAGATTTTTCAATGGTTATCTTTCTAATTTTCCATTATATGCTTAGATATCATTGATTATCCAAAATAATCATAGATTTTTTTCATTATTCCAACATAATATAAGTGAAATAAAAAATATGAATATGATTTAACATCCACAAAATGATTTATAGTTTCCTCATGTGCATCATTTATGGTAAAATAATATCCCGCCATATCATTCAAGGTGTGAAAAATAAGGGATAAAAAAATCTATTTTTCTTGGTCTAATTTCTTCTTTGTTTCTCCCATTATAATTTCTTCCGGATGTATAACACCTTGAGATCTTATAGTATCCATGAAATTAAAAAATTTAACTAATATTTTTCCCTTTATTAGAAAAAATCACTATCTTGATATTATTTCCATATAATATCCTTAACCAATACAATCCATTCACTTAGATAAAAAACGAACCTTGAGATATTGAATTAAACCAAAAATCTAGTGGTCATTGATTTTTTTGGAAGGAATAATCATTTAGAGTTTTAGACATTTTCATTTGTTAATAGAATAATCCCCTAAATAAATTCCTCCCCTATTTATATTATACACACATGAGCGGAAAAATAATAATCCTTACATGTTCGCATTATTGTTATAGCAGGATGATGAATGTTTTTATCCCTAACCAATTTCTCCATCCATTCAAACAAAATGGAACTTTTCCTCATGTTCAGCTTCAATGTGTTATCAACATTATTTATTCTTCTTCCTCATAAACATATCTGCATTCCTTCATTTTTTTGTAATTTTTAGTCATATCTTTTTCCACAAAATAATTTAGTTGTTTGGTATCTTGACCTATGAGTCATTCTTATGTGTGATTATTACATCCTATGAAGATGGGTCTATTAGATTTGTCAGATCCACATTTCCATTTCAGTCACTTTAAGAATCATTTTAGACGCCTATTGATCATCACAATAGATTGAAATTGGCCCATTTAAAACATACGAACTAGGGATTGGAGGATCAACTCCAACAACAGACACTATGATTTGGGTTTATCAATTAATAATGATGTACTATTTTTAGCCAAGTCACAACCTAATAGTGTAGATTAATCTTTCATCATCTTTATTGGAATTATCAATCCAAGTTTTCCCTCATTATCTGCCTCAAATGTTTGTTAACCCAAATCTTAAACACATCATAATTTATTATTTATTATTTAAAGATACACATAATAAAATACTATTTGATATAATGGTCTAGTGTCTTTTTGAAATTAGGTATATGACACACTCACATGAATCATGGGTATAATAACCTTTTTTTAAACTCAATAATTTTCACTTATTTATGTAGATCTTATAATAATTCATGGGATAACCAGGGGACATACATAAAAAGTATCTCATTTGTAATTCACATTAAAGGAATAGTAAAATCATAGCAAGATGAATTTTTTAATTGTTAGTGTAATGTCCTGGACCCTCCTCGCCAAGTAATTTTCCATAATATCATTCCTATCAAATAATCCAACCAAAAAGGTGGCACCAGTCATGATCGCACACCGAAATGGTGGCACTGTTGACAGTGTCCCACCGAACTCGTCGTACCATGATCGTGGCACCGTGATAGTGGCACCGTAATGGTCACACCACCCAGGTCACACATTGAAATGGTGTCACCATGAGGATGGCACCGTAAGGGTCTCACCCTCACGATTGCATAGCGAATTATTGGCACCACTTACGGCGGCACCTTGACAGCAGCTCCATGACCGTGGAACCACTTATGATGTCTCATCAAATGGTGTCCCATCCTTTTTTACAGTCTCGCCCCCGCAACGTATCTTCTGACCTAAGAGTATTTCAGTACATATTTGAAATCGATTAATGGCCCATAAATGATATCAAAAAACCTTCCATGAGCCGGGTGGCCCTTGAGTTACCAAAATGTGTGGCCTTTTCCACGGTGCCACACCGTTTTCCCGTACTTTACAGTTCCACCCCTATTGCATCTTTTCCTCTATTTAAAGGAAAACTGTTAACTCACGGCTATTATGACCTCCTCTACGATGATAATTATTAAATAAAAATTAATTCAATCATGGTTAACCTTCCAACTAGATGGTGAAACTAGGATACACCTTTAAAGTTGTTCATGATTTATATCTTATAATACCAAGATTTCACCTTTTTCGCACGAGAATTCATTATTCTTCTTTGTTGGAATCTATTCCTTTCCTTGGTGCATTTGGAATCCCCTTAATGATGCTAGTGGTGAACCAATATTGTAGCCCTTCCTACTCACCCATAGAGTCCCCTAAGTACCTCCCATGCAAGTCGTGTGTCCCAAGTTCTCAATGTTTGGAGAAACATTTTGATCGTTTGTCATCTATTTTGGGATCATCCTTTATCTCTCATTACGGTGTGTCATACGGGGTGGGAATGCAATTGTTTCTATGTGGATGGATGATACCAAACCTTAACAAAGATAATAAAGAAACTTTTAATGTATGAAGGTGTGTGTTTTATGATGTTTTTGTACTTTTTTACCCTTTCTTATGTATTTTGAACTGTATGGGATTCTATCCAATAAACATCATGGTCATTGGTGGTCTTTACTTGCACACTATGGTACCCCTGTTTTCTATAATGATTGAATGGATTTATCATAGAAATTGGTTAATCACGTATACTCGGTTGATTAAATGGATGTCGAGTGAACATGATTCCATCTGTGATCACCCCGGTTAACCCAACGGAAAAGAAGGAACTCAATTAATGATGTGTTTAAATCTAGAAACTCCTTTGCTTAGTCTTGGTAAAATGTGTTGTTGTCTGATTGATTCTTTTCAGATGACATGGATGGGGATGGGATCTCTTGTTATGGTGCAGTTGTTGATTTTTGGATCTAAGGCCATATGGGGCCGTATGGTGGTGCTTGGTTTGGTTCTAGTACTTTTAGGGATCTCACGAATCCCTTTTATTGTTGTGACATAGAAGGGAACCAAGTGAAAATTATTAAATTGATGTTCGATGGTTTTTCCTTCCTTGTCTTGTGGTAATGCGTGTTAGTTACATGGTAGTGAAGAAATATTTAAATGAAATCACTTGAATATGAAAACAAGAATGGGTTTAATGCATAATTTTTTTCTGGGAATGAGTTGTGACATAGTTGTGGTTATTGTAATTCTTATGAATTAATTTTAACGAGGGTGTTTCGGTATAATCTGGTTTGGAACCCATAGGTTGGGATGAGTTCTTGTATACCTTTTTGTATAATTTAGTTCTTATGTTTCTTATTCGCGCCCCTCCCAAGAAGAGAAATTTGGGAAGAACAACCCCATTTCATGGGGGGTGATTTTCCTAACACTTCTATGAGTGACTAGTTATTAGATCATTTTCTTCTCCCTTTCCAATGTAACCCAAGACTCTTTGGGCTAGCTGTCATGGCATGAGGTTCATTATAGCCTAAGATTCTTCAGGAAGGGAATGTTGTGCTGGTTGGATTAGGTGTGTGTGGGCAGGTTGTTTACCATGTGTCTTGGGGATGAGGCCCATCTATCTTCGGGAGTGGCAGTAGTTGTTCAGGCCCCAGTGTCTCCGGGCGTGGTGATAGTTGTTCTTGACTAGGTGTTAATGGGAGTGGTTACTTGCGGTTGTGGCCCTGGTTTTCTCGGGCGGGATGTGTGGTTGTGGTAGCCTAGGTGGGCAGGTAGGTCCTGGTAGTGGGACTATGGTGAAAATAGCGATAAAGGTCTGACTCATAGTATGTCTTCAATATCCAGTGGTAATGTTTTGTGGGGTACCCAAACCTTGATGTGTTATTACTATTACATTACTAGAAATTTTCTATTTGGGTAGTGTGCCTTTGTGAGGTTTGGGTGGATAGTTTCTTTACTAAGTGCTTTGGTTATCTCTTATTCCCACTGAGCATTATAATAACTCCCCACTTATGCATGAGAGATTTTGGTTTTCCCTACTGAGTATAATTGTATACTCACCCTACATTTATTAAACTAATTTTCGGTTTCCAAGATGACTTCGAGGACCATGCGGGACCCTATTAGCTCGGTTGTCAGAACTGTTGACGATTTTGTTTTTATTTTCTTTTGACACATCCGTTTTGAGTTTTTCTTGTACTTCGTAGCACATCATTATTGGAACATGCTTGTGGGAATGGATTGTTTTGGCCAAACTATTAATTCTCGCATTATTGATGATTGGGATTTTCTATCTTATCTTTGGATCCTACTAAATAAAAAGGATAATGCCTTCCATATTATGTGTGATTTTATACCCTTTTTGTTAGTCGCCACATCCGGTCCTATTGATGGCTGGTCTTGGAGGTCATTATCTCTACATCAACTTGAAGATGGAAGGTTTTGAAATCTTTTTTCCCTTCCCTCATTTTAGTGAATGTGGGTTGTGACAGAATGGTATCAAAGGTAGAGGTTGGTCGAGAGATATGAAGAAGTTCAGAGTTAGGCGTAGTGAGAATTGGATGGGATGGTAAGGAAACAATGTTAGGAAATCCTGGTGCGTGAGATAGTCTAGGGAAGATCGGTTAGGACATTGGATTTTAGCCCCCCCCTGTGATTTGATGTAAGGACACTAGGGCTACCAAATGACCAAGTGAGGCTACACTGATTGCAGGGTAGAGACCTTGGGAAATGTACATGCATCATAATGACTTTTCTTCTTGTGTGTCGTGGGTATATTTTGGATTTTTTTTAAATAAATAAAAAATATAATAAAAATTTTAATGCAATCTTCTACACTACTCATGCTTAGACATTTTTGGATTACCTTGTAGCTATGGCACTCAGACGATGACCATGAGTGGTGCATGTGATCGAATCCTAGGATGATAATTTGGCTGACCAATATAGGGATGATTGAGAGAAGTATGATGACCAGTGGTAGAGGACACTTCGTGCCTTCCCGCAGTAGACCCTCAGGAATTACGAGGGTAGCGTCTCAGACATGGAGGCAAAGAGTTGTCTCAAGGATCTAGTGATATATTTCAGCTTGATCCGGACTCTAAATGAGTAATGGGTCCCTCCTAATATAAGCCAAATGTGGGGAGTAGCGTGTCAGCGGTGGACGCCCTATCATGGGGAGAAGAGGGAGGCTGAGGATTCATGGACTGATATTGAAAGGGGTTTTCAGGAAAAATTCCTCTCTTCCATGATGAAGGATGAGAAGAGGAAGGAGCTAATCTCCTTTCAGTTGGGGAATATGTTAGTGAGAGAGTTGGGGAACAAGTTCAAGGATCCCATTCTCTTTTCTCGGGAGTTTATTTTGGATGAGGAGTCTCGGGTGAGACATTTACAGGAGGCACTCTGAACATCTCTTTAGTATGTTGTTACTCCCTTCACTCTACCAACATAATTGGAATTCAAGAAGAAGGCTGATGTGTTTGAGAGGATGTACATGATGGAAGGTGTGTTCCAAGAAGGGATCTAGTTGGGCTCGTAAAAGGGAAAGGATGTTTGCAGCAGGCCTCCATCGTCAGGTCCTTCCAGGTTTCGACCATTGGTGATCAGGCCCCAACTGTTCATTTTTCGATCTCCCAGTCCTCTCCCTTTCTTTTCAGGCCCAGGACTGAGATGATACATCTATGGCAACCATTTAAACCATCATAATCTGTGCCTAGAATTAGTGGAGTGCTGTGGGGGTGGGCTGGTTCGTTTCCCACCTCAGCAGAAGCAGTTTCCAACCAGGCCCTTTCAGCAGCAACAGCAGGGACAGTGAGCTCCCGCTCCACTGAGATCATACATTGTAGGAGGAGGCTAACCATAAGACTCTCCTTAGGGACCTCAACTAGGGCATGGTTAGGGAGGAGGCTGATAGTCGAGGGGTAGAGAAGATGGGCATTGGAAGTTGCACATCGTAGAGGAAACAGTTCCAGCAAGGCTAAAAGTCGTTCCAGGTACGATCAGCTTGTTTAGTACTCTTGCATACACCTTGTTTGATTCAGGAGCTTCACACTTATTTTTTTCTCCCATTCTAGCCAATAAATTGGTTCTAGAAACATTATGTACCCCTAGATTTGAGTACGCCAGTCATAGGTCAGAACATATTTTCTCGTGTTTGTCGAGGATGTAGACTAATTTTGGGACCACATCTGTCTAGTTGGGACCTTATTTTGCTACAGATGTTTCCATATGATTTCATTTTAATCATCGACTGGATTTTCACTGTGTGAGACATTTTCGAATACTTATGGAGAAGGTTTTTATTTTTAGATATGTGTGGCCGATGTGTGACTCTCATCTGTGGGTGAGGTTTCTTGAAGGGCAACCGGTAAGTGGAGCCCTTATTTCCTTATTAGCTGAGCCGTAAGTGGACTTAGAAATGATTTAAGCATCGGGGATTGTCGGAGAGTTCATGGGCCTATTCCCTAAATAGGTGGTGACTCTACCCTCTTGATGTGATTTTGAGTTTGGGACAGACTTTCATCCTGGTGCCCATACGATTTTGATGGCTCCCTTTCGGATCACGCCTTCTGAGTTGTGGGAGTTAAGAATTCAGATTGACGATCTGTTGAAGAAGGGTTTTGTCTTACCAAGTGTGTCATCATGGGGTGCTCTGATCGTGTTCCTGAAAAACATATATGGTCGTCTCAGGCTCAGCATAGACTACTAGAGACTGAATTTGGTAACGGTCAAGAATCGTTACCCTATCCCAAGGATAGATGATCTTTTTGATCAGTTGAAGGGTAGTTCTCCAAGATTGATGTGCAGTCAAGATATCACTAGTTGAGGGTGAAGGATGGTGAACTCTAAAATACTGACTTCATGTGGAGATATGGGCTCATTGAGTTCACAGTCATGTCATTAGGTATTATAAACTCACCTACTGTGTTCATGGGGCTCAAGAACTCTGTCTTCCTGGAAAATATATACCAGTTTGTAGTCGTGTCTATTGACAACATCCTAATCTACTTCATATCAGTGTAAGATCTCACTAAGAATCTGAGGATGGTTTTAAAGGTCCTTTGGCAGCACCAAATCTATGGGAAGTTGTCCAAATGTATGTTACGGACATGATAAGTGAACTTTGTTGGACACGTGGTGTCCAAGAAGGGGATATCAGTGGACCCAACAATGTACAAGTTAGGTGTTTCTTGGGAAGCCCCCCAGAATGTGACAGAGGTTGATAGTTTATTACTTCTGGAAAGCTATTAACGAAGGTTCGTGCCTGATATCTCGCGAGTTGCAGCTCCTTTGATAGCCTTGGCCAGAAAGAACCTGGCCTTCATGTGGAGAGAACAGTTTCAGGAAGCCTTTAGTTATCTGAAGGGTAATTTGGTTAGTACCCCAGTACAGAGTAATCCAGAAGAAGGGGTGATGTTTGAGGTGTTATGGGATGCTTATGGACAAGTCTTGGAGTGTGTTCTAATGCAATATCATGGGTGATCTTTTATGGGTATAGGTAGTAACATCCCCATTAGCATAATTATTCCACACAAGACTTGGATCTTCTAGCGGTTGTGTTCATATTAAAGGTGTGGTGGCACTACCTTATTGAGAAGCGCTTTCTGGTCTTCATAGATCACAAGATCTTGAGGTATATCTTCCCCCAGCGGGACCTGAACTTGTGGCAGTAGATGTGGATGTAGTTCCTTTAAAACTATGAATTCAAAATCTCTTACACTGAATGTAAAGGGAATGTGGTGGATTATTCCTTGAGACAGAAGTAATAGAAGGATGGGGTTTGAGAGTCGAAAAATGCTTGGAAGGTGTTTAAGGAGTTGGATTCCCTACACCTGTATGCAATGGTGGAGGATAGTTGAGGCAGTCTGTTCCATATGATAGTTTGTGCCTCTCTGTTGTAGCAGGTGGACGAGACCCAGAGGGGGTACTTAGAGCCTAAACTGATGTGTGATTTCGTTATCTAGGGTGATGCTCTAGGAGGATGGCCAAAAGACGAGCAGAATCAGATGATATTTCATGAGAAGTTGATCATCCTGGTGGAAATGCGGATGATAGTTATTTTTGTGTCTTTCAACTCACCTCAGTTGATTCATCATTGAGTTTACATGATGTTCTGGGGCTTGATAGGTCAGTTTTGGTGGCCTAGGGTGAAACTGGTAGTGGCAGAGTTATTAGAAAAGTGCCTCATGTGTCAATAGGTGAAGGATGAACACAACATCCCAAGAGGTCTATTACACCCATTAGATGTCTTCAAGTGGAATTGGGACTCCATATCGATGGATATCATCATGGGACTACCCAAAGTTCAATGGGGTTGTAATGCTATCTAGGTAGTTGTGGACTGACTGATGAAATCAACTAACTTTTTGAAATCAAGGAGTCGAGTGCGGTGGATTCCCTAGAACAGTGGTACATGGACGAAGTGGTGCGGTAGTGATAAGTTACGAGGTCCATATATTCTGATCGGGATACCTGGTTTACCTCATGGGTCAGGAATGGTTTTCAACATGCTTTAGGCACCCAGCTCGGCCTCAACACTACTTTCTACCCCCAAAAATATGTGCAGGCAAAGCACACCATCCAGACATTGGAGGATATGCTACATGCATGTGTTATGGATATTGGGGGATCATTGGTACAACACTTTCCTCTGGTAGAGTTTGCCTACAAAAATATCTATAACTCTACCATTGGCAGGGACCCATTTGAAGCCTTTTAAGGGAGGCTATGTTGCTCACCCTTGCGCTAGACATAGGCCAGGGGAGTAGGAGTTCTTGTCCCCGAAATAGTGTCGAGCACGACGGAGAATTTTCATCATATTCAGGAGAGTATGAAGGCGCCATAGGACCAGCAAAAGTCATATTCCGACAATAGGATGAGACCCATCGAGTATTAATTTAGGGACCATGTGTTCTTGAAAGTCTCCCCTAGGCATGGGAAATGGAGGTTTAGCAGGGGTGTATGCCTTTTCCCAGGTTTTTCAAACCCTTTGAGGTGTTTCGGAGGGTCAGAAATGTGGCTTATCATCTGATGCTACCATCGCCGCTACTGAGGGTGCATTTCATCTTCCATGTGTCTCAGCTCTGTTAGTATTCACCTGATGATTCACATGTCTTAAACTATGAAAAGATAGATATCGAGGATGATTAACTATTCTTAGAGATACCAGTGAGGATTGAGGATTTTGTGGATAATGTGCTTCATGGATGAACCATTCCCTCGGTTCGTTTGTTGTGGAGGCATGGTGGCCTCGAGGAAAGTACCTCGGAATGGAAGGCACATATGTGCGCTAAGTATGAAGAGTTTTTTTAGTTTTGATCTGTTTTTTTTTTGAACTTGTTTGTGATGTAGTGTTTGACCTCGTTTACGAAAAAATGGACTATTTACCTTATTCTCTAGATATGTGTGAAGAGTCCTGATTGTGGGGAGGGGAGGACTTGATCCCTAATCAAGACACATTAAAGTGGATGTGGTTAAACCCGTGCGGGGCGAGTTAGTGCCTCCCAAAGAAGATAGAATCTTGATATTGAGGAAGTGGATCCCCAATGCATATTTATGTATGGAATGACCATTACAGGTTCATAGAGATACATAACGGAGATGTGTTCCTAGATTTCGATGAGTTTTACTCTTGAGAGTTATCTTCTGAGGTCGTTGTTCGGACCCCACTCTATTATTTGGGTCTAGGTAGATTATTGAGGGCTAAAATAGTTTGAGAGATATCCAATGTAGTTCCTTGGACCCTCCTGGTCCAATACTTTTCCAAAATTGTGGTCACATCAAATAGTTCCATGGAAAATATGGCACCGTACAAGGTCCACACCAAAACGGTGGCACCATTTATGGTGTCCCACTGAACCAGTAACACCGTGACAATGGATATGTAACGGTCACACCTTCACAGTCGCACACTAAAATAGTGTCACTGTGAGGGTGGCACTGTAATAGTTGCACCATCACAGTTTCACAAAAAATTGTGGAACCACTTATGGTGGCACCATACACTAACACAACTTTCTGTGTCTCACAAAATGGTGATACACCCGTGTTTCTTTTTCTTATCGAACTCTTGAAATGTATCTTTTGACATAAGAGTGTTTTAATACAAGTTTCAAATCCATTAAAAGCAGATAAATGTTATCAAAAATCCCCCAAGATCCAAAAAACCCTTGAATTACCAAAAAATGTGGCTTTTACCTCTGTTCCACACTGTTTCCCCTACTTACTAGTTCCACCCCTATTATGTGTTTTCCTCTATTTAACTGAAACCCTTTAACTCACAACTGTTATGGCCACCTCTCCAATGAGTATTATTAAATAATAATTAATTCCATTATGTGTAACCGTCAAACCATGTGGTGAAACCATGATCCGCCTTCAATTTCATTCAAGATTCATATCTTGTAACTGCAGGATCTCCACTTTTTATCACACGGGAAATCATTATTCCTCATGGATGGTCTCTTTTCCTCTCTTTGGTGGGTTTGGATTCCCCCTTCCTGACGCTAGTGTTGCGCCTGTTCTGGAGCCTTTATTACTCACCCTTGGAGTCCCTGAAGTTCATACACTATAAGTCTTGCATCCCCAGTTCTCGATGCGTGGAGAAATACTTCGATTGTTGATCATAAATATAGGGCTCTTCCTTCTTATCTCTTTATTGTGTGTCATGCGGAGTGGGTATTCTAATGTTTCTATGGGGATTGATGAAACCAAACTTTAATGAAATAATAAATAGGAATTTAAATAATGAAGTGGTGTGTGTGATGATGTTGTTGAACTCTTTAACCCTTGATAATATGTTGTGAATTGTTTGTGCTTTTGTCCACTAAGAATCATGAATGTTGGTTGTATTTCCTTATGCAGTATGGGACCCCCAATTTGTATGATGATAATGGATGTAACATGGGAATTGTTTAATATCGTATGGTCGGTTGATTAAATGGATGTCCAGTGAACAATAATATCTATGTGATCACCCCGGTTAACCCAACGGAAAAGAAGGAACTCAATGAATGGTGTTTTTAAATCCGTAAACTCCCTTACTCTATCTTGGTAATATGTGTAGTTGTATGCTTGATTATTGTCCAGTGACATGGATGGGGATGGGATCCCCTATGAAGGTGTAGTTTTTTGGCTTATGGATCTAATGGTATGAGGGTCTATATGGTGGGGCACGGTTTGGTTCCATTACATTGATGGATCTCAAGGATTCCTTTTGTTGTTGTGACATAAAATAGAATGGGTGTGAATGCTTAAATAGTGTCTTTATTGTTTTTCATTCTTTGGCTTGTGGCTATGCCTATTCATTTCCAGGTAGTGAAGAATTATTTAAATGGAATCACTTGAATATGAAAACACGAATTGTTTTAATGGGGAATTGTTTTCCAGGAATGAGTTATGACATTGTTGTGGCTGTTGTAATTCTTTTGAATGAATAGTAATAAAGGTGTTTGTGTATGAGCAGGTTTGGATGACCTTGGTTTGTTGGAGTTCTTGTTTACCTATAGTTATAATTAGTTCTTATGTTTCTTATTCACACCCCACCCATGTTGAGAACATCTTGTAGAACACCCCCATTTCATGGGGAAGGGTATTTTTCCCAACACTCTTACAAGTGGCTGGTTATTAGCTCCTTTTCTTCTACCTTTCCCAAGTATACCAAGACTCTACGCGTAGGCTATAACGACATAAGTTCTTTTATAGGCTATGATTCTTTGGTCAGGGAATGTTGTAGTGGTTGGCCCAGGTGAGTGAGGGAAGGTTGTTTCCCAAGTATCTTCGGGATGACGCCTAGGTGCCTTCAGGCGTGGTAGTAGTTATTATAGCTCATGTGTCTTCGGGTGTGGTGGTAGTTTTTCTGGCCTAGGTGTCTATGGGAATGGTTATGTGTGTTTGTGGACCAGGTGTTTTGGGCGGGGTGTGTGGCTTGGGTAGCCCAGGTGTGCAGGTCGGGTATGGCAATGGGACTCTGGTGAAAATGGAGGGGATGGTCTGATGCATAGTATTTCTTCAATAACCCATGGGAAAGTGTTGCGGGGTTCCCCAACAACAATGGGTTATTAATATTACATTACTTTACTTTCCTTATTTGGGGAGTGTCCCTTGGTGAGGTTTGGGTTGATAGTTTCTTTACTAGGTTCTTTGGTTATATTTTTTTCTCAGAGGGCATTAGAGTGCCTCCCCACTTACGCATGAGAAAATTTGGTTTTCCATATTGAGTATACATGTATACTCAACCTACATATATTAAACTACTTCCAGGTTTCTAGGAGGACTTCTAGGACCGTGTTTGACCCTATTAGCTTGGATGTCGGGACTATTAACATTGTTGTTTTTCTTTTCTTTTGGTACTTACCTTTGGAGATTTTCTTGTACTTTGTAGCACTTCATTATAGGAACATGTATATGGGAATGAATTTTTTTTCCATAATTTTACTTCCAAATATGGTGTTGTTTGGGATTTACTATCTTATCTATTGATCCCACTATATAAAATGGGTATTTCCTTCACTGTTACGTGTGATTATATACCGTTGGCGCTATTCACCAATCTGAGGCCTATTGTAGGCAGGTATTGGGGGTCATTATCTCTTCTTCAACTTGAGTAAGGAAGGGTTTGGCAATCTAATATCCCTTCCATCATCTTGGTGAAGGCAGGCTGTGACAGTTAGTCAAGAGGATTGTCAAGGTCAAATAAAGATGGGTTTAATCATAAATATGATCCTTGAATTTTGATATAAAATTATATCATCATTGAATCATATAAATTTTGAAATGATATAACACATCACATGATTAGAAGAAATCAAGGACTAACCCTAATAAAAAAAATACAATACTTAGGATTATCTACAAAGAATATTATATAAAGTGTAATTAGATAAAAAAATTACCCTATGAATTGGAGCGTATTATATTTTTGGGCCTATATTTCCATTAATATCATGTAAATTGAAATCATTATGAAAATAAAAGGTATTCCTAAAAAATATTAAAATGTGAATAATTGGAAAACTAATGGTCTAATTTAATGAAATTGGATGAATAATGAGGAGAAAAAGAGAATCCCTTACATTTAGAGGGTATATTTAAAAGCTTATAAGGATCTTATTCAGAGCGTTAGAACAATATAGGTGGGTTTTATGTAGGTTTAGGGAAATTAAATTCAGGCTAAATATGTTTTTAATGAATATGATTGAAATAATAGAGGGATATATATAACAAGGATGTTCTTTGTTAATTACTAAATATATCTTTTGGACTCTATAAGACAATGAAATATAAAAAATATTTTTACAATTGTTTTTTCCAATTTTTTGATAAATAGGAGAAGCTTTAAAAACTTTAAATATTTGAGAAAGGAAAATATTAAAATAATACCCTTAGTGATGTATAATAGGATCATATTTATAAATAATTGATTTTCAAAACTATAGATATAATGATAGTTTTTGAGGATTAAATATGGGTTGATAAAATTACTTAAACAACATTATGGTGTCAAGATACATACAACATATCTATACTGTAATTCATTTTTACCCAAAAATTCTAATGCCTAAAAATATTATGAAAAATTCTCTATTGGATAATTTTTACATGTCAATTTCATGTATAATATTTATTTCATCAAAATAACACTCTTAATATACCAAAGTAAACTTTAAAATAAAAATTCTGATTTGCTAAAAAATAATGGGTTTTGTGACAATAATATTACTATAACCCTTATAAAAATTAGAGTGCAATTCACTAAATTTTACAATTCTTTTTATAAAAAAATATTTTATTAGAATATTAAATGAAAATTAGATTTTTTTTAATTACTGATTTTTTTAAAAAAAATGTTCGTTAAAATAGTATATTTTCCAAAAAAAATTAGTTTTCTTATATCAAATTTTAAATTTCATCATGTAATACAAAATTATAATATTTAAAAGGAAAAAATTATATCATATTTTTATTAAGATAGAAAATAAGAAAATTCATAATACTTGGTTCTAGATACATATCCCCTTATTAGACTTGCACAATCCCTATGGGTTAGGTATATGATAGTTGGAATTCTTTGGGTGGTTTATCTAACATGGTTTTGGATATGATCTCTGTAAGATTGAAATTTTTATATAAAAATTTCCATTCAGGATCCAGTTATTCAATTTCAGCTTTGTATTGGTTAAGGGAATAGATTTTTGGATCCATCTTCATCTAAAGCTATGATATATGGTCATCATAGTGTGTTATCCTATTTTTAGAGGTAATGAATTTTTTATTCCTAGGAATTAGACATTATCAAAAACCTTAATATATAGTAATCTCTTTGGTCACTTTATAAAGACTATATTATCAATGTTGAATATGATTAATGGTATATTAAATATGATTGTAAATATATTATAATTGGTCCAATATTTTAAAAGTAGTACATGTATTTTCAATAACTCTATCACAAAATCATGGATTTATTCACTTATAATTGTAATATCATTTATAAATTGTTTCATCATTACTTTCTTACTGCATCATAAATTTCAAAATGGAAATTTAATTTTATACCGTAAAAAATATGAGGTTAATTCAATTTCATTACCTCATTTTATTCCCATATTTATTCCTTAAACACGGGGTTTCACCACGTAACATTGAATAGGCGAGTAGTCATTCATTGGAGAAAAGTGTAACTATGATCATTGATATTTACCTCTTATTTCTCATATTAAAGATCATTCTCTGAAGGTACAACCTGCTAATTCAATACAAGTTTGTGGCCTTGTATGTAATTGCTCAAGAGGGACACGTGGAACACATGATGTACATGAGATGAGATTAGAAGGAGTTTAAGTTTATTAGGAATAACATTGATTTCATCATGGATCTTAAAAGGGATAGTGTATCTTCAACTATGATTTGTCATCTTTCCAGCCTCATGAATTTCATCGATGATGATATATAAGGGTATATAATATCTCAAACTCAAACCACAGGTCTCATCAAAGATTTTCAGTATATAAATTCTATCAACATTTTTAAATTTCATATGATATTGAAAGGTTTGATCCTTTACATTTATATATTGGATAAGATTAGTTCTCATAAGTTTTCACTATCCAACATCATCAAAACATGTTTGATTCTTACACATCCTCCCATATATAGGCACATAAGTATCCATTTGAAGGCTATAATGAAAAATATTATGACATAAAAACTATAATAGGGGAATTTTTGGAAACTAATATACATTGAATTCAATTTAATATGATATACGTATATCCTCAAGTGTTTGATTAGATCTATCAGATTTACCATGTATTCAAGGATGATAAAAAACACTAAACCATATCATTATATTAAACATTTTCTAAGGTATTCTTCAAAACAAAATGTTAAACCCCATATATCAACAAAATAAAATGTGGATTTGCACTCTAGTAAGTCTTACCAGTTCTCTTTTGTATATCATAGAGATTTTTTTGAAAGATAAATCATGGTTGATAACAATGAAATGCACTAAATTTTTATGGTGATCAACAATCACACTAATGGTGTTATTAACATTAGTTTTCATGGGGAGTCCTATCATGAATTCCATGGTCACATTTTTTCTTTTTCTTTTTTTAAGGGAATGGAATCAAATTTACATTATACTAATATCATTTACCATTTTCTTGTTGGAATACCATGCACTGGAAAACATATTTAATCTTCCCCTTAATTATATATCATCAGAAGTATTTCTTAATATCCCTACACATCATATTTCATTCTATATTATTAGGTATGAATGATATATAAGCATCATCCATAAGTCCCCTCATCATATTTGGTTTTGATGGGGCACATATATGGGATCCAAACCATACAAATCTATCTATATTAAATATAAACTCTTGAATATTTACTACCATTTTATATATATCCCCATAATATTTTTCAACTCCATGAATCTATCAATAATATAGTGTTATGTAATTATCTAATCAATGTAAGATACTAATTATTTTTTTATTTCCATGTTCACCCTTTCCAGGTCTAATAATATTGGATCCCATTTAGTCATCTTTATGGGTATGGTTTTATGATCCATTATACTCAATGAATTTTACACTTTTCTTTCATTCATCAGACAGTAACAGACTGAAAAATCATAATACTTTATTAGATTTATATACTCATATTGGTGTATATTAATATTTTTTTATGTGAATATATACATAGTATTTAATTATTCTTATATGTTTCACACATCTCTCTCATTGATATAATTTCTCAAAATCAGCAAAAAAAAAAGATCTCTATAGACAATTCTTGATAATGTGTTGGGTATTCCCAATCACGTATAATTAGATGGTGAGAAGAATATGCTAACACTTTTTCATAATTACTGAGTAAAATACCAATAGCATTCTGGATGTATCAATGTAGACAAAAAATGATTCCTCATAGGTTGGTAATATGAGAATATGTTGAATGATTAGAATCTTTTTTAACTTTTCAAAACATTTACAACATTTAGTAGTACAGAAATACAACACTCCCTTTTGAGTTAGAACAGATAGTTGGATTTCAAATAATTTTATGTTTATGTAAAATGGATTATAGTTCCCTGTTAATACAAGAAAAAAATAGTTATTCATCACAAATGATGATATAGGACATCATTAAATTGCGTATATGTTTGAAGGATCTAAATATATTCTTTTGATAGTGATAGCATCCCCCTGTAAATGTAACTTCATCTATAAAATTTTATCATTAAAACTAATTTTTGGAAAACTTTTCAATTTTCATGGTATATAGAACATCATTGAAATTCTCACTCATTTACTCCATTATGTTATAGGAGAGATGAATATAAAATAATAAGACTATAAATAATTTATCATGGTAATCTATATAGAATCTATTCATTATGTCCCTAAAGGTTGTTGGAGAATCACTTATTCCCAATGGAATCACTATTAATTCAAAGTTCTCATACCCTTTATGAAAATTAATCTTGGGGATATCCGTTGTATCAATATTTACTTGATTAAATCACAACCAAATATACACATAAAATAAGTAATAGTCTCCAAAAACCTACCCAAATAATTCATCAATGTGTTTTAGAGTAATATTTTTCTTTATCATGATATTTTTTAGCACATGATAATCAATATAGGTATTCATTGACCCAAATTTATTCTTAGTTAGTAGGATAAGTTCTCTAAATGGTAAATCCCTTGGGCCTATAAACCATCTATCCAAATTCTCTTGAAATTTATTCATTAGATATTCATGGTAAATTGTTTCCATTAATTATGGTGTCTTGGATATTGGGACTTCTTTTTGGAATAATATATATTTAGAACTCAACATCACGGTTTGGAGGAGGACAATAAAATTATTTGAAAAATATATCATCATATTTCATTGCAATTGGCAATTATAAACGATTTTATCTTCCATAGTATTAACCATTTGAGCATGAAAAATTATATCATATGGATATAAAATTCATTCTTGAGATGAGGATAACAAATAATAATCTCCATCCTACTTGAACATATATAAAAATAAATTTAAAATTGTTATAGGGAGGTTGAATTCATTATCTTGACAATTTGTGATGGATTTATAAAAGAGAATCCAATTGATGCAAAAAATTTCGTCTAATTGCAAAAAATGTGTATATAAAAAGTTATGATGGGAATTTCATCATAGAAATATGTATATGGTAGAATTTATATTCTTAGGATTGAATAATTTCCCTATTATATATCATTATATATATATATTAACTTCATGTTTTTAGATAGTGTTTTAATAGGTATACTAATCTAGTTTGATATGAATAAATGTGTTGAACCATAGATTATAACATGTTATTTCACATAATGATTATGTTTTTAATCATTTAATAATTTTGAAATATACTTAGGGATAAAAATATTCAAAATATTAAAAAAATAAATTAAAGAATTTGAAAATTAAAGGGATTGTTAAAAAATTAAATATACTACATAACCTATGAATCTATATTTCAATCTATGTTATCCATCATTTATTAACAAACAATTAATTGTATTGTAATTATTTTTTCCTTCGTAACATCTTCTAGATTACATGTGATTTTTTTTGTTAATATCTCATGGTTGTGGAAACCTGGGTGTGTAGTGAAGCCATGTTTTCATGCATCTGGTGAAAATCGAGTCAATGGCCAACGCACCGCTTTATGGTTTGTTACCCCAGGGTAAACATAATATAGAGCCACATATAATTGTAGTATCTAGAGAGATTTTGTATATTGGACACCGCCTTATTTATAATTTACCATAATTTAAATATGTTTAACTATGTTTATAATCATCCAAAATTCTTTCACAAAATATTTCTAATCCCAAAAACAAAATATTATTTAAAATTTTCTTTGATACCAACTATTATAACACATATATTATATACAAAATAATTAATGAATTAGTACATAAAGATATAGATAATGAATCCCAAATACCATGATGCCTATTTCCTTTTGGTAATTAGTAATATATCACATTATCTTGAAACATATCATCTTAAATATTATAATAGGGCTCAATAACTTTCCTTTTTAATTTCCTCAATCATTTAATTATATAATGGATAACCTTGGGATGCACATAAGAAAAAAGTGATCTATGAATCCAAATAAGGGAATAATCAATTCATAACATGACAATAATAATACATTATTTTCAAGAGTCATATCAAGATGACATAAAATGGGTGAGAATATTAAATATGATCATATAGGATTTATTTAAGATGATAACATCAAAGAAACATAAGGGTGTATAAATAATAGAAAACATGAAATCATAAGAATATGTTAATTTTAACTACCATGGAATCATAATTTAGGGTGCTTATAATAACCTCCCTTGATCTACACATGCATTCTGCAGATATAAATGTAGTACCCAATGAATTGGAGGGATATATAATTCTAGTACCACATGTCGCATTCATATAATATACATGCATTGTTGTGCAAAAAAGATCATTCAACATAAAAAAATATTTCATCACCTTTAATCAAATGATTAATGAGTATGTGATATATACATATAATCCACCAATAAAATATTTATAGTTAAAAAAATTTAAATACCCTTGAGGGTAATCGGTTGTTGTTTTCACTACAGAGTTACTGGAATAAAAAAAATATAGTTTAATTTCTATAGCATAACAGGTGTACAAATGATTTATAGCAGGGTTTAATGTGACATAATTGTGGGTACTAAATATTTAAACATAATATATATATTAAAAGAGATTAATAATAACACCTTCAAACATGATTAATTTTAGAAATGATATAACAAAAGTAAGGTGTTTGAATAAAGAGAATGAGATAATCCCTTACATCGAGGGCGTGTTTCTAGAGTTAGTGTAGGAGCTTCTTAAGAGATTGGAAAAACATGTTAGTTATTAATATAGGATGATAATGCTTAACTTAATGCTCGATGATTTTTTAGTGAAGGAGAGTGTGTGGATTAGTGGATATTAAAAACAAAATAGGGAGGAATTCCTTATTAATTTTGAAACATATGTTTTTGTAAAATATATGAAAAGATAATAAAAAATTAAGTCGTTTACCTTGATTTTTGAATTTTTTTCCACCATTGTAGAGGTGATTTAAATATTTTATAAAGATAATATCCTAACTCCTTAAAATAATACCCATGAGGAATTTTATTATAGTCATGTTTATAGTGAAATAATTTTAAAACATTAAAATACAATATTGGTTTCATAAGATTAATTAAGAGTTTATAAAATTAATAACACAACTTCATAAAAAATATTTTATTTTGGCATCATATATATTTATTGTTTATGAGCATTATAATAAGCAATAACTCACTTTTGGGCCCTTATGATGTCATAATACTTGTTGTATATTATTTTTATCCAAAAAATTTTCTCTCAAATAAAATTAGGAAAAAGTCACTATTAGATAATTTAAACATACAAATTTAAAAAAATGTAACCATTATATAAAAATATTTCATTAAATAGGTAATGTTACCCTTTTAAATCAATATAATTATTTACGAAAAAATTAATAGTTTTATCATCAACTCTAGTTTTCTTACCCTTAAAATTTTATTTTGGAAATCAATAAATTATATTATCAGTTTTTTGTGTATATTATTTAATTTTATTAATATATTTAAATAAATTTTATTTAAAAATTCATGAATATATCAAACTGAGTATTTTAATTAAAAGAATATCTTTTCTAAATTTTTTTTTGGTTTCATCATTTCATAATCAAATTTCTATCAAAACATATAAAATCATAAAATAAATGGGATAAATACATTAATTTTTTGTAAGAAAAAAATATATAAATCCAAATTATTATGTTATATATGAAAAACCCGTGTTACCATAGCACATTATATTAGGGAAATGAGTGTGAGGGTGGGGGTTTCTTCGGGTTGTTTAGTGAACATGGTTTAGGGCATGATCTTGATAATATTGAACTTATCTTGAAAATTCTTTTGTTTATTTTTTAATTTTAAAATTTTTTACATTGACTTACTCATGTGAAAATCCCAAAAAACTATATCCATCATAGTCTCTGATAAATACACTTCATAGGGAATGATCCAACTAGTCGAGTGCATCACTTCCTCGTTCTGTGCAATTTAGAATTCATTTTTAATAGTAATATATGATAATCGTATCATTCCATGTACAATGGATATATTATCAATGATTATTGTGATTAATGTTATTTGAAGACATAATGATATATATTATAATGTTTCAAAAATAACTGATGTGTATAAACTATTTTTTATAAATATGTTATTTAACAATGAATTTATTCATTCAAAAAGATGCTTTCATTTATAATATTTTGGGTTCTCATTGTACCTAAAAAATAGTAAGGGTTTGGGAGCAAAATTAGGGATAGGGTGAATAAATACTTGAATCAATCACTACATCATACTCACCAGATTGATATGAACACATGCCAAGAGAAACTGGACCACAATCCTAGCAATTTCCATAAGCCTAATTTCATTACAAAACTTGAAAGGTTCAACGGATTCTTATAATTCTTATACTACAAATATATATTTTCCCTAATGATTATATGGATTTAAATTAGCTATATAGGGGTTAATCTCACATAATATAACTAGTGTTAATAATTCTTCATTGATATTCATATTCATATAGTTTTTATCCAACAAGAAAACTATGATCTACTAATGAAAATTAGGGTGAAAATTCACATGTCTATGAAAATTTCATCCTAGATTTTTCTATGAATCAAATCGGATCACATGATATAATGGGAATTCATAATCAATAAAATTCCCAAAAAAATACATGGGGATATTTGAGTGATCCATTTTACTATATAATCATTCAATATTAGGTTACTTCTTAGTATAATTCTTACTATTAACCAAAAATGACAAAAATGTTACATGTAAACTGAATGGGAGATGAATTTTAATAGGGTAAAAAATGTCCAATAATTTATACATAAAATTTTTTGGTTGATATATCCAGGGACATATAGAGGTCTAATGGCCAACCATGAAGATAAAAGATAATGCTACGAATAGATCTTATAGATCTAGAACGAGCCATGCATGATTTTCCTCATCAGTTAAAAAATGAGGATTTTTTATTTACATTGGGAGAATATAAATTAAGGATTAGTTTAACCCCATTATAATTTCATAATTTTGTTGAAATTTTTTATAAGAGGTTTACTTGAGGAAAATATATCCTCATATTTATGGAAAACATCAAATATTCCTCTAGTGTAAGGTCTTGTGTTTTTAAGAGTGAATTTTGTTCCAAAATTTGAATTATTTACACTCAAATACTTGTAATGGGTAAATTGGAATTTTCGACCCATGTATATGACCGCGGTTAACTTTGTGAGGACTCTATTAGTCTTATAATTGGTTTTCTAACCTAGTACATGTGACTGAGGGAATTCAGATCCATTTGAATGTTTACAAAAAAAGTATATATAGTAAATTAAATATTAATATATTAATGATTGTTCATTTTTCTAGAATTTTTAATAGAGCATTATATTGACATTCCTTCACATAATTTGAGTCTGTAATGGTGATTTTTTCCTTGGATACTCATAAACTCTTGTTGGGTACTAGGACTAGTTTGGGACCCATGTTGTTTTCTTTTCTTTTTCTTCATTTCTTTGTTTTATTTTTTATTTCTTCCTTTCATCCCTATCTTCTCAAGCATTCCCTATGGATCCTTATTTTCTCACCCATGATAGAGAGAATATTATATAGGGAGAGATATAAATAGGGAGTGATGGGAAAAGGGTAATTCTATAGAGCTCATGAAGAACCATTTCATCATGTGATATCCATAGGGGCGTGGAAACGGGTGACGTTTCAGAAGATTCCACCCAAAGGTAGGTATTTTTTTTATTCCCAAAAATCCACATATATTAATCTTTTTAAACTTTAAATTTTTTATTATAGTCTCATATAACCTCATGGGGGTCTATATACTACTTTTGGGTCGAAATGAGGGAGGTTCATGGTGTTCTAATGGTTCTACGTATGGGAAAAATCATATACACAACATCTGGTTTCGGGAACAGTGGTTTTATTTTCATAATATTTTATTATTATGAATTATTTAATCTTCATGTTTTGTAGAGGAATTACATGACTTATACCGGTACTCATTTGTGTAGCTGAGTACCTGGCCAAACTTTCCGTGTAAGGGTAACATGCCATGTTGAGTACCCAACTAGACCCTGTGTGGGCCCAACACCTTGTAGTTGTACTCAAAAAGTAAATTCACATGGTCATGACATGTGAGGTACATTGGAAATTACCTTGTGTAATGTAAACAGTGAGTATATGGACAACCTTCCATGTACATGGGTATTTACACACTAGGTACATGCAGATGTATAGGCTCAGGTGGATTTTCAAGGGTACACACTGTGTACCCGGGTACACATGTTGTGTAATCCTACCTTACTATACTTTGTGGGGTTTTAATATATTTTCACCTATGAGTCAAAATTAGACCCATTTTTAGTCCTTTTTAAGTATCTTTTCATGTACATTTCAATGGAATGACACATGTGCTATTTTGAAGAATCATATGTGTCATTTCTGGAGTTTTCATAATAGAGAGGTTCTTCAACTGTATTTTGAAATCAGTTTCCTATTGAGAGAAATTCATTTATCTGATATGTTCCAGGATCCAACTTCCTGGAAAAAATTCCCTCATTTTTCCTCCTTTGAGGATTTATCTCTTTTGAGATGTGACCATTTGGGCCAGGAGGCTATGAGATTAGTATTTTATGAGGACCCCCGGAATGATTACTATTTATAAGTTTTGATATAGAGGATCCATTGTAGGATACATCTATCAAATCCATATTACCTAGGTCCCCTATAGGATGAATTTTTATACACGTTAAACATGGTTATCCATAGTAGGATCCCTTTACCTATGTACTATTTTGATGATCCCTTGTAGGATGCCTTTGTTGACTTTCCATTAAATGATCCCATGTGTGATTCCTCCCTTACATTTATAGATGAGGATCCAAATAAGGATTACAATGTTTATGTGTATGACACGAGGATCCCAAGAATAATGATTCTCTTTATTTGACTTTTTGGAACCACTAGGTTCCCCAATGTTTGAACGACCCTCATGTAGTACGCCATGTTTGGGTGGAGATGGTAGTGGTTGTCACCATAGAACTTTTTCCAAGAATATAAGCTCGTGGGGTTTTGTTATTAAATTTGGATTTAGGAATTTATATTACCTCACACATTTTTGAATACTTTTAGTTCTTTATTACTGATGAAATTATGTTATCAAGAGCTACTTCATGGCTGGTGGATAATGAGCCTAACATAATGTAGATTTCATTCTCATTGGGATTCCTGGTTGTAACTCCAAGGAACTAGATTTTATAGAATGTTGTTTATTATTTTTACTGGTATACCTAGATGTGCTACATAGTATTTGTCTATTAATAATATACATTTGATTACTTGATTATTGAGTATACCACGGTGCTACCTAGAATCGGGTCACTGGGGCTACTACTAAGATATATGAACATGGTATCCCCGGTTATTATACTCATGGATGATTCTTCTCTCTTGATTAATGAGGATCATTATAATCTTCTCAATTTGTTATATGATGAGGATGATTATGGTCACCTTATCTCAAGGGTTAAATATGGACGATTACACTCTCCTCAGCTCATGGTGGTTGGTGGATGGTTACACTCTCCTCAACTTATGGTCTATATTGTATGATTACACTCTCCTCAACCTGATTCATATTGATGATAAAGACCCACTCCAATTTTTTTCATTTAATGAGGATATCCAGAAATGATTTTAGGGATCAATCGTATGAGACCTTTTCTTATCATGGGGATGAGAATATAATCTCACACATATGATTGATGTTCATATATAGATCTCGAGGGTGGGCATGACATGTGACCGGTGTGCTCTCTTTATAGATATTCATAAGGGTCAGACCCTTAGGGTTCATCTGAGTTCCAAATGTCATGACCACCTATAAACTGCGAATAATGGATTAGACACTGTACTATATTTTCATGGAATGAGAAATATAACATCTTTCTTAGAGAACCTTTTTAGGATGTACAGATTTACTTCCATGGAATCCTTTTATACAGTTGTCAGAGGTTAGTATGAGTGAACTAAGGTTTATGAAGAGTATCCTCTATAATGATATAGATTTATCGGAGGAATTTCTGATATTTGATGAATTATGTATTTTTCAATTGGGATTATAGACCTAGATATTTACTTAATGATACATTAATTGATTGGTATGACTTCAAGCTCAATTATCATGCATATGATGTTGAAGTGATTTGGAGAATGGACCAATGGATCAAATGATGTTTGATTTTATGTTATTTCATTTAAATTATTTAAGTATATCTGTATTTATTTAAAAATTTATAGGTAAGTAACTGTACACATATACAAATATAAATATGTAAATTCATTATGGAACATTCCTCGTTTATGAGGATCCTAGACATGGGGTTCAATTGTGGTTTCACATTATTATCTTTAAATTTATATTTTCAGTTGGGTCTTGGAAACAGATAGAGTGTTTCATTTTCATGAAATTATGGATTCGTATTTATAGTTTCATTGTTTAGGTGGCCTTATGAGACTATTTATCACACCTCCTCATGAACATTGGGGTATGTGTATAACTTATGTATTCATTTCAGTTGGATCACAAAAGCATAGTTGATAATGTAAAGGCCTATAGTTTCATGATTTAGAGGATATGATCATATGGGTTCTTCTGATCGGGTTGTTGTAGTTTATCATTGTGTTCATATTGGGTGCAAGGTCCGTCTTGGAGTTAGTTTTAGAGCCCTTTATAATTATTTTTATTTCTTTTATATTATTGTATCATTATTTTATCCCAATAGGTGACCATTATTTTACGTATGAAATTTTTATTTGGGATTTTATAGCATTTTCATTTATTATTATAGTATATTCAATTTTATTTTATTTACTTGTTCACCACCCTGTTCATTTACTATTGTATATAATACTTAAATCTTTTTCTATGGTTTTTTACTCTGATGTTAGGGTATATTATTTCCACTATACCATATTATAACCTCTCTACTATTCATAAGCCTTTGGAATATTGGGATTTATTCTGGGCGCCTCATGGAGAACTGGATCAGAGCACCATATTGGTATCATCCATGTTGACACATTACAAAGTGGTGTCTTAGGAGTTCCACTCAATGTAATTACTATTTGTGATATGGTATAAAGGATTATTGGGATTGTATCAAAACATGTGTTGGATATTAGACGGGTGCATCAAGAACACGTGTTCCATTAAAAATCATTGTTTTTATGGGTATAGGATTTATTTTCTAATCTACAATGTTACATTTGTATATGATTTTCTCATAGAGTAATGCAATTGTTTTGTGAATATTATTATTTACTACGGATCTATGGTTCTTGTCCATTGGAAAAAGGCCAGTGATGAATTTTAAATTTTTGCTGAAAAAGATAGAAGTGTCTCATGCATCAAATTTAGAACATATTATTCACGTCGAATTGGAATCCTAGTGGGGTTTTTATTGACAATTGAAGAGTATAAAATTCGGCCTACATATATATATATTTCATTTTAATGGAATGTTATTTGGATCAACATTGAGGTGTTATGATGTGAGGTTGATCACACAGTCCTCATGCACGAGAGTTGCAGTGACCCTTGTAGGTCAATATAGAACATGACTCCATTCTATTGTACACCATTGTATTGTTTTTATAGGTCATGATTTTCTTGTCGGGTCACTAGGTGTGATGCTGATAGGTACCAGGACAATTCTGGTATAATGGCCCTCCATGGGGTATTACCATATATGGATCCCATGTCAGTGTTAGTTTGGTCCTTCTTCATTGGTATCATGACCAACATGTATAAGTTCTTTATGATGATAATGAGTGATGATATGGCCCTTGTTAGACATGTTTTCAGTTTTGACCCTCATAGGTCAATTTTCACATCACCTTCATTCAAAATTCATAACATGTAGGTATTTTTAGGAGACCTAGAGTCCCTTAGTTTTTCTCAAAGACTTTTAGGCCAATGCCAATTTTTTTGAGATAAACCTGTGTAAGAGATATTTTCCTGTGTTTGTAGATTCCTCATTAGGAAGGGATCTTGGTTCTATGATGATTTTGAGATCATTATAGGGTTTGTTCTGAATCTTTTCATTATAAGAATATTGATTTCATTATATTTAAATGATGTACATAGGGTCCTTCAGCATCAATACTTTCTTCAATAGGAATAACTGTTCAGATTCCTTGCCTGATAATCCACTATTTTTTATGATGCTAATGTTGTCCAAGAACAGGTAGATACTCGTGATTGGAATGTCTTTAGGTGATGGGATGTATTTGGATAAATCATAGAACATGTGAGGTACCCAATTATGAAGAGGAGTTAAAAGGGAGATTTTGGTTTAATGGGATGATTATTTCATGTATCACGATCATTTTAGACTTTTGATGAACTGGTTGTTGTAGTAAAGGTGGAGTGATAAAGGTATATGTTATTTTCATGTGGTTCCATTAAATTTTAAATCAGTGAGTTTCTTGGTCCTTACTGAGGAGAAATGGTTTCAATACTATCCATGGGCATTCATTCCTGGAAGTTGTAGTTGGATGAATAATTTCCCTCCATGGTAGAGGATAAATCATGAATGAATGTGGGAGTGTAAGGTGGTTGACCGATGGATGAATCAATGGAAGGTATTTATTGGATTGTGGAAATGGCTCGGATAGAGATCTATATTACATTTTAAGAAATCTTACTATACTACTAGTTATATACTATCATGCTCAATATTGAAATAACCATGAGTATGATAAGATAGTGTTATCCGTATGCTGATCTCCATTTCTTTTTATAATGTTTTTTCTTGGTTTGATAAATGACCCTATATAGGTTACACTAGAGGAGTGATATAAGGTATTCCATATAATAGGGAGTGAAATGATGGCCATTTGAGGGCGGTAACCTAATTTTCATCTAAACATAGATTTTTTCCATGTAAATTTATTTTGGTGTTGGTTTTGTGAGAAAGATAATGGTTCTCCTATGATGGGGAGTACCATTCGGGTTATAGTTAAGTGCCTCCCATATAAGAGGTAGTTGTTGATGCTATGAGGTTGGTCATTGGACAACCAAAATATCTTTTTTAGATGATTGGTTTTGGACCATGGATAGTATTCTCACAACCATGATTCTCATGGATGATAATGTATATGGTGGGGATATTGTAAGTTACCATCTTTTTTTGGATGTGAATGTAGAGAGGAAATTCGATTTTTTTTCTTTCAGATGCTTGTTATGTTTAAAATGGTTTTTTCCTTTATAGTATGATCTCGGATAATTTGTATGACCACTCCTTTGGTCCCCTAATAGGGTCTCTACCCTAGGATAGGAGTTTTTTGGAATTCAAAGACTTCAAATTTTATCCAGATAATTAATATTCTATTTTTAAAAATTCAATATTAATTTGTTCATAAAGGTTTCATTTGGTCATGTAATTTTAATGTTTCCTTATATTCAGATTACATTTATATAATTTAATTCTAAAAGGTTAATTTCTTCTATTTGAGTCATAATCTCATGTTCTATAATGGGGATGGGTTGGGTCCCTTTTTATTTTTTTTATTTTTTTTATTTTTCTTCCTTTCCTTTTTCCATTCTTCCTTTCTTCCCTGGATTCATGCACTCTCCCATGTTGGTCCTCCTTCATAAAGTTTAGGGAAATAAAATGGGATAGGGTGACAGATAAATGGATAGTGGATGAAGGGTACCATAGTAGATCTCCAGACGCGTCAAAGCGTTTTATTGTAGGTCTGGACAATGGAAGTAGGTGAAGCTTCAACAGATTCCATCCATAGGTAGTCCTTTTCTTCTTTATTAGGTCCCTATATGTTATTCGTTATAATGTTTTGATCCCCTATTATAGTTTCTTAGAACCCTTTGGGGGTCGATCTACATTTTTAGTGTGAAAACGGGGGTTTTAGATCTTTTAAGGGTTTTCTGTTACTGAGTAACTATTTACAATATGTCTAGTGAAGTGAACACAAGACTTGTTTTCATCCAGTATGGGAATGAAGAATTTTTTAATGTAAACACCATGTATGGGAATTACACATATTGTACTGAGACAAAACAATGTAGTTGAGTGACCAACCAGGATTCCCATGTAAGGGTCATATGTCATGTAGTGTACATGGCCAGACAATGTGTGGGTCGTATACTGTGTAGATGTATACATCCATGAGATGTACATGGCCAAGACATGTGAGGTATATGGGAACGTACCCCACAATTGTTACAATAAAATGTATAGGGGAAGCACAGTTTGTACTTGGGCTTTTACATGCCAATTATAGGTTGAGTTACACACCTAGGTGGAGTCTCATGGGTACACATCATGTTTCATGGTACACATGACATATAATCATCCCATGCTACACTTTGCGTGGTTTTTCATATCCATTATCCCTGGAGTTAGAGTTTTATGCATCAGTATTCCATTATGATAAAATTTTCACATAGACCGTGATGGTATGACCCATGCCATGTTTTGATGACTCCAAGGTGGCATTTTAGCCATTTTATTAATGGAGTGGTTCTTCCTCTAGTAGTTGAATTCAGTTCTCCCTAAATATTTATACCTTGACATGAGATTGGACCAGATCCATATTCAATTACCAATTACCTAATATCAATTTTATTGAGGATTTCTCTCTTGAGATATGTTCCCTCTTGGCGTAAGAGGATGTGAGGCCAATTGTTTTCTAGGATACCTTGTATGATTCCTCTTCTTAAGTTTCGAGCTAGTGGATACAATGTAAGATGCCTCTATCATCTCCCTATATTAGGTGTCCCCAATGGGGTTCATATGAATACATGTTGTTCTAGTTAATCCCTAGTAGGATCCCTTTAATTGTGTACTATTCTAGGGATCCCTTGTTGGATTTCCCTATTGACTTTTCATTCGATTATCCCATGTAATATTCTTCCCTTACATTCCCAGTTGAGGATCCCATGTAATATTCCTTTCGTTATGTGTATTCCTCAATTTTACCGAGTAGAATGCATCTATATGTTCTAAATAACAGTCCCAGTGTGTTCCATGATGTTTTACGAACCCTAATCAAGTACATTTGGTTTGGGTAGAGATGTTATCCAGTGTCTCTTTTGGAATAATGTCAAACATGTTAGCCCATGGGGATGTGAAAATGGTGTTGGAATTTAGAATTCAACAACACACAGTTTCTTTTATAATTTCTCATGGTTATCGTATATACAATGATATGAACCATAGGTTATTCTTGGTTGGTGGTAGATGATCATTAAAAGATACATTTTTCATTTTATTTGGGATGCCTGAATGTTCATCATAAGATATAGCTCCTTAGACATGTATTTTATTATGTTTACTGGTATTCCTAGAGGTATACTTGAGATTTAGCTATTTATCCTGTATATTTGGTTTTTAGACTATTAGGATATTTAGAGGTACTTCAATGAATCTATCTACTGGTCCTATTATAATGAATTAATGGAATGACATCCCATGTAATGATAACCGTGGATGATTCCACTCTCTTGAGTGATGAGGTTGATTATTCTCTCATAGTGTTTTTATAAGATAAGGGTGATTATTCTATCCATTGTTCATGTGTTAAATTAGTACTACTATTCTCTCCCCAGTGGAGGTTATCGGTTGATTATCACACAGTCCCCCACTTATAACTTATAAAGTATGATTACGCCCTCCTTGACATGTGGCCTATGGAGGATGACTTTGCTCTCTTCAATTTCAAAAATGAAAAGGATCTCTATAGTAATTTTTTGGGATCATTTCTATGATCCAGTTTCATATCAGTGTGGTTGACCAAGGAGTTTCATACCCATGATTTTTGTTCACCTTTAGATCTCAAGGGTAGGGCATGACATCTCAATGGTGAACTCTCCTTATAGATCTCCTAAGGGTTAGACATATAGGGTTCATCCGAGTTCAAAATATCATGACCACCTATGGAATAAGACATTGGGATCAGAAATTGGACTGTAATTACATTAAATGAACCACATGTCATACAAATCAATGACCATTTAGAAGATTTCCAGATGTGATTCCTCATAATCATTCTTTACAGTGGATTGAGGTGAGTACAAGTGAACCTAGGGTTATGGAAAGTATCCCTTTGTATTGGAATATATTTCTCATAGACATTATAGGAATTGGTCGAAGTATGTATTTTTTGATTGGGAATAAAAACCCACAGATCAACTTAATGGTACATGACTTGACAGGTATAATATCTTGCTCAATTCATTTTCATAGTATGTCTTGTTGATCCAGATTACAGGCCCAAATATTGACTGTTCATTGGTTTTTTGTTATTTTCTTTAAATTATTTTTTAATATTAATATTTACTTATATAATTATAGGTATGGTAATATAAATTTATAAACATAAAAATATGGACATCCACGATGGAACTTGTCCAGTTCATCGGTATCATTGTCCCAGGGACTGGCTGTGGATTCCAGTTATTATATTAACTTATCTTTTTAGTTCAGCCTCATGAAAAATAAGTATTTTGCATTTTCATGAACATGGAGATTAATATTTATATGTTTTTTGTTTAGTTGGATTACTAATAATATTTATCACCCCTACAGATACACCTAAGTTTTTGTATAGACCTTATGTTCACATTCTTGGTTGAGCACAATTTCATAGTGGATAGGGCTGAGGCCCATATTTTCCTGGTCTAACAGAGCTGGTCATGTGGTTTCTTCTAATCGGGCTAGTTTAGTTTAACATGGTTTAGATACTAGGTATATGGTCTATCTAAGAGTTTCTAGTAGACCCCTATAACATTATATATATTTCCTTTGTATTCCCATATATTTATTGTAGGCCAAGTGTGTGACTAGTGTTGTATATATGACATAGCTGTTTGAGATTGTGTATAATTTTTATTTATTATTACAACATGTTCTAATTATATATATATACTATTTATGTACTCTATTTATTTACCCTTGTGTATGCTACATTGTTTTTCAATTGTTTTCATTCTATTGGATGAGGGTATAGTCTCTCCATTGTACCACCTAATACCCTCAATTCCAGTCGAGAAATTCAACAGTATGGGGAGGGATTCTTAAGGCCTCATGGTGAATTGACACGAAGAAATAGATTAGTTAATTATGAGAATGAATTTATCTAAATCCACCAAATAATACATAGATAAATACATTCCCTCCATACTGAGATTATTTTGAACTATACCCCAATCAATGGGTAGATTCCTCTATACTAATGAATATAGCGGGGCTACCAGGTCACCCTTGCTGGTTGTAGAATTAAATGATTAGTAAGGGATTCTAATGTTTCCATGGATTTTTTGGGAAGCAGTAATACATGATGAAATGTATTTAAATAAAATTGAATTAAAACTATCTTGCTATTATTAATATAATTTTTAAAAATGATAAAAAATTGATAATATACATAGAACCAATAAAACTAAAAATATCTAAAATGAATTCAAAATATATGTTTTCATTTAATTAAATATTGAATAATAATTAAAAAATTACCAAAATTCCAAATTTAAAAAAATCAGAAAAAATATTTATTATTAAATAGAATTATAAAAAACATAAATATAATATATAAAAGACATAATATCAATAATAATTCTATTTAAGTTATTATATTTTTAAAAAAATTAATCAATAAAAATAATAATAAATAAAAAGTAATTTTCCACTACCCCACACTTAACATTAAGAATTTCATCATGCGATTAGTTCAACAGACTAAAAATAATTAAAATTTAACAAAAAATTTAATGATTGAAAAGAGATAAATGAACTATATTGATGAAACATTTTACCCTAAAGAAATCAAACAAGAGAAAAGATATTATCACGCCAAAGGAAAAATGGTTCTATCAAGAATAAGGATTCCCCCATATTAGAAGAATAATCAAATTGGAGATTATTGAATTGAACTAAATATAAATTAATCATAATTCTATGTATTCATTTTAAATTCTTTTTTCTATGGTCAAACACTCATGCAACTCAATTTCTTAACCTATAATTAATCACGGAAACATTTAGTTAAATAATTTCTAAAAAAATAAAAAAGGATGAGTGATTTATACAATAAATAATAACTCAGTATAATTAAAATGAACACATTTATCATATTCAATTACTCACAAATCATAATCATTGATTGGAAATTCATTTTTCATAATTCATTAGTAGAAGCATAAAAGGATCAATTATATTCAATAATTTAATATTCTATTAAATATTTAAAACATACTTATAAGTTTTACTAATAATGAATTCTTAATTGATATATATATAAATTTATTTATTATTAAATCCACCAGGAAATGTAAATATTTAGAGACGTCAGTGAATAAAATCAATCCATAATTTTTTGGAAAAAAAATCATTAAGTTGAGCATGAAAACTAATGAATTAAAATAAAAATATATATATGAAAACAATGGAATAAATAATAAATACATAAACTAAATTTTTTTAGTAAAAATATGAAAAATTAAGCAAAAATTAAAATTCATTTTTATCATTAGTGATGAATCCTAATGTAGATGGAAAATAAATATTAATAATATATATAAAATAATAACTGTTCCAAACTATTTTTAAAAAAATATAAGACACTTGTTATGAAATAATGATTAAAACATAAAATAAAAACAAATGTTAAAAATTATTCATCATGCTATTGAATAATTTACTAATGAATATATATGATTATAATTAAAATTTATCAAAATATAAAAATTACATGTTAATCAAAAAATCAGGTTTTATAAACGCTTCAATTTAGTAATAAATATTTTATTTTGGAAAAAAATTGGATGTACAAAGAGTGTTCTTAAGAAATAAATTTCTCACATTTATATAATGCTAAAATTCTAATTTTTGGAATGTTATATTTCATAAAATAAATAAATACAAATTCAATACATGACCAGAAATTATGAATGAAATAAAAAAATTTCTCCATATTTTAGAAAAGAACACATATAATTTATTCTTCATAATAATATAATGTAACTTCATAATATTTATTATTTATTAATGAAAAAAACCAAACATTCATAAATCTAAAATTATAAAAATTTTAAAAAATATGAATTATTTTTTCCCATGAGGGAAGTAGCATAAAATAATTACTCTAATATTAAAAAAGTACTAAACTTGAATTATATTAACAAAACTCTCTCATATATTAAAAATGTGGAGAAATTGATATATATCAACTGTAAACAAACACAAATTTGAATAAAAATCATTAAATAAAACATGTAATATTATAAGAATTAATCTACAGAATAATGAAAATTAGAATGAATGGATTTTTTTAGCTTGAATTAGATAAATAAATTAATTATATTCATTAGTGATAATAAATTAACATTAAATCATTAAATGAAACATAATTTATATGATAATATGTGAAAAAATTCAATACACTATATGAAATTATTTCATGATAACTCTTTTTCCTTTGATAGTTTGTAATTAGAACTCAAGAAGTTGGGAGTTCCTTATGTTTAAAAATAGTAAATTGTTATTCTTTTCAAATAGTGAAGGACCATTTTAATCTAAAACATAGACCATTTGGTTTTTAAAGGAGTTTTGAATTAATGAAAAATAATTAGTCTTCTTTATTGAATGACTTTCTCAAAATTTGGATTTCATGAAAGTGTTTGTATTTTTTTCACCTACACAATGAGTTATTATGATGAGAATGAAGTATTAACATCGTTTGATTCGACATGTCGGTTTCCAAGATGATTGGGGATCACATTTATGGTGTAAAGAACTACCCACGAAGATTTACATTCTATTTTTGTGTGTGAGAAACCTAGCATTGGCGATGGGAGACAATATTCAGAGGAAGGGAATTAAACATGGTTCAAAATGTTTCTATTCCTTCCATCCGCAGTAGTTCCTCATCATTTGGTTCTCGAGAATTGAACACAATGATATTGATTTTAAAATTAAAAGCTCAATGCTTACAGTGATTTTATAGACAATTTGGGATGCGCGGAACATGGCTAGATTAGAGTATAGGTGGTCTCTAGATTTTCTGCTAGTTAAAATGAAAGGTCTGGTGCATGAACATGGGTCCCTACTTAAAGGAAGACAACACTCTTTTACCCTATGTAATTTTCTCAAAAGGCCAATGTCAAATATATAATGAAGGGCTACAAGATAAAGTGGTAACCTATAAGAATAAATCTCAAAATTAATGTTGATGGATCGTTTGGGGATGGGCTGAGGCGTAATAGTGGTTTGGTGAGAGATGGGAACAGTATAGTCATTATAGCCTTCAGCAGCATCCATGGACCGAGAAAGTCACTGGGTGTGGAAGTTCATGGATTATACACATGAGTTGATCTCTGTTCCATGTCCTCCTTGATGTGTGTAGAAATGAAATTGGACTCTGAGAACTTGATTTGGGCTTTGTAGGGGAAAGCGAAGGTGTTGTGGGCCTTAACGTACATTGTTCGTTGATGTAACACTTTGATTCCAAAGGATTTCTCTATATGACATATCCCAGAAGAGGCTAACTTTGTGGTGGCTGCTCTTTCTAGAGAGATCATTCCAGAGGAACCTCAAAGGGTATTCACGAATGTGGGATCTTTAACCCGGATATGTAAAAATATTGTTTAAAGGGGTACCCTGGGTCTCTATCACTTTTTACCGCCCTAATTTCTCCTGATCTTGTTTTGTTTTTATTTGTTAATAATAATAAAAATCCAATTTTCATTCAAAAAGTCTTAACTATCCTACTTTTTTAATTGTTTGGGTTTTCAAGCCGAACTGGTAATACATCAAAATTATGAGTTTTTAAAGAAAAATAAGGTTTGTGTTTGATATATTCTTATAAAATTAATCATTTGGGGAAGATAAAACAAAAAATTCTCAAATTAAATAATCCATATGTATTTAATAAATTATTAAAACAGTGTTAAAAAATTATTTTCCAAAATCATTAATTAGAATCATACAAATTGTAAATCTTTGAAATCTACTTTTTTTATTTCATTTATACAATATCAATGCGTCATATTTCATAATATCATGTAATTACACTTCTAGTTTAACGTCATCAATGGTTTAAATAATATAATATTAAACATTATAGTGTAAAACATGACCTATATCATCAATTCACTAAATGTCAAAACCCATAAATAATATCAAATGTTGTTGACGTATCACTTTAATCATTAATTTTTTTCCAAAATATTTAAATATAGTGTAATATTTACAAATATTATAACAATATTAAAATAAATATGTCTAAAATATTCAATAGTATAATTTTATATAGACGTTCTCTTTTAACCAAAGTGACCTTCACTTTGTAAATAACTAAAAAAGGTTGAGATGACATTTTTTCCTTCATTATGGATCACATTTTCTCATAATTGTGTGAAAAACCTTTTTTCAATAGATATTAGGATTCCATAAATATTAATTTTACCAAATATTTAATTTAATTTTATTATGGTGATAAAAATTACAAGCCTGAATTCTAAGAGTTAAATAATTCATAATATAAGAATACAAAGGTAATGTAGAATCCAAAGAATTTAGATTTTCCATTGAAAAAATTGATAAAACAAATTATACAATATTTATTAATCTCAATAATACTAAAAAAATTATCTATTACATATTCCATCCCAAATTTAACTTTAGATTATAAATTAAATTTCCAAAGTATCAATATCCGTCTCAAAATTCATGGATTTTATTTATGTTTATTTCAATTGAATTTAAATGATAAATGTTTTGAATAAATAATAACTATACTAATAATGGTTATTTTTTATACTTATATAATATAAAAATATATAAAATCCCTTTTAACTGACAATATAATTTTATTAAAATATTTTAACATATTTATAATCATAGTAAATAACTATTGATATTTTACCTCTTTTTTGGACCAAAAAGCTCCAAATAACATGTCAAAAAGATCACACCTTAGCTTAAATGGAAGAATAAATTCTTATGATAATAAAATAGGGATTGTTATTAAATTATTCTATAGTAGAAAAAATATTCATTATATACCGTTTTGAAACATTTATTTCACTAAACAATAATTGAGATGAATTAAAACCCATTATTTTATAAAATGTTCAATTTTTAAGGGGAGAAATTTTGGCTACCTCATTCATCTACACATATTATTACTTGATTATTAAATATAAATAACCATTAATATAAAAATTACTATCACAAAAGAGTAGTTTTATTGGAAGACTAGGTTCATATGTAAAAAATGGCATATTTTTTTTACATAGTGAGATGCTAATTCCATTTGAGAACCTAAATCTGTACGGGATAAGATAATGAATCAATGAAGACACATGTGAGATAAATATCACAATAAGGGAATAAAAATGAAAAATAATCCTAGAATTCCAGTCCAATATATCATGTGATATCATAAAATAGAAGGTTTATGAGTAATTTTATTGAATCAATATATAATAAACATGGTATCATAAGATCACGGTAGCATTATAAATGTAGTAGAAACATATAATGTTATATAAACACATTTCAAGGCTAACTTCTTTGATAATATCATATGGATAAAAAAGTTATATAATAGATTAGGTTTACTCCCAAATCTCATACATGATGTTTCATGATAATATAACATTACCCATTCAATTTTTTCAATATCTTGGAATAACCATCATAACATGTTCACAATATATTTTTTCCGCATAAATTAATCAAACATAAGTTATAACATAAGGATTAACCATTGAATGAAATTGATTTTCATAATCATGGTTTGTATCACATACAATAGAAATATTTCATATTAAAGTAATTTATGAAATGATCATAATGAATGTATTTCCCTATTGACGGGATGTATATTAATATAGGAATATATCTGAGAGACATGTATAAAAAATTTAGAGGAATTCCATAACATTGCGATAGAGGAAAATTGAGTAATTGAGAGAATGTTCATAAAATCAATGGGTTTTTTGTTGATCAAAATACTTTTAAATTGGTCAAAAAAATTTGAGTAAAAGAAACTTTTGATATTAAGTTAAATTAAAGTATTTCATCATAGTTGTAAAATGGTTTTGAATGATTAATTTGAAAATTTCCGGCAGAAAAAATCCTTTCAATTTGGAATTAAATTTTTTAAAATATAAAAATTTATCAAAAATTAAATAAAATATATATATTAAAATAAAAATTCATTAATGAAAAAGAATCTATAAAAAAATTATTTCTTATGATGGAATAACATTTCAATTTATTATGAGTACATTAAAAAATAATGATTCCTTCCACATTTTTGTAAGAAATTTCAAAATTTAATTTTTCTAGAAATGGTATGTAGAACACTTTAAAAATTTAAAAAATCTAATAGGGGTAAAAATGACATTAAAAACATGTTAAACAATTTATGATGAGGTTTTATAAAACAATGATTTTTAGGGAAAATGATTTTTGACCAAAAAGTGGGACGTCATTGAATTTTAATAAAACTATTTTTTTAATTAATTCAAGTACCTAAGAAGGGAAATTAGTACTATTACTTGAAATAAATAATTAATAACCATATGAGAACAAAATGAAATGGGTTTGTTAGAAAATTAATAAATAATATCCTTTAATTGAAATTCAAGTGTAAGGAGGCCCGATTATAATAAGGTTAAAATAGAAACCATTACCACTTTTATTAATTTAGAATAAAAACGTCCCATGAATAAAGATGACTAATTATAACATAAAATTTAATGGTTTATGAAGGATTAATGATATTTAACAAAAATGGGTAGTGTATGAAACAATTAAAAAGTAATTAGGTGCAGAAAAAGAATTGTGTCTCAATGTAAGAGGTTTGAGATGAAACCCATACAATGTTCATATCATTAATGTGATAGTAAAAAATTAGGGTTATTTTATGTAAAATGATATATGTACAAATAGTGAAAAATATAAATAAAACATAAATAATTCAAAATTCATGTTACAAAAAAAATACATAATTTAATCTTTGAAGTAGATGTATAACCCAATAAATATATTTTGAGATAAAAAATCCCTTACCTCAGCCTTTACATTAGTTGGCACAAAATAAAATAATCAATGGAATTTTTATACTTGTTATTAACTTAAATGGAAATTATTTTAATATTTATAATATCATATATGGTTCTTTTATAACAACTTACTTCATGTTTGTTAATAATCATTCATTATCACTATGATTTAAGATGTTATTTTCTATGTTATCTCATGCACGTTTAATAGTGAACGTGCATAATCTTGAAAATAGGTTAAAGTTAAATCATTTAATGAATGATATTAATTTTTTAAAATTAAAATAATTATATAACTCTTTTTTAATAATATTTTAATTTTGAATATTGAGAAATAATCACACCGTTTTGTGGAGACTGTATGTCGTACGTATGCATGAGTGTCATTATCCCTTCAATAAGGGGATACATGGTATGATATTTGATTGTATATTAATTTTATAGAATCAATATAATCTAATATACATCATATATATTCCTTAAATTAATGTATTTTTACCTTACACTTGAATCATTAGTGAATAATATATCACATCACTTCAGGGAGCGATAGTCCACTGCACACAAAAAGAATATTATCATTTAATAAAAGGCCATCAAAGTATAGAATTATATGATATATTAATTTTATATAGTGGTTATTATGTCAATAATACCTTATATAAACATTAAATTTGTAATTAATACATTCCATTTAAATTTTACATGAAAAACTAATCACACTGTTTTGCGAGCTGGTAGTCCACAACACACAAGAGATACATTATCATATTAGCTATGAAATAAATAGTTATAATGTATATATTATATTATTACTCCCTATATTGAATGATATATGAAATTTTACATATAAAAATTATATATATCATTATTTCTATATATGACATGTAGTGATATAAATTGAATTACGTCGATTCGCAAGGCAGTAGTCCGCTATACCCACGATCAATGGTTTCTATTACCATTTGTGGGTGGTAGAGATTGTTATAGTTCATGAACATTACATAAAAAATTCTCAATATATTTTTTATAATATCGTTTTTATATCATATTTATTTAATAATATTTTTAGAATGTTAGAGAGTAAATGAAATAAATCAATCACTTATGGATATTACGAATTCTTCAGACCATATTGTTTGGTTTCCACACAAAAAATTCTTACTATGTTAGATATATGACCAAAAATGTATTATAGTATTATTTTATGGATTTATAGAATTTTTTTGGAAGGTGTTTTCTGAAGTAAAGGGTTTTGGATGAGTGAAATGGATAGGAGAGGAGGTGGCCTATTGTAAGTGGTGGTGAGAACAAACATAATTTTTTTTAAAATAATAAATTTCCAACACTATTATATCATGAGAAGAGGATAAAAATGAAATATTTTAGATCCTTATAATATTTATGGTATATATATGACCATAAAATTCATATTATTATAGTTTTTGGTTATTTTAAAATCAAATATTTTTTACATTTACCCTCCAGTAAACCTGTTTTTACCTTCATTACGTTAAATATTTTTTACTATTTTCACTATTAATTATGGTCAAAAACAATGTTTAACATATTTGATAATTTAAATTATTATTATTCAATATATTTAAAAAAAATTCATAATTCAACTCACAGAAGCTATTGAATTGAATTTAAAATTAAACCAAAATACTTATCCAAATAAATTCCAAAGAGAATCATTCAAAAAAAATTATATCATTGTGTATCATAATTCACAATCAAATTAATTCCAATCAAGTAAATTAGTGTATTTTAATACAATTTAACTAATTATAATTTAGAACCAATGGAAAATATATTTTAACTTTGTAAATCATCTATTTGAAATGTATGTTATCAATAAAGAATAACTATTTCTCACTCTTTATTAGAAAATGAATATTTTAAGAAAATTCTAAAAAATTCATCCAATGATAATTTTGGAGTAAAATTTTAAAATTTAAAATTTATGTTTTCAATTAAAATTTTAAAATTTGGTTTAAAATTATCTAAATTATATTTGAAAATGACAACTAAACCACCTTTCAGAAAAATATAGTAGTTCAAAAAACACATGATTTTTTTTCAAATGTTTCTAATATAATTTCTAAATAGAATATAACCATTGAAATTATTATAGAAATTTTCATGACATATAATTTCCATAATATATTAAATCCTATTGATACCTTCCAAAATAATGGATTTGTTATAATAGTTATTTTTAAATACTAGTATTTTAATAGAGTATCTTATTTCATTTAACCCCATTGTCACATGATTTAAAAGGTATCAAGTAGATTGAATGTACTAAAAATGGATATATATCATAAATTAAGTGTGTTACATTCCATTTAAAAAATATTGTTTTGTGTCATATATGCCATGTAACATAATTTATTTCTTCTAAAATAAAGGGAAGTTATATAATATCACCCTAAATAAATAACATCCTTAAAATTTATTCATGATATTAGTAATCATGGGTTTAAATTTCAAAAATACCCTTCTTCAAATCCCATGTCATGATAATTTTTAATCAAATGTCATAATGATAAGAGATAAAGGTAAGTATGATTTTCTTCTAGAATGACACATTAATAGATTTCAATGTTGGAGAAGATAGGTTGAAAATGAAAAAATTAACCATAAATTGAATACTAATTCCCAAGTACTGATATAGTGTGATAGAGAACACAGTGATGGGAAAGTTGACAGCCAGAAAAACATAAAAATTCTATGAGTTAAAATTTATTTTCTTCAATATAAATGAATATAATATGTCATCATATTTGTCCCATAAACCTTTTCCTAATTTTTAGGGTATTTTTATCCCCAAGAAATAGAACTAGAGAGAATATACATGACTCCTTTGTTTTCCATAACCAAAATATAATAATTGTTTTAAAAAATGAGTATTCAAGATGGATTATTATTGGCTAATTAGCTATAATTATCCTTTAACCAATCAAAATATCAATAATAGGGTAAAAAGAAATTCCTCCTATAATTATTAAAAAAATGGTTATTATAAAGTAAGACAAAACCCATAATGGATATGAATATATTAATCTCCCAAATTAAAAAATGAAACCAATGCTTTAACATAAATCATTCTAGAAATAAAGGACCATATATCCTAAATAACATCAATAACCCCAACCTGAATAACAGTTTTGAGCTCAATAGTTATCTCATACCCTTTTAACATACATATCCTTGCAACATCATCTACTGAAATCTGGATGAAATATTTTCTCTGACATATACATTTCCATTTTCATATGCACGAGAATGGAGAGAAGGAAGGCCTTTCCACAGTACTCTCCATTATCATTCATATGAAAATGAATATCCGTATGTGAGGAAATATTTTTTATTATAATTTTTATAGGAAAAAACTAAAAGGATATAATGCATCATGAAAAAGGAAGCTTCCAATCCACTATAAATTGTGAAAATTTATAATAATTTCTTACTAATTATAGAAAATTATTGAGAATAATTTCTAATTATTTCACATTATTTCAAATTCTTACTAATTATTAGAATTTATTACTAATTATTATAAATTTTTACTCATTATTAGAATCTATTATTAATTATTAGAATTTATTAGTAATTATTTCAAATTAAGTAGTAATTATTTGAATTTATTAGTAATTATTTGTAATTATTAAATTTATTACCTATTATTTTAATTAATCACCAATTATTAGAATTTATTACTAATTATTACTAATTATTAGAATTTAATACTAATTCTTACTAATTGATGCAATTTAGTAATAATTGATGAAAATTAATACAAATTATTAGAATTTATTACCATTTACTACAAATTGATATAATTTATTACAGATTATTATAATTAATAACTAATGATTAGAATTTATTACTAATTATTAGAATTATTAAAAAACTATTACAATTTATTACGAATTATTGTAATCTATTAATAATTATTAATAATAAGTAAAATTTATTACTAATTATTAATAATTATTACAAATTAATTGAATTTAATACTAATTATTACTAATTATCGAAATTTATTAAGAATTTCCTCAATTTAATACAAATTTTTTCACTTTATTACAAATTATTATAATTCATTACATATTATTATAATTTATTACAATTTATTATAATTTATTATAATTTATTATAATTTATTACTAATTATTATAATTTATTACTAATTATTAGAATTTGTTACTTATTGTTAATAATTATTATAATTTATTTCAAATTATTACTAATTATTATAATTTAATAATTATTATTGCTACTTATTAGAATTTAGTACAAGTTATTCAAATTTATTACTAATTATTACAAATTATTAGAATTTATTACTAATTATAAGAATTTATTAATAATTATCACAATTTATTCATAATTATTACCATTTATTAATAATTATTACCATTTATATCCAATTATATCAATGAAATAATAATTATTACTAATTGTTACAATTTATTAATAATTATTTCATTTTATTACTAATCATTACAATTTATTACTAATTATTAGATTTTAATTCTAATTATTAAAATTTGTTACTTATTATTACAATTTATTACTTCTTATTAGAATTTATTACGAATTATTATAGTTTATTACTAATTATTAGAGTTTATTAATAATGATTAATAAGTATTAGAATTTATATCAAATTATTACAAATTATTGCAATTTATTCTCATGACCCATCGCCCCGGGGCCCATGCTGTGACTTCCCCAAACCCACCATTAATAGGCCAGGTGCTGGCAACTAGCACCAAAAATGTGTATCCCTTAACGGGGAGGAATTGCCTTTAAACCTGTACAAACACACAAATTTAAGAGCACAACAAGATGAAACCACAAAGTAAACTCTTGTAGTAAAAAGTGTGATGAAGGTAAAGGGGCTGGAATACAATCCAAACTAGATTGTACAACTATAGCTAAAATGTGAAATTGGGTCCAGATGGAACTTGGTCTGGTCCGACCTAGCCCGGCCCAGCCTGGGCCAACTCGACCTAGTTCGGGTTTGGCCCGACCTGCTGGTTCATGGTCCAGAACGGCCTGCGGAGTGGATGGCCCGACCAGGCCTGTTGGGTGAGGCCCACGGTCAGCTGACCCACTATGGCAGGGTCTTCCCTAGCTGACAGCTAGGGGAGATGCCCCATAGTATTCCAAACAATCCACTGGACCATTTGGATCGGCCTACCCGACAACGCCAGGTGACACCGCCTTCTGGAATGTAGGACCCCCTAGAGCGAGTCCTGACTGATGTGACGCAGTTGTCCAAAACGGATGGCCCTCCCTTCCAACAGCGTAGAGGTGGACCGCTCCTCATACGACCGGTCAGTTGCAGGCCGCCTTGGTGCATAGCTACGGCTTATGGGCCACGATCTTCTCTTATACCGGTGGCCTGGACTGAGGCCACCCCGCCTTCACGCAGCCCGCCGGCATGCCCGCCACCATGCTCCCTCCACTGTGCCCGAAGGGTCGTGGCCTCCTCCAGTGGCGCAGTTGCGACGCCGCCGGCATCGCCACCAGCTGGAGTTCCCGTCACCACCTTGTGCCTTACTAATGCCGGTTGTCATCCTCTTTTTCCACAAAAATGATTCATCATTGAATATGTGGAGGGATCAGGCTGTGTTCGTTTTGCTCGTACCCTTCCATGATAGTCCAGTAGCATGTAGCTCAAAGAAAAAGATTCAACATATAATTAACAATGAAAAATCATAAACAAACCCATACCATGTTTGCTTGTTGGAGACGATGCGTGGAAGGAGATAAAGATGATGAAGTCACCGATGTCAGTCGCCCCTACAATAAGATCCAAATTTGGTTCCCCATTCATGATCCAGAGAACGTTCCTTGTTGGAGAGGTTATTCGTTTGGAGTATGTTTCCCCAAAGGATCTCCTTTTCAAATCCTTTTCCTATTGAGAGGTGAGGTGCCAAATTAGTATGTTATGAATTCATGTTGGCACTTCAATGGGGAGATTCAAGAGTTACCTTCCATTAAAGAGGTAGTTCAGGTGGTCCCCACCACCATTAATTCAAACGTGAGGTTTCAAAATAAATAAATAAAAGTTAAATATTTTATTTATTTGTTTGTTTAACCCTCCAAAAAAATTTGAAAAACTAACTTCTACACTTAACCAACTGCAGTCGAGGTGAAATTATCCTTAAGTGAATATCGACACTACGAGTTCAACAGTGTTATCATATTTCAATTTCGATCAGTGGTTCAATTGTAACCAAACACCACTCACGTGTTAACTGAAAGTACCCAAAAAATTTCAGAAATTCATTTCAGGAACACCGTGTCTCAAAATCACGCACTGTCAATTTTTTTGGACTCTTATTATTTCCATATGATTAAAAACATCACCTAGAAATTCAGTGTATTTAGAGTCTCCCCACCTCAAGGAATTGACTCCCCAAAAGCCACAACAAAAACTAGGGAATCCAGTAGGGATACTGAGCATGAATATGAGCCTCCCACTCCCATTTTCTCTTTTGGAGGTCCTCGTGCTGCCAGCGTACGCACAACAGAGGTATCAACTAACCACAAATGACCTACTCCTATCGATCCTCAATCTCCACTAGAACATCTGAAAACATTCTCCCATCGTGGATGTCCATCTCACCGCATTCAATGATTTTATATGTATCATGTATATATCTCCTCAGCTGGGATATGTGGAAAAATTTTCCCACCCGGTGCAACTGAGGTGGATGAGTTAATAGATAATGCATCACACCAACTCTGCTAAAAACCAGAAAGGGTCCGATGAACCACCAAGATAACATGCATCCTCGACCAAATCTTGGAAAACCTTGTCGAGGTGAGACCCGTAGAAATACAAGGTCACCATCCTCGAACTCAAGAGGTCTTTGTATCCTATCAACAAGAGTCAGTTTCAATCTATGTGCAGTCTTCATCCACTTCTATATGATCTGCATCTTCTCCGTGGTAGCCTGTACCATCTCTGGTCCTACAAGTGCTAACTCCCCTGGGTCAGTCCAGCACATAGGTGATCTGCATGGTCGATCGTACAATGCCTCGAATGTTGTCATATCGATAGTGGAGCGATAACTATTGTTGTATGAAAACTCCAATATGGGAAAATGATCCTCCTATCTGCGGCTAAAATATAGGATGCAAGCACATAGCATGTCCTTGAGGGTCTGAATAGTCTGCTCTATCTAGCCATTCATCTGTGGATGGGAGGCAGTGCTCAACCGATGTTTTGTCCAGAATGACTCCCGCCACTCCTTCCATAATCGGGAAGTGAAATGTGAATCCTGATCAGATTAAATCATAAAAGGAACCCCATACAGCCTCATTATCTACAATACTTAGAGGCATGCAATGATCTCTATTAATCCTTTCTCTCTAATAGATAGGAAGTGGTCCAACCTGGTGAGTCAGCCAACAATTACCCAGATGGAATCATGCCCCTTGGACGTGCATAGATTTCCGGTCAAAAATTCCACAGAGATTCTATCCCACTTCCACTCTGGAACCTCTAGTGGATGAACTAATCCCGCTGGAACCTGATGTTATACTTTCACTTACTGAAAAGTAAGGCATCGAGAGACAAACTCTACTACTTCTTTCATCATTCCCATCCACCAGTACTTACGTTGAAGGTCCCGGTACATCATCTCCCCTCCTGGATGTACCGCCAGAGGGGACGTATGGAACTCCCTTAAAACATCCTCCCATAGCTCCACTAGTACCATAATACTCTCTATGAAGAATATGAAGTTCTCCCCACCATCCTAAAATCCATTATTAGCATGTCCTTTGGATATTTGAGCACGTTGAGCCTCGCAGTCAGTGTCCCTAAGATGAGCCTCCATGACTCGCTGAAGGAGTGGGGAGTGACTGTAAGAGACTGAAGATAAGTTGATCCATCTCAATCCACATTGGATATCTGCAAGGTGGCTAGCTGATACATCTCATCACTCAGAAACTATATATTAGATCTCCTACCGAGTTCATATGCTACCACATTCCCCTTCCTAAGAGTATAGACTATCTCGAAGTCATATACATGGAGGATCTCAAGCCAACGCCACTGTCTCAGGTTCAGGTCTTTCTGAGAGAATATATTCCTTAGACTCTTGTGATCATAGTAGACTATAAAATGATCACCCATCAAGTAATGTAGCCACATTTCAAGACGAAGATCACTGCTCCTAACTCAAGGTCATGGGTAGTGTAGTTCTTCTTATTCTATCTCAGCTATTGATAACCATATGAAATCACTGCTTGCTCCTCCGCGAGGACACATCCAAGCCTGGTCCCTGATGCATTGCAGTAGACTATGTACCCAATCCCTTCCCCCAGTAGCCTCAATATAGAGGCACTCCTGAGTCTCTGCCTCAGCTCTTAGAATATTTTCTAGAATCTCTCCAATCACATTAAAGGTTTCCCCTCTTTGTCAATGATGATAAGGGTTCCAGAACTCTGGAAAACTCAGTTACAAACCTTCGGTAGTAACCGGAAAAACCTAAGAAACTCTACACTTCTATCACACTATTAGGTGGCTACCAAAAAAGATAAACCTAAATCTTCAATGGATCCACTGCAACTCTAACCAATGAGATGAAGTGTGTCATAATGTGTACCTATCTGATCCAGAACAGGCAATTGGAGAACATTCCATAAAGGTGGTTCTCAAGAGTTTATCCAGAACTATTTGCAGATGATATGCATGCTCCTCCTCCATCACTGAGTATATCAAGATGTCGTCATTTAGGATTACCACAAAGTGATCGAGGTATGGCTGTAAGATCCTATTCATGAGTCCCATGAACACTACTGGGGAGTTGGTCACATCAGAATGACATTACCAAGAACTCATAGTGGTCATACCAACATCTAAAGGTCGCCTTCTCCACATCCTCATATTGTACCCCAAGGTGGAGATAGCCAGATCTGAGGTATATCTTTGAAATACACTATGCTCCCTTTAGATGATCAAAGAGATCATCAATCAATGGGAGTGGGTATTTGTTTTTCACGGTCACCTGGTTCAGGCACCAATAGTCCACATAGAGTCTCAAACTCTCATCATCCTTATTGGTGAACAAAATCAGGGATTCCCAAGGACAAACACTGGGCCTAATGAATCCCTTAATCTGCAAGTCCTCCAACAGTATTCACTTCTCTCGAAACTCCGCGGGATCCATCTGATATGCTGGTGTAGATATTGATGTTGTCTCAGGGTACAAGTTGATGTAAAACTCCACATTTCTACAAGGAGGTTGGCCCGAAACATCATCAAGGAAAACATCAGTGTACTGGTCCACCACTACATGATACCTCAAACTATCTACATCAACCGCTCTAAGGGTAAGGCTAGCCAACTATTGTGTGATTGGATACACCCTCCTCTAGGTAATTCCATCCTATACTACAAAGGTTCCCTTCTCTCCGGTGATGGAATACCTGGTCATATCAGTGTGGACACACAAGACATTGCGCCAAATACAATAAATATTAGCATGGACTGTGGATAATGATTTCATACCCAAGATGACGTCGTAAGGCCTCAATACCACTTTTTTAAGATCCCAACCAAAAATACCATATCTTAGAGTATGTACAAATTTCTATCAACAATGTGTAATATTAAAATCGACTCTTTAGGAGTCTCTATCCATAAGGATCGATCCAACAGCTCCACCGGAATCTCCGACCTCTGAATGAGGGTTATGGAAAAAAAATGAGTGGGTGGAACGTGTGTCTATAAGTACTGCAGCTAGGGTAAAGTAGACATAGATCATACCTCGTGTAACCTATGGAGATCCTTGGTCATAGGCCTCAGCTGAATAGATATGAGCTCATCCCTATCAACCTGCTCACTGTGTTCAGAGTGGACCTCCTGGTGTTGATGGCGGTAGATCCTCAAATCGCCACCAACTGCCTGCAGCATGGACTCCTCCTATGCCATGTCCGCCTCCTACCTGTGGACCTCCTAGATCAAATATTCACCTCTACATAGGCGGTCTTTCGACTGTCTTCTGTTCATCTGAATGGCGGGTCAGGCAGTCGCGATCCATACGACCCTGCCTCCCACACGAGTAACACTTCTTGTCCCTTTCATGTCCTACTCTACCTCAAGAACCTCACCCAACCGACCCTGTATCCTGCAGTTATCATCCTGTAAGTCTACTATTCTTAGACCACTATGACATCTATCTACTGTCAGCTTCCAAAGACTCTGCTATGTGTCATCTAGTGGTGGGTGTCATTTCTGGTGACTGCTCATCGAGGAAGCTCTCCAGTAAGAGTGCTTGCTCTAACACCCCCGCCTGCATTGGGATGCTGAGAGAAAGCATAGAATCTCTATTCTCTCATCTGAGCCCCTACACAAAGGACCGGGATTTGAAGAAAGGCCCCCGCACCATGTTAGTGGACTATCATGAGAAATATGTGAACCTCGCGGAATACCGAGCCACGGTTATGCTACCCTGTGGTAACTGTAGAAGCTCATGTATACACACTGAGTGTAAGGCCGTTGGGATGAAATATACCCTGAAAATACTCTAGAAGTCCACCAAGATGAGAGTCACCTCATTGTGAACCTAAGCATCATGATCCACCATTTGAATGATGCTTCCAGACGAATACTGGCGGCAAGGATCAACATGAGATCAGATAGTATCCCGGCCAGTCGAAAAAATATTACCACAGCCTCCAGCCAATACTCAACCACCTGGGGATCTGTCTCACCCCAGAACATTGGTGGTTTCTGGAACTGGAACTCCTACAATGTGCTCAAGCTGCATGCACTCTCTGCTGCTAGTGCTGGTGGCATCGGCTACCCAACGGGTAGAGGTTCTATTGGTACACTACCCGATGGTACAACTGCCATATGGTGGACCTGCACTGAAGCCTTGTCGCTTGGTGGGATATCATCACATATTCTACCTAGAACCCTCATTAGCATTATGCATGGAGGAATCCTAAAAAGGAACATGTGCGCCACAACTATTAAGTTATACCTGGTAAGATGACTCAACGAGGTCACAATGATAACTTTTCAAAACACATGCAATCCGTGTTTTCGTGCACTGAGTCAGAAATTAGAAGTCAGGGTCTAGGTGTATGGATACGTCGGCCGCCACACCAAAAATGGATTCCACAAACTAAAAACCACACTCATCACACTTAACACTATTTTTGATTAAAATATAAGAGTCCGAGTTCATTGGATGAAATGAACTCCTTTGACACCAATTTATCAGGACCCATCCCCTGGGGCCCATGCTGTGACTACCATAGGCCCGCCTTCCATTGTGTAGGGGATGGTGACAAGCACTATAAATGCATATCCCTAAGACTGGGATTGCATTGCCTCTAATCCTGTAAACTCACCTAAACGAAGAACCCAACAAGATACAAGCAGAAGGTAAACTATAAAGTAAACAGGGTGTGTATAGAAAGTAATGGGGCCAGAATGCAAGCCCTACTATAAAGTACAAGTAAAAATAAAAAATAACAACTCATGTGAACACCCGATAAGGAACCTACATAAAGTGTCAATACAACTCTCGAACGTTCATCCCTGTGGATGGTCTCATCAAATGTCCACCTTTGATCAGCCTCTAGTCTATAACTTTCAACCTCGATCAGTGTTGTCTATCGTATGATCAAGACATAGCATGATACAGGCATAGTCTATATAGGGGTGAGTATAAAAATACTCATTTGGGACCCCGAGACCCCTGTAGGTCTCGTAGAGTTCCACAAAGTATGAATCAATAGTCATCAACACTACATAGGTATATTCCCATACATATACCTATGTTATCAAGATATATTCATCCCATAGAAGGGGGAAGAATACAAAAAAGGTAACACCATGAAGGTAGAAGTACCACACAGGTAACAACAAAAAGGTAGAAGTACCACACATGTACACCAAGAATGTAGGAGTACCACACAGGTAACACCATGAAGGTAGGTGTACCACACAGGTAACACCACGACGGTAGAAGACTCAGCTCACAACAGGTATAGGTGATGTATAGATGTAAAACTGATCAGTCGTGAAGCTAGATTTTCTTATTATGTCAAGAGGTACTACTTATGATTATATAGAGTCGAACCCACACATGATCAATAGGTTCTAACCCCCGCAATGACCCACACTGGATCTGACCCACAGAGGATCGGTATGGGATGACCCACACAGGATCGCTGAGCGTTGACCCACACAGGATCTAACCCACATAGGATCGGTATACACGGACCCACAAAAGATTACTGAGGGCTGACCCACATAGGATCTGAACAACATAAGATTGGTGCTGACCCACAAAGGATTTCTCAGTACTAACCTCTGTATGATCTGTCTCTAACCTCCGCCTCACTGCCTGCCACCAGATTCCCTCTGATATATCATTTTGGAGAAACACTCCTCAAGCCATTGGCCATAACTCAATTTCCATAAAGCTCCCCAAAGAAGTATCCTAATGGTCTATCACATCATAAGGTACCCAACGCAACAAACGATGCATCAATTGGAAGCCCAGTCTGAATGTTATTAGCATTTCTGCCCCAAGGGCCCACTTGGATTCGGGGTTCTATCCATCCCAGCCGTACTCCAGCTTTATCGAAAACTAAATTAAAGTATACCAAAAGTACCATCTCAATACAAGAATTCTAGTTCCATAGGTGGTTCTTCAAATGGGTGCCTGGTTCTCATGTTATGGAAAAATATGTGAAACTGGGTCCAGATGGGCCAGGGTCCAATCTGACTCGGCATGGCCCGAACCGGGCCGACTCAACCCATTTCGGGTCCAGCCCAGTTGACTTGGGCTGTGGAATCCCAGCCTGACCTGGTTCGGCCCGGCCCATAGTCAGGTGACACACTGTGGTGGGGTCTTCCGTAGCAGACACCTGGGAGAAAGCCCCCCCCCCCTTGTATTCCAAACAGTCCGCTATACCGTTTGACTTGGCCTACCTGATGGTGCCAGGTGACAACGTTTTCTGGAATGCGGGACCCACCAGAGAGGTTTGTGGCTGGTGTGATACCATCGGTCATCCCTTCTAGTGGTGCCGATGTGCGCCGCTCCTCCCGTAGCTGGCCGGTTGCCGGCCACCTTGGTGTGCCTCCGTGACCTACTTTCTACCGGCGGCACGTACGCACTCCACCCCACATTCCCAGGGTTGACCAGTTTTATGGACGTTGTGCTCCTCGGGCCGCGGCCTCATGTGGCGGCACAATTTTTCTGCCCCCACCATCACGACCAGTCGGAGTGCCGTCCGCCGCCTTGTGCCTCACAGATGTTGGTCTCCATACTCCTTTTCCGTGAAGAACACATCAACATTGAAGATGCAGAGGGATCATCCCGTGTTCCTTTGGCCGATACCCTTCCGCATTTGTCTAGTAGCATGAAGATTGAGGATAAAGATTCAACATAAAATTAACGATGAAAAATCTTAAACAAACCCCTACCTTGCTTTCCTGTTGGAGACAGTTCCAGGAAGAAGATGAAGATGATGAAGTCATCGACGTCCATCGCTCCCACAATAGGATCCAAAGGTGGTTCTTCATTCTTGATATGGAGAAAATTCTTCTTTGGAGAGGTTATTCATATGGAGGATGTTTCTCCAAAGGCTCTTCATTACTAATCCTTTTGGCCGGGAGAGGTGAGGTGCCAAATTAATAAGTTAAGAAATATTGTTGGTAAATCAATGGGGAGAATCGAAGAGTTACCTTCAATTAAATAGGGAGTTCGGGTGGTCCCCACCACCATGAATTCAAATGGGAGGATGAAAAATAAATAAATTAAAATTCAATATTTTATTTAATTATTTTTTTAACCCTCCAATGAAAATATAAAAAAATTACTTCTAACTATGACATGCTGCAGTTGCGGCGAAGGTCTCCATAAGCGAATATCAGCGCAGCGAGTTCAACGGTGTCCTAAGATGTCAATTACGAGAACCGGTTCAAAAGTTACAAAATATCACTCGCCCGTTTACTCAACGTTCCTGAAAAGAAGTTCATAAATTCATTCAGGGCACACTAGGCATCAGAATCATGCACCGTCAATTTTCACGAACTTTTAATATTCCCATATAATTAAAAAAAATACATGGACAAATCTGGGTCATTACAATGCTTCACTCCAATTTCTATATTAGTAGTCACAATTCACTCTTAATACAATTTCAATTTATATAATGAGATAAAAATCATTACCAAATGCATTGGAGGGAGATATAGGTCACACCCATCTAATAATTAAATCATACATACATGTTCCAAAATGTTATATATAATAATATCTTAATTTATAAAATTAAATGGGTATAAAAACATATAATCATATCAAAAAATTTGAAAAATTATACAAGTTTCAATATTATTTCAAAACCACAACCCATAAAAATAATCAGGTTTCAAAAGCATATAACCCATGAACTAGAAACGAGTTTCATAAAATCATGAAATAAAAATTGTAATCCATTAAGAGAAATAATATGATGGGTATCATGGAATATTTTCCATAGAATGTAATGAATAACACCAAAAATGTCTTCTTATAAGGTAAATAATTTTGAAAGATATTTTAAAAAGATTTCTGCTGAAAAATAGAATTTATTCATTGAAGAACTATTTTTAAAAAAAACATGTCTGAATATCTTTTTGATGGAAAAAGATTTGAAAAAAATGAAATAATGCTTTAAAAATAATAAAACATTTCTGAAATCTTTTTTATTCGATTTTTTAATGATTTTTTTGAAACATAGTTTTTGAAATAATACAGGTTTCTAATCAATGAGATAAACCCAATTATAATTTTGCAAAATCATATTATTAGTAATATTAAATAACGAAGAGTGGAAAAATCATACTAATAAAGGTATATATCATGGAAACCCAGAGTATAATATAATTCATTAATTTTATTAGGATATAGATCATATGAATTTAACAATGGAATCACAATCATAAACAATATCAAAAATTAATGTGATTGTTTTAATAAACTCTTGTCACTTTGTAACATTGAAAAATACTATCCATGTAAGAAAATAAGAATTTTTTATTTTTAAAATGTAATTAAATTAATTATATTCATTATAAAACCTATGAAATTGAATTATATAAACCGAAAAAATAATTTAGGTGCATAACATAACATGTTTCTCAAAGAATCCAAATTGAGAAAACATAATCTTACTGATTTAGTAAAATTTGAAACATAAAACCCATAAAATAAAGACCATATAATGGATATGTAAATACTAATAAATTTAATAATAAGAATAATATAATGCATTCAACCTAATTATGTACAATATGTAAAAGAAAATAGTGTTGAACGTGGAATGAAACTCAGGTATATAAAAAGAGAGATGAAGTTCCCTTACCATGTCTCTTGACACTCGTCAAAATACATAACATCAGGATTTATAATAAATATAAGTTTTTTAAAATCATAAAAATTAACCATATTAATTTATAAATTACCATATATGGTGTGATTATGAATTTATATTACCTTCTTGTTAACAATTCTATGTTAACATTTCACTTTGGGTCATATTATCATTGTTATTCACATGTATCTAAATTTGTTATTACATTGGTCATTAAACATATATCATGATTTACAGAATTTAAAACATGATATAACTAAAATTTATAGTATGTGTATTTTTATTATAATAATCTACAATGTATAGAATAATTAAATTATTTAGACCGTTCATAGAACCAGTTGGGCATATGCATGCTTGAGTATTATTTCTGTATATATTATCGTATTGAATAAATGTAAATAAAATGAAATATAAGTACATAATATCATTAATTTATTATTATAACTTTATATATAGCATATAATTTCACTAAACCCATAATTAATACATTCAATGTTGTGTGCGAATGTATCACGTAACTTTGAATGGGTGGTAGTCTAACCATCCTCATTTTAAATTATAGTATTTACATAAAATGGAATGTATAAATATATGTATTTTAAAATAATTAAATAATCTAAAATACATTATAAATATCATATATATTTTATGTAAATATATGGACCATCATAATTCCAACCATGAGAGGCGGTAAAGGTATAACGAACAATCATTGTTTTTTGAGGCGGTAGATTGTCATACAAATAAAATATATGTTTATTACACATTATATGGATGTGTGTATAAGTGTATGTATAAACCTTATAATAAAAAAATATAATTATATTTATGATATTTTTGGTGTTTTATAATAATATAATAATTTATATTGACTTGGTGGGGAAAGAAAATAAATGAAAGGATCTGGAGGAATGGTGTTACCACTTCTTTGGGAACTCCTTTTGGTTTTAACAAAAGGGCTTCCTTGAATTTATTTATGTCAAAATAGAGGTTTAAAGGTTGAATTTAGGAATTTTGGTGTGTTAATTTGGTATATATTTGATGAATCTAATTGTTTTTGTGGTGTTAAAGAGGAGAGTGCATTCCATTTTATAGTGGAGGATGAGTGGAATTCATACAAATAACAAAATTAATTCATTAATTGGTGGTTTCCTTTACATATTGTTCCTAAAAATAGAAAAAAATGGATTTATTGGGAATAATTGTTGAGATAAACCTCCACCCAATGATAATATGTGAATTTTAAAATTTTGGATCGTTAAATTCTCAGAAACAATAATTTTATAATTTTGGTTCTTATAAAAGTAATTCATTTTCTAACCTAAGTAATTTGACCATTTATAGTAATGTAACGTTATATTTATTAGAAAATATATAACCACATAATTATTAATATGTTCTATTATTCTTAAAATAAAAAATCTCATTTTTTTTTAAATTAATTTTAAAACAAGTGCATGTGACACACTAAAACACTGCTTAAGCCCATACTGTGAAAACATTGTTTTTACAATCTAAAAGTAAATATGTTAATTATAAGAGAAAATTTAATCATTTAATATACCATATTTATTATATATTATCTCATAACTAATAATTTTCAGAATATATTATTTAATTAATTTCAAATAACTTAATAAAATATCATTTGTTGTAAGATAACATTAATTCCAATTTTGAAATTATTTATTTATTTTGAATTTAAAATATAAAAAATATTGATATTTAAATATATTTGGTTTAAAGATATTTAAATTGATATATTCATATAAAATATTAATTAATGACAATTATTGAATCAATTTAATCCAAATTTAATATTCATAGAATCATTTATTTTATTTAATTATTAACTCAATAATCACTATGATGTTGTTTCATATAAATTTAATTCAATAAATAATTTCTAAAAATTAATGAAAAATTAATATAATCAAAATAACCAATTTATCATTACAATTTATAAGTATAATTTAAAATATTTTGTTTTTTGCATATCTAAATGTTTTATAAATGTTAAGTGTAAGGAAAGCCCCCCTTTTGTTTTTTCCCTTACATAACATTATATATAGGGAACTTCCAATTAATAATATCCCAAAAATCCATAAAATTAGATCCAATATTGTATGTGGCTATAATAATACAATTAAATCGATTTTAGACATGTGTATATTTCTATTTGTCCATCAATATTAAATATTAGTCCCTTATGAAGTTTAATTTTACCTTATTCAACATAATTAATTTTATTCACTTTCGCTAATATTTTTGGTCAACAATTTTGTTGATATTATTATTCCAAAAAAATTATAACTATTATAGTCATTTATTTCATTTTTTCTTAATAAATTTCATAGAAGGGGGAAATTATTTTTAATTCTAATCTCATAGATATGGTGAGATAGTGTGTTTTTAAAAAAACATTCAAAAGTTCAATAAGTATTTATTTTTTATTTCAACATAAAAATGATTCTCATGAAATAAATTGGATTAATCTTTTATAACTAATCTATTATAACTTTATAAACCAATTTAAAATATAATTTATCATTTATATGTATAAAAAATTCGGTTTTTTTCTAAAATTCATTATTTTTCACTATTCATCAAAAAATGATGTTTCTCAGAAAAATATAAAAATATACCCAAAGCTAATTTTGACATTTTGAATTCAGGGAAAATGTTTATTTTTTAAAGAAATATTAATAAATGTTTCCAAAATTTAGTTTTAAAATAGTTTCACCATTAAAATGGGATGAAACATCATATTGCTTGTAATTCAAGCTTACCTAGTATTGTGTGTACAACAAGTTAAACTAAGTGTTGCGTGTAGTGAAAGGAAAACATAATTTTTTTATAAAATAATAATAAAAAAATATTTTCTATTTTATTTATATAAATAAAATACTATATAATGTGTTTTTTGAAATACAATATATCATAAATATAAATTTAATTCGAAAAAATAATTTCACAAAATCATAGGGTGTTAAAAAAATTATACCACTAAAGGGAAAAAAGGAATAAATCCAAATTGATGGTTCCCTCCTTTTACCATACAATGAAAATAGGACCATCTTTCAAATTCTTTCAATAAGATTTGAGTTTGTTCATTAGATCATTGGGCCATAAAATCTCTTATCCTAGATAGTCTCTCTTATAACGACCCATACTTTACAAACATTTTTAGTACTTCAAAATTGAATTACACTTATTACAACATATAACAAAACCATGAATGGACCGTATAGGTATAGTGTCTTTAGAAACTGGGAAACATAAACAACTGGTTCATAAAGCATCTAGACTGCCTCCCATTTATTTCATCATATCTATAGTCCCTTTTGGCATATCTTACTTAATAAACTTCTTCCTGACATGGGGAAAGAAAACATACAAAATGGTGAGCTCAAATGCTCAGTAAGGGTAAACAAAAGAAATATCAATCACATCATATTCATAAGAACATAACATTTTGGAAATCATACCCTGAAAAAGAGATCATAATTTCATAATATGGGATAAATCATGGTAGTGAAATGTAATCACTATAATCATAACTCAAAACATGAAGCTTTTTGGAATACACACATTATCATAGAGAATCATTTCTTATTAGTCAAGACTCATTACCAAAACTATCTTAGTGGACAAAGTCCATTTCTGAACCGAGTTCACTCCTCGTTTCAGTCCGGTTTCACTGAACCGGTTTAACCTTCCGTTCCATCCATGTCTATCTCATGAGATATAAAATGTTTACCCAATGCATTGGAGGGAGATATAGGTCCCACCCATCTCATAATGATACCATTATTAAGTGTTCCACAAAATCATAAACCAAACGGAAGTGCCCGGATCAGTGTGGCACTGAGAGGGGGAGGGGGTGAATCAGTGATCCTTTAAAACATTTTACTAATTGATTCTTTATCAATTAAACCTCTATGGCTTGTTAAGGCCTCGATCCACACTTCTTGTATCTCTCAGCCTTTCCTCGAGTAGTGCAGTAAATGTAAAGGTACAGGACACAAGGATTTACAAGGTTCGGCTCCAAAGGCCTACGTCCTTGCCATGTTGGTTAAACACCCCAACATGGTTTATTCCATTATAATCTGTTAGTATTACAATGGTCGATATAGAGTCCCATTGTAACTCTCCTGAGTCCCATAGGAGGGTCTTTATACTGCGTCCCACAGTGTTACCAGAGTCCCACTGGCCTGCTCTAGAATCACACTGAATACTTCTTTCGCCCTGAGTCTCACAGGGGGCTTCTCCTAGCTCCTCGGGTCACACGAGTAGCTCTTCTTCCCTTCATGTTCTTCAAGTATCTTCAGTAGCCTGGGATAATGGTTGCTAGCCTTTCTCTCTTCCTCTGATCACTTGAGTTGATCAGGACTTCTCGACTTGCTCAGGATTTATCTCCTTTCTCTCAGGATGACCTGGCTTCTCACTTCAAGAATCTTCAACAGCCTCTGATAAGGTCTGTTGTTCTTGCTCTTCACTTCTGATCACTTCTGTTGATCAGGCTCTTCTCAATCACTGAAAACTCAGACAACTGATATCTCTAACTTCATTCTGGCTTCAGTCTGGCTTCACATCAACTTCATGCACTGAGTGCATGGCATCTCTGCATCCTCATGCACTGATTGCCTGGCTTCTCAAAACTCTTCAAGAACTCCTGGTCTTGGACAACTCAAAATTCACACAAGCAGATTCAACTTGTTCACGTGTCCACGTGCATGAATGCATGCATTAACTCCCCATTCCTTCTTCTTGGTGTGATAAACCCCCAAAGGGTGTATTCTCCTTAAGCACACACACCTTCTCCCTTATTCACACACTTTGTTCAGTTTGTTCACACATTTAAAAGTGTGTTATACTTTAGTGTGGAAGTATTCTTCCTTCTTCTTCTAAATGTGTATACTTTTCACACATCTAGGCTTCGACCTTCACTTGTTTAGCACACACAACTTGTTCTTTGTTTTGCACACATAAAGTGTGTTCTTCTTTGTTGTGGCCTACACTTCTTATGAACACACCCAAGGCTACGACCTCTTTGTTATTTTGCACACACAAGACATAGGTATGTAATGGCCTTCCTTCTTTGCACACCCAAGGCTTGGGTCTTCCTCCTCTACTTGCACACACACACTAGGTGTGCCTTGTCTTCACCCGAACCACTGTCGCAAGGGAGGCGCGCAAGTGGTGTGCCCTTCTTCTCTTAACAACCGCACAAGGTGCACTGGAAAGGGCCGCGCAAGGTGCAACACCCCACTGCCTTCTTCAAACGCACAAGCACAAGGTGCAAGGTGCGCAAGGTCGCGATGAAAGCGGCAGTCGCAGGTCGCGCAAGTACCACTGCCGTGCAAGGGGCGCGGTGCACAGAGGGAGCACGCAAGGTCGCGCAGCCCAACCTCTCCTTCCTTTCACGCAAAGGGGTAGCGCGCAGGGGACCTCCCTTTCTTCTTTTGCTCAAGGAGTGTGCAAAAGGAACCTCACGGAGCCTCTGATGGCTCTGGGCTTCACTGCCGTGCAGGGGGCGCACAGGGTGTTCTTCGTGAGGCTTGGAGCACTCACGGGACGTCAAATTTTCAACAAAGGATCAGCAAGAATATTCAGAGCCTCATCCACTCCTTTTATAGGCAGAGAAATGCCTCACATGATCCGCGTGATTGCAACTTAAATTCCTGAAGATTTCAGATCTTTGAAATCTTTAAACAAGCCGCACATCCCGTTTTTTATTTTCTGTTTCACGTGGGATCACTTATGTTTCGGCGTTCTTCACGTGCATGCATTTTAACGTGTGCATGGCCTCTGTTTAGGCCCATTCATGCAAAGCATGAACACTCGATGCCTCAGCAACGTTGTTTGCCTCGACATTCATCGAAATCCCCCATTTCATGTATGCATGTGTATTTTTATGCATGGATAGGTTCATCATGGACAGACGATCACTTTGATGGCTTCATCTTCATCTTCAATGGCCGGGAGCTCGATCTGTGAAGCTCGGAGGGCTCCTGGTTTGTCGGTGGCTGCAGGGAGCTTCGGGCGAGCTCGAGGAAGGAGACGAGCCTCGGATCCGTCGGATCGAATGTTTAATGAAGCACAATGGCCAGGATTTGATCGCGGGCGGCGCGATGAGATGTGCGGCGCTGATCACACGCGAGATCAATCGTGCGGCTTAGATTAGATCCTGGAGAAATTTCTGTGTCCCACATCGAATTGGCGCCCGGTTTGTCTGCGCCTTATCAATGTAGCGATGCCGTCATATGCTCAGTTGAACTCCTCCCTCCACGGTGCCGCCCCGCACCGTGTTCTCTTAGCGGGCGCGCTCTGCGCCCACTCCTGCCACTCGGGCGCGCAACTGGCGCCCAGCATGCACTCCGGGCGTGTGCCCCGGGCGCCCATGCGGCGTCCTGAGGGTGCACCCATGCCTCAGGGAGTGCCCTGGCCTGAGGTTTCCCCATTGGCGTGGTGTCCTTGAGTCCCACATGTGCGTTGGGTGATGACCCTCAGCTGGCCTCCTTCGTGGCTGCAATTTTTTGCAACTAAGAACACTATGTACTTGTCTTTAAACAAAGTAACCAAGTGTAAATGCCTTTTTCCACTCAAGCCATTCTTCTACTTCATTTCCTCTTCTTTATTTCTTCTTCTTCATTATAATTCCTCCAATTCTCTTCAACATTTATTCATCACTTAAGAATGGAATTAACGAAGGGTCTTCATCTTCAACTGAGCTCCTTAATCACATAATTTCTTCCATGTGCTTCGTTGATCTAATCAGAGATCAAGTTGGTTCTTCTTCTAATTAACATGCACTAAGAAATAGTACATGGACTTCATTAGAACCACTTCATCCACTTAGTGATTTTGGATGGATCACTTCATCTCCTCATGCATTTTGAAGACAATTCATGGTCTTCTAACATTGTTGTGACATTGTATCTAGTTGATACAAGTTCTTTGAACTTAAAGACCAGTTCAACAATCATCAGATGTAATGATGCTTCATCATCATCAATTCTTCAAGTGGTGTAACTTAGTATCATCTTGATACAAGTATTGAAACATTAAGATCCGTTCTACAATCGTCTGATATACATAGAGAATGTTTCAACCACAACATCCTATGTCACTTAGTGAATCTCCTAAGTGACATGTATCTTAGTACCATGGCCATTCTCCTTTCCTCACCAACACCATCACATCCTTTTTCATTCACATCTTGACATTCCTTGACATCCATTCATCTTATGACAACATCATGCCTCATTGACAACAAATGCAACATAGTGCACTTCAATCTCCCCCTTTGTATTTGTTGTCAATACACTTCTTCAACACATATGAATGGGTCAATATGTGTGCCAATATTTTCTCCCCCTTACTGGAAATCAAATGCAAAGGTGTGGTGTGGTTCTATTCAAAATATTTCTTCCTCACTTTGAATATAATCTTCTTGAAAATCACTAAGAGAGGGATGATGTCACATGTACACTTTAGCAAATAGCCTTTAGTAAATCAACTCTAATTCTACTTGGGCTAACCCGGTGCAGAAAACAAGAGTGATGTAACCAAGGAATTCAATGATGTCCATAATTCACTATACATATGAGATCATTCATAGGCATCAAGGGGTTGAAATTTTTCAGATATATCAATGAATTGCTAAATCCTGCACATACTTCACCAAACTCATTAGAAAGTTCAGTTGCAAAGATAAAGCTCCCCCTTTCAACCATTTGTTTTCAATCAATAACCCCCCTTAATTGTCATGATGAATACAATTAAGAAACAAGGGATGAAAGTATGATTGGAATACCTACACTTTTCTCAAGATGGTATTAAATCTCAGAATCCCATCTTCTACAGATTGGATCCCCCTCAAGGGGTGCACTCCATTCTGTCCAAACCACTCTCCAGAAGAGAATGATCATCATCTTCAATTCCCTGAAATGTTAGCACATGTAAATACAAGTGGTTAGGGAATAATATGGAACCTCCTTGGGTCATAAATGTGAACAAAAAGGTTGAGAAGATTCTCTCAACCGAGATGTCCCATTTTCACCATTCTTTACACTTGCACATTTGATCTTCAATGATGTTTGTGATGGTGTGTATCTTAACACATCTTCAACTTCCTTGTGTGTGACTTCTCTCTTTCTAGGTTCTTTCTGAGCACTAGATTCTCCTGGTGAAATCTTCATTCTTTTGAATAATCCCTTCTGAGCTGGAATGAATATCATGCATTTATCACTAGTATGTCCAGCCTGATTGCACATCACACACAGAACTTGATCTTCATGTGAAATCTTCTTCTTCCCTTTTGCCTTAGCAATTTCTAGAACATTATCTTCAGCTCTTTGTAGTTCTCTGGCAAGTTGCAACTAATTTGGCCATATGACAAGTAAGTCACTTGGAAGTGTGGCCTCAGTACTGGAAGTTCCACATGGTTCTTTTGATGCTTTCAAGCTACCTTTCTTAGGCAACTTGTTTTCAATCAATCCCTTCTGCTTCTTCTGGATTGATTGTCTTTTTGAGTGAAGTCTGATTCTATTCAGTTCCATGGCTTGTTCACAAAGATCCATGGTATGACCTTTCTTTCCAGAGTAGAAGCATGTTTTCTTGGTGGTCCTTCTGGATGCATCACCCTTCTTGGTCTTAGAATCCAAGGACTTCTCTTCCTTTTTCAAAATCTTCTTGGGAGAATTGTCACATTTCTTCTGTTTGCTTCCCAAGGATTCTTTCTGAGCCAGGTTCTGTGATCTTTTCTTCTTTTGATCTCTGGATACAGTTGATGATTGACATGTATCTATTTTACCACTTTTGCACACATCCCAGATGTTATCAAGCAATCCAATTATGTTAGTAGTAAACAGATGTCTCTGGACCTGTGGATGTTTCTTCTTTTCCTCTAGCTTGCTCCCTCTTGGCATGGGCTTCCTTTGTGCTTTTACATTCAGTGGATTGTACCAGCAATCTTTTGCACAGTGCCCATACTTATTACAACACCAACACTGACCCACAAATCTTGACCTCTTCAGTCCTTCTGATTGTTGGGAACTTTTCATGACTTGCTGTGTTGTTTCAGGAGAGCTCTCTTTCATCATTGTCTTCATCCATACTTGTTTGGAAGTATTCTTCCATCCTGAAATTTTTGTGGAAACACAATTAGAAGCATCAATACAAGATGGGATGGATGGTACCTTCTTCTTAGAAGTTGTTTCCCTTTTATTAGAGGATGTCCTTATTTTGGAATCATCCTGCTCAATGCATACATGAGTAGCAACATTTCATCTTTCAGCTGACTGGGAGGATTCAGCTTTGGGTGATTGCAGATTTTTCAATATCACCTCTAATTCTAAGCATTTAATGTTGAGGGAGTTCTTCTCATCCTCAACAGTTCTTAGCCTTCCTTCCCAATTTTCTTTTAGTTCTTTTATCTGGTCATCATGCACCTTCTTCATTTCTTTCAATGAACTGTCAAGATCATTCACCCTTTTTTACTTTGTCTTTAAGTTGATCATCATTAACAATCATTGACACTTTGTGTCTCTTTTTCAGTGCATGGAAAAAATCATTGATCATTTTCATAAAGATTTCTTTCTCAGAGAAGCTTCTTTGCAATTTTTCAGCAGTATCTTCAAATCTCTCATTGCAAAGGGAAACAGTTTCATCCTTAGCCATCCCCAGCTTTATGAGAGTGTTGGTTATGCCAACCCTTTTTTCCAATTGATCTTCCATATAATTGGATTCTTCTTCTAGCTGTAATTTTTCATCTTGAAGATCAAGGATGCCAGTAGTAATACACATTGCCACTTCCTTGGGGACTGTCTTCTGAAGATATTTGAGTGCATTTTGAAGATCATTCATTGTTCCAACTTCATCATAGCTAGTACAGGAATTCTTCATCTTATTGCCCTGTTTCTTCTTTCTATTTTTCTGAGTCTTGGAAGATATCTCCATTTGAGGCTGGTCGCTCATTTCCTCAAATCTGCACTTCATAAAGACTCCCTTGGATCTTTTAGAGGTAACCTCCCTCTGATACCAATTGAAGTGCCCAGATCAGTGTGATCACTGAGAGGGGGAGGGGGTGATTCAGTGATCCTTTAAAACTTTTTACTAATTGATTCTTTATCAATTAAACCTCTATGGCTTGTTAAGGCCTCAATCCACTCTTCTTGTATCTCTCAGCCTTTCCTCGAGTAGTGCAGTAAATGTAAAGGCATAGGACACAAGGATTTACAAGGTTCGGCTCCAAAGGCCTACGTCCTTTCCATGTTGGTTAAACACCCCAACTTGGTTTCTTCCATTATAATATGTTAGTATTACAATGGTCGATACAGAGTCCCACTGTATCTCTCCTGAGTCCCACAGGAGGGTCTTTATACTGCGTCCCACAGTGTTACCAGAGTCCCACTGGCCTGCTCCAGAATCCCACTGAAGACTTCTTCCGCCCTGAGTCTCACAGGGGGCTTCTCCTGGCTCCTCGAGTCACACGAGTATCTCTTCTTCACTTTAGGTTCTTCAAGTATCTTCAGCAGCCTAGGATAAAGGCTGCTGGCCTTTCTCTCTACCTCTGATCACTTTAGTTGATCATGACTTCTCGTCTTGCTCAGGATTTATCTTCTTTCTCTCAGGATGACTTGGCTACTCACTTCAAGAATCTTCAACAGCCTCTGATAAGGTCTGTTGGTCTTGCTCTTCACTTCTGATCACTTCTGTTAATCATGCTCTTCTCAATCACTAAAAACTCAGACAACTGATATCTCTAAATTTCGTCTGGCTTCAGTCTGGCTTCACATCAACTTCATGCACTGAGTGCATGGCATCTCTGCATCCTCATGCATTGATTGCATGGCTTCTCAAAACTCTTCAAGAACTCCTGGTCTTGGACAACTCAAAATGCACACAAGAAGATTCAACTTGTTCACGTGTGCACGTGCATGCATGCATGCATGCACTCCCCTTTCCTTCTTCTTGGTGTGATAAACCCGCAAAGGGTGTATCTCCTTAAGCACACACACCTTCTCCCTTATTCACACACTTTCTTCAATTTGTTCACACAATTAAAAGTGTGTTATACTTTAGTGTGGAAGTCTTCTTCCTTCTTCTTCTAAATGTGTATACTTTTCACACATCTAGGCTTCGACCTTCACTTGTTTATCACACACAACTTGTTCTTTGTTTTAAACACATAAAGTGTGTTCTTCTTTGTTGTGGCCCACACTTCTTATGCACATACCCAAGGCTATGACCTCTTTGTTATTTTGAACACACAAGCCGTAGATATGTAATGGCCTTCCTCCTTTGCACACCCAAGGCTTGGGTCCTCCTCCTCTGTTTGCACACACACACTAGGTGTGCCTTGTCTTCACCCGAACCACTGTCACAAGGGAGGCGCGCAAGTGGTGTGCCCTTCTTCTCTTCACAGCCGCACAAGGTGAACTGGCATGGGTCGCGCAAGGTGCAACACCCCACTGCCTTCTTCAAATGCACAAGCACACGGTGCAAGGTGCACAAGGTCTCGATGCAAGGGGCAATCTCATGTCGCGCAAGTACCACTGCCGCGCAGGGGGCGCTGTGCACAGAGGGAGCGCGCAAGGTCGCGCAGCCCAACCTCTCCTTCCTGTCACGCAAAGGGGTATCCCGTAGGGGAACTCCCTATCTTCTTTCGCACAAGGAGTGTGCAAAAGGAACCTCACGGAGCCTCTGATGGCTCTGGGCTTCACTGTCGCGCAGGGGGCGCGCAGGGTGTTCTTCGCGAGGCTTGGAGCACTCACGGGACGTCAAATTTTCAACAAAGGATTAGCAAGCATATTCAGAGCCTCGGCCTCTCCTTTTATAGATAGAGAAATTCCTCACATGATCCGCGTGATTGCAACATAAATTCCCGAAGATTTCGGATATTTGAAATCTTTTAACGAGCCGCAAATCCCGTTTTTTATTTTCTGTTTCACGCGGGATCACATATGTTTCGGAGTTCTTCACGTGCATGCATTTTAACGTGTGCATGGACTTTGTTTAGGCCCATTCATGCAAAGCACGAACACCCGATTCCTCGGCATCGTTGTTTGCCTTGGAATTCATCGAAATCTTCCATTTCACGTATGCATGTATAATTTTATGCATGGATAGGTTCAGCATGGACAGACAATCACTTTGATGGCTTCAGCTTCATGTGCAATGGCCGAGAGCTCGATCTGTGAAGCTCGGAGGGCGCCTGGTTTGTCGGTGGCTGCGGGGAGCTTCGGGCGAGCTGGAGGAAGGAGACAAGCCTCGGAGCCGTCGGATCGAATGATTAGTGAAGCGCAATGGCCAGGATTTGATCGCGGGCGGCGTGATGAGATGTGTGGCGCTGATCACACGCGAGATCAATCGTGCGGCTAAGATTAGATCCTGGAGAAATTTCCGCTTCCCACATCGAATTGGCGCCCGGTTTCTCCGTGCCTTATCAATGTAGTGATGCCGCCATATGCTCAGTTGAACTCCTCCCTCCACGGTGCCGCCCCGCATCGTGTTCTCTTAGCGAGCGCGCTCTACGCCCACTCCTGCCACTCAGGTGCGCCACTGGCACCCACCATGCACTCCGAGCATGTGCCCCTGGCGCCCATGCGGCGTCCTGCGGGTGCACCCATGCCTCAGGGAGTGCCCTGGCCTGAAGGTTCCCCATGGGCGTGGTGTCCTTGAGTCCCACATGTGCCTTGGGTGATGACCCTCGGCTGGCCTCCTTCGTGGCTCCAATTTTTTGCAACTAAGAACACTAAGTACTTGTATTTAAACAATGTAACCAAGTGTAAATGCATTTTGAAACTTAATCCATTCTTATACTTCATTTACTCTTCTTTATTTCTTCTTCTTCATTAGAATTCCTCCAATTCTCTTCAACATTTATTCATCACTTAGGAATGGAATTCACGAAGGGTCTTCATCTTCAACCGAGCTCCTTAATGACATAATTTCTTCCATGTTCTTCATTGATATATTCAGAGATCAAATTGGTTCTTCTTCTAATTCACATGCACTAAGAAATAGTACATGGACTTCATTAGCACCACTTCATACACTAAGTGATTGTGGATGGATCACACCATCTCCTCATGCATTGTGAAGACAATGCATGGTCTTCTAACATTGTTTTGACATTGTATCTAGTTGATACAAGTTCTTTGAACTTAAAGACCAGTTCAAAAATCATCAGATGTAATGATGCTTCATCATCATCAATTCTTCAAGTGGTGTAACTTAGTATCATCTTGATACAAGCATTGACACATTAAGATCAGTTCTACAATCATCTAATATACATAGAGAATGTTTCAACCACAACATGCTATGTCACTTAGTGAATCTCCTAAGTGACATGCATCTTAGTACAATGGCCATTCTCCTTTCCTCACCAACACCATCACATCCTTTGTCATTCACATCTTCACATTCCTTGACATCCATTCATCTTATGACAACATCATGCCTCATGGAAAAAAATGCAACACAGTGCACTTCACATACATCATAGCATAACTCATGTAATAAAAATGGGATTCTTAAACAGCGTGACATCATAAAACAATTCATATAAGATAAAGGAATTCATAAAAAAAATTCCATCACAACATAATCAAATCAATGTAATAATAGGTATAGAAACAGAACCCGTTATTATCTTAGATGAAAAATAATTTTGATAAAACACTTGAACTCCATTCTTGAGGAAAATATCCATTCTACTTCAAAAACACTTTTCCTTTCTTAACATGTCCTACAATTCTAAACTTAAAGAAGTTGATTAAAAATAAACCTGAAAACTTTTAAAGGATGAATCTTGGAAATAATGTTTTATAAATCCATTCATGTCGTATAAGTTAAAAAAACATTCTTCTCGTACCTTTGTCGGAAAAATCAAAAAGTACCTCATTTGAAAAACGACAAAACATTCCTTTCATATCATTTACTAAAAACTCATAGAATGGTGAAATTGGATTTAAAAAATTGTAGGAAGATGTAAATAATATTACATATTGAGGAAACATGGATGCGGATGATAAATATTCCCCAGTAAATTCTGAAGTATAAACAATCTCGGATAAAAATTGAGATTGCGAGATTGTCCCTAACCTTAGGTTCGATTTCTTCGTAAGTGTCCAAACCTCCTGTATAATGATTTAAATAATTTTATTGACTTATTCTATAATCATATGTATTTTTATGACATCATATATGGTCATATTCCTAGCTTCTTATTAGTAATATTTCAGTACTACTTGTTATTTAGGTGTTTATTACTTTTTGTTCTTATGCGTGTTTTGTCGAATAAATTCTTATTTTTCTTTTTAGGTTATAGATACCTCATTTATAGAATTTTATTAGTGTAATATAAATAATAATAATTCATTAAATTAATTTATATAATCATTATGCAATGAAGATCATGTAGAAAGAGTTGCATCACATCATGGAGACGGTATTCTGTACGTACGCACGAGTGATGATATCGTTCCCATGATCGTGGAATTGTATTGGAGTGTTTTTATACTATTTAAGAATAAATATTAATTTAAAATAATCATATATAGTCATTATTTATACCATTATACCCATCCATGTAAGGTGGTGGTGGAAAATAGATTACACCACGGCGTGGAGACGGTATTCCGTACGTACGCACACGCGGTGATTTCATTTTCCGTAGGATGGATAGACGGTGAAATAGTGTTGTTTCATACTTATAATAAAATATTCGTATATGAGTGATACTGATGTTATTACTTCATAATGATACAACTAAAGAAGAATAAGGGGAAGAAGAAATAATGTTTAAAGAATCGGTAACGGACATTACCTCTTCTTTGAAGCGCTTCTTTGAGACCTCCTTTTAGGGCACTAAAATTGGTCTTTGAAGAATACCAGGACCTCTAAGATATCTATGGAAGTGAATAGAAGAAAGTGACAGGGGTTGGATGAGCCTGATGGCTCAATGTGGTGTGAGGAAGAGGGGGAGGAGGTGCCCTTTTATAAGGGAGGAGAGGGGCTCCTTTGGAAAAACTAAAAATATTATTTTATTATAAACCAAATTCGGTTTTAAATAGCTCCAAATTTATTTATTTAGAAGATAAGGTGGGGATGGGTCAAAACACTCTCATATAATAGAATTTAGACAAGTTTAGGTTCCTATTTTAACCTTATCTTATATGTTTAACTTTAAGTTAGATAATTTTACTTTTACCGTGTCTTTTTGTGTTTTTACACTATAAGGTTAATAAACTTACTATAACAAGACAAACGAACCCCATGTTGTTTATTATTAATATATACAACATTATCTAAGTCATTTGGCCTAACCATAGATTTTTAGTAATAATATAACAATTAATAATATAATATTTATTTTAAAAACTATTTTATGTCAATTTTGACACTATTTAGTAATTGATTTTTTTGAAAATCATAACAGACTGATTAGTTCAAACAAAGTTAATCAAATCAACAATAACCTGTCATAGTAACCTAGAAAATTAGTGTAATTTATAAAAAGACTCAAATTACATTAATTTGGGTATTTATAAAATCAATTATGTCAATATTTCATTAATAAGATAATTATTGCATCATCATTGTGTCATAAATAAATTAAATTATCTAATGTCTAAAAATTACAAATAAAATACCATTATGTAGGAAATATTATTATCTTTCTAATGAATATTTATAGTCTAATTTAACTTATGTATAAACTTATATTAAAAATTATTTAGTTATTAAACATTATTTTAACTATTTTAACCCTTCTTTAAATAAATTAATAATAAATGTCCTAATCTAATCCAAGTGGGCCTAAATGGTCATATTTTATTCCTAATGTTGTTTTTGGTCGAATCCCACTTATCCAATAGAATTATGACATGTGTTAGGGTAATAATAATATCATTTTTTCCCTTAATTTCCCTATTTACTTTTAACCGTGGTAAATAAAAGTAAAAAGTTACTATTCACCAAAAATTATTTTCATCTCATTGAACCAAATTTTACTTACTAACATCAACCGTGTCTCTTTGATTTTTGAAATTCCACTCACATAAGCGGTAAAATTATGTTTTATGTAAATTTGCAAATTCTCCTATGAGGTGGGTAAAAGACAGTGAAAAGTTCAATAAAATTTTTATATATCTAAAATTATTATAAAATGACTCCAACGAATTGCATTGAACTAATATAGGTATTATGTATCAATTCTTCCAAAAAAATAAATTTAATTAAAATAAATAATTATTTAAATAAAAAGTCGTTTTTTATATAGTAACCTAGTGTTTTCACTATTCATCAAAAATTGAAAGTTTTCAGAAAAATACCAAAATTTCAACCTAGGCTAATTTCGATATTCCAAATCCAAAAATGAAGTCCATTTTGGAAAATAAAATTCATAAAATTTAAAAAAGTGGTTATTACTATTTATAATGGCTAGTTTTAATAATATTTTAATAGCATATCGTTGTTTAGTGAAACTTGGTATTGCCTACGATGCAAGATATCGAGGAAGGTCGCGATTGCGTGTAAAGAAAGCCAAGCAAGTGTAGTGTGTAGTGAAAGATTCCTTTGATGATTTATATAACATAAAAACAAAATATTTCTCATAAAAGTCTCGGGTGTTACATTCTACCCCCCTTAAAAAGAATTTCTCCCTCGAAATTCGTCACTTTGTAACAAACAGATGAGGATACCTCTCCCTCATCATATCCTCAAGCTCCCATGTAGCTTTTTCTAATTGGTGGTTTCTCCATAAAACTTTCACCAAGCGAGTGGTCTTGTTTCGTAGTACTTTTTCGCTATGATCCAGAATCTCTATAAGCTGTTCTTCATAAGAAAGATCTTGCTCCAGTGGTACAACTTCTGAGCTGAGTACATGTGAAGGATCAGGTATGTACTTTCTCCGGAGAGATACATGGAACACATAGTGAACTTGAGAGAGATTCGGTGGAAGTGCCAATCGGTAAGCTACCTTTCCAACACGATCTAGTATTTCGAAAGGACCGATATATCTAGGGCTCAACTTCCCATTCTTTCCAAATCTCATGACCCTCTTCCAGGGAGATATTCGTAAGAACACTTTATCACCCACTTCAAACTCTTGGTCTTTTCTTCGACTGTCAGCATAACTTTTATGTCGACTATGAGCTTCTCTTATGTGTTGTTGAATAGATCGGACCTTTTCTGCCATCTCATCAATAATCTCAGGTCCTAATAGCTTTCGTTCCCCAACTTCATCCCAGCAAGTTGGAGTCCTGCATTTCATTCCATAGAGAGCTTCATAAGGAGAAATCTGAATACTGTAGTGAAATCTATTATTATAGGAAAATTCCACCAAAGGCAGGTGTTGATCCCAACCACCTTTGAAATCCATAGAGAAAGCTCTCAACATATCTTCTAGAGTTTGAATTCTTCTCTCAGACTGACCGTCTGTCTGAGGATGATAAGAAGTGCTGAAACTCAACTCTGTATCCAGAGTATCCTGAAGACTTCTCTAGAACTTTGAGGTAAACCTCGGATCCTGATCAGATATAATAGAAAGTGATACTCCATGTAATCTTACCACTTCATTTACATATATCCTGGCAAGCTGATCCAGAGAGAAATCCTCTCTAATAGAAATGAAGTGTGAAGACTTTGTAAGACGATCAACCATGACCCAGATAGCATTATTCCCTTTGGATGTTTTAGGAAGTCTGGTGACAAAGTCCATAGTGATGTTTTCCCAATTCTATTCAGGTATGGGTAATGGTTGTAACATCCCCTTAGACTTCTATCTATTGGATTTAACTTGCTAGAAAACCAAGCCTTGAGAGACATATTCAGCAACATCTCTTTTCTTCCAATCCCACCAGAAGTAGTCTTTCAGATCCCTATACATATTCGTGCTTCCAGGATGAATAGAGAATGAAGAACTATGAGACTCATCCAGCAGGGGAATTAGTAAGACCAAATGGCATTACTATAAATTCATAGTGTCCATACCTTGTACGGAAAGCTGTCTTTGGAATATCCTCCCTCTTGAACCTTAATTGATGATACCATGAATGAAGATCATACTTGGAAAAGTATTGAGCTCCGCGTAGTTGGTCAAATAGGTCATCAATGCATGGGAGAGGATATTTGTTCTTGATAGTGATCTTGTTAAGTTCTCGATAATCAATGTAGAGTCTCATTGATCCATGATTCTTCTTAATAAACAGAATAGGTGATCCCCAAGGTGACGCACTAGCGCGTATGAATCATTTATCAAGATTCTATTGGATTTGCTTCTTTAATTACTGCAACTCAATTGGGGCCATTCTATAAGGTGTCTTCGAAATAGGAAAAGCACCCGGTACGAGTTCTATTGAAAACTCAACTTCACGATTTGGTGGAAGACCCGACAATTCCTCCAGAAAGACATCATCAAACTCTCGTACAATGGGAATATTCTTAATCGTGAGTTTCTCACCAACCATTTGAGATAAATAACTTTCATTTAGTGGAATCAAGACCCATAAGATGGAAGAAATTTCCATTGGAAGGTTATGTTCATCCGTGCATCGATATACGATCATAGATTGATCTAAAATATGAAATGTAACTTCCCTTATATGAAAATTGATATGAGATCCATATAAAGAAATCCATTCCATGCCAAGAATCATATCAGATTCCACAATATGAAGGATCACAATATTTGAAGGAATCACTTTCCCACAAACATCAATCAGAGAAGAATTATAATCTTTTGATGTGACTGTTGTTCCATTAGGGGTTGTCACAGCTAACTCTACATCTAACTGTTGAGGTAATACAGTGATACCCTAAGAAAATTCATCAGAAATAAAAGAGTGGGTGGATCCAAAATCAAATAAAACATTTTCTACTTTAGAGTGGATGGTAAGTGTACCTTTCACCACATCGTTATCGTACTCCACATCGCTGGTAGAAATTTCATGTGACTTTCCTTTGTCTTTATCCTTAAAAGTTTGTTGACGTCGACCATCATCATCAACCCTTAGATTTGGGCATTGATTGGCATAATGCCCCATCTCCTTGAATTTGTAACATTTTAGTGTAGGAGGTGCACTCTGTGTTGCCTTTTCATTGTTCGCATCACTAGACATCTTCTTCTCATCATTGCGGCATTCAAATGCCCGATGACCTTCCTTTCCACATTTGAAACATTTACTTGTCCCTTTAAGAAAACTCCCTCCATGTTTCTTTCCACACATTGAGCATAAGGGAAAACTCATCTTCTTTTCAGTTTCCTCTTTAGATTTTCCTTTGAATTCCATTTTCCTCTTCTTATCAAACCCATATGAATGATGGGTTACTCCAATCTCCATCTCAACTGTGAGAGCACATCAAACAATTTCCTCATAGCTATTGAAGTCCCTTATGGCTAATGCCCCTCGAAGACTTGGTTTTAAGCCACTAAAGAATCGATCGATCTTACTCTCAAGTTGGATAATAATTCTGGAAGCGTACCTTGAATGTATTGTAAAATTTTCATCATAGGTACCAACGGATTCATCATCCTTTTGCTTCACTTCAAGAAACTCATTCTCCAACTATGTAAGAAGAATATGAGGGAAATACTTATTGAAAAATAAGTTCTTGAACTCGTCCCATTCCATGGACTCAATTTAATCACGTTGCCTCGTATTCTTAATAAGATTCCACCATTTATCAGCATCACCTTCCAAACGATACACTACTAAGATGAGTTTATCATGTTCAGAACATTGAAGAACTGAAAATAACTTTTTCGTAGTACTGATCCATTATTCAGCAACTAATGGATCAGTAGACCCGCTGAATTAGGGTGGATGCTGCCTCATGAAGGATTCAACAGAATGTTTCCCTTTCCATTGCTCGTTCAGAAGCCCTGCATGATTCATATCTTGAGAAAGTTATGTGAGCTTGGATAAAATATTTTTCATTCCATTTCCCATAACGTTTGGTTGATCAGGGGGACAATCATTGCATTGCCTGTCCCATTCCGCATTAACACGGTTCCTTCAGGTTATAGCCATTGACTAAAACCAAGAAGAATAGTGTGATAAACACTAATTATAATAGGAAAACCACATAATTAAGAATAAAATTTCACACTTAAGGTCCTATCATAGGTTGTTCATCTACATTTTTAAAACACTATGATCATGTTCTATGTTTAGACTTATCCTTAGGGTTCTTACTAAGGCTTTTACATCCTAGTTTCCAAAGGTTGACTATACCTTTCCTCTGATACCAACTATAGAGGTCTGGAATAACTTCCAGTGGACTATAATTGATACCTATCAGGGAACTCCATGGGCGGATACACCCCCTGGGCGGGAAACACCACCATCCCCAGTGGCAGCCATTTCCTCATTAAAACCTTGGGCGGAGAGCCATGCTTCGTCCAACGCTCACATGTGAGAGTTCCCAAGGATCGGATACATTCCTACCTCCTTTGCCTCTGATTCCAACTATAACGACCCATACTTTACATACATTTTTAGTACTTCAAAATTGAAGTACACTTATTACAACATATAACAAAACCATGAAAGGACCATATAGGTATAGTGTCTTTAGAAACTGGGAACCATAAACAACTGGTTCATAAAGCTTCTACACTGTCTCCAATTTATTTCATCATATCTATAGTCCCTTTTGGCATATCTTACTTAATAAACTTCTTCCTGACCTGGGGAAAGAAAACATACAAAAGGGTGAGCTCAAATGCTCAGTAAGGGTAAACAAAAGAAATATCAACCACATCATATTCATAAGAACCTAACATTTTGGAAATATTACCCTACAAAAGAGATCATAATTTCATAATATGGGATAAATCATGGTAGTGAAATGTAATCACAATAATCATAACTTAAAACATGAATCTCTGTGGAAAACACACATAATCATAGAGAATCATTTCTTATTAGTCAAGACTCATTTCCAAGACTATCTTAGTGGACAATGTCCATTTCTGAACCGAGTTCACTCCTTGTTTCAGTCCTGTTTCACTGAACCGGTTTAACCAACCGTTCCAGACAAGTATTTCTCATGAGATATAAAATCTTTACCCAATGAATTGGAGGGATATATTGGTCCCACCGATCTAATAATGATACCATTATTATCTGTGCCACAAAATCATAAACCATACATCATAGCATAACCCATGTAATAAAAATGGGATTCTTAATCATTGTGACATCATAAAACAATTCATATAAGATAAAGGAATTCATAAAAATAATTCCATGACAACATAATCAGATAAATGTAATAATAGGGATAGAAACAGAAACCTTTTTTATCTTAGATGGAAAATAATTTTGATAAAACACTTGAACTCCATTCTTGAGGAAAATATCCTTTCTACTTAAAAAACAATTTTCCTTTCTTAACATTTCATACAATTGTAAACTAAAAGAAGTTGATTAAAAATAAACTTGAAAACCTATAAAGGAATCTTCTTGGAAATAATGTTTTAAAAATCCATTCTTGTTGTATAAGTTAAAAAAACATTCTTCTCGTAGTTTTTTCGGAAAAGTCAAAAAGTACCTCGTATGAAATATGACAAAAGATTCCCTTCATATAATTTACTAAAAACTCACTGAAGGGTGAAATTGGATTTAAAAAATTCTAGGAGGATGTAAATAATATTACATATTGAGTAAACATGGATGTGGATGATAAATATTCCCCAGTAAATTCTGAAGTATAAACAATCTTGGATAAAAATTGAGATTGCGAGATTGTCCCTTACCTTAGGTCCGATTTTCTTCGTAAGTGTCTGAAACTCCTGTATAATGATTTAAATAATGTTATTTACTTATTCCAGAATCACATGTATTTTTATGATATCATATATGGTCATATTCTTAGCTTCTTATTAGTAATATTTCATTATTACTTGTTATTCGGGTGTTTATTACTTTTTGTTCTTATGCGTGTTTTGTCGAATAAATTCTTATTTTTCTATTTAGGTTATAGATACCTCATTTACAGAATGGTATTAGTGTAATATATATCATATTCATTCATTCAATTCATTTATATAATCATTATGCAATGAAGATCATGTAGAACGAGTCGCATCACATCATGGAGACGGTATTCCGTACGTACGCATGAGCGATGATGTCGTTCTCATGATCGTGGAATTGTATTGGAGTGTATGTATAATATTTAAGAATCAATATCAATTTACAATAATAATATATAGTCATTATTTACACCATTATACCCATCCAAGTAAGGTGGTGGTGGAAAATAGATTACACCACGGCGTGGAGACGGTATTCCGTACGTACACACACACAGTGATTTCATTTTCTGTAGGATGGATAGATAGTGAAATAGGGTTGTTTCATACTTATAATAACATATAAGTATATGAGTGACACTGATGTTATTACTTCATAATTATACAACTAATGAAGAAGAAGTGGAAGAAGAAATAAAGTTGAAAGAATCGGTAACGGACATTACCACTTCTTTGAAGCGCTTCTTTGAGACCTCCTTTTAGGGCACCAAAATTGCTCTTTGAAGAAGACCAGGACCTCTTGGATGTCTCTAGGGAAGTTTAGATGAGAAAGTGGTGGGGGTTGGACGAGATTGAAGGCTCAAAGTGGTGTGAGGAAGAGGGGGAGGAGGTGCCTTTTTATAAGGGAGGAGAGGGGCTCCTTTGGAAAAACTAAACATATTATTTTATTATAAAGCCGAATTCGGTTATAAATAGCTCCAAATTGATTTATTTCGAATCTAAGTTTGGGATGGGTCTAAATAATCTCATCCAATAGAATTTATACAAGTTTAGGTTCCTATTTTAACCTTATCATTTAATTTTAACTTTATGTTAGAAAATTTTACTTTTACCGTGTCTTTTTGTGTTCTTACACTATAAGGTTAATAAACATACTATAACAAGACAAAAGAACCCCAAGTTGTTTATTATTAATATATATAACCTTATCGAAGTCATTTGGCCTAATGATATATTTTTATGAATAAAATAACAATTAATAATATAATATGTGTTTTAAAAAATATTTTATGTCAATTTTGACACTATTTAGTAATTGATTTTTATGAGAATTATAAAATAATTATTAGTTCAAAAACAGTTAATTAAATCAACACTAACATGTCATATTAACCTAGAAAATTAGTGGAATTCATAAAAAGTCTCAAATTACATTTATTTTGGTATTTATAACATCAATTATGTCAATATTTCATTAATAAGATAATTACTGCATCATCATTGTGTCATAAATAAATTAAATTATTTAATGTCTAAAAATTAAAAAATAAAATACGATTATGTATTAAATCGTTTTATATTTCTAGTGAATATTTATAGTCGAATTTATCTTATGTATAAACCAATATTAAAAATTATTTAGTTATTAAACATTGATTTTCACTATTTTAACCCTTCTTTAAATAAATTAATAATAAATGTCCTAATCTAATCCAAGTGGGCCTAAATGGTCATATTTTATTCATAAGGTTGTTTTTGATCGAATTACACTTATAAAATAGAATTAGGACATGTTTTAGGGTAATAATAATATCATTTTTACCCTTAATTACCCTATATACTTTTAACCGTGGTAAATAAAAGTAAAAAGTTACTATTCACCAAAAATTATTTTCATCTTATTGAACCATATTTTTATTACGGACATCAATTGAATCTCTCAGATTTTTGAAATTCCACTCACAGAAGTGGTAAAATTAAGGTTTATGTAAATTTGCAAATTCTCCTAGGAGGTGGGTAAAAGACGGTGAAAAGTTCAATAAAATTTTTATATATCTAAAATTATTATAAAATGACTCAAATGAATTGCATTGATCTTATATAGGTATTATGTATCAATTTTTCCGTAAAATAAATTTAATTAAAATAAATAATTATTTAAATAAAAAGTCGGTTTTTAAATATTAACCCAGTGTTTTCGCTGTTCATCAAAAATTGAAAGTTTTCAGAAAAATACCAAAATTTCACCCTAGGCTAATTTCGATATTCCAAATCAAAAAATGAAGTCCATTTTGAAAAATAAAATTCATAAAATTTCAAAAAGTGGTTATTATTATTCATAACGGCTGGTTTTAATAATATTTTAATAGCATATCGTTGTTTAGTGAAACTCGGTATTGCGTACGACGCAAGCTATCGAGGAATGTCGCGATTGCGTGTAAAGAAAGCCAAGAAAGTGTTGTGTGTAGTGAAAGATTCCTTTGATTATTTATATATCAAAAAAACAAAATATTTCTCATAAATGTATCGGGTGTTACATCTCTAGGCTATGTCATGCACCGGTATCAACTAGCACTGATTCCCTTCCAACCCATGAAATCCTCACCATTCCTAATACGTCTAAATCTCAACCCTTAGAACCGATCTCACATTATCATGAAACCATTAATGCAAAGATACTATGATGAAGGAATATAGACAATGACACCCTGATTCCCACCATCAGTAGGCCCTAGATTGATTATTTTCAATGAAGGAATAAAAATATCATAAATGGGATCCATTATTATCTAATATAACTCTATTACAAAAATGGTCTTTATCAGCGCTAAAATGGGATTTAACAGTGCTAAAAATGATCTTTAAATCTCAATGATGATATATGTGGGGGGGGTCCCCTTTATGAGCACTCAACAAACACTGATAGAGGTAGACTTTATCAGTGCTCAAAAGAGATCATAAAAGTATCCTTTATTAGCACTAAAAGAGTGCTGATAAAGGGATCCTTTATCATCGATAAAAAAGGCTCTGGTAAAGGCATCCTTTATCAGTTCTAAAAAAGCGCTGATAAATGCACTGCCTTCCGTAACATAAAATTATGTGTCAACACACCCAAATAAGACCTGAAAAAAATCTGCATATCAACAAGTATACCCATACAAAATTAAGACATAATTCATACGGTAATTACAGCAAGTATACCCATACAAAAAGTATACCCATACACTATTAACACATAATTAATAAGTTAATTAAATACATAAAGAATTAAATTTAGAATTCATGGGGTTGGGGGCTGTTCAAGGGTTTGGGGTGGCTATCCAAGGGGGGTAGGGGTGTCCAGGGGGTGGGGTGTCTAGTGGGATTGGGTTGTTTGGGGGGATAGGATTGTACGTGGGGGTTGGGGGCCGGTCTAGGAGGTTCGTGGCTGTCCAAGGGGGTGGGGTGGTGTTTAGGGGGGGTGGTGGGGGCTGTCCATGGTGGTGGGTTTGTCCAAGGGTGGCAGTGTTTAGGTGGTTAGGTGGTGTCAAGGAGGGTTGGGGCCGTCTAGGGGGTGGGGGCCGTCTGGGGTGGGGGTTGTCCAGTGTAGTGGGGGGGGGGCTGTCCACTGTGGCGTCCAGGTGGGTGGGGTGGTTTCTAGGGTGTTGGGGGTGGGGGGGTGTCCATGGGGGTGTCCAGGGGGTGGGGTGGTGTCCAGGGGTGGGTTCAAGAGGGTTGGTGGGGCTGTCCAAGGGGGGAAGCATGGTGTCTAGGGGTGGGGTGGTTGTCCATGGGGGTGGGGTGTCCAAGGGTGGCAGCTTCCAAGTGGTGGGGTGGTGTCTAGGAGGGGTGGGGGAGTCTAGGGGTGAGGGTAGCATCCAGGGGATTGGGGGTGTCCATGGGGATGGGTTTCTAGGGGGTGTTTTTCCATGAGGGTTTAAAGGGGTGGGGTGGTGTCCAGGGGGTTGGGGGCCATTCCAGGGGTGGGGATGTCTAGGGGTGGGGTTGTCCAGAGGGGTGCGGGTGTCCAGGGGGTGGGGTGGTGTCCTGGGGGTGGGAGTGGTCCAGGGGATTGGTGGGGTTGTCCAAGGGGGTGGGGTGTTGTCTCGGGGTTTGTGGGGTTATATAAGTTGGTAGGGGTTTCTAGGTGGTGGGGTGGTGTCGATGAGGGGTGGGGGTGCAGTCAAGGGGGTTAAGGGGCGTCCAGGGGGTGGGGGTGTCCATGGAGGTGGGGGTGACCATGGGGGGGTCCAGGGGGTGGGGTGGTGTCCAGAGGGGTTGACTCTTACATATCACAAATGACCCATGGAAGGTTCAATTAAAGTATCAACACAATCTCAATGCATTTGGTCGGATTTGCATATATCAGTTGTTATTTTTGCTTAAATTCTGTCCATTTTAAACAAAAGAGATACACTTTGATTGATATTGGCCACATCATACCTTGAATTGAGGTGGGGTTGACTCATACACATCACAAATGACCCATGGATAATTCTAAAAAAGTATCAACACAATCCAAATGCATATGATCAGATTTTCGTACGTCAGTTGTTGTTTTCACTTAAAATTCTATCCATTTTAAACGAAAGAGAGAAAATTTTAGTGATACCAGCCACACTGTTCCTTGGATTGAGGAGGGTTAACTTGTACATGTCACAAATGACCCATGGATCATTATCCTAAAGTATCAACACAATCTGAATGTGTTTGGATGGATTTCTGTACATCAGTAGTTTTTTTTACTTAAAATTCCAACCATTTTCAATAAAAGAGAGACACATTGAGTGATACCGGCAACACCGTGCCTTTTATTGAGGTAGGGTTGACTCATAATTGTCAATAATGACAAATGGATCGTTCTACTAATGTATCAATGCAATCTGAAAGTGTTTGGTTAGATATCCGTACGTCAGTTGTTCTTTTCATTTAAAATTCATTTCATTTTAAACAAAAGAAAGACATTTTGAGTGATACCGACCACATATTGCCTCAGAATGAGGAAAGGTTGAATCATAAACATTAAAAATGACCCATGGATCATTCCCCAAAAGTATTAACACTATCCGAATGTGGTTGCTATGATTTTCGTATGTCAGTTGTTGTTTTCACATAAAATTCTTTCAGTTTTAAAGAAAAGAGGGAGGCTATGAGTGATACCGGCCAGACCGTGCCTCAAATTGGGGAGGGTTTGACCCATACACATAAAAAATGACCCATGTATTGTTCCCCTAAAGTATCAACACAATCCGAAAGCGTTTGGTCAGATTTTCATACTTCAGTTGTTGTTTTCAATTAAAATTCTGTCCATTTTAAACAAAATAGAGACACTTTGAGAGATAAAGGCCAAAACATTAATTTTATTGAGGAGGGGTTAGCTCTTAAACATAAAAAATGACCCATGGAACGTTCTACTAAAATATCAATACAATCTGATTGTTTTTTGTCAGATTTTCGTACATCAGCTTTTGTTTCCTCTTAAAATTGTATCCATTTAAAAAAAAGAGACACTTTGAGTGATATAGGCCACTCCATGCCTTGTATTGAGGCAGGGTTGACTCATACATGTCAAAAATGACCAATTAATCATTCCATTAAAGTATCAACACAATAAAAAACATGTTAGTTTATTTTTTATATGTCAGTTGTTGTTTTCACATTAAATTATGTCCATTTAAAAAAAAGACACTTTGAGTGATATTGGCCACACCATGCCTTTGATTGAGGTCGGGTTGACTCATACAAATCCAAAAATGACCAATGGTTCATTACCCTAATGTATAAACACAGTCCGAATGTTTTTGGATTGATTTCTGTATGTCAGTTGTTGTTTTCACTTAAAATTCTGTCCATTTTAAACAAAAGGGAGGCACTTTGAGTGATACCAGCCACACCGTGACTTGGTTGTGGCGGGGATGACTCATACACATTAAAAATTACCACTTTATTGTTCCCATAAAGTATCAACACAATCTGAATGTTTTTGGTTGGATTTTTGTACGTCAGTTGTTGTTTTCACTTAAAATTCTTTCCAATTTAAACAAAAGAGAGACACTTTGAGTGATACTGGCCACACCGTGCCTCAGATTGATGTGGGGTTGACTCTAACTCATCAAAAATAACCCGTGTATCCTTCTCCAAAAGTATCAACACAATCCAAATTCATTTGGTCAGATATAATGATATTTTGGAGATTTTACTAGTTTTTTCTTATCTGATACCCAAAGAAAAGTGGTTTATCATTCATGCATGTTTCTAGCGCATTTCATCTATAAACATGGGAAAATGGCTCCTTGGAGAAAATAAGGTTTATTAAATAATAATTACAATTTTCCTATGAACATTTACATACAACAATGTTTCATTTTTTCATCCCCTTAACCCCTCTCAAAAATGATCTCCAATCGTGCACGTCTCCAAGTCAGCTCTTCAATATATTTTCGTAAAATCTTCCATCAGGAATGTGGCCCACTCATTTATGAAAAAATGTATATTATCTTGTGAGTATAAGGATTTTTGATAGTCATAGTAGTACTTCCAAATAAAAAAAATAAAAAAATAAGAAAATAATTTAATTGAAATAGTAGTTGTTTTTGAAAATACCTCTTAGGGATGCTAGTTTGTTGATAAAAAATGATCTCTTTAATAAAATTACAAACATAATAACTGCAATCATTATTGGTTTTTTTATTGGACACTGAAAAAAAATTTATCATTAAGAGAATAAGTAACTTTTGTTGATATGTGTTTGGATAGAGAAATTTTATTATATACACCCTGATATTTGTCCAGACGTCGTACTTCCTCACCTCCTTATGCTTATCCCCTATCCTCATTCCATTTTTTAGATGATTATGGTACACCACCCTATCATAACAGAATCCTCAGTAAAAGATAATATAAATTATATTACTTGATGTTTAGACATAAAACATAGGATGTAGAGTCTTACAGATTCACAAACTCCATCATGTGTGGTTGATTTTTTGGATATTCATTAATTAAATCAAGAAATAAAATATTGGAGTATCCATGTTCACCGCAATTAGAATCCAATGTTTCCTAAAAACACAAAAAGGTATAAGAAATAAAATAATCGACAATATAATTGATATTCATTAATTTTATAGTTTTACCCCTACATGGTTGGTATTAGGAAGAGTTTGTCTTCCATAATCTTGTATTCAACTGTTCTTAGCAAGACGTTCACTATTTCAATCTTTTTTGTTGGCTCTAATTTCGTTAGTTGTGTAGATGTGGTATGAGGACTAATGAGTCTGAATTTTGGCTCATTGAAAAATTCCTTCAACATGTTTTCATATATACATCTGCCCATAATATAAAATTCATTTAGTCATAATTCTCACATTATATCAGCTTTTATAAAATCAATTCATGAAGACATACCTAATATATAAATTTAAAATTGTGACGCATATCCATCCATATTCAAAGATCTCATTTAAATTTTCAATAGAAATGAAATCTTGAATTTTATCTTCATATATATTCTTTTCAAAACCCACTATATGACTACTAACACCTATTAACTTCATATCCCAATCAGATTTCAATACTATTAAATGTGGATAGAGAACAGGTGGTGTTGTTGTTCTCTTAGTAGCTATTTGGGATCGGTAGGTCAATCCATTAGATCCTTCTGAGTCGATGTTTCTTGTCACACCTACCCTTTCTCCATCTATAATAGCATTCATTGGTTCAGACCATTTTTTCATTAATGGTTAATGTTTTTTCTTGAAAAAAATTGAAATAAATACCCCCTTTTCCACATGTACTCATACAAGTTGTGGTGCCCATGAAATGAATATCCCAAAATCCTTTTTGACCATATGAATTTCTTCGTCATCAAGTGGAATATTTGGCTCTGCATTTGACTCATGAGCTACCGTAATTGTCACTTTCAGATTATCTTTCGAAAGTGGTCAATTTGGAAGCTTGTCCTCTGAGATGTTGAAATCCATAGCCCTCACTACAAGGTGATAGGTGGGCGTTGGTAGATATAAATCATGTTCATTATCACCCTGTAGAAGATCATTATGAGAAAACTATCAGTGTTTTTCTGATTCACATTTCATTGGAAAAATTATTAGAATATTGATTACCACGGAAAATACAACTCTTTGAGGGGAATGGCCCACCTCAAAGCTGGTGGGGGTAGTGTGGGATCTTCAAGTGTTGATTGTTTTTGAGTTGTGTCTTCTCCTTGCATATCACCCATAATAGTTTCAATAAACTCTCCCAGCCATTGAAATCAATCTTCAAGTGTTTATAGTCTTTCACTCATTTGTTTCATTTTCTCATCTGTATCATATGTTTTTTTTTCTCAAAATATACTCAGGGTGTCACCCCAAACCCCGCACCTCTAACAAGATCGTATTATTCCAGCCACTTCAAATCCATTGATAATAGGTTTGCATCCACTATAGGAGTAGCTGATTCGTAAGACTTTCAGACATAGGAAAATTAATAATTATTTTTATGTAATAGAAATTCAATACAAATATTTTTTCATGTCATACTTACACATATTTCCCACACTTTTTCTGTGATTTCATCTACTAGTTTCCCATCCTTATTCACACGTTCCTCCTTCTATAGAACATGATGTGGGTTGGATGAGTCTTTGGTTTTAGACTCATCAATCTACATATAAATATAGAATGATAATTATGATGATTTTACCGAGAACCTAACAATATTTAAATAAATTCAGAATACGTACCATTTTCTTTTCTAGTGAAGCATACCCTATCATTTCTTTACGATAAGGGTATGTTGATTTTCATGCATGATCCTTATTTTCAGTACTGGGTTACTGTTTCATAAAAGAAACGTTGACAATCAAAGTGATGAATGCATGTATCCTCAAACAACGTATTCTCAGCCACAATGTACCCAAAACTTCACATCCCCACAGTAGCCAATAAATGCATCCCATGCTTCTTGGGATATCAGGTGAGTGTAGACAAGGGGTGGGTGTTGGTATATTTTAGATTTGGAATCTTTCAGGTAACATTTTGTTAAAATAGTGTGAAAACCTCAATGGAATCCTTCTAGAAAGCCTTATTACAAAAATGTTGTTTGAATCATCTATTATAAATGTACTCTGCAAGAGATTGAGAAGAGTAGGACATTTTTTCATTATTTTATTTTCCAGTAAATTAAAGAAATAATATCACAATGTTACCAAAATTTCTTCCTCAATCACAGCCTTCAGCCCAGAAACGATATGGTTCCATGAATCTATGTCAATTGGCATGTGTTGCTGAGTGATAATTCCAATGTAACTAATAAACATAGCCTTGTTGGGATTCACATGTTGGCCTCGTTCATTCCATCCGACATCAAATTTGATGCCTTTGATTTTCTCTTTATGAACTCTGGCTAACACCATCAAAAAACGACGCACCTGTGTTTTTTGAGATGTCGGTCCTTCATCCCTGACCATTTCATCGATATCAATATCATATATATGTTCATATGAAATTATAGAAAAAACATGTGTGATGGTTGTTGGACCTCAACACTAAGAGCAGCAATAGGTTCAGAAACATGTAGTTTCTCTGCACTGTGAGAAGCCGCAGCAGCAGTAGAAATAGCTTGAGAGACTTGTTCAACCTCAAGGTTAGGAGCACTAGAATGTGAAGAAATCATTATCTTCAAAAGTGGTTAAACAGTTAATTTATATTACATAAATTTATTAATGATAAGATAATAACATTAGATAACAAAATATATATCAAATAAGAAATATATCTTGTTTATTGAACTCTATTTATTTTTTTCAAAGGCAGTAGGGTTTTGACACCTCTATGGATTATCCAAATCCCTTCATTGTTGTCTCATCTAACATACAAAACATCCTCTACATTGGGACAGATGTGAAATTATTGAGACGTGCCCATGAAGGTATCATCGTCAACTTAATTTTTATCAAACACTTTACTAGTTTTGGAAAATAATAGTACAATCTACCACTTTCAGTTTGCAGGATCGGGAACATAAAATAATTGTACTGCTTGTGATGCCATTACAAAATATTTGTCTTTGTACCCTTCTTTATTAAAATCAACTTCCACAAATCCCAATTCATCTATTTTAACACCACTTTTTTTATCAACCCATTTTCATTGAAAAATTGAAAAATAGAATGTATTATATCCAACTCCCATTTTTGTTTGATAATTCCAAAGTATGACATATTTTCATAAAATGGATTTTTTCCCTTACTACCAGAATCATGCATCGCTTCAGCCACAATTGTAACTAAAATATTTGGCATGGCACTATCTTTATCAAGTTCATCTGTATAGATTGTATAACCATTAATTACATAACCATTATAAGATAATACATACATACATGGTCTGGAGGCTAGCCATCACATTCGTTCTGAAATTGAATTCATATTTTCATCTAACTCCTTAATAATATGGTCCTGAAACCATCATATAAAATTGTGATTATGTGAATTTGATATCAATTTTTAAGTTGTTGATGGATTCAACTACCTATGAATTTCTTTGTGGGTTTCAATATATGGAGAAACCTCCCAAATGTTAGGAAAAACATCATGGTGGGCCTACTCCCAATCATTAATATTGATTGTCACAAAAAATCATCTATAAATTTCCTTACCCACAATGCGTCCATTTTGATGAGATTTCAGGAGACCAATTCATTCGACTTCAGATAGGTATTCAGTACAAATTCCAAAGGCTTCCTCTCTAATATATCGATCCACTATTCAAAAATATATTTGACTTCTATTTTGACATATCCATTCAAAATATTCATATAACATTCAATGTGGTACAACCATAAATAGTGCACAGGACCACAAAGTCAAATCTCTCTCACCAAGTGAAGCATCAAATGAACTATCATATCAACGAATGTTGGCAGGAGGAACATTTCCAATTCACATAATATGATGTCAATTTCTCTTTCCATAGATTGAAATTTCAACGGGTCTAAAGCTTTGCTACATATAACATTGAAAAAGAAACAATGTTTGGTTAATGTATGAAAAACATTATTAGGAAAAATGCGACGTAAAGCTACCAGAATTAAATCTTGTATCAAAACATGGAATTCATGTTATTTCAAACCTTTTAACATCAAATTATTCATTGAAACAATGTTCTTGATATTTGGTGGAATACCCCTCAATAACCATTACATCATTGAAGATGTTTCAAAACTGATATCTCTCCTCCCTGGAAAGAGTGTATGCAGCTGGATGAAGAAAAATTCTATTTTCACCATTCATGGGAGACATATCTTCTCGTATTCCCAAGTCAACTATGTCCAACCTTACCTTATTTCCATGTTTTTTTCAGGGGAATTTAGGAACATTCTGATAACACTATCACATATATTTTTTTCCACATGCATCTCATCAAGAAAATTTCTGACGTACATTAAATTTCAGTATGGTAATTCAAAAGAAAAACAGATCTCTTTTTCCAATCAATTTTTGTAAGGTTTTTCAGAAATGATTTACCAAAAATAGTGTTCACATCTTATACTTTCTCAAATAGCTGATCACCTGTTAGTGGAGATGGTGTTGTGCATTGTTCGAAACTTACATTGAATGATGTTTTCCAAGATTGGTACTTATGCCGACGAGATAGAAATATATGATGTCCATGAAAAATAGATTTTTATGAATACTTCAACCAAATTTATTCTGTATCTTCTTCACACATGGGGCACCGTTGAGTTCCTTTAATGCTACAGCCTTAAAAATTTCCATAATCAGGGAAATCATTTATCATTCCATACAACATAGATCTCAACGTGAAGTATTCACTTTTATAAGCACCATACAAAATAACACCTGAATCCCACAATAACATCAAATCTTCGATCAAAATAGCCAAATAAACATCAATATCATTTCCTCGTTGTTTTATTCCTGATGTAAGCATAGATAACAACATGAATTTCTGCTTCATGCATAACCAAGGTGGAAAGTTATAATTTACCTTCATAATAGGCCATTTGCTGTGAGTGCTGGTTTTAAAACCAAAACAATTCACTCTATCTGTAGATAATGCAAGACGAAGTTTTATCAGATCATTTCCAAATTCAGAATACTCATGATCAATTCTATTCTATTTAGGAGAGTTGACCGAGTGACATAATTTTCCATCTTTATTTCTTTTATCTACATGGCACGAAAATTGTTTTTCAATTTCTTCACTTCCATATAGATTCCTAAACATTGGAATGATTGGAATGTACTATACAACATTCATAGGTCTAGATTCATCTTTCTTGTATCAATAACCACCACACTTTTGTCATTCTATAAGTGATTTGATCTCCTTTAAAAACAGTATATAGTCTTTGGGGTATGCATGTATTCTTTCAGAAATCATACCCATCGAGAGTAGCATTCATTTATTTTCATATGTCTGGATTGAGAGCTCATTATCTTCAGGGATCATGTAATTCAAAAGAGAAAGTAGTTTAATAAAACGGGAATCACTCCATCCATTGCCTACTTTTAATTTATAAAACATTAGTAATGCTGACAATGTTGTATATTTAGTGCAACTAGTATACAATGGCGTCTTTGCATAACTCTTTAACTTCTCAAACATGTTTGGGAAATCACAGAGTTCATCTTCAATTGTCCTTATTATTTCCTCAATATGATCATCATCACCATTGACATATGCAATCACATCCTCCATACAATCTTCATTATTATCCATATTTGTATTCATATATGATGATCCATAAAATGCAGTTTTATCCCGACCAGTAGCAACATTCACTTTTTTGCCATGTATATTCCAACATTTATGACGTTGATCTATTCCGTGACATATAAAATGTTCTTCCAACTCATCTGGAGTAATTATTCTATAATAACAACCACATAAACATGAACAAAGAATTTGAGACGGATGCTTTTCAACATCCTTTGCAAACTTTATGAACTATTTCACTTAGTTCTCATACTCTATTGTAAAACGATTAGCATCCATCCAATATTTATTCACATTCATCCTATTTGAATCTCAAATATTAGTATTTATGATTCAAATACACAAAACAATATTTCTGAATATATTAGAAGAGAACCACATCCTTGTAAAAATAGAGATTAATATAGCCTGCAATTTATAATAATGATTTGGAAATCAACAGAACAAGGATAGAACATCCATCAAAATCAACACACTTTCCAAAAACCTTACCTATAGATCTAGCACCCTCCACCCTTGTATCAAAACATTAAACATCCTTTTAACCACCCCTACCAGCCAGCTCATTCCTTATAAAATAATCACATTAAATAGCCCAAAACTAGTAACCAAACTCAAATAAAAAGAAAACAATGATACAATTTTGATGAGAAAACTAATATAGTGGATACATTTCCAAACCCAAAGGGGTTCGCGGGAGAAATAAACAACCTAGGTCTAACCCAAATTAGTATGGAATATCATAGGTTTTGTTACCCAAAATAATATAAGAAATAGAAAATTAGGTTTAGTGAAAATAAATTCTATCATGAGAATCTAAAGAATATACAATAAATCTCCCTCACTAACATGGGGCTCTACCAACGCCTACCATATACCAAGAAAATAATTGAAAAAATTAGGAAAAATAGTATATTGTTCCTATTTCTAATAGTACTATGAGAAAAGTATAATGAACATAGATTATACCTCTAAACACTCTTGGAGCCTCCTGGTAAAAAGACTCTAGTGACTACAACTATCCAAGATTTAACCACTAACATCCTAATATAGGAGCGGTCTACTTATGAGTAGTATTAGTAAAATCAAACTAGAGTTCCATCCAACTCATGATGATCCATGATCTCCTCCATCACTTTAGTGTTGTACACTCCTCCTTTATCCAGTTCGTTCCTCTGCCTATGGTATTTGTCGACTGTCTCTCTAATTGTAGAATGAATGTTATGAAAATGAAATGTGATATGTCTATACCCATCACAATCATATTAAATTCGTTGGAGTAAAGGGCTATCCTTTAGGAACCTATGAATGACAGTTCCTCCGGATATGAGACTTGCGTCACACACCTATTGTGGGTGGGTGCTACTAACCCAACATCCTAGAAGATCACTACCTTAAAAGATTATGATATCAACTCAAATCATAGGAATAATCATAGAACCACAATATATCTATCCAATGATAAGTATTACATGTTGAATTCCACCAAAACACTAGATATAAGGCCCCAGTCTTAAACCTTACTTAATCTTGAGTTATTACAAGATTACACATTGAGGATCTTTTTAGGTTTAGAGTTTTAGAGAATTAGATCATGAAACATTCATTACATTCCACATTTAAACAAAGTGGTTACATAAAATACAGTCTTCATTCTTCCCATCAACAGAAACCTACTTAAAATTAAACACATATTCTTTCTTGACACATCCCTGACATTATCATCACATCATGTACCTTTCCCTTGACCTGTGAAAAACATTTCAAAAACTTGGGATGAGTATAAAAAGCTCAGTAAGGGTTATAAAAATATGGAAAGGAAACATGTGTTCATATATACATAAGAATGAAATCATACTTTACCCATAAAACAATGGCACTTTGATACCTCATCAAACCATGAATAAATAATAGAAATCATAAGACAAAAAGGTAACCTGAGGCATTCATAACATTCTTACGTAGGGAGTAACCCTCTTGGTTACGTTTGGAATACCCATCACAGTATATTCCCTAAATCGCTTCGGAGAAACCTTAACGTTTCACTCCTTCGCGTTACCCAATGCATTGGAGAGCTATATCGGGCTCACCCGCCCTTAGTTTATCACGGAACCACCCATTTTCATAACAATTCCCAAGAACCATAACATAAATGTATCACATAAAACATGCATAAAGGAAACATAACATTTCCACATTTCAATCACAATATAACATTTCAGTATATTGAAATAATGAATCCATTCAAAAAGAAACCATTTCCAAAACCATTTAAAACATTTAATAAAGAGATTTTTTAATCAAAGTGTCCCATACCACCTTGACGATTAAAATTTTAAACCATTAATATCCATATATATAACTCCTTAAAACCATTTTGAATGCATGGATATTAATAAGAACAAATGATTAAAACATTTAAAACGATATTTCTGTTAAAGGGGTTTTACCAAAATTAGAGACACTTGAATACAATAATTGAGGAATAACATTTAGTCAGAACGTTATAATATCATAAGAATAAATGGATTCATGATATAATACTCCAATGTACAGTATATACACCATATAAGAGTGAATTGGTGCATAACAACAATGAACCCTCAATAGAAATGTCAAATGTGATGAAATCCCTTATAAAGAAGGTATCCTTACATTAAGGATAAATCAATATCAAAATTATGTGTGACAAATATAAATACACCCAATATAATTGGATATTAAGTGTAAAACAATAAAAGGTCATTCACACATATTCAAAGGATGACATATTAAATGACTACATGTTGAACCCAAAGAAATCGAAATTGGGTTAAAAAGTTCCCTTGACAGCCTAACGGCATCAAATCAAAATGAGTTGATGAGAGATAAAAAGTGTATCTCATCAGTTGGACAGAAAATTTACATCAATAAGGGTATATGATAACATATCCCAACATAACAATATGTAAATGAAAAGACCCAACAAAAGAAGTCTTTTAAAAAAAGAAGAGGGTGAAAGGTCCCCTTACCGACTTGGGTAACTTTCGAAAAGTACACCCCATTGAAGAAGTGTCATACAATGAATATGTAAATACCCATAAATGGAATTATATTAAAAAAGGAGTGTAATAATGGGTATTACATAAACCACTCAAAGGATATTGTGGCAAATGTAGCATAAATCTCACGGGAATAAAAGTGAGATGAAACATCTCTTACGGAAACTCGGCAGCCTAACGGCGCCACTTAAAACTTCCAAAAAGGATTGATGAGAGAAAATAGGGTCTCTCATCATATTAACATAATAAGTACAGTGGGAGTAATATAAAATAAAATCCCATTCATAAGAAATATGAGCTTAAAAGGAATGACATAAAAGAGTGTACTTAAAAAGAAAGAGAGGTGTAGGATCCCTTACCTCGGGTCCGACTTGACTCGATCGTTCTTTAATCTCCTGAATAATAAACTTGAGTTAATTTTTACTTCCTTAAGAACCTTTTTCAAGTTCATTATTCCTTTTATACTACTTATTACCATGTCATAAACATTATGTAATAATTTAAGTTAATAATATTTGTTTTGCCGATATTTGGTTCTTAAGTCGAAAGTGGACTTCTTACAATTACATGTTGTTCGTGTGGCCAAATGTTTATTATATACAGAATTTTATTCATGATGTAGATATCATATATTTCATATATATCCAGTACATGCATGTATTTATAACATTACATAATCATTTAGAGGTAAGAAATGAAATGCACCGTTCATGGAGACGGTAAGCCGTACGTACGCATGAACGCTACATTCATTTCTATTTCGTATTTTATAGAATGGAATAATAATGATATAAAGGTATATTATAATTCCAGTATAATATCATATATAATATCTTATTTCCATCCTTTATACATCCCACATATGGTATTTAACGAATCAAATCACTTTAAGGGGGCGGTAGTCCGCACTTCCTTAAATGAAGATGTCGCGTATACCCATAATGGAAGCCATAACGGTACGACACAAATGAAAAATACAGAAGCATAAATAAAACATAAACATATTATATATCATATATAAAAATAGTGACATCATAATGGCCACCTTTGAAGGTGTTAAATGAGTATTGAACAATCATCGTTTCGGGAGGTAGAAATTCGCCATCCACGGAAACCGTATGTTCTTTAACCATTTGATGTAGTTGTGTGAGAGTGTAGCCCGAATAAATCTTATAACAACATCCTAGTATATTGAATATACTGGTTTTGTTACAAAAGAAATAAATAAAAAGAGTTTAGGGGGTTGGAGAAGCAAAATAAAATAAATGAACATGAGAGAATGAATTACCTTTAAAAGTGTAACTCCTTTTGATTTGAGCCTAAAGGCTTCCTTTGATAGGATTCTGCCCAAAGGGAATCCTCTAGGATGAGGAGAGGGATGTGTAGAGAGTACATGGTCAGGTGTTGGCCGAGCCAAAGGCTTTAGGAGTGTGTTAAATGAGGTAGAGGTGGGGGCCTTTTATAAGAGGAGAGGAGGGGCACTTTTGGAAAGTAAGGAAATATTACTTTATTTGAAAATGTGTTTCGGTTTTAAAAGGTCCCACATTGATATAATTCGTGTATAAGGTTATAAGGGTTCGTAATCCACCCATCCAATAAGTTTTGGACATGTGTAGTGCATAGATTTTACATTATCTTTCCATTTTATTTAAATCGTCAAATAATGATGTCATCACTGCATCATTATTATGTCATAAATAATTTAATTTATATAATGTCTAAAAATTATAAAAAAAACTACTATGATGTAGTAAATCTTTTTATCTTTCCAATGAATATTTATAATCAAAAATATGACTTGTATAACCCCACATAAAAATTGTTTTAGTAAAACATATCATGTTTGTGTCAATTATACTTTTACATTAAATAAAATGTTATTTATGTCATTTCCCAACCAAAGTGTCTCCATGGGGTCCCCAAGTTGTCCCATGGCTTGTCTTGGTCGGCCATGACTCACCCAATAGGTGTAGGACAAGTGTCATGGTGTTTTCACATTCTTATAATATCATTTTTACCTTAAATTACACTAATTACCTCTAATCGCGATTAAGAACATAATAAGTTACTATTCACCAAAAAATTATTATAATCTCATTGAACCACATTTTACTTCTTAATGACAACCATGTATGTCGGATTTTTGAAATTCAAAACACATTAGTGGTAAACTTTCATTTAACTGAAAAATCAGTTTGCTTGATTACCACTTAGTGGTTTCACTATTCATCAAAAATTGGAGTTTTTCAGAAAAATACCAAAACTTCACCCTAAGCTATATTTGATATTCCGAATTCAAAAATGAAGTCTGTTTTCAAAAATTCAAAACATATTATCCACATTAATTAATTTAATAATTAATTTCCGCTATCAGAGCAAATATCGTGTTTTTATAAAACAATAAGTATCAAAAGATTGACAATAGTTTAAGTCTGATTTCAAAGTGAAATTAATTCCAACGATCACTATTGGATTTAATAGTAAAAATATTTTCTAATTTCACTTTAAAAAGAATTCAAAATATAATCTAATCATATAAATAAATTAGATTAAAAAGAGGTTTTGAATTAAAATACAACATTTTACACTATTCATTAAAAAAATGAACATTATCGGAACGATACCAAAAATTTACACAAAGTAAATTTTGATGTCCCGATTCTTAAGAAGAGTTTTATTTGGTCCAATAGAATGTATAATAGTGAACAAAAATATATTTAATGATGGTTCGCCATCAAAAGGCGATAAGTGAACCTTTAGTGAAAACTAGGGAATATATGCCTAAATTTGAATTCTTTCCGTATTTTAAGCCTCTCTCCTTTATTGGATAAATGTAAAAACATATATAATCATATTTTAGTTATTTCTATCCATTCCCGCCAATACAATGGCTACATGTTAACTACCATTTTTAATAATATTATTAGAGTGCAACGTAAGATTCCCAAGAAACTCGTTGTTGCGTGTTGGGTACGCCATCGAGCATAGCGTCCCCTTTAAAGTCCTATTAATATTTTATTCACAAATAGGGATAAATATGAAAATGTAATATTCTTTATTTACCTGGGTTGTTACATCCTTCCCCCCTTTTGGGAATTTCATCCTCGCAATTTTAAAATTGCCCTTGGAAACATCCTTGAAAGTCCCACATCGGAACAAGAGTCGGTAAAACAATCTCTTTAAAATAAAGAAAGATAAGCACAGAGGTCACCCGAGTTAACCCATACTAGGATTCAATGTATGAAAATATGGACATGGAGGAAAAAACAAAGGGTCATGTTCTGATGGAGAGTGATAGAAAACATGTTTAGGAGAAAGTTAACCATGAGAAAATCACAAACTTGTGATGGGATAAACGGTATTCGATTCCCCAGTAGGAAAAGTTAATAGACAACATTTTTGTTTTAAGTTACTTTTTATTAAGGAATTTATTCATAAGGAAACATAATCACTTATCATATTGACTTTCAACTTTTATTAGATTCCTTACACAAACTCATATTTTCTCCAAAAGACGAGTATTTAGGAAGACTTGTTCACATTAAGAGTACTATAATCAACTTCTAGAGAATCACCTAATCCACAAAAGAGAACTATATACTTCCCATATCATTAGACCTTAACCATAACCAAAACCAAAAAGGTTAGTACAGGGTCAGATAATCCAGAAAAGGATAACCCTTTATAAAAAGAAAATCTATTCTTAATCTCCAAAATATGTCCAACAAAATCCAAAGTTCAACGAGGACCATCCGATAAACAAATTTGTCCATAAAAATTCCTCAAAGTAAACCAATCTAAGATTGAAACCCAAACATTTTAAGGATTTAGTCACATAGTCTTCCAAGTTAAATCGTAACATTTATCTCCAAACAACATCAGTTGCTCCTAAAGTCCCGTATTGAAAAGTAATTAAACTAATCACATATCCTCCATGATAGGTTAATCATTTTCATAAATAACCCAAAATCATCTTACTCCTAATTCATAAAATCATATAACTAGAAAGAATCATTCAAACTAACCAGGGACTTCACGTAGTCCAGTGGTAGGCGATAAATACCAGTCGCACTTTGGTTGTGGGTTCGACTCCCGCAGCTTTTTCCGACGCGACGGGTAGTCACACGGTCTGCGTGTTGTCCTTTTTCCAAAACTATATAATTCTTAAAACATTCCCCAAAATGAGAAAAAAATCTTCAAGAATAATCATAACATATTTTAACCTCAAGTTTATCTCATTCCTTTCATTTTCCATCATATCATAGAGTAACCCATAATTACCTAAAAATTAAGTATCATATAAACCCTAATGGTTACCTTAATAATTATTACCAAAATTTCCACATCGAGTTGGCCATCTCGTACATGATGCATTAGAGAACTCACCAAGGTTGAAGTGGTTGATCATGACTCCTTGATATTTGGTTTAGAACAACCACGAGTTTCCTCATTGAATCCTCCATTTTATATAGTATCTTAATCAGAGAACCACCACAGTTTCCTTCAAACCTGTTGTCTCTTTGGTGCCTGCTAGATCCATCCATTCACTAAAAATAGAAATGTCAGTGTGAGTATATCAACAAAACCATCATGTACTAATGAGGAAGGTAAACACTAAGATACACTTACTCATTCACATTATCTAAAACTAGGACTCTTTCTGAAATCCTAACCATTATGGTAATGTCACTTATGCTTAAAGAATACGCTAACCTCTAAAGTTATCTAAACCGACCTCTGATACCAACTATAAGGCCCCAGCCTTAAACCTTACTTAATCTTGAGTTATTACAAGATTACACATTGAGGATCTTTTTAGGTTTAGAGTTTTAGAGAATTAGATCATGAAACATTCATTACATTCCACATTTAAACAAAGTGGTTACATAAAATACAATCTTCATTCTTCCCATCAACGGAAACCTACTTAAAATTAAACACATATTCTTTCTTGACACATCCCTGACACTATCATCACATCATGTACCTTTCCCTTGACCTGTGAAAAACATTTCAAAAACTTGGGATGAGCATAAAAAGCTCAGTAAGGGTTATAAAAATATGGAAAGGAAACATGTGTTCATATATACATAAGAATGAAATCATACTTTACCCATAAAACAAAGGCACTTTGATACCTCATCAAACCATGAATAAATCATAGAAATCATAAGACAAAAAGGTAACCTGAGGCATTCATAACATTCTTACGTAGGGAGTAACCCTCTTGGTTACGTTTGGAATACCCATCACAGTATATTCCCTAAATCTCTTCGGAGAAACCTTAACGTTTCACTCCTTCGCGTTACCCAATGCATTGGAGAGCTATATCGGGCTCACCCGCCCTTAGTTTATCACGGAACCACCCGTTTTCATAACAATTCCCAAGAACCATAACATAAATGTATCACATAAAACATGCATAAAGGAAACATAACATTTCCACATTTCAATCACAATATAACATTTCAGTATATTGAAATAATGAATCCATTCAAAAAGAAACCATTTCCAAAACCATTTAAAACATTTAATAAAGAGATTTTTTAATCAAAGTGTCCCATTCCACCTTGATGATTAAAATTTTAATCCATTAATATCCATATATATAACTCCTTAAAACCATTTTGAATGCATGGATATTAATAAGAACAAATGATTAAAACATTTAAAACGATATTTCGGTTAAAGGGGTTTTACCAAAATTAGAGACACTTGAATACAATAATTGAGGAATAAAATATAGTCAGAACGTTATAATATCATGAGAATAAATGGATTCATGATATAATACTCCAATGTACAGTATATACACCATATAAGAGTGAATTGGTGCATAACAACAATGAACCCTCAATAGAAATTTCAAATGTGATGAAATCCCTTTTAAAGAAGGTATCCTTACATTAAGGATAAATCAATATCAAAATTATGTGTGAAAAATATAAATACACCCAATATAATTGGATATTAAGTGTAAAACAATAAAAGGTCATTCACACATATTCAAAGGATGACATATTAAATGACTACATGTTGAACCCAAAGAAATCGAAATTGGGTTAAAAAGTTCCCTTGACAGCCTAACGGCATCAAATCAAAATGAGTTGATGAGAGATAAAAAGTGTATCTCATCAGTTGGACAGAAAATTTACATCAATAAGGGTATATGATAACATATCCCAACATAACAATATGTAAATGAAAAGACCCAACAAAAGAAGTCTTTTAAAAAAAGAAGAGGGTGAAAGGTCCCCTTACCGACTTGGGTAACTTTCGAAAAGTACACCCCATTGAAGAAGTGTCATACAATGAATATGTAAATACCCATAAATGGAATTATATAAAAAAAGGAGTGTAATAATGGGTAGTACATAAACCACTCAAAGGATATTGTGGCAAATGTAGCATAAATCTCACGGGAATAAAAGTGAGATGAAACATCTCTTACGGAAACTCGGCAGCCTAACGGCGCCACTTAAAACTTCCAAAAAGGATTGATGAGAGAAAATAGGGTCTCTCATCATATTAACATAATAAGTACAGTGGGAGTAATATAAAATAAAATCTCATTCATAAGAAATATGAGCTTAAAAGGAATGACATAAAAGAGTGTACTTAAAAAGAAAGAGAGGTGTAGGATCCCTTACCTCGGGTCCGACTTGACTCGATCGTTCTTTAATCTCCTGAATAATAAACTTGAGTTAATTTTTACTTCCTTAAGAACCTTTTTCAAGTTAATTATTCCTTTTATACTACTTATTACCATGTCATAAACATTATGTAATCATTTAAGTTAATAATATTTGTTTTGCCGATATTTGGTTCTTAAGTCGAAAGTGGACTTCTTACAATTACATGTTGTTCGTGTGGCCAAATGTTTATTATATACAGAATTTTATTCATGATGTAGATATCATATATTTCATATATATCCAGTACATGCATGTATTTATAACATTACATAATCATTTAGAGGTAAGAAATGAAATGCACCGTTCATGGATACGGTAAGCCGTACGTACGCATGAACGCTACATTCATTTCTATTTCGTATTTTATAGAATGGAATAATAATTATATAAAGGTATATTATAATTCCAGTATAATATCATATATAATATCTTATTTCCATCCTTTATACATCCCACATATGGTATTTAACGAATCAAATCACTTTAAGGGGGCGGTAGTCCGCACTTCCTTAAATGAAGATGTCGCGTATACCCATAATGGAAGCCATAACGGTACGACACAAATGAAAAATACAGAAGCATAAATAAAACATAAACATATTATATATCATATATAAAAATAGTGACATCATAATGGCCACCTTTGAAGGTGTTAAATGAGTATTTAACAATCATCGTTTCGGGAGGCAAAAATTCGCCATCCACGGAAACCGTATGTTCTTTAACCATTTGATGTAGTTGTGTGAGAGTGTAGCTCGAATAAATCTTATAACAACATCCTAGTATATTTAATATACTGGTTTTGTTACAAAAGAAATAAATAAAAAGAGTTTAGGGGGTTGGAGAAGCAAAATAAAACAAATGAACATGAGAGAATGAATTACCTTTAAAAGTGTAACTCCTTTTGATTTGAGCCTAAAGGCTTCCTTTGATAGGATTCTGCCCAAAGGGAATCCTCTAGGATGAGGAGAGGGATGTGTAGAGAGTACATGGTCAGGTGTTGGCCGAGCCAAAGGCTTTAGGAGTGTGTTAAATGAGGTAGAGGTGGGGGCCTTTTATAAGAGGAGAGGAGGGGCACTTTTGGAAAGTAAGGAAATATTACTTTATTTGAAAATGTGTTTCGGTTTTAAAAAGTCCCACATTGATATAATTCGTGTATAAGGTTATAAGGGTTCTAAATCCACCCATACAATAAGTTTTGGACATGTGTAGTGCATAGGTTTTACATTATCTTTCCATTTTATTTAAATCGTCAAATAATGATGTCATCACTGCATCATTATTATGTCATAAATAATTTAATTTATATAATGTCTAAAAATTATAAAAAAAACTACTATGATGTAGGAAATCTTTTTATCTTTCCAATTAATATTTATAATCAAAAATATGACTTGTATAACCCCACATAAAAATTGTTTTAGTAAAACATATCATGTTTGTGTCAATTATACTTTTACATTAAATAAAATGTTATTTATGTCATTTCCCAACCAAAGTGTCTCCATGGGGTCCCCAAGTTGGCCCATGGCTTGTCTTGGTCGGCCATGACTCACCCAATAGGTGTAGGACAAGTGTCATGGTGTTTTCACATTCTTATAATATCATTTTTACCTTAAATTACACTAATTACCTCTAATCGCGATTAAGAACATAATAAGTTACTATTCACCAAAAAATTATTATAATCCCATTGAACCACATTTTACTTCTTAATGACAACCATGTATGTCGGATTTTTGAAATTCAAAACACATTAGTGGTAAACTTTCATTTAACTGAAAAATCAGTTTGCTTGATTACCACTTAGTGGTTTCACTATTCATCAAAAATTGGAGTTTTTCAGAAAAATACCAAAACTTCACCCTAAGCTATATTTGATATTCCGAATTCAAAAATGAAGTCTGTTTTAAAAAATTCAAAACATATTATTCACATTAATTAATTTAATAATTAATTCCCGCTATCAGAGCAAATATCGTGTTTTTATAAAACAATAAGTATCAAAAGGTTGACAATAGTTTAAGTCTGATTTCAAAGTGAAATTAATTCCAACGATCACTATTGGATTTAATAGTAAAAATATTTTCTAATTTCACTTTAAAACGAATTCAAAATATAATCTAATCATATAAATAAATTAGATTAAAAAGAGGTTTTGAATTAAAATACAACATTTTACACTATTCATTAAAAAAAATGAACATTATCAGAACGATACCAAAAATTTACACAAAGTAAATTTTGATGTCCCGATTCTTAAGAAGAGTTTTATTTGGTCCAATAGAATGTATAATAGTGAACAAAACTATATTTAATGATGGTTCGCCATCAAAAGGCGATAAGTGAACCTTTAGTGAAAACTCGGGAATATATGCCTAAATTTGAATTCTTTCCGTATTTTAAGCCTCTATCCTTTATTGGATAAATGTAAAAACATATATAATCATATTTTAGTTATTTCTATCCATTCCCGCCAATAAAATGGCTACATGTTAACTACCATTTTTAATAATATTATTAGAGTGCAACGTAAGATTCCCAAGAAACTCGTTGTTGCGTGTTGGGTACGCCATCGAGCATAGCGTCCCCTTTAAAGTCCTATTAATATTTTATTCACAAATAGGGATAAATATGAAAATGTAATATTCTTTATTTACCTGGGTTGTTACATCCTTCCCCCCTTTTGGGAACTTCATCCTCGCAATTTTAAAATTGCGCTTGGAAACATCCTTGAAAGTCCCCCATCGGAACAAGAGTCGGTAAAACAATCTCTTTAAAATAAAGAAAGATAAGCACAGAGGTCACCCGAGTTAACCCATACTAGGATTCAATGTATGAAAATATGGACATGGAGGAAAAAACAAAGGGTCATGTTCTGATGGAGAGTGATAGAAAACATGTTTAGGAGAAAGTTAACCATGAGAAAATCACAAACTTGTGATGGGATAAACGGTATTCGATTCCCCAGTAGGAAAAGTTAATAGACAACATTTTTGTTTTAAGTTACTTTTTATTAAGGAATTTATTCATAAGGAAACATAATCACTTATCATATTGACTTTCAACTTTTATTAGATTCCTTACACAAACTCATATTTTCTCCAAAAGACGAGTATTTAGGAAGACTTGTTCACATTAAGAGTACTATAATCAACTTCTAGAGAATCACCTAATCCACAAAAGAGAACTATATACTTCCCATATCATTAGACCTTAACCATAACAAAAACCAAAAAGGTTAGTACAGGGTCAGATAATCCAGAAAAGGATAACCCTTTATAAAAAGAAAATCTATTCTTAATCTCCAAAATTTGTCCAACAAAATCCAAAGTTCAACGAGGACCATCCGATAAACAAATTTGTCCATAAAAATTCCTCAAAGTAAACCAATCTAAGATTGAAACCCAAACATTTTAAGGATTTAGTCACATAGTCTTCCAAGTTAAATCGTAACATTTATCTCCAAACAACATCAGTTGCTCCTAAAGTCCCGTATTGAAAAGTAATTAAACTAATCACATATCCTCCATGATAGGTTAATCATTTTCATAAATAACCCAAAATCATCTTACTCCTAATTCATAAAATCATATAACTAGAAAGAATCATTCAAACTAACCAGGGACTTCACGTAGTCCAGTGGTAGGCGATAAATACCAGTCGCACTTTGGTTGTGGGTTCGACTCCCGCAGCTTTTTCCGACGCGACGGGTAGTCACACGGTCTGCGTGTTGTCCTTTTTCCAAAACTATATAATTCTTAAAACATTCCCCAAAATGAGAAAAAAATCTTCAAGAATAATCATAACATATTTTAACCTCAAGTTTATCTCATTCCTTTCATTTTCCATCATATCATAGAGTAACCCATAATTACCTAAAAATTAAGTATCATATAAACCCTAATGGTTACCTTAATAATTATTACCAAAATTTCCACATCGAGTTGGCCATCTCGTACATGATGCATTAGAGAACTCACCAAGGTTGAAGTGGTTGATCATGACTCCTTGATATTTGGTTTAGAACAACCACGAGTTTCCTCATTGAATCCTCCATTTTATATAGTATCTTAATCAGAGAACCACCACAGTTTCCTTCAAACCTGTTGTCTCTTTGGTGCCTGCTAGATCCATCCATTCACTAAAAATAGAAATGTCAGTGTGAGTATATCAACAAAACCATCATGTACTAATGAGGAAGGTAAACACTAAGATACACTTACTCATTCACATTATCTAAAACTAGGACTCTTTCTGAAATCCTAACCATTATGGTAATGTCACTTATGCTTAAAGAATACGCTAACCTCTAAAGTTATCTAAACCGACCTCTGATACCAACTATAAGGCCCCAGCCTTAAACCTTACTTAATCTTGAGTTATTACAAGATTACACATTGAGGATCTTTTTAGGTTTAGAGTTTTAGAGAATTAGATCATGAAACATTCATTACATTCCACATTTAAACAAAGTGGTTACATAAAAGACAATCTTCATTCTTCCCATCAACGGAAACCTATTTAAAATTAAACACAGATTCTTTCTTGACACATCCTTGACACTATCATCACATCATGTACTTTTCCCTTGACCTGTGAAAAACATTTCAAAAACTTGGGATGAGCATAAAAAGCTCAGTAAGGGTTATAAAAATATGGAAAGAAAACATGAGTTCATATATACATAAGAATGAAATCATACTTTACCCATAAAACAAAGGCACTTTCATACCTCATCAAACCATGAATAAATCATAGAAATCATAAGACAAAAAGGTAACTTGAGGCATTCATAACATTCTTACGTAGGGAGTAACCCTATTGTTTACGTTTGGAATACCCATCACAGTATATTCCCTAAATCTCTTCGGAGAAACCTTGACGTTTCACTCCTTCGCGTTACCCAATGCATTGGAGAGCTATATCGGGCTCACCCGCCCTTAGTTTATCACGGAACCACCCGTTTTCATAACAATTCCCAAGAACCATAACATAAATGTATCACATAAAACATGCTTAAAGGAAATATAACATTTCCACATTTCAATCACAATATAACATTTCAGTATATTGAAATAATGAATCCATTCAAAAAGAAACCATTTCCAAAACCATTTAAAACATTTAATAAAGAGATTTTTGAATCAAAGTGTCCCATAACACCTTGAAGCTTAAAATTTTAAACCATTAATATCCATATATATAAATCCTTAAAACGATTTTGAAAGCATGGATATTAATAAGAACAAATGATTAAAACATTTAAAACGATATTTCGGTTAAAGGGGTTTTACCAAAATTAGAGACACTTGAATACAATAATTGAGGAATAACATTTAGTTAGAACATTATAATATCATGAGAATAAATGGATTCATGATATAATACTCCAAAGTACAGTATATACACCATATAAGAGTGAATTGGTACATAAAAACAATGAACCCTCAATAGAAATGTCAAATGTGATGAAATCCCTTATAAAGAAGGTATCCTTAAATTAAGGATAAATCAATATCAAAATTATGTGTGACAAATATAAATACACCCAATATAATTGGATATTAAGTGTAAAACAATAAAAGTTCATTCACACATATTCAAAGGATGACATATTCAATGACTACATGTTGAACCCAAAGAAATCGAAATTGGGTTAAAAAGTTCCCTTGACAGCCTAACGGCATCACATCAAAATGAGTTGATGAGAGATAAAAAGTGTATCTCATCACATGGACATAAAATTTACATCAATAAGGGTATATGATAACATATCCCAACATAACAATATGTAAATTAAAAGACCCAACAAAAGAAGTCTTTTAAAAAAAGAAGAGGGTGAAAGGTCCCCTTACCGACTTGGGTAACTTTCGAAAAGTACACCCCATTGAAGAAGTGTCATACAATGAATATGTAAATACCCATAAATGGAATTATATTAAAAAAGGAGTGTAATAATGGGTAGTACATAAACCACTCAAAGGATATTGTGGCAAATGTAGCATAAATCTCACGGGAATAAAAGTGAGATGAAACATCTCTTACGGAAACTCGGCAGCCTAACGGCGCCACTTAAAACTTCCAAAAAGGATTGATGAGAGAAAATAGGGTCTCTCATCATATTAACATAATAAGTACAGTGGGAGTAATATAAAATAAAATCCCATTCATAAGAAAGATGAGCTTAAAAGGAATGACATAAAAGAGTGTACTTAAAAAGAAAGAGAGGTGTAGGATCCCTTACCTCGGGTCCGACTTGACTCGATCGTTCTTTAATCTCCTGAATAATAAACTTGAGTTAATTTTTACTTCCTTAAGAACCTTTTTCAAGTTCATTATTCCTTTTATACTACTTATTACCATGTCATAAACATTATGTAATCATTTAGGTTAATAATATTTGTTTTGCCGATATTTGGTTCTTAAGTCGAAAGTGGACTTCTTACAATTACATGTTGTTCGTGTGGACAAATGTTTATTATATACAGAATTTTATTCATGATGTAGATATCATATATTTCATATATATCCAGTACATGCATGTATTTATAACATTACATAATCATTTAGAGGTAAGAAATGAAATGCACCGTTCATGGAGACGGTAAGCCGTACGTACGCATGAACGCTACATTCATTTCTATTTCGTATTTTATAGAATGGAATAATAATGATATAAAGGTATATTATAATTCCACTATAATATCATATATAATATCTTATTTCCATCCTTTATACATCCCACATATGGTATTTAACGAATCAAATCACTTTAAGGGGGTGGTAGTCCACACTTCCTTAAATGAAGATGTCGCGTATACCCATAATGGAAGCCATAACGGTACGACACAAATGAAAAATACAGAAGCATAAATAAAACATAAACATATTATATATCATATATAAAAATAGTGACATCATAATGGCCACCTTTGAAGGTGTTAAATGAGTATTGAACAATCATCGTTTCGGGAGGCAGAAATTCGCCATCCACGGAAATCGTATGCTCTTTAACCATTTGATGTAGTTGTGTGAGAGTGTAGCTCGAATAAATCTTATAACAACATCCTAGTATATTGAAGATACTGGTTTTGTTACAAAAGAAATATATAAAAAGAGTTTAGGGGGTTGGAGAAGCAAAATAAAACAAATGAACATGAGAGAATGAATTACCTTTAAAAGTGTAACTCCTTTTGATTTGAGCCTAAAGGCTTCCTTTGATAGGATTCTGCCCAAAGGGAATCCTCTAGGATGAGGAGAGAGATGTGTAAAGAGTACATGGTCAGCTGTTGGCCGAGCCAAAGGCTTTAGGAGTGTGTTAAATGAGGTAGAGGTGGGGGCCTTTTATAAGAGGAGAGGAGGGGCACTTTTGGAAAGTAAGGAAATATTACTTTATTTGAAAATGTGTTTCGGTTTTAAAAGGTCCCACATTGATATAATTCGTTTATAAGGTTATAAGGGTTCGAAATCCACCCATCCAATAAGTTTTGGACATGTGTAGTGCATAGATTTTACATTATCTTTCCATTTTATTTAAATCGTCAAATAATGATGTCATCACTGCATCATTATTATGTCATCAATAATTTAATTTATATAATGTCTAAAAATTATAAAAAAAACTACTATGATGTAGGAAATCTTTTTATCTTTCCAATGAATATTTATAATCAAAAATATGACTTGTATAACCCCACATAAAAATTGTTTTAGTAAAACATATCATGTTTGTGTCAATTATACTTTTACATTAAATAAAATGTTATTGATGTCATTTCCCAACCAAAGTGTCTCCATGGGGTCCCCAAGTTGGCCCATGGCTTGTCTTGGTCGGCCATGACTCACCCAATAGGTGTAGGACAAGTGTCATGGTGTTTTCACATTCTTATAATATCATTTTTACCTTAAATTACACTAATTACCTCTAATCGCGATTAAGAACATAATAAGTTACTATTCACCAAAAAATTATTATAATCTCATTGAACCACATTTTACTTCTTAATGACAACCATGTATGTCGGATTTTTGAAATTCAAAACACATTAGTGGTAAAATTTCATTTAACTGAAAAATCAGTTTGCTTGATTACCACTTAGTGGTTTCACTATTCATCAAAAATTGGAGTTTTTCAGAAAAATACCAAAACTTCACCCTAAGCTATATTTGATATTCCGAATTCAAAAATGAATTCTGTTTTAAAAAATTCAAAACATATTATTCACATTAATTAATTTAATAATTAATTCCCGCTATCAGAGCAAATATCGTGTTTTTATAAAACAATAAGTATCAAAAGATTGACAATAGTTTAAGTCTGATTTCAAAGTGAAATTAATTCCAACGATCACTATTGGATTTAATAGTAAAAATATTTTCTAATTTCACTTTAAAACGAATTCAAAATATAATCTAATCATATAAATAAATTATATTAAAAAGAGGTTTTGAATTAAAATACAACATTTTACACTATTCATTAAAAAAATGAACATTATCGGAACGATACCAAAAATTTACACAAAGTAAATTTTGATGTCCCGATTCTTAAGAAGAGTTTTATTTGGTCCAATAGAATGTATAATAGTGAACAAAACTATATTTAATGATGGTTCGCCATCAAAAGGCGATAAGTGAACCTTTAGTGAAAACTAGGGAATATATGCCTAAATTTGAATTCTTTCCGTATTTTAAGCCTCTATCCTTTATTGGATAAATGTAAAAACATATATAATCATATTTTAGTTATTTCTATCCATTCCCGCCAATACAATGGCTACATGTTAACTACCATTTTTAATAATATTATTAGAGTGCAACGTAAGATTCCCAAGAAACTCGTTGTTGCGTGTTGGGTACGCCATCGAGCATAGCGTCCCCTTTAAAGTCCTATTAATATTTTATTCACAAATAGGGATAAATATGAAAATGTAATATTCTTTATTTACCTGGGTTGTTACATCCTTCCCCCCTTTTTGGAATTTCATCCTCGCAATTTTAAAATTGCGCTTGGAAACATCCTTGAAAGTCCCACATCGGAACAAGAGTCGGTAAAACAATCTCTTTAAAATAAAGAAAGATAAGCACAGAGGTCACCCGAGTTAACCCATACTAGGATTCAAAGTATGAAAATATGGACATGGAGGAAAAAACAAAGGGTCATGTTCTGATGGAGAGTGATAGAAAACATGTTTAGGAGAAAGTTAACCATGAGAAAATCACAAACTTGTGATGGGATAAACGGTATTCGATTCCCCGGTAGGAAAAGTTAATAGACAACATTTTTGTTTTAAGTTACTTTTTATTGAGGAATTTATTCATAAGGAAACATAATCACTTATCATATTGACTTTCAACTTTTATTAGATTCCTTACACAAACTCATATTTTCTCCAAAAGACGAGTATTTAGGAAGACTTGTTCACATTAAGAGTACTATAATCAACTTCTAGAGAATCACCTAATCCACAAAAGAGAACTATATACTTCCCATATCATTAGACCTTAACCATAACCAAAACCAAAAAGGTTAGTACAAGGTCAGATAATCCAGAAAAGGATAACCCTTTATAAAAAGAAAATCTATTCTTAATCTCCAAAATTTGTCCAACAAAATCCAAAGTTCAACGAGGACCATCCGATAAACAAATTTGTCCATAAAAATTCCTCAAAGTAAACCAATCTAAGATTGAAACCCAAACATTTTAAGGATTTAGTCACATAGTCTTCCAAGTTAAATCGTAAAATTTATCTCCAAACAACATAAGTTGCTCCTAAAGTCCCGTATTGAAAAGTAATTAAACTAATCACATATCCTCCATGATAGGTTGATCATTTTCATAAATAACCCAAAATCATCTTACTCCTAATTCATAAAATCATATAACTAGAAATAATCATTCAAACTAACCAGGGACTTCACGTAGTCCAGTGGTAGGCGATAAATACCAGTCGCACTTTGGTTGTGGGTTCGACTCCCGTAGCTTTTTCCGACGCGACGGGTAGTCACACGGTCTGCGTGTTGTCCTTTTTCCAAAACTATATAATTCTTAAAATATTCCCCAAAATGAGAAAAAAATCTTCAAGAATAATCATAACATATTTTAACCTCAAGTTTATCTCATTCCTTTCATTTTCCATCATATCATAGAGTAACCCATAATTACCTAAAAATTAAGTATCATATAAACCCTAATGGTTACCTTAATAATTATTACCAAAATTTCCACATCGAGTTGGCCATCTCGTACATGATGCATTAGAGAACTCACCAAGGTTGAAGTGGTTGATCATGACTCCTTGATATTTGGTTTAGAACAACCACGAGTTTCCTCATTGAATCCTCCATTTTATATAGTATCTTAATCAGAGAACCTCCACAGTTTCCTTCAAACCTGTTGTCTCTTTGGTGCCTGCTAGATCCATCCATTCACTAAAAATAGAAATGTCAGTGTGAGTATATCAACAAAACCATCATGTACTAATGAGGAAGGTAAACACTAAGATACACTTACTCATTCACATTATCTAAAACTAGGACTCTTTCTGAAATCCTAACCATTATGGTAATGTCACTTATGCTTAAAGAATACGCTAACCTCTAAAGTTATCTAAACCGACCTCTGATACCAACTATAAGGCCCCAGCCTTAAACCTTACTTAATCTTGAGTTATTACAAGATTACACATTGAGGATCTTTTCAGGTTTAGAGTTTTAGAGAATTAGATCATGAAACATTCATTACATTCCACATTTAAACAAAGTGGTTACATAAAAGACAATCTTCATTCTTCCCATCAACGGAAACCTATTTAAAATTAAACATAGATTCTTTCTTGACACATCCTTGACACTATCATCACATCATGTACCTTTCCCTTGACCTGTGAAAAACATTTCAAAAACTTGGGATGAGCATAAAAAGCTCAGTAAGGGTTATAAAAATATGGAAAGAAATCATGAGTTCATATATACATAAGAATGAAATCATACTTTACCCATAAAACAAAGGCACTTTCATACCTCATCAAACCATGAATAAATCATAGAAATCATAAGACAAAAAGGTAACTTGAGGCATTCATAACATTCTTACGTAGGGAGTAACCCTATTGGTTACGTTTGGAATACCCATCACAGTATATTCCCTAAATCTCTTCGGAGAAACCTTGACGTTTCACTCCTTCCCGTTACCCAATGCATTGGAGAGCTATATCGGGCTCACCCGCCCTTAGTTTATCACGGAACCACCCGTTTTCATAACAATTCCCAAGAACCATAACATAAATGTATCACATAAAACATGCTTAAAGGAAACATAACATTTCCACATTTCAATCACAATATAACATTTCAGTATATTGAAATAATGAATCCATTCAAAAAGAAACCATTTCCAAAACCATTTAAAACATTTAATAAAGAGATTTTTGAATCAAAGTGTCCCATAACACCTTGAAGCTTAAAATTTTAAACCATTAATATCCATATATATAAATCCTTAAAACGATTTTGAAAGCATGGATATTAATAAGAACAAATGATTAAAACATTTAAAACGATATTTCGGTTAAAGGGGTTTTACCAAAATTAGAGACACTTGAATACAATAATTGAGGAATAACATTTAGTTAGAACATTATAATATCATGAGAATAAATGGATTCATGATATAATACTCCAAAGTACAGTATATACACCATATAAGAGTGAATTGGTACATAAAAACAATGAACCCTCAATAGAAATGTCAAATGTGATGAAATCCCTTATAAAGAAGGTATCCTTAAATTAAGGATAAATCAATATCAAAATTATGTGTGACAAATATAAATACACCCAATATAATTGGATATTAAGTGTAAAACAATAAAAGTTCATTCACACATATTCAAAGGATGACATATTCAATGACTACATGTTGAACCCAAAGAAATCGAAATTGGGTTAAAAAGTTCCCTTGACAGCCTAACGGCATCACATCAAAATGAGTTGATGAGAGATAAAAAGTGTATCTCATCACTTGGACATAAAATTTACATCAATAAGGGTATATGATAACATATCCCAACATAACAATATGTAAATTAAAAGACCCAACAAAAGAAGTCTTTTAAAAAAAGAAGAGGGTGAAAGGTCCCCTTACAGACTTGGGTAACTTTCGAAAAGTACACCCCATTGAAGAAGTGTCATACAATGAATATGTAAATAGACATAAATGGAATTATATTACAAAAGGAGTATAATAATGGGTAGTACATAAACCACTCAAAGAAAATTGTGGCAAATTTAGCATAAATCTCACGGGAATAAAAGTTAGATGAAACATCTCTTACGGAAACTCGGCAGCCTAACGGCGCCACTTAAAACTTCCAAAAAGGATTGATGAGAGGAAATAGGGTCTCTCATCATATTAACATAATAAGTACAGTGGGATTAATATAAAATAACATCCCAGTCATAAGAAAGATGAGCTTAAAAGGAATGACATAAAAGAGTGTACTTAAAAAGAAAAAGAGGTGTAGGATCCCTTACCTCGGGTCCGACTTGACTCGATCGTTCTTTAATCTCCTGAATAATAAAATTGAGTTAATTTTTACTTCCTTAAGATCCTTTTTCAAGTTCATTATTCCTTTTATACCACTTATTACCATGTCATAAACATTATGTAATCATTTAAGTTAATAATATTTGTTTTGCCGATATTTGGTTCTTAGGTCGAAAGTGGACTTCTTACAATTACAAGTTGTTCGTGTGGCCAAATGTTTATTATATCCAGAATTTTATTCATGATGTAGATATCATATATTTCATATATATCCAGTACATGCATGCATTTATAACATTACATAATCATTTAGAGGTAAGAAATGAAATACACCGTTCATGCAGACGGTAAGCCGTACGTACGCATGAACGCTACTTTCATTTCTATTTCGTATTTTATAGAATGGATTATTAATTATATAAAGGTATATTATAATTCCAGTATAATATCATATATAATATCATATTTCCATCCTTCATACATCCCACATATGGTATTTAACGAATCAAATCACTTTGAGGGGGCGGTAGTCCGCACTTCCTTAAATGAAGATATCGCGTATACCCATAATGGAAGCCATAAAGTTAAGACACAAATGAAAAATACAGAAGCCTAAATAAAACATAAACATATTATATATCATATATAAAAATAGTGACATCATAATGGCCACCTTTGAAGGTGTTAAATGAGTATTGAACAATCATCATTTCGGGAGGTAGAAATTCGCCATCCACGGAAACCGTATGTTCTTTAACCATTTGATGTAGTTGTGTGAGAGTGTAGCTTGAATAAATCTTATAACAACATCTTAGTATATTTAAGATACTGGTGTTTTTACAAAAGAAATAAATAAAAAGAGTTTAGGGGGTTGGAGAAGCAAAATAAAACAAATGAACATGAGAGAATAAATTACCTTTAAAAGTGTAACTTCTTTTGATTTGAGCCTAAAGGCTTCCTTTGAAAGGATTCTTCCCAAAGGGAATCCTCTAGGATGAGGAGAGGGATGTGGAGAGAGTACATGGGCAGGGGTTGGCCGATCCAAAGGCTTTTGGAGTGTGTTAAATGAGGTAGAGGTGGGGGCCTTTTATAAGAGGAGAGGAGGGGCACATTTGGAAAGTAAGGAAATGTTACTTTATTTGAAAATGTGTTTCGGTTTTAAAAGGTCCCACATTGATATAATTCGTGTATATGGTTATAAGTGTTCAAAATCCACCCATCCAATAAGTTTTGGACATGTGTAGTTCATAGATTTTACATTATCTTTCCATTTTATTTAAATCGTCAAATAATGATGTCATCACTGCATCATTATTATGTCATAAATAATTTAATTTATTTAATGTCTAAAAATTATAAAAAAACTAATATGATGTAGGAAATCTTTTTATCTTTCCAAAGAATATTTATAATAAAAAATATGACTTGTATAGCCCCACATAAAAATTGTTTTAGTAAAACATATCATGTTTGTGTCAATTTTACTTTTACATTAAATAAAATGTTATTTATGTCATTTCCCAACCAAAGTGACTCCATGGGGTCCCCAAGTTGGCCCATGGCTTGTCTTGGTCGGCCATGACTCACCCAATAGGTGTAGGACAAGTGTCATGGTGTTTTCACATTCTTATAATATCATTTTTACCTTAAATTACACTAATTACCTCTAATCGCGATTAAGAACTTAATAAGTTACTATTCACCAAAAAATTATTATAATCTCATTGAACCACGTTTTACATCTTAATGAAAACCATGTATGTCGGATTTTTGAAATTCAAAACACATTATTGGTAAACTTTCATTTAACGGAAAAATCAGTTTGCTTGATTACCACTTAGTGGTTTCACTATTCATCAAAAATTGGAGTTTTTCAGAAAATACCGAAACTTCACCCTAAGCTATATTTGATATTCCGAATTCAAAAATGAAGTCTGTTTTACTAAATTCAAAACATATTATTCACATTAATTAATTTAATAATTAATTCCCGCTGTTAGAGCAAATAGCGAGTTTTTATAAAACAATAAGTATCAAAAGATTGACACTAGTTTAAGTCTGATTTCAAAGTGAAATTAATTCCAACGACCACTATTGGATTTAATGGTAAAAATATTTTCTAATTTCACTTTAAAACCAATTCAAAATATAATCTAATCATATAAATAAATTAGATTAAAAAAAGGTTTTGAATTAAAATACAACATTTTACACTATTCATTAAAAAAATGAACATTATCAGAAAGATACCAAAAATTTACACAAAGTAAATTTTGATGTCCCGATTCTTAAGAAGAGTTTTATTTGGTCCAATAGAATGTATAAGAGTGAAAAAACTATATTTATTGATGGTTCGCCATCAAAAGGCGATAAGTGAACCTTTAGTGAAAACTAGGGCATATATGCCTAAAATTGAATTCTTTCCGTATTTTAAGACTCTATCCTTTATTGGATAAAGGTAAAAACATATATAATCATATTTTAGTTATTTCTATCCATTCACGCCAATAAAACGACTACATGTTAAGTACCATTTTAAATAATATTATTAGAGTGCAACGTAAGATTCCCAAGAAACTCGTTCTTGCGTGTTGGGTACGCCATCGAGCATAGCGTCCCCTTTAAAGTCATATTAATATTTTATTCACAATAGGGATAAATATGAAAATGTAATATTCTTTATTTACCTGGGGTGTTACATCCTTCCCCCCTTTTTGGAATTGCGTCCTCGCAATTTTAAAATTGCGCTTCGAAACATCCTTGAAAGTCCCACATCGGAACAAGAGTCGGTAAAACAATCTCTTTAAAATATAGAAAGATAAGCACAGAGGTCACCCGAGTTAACCCATACTAGGATTCCAAGTATAAAAATATGGAAATGGAGGAAAAAACAAAGGGTCATGTTCTGATGGAGAGTGATAAAAAACATGTTTAGGAGAAAGTTAACCATGAGAAAATCACAAACATGTGATGGGTTAAACGGTATTCGATTCCCCAGTAGGAAAAGTTAATAGACAACATTTTTGTTTTAAGTTACTTTTTATTGAGGAATTTATTCATAAGGAAACATAATCACTTATCATATTTACTTTCGAATTTTATTAGATTCCTTAAACAAACTCATATTTTCTCCAAAAGAAGAGTATTTAGGAAGACTTGTTCACATAAAGAGTACTATAATCAACTTCTATAGAATCACCTAATCCACAAAAGAGAACTATATACTTCCCATATCATTAGACCTTAACCATAACCAAAACCAAAAAGGTTAGTACAAGGTCAGATAATCCAGAAAAGGATATCCCTTTATAAAAAGAAAATCTATTCTTAATCTCCAAAATTTGTCCAACAAAATCCAAAGTTCAACGAGGACCATCTGATAAACAAATTTGTCCATAAAAATTCCTCAAAGTAAACCAATCTAAGATTGAAACCCAGACATTTTAAGGATTTAGTCACATAGTCTACCAAGTTAAATCGTAACATTTATCTCCAAACAACATCAGTTGCTCCTAAAGTCCCGTATTGAAAAGTAATTAACCTAATCACATATCCCCCGTGATAGGTTAATCATTTTCATAAATAACCCAAAATCATCTTACTCCTAATTCATAAAATCATATAACCAGAAAGAATCATTCAAACTAACCAGGGACTTCACGTAGTCCAGTGGTAGGAGATAAATACCAGTCGCACTTTGGTTGTGGGTTCGATTCCCGCAGCTTTGTCCGACGCGACGGGTAGTCACACGGTCTGCGTGTTGTCCTTTTTCCAAAACTATATAATTCTTAAAACATTCCCCAAAATGAGAAAAAAATCTTCAAGAATAATCATAACATATTTGAACCTCAAGTTTATCACATTCCTTTCATTTTCCATCATATCATAGAGTAACCCATAATTACCTAAAAATTAAGTATCATATAAACCCTAATGGTTAACTTAATAATTATTACCTGAATTTCCACATCGAGTTGGCCATCTCGTACATGATGCATTAGAGAACTCACCAATGTTGAAGTGGTTGATCATGACTCCTTGATATTTGGTTTAGAACAACCATGAGTTTCCTCATTGAATCCTCCATTTCATATAGTATCTTAATCAGAGAACCACCACAGTTTCCTTCAAACCTGTTGTCTCTTTGGTGCCTGCTAGATCCATCCATTCACTAAAAATAGAAATGCCAGTGTGAGTATATCAACAATACCATCATGTACTAATGAGGAAGGTAAACACTAAGATACACTTACTCATTCACTTTATCTAAAACTATGACTCTTTCTGAAATCCTAACCATTATGTTAATGTCACTTATGCTTAAAGAATACCCTAACCTCTAAAGTTATCTAAACCGACCTCTGATACCAACTATAAGGCCCCAGCCTTAAACCTTACATAATCTTGAGTTATTACAAGATTACACATTGAGGATCTTTTCATGTTTATAGTTTTAGAGAATTAGATCATGAAACATTCATTACATTCCACATTTAAACAAAGTGGTTACATAAAAGACAATCTTCATTCTTCCCATCAACGGAAACCTATTTAAAATTAAACACAGATTCTTTCTTGACACATCCTTGACACTATCATCACATCATGTACCTTTCCCTTGACCTGTGAAAAACATTTCAAAAACTTGGGATGAGCATAAAAAGCTCAGTAAGGGTTATAAAAATATGGAAAGGAAACATGAGTTCATATATACATAAGAATGAAATCATACTTTACCCATAAAACAAAGGCACTTTCATACCTCATCAAACCATGAATAAATCATAGAAATCATAAGACAAAAAGATAACTTGAGGCATTCATAACATTCTTACGTAGGGAGTAACCCTCTTGGTTATGTTTGGAATACCCATCACAGTATATTCCCTAAATCTATTCGGAGAAACCTTGACGTTTCACTCCTTCGCGTTACCCAATGCATTGGAGAGCTATATCGGGCTCACCCGCCCTTAGTTTATCACAGAACCACCCGTTTTCATAAAAATTCCCAAGAACCATAACATAAATGTATCACATAAAACATGCATAAAGGAAACATAACATTTCCACATTTCAATCACAATATAACATTTCAATATATTGAAATAATGAATCCATTCAAAAAGAAACCATTTCCAAAACCATTAAAAACATTTAATAAAGAGATTTTTGAATAAAAGTGTCCCATACCACCTTGAAGCTTAAAATTTTAAACCATTAATATCCATATAGATAAATCATTAAAACCATTTTGAAAGCATGGATTTTAATAAGAACAAATGATTAAAACATTTAAAACGATATTTCGGTTAAAGGGGTTTTACTAAAATTAGAGACACTTGAATACAATAATTGAGCAATAACATTTAGTCAGAACTTTATAATATCATGAGAATAAATGGATTCATGATATAATACTCCAAAGTACAGTATATACACCATATAAGAGTGAATTGGCGCATAACAACAATGAACCCTCAATAGAAATGTCAAATGTGATGAAATCCCTTATAAAGAAGGTATCCTTTAATTAAGGATAAATCAATATCAAAATTATGTGTGAAAAATATAAATACACCCAATATAATTGGATATTAAGTGTAAAACAATAAAAGGTCATTCACACATATTCAAAGGATTACATATTCAATGACTACATGTTGAACCCAAAGAAATCGAAATTGGGTTAAAAAGTTCCCTTGACAGCCTAACGGCATCACATCCGAATGAGTTGATGAGAGATAAAAAGTGTATATCATCACTTTGACATAAAATTTACATCAATAAGGGTATATGATAACATATCCCAATATAAAAACATGTAAATTAAAAGACCCAAAAAAAGAAGTCTTTAAAAAAAAGAAGAGGGTGAAAGGTCCCCTTACCGACTTGGGTAACTTTCGAAAAGTACACCCCATTGAAGAAGTGTCATACAATGAATATGTAAATACCCATAAATGGAATTATATTACAAAAGGAGTGTAATAATGGGTAGTACATAAACCACTCAAAGGAAATTGTGGCAAATGTCGCATTAATCTCACGGGAATAAAAGTGAGATGAAACATCTCTTACGGAAACTCGGCAGCCTAACGGCTCCACTTAAAACTTCCAAAAAGGATTGATGAGAGGAAATAGGGTCTCTCATCATATGAACATAATAAGTACAGTGGGAGTAATATAAAATAACATCCCAGTCATAAGAAATATGAGCTTAAAAGGAATGACATAAAAGAGTATACTTAAAAAGAAAGAGAGGTGTAGGATCCCTTACCTCGGGACCGACTTGACTCGATCGTTCTTTAATCTCCGGAATAATAAACTTGAGTTAATTTTTAATTCCTTAAGAACCTTTTTCAAGTTCATTATTACTTTTATACCACTTATTACCATGTCATAAACATTATGTAATCATTTAAGTTAATAATATTTGTTTTGCCGATATTTGGTTCTTAAGTCGAAAGTGGACTTCTTACAATTACATGTTGTTCGTGTGGCCAAATTTTTATTATATCCAGAATTGTATTCATGATGTAGACATAGTATATGTCATATATATCCAGTAAATGCATGCATTTATAACATTACATAATCATTTAGAGGTAAGAAATGAAATGCACCGTTCATGGAGACGGTAAGCCGTACGTACGCATGAATGCTACTTTCATTTCTATTTCGTATTTTATAGAATGGAATATTAATTATATAAAGGTATACTATAATTCCAGTATAATATCGTATATAATATCATATTTCCAGCCTTTATACATCCCACATATGGTATTTAACGAATCAAATCACTTTGAGGGGGCGGTAGTCCGCACTTCCTTAAATGAAGATATCGCGTATACCCATAATGGAAGCCATAAAGGTAAGACACAAATGAAAAATACAGAAGCATAAATAAAACATAAACATATTATATATCATATATAAAAATAGTGACATCATAATGGCCACCTTTGAATGTGTTAAATGAGTATTGAACAATCGTCGTTTCGGGAGGCAGAAATTCGCCATCCACGGAAACCGTATGTTCTTTAACCATTTGATGTAGTTGTGTGAGAGTGTAGATCGAATAAATCTTATAACAACATCCTAGTATATTGAAGATACTGGTGTTGTTACAAAAGAAATAAATAAAAAGAGTTTATGGGGTTGGAGAAGCAAAATAAAACAAATGAACATGAGAGAATGAATTACCTTTAAAAGTGTAACTCCTTTTGATTTGAGCCTAAAGGCTTCCATTGAAAGGATTCTTCCCGAAGGAAATCCTCTAGGATGAGTATAGGGATGTGGAGAGAGTACATGGGCATGGGTTGTCCGAGCCAAAGGCTTTAGGAGTGTGTTAAATGAGGTAGAGGTGGGGGCCTTTTATAAGAGGAGAGGAGGGGCACTTTTGGAAAGTAAGGAAATATTACTTTATTTGAAAATGTGTTTCGGTTTTAAAAGGTCCCACATTGATATAATTCGTGTATAAGGTTATAAGGGTTCGAAATCCACCCATCCAATAAGTTTTGGACATGTGTAGTTCATAGATTTTACATTATCTTTCCATTTTATTTAAATCGTCAAATAATGATGTCATCACTGCATCATTATTATGTCATAAATAATTTAATTTATTTAATTTCTAAAAATTATAAAAAAACTACTATGATGTATTAAATTTTTTTAGCTTTCCAATGAATATTTATAATCAAAAATATGACTTGTATAACCCAACATAAAAATTGTTTTAGTAAAACATATCATGTTTGTGTCAATTTTACTTTTACATTAAATAAAATGTTATTTATGTCATTTCCCAACCAAAGTGTCTCCATGGGGTCCCCAAGTTTGCCCATGGCTTGTCTTGGTCGTCCATGACTCACCCAATAGGTGTAGGACAAGTGTCATGGTGTTTTCACATTCTTATAATATCATTTTTACCTTAAATTACACTAATTACCTCTAATCGCGATTAAGAACTTAATAAGTTACTATTCACCAAAAAATTATTATAATCTCATTGAACCACATTTTACTTCTTAATGACAACCATGTATGTCGGATTTTTGAAATTCAAAACACATTAGTGGTAAACTTTCATTTAACTGAAAAATCAGTTTGCTTGATTACCACTTAGTGGTTTCACTATTCATAAAAAATTGGAGTTTTTCAGAAAAATACCAAAACTTCACCCTAATCTATATTTGATATTCCGAATTCAAAAATGAAGTATGTTTTAAAAAATTCAAAACATATTATTCACATTAATTAATTTAATAATTAATTCCCGCTGTCAGAGCAAATAGCGTGTTTTTATAAAACAATAAGTATCAAAAGATTGACACTAGTTTAAGTCTGATTTCAAAGTGAATTTAATTCCAACGACCACTATTGGATTTAATGGTAAAAATATTTTCTAATTTCACTTTAAAACCAATTCAAAATATAATCTAATCATAGAAATAAATTATATTAAAAAGAGGTTTTGAATTAAAATACAACATTTTACACTATTCATTAAAAAAATGAACATTATCGGAACGATACCAAAAATTTACACAAAGTAAATTTTGATGTCCCGATTCTTAAGAAGAGTTTCATTTGGTCCAATAGAATGTATAAAAGTGAACAAAACTATATTTAATGATGGTTCACCATCAAAAGGCGATAAGTGAACCTTTAGTGAAAACTAGGGCATATATGCCTAAAATTGAATTCTTTCCGTATTTTAAGCCTCTATACTTTATTGGATAAATGTAAAAACATATATAATAATATTTTAGTTATTTCTATCCATTCCCACCAATACAACGACTACATGTTAACTACCATTTTAAATAATATTATTAGAGTGCAATGTAAGATTCCCAAGAAACTCGTTGTTGTGTGTTGGGTACGCCATCGAGCATAGCGTCCCCTTTAAAGTCATATTAATATTTTATTCACAAATAGGGATAAATATTAAAATGTAATATTATTTATTTACATGGGGTGTTACATCCTTCCCCCCTTTTGGGAATTGCGTCCTCGCAATTTTAAAATTGCGCTTGGAAACATCTTTGAAAGTCCCACATCGGAACAAGAGTCAGTAAAACAATCTCTTTAAAATAAAGAAAGATAAGCACAGAGGTCACCCGAGTTAACCCATACTAGGATTCCAAGTATGAAAATATGGACATGGAGGAAAAAACAAAGGGTCATGTTCTGATGGAGAGTGATAGAAAACATGTTTAGGAGAAAGTTAACCATGAGAAAATCACAAACTTGTGATGGGTTAAACGGTATTCGATTCCCCAGTAGGAAAAGTTAATAGGCAACATTTTTGTTTTAAGTTACTTTTTATTGATGAATTTATTCATAAGGAAACATAATCACTTATCATATTGACTTTCAACTTTTATTAGATTCCTTACACAAACTCATATTTTTTCCAAAAGACGAGTATTTAGGAAGACTTGTTCACATTAAGAGTACTATAATCAACTTCTAGAGAATCACCTAATCCACAAAAGAGAACTATATACTTCCCATATCATTAGACCTTAACCATAACCATAACCAAAAAGGTTAGTACAAGGTCAGATAATCCAGAAAAGGATAACCCTTTATAAAAAGAAAATCTATTCTTAATCTCCAAAATTTGTCCAACAAAATCCAAAGTTCAACGAGGACCATCCGATAAACAAATTTGTCCATAAAAATTCCTCAAAGTAAACCAATCTATGATTGAAACCCAAACATTTTAAGTATTTAGTCACATAGTCTTCCAAGTTAAATCGTAACATTTATCTCCAAACAACATCAGTTGCTCCTAAAGTCCCGTATTGAAAAGTAATTTACCTAATCACATATCCTCCATGATAGGTTAATAATTTTCATAAATAACCCAAAATCATCTTACTCCTAATTCATAAAATCATATAACCAGAAAGAATCATTCAAACTAACCAGGGACTTCACGTAGTCCAGTGGTAGGCGATAAATACCAGTCGCACTTTGGTTGTGGGTTCGATTCCCGCAGCTTTGTCCGACGCGACGGGTAGTCACACGGTCTGCATGTTGTCCTTTTTCCAAATCTATATAATTCTTAAAATATTCCCCAAAATGAGAAAAAAATCTTCAAGAATAATCATAACATATTTTAACCTCAAGTTTATCTCATTCCTTTCATTTTCCATCATATCATAGAGTAACCCATAATTACCTAAAATTTAAGTATCATATAAACCCTAATGGTTACCTTAATAATTATTACCTGAATTCCCACATCAAGTTGGCCATCTCGTACATGATGCATTAGAGAAATCACCAAGGTTGAAGTGGTTGATCATGACTCCTTGATATTTGGTTTAGAACAACCACGAGTTTCCTCATTGAATCCTCCATTTTATATAGTATCTTAATCAGAGAACCACCACAGTTTCCTTCAAACCTGTTGTCTCTTTGGTGCCTGCTAGATACATCCATTCACTAAAAATAGAAATGTCAGTGTGAGTATATCAACAAAACCATAATGTACTAATGAGGAAGGAAAACACTAAGATACACTTACTCATTCACTTTATCTAAAACTAGGACTCTTTCTGAAATCCTAACCATTATGGTAATGTCACTTATGCTTAAAGAATACCCTAACCTCTAAAGTTATCTAAACCGACCTCTGATACCAACTATAAGGCCCCAGCCTTAAACCTTACTTAATCTTGAGTTATTACAAGATTACACATTGAGGATCTTTTCAGGTTTATAGTTTTAGAGAATTAGATCATGAAACATTCATTACATTCCACATTTAAACAAAGTGGTCACATAAAAGACAATCTTTATTCTTCCCATCAACGGAAACCTATTTAAAATTAAACACAGATTCTTTCTTGACACATCCTTGACACTATCATCACATCATGTACCTTTCCCTTGACCTGTGAAAAACATTTCAAAAACTTGGGATGAGCATAAAAAGCTCAGCAAGGGTTATAAAAATATGGAAAGGAAACACGAGTTGATATATACACAAGAATGAAATCATACTTTACCCATAAAACAAAGTCACTTTCATACCTCATCAAACCATGAATAAATCATAGAAATCATAAGACAAAAAGGTAACTTGAGGCATTAATAACATTCTTACGTAGGGAGTAACCCTCTTGGTTACGTTTGGAATACCCATCACAGTATATTCCCTAAATCTCTTCGGAGAAACCTTGACGTTTCACTCCTTCGCGTTACCCAATGCATTGGAGAGCTATATCGGGCTCACCCTCCCTTAGTTTATCACGGAACCACCCGTTTTCATAACAATTCCCAAGAACCATAACATAAATGTATCACATAAAACATGCATAAAGGAAACATAACATTTCCACATTTCAATCACAATATAACATTTCAGTTTATTGAAATAATGAATCCATTCAAAAAGAAACCATTTCCAAAACCATTTAAAACATTTAATAAAGAGATTTTTGAATCAAAGTGTCCCATACCACCTTGAAGCTTAAAATTTTAAACCATTAATATCAATATATATAAATCCTTAAAACCATTTTGAAATCATGGATATTAATAAGAACAAATGATTAAAACATTTAAAACGATATTTCGGTTAAAGGGGTTTTACCAAAATTAGAGACACTTGAATACAATAATTGAGGAATAACATTTAGTCAGAACTTTATAATATCATGAGAATGAATGGATTCATGATATAATACTCCAAAGTATAGTATATACACCATATAAGAGTGAATTGGTGCATAACAACAATGAACCCTCAATAGAAATGTCAAATGTGATGAAATCCCTTATAAAGAAGGTATCCTTAAATTAAGGATAAATCAATATCAAAATTATGTGTGACAAATATAAATACACCCAATATAATTGGATATTAAGTGTAAAACAATAAAAGGTCATTCACACATATTCAAAGGATGACATATTCAATGACTACATGTTGAACCCAATGAAATCGAATTTGGGTTAAAAAGTTCCCTTGACAGCCTAACAGCATCACATCAAAATGAGTTGATGAGAGATAAAAAGTGTATCTCATCACTTGGACATAAAATTTACATCAATAAGGGTATATGATAACATATCCCAACATAACAATATGTAAATTAAAAGACCCAACAAAAGAAGCCTTTTAAAAAAAGAAGAGGGTGAAAGGTCCCCTTACCGACTTGGGTAACTTTCGAAAAGTACACCCCATTGAAGAATTATCATACAATGAATATGTAAATACCCATAAATGGAATTATATTACAAAAGGAGTGTAATAATGGGTAGTACATAAACCACTCAAAGGAAATTGTGGAAAATGTAGCATAAATCTCACAGGAATAAAAGTGAGATGAAACATCTCTTACGGAAACTCAGCAGCCTAACGGCGCCACTTAAAACTTCCAAAAAAGATTGATGAGAGGAAATAGGGTCTCTCATAATATGAACATAATAAGTACAGTGGGAGTAATATAAAATAACATCCCAGTCATAAGAAAGATGAGCTTAAAAGGAATGACATAAAAGAGTGTACTTAAAAAGAAAGAGAGGTGTAGGATCCCGTACCTCGGTTCCGACTTGACTCGATCGTTCTTTAATCTCCTGAATAATAAACTTGAGTTAATTTTTACTTCCTTAAGAACCTTTTTGATGTTCATTATTCATTTTATACCACTTATTACCATGTCATAAACATTATGTAATCATTTAAGTTAATAATATTTGTTTTGCCGATATTTGGTTCTTAAGTCGAAAGTGGACTTCTTACAATTACATGTTGTTCGTGTGGCAAAATTTTTATTATATCCAGAATTGTATTCATGATGTAGATATCATATATGTCATATATATACAGTACATGCATGCATTTATAACATTACATAATCATTTATAGGTATGAAATGAAATGCACCGTTCATGGAGACGGTAAGCCGTACGTACGCATGAACACTACTTTCATTTCTATTTCGTATTTTATAGAATGGAATATTAATGATATAAAGTTATATTATAATTACAGTATAATATCATAAATAATATCATATTTCCATCCTTTACACATCCCACCTATGGTATTTAACAAATCAAATCACTTTGAGGGGGCGGTAGTCCGCACTTCCTTAAATGAAGATATCGCGAATACCCATAATGGAAGCCATAAAGGTAATACACAAATGAAAAATACAGAAGCATAAATAAAACATAAACATATTATATATCATATATAAAAATAGTGACATCATAATGGCCACCTTTGAAGGTGTTAAATGAGTATTGAACAATCATCGTTTCGGGAGGCAGAAATTCGCCATCCACGGAAACCGTATGTTCTTTAACAATTTGATGTAGTTGTGTGAGAGTGTAGCTCGAATAAATCTTATAAAAACATCCTAGTATATTGAAGATACTGGTGTTGTTACAAAATAAATAAATAAAAAGAGTTTAGGGGGTTGGAGAAGCAAAATAAAACAAATGAACATGAGAGAATGAATTACCTTTAAAAGTGTAACTCCTTTTGATTTGAGCCTAAAGGCTTCCTTTGAAAGGATTCTGCCAAAAGGGAATCCTCTAGGATGAGGAGAGGGATGTGGAGAGAGTACATGGGCAGGGGTTGGCCGAGAAAAAGGCTTTAGGAGTGTGTTAAATGAGGTAGAGGTGCGGGCCTTTTATAAGAGGAGAGAAGGGGCACTTTTGGAAAGTAAGGAAATATTACTTTATTTGAAAATGTTTTTCGGTTTTAAAAGGTCCCACATTGATATAATTAGTGGATAAAGTTATAAGGGTTCTAAATCCACCCATCCAATAAGTTTTGGACATGTGTAGTTCATAGATTTTACATTATCTTTCCATTTTATTTAAATCGTCAAATAATGATTCCATCACTGCATCATTATTATGTCATAAATAATTTAATTTATTTAATGTCTAAAAATTATAAAAAAACTACTATGATGTAGGAAATCTTTGTATCTTTCCAATTAATATTTATAATCAAAAATATGACTTGTATAACCCCACATAAAAATTGTATTATTAAAACATATCATGTTTGTGTCAATTTTACTTTTACATTAAATAAAATGTTATTTATGTCATTTCCCAACTAAAGTGTCTCCATGGGGTCCCCAAGTTGGCCCATGGCTTGTCTTGGTCGGCCATGACTCACCCAATAGGTTTAGGACAAGTGTCATGGTGTTTTCACATTCTTATAATATCATTTTTACCTTAAATTACACTAATTACCTCTAATCGCGATTAAGAACTTAATAAGTTACTATTCACCAAAAAATTATTATAATCTCATTAAACCACATTTTACTTCTTAATGACAACCATGTATGTCGGATTTTTGAAATTCAAAACACATTAGTGGTAAACTTTCATTTAACTGAAAAATCAGTTTGCTTGATTACCACTTAGTGGTTTCACTATTCATCAAAAATTGGAGTTTTTCAGAAAAATACCAAAACTTCACCCTCAGCTATATTTGATATTACGAATTCAAAAATGAAGTCTGTTTTACAAAATTCAAAACATATTATTCACATTAATTAATTTAATAATTAATTCCCGCTGTCAGAGTAAATAGCGTGTTTTTATAAAACAATAAGTATCAAAAGATTGACACTAGTTTAAGTCTGATTTCAAAGTGAAATTAATTCCAACGACCACTATTGGATTTAATGGTAAAAATATTTTCTAATTTCACTTTAAAACCAATTCAAAATATAATCTAATCATATAAATAAATTATATTAAAAAGAGGTTTTGAATTAAAATACACATTTTACACTATTCATTAAAAAAATGAACATTATCGGAAAGATACCAAAAATTTACACAAAGTAAATTTTGATGTCCCGATTATTAAGAAGAGTTTTATTTGGTCCAATAGAATGTATAAGAGTGAACAAAACTATATTTAATGATGGTTCGCCATTAAAAGGCGATAAGTGAACCTTTAGTGAAAACTAGGGCATATATGCCTAAAATTGAATTCTTTCCGTATTTTAAGCCTCAATCCTTTATTGGATAAATGTAAAAACATTTAAAAACATATATAATCATATTTTAGTTATTTCTATCCATTCCCGCCAATACAACGGCTACATGTTAACTACCATTTTAAATAATATTATTAGAGTGCAACGTAAGATTCCCAAGAAACTTGTTGTTGCGTGTTGGGTACGCCATCGAGCATAGCGTCCCCTTTAAAGTCATATTAATATTTTATTCAAAAATAGGGATAAATATGAAAATGTAATATTCCTTATTTACCTGGGGTGTTACACTAGAGGTCGATCTATGAATTGATAAACATAAATTAATGGATTTAATAGAAGGGGCTGAAATACAATCCCACCAAGTGAAAGTCATTTACAATCTCTTGACATGAAATTCATCCCCCATCATGTAATAGGGTTTTCTATAGTGTTGGTGTACTTAACAAAAATCACTTGGCTTGACACACCAAGCATAGTTCTTTACTAGAGTAGTCTCCATTCAAAATAACAATCTTGATACCCATAATAGGTATCGGGGAAGAATCACTATCTACACAATGAAGTGCATGGTGTCTCCCCATTTTCAAGAAAAAACCTTACAGACTAGCACCTAAGAAAAACTTGTCAAAGTGGTTCACTAAGTTAACAACACCCTTGAATTATCCATGACATAAAAGAAAGAAGTTTGGAATTTACCATTGATCGATGTCAAGAAACATCCCACTATCCTAAAAAGAATTATCCACCCAAATACAAAATCTCACATGTTCATACCACTATCTAACCCCAAATTCCATTTCAAAAGAATACTATTCACCTTTCCATGGATGCACTACTCTGATCTTTTCATCTTCTGTTATCGTAGTGCATGAAGATTAGAGGCCACTCAATGAATCTCGGTTTAATAATAAATGAACATAAATGGAATATATGATCCCCTATGAACCGTCTCAAGGAGAGAATCTATTTAGAACACTATAACTTCAAAATGACACTAATCATCTCTGGTATATGGGTTGATGCATACACCATATCCTTACCAAGAGTTAACCATAATTCTTCCTTATGAAGAATTCTAGAATTCCTCGACATTCATAGGGATGAAAATTATTCTTATTGCACACATAACATAATACAATGTTCCCTTACTAAGGGAAATATAACATAACATCAATAGGGTTCGAAAAACATTTTATATTTTAGGGGAGCTAATCACTATAAAAAATAGAACCATCCCTAATAACACAATCACCAGCACATCAAGACAGCTAAAAAGTTTAACCAATTAATAATGAGGTGGGTACTATCAAAACACTTCTTTTTCATGAAGTTGTTTTAAAAAATATCACTTTCCCAAGTATAGATAAACCCAATCCACCAGAAGGATGGGAAAAATACTAAAAATTAATAGAATATTCATGTATAACATGGTCTATCTTGAGGTTTCACGAGAATATCAAACCCTCATACATATGAGACTTGGTGAAAAATAAATTCTAGTTCCAAACATAATAAGGACCCATGGGGAATAAAAAAAGTCAAACTTTAGTTCAAATCTTCTCCTAACTATGTATAAGAATCCACTACGTGTTTTATTTTGTGACATAGATAGATATAATTCTATGTTCGTTAGAATCTAATCCATGGGTGGTAATCATGGAGAAGAATCCAAACATCACCCTAATGAAAACTACTCTCACAAAACCCATCACCCAAAAATAATCCTAAAAGGAGAAGTTGGAGACTTACCTAGAGTAGATCGCACCCATGGTGGATGGAGAGAAGAAGCATCGAGTGGTCAGGGAGCCTTCTGCACTACATCAGGAGCGGAAGGCGCGACTGCCCGAGGGGGAAGACCCTAAGAGGAGCCACTAACATTTGAGAAATGAATGATTAGGGTTCACGGGGAGTAGGGTCCAACATGGAGGATGAGAAGTAGGGTTTGTGGGGAGGAGGATAAATGGAAGGGGTTCTAGGGGGAGGATAAGAGTAGGGCTAGTGGAGGAGGTCCGAGAAAGAGAATATTGTGGGTGGGAGGAGAGTTTTCGTAGGGGTGTAGTACTGTAAGGATTTTAGGGTGCGATGAACAGAGTATATTGTGCACTCGATTTTATAAAATACAGGACTATGGTTTTATCAGTGCTAAAAAAGTGCTTATAAAGCATACCCTTAACAAGCGCTAAAAATTTATCGCTGATATAGAAGTCGTTTATCAGTGATAAAATTTAAGGGCTTATAAAGGGTTTCTTTATCAGCGCTTTTTTTGTAGCTCTAATAAAAGGTGGTGCTTCCCTTGACATTTTTGTAGTAGTGTAAATTAAGATTAGAATATAGGATAATAATCCACCCAAAACCCATTAATATAATATAAAGGTAATAACAAAAATATCCCAAAAGGAAATAATAGAAATAAAATAGTACAGACCCATGTCTCCAATATAAAGTATGAAAAGATAAGTCCTATAGTAGTGACTCAACAATAGCTTAGTAAAAAGTTTGGAATGTCTTGATCAGTCCTATATGTCCTCCTAGAAACCTGAAATATAGTTTATGTTTATAGGCTAAGCATAGAATACTACTGGAAATTTTTAAATTTTTTAAAGGGTATTTGCAACGAGATCCCATTGCAAATACCCTTTTGTGACATAGCCCCATCACAAATACACTGTTGAAGTAGATGACATCTCAAATATAGTTTTTTTGGATGGTCTATTGAAAAAAGAATATATTTGATGGTATACAGATTCATCAAAAATATTTTTCTCATGATTTTTATATAATTTATTATTATGGGGCCCATCACAAAAATCCTTGACATGTTTTTGAACTTTTTTTTACACGTGGCCCATTGAAAAAATTGTAAAAAAAATGAAAAAAAAAAATAAAAATTATATTAATGAAATAATAATATTATTATTAGAAAAATAAAATAAATTATAATATAATAATAACAAAAATAATATTGATAATATAATATCATCTTTATTATTAATATGACTAAAATTATTATATTAATATTAATAATATAATAAAAAATTATAACATAATGAAAATCTCTATATTCAAAAATAATAATAAAAATAAAATAATCATAAATAATTATTAAAAAAATTTAAAAAATTATATAAAGTAAAAAATAATAATTGAAATTTAAATAAAAAATAAATAATGTAATATTTTAAAAAATATAAAAAATGAACTCTATAGAAATGTAAAGAGTTAATATTACCAACAAAATTTACATTGAAATGATTAATCATTAAAAAAATAGATCACCGAGGGGGCGAGTAGTCAAGAAGACCTGGAAGAGATGGTGCAGGGAACTCCATCCCTATTCAACGAGTTAGATATCAGATGTACTCCAACTGCTCTGTCTCCTACTGCTGCCACCATTGACGCATCTCCTCCTACATCTCCTCATACTACTGCTACTGTCGTAAGAGATATTCCTACTACTGCTACTTCCATTGACATATCTTCTTCTACTCCCTATGCATAATCTGTACATGCTCACTCTAAGCAAGCAGTTGCTCCCATAATGTGTAAGAGATGATGATGACTCTCCACGATCTCTTCTTGAGCTGGATTCTGACATTACGTTGGTTCCATAATAATCCATAAGTGTCAATCGAGATATGATACCATCAACTCAGCCTTTCTCAAAGGCATACTAGGTCGTCTACAACCATGTTGTCTCATCAAATTGGTGGACACTTGTCTAAGTATCATTCTCGGACTAACTCCCATTCTCTATCTGAGTCGTCATGGAATTTATGAATAATGAAACTGCAATTTAAAATTAAAATAGTTAAAATATTATTTGAAATTAAATTTTAAACTCAAAAAGGAAATATACTGACCAAACTCTGATGCAAGTGAGCTCCTCGAATCTCCCCAGTGATCAGATCACTATACATCCTCATATTAACTTCAAACACTGAAATATCTGGATATTAAACTACCTATATAAATATAAAATAATCCATTTACATTTAAAGATATATAAAATATATAAAAAAGTACTTACCATATGCTCTCTATGAAAACTGAATGTACGACTACCGGCTCGATTTGTCACATCCTGTATCCATCGATTTTGTTAACATACCGATGATCATCTCTAAAAAAGGCCAGCCAACTAGTGTGAACATAATTCATCTCAAACCTGATATGAAATGTAATTAGGTTAGTATGCATGACATGACTCATGAAACTCTATCACTCAGTCTTTCTCCATTGATTTCCTTCTCAAATTTTTCAAAAACTGACTAGAATACATTTTCATAGTGCTATGTGATGCCTTCTAGATAGAATCACAAAACCTCTCAACAATGGGATACCATAAACCATACAAATAATTTATAATATCAAGTTATTGATTAAATAAATATCACAGTAAATACTATTTACATTCATAATAGCCTATGATCCTACATGCGGTGCTGCACATCAATGGGAAGCTGAACCCATTACACCCATGTACAAAAAAATAATTACCCAATATAGGGTTCCCCTATCAAGTAGCTATATCTATACAGTTGTCAAAAAATAACAAATAATCAAACAATTTATATATAAATAAATTATTTAAAACTAACTATAATACATAGGAAATCCTACCTCTCCACAAGTGAATCAAAAGCAAAAGGTGGACATTGCTAAAGGATAGGCTAATAAATCATCAATCATGCAAGACCACACCCCCTTTGAGTCCCCCATAAACCATAAGTTGTATGAATTTCAAATGACCCAATATTCTTCTCATCTAAAGGTAGATCAACTTCCTGCAATAGTCAATGCAAATCCTCATCCATCTAAAATGTGAAATGACTATTTTTAGCAAGTAGTTGAAAAAAACTATTATATATAGATATATATTATATATGTTTATAACTAGTATTTAACTGTGTTAGTGTTCATATTCATCCTAATATACATATATGATGATGTTAATGTCATCATATTCCTTTTTAGTATCATCAATTTCCATATGAGTTTTAGTTTAATCACCTATTTTCATTTAAAATTCATTTTTAATATCATTAACATCATTGTCACCATCAACCATTTACTACGGGGCGACATCATCGATATTTTTGTCTCTTTAGGAAAAAATGTATTTAGAGAAGTCCCTTGTAACATTTCAATTTCTTCTAAATCATTGTAACAACATTCAATTTGAGTTAACTGACTTTCCCAAGATTTATTTTTTCAGGTTCGACTAATCACTCAATTCTCTTGATGTAGTACAATATTTCGAATAATAATGTTAATGTGCCTAATAATCCACGAAAAAGTATTGATTTACTGCAATAAGACTTGTATATTTAATATCAATGATTCCATGGGTTAGATGAACATGCAAGCCTCGCTCTGTATCTGACCACTAACATTTAGACATCATTGTGTAATGTTGTCCCAGATAACATTGTTCAATACTTTCTTCCAATATGTCCTAAAATAAACATCAATTTCTCTGGGATGAGATTATTTTAAGGACACACAAATATTCATTATTTTTTTAATTCCCCATATTCATGTGTATGTAATTGAAAAGCATTAACCACATATGAATTATAATTCTTACACATTTTTTATGGTGGGTTACTCAATACACGAAATCAATTATCAATTTTATCAGCATGTTGTGATTACTAAAAATTTGTAAAAAATTTATCAATATAATAGATAAAAAATTTATTTTATATGTTGTACCAAAAAAAATTTATGTTACTAGTTTTTGAAACCAGGAGGAAATGATTTTTGCTAATGTTATTCATGGGAATCTAGGGTAATTTGTGGAAGTGGATTCTTGGTATGATAATATTATAACCTAGAAATAAAATAAGGCTAATTTAATGTAACAATAATTATAGAATAAGTGATAGGAGTAGTCACTGTACAAATGGTTTCACTTCTTCATTGTGGTACAGAACATATGTAGGAACTCTGTGATATTCATCATCTGAAACCATCGTTAATGAATTCCACCGAAGCCATGATATGGACGATTGAAAACTGATAAATGATTTCCCATTTAATCAAATAAATTTCCCTCATTATGACCCATAATATTTTGTTTTTTGTGATATTCTTACTGAAATCAAAGGGAACAGAAAAATGAAATTCCCACTTACAAATATGATTTGGCAATAGATCCTTTGACTTATGATTTGTTACGTACATCTTTCTTAAATTTCTACATGCATCTCGCGAATGGGAACACCCATCGGAACTGTACCAAACCTCCACAATTTTCTTCATGCAATAAATATAGTATCAAATGTTTCATTGAGTCAATCGAAGAAGGAAGAATTTTCATGTAGATTACATAAAATTTAAACAATATATTCTTGTAGTCTGCTTAATGCATCGTAGTCACTTTTCATCGAGAAAACAACTCAAAATAAATATGATAAGTATACTAGTGCATACCAAATCATATAAGTCAACAAACCTCTTAATCCAATCAACTGAAGTATTTCCATTATAAAATTATAGTCCTGACTTTTTGACATGGTAATATTTCTATTTCTTACACATATTCCCAAATTGGAAGCATACCCATCTGGAAGTCTCTTATCTGCAATACACTAACAAAATAATAATCTATTTCCTTTTGAGAGTGTATATGATACTTTCTAGATTCACTGAATTTGGTGATCTAATATTTTCAAACAGTTCATTTTCTGGTCACCTCCAAATTTGGGTAATATTTAATCATATCTTTAAATTATCTTCACTCTTACTTGGTTTATAAAAACTATATGAGACAAATTACCAATATTCATGAAATCCTATATGTTATGGACCAAATAATCAAACAAATATTTTATATCCCAAAAATGATCTATTTTAACAAATTTTGTTCTTTCCCAAAGCCATCACTAGTACAAATAAGACCTATACCAACTGTTTTGGCCAAACTGTGGGTAAATTTCACTAATTTGGACATCTACCAAAGGATTGGACAAAACTATTGGTATAGGTCACTTATATGGTCCTATACCAATGGATTTTTCCAAACCATTTGTATAGGTCCATAATTTGGACCTATACTAACAGTTTCTCCAAATCATTGGTATAGGTCACTTTTATGGACCTATACCAACACTTTCAGCCAAAATCGTTTGTATAGGTCACTTCTATGCACCTATACCAATTGTTTTGGCAAAAACTGCCAGTATTGGTCAAATATAGTGACCCTATACCATTGGATTTTTCAAAACCACTGGAATAGATCAAAAACTCATAGCACATATACCAACAGTTCTCCAAACCATTGGTATAGGTCTATACAAATAGTTTTCACAACCATTGGTATTGGTACATACCTTCTTTAATAGAATATTTTCTTAAATAACATCAAATGAATCAAAATTTAAAATAATTATGAATATAAATATATATATTTATGAAATTATATTCACAAAAGTCCTGTTAGGTTAGTGGTTAGGCCGTTTTATTCTAAACGGGTGGTGCACAGATAAAAAACAAGAAAGTTTTATTTTTTTTATTTCATATACCAAGGGTTTTATAGAAACATTGGTATAGTTTTTTATATGACTTATAAAAATTGTTTTTCAAAGCATTGGTATAGGTCAATACCAACAGTTTTCCCAGAACCTTTGGTATAGACCTATACCAAAGATAAACCAGCCAACGGATCTCTAAACCGTTAGTATAGGCTATGCCAACGGTTTGGAGACCTATACCAATGATTCCAAACCGTTGGTATAGGGTATTTTTCTATTAGTGCATTAATTTTCTATTTTTCAATTATTGATCGAAATGTGAAGGGAGGTAGATAAGAGACAATTGATTTTTAACATTGTTCATGAGATCATTGTTGGAGGTTTATCTCATTCAACTGTTCCTTTTCTAAAATGACATTTTCCCCTAAAAAGGATAATCCGTTGGAAGGTATCTATGATGACAATAAAAAATGTTAGTTTCCAATAATGAGGATAAATTATTTGTTATCTCTCATACAATATGGAAACGTTTTTGGACCATGTGTAATCAATCCAGATAACATGCCACATGCTGGGAAGTCACTAATTTTCTACATCGATGTAGGTTGCAGTAAGATATTTTGTTTCATAACAACATCAATTTTTCTAACACCATTACTCCATATTTAATTTAAATTATCAATAAATGATTTCAAATAAAAATTAATATTATTTTTCTGAAGTCCATGAATTAGTAAGGTCAAAATGATATATGGTTCCTTCATCAACATCAATAGAGGTAAATAGTATGAAGAAATAATTACATTCCAACATGAAAAATGACTATCAAAATAACCAAATGGATAGAAAATGTCGATAGAAAGACCATATCACACATTTCAGTCCTATAAAAAAAGATAGATTCACATGGTCAAAATGTGTCCACGAATCACCAAAAAGGGATAGTTTAAGGTTTAAGCTGTTGAAATATTGGTTTTATGCTATGGCATCAAAGTCGTTGTGCTCTGAGACATAAATATATGTTTCAATCTAGGTGTATACAGGATATTTTTTAATTATTTTATCAGAATAAATCTTGAATTCCCTTTTGGAGCTTGTTTATACCTCAATTGTCCAAATATGGGACAACTATCCAATGTCTCATTTTTACCATAACAAAAGATGCAATCATTTGAACATGCATGAATTTTATAATAACTAAGACCCATATTAGAATTCCACATCTTTATCTCATAGAAATGTGTAGGAAATAGATTTTCTTTATGTAGTCATTTTTTTACTAAATATAATAACTTATCGAAATATTTAGTTAACATTCCATTATCTAATTTAATAGCCATAAATTTAGAAACTTCTTCAATTTTTATTATTTTGCAACCAGTATATAAGGTATCATTATCAGACCTCTACAACTCATAAAAATGAGAGGGTTACAACTCATAAGTTTAATTAATATCATCTAGTGTTTCATCTTATTGAAAAGATAGATATGATACATCATTTAATAAATATTACAACTGAACTTGATCGAGAACCAAATTATTTGTATCTTATCTGGAACTGTTTTCACCAAGTTGATACCAAAAAACATAATCTGGTTGAAAACCGTAATTCAATAAATGACCCCCAACAATGGAAAATGTGTAAAATGTCCTTAAAGAACATTTTTTTCAATGACACTTAATTATCCCCTATGAAATAATTGCTAATTTTTATTATGAGAATGTTATGAAATTTTTAACATCCACAATATATATAGAATATAATCTAGAACTGTTTGGATGCTTGCATTGATTAATCCAAGAATGATCATCTAATAACGATTATTGTTGAATTACATGTTCCATATTTCACTAAAAAATATAAATAATTTTATTTTTTGTATAATTTCAAATAAGAAAAACACTATCCAAAAAAGATAAGGCACTTAAATTGTTTTCTATCAAATAATGATAATTTCTACTATTTAATAGATATTTTTAGAAATTTTATAACTCTTATACTAATTTACACTAACATATAACAATTTATACTAATGGACACTAATTATTATTAATTATAGTTAATTTTTAATAGTAATTTCTAATTAACAAGGACACAATTCATAGCATAACGGTGTCAACTCTTTTTCTCGATGACCCATTTCCATTGTCTCTGACAGAAATCACTGGGAAAAATATGCACTGACATAGAAATATCCATTTTATTATGCACAAGTACGGAGAGCATGGAGGCCTCCCTAAGACTTTCTTTATTCTCGTGCATATTAAAATTGATATGCTCGCTTCAGAGGATTTTTCGTATAGTGATTTAAAAAGAATAAAGTTTCAATGAAATGATCCATCGGGAAAAAGAGCCTCTTTTTCCCGATGGCTCAACTCATTAAGACATTCTTCTACTGAAATAAATATGAATAATATTTTTTGTAGTACACATATCAATTTTTTAGGAACAATAATGGAAAACAAGAAGGACTCATCGTGCTACTCTACATTTTCTTACATACGAAAAGGGATATCTGTACGTGAAGAAAATGTTTTCACATTAATTTCAGTGGGAGAAATTTGCGAGGAGATAAGGAATGGGAAAAAGGAGTTTCCAATATACTGGAAATTGTGCCAATTCACTACAATTTGTTACAATTTATTACAATTTCTTGCTAATTTTTTCTATTTATTGCTAATTATTTGTAATTATTGTTAATTATTAGTAGTTAATAATAATTATTTGAAATAATTTTTAATAATTTATAATTATTTCAAAATATTAGTAATTTATTACTAATTCTTAGAATTTATTACTAATTATAATTAATTAATATAATTACTTAGTAATTATTAGAAATTATAACTATTTATATAATTAATTACTAAATATTAGAATTTAATAATAATTTCCAGAATTTATCACTAATAATAATTAATTGTTAAAATTTATTACTAATTATAATAATTCATTACTAATTATAATTAATTTGTTCAATTTATTACCAATTATTCCTATTTATTTCAAATTATTACATTTAATTACTAATTATTATAATTTAATACTAAATATTAATAATTAAAATAATTTATTACAAATTATTGAAAATTATTAGAACTTGTTAATAATTATTAATAATTATTAGTATTTATTGCTAATTATTTATAATTATAAAAAATTATTACCATTTATTACTAATAATAATAATTTATTACTAATTACTATAATTTATTACTAATTATAACTAATTATTAGAATTTATTTCTAATTATAAATAATTTTTAATATTTATTACTAATTATAACTAATTATTAGAATTTATTACTAAATATATCTAATTATTAGAATTTATAACTACATATTACAAGTTATTAGAATTTATTACTATTTATTACTAAATATTAAAATTTATTAATATATTATTAGTAATTATTTCTATTTATTACTAATTGTTTCAATTTATTACTAATTATTTTAATTTATTACTAATTATTAAAATTTAGTACTAATTATTACTATTTATTACTATTTAGGAGAAATTTTTACTATTTTTAGAATTTATTAGTATTTATTACTAATTATTATATTTTAATTATAGTTATTATAATTTTTTATAATTTATTAGTAATTATTATAATTTATTAGTAATTATTATAATTTATTAGTAATTATTACAATTTATTACTAATTATTATAATTTATTACAATTCATTACAATTTATTACTACATATTACAATTTATTACTAATTATTAAAATTTCTTACCAATTATTATAATTTAATACTAATTATTATAATTTCATGCTAATTATTATAATTTAATACTAATTATTACTAATTATTAGAATTTATTACTAATTATTACTAATTATTGTAATTTCTTATTGATTATTCCAATTTATTACTAATGATTCTAATTTATTACTAATTATTACAATTTCATACTAATGATCATAATGTATTAGTAATTATTAGAATTTGTTACAAATTATTATAATTTATTACTATTTATTATAATTGATCACTAATTATTACAATTTATTAATAATTATTACAATTTAATACTAATTATTACAATTTATTACAATTTATGACAGTTTAATACTAATTATGACAATGTAATACTGATTATTATAATTTAATACTGACTATTTTGATTTAAAACCAATTATTATAATTTAATACGAATTTTTATTATTTAATACTAATTATTATAATTTAATACTAATTATTATGATTTAATAGTAATTATTATAATTTAATACTATGTATTATGATCTAATACTCTCTCCAATGGCCCGAAGGTCTTCATTTTTTATTGATTATTGATAATCCATCATTCAAGGGGTGAGGTGGAAGCCTTATAAGGCCCGTAGGCATAAGTATTACTTGGCCCATAGGCCTTAGAGGAATTCATTGCCCGTAGGATTCAAACATTACATTCAACCCAGACTAACTACGTGAAACTCCTCTTCCCCAGCATCTTCATCATGAAATCAGATTTCCACCTTCACATGGCTGTTCGGCTAGGTTTTCCCATGCATGCACAAGCTTATCCCAATGGAAGTGTCATACCCTCTCATTCTTGCAATCCATTTATCTTCTGCTATGGGGAACACTCTTTGCTCATCCTCCTTCTAGAACATGTTCCTTGTAGGTTGTCCAGTTTGCATCTGCACTTAATGTGGCCCGAAGGCCTTAAGGTGGCCTGAATGCTTTGAGGTGGTTTGAAGGCCTTACTGACCTGATGGCATGGGTGTCTCGATGGCCTTAAAGGACTTGGGGACCAAATCGGTGGCCTGAAGGCCGAAACAGGGGAATATTCTCATATGCTACATTTCCAAACAGTACCTGCTACAGTTCCGACTATAGTGCTTGCGGAAAATACTGGTACAATGCCTGCTACAGTATAGCTACAGTACTCGAAAATTATACCTCCATCTGGATTTGATCCTAAGTCGCCTAGATTCACTTAAGGAGTCCTCACCAACAAGGCTGAGGCACATGTGCTATTATGATTTAATAACAATTATTATAATTTAATAATAATTATTATAATTTGTTACTAATTTTTACTTATTAATAATAATTAATATAATAACTGCTAATTAATTCTTATTTATACTAAACACACATAATAATTTGTAAAAATAAACATAAACAGTGACAAATAAAACTATCTAATTCAAATTTAATTTAACTACAGCTATATAACAATAATTATAAGTAAAATAAATAGAAATGAATTAATTAAAAAATAAAATAAATATAAATATACCTTAAAAATTAAGCTTTTGAAGGATATAAGCTGTGAATTATGGCTCAAATTTAAATTTTAAACTATCAAAAAAAATTAGAGAAAATTTACCACTAGAGAGATAGAGGTGTAGATAAGTGAGTGAATTGGGAAAAGGATGGTTGGGGTATATATTGGATAGGTTAGTTGTGACAGACTTATTTGCGATGGGATTCCATTTATAGATACTGACACCCAAATTAATTAGCACTAATAGTTAAAAAAAGTAATTATTGAAGGGCCTCATCTCAAATATCAACCTACCGACATACTATTTTCGATGGGGGATAAATCCTATTTCCAATACTAAAAAATTTTACCGAATTATTTACGATGGGAATAAATCCCATTGTAAATACCCATCCCATGGATTGTTGCACAAGTCGCTCCAAACCATTTGCAATGGGAACCATCACCTCTTTGAAAAAACCTTATTATTTTTGATGGGTTGGTTCTCCCATCGCAAATGACCAATCACAAAAGCCTATTTTTTTCCGAATTGGAAGTATACTCAGTAGGATCATAACCAAGGTCCCAAGTCAATATGTGAAAAGATCATGATAATGAGATAATGATCAAATAGAAGAACCAAAAAAACCTATACATGTCAACTATCACGACCCAACCTCACCATGACTCACTCACCAAATCACACATCTAATTTAATAAAATAGAATAAAAAACCTAACAAGGAAATGAACCCCAATGTTTTTTCCACACTTATTTTTTCTCTCATGCCCCAACATCAAATGTTTGGTGCTGACATTCCTTCCATTCATACCAAATCTTAAACAATCCATCACTTATATGGGTAAGTTCATACTTTCCATCCTCATCCTCGCAAGGTCTAGAATTAAATTCCAGTATCATGTATCGTCGCATCCAACAACATATCATAACTAGAGTAGTAGGTTATCCTGAATGTGAAACAAAGTAACCAAATTCCATTTTCATACCATGTGTGACCCAAACCACATATCACATCACATAACATCTTTATAACATCACATCTCACCCAATTACACCTTGGTAATTACATCACTTCCTTCGAGAATATGCCAGGATAATCAATGCAGAAGCCAGAGTGATGTAGAGGGGGGTTGTCCACAATCTGTATAACACCATATTGGATTTTAAATAAAACATGAAGAACCCAGAACCCATGAGAACTGGTGATGTTATCCAACACGGATTCAGAATATATATAAATAACATAAAATACATCATCTCCATATACCTCATAACACACTATATATGGTATCACATTAAATTTTATACCTTACACTAAATCACCACCACCTTCCCACACTTCACCCATCACAACCACTACCACCAATATATTAAACACACCAATGTACAACAAAACAAGACACACAATATTTTCCCATTTCATTTATAAGTTCCACAACTTCTCAGATATATCATGTTTTATTAGCTTTTATTACAAAGACACAACCTTCACATTTAAAATGCCCATTCATTTAATGTTTAATTAATTTGATCCAATTTTCCACCCATCCATTTATATCCCTACATTCTTGTAGAAAATTTTATTTAAGTTAGATTTATGTTCACAGTTTATTCCATGTCAAATCAAGAAACTAAAACAACCACATCAAAACCACTTGACCATCTCACATCAACATTCAATGTCATGACACATCAACCAATCCATGTTTCCACATTGACTAAACATCACACAACCCAACCCCATCACAAAATAGAATTTTGATGAACAAAAAATACACACAACATCCACAAATCATCAACACATGACAACATAACCACTACACGTATTCCCATATAACATCCAAAACAACTAACCACCACATCACATATCAAATCACACTCACATCCCAGTTAGTATCCACCACTATTGTATAATATCTAACAACACATAGGGAAATAAAAAAAGAAACCATAAACAACAATAATACACCCTAACTTCAATAAAATTATCATGTGATATCATTCCAATACTTCTTTTCATGGGTATTATCAAAATAACAATATTTACCTGGGAATCCTATTTGTTTTCCAAATATAAATTCACTATACTTTTAATCAGGAACAAATCACACAACAACCAAGAAGGGGTCATAATATTATATTATACAGTAGATAAATAAGGCTTCCAACATCTGTTGATTTCAGTATGGTGTCAACATGGAATAAAAATATTATCCATAACATCAAATCAACAGATTAAATTATGAAACTAGTCAAAAAATATCATCAATACTCTTACCTGATATTGAAAACATATAATAACTTACTAATATAAAATTATAGAATAATTTAAAATTAGTATTATAAAATTTTATCGATATGTATAATGTTTTTGAATAAGTTATTAACATTGTTCTGTTTGTTATGTATGAGGTTAGAGTGATATCAACTATGTAGGAATTCAATTTATGGGTTTCTTGTCTCAATATTTCACTCATTGATATATATTTCAATTTACGTACAATGTTTTTCTTGTAATGGTGTACCTACATAGTAATAAATGAGTGTTACTATATTCATGGGGTTTTAAGATCTATTCTATTTTCTTTGTTAAATGTATTTCTATTCCAAATATTCCAATGATAAAAATAGTATCTTTATTAAAAAGTTACTCAAACCGAAGGATTTTATTTCCAATCATTTTTCAAAGTATATATATTTTTAATGATAATATATAGTAGTATTTTTTATTCAATGTAAAACCAATCATAATTTCATTTTGATATTCATGTGATTTTACATGTCCCCTCAAAATTTATTTCCATCCTGACTCATATTTTTTCCACAGTGTTTCATTTAAGTGAAATAGACCTCGTATATAATTTCAGTTCCCTTGACATTTTATATTAGGAGTTACCTCTATGTTTTAGTGTTTTTTAAATTAAATTATTTTTTCTTAATATTTATAAATATATATTTCTAAATAACATCCAAATATCATTGATATTTAGTATATCCAAATATATTTTCCAAAATCTCATAAAAAGTATTTATCATTTAAGACATTTTCGGAAATATATTTTTCCTAATAGAGGAATATCGTAAAATATTTCCATCCAACTTCTTTATCTGAATTTAGAATATATTTTCTTTCTATTTTTTAGAAATGAACTATAATTTAATTTTAATTACATAATTTTCTAGGTGTATAACCATAATATTTTTTCCATTCCCTTTCCTATATGAATAACTAATTTTTCATTTCATTGATTTATGTGTGTTTTCCAAAATTTCATACATTTATTGACTTCATAAATTATTGTATCATCCATTTACACATTATCTATATGGGTTAAATACCATATTCTACATTATCTTTATTGAATGGTTTTCACCGACAATGTTTCATGATGTCATTGGATACCCTATTTATTTCCATGGATTCCTTATGATATGCTATGTGACTAAATTTTCTAGTAGAAATTTTATTTTTGGATGAATGCTCAGCAGAGTCTTATATAACCTTCCAATTTATTGGCTATAGTTTTATATATCTTGATATATAGATTTTTTTCTTGGTATATTTTTAATTTTTCTATTCTCACAAGTTTAAGCATCGGTATAATTATGATTTATATACGATTATAAGGATACGTGTTTGTAAAATTATGGTCTATCTATTTTTAGAAGGTTGTTCATGTAAATAAATTTAATTTTTCTACTCCCAAATGGTTGTAATTTGGTATAATTATCGGTACGTTATTCTTAGAATGTGTATCATTGGTATAATTACATTTAATTTATGCTTAAAAGACTATACTTTGACATAATTTTGGTTACAATATTTCTAAAATGAAATATTTTATTATTCATTTTTTTATGACACAATATTATAAAAATTAATTTACCTAGGTCATTCTCCCATGGTCCATGTTTGTTGAATAATTTCACCAATCTTTTTTTTATTTTTGTATTATGGTATTGTAAGCTTCTTTTAATGACTTCTATCTTTTGAAATATGCTTTATTGGGTTTCGTTTTCTTATGTATCCTTTTTATACCTATATGATAAATTTATGATCAATTATGATATTTAATTGGTATATCTTAGGGTGTCTCTAGCTGGTAATTTTATCTCACCCCAATCTTTTGTTTTTATCCCTAAGGATATGAAGATGAGTGTAACTTATATTAAGTATAGAAGGGATCTGGTGTAGTTTGATTTTGTTTAAATTTATAAAAAAATGTGTAAAATAGGTTACCTATTTAACAGGTACTCAAATTCACTAAACCTACCATTGTTGGGATTTTGTGATTATTTATGGGATATATTGTTTAAATTAAGGAAATGAGGTAAAATAAATATATTTTTATCTTGGGTTACAATACCCTGATTTATTTGTCTATAATTCACATCCTAATAAACTATAACTTAATTACAATGTAATGAAATACACAAAATTAATGCATGATTGTTATATTAAATTCCTTATTTCTCATATATCTTTAGATACATTCCATGAAAACTATAAGAGGATAGAAAATTATAGATCATCAATTACTTAACAATCCTTACCATACACAACTATATGAATGTGGATTGCTATTATATAAAACACATGATAATAACATGCTTTTAAGGCAGTCCCAAAATTCATGTCCCACCATTGGGTTATACACAGACATAGAAAAACTCAATACACATAGGCTATATAATTCCCATAATGTTTCAATTTTCAATTCACCTTACACTACTCCCCTAACCAGAACATCATTAGTTCCAAAAACACATTAGAGACTAGGAAATCCTAAAAATACTACATACTATTGGTCAATACTCATCCTACGTTCCGTTATCATTATCATGGGATCTCAATGATCGGGAGAGCCCATGCCCCATATATACTATTTCCAAGATCAACTAGAAATAATCTAGAGAGTGGTTACACTCTTCCAAAACCCAAAAACATGGATTACTTGAGTCTAATTACATGTATTGGTTCCCTAGACCCATTATAATCAATATAAAACATTCCATCTATGAGTTAGAAGATCCGAGACTAATTCCATATCATTTCGACACACAATTCGGAAACCTACATACTAAAAAAAATATATCTCTTTGATCAAAATATAAGGGAATACTTTTTCTAACCAATCAATACTAAACTAAGTCCAATCATAATTTCTCTAAAAAAACTGATTGAGATCTATTTAGAAAATTTAGGATAATAATCACATGAGATTGTATATTTCATGATTCTCTAAAGGATATAAAATATGAATTACATCCTCCTAACACTCTAAGTGAAACATATCTTATCCAATTAACTACTTCCATACTCAGTTGTCACATTTTAGGAATTATTAGACATGGAACATAGAAAATATAAATGAAAATTTCTTATGTACATGACACATTTATATATATATTAGATCAACCAATTACGTGAAGTAGATAGATGCCAACTACTCTAAGATCATAACTTGATTTGGCTCCATTCACATGAAATTTATAAATTAGAATAAATTTTCTTATAATTGTATTTATTCCAAAACATTATTGTGATGATAAAATATATAAGGAGAAAAAGTTATCATATCCTAAAATTTTGTTGAGAAACCTCCTTCAAAAATTCTATTCAACTGACCAAAGATGAAGATCTAGGAGAGTAGAGAGTGATGAACAAGAGGGGTAATGGGGAGGGAAATGAGAGAAGGGGGAGTTGTCTCAAATCCCCAAAATGTAAGGTTAGTTATTTTATAATATAAATTTAAATCTCAAGAACCCAAATAGTATTCCATTTGAAAAAATTTTGGGCCATGTTTCAATACCCCATTTTGGAATGAATTCATGTTTGACTATATAGTCACAACACAATTACCATTTCATAAAAATATTAGGAAACGACATTCTTATATTTCTGCATTACAAGGCAATTCTTAATGAAAAAAATCCTTTTTACATGGAATGACACAACCTCCAATAGAAATTAAAATAAAAAAATTTTGTAGGCTATAATGTGATCTTCCTTGATAATAGATTTTATGCATACAGAGCCTCTATGCCACACTATAACACATGATATGATATATTGTTTAACATTGATAAAAATTATTTATCCCAGATTGGTACCACCAACTCCAACCATTTCTTTACACAGTAAAATTATTTTGATGTGAAAAAATAGAAAGAAAACACCATTGAGAAATGTCTTAACACATAAATTAAAGTTTGAGAATGAATTCGTAAATAATTCTAGATGAATACTCCTATGGGTTTTTAATATAAAAAACCACTTATTACATTCTTCTTCCATCGTGAATATAACTATATAATAGCCTCTCAAGAAAAAAATATAGGAAAACCCATAGAGAAAGATAAAACATAACAAGAACCATATAAGAGTGAAACTAGGGAACATGTCACACTTATTGATCTTCTGGAAAGATTGAAGGTATATAAACCAAGGGGGTATAACAAAAACAAAAATATCTATATGACTCTATGTCACCACCTCACTAACAATATTTTAAAATCATATTTACGATATAAAAAAATCAATATATTAAAAAAATAATGCATACCTTAACTCTAATATAGAAATAAATCTATACCAAGATCGCTATAAGATGATAAATAATAAAAATTACACTACCTACTATCGCCATCATTGTTATAGATAGCCATATCAATGTGTCCCTATGATATGAAACCTAAGCTTCAATCATGGGTCACTTTGAGAAACTTATATAGTATGTGAAACTATTGTGTTTTACCATGACACACAATAAAACAGTACCCTTAGGCTATATAGTACACCCAAGGTCCATAATAAAATAGTAAAAAACCATAATCATGTCACTAGATCAATATTAATTCCTAAAATTACTCGAAAGACTATCTATTACTCACAAATATTCCATCTATTTGTCCACACTCCACACATGTTTATTCCATGATTCCATTGAATCAGAAATCTCCATAGATCACTATCCCCCACATTACAATTTCAATAAACAACTAGGCCTAATCAATATATTTTATACTATATTATATAATGAAAATACAATTATTCCAAATGAAAAATAATATATCATAGTTCACTAAACCTCATCCCATTATTCAACACCTTTACCTAAATGATTTTTAGTTGTTAAGGATTAATCTCAATACTTTCCCAATACAATTCTATGAGTATGACACTAATTGGAATATCTATTTAAGAGAAAACCACTTAGAAACGCCTTCTTTAACCCTTCAAAGATCAATAAAATATATTAGTCAAATATCTATTAATATAATACCACATTAGTTCAATCAAACATAACTAGAGGTATCACCTATAGGTATTTCTATTGGGTGTCTCAAACCTTTTAAAACCATCTATGGTATTATCAATTTACTCTAAGGGGGTATTACCAAATCCTAGTGCACAAATTTGGACACACCTGACAATTTTATGGAATTCTTAAAATTAGGACCCAAAATTCTTGAATGAATGATACATAAATACACACATAAAAACAGTTATCTATATGATATCATGTATCAGAATTATTAAAATAAATTAATAAAATCAAAAAATAAGATCTAAAATTTGATTTATGACAAAAAAATTGGAACAATGACCAAAATAGAAAGAAGAACCCTTGTTCATAACTTTACATTGACAATGATACCCTTCTAATCTAGATGGCATGTAGATAATGATAATGAAGTATATCATAGAGCATGGAGAGTGATGATGCAGAGGGTGAAAAGAGGGAGAGGGAGAAGGGTTCTTGTTCATGTTCCTCCAAAAAAGGATGGGGTTATTTTATAATATTATATAAATTATCAAAAAAAAATATATGGGTCTGTTTAACCTAATATAGGGGATAGTATGAAACCCCTACCCTCTAGAAAAATATATTACATCATTAATATATGGTTCACAATAAAAATCCAATTTCTAATGTGGTACTAGGAAATAATGATTGAGTATTATAATGTGACAAGTGGATTTTTAGTGAAACCCCATTAAGAAATGTTGTTTCACTCCACTTTGAGAATTCAATATTGTATTGTATAATATGATGTAACGTGATCTCCAATGTCCCTAGAACATAATCATAGAAAACCTCTATCCCACATTAAAATTCATTTTTTACAACATTTTATTTCATGTACACTAAAACATGTCATTCTATAACACGAAAATCTACTAATAATTTTTCTGAAAATTATAAAATTCAACATAAACACCTAATCATACAAAATAAAATCTCCTATATATATCTAAACTATCAAAATTTTAATTCAAACCCAATTTTTATAATCGCCAATACTCTATATTTTAAAAAATGGATAATTCCCTCTAAACATACCATTATATAATAATACATGTTGTTACTATAAAACCCCAAGCTTCTACGGTACACTTCTCTTTGAATAATGTGATAGCGTGTGTTGTACGCAACACCGAGTTTTAACACACCATAACCAATCAAACTAGCCGTTATGAATAGTAATACCTACTTTTTGAAATTATATATATTTTATATTTCAAAATGGACTTCATTTTTGGATTCGGAATATCGAATTTAGCCTAAGGTGAAATTTTGGTACTTTTTGGATAACATTAATATTTTGATGAATAGTGAAAATTACTAAATTTTAATTAAAAATAACTTTTTTAATAAAAATGATTAATAGTGAAAAATTATGAATTTGAGTGGTTTTAGATTATATTTATAATATATTTTTACCATTTAATACAATGTTGGTCATTGGAAATAATTTTACAATTAAACCGGACATAAACAAGTGTCAATCTTTTGATAGTTATTATCTCTTAAAAACACGCTTTTTGTTTTAACAACGGGAATTAATTTTAAATTAATTTCTGCCACTTCTGTGTTTTGAATTTTGAAAAATGGATTCCATATTTGGAATCAGGATGTTCAAATTGTGAAAATAGGTAACTTTTATTTTTAGACATTTTAAATAATTACTTCAGTAAATATTTTATTTACCATTGTTAAGGGTAAATCCGGTAAATAAGGGTTACAAAATAATATTATAATAATACTAAATTACCCTAAAACGTGTCTTAGCCTTATTGGTTGATACATGTTCGACCATAGGCATCCTTGGGTCTATTTTGGGACCCCATGCATCCACTTGTAGGTGATAGGGACACTTAATTTTAATTAAGTTAAAATTATTACAAAAATGACATAAGCATATATCTTTTAGAAAAACAATTTTTACATAGGGTTATATATGTTTTATTGTAGACTATAAATATTCATTAGAAATATAAAAGGATTTCCTGCATAATGATATTTTATTTATAATTTTTAGACTTTAAATAATTTAATTTATTTATGACACAATTATGATGCAGTAATTACCATAATAGTGAAAATTTAAAATAATAGATATTATAAATACCCAAATAAATATAATTTTAGACTTTTAATGAATTAAAATAATTTTCTAGGATAATATGACATATTAGGATTTATTTAATTAACTTTTGTTGAAGTAATCATTCTTTTATGAGTTTCAAAAAAATAAACTATTGAATAATGTCAAAATTGACGTAAAACAGTTTTTAAAACAAATATTATATTATTAATTAATATTAAATTCCAAAAAATCCAAGGTTCGTCCAAGAGACTTATATCATAATATTTGTTTCATTAATGGACAACTTTGGGGTCTCTTGGATGTATATAGTATGTTTATTACCCATATAATATAAAAATACAAAAGACATTGTAAAAGTGAAACTAATTAACTTAGAGTTAATACTTAAAGATAAGGATAATATAAGTACCCAAATCAGTATAAATTATATTGGTTGAGTGGTTTTCGACCCATCCCCACCTTAAAATTTAAATAATCCACTTTGGAGCCATTAGAAACCGAATATTAATTTATTATAAATTAATATTTCTAGCATTTCCAAAGGTGCACTTCACCCCTCTTGTAAAAGGGCACCCCCCGTTCTCATTTCTTCACACCTTAAAATTCTTTTGGATCGCCCAAACTCTTCCCAAATACTCTCTCAACTTCCATTACTTCATCCTAGAAGACTTCCTCTAGTCAGAAAGACAACCTAAGAGCCCTTTTGATCAAATCAAAAGGAAAACCTGAAGAAGAGGTAATGATTTCACCACCTTTTTTCCAAGTTCCTTTCTTCTTCCACTTCCTACTTCTTTGTTATTACCAATATAAAATAATAACTCCAGTACATTATATATTCTGTGATGTTATTATAAATATTGTACAACCATATTCAGTATTCTGTCCATCCTTTGAATAACATGTCACCATACATGCGTACGTACGGCTTACCGTCTCCACGTCGAGGTGTAATTGTTATTCAATAAATTATTATTTGGATGGGTATAATAATGATGTTTAACTAATGTAAATAATAAATATAACATGTTAATGATTATGTATATATGATATACCATCCATTTATATATTATTTTAATATCAAAAGAATGATATTGTCGTTCGTGCGTACGTACGGACTACCGTCTCCACGAACGCGATGAGATTCATTCTCCATCATATCTATTCAAGTATAATTATCATTTTATGATTTAAAAATAATGTTTAAAGACATGATATCACTATGGATATGAAAAAGATACAACCTAACCATTAAAAACATGGCTTACGTAACAAAACATATAAAAGAAAACGAGTAAGTTAACACCCGAAACGATGATAATACTAAGATATTATTAACAAAGAAATGTTAAAAGATCATATATGATATCATATTAATATATATGATTCTTGTATAATTTAATAACAATTATTTCACCATTATACATGAGTTTAACCTACCTTAACCAAGTAAAAGTACAAGGTAAGGTTTATTTCACAATCTCTTCATTATCCGAGGTTGTTTATACGTAATTATCTACTGGGATTTCTTTATCATCCACATCCTTGTTTCTTCAAAATGTACTTCAAAAAATTTTACTATTTAAAATAATATGGGTTAAAGTCATATATAACCTTTTTTGACTTTTTATAAGAGGTTTATAAAGGAATCTTTCCGCCGTTTTCCAAACAAGGTGCATTTAACCTTATCGACAGAATTAAGGTAAGAATGTTTTTTTAACTTATACGGAGGGTGCGGCTATTTTCCGCCATTATAAAAATTTCGAAGCTTCCCTTACAAGCATATAAGAATATTTTTAAATAAAATGTTTTATTTTATAAATATATGACTCTTAAATGATTTCAAAATAGAAAGAGATATTTCTCTAAAAAGATTTTTGATTTCATCTATGTCAACATCCTTTGATGAATTTTACGCTTATTTGAAGTTGATTTATTAGGAAACAAAACTTCTATATTGTATTGAAGATTTTGTGATATGTTTGACTGTGGATGTGTTATTTTCATACCATTCATGGTTTATGGATTAAGTATTTACATTTCATGTGCTAGTTTTAATACGAATGTTTATGTTATGTTTAAACTTTTTCATATGGGAATGCATTGGACTTAATATGTGACGGGTGGAGCCCGCTATAGCTCCTCGATGCATTGATAGGTCTCATGAGACAAACTAGTGTCTTGGAACAAGGCCTTGACAAAACCTTATTTTTAGTCTTGGAATGAGGCATTGGCTATGTGGTTATGATAGTCTGGCATTATGCATTCCATCATTATGAAAGTGGTTATTGATATTACATGTGATTATTCGATTAGTAGAATATCCATGTGAATAGGTAAATGGAATTATTTCATTTTACTTTTGTTATACTATGTTGAAGTTTAAATTTAAAAGGATTTTGTTTTAGTTATACATTGCCTTAAATGTTTATTCTTATTTATGAAAGTTTCCGCTATATTGTTATCCTTACTGGGCATTTGTGCTCACCCCTTTCCTATGTTTTATTTTTCCCAGGGAGTGAAGAAGTAAATTATGAATGACCTGCAGGGATATTATATGGGGATATGAGTGTGGAATACGGAGACAATATGTTGTTGTAGTAGTTTTTCACATTATGATGTAATGTAAGACCTATGAATATATCTAGTGTTTCCAAGGCTACTAAACCAATCGGTATTTCGAGATTTGATATTTCTTATGATCATCCCAATGTTATGTAATAATGCAACGACTCTAGGTAACTGGGGTCAGGGCGTTATAGTTGGTATCAGAGGAAGTTTAGTACAAAACTTGGAAGCTATATTTAGATAAACTCTGATTAGAGCACGTAGACCAAAGATGAAATTTGAGGATTAGTATAGAAGAACTTCCTAGAATTTTGGTATTGTAGAGATTTTGTGAGTTTTCCGAGCAATACATCCCTATCTAGATACGACCAGGTAGAGGCGGCTCTCGCACAGATGTACCTAAGGGTAAAACCTGAAAACACCGCTTTGAGCTAGACACGAACGAGAACTGGTGCATGACAACGGGCCTTGGTGCACTCTTCGTTACGACACTCCCATGGGATATTCTTAGGATAACTCTCATTTTCTTTACAAATCATTATGAAGGGTTTATGAGTATATACTTCCTCAAAGAAAACATCCTTATGATTATGGATTATATCCATAAATAGTTCAATTTATGTTAAGTGTTTTATATGTATGGGATTAGGTATTTTGATTCATAAACTGATCTAGTTTATGCCATTGTATAGAAATGGCGCCTAGTGGAAGAAATGGAAACTATATCAATGGACGCACACCATGTAGGGATTTCCCTCCTACTCAAGATAATTATAGTGGAGCTGGTGATGCAACTGGTGCCGATCAGCTAATCACCATACTGAGATAACTCACTCAGATTAGGAATAATAACCTTACCTGTATGGAGCACCCTAGTCCGCAGCATGGAGGATCAATGTTAGATCGACTCATGAGGCAACAACCACAAACGTTGAACAGAAGTACAAATCCCTTAGTAGCTGAGCAATGGATATTTTCCCTAGATAAAATATTTCAGGCTTTGGGGAGTAGTGAAAGGGAAAAAGTTATCATGGCAGTTTACCGCCTCACTGGAGATACTGATCAATGGTGGTCATTGATTCAAAATACAAAGGAAGATGATGAAGTATCAAATATAGAATGTAGGGTGTTCAATGATCTGTTTTTAGAAAAATACTTTCCTCGCGACCATCGAGCAGATATGGAAAGGTAGTTTCTGAGTCTGATACAAAAGGAGGATGAGAATGTCACAATGTATGAGGCTAACTTTACAAAGTTAGAAAGGTATGCTGGAGATTATATACATAACCCAGGATGTAAGATTGATAGTTTCTTTGATGGGTTAAAACCATTTCTCCGTCGAGCATTAGTCTCACAATCCTTTTCATCGTACGAAGACATTTTCTCATGTGCTATCAAGACCGAAAAGGAATTTTCTAAGTCTTATGACTTTAAAGTAAAGAAAGAGAAGAAGAGACCTGCTGATCAATCTGGGAATGGATATAAGGGGATGAAGGGAATGGTTGAATATCTATACTCTGGTAAATGTGGGAAGAAACACCCTGGTACTTGCTTGAAGGGAACGGGAGTCTGTTACAAGTGTGTTTAAAAAGGCCACCAAGCTCGTGATTGCAAGGGGAAGAAGGAAGCTACCAATGTTTAGTGCTACAATTACAGGGAGATGGGGCATTATGCAAATGAATTTTCTAAGCATCAGGATAACATACCTCATAAAAGTCCAAGGGATCATGGCCAAGCTTATGTTATCACTACTACTACGGTAGAAGCTCCGAAAGACGTGGTGGCAGGTAATTTAATGGTTTCCTCAAGTTTAGAAAATGAATTATTTGATTCTGGATCGTCGCATTGTTTCATATCTTCCCAGTTTGCTATGAAAATTAGATATTTCCAATTTAATTTAACAAGGGAGTTGTCAATTAAATATCCTAAGGGAAGTATCATTGCAACAATGTTTTGTGAATCAGTCCCCATTAGAACACATAAATTTTCTTTATCTGTTGATCTCATTGTCATACCTATGATTGAGTTTGATATAATCCTCTATATGGACTGCCATTCAGATTATGATACGAAGATTTATTGTAAGAAGAAAGAGGTTATGATTCATGATGATGATGATAAGGAACACCTTATCTTTAGAGCAGAATCGTCACCACCTAATTCTTATTTAGATCCACCCCCATTAGCTCAACTAAATTCAATTATTGGGGAGGAAGAGAATGAAATAACTGTGGGTGAGGAAAGGAATGTTCAAATAGAGGATGTACCTATTGTGAAAGAATATGTAGATGTATTTCCGGAAGATACACCTGGACATCCTCCAGAACGAGAAGTTGAGTTTTCCATTTATTTAATTCCTGGATCAAGGCCTATATCGAATAACCCTTTTAGAATGACCACTGTTGAATAATTTGAACTAAAGAAACAACTAGAGGAATTTAGTAATAATGAATTTATTCACCCTAGTGTTTCTCCATGGGGAGCCACTGCTCTTTTTGTTAAAAAGAAGGATGGATATATGAGGTTATGTATCGACTACAGGGAGATCAATGCTATAACAATAAATAACAAGTATCCCCTACCACGCATTGATGATTTATTTGACCAACTGCATGGAGCTCAATAATTTTCAAAGATTGACCTTCGATTAGGATACCATCAGTTGTGTGTGAAGAAGGAAGACATTCCGAATACATCATTTCAAACCTGGTACGGGCATTACGAGTTTACTGTAATGCCTTTTGGATTGACTAATGCACCCTCTATATTCATGGATCTAATGAATATAGTTTTCAAGGAGTATCTCGATGAATTTGTGGTGGTATTTATTGATGATATCTTGGTATACAAAAAAAGCTACGAAGATCATGAAAATCATCACTTGCGCATTATCTTGAAGACTCTGAGAAGACATGAATTATATGGGAAGTTTAGCAAGTGTGAATTCTGGCTTAAGGAGATGTCATTTCTTGGCCATATTGTCTCAAAAGATGGAATCTCTGTTGATCCTTCTAAGACCAAGGAAATCCAAAAATGGGCAGCACCTACGAATATAACTGAGGTACGTAGTTTTATTGGTTTGGCAGGTTATTATTGACGTTTCGTCCAGAATTATGCCTGATTGGCTAACCCATTAACGAAGCTCACATTTAAAGGGGTTAAATTTGTTTGAAAAAAAGAGTGTGAAGAATGCTTCGAAGAATAGAATAGAAGATTAGTCAATGCTCCTATATTGACTCTACCATCGGGGAATGATGGGTTCATTATTTATAGTGATGAATCGAAGAAAGGACATGGTTGTATCCTTATGAAGAATGATAGGGTTATTGCCTATGCATCACGATAGTTGAAAATTCATGAGAAAAACTATCCTACTCATGACCTCGAATTAGCAGTTGTGATCTTTGCTTTGATGATATGGAGACACTACCTCTATGGTGAAAAATAGGAGATTTATTCTGATCACAAGAGTTTTAAGTATATTTTCTCACAAAAAAAACTCAACATGAGGCAAAGGAGATGGCTTGAATTACTCAATGATTATGATTGTACGAGACACTACCACTCGGGGAAGGAAAACAAGGTGGCAGATGCTTTGAGCAGAAAATATCATGGAGTTTTGAACAATATGAGAATTGAAAGGGATCCAATTTTCATCGATCTAGTGAAGATGGACATGGGAATAACCAGGGAACGAGAAACCTAAATTCTTTTTCAAATGGTTTCCAAATCATCTTTACTAGAAAGGATTAAGAGTTCTCAGACAGATGATGAAGAATTTCAAAAGAAGACTAAAGATGTGAATGATGGGAGACTGAGAGACATTGTGTATGAAGATGGAATTTTGAAATTCTGGAAGAGACTTTGTGTTCCCGATATACCTGATCTAAAAAGGGAATTGTTGGATGATGCTCATAGTTCCAATTTCTCTATACACCCTCGAAGCACCAAAATGTATAGAGATTTGAAGAAACATTTTTTGTGGGACAATATGGAGATGGAGATTTCTGATTTTGTGTCAAGATGTATGGTTTTTCAACAAGTGAAAGCTGGAAGGCAACACCCTAGAGGCGTCATGCAACCTCTTCCCATACCAGAGTGGAAATGGGACAATATTACGATGGACATTGTCATCGGGCTACCAAAGACTCCTAGAAGGAACGATGCAATATGGGTTATTGTTGATCATCTTACCAAGTCAGCACATTTTCTTTCTATAAGGGAAGATCTACCACTGGAACGTCTAGAAAGACTATATATTAATGAAGTTGTGAGACTTCATGGAGTACCCCCATCCATTGTTTCTGATCGTGATCCCTGTTTTACTTCAAAATTCTGGAAGAGTCTTCAGAAATACCTAGATACTGAACTTCATTTGAGCACTGCCTACCACCCTCAGAGAGACGGACAATCAGAACAGACTATTCAAACCTTAGAAGACATGTTGAGATCCTGCTCACTTGACTTTCAGGGTATGTGGGATCATTATTTACCTCTGGTAGATTTTTCCTATAACAATAGCTTCCATTCAAGTATTTAGATGGCACCATATGAAGCGTTATACAGAAAGGGATGTCGCACACCAACCTGTTGGGATGACGTTGGTGAAAGAAAACTCGTAGGTCTAGAACTGGAGGAGGAAACAATGGAAAAGGTGAAGGTAATCCAGAATCACATCAAAGCAGCTCAAAGTAGGAAGAAGAGCTATGCCGATAATCGAAGGAAGGATTTGGAATTTCAAGTCAGTGATCATGTTTTCCTGAAGGTTTCTCCATGGAAGGGAGTCATACGTTTTGGTAAGAAAGGTAAATTGAGTCCCAGGTACATCGGCCTTTTCGAAATTCTAGAACGAATTGGGGCTGTAGCTTACCGATTGGCAATGCCGCCAAGTCTCTCCAAAGTTCATGATGTGTTCCACATATCTATATTGAGGAAATACATGCCTGACCCAACGCATGTACTCACCTATGAGGAGTTAGAACTGGAACCCGATCTATCTTATTGCGAAGAGCCCGTCAGGATTCTTGATACGAGAGAACAAGTACTGAGAAACCGGACGACGCGTCTGGTAAAAGTTTTGTGGAGAAACCATAAGATGGAAGAGGCAACGTGGGAACCCGAGGAACGTATGATGAAGAACCACCCGAGTCTTTTCATGTGATAAGTATTATAGAAATTTCAAGGGCAAAATTATTTGAAGGAGGGTAGAATGTGACACCCCAAGCTTCTACGGTACGTTTCTCTTTGAATAATGTGATAGTGTGTGTTGTACGCAACACCGAGTTCCAACACACCATAACCAATCAAACTAGCCGTTATGAATGGTAATACCTACTTTTTGAAATTATATATATTTTATATTTCAAAATGGGCATCATTTTTGGATTTGGAATATTGTGTTTAGCCTAAGGTGAAATTTTGGTACTTTTCGGATAACTTTAATATTTTGATGAATAGTGAAAATTACTTAATTTTAATTAAAAAAAACTTTTTTAATCAAAATAATTAATAGTGAAAAATTATGAATTTTAGTGGTTTTAAAGTATATTTAGAATATATTTTTACCATCTAATACAATTTTGCTCATTGGACATAATTTTACAATTAAACCGGACATAAACAAGTGTCAATCTTTTGATAGTTATTATCTCTTAAAAACATGATTTTTGTTTTAACAATGAGAATTAATTTTAATTTAATTTCTGCCACTTATGTGTTCTGAATTTGAAAAATTGGATTCCATATTTGGAATCCGGATGTTCACATTGTGTAAATAGGTAACTTTTATTTTTAGACATTTTGAATAATTACTTCGGTAAATATTTTATTTACCAAGGTTAAGGGTAAATCCTGTAAATAAGGGTTAAAAAATAATATTATAATAATACTAAATTATGATAAAATGTATCCTAGCCTTATTGGTTGATAAATTTTCGACCATAGGAATCTTGGGTCGATTTTGGGACCCCATGAAGCCACTTGTAGATGATAGGGACACTAAATTTTAATTAAGTTAAAATAAGTACAAAAATGACATAAGCATATGTCTTTTAGAAAAACAATTTTTACATAGGGTTATATATGATGGATTTTCAACTATAAATATTAATTATAAATATAAAAAGATTTCCTACATAATTATAATTTATTTATAATTTTTAGACTGTATATAATTTAATTTATTTTTGACACAATTATGATATAGTAATTACCATAATAGTGAAAATTTAAAATAATTGATATTATAAATACCAAAATAAATATAATTTGAGACTTTTAATGAATTAAAATAATTTTATAAGATAATATGACATATTAGGATTGATTTAATTAACTTTCATATAAGTAATCATTCTGTTATGAGTTTCAAAAAAATCAACTATTGAATAGTGTCAAAATTGACATAAAAGATTTTTTAAAACAAATATTATATTATTAATTGATATTAAATTTCTAAAAATCTAATAATCGGCCAAGAGACTTATATCATGATAGGTGTATCATTAATGGACAACTTGGGGGTCTCTTGGATGTATATAGTAAGTTTATTAACCATATAATATAAAAATACAAAGAGACATTGTAAAAGTGAAACTAATTAACTTAGAGTTAATACATAAAGATAAGGTTAATATAAGTACCCAAACCTGTCTAAATTCTATTGGTTGAGTGGTTTTCGACCCATCCAAACCTTAAAATATAAATAATCCACTTTTTAGCCATTATACACCGAATATGAATTTATTATAAATTAATATTTCTAGCTTTTCCAAAGGTGCCTCTCACCCCTATTATAAAAGGGAACTCCCCCTTCTCATTTCTTCACACCTTAAAAGCCTTTTAGTTCGGCCAAAATCTGCCCAAATACTCTCTCAACTCCCCTCACTTAATCTTAGAGGCCTTCCTTTAGTCCTAAAGCCAACCTAAGAGCCCTTTTGATCAAATCAAAAGGAAGAACCCGAAGAAGATGTAATGATTTCACCACTTTTTTTCCATGTTCCTTTTTCTTCCACTTCCTCCTTCTTTGTTATTACCATTATATAATAATAACTCCAGTATAATATATATACTGTGATTTTATTATAAATATGGTACAACCATATTCATTATTCTATCCATCCTTTGAATAACATGTCACCATATGTGCGTACGTACGGCTTACCGTCTCCACGTCGTGGTGTAATTGTTATTCAAAAAATTATTATTTGGATGGGTATAATAATGATGTGTAACTCATGTAAATAATAAATATAACATGTTAATGATTCTTTATATATTATATACCATCCATTTATATATTATTTTAATATCAAAAGAATGATATTGTCGCTCGTGCGTACGTACGGACTACCGTCTCCACGAACGCGATAAGATTCATTCTCCATCATATCCATTCAAGTATTATTATCATTTGATGATTTACAAATAATGTTTAAGGACTTGATATCACTCTGGATATTAAAAAGATACAACCTTACCATTACAAACATGGCTTTCGAAACAAAACATATAAAAGAAAATGAGTAAGTTAACACCCGAAACGATGATAATACTAAGATATTATTAACAAAGAAATGTTAAAGGATCATATATGATATCATATTAATATATATGATTCTTGTATAATTTAATAACAACTATTTCACCATTATAAAGGAGGTTAACCTACCCCAACCAATGAAAAGTACAAAGTAAGGGTTATTTCGCAATCTCTTCATTATCCGAGGTTGTTTATACGTAATTATCTACTGGGATTTCTTTATCATCCACATCCATGTTTCATCGAAATGTATTTCAAAAAGATTTGACTATTTAAAATAATATGGCTTAAAGTCATTTATATCCTTGTTTGACTTTTTATAAGTGGTTTATAAAGGAATCTTTTCGTCGTTTTCCAAACAAGGTGCTTTTAACCTTTTCGACAGAATTAAGGTAAGAATGCTTTTTTTAACTTATACGGAGGGTGCGGCTATTTTCCGCCGTTATAAAAACGTCGAAGCTTCCCTTACAATATTATAAGAATATTTTCAAAGAAAATTTTTTATTCTATAAATATATGACTCTTAAATGATTTTAAAATAGAAATAGATATTTCTCTAAAAAGAGTTTTGATTTCATCTATGTCCACATCCTTTGATGTATTTTACGCTTATTTGAAGTTGATTTATTATGAAAAAAAACTTATATATTGTATTGAAGGTTTTGTGATTTGTTTGACTATGGATGTGTTATTTTTATACCATTCACGGTTTATGGATGAAGTATTTACATTTCGTATGCTAGTTTTTTTATGAATGTTTATGTTATGATTAAACCTTTTCATATGGGAATGCATAGGACTTAATATGTGAAGGGTGGAGCCCGCTATAGCTCCTCGATGCATCGGTAGGTCTAATGAGACAAAATAGTGTCTTGGCACAAGGCCTTGACAAAAATCTTATTTGTAGTCTTGGCACGAGGCCTTGGATATGTGGTTATGATAGTCTGGAATTATGCATTCCATCATTATGAAAGTGGTTATTGATATTGCATGTGTTTATTTGATTATTAGAATATCCATGTGAATAAGTAAATGGCGTTATTTCATTTTACTTTTGCCATACTATGTTGAAGTTAAAATTTAAAAGTCTTTTGTTTTATTTATACATTGCCTTAAATGTTTATTATTATTTATGAAATTTTCTACTATATTTTTATCCTTACTGGGCATTTGAGCTCACCCCTTTCCTATGTTTTATTTTTCCCAGGGAGTGAAGAAGTAAATTATAAATTACATGAAGGGATATTATATGAGGATATGAGTGTGGAATATGGAGACAATATGTTGTTGTATTAGTTTTTCACTTTATGATGTAATTTAAGACTTATGAATATATCTAGTGTTTCCAAGGCTACTAAACCAATCGGTCATCCGAGATTTGATCTTTCTTATGATCATGCCAATGTTATATAATAATGCACCGACTCTGGGTAACTGGGGTCGGGGCGTTACAGTTACTATTGGTTGGGTATATTTGATCTATGATGTCTTGTTAAAATAATTTGAGACATTTTACTTTTTTAATTTATGATATGTGTTTTGATTCTGTTATGAATGGAATTAAATGTATTTGATATCTATGGAATGATTCAGTTGTAGCATTGGGTGTTAGTTTTGAACTTCAGTGATTAAAGTTTTATCTCTTCTCATGAATGATGAATGATCTTATTATTTTCAAACCATTTTCTATTTTGTTAATATCTAAATATGAGGAATATGATAGTACACTTTTGAGTATTATTTTATTAATTAAAAGTTGATTCTAGTGCTTAAGGAATGAAAAGTAAATTTTGATAGTCATTTCTTAGTGAAATAGATGAGTCTGTTTTCTAAATTGATTAAAGGATGGATGTATGCTCATCAAGTAACTATATTTCCTTATTTTATAAGTATAGATGTTTAACGAAACATTAAACTCAAGGAATGGATATTTAAATAAAATGTTTTCATTTTACCATTTTTCTAAAGATACAAACAACTACACCTAAACCGATTTTTATTGTGTTTTTCATAAATATCTTTCTCTTGACTATTTTATTATCACTCTATATTAGTCCATGAGAATTATTTTTCCCAACCAAAACCATCTTTTAATATTCCTCTAGTGTTCTCCCTATGTGGAATCCTAATTATGCATAACATATAATGAAAATTAGTTTTCCCCACATTCAATTTTTTTGAGGTTGTTTTATTATCTCGTTGTTTGATGTGTTTTTAAAAAAAGGAATTATCTAAATTTTAATCAATAGATAACCAAGGAGAAATTTGAGGGAGAAAATCTCTTTAAGTGGTGTAGGATTTAACACCTCAATATTTTTTTAATACCATCTTTAAAAATAAATATAATTATTTGATAGATTGAGTTACGAAAAATGAAAACTTTTTTTCATTATACTCAACACTATTTTTATACTTTTTTTTGTGAAACACTGAGTTTCTTTGATAACATATGTAATACACAAGAGAAAGTCCTACCGAAGAATAATATACTGTCAACATTCTTGTTTAGTATGAAACATATCTCATAGTTGTTATGTTATAATGTGTGAGTAGTAATAACTATATTATCTTTACATAGGATTATAAATTTTTTCACATTCATTGAATATATTTTATAGGCATAAGATAATAATAAATGCATTATTACGAATAAAAACATTATTAGTCTAAAAGGTTGTTTTAACACCTTTTAATGAATGACTTGTTTTAAAACAACATGTTAAAAATATTATATGTGTTATTTGGAAAAATAAACTTAATTTTTGAATTCATAATATCAAAATTTACTTTAGTTGATTCTTTTGTATTTTTATAAGAAGTTTTATTTTTTGATGAATAATAACAAATATATAATTTTAATTGAAACATATCTTTTAATATGATTTCATTATCTTGTTAAATAACATAATTAATTGTTTAACACATATAATTTGATAAATTTTATATCACTTAATCAAATTTAGGTTGTTTGACACTATTTCACATAAATATTAGATGTGAAACCATTTCAATATTTCAGAAAATTTAACATTAAAAACAAGTTGTTTCATCCAGTGTAGATGATTATTTTTAAATTAACTTCTTCCAAATATATTTCTGGAATTAGGATAAGTGGTTTGAATAAAAATAATAATGTTAATTTTTATTTTATAATATGTTAAACATATATTTCAACCAAAAATATTTGGGAAGGAATTAAAATTAATTATATAGATGAATGTAGAAATGAGTTTACATAATGGTTAAACATTATCAGTATGGGGTTGAATCAACAATAAAAATATAAAACTCCATTTTATGGAAGTTATTATACCATAACCCATATTTTAACTAATTGGGACAATTAATGGAGGTAAATGATGTAAAGGGTGCCTCCAAATAGTGTTTAGATATTTGTATTTATAGAAATGAAACTCCCCCTCCACTACTAAATGGAACACACCCTCCCAACATATTAACATGCATCAATCCCTTTGTATCATACATTTCATACCATATAATCTCCTAACATCCATCAAATAATAAAAGGAACTTTTGGAAGAAATAAATCCTAGGAATCTATTTGAATCAAACCAAATGGATTGACTGTAAAAAGTTGAAACATTCTTCAATGAGTGATTTTTATTTATATAAACACTATTTAAATTATTATTATTCTATGAATATACAATATATTAATTATCCTAAATATTCATATTTTTATTCTTGTTATGGTTTCTACTTACACTATCACACACTTCCATCATCTGCAATACACAATCGTCGTTCATGTGTACGAAAGACAACTACAACAAGAAACAATTTCTTCATTTCTTCAATTACCACCTCCTTAATAGTTATGATGTATTTATACCAAAATAATTTTTATATAGCACATAGAATTATTTTTTAAATTTTTAGTGAATATGATAACACTATTTTTGGAAGTGTGAACTATGAAGTCTTCAGAATGATGTGACACATTCAGACCTTAAATATATTGTATTGGAGATGGGTTTAATTAAAAATATTTGACATATAAGAAATGTTTATGATATTGATGAAATAATTACATTTATATTAATATAATATTTCTTTTTATTTAAAACCATTTCACACACTGAAAAAGTGATAACGTCATTCCAGGACATGGGGACTACCACCTCCTCAAAGTAGTGTGATTTATTTTACATCACAATAATTATATATGTAAGTTTATATGATTACTTAATATGCTATTTAGGATTTTATTTCCTTATAGAAAGATGAATTTTAATTACCTTCTTTACATAATGTTCTTAGAAAAATCGAAAATTACTCATTCAAAAGCAAGACTTTCCTTTGCCAGGATTGTAACATTTGATCATTTTCTCATGAACATAATTTAGGATTGTTTTTAAAATTATAATTGATTTATAAATATTATAGTTATATCATTATTATCATTATTTATATGTTTTCAATAATTAACCCTTTGACATTAATTAACCTATAATATTATTTATGTCACATAACTGCAAAATGGTAAAAAAACATGCCATAAACATAACTTTTTAAGTATTTGTAGAAAATATTATAATAAGTAAAATAAAAATAATGATTAATTTATCAAAAGTTCTGAATAATGTAAATAATTATCCTATGTTCCTTTATTAGGTGTATAAAAACACACATGAAATGTTGGACTTAATGTATTAGATTTTTTCTCAATCTCATTTTATTAAGGCATATTTTGATGTTATACGCACGCCTTATATTATGAAGTGTATACAAATAACATTTGAAAAATCTTAGAAATAATTAATTTATTCTCAGGTTATTTAATTTTTTTTTAATTATAACGATTAATAGGTATTTATATTCAAATATTTCAATGATTTATGAGAAACATTGATTTAAAAACATATTTTTTAATCTTTATATATTTAATTTAAAAATATTTTACTCTATGTCAATATTGGTGATATTATTTTTATGTTTCCTCATATAAATATATTATATTTTTTTCTATTTTTAATTTCATTCATTGATTTTCAAAAAATAATCTTTTTACATAGTTTGTTGGGTACGTTTTGAAAAAAGGTGAAATTAATGTTATGTTCCTAATGTACATGGTGTCAATAAACATCCCACAACTGTGGAAATTATTTTATTTTTTGATTTCATTAAAATATTTCATGTTTAATAATACTAAAACCAAAATTTATCTTTTTAGGTATTTTGTAATTGAAAATGGGTTTTCAAATAAAAGGGTTCTTTTTTGATAAAAATGATTTCTCCAAATAAAATGGTATTTTAATCATAATATTTGTAATATTGGTTTAAACAGAGTTAATAAAGTGTTTTATGATGAGTTTTTGTACATGTGTTGCGTTAGAAAAAAATTATAATAAATAGGTGAACCTAATATAAATTATAAGAAGGGTTGAGTCCTAATATAGCTCATGGGAGTGCCAAATATAGCTTATATGATGTGTTACGTCCCAAAACATGTCATGGGTGAGTCTGATATTTCTTATATAATGGTTGATCAAAATTTAGATCTCAAATTCATTGGGTAATTATAATATTGGAAGAAGACATTATAGTTATTATAATAAATGGGTTTTGAATGGGTTTCTTTTTTATATGATGCTCTAATTCTCCATAGGGGATTTTTAAGTGTTTTCATTGTGTTTTAATGGTATTATTTGAGAATAATGTGTTATTTTTATGTGAAAATGTTTTATTTCACAATATCAAGGAATATTTAAGACAAAGGTAAACACTATATGAGATTTCGTGTTTTTACCAAATATATAGTTTCATTTATTTTATATACCATAATGAGGATTTTTATTAACCCCAGGTTTTTTAAATGTTTTCATAGGGTTTAAGGATGGGTAAAAGAAAGGAATAGTTAATGTTATATGTTTTAAATATTTTACAGGAAAATAATTCATTCCTTATTTTAAATGTTTTATATCTATTGTTAAATATTTATGACCTAATTTTCTAAAACTCTAAACATGAAAAGATTTTCAATGTGAATGAAAGTAAATTATTAACTAAAACTCTAGATTTTTTAATTTTTAAGGCCATTTTATTATAATAAATGTTTCATATGACAGCACATATATATAAACATGTCATATTGTATGCAATTGGTTTTGGAAAATGGTAATAAGAATTATAAAGATATAATCCAGCTGTAGTTTTGATATATCATAATAAATTATTAAAGTGTTAGTACATAGTTGATACACTAATATTTTTACAATTATCTATATAATATATCATTAAACTCAAGAAGAATCAATTAAAATTACATTTAAGTGAATATACACATAGTTATAAGATGATTCAACCACATACTAGTTACTCATGTATTATATAATCCATGACTAAATGCATGGGGCTTGGGGTGTTCTCTTAGACTATATAAATTGGTTAGAGTCTACGAAGATTATTACTGAATATAATGGTTTCTCTCAATATGACCTCTTATCCAAACAAATTTACCAACATTATAATATCATATCATCTGTGTGAGACCAATCCCCCCAATAAGATGGGTGATTCGGTATCAATCATTGGATACACTAACAAGAATTGATTTATTTAGGATTTTTTTTGTGTCTAAATCATACTTTAATTAATGTAGATTATAAATTATAATCTATTGTGTAAGGAGTAAAGAGTGTTTTGTTCATAATTTTCATTATATTTTATCTTTTTCAATGCATTGTGTTCATGGGATTTGGGCTTATAGTTCACATTGAATTCTTAGATTTGGTGTTAATATATCCTATGAAATCATTAATATTTTTCATGTACAATATAAATATCTCATTGAAAACATTGAATATCACAAAAAATATTAATACAAAAAATTCGGGATCAGGTTCCCAAATCACTATGGAAGTAAGAAAAACCATTCCATTTCAGTACGTCCATTTAGGATTTTCTCCCTTAACATTAAGATATAATAGGTTTTTTATGTTTTCTATTTTTATTCATTTATTTTGTAACTTATATAATTTATAAATATCAAATATATAAATATTATACATATTTACTTTAGGATTAATAAATACTTACATTATTTATAAATTTATTCATATTAATGAAAATTATAAATTTATAATTTACTATGCCTCACGATTGTTGTGTTAAGAATTTATTAAATTTTCTTCCCAAACATCCAATCAATATAATGATGGAGTATAAGAAATACTATATAAGTCATAAAATGTTGTAATTTTAATATACACTTTGATATTTTTTTATTTTAATAAAACTCTTGAAGTGGTAAAAGTTCCACCCTATAACCATTAAAAACCTGAACACCAAATATAAACATATCTTATAAAACATGGATGGTCCACTCAAACAAACTATCCATGTGAGGATGATAAAAAGTACTCCATTTTAACCCTTTACTCCAAAGTCGTTGAATTATATATATACATGATAATAAAACCATGAATACATGTTATAAAAAAGTATCATGGACAATTAATGAATTATAACTAATTCAAAAAACATGGAATATTAAAAAATTATCCACCAAATATGAATCTTAAATTAGAAAAAACCTTGTAACCTTGTTTAATTGATGAAAAATCACTCATACTATACCCATTCCTCAAGGTTATCTCTATAGGTCATAAAGATTATTACTAATTTTTCACACTTCTATAGTCGAATAATTAGTGATTGTAATATATCTAAAGGCCTTTGATTCTCTTCAACGATATAACTATGTGATTTGATATGTAACACTCAAATATGGGGTTAAATTATTATTTCCTAATTTAAAAATTTCATCCTTATAATTTTTTACCTCTAGGACTTGTAATTTCTAATATTGTGTCAATATTAATAACTAACCAGTAAAATATACGATAGATAAATAAAAGAAAAAAATCACATAGAATTTTTAAACGATTTCCCCAAATCTGTCTGTCTATGTCCTCGATTGTTTTCATGAACATTATTCCAAACATGATCCGCATGAATTATAAAGTGAATATACAGTGGAAGGTATCATAATTAATCCAAATTAAATTTCCAATTAAAAAAAAATTCATTAACAATAATTTATATAAGATCTCTCCAATTTATAGATGGATTTGAAATAGAAATAAATCAATCTATATTAAACTCTAGGATCTTACTACATTAATAAATATATTTTCTCTATGTCTTATTTATATGATACATCTATATAATACTACTATTATTTATGAAATTTTATTAGCATAAGATATAAAATAGTATCATATTCTCAACAATATTTCTCACTTAATTTGTTTACATTAAAAATAATGATGGCATGATATTTCATTAAAAATATCAATATTTTAACTTATATTTTTCTCTAATACATAATGTTCATCACAGACCATCTCATATAAAACATTAGACCAAAAAATTACTGTTGAACATTATATAACCATCGAATCATATCAACATAATTGGTGGGTAGGAATAAAACTCAATGAGTTATTAAATACATGTATAAATAACAATAATGGTCCTAAATAATACAAAGGTATTTATATAATTAAATTACTATATCTAAGTAATTATTAGGATTTATTTATGGTTCAAAATATAAACTCTCTAAAATTGGATGTTTTTTTAAGAAACTAAATATATTATTTATAAATTATATTATGGATATGAATAATTTATTAACATCATATTGATATTTAATTGATCATTAATAAGTATAATAATAGTTATTTTTTTCAAAAACATACATTCAAAAAATGTTGTTTATGTAATATTTTTATGGGTTTATAAAAATATATATTATCAAATAATATACACAACTATAAAAAAACCTTTTGTCATGGTTCAAAACCATGGAAATAGGTCCCAAAAACGTGGCTATAGCCTAAGACCACGGTTTTGACCAACCATGGCCGCTATCGTCGTGGTAGTAGGTCCCAACCTACTACAAAAGTTTTGACCATGGAAATAGCTTCTTATTGCCATGTTTTTCAAAACCATGGAAATATCCCTCCAAACTATCCACCCTGGCGATTGACTTGTAGCCACGGTTTAAACTGCGGATATAGCCTTGGAAAACTGTGGCAATAACCTAAATACAAAATTCATCCAGCATGTTTCTATCCCTATACCTCCCCTTTACAAACCAGCGTACTTACCACTAACCGCATGACAATTAAGGTATATAAATATACATTATGATATATATATATATATATATTAATATAAATCATGGGAATATCCTCAAAACTGTGGCAGTAGGTCTTCCCGCCAAATTTTTAGTGGGAATTTTTTTTTCCGCGGAAGGGCGGGAACTCTATTTCCAAGGATTTGGAAAACCAGGGCAATAAGACATTGAAAATTTGGCCTATATCCATAGTTTTAAAACCATAGATATAGGCCACAAAACCTTGGTTATAGCCACAACCTATATCCACGGTTTTCAAAACAATGGCAATAGGCCATGGAAAATGTGCATATAGCCACAGATTTAAAACCATGGAAATATGTATGTGGCAGTAACATCATTTTCTAGTTGTGATAAATTAATATTTGAATAATAAAAAGAATTTAGATTCATAATTTTTATATTATCTAAGGATTTAATTTTCTAATTTTTCGAAAAATATTATATTTTTAAGTGAATTATGAAAATAATATTTTTACCGATATCACAACTTTTATGACAGTAAATTGTCATAAGAATTAAAAATAATATTGTATAAACCATTTATTGATTAATTATTTATATAATGAGTTAAAGTAAAAATTTTAAAAATGTTAATCACAGCATAGAAACCCTACGATTAACATTTTATGGAATTATGTAATATATATTTTTTAAAAAAACATTTTTTGGATTTTTTAAAAGAATTATTATTTTGGAAAATTTATGTTCTTAATGATTTAAAAGCTACATTAATTATAGATATTATTTATTAAAATAATTTATATCATTAATTTCATTAACATTGGTATTATTTGCATATAAATATATTTTAATCTAAAAAATATTATTTTTTAAAAAGAGTTTTTACAATTATAATTCAAAAATGTTGAAAATGGATTTTAATATACAGAGAGAATTTAAAAGTCAAAAATTATTTAATTTTTTTAATTATTTGTCAAAATATTATATAATAAAATCCATATTATTTTTAGAAAATAAAATTAAATTAATTTGGTAAAAAAAATACCATTAGCACACAAAGAAATGGTAATAGTCAACATAGTAAGAGTAATGGTTGTTGAATCATGTTTAAAACATGTAATTTTTTTGTGGTTCTCGACCTTATCTCTCCCACCATAAGTTATTATCCATTTTATAGTAATTTTTGTATGTAAATACGGTTATATTTTTATAATAAGTGGAATATTTATGAAAATTTAATTCTCACCATCAATAAAAAGGAAATCTCACCACACATTCAACAAAACACTGAAAAATTGGTTTCTATTTGAAACTCTTACCTTACACCATCACAAAAAAATTATATAAAATCTCATTGATGACTATGAGAAAATAATTACATGTAAAATATGATATAATTAATAATATAATTATTTTTTGTTATATAATGGTTATATTAAATTTAAGATCATTAATAAATACACCAATGCCTATTCATGAAAAATCACTGAAACATGCTCATTATGGATTTAAATATTATGGAATATAGCAATGAATTCCACATAATGAAATTTAAAAATTATAATTAATTAAAATAAATCCATTAGATCAACTTTTATGATTTTTTTGAAGACTAACATTGTTAGTTGAATTAAGAGCATCACTCATATTATGAAACTATAATAAATTAGTCATGATTACTCACACATGATATTGAAGATATATAAAAAATAATTAATATATATGTAGACAATAATTACCAATGGTTTTTATAAAATTATATATATATAAATAATGGTATGAAATATTTTATTATTATTGTAATTTATGTTATTAGGGAGATTCTATTTCTTTAGTAAAAGTCACAAGTTAAATTAAATGTATCAGATCTCAAAATTGTTCACCTTGAGACATATTTATTGTAATAAACCATGTTTTCATTCAAATTTTATATATAATTAACATTTATTATTATTTTTATTATAATACAATGATTATAGAGTTTAATTTTTCATTTTAAATCATGTTCTTAAATGTGGTTTGACTTGATAATGTCTAAGTCTATAAGGGGTAGATATCTCAAATTACATTTATTTAGATAAATTTATTTTATGAACTTAATCAGATATATATAGTGTATCTTCATAATATTAAATTCACTTAATCATGAAATAACGTTAATTTATGGTATTATAGGTAAAATTTCAATCTCCCTCTTATTAATGGGGTTTCTAATTAAATATTACATAAACCATAAAAGTTTTCTTATCTAAAATTCATTCTCAATAATTCATAAATTATACAAAAATAATTATGATATTATAGGAAAACTTTATCCTTTCAATTCCATTTATTAATCTCTATTTTTAACAAGTAAAAATTATTTTTAAGAAATATTACATTCCTTGAGGAGACACAGTGTCTTGTAAAAGATGGATGTTGGATGGAATGTAACCCATTATTTTGAATAGATCGCTTCTTCCATGTCAATATTTTCCTTCCAAAATAATTTTTACTCTATATATTGGAACAATAATTTGGATTTTTTATATGATTCCCAAAATTATATTAAAAGGTTTTTAAAATGATAATTTTATAAACATTTTGATGATATCAATTTTCAAAAAAAGGTATTTAAAAATATTTATAAAATGTTTTCCTTCCTTTAATAACTAATTTTTTAATATTTCACCCCATATTTATTTGATATAATTTATATCCTTTCATGGATATATTAATGTTTTATTATTTTTAAAAATGAGTTTTTAATAAAATAACATTATAAAGGGAAATATAATATCTTTTTTTATTATAATATAGAAATTATTTCCGAATTCTATTATACGGTATTCTTCAAAGTGATCAAATAATTTAGTCATATATTTATTCTACATGAAACATCCACTCAATGCCATCAAGGTTGGTCAAATAAATTTTATTTTCCCTAGTTTTTATTTTATAATTTTTTTTAAGGATCATGGATATTTCATATTTTAAAGGTTGTTGTTATAAAGAATTGAAAATTATTTTTCATACATGTGGTTTTTTATTGAATAATATTATTTATAATTATAGAAATTATATACATAATACAATAAATATTCATTCATTGGATGACTAATTTATATTTATTTTCATTCACAAAAATGATCCATCACGACATATGTCTTTCAAAAATATCCCATGTTATATGAATTATTTTTCTTCCAATACCTTTTCCTCGTTAACACTTGATATATCAACGCTTTGATAGAAAGATGTTCACCAAGATTCCATAGAACAGTTTATTTTAAAATATATTTACATAATCATATTCTCACTTGTCTACACGATGTTATTTTTAAGGATTATTACACCGAAATCATTCCCATTTATTGATGGGGTAAATATTGATAATCATTATACTATTTATTTCATTACAAATGTTAATTAATTATAATGTAATATAGGTCATTTGTTTTATAATTTATATATTCAATTTTACAATTAATTAAGTATACATAATTTGTTATGGGTGGGGTCCAAAATATAACCATAACAAATTGATAGGACTTATATGAAAAAATAGCTTCTTTTTTTAGGTGTATGTTAGTCCATAAAATAATATTCCATAGACATAGGGCCTTGAAGGTAATATCATGACATCTGAGATCATGATTTCATTCCATTGTACATGGAATTAGTGGTCTCAAAATGCATATTTTTTCACTATGTAACATCTAATTATTATCCATGTGTTGTTTATAGATTCATTTATATCAATGGAAATATTATTCTTTCAGTTCTATTCTATTATAGAATTATTCTATTCTAATTAAATAAATATAATTTATTCTCACTATTGGATCATACTTGATCTCAAATTGTTATTTCATTAATTTTACCTTACTGATTGTTTCATACTAAATTTATTAGGATTTAATTTCATTGGGTTATGACGAATTGTATTACACATTATATGACTAAAATAACAGCTTGTATGGAAAACTTATACGATATGTTCAATAATTACTAATTAAGTTGTTTGTTATGTATTAGATAAAAATAACCAATATTTTGGAAATACATGGGCTATATTATTTTATCATTTTTCTTAATTCACAAAATATCTAAACCTAAATGGTATGGGAATGAATGTAATGAAATATTTTATATATTTTATTTAAATAGGGATATTTTTGTCTATGAATCTAGTACCAATGATAGTATGTAATGTTTTGTTTCAATATAGGACTCATACGTGTGGGTCTAGGGAACTGTTGTTTGAATTAGATTTGTGATTATATAATAATATAGGTTTATATGTAAGGATATTATGATTTAATGATTGAATTGTTAAGGTGGATCTCAAATTATAATGTATTTGTAACCATATAGGTTAACTAAAATATTAAATATTTAATGATGTCAATGGATTATGAAAAATTAAATTATTTGATTTTTTTGTTTTATAATTTTATAAAATATAAATTGTGTATTAGAGTGTTTTATATACATTTAATTAAAATTAAATTTACGTCAGGTAGTTTTAAATGTAATATTAAATGAATTGTTCACAAAGTGACCTTAATTTATTTTATTTTAAATAATGTTTTATTATATTATTGAAAACTTATAATAAACTTATATTCATACCATAAAATTTATGATGGTTTATAATTCATCCGTGGTCCACTTATGGGAATTTTATCCATTTATGTTGTCTATATTAACAACATAAGAGTAAAGAACTATGTTTTATTGGTAATAGTTAAATAGGGTTAATGGGATGTTAAAAAATTATAAGGTTAAAAAAAACCTAAAAAATCCAAAAAAATTTATATGATTTTATTTCGAATATTCCTGTGATTAACATATAATAGTAGAAATTTAGATCCATTTGGACATTAAAATGGTTTTATAATAATTTAATAATTTATGAAATTCCAATAGTGACCATCCCCATTTGTACAAGTGGGAATATCATCTTCTCATTTTATCAAACATAAAAATCCTCATGTATGTTCCAAAAAATACCAAAAACCATTCTTAGATCCCTATAAAATTTTTATAGGCCTTGCTTATTGAATAATACTAACTAATTTTTTCTTAAGGGGTAAATAAAAGGAGGTTTTTCAAAGAAGAGGTACAGTTCTCAAGTGATCGATTTTATTTATTCTTAGACAAATTCCACATTTTATTCAAATATTATGCAATATAAAAAAAATTCAAAATAATTTTTAATTTTTATGTTAATATAAAAACCTATATCCATATTCTATTTCATTAAAATGTAAATGAAATCATCATTTGTGGATATGGTGGACTGCCACCTCGCAAACCAATTTAATTAATTTATCATAATTTTTGTCACAGATAGTTATAATGTTTGAAATAATAAATATATATTATATTAGAGAATTATTTATAATTATTAGAAGATAATATTTACTATCTTTTCAATTAACTAATAAATGACCATGTCATTCCTACGTACATGTGGACTACGACATCCACGATGCTACATGATTCATTTTTAATAATAACATAAAATATATGATATATGTAATATTTTCGAAAAATAGTATACATTATTTATGACATAATTATAATTTTGTAAGGATTACATAATAATCAACTTAATTCCATTATAACCATTGAAAAATAGAAACATTACTCATGTGTACATACAACCTACCAGCTCGATGATTGTAACATAAATTTTTTTTCATAACCATATTAAATGGTTGGTTTTAATTTCATAATTAATGTATAAAATTTTTAATTATATCCTTATTATTATACTAGTTATAAAGGTTTAGTGACCCCTTGGACATTGGACACCATTACATCTTTATTGTGAAATTTAGAAGCATTTTACTTTAAAACCCTCACTGTGGGATTAACATCAAATGTAAAAAAATATCATTGTAAAAATTGAAACAAATATTTTAATGATCATTTAATAAAACTAGAAAATACTATTAAAATATATAAATTATTTTTTTATTTTATAGGATTTACATAAAATGCAAGAAAATTCTATATTTGACGTAAGGGATTCCGTCTTAGTTTCATTTCATTGGGCCATATCTTATTGTTACACACATAATTTAATTTATATAGAATATATAATGACCATTTTATATGAAATATTCAGAATAATTAAATGTTACTGGTATTTTAAGATAAAATTTAAATTATTTTATCAGAATATAATTCTCTTTAATGATAGAAATTGTTAAAGGGTTTCTTAATCAATTTCATTTAATATGATTATAACACTTGTTAATTGAAATTGTAATTCATCTATTATATATAAATCTATTTTTCATTTAATTTACTATATATTTAATCATTTTAAGGATTTATATCATCTCGACATTATACCTCTATTAATTAATTATCAATTCAATGACTTGATCTTTTTAAGTGTAATCCATCTCATATTGTCTTTCTTTTGGACTAACATTTATAGTACCCACATATATGATTTTATAAGATGTAAATACTACCCCATTTACATGTTATATCACGAATGTACTTATGTTCATGAAATTTAATGTTTCATTGGATTTTGTTCATTCATTGTTTTTATGATTGAAATATTACCACAGTGGAAAAGGGTTTATGTTATAATCTATATCTTTTCATATCATTTGTGTGCAAGATTACAATAGGGTAAATCATATAATATTATTTTACTGAACCAAATCTCATTTCATATTGTATATTTATGAATGTTTTTTAAATATATAATATCTATTTCATCCATTTGGGATTAAAGAAACATCAAATAAGTTATTAATAAGTGATACTGATCGTGTATCTTCTTTTAGATTGGGAATCATTCTATTCCAAATCCATGCATTCAAAAATAATTTCAAGAATATTATTATATAAAATAAATTTTTTCATAAATTTATTTTAGATGATCATTGTACCAATTTTGAAATATATTAAAAGGAAATTTCTAAACTCTTTATAAATCAGTCACTGTATACTCCATTAATAAAATTTTAAAAGAAACTTTTATTTTTAATGGTTAAAGAATGACAGACTGTTTCCATCATCATGAAAATTATTTCTTTTGAGGATTCCTTTATATGTTTCCAAGATTATTTTGAATGAAAATAATCTTAATTATATTTTATGAATTTTTTATTTTTAATTGTTATTATCGATGTAAAAAGTGTATTATTCTCATGAATGATTTTTCTGACCTTTTAATTGTATTTAGACTCATGAAACCCAAAAAACTTTTTGCTAATTATTATAAATGGGGATATTTATAATGATACCACACTAATTATTTCATTGGAAGGATTTTAATTTTTTAAAATAGATTTTCATGGACCATTTTTATTTTCCATGGATTTGTCATTTCAGGAAAGGAATGATATATTTTAATGTTAATAAAACAACAACTTTTACACCGTCATAACCATTATTTTATGTATGTATTACCATATAATATTTAACTTTTTAATAAAGAAAAAATCCCCCTTCTCTTATTCTATGTGATTTCAATTTTTATTTTTCTAAAGAGAAATGGTAGTTTGATATCTAAAAGATTATTGTATAAGGGTTCATAAAAGGTTTAGAAATTTTTATAATGTTTTATACATGATATAGTACTTGAGAACAATATATGAATAATGGATATGCCTGATAGAGATTATGAACATGGTTGATCCCCCTTAAAGATCATTAAAAATGGTTGATCCTAAAATATCATATGCAAAGGGTGATCCCCATTGCATATTTTTAATGCATTAGATTATGTTCCATAACATTAGATGAATGAAGGTTGGAGTTAACTGGTGTGGTTTATCCTATTGATTTAAATTGGATCAGGTTATTTTCAGATGGGATTAAAATGGATTTGGAATATGATTCTCTAAGCTTCTTAAAAGGAGTTATAATTATTTGGTATTGGTTTTAAATGATTTATTTGATGACGATTGACATAACATGGCTCATGAATATTCATTATTATGAATCTTGAATTTGTAAAGATTTATTCCACGTCTTATTTTTTATGATACCTGAATTTATGACTATAAAATCTCTTATGTTACGATCAAGGAAAATTAACTTGTACCCTTATTCAAATATTTATCTCAATGATGAATTTTCTTTGTTAATGCTTATATTTATACTTACTCAACTTTTGAGCCCACCCTTTTTAAAGTTTCATTTTTCACAAGTTATATAGAATGATCCTAAATGATTTGACTCAGTAAAAGTTTCATATGTGATAATATTTAAGGAATATGTTGAATAGAAAATATGGGAAATAAATATATGGATATAGTAAGAAAAATGATCTCTTTAATTCATTAGTTTTATTTATAAAATATCAATCCATAACTCTTTAAAACTAAAATACTAAAATCTCATTGGGTATATAGGTGATCTAATAACCCATTTCGTATATTATGGTTTTTTTGTAAAAATTGTGTCACAATTACTGATAAAAAATCAATAGATTTAATTTTTTTTTGTTTTTAGAACTGAATATAGGAGTGTGGATTTGGGGTCTTTATAGTTATTTCATAGAAGGTTTTATATAATTTCAGATATTAGAATGATTTAATGTATTATTTAAATATGTTTAATAAATACAATCATGGTTTAAAAAACATAAGGATGATCATAATTTTATTGAAATAAAAACCATTTTTAGGATTAATGTTATTGGATTTAAAGGTGATTAATGATTATATGTGAGACATGTTATTTTATTCAGTTAATAAAACTCTAAGGTTTAACATGATATATTATTCCAGATAAATGTAATTAAATTTCTAGAGTTTCAATGGGAAAGGAATGAGATAACTTTTGGGATTAAAACAATATTAAATGTTTATATTATTGATGCTATTTTTTATATAAGGTTATTAAAAGATATAATTTTAACATTGGGTTATTATGTTGAGGTTTTGGTTAGTTATTTTGTGTTTATTCAAATAATGGTTTATACATTTTGAAATTTATATTACCTAGTTAAAAACATTTTGAATTTATATAATTTATAAAGATACAAAAATTAGCTACTTATTATTTTAAGGGTGTTTTTGATTCATTATAAATTGATTTTAGTACTTTAGGCCTGAACTATTCTTCCTAATTACTCAATGTTTCCAAGAAAATATTATATTGTGGTGGAATTTGGTTAAAAGATAAAATTTATACATGGAAAGTATACATGTTTTCTTATGCTTTTAGTTTAAACAGAAATGGATATACTAAACAATAGGAAAAAAGATCCTGGAAAAATGTAATCTTGTTACCATCATTTATGATCAATTCATGGATTTTTCCCACTACTTTGGTTTATGGTTTTATGGTTTTTGACTTTATATTAATAATTCTAATTTATTTGATAAATGATGTATATTTGTCTCCATTATTATTTAGACAATATGATTTTCTTCCCAATATACATTTTCACATCCAAATAGCATTTTTCTATTTGTATACCTAGTTATGTGTTATTACTGAGGACCATTGTACATAATTTTCTCTCATTTTAATTGGATGCTTCAAAAACCCTTTCTAAGGAGTGATATTTCAACAAAATAATTTTAAAATGTTTAAAATTTTTAGTTGAGTTTGAGTTCAAATTGAAATGATGAAATATTTTAAGTGGTTGGAATATAATATCAAATTATTATAAAATAAAACTATATTTGATAGCTTATAAGACACACTTCAGTAATCCTATATGAACCATTAAATATTATTATTTAATTATTATCATTTTAACCTTTACAATAAATTGTAAGGTTTTAATAAGGTTAACTAAATAATGAATTATATATCATTTTCTAAATAAATAATAATTTATTAATTAATTTTTCAAAAATATGTACCTAGTTTTTACAATTCATTTTATACTTCAAGAATATGTTTTCATCAAATATGTGTTTTTTAAAAAAATTTAGAAGTATTTATAATAAATTTATTAAATATTTTTACATTTTATTTTATAATAAGTATATCATTAGTTAAATTAGTTTATAAAATTATTTTTAGGTAAATTTTGGTACTTTTCTAAAGAGCTTTATTTTTCAGGGAATGGTGAAAATAATGATTTTTGTAAATTTATAATTTTTTTCTTTATAAAGTATCATTGTGAAATTAATGTGATATATTTTTTAAAAAAATATATTTTTATTTTTTTATTACTTCATTAAATTTATTTTGATCATTGTTATTATTTATTTGGGTATACATAGATTTTTGTGATTAAAATTGTATTTTTCAAGAAAAAATATTTCCCATTGTATTTTAAACATTAATATTATCATTAATTTATACTAATTTCATAAATTGAGTAATTAAAAATGGATTCTAAATTTTCAATACAGGTTATAAATTTGTAAAATAGGTCCCTTTTATTTTTGGAAATTATTAATAGAAAAATTAATGACTTTTATTACCACGGTAAATTGTAAATGAAGTATGTGGTGTTCAAAATAATATTATAACTAGTAAATATTGACATTAAAATTTAAATAATTTTATTTAATGCATATATATCATTTATAATCATCCAAAATTAAAAAATAGGGATTTTTAGTTACATGTTACTTGAATTTGATACCATATTTTTTTTAAAAGTCATATATTTCATTCCATTTATTTTATTATATTTAATTTTATTAATAGGTATAAGAGGATATGTTATGTTATAAATATTTATTTGATATATAAATAATTTTTTATATCATGATATTTTTTCTTAATTTTATGAAAATATGTATTTTCCATTAATTCTTATGCAACAGTAACACAATTCTAGAAAAAGTAGCAAATAAAAAAATGAAATTATTCTAAAAACAGTATTTATAAAATGATTAGATTGTTTTTTATTGTTCTATTATTTTTTTTAGATACAAAAAAATATTGTTGGTCGGAGTGGATACTCAAGAGGGGGTGAATTGAGTTCTAATTAAAATTTATGTTTTAAAAACATTGTCTTAAAAGCCCCCAAATAAAATACTGAATTAAACTGTAGTTAATTAATATCAAAGTAAGGGTTCAGTTGGGCTCACAAGGGATTGATTAATTCCCAGTTAATCAAAATAGAAAGGTTGATTAACTTTTGAAACCAACTTAATGATTTACAACTAATATAAACACTTGCGAGTTTAATTATCAAAGTGACTTTAAAACAGTTTTGGTTTTAAAGAAATTAGCAGCGAAAAAAAGAATAACTTTTAAAGATATATCATAGAGGATATAAACAAGAAGCTCAGTCTCAAGCCGAGACCTAGTCCTCTCAACCATTTGAATAAATTTGATCCACACCCTGGATCGGGGTTCACAACAGTTTACAACTATCCAGGTCCAAGACCTCTACCACTGTTATTTGTGGGAAACAGAAAAACAACAACCAGTTGTCCACGTCACACACGACCTCTACCACTATCTCAGTGTGAAATAGAAGATGTGAGAGTTTGAGGGAGGATTTACAGATCCTCCAGTTAAAGTATAGGAGGTAGTGTGTGTGTTAAATGTAGAAGATAACACACACTACTCGAAATGTGAAATAAAGAATCACATAGCAGAGATGTAGAGTTTATAAATGGCTCTAGTGATTACAATGATGCTTTGGACTCCTTGAGTTTGATCAGATATGATTCTGAGTCCTCATCTAGTTTTTTTTTCTGAAAGACAGAGTGTCGTCTTCTTGGCATCCAGTCTCAGAGATAGTGAGAAATGTAGTGAATAAAGTTCTTCAATGTCCTCGTGGAAGTACAGAACTTTTATTGAGTAAGCTTGAGTGTGTATGAGGTTCTGTGTTTTTCTACGACTATCTCATCCACCACTCTTTTGCGCTCTTCTGTCTTGTCATTGTTACTCCCGTATATGTGCACCAGCAAGGGGTTCTTGTATTTATGGCACATGCTCCAGTAAAATAAATGATTTCTTTTTGTAGGTACGAGGTACGGTTCCCTAAAATCCAACAAACTTCATTAAATAAATGACAAAGCATTAAAATATTCATAATATGAACGTTGGTTAGATTAAATAAATATAAAGAAATTCAAACAACTGTTTATGACTATCGGTGTGTCAAGTGATCGGTAGGTCCTCAGCATCAGCATCGATGAGACATCTTCGATGACTCATTTGACTAGCATCGGTGTGTCATCTTCGGTGACTCATTTGATCATCATTGGTGAGACATCTTTGGTGACTCATTTGATCTGCATCGGTGTGTCATGATCGGTGACTCATTTGATCAGCATCAGTGTGTCATGATCGGTGACTCATTTTATCAGCATCGGTGTTTCATGATCGGTGACTCATTTGATCAGCATCGGTGAGACATCTTCAGTGACTCATTTGATCTGCATTGGTGTGTCATGATCGGTGACTTATTTGATCTGCATTGGTGAGACATTTTTGGTGACTCATTTGATCTTCATCGGTGTGTCATGATCGGTGACTCATTTGATCAGCATCGGTGTGTCATGAACGGTGACTCATTTGAGCAGCATCGATGTGTCATGACCAGTGAGTCATTTGATCAGCATCGGTGAGAAATCTTCGGTGACTCATTTGATCTGCATCGGTGTGTCATGATCGGTGAATTATTTGATCTACATTGGTGAGACATCTTCGGTGACTCATTTGACTTGCATCGGTGAGGCCGTTGTCTGTTGATATGGATCGGTGCGACCGTTGTCCCTTGATATGGATCGGTGCGACCGTTGTCCTTTAATACGGATCGGTGCGACCGTTGTCCTTTGATATGGATCGGTGCGACCGTTGTCCTTTGATCCAGAGGACTTCCAGAATACATGTAAATCAATAACAAAGAGATAAAAACATGATCCAACCAATATACACAGATTCACTAAGAGTTTGTGATTATATATATGAGAAATCCAACCAGATTAAGTAATTGATGATTTGTGATTATTAAAATAGAAATCATAGGAAGAATTCAACAGTCTTCCTGAGGGCTCAACAATCTCCCCCTTTTTGATAATCACAAATCATAGCCAATCACAAAGCACAGCCATAAATAAATATAGTATATCATCAATAATAAGGCATAATGAGAATAAAAACACAATGAGATATAAATCTCCCCTGAATTTAGGCCTTTAAATACTTATGCAAGCATTTCCATAAAAAGATATAAATCTCCCCCTTTAGAGATGCATCTCCCCCTTATCCCATATAGATCCATAGATATACAGATTTCTCCCATATCCCATATATCCCATAGATCTATAGATATACAGATTTCTCCCCCTTTGGGATAATCAAAAAGGAGGGAAAGCAGATAAAGAAGAGATTAAAAGAAAGAAGCAGTGAGAATAAAAAGAAAAGAGAATAAAGTTTATAAGAAATCACAGTACAATCACAACAGGGTTCACCCTATCAACAACAATGCACAACTATTTCTGGGGATGTAACGGGGCTTTTCCCTTGTCAGAAGGATCAATGGTTGGTAATATGGGAGGCTTGGAGGCAGGTTGAACTGGGTGAATTTGAAATGGTGGTAAGATGACTCTAGAGGTTGGAGGAGAGGATGCCATCGGGATTTGTTGTGGAGCTGTAGGAGCTGGTTGAGAATATTGCTGAGGAATTGGACGGAGTTGAGAGAGAGCTTGAGTAATAGAGATCTAATTTTGAGCAACATCAGAGGCACCGAGAGTGTCAGCAGTAGGAAGCACAATGGCAGTGGCTTGTGCATTCAGATAAGGCTTCAAAAGATTTATGAAATTCTGAATAACTTCTGCACCATACTGCATAGCCATATCAAAATCATCCTTAGTCTCCATGAACTGTTCCAAGGTTGGAGTAAAATCTTGCAACTGTCAAACTTGAGTCTTGAAAGCTTGAGTGACTGGTGTTAGTCTCAGATTGTCAGCTAACACTTTGAAATTCGTGGTCATCTCATGCTTGGTATAGATTTTTGAAAAGTAGTGATCAACCTTTTCCTCGATCTCTCTCTGAGCTTTAGTGGCATCTGCTGAGTATACTGTTACCATCTTATGAATGTGATCATTGTGCTCCTTTATCTTCCTCAACGAGTCCAAATCAAGAACTTGCCTAATGGCGGCCAATTCATCATCCACAATCTGCCTTAGAGACTCTAACTCACGAGTAGTGATCTTGGTTACTTTGGTTGTACTGTCTTGAGAAACTATCTGAGTTGTCTCAGCTTTCAACTTTCTCAGATCAGACTTCTTAAGATGTTCAAGCAGATTTCTCAAAACTTCCATCACACCAGATATGGTGGATCTAAATTCGTTGGATAAAGAAACTAACCCAGATTGTAGATCCTTCAGAATCTGATTTAGAGAGGCTATATGCCTGCCAATAAACCCACCAGTATTGGCCAGGTTTGGTTTAATAGCATTTGAAATTTCTTCTCTGACTATGTCTCTCACAGCAGTAAGCAACTCCCTTTTGAACATATCAAAATCAGACTGAGAGATAGTGGAACTAGGAAGATGATCACCTGCAGTATCGACAACATGAGCAGACCTTGCCTCAACTGGTTGTCTTTCCGTCATAACCGTAGTAGATTCTGATTCTTCCTCTTCTTCTTCAGAATACTCTAAACCCAAAACAGCAAAACCAGGGTAATCATCCTAGATAGAAACACACAGAGTATATTGCGGTTTATCATAACTTTCTTTTCCACTGATTTCAAGAGATTCTCTCTTTCCATTGGCATCTGTTTCTGGTACAGTTTGATGTGTTTCTGTTGGAGGTACAGCAAGACCATCCACTGTTCGGTTTTCACCATCATCATCATTATTATCATCATCTCCATTCTCATTTCCATTCTTCACAGAAACGTCACTATCAGATACTTCAGTGTCACTAGCTTCTTCATCACCAATAACTGGTTCTGATTCAGGTAAGGGTAAAGGTGGATTGGTATATCCAAAGTATATTCCTCTCTTAGGGCTCACAGTATCAGGATCACTCCTATAATCAGGAGGTGACATTCTTCCTTCTTCTGTTTCAGCTTCTTCCATCCCTTGTTTACCAGACTCTTCAGTGTCTTTATTCCTTTCAACATCTACTTCTTCATCATCATCAAAATAAATTGGCTCCTCATCTGATTTCAAACCAGGGTATCTCAAACCCTTCGGCCTCATTCCATGATCAGTGGGATTGTAAGATTCATAAATCTTGTCCTCATCAGCAACCAATAATTTCTTCCATGGGTTCCAGTTTATTTTCATCCGTTTAAAAATTTTGTTGTTAATACAAAATGCACTATCAGATTCAGCTATCTCATCAGCTTCATCAACACATTCCAGATTCTTTAACATAGCAGAGATCAATTTCGAATAGAACAAGGTAGTTCCTTTCTTAGAAGGTTTCACCGTTCCAGCTATGTGCACCACTAGATATCTAGAAAAATTGATCTTCTCATGGGTCTTTAGTAAAAACAATAGAAAAACATCCGGGTATCTTACAGCATCAAAATCTCCTTTCCTAGGGAATATTTGGTGCTGAATAAACTTAAAGAGAAGTCTACATTCACCATCCAGCTCTGATGTTATGATTCACCTTGACTCTTTGTTTCCAGTCAAAAGATCTAAAGCTAACTCATAAGAGAAGTATTCAGTGGTTGGAGGAATGTTTCCAGCATAATCCTCATACCGACCCTCATGGGGTACATTCAAACATTCAGCCCATTGTTTAGACGAAAAAGATATTTTCATTCCTTTCACTACAGAAGACATTCTGGCAGCCTTGACACCATCTAAAGTAACTTGCAGATTTATATGAAACTCATGCACTGGCTTTGGGTAGTATACATGAGTGTTATCTGAGAACCAGGCTTTCCATCCTTACGAATCTAAAACTAGTAACAATAGAGACTTACTTGTCAAAATCCAGGTGGAGCTCACTTCCTTTTCTATAACAACAATCCGAGTTTCCAGGTTCGGATTTACTGATCTTTGAGTGGTACTAATCGACTCGACTCGAGCACGCTTTGAAGGTACAAGACTTTTTGATCCTTTGCTCGGTCTCTTCTGCTTAGCCATTTGACGATTCTGGGGAAAGTAGGAGTTCGAAGGATCGAAGTGGAGGAGAAGAGAGGAAATATGGTTTGGCGGGAAAACAATGAAAGGTCGACAGTTTGGAGAATATAAATAGTCGTGTATCATTTATTTCATCATTTAGGGTTCCCATAATAAAGATAAAAGTAGTTAATTAATCACAAAAAAATAAAAACTAATATAAAGATAGATCAGTTTCACATATAAGTTTAACAGATCAGTTTCACAGATCAGTTTCACAGATCAGTTTCACAGATCAGTTTCACATATCAGTTTCACAGGTCAGTTTCACAGATCAGTTTTACAGATCAGTTTCACAGATCAGTTTCACTGATCAGTTTCAAAGATCTCTCATACACAATTCTTGTTTAATATAATTCATTCTTTCTAAACATAAATGCTTTGTAAAAATATCAGCTAATTGATGTTCAGAACAAATAAATTCTAGAGAAATATCACCTTTCTAATAATGATCTCTTATAAAGTGATGTCTGATATCAATGTGTTTAGTCCTAGAGTGAGACACAAGGTTCTTAGATATGTTGATCGTACTAGTATTGTCACAGTTAATTGAAACCTATTTAAAATCAAATCCATAGTCCAATAAAGTGTGTTTCATCCACAGAATCTGTGCACGACAACTACCAGCAGCAATATATTCTGCTTCAGCAGTAGACAATGCAACTGAGTTTTGTTTCTTACTACACCATGATACTAGGGACTTTCCAAGAAAATGACATGTTCCAGATGTGCTTTTCCTATCTAACTTGCATCCAGCAAAGTCAGCATCTGAATAACTAGTTAGTTCAAATGATTGTCCATTTGGATAAAACAAACTTAAATTCATAGTATACTTATGATGTTTAAAAATACTTTTAACAGCCAGTAAGGGTGATTCTTTATGATTAGCTTGAAATCTAGCACACATACACACACTAAACATAATATCCGGTCGACAAGCAGTAAGATAAATTAAACTCCCAATCATGCCTCTGTAATAGGTTTGATCAACTGCTTTCCCAGTTTCATCCGCATCCAATTTACAGGTAGTACTCATAGGTATATCACTTTCCTTAATACTATCTAAACCAAAATGTTTTAATAAATCCTTAGTATATTTACTTTTATTTAGAATAATACCATCTTTAGTTTTAATGATTTGAAATCCAAGAAAATACTTAAGCTCTCCCATTAAGCTCATTTCAAACTCATTTTCCATAACCTTTGAAAATTAAGTACATAAAGAATTTTTAGAAGATCCAAAAATAATATCATCAACATAGATTTGTACTATTAACACATCTTTTGAAATCCTTTTTATAAAAATAGTGGGATAAACAATTCCTTTTGTAAATCCTTTTGAAATAAGAATGTTTGAAAGTCTTTCATACCAAGCTCTTGGAGCTTGTTTTAGACCATATAAAGCTTTAGAAAGTTTAAAGACGTGATTTTGAAAATGAGGATTTGTGAAACCAGGTGGTTGTTCTACAAAAACAACTTCAATAATAAAACCATTTAAAAAAGCACTTTTCACATCCATTTGATATAATTTGAAATTCAGATGTGATGTATAGGAAAGTAAGATCCTAATAGCCTCGAATCTAGCTACAGGTGAAAAGGTTTCCTCATAGTAAATTCCTTCTTCTTGATTGTAACCTTGTGCAACTAGCCTAGCTTTGTTTTCTAATGATGTTTCCAGATTCATCAACTTTGTTTCTAAACACCCATTTTGTGCCTATGGTAATAGTGTCTTTAGGTCTTTCTACTAATTTCCAGACTTTGTTTCTTTCAAATTTATTTAGTTCCTCTTTCATATCCATTACCCAAAATTCATCATTGATAGCAACATTGATATTTTTAGGTTCTAGCTTTGCCAAGAAGGCTTGATGTTCAACCTGATTTCTAAGAGATGCTCTAGTATGTGTCCCTCTATCAAGATTTCCTACAACAGTATCTAAAGGATGATTCTTCAGAATTCTAGTTGATCTAGAAAAGGTAGGGCTCGAGATTTTAGGTTCATCTATAGGTTGAGGTTCACTAGAAGCAGGGTCTGGAAAATTTCCAAAACTGGATGTTTTAACTAAAGTTCCACTGTTTTTATCATTAAGGTTCGAACCAGAGAGATCATCTTCATGATTTTTAAGAGAGGTCTTAGGTTCATGTGGATCAATTTCATCAAATTTGATGTGAATAGATTCTTCCACACATTTGGTTCTTTTATTGAAAACTCTATAGGCTTTACTGGAAGTTGAGTAACCTAGAAAAATTCCTTCATCAATCTTGGATGCAAATTTTTTGAGATTGTCTTTAGTATTATGAATAAAGACTTTTCAGCCAAAAACATTGAAGTAGTTAACCTTAGGTTTCCTATGGTTCCATAACTCATAAGGGGTCCTCTTAAGAACAGGTCTGATCAAGACTCTATTGATAACATAACAAGCTGTATTTACAGCTTCAGCCCAAAAATAAACTGGTAGGTCATACTCATTAAGCATAGTTCTAAAAATTTCTTGCAGGGTTCTATTCCTCATTTCCACTACACCATTCTGTTGAGGTGTCCTAGGGGCAGAAAAATTGTGACTATAGCCACTGTGTGAGCAGTAAGATTCAAACTCATGATTTTCAAACTCACGGCCATGATCACTTCTCAGAGTTTTAATCTTAAGTCCACTAAGGTTTTCTACAGACTTGGGGTATTTTACAAAGCAAGAACAGGCTTCACTTTTGTGAGCTAGAAAATATACCCAAGTATATCTAGAAAAGTCATCTACAAGAACATAGACATAATGCTTCCCATTTAAACTAGAAACTCTAGAAGGTACAAATAAATCCATTTGAACCAACTCGAGAGGTTGAGAATTTGAAACCTCTTTCTTTGATTTAAAAGAAACATTATGTTGCTTTCCCTTTTGACAGGGATTACAAACTTTGTCTGCTGGAAATTCAAGTTTGGGTAGGTCTCTATCTATGTTCTTCCTAGCATGTTTTCTAAGTGAATGCACATTGCAATGTCCTAATATTTTGTTCCAAATCCAAGACTCTTTATGAAAGTCATTTAAACAAGTAATATTTTGCTTAGCTAATGAATTTAAATCGACAGCATAATCATTTTCATTTCTTAAAGCAGAAAACACTAAAGAATTTTTAGAATTAAAAACATTGCACGAATCATTTTCAAATTTAACATAAAAACCATCATAACATATCTGAGAAATACTTAATAAATTTTATTTAAGTCCATCAACAAATAAAACTTTAGAAATTAGTACTGAGTCAATGTTACAAATCTGGCCTAAGCCGATGATTTTCCTTTTAGAATTATCACCAAAGGTGACAAAACCTCCATCAACTCTGACTAAGATTTTAAAGAATGAGAAGTCTCCAGACATGTCTTGAACATCCACTGTCCAAATACCAAGGCTTTCTACAGGATCTCTTTAAGAAGGTTCCCTACAAAACAGATTTAGATAGGAAATGATTTTGGTACCCAGATCTTCTTGGGTCCAGACAGGTTAGCAATCAGATCTTTTGGTACCCAAATTTGTCTTATGGGTCTCATGAAAGTTATAGAATCAAAAGCTTTGAGAGATAAACCTTATTAGATCCATAACTATGAAAATATCTAGATGAAGCATATGAAGTTTCAGAACTAGCTACATTCTGTCCAGATTTAGGAATGAATTTAGTTTTGGTAATCTTCCTTTTCCCAGGTTGGTATCCTATACCAGTAGTTTATCTAGGTGCTATTTTCTTACCTATCATCTGAGTAATAGTATCTTTGCCATTTTTAACTTTCTCTAAGTATTTCTTGAGTTGCTCAATTGATAATTTTAGTTTAGTATTCTCTTTAAGCAACTGAGCATTATTTTTTACTTCAATATCATGATCAGATATATGTTTAATAGTTAAAGCTTACTGTTTCTTTAAACCTTTGTATTTGTCTTTCATATCATTACAGGTTTCTTCTAACATATCACAATATTCAAATATTTCATATTTTGACATGTTTTCTGAGTTAGAATCACCTTCAGAATAATATGAATTTAAAGTAGGAGTTTCAGATGTTACCTCATAAGTGTTTGTCATAAAACACATGTTTTCCTTATTTTTGTGCTCAGTTTCAAAAAATTTAGATTGAGTGGAGTTATCCTCAGAAGCACTCCAAGTAGCCCTCATAGCCTTTTTGTACTTACTGTCCTTGTAATCATACCTCTTCTTGTATTTCAACATTGGACAATCTGCTTTTATGTGTCCCTTTATTTTTCACTCATAGCAGACAACTTCATTTGATTTTTCAAATTTCTTCCAATTCTTTTTCCAATGTCATTTGTTGTCATACTTACCTTTGTAGTTTGACTATCTAAAAAAATTCTTCTTCCTATAAAACTTTTTAAATATTCTGGAAATGTGAGACATCTTAGCATCACTATTAGAATCACTCTCACTGTCTTCACAGCTTGAACTTTCATTGATAGCTTGAATCTTTTCCTTATCCTTATTCTTTGAGGTTGTAGTTTTGAAGGCAACAGACTTCCTTCTAGGTTCATCATCTTCTTCTTTGTTAACATTGAGTTCCTCTTCATACATCATCAACTTGCCAATTAGTTCCTTGATTGGTAGTTCACCAATATCACAGGATTCTCTAATTGAGACAGAAGTTCCCCTCCAATTTCAGGTAGACATCTCAGAATTCTCATAATTTGTTCCATTGATTGAACATCCTTTCCTAGAGAGGCTATTGTGTTGAAAATTTCATTAAACCTGAGATACATGTCAGAAATGGGTTCATCAGGCTTAATCTTAAAATTATCATACTTAATAGTATAAGTGTTCAATATCATTTCCTTAACATTAGTTGTTCCTTCATGAGAAACAGCTAAGGTATCCCAAATTTCATAAGCAGTTTTACAAGCAGATATCCTATTAAATTATTCATCTCCTAAAGCACAGTACAAGGCATTCATAGATTTTCAGTTATTATTGTAGGCAGCCTTAGTAGCTTCATTCCAAGTAGTTCTAACAGTAGTAGGAATTTTCTATTTTGATTTTATAGCAGTCCAAATATCAAAACCCATGCTTTCTAAATGAATTTTCATCTTGATTTTCCATTGAGCATAGTTAGTGACATTGAAAAATGGTGGTTTATTGGTAGCAACACCTTCAAGTCTATTATCCATGATAGCTTACTTAAAGCAATGATTTTATAGAGATAAAATTTTTAGAAATAAGAGAAATTTTAAGAACTTTAAAATACAACTAAAAGCACAGTTGAAAAACAGAGTACTTTTAGAAAATATTTAAATCTAACCTCTGATACCAATTGATGGTCGGAGTTGATACTCAAGAGGGGGGTGAATTGAGTTCCAATTAAAATTTTTGTTTTAAAAACATTGTCTTAAAACCCGCCAAATAAAATACTGAATTAAACTACAGTGATTTTATATCAAAGTAAGGGTTCAGTTGGGCTCTCAAGGGATTGATTATTTCCCAGTTAATAAAAACAGAAAGGTTGATTAACTTTTGAAACCAACTTTCTGATTTACAACTAATATAAACACTTGCGAATTTAATTATCAAAGTGACTTTAAAACATTTTTGGTTTTAAAGAAATTAGCAGCGGATTAAAAGAATAACTTTGAAAGATATAGCACAAAAGATATAACCAAGAGGTTCAGTCTCAAGCCGAGACCTAGTCCTCTCAACAATTTGTATAAATTTGATCCACACCCTGGATTGGGGTTCACAACAGTTTACAACTGTCCAGGTCCAAGACCTCTACCACTGTTATTCGTGGGAAACAGAACAATAGCAACCAGCTGTCCCGGTCACACACGACCTCTACCACTATCTCATTGGGAAATAGAATATGTGAGAGTTTGAGTGAGGATTTACAGATCCTCCAGTTAAAGTATATGAGAAAATATGTGTGTTAAATGCAGTAGATAACACACACTGCTCGAAATGTGAAATAATGAATCACAGATCAGAGATGTAGAGTTTAGAAATGGCTCTAGTGATTGCAATGAAGCTTTGGACTCCTTGAGTTTGATCATAGATGATTATATGTCCTTGTCTAGTTTTTGTCTGAAAGATAGAGTGTCGTCTGCTTGGCATCCAGACTCAAAGATAGTGAGAAATGTTTTGAATGAAGTTCTTCAATGTCCTCATGGAAGTACAGAACTTTTCTTGAGTAATCTTGTGTGTGTATGAGGTTTTGTGTTTTTCTATGACTATATCATCCACCACTCTTTTGTGATCTTCTGTATTGTCATTGTTACTCACATAATATGTGCACCAGCAGGGGCTTCATGTATTTATGGCACGAGCTCCAGTAAATGAAATGATTTCTTTTTGTAGGTATGAGGTACGGTTCCCTGACATCTAACAACCTTCATTAAATAAATGATAGAGCATTAAAATATTCCTAATATGACCGTTGGTTAGATTAAATAAAGATAAAGAAATTCAAACAGCTGTTTTTGACTGTCGGTGTGTCAAGTGATCTGTAGGTCATCAGCATCAGCATCGATGAGACATCTATGGTGACTCATTTGACCAGCATCAGTGTGTCATCTTTGGTGACTCATTTGATCAGCATCGGTGAGACATCTTCGGTGACTCATTTGATCTGCATCGGTGTTTCATGATCGGTGACTCATTTGATCAGCATCGGTGTGTCATGATCAGGGACTCATTTGATCAGCATCGGTGTGTCATGATCGGCGACTCATTTGATCATCAACGGTGAGACATCTTCAGTGACTCATTTGATCTTCATCGGTGTGTCATGATCGGTGACTTATTTGATCTACATCGGTAAGACATCTTCGGTGACTCATTTGATCTGCATCGGTGTGTCATGATCGGTGACTCATTTGATCAGCATCGGTGTGTCATGATCGGTGACTCATTTGATCAGCATCGGTGTGTCATGACCGGTGACTCATTTGATCAGCATCGATGAGACATCTTCGGTGACTCATTTGATCTGCATCGGTGTGTCATGATCGGTGACTTATTTGATCTACATCGGTGAGATATCTTCGGTGACCCATTTGATCTGCATCGTTGTACTGTTGTCCGTTGATAGGGATTGGTGCGACCGTTGTCCTTTGATATGGATCGGTGCGACCGTTGTCCTTTCATATGGATCGGTGCGACTGTTGTCCTTTGATATGGATCGGTGCGACCGTTGTCCTTTGATCCAGAGGACTTCCAGAATACTTATAAATCAATAAAAAAGAGATAAAAACATGATCCAACCAATGTACATAGATTCACTAAGAGATTGTGATTATATATATGAGAAATCCAACCGGATTAAGTAATTGATGATTTGTGATAATTAAAATAGCAATCATAGGAAGAATTGAACAAACTTCCAGAGGGCTCAAAAAATATATAAGTGATTTTTGTATGCATTAAATTCTAAATAACTTTTTTTGCAGTTCTAAATGTCAAACTGAATGAATAGTTTTGAAATTAGAATTATATTTATTTAATTCTAAATAAAATTTTATAAAATTATTTATAATTTTAAAAAATATTGTATTCATCTAAGGGAATTTTATTGGCTTAATAATTAATCCAAGGAATATTTATGGTTCTTTTTTTAATAAGAAATATATTAACAAACAATAGTAAAAAATATATTTTTATATTAATTATTAAAAGGGATTGATGAGAGGTTCATAGATAATTATATGTATATAAAATCACCAAATGTTTTAAATATTAAATTTGATGATATTATTTCAACAATTAGAGATCATGTCATATAATATTATCTATTTGGTTCCATTTTATCATCAAAATTTATTCATATTAATTTAATAATTAAATCAATTCCATGTGTGATCCTCCCATCTCTTATAAGAGTTCATCTCTTATTCTCATTTATTGAAAATTCAAAAACCTCTTAGTTTCAGAAATACCTACCCAAATACCATAACTAAATCCCTATACATGCCTTTTATCCCATATATTGGGTATAATTTAAACCTTATAGGTCTAAAGGTATAATGAAGAGGATGGTCTTTAAAGAAGATGCACAATTTGTAACCAGGTGTTTTTGTTTTATTTATTCTTCTGAAACATTACAATAATATTCAAAAATGTTGATATAATAATATATCTATATTGAATAATATAAATATCCTCTATATATACATCTCATCTTCCAGAAAATTGGAAATGAAACCATCATTCGTGTTTATAGGGGACTACCGGCTCATTAAATTATGTAATTATTTTCTCATAACCATCTATTAAGGCTAGTTACAATGATTGAATTAATTTATGTATATCATATTCTAGAAATATTTTTCATTATTAATGTATAATATTTACTAAGATTTCAATTAATTGAATATTGTAATTGAGGTTCATGTATACATACAAAATAAAACCAACACGATGTGATGTGATTTGTTTTTCATAATGACATCACATGTATGATATAAATATGTATTTTTAAAGACATAATACCATATTTATGATATAATTATCCTTATATAAATATAAATCCACACTGAACTAATTTCGAAAATTATTTTAGAATAATGGTTACATTACTCATTCGTACATACGACCTACCGTCTCGCTGATTTTAGTGAATTTTTTTCACCACCACATTAAATAATTTGTTTTAATGCTATGATTAATGTATAAAAATAGAATGTCTTCCACGATTATCTTTATTTATAGAATGCAACAATTCACCATTCGATAATTTTCAACATGCTAATGTTATTTTGAAATTATGAGCCAAACATCTCCATCAAACATGATATTGACAAAAATGATTGTTTAATTGAATCGGTCATTATAGTAAATAAAATAATTATTTTAATGATAAATTTATAAAACATGAAAATTATTTTAAGAAATTTAATATATTTTTTATTTTCATTATATTAGAGTTAAATGGCATACATGAGAAGTCTGGACAACAGTTAAGGGATTTCACCTTAATTTATATTCGTTGAGGAATATTTTGTTATTTTGAACCTAATTTATTTAATATTATTTATATAATATTTCTTTTAGATATTATATCATGTATCCTTAATAATTATTGGTAATTTTAGTTTTAAATTGAATTATTTTAACCACTAGGATTTTACTTAATGGTTATCAAGTGGTAATGTATTTTGTGTGTTTTTACTTCTACACATAATCCACCCACTGATTAATTTTCATTTTAATGATATAGTATTTGTGAGGGTAATTCGTCTTAAATTATCTTCATTATGTACATTGGTTTTGTATAGACTCATATATTATTTTATGAGTTTAATATAAATACCAATTTAAATGTTCTATAATGAATATAGATATGTTAATGATATTTTTTTTTCAATTTAAATTATTATTTCCAGGGGATTACAAATCAAAATCTGTATATGTGGAAAAGGATTTATGTTACAATTTTCTTTCTTTTCAGGGGTGTTTATGTTCAAGGATCATTTTGGGTGAAATAATATTCTATTGTTTTTTTGAATAAAATATCTCTTATTAATCACTTTTTATGAATGTTTTTTGAATTTGAAGATTCAATTTACCCCTTATTGATTAGTGAATGATCATGGAATTTATTCATAAATGATACCGATCTTGAATTTTTTGATGACGACAAATCATTTTCCTCTATATACCTATTTTATTATATTATTTCAAGAATATTATTTCTAAACATAAATGATTTATTCAAGTTATATTAAATGACATTTTACCTTAATTTAATTCTTTTTAAATGATATTTCATAATTTTTTCCAAATAGTTTACTTTAGGCTCCCTTTAAAAAATGTTTAAAATGAATGTTTATTTTTTATGGTTAAACCATGAACAGATTTAACACCATCATGAAAATTATTTTCATTGAATAATTCTTTATAATAATATATTCTTACAATCGAAGAAAATTATTTTAACAATATTTTATGAGTTTTTTGTTTTAAAATATTATTTTTAATGTAAAAAGTGTATTCTCCTTATGTATTATTTTCATTATCATTTAATGTTATTTCTATTCATCCACAGAAAAAACCAATGATGTTATTTATTCTCTACTATGGATATATGGTACCGATATAATCATTATACATTTTTATTATGGATTATCATAATTTAAAATGGTTTTTAATGGAGAATTTCATTTCCATTGATTAGTCTAGTTATGAAAGTAAGAATAAATTTTAATTTATACTATGATAAGGGATTTTATGTCCATAATAAGCTTAATTTTATATTTTAATTCCATTATTAAATATCTTTTCATATTCAATTAACGCCCCTTAAAACCTTTTTCTTAGTAATTTTTTTTAGAATATTGGATTTTGAAATGAAATAGTATTTCAATATGAATAAGTGTTTTGTGTATTAGTTCAAATGAGTATTCAATATTTTTATGATTTTTTTAAATGATATGGTACATGACAATTATATAACAAAAATGGGTGAGCGTGATACAGATTATATGATGAGTTGTTACCCATTATATCAAATTAAAATAAAGGCTCCCCAAATAGGATATATGAAGCTTGGGCCACATTATATCTCATCAATGAATTTGGTTATATTCATTTTCATCAAATGTGTGAAGAATAGATTTAACCGGTGTGTTTTCTCCTATGAATTCAACTTTTCTATAGTTATTTCGAAAATAAGATTAAAATAGGATATAATTGGATGGTCTACGTTTCCAAAAATTGTATTTATTTTCTTTATATGGATTTTTAATCATTCCTTTGATCAATATTGACATCTAATGGCCCATGATTATTTATTATTATGAGTCTTTTCATTATTAATGCTTAATATCATGTTTCAAGATTAGTGATATGGGTATTGATGGGTATGAATTATCTTATTTTATTGTAATTGAATTTTTCATCATAAAATTATTATAATATTACTCCCATAGATACCATTCATTTATTAATTATTTTGTGTACCCTAACATAGTATTTGAGCTCACTCTTCATATATTTTTTCCTAGGTTATGGATATTGATGATAAATTATTTCTGTCTACATATGATTTATATGTTAATAATTTTTTTGGTGAATTAAAATAGTTAATTTTGAATAATAAAATATATGAATATTGTGAAAAACATAATCTCAAAGTCATGTTAGTTTTTTATATTAGATTTAACCATAATTTTTTAAAAATTTAATTCTAAATAGTCCTTTTGTATTTTTGTATTCCAATATCTCGTTTTGATTTTGATTAGTTTGGTTCGAAAATAATTTTTCACATTTATCGATATCAAATAAAAAAAATTAAATTCATGGTTATGAATATTAGATCTGGGAGTTTATATTCTAGTTCATTACAATATGAATCCACTTTTATAGTCATAGTTGTCCAGTAATTATGGCATGTTCTTGTTTGGGATAGAATATCCATATTCATGAAAAATACTGTAATTTATATCATGGATGACATTGAAAAATAAATTACATATAATGTATGACATAAATAATCAAATAAATATTTTTTCCGGGATGGAAACATTAATTTGAAACTAATTAATTAATATACCAATGTCCATTCTGGAAAAATATTTGAAGCATGATCATCAAAAATTTCATCTTTATGATTTATAACTTAACATTCTATAAAATAAAATTCATCTTATAGATATAGTTAAAAAATAAATTCATGCACCGTGCAAGATATTGAAATGATATACATTGGTATAATAATGATAAAAACACCATTACTATAAAAATAGTTTAAAACGATTCATATTACTAACACATGATATTACAAATAAATTATAGCTTTCTAATATACCTATTGATATTAAATATAATTGATGTTTATAATATTTAAAAAATTTTATAATATTTTTAAGAAGTTTATTAAGTTATTTTTTATTTTTTAATGTATATTTAGTTGATTTAGTGGAATTTAGGAATTAAGATAATGATTTCTTATCTCAAATTTTAATAATTAGGAAATATATATTATTATATAACATGGATTACTTGGAATGGTTTCTCTGTATCCCCTTTATAATTTTAATTATGATCCTCTCATTATTAACTTTATTTATTTTTCATTTTAAATCTTATTGTTCATGATATTCAAACTCAAATGATTATAAGGTATTAAGGGTTTGCTACCTCATATTCCTATTTCAAGAAATGTCCATACTATTCATCCAATATTATTTATATAGTAAATATGTTCCCTATTTTATTTATTAAACGTTTTTTTAATTTTTAATTGTATTAGAGGTTAAATTTCAAGATATTCTCATTCAAGGGGATTTGTTTTAAATATTACTCGGGCATTAATAATTTTCATTTCTCAAATTCATTCTAAATGAGTTAAAAATTATCTACTAGATAATGATCTCCCTTATCCATTTTATATGTACTATTCCATTTCAATATTTAATTTATCTTACTCATTGGGTTAGTTAATTCATTTCAACTATATCAGCATCCTTTAAGAAATACCATCACAGATTAATGTTTAGTGTTTGAATTAATAAGTCTCCTTCTTTCCAGTAGACCTTTTACTCTATGAACATATTTTCCATCGCACTAATGTAATCATCTATTATTGGGAAATTTATTTTAGATTATTTTATATGATATTTATAAATATTTATACCTCTTCTACAATCTAAAATCAAAAAATCTTTTTATAATGTTGTTTTCAAACACATTTATTTCAAAACAATAAAAAAATATTTTCCGTTATTTCAAAATAAAATGGTTTATCATCCACCACATATATATTGAAATACATTAAATATTTTCTAGATTATATTATTGATGTATATATTTTGAATTAATTTTTTTCATAATAACATCTGAATATGATCCATAATGTCAGCCATTTATGAATATGTTAAAAATGATTTATCATATCTATTTTTAGGTTTTCATACCTCAGAAAACATCATTTCATTGTCTTTATCTTTTTTGTAATTATTCATCACATAAAATTCATGTTTTATAAATTATGTTATTACCCAGAAATTTTTATAAATTAAATATATTCAAGATATATGGTTAATTTCTTATTTCCAAATTGATTTTTTATAAAACTCCAAAAAAGTGTTTTTCTTCCAATCCATTACATAGTTACATATGATATGATTGATCAAGAAAAATTTGGTATTAATAACATTGAATTTTTTTATGGATGTCTTATCAAATGTTAATTTATGTCAAAGATATTATCCACCAATTCTTTCTTATTTCTAAATCATCCCCTCTTATAAGCGTGAGTTTTTTATCTAAGGCCTTCTATTTTTGAACACTCTCTATTTATAACCATTGATTAAAGGATATTAAGATATATTATATAGTTCAATTGAAAAAGAATGTTATTGAAATGAATATATAACCAAATATCAATATGTTGTTAGCTAGAGGTATTCATTCATTCAGAAAAATTCCATTTATTAATTAGGGAAATATTGAAAAGCCATAAAATCATTATTTCAATATATATTTTTATATACCATTGACTAAATTTGGTTATGTAATGTATATATTATTAATTCACTAATGTTATAAATTAATTGAACATAATTAATAATTATTCGGGACCACTATATCCCCTCAATGTAATAATATATCTATTCAGACAAACAAACTTGGGTATTTTGGGGAATGAATGTCCAGAATTAAGTATTTTCTATACACAATTCCTTGATAGTAAGGTCAAGTTGTCTAAGATCATGATTTCTTAGATTTGGGTATGGAATGTTCTATATTTTATTATTATTTTAATCAATAATAAAATATTTATTTTTACCCATGTGATATTTCTCATTGTAAGTTTTATCCTTGGATATACGATGCTTTCAATTTAATTTTTTATTGAATAAATTTTAATCTGCTATATATTTATTATTTTTTCTCACATTATGATTAGTTATGATATTGGATTAGTATATCTTATATTTACCAGTATTTTATGCTTAATATATCCTTTACTATGTTCCCATTTATCTAGGTAATTAATAAATATATTTTACATGATATGTCTAACATAACAACTTCTGTGGATATTTTTTGGTAGATTTTGGAGACATGTTATCAGTTTGGTAGTTTCTTATATAGTTGAAAAAAATGAAATTATCTAAGATGGAAAATGGAATTAGTAGTTAATTATTTTCAATAAAACAATAAATATCTAAACAATAAAGGTTATGATAATTAATTTAATGAAATATTTGTTTCATGTCATTTAATTATAGGACAGTTATGTCTTCGAGTCTACATTAAGAATCAAATAAAGTATGTATTTATGTACTTTCATTAATGAATCCAAGAGTCTGTTTTTATAGGCATATAATATTTATTAGTGTAAATGAAACATGATATTTTATTAAAAAAGTCATTCATTCTTGTCTGATTAATTATCTTGAATACTTACAAATATCACACAGATTAGTATCAAAATTTAGATATTTATAGCCCTATGATCTTCAATATTTATTTTTTTATTTATGATTGATCAAAATATCACTAATTTTTTTTCAAAATAATCCACAAAATATGGAAACAAATCAACTTCTTTAGAAATACAAAATAACCCTTCAAAATATCTCCTCAAATCTCCCTTCATATTCCTTGTTTAAATCCCCAAAAATTCAACCATGAATTCATCTATTTTTTCATACCTAGGGAAATAATATTTACATGACATCTGATCAATGTTTTGTATCGCATGAAATCATATATGTGTTCTCTAACAAGTCACATGGCAGACTTATTTACTCTTACACAGACATTAAAACAACAAACATAATTTTTCATGAACATAAAGTTATTCATATGTGTTATCCTAATAATCATACATAGTCATTAAAACTATTGACTTAGTCATTCATATAATATATATAACTCATTAATTTAATTTCTAAATTTTTATTTTTTCTTAAATAATTATTATAGACTCTGCTATATACATTTATATCCAGTTTATTATTATAGTTACTCTCAACTGGCCTTCAATTTAATATTACATTATCATAAAAAAATTATTTAATAAAACATATATTAAAAAATCATCTTTTTCATACATGGATATAATGAATTCAACTCATTTTAACTATAAATTTAAACATCTATTTGATTCTAAAATCATTGTAAAACTATTCTATCTATGTCAACAAAACTCAAAATTATTCTCATCCACTTACCAGTGACACTAAAATACTAATATTAAAAAACAGAATATTACTTCAACAATTTCATGTGTCATTACATCTCCCCTTATTTATATTTTTAATCTGCTATTTCTAATATCAATTATCACCATTATTTAATTAAAAATACACTATAAACACATTAATGGATAAAATATAATTTTTGGGTAATTTCATCCCATGATAATGCGTAATTTATATTTTATGATTTTATTCTACTCTAACAAACTCAAGGAGTTCTCCCCCCATAGAACAAGATATCCATATTTGGATTCTTCAAAAAGAATATAAAAATTTTCATATATATATTTCTCCATATTAACCATCAAATATAAATAGTTATAAATCCCATGAATTGTCCATTATAAAAGATAAAATGTAAGAACATTTATTTTTAGCCTTAAATTTTCAAATATATAACTAGGTGTAATGATTCATCCCATGTAGACCCAACATGTCACATAATATAATCCTACACTAGGTCTGAGGTTTTTTCCTAATCAACACAGGTTGGATACTAGTTCTTTAGTATTATGATCATACACTTGGGAACAGTTTCACCCTTAGAAAATAATATAACCAAGTAGTGAAAACTGACACAAGTCCCACATAGACCATTCATATATCATATTCTCATAAAAAGAATAAAAATTTAAAAAAATTAAAAAAATACCAAAGAGAGGATAGTGAAACAATGATATTAAAAGTTATAAACCAAACCATGACATAACTGAAGATAAAACTACACTGAAAATAAAATATACAAATAATACTAAATAAATATCCTAGATGGCATGAAATATTCAAATCATTAAAAACATGAACCACTACAAAATATCTGTTTGTGACTCATGGTTTTTCACCACATCTACCAACCATAAATCATAGATACCCAAATACCAACCACGAAATATACTAATTCTTGGGAACTAGATTCAATGAATAGGAGTTTCATATGTACACTGTTGTATATAGAGTGTGACATAAACATGCCAGGTATGATTCCACAAAAGAGATCAGGAAAACCGTTAAAAATAGAAATGATTAATAGTATTTTTAATTTTAAATAAAAGATATTCCTCATGCGAGTGAAATGAATCCAACTAAAATTTCATCATCACTTTTATAAAACACCCCCTTATAGAATAATGAATGGTGGTGTCAATGAATTTTAAATAAAAAACCATTAAGTAGGGGAAATAGGACACATTTATTATGATTATGAAAACAATAATAAATTATTTCTCACTTTCAAAAAACATTTCCCAACTCAAATTTTTGAAACACCCAACACTTTCACATTAAAACATACATTCCAAATAAATTAATAACTTGTTTTATATGTAAATCTAAAACCAAGACCCAAATAAATATATAATAATATAAATACAATAGTATATAAATATATCATAACAAATGTAGATAAACAACGTAATGTACTATATAAGAAAATAAATATCAAGTAGATAAAAATATGATTATTGAATTAATCCATTGTGGGATTAAAAGTAGGAAATGAGAATCATGGGAAGCTTCTTAGGACATATTTAACACAAGATTAAACATGATATATGAACCATATTATTTCTGAAAAGAAACATTCTACATTATTTGGTAGTATTATCTGGATACCTGGGACACATATCCAACCAAATAGTGCATAACTACAATGGTATAATAACATAACCCACACCCCTAAGGGGTCACAACCCACAACAACAATTTCTATTATTAGGGGTCTGATCTAGGCTCTTAAAAATTAGGCCAAAACTACTTAAAGGAGAATAAAGGGAATATCATAAGAAAACAATTCTAAATTATAACCACTATCTTATTTAAAAATAAATATATGTAAGATATGATTTTATAATTTTACAATGACTTAATTGGGGTCAAATAAATTTATCCCTCCGAATTATTTTTAATCAAACCATATAATAATTTTACAAAAACATGACACTCAAACATTAATGTATAAAAAATGAAAACATTGAAATACCATTAATCCAAATGACAAAAATATAAAACAAATATTAAATCCCAAATGAAATTGAAATATATATTCCATTTAACAAAAAAAGAATTAAAATCTATCATGTATGATGTGACATGTCATTAAAAGGATTTTAAAAAAATTACCTACCATAAATCAACCAAAATCACACCGTAACATGTAACCTTAAATAAAGAATGACCTAAAAGTTAAAGGAAATTATTATTAAAAACACATATGCCCCGAATATACAAATTAAACCCACAAAAACCCTAATAATTTCAAAAAAACCCAATGGTTCATAGTAGAAAACCAAACCAAAGTGAAATATGTGCAAGGAAGAGGATATGGTAAAAAATGGAAATGATGGGATTACCTTAGAGATAACACGTGGAATAGAATAATAGAAGACAATTATAGAATATTATTGGAGGAATGAACTCCCTAGGTCATGATGAATCATTTTATAAATGAGAAGGGAAATATAGGGGGATTAAGAAAACTAATTTAAAATATTGGACGTTTAGAGAAATTAGTTTAATGAGTTTTTTTAAATCTCAACTTTTTATGCTTCATAGATCAGTAAAATATGTGAAAACTACATTTACCAAATTAAAACCGACCATGACACCCCAAATGGTTTAATTTCATGGTTATTAAATAGTGAAAAAACTACTACTAAGAACAGTACCACTACACATGGTTTTCTCAAATAATTTCTCTAATCTGTGTGCTTGTAATGTAACAACAACCATAACACAAAAGGACACACAAAATTATAAATATAAATAACATATTCTTGTAAAAACTATGTCCCATAAATGTATAGTAATCATGGAATAAGAAAATGAATCAGAAATCCAACTGAATAAGAATACATTTTTTGTTTACCCTAACCCATGCACACTAAATTTGCAATTATGGAAAATTTCTATAAAATAAAAACAAACCAGAACATAATTATGAAAATAATTTGAAATATTAAAATATATAAAAAATAGTTACATTTAGTTGTAACACTATGAATCCATTTATTACATTATTTTAAAATTGATCGAATGTAATAATATATTCAAGCCATATATATAAATTATTAACATTCTATTTGATTTAATGATAATGAATATCATTATGGCTAGAAATATAGGGTTGGACTAGGTTATTTAAAATATTTATGGATGTTTGATTATATCATCGAATTTATAATGGGGTTTTATCCTCTATATTTACATATTCTATATGCATACCTTATTTATACCATTTATATGAATTCCAATTTATTAAAAACAAAATTTCATACTATGGTATACATGGTCATAAATTTTTTCTTCCATCAGTTCTGACACACAAAGTAATTTTCAAAAATTAATGTACTACAAGATGATGATATTCTATTAAATATCATTCCATCCCATATAGTCTTAGTATAAAAAATAAATTTATCTCCTCATAGCTAATTTATAGTTGGACATGACTAAAAACAACTTAGATTTAACTGAAAACAATCATAGCAATATTCATTTTTGACTTAATTATCTCACTTAGAAATCATTCACAAAATATTACTATATATTTCATTTTATGTCCATATGTTTCGAGATATAGTGGGATTATAAAAAAATCTATGAAAAAATATTATTCATTATATACCCTATAACATAATTTCATAATATGGAAAAAATTTAATTGTTATGTATAAATCTTTAGATATTCCCTGAAAAAATGAATCAACAATTCCATGTCATTTTTTTCTGAGATAAAAAAATAAATTTCCTTTTTATACCATTTAATAATAGAAAAAAACTTATTTAAATATGTATAAAAATGTCAAAATTCATGTCTTTTTGTCTTCAATGCTCTTCAAAATCATATTATCGATCACCTTAAAAATTATTTCCTCAATATATTCAATAAACATGATGTTATCAATTATAATACTCTTTACGAATAAAATATTTGTAGTCATTCTATCAAGGGAGTTAATTTCATTTGAGAAACAATCCATATTTAAATAGAATTCTATAGGGGTTTGTATTAACCCATATAGATCAATATTGTACCTAAAAATCTTTGTTCTATATTTATCAAATATATTTCATTAAATATTTTAAATTAATACATTTTTTAAGAACCCCAATAAAGATTGTAGATTTCACATCAATTTGATAAAAAAATTTGTATAATATAATAACAACAATTTTTTTTTAAAAAACTCATTTATTTTAAAGAGTAAAATATTTTTTCCAAATTTATCTTCTTCATCTTGAGAGTATCCCCTGCACCACAATATAGATTTTTTTATTTCAGTGTGACCTCTATCAATGGGTTTTTCATTAAGAATCCAAAAATCTCTATGTTGTTCATTTAATTAAATCCAAGTAGAATTATTTTCAATATTATATAGATCATAATTCATATGATTTATATACACCTTGAATTCAATAATTTTAGTAGAATTGTATGGTATACATGTCAAATTATATTATTTTTGGTTATCAAATCATATCATAGTTATTATTCATAGTAGTACCTCCTGATTGAAAATTATATTTTTAGGTTCAATATGTTCATAAAATATTTTAAACCTTTATTTTTCATTTCCATTTTCACCTTCATCGTAATTTGTTTGAACAAAATGAGCATCATTATTTTTTTATTTTCTTTTGGATTCATCTTCACTCACCTTTTCATAATTTTTTAGTTTTTGTTCATTCAAATTTTAAGTAATATTATTATGTAGGTCACTAAGAATTGGTGTTTTTTACAATATCCTTACATGATATGTGTCTATTATCTTGTATATATACCTTTTTTTAATTATTAGCTTATTATTTTTGAGAAATAACCATTAAAATTATCCTTTTCTTCTCTCCGATTAAAATTTTCCAGATTTTATTTTTTGAAATTAAATAAGAATGGAATTAAAAATAAATTAAATAAAATTGATAATGGAGTATTCCTGAACCAAATGTAGATAAATTCAATCCATCCCATACAAAGAATCTATTTTGAAGGTGTATATATGTATAAAAGATCCTATCTAAATAATTTTTTTGAATTGATATTCTATAAGAACACTCTTCCCATTTAATCTAGACATATATTTTTTCTATATATAAATCCATTTATTCGATGTGTAATGAGTTATATAATCACGTTTTGTTACACTTTTTAGATAGTTATGATATTAATTCTTTAATATTATACACTTTACAATTATATTTTGTCCACATCCTGAGGTATACACCCAATTTCTATTTAATATCTCCATAATGTTTTTTGAACAATTTCATAGCCTTAGACTTCATATTTATAAATAATAAGTTTTTATTCCAAGGTAAATCGTTACTGAATATAATGAAATAAAGATAATTTTTTATTGATATCACATTTTCTTGTATTAATTCAAAGGGAATAATTCAGTTGCATATATAGATTCAATATTTACTCTCTTATTACTTCTTTGAATTGTTTTTCCATTTTTTCAAGTATAACACACAATGTATTTTTCCCTTTATAGATTGTGAAGATAACTCATAGATTTTGATTTATAAATTTATCTCATACTTATTTATCAACGATGATTGGGCTTTCTATTCTAGAGCTTCTTCTTTTCCTCTATATTTTAATAATACGAGTTACTTGTGTTTCTAAATAGAAATATTTCACCACTTGTTCTTCTTCCCGTGCTGATAAATATTTAATCATTTATGATTTTTATCATGAAATTGTCTTCTTGAATATACCATTATTCACATCATCTCATAGATGAATAAGTGTCTAACTATATTTTTAACCCATTAAAAAGAAAAATTCCATGAGCTATAGTTTCTTAATATCGTTCATAGATGTTCTTAGTCTATTTTTTTAATGAAAAATCATTTCTAATGGTCACTGACACTCTATCATAAATATAATTATTTTGTATAATAGTTTTATACAAAATCATTAAAAATAAAATACAATACCAGTAGTACATTAATGTCCATGTTTTATGTAATTAATAAAACCATTATAACAAATTATTTTGTAGGTTTTCATCTTCTTCTTTGATAGAAATATTTTTCATCATTTTTATATTCCCATTAAAAATATAATTTTGTTCATTCATAATCACATTAAAAAACCTAATTACATCATTAAAACACATTTTTGAGATATTTCAATTTATTATAACAATTAATATTTTAATTAATTTCTTCAACATACTTCTTATAGCCTATTTTTTCCTCATATTTTAGGATTGAATCTACCCTCAATTCTATCCGTGTATTCCTACATGGAAATAAAAAAAATTACATTATAAAACATATTATTTCTATCCATATAATCTACCCCACTATAAATATAATTTAAATCCAAAGGACACCATGAAATCTAACCTTTCCATTATATAATATTAAATAATTCCTTTTTTCCATCTAGCGCTAATGGATTATAATTCTTAATATTTTTAAAAAAAATTATGGAGGTAAATAAAACTTCAACGAAAAATTAAATGAGATAGAGAGTAACCATACTATTATATGAATGATATTTCATTCCTTTAAAAGTTAGTATCGATATACTATTATGTGAATTTTTAGTTTTCACGACACGCATTCAATAAGATGAAGGAAGGGACAACGGATTTCCAGACCCTTCCTTCCTCAAGTTGAAGGATCAATGATGACCCATGAATCCCCCCTTCAATGGGTCCAGGAGTGGTGACTCGCACCTATGTTATAGAATCAAACATAAATTGGAAGGTGTTATCCATAATATTTACAAGAATTGGGAGATAAGATTGTAAATCCCAAACAACACCAAAACATGGGGTAGAGGTAAAGCCAAAACAAACCATTCCCATATGCATGTTCCAAAATAAAGTGCTAAAAAGTACTAGAAATTCCCATGGGAAGTACCAAAGAAACAAAACAGTAACTATAACTGCCCCAAAGTCCATACTAGTAGGGTCCAGCATAGTCTTTTAAGTCCTCCTGAAAACTGGAAAGAGGTTTAATATACATAGGGTGAGTATAAAGGTATACTTTGTAGGGAAAACCAGAATATCACATTAAAAATTGGAGAGGCATATTGATGCCCCCATAAAAAAAGAGATATCAAAGAACCATGCAAGAAAACTATCCACCTAATCCTCACGAAGGCACACTCCCCAAATAATTATAGTCATGTAAAGTAATAGTAAAACACATCGATGTTTGGGTACGCTGTGCCACTTTCCCTATTGTTATTGAAGAAATCCTAGGTGTCAAACCTATCCCACCATTCTCATCATAGTCCCACTACCATCCCCCACGCACAGACACATAGGATACCACCACCACACATCCCTCTAACAAACACCTGCTCTGCAATAACCACACATAACCCTGCCCGCAGACACTTGGTCCAGAATAACTACCACCATTCTTGAAGACACCTATGCCTCATCACAAAGAACTTTGAAAACCACCTATACGCACACACCTGGGCCGACAGCCATAGTGTACCCCACCCAAAAAAAAATAGGCTATAATGGAGTTCAGGCCATCACAGCCTGGCCAAATAATCTTAGGATACTTTGAGAAGGGAGTAAAAAAGTAGTTAGAAACTAGCTGATCAAAGATGTGTTCAGAAAAACACTCTCCCCCATGAAATGGTTGTGTTCTGGAAACTAAAAGGCATAGTCACAAGCCATGGAAGGAAAGACCACCAAGCATCAATTTAAGCATTCACACCCATTTCTCATGTAAAGTCACAATGTCCAAAGGGATCTGTGAGATCCATCAAAGTACTGGAACCAAACCAACCCCCAACATACGGCCCCACCTGGACTTAAGTCCACATACCAAAAAATACACCATAGGGGATCCCATCCCCATCTATATCACCTCACAATAATAAAACGTAAACATAACTAGAATAGAGTAAGGTATTTTTCAAATTTAAATATTCCATTCATTTAGTTCATTCTTTCTGTCTCATTAACCGGGGTGACCACATAAGGATTCATAATAATTGCAAATCCATTTAATGAACCGAGTTTATGTGATTAACTAGTTTCTTTATTACAACCATTTAATTAAATAAATATCCAAAATATAAAGGATCATTAGTGCTAAAGTAAGGACCACCAATGTCCATGGTTTTCAGTGGACAAAATCCCATTCAATTCAAAACATATAGGAAGAGATAAAAGAGTACATCATCATCATCAAAGACACCACTTATTTCATTAAATTCATTTATTATCATTATTATGGGTTATTTTCATCCAACCCTATAGGAAACATTTTCTTACCCACCCAGCATGATGCACAAAAAAAAGAGATGCATGAAAATCCCTACTTGGATGATCAACGAGCGATGTTTTTATCCTGGTGCGAACAGCTACTGATGCACGAATTTCCGGGGAGGAACTCAAAGGACACCAAGAATGAGGAGGAATGGCTCCGGCACATGCGCACCACTAGCCTCAGGAAAGGGGACACAAAATGCACCATGGAAATAAGGATACCATCCAAAAGGAAGAAAGAAATAATTCTAGTGCGATTAAAAGGAGAGATCCTGGAGGTACAACATTAGAAAAATCTGTAGCGACTTTAAAGCAAGATTGTGGTTTCACCATGAGAATGTAATGTTTCCCAAGATGGGATTAATTATTATTTAATAATTCACATTGGATGGGTGGACATAACTGTTGTGTACAAAAGAATTTCATTTAAAGAGACGAAAAGAGGTCTGTTGAGGATATACCCATTCCTATGTAATTTTAAACATTTATTGTGGCACTAAAATGGCTTTGATCCACTTTAAAAACGTTAAAAGACATAAATGTGGTTTTATGGGGAAATGGTAAAGGAAACCCTCACACCCCTTTGTGTCCGATTGGTGAGACTAATAGGTGGAACTGATCGGTGGAGCTGATTTGGTGAAGCTGATCCCATGATGTTGATCTCATGAAATCAATCGGTAGATCTAATGGGGTGAAACTTATATGTGAAACCGATCATGTAAAAATGATCTGTGAGGCCGATTGGTTGAAACAAATCTGTGAAACCGATTGGGTGAAACCGATCTGTCAAAACAATCGGGTGAAACTGATCTGGTAAAACCAATCTGTGAAACTGATTGGGTGATACTGATCAGTGAAACCAATTGGGTGAATCTGATCTGTGAAACTGATCGAGTGAAATCGATCTGTGAAACCAATCATCTGAAACCGATCTGTGGAACCGATTAGGTGATACCGATCTATGAAACAGATCGGTTGAAACTTATAAGTGAAATCGATTGGGAGAAATCGATCTATGAAACCGACCAGGTGAAATAGACCTATCAAACCGATTGGGTGAAACCAATATGTGAAACCGATTGGGTGAAACTAATATGTGAAATTGATCGGTTGAAACCAATATGTGAAACCGATTTAGTGAAACCCATCTGTAAAACTGATTGGGTGAAACCGATATGTGAAAACGATTGGGTGAAACCGATATAGTGAAACTGATTTGTGGAACTAATCACATAAAGATGATATGTGAGGCTAATATGTAAAGATGATCTTTGAAGCTGATTAGTGGAGCTAATCTATGAGGCTGATCAGTGAAATATATTTTTGGAACTGATCGGTGAGTCCAGGATACCCTAACACATAGAATTTGGCAAAGTAATGGACCCGGAGGTACTAGACCATTACCTCAAATACCTCTCAAAATTATTCTCTCCCTCGAGAATACAAGAGTGACCCAAAAAACCACTCCAAAAGATACCACTCATAGAAAAACCACCCCAAACATCCATATGAAACCCAAGGAATAAATTGTCTCGACACATGGATCATGGAGTTCATTCCTCCATGTCAAGATACTATCCACTTTGGGCGGCATAGACTCGCCCATCCGAGTTTAATCACATCTACGCTGATGTGTATTGATTAAAAATCTGGTTCTCCCTTCCCCACATATTTGGACTATTCATAAACATCCACATGGTAGGAAAATAAATCATCTTAAAAATCAACATGGTCATAATTAGATCTCAGTAGGTCACAAAAACAAGAATAACAAGGAAGTCTCAGAACAACAACATAAAAAAGCTTTGGGTATTGGGCGTGCATTTGAGCTTTTCGATCCAAGTACTCTCCTCGATGCCACTATGTCTCAACAAAACACAAACCAAAGGGACGGTTCATCCACGAAGCACTTTATCCTTTTGATCTTCGATCCTCATTGGTCGCTCCATGAACGTTGAATCATCCCCTATATCTAACTATCCCCATTAAATGTCAAGGGAGTCATCATGTAGATATCTACGAAGCATGGAGATGTGGAAAACACCCTGGATCCTTTCTAACTGAGGTGTCTTCGCAAGCGGATATTCCACCTCACTGACTTGCCCCAACATTTTTAAAGGCCCGATGAACCAAAGAGAGAGCTTGATCCACTTATCGAACCTTCGATGCCCATGTTGAGGGGAAATATTCAAGAACACATTGTCTCCTACTTCAGACTAGAATGGACTCTTCCTACAATTTGTGTATGACTTATTCTGGTCATGGGCCCCCTTCATCCTCTCATGAAAAAGCTGAACCTTTTCCATTGTGCTCTGCACTACCTCTAGGCCCAGAACACCTGCCTCCCTAACCACGGTCCAACACATGAGAGAACGACATGACCTCTCATAAAAGGATTCAAATGGTTCCATTCCAATAGTATAGTGATAGCTATTATTGTAGGAAAACTCTACTAATGGAAAAATGTTGTTCCCATGAACCCCTATATTCCAAAACACATGCCCGTAGCATATCCCCAAAGGTTTGTATGGTTCTCTCTTTCTGCCAATTTTTTTGGGGGTGGAATGCAGTGCTAAGACGTACCTGGGTGCCAAAATCATGCTTTAATCATTTCCAGACCCATGAGGTAAACTGTGTATCCCTATACAAGAATATGGAACTCGGAACTCCATTAAACGACACCACTTCATCCATGTATCTTCGTGAAAAGGCATCCACCACACATGACTTCTTGATCACCAGGAAGTGAGCTGATTTCGTCAACCGGTCTACCACTAACCAGATAGCATCACAACCTCCTTGAAACCTGGGTAGTACTGTGAAAAAATCCATCAAGATTTAGTCCAATTCCACTTGGGGGAATCTAAAGGCTACAATAAACCTCCTGGGACACAGTGTTCATCCTTCACCTACTGACACACCGGACACCATTCCATGAACTCTGCCACTACCCATTTCACCCCGGGCCTCTAAAATATCTCACTCAGGCCTCGGTTCATCTTGGAAACTCCAGGTTGTACCTATATGAGTGAGTTATGGAACTCACAGAGAACTACCTCTCACATAATCTCTCGGACAAATAACTTCCCTTGGAAAAGTGTCTGATTCTGACCATCCTTCGACCACCCTTCCGGAGAATTGCCTCAATCTCTACGTGTCCCCACTGAGACTCCTCCACTAGTAGAAATAGAGAGGACTACACTGTCATCTGAAATAAAAAACCACTACCACCATCCACCCTTGCATCCAGATGTAGGGTAACCGACTCCTCCAATGCCTTCCAAGCATCCACAGATTCCGGAAAAACTTCCCTCAGTGACTTCCTACTCTGGGAATCAACCACAAAGTTCCCCTTATCTTCAGTGTAAGAGATATTGAGGCTGTAGTCCTGAAAAAACTCCACCCACCATAGTTTTTGCATGTTCAGGTCCCTCTGAGTAAAGATATTCCTCAAACTCTTGTGATCCGTGAATACCACAATGTTCTCCCCAATGAGTTATTGCCACTATAACATAAACATGGGCACTACTGCAGCAAGCTCTAGTTCATGAGTGGCATAGTTACTCTAATGAGGACATAACTTCCTAGAACCATAAGATATCACTCCCCACTACTGCATCAGCACACACCCTAGACCAAGTCCAGAAGCATCACAAAATACCTCATACAACACCCCTTCCTCTGGTAACCTGAGCACTGGATTTTTGAACAACCTTTCCTTCAGAAAGCTGAAAGCTACCCGACACTACTCACTCTATATGATACCCTGGTCCTTTCAGGTCAAAGTTGTGAAATGAGCTACAAATTGAGAAAAGTCTGGTACGAACCTCCAATAATAGTCTTCCGGACCTAGAAAACTACGATCCTATGAAACATTTATAGGTGCTTCCCAGGATACAACTTCTTTAACCATTGATGGATCAACCGCTACCCCTTTCTAAGACAACATGGGTCCAATAAAATTCACTTCTCATGTAAAGAACTTGAACTTGGAAAACATCCCAATGATTTCGTGATGTCGAAGGACCTCCAAGAACATCTTGAGGTGCTTATTATATTCCGCATCTGATCCTGATTAGATCAAAATTTCATTGATGAACACAATGAAGAACCGGTCCAGAAACACTTGGTGAATAGTGTTCATGAGCCCTATGAACACAGAAGGTGCGTTTGTAACACCGAACGACATGACTACAAACTCAAAGTTCCTATACCTGCACCTGAAATAAGTCTTCGAAATATCATCGTCCTTCACCCTTAACTAGTTATAATCGGACTGCAGATCGATCTTAGAGAACCAACCTGACACCCTCAGCTAGTCAAAGAGATCGTCTATCCATGAGAGAGGGTAACAGTTCTTGACTGTTACCAGATTTAGTCTGTGGTAGTCTATGAAGATCCTAAAACCACCGTCTTCCTTCTTCGCAAACAAGACCAGAGCAACTCCTGACGACATAATTGGTCGAGAAAAATTCTTCTTCATCATATTTTCAATCTGAATCTGTAGCTCCCGAAACTTAGAAGGATCCATCCAATAAGGATCCACAGAAATCGGATGAGCCCTAGGTTATAAGTCTATCCCGAACTCAACGTCACGTCGAGGGGGGTAGAGCCAGAACCTCTTGAGGAAAAATGTTTAGGAACACTCTGAAAACTTCTGGAACATCCATCATCTCCACATCCAATGATTCTACTGAATGTTCAGACAACTTAGAAAAAAGAGGTTCCAGATGTCGTCTCCCCATCTGAAAAATCTGTTCCCCATAAAAATCCACACACTGGCAATCCTCATTAGATAACACGACTCTTCTTCGGAAGCACTCGATAGTATAGTACACAAAAAACAACCATTCGATGACTAGGATGACATTTTATGGACACATTTGTTGTAGAACAAGATCCACACAAGACTAATGCATCCCCAACAACAATCTACATCCATGAAAAATGTCAAACGGAAGGTTATGACCCCCAACAAGCGTATCCAACACTAGGGGTAAAAAATCACACAAAATATTAAAGTCATTTCACTTTTTATTTAGCAGTATTGGGAGATAAGATTGTAAATCCCAAACAACATCAAAACTAGGGGTAGAGGTAAATCCAAAAAAACCATTCCCATATGCATGTTCCAAAAGTATGTGTTACAAAAGTACAAGAAAACACCAAATGAAAGTACCAAAGAAAAGAAAAAAAAACAACAAAAACTGCCCAAAATTCCAAACTAGTATGGTCTGACACAGTCCTTAAAGTCCTCCTGGAGACCTGAAAGTAGTTTTATATTTGTAGGGTGGGTGTACAGCTATACTCGGTAAGGAAAACCAAAAGCACTCGTGCACAAGTGGGGATGCATAATAATGCCCCGTAAAAAAATGAGACATTAAATCACCTAGCAAGGAAACTATCCACCCACACCTCACCAAGGCACACTCCCCAAATAATGAAAGTCATGTAAATTAAAAGTAAAACACCTCGATATTTCGGTACCTATCACCACTTTACCTCTGTTTATTGAAGACATCCAATGCATCAAACCTCTCCGGACATTCTTATCATAGTCCCACTATCTTGCCCCACCCGCACACAGCTAGGCTACCACAACCACACATCATGCCCAAAAACACCTAGGCCACAAAATCCACACGAAACCACACCTACAGACAACTAGACTAGAACAACTACCACCATGCCTGAAGACACCTGGACCTCATCCTGAAGGCACTTGGGAAAGCACCTTCCAGCACACAGATGGGCTAACCACCACAGTGTAACCCAGCCAAATATTCTTCATATATAATGGAACTCAAGCCATCAAAACCTACCCAAAGACTATAATTATACTTAGAAAAGGGAGAAGAAAAGGTTATATTAAACCACCAATCACAGGAGTGTTGGAAAAAACACCCTCCCCCATGAAATGGAGGTGTACGGCCCAAATTTCTCAACTTGGATGGGGCAAGAATAAGAAACATAAACTGGATTTTACGTATATGTAACAAGAACTCATCCCAACCTAGGGATTACAAACCCAGCCCATAGACAAATTCCCTCATTACTATTCATGTATAGTAAAACACATAGATGTTTGGGTACCTCGCTCTACTTTCCTCTTGGTTATTAAAGACATCCAATACGTCAAACCTCTCCCACCATTCTCACAGTAGTCCCACTATCATCCCCTACCCACACACACCTAGGATACCACAACAACACATCCCACCTAGAAACACCTGGGCCACAAACATCCACACATAACCACGCCTGAAGATGCCTGGTCCAGAACAACTACCACCACACCAGAGGACACCTGGGCCTCATCCCGAAGGCACTTGGGAAACCACCTGCACGCACACACCTGGGCCAACCACCACAAAGCACCCTACCTGAATAATATTAGGATATAATAGACTTGATTCCATCACATCCTTCCAGAAGAATCTTGGGCTACTCGGAAAAGGGAGTAGAAAAGGAGTTAATAACCAACAACTCATAAGAGTGTTTGAAAAAATAGCCTCCCCCATGAGATGCGTGTGTTCGACACGAAGTGCCCAACATGGATGCTGTGAAAATAAGAATCATTAATATATATTATACATATAGTTAAAAAGAACTCGTCATAGCCTTGGGGTGCCAAAACCATCCCATATACAAACACCCTCGTTACTATTCATTCATAAGAAACACCCTAGCCATAACCATGTCACAATTCATTCCTGAAAAACAATTTCCCATTGTACCCATTCTTTTATTTCTATTAAAGTGATTACAATTTGAAAATTCTTCACTACCAGGTAACCTAAAGGAATTTCCACAATCCAAGAAAGGAAAAACAGCCAAGCAACAATTTATGCATTCACTCCCAATTTTCTAGTAAAGTCACAACGAACAAAGGGATCCATGGAATCCCTCAAAGTACTGTAACCAAACTAAGGCCCAACATATGGCCCCACACGTCCTCAGGTCCACAAACCAACAACTTCAAAATAATGGATCCCATCCCCATCTATCTCACCTCTCAAGCATCAACCGTAAACATCACCAGAATAAAGAAAGGGAGTTTTCAAATTTAAATACTCCATTCATTTAGTTCGTTATTTATGTCTGGTTAACCGGGGTGACCGCACAAGGATTGTTAATCATTGGTCATCCATTTAATCAACCGAGTTTACATGATTAACCAGTTTCGATGATACAACCATTCAATTACAGAAATATCTAGAAAATAGAGGCTCATTAGTGCACAAGAAAGGACCACCAACGACCACGATTTTAAGTGGACATAATCCCATTCAATTCACAATATATAGGAAGAGATAAAAGTGTAAAACAACACCATCAATAAAACCCCTTCATTATTTAAATCTATTTATTATCTTCATTAATGTTTGGTCTCAACCATCCATATAGGAAACATTATTATACCCACCCCTTATGTTTCACAATAAAGAGAGATAAAAGAAAAACCCTAATTGAACGATCAATGATTGATGTTTTTATCATGTCCCAAACAACTAGAGAAGAATAAAATGAAATGGAGGAACTTAGAGGACTCCAAGAATGATCTGTAAAGGCTTGGGCAAAGGTGCACCACTAGACTTGGAAAAGGGGACACCAAACGCACTACAGAAAGAAGGAGACTGGAAGATATGATGATGAAATGAATTCTAGTGTGATAAAAAGGAGAGATCCTAGAGTTACAACATTTTAAAAATCTAGAGCGGATTTAAAAAAGATTGTGGTTTATGGTTTAACACGATGAGATTAATTATTATATAATAATTCACATTGGAGGTGTGGACATAACTACTATGTGAAAAAGGATTTCATTTAAAGAGTGGAAAATGGGTCTGTTGAGGGTCTCCCTACTCCTATGGGATTTAAAAGGTAGTTTAGGGCCCTAAAATGGCTTTGAACCACATTAAAATGGTTAAAAGGCATAAAAGTGTTATTATGGGAAAAATGGGGAAGGAAACCCCAAAACCTCTATGTGGCCGATTTGTGAGACTGATAGGTGAAATGGATTGGAGGAGCTGATTAGGTGAAGCTAATCCCATGAAACTGATTGGTGGAACTGATGGGGTGAAACCGATATGTGAAACTGATTGGGTGAAACAGATTTGTGAGACCGATTCGGTGAAATCGATCTATGAAATCGATTGGGTGAAACAAATTGGGTGAAACCGATCGGGCGAAACCGATCTGTTAAACTGATTGGGTGATAGCCATCTGTGAAACCAATTGGGTGAAACTGATCTCTTAAATTGGTTGGATGAAACTGATATGTGATGCAAATTGGGTGAAACTGATCTGTGAAACTGATTGGGTGAAACTGTTCTGTGAAGCTAACTGGGTGAAACCAATCTGGGAACTCGATTGGGTGAAACCAATCTTTGAAACCGATAGGGTGAGACCAAACTGTTAAATCGATTTGGTGAAACCGATAAGTGAAACCGATTGGGTGAAATCGATCTGTGAAACCGATTAGGGGAAACCAATCTGTGAAACCGATTGGGTGAAACTAATATGTGAAACTGAATTGATGAAACCGATCTGTGAAACCGATTTGGTGAAACTGAACTATGAAACTTATTGGGTTAAACCGATATATGAAACCATGTGGTTGAAACTGATCTGTGATACAGATTGGGTGAAACCGATTGGGTGAAACCGATCTGTGAAACCGATTGGGTGAAACTGTCTATGAAACTGATCTTGTGAATCCGATCTGTGAGGCTGATCTGTGAAGTTGATCTTTGAAGCAGATCAGTGAAGTTGATCTGTGAGATTGATCTGTGAAATAGATGGGTGGAACTGATCATTGAGTCCAGGACACCCAACAGTTAGAATTTGGAAAAGTAATGGACCAGGAGGGTCTGGGTCATTACAGTAGTCTCTATTTAATATAACATAAATAATTGATCTTATATATGAAACATATATTTTTATGATTCCAATTGTGTTTCCTGGGTGATCTTTTAAGTAACACAATGTAAAGGGGTTGAGTTAGTGTTTCCCTATTTTATATTTTATGAACACTTAATTTAAACTATATGAATTATAAATGTATATATCCTATCAATATTAAAACACGCAGTCACTTATATGCAACATGAAAAAAATAAAAAAATCACACTAGATCTTTACATGGACTACCTATCTTATGATTAAATATTCCCTAGTTGTGTTCCGTGAAATATAGAACATGGTGGCCCCACTACATTAATATAATATAAAGATAGTGGGATGATATCATCAGTAACATATATTTTATATCATAAAAAATATTTTTATGAATATTGTTTAGAAAATATCCAATATAATGGTATATATTTTTAAAATAAAATGGAAATCTCTTTAGTGATATCTTAGATGAATATAAATTCAATGGAAACTTTTATTATAAGGATTTAGTATATTAAATGTAAATATATACTCTATATTTTTTATGAAAATTAATGGAAAAAAGAAATACTATATAAGAAAATATATATCGGTTGTTCTCACTCATAAATGTTCCCTACATCAAAAATAAAAATTGAATAAATATATTTTTTAGTTGTAATAATAAAATGAGGTTTTAAAAAAATATTCACACACTCATCATGGATTATTCAAAATGAATACTCAGCAATATCACATGGATACAATTTCATTTAATAATATTTAATGATATATGAATTTCATCAATCAAATCATTATTTACTTTTGATAAAAATATAAAATAAGAATAATTAACCAACTTCAAAAATTGGTTACAAACCATCTCCTTTAAAAACTATAAAGTCTATTTAAAATATATGATCAAATATTCATTAATGTTATTCATTTAAAGCGGTAAAAAATTATTCTTGAATTTGAATCAAAAAACTCATGTTTATAAATAAATAATAATCATATCAATTTTTATTAAGGCTATATAACTCTTTGAATCACATGAAAAATCACCAGTCATTCATATGAAAGAGAAGGTTACTCTATCATGTTCTTTGAAACCTCCATATTTATCTGATATAAACTTCAATGTTTTCACAAGTGCGATAAAAAATTTCATATACAGAATTTAAAAGAACCATTTTTGTCTTATATATTCTCTAGGTTTCTCATACATGGACTTTGAAACATTTTCATTATTATTTTGTATGTTGAAAATTCATTACTATAATATTATCCAACTAGTTTATCATCAGAGTTTCTCAAATATGAGCCTCAATTTAATCTTATAAAATATTAAAATATCATGTTTAATAATATGTATAGGGATAAACCATATTTAACAATATTTAGTTGAACAAAATCCTTGAAATCGGTTTGTTAGAATCATTGAACCTCTCTATCCTGATAAAATCTTCAAAAGTTATTTCATCCACCTAAAATGTACTAAAAAAAAATTTCAACAACATACCAATGTTTCATAAATTTTATTGATTATACATAAAATAATCATTAAATAACAAAATGTGTTTTTTCTTTAATATTCTAATATTTATGAAATATCATAATCTATCTATAATAGATTTTCTCACAATCAACTAAAAACCAACATTAAACCTGATGGTACAACATAGAAAAATTATGATTAGTATCCCACCATGATATATTAACAGCATTCATAAATTATTTTCACAAATATATAGGGACCAGCATATTTCAAGAATATACACTACAAATTTTACAACTAGAGTATATTTAAATTTCTCTTCTCTACTATACAATATATCATGATTCTTAGGATACTCAAAATGTGTATTCTACCTATATTTGACCTACTTTATTAATTCTAATGAATAAAAATTTCAAAGATACTCACTCTACTCTTTACTGAGATAAAATATCATATATGATCTTATGATCAATATAAATATAAAATTGTCACTAAATAGATTAAATTTAAATAACATAAAAATTGGTAGAAATATCATCAAACTAAGATTATGATTCATACAATTATTCTCATAGTATTTAATTTGATGAACTATATTCCATAACCTGATCATATCTCACCAACATAAATCTCAAACCCACACTGAATAATTTACAATAAATAAAATAACCATTACCTATATTTGGTTTGATAATTATTAGATCTATGATAATTCTTTTATTCAACACTATAAATAATTCCACACACTAATTATTCAGATGAAACTATACATATTCTTTAGTCATTTTCATTATACGATTTTTTAGTTTGTATTTTTTTAGTTTCATTGTTTATAATACCTTATACTTCCAACAAAATTTATTATCATTATCACATTCATGGGTATAGTATATGAAATCACTACAAAAACCTTCAATAAATTCACTAAAATCTTATATTATCAAATAAATATCCAAACTATATTTAAGGCCTTATTTTATTTATTTTTGAATAATCCCCCAATTAAGGATTGAAGGGGAACCCTCTTACCACATTAAATACCCATTAAATATCACTTTATTGATATAAAAATCACATTTGTAAATTTCTATATAAAAAATGTACTCCACAAATACCACTATAACAATAATCAATAATCGTTTCTGATCTAACAATGATCACAAATACATCAACATGTGATCCAACATTATTACCATAAATCAACTTATTTAAGGATTATATTTTCATAAAGATAATGCACTTTATAAGGGAATTAATCCCACAAAATGAATTTAGTATATATTAAAAATAAAAATTATGATTTATAATTTTTTTCTTATTGATTTCGTAAAATTGTACGTTGATCTAGTGATAGACTAAGAGAATATAAACATTTCAAAACATCTAATATAACCTTAATTGATCAGAAAAAACATCAAAACAAGGTAATAAATCATGGTGATTAATTGTTAAATGAGTCATATTTTAAAAATATGAATCTAACATAAAAATATGATATGAAATTTCATAAATAAAAAAAATACCCCCATTATAAATGTTATTCTTTATAATTATTTTCAATTATAAATTATTGAACTTAATTTTCTGCACAAAAAATATATCAAAACCCATTCTCTAAAGACAATTCAAAATCTATTATAATGTTTATAATGAATTATCTTGAATATTCCCATTTTTAAATTACATTAGAGTATTGTTTGTTTTAATCAAGATTATAGGATGTCATATTATCCAACATATTAGTTTATGTTCTAGTAAAATACACTCTTAAAAAATATTACTTTTTAAGAAATGCATCTCAATAATAATATCAGTAAATATTCATGTTAATTTAATTTACTGACATAATTTATTTAAATAAAACACTATATGTTAGGATCTCTATAACCCCAATTAATTTACTACACTATATTTTCTGACCATATATCTAGGAACCATAGGATTAATTATCATACTTGGAAAAGAAAGGGGATTAATAGATGGAATTAGAATCATGATAATGGATTACTACATAACCATGTTAAGTAAATTTATACCCTTATATTTTGCTTCCATATGAATAGGTATGTCATACCTTTTACATTCATGGGATAATGACCAATGTGATGTCGTTTAAGGTCAAATAACCATGATCATTATTTTGAATTTTACAGAAATGAATTTCATAACTTTATTTATTATAGTTTAATGTAATAGGACTAGTTACAATATTATTAAATACCTATATATTTATTACTGTGGGACATACAATGAGTATAACATTCTTGTTTGACCTAATATATGTGTCATATAAAGTCACAACATGACTTTCATTGGTGTGGTTTTTAATTTTTAATTTTGGATCATTAACTACTCATGTTTGTTGATAGGATTCTTATTGGATATGGGAGACGTTAAAAATAATGAATATTTGTATATTGGGAATTCAACGATTATAATAAGTTAAATTGGTTATCCATGAGATAGGATCCTTGTTATCATTAAAATACATGAAAATGTTTATTTTAAGGACCCTTTAGATTTGAGAAAAAACCCCAAGGGAGGTCTTTCATTGGATAATATACTCTAATTATAAAACTAATACCTGATTGTGAGGGAAACATAAATTTGAATAGTGACCCAGTTCTATATATTTATTTGAAATGGTATATTTTTTTCATAAGGTATAATTTTTTAATGAAGCACCATGGGAAAAGTATTCAATGAGGTACTGGAATCTAGCATGATAAAAGGGTACATTTTCACCATAGTAAATAACTGGGGAGAGAGAAGTTCCCAAGTGAGATAGCTGTCTATATGGGTGGATACTGTAAAGACCTGGAAATTCAGTGAATGTTTTTTCTTTCATAAATAATTTGAATTTTACGAGTCTGTGAAAATTGACGGCGCATGATTCCGAGTCCCGATGTACCCGAAATCAATTTCTGAAGTTTTGTTTGGGTACGATTAGTAAACGTACGAGCGAGTTTTTATAACTTTTGAACCGCTGCTATGAATTGAAATCTGAGGGCACCGTTGAACTCACAATACTGGTATTCACTTAAAAATACTTTCACCTCAACGACAGTTGGTCGAGAATGAATGTTAGTTTTTGAGTTTTTATGCTTAATTAAAATAAAAATAATGTGTGACTTTATTTTTTATTATTGGGGGATAAAACCTCCCAGAGGAGGTCAGAGGTGGGGGCCACCACACCATAACCTCCCATGAAAGGATATGGGGGTGGGTCCCACCTGAACATAACCTCCCTTGTGAGGATAATTTGTGTGGGGACCACCTGGGCATGTACCCCCTTGATACCCCCATTTAAGGTGGATAAAATCATCAACTCCCCTTATTTGTTATGCTAAATCTACCTCTTTAATTGGTGAGCCAAAATTTTTAATTAAAGGTGCTAACCTCATGAATTAATTTGGCGGAGACTTGCCATTTATTTCTCCTTTTTTAAATCGTTGTTCCAACAAAATAATTGTCGATCTTTTATTTCATTTGGTAGAGCTTGGGAGAAGAGAGAAATCTCTCCAACGAAGACCACTCTTCAACAAATAACGCTATTCTGGCAAAGAATGCTCTCCCCAATGAAGAACGTTGTCATGGTATGCCTTGAACAATGAAGAACGACCCCCTCCGGCCTTCTTCGTCAGACTCCTTTGATGTGGGAAATTTTTTTCTACCACGGATCGACGAACATCTTTCTGTGACGTCGATGAATGACGAATGACGAAAAACGAACAAGAAGTAAGGGGTTTACCTTGTGCTTTATCCATTTTCTTTTCTCATCATTTTTTGAAAAGAAATTATTGTGTGGTTGTAAATAATTGGTGTTCATCTTTCCTATTTCAATGAACCAATTGATATCACTTTAAATGCGGAGGATGCGGCCAACCTAACATTTCCCAACATCATCCGTTGATTCCTCTTTCTTGTGGCATTGTACGACATGGCGATGAGACGACGAAGACGATGGTGACAACGATGAAGGCTGCGCTACCCGCAGCCTCCACGAATCGCACAGAAGCTTCCGGCCGACCACTGCCAGCCCGAGCAGCGCCCTTCCCGCCTGCCCGCGGCCTCCTAGTGCCATTCTTGGTGCGCGAGCTACCTACCCAACACCCACTGGTGCCTTTCCCGTCGTGCGGAACTCCTGCCTGCGGCCCTCTGACCCCCTTCTGTGCCCTATCTGTGCCCCCATGCCCTACCCGGTGCCCTGTCGGCGCCCCCGTGGCCTGCTCATCCCCTGCCGCGGCATGGTAGGAGCCCCCGCAGCCTTGCAGGCCCTTGTCGTGGCCTACCTGTCGCCCCCACGGCCTTCCTGACCCCTATCACAACCTACCTGGTACACTAATGGTGGACCCGCGGCCTGCCCGCCCCTGCCGCGCCCTTCCCGGTGAACCGGTTCTTGGCCTGCGCTCCGCGCGGCCTGTCCGCTGGTCTCCCGACCGGCCCAACCTCCCGAGCTGAGTAGCTCGAGATTGTACCTCCATGGTGCTGGCCTAACCGGCCCTAGCTTTCGGTTCGAGTCGCCTATGTGGAGACCTCCGGGCTGAACTGCCCTCGCAGTCCGCTGGGCCTGTCCCAGTGGACTGAGCCAAAACATAGCAGGCTGACCCGCCAAACGGGCCGGGTCAAACCCAGCGAGACTAACTGGGTCAACCTAGACAGGGTAACCCCATATGAGGTTGGGCCGAGTTAGTCTGACCAGGTCAGACCGGACCCCGGCCCATTACTGACCCTTTACCTTCTTGGGCGATATCTTTGGCACCATACATATGTTTGAAGAACCGTCAGTGGTGCCAGTATTCTTAGAGAAAAGTCATCCCTTTGAGAATACCCCACTAGAGTTTGGGGAATAGTTGAGATATGGTCAGGTTGGATCATACACGAATACTACTAGGCCCTCGGACTAAAAACCTAATACCTAATAGACCAGGCGTCTGATTGACTCTCCGTCTATTGAGTTGAGACCCCTATGATGTGGCAGACCTTTGATATACTTCTATGTGGGACATCGTGATAGTTGGAGTACCAACCAGTAGCTTGTGGAGTAGATCTTCTAGAGATGAGTAGGAATTTGTGTGGGAACCTAGTAACTGGATGTGACTTGACGACTGTTGAACTATTCGACACGGAGTGATTCGAATAGCCCGGTGGGGAGCGCATCTGTGATCACGGAAGACCCATAGTACTCAACACGTGGAGTACCTCAGCAGGCTAGCAGGGGAGTTCCTCTTTGTGAGTGCTGCAGACCCACGGTGGAGAGCGCCTCTGTTTGAGCACAAATAATCCATGGTACTCGATATGAGAAGTACCTGAGCAGTCCAAGTTATTGGGAAGCACCTCTGTGTGACGCGACATGCCCACTGTACTTGATAGAGGAGGAGTTCTCCAACAGCTGAGAATTAAAATTAATAAAAATCCTTGTTTGAGCTGAGTCAATGACTTTTGAGTTTTCCTCATGATTGAGATGGGTTACGAGATTACTTAGGTTTATTTATGGGAATAAACCTATGTAATGGTTATCCGTTGATATCATACATTGTGGTTTATCCTTGTTGGATTTTGTGAGACCTTGAGGGTCTCGGGGTCCCTACTGAGTATCGTTATACTCACCCCAGTGCAGGTTATTCCCGCACCTCGTTGTGTTGGTTGTAGACGATGGAAATCGCTGATTGGGGAAGAGAGTAATAGGACTGGATGGTAACTGGAGGTGGACCACTCAGTGTGATGGTACACGGTGGGACAGACGCACGTGGAGTGCTGAAAAGGTCATCTGTACCTACCCTTCAGATAGGATCCCCGGTGGAAGATGCAATTACTGCTTTAATTTTCTTCAGTAGTACTTGCTTTCTGTTGTACTTGTACTTTGTTGTTGGGCTTGTATTTCCATCCCATTTTACTTTCCAGTACTTCTTTTGAATAAAGTTTTACTTAGTATTTTTCTTCCAGTTGTGTACTCTGATGTGTTTGTTGACAGTTATAAGGGAAATTCCTCCACATTTTAGGGATTTACACCATTGGGTCTAGTCACTAGCCCCTGGACTATGGAAGGTGAGCATAGGGTATTCACGATACGGGCCCCAAGGGATAGGCCGTGACAAATTGGTATTAGAGGTGTGGCTTCTACCGAAAAACATAGAACTTTGATCTTTCATTTCTGTGAATAAATATTTTTAAGGGTACTAAGTGTGGTTTTCTATTTTGGGAGTCCAGTGTTAGTGCGGGAGGTCGGTGTATCCATACACCAGGACCCTATCTACTGATTTATGACTCAGTGCATGAATACACTGATTTTGTGTGTTTTTTCAAAAGTTTTTCATTAAGTTCAACCAGGTATGCTCACCAGGTATAATATTTTGACCATGTCACATCTCATTCTTTTAGGATGCCTCCCCATGGATGACCAGTTAGATCCCCGAGAGTCCTACGTACTGACATACCACCGAGCAACGATGCCTCAGTGCATGGCCCTTTACCAGCGATACTAAATCCCATTGGACCACTGATTCCAGCAACACCACCAGCAGACGATGCATGCCGCATGAGTGTGTTGCACGAGTTCCAGTGCCAGAGGCCACCCAGGATCAGGGGAGAGACTGACCCACATTCGGATGAGTGTTGGCTAGAGGCTATGGTGAGAGTCTTCAGGCTAGTAGAGACACTAGCAGACTTCATGGTGATCCTTTTCACGAGTCCCCTTCAGGAAGCAGTAGGTAGATGATGGATCCTGATGCTCCAGGTTCATGACGAGGTGACTCTACTATCGGTAGACTTTGAGATCCTGTTCAAGGCGGAGTTTCTACCAGCCACCCTTTGTGCGGTGCGCATACATGAGCTACTTCATCTACAACATGGAAACATGACAGTAGCACAGTACTCAGCGTGGTTCACCGACCTCTCTCGCTACTCCAAAAATATAGTTTGAGACCCATTCTTCATGGCCTAGACCATCGATCAGGGGCTTAGGTAAGAGGTCAAAGATCTGATGATCTCCCTCAGTATCCCGAAGCAGTGGAGGGTGCTAGAGAGATCCCTCTTGGTAAAGAGTTTCCTTGATGAGTAGTCACCAGTAGTGAGACCCACTACTAGTCGACATTCCGTAGAGTCTTCTGCAGCTGGTAGTAGACTAATGTCACAGAGGTCCAAGAGGTCCAGACCAACATGTTGATGACTGTACAACTCAGAATTGGTTCGGTTGGGCACCCAGAGTGGAGACAAAGCCAGACATGCCAGGAGTGGACATTGTTACTCATGCGTCGGGCAGGGTCACATGGCACGTGATTGTATGACCCACCGTACATATGATCAGTAGACAATTGAAGGAACTACCAGGTAGAGGCATATGTTATAATGAGGGGGTCCATAGAGAGGAGGTGTATGTTGAAGAGGATATGGACGCGCAGCTGGCTTTGTAATATGTTACGCGGTGTTACCACCACCACCACCACCAAGAGGCCCACCTCAACCACAAGGAGCGGTTTGATAGGGGAGATCTCACCTTCAAGAAGTTGAGGCCTAAGATCATGGTGCTCTAGAGATGATTCGTGGTACGATCTGTGTCTAGTCCACCTTAGCTGCAGTTCTTATAGACACATGTTCCAATCACTCTTTCATTGCCACTACCCTCGTCTAGAGCATAGAGATTCCAACGGAGCCATTGGCTCGATCCATACGGCTAGAGACTCCTACTAGATCAGACATGATGATTACACACTGGTGCCTATAGTGTTAGCTTACTATAGGAGGAGAGAGCTTCTGCTGGGATCTCGTCGTAGCGGTGTTGAGGCCTTACGACATCATCTTGTGTAAGGACTGGTTATCTACATTCTATTCTCAGATCGACTGTATTAGGTGAAAATTGTGGTGTGTCCGCATAGATGGGACTAGGTTTACCTTCACTGATGAGAATGTTGCCCTTACAGCACAGGGCAGACTTACTCCGAGGATGGTTCAACCAATCACTCACCAGTTGGTTTGCCTTACCCTCGGAGCAGTTGATGTAGAGAGTCCGACTTATCCTGTAGTGGTGGACTAGTACACAAGTGTTTTCTCTAAAAATGATCTAGGACTACCTCCTTGCAGATAGGTGGACTTTTATATTTACCTATACCTCAGGATGACACTGACATCTACTTCAGCATATCAGATGGCTCTCTCTATGATTCGTGAGTTGTGGGTATAGCTGGAGGACTTGTAGAGGATGGGATTAATCTGGCCCAGTGTTTCTCCATAAGCATCCCTAATTCTATTCGCCAAGAAGTAAAATGGTAGCTTAAGGCGTTTTGTTGACTACCATCGCCTGAACGAGGTGACCATAAAGAACAAGTACTCACTCCCAAGGATTGAGGACCTCTTTGCCCAACTAAAGGGAGAACAGTGGTTCTCGATGATAGACCTCAGATCAGGCTATCACCAACTCAGATTTTGAGATGAGGATGTGAAGAAGATGACTTTTAGGTGTTGTTACAACCACTAAAAGTTCTTGGTTATGCCCTTCGGTGTATCCAATGCTCCAGAAGTGTTCAAGAGTCTCATGAACATGATCTTCCAACCTTACCTCGATTGCTTTGATGAAGTCTTCATCGACGACATTCTGATCTACTCGACAACTGAGGAGGAGCTTGCCTACCATTTGCAGGTAGTACTGGACACACTCCAAGATCACCAGATTTATGGTAATATCTCGAAGTTCCAGTTTTGGATTCGAGAGGTGCACTTCTTGGGACACGTCATCTCGAAGGCTGGAGTTGCAGTGGATCCAGCAAAGATCGAGGAGGTACTTTCTTGGCAGCCACACAGGAGTGTGACAATGGTATGGAGTTTCCTTGGTTTTTTTGGATACTATCATAGGTTCGTTCCAGACTTTTCTAGAGTGGCAGCACCACTATCATCTTTGAAGAAGAAGGAAAAACCCTTCATGTGGTCGGAGAGATTCCATCAGAGATTTCATAAGATAAGGAAACGGCTGACTAGTTCCCCCATCTTGAGGATTCTTGAAGAGAATGTAGGGTACGCAGTTTACTGCGACACATTAGGAACCAGACTCAGGTGTGTCCTAATGCATGATCGAGCAGTGATTACTTATGGTTCTCCATAGCTGAGACAACATGATAAGAACTACGCTACCCATGACTGAGAGTTTGCAGCAGTGGTTTTTTCCTTGAATATGTGACGACACTATCTGATGGGTGAGAATTTTACAGTGTACTCTGATCACAAGAGTCTCTGGTATATCTTCTCTCAGAAAGACCGGAACCTGAGACATCGACATTGGATTGAGTTCCTCTAAGACTATGACATTGAGATAGTCTATACTCTTATGAAGGGGAATGTTGTTGCAGATTCACTCAGTAGGAGGACTGGTATACAGCTACTAGGAGTGGTGACAGAGTAGCTAGATGATTTATAGATATCCTTTGTGGATAGAGATTGAGCAACATTACTTTAGTCTGTTACGATCACTCCCCAACTTCTTCAGCGAGTTAGGGAGGCACAACATGGGAATGATCACTATGAGACAAAACGTGCTCAGATATCCCTAGGGCAGGCACCTGATGGATTCTCTAAAGGTGGGGAGCACTTCATCCTCTTCAGAGGACATACCATGGAAGCAGTGGAACATCAGGAGGAAATGTTGAGGGAGTTCCACACATCCCTTGTAGCGGTACATTCAAGAGTGGAGAAGATGTACCAGGACCATCAACAACAGCACTGGTGGCCAGGTATAAAAAAGGCAGTAGCGGGTTTTGTCTCACGGTTCCTCACTTGTCATCATGTGAAGGCACAACACTAGGTACCAGCAGGCTTGGTTCATCCCTTACAAGTCCCGGAGTGGAAGTGGGATGGGATATCCATGGACTTCATGACGAGTATTCCATGTACATCCTGGGGTCATGACTCGATTTGGGTGATCGTCGAACGACTCACCATGTAGGCCCACTTCTTACCAATCAGAGAGTAGGGTTCAGTAGAGAGATTGGGACGCCTCTACGTGTATGAGATTTTGCATTTACATGGAGTAACTTCCTCGATTGTCTCTAATTGTGACGTAAGATTTACTTCATGGCTATTTAAGGGGTTTTAGGATGATTTCAGGACATAGCTTCGCTTGAGCACTGCCTTCCATCCTTAGACGGATGGTCAGACCGAGCTCACCATTCAGACCCTTTAGGACTTTCTACGTGCATTTGTCCTCGAATTCGGTCGTAGCTGGGAGGATCAATTTCCTTTGGTAGTTTTTTCTTACAACAACAGCTATAACTCCACCATAGGGATGGTACATTTTGAGGCATTGTACAAGAAACCTTGCAGATCACCCTTGTGCTCGACTGACCCTAGGGAGCCAGCACTAGAGGGACCAGAGACGGTACATGCTACTACGGAGAAGGTGCAGATCATCCAGGAGCGGATGAAGACTACACAGAGTAGACCAAATTCGTATGCTGAAAGAAGACATAGACCTCTAGAGTTCGAGGATGGTGACCATGTATTTATTTTGGTCTCACCTCGACGAGGTCTACAAAGATTTGGCCGAGGAGGCAAGTTATCTGCAAGATTCATTGGACCTTTCAAGGTCCTCACCATTGTAGGCGAGGTGGCTTACCGCTTAGCTCTTCCACATCAGTTGCACTGGGTGCACAACGTCTTCCATGTATCTCAGCTGAGGAGATGCGTTCATGACCCTTCCTACATCATCGACCATGGATAGTTGGACGTTGAAGATGGGGAAACTTTAACAGAGGTTCTAGTGAAGATTGTGGATAGACAGAAGCGGGTCCTACGTAGACAGTCGATACCTCTAGTGCATGTTTGCTGGAACCACGAGAACCTCCAGTAGAGAACATGGGAGCTGGAAGCTCAAATTCGGGCTCAGTACCCACATTTGTTCCCATAGTTCTACTTGTAGCTTATGAGGACGTAAAGCCTTGAGGTGGGGAGAATGTGAAGCCCCAGAAATTCCGTGGAATTTTTTTTCTTTCTCAAATAAATGGAAATTTTACGAGTCTGTGAAAATTTGTGGCACCTGATTCTAAGGTTCGGTGTGCCAGTAATCAATTACTGTAGTTTTGTTTGGGTACATTCAGTAATCATACGAGTGGGTTTTTATGACTTTTGAACCGGTGCTCGGAATTGAAATCTGAGGGCACTGTTGAACTCAGAACGCCGGTATTCGCTTAAGAAGACTTTCACCTCATAGAAATTTGGTCGATAATGAATGTTAGTTTTTGAGTTTTAAAGCTTAATAAAAATAAAAATAATGTGTGACTTTATTTTTTATTATTGGTGGTTAAAACCACCAAGATGAGGTTAGAAGTGGCGGCCACCACACCATAACCTCCCAAGAGAGGTTATGGTGGTGGGGACCACCCGAACATAACCTCCCTTTGGAGGATAATTTTGGTGGGGACCACCCGGGCGTGTAACCCATTGAAACCACAATTTAAGGTGGAGAAACTCTACACTCCTTTAATTTATTATGAAAAATACACCTCTTTAATTGTTGATCCAACACATTTAATTAACGGTGCTAACCTAAAGAATTAATTAGGAAAAACCTTATCATTTATTTCTCCTTTTTGAAATTGTTGTGACAACAAAATAGTAGTCGATCTATTATTTCATTTGGTGGAGCTTAGGAGAATAGAGAACTCTCTCCAACAAAGACCTCTCATCAATGAAGAACGGTCTTCCAGTGAAGAACACTCTCCTCAACAAAAAACGCCGACGAGGTACACCTTCGACTACGAAGAACGACCCCCTCCGGCCTTCTTCCTCGGACTCCTTCGACGCGTGACATGTTCGTCTACCACAGATCGACAACCATATTCCCACGACGTCGACAAATGATTAACGATGAACACGAGGTTGTGGGTCTACCTTGTGTTTTATCCATTTTCTTTTCTCATCATTGTTTGAAAAGAAATCGTTGTGTGGTTGTAAATAATTCATGTTCATCTTTCTTATTTCACTGAACCATTTGAAATCACTTCAAATGCGGAGGATACAAGCCAACCTAACATGGCCCGACATCCTCCGTCGATTCTTTTTTCTTGTGGAGTTCCATGGAATGGGGATGAGGCGACGACGACGAAGGTGACAACAACAAAGGTCGTGCTACCTGCGGCCTCCCTGAATTGTGCCACCCTCATGGCACACCAAAGCATCCGACCAACCACCGCCGGCCCGAGGGGCATGCGGCCAGCCTACCCGCGGCCTCTCGACGGCTTACCAGCGCGCGACCCACCTGCCCGTGGCCCTTAGGCTCCCTGCCACGCCCTACTAGTGCCCCCACACCCTGCCCGTCGCGCGGCCTGCCTGCCTGTAGCCCTCCGACGCCCCGCCGTGCCCTGCAGGCACCCCGCGCCCTGCCCGGCGCCCTCACGGCCTGCCAGGCCCCTCCGGTGGCCTGCCCGGTGCCCCCGCCACCTGCCCGGCCCCGGCCCTAGCCTTCCCGTCACCCCCACGGCCTGCCCAGCGCCCTGCTGGCACCCACGCGGCCTACCCGACCCCTGCTGACACCCTCCCTGGCGCACCCGCGTCAGCCTGCGCTCAGTGTGGTCTACCCACTGGTCTCCTGAGCAGCCCGACCTCCTGGGCTGTGTTTCCCGAGCCACGCCCCACGTGGAGATGGCCGAACCGGCCCCAGCCTTCGGGCCAAGTCGCCTACATGGAGACCTCCAGGCCGAACTGCCCTTATAGTCCATTGGGCCTAGCCCCACAGACCAGGCCAAGAATTAGCGGGCTAAACCACACAACAGGATGGGTCAGACCCAGCGAGACTGACCGGGTTGACCCAGACTAGGTCATCCCAGACTGGGATGGGCCGAGTCGGTCTGACCGTGTCATACCAGCCCCAGGCCCATTACTAACCCATTACTGTCTTGGGCCATATCTTTGGCACTAGACGTCCATTTGATGAACCTTCAGCAGCACCAATAATCTTTGAGCGAAGACATCCCTTTGATAATAGCCCACTAGAGTTCAGGGTATAGTTGAGAATTTTTCAGGTTGGATCATACACGAATCTAATAGGGCCCCCGGGACTAAAAGGATAATAACTAACAGACCAGGCATCCAATTAATGCTTTGTCTGTTTCGTTGAGAACCTTATGACGAGGGAGACCTTTAGATACTTCTCCGTGGGACTTCGTGATAGTTGGACTATCGACCAGTAGCTTGCGGAGCAGATCTTTCAAAGACGATTAGGTATTTGTGTGGGAACCTGGTACCTAGCTGAGACTTGAGGACTGCTAACTGATTCGACTCAGATTGATTCGACTAGCCTAGTGGGAAGTTCCTCTGTGTGAGCATGGAAGACCCACGGTACTTGACATGTGGATTACCTTAGCAGGATACAAGGGGAACGCCTATGTGTGAGCACAGTAGGCCCGTGGTGGAGAGCGCCTCTGTGCCGGCATAGCAGATCCATGATACTCGATAAGAGGAGTACCTCAACAGTCCATGTTAGTGGGAAGAACCTCTGTGTGATGTGGAAGACCCACTGTATTCGATAGAGGAGGAGTTCTCCAGTATCCAACGGTTCAGATTAATAAAAATCCTTGTTTTAACTGAGTCAATGACTTTTTTGTTTTCCTCCTGATTGAGATGGGTTAATAGATAATTGAGGTATATGTTTGGGTATATACCTAATTAATTGTTATCCATTGATTTCAAGACTTCTGGTTTATCCTTGTCATATTTTGTGAGACCTTGAGGGTCTCGGGGTTCCTATTGAGTATCGTCATATTCACCCCTGCACGGGCTATGACCACACCTCGTTCTATCGGTTACAGATGATAGACATCGCTGAATGAGGCAGAGAGTAGCAGGACTAGATGGTACCGGGAGGTGGACCACTCGGTGTGACGGTACACAGAGGAGAAAGAAGGACGTGGAGTGCATAGGAGGCCATCTGTACCTACCCCTTAGGTAAGAACCCTGGAGGATGAACCAGTAGCTGCTTTACTTTTCGTCAGTTATAATTGCTTTCAGTTGTATTTGTACTTTCTGGTTGGTCTTGTATTTCCGTTGCATTTTACTTTACAACACATATTTTGTATATAGTTTTAATTTGTGTTTTGCTTCCAGTTGTGTACTTTGATGTGTTTTTTACAGTTTTAAAGGCAATGCCTTCCCGGTTTAGGGATTTACGCCTTCGGTGCTAGTCGCTAGACCCTGTCCAAAGGAAGGCGGGCTTGGGGTAGTCAAGATATGGGCCCCAGGGGTCGAGTCGTGACAGATACCTTGATTATATAATCCTATGTCTCATTTTTGGTACACTGTAAATTTTGGAAATGGATTTTAATGGGGTGATTGGGAAAATAGGTTCCCAATTATATCACTATAAATATGGGCACTAAACTAATTTAGGGAATCCTATGGTAAATGGTGGGTCATATTTATATATTATGGTCTATTGTTTAATGGATTTATTTTACCTTTCCCATGTAGTTACTAATTTGGAATATAGACTCATGATAAATATATTATAAATAATACCTTAATTTCATTGTTTAGTGAATAAATTTGAAAAATATTCACACAATGCATGAATATAAAGGTTTAGGGTATTAGATATTTAAAAAAAAATTATTAACCTATATTAATATATAAATAATATAAATATTCTAGAATCCTATCCAAAATTTTCACGAGTTTTACTTATTTTCCATACATAGGAATTAAAAAACACAAGAAATGAGTGATATTAAATGCCTAGTAATTGAAAAATTTAAAAACAAGTCATAAAGGGTTGGATCATAAGCATAATAATATTTATAGAAAGTGGTAAAATTTTATATTAATGAGACATTTAATAACATGATTTGTTCATAATTCCTGATAGTAGGACATATAATATCAAATGAAAAAACAAATACCATAAAAAAATGTGTGGAATCATCACACATTAGCCATGATTCTTATAGTAAGATTGTAGGAATATAGAAATATGGAATGTCATTAAACCATTGAATACTACTGAATCTTGTAACAAACATAATAATAAAAAATCATATGAACAAATATTACCTCATCATGCCCACTCAAAAACTTATAGAAAATTATTCATATATCTCAATTAGAAAAAAACATGTGAACAGTGATTTTCAAATACCATTCGCACTAAAGAAACTTGAAAAAAGCTTCATTCATCTAATTAGAATAACATTTCATCGTTGAATTTGATATAAAACCATAATGAAGGCATTAGAGAGAGATAAAGGACCACAAGTATCAATATTCATACATATGAGTGCCACTTAAAATTTAATCGCTATAATATCTTAAATAACCCATGGGAAAGTGGGTTTATTAATAATTCAAATTGATATAATTAACTTTTCATAAATAACCCATGAAAAATGGGTTTCATAAAACATCCAAATTTTATAAAATAATATCAATAATTATATTATTTGAGACAAAAAACATGATCAGCCAAAATAATCAAATAGTTAAATGTCATAATGGGTGAATCATGAATCATAACTCCGTTGAATATATATTTATTGAATATAATTGAATCCAAAATATGAAATTATATTTTAAAAATAAAAAATCAATCCATCCATGTAAAATTCTTATTTATTAATAACTTTTATTAAAGTATCATTTGTTTAAAAATTAGTAAAATATAATAATTAATGTGAATAAATTTATATTAATATTTTTTTAATAAATAATTATGGAATATAATTTAAAATATAATTTTTTTCATTAAAAGGGATATAGAATCAAGAAGAAAATGTAAAACTCAAGCAAAGAAGTTTAGTTTCCTAGTCCTATATGACTTCTATAGTTTTGTATTTAAAAATAATTACTAGTGTCAAAATAAAATAGTTATATAAATACCCTAAATGAATTGATGGATTAATATAAATTAAATTATTTGATATTATATATGCTATATAAATAATAAATTGATGTATAATATTAAAACATGTCTCAATGAATGAAAATTGATATGTAAAACCAATACATAGTTGTTATCCTTAAATTAAAATAACCATTAAATGTGGAACATGATATTGATTTTTAAATCTAATAGATTTCATTAAAAGTATGATAAAAAGTAATTTATGGCTAATATTTGCATAGAAAGCACTAAATAAGTGGTAAATATTATTCAAAACTCAATAAATGAAAAATGATATGCAAAAAAACTTATGACATAAGAAATGTTCTAATAAAACCCCATTTCAATAGAGCGGGATATATATATATATATATGTGTGTGTGTGTGTTTGTGTGTGTGTCTGATTTTTATAAAGATAAAATACCACGAATAATGACAATTCATGATATTATAAATCAAATAGTTTCTATAATGAAAATTTATATGAATTTATGTGTATAAAAGAAAAGTGGATAAAAAAAGAATCATATTAAAAGAAACCATAACTTATACAATATTTAATTTATGCATGTCACTAATGTTATGAATAATAAAATTATGTTTATTATATAGAAACATAGTAAAATTATTCTAATCAATGATGTGCGGTGATTAAAAATTCAATATATTGACCATGGAGGATGTAGTCCATATGTACACACGAGTAATGTTTCCATTTCTCGTAGAATTAGAGGAAAATAAAATATATTATATTTGACATTTTAAAATAATATTTCTATTATAGATATAATATTTACTCATCATTATAAGTATTAAAACCATCCATGATATGTGATTACAAAATGCTTTAGACGTCACTTGGTAAAGGCAAAAGTCTGTATTCAAGCGCTAACAACACTATTGATTTCATTAGTTGTTCGAGTTGATTAAATAATAATTATTACATTAATATAATTAAATATCAGTATAGTTATGATAAATATTTATTTATTTTATTACAAATAAAATACATATGGAATATGAATATTAATGAGGAATGATTAAAAAGAATGGTAATACTTATGTTGGAGACTTGATCTTCTCTTAGAGATCATAATAAATGTGATGGAATTATGGTAACTTTTACGGAACAAGGTATTATTTATGAAAAAATGAATTTTATGGGAGGTATTATTGGTGATTTTTCATGGTCAAAAATGGTAAGTTTAACCATGGGGTGGATGTTATCCCATTTAATATTTATAGAAATGGGCATTTTTGGAAATGGAAATTTCACTTCGATGATAAGATTACACTATTACTTGGTCAATGGATTCCAAATTTCATAATATTGGTATTTTGAGTAAGATTATTTCATTAAATAATCATGAATTTTTTTATAAACATCATTAGAACATTTTCTAATCATTTTACGATATTATTTTTTATAGTTTTTATGTTTTGATATTTAACTTGCTAACTAGTTTTTTACGATGGAATTTTTATTTTATTTAAAATTACATTGAAGAAAATATTTAAATATTTTGATATTTTTCACCAAAATTTCATCTCATTTTAGTCTAATTAAATTTATGAAAATGTTAAAATCAACTATTAAATTATAAGATATAATTTATTAGAATGTTTTTGAAAAAAAAATTCTTTTAACCATTATGTGTTATTAATGTTCTTAAGTAATGATTAAAAATAAAATAATTGAATATATATATGAATATATAAATAGAAATAAATATATATTATTTTAAAATATTATTTTTCATGATTTAAAATATACAAATTTAATTGATTGGATTAAAATTAAATTATTGTTATAAAATAAGTTATTTAAAAACAGCTTCACCATTTACATGGTATATAACATTAATATTAAAAATATTTTCATTATAAAAATAAATAGAATTTATCTTTTTAACTAATATTGAAATTATTCACTCAAATCAGAAATATTATGTTATATTTAATTTCTAAATGTTTTGAAGTCTAATATTATAAATGTGTGTAAAAGTATTATTTATTACGAAATATTATATGACATTCAAAAATGTTTTCATGTGCTTTCTAAATTAAATTTTTGGTTTTTAAATTCTTTATATAAATTATTAAGTATATATTTTTAATATAAAATGATTTCATAAACACATAAGTCATTTATTTTTAATAAAAGAAGAAAATTTTAGCAAAAGCCGTATATTTTCATATTGTGTAAAATTAATTATATTTTATAAATATTGAAAATTAAAATTATTATATTATTGAATCAATAAATCAGAAAAAACGATATTTTTCTATTTAAAATTTAAAATTTTATGAATTCAACATTTAATAAAATAATAATATCTAATGAAAACCCATTGATAATAAAAAATGAAAAATTTAAAATATTAACTTTTATAATTATTATTTCATACAATTTTCTAAATAAAATTATATTTATAAATTATAATTTTAAAAAAATATTCATCATCATTAATAATGTATTTCTTGAAAAAGAAAATCTTATTTCATAAGAGGTATATTTTTATAAAGAGAACATTTCTGAATGTTAAATGGTCATATTGGTCATTGTTTTAAGGGTAACTACATTTAACAAATATTAATAGCATCCCAATTTTACATTCTATAAATATTTCATAAAATGATTACTCTTATTAATTCATGAGAACAAAATTGATGGGATTTAGTGTTTATACTAAATTATTAATATTCAATATAAATTTATTGTGTTTTTGTATAGGTCTGTATATTTGTAAGGAGAATTCAACAAACCAAATTGAATTAATTTGAGGAAAATGTATAGAAAAATATTTGGTTATTTCATGTGGTGTGGTGTTTCATTAATTATTTGGATTTTATCCATCACTCATGACATAAATATAGAAAATTGCAACATATTCCTCAATTATTTAGGCACAAACGACCCATTCAAGGAGTTCTTAGAAATCACGTGCATGCAGACTTGTTCTTAAGTGCCCCTACACCTAGTTTATTGAATCATGGTGGGGGATGATGTTAAAATATTGTAAAATTGTAAATAATTTACTACTTTATAGGTAATTTAGGTAATGATTACCAGGGTTTAAAGGATACAACTAATAATTAACCATAGTGACAATGTGGAACTTTAGGTGTTCACAACATCAGAAGGATATAGGTGTACAATGTTAGAAATGATATAGAAATGGGTGAATAAATTTAACATGTAATGGGTCATGAGTGTGTGGTGCGGTTAAGATGAGTCAAGAAGATATAATATTGGAAAGGTTATGGGAACAAGCATGTGTAGGAATCCATTCGTGTCTATTCATTTTTCTTCTATATTTTCTATGTTGACTGTAAATTGTCAAGTTCTATTATTTGAAAAACATTGTTCACCAACCCCCCCATGTAAATATATCTATTAAATACAAAAATAGGATCAAATTTTATGAATTATTGGACTCTAGAATTAAACGATATTGAAAGAGGGTGTGCTATATTCTTTGAGGATATCATCACATGCACTAGTGGTGATGTGTGGGAATTGTCTTATGAAAATTTATTTTTATTGTTATATAAAGAGTTTGATGATGATCTTGTACATGGGGGATTGTAATTTTGACTTCTATTTTAGATGTTCCAACCCATGTGGAGTGCACATATTAGTTGAAAAAATCATATAAGTTTAATCTCCCTTTTTGACCCTATTAAACTATATTTTGAATGTTCATATAGTAGTTTAGGGTGACTTTGAGCTTTAAATCCTTTATTTAATTAAATGGGTTCCTTGTTGGGACTAATATATTTGGAAAAAAAATTATTGTGATGGGAGTGTCTCCTAGAATTAAAGATCCTATGTGATTATGATGGGAGAAAATTTGTACATTGTAAAATTTCCACCAACATATTTTCCCACCTTTAATACTGATTTCTGCCTCACATGAATCGTTCTTTTATGTTGTAATTTTATATTTATACTAAAATGTTCTAAAAAATCCTAATATATGGTGAGATATTCAAGCACAATATCCAATTAAGGTGCATCAATTTATATTTAGGATAAGATTAATGATATAAAATAGAGAAATTTTTTTAATTGTAATGGAGATATCTCATTGATTTAATATATTATACCACAATATTATTATAGTTTTCCACTGTTGTGAATCCTTTATATGAGTGGTTACAAATAGTTGACCATTTCGAGCATCCCATTATGAGACCAAAATCTTCCAAATTTTATTTTTCCCACTTTTAATGTTTAAAATGGGTAAATTTTTTATTGAGGTGATAATATATTGTATATACTTTTGAGAACCCAATATAAATCATGTAGAATGTAAAATCCTCCCCAAATAATAATCAACATGATCTATAACTTTTGGATCATTGTTATACTTCTCTCTATAACCAGGAAACTAATATTCAACATCAGGGATTGTATACCAACTATCCTCTTTATCTTGGTGGCTGATTCAAATAAGAATGGATATGTGGGTTTCAGGTTATATAGACATGTTCTAGATTATAATTATATCTCAAAATAGTTGTAAAATATAAAGAAATTTATATTTCTTAGAATAATATTTAAGATAATATGGATATAATCCCAGAGCATCACACAGGATGAAGTCATTAAAAATTAATTTTTCATTTTTTATATCGAGAGGTTTTTATTTTTCTATAGGACTTGTATAAGTTCCCCTAGGAACATATTCCCGGGGAGATTCATTAGGATTTTCCCTAATGAAAATAAACATGGATATAAATCGAATGACTATTAATACTAGCCCAGTTTTTCTAGTGGGAGGAAAGAGATGACAACGCGAAGGATATTCATCCAAAAAAAATATTTTTGAATAAATTAACTGATATTTTCAAGGTAAACAATAATGAGGGGATATATATCATTATTTCACTCTATTTCCAACTATATATTATAAAAAACATCAGTCACTTACTTACCTAAATTAGAATATGGTTGATATAAGTTATAATGTTGTTGATCCAAACATGTAAAACACGATAAATATTACCTCACTGGATACTTGTATATGTGGATAATTACATATATGATTTATATATTCTATTATTCGATATGTTTTTGTCCAATAATCCGTATGACACTTAAATAATTATTGTAAGGTAATATTATTTGATTTTCGGTGGCAATGCTAGCGAAGGTATGTCTATGAATTTTGAACATATTTTATTAGTGATCCTTATTCAATATCCTTGAACCATTTTAGTTAATATAAGTATTAGTTGTCTAATTTTTCATGACATAAAAAATTTTATAACACATATAAGATCTCAATTTGTACTTTTAAATTATTTGTTAATAAAATTTATTATACCATTCATATTTCATTGAATGATTCGAGGAGTCATCAAGACTCATGGGTTACCATTGAATTTTAAATTATCCTTTCAGGGTCATCTCCCTATGAATACAATTATGGATAATTCAAATGATGTGTATGAAAGGTGATCCTACAAGACATCCATAAGCGGGGGTTTTATATTGGTATGAACTAATAGGGATATTTTATGTTAGGTGTATAGTAATATTGATTTATTTCTGTTTTTATTTATTGCAATGATATTAATCAGAAAATTTACAATGAAATGATAGATCAGTATCTTATGGTAGAATAAGTTATATAGTTGATGATTAAATGAGTGTATACTAATTATGAAACTTGATTTCCATCCTATGATTCTAGATTATTATAATCAAATAACAATGATAATAAATGGATTTATTCTCACCTGTAAGACATATTGGATATGTGGGAATCCATGTTTAGTGGTCCCTCAACTATAGATAAGTGGAGTGAGGAACTAGAAATAACTAAAGTAAATGAATAGGGGTTGGGTTGTTTAATCATTATGGTTAGTAACATTCTTGTTGTTCATTGATACATAGTATTGAAGAGACAATACAAAATGATTCACATTCTATAAAATATCTCTAGAGGTGGTGATATTATGTTCTAGCAAGGGTTATGTGTTCAAGAAAGTAATTGATAATGAAATACCTTTTTACATCATCAAGGCCATGTGATAATGTTCTTTATTCCTACCTATACTATATGTATGATGAATGTAATTAATTTAATGATGGTTTTTAATTAGAATACAAACTAAAAATATATATAGTTATATATTAAAGGTAATTGACACATTTGACATATTTTTAATACCATAGAACATGTTGATATCAATCATTAAAATATCCTCCCAATGTTGAAGTCAACATTAGAAAATTTGAGATATTGGTGCATTCCCTTGATAATATAATTCTAAAAAAATATGTGTGGGAGATGTTGTATCATAGTATCATTGAAGAAAATAAAGATAAAATTATTGATGAAAAATGGAATGAGGTCCTCTATCCGAATTAGGTTTTATTAATACTACTATTGAAAATCTAAAACATTCATTTTTATCAATGTTTAATTTTTATAATTTATATTATGACTATAGGGTGTGATTTTACGTGGGTTTCAAGAGAATATAATCACTACAAAGTTGTTTTTATTTCACATTGAAGTGTGGTAAAAATATTTATGTTATGGGAACCATCACCAAGACACAGGATGATATTGGAAGCTAATGGGCAGAATGAAATGTTAACATTCCAAATCCGTGAATAATATAAGTTGGAAACTAAAAATGAAATTCCACAATACTTTTACGTAAACTGAAAATGTGGAATTAAATTTTATACACATATTGGTATAGTTTAACAAAGGCAGTATTGGAGTTTAATTCATGAAATCAAATTAGAAAATTATTTCAGGTCACATTTGAATTATAGAATCTATATTTTTTTTATAAAACACCATATATACTATGTTTAGATAATTATGAATGAACCAAGACAAATCTATTTGGGAATAAAAACATTTTTTTTAATTAGATTCCAAACCCATTTACAATACCATAGTGATTGTTCTGGATGATTTTTTTCCTATTTCTTGTATTTATTTTCATTATTTGTCCTCTATTTTTTATTTGTTTTAGGTGAAAATTAGTTTCTTGTAATCATAAAAAGTTTTAATTACTTCATTATCATTATTAGATGATGTTTTTCCCATCCTAAAAATTTCTACAACCTTGATTACTAGATGTTTTTGTGGCTCAATATATATTCATTCATGATACTTTCAAGGAAAAATAGTTTAGAAAAATATGATGTTATAAAATGTTAAATCATCAAAAAATAATAATTACATGTAATGAATTCACGGAGTTTTTTATGTGTGAATTTTGACCTATGAATTTATCATCCAAGATATAATGATATAAAATTGAATTTATACTTCTTATAGAAGAAGATTATATCAGTCTACTAAATAGATATGTGTGAATTCTATATGATATATTTAGTTAATTAATCAAAACATTAAGGTCCAATAGAAATAGAAATCCATTTTTTTGTGAAATAATTTTTGAATCTCAATAGATATTGAATTATGAATACCACCAAATGGACTACATAAGACATGGATAAATATATACAGATGAAGAATCCATTGATGTTACTAGATATGATTTTTGTGAGTTTATCAGATATAGGAGACATGTGGAGTAATCCAACCAATGAAATGTGATGTCATTGAATAGATTAGTTCAGGTTTTTTTTAGTCTCCATGAATTTTTTTTTTCAATGTAGGCTAATGGAAGGAGGTTTTCATATAAAGAAAATATGATGGAGAAAAAGGGGATTATTATATTTTTTCCCTTCATATCTCATGAATCTAATCACTATTATGATTCTGATATATTCATTAAAATATATTAAATAAATACATGATTTGAGTATTTTTGGAAAATATAATTCTCACCAATATTTTAGGATGTTCTTATGAGGAGTTTTGTCTCCGAACATTTAGAGGAATTGATGTAACTAAAAAAACATTGGAGATGACTGTGAAATTAAAAATTGGATCTGACACTTCCTATTTTATTTGTTGGAGTATTTATTCGAATATAAATGGGGTTAGGTTTATTATAAAATTATTCTATCATGATCTATATTTCTCATAATTATAGACATCACATTTATAGGAATAACTTTTATAAGACCAAAGTGATAGGTTCCATTGAAATTAAGTGGATTCTAAATGAAGGGGGTAAGATGAAGAAAAATGAGATAGAGGTGTATTAGAAATAGGTTCATTAGATATACAATTTTTAGAAAAATTAACCAGATAGATGCATACAATAATTATCCACATAAAATAAAGGTATAATAGACTGATTGTTTCCAAATGAATATGAACCCATAATAGTTTATTCCGATATTCTTTCAATGTTTTAGTGTTAAATTTAATCAAAAGATGAAGAAAATTTTGTTGTTGGTGGGGAAAAATATAATTTATAATCAGGAGAACAAAGGATAATTCTGTAAATTGGATTGTTTTTAATAAATAAAATATTTCTTTGATATATTTGGATCATTGTGAGATGAAAATGGAAGGACAAATTACCCACATTTAGAAACAATTTTTTAAAAAAACACATGTATTTCATTATTTAATTTAATTTTCATATGAATGAGGTTGAGTTATATATTTTAGAGGAGAAAACTATTAACAAGTTATTGTGGATAATTTCATGTGAAATGATACTATAAAATATCACTACTAATTCACCCCCAGGGTTTGATAAAATCAATAATACTTCTAGTGGTATAAGATTAATAGGATTCCTTTATATGTTCCCTATACACATTGTCATAGAAAATATAAACTCAGACAATAACCGTGGTATTTTATCCTTTTATTGATGATAATATCATCAATGGGAAAAAATAATGATACCATATATCAAATATATCATCATAGATGTGATTGATGAAACTACTATAGGGATTTCATATATAGAGAAAATGATTCTATGTTATTAGATGAAAAATAGGAATTCCAATTTTAATTAAAAGCAAGAATTATATTATTATATATTTTTCAAAAAATATTTATAGGAATGTTATGGGTCTCAATGTATGAATGGAAACATGGAAGAAATATCAAATAATCATCAAGGTTAATATAAATTTAATTTAATTAAATACTAAAATATAGAGAATCATGTTTAATGATGTTAGGATAGTAGAAAAAAAATTTATTTTTGAATACTTTACCCAAGCAAAATAAATTTTTATCAACATCATTGGGTTAAAATATACACAATATGATTAAATAATTTTTAGAAATTTGATGATAAACTTTTACAATGGGTTTTACCCCAAATTCACTACTTTATAAGGGAAGTATGATTTATCTTGTGATGAATTACATAACATGATTTTTCTTATTGATATGAGGAAATGAATTTTCTTAGAAAATATAAAAAAAAGTAGATAGATATTGAAGCTATAAGGATTCAAAAAATTCAATAAATTGGACATGAGGAAATTATTCGAACTGAATCATAATTTGATGATGATGATATTATAGATAATAGGAGGATTATGTCTCTTATCTCTATGAATTACTAAAAAGGAAGTAACAAGTACAAATGAAAACTCCCACATAAATATTTTGAGTTTTTGAAAACAATACAAAATAAAAAAATCGAAATAATAATTATAAATAATACTATAATAATGATTATAATAAAATTATTTAGATGAATATGTGGATTAAAACTTCTAAGGTTGTTATTATATCCACTATAAGTAAAAAAAGGTCACCAAATGAAAAAAATCATGTTGAGTAAAATGGCGGAGTTAGACTATATTAAATTATATAATTAAATGATGAATCCCAAAATAAGTTTTGACCAATAATAGATCACATGAAAATGAAGGATGATATATGATATTGTGAAGAAGATTATAATGATGATTAATCTTATATCGAATATGTATTATGATTTTAACTTTCAATATGCCTTGTGCACTACAAAAAATAAAAAATTAAGATTTATTTTCAAAGAGTGTGAAATTAAAAATGAAGGAATGAATAATTTCTCCAAAATGAATATAAATATATAAGAAAAATTAATCCTTTAAAGAAAAAGTTATTAAATAAGAAAAATTAGTGAATGAACATGATGAAAAAATGTTTATTAAAAAGAAGATCTATGTAATAGACAATAATAATGGCACTAGGATGAAAATATATTAATAATAATAATAATAATTTCATTAAATTATCATAAGTAAAACCATAAAAATTATAAGCTACTAGACTAACTCATTTAAAATATTAGGTGACATATACATTCTCTATGCATATTATTTTATCTGAGTACACTAAACATACAAGTTTAATAATAAATAATGGATTATCTTATGTTGAGAAGATGTGTGAGAAATACTTTACATTCATATATATTAAAAATTAAATTCAGAAGAATGATTCCCCATGAAAAGGGAAATCATGTGTTATAATAGATTCTGAATCTCAAGAAACATATCCCAAGGAATAAAACATACTTACCTAGAAGAAAAAGGTTCAATGGATATTGTGTTTACTATTGGATTTATAGAGATTAATAATATAAATTTGGAAAAATATGTATTAGTTTAGGATTAGAAATATATTATTGATGGGTAACAATTGAATAATAAGAATAAACATCTTAAAGGAATATATATGGTTTAAGGAATCAGAAGATAGAAAATCTTCAAGGAATAATCGATTTTTTTCTTTGAAGAAATTTGTAGAAGGTGTTACCAAATAGGTCACCATGGTAAATATTGGATGACAGATATTCTAGGATAAGATACATGTATTATAAAATAAATAAATATAGGAATAATTGGATTCAAACAAAATATATTTTGGTTGAAATTCATCTAAAAGCATGGAAAAAATTAATCATGGATTCTTTATGGTGGTTATTATTCACATAAGGTTGGGGAAGTAAAAGAAACTAAAAACTATTAATGAACATGAGGGAGAAAGAGTAGTATTTGGAGATGATAGTTACTACAAAATAATGGGAATTAGTATAGTTATTATTGATTCTCAAAATATAATATTTCATAAATTTATATATTTTTTATGTACTTTAACAAAACCAATTTAGATTTAGCAAACATTGTGACAGTGGTATGGTTGTTATCATTAAAAAGGACCCATGTATCATTCAATGTTTGAAAGATAAAAAAAATTACCAAGGGAGAAAGAGATCATTTGAATATTTACAAGTCTCTAGATCGCATTGATTCATTTATTTAATTTCTGAGGATGAAGACATGTTGTGAAAACAAATAATATGGAATCATGTCCAGAATATTATGAGAAATTGTTTTTAAAAAAATATGTTGTATGAGATTTACCAAAACTAAAGTGTAATGATTATTTTATTTATATAACATTCATAAAATGAATTATTTATAGTGAGAGTAATAAGGAAATTTTAATTGAATCTACCATACCACATAATCTCATACACTATGATCTATATGGTCTGATTAGATAATAATTGACCATATGCAATATTTACTTTATTAATTTCACAAATGATTTACTGGAATTAAACAATAATGTCCCTGAAACATTTATCATTTTCATTAATGTTGATTAAGTGTCTTATAAGTAATGTAGAGAAGGATGTTTGTGTATATATATTTATGGTGAAAACATATAGTGGAAATGAGTACAAAAGTTACTCTTTCAATTCCAATATGAATAAACATAGAATTAAACACCTATACGATTAACCCTATAGTCCGGAACACAATGGAGTAAATAAAATAAAGAGATATATCTAGTATATGTATAAGGAAGGATTCCTATATTATATAAATATTAAATTAAAATTAATATTGGAGATAAAAATATAACAATTCAAAATTCAAAAATAAAATTATTCTTTTATTGTAATATAAATTGGCTCAATATGAGTTATGGATGAAGAAAAAATATACATTGAAACACATCACTATTTTAAGGATTCCATTCGTAATAAAAATATTATATCCCAATTTAAGAATGTTTCATGAAAAAGATAAAGAATTTGTTTTCATGGGATATTTATTTGAAAAAATGTCCACACGTGTTTGAATAAAAAAACTATATGTAACGCCCCGACCCCAGCTACCCAGAGTCGGTGCATTACTTCGTAACATTGGCATGATCACAAAAGATCAAGTCTCGAAAGACCGATTAGTTTAGTAGCCTTGGAAACTCTAGATACATTTGTAAACGTTACATTACATCATAAAGTAAACCAAAACAACAACAACATATTGTCTTCATATCCCCTCAGACTATCCCTGCAGGTCATTCATAATATACTTCTTCAAATCCTGGAAAACATTAAAACACTGAAAGGGGTGAGCTCATATGCTCAGTAAGGATAACAATATTGCGGAAGCTTTCATAAATAAACATTAACATTTAAGGCAATGTATAACTAAAACAAAAGCCTTTTAAACTTGAACTTCAACATAATATGGCAAAAGTAAAATGAGATAATGCCATTCACTTCTTCACATGGATATTCTACTGGCCGAATAATCACATGCAATATCAATAACCACTTTCATAATGAGGGAATGTATAATGCCGGACATTCTGAAACATTTTGTCAAGGCCTCGGCCAAGACATCTAAAATGATTAAGGCCTCGGCCAAAACCATAAATCAAATTGGGAAAGGGCCTCGGCCAATTCCACGTCTAGTTGTCTCATGAGACCTACCGATGCATCGAGGAGCTATAGCGGGCTCCACCCGTCACATATTAAGTCCAATACATTCCTCATATGAATAGGTTTAAACATATCATAAACCATAACATAATCGTATCACATAAAACATGCATAAAGGAAACATAACATTTCCACATTTCAATCACAAGATATCAATACAACACATTGATATAATAAAAATGCTTTCAAAACCATTTTCAATACCAAAATAAAAGAATGTTAAAACTTTGTATTTATTTTTCATTAAAAAAGAAAATGATGGCTTGTAGAGGAAGCCGAAACTCAAATAATGGTCACGGCGGCGGAGAAGTCGTTGTCGCCGCATAAGTACGGAAAGAAAAACATTCCCTTTTGTCGTTTAGCAAAACGCTTCGTATAAAAAAGATTCCTTTTGAATAAACGTAAAAGTCAAAGGGGTTTATACATCGTATAAAAGAAGGTTGTGTATAAAACCAAATATGCCTCAATGAAAGGAGATTGAGACGAAGTCCTTAAAAAGATCATTTTTAAAATAAAATAGATCTATTATGTGTATTCACTATAGGTACACATAAAGAAAGTAAAAATACAAAATAGGACATAATAACATCATGACATAATTTGAAAGTAGGAGATTAACCCAAAGAATGGAATTTGGGTTAAGAAATTCCCTTACCTCGTGTCTGACTTGACTCAACCGTTCTTTAACCTCCTGAATAATAAACTAGAGTTAATATATACCTTATTAAGAACCATTTTTAATTTCATTATCCTTATTATATCACTTATTACAATGATATGAACATTATTTAATTATTTAAGTTAATAACGGTCGTTTTGTCGATCTTTGGTACTTGAGTCAACCATAAGCTTCTTATAATTACAAGTTGTTTATGTGGTGAAATATCCATTATATCCAGAATTATATTCATGATTTAGATGTCATATATATCTTATATATCCAGTATATACATTCATTTATAATATTACGTAACATTTAGAGGTAAGAAATGAAATGCACCGTTCATGGAGACGGTAAGTCGTACGTACGCATGAACGCTACTTTCATTTCAATTTCATATTTAATGGAACTAAATCATAATGATATAAATGTATAATATAATTCCAGTATAATATAGTGTATAATACCATTTACTCCATCCTTTATACATCCCACATATGGCATTAACGATTCAAATCACTTTGAGGGGGCGGTAGTCCGCACTGCCTAAAATGAAATTATCACGTTTTACCCATAATGGAAATCATAAAGTAAGCCATAAATGAGAAATACAGAAGCATAAGTAAAACATAAACACATTATATATCATATATAAATATAGTTACATCTTAATGGCCACCTTTGAAGGTGTTATATGAGTGTTGAACAATCATCGTTTCGTGAGGCAGAAATTCGCCATCCATAGAAACCGTATGTTCTTTAACCATTAGATGTTGGTGTGTGTAAGTGTAGCTCGAATCCTTATTATAACAACATCCTAGTATATTGAGGATACTGGTGTTGTTACAAAAGAAATGAATAAAAAGGGTTTAGGGGGTTGGAGAAGAAAAATAAAACAAAACAACATTAGAAAATACATTACCTCAAAATCGGGTAACTCTTTTTAATTTGAGCCAAAGGCTTCCTTGGGAAGAGTTCTGTCCAAAGTGAGGATTATAGGAGTAAGAGGGGGAAGTTGGGAGAGTATTTGGGCAGAGGTTGGCCGAGCCAAATGGCTTGAAAGTGTAAATGAGGTGGGAGAGGTGGGGGCCTTTTATAAGTGGAGAGGAGGGGCACTTTTGGAAATATTGAAATGTTACATTATTTCACAGTGCTTTTCCGATTCTAAAGGTCCCACACTTATATAATTCGAGGATAAGGTGATAAGGGTTCGAAATCTCCTCATCCAATTGGATTTGGACAAGTGTAAGCCTTGGATTTTGCATTATCTTCCCATTTTATTTAAATCGTTAAATAATGAGGTCATCACTACATCATCATGATGTCATAAATAATTTAATTTATTTAATGTCTACAAATTATAAAAAAAATACTATGATGTAGGAAATCATTTTAGCTTTCTAATGAATATTTATAATCAAAATTTGGAATTGTGTAACCCCACTTAAAAACTGTTTTAGTAAAACAACTCATGTTTGTGTCAATTTAATTTCAACATTAAATAAATATATATTAATGTCATTTTCCAACTAAAGTGGCTCCATGGGGTCCCCAAGTTGACCCATGGGTTGTCTTGGTCGGCCATGACTCATCCAATAGGAGTAGGACAAGTGTCAAGCTCATATCATATTAATAAAATATTGTTTTTACCTTAAACTACACTAATTACCTCTAATCGCGATTAAGAACTTAAAATTTACGTTTCACCAAAAAATTATTTTGATCTCATTGAACCACATTTTACTTCTTAATGACAACCATGTATGTCGGATTTTTGAAAATCAAATCACAGAAGTGGTAATATTTCATTTAAACGAAAAATCAGTTATTTAACTACCACTTAGTGGTTTCACTATTCATCAAAAATTGAAGTTTTTCAGAATAAGGCCAAAATTTCACCCTAAGCTATAATTGATATTACGAATTCAAAAATGATGCCTATTTTACAAAATTCCAAACATATTAGTTGCATTAATTAATTTTATAATTAATTCCCGATGTCACAACAAATAGCGTGTTTTTAAGAAACAATTTATATCAAAAGATTGGCAATTGTTTATGTCCAATTTCAATGTTAAATTAATTCTAATGACCACCATTGGATAAAATGTTAAAAATATATTCTAATTATACTCTAAAACCCCTCAATAGTATAATTTATCACTATGAATTATTTTGATTAAAAAAGTTGTTTTAAGTATTTTTCACTATTCATAAAAATTTTGAAGTTTTCAGAAAATTACAAAAAATTCAACATAGGCTAATTTCAATATTAGGAATACAAAAATGAAGTCCATTTTGAAATATAAAATTTATATAATTTTAAAAAGTGGTTATTACTATTCATAACGGCTACTTTGATTTGCCGCGATGTTTTAGAACTCGAAGTTGCGTATAATGCAAGCTATTGTATTATTGAATGAGAAGCGTATCGTGGAAGCTCAGGGTGTTACATTCTCCCCTCCTTCAATAAATTGCGTCCTCGCAATTTGATATTTTTCTTTAAAAATAAGAGGTTGAAAATAGAAAATACCTTTGTGGAAAACCCACATCGGAAATAAGGTTAATAAAATTTAGCCTTAATAAGAGGGAAAATGGAAATAAGAAAGTCACCACCAAATTATGATCTCGATAAGGAGAACATTGGTGGCAATTAAAGACATATAATTGGAGGAAAAACGTAAATATTTGTAGGGAGTGATTGAGGTCATCAATCACAATCAACTGTCAAATTGAGGGCCTCAAAGCCTTCAATCTATGTTGATTTAAAATATCATCAGTTCAACAAGACATAAGGTATTAGGATAACACATTTTTTGTTTTAATATCCCTTTACTAAAGTTTAAGAATTAATTTATTCATTGAATAAGAGATAGGTATATATATATTTATGCTTGACAATTAGTGTTTCAACCTTCAACTCATCTTTCACTCAAAAAGATAATAGAACTCAAAAATATTATTATTATCCTAATTGTATAAGGTTCCAAATGTTAACACATAACATTTAGATTAGTAAAATTATATTGTAATAACCAGGGAATTCCTGTAGGCTAGTGGTAGGAAATAAAGGCCTGTCGCACTATGATTGTGGGTTCGATTCCTCCAGCTTTGTCCGACGCGACGGGTTATGCCCCACCCTGCAGGTTGTCCTATAGTATCATAATATTCCAAAAATAATCTTCATAAATTTTTTAGCCTTAAACAATACTATCCAAAGTTCCACTTAATCCATTCCAACCTTAATAGTTATCCAAAATACCTCCGTCCAGACTTTCTCTAAAAGGTCTCTAAATTCCAAAATCAATTTATCAGATTCCCAAAACAAAGAAAAGTTTCTCTTATTGTCACATACTAAAAATATGATTACCTTAATCATATTAAAACCTTACTGAAATCAAAAAGTACTGCAGTACAATCCATATATATATATTACATTATTCTTATAACCAGAATATAATCCTTGAGTCCAAAAGCACCAATACATTAGTTATTCTGCTTCAACTGTAGTAACAGCATAAGATTGTCCTTGATCCCTTGGCCTTTTATGAGGTAAGTTTCCCTGACGCTTAGGACATTCATTTGCATAATGACCCATTTATCTACAATTGTAGCATTCAACTTTAATAGCCTCTTTCTTTCCCTTGCAATCACGAGCCTGGTGACCCTTTTCTCCACATTTATAACAAACTCCCATTCCTTTTAGACAAGTACCAGGGTGATTCTTCCCACAATTATCACATAATGGAAAATCATTCTTTCCCTTTTTCCCTTTATCTGTCTCTTGTTCCACCGTTCTCTTTTTCTCTTGCTTTACTTTGTTGTCATAAGACTTAGAGAATTCCTTTTCTGTCTTGATAGCACATGAGACAATATCTTTGTATGATGAGAAGGATTGTGATACTAATGCTCGACGGAGAAATGGTTTTAACCCATCAAAGAAACGATCAATCTTACTCCTTGGGTTACATATATAATCGGCAGCATGCCTCACTAACCTTGTAAAGTTAGCCTCATACTTTGCGACATTCTCATCCTCCTTCTGCCTCAAACTCAGAAATTGCCTTTCCATATCTGCTCGATGGTCACGAGGATAGTATTTTTCTAAAAACAGATCGTTGAAATCCCTCCATTCCATATTTGATACTTCATCATCTTCCTTCATGTTTTGAATCAATGACCACCATTGATCAGCATCTCCAGTGAGGCGGTAAACTGCCATGACAACCTTCTCCCTTTCACTACTCCCTAAGGCATGGAATATTTTCTCTAAGGAATTTATCCATTGCTCAGCTACTATAGGATTTGTACTCCCATTGAAGGTTGGTGGTTGTTGCCTCATGAAGCGGTCTAACATTGATCCTCCACGTTGCGGATCAGGGTGCTCCATACGAGTAAGGTTATTATTCATAACCTGAGTGAGTTGTCCCAGTATGGTAATAAGTTGATTAGCACCAGTTGTATCTCCAGATCCACAATAATTATCTTGATCAGGAGGGCAATCCCTACACGGAGTTCGTGCATTGATACGGTTTCCATTCCTTCCACTAGGCGCCATTTCTAAACAATGGCATAAACTAGATTAGTTTATGAATCAAAATACCTAATTCCATACTTATAAAACACTTTACATAAATTGAACTATTTATGGATATAATCCATAATCATAAAAAGAAATGTTTTCTTTGAGGAAGTATATACTCATAACCCTTCATAGTGGTTTGTAAATAAAATGAGAATTATCCTAAGCATATCCCCCGGGAGTGTTGTAACCAAGAGTGCAGCAAGGCCCGTTGTCGTGCACCTGTTTCCGTTCGAGTCTAGCTCAAAGCGGTGTTTTCGGGTTTTACCCCTAGGTACATCTGTGCCAGAGCCGCCTCTACCTGCTCGTATCCAGACAGGGATGTATTGCTCGGAAAACTCACAAAATCTCTTCAATAACAAAATTCTAGAAAGTTCTTCTATACTAATCCTCAAAGTCTATCTTTGGGCTATGTGCTCTAATCAGATTTTATCTAAATCTAGCTTCCAAGGTTAGTACTAAACTGCCTCTGATACCAACTATAACGCCCCGACCCCAGCTACCCAGAGTCGGTGCATTACTTCGTAACATTGGCATGATCACAAAAGATCAAGTCTCGAAAGACCGATTAGTTTAGTAGCCTTGGAAACACTAGATACATTTGTAAACGTTACATTACATCATAAAGTAAACCAAAACAACAAAAACATATTGTCTTCATATCCCCTCAGACTATCCCTGCAGGTCATTCATAATATACTTCTTCAAATCCTGGAAAACATTAAAACATTGAAAGGGGTGAGCTCAGATGCTCAGTAAGGATAACAATATTACGGAAGCTTTCATAAATAAACATTAACATTTAAGGCAATGTATAACTAAAACAAAAGCCTTTTAAACTTTAACTTCAACATAATATGGCAAAAGTAAAATGAGATAATGCCATTCACTTCTTCACATGGATATTCTACTGGCCGAATAATCACATGCAATATCAATAACCACTTTCATAATGAGGGAATGTATAATGCCGGACATTCTGAAACATTTTGTCAAGGCCTCGGCCAAGACATCTAAAATGATTAAGGCCTCGGCCAAAACCATAAATCAAATTGGGAAAGGGCCTCGGCCAATTCCACGTCTAGTTGTCTCATGAGACCTACCGATGCATCAAGGAGCTATAGCGGGCTCCACCCGTCACATATTAAGTCCAATACATTCCTCATATGAATAGGTTTAAACATATCATAAACCATAACATAATTGTATCACATAAAACATGCATAAAGGAAACATAACATTTCCACATTTCAATCACAAGATATCAATACAACACATTGATATAATAAAAACGCTTTCAAAACCATTTTCAATACCAAAATAAAAGAATGTTAAAACTTTGTATTTATTTTTCATTAAAAAATAAAATGATGGCTTGTAGAGGAAGCCGAAACTCCAATAATGGTCACGGCGGCGGAGAAGTCATTGTCGCCGCATAAGTACGGAAAGAAAAACATTCCCTTTTTTCGTTTAGCAAAACGCTTCGTATAAAAAAGATTCCTTTTGAATAAACGTAAAAGTCAAAGGGGTTTATACATCGTATAAAAGAAGGTTGTGTATAAAACCAAATATGCCTCAATGAAAGGAGATTGAGACGAAGTCCTTAAAAAGATCATTTTTAAAATAAAATAGATCTATTATGTGTATTCACTATAGGTACACATAAAGAAAGTAAAAATACAAAATAGGACATAATAACATCATGACGTAATTTGAAAGTAGGAGATTAACCCAAAGAATGGAAGTTGGGTTAAGAAATTCCCTTACCTCGTGTCTGACTTGACTCAACCGTTCTTTAACCTCCTGAATAATAAACTAGAGTTAATATATACCTTATTAAGAACCATTTTTAATTTCATTATCCTTATTATATCACTTATTACAATGATATGAACATTATTTAATTATTTAAGTTAATAACGATCGTTTTGTCGATCTTTGGTACTTGAGTCAACAATAAGATTCTTATAATTACAAGTTGTTTATGTGGTGAAATATCCATTATATCCAGAATTATATTCATGATTTAGATGTCATATATATCTTATATATCCAGTATATACATTCATTTATAATATTACGTAACATTTAGAGGTAAGAAATGAAATGCACCGTTCATGGAGACGGTAAGCCGTACGTACGCATAAACGCTACTTTCATTTAAATTTCATATTTAATGGAACTAAATCATAATGATATAAATGTATAATATAATTCCAGTATAATATAGTGTATAATACCATTTACTCCATCCTTTATACATCCCACATATGGCATTAACGATTCAAATCACTTTGAGGGGGCGGTAGTCCGCACTTCCTAAAATGAAATTATCGCGTTTTACCCATAATGGAAATCATAAAGTAAGCCATAAATGAGAAATACAGAAGCATAAGTAAAACATAAACACATTATATATCATATATAAATATAGTGACATCTTAATGGCCACCTTTGAAGGTGTTATATGATTGTTGAACAATCATCGTTTCGTGAGGCAGAAATTCGCCATCCATAGAAACCGTATGTTCTTTAACCATTAGATGTAGGTGTGTGTAAGTGTAGCTCGAATCCTTCTTATAACAACATCCTAGTATATTGAGGATACTGGTGTTGTTACAAAAGAAATGAATAAAAAGAGTTTAGGGGGTTGGAGAAGAAAAATAAAACAAAACAACATTAGAAAATACATTACCTCAAAATCGGGTAACTCTTTTTGATTTGAGCCAAAGGCTTCCTTGGGAAGAGTTCTGTCCAAAGTGAGGATTCTATGAGTAATAGGGGGAAGTTGGGAGAGTATTTGGGCAGAGGTTGGCCGAGCCAAATGGCTTGAAAGTGTAAATGAGGTGGGAGAGGTGGGGGCCTTTTATAAGTGGAGAGGAGGGGCACTTTTGGAAAGATTGAAATGTTACATTATTTCACAATGCTTTTCGGATTCTAAAGGTCCAAAACTTATATAATTCGAGGCTAAGGTGATAGGGGTTCGAAATCTCCTCATCCAATTGGCTTTGGACAAGTGTAAGCCTTGGATTTTGCATTATCTTCCCATTTTATTTAAATCGTTAAATAATGAGGTCATCACTACATCATCATGATGTCATAAATAATTTAATTTATTTAATGTATACAAATTATAAAAAAAATACTATGATTTAGGAAATCTTTTTATCTTTCTAATGAATATTTATAATCAAAATTTGGACTTGTGTAACCCCACTTAAAAACTGTTTTAGTAAAACAACTCATGTTTGTGTCAATTTAATTTCAACATTAAATAAATATATATTAATGTCATTTTCCAACTAAAGTGGCTCCATGGGGTCCCCAAGTTGACCCATGGGTTGTCTTGGTCGGCCATGACTCATCCAATAGGATTAGGACAAGTGTCAAGCTCATATCATATTAATAAAACATTGTTTTTACCTTAAACTACACTAATTACCTCTAATCGCGATTAAGAACTTAAAAGTTACTATTCACCAAAAAATTATTTTGATCTCATTGAACCACATTTTACTTCTTAATGACAACCATGTATGTCGGATTTTTGAAAATCAAATCACAGAATTGGTAATATTTCATTTAAATGAAAAATCAGTTATTTAACTACCACTTAGTGGTTTCACTATTCAACAAAAATTGAAGTTTTTCAGAATAAGGCCAAAATTTCACCCTAAGCTATAATTGATATTACGAATTCAAAAATGATGTCTATTTTACAAAATTCCAAACATATTAGTTGCATTAATTAATTTTATAATTAATTCCCGCTGTCACAACAAATAGCGTGTTTTTTAAGAAACAATTTATATCAAAAGATTGGCAATTGTTTATGTCCAATTTCAATGTTAAATTAATTCTAATGACCACCATTGGATAAAATGGTAAAAATATATTCTAATTATACTCTAAAACCCCTCAATATTATAATTTATCACTATGAATTATTTTGATTAAAAAAGTTGTTTTAAGTATTTTTCACTATTCATAAAAATTTTGATGTTCTCAGAAAATTACAAAAAATTCAACATAGGCTAATTTCAATATTAGGAATACAAAAATGAAGTCCATTTTGAAATATAAAATTTATATAATTTTAAAAGGTGGTTATTACTATTCATAACGGCTACTTTGATTTGTCGCGATGTTTTAGAACTCGAAGTTGCGTATAATGCAAGCTATTGTATTATTGAATGAGAAGCGTATCGTGGAAGCTCGGGGTGTTACACTATATATGTTTACTAATTCATTTCATGAAAATTCCATTGAAACCAAATCCACCAAAAATAATTTATTTGATGACAATAGGTAGGGTGAAAAATATTATGTTATCAGGATTAGAAATTAATGAAAGGGGAGATGAAAATAATAATATTCTTGTAAAAGTTGTTTCCGATTTTTCTAATTATCGGGAAATGAAGTGTACAAAAAACAAAAACAAATTATATGTGTTATAAAATTAATCCAATAATATCATTTGAAATTTGGAAGACCCATTAGAAAAATGGAAATTTATATCTATGAATTAAATTATATAAATATCATTGGTTGGACAAAAATCCCTTTCATATGTAGTTTAGCTTTAAGAAATTCCAAATGAGATGAATGAATAGTTTGGTAATTTTTATAAAAGTTACACATGAGATCTTGATCTAGGATAGGTAGAAAATAATTTTATTAGAAAATAATTTATGATCATAAATAAAAAACCCATAATAAATATTTAGGAACAAATCATGGTTAATTTAAAAGGCTTATGCATTTGTTGTAGGTGTTTATTTTTAAGATACATTATTCCTTGTTGAAAGAAATGAAAATATTAGAATGTTTTTTTTCTATTTTTTCTTTTAAATTACATTGTCTATTAGATGAATGTTATGTGATAATTATTGAATAGAGAAATAAAAAAGGAAGTTTATATTGGGAAACCAAAATGCTTAATATTTTATATAGATAGAACCATTGTCTTTAAAATTAGTAATTTTTGGTATATATATAAATAGGCCCATCAATACTAGTATTCAAGACCATACAGTTTCATGATGCACATTAATTTTCCTCTTGAAAATTTTAATGGAAACTTTTATATGAAGTAGTTGAGTACAGGTACCTTGGTTATAATTATTTATATTGATGGAATATTATATTATAGTAATAGGGATAATGATTGTGATGATTTTTATGAAAAAATGAAAAGGAACTCTAAAGTGTCAATTCTTAAATATTCAAACCACTTTTTAGGATGAAAAGTTCAATACATATAAAGATACATCATACTCCCATAATAAAATCATGGCAACTAGTTACTCAAAATGTTTGGAAAGAAATATTTAGAGGATTTTTATACACCTATATTTGTATGTATGAATATGTTTAATGATAAAGATATCATAATTGTGTACTATAAGGACTACATGAAGTTGATTGAATGTTTAATTTATCATACTACTTCAAGACCATAAATTTCATATGAGATAACATTGTGTGTACTATATCAAAGTTATCCAATGGAATAAAATGTGATGTATGTTAAAATAATACTCACATATGTCAAAGTAATATCAAACTATGGCCTGATGCAAATATTTAGTAATTTTTTGACCCTTATTGATTTCATTGATGTTGATAAGATATGTATTTAAATGATAAAAATTCCAAATTAGGTGGATCATTCTTCTTTGGAATTTTTTTAGAGAATTCATATTAATAAAAAATATTGTATTGCATTGGTTAAAACAAAATTATAATATGTTTCTACACCTAAGTAATATATTCCAATGATGTAAAAAAAATTCATCTACAATATTCAACAATTAGGGTCGAAAACCCATTGAATATTATCTATGGTAGTTATTCTTCCATTTATGTCTGTAAAAATACAATTCAACATTCTAGATATAAAAAATTTATATTAATTATAATTTCATCAAGGTGGAGGTTTCTAAGGGAATTATAATTTTGGACAAAATTTAAAATAAAGGTCAAATTAAAGATGTTTTCAATAATGGTATTCTAAGGGAAATATTTTTAAAAGTTTGGTTGAAACTATATGTTTAGTATCCACCACTTACTTATATATGTTCATGTGTTTTCCCCCTTGATCCATTATATTTTTTATCAAATAATGGTAATATGTAAATCAATATACTCTACCATTTTTTATTATGAAGATGGCATTATCATTGAAATTGAGAGTAAATGGGTTGGGTGTTATAACTAAAGACATTGAAATGACTTAAGGGAAGGATACAAATATCATGGCCACTAAATTTCTTTTCACTAAGGGATGGAATTACTATAAAAAAATTAATTTGTCATTGTGGTGTTAAGAGATAACAAATAACAAAGGATTTTTTAAAAAAAAAATTTGAAAAACAAAATTCATTTTTGATAATGCCTCATGTAATTCCAAAGGGGAATATTGAATATGATTTTTTAGTTTTTTAATGATTATTTTATTTGATTTCAACATTTTTTTAATCTTATTTGTGTGTCAATAGAGATTGTGTTTATATTTATCAGATGGTGTTTGAGCTACATCCCTATGAATGTTTTATTGTTCTTTACAAAAACCTTAATGATTCTAAAATTAGGATTCATAAATGTTATCATTGTTCAAGATGATTTCAGTCATGATGTTTTTCGAAAAAGATATTTAGATTTAATATGATGTTATAAAATGAAAATGTTTCAAATTATAATAATTATGATGTTTTGATGACATGGAGTTTATAATGTATGATATTTGATCACTGGAGGTGTGATAAAAGGAAAATCTATTGGACTAAGAATTTGTACCTCCAGAAGATATAGAGTTCATCATTCTAGTGGGATTAAAATTATAAAATCTACAATATATAGAGACATTATTATCATAAAATGAAGGCCCAATAGATAGATAAATCCATTTCCATTCGATTAATTCCATTATATCTCATAAAAAAATTTAATGGTAACCCAATATACAATATCAGAATGGGATAAGTCTATAAGGTCTATTTGACAATGAAAACTATAACGACCCATACTTTACATACATTGTTATTACTTCAGAATTGAAGCACACTTATTACAACATATAACAAAACCAAGAAAGGACTGTATATGTATAGTGTCTTTAGAAATTGGGAAACATAAACAACTGGTTCCTAAATCATCTACTTTTCCTACGTTTATTTCATCATATCTAGAGTCCCTTTTTGAAATATTCTACTTAATAACCTTCTTCCTGACCTGAGGAAATAAAAAATACAAAAGGGTGAGCTCAAATTCTCAGTAAGGGTAAACAAAAAAAATATCAATCACATCATATTCATAAGAACATAACATTTTGGAAATCTTAAACTGCAAAAGAGAGCATAATTTCATAACATGGGATAAATCATAGTAGTGAAATGAAATCCCAATAATCATAAGTTAAAACATTAATCTTTTTGGCATACACACATAGTCATAGAGAATAATTTCTTATTAGTCAAGACTCATTTCCAATACTATCTTAGTGGACAAAGTTCATTTCTGAACTGAGTTCACTCCTCGTTTCAGTCATGTTTCACTGAACCGGTATAACTTACCGTTCCAGGAATTTCTATCTCATGAGATATAAAATCTTTACCCAATTCATTGGAGGGTTATATAGGTCCCACCCATCTCATAATTATACCATTCTTATGTGTGCCATAAAATCATAAACCATACATCATAGCATAACCCATTTAATAAAAATGGGATTCTTAAACAACATGACATCATAAAACAATTCATATAAGATAAACGAATTCATAAAAATATTTCCATTACAGCATAATCAAATCCATGCAATAATAGGGATAGAAACAGAATCCTCTATTATCTTAGATGGAAAATAATTTTGATAAAACACTTGAACTCCATTCTTGAGGAAAATATCCTTTCTACTTCAATAACATTTTCCTTTCATAACATGTCTTACAATTTTAAACTAAAAGAAGTTGATTAAAAATAAACATGAAAAATTGTAAAGGAAGCTTCTTCGAAATAATGTTTTAAAAATCCATTCATTCCGTATAAGTTAAAAAAAACATTCTTCTCGTACTTTTGTCTGAAAAGTCAAAAAAGTACCTCGTATGAAAAACGACAAAAGATTCCTTTCATATCTTTTACTAAAAACTCACCGAAGGGTAAAATAGGATATAAAAAATTATAGGTGAATGGAAATAATATTACATATTGAGGAAACATGGATGTGGATTATAAAATACACCTCAGTAAATACTAAAGTATAAACAATCTCGGATAAAAATGAGATTGTGATATTTCCCTTACCTTAGGTCCGATATGCTTTGTACGTGTCCGAACCTCCTGTATAATGATTTAAATAATGTTATTGAATTATTCCATAATCATACATATTTTTATGATATCATATATGGTCATATTCTTAGCTTCTTAGTAGTAATATTTCATTGCAACTTGTTATTCTGGTGTTTATAACTTTTGGTTCTTATGCGTGTTTTGTCGAATAAATTCTTATTCTTCTCTTTAGGTTATAGATACCTAATTTCCATAATTGTATTAGTGTAATATATATCATATTCATTCATTAAATTCATTTATATAATCATTATGAAATGAAGATCATGTAGAACAAGTCGCATCACATCGTGAAGACGGTATTCCGTACATACGCACGAGTGATGATATCGTTCCTATGATCGTGGAATTGTATTGGAGTGTATGTATACAATTTCAGAATCAGTATCACTTTATAATAGTCATATATAGTCATTATTTAAACCATTATACCCATCCAAGTAGGGTGGTGGTGGAAAATAGATTACACCACGGCGTGGAGACGGTATTCCGTACGTACGCACGCGCGGGGATTTCTTTCTCCGTAGGATGGATAGATGGTGAAATAGGGTTGTTTCATAATTATAATAACATATCAGTATATGAGTGATACTGATGTTATTACTTCATAATGAAACAACTAAAGAAGAAGATGTGGAAGAAGAAATAAAGATGAAAGAATCGGTAACGGACATTACCTCTTCTTTGAAGTGCTTCTTTGAGACCTCTTTTTAGGGCACTAAAATGGGTCTTTGAAGAAGAACAGAACCTCTAGGATGTTTTTATGTAAGTGGATAGAAGAAATTAGCAGGGGTTGTTCGAGTTTTAAGGCTCAATGTGGTGTGAGGAAGAGGGGGAGGAGGTGCCCTTTTATAAGGGAGGAGAGTGGCACCTTTGGAATAACTAAAAATATAATTTTATTATAAAGTCAAGTATGGTTTTAAATAGTTCCAAATTGATTTATTTTGAGGATAAGGTGGGGATGGGTATAAATCCTCTCATCCAATATAATTTAGACAAGTTTAGGTTCCTATTTTAACCTTATCATGTAGATTTAACATTAAGTTAAATAATTTTACTTTTATCGCGTCTTCTTGTGTTCTTATACTATAAGGTTAATAAACTTACTATATCAAGCCAAAAGAACCCCAAGTTATTAATTATTAATATATATAACCTTATATAAGTCATTTGGCCGATACTTAGATTTTTAGAAATAAAATAACAATTAATAATATAATTGTTTTTTTAAAAACTATTTTATGTCAATTTTGACACTATTTAGTAATTGATTTTTGTGAAACTCATAACAGAATTATTAGTTCTAAAAAAGTTAATTAAATCAATAATAACATGTCATATTAACCTAGAAAATTATTTTAATTCATAAAAAGTCTCAAATTATATTTATTTGGGTATTTATAACATCAATTATGTTAATATTTCATTAATAATATAATTACTGCATCATCGTAGTGTCATAAATAAATTACATTATTTATTGTCTAAAAATTACAAATAAAATACCATTATGTAGGAAATCTTTTTTTATTTCTAATGAATATTTATAGGCGAATTTATCTTATGTATAACCCCATATTAAAAATGATTTACTTATTAAACATTGATTTTAACTATTTTAACCCTTCTTTAATTAAATTAATAATAAATGTCCTAATCTAATCCAAGTGGGCCTAAATGGTCATATTTTATTACTAAGGTTGTTTTTGGTCTCATTACATTTGTCCAATAGAATAGGAAATGTGTTAGGGTAATAGTAATATCATTTTTACCCTTAGTTACCCTATTTACTTTTAACCGTGGTAAAAAAAGTAAAAAGTTACTATTTACCAAAAAATTATTTTCATCTCATTGAACCACATTTTACTTACTGACATCAACCGTGTCTCTCGGACTTTCGAAATTCCACTCACAGAAGCGGTAAAATTAAGTTTTATGAAAAATTCAGTTTTTTTAACTACCACTTAGTGGTTTCACTATTCATCAAAAATTGAAAGTTTTCAGAAAAATACCAAAATTTTACCCTAGGATAATTTCAATATTACGAATCCAAAAATTAAGTCTATATTGAAAAATAAAATTTATAAAATTTCAAAACGTGGTTATTACTATTCATAACGGCTTGTTTTAATAATATTTTAATAGTATATCGTTGTTTAGTGAAACTCGGTATTGCGTACGATGAAAGCTATCGAGGAAGCTCGCGATTTCATGTAAAGCAAGCCAAGAAAGTGTTGTGTGTAGAAAAATATTCCTTTGATGATTTATATAACATAAAAGTCTCGGGTGTTACATTCTACCCCCCTTAAAATGAATTTCTCCCTCGAAATTCGTCACTTTGTAACAAACAGATGAGGATACCTCTCCCTCATCATATCCTCAAGCTCCCATGTAGCTTCTTCTAATTGGTGGTTTCTCCATAAAACTTTCACCAATCAAGTGGTCTTGTTTTGTAGGACTTTTTCGCTACGATCTAGAATCTCTATCGGTTGTTCTTTATAAGAAAGATCTTTCTCCAGCAGTACAACTTCTGAGCTATGTACATGTGAAGGATCAAGTATGTACTTTCTCAAGAGAGATACATGGAACACATCGTGAACATGAGAGAGATTCGGTGGAAGTGCCAATCTGTAAGCTACCTTCCCAACACGATCCAGTATTTCGAAAGGACCGATATATCTAGGTCTCAACTTCCCCTTCTTTCCAAATCTCATAACCCTTTTCTAGGGAGATATTCGTAAGAACACTTTATCACCCACTTTAAACTCTAGGTCTTTTCTTCGGTTGTCGGCATAACTTTTCTGTCAACTCTGAGATGCTCTTATGTGTTGTTGAATAGATCTGACATTTTCTGCCATTTCATCAATGAGATCAGGTCCTAATAGATTTCTTTCCCCAACTTCATCCCAGTAAGTTGGAGTCCTGCATTTCTTACCATAGAGAGCTTCATAAGGAGCCATCTGAATACTGGAGTGAAAGCTATTATTATAAGAAAAATCCACCAAATGTAGGTGTTGATCCCAAACACCTTTGAAATCAATAGAGCAAGCTCTCAGCATATCTTCTAGAGTTTGAATTGTTCTCTCAGACTGACCGTCTGTCTGAGGATGATAAGTAGTGCTGAAAGTCAACTCTGTATCTAGAGTATGCTGAAGACTTTTCCAGAACTTCGAGGTAAATCTCGGATCCTGAACAGATATAATAGAAAGTGGTACTCCATGAAATCTTACCACTTCCTTTACATATATCCTGGCAAGCTGATCCAGAGAGAAATCCTCTCTAATAGCAATGAAGTGTGCAGACTTCGTAAGACGATCAACTATGACCCATATAGCATTATTGCATTTGGATATTTTAGGAAGTCCTGTGACAAAGTCCATAGTGATGTTTCCCATTTCCATTCAGGTATGGGTAATGGTTGTAACATCCCCTTATACTTCTGTCTCTCAGCTTTAACTTGTTGACAAACCAAGCATCGAGAGACATATTAAGCAACATCTCTTTTCATGCCATCCCACCAGAAGTACTCTTTCAGGTCCCTATACATCTTCGTGCTTCCAGGAAGAATAGAGAATGAAGAACTATGTGCCTCATCCAGCAACTCCTTCTTTAATTCGGGGATGGGAGGAACACAAACCCGATTCATGAACTTTATTATCCCATCACAATCAAGGTTGAATTCAGGAAAATTTCTCACCTTCTTTTGTAACTCGACATCTTATTTTTGTGCCTCTTTAATCTTCACATGTATAGATGGTTTAATATTCATTTGAGAAAGATAAGATTTTTCCTCTTCCATTATAATTCCAAGATCCATTATTTGTAAATCCATAAATATTGGATCTTTTGTGATCCTCATCATGGATAAACTAGCATTGTCTTGTCGACTTAATGCATCTGCCACCTTGTTTGCTTTCCCAGGGTGGTAATGGATTGAGCAGTCGTAATCGTTAATCAGCTTCAACCATATTCTTTGGCGCATATTCAGATCCTTTTGTGTGAAAATATACTTTAAACTTTTATGATTAGTATAAATATCACACCATTCAACATAAAGGTAATGCCTCCAAGTCGTTAATGCAAAGATTACCGCAGCTAACTCCAAATCATGTGTTGGGTAATTTTGATCATGGATTTTCAACTGTCGTGAGGCATAAGCTATCACCATATCATTTTCATAAGAGCACACCCCAATCCCTTCTTGGATGCATCACTGTAGATCACAAACCATTCTCCACTACAAGGCAGTGTGAGCACAGGTGCACTGGATAACCTTCCTTTCAACTCCTTGAAATTCTCTTCACATTCCTCTGTCCAAACAAACTTAACTCCTTTCCGATTCAACTTGGTGAGTGGATTAGATAATCAGGAAAAATATTTCACAAAATGTCGATACTATCCAGCCAAACCAAGAAAACATAAGATCTCAGTCACTGTTGTTGGTCTCGACCATCTTTTGATAACCTCTGTGTTTGTTGGATCCACAGATATCCCCTCTTTTGAGAGTATGTGACCCAAAAATGCAACTTTTTGAAGCCAAAATTCACACTTGGTAAATTTTGCATAAGGATTCTCCTTTCTCAGGGTCGTCAATATAATTATCAAGTGATCTTCATGTTATTCCTTGCTCTTTGAATAGACATGAATATCGTCTATAAAGACTACCACAAACTGATCAAGATAGTCTTTAAGGACTCTATTCATTAGATCCATGAAGATAGCAGGGGTATTAGTAAGACCAAATGGCATCACTATAAATTCATAGTGTCCATACCTTGTACGGAAAGCCGTCTTTGGTATATCCTCCCTTTTGACCCTTAATTGATCATACCCTGGACGAAGATCAATCTATGAAAAGTATTGAGCTCCACGTAGTTGGTCAAATAGGTCATCAATGCGCGGGAGAGGATATTTGTTCTTGATAGTGATCTTATTAAGTTCTCGATAATCAAAGCAGAGTCTCATTGATCCATCTTTCTTCTTAACAAACAGAATAGGTACTCCCCAAGGTGACGCACTAGGGCGTATGAACCCCTTATCAAGATTCTCTTGGAGTTGCTTCTTCAATTCCTACAACTCAACTGGGGCCATTCTATAAGGTTTCTTTGAAATAAGCAAAGCACCCGGTACGAGTTCTATTGAAAACTCAACTTCACGATTCGGTGGAAGACCCGGTAATTCCTCAGGAAAGACATCATCAAAATCCCGTACAATGGGCATATTCTTAATCGTGAGTTTCTCACCAACCATTTGAGATAAATAACCTTCATTTAGTGGAATCAATACCCATAAAATGGAATAAATTTCCACTGGAAGGTTATGTTCATCCTTGCATTGATAGACGATCATATATTGATTTGGAATATGAAATGTGACTTCCCTTCTTTGTTAATTGATATGAGATCCATGTAGAGAAAGCCAATCCATGCCAAGAATCACATCAAATTCTACTATAGGATGGATCACAGGATTTGCGGGAAGCACTTTCCCACAAACTTCAATCGGAGAAGAATTATAAACTTTTGATGCGACTGTTGTGCCATTAGGTGTTGTCACAGCTAACTCAACATCTAATTGTTGAGGTAATACGATGATACCCTTAGAAAATTCTTCATAAATAAAGGAGTCGGTGGATCCAGAATCAAATAAAAAATTTGCTACTTTAGAGTGGATGGTAAGTGTACCTTTCACCACATCGTTATCGTACTCCACATCGCTGATAGAAAATGCATGTGACTTTCCATTGTCATTAGCCTTAAGAGTTTGTTGACGCCGACCATCATCATCAACCCTTGGATTGGGGCATTTATTGGCATAATGTCCCATCTCCTTGCACTTGAAACATTGAAGTGTAGTAGGTTCATTCTGTGTATCCCTTCCTTTTTTGCATCATTAGACATCTTCTTCCCATCATCGCGGTATTCAAATGCCCGATGACCTTCCTTTCCACATTTGAAACATTAATTGTCCCTTTAAGACAACTCCCTCCATGTTTCATTCCACACTTTGAGCATAAGGGAAAGATCATCTTCTTTTCAGTGTGCTCTTTAGATTTTCCTTTGAATTCCATTTTCCTCTTCTTATCAAACCCATATGACTGATGGGTTACTCCAATCTCTATCTCAACTTTGAGAGCACATCGAATGATTTCCTCGTAGCTATTGATGTCCCTTATGGATAAGGCCCATCTTAGACTTGGTTTTAAGCCACTAAATAATTGATCGATCTTACTCTCAGGTTGGATAATAATACCAGAAGCGTACCTTGCAAGTCTTGTAAAATTTGCTTCATAGGTACCAACAGATTCATCATCCTTTTGCTTCATTTCAGGAAACTCTTTCTCCATCTTTGTTCGGAGAATACGAGGGAAGTACTTATTGAAAAATAAGTTCTTGAACTCGTCCCATTCCATGGACTCAATTTCATCCCTTTGCCTCGTATTCTTAATAATATTCCACCATTGACTAGCATCACCTTCCAAACGATACACTGCTAAGATGACTTTATCATGCTCAGAACATTGAAGAACTGAAAATATCTTTTTAGTAGTATTAATCCATTGTTCAGCAACTAATGGATCAGTATACCCGCTGAATGAAGGTGGATGCTGTCTCATGAAGGATTCAACAGAACGTTGCTCCTTCCTTTGCTCGTTTGGAAGTCCTACAATATTCATAGCTTTAGAAAGTTGTGTGACCATGGCTATAAGATTTTTCATTCCAGCTCCCATAATGTTTGGTTGCTCAGGGGGACAATCATTGCATTTCCCGTCGCATTCCGCATTAACACGGTTCCTTCGGGTTCCAGGCATTGACTAAAACCAAGAAGAATAGTATGAGCAACACTAATTATAATAGGAAAACCACATAATCAAGAATAAAATTTCACACTTAAGGTCTTATCCGAGGTTATTCATGGCCATTTCTAAAACACTAAGATTGTGTTCTATGCTTAGACTTATCCGTAGGGTTCTTACTAAGGCTTTCACATCCTAGTTTCCAAAGGTTGACTATACCTTTCCTCTGATATCAACTAAAACGACCCATACATTACATAAATTGTTATTACTTCAGAATTGAAGCACACTTATTACAACATATAAAAAAACCAAAAAAGGACCGTATAGGTATAGTGTCTTTAAAAACTGTGAAACATAAACAACTGGTTCATAAAGCATCTACTTTGCCTCCCATTTATTTCATCATATCTAGAGTCCCTTTTTGGAATATTCTACTTAATAACCTTCTTCCTGACCTAATGAAATAAAACATACAAAAGGGTGAGCTCAAATTCTCAGTAAGGGTAAACAAAAGAAATATCTATCACATCATATTCATAAGAACATAATATTTCGGAAATCCTAACCTGCAAAAGAGAGCATAATTTCATAACATGGGATAAATCATAGTAGTAAAATGAAATCCCAATAATCATAACTTAAAACCTGAAACTTTGTGGCATACACACATAATCATAGAGAATCATTTCTTATTAGTCAAGACTCATTTCCAAGACTATCTTTGTGGAGAAAGTCCATTTCTGAACCGAGTTCACTCCTCGTTTCAGTCCTGTTTCACTGAACCGGTATAACCTACCATTCCAGCCATTGTCTATCTCATGAGATATAAAATCTTTACCCAATGAATTGGAGGGAGATATAGGTCCCACCCATCTCATAATGATACCATTATTATGTGTGCCACAAAATCATAAACCATACATCATAGCATAACCCATGTAATAAAAATGGGATTCTTAAACAACATGACATCATAAAACAATTCATCTAAGATAAAGGAATTCATAAAAAAATTTCCATTACAACATAATAAAATCCATGTAATAATAGGGATAGAAACAGAACCCTTTATTATCTTAGATGGAAAATAATTTTGATAAAACACTTGTACTCCATTCTTGAGGAAAATATCCTTTCTACTTTAAAAACATTTTCCTTTATTAACATGTCTTACAATTTTAAACTAAAAGAAGTTAATTAAAAATAAACATGAAAACTTGTAAAGGAAGCTTCTTGGAAATAATGTTTTAAAAATCCATTAATGCCGTATAAGTTAAAAAAATTCTTCTCGTACTTTTGTCGGAAAAGTCAAAAAAGTACCTCGTACAAAAAACGACAAAAGATTCCTTTCATATCTTTTACTAAAAACTCACCGAAGGGTAAAATAGGATTTAAAAAATTGTAGGTGAATGGAAATAATATTAGATATTGAGGAAACATGGATTTGGATGATAAAATACACCCTAGTAAATACTAAAGTATAAACAATCTCGGATAAAAATGAGATTGTGATATTTCTCTTACCTTAGGTTCGATATGCTTTTTACGTGTCCGAACATCCTGTATAATTATTTAAATAATGTTATTGAATTATTCCAGAATCATAAATATTTTTATGATATCATATTTGGTCATATTATTAGCTTCTTAGTAGTAATATTTCATTGCTACTTGTTATTCGGGTGTTTATAACTTTTTGTTCTTATGCGTGTTTTGCCGAATAAATTCTTATTCTTCTCTTTAGGTTATAGATACCTAATTTCCATAATGGTATTAGTGTAATATATATCATATTAATTCATTCAATTCATTTATATAATCATTATGAAATTAAGATCATGGAGAACGAGTCACATCACATCATGGAGGTGGTATTTCGTACGTACGCACGAGTGATGATATCGTTCCTATGATCGTGGAATTGTATTGGAGTGTATGTATACTATTTCAGAATCTGTATCACTTTATAATAGTCATATATAGTCATTATTCACACCATTATACCCATCCAAGTAAGGTGGTGGTGGAAAATAGATTACACCACGGCGTGGAGATGGTATTCCGTACGTACGCACGCGCGGTGATTTCTTTTTCCGTAGGATGGATAGATGGTGAAATAGGGTTGTTTAATACTTATAATAACATATCAGTATATGATTTATACTTATGTTATTACTTCATAATGAAACAACTATATAAGAAGAAGTGGAAGAATAAATAAATATGAAAGAATCGGTAACAGACATTACCTCTTCTTTGAAGTGCTTCTTTGAGACCACTTTTTAGGGCACTAAAATGGGTCTTTGAAGAAGACCCGAACCTCTAGTATGTTTCTATGGAAGTGGAGAGAAGAAGTTGGCAGGTTTTGGCCGAGCATTAATGCTCAAAGTGGTGTGAGGAAGAGGGGGAGGAGGTGCCCTTTTATAAGGGAGGAGAGGGGCACCTTTGGAATAATTAAAAATATTTTTTTATTATAAAGTCATGTTCGGTTTTAAATAGTTTCAAATTGATTTATTTCGAGGATAAGGTTGGGATGGGTCGAAATCCTCTCATCCAATAGAATTTAGACAAGTTTAGGTTCCTATTTTATCCTTATCATGTAGATTTAACATTAAGTTAAATAATTATACTTTTACCGTGTCTTCTTGTGTTCTTATAATATAAGGTTAATAAACATACTATATAAATCCAAAATAACCCCAAGTTGTTTATTATTAATATATATAACTTTATCTAAGTCATTTGGACGAACCTTAGATTTTTAGGAATAAAATAACAATTAATAATATAATATTTGTTTTAAAAACAATTTTCTGTCAATTTTGACACTATTTAGTAATTGATTTTTGTGAAAATGATAACAGAATGATTAGTTAGAAATATTTAATTAAATCCATAATAACATGTCATATTAACCTATAAAATTAGTGTAATTTATAAAAAGTCTCAAAATATATTTATTTGGGTATTTATAACATCAATTATGTCAATATTTCATTAATAAGATTATTACTGCATCATTGTTGTGTCATAAATAAATTAAATTATTTAATGTCTAAAAATTACACATAAAATACCATTATGTAGGAAATCTTTTTATATTTCTAATGAATATTTATAGTCGAATTTATCTTATGTATAACCCCATATTAAAAATTATTTACTTATTAAACTTTGATTTTAACTATTTTAACCCTTCTTTAAATAAATTAATAATAAATGTACTAATCTAATCCAAGTGAGCGTAAATGGACATATTTTATTCCTAAGGTTGTTTTTGGTCGAATTACACTTGTCCAATAGAATTAGTACATGTGTTAGGGTAATAATAATATCATTTTTACCCTTAATTAACCTATTTACTTTTAACCGTGGTAAAAAAAAGAAAACAGTTACTATTCACCTAAAAATTATTTTCATCTCATTGAACCACATTTTACTTACTGACATCAACTGTCTCTCTCGGATTTTCGAAATTCCACTCACAGAAGCGGTAAAATTATGTTTTATGAAAAATTCAGTTTTTTTAACTACCACTTAGTGGTTTCACTATTCATTAAAAATAGAAAGTTTTCAGAAAAATACCAAAATTTCACCGTAGGCTAATTTCGATATTTCGAATCCAAAAATGAAGTCCATTTTGAAAAATAAAATTTATAAAATTTCAAAAAGTGGTTATTACTATTCATAACAGCTAGTTTTAATAATATTTTAATAGTATATCGTTGTTTAGTGAAACTCGGTATTGCGTACGACACAAGCTATCGAGGAAGCTCGCGATTTCATGTAAAGAAAGCCAAGAAAGTGTTGTGTGTAGAAAAAGATTCTTTTGATGATTTATATAACATAAAAGTCTTGACTGTTACAAAAACTATGAAGTTACCATATAATATTTTTGAGTCTATGAGTTGTAGAAAAATCATGAAGATACAAGAATTGAGAAATGTGATTTCATTGGATATGGAAAATCTCATGATTTTAATCTCTATTAATGAGCTCATCAAAAAAATTATATTAGACAAAGGATTTCATATAAATAATAGTAGAAGACTAAAAATATATATTACTATATATATTTTCATTATTATTTATACACTCTATACAATATGATGATGAACTATAATTTCAAAAATTGTGTATCTAGCCAACATTTGATGAATTTTTGAAGAGATAATTAAGGCAATGATTTGAGGGAGAATTTATGAACATTGTTTTCTCTAAACATGCATCAACATTAAAGGTGGTGAGAAGAATATTGGGTTTATAGGGAAATAAAAAATTTAATCCAATGATTCCTATTTAATTATCAGAGGCTGTTTTAGTATATAATTTTGTGTAGTCTAATAAAAATCTTCAATAGTTGTGAGAGAAATTTATTATCAATTGAGAGAGCTTTTTGAAGGGGATAATGTTGAGAATAACATAGCAACTACATCTTTAGAATGTGTGTAACTTCTAAATTAATTTAATCGAAAACAATATTCTTGTCAGATGTTCAATATACCAAGGAAAATTTAACATAAAATTAATAAATAAATATACTAAAAAGACACATATTGAACTCCTGGGAAGTTGAAAATGGTGAAACAAAGTATATGATACGGAATCGAGAATATAATGACTCATGCATAACGTACATGATATTAAATCATTTTAAATGAATATTAATCACTTTATTATAATATATTCTTGAGGAATGTAACACATTGAATATTCTAACACAGTGAATGATATGGAATATAATATTCTAACACATTGAATGATCTTCAATGCTTCATCCAAAGATCACACCCTTTAGTAATTTAACTTAAAACCATTCTTCATAACATAAAAAAAGTAAACATGATAATGGGGTCAGATCAGATTCTTAATAAGGGTAAATAAAGGATATATACAATCATATCATGAACATAATGGTATGAGAAAATTATAATAACATTTAATTATCAAACCCTGAATATCAAAAATCATATACTTGAGACATTAAATCAATATTAGATGCATATAAGACATTAATGATATGTTAATCATGATAAAATATATAAAAGAATAATTTTGTAACAAGACATAGAATTTTAGGAAGAGACATAATCATATAAAAATATTTATATAATAGTCATGGAATATCTTCCAATGAAATATTAGTAGAATGGGTTCGCTCTACATACAATATTGTTAGTCTTGGTTCACAACCACGACCATATTAGTACTAATGTTTCACTCCCAAGACCGTATTTGTGGACAAATTCTCTTAATAAACCAAGTTAAAAACCAGTTCGTTCCATGTATATCTCATGAGATATAAATATCTATGCATTGTATTGGAGGGATATGTAGTTCCCAGACATCTCATAATAAAATCATACATATGCCTACAATAAGATCACAAAAAATCAGGTCATAATCGATGAAATTAAATTTTTATTCTAAAAATGGAATCATATGATAAATTGTGGAAAATATATATTGTTCATAATAATTTCATAAAATCATAACCTATGGATAGAAGGGGGTTTCATAAGCATATAACCCATGAATGGGAAATGAGTTTAACAGACATACAACCCCTGAAAGAAAAAACAATTTCAAAAAAATATAACCCGTGAGAGAGAAAATAATTTCATTAGAATAACTCCATAAAAACATAATAAATTCCTTCAATTAATATTAACGGAATATTTTCATCATTTATCCAGAAATTTAAGAGTAACACCAACTGATTTCATCATGGATTAAAAATAATTTGGAAAGAAACATTATATAAATTGTTTTAGGAAAATACCACTTATTCTTTGAAAATTTATTATTTAATATAAATCTTTTTTTAAACCCTTTTTCTTTTAATATATATTAAGACATATAAAGGATTCCATTAAATCATTTTGAAAGCATATTTACTTGAAAAATTATAAGGGAAACCTGAAATCATTTAGGGAAAAAAATTATTTGAAAATTGCATTCATAACATACAATAAAATATATGAAAACCATAAAACATTTTAAAAAATAATTTTTTCCTTTAAAAGTATCTTATAAACAATTTAATTCATTTCTGAAAACATTTTTTTAAACATCATTTTTAGAATGTAACAAATTTCCCTCGGAAATTGAAATGAAGTTATATTTACTTAAATTTTTTAATAATTATCTTAAGTAACAAAGTGTTGGGAAATGGTACTAATAAATTTATACCTAATTAATAACTAGAGGTTAAAAAAATACAAATTTTTTCTTGAGATATGTATCATAATAGTTTCGAAATGGAACTTCAATAAAAAACGATCACGATAAACGATGAAATTATTAAAGTATCTGCATACCACTAGGTAACACTGAAACCTACCCTATAAGTAATAAATTAAATTACATGATGATTAAAACATCCTAAACATAATGAGATATAATATAAAATATAGAAATATATACCCCACCTAATATAATATAATTTCATAACAAAACTTGTGCCTCAAAGAAGGGAAATTGAGACAAAATTACATAACTAATTTGGTGACTTTGGAAAAATAGAACCCATGAAAGAGGGATCCTAAAATTAATTTTTAAATAATCATATATTAAAGAATAAGGGTCATATAATATATTCATGTGGAGTATATATTCCACAAAAAATAAATGAGTGGGGAATAAATCATAAATCTCATGAAAATAATACAAAGACGAGAAAACCCTTTCTACTAGAGTAAATTTAGAATCATAATCCCAAAGAAATAAAGAAAATAATTAAATATTTCATTATCATTAAATAATTTAAATTAATTATATAACATGACTTAGGAATTATATACCCATCAAAAAATATGTTAGTGGAGAATATGGCATTTATCTCATGGAAATAACACGTGGGATGAAATTACTATACCTTAAGGATTGAATTTATTCATAAACATTCAAAAATCTTGTATAAAAAATATTATTTTATAATAAATAAAAAAATAAACCATATTATTATATATAATATAATATATTATTTTTTATGACTTTATATTAATCGTTTAATAACAACTCTAGGTTAATGTAATGTTTAAGGTAATATCTACATTCTTTTTCGAATATGTTTTGATTTTTATTCTAGTTTTTATTAGCTAGATCATTATATACCCATTTATAATAACATAAAACCTTATTCTTATATCATATATATTTAGTCTGAAAGTATTAATAATATTCTATAAACTATATAAATATGATTTGGAATACACAATTCATAGAGACGGTAGGTTGTACTTTCACACAAACATTGTTTCTATTTTATTGGACTATTATTAGAAAGGAAGTAAATGATATATATATATATGTATGTATATATAATGGTTGCAGTAGAATTATTATTTCATATATATCATGTAACATTACTAATCCCATACTTAATACATTCTATTTATTTTGTGAATTAATTTCATTGCTTGGGGGAAGCGGTAGTCCACACTTCCACAAACGAATTTATCATATTTAATCAAAAAGGAAAGAAAGAAGGTATGTTTTATATATTACATAAAAAATCCTAAATACATAATAAATATTATATATACCATATAAAATTATATTATCCATCATAATTCCCACCCATAAAATGTAGCAAATGAAAAACAAACAACATCATTTTGTGTGGCGGTAGTCCACCATAAAAAGGAAGTGTAATATCATAACCCATTAGATGGAAGTGTATGTTATAGTGGGTCAAACCCTATACTAAAAACAACTCAGTATATTGATTTTTATGTTTTTATTATATAATAATGTAATAATAATATTTTATTAGGTGTATAATAAAAATAAACCAATGGCATTGGGAAAGGATGTTACCTCTTCTCTGGGTAACTCCACTTAGTTTGCATTGAAAGGATTCCATGTAGGGATTTCTACAAAAAATGAGGCTTATATGTCAACGTTAGAAATTTTTTAGGATACTTTGTTAGGTATTTTATAATCCAATTTTGATTTAATGGTGTGAGGAATTTCTTTGGGGGTGAGTTCCCTTTTATAGAAGGGGGTAGTGGCATTCCTGTAAATGTAAAATGTTAAACACTATTGAGAGGTCACCATTACATCATGTGCCACCAATAATTTTTTGATATCAGAAACAAGAGTGTAATTGGTCAAAATATATCTATATTATGGGCATTGTACATGTGTCTAGGTCATACGAACAATTAAGATTAATGTTTAATAATTAGATAATCTTTTTTATAGCTTAGTCATTGTAAATAATTTTAATTACATTCACTACTTTTTTTGGTAAAAAACTAAGTTCAACCTATTATAAGTTAAAATTAATTTTATTCCAGATATGGAATCCATTTTAAAAAAATCTAATAACACATGTGGAGGAAATTAATTTAATTTTTACCCCATAGATGGGAATAAAATTGATCCAATTGTACATAGAAACTAATTAAAAAAAAATTTATCTATCTAAATAAATTTGATGAAAATTATTTTTTAAAATAATATTAATAGATATTCAATATTCCAAAAATATGATTGTTCCCAGAAAAATACCAAAAACAGAATCCAATTAAATATTAATATTTATAATTAAAATATTATTTTTGTCAAATAAAAATGATAAAAGTGTAAAAAAAAATATTTAATATAGGTTCTCCATTAAAAGGAGATATAATTAAATGTTAGAAAAATAATTTTTTTTATTCTTAAAATTTGGCCACATATTATCTTTTATTTAAATTGGATACATGATAGGTATAATATTATTTTAAAAACAAAATTTATATTATATTTTAGTTCTATAAAAACTCATCTTTGGAGGTATTGCAAGATTTAGAATGAACCTAGCATTGTGTATAACACAAACCAAATAGTTTTTGGGTTGTCAATGATTAAATACATAAAATTATCTTTTATAGAAACCCAAATTATAAAAATAAATACTAAATCTTCCATTAAAACTGAATATTGGAACCATAGTGGACACACATAGTAAATCATAACTAGGATTCCACATTAGATAACGTAGGTGGAAAGAGAGAATATAGTCATCGAAGAAAAAATTATCTTACAATTTCTTATTGAAATAAATATATAACATGGTTAAGAAAAATCTAACAATATCAAATCCATAAACAAAAGAGGCATGAAAATGTCATTAATATCATAAAATGTGGGGATAACATGACATTTTTTTCAATCACCTTTTTACTAATTTTGAAGAATTATAATGAAATGATATAATTACATGATTTGAGGAAAACACACCCTTTGTTATTCCTTGGTAAATTTACACTTCATTTCCTATACCATAAATTACATGGGAATTCTACATATCAAATACATTTTCAGATCATGAGATCAAAAAATAGAATGATATTCGATTTCATATGAGATTAGTTATAACTAAAAAATGTTATCACATGTTTTCCAATAAGAATAAATCCTCATATTATGATATGACACATTAATCTCTAAATCCTTATCTGAATTTTAGAAAAAACTATTCCATGTATGGTTAACATTAAAACCCATACAGAAGATGAACATTCAAAACGTTATTATTAATGTCACAAAATTTCTCACCATCAAAATAACATTGGTCCACAAAATATCATAAATTATCTCTTATTTTTCACATATCAAAAATGAGAATAGCACCTTAATGTATTATGTTAGAACATGTCAATAACCTGAATTACCATAAATCTGACTTAGAAACATGCATGTTTTCTTAATTCTTATTTTTAATAGATGTATTACATAAATAAAAAAATTTATACTTCCATAATAATAGTATAAACTACATTTCAAAAAATACTTAATTAGTATCTAGGTAATTGGTACATTAAAATTTACTTATTTATATCCAATATATCTTTATCCAAATATGTTTATCTTAAAATAAGGGACATATTGATTGTTATCTTTCCCAAAATCATGATTTTCCGATGAACATAACCTATCCAATAAATCACTTTTCCAGTCAATCATAACCATTCAATATATTCTTATAAATAATTTTAAGAAAAACATAAGATAAACAATCCTTATATATGTCACTATTCATGTAACATAAATCCTGAAGAAAAATACACAAAAGCAACGATTATTCCACATCATCATTTATCCATTTACAAGGATACATCATAATATTACATAATATATTTTTCATTTCATATTTCACAAGTAGTCTCCTTATCCTCACCAATATAACCATTACTGATACCACTTTACTGATTCTATTTATGATCTTTCCACTTGGGACATCGGTTTTCCTAATGACCATTCATTATACTCTTAAAAAATTTATCCTTCAATGATTTCAAAGGAAGGACAATATACATATCCATTACGTTAACTAACCATTAATATTTCCTTTTTTGTTAATTTATATCTTCCCCTATTTTCCATTGTCAAAACATCTTATTATTTCTTATAGACTTTCACTTAGGAGATTATTTTCAAATTCTTGAAGAAAATGAAACCTAGTCTTCATTCTTTTATGGTCTCTATTACCCGAACTCTCTATGAACTCCTTCCTTCTCTTCAATGGTGATTCTGTGATTAGGTTAATTTACACATAATTAATCATATACCATGAAAAATTATTTAGAATGATTGAAACATCCTTCACTCTAGTGATGATCCCATTTGGCCAATCATCGGAAAATTTTCTGTAACATTTAGTTTTGACCCAAATTTTTCTGGTTCATTCCATTGAATAAAACCATAATAAATAGTGTGAGTAACACATATAGTTTTAAAAAAACACATAATACCTAAAACATATTATGGGATGTCAAAATTTTGACACCATCCAAGGACACTTTAGGATAATCGTTAGATACTTCCCTAGACTTATCCTTATAAACATCCAATGGGATCTCAAAAATGTTTTCTCTTCTTATTTTTTAGTGGTTAAACAAAAATTTACTTTGATGCCAACTATAGTGACTCAAGATTAACATACTTGAATATTACATCATTTTAGTTTAGTATTTGGCACATTACAAAAAATCATTCCCAATGACAGTAAACGTTTAGTATCTTTGGAAACATGGGACACAATCTTCTAACATTGAGAAATATATTCAAGGATTCCATAAAATATGTTCCCCTTTAGTAATTATTCTTAAAACCTTTCAATATAACCCATGAAATGTAAAGATAAGAATTTTTTGATCTCAAATTCTATGTTAGGGTAAAAAATGAGATATATAAGCATATTAAAATCAAAAGGTTATAATAAAATGAGAATAACATATGAAGATCATAACCTATATATCATTGATCGTATAAATGATCCAAGTAATAAATATTGGTAGTTCATAAGAAATTAATTTTAAGGAATCAATATAATATTTCTTGGATACATAACATAGGAATAAAACATTGAATTTTCAAAAAACATGTAGGCATATAAAAGGATTTTCATAGTAGTCAAGGCATTGCAGCCAAGGCCATCTTAGTAGTATGGTTTCACCCCGTATTCCATCATGAGACCATGGATCACTTCCATTACCATCTTAGTTGACAAGGATTACTCCCAAGACCATATTAGTGGACAATGTCCTCGACAGAACTGAGTTCACTCATCATTCCATCCATATCAATCTCATTAGATATAAATCTGTACCCAATTCATTGAAGGGAGATATTTCTATCTCCCATCTCATAATGAAATCCTATATACTCATGTTGTAAGATCATAAATATCATATAACAACCCATAAAATTAAATGGGTTTAGTAAAAATGTAATCATATCATAACTAATGTAAAATAGATATGTTTCATAATCAGAACATCCAAGCCTAACTAGTTAAAAAGATGAGGTTTCGTAAGTATATAACCCGTGGAAGTGATATAGGTTTTATGAAAATATAACCCATGAAAGTGAAAAGGTATTCATAAATATATGACCACTAAAAGAGAAAAAGATTTCATAGACATCATTCTATGAGAACATATACCATTCAGTGAAAAAAATTTATTGGATACTTTGGATCATTTCCCTATAAAGGCATGCGTAAGACCAATAGATGTCATATATGATGGAAAATAATTTGATATATTTTTAAAATAAATTTACTAAGGAAAATTTATTTTATTCATTAAATGAGGTTTTTAAATATAAATCAATTTTTAAACAAATTTCCATGAAAAATAACTTTCAATAATATATTGGAATCATTAAAAACCTTTTGATAACATTTTTCATTGAAAAATTATAAATAAATATTGAAAACATTTTGAAACCATTTTTCATTGAAAATAGTCTTGAAAATTTATAAAAGAATCTTTAAAAACAATAAAATAATTAAAATAATTTTTACTTGAAAATCATAAAAAATAAAACATTTTAGAACTTTTTTGTATTCTTTTTCTAAAATATATATTTTGAATAAAACATATATCTGATTGAAAAGTGAAATGAGGTTAGATTTTAAAAAATAATTCTTATTATCTTAAGAAAAAAAATGGAAAAAAATTGTACTAATACATGAATAAGTAATGAATATATAGATTATATGAAAATTTATTTATTTTTATGATATATAGATCAAATTATTTCATCAATGGAATCATAATTAAGAAGAAACTTGATAAATGATTAAATTGTTGCGATTAACTATTAATACTTTGTAACGTTTAATCATACTTCCCATAAAAGAGAATGAAATTACAGGAATATTAAAATATAATGAAAATAAGTATATTTTTGGTATAACATGTAAATTTATACACCTCATAAATTAATTGGGGTATATAATGAAACATGTGTCTCAAGGATGTGATCTTAGTACAAAATTACTTAATCGATTTTTTATCTTATAAAACATAAATCCTGGGGAAGAGAGATCATAAAATTGATTTGTGAATAACCATATAGTAAATGATAATAGTAATATAATATATTCATGGGAAGTATATACACCACATAAAATAAATTTTTGTTATGAATAAGAATAAATCTAATACAAGTAAAAGTGTGATGAGAAAACCTTTAGTACATCAGTGAAATTAGAATGGTGATCCCTATGAATGAACAAAATTAGGTAAAGAATTAAATATAATTAAATAAAGGAAAGTAATGGTATAAAATTTCATAGGTTATTATATTAACAATAGATAATAAGTGAGTGGAAATATGGTATATATCTCTCGGAAATAAAAAGTGAGACGAAATTCCATTACCTTATGTCATGACATTATTCGTACTCATTCAAAACTCATGTATAATAAATAAAAGTTCATTATAAATCCAATATAGACCCATATTATTATACATAATACCATATATTTTCTATTTATGAATTTTAATTACCCATTTACTAACATCTCAATGTTATTGTAACATTTAGGGTAATATTTGCTTTATTTTTCAAATATGTTTTGTCATGTTATTCTTGATCCTATTATGTAGATCATTATTTAATTATTTAACAAAATAAATAAATTATATATCATATATATTCAGTATGTATATATTTATAATAACTTATAAAATATAGAAATACGAAATGGTATACACTGTTTATTGAGACAGTCTGTCGTACATACGCATGAATGTTTCTTCCTTTTTATTATCATATAGAAAGAGTAAAAGTAAATGAAATATGTGAATATATATATATACCATTATATCTTAATTATTATGTGATATATATCATATATGTTTACTAAAAACATCTTTAGTATATTCAATGTAATTTTTGATTGAATCCTATCGCTTTGGGGAGGCAGTAGTCCACACATCCAAAAACGATGATATTTTATTTACACAAAATAGAATGCTTGAAGATATGTTTTATATAAAAATTACTGAAGTATAAAGATGTTATATATATCATATATAAACATATTTTCCATCATAATTCCCACCAATGATATGTTTTAATGATACAACCTACAACATCCTTTTGAAAATAGTGTGATAAAGTGAGGGAGAGGGTGTTTTCCCTTTTACAGAGGATGAGTAGTGGAATTCTTGAAAATATAAAAAGGTAAACACTATTGAGCAGTCTCATTTAAATAATTTTCCTCCAATAGTTATTTTAATTCGATCCAATCTGAGACTTGGTCGGAATGTGTCAAGCCAGCAGATTTTGGATATGTTTCAAGGTAATTTGGGTACTTAAGATTAAAATTTAAACATTAAGTAATCATTTTTAACTTAATTAATGTAATAAATTATAATTACTTATATAAATATTTTTGGTCAGAAAGTATTTTTTAAAAATTAGACATTATAATCTATGTTGATTCATAATATGGAACCCATTTTTCAAAATTCCAATCATATAAGCTGTATAAATTATTTTAAATTCAAAACCCCTTACGGGACTTCAAAGCGGGTTTTTGAAATAAAAAATTTCAAAAGATTTCTGTATTTTTAAATATAAATTTAATTTGAAATTATTTTCATTTAACTGAATTAGTTGCATAAATGTTAAATTTATCTTGTTATACATAAAAAATTAATAACATTATTTAAATACAAAAATTAATAAGAAAAAATAGAAATTTTAAACTAAAATTTATTATTATTAAATATTCAGAAAAATGTTAATATTTTCATGTAAATACAAAAAAATTCCCCTAAATTATGTTTTTATATTTTTCTTCAAAAAATGGTTTATTTTGTAAAAAAATTATTATAAAATTGTAAAAACTGATATTTAAAATTGGTTCTCCATTATAAGTTTATAAAAAAAATAATAAAAATACATAGTTTTATTCATAAAATTGGATTTTTTATTAGTATATACCTATACAATCTATTGGATGTGTATAAAAAATACATGTTAAATATATAATATATAAATATTTTTGAAAACATTACCAAAACGTTTTTTGATTAATTTATTGATTGAAATATTATTTTCATAAAGAAAATTAGTTTTGTTTGAAAATTAAATTTTTATTCTCACCATGTTATTTCATTCCCTTATCATAATTGATAATCAAATGATTAATTTACATGTAATATCATCACATTCAATTAATATTATTCTTAACATACATTCCAACAAATAGTTGGTACTTGTAATAAAATTTTAATAATATTATTAACAATATATTGTAGTTCATCAAAATCTAAACATTGCATGTAACAAAATCTATCAAAAGGACTCATCATTGTGTGTAACACTAGCCGAAAATAGTATTTCATATACCAACAGTCAATTCATATAATCCATGTAGCTGAAGATTAACTTGGTGATGAATATAATGCAATCTAATCTTATTTATTTAATATAAAAAAAGATTCATTTGGTGTTAAAAAATATTTAAACGGTTCAATTTAATTGAAAAAAAATTCGGATTATATCGGGGTGTTATAGAGAAGAACCCAAAAAAGTTTCTTATGCCTTTATTTTAATTTTTTTATATTCAATTATCTCTTAAAAAAAATAAATAATTGACACTAATGGGATCAAATATAATTTTGCGTTAGGAGAGGGAAGTGGTTTGATGAATGTTTTATCATTCGTATTCACTGCATTATAAAGTTGAGATCTGTGGATCGGAAAGAGTTAAAATAGCATGGGCTAGGTAACAAAATTTTTCCTGATCAGTGAAAAAATGTGTTTCTCTAATGAGTTTTATTTTCATACAATTAATATTGATTTATAATGTTGAAAGGATTGAAACATTTACAATTTAAAAAGGTTAATTTCTGTTTTATAAACATTATTAAAATCATAAGTGAATCTATCACCGCCATCACAATGGTCAAAATAATCCAAGAAAGATTATTTTCGACCACAATAATTTACCGGGAATTGAAAATATATCTTTATTTTAATAATTGTTCTCCATGAATTACATAATGAATATATTGAGGATGTGGAGGAAACCCATGACCTTATGACTCCACATGGTTTTGATATAGGGTCTCAATTGTAAAAAATGATGACATAGTAACCATGGAAAGTTATTCAATGTAATGACACAAGATTTAAATTAGGACAAATGTGTTTAATATATTTGTTCACACATAACAAAAAAAAGAAAACAAAACAAATTATACAAGAATTAAAATTATGGAGTTTAATTTGAAGGAAAATATATAGATTTTTTCTCAAATATATATAAGTAATAATAATTTTTATTTCATTATTAATGGACATGTAATATTCAATTGCATCCTTATTGTAATCCCCTTGGTGCTCAAGTGGGGATTCCCTAGGAGGCTATAGCCGTGAGCCCAGTCCCTCCCCCACTCGAGGGGGAGGGACTCCCTTATCTCTCCATAGCCTTCAGACCTTACTTCTCGTCTTTTTCAAATCCAGAATTTCATCCCACTTTCCCCACCCTCGACCTCAGCCCCAAAGTCCCAAATATTCATGGTGGTTGCCCAAAATTTTCATTATCTCCCTCAGAATTCAACGAATCCTCGAATCACATGAATATTATATTGTTGTATTCCTTCAGGCATCATCATCCTTCAGTTGAAAATTTTGAAAAATTAGTATTCACGTCCTGGGGTTTGCAAGACAGAACGGTTGTGGGGCTCTTTAACAAGTGGCCCATGATGATTCATTTCTCATTGGAGGAAGACCTAATCATAGTCTGGTCCTATCCTCCTTATGTATACAATGGATCTTGATTCTACCATTCTTGTTGGTCCTATGATTTCTACATGAGACTTGACACCCTTTCTATGGTTGTGTGCATTAGTCTTCCCAAACACCCCCTTCCCTTAAAAAATATAGCTTTAATTCGTATTCTTGGTAATAAGATTGGCCGATTCCTGTGTTCGGATACAATATATGAATATGTGTGTCTCTCCATCTCCCCACACTTTTTTGATTAGGTGGATACTTCCAAACCTCCTGTAGACTGTATGTGGATCACCATCGGAGAAGAATTCCAGTGAAAACAACCAGTGGTTTTTGAATCTTGGACAGAATTATGTGTTTCATGTCGTCACTTTCGGCATTAATCCACTGCTTGTTGGAAGAGTCACTCGATTCACCCTGGGGTGCTAAGGGATGTTCCAAAAAATGGGTCAGTATTTCCTTTAGTTCATGCAGTTGAGAACTTGGGTTATAAGAAATCACAGACGAATTGTCATCACCATAAAGAAAAAGGACCTAAAGATTTCGTGGTTACTGATATCTTTAATACCTGGAAGCATTTTTTGTTCGTCAACCATCAAGAATGACTGGTTATGAGAGGAGACTATCTGTTTTTTCCTTTGGTTTTTCCTTCATTTCTGGAAACTGTGAAGAATGGAGGCTTGTTAATTGGCCATGATGGTGGCTCAGGTTCCAGTCTCAAGATAGTTAATGTGCATCCAGTGCCAAGGTCTCTAACTATGGTTACGACAGACCATAATAATTCAGTCCCTCAAAATATATGATCGATGGAAAATAATGAAGTTCAAGTTTTCTATGATCATGCCCCTGACCATTTAAGTGTGGCTGAGGTGACAAGTAATGAAGGATCTATAAGAATCAAGGGGACCAAAGCTACAGAGGATGGAGCAAATACAGTGACTATGCCCAAACCAGAAAATGATCAAGAAACCATCAGTCTTGTTAACTGTTTTGAAGGATTGATGGAGGAAGGTCTAGTTCAGGATCTAGGAACATACCTGATATACAGTGGAGGTATGAAGGCTAACCTCCCGGTTTAGGCCATGGGGACTACTTCAGATGTGGGCTCACCATTGCAAGTGAAGTTTCCCTCGGGTGTTCAAGGTCTCTTGGAGGGTGAGAATGAAGATGACGACTCCAATCAATTTTCTATTAGCAGTGAGGAGGGAGCAAGAATTAGAGGTCTCCATACCCTAAGGAAGAAGAAGCATCAGAAGGGGTACTGTGACTTGGGGAGCATCATTGTTACTAAAGGGAATGGATCTAAAGGGAGGAAGGAATACTCCCTACTGCCTAAGAAGATGAAAACAAGAGAAGCTAGTAAAGAAATGGAAAAGGACTATTAACCAAAAATTCAAGATTTGGAATGTTCTAACCGAATAAGTGGAAAGCTTAAATCTCATTGTGGAGACATCCAGGGGTGGGTGGTGTAGTAGAAAAAAGGAAGGATAGAAGAATCAATATCATTACTTAATTCTTCATTCCAATTAAGAAATGCATGAAAAGGATATAAAACTTAATACCTTAATGGTGGATGTAGAAAGATTCCTAGAAAGAAATGTTAAAATGGAAGTTATTAAGGAACAAACTAACTAGATCAAGCACCAAGAATTTATTTTTTCACGGGGTATCAATGCATGAAATATCAATGTGGACAAATATATCCAGACATAGAACAAGCTAGCTACCCACCTTGAAGACTTAATCCAGGATGATCCGAGCATGAAGGTTGAAGCACTTCCATTGGGATTATATAAGGTATATTGTTATAACAATCATAGTCATTATTTAAATGATTTATGATATCCTTTAGTGATGGATAATCATCTGATTTGATTGTACCTGTTTGGTTTCTCAATTTTCTGCAAATTTGATTTTATAAAAATTTAATTTTCAGGTAGTAAAATTCAAGTAGTGTATTTAAATAACAAGTACAATCATTTTATGACAATAAAAATATTTTATTAAAATATTACTTTTCCAAGTGCTATGGAAATTATTATATTAATAATAAATAGTTTTTCAAATATAATTTATTTATAAAATAGAAAATGATTTTTTTCACATTCATCCTATTGATATTACCTATAAATTAATAAATTCACTATAGGCTTTATGGAAATAGGTTTCTTAAAATTTATTTTTTGTATTATGAAATCTTATATTACAATTTATTTTTATTGATTTTTGAAATCAAATCATATAATAAGAATTTAAAATTTTTTAATATAATTTTCAAATTACCAGAAGGGTTAATTACATTTTTTGTCACAATGTTATGTAATCAAGATAAATATTACTTACCATAGCTGATATTTTATTTTTTAATGAACTATACATTTCAAAATATTATGTATATTTTAATTAAAATGTACTATTTTATGAATATAATAATATGTTATACATATATAAAAATATATTAATAATAGTAGAACCAATTAGTAATTTTAAAAGACATTAAGAACAAAAAACAATAAAAATACTACCTAAGTACAAAATTGTATTGCAAAGCATTATATTTTTTTATTTAAATTTAAATTTTATCACATATAGAGATTTAATTTGTTTAAATGTTGTAAAATTAATATTTACAATGTCTATAATTTCTAACAAGGGTCTTCATATATTTTGAGACACAAAATAATTTCCATTATTAACATTTAATAAACATTACTAAGGGTTAAAAGGGTAATTTAGCTTGGATTGAATTTTACTAATTGAAGTTGACACAAATTCATTCTAGAATATATTTTTAAGTTGGAAAGTCATACCTTTTTTTTAATTGAAAAAATTCTCCAAAAAATTAACCTAACTCATAAAAATATACCAAACCACTAATTTTTAATATTCACACCCCTTACATAATTTTATCTTGAATGAAATATTAATATTTTCACATATAAAAGAATCTTACTAGAACCCATTATTGAATCCCTTTATACCCTAATGGAATTGTTTTTTATTTAAAAAATCTCTTACCCCATTAAAACATTATATGAATTTATTGCCATTCATTTAAGTTGACCAATGATTTAAGAATCTAATTTCAAGGGTAAGGGCTCTCCACCAACTCATTTTTATTATTATAATTATTTTCATGCAATCCATTTTATTTTCAACATATTACGCTATAATGAAATCATAATAAAAAATTAAATATTCAAATGAATATCTATATATGATATATTACCATTATCTCTAATTAAACTCATTCCATAATCCTTTTTTATCTTCCTTATTCATACAAAATCATTCCTTAATTTTCCGTGTCACATTTCCATATTTTATACCATTTCATTTACATGTTATTATTATCCCATATATTAATAATACAATCAAAAAATTAAAATTGATTAACTATTGATAGTAAATTACACATTTTGGTAATGGTATGTGGATTCTCAGGCTATCCCATGACATATTTAGGTAGTTGGAGGAGTTTATAGGATGCTCAGGGAGGTTTTATAGTGTTTTGAGATGCACAATTAAAATAGCTAGATTATTATAGTATTATAGTAGAGTATAATTTTTTTATCTATGTTATCTCATGTGTGGAAAATGTCTTATGTCATGTTTTCAGCTGAGGTGCATGGAATCCATGGAGATGACACTGTAAGAAGTGGATTTATCATGATTGTTTCTAGTGAGAGGATCATTTTTTGTGAAATTTTTTTTACAAACAATAAATATATTTAGGGTATATGATATGTAAGACCATATATTTTAAAATATAAATATTTATTTTATGTTTTACATAGGGATAGTTTCAACCTATATAAACATTTATCCTTGGGTGATTCTATCCAATCTTCATTCATTGTTCTTAATATGTGGTAAAACCCCAGAGACAATAGAGGACATATTGGGTTTTTTTCACTTCGCATTGGAATGAAGTGAGATAATAATGTATCATTGAGATAATGGATCCTTTTTTGTAACACAATTTATATTCCATATGATGGAATTTTAATATTTATATTTATATTTGTTGGATGGTAAGGGTCTATGAAATATAATAATATTCAGAATATTTTAAATTTATATTGATAGGGAGCGATCACATGTTTTAATAATTTGTAACGTGTTATTGGTGATATTATTCCATGTTATTGAATTTCAAAAAATAATTACTACTGAATGCCTTGATTGTCCTATAGATGATATGAGTTGATACCCCAGTTATGTTTTTGTATGATTGTGCCCTGAATAAACGATTAATAAACGTGTATATGGATAAAAAAAATAGTTTCCACTGAATATGGTTTGTGTGTTAATATTAATTCTCATAAAAGAAGTTATGTGATGAAGTAGCTAGAATAAATTGTGGATGTAGGTATGTATTGTTGTAATTTGTCATTATTCCTGTTGTGTTGCCTATGATATTTGACCTATTATGTAGTGAGGAGGGTGACTACATAGCCCGAGTGATATGTGGGCTTGTGATGTGAATGTTAGATTTCATGGATGAGATGCAGGAATACTCTGTGTGGTTGTGGCACATCGTTTTGTGACAAGTGGTGGTGATGTTGTGTTTATTTGTTGTCTTCTGTATTCATATTTTTTCATATAGAATTGTTTCAGGATAACGGTGTGGTTGTGTGGTGTTTGTGGCATACAAATGTTATAGATAATTGTGGTTTTTATTTTATAGGATATGGAATGTGGTTGTGGTGGAGAGTTGTTTAGTTGGTGTGGTATGGTTATGACGGCAGATGTGACATGGGGGGTTGTTTTGGGTTGTTTTTTTTAGTTTCCCAATTATCAATAGAATAATTTTTCATGATAAAATGAAATAAAATTGTCTTGTAAATAAATGAGATGGGATGCAAATGGATGTGTTCTCAATTTCATAAATGAACTGAACACTAAATGAATGGGGAGACGTGAAACAATAAATTATAGTGGAAAATGTTGTCTTTATTGAGTGGTGGTGGTGTGGATTTATATATATATATATATATATATATATTGTTTATAGTGGTTGTGATGACCGATGAGTGATGTGATGTGGGTGATGAGTTTTGTGCTAGTGCATTTGATGTGAACCAATATGATTGGTGTTGTTTGTAATTTTTATATCTTGTAATTTATATTAATTTTATACAGTCCCACTATAGTTAGACCGCCTTAACACTTCTCATTGGTTCTGGGTTCTTGGTGTTTTCCATATATCCCAGATGGCAATGAAAAATATTGATGGATACCCCCAATTCCCTCTCATAATTTAGTAGTTGTGATGATATAGATTGGTGATGGAGATTACATAGCAGTGGTGTCCCAATTGTTTTATTGTTAAATGTGGTTCAATGAGGTAATAATTTGATGTGATATGTGGATGGGGTCATGCATCCTAGAGGGTGGTAATGTGGTTGATGTCCTTTATTTTAATGATAACCTATTTATCTTACTATAAGATAATAAGTGTTGTGATAGAACCATGTTCTTCATGTAAGATGTCATGTGATAATACCTTATTCTAGAACAAGATGTTAGTGCCCTCAATGGTGGGTAGGTTTGGAAGAATCCAAACCTATATAAGATATGGACTAGGTATGTTCACTTGAAATTTGATGTGATGTGGTTCTAAGGTGACATTCATGGAAGGGATGGGAGCATTGGAAATTCGATGTTATGGTATGAGAGTTAAAATTTAGTAAGGATAAAATACAGGGGAACCATTATTTATTTTGATCCCAATGATATATTTCTATATTGGATACATGATCATGTGATAGAACCATCGTATGAAAAGAATTGTTAGTTGATTATTAATGTTCTTATTGGTTATAAATTGTGTTTAGTGCAGTATTCCATGGTGTCTTAAAATCTTCACTTAACATAGTGGGTGTGAACCGACTCGGTATACTTATATGATAACCCTATGTAAATAATATATTTTATCATTTTATTGGAGGACAATGGGAAATGACAAATACATTACTAGCATGTGTTTTGCAATTTTTCTTGAGTCACTATGATATAAAATTTCATTTGGAACATTACTTTAGAGACTTTTATTCATAATGGTTTATTCAAAGCCATGCATTTTTTGATGGATTAGGGTTTACTTTTAAAATATATTCTAGAGTTTTTCGGTGTATTTTTATTCTATCTCCCAATCCTATTTTATTTATATAGGGATAGTACTTCCATATGTGATATTTTAATTCCCACAATGATGGTATAAGGCCCCAACCTAAAATCATTATATAATCTTGAGTTAAATCAAGAATTCACATTGATGATCTTTTCAGATTTAGATTTTTAGATAATTAAACCATAACTATTACATATCATCATGAATATTACATGTAGACACTACTAATAAGAATCCATTTTTTTACTACATAATAACTCTTAAAAATGAAACATGTCTTGTTTCATGTTTTAGACAGCATGAATTTTCTTTGATCTCATCCTTAACCCGATTTAATTTTATGTCCTGTGAAAAACATTTCAAAAATGTTGGATGAGATAAAATCTCAATAAGGGATACACAAAGAAGGGAAACTGTTAGTTTTTCAAAACAACAAGTAATGCATGAATACTTTATCATAACTAATAATTTTAACCATTATGAAGTTGTAAATACTCTTCACTGAATAAAAGATCATTTATTAACCTTTTGTAAACAAAATATTACTATAAAAACCATATAAAGCACACAGAACATATAAATGTAACTTGGGACATAAGAATACATAAATGGAATAAAAAAATAGTTTACATCCACAAATATCACTAAATAGAATATCCATACAGATGACTTACATACCCAATGCATTGGAGGTTATAACAAAACCACATGTCCTTGTTTATCATGGCAGCACCCATCATTTGGTTTATCACATAACCACCTGTCAAATTTCCAAGTACAATTATAAATTCATAACACATAAAATATTAAAATTATAAACATTTAACTAATAACATTTCATTTTCAATCACAATAAATCATTTTGAGATATTGAAAAAATCAATGTTTTATCAAACAATTTTCAAAACCATTTAAAACATTTAATAAAGAGATTTTTGAATCAAAGTGTCCCATACCACTTTGAAACATTTAAAAGAATTAAAAATTTTGAACATTAATTAACATATATATAAATCCTTAAAAACATTTTGATATCATGATATAATATGTCCAAGTGCAATATAAAAACCATATAAATGTGAATTGGTGTATAAAAACAAATAAGTTTCAATTGAATCTAAATCAAGACAATGTCCCTTGCAAAGATCATTTACTTAGAATAACGATAAACTAACAACATAATTATGCATGAAAATTAAGAATACACCCAATATAATTGTATATAATGTTTAAAATAATCAAAGGTCATCCACACATATCCATATATTGACATAATAAAGAATTAGAATTATAACCCAAAATAATTTAAATTGGGTTAAGAAGTTATCTTACAGAAATTCGACAGCCTAACGATGTCACATTAAAATTATGAAAATGTGTTTATGAGAGGGAAAATGGTATCTCATCACTTGGACAAAAAATTTAAATCAATAAGGATATATAAGAACATATCCTAACATAATAAGAATTAAATTAAAATACATTAAAAAAAAGTCTTTTAAAAAGAGGAGGGTGAAATGTTCCATTATCGATTTGGTAACTTACAAAACATACACCACATGAAAGAACAATCATAAAATGAAGATGTAATTACCAATAAATTTAATTATATTAAAAATATAATACAATTATGGTCAGTTCATATATCACAAAAACGGAGATAGTGGCAAATATAGAATGAATCTCATAGGAATAAAAAGTGAGATGAAAACCCCCTACCACATTTTAACCAATCGAGTCGTAAGACCAAAAGTTAATAACTACCAAATGAATCATAAAATACCATGAATATAAAGAGAATCATGATATTTTATATCAAATGTAAATACCCAATACACAAAAATCAATAAATAAGCGGCGAACAATGGAAATCTCATGGAATTAAAAGTGAGATAAGAAACCCCTTACCCCAAGTCCAACTTGTCTTGTATGTTTCTTGTTAATCTTGAATAATAAACTTATGTTAATTTATTCTTTCATAATAAACTTTTTTAATTTTTTTTATTCCTTTTATATCACTGATTATCTTGATATAGTAATTAGTTAATTATTTGAGTTTATATCTATCATTTTGTTGATATTCGTAATTTGAGTAAAAAATGAACTTGTTTTAATTACAAATTGTCTATGTGGTAAAAAGTATATTATCTTCAGAGTCACATTAACTATTTAAATATAAAATATATTATATATATCCAGTATATATAAGTATTTATAATATTACATAACATTGTAGATAAGAAATTAAATGCATCGTTCATGGAGAAGGTAAGTCGTACGTACACATGAATGCTACATTCATTTCTATTTAATATTTTAGTGGATTGAAAAAATGACACATAGATTTATTATTATTCCAGTATAACATAATATATAATTTCTTTAACTCCATCCTTCATACGTCCCACTTATAGAAAGAACGAATCATATCACTTTGTGGGGCGGTGGTCCACACTTCCTCAAATGAAATTTTCGCTTTTACCAATTATGGAAACCAAAAGGTATGATATAAATGAAAAATAAAGAAGTATAGAGACAATATAAATATAATATATTTCAAATATAAATACATTATCATCATAATGTCTACCATAATAGGTGATAGGAGAAGATTGATCAATAATTTTTTCATGAGGTAGAAATTCGCCATCTACAGAAATAACATGTTTTTTACCCATTAGATAGAGGTGTCTGTAAGTGTAGTTTGAATCCGTCTCATAAGAAAAATATAATAATTATAGGATACTGATATTTTTATTAATTAAATGAATAAAAGGAGTTAAGGTGTTGGAGAATTAAAATAAAATAAATGAACTTAAAATAAGATGATCCAATTAAATCAGGTAACTCCCTTTGGTTTGAAACAAAAGGAATTCTTGAAGTGCCTTCTTCCTAAGGTAAGTTTTCAAACTAGAAGTTATGGATGTTAAGATATTATTTGGGAAGAGTTTTTCTGAGATAAGGGGCTTGAGAGGTGTGAGAAATGGGTTAGAGATGAGGGATTTTTATAAGGGGGAGGATGGGCTCTTTATGAATGTTTGGAAATATTATTTTATTATATAATGATTTTCGGTTTCTAAATGTCCAAAACTCATTAAAGTAGATGATAATAAGACTCATGTTCGAAATAAATTCATCCAATAAGAATTGGATAGGTTTTAGATATTTATTTAATATTTATAATCTTATTTATTCTAATCATTCATTAATGAGGTTAACACTGCATCATTATTGGGTCATAAATAATTTTATTTGTTTGATGTCTAAAAATTATACATGTAATTCCATGATGTATAAAATATTTTTATCATTATAATGAATATTTATAGTAAAATATATCAATAATATAACCCAGATTAATTTTTTTAACAAAACAATACATGTTTCTGATATTTTTATTTTTAATTTAAATAAAAAGTTATTAATGTCATTATCGTACCCCAATTGCATTAAAAGCCCAAAAGACTCACCCCAATGATTGTCTTGGTCGGTCATTACTCATCCAATATGGTTAGGACAAGTGTTAAGGAATTTTTATATTATTATATTGTTATTTTTTCCTTGAATTACAATATTTACCTTTAACTGCAGTAAATAAAAGTCAATAGTTATTATTTATTAAATATTATTTTCATATTATTTAATAAAATTATAGTTAATAATAACATCCATGTTTATAAGATTTTCTGAATTCAATTCATATAAGTGGTAATTTTTCATTTAAATTAAAAATTCAACTTTTCAAAAACTACTCATGGTTTTCACTATTCGTCAAAAAATGATGTTTTTCAGAAAAGTACACAAAATTCATCCTAAGATATATTTGATATTATGAATTATAAAATTATTTATATTTTACCAAATTTAAAACATATAAGTTTTATTAATTAATTAAAAAAAATTTCCTTCTATCAAAACAAAAAGTGTGTTTTTAATAAATAATAACTATCCAAAGATTGACACTTGTTTATGTCCAAATTCAAAGTGAAAGTACTTACAATGACCAAAATTGGATTAAATGGTAAAAATATAATCAAATTAAACATTAAAATAATTTAAAAAATAATCTAACTATATAAATAAATTATATTAAAAGTCAGTTTTGAATTAAAATACAGTATTTTTCACAATTTATTAAAAATGAACTTTATCTAAAAAATACCAAAAATTTACCCCAAGTAAATTTTGATGTCCTGAATCTAAGGAAAAATTTTATTTTGTCAAATAGAACATATATAAGTGACCAAAAACTATATTTCAAAAGGGTTCATTATTAAGATGTTGTAAATCGACCCTTTAAAGAATATTAGAGTATTTATTCATAAAATTGGATTCATTTACATTTTCCTCTTGTAAAATTTATTGGATAAAAGTAAAAACATTTAACAAACATATATAATCATATTATAGTTAGTTCTATTCATTACCGCCAATACAATAACTATACGTTAACAACTATTTAAATTAATAATATTATTATAATATTTTTCTGTATATCTCAACCTTTTGTGAGATGTATGTTTTCAAAGAATCCCATTGTGGTCTATTAGGTAGGCCATTGATCATAGCATCCCCTTTAATGTAAAACTATTCATTAATTTAAAAATATAAATAAAATAAAAAATTCCACATTCTTTGTTTTCCTAGGATGTTACATCCTTCCTCCCTTTTGGAAATTGTGTCCTCGCAATTTCCAAATTGGGATTGGAAACATCATTGAATGCACCACATCAAAAAAAGAGTAAGTAAAACTATAACTTTAAAAGAAAGAGAGATATGTAAAATGGTCACCCAAGATAACCCATTCTGGGATTCTAGGAAAACATGTATGTGGAGGACAAACTAAGTGTCTTTTCTCATAGATAGTAATAGAAAACATTATTAGAAGAGAGTTGACCACTAGAAAATCACAATCTTGTGATGGGTTAAACGGTTTATGATTCCCCAGTAAAAAAAGTTAATAGAAATTGTTTTTTACGTTACTTTTAATAAAGGTGAGGAATTTATTTATGATCTTAACTAAAAATATAAGGATACATACTCACTTATCATGTATACTTTAAATAATTACTAAATTACTACAACAAAAACATATATTCTCCAAGTGATGAGCATTCTAGATGACTTAGTCACACTTGAAGCACTAGAATCAACTTCTAGAGTATCACATAATCTAACAAAGATGAAATATATTTCCACCATATTGATAAATCACCCAGAACCAAAAAGGTTAGTACATGATCAAATAATCCCAAAAAAGGATAATCTTTTTAAAAAATAGTGTTCTTAATCTCCAAAAATAAACAAATAGTACCCAAAGTTCCACAAAGACCATTCAATATACAATTGACCTTAAATTCCTTCAAAAAATGAAAAATATGATTGAAACCCAAAATTTAGATGGATTTAATCACATAGTCTTCCACAGTAATTTATAACATTTATCTCCAAATAAAATAAACTACTCTTAAATTCTCATACTGAAGTGTAATTAACCTAGTCAAATATTCTCAAAGATAGGTTAATCATTTCCTGAAATAACCCAATATACTTTTAAGTCCATTATAAAAACATATATTCTTCTAATATAAAATTCCACTATTACTCCTCAATTGAAATCTCAAAATATTCTATTTTCAATAGGCATATATTATTTCCCTAAAATAGAGAACATCTTCCAAAATAACCTTTCTCACTTAATCCCCAAATCATTTTCCTACACTATGGATATCCATTTGACAAAACATAAGTTCCCAAAATCAACTTATTCTTGATCCATATAATCATTTAACTAAAAATAATAAGTTATACTGACCAGGGACTTCATTTAGGCTAGTGGTAGATGATGCACCCTTGTCGCCCTTCAGTTGTTGGTGCGATTCTTGTGACCTTTGCGGATGTGACGAGTTGTCACCCATCTTATGAATAGTCCATTTTATGAAACTCAAAAATAACCCTAAATTTTTTTAACCTCAAACGTTTGATTATACCTTTATATTTTATCCCAATATATTAATACCTCTACATATTATATTTTTTTCACCTCCATTTGATAAAATAAAACTATTTATAATTTAAATAACATCATAACATTATCATGGTGTCCTTATGGTTTCATCATCATTTTGAACATGTGGGTAGAAGCTCCATCCATTGCAACAATGATTTAGAGATCCTTCAAAATAATTTTCTTCCTTCATCAAAATGCACCATGTACAACATGGGTCATATGGGTGTTCGCAGAAAAATAGTTTTGGAAAATAATCATGTATGAAATATAATTTCATAACATCTGATAAAAAATGATTTTTATAAAACAGTCGGACCAAGTGTGAGTTGAACTAATCAATCTATGGTCGTTTTAAAATACCATAAGTATGTGTTGAGATACTATATTGTCAAATAAAATATAAATAGGTTTCACATGGTTCTACTTCTTCTACACCTTTTTCAAAATCATAACATTCTACAAATTCTTGTGATAAGGTAAAATATTTAAAAATTCTTTGATAATATTTAAATTTCTTGAAAATATAAGAATATTGATAAAATATGATTTGATTAAATAAATTCCATGACCCATGATGATATCAAGGTATAGTGGAGGTGTTTGATATCTTAAACAACTACTATAAAGTGAGTTGTATGCTAGAAAAAGTTTCAAAATCATCTGAACATGACTTTGTTAAAATTATTTCAAGCATGTCATTAAGAAGAGATAGTAATTTTGATTGAGATCCTCCTCCTTCCATCAGTAATAGAATTTCCTTGATCTGAAAATGTTATAAAAAAAGTATTGAGCTAAAATAATAGACAAGGGGACTAACCATGTGTTTAACGAAAGCACCTAATCCATAAAGTTGCCTAAACCGACCTCTAATACCAACTATAAGGCCCCATCCTGGAATCCTTATATAATCTTCAGTTAAATCAAGAATTCACTATAAGGATATTTTTAGGTTTAGTGTCTTTGATAATTAGGCCATAACTATTACATATCTACTTGAATATTACACATTGAAACTACTACTCAGTATCCATTTTTTCATAAAAAATAACCCTTAAAAAAGCATGTCTATTTCCATGTTTTAGACAACATGACATTTCCATGATCCCATCCTTGACCCTATTCCACTTTATGTCCTGTTAAAAAATTTTCAAAAACATGGGATGTGAAAAAATCTCACAAAGGGATAAATAAATATGGGAACATATTTGTTTCTTAAAACAACATGTAAACCAAGAATACATTATCATAAGTAATAATTTTCACCTTTATAAAGTAGTAAATACTCTTCACTGAATAAATGATCCCTTATTATCCTTTTGTAAAAAAAATATTACTATAAAACTCAATGAAATCACACAAAATATATAAAATTAAGATGAAATATAAACATACTTAAATGGAATAACCATATGGTCAACTTCCAAACATATCACTAAATGGAATAGCCATATGGCCGACTTCCGTACCCAATTCATTGGAGGCTATAAACTAACCACCCTTCCGGGTTTATCATGACACCACTCATCATTTGGTATATCAATTAAGAACCTGTAAAATTTCTAAGTACCATTATAAAATTCTAACACATAAAATATTGAAAATATAAGCATTTCACTAATAAAATTTCATTTGTAATCACAAGAAATCATTTTAATATATTGTCAGAATCGATGCTTTTTCAAACCATTTTCAATCCAATTTAAAACATTTAATTAAGATATTTTTGAATCAAAGTGTACCTCAAAATGTTGAAACTTTTAATGTAATTATCATTTTTTAAAAATAACGCCCATATAAATAAATCCTTAATACAATTTTTAAAACAAGGTCATTAATGAGAAATATTTATATGAATAAATATTTAAAACATTTAATATTATATTTTATTTAAAGAGTTCCTAACAAAATGAGAGACGCATGAATACAAATAATTGAGGAATAACATTAATAAAAGCTTATAATATCATTATTGTAAAGAGATTCATGATATATTATGTCATGTGGATGTATACACACCATATAAAAGTAAATTGGTGTATAAAAAATTAATAAGTTTCAATTGAATGTAAATTGAGACAAAGTACCTTGATAATATCATATCCTTAGATTAAGGATAAATAAATGACATAATTATGTGTGAAAAATAATAATACACCAAATATAAGTGGATATAAGTTGTAAAATAATCAGTGTTCATTCACACATATTTATATAACTACATAATAAATAAGTATAAGTTTAACCCCAAATAATTGAAATTCGGTTATGAACATCTCTTACAGAAATTCGACAGCCTAACGACATCACTTTAAAATTATGAAAATGAGATTACGTGAGAGAAAAGGGTATCTCATCAATTAGACATAAAATATATAGCAATAAGGATATATATAAGAACACATCCCAACATTAGAATATGTAAATTAAAAGAAATAAAAAAAATAATTCTTTTAAAAAGATGAGGGTGAGTGGTTCCCTTATCTATTTGGTAACTTACGAAACATACACCACATGAAAGAAGGATCATACAATGAAGATTTAATTAACCACAAATTATATTGTATTAAATAAGAATACAATCATGGGAAGTATATATTCCACATTAAAGAATTTAGTGGCTAATATAGCATGAATCTCACGGGAATAAAAAATGAGATGAAAACCCTAGCCACGTTGTACTCAATTGAGTCCTATTAACAAAAGTTAATAACCACCAAATGAATCATAGAATACCAGGAATATTAATTGAATCGTGATATTATATATCAAATTTCAGTACAAAATACACCACATGCAATAAATAAGTGGTGAATAGTTGAAATCTCAAGGAAATAAAAGTGAGATATGAAACCACTTACCTCATGTCCGACTTGTCTTGTATGTTCATTTTTCTTCTTGAATAATAAACATAAGTTGTTTTTTAATTTATTAAGAAATTTTTAAGGTTTTATTATTCCCCTTATTTTACTTATTATCTTTCTATAGCAATTATTTAATTATTAGAGTTCATATAGAACATTTTGTCGATGACCGAACATGAGTCAAAAATGAACTTGTTATAATTAAAAAATGTCCTTGTGGTCAAACTTCTATTATATGTAGACTCACATTCATTATTTAAATATCATACATATCATAAATATACAGTATATATATCTATTTATTATATTATATAACTTTGGAGATAGGAAATGAAATGCACTATTCATAGAGACAGTAAGCTATATGTACACATGAACGCTACTTTAATTTCTATTTAATATTTTAATGGACTGAAAAAAATAACGATACATAGGAATATTAAAATTAAAGTATAATATAATATATAATTTCAGAAATTCCATCCTTTATACTTCCCACATATGGCATGAACGTGCCACATCACTTTGAGGGGGCGGTAGTCTGCACTTTATCAAATGAAATTATTGCTTTTAATCATTATGGAAACCATAAAATTATGCAATAAATGAAAAATACAGAAGTAAAGAGGAAATCTATATATAATATATTTCACATATCAACACAGTTCCATCATAATGGCCACTATAATAGGTGGTAGAAAAATATTCAACAATCATCATTTCGTGAGGCAGTAGTTCGCCATCCACAAAAACAATATGTTCTTTACCCATTAGATTGAGGTGTGTGTAAGTGTTGTTTGAATCCTTCTCATAAAAAATGTATATTTAGGATAATTTTTCTATTATAAAATTATGAAATAAAAATAGTTAATGGGTTTTATAAGTAAAATAAAATAAAATAACTTAAGATATGATGTTACATTTAAATTGACTAACTTCTTTTGGTTTGAAACAATAGGATTTCATGAAGTGACTTCTGCCAAAGGTTAGGCTATAAGGAGGAAGAGAGGGACCTTGAGAAATTATTTGGGTAGATGTTGGATGAGCCAAGGGGATTTAGAGGTGTGATTAATGGGTTATATGTGAGGGTTTTTTATAAGGTGGAGGAGGGGATATTTAAAAAAATTTGAAAATATTATTTTATTATATAATGATTTTCTGTTTCTAATGGCCCAAATCTCATTAATTTCTAAGATAAGATGATGCATGTTCAAAATAAAATCATCCAATAAATATTTTCCAGGTTTTAAATACTTTTTTAATTTTTATAATCTTATTTATTTAAATCATTCATTAATAAGGTAAACATTGCATCATTATTGTGTCATAAATAATTTTCATTATTTGAAGTCTAAAAATTATAAATAAAAAACCACAATTTAGGAAATTAGTTTAGCATTTTAATAAAAATTTATAGTCAAATATATCAATTATATATCCCAACAAAATATTTTTTTAGAAAAACAATACATGTTTAAGATATTTTTTTTACCTTAATAAAAACTTATTAATGTCATTAACTTACCCACATGTATTTCAAAGTCCAAAAGTCTCACCCAATGATTTTCATGGTCAGGAATTACTCATCAAATATGGTTAGTAAAAGTGTTAAGGTACTTTTATATTATTATAATATTATTTAGCTTTAATTACTCTATTTAACTTTAAGCGCGGTAAATAAAATTCAAAAGTAAATGTTCACCAAAAATTATTTTTATCTTATTAAACCACATTTTACTTATTAAAAACAACCATGTATGTTGGATTTTACAAATTTATTTCAAAGAAGTTGTAAAATTTCATTTGAACGAAATAGTCAGATTTTCAACTACACTCAGGGTTTTCACTATTCATCAAAATATGATGTTTTTCAATAAAATACAAAAACATCAGCCTAAGTTATATTTGATATTCTGAATTAATAATTGATGTCTATTTTACCAAATTGAAAACATAGAAGTAGCATTAATTAATTTAAAATTAATTTTTGTTGTCAAAACAAAAAACATGTTTTTAAGAAATAATAACTATCAAAAGATTGACACTTGTTTTTGTCCAAATTCAAAGTGAAATTACATCCAATGACGAAACGTTGATTAAAATGGAAAAAATAAAATATATTTACACTTTTAAACAATTTAAAAAATATAATATAACCATAGAGATAAATTATTTTAAAATGCAGTTTGAATTAAAATACAATATTTTTCACTATTCATTAAGAAATGAACTTTATTAGAAAAATACCAAAAATATACCCAAAGTAAATTTTGATGTCCCGATTCTAAATAAGAATTTTATTTTTGAAAATAAAACATATAAAAGTGACAAAAACTATATTTAAAAAGGGATCTCCCTTAAAAGGCGGTAAATCAACCTTTTAGAAAATATTATAGTATTTATGCTTAAAATTGGATTCATTCAAATTTTAAGAATCTAAATTTTATTGGATAAAATAAAAAACATTTAAAAAACATATATAATCATATTTTAGTTTTTTTATTCATTATCACCAATACAATGTCTAGGCATTAACTACCATTAAAATTAATAATTATATTATATTATTTTTCAGTATAACTCAACGTTCTGTGTAACATAAGTTTTCAAAAAAACCATTCTTCACCATGAGGTGTTCAATAGTTCATAGAATACCCTTTAATATAAAATTAATATTTAATTTTCAAATATTAATAAATAAGAAAAATTTCATATTCTTTATTTACCTAGGATGTTACAGATAGTTTCGAACCTATGGCCTACTAGATGTGGGACACGATGGTCATTATCTCCCTACCATCAACGTATTATCATTAGAGGATATGGTTCATTAAATTGTGGAATTAAATATATATGGCTGACTTATATGATAGAGTTTGAAGATAGGCATAGTGAGTATAACATGGGTTGGTTTGGAAATGGTTCCAATTGATCTTGGTGCTTGACATAGGCTAGGTAAACTAAACTGGACACAACATAGGATTTTAGGTCCACATTTGATCTAGTGATTAGAATGTGAGTTTATTTAACGAATAAGTTAGGTGTATTAATTTCATGGTTGATACCTTGTAGAGTACATGCAAAATTATTGATTGTTTTATGTCTTAATTTGAGTTTTCATTAGGAAAATAGGATTAAATAAAAATTAAATTTATTCAGTTTACATACTACTAGGCTTAGCATGATACCATTCTATTTATAAGTAGATCTGAGTCATCACCTATGAGAATCTCAGGTAGATGAGGTTAGTCAAGATGATCTAGTTTCTTGTTGTAGGATCGATCTAGCAGAGGAGGATGAGGAATGAAATAATGAATTTTTTCTATTTAGTGATATTATTTGGGGATATATGATGTGAGCATCTTAGACCAATAGAAAAAGTTGTTCTTGTAGGAGCTTGAGATATACTTTTATCTAATCCACCCATGGGATTTCATTTGGGTTTTCTTGGAAGTTATTTGTTATTTGGAGCTACACATCTGTGGTGGATGCCAAATCTTGGTGACCAAAAGGAATAATATGTGTTCTGTATGGTCTTTCATGAGTTCAATGATTCACTTCTATCATTTACAGAGATAGAATCTAATAGGCTAGGGTTTATCTCTATTTAGTAGGATAGTTTTATATTTTAAGAGTTGGTGATCAAATTTAATGAGCTACATCAATTTTCTCTGAATGTTTTTCTGGATGAGGGGTCAAGAGCATGAAATACAGAGGTTGATATGAACCCAATGGTTAGGTATGTGGTCACCCCATTTACAATGGCTATGAATCTGGAAGATCATAAAAAGTAAATTGTTTTTGATTGGATGATTTCATGAGATTTTAGCATTTATATGGAATAAATAGGGCATCTTATAGAGTAGAGTTTGAGGTATTTGGTCATGGGTGTTCTGGCAGTCAGTGTTCCAACTAGTGGGGAACTGACCACTAAAAAACAATTTCCTTCATTTAGGGGTAGGTGTATCATACGAAAAATTCAGATGTTTCTTATTTTATATATTTATATTGGAGAACTTGCGATCAATCATGCTCAATGGATAACAAAAAAAGTGAGTCTAATAATAGGTGGTTGTTCAATTTCCATTCCAGTAAGTGATGCAATTTCATCCAATTTAATTTCAGCAAAATGGAATTCATGTTCCTATTAAACTACTGAGGGACAGAGGTTGTTGGCAGACATATGCCTCATTATGGTCCCCTTCCACAAGGACCTAGGCCATATAATGGATGTGGAGGAAAAATAAATAGGAAAAAATAGCTATATGTGGTTAGATGGATTCAATAGAGGTAGTATTACTATTATATTCGGGAGTTGATTGAGGTATAATTACCTTATCATCAACACTTGAGTGTGATTTATTTTATTTTTGAGTATCATATTCCATTTTTTCTAAAAAAGTTTTCTATTATTTGGAACTGGCTATACATAGGCTTCTATTTCCTCTGGTGATATCCACTCTAAATTATGGTGATTATTCCTTCTTTGATGTATACTAGGGATGTAGACTAGTGATAGGGTAGCACTATTGATTTTTATAATGACTCTTTCTTTAGATACAACTATAAAATATTATCCATTGCATGTATTTGGGGTATTCTATGATAGAAATTATTTACATCCTCTAGAAAAGTATTTTTTTTATTTTTAATTAGGATGGATGATGATTGACTTTTAATATAGGGTGAGGTAATTGAATGGGTTGTATAAATGTGTATCATATTATTTCATAGTTTGATTATTATTCTATGGAACCACTTTCTAGTGATAGTCCTAGGGATTTCTAGGAGTATATGTATACTTTCTATGAAGATGCTATGACTTTATCCCTAGAATGTGATGTTGAGTTCATGATATATTTGTAGTTATTCAAATATATGATTTTGATGGAACCCAATAAAATAGAATTTATGGAGCAAAGAGTGTGGAGGTTGTAGTTTTACGATTCAATGTATAGGGGATTTATAGGACCAATGTTATCATCATGGGGTGCTCAATTATTGTTATCCAAGAAGAACGATGGTAGTCCAAGGTTGTATGTATACAACGGGTGGTTGAACCAGGTGATGGTCTAGAAAAATTAGCCATTTCCAAGGATAGAAAATATTTTCAACTATCTGAGAGGATCTAGTTTTTAATGATGAAACTTTTGTAGTTTGGATATCTACAGCCATGGGTGAAGGATAAGAATGTCCCTAATAATACATTCATCTGAATTATGGGAACTTCAATTATGAAGTCATGTATCTTGATTCCATAAACTAACAAGTCATGTTTATGGGGATTATGGAATCCATATTCCATGAGTTACTATACTGGTTAATTTTTATATTCATAGATGACATCGTGATCTACTTGAAATATGGGGAGGAGAATGTTAATAATCTCAAAGATTCATTACATTTACTATGACAAACCAAACTTCATGGGATATTGTCTAAGTGTGAGTTTTATATATAAGAGGTTTGTTTCCATGGACATGTCATGTCCCTGTCGATTATGGATGTGGATGAATCATATATAGAGTATTTTTTTTATTTGGAATCACACAAGAATATTTTGAGGTTTATGGTTTCCTTCTTCCAAAAATATATTATTGGAGTTTTTACCAATTTATAACGAGTTATTAACAATCTAGATGTGGTTAATATGGTGTACTAGAATTTTATGTGGTGTGATCAGAACTCAGAAACCTTCATTTACCTAAAGGAGATGTTGGTCAATGATCATGTGCTTTAGTTTCTTAAGGAGGGTGTGTTATTTGAGGTTTTCAATGACATGTACCATCTGGGATTGGAATGTGTATTGATGTATTATAGAGTGTTGATCTCTAAGGGGTCTATGACAATTCTTCCTCATGTGAATAGTTACTATACCCTTGATCTAGAGTGACGTACATTTTTGATTAAGATAAATTTTTACTGGTATTACATCATTAGTGAGATCTTTATGATTTTCCTAGACCAAAAGAGCCTAAAATATATGTCTCCTCCCTGGGATTCAAATTTAAAACAACAATGGACGATGTATTATCTTTAGGATTAAAATTTTTATATCTCCTATAACCCATGAATTTAGAATTTTTTTCTGTTGTGTTGAGTCTCATGTCTTGAAGAGATATGTCTTAGGATCCTACCAATGTTTAGAAAGGGGTGGAGGTTCATGTAGTGATACTTATAAACATTGGATAAAATACTGGTTGTGGTTTTCTATATTATATGACTATGAAGTCATCATTTATGTTGTATGTAGTGGATTACAATTTGTGGAACATAGAGGTAAAGGTGATGAATAGCCTTGTTTTCCATTGTGATTCTTCAGATGGATGGTCAGAGGATGGTCAAAACATAGTATTATTCCCGCCGTGGTTATTTTTTCAACAAGAAAAGTGTGATAGGTTTCTCTATGACTTACATAGACCTCCATTAGTAAAACCTCTCAATGTAAAAAAATATATCATGTATTGAAATGATGGATTCAGTGGTTGTTGATAAAATGGGTTGTGGAGGAGTTTTTGTTGAGTTGTCATGTTTTTAAATATGTTAATGTACTGAACTGTATTCTACTAGGTCTGTTGCAATCTAAAGATTTTACCAAGTGGAATTATGAAACCCATCTACTTTCCAGTGATCAGTGTGTTTATTTTTGATAGATAAAGTCATATCATTTTCTGGTGATCAGTGTTTTTATTTTCGACACCTTGATAATTTAAAAGATAAATCTATTTTTAGGAAAATATATGACACACGCCACCGAGCCTAGAAAAAATGGGATTATTTAAGACCTTTCTAATCAAATTATTAAAAAGGTATGTATTAATAGTATTAACTAACTTCGGAAGTATAAATCAAGGACCTAATCGATATGAATGTTTTCATAAATTTTTTGTTAATAATTATTCATTTTCAACAAATATATTTATTCTTCTAATTAATATTTTCTCTTAAAAAATTTATTATCAATAATTTTCGTAGTTAATTTTATAATTGTTATTTGATAAATTTAAAAAAATTTAGTTTTATTAAATATATATTTTTTATTCATCAAATCTATATTATCATAAAGTCACATTTTGGGATTTCATGAAGAATACTAATTTTTCAATGAATAGTTACAAATAATGATTTTTGATAAAACATTAATTTATTTTAATAATTAAATAGTTTATATGTTCAATTTTTATTATAATTTAAATAATATTAATATAAGTGTTCTTTATCTTCATTTAATAGAATTCATTACATTTAAATCTTCTTTATACTTGATATTCATATAATTTTATGTTTAGGCTTTAAAATACAATAGTATAAAGAAAATTAATGTTAATAATATTTATCAATTTTATATTTTTACAACAACCGGTAATGTGGAATTATTTAAATTAAATTTATTGAATATATATATATATATATTAATTGAAATATATTTAATTATTATTACTTTTCATAGAGTTATTATAAAATCATCTTATGCAGGAAAATCGAATTTCCTGAATAATAATTTTTTCAACACGTCTGAGAGTTTAATATTAAATTAAATTATTCCACTTCTATAATATGAAATTGGTAAAAGGAATTCTGTATTTTTTCCTAATAATAATTATTATATAGTTAATTAAAATTAATTATTTTTGTAATGAATATTAAATATAGTAAAAATATACTTAACATGTTAAAATAATTAAGGGGGTAAAAAATAGTAATCTTAGAGTTAAAGAGGATAGCATGTTTAAAAAATGTTTCCATTGAATGTTAGAGGTATGTATCATCCTTATATATCTTCCAATATGTTATATGTAAATTTTTTAGGAACTTCGTGTGAGAGTTACTTTACATTATATAATAGTTTTGTGTATTTACTTGTTTTTCAATCCCTATCCCTTATAAAATTCAACCCTATCTTATCTATTAAAAATATTAATAAACACATTTTTTGGCCATTAGGTACCCAAATACCATACTTAAATCCCTAACCACATACTAGAGTTGTTGTTCTGAACAAAAATCCAATCTATGAAGTCTATAGGTATAATATTAAATACATTCTCTGGATAAGTGTAAACATTATTAATCAAGAATACATAATTTATCTCTTATTCAACCTCTATAAAATCTCTCTCAATCAAGATCATATAATTAAATGATTATATTCCATATCACTATAGGTTATAGTTTGAATTCTATGACATAAATCCATATCTACTTTCACCATATGGGTAACGAAACCATCGTTCTTCTGCATGGTGGACTACTTCCTCACAAAAAAAGGTAATTCATTTTCTATCAAAAACTCAAATAGATATTTATCGTGATATATTAATTTTTTATACATTATATCCATGAACTATTAATAATTATTTATGATTAATATATCATATACTTTTTTCCCAGACAATCCATTGAAAATCCTAATGACATTTATCTATAAGGTGGAGAACTGCCTTGTGAGAATATATAACTAATTTATATTAACATGTAAAATGGTTGGTACATCTAATAATAATTAATGAAAAAAATAATGATATTATTATAATTATATAAATTTAAGATAACACTTACTATTTCTATGATTTTAATGATTTTAACTTCTCATAATCATCATTCATGAATTGTTTTAAATGTATAATTATTTTATAATAATGATTATTTTTACAATATTATTCTAGAGATGAAAAATAATAATCTCACTGTCCTTAGTTAGCATTCTAATGTTATTTTGGACATATATGTCTAAAATCATCAAAACATCTGACATGAACATTAATTAATTTGGAATTAATTATAAAAAAATAATGAATAAAATAAAAGGAATAATGGATATGGAAAATGTTATTAAATATGTAAATAATTTAAATAATTTTATTATTTAGGATGATTAGAAACGTACATTACAAATCAGGATAGAGGAAAGAGATCATTTTAGCCCATCTATTTCTACAAGTCATGACAATTATATCTCTAAATCACATTATCTATCATAAAATGTATATAATTTTTCTATATTCTTTATATATTTCTATCTCATGTATACCTAGATTATTATATATTCCTTTTATATGTTAATATATGCTAATGTTTATTTCTCAAATTCTATCATTATGAAATTTTCCTTGTTTATTATATGAGACAAGATTAGGCAACCCATATACTTTCCACGGGTCGTACTTATGATCTGAATTTTTGGTGGAATTTCATTATATGACACTCATATATCATGAAATTTTTATTATGGGTGTTCTTATATTCAACTCCGAAGCATTGGGTAATTTCTTAGTCTCATGATATTTCATGTATGGGATTCGAAAGAAAACATATTTCAACATGGGAGTTTGTAAACCATGCCATTTTTTCTAGGAAGTTATCCATGACTTATGTTTATGTAATTTATATGATTATGCCATATTTCCAATGTTTCCATGATTGTATGATACCATGTGAATTATGTTATGCCTCCATGTGACTATTCATGGGCATTATCTTTTATAGTATCACGGTTTACCTTTGACTCACCTGATATGTTTCTTTATCAATATTATTCCCTTACAAGTATTTTTTGATCACCCCTTTCATTATGTATTTCACCACGTCATCCCATGCATTTTAATTACCTCAAAGTGTTTTTTAGAGATCGTTATTAAAAATAAATAAGGATTCCTTATTTTATATTCCATTAGATGTAATATGAACATAGTATTCAAAAGATAATATCCCTTGTTATCATTGGGACTATAAATTATGGATATTTATGATTAAAAATAATATAATAATTTATTTAAAATGAATGGATCTCTATACGAGTGTTATGGATGTTTTTATTATGCTGTATATAGATTATTGGTCATAAGTCATAGGGAAATGCAGACCATCATCCTTACTCAGGATCCTCATTTTATGTCATGTGACTGGAGGGGGGTTATAGTATTTTTTTGGCATCTAGTTTATTATTTGAACTTCTTTCCACACGTAGAAATAAATTTAAATAGATCAGACCGTCTAGACACTTGATGATATGATGCAAGCCTTCATCCTGTACTTTGGTGTATCATGGGAATGAAACCTACATTTGGTTGAGTTTTTAAGGAATATCATATGTCACTCATACATTAAAAAGCATCTATTTAAACCATTGTATGTTTGGACATGTACTTTATGTTATGATGGATGGAGGTTAGAGAGTCTGTAGTTCATAGTATGGATGTGGTGTAGATCACTATTATGGAAATCTAGTTAGATTGAAAGATGATGAGGGATGTGTAGGACTATATGAAGGCATATTCTAATAGTAGGAAGCATCCCCTACAGTTCAATTTTGGACATCGTGTGTCCATCAGAGTCACCCCTCGATGTGTACTCTGTAGGATTGGAAGGAGGAGTAATATTTCTCACATGTTTTTTGATTCTTTTGAAGCATTGGGTTGAGTTTATGAGGTGGTGTATCAGTTGTAATTACCACAACATCTGGACAAGATTCGTGATGTCTTATTGGTTTCTTAGCATATTCGGTATCATTACAATGATTCCAAAATCATCGACTATAGATAGATAGATATCGAGTATCACATGTTTTTTTGAGTGGAAAATATATATCTTAAATCATGGAGGGACAGTTGTGTGTGGATGAACCATCCCCTATTTCATGTGTGGTTGAGGCATTTTCGCATCGGGGAGAGTGATTCAAAGTGGGATTCATAGATTATTTCCAAATATATGGAGATTTTTTGAGTTTTTCTTTTCCATATATGGGATCTGTTTTATGATGGGATGTCTGGACCTTAGTATTTTATGATATGTTCATTTTATTTATGTGTAATGTGTGGTAATGGTGCCAACATATGAAAGGGGGACGAATTTATTATTAATAAATATGTGTAAAAAATTGAAATAATTAAATTTTTATGTTAAATTTATTGATGCACAAAGAAGATAAAATAATGGCATGGAAGATGTAATTCCTAGATTTTTATGTTTAGGGAAGTTATATATGTTTGTTATATATGTGGTTGGTTTTTGTTGTGTAGATTTTGGGATGGTTCTTCAGTGACATGTATATTTGGTAAGGAAGTGGTTGTGGTTGGTACTAGATCTTCTGTATTGTGCCTCATGAGATTTGTGTATGTGGTTGTGTGGTGATGTTTTTCTGTATTATGTTTTGTGAGAAAATGATTTGGATGGTATAGTTTGTGGATGTGTAATTTTGTAATGAGATCCTTGAGAGGTACGACATTCAGGGGTTTTTGGACACCCTTTTTTATTAGGTTTCGTGTTTATTCTCCGGGATGAGAATTGTTTAAGTGTTATCTAGTTTAATATTCTTTCTCTTCCAATATCATTACTTTTCTAGTATTGTAAGTCATAGGTGTTCAAATAAGGGTTTAGGAGGTTCTATGGATATTAGAGCTACAAATGTATTATGATAAGATTTTTGAGTCCTAAAATAGGTGTTTTAAGTGTATCTATGTGAATTACATCTTTTGTGTCTGGTGATGTATGGATTTTATGTAGATGAGGTACCTACCTTTAAGTTATTTTATAATATTAGAAGTGTATTGATGGTGTAAGTTATTTCTAGCCTCAGGATATTTGGTTGTAGGTGTACAAGGGGTTTATGGCCTAAATGATGGTTTTATGGTTTAAGATATGCGGAATTATGTGTTTAACAATGTAAATATTTATTTTATAGTGTAATTAAGGGAATCTACAAACTGTAGAAAATTTGAACCTTTGATGGTTCATGTCATTCTACCTTTTTTTTGTTGGTTTCTGGGCATACCCTACCGGGTCTGGAGGACTTATTAGCCATGTATCTCTTTTACTAATCTATGGGATCTGCTGGTGGTGTTTTAGCCTTCAGTGGTAAGTTAATCCTTACTTTTCCATTTTTTCCAACTTTCATTTTTCATGAAACTAAATATATTGTGGATTCAATTGTTTATTGTGTGTTTTTGGTGATTTGTTATATTATCCCTTGTTTTAGTATTGGTTGATTCTTCATATCATTGTGTGGTTGTAGGTTGTGGGTTTTCTCTTCTTATCCTAATTATGAATAATGAGATCTAATAGTTTCTTTGAGCTAGGGGATACAAATTCTCACTCTTACATGCTTTTTTGGGAATGTTAATATTATTCACTTAATTTTTTGATGGTAATGATCATTAAATTAATCTAATAATTGATATTATTGAAATATATAGAAATTGTGAGAAGTAACATATTATTATTATTTTTTATATGTTATTAGTGATATTATAATATTTTGTTTCTCAAATTGAAATAATAGATGATGAGAGCATTGATTTTATAGTAAATTATTTGGTATGGGACCATTATTTGATAATTTTATGGTCACCCACTATATAAATGTTTAATTAATGTATATATTTTAATAAATTAGTTTCGTAAGGAATATGGTTTGTGTGATAACACCCATGTTAATTAAATAGGCAATGTAATGATAGATTTTTAATAAATTATGAAATCATGTATTTGTTTCTGTTATTTGTGCCCATGCTTGTTTTATTTACCTACATGGTTCAACCAATTGGGTAGTAACGAGGGTGACAGGCTATGTTTTGTGTGTTGTGGGGTTGTGATGTGAGGGATGGTTAGGATATATGAGTTGTGGGAATTTGTGGTGTACTTTTGGTATGCATTAGTGTGATGTGTGGTGGAGATGATGTGTGGGGGTGTTGTGTTGTGTGGTGGTGTTGTTTCAAATAGAGGCATTTCATGATGAGGTAGACGTGATATGTTCTTTTTCAAACATAATTTTTTTGTCTGCAGTGTGGGTGATGTGTTGTGGATGAGACATATGGTTGTTATGGTGAGGTGGTGGGATTGTCTAATGTGGAAAGGAAAATTTATGTGAGATGATATGTTATTTTTAGTGGTAGTTTTAGCTTTATAGTTATCCATGGAAAATTTTGTGATGATAAATTGAATAGAAATTGGTCAGTAAATAAATGAGATGGGCCACAATTTACTCTGTGGTAAATGGATTTATTATATTTAATGACTAATGAATTTAATTGTAAATTGAATGTGTTGAAGATTTGAATGAAAGTGGTAGTATTCGTGTATTTTCTATATGGATGCTGTGGTGTGTTACATATAATGGTGGGGGTTATTATGATAATTTATGTGTGATGTAGATTGGTGTTGTGTTATATGTTGTTATGGTTCATGTGTACCCATAGATTGGGTGTGGTGTGTTATCAAATATTACGTATTTTATGTTATTTCAATATGTTCCCCACCCTAGTAGGATAACCTTTCCAATGAACAAAAGTAATGGGTTCCTTGTGGTTTCCCCTATATAATCTACAGTGGTGAAATGAATGATTAGGTACCCCAACTTCTATTCTCTTCCTTTAGCGATAGTGATTATAAAAATTTTAGTTAGCGGTAAACCATTATTTTTGTTCTAGGTGTTTTTGGGATAAGTTTTATGTTATGAATAATTGGTTTTATGTGATATGTGGTGGGGGTCATACTATGTATGAGGAGGGAAAGTTGTTGATATCCATTATATGCATCACACCATACTGATCAGGTTATATGATGACATTGATTTTGATGAACTTTCTGTCTTTTGGGGATACATTGTTTTATGATACATGATGTTATCACTATATATCATACCTTGTGAGGGTATGATTGTAAGAGATTCAATGGAACCCACAAAAAATATGGATCAGGTGTGTTGAGAAAGATTTGATGTGATGAGGTTGTGATGTGACATGTACAAAAGGTATGAGAGCATAGATTTATTGGGATTTAGGCATGATAGAAGAAAATTATTGGGTGAGTAAAAATATGATGACTTTAATATTTGTGACCTCAATTCTATATTACAACATTGGAAATGTGATTTGGTGATTGAGCCATGGTGAGGGTGGGATGGTTGGTTTACTTTGTTATTTTTTGTGGATTTTTTGTTTTTATCCTATTGTTTGTTCACTGTGTATTATCATGGTACACTCACATGTTCAATTGAGATCTTCTATATGATAATGTGGAGTATGCATTAATTCTCAAACTATGTATGTATACTATTTGGGTTATCCAGGAGGACTATGGGTATTGATCTAATGAATTTTGGATTAGGTTTTGGAGATGTTGTTCAGTTTCTAATATAGGACAAATGTTTTGGTACTTTACATTGTATAATGTTATTCGCACTTGTTTAATCTTATTCATGTACTATTGGATGGTTTTTTTATTTATATTATCCTCTCGGGGTTTTTCTTCTATCTCATTATCCTGTTTTATTTATAGAGGATAATTCCACCCAAAGATGATATTTTTATACACTATGTGCTACTCAATAACCTATGTTCGATTGGTGGAGGGATTCAAGGTTCATTATCTCTCTTATTTCATTTAGTTATATTTGGGAGGAGGGTTTCATGACAATATCGTTCAATAATCCCATTCAATAACCCTTCTTGTATTTTCAGTACTATTCTTAAATAATTCCACTATTTTCAATAAAATATATTATTTTTTAGAATAATCTCCTCTATATCCATTCTAACTAGATTTATATAATTACATAATTTTAAATAATATAAATAATTTTGTTTATATAGATGGTATAACTTCAATCATTTCACATTCATTTCAATCAAAAAAATAAAAATGTTGCTCATGTGTATGTACATACTACCACCTCCACAAATGACACATTTAATTATTCATCATATCCATTCATGGATGGATGTAGAAATTAGTTTTGTTAATAAATAATTAATCTTTGTATTTTTCTATATTCTAGAAATGAAAAATATGAATAATATATAATATATTATCAATATTCGGTCCTTAGAAACATAACTGCTGAAAAATAATTACAAAGATGGAAAGAGAATTATTTGTAAGTGAAAAATTATTTTTCATTTACCTAATTCAAATTATTATTCCAAATATTTATTCACCACCTTATGAACATCTAAATAATGTAATTATTTATTTTCATGATGATATTATAACCAAATAATCTCTTCAGTAGCCATACTCTCGCATAGATTATAACATGTTCTTTTTGTATCGGTTTAACCACCTACTTGAAAAATGGTATAAATTTCTCACAATGATCTATTTAATAGGATATTATTGGATGTTAATAAGTAATTAAAGAATCATTTGGTCATTATTGGTAATATAAATATTTATCATATTAATTATAACAACATAGTTCATTCATTATAAATTTACAAAATTTGATTCTAACTAACTTTGTTTCCATAGGTAAAAACTAAAATACTTGTAAAATGAAATTTTAAAATCAGAAATGATTACAAAAAACAAATTTAAATACATTTTATGATATGTGAATGTTGAAAATTGGTTGAAAAATTTATATCGACACAAAAATTATAGTTCTATTTTAAATAATTATGATTATCCAAACCAAATATTGAGTGTATTTAAAATATTACTAATAAACAGATAAATATTATCATAAATTAATTATTTAAATAAATTTTTTATAACTATGTTTTTTGGAATTCTTGTAGAGAGACACACTAAATTATAAATTAAAATTATTACATAAAATATCTATATTCCTAGAGGGAGTTGGGGTCAAAACACCAACAAAAATATCTAGTACTTGAGTCTATGAAATTGAAAAATTAACTAGGTTGGAAAAATTTGATATAATAAGGGAATAAATACAACATAATCTATGTTTGTTTTATGGTAGGTATGGTTCTATGGTTTGATATAAATTGAAGGTTCAATCTAATTTCAATGGTATGTTGGTATCCTAAAATTCCTAATATTTTAAAACTATAATTGGACATAATGGAATTAAATTTTATGATGGATTCATATGTCTAGTACTCACTAAATAAAACTAGTGTAACAAATTTATTGTTCTGATATTTATTTCAACTATAATTTAATGTATTAAAATATCTAAATGGAAAGGAATGTGGTTTTAATGAAAATTATATCCATATGTCCTAATTTTTTTTAGTTTTCTCCCACTCTAAACTCATTTTTCATGTAATTATAAAAATAGAGAGATTTTCATTCTCATCATAGCCCAAACACACTCCTAGAATGTGTACACAATAATGAGATTAAATTTCTTAAACAACATCATTGACCAATCATGCATGGACTATCAAGAAAGGAAATTCATAGAAAATAGATTTATTTATTTTGATAATGAATACATAAAAAAAATGAATGAAACCCCTGCATTGATAAAATATATTAGAATTAATTTTTTTGGGATGATTAACACATTAATTGAACACTAATCTACATTATAATAGTTCCTCCAATGATCCAATGTAGTAATATCTGGGATGGGAACCATCTATATCCTATTTTGAATCTCCCATGGAATCCCATCTATTTCTAGGCTAAACAGCCCATCACAGGGAATCATAATAAAGATAAAATGGTGCTTTGGATTTAGTTATGTGATTCATTTTTATGTTTCATGTTTTTCAATCTTTATGGGAGCCATACGGTCACTTCTAGAAGTGGTATTCCATTCATAATGGTTTGAGTATGGTATTGGTAAACCATACTCAATGTTTACCACATATCTTACCTCATTGCTTTCCTCTATAACATTTTCAAAGGTTCATCACATGGTTTTGAGACCGTACATGACAAAAAAGTGGCATATTTTTTCTCCAAGTCACATCCAAAACATGATTTCCTCCATGATAACCTCATTTTAGTCCAAATTAAAATAAATATAAACTTTAAACATGATAAAAAAGCATTTGTAGAATATTATTCCATTATATATGAAAAATAAAAAATACATTTCTGCATGCATTTGGTACATTAGACTCTCCAACAATTAATCTTTAATTAAACTTAGTATATAGTAAACAATTTGTCTAATGGGTCCACAAAAATAAATAAGTGTAACAATCAAAATTCATATCAATTAAATGGACATGAGTTTTAATTAAAAATAATTTAATGTTCTACATTCACACTTAATTACAATCTAGTCTCAAAATCGTGTACGTATTGTATATTCAAGAAAACTTTTTTTTAACTTTTTTTATCTTGGATCATTATTTAAAGTTATATATAGCCATTTTTTAATTAATATAATTCACAAAATTCATTTTCATCTACACTTAATCCCAGGTAAGATAAAAAATGTGTTCATCGATATTAAATAGAGGGTTACAACTATTATAAGTCCCAAAATATCATAAACCTGAAACCTTGATTTATGGTTTGGGATCATCATCATCATGGGAGTGCTTTATAATTTATTGAATTTTACATTATTGTGAGATACAATAAATGAATTCCTCTTCTAATTCATTCCTATGAATCACATATAAGAATTATAAATAATGTCAAGTGATTATGAAATTTTGACCACATAATAACCAATTGTGAGATATCAACAAGATCTAAGGATATATTTCCCAAAATATATAAGTAAGACTAAAAATTCAATATTTTTCTTCATTTAATGTTCTCTATAAAAATTTCATAGTTAAATAAAATGATTAAATATGAGAATGAAAAATATTTTTCTATAATTTTCCTTTGAAAAATCATGAAAAAAATGGTTTCTTATTCCATGAATATAAAAATGTCATGATGATTCACCCATGATATTTTATGATATATATAATAAGATTGTGTGATATTTATAAAATTTACCTAAAGGGTCTGTGAGAAAATCATGTCATCATTTTAAATTAGATAAAAAAAGTTCAAGGAGTAGTACATGTGTGAACATCCCCCACACAAAAAATCAAACCCTATTTCAAATATCTAATATTCTATCTGGAATACATATGATACATGTGATATACCATTATATTAAATTCACAAAAAAATTGAAAATACAAAAAATATGAGAAAAATACACCCCTTAAGGTTTATCATGTCATTTACCAAGGAATATATTTTTGGTAATTCTCAACTCACCTGCATCTTCTAATTTTGTCATGAAAAATCTAGTTATACCTTAAAAAACCCAAGACCATTATTCAATGATATTACACATGTTTGATCTCTATTTTATTCAAAATAAATATTTTTGAGATACTGTCATTTAACAAAAACATTGGATATTATGGATGAATTTTTTTACCAATGGTGTTAATGTTTATTGTTTTTTAGATTCAGAAAAAAATTAAATGAATAATGATAACATAATCTAAAAATAATTGTTTTTATTTTTTTGGTTTACCTCTGATAAGAACCTTTAATTATGGTTGTCAGCTTATCCTTGTTGCACAACCCTCATCCAAAGTAATTTGTAGATAGGAGATTTCACTTAGAGACCCAACAGATGTAATTGGTTCCAAATCATTATATTTAAAACTAACACTCCTTAGGAGTGTGATGCAGTGGTTTATAATAACCTTTAAATATAGAAAAAAACCATTGGTGGTGGATATATGTTTCTTTATTGATCATTATTCCATAAATCAAATGTTAATATATGGGGTAATCAAAATTAGATTCATGGGTGGTGGATACAATATGTATGGTTCCTCTATTTTTTTGGCTCTTCAATTATATATACATGAAATATTATTAAATATCTCATTACTAAAAAGTGAAATAGTAATTGAGATTTCAATAAAAATTGTTGCTTTAAATTATTAACATGTAGAGAAAAATGGATTTTAATTTCAATTTCTTCACATTATGATTTATTATCATCATGTAATTTAGAAAAATATAATATTTAATCATCACATTCTTACTTTGTTAATACAATAATTTATCTTTCAATTTATATATTAAATTTATTTTCAATCCTTTTTTTCAAATGTAAAAACATAGAAAATTCATTTTTGGGAATGGAAATATTATTTGAAACATACCATTTTCACATTGTGTGGGAGTAAAATTAGTACCTCATCCAAATACTCATACACATTTTTTATCCATCAAATTAACAATTATTATTATTATTTATTATCTCAGATAGTTTCCCGATCTGGGATCTCAATCATTAAAAACTATTAGGTTGGCCTCAATATTTTTAATCATGGAATATAACATTGATTAATAAAATGTATTAAAATTATTTCATACGTATTTTGAATGCACCAGTTGTGATATTGGTCAAAATAAGTTCACATCATTATAATCACTCCACACAAAATCATTACAAATTTTTTTAATAAAAATCAGATTGAACCTAAATTTTTTGAATTGGATCATGTAACAATGTGGGATTAACATTGAGTCATAAATAATTATTTTCCCTCATTATGTCAATTAAATTTTAATAAACAAAAATTTAATCATCCATGGGAATATATTTTCTAATTTAATTCCACTTAACCAAAAAATCCATGTCACCCATTAGATCATTCGTTATTGTTTAGGAAAATAGTTGTGAAAATTTTAATATATGTTTTCAATAAATAAGAAAAATAAAAGATGAAATTTCTAAAAATGAGTTATCTTGAAGATTCTAAAATTTACCCCACTGTTCCTTGGAAACCAGGCCAAAACATGGAACACCCATCACAAGAAGAACTAATTTAGATATAGGAAATGTTCCCTAAACCAAATAACTTTAAAAAGAGTGGATTTAGGAATAAATTTTCAAGACAATGAAATGATTCCATGGGTTTATGGGTTTTCCAATTATGTAGGAGACAAATATTTGAGTAGATAATATGAAACAAATGGAGAATATCTTATGTCACTGTTATGAGAGGTAATGTTTTTTTGTTGGATTAATATTCAAGGGGAACCCCAATTTTAGTGGTGTCTTTGGGATCATATTTAGTCTAATTGATTCAATAAAAAATTGTCACTATGAGATTAAAAGGTATATGGGAGTCCATAGTCTTTCACTCACATCATCACACTCATTTAATTGAGTACTAGGACTGGTATTGAATTCAAATATAATTTTATAATTAAGAATCCCAAAATAAAAAGGGAATTTTATTAAATGTTTATTGGAAAGAGTATATCCTGATTGTATTAGTATTATGATAATCTCAAGTCCTTTGTATGGTAATATAATTAAATAAATAAACGGTATTTCTATCTTGACAGAACTTGGAATAAATTGATAAAAAATAATACAAAGTGATAATAATTGTTTCCAAAAAACACCATCCATGAATCATAAATAAAAGATAAATCAATATATAAGGCCTAAAACATAGATATTTGTACCAGGAAATTGAAACAAAATAGGGAATCATACCCAATCTATGATGAAGATACGACAACATTCCTTTGTCTTAGATGATCCTCTCTTGAATGTAATCCCAATCCCCTCTTATAATCCTTTTTCAAATTATCCTATAGGGGTAATGTAAGGTTAAGAACATCTTATACCCTTTTTTAGGTGTCCTATGGAACCCCCACCGCATATTATAAGCTTCTTAAGCCCTCAAAACATATAAATTTTTTTTATCAAAAGGTTTATAGTGTTTAGGTATATAATTAGTGATTTTGTCACATAGTTTTTTAAACTCTGATGGAGCCGTGAAATTACATCTTAATGTTATTTTTATTATTTAGGTTTCGAACATGGAATTGTAAAACTCTTCAAAAAAATTTCAAGCCCTTTAACATAAATTTTTTCATTCTATCACGGTTTCTTGGGTTCCTTACATGATTTCCAATCTATAAAAGACAAAAAAGTGTGATATTTTTTTAAGACATGGTTTCTTTATTGGTGACTTCAATGTATTCAAAATTCTAATAAATGGAACATTCAATCATGATTAAATGAAAATTAGATATTGTATAAACCATTTACATGTTAAAATAAAATAATACACTTTTGAACACTTTGGACACATCATTTATAATATAAATAAATAAGATAGTTGTGTATGTCATTCAATAGGTTAGAGTGCTTTTGAGGATATGAAACTAAAAGGGAAAGGGTTTTTGTTTCCATAACCCATCACTAAAGCATGTTTTTTTATTATGAAACAATAGTTTAGTGATGGTGTAACTAATATCCCCTAACTTATAATATCATAATTAATTATTCATGTTTTAAAATCCATAACCATTCTATATCTACCCTCATTTGGAATATTATTTATATCTTCAATGTTATATAAGGGTTTCACATAACTCAATATTAATTATTTATTTATAATTTATTCCCTATATGTATAGTACTTCATTTATATAGAATACCTTATTTTTATGCGGGAAGATAAATTTTGACTCAAATCAACCTTATTGATGATTTATCTTCCTTCTATAATCAACTGCAATGTAAATAAAAAATCACATCCTCTAAAATAATGATTTATCAGCAACATTTATGATTTAAAATTAGATTAAATTTTATCCAATCATAATTTCAAACCATTTTATATTTATCGATTTGAGTAGTTATATTTCTTAATACACATTTTTAATAAAAATGCATATTTTTATGATGTGGGTGTTAAACCAATTCATTTTAAATAATATCAATGGTTTTTTCATTTGTTGATAAATTTATTATTTTTCAAACCACATTTTCTTTTCTATGCCTTTATATCATTTTCAAAGATACAATTTTAATTTTTTTAAATTAATTGTTTCTATGTTTTCCCATCAATGTTTTTTAATGTTAATTCTAATGGGGCTCGTAATATTATTTTATAGACACTGGTAAAAAGAATTCAATATGTCTTTTAATAATTTCTTTCAATTTAAAAATTGATGTAGAAAAGGATTTACATTCTTGGTATTAATGTTTAATTATTTTCCCCTATTCAGGTATATCCTTTAATGGATTAAACTAATTGTATCAAACAATATAATTATTGATACCTTCATTGGTGGTATCGTTGGAATCATTATTTATTAGGGATATTTTTCAACAATGTTCAAAATCATTCAATGTTTATTTTTTTAACTGGGGGAATGTTATTTTGAAACCATCCAATATATTTGTCTCATGGTTTTAGGTTTATGTTCTTCGGAAATAATAACAATTTCATTCTTAGGATGAAGATTATTTGATAAAATTATGTTTGTTTACTATATAGCACACATATTAATGTACGTTATATGATGGGATGGGGGGAATTATATATCACTAAAATGTGTTGAAAAATGATTTTTATCTCAATAGATGGTTTGGGGTTTTGGTTTGAACCTAATATACTATAAGACTCTATATATTATGTGACTCATGTTGCTCCTAGAATTATATATCCCTACGATGCATCAGATAATTCATTATATCTAATTGGATTTATATATGGGGTTTGTTAGTGGACATGAAACACTGTGGGACTCTTTCCACTATGTGATTGATGTTTTTACCGTGTAATCTTTCTTGTGCTAATTATGATCTATAATATGTTGTTTTAACAATTTTGTAATTCTAATATCCCTTGATATTGATACGTTCAATGTTGTGCTTCCAGTATTATGATTCTTTTTTACAAGGAATGAATTTTTTATACTATGTTCATGTTATTTTTTTACATTTTCATACCCATATATTAATCTTATAGTCAATATCTTTGATTATTACTACATATTATTTCCCTTAATAAGAATGTGAGGTCACACATTCTTATGATTCCATTTCCCTACGTAATTTTTTATATTAATAAAAATGGTATGTGTATAATATTATGAGGCCTATAATAGTTTTATGAAATTCTTATGGATGATTATTTTTTAATCAATTCCACGTATACTGAAAAAATTTCAATTTGATATGTATGAAATCATTTTTTAATGGCTCTTATTTTCTATAATTCATCAAATTAAACTAGACCATTCAATTCATTGGTTATATTATTTAAGGATTATCCTATGTGAAATAATGTAATATTCTGGTTTTTTTAGTCTTTTGATATTATTGTATGTATTGCAATATGTCAAAATTATTTTTATAAATTAGGATGAGTGAAAATTAGAGAAAACATTATGAATTAGTAAAATTATATTATAAAATGATCGTATTTTGGAAATTTAGATATTCTATGATTCTATTTTAAATAAAATATTGGTATAAATATTTTATTTGGGTGTCGGATCTGGAATAGTTGTACCTATGGGTAAAAACACTTAAAATCATGTTGGAAAATAAATCAACTATAACCAGTTGCATGAAAAAATAGCATTCAATATAAATAAGTATTGAAAATGTTGAGGGATATGCTTTAGATAATAAAATTACCCTTATAGTACATTAGTAAGGATTTAGTTTTTTAATTAATTATAATAAAACATATCAAGTATCCCAAGCTAAATAAACATACATTGAATGAACTGTGATGACAATTTGAATTGAAATCTAATTTGATGATTTTAATGAGTAATTCATTTCAGCTATGATTTCTCATAACATAATTTTTGATAAATCAACAATAACATAAAAAATTAATCACTCACTTTAAAAGCTTTTGGTTTCTATAATTTTTATAGTCCAAAGGAACCAATCTAGTAATACTTGTCATATACACTGTGGATATTATCCTATTAAATAATCTGAAAAGATAAGAGATAGAGTGATAAATATTTTTACTATAACAATATATCTAAATATCATTATAAAAAAACATATTTTAAATCTCAAATAGACCAATGAATATTTCAATGTCATCTCACAAGTGTTCTAGTGAAGAAGACAATGATGGAATAAATGTAAAATTTCATTTTTGTAAGAAATGTGGGAATAAGAACACAAATATGTAATAATGAAGAAAAAAGAAGTTTTATACGTTGTAAATGGGGTAATATGGAAAATAAATTCAAAGTAAATGTTACTATCTTATTGGAATTGATGTAAAGAAAAACATAGTTCACCCCAAAGAACCACTAGTATTTCAATTTTCAAAAATATGGGGAACATGTGATTTATCCAAGAAAATTCTCCAATAGAAGGTATAACATGAATGATAGGCATCGATAACATCGATGGAAAGGGGAACATGGGAAATAATATATTACAACAACTACTAAATTATTTTTAGAAAATGATGTGGAGTTAGAAACATCAATCTTTGACTAATGATATGTGAGTTATTTATGTGTATCTTATTCAAACCAAATGTTTTTACTTAGAATGATTCTATGGACATATAATATTAACATTTATGATTAGATGTTGATTTATTTATAGAAATTTATATATTTATTCTTTTTTTACCCATATTATATAACTCCACTTTAATAGATGTTAATAGGAATCTTATTCCTATAAAAACATTTTCTCCATTCAGTCTTGTTTGACGTTATATTTTGAAGAGTTTCCCCTTATATATTGGGATCATGATAAATTATATTATAGGATAAATACACTTTAAATCATAACCAAAATCATGATCACCTATTGTTACAAGATTGATTATATAATCCATGTGAATAATTTCTCCCATTATATTTCAAAACTAACACAAATATTTAGTGGAAAACTAAATTTTATCATTATTATTATTTAATGGGAAAATATTATTTCACTCTTCAAGAATAATATTGTATGGATAAAACTTCATTATGGTCATAGTATTCAATCAATTATATATTTTTTATACAAATAAAATGATTAATTTGTTAATAAAAAATTAATTTTTATGGAATATGTTTTCTAGGAGTAGGAGAATGTAATAAAATGAGTTTTTTACTTAGTTTAAATGTGTTTATTATCATGATGAATATATATCACTAAAACATAATGAAATATAGACCATTAGGTAACTTTTAAAATCTTATCATTGAAATGAAAAGTAAATATAAAGGTAATTTATTAATAGAATATATGTTTAAATAAAAATAATTTTTATTGAATTTATAAATAGATTGATATAATTCATTTTATATTTATAAATAACAAATAGAATCATTTTATTCATAACGATATTTATTAAAAAAAATTAAATTTCATGTGATATAAAATTTCTTATGTTTTGGTTAATAATTGTATAAATTCATTATTTTGATAATATATTTAATAAAATTTATTGGAATTATTCAAATAAATATTAAATGGAACAAAATAAATTTATTTTATTGAGGAAATATAAATGTTTATTGAAATTGTTTATATATATTATATATTCTTTTATTAAAATTTATTTTTATCACTTTTATAAACTGATTCATATAAAATGATTTAAAAATTTAAAATCATCATTTGAAAATTAGGTAATGGGTTTAATTAAGTTTATAGAAAAAAAATTGAATTATCAAGATAACTATTTGTAACAAAGGTAATATTGTTATTTTTCAATGAAATGTACTATTAAAAATATCTTTTATATTTTATTTTAAAATTAAGTAGATCTTTTTTATGACTGTGATATGATATCTAAAATTATATACTAAAAAATTTAAAAAAAATTAATTTTTAACAAATTTTTGATGAGATTAAACACATTAGATAAATTAAAAATACAACTTTTTATGATTTTTTTATATATTATATATTTCAATTCAAATGATAAAATTATTGTATTTTGAAATTGATTTTTATTAAATGTACTTAAAATAATATTCATTACATTTATGATTTTTATAGAGGACCATCTGCAAATTTTAGTTACAAAATAGTAGCAATGATTAATTTTTAATCAAGATTAATATGTGTTAAAATAGGTTACTTAACGTGGGTTGAACACTTCTAAGTCTATTTAGCACACAGAGGATCTTGAATAACATTTTTAGGTTTTAAATTCATATCGACATGTCTAACCGACATATCCCTCAGTTATTCTTTTGAAAACCCATTTCCATAACAGACATTATTTCATGAATTATTACATATAGGTTTATATAATACAACGGAAAATGATCAAGTGGCCTTGTGTAATTGGTCAATTGCAATCATTTCACAATAACGAGAAATTATGATACATGGAAATTATATAAAACTCTTTAACATTACCATAAATATCCATTGATATTTTAATTTTTCACATGATAGCATGGGGATGTATGTTAGATTTTGGTTAGCTATAATTCATATCAAGGGAATAATAAACACATGAAATAAAGAAAGTAATAAATGTGAGTCAATAGGAATTAAATGATGACAATAAAAGGTAAAAAATAAACATGAACATTAAAAAATTGATATAAGATAATATCATAATGGAAACATAGAAATTTGTAAATAACATAAAACATAACATCAGAAGAATATGCAAAGGACCACTATCATGGAATCATAAAATATTGCACTTAGGCTAACATACCATTCACCATATATGGTATCTCATGAGATAAAATCATTACTGAATGAAATGGAGGGGTATATGAGTCTATCCCCACCCTTCACATTTATTTCATTTGCATGCATTTGTCTCATAGAAAGATCATAAATTATAATAATGTATTTTATCTATATATATGTCCTGATTAATGAGTGTGGGTTAAATACATGGGAGTCCTTAATAAAAAAATCTAGTTACTTCAAGGTGAATACCTTTGGATGGATGTGGTCAATGATATTCACAATACAAATTTTCGGAATGGAAAATTACAAGGTAATTTTTGTAGAATATTGGGTGTATATAAATTTTCATTGTTTTTATTTATGAGAGTTAAAAGTGGAATCTCATTACATATTGATCATAGTGATGGTAAATAAATGTATAAAAAATATTCTAATAATAATTATTGGAAATCAAATGGGTTAATACAATTAATTTACTATAATAAATAGGAGTAAGATAATATCTTAACATGAGAGGGTACTTATAGAATCTTATGTGGAAATTTTTAAGTGATTGTTAATATATTTTTAGTAATATAGAGGGGTATGTGGATATTGACTTCATACTCAAAGGGTTTTTAGTGAAGATGAGTGGGAGGTTGGGTGGGGATTTATAGAAAATGTAAAGAGATATCTTTATAAATTAATAAACTTATGTCTTGGTCTCTATAAAAGAATGTATTCAAAACAAAAAATAGTTTAATGGTTTTTTCATGTTTTTATCCAAAGAGGAGTTGTTTTAAAAAAACAAATTATAAGTCTAATGGGAATTTTTTTTAAAAGAATACCACTGGTGATATGTAAGTGATACATGTTAACAACATGTTAAATACAAAATCATAAAATATAATATAGTTTTTAGAGGATTCAATAATGGTGTATGAAATTTATGAATTTACGAGAAAAAATAAAAATTGGAAATATTTTTTTAATTCCATTTATATAAATTATTTAAACAATTCCCACCTGTTAATATGTGATAATAGATAACATATATTTACACAGTATTTTATATTTACTAAAAAATCATCTATTTTAAAAAACAATGAAAAATTCACCATCAACTAATTTTCACATGATGATTTCAGAAATAATATTTTTTAATATAAATAATTTTAAAAATATAATAATTTCCTCCATTTAATAAACCTCATAATTTATTGAAAAATATCTAAAATATATAAATATAGAATTATAATTCATTGAATTATATTCTAATATAAATATAAATAAATATAATTTAATAATGATATTATTTAATAAATAAAATTCAATTATAAATTATTGATTTTCTAAAAAATGGGTTTTTAGTTAAAAACATATATTTTTAAAAAATATAATTTGGTTTCCTCTTATTAATATATAATTTTAATCCAGTCATATATAATTTTATTTATAAAGTAATAATAAAACGAGATAAATATTATAATTACATTTTAATAAAAAAAACTATAAAAACTATATGACTTGGGTCTAGAAACATAACCCTATATTACAATAGTGTACGCCCAAAGGGTATGGTGTGTGATGGTTGTCCTTTATTAGGGTTGTTCAACCAACATGGTTTGTTTTTATATATTAAAGATTTAACATTACTTATAAGGAGCTTCAATCAATCTTTTATTTTTGAATCTTAACTTGGGCTTGGTCAGGAGAAAAGTACAGTGATTCCATCTTCTTTAGAATCTATGATAAATATGCATCATAGGGTATGATCCAAAAAGTTGAGGTCATTGATTATTTCATCCATTCTAGTTTGACATTATCATACCCTTTAATATATAAGAATTTTAGTGGTTAATGTATAATGGGTATATTTTCAATGGTTATGATTCCTAACAGTTATTTAAATATAACAAACCATATTTTATAACAGTCTAAAATAAATATAGTAGTGAATGTTTTTTCTATAACTAAATTACTTTATATGAAGTCTCGTCATTAAAAATGGAATTTAAATTATAAATTATAATGTTTTTTAATTCTCCTAACCCACCAAACCCTCCAAACCCCAATGTGATACCATTATTTCCACTTACCTAACATTAGTTTCAATGAAAAATTCCCCCCTTTGACTTATATAAGAACCTCACTCCCAATCATTCCTCATGTCCCAACACCCCAATAGAAATGATTAGGAAATGTGCTTCCCTATCATTATATAAATCCATAATAAGGTGTTCCTTGGGTTATAAGTATTCCTCTTACTATTTAATAATGTACATTGAAATATAAGGCATATCATTCTATTTTGTTGATTCAAGTACACTTTTATTACAGTTCATTTCATTTTAAATTTATTATGAGGAAATGTGTTAAAAATTATTTCATTATAATGAAAAATATTAAATATATATAATATTTTACCCAATTATCCCCTTAAAACCATCACATAATCCTTTGGTATGACCTTTATGTCTTCTGAATCACTCTATAATTTGCCATGTCATATTTTCATGTGATAAGTCATTTGATTTCTATGTGATTATTCTTCCATATGTTTAAAATGAATCATTTATTTTCCAAATGGTTCCCCATTTATGGTAGGATATAATTCATATAGAATCCTGAACATGACATACATGGATATTACATTATTTTATATGAAGATCTAGAACATTAAAAACATTCATTCCAACAAACCCTAATAGATTAGTGTCTTTAGAATCATAGAACAAAATATTATAAATTCATGAAGGATATTCCCACTTAGTACTAATTAAAATGTTTCTTCATAACCTAGTGAAAGGAAACATAATAAATGGGTGAGATCAGATGCTCAATAATGGTAATTGAAAGAGATACATAATCATAACATGAGCATAAGGGTATAAGAACATTATAATAACATTTATATATCATACCTTCATATCAAAAACCAAATACATGATTTTTAGAATATGGATGTGTTGTCCATAAGACATGAATCATAAGGGTTTGAAGAGAATAAGCTAAGAAACCATAATATTGGAATAAGATATATAATTTTATGTATAAGAGAAATCATTAATTATGCTTTCCATAGTAGTCAAGGCATCCCTACCTGTGGAATATTGGTTGTATGGGTTTTCTCCTCACAACATCTTGGTAGTCATGGTTCGCTCTCATGACCATCATAGTAGTCAATTTGAACATAAATTATATCTTCGGGGACAAAGTCCATTAATGAACCATGTTCACTCCCCGTTCCATCCATGTATATCTCATGATATATAAAGATTTACAAAATTCATTGGATGGAGATATAGACCCCATAAATCTCATAAAAAATCATATATATATTATTCACATGATAAAACGTTATCATATAATAAACCATTAAATGAAATGGGTATCCTAAAAAAGTAGTAATATCATAACCTATGGAAAAGAGACTAGTTTTATTATCATTTCATTAAATAATAACTCATGAAAATAATTTATTTTCATAAACATATAAACCATAAAATGGAAATGGGTTTTATAAACATATCACCCATGAAAAGTAAATGGGTTTCATAATCTTATAAGACATTAAATAGAAACAATAATCATAAAAATCCTTCCATCAAAACATAAATTATTTAGAGAAAAAATATTAGTGGAACATTTGGATAATTTATCATAAAGGCATTATTAACTTTAACTAACAACATATTATTTGAAAATAAATTTTGAAATTTCTTTTAAAAAATTTTCCAGATAAAAATATCCTTTATTTTTTGAAAATTTATTTTCAAAACATATGTCCTTTTGAAAACCATTTTCATTGAAAATATTTTCGAAACATATAAATAGTTCTTGAAATAATTTTTAAAACCATTTTCTATGTATACTTATGATTGATGTTAGAAAATATTCTAGAAAACATTTTCCTTGGAAACTTATAAATGATGCTTGAAAACCTTTTGGAAAATGCTTTGTTGTAATAATAATAAATGAAGAAAGAAAAAATTTAGAAAACAATAGTAATAGAAATTACTTTGAAACCATATAAAATAATACTTGATATCATTGAAATACTTTTATATTAAAGAAAACCTTTTTAATGCATATAAACGAAGCTTTGAAATCATTTAAAACACTTTCTATTCATTATATGTTTTTAGAAAACCATTTTTCTTTAAAAACCATTTCAAAAATAAATCAGTTTTTAGAATATTAGAAAAAAAATTCATTTAAAAAATAGGCTTCTAAACATACAGTGGATTCATCTAGGAAATGATAGTCATAATGGTGGGTATATCTATAAATACCGAATATTCCTTTTTACATTAAATGTTTAGAAAATTACCGTGATTAGAAAATGAGATGAGTAATCCTTTTACATTTTTTTTAAAAGGTAATAATTTGGAAAAAATGACCTTTATACATCATTTGATAATAGTAACACATGAATGATAACATTTATAAAAAAAGGTTTAAAATAACACAAATTTCGATCGAACGGACAAATAATGTCGTGTTTTCATAAAAATAATTTCTTATATATATTAAATAACAAAGACTGTAAGGATGAAAAAATTACATGTATATGACATGAATAACCAGCGGGTAATAAAAGTTTTGGAATTTCATGAGATATGGATCATGATATTTTTTCAATGTAAGGATAACATTAAATAATATCAATAAATGATTAGATTATAACAATAAACCATTATGACTTTGGTAACATTGATTCATAACACAATGGAAAAAAGAAAATTACATGACACTTAAAATATCATTTGAATAATCATATTCCTATTATCACAAGTCAATGTTAGTATATACACCTCATAGAAAAATATAAAATCATAAATGACATGTGTCTCAATGAAGGCCAGTTGAGAGAAAATTACTTATCAAATTTGGTAACTTTGGAAACATAAACCACATGAATGAAATTTAATAATAAAGATATATAAATACCCATAAATGCAATTATAATAATTTTATAATACATCCATTGGATATATTCACAACACCTTAATACATCAGATGTAAAAATGGCTTGTGTCTGACAAAAAATAATGTCAGATGAGAAAACCCTTACCTTAAGTATATTATTTCATAATTCATGTTCAAACCTTCTTTATAATAAATATATGTTTATTATAAATGCACCAAAGATCAATTTTATTTTATATAATACCATGTACAAAAATTTATAACATTATATGACATATTTTTTCACTACTCTATGTCAATGTTATATTTTTTGTAGTATCCACTTCATTTTTTGTATATGTTTTGGATTGTTATTCTTGATCTTCTAACTTATTTCATGACTTAGTAATTTCAAGAATGTAAGAAATGATATAAAAATCATATTTAATCTTTTTATATGTTTTTAATAATCAATAAAATATATACATATGAAAATGGGTACATCATTCATAGAGATGGGTGGTCGTACGTAAACATGAGCACTCTTTCTATTTTATTATCATATTAATGGAACAAATTTAATTAAAATACATGTATATATATAATATCATTATAGTATCATTTTTGGGTTATATATATCAATTAATTTCACTAAAAACATTTTTAATACATTAAATGTAGATTGTAGATGAATCACATCACTTTGAGGAGGCAGTTGTCCAGATGTCCACTAATGAAGTTTTCACATTTACATTACATTGAACGAAAAAGTTATGATTTAAATAATAATTAAAAAATCATATATACATCATATAAATCATATATATATATATCATATAAAAAATATTTTAAATCATAAATAAAAACCATCAGAAGTTTTAAATTAAAAAACAAACAACAACGTTTCTTGAGGCGGTCGTTCACCATACACAAAAATGGTTTTTTTGTTACACATTATATGGAAGTGTGTCTAGTTTAATGTCAAAACCAAATATTAAAAACATATTAATACATTTTGGATACCTTATATTGTTATATACTAATTTGATAATAATATTATAGGGCATGGATAATTAAAATAAAACAATATAACTTGAGGAAGGGTGTTACTTCTTCTTTAGGCAACTCTTTTTGGTTCACATCAAAGGGATTACATGCTTTGATTTATGACTAAAGGTAATATTTTAGGATAAATTTTGTGATTTTAGATATTATTTTATCTATCTAGGGTTTAGAAATGGTCTTGAGTAGAGGGAATAAAAGGGATTGATGAGTGGCTTTTTAGAGTGGAGGAGGAGTGGCGTTCTTTTATATTTTATAAAGAGGGAATTCCCTCCATGTTTACCCAAGTATTGTGGAACCAATAATAGACCAAATCGAAAATAAATGTATTTTATGGTTGACATATAAACAAGAAATTGATTTTGGAAAATCATATTAGTCATTTTAGTCCAAAGGTTTACGGCATAGTCCCTTGTAAATCTAATTTTTCTTTTATCCACTATAATTAATTTTAACAACATTCACTAGTATTTTCATAAAAACAAAGATGAAAATGTCAGGAATTATAAAATATTAAGATTAAAAATATTCAATCCATTTTTTCAAATTGAAATCATTATGTTTTGGATATTTATTTAAATTTAATAATTTATTTGGTATGGAGAAGTGTTCCTTTAAATTAAAAAGGTCCAAAATATTGGAATGCGTTTAAACCCAGTATCAATGTGAAATTTTTTAATTTGACCTAAAGTGGATTAATTTTGGAATATTTAATAAAATTAATCATTAATATCGAATTAAATTATGAAATTTATATTTAAGAAATGAGCATTATTTTTTCAAAATAATATTATAAAAAATTAAAAAATCATATTTAAAATGAGTTCTTCATTTAATGGTAGTAAAACTACCTTTTCGAAAAATACATTATTTTTTTCATAAAAATGGATTTATTCTTATCTTATACCTATAAAATAAATTTGGTGTGTATAAAAAAAATTTGAATATAGAATTTTTAAATTTTATTGAAAATATTAATAAAAATTAGGTTGTTTAATTTACGTAGATAAATTTATATCTTAATATAGAGAAAATATTTCTTAAAGAAGAAATAATTTTATTTTCAAAAGGTACATACACTCGCATATATTAATTGAAAACCAATAGTTTTATTTTATATATAGGAATAAAAATATTTTCTAAATTCAGATAATGTTATTGATAATACCCCCATATACTAGCTATGAGGTATATATTATAATATTTTAACAATCATGTTAATGGTTTATTATATTACAGAAAAAACATGACAATGCGTATTGCACAAGATATTTAAGGAACTAAGAATTGTGTGTAACAAGAACCCAAATATTGTTTTTTTTACCATAAGGTAATATAACTATTTTACATGGAAAAATATTAACTTGGTGTTTTTTATAACAGAATCTAATCATAATTATTTAAAAAACTATATTCATTGTGGTATAAAGTTAGAAATATAGAAAAGGCTAAAATAATTTGAAAAATAAATTTCCTAAATTCATTAGATGTTATATCATACCCCCTTAAACAACATTTCTCCATTGAAATTCATGTAGATTATCAATTGATTATTATTTGAAATATTATTTCACAAAAATATACAACATAAAAATGAATACTAAAATTTCTTTAGTAAAGGGAAATCCAGAAACAAAACGGTTACCCAAAGTAACACACAACTAGGTTTTCACATAATAGAGTATATGTAGGATGTGAAAACAAGAATGTGGAATAGAAATAAATCTACAAAGTTCTGCTGGAGAGTGATATAAAGAATAGTTAAGAGGAACCTAACAATCACAAATCCAAAAGCCACTATTATTTAAGGGGCAATTTGATTCATCAGAAATGAAGGTACAAGGATAAAATACTTTTTCAAGGTCCCAATCACTAATCATGAAATTTTATTATGAAAACATATACTTTCTTGATTTTAGTACAACCTTACCCTTTAGGTGCCCAGATCAACTTACACTTTATCTCCCATTCTACTAAATAATGGTTAGTTTTTCATTCTTGATTCATAAATAGATTATATGATTCATGAATAGAATGGAAGTTCATTCCACATTTATTTATCTAAACAAAACTCATAAATACTGATATAGATAGAAGTTACATTAACCTGTAAAACCTCAACTGATGTTTAATATAAAATATTCCATAAATGGTTTACCTTTTAACCCTTCCATATAATAAAAATACAATACATTAGAAATATGTTCCCTAAATATCACAAAATCAAGTTTACAATGATCCCATGTATATCATATAAGAGATCTCTTTTATCACATACTAAAAATGGGAATACCTTTGTCATGTATTTTTGTGAAACAATGTAATGAGCTGAATTACCATAAATACTTATTTCCAATAAGCATGTCTCCTTATTAAAAAGTGTATTGGATATATTCCTTAAATCCAGAAATGTTGAAAATTACATCAATTTGAGAATAACTAATTTTCCAATATGTCCATAATTAGTTCCAAGGTTTTCAATACCATCCAACTTACATATTCATATAAACAATATCACTATAAAATAACATTATCTTAACAAAATTAATATATTAATTTTTATATTACCCATAATCATGTGTTTTACATGAACATTTACATTCAATTAAATAATTATTCTAGATTATCATAACCATTCAATTTATTCTTTTAAATCATAAGTGAAAAGAAACATATACTGGGAAATCATTATATATTTCACAATTTATATAACAAACTTATTTATTCCAAATACAAAATAAATTCAGTTATTCCACTTCATCCCAAATCTATTAGAAAAATGCCTCATATTTTTACTTAATAACTCTTTCCTTTCAGATTTCAACAATAGTATAATCATAACTTGGATAATAACCATTACTCACAACACCATTGTGATTATATTTTGATTATTCCACTTCAGACATGGATTTGCATAATGACATTTTATTCTAGAAAAAATGAATTTAACATTTTCTATTATCTTATAGAGGAAAATATTCGAATCCATTTCATTAAGTGAACCCTTAATTTTTCATTTGTGGTAAGTTTATTTGCATCTTTCTTTTCCATAGTCTAAAAACATCTAATTCATATTATAAATTCACGTAAGATATTATTTCGACAATCTTGACACAACGAAAACTTAATCATCTTTCAGGCATACCCTTTATTACATGAACTCTTAGTGAAATACTCCCTGATCATTCATGGTGAGTTATGGAGTTAGTTAAGGTATAATTTTTAATCATGTTTTATGAAAAAAAATTAAGTATTATAAAATATCCTTCACTCTAGTGATCATCCCATTTGATTTTTCCTCAGGAAATTATCTAACACATTCATCATTACCCTTCATACTTCTGGTTCCCACCATTTACCAAAACCAAAAAACATTGTTTGAGGAACACGTCTCATAATACAAAAACGCATAATCCTGAAAAAAACTTATAATCTCTGTATATTATGACATATTATTTTGTGTTAAGGAAACCTTAGGATTATCATTCGAGACATCTGTAAAAATAACTTTAAAAATGTCAATAGGGAACATACTCATGTTTTCAAGTCCTAGTTTCGAATTATTAACAAAACCTTCCATTAATATAAACTATAAAGACCTAGGCTTAACATACATTAATATTACGTGATTTTAGGTGAATATCATCACATTAAAATGAAATTACAAATGACTATAATAGTTTAGTGTATTTGGATACATGGATAAAAATCATCTAGCATGGTGAATGAAATTAAATGATTGATAAAAATATCATTCTATTTATTAATTATACCAAAATAATATCTTCCTAAACTTTTAAATGTAAACATAAGAAATCAGTCCTTTAATATGCTCAGTAAGTTTAAAAAAAAGAGACATAGAAGCATTACATGAGCGTAAGGGTATGATGACCTGATAATAACATTTTATGATCATTCCCAATATATCAACTATTATATACATGGGTCATGGAATAAGGATTATATGTTCATATGATATGAATAATACTGGAATTTAGAGAACAAGTCAACAAACAACAACACAAGAATTGAACATAGAATTTTTAGTAGACATAGAGTCATATAAATTGATTTCAATAGTAGTGAGGTTATCATGACCAAGAATATGTTTGTGGTATGGGTCCTCTTACCATACCATGTTGGTATTCATGGTTCACTAATATGACCATAATAGTAGCCAGGGATCATTCTATGAATAACATATCACACAATGTCATTTACAAAACTATGTTAAATCCCCATTATATCCATATCTATGTAATGAATATAAACCATTACCCAATTAATTATTGGGAGATATAGGTCACAATCATCACACAATGAAATAATACATATGTGTGCCATATGATCATAAAAATAATATGATAACCCATGAAATGAAATGGGTGTCATAAATATGTAATCATATCATAACTTATAAAAAAGAGATATGATTCATAATCATTTAATCAATGAATAACCCATGAAAAGAAGTGGGCTTTATAAACATATATTCTGTGAATGGGAAATGGGTTTCATAAAAATATAACCCATGAATGGGAAATAGATTTCATATACATGTAAACCATGAAAGGGAATAAGGTTTCATAAATATAATTCCATAAAAATCATAAACCATTCAAAGAATGAATACGATTAGAGAATTGGAATTATTTCCCATAAAGGTATGAGTGAACTAAATGGATGGAATCATATATGGAAAATAATTTTCAAATTACACATAACAACATTTCTTGTGGAAAATATAAATTTTTTTAGGAAAAATTATTTTTAAAACATAAGACAATTTGAAAACCATTTTCTTTAAAAATAAATTGTAAATAGATATATATGGATTAAAATATTTTTAAAAAAATTTATAATTAAATTCATATAAAGTAACATTAATAATATTCTGAAAACCACTTTCCTTTAAACCTTATAAAAGGATATTTTGATCATTTTGAAAAACGTTTTCCATGAAAAAATATAAAATAATATTGAAAACACTTTCAAAAAAGTTTTGTTTGAAAATAATTTAAAAAAATATAAAATCATATTTTATAACATTGAAACAATTTTCTTTTAAAGTCATTTTTAAAACATATAAATGAAGCTTTTAAAATCATTTAATACACTTTTTAAAAATATTTTTTTTTGAAAACAATATTTATTTAAAAATATTTTCAAAAAAATATATAGAAGATTAGGGTAAATAATTTATTTGATAAATAACATTGTAAACATACAAAGTGATAGTCCCAAAAATGATGGTCATGACGGTAGGTATGTCTGTACATGAAAAACATTCCTTCCTTTTGATCATTATAATTTTAGAAAAGTGCCTTGATCATATAATTTCGATAATATTATTTTCAAAACATTATTTAAAAGATCATTCATTGGTAAATACGAAATTTAAATATAATTTAATTATATATTTTTTTTGACTATTTTTTAAAATATTATTTTGAAGAAACACATATTTTTATCCGAAAAGAGAAATAATGTCAATTTTTCATAAATACATTTTCATAATTATCTTAAGTACCAAAGAGTAGAAAAATGAAACTATTAAATTGATAAAATATTATTACAAATCGTTTAACAAAATTAACGAGAGTTCATGGGATATTTATCATATTATTTTTCAACAAAAGCATATTCATAAACAATATTGATAAATAATGAGATTATAACAATACAATTTTCACACTTTAGTAACATTGAGTGATGATAAAATGAAATGAATAATATTAAATGAATCATAAAATATCATTAAAATATGTTTATTAATTATAAAAAATGTCAATGTTAGTATATATATCTCATAGAAAATTATAGGTTTATAACATGACATGTGTCTCAAAGAAGGCCAAATATGAGAGAATTAAATTATCAATTTCAAAAATTTCAAACCATAAAACCAATGAAATAAATATCATAATTGGATATGTAAATATCGATAAATTTTAATATAATAATCATATAATACATCCATTGGAATTATGAACACTACCTATCAGAAATTCGGAGATAAACATGGATTGTATCACATGAAAAATTAAAGTGATTTGAGAGAACCTTTACAAGTCATAACATTATTTTTAAATGTTAAAACCTCATTTATAATAAATATTATATTATTATAAATCTACCCAAAACAAAATTTTAAAATCTAATTCCATATAAAAGTTTATTATGAATTTATATTAACTATTTATTAACAACATAGTGATAAAGTTACGTTTTGGGTAATATGTGATTTGTTATTAATATATGTTTCAGAGTGTATTTATTTACTTCCTAAAATAGATCATGATTTTATTATTTATAGAATTTAAAAAATGATATATATTTTACATATACTCAGTATATATGTATTTATAATAATCTATAAGATATATAAATATAAAATGGAGTCAGTATATATATATAACAACAATATATTAGAATTATTAGGTCATATATATCATATAAGTTCACTAAAACATCCTTAATACATTACAAGTAGAGTGTGAATGAATCATATCGCATTGAAGAGTCAGTAGTCCACATGTTGACAAATAAAGCTATCATATTTAAAAAAGATGGAAATGATGACGTTTTTTATATAATAGTTATATAATATTAAATTAATAAAAATATTCTTATATATCATTTGAAAATATATTATACATCATAATTTACAAACTTGAGGGGTGGTAAATGAAAAACGAACAACATCATTTCGTGAGGCGGTAGTTTACTGTACAAAAGAACGATAAGTTTGTAACGCATTAGATCAAAGTTCTCATAAGTGTAGATAGTAGTCATATAATTAAAAAAATATAAGTATATTTAGGATAATTCAGTCATTATATAATCATGTAATAAGAAGTTTTTATGGGTGGAGATAGAAAAACATATCTTGCAAAAATATGGTACCTCTTCTTTTGGAAACGCATTTTGGTTTGCAATAAAGGGATTCCTTGGATGGATTATGCCAAAATGAAGGATTATAATAGGAATGGAGGGATGTAGGTAGATTATTCTATTCATATTATGTTCATAAAAAGTTATTGAGAGGTGTTAATTTGTGGGAGGGGTGATTGTTTTTATAGTGGATGAGGAGTGACATTCGTGTAAATTTATGAAAGTAGGAATTCCACCCACATTTATTCCTATGTCAAGCTCTTATAATAATGGTAAATATAAGATAAAATGGATTATATGGTAAATATATGAACACAAAATTTAGTTTTTTCATGTGTATATTTCATTTCATCCCATACGTTGAAGGTTTAATTCTTTCTTTAGGTAATTTGTCTCTTAGTCACTGTAATAATTTTTTATAAATTTTACGGATATTTTTGGTAAAAAAAATGATAAAATTATTAAAAATTATAAATTATTTTGAATAAAAATATTTAATACATTTATTTCATATTATTATAATATAATTGGAATAAAATTATATACATTTTATTGAATGCTTTAATCAATAATTATTTGATTCATTAATTGTGACAAAATTGTGTTTGTACATTGAAGAATAGTTATCATAGTTAATCAATTTATTTATTTTCAAATAGTTCAAACATTCACTTATAATAATTGATAAACAAAATATTTATTATGTATATATATATTTAAATAATGTTTTTAAAATTTACTTAATTTTATTCGTAACTTCAATCCCAATTGTTAGGTTGTACCTTTAATGATATTTTAATAATCATGTTGATAGTATTTTGTATTTAGATAAATACATAGCCTTGCATGTCATGCAAGGCTTCAAAGGAATTGGGAAATACATGTAACTGAAGAAAAACATTATATTTCATGTATCATTAGTTATTCTAAGTGCTTCATGTGGTGTAAAAAGATATTAGTGTTGCATATAATGCAAAAAAATTATTTTTTTAAAAGATATGTTGTTTTGTGTTATATGAATAATATAAAAAAGATTAAATTAATTCTAATAAAATAATTCAAAAAAACTATGGGTGTTACACTTCTCTCTCATTTGACCCTTTCCATAATACAACTTGTATACCCGTCTTGATAGCAAAATCATTCTTTGATTCTCTATGACTTATCTATTTATTATGAATACCCTTCTTCAAACCCATTATTGAAATATATATAAATATAGTGGTATAAATAATATATAAAAAGATTATTATGCTTAGGATAAATGTATGTGGACCTATGATTTTGGATACTTTATTTTAATTCTAATTTTGATATCGTTTATCATATGCAACCGTAGACATGTTCGATATTGAACTGAAATGTGTTGTGTAGACTTATATGATTGTAAAAACATTATAACCAATACAAAATAAATGAATATAAATAATTTTAATATTATTATGATTTGAAGATAGATTATCAATATTAAGAATGATTTTTTCAAATAAAATTTTTAGGTATTGTGGAATTTATGTCAAAAAGGTAAAATCAGCATTTTTAAAATATTATTATAATATTATATAAAATTTCATTATATGAAATAATATTTTACGATTCTTGAAATTATATATTGATATTTTATAATTTCTAAAAACATTTAATGTTCAAAAACCACTATTTTAAAGAAAATACATTTTTCTTATATTTCTTATTTTCTTAAAAAATATATAATTTTATAAAAAAAATTATAAAAATAACATCATTTTTTAATTTATAATTTCAATATTATATTCTTTTTAATTATTGATATTTTCTAAAATAATTTATTTTTATGTTTATAGTTAAAAAAAATATTGAGCTTGTTATTATCACCACTTTTATAAAATTATCATAATACAAGAATGAATTAAAGAATTTTGATAACTTTTTCTATGATAAAATATTTTTAACAATATCCTTCTGAAATACAATATTTTAATTAATAAACTTATGATTAACATTTAATAAACATAAGTAATATTTAACATTGATAATTGATTTCTATATCTTATATAAAAAAATCGATTTTCATCACTATTTGACATTAAATGTAAAAACATTAATTTCATATTTCTTATAAAAGATACCATATTATTTAATTATTCAAATTTTATTTTTTTCATACATGTATGATTAATAATTTTAATGTTACTAACCCACATAATTATAAAAATGTTAATATAAAACAATTAGTTTATTATTGCTTTATAATGTGTGTAAAATAAAAGAAATTAACCCCTCCTAAAAATTTAATTTCATTGTGTTTTTAATATTATATAATGATTAATTATAACCCATGTAATTGGTGACCATTACTAAGAACTATTAATTATACATTATTGATAAAACATGATTTTCCTACAATTCTTTTAATTGTATAAAAAATGCTTTAATTTAAAAGTCAATTTAAAATTATTTATTAATTAAATTATATTAAATAGAAATAAAATTGATTATAATTATTTGAAAAAATATTACAGGGGTTTAATTATATTTTTAATAATATATAAACTACCATGTAAATCTATTTACCATGGAAAAAAATTGTAAAACGTAAAAAATGTTTTGAAGGACTTGTAAATTTTTAAAACATGTTCTAGAATTAATAGTGGATTATTATAGAAATTATATAACAAATAATATATTATTTCAATACATTTTAACCATTTAAAATTGATTAGTTACATTCCATTATTGACTAATAATGTGTGTTTACAAAAAGTCCTTTTTATTTAGTTAGAAATTGGGAAACTAACACCCCTTAATTCCATATTGATTCAATATTTTCTTATACATAAAAATAACCCCTTTTATACCTCATGAAAATATATATAAATTTCAAATTCCATTGTTCATTATATTTTATCATAATAAACTAATTTTCATGGATACATTCAAGAAAAATATTACTATACAAAAGAGATTGTTACTTACTCATAACCATTACCTCTTATTTTTTATTCTCATAACCTACTGTTTTAATTGTAATATAATATAATTAATATTAATAGTATACTAATGTGTAATAATATTAATGTAACATTAATTATATTTTTTTCCAACCACATTGATAAACAAAAGTACATTAATTGCATTTTTTGTGAATTATCGCCTTTATGATGTAACATTTTTTGTTTTTAATCATACTTTTTATGATCTATAAAAACAAATTAATATATGATTATCCAACATATAAAATTTAATATTTTAATTATTAATTAATTATTATTATACTAAACACCACCTTAATTATACTCACCTATTAAGAGATAGTGTGTTCTGGTTTAGGTCCTTTTATCCACCTATATAAACTATACTATAGAACTCTATCACTAATGACCATAGGGACAAAAAATAGTATTGTTATAACTAATAATGTCAATTTCGATGTTTTATATTTTTAGAAATGCTGTTTAAGTTATTTTACATATTTGAAAAATATCATCCTTGATCTCTAAAATTTCTATAATGAGCGAACACCACATCAATTTTCACACATACATAAGAAAAAAGAATGAATTAAATAATTATAAAATGATAATAAATGATATATTTTAAAGGGAATATATATATATATATAAATTAATGGTTTTCCTAAATAAATATATATTTTACAGAATTTTATTATTCTTCAATTTAGTGGAATTCGTATAATTCTTTGAGAACAATATTAGGGATTCTTGTCTCACTTTTCCATCCCTTGAGACATAATTTTTTTATTCAAAATTTTTTCATTGGTATACTAAATCCAAAACACATTTAAATTTTTTATCGTGGTCCTATCATTTTAATTGGTACTGAGTTCCTCATTTGATATCATATCATCCAAGGGGTCATGATTTGAATGTCTCTAATTTCATATGGGTATGTTGAACTCATCTTCAATTCCTTAGGACATTTCTTCTATTGTACAAAAACATTTCATTATATGACGTATTAAATTCCCTACTTCCTTATTGTATAATATTTTAATAGAATCCTCAATATATTATTTTGATTCTTATTTTACCAATAATGATAAGGTTTTTTGGTCACTCAATTTCAGTAATTGATTTAAAATACTTATCCTATATATTATTTCATCACAATATTGATTTATTCCACACAAAAAATTTATTCAGCGGTACTTTCTATTTCTATCTAGGAAAAATGAATCTATTTATTCTAATACTACTCCTTTTTTAATTTTTCGTACACTATAAAATATCATTATTTATAATTATCCATATCTTATATAATGTCAGTTTCCCTTCCTTTTCTATATAATATTTCTTTAAAAAGTTTTAAACTATTATTGGAAACCTAATTATGTCCTATATCATGTGACATTTATATTTACCTTATCCTCATTTAAAAATGAATCTATCTTACTCTTTTATTAACATGGTTTTATAAAAAATGTATTCTAAGATATTCGAATGATTTTTCATAATTTCAAAATTAAAAAAATTATATTCCACTCTATTTTTTATTTGAAAAAAATTTATATAATTTTAAATACACCATTATTAGATATTTTTATTAAGTTAACGAATTAAAAAAATATTGAAATGTTTCTTTTTAATATTTTCAAAAATGGATTTTCAATACAATCATGAAAAATTATTTCCTATATTTTGATGATAAAAATACGGCATGATTCTTATTTTTATATGTTTTTCACAAGAATATTTTACCCATCAATTTTAAAATAATTTATACTTATTTATGGTTTCATAATGTAAATAATTCTTCCAATATTCTATGTATTTTAACATAAATTATTTTTTCATTGATAAAATGTTATTTTCAACATTCTTACAAAGTAAAATTCTCTTAATATTATAATAGTATCCTTTGTCAATATGTTTATACATTACATATGTTTGCATAACTCTATAATTTTAATTCTCTAAAATAGAGAACAATCATAAATTCCTATGTATTAACTAATTGTATTTTATTTACTACTATTTTACAAAATTCATTTCCTCTTTTATTAAGATACTTTTGATTACATCATTTGATGGGTGTTCACATATATGCCATACATCAATTGATTTGGGTAACAATCAACTTATATATATTCCCCTTATTTATAAAATTTAAATACCATATTCCATATTATCATTATTGAATGGTTTATAAATATATTGATACTAAATATCCTTAGATACTCATTTTTTCACAGGTATATCATGTTATGATTATTAGTTGAATTAAAAATGTTTTTAATATAGGATTCCATTTTAGAATAATATGAAGCCCACTATATTTCCATGGGTTATTTATGATATGAAAATGATATGTTTTATGTTCCACAATAATTTATGTGTGATAATGTGTTAGTTCCTATATAACCATCCAATGTGTTAGTTTAATATGATATGTCATGAGACAAGGTGTATACATAATGAGTTTGTTCACATCGGTGTGGGAATAATGTGTTTTCTCACATTTTATGATGTGAACATAATTAGATTGTTCTCCAAAATAGTGAACAATGAGTTTCATTATAATGTTTGTTATTATTATGTTCATGATATAATTTGTTTCTTATTCCAATGACTATCTTATACTCCCATTTAACTTTTTTACTAATGTTTCTATAATCTATAGATTCATTTTTCCAATGTTTTATACAATGAATCTTGTCTTACGATATATGATTTTCTGTTATGATTTATTTATCTTTATTATACTCATATGATCACCATATTATAAATTATGAACATTTATTGTTATTTCATATGTTTACTCATACTAATTATTTGATATCACCCATTTTCTATGATTCGTTTACCTTTTTTAAATATAAGTATAACTAGTTTGAACGCTAGATGGGATTCTAAAGGATTTAGATTGTGGAGGAATTTTCACATTGGTTATAAAATAAATTCATTATATATTTTTTTATTAAAAAACTAAATAAAAAAGTTCTATATTTTTTAGGGTTAGGGTGAAATATATTAGTAATGTAAAATTTAGTTATGTTTATTTAAATCCTTTAATTTTTATTCCTACCATAAAATGCAAATGAATTTGTTTTATTACAAAACTCTAGAGTGTGGGTAGGGGAACCCAAATTTATATCAAAGGACTATTTAGTTATTTTTTGAGGTTGAGATAGTTATTTCATATTAGGAAAATAATTTTTTTAAACCACATTGAAAATATAAGTGATAAGTCTAACTGTCTGATAACATCTTCAATTTTTTGTTATGTTTTGTGTACATGGAATTTTTAGAAGCAACATTCCTTTCTAGAAATGACATGTAGATCTTGAATCTAGAATAGATGTATATATTAGTAAAAACCTTAAAATTGGATCATTGGGTATTAAATATATTTTCACATTTTGTGTAAAAAAGAGTCGTCCCGAAACACATGGTTTGATACTCCCAATTGATATAAAATGGTTAATTCTCATTCATTCTAATGAAACATTTTGAAGGATAAGAATTTGATGTTAAATAATTATGTTTGAAAACATAATAATGAATGGATAAGTATTGTATAGATTAAAATATATAGATTCATGGATTAAAGTACATATTAATTGAATGTTATTTTATGGATACAGTCTACTTAAAACACTGGGATCATATATCTAAATTATTTTTGTGTTTAGAATATACTAATAATGTTCATGACTATGTTATGACGGTAATATTTTGGGTTAGGGGAAGAGATACATAATAATAACACTTAAGGAAAATTAAATTGCACTAAAATTAACAATGGATAAAATGATGGTGTGAATTGAGAAATCAACCCCAGATTGTTATTTTCACATTCTAATTTTAGATGTTATCATAATGTTTTGGGTTTCAGTATTTAAATAAAATATGTTCACAAATATGACATTTATAATGATTGTTATCATGAAAAAACTATGTCTTGTATCCAAATAATGGAGTATACATAAATGGTTGAAAATATTTATATGTGAATATTATAATGGAAATGGTCAGTTTACTAATCATACATAAGATAGTAAAGTTGATATATTAACTGATATAAATTTTTCATACACTTATCATTTTTTATTAGTTGCTAATATTTATCAAAATGTTTTTTATTCTAAAATTTCTGTAATTTATGTAAAACATATGAGTATTTTTATACAATATTCCAACTCTATTGGTATGGAAAAAATGATAAATGATATAAATAACCATCACAATAGATTATATGAAAAGGTTATATTTTTGGAGATAAAAATTAGATAACACATTTCTGATGTATAAATAAATCATAGGTTTAATATAACGTTGATTTTTAGGAACTACAAGGTAGATTTATTTTGAAAAATTAATTGAGATAGTATTTCTACATTGGAATTGATAATTTATTTGGAATTTTTTTTGAATTTCATCACATTTTTTAGATTTTTATATTTATATTAGATTGTGTATTTATTAAATAGGAATTAATACCATTTCATATCTATATATAGTGATAATTTCTAAAATAATACACTCTTTCGCTGTGTATAAATACTTGAGAAAATGATTGTAAAGACATTAATGTTATTTTTGGATAGATAAGTCACTTTTTTATCATAATATATGAAGTTAGATTTCATATTTAAGGTCATATCATAAAATATTAGTATGTTAATAATACCATGGTATACATTAATGAGTGATAAGACGTTATAATTTCAACGAATGAATTTATTTAAATTGGGTGAAAACAACACACAGATATTTTAGATCCTTTACAATAATACTATCTAAGATAACTTATGTCACATTAAATATTGATAAAAAATGATAAAATACATATTATCTGATTATAATAAAAATATAACCTCTAGAAAATACATGGATATTAATAAAAATACTAAAATATTTATATAAAAGATAAATAATTATCATTAAAAATGATAATTTTCATCATATAAATGTTTTTAAAGTATATTATAATTTTACCTAATATATTAAAATCACAACTTTTGAAATAATATTATAATAATACTTGATATTTCAATATATGAACAATTCTTTTAGAATTATTTAAACAATATATTAGTATGAAATAATATTAAAAAAAATTAATTTTAGAAATAAAATTTTTGAATAAAATCAATGTTTTTATATATTTTTTATTTCTGTAAATATATATATAAATTTGATAACATTTCAAATAATTTAATTTTTTAAATTTAAAATTTCAAAATTTGTTTATTTATTTGAGCTATTTTTTCTAAAATAATAAATTTTTAGGGTAACTGTATAAAAATAATGTTTTTGTTAATACCATAAATTTTATTTAATTATAATATTACAAGAATGATATAAATGTTTTTCAAGACTTTTTTTTATAAAAATATATTTTATATTAAATCCATTTAAAATACAATATTTGTTTTATAAAACTGATGTATATCATTTAGGAAAATTAAGTAATATTTTACTCTAAAAACTATTTTTATTCACTTGTATTAAAAATTAGTTTTCATCAAATGTACTAATTAAATATATTAAAATTGAATTAATATTTTGGATGAACATTATCATATTATGTTACAAGTTTTATTAAACTCTCACCCACAAATTTATGAAGACTATGATTAATTTTAATGATCATCATAATTGTAAAAATGATACTTTTAGTGAATTTTTTTATTGATATTTTTAAATTTTACCTATCAAAATAAAATAATATATTCTCAAAAATTAATTTTATAAAAAATATAAACCTTCATAAAGATTACTTTCAATAATTTAATTAGTAACCATTGTAAAATAATATTATGACCACATATTTGTTAAAACATCATTTTTATATAAAAAAAATATTTTTGATATATTCAATATTTAAATTTATGAAATAATTTTATATTATCAAAATATTCAGTTGAAATAAAATGAATAATTGTTTTATAACACTCAAATTTTCCATCATGTGTTAACAAAAATTATTAATAAAACTAGAATTATTATTGAAAAAAAAATTACACGGTGGAAAAAAATTATAAAATGAAAATTTCAAGTGTTAATGGGATTGAAACATGTCAAATAATTTTAATAAATTGGGATTTGATGTCTTGGTCATATTTTTATCACCCCAAACTCAATCATTTCAATTTCTATAAATGTTTAACCTTAAATATTGTGATTCCATTTTTTATAAATATTGAGTGATTCCAAAAAGTAAACTTTTCATCACTTATAAAAGGGAGAAATTACGCACCTAAATTAAAGACCCATTCTATATTATTTATTCAAAAAAAATATTTCATGTGTATCATCGATTAATTGATGGAATATATTGCAATGTTCTTTTCCCATGGAATAACAACAATACCTTATTTCCTCTGGAAGGTTGCGCATCCATCATTTTGACCACATTATTTCAAAAATCTATGGTTATGTAAATAAATTGAAGAAAAGGTTCCTCTCATTTGGAGGTAGGATTTCTTTAATTAATAGAGTAATTACCTCAATATCATTTCAAGAACCCTCCTCTCTCATGGTCTTCAACTGTGTCATTAAAAATATTTATAAAATGATGGATTCTTTCATCTAGGATGAAAAATTTGATGGAAAGCGGCTTCAGGGATCAAAAGAAAGGATGTATAGAACAATCGAGGAGGGGTGTCAACAAGAGAAACATATTTAGAACACTGCATGATATGCTTGAAATTATCACTTGGGAATTCATTGAGACACAGTTTCTATTGGGATGGTTTATATATTCTATGAATATAGATAATGAGGGAAAACTCACTGGGAATTCGCCATTTTTATGGCCCATGATCATCCCTCATATCACGGTCGTTCAGTCCTACTTAAAATGGCTTTTGGGGAGATGGGGGATCTTATTTTGGCCTCATAACTGGGTTTTCTCTAGGCTTAGTTTTCCTGACTACCTTGATACTAATATTTCCTTCCACCAGACAAGCATTCATTTGGTATTTATTTCGAATGTTTGGGATAGTAGTCATTGGGGGAATTTCGATCATATTGATATTATCGATGAACCATATATGTGTGTTTTCACTACTTATTTGTCAAGTTCCTTTTATATTAAGGTTTTCAAAAGGACCATGATGACCACACACATTACTGACACATTGGTTGGAACTCAAATGAAAAATAAAATCCTTAATAAATATAATTTCTATTGGTGTAGAATTCGAAACCATAAATTATAGACATAATATAATTTCAATAGAAATAGAATCAATATGGCTTCAAAATTATATTTTCTAGGTAGAGTCTGTAGCACACCTAAGAAAATTTGTTTTTCAAAAGAGACTGTGCTTATGCAGTGCGGTCTTTCTTTAGAGACTTTATAAGAATTACCTCATTTGAAATTTGAGATGCTATATTTTTGGATAAAATTTTTCATGGTGTAGATGTTAAATAAACTTAGTTTATGGATTGTGTACTGGTGTTCATTGAAGGTTTTTTGTGAATATGTAATACTCACTATATAGAAAAGAATGATGGGTTTACATGCAATAAAAAAGCTATAATTGAAATGGTTGTGAATATATTAATTGATATGGTCTATTTATATAATTATTGTCATGATGTTCCAACAATAATGCTCCTCTAAGTTGGTAATAAACTCAATATCTCTACTACTAGAGACATATATGGGCACTAGTTAGGTAGGTCTCTAAATTATACGGGTCTCAAGGTGAATATTCATGGTTCATGTGCAGTGGGAAACATGAGGGGTGTTGGAGTGATTTTAGATTCTAGGGGTTTGGTTCTTACTAATATTACTACTACCCACTATTTCATTGGTCATTCCATTAAGGTAGAAGCCATGGTGATTCTTACTGGACTCCGCTTGTCCATGAAGAGCAACATCATCCTTGGTTCAATGGAGGCTAACTCAATGATCATTTATAATTTTCTGAAAGGAATAGTCACCATCCCATTTTAAATAATCTATATTATGAGATAATTAATAAGTCTCTTGGGTACCCACACAGATAATCTCCATATATGATGTGAGGTTAAATAACTTGTTGATTATATAGATTTCCTATCGACCAAATAAAGGAAAATTATATGCTCTCTGAACATCATTTTTATTTCTTATGAGGGGGAGGACTTAGTTATAGGGGATTCAGTCAGTTTATGTAATTTTTACCCCCATAATCTATTTTCCTTTTCTGAATGCCATGATTTACTCTTTTTCTTTTCTTAAATCCAATAAATAAATTATATTGGATAATGAAAAAAGTGACTATTACTTAATACATAAGTTTCCATCTGAATTTTTATATTCCCAACCTATCCAGACAATATTTATAAAAATTACTCACTCTCATTATAACACTAAATTGTAGTTATATTATTTTAAAGATAATTATTTATTCCTTTTCATTCATTTAGAATGGGAAAAAATTGTATTCATGTTTTCTTAAGGGTACCTCCTCTATGAATTAATGTTGTTCATTTTTCATCTTCATTTTCATTTTCATCCAAAAAAATCAAATAAAATTCACCCACATAAAAAATATAGACGATCCAGTTATTATTTTCATATAATGTTATTATACACTCTCTTAAATATATTATCCCATTGAGTTCTAATGTATTTTTTGTTTGGGTTGGTTTAATAACCTACATAAACTAGACTATAAAACACTATTACGGATAAATATATGAAAATTAATATAAAGTTTATAATAATTTATCGATACATGTAATATTTTTTTTATCATTATATAATGTTACTATTATTAAATTATCTTATTTTTATGATATCTTCCTCAATATCTATAATTATTAAAATAAACTACCACAATTGCAATTTTTACTCCCAGATAAAAAAATATAATAATAGATATGGTGATAATTCTTCTATATGATATTAAATATAGATGAATAAGGTATATATAATGGAAACTAATAAACTAAATTTTATTTTTCATGAATTCATATTCTGAGAATGAATTAGAAACATGTTAACGGTTTCTTATCTCATTATTCAATCCCTTCAATCTTACTTTTTCTTACATAAATATCTTCATTAGAATGGTGTATCTAATCCCATTTAATTTGTTTCATGGGACTATAATTTTTATATATATTTAATGTTTTATTGGTAAGAAATACTTCTCTGGGTTTATAATCAGAATCTTCTAATACCATAAGAGTCTTTTTCACATTTTTAAATCCATGAGGCATGTTTGTTATTCTATGAAATAATTTCTTTTATATAGTGTACTAACATCAATATTTGATTAAATTAAAATATTTTTATGGTAATTTCCTGATTTTATTTTTGACACCTTAATGATTTTATTTCATTATCAATTATCCTTAAATCTATGTAAAAAGATCACTTTTATTAAAATATTCATCATAGATGAATTTATTATCCATAACAAGTATATAATTGTTGAAAATAATTCTCACCCTCTTTAATGACTATTTCACATCCTTTTCTATATCTTATTTCCCACCAATATTCTAATAAATAATTGGAGACATAATTATGTGTTATCTCATGTTTCAATCATATTTTAATTATCATATATTAGAAAGTATGTTTTATAAATCTTTTTATTTTTTTTATTTTTAAGAATGATAATTTATAATATTCAATGTTTTCATATCCTATGAAATTCAAAGTTTGGATTTTCCCTATATGTTTTCTCAATACAACCATTACGTATTTTTCAAGATTTAATTGTAAAATATCTTTTAAGATTATTGTTTTAATATATTTCATTTTTATTCTTTCTTCATTTTTTAAAATTAAATTTTTAATGAAACTATCGACATTTTCATTTAGAATTTATTTATAAGAACAAAGAAAGGAATTTAATTTTGAATCATTTTTGAAAGAATGTGTTTTAAATAATTTTGAGTTTTAATTCCCATGAACAATGGTCTTAAAAATTATCTTATGTTTCCATAAATATATGTGTTTTATTTAAAATAATTTTCTTCAGAAAATTTTCATATTTAAAATTTTTTTCAATGTAAAGTTTTGTTATTCTTATAAAATTATTAATTAACTTAAAGTTAATTATTTACATCAATTGTCTTATGTGGGTAATATTAAATCTATATAATATAAATGATTGATCACATACTTTTAGTTTCATAAAAATATTTATTTTATAACCATAATTCATCTACTAATGCATCTCCCTTATGAGAGACCTATTATTATTCTATTTATTGAAGGTTCTTCACATATATGTCATAAATCTATTGAATGGAATTATTTTGACTTAACCAATCACCAATTATTTGTATGATATAAATATCATATGATTCATTATCTTGATTGAATGGGATTTACCCGAAATATAATAAATATATTTTTACCCAATTATTTTCCATATGTATATAATGTTATGATTATTAATGTAAATGTAAATTTTTTCCATATGTGATTTGATTTGAGAACTATCTGAAAATAGATTCTTTTCTAGGTGTTTTATATAATATCGGGATAATTTGTTTTATATGCCACACATATGTGTCATTGATAACGGGTGGGGTCCTATTTCACCCTATATATTATTTTTTTTATATCTCATGAAATTGTTCTTCATGATAAAAATTAGATTTTTTAATCAAGAAAGAATAAAATGGGTATTTTTATATTTTAAAAAATAGAAATAATTTTTTTAATAATCATGGGAATAATGAGTTTTATCCTTACGTTTTACTATACTTATTTTTGTGCCATAATTTTTTGCATATGATTATGATAACTATGGATCACTTTTATTCACTAATTCTTCCACAAACTCTTGATTATTTATTATATTTTTCCATGTCATATATATTAAATCATTTTTATGATGTAATCAATTTTTGGTATGATTTTATTATGTATCTTTATTTTACCCATATTGTCATCTTATGTTCAGTTATTATATTTTATTATTATCAGTTGTGTTTACATTTACTCTGTATGTAATCTCACTCATAAATTATCCTTCATTTCCCTAGGTTATAAAGATATGCATAACTTATGGAAAGTATGAATGAGATTATATTAGAGTTTGAATTTTTAAAAATGCATATAGGTGTTGTAAAATAAATTTATTTTGTATCTAGTCCCCCAGGACACTAAACCAAAATTTTCACCTATGTTTTTTGTGTTTTTTTAGGTGTAATACTAATGTGACATTTCAGAATATTTGTTTTAGATAATATTACATGGTATACAAGTAAAAAAATGTAAAATATTTTGTTATTCACTAAATATATAAAATTATTTCTGGGGTTCCTCGTTAACTATTATATATTCCCCTACCATTCAATAGAAAATGATGAAAATGCTTCTCATAAGTATGTGTGAACAACCACCTCCATAAACGACTAATGTTTTTTCATCACCCACATTCTAGGATGGTTCTAGAAATTAATTAATTGAATATATATGTTATTTATTTATAAATTTATACTTTTTAAATACAAATAAGTCCTTATTTAATTAATATTATTCGTAAGAGAAAATTTGAAACTAAATGCATAAAATAGACATACCAAGAGGAAAAAAGATATTTTTTATAATTTAAGACTTCTTTTTCAATTACTATTTTTTGTTAAAAAATTAATTCCTCAACTTAATAAAATCTATGTAATGTCATTATAATTTTGTGATGATGATATCATAACAAATAATTTTTTTTCAACATCCATACTCACACAAAGATTTTAGCATGTTCTTGTTGTTACAATTTACCAACATACATGAAAATTGAAATAAATTTCTATAAATGATGGATTTGTAAACATAATATTTTAAAATAATTAATAAAAAGTGATTTATGTATGGGTATATAATTGTAATTTAACATTAATATCTTTAATCACTAATAAAATATTAATTCTTTAAAAATTATGAAAGCATGATTTTCACTAATGTTGTAATCATGGAGAATAACAAAACTATTTATCAAATGAGATCATAACATTAAAAATAATTGTATAACATAAATTTAAATACCTATTATGATCTATTTATTATTAATATTTGGATATTAATGCGTTAAGAAATCACTATTTTAAAAATTGATCAAATAAGAAAAGATTATTCACAACTTATATTCAATGTATATAATAACTAATTAATACACAAATAAATAATTATTTTAAATAAAAATTATAAATGGAAATGGTTATTAATATGGGTCTAGAATAAGTAATATTTACAATTTTTATTACAAAACGGTTTAGATAATGTTCTAGAAAATCATTGTAAAAGAGAAAAGGGTTCTATCTCTATAACCCATCAATGAGACATGGTTTGATGTTATAAAATAATAATATATAAAGATTGTAACCTCTATGCCATGAATTATGATATATTAAATAATTTTTTATCTTATAAAAATAATTTTCTCTAATTATTATTTTCTAATTGAATTAGAATTGATATTAATCCAAAAATATAATTTTTTTTCAAATAAAAATTTGAACTCTTGAGTTATAATGTTTCCCTATAAGAATCATCTTTCATTTCATATGGTATAACATATTTCTAAATTGGGATAACACTTTTGACTCAAATAAACCTTATTGATGAATTATCATCTTCTTAGAAATGTAATAATGTAATGAATCATTTTTACCACTTAAAGGATAGTTTATCACCCATGTCCATGTTATCCTATCTCCACCCATGCTCTTCAACCTTAATTTGAGACCTTATTATGCATTAAATATTCTGGAAATAACATTTCCATTTAACCATTAACAAAATAATATTTTCTTACAACATTTCAGCATATTCCTTTCCAACCACTAGTTTATATATCTAATCATATTTCCACCCATTATCAAATGCTTTCTCATCAATTCCATTGTTCCTTTGAACATTTTTAAACCATTTTCACTGATCCATTATTGTGTATCACCTAGGAATTGGAAATTTTAAAAAAATTCTCTAGAAAATTTTATAAAGTGATTTTTAATGGTACAAATAATATTTTATTGTATGAAAATATTAAAAATGTTTTCTAAAAATACTTTATAATTTCATATCCATTTTACATTTCATTATGGAAGGAATTCAGCTTCTTTAGTATAATTTTTTATTATTTTTAGTCTATATGAATTTATTCTTTATTGAATGAAATTATGGTATCAATTAATCCAATTATTGATCCTTTATTTTGTGGTATAATTTTATGAAACCATTTTTTGAGTATTTTTTTTCATGTAGTTCTATATCATTCTAAGTTTATTTTATTAACTATAGATAAGTAAATTTAATAAAATACACCTTATTTCATTAATTTTTTACTCTCATGTTCCTGTAATATAATCATGAAACCCATTTCTTTTTTGGGCTATAGATTCATTCCTCAAATTATGGCTAGTTTTTCTATATGAAACACTTATACAAGTACATAATAATATATGATGGGTTGGAAATGAATTATATATCCCTCAATCTAAATGGGTAAAACCTCATATCACATGTGATGTTATGGGGTTTGGGAGTTATCTAATATATATATATATATATGTGGGTGTGTGGGTGTGTGTGATTATTCCCACTTTCTTATGATATGTGGGCCCGAAGTCCTATTTCCCATTAGTGCATTAGGTAAAACAATATTTCATGAGTTGAAATATACGAAAATAGAGAGTGATCCTAATCCACTTTGGGACATTTTAATCTATGTGATTATGGTATTAGGAGTGATCCTATAATTATAATTATGACCTCATATATTATATTTTTGTTTCATGTTTTGTTTTCATAATCCATTGATTTGATTTTTTACTGATAAATAAAAATACCGGGATTCGTAGATTGTGATAAAGTTTAGATTACTTTTGAATTCTATATATTATGTTCATATTTCTTGTTTTTGTATGACTATATATTAATACTACTCTCATTTATGAATTTTTTTACCTCTTATGCTCGCTATTATAGAGTATATGATCTCAACCATTTATATATATATATTTCCCTTGTCAATGATTACAATTAAATCATATGATATGGCATAAAGATTATCTTTTATGTAAAAGTTATGGGAGACATTTAAGGCTGATTATTTTTTAATCATTTCTTTTTATAGAGAAAAATTTACATTTTATAGGAACTATATTGGTTTTTATTAGTTAAACATTCTTTTTTTTACAAATTAATCCAATGACAACATACATTTTGATTTTTCAATTGTATTTGTTATTTAATTCTATGCGTTATATAATGAAATATTATGTTTTTAAGTACTAGGTTTCTATTGTGGGTATCTAGGTAGGGTCCCATTACCTTTGGATATTTTGATAAGACAACAATATAGTAATTAATATAAATAAACGTAATTATTGGATAACATATTAATGTTTTTTAATGTAGATATTTTATTGTTCCAGAAGAAATAACATCTATATTTGGATACTACAGGTTCATACCACATCTTGATGTGATGTACCTATGGATAACAAACCATAAAGGTTTTTGTATTATATTAAATCAGTAGTCACTTGGTTTGTGACAAAGGCGCCAAACGTCATACCTATTTTGACACTACCGAATAGTATGATTTGGTAATCACAGAGCCATTATAATAAATTACCAGGGATTTATTATGTAAAATAATTAGTATTTGATGCTTGAGATATACTAACCAAGAGAAAATATTATTTACCCAAGATTTATATAGATTGAACGAAAATATAATTTAATGGATTGAATGTGTAATATATTGTGATGTTGAGTTTTTATGAGATAATTTATGATTTTTTTTTATGATTTTAAGTAATCATCAATCTTGTTAACCAATTTTGGTTTTCATAATGGATGAAGTAAAAGAAACTATGATAGTAAAATATTAAATAAATAAATCTATTATTTTCCCAAAAAATAATGTTATGGGATAAGAGATTGGGTAATAAATCTTGTTATTATTCCAACCTAGATATCAATATTTAGGATTAAAAACTCAGTACATAGTTGAAAAACCAAAAAATAATAAATTGATAGAGTCTCATGGAATTTTGGTAACATATATTTTGGGGGAATAAATATTTTATTTACTTCATATAAAAAATTTCGGAATGGGAACCTAAATGAATATCTCAACGAACTGGGATGATAGTTTATCTATGGTAAATGATGGCATAATGTAACTAATTTCCTAAAAAATGATGATCTTAGTAGACAATATTAAATGAAAAACAGTTCACCTCAAGTTATCATTAACAATTAAATATATTTAATATGGGGAACATGGGAATTATCCATGTAAATTACATGATCTAAGGTCTATCAAGAAGTATAGGAATTTTTCACATTTAAGGGAAAGGGGACAATGGAAATCACATATAACCATAACTAATAATTTAGGGTAAAAATTGATATATACTGAGGAACATCAATTATCCACTCAAGAATTATGAGTGTTGTATTTATATATTATCCAATGCACCTATTTTTATATAGAATTATCGATAAGGATATAAATTTTTTACCATGAATACTAGTTAATTATTTATTAATAAAATATATTGTTGATATGAATATATTTTTAATGTTATATTATTAATTTCTAATAATTGTTTATATTAATACATTTCTTATAAAATAACTTTATTCAATATTCATGTTTCATGTGATAATAGGAAGGGATTGGACCTCTCTATATATAGAAATTAGTAAATGGTATAAAAATATTGTCACAGTTAATAACATAAATAACAAAATGTTCACTCACTGGTACAATGTAGATTATATTCTCAATGATAAAAATTAATACCATTTTGTTGTGATTTTTGGAACAAATGGTTAATGGAAAATTCTTCCACACCCCGATTTTTATTTTAATCCTTTATTTCTATTCCTTTTTAGATCTTAGTTTATCTCTCAGGAATCTAAAATAATTATTTTCTTTTTGATGTGATATTTTTAATCATTCATATGAAAATATTACATAGTTTCCTCTTGGTGTTTTTTTTGAAAATTTGTGTTTTTGAGCTTGAATCATGTAGCGCACAATTGGAACATGTTTAGAGGAAACTATGCAGCTTAACCCAGGAAACTGTGCAGGTTTGTGTTAGTGTTAGTGGATTATCAAATAGCTTTCACACAGTTAGTCAACCCATGTGGCAAGCATGCAAGGGATTTTCTATCTCTTGGGAAAATAATCTCTAATGGTTGGTGAACAATTTTAATAACCACGTTACCAAACCGGGAAAGATTCTCAAATCATATAAATTTTGAAATTAAATTTCTTCCCTCATCGATATTTAAACCCAAATTTCCCCATTAGTTTTCCCTTGGTCAATGTCACCCTAAGGGGCCTTCTATCTTGTTCCCCAAGACTCCACTACTCTCCCATGATGTGGATCTACTTATTTCATCATGTTTGGGGCTAGATTTCCCATGGTATTATTATTTTCTATTATCCCCCTTCCTTACCCATACATTTTCTGTTGTGTTATTCTTAACCCATTTTATCTTTAAATTAGGTTTAAATTTTATCCTTGATTTATGTTGGGTTTTTTCATGGTTTGGGTTCCACATGGTTTTTCTTTGCCTTTGGGAACATGGTATTTTTTTTCAATTTTACATTATTAAGGAGCCACATGAGTGTGGTAGGTTTCCCTTTTCCCTTTCCATTAAACATAATAATTAATGATTTCTAGATTTTACCACCTTTTTTACATGTTAAATATTGATTTAGTGTCTTTATGATAATTTTTTGGTGTCCAAAGTGGCGATTTATACTTTTTTGGGGACAAATGACATTGTTTTGTTAAATATGACACATGAAGTGTTCGATGAAATGCCCAGTTATATATTTTTTATTATTTTGTGAGACTTAAAGAATCTATCTACTTTGAAAATACATTTTTAAAATCTAAATATTGTTTTTGGGTTTCTCTAATGGGTTTTAAATGGTTTTGGCTGTTGAGAATAGAGTGTCATATGATAAAAATGTATGGCTAGATTGACACATTGATGAAAATGGGTTTGGTTGGACATGTGGTTTGAGTACATAAATGGGATTTTTTAAAAATGTTTGTTAAATGGAAAAGTATGTGCTTGAATCTTTTTATAAATGTGGTTTCAAATTTCATAGAAAGGATTATTGAGGTCCATTTGGAGCTTTTTTGATTATGTGAAAATGTTAATCATAAAAGCCTTCCGTGGATAGAAGTCTTGCCTTATATATATTTAATGGATGGTATTTTCCAACTGTAGAATCATTATGATTTATATATGTTAATTTTTCATATTTCCTCAATATTGAGGCCTTGTGACACATTTAATTTGAGTGGAATGGGAGTTATCGATGTAGACTCCTTTGAGATATATTTATTCAATTGAATGATTTTGATCGTTAGATTGGCTCAGGGTGGTACCCGTTGTGTTAATTAATTATGTATGATATACATTATTGTGATTGGATGTTAGGTTGGAATTGGTTGGGTCACCCCTTTTATAATCCTGACAATGATACCTGACATAGGTAGAAAATTTTCTGAGAACAATTACTGCACTAGATTGGATTACACTATGACTAGTGTCCCATAATAAGGGATTTGATAGGATTATTGTCTCAATGGGATAGTTCCCCGTTGTCATTCAATTAGTGTTCGATAGAGTGTTTATGGGGAAAATATTATTTCATTGAGTGAAAAACACATTCAAGGATGAGTGATGTTTTATAGTATGTTCTAGATTATTTCACAATATCCTAGGTTCTCCCCTGTCAATTTATGCATATTTTTATGTAGTATATTATTTGGATAATTATTCTAGATTATACATCAATACATATTTCCATTTTCATTTTTTACGATCATTTTTGGTGTTTTATGTGTGGTGTATTTCTTTGGAGAGTAATGAGTCAGGGTTTCTCAATGCATTTGGATATTTTTTAAAATGTTTTTCACAAAATTGCTCAACTCTTTAAATGAGAAGTCATAATTATACTTTCAAATTATAATGTTTACTTATTTTTATAGAATATAAGTTTGAATAGAAATTGGGAAATTGAACATATTTTTTATTTAAAGTGAAAAATTGGTGGAAGAGCTTACATTTATATATTTCATTTCAAATATGAAGTGGTTGTTTCACTCTTTTAAAATAAGTGGATTTTAAATAGATTTGTTCATGTATTCCTATTGTGTTTTAATACTCACACATATTATTATTTCTTATTTTTAGATTGTGGGGAAATTATCCTCTTCGTTTCGATCTCTATGGGATATTATTTGTATTTTTATTGGAGAGTGACCATAGAGATCACATTGAGAAATTATGGTCCTATGGTTCAGTTGGATTTGGATTTTTGGGATTGTTTTATTTTTATTTCTTCAGTTAAATATATTAAATTGGGATGTTGTATTTATTGATTCATTTTTTATGATGTTATTTTTGTTTATTTTATTCAGTTTTTTATTTATTTTAGAAGAAATATTTCCCTTTGGTCACTATTTTGATGTCCTACAGTAGTTTCCATCCCATGGGGATCGATAATTCCCTTCAATCCATGACATAGATTGAATTGATTGATCGATTCAAGGATGAACCATGATTTTTCATGACCTTGTGGTTTATGAGAAGGATAGTTCACTTAGGGTTCCTATCATTCATAATGCCCACTGTTATTTGGGATATCAAGGTAGATGGAGTAGGATTATCTAAGATTGGGGTTCAAGTCTTGTAGAGTGTCTAGCCAACACTTGCTGGACTAAACCTTCAATTTCTATTTTAATTCGTGTTTTATTTCGTATTTTTGTATATTTTGGTTTTTTTACTGAGTTATGAAAAGGGTGTAGGTATAAGGGTCTGAGTGAGCTCACAGGGCTTGGAATTCTTTGGGGAGCTGAGGACATGGTCCAGAAGGAATCTCCATGATGGTGGTGTGTTAAGAATATATCCTCCAACCATAAGGCAAAGTCACCCATCAACACTAGTTTTCCTTTATGAATTGTTCTTGGTCTTCCTTGATTCAGAAAATTGTGTTAATAATCCTTGTTTGGGAGGTTTGGAAAGTGGATATTTATTTTTTATGGTGGAATTTTAGGAAAAGTGAAAATGGATTTTTTTAATTTTCATTTAGGATTGAATAAAAAGAATGGATTTTAATACAATAACATGTTGGGGGGAAGAAAAAATTGTATAAAAGGATTGGTTTTTTATAATCAAAATCAAGAGTTATTGATATTAATTTATTTGAAATTAGAAATTTATTTTGAATAATGTGTTTGAATTTTTTTTAAAAGATATGGGATGGGTTTTTGACAAATCATTTTAATGGAATGGAATCTGTTGAGCTTCCAAAAACAGTTTGAATAGAATGAAATGGAAATATTTTGTTGTGATTTCAAGTGGTTTTGTTTCATATTTTTCATTTTTTTGGGAATGTTTCTTTTATGGCGTTTTGAATTTGATTATTCATGAATATAAGATGGTTTTTTTTCAATTTTTTTAATATTTCTTTGGATACGAGCCAATAAGGATTCAAGGGTTTTTCGAAGTGTGGATATAGGTGGTTTTCTATTGTAAGATCCTCTAGTTGATCATGAAAATACAATCCTTCTTATGTATTGAAAGATAAATCCACTTCTATTTTATGGTCATAAAGATCCCTGTAATGAATAATAGTGGATGGTGAACATAAATTGAATCTCTTATTTATATGAGTTTCTTGAGTCATTGAAGGGGAATTTTGATAGCATAATACTTGATATGCTGACCTGGAAGTGTTAAAAGTTGGTCTATCAAAACAATCCTTCATGAGATCTCAAATGGGAGTTTATCAAGGCTTCTTTCATCCACTAGTATTTCTCTGAGATATTTATGGTGAGAAAGGGGATGAAGATCTTCTATTTGCAGCATGGTGGTGGGTTGGTGTTTGGTACATCAGTAGTTTTGTGGATCTTTTTCCTTACACTCTAGAGTGGGACAAATATGATTCCATGCAGGATCTTTTTTTGAGTATGGACTTCTTCTTGATGTGTATTTGATGGTTTAAAAATTTGTTTTAACCTCATTTGTTGACGTGGAATAGAATGTTGTTCACTTTGAAGTTATGCCGGTAAGAGATCTTGAGGTATCCAAACTTCCTCTGGTTCCTATAATAGGTGAAGAAAATTCTAGTAATGTGATTGAAAAGTGGCCTAAAACTTTTGGTACTGGTCTTGGGATGAAATTGCCACGAGATTTTTTGTCATCTTCTCATAAGAATAGGATGATGGTCTATCATATGTGTGGAAATCCATTTCATAAGAATTAGTTATGCATGAATTCTCCAATTAACTATCATGCTTGTCGATTCCTAGGCCACATGAAATGGTTTTGTAGTGGTGCTTCTCAAAAGTGATGTAGAGAAAACTCTTATGATTAGTGTGTTTTTCTAGGCATGGTATTTTTTCCATTTTTATGTTTTCTCCTCCAATTATAGTGGTTATGTATGTTGGTGTTTTTCATTATTCTGTACTCTTTAAATTATAAATGTTGCTATTTTGAATTTCGTTATATATTTTTTGTAATGAGAGTGTGTATTTCTTTTTGAAGATCTAAATTCATTCCCTTGTGAGTGGAAGACTACTTTATTCTATGTATTATTCTGGCTATTTCTCATTCTAAGTGAAAGGGTATATTGAATGGTCATTTTTGGATTCCCTATATCTCTTAATAATTAAGAGTTTCTATTGATGATTATCGGCTCCATACCATGAGGCAATATATTCTTCAAACATTAGGGCTCCATCCATAGGCCCTAGAGTGAAACTCGCGTGTAGTTAGGAATTAGGTGTGTGAGGGTCCATGGTCTAACTTTTTTCTATAGTTAGATAATAGAGAGAGTCTATTCTTATTTTTTTATCTTCCTCTTATTGAAAAGTCATTTCTTCTAGAAATGATATGTAGAAACCTTCTTTTCTCGTTGCGGCTAATACTAGGATTTCTATGTCTCTCTCACCGATTCGGTTCCAAAATGTTGGGGAGACCCACTAAATATATCGTTACAGTTTCTTAATTTTCCGGATGAATTTATTTGGTTTGTTATGGTAGGGAGTATGTTTTATCCTCCCTTGTTGATAAACCGTTTTAGTTTTTGTGTTACATTGAAAATGTGTGGATTTATTAGAATTTATCTAATTTCATTTCCTATTATTTTGTAGGGGAATATTGAGGATTTATAGAAATGTTCTTCAATATTTCCATCATGTTTTAAGAAGTGATTTTTGTTCATAGGTTTTTTTAGATAAGGGGTTTGATTTTCTCTTGGTGGTGGTTGTAGGAATCCTTTATTTTTTATCATTCAAATGAAAATTGTGTTGTATTTATATGGGAGGGATGATTTATAGTGGGGAGAATTATCACACCAATATTTTTATTTTCATCCTTATTCTAGTTAATTTTGGATATCAGTTTTTCTCTCAAGAACTAGGTGTGATAGGTTTTATTTTGAGTTGATATTTTTTTAACATTGGTATGAGGTAATTCTATAGTTTCCATTAATAGTTTTTACTAAAAATTAGTGTTTGTAATCTTGGAAACTGGTGGAGCACAATTGGTGAATGGTTATAGGAAAATGTATTTCTCAACCCAGGAAGCTATGATTCTTTGGGTTCATGTTAGAGTCATGGAACACAACTTTCACATGGTTATAAAAAATGTGATTCAAGTGTGAGGGGAGGGTTTTTTTCATGGTCGAACCATATTGCAGGGTTAGTGTTCGGATTTCAAACTGTGTGGACAAACTATGTGAGTGGCCCAAACATTATAAATATTGATTTTCCTATTATTCCTTATTTCTTATTTAACCCCAAATTTGATCTTGGGATTTCTTCATGTTTGGTGATATATTTCACAAGGTTTTTTTTATTATCTTCTCCCTCTTCAATATACTTCTATTTTCATTTGGGTTGTTGTTTGGGGTTTTTCAAATGGATTATGAATGGTTTTGGATTTGGATAATTGAATGGCATGTTATAATAATGTGTGACTAGATTGGTACTTTGATGAATATGGTTTTGGATTGCACATGTTGTATGAGTACATAAGTGGGATTTTTTTAAATGATTACGAAATAGAAAATGAGTGTTTTATTTTTTTAGAATGGTGGTTTTTAATATTTCTGAAAATATTCATTAGGCTTGTTTTTATATTTTTTGAAATTATGAAACTTTTTAATGAAAAACTCCTTTGGATAATATTCTTGACTTATTTATATTTAATTGATGGGTAGTCCTCAGTGTGGAATCCTCATGACCCATTTACGTTAAGAAGAATCGGAGATCTTTTATGTGGAATCCTTCGAGATCTATTTTTTATATTGCATGATATTGATCCATGGAGTAGCTTGTGGTGGAGAATATTATATTAATTAATAATGTATGATATATGTCAATATTATTGGATGATTGGTTTCAAATAGTTAGATCACTCCCTTTATACTCTTGATATGAAGACCTATCATATCTAGCGAATTTTCATAGAGGAATTGTTGCACTAGGTAAGATTATGGTCTGACTAGTGGTCTATAGAAGTGGTTATATTTTTTATTATTTATATGTGATAGTACCCCTCAGTCAGGCCATTAGGGTGAAATAGAGCATGTGTGGGTGACATTTGATTTCATCTGGTGATGCATGATTTCCAGAATGAGTCACGATGTATTATATGTTCTGAATTATTTCATAAGCTCGTGGGTTTTCCCATGTCTATTAGAACATAGTTTTCTATATTGGATGATTGACATAATATTTGGTTGGTTATCATTATGTACTTACTTCCATTACCCTTTTTATGTTATTATTATTGGTGTTCTCATCTATGGTGAATTTATTTTGAGTGTAATGAGTTGGTTTTTTCTAATTTGTGTGAAAATTGTTTCTGGGAAAAATATTTTCCACACCATTACACTCCAATTTAAATAGAACATAATCATTCTTCTTCAAAATGATAATGTTTCAATCATGGAAATGAATCTGAATTTGAATACAATATGAGAAATGGGTTTTGTTTTGATTTAATGTTAAAATATGTGGAAGATATTACATTTATAAATTTTATTCCAATCTTGAAGTTTATATTTCCTTATTTTAAAGTATGTGCCTTAGGAATAGTGTTTTTCATGAACGCCTACAATGTTTCAATACTCATGCTTATTGTTATTTATTTTTTTATCTTTTCGTGATGGTCTCGTCTTTGTTTTGATCACTGTGGGTGATAGCTAGTTTTTGTTTCAAATACTAACCCTAAGGGTCATATGGAGACATTTGCGTCATTTGGTTCAGCAGAGATTGGGTTCTTCGATTTATATTATCTTCATTTCTTGTGTAAAATACTATCAGTTTGGATATTGAATTTATTTATTATTTTTGTGATCTTTTATTTATTTCTATTGTTTATTTTGTTTATTCATATCAGGATAAATCATTCACATTTGTTACTTTATTGAATTTCAGCAATAGTTTCTAGGCCTTCGAGACTAAGAACACCCTTCAGGCCTTGCCAATGATCAACACAGGATACCAATTCATTATTGAAAAGGGTTGGTTCATGACAAAATCAATGTTAATTATATTTCTATTTTAATGTAAAAATAATATTTCAACATTAAAACATATAATAATATGGATATAGCCTCAAATTAAAAAAATTATTCATATCTATCTTTTAGATACCATTAGTTATTTTGATTGGTGACAAGTAAATAAGATTTAATGGAAATAATTTGATTAAGTGAGATAGAATGTATTTATATTAGATTTTGATTAAGTAAAATGTGTTTAATATATTTTTTCATAGGAAACACCAAAAAGAAATGAACCATATATCATTATATAACTATTAAAATATTTTCATTGAATTTTTAGGTAAATATAGAGGTAAAACATTATAAAATATAAGTAGATTTAGAAATAAATTTTGTTTTCTTAATAATTCATTGATAAAATTAAATTAGTATGTATAAATTAAAAATAAGATCATTTTATAAATCAAAATATATTTATTAAATAATATTCATTACATATCCTATGGATTTATTATATTATTGTTAAATAATGGTTTAAATTGAGTGTATTATTATTATATAAAATAAAATATTTCAACATTTATCTAATAGATCTTACTATGACACTAATAAATTTATAGTATTCTTAAAACATTTATGTTTCTTAAAAAACTTATAATTTATGTATAATTATTTTAAAATTTCAATTTATCACTTACAAATGGAATCATATAAAATTATATGAATGTTTTTAAATGAAAATTTAAAATTAAGTAATGGGTTAAATTTCATTTACAGTTTCAATATTATGTTAGCAAGATAAATATAGGTTACCATGGTATGATAATATTTTCAATGAATAATAAATTTATAAATGTTGTGTAACGTTTTATTATAATATATCAATTTTTTGATAGAAATAATGTGTTAATACATATATTTATATAATTAAATTACTACTTTTTTGTTAATAATTAATGTCAAATGAGACTAAGAAAACCAAACAATAAAAACCACTGATTTCTACAAAAAATGTATTTTCACCACTTTATACATTTAAATTAAAAAGTAAATAATATCATATTTATTAATTTAATTATTTTAAATGTTTCCCAAATTCAGATTATTCATGTAAAAAATTACTAATAAGAAACAATTTATTTTTTATTAATAAAAAATGATCCTAATTAATATTTAATAAATATTAATAAGTGTTACGATTTGTAATCTGAGGTGGATCTAATTTTACTAAATCAATTTCACACATAGATATTATATAATAAAAACTTAGGATGTTGAGTAAACCAATATCTCCCACCAACATTTCACCGCCTAATTAATCTAATTCACCATTCCGTCCTTTTACCCAAGTGATACCATTCATTACCCTTACCTGACATTAGTTTCCATGAAAAACTTGATTTTTATGCTATAAAATGAGATCACCCCAAAAAATTATATAATCCTAATACACTCAAAGGTATTAATTAAAAATTTTGATTATCTATCCCTCTATAAAGACCTCTTAATTATTTAATTTGGTTTTATGGAGCCGTATAATATTTTAAGATGGTATATATCATAGTAAGAGTTCTCATCCTCCCCTTTTCGATTTAATTAATTAATTTGTGATAGGCCCTTTGATTTTTGATTTATTACACTTTCTTGTGTTCAGGGAAAATCCTTTAATATACAAATTATTCAATATTTATGATATATTAATAGTAGCTTTCATTATTCCCATTCCACAATAAATTCTTAAATATTTTATTATGATTAAATAACACCTCAATTTTTCTTATCATAATTTCATGTTATCTTCCTTTTCATGTCCATTTAACTAGGATTTCATTTTTTTCAAAAAAATCATATACTATATATATGATTCCATATTTATGGGATACTACCCTTTCCTTATATTACACCAACTCCATAATCCTTATGGTATACCCATCATACATTCAAAATCATTCCTTGATTTTCCATGACATAAAATCCTGTTGTGAATACCTTTCTCCAAAAACATTATAAAAATATGTATAAAGTTAAATAATATTAAATATTATACTGAAATTTTATTTCATTGATGTTATAACCATTATCTAATCCCCACCCATTCAATCAAAAAAATGTTGCTCATGATCTTGTATAGACTACCTCCACCATGAGCGACACAGTTCATCTTTCATTACCACCTATGTATGATGGTTATAAAAATGGGTTTAGTGAATAGATAAATTATCTATGTAATTATTTACATTATTGAAATATAAATAAGTAATTCTATAAATAATATAGTCATTAATACGTAATTGTAAAATTAACCAAATAAAACAAACATACCATCGAGGAAAATTATTTATTTATAAGTGAAAACTTACTTTTCATTTACCTTATTCTTATAAATCATAAAAATTATAATTAATCAAATTAATAACATCAAAATAATTTCATAATAGTTCATTTTGGTTATATTCCTTCAAAATAATACCTCCATAGCAATATAGACACATATATTTTTTCATGTTCATATTTGGTATGTTTAACCACCTATATGAACACTACAATAAAATTCCATCAAGGATGGGTTTTGAATCCTAATATTGTATATTAAGAATTAAATATTGATATTTTATTGGGGTTTTATTTTTAATATAATCATTTAACTAATTAATTGTGTTAAATCTTTAAAAACACTATGTTAGTATGGATGTTTGAAATTAAAGTGTAATTTGAAATTTTGACTTACTATTCATGACATGTTGATAATATTGATTGAGGATAGAGTTAAAAGGCTTGGAAAATATCAAGTTATGAGTTTTAGAAGATATATTGTGGAATAATAGTAATAATAGAGTTTTTATAGGACATTGAGAGTTCTCAGTGTGGCTAGTGCTACCATGGCTCTAGTAGGCGACCGACTAGCTAATGGAAAAAAGACAACATTTGGGAAGACTGTTATAACCAATAATGATATAGTGATCTATAGAAGCTATTATTTGGTTGGATAATATAATAAAAATGGTCTATATCTCCCAATGACTTTGAAGAGTCAACACTGCAACATTCATCTCCTTCGGTGCATGTGGCTAGGGGCCGACCCCCCCTCAACCAATCTTCTCCACCTCGATATATTATTCCTTTTAGGTGAATTATATTGGGTTTTTTAGGTTCAATATCCCCTTTTTATAACCTTTGTTGATTTTGGTTCCTTATTTTTTTTTGGATTTTTTTCAATATTATAGTCTTTATTCAAATTATTCCATAACATGGGGTAACAGGAAACTGAATAAGGGTCTTCCACTCTTCCTTGGGAGAGAAGGTCCCAAGAATTCATATAGAAATATTTGAATGTAGTTTCATTATGTTACATAAATATAATTAATTTTAAAATCATTAAATATTAAATTGAATTAAATTACTATTTTTTTTTGATTTCATTGGTTATATATATTCCTTGTTTTTAGTTTAGGTCTATGATATGGGTAGTAAGTAAAAAAATTGTTGTGGTTCATGGTTGAAAAAATTGAAAGATGTGAATTTGGTTGTTATACATTTTTGGAAAATTAATATAACAACATTTAAATTATTGTAAATAATTTTCATTGGTAACCCAATGTAACATACCTTTCTAAAGGTATGGATGGTTACTCGTTGATTTGACATTGGATTGGTTAGTATATAATAGGTACATTCGTCATTTGATGATCAAATAAAGAACGATACTAATAGGTATGTTCTATCACATACATTCTCAATGTAATTTATTATTTGTTTACATTTAATGTGGATAACATGACCCTCCAATAAGGTTGATTCCATAGGTTAATTCAATTAAATTATATTTTTAATTTAGATGTATTATTTAATAAAAATATATGACTGAAAGGAGTAAAAAAATCATGCGACCAAGATTGAGGCCTCTAAGTATGATGATTGATGATGGTAATACAAAGATAGTTGATGGAGATAAACCTCTTGATAGGTGATTATATATCATATAAGTCCCAATATCTCATTCATAGGGGCATGTGAATCCTCAATTTCGGAGATGAGGGTAGAATATATGTCACATACCGTATAAAACATATAGGTTGACTTATTTATCATGAACTATTCAGGATCATGAAGGCAAGTGTTGGACTAGTGAGTCCCTCTATTCCACTGTGGACAATCCATGTTGTGGAGATCATAGGAATACAAGGATCATGATATCTTATTGGACTAACATATACTGAACTTGAGGACTGATATGGGTCAAAGGCCATCTCTTTACTAATTTTTTTCTATCAAGACCAATGTAGCTATAAATTTCATGCATCCTTATTGATGTATCATGGGATACGGAATCCATATAGAATATGGTGTCATCGAGATACCATTTCGATTCTAAGAACCCATTCTAGTGCGCCTTTTAACTATTGAGATTGAGGAACTCCTGCTGGAGTTCTTTGAAATAATTACCATTCTGGGATGGTTTTATAGATGTCAGTAGTGATGATAAAAGATATTATTTATAATCATGATCAATGATTTGAGATTTTTTTATAATAACTGACTATGGGACACTTTGTGTAGTCTGGACAGTGGTTTCATTTTTGGTTATAAATTTGAACACCCATATTTATAATTATTTCATATATTCTAGATATGGTATACACTATAGATAATTTTAGTTAATTTATGGAAATACCCATAGGGGAGGAAAACTGAAGAACTTATATTGTGTATTCCATAGATGTGGAACCCCCATAGGGGTTGTTATCTTGAGATAATTATAGTTATTATTCCATAGTGGAGAAGGATCCCATAGTAGATGTATGAATATTGGTTTAGCTACCAAAATGTGGAGTAAGATATAGATGGGAAATAAAAAAGTTTGACATTAAATATTGTGGGGCTACCAGGGGTTTGGGATTAAAATATTTCGAGGGGGTCCATCATTTTCAATCTTGGTGGGGGATATATGGTGGGAGATTAATGCTTATGATTTTTCAAGGGTCACCCATCTACTGAGGCATGGATGGTATTTTATATTTGGTTGAGCTTTTCTCCATGTTTTTATACCTATGGGTATTGCCTCAAATGATAAATATACCATTTGGGTATGATTGTGTTATTTTTGAGTAATAACACAAATTATGGGTGGCTTAGTTGCTATTGTTGTTATGATCAGGTCACATGATCATAGACACCCCGACATTGTCTAAAGAAGGTATGGATGATCGATGTCACATAATTAATGATTTATTATCTCTTAATATATCAATTTATGTTTGTATTTATATTCAAGAAATCATGGAACATGAACATATAATGGAATATAGTGGGTAGTATGGGACCATGTTTGTTTTCCCATAATACATTTTGTTATTACACCCTACCCAGACCACCACAACACTTCGATAGTGGATAATTTATTCTCTTAGTTACAATAATAGGTTTGGGATGATGGATATGGTTGATCAAGTGTGATGGCTCAAATGTGTACAGAAATCGTGGTATTGGATGTGTCTTAGATATTCTATGGATGCAACATATTTTATTTTATTTTATTACATTATGTATTTTTGATTAGCCTAGTAGTTGTTCAATTTTGTGTCTGACTTGGTCGGTAAGCACTATATCATGTTTCAATCATTTATTTTGTTTTTTATATATAATTAAAACCACAATAAATCCACATTTTCTTGTATGATCTTTGGTTATGATTTTATTTTAAACTCAGATTTGGGGGTATATTCTCCACACAATACTACTTTAGGACCAACAAACATGAACGAAACTACTAACATATGGTGAGGTGCACTTGAGGTATAGTTTTGATTTTCATTATGAGAACTAGTATGTGTTCGGAAGTGGTGGGATTTTATAAATTGGTATCATAGAGTGATTTTTATTTTTTCATGTGGTTTTGGGTATTTGGTACATGGTAGATTTATGAATGTCACTGATTTAATGATAGGTTTCGAGGAGGTTCATCGCGAAAACATATTTTGGTAGGAATAACATATTATTATGGATGGTATTCTTGTTTTAGAATTTAGTTTTACAATTATACTTGGTTATAAATTATTTGATGTACATTTGGTTTGGATTTCATGGATTATGGTGGAATTGTGGCTCTTGGACCCTTGTAAATAGGCTAGTGGCAAGATCTTTACTCTAGGACATTGGAGGTAAGAGGATTATCATGAATCTTATAAATCATTTAATATTAATATGGGGTATTGTTATTCTAGTGTGAGTTAATATCACAAAATAGTGAGGCTTCATTTTATAATGTTTAAAAAACTACTCATATGAAATTTACTCGAATATATACTTGGTGGGATTAAACATAATTGGATTGACATGTATATATATTTTCTTCTAATTTAAGGTCATGTGTATATATATTAACATTCTCATTTTTTATATGGACAATGACACTTTCATCATGAAAAAGAGGTGTGGAGACCCTAGTGGGGTGGGGAGGGAACATGTTTCCAATGTGTTATACCCCTTCTAGGAGGTTTTTATTTAGGTTCAGTTATTTAAAGTGACTTGTAACATCCTCTATGGTATTCTCCTATATTTCATCAAATGTAGATTTACATTAGAAAATATTTATTTTTTTATTACCATGGTGTACATCATCAAGGATGATGTCAATGGTTGTCTTATGATTTTTCCGGTGACTACTGATCCACACGGGAGTAGTATATTTTGTAGAAGATATGAGAGGAGGTTTCACTGTTTTAGTGGTGGTTCAAAATGTGGTGCAATCATATGTGAGACCCCATTAGTGGCTGTATGGAATGTTGATGACATGGGTTTCTGATATGAGAGTGTGTATTAAATCTTGTGATGCATGATCATGCTGATATGGTGGATTATTGAGCTTCATGGAAGGATTTACTGAGCCCTTGAGATATGACCCTGAATTAATGGTTTTAATGGATTTTATGATCACAGGAAATGCATGAAATTAGTTTTCAAGGGTTGGGTTAATTCTTTACACCTATAATAATAGGTATTTAATATAGGGATTGATTCCAATGCAGGAGAGGAACATGGGGTTCCTTAGTGACAAGAATCCAGTATGCCTAATAGTATATTTCTTGAGATTTGGTTTTGATTTAAGGATTAATGTGACACCTGGGTTTAGTGTGTTTTTTGTTGAATTTATATGTCATTTTAAGATCATGGGTGGATTCTTATTAATAAAATAGAAACTAATGGTGTATACATCTATGTGTGAGGCTGAAATGAATAGTATCCCAAATAGAACCCTACAATGTTGTGATTAATCCTATGAGTTGGTGTTTGTAGGATGAATCAAGGAATTGGTATAATTCTTGACATTGAATAGGAGTATCTAGTTATCTATTTCCTTGTTTAAACCAACATCTCAGGGAGAATTTTCCTCTTGTCTTTTGGAAATAAAAAAGGGACATCATGTGTGATTACCCCTGATGGGGGGGGGGGGGTTGAATCCTGGTATACACCTTCAATTGGAATTAAATGTATTACTCATTCAAACTTTTACATTCCATTATTGAATTGTGTCCTATCAACCTTTACGGTCTCGTGGATTTCCCATTTTTAGGTTTGTTGATATATTTTGTTACCTATACATAAATTAAATATTGATATGAGTATTTACTCGGTTCACCCTACAAATGGATAGGTCCATGTAGAATTCCTTGTAATATAATCTTGTAGAAAAATCACTATGAAGTGAACTATATACAATGGTTTAGGATAAAATTTTAACGTCCTGGTTCCGGAATCCACCCAAATGTTCCCCGTACCCGATTGGTCACATGGCCTAAAGCACATTTTCCCAAATTCCATTGGCTTCCGACTAGTAGCGAGGGCCTTGGGTGTGATAATGGGGAAACTATGCCCTCATTGGAAGAGTACACAACAGAAGAAAAATAAATATGCAATAGCGGAAGTAGTAATAACCAACAATATAAATAGTAGAATACTAAATCAACAAACTAAAGCACATATGTATATATGAAATAATGTATGATACATAACTAGGAAAACAGCCAAACCAATCACAATGCTGGAAAAAACTACAGTACCAAAACAAGTACAAAAGAAAAGTAAACATCCCCTCAGCATCACTATCCAAAGCATGGTCCCATTCTCTGCTGCTCGAAGCAATCGAGTTCCATAAGTCAATGGGCACTTTCCCTTGTCTACACCTACAACAACATAGTCTTCTTGGGCCTAAAAGCATGGCCCAAACAGGGTGTGAGATAAAATCACAGTAGGCAACCACCCAAAGATCTGTGCCTAACAGTCGGTGAGTATATGGAAGGTAAAAGTACAGTAAGCAGTAAACAGCAACAGCAAGCAGTGGGAAATAAACAGTAAGCAGTGAACATGATGATTCATAGCAGCCATCAATCCACAACCAATCAACAACAGTGAAACAAACAGCTAATAAGTCGGAAACCCCCTGGGAAGTACTCGCAGCCATTCCCTCTAGAATTATCCAAGATGTACCACGACCCTCTGGGTAGTGCACTCAGCCTAACCCCTCTGGCTTGGTCAAATGAATTTATGAGACTCTATGGGGAAGCTCACTCGGTCAATTCCCCTTATAGTATATGGTAGTCAGGGACTCTCTGAGGAATATCACGTGGTCTAACCCTCTTATCCCCAAGTTCTAGAGACTCTCTGAGGAAGTTATCTCGGTCAATTCCTCCTATAGCCTTAGGTATACCACAGACTCTCTGAGGAATCTCACTCAGTCAATTCCTCCTCTAGCCTGGGAAGGTTCTTATAGAGATTAAATCAAGGTAATACTCTCTAAAGAAGCTCACTCAGTCTACCCTCCTATAGTCTATAAAATTCAAGACTCGCTGGGAGCTCACTTGGTCCATCCCCTGTAGTCTATAATATCTATGACTCTCTGGGAAGCTCACTCGGTCTATCCCTTATTGTCTATAGCTCCAGGTTCTCTCATCCCGATGCCAGTCAGTTCATAATAATGCTATAAGTCCAAATTACACATATAGAGATACTTGTCTAACAAAAGTATACCTATAAATCTACTTAGCTAAACAGTCTACAAGGAAACAAGCATTTCATAGTTTCACATCAACCTATAACTGCAATGCATGAAAACAGGTGTAGCAGCCAAAGGAAAACAAGACCCAATGGTCGTAAACAGGACAAATAAAGGGAAAATACATCCATACACAAAAAATTATCCTCTAACATGGTCAATTTACCTCTACAAAAGCATACATTCAAGGCAGGAAAACAACAAGGGCGAAGAGGTAAACACGCAATAACCCGTTCACGGGTATCTGTGGAAATTCACACATAAAACTCAGAAACATTGAATGGTAAGGCACAAACCACCTACCTCGATCCTAGTAGATTGATATACTTGAACCAAGACAGTTGATTATCCCCCGAATGTCGTAGATCTGAGAAAAATTCCAAAACGCTCAACCAACGATAACTTGAGAACGAGGAAGAATTGGAAAAAAGGGCTCAAGAAGAAGGGACAACTCACTACTACACTTCCAATTCAATCGGCAGAGCTCGAATCGGAGAACGGATAGAGGCTTAGGAATCCGGAGAAGTTTTGCGGCCATATGAAATCTCTTGGTCTAACCAGACCTAGAAGGAGACATTTATAATGACAGGGTGTGACCCCGGTCCGTTTAGTGAAAAAAATAAAAGTACACTGCTTGTATTTTTAAAGTACACGGTGTGTTGTGGGTTTTTTTATACTCCGCCAAAATCGGTGTCCACGTCACCCCTACACATCGTGTGTGTGGTCCAGACATGGCCATCACTCGGTTTTGAGCGGGAAAAGAGTACACGGCATGTACTCAGAAAGTACACGACGTGTACTTCAAAAATTTCTAGAAACCTTAAATTTTCCCAAAAACCCCAGGAAAAGGAAAACATACCTGAAACGAAGATCCAGGTTCTTACAAACTTCCCCCCTTAAAAAAATTTGTCCCCGAATTTCCCTACAGTGGCATAGAAGAAGAAACCTTGAATAGATCCAGCCATTGCGATCGAACCTCGGCCTCCCTCTCCCAGGTCTCGTCTTGTACTCACCTGTGCTGCCATTGCACTCATACCAGAGGAATAGACCGGCCTCAAAGAACCTTTGTGTTGCAATCAACAATCCGGATGGGATGATCCTCAAATGATGCATCGGCTTTGAGCTCAACCTACTTGGGCTGAAAGACATGAGACGGGTCTGAAAAGTAACGTCAGAGCTGAGAGACATGGAAGACGTCATGCATATCCTGGTACCTCTAAGGTAGCTACAACTGATAGGAAACTGACCCAACTCTCTCCAATACCTCAAATGGCCTGACGTACCGCAGTGAAAGCTTACCATGTCTCTAAATCCTCTTATTCCCTATCCTTGGTGCGACATGCAAGAAAACCTTATCTCTGAACTTGAACTCCAGAGGTCGTCTCTACTGATCAGCATAAGACTTCTGCTGAGACTGTGTTGTAGCCATCTGCTTCTGAATCAGCTATATCTGCTCTGAGGTCTCCTGAACAAGACGCGGTCCCAGCAAATCTGCCTCTCCTGCCTCCAGCCAGCATAAGAGTGATCGGCATGGCCTACCGTACAATGCCTCGTAAGGTTATATCTGAATGGTCGCCTGAAAGCTGTTGTTTTAGGAGAACTCCATTAGAGGTATATGCTTCTCGCAAGAACCGTTGATGTCTAGAATGCAAGCTCGGAGCATATCCTCAAGCACCTGGATCGTGCCCTCGGACTGGAAATCTGTCTGGGGATGGTATGATGTACTCAAAAGTACCTGTGTACCCAAAGCCTTATGAAGTCCCTACCATAAGCGAGAAGTGAAGCTCGCATCCCTGTATGAAACAATGGAGTGTGGAACTCCATATAGATGTACAATCTCTCAGATTTACAGTCATCCCAGATCATCAACACTGAAGGTCTCCTTCACTGGAAAGAAGTGTGAAACCATTGTAATCATGTTGATGACAACCCAAATAACATCACTTCCCTGAGGTGACCTTGGTAACCCGGTCAGGAAGTCCATCGCGACATCGTTCCATTTCCACTCCGAAATGGGTAACTGCTACAAGAGACCCGCTGGAAGCTGATGTTCTTATTTCACCTGCTGACAAGAAGAACATCTCGTGACAAAACCAGCAACATCTCTCTCTATACCTGGCCACCAATACTGGAAATGAATATCCCGATACATCTTGGTGACGCTAGGATGAACTTCCCAAACTGGGGAATGAAAATCCCACATCAGATGCTCATGTATTTCTGCTGGAACCCATACGCATCCCTGGAAACGCAAGATCTCATCCTCTCCCATTGTCCATCGAGGAAGAGGGTCCCCTCCAGACACACTCTCCCGTAGGACCAAGGCCTCTAATACTGATAGCTTCCTCATTCGTACCCGATCAAGAATTGTAGAGGTAATAGCCACAGAAGATAGGGCAGTCTGTCCCTGCCTATCATGCACTTCTAAGTTCATCTCCGAGAATAGAGCCATAAGCTGCCACTCACTACTGGACTCTTGAACTGCCTGAATATGAGTTCGTCTGCTCAACGCATTTACCACAAAATTGCCCTTTCCCAGCGTATAGGTGAGCTCAAAGTTAAAGTACTGAAGATACTCGACCCACCAGCATTGTCTCAGATTTAGATCGAGCTGAGTGAAGATATACTTGAGACTCTTTTGGTCGATAAAAACCACAAAGTGCACTTCCAAAAGATAGTGTCTCTAACAGCGTAAGGCATGAAAAACTGCTGCCAACTCCAGATCGTGCATCGGGTAGTTTCTCTCATGAGGCCTTAATTGCCGAGACCCGTACACAACGACTCCATCTCCCTGCATACGAACAACTCCCAGCCCGATACTTGAAGCATCACAGTAAACAGTATATCCCATGCCCGGCTCTGGCAAGACTAGTATTGGTGATGATGTCAACCTCCCTTTCAGCTCCTGAAATGCGGACTCACAAGAATCTGACCATAAAAACTTCTCCCCCTTCTTGGTCAGACCTGTCGACATTGCTGCTAGGTGCGAGAAGTCCCGAATAAAGTGTCTATAGTACCCAGCCAGCCCTAGAAAACTCCACACCTCAAAAACGTTCTTCGACTACTCCCAGGAAACTATAGTTCTCACTTTTCTGGGTCCACAGATAATCTAGCCTCTGAGATGACGTGACCCAAGAAGTGAATCTGATCCGTCCAAAAGTTTCACTTTGAGAGTTTAGCATATAGTCGATGCAATCTCAGTGTACTCAGAATGATCTCAAGATGTGTGGAATGGTCGTGTCGATTGTGAGAGTACACCAAGATATCATCCATGAAGACCACGATGAATGAGTCTAAGTACGGATGGAACAATCAGTTCATTAGTGCCATGATAACTACAGGCGCGTTCGTGAGACCGAACGACGTGACTGTATACTCGAAAAGACTATACATGATCCTGAAAGCTATCAGAGGTATATATGATGGTCTAGCGCATAACTGATGTAAACCGGACCTCATGTTGATCTTTGAGAACACCCGGGCTCCTTGAATCTAATCAAAGAGGTCATCGATACTCGTCAAGGGAAATCGGTTCTTGACCATCAACTGGTTCAGCTTATGATAATCCACACAAAGCCGAAGGGTACCATCTTCCTTCTTTGCAAACAGAACAGGTGAACCCCAAGTAGAGGTACTGGGTCGGATGTAACCCTTTTCCTATAACTCAACCAACTGCTTCTTGAGCTCTAGAAACTCAGGTGTATCCATCCTATAAGGAGGAATTGACACCGGTGCCACTCCTAGCATGAGCTCAATCGAGAAGTATACCTCACACACTGGAGTTAAACCTAAAAAGCCACATGGAAAGACATCCCTGAAATGATCCACCACTGGAAGAAAATCTAACTATGAAGTCCCCTGGTCATCCAGATAAAGACTGGCAATCTGGGCTGTAACTTCCCCAAGCCCATGATGCTCAGGTCCAGCTCTACCTTCTTGGACATCCCACTCGCCTCTATGAAGGAAAGATCCACCCTCTAGTGATACGAAACTCACCTTGCGACAATAGAAATCAATGAATGCCTGGAAGGGAACCAACCATTCCATCCCGAGAATGATGTCATAGCATGTCATCTCTAGGACATAGAGATTCCATAAGAAAAGACACCCCGGAACCTCAAGAGGGAACTCTCTGCACTGACGTATGCTAGATGTCCTCATTCCCAACGGTGTGTCTAGAGTCAACAAGTCGACAGAAGAAAAGATACAGATCCCAAGGCCCTCCATGACAACAATAGAGATAAAGTTATGGGATGAACCAGTATTGAATAGAGATGAAGATAAAAATGAGGCTACTAAGATTGTACCTAGAACTATAGAAGGGTCAGGATCCTTCTCATGATAGGTCTTCTCCAAGGAAAAAGGCTGGCCTACACCGCAGCCCTACACCCCTGGCTGAACTCTCTGAGCTGATCCACTCTGCTGTCGCTGATGACCTCGTGACTGACCACCATGGCCGCGACCTCCACCTTGGCCTGAATGGCCGGAAGAATTCCAGTTCCCCGATTGGTGGGAAACTGGTGAAGCATCTCCAGAACACGGGGTCATAGAGGAAACCCTACCACCAACTGAAGGTGAGAAGATGCGACTGAAACACTGAAGTTGGCCCATCTTTCCGCATGACTGACACTCCATCGGATCCCTCTAGACCTGAGGCCTAGTATGACCACTCCTACCACACGGTTAGCATACAACCTGGCTTCCAGAAGAAGCATCATGTGAACATAGATCTCCTCGAGAAGACTCTCTGCGACGCTTTCTACTGTCAGTATGAGGAACACCAGCTCTGGATGACGAACCGCCCTGGCCCACTGCTCCAGAATCCCTCAGATTGCACTAAGTAATCAGTGCCTGGTTGACGATGGAGGATATAGAAGCCAACTGAAAGATATTCACCTGGGAACAGATCTCCTTCCTCAGACCATCCTCAAACTTCCTAGAAATAAACAACTCATAACCCGCTAGGATCGGTGTGAAACACTACAGCTCAGTGAAGATAGATGAGTACTCCATAACAGAGAGAGTACCATGCTGCAGATTCATAAACTCCCGGGCTCGAGTGGCCCTTGGGGTCTCCAGATAGAAGTAGTCATATTAGTTGCATCGAAACTCATCCCAAGACATATCTTGCTGATGCCCTGACCTTGAGATCACCTCCCACCACCTCTTGGCGGCATCCCGGAGCATATAAGTATCCATCGTTACCCTTTTCTCCGGAGGGATCTCAAGGTGCTCAAAGATGATCATTGTGGCCTCTATCCACGAATCTGCATCCTAAGGTCCTCCATCCCATGAAAAAGTAGGAGGATGATGCTGCTGGAAAACCCGCATCAACTCATCCATCAACGAGGCAGGAGGCAGTGCTCCCTGGAAGGTATGCATCATCTTTAGAAAGTCTACCCTGAACTATTCCTTGGTTCCTACAATGGGTATAACTACTAGTGCCAAGGATGGCATAGCATAAGGATCTGCAGGAGGTCCCTGATTGGCCAATTCTGGTGTCTGATCACCATCTGGAAACTGACGTACACCTGGAGGACATCTCAGAGGCATAGATCTGAAAGATCAAAAGCACACCTTAGATCAGGATTAACAAGGACAGAAAACACAAGAGTACAAAATGGGAACAAGGAAATAAACCATTATGTTTTACAAAACACAACTACAAAGCGTGTATAAAACCTACATGATGCATCTACTTAGGCCATTAACATGGGCGTGTACCCCTTCCCAACAGGTCGTGTAACACCCCAAACTACACGGTGTGTTGTTCCCATACAAAACGTGTACTTAAACTCTAAACCCTTGCCCGAGGATCCTTACATGGCTAACCCACATGGTTCAAAGTAACCTCAGACTACACGGCATGTTCCATAGGGACACAGTGTGTACTAGACACTGTCTTGGTGGACCTTGTTGTTAGTTACATGGACGTCTACACAACTGGCCCTTACACGGCGTGTTCCGAACAAACACGGTGTGTATAAGAGAAGGTGCCATCGTCCTGTGTTGTTTGTGGCACATCTGGGTACCTAGGCAAGAATACACGATGTGTTCCTAAAGAAACACAGCGTTTATTAGAGAAGGTCATGCTGACCCGTGTTGTTCGTGGCACGACCGGAAACCTGGACAGAACTACACGACATGTTCCTTTACAACACGACATGTTCTACTCGAGCTTCTCTGGCCCGTTTTGTCAGTTACATGGTCGGCTACAAGGCTCTACACTATATGGCGTGTACATACCATACACGGTGTGCTCCTGAATTTATTGCCACAACACCATGTTTCTACTCACACGGTCAAAGACACGGCCTGAAAACTACACGGCGTGTAACCAAAAAGTACATGCCATGTATTCTGTGTTTTTTTGGGGAGTAGCTCAGAAACTACACCGAATCCCAGGAAAAAAGAAATCAAGGAAAAGAGGTGACATATTCCGATCCTTGGGGGGCCATACTCCCCGCTAATCAAAGCTTGGCATCCTCTACAGTCATAGACAAGAGGAAAAAAGATCATGATCCGCCAATTTCTGATTCAAGAGGGGTCATAACACCTCATGAATCAAAATTTTTCTTTCATTTACGAAAATTACAATACAGAAATCCTCTGACAAAGCAGTAGAGATTCTATCACACATCTATCACAATAACATGCATAATCTACAAAATGTCTATCACAACCGCATGCAATCTCTAATTCACCCTAAATGGAATGGAAATAATGCATGGTATGTGATTTCTACAAGTGACTATATGATGCATGAGATGGAATACCCTCATATCACCGGGTTGTGACAAAAATAGAACCATAATATCAAAACAATAACAGCAAAAGGCTTGTGAATCACTCTAGGTGAAATCATATCATCCGTAAAATCTCAAAACCAGAAAACTGCAATAAACGAGGTAGTATGACTTTTCCCTATACACGATTAAGCTACTCCCGGGAAAAACATATTACCAAGCACTGAATCTATCCTATAACTGGCTAAAGTCTCCAAATAGTAAAGCAAGAGAAAATAATCCCTCTAATACCACATTGTAACATCCAGGTTTCAGAAGCCACCTAGAGGCGCCCTATACCCGGTTGGCCACATGGCCTCAAGCGCATTTCCCCAAATGCCAGAGGCTGTTGATTAGCAGCGAGGGCTTGGATGTGATAGTGGGGAAACTATGCCCTCATTGGTAGAGTACACAATAGAAGAAAAATAAACATGCAATTGCGGAAGCAGTAAAAACCAACAATATAAATAGCAGAAGACTAAATCAACAAACTGGAGAACATATGTATATATGAAATAATGCATTATACATAAATAGAAAAATAGCCAAACAAGTCACAATGCTAAAAAACACTACAGCACCAAAACAAGTACAAAATAAAAGTAAACATCTCCTCAGCATCACAAGCCAAATCTTGGTCACATGCTCTCCTGCTCCAAGCAATCAAATTACAGAAGTCGAAGGGTGTTTTCCCTTGTCTACATCTGTAAAAACATAGTCTTATTGGGCCCAAAAGCATGGCCCAAATAGGGTGTGAGATAAAATCCCAATAGGCAACCACCAGGAGATCTGTGCCTAATAGTCGGTGAGTATATGGCAGGTAAAAGTAAAATAAGCTGTAAACAACAACAACATGTGGTAGGCAGTAAATAGTAAGTAGTGAGCAGGATGATACATAGCAGAAATAAATCCACAACCAATAAACAGCAGTGAAACAATTAGCTAATAAGCCAGAAACCCTCAGGGAAGTACTCACATCCATACCCTCTAGTCTTATCCAAGAAGTACCACAACCCTTAGGGTAGTGCACTCAGCCTAACCACTTTGTCTTTGTCAAATGAATTTATAAGACTCTCTGGGATAGCTCACTCGGTCAATTCCCCTTATTGTCTAGGGTTGTCGGGGACTCTCTGAGGAAGATCACACGGTCTAACCCTCTTAGCCCCAAGGTCTACAGACTCTTTGAGGAAGCTATCTCTATAAATTCCTCTTATATCCTTAGGTTTACCACAGACTCTCTGAGGAAGATCACTTGGTCAATTCCTCCTCTAGCCCGAGAAGGTTCCTAACGAGAATAAAACACGGTAATACTCTCTGTGGAAGCTCACTCGGTCTACCCTCCTAGAGAATATATAATCCAAGACTCTCTAGGATCTCACTCGGTCCATCCCATGTAGTCTATAATATCTAAGACACTCTGGGAAGCTCATTCGGTCTATCCTTTATTGCCTATAGCACCAGGCTCTCTCAGCCACGTGCTAGTCAGTGCATAATAATGCTATAAGGACAAAGTACACCTATACAGCTACTTGGAAACCCAAAGTACACCAATTGAGCTACTTAGTTAAATAGTCAATAAGGCAACAAGCATTTCATGAGTTTCACTTCAACCTATAACCGCAAGGCATGAAAACAGGTGTAGCAGCCAAAGGCAAACGAGTCCCAAAGGTCGTAAACAGGAAAAAGCAAGGGAAAATACATCCAAGCACAACAAATTATCCTCTAACATGGTCAATTTACCTCTACACAATCCTAAAAGCAAGGCAAGAAAACAAAAAGGGAAATGAGGTAAACACGCAATACCCCGTTCACGGGTATCGGTGGAAATTCGCACATAAAACTCAGAGACTTTGAATGGTAAGGCACAAAACACATATCTAGATCCTAGGAGATCGATATACACGAACCACGATGGTTGATTCTCCCATGAATGTTGTAGATCTAAGTAAATGTCCAAAACGCTTAACCTACGATAACTTGAGAATGAGGAAGAATTGGAAAACAAGGCTCAAGCAGAAGGGAGAACTCACCACTGCGCTTCCAACGCAATTGACAGAGATCAAATCAGAGAATGGACGGATACTCGGGATTCTGGAGAAGTTTAGCGGCCGTACGACATCTCTCAGTCGAACTAAACCTTGAATAAAGAGTTTTTGACGATGAAGCATGACACCAGTTCGTTTAGTGAAAAACGAAAAGTACACAACATGTATTTTTAAAGTACACGGCGTGTAGTGGGTTTTTCCGTACTCCCCCAAAATTGGCCTCCACATCACCCCTACACAATGTGTGTGTGTTCCGGACATAGCCAACACACAGTTTCAAGTGGGAAAAGAGTACACAGCATGTACTCAGAAAGTACATGGCGTGTACTTCAAAAATTTCCAGAAACCTTAAATTTTCCCCAAAACCCCAGGAAAATGAAAACTTACTTAAAACAAAGATCCAGATTCTTACAAAAACACACCTATTCTCAAATTAACATTTTACAATGTTTTTGGAAATATCACTACATCCCAAGAGGCACTCCATTGAATATTCTTTTATTGGCTCGAAGTTGGTGGAAATGATCCCATTTGTAGATAATAATTATTTAAGACCCATCTCTATCATCAATATTATGGAATTCATTCTTTTAAATCGATTGAATCTCTTCTGATGTCCCTTTCACCAATCCTTAAAAACTATGACAAACACATTGGAAACACCTACTTGATTCATTAATATATTTGGACCAACATCTTCTTTATTATGGAAAAAACTATCTTCTTCTTATAAATTGGAAGGATAATCATTGAATACCAACTATTTAAGACTTCAATCCCATCATAAGACCCAACTATCATTTTTCTATGAAAATAAGATAAGTATTTTTATTCACCATAAAGCAGTTTTCTCTATATAATAAGAAAATCATTATATATAATCCTTATTTATTCATAAAATACAATTTTTGGAATTTGATCAGCTATTTAATAGTATAATTAGAAGATTCCAATGTTATTATTGGGTTTATAATGTTCCTTTTAACATGAGTAGAAAAACTCTATAGTTAATGTAATTAGTCTATTCTTTCAGTTCATGAGGAAAATGTTATTTGACTAAAAACTACCTATTTGAAGTGTGTACATATATCTTGTAGACTATTATTAAATTTTTTAAATATACTATAGATTTTACACCTCAAATAAAATGTATCCATTAATAATTCAAACATCATAATGGCATGGTAATGTTCAGAATGACATGGACACCCATAGTGGATTGGATCCACTCGTCACTTTTAGTAACTATTCTATTAATCTAAAATTATTAATTCCTGCTAAACTATAACGAATCATCAAATTGAGATAACTACGACATGGAAACATAACTACGAAATTTGTTCCTATATGATAGTAGATTTTATATTATTTAATTCTATTACAATTGTAACCTCTTTTGTTAATGGTGAAGCTATGACTTTGAATTATTTCTCTCCATGAGAGCTGGTATATATCATTGTATATTATGGCACAAATACCTAAAAATATCCATTATCCATAAATTAACTATGAAATATTCTCTACTCTATGTTCTATCTAAATACAAAATAAATGATGAACATTGAGTCTAACATTGGAATTATCTTTAGTGGTATAGCTCCAAATAAGAGATCAGCTCCCATGACTCTTTGATTTTGAGTTAATAGGTCTTACACTACCCTACTCTTAATTTCCACCCTTTTAATTGAAAAATACCTATAAACTACCTAATTATTGTATGGACCACAAATTATATACACACAACTGCATGTGTGCTGGCCGACGTACCTCCCACGAGATTTTATAGATGGATAGCCTTTCTAATTCCCTAATATGGTTGAGCCAGGTCCCACACATGTAGAATCAAAAAAGGGTCAATATGGTATGAAAAGGAATTGAATGTTTTCCTTATTTTTAACTATTTTTGATATCCTTATATTATACACATGTGATTATTTAAAGAAAATACTTTGGAGTTATCCTTCTACATCTTCTTCATGTTGTGACTGAATGCACTATTACATAGGTGCTCCTCTATAACATGCAACGTTATATATTCACAATAACACCCTCCACAAAATCATTGTATATTTGTATTCTCAAAAAATATAATACCTTTTTACCAATAACCATGACCATCAATTATCTAACTACTATGAACAACTGTATTTTAAACAAACTCATCCTCAGTCCTTTGGTATTTCTAAAAATATCCGAATTTGTATATTGTTGATGATGCACAACATAATTTTTATACTCTATATTTAAATCAAACTTGGATGTTTATGACCCCTCTTGGTATCATGTAATATCTTCTCTCTTTCATGATATATTTTTCTCAGCCTTATTTTGAATGAAATAAAATAGGTATTTTGAGTTCGTAGGGTATTTTCTGATATCCTTCTATAATTTACGGAATAAAATTCAAATTTATACAATTTATTTGTCGGAAACTCATATTCCAATCATATACCCCTTAATGTAGGGGTGGATTCCAAGATAGATAAAATACCACATTTTGATATGTCTCCTCTATCTACTGATATTTTCTCCTTTGTTTTAAAATAAATTCACTATTTCGCATTGACCATAATTTTTTAAGTCTAATACTTTTAAAATATATGTTAAACAAAAAATATCTTTTTCTATTTAATTTTCACAATATATTCATTGAATTTATTTTTATGGATTCATTACCAATTCAATAATTTATTCATTTTTAATGACTTTCCATATAATTGATGTTATAATAAAAGGAATAATTTTCCAAAATAATCATTTTACATTTGGCTTCTCATTGATTGAGATGACAGGATTTTTAGAGTTCATATAATGTATTTGGGTTTTTTTATCATCGAAACATCTGCTCATGATGTGACTGAATCTTCCATAATAAAATCACTTTTCTAAATTCATCTTTTGGGGACCCAAAATTTAAGGGTTTCATGGAATAACACTTATCCTAAAAAAATTTATATGTAGAACCATAATTTTATATAAGGTTGTTTTTAGATGGATTATCATATTATAATCATTTTGGATAATTTTCATGTCATTTTCATTCAACTGAGTAGCCATTGCCATAATATTTTATGTAACATCCTTACTTCAATATATCTTTTCTTCATGTTGGGTCTATATAGGTATGATTATATCCTTAAAATCTTTATTTATGACCATTTTTAATTTCTATTAGGAAATATTTTAAATTATATGACCTTACTACTTTGTATTTCATCCCATTTTTTCATGTTGGAATTCAGGTCCACTTCTTCATCATTTCAACTCATATTTTCCGTGGATATATTTTAAATCATTGTTTAGTATACTCCATGCATGACAAAACATTGATCCCTATTATAATTTCATGATAAATAATTGTAATAAAAAGATGATGTTTCCTAAATTTTATCTCCAAAGTCACATAAAAGTTTTAAATACAAGATAGATTCGGAAATAACATATTTATTCTTCATGTATGTGTTATAATTAGAATTGTGGTGTTTATATTTTACCTAATCTAGAGAAAAAATATCTTCTATTATTTCTTGTTTTTCATTACCTTGTTTTTTTATAAGAAAATTTACAATTGGGATATTTTATTTTCCAAAATAAATATTCATATTACATCAAGATTTCATAAGAAAACTTCAATGATTCACTTTTTTTAAATGCCTCCTAAGAAATCACCCTTTACATATATTTTGATTGAATCATTAATTTTAGTTTTTCAATTTTTAATTTCAATGATGGCCTACTACCATATTTATAATATAATTCCTTCTTCTAGGACTTCTCATGAAAATTCAAGAGAATATTTCATAAATTAGAAGAAATGCTATTTCAATTCAATGAAATTATATCAATCATATAAATGGTCTTTCATTATAGAAGAAATTATAAAAAAAGCATTAGATTATGTTTAATAATTAAAAAAATCCAATGATAAACCAATACCTACAATACAACTTGTTTGAAGAAAAATTCCACATAGTGTGAACATACCATTAGAGGTGGGGGGAATCAGGGTATACACAGAAAATGAAAACTGAAACCCTTAAAATTTTAAATCATCACATTCTGTTTAAGTATACATATCTCTAAATAAAAATAGTCATTTTATTTACACTTTAAAAGGAAATACACTTAGTTTTTTTATCTATTTTTTCGTGCATAATGTAAATATTGAGTAAATTTTTTTATTGGTTAACCATCATTAGTATAGTTACATGGTGAATGAATTGAAATCTTATTGTGTAATTAAATAACTATGAATATAACTTCATAAAAATGGTTAGGATAGGTCACTCTTATGCCCTAGAACACAATATTAGAAATATTGAGGATATATCACTTCATTTAATGTTTTCCACCTTAAAATGATCATCCATTGGATCATTAATGGTGGAAAGTATCGCGTTAAAAATTTATGGTCATGTAAGTACCATTTAAACATAACTATATGTTAATTCATCCATCAAAGTAGAAGGAAACTATATTGAAGTCTGTATTTATCTCCTTCATAGACAATTAAAAGTACCTCAGAGGCACCATTTTATTTCTAGAATACCAATGGAACAATTTTTTTCTTTAGTAATATTAATATCATGATTATAATTTTTCATTATCTTTAATCAATGTTATTTCTTCAGGATATACAACCCCACATTAGAATAAAATCTTCATTTTTATTGGGAATCTTATATGGAGATGTATTCTCCATATAGACATGTTTCTCTATAATTTTAAACAGTATTATTATTTAAAATTCATCCTTTTCCATTAAATATAATGGTTGTTATTGAATAATCTCTTATTTTGGATCATTCCATGTTTTCCATACAATTAATGAGATCAAAATGCATGGTTTAATATTATTGTGTAACACTACTGTTAGAGAAATAACTCCCTTCATTTCGTTTTTGGAGAAAATTATATTTGATAAAAAAAATTAACTTCATGAAACATTGGAATACATTTTGTTGTATTGTTCTAAGAAAATTAATATATTATGGAGTTGACATATTTTCTGTGGAATAACCATCAATACATAAAACTTCAATGTGTCATGGGATTGTAAACTATAGCCTAGAACCCCATAGTTGACTAGAGACTCTCTATTCTTGTAATAATGACTATATTAATCTCACATGTTCTTGAACATGTTCTTCTTTAACCACATCACACGCCATGTATACTATAGAATAAATACATCATTGTAACATGGGGACATGGAGGATTGATGATTCTAAATTATTTACTTCTATTTAATTCACACCCTCAACAATGCAATGAATAATTACATTATGTACTACTTATTATCTAAGGGGACTATAGTGTATCCATCTATGATATGTTGTGAACACATAAAAGTCTCTAGTGGATATGAATTTGCACTAAAAACATATCTCTGTCATGGAACATAAAACTATGGTTTAACCTAGGATCTTCATGACCACATCGAACTGACTAATGGAGTTCCAACATCAAATAAGACATCACCTCCCATGTGTCACAGAATGTGAGTAATATGGTATACTACCTTGCAGTTCCAAATTGATACCCTATAGCATGGACTGCTTTATATATACTACCACCCGGTGGAGAAAGCCACTACATCTATGTGCATGACTACCTATGTTCAAGATTTTCTTTTATCCCTGGTTTCTCTATAACTGGATGTCATTATTTCTATCTATGTGGTGCTTACTTCCCCCTCACATGAACCGTCAAATTGTCCTGATTAGGTATCCAATGTGGGATTTCTTTTTTCACCCTATCAAAAAACATTACTATATGTAAATGGTGACTTTAACATAGACATACCTTGGATTTATCCTCTTATATAACATCTATGGAAAAATAGAATTCCATATGAGGAATGATCTTATCTATTACCTGTATTGTGGTGTAACTACTCATATATGGATTAAAAAATGGTGCAGCTACAAGAAATCCTTTCACAATAACCTTGACCATGTTTATTTCTAACCAAAATTTCAATATTAATTTCAAAAACCCTGACCATATTATTTTTAAAAACCTTAACAAACATTATTTTCAAAAATTCAATATTCATTCTATTTGTACTGTCAATAATGGTGTTAGTGATGTAGAACTTGGGAGATGCGTCAACTGATAGATTGGTTAGTATGGTAGTTCATACCTAGTGCATTGGACAGGTTTTGGTATGTTCCAGTTTCACACAGTTCCCATTAAATTAGATGTTTGTGACATCAATTGGTGGTACAATAAACAATGAATTTATATGAGATACTTATTTTAATGATATCTCAGGGCATTGATGAGGATTGAGAATGAACCTATATAAGATAGTGGACATTATAAATAGATCTGATGACATGGTATGGATGAACCAAGGGTGAACAATGAAACAAATTATTATGGAGAAATGTTTTTAGAGTTTGGTTAAATGAAAGTGTTTTCTGCATTAATTTGAATGTGTATCTGGTGGATCGGTACAAAATTGAATATGGAATATTATGAGGAAAAAATAAAGGGTGGGACTGACATTATTAACTTAAATTAAATTAAGTTCATGGTTTTTATTTCCATGTGTCGTAAATGGGTTATAAGTAACATATATATAAGCAGTCGAGAATGAATTAGTGTTTTCAATGGAATTTGTTATGTTTATTGAGGGATGGGCCATGGGAAAACGTAGTCCTGAATATGTTTTGGTAGTGTAAAAATAGGGACTCTTTAGAGCTAGGGAGTGTGATTTCCATTGCGATCATGTGAGAATAACATTATGAGGGTTTTTGAAGTGTTAAATTTACTGTTAGATTGCTATTTTGAAATTCTAATGTAGGTAGATAAATGGATTTTCGTGCTGCTGGTTTCCCCTATGAAGTCCTTTTATAATAAAATTTATTAATTTGGTAGAGTATGATACTGGATATTATGATTGTGGTGGCTTGTTATGATTAAAGAATGTGTCAGAATAGGAATGTTGGGGTGCTCACATTTGGGACCTGTATGGGTAATGGGGTTATCAATTAATTGACCATTATTTAACTCTTGGACATAAGTTCTGGAGTTAATATGTGTATCTAGGTTTAAATGGGATACCTCCTTGGTTAAATACATTATGATCATGTTTTCATGATGTGACATTGGATGGATTTGAGTGATACCGAGTACAGTTGAACAAAGTTTGTTTGTTTATAGTATATATAAGTATTTCAATGTGTATGGTTAGAAGGCATGGTGGGATAATCCTTATAGGAACTAATATATGATATTAATGGTATGGACGTGATTTTCGATTAAAACATTTCAGTTCAAATTTTTTCAGGGCAAGAGGAATCAACATATTAGGTCAAAATTAATAATTGTTATCATATTTTTCATGTATGTTTTTGGTGGGTAGTTTGAGAACTTTTATGGGGATTTATTTTCTATTCTGTAGTTATTTTTGAAATAAAATTCTTACCGTTGTTAGTTTACTAGATCATAATTTGACATTCATGCTATGTTCTATAGTGGGGATAACCATATGTTGGTGGAATCATTTTTTAATTGTGTGTTCATGTTTCCGGTTCGACAGGCTCTAAAAAGTTCTAGGTTATTAGGTTTTTGGTGGTTGTGATCATTGGATTGGTTTTTGGGGGAATATGTTTCCAATATTTAATGAGGACCATCAGAAGTGAATTTTGAATTAATTGATGGAATGAAGATATTTTTGAAGTAAATAATAATTGATATTGTTTAGGTTGTCTGGATGGGTGACCAAGGAAAATTATCAAGGTTGAGAAATGTTAAGGTGGGGAGGTTTTAAAACCAAATTTCTATAAGGGAATTTGTAATTCAATAGGAATTTGAGTTTTGATTTATTATTTTTTTCAAATTGATAACTAGTATTTATAATCAAGGTATGAGTATGGTAACACCTCACGGTTTGTTTTTTATAGGTTTTTTGAGGCTTGGGAGTTGTATTGGGGGATTAGGGGGTTACAATAGTGGATGAGGTGGTTGTTATAGCCTCGACTACAGTAAGACATTGGACATCTCATGCCAAAAGACTATAGCTGGGTAGGTAGTTGAATCCAACTTATTGTAATTTGTATATACAATATTTATGGTAGAGAAATTAATGGGTTTAAGTGACCCTTATAACCCCTTCAAGATTTATTGGGTAGATATACTCCTTTCTTCTCCTGTAACATGTGAAATTGGGGGTCAGATCCCCCTATAGCTCTCTTCTTACCCTTTATTTGTGGTTCCACTTGGGGGAGTTTATATAGCATTTATAGTTGTAATCTCCATTATTCTAACCATTATTTATCTTCTTCACTTATCCAATTTATTTTTTGGGCTCCTAGTTATGTTTTTTTATTCTAATTCCAATAGAGCATGGTGGACTCAGATGCAAATAATGAGGCCTCCCCTTTTCCTTAGAAGATGATGACCTAAGATGTTGAAAGAATTTATACAAGAACTATTTCATTATTTTATGTCATTATGGTGAATGATGAATTATTTATAATTTAACATAAATTATATTATTATTTCCATTGTTTCAAAGGGTTAAGGATTTGATTCAGTTTATGTTTAGGTTGTATATCATGGGTTGTGAGTGATCAATTTATCATATTTCTAGTTTGACGATATCATCGAATAAATAATTTGGGGGTTTTTGAATTTTGGATAAAATTATTTATTTAATTGTTAATTAGTATACATATTTATAATCAGAACATCACTATGATATAGGTGTCTAAGAGAGAAATATGGTAACTTGTTGAGCTCAAATGGTCTTGGGAGGGCTTTGACAGGTGATAACATCTCAGGATGTCATATTAAAGAAATTTATTAAAAGGTATGTGGTAGCAGTTACCTTCTCTATGAACTAATTTCTTAGATTATATTTCGTGTGGATTGTTAGGACCAAAAATAGGGAAGTTCCATGGTTTAACATAATTAAATAAATGTTATAATTATATTAGATTTTTTAATTAAAATGAAAAAATTTCAGGGGTCAAAAATAACCCATGTCCCCTTTCTTGAAGCCTTTTCCTTTGATTGGCATGGTCAAGACAGTTAAGATATGTGTTGGCCTCTAGATCTCATGAGATGTGATATTGTGCCAACTTAGTCTCAGGATCCGATGAATAGGGGCTCGAGATATAAGGCCCCGTCCTTAAACCTTACTTAATCTTGAGTTATTACAAGATTACACATTGAGGATCTTTTCAGGTTTAGAGTTTTAGAGAATTAGATCATGAAACGTGCATTACATTCCACATTTAAACAAAGTGGTTACATAAAAGACAGTATTCATTCTTCCCATTAACGGAAACATATTGAAAATAAAACATGGATTCTTCCTTGACACATCCTTGACACTATCATCACATCATGTACCTTTCCCTTGACCTGTGAAAAACATTTCAGAAACTTGGGATGAGTATAAAAAGCTCAGTAAGGGTTATAAAAATATGGAAAGGAAACATGAGTTCATATAAACATAAGAATGAAATCATACTTTAACCATAAAACATAGGCACTTTAACATACCTCATCAAATCATGAATAGATCATACAAGTCAAAAGACATAAAGGTTACTTGAAGCATTCATAACATTCTTACGTAGGGAGTAACCCTCTTGGTTACGTTTGGAATACCCATCACAGTATATTCCCTAAATCTCTTCGGATAAGCCTTAACATTTCACTCCTTCGCGTTACCCAATGCATCGGAGAGCTATATCGGGCTCACCCGCCCTTAGTTTATCACAGAACCACCCATCTTCATAACAATGTCCAAGAACCATAACATAATCTTATCACATAAAACATGCATAAAGGAAACATAACATTTCCACCTTTCAATAACAAGATATCAATAAAACACATTGATACAAAAACATTATGAAAACCATTTTCAATACCAAAATAAAAGAAAAGTAAAACATGGTATTTATTTTTCTTTTAAAAATAAGGTATGGCTTGTAGAAGAATCCAAAACTCAAATAATGGTCACAGAGGCTGAGAAGTCGTTGTCGCCGCATACGTACGACAAAAACAATCCCTTTTATCGTTTAGTAAAACGCTTCGTATAAAAAAATTCTTTTTTGGATAAACATAAAAGTCAAAGGGGTTTATACACCATATAAAAGAAGGTTGTGTATAAAAAAAATATGCCTCAATGAATGGAGATTGAGACGAAGTCCCTTACAAAGATGGTATCCTTGGTTTAAGGATAAATCAATTACATAATTATGTGTAACAAACAAATACACCAAATATAAGTGGATATTAAGTGTAAAATAATCAAAGTTCATTCACACATATTCAAAGGATGACATATTCAATAACTACATGTTGAACCCAAAGAAATCGAAATTGGGTTAAGAAGTTCCCTTGACAGCCTAACGACGTCACATAAAAATTTAGAAAAAGAGTTGATGAGAGAAAAAAAAAGGGTATCTCATCACTTGGACATAAAATTCACATCAATAAGGATATATAAGAACATATCCCAAAATAATATTATGTGAATTAAAAGACATAACAAAATAAGTCTTTTAAAAAGAGGAGGGTGAAAGGTTCCCTTACCGACATGGGTATCTTTCAAAACATACGCCCCGTGAAAGAAGGACAATACATCATTGATTTAAATACTCATAAATGAAAGAATATTACACAATAAGTAAAATAGTGGTCAGTAAATACACCACTCAAAGTAAATTGTCGCAAATGTAGCATAAATCTCACGGGAATAAATGTGAGATGAAAAATCCCTTACGAAAACTCGGCAGCCAAACGGTGCCACTTAAAACTTCCAAAAATGGATTGATGAGATCAAATAGGGTATCTAATCACATTAAAATAAAATGTACAGCAAGATTAATATAAAATAACATCCCCCGTCATAACAAAGAGGAGATTAAAATAAGTGACATAAAGGGGAGTACTTAAAAAGAAAGAGAGAGGTTAGATCTCTTACGAAAATTTGGCAGCCTAACGGCGCCACTCAAAACATCCAAAATGGATTGATGACAGAGAATAGGGTCTCTCATAACATGAACATAAAAATGACAGTAATATTAATATAAAATAACATCCCCATAACAAGAAAGACGATCTTTAAAAGGAATGACATAAATAGTGTACTTAAAAAGAAAGAGTGGTGTAGGATCCCTTACCTCGGGTCCGACTTGACTCTATCATTCTTTAACATCCTGAATAATAAACTTGACTTAATTTACACATTATTAAGAACCTTTTTCTAGTTCATTATTCCTTTTAGATCACTTATTTCCAAGTTATAAACATTATGTAATCATTTAAGTTAATAATGTTTGTTTTGTCGATATTTGGTTCTTAAGTCGAAAGTGGACTTCTTACAATTACATGTTGTTCGTGTGGTCAAATTTTCATTATATCTAGAATTATATTCATGATTTGAATATCATATATATCATATATATCCAGAATATACGTGTATTCATAATATTACATAATCATTTAGAGGTAAAAAATGAAATGCACCGTTCATGGAGACGGTAAGCCGTACGTACGCATGAACGCTACTTTCATTTCTATTTCATATTAATGGAATTAAAACTAAATGAGAGGTATGTATATTTTAATTAAAAAATTATATTCATCATTTAGATGTATAATTCATCATATATATCCATTATATACATGTACTTATAATAGTACATTACATTTGGGGATAAGAAATGAAATGCACCGTTCATGGAGACGGTAAGCCGTACGTACGTATGAATGCTACTTTCATTTCTATCTCATACATTAATGGAAAAAAATAATAATGATATAGAGGTATATTATAATTCCAGTATAACATCATATATAATAACACTAAATCCATCCTTTATACAACCCACGTATGGCATTAACGAATCACATAACTTTGAGGGGGCGGTAGTCCGCACTTCATAAAATGAAGATATCACGTATACCCATAATGGAAGCCATAAAGGTAAGCCACAAATGAAAAATACAGAAGCTTATGTAAAAAATAAACATATTATATATCATTTATAAATATAGTGACATCTTAATGGCCACCTTTGAAGGTGTTATATGAGTGTTGAACAATCATCGTTTCGTGAGGCAGAAATTCGCCATCCACAGAAAAAGTATGTTCTTTAACCATTAGATGTAGGTGTGTATAAGTGAAGCTCGAATCCTTATTATAAAAACATCCTAGTATATTTAAGATACTGTATTTTGTACAAAAGAAATTAATAAAAAGAGTTTAGGGGGTTGGAGAGGCAAAATAAAACAAAAGGACTCAAGTGAACACATTACCTTAAAATCGGGTAACTCCCTTTGGTTTGAGCTCAAAGGCTTTCTTGGGAAGACTTCTGCCCAAAGTGAGGCTTCAAGGAGTAATAGAGGGATGTGGAGAGAAAAAATGGGCAGGGGTTTGTCGATACAAAGACTTTGGGGGTGTGGGGAAGGAGGTAGAGGTGGGGGCCTTTTATAAGAGGAGAGGAGGGGCACTCTTGGAAAGTAAGCAAAATGTTACTTTATTTTCAAAAGAGTTTCAGATTTTAAAGGTCCCACATTGATGTATTTAGAGGATAAGGTGATAAGGGTTAGAAATACACTAATCCAATAGGCTTTGGACATGTGTAGGTCATATATATTACATTATATTTCCATTTTATTTAAATCGTTAAATAATGAGGTCATCGCTGCATCATCATGATGTCATAAATAATTTAATTTATTTAACGTCTAAAAATTATAAAAAAAATACTATGATGTAGGAAAGATTTTTTGATTTCTAATGACTATTTATAGTCAAAAATCTGACTTGTATAACCCCACGTAAAAATTGTTTTAGTAAAACATCTCATGATTGTGTCATTTTTACATTAATATTAAATAAAAAGGTATTTATGTCATTTTCCAACCAAAGTGGCTCCATTGGGTCCCCAAGTTAACCCATGGGTTTTATTGGTCTCCCATGACACATCCAATGATGTTAGGACATGTTTCCAGTTCATTTCATATTATTAAAACATTATTTTTACCTTAAACTACACTAATTACCTCTAATCGCGATTAAAAACTTAATAAGTTACTATTCACCAAAAAAATTATTTTTATCCCATTGAACCATATTATACTTCTTAATGACAACCATGTATGTCGGATTTTTTATATTCAAAACACAAAGATGGAAAAATGTCATTTAAACGGAAAGATCGGTTTTTATAAGTACCACTTAGTGGTTTCACTATTCATCAAAAATTGAAGTTTTTCAGAAAAATCCCAAAAATTCACCCTAAGCTATATTTGATATTCCGAATTCAAAAATGAAGTCTATTTTACAAAATTCAAAATATATAAGTCACATTAATTATTTTAATAATTAATTCCCGATGTCAGAGCGAATAGCGTGTTTTTATGAAACAATAAGTATCAAAAGATTGACACTTGTTTAAGTCTGATTTCAAAGTGAAATTAATTCCAACGACCACTATTGGATTTAATGGTAAAAATATATTCTAATTTCACTTTAAAACCCATTCAAAAGATAATATAATCATATAAACAAATTAGATTAAAACGAGGTTTTGAATTAAAAAACAACATTTTACACTATTCATTAAAAAATGAACTTTATCGGAAAGATACCAAAAATTTACAAAAAGTAAGTTCTGATGTCCCAATTCTTAAGAAGAGGTGTATTTGGTACAATATAATGTATAAGAGTGAATGAAACTATATTTAATGACGGTTCGCCATCAAAAGGCGATAAGTGAACCTTTAGTGAAAATTAGGGCATATACGCCTAAAATTGAATTCTTTCCATATTTTAAGCCTTTATCTTTTATTGGATAAATGTAAAAACATTTAAAAACATATATAATAATATTTTAGTTATTTCTATCCATTCCCGCCAATACAACGGCTACATGTTAACTACCATTTAAAATAATATTATTTTATTATTAGAGTGCAACGTAAGATTCCCAAGAAACTCGTTGTTGCGTGTTGGGTACGCCATCGAGCATAGAGTCCCCTTTAAAGTCATATTAATATTTTATTCACAAATATGGATAAATATGAAAATTTCATATTCTTTATTTACCTGGGGTGTTACATCCTTCCCCCCTTTTGGGAATTGCGTCCTCGCAATTTTTAAAATTGAGCTTCGAAACATCCTCTAAAGTCCCACATCGGAACAAGAGTCGGTAAAAAGATCAGTTTAAAATAAAGGAAGATAAGTACAGAGGTCACCAGAGTTAACCCATACTAGGATTCCAAGTATGAAAATATGTACATGGAGGAGAAAACATAGGGTCATGTTCTGATGGAGAGTGAAAGAAAACATGTTTTGGAGAAAGTTAACCAGAAGAAAATCACAAACTTGTGATGGGTTAAACGGTATTCGATTCCCCAGTAGGAAAAGTTAATAGACAACATTTTTTATTTAAGTTACTTTTTATTGAAGAATTTATTCATATGGAAACATAATCACTTATCATGTTGACTTTCAAATTTTACTATATTCCTTAATCAAACTCATATTTTTCCCAAAATACGAGTATTTAGGAAGACTTGTTCGCATTAGGAGTACTATAATCAACTTCTAGAGAATCACCTAATCCACCAAAGAGAACTATATACTTCCCATGTCTTTAGAATTTAACAAAAACCAAAACCAAAAAGGTTAGTACAAGATCAGATAATCCAGAAAAGGATAACCCTTTATAAAAAAAATTTATTCTTAATCTCCAAAATTTGTCCAACAAAACCCAAAGATCAACGAGGACCATTCTGTAATCAATTTTTCCATAAAATTCCTCAAAGTAAACCAAACTAAGATTGAAACCCAAATATTTGAAGGATTTAGTCACATAGTCTTCCAAGTTAAATCGTAACATTTATCTCCATACAACATCAGTTGCTCCTAAAGTCTCGTATTGAAAAGTAATTAGCCTAATCACATATCCTCCATGATGGGTTAATAAATTTCCATAGATAACCCAAAATCAACTTACTCTTAATTCATAAAATAATCTAACTAAAAAAAATCAATCAAAATAACCAGGGACTTCACGTAGTCCAGTGGTAGGCGATAAATACTAGTCGCACTTTGGTTGTGGGTTCGATTCCCACAGCTTTGTCCGACGCGACGGGTTGTCACACGGTCTGCGTGTTGTCCTTTTTCCAAAACTACATAATTCTCAAATCATTCCCCAAAAGGGATAAAATAATCAAATATGATCATAACATATTTTAACCTCAAGTTTATCTCATTCCTTTTATTTTCCAGCATATCATATAATAACCCATAATTACCTCAAAAGTAAGGATCATATAAACTCTAATGGTTACCTTTATAATTATTACCTAAACATCCACATCAATTGGTCATCTCATACAAGATGCATTATAGAACATACCGAGGTTCAAGTGGTTGATCATGACTCCTTGATAGTTTGTTTAGAACAACCATGAGTTTCCTCGTTGAATCCTCCATTTTATCTAGTATCTTAATCAGAGAACCATCACAGTTTCCTTCAAACCTGTTGTCTCTTTGGTGCCTGCTAGATCCATCTATTCACTAAAAACAGAAATGTCAGTGTGAGTATATCAACAAAACCATCATGTACTACTGAGGAAGATAAACACTAATATATACTTACTCATTAAATTTATCTAAAACTAGCACTCTTTCTGAAATCCTAACCATTATGGTAATGTCACTTATGCTTAAAGAATACCCTAACCTCTAAAGTTATCTAAACCGACCTTTGATACCAACTATAAGGCCCCAGGCTTAATCCTTACTTAATCTTGAGTTATTACAAGATTACACATTGAGGATCTTTTCAGGTTTAGAGTTTTAGAGAATTAGATCATGAAACTTGCATTACATTCCACATTTAAACAAAGTGGTTACATAAAAGAATGTATTCATTCTTCCCGTCAACGGAAACATATTGAAAATAAAACATGGAGTCTTTCTTGACACATCCTTGACACTATCATCACATCATGTACCTTTCCCTTGACCTGTGAAAAACATTTCAAAAACTTGGGATGAGCATAAAAATATCAGTAAGGGTTATAAAAATATGGAAAGGAAACATGAGTTCATATATACATAAGAATGAAATCATACTTTAACCATAAAACATAGGCACTTTAACATACCTCATCAAATCCTGAATAGATCATATAAATCAAAAGACATAAAGGTAACTTGAGGCATTCATAGCATTCTTACGTAGGGAGTAACCCTCTTGGTTATGTTTGTAATACCTAACACAGTATATTCCCTAAATCTCTTCGGAGAAACCTTAACGTTTCACTCCTTCGCGTTACCCAATGCTTTGGAGAGCTATATCGGGCTCACCCGCCCATATTTTATCACGGAACCACCCGTCTTCATAACAATGCCCAAGAACCATAACATAATCTTATCATATAAAACATGCATATAAGAAACATAACATTTCCACCTTTCAATAACAAGATATCAATACAACACATTGATACAAAAACATCATGAAAACCATTTTCAATACCAAAATAAAATAAAATTAAAACATGTTATTTATTTTTCTTTTAAAAAGAAGGTATGGCTTGTAGAAGAAGCCGAAACTCAAATAATGGTCACGGAGGCCGAGAACTCGTTGTCGCCGCATACGTACGACAAAAACATTCACTTTTATCGTTTAGTAAAACGCTTCGTATATAAAAGATTACTTTTTGGATAAACATAAAAGTCAAAGGGGTTTATACACCGTATAAAAGAAAGTTGTGTATAAAACAAAATATGCCTCAATGAATGGAGATTGAGACGAAGTCCCTTACAAAGACGGTATCCTTGGTTTAAGGATAAATCAATTACATAATTATGTGTGACAAATGAATACACCAAATATAAGTGGATATTAAGTGTAAAATAGTCAAAGGTCATTCACACCTATTAAAAGGATGACATATTCAATAACTACATGTTTAACCCAAAGAAATTGAAATTGGGTTAAGACGTTCCCTTGACAGCCTAACAGCGTCACATAAAAATTCAGAAAAAGAGTTGATGAGAGATAAAAAATGGTATCTCATCACTTGGACATAAAATTCACATCAATAAGGATATATAAGAACATATCCGAAAATAATATTATGTGAATTAAAAGACATAACAAAATAAGTCTTTTAAAAAGAGGAGGGTGAAAGGTTCCCTTACAGACATGAGTATCTTTCGAAACATACGCCCCGTGAAAGAAGGACAATACATCATTGATGTAAATACTCATAAATGAATTAATATTACACAATGAGTAAAATAATGGTCAGTAAATACACCACTCAAAGGAAATTGTGGAAAATGTATCATAAATCTCACGGGAATAAAATAGAGACGAAAAATCCCTTACGAAAACTCGGCAGCCTAACGGCGCCACTTAAAACTTCCAAAAATGGATTGATGAGATCAAATAGGGTATATCATCACATTAAAATAAAATTTATATAAAGATTAATATAAAATAACATCCCCCATAATAACAAATAGGAGCTTAAAATAAGTGACATAAAGGGGAGTACTTAAAAAGAAAGAGAGAGGTTAGATCTCTTACGAAAATTTGGCAGCCTAACGGCGCCACTCAAATCATCCAAAATGAATTGATGAGAGAGAATAGAGTCTATCATCACATGAACATAAAAATTACAGTAATATTAATATAAAATAACATCTCAATAACAAGAAAGATGAGCTTTAAAAGTAATGACATAAAGAGTGTAATTAAAAAGAAAGAGTGGAGTAGGATCCCTTACCTTGGGTCCGACTTGAATCTATCGTTCTTTAACGTCATGAATAATAAATTTGAGTTAATTTTCACTTTATTAAGAACCTTTTTCTAGTTCATTATTCCTTTTATATCAATTATTTCAATGTTATAAACATTATGTAATCATTTATGTTAATAATGTTTGTTTTGTCGATATTTGGTTCTTAAGTCGAAAGTGGATTTCTTACAATTACATGTTGTTCGTGTGGTCAAATGATCATTATATCTAGAATTATATTCATGATTTGGATATAATATATATCATATATATCCAGAATATACATGTATTTATAATATTACATAATCATTTATAGGTATGAAATGAAATGCATCGTTCATGGAGACGGTATGACGTATGTACGCATGAACGCTACTTTCATTTCTATTTCATATTAATGGAATTAAAAATAAATGAGAGGTATGTATATTTTAATTCTAGAATTATATTAATCATTTAGATGTATCATTCATCATATATATCCATTATATACATGTACTTATAATAGTACATTACATTTGGGGATAAGAAATGAAATGCACCGTTCATGGAGATGGTAAGCCATACGTACGCATGAACGCTACATTCATTTTTATCTCATACTTTAATGGAAATAAATAATAATTATATAGTGGTATATTATAATTCCAGTATAACATAATATATAATCACATTAAATCCATCCTTTATATGTCCCACGTATGGCATTAACGAATCACATCACTTTGAGGGGGTGGTAGTCCGCACTTCCTAAAATGAAGATATCGTGTATACCCATAATGGAAGCCATAAAGGTAAGACAGAAATATAAAATACAGAAGCTTAAGTAAAACATAAAAATATTATATATCATATATAAATATAGTGACATCTTAATTTCCAACTTTGAAGGTGTTATATGAGTGTTGAACAATCATCGTTTCGTGAGGCAGAAATTCGCCATCCACGGAAACAGTATGTTCTTTAACCATTAGATGTAGGTGTGTGTTAGTGTAGCTCAAATGGTTATTATAAAAAAATCAGAGTATATTTAATATACTAGAGTTTTTTCAAATGAAATTAATAAAAAGAGTTTAGGGGGTTGGAGAGGCAAAATAAAACAAAAGGACTCAAGTGAACACATTACCTTAAAATCGGGTAACTCCCTTTGGTTTGAGCTCAAATGCTTCCTTGGGAAGACTTCTGCCCAAAGTGAGGCTTCAAGGAGTAAGAGATGGAAGTGGAGAGACAAAATGGGCAGGCGTTTGTCGTGCCAAAGGCTTTGGGAGTGTGGGTAAGGAGGTAGAGGTGGGGGACTTTTATAAGAGGAGAGGAGGGGCACTCTTGGAAAGTAAGCAAAATGTTACTTTATTTTCAAAAGAGTTTTGGATTTTAAAGGTCCCACATTGATGTATTTCGAGGATAAGGTGATAAGGGTTCAAAATCCACTCATCCAGTAGGCTTTGCACATGTGTAGGTCATAGATATTACATTATCTTTCCATTTTATTTAAATCGTTAAATAATGAGGTCATCGCTGCATCATCATGATGTCAAACATAATTTAATTTATTTAACGTCTAAAAATTATAAAAAAAATACTATGATGTAGGAAATCTTTTTATATTTATAATGACTATTTATAGTCAAAAATATTACTTGTATAACCCCACGTAAAAATTGTTTTAGTAAAACATCTCATGTTTGTGTCATTTTTACTTTAATATTAAATAAAAAGGTATTTATGTCATTTTCCAACCAAAGTGGCTCCATGGGGTCCCCAAGTTTACCCATGGGTTTTCTTGGTCGGCCATGACACATCCAATGAGGTTAGGACATTTTTCAAGTTCATTTCATATTATTAAAACATTATTTTTACGTTAAACTACACTAATTACCTCTAATCGCGATTAAAAACTTAATAAGTTACTATTCCCCAAAAAATAATTTTTATCCCATTGAACCACATTTTACTTCTTAATGAAAACCATGTATGTTGGATTTTTTAAATTCAAATCACAAATATGGAAAAATTTCATTTAAACCGAAAGATTGGTTTTTATAAGTACCACTTAGTGGTTTCACTATTCATCAAAAATTGAAGTTTTTCAGAAAAATCCCAAAAAATCACCCTAAGCTATATTTGATATTACGAATTCAAAAATGAAGTCTATTTTACAAAATTCAAAACATATATGTCACATTATTTATTTTAATAATTAATTCCCACTGTCAGAGCGAATATCGTGTTTTTATGAAACAATAAGTATCAAAAGATTGACACTAGTTTAAGTCTGATTTCAAAGTGGAAATTAATTCCAACAACCACTATTGGATTTAATGGTAAAAATATATTCTAATTTCAATTTAATACCCATTCAAAAGATAATATAATCATATAAATAAATTATATTAAAACGAGGTTTTGAATTAAAATACAACATTTTACACTATTCATTAAAAAATGAACTTTATCGGAAAGATACCAAAAATTTACACGAAGTAAATTCTGATGTCCCAATTCTTAAGAAGAGGTGTATTTGGTACAATATAATGTATAAGAGTGAACAAAACTATATTTAATGACGGTTCACCATCAAAAGGCGATAAGTGAACCTTTAGTGAAAACTTGGGCATATACGCCTAAAATTGAATTCTTTCCGTATTTTAAGACTTTATCTTTTATAGGATAAATGAAAAAACATTTAAAAACATATATAATAATATTTTAGTTATTTCTATCCATTCCCGCCAATACAACGGCTACATGTTAACTACCATTTAAAATAATATTATTTTATTATTAGAGTGCAACGTAAGATTCCCAAGAAACTCGTTGTTGCGTGTTGGGTACGCCATCGAGAATAGAGTCCCCTTTAAAGTCATATTAATATTTTATTCACAAATATGGATAAATATGAAAATGTCATATTCTTTATTTACCTGGGGTGTTACATCCTTCCCCCCTTTTGGGAATTGCATCCTCACAATTTTTAAAATTGATCTTGGAAACATCCTTTAAAGTCCCACATTGGAACAAGAGTCGTTAAAAAATCACTTTAAAATAAAGGAAGATAAGTACATAGGTCAGCCGAGTTAACCCATACTAGGATTCCAAGTATGAAAATATGTACATGGAGGAGAAAACATAAGGTTATGTTCTGATGGAGAGTAATAGAAAACATGTTTAGGAGAAAGTTAACCACAAGAAAATCACAAACTTTTGATGGGTTAAACGGTATTCGATTCCCCAGTAGGAAAAGTTAATAGACAACATTTTTTATTTAAGTTACTTTTATTGAGGAATTTATTCATAAGGAAAAATAATCACTTATCATGTTGACTTTCAAATTTTACTATATTCCTTAATCAAACTCATATTTTTCCCAAAATACGAGTATTTAGGAAGACTTGTTCGCATTAAGAGTACTATAATCAACTTCTAGAGAATCGCCTAATCCTCCAAAGAGAACTATATACATCCCATGTCTTTAGACTTTAACCAAAACCAAAACCAAAAAGGTTAGTACAAGATCAGATAATCCAGAAAAGGATAACCCTTTATAAAAAGAAAATCTATTCTTAATCTCCTAAATTTGTCCAACAAAACCCAAAGATCAACGAGGACCATTCTGTAATCAATTTGTCCATAAAATTATTCAAAGTAAACCAAACTAAGATTTAAACCCAAATATTTGAAGGATTTAGTCACATAGTCTTCCAAGTTAAATCGTAACAATTATCTCCAAACAACATCAGTTGCTCCTGAAGTCTCATATTGAAAAGTAATTAGCCTAATCACATATCCTCCATGATGGGTTAATAAATTTCCATAGATAACCCAAAATCAAATTACTCTTAATTCATAAAATCATCTAACTAAAAATAATCAATCAAAATAACCAGGGACTTCACGTAGTCCAGTGGTAGGCGATAAATACCAGTCGCAATTTGGTTGTGGGTTCGATTCCCACAGCTTTGTCCGACGCGACGAGTTGTCACACAGTCTGTGTGTTGTCCTTTTTCCAAAACTACATAATTCTCAAATCATTCCCCAAAAGGGATAAAATCATCAAAAATGATCATAACATATTTTAACCTCAAGTTTATCTCATGCCTTTCATTTCCCAACATATCATATAATAACCCATAATTACCTCAAAAGTAAGGATCATATAAACTCTAATGGTTACCTTTATAATTATTACTTGAACTTCCACATAGATTGGTCATCTCATAAAAGATGCATTACAGAACATACCGAGGTTCAAGTGGTTGATCATGACTCCTTGATAGTTGGTTTAGAACAACAATGAGTTTCCTCATTGAATCCTCCATTTTATCTAGTATCTTAATCAGAGAACCATCATAGTTTCCTTCAAACCTGTTGTCTCTTTGGTGCCTTCTAGATCCATCTATTCACTAAAAACAGAAATGTCAATGTGAGTATATCAACAAAACCATCATGTACTAATGAGGAAGATAAACACTTATATATACTTACTCATTCAATTTATCTAAAACTAGGACTCTTTCTGAAATCCTAAACATTATGGTAATGTCACTTATGCTTAAAGAATACCCTAACCTCTAAAGTTATCTAAACTGACCTTTGATACCAACTATAAGGCCCCAGCCTTAAACCTTACTTAATCTTGAGTTATTACAAGATTACACATTGAGGATCTTTTCAGGTTTAGAGTTTTAGAGATTTAGATCATGAAACTTGCATTACATTCCACATTTAAAAAAAGTGGTTACATAAAAGACAGTATTCATTCTTCCCATCAACAGAAACATATTGAAAATAAAACATGGAGTCTTTCTTGACACATCCTTGACACTATCATCACATCATGTACCTTTCCATTGACCTGTGAAAAACATTTCAAAAACGTGGGATGAGCATAAAAAGCTCAGTAAGGGTTATAAAAATATGGAAAGGAAACATGAGTTCATATATACATTAGAATGAAATCATACATTAACCATAAAACATAGGCACTTTAACATACCTCATCAAATCCTGAATAGATCATATAAATCAAAATACATAAAGGTAACTTGAGGCATTCATAACATTTTTACGTAGGGAGTAACCCTCTTGGTTATGTTTGGAATACCCAACACAGTATATTCCCTAAATCGCTTCGGAGAAACCTTAACGTTTCACTCCTTCGCGTTACCCAATGCTTTGGAGAGCTATATTGGGCTCACCCGCCCTTATTTTATCACGGAACCACCTGTCTTCATAACAATTCCCAAGAAACATAACATAATCTTATCACATAAAACATACATAAAGGAAACATAACATTTCCACCTTTCCATAACAAGATATCAATACAACACATTGATACAAAAACATTATGAAAACCATTTTCAACACCAAAATAAAATAAAATTAAAACATGGTATTTATTTTTCTTTTAAAAAGAAGTTATGGCTTGTACAAGAACCCGAAACTCAAATAATGGTCACGAAGGCCGAGAAGTTGTTGTCGCCGCATACGTACGACAAAAACATTCCCTTTTATCGTTTAGTAAAACGCTTTGTATATATAAGATTCCTTTTTGGATAAACATAAAATTCAAAGGGGTTTATACACCGTATAAAAGAAGGTTGTGTTTAAAACAAAATATGCCTCAATGAATGGAGATTGAGACGAAGTCCCTTACAAAGACGGTATACTTGGTTTAAGGATAAATCAATTACATAATTATGTGTGACAAGCGAATACACCAAATATAAGTGGATATTAAGTGTAAAATAATCAAAGGTCATTCACACATATTAAAAGGATGACATATTCAATAACTACATTTTTAACCCCAATAAATCGAAATTGGGTTAAGAAGTTCCCTTGAAATCCTAACGGCATCACATAAAAATTCAGAAAAAGAGTTGATGAGAGATAAAAAAGGGTATCTCATCACTTGGACATAAAATTCACATCAATAAGGATATAGAAGAACATATCCCAAAATAATATTATGTGAATTAAAATACATAACAAAATAAGTCTTCTAAAAAGAGGAGGGTGAAAGGTTCCCTTACCGACATGGGTATCTTTCGAAACATACGCCCCGTGAAAGAAGGACAATACATCATTGATGTAAATACTCATAAATGAAATAATTTTACACAATGAGTAAAATAATGGTCAATAAATACACCACTCAATGGAAATTGTGGCAAATGTAGCATAAATCTCACGGGAATAAAAGTGAGATGAAAAATCCCTTACGAAAACTCGGCAGCCTAACAGCACCACTTAAAACTTCCAAAAATGGATTGATCAGATCAAATAGGGTATCTCATCACATTAAAATAAAATGTACAGCAAGAGGAATATAAAATAACATCCCCCATAATAAAAAATAGGAGCTTAAAATAAGTGACATAAAGGGGAGTACATAAAAAGAAAGAGAGAGGTTAGATCTCTTACGAAAATTTGGCAGCATAACAGCGCCACTCAAATCATCCAAAATGGATTCATGAGAGAGAATAGGGTCTCTCATCACAAGAACATAAAAATTACAGTAAGAATAATATAAAATAACATCCCAATAACAAGAAATATGGGCTTTAAAAGGAATGACATAAAGAGTGTACTTAAAAAGAAAGAGTGGAGTAGGATCCCTTACCTCGGTTCCGACTTGACTCTATCGTTCTTTAACGTCCTGAATAATAAACTTGAGTTTATTTAAACTTTATTAAGAACCTTTTTATAGATCATTATTCCTTTTATATCACTTATTTCCATGTTATAAAAATTATGTAATCATTTATGTTAATAATGTTTGTTTTGTCGATATTTGGTTCTTAAGTCGGAAGTGGACTTCTTACAATTACATGTTGTTCGTGTGGTCAAATGTTCATTATATCTAAAATTATATTCATGATTTGGATATCATATATATCATATATATCCAGAATATATATGTATTTATAATATTACATAATCATTTATAAGTAAGAAATGAAATTCACCGTTCATGGAGACGGTAAGCCATACGTACGCATGAACTCTACTTTCATTTCTATTTCATATTAATGGAATTAAAACTAAATGAGAGGTATGTATATTTTAATTCCAGAATTATATTCATCATTTAGATGTATCATTCATCATATATATACATTATATACATGTACTTATAATAGTACATTAAATTTGGGGATAAGAAATGAAATGCACCGTTCATGGAGACGGTAAGCCGTACATACGCATGAACGCTACTTTCATTTCTATATCATACTTTAATGGAAAGAAATAATAATTATATAGAGGTATATTATAATTCCAGTATTACATAATATATAATAACATTAAATCCATCCTTTATATGTCCCACATATGGCATTAACGAATCAAATCACTTTGAGGGGGCGGTAGTCCACACTTCCTAAAATGAAGATATCGTGTATACCCATAATGGAATCCATAATGGTAATCCACAAATGAAAAATACATAATCTTAAGTAAAACATAAACATATTATTTATCATATATAAATATAGTGACATTTTAATGGCCACCTTTGAAGGTGTTATATGAGTGTTGAACAATCATCGTTTCGTGAGGCAGAAATTCTCCATCCACGGAAACAGTATGTTCTTTAACCATTAGATGTAGGTGTGTGTAAGTGAAGCTAGAATCCTTATTATAACAAAATCCTAGTATATTGAAGATACTGGACTTTGTAAAAAATAAATTAATAAAAAGAGTTTAGGGGGTTGGAGAGGCAAAATAAAACAAAAGGACTCAAGTGAACACATTACCTTAAAATCGGGTAACTCCCTTTGGTTTGAGCTCAAAGGCTTCCTTGGGAAGACTTCTGCCCAAAGTGAGGCTTCAAGGAGTAATAGAGGGAAGTTTAGAGACAAAATGGGTAGGGGTTTGTCGTGCCAAAGGCTTTGGGAGTGTGGGTAAGGAGGTAGAGGTGGGGGGCCTTCTATAAGAGGAGAGGAGGGGCACTCTTGGAATGTAAGCAAAATGTTACGTTATTTTCAAAATATTTTCGGATTTTAAAGGTCCCACATTGATGTATTTCGAGGATAAGGTGATGCGGGTTTGAAATCCACTCATCCAATAGGCTTTGGACATGTGTAGGTCATAGATATTACATTATCTTTCCATTTTATTTAAATCGTTAAATACTGAGGTCATCGCTGCGTCATCATGATGTCATAAATAATTTAATTTATTTAACGTCTAAAAATTATAAAAAAATATTATGATGTAGGAAATTTTTTATATTTCTAATGACTATTTATAGTCAAAATTATGACTTGTATAACCCCACGTAAAAATTGTTTTAGTAAAACATTTCATGTTTGTGTCATTTTTACTTTAATATTAAATATAAAGGTATTTATGTCATTTTCCAACCAAAGTGGCTCCATGGGGTCCCCAAGTTGACCCATGGGTTTTCTTGGTCGTCCATGACACATCCAATGAGGTTAGGACATGTGTCAAGTTCATTTAATATTGTTAAAACTTTATTTTTACCTTAAACTACACTAATTACCTCTAATCGCGATTAAAAACTTAATAAGTTACTATTCACCAAAAAATTATTTTTATCCCATTGAACCACATTTTACTTCTTAATGACAACCATGTATGTCGGATTTTTTAAATTCAAAACACAAAGATGGAAAATTTTCATTTAGACGGAAAAATCGGTTTTTATAAGTACCACTTAGTGGTTTCACTATTCATAAAAAATTGAAGTTTTTCAGAAAAATCCCAAAAATTCACCCTAAGCTATAATTGATATTCCGAATTCAAAAATGAAGTCTATTTTACAAAATTCAAAACATATAAGTCACATTAATTATTTTAAAAATTAATTTCTGATGTCAGAGCAAATAGCGTGTTTTTATGAAACAATAAGTATCAAAAAAATTGACACTAGTTTAAGTCTGATTTCAAAGTGAAATTAATTCCAAGGACCACTATTGGATTCAATGGTAAAAATATATTATAATTTCACTTTAAAACCCATTCAAAAGATAATATAATCATATAAATAAATTAGATTAAAACGAGGTTTTGAATTAAAATACAACATTTTAAACTATTCATTAAAAAATGAACTTTATCGGAAAGATACCAAAAATTTACGCAAAGTAAATTCTGATGTCCCAATTCTTAAGAAGAGGTGTATTTGGTACAATATAATGTATAAGTGTGAACAAAACTATATTTAGTGACGGTTCACCATCAAAATGTGATAAGTGAACCTTTAGTGAAAACTAGGGAATATATGCCTAAAATTGAATTCTTTCCATATTTTAAGCCTTTATCTTTTATTGGATAAATGTAAAAACATTTAAAAACATATATAATAATATTTTAGTTATTTCTATCCATTTCCGCCAATACAACGGCTACATGTTAACTACCATTTAAAATAATATTATTTTATTATTAGAGTGCAACGTAAGATTCCCAAGAAACTCGTTGTTGCGTGTTGTGTACGCCATCGAGCATAGAATCCCCTTTAAAGTCATATTAATATTTTATTCCAAAATATGGACAAATATGAAAATGTCATATTCTTTATTTACCCAGGGTGTTACATCCTTCCCCCCTTTTTGGAATTGCGTCCTCGCAATTTTTAAAATTGAGCTTGGAAACATCCTTTAAAGTCCCACATCGGAACAAAGTCGGTAAAAAAATCACTTTAAAATAAAGGATAATAAGTACAGAGGTCACCCGAGTTAACCCATACTAGGATTCCAAGTATGAAAATATTTACATGGAGGAGAAAACATACGGTCATGTTCTGATGGAGAGTGATAGAAAACATGTTTAGGAGAAAGTTAACCACAAGAAAATCACAAACTTGTGATGGGTTAAACGGTATTCGATTCCCCAGTAGGAAAAGTTAATAGAAATTTTTTTATTTAAGTTACTTTTTATTGAGGAATTTATTCATAAGGAAACATAATCACTTATCATGTTGACTTTCAAATTTTACTATATTCCTTAATCAAACTCATATTTTTCGCAAAAGACGAGTATTTAGGAAGACTTGTTCGCATTAAGAGTACTATAATCAACTTCTAGTGAATCACCTAATCCTCCAAAGAGAACTATATACTTCCCATGTCTTTAGACTTTAACCAAAACCAAAACCAAAAAGGTTAGTACAAGATCAGATAATCCAGAAAAGGATAACCATTTATAAAATGAAAATCTATTCTTAATCTCCAAAATTTGTCAAACAAACCCCAAAGATCATCGAGGACCATTCTGTAATCAATTAGTCCATAAAATTCTTCAAAGTAAACCAAACTAAGATTTAAACCCAAATTTTTGAAGGATTTAGTCACATAGTCTTCCAGGTTAAATCGTAACATTTATCTCCAAACAACATCAGTTTCTCCTGAAGTCTCGTATTGAAAATTAATTAGCATAATCACATATCCTCCATGATGGGTTAACAAATTTCCATAGATAACCCAAAATCAACTTACTCTTAATTCATAAAATCATCTAACTAAAAATAATCAATCATACTAACCAGGGACTTCACGTAGTCCAGTGGTAGGCGATAAATACCAGTCGCACTTTGGTTGTGGGTTCGATTCCCACAGCTTTGTCCGACGCGACGGGTTGTCACACGGTCTACGTGTTATCCTTTTTCCAAAACTACATAATTCTCAAATCATTCCCCAAAAGGGATAAAATCATCAAAAATGATCATAACATATTTTAACCTCAATTTTATCTCATTCCTTTCATTTTCCAGCATATCATATAATAACCCATAATTACCTCAAAATTAAGGATCATATAAACTCTAATGGTTACCTTTATAATTATTACCTAAACTTCCACATCGATTGGTCATCTCGTACAAGATGCATTACAGAACATATCAAGGTTCAAGTGGATGATCATGACTCCTTGATAGTTGGTTTAGAACAACCATGAGTTTCCTCATTGAATCCTCCATTTTATCTAGTACCTTAATCAGAGAACCATCACAGTTTCCTTCAAACATGTTGTCTCTTTGGTGCCTGATAGATCCATCTATTCACTAAAAACAGAAATGTCAGTGTTAGTATATCAACAAAACCATCATTTACTAATGAGGAGGATAAACACTAATATATACTTACTCATTCAATTTATGTAAAACTAGGACTCTTTCTGAAATCCTAACCATTATGGTAATGTCACTTATGCTTAAAGAATACCCTAACCTCTAAAGTTATCTAAACCGACCTTTGATACCAACTATAAGGCCCCAGCCTTAAACCTTACTTAATCTTGAGTTATTACAAGATTACACATTGAGGATCTTTTCAGGTTTAGAGTTTTAGAGATTTAGATCATGAAACTTGCATTACATTCCACATTTAAACAAAGTGGATACATAAAAGACAGTATTCATTCTTCCCATCCACGGAAACATATTGAAAATAAAACATGGAGTCTTTCTTGACACATCATTGACACTATCATCACATCATGTACCTTTCCCTTGACCTGTGAAAAACATTTCAAAAACATGGGATGAGCATAAAAAGCTCAGTAAGGGTTATAAAAATATGGAAAGGAAACATGAGTTCATATATACATAAGAATAAAATCATACTTTAACCATAAAACATAGGCACTTTAACATACCTCATCAAATCCTGAATAGATCATATAAATCAAAAGACATAAAGGTAACTTGAGGCATTCATAACATTCTTACGTAGGGAGTAACCCTCTTGGTTATTTTTGTAATACCCAACACAGTATATTCCCTAAATCTATTCGGAGAAACCTTAACGTTTCACTCCTTCACGTTACCCAATGCTTTGGAGAGCTATATCGGGCTCACCCGCCCTTATTTTATCATGAAACCACCCGTCTTCATAACAATTCCCAAGAACCATAACATAATCTTATCACATAAAACATACATAAAGGAAACATAACATTTCCACCTTTCAATAACAAGATATCAATACAACAAATTGATACACAAACATTATGAAAACCATTTTCATTACCAAAAATAAAATAAAATTATAACATGGTATTTATTTTTCTTTTAAAAAGAAGGTATGTCTTGTACAAGAAGCCGAAACTCAAATAATGGCCACGGAGGCCGAGAAGTCATTGTCGCCGCATACGTACGACAAAAACATTCCCATTTATCATTTAGTAAAACGCTTTGTATATAAAAGATTCCTTTTTGGATAAACATAAAAGTCAAAGGGGTTTATACACCGTATAAAAGAAGGTTGTGTATAAAACAAAATATGCCTCAATGAATTGATATTGAGACGAAGTCCCTTACAAAGACGGTATCCTTGGTTTAAGGATAAATCAATTACATAATTATGTGTGACAAACGAATACACCAAATATAAGTGGATATTAAGTGTAAAATAATCAAAGGTCATTCACACATATTCAAAGGATGACATATTCAATAACTACATGTTGAACCCCAAGAAATCTATATTGGGTTAAGAAGTTCCCTTGACAGCCTAACAACGTCACATAAAAATTCAGAAAAAGAGTTGATGAGAGATAAAAAAGGGTATCTCATCACTTGGAAATAAAATTCACATCAATAAGGATATATAAGAACATATCCCAAAATAATATTATGTGAATTAAAAGACATAACAAAATAAGTCTTTTAAAAATTGGAGGGTGAAAGGCTCCCTTACCGACATGGGTATCTTTCGAAACATACGCCCTGTGAAAGAAGGAAAATACATCATTGATGTAAATACTCATAAATGAAATAATATTACACAATGAGTAAAATAATAGTCAGTAAATACACCACTCAAAGGAAATTGTGGCAAATGTAGCATAAATCTCACGGGAATAAAAGTGAGATGAAAAATCCCTTATGAAAACTCGGCAGCCTAACAGCGCCACTTAAAACTTCCAAAAATGGATTGATGAGATCAAATAGGGTATCTCATCACATTAAAATAAAATTTACAGCAAGATGAATATAAAATAACATCCCCCATAATAACAAATAGGAGCTTAAAATAAGTGACATAAAGGGGAGTACTTGAAAAGAAAGAGAGAGGTTAGATCTCTTACGAAAATTTGGCAGCCTAACGGCGCCACTCAAATCATCCAAAATGGATTGATGAGAGAGAATAGGGTCTCTCATCACATGAACATATAAATTACAGTAAGACTAATAGAAAATAACATCCCAATAACAAGAAAGATGATCTTTAAAAGGAATGACATAAAGAGTGTACTTAAAAAGAAAGAGTGGAGTAGGATCCCTAACCTCGGGTCCGACTTGACTCTATGGTTCTTTAACGTCCTGAATAATAAACTTGAGTTAATTTACACTTTATTAAGAACCTTTTTCTAGTTCATTATTCATTTTAGATCAATTATTTCCATGTCATAAACATTATGTAATCATTTAAGTTAATAATGTTTGTTTTGTCGATATTTGGTTCTTAAGTCGAAAGTGGACTTCTTACAATTACATGTTGTTCGTGTGGTCAAATGTTCATTATATCTAGAATTATATTCATGATTTGGATATCATATATATCATATATAACTATAATATACATGTATTTATAATATTACATAATCATTTAGAGGTAAGAAATGAAATGCACCGTTCATGGAGACGGTAAGTCGTACGTACGCATGAACGCTACTTTCATTTCTATTTCATATTAATGGAATTAAAACTAAATGAGAGTTATGTATATTTTAATTCAAGAATTATATTTATCATTTAGATGTATCATTCATCATATATATCCATTATATACATGTACTTATAATAGTACATTACATTTGGGGATAAGAAATGAAATGCACCGTTCATGGAGACGGTAAACCGTACGTATGCATGAACGCTACTTTCATTTCTATCTCATACTTTAATGGAAAGAAATAATAATGATATAGAGGTATATTATAATTCCAGTATAAAATCATATATAATAACATTAAATCCATCCTTTATACGTCCCACGTATGGCATTAACGAATCACATCACTTTGAGAGGGTGGTAGTCCGCACTTCCGAAAATGAAGATATCGTGTATACCCATAATGGAATCCATAATGGTAATCCAAAAATGAAAAATACATAAGCTTAAGTAAAACATAAACATATTATTTATCATATATAAATATAGTGACATCTTAATGGCCACCTTTGAAGGTGTTATATGAGTGTTGAATAATCATCGTTTCGTGATGCAGAAATTCGCCATCCACGGAAACAGAATGTTCTTTAACCATTAGATGTAGGTGTGTGTAGATGCAACTCGAATCCTTATTATAAAAAAATCCTCGTATATTGAAGATACTATATTTTTTAAAAAAGAAATTAATAAAAAGAGTTTAGGGGGTTGGAGAGGCAAAATAAAACAAAAGGACACAAGTGAACACATTACCTTAAAATCGGGTAACTCCCTTTGGTTTGAGCTCAAAGGCTTCCTTTGGAAGACTTCTGCCCATAGTGAGGCTTCAAGGAGTAAGAGAGGAAAGTGGAGAGACAAAATGGGCAGGGGTTTGTCGTGCCAAAGGCTTTGGGAGTGTGGGTAAGGAGGTAGAGGTGGGGGCCTTTTATAAGAGGAGAGGAGGGGCACTCTTGGAAAGTAAGCAAAATGTTACTTTATTTTCAAGAGAGTTTCGGATTTTAAAGGTCCCACATTGATGTATTTCGAGGATAAGGTGATAAGGGTTCGAAATCCACTCATAAAATAGGCTTTGGACATGTCTAGGTCATATTTATTACATTATCTTTCCATTTTATTTAAATCGTTAAATAATGAGGTCATCGCTCCATCATCATGATGTAATAAATAATTTAATTTATTTAACGTCTAAAAATTATAAAAAAATACTATGATGTAGGAAATATTTTTATATTTCTAATGACTATTTATAGTCAAAAATATGACTTGTATAACCCCATGTAAATTTTTTTTTAGTAAAACATCTCATGTTTGTGTCATTTTTACTTCAATATTAAATAAAAATGTATTTATGTCATTTTCCAACCAAAGTGGCTTCATGGGGTCCCCAAGTTGACCCATGGGTTTTATTGTTCGGACATGACACATCCAATGAGGTTAGGACATGTGTCAAGTTCATTTCATATTATTAAAACATTATTTTTACCTTAAACTACACTAACTACCTCTAATCGCGATTAAAAACTTAAGAAGTTACTATTCACCAAAAAATAATTTTTATCCCATTGAACCACATTTTACTTCTTAATTACAACCATTTATATCGGATTTTTTAAAGTCAAAACACAAAGATGGCAAAATTTCATTTAAATGGAAAAATCGGTTTTTATAAGTACCACTTAGTGGTTTCACTATTCAAAAAAATTGAAGTTTTTCAGAAAAATCCCAAAAATTCACCCTAAGCTATAATTGATATTCCGAATTCAAAAATGAAGTCTATTTTAAAAAATTCAAAAAATATAAGTCACATTAATTATTTTAATAATTAATTCCCGATGTCAGAGCGAATAGCGTGTTTTTATGAAACAATAAGTATCAAAAAATTGACACTAGTTTAAGTCTGATTTCAAAGTGAAATTAATTCCAATGACCACTATTGGATTTAATGGTAAAAATATATTCTAATTTCACTTTAAAACCCATTAAAAAGATAATATAATCATATAAATAAATTAGATTAAAACGAGGTTTTGAATTAAAATACAACATTTTACACTATTCATTATAAAATGAACTTTATCGGAATGATACCAAAAATTTACACAAAGTAAATTCTGATGTCCCAATTCTTAAGAAGAGGTGTATTTGGTACAATATAATGTATAAGAGTGAACAAAACTATATTTAATGACGGTTCTCCATCAAAAGGCGATAAGTGAACCTTTAGTGAAAACTAGGGCATATACGCCTAAAATTGAATTCTTTCCGTATTTTAAGCCTTTATCTTTTATTGGATAAATGTAAAAACATTTAAAAACATATATAATAATATTTTAGTTATTTATATCCATTCCCGCCAATACAACGGCTACATGTTAACTACCATTTAAAATAATATTATTTCATTATTAGAGTGCAACGTAAGATTCCCAAGAAACTCGTTGTTGCGTGTTGGGTACGCCATTGAGCATAGCATCCCCTTTAAATTCATATTAATATTTTATTCACAAATATGGATAAATATGAAAATTTCATATTCTTTATTTACCTGGTGTGTTACATCCTTCCCCCCTTTTTGAAATTGCGTCCTCACAATTTTTAAAATTGAGCTTGGAAACATCCTTTAAAGTCCCACATCGGAACAAGAGTCGGTAAAAAAATCACTTTAAAATAAAGGAAGATAAGTACAGAGGTCACCCGAGTTAACCCATACTAGGGTTCCAAGTATGAAAATATGTACATGGAGGAGAAAACATAGGGTCATGTTCTGATGGAGAGTGATAGAAAACATGTTTAGGATAAAGTTAACCACAAGAAAATCACAAACTTGTGATGGGTTAAATGGTATTCGATTCCCCAGTAGGAAAAGTTAATAGAAAACATTTTTGATTTAAGTTACTTTTTATTGAGGAATTTATTCATAAGGAAACCTAATCACTTAACATGTTGACTTTAAAATTTTACTATATTCCTTAATCAAACTCATATTTTTCCCAAAAGACGAGTATTTATGAAGACTTGTTCGCATTAAGAGTACTATAATCAACTTATAGAGAATCACCTAATCCAACAAAGAGAACTATATACTTCCCATGTCTTTAGACTTTAACCAAAACCAAAACCAAAAAGGTTAGTACAAGATCAGATAATCCAGAAAAGGATAACCCTTTATAAAAAGAAAATCTATTCTTAATCTCCAAAATTTGTCCAACAAAACCCAAAAATCAACAAGGACCATTCTGTAATCAATTTGTCCATAAAATTCTTCAAAGTAAACCAAACTAAGATTGAAACCCAAATATTTGAAGGATTTAGTCACATAGTCTTCCAAGCTAAATCGTAACATTTATTTGCAAACAACATCAATTGCTCCTGAAGTCTCGTATTGAAAATTAATTAGCCTAATCACATATTGTCCATGATGGGTTAATAAATTTCCATAGATAACCCAAAATCAACTTAATCGTAATTCATAAAATCATCTAACTAAAAATAATCAATCAAACTAACTAGGGACTTCACATAGTCTAGTGGTAGGTGATAAATACCAGTCGCACTTTGGTTGAGGGTTCGATTCCCACGGCTTTGTCCGACGCGACGGGTTGTCACACAGTCTGCGTGTTGTCCTTTTTCCAAAACTACATAATTCTCAAATCATTCCCCAAAAGGGATAAAATCATCAAAAATGATCATAACATTTTTTAACCTCATGTTTATCTCATGCCTTTCATTTTTCATCATATCATATAATAACCCATAATTACCTCAAAAGTACGGATCATATAAACTCTAAGGGTTACCTTTATAATTATTACCTGAACTTCCACATCGATTGGTCATATCGTACATGATGCATTACAGAACATACCAAGGTTCAAGTGGTTGATCATGAATCCTTGATAGTTGGTTTAGAACAACCACGAGTTTACTCATTGAATTCTCCATTTTATCTAGTATCTTAATCAGAGAACCACCACAGTTTCCTTCAAACCTGTTGTCTCTTTGGTGCCTGCTAGATCCATCTATTCACTAAAAACAGAAATGTCAGTGTGAGTATAACAACAAAACCATCACGTACTAATGAGGAAGATAAACACTAATATATACATACTCATTCAATTTATCTAAAACTAGGACTCTTTCTGAAATCCTAACCATTATGGTAATGTCACTTATACTTAAAGAATACCCTAACCTCTAACGTTATCTAAACCGACCATTGATACCAACTATATGTCCCCAACCTTAAACCTTACTTAATCTTGAGTTATTACTAGATTACTCATTGAGGATCTTTTCAGGTTTAGAGTTTTAGAGAATTAGATCATGAAACATGCATTACATTCCACATTTAAACAAAGTGGTTACATAAAAGACAGTATTCATTCTTCCCATCAACGGAAAAATATTGAAAATAAAACATGGAGTCTTTCTTGACACATCCTTGACACTATCATCACATCATGTACCTTTCCCTTGACCTGTGAAAAACATTTCAAAAACTTGGGATGAGCATAAAAAGCTCAGTAAGGGTTATAAAAATATGGAAAGGAAACATGAGTTCATATATACATAAGAATGAAATCATACTTTAACCATAAAACATAGGCACTTTAACATACCTCATCAAATCCTGAATAGATCATATAAATCAAAAGACAAAAAGGTAACTTGAGGAATTCATAACATTCTTACGTAGGGAGTAACCCTCTTGGTTACGTTTGGAATACCCATCACAGTATATTCCCTAAATCTCTCCAGAGAAACCTTAAAGTTTCACTCCTTCGCGTTACCCAATGCATTGGAGAGCTATATCGGGCTCACCCGCCCTTATTTTATCACGGAACCACCTGTCTTCATAACAATTCTCAAGAACCATAACATAATCTTATCACATAAAACATGCATAAAGGAAACACAACATTTCCACCTTTCAATAATAAGATATCAATACAACACATTGATACAAAAACATTATGAAAACCATTTTCAATACCAAAATAAAGGAAAAGTAAAACATGTTATTTATTTTTCTTTCAAAAAGAAGTTATCGCTTTTAGAAGAATCTGAAACTCAAATAATGGTCACGGAGGCCAAGAAGTCGTTGTTGCCGCATACGTACGACAAAAACATTCCCTTTTATCATTTAGTAAAACGCTTCGTATAAAAAAGATTCCTTTTTGGATAAACATTAAATTCAAAGGGGTTTATACACCATATAAAAGAAGGTTGTGTATAAAACAAAATATGCCTCAATGAATGGAGATTGAGACGATGTCCCTTACAAAGACGGTATCCTTGGTTTAAGGATAAATCAATTACATAATTATGTGTGACAAAAAAATACACCAAATATAAGTGGATATTAAGTGTAAAATAATCAAAGGTCATTCACACATATTCAAAGGATGACATATTCAATAACTACATGTTGAACCCAAAGAAATCGAAATTGGGTTAAGAAGTTCTCTTGACAGCCTAACGGTGTCACATCAAAATTCAGAAAAAGAGTTGATGAGAGATAAAAAAGGTTATCTCATCACTTGGACATAAAATTCACATCAATAAGGATATAGAAGAACATATCCCAAAATAATATTATGTGAATTAAAAGACATAACGAAATAAGTCTTTTAAAAAGTGGAGGGTGAAAGGTTCCCTTACCGACATGGGTATCTTTCGAAACATACGCCCCGTGAAAGAAGGACAATACATCATTGATGTAAATACTCATAAATGAAAGAATATTACACAATGAGTAAAATAATGGTCAGTAAATACACCAATCAAAGGAAATTGTGGCAAATGTAGCATAAATCTCACGGGAATAAAAGTGAGATGAAAAATCCCTTACGAAAACTCGGCAGCCTAACGACGCCACTTAAAACTTCCAAAAATGGATTGATGAGATCAAATAGGGTATCTCATCACATTACAATAAAATGTAAAGAAAGAGGAATATAAAATAACATCCCCCATAATAACAAATAGGAGCTTAAAATAAGTGATATAAAGGGGAGTACTTAAAAAGAAAGAGAGGGGTTAGATCTTTTACGAAAATTTGGCAGCCTAACGGCGCCACTCAAATCATCCAAAATGGATTAATGAAAGAATAGGGGCTCTCATCACATGAACATAAAAATTACATTCAGATTAATATAAAAGAACATCCCAATAAAAATAAAGATGAGATTTAAAAGAAATGACATAGAGAGTGTACTTAAAAAGAAAGAGTGGAGTAGGATCCCTTACCTCGGGTCCGACTTGACTCTATCATTTTTTAAAGTCTGGAATAATAAACTTAAGTTAATTTAAACTTTATTAAGAACCTTTTTCTAGTTCATTATTCCTTTTAGATCACTTATTTCCATGTTATAAACATTATGTAATCATTTAAGTTAATAATGTTTGTTTTTTCGATATTTGGTTCTTAAGTCGAATGTGGACTTCTTACAATTACATGTTGTTTGTGTGGTCAAATGTTCATTATATCTAGAATTATATTAATGATTTGGGTATCATATATATCATATCTATCCAGAATATACATGTATTTATAATATTAAATAATCATTTAGAGGTAAGAAATGAAATGCACCGTTCATTGATACGGTAAGCCATACGTACGCATGAACGCTACTTTCATTTATATTTCATATTAATGGAATTAAAACTAAATGGGAGGTATGTATATTTTAATTCCAGAATTATATTAATAATTTAGATGTATCATTCATCATATATATCTATAATATATATGTACTTATAATATTACATTACATTTGGGGATAAGAAATGAAATGCACCGTTCATGGAGACGGTAAGCCGTACGTACGCATGAACACTACTTTCATTTCTATCACATACTTTAATGGAATGAAATAATAATGATATAGAGGTATATTATAATTCCAGTATAACATCATATATAATAACATTAAATCCATCATTTATACGTCCCATGTATGGCATTAACGAATCACATCACTTTGAGGGGGCGGTAGTCCGCACTTCCTAAAATGAAGATATCGCATATACCCATAATGGAAGACATAAAGGTAGGACACAAATGAAAAATATAGAAGCTTAAGTAAAACATAAACATATTATATATCATATATAAATATAGTGACATCTTAATGTCCACCTTTGAAAGTGTTATATGAGTGTTGAACAATCATCGTTTCGTGAGGCAGAAATTCGACATCCACAGAAACAGTATGTTCTTTAACCATTAGATATAGGTGTGTGCAAGTGTAGCTCGAATCCTTATTATAACAACATCCTAATATATTGAAGATACTGGAGTTTTTACAAAAGAAATTAATAAAAAGAGTTTAGGGGGTTGGAGAGGCAAAATGAAACAAAAGGACTCAAGTGAACACATTGCCTTAAAATAGGGTAACTCCCTTTGATTTGAGCTCAAAGGCTTCCTTGGGAAAGCTTATGCCAAAAGTGAGGCTTCGAGGAGTAAGAGAGGGAAGTGGAGAGACAAAATGGGCAGGGGTTGGTTGAGCCAAAGCCTTTGGGAGTGTGGGTAAGGAGGTAGAGGTGGGGGCCTTTTATAAGAGGATAGGAGGGGCACTCTTGGAAAGTAAGCAAAATGTTACTTTATTTTCAAAAGAGTTTCGGATTTTAAAGGTCACACATTGATTTATTTAGAGTATAAGGTGATGAGGGTTCAAAATCCACTCATTAAATAGGCTTTGGACTTGTTTAGGTCATAGATATTACATTATCTTTCCATTTTATTTAAATCGTTAAATAATGAGGTCATCGCTGCATCATCATTATGTCATAAATAGTTTAATTTATTTAACGTCTAAAAATTATAAAAAAATTACTATGATGTAGGAAATCTTTTTAGCTTTCTAATCACTATTTATAGTCAAAGAGATGACTTGTATAACCCCACGTAAAAATTGTTTTAGTAAAACATTTCATGTTTGTGTCATTTTTACTTTAATATTAAATAAAAAGGTATTTATGTCATTTTCCAACCAACGTGGCTCCATGGGGTCCCCAAGTTGACCCATGGGTTTTCTTGGTCGGCCAAGATAAATCCAATTATATTAGGACATGTTTTGAGTTCATTTAATATTATTAAAACATTATTTTTACCTTAAACTACACTAATTACCTCTAATCGCGATTAAAAACTTAATAAGTTACTATTCACCAAAAAATTATTTTTATCCCATTGAACCACATTTTACTTCTTAATGACAACCATGTATGTCGGATTTTTTAAATTCAAAACACAAAGATAGAAAAATTATATTTAAACGGAAAAATCGGTTTTTATAAGTACCACTTAGTGGTTTCACTATTCATCAAAAATTGAAGTTTTTCAGAAAAATCCCAAAAATTCACTCTAAGCTATATTTGATATTCTGAATTAAAAAATGAAGTCTATTTTACAAAATTCAAAACATATAAGTCACATTAATTATTTTAATAATTAATTTCCGTTGTCAGAGCAAATAGCGTGTTTTTATGAAACAATAAGTATCAAAAGATTGACACAAGTTTAAGTCTAATTTCAATGTGAAATTAATTTCAACGAACACTATTGGATTCAATGGTAAAAATATATTCTCATTTCAATTTAAAACCCATTAAAAATATAATCTAATCATATAAATAAATTAGATTAAAAAGTGTTTTTGAATTAAAATACAACATTTTACACTATTCATTAAAAAATGAACTTTATCGGAAAGATACCAAAAATTACACAAAGTAAATTCTGATGTCCTAATTCTTAAGAAGATGTTTATTTGGTACAATATAATGTATAAGAGTGAACAAAACTATATTTAATGTCGGTTCGCCATCAAAAGGCGATAAGTGAACCTTTAGTGAAAACTAGGGCATATACGCCTAAAATTGAATTCTTTCCATATTTTAAGCCTTTATCTTTTATTGGATAAATGTAAAAACATTTAAAAACATATATAATAATATTTAAGTTATTTCTATCCATTCCCGCCAATACAACAGCTACATGTTAACTACCATTTAAAATAATATTATTTTATTATTAGAGTGCAATGTAAGATTCCCAAGAAACTCGTTGTTGCGTGTTGGGTACGCCATGGAGCATAGCGTCCCTTTTAAAGTCATATTAATATTTTATTCACAAATATGGATAAATATGAAAATGTCATATTCTTTATTTACATGGGGTGTTACACGAGATGCCTATATGATGGTGACGTGGTTGGACTAGAGATCATACGCTCTATAGGCTATAATGGACCCCTTGGTGGTTATGAGTTTTTCTACATATTTAGATGAATGTCAGATGAGAGATGCAATCACATTCATTTTTTATGGACTATGTAAAGATACATTCGGTATAAAAAGATTGTGTTGTGTGAGTGGACCGACCCATAGTGACATTGAAAACTAATATATAATGTAAATTATGTTATAATTGATGTTTATGTAGAAGGTACCTATGTATCAAGTGAGACCATGAAACATTACTGAAGATATCATGGGATATGAATCCATTAGATAATCTGGTTTTTACTTGAGAGCCTTTCATGATTGAGGACCCATGCATGGGGGGATATACTTTGTTGATATTGACAAAATCATGTGAGTTCTTATAGAGATAATAACCCAGGTGAGATTATGTATATTTTCATTGGTTGTGACATTCTTGAAATCTCATTAAAACCTGGATCAATGAATTAATCATGTTTAGGGAATAGTGATATTAGTTTCAATCAATGGAGTCTAAAAATGTGTTTCCTCGGGGGTTGGGAATATGGTCACCCATATTAATAAATAATTTATTGATTCTTGATATGATATATGCATTAATGTATTTTTATGAATGATTAGAAACTCTAATTTACAATGTTAGATTCAATTAATATATTTCATATTTCCAAAATGTAGAAATTTTTATATTGGAGGTTAGTTAAGATTCATTTAGGGTTTCTTCCCACAATCTGAAAACACATTTAGGGGAGGTATGTGATATAGTTTATGATACCCTAATTTAGAGCAAGATACATATGAGTTATCCATAAGTTGGATGTCATATATTGTTGGGATACCATGAATTTGGATTTAGAAAAATTTGAAATAGAAAATAATGTGATATCCCCATGGGCAAATTATAGTCTGATATTATAGTCTCAGATCTATTAAGGGCCTTATATCTTTTGAGGGACAAATAGTCTTGTATAAATATGCGACCATGTCTCCATGTTTGTGATACTAATGTGATAATACAATGTTGAAAACCACCGACAAGGGGTTGTATTTGATAATTTTATGGAATGAATCACCTGATAAGTGGTTGATTTATTTTGGAGGGCACACTCACACAATGTTCATAGAGACACAATGAGAATGGGAGAGGATGGTATGGTTGGTCAGTGTTTGAGACCTAGGAAATAAATATGTTTTCATTTTTAATTTTCTACAATTATTTATTTTCAGTAGATCATGTCTCATTCAAATATCAAGACATATGTTTTTTATTATAGGAAAACATATTTGGTTCCCTATTATGTATTTTACACACACACACTTCATGGACCACTACTACATTTTGGTTCCCAATAAAGTGATCACATGGCCATAGTAACATGTTTCCTGTATTCCTGTGTTTTATCAATCAGGATGGATTGGACATGTACCAGGATCATGGTATGGGTTATTTCATGGTGATGTAGTGGAATCATCATTTTTATTTTAATTTTGGACAAGTACATATATGTGTTTGTCCAAGTAGTTTTCTAATTGTATATGTAACATGGTTTTTTAAGAATTTATGTAATTTTATTCATTTATTATGGTCTTGTTATATTTATTTACTTCCACTCTCAATTGGCCTTATGATGTATGTTGTTTGGTAATTGTTTTCATTAAACACTCTAATACGGGTGTATAGTCTCCCCACTATTCTATGTTAGACCCCCAAGTTTCAATTCAAAATCCTCTTTCATGTGGGGATTTATGTGTACATTACATGGGTGATCATAGGACTAATCACCGGTCAATGGTCTGGGGATGAAATACAATAATACATTGTTCATTCGTTATAAATAACCAAAATAATATCATCATCAATTTCATCATCATGGATAATAATTAAAATATTTATGGAATTAAATTATAAAAATATACATAATTATAAAACAAAAATTATAGTACCTTTAACTATTACACAATGATTAATATTTGTAGTAGAATGAAGGAAAATAGTACTTTTATAAAACTCATAAAAAATAGTCAAGATTACTCACTTTCGATATTGAATAATATGATAAAAAGTTAATATATACATAAAGACTTATTTTAAATTATGTTTCTCAATGTTATTAGTTTTGATAATGTTATATAAATGATTAATTAATTATGTTATATTTGTTTTAGAGAAGGAAATAATTCATTTCAGGGAATCAATATAAAAATATAATGGTTTAGGTAACAATCACCATTCATAGATGAATGCTTCGATATTATACAACAATATAACTTTAATGGTGTAACTAATTCCCCATTACATGTAATATAATATATTAATTTTTATCCTATAATCATCAATAACATTCATGGTCTTGCTGATTGGTACTGTGACCAATATCCTTCATTAAATTTAATAGGTTTTCAAATGTCAATATTCTTTCTGATATATATGGTTTCCCCATGAACACCATCTTTTATTTCATATAGTATACCCTCTTTATATCTTGGGAAATCACTTTGGATTCTAGTAATCCTTATTTATGATTTTTATTCTTTCTTGATAACAAAACTATTTAAAATATATATCTTATTCTCTTAAATTTGTTCTCTTCACCAATTTTGATTTTCTCCTCTTCATACCAAAGTTATCCAATTTTATTTTTAAATCCCTGTATGTATTAACTATTTTGAATATCATATCTCCCTTCACCCATTTCAAAAATATCTTTTATGACATCACTTTAGGATTTCAGTTTTAAACAAATGTATTCAAAAAAATATATAATGGATTTTTCTTCCCTTGATCAATTGGTTAATCATTAAGTCATAATTACTTTGGGAAACCTTTATAACATTTTAAATGATCTATTATTGTATGTTATTTTAAGATGATTATTTTCAATGTTTTAAATTTCATATTTTGTAAAATATATTTCAATGTGGCCCAGAATATTATTATTTATGACAATGTTAAAAACAGTTATCTAAAATAAATTAATGATTTACTTACCATTTTCATTTTCATTTAAAAATGATTTACCTTATTGGGTTTCAGGTTTCATTATTTAGAAACTAATAATATTTTTCGTTTTTGGGATTGAAATCATCTTATTAAACAATATATTTATTTGACCCTTATTATGTGGAACTCGTTAAAAAATTATTATTTGTGTGTTTGTTTTTAAATCTAAGTCAACATACTTCTATATTTTTTATCATCCACCTTATTTATATTGATTATTAATTCTCGGGTTTTGTTAAAATAATCATTAACTTGATATTATTCCCAATCTAAGGAATATTTGAAAAAATTAGTTATGTTTTTAATTGTGGAATTCTTATGCATATGCATAGTATTATTTAATGGGAGGGAATGAAATTATATATCCATATAATGAATTAGGTAAATCCTTATATATCATGATACATTAAGAAATAAGGTTTGGAATGAAATACACTCATTGAATGAATCCATTATATAATGATTGCTGGGTCAAGAATTATATATCACTCCAATGAATTATGTAAAGATTTATATTTCATTAAATGCAATGTATGAGATTATGGAGTGATCCTAAAACAATCTTTTATTTTTTACACTATACAATAATGGTCCTTGGTGTGAAACTTGACTTATGATTATAATATCATGCAATATTTCTTGATCAAAATATTATTATTTTCAGATCCTTTGATTGTGTATTCTTTTTGAAAAATCTTCATGCTATGATTCTTATCATGTGATCTATGTTTTATTGGGTATTAATTCAATATATTATGTATATATTCTTCATTTATATTCTCATACACACATATATATCTTATCCTAATTTATGACCTTTGATTTTAATCAATAATGATTACCCTTATTTAGTGTTTAAGCTCACCCCTTCATTGGTTTTCGTTTCCCTTAGTAATGGAAAAAATTATTATGTATGGTTTTTTTAGAAGATTATTTTATATAGGAATGTTTTTGAAAATATTGATGAATAAGTATGGTATACAGTGTTCTCGTTATAGTGAAAAATGTATATTTGATAAAAATGTATTGATTTTTATTAGTTTAATGTTATTCATTTACCTAGTTCTTCTAAAAACAACAGACCTTTCAATTATTAGGCTTTATTGATTATAGAAACTTATATATAGAATAATGTATTACTATATGTTTAAGTCCTGGATGGATATAATAAAATACACCCATTATGGTTCTATAATCTCATAATGAAACCATGAAGGACCCTATAACTTAATTTTCAACCAGAATAGAAAACATAAAGGCTCTATGTATAATGTGTGAAATGGTTGAGATTTAGTTAAAGTCTCGAAACATGTTAGACATGACATCAATAATGGATTCACCTAACACTCGAAACAATTGAGGGGATATTTAATTATGGTATTTGTCAAATATAACTATGAATTTTTATAGTTATTTTAACAAATCTTCCATGATATTCCCCTTGAAAGGTTCAAAACTTTTAGGGATTTATAAATATATAGACAAATAATGGAATCTATAACCAAATACTACTCAATATTATTGAAACAGCCTAACATTTGGTGAAATATTTCCTAAAAATATAATTTATTTATTTTTTATATTTTTATTTACACATAACACTATGTTCATCATGATTTACAATAAAGACTATATTTTTCTTTTGTTGGAAAACAAACTTTTCATAGATTTCATTATACACAACACTAGGTTTAAATGAAACATGACATATTTTAAAATACTATTATTTTTAATGATATTTTTCACCTCGTCATTGGAATTTTTGTTCTAAAACAAATTTATAAATTAAGAAAATATTGTTTAATATATATATATATAATTCGTTGGTGACTGATTAGTTATAAATGTAAGTAAAACAGTTTTGAAAAGAAGAGTAAACAATTCTCTAAAAAACTATTTTAATGCACACAAGAGTGTTTTATATCAATAAATTTATCAAACCACTTCTGAATGATTATTTTAATGAAATGTACTTATTATAAAATCAATATTGTTTTTGTCTTTGGATATTGATTTTTTTAAGATAAGAGATAAGAATAAATCCAATTTTAATCTTAAAATTATATTTTTCCAAAAAGTATTTTTATATCAGTTTAATAGAGTACTTATAAAAAAATAAATTTGATAATTTGATAATTATATATTTATAAAATAAAAATAATTTTGGAAATAAAAATATCAAAATATTTTTTGGGTGACTTTGTGTTATTTTCCTGAAAAAGATTCAATTTTTATGAATATTAAAAAAATACTAAATTTTAATTGAAATATACATTTTCATTTAAATCATTTATTATTATTAATAATATTTTGATTTTTTATTTATTAAAATAGTTATATTATATATAAATTATTCCAATGTATGTAAAAGTAATGAATTTCATGTTGAATTTTGATATAAAAACATTTCAGTGTTTTGAACTTTTCACTATAAAATCCTATTTTCTCATCACACTGGTGGGGAAAATATTAAATTAAAATTTTCCACATATATGAATGGGATATTTAAAATTTTATTTAATACTTATAATAAAATAATTTTATATTATAAAATAAGGTCAAATTGAATTTTTATCATAATGATTATTGAAAAAAGATAAAATTAATCATTATGATTATGGTTAAAAAAGTGTTTAGAAGATTACATGACTTTGTATTAAAATTAATTTTCCAACCAAATAGAATTTTTAATTAACAAATTCAATTAATATCTATAATTAGTAGATATAAATTATATAAGAAATATAGTCTACTATTATCCATTAAGTATAAATTATTTAGGAATATTAAAGGATTCAAGTTACCTTGTTAAAAACTAAAAGAATAAAATTTAGTAAACTTATAGACTATGGAGTAATATTATAATAAAATTTGATTCTTTTGTGTTTTGAGGGTGTTTAATGAACAATTAATACATCCCATCCATTATTAATTAATATTGAAGGTATGTAATGTATGATCGACCTCCCAATAGTGAATGATTTTGGGTATTTACGATTATGCCACTCTTCCACAATTATAAATGGACACTCACTAACATCACTTTATCACACCTCCCAATACATTTAGAACGAACAGCCATGAAAAAATCACATAAAAATCCTTAAAATCGTAAAATAAACCTTTTTTTGTGTAGAAATTTATCCTAGTAATAGTCTATAGAAAACCTAAAAAGGATACCTGAAGAAGAGTTAACATTTATCAATGAGAGTTTTTGTTTTATTTATTCCTCAACATAATGAAATTATTATCATACCAAGATTACATAAAAAACTTAATATATTACATATAATAATATGTTATTATGTTAATTTAATTACCTAAAACCATATCTGTTTATATAAAATGTTGTATGAAATTATTATTTTTTGTTTCTACGGCGGAATACCACCCCATGTATTGATGTCATTCATTTTTCCATTACAACCTATAACAATTGGACTTAATTATGGATTTATTGGTTATATAAGATAAATATGATATCAATTATGTACTTTGGAATCTAATTATTATATCACATACACACATGCACACATTCTTTCATTTTTTGTAATATAATAATGTTTTTCATGTTCACTGGAATCTACAACCACGAGAAGTGATGGGATTCATTCATGATTTACAAGAATGGAATTTAGGGTTGTATTGATGAAAATATATTTTTTATATTACAAAAAAAATATTTCATAATTATAATATATCATTTTCCTTTTTTCGATTCAACAAGAATATATAAATAATGTTATTTTGTACATATAACCTTCCATCCTCAGAAGGGTGTATTTTATTTTATAAAACTATGTTTTATAAATTAAAAAATATATATATAAACAGTATATATGATATTAATATCATTATTATCATTCTATAAAATTTGGAACAATGATGAAAATAAGAGGACCAAAAATAATAAATCAATACCTATATAAAAAAGAAAGTATTTATTACCCAAACTTTTATTTTAACTTCGAATTTTAAATAAACAAGAAATAAAAGTCCCCAATAAATTCATATATGGTATGATATATATAAATATGGTAGATAAAATATATAGAATATATTTATTATAAATTACTTTTGAATGAGTATGACATAATTCAATACTTATATTAAGGGATTTTCATCTCACTTTTTAGTTTGGTGAGACTCATTCAAAATTCGCAAAATATTTATTTAATTTTGTGTATCTACTGACCATGAATGTATTTTTTATGTTTCTCAAAATAATTATTGTGATTTAATTATCCATTTTTTTAAAACTCTTTTATTTGCAATACAGTTCAGAAGTTACCATAACTATAAGGGATTTTTGTCTAATTATTTCTTTTATTGAGATGTATGTTATGTTTTTCACCAATATTCATTTATGAGGTGTATATACAGCCTCTTTGAAATGTAATATCATGAATTCATTAATACCCGTGTTATTTAATGAAATAATTTATATTATTCCCTAATGGGAATTATGATTCAATGATACTGAATTGGTAAATGGTTTATATTGAAATATTATTTTTTATTAAGATTTAATTTTATTATGTCTCTAACATTCAAACCACATTATCTACCTAAACGAAATTATCATGATTTTTATTCTCCCCTGGTAAATACAATTTAGAAAAGTAATATGTAATATCTTCATCAAAAATTATTTGGAAAGGTTTTATGATTCAAACAGTTTTTAAATGATTTTAAAATATTTATTTACATTTTTTCAAGGTTATTTTTAATGAATAAGGATTTAAAAATGTTATTATTATTTTTTAAAAAATTTTAATATTAATGGATATTTTCTTCAAGAAACATTTTAAATGACTATCCAAAATTATTTTTTATTTAAGATGACAACTTTTGGTGTTATATTTTATATAATGGGGATATGATTCTATGAAACTATTTATATTCATTATATAATAGTTTATGGTTTGATGGAGTGATGATTATGAAATATATTTCTCTTTTGCGGGTTAAAATAAGATAATAATATTATGAAACCTACATAATTTCATGAGTTATTATATGATAAAATGATTATTAAACAAACCACTTTTAGAAAGGTCATGATAAAGAAAAAATAATTATAATACCAATTTCATTACATGGGTTATGATATGATGAGAGTTTATGATCTTATGGGACTCAAAAATATCTTTTCAATTATGTGATGGGTGGGACCTATATCTCCATATAATGCTTTGGTAAAGATTTATATATCATGAGATTGTTAGAGATGTAATGGGGAGTGAACCAAGTTTAATAAGGTAGGGATGGAACATTGAGGGAACTAGATTCAGTAAGATATGGATGGAATGTGGAGACTATCCAATTTAGTGAGACAATGTTTGAATGGCGAGTGAACCCGATTCAGAAAGGAACTTTGTCTGCTATGCTGGTTTTGGTATTGAACCACTATTACAATGATGTTATGAACGAACTTTATTAAATGTTTATAAGGTTATGTGTGAACCAGATTTTATGTTAACAATGTTAGTAATGGACCTATCTTTTATGTCCATAATGTTATTTGTAAACCTACTATAATTTTGTTGATTTTATGCAAGGGATTTATTTTAGGTCTGTAACTTAATTAGTGAACCTGTTTATATTAATTAATGTTTACAATGTTATAATTTTATGTGTATTCCTTAAATCTATGTCTTATTCCAATGATATTCTATAATAGTTAATGTTTTTTTATTCCCTTATTATTAATGTATTATGAACACCCAATATTCATGCCAGGTCTCAGGTATATGATATATGAGAGGTTGGGAATGAACATGGTATTTTTTCATCATCACAAACCCTTATGATTATACTATTCATTCATATGATCATAGATTTATATCTCTTATGTTTACCCTTTCTGGGCATCTATGCTTGCTCATTCATATGTTTCATTCCCCCATATTATAAGAAATGTTTTAATATATGGTATGTGTAAGAATAATACTAAAGGTGATGATATTTTTTGTAATCGTATAAGATCATTCATCAATTATAAATATTGATTTCCATGTCTATAATGGAACTAAACTATTATTTTTCCAAGGAATGTGTTTGTTTAATGCAATGAAAATTAAACGAAAATTTTTAATGGAAAATTATTAGAACCATGGGTCTTTATTATCCAATCTAGAGTTTCATGATTCTAATAAGGATCTAGATGATTGAAGATCCTTCTAGTCAAGTATTTTTCTAATATTTGTTTTACAATATACCACGTTAGATATATATATTATAAAACTATATTTATATAAAATATTTAAATATAGTTCCCTAAAAGACAATTAAATGTTATCACACCATATTATATTGGCTTTTTTGTCACTCTTGACATAGGTTCTAGAGTAATATTTCTAAACAGACTATGAAAATTCATAAAGGATTTTGATAAAGCTTCACCTTTAGAGGGTATCCTAGTGATAAAATTAAATGAAGAAAATACCCTGGTTAAATTTACCAAGTAGTTCTGAAAAGAATACAGATGATGAGAAACCAATGAAGAGAAAATAAACAGGTATTATTCCGAAAGATGAAACAATAGGAGTGGGAGATGTTGATTCCCTAGGTGGTGGAGGTAAATATCAATGTTATTTTCAGTTACCATTTATATTTTATATCAATTATATATTCATGTAAAAAACATCAATGAAACTATAATTGATAATGGAATGGAATATAATGATTTTTTCTAATATGTTGTCCCAATCAAAAGGATGTACAGAGAACATGAATCCCCATACATCAACAAGTTCAGTGGACTTGGTGTTCATGATTTTGATAGTTAAACTAGTAAAACATATCTTTCCCAATTACATTTATTGAATCCAATTTGGATCTTGATTCAATCGTTCTTTATGAAATTATAAAATATTTGGTTTTGAAAAACATAAGAAACATTATTTAGGAAAAATCATATAGAAAATCTAAATTAAAATTTGAAATTGATTAACTACATATACATTACTCTTAGATATTTTTTGGATTGATTAACATGATAGTAAAATTTTGTGATGAAAATAGTCAATATGTTGGTGTTGGTAATGTTTTAGGCCCTTATCCCTTGATTTGAATTCATCATATGGATCTTATATAATGAAAAGAGTTTTTTAACACTGAATCTAAACAGAACTATATATATTATTTATGTAGAACTGAGAAGATGAAGCACACTAGCCATCTACCATAACACACAGAGATAAAAAATAGGCAATATCATCAAAATGCTAATATCTGGAATGTATAAATTAAACAAGAACCCAAATTATATATATGGTTTGAGAATTTCATCACGTATAATTAGTGTATTTTAAAATTTATAATTTAAAGTAACTGGAAAATGATTATAGTATTATACTCTCTTGTAGAAAATATAGTAACCATACCACATAATGTAAAGCTCAACCAATGAAACTTGTTCCACTTATTTTTAATATTTTTGTTGAATATTACCCATTAATTTGATTTTATGGGAATACCTTTACATGGGAAAAGGAATACACTGTAATAAATTCTATATATGGTGAACAACCAGTGATTCTAAAATACTTTTTAGTCCTTGTTATATAGCCTCCAAAAGAACCCTTAAATAATCATCATGAATGCTGATAACAACTAATATAACTATAAACATGACAATTTTAAAATTCCTTTTCATTTTTCACTTCCCCCATCCAAAATAATAAAAAAGGAATTTCGTTAACTATATTTTGATGGATCTAAATATAGAATTATATATTTAAAACTATATTACTGTGATTATACTAGTCCACCATCATCATCTTGTTTTAGAAATCATTATTCTAGAAATAGTAATTCAATAATTTAAAACCCTTGTATAAAAATGATTTTCATGTGGATAAAAGTAAAATTATTTCACATTAAATTTATTTTTAGGAGTCTTGACCATGTTCTCCATATCCATTAGTAAACCCATTCCACTCTTAATATTACCTTCAATTTTTAGGGATCCATCAATACTATTCTGTTAATCTCAATCCAACTATGTTTCGACACTACAAAATGTATCAAATACCACAACCATGTTTAGTATATCAAATATTTTTCAAACTACACCATCCTTTTAGAAAAATGAAAATTTATCTTATAAAAAAATATATAAAAATTGATATTTTAGTAGAGCTTGGTTTTTCCTATAATCAAACAATGGATTATTGGATAATTGAACGACACTTTGTTAATTACCTAATTGCATCCTAACCACCTAAATTATTCCACGGTGTTTTAATAAACATTTATATTAAATCAAATCCTTCCTAAATTCTATAGGTTGAATGATTATTGATTTCATTTTTGAAAGGGAAAGTACCAGTTGAAGCATGAATAACCAACTCATTTTTCATCATCCATATGTAAATACATAGTTAAAAAATATAATTAGACAACATTATTACATTAGTTGTTTATTTTTAACCTCATTTTTTAATCTATGTTGATGTAGGAAACATTAAAAATAATTGATCTAATGGTGATTATTTTTAAGTATACGTCAAAACATATAACAATATGAATTTATATAGACTTTACACCTTGCTATTTGTTTTGTAAATTATGAAGTAGGGGATGAAAGAAACTAATTTTTTTTATCTTTACACACCATTATTGACATAAATTTTTTGAAAAGTCTTAAAAAAGTATTTTATTTTGAAATAATTTATTTAGGGAAACCAGTGTAGAAATATTCTTTTGACATTGGTTTTAGGTAAAAAATGTTAATAGATATTTTTATTTTAAAATTTTATGTTTTTTTTGGTATACATTGTCATGGAATTCTATAATTTGTATTAAAAATATTATATTAAAATATTCGACAAAAATATTAAATTTTATCATGTAAAAAATAAATAAAAAACCTCATATAGTATAAAACAATATTTTAATGGTAATTGTTCTAAATTGAATTATAGAATAATGAAATACATCACACACCATTTAAAAATCAACCATACTAAAAATCTAGATCAAAACTATTGTAGTTGGGTAAGGTCATTATCAATATAAATTGAAAAATTATTGAAAACCTACAATAATACTAAAAATTATAAGACTAAAAAAATAAACTATTTTAATATTAAACCTATAATGCATAATCTAACTGAACTTATTAAATTCAATCATTTTTCATCGATGTGATGTTCCCAAACATGAATAATAAAATATAATAACAATATTAATCATTTCCTATTTCATATTGTTAATGGATTAACAAATCATTAACTTTTTAATAAAAACTGATATATATATATATATATATATATAATAAAAAATAAATTTTTTCAAATATAAAGTTTCTTTACTAGTATTCTCAAGTATATAATTATATTTGGGTGAAATATAAACAAATTATCATCGTTATAATTTTTTTTGTCTTGTATTTTTACATAAAAACAAACAAAAATTTTATAAAAATAATTTTGGAGATTAAAGAATGTTTAAAATTGAATAAAACATCAAATTTAAAATATTTCACAAAAAATATTAGAACTGATCCTATTAAAGGGATAAACCAAAATATATTGAAATCATATAGGAACAATTCACTTTATAACCAATGAGAACTACTATATAAAAAATTAAAATTTAATTTCATTATAATGAATATTTTTTCATATATATATTAGACTTCGTATCAATTAAGGAATGTAAAAACATTAAACTAAATATCTATATTTTTTAATAAACCTTGTATATATATATAAATTAATAGATACATTATTGACATATAGTATAGAGACCCACACTTTTTATATATAATAATTAAAACTTAATATATAAATATTCATTGCATAACATAATGATCCACACAAACATCTTCTTGGTCCAGTGCCTTTGGAAAATATAAAACCTAAAAAAATAGCTCATATGATAACTTTATCATAACCCACTATGTTCCTCATAACTATAAACATACTCATAAATTTATTAGAACATACCTTTACTCGTTAATTAGGGAAATAAAACATAAGTATGTGCAAAATCATGTTCTCATTAATGTTAAACAAGGGATTTATCAACATAACAAGTTCATAAGGGAATGATAAAAAAAATAACAATGAAATGACATACTTTTCATATCATATATTATAAATGTGATTCATGGAATAAATATTGGTTTTTCATAAGACATGAATCAAAAGGAATAATAGAATATAAGGAATGAGAACATAAAATTGGAATATGGCCAAGATTTTTTCCATACCTATAAGCATAAAATAGTTTTATTAGTAGTTAAGACAAATTTCCAAGACTGTAATAATGCATAGGGATCAATATGAAAAACATCATTGTTTTCAACTTTCATTCGCATGAGTATCATACGGTATTCGATTTACTCCCCCAAACCATCATAGTATTCATGCATCACTTCTATGACCATCCTAGTGGAAAAATACCCTCCCCGATCTTTGCTTAGTCCCCATCCTAGACTTATTTATCACATTAGATCTTGATATTTACCCAATGAACTAGAAAGAGATATAGTTCCACCCATGCTTGGTTAAAACATATCCACCATATCATAATAAAAACTGCAAGTATTTGTTCCATACGAACATATTACATTCATGATATCAGAACTCATTAAAGGAAATGGTTTTTATAATGAATACATCATAACTGAACATATCAAATGAAATTTTTTCCAAAAAAGTTTCATCGAAGCATAGGCCATGGAAAGTAAATGGTTTTCAGAAACATCTCGTCATTCCATCACATAAAAGACCACAAAAACAGAATAGGTTTCAAGGAAACTATATCATCATATTTATAAAACACCAATAGATAAACTAGGGATCCAATTATTATATCATACCCCATGTAATTTTTATGTGAAATCAAAGTATGTCATGTTAGATTGAAATTGATTTTGAAATATCACCTAGATTATTTATTATGGAAACAATTTTTATATGGAAAATCAATATTTTACAGTTAGAAGTTCACAAAAAATAAAACATTTATCATTATTAATAACCAATAAGGCATATAAATTATTATTTAAAACATTTTTTAGTCATGATGTCTTTAAATTTTGTTCTTGTCGTAAATGGTAAAAGAATGATTACCTTCTAATTTTTTAAAACAAAAAAGGTGATTTTTTTGGATAACCACATGGATATTTAATAAAATTTTGTTATATAAATTGAAAAAGGGTAAAAAGTACATTGAAAATTGAGGAAGAATAAATTTATTTAGAAACCATGAAATTCATATAAAACGGTATATGATTGAAGAGAGAACAAAATTAAACATTTGTTAAAAACATTATTTTGGAATCACAAGTTAAAAAAATAGAGGGAAATGAGGGGTTGAAATGTATTTTATAGAAATTAATATAGTATAATAAGTTTCATGATGTTATCTAGACATAAATCATAAAATTTCATTATCTATGGAATTATCATTAATGATCCAGATAAATAATTATGATGTAACATCGAACCGTTATTACATTCTAAAATATTGAATAATAAAAATCATTAATGAGAGAACATTATAAGTATATTTATATCCGATATTTTTCAGTATAATGAGTATAAAATATATTCATGGTTAGTATATTCACCATACAAAATAATCAACTTTGGAAAATGGAATATGTCTCCCTAGAATAGAAGAGTGATAGAAAATCCCATACATTCTTTTGAAACATATGAATCATAATCCCCATGGAAGAATAAAACAGAATCAAACATTGAGTATCATTATAAAATATAAATTCATCATATATCAAGTAAAATTTATTTATATAAAAATCATAACATATTATTGTTTTAAAACTTAACACATCTCTCAAAGAAGAAAATTTGATACAATTTTTTTAACATATGTCTCGACATCCTTCATACACAATCTAACCACACGTATAATAAATATAAATTTATTTACACTACCAGTAATATGTATATAATTTCATGTATGATTTATAAATGAAATTTTATTAACCTTTTATTAACAATACCTTGTCAAATTCATGTTTCATGTAATAGCTTCTTTGATTCATGTTTGTTTTGATTTTTTATTTTTTGTCATTTTACATAGATCATGGATCCATAATATAATTTTTTTTAAGAATTATATAATTATAATATATATTTAGTATATGTTTATTTAGACTAATCCATAAATGCTTGATATATAAAAGGAAATAAACCATTCATGGAGACAACATGTAATACATACAAATGAACGATAATTCCATTCTCTCAATATAATGATTGAATTAAAGGACAATAATATATAACATTTTTATATTCATTATGACATCATATATTTTATATATAATCATTGAATTTATACTTATTTCTTTTTATTTAATTCATAAGTCAAAAATGAATCATATCAAGTTGCGAGATGGTAGTCCTCCATACCCAAGACCGAGGATATCATATTCCCACAGAATTTAATGTAAGAATTTATATTTGATATTATAAATTTAAAAGTATAATATTATCAAAAAAATACTATATAAACATTGAATCAATCTTTATATCCAGCTGTGTTGGGTGTTGATGAAAAAACATTACATATGTACACAAGGTGGTAGTCTTCCATAACCATGATCTTCTGATTTCATTCCCATTTCATGAAATAGAATATGTATATAGGTTATTAAATCATAAAACTAATATATCAATACAAATTAAAAATTATAGTGGTTTTATTTTAATTATTATAAAATGAGTGAATGTGGTATGATAATATGTAAAAAATAAGGACATTATTGACGACAATTACATTTCCATAGAACAACTTCCTTTGGATCCCATATTAATGACATTATGATCTATCTTTTGGGAAGATCAATAACCCAATATCATGGATTATGATTTTTCGAAAGTTATTTCAAGTGTTTTTCTGAGTCATAAGGTTTAATATGTGTTCATTAATGATGGGAGGAAGTTCCCTTCTATAACTGAAGAGGACATGCATTTTTTTTGTAAATATGAATAACTATAAAATAGTGGATAGTAACTATCACCCAAATTTCCAAAAAAAACATATTAATAATGAAATTTATTAAATATATTATTTATCCAAACCACCACCATTTAAAAGAATGCATATTCTAAACATTTTATTCCCTATCCATTATGTTTACATAATTTTACAATTTTATTTTTCTATTTTGTAAATTGTATCATTTTATTTACCATGGTAATTAATATTTTAAGAATAAAATTAAAATGATCATTATTAGATAATTTACACCCACTAATTATAATCATGAAATCAATGTTATAAAATAAAAATCTTATATCTGTTAAATGAATTTTAATACAAACACATGGAACACAGAAAACCCCATTTTGAACATAATAATGATAATTAATTTTTATTTTATATATTAACTTTATTGAAAACAATTGAAATTACTGTATAATATAAATTTTATCATATTCAATTAATATAATTGGTAGCTTTTTATTTGAGACTAATGTTGTGGACAAAACAAAAACTGGTTTTCCAAAGACAACATTTTCAAAATTTTAGAAAGTTTTAATATGGTAATTAACTATGAAATTGGTAACATTAACATAAATTGGATTAATAAATATATAATTTATATAATATTACTATTATAAACATCTTAAATAAAATTTATCTTGTATTTTCTTGAACTAAAAAATAGTTTTTAATAAAAATATATAATTTCACTATTTATCAAACACATATTATTTTTAGTAAATTACTAAAAATTCCAGGAAAGATAATTTTTAAACGTAGTTTTCAAAAATTAGTATTATTTTCCAAAAAAATCATATTTAAATTTAATAAAAAATGTTTTATTATTTTTTCAAAAAAAATGAAACAACATTTCATTTGAGGAACTAGTATTTTCGCAGCATGTGAATATTAACTAGATCATTATAAATATATTTTATTTATACGGAAAATTATAATTATTATTTAAAATTTTTTTATTCTAATTCATATCTTCTAGTTTAATTGATAGTTTATAAATGTCTTTTTGAGAAAAATCATATTGATATAATATCACATCTCTTTAAAACACGACATTACATGTAACATTATAAATTGAAGAAATTAAATTAATACAAAAATATATATATTTCATATAAACATTTGGTTTTAAATTAAAATCCCCTTAAAATAAATTTATCCCAAAAAATTATTCACAATGATATAAAAAAATAAGGATACTTCTTCTTCATCAAATCAATAGGTTCCCATAGAGCTTCTTAATGACGGTGGGTTTTCCACAAAACATTGAATAAGCGAGTCATCTTCTTTATATAACATTCTCTCTACAATACGTAAAATCCATAGGTTATTACATATAATAATGATCATGTAAAATTTTTATTACATTTTCAGATTATTAAATGTGAAGGATGAGGTATATAATTCCTTAGGAGGGATACATGGAACACCTCATGAACATAAGTGAGTTTTTTTGGAAGCACCCACAAAATTCTATCATCCCAATCAGATCAAGAATTTTAAATCAAATGATATAAAAAGTCATTTGTTATAAATTATTTAAAAATATCAAAAACATATTATATAGATAAATTCATCGATATACCTTTTCACTGACTTTTAATTCCTAATATTGTTTATAATTATCATTATAACATTTCTAAAAACTTTGTTCCTCCGTTAGGTGTTTTTGAATGTATATGATATTAACTACCATTTTTTATTTATATCGGGTCGGAATAACATTATTTCTCTAACTCTATCCCAATAGGATGGATTTTTACAAATATTTCTATAGGGGGGTTCAAAAGGATCCATAGGAATTATTGAGTGAATGTTTTTGTTATACACAAACCCAATAAGAGGAAGGTGTTAATCCCAACAAGAAATTAAATGAACCATATATCAAGATATTATATAGTGTTTTAATAGTTCAATATGATGAAAATATTTTTATGGATGATACACTGTTCAATTTTTTTTTCTTTTCACAGGCATGTTGGAGACTCCACTATAAATTTGAGGTAAACCTCAGATCTCGATCAAATACAATGGAATGTGGTAATCCATGCGACCTTAATACCCCCTTAATGTAAATTATGGATATTTTGACTATAAAGAAATATCCTATAATGCTGATGAAGTGTGGTAAATTTATAAGAATATATTCTATAAACTATATATAATTATTCCCTTTATATTATTTTCAAAGACCAATGAAAAAATCTATGATGATAATTTCTTATTTCTATTTTGTAATGGGAAGTGGATAAAACATATCATCAGACTTTTTTCTCTCATGATTAACAAGACAACATAATAATAATTGATATTTATTCCTCAAAATATCTTTTTTAATGGTGTACCACTATAAACACACATTCATGTTGTCTAGTGGTAGGCATTACACCCTTTCCTTCCTTTAGTTGTGTGTTCATGCCCCACAGCCTTGACGGATACGACATGTTGTCACCCAACATGCAATTTATCCATTTTTTAAAAGCAAATTAATATAAATCCTATAATGTTCTTAATTTAAAATAACCAATAATTGCCTCAAAATTAAATGAATCATTATACCCAAATGCTAAAAAGACCTTTATTATTATATATAGAAATTTAAAAGGCATTTATCCACAAATTAATTTTTGAAAAAAACATATACAAAACTAAAGGGTGTTGTTTTCATAAATGACTCCCAAAGTAATCCTTAATCTTGGTAATCATCTATACCATAAATCCACAAAAGGGGGTGTCTAATAAATTTTTCTTATAATCAAATTTAAACTCATCAACCCATGATGGTAACCATAACTCTTATGTTAGTCATACATGGGTAACAATATGATTCAAAAAGATAATCCTCCCTTTATTCCCTAAGTAATTTCTTATTTTATCTCAAATAAAATCAATTTTATGTATGGGTTTATTCTTACACCAATATATGATTATATGGTGACTTTGAATATCAAATGTTCATTCCTTATTCTCAAAACTATATAGAATGAGATAATAAAATCTTAGAATCATATCAAGTTAAACTAAATAATACTCATTATCCTATTGAATTCCTTATTCTCACATTATATTTTTATTTATAGATTTTGTGGATTATAATACTCATTATCCTATTGAATTTGTAATTTATTTCCAAAATATTTATACTCCTAGAATTTGAAAAACAATCGTTTGAGTGGTGCGTTTTATTGAACTCTCTCAATTCATTTCATTGACCAACCTCTTCATAGCACTTCTACAATATTTTTCGTGATTTCCATGTACCCCTCACTTGTAAGACCTTATTGTTTTTTTCAAGAATTAACATTACTGATTCCTCATATAATTTTAGAATTTATGTGACTAAAATGTCTTTCCACCATGAAATTTATTTTACTTCCCATGAGACTCAATCCTCTATTTCAAATCAAAACCATAAAAATTGAAGAATCATAAATATGTATTTAAAACTACAATACACATTAACATACTTATTCATTGAAACTAATGTTTCATATAGAAAATATTTTTTATGACATTGTTTTAGTCTACCAAAGAATTTATCAATTTTTCCTTTATTGTTAATGATTAATATATAATCATACCTTGAACGTCTTCAAAAATAAAATTAATTTGTACCGATTTCTTAATTATCCTTATGTATAATCTTGATAAACTTGTTTTCTATCTTTGTATTTTTAATATGATGGATGTAGATACTGAAAAATATCATCTCAAACTCATCCCATTCCATACAATAAATTTTAACCCCATGAGATTTTTTATTATGTAGCTTTCACCATTGATATATGTTTCCTCTAAAATTATAAACATGCAAACAAAAAATTTCATGATATGAATAATAGATAAGGAATAGTATATTTTCAACGGAACCGATCATTTTCTCAAAAACTAGTGTATTATAAGAACCATATCAAGAAGGTGTATGTTTCTTAATCAAGGAAAAAATATATTGTTGTCCCCTCCATTGCTCATCTCGAAGTTCCAAAGTATTCATTTGTTGAGAAAAATATGTGAGAATATCAATGATATTTTTCATTCTAGATTCAATATAATTTAGCTTCCCAGGGGGAAAATAAATATATTTACCATCACACTTAGTTCTAGAAAAATTCCTTTACATTTCATCCATTGACTAAAACAAAAAATAATGGTTTGGGATACACTAATCATAGTGGGAAATTACATAGTCCAAAAGAATCTAGGACACCTTAGGATTTACCTATTTTATCCATGATTGTCTTACATTCAAATCCTTTGTGTTCTTTTATAAAGAAAAGGCAAGTAAACCAAATCATATCCACATATAGTTTCAAACTAGGTGTGTTGTAAGGGTGTTATCACCATGCTCCAAATTCATAGACATGATATACTCGGCAAAACCATTTCATGGTTATATCCCCTAGATGAATCTATATTAAAACCACATCCACATATAGTATTGAAAAAATTATTAATTTCTAGGAAAAACACATAGCCACTTCCTTAAAAAACAATAGAATATTATCTTATACATAAAATCATACATTGGATTCAACACATATGATTTATCATCCTCATTTCCAATGGTTAATCAGAACATTATCTGATACATACAATAGTATCCAAGACTTTCCATTCATAAATATTAAATCTTATTAGGAAAATATTCATTACATTTTATAATGATCCATATAATAATTTATTGGGTCTACTATATGTGGAAACAATGATACAAAATCAAATATTTCATAAAGGAACTATATCCTCTCCCATTAATTTATTCATAACTATAACCCTCTATAGACATCTCTAACAATATATATTTATACATATTCTATGGAAATGAAACATAATAATTGGTGATATTAGATTCTTAGTACGGGTAAATAAGGTATATAACAATATAACATGAGAAAAATAGTATGATAACATTATAACATTATTTTAAAATCATACCCTTCCTATAATATATCATAAATGCGAGTCGTGGAAATAATCATTGTTGTTCAAAAGACAATAATGTTAAAGGAATAAAAAAGAGCCATGAGAACATAAAATTGGCATTATACATAGATATGTGGTATAAATATAACTATATGAAATAATTTCATTAGTATTCATGAATTATTACCGTGAAAATCATAGTGTTTAATGTTTACTCCCCAAACTATCATAGTATAAATGTCTCAATTCCTAGACTATCATAGACTATTGGGTTTAATCCCAAAATTATCATAATAGACATGATAAACACCCAATAAATTCATATTTTACTAATTATATTACTGAGAATAGTTTACTCCCTACATTAGTCCTATTTATCTCATGAGATCTTTATCATTACCCAGTTCATTTGATATAGATATATGTCCCACCCATATTTTGTTATAATGTAACCACTGTTGCATAATAAAAACCTAAAACATGTATTCCATAAGATCATATAGCATTAATAACAGTGGAATGAAATTGAGTAAATGCTTCATATAATGAATTTATCATATCGTAACACATGAAAGAGAAATGGGTTGCATAATCATTTTATCATAGCATAACAAATGGAAAAGAATCATGTTTTATAAAGATATATTTTTTCATCACAAAAAAATCCATCAAAATGAAATGGGTTTCATGGAAATATTATCATAATAATCATAAACCACTGAAATATAGAATAATTATTGTATTAATAGATTATATCCCCATTAAATCTTATGAAATAACAATGGATTTCATTATAGATGACAAATTATTTCTAAATATCACATGGAACATTTCATCAAGAAAATAAACTTTTCAATTTTAATATAAATTTTTATAAAAAAAGTTCAAAAATAATTATAAAAAATTTCAATTATAAAATACTTTGAAACATATATTGGATATATAAAAATATTGAGTGTTCCTCATTAAGAGGAATTATTTTCATGTCGTAAACATTAAAACAAATAGTCCTTTCAAATTTTCTGTAAAATCAAAATGTTACTTGTCTATAAAACAACATGATGAGTCCATTTAAAATATTTTGTAAAAATTAAAACAGCAGTAAAAATACAATTGAATTATATGAAATCATTATAAATTTCAAGAAAAGTTTTTAGAAAACATTTATTTTGTATAAAAATAGTTTTCTATTAAATAGAGAATTTTTTTTGATAAAGAATATTTTTTAGAATATTATGTTTATAAAGGGAAGAAAATGAAGGGAGAACACATATTATCATAGCATAATGAAGTAAAATAATTATTATTAAGATATTTATAAAAAATTCCTGTCATTTCAATAAAAAATCATAATTATAGAAATTGTTGAGAAATAATAAATTTTTAGCATCAAACCTTAGCCACTTTGGTAACATTTGATTCCTAATCCCCTTGAATGAGAGAAACATATATTGAAATTTATATAAATAAAGTTTCATTATAAATCTAAATAAAAATATTTATAAGTAGTATATATAAAAAACTAAATTAAAATTTTTGAATTTTTTATACTTCACCTAGAAATATTATAGATACTAGAAATCCATTAAATGCTTTGGTAACTTTTGAATCATAATCCCTATCAAGGAATAAATTATTTTTTCTTGTATGGTTTTATTTTCTCTATTGGGTCTATATAGGTTGACCATGGTTCCTAAATCTCAAAAATTATTCCAATGTTATAAATATAATGTATATTTAGTATATATGTATTTAGGGTAATAAAAAAAATTAAGTGACAAAAATGGAATACATCATTCTTATAGAGGATAGGTTATACGTATGCAAGAATCCTATTTCAATTTTCTCAATGAATTCAATAAAATAAAGTAAAATTATATATCATATTTAAATGGAAAATAATATTTTATATATATCACATATATTAATAAAATTTTTCCATATTTCATTCAATTTAAACATAATAGAAAAATGATTTATATAGCTTAATGAGGCAGTTGTCGGCTATACACATGACTGAAACAATAATATTTCGAATAAATGGATAGTATAAAATTATAGGAGATATAGTAACTCCATAATTATAGTAATATAATAATTTGAATAAATAAACACTAAACCCATCATTATATCTAGTAGTGAGAGGTGGTGATGGAAAATGAATTCCATCATTTAGTATGGAGGTAGTCTATCGTATACACGAACGATGGTTTTATTTCCCAATTTATAGAAGAGGTTATATATATATGTAATTCAATAAAAATTAACATCTTATTACAATTTTTCCATTATATTAATTATTTTATAATTAATATGACATAATTGTTGGTGCTGAGGAAGAATCTAAAAAGAATGATCTGTGTTATGACAATTACCTTCCCTTAGAACAACATCATTTTGAAATTTTATTAATAACCCAAGGATTTGTTTTTTTTGGAAGATCAACAGTTTTATAACATGTCAAAGGAATTTTCAGATAGGTTTTTCTGGGGGCTGGTTGAGGAAAATGGCTTAGAAGGTGTAAATAAGTTAGCGGAAGAGGTAACTGTTTATAATTTAAGAGGAGTCATATTTTTGTAAATAACCAAAACTATTCAGTAATGGGAATTAACTCTCACCCCTCATTTTTGAAAAAAATAATTATTTAAGGGAACACATGGTCAACCGATAACTTCACCATAAAAACCAAATGTTTTATACACGATATTCATTAGTGTTTATGTTTACTTAATTTTATAAATTGAGTTTCCATGATAACATGTATCTTTTTATTTTCATATGTAATTTATCATTTTAGACTAAAATTGAAATTATTCTTATTATATAATTTGGACACACATTATTAAAATATGAAATCCAATTTACTAAATAAAAACATTAGGTGTGTGGAAAACTTAATTTTAACATAATTCCATGTAATATGAAATCCCCTATTTTAACTTTAATCATTATAACTAATAATAAATCTCTTATTAATATTTGTGATCAAATTTTTTTACTATATTATATAAAAAATTTTACCTTAATTAAAAATATATATCCCATTTTATCAAATTCAAATTTCAAAATTTGAAAATTTAATTTAATATCAATCTAGAAAAACGTGATGAGAAGTAGTTTTCCAAATAAAAAAATTCCAAAAGTATAAAAAGTTTAAATATCATTTTCTAATATTAAATTAAATAAAATGAAGTAAATATAATAAATAAAAAATTAATTTAACAAATTTACATTTAAAACAATTTTAAAATAAAATGGAGTTTATATATTTTTCAAAAAAACAGAAAAGTTTAATAAAATTCAATATTGTTTACTATTCAATTAAAAATTAAACTTTTCATAAAATTTTGAAAAATTGAATCCATGATAACCATAAAAATTAGATTTAAAATTTTTATTTTATTTTTTGAAATACAATTTATAAAATTGGAAAAAAAATTACTTTTTTTCAAAAAATTAATAATTATTTTTTACAAACTAGTGTTTGGGAACATATAAAAATAAAGTAATTTTTCATCAATGGGTTTTATTAATATTAAACCATCAAAAATATTATAAAAAATTTATTTATTCTTATAGATAAGTTCAAGTTTAATGTTTAGGTTATAAAGTTAATTTTTTTTAAAAAGTATTTATTGTATAGTAGGGTGCTTTAAAACTCAATGTTTCATGCATCGCAAGATATCATGGAAAATATATTTATATGAACAAATATGTCATAAAAACCATGGGTGTCACATATATCATAGTAATTTAAATATATTACGTATCTATAAAGACATAAGTTTTTGTTCCCCTGTTATATATGAAGTGGAATTTTGAGATATTTAGTTTAACAAGTTGTAAATTAGGTCCCTATAAGAAATAATTATTAACCAAAATTAAAATTTATTTATAGAGAAAACATCAAACACAAGTATAAGGAGCTGATAAAATTTAACAATATCAATGAAATATTTTATTAAATATTATTAATGATTTAGATCTTCCAAAAATTTCACCCATCCATGAAAATGAATAAAATTTCTACAAAAAAGAAATATGGGATAACATTTATATCACATCTAAAATCATTGATGTATTTTAAATTTTTGGTTCTTTTTTTCATTTCCAAAAAATATTCTAATTTAACAATATCCTATTAAAATTAAATTATAAAAAATATTATATGTAATTTTCATTCAAACGTATGTAAATTTGAAAACAAAGATACCTCATATAATAGATGATAAATAAGGCTTGGTGGAGAATGTAAAAATGACCAACAGAATCCCTAACTCATGTAAATTATCTATAGGAAATTGAACTATTGTATTCAAATAAAACATATAATGTACAATTAACCTTTCTTGGACCAACTACATTTGTTAGTGATGTGAAAAATACACCAAAATGTTAACTAGCCTACACAATAAAATAAGTTAATAGAGATCCCCTCTATAAAACAAATTGTACAAGGTCATGTCCTCATGAGGAGGAAGAGAATCTAAGTAGGAAATTTATCAAGGTTTGGACTGTATCATTTTTTTTTGAAAAATAGCATAAAAATATATTTTATTCAATCTCACAATAACTATTTTATGTCATGCACCTTATTTTTCATGGAATCTATTTTTCTGTCCCCTATTTTTTCAAATTGATGAAATTCTTTTATCTTAACACAAAAACACCCCACATATCCTCTTACACTATCCAGTTTTTATAAACATAGAATGAAATATCTAGAATGCTTTTCTTACCCCCAAGTATAAATTTCCCCTTAATAAATTTCTCTAGAATGTGATCGAGTAATGATATATCAATATTTATATTAGTGTTATTATTTTAAAATTATTTATATTATTAAAAAATAGAAATAATTTCCTTAAAATTATGATAGAAACATCTGTAGATAAATCCACAAGAGACATTCATTTTTATCATTCTCACCATTTTCATTTTTTATATGCAGAGATAGACGGACAATCGAATATGAACACAACTATGCCACCAAGAGACTTATTTACCCATATGTGAAAAAAACTTAAAATATGTTTCTTCGACATAAAATATACACAACATATAGTAAGTATGGGGGAATAGTTATTGAAACTATATCTCTAAAAGGCTTCTTATATAAAAAAAAGTAACTAATTAGGTAATAAACCAAAAAAGATAAAATAAATTGTTATTACCATACCAAACATAATTAATCATGTTAGCTGGGAAAAAAATTTAATCCATGCCTCGGCATCTAAAAAACCATACATGAGGCATGGGTTTTCATTAAGTAACTTGTGAAAAACCAATTTTTTAAATTTTATTTCAAAATATTTCCATCAAATTTCTACTAATGAAAGAAACCTTTTATTTATTTCAGTCATGTCTAGAGAGTCCAATGTGTTCTATAATTATAAATATTAAATATTAATGATATAAAATAAATAATATTTTAATAACATAATCTAAATAAATCAATCGTCATATTTTACTATTAAAGACACCCACAACTACTATTTCATCTTTTTATCAATAGACATCCAATCTGGATATAAAATATTAATTCTATGATTATCTTATATAGAGGTAAAAGTCATTAATAGTAAATAATTTTTTAGATTCTGTTATTGTTAGGAAAAAATTCAATATGTATATTTCACTCACTATAAGATGAATGTACCACTTTATGATATTATTAACATTAAGATGGGGTGATCCAATATTGGACAGTTTGTGAGATTTTAAATCTTTTTATGCCATTACCTATTTGAAAAATTATGAGAAAAAATATATTATTACTTTTTCCCAAATAAATGGAAATATATTAAATAAGTAAAAGGTAACACAATATAATTTTAAAAGGATCACTACTCAATCTAAGTATCTCGTTCATTCAATGATATGGAAATAATCCAACCACATATCCACAACAACTTAATCCTTTCAATGTGGTTATAAGAAGTCGGAAATACCCTTTCACATGTAAAAAACTATTTTCAATTGATAGTTTATGTTTCAGAGGAATTTTTTTGATCATTATACTACCTATAAAGACAATATTATACTTGTAAATAAGGTTATTTACAACACCAAAAAATTCTTCCACTTGTTGAGAATAATTATTAATATCTTAGTTCATATTTTTTCTTCCACCAAATTCATGTTCTATTGGTCACAATCATAGTACTTGGAATGAAATACTTCTTACTTATTCCCAGTAAAAAATTGAAATATGAAAACATTTTTCTTCTCTCATTCTTCTTTAGTGAAAAACTGACTGCACTGAATCACCTTATAACAATCATTCTAGAATCAAGAAACACCTTTGTGATTATCAAAATAGTAATGATCATATCAACACATCATAATCACAATTAAATTTACATTAAAAAATAATTATATACATGAACATTAGACTAATTACCAAATAATTATTTATCAACCAAAATAATAGTAACTAAATAATGATTTCAGACTCATTTTATTCTTCCCCTATCTTAACATCACACCAGTGAAAGTGCGTAGAATGACTTATTCTTGGTGAAACAAACAATAAAATGTATAAAATATTATTCTTAATATATTACGTACTTATACAAGTTCTGGTATAGAAATCTCAATGATTTTTCAGGTCTATGATGATCACAATAATGCTATCATTTATTATGAATGAACTTATACATGTGTGCACTTGCATAATACCCTTTATTAATCATAATTTTTAGTGTATGATTATGTTTTCTGACTTCTTTACCCAAAGAAGACACTGTCCACTTCCATAATAATTCACCTTCATTCAAAATCAATATCTTTACACAAGAACATTGTTCTATTATTTATAACATTTTTATAAAAAATATTTTTAGGAATTAATTAACTATAATATGAACACCATAATATATATTTGAGTTATCTATCCTTTCAAGAGTATGATTTTATGTGAACATCTAATTTTGTTCCATTTCATTGATATTAAATAGTTCCAAGATAAAGAATCCAATACATTTCCATGGAGCATCACATAAGATGAAATCTTTATGGAAAAGTTTATTGATAAATGTATTCAAGGTGGACAAAATTAAGTGAAGTCATAAGGTTCTCATTCCCTATTTCTTCACATAACATTGTGAGAGTGTTCCACATTTGCACTATTTTTTGGTATAGATGATGAACTTTCTTTTAGTAACACTATGGAAGTGTTTAATTCAATATCCTATAAGATTTTATATTTAGATCGCCGAACTCTTTGTGAATCACTTGAGTGTGTGATTCACATATCAAGTGGTTGTGGTTCTTATTCATGGAAAATCCTCACGAAAATAAAGGTACAAAAAACCCCATCACACAAAAAAATAACATAGTTCTCCATTTACTTCTTTATAGTAGTGGTTCACGGTTCATCTACCATTTTCTATAATAATAATGTGGAAATTATTTATTTACAATGAAAACTAGTTCTCTCATGATGTATACAATTTGTATAAACATAAATTTCATCTCTCCCTCTCTATTTATAGGCATGGGTCACCATTTTATTGCACCACCTTTTGTCTATCTTTTCAGAATTATTGATGAAACATTTAACAGATGAAGATATCATCATTGAATTAATCAAATATTGATTTAAATGATCCTGGATATCATTTAATTTTTCCATTATGATCTCATCTTCTATTTTTATGTGATATAGTCATGTACATGTCATCATAAACACATTCCTTTGAAAGCATCAATCTTATCTATGAATATTTAACATTACAAAAACCACTTCAACTAAATATTTTTCTAGTTTATGAATCATCATACTGGTCCTAAAAATTATGTTTCATGATTCTTTTGAACATTTCTTATTTTCCAAGATGATCAAATGTGAAAAACACTGATTCTCAGTTTCATTATTAGACATGATAATCGGTGCATGGTTTAATCACTATCGGTAATCAATCATTTAACTATAAGAGTTTGGGATGACTCTTGTTTGGGGAAGAAAATTAAATAGTGGAATCTATGTGATCTTTAAATCAAGCTACATCAAAAATAAACATAATGTTGTTGTAATTTAAATATCGGTGAATAGTACATCATCCTTCACATCCCACATCGAAACAATACTCTGTTGAGAACCACCTTTTATACCGGCATGTGTCAGAAAAAACTTCTAACTAGATCAATATTCACTACTTGGATATTTTTTATCTCATTCCCACACATGTTTCCCCAGACATGTTCCATTGGATTACATGTGGGATTCCGACCAACCTTATTCTTTCCTTCAATCATGCAAACTATATTCCCCTTATAACGACCCACTAAGGTCTAATACATGACCCTTCACTCCTCAACTACTGCTTGGTGGGTGGAGTTGGACACCCATGGGTTTGGATGATATTTGGGTCCTACATGTTCCTTATATGATGTGTGATTAGCAACTAAGTGTGGTTAACCATGTTTTAAAAAAACATAAAATTATTAGTTAAAACACTAAGAATTGAATGGAATTAAACAACAAATCCATGGAAAATTTTATAATTAATTAAATATAAATATACATATCAAAGAATTATCAAAATATATTCATCTAGAAAAGGATGTAACTTCAATCATCTTTTTTATTATAGAAAATTTGTTTAACATTGACATATTTTTGTTGAATATAGAATTAGTTCAATAATCATCAGGGTGAAAAATATAATTTTTGTAGCATAAAATCCAATGCCATTTATTAAATCCAAAAAATTCTCTAGGAATATCCTTTGATACTCAGAGTCTTTAAAAATGTTTATATTTTTCTTAAAATTATTATGCATAATCATTTCTATTAATTTCTTCTTCATTCAATATTCCAAGATATTCTTGAGTACTCCAATTCCACCATCATTTTATGTTTGAACTCTAAAACATATTGAAATAAAGGAATTAATTATTTCGTTTAGAAAAATTGAAACACATTATCAATCATTTGAAAAAAAATAAAACCCATACTCAAAGTGGGCTATTAAATCTCCCCTGTTGTATTTATTTTCCCTATCATCAATGTTATTTCAAAAATTAATGTATTAATATGTTAATAATTATCATATCCTTCCTATATAATTTTCAAAATTTCATTTCATTTTATATCTACATTATTGAAAATAAATAAAAAGTTCATAATAAAAAGGTGTCAGGTTATACTTATGAAATCTAACATTCACTATTTCACACTATATCTACTTGAGTAAAAATCAGTGTACAAAACAAGAGTATTCTATTTAGAAAACAAAGAGGACCTATTCTAATTCATCATGGTACCTCATGAAATTAGAACTCGAATACTTGTCTTTAGGTGTAATTTAATTTCCTACTAGGATAATGATTTCAAATGTTTGATGAATCATTATAAGAATAATCATGTAAAAACTTTTGCATTCACTTTTAAAAATAGTTAAAAAAACATTCAAGTATAACAGGTAGGATAAGTAACTTTGAGGAAATTTTATTCTTCGTAATTCATTGATTAATTCAATTACATCCCATTTTTAAAAAGATAATTATTTCTAGTAACCAAGTATGAATTGTTAATAAAAATCTACCTTTTCCAATGAAATGATCATCAAAAAATTTCTAGAATGATTAAATTTGAAACATACTAAAATCATGATTATTGAATATTAATTATCTTTCTTCAATTGATTCCCCCTCATGGGAAAGAAATCAAATAATATTTCTAATGTTGCATATATTCATTATTATATTCCAAGATGATTAAATTAAGAGAATAAATGAAAATAGATCTTAAACTAATGACTTACTATATTGTAAACAAATCACAACATCACTATGACTGATATTCTTCAACACTTATTATTCGAGATACCAAAAATAAGATCATTACAAGATTGAATACTTATATTCATGTATTTATAGAATATGATATGTACCTCATTAAATTCATAAAATACGATCCTCCACCAAATTACTATTTGAATATCAATATATCATTCATTCAATAATGTCTTCTTCTTCATATTTTCCTTCATGAAATAACCAATGTTATTACTTCTCAGGTTCTCCCACGTGGAAATTTAATCCCCTTAAGTTACATAAATTGTAATCACAAATAAAATAAAAAATTATTAACTAAAATTAGGTTGATATTTCCTCCAAAAAATTAAAACTATGGTTCAGAAATTTTTCTAAACTATGTTTCTCCGTTTACTCCATTATTCAGTATTTCATATATGGACATCTATTTTGATTTCTGTTCAGAAATTATGGATATCTTCACACTCTATTATACTTTGTGTAGATAATTAATCTTCTTAAAATCATTTATCAATGATACACTCTTACTATCGAAAAGAACAACATTGTGATCTAGAAGAAATGATTAATAAAATATTTTTAATATGACCTTGTATGTTGCATATTTTATAGATAAAATCATTGACATATGTGTTTTCTTTTTTAAGAAATTATCATTAGCATTGTCTGCATCATGTGGAAACTTTTATTTTCCTTTTTCACTACTCGTAGCTTGTTAATCGTCTAGTATCCTTATTCAATCATTATCCTTTGGATAGTTAACTATGATATCATTAGGAATTTTGGCAGTATCTTTTGATCTTCCACCTGGGTTCTTCTAAGTGCCATATGATTTACTTATTCATTAGGATGATGAAATTTCCTTCAAAATCATGGATTTGGAAGAAAATTTCATCATTATTTCCTTTCATGAAATATTTTTGATAGAAATTATGTTCAAAAAATTATTCAGATTTCTTCCAAGGGAGGATTCTTCATTCTGAGCCACATTATATGGTAAAAGTTTCTCATCGAATTTTTCTACTTTTCCATAAGACCAAGCAACAATATTCTGACCACATCTATTTCATACATAATTCATGATTTGAAGCTTTATAAATCAATTTTAAGAACAAGGATTATTCTAAAACATGTATTTTTTTCTTTTTTGTCTGTATCTATCACCCACATGACCTGAGGCTTATTTTTACTTTATAGTTTTGATGATTATTCTGAAAATCATGATCTCACTGCCTAAATCTATTACATTAATAACATTTATCCCATAATCCCTAATCATTAGACTTTATTTTTATAATGTTTTTTGGATTTCATTATATCTTTTTAGGATCTAAATAGTGAATGTGATTCTACGGTATTTTTACTATCTACCATAGTAATGGTTGTAGCCTTCAAATCACTATTATTAATTTGTGCATGTTCAGATTTTTTTCCAACCAAAATTATTCATGAAGATGGATTTTAAACCATTTTTACATGAGATAATGGATGGTAAAATTTTCATTGCAATTACCCAAGATAGATCATAAAAATATTACATGATCTTCTTATAACATGTTATAGTTATTTGAACCTTATATTAAATTAATTATCATTGAGTATCATCATTACCTATCTCCTTATTTTGTGATGTATCAATATTTTTATTAATAATACTGGATAACTAAATTTCCAATTCATGACATTTAATATTTTATGATTATTTTCTTTTCTTAAATAATAATAATATTCTCTTCACAAAATATCTTCATTAACATACCTCCATATTCAGGTTTCTTAGCCTTCATTGGAATCAAAGAGTCATGTTCTATGACCTTCATTAATATTACATCAAATATTGAATCTGTATCATCAATTTTTTTCAATTTTTCTTCATGTGTGTGGATATGTTCTTCAAGATTATTCTTCACTTTATATGTGGGTGATATAATCAACCATATATTGAATGAATCCCCATAAAATGGATACGATTATTTTGGAACACCATGGAGAATATCTCAAAGTCTATAACATTCGGTTTCATCCGAAATTATATACTTAAAAAAATTACCAATTTAATTTCATTATTTACATGAGGTATAATAATTTTCAATCGACTTCGTGGAATATTTAGTCACCTGGTCTTAAAATTCAAAGACTTATATTTCATTGTTTTTAGTATAAAATGGAGAAACTAATATATCATATTAATTAAACAATAGGGTATTCTTCTTCATCTTTTTTCCTCTTTATTTCACTTATTCATCACAGACATCATTAAAATATAATTCTACTTATAGAAAACTAAACGTTCAATAAAACTTCCCTTCATTTTTATGACAACCAAGAATCTCAAATATTCAAAAGTTAATAGATTCACCTTATGAAATATAATAGAGGTGATCCACCATTTTTTACCAGGGGACATGACTATTTTTTTATATGCCTAACACTAAAAAGGGGGTGAAATATTTTTGGGGACTTTATATGATTTTAGAAATTTTTATCTCTTTTCCTATTTGTCCTTTTAGGATATCTAATATATTATTCTCTTTTCCATATCTCAGGAATGTATATTAATGTTGAATAGATATGCCAGTAAATTTTTGAAATTTAATTACACAAGAAGATTATCTATGTTACACCCCAACAACTATTTACATTAATTTTGTTTATTTTGTTGTCCTTGTTCTTTTGTCTCTGGTCCGGGTTGATTTTGTAGTGAGTGTTTTAAACATGATAGTTTTTTATAGAGGTGCATGGTTGGCGTAAGATTTGAGGAAACCATGCACCAGACCTATGAAAAATAGTGTGTCTTAGATAGTTGGATTTTCTAGGGTGTAGAGCTATGTCCATGGTTGTATGACAAACCCTATAACCCTATGCAGTCCCTTTTCCTAAAAAATGCAAATTCATGTATGGATCACTATTTAGAAGTCCATCCATACAAAACATTAATTATTCCAAGTGCTCAAGAAAAAAATGGTAAAATAAAAATAATTAGGAAAAGAAAGAAGGTTTTAATAATAAAATTAAAAATAATTAAGTTATTATTAGTAAATTATTATTACATTTATTATTAATAATTTATAATGAGGATTCCTCTCCCTAACTCCCCCTTATCTAAAGGACCCAAACCCCCTATCACTCTCTTAATCTTGCAGTCCATCCCCTCCATTCACCTCTCCATCATTTTTCATGGCCACCCCTCCTCTCCTTATAGTATCCAATTTCACCCTCAATTTCTAGTGTGATATTTTCCATTATGAATTCCTCATCATATGCTCTCCACTATTTCCCCCTTTTCCTAGTTTAATTTTCTCCTCCTTATGGTGTGTGTGACCCACCCGACACCTAACATCATTTTGAGTATCCATATTAATTGTTATGGGGTCTTATATATCAATCAAGGACAGTTCATACTGATACAATCAAGGGTAGTGGGTTCACCATGGGGTATAGGTATATATTTCTCTTTTTAATTATTTTCCTCAATTTTAATTTAGGGGTTATCTAGTTTTGAGATTCCAATGTTTTTCTAGTGTATTTTTGACCTCAATGTGGTGTTTTCCCATTTTTTTGTCAAAGGTGACATTCACATGAATAAATAGATAGATATATACATATATAAGTTCCTCTATATTTATATTCACCCATGAATGTGTGAATATATATATTAGTGTTATGTGGGATTATGTATATAAATGAAAAAGTCATATTTGTCTAATTTAAAGGAGTATACACACATTTAATAGTATATGTTAGGATACCAATGTACATATATGAAAATGAAAATATATACATTTTGGCTATGTTTCATTACATATAACTGAACGTGCATATGCATGCAATTAGAAAAAGGATGATTGGAGTGGTTGTAATAAAAAGCAACAAGTTTGAGGTATTATCCCTTTTCATTTGACCATTAAATTTAAGATTATGTTGACATTATTCCTTTTTTACCATTACATAATTTTACTTAGTGTTTCATTATTTATATAATAAATTTATTATGTTATATGATGTTATTTCCTCTTGGTTTTAATTTTTTAGGTGGTTTTATTGAGTTTTGAAAACTATGTGGCTGATGAAACACCATTGTGGCCTTTATTCATATGTGTTAGGTTTAAAATGGTGATTCATGTTTCTTAAATGGGATTCAATTCATGGTTTTTGTTTTTGAAAGTGGTGTCTTTTGGTCATTTTTTAAATGGTTGGATGTTCAAATGTTGTGTGATACTAATAGGGAACTTTTGAATGTTTTTATTATAAAACCCTCCATGGAATGCATCTCTTTCCATGTGTGTTAACGAATAGAAAGTAATATACTCAGTTTGGGTAATGCATCATGTGTTTATGGTTTTAATTAATTATGTTATTTTTTAGGGTGGATGGCGTGGTGATAGTTTTTGTTACTCATGTGATGGAACATTCTCGAATGCATGTTTGGTTTCTTTGCTTGGCTTGGCTAACAAATTTTTTAACATTACATGAGAAATTTGAATTTCATGTGGATTTTATGAGAATAAATTATAAAATATTCAGTATTTCACTCTCGCTAATGTCCCTTAGTATGTACCTTTCACTATATTTGGATTGTTCCCCTCACCTAGGCTAGGAAGGGTTAGACCAAACTTTCATGATGGTGGATAGAATTATGTATGGGATTCCTATGGGATGAATGAGTAATCATCATTTTCTGGATTATCCACTGATATACAGGGTTTTTCCAATTTCTTAAGCACTTATTTATCTTTAGGTGGATGATTTAGGTTCCCTTTTTTATTGGTTACACATGTGTGTTGTTTTCCTTTTCCCTTGTTGTGTGATTGTTTCTCTTTCTTTCCTGGGTGGTGTAATTATTTGTTAAAAGTGATTAATTTGATTTCAAAATATTGATAGAAAATAATTTTAAGAAGTTTTCTACTCTCCTATTCAAATACGGAGTAATGACATGATTTTAATTACTTACCCTATTTTTCACTAAAATTCTAAATCCATCATATTTTAAAATGAGAAATAGTTTTGGAATAAAAAGGGAAATGTGCTATTCATTTTTATTTAAAGAAAATGTATGTAAAACCTATGATATATATTCTATTTAAATTATGAAAATTATGGAAATTTTATTTAATTGTAATGTAATAGGAATTGATTATTAGTTCATTAATACGGATTATTGACAGGCACACATATATCATTATCTTTTCATTGCTTTTGGTGATGCTTCTTACTTTGATTTGGTCATCATGGTGTGAGGATGGTCCAATAGATGGTGTTGGCCCATGGGGTCACATGGAAGTATTTGTAGTTTTAATTTCATTCTACATTTAGTGTTTTTTTCTATTCTTTTGTTTATTTTTTTCATTCCTGGATTATTTATCATTGAATAATGGCACTATTTTCTAGTCCAAGATGATCAAGAATGCATCTTGAGCCTTGTCACATACTAGTTCGGCTGTCAGATCCAATGGGATCATATCTTGGATTATGGAAAAATGGTATTATATAAATATAATATTATATTTTTTGTCATGTAAATTGGATATTAGAATTTTTGGACTCGATAGTTAGATATTTGAGCTTTGTAATGTTTCTCTCATTCTATTCCTTGAGTTTATATGGGTAAACTAGGATTTGATTCAATGGTATTGGTGGGTGTGGATGTGGTATGAATAATAAGTGACATGGTGTTTTATGATAGGTTTACATAGATTCGCTACCCATATGGATCCAGAGTGTATGATTAGAGACACACCTGGGGGTTTTTCTTTTCCTAGGGAAATTTAATCTAAACCATGTGGCCAGGATTGGAAATTCCACTAGTTCCTTATCTACCTGCTTTAGTGAAAGTTGTATATCAGACTTGGTTTTTGTTGGAGTTAGTGGGTTTTAAATGTAAAATTGTGTTTGGAGAGGAAAATAATTTTTTTAAATTTAAATGATTTCTAAAAATCATTTCATTTTAATATAATTTGTGGTTTTACAATGGAAAGTTAAAGGCGTGTTTTTGGGTTTTAAATAGTATGAACCACATTGGATTTACCACGTGGATACATGAAACAAGAAAAATGGATTTGTAATTTTGGATTGTAAATCTAAATTAGTCTTGAAATGGGGTTTGGAATTATGAAAAGTCGACTTGGGTGAAATCATTTTAAATAAGAAAATGATATTTTTCAGAAGAGTATTTTTATTTTGATTGTGTTTTTTTATTATGATCTTGGTGTTTTAAGATAATGTTTCTTTTAATAACATTCATTTAAATTTATTCTAGTATTATGTTAAATATTATTTATATTATTACATTAATAAATAGTCAAAAGAATTTTAAAGATCCTTTTTCATTCGTTGTCCTTATAGAAACTTCTATATGAGTGGTATAGCAAAATATTTCGTATTTTTTACCTATTTTTTATATTCATCACAGTGTGTTGGAGGCTGTGGATTTCCTTGATGAAATTGAAAATGTGTTTTGGTTTTTTGTAACTCTATATTATGTGATAGTATGAGTTTTTTGGGTTTTTTGAAGGACAAGGACTGGACCTCTTTATGATGTTCATTCTGACCTGATTGTGAGTTTGGATTCCTTGGGAGATCTTCATGTCCATGTTCACTCAATTGTTTAGGTTATCATCATCCAAAGTCTTACAATCAGTGTGGCCGGTTGGTTCACATGCACAAGTTCTACATGTTTCCTCATCAAAAGATGAAGTCTTGGTTAAAGGATGTGATCTCCAAGATACAAGTTTGTTCATTCAATGATACATCATGTATCTATACATAGTATTTCAATTGTGGTTTACATATAGTCAAGAATCACAAATATTATGAGTAATGTGGCCTAACTTTATTCTCTAATGTTGGTGTTGGGATTTTTTATGATTCCTAATTTTAGTTATCCTTGCAATTGTAATTTTAGTTCATTTCAATAAAAAAAATTGTGGCCACATTATCTTGTAGTTATAGTGGATTTTACATTTCATATGTAAATATATTTTCAGTTTCCCTTATTGAATGTTTTTCTCTTTGTGGATTGGTTTTAGTTCTAGGTTGTGTTCATTTCTGACAAGCTTGGGTCTTTTGGAAAATATGAATCATGGTTTGGTTCATTTATGTGTCTTAGTTTTCTTTCTTTGGGGCCCACTTGTTTCAATGGTTGGTCCATGTGGGGTTTTCCCATTTTTTCATCATTTTAGTTCCACATTCTTCCCGTGTTATAAGTTTTAATGTTGGTCATGCATGTTGGGTTCTTGTGGTGGTAAGAACCACACTCTCATACATGTGGTTCCTCTTAGTGTTCTTCTCTTGTGATATAGTCAAGTGTGAAATTTTTAGTAAAAATTTCATACTGATCTTTGTGGTTATGTTTGGACTAATACAATTTTGGGTTCTAATCACATTCCCCAATTTTCTAGGTGACTTACTAAGGTGGAATGTTTCTTGGTGGGGAGAATCATTACACCTCGACCATAGTTTCCTTTTTTGTTAATTATTTATTTTTGGGAACTATTTTTAAGTTATAGGTTGGGTTTATGGTACGAGTTTTGAATTTGGGAATTTCCTCCCTAGATGCATGGTTGGAACACTGTTGTAGGTTACGATGTGCTAGCCTATTTCAAACCATGCAGCCTAGACCGTGGGGGTTGTCCTCGGTGAGTGTCTATGGTAAAAGGTATGTACCCCTAACAAAGTTTTTATATTGTCTATCTTCCCTAGAAAAGAGACCACCTAATGGTTTTCACCCAGTCTGGAAGACTGTGCGGTCTTATAGTATTTCAAAAAAAATTAAAAAAGAAATATAATGATAGTAAATTAAAAATAAATGGGAAAAAATGAAATGTGTTATTAATATTAACAAAAATATTATAGTTATTATTATTATTATCATTATAATAATAAATTTTATTCTAATTATTAAGAACCGGTTATCGGGTTTCGTCTCCCTCACTCCCCCTTATCCACATAACTCGAACCCACCGCCCCTATCCTGCTTACATGTCCAAGCCCCCCCCCCCCCCCCGATTCCCCTCTCCCTTGCATGTTACAACCTCCCCTATACTCCTTCCAGTTGAAAACTTCCCAATCAATTTCTAGTGGGATCATTGCTAATTATAATTTCTCTTACTACGATGTCCTCTTTTTTACAGTTTTCTTCATTTCATTTCCTCCTCCTTGCAGTGCGTGTGACCCACCTGACCTCCAGGAAGATTTTTTGTTTTTGTTTTTATTGATTATTATTTTCTAGTTCTTGATTATGGATGGTTCTTACCACCACATTCATGGTAATTTATTTCACTATGGTCATATAGCGTATTTTTTATGTTTTAATTCTTTGCCTCAATTTTAATTTAGTTATTTTTTGTTTTTGATTTTTGGGTGTTTTTCGAGAGTATTTTTTCACTCACTATGGTGGTTATAGGTTTCCATTTTCAAAGGAAACTTTCACATGTGTTGATATCTATTCAGGTACATATATAATTTATCCCATATATATATATATATATTCAATCATTGCAGTATGAATTTATATATTTGGGCAAGTTTTTCTTATTTTTATATATGATAAATGAATATTTGTGTGATGTAATGGGGTATATGAACCTCTAGGAATATATATATGGATCACCTAGTAAATATTTCATCATGAAAATTTTTACATAGGGCCTAGGATTCTTTAATTATAATCGAACATTCATATGTGTGAATGAAGAAAAAGGGAACATTGAAATTTCTATTATAAAAAAGAAGCATGTTTTAGGTAGGATCTCTTTACTTTTGTCCATTAAATTTAATAATTCATAGATTGATTTCCTATTGTTTTGATATTTATTGTCAGTTAGTTCTGTAAGATATATATAATAGATTGTTTATTTGAAATGATGTGAATTACTATTTGTTTTAATTTTTTGAAATGGAATTATTGTGGGTTTTAATCTTTGATCATGATAAAATAACCCTTTGAAATTTATACATGTTTATTAGATTTGATGTGGTGATTTAGTTTACATAAATATTTATAAAAGTATACTTTTTTTGAATGTTTTGTGTGTCAGTCATTTTTTAAATGTATTTTAATTCAAATTTTGTAAGAGGCCCAATTGGAAATTTTTAATGGTGTATTTAAAATAAACTCCTTAAAATGGGACTTGCACCTTATGTGTTGATGAATATGGGAGAATTTCCTTGGTTGGGTACTTCCTTCATGTGTTAATGATTTGAAGGAAAGAGACTATTTCACAGGATGGCTAGGGCAGTTTTGATTTATCTATCTCATGTGAGGCTTGTGCTCTGATGCATTGTTGTTTTCTGGACATCGATATGCGCATTTCATTTTAAACATGGCCTGAGAATCTAGCTTAACATGTGATTATTTTAATTAAATTTTACTGAACTAGTTATGATTTATCTATGACTAGTGTCCCTTAATATAGACCATGAAATACTTTTGGATTGTTCCCCTTTGTTAGTCCAAGAAGGTTATGATATGGAATTTATAGTGGTTGATGGTATCAGGTGAGGCTCACCTGTGTGATGAATTAGTTTTCTATATTTCTATATTATCCACTAATCTCCAAGGTTTTCACATTTTCTTTCCCACATATTTTTTTATGGTGGATGATTTCAGTGCTTTTTTGGTTGGTTACTCATGTGTGTAATTTTACTTTTCCCATGTTATGTGATATTTTATCGTATATTTCTTGTGTGGTGTAATTATTTTCAAAATTTATGATATAGTTTTCAAAATATTTATTGAAATTATTTTGATAATATTTTGGTGTCATTTGTTCTTTATTTGAGAATTTTTTTTCATACTTCGCCAATTTTAATCTAAAATGCTAAAGCCTCCATGTTTTAAAAATGACACAAAATATTAAATTAAAAGGGAAATAGAGTACACTTTGTTTAATTAATGGAAATGTATGTAAACCCATATGTTATATATCATATATTAAATTTCAAATTGATTATCATTTGTTTAAAGAAATCTTGATGGTAATGGATTGTTTGGACATGCCTACTGAGTTTTAAAACTCATGCTTAAAATATTTTCTTTGTTTTTATATTCTAGTTCTACTCCATGCTAGGATTTAGTTTCAAAGGTGAACCATTGTTTTAGTGGTCGGTGGTGACCCATAATTTCATATAGATGAATAGTCATTTTATTCATTTTTCTAGTTCTGCTTATTTTATTATTCAGTTTATATTAATATATGTTTCTTTTTTTATGTTCCAAATAATTCTGAATTTATTTATCATTGATGTTTGACATTAGTTACCAGCCTGAGAAGATCGAGAACTCCACCCTAGTCTTATCACAGACTAGGTTAGGTATCAGGTCAGATCGAAGCCCATGCCAGCTCGTGACAACCAATTACGTGATATGGTGTTGAAATTATCCAAACACACATCAATTTGAATGTAATACTTTGAATTTTTTTATAAAAATTAAGAACTACCCTTTCAATTACAATTATTTATAATCACTGGGTAGTGTCTGATTTAAATTAGTAGGCTGGATCTGTATACTTCCACTATAGACAGTCGTCTCCTTATTGATAACATTATTTGTAACACCAATAAATTCTTCCACCTGTTGAGACAACTAATTGATGTCATAGTGTTGTTTAGTTATTCAACTAACAGTTTATTATAATGGGTAATTTCACATTAGAAATAAAAAAACTTTTTACTTCTTCAAATAAGAATATGATAATATACACGTATTCTTCTTCTTTGTTTCCTCTTCAGTGAAAAACTAACATTACTAAATAAAATTCTTCCAATATTGATAAAATCAAAAAAAAAACCCTTAATGATTAACAAAAAATAAAGACAATATCAAAACCAAATCTTAATAATTAAATTACTTTTTAGTTAGAATTATATACTTCAAAATAGAATTATTATCCCAAAATTCATCTTTAATACAAATGATAGACACTAAATAATGATTGGAACCCCACTCTCTTTTATTCCATCCCTTCACTTCACACAATTGAAACTACATGTAACCACTTCTTATTAGTGTAAAACCCTAGAACGTGTATTGAATATTATTCGTAAAATTTTATTTCTATCATAAAATTGATTTTTGGAATCTCAATGATTGTTGATGTGTATGATGATCACATGTATTTTCTCATTCATCCTTCATGAAGATACAAATTTTTTGTCTTACATGAACTATTTTGTTCATCTTTCTACCGATTTTATGTCCAGGTTCACCACCTCCTTCACTCAATTCACACAATGTACACTTCATTTTCAACTCATCTTCCTTAAAAAACAATCTCTTTACAAAAGAACCATGTTCTTAGGTGTCAAAATATATTTATAAAAAATATTGGAAATACATATAATAACTGTCATATGAAAACTGAAACATGTATATGATTTTTCCTTCTTCCTTAAAAATATATGATCTTAGGTGTGTGTCTGGTTCTTCTCCCCAATGTAAATATGCAAAATATGTGAGATATTATATTACTATATGGGTCCATAGATATTATTAAAATAAGATAGATTTTCATAAAATGTTTATTTATGAATCAATTCCTGGGTGATAAACTAAAGTGAGGTCTCATGGTTCTCAATCAATCTTTATTCACCCAACTCAAAGGGAGTGTATCATGTATACATTGTTTTGTGCAACAAATGTTTCATTTAGTTTTTTGTCATTGTGGCAGTGTTTAATTCCACATATTATAAGATTTTATACGTATAAAGCGTACCTGATTGTGAAAAAATTGTGTTTTTGAGACCCAAATCAAGTGTTCAAAGACCTTCTTCATGGAACAAACTATTGCCAAAAGAGGTACATGAAACTCCTTTTCACAAATAGACATGCACTATTATCCACTAATTTGTCTTCTCAATATGATCATGGTTCTTCTTTGGGTTCTCATAATAATAATTTAGATACTCAATATTTACCACTAGTAATAAATCTCTTGTGAAGTATAATAATGGATCAACCTTCAATAGGCTAGGTTCCTCTTTTTTATTAGGGAGGTTCATCATTCCATTATACAACCTATGTTTCAATTTTCAATCCATTTTGATGACTCATTCATGATCTAAATATATCCACATAGAATTTAATAAATATATATTAAATGAGATGAAATATGATGTAATTTTTCCTTAGTGGGACTTGACATCAACTTTATGGTCATATTCACATGTTTCATGTAGTCATAAACACCTGAAATTCAAAATATAGGACTAATCAATGATTATAAAACATTTTAATGACCTCATGAAACATTGATTTTTGTTTCTCAAAATCATCTTCATATAGATCATTCAACTAAATTTTCATGATACATTGGATCATGTTATATTTTCCAAAATGATCAATTTTCACAATCATGGTGGAATATTTCTTTTACTTGACTTTGAAATCAATTCCTGGTATAATCACCAATGATGGTCGATCATTGAAATTCATGAGAAAAGAAGATCTCATGTTGGGAGTAAGAAAATGAAATCATGGAAGCTTGGTGATCATCCTATCATGATAAAATTAATAGATGTGTTTTTTACATATAATTTTAATATGAGTGAATTGTACAACATGGTTCACATAGCACATTAGAACTACACTCTTTCTGAAAATCACTGTTGTATCATATCATGGAAGCATAACATAGGGCTGGTTCTTGGGTAAATACCTTGATACACTGCACCTCATGACCACATGGGCCCTTCCACACGTAGTCTATATGAATCCCTATGGTCTTTATACCACTATATGCACGCCTTGGGTGTGTTCACTATAGTCATTATGGACATGCAAATTGAGGTAAAATACATGGCCTTATTATCCTCTACCTATTCTTGGTGGCATGATTTGACCTCTCGTGGAAGTGGTTGAAGTTTAGTTACCATGTTTCCCTTCGTAGAGGCTCTCTTGGTTACTAATTATGGTTTTCCAATTATTTAATAAACCCCATAATATTTCTTAGTTAAATAACCAGGAATATAATGGAATTCAACATCAAACACATGGACCCATTTATACATTAATATTTCTAATTATATATTTCAAGGAATTACCAACTCTTATTCATCCAAAAATGGATGGAACTTTAATGATATTCATTTTTATAGAAAAATTTTCACCATTTACACATGTAAATTCAATATAGAATGAGTTTAGCAATCGTCAAATATACTAAGAAAATTTTTGATGCTTCACATCCATTGTCATTTACTGAATCTAGAATAATTCTCTAGGCATCACCTTTAAAACTCATTGTTTCATAACCGTTTATATGTTTGATAAGATTATAATAATTGAAAAACTCCATTCCTTTCATCTATATTCAGTAATCCAGGATATTCTTAGATTCTCCACTTCCACCAACATCTTAATTTCAACTTCTTTCAGTATATTAACATCGATGAAATAGTTATATCATTGATCAAAATTGAAACCCATTATCAAACATTGAAAACAATCATGCACAAAGTCATCTGTTTACAAAGAGTTTAATGTTTTAATAAATGCATAATCCTAAATCTACCAACTCTAGGAATATTTTTCACTAAAGAAGAATAATGTGTATAATTTTATCTTAGGAAGCTCACTAGTATTTTAGAAAATAATAATGGAAAATTAAATGTTAGGTTTCATTAAATAATTTAATTATTATTGATTTATTAATGTGAATGAAATACACATACCTCCGTAAGTCTTCCTCATCCTCCATGTTTTTCTTTTAAATAGTTGATTGTAATATTATTTTATATATTTAACAACCCTTATCTTTATTAAACACGTAATAATGATTTATATTTTAAAAATGCACATAATAGAACCCATAAGATCGAAATGTCTAGTGTTTTTGGGTCTTGGGAACATTACCTGAAAATATAACATATAAAATCAAACATCTTTATTGAAAACATTTTTTACATGACCACAACAATTCTTCATACTAAACATTGCATTGGATAACCTGAGGACATACCTAAGAAAAGGGTGTGCAATAAATCCCAGTAAGTGAGTAAACAAGGAATAAAATGAATAATACAATACATGTTATTTAATAGGAATATAAATGGAGAATAAGAGAAACCGGAATATAAATGAATGATATATCATGGTTATCATAACATGGAAATGTGGAAACGACATACAACTTGATATTTAGATGAGCCAAGGATCATTGCACATGGATTAGCATGAGTAAACCCTCATTTCCCATGAATTATAATTATTAAACCCTCATTTCACATGTATTATCTTGAGAAAACCCTCATTGAACAAGGAATACAATTATAATAAACATTACCCAATGCACTCGAGTAATATCAAGGTGCACCCTTCATAAACATTTCATTTAATGAATAAGTGTGCCACATGGATCATACAACATTGAATCATTCAACATCATAATTTATTCCATGATAAATGAATTTTTAATACATACATGTATGTACCCTTAAATATGAATATATTCATATTGGGCAATAACCTCGATTGGTAAATGTTTATGGTATTTACAACACACTATTTTTTGTTTGGAAAATCAGGGTTCAATTTCGGCAACATAACATCATGACATAAAAATTCATAAAAAAGGTTGATGATAATTAAAGGATTCTATAATAATATGTACATGAAATTTATAGTGTTTGTTTTATATAAATACATTTCCCAATATATAGAATTTGGAAATATAAGGAGTAACATAATAAAGAAACATGAAGAAAAAGGAGAAATGGAATAACTCTTATGGAATTTTGGCATTTTAATGGGTGTTAGTGGGATGGATTAATGAGAGATAAATAGGTCACTCATCATTAAAAAAATAAGTATAGATGTATTGGGGAGGTGAAAATTCATACCCCAAAATTTTAAATTGTAAAATAAAAAGGATATATCAATATAAAGAATCATAGAATAAAATGAGGAAGGGAGAAATCCCTTACTTGAGTGTGTGACATCAAGAGGTTGTAGATGGTCTTATTGAAATCTTGGGTCACAAAATGAGGTTTATAGAGATACAAGGGAAGAGTAGGGACCTTCATTAAAGATCTTGTATTAATATAGGTGGGAGCATGGGTGGGTTTATATTGGAAATGAGAGGGATGTTCTTTAATATTTCAGAGACTTAGGTTTTTGGATCTATATAATAAAATATTCAAAACAAAAATTCTTCCCATGGATATGCCCTTGTTTTTTGAAAAAACAGTGGAACATATTTTTTTATAAGTACAATGTCCTAAAATATTAAAATAATAGGCTTTCTTACGTGGAGATAATTCACACTCTCAAGGAAAACATTTGAAAATGTTAAAATATTTTACAAGTCTTGGAGGGTCCACTAAGGCATTGTGAAATTAATCAAAAAATGTTAAATTAAATTATATTAAATTTTAAAGATATATTCGCCTTTTATTTATTTTATAGTATGTTATTACATCACTATTGGTTCAATATGATATCATAAAATACCATATAAAATTAAAAGTTGTTTAATGTGTTACCAAAAATTTTATTGTATCAAAAAATTATGAAAAAATCACGGTTGGATAATTTTGACCTCCTAATTCAAAAAACAATATTCATTTTATCTAAATAATTTTCCAAATATATGAATTTTCACTTTTAAAACCAAAAAATAAAATTATTGGAAATTAATGGGTTTTGACAAAATCAAATTTTAAACCTTAATAAAAATTACAATTGTATTGTTAAAATTTATATGATCATTTATATTTAATAAAAGGTAATTTAGTAATATTATTTTATTAAAATAATATTTAATTCAAAAAAAAATTAATTCCTCAAAATAGATTTGTTTTTTGAATTTAAATATTAACTAAATATACTATTTATGGTTTTAAAGGTATCAACAATAAAATGAATGCATATAAATTATTATATTCAAAAATAACAAACATAATAATAATGCTACGGTCTTTTACATATTACTTTATTAAACAAGTATGTTTCTTAAAAGTATGTTGTGCGATGCTGGGGCCTTCTTCGGGCCGTTCGTTGAACATGGTTTGGACTATGATCTCTATGACATTGAATTTCTCCCATAAACGGTTCCTCTTATGCTTAAGTTGTTGGATCCTGACATAGGATTCGGCTAAGTAAAATCCAAAAAATTCTATATCCATACAAATTTTCAATAAATGGGATAAAAAGGGAAGCATCCTACTGGTCAAGGAAATGACTTCATATTATGTATATTGAAAGGATTTTAAAACCCTATATATATACTATTCATGTGATAGTTGTTAAACAGATATATTATCAATGATAGTCATACTAAATGGTTATTTAAACTAAAAAAAGGTGAATGTGTTTTATATATCAATAAGTAATTTAATTAAATAAAAATGGTAATTTTATTCATGAATGTTGAGGTTGTTACATCATTCACCCTTCAGAAATTTCCCTTTTCCAGACTAAACTAGATGTGGGTAACTCTGCCTCATCACTTCCTCTAGTTCCCATGTTGCTTTTTTAGACTTCAGGTTTATAAAAATCACTTCGACGTAGGGAATTGACTTATTTTATAGAACTATCTTCCAATGATCTAATATCTTCACCAGCTTCTCTTCATAATAGAGGCTATTCTGCAATGGTACCACCTCTGGATTGAATAAATGCAATGGTTCAAGTGTGTACATCCTCAAGAGTGATACATGGAACACTTCATGTACTTTAGATAGGATTGGTAGAAGTTCTGGTCGATATGCCATTTCTCAAATGTGATCAAGGATCTCAAAAGTGCTGATGTATCTTTGACTATGCATTCCCTTCTTAACAAATCTCCTAACTCTATTCAACAAAGATATGCGGAGGAATACCATCTCTATAACATAACACTCTAGGTCTCCTTGATGATTATCAACATAGCTCCTTTGTCGACACTGAGAAGCTTTACTATGTTACTAGATGGTCATAAAATTCTCAACCATTTATTTGACCATTTATGGACCAAGGAGTTTTTCCTCCCCGACTTCATCCCAACAGGCTAGTGTTCTACTCCACTTCCAATAAAAGACATCATAAGGATCCATTTGGATGCTTGATTGGAAACTGTTATTTTAAGAGAACTCAAATAACAGACGATATTGATCTCATCCTCCTTTGAAGTCCATTAAAAATTCTCTCATCATGTCCTCAATTATATGGATAGTCCACTCAGATTGGCCATCAGTTTGGGGATGATATGTCGTACTAAATTTCAACTCAGCATTCAAAGCATTTTGGAGACTCTTCCAAGACATATCGGTGAATCATGGATCCAGATTGGATACCCCTAATATTGGTACTCCAGGAATTCATAAGACTTATTTCATGTATATTTATGACAGTTTATCCCATGAAATTCCTCCCAAATTGAAATGAAGTGTGATGTCTTTGTAAGATGATCCAAAACAACCCAGATAACATGGTTTTCTTTAGTTGCTTTTGGTGGTCTGGTGAGAAAGTCCATGGTGATGTTATTCAATTTCCATGTTGGTATGGGTAGTGGTTGCATCATCCTCTTAGACTTCTCCATCTCAGTCTTCACATGATGACATACTAGGCACTTTTATGTATACTCAGTTTTCTTTTCCTTCATGTTATCCTACCAATAATGATCTCATGGATCCCTATACATCTTTATGTTTCCTAAGTGAATGGAAAAAATAGAACTATTTGGATCATCCAAAAAATTTCTTTAAATCTATATTTGATGGGACACATAGTCTTGAACCAAATTTCACAATTCCTTCTTCATTAAAATTAGACTCTGAGGATTCCCCTTTTTTGATATTTTCCACTTTCTTCTAAACTCTTGCATCATCCTTTTGAGAATCTTATAACCTTTCTTAAAGATACGATTGAGAAATAATTTGTAAATGGATTGATTATGTTCCCTTATTTATTATTCCCAAGTCCATTGTCATCAAATCTAAGAAGATTTGAACCTTTTAAATTATCATCAATGAAATTTTTTCTAGATCCTTCCTATATAGAGAGTTTTCCAATTTATTCACTTTCCCAGGATGGTAGTGAATTAAGAAGTCATAGTCTTTCATCATCTCTAACCATCCTCCTTGTCACATGTTAAACTCTTTTTGTGTGAATATATACTGGATGACTTTTTTAACCATGTATGTTTCATACTCCTCCCCAAAGATGTTTTGTATACAAATTTTTATACGAATATTACTACATTCAACTTCAGATCTTTTTTTGGATTGTTTTTCTCATGGACATTAAATTACCTTGAATCCTAGGCAGTTAAATTTTTATTTTCCATCAACACACAGCCCAGAACCTTCGTCGAAGCATCAAAGAAAACCACAAAAAGTTACCCACATATTGGTAGTGTGAGTACAAGTGTAGTGATAAGACCCCTTTTCAACTACTTGAATCCATCCCCACATTCATTACTCAAATAAAAGATGACTCTCTTCTAATTTATCTTGGTAATAGGGTTTTACAATCATGAAAAATTTCTATGAAAATGGAGACTATATATAGATTACCCAAGGAATCTACAGATATCCATCCCAGATGTTGGCCTCAGTTATCCCTCAATTGCATTTTTCTTGAAGGGATCCATAGATATCCCATTCCATGAGATGATATGACCCAAAAAAGAAACCTCCTTTAACAAGAACTCACACATGATGTACTTTTCAAAGATATTATCCTTCTCCATATTCTATAGTACAATGCTTAGATGCTCCTCATGTACCTCCTTGGATTTAAGAAATATTAGAATATCATCTACAAATACTACCACATTTTTGTCGCGGTAATACCTAAATACTCTATTCATCAATTACATGAATATTTCTTGAGAATTAGTGAGACCAAAATGCATTACTATGAATTCATAGTTCTCTTATCATTTACAAAAAGTAGTCTTGGGGGTATCCACATTTTTCAGACATGGAATTATCTCGACCAAAAATTCAACTTGGAGATGTATTGTTCTCCAAAAATCTGATAAAAAAAGTCATAGATTCATGGAAGATGATACTTGTTCTTTATCGTGATTTTTTTTGAGATCATTATAATCAAGGAAATGTCCCATTGACCCATCGTTCTTTTAGAAAAATAAGACTAGTGAATCACCTGATGAAGCACTTGTGCATATAGACCCTTTATCTAGATTCTCTTGTAGATTTTTCTTTATCTTCTTAAGATGAACAAAAGAAATTCTATATGGAGTCTTGGATATTTCCAAATCACCAGGTATAAGATCTTTTGAGAATACACCACCTCTTCTAAGTGGAAGACTAATAAATTCCTCAGGAAACACATTATCAAATTACTTAAAAATAAGAATGTATTCAAAGATGGTTGATTCATTAGAATCAATCATATGATAATTAAACACATAATCATAGGGAAGTAATATACATGCTTGAAATGATGGGTCAAATGAAGGTTCATCCTCCTGATTGCACTGGTACAGAATTGGGGGTCGATTTTGTATATTAAGAGTGATTTCACTCTTATAGAAATTTATGTTGGCTCTATATATGTAAATAAAATCCATTCCAATAATTTCATCAAATTCCTCCTGAGGGAGTATGATCGGGTTTTTTAGGAATTTAAATCCATAAATTGTGAGAGGAGAGGTGTTATATTCATGGAATGCAATAATCTCTCAATTTTCCATACTCACAGACATCTCTACTTCCATGACTTGTGGGGGTGTTGCGAATTTTCTACTAAACTTTTAGGATATAAAATAATGTATATAATTATAATAATAAATTACATCATCTATTCATGAATGAATTACTAAATAAATGTCACCAGTTCATTGTTGGAATTTCATACAGTGGTAGTGTTGGAAAAAGCTCTCCCTTTCTGCATTGTAGGTTGTTGGTTCCCTCCAAATATCTTTGTCTTGGGGAACTAGTTTGGAAAATTCACTGGTTCTTTGAAGGTGAGGCAATGAACAATGCGTTGAGGGTCTAATGGGTATTCCTATCCTCTATCACAGTAGTAGTTTTTTATTTTCCACAATTAATGGCTAGATGTCATTCTCATCCATACTTAAATCATTTCCTCATCCCCTTTAGGAAATTTTTGCAATGCTTATTTCCACACCATTGGAAACTAGGGTGCTAAAATTTCATAACACAGTTAGATTTATCCATCAGGCCAACAAAATTAAATTCCACATTACAATTATTTTCCCAATGATACCCCTGAATTTTGATAATCTCAATTTTTAATTTGAGGTCACATTGGACAATTTTCTCGTATCTTTCAATGTCACAGATCACTATGTCTTTTGGTAGGATATGTTTTATCCCACCAAAGAAGCCGCCTATATTGTGTTCCGGTGTAACTAAAGAGATGAAGGCATATCATGAAATCCTTTTGATGGTTTACTCGTATGCTCTGATGGATTCGTCATCTTTTTTTATTAAGGTAATGTAAGTCCCTTTCCATCTTATGTCAGAGGGTTTGAGGAAAATATATATCAAAAAACATTTTTTCGAAATCCTTATATTCCAACACCTAGATCTCTTATTTAGTATTCCTATTATGGATAAATTTCCACCATTGATCAGCTTAACCCTCCATACGATAAGCATCCAGAAGAACCATTTCTTATTCATAAAATTGATTGAGGGAGAATAAATTCTCAATGGATTTGATCCATTATTCGGCGATTGAGGAATCATATGATCGATTGAAGCTATGAGGCCTTTGTGTCATGAAGTAATCAGTTGTGGATTGTTGTTTCATTGGTGGGGGGTGGATGATCTCTTTCACCAATGTTTCTATTCAATACTTGAGTTAATTGAGAGAGTATAATGAAAATTTTTTCCATTCCCGCTCCCATCAGATTGAATATCTCATTAGAACGTTCATCACATTGATCTTCACATTAGTTATTAGTTCGAGTCCTCTTGTAATTGGAAATTTTATGGAATAAAATGAATTTTAGGTGTAACACATAAAGGGTAATCCAATGACCATAATATATAACTTATAAATTACATTTATTTATTTACATTTTTAATTTATAAGATTCAATCTATGTTATCCATGATCTACTTCCCAATATATATTCATAGATGATTTTTGGTTTTCCCATTAATTATGGTTCATAATAAACTTATGTAATTACCAAATCATATCCCCCGAGTGTGTCAAACAAAGAGTTAAGTAAGGCCCATTTTCATGCACTAGTTTTCATTCGAGTCCAGCTCATATTGGTGTTTTTGGGTTTTACCCCTAGATAAATCAGTGCCAGAGCGACCTCTAATTGTTCGTATCAAAATAGAGATGTATGTATTTGATAAACTAGTTACTCTATATCAAAAAAAATTAGGGTTTTTTTTATTATACATAGTTTTATCCCTAAGGATTTCACTATTATTTTCTATTCATAATCACAAAATAACTAAACCAACCAATTAATACAAACTATTACAACCCTACTATTTATTACACCCATAAAAATTATTTATAATATAAACCTGCACTTAATACAACCTGAAATTCCAAGAGGTATTGTGTAATTGGGTATTAATAACATTACATGAAAACATGATACATAAAATAAAAAATAATTTCTGAAAACACATTTTACATGACCATAATATTCCATCATACTTAATATTGTGTGGGATAACATGAGGACATACATGAAAAAGGGTGAGCCGTAAAGCCCTATAAGGTAGTAAATAAGGATTAGAATGAATAATACAATAAATTATAATAAATTGGAATATCAATGGAGCATAATATAAACTTGAACATAATGGCATGATATTGTATTATTATCATAACATGGAAATGTTGTAATGACATACAATGTGATATTATCATGAGCCAAGGCTCATTTCACATGGATTAACCTGAGTAAGACCTCATTAGACATGAATTAGAATTAGTAAACCCACATTTTACATTTATTATCATGAGTAAACCTTCATTTCATATGGCGTATCATAATTCTAAACATTACCAAATGCATTGGATCGCTATTAGGGAACACCCTTCACAAATATTTCATTTCATGTATAAGTGTGCCCCATGGATCCTATAACATGGAATCATTGAAAATAACAATTTATTCCATGATAAAGGAATGTTTAATACATAAAATAATTTATCCTTAAATATGTTTATTTTAATAAAGGTGAATGCCCTTGATAGATAAATGGATTTGGGATTCACTACACAATGATTTTGGCTTGGAAAATCATGGTGCAATTTCGGCAGCATAATGTTGTGACCTAAAAATTCATAAAAAATATTTATGAGTGATAATGGGGTATCTAATAATATTTAAATGAATTTTAAATTAAGGGGGTAATATAGATACATGTCCCAACACATGGAATTTATAAATATATGGCATAACATAACAATGAAACCTGAAGAATGAGGAGAAATGTAATAACTCTTACGAAATTTCAGCATGGTAACAGGTGTTTGTAGGATAGATTAATGAGAGGTATATAGGTCTGTTATCATAAAAACATAACAGTATAAGTATGTAAGATGTTCTAAATCATAATCAAACATTCGTAATTGAAAAATTAAAAGGGTATATCAATACAAATAAAATGGAAAAAAAAGAAGATAGGAAGAAATATTTTACTTGTGTATGTGACTTCAAGAGTATGAGGTGGGGATTATTGAAAGCTTGGGGAGTTGAGGGAGGTTTCTAGATAGAGGACGAAAGATTAGGGACATTATCCAAGGATTTTAAGTGAAGAGAAGTCGGAGATTGGGTGGGTTTATATAGAAAATGATAGAGAAATACTTCAATATTTTACAAACCTAGGTTTGGAATCTATATAATTAAATATTAAAAACCACAAACCATCCAATAGTTTTTCCCAAAGTTTCTTCCAATGTTGAGTGCAAAACATTACTTTATAATGAAAATGAACGAAAATATTAAAATACTTTTCTTTCTTATGTAGATGTGAGACAAACTCTCAATGAAATCATTTTAAAATGTTTTAATATTTTACAAGCCTTGGAGGGTCCACTTAGGCATTGTAAAATTACTCAAACAAATATAATGTCACATTATTTTAAATAAAAAAACAAATATTAGGGAAATATTCCTTTTATAGTATTTTATTACATCACTATTGGTTTTGTATAATGTCATAAAACACACTATATTTATATGATATTTAATTTTGTCCAAAAAACTCGATTATGTCAGAAAATTATGAAAAATTTACCATTGGATAAATTCAACATCCTAATTCTAAAAAAATATTAATTTTATCTAAATAATTTTCTAAATATTTTAATTTTTACTTTTTAAATAAAAACAAACATTTATTAAAAGTTCATGGGTTTTCACAAAATAAGTTTTGAAACCTTAAAAAATTACAATTATATTAATAAAATATGATCATTTATTTCTAATAAAATTTAATTCAGTTATAATAATTTATTAAAATATTATTTAATTCAAAAAATTCATAAATTCTTCAGAATAAATTTATTAATTGAATTTAAATATTCACTAAAAAACTATTTGTGCATTAAAAAGTAACAATAATAAAACGAACGTATATTATTTATATATATAAAATAATAATACACATAATAATAATTATATGGTCCTGTTAAAAAATAATTTATTAAATCAACATATTCCCTAAGAGTATGGTGTGTGATGGTGGGGATTTTTTGGGTTATTCAGTAAACATGGTTTGGTCTATGATCTCGATGAGCTTGAATATCTCTTGTAAACGGTTTCACTCATGCTTAAGTTGTTGGACCTTGGATTGGTCTTAGTCTTAGGAAAATCCCATAAATGCTATCTCCCTTGAAATATATGATAAATAGGCTTCAAAGGGAACTATATTACTGTTATTGTCCATCACGTCCTTTTTCTATGTTAAAAGGATTTGTTAAAACCATATATATATATATAAGTCATGTGATTATAGTTCAACAGATATATTATAAATGTTAATCATACATAATGGTTATCTAAACCCAAAAAAGTTTATTTGTATTCTATATATATTTGAAATTTAATTAAATAAAATAAAGGGATTTTTATTCCTGAATTTTTTGGACGTTACAATGTACCTTTATATTTTTTGGTATGTGAATATCTAATATAAAAAATAAAAAATATCCAAGTAAAGAAACAAATATTTTCAATACATCTGTAGCATAAAAAAATAATTTTAGGATCATTAAACAAAAAATATGTATCTTAATCATTTAAATAAATATATTAATAAAATATTTTTAGAAATGGTCAAATGTATTAAATTTCAATGTTACATTTACATAAAACTATACTAAAGTGTCTGAATTTCAACAATACATACTGATGATAATATTTTCAATCAAAAATTGTTTAACCAGAATTATTATATTTAAATTTTAATAAGAAAAATTTTTAAAATGAACAATATATATATTTAAGCATAAAATTTATAAAATATATTATTTACATGTGTAATGTTTTAAAAAATAACATATATTTATTTGGAATTCACTATGAAAACATTATCATCAGTTTTATCATCATGAAATCATTTAATAGTTGATAGAACATCACACAAATCCATATCAGCATCATTATCCTTATCACGTCAACAAATTAATCACACATTAAAAAGGATAGACCACTAATCATTTGATGGTTCAGTAACATAAAATAACTTATTTTAAAGGGTTTCCATTATATATTTTTCCTCTTTTCAGCTTAATATTTTTAAATAAATGAGTGTAAAAATATAATCATTATATTTGATAACACTATTACTATCAATAAAGTTATACCTAAAACACTGTTACTTACGAATTAGTATAATAATTTTCCCTCATAACTTAAATTACTCTAAAATATGAAATTGATAATGAAATTAGGGTTTTATATTTTTTACTCTAAAAAATTCAGGGCTTCAGTGATAAAAGTTATCCCTCTATTTTTAATGGTACTGTTTTCATCTTTAATTGTTTTAAAAAAAATGTCACAATTAATATCAAAATTAGACTATATGGTCCCATAAAGGTGTGGTCTCCCTTATAACCATTTCAATACTTCAAATGGAATAAAATCATTTTTTTAATTTATCTTTAAACCATGAATCAAATATCAGTATATACACAATCCTCATCCAATTTTCATTTCTATTTCGATATCATACCTTCAATCTAGCTATATTTTATCATTTATATATATATGGTTGAAACTCATCTATAATGTTAAAATATTAAAAATGTTCATGTATCTCTTCATTATGTGGAATTAAAACTCAATTTTATAAATGAATCCCTCTTATTTAACCGTGAAATATAATATTTTTAGATGTACATAGTCCAATGTGATCCACCTCATATAAAAAAATTTGTAGAAAAGTCAACCAACATTTATGAAATATTTTTTTTTAATAATATATGCCTCTAGTAAAAGATTTTATTTAACATATCCATTTAAAATATTCATATATCAATCAAAAGGATACGACCAATATATAAAATAAAGTTCATATATTCATATCTCATACTCAAAATAAATCACTAGGTGATCCATTATATCAAAAAAAACAAGAGGAAATGCATTAATACTTTACAAAGTATGATGGAATCTTTATTATATAAAACATATAAAAATTTTGGATCCTTGGTGTTTCTAAAAATACATTTTAAAAATTAACATAATTGTATCATTTTCCTTCTGAATGGTTTCAGTAATAAGCCACATATATTTCATCAATACATTTTATTTATGTTATTTTAGACCTATTAATTTCAAATGCTTCAATTGAAAAAAATTCTTTACCTTTCAATTCCTATTAGGTAGAATAATTCCATGTATAATTTGAAAAAAAATTCAACTTCTCACTCCTTAAAAATGTTAAACTAGATAGAAGCAAATATGTTCTACTTCTTTGCATAGTGAGTCTAAAAAATATATCATTATGGATATTAATTCCATTTTTAACGAAATACACATTTTTTTCATTCCTTTTGTAACACCCCAGGTAAATAAAGAATATTACATTTTTATATTTATCCATATTTGTGAGTAAAATATTAATATTACTTTAAAGGGGACGCTATGCTCGATGGCGTACCCAATACGGAACAATGAGTTTCTTGGGAATCTTGCATTGCACTCTAATAATAAAATGATATTATTTTAAATGGTAGTTAACTCCTAGCCGTTGTAATGGCAGGAATGAACATAACTAACTAAAAAATGATTATATATGTTTGTTAAATATTTTTACACTTTACAATAAATGTTAGAGGATAAAAAATGCGAATGAATCCATTTTTAAGCGTAAATATTCTAATATTAATTAAAAGGTCGAATAACCGTCTTTTGATGGAGAACCTCTTTTAAATCCACTTTTTCACAATTTTATGTGTTATATTTGAGTAAATAAAATTATTCTTTAGAATCAGGACATCAGAATTTACTTTGTGTAATTTTTTGGTATTTTCCCGATAAAGTTCATTTTCAATGAATAGTAAAAATTGTTGTATTTTAATTCGAAACCACTTTTTTATCTAATATATTTATATGATTAGATTACATTTTTAATTGGTTTTAAAGTTAAATTAGAATATATTTTTACCATTTAATCCAATTGTGGTCATTGGAATTAATTTCACTTTGAAATCGGACTTAAACTAGTCCCAATCTTTTGATACTTATTATCTCATAAAAACACGCTATTTTCTCTGACAGCAAGAATTAATTATTAAATTAATTAGGTCAACTTATATGTTTTGAATTTTTTAAAATAGACTTCATTTTTGAATTTGGAATATCAAATATATCTTAGGGTGAAGTTTTGGTATTTTTCTGAAAAACTTCAATTTTTGATGAATAGTGAAACCACTAAGTGGTAGTTAAAGAAACTGATTTTTCGTTTAAATGAAACTTTGCCACCTCTGTGTTTTGAATTTCAAAAATCTGACATACATGGTTGTAATTATGATGTAAAATGTGGTTCAATGGGATTAAAATAATTATTTGGTGAATAGTACCTTTTATGTTCTCAATCGTGATTAGAGGTAATTAGTGTAATTAAATGTAAAAATAATGTTTTAATAATGTGAAATGACCTAGAAACATGTCCTACCATCATTGGATGTGTCATGGTCGACCAATAAAATCCATGGGTCAACTTGGGGACTCCATGGAGCCACTTTGGTTGGAAAATGACATAAATAACTTTTTATTTATAGTTAAAATAAAAATGTCACAAGCATGAGATGTTTCACTAAAAAAAATTTTAAATGGGGTTATACAAGTCATATTTTTGACAATAAATATTCATTAGAAATATAAAAATATTTCCTACATCATGATATTTGTTTTATAATATTTATTCATTAAATAAATTAAATTATTTATGACATCATGATGATGCAGCGATTACCTCATTATTTAACGATTTAAATAAAATAAAAAGATAATGTAAAAACTAAAACCTACACCTGTCAAAAACCTATTGGATGGGTATATTTCGAACCATTATCACATTATCCTTGAATTATATTAATGTGGGACCTTTTAAATCCGAAACTCATTTTCGAATAAAGTAACATTTCTTTACTTTCCAAGAGTGCCCCTCCTCTCCTCTTATAAATGGCCCCCACCTCTACCTACTTACCCACAATTTAATAGCCTTTGGCTCGGCCAACCCCTGCCCATTTTGTCTCTCCACTTCCATCTCTTACTCCTTGATTCCTCACTTTGGGCAGCAGTCTTCCCAAGGAAGCCTTTGAGCTCAAACCAAAGGGAGTTATCCGATTTTAAGGTAATGTCTTCACTTGTGTTATTTTGTTTTATTTTGCTTCTCCAACCCCCTAAACTCTTTTTATTAATTTATTTTGTAACAACACAAGTATCTTCCATATACTAGGATGTTTTTATAAGAAGTATTTGAGCTACTCTTACACACATCTACAAATAATGGTTAAATAACATACTGTTTCCGTGGATGGCGAATTTCTGCCTCCCGAAACGATGATTGTTCAACATTATTTTAACACCTTCAAAGGTGGCCATTAAGATGACAATATATTTATATACGATATATAATATGTTTATGTTTTCCTTAAGATTATGTATTTTTCATTTTGGTCATACCTTTATGGTTTCCATTATGGGTAAACACGATAATTTCATTTTAGGAAGTGCGGACTACCGCCCCCTCAAAGTGATTTGATTCGTTAATGCCATATGTGGGATGTATAAAGGATTTATTTAATGTTATTATATATGATGTATGTTAGATATAAATGATGAATATAATTATGGAATTAAAATATATATACCTCTCATTTAGTTTTAATTCCATTAATATGACATAGAAATGAAAGTAGTGTTCATGCGTACGTACGATTTACCGTCTCCATGAACGGTGCATTTCATTTCTTACCTCTAAATGATTATGTAATATTATAAATACATGTATATTCTGGATATTTATTATATATATGATATCCAAATCATTAATATAATTCTGGTTATAATGAACTTTTGACCACACGAACAACATGTAATTGTAAGAAGTCCACTTTCAAATTAAGAACCAATTATCGAAAAAACAAACATTATTAACATAAATGATTACATAATGTTTATAACATGGCAATAAGTGATATAAAAGGAATAATGAACTTGAAAAAGGTTCTTAAGAAAGTAGAAATTAACTCATGTTTATTATTCAGGATGTTAAAGACCGATCGAGTCAAGTTAGACCCGAGGTAAGGGATCCTAGTCCTCTCTTTCTTTTTAAGTACACTCTTTTATGTTATTCCTTTTATGCTCATATATCTTGTGATTGGGATGTTATTTTATATTAATCTTACTATAAGTTTTATGTTCATATGATGAGAGATCCTATTCTCTCTCATCAATCCATTTTGGAAGTCTTGAGTGGCGTCGTTAGGCTGCCGAATTTTCGTAAGAGGTCTAACCTCTCTCTTTCTTTTTAAGTACTCTCCTTTATGTCACTTATTTTAAGCTCCTATTTGTTATTATGGGGGATGTTCTTTTATATTCCTCTTTATGTAAATTTTATTGTAATATTATGAGAGACCCTATTTGATCTCATCAATCCATTTTTGGATGTTTTATGTGGCGTCGTTAGGCTGCCGAGTTTTCGAAAGAGATTTTTGATCTCACTTTTATTCCCGTGAGATTTATGCAACATTTGCCACAATTTCCATTGAGTGGTGTATGTACTGACCATTATTTTACTCATTGTGTAATATACATTCATTTATGAGTATTTACATCAATTTTGTATTTTCCATCTTTCACAGGGTGTATGTTTCCAAAGATACCCATATCGGTAAGGGAACCTTTCACCCTCCTCTTTTTAAAAGACTTCCTTTGTTATGTCTTTTAATTCACATAAAATTATGTTGGGATATGTTCTTATATATCCTCAGTGATTTTAATTTTATGTCCAAGTGATGAGATACCCTTTTTATCTCTCATCAACTCATTTTATGAATTTTGTAGTGACGTTGTTAGTGTGTCAAATTTTTTGCAAGGGAACTTCTTAACCCAATTTTGATTCCTTGGGATAAGCTTGTACTCCTTGAATATGTCGTTCTATGAATATGTGTGAATAACCTCTGATTGTTTTAAACTTAATATCCACTTATATTTGGGGTATTAGTTTGTCACACATAATTATGTAATTGATTTATCCTTAATCCAATGATAATGTCTTTGTATGGGACTTAATCTCAATATCCTTTCATTGAGGCATATTTAGTTTTATACAAAACCTTCTTTTATACGGTGTATAAACACCTTTGACATTTACGTTTATCTGAAAGGAATATTTTTTATACGAAGCATTTTACTAAATGAAAAAAGGGAATGTTTTTGTCGTACGTATGCGGCGACAACGACTTCCCCACCGTCGTGGCAATTATTTGAGTTTTGGCTTCCTCTACAAGCCATACCTTTTTTTAAAAGAAAAATAAATACCATGTTTTACTTTTCTTTTATTTTGGTATTGAAAATGGTTTTCATACTTTTTTTATATCAATGTGTTGTATTGATACCTTGTCATTGAAAAGTGGAAATGTTATGTTTCCTTTATACATGTTTTATGTGATACGATTATGTTATGGTTCTTGGGCATTATTATGAAGATGGGTGGTTCCGTGATAAACTAAGGGCAGGTGAGCCTGATATAGCTCTCCAATGCATTGGGTAACGCGAAGGGGTTAAACGTTAAGGTTTCTCCAAAGAAATTTAGGGAATATACTGTGATGGGTATTCCAAACGTAACCAAGAGGGTTACTCCATATGTAAGAATGTTATGAATTCCTCAAGTTACCTTTATGTATTATGATTTCTATGATTTATTCATGATTTTATGAGGTTTGTGAAAGTGCTTATGTTTTATGGGTAAAGTATGATTTCATTCTTATGTATACATGTACTCATGTTTCCATTCCATATTTTTATATCCTTTACTGAGCTTTTTATGCTCATCCCAAGTTTTTGAAATGTTTTTCACAGGTCAAGGGAAAGGTACATGATATGATTATAGTGTCAAGGAAGTGTCAAGAAAGAATCCATGTTTTATTTTAAATATGTTTCTGTTGATGGGAAAAATGAATACTATCTTTTATGTAACCACTTTGTTTAAATGTGGAATGTAATGCAAGTTTTATGATCTAATTCTCTAAAACTCTAAAACTGAAAAGATCCTCAATGTGTAATCTTGTAATAACTTAAGATTAAGTATGGTTTAAGGCTGGGGCCTTATACCTTTTTTGTTTAAAATTTTTCCTATCAACCTATCACTTATTTTTTTAGAAGATACATAACACCCATGTTATTTTTTGCTTATAGGGTTTCTAAATTAAGATTTACCATTTTATTCCTTGATTTTTTAATGACTATTATGTCTTATAATTCCACATCAAAAATAATTATTCTTCAAATTATCATAATATTATTCAACTAAAAATGGTTTTTTGTTAATGTTATACTTTTTTAATCTATTAAATTACCTTTTCAATCTTCATAAATGATAATCCATTCAAAAAAACATTTAATTTCCCTTATATACAATTTTACTTCATTTTAAATTTAATAATATGAAGTTACATCTAGAAAAATTTTACAAGATTTATGTCTAATAACATTGTGTCCAGATACATTTCCTTATATTTGAAATTCATTTGTAGTAAATATTTTCATATAATTCAAATGAATATATTATTTATTGTATACATCAAAAATTATAACACTTGCCTCCCATATAATTTTCATAACATTAACAAATGGTGAAAGATACACATTAATATCATATCCTAGCTGTTATGGTTTAGAAGTAGTCAAGCTCAACCAAACATATGTTTTAATCAAATGTATCTTTTTGGATATATAGTAAACTACCATCATAATATTCAATGAACAATTTAGGATACTACATTCTGTATATTAATTCAATCCATCATGTATAATCACATTATATGAATTTTATCTTGACATATGAATTTAATTTTTTTTATCTAATATCTTCTATTGTGCGGTTGAAATAGTGAGAAATATGTTTCTATCAGAGATATGGTCATTTTTATGTAATCTTAGAGAAATTTCATAATTTGAAATATAAAATAGGCACTTAAAATGATGAATTATTGGAAGATATTAAATTTCATTAGGGGGGGAATTTGATCTTATACATGAGAATTCATCAGATTTTAATTATATGTATTTATTAAAATATGATGTCCCACATTTAGGAAATTCTAATAATCATTCAAAAACCATCTTGTACAGCACATTGAGTTTTGAGAAATCTAGTATCATTTTATACCTCTATATTATTGGGCATAATATTTTATTTCAATTATAATTTTAATCTTTAATCTTATTTCCATTAAAAAGTATCAATATTAATATTTCAATTAATTTAGTTAAAATATTATCCTTCCGATAAATTTTTATTTCAATTTACAAATCCCAATACTTATGTTAACACAAGAAATTTAGTCCAACCTAATAATAGATTAGTCTCATCATCTGTATAAAAGAAGTTAATAGTTACTATTATCTTAATGGTTTCAATGCCTATATCATGTATTATTTGTTGAATAAGGGCCTAAGTATCTGACTGAATATGCCTATCAATAATAGACGTTCAGTTTTCTATCATTTCACCATGATATATCAAACCTATAAAATTATGATTAAAACTAAATCAAAGAAGTTGGTGTTTGATTTATATGGAATTTATATTTCTCATATTCAATAAATAATCATACAATAATAAAATATCATATCATTTTTCTATTATAATTTTAAAAATTTCATGAAATCGTCAAATACTTTTCAAATTCATCAGTGGTTATTTTTATATTATTCCAATTATGAACCAATAATTATCTATGATTATAATATTAATGTTTAATATCATAAAAATTATAACGTTTTACAAATCTATATAAATAACTAAATTTAAAACATTAAAACACATAATAAAAATAATAAATTTACCATATATTGATAAATATTTAATCATAGAAAACAATATTAAAAATGATATTAAATTTTATTATTCATGGACCATAGATGTGTTTCATAATAAAAAGAGTGTGATTAAAAGTAATTTTATTTGAAAAAATGATATAATAATCTTTGATATTAAATAAATATCTAAATATTAAAATATCTACCCATTGTTATCTAAATATCAATTATCAGGATGATCTAAAGATACATAATATAAAAATAACATAATCAATCATAAAATATTTATTCTTCATTATCAATTATAAATAACTTTAACTATAAAAAATTTATGATAAAAAATTTCTACATGTTAACATTTATAAATACCAAAAATTAAAATTAAAAATATACAATAACATAAAGAAAAACAATTTATATTCACAATATAATTATAATCTCAAAATAATTATAACCATAATAATTTATAATTCATGAATATGTATATTTAAACAATTTATTTAATTAATATAATTTATACATAACAAATAATTAATAAATATTTAAATAAATTTTAAATAAAAAATAATGAGACTTATGTTTCAAATATACAACAATGAAATCAGGAATAGTGATTATTGAACTTCAGGTTGTAAGAAGTGAAATAATATGCTTCCAAATAAATATGATTTCTCATTATGGTGAAACATTAATATGATAAATATGATAAGGATCAGATAACTAAATGGGAGAGGAATCAATGGATAAAGAAAATGATTAAAATGATGTGAAAACATGTCAAATGAGGAAGATAGGGAATGATGAAACATGGTTGAGATTACTATGTCATAACTACTAAGGTTTTCAAAAAAAAAATATTAATGAATGAGGGGAAACCATGCGTATATGTTTTATTTTTAAAAGGGTTTTTATTAAATCTGATGTCAAGAGATATGAAAATTATTCAACATCAATTTAAAAAAAATTAAAATTTAATAGTAAAAAAACATTTGATATTATTTTTGAGTAAAAAATAACTTCAAATGTATATTAGGATGAGGTTCAAAGTTAGTTTCAATAAACCAACATTAAATGTCCCTTCATGTGCATTGAATGTTTTGTTTTGGAAAACCCAATGTTTAAATTATAATGTGAAGTAAAAAAAAAATTTAATAGTAAGTGTTGGTTCTGTGGGAGTCTAAATCACCCTAAATTTCCAAATCAATAAAATCCATCACTGGTATATCAATTCCAAAATAGAGAATTTTTTTTGGGAACCTTTGTTGTTTTTATGGATCTACATTACCAAGTTATAATGTTCTCTTCTAGGATTAGAAATGAATATTCTAACAACACCCACTACAAACATAATTTCAAGACTTGTACAAAGCATGGAATACAACATGATTCATACTATTGATGTGGAAGTAAAATTTTCCCTATATTCACGGAATTATATTATTTTAGGTGTCTTCTCCTTCCATGGATTTATATTTCAAGAAATAAGAGTGGTAATTGATTCCTCCATTCAATATCAATCCACCACTATATGGATATATTAAAATTGATTCAGGAAAATGATACATGTAGTTGGATCCTTAAAATATGTATCCCTAATAAATATTTTTATGAACCAATATCCTTCTTCATGATCCTTTTGGAAAATTAATTCTTTATCTCATCCACGATTTCCTATAATAGTCAAAAAATATGAATTTCATCAACATAGAAATGTATGATAGAGAATCTCCCATCATATAACAACTTATCATAATAGAATATATTGATATTTATATAAATTAACATGTTTAAATCTATAAATATTCTAATTTATTTTTCCACTACCATGGTGCTTACTTTTTACCAGAAAGGTTATGCTTGATCTTTCATATTAGATCCATATTCCATTTTTCCATGAAACCCTTTTGATACTCCATGTAAATGTATTTCTTTACAACTCCAATAAAGAATTTTATTTTAATATATAACTTCTTAACATGGTAAAATTTCATAGAAAATAGTTTTAGATCTATTTGAATAGTCATATTTTTAACAACTAGATAAAAGATTTTGGAAAAATATACACCTTCTAGTTTTTTTAAAACACTTAAATGAAATACATTACTTATACAATTTTCTTTCATCCACATAATAAATTAGCAAAAAAACTATTTCTTCTAAATTAATATTCCAATATAGGTTGTTTCAGTTTTTGTAATGTCCCTAAAACTAATCCAAAATTCAATTAATCTTATATTTCTAACTACAATTGACTAAATACATTCAAACTTGTAGCATCATCCTAACTATTATTTTCTCCATCATCTATGAGAAATGAAATAAATTAGTTTACTTATTTATATCTTTACATAGTGGTAAATCTTGGTAGACCTCAAAAATAGACATTATGACTTATCTCTTTGATAATAAACATTATTAAAAAAATATCCTTCAAGATTTGTAAACCATGATTCAAATATCCTTGATGATTTTGATACTTGTGGAATTGAAAAAATTATCATAACATGACTTCTATTAAAAATTAATTCCATAAATATAGGTGTTCTTTATACAATTAGAAACCATTAAATTTGTGTAAAAGCTAAAACTTATGTACTTCAATTAATTTAAACATAATCAGGTAGTAATACATTGATCTCATTGAAAACATTAATTTGGTTTAATCATTCCATAAGATTGATTGGTTGAAGATAACACTCAAACATATAAAAATATTCAATATTTTTTTATCACATTATAAAAATACATGTTTTTCATTATCATACCCTACAATGTACCACACTAAATAATTATCCTATAAATTTTCTATTTCATATGATTCATCCTGAATATATTATATTAAACCAAATAATTTTAGATGAGAAATGTCTATATTCATTTTGGACTAACATAATTTCAACAGTTTCCTTTCCAATATATATGATAGAATTTCTTTAACAAAGATGAACCAAAATTCATTGCATCATGAAAAATTATCATTTGAAAATCAAGAAAAGGAATTATTATCCTTTCCTTCTCAATTAATGTATATTTATCTTCTATGAGATTCTATATTATTATGGAACACTTATTTTGGTAGTCTAACAACAGAAACATTTATTCCAGGAAAACTTCCATATTTCTTTGATTTTTTTATTCCCCTATGTTTTATAACTAAAAACATTATAGTTTACTTACTCTCTCCGTTTTCCAAATGTCCCTCTATGAAATGAAGGTTACAAGAATAACATACTAGTGATTGGGAAATAACAACCACAACCATTATCTCTCATCATTAGTGATGGTCACTTAGTACAATGAAACTCTATAAGAATGGCCAATTCTTTCCTTGTTCATCCATATGAACCACTTCCATATTTAATCCATGGGTTCCTTACATTCCATTGAGAATGGATTATTTTACTACATCACAAGGATTAATTCTCTGTATGTTCTATACATAGTGCTTCCAATGTTAAAAATTAATTTAGTATAAAAGACATTCATTCCTTTCTCACAAATAAAACCAATATTTTTATTCCATATTATTGAGGAAATTAATATTCCCTTACGATCCTATCCTTACAAATCTCCCATCATGTATAATGTTTTGTTTTTCACTCCTTTGGACACCACTAAGAAACCACATGAAATTATCCATTATCCACCCACAAAGGTATCATAGAAACCCAAATTTCCCTATGTCTCTATGTAATTATTACACCTCCATAACCTTGTTATGTGCCACATATAATTGAATTATAACAGTATTTTTATATTAATTATATAAAAATGTACCCCTCTCAAACTATCTTGGGAGTTTCATTGTTGAAAAGATGTAACTTTCCATATATTAGTGAAGTGTAATTTCTCATACTTCTTCTATTAGATGTTGTTTGAAAATAACCCCTAAATTCTATAATCCAAGTTAAAATACTATTAAAACACTAAAAAAAAGTCCAATTATATCTTCTAAAATTGGTCTTATTGATGCACTTCTTGAAATATATCTTCCCAAATTTACTCTTCTCCAATAGAAATCATTCTTCATACCGGCTTTATTCCCACGATACCAATATATGGGACCACCTTAATGTCGAATTCTTCATATTCTATTTCTTATTAACTTTTTTTTATTATGAATCTGTAATGGGAAAAAGCATCCCTCATATTAATTATTAAAAGAATTTTTTATAAATTCTAGGATATATTTTCACTGAATCTCCTCACTCCAAAATAAAAAATTATAATTATTCAAAAAGAAAGTCTATAAAACTATTTGAGTTACGCAGTATAGTATCCATCACATCTAATTATTATAATAAGGAATAATGTAAAAAAATAACTCTAGGTATATAAAATTATACTTTACCCACTATAATGTAATTTAGATTATATTTAAATAACTAATATTTTCATCTACTAGATTTCCTATATAAATTCTCAAACCGAACAGCCTCTATATTTACTCACTAATTTTAATGAGTTTGGATTACAGTACATGGCATAAAGAATATATGTGGGTTCAAAAGAGGTATTTACCTCCTAGATGTTATGTGAATCACTCTAGGCTGGTTACATCCTTATTATCTCAAGTTCATTCTTATATATAATGTATCTTTCTTATTTCATCATCACATCAATTTGGTTTTAAGTAAAAGGAATATCATGATCCTTATATAGTATAAAATAAAATATCTATATCTTATAATATCAAAAATATATCCCTTATATATTTTCCACCTATACCTCACCCTCATCCAATTCAATTTCCTTTGTAATTAATTAAATCACACAGAATTTGATATACATAATAGGGTTAGAGAAATGCTACATCAAATTAACATTCAAGTACAAATGAATAATAATTGTATATAACAAATCACTAAAAAACCATTCTTGGGATATGGATATACAGAAACACTATAACAAGACTCTGATAAAACTTATTAGGTCTAGAATATATCAAAAACAATTTATCCTCTAAAACATACCCTACCAAAAAAAATCTATGAAAACTAAATTGAAATGAAATCATGTAAATAATTTATCAAGGAAATAAATTTTAAATCACCCTAGAAAAAAATTATAGCATATATATATACAAGATGTTTAATATTAAATAAATAAATAAACAATTGAATAATACATTGTATTTATGTTCATTGAACTAGGTCTGAATCTGTAGAGGGAACAATGCAAGTAATTTTATTGAGAATGTGAAAAATTATTATAATATCGAACACTTTGTCAACAAATATACCCACTATGTGTCTAAAACTATATCACAACTAGTGAAACTAGTTCTACCACCTAAAAATCATTTTTCGGTTTATTGATAGTGGATATACTCACCCTAAGAATCCCATCACATGGAATGGGGTATAAATTTCATTGAATCATAATTCTAGTAACTACAATGGGATTCAAAATACTCTACCAATTATTCTGATGTAGAATTCTAAATAACCATTAAGTAATCCTAAAATATATTTTAAAAACATTTTGTATCTTTATAATTGACTCTTAGATAAGGGTATTGTATCTCCACATTTCCCCTTCAAAACTGCACAATGTTTTTCTGGATTTATCAACAGATGATTTCATTACTTATAGCCTACCTAAATCTAGACATCCAAACATCGTTCCTTCCACTAAAGCATCATCATTGAGTTTTAAAATTTATAATACCAAAATTACAGATTTATTATTTTCCAAATCTCAAAATTAAAATGGATTTTATATAGCAGAACTCAATAAAACAAAACTAAGTATTGGATAAATTATAAATCTAGTTTTATTTTTCCCCCAAAATTTTGATCTTAGTTAGTTATTGGTGGGTCATATGTGTGTATTATTTCATGATTGGATAAGGATTTCCTATTTTATTTAATGACTATGTATAATACAAAATTAATATATGGGTTTTTATGAGTGACTTAAAGTTAAAAAATGATTTAGTAGAGAAAAATTACATCATGTCCATCCCTAATCAATTATCCATAATAATTCTTGTGATGGAAAAATATTATGTAATATTTTCCTAGATCTATAAATTAGTATTCATATATTGACACTTTTAAGGGTCATATGTCTGTCCCTGCAATCTTTTTATCTTTTTAACACTCTATCTTTTTCATAATCCATGAACGAATAGTCTTAGCGAAGACATATATGATTTTTTTTCTTAGGTTTTCTTTTATAGATTTTTGACCTATTGATTTTATGCCACTAATTACTTGTAATCTCTAAAAATTCACTATACTTAAAAGGAATGAAAAAGAGAGTGCATACTTTAATTTTTTATATGGTTACCTTTGAAGTATTTAAATAAAATAATAATCATGTGTCTTTATTTTGGTTTTCTCGAGTCTTGATGGTAAAAACATTTCTGGTGTCAAAATACTAAGGTCATGCAACATTAAACAAAGTTTGTATTATGATTAAGGATATATAAATTTTATTAATTAATGCTTGTAATTTATGATCATATAATTTTGAGAAAGGTGTTGTTGAAGCTTAAGTCCATGATACATTATAATATGATTTTTTTATTATATAGTGGTAATGGTAATATTAAACAAATTTTAATGTTCAGAAAAAATATACAATAAGTTACCTAAAGGAAGAAATATGGCTTAATTTAGTATTATACTCCAAAAGACCAGGACCTGGTATAGTGTGTTCCTAATAGATTTATTAAACAAAAATACAAATGAGTCAGACAAATAGAAGATTATTACAAAACCGAGAGTGCATGACACCCAATTAATTTGTCTCCACCATTGAAGCACAGTAATCAGGGGCCATAAAGGACCACATCATATCTATATACAAAATATCCGGCTTATACATAGCATCAACCACTTGATTGGCTTCCCAATAAGCATATGAGACAACCAATTTTAAATTAGTTACCTTGCAGAGACATTCAACCCAATGACATAACACCCATAAGGGATCATTTCGCATTCATGATTCCCAGGAATGATTCGCAAGCTGGGAGTCGTATTCAATCCATAACATGTTCCAATTATATTGGACATCATACCTAACAGCATGAATTATCGCCCATAATTAAGCCTCGTAGGCAACCCCAATGTCAGTAAAGAGATGGAAGCACCTCTTGAAGTAACCATGATATGTTCAAAAGATGTCACCACATCTTGAATGTCCTGGAGCACCAAAAGCAGCACAATCCACATTGACCTTGAGCCATGGTCCGATCGGAGGTATCCGTCATATGTACTTAAGAACCTGGGGCTTCTGAGACTGTCCGAAACTCCAAACAGTCTACAAATCTACAATTCAGAAAAATAGTTATGAATTGTATCTGTTTGAATCTGTGAAGCAGCATGAACCTCTATATGGATCACTACCATACAACATTGAATAGGGACACACTTTTCATCGAAGAACAGGGTATTGCGATCAGCCGATGTGGCCGTGATCAGAGCTGCAATGGCCACAAGAAGTTGACTCCCAATCTGTGTACTACATCACACCTTAGACTTCCCTATTATCATATCATGAAGTAGCAGATTTTCATCAATTACAAACCCAAAAGGCTTCCAACATAATCCCAAATCCTCCTTACATTGGTTAATTCCACAAAAAGATACTGAGCATTCTCCTTGGCAGCCATGCATAGATAATAGGCCGATGAAGATTGAAAACCATCTCATTTGAGATGGTCATGAGTAGGCACCTTATTTTTCCATATTCTCCAAATTAAAAGGAAAATAGAATGCAGAATAAAATCATTCTAAAATTGTAAGGGCTAGGAAGGTGCATGGTCGGGCCCTCCACAAATCATCTGATAATAATTATTTCTCATTAAGTGCCCATTGTGGTTATGCCTCCGAATCACCGTGTCGAAATCCATGAAAGTGTAACTTTGATGTTCCAGCTCCACTATCCACAGAACAGTGCTGCTAGAACATTTCATGTTTGAAAGAAAATCATTTATGGAAAAATGACCTGCACCAGTGGGAACAACCCTACATTCTTGCGGAGGCCTCTCGAGCCATGTTCTACTTCAGCAATTGAGATGAGATTCCCAACAAACCAGCCACTTAGTGTCATCTCCAAGTTTAATGATATATTTCATGAGAGATTCCATAATTAATGATACATTATAATACTTATATTCATTAAGCAGCCTTCCTCTAAATATTTCTGTTAAAAAGTCACTAGACCCATCCTTAGAGATCAAACCCCATGTGAATTTCACAATAAGACCATCATTGAAAGTCCATATGTCCTTGACTCCAAGGCCTCCCAAATCAACTGGATTGATACACCCTTTCCAGGAAACAATGAAAACTTTCCTCTCATGAACTGACCCCGTCTAATTGATGTTTCGTATCATACTTTGTAGATCCTTGATGAGACACCTAGGCCACCAATGAGGTGAAAATTAATAAAAAAAACTTAGAGGTGATCACTGAGTTGACAAGGCATACCCTCTCAGCCATGGACATCACCTTCCATTTCTAACTATCTTGTTGATTCACAATGCTAGAGGTTATTCCAACCATATGTTGCTTCCTCGCCCTTCCTCAGAATAAGGGGACCCCAAGATAATTGAAGGGTAAAGATCCCTTTTTGACACCATGACATTTAATTATCATATTCTACTTACCAATCATTATTCCATTACCAAATACAATGATAGATTTGTCCTAACTGATTTCTTGACCAACCACCTATTCATAGTGTTCAAAGAGGGCCTTAATAGAAGGGATAGTTTTCCCTGAAGCTTGACCAAGAAATAGAATATCATCAGTATAAAACAAATGAGATGGAGAAAAGTCATTCCTCACAGCCTTTATTTTCTTGTAAAATCCAATTTGAGAAAGGTCATTAATGCATCGGCTGAGATAGTATTCAGCAATAGTAATGAGATGGCCAGAGAGCTGGTCACCATGCCATACACCCCTGGTGTAGGTAAAAATCCTATGGGAGTTCCAATGATAAGAATGGACAGCCTTGATGAGAAGAGAATATTACTAATTATCTTGATGAAATCATTGGAGAACCATACCTTTTGAGGAAATACATGAGGAAACACCATTTTAATGTGTCAAAAGAATTTGAGATGTCAATCATCATTGAAAATTTACTTGCCTTTGGATTTTTTCAAATAAGATTAATGCTATCTAAAACAGTGAAAAGATAGACCTGGATATTTCTCTCAGGAACAAATCCAAATTGGTTGGTAGTAATAATGTCACCAACCATTAGGCCCATTCTATTCATGAGTATCTTGCTTAATATCTTAGGGATTGTGTTTCGAAGGGAATTTGTCCTAATGTCCTTGATAACAAGGGAATTACACTTCTTGGGCAATAGAGCAATGAAGCATGAGTTCATCCCATACAACATGTAAGAATGAGTAAAGAAATCATTTATAGCTCAGGTAATGTCATCCTGCAAAACATCCCAGTAGTATATGAAGAACTTGTTAGTGAATACATATAGGCTAGGAGAGTTGTCCACATTTAGAGGGTGAAAATCTGCTCGAATTTACACTTTAATAGGGGGTAACAAGGTATTGATTATCATTCTCCTGAATTCCTGGGATTATGTTCCCAAAAATTTTGTGAGTGTTTTCATTCCCATAATCTCAATACAATCCTTCAAAGTATTCCACAACTGCCACAGAAATCTCACTCTCAAAAGTATATAGATGGCCATTGATACTACTTTCTTAATCCCATGATTGGGATATCTTCTCTTTAGGAAATCTATTGAAAAATTTAGAGTTCTTGTCTCCTTCTTTTAAACATCTGTCATTCAATTGATTTCTGTCTAACCTTTCCTGGATCAAAATTAAGTCATCCAGCTTGTTATGAGCTAGAATTTCCACTTGATATGAAGCAGACTATTACTGATTTTGAATTTGAATGTGGGAGAGATCTGAATTAATATCCTTGAAATTAGATTCTTGTTTAGAAAAATACTGTCTACTCCAGTGCATGAGAAGTGACTTAAGATACTTTAGCTTCTCAGCCAACCTCTATAGATGGATTCCAATGGGCTCAAGCTTCCAAGATTCCAACACAAGTTCCCTACATCCATGCTCCATAACCCACCCATTTTTGAACCGGAATGGGATGGGTCTCGACCATTCCAGTTGAGTATCAAGATCCACAACAAATATATTTTGATCAGAGTGATGCTTGGGTAATGTAAATTCAGAAATTCCATGAGTAGAACCTTTATTAGCCATTTGGACAAAACATCTATCAAGTTTGTTTCCATGTTTCCCATTCCAGGTGTGATGAAACCATGTGAATTCATCTCCAGAAAGTGGGACATCAAAAAGATTACACTGATGAAGTAAAATAGATAAGTCAAAGGCCACAATCTTATTGAAATTACTTCCAATTTTTTCCTCAGATTTCAGTACCACATTGAAATCTCAAGGATATATCCATTTCTGTTCCATCTACCCAGAAAATGCTTTGAGCTCCTCCAATAACTCCATTATCTTCATGTAGAGGATGGATGAACACAAAAAAGAGACTGAAAAATCATAATCTAATATGCTGCAAGAAATCAGAACACTCTGAGATATATTCACACAAGACTTGATTTGGATGTATTCAAGTCATAGCACCCACAAATGATCCATTTCAGATTCGTACAAATCATTGTACAGAAACTAGTACCTAATGGAACCCCTATTGAATACATTCCATATACTAAAAAGAAGCTTTAGTTTAGAAATACCAACAATCAAAGGCTTATGGGCCATGATAAAATGTCTAAGGGCTTTGGTCGTTCGGGAATTTCCCAACCCTTGACAGATCCAATAAAAAATATTCATTGTATATTGGAAATTCCATGTATCTGGGGACCACCCTTTGTCACAATTTTCAATTTCCCCTCCCATTTCTTCCCTCTACCCTTCTTTCCTTTCCCTTTTCGGTTGTCGTCTACCCCAGTGATCATGGGTGAGGCCACAAAATCCTTCCCCTCATAATCCTTCTATGAGGTATCTACAACATTCTTGATATTCTGAGCATGAGATGAGAGAGCATGTTCAAGGAGGAAAAACCCTATAGGAATAAGGTTCACATATTCATGAGATTCATTAGAGAGAGAGAATTCCCTAGTATCAGGAATACCAGCTGGGTCAGGTGGATGAGGGTCTTCAATGTTATCTGACCAAAAAACACCACTCAAGGGTAAAAACTAGTTCTGTGATTTTAGGTGAGAAGGGTCACTGCTCACTTGTGTTGTCCTTCAAGCAGCCATGGAGGAGAGTGTCTGCATGAACTCCCCCTTGGTCAGTTGCCGCCGAGGCCTTTCCATTCATGATTTCACCAGAATCATCATGAAGAATCAGGACATGTTATTCATCTTGCTCCAGTGGATGAGTGGTAACCTTCCCTACAGTACCCTTGTCACAGCAGATTGAAACCATGGTTGCTTCCACCACAAAGTCATCTGTACAAACTGGGTTAACGGCACCCTAATGAGAACCTGCCTCATCATTAGGAACCATGGACCTTGATCTAGTGACTTCCTTAGAAGAATCCATTTTTGTCATAATTCAGTCTTCCTTCACCGGTGCATCCACCACGAGGTCACAGAAGGTTGATCCCACATGTTCTTCAACTATAGGGTCATCTGCACAACCTGGTTCAGAAGCTCCCAGATAAGAACCTACCTCACCTTTGAGAACCTCGACCCCTGATCCAGTGGCCTATTGACCAGAAGCCATTGGTGGAATAATGAAATCTTCCTTCTCTGGTTCCTGCTAGTCAACCAATGTCTATCCAGAAGTGGCTCCCTCCTGATATCCAGACAGGAAATGCCCATCCAACACCTTGGTAGCAGACCCATTTTTTCCCTGAGTACCATTGGTGATATGTTCCTTGTCATTCTTCCTTCTACATGCAGAATCATCATGTCCTTTAATTTTTCATACAATGCATTATTTCTCCCTTCTGCACTCAAAATAAAGGTGACCAAAAATCATGCACTTCTAGCAGAATTTCAGCTTTCTTTCATAAAAAATCACTAACATCATACTGTCATCCTGTGTTTTTAGAAAAATTTCCTCAACAAGGGTGGTTGACATAAGATATAAAGTGTAAATTATATAATTTTGTATCAAGGTAGTTTCAATTATGGAATGTTGAGACGATTACTGTTATGATATGACAACTAATAAATGTATTTAACTGATTGTAATTTTACAATATAAATGACTAGACATACCATGGATGGTCATTTACATGATTAAAATGGTATCTTTCATTGTAATATTGTTAAAGGAGTATGGGGTTAAAGGTTCATCTATTTATTATGAATATAGTCTGTTGGATTGGTATATGTGGGATGGATATGTAATGAATGTTTCAGCACAATTCCAAAGGGGTTCCATTAGTATATCACATACTCATTACCAATTCCAATGAAATTTTTATGTAAATGTGTAATAAAAAAATGGGAGTGATTAAAGGTTGTTGGAAAATTTTGATTCAAGTGAAATCATGAATAATTTATGTAAAATGTTTATAATTTGATTAAAAGGAGTTTAGATATTTTTTGGGTATAAGATTGTTGATATAGAGATCAATATGTATCCTCTGAGAAGAAAAGGAATTGATTTTTTCTAAAAATGGAGCATATTTTATCCTTATATAGGGTTCATTGCGTAATTATCCATGTGAATGATGAAACTATAATGAAATGTTACTATAATGGGGTGTGAAAAAAAATATTTCTTATCTTCAAATGATGTATATTAGTAACCTAGGTTGTATCTTGACTGGAGTTTACAATAATCAATTTGAAACCTTAAAATTTATGAAAGATTTTTAATTTGGTTTTTCAATTTTAATAATTTAAAAATAAACCAATGAAACAAAAAAATGATGTAATTAATAAATTGATTTGAAGTAAATTTGACAATGAATTTTTATTGAAATAAATTACATGAATTGGGTTAACTTTTGGGTACATTTTTCTAATTAAAATGATACTATAATTCCTACTTACCATATCCTCTTCACTAAACTGATCAAAGTAAGATTCCATGAATGCTTCCACTCACTCCCTTGGTCAAACGCTGATGTTTAGAGTAATAATTTCTATAATCTCATCTCAATATAATATCCTTCCTCTATTTTAGACAATTTATAAAATATTATCAATTAAGATGGGAAATACCTGATCATGTCTTAGTTTTCCCAATTAATTGAAAATACCCACTACCCATCACACATGTACTGGTGATCCTCGAGTACATCACCACAATGACCTATTATATTCCATAATTTATAAACAGTAACCTAAAGGTGGGCGAAAATTACCATTGATCCAAGAAATAAAATAACATTATTTAAAATGAAATGAATTTATACTTGATAATAAAAATTTCTAGTAGAAGTTTAAACCAGATTCATTGAAGATAGAAAATCTTCTATACTATTAGGTGCATGAAATCAGGCATCAAAAAAGGGAAAACCTCTCATTCTCTAATAACTGAGAAGGGTTCCCCTTCAGGAAAAAGGTATACATGAATAATGATGAAGATGTTTTCATTACAAAATTAATAGAAAAAAGTGTGAAGATGAAGAATATTAAATTTATCCTATAGAAACTTTTCATCGAAATATTGCTTCTTTTTTCCTTATATACTTATAAACATCCAGAATTACCTTCTTTAAAGTTGTTTTAAAAAAATTTATTTATCTAATACCAATGTTTTAATGAATTTATTAAATTTTTTAGAGTGTTATGAAATAATTACTCAACAATGAATTTGTCATCATGAGGAGACTCTTTGTCTTATTCTAATTTGATTCATTAAAATGAAGTCGTAATGAGATAATCTCACCATGTTACCTATTGAGGAACTATTATTATATTTATTTTCAAATAAAACTAGAAGCACCTCATTTTGATGTGTTTCAGATGATATAGGAATCAATTATTGATGTGGGGTCCATTCTATTAGTCGAAATGAATCATCAGCAAGATTTATTTGTTATGTTATACTATGTTTAAAATTGAAAATGGGTCCAGAAAAAAATTTAAACCCAAAAAAATATGAATGAATGAAAAAATATCTCAATTTAGAAAAACATTGTAGAAGATTTTCTTGAAATACATTGTAGAGACCCAAAGATTGACGTACATGGACATTACATTACTTTTTCAGAATACATAATATATGACAAAAACAGACGCCCAAAGATCGTATTAGTTTATTGTCTTTTGAAACTCTGAACGTAATCTTCTAATCATGGTGAAAGATCTTCAAAATCTCCTATAAAGATCTTCCCCTATTGGTTTTATTACCTAAAACCGTTCATTATATTCTGGGGAAAAGATAACATAAAAAGGTTGAGCTCAAATGCTTAATAAATGTAAACATAGAGAACATAAAACAATCCATAAACAATTGAATGCAAAAACTTGAACATAAAATCTAAATATCAAAATCATGTGCAAAGAGATAAATCATGGAAGTACGTAAGGCAGATATCATAATGGATCATAAATCATGATAAAATAGCATGGGAATAAATCATGTAATTGTGGAAACCATTAAGAACATGTTATGACTTCCATAGTAGCCAAGGAATTGCTGCCATGACCATCTTAGTGGACAAAGTCCCTTTCTGAATCGAGTTCACTCCTCATGTCAGTCCTGTAACACTGAACCAGATTAACTTACCGTTCCAGCCATGTCTATCTCATGATATATAAATATTTTCCCAATTAATTGGAGAGAGATATAGGTCCCAACCATCTCATAATAAAATCACTCTTACTTGTGCCTCAAAATAAACTTAAAACATTTATCATAACCAAAAGAATAAAATGGGTTTCATAAACATCATCCCATAATCACATAATCCATATAAAAAATGGATATTTCATCATAAGAAAAGTGAAACCATTTAAATCATAGAGACATTATACTTGAAACATACACATATGAAATAATGTCATCTTAGATGTAAAATGATTTTGAGAAAACACTTGAAGTGAATTCTTGAGGAAAATATCATTTCTTCTTCAAAATCATTTTCGTTTCACAAAATTCTATGCAATGTTAAAAGAAAAGTATTTTTTTGAAAATATTATCAAAATATTGTAGAGTAAGCTTCATGAAAATTAGGCGTTATGAAACTATAAAAATCCGTTCACGTCGTATAAGTTAAGAAAACATTATTCTCGTACTTTTGCTGGAAAAGAAAAAAAGTACCTCGTATGGTAAAAAAAAGATTCCTTACATAACATGTAGTAAAAGTCAAAAATGGGTAAAAATGAATTTGAACATACAAGAAACCATTTTTAGAAAATAGGGACATGGATGATAAATATAACCCCCAGTAAATACTTACGAATAAACAATCTCGGATAAAAACAAGATTGGAAAAGTTATCCCTTACCTTATGTCCAATATGCTTCTTATGTATCCGAACCTCATGTATAATGATTTAAATAATGTCATTGACTTATTATAGAATCATATTAATTATTACACTACTGGAAACACAGGATTTCCCAATTGTTCTAAACCATTGGGAAAGGCTGCAGAACCGTTGGTATATGTTATAGCAACGGTTCTCCAAACTGTTGATAAGTAAGACATTGGGAAATGTTTTTTCCAACGGTTTACAGTGAACCGTTGGGATAGGGTGCTGAATAATTACCCTATCCCAATGGTTCTGGAAAACTATTGGGAAATCTTTATCCCAACGATTTACAACTGTTGGGATACAGTACACAAAATTATCATGTTTTTCTCAACAGTTTGGCAAACCGTTGGGAAAAACCCAACATATCCTCTTTCCCAATGGTTTAGAACCGTTGGGAAATTTTTTTTACCAATGGTTCTATGAACTGTTGGAAAAACAAGACCAACACATTCTATTACAATGGTTTTGAACCGTTGGCATAGCCTCTACTTGGAAAATTGCACAGGAGCTCTGCAATTTACCCAACAGCTCTCCAATTTGACCACATGCTCTCCAATTTGCCCACAAGGTCTACTTTTATGGGTTCCCTCTCATTTTCAATCCAATTATTGTACCTGAAATAAACTAACACATACATATACAATTATTGTACCTACAATAACCAACTAACACCTACATATAGAGAACAAATTCATACACATTTAAAATATAAAGGGGGAACTATACACATCCATAATTAAATTAGAAATCATAACGTAATTATAAACATACATAATTCATTTAGAATTCAATTTAAAATTTAGATGACAATTATATGTGGAATCCGGAAGTCAATTCATAATTTGATCGGTTTTTTGTATACCATATATTTTTACTTGAAATAATGTCCATTTTAAACATAATGCATACACCTGGAGAGCTACTGGCCACACCATGCCTCGGATTGAGGCGGTGTTGACTCGTACACATCACATATGACCCTTGGATCGTTGTGATAATGTATCGACACAATCCGAATGCGTTTGGTCGGTTTTCCATATGCCAGTTGATGTTTTTCAATTAAAATGACGTACTTTTGAAACAAAAGGCAGGCACTTTGAGTGCTTCCGGCCACACCGCGCCTCATACTGTGGTGGAGTTTACTCGTACACGTCACATATGACCCATGGATCGTTCTCCTAATGTTTCAATGGAAACCGAATTCATTTGGTTGGTTTTCCGTATGTACTTAAATTGTTGTCCATTTTAAGCAAAAGAGAGCCACTTAGAGTGATTCCGGCCACACCGTGCCTCAGATTAAGGCGGGGTTGACTCATACACATCACATAAGACCCATAGATCGTTATTCTAAAGTATAGACACAATTCAAATGCGTTTGGTCGGTTTTTCGTATGCCAGTTGATGTTTTTCACTTCAAATGACGACCTTTTGAAACAAAATACAGACACTTTGAGTGGTGGCGGCCACACTGCGCCTCGGATTGAGGATAGGTTGACTCGTACACATCACATATGACACATGTATCGTTGTGATAATGTATAGACACAATCCGAATGCGTTTGGTCGGTTTTCCGTATGGTAGTTGATGTTTTTCAATTAAAAAGACATACTTTTGAAACAAAAGGCAGATACTTTGAGTGGTACCGGCCACACCGCGCCTTGGATTGAGGCGGCGTTGACTCTTAGACGTCACATATGACCCATTGATCATTCTCCTAACGTTTAAATGGAAACCGAATGCGTTTGGTTGGTTTTCTATACGTAGTTAAATTGTTGTCCATTTTAAGCAAAAGACAGACACTTTGAGTGGTGGCGGCCACATCGCGCCTCGGATTGAGGCGGGGTTGACTCGTACACTTCACATATGACCCATGGATTGTTGTGATAATTTATCGACACAATTCGAATGCGTTTTGTTGGTTTTCCGTATGCCAGTTGATGTATTTCACTTCAAATTATGTCCTTTGGAAATAGAAGACAGATACTTTGAGTGGTGGCGGCCACATCCCACCTCTGATTGAGGTGGGGTTGACTTGTACACGTCACATATGACCCATGGATTGTTGTTCTAATGTATAGACATAATCCGATTGCGTTTGGTCGGTTTTCCGTATGTCAGTTGCTGTTTTTCAATTAAAATGACGTACTTTCGAAACAAAAGGCAGACACATCGAGTGGTGTCGGCTACACCATGCCTCAGATTGAGGCAGCGTTGACCCGTACATGTCACATATGACCCATGGATCATTCTCCTAATGTTTCAACGGAAACCGAATGTGTTTGGTAGGATTTCCATATGTACTTAAATTGTTGTCCATTTTAAGAAAAAGAGAGCCACTTAGAGTGATTCCAGCCACAATGTGCCTCAGATTCAGGCAGGGTTTACTCGTACACGTCACATATGACCCATGGATCATTTTTTTGCTAATGTATCGACACAATAAGAATGTGTTTGGTCGGTTTTCCATATTCCAGTTGATGTTTTTCACTTCAAATGACGTCCTTTTGAAACAAATGACAGACACTTTGAGTGGTGGCGGCCACATTGTGACTCAGATTGAGGCGGGGTTGACTCATACACATCACATCTGACCCATGGATCGTTGTGATAATGTATCGACACAATCCGAATGCGTTTGGTTGGTTTTCCATATGCCAGTTGTTGTTTTTCAATTAAAATGACGTACTTTTGAAACAAAAGGCAGACACTTTGAGTGGTTCTGGCCACACCGCGCCTCAGATTGAGGCGGAGTTGACTCGTACACGTCACATATGACCCATGGATCATTCTTCTAATGCTTCAATGGAAACCGAATGCGTTTGGTCGGTTTTCCGTATGTACTTAAATTGTTGTCCATTTTATGCAAAAGAGAGCCACTTAGAATGATTCCGGCTACACCGTGCCTCAGATTTAGGAGGGGTTGACTCGTACACATCACATATGACCCATGGATCATTTTTGTGCTAAAGTATCGACACAATCCTAATGTGTTTGGTCAGTTTTCTGTATGCCAATTGATGTTTTTCACTTCAAATGATGTCCTTTTGAAACAAAAGACAGACACATTGAGTGGTGGCGGCCACACCGCGCCTCGGATTGAGGCGGGGTTGACTCGTACACGTCACATATGACCCATGGATCGTTGTGCTAATGTATCGACACAATCTGAATTCATTTGGTCGGTTTTTTGTATGCTAGTTGATGTTTTTCAATTAAAATGACGTACTTTTGAAACAAAACTCAGACACTTTTAGTGGTGCCGGACACACCGCGTCTCGGATTGAGGAGGCGTTGACTCGTACACATCACATATGACCCATGGATCATTCTCCAAAAGTTTCAAGGGAAACCGAATGCGTTTGTTCGGTTTTCAATATGTACTTAAATTGTTTCCATTTTAAGTAAAAGATAGACACTTTGAGTGGTGGCGGAAACACCACGCGTCGGATTGAGGCAGGGTTGACTCGTACACGTCACATTTGACCCATGGATCGTTGTGCTGAAGTATCAAAACAATCCAAATGCGTTTGGTCAGTTTTCCGTATTCCAGTTGATGTATTTCACTTCAAATTATGTCCTTTTGAAACAGAAGACAGACACTTTGAGTGGTGGTGGCCACACCGCACCTCGGATTGAGGCGAGGTTGACTCGTACATGTCACATATCACCCATGGATCATTGTGCTAATGTATCGACACAATCTGAATTTATTTGGTCAGTTTTCTGTATGCCGGTTAATGTTTTTCAATTAAAATGATGTACTTTTGAAACAAAATGCAGACACTTTGATTGGTGTCAGCAACACCGCGCCTCAGATTAAGGCTGCTTTGACTCTTACACGTCACATATGACCCATGGATCTTTCTCCTAATGTTTCAATGGAAACCGAATGCGTTTGGTCAGTTTTCCGTATGTACTTAAATTGTTGTCCATTTTAAGAAAAAGAGAGGCACTTAGAGTGATTCCGGCCACACCGTGCCTCAGATTCAGGCGGGGTTGACTCGTACACATCACATATGACCCATGGATAATTTTTGTGCTAATGTATCGACACAATCCGAATGCTTTTCGTCAGTTTTCCGTATGCCAGTTGATGTTTTTCACTTCAAATGACATCGTTTTGAAACAAAAGACATACACATTAAGTGGTGGCGGCCACACCGCACCTCGGATTGAGGCGGGGTTGACTCGTACACGTCACATATGACCCATGGATCGTTTTTTTAATGTATCGACACAATCCGAATGCGTTTGGTCGATTTTCCGTATGCCTATTGACGTTTTTCAATTAAAATGACATACTTTTGAAACAAAAGGAAGACACTTTTAGTGGTGCCAGCCACACCGTGTCTCTGATTGAGGCGGTGTTGACTCGTACACGTCACATATGTCCCATGGATCGTTATCCTAAAGTTTCAATGGAAACCAAATGCGTTTGGTCGGTTTTCCGTATGTACTTAAATTGTTGTCCATTTTAAGCAAAAGACAGACTCTTTGAGTGGTGGCGGCCACACCGCACCTCGGATTGAGGCGGCGTTGACTCGTACACGTCACATTTGACCCATGGATCGTTGTTCTAAAGTATCGACACAATCCGAATGCGTTTGGTCAGTTTTTCGTATTCCAGTTGATGTATTTCACTTCAAATTATGTCCTTTTGAAATAGAAGACAGACACTTTGAGTGGTGGCGGCCACACCGCGCCTCGGATTGAGGTGGGGTTGACTCGTACCCATCACATATGACCCATGGATCGTTGTTATAATTTATCGACCCAATCCGAATGCATTTGGTCGGTTTTCCGTTTTCTAGTTGACGTTTTTCAATTAAAATGACGTACTTTTGAAACAAAAGGGAGACACTTTGAGTGGTGTCGGCCACACCGTATCTCGGATTGAGGCAGTGTTGACTCGAACACATCACATATGACCCATGGATAATTCTCAAAATGCTTCTATGGAAACTAAATGCGCTTGGTCAGTTTTCTGTATGTACTTAAATTGTTGTCCATTTTAAGCAAAAGACAGACATTTTGAGTGGTGGAGGCCACACCGAGCCTCGGATTGAGGAGGTTTTGACACGTACACATCACATATGACCCATGGATAGTTTTTCTAATGTATCGACACAATCCGAATCCGTTTGGTCAATTTTACGTATGCCATTTGATGTATTTCACTTCAAATTATGTGCTTTTGAAAAAGAAGACAGACACATTAAGTGGTGGTGGCCACACCGCGCCTCGGATTGAGGCGGGGTTGACTCGTACACGTCACATATGACCCATGGATCGTTGTGCTAATTTATCGACACAATCCTAATGCGTTTGGTCGGTTTTCCATATGCCAATTGATGTTTTTTAATTAAAATGACGTACATTTGAAACAAAAGGCAGACACTTTGAGTGGTGGCAGCCACACCGCGCCTCGGATTTAGGCGGGGTTTACTCGTACGCGTCACATATGACCCATGGATCGTTGTGCTAAAGTATCGACACAATCCGAATGCGTTTTGTCGGTTTTCCGTATGCCAATTGATGTATTTCACTTTAAATTATGCCCTTTTGAAACAGAAGATTGACACGTTGAGTGGTGGCGGCCACACCGCACCTCAGATTGAGGCGGGGTTGACTCGTACACGTCACATATGACTCATGGATCGTTGTGCTAATGTATCGACACAATCCGAATGCGTTTGGTCGGTTTTCCGTATGCCAGTTGATGTATTTCACTTCAAATTATGTCCTTTTGAAATAGAAGATAGACACTTTGAGTGGTGGCGGCCACACCGTGCCTTGGATTGATGTGGGGTTGACTCGTACACGTCACATATGACCAATGGATCGTTGTTCTAATGTATCGACACAATCTGAATGCGTTTGGTCGGTTTTCCGTATGCCAGTTGATGTTTTTCAATTAAAATGACGTACTTTTGAAACAAAAGGCAGACACTTTGAGTAGTTCCGGCCACACCACGCCTCAGATTGAGGCTTCGTTTACTCGTACACGTCACATATGACCCATGGATCGTTCTCCTAAAGATTCAATGGAAACCGAATGGGTTTGTTCAGTTTTCTGTATGTACTTAAATTATTGTCCATTTTAAGCAAAAGAGAGACACTTAGAATGATTCCAGCCACACCGTGGCTCATATTCAGGCGGGGTTGACTCGTATACGTCACATATGACCCATGGATCATTGTTGTGCTAATGTATCGACAGAATCAGAATGCGTTTGGTCGGATTTCCGTATGCAAGTTGATGTTTTTCACTTCAAATGACGTCCTTTTGAAACAAAAGACAGACACATTGAGTGGTGGCGGCCACACTATCCCACAGATTTAGGTGGGGTTGACTCTTACACGTTACATATGACCCATGGATCGTTGTGCTAATGTATCGACACAATCCGAATGCGTTTGTTCGGTTTTCCGTATGCTAGTTGATGTTTTCCAATTAAAATGATGTACTTTTGAAACAAAAGTCAGAAACTTTGAGTGGTACAAGCCACACCGCGTCTCGGATTGAGGAGTCATTGACTTGTGAACATCACATATGACCCATGGATCGTTCTCCTAAAGTTTCAAGGGAAACCAAATGCGTTGGTTCGGTTTTCCATATGTACTTAAATTGTTGTCCATTTTGAGAAAAAGACAGACACATTGAGTGGTGGCGGCCACACCGCACCTCGGATTGAGGTGGGGTTGACTTTTACACGTCACATTTGACCCATGGATCATTGTTCTAATGTATCGAAACAATCCGAATGCGTTTGGTCAGTTTTCCGTATTCCAGTTCATGTATTCCACTTCAAATTATGTCCTTTTGAAACAGAAGACAGACACTTTGAGTGGTGGCGGCCACACCGCGCCTCAGATTGAGGCGAGGTTGACTCATACATGTCACATATCACCCATGGATCATTTTTCTAATGTATCGACACAATCTGAATGCATTTGGTCTGTTTTCCGTATGCCAGTTGATGTTTTTCAATTAAAATGACGTACTTTTGGAACAAAAGGCAGACACTTTGAGTGGTGCCGGCCACACCGCACCTCAGATTGAGGCGACATTGACTCGAACACGTCACATATGACCCATGGATCATTTTACTAATGTTTCTATGGAAACTGAATGCGTTTGGTCGGTTTTCCGTATGTACATAAATAGTTGTCCATTTTAATGAAAAGACAGAAATTTTGAGAGGTGGCGGCCACACTGCTGCTTCGATTGAGGAGGGGCTGACTCGTACACATCGCATATGACCCATGGATCGTTGTTCTAAAGTATCGACAGAATCCGAATTCGTTTGGTCAGTTTTCCGTATTCCAGTTGATGTATTTCACATCAAATTATGTGCTTTTGAAAAAGAAGACAGACACTTTGAGTGTTGGCGGCCACACCGCGCCTTGGATTGAGGTGGGGTTGACTCGTACACATCACATATGACCCATGGATCGTTGTGCTAATGTATCAACACAATCGGAATGCGTTTGGTCGGTTTTCCGTATGCCAGTTGATGTTTTTCAATTATAATGACGTACTTTTGAAACAAAAGGCAGACACTTTGAGTGTTGGCGGCCACACCGCACCTCGGATTGAGGAGGGGTTGACTCGTACACATCACATATGACCCATGGATCGTTGTGCTAAAGTATCGACACAATTTGAATGTGTTTGATCAGTTTTCCGTATACCAGTTGATGTATTTCACTTCAAATTAAGTCCCTTTGAAACATAAGACAGACACTTTGAGTGGTGGAAGCCACACCGCGCCGCAGATTGAGGCGGGGTTGACATGTACACGTCACATATGACCCATGGATCACTGTGCTAATGTATCGACACAATTTGAATGCGTTTGGTCGGTTTTCCGTATGCCAATTGATGTTTTTCAATTAAAAAGACGTACTTTTGAAACAAAAGGCTGACACCTTGAGTGGTTTCGGCCACACCGCACCTCGGATTGAGGCGGGGTTGACTTTTACATGTAACATATGACCCATGGATCGTTCTCATAAAGTTTCAATGGAACCGAATGTGTTTGGTCGGTTTTCTATATGTACTTAAATTGGTGTCCATTTAAAGCAAAAGACATACACTTTGAGTGTTGGCGGCCACACCGCGCCATGGATTGAGGCGGGGTTGACTCTTACATATCACATATGACCCATGGATCGTTGTGATAAAGTTTCGACACAATCATAATGCATTTGGTCAGTTTTTTGAATGCCAGTTGATGTATTTCACTTAAAATTATGTCCTTTTGAAACAGAAGACAGACACTTTGAGTGGTGGTGGCCACACCATGCCTCAGATTGAGGCGAGGTTGACTCGTACATGTCACATATGACCCATGCATTGTTGTGCTAATGTATCGACACAATCCGAATGCGTTTGGTCAGTTTTCCGTATGCCAGTTTATGTTTTTCAATTAAAATGACGTACTTTTGAAACAAAAGGCAGATACTTTGAGTGGTGGCGGCCACACCGTGCCTCACATTCTTGCGGGGTTGACTCTTACACATCACATATGACCCATAGATCGTTGTGATAAAGTATCGACACAATCCGAATGCGTTTGGTCGGTTTTTCGTATGCCTGTTGATGTTTTTCACTTCAAATGACATCCTTTTGAATCAAAAGACAGACACTTTGAGTGGTGTTGGCCACACCGCTCCTTGGATTGAGGCGGGGTTGACTCGTACACGTCACATATGACCCATGGATCATTGTTCTAATGTATCGACACAATCCGAATGCGTTTGGTCATTTTTCCATATGCCAGTTGATGTTTTTCAATTAAAATGACGTACTTTTGAAACAAAAGGCAAACACTTCGAGTGAAACTTTGAGTGGTGGCGGCCACACCGCTCCTCTGATTGAGGTAGGGCTGACTCGTACATGTCACATATGACCCATGGATCGTTGTTCTAAAGTATCAACACAATCCGAATGCGTTTGGTCAGTTTTCCATATGCCAGTTGATGTATTTCACTTCAAATTATGTCCTTTTGAAATAGAAGACAGACACTTTGAGTGGTGGTGGCCACACCGTGCCTTGGATTGAGGCGGGGTTGACTCGTACACGTCACATATGACCCATGGATCGTTGTGCTAATGTATCAACACAATCCGAATGCGTTTGGTCAGTTTTCCGTATGCCAGTTGATGTTTTTCAATTAAAATGACGTACTTTTGAAAGAAAATGCATACAATTTGAGTGGTGCCAGCCACACCATGCCTCGGATTGAGGCGGCGTTGACTCTTACACATAACATATGACCCATGGATCGTTCTCCTAATGTTTCATTGGAAACCGAATGTGTTTGGTCAGTTTTCTGTATCTACATAAATTGTTGTCCATTTTAATCAAAATACAGACACTTTGTGTGGTGGGGGGCTGTATGGGGGACTGTTCGGGGGGGTTGTCTGGGGGGCTGTCCGGGGGGATTTCTGGGGTCCTGGGAGGAGGGTGGGGGGGGCTATGCGGGGGGCTGTCCGGGGGGTGTTCGGGGGGTTGTCCGGGATCCACGGAGGAGGGTGGGGGCTGTGTGGGGGGCTGTCCGGGGGGCTGTTCGGGGGGCTGTCTGGGGTCCAGGGAGGTGGGTGGGGGGGGCTGTCTGGGGGGCTATTTGGGGGGATGTCTGGGGTCTATTTGGGTGGTTGTCTGGGGTTCAAGGAAAAGGGTGGTGGGGTTGTCCTGGGGGTTGTTTGGGGGGCTGTCTGGGGGGTTGTCCGGGGTCCAGGGAGGAGGGTGGGGGGCTGTCTAGGGGGTTGTCCGGGGTCCAGGGAGGAGGGTGGGGGTTTTCCAGGGTCCAGGAAGGAGGGGGGTTCCCAAACACACAACCACTAAAAGACAACAACATCTATAAAAATAGATAATATATAAAAATAACTCAGCTCTAATACTATACTACGAGTCTAGATAAAACCAACAACTAGAATAGATTAAATATCAAATCTCAATAATATCAGTCATAAATGTAATGGATCAACTTGTCCCACATCACCATAACCATCACCACCATCATCATCATCACCCTCGTCCTCGTTCCCATCATCGTCCTCGCCCTCTCCCTCCTCCTCGTCCTCGCCCTCCTCCTCGCCCTCGCCACCCACCTCGCCCTTCTCCTCACCCTCCTCTTCCGCATCAGACTCCTCGACATCATCATCTTCAAGCTATACATCATCGTGACCACCACTAGAACAGCCACCTGGTGCACCGTATATTGAATGTATTGATGACATATACTCATCATAATTTGTGCTGGCCTCTGCTGGATGTGTAGGACGTAGAACTTCAATAAATTTCATAAACACGTTGTTTGCCCTAGCAGATTGTTCTGCCAACTCTATGGACCTTTTCTCAGCCTGTTCTTCCTGTTCCCTAAATTGCTGCAGCTCGGTGGCACTATAGCTCGTACTTGAGGAGGGCCAATATCTTTTCGGGCCTATCCTAGGTCGGCAGTGTACTCTGCCAGAATGCTCCTCTCCCAACACCTGATGTAAGTGATATGTTGGCCCAAAATTGTCTGGTTCTTGGGCATAGAGGGCCTCTAAAGAAGCTTGTTAAAAATATAAATATATCATTAAGTTACAAAATAGATATTAAAAAATAAATTCAACAGATTAAAACTTACAATCTGATGTTGAGTCGCTTCGTTGACGACACTTCCATCCTTTTTCCGTCTACTCGAGAAAAACTGTTTTTCTCAAGGCACGCATCCTTCAATATTTTGTATTTTCCTCTACAATGACATTGAAAACTAAAGTTATATGAAAACTTTAGCAAACTATTAAATAATTGAAGAAACAAAAGAAAGTGTAAGTCATAAAGACTACCTATAAACAATTGTTATACGTGCTTCCTCTCATGATCAGGCATCGTAGTGCGTGCCAGTGTGTGGAGGTATTTTTTTGCATCAATGTTCTTTTTATATTTTCCAGATGATCCCTAAATAAAATTTGAAAATGCAACAGATATTATTAATGAAAAACATGAAAGTTATTATTTAAATACCTCAAATTTTATTGTTACCTTAAACTGGGTACTCGTCCAATGAGGAATCATCTGACGATACTAATCTATAGGACAATCATCCACCACTGGTACCACATCTAACTCAGTGCCAACTCTAGAAACCCAGCCAATATACAACTCATGCTTATAGGCTCTTTAAAGCTCACCAAAATCCTTTAGACGTTCCGATCGTGCACCCTCACCATCGGGAAAATTAAATCGAAGATGAAATCAAAATATTAATCCATATAAATACAAAAATAATTCATGGAATTAAATAGAACAGATTTTTTACCCATATCTCAGCCCAAGCTCTATCCTTGACCTCATGTGGAAAATGTCTCCACAATAGCGGGCTGACGGGAATGATGTCGAAGTATTTGGCAAGTGTCACCAAAAAACTCTGACATTGCTGCCCTGTTTTCTCAACCATTTGGTTGTCTTCATTATAATCCACCATAACCTGTGTGCGGTGGTTCCACACCGAACGCATGCGTGTACGCCCCCGCCCAAGCCTCCTCTTAGTATATGTATCTGTCATGAAAGAAAAACAAATATTTTATCAAAAAAATTTATAATGAAAATAAATATTTCTATAAAATTTTGTTAGGGTTCTATAAATATACCTGTGTCGGTCTGATCATTGAGTGCCGCTTGACCCACATAAACTGATGGAACACCCTGTGGTGGAACATGAGTCGAAGAAGATGGAATATAGAAGCTCGGAGAGACAGAAGTAGAAGGAAAAGAAGATGGGACAACTGTCTGACTGGATGCTGACTGAGGAGTGGGAATCATCATGGGATGTGAAAATGATGGGCCAGAAGATGCAGAAGGTAGTGAAAACATGTGAGGCCTAAATATCCCATGTGTCTCTAACGACACACCAGGATCAGAATGTGGGAAGGATGACATGTCAGTGGGAGGGACAGGGTCTAGTCGGGTATGCGCAGCTGCTCGTCCACCTCTTGTACGAACCCTCCTCGTACCACCGGCCTGATTACTAGGACCAGTAAAAGGCTTCTCGTCGAATAACTGTCGACGTATATGTGGATCCTACAAAAATGTTTACAAAAAAATTAATCACATGACATTATATATTCTTTAAATATATCAATTTGATATAAAGTACTCACTATAGGCACTAATGATGGAACACCCATCTCCGTCATTCGACGATTGTTCTCCATCAATTTTTTCTTTCGTCTCTCTTCAATTTCCTTTATTTCCTGCTTTTGAAAACAAATATGTAATTAATTAGAAAAAGAAAACTAACGTGTAACCCAAAAAACTAAATATATGAGGGAATATGGGATTCATAGGTAATTTAGCTATCAATTGTTTTAGAAGGGCTTGAATGGATTTAATAAATCATACAAGTTGTAATGTTCACCAAGATAGAAATATTGTTTGACTATGTTTGAACACAGTTCAATTCCAAATTAGAAAATTCAATTCAAATAAAACTGCAACCAATAAACATTGAAAACTCATATAATGGTCAATTAAGTTATCAATTGTTTTACAAGAGCTTGAATGGATTTAATAAATCATACAAGTTCTAATGTTCACCAAGTTAGAATTATTGTTTGACTATGTTTGAATACAGTTCAATTCCAAATCAGAAAATGAAATTCAAATAAAAATGCAACCAATAAAAACTGAAAATTCACATAACGGTCAAGTCAGCTATCAATTGTTTTAGAAGAGCTTGAATGGATTTAATAAATCATACAAGTTGTAATGTTCACCATGTTAAAAATATTTTTTGACTATGTTTGAATACAGTTCAATTCCAAATTAGGAAATGAAATTCAAATAAAACTACAACCAATAAACATTGAAAATTAACATAACGATCAAGTCAGCTAAAACATATTTGTGATCAATACTAAATCAATTTTAATATTACCAACCTTAACAACCCAACTCGAGGTAAACCAAAATAATTGAGAACATGGATGAATGATTCTATATATTTTCAAACACATCTTCAGGTTCACAATCAACTCTGACAATTGAGCTATTTGAGTCATCAAAAGAAATAAATGGATTGGTTTCAATGGCATTCGGGACAGTGTCAATTCCATCATCACCATCATAAAAAATATATCTTGGAATTACTTCGACTATGACACCAAATTCAGGTCGAAGATGGTCTTTGACATAAAAAACTTGTTTAGCCATTGATGCCAACACATATGGTTCTTCGGTAGCAAGAGTGTGAGTCATATTAATTACTTGAAATCCATAATCATCAATAAATGTTCCATGTCTCATCATCGAATCAAACCAATGGCATTTCATCATTGTGACTCATCCATGAGAGTAATAATCCGATATTATTATTTTCTCAACAACTCCATAATAACCCACATTTTCAAATCGAGGTCTACTATCTGATGCACTGGCATAACAATCTATTCTGGCAGTAACCATTACACCATCATGTTGTGTTCTCATGTTCTTTTCTCATTCAGTGACAATAAATTTGTACCCATTGATAACAATTGATTTACAGTCACGAACCACGGTATTAGGACCAAAAGCCAAAGCTCTTATTTTATTAGAGACAGAGTCAGCAGAAAAACTCAATACCTGCAATATAAATGACTATTAAAGTTAATTAAATATTGATATAATTATTTTAAACATTAATTTTTTTTATACCTTCAATTTTAACCAAGTAGAAAACTCTTTGCTATGCAAAGTCTCTCTCCTTCTCAAAGATAAAGAACGATGCTTCCTATTTATCATTGTTTTATGTTCCCTGTAGATAAAAAATATTAATAGTTTAATAGATATATATGTAAGATATACATAATCAATTTAGTTACCTGATATAGTCATCGAACAAATCACATTTGAACAAAACTTTGCGATGTGCCATCTCCTGCTCTTCATAGTTTAATGTCTTCAATGTATATGATCCAGGAATTCCTCCTGTTTGAGGAAGTGATGGAAAAGTAGGTTCAATTTGCTCATACTGTTCTTCTTCATTTCTCATTGGTCTATTCAATCTTGTAGTATGATCAGACAAATACATCGAGCAGAAATCCATACATTCTTGAGCCAAGTAACCGTTCATGATAGAACCTTCGGGATGATTTCTGTTTCGGACATAAGACATTAATGTGAACATATTTCTTTCAGTTGGATACATCCAAAAAAAAGAAACAGGTCCTCCGAGAAGTATTTCAGTGGGAATATGGACAGTCAGATGAAGCATGCATGTGAAAAATGATGGGGGAAATATTTTCTCCAACTCACACAAAATTAATGGGGCATCTGTCAACATTTATTGCAACAAAGACTTGGACAACTTCTTAGCACAATGATTTCTAAAAAATGGCACAACTGAATAACAACCACCCTTACATTATTGGAAAAAAGATGACGGATTGCTATTGGAAGCAACTCATGCAGTAGAACGTGATAATCATGAGTCTTCAAGGATTTTAGCTTCAACTCTCTTCTGTTGACCCATTTTGATATGTTTCTTGAATAGCCATCTGTAACTCTAATAGTCTCTAATACTGTCAGAAATTGATTCTTTTCCGCATTTGTCATCACATAATAAGCACATGGAAGTTTCCATTTATTTTCACTGATACGCACAGGATGCAATTATGGTCTGATGCCCTAATCCACCAAGTCATGCCGATATCGTAAATCATCTTTTGTCTTCCCCTTGACATTTAGAAGAACCGAAAGCAACATTTCGAATATATTCTTTTAAATATGCATTATGTCTAAGAAATGACGTATCAAATTGGTTGACCAATAAGGAAAATCAAAAAAGATACTCTTTGTCCTCCAATTGTAATAGGTTTTAGTGGAAACATTCTTTCTCTTTCCAGATTTCATTTGACCCTTCCCGAACGAAAAACTGATCTCTTTCAATTCATTAACCACATAAGTTCCAGACATAGGTGGATCATCGGTCTCTATGGTATTATCAAATCTTCGATGATTCATTCTATATGTATGATCCTTTGGCAAGAATCGTCGACGTCCCATAAAACTAAAACTACAGCGATGTTTCAGTCTTCTGGACTGTGTATTCTTCATACATACTAGAAATGACAATTTTCCCTTCGTGCTCCATCCAGACATCATTGCATAAGCCGGAAAATCATTGATCATCCACATAAGCATAGCACGCATCTGAAATATGTCTTTCGAACATGCATCGTATGTGCGCACACCCACATCCGAAAGAAGTTTCAACTCCTTTATTAAATGTTGCATGTATACATCAATATCAATGCCGAGATCAGAAGGACAATAAATGAGTATACTCATGAAAGTGAAAGGTTTTATCATACACAACCATGGTGGAAGATTATAAATGTGTATAAAAACTGGCCATGTGTTGTGCGAAGTAAGCATCTACCCAAATGGATTAAAACCGTCGCATGAAAGACCCAGCCTCACATTACGCACGTCAGCTGCAAAATCAGGATGTCGAGCATCAAATCTCTGCCATGAAAATCCATCTACAAGATGAACCAACTCATCATTGGTCTTCTTTCTCTCGGTATCATGCCATCTAATTTTTTTTGATATTTCATCAGACATAAAAATATTCTGAAGTCTAAGGATCAATGGAAAGTGCCACATTACTTTTTGTGGAACGTGGGATGGTGTTCCATCAGATTTTGACTTCCAGCGGGATGTGCCACATTTTATACAATCATTTCGTTCAGCGGTTTCCTCCCAGAATAAACTGCAATCTTTCGGGAAGCATGAATTTTGTTTCTTGAAAATCCAAGTTTCTCAACTAACATCCATCCCATATAGTGGTTTGAGGGAATATCTGCATCATCTGGAAGTAAATCCTTCAAGAGGGTAAGAATGTAATCGATTTCTGTATTAGAAATTCCGTACATAGTTTTCCCATGAAACAATCAGATTAGAAATTCCAGCTTTTTCATTTTATCTCAGTGTCGATATACTGGAGTCGTTGCAGCATCATTCAATTTTTCACCCTATCAATATCATCATTTTCATTAGATGCATCAGCTGTCCTCATATCGAAGTCTTCATGATTCGAAATCCTTTCTTTTTCATGATGACGAATAAACGGAAACCGATCATCTAACAAATTCTCCATTCCAGTCCTTTCATTTCGATCATCACCAATTTGAGATTTCATTTTCTCCCCATTGTGATACCACACAAAGTAGTTTGCTTGAAAACCATTTTTGGTTACGTGGTAGCTGACTTTTTCATAGCTCAACCAAGTCTACCAACAGAATTGGACCATGGGAAGTGTATGCAACCACTATCTGAAGCATTGTGAAATGAAAAATCTATAAAGCTCTCCAAATTGTTTTGAAAATCGCTTGAGATCCGATCGGTTTCATACATCCAACTTCTGTCCATTCTGTAAAAAGAATTTATATATGTCATTTTGTCATAAACAATTCAATAAGATTGAAGTTTAATAGAAAATGCATTTAAGTAAATGATAACGGAAGAAAATACTCAAGGTATAAACTACACATGTGAAAAAAACATATAAATGTGTTATTGAAAAAATATAAATCCAACAAGAACATAATGTGTTGTATCACATCACAACATGCCTCATCCCATAACCATATTAGTAGGGAATCATGAACATGAATAACATCAACATTGTTCCATCATCATACCCTGCATGACCCCAACCACATGCCACATCTTATTATAGTCGTATCACATCACACCTCACCGGAAAACACTAGGGAAATCATAGCACATCTCACATGAAGACACATAGACAATCATATCGCATATTGCCTAAAAACACATGGTCAATCACTTTTGAAGGAAGAGTAGGGAAGACATGGTAGCTATTCAACCATATAACCACCATCCTAGATGTTAGAAAAAATACCCATAACTCAAAACCTCTGATCGTTGGTAAGTTTATCCAACTCTGGTTGGGAATGTGTAGAAATAACATAAAAATACATGATATATAGATAGCACAAAATACTAAACCTATGGGTTCACATTAAATACATAATCACACACTTCACTACTACCATAAAACACATAAACCACACCACCACCACACAAGATGCATAGCATTTCCCACTTTCATTTATAAGCCACTTCATTCACACTTACATTTTCCATTCATTTAATGTAAAATTAATTAAATCCATTTACCACACATCCATTTCTATTCCATCTCATTTATTTAATATCTTGTTTTTTTTTGTTTTAACAACATAATTTATTCCATAGATAACCAGGAAACTAATAAAACCACCACACAATAACTCACCATCTCACAATAACCATCGACGCCATGTTACATCGACCAACCATCTCACCAAAACAACCACATATCACAACAAAAATATTGCACATCACAAACCATCGCACAACCAAAACCACCTCACCACATCATACACCACAACTTCATCACACAACACCTCCACACGACACAACACCACCACACATCATCACTATCATACAAATTCACATGCCACATCCATTCCCACTAACCATCACATTACAACCAAACATATCAAAAAGCCCAACTGGTTACCTCAATACCCATAAAACAGCCTACAACATACAATGAAACACAACAAAAAACATCTCATAGAGGCATCATACCCCAACTTCTACAATTTATTTATTCAAGGTCTTTTATTACATTACCCCTTTATTTAGCATGGACATTATAACACAACTAATATTCTAGGGGAAACTAATTAATTAACAAAATATTCATTCATTTTCCTATTTTTCACGATGAAATCACATCAAAATCCAAACTTAAAATTAAAATATGAGATCAATAACAATAAAAACAAGGTACCATATGTGTATAAAGAATAAAATACCTGATTTGAGATGATTCAGATGGGTTTTCACCTATTCGGACGGGGGAGTTCGAGAGTACCAGAGAGCTGTTGGAGCTGGATTGATAACTTAAAACTAAAATATTAGATCAATAATAATACAAATAAGGTAGTATATGTGTATAAAGGAAAAAATTCCTGATTTAATATGGGTTTTCACCTCTTCGGATGGGGGAGTTTGCGAGAGTAGCAGAGCGCTGGATGAGGAAGGAATTTAGGGTTCTGTCGCGAAAGGGGGAGAGCAGCACTGCGACTGTATTTGGGGGAAATATTTCCCAACAGTTTGTAAAAACCGTCGGGAAAGAGATGTTCAGGGTACCATTTCCCAATGGTTCTATAGAACCGTTGGCAAAATGGTACCCTTTTCCAACGGTTCTGTTGAACCATTGGAAAAAGGGAACCTAAAAAACCCCTTTACCAATGGTTTCTTCAAACCGTTGGCAAAGGGGTGACTTTTCCCAATAGTTTCATTGAACCGTTGGGAAAGGCTTCCTTGACCATTTCTTTACCAATGGTATTATGAAAACATTGGTAAAGAGTTCCCTAATCCTTCAACACCAACGGTTTAAGAAAACCGTTGGTAAACACCCGTTGGTAAAAACCAGAATTCCATTAGTGTTATGATGTCATATATAGTTTACTTATGACTTTATATTACCCGTTCATTTGTAAATTCGATGTAAAAGCAGTAATTTGGGTAAAATCGTTTCATTTATTGTACGTGTTCTGACTTTTTGTTCTTGATATTATTACTTATTTCTTGATTTACATAATTATAGAATATAAAAAATGATTTATATATAATATATATTCAGATTATACATATATATATATATGTTAGATCGGTAAATGGAATGAAATACATCATTCATAGAGACGGTAGGTCATATGTACGCATGAACGCTGTTTTTGTTTCCTTATTGAATTGAATGTAATTAAGTAGATGAAATACATATATATATATACATAAATCCAGTATCATTATTATGTCATATATTTCATTATTATTCATTATATATACTTTATAATCATTCATGAATGGTTAACATGGAGAATGAATCTCATCGCATTGTGGAGATGATAGTTCGTACGTACGCACGAGCGATGATATAATTATCATGATCAAGGAATTGCATTGAAGTGTATGTATAATATTTCAGAATCAATATCACTTTACAATAATCATATAAAGTTATTTATTTACACCATTATACCCATCCAAGTAAGGTGGTGGTCGAAAACAGATTACACCACAGCGTGGAGACGGTATTCCATACGTACGCACATGCGGTGTTTTCATTTTCCGTAGGATGGATAGAAGGTGAAATAGGGTTTCTTCATATTTATAATAACATATCAGTATATAAGTAATACTGATGTTATTACTTTATAATGATACAAATAAATAAGAACAAGTATAAGAAGAAAGAAACTCATGGGAATCGAAATAAGATATTACCTCTTCTTCAACGCACATCCTTTAAGCTTCCTCTTAATGAAGTAGAGTTGGTCATTTGAGAAGGCCAGAACCTCCAGAATCTTTCAAGGGAAGTAGAGAAGATAAATTTTAAAGGTTTGTCCGAGCTTCAAGGCTCAAAAGGGTCTGAAGAGAAGAGGGAATGGGTACCTTTTTTATAAGGGAGGAGAGGGGCACCTTTGGAAAAACATAAAATATTATTTTATAATAAAGTCATATTCAGTTTTTAATAGATCAAAATTGATTTATTTAGAATCTAAGGTGGGGATGGGTCCAAATCATCTCAACCAATAGGTTTTAGACAAGTTTAGTTCATTATTTTGTCCTTATCATTTAGATTTAACTCTAAGTTAAATAATTTAACTTTTACCGTGTCATTTTTTTTCTTACACTATATGCTTAATAAATGTACTATAACAAGCCAAACAAACCCCACGTGGTTAATTATTAATTTATATATCCTTATCTAAGTCATTTGGCCGATCCTTATATTTATATGAATAAAATAACAATTAATAATATAATATTTGTTTTAAAAACTAATTTATGTCAATTTTGACAATATTTGGTATTTGATTTTTGCTAAAATCATAACAGCATGGTTAGTTCGAAATAATTTAATTAAATAAGTACTAACATGTAATATTAACCTAAAAAATTAGTGTAATTCATTAAAAGTCTCAAATTACATTTATTTGGTTATTTATAACATCAATTATGTTAATATTTCATTAATACGGTAATTATTCTGTCATAAATAAATTAACTTATTTAATTTCTAAAAATTATAAATAAACTACAATTATGTAGGAAATCATTTTATATTTCTAATGAATATTTATAGTCTAATTTTTCTTATGTATAACCCTATATTAAAAATGTTTTACTTATTAAACATTGATTTTAACTTTTTTAACTTTTTTTAAATAAAATAATATTAAATGTCCTAATCTAATCCAAGTGGACCTAAATGATAAACGTATATTCCTAAGGTTGTTTTTGGTCGAATTATACTTATACAATAGAAATAGGACATGTGTTAGGGTAATAATAATATCATTTTACCCTTAATTATCCTATTTACTTTTAACCGTGGTAAATAAAAGTGAAAAGTTACTATTCGCAAAAAATTATTTTTATCTTATTGAACCAAATTTTACTCCTTGATATTAATTTTGTCTCTTGGATTTTCATAATTCCACTCACAGAAGTGGTAAAAATAAGTTTTATGTATGTTTTTAGAAAGCTCCTAGGAGGTAGGTAAAAGACGGTGAAAAGTTCAATAAAATTTTTATATATCTAAATTTTTTATAAAATGCGTCCAATGAATCACATTGAACTTATATAGGTAATATTTATCAATTTTTACCTAAAATAAATTTAGAAAAAATAAATAATAAAAAAGTTGGTTTTTAAATAGTAACCCAGTGTTTTCACTATTCATCAAAAATTGAAAGTTTTCAGAAAAATAACAAAAATTCACCCTAGGCTAATTTCGATATTCTGAATCAAAAAATGAAGTCCATTTTGAATGATAAAATTTATAAAATATCAGAAAGTGTGTTTTACTATTCATAATAGCTAGTTCATAATAATATTATAATAATATCTCGTTTAGTTAAACTTGGTATTGTGTACTACACACGCTATTGAAGAAGCTATTGATTGCATGTAATACAATCCATGTTAGGGTTGCGTGTAGTGAGAGATCTGTTTGGTGTTTTCGTATGACATAATAAAAACTAATTTCATTTATACATTAAACAAAATCTATACTTAATGTTGCGTAGAATAATTTCCACAAAATTAACATGAAATTGTTTGTAACACGAACCAAGAATAGTGTTGCGTATACTGCAAGATAATACGATGTTTCATATAGTACAAGCTAATCTTGATGTAGTTTATAATAGAAGACCTCAAAATAATATATCTCATAAAAAATCGGGGTGTTACATTCTACCCCCTTAAAATGAATTTCACCCTCGAAATTCATCGGCGTTATAAATGGTTTTCTACTTTAAAGTTTCTTTCATAGAAACCCACATCGTAAAAAGGAATACTAAAACATACTTTTAAAAAATGATCTTTAGAAACAAAACGGATACCAAAGTAACTCATCACTTGGGTTCCCACATAGGAGATCATAGGTGAAAATATGGATATGGAAGAGAAATCTAACCGTCAGGTTCTGATGGAGAGTGGTAGAGAGCAGGGCTATGAAAAATCCAACAGTCACCAAGCCATAAATTTGTGTTGATCTAAGGTACCATCTGATTCATCGTATATGAGTACACTAGTACAACATTTTTTTGTCTTCAATATCATTTCCCTAAAGATGAAGAATTACAAGAAATACTTACTTTATTTCGGTACAATCTCACCGTTTTTTATGCCTTCTACAATTTCCACTTCATCTCTTAAAGAAATGAAGTTGATTTTGTCATTCTTGAAGTGTTAGCAGATCATGTGATAGAATGAGGGGTCATTCCATCTATCTCAAACAAAAGGTTTGAAAAATTTATATATATATAAGTCCATCTATGGCAAGATTAATCGTATATGGTCCCAAAAAATGGACTTATACTTCATCTATCATACCGCTTACTAAAATAAAACTAGTTTATACTAACAAGGGACTTCTTGTAGGCCATAGGTAGGAGATAAAGGCACGTCGCACTTCGGTTGAGGGTTCGATTCCCGTAACTTTGTCCGATGCGACGGGTTGTCACTCGTTCTGCAGGTTGTCCTTTTTTCTAAAACTATACTATCATACCATTTCAGAAATAAAAAGTTTTATTCTTAACCAATACTATATGATTTCCTTTCCAACCTTTAGGCTTATCGAAAATACTTCTGACCGATTACTAGAAATTTCATCTACCGAGCATGTGAATACTTTCGTTTGTCCTCCATATATCATAAGATGTATCTTGTTGGTCACATTCCGAACTTGTGAATACCTTAATCATGTATTCTTTTGAAAAATGAATTACCATAGAACCTTAGTGAAAACAAGAGTGCTGTAGAATGTTAACTCTATCCACATACCAAAATCCCTACAATTATATATACTCAAACCATGACATCACTTATTCCTTATATCAATCATCAGCTCATGAATACTATCAAACAATTTATTCTCTCTTTATCCCTTCATTGTGCGCATATCATATGCTTTCCAAAATATTTGAATTACTTTTCATGGTTACCGGTACTATGTTCTTATAAAAAACCACAATGGACCAATACACAGATATTTCCATACTCTATAAACGTACCTCAACAACATTATTATTGAATTCCAATACATAAGCTCTTCAATCCAACCTCTTCAATGATTTCCATGGAATAGGTCCTTCCTTGATTTAGAAGTAACCTCTAAGGTCAGGGCATTGAGTTGGGTAATGCCCATGTTCTTCGCAGATCAAACATTGGACTCCATAACTGTCTGTCACTCTATGACCCTTTTCTCCACATAGATAAAATCTTCCCCTCCATTTGAGGTATTCCTCAAGGTTATTCTTCCCTTCTTTAGAAATCTAAATCTTCCTTTCTCTATGCTCCTCACTATTAGAATGTGAATAAAATTCCATCTTCCTTTTATTTGATGACTTACGAATGCAACTAATGTTCACCTTGTTAATCATATATCAAGATGACTGATTCGGCATAATCACAATAACTTTCTCTCCAGGAGATACATAATTTCATTGATCAAAGTCACCAATTTTTCCATTGGAATCAATGTTAACTAAATTCCTTCTCATTCCCTCCATTGACTAAGACCAGAAACCATAGTGTAAGAAACAGCTAAAATAACTAGGAACCACATAATCATAAAAACTCACTTATGGTATGTCTAACTTATCAAAAATTATTTAATCCATGACACCTTAGGTTTACCCTAGGTTATTCATGATCATAAAAATAATTTTAGGACTCTAACCTATAGGTATACTGAACCTTAGGGACATCCCTAGACATACCTTAGAAATATCTCTAGGGATTTCACTAAAGTTTTTTCATCCTAGTTTCCAAAGGTTAACTAAACCTTCGCTCTGGTACCAACTGTAGATACCCAAAGCTTGACGTTCATGGACATTACATTACTTTTGCGGAATACTTAAATACATGACAAAAACAGAAGCCCAAAGATTGAATTAGTTTAGTATCTTTGGAAACATGGAACGTAACATTCTAATCCTGGTGAAAGATCTTCACCATCTCCCATAAAGATCTTCCCCTTTTGGTTTTCTTACCTAAAACCTTTCTTTATATCCTTGGGAAAAGAAAACATAAAAAGTTTGAGCTCAAATGCTCAGTAAGGGTAAACATAGAGAACATAAAACAATCCATAAAAATTTGAATGCAAAAACTTGAACATAAAATCTAAACATCAAAGTCTTGAGCAAAGACATAAATCTTGGATGTACGTAAGGCATATATCATAATGGATCATCAATCACAATAAAATATCATGGGAATAAAGCATGTAATTGTGGCAACCATTAAAAACATGTTATGATTTCCATAGTAGCCAAGGCATTGCTGCCATGACCTTCTTAGTGGACAAAGTCCCTTTCTGAATCGAGTTCACTCCTCATTTCAGTCCTGTAACACTGAACCAGATTAACTTACCATTCCAGCCATGTCTATATCATGAGATATAAATATTTACCCAATGCATTGGAGGGAGATATAGGTCCCACCCATATCATAATGAAATCATTATTACTTGTGACACAAAATAAACATAAAACTTCATCATAACCCAAAGAATAAAACGGGTTTCATAAACATCATCCCATAATCACATAATCCATATAAAACAAATGGATATTTCATCATAAGAAAATTAAAACCATGTAAATCATAGATACATTATACTTGAAACATACACATATGAAATAATGTCATCTTAGATGGAAAATGGTTTTGATAAAACACTTGAAATGAATTATTGAGGAAAATATCCTTTCTTCATCAAAAACATTTTCTTTTCACAAAATTCCATGCAATTTTAAAAGAAAAGTATTTTTTTGAAAATATTCATAAAATCATGTAGAGTAAGCTTCACGAAAATGAGGTATTATGAAACCGTAAAAATCCATTCACACCGTATAAGTTAAAAAAATCATCTTGTACATTTGCCGGAAAAGGCAAAAAGTACCTCGTATGGAAAAAAAATTCCTTAAATACCATGTTGTAAAAGTCAAAAATGGGTAAAAAGGACTTTAAAAATACATGAAACCATTTTTAGAAAATAGGGACATTGATGATAAATATAACTCCCATTAAATACTTACGAATAAACAATCTCGGATAAAACGAGATTGGAAAAGTTATCCCTTACCTTATGTCTCATATACTTCATATGTATCTGATCCTTCTGTATAATGATTTAAATAATTTCATTAAATTATTATAGAATCGTATACATTTTTATGATATAATATATAGTTTACTTTTGACTTTATGTTACCCGTTCTTTTGTAAATTCGATGTAAAAGCAGTGATTTGGGTAAAATCGTTTCATTTATTGTACGTATTTCGACTTGTTGTTCTTGATATTATTACTCAGATCCTTATTTACTTAATTACATAATGTAAAATATGATTTATATATAATATATATTCATCATATAAAAAAATATATGATAGATCAATAAATGGAATGAAATACACCGTTCATGGAGACGGTAGGTCGTACGTACGCATGAACGCTGTTTTCGTTTCCTTATTGAATTAGATGGAATTAAGTAGATGACATATATAAATATATATATATATATCCAGTATCTTTATTATGTCATATATTTCATTATTATTCATTATATATACTTTATAATCATTTATGAATGGTTAACATGGAGAATGAATATCATCGCGTCGTGGAGATGGTAGTCCGTACGTACGCACGAGCGATGATATCATTCTCAAGATCGTGGAATTGTATTGATGTGTATGATTAATATTTCAGAATCAATATCACTTTAAAATAATAATATATAGTTATTTATTTACACCGTTATACCCATCCAAGTAAGGTGGTGGTCAAAAACAGATTACACCACGGCGTTGAGATGGTATTCCGTACGTACGCACGCGCGGTAATTTTGTTTTCTGTAGGATGGATAGAAGGTGAAATAAGGTTGTTTCATATTTATAATAACATATCAGTTTATAAGTAATACTGATGTTATTACATTATAATGAGACATCTTATGAAGAAAAAGTAGAAGAAGAAAGAAAATTGGGAGAATCAGAAGAAGATATTACCTCTTCTTCGACGCACCTCCTTTAATCTTCCTCTTAAGGAAGTAGAGTTGGTCCTTAGAGAAGGCCAGAACCTCCATAATGATTCTAGGGAAGTGGAGAAGAGAAATGGGTAGGGGTTGGCCGAGCTTGAAGGCTCACTAGGGTGTGAAGAGAAGAGGAAGGTGGTGACCTTTCTATAAGGCAGGAGAGGGGCACATTTCAAAGAACTTAAAATTGTAATTCATAAAAAGTCTAAAATTACATTTATTTGGGTATTTATAACATCAATTATGTCAATATTTCATTAATAAGATAATTACTACAACATCATTGTGTCATAAATAAATTAAATTATTTAATGTCTAAAAATTACAAATAAAATACCATTATATAGGAAATCATTTTAACTTTATAATTAATATTTATAGTCGAATTTATCTTATTTATAACTCTATATTAAAAATGATTTAGTTATTAAACTTTGATTTTAACTATTTTAACCCTACTTTAAATAAATTTATAATAAATGTCATAATCTAATCCAATTGGGCCTAAATGGTAATATTTTAACCCTAATGTTGTTTTTGGTCGAATTACACTTATCCAATAGAATTAGGACATGTGTTAGGGTAATAATAATGTCATTTTTAGCCTTAATTACCCTATTTACATTTAACTGTGGTAAATAAAAGTAAAAAGTTACTATTCACCAAAAATTATTTCTATCTTATTGAACCAAATTTTACTCCTTGATATTAACCGTGTCTCTCAGATTTTCAAAATTCCACTCACAGAAGCGGTAAAATTAAGTTTTATCTAAGTTTTCAAAAAGCTCCTAGGAGGTAGGTAAAAGACGGTGAAAAGATTAATAAAATTTTTATATATCTAAAATTTTTATAAAATGACTCCAATGAATTACATTGAACTTATATATGTATTATGTATCAATTTTTACCTAAAATAAATTTAAATAAAAATAATAAAAGTCGGTTTTTAAATAGTAATCCAGTGTTTTCACTATTTTTCAAAAATTGAATGTTTTGAGAAAAATACCAAAAATTATCTCTATGCTAATTTCGATATTACGAATCCAAAAATGAAGTCCATTTTGAAAGATAAAATTTAAAAAATATCAAAAATTTGGTATTACTATTCTTAACAGCTAGTTCATAATAATATTATAATAATATCTCGTTTAGTGAAACTTGGTATTGCGTATTACACACGCTATCGAAGAAGGTCTTGATTGCGTGTAATGCAGACCAAATCAGGGTTGAGTGTAGTGAAATCTCCATTTGGTGTTTGCGTATAACATAATCAAAACTTATTTCATTTATACATTAAACAAAATATATACTTAATGTTGTGCAGAATAATTTCCACAAAACGAACAAGAAATTGTGTGTAACACGATCCAAGAATAGTGTTGCGTATACTGCAAGCTAATACAGTGTTGCGTATAGTACAAGATAATATTAGTGTAGTGTATAATAGAAGACCTCAAAATAATATATCTCCTAAAATCTTGGGGTGTTACATAAATAAGCTTCAAAAAAACTAATAAATATCCAAAATTTAATAATTTCTAGAATTATGTGAAAAATTCATCATAAATACTAAGATGATGAAAATTAGATAAATATATTAATTTATTGGGTTTAAATCACTAAAACACACATGATGAATAATGAAAATATTATCAATTGTCCCGCACATTGAAATTGGAATCATAGAGAAGTCATTATTAAAATAAAATCAATGAAAAGTCAAAACACATACCCATGAGATATGCCAATTCCACACAAAGAACCAAAAAATATCATACCTCATATGAAAATATTATTTCAAATCATCTGTATAAATAATTATATATAATTATACTTCATTTCTCCTCTCATGAACCCAAAAAATCCAACCTCACGACAATATTCACTCATCTCAGAAATTTCAATTTTCAAAAACAATTTTCTCAATCAAAGACTTGAAATGGTATCCATTAGTTTATTAAATTCCTCAATCTCCAAACAATTTGAGTCAATTAAAATTTTTCATCATGGAGACTTTTCAGGCCTATTCAGTGCCTTTCAGTTGGTATGATATAGATTCTCAAAATTATAAGGAATAATAAGGTGGCCATGGATCATTATGATGAAAAATTACAAGATTATAATTTTTTCTCATGTATGGTCTCTTACTCAGTCCCATTAGTATAATATCAACTCAATAGTCATGATAACACAATGATATTTCACACCATTAATCATTTTAGTAGAAAATTTCAACCATCCCAAACATAATTTTTATCGATCGTTCGAGATAGGCATCGCTTTTATTCTCCTACAGAATCCCCAGAATTTAAAAAATTCTTTTATAATCAAATAACTTGAATTGTACAGCTTTCCTATAAATGGGTTTTTATCAATAAAAAAATATCATCAAAATTTGATTGTCTACCCAAATTATCACCAAATAATTTGTCAAAATACATGAATGCTTCCCCCAAACTTATATTCAAATAGATCATGACATTTCACTTCTTGAGAATATAGTATAGGGAAAATTGGATCCTAATTTAAATAACCTAATTGGTTGTTCATGGTTTCTAAGGGATAAAAATTCTAAACATACAAGGAAGGTGAGACTGAAACTAATTGTTTTGAAAATTGGTATTTTAACTAATTAATTTTTTAATCATTTAAAATATAATTACCCCAAAACCTCATATTTTTAAATGAATAAATCAAATTATGGTTAAATAATGCATCGTCAGGATGCTTCAAGAAGTGGCGTGAATGAAAATAATACGAAAAATGGTTTAAAAGCCACAATGGAATGTGATTTCAAATACAAAGACATTAATATATGTTTTGGGATTAAAAAATCAGAGTAATTTTCTGGAAATTCCCATTAAATTGAACACAAAACAAATTAATTTTAGTCATTCATTTAATCTTAGTTTCTTAGTATATATTACTTCACTTATTTACATGGGTTTTAAAAAAAGGGAATTTCCAACCATTTCAGCTCAAAATTTTCTAAAACACGCAAAAATATAAAATGAAACACATATTAAATTGAGAAACAAAAAATTTTGTTTCTAAAATAGAAATTCAACAATATTGAGATGAATGTTTCCCTCCCCATACATAAATGATGAACATTCAAGGATTAATTAAATTTTTTTAAATTAAATTCACCTTTTAATTTAATATCAACAAATAAGTGTTATATTATGGAATATACTAACATGGTAGTGAAACATTGAGTGGATCTTTTATATATTGCTGACTGAAAACCTATACAAAAATTTAAAGAAGAAAAAAATGAATTTATTAATAGAAAATAAAAAAATAAATATAATGATTATGTAAGGTTAAATGTTTTTTTAATCCCCTAAGTGGGAACTAGGATATTATTACCTTTAGATGGTATGTTCTATATGGTTATCCCTACCATGATGGTGGGTTGATTTTTTTAGATGAAAAAGTAGAAAACTTTCTTCAAATCCAGTACGCCTTTCGTTTTATATGTACTCAATGGATAGTACACCAAATCTACCACTATAAAAATGAGATGCATATATAATGGCTGCAATAGGATATATAATAGGTCATAATCTTTAATTATTTCCACTTGCATAACCACTTCTTCATTCTCCATGGGTTTCTCAGGGAATGATGCATCAAAAGTATATTCAAAGGGAATGGTAGAGTGAAATTATTTTTGAAAAAAATTAAATGATGACAAATCAATATCAAATTATTTTCTTTTAAAGTAATCATATGTTATATTTGTCTCCTCATGAAAATAAAATAGTGTCTCCTCATGAACTCTCTTTAATAAGTCTTCTATACATTTTTATAGGTCCATATGTTCCCCATCAAGTGCACCTTTTTTCAACATATTAATCCTCCATGGAAATATGTTTTTCTGAATATAAAAATTTAAAATAATTATAGTTCATACTATATTAAATTTTAAAATAATTAGATGAAAATGATTTAGGAACTTATACTTTGTAAGGAATAGTGTGATCACATCATTCATCACACTCATTACAGAATTCATCCATGTCTTGTTGGTCCCCCACACATAGCTCAGTAGGAAATTCTTCCTCCTTAGCCACTTCATGTAATTCCAGAAGTTCTGGTTTCTCCCTTAATGTGTGGACATATTGAAATACATGTTCTACATATCTCTATAGTTGTTCTATGACTTTTCTATGTTCTTGAATCTAAACATTATCAAAACTGATATCTTCTTTTTTGTTTCTCCTCAACCATTTCTTGATAAAATTTTGAAATGTACTTATAATGTTTAGTAAATTCACTATACAATCCCTCCAACATGGGGTATTCAAGTTTAGCATTACGTATAAGGCCCCAGCATTAAACCTTACTTAATCTTGAGTTATTAGAAGATTTCACATTGAGGATATTTTTAGGTTTAGAGTTTTAGAGAATTAGATCATGAAACTTTCATTACATTCCACATTTAAACAAAGTGGTCACATAAAAGATAGTATTCATTCTTCCCATCAACGGAAACATATTTAAAATAAAACATGGATTCTTTCTTGACACATCCTTGACACTATCATCACATCATGTACCCTTCCCTTGACCTGTGAAAAACATTTCAAAAACTTGGGATGAGCATAAAAAGCTCAATAAGGGATATAAAAATATGGAAAGGAAACATGAGTACATGTATACATAAGAATGAAATCATACATTACCCATAAAACATAAGCACTTTAACATACCTCATAAAATCATGAATAAATCATAGAAATCATAAGACATAAAAGGGAACTTGAGGCATTCATAACATTCTAATGCAGGGAGTAACTCTCTTGGTTACGTTTGGAATACCCATCACAGTATATTCCCTAAATCTCTTCAGAGAAACCTCAATGTTTCACTCCTTCGCGTTACCCAATGCATTGGAGAGTTATATCGGGCTCACCCGCCCTTAGTTTATCACGGAACCACCCGTCTTCATAATAATGCCCAAGAACCTCAACATAATCATATCACATAAAACATGCATAAAGGAAACATATAATCTCCACCTTTCAATCACAAGATATAAATACAACACATTAATATAAAAACATTATGAAAACCATTTTCAATACCAAAATAAAAGAAAATTAAAACATGGTATTTATTTTTCTTTTAAAAAGAATGTATGGCTTGTAGAGGAAGCCGAAACTCAAATAACGGTCACGGTGGCGGAGAAGTCGTTGTCGCCGCATACGTACGACAAAAACATTCCCTTTTGTCGTTTAGTAAAATGCTTCGTATAAAAAATATTCCTTTTGGATAAATGTAAAAGTCAAAGGGTTTTATACACCGTATAAAAGAAGGTTGTGTATAAAACAAAATATGACTCAATGAAAGGAGATTGAGACAAAGTCCCATACAAAGACGATATCCTCGGTTTAAGGATAAATCAATTACATAATTATGTGTGACAAAAGAATACACCAAATATAAGTGGATATTAAGTGTAAAATAATCAAATGTCATTCACACATATTCAAAGGATGACATATTCAATAACTACATGTTAAACCCAAAGAAATCGAAATTGGGTTATGAAGTTCCCTTGACAGCCTAACGACGTCACATCAAAAATAGGGTATCTCATCACTTGGACATAAAATTTACGTCAATAAGGATATATGAGAACATATCCCAACATAACAATATGTAAATTAAAAGACCCAACAAAATAAGTCTTTTAAAAAGAGGAGGGTGAAAGGTTCCCTTACCGACATGGGTATCTTTCGAAACATACGCCCTGCGAAAGAAGGACAATACAACATTGATGTAAATACTCATAAATGAAAGAATATTACACAATGAGTAAAATAATTTTCAGTACATACACCACTCAAATGAAATTGTGGCAAATGTATCATAAATCTCACAGGAATAAAAGTGAGATGAAAAATCCCTTACGAAAACTCGGCAGCCTAACGGCGCCACTTAAAACATCCAAAAATGGATTGATGAGATCAAAGAGGGTATCTCATCACATTAAAATAAAATTTACAGAAAGAGGAAAATAAAATAACATCCCCCATCATAAAAATAGGAGCTTAAAAGAAGTGACATTAAGGAGAGTACTTAAAGAGAAAGAGAGAGGTTAGATCTCTTACGAAAATTCGGCAGCCTAAGGGTGCCACTTCAATCTTCCAAAATGGATTGATGAGAGAGAATAGGGTCTCTCATCATATGAACAAAAAAATTACAGTAATAGTAATATAAAATAACATCCCAATCACAAGAAAGATGATCTTATAAGGAATGACATAAAAGAGTGTACTTAAAAAGAAATAGAGGAGTAGGATCCCTTACCTCGGGTCTGACTTGACTCGATCGTTCTTTAATCTCCTGAATAATAAACTTGAGTTAATTTCTACTTCCTTAAGAACCTTTATCATGTTCATTATTCCTTTTATATCACTTATTACCATGTCATAAACATTATGTAATCATTTAAGTTAATAATGTTTTTTTGTCGATATTTGGTTCTTAAGTCGAAAGTGGACTTCTTACAATTACATGTTGTTCGTGTGGTCAAAGGTTCATTATATCCAGAGTTGTATTCATGATGTATATATAATATATATCATATATATCCAGTATATTCATGAATTTATAATAATACATAACATTTAGAGTTAAGAAATGAAATGCACCGTTCATGGAGACGGTAAGCCGTACGTACGCATGAACGCTACTTCCATTTCTATTTCATATTTAATGGAATTAAAACATAATGATACATAATAGTATTTTAATTCCAGTATGTTATCATATATAATATCATTAAATATATCCTTTATACGTACCACATATGGTATTAACGAATCAAATCACTTTGAGGGGGCGGTAGTCCGCACTTCCTTAAATGAAGATATCACGTTTACCCATAATGGAAACCATAAAGGTATTCCATAAATGAAAAATACGGAAGCTTAAGTAAAACATAAAAATATTAGATATCATATATAAATATAGTGTCATCTTAATGGCCACCTTTGAAGATGTTAGATGAATGTTGAACAATCATCGTTTCGGGAGGCAGAAATTCGCCATCCACAGAAACAGTATGTTCTTTAACCATTAGATGTTGGTGTGTGTAAGTGTTGCTCGAATAATTCTTATAACAACATCCTAGTATATTTAAGATACTGTATTTGTTACAAAATAAATTAATTAAAAGATTTTAGGGGGATGGAGAAGCAAAATAAAACAAAAGGACACAAGTGAAGGCATTACCTTAAAATTAGGTAACTTCCTTTGATTTGAGCTCAAAGGCTTCCTTGGAAAGGATTCTGCCCAAAGTGAGGCCTCAAGAAGTTATAGAGGGATGTGGAGAGATGAAATGGGCAGGTGTTGGTCTAGCAAAAGTCTTTGGAAGTGTGGGTAAGGAGGTAGAGGTGGGGGCCTTTTATAAGAGGAGAGGAGGGGCACTCTTGGAAAGTAAGCAAATGTTACTTTATTTGAAACAGACATTCAGATTTAAAAGATCCCAAATTGATAAAATTAGTGTATAAGGTGATAAGAGTTCTAAATACTCCCATACAATAGGTTTTGAACATGTGTAGGTCTTAGATATTACATTATCTTTCCATTTTATTTAAATCGTTAAATAATGAGGTCATCGCTGCATCATCATGATGTCATAAATAATTTAATTTATTTAATGTCTAAAAATTATAAAAAAATTACAATGATGTAGGAAATCTTTTTAGATTTCCAATGAATAATTATAGTCAAAAATATAATTTGTATAACCCCATGTAAAATTTTTTTTAGTAAAACATTTCATGTTCGTCTCATTTTTACATTAACTTTAAATAAAAAGATATTAAAGTCATTTTCCAACCAAAGTGGCTTAATGGGGTCCCCAAGATGACCCATGGGTTTTCTTGGTCGGACATGACACATAAAATGAGTTTAGGACATGTTTCATGTTCATTTTATATTATTAAAACATTATTTTTACCTTAAACTACACTAATTACCTCTAATCGCGATTAAAAACTTAATAAGTCACTATTCACCGAAAAATTATTTTTATCCTATTGAACCACATTTTATTTCTTAATGACAACCATGTATGTCGGATTTTTTGAAATTCAAAAAACAAATATGGAAAAATTTCATTTAAACGGAAAAATCAGTTTTTATAAGTACCACTCAGTGGTTTCACTATTCATCAAAAATTGAAGTTTTTCAGAAAAATCCCAAAAATTCACCATAAGAAATATTGGATATTCTGAATTCAAAAATGAAGTCTTTTTTACAAAATTCAAATCATATAAGTCTCATTAATTAATTTAATAATTAATTCCCGATGTCAGAGCAAATAGCGTGTTTTTATGAAACAATATGTATCAAAAGATTGACACTAGTTTAAGTCTGATTTCAAAGTGAAATTAATTCCAACGACCACTGTTGGATTTAATGGTAAAAATATATTCTAATTTCACTTTAAAGCCAATTAAAAATATAATCTAATAATATAAATAAATTAGATTAAAAAGAGGTTTTGAATTAAAATACAACATTTTACACTATTCATTAAAAAATGAACTTTATCAGAAAGATACCAAAAATTTACACAAAGTAAATTTTGATGTCCCAATTCTTAAGAAGAGTTTTATTTGGTCCAAAAGGATGTATAAGAGTGAACAAAACTATATTTAATGACGGTTCTCCATCAGAAGGCGATAAGTGAACCTTTAGTGAAAACTAGGGCATATACGCCTAAAATTGAATTCTTTTCGTATTTCATGCCTTTATCTTTTATTGGATAAATATAAAAACATTTAAAAACATATATAATCATATTTTAGTTATTTCTATCCATTCCCGCCAATACAACGGCTACATGTTAACAACCATTTAAAATAATATTATTTTATTATTAGAGTGCAACGTAAGATTCCCAAGAAACTCGTTGTTGCGTGTTGGGTATGCCATTGACCATAGCATCCCCTTTAAAGTCATATTAATATTTTATTCAAAAATATGTATAAATATGAAAATGTCATATTCTTTATTTACATGGGGTGTTACATCCTTCCCCCCTTTTGGGAATTTTTTCCTCGCAATTTTTAAAATTGAGCTTGGAAACATCCTTGAAAGTCCCACATCGGAACAAGAGTCGGTAAAAAAATCACTTTAAAATAAAGGAAGATAAGTAAAGAGGTCACCCGACTTAAACCATTTGTAGAAAAACATGGACATGGAAGAAAAATCAAAGGGTCATGTTCTTGAGGGAGAGTGATAGTAAACATGTCTAGGAGAAAGTTAACCATACGAAAATCACAAACATGTGATGGGTTAAACAGAATTCGATTCCCCAGTAGGATAAGTTAATAGACAACATTTTGGTTTTAAGTTACTTTTTATTGAGGAATTTATTCATAAGGAAACATAATCACTTATCTTGTTGACATTCAACTTTTACTAGATTCCTTAATCAAACTCATATTTTTTTCCAAAAGACGAGTATTTAGGGAGAATTGTTCGCATTAAGAGTACTATAATCAACTTCTAGAGAATCACCTAATCCACAAAATAGAACTATATACTTCCCATGTCTTTAGACTTTAACCAAAACCAAAACCAAAAAGTTTAGTACAAGATCAGATAATCCAGAAAAGGATAACCCTTTATAAAAAGAAAATCTATTCTTAACCTCAAAAATTTGTCCAACAAAACCCAAAGTTCAACGAGGACCATTCGATAATCAATTTGTCCATAAAAGTCTTCAAAGTAAACCAAACTAAGATTGAATCCAAAAAATTTGAAGGATTTAGTCACGTAGTCTTCCAAGTTAAATCGTAACATTTATCTCTAAACAACATCAATTGCTCATAAAATCTCGTATTGAAAAGTAATTAACCTAATCACATATCCTCCATGATAGGTTAATAATTTCCATAAATAACCCAAAATCAACTTACTCTTAATTTATAAAATCATATAACTAAAAAGAATCAGTCAAACTAACCAGGGACTTCATGTAGTCCAGTGGTAGGCGATAAATACCAGTCGCACTTTGGTTGTGGGTTCGATTCCCGCAGCTTTGTCCGACGCGACGGGTTGTCACACGGTCTGAGTGTTGTCTTTTTTATAAAACTTCAAAAATAACCCTAACATGTTTTAACCTCAATTGTTTCCTTATACCTTTAATTTTCATCCGAATTCATTACGATCTCAACATCTTAATTCTTGAAGTCTTATTTCACAATCATAAGATAAAATAAAATGATTCCCAAAATGAATAACATCATACCTTGATCATGGCGTCCACTCGGTTTCATCGTCATCTTGCTCACGTAGGTAGAAGTCCCATGCATTACAACAATGATTTATAGATCCTTCAAAATCATTTGCTTCCTCCATCCAAATACACCTCGTACAACATGGGTCATATGGGTGTTCACAGAAAAACAGTTTTGGAAAATAATCATGTATGACATATAATTCCAAAACATCTGATAAAACATGATTTCTATAAAATAGTCGGACCGAAATTGAGTTGAAACTTTCTATTATTGGTCCTTTTAAAATACCAAAAGTATGTGATGTTAGACTATATTTTAAAAGAAAATATAAATAGGTTGTGCAAGGGTCTCCTTCCTCAGCACCATTTTTAAAATCATAATATGCTTCAAATTCTTGTGATAAGGTAAAATATTTGAAACTACCTTGATAATATTTACCTTTCTTGAAAATATGAGAATATTGTGAAAATAGTATTTGTCTAAAAACAACCCATGATCCACGATGATAACGAGGTATAGTGGAGGTGTTTGATATCTCAAAAAACTGCTTGAAAGTGAGTTGTATGCTAGAAAAAGTTTCACAATCATCCGAAGATGACTTCGCAATAATTATTTCAAGCATGTCATCAGGAAGAGAATTAGATCATGAAACATGCATTACATTCCACATTTAAACAAAGTGGTTACATAAAAGAAAATATTCATTCTTCCCATCAACGAAAACATATTTAATATAAAACATGGATTCTTTCTTGACACATCATTGACACTGTCATCACATCATGTACCCTTACCTTGAACTGTGAAAAACATTTCAAAAACTTGGGATGAGCATAAAAATCTCAATAAGGGATATAAAAATATGGAAAGGAAACATGAGTACATGTATACATAAGAATGAAATCATACTTTACCCATAAAACATAAGCACTTTAACATACCTCATAAAATCATGAATAAATCATAGAAATCAGAAGACATAAAAGGTAACTTGAGGCAATCAAAACATTATTACGTAGGGAGTAACCCTCTTGGTTACGTTTGGAATACCCATCACAGTATATTCCCTAAATATATTTGGAGAAACCTTAACGTTCCACTCCTTCGCGTTACCCAATGCATTGGATAGCCATATCGGGCTCACCCGCCCTTAGTTTATCATGGAACCACCCGTCTTCATAATAATGTCCAAGAACCACAACATAATCGTATCACATAAAACATGCATAAAGGAAACATAACATTTCCACCTTTCAATCACAAGATATCAATACAAAACATTGATATAAAAACATTATGAAAACCATTTTTAATACAAAAATAAAAAAAAATTAAAACATGGTATTTATTTTTCTTTTAAAAAGAACGTATGGCTTGTATAGGAAGCCGAAACTCAAATAACGGTCACGGCGACCGAGAAGTCTTTGTCGATGCATACGCACGACAAAAACATTCCCTTTTGTCGTTTAGTATAACGCTTCATATAAAAAAGATTCGTTTTGGATAAATGTAAAAGTAAAAGGGGTTTATACACCGTATAAAAGAAGGTTGTGTATAAAACAAAATATGCCTCAATGAAAGGAGAATGAGACGAAGTCCCATACAAAGATGGTATACTTGGTTTAAGGATAAATCAATTACATAATTACGTGTGACAAAATAATACACCAAATATAAGTGGATATTAAGTGTAAAATAATCAAAGGTCATTCACACATATTCAAAGGATGGCATATTCAATAACTACATGTTGAACCCAAAGAAATTGAAATTGGGTTAAGAAGTTCGCTTGACAGCCTAAAAGTGTTACATCAAAAAAGGGTATCTCATCACTTGGACATAAAATTTACATCAATAAGGATATATGAGAACATATCCCAACATAAAAATATGTAAATTAAAAGACCCAACAAAAGAAGTCTTTTAAAAAGAGGTGGGTGAAAGGTTCCCTTACCGACATGGGTATCTTTCGAAACATATGCCCTGTGAAATAAGGACAATACAACACTGATGTAAATACTCATAAATGAAAGAATATTAAAAAATGAGTAAAATAATGTTCAGTACATACACCACTCAAAGGAAATTGTGGAAAATGTATCATAAATCTCACAGGAATAAAAGTGAGATGAAAAATCCCTTACTAAAACTCCGCAGCCTAACAGCGCCACTTAAAACATCCAAAAATGGATTGATGAGATCAAATAGGGTATCTCATCACATTAAAATAAAATTTAAAGCAAGAACAATATAAAAGAACATCCCCCATCATAAAAATAGGAGCATAAAATAAGTGACATAAAGGAGAGTACTTAAAGAGAAAGAGATATGTTATATCTCTTACGAAAATTCGGCAGCCTAAGGGCGCCACTCAAAACTTCCAAAATGAATTTATGAGAGAGAATAGGCTATCTCATCATATGAACATAAAAATTACAGTAATAGTAATATAAAATAACATACCAATCACAAGAAAGATGATCTTAGAAGGAATGACATAAAAGAGTGTACTTAAAAAGAAAGAGAGGAGTAGGATCCCTTACCTCAGGTCCGACTTGACTCGATCATTCTTTAATCTCCTGAATAATAAACTTGAGTTAATTTATACTTCCTTAAGAACATTTTTCAAGTTCATTATTGCTTTTATATCACTTATTACCATGTCATAAACATTATGTAATCATTTAAGTTAATAATGTTTTTTTGTCGATATTTGGTTCTTAAGTCGAAAGTGGACTTCTTACAATTACATGTTGTTCGTGTGGTCAAAGGTTCATTATATCCATAGTTTTATTCATGATTTATATATCATATATATCATATATATCCAGTATATTCATTAATTTATAATATTACATAACATTTAGAGTTAAGAAATGAAATGCACCGTTCATGGAGACGGTAAGTCATACGTAAGCATGAATGCTACTTCCATTTCTATTTCATATTTAATGGAATTAAAACATAATGATACATAATAGTTTTTTATTCCAGTATGTTATCATATATAATATCATGAAATATATCCTTTATACGTACCACATATGGTATTAACGAATCAAATCACTTTGAGGGGGCTGTAGTCCGCACTTCCTTAAATGAAGATATCACGTTTACCCATAATGGAAACCATAAAGGTATTCCATAAATGAAAAATACAGAAGCTTAAGTAAAACATAAACATATTATATATCATATATAAATATATTGTCATCTTAATTCCCACCTTTGAAGGTGATAGAAGAATGTTGAACAATCATCATTTCGGGAGGCAGAAATTCGCCATCCACGGAAACAGTATGTTCTTTAACCATTAGATGTAGGTGTGTGTAAGTGTAGCTCGAATAATTATTATAAAAACATCATAGTATATTTACAATACTGGATTTGTTAATAAATAAATGAATAAAAAGAGTTTAGGGGGTTGGAGAAGCAAAAAAAAAACAAAAGGACCCAAGTGAAGACATTACCTTAAAACCGGGTAACTTCCTTTGATTTGAGATCAAAGGCTTCCTTGGAAAGGATTCTGCCCAAAGTGAGGCTTCAAGAAGTTAGAGAGGGATTTGGAGAGATAACATGGTCATGGTTTGGCCGAGCCAAAGTCTTAAGAATTGTGGGAAAGGAGGTAGAGGTGGGGGCCTTTTATAAGAGGAGAGGAGGGGCACTCTTGGAAAGTAAGCAAATGTTACTTTATTTGAAAATGAGTTTCGGATTTAAAAAGTCCCACATTGATAAAATTAGTGGATAAGGTGATAAGGGTTATAAATCTACCCATAAAATAGGTTTTGGACATGTGTAGGTCTTAGATATTACATTATCTTTCCATTTTATTTAAATCGTTAAATAATGAGGTCATCGCTGCATCATCATGATGTCATAAATAATTTAATTTATTTAATGTCTAAAAATTATACAAAAAAATACTATGATGTAGGAAAGCTTTTTATATTTCCAATTAATATTCATAGTCAAAAATCTAATTTGTATAACCCCATGTAAAAATTGTTTTAGTAAAACATTTCATGTTTGTCTCATTTTTACTTAAACTTTAAATAAAAAGATATTAATGTCATTTTCCAACCAAAGTGGCTTCATGAGGTCCCCAAGTGGACCCATGGGTTTTCCTGGTCGACCATGACACATCCAACGAGTTTAGGACATGTGTCAAGTTCATTTCATATTATTAAAACATTATTTTGACCATAAACTACACTAATTTCCTCTAATCGCGATTAAAAACTTAATAAGTTAATATTCACCAAAATATTATTTTTATCCCATTGAGCCACATTTTAATTCTTAATGAAAACCATGTATGTTGGATTTTTTGAAATTCAAAACACAAATATGGAAAAATTTCATTTAAATGGAAAAATCATTATTTATAAGTACCACTTAGTGGTTTCACTATTCATCAAAAATTGATGTTTTTTAGAAAAATCCCAAAAATTCACCCTAATCTATATTTAATATACTGAATTAAAAAATGAAGTATTTTTTACAAAATTAAAATCATATATGTCACATTAATTAATTTAATAATTAATTTCTGCTGTCAGAGCAAATAGCGTGTTTTTATGAAACAATATGTATCAAAAAATTGACACTAGTTTAAGTCTGATTTCAAAGTGAAATTAATTCCAACGACCACTATTGGATTTAATGGTAAAAATATATTCTAATTTCACTTTAAAACCAATTCAAAAGATAATCTAATCATATAAATAAATTATATTAAAAAGAGGTTTTGAATTTAAATACAACATTTTACACTATTCATTAAAAATGAACTTTATCAGAAAGATACCAAAAATTTACACAAAGTAAATTTTGATGTCCCAATTCTTAAAAAGAGTTTTATTTGGTCCAAAAGGATGTATAAGAGTGAAAAAAACTTTATTTAATGACGGTTCTCCATCAAAAGGCGATAAGTGAACCTTTAGTGAAAACTAGAGCATATACGCCTAAAATTGAATCCATTCCGTATTTCATGCCTTTATATTTTATTGGATAAATGTAAAAACATTTAAAAACATATATAATCATATTTTAGTTATTTCTATCCATTCCCGCCAATACAACGGCTACATGTTAACTACCATTTAAAATAATATTATTTTATTATTAGAGTGCAATGTAAGATTCCCAAGAAACTCGTTGTTGCGTGTTGGGTACGCCATCGAGCATAGAATCCCCTTTAAAGTCATATTAATATTTTATTCAAAAATATGGATAAATATGAAAATGTCATATTCTTTATTTAACTATGGTGTTACATTATGGCCTTGGCTAAAATCCTTTAATTCATCATCCACGGTGATTTTAATTTGAGTTAACCTGATCTATTTAGAAAATAAAAAAAAAACCATCCAATATAGACCAAGATGATTCAATAATTTCTTTTTTAACTTGTGGAAAATTATTTAATGAATTACAGAAATAATAACTTTAAAAATTATTGGAAATGTATTATATTATGGGTTTAAAAAAAATTAAAAGATTCAATTATTTAAAATTATATTTTTTTCATTGTATCCCTGAACCCAAGATCAATTTTTAACACTGTAACATCATTGGGTGTGGAAAAAATAATATTTATTAAGTTAAAATGATGTGTAGTGGCAGCCTATGTTGTCTCCAGAGAGGAGCGCACAATAATCAAGCCATCACATTAAAATTTGAGCAATAAGTGTAGTTTTTTTAATTTTTTTGATTGTAATAAACTAATTCAATGAAACAATACAAACAAATTAAGAAAAATATTAAAAATAATTTAATGATGTATTTCATTGACTGTATTGATATAAATTAGGTGATTAGGTCTTGTTCAGTTTTCCAAATTCAATGTTATCATACTTCCAATTTATCAAATCCTCTTCTACTAAAATTATTAAAGTTGCATTTCGTGATCTTTTCCTCTCACTCTCTTTATCAAATAGAGATGGTGAGAGTAACCATATTCAAGATCCCATCACAATATACTATTCTTCTATTGTGTGATATTGTTATATTGAATACACTCAATAGACCTGGGACAATTCTTATCGGGCCTTTTTTGTTCAAAACAATTGAAAAATTACAATACCCCTCTCACACTTACTAAGTATCACCGATTAATTCACCACTAAGTCCTCTTATTTTCCATCTTATATAAACTAGAACCTAATGGTAAGAAAAAAAATTAATACTGCCCAAATCAACACAACAACTGAATCTAATACCAAATATGATAGTACTTGAAAATAAAAACTACTATTGGAAATTAAAGCAAACATCAGAGAAGATTGAAAAGAAAATATACCATCAAGTGCATGAACTCAATAATTAAAAATATAAAACTTCCCCATCACTAATAACTTGTAGGATTACACTTCCATATTATGGGTGTCCATGTAGAATGGGGATGATGAGGACATTAAGAGTGTAAATAGTACCAAAAGAGGGAATATGAAGAACAGAAAATTTCTCCTCCAGAATATGTCCACCAAATATTTTCTTCTATTTTTCAAAACAGAACATTGAAACATTCCATGTTCTCCTATAAAAAGTATTTCAAAATGAATTTTTCTATCTACTCTCTAATTATCAATGAATTTATACATGTTTAGAGAGATTTATAACTTAACTACTCAATAACTTGCCTTCTGGATGAGGATACTCTTAAAATTCATCCAATTGGAATTACTAAAATGGAAACCTAATGGTCAATTTCTCCATAGTAATTTTTTTGATTCGTTTTTTTACTTATATTTCTAATGCAACATTAATAACTTAATTCGGGTGTCTACAGATCGATATATGCCTTCATTTCTAGATGGTGTAGATTATTTCGGCCAAACAATTTTCTTCAATTGATTGATTTTTCTGGGCCACTATATTTTGAATCGGATCAGGGTATAGAGTAAAGAGTTTTATAGAAAAAATAATGGAATCCATGAAAAATAATAACTCAATTTGGGATAAAATTATATGTTATAAATTAAATACACAATCTTCATAAAAAATTAAATTTCAATAAATTATGAAATTTTCACAATTAATCCCAACATTCACAAATAATACTAAAATTATAAAAATAATATAAAATTTATTAATTTTCATGGATTAAATCACTAAAAAACATGAAAAAATTAAAAAATTATCTCTATCATATATTCATGGATGGTATGAAGGATGTGATGAAAATTATGTTTTTTGCTGCATTAAGTAAATGAATTATTGTATCATTATATAGTATCACAATGTAAGGTGGATATATAAAACAAATAATGAATGATGTGGCCATAAATTTTGATGATTTTTGTGAAGGCTAAAATTTTAAATGGGTATCAAATAATATATTTATTGATCATTATGTATAATAAAACATTAGGAGACAATCAACATGTAGTCCTTAGGACGGTGATTTTGTGGTTCCATAGTGCGGTGTTAGAGCTAACATGGATTGGTAAACCCATATAATAGGATAGTAAAAATTGTAAATAATATTTAATTATGTGAAGAAACTGTGATAGGAGAAAATATAGATTTTAAATTAAACTATCTAGGAGTTACATCAGGTAGGATTAAGGGATGGTGTCCAAATAAACAACATAGTTAGTCCCAACATAATATATTCATGAATCACAATATATCAACAATGGAATAGAATCAAGCCACACCATATTCTATAAAATGGTATAGTTATATCCTAGTGTAAATTAAATTAATAAAACTCAGCATGGATAAAAAATCACTCACTATAAACAATTATATTGATCAAAAACTTATATGAAGAAATTAGTTTATATAGATTATAAATATAAAATTATTTTAAGAGTAATAAAACAAAAAAAATAGTTTAACTTCCATTTTTGTTCCATGGGACACATATAGTGTAGATTATGGTCTTAAAAAATCATCCATAGACCTCCATACAAATTTCAGAAATTAATTTACTAAGATATATTGAATTGGAGAGAGATGAGATGTGTTCATCATCTAGGATTATTAGAGATCATTATCCATTACATTACACATTATATATGAATTAATTTCCTTACCACATATTATATATATTTTTCGGTTTCCTATCAGTTAATGTTGGCCCACTTAAGGATATGAACAATTATCCTTTCATAAGTTATGAGAGGTTTAGCTTATTGTTGAATTAATGTGCAATAATGTTTTGATAAATTTTATGGTTATGTAATTCCAATTTTCATTCTCCATAAATCCTTTTAAAATATTTAAACAAGATATTTTATTTTCCACATCAGTTTATTTTTAAAATATGGCTATCCAATGTGAAGGAAACTAAAAATAAATCAGAAGAATGGATTTTGTCCTATACAATAGAGAATATGGAATCACATACTTAATGTTAGGGGTAGTGGTCTGGTAGGAACAAAAATCACTCAATAGTTTATCAGGATATTAAATAATATATTTATTAACTATAATCTAAAAAGTAAATTAAATTCTGTTATTAAAATCATCTTATTATCCATTAATAGTCTCATAATAGTGGGATTGATATTTTCATTCAGTTATTTAATGGTAATTAAATACCATCATCTCATATTAAATGAAGTTTCTACCTTTTTCTGTAAAAATATTATGAAGAATAAAAACTCTATGGATTATGTGGGGTTTTAAAAGAATGAACACTTTTCATCTATATACTTTAGGTGTTGAAAATGAGACCATTTGAAAAATAAAATGGTGATATTAAGAATGATGATGGACTACCTAATTTGCATTGGAGGGTATTGACCCATTGTAATAATTACCCATAAAGAAAACATCCAGTATTATTTTGTTTCATAAATAAACTTTTGCGGTTTATGGATGAAATTGGCATGAAATTTATGAATTTCATATATCATAGTAACGTATACATATTCATGCATCATAGAAGTCCAATATAACAGAAGACCCAATATATTCTTTGAGAGAATGGTTCTAGTCTAGTGTACACCATATGTGCCTGAACGGGTGACCTATAGATAATAATGGAATCTTCTACATTAATTAACATAACAAGGAATCCAAAAAATAATTATTCTAAAATTATTTTTTTGAGTAAAAGTCATTGAAAAGAAGAAAGATCATTATCTATTTTAGAATATATTTATTTTTCTCTTCATATTTATCAATGGCTTCACTCTTCAGTTTCTCAAACATGGTAGACATCCAACTGTTTATTGCATCAGTTATTGTGGATAAGGATCTATTTTATATAAGGTTATATCTGAGGTGATTCAAACATTACAAACATATATATTACATATTTTTATATGGATATTCTATTTATCTCATAACATTAAATGACTTATAAAAAAAATTATTTTTTCTTGATATTAGGTATATAATGAACTTATTTCATGAAAGATCTTTAACATCTCTCACAAAATCATTGTCACATAATACAGTTCATTAACAGTCCCTACTAAATTTTGTTATAACAAGGGGATATGAAGCATACAAAATTTTAATATCAGATTCTCATTATGGTAAAACATATGTGATACAATCAACGATCATAATTGTACATAAGATAAGTATAAGGGTATCATAACAGGATCATCACTAAAAAAATTCATATATAATCATTTGAGTATCATTACTCATAAATCTATAGTAAATAAATATTCATAAAACCTAGTAATAAGAGTATAAAATCATCAATAATCTATCATGATCCATGAAAACACATCATAAGCCCAAGATTCAGGTTTCTGGAATACATATAAGAATATAAAATCATTTTAATATCCAATAATCTTTACCAAAATATTATTTTTGTTTTGGTTCAATCCTCATTGCATCATTTACATTTTAATGGTTCTCTCCCATGAATGTCACAATGGACATATTTCCTCACAGAATTGGGTTCACTCCCCATTATAGTATATTCCATAACATGAGATAATTATATTTACCCAATGTATTAGAAGAATATATAACTATTTTCCACACATCACATAATGAAAATCATATATTTTTTTCCTAATATTTTAAAACATTCATCATTTCATCATAGCATAAACTATAGAATAGAAACGGGTTTAAAAAATATTTCAATATAAATTAATTAATCTCTCAGAAAGAAACATGTTTTATATAACCATCCTAAAAAATTCATCATTATATGGCATAAAAAGATATAAATTGGATTTTATCATAATATCATAACCCAATGACATATTAAAATCATTAAAGGATGTTGATAGATACTAAAGATTCCATAAAAAGGTCACTTGAATATTTCTTTGAAATATAAGAAAATACCTTTTCTTTCAGTGTCCTTAAAAACACAAAAGTCACAAAATATTTTAAAATTTATTATACATCAAAACTAAGCTCTAAATATTTAATGGAATCTTCCCGAAATGTAATATTCGTGACTAATGTAAAATCAATTCATGTATTAAATGATAAAAACTATTCCTTTTACACTTTTTTGTAAAACGTCATAAATAATCTATTCAAAAAATATTATACCAATAAATTTTTTTTATCATTATAATGAATATAAAATATGGTTAAAAATGAATTTAAATTGTAATTGGATCATATAATGTAATATTCTTGATTTCATTTTAAATAAGATAGACATGGAATAAAAAGTTCATCGACCAACGCTGAATCAACGTCAGTTTTTTCCTTAAAAACTCTTTGTCAATATTTTTAAATACTAAGGTAATAAAAAATTTACTAATAATTAAAAAATACAATAATAAACAAATAATTAAAAATAGTATTTATTTTATAGTATATGATGTATATATTTTCCCTCAATGGAAATACATCAAAAAAATATTCACATAGAAATGACATTATAACATAAACCCTTAACTCAAGAATCAACTTGATTTATACACATTATAATATAATTTATAATAAATATAAATTAATTATAATTATATTTTAGAAAAAAAATTTATTAATAATTTAATATTAACGTTTTTTTATATTTTAAAATTACCTTATTATTAAATATTATTCATTAAAATTAACATTCAATTAAAAAAATGGTAAGTTTTCTATCCTTCAATCATTTTGATGGTTATTCTTTTTATATAATGACCATTGTTAATATACAACATAAAATTAATAATTTTGAAAGTATCATATTTATTCATCATATATATTTTATTAATGATTCATAAAAATTATTGATGAAAAATGAAATACATCACTTTTTGGAGACAATAGTTTGAATGTATGCACGGGTAATGTTTCAACATTTTATGGATAGAATAAAATAAAGGTAAATAATAATTATCCATTATAGATTCCATATTATATCATAAATATCATATATAATAATTAAACAAATCTTTATTATCATCATAGTGATTAATAAATGATAAATTAATTTTGTTTTTCATCGAGATTATAATCCACACATAGACAGAAGCGACTTTATCATTTTCAAAATTATGAGATGGATATATAAAATGAACATAAAATTTAAATTTGAACAAGTATTTATATTAAATATACTGATTAAATAATGTTAAAATGTTGTATTATATTTTTATGAAATTTCATATAAAAGAAACGTTAAAATCATAAATAATAGAATACACCACTTATTCAGGTATCCTCTTATGAGTAGTGTTATGAGGACCCTTATATGGGTACTTTGGGAATATCCAAACATCAAGGTCATGGGTCAGTATGGTGGGTGAGTAATAGGGTGTATAATTTTGTTGATAAAGTGCCAAGGTGGGGTAGAGAAGTGGGGAGGACATGTTTTCAAATATAAATGAGGGTATTATGACTCCTGTAACTACATAAATCACTAAAATAAAATAAATTCACTATCTAGTGAATACTCCCCTAAACTAACCCATATTTGATGATATTATAATTTTTTTATAAGTACACTTAAAAATAACATTTAAATAATTTTTCAGGTTATTTAACTAATATCTCTTTATTTTTATCCCCGCACGGGACCTTTTATCCATTACAATAGTAATGGATCTTTTATATATTTTCTATTCATAAGGATACGAATTAAAATTTAATTCGATTCTAAATTTGGAAATTAATATTCTGAATACATAAATAGTGATTTCATACAAAATTTGAATATTTTTTATAAATTTACCCTAATATAATTTATAAAAAGGAATTGAAATTAAATTTTTATAATAAATCATATTTATGAATAAAACTTGACTTATTCTGATTCATTATATATTTAAACCCATTTTTAATGTGAAAATATTTTATTGAATATATTTTATACACTTTTACTCAAGATAATTAATTTATATTGATTAGTTTAATAAAAATAAATTGTTCTCATAAATGATGGATTTTCAAAAAAAAAATTTACTCTAAAATTCTTGTATCATCATTTATGACCAATTTATAACAAATTAATTCATCTTATAATTGTGAAATCATTATTTTTTTGTACTAAATTTGGTCCTATTAAAACCCAAAAATCTAATGTATAGGGTATAAATATCAAATTTAGTAATACTAATTCAAGAGTATATCAGAGTTTATTTAAACACAGTGTTGTGAGTATTGAATGATATCATTTAAAAAACATGTTTATAGAATATTATATAATAAAGTAATGGGTTGTAAAATTCTACCATCATTATAATAATTTCACCAATGAAATTCTATCACTCTAATTCAAACATTTGAGTATAATTTATCTTTATCATACCCTCGGGATCAAATGTAGCTTTCTCAAATTTATGGTTTTTCAAAAAAAACACTAAACTGGTGATTGGCCTTGTCCCATGGTACGTTATATATTCTATATTGAATATACTGAAGTTTATCCCCATAAAATAGATCATGGTCTAGTTTTATTAGAATTATGTTAAATACCTAGGAAGTATTGGGTATATAATTCCTCATTAGAGTTGCATAAAAAAATAATAAACATAATACAGATTCAGTGGAAGTGCCAATTGATAATAATATATCCTGATATGATCAATAATTTAAAAAGGGACATATATATCTAGGCATCCTCTTTATCTTATTTTAAAATATCATAACATTTATTCAATGAGATATTCATTGTAATACCATGTAACTAGCGTAAAATTGTATATCATATCAATGATTATCAGTATAAATTTTCATTAGATTCCAAACTAACATGATTTGATAATGATTTCCTCTGATCATTCCTACCATTTCATCATTTACCTTAGGGACCAATATCTTTGATTCTCTAACATCATTTCACAAAAATGGAGCTCTTCACTTCCTTTCAAAGAATTGTCTATAAGGATATATCTCAATTCAAGATGAAAAGGCATTATTCTTAGAAAACATGATCATACAATGTTGTGATTTTAAAAACTATTGGAATCTATAGAACATGGTATTAACATATATTTTAATGTTTTAATAGTTCTCTTAGATTTTCCATATATTTAAGTGTTATATCACTCTGACTCCAAAAGCCTGGATATGGTTGCTTATATTAACACATTTTCATGATCACATGTAATCAAATCCTGAAGGACCGATCGTTTTAGTATTTTTGAAAGACTAGATACATACATGGAACCCATTTTACACTAGGAAAAAAATGATTGTGAGCTCAAATTATCAATAAGGTTTAAGTAGAACAAGAAATAATAGTTAGTCAAAAAAAATAATCAATATTGAAAGGTAGAGATCGGACAAGCATGAGATATAATCAATAAAATGATAAAGAAGTGAATAACTAATATGGAAGGGTAAATAACTGAACAGACATTCTATATAATCAAAAAACATAGTGGATAAAAAATATGTTAAGGTAATAACAAGAAATGTATTTAATCCAAATAATATCCTTTGGAATAATCATATCGAAATGAAAATAACAGAAACACAATCCATTTAGCCAATCAAATAAGAGTATAATGTATTCATAGATAACATAAAAAAATTTCTCATGGATAATAATAACAAAATCTAAATGAAGGAAATGTTAAATTATTAGATACAATGTTTCCCATTTTTATGCTACCTTATCTGTAAATTCCTTTCACATAATGTTTTATCATACTACAGTCAAGACCTTAAAAAAGACAGTTTAGAATGTTCTTGGTTAGAAACAAGAATTTTATCTTCCAACTAATTTCATCTCAGGATACTACTGATGCATTTAGTTGATTACTTTAATATTTCTCCAACCATTTTTGTACCGGTCCAAATCATTCCTCATATTTCAAGTGATCAATTTAATTCACAAACAATTTGATTTATCAAATATCTATATTGAGTAAAGAATTTGGATTTAAAAATATTTCCCCAAATAATCATATAACATTCAATGAAAACACCTTATGTGAAAATGCTATGCATTTCAGGTAATAATAATATCCCTGATAGATTTTATCGATGTTTGGTGGAAATGTTTTGGTCAATTATTAGTGAAAATTGAATATTTCAAAGGGACTATAAAAAAATAATCAAAGAAGTTAATTTAAAATATATCATTGAAAAAATAATTCATAAAAAATACATAGTATTAATAAGTATTTTATCAAAATAAAATATCTCATGTGGGGTATGTATAAGTGAGTTTTTCATTGATTAAAATAAATACAATAAAAATATATTTTAAAATAATTGTTGAGGAAATTATAATTTTCATTTCGAATTTTCTTTAGATAATACATTTCATTGATGATGAATTTTAAAAACATTCTCATAAAAATTTACCATTTAAACAAGAAATTTAAGATTCAATAAAATGATGGTGGGAATTTCTATACAAGTCTAATAAGGTAAAATTGGTATTCCTCTTATAAGGTAAAATGGTTGGAAAAGATCATTATTCCGAAAGAGAAAATAATATTCCTATAAAAACATTTTTAAAAGTAAATAATGTGATAAAAATTATATAATAAATAATTTTGGAAAGGTTTAAAAAATTGAAAATCTTTTAGAAAACAAGGTTTTTTTTAGAAAATGTGTTCTTTGATGAAGGTGAGATATATTGTAGGGTCTTCTTAAATACATTTTATAAGATATTTTAATTACTAAAGAGTGAAAAAAAATTAAATATTTCTATAAAAATATCATTAATAATTATATTATGATAATACTAAATTATTTATCATTCAATAATTTAATAACTTCCTCAAATGGGAATTCAAGTGAAAACAAACCTGAATAAAATGAGATTTTGAATTAAACCCTTGAAGAGACCAAAAAATTGAAGTGATTATCAAATAATTAATTGATTATGTGTATAAAATATAAATCCACAAAATTTAACTATAAATTAATAAATATATGGTTAAAATAATTATACACATAGTTATAGAATATAAATGATAATGATGAAGTAATATAAACCAACGAAAAGAATTAGGTAAAAACATTTCATTACCACTTGGGAAACTTTATGTTTAAATCCCCTTATATGAAATAATTATAATTAAACTCAAAATATCATTAATAATGAGTTAAAATCTATATTAAATGTCAAATTTTAGGTATGTAGACTATATATAATAAATTTGTTTCCCAGTAATGAAGTATTCCTCAAATAATGGAAATTGAGACGATGTCCCTTACATTGTGTTTACTTTTGGGCGGACACCATTTAATTTCATGTATAATGGTTTAATAAATGTAATTAATTTATACCTATACCTTTATAATTTTTATAATAATATATATTTGTTTCTTATAAAATATTATTACCTATTTTATAATAATCTTTTAATATTTTAACTTTTTTGGGTGTTAATTGCCTCATTTTCTAATAAGCTTTCCGCTGTTATTTATTTCTTCTTATATTGATCATTATTTAATCAAATACATAATTTAAAACATTATTAAATTAAAATATATATTAATTATATATGTAGTTATAATAATTCATAAAAATAATATATGGGAAATTCGATCTACTGTTTAAGGAGATGGTAGGATGTGCATACACTTGAATATTACATTCGTTCAGTGTTATCTTTATAATAATTAAAATTAAATGATATATTTGTGTATTATAATTAATTTATATTATTTATATCCTATATATCACATATAATTATTATAACCATATTTAATATATACCATTTAAAATGGGAACGAATCAGATCGCTTAGGGGTGGTGGTAATCAACACGTCCCCAAACGAAGTTTTCATATTCCTAAAAATAGAAGGAATTAAGGCGTAGATATATAAAAAAAATATAAGAATAAATTAATTATAAATATAATATATTTCATATATAAGCTTCAAATAAATCGTTATTCCAACCGTCAATGGTGGGAATGAATGAAATAATTTCATCGGTTCGTGATGAGATAGCCTACCGTACACACAAATGATGATTCCATATCTCATTTGATGGGTGTTTGTGATAGTATAGGTAAAAATGTTATCATAAAAACAAATCAGTGTTTTTATGATAATTAGGTTATTATATAAGAATGATATATAAATAATTTATGGGTTGGAAATGTAAATGAAACAAATGTGATTGTTGAAGAATGTTACCTAGTATTTTGGTAACTCGTTTTAGAATATAAAAAATACTTATTTGGTTCCCATTCTACTCATAGTGAGGTTTCTAGGATTGGGTTTGTGATGTTAGGATCTTATATACCCCTGATTTGGATGATCTAAAAGGCTTGAGAGTTATGAATAATTGGGAGGGGTGAGAATCGTTTTATAGGGGAGGAGCAGTGGACTTTTTTTACATTTTGAAAGAGAGAATTCCATCAATATTTACCAATTTAAATTTGATCCAATAATGATAAAATAAAATACATGGGACGATATGGAAAAAATATTCCCATAAATGTGGATTTTAACTAGTTTATTAAAATATTTCATTATTATGTTAAATGTTTTCCCCCGTTATGCTTAATTTTACCTTAATCGTCGTAATTAATTGTAGCAACAATCACTAATATTTTTTTCCCAAAAACTAGGTTGATCATGTTAAAAGTTATAAAATATTATGATACAAAATATTTAATATATTTTTTAAAATTCTAATCACATTGGTGGAGGAAATTAATTTAAAATTAATCCCTCACATGCAACGAAAAAGGGGGGTTTCAATGTGAATTTGTTGAACAGTTTGTAACATTTTTATATAAAATTTCAAGGAGAATTTTGTTCCAATTACATATATTGGTTTAACCATATATTCAATTGTACAAAAAATATTTTAAAACAAAATTTAATAATATTTACCTATTATAATAAACAAGATAAAAATACAGTTTTCAATTAAAATCAAGTATTTTTTATTATTCATCCAAAAATGAAACTTATTAGAAAAATACCTAAAATTAATCCTAAAATATTTTGATGATATTATTTAAAAAATGATGTTTATTTTTACTTTAAAAATTTATATAACCTTCCAAATGTATAATTTTAATTGATTCTTTATTAAAAGAATGAAAAAATTCCTTTATAAAAATATAGTTTCTATGTATAATATTTGGTTTGTTGTTATATTATGCCAATAAAATCTATTTGATTAATATAAAAAATATTTTTATTAAATATATTATATTTAAATTTCATTAAAATAATACACTATTATAAATTAATTAAATTTAATTATGATAAAACACCCTCTACACAAAAAAATACTTTCTAATAAAAACAATTTATTTATATAAAATTGGGTTCTATATTTATTTATAACTAATTTTTAACCAATGAATTAGAGATTATATTTTTATAATTTTGTTAATCCTATTCATAACCACCAAATTAATGGATATGAAATATATAATTTTATTAAATAATAAGATTTTAATAATATATTTTTTTATTTAAAACATGGACTTGTGTGTAACACAAGTCATAGAACAAGCATGTTTTAGCGTGTCTTGAAATCTAACTCAGTATTGTATTCATTTAAAGCTATTGAATATATAAAACTTAATAAATTTATTAAATTTACCATAAATTCTAAAGATTTGAAATTCCGTTTTATGTTTGGTGTCTTGAGTCATATATGCTATTGAATAAAAGATACTCTTTTAGAATCTTTGGGGTGATACATTCTCCCCACCTTATATAAATTTTATCCTCATAATTTAAATAATATCCAAAAAATATAGGGTTTGATTTTTGAAAATTACATTGTAGAATAACCCACATTATAAAGTCATTGATAAAATATCCTCTAAATAAGAGAGAATGAGAAATAAAAAAGTTCATGTGGAATAATATATAACTAGGTTCTTATATAGATAAAAATTAGTGGAAAGTGAAAATATGGACTTGGATAAAAAACATGCATAATTACAGGGAGGGATTAAGTTCACTAATCATAAGCATTTGAATGATAAATTGAATTTTGTGTGCATCAAATCCGTAAATCTGTGATGATTTAAAAGACCATTGGTTAATAAAAATGAAGGTATTGGGATATTATTTTGTTTTAATATACTTTTCAAAATATTGAATTATTATTTTATTGACTAATAATATAAGTAAATAAACTCCCATGATATGTTTCAATTTGATAAGAAATATTTCATCTTTTTTTAATCATTTCATCAAATTAAAATTCATCCCTTACCTCAATAAATGGATATCCAAAAATTATCTTTTCCTCATGAAGAATTAAAATACAATATTAGCAAATTGTAAGGCCTAAAAAAGAGTGACATGTCATTCTATTTGTCTCTAACTACTCTCCAAATTCAATATAGTCAATAAATTGATATCTAAACCTAGAATTTGGTGATAATTTTTCATAATTATTATTTATTTTTCATACTTTTTAAATAAAAAATGACACATTAATAAGGACATCAGGTGGGAAAGTTGTAGGCATGAAACCCTTATCATCCTTAAATTATGGGTTTAACCCCACCGCCTTATCTGATTTAATGGGTTGTCACCTAGCATGAAATTTGTCAATTTTTACAACAATATTAATATTATTTCAAAAATAAATAATATATTTATCCTTGAAATAAGGTTAATAATTTTATTTAATTTTAATTAATGTTTTTAATACAACATTAATACATTAATACATTATCTATATTATTTCACCATTAGTCCTCCCATTGTATAAGTTTCAACCTTCTTCATTCATTTTATTTTTCTATTCAAATCCTATATAATGGTTTATAAATAAAATGTGAATTATCTTGGGAATATTCACTAAGAGATTCAATCCACGTGCGAATCACGACTCACTGTTGATTACTAGATTAAATTTGAGTTAGTGCCAATGCGACTTTGTAGATTTGTTTCACCTAGGTAAATATTCACAAGAACCGCATGAACATCAATTATCCATAAATGTATGTATTTCTAGGAATCCAAATATAATATATACCTTAATAAATTTATTAGATTTCCATATATATTTATCATCAAATTATACCTTAGGGTTATATTATATAATCTCAACTTTCATAAATATTGTTCCCAAGGTTTATACTAAACTTACTCTGAAAATAATAATAGCATACCAACCGAGGAATCATGGATATATTTACTTATCTATTACATTATCGTTATTATAAGGAATCAAATCCTGATGGACTGATCAGTTTAGATGTTTTGGAAAACTAGACACATATAAGTAAACCATATTACATTAGGAATAAAAAAATATAATAAATAATGTAATAAAATTTGATGAATCCTTCAAACTAATTACAAGAATTTATCTTCATATCCTTGGAAAAGGGAACCAAATAGTTGTGAGATCATGTCATCAATGAGGATTAAGTAAAAAAAATACAATATTCAATTTATAATAATCAATATGGAAACATAATAATTGAAAATACTTTCCATATAGTAAATAAATGGAGAAGGAATTTCATAAACAATTTGGAAAGGTAAATAATTGATAATACATTTCATATAATAAGAATGTTGGTTATAGAAACATTATGTAAAGGTATTAACTGGAAACATATTTCATTCCAATAACTAGAAAATAGTAGTCATTATAGATTTTCAAATAACTAAAAAACATATCATTTAATGAATTAAAATAGAATGAAATGCACTCATAGATAATGTCAACGAAAAAATATGAAGGATAATACCATCTAATTCTAAATTGAGGTAATTCTAAATTATTTCATGACATTTCTCCTGGGTATATAGTACATTTACCCTCAATTCTTTTCAAAAGTCCTTTTGGCATACCACTATTAAGACATTTAACAAGATAGGTTAGAATGTGAATTATTACAAACATGAAGGGTTTTTTCCAAACTTATTTCCTCTCATGAGACTATTGATGCATCAAGGGGCTTAAATTAAAATGTCATCAACTTATTTTTTACCTTCCCAAATCATTACTCATACATAGAGTAATTGAATTAATTCATGAAAAATATTCCCAATGAAATGTCTATATTGAGTAATGAATACAAATTTATCAATATTTCCCTATATAATTAGATAAATATCATTGTAAATACCGTATGATAAAATGGTATACATTTTAGAGAATAGTCATAACCATGAGAAAAGATATCGATATTTGGGGAATATTTTATGTTCACTTATTACTAAAAATTGAATATTTTAATGGGATTAATTAACGAGTCATGGAAGTGAATGTCAATAATATCCTTGTAAAAATAAATCATAATCCAAATGGAGGAATAATAAGTATTGTATCCATAAAAAGTATCCTATGTGTAGTAAGTGTATTGGGTTGTTGTTGTCGATGAATATAATTACCATAATAAGAGGTTTAAAAAATATTGAGGAAAATGTCCTTTCCATTTTGAAAATATTTTTCTTTATAAATAAATTTTAAAAACATTTTTAAAAATTCATTAACATTTTCAAAATTCAATTTATGTCTCAATTACACGATGGTTGGTTATTCCTAACATGTCATAAAATGTAAAATGAAAATCCCTTTTTCATGTTAAACGGTTAAAAATGTTCCTTGTGAAGAATCTGATAAGAATATTCCATTGAAAAAAAATTATTAGAATAATAGAAGAAAATTTTTATTTAATAAAACATTTTTCAAATATTAAAAAAATGAATCATTCTTAGATAATTGAGTTTTTAAAAGAAAACAGGTTCTCTGAACCATATAAAAATTAAGATGTGTTTTTTAACATATTATAAAAACTATTAAGTTCCAAATAGTGGAAAAATGATACTATTACATGAAAATATCATAAATATCCATTTTTCAATGAGATTATATCATTAAATAAAAAATTATCCAATAATTTCTACTAATGGAAATGCATGTAAAAATAATCCTGAATAAAATGCGATGGGATGTATACTTGTGAAATGACTGTAACATTGATGGGAGACTCAAGAATTAATTTAATTGTTTTATCAACTATAAATAAACATAATTTATGTTTAAATACAACAATATATAGTCGAAAATAATTATACACATAATCATAAAATAATAATGGTACTGATAAATTTATATAATCCAATTAAAAAGAACTGGGTTATGAATTTTCATTACCACATTGGTATGTATAGTTGAAAATCCACATAGATGAATTATTTAAATTTAAATATTATGATATCATTAAAAATTAATGGATCATTATATTACATGTAAAATTGTAATTATGATAACTATATATATGAAATTTGATGAAAAATAATAACTTGTGCCTCAAAGAATGGAAATTTAGATGAATTCTCTTACCTAGTGTTTCCTTCGAGGTGGATGAAAATTAGCCTCCTATATAATGTTTTTATGCATTTTATTAAATTATAAAAGAACTATAATCATATTTTTAATATAATATATTAACATCTTATAATATCTTAATACATTTTTGTTAATAATGTTTCATTATTTTCAATATTTCGAGTGATAATTTCCTGGAATTTTGAGTATTTTTTGAATTTTTTATTTTCTTTCTTCTTACATTAATCATGTTTTAATCATATAGAACATGCAAATTATGATATCCCATAATCCATACATCTAGATCTAATGATAAAGAAATAAATTCTACTAACGTGTCCTCATTTTTCTAGCCAAAACATACATCATCAAAAATAAAATATGGGAACACTTAAAACCCAATGACTTTGAAGATTTAGATTTTTATAGAATTATAAAATAAAAATATATATCATAGAAAAATAAATGAACATAAATTAAAATAAATCTATATTATCTCCAAAAATTTCATCACATCTATAATCCTTCTTAGATATATCCTACCTAAAACCTTTCTTCATAACATGATGTAATGGAAACATAAGAAAGTGTGAGCTCAGAAGCTCAGTAAGGGTAAAAAGTGAGATGTATTATCTTAATAATAACATAAGGGTATTAAAACACAATCATAAAATTTAAAGATTGTACACTTCATATGAAAGATCATATAAATGAGTCATCGTATTATTATTTGATGTTCATAAGAATAGAATCAAAAGGGACTAAATATTATAAACCATGAAATTATAAAATATAAATAAGACATGAAGTTGAGGCAGTCACATAAAAATATAACATAATTCTCTATATGTTAAGGTGAATTTACAAAACATATCAAGTCACTTCATGGGGTCTACAAATACTGGGTAGGAAATAAAATCATCCCCAGTCATAGTCCATTCATTATATGGGATCGAGTTTTCCCTTCCTCCCATAGTGGATCAGGATTCCCCTTCTTAACATATTATTTCAATATTATTGACTTATTTTCAAATAGTATATAATTTGATATAAATCATTACCTGTTACATTGGATGGAGATACAGGTCCCACCAATCAAATAATGAAAACCAAACATAATTATTCCATAAGAACATAAATAATTCCTAATAATAAACTAACCATAAAATGAATAAGGATTGTATTCATGAATTATATCCCTAATTAAACATAAGTAACATCACATAATGTTATCTTAAATGGAAAATTACCATGACAAAATCATTTGAAATAATTATTAAAGAAAATAAACTTCCAAATTTTTTGAAAAAAAAATTAAAACAAAAATTTTTTAGTGAATTTTTTTCATTAAAATAATAGTGAATAATTTGAAATAAATATTTTTAAACCATTTTAAACACCATTGAAATATTTTATCTTTAAAATTCAAAAAGATCATTCAAATCCTTTTTAAAAAAATAGAAAAATTTCCTTTTAATGTACACATATTCTTGATCGAAGAGGGAATAAAGTTATATGAAACATATAAAATAATTAATAGACAAATATTAATGATAAAAAAGTCAAAGAAAATTTTATATGTCTTTTAATATAGTATATGTTCATAACATAAGATGTTTCTCAAAAAATGCATATTGTGTCAAAATTACCTTACCAAATTGGTATAATTTGAACCATAAGCCCCATGAAAGGGAGATCTTCTAATGGATATGTACGTACCCCTAAATTTAAGGAATATGATCATACATTACATTAAATATCATTATATACTCCACAAAAAATAAATGAGTGGTAAATACAGAATAAGTCTCATAGAAAGAAAAGTGAGACTAGAAATCCCTATGAAATTATCATATCATTGTAGTAAGAATTAATAAGATGAATAAATTATTCGTATTATATGTAAAACCACATGAGAAATGTTAGATAAATCATAATATATTAAAAAATAATTTCAAACTTTCTTGTATAATTACATAATCAATGAAATATATTTTTAACACAATGAATTGAAAATTGAGTTATGGATTTTATTGCCATGATTAATTTATTACGTTGATTACATTTAAAAATAATTTATAATAAATATTAATCTATAATAACTATATTAATTTAATGTAATTGAATAATACCATGTATTTTATATTTATAAAATTTTACCAACCGTATCATAATAATTTATTCATAAAGTCACTATTCTATGTGATAACTGGTCCGTTTTCCCACCATATTTCAGTTTTATGGTCCCAGTCCTTATGCATTGATCATGCTGCCAAAATTTCAAGAATTTCAATAATGGGTTAACACCATATATATTAATTATATACATGTATATAATAATTATAAAATTTATTTATAAAAAAAGGAATTTCACCATTCATTGAGATGGTATGTCGTATATAGGCTTGAACATTCTTTCCATTTTCATCTAACAGAATTAAATATAAGAAATAATGAAACACCTTTAAAAAAATTATTATTTTTTATATATAATATATTTTAACAAAAATAAACCTTTTTACCATCCATTTGAAATATATGTGAAGAACGATTCACATTGTGTCATGGAGATGGTATTCCATACGTACTCACGAGTGACGTTACTGTTTCTAAAAAGATTTAATGATGACAATATAGACATGTTTTTACACTTCCTAAATTATTATTTTTTCATTTATACCATATATAATAATAAAAACATTATAATACCTATACATTAATGACGGTGATGAAAAATGAATTTCATCACTACGTAGAGATGGTAAGTTGATCAAAAGCACAAGCGATACATTTACATATTTTTCAATGGGAAAATGGGTATATAATGGTGTTTTGATAATAATAATAATAAAATTTAGTAATACTGATTATACTTATGTTTTTATATTTTGATAAACATCATAGGTTTAGAGTAGGTATGGAAGATTATAAAAATAATGTGATCATTTACAGCGATTACCTCTTCTCCAAAACATCCCCATTGGATCTCTTCTAAATGGATCTAGGATCGGAATTTCCATAAGAACATAAGATTTATAAATTTACTAGGTTACTAGATAATACAATTTGGCATAGTTTAGTAGACCTAGAAATCTCAATGTGATGTCAATAAGTGTGGCATGAGGTTCCCTTTTATAATTGAGGTGAGGGGAACTTTTGAATTACTCAAAATAATAATTTGCAATTAACTATATCTCAGTCGAAATAACCCCAAAAATCCATGAATTATAATTTAAGATAATATAAGGGTGTAAAATCCTTGGAAAATATATTATTTACAATTTTTGGTGTTATTTTAAACAAAGTTATTTTTTATAACTTTTAGTTAACATATTTTAATTTTAATAATGTTAATAATTTCTTAATATTAATACATTTAAATTTTAACTTATATGGTTTCAATTTTAAAAAATAGTAATTTTATTATATTTTAGAACATATAATAATCACATAAATGTTTTTTAAAAATTTTAATTAGTTTTAAATAATTTAATAATATATTATTTTTTTATAAAATATCATAACACTCAATTTTGATACTATTCATCACATTGAACTTAATAAAATGAAAAGAATAGGCCCCTTTGAAAAAATTAATTTAATAAACCGCATTTATTTAATAGTCACCTATAAAAAACTAAAATGACCTTAATAAATTTTTTATTTAATTTAATATATGTAATATCATTTTTTTATTTTCATTAATTCAAAAATCATTACCTCATCATTATGTAGTTATTTAAGGTAATTATTTAATTTCAAAAAATTATAAATAAATTACAAATATATAGATAACTATTTTAAATACTCAAATAATATTTATAGTTTATAAAATCTTCTTTTTAATGAAAAAATTAATATAATATAGTTATTAAAAATAATAGTGCGACATGTTGGACTTTTCATTATATGAAATACTCTAAAGGTCATAATAATATTAAAGTGGCTCAAAATGGTCATTAATCCATAACATGGGTTTTTAAGAATGATATATACACAACCAATAATATTTATTCAGTTTTTGGTCTTGTAATGGGTATTATAATTTAAATTTAAATCATTTTATTTATTTTTTATATACTTTCACAGGTATTGCATCATCGTTGAATAAGAATTAAATATAATTAATAATCATATAAAAATAATAAATAAATTAATGTCATAAATATAAATAAATAAATCACAGTGTAATACTTTATATTTTTTCATAATAATCATTTGTCCCTATGTGGACACATAAGAGATATTTATGAAAAAGAAAGTGGAATCTATTGACTTTCACTGTTTTCAATATTATATAAGTCATTTTCATTAAAAATTATTCATTAGAAATTTAATTTGGATATTTTTCACTTAACTATCACATTATCTTCAAACAATAAAATTTTGATAGGTGTTACAATCATTTTATAGTCCTTATCATTTTATTGTTAACCTAAATTTCCTACATTACCATTTACCAGGTTAACAAAATTTAGCAATGTTACCATTCATATTGTATAAAAATAGAAAGAGACTATTAACCAAATTTTGACCTTATAAATCCAAATATTGAATACATTTTTAAATATTTTAACAAAAAAATTTGAACTATATAATTTATTGTAATGTTTTCCAAATACAATGAAACCTGTTTTAAAAAAATTGATATTTTTAAATTTAAAATGATTTTTACAAAATTCTAGTATAAAATATATTTTAGAAACTATAATTGTGTTATTTAAAATTAAATTGAACTAAATTTATTTCAAAACTAATACGAAACATAATATTACTTTTAAATACTAGAAATATAATATAGTTTTTAATAAAAATAATTATTATTTTCTATTCATTGAAAAGTTAAATTGTCTAGAATATTATCAAATTTTCACTATATGAAACTTTATATGTGTTGGTGAAAAAAATTAATATATCTTGATAAATTTATTTTAATATTTCTATAAATTAATTATATTATTTATACATAAACAGAAATAAATATCATTTATTGAATAAAATATATTTTAATGAATAAAAAGAATTTATTAAAAATCTAGAAATATATTAAATATATATAGTTTTCATTCTCATTGATAATATATTATTATTATTAAATAATTACATGATTTTTATAAAAGAATTTGTATTCATTGAAATATATTTTATTCAATAAATGATATTTATTTCTGTTTATGTAAAAATAATATAATTAATTTATGGGATTTTAATAAAAATTCTTAAATATATTTTAATTTTTTGAACCAACACATATAAAAATTCTTAGAGTGAAAATTTGGTAATTTTATTATTTAAAATAAAATTGAACTAATTAAATTTTAAAACTAATACGAAACATTATTTTACTTTTAAATACTTTAAATAAAATATAGTTTTTAATAGAAATAATAATTATTTTCTATTCATTGAAAAGTAAAATTTTCTAGAAAATTATCAAATTTTCACTATAAGAAACTTTATATGTGTTGGTTCAAAAAATTAAAATATCATTATCAATTTTTTTTAAAATTTTGATAAATTAATTATATTATTTTTACATAAACAGAAATAAATATCATTTACTAAAGAAAATATATTTTAATGAATAAAAATAATTTACTAAATATCTAGTATTAATTTATTAATAGTAATAATTTATCAATGATAATGAAACTATATATATTTAATAATACTATACATTCATGTGAATTTAACTACTAGGCTATAATGGTGACATTTAAAAAAATAATATTTAGTTGTTTAACCTATTTATTGTGTATCTCATACACCATAAAACATATTATTTCCTTTTAAAATCTCAAGATATTACATTATCTCCACCCTTTAATAAATTTCTCCCTTATAATCTGACCAAGTTCATTATAACCAAGGATTTTACTTTTCAAAATACCTTTTTGAAGTCCCATAATGGGAAAATCTCAATAAGACATCCATTTGAAAATAGTGAAAGGAAAGTATAAAGATCATGTCAGATAACACATACAAGGTTCCCATGTTGAAAAAACATGGGTGTAGAAGAGAAAAATAAATATCATGATTTAATGAAGAGTGATAAATAACATGGTCATTATAAATTTATCCATCAAAAATCAAAAATCACTGATGGGTTAAAAATTCATTGATTTATTAACAAGAAAGGAAAACAGAAAACGTTTTTATTGATTTTTTTTAGTTAAAGTACATTTTCCTAGATTATATTAACTAATTTTTCTAATATACTAAGAAAATAATGAAAAATAAATACATGAAATGTATAGTTCCATCCTTTAATCATTTCCCCCCAAATAATCATCATTATCAACAAATAATGCGTATTCAAGTTGAGTTTTGCATGTCTAATGTACTAGAAGTAACATCTAATGAACCATAAATTTTAAAAATCTTAACTATATTTTTTTTATGTATTTAATAAATAACAAATAAAATTCTTATTAAATGATAAAATAGTTATCCAAAAAAAATTAATTAAAGGATGATAAATTATTTTATTCTCAACATTTCAATAGTAATACCTAAAGTTCAACATATACAATTTAAAAAAAATTAACCATAAAATTCATCAAACAAATTCGATAATTAGATTGACAAAAATATAAGAAGGATTTGATTACATTTTATTCCAAGATAAATTTTAACAGTTAACACCAAATAACATCTGTCTATCTTAATTTCAGATGACAAAAAATTAGTTTCCTTAACAACCATAAAGGTACGTTATCATTTTTCTTAATAACCTATAAGACCATTAGTCCAAAATAAAATCATATATACTACCAAAATATAATTCATCCTTTATTCCCAAAACAAAATATCATAGTATTTTTTACCTTATTCATATAGGTATCCACGAATAGTAACTTATTTTGAAATAAAATTAATCACCTAACCCCTACTAAATTTTTAGTTCCATTCTTATATATAAAATAAAATATATACTACCCAAATGAAAATAAAATTTATCCATACATTATTTTAACTACCTGAAAATAAAATATATACCATGACTCCATATAGGCCAGTGGTAGGTGATGTACCCTTATCTCCTTTCAATGGAAGATTTATGTAAGGAACCAGATTTTTCCATGTAATTTTTTTTAATTATATGCAATTATTACAAGTCTATATAAATTTACAGTGTGTGATTCCAAGGCCCAGTGTTCCCGGAATGAATTTATAAACATTTTTTAAGGTACGTATAGTAAACACATGATCGGAGTTTTCTATCATTTGAACATGTGCTCAGTTTAAAAATACAAGGGCTCCGTTGAATATACAGCGCTAGGATTCACATAAGGGAGGCTTCACTTTGACCACAGTAGGTCTGGAAAAATAGTAGTGTTTTTGGAGTTCAAAAAGATTAATAAAAATAACATGGATAATTTTTATTTTCTATCATTACATCCAACGGACAAACAACAATGTGATACCAGTGGCTTCCCAAGACAATAAATGTTCTGACCTTTCTATCTTAAGTAATGACGTCGTTGGGGAATTAAAAAGGTTCCTAATTAATGAGCCCCCATTAATTAAAAATGTTGTTACTCACCCTACCCCTATCCTGTTTATTTAGAGCTTGGGGAGGGGTATCGACACAGCTCCACCATGCAAAGAAGTGCTAGAAAAGTTCCAAGATGCCAAACCATTAGAAGAAAGAGTCGGTCCCAATAGGAGGTGACGAGAGACACTAAAACACGAACCGAAGGATGACGTATGAGCGATGTCGTTGAGGGATAGTTTCGGAGACAAAAAACACCGACCCACATCCTCAACTATAGGAGTTAATCCATCATTCTTGAGGTAGGGGTTTGATTCTTATTTAATTCATGTGAATTTATTCTACCTTTTCATCCTCCCTCATTATTAATAGCTAACACGGATGGTGCGAGCCTAAAGAACCTATCTTGAACCCTCCGCTACTTTTTTACCCTTGAACCCTCTATGGAAGACCACCTAGGTGGTGGAACTGACTGGCTATGAAGGAGGCAGCCCACCAACGCATGATGAAGAGGAGTCCACATCACTATGTCATGGTGGTGATTAGAGTGGCTGACATCGGCCGACCGCCGAGGAGGTGCGGCATGCCATCGTGCACTGTCGGTGAGAATGGAGTCGCGGCCCGTCATCCATGGCGGTCAGAGAAGGTGGGCGAAACATCGGTCGTCTGCAGAAGGGGAGGTGGTGTGACCAGCGTGCCACTGGTGAGAAAAGGGTCATGGCTGAAGCTGCAGCGAATGCAGAACCCGCGCCTACTCGGTGGGTTCTACGGCGACCGAGCAGCGCCTATGTGGTGTCACCATTTCATAAAGCCGAACAGCCTCTATGTCATTCGGGATACATGGGGGAAATCACCCCCCCCCCCTTTCCAGCTCAGGTGGACCACGAGCCACCACCTTGCGGGTTGCTCCTCATGTGGCCAGGCCGCCCCCTTGTGGGCCACCCATCACGGTCCACCTTTGCAGTCTATCCCCTTTGCGAGTCGAGCCTACCTTACAGGATGCCCTTTGTCGGTCCCCTCCCTTGTGGGCCAGGCTGGACCTCTACCCACTGAGCTGGACCTCGACCCAGTGGGCCAAACCCAATATGACCTTGCCCAGACCGAGTCGGACCGGACCCAGAAACAATTATAGGGCCATATCATGAGAACCATACATTCATTTGACAAATCGTATGTGTCATTGGGATCCATGTATTGATAAGTTCCTTTGGGTGTACTCCACTTGAGTTTTGTAGATGATTGGAGTATGGCTGGGTTGGATCGAACCCGAATCCAACCGGGCTATCGGAACTAAAATTCTTATAACTCACAGACCGGGCGTCCGATTGACACACCGTCTATCTTGTTGGAACCCTTACGACATAGAGGTCCTTTAGGTTACTCCATTGAAGCGATTTTTGTTGGTCGATATATGACCGATATCTCAAGGGGAATATTCTATGGAACTCGAGCGCACCAGGTGCGAGGAATCCTGTGGTAGGTAATAATGTGAAGAAACGACATCAATACTGTATGGGTTAACATCTATCGATCATATGTGGGTTATCTACTATCAGATCATTTGTGGCTCAGTGCTCAGTGATACTATGTGGGTAAGCACATACAGATCCTATATGGTTCAAATATTATGAGAGTTATTGGGGGTTAGTACCTATCAAATCCTATGTGGTTCAGTGCTCAGGGATCCTGTGTTGGTCAGCATATACCGATCCTGTGTGGGTCAGATCCTATGTGGGTCAGCGGCGATTAGTACCTATCGATCCTATGTGGGTCAGCATTAAGGCTTCTTAACAGAATAATATGATCAAGATTACGACTAATCATGTGATCATCTTTACATAATTTATACCTAATTGAGGGTGAAGTCTTTTACCTGTGTGGTAATTCAATCTTCATGTTGTTAACTGTGTGGAACTTCTAGCTTCGTGGTGTTACATGTGTGGTACATCTACCTTTGTTGTAAATATATCTCAGTGGTTTTACCATTGTGTTATTTCAACCATCGTGGTGTTACCATTGTGGTATTCATCCCTCATGTATGGGATGAGAAAATCTATATAACATAGGTATATGTATGGGCATATATCTAAGTAGAGTCGATTTCTATTGCTTCGTGATTTGAGATTGCGGTCCTTTATTGTGGTATTTTCCATTGTGAAACTCTGCAAGACCTATGAGGGTCTGTAGGTCCCTACGGTGTATCGTTTTACTCATCACTGCACGGGCTACAACCATTCCTTGTTGTGTCTTCTATATATGACATACCACAATAACTAAGGCCGAGGGAGCAAGGATTGGATAATAGTTGAATTTGGACCATCTGGTGTGACGTGGCACGGGGACTACTATTCGAGAGTTGTACCTACCCTTTAGGTAAGATCCTCAAAGGACGATCCTTGAATTTTTTCTTACTTCTTCCATTTTTCATGTCCTATTTTCAGTTGGGATTCTATTTTAGACCCTTTTATTTACATCACTCTCTAGTTTTGGTGTACTTTTACTACACTAGATTACTTTATTGTTGCTTCTTATTGATTTCTTGGACTATGTGTCTAAACAGGTTAAAAGGAAACACCTTCCCATTTTAAGGATATACCTTTATGGTGCAAGTCGATAGCCCCTGGACTATGGAATGTGGGCTTGTGGTAGTCACGGAAATGCCCTGGGGGATGAGTGATGACAATGTGGTATCAGAGGAGTCGGTTCTACCAAAGAAATAGGACTACGATCTTCTCTATGTGGCAATAGTGTTAAGTGTTATGAGGGAGGTTTTTAGTTTGAGGAATCCAATGCTGGTGTGGAGGTCTACATATCCATACATGAGGACCCTGAAACCTGATTTATGACTCAGTTCATGAAAACACTAATTGTGTGTGTTTTGAATAGTTTTTATTATGATCTCTTCATGTTAGCTCACCAGCTATAACATATTGAGTGTGGGACACCTGTCTTCATTTAAGATTCTTCCATGTAGAAAGTCATCTATGATTTCTGAGAGACTATGTGATGATGGATCACCGAGTGATGAGACCTCGGTATAGGGACCTCTTATGGAATTAGCACCTTCGGGTGGTGTACTTGCACTACTAGTTGTTGGTCAGCCGTTTCCACCATCCACACTAGAAAAGGATGCACACCAACTGAGCGCATTGCATGGGTTTCAGTAGAAAATTCCTACAAGGATCCTAGGCGAGATAGACCCAATGGCTGTTGAGGACTGGATGGAGGATGTGGCCAGATGTTTCTTCTTGGTTGGGACACCAGGTGACCTTATGGTTATCCTAGCAGCCAGTATTTTCTAGGCAGTAGCATGGAGATTGTGGAGATTGATTCTCTAGATACACGACAAGGTGACCCTCATATGGGCGGACTTCGAGAGCCTTTTCATGGTATATTTTATCATAGTGACCCTACGCCCAGTGATTATACAGAAGCTACTACACTTATAGAAGGGCAGCATGACTAAGGCCCAATACTCGGTGAGGTTCACTGATCACTACCGCTACTCCCTTGACATGGTAGGTGACTCTTTCATTAGGGTATGGACCATTGATTAGGTTCTCTGATGGGAGATCAGAGCTTCAATGATATTACTTAGCATTATGGCACTGGTTGGGGTGCTAGAGAGAGCACTTTTGGTGGAGATCTTCTTAGATGAGCAAGCACCAACAACGAGATCCACCATCGGTCGTCAGGTAGCAGAGTCGTCTATAGTAGGCAGTAGGCGGATGACGCAGGGACCCAAGTAGGACAGACCTTCTAGTGGATGACCTCAGGATACAGGGTCGGTGGTTCAAGGCCCACGGGACAGACTAGGACAGCTGAGGATCAGGCAGTTCTACACATGTGACGGGTAGGGTCACATGGCTCGTGACTGCCCGACCCTCCATACGGACAACCATCAGATGATCGAGGGAACACTTAGGTAGAGGAAAAGATTCAATTGGGGAGGTCCACAGGAAGAAGGTGTACATGGCAGAGGAGCTGGCCATGCAGCATGTGGTGGGAGGCTATTCAAGGATCTACCGCCACCACACCCAACTAGTCCACCCCAACCACAGGGACCAGGTGGAAAAAGAAAAGCTAAACTCTATGTAGATGATGCTTACGACCATGGTGATTCAGAGATGATTAGAGGTATGATCTGTGTCTATTCATCCTTAGGTTCATCACTTTTAGACACATGTTTCAGTCACTGTTTTATGGCAATGTCCCTCGATCAGTGCTCTAAGATTCCGGTGGATTTGCTGGCTCGATCCTTACTGTTAGAGAGTCCTAAGGAAAAGGAATCGATGATTACGTACTGGTTTCGGTAGTGTGAGATTATTCTAGGATTTGAGAGCTGCATCTGGGATCTACTAGTAGAGACTTCGAGGCCTTACGACAACATCTTGGGTATATACAAGTTACCCACAGTCCAAGCTCATATTGATTGTGTTAGGCGCAAAGTGGAGTGCGTCCGTGTGGATGGGACTAGGTTTTAATTCACTGGCGAGAAGGGAACATTTCCAACATAAGATGGAAATACCCAGTGGTTGGTGTATTCGATTACACATATGTTGGCTAGCCATACCCTCAGAGTAGTAGATGTAGAGAGTCCCAAATATCCTGTCCTAGTGGACAAGTATGTAGATGTCATTCATAATGATGTTCCTAGACTTCCTCCACGGAGTGAGGTAGTCATTTACATTGATATGTACCCCGAGATGACACTGATATTTACACCAGCAAATCGGATGGCTCCAGTGGAGCTTCATGAGTTACAGGTACAATTAGAGGACTTGAAAAGAAAGGGGTTCATAATGCCAATTGTTTCTCAATGGGTATCCCAAATTGTTTTTTCTAGGAAGGTAGATGGGAGTTTGAGATTTTGTGTGGACTATCTGCACCTGAACCAGGTGACCGTGAAGAACACGTATCCCCATCCGAGGATTCAGTATCTTTTCAATCAGTTGAAGGGAGCTCATTGGTTTTTGAAGATAGACCTTAGATCTAGCTATCATCATCTCAGAGTACATGATGATGATGTCCAGAAGATGGCCTTTAAATGTTGGTATGGCCACTATGAGTTCTTGGTTATGCCATTCGGAATGACCAATGCCCCAGCAAGGTTCATGGGACACATGAATATGATATTTTAGCCATAGTTTGATTGTGTTATGGTGTTCTTCATCTATGAAATTTTGATATACTCAATTACGGAGGATGAGTATGCCTATCATCAGTAGATAGTTTTGGATACACTATGAGAGAACCAGATTTATGGTAAGCTCTCAATGTGCCAGTTCTAGATATGAGATGTCCAAATTCTGGGACAAGTTGTCATGAATGCTGGAGTTGTAGTGGACCCAGGGATGATAGAGGATTTAATTTCTTAGGAGCTACCCAGGAGTGTGACTGACATGTGGAGTTTCTTGGGTTGGTTTGATACTACTAGAGATTTGTACCCGACATTTCTAGAGTTTCGGAACACTTGATAGCATTGACAAAGAAGGGACATCCCTTCGTATAGTTGGAGAGATTCCATTAGAGTTTTCAGGATCTGTGGTAGAGACTAATGTGTGCCCCCATTTTGAGGCTACCAAAAGAGGGAATTCGGTATGTAGTCTACTGCAATGCATCACGTACCAGACTTGTGTCTGTCCTGATACAGGAGTGGGAAGTGATCACCTATGAATCACGATAGATAAGGAAACATGAACAGAACTATGCTAGGCGTTTGTAATAGTGGTATTCAACATGAAGATGTGGTGACATTACTTGACGGATGAATATTGTACAGTACACTCTGATCACACGAATCTCAGTTATATCTTCTATTAGAAGGACCTAAACCTAAGACGAAGATGAAGACTAGAGTTCCTCGAGGACTATGACTTTGAGATAGTATATAATCATGGGAAGGGGAACGTGGTAACAGATGAACTCAGTAAGAATTCTGGTTTAGTAGTTGCTGAGGGAGGTGACAGGGCATCTACCCACATTGCAGATATCCTTCGTGAATAGAGATAGAGAAGCATACCACATGTCTATTACAGTCACTCCCCCACTCCTTCAGTGAGTCATGGAGATGTAGCTTGGGGATATTGACTAAAAATCTCGACGTGCTCATAAATCCTCCAAAAAGTCACATCATGGATTTTTTGATGGTGGGGAGCATGTCATCCACTTCAAAGGTCATACAATGGTACTCGTGATGCTATGGGAGGAGGAGTTGAGATAGTTACACACACCCCCTTTGGCGGTACATCCTGGTTTGGAGAAGATGTACCAGGATCTTTGGCATCATCAATGGTGTCCAGGGATGAAGAAAGCAGTGGTAGAGTTTGTTTCTTGATGCCTCACATGTAAGCAAGTGAAGGTCCAACATCAGGTTCTAGTAGGATTAGCACAACCACTAGAGGTACCGGTTTGAAAGTAGGATTAAATCTCTGTGGGCTTAGTCACAGGGCTTCCATGTATGTCTAGGGGAAATGATTCTATATAGGTTATTGTTGACCGACTCACCAATTAGGGCCACTTCCTACCAATCTGAGAGTAGGGATCATTAGAGGGCTTGGGACACCTCTACATACATGTGATTGTGCGACTCCATGGGGTGACATCAATGATCGCCTCTGACCATCATGAAATTTTCACATCTTTTTTGTGGAAGGGATTACATGGGAATTTGGGACACAACAACGTTTGAGCACCACCTCTCATCCTTGGATGGATGGTCAGACATAGCAGACAATACAGATGCTGGAGAACGTGCTTCATGCAAGCATCTGATATTTTGGACGGAGTTGGGAGGATCAATTTACCTTGTTGGAGTTCTCATACAACAACAATTATCCCTCCACCATTGATATGGCACCATTCAAGGCCCTTTACAATCGACCTTGCAGATCCCCTCTATGCTGGATAGACCCAGAGTTGTTAGAACTTATGGGTCCAGTCCTTGTATGGGCTACCACTGAGAAGGTGCAGATCATCAGATAGTGGATTAGGAGTGCACAATGAAGACAAAATTCTTATACTGATAGGAGGCAGCGACCTTTGGAGTTCAAGGAGGGAGACTGTGTCTTCCTATGGGTCTCACCTAGGTGAGGTTTACAGTGATTTGGACGAGGAAGATAGTTACCACCGAGGTATATCAGAACATTTTTGATACATTGAAGGATTGGTGAGGTGGCATATGCTTGGTAATTAAACCGAAATTTGGGAGTGTGCACAACATCTTCCATGTTTCCCAGTTGATGAGATACATGAATAAACTATCTCACATCATCGGGCATAGTGAGCTGGACACTGATTATGGGGCGATGATTATGGAGGTTCTAATAGATATTGAGGATCAATATGAGTAGGTCCTTCATGGGCGGTCAATACCTCTAGTGCGCGTTTTCTGGCAACACGGGAACCCCCAAGAGAACACATGGGAGCGGGAGGCTCAGATTCGTGCTCAGTACCCCCATTTGAACCCTAAATCTATGTTGTGGAATTCTGGAATGAAAATCCCTATGTTGGGGAAAATGTAAGGATCCTGATTTTTTCATGTATTTATTTAAATTATATGTAATTATTACAAGTCTGTGAAAATTGACTATATGTGATATTGAGGCCTGAAGTGCCCAGAATAAATTTATGAACTTTTATTAAGGTATGTTCAGTAAATTCCCAAGTGGAATTTTCTAACTTTTGAACTTCTGCTCAGATTAAAAATCTGAGGGCACCGTCGAATATGTAGCATCGAGATTCGCTTAAAAAAGGCTTCACATTGACCATAATTGGTCTGGAAAAAAAGTTATGTTTTGGGGATTTTAAAATAATAATAATAAAAATTGGTTAATTTTTATTTTCTTTTTTTCCCTCCAACTGAAAAATGACAACGTGGGACCAGTGCCACATCAATCCAATAAATGTCATGACCTTTCAATCATAAGTAACGATGTCGTTAGGGTAATTAAGAAGGTTCTTAATTAATGAGCCCCCACTAACATCCAACTTCATTTCTTACCCTCCCCCTATTCTATTTATATGGAGATTAGGGAGGGGTATCAACATAGCATCACCAGAAATGAGTGGTGGTAATGTACCGAGACACCAAACCCTTAGAGGATAGAGCCGGTCCTAGCAGGAGCTGACAAGAGACACTGAACCACGAACTGAAGGACGACGTACGAGCGACGTCGTTGGAGGATAGTTGTAAGGATGGCGAACACATACCCAATTCTTCAACCGCAGGATTTACTCTATCATTCTTGATGTAGGGGTTGGATACTTGTTTAATTAATGTGAATTTATTGAATCCTTTCATCCTCCATCATGATTAGTATCTAGCACGGAGGGTGCGGGCGTAACGAACCCGACTGAAACCCTATGCTACATTTCTAACCTGGTGCCCTTTGTGGTGGTTCGCTGGCATGATTCCACTGACCGTCTGCGAAGGACACAGCCCACCATCACACGCCATAAGAGGAGGCTACGACACTAAGTCACGACGGACATCGGAGAGACCGGCACCAGCCGACCGCAGAGGAGGTGCAGCACGCCGTCCCACACCGCTGGTGCACATGGGGTCATCGATTGTCAATAGTAGTGGTCGGAGAATGCGGCCGACATATCGGCTAGCCACAGAAGGGGAGGCGGCTCAGCCAGCGTGTCGACGGTGAGTAGAGGGTCGCGGCCGAAGCCGCGGTGGAGGCAGAACCCTCCCATACCTAGCTATTCGATGGTGAATAGGTGGGTCCCACGTGGAATAGAAATTTCAAAAATCTAAATAGGATTCGGTCTGTTTGGGATAATTGGGGAAATGCCCCCCCCCTTGGTGGCAAGGGCAGACCGCGGGTTGCGCCCCTTACGGGCCGCGTCTCAGGCGGCTGGGTCTTCCCCTTATGGGCCACCCTTTGAGGGCTCGGCTGGACCTCGACCCAGTGGGCCAAACCCACCGTGGCGCAACCCATACCGGGTTGGGCCGAGTCCGTCCGACCGTGTCAGATCCGACGCGGGCCCCAGAGGACCCAGAAACCCAAAAAAGAATATATCTTCAGAACTAGACATCTGTTTGATGAACCATCTGTCATGTTGGGATATTTGGATCAAGGCGGTCCATTGGGTATACACCACTTGAGTTTTTAAGATAGATGGAGTATGGCCGGGTTGGATCGAACATAAATCCAACCGAGCCCTCAGAACTAAAAATGTTATCACTCAAAGACCAGGCATCCGATTGACGTACCATATTTCGCATTGGAACCCTTATAACCTAGAATTCCTTTGGGTTAATCCTTTATGTAGATTAAGAGTGCTCGAGGTACCACTGATATCTCAAGGGGATGATTATACGGAACTTGAGCGCACTGGGTGTGAGGAATCCAATGGGTTTTTTGTAACGTGAAGGACGAACATCGATTCTACATGGGTCAACATCTATATATCCTATATGGGTCAGCTACTATCAGATCTTGTATGGGTCAGCACTCAGTGATTTTGTGTGGGTCAGCGCATACCGATCCTATGTGGGTCATATCTTATGTGAGTCAGTAGGGTTTAGTACATATCAGATCATGTGTGGGTTAGTGTTCAATGATCATGTGTGGGTTAGTGTATACTGATCCTATGTGGGTCAGTGTTCAGTGATCCTATGTGGGTCAGCAGCAGTTCTTATTAACAGAACAATATGATCTAGTTTACAACTAATCATTTGTACTTCTATACTTAAGTTATATCTAATTGTGAGCTGATTCTTTTACCAGTGTGGTACTTCAATGTTTGTGGTGTTACATTAGTGTTACTTCTAGCTTCATGGTGTTACCTATGTGTAAAATCTACCTTTGTGGTGTTGTCTTCGTTGCATTACCTGTGTGGTACTTCTATCTCAATGGTGTTACTGGTGGTATTTATACCTTAGTGGTGTTATCATTGTGGTATTCTCCCTTCATGTATGAGATGAGTATATCTTGATAACATAGGTATATGGATGGGAATATACCTATGTAGTTTTGATGTCTAATGCTTCGTGCTTTGAGATGGAGATCTTTCTTTGTTGTATTTTAAATTGTGGAATCTAGGAGACCTATGAGGGTCTCAGGATCCCTACTCAGTATCGATATACTCAACCCTGAACGGGATACTACCGCACCTTGTTTTGTCGTGTTCAGACTACGAACATTGTTGACTGAGGCTGAGGGAGCAAGGACTTTACTGTACTCAGAGGTGGACCATCTGGCATGATGTGATGGGAGGACTCCTGTTCGCGAGTTGTACCTACCCTATTGGAAAGATCCTCGGTGGACGATCCAGGAGATGTTTTGTGCTTTTTCATTTTTAATTGTACCTTATTGAGTTGGGATTGTATTCTGGACCCATTTACAAATATCACCTTATACATTCAGCACACTTTTACTATAATAGATTACTTTTTGGTTGCTTATTATTGAGTTCATGGACTCTGTGTTGTAAAATGATAAAAGGAAACGCCTTCCTCTTTAAGATATATTCATTTCTGGTTCTAGTTTCTAGCCCCTAGCCTATATAAGTCGGGCTTGGGGTAGTCACAAAAGAGCCTCGGGGGACGGGTCATGACAATTTAATCCCCACAGCCTTACCGTAATTGATGTGATGTCACACATCCTATGGGGTGTCCTTTTTCAAAAACTATATTAATGTATTCATTATAAAATTCTAGTTATGTGATAAAAATACTCATATTTTACTTATCATATTCAATATTAATGAAATTTTTTATCCTCCAATGTTATCTAATACCATTCATTTCTCATCTCAAAATGCAATAAATCTTAATTACCTTAAAATAAAGGTTTCCATAAATATCACTGGTCACCTTAAAATATCATATCTTAAAACCTCAAATGGTGTTTTTAAGAATATAACATTATGTTTTATATACCCACGATACTTGCTAAATCACTTAAGACAAATTCTCTTGAAAACATATTAATCTCAGAAGTTTTCTAGACCCTACTCCGATACCCAATTTAAAATCCCAATAATCTAAACTCCTAGATACGGTCCTAAATTCATAAATTTCACATCTGTATGCCAATATTTTTCATCAAAATGTAAAAAAAGGAAAACATTTGGTCACATTCATACTGAAATACCTTTTTTATAGAGTATTATAGAATTAGGAAAAACTCTTACATATCATAGACAAATAAATAACCATCCCATTGAAAATCAATATTATATACCAAAATTTCTTCAAAAATATCGCCCTTATTAGATATGTCATACTTATGATCATCATTTATGGCTTGGGGAAATTGAATCATAATAATGGGTAATCTTATAATCGTAGTAAGGTTAAAAAAATAAGATACCTAAGCCTAACATAATTATAAGGGTATGAGAATATAAGGATAACATTTGATGATCAATCCCTACATATCAAATATCATATACCTGAATCATGGAATAAAGATTATAAGTTCATAAGAAATGAATCATAAGAGTTTAACATCATAAATCATGAAAACATAATATAGAAATAAGAAATTAAATTGTAGGAGACACAAAAACATGTAATATCATTCTCTATAATTCAAGAAGAATTAACATGACATATTAGGGAACATCATGGGAACTACACCTAATGGGTGGAAAACACCATCATCCAAATTCATAGTCCTTTACTTATAAGTGATGGGGTTTGCTGTTATTATTATAGTTGATCAAGCTTATATACATGTTCCCCATCATTATTTCATGAGATATAAATCCTTACCCAATTCATTGGAGGGAGATACATGTTCCACCCTATAAATATTTAAAACAATATATTTGTGTACCATAATAACATAAATAATTCATAAAAATAATCTAACTAAAGAAACAATACTAATGGTATTCTTTAATCATAACCCAAATACAGGTAAGTAACATAAAGTATTATTATCTTAAATAGAAAATGGTTTTGAAATATAATTTTATATAATTCTTCAGGAAAATAACCTTTATTATTTGAATAAAATTCAATAATAAAACATTTAGGGAACCTTTTTCATTGAAAAGAATTGTGAAAATATGTAAAGGAATGTTTGAAAACTATTTTAAACATCATTGAAATAATTTTCCTTGAAAATTTATATAAGTTAATTCTAAAAACTATTACGAAAATGAGAAGACAATGATATGAAGGAACACCTATTTATAACCAAAGAGAGAATTACATTTCCTAAAAATATAATATCATTAAAATATGTATATTAAGGATAAATCATATATATTTAAATTTTATACTAATCTTCAATGAATATATATATCAAAAACAACATGGTTAACAAAGTAGATGTATTATGAAAAAAATTCATTTACCAATTCAGAAACATTGGATCCACAAACCCTCTAAAATAGAGGTCATCATATGGATATTTTAATTCCCAAAAATTTATGGAATATTATCATAATTTTCATTCATGATTAGTATTTACACCATAAAAAACAAACGAGTGGTGAATATGGTATAAGTCTTGAATAAATAAAAGTTAGATCAGAAATCCCCTTGTAATCATCATATATTTGAATTAAGAATCAATCAAGTGAATTGATTATGTGAATTAACCACAATTGTACATAAAAAGGATGATATAAAAAATAAGATAATCTGATTTCAATTAACACATAATTTTATAATGATTGAATCAATGAAATGGTACTTCATTCCAATGAATCAAAAATTATGTTATGTGTTTCCTTACATCATGTGTTCTCTTTCATTGTTTACGTTCAAAAAACCTCGATAATAAATATGAAATTATTTTAATAAATTTAATTAACCTTAATTCGGTAAGAAAATTTATTATTTTTTATAATGTCTCATCACCTATTTATTAATAATTTATTATTAAAATAAAATTTTTAGTTGATAACTCCTTCATTTTTAAGCATGTTTAGTTTGGAAGCCTAGACATATATACATTGATTTGTTTTCCAAAATTTCTATATTTTTAATCATGGTTTAATGAAAATATTTATTCCTTATTAAAATATTTACAATTATTTAAAATCGTAGAAAAAGAATGATGAATTACACCATTCATGGAGATGGTAGGTAGTACATAAGCATGAATGTTGTTTTAATTTTTCATCTAAAGCAATGAAATAAGGGTAAAATAATAATAAATCATTAAAAAATCAAAATTATCATGTAAATACATTATATTTTCATAAAAATCATATTTTTTACCATCTATGTAAAATATAATTGAAAATAAAATTACATCACATCGTGGAGATGACAGTCCATACATATGCAAGAGCGACGTTATCATTTCTCAAATTATTTGATGACGATGATGTGAACATAATATGATCATTATAAAATTAAAATTATGTCATATATATCAAATATATTCCATAAACCAATAATAACATCCATCCATAAAATACGGTGATTAAAAATGAATTGTATCACTTAATGGAAACGGTAAGTCATACGTACTTACAAGCTATACATTCATTTCTTGTTTGATTGGAAAATCAATGTATAATAGTAATTTAATAATTATAATACAAATTAAAATTATTTAATATTATGAAGTAATTATTTTATAATAAACATAATATCTTTATAAGAGGAAAGAAAGAGTGCAATAATAATGTGATCAGTTGTAGAGATTAACTCTTCTTCAAAACATCTCATTTGGATCTCCAACAAAAGGATCTAGATTTGGACTTTTGAGAACATAAGAATATATATAATGTGTCTAGGGAATTGGAGGATATAATATGATATATTTGGTTTATATAGAAAGATCAATGTGATGTTATGAAGTGGGGGAGAGGGTTCCCATTTAAAATTTAGGTGGGGGCACTTTTGGAATTTCTCAAAAGATTAATTTATAATAAATTAAATATCAATATAAATACCTCTAAAAGGATATTTATTTATATATTAGTTAATATAGATTTCTAATAACTAAATTTAATATATTTTATATATGATTTGATTTTATTTTAAACATTATCATTTTGATTAATCCATTGTTAACCTATTTTAATTTTAAATACTGTAAAAAGTGTTAAATTTTAATACATTTTAATTCCTACTTATATGGATTTAATATTCCTTAAGTTGTAAATATTTAAAATATAATAACCTATAATAATCACTTTTTATTGTTTTAATAATTTATTTATATATTATTTTTTTAAATATAATTGCTACTAATTTTGAAACTATTCCTCACATTAACTTTTCGAAAATCAAAATACCAAGTTGAATTCAATAAAAATAACTTATTACACTCATAATACTTGATATTAACCTATAAAATTAGTGGATAACATTATTTAATTCACATTATATTCATTTTAATATTTTTAATATAATTTATTTTATTTTTTCCAATAGATAAAAAATTATTATATAGTCATTTTGTAATTATTTTATGTAATTATTAATTTATAAATAATATATATAAATTACAATAATGTTGATAATATTTTATATTAAGAAATATCTTTTATATTCTATAATATCTTCCTTTTATCATTATATTACAAATATTTTACTTATTAAAAAAAGTGTCACATGTTTATCATTTCATTAAATTAAATACTATAAAGGTCATAATCATATTCCTCTGGATCCAAATGGTCATTAATTCTACCATTGGGTGATTATGGTCAATAGATACTAAACCAATAATATATACTCAATTAGTTTTTTATTTTTCCAGTTTTATCATTTTTATTAAAACCATTTTATTGATTTTTCATCTATTTGTACATTCATTGCATATGTGTTTAATAGTCATTAAATATAATTTTTTCACATATAAAAATTAAAACTAAATTATTTTCATATAAATAAATAATTTAAACGAAACATAATCCTTTATATTCCTTCATAACATATTTTTTCCATATGTAGACACATAAGAGATATTTAAGACAATGAAAGTAACATTTATTGACTTTATTTGACTTAAATAATATTTATGTCATTTTTCTAGACATGTGTCCATTAAAAAAATTCAATTTTTTTCCTTAGGTATTATGGGTCTAATTATATTATTCCATGAAAAAAAATTTTAGTGTGAAGATCATTATATAGTCCCTACATAATAATTTTAACCTAAACTACTCAATTTACCGTTTATCGTGGTAATAAAATTTAAAAGTATTACTATTCATATTGGCCTAAAATAAGATATTCATATTTAAGATATTTATAAATTATGAATCTGAATATTTTATCCATTTTTAAAATATAAAATGACATAAGTTGTATAATTTTATTTAGAATATAAATTTCAAAATTCTGTAAAAAAAATTTCTTTTCAAAAAATGAAATTTAAAAATTTGAAATGATTTTATACTAAATTCAAGTATAAAATATATTTCATAAATTATAATTGTATATGTATAAATAAATTGGTCGAAATAAAATTAAAAAATAATAGAAAACATAATTTAACTTTTAAATACATTAAATATAATAGAGTTTTCCCTAAAAATCGAAATTGTTTACTATTCATTGAAAAAACCTTTTGAGAAAATTACCAAAAATTAACTATTGGATTTTTTTATAATTTTAATTAAAATAATAATTTAGATTTATCAAATAAATTATATAAACATTCTAGAAATTACTTATATTGGGTTTTCAAAATATCAATAAAAACATTTTTCTGAAGAAAATAAATTTTTTATTAATAAAATGATTTTACTAAATAAATAATTAGTGTTAAAATATAATTAATATAATAAAAATTATTTTAAAAATTATATATATTTCATAGTAATTTTCATCCTCTAATATTATACTGCTATGTTGAATTGGTAACATTTAAATAATGATATTTAGCTATTTGTTTAAACTCGGTATTGTGTATCTTGTACACCGTCAAACATAATCATTCAATTTAAAATATATAGATATTGAATAACAAATATTGCAATTATAATAGATATTTAGAATATAGTTATTTATATTTTTCCATAATATTTGGATATTGTAAATGAAATGTACCGTATATAGTGACAGTTGGTCGTATGCACACATGAACATTACTTCCATTTATTTTATTATTTAAAAGAAATAAAGGTCAAATATATATGTGGGTATTATAATTAAATTATAATATTTGTATAATAAATTTCACTTATTATTATTAAAACAATTCTCAATTCATTTCATGTAAATTTAGAATGAGTTACATCGCTTTGAAGAGGCGGTAATCTACATGTCCACAAATGAGGTTATTGTATTGCCGCAAAATTTAAGGCATGAAGATATGGTTATATAAAAATTTGTAAAAGAATAAATATAAAATTAATATGATATATATCATATATAAACTATAATCCAATAATTATTGGAATTTTTCAATGAGTTAATGGGAGAACAAACATTATCTTTTCCTCTGGTAATATTCTCTCATACATACGAATGATGATAGCTTATCTCATTTGATGGACGTATGAAAAAGTGTATGTAAATTTTTTATCATAGAAAAATATCATTATATTAAATATTAATATTTAATTATTTGTTAGTGATATAAAAACAATTCACTTGGGTGGATAAGTAAATGAAACAAGCATGACCATTGAAGAATATTACCTAGTATTCGGTTAACTCATTTTGGATTAAACAAAAAGACAACCTTGGATTGTATTCTAAAAAGTGTTTGGATTATAGGATGAGGGGATGGATCTTTGGATATTATTTGGGAATTATTTGGATGATCCAATAGTCTTGAGATGTGTGACTAATTGTCATGGGTGTGTGATTTTTTATAGTAGATGAGTAATGGCATTCTTTTAAATTTGGAAAGAGGGAATACCACCAGGGTTTTTTTAATGCCATGTGGCTCCAATAAATAAAATAATTTGATAAAATTTAATATATAATCAAAATAATTCCTTCCATTTGGATTTGAAAATTTTTTAATTGACTTTTTCACTTAACATTTTTGTTTACTATCAAGTTAAACTTAATTTTAACTTGAGCATTGTAGTTGATTTTAACTACATTAAGTAATATATTTGGTCAAAAAAGATAACCAAATTAGAAATTAGAAATTATTTTGATTTAAAATATGGAAATAATTATCAAAAATTATAATCCCATAAGGGGTATAAATTAATTTATAATTGATCCCTCGTATAGGATGATAAGGTATGTTTTCAGGGTGAATATGTTCAAAACTTTTCGATGTTTTTTATAAAATCTCAATGTGGAATTTATTAAAATTTCTTATATTTCATTGAAAGACATATAATTGATCAAATAATACATTAAAAACAAATAAAAACATAATTTAACTATATAATTAATCAAGATGAAAATTTTGTTTTCAATTCAGATCTAGTAATTTCCACAATTCATAAAAAAATGAAACATCCTAAAAAAATAACAAAAATTATCCCGTACCAAATTTTGTTTTTTATTTTTTTTAAAATGAGTTTTATTTTTACATATAGTTTTTTTAAAGTTTCAAAAAAAATTATTTAAAATAGGTTCACTATAAAATAGTGACTAAAAAACCTTTAAAAAATTTATTTTAATGCATAATATTTGGTTTATTCTTGTCTAATACATATCAAATATGTTGGATAAATGTCAAATATATTTTATATATTTTATTAATTTATGTTAAATTAAAAACATCCAAAATTTTTAATTAGTTTCATTTTATTATGATAAAACACCTTCGACAGATATTTTTTTTTATAAAACGTTTTCCATTATATTCAATAGGGTTCTTTATTCATTTATAACTAATTGGTAACCAATTAATTCAACAATATATTTTATTAGCTTTTTAATCATTTTCATAATAGTAAATTTAGAACCTTGGATATATATTCTAATATAAAATAATAATATTTTAATAATATATTATTTTCTATAAATCTCAGTATTTAATGTAACACAAGTCATTAAAGAAGCATGATGTTGTGAATGACGAACGATAACATGGTACTGCATAAATTTGAAGATATATAATATATTAAAATTTTATAAAATATTAAAGATGATATAATTTATGGAGAATTTATATTTATTTCAATGATTGGCGGTTCATTTCATTTACGATATCAAATAAATGTTAATATTTTTGAATTTTCAGGGAGTTACATAAATTGTATGTAGAGATAATGTTTGACTCTATACATAATCCTTGTTGAAGGATTCTAAAAAACATCAAGGTAAATATTGGATCCTTTTCAGATATAATTTAATACAATTCCTCATACCAAATTTACTTTTTTTAATGAATACATTTTATTTATTATCAATTTATAAATAATCCTTGATTGTAATGAAATAATATAACATTATAAGATAATTTACAATAACCAAAATAGAATTTTTTTTCCAATTTATTTTATGGGTAATCGAAAGAAAAAAAATGGAAATGTTTTTCAACATTCATTTTTGTAAGGGTAATTCTTATAACATCACCTTAGACTTTTTTCTCTCATACTTAACATTATAACATACAAAAAACCCAGATACATACTATGTAACAACAATTTTATAATTTCACTCAAGATATATTCTTCTAATTATTGATATTTATTTTCACTGTTAGGATGAATAAATAATGGTGGACAATTTTCTACATCCATTATCTCAATCATAAAATATTTTATTTATATGACACATATTATGTCCTTAAACTATATCACTCCATCAAAATCATGTTTGGACTCAAGAACATTCTTATCATTCTTATGTGGTTCCAAATATTCCTTTTATACCTATTTGATACTCACATGGATGAATGGATGAACATTCATCTGAAATATATATGACATCCCAATTCCACTTGATTTCAATATATATAATTTTTAAATACATAACTATTAGATCTCCTCTAATCCCCATCATGGAAAAACATACATGGTCTTTCTGACATAGAGGATTAGCCATCTTGTTCAGCCTCTCAGGGAGGTATTGTATGGAGAAATCATAATCATTAATGATATCAAACCGCATAATTTTGAAAGTATTATACTCTTACTATGAAAATACAAATTTCATGATTTTATTATCAGTATATATATATATATATCATATTTCATTATAAAAATAATTCCTTTATATTTCAATAAAAATATTTACACTACCATCTCAAAATCATGAGTCTAATAGTTTTAATGTAGGTTTTTAGTTTTTATTTGGACCATTCTATCTCCATATCACTCTATATAAGGAAAAAATATTATTTCTTTTTTAATAAGGCATTATAGATCACAAAAAAACTATCCATTGTATGGTAAAATGACTATATATTCACCAACCATCAATAGTTTTGGCACATTAATTTTTTTTCACATTCATTTATCCAAAGGAACATTAATCCCTTCTGCGTTAACAATGGTATCGGGTTATATATCCATGTTAATTATATCCTAATTTGAATAAAGTATCCAACAACCCAAATAATAATATGTATCTTGGTCTCCGTGATTATTATGGTCTATTTCCAAATAGAATCCTTATTTTATGAGTCCACTAATATAGGCTCTCGTGATATTTTTTGACCCATGAATGAATATTTTTTAAGCCAATAGTCAAACATTCTGAATTTTGTATTTAAGGTATCCATTGATGGGGTATTCAAAACAATAAATTAATGATCAAAAAGTACTATCATGATCTTTATATATATTATCAGATCTTCTGAAAATACTACTATAAACTTCTCCAGGTAATATTTATTTAATCTAGGCACTAAATCTAAGAATTTATAAGTGGAATTTATATGTATATCATGAACCGTCCCCCGAGGCACATTCCGTGACTACCCCAAGCATGCCTTCTATAGGTCAAGGGCTAACAACTAGCATTGAAAGGCATATTCCTTAAAATGGGATGGAATTTCCTTTATAACCTGTAAAATCAGACCAACAAAGTACACAACATTATATGAACACAAGTAAACTGTATAGTAAAAAGTGTTTGTACAGAAATAAAATGGGGGCAGGATACAAGCCCAACTTGAAAGTACAAGAAAACTGGGAAGTATAAGTAAACTAGAATAGATCATGTGATCCCTCATCAAGGATCATACCTGAAGGGTAGATATATATATCTTGAACGGTAATATCTATGGTACACCCCATCTAATGTTCACCTTTGAGCTACCTCCAGTCCTGGTACCCTCATCCTTAGTCAGCGCTATACGTCATCTGCACTAAAAATAAGAAGTTGGAGGCATAGCCTGTGCAGGGGTGAGTATAACGATACCCAGTAGGGACCTCGAGGCCCTCGAAGGTCTCACAAATCCACAATGGATAAACCAAAAACCTTGAAAACAACTAACAACCCTACTTAAGTATATTCCCATACATATACCTATGTCGTCAAGTAAACCCATCTTAATCCTGAGGAAACACAAGGCCCAACTCAAAAGCCCAAATCTCAACTATCCCACGATGGAGAGAATACCATGAATGTAACACCACAATGGTAGGTACCACAGATGTAATGCCACATAGAAGAATACCCCAAAGGTATCACCATGAAGGTAAGTACTACAATGGTAAGCCACAAAGAAAAATATCACATAGGTATCACCACAATGTTAATTACCATAATGGTACGTTACAAAGAAGAATACCACATAGGTATCACCATGAAGGTAAAGACTCAAATTAGATCAGGTATAACATAGTTACAGTAGTAAAGATGATTAGATGTAACTACTGAATCATCTTTCTCTGTTAAGAGGTAGACCCACATAGGATCCTAAACCAATAGATGCATGTTGGATCCTAAATCATCAGACCCACGTTGGATCCTAGTATAGAAGACCCACGTAGGAATATAGAGTAATCCCACATGGATTCCTAAAGTAGATCCAAGTGTTATATTTTAAGACATACCAACATAGGAACCCAAATCATAGACCCACATAGGATTCCAATACATAGACCCACATAGGATCCCATGACACAGACCCACATAGGATCCCTTTCTCATCTTACAGTAAGATACAAGGTTCTCGAACTAAGCTCACTTGATTTCGGTAGGGTCCACTCCTCAGGCCATAGGTCGATACTCCAAATTCCACTTACTCCCACAAAGAAGTATCCCAATGTACTGCAATGTAATAGTTGTCTCAACGCAATAGAAAGTGCGTCAATTGGAAACCCGATCTAAAAGTTTTAGCCTTTTAGTCCCGAGGGCCTGGATGGATTTGTGTTCAATCCAACCCAACCGCACCCCAAATTTACCCAAAATTAAATTGGGGGATAACAAAAGGACCGTATCAATCATGGTTTCTAGGTTCGTAGATGGTTAGTCAAATGGATGCATGTAGCACAAGTTAAGGCTGAAAGAGTGGAAAGGGGTCGAAGCTGGTATGGGTCCGGTCTGACCCGGCCCGCTGGGTGCGGCCCAGCCCACTGTGTGGCCCACATAGGGTTGCCTGCTGAACTGTGCTGGCCCGAGGCTGGGTGGCCCCGTGGTGGGGTCTTCCCTAGCCACCACATATGGGGGGAAACACCCCTTGGGTACCCCGAACAGATGGGATTTTCGGGTTGGGTAGCTGACCGACCGACCCCACGTGGCGCCAACAGCTGGAACGCGAGACCACAGGTGGCCGGATGGCTAGCCCTCCTCCGCGGTGTGGTCGCGTGCCGCACCGCCACCGGTGGGCGGCTCGGCCGGACGCCCTCCCTCACTGATGTGGCCTCGGGTTGCGGCCCCTAGACGACCAGTGGCGTGGTCGCGCACTGCTGCTCGACCCTTCATGCAGTCGGCCATGTGTGAAACACTGCCCCAGCTCTGCCACTGATGTTGGGCCGCGACCCTTCTTCGGTGGCATGGTCACACCGCCGACATTTTCACGACAGGCTGGAGTATCGGTCACCACTCTCGAGCCCCACTAGTGCCGATCTCTAGCACGGGTTTCCAGTGACATTTCTAGGGTCACCAAGCATGCCCCAGTAGCCCATTTATCATTCCAAAGACTCCCACACTCATCTAGAGATGTCACCCTCGATTCATAAAAACCAAAATTCACAATGGTTATGGATAGGTCAGGTCGTGTTTCTTTATCCCGCGCCCTCCATGTTAGAATGGTAGCAAGCATCATAGTTCTTCTTGAATCATAAAGAACGGAAATAACGAGGTAAGGGGATAAACAAAAAAACAATCCCTACCATGATTCCTCATTGGAGGTGTCACAAGATGAAGTTGGTGAAGGCTATGAGGGTTCCAACGATTGTCGTTTTTGCAACATGCTTCCGAAACTGGGCTCGTGTGTCTTCCTCGTTCTTGATTCCGAAGTATTATCTTCATTAGAGAGGGCGTTCTTTATTTGGAGTAAATGATTCTCTAAAATTCAGAAAACTCTCACATTTTCCAATGATTTCCAACCAGGAAAAATGAGGAGCCAACCCATTAATAATAAGTCTAGCACTTAATTAAAGATTTCACAATTAATAAATTGATGTTGGCCCAATTAACCATGGAGAGTTTAATGAATTACTCACATTAAGAGGGGTTCGGGAGGTCCCCACCACCATGCATTCAAATGAGAGGTTTTGAATAAAAATAAAATTTATGGTTTTTTATTATGTTTTTTTAAAATCTCCCATGAAAAAAATTAACTTTCACCCTATACCTAGTACGGTCAGGGGGAAGGTATCCTTATGCGAATATCGGCACTACAAGTTCAACGGTGTCCTCATTTTTTAAGTCTGAGCACTGGTTCAAAAGTTACAAAATGCCCCTCATGCATTTACTGAACGTAACTAAAAAAAGTTCTGAAAATCATTCTGGGCACTCTAGGCCTCGGAATCACGAACCATCAATTTTCAAAGACTCGTAATATTCCCATATAATAAAAAATTACATGGAATTTTCAGGTATTTTCAATGTACAATTGAAATCACTATAGATTCATAACAACCATCCCATTATTGTATGGTTGTCTTGGGAATAACCCCATTCATGATGCTCAATTGATAATATATAGAATGAATAAAATCAGGGAAAGGTATTGATCTCCATGTACTTAGTCAATAAATTCATCAATATGAGTTAGTGCTTGACTTATTTGATGGAGATATTGTTTTGTTCAGGATAATCAGTGAAAAGATTAAATCAATCCCCTTCATTCATAACAACAAATAGGATCACTGCATGGTGATGCACTAAGGAATATGAATACTTTATCAAGATTTGCTATAAGTTGCATCTTCAATTCGTGGAATTCAATTATTAATATTTTAAATGGATTATTTGAAATTTGGGAGTCATCATGAATGAGTACTATTTAAAATTCAAAATCAAATGTATGGGGAAGATTGAACATGGACTCATGAAATACATTAGCATATTCCGGAATAATATGTATATCATCAATATTGTGTCTCTTCCCAACCATTATATATATGTATCCCTCATTAATATATAGTAATACCCATATAGTAGATGTTATTTCCATTAGAAGTTCATGTCGATCCTCGCACCAAAATATGATCATAGATTGATTAAGAATATCAAATGTGACTTTCCTTCCATTACTATTGAGATTTCCCTATATAAAGTGTGTCAATCCATTCGAAAAATAATATCAAATTCACATAAAGGTAGAATCTCAATATTTGAAGGAATCATATTCCCACATAATTCTATCCTAATAGTGATATAAAATTATGATGTGATCATCATATTATTATGTTTATTCCTTTATTATTATGCATCTAATTATTGAGTTGTTGATGTGATACCCATATATAAAATTTAGATGAAAAATAATTGTTAGATCTAAAATAAATAAAAATAGTTTATATTATAGAGTGGACAGTAAATGTTCCTTCAACCATGTCATTCTCATGAACAAATTTAGCAGTTATAATTTCATGAAATTTCACATTTTCTCATTCATTAAGAGGATTTTGACCCCTAATGTCATCATCAACCCCAATATTAATCCACTGACTATCAAAATGTCAATTATCATCGAAATTAAATCATTTAATTGTCCATGTAAATTAATTTTGGACTTCATATCTATTAATTTATATGAAGGGACTTTTGACATTAATTTGACGTTATTGCATTAAATGGCATTCTTTATCACATTTAAAACATTTACTAAACCCCATAAGGAAATTTCCACCATGTTTCCTTCCACACATCCTAAAAAAACATGACTTATTTTCATTCCTCCATTATTTTTATTATTTTAATTTCTGGTAAATTTGGTATCTCTCTTCTAATCCCTGTAACCATCAGAATAATGATAGTATCTAATCTCCATATATACTATTAGATCTCATAGAATCATTTCTTCAAAGATATCAAATAATATTATAACCAATGATTTTTTTTCCTGTTCATACATTATAAAATGGATTGTCAAATAATCTTTCAAGGTAGATTATAAAATTGGATGTTTACCTTGAAGGTATGGTGAAATTTTCTTCATATGTACTAATAGATTCCTCATATGATTTAGTTCAAGGTATTCCCATTCCATATTAATGTGAATATGTTGAGGAAAATACATTTTGAAAAATACATTATTAAATGCTTTTAATGTCATGGAATATAATTCCTCCTTTTATCATGTAATATTCATAAGATTCCACCGTTGATAAACTTCACCATCCAAATAACACACAAAAAAACCTTCTCATGGTCTGAGCATTATAGAACATAAAATATATTTTCAATATCATTAATATATTTCTCAATAATAATGGATTGAAGGAAAAACTATTGGATTGTGGATTTTTCTGTATAATATAACCAATAGTGAGAAATTGTTCCATTTGTCTTTTAGAGTTTCATAAGAATTTATGTTACCATTCAAAGCGTTATAGAGTTGGTTGAGCATAGCTAAAGGATTTCATATCCCAGATCCAATTTCTTTTGGTTGTTTGTAGATATGGCCATTTAATCAGTTTCCACATTTTTTCACATGAATCTAAATAATTATATTGATTGAAAAAAACTAAGACACATATTGTGGTTATCAAACAATAATAATTAGAGAAAATTAACATATCATTATGAAAAATCCATCTTACGATCTCTAAAATTTTGAAACCATTTTTCAATGCATGAAATATTAATTTTAAATCATATCACTATAGGTTATGATAATTTCTTATGTATTATATCATCTAATTCATCATAATGGGTCATAATGTGAATTTTAATACACCAAATAATAGACCTTGATATTTTCAATCTTGCTGTGAAATCATAGGCCCACTCATCGTGCACTTGGTAAAGACAGAGTGGATACTGAACTAGAATTTTTAGGATGTTTACCTCTAGGTGAATCTATGGAATAGTCACATCCACTTACCATTATCTATGTGGGGATATCATTACTAGGAATCCATGTAAAATTGAATTTAATGAAACATCAGGATGTCGTCCTATAGATAGACTTACCCTATGTGTTTTCACTAATGTTAATCATATTATTAAAAAAACCATCTCTTATAAAAATGAAGGAGACCTAAAAATTAAATATATTAATATTAAATCATTTTATAAGGATATTCATAACATCATATAATATAAAAATCTTGTAGATTCATAAAGTATTAGAGTTATTTAATACTATATACAAAATAATCATATTTTATGAAACTTCTTTAAAAGAACCTAAAATTTTTTCTTAAATAGTACACATCTTAGACATCCCCTGTATAAAATCATTACTTATAATATTCGTAAAGGAAATATAGTGGATAGTGAGATTATATTATCAGTAAGGAAAAACAAATGAGATATCAATAAATGATATTAAGTGAGCATAAGATAGGCATAATAGTATGATTACATAATCATAATATATAAAAGTCACACCCAATCAATTAAATATCATTAATCATGTTTCAAAAAATAAGGATTTGTTATAACAAAATTCATTACACATAAGGGTATAGAATCATCAATAATTAATTGTGATGCAAGTGAAGATATCTAATCTGTAAGGATTATGTTGGTGAAATATATATAGTAATAGAAATTTTTTTAATAAAGTACCTTTTAAATTAATATTATAGTGTATTAGTTTCACTACCCATTAAATTATTTATATAGTTGAGGTTTAATCACAATACTATCATAGTAGACAAAATAAATTACTGAAGTAGGTTCTCTCCTCATTCAGATCCATAATATCTTATGATATATCAATATTACAATATTAATAAGAGGGATATAAAATTATTTTTCCACCCATCACATAATTAAAATCAGACATATGTGTTTTGAATTATCAAGACAACATCCATCATTTTATTATAGTAAAAATTTAGGAATAGTAATGTAGTTTTATAATTATTTTTTCATACGATAATTAACAAGTTGGAAAGTAGTGAGTTTCAATTAGACATCTATAAATAATAATCAATATAATCCATCCTATGAAAATAATTTGATAGAATAATAATATCATACCCTAGATAATAACAACTACTCTCAAAGGATGTATATATAGATGAACAATATTGTTAAATTATATTTTTAACATTTCAATGAAAATAGTGCAAATAACCATCCCTTTTGTAGCTTTAAAAAATAAAAATTCCCAAAATATTGAGAAAAATAATTTTATTATATAAAAATGGAAAAATTGAAAGGAATAATAAATGAAAATAATATTCAAGGTTATGAGAATATTTTTTATGTATTAAATAGTAAATCCATGATTCATTTTACAATATTTTCAAATAGTCATAAATAACCTGTTCAAAAAGTAGTATAAATATTAATTCCAAATGATTTGAATGAAAATACAAATATAGTAGTAGTTGATATTAGAAAATCATTATATCATAGAAGATAAAAATACTGATGCCAGTTTAATGAATTTGGATATAGAAGAATAAATTCATTGACAAAATAGAAAATAAGGACTTTTTAATCTTAAAAAGCATTCTTGATTTTTTAAATAAAAAAAGATATAGAATTGTATTACAAATTAAAAATAAAAGGAGAAAATTGGAGAAGAAAATAAATTTGGTTTAAAGGATTAGTATTATATAATTTCCTTTATTTTAAATTTTAATTAAACAGTTCACAAAAGAAATGAGATTTTAATATAAACTCTTACCATAATTATTGTCATGATTTGTATATATTCAAAACACTTTTATAGTAAATATAGATTTATTATAAATAAATTCAAAAAGTTCTTTTTTATTAATATATTATTTATAATTCCATTATTATTTCCAATTATACTTTAATTACTCATTCTTTGTTAAAAAGACCATTCATGTAAAAATTATTAATTTTCTAAGCATGTTATAGTTCAATGGGTTTGGTGCTTACACTATGGACATATTATAATCATCTATAAAATATAAATAAAGTAATAAATATTACATGTATTTAATAAACACATATTTATAACCATTCATATAAATAGGTAATGAAAATTGGATGATATCACTTGAAGCAGATGGTAAACTATACATACAGAGGAGTGATGTTTACATTTTTTATGGATAAAATATTGCAAGGGAAAAATTTCACTAAATATATAAAATAATAATTATATCATAATTATAATATATATTCATTATATCTATCCTTATGAACATCAATGAAAATAGTAAATTAAAACTGAGTCAAATCTATTCATTATGGTGTCATTCTACATAGACACACATGTAATGTTATTATATTCTAATGGTTGGGATGGGGAAATAAAATTTTAATAAAATTAACATAAAACAACTAACTATAGTAAATATAATGATTACATAATGTTAAGATGGTTATAAAAAATTATTAGGAGGTTTATGAAGAATGAAATATGAAAAAATCTATAATAATATTTATATTTTCTTAAGGTATACTCCCATTAGAAGAACCTTAAGGCTTATTAGATAGGTATTTTGGAAGAAGAAAAAACAAGTTCATGGATAATAATTTTGGGAGGGTTTCTGGTACAAATTTTTTGAGATAATGGTGTCAATTGGTCTTTAGAATAGATGAGATAATGTTTCTTTTTATTAGTGGGGGGAGTGACACTCTACTAAATAATTAAAATAGTAAAATGAAATAAATTAATATTAAATAGAATATTGAACCAATGTAACCCATATTAAATTATAATATGATTTTGGTTGGAAGTTAATATAACAAATAATATTTAAACATGTGTTTATGTTATTCTAACTACTATTTCAATTGTTTAACCCCATAATACCTTGATTTACATTTACCATAGTAATGGTGTTTTCCATTAGTTACAATTCATAATTGTAAAAAATGAAATTCATGTCCAAAATAAATTTTTTAATTTTGATTAAAAATATACGAAATTTTTATTACATTCAATTTCATTAATGTACGATTAGATTTTTATAGGTACTCCATGACCCTTGTTTTTATCGTGCTTTGGATGGGTCTTTAATTTCATCCAATTCAGGAGATTCAATGAATTTTCTAGGCCCTTGGGGATATGAAATCTTTGAATATGGTTAGTTAAAACACATCATTCTGGCCAAACAAAATGTATACCCTGTATTGAGGCACTGGAAGGGAGACATGGGTTGTCTATACAGTGCGACGAACCAGTGAAAATGATGCACCTTTAGAAAGATTTTGTTTTCAAGGATGGTTCATCAATAAAAAAGTGTGGGTAAAGAATGATCATACATGAAAAAAATCTATATAGGGGTCATATTTAAGGATCATTGTTTCTCTTACACATATGACCCCTCTAAAAAACCATGAACATAGGTTTTTAATGCTCAAAAATATTAACTAGAAATCCCTAGAACATTACTTTAACCTATAATTACCCCTAATATCATATTTTCTTGAAAAAATACTTATCTAATGGAATATAGGCTTCTATCTTGGGGTTATTGGTGGATAAATGTTTCTCTTTGCAAATAATCTCATGTTATGGTGTGTTTTATCCAGTTTTTTGTTTTTATCTTATATACTCATTATATCTCTTCAAATATCATCTTATACTACCAAAGTAGGATTTTTTTAATATCTATGGGTTTTAATAGAGGATTAATGTGGTTTGTGTTGTTCTAAGATCACAATGACTTTATCTACAATTCTCTAGTTTCCATTGTCAAAGGCGGTGTTTTATATCACAATTTTGAGGGTGGTGCTTCAATTTAATTGATTAATTATATCAGTTGATTTTCATTAATGTTAAATTCCTTAGGTTTAATAAATTAAATTAATTTATTTGTGGTTTCAATATATTTCATTGAAATGTGTATGTTTTAATGGTTTATTTCTTTAAATACAAGTTTTTTCAACCTGATTGATTGATCAAAATCTCTAATGGTTATTTTTCATCAAAATGTTATTTAGAAAACTAAAAAAGATTATATTGGATTTCAATATATTTTATAAGTTTTGGGAACTATTTTGAAATGAATTCTATAAATTTTTGAATTTATTGAACTTTAGTCGTTTTAGGAAAAGACATGTCACTCTTAGTATATGTAATGAAACAAGATGTTTGGAGATATCGATAGACTATAGTTGTACTCAATGTCAGTTTTTACCAACACATTTATGGTTTAGGGTTATTTTATATCTAGTATAGAATCACATTGTCTTAGAACCAATTCAATGTTATTTTTCAGTTAAGGTTTATTTAATGTATGATAGTTTTTTTATTTTTTCTTACTGAAATGTTTTCAACATGATGTTGTATCAAAGGATTTTAATGATATATTATTTCATGGAAGTGTGTTTACTTCCATCCCTAATGGTGTAGAGATTTGAATTACTATTTTATCAATAATTTTTTTAATATTATTATATTTATGAATATGAAATCATTTTATGAAAACTAAAATAAAAATTATTCTGAAATGTGTTTGGATTTATAAATATACATTGAAAAAATGTTTTCCTTTTAAAATATATAACTGATGCATTCAAATTATTATTTCTTGTATAGACTATGTAGTTGTATCTTATTGGGCTTTTTTTATCCCAAAATAAACTTTACATTGGGTTATTCTAGATGTTATATTGAAGGATATTTATAAAGGGATATCCATAAGGTAGTAGTCTGGTTCCTCTTATTATATCATCCTTCATTGTAGGAAGGTTTGGTAGTGATGATTGGTCACATGGATAGTATTTTTTTGTTATAATTTACTATTTTACCATGTTTATCTAGGGTTTTTTATCATAGATGTATATATTAATTCTTCATTATAAAATGGTTGTATGGGTTATTTTTTTATATTGAAGAAAAAATTCCACTGTACTTATAGTATCTTACCACCATGTCGAACCAGATCGGGTGGCTTGTCAATCTGACTAAGGTTGGAATATTACAATTTGGTGTCAATGGTATGTTTATTCTGAAGATTGTCAAATCATTATAAATTAAGTTTTTATTATTGGTTATATATGATTTATGACCAACATTACCGGGATAGTAAGTATGAAAGGGTTCCAGGATAGCTTACTTCCATGTTTGAACTCGAGTTACCATGGGCGGTCAGAAAATTTTTACTAGATTTGGTGATTAGTGTTTGAGGTCATTTGAATTAAAAAAATTGGTTGTTTAATTAAATTATCGTGTACCTTCTTGAATTATCATCATTCATTCATATAATTCATAATATATTTAATATCTTGATATTTTTAAACATTAACATGAATTCAAGAAGTTGGTCCTACGATTTTGGAATACGATCCAAAGATTAAGGGTCATTGTCTTTTGCTTAATAATAAATGAATCAAATAAGGTATCTTCAAAATATGAGAGCGGAATCTATGAGAAATGACCCTTTGGAAAATCCTCTAGTTTAACCATCTTTTTTTTAATATTTAATCCATACAGTATAGGCTTTGGCATAAGTTTCTGTTACTAACTCGAGACAAGCTGTGGATCCTGGCTTGAAATTTTCATAGAGGAATCCACTAAACATACCCGGTGACAAGGGATCCCATTAATATGAGCATTTTATTCAGTGTATTGTGAGGATCTTAAAATTCTTGAGTTTACCTAAGGACTCTAAATAGTGTTTTCAACAAACATGCTCGATAGACCGAGATGGAGATAGTGGGATTATATTGTTAATGATAAGTTGCATAAGTATCATCAGTGAATAAAATATTTAATCACAAATTTTACATTATTATGTTATATGTGGTGAAGACCAAGATGTTGCTTTCCATGGAATATGGGATGTGAACCATTCATTAGAATTCCACTAATATTATGGAGTTAATTCATTTTTCATCAAGCCATGTCACTAACGAGTACCTTAAGGCTCAAAGGTCTGAGTTGGGAATGAGGTCAGTTATTTAGTTGATATTGATTCTCATTTGTCTTGTGAATTTAATTAATATTATTGAAAAAATAATATTTATACCAGATTGACATAGCTGGAAAAATGGGTTTCGGTGGAGCTTTAGTTGTTGTAGTTTTCAGGTAGGGTGTGTTTTCATGCCAGAAAATAAAGCTTAAGGTTGGTTAGTTTCCATCATGACTATTTTATGGTCCTTGTCAAGGAATATAAAATCCTTCTATTACTTTTCTAGTTAATGTGGACATATGTATTCTAACTATGTAGAGGATAATAATATATTTCATCATTATAGACAATTTGGACATTAAAGGAGTTTTTGTGAAAGTATATCCCCATGATGTAAGGAAGGATCTAATCTCACCAAGTGTTCACAATTTTTTACCAATGCTACCAATGATTTTATGTCTAATACTCAGGCCAAGGGGGATATTCATGTGTCTAATACTGGATGAAATTATGATGTGGTGTATATTCAAGATTAATATGAATTAGGGTCCACAACTCTTAGACGCCTGGTGTTTATTTCTTCTTCTATGGTGCTTGAATTGTTTTACACAAGTGATACTCATTCCATTGTATAGTCCACATTAGTTAAAATGTTGGGATTATATTTGAAACTTATTTACTTCTTGTTATATCTTATCAATCATTTATGATAATGATTTGAATATGGTTTCATGTGTCCATCATGCCAGTTGATGACAAATGATTGTGAGGTGATATGGTAATTTTCAGTTCTCACTATTGATATCATCAATAATATACTTGGAATTGATTGAATGATCAAAATAATTGCCAAGAAATATTTTTACCATCATCAGGTTATGTTTTATCTTCTAATGGGGTTATTCATGTTATTTAGGTGGAGTGGGAAACTAGATAGGGAAAGGTGGGGCTTGTTATTTCTTATTATTTAGAAGTGTCATGTTAGTTTTCTGAGATGTTTCATGAGTTTTTTGGCCATGTTTGTGTGTTCGGCATTCTACAGTGGTTTTTGAGTACCATAGGGTATTTATAGATTATTTTTTTTATTTACCACCATAGAGAGAGGTTTGATTTACAATTGACCTAATCCCTTTTACATTCCCCATTTCTTTTCCATCTTATCAAATTGAACATTTTGAGTTGGTGGAACATAAATTTAATCTTATAGATATTGAGGTGAAATGATTTATTCATCCCTGAATTCCACCATGGGATTATCCTAGGCTTTTCACTAATATGTCTGGTTGAAGTCTTATGGAAGTCTTAAACATTGCATGGAAAATTGAATGTTAAATCGAGTGATTGTTAATAGAAAATATAATTTTCCCATGATTTATGATCTTTTGGAATAGCTTAATAGTTTATGTTGGTTTTCATATATTGAACATTAGTCTGGGTACCACTAGTTGAGGTTCTGAAAGGAAGATATACCTATGATAGTGTTTATGAGACAGTAAAGGCATTTTATGCATTAGGTTATTCCATTTAGTGTCACTATAATATTTATGGTATTTCTATCTTTGATGACTTAAATCTTTCATCAATTTATTAACACTATTTATTTGGCAGATAATTTGGGGTATCCCATGTTAGAGGAGGATCATATTGACCATTTAGATATCATTCTATAAACCACGAAATAACATCATCTATATGGGATTCTTTCCAAATTTTATTTTCAGATATACCAAGTATAATTTATAGGGAATGTGATATTTGAGAGGGGTATCTAAGGTGATTCAAAAAAATTATTGGTTGTTATGTCAGGGGATGATACTAGAAAATTGTTTTATATTTGGAACATCTTGTGTTTGGTTGGTTACTATAAATGGTTTTGTCAATATTTCTCCCAGGATTCATTTTCAATTATAGTTTTAACCTGTAACGGTGTAATTTTTGAATGGAATGGATAATTTCATGGATATTTTGAGGAGACAATGGTGAGGCTGACTTCAGTACTAGATTTTATTCTTCCATCTCTGGGTTTAGGTTATAATGTTTAATGTGATTCTTCTAGATCTTGTTTGGAATGTGTCTTGACGCAGGGGAATTTGGATGTGTCTTATGGAACATTCTATTTTATGCTATTGAGAAGAAATACCCTACTCATGATATTGAAGTTGTATAAGTAATTCATGAATGAAAAACATATTTCTAATATCTATATGGGGATTAGATTATAGTGTATTCAGATAAAAAGATATGGAATAGTATTCTTACATTGGTGGAACTGAACATGTGATGGTGACATTGAATGGGGTATTTTAGCATTTGTATTTTTATATTACATATACTATTAGGTAAATTAATGTGGTTGCTGATAAATGGAGAATAAACTTACTCTCACAAGCTTTCATGGAATTGGTTTAGGAGTGGTCTTTGATGACTATTTTTGCTGAGATGAGCATGGGATTAGAAGAGGTTGGTGGATATGTGCTCTTCTATTCATTGAAATATGACTCATTTTTTATAACTTGTTTTTTTCTAGAGAATTTTATGGACATATATTTCCAAAACTTTTATAAAATTCTTTTTTGGTGGGGATACCTTGGGAATGTGGTCACAGTCTCCCAGTGGAGGTTTGTGCTTCCATAGAAGGTTTTTCATTATAAATTCTATAACGAACTAGTTAATATATAGTGGACACTAGTAATGTTGGTCCATACACAACAGGGTAATTAAGATGTATCATGACATGAGATGACAATATTGGTGTCCATGGATGTGGTAGTTGATTTCATATTTTGTATCTCGATGTATCAATTATAATAAAATCAAGGAGGAACACAAGATACATGATGGATTTTTTCAAACATCTATCATTCTTGTATAGATGTGGGATAAGAATTACATGGACTTCTTTATTGGTTTCCACATACTTTTATTTGGAAAATTGAAATTTTGGTGTTCATGGACCAACTTATAGAATGGGCTCATTTCATACCTATCAAGTAGATGATGAATATAGAACATCTAGAATGCTTATAAATCTAGGAGATTGTGTTACTACATGGGGTTTCCATGGTGTTTTTTTGATAAGGACCTGAGGATCATATCCTTGTAAAAGAAAAGTATTAATAGGTGATTGGTTCCCTACTGAAAATGGGAAGGTATTATCACCAATATATTTATGGAAAAAAGAGTTATCCATGTTCTTTTGAATAATCTACTCAATTTCAATTTTGGATTTTTGGGATCTTGGGAAAATCATTTTCCTCAGGTCTGACCATCATTTAAAAATTGTTATTAGGATTCAGATCCCTTTATACCACTATATGGGATTACTTATTGATATCCCTTGTTCATGGTAGAGTTGGGAGTGTTGTACATTTATGGGTTGAGTCTCATTTAGTATATGATGGAAATGGTTTAGTTGAAACAAAACAAGTTATACCTAGCACATATCAATTAGAAATATTATATGTACCATCATCACTTCCGTCTGGAGTTTAAGATTAATGTTTAGGTTCTCCAATGATTTTATCATCACTTTGAAAATTGTCATTTTCATATTTATGGCAAGTTCGCATATAGAATATTCCCTTTTGAGATCAATTAGAAAATCAAAAAGGTGCAATATTTGTTAGAATTACCATCTCAGTTTACATCAATTCATGATGTTTTTCACATTCCCCAGTTGAGGATGTATCACCTAGAACTAACCCATGTGATTGAATTTTATGATATTGATCATGATCCCAATATAACTATTGCTGAGATGTGAGTTGGGATTATGGATCTCGAGGACAAGGTACATCACTATAAATGATTCATGTATTGACATTACTATGGATGTCAAGATGGTTTAGTCGTGAGATATGGGATAGATAATCATTGATGATTAAGTTATGATCTTCCCTTTTTTATTTTGTGGAATATTCAGAAATTTATGGTAATAGAATTCAATTATCGTTATAATATTGTAATGTTTTCTAACATTATTACAGGTATACTATGACCCTTTTTCTAACTGTTCATTGGTTGTGTCTTTATTTGGGGTCATTTTGAGTGTTTTTATAAAATGTAAAAAAGGCTTTTTTGGATATTCATGGTTAGTGAACGAGTAATAAATCCTATGTGGTTTGGCCCTAAAAATTGTATGGACTATGTTGAGCCAATGGAAGGGGATTAACATTTTAATTCAAATCATGCGGCCACCTAGTGAAATAATACACCATTGGACCAAAGTTGTTTGTATGGTGTGTATATTTCTAAGAAAAACATGCTTCCATACCATGACCCAACAAAAACAAATTTGTATAGGGTGAATAGTTAAGGCACACAGTTACTCTTTACCATGAGGCCTCTCCAGCATACCATGCTATTTGGTTTTTGAGGCTCTTAATTTTAAATTTATAACTATATGAACCACATTTTTAACTCTAATTACACCCTAACCTCAAGTTATCTTTTAGCAATACATCCCTACTATGGTAGTCACTTCTCTATTGATATTATAGGTGTATTTGTTTCATTATTGGAAGATCATATCAAGTTATGTTGTGTTTTTATCCATTTCATTGTTTTTATTTTACGATCATAATTGGATCTCTTTTCTTATCTCTATGAAGAACCCAAAGGTGACATGTTTTCCTGTTTTTTGGGTTTGTAAAATGATTTAGGTGTTTCTATATGATCTATGATCCTGAGGAACCAATCTACTATTCCACCACTACTGATAAATTATGTTGTACAAAGGGTTTGTAAATATTATTATTGGATCAATAAATACTATTATAGACAATACCAATGGTTTTTTTAACTATTGGTGTTAAATTTGATAGTATAGTGATATACTAACTCTTTAATTTGAAACTGTTTGTCTTGATCATGGCAATTTTTGAATACCCATTGTTTTATGCAATCCATGGGAATAGATGTATACCCATAGTTACTAAACCTGTGGGTATAAAATCATATAAAAATGATTTATAACAATTTTTTTGTAAACCATTAATATTTGTTCTTATAGAAATTTGATAGTAGTAGAATTATGCATCACCTCTCTCATAACTTGTAAATAAATTTCAAACCACGATACATATATGATGAAGTATAATTATTAATAACTTAGTATTGAATCAACTTTCTAGAAATATTTTCCAATCCAATTATAATACTAAAGCATACATTTCAAATTTAAACCATCAATCAGTAGTAGTCCTCAAACATCAACCATACATGTATCTTTACTTTCAACTAAAAAATGGAGGGGGTAAATATCTACCTCATCAACACTAATGAAATAATAATTTTAATAAAAATCTTTATCATTATCATATATTAGATAATCCTCATCATCATCGATAGTATATCACCCCCACTACCACTAGTATCATCACCTTTTCCACAAATTGGACCATCATTTACATCACTCAGTCAATAATATAATGTGACCATTTTTTCCATAGATGAATAAAAAAAATACTATCCTCTGATTTATGTGATGGACATATATATATCATATCTTTTATGAACTGTTATGTGACCAGTTTACCCCTATCAAACTCCTATATAACTATTTTTTCCTTAGATATTTCTGCACCATCATTTTGAATCCATGGGGTGTGATATCTTTTAGAGGATCTTGATTCAAGAAAATACATTCTATGGAAAATGTTTTTCTCGGTTCAACATCGGTCTCTCCCCAAGTTCTAATCAACTAATACATATCTCAAATGACAATTTGGATCAATATTTTTATATTGTATCTCATCAAAGGCCTCTGGGGAACACTGTTGAGAATATAAATAGTATATTTTACTATAAATTACATTTTAAATTATGAAATATAAATAAAATTACTAGTATTATTTTCTTGTCTCTGTTCATTTACAATACTTCTTTCCCCTTTCCTCCCAATTGAGGAAAATAATTTTTCTTGAGGCACATGAACATTAATTCCGAATATCAATTTTTACATATGGAATTGATTCATTTAATATCAAATTATTTAATAATATGAAATTTATAAACAAAACGAAAATAAATGTTTTCAGTAAATAAGTGTGTGAATGAAATAATTATAGTGACATAATAAAATAAATACATACAGTGGTATAAAATAATCAATACATACTTATTATAAAGGATAAAAATGGTATGATATGGATACCTCTTGTATTTTCATTCCAGTCCAATTCAATTTGTGTTACGTTATTTGGTTATCTTTTCACATTGTTATTTTTTCCATTTGTTTATTTTTTTTCTTTGTTTGGTTATTTGGTCATTTTTCAATCAGTTAGAGTATTTTTCGTACTGTTTGTATTATTTATTTCATTTAAATTTTTTGAGGATTTTTGTTTCATTAATGAGATATTTTTATTGGTTGATTTTCTTGTTAGATATTCTGGAATTTTTTTTAATTAGGTTATTCATATAGATTTATTGTTCATTGTTTATTTGGTAATTTTGTCTGATTTGGGTTATTCCATTTTCTTCATTTTCAGGTTATGAAATTTTTTATTTTAATTATTTGGTTCATTCTATGAATTTTTTTTGTTAAAAATTGTTTCGGTCATTTTTTGTTCAATCATTTTGTTCATATTTCAGTTATGTCATATTTTTTTAGGTAACACGGTTTATTTTACATTAATTCATTAGGTTTATTGTTAGATTATGTAATTTTTTGATCATTACTTTTTTCATTTGATTATTTTATCGTTATATCAGATTTTTTACTTGGGTTTAGGTTATCTATTTTATTTTGGGTAGTTTAAATATTTCATTTGGGGCTTTTGTATTTTTAAATTATGTAATTATGTTAATTTTTTTGTAATATCTTTTTAGTGTTAGGTTATCTATTAAATTTTGAGTTAGATCATTTGGTTTAGTTTTGGGATAATAATTTTTTGGTTACAACATTTTTTCCAATTTTTTTGTTTATTTGTTTGTTTTGGATTACTTCATTTGTATAATATTCATTTTTTAGTAAGGTTAATTAGATAATTTTGGGTTAGATTATTTATTTTATTTTACTTTAGCTTATTTATTTAATATTTTTTTGTGTATTTGGTTTATATTGTTCTATGTCAATAGATTAATTTTGGGTTAGGTTATTTCAGTTTACAATGTCTTTCTAAAAAGATAAGTTGTCAAATGTAGCCCTTAGGGAATGATTCAATCATCAAAGAATGTTTTCAATTCTAGAAGGGTAATATTAATATTTCAATGAGGATTTGACTGAAAATAAGTAAAACTTGTATTTCTAGATATCTATAGAACCCTAAATATGTTTTAAGGGAAGAAGAAGAAGGGTATATTATGAATTTTTTGATACCTAGAAACTGGGGGTATTTTATCTACATAAGAGATTGAAGAAGAATCAGTTATTTTACACAATTAGAATAGGAAGATAAAGGTGATTTCTTTCATGATGTTTCCCTAGTATATGGAGAAGTAAAAAATTACTATATTCAAATCAATAAATTTTCAATATTTTGGATTAGAGGAAGAATATCCTATTTTTATCCATACTCTAATTGGAACTGTTTTAAAATAATATAAATTTTGAATGAGATAATGTAAACATTAGTAATACTTTTTATATTAGTTCCTAATATTATTTTCTTGTTATAATCATTGGATGATACTAATAGGATATCATTTTTCATCGTGTTCTAGGTCATAGTAGGAATAAGCCTTCCATTTTAAATGGGGTACATTTTTATTTTTTCCCTTATTGCGTGTGTTAATTCATGTGGGTTTTATGAAAATACACATATGAGAATAATGAAAAATACATATCAAATATCAATTCTTATATCGAGATTTGTATAATAATTAATTAGTGTATAAAAGATTATTCATTCTAAAACATTTCATCTGACTAATCTACAATTGGCTATAGTATGAGGTCATTTCTTGGATATTAGGCTATCCAAGGCTATAAACCCATATGTAGGGTGGACTGACCATGTTTATGAAACCTAGGATACCTCTTGAGTAATTACCTTTATGAAGGTTTTTAGATATGTATATTTGTTTTCACAGAACATCAACAATTTCAGTGTCAAATATTAATGCATTGGTATATTAAGAGTTGTTATAGGTGATGAACCATTATGGTTTGATAAAGTCATAATTTCATATTATTTATACAAAAAATGAATATGGATATCCATATTGAATATAGTGCTGATGTTATAAAATTATTTAATTAAAGGAAGTGTCCTTATAGGTTTTTGTTTTATTTTTCGAAGCTTTTAGTGAATGTGAATATGTTTATAAATGATTTTACAGTCTATTCCCCCTGTTACAACCACTTTTGAGTTCCTATTTGATATGGAAGTATGATAGTTAGAGTTGTGGGATGATGTCTGTAATGGAAATATATTTTCAGAAACTAATGTATGTAATCATAGTAATTTTTATTACCATTTATAGGGACCCTATTATAAATTGAATCATGAACATGTTATTATTTCTATATCACAGTTTTCAGTGTTGGAGACTAAAGTGGACCACTAAGATAGATAATTTCTAGTTATATATTTATCACTAATGGTGACAATTATTCCCTCCATCCTTTTGTAAATTGAGTTGATTCATATTATAAATTGATTCCTTTCTTGATAATAATATATGGATAAGAATATATATAGTTTAACCCCATTGGGATTTCATTTGGTTAAAATTCCTGCACTACTTAGTGATTCATTGTTGTTTTTATGGGGTGAGATCAACCATGTAGTAATAAATGATATTCACTTTCGTGTGTTGAGAAGAACCCAAATAATATCTATATATATTACACATAGTTTTTCAATTAACATTCATTATTTTTAGAATTTTATTGATTATTTATGACCTATATTCATTGTTTTATGTAATTTATTTTTAAAATACATTTAATGGTTGTTCCCAAAATGTGAAATATAATTATATTTATGAAAAATAAAAACAATTTTTTATTTTTGTGTAACAAATATGGCCAAACCAATAGACCAAGACTTGAAAGACATAGTAAGTGAAGATTATAGTATATCCTCTAATTTTCAACATTAATAAATTTTTTAGGAGGCCTCATAATGAAATCATGATGTGTGTTCATGCTGGGTAGGTTGAAACCAATGCGAGGTAACCTAGTGAGTGCTCATCCAATTTGAATTTTATTAATTTGGATAAAAAATAATTGTAACGCCCCAACCCCAGTTACCCAGAATCAGTGCATTATTAAATAACATTGGCCTGATCACAAAAGATCAAGTCTCAAAAGACCGATTAGTTTAGAAGCCTTGGAATCACTAGATACATTCATAAGTCTTACATTACATCATAAAATGAAAACTACAACAACATAGTCTCCATTGTCTACACTCATATCCCATCATACTATCCCTATAGGTTAATCATAAATTACTCCTTTACATCCTGAGAAAAATATAACATATAAAGCGGTGAGCTCAGATGCCTAGTAAGGATAACTAAATAGTGAAAACATTTATAAATATGCATAAACATTTAAGGAAATTTATAACTAAAACAAAAGCCTTTTATTCTTGAACTACAACATAATATGGAAGAAATAAAATGAAATAATTCCATTTAGTTATTCAATGGATATTCTACTAATTGAATAATCACAAGCAATATGAATAACCAATTTCATAATGATGGAATGCATAATTCTAGAATATCATAACCACATAGTCAAGGCCTTGCGCCATTGCTACAAATAAGATTTTGTCAAGGACTTGTGACAAGACACTAGTTTGTCTCATGATACCTACCAATGCATCTAGGAGCAATATCGGGCTCCACCCGTCACATATTAAGTCTAATGCAATCCTCATATGAACAGGTTTTAAGATAACATAAATATTCATATTAAAACTAGCATATGAAATGTAAATAATTTCTCCATAAACCATGAATGGTATAAAAATAACACATCCACAGTCAAATATATCACAAAACCTTCAATACAATATTAATGTTTTATATCATAATAAATCAACTTCAAATAAGCATAAAATCCATCAATGGATGTTGACATAGATGAAAACAAAACTATTTGAGATAAATATCAATTTTTTAATCATTTAAAAGTAACATAATTATAAAATAAAACATTTATATTGAAAATATTCTTATAATCTTGTAAGGGAAGCTTGGATGATTTGATAATGGCAGAAAATAGTCACACCCCCCGAATTAGTTAAAAAAAGACATTCTTACCTTAATTCTATCGAAAAGGTTAAAAAGGAACTTGTTTTGAAAACGAAAGAAAGATTCATTTATAAAAATCTTATAAAAATTCAAAAAAGGATATAAATGACTTTAAACCATATTATATAAAATAGTAAAAATTATTTGAAATACATTTTTAAGAAATATGGATGTGGATGAAATGAGGTCCTAGTAGATAAATACGTATAAACAAGCTCAGATAAGGAAGAGATTATGAAATAAACCCTTACATTTTACTTTTCCATGGTTGAGGGTAGGATAACCTCCTGTATAATGTTGAAATAATTGTTATTAAATTATAGAAGATTCATATACTTTAATATAATATCATATATGATCTTTTAACATTACTTTGTTAATAATATCTCAGTTTTTTCGTCGTTTCGGGTGTTAACTTACTCATTTTTATTTCATATGTTTTGTCACATAAGTACTATTTATTATGGATAGGTTGTATTTTATTCATATACATAATGATATCAAGTCCTTAATAATTATTTTTAATCATAAAATGATAATTAGACTTGCATGGATACGTTCGGGAAAGAATCTCATCGCGTTTGTGGAGACGGTAGTCCGTACGTACGCATGAGCGACAATATCATTCTTTTGATATAAAAATAATATATAATTGGATGGTATATCTGATATAAAGAATCATTATCGTGTTATATTCATTAATTACATCAATTACACATCATTATCATACCCAATCAAATAATAATGTGTTGAATAACAATTACACCACATCGTGGAGATGGTAAGTCGTACGTACGTAGGTACGATGACATTTCATTAAAAGGATGGATAGAATACTGAATATAGTTGTACCATATTTATAATAACATCATAGTATATAGAAGATACCAGAGATATTATTTAATAATGGGAATAAAAAATAATGAAGAAGTTGATGAAGAAATGAACTTTAGAGAGGGTGGTGAAAACATTACCTCTTCTTCAGGTTCTTCCTTTTGATTTGATCAAAAGGGATCCTTAGGTTGGATTTATGATTAAACTAAGGCCACTAGGTTTAATTGAGGAAAATATAGAAAATATTTGGAAAGGGTTTGGTCGAGACAAAAAGGTTTTGAAGGTGTAAATTAGAGGGAAGGGGAAGTGCCCTTTTATAAGATGGGTGAGGGACACCTTAGGAAAAGCTAGAAATATTATTTCATAATAAATTAATATTCGGTTTTAAATGGCACCAATGTGGGTTATTAAAAGGTTAAGGTGGGATTGGTAGAAAAAAACTCAACCAATAGGTTCTAGAATGGTTTTGGTCACTTTATTAACCTTATCTTTAGTTTTAACTCAAAGTTAATTAGTTTGACATTTACCATGTCTCTTTCTATTTTTATATTATATGGTTAATAAGCATACTATAAACTTCCAAAAGACCCCAAGTGGTCAATTAATAATAACCCTATTATTATATACATCCATTGGTGGATCCCTATATTTTTAGGAATAGAATATCAATTAATAATATAATATTTGTTTTAAAAACTTCTTTATGTCAATTTTGACACTATTTAATAATTGATTTTCATAAAGCCATAGAAATTTTATTAATTCGAACAAAATTCATTTAAGAAATCCTAACATGTCATATTAATCAATAAAATTCGTTTATGGCATCAAAAAATTCAAATTATTATTTTTTAACATTTATAATACCAATTATTTGATTCTTTCATTAGTTAGGAAAATATTGCATCAATATTGTGTCATAAATAAATTTAATTATTCAATGTCTAAAAATTATAAATAATATACCATTATGTAGGAAATCGTTTTAGATTTCTAATTAATATTTATAGTCGAAAATATAACATATATAACCCTATGTAAAAAAATATTTCTAAAAGATATATGCTTGTGTCATTTTTGTATTTACTTTAACTTAATTAATATAAAGTGCCATTATCACTTAAAATTGGATCCATGGGGTCCCAAAATCGACCAAAGGATGACCATGGTTGGACATGTATCAACCAATAGGGTTAGGACACGTTTTAAGGCAATTTATTATTATTATAATATTATTTTTTTACCCTTATTTACCATATTTACCCTTTAACCATGGTAAACAAAATATTTACCAAAGTAATTATTCCAAATGTCTAAAAATAAAAGTTACCTATTTTCACAATTTGGACCCCCTGATTCCAAATATGGAATCCATTTTTCTAAATTCAAAACACAGAAGTGATATAAATTAATTTAAAATTAATTCCCGTTATCAAAATAAAAAACGCGTTTTTAAGAAATAATAACTATCAAAAAATTGACACTTGTTTATGTCTGGTCTAAATGTGAAATTATATACAATGACAAACATTGAATTAAATGTTAAAAATATATTCTAAATATACTTAAAAACCACTCAAATTAATAATTTTTTACAATTAATTATTTTGATTAAAAAGGTTGTTTTTAATTAAAATTTATTAATTTTCATTATTTATTAAAATATGAAAGTTATCAGAAATGTGCCAAAAATTCACCCCAAGATATTTTTGATATTCTGAATCCAAAAATGGAGTCCATTTTGAATGATAAAATTTATAATATTTCAAAAAGTCATTATTACTATTCATAACAGCTAGTTTGATTGGTTGTGGTGTGTGTTAGAACTCAAAGTTGCATACAACACACACTACTCTATTATTCAAAGAGAAGTATACCATGAAATCTTGGGATGTTACATTCTCCCCTCCATCAAATAATTTCTTCCTAAAAATTTATAGAACACCACCACCTGAAAAGACTCAGGTGGTTCTTCATCATAAGTTCCTCAGGTTCCCATGTTGCATCTTCCATCTTATGGTTTTTCCATAGAACATTTACCAGACGAGTGGTACGGTTTCTCGGCACCTATTATCTAATATAAAGAATCTTAAAAGGCTCTTCTCAATAAGATAGATCAAGTTCCAATTCTAATTCATCACATTTGAGTACATCCATTGGGTCAGGCATGTATTTTCTCAATAGTGATACGTGGAACACATCGTGAACTTTAGAGAGTCTTGTCGACATTTCCAAATGGTAAGCTACAACCCCAATTCGTTCTAGAATTTCTAATGGTCCGATGTACCTAGGACTCAATTTTCCCTTCTTACTGAAATGTATAACACTCATCTATGTAGATCCCGTTAGAAAAATATGGTCTCCTACCTGAAATTCCAAATCCTTCCTTCTGTTGTAAGAAAATCTCTTCTTCCTACTTTGAGCTACTTTCATGTGGTTTTTAATTACCTTCACCTTTTCTATCATTTCCTCCACCAGTTTTGGACCCACGAGTTTTCTTTCACCAATATCATCCCAACATGTTGGTGTGAAAAATCTCTTTCCGTATAACACTTCATATGGTGCCATCTGAATACTCGAATGGAAGCTATTGTTATAGGAAAATTCTACCAAAGGTAAATACTGATCCCACATACCCTGAAAGTCAAGTGAGCATGATCTCAACATGTCTTCTATGTTTTTAATAGTCCGTTCTGATTGTCCATCTATTTGAGGGTGGTAGGTAGTGCTCAAATTAAGTTCAGTATCCAAAGCCTTCTGAAAACATTTCTAGAATCTTGAAGTAAAACGTGGATCTTGATAAAAAACAATCGATAGGGGTAATCCATGAAGTCTCACAACTTCATTAATATATTGTATTTTCTAGACATTCAAGTGGTAAATCTTCTCCTATAGCGTGAAAATGTGCTAACTTGGTAAGACGATCGACAATGACACATATTGCATCATTCCTTCTAGGAGTCTTTGGTTGTCCCATAACGAAGTCCATTGTGATATTATCCTATTTTCACTCATGTATGGGAAGAGGTTACAATAGTCCACCAGGCCGTTGCCTTCCAACTTTCACTTTTTTACAAACCAAACATCTTGACACAGAATCAGCAATCTTCCTCTTCATGTTGTCCCACCAAAAATGTTCCTTTAAATAATTATACATTTTGGTGCTCCCAGGGAGTATAGAGAAATTAGAACTTTGAGAATCTTCCAACGATTCCCTTTTTAGATCAGGTATATCTAGAACAAAAAGTCTCTTCACAAATTTCAAAATTCCATCTTCATACACAAATTCACTAAATATCCCATCATTCACAGCTTTAATATTCTTTTGAAATTCTTATTTATCAGTCTAAGAACTATTTATCCTTTCATGTAAAGATTTTTTGGTAACCATTTGAAAAAGTATCAATGTTTCACCTTCCATGGTTATTCCCATATCCAGCTTTACTAGATCTATGAAAATAGGATCCCTTTAAACTCTCATTTTGGTCAAAACTCCATTATACTTTCTTCTTAAATCATCTACCACCTTATTTTCCTTCCTCGTGTGGTAGTGTATCTTGCAATTATAATCGTTGAGTAGTTCAAGCCATCGAATTTGCCTCAGGTTGAGTTCTTTCTGTGATATAATGTACTTTAAACTCTCGTGATCAGTATAAATCTCACATTTTTCACCATTGAGATAATGTCTTCATATCGTCAAAGAAACAATTACAGCAGCAAACTTAAGATAGGGAGTAGTATAGTTTTGCTCATGAATTTCAGTTGTCATGATGCATAGGCAATAACGCTATCATTATGTATAAGGACACAACCAAGTCCTTTCTTCAATGCATCACTATAAATAACAAACCTATCATTCCCTGATTGTAGAGTCAATATAGGATCATTGAATAATATTCTCTTCAGTTCATTAAAAAATACTTCACACTCTTTTTTCCAAACAAATTTAACCCCTTTACATGTGAGCTTTGTTAATGGGCTTAGCCAACCGAGAACAATTCTGGCTGAAACATCGATAGTAACCTGCTCATCCAATAAAATTGCATACCCCGATTATATTCGTTGGTGCTGGCTATTCATGGATTTCTCTATTCTTAGAATGATCAATAGATATTCTATCTTCAGAGAAAATATGGCCATGAAAAGAAATCTCTTGAAGGCAGAATTCACACTTGCTAAACTTCCCATATAACTCATGTATTCTAAGACCCTTTAAGATAATTCACTAGTGATTTTCATGATCTTTGTAGCTTTTGGAATATACTAAGATATCATCAATAAATACCACCACATAATCATAGAGATATTCCTTGAAAACTCTATTCATTAGATCCATGAATACACAGGGTGCATTAGTTAGCCCACAAGGTATTACAGTAAACTAATAATGCACGTACGTGGTTCGAAATAATATCTTTGAAATGTCTTCCTTCTTCACACAAAATTAATGGTATCCAGATAAAAGGTTAATATTTTAAAATAATTGATCTCCATGAAGTTGGTCAAATAAATCATCCATGAGAGGTAGGGGATACTTGTTCATTATTGTTATAGCATTGATTTCTCTGTAGTCGATACATAACCTCATAGATCCATCTTTCATCTTAACAAAAAGGACATGGTCTCCCCATGGAGAAAACACTAGGGAAAATAAATCCCTTATGAATCAATTTCTCTAGTTGTTTCTTTAGTTCAACTAATTCCAATGTGGACATTCTATAAGGGGTCTTCGATATGTGCCTTGAACCAAGAATTAAATCAATGGAAAACTCAATTTATCATTCTCGAGGATGTCCAAGTAAATCTTCTGGAAACACATCTACATATTCTTTCACAATAGGTACATCCTCTATTTGAACATTTCATTCCTCACCCACAGTTATTTCATTTTCTTCCTCCCCGATAATTGATTTTAGTTGAGCTACTGGGGGTGTATATAGATAAGAATTAGTAGGTGATGATTCTGCTCTAAAGATACATTGTTCCTTATCATCATCATAAAAAATCGTAACCACTTTCTTCATACAACAAATCTTCGCATCATGGTCTGATATCAAATCCATACTAAGGATTATATCAAATTCAATCATGAGTATGACGATGAGATTAGTAGATAAAGAACATTTGTGTTTTGTAATGGGGACTTATTGAAAAAACATTGTTGCAATGATACTTCCCTTAAGAGTTTTAACTAACAACTCCCATTTAAATCAAATTGGAAAAATATCTAATTTTCATAGGAAACTGGGAAGATTTGGAACAATGTGATGATCCAGAATCAAATAATGCATTGGCTAAACTTGAGGAAAGAATTAAATTACCTGCCACCACGTCTTTCGAAGATTCTACCTCAGCAGTAGTGATAGCATAATCTTGTCCTTGATCCCTTGGCCTTTTCTACAGTAAGTTCCCCTAATTCTTAGGACATTCATTCTCATAATGTTCCATCTCCCTGCAGTTTTAGCATTGAAAATTAGTAACTTCTTTCTTCCCCTTGAAATCACAAGCATGGTGGCCTTTTTCACCACACTTGTAATAGACTCCCATTCCTTTCAAGAAAGTACTGGGGTTTTTCTTCCCACATTTATTGAAAGATGGATAATAAACTTTTCCCTTCTTCACATTATTTCCATTTCTAGACTGATCAGAAGATCTCTTCTTCTCTTTATTTTCTTTGAAGTCATAAGACATAGAGAATTATTTATCTATCTTGATAGCGTATGAGACAATATCTTCATACAACGAGATGGTTTGTGAGACTAATTTTCAATGGAGAAATGTTTTTAACCCATAAAAGAAACGATAAATCTTACTTCTGGGGTTACTTATATAATCTTTATCATACCTTGCTAATGTTGTAAAGTTATCCTCATACGTTGTGGCATTCTCATCTTCCTTTTACCTCAGAATCAGATTGTACAGTTTATAGATATAATCCATAATCATAAAAATGTTTTCTTTGATGAATTATATACTCATAAACCGTTCATAATGGTTTGAAAATAAAATGAGAATTATCTTAAGAATATCCCCCTAGATTTTCGTAACCAAGAGCGAAGTAAGGCGCGTTGTCATGCACCAGTACTCATTCGAGTCTAGATCAAAGCGATGTTTTAGGGTTTTACCCCTAGGTACATCTGTGCCAGAGCCGCTTCTACCTTCTGTTATCCAGACAGGGATGTATTTCTCAGAAAACTCACGAAATCACTACAATACCAAAATTCTATGAATTTATTCTATACTAATCCTCAAAGTCCATCTTAGGTCTATATGCTCTAATCAGAGTTTAAATAAATATGGCTTCCAAGGTTTGTACTAAAAATCCTATGATACCAACTATAACGCCCTGACCCCAGTTACACAGAGTCGGTGCATTATTACATAACATTGGAATGATCAGAAAAGATCAAATCTCCAAAGACAGATTAGTTTAGTATCCTTGTAATCAGTAGATACATTCATAAGTCTTATATTACATCATAAAATGAAAACTAAAAGAACATAGTATCCATAGTTCACACTCATATCCCCTCATAATAACCCTACCGGTTAGTAATAAAATACTCCTTCACATCTTGGGAAAAATAAAACATAGAAAAGGGTCAGCTCAGATGCCTAGTAAGGATAACAATATAGCGGAAACGTTTATAAATAAGAATATACATTTAAGGAAATGTATAACTAAAAAAACTTTTAAACATGACCTTCAGCATAATATGGTAGAAATAAAATGAAATAATTCCACTTACTTATTCACATGGATATTATACTAATCAAATAATCACATACAATATCAATAACCACTTTCATAATGATGGAATGCAAAATGCCAGAATATCATAACCACATATTCAAGGCCTTGTTCTAAGACTAAAAATAAGATTTTGTCAACGCCTTATGCCAAGACACAAGTTTGACTCATGAGACCCACCGATCCATCGAGGAGATATAGTGGGCTCCACCCCTAACTTTTTAAGTCCAATGCATTCCTTATATGAACAGGTTTAAACATAACATAAACATTCGTATTAAAACTCACATACGAAATGTCAATACATTCTCCATAAACCATGAATGGTATAAAAATAACACATCCACAGTAAAAAATATCACAAAACCTCCAACACAATATGGAAGTTTTTTATCATAATAAATCAACTTCAAATAAACTAAAAATCTATCAAAGGATGTTGACATAGATGAAATCAAAACTATTTGAGAGAAATATCTCTTTTTTTGAGTCATTTAAAAGTAAAATTATTATAAAATAACACATTTACATTTAAAAAAATCTTATAAGCTTGTAAGGTAAGCTTCGATGATTTTATAATAGAGTAAAATAGCCTCACCCTCCATATAAGTTAAAAAAAGACCTTCTTACCTTAATTCTGACAAAAATGTTAAAAATGACCTTTTTTGGAAAATGACGGAAAGATTCCTTTATAAACATATTATAAAAAGTCAAATAATGGTATAAATGAATTTAACCCATAGTATATGAAATTGTAAAAATGATTTGAAATACATTTTTATGAATCATGGATGTGGATGATAAAGAGGCCCCAGTAGATAATTACATATAAACAACCTCAGATAATAAAGAGATTATGAAATAAACCCTAACCTTGTACTTTACCCTGGTTGAGGGTAGGTTAACCTCATATATAATGGTGATATAATTGTTATTGAATTATACACGCATCATATACATTAATATGATATAATATATGATATTTTAACATTGCTTTGTTAATAATATATCAGTATTATCGTTCTTTCGGGTGTTAACTAACTCGTTTTATTTTATATGTTTTCTAACATAAGTCATGTTTGTTATGGATAGGTTGTATCTTATTCATATATAGAATGTTATAAAGTCATTAAAAATTATTTTTAATCATCAAATGATAATTATACTTGCATGGATACGATGGGGAATGAATCTCACTGCGTTCGTGGAGACGTTAGTCCGTACGTACGCATGAGTGACAATATCATTCTTTTGATATTAAAATAATATATAATTGGATGGTATATCATATATACAGAATCATTATAATGTTATATTTATTATTTAAATTAATTACACATCATTATCATACCCATCCAAATAATAATGTTTTGAATAACAATTATACCACGACATGGAGACGGTAAGTCGTATGTACGCACGTATGGTGACATGTCATTCAAAGGATGGATAGAATACAGAATATGGTTGTACCATATTTATAATAACATAATAGTATATAGAAGATACTGGATTTATTATTTTATAATGGTAAAAACAAACAAGGAAGATGTTGAAGAAGAATGGAACTTGAAAGAGGGTGGTGAAAACATTACCTCTTCTTCGGGTTCTTCCTTTTGATTTAATCAAACGAGATCCTTAGGATGGCTTTATGTTCAAACTAATGCATCTATGTTGAATTGTGGGATGTTGAGAGAATTCTTGGTCTAGGGATGGCTAAGCCAAAAAGGCTTTGAAGGTGTGAATTGGAGGGAAGGGGATGTGTCCTTTTATAAGAGGGGTGAGGGGCACCTTAGGAAAAGCTAGAAATATTATTTTTTAATATATTCATATTATGTTTATAATGGAATATAAGTGGATTATTTACATTTTAAGGTTGGGATAGGTCTAAAACAACTCAACAAATAGGTTTTAGACAGGTTTGTGTCACTTTATTATCCTTATCCTTTAGTTTTAACTCATAGTTAATTACTTGGACATTTACCATGTCTTTTTGTATATTTATATTATATGGTTAATAAACATACTATAAACTTCCAAGAAACCACCAATTGGTCCATTAATAATACACCTATCATTATATATGTCCTTAAGCGAAAAATTTTAATTTTGGGAATAGAATATCAATTAATAATATAATATTTGTTTTAAAAACTTCTTTATGTCAATTTTGACAATATTTAATAATTGAGATTTTTGAAAGTGTTAACAACTTTATTAATTCAAAACAAATTCATTTAAGAAATAATAAAAAGTTATTTTAATCAATAAAATTATTTTATGGCATCAAAACATTCAAAATATATTTATTTTAACATTTATATTACCAATTATTTGATTCTTTCATTAATAAGGAAAGTACTCCATCATTATTGTGACATAAATAAATTTAATTACTCAATTTCTAAAAATTACGAATATGGTAACATTATTTAGGAAATCATTTAATATTTATAATGAATATTTATAGTCTAAAATATAACATATATAATCTTATTTAAAAATTGTTTTTCTAAAAGATATATGCTTATTTCATTTTTGTATTTATTTTAACTTAATTAATATAAAGTGTCATTATCACTTACAAGTGGATCCATGGGGTCCCAAAATCGAGAAAAATATGCCCATTGTCGGAAAGGTATCAATAGATAGGGTTATGAAATGTTTTAGGGTAATTTATTATTATTATAATATTGTTTTTTTACCGTTATTTACCGGATTTACCCTTCAACCATGGTAAATAAAATATTTTATGATGTTATTATTCAAAATGTCTAAAAATAAAATTTAACTATTTACAAAATTTGGACCTCCTAATTATAAATATGGAATCCATTTTTCTAAATTCAAAACATAGAAGTGGTAGAAATTAATTTAAAATTAATTCCCATTGTCAAAACAAAAAGCATGTTTTTACGAAATAATAACTATCAAAAGATTGACACTTTTTTATGACCGGTTTAAATGTGAAATTACGTCCAACGACCAAAAATGTATTAAATGGTAAAAATATATTCTAAATATACTTTAAAACCTCTCAAATTCATAATTTATGACTGTTAATTATTTTGATTAAAAAAGTTGTTTTTAATTATAATTTATTAATTTTCACTATTCATTAAAATATGAAAGGTATCAGAAATGTACCAAAAATTCAACCTAATCTATTTTCGATATTCCTAATCCAAAAATGAAATCCATTTTGAAATATAAAATTTATAAAATTTCAAAAAGGGGGTATTACTATTCATAACAGTTAGTTTGATTGGTTATGGTGTGTGTTAGAACTTGAAGTTGCATACAACACATGCTACTGTATTATTCAAAGAGAAGGTATCATGGAAGCTTGGGGAGTTACAATAATATTGTATTTAACCTCATAATAAATTTGTTTCATTTTTTATGTTACTATTTATGAAAAAACACCACTATTTCAATTGTCTCATTTGAGAATCTAGTTCATTAATTATTCCAATGTTAATAACATGTCACACCACATATCCATCAACTATAGATTGACATAAATACAACATGAATGTAACAATATAGTTTAAATCAAATTCTTGTATATAAGGAATTATAACTAAAATGATTAAATATATGTCATGGTAACTATTCATTAAAAACGATGTATTCTTTTATCAATGACCAACGATACTTAGACAATTTTGGGAAATAATCACTAAAAAACATAATAATTGTATTACATTGGTCGAACTATTATATGTTTAGGAATAAAGATCTTGATTTTCGGGATTATTAGTCAATTTTTTCTGAAATATAGAATATTTTATATCTTTTAACTATCAAAAGGAAAAATATTGATACGTATCTAATAAATATATCCCCCCAAATTCTAACTTCACAAAATCAATCCCTTAGAACTATGTAAAAATATAAAAATAGATATTATTTTTAGTCAAATAAATATACCTGGAAACTCTCATTATCCATCTTTTTACTATTCCCCAAAGTGTTCATATACATCGTGGAATTAATTCCCTTTTTATTTTTCCTCGGTGTAGCCTGAAAACAAAAATACAATAAAATTAATAACTATTATCTTTTTATGAAAACCATTAAAGATTAAGAATACATTAACCTCATTAAACCACCAATATATGATCATTTCTAGGTATTTTATTGTTATCTTGCCTATGAATTTTTGTACACCCTCTAAATTAGATCATTCACTAATATTACTACCTAATTATATGTCATCCATATATTATTTCCACAACTCCCCAAGTTCTGTCAACCATTCCACCGGAGCAGCTTCACATCTAGTAAATCTAAATTGATGATATAATGAACACATTAATTCATATAAAATTAATAATAATATAGGTATTGATTTGAATTTTTTTACCCATATCTTTTACCATGATTTCTCCACGATAACAATACTGATATTCTTCCATGACACTTGTTGTAGAAGAATAATATATTTGTACTGGGATAATGTTACCATAAAAAATATACACTATCTAGAATTTTTACACATATTTGTTTTATTTTAATATTCCATTATTTGTTTTTGAAGACTATAGGATTCACACATACAATTTTACCCATTTAACCAATTAGATGATCCCACTGTATATGATAAAACATAAAAAAAATATTAAATCATAGTAAAATAGGAACAAAATCATTTCATATAATTTGTATCAATTATAAAAAACCTGTTCCATGATGATCAGTTGACTCGGATGGATCCATGGGGTTATCTAGATCAGTAGTCTTTGAAGTTTGTCCTATTACACTACATGCAATAGGTCATCATCTTATAGTGTATGGGAAGCTTAAAGAGAACAATAATTGGATTCTTTATGGATAATAGGAAATGAATGTGGTTTACACATTGTAGAATAAAGATATAAGGGTTCATGATAAATCATATATATGGATATGATATAAGTGGGAACATCCCTGGAGTTTATGTAGACAAGGAATTATAAATATATCCTAAATAAGATAATGGTATAATACTAGGTAGGAAAATCAATGGAGGATCTTGTGGATGATGAAATAGAGTGGTAGATGGGATTTCCACTGGCAAGTTAGTGTGTGAACGGTTACAACACCTACTATGTGTATCTCTTTAAACACCCCCTCTCGGACCCATATTAGAATACAGGGGAGAAGTAAACTCAGGTTCATATGAATGCCCCTAATTTTTTTCCCAAAATAATTATAATATTCTATTGAATATAATGGAGAATAAATTTATAATAATTATTATAATCTCTAATTGAACCATTAGAGGCACCCATAGTTTGAAAATTTTTCAATCATTATCTAGTAGTCTCATCCTTCAAATTTCGTTAATTTATTACAGAATCATAATTATAATTAAATGTATAAAAACATATATGAGAAAAAATTACTCATCTCTAAGTGGACAGAAAAAATTTATCAGTTGTCTCCTTCCAAACTCCCAAATAATATTAAATAATAATACAATAACACAAAAAGTAACTTTTTACTACCAACATCAAAGTTAATTGTTTCTAAATACACATAGAGTCTGTATAAATTGTGAAAAATATAATTTATATTAGGATTAAACTAAATTTATCATTATTAATCATTATTATTTAATCCAAGCTTTGATAATTTGAAAACAAATATTAATCAAATAATTTAGTTTTTAGTTAAGAAATAATCATCAATGAAGGTATTTTTCAACATATATTTGAAGAAATTAATGTTATAAACATTTAAAGAATATATTCTAGTTTCTTTTATCATACTTAATGAAAGATTTAAATATAAAGTAATTAGATTTAATTTATGAGGAGAAAGAGTGTCAGATCAAATTATTATTCATATAGAAAAAACGTTGGGATAATTGGAAAAAAATAATTTGAAATAAAATATTGTCCTATATCCAATAAATTTTATTATAAAAAATTAAAATCAATTTTAAATTCCATTTCATATAAATAAATAGTGAATATACAAACTAGATGAATTAATTCAAAAAAGTACCACTTTTATGAACATTGGTAACAAAAAATAATATGAAATATTTAGATTATGTGACGATCATTATATGAAATAAGAACATATGAAGAGAATATATCATAATAAATGATCACAATAAGGATCATGGGTATGTATTAAAATATCTATTGTTGGGAAAAATTATATATCTTATAGATCATCACCTCCTTGTTCTATATATCCAAAGCAGAATCATGTCTTCAAAGATCATTTAATTTGGGAGTTTCATATCATTGGTGTATATTTTCATGGGATCACCATGTCTATATGGTTAACTTTCGATGGGATAACCATATACCCAAATTAGTTACTCCAGGAGTGTGGGATATCCTCATAAAAGTCATTATAATAATTTAAATCATATTCTATCCAATTTTCATAGATAACTATCTATGTGTATATCCTAAATTGACATAAAATTATTAAGTATCTATCTGATAAATTATTATATATAATCACATGTTATATAATAACCCCTAAGTACATTATTAGAAATAAATTACTACATTAATTCATTATATAATTAAGAAATATATATTAAGAAAACATATATATTAGATTTATGAAAAATTTAAATATAACTAAATTAAAACATCATATATATATAATAATAACTTTTTTAAAGAAATATTAAAAAAATCTATCTGAAACTTTTTTCCATATAATCAAGAATACAAGTAACATAGTGGAATATTTGTAAGGATTTACTACATTCATAAAAATGGACGCATACTTAGTAGAATAGTAGAAATATTCATAACTCACTATTCTGATCTTAATGAAGATCTGAATAAACAAATCCATTGATATATAGATAGTGATGGATTATAATATAAGGAGGTCAATAATCACTCAAGGGGTGGAATGTTAGGGTTTATAGATGAGTATAGGAGAGGGATGATGAGACTTTTGTTAAGGTTATATACCAACAGTTTCTAAAAAACCATTGGTATAACTAAATTAATACAAACATTTTTTTTAAAAACAATGGGTACAACATTTTCCTTAAAATATATACCCGTGGATTCTCTGAATTTTGGGTATATATTTGTATGGATAGCCCAATTTCCTAGAAGTTCATAGTCTCTATTGTCGAATGTGAAAAATATTACTTCTATTTTTCATTATGTGTTTTTATATAGATGTTTGATTCTATGAATTTTTTATTTTTATGTTGAAATTTATTTGGTTTATTCAAAAAAAAATATGTGTTTTTATTTCAATGTATTTGTTGGAGATTTATTTGTTTCAAATGGTTTACATATTTAAAAATTAATTTTTTTCACACCATGGGTTTATTAAATTCTTGACTGGTGTTTTTGGATTAGAATTGGGTTTCAAATACCAATGTGTATTGGCTTATCTTTGAGAATGTTTTATAAATTGTGGGATATTTTATTAATGTTTTTTATTATCTTGTATCGTGGGGAACCTTGGATTTGTCAAGAATAGACATGTCACTTATAGTGAGAATTATGGTACTACACGTTTTGGGATTTCAATAGAATATAGAATTCATTGGAATTAATTTTTTACCAATATATCCTTGGTTTATACTTCATTTATTACTAGTAAATATTCCTATAGTATAGGTCCCAATACAGTCTTCTTTTTCATTTATGATTTTTTATCACATGAAGGATTTTTTCAATAATTTTTTCTCACATATTTCTCACACAAGGTTGTATAATATTAATTCACATGATAGATTATATCATATTTGTGTGTTAACATTATTACATAATGATCTATGGATATTAATCCATATTTTATCACTCATACACTTCATATTTTTTTCCTTACTAATAAGAATGTCTTAGAAAAAAACCAAAGTAAAATTCTTTAATTTTTTTTGATTTAAGAAATTTCTTTGCGAATTTTTTTCATTTTAAAATATATAACTTCTAAATTATTGTTATTATGTCTTCTAAAAGAATTATTGTGTAGTCCTATTTCATTTTTTATCATACCCGACATTTTCCTTCGGGATTTTGTAGATGTTGTATTGTAGGATCCAAGTGAAGGGAAGATAATCATATAGCATGATTTTTCATCGTGTTGTCTCATCCATCGTGTTGGGATGGTATTTTTTTGATGAATATACACATAGAAACATATTGGTTCAATTATGTTATAGTTTTTTGGTTTATCATATTTTGGATTGGGTTTTTTATCATAAAAGTATCTATTTCTTCTGCAATATACGCACGTTGTATGTAATTCATTTATAATAAAGACTCATTTTAATAGTATTTTCTATAACTTACCACTATGATGTTCTAAATCTTGTAGATTTTCCAGTTGAATCATGTTGTTTTTATACAATTTCTATAATTAGTAGATATTTATTATAAAACAATTTCACCAAAAAATATGAAAATATTTGAAAAAAATATTTTTTAGGAATGGAAAACAAATTATTCGTATTCATTTCCCTATAAAACTAATTACATGAATGTTAAAATATTTTATTTAATATATTATCCAAATATATATTTTTAAATATTTCATTAATAGTTATTTATTTATTGAAAACAAATTTCATGCATTACAAAATATCAACAGAAACATCTATTTTTTACATTCAAATTATTGTATCATCATTTGTAACTAATTATAGTAATTATTTCATTTTCCACATGTGTATAAAATAAATTTCCCATAATTTAGATAGTATTATTCATAACTTTTAATCCAAAAATTGGGAGATAAGTTTTACATTTAATAGTAATATTATATACATGTATATATATATCATTCTTTGTTTAAACTCATTTTTGTATGGAAAGAAATAATGGAAATATATTAAAATTATTTATAGATAAATATATCATAAAATCTCATAGTGTTAATGTATCAAACTAATTTATCTTCTCTATCACATTTATCATAAATGGAAGGATCACTCATTAGTGTGAGATGTGAATGATTATTTCATCCTAAATTAGATTAGTATGAGTTATGGATATATTGTCCAATGCATCAACTCGAGTACTGTACAAACATGAAGTACGATATATCAAGGTATTTGAATACAATTTAGACTTAAACTATCATACATATTAACGTATTGGTATAAAATAATTGTATTTAAGGGTTTATTCTCTATTTATCTCATTGATTAACACATTTAAATCACCTCTGATGATCAGTTGGTAAACCTGTATCTATAAGGATAATTATAAATTAGTGACCATGTCATGTTACTCTACTACATTTCTAGAAAATCCTTTTTATAGATGAAATTATTGGGTAAGATGATCCTATATTTATTAAATTAATCAATTCATAAACATAACCAGGTGTGTCTTACATCTATAGTAATTTTTTGATCGATCTTTAAGGAAAACCATCATATGCATTTCATAGGTCTTGTATATTTTAATAACCAATAAAACCTCATCATTATAAAGTTGTGTTTCTAAAGGATATTGTTCTGGGGAAAATTTTCTTACTATAAATGATACTAAAAACAATCATTTGATAAACATTTGGGATAAAAAATTGATATATTGTTTTTGAAAGACAACATCTCGTATTTCTAATTTCCTAGTCTATATAAGACCATAAAGTTAATATTTGAGTTGATCAATGTGTAAGGTAATATCGACCATGTGATGATTTATATAGTGAAATTATAGTAACACCACAATGATTATATAAATTATATTATTATATATATTTTTATTAGATCTCACCCTGCACCATTTTTGGGTGAGGTAATAAAGGTGGTTCTATTTCACCACATTATTTCTCTAGAGAAAATGACATAAAGATACAATTTTTTAGTTGTCACATAAATTAATAGAGTATTTATATCCATGATAAAAATAAATAATGGGGGATATGATATTTAATAGTTGAGGTTTTAAAAATATTTTTATAAGTCATTATCTCATTAGTAGGTAGGTGTTTGGTTTCATGAATTTTATTAAAGTTTAACATTTTCTTATAATCATTCCAATGTAAATAATAATATATGTGAAATTTTATTAATTGTTTCTAAAATAGTTGAAGTTATAAAAATTTAAACATAAAATTATCACCCTTATATTATCAGGATCAACTTTTCTATTGTTATGACAGACTATGAAACCATGAAACATTTCTGATATTTCTCTACAACTACACAAAAATAGATTCATCTTTATAATATTTGAGTAAAATTTTGATAATTTACCTTATTAATTAGTAAAATGATCTTATAACAATAGTACTTTAACAACCAAATAATCTAAATTATATTAAATTATCATTCTAATGAGAGAGTTAAGAATTCAGTGCTTCGCTTTTTTATTAGTGGCCTGAAAATTTTTTTTAAAAAGGGTACTAATTTGGTACAATAATACCATAGGTTTTATTAGAAGGTAGTGGATAATTTTTATTTAGGATATATTTAAATTTAATATTATTAAGAAATAAAATTATTTTATGAGATCTCATAGAAGAGATATGGTTAGAAAATCATTAATTTTTTAATTGTAATAAAGATTTTTTCATTTAATAATGATGATTTAAGACCACAAATTCGATAAAAAATTTATTTTCTAACTCATATTCGTTTTATGTAAATTATTGTTATATTTTCAGGTTATTAATACTCTTTAAAAAAATTTAACTTGACATTATTTTTTATTTCAACTTCAAACATTGTTCCATGAATCGTCTGTATACTTCTCAATGCCTATTTATAATTACTATAGTTACCTGGTATGTTTAAGTGGTGAATAGATAATTGAGGATCTAGTTATAAAATTCCTATGCATTATAGGAAAACACATCCCATTTTTATTAATGAAAAAATTTACCTTCATATTGACAATACAAGAAATATACTTTTCTAAAAATAATCTTTTATACTATTCCCACTCCATAGATTCTATTTACTCTTATTCACTCATGGTTATGATAGATTCCAGCACTAATCCGCTTTGCCTCACAAATGATAAATTTACATAGTAAAATTCCCATGTTATGAACACTGAAGAATGAAAAATATCGTTTGAATTGTACTGATCCATTTCTCAGTGACAAGTGGATCATTAGTCCCACTAAAATATAGTGGATGTTTCCTAAAAAAGGACACAAAAACATTATTCTCTCTATTTTTCATTTGTAATATCAAAATGATTCATAGATATTAAAATTTGTGTGGGAATAGAAACAAGATGTTTCATTATATCTCCCATAAAATTCATTTTCCAGTTGTAAAATCATTTCATTGTCTATTCTATTCAGTATTAATATAATTCATTCAGGATCTATCTATTGACTACATCCAAAAATAATATTGTGAGACATAATAATCATGGTGGGAAACAACATAAAATTGGGAAATCATTTCTAAAATTTCTAAATAATCACACCTTCTTGTATGAATCTATATGTTAAAAATATGTTTTATATGATCATTACAAAAAATTTAGTGTTTAATCCTATAAATAAACTAATACATCAATAGTGGAAAGGTGAATATACCAATAGACATATACCAATTGATTTTCAAAAACATTTGTATAATCCCTAAAATACCTAGATTATTATATAACCACTTGGGTAGACTAATTATATAGGGGATATTCCTTTGGTTTTAGAAAACTGCTGGTATAGAGTTATCTATTACCACAGCTTTAAAAATTGTTTGTATAGTGTTGGGTTATACTAATAGTTTTTTAATACTATTATTATAGACATCTCTCATTTTCCTAGGACATGTTTTTTCATAATCCCTAATCATTCACATCAGTATTCAACCCTATATGTTCATGACATTCTGTTTCATTCCCCACCCACAAAAATATTTCCTCGATTCTTGTTTTAATAAAATTCTAATAGAACATTAAATCTACGACTGGTGAATTATTAATCACTTATATAATCCATCATTTTCATTTTTTTATTATTATAAAAAACCAAAAATGATTCTATTTTATTTGAAACATTAAATTTATTTTGATATATATAAATCTTTTTTTTATTGAAAAAAGGGTTGTTAATACTTCAATTAAAGTAGGGTTCTTTAATTTGAAACTTGTTCACACTCATTATTTAAAATATTTTCTACATTAACTACCATTATCCATTGAATTTTAGTTTATATGTGTGTTATTATCTATGATCAAACCCTGTAAAGGGCTTATTTAATCATTGGATAATCACTTCAATTACAAGCCATGTATTTTTTGATATATAATATGTAATTTAATACTCTTGGTTTGTTTTTTCAAAAATCATTTTTTATTTTTAAATATTCACTAACATGTTTTGTGTATGTTTACCAATATTTAAAATAATTAAATGTTTTATTCTTGAGTAATAAAAGGAAATATTGTCCAACAGTGCATTTGTTGAATGACTATACAATTTTCATTTGACAATATAAAATTTTGCTTTTATTTTAAAATCAATTAAATGCTTATTACTAGTTGGTTTTGTTTTTTTGTAAATGTTTTCGGTTTGTTTGTGATTTGGTCATGAATCTTGATGGAGATCCATAACAATTTATAAATCGATCATTTATCCTATAATAAAAAAATTTATCCAAAAAATCATTTCAAGCAACCGGAATCCATTGTATCGACCTTATAATAATTTCATTGACTTAAATTATGTTATAATTACTGGATTAACTTTCCTACTATTTTATCTCTTACACCCACTGTCCACACATCCCCATTTCATCCCACACCTTCCCTAATTTAATGTTAATTTAGTTTTTCAACTTTTTTATTTAATTTCATATACCAATATATTGTGTTACTATACTTATCTTGAATCCCCCTCCTACTTAATAATTTTTTACTTTATGTAATATAGAAAAAAGGGATATTTCATAGTATAAAATTATAGTTATATTCAACTGTATTCTTACAAAACAATATAAATCTTATTAATTTCATATTATAATGAAACAATCATATTTAAACTATATATTCATAGTATATATTTCTATTATTAATATAAACCATTCCCAAATGTATAAAAATTCATTTTTTACATAAATTAGTTATTAAAAATATGATATAACCACTATAAATTATGAAAAAGTATACAATATACAATATAATGGGCGTATACACCAAGTTATAGATAGCCATAACTATATTCATGGGGGATGATTAATAAATTTAATAAGGTATCACTTTAATATCCCTTAACATAAGTAATCACTAATTATGGATCAATGGAATTTAAAATCATAATTTATGTTTTCTACTAAATATGTTTACCTATTAATATTAATTATTCAAACATGAATTTTTAAAATAATAATAATATGAGTTCAAAAGTGAATAGAACTTCAGAAAAAATAAAAAATAAACTATAAAACAATTTTGTCTTGTATTACGTGTTCTTATTTCTCATTTATGTTTTGTAATTCAATATCATAATTATATATATATATATATATATTACTTTATTTTGTATATTTTATATTTTTGAATTTAATATTATAAATCCACACCGACTAGTTATTCATTTATTGTCTTATATAAAGTGATAAATTCCCATTTCTTAATGTATATTAATGATTTTAATTAAATATTATTTCATTATATTTTTGACATTACATATAATGTGTTTTAGAAAATGGATATAAGTGGTATTTATGAAACTGATCAGAACATAAGTGTTTTAAAAAAATGGACATATTATTTGGATTTTTCATTTATCAATTCTTTATATGAAGGTCTTATACACTAGCCATGTATTAATTGTGTTAGAATACCTTAATTAAGTCATGATTTATTTAAATACAATATCTAAAAAATGTTTTTAAAAAAAAATACTAATATCTTAAGTATCATAGTGGGAAGAAAAGTCAATCAAAAATGCCTATGATCTAAATTAGAGCACTAGATACAAGAATATATTAGAAAACCTGTTTCCATTTATTTTTCATCATGATGATGAAAAGATGTTTATCAAAGAATATAGTAATATTAGTACACATGATTATTTTAATGAAAATGAAGATTTTGACAATATTTAAAAAATCTAAAGATGCTTTTGCAAATATAGTATATTTATTATGTAGTAAAATGAAAAGGAACGCATTTTTTATATGATTGTTTTATGGGAAAATGATGCCATGTATTTTTATTATTTTTATATATTATATTCTCATATTTTTAATGTCTTACTTTCAGAAGATATAGTTATTCATTATAACCATTATAAGGCATGGATGTTTGTTGATGAACATGGATTTTCTAAAAAACCCATCCTATATTGAAATATTGAATCTTATTCTATGAGGAAAATGTTGACTAAAAAGATTTTTTAAATGTGGAACATCTTGATGGAAGAGAAATGTTTATTGAATGCCATCTCCTGTGCCACCTAACATAATGTGGAACTTTCCATTTACTCTCATACTCAAAAATCTTCGCATGTGTGATAGAATATCAATAAATATTTTTCTAAATGATAATTGGGGAAAGATATATAATAAAGTGTTTTATTGTCTTGAAGTCGGATTATAATGGTTGACATTTTTTTCAAGATATATTAATTTTTTAGTTAATGTGTGTAATTTGTGGTTTGGACTACCATGTGAATGTTTTAATATATTTTTTATGATTCATGGTTTATATAGAACATGGATGGTTTTAATTCAAAATTTTAACCTTCCCCCGAGGATGTGTTTAGAAAACAATTAAAATTTATTTGTATACTCATATCTGTACCTTTTATCTTATAAATAGTATATATGTACACATTAAACATTTAGTAACATTGTTAAACCATCATTGGAATGTGGGTGCTTTAGCATATGATTCCAATTTGAAAAGATTGTCTCAAATGAACGTTGTTATTATGTGGATGATAAATTATTTTCCCTATTGTGTAATGATGAATGGATGGGTTATGAAGGGAAAACATTCACTTCCAATCTATAAAAATAATACACGATTTATAATTCCCAAATATTACTTTATTATTAGTTTAATGTGACATCAACTATTCCTTACAATGGATCATCTGTATTTAAATAATCCTATATGGGTTTACAATACCATAGAGATTAAAATTCCACCACATTTTATTTATGTAAATGATGTGATTAATATATTGAAATGTGTTATTTTTTAATTTAGGAAAGGTTAGATGAATTCATTAAAGAGGAAGATTGTTTCCTAGGAATCTAATTTAAATTTTAATATGAAAAGAATCTGAATTTAGTTTCCTTATATTCCAACCAATTAAATACATCACTATTTAGATGTTTTACACATTATAAAAAAAATATGGAACATTGATTTTAATTATTTTTAAAATCTAGAGGAAGAAAGAATATGATTTATTATCTCAGAATGACATCACTGATTTGGGTATCAAATCACATCAACATCATTTGTTCATTAGTGAAAAAAATAGAAAGTAATGTGTTCTTATTTTGTGATTATGACTACTGAAAAGTCAATTTCTAGATGTAATAAAGACTGTTAATGGTCATGTTGTCTATTCAACCTACATAATAAAACAGTTAAATAGAATGTATTTGAAGATGAACTATTTTAACAATCATTATTATCACATCATTCATCGTGAGTTTATTTCAATTTCAAAATGTTGTTTACATTCCAATAATGTATGGGAGTACGTTATTATATTGTTCTATATTTTGAGAAATTATTATGCTAAAATATATTCTATGTGTTTCTAACATAAAATTTGTGAAGTGGAAAAATTAATTTCATGTGAGTTATAGAAACTATTTCCTATATTATTCACATGAATGAAGCATCTAAATGAACATCATATAAATAAAATACTAATTATTCAGACCTTTTTCTTTTCAATGGATATATTCATTTGAATGGACTATGTACATGTTTTCATCTTCTACCAGAAATAAATGGAATCCTAATCGTTCCATTGTTAAATATAACAAGAATAATGAATATATTCAATTATATTCAATGTTTTTGTCAGATGTGACAATCATACAAAACTAAAAAATAGGAAATGAGGAAGTGAAGTATGAGAAAATTAATCCCATTTTTGGATCACATCCTTAAACTGGATGAATACATGGATTAGATAAAATGAATACCTAATTCCTTGAATAGAGTAAGATAGAAAATGCACATATTTTTGATTAAATGATATTTTTTTAGAAACTATATCATGTAAAAAAATTCAACGTGTATATGTCTTATCATCTCATTTTATTTTACATATATTTTAAACTATTTGTATTTTTTTTAGGAAAAAAAATATTATAAATGAAAATCATTAAATTAACTTTGAGAATGAGTGATAATTTTTATAAATAATGGTTTTCATCATGGTGTAAATTGAACGTAGAAGAGTTACATCAAATATGAAATAGATTAAAATTTAGTTAATTTTAATATTCATTTATATTTCAGGTATTGAAACTACATTCTAAATCTATCTCTATGGAAATAAAATCTTTGTATTTTGGTACTAATTTGGTCGGTCATGAATTCAAATAAATTATGATCAAAGGCTATGAATTTATTATTATTAAATGAAATATGAATAATAGAACACAACATGATAGTGTTTTGGAAACTTCCAAAATACATTGTTATTCTATTACATCAAATAATTGTCCTCAATTTTGGAATGAATCTTAAAATGGAGTTATTCAAAAGATTATGTATTAGTCTCATGGTATAGTTTCTATAATGAAATTAAATTGGTTCTATTTGATAAATAGCCATGAAATATTTGTTGATTATTTTAGATTTAGATTTTTTGAAATGATACACATTTTTTTACTTATGATCTATATATTTTCCTCAGAGGTTAACAATTATTTTTATTTGATAGATCGTATGAGAAATGAATTTTGTATCAATATTGAAGTAATCCTATGTAATAATTTTTTATGATGGTGGGGGTGAAATTGAAACTATCATTATAAATATTACCCCGAAAAAGTTAACTAATTATGATGACTGAAGTAGTTATATTTTTAGAGTTTATTGTGATATAAATGTTTTGGAGGGTTATATATTGAATCATCTATATTATCTCAGTAATTTCGGATTTTCTTGACTTGGGTTGATTAGGATGGTACTATTCATATTTGATTAATGATTATTACAAATATATTCAATCCACCATGACCTTCATGGGAATTTTCAATATAAACTACTGATAATGTTATTTATAATTCATTTCTAGTATTTTATTAAATTGTATTATATCCTGAAAAACAAAAAAAATTATTTCTTTAATATTAATTTATGTTTTTTTATTTTTTCACTAGGTATAATATAATTATTTTATGTCCCAACATTTTCTGTATTTGGACATACAATTAGAATTCCTTAACTATGTCAAGTCACATCCACATTCTTGTTTGGGTTACACATTAGTGATGACGTTCTAATTCAATTCATATTTGTTTTGAAATGTAGAAAATGAACAAAAATCAAGAGGTATAAAGAAAGGGGTTATCAAAAATAAAACACAGCATGAGAGTGGTGGGAATTCCTCCTCAAGATCCTATTGTACATATTCTATTTAAAAAATATATATATTACTTATATTTTCATACCTATTAATTTTTTAATATAATTTTATCATGATACCCTACCCAAAAGACACTTATATTATAACCAACCTAATTTATGTGGTGCTCATCTAGATGATGTGAGGGGGATAGAACAACTACTTTCAATAATTATTCTACCTGATCAAACCATGTTCCTTCATCAGATATATCATCTAGTAAAAATTATTATACTAAAGTATCATTGGATTATTCCATGATATTTAGAATTCATATTTTATCACCACCATTTACATTTGATCCTGATAGTATTTCTTTTCCTTATCTAATTATGTCTCCCACTACCCATCTATTTTATAATATTCCACATACATTTATGCCTGATTCATTTCCCTCTACATTATTCTCTCTAATATTTTACATTCATGGCCCTTTTTCTACTACCTCAATTCATTCTGAGACTCACAAGTACACATTGTACACCAATGTTACTATTATGTTTGACATTCCTTCATAGCCTATAGATCCATTTGAACATAGTAATTACAATGAAATAGGTATATGTATTGAACATTAGTAATTTTATTTAAATATAACATATTTTCATTGTAATAATTATTGATATAATTTTTGACATTTTTTCATTCATATAATGATCATACACTTAGAATTTTGGGTATACAGTCATGTGTAATGTGTGTAACACCCACACATATCTGATGGTTGAGTAAAATGAGAATAATTAAATGATTGGTAATATAAGGATATAGAGTATATGTTTCATAGAGATTATTTCCAAATACTCTACCATAATTCCCATCATCCAAATATCCTAGGGACAACCTCAATTTAAAGAAATGTATAATTTTTTGGAAAAAAGTTGGGTATGAGAATTCATTTGATTTAATCTTATGTTATTATTTTATTTGTAGGAATTAATAGTTTTTTAGTAGATTACATTTAATTTACCTAATAGTGAGGTTGAGAGGATTACATAGCTCCTGGAATAAAGAGTGCAATGGGGAGAATATGGTGTTTTATGATGGTTAGGTTTCTATAATGAGAATGGATTTAGTAGACATTACACTACCATGTATCACACACATAGAAGAACACCCCAACCAATCCTCGTCAGCCCAATACTATGTAGTTTACACCAGGAATCCTACCCCCAACCACTTGTTTTCTCATTGATATACATATTTATTTCATTGTTATCAACACATATATATCTTCAACATATCTTCCTTTATCATTTATCAATATAATGAATCACTAATTGAATATAAACAAAAAATAAAATATACAATTCAATTGATATTATCTTATGTTTTAGAGAGGGTATGTCTTTCCCTTTTCTATGTTATTTAAATATTATGAACACCACAGTTCCCCTTACATATTTAATATAATACCATTACATATGTAGAGATACTCATTACTTTGGTTAAACAATGTATACTTTACTCATGACATGAACCTTTTATTTAAAATATGACTAAAAAACCATAATCATTTATTATCTAAGATTTCATTCAAGAATGATATAAATACTACATATAACATACTCAAGCCATTTATTTCAACATAATTCTAAGGATTCATTAATAAAATTATATATAAATAGAAACATGTCACTAATGGAGAATAATAACCAATGGTAAAATATTACTAATAAGAAGACTAATATCATGCTTTATTATTAGTTTTACATAATATTTTTTTCTATAAAAAAAGATAATATTTAAATTATCAACTTAAATGTGACTTCCATGAAATTGTTTTTTGTATTAGGTTTTGGGTAGTTATTTTTTTCATTGAAATGAATTTTAACTAATTTTAATGTTATACTGTAATATAAACATTCTATGAGTAAAAAATTATTTTCATATATAACATTTTAAATAAGATAGATATGGATTATTTATTCATGTTTGAATTGAGAAAATCAGATGGAGTCATTCGTTATTATAAATGAGTTTTATATATCTAAAAAACATGGAAATCATATGGAATTCTATAATTGTTTATGGTTGCTAAAACATAAAAAAAACTGAAGATAAATAATATTTAAGAGAAATTGATCTTTGGGTGAGTTAGAAATTTTAAATGATTATATAGTAGAACAATGTATTTCACTAAAAATATTTATGAATAATTGAATGTTGATCTAAATATTACATATAATTATAAATCAAAAACTCCATATTCAAAATATGATATAATTGACGTGAACATTTAGGAATTTATTTCAAAAAACATATATTACAAAGGGAAAACACTATCCAATTATGTAACAAAAAAACCAAAGTATCATGAAACAATATTTCATCGAAAATATGATGGACCCATTGTAGGAAAACATGTATTTATCATCAACGGTTGTCTATATTTTCATGTCCATGACTATAATAGAGAATAAATTAAAATAAATACATCTTTCTTGATTTATAATCACATAAAACTAATTTAAAATAATATACTATAAACATGAGACAACTAGAATGAAATAAAAATATATGAATAGTCAACCACTTGGGTTCCCTTAGAAAAACAACAATCTTTTGTGCGATCATGGTTGAGTTTTAGAGAAGTATTCAAGCCAAGGATGTAAAATATACACTTCCTGGAAAAAAACATAAGAAAATAGGATTATCCTTTTATTTTATGAGTCAATTAAATTGTTTACATTCATAATTTCATATCCACACTTGTAAAATCATTGATCACAAACTCAAAAATATGTGTCTAGGATAAAAAATTATAGTATGTATTGTAATTATATACTTAACACACATGAGAATTACATCACTAAAGAAGTCCCCTAGAAGTACTGATCTAAGAAAATATTCCACTAACAATATAAAAATAGACACATAGTAGTAGTTCATGTGGGAAATTAGAGATATAAAGAAAGTGTGCATGTATAAAATTGGTGGATTCTTCTTTAATATATGTATGAACAACCGTTTTTTCAATAGAAAACAAGTATTATCACTTCCATAAAATCATATTAGATGTCACTATAAAATGTATATTCTCCTAGAATCAAATATTATCTCAGAGAGAAAGAGAACCATAGAAAAATAGAGAAATCCACCCACCTGTAGATGATTCATATAATAAACATGCACAACCATTTCCTTCAAAACATAAACATAATAATTGAATTTCTATAAATAGTTATATATACATAAGAAAAATATAATTTTAAAAAATATAACTAGATGAAAATCATATTATACATAATTAATTACAATTATAAAATACACCATGTAACCACTTCAAATCATACTATTATTTATACTAAAAGGTAATGGATCATAGTAGAAAATTCCAATATATATTGATAATCCCACATTGAAACATAGTAAATATGATGTCTGGTATTGAATTATGATAATATATTTTATTTTTAAATTAATTTATCACTGAGATATAATAAAAAAGGTTAATCCACTAAAACAAAAAAATATTCACAAAAAGACCTATCCATCGAAAACACTACTCATAAACATTTCTAATCACACCAAATCCACTAAAACATATATTCTATAGCCCAATTGTAATAATTAATGATATAGAAATAGATATTAAATTATGAATAAATTATGAAGGAACAGTTTAATGGAAAAAATTGATGAAAAAAATCATTAGAATCAATATCCTTAAATCCAAAATGTAATGAAAAAAGATGAAACTATTGGGATCTTATGGGTTGGATCAGTTTTTAAAAATCTAAATGGATGGATCTATAAAAAGGGTTTTTTATATTTAAATATTTATTTTCATAACCTCATATATGTTATAGTGATGACCTCACAATGACATATTCGGTGTCACTAAATGGATATCAAATCTTCCATGAATTCAAAATATATTATACCATGATAAGTTATGGTCTTTTTTTCTATTTTAAAATCAATTTTAAACTCTTTAATGGAATACTATTTTTTATGTATCATCTTATTCATATAACTTAACTCAATCAAAATTAGATTTATTCCCTTTCACAGTATACAGAATTCCTTATATATTCCCTATGAACATTGAAGAATAAACTACTATGTTTTGAGAATAAATAACCAGCATAGGAAATGAATCCTCTAGAAATAGAATGTTAGATTGCATCTCACAGAATATATAAAATAATCATGTCCACAAAAAAATCTGTAGCGGCACCATCCATCATTGAACACACCATAACAAATATGGGAAATTTGAAACAGAACATGAAAAGTCACAAAAATTCTCCTTTATACATCCTCCTTGAACTACTCTAACATTGTTAAAAAACTAGGAAAAAATGTAAAAGACATTAAAAATTCAAGGAATTTTTAATAATCACATATATAATTATGGTTCAAAAAATATTACTATTATTATATGAAAAGTATGAATAAAAATATCATGGTGATATTTATCTTTAGTGTCAAACCAGACATTTTCATACCTTCTAATCCTAGTTAAATGTTTTTTAAATTATAAGGATTTTTTTAATAAATATCACTGTCATATATTATTTTTTGTATGGATCTAATGTTATTATTCTCTTTCTTCCATTTTTATAATTAATAATTTTTAATGGGTTGTTTTGTGATGGTATTTTCCACTGAATTTAAATATATTCTCTCAATTTTGGGAGATTCCATCCCTCTCATTTCTATAGAAGTCATTATTGATTGAATTGTTAAATTAGGAATACATTTGTAAAATAAATTCATATATTTTTTTTATATTTAATATTTAGTTTCCCAAGACATGAAAATAAATTATTGGGTTTTTCAAATTAGTAAAAATAAATGTTATACCATTACTTTATCTATAAACCAAATGAATTTTTTGAAATTCATCAAATATATTTCTAATAAAATTATGAAATGGGTTGATTGGTTTGATTATATGTAATTTTTAGTTAATTAATATTATGTATTTTTTAGTTTGTAAAATAAAAAATGTTATTGAAGAAGTTGGTATTGAATATTGAAGGATGTTTTCCTTAAGAAATTTTGTTTCTCAAGCAGAATGATGAAATATAGAAGTGAAGTAAACAAAAAAAGATAATATTATATTAAATTTTTTACATTTTATACATCAAATATTAATATATATGTTCTCAAAAAAATAGTCCATTTATATTTTTAAATAGTTTTTTGGTGTTCCTTGATGAGAAATAGTCTTGTATAATTAGGCCAAATGATCATTTTCACTAGGTATTAAGATATGAATACCAATGGAGAGTAAATTTTCACCCAAGGAAGTGTATGATCCCCACTATATATTAGCCCTCTTTGGGTTTAGGTTTTAGTAGCATTTATTTGGAATTAGAATTTGTGGTGGTTTTATAGTCTCTTAGTGAGGCAGAAGAGGAACAAGTTATAACAATGCATGAGCATGAATGAAGTAAAAATTTTAACCATGAATTTATGAAAGATATGGAAGAATTGTGTACATCCATTCCATCATATAACACTGCATGTTTTTATTCATACATTTTGATGATGCTTTGAATATATGATTCACTATTTGATGGTAATTATGGTTTTAATGTTGTTTGGGAAGATTAATTTTCTAGAGATGCTGATGGAAATTGAGAGGGTGATGTTGAGGATGATGGTGACAATTATGGTAATGATGATGAGGATGATGATTTTTTTGATTATAATTATGTTTTTGATAAAGAGGTGAATACTTTAATGTTTTTATGATATTTATAACATGTTATTTTTTATGATTGTATATGAATTCATATATGTGATTTTTTAAATTTATGTTGAACTAGTTGAATTAAATAATTAGTTTCATGAATTATTTATATTGGAAAGTAGTGGTTAGGTGTTTAAAAATTAAGATAATTATTTTTATAGGTTTTTTGAAAAGGTGGGGGAAACATGATTCCATTATAAAGATTGTTTATACCCATTGTTTAATTAAATCATGGGGATATAGGATTCCAAGGTAAGGGATGGCTATACCAATGGTTTGAAAACCCATTGGTATTGACAAATACTAATGTTTTAATAAAAACATTTATATATTATAAATTTAGGTGACCTATAAAAATAGTTTACAAAAACCCATTGGTATATGACAGTACACATCGACATATTCCCCACGGGTTGGAAAACCACTTGTATATACTATACTGTTGTTTTTAATCCCATACCAATGGTTCAAAACTATTCATATATCTCATATTTCTAGAAGTCTCAAGGGTTATTAATAAAATTTTATTATCATAGTTTCTAAATGAAAAATTTACCATTATATGATCCAAAAAATAGTGGACCATGATTTTCATACATAGATATTACATTATAATAGATCAATATTCTTTATATAACATAATAATCCATTCTATAATCATGTAGGTTTACAAACTGTGGAAACATAGAAAAATAAACAAATGTTTTATAAAATATATACATATTCTCAAAATAATTTATTCATAATTATATCCCTTATTATAAATAAAACACTTAATACCTTTCTTCCTAACCTAATGAAAGGAAATATAAGAAAATGTGAGATCAGATTCTGGGTATGGGTAAAAAGGGAGATAACAATGATCACATTAAAATAACATGAGAATAATGTAAAATAATAGGATTTTATGATTTGAAAATATATATATATATATATATATAATATCATAATATTAATTAATGGTATCGATTTATGAGTTTCATAATAATTGAATCATATGGGAATAAATGAACATGATAAATTAAATAATAATGTCGGATTAAGACATTTTCTTTTTGGAGACATATAAGAATAATACATATTTTACAAAATTATCAATGATTATTCCAATGATATTATAGTGTAGTGGGTTCAATACAAAACCCAACATAATAGTAAAGGTTCACTCCTAGGACTATAATATTAGAAATACCACCTTATTAAAACATGTTCATTCTCTTTTTCTGTCATGTTTCTCTAATGAAATATAAATCATCACCTTGTTCATTGGAGGGAAATATTGGTCCCACCCATCACATAGTCAAAATCATAGATATTTATGCCACAACATTATATATTATTCAATTACATCATAATCTATGAAAAAAATAGGTTTGAAAAACATTTAATCATTTCATCATCGTATAACCTATTGAAATGAAAATAGATTCCTAAACATCTCTTCACCATTATGATATTCCATCCATAGAAACAATAAAGATGGTATACATGGATTATATTACATTTAAATCATAAAAAACTTAAATGTTGTTGCCATTGATGAATAAAAATATCATTATAACATTATTGAAGAAAATGTTCTTTTTATTTTAAAATCACATATTTAAAATTTAATAATTAATAAAATATTTCAGAAAAAAATATTAATTAATAATACCCATGGATAATATATAATTTAATATTCAAAACAATTATCATCCATGATGGATTAAAAAAAATTATGTCATGTAAGTTAACAAAATCATTTCTTCAAAACATTTGATAGAAAATTCACAAAATACCTCATTTTGGAAAAGGAATAGATGATTAAATTTTAAGAAATTTTGTGAGACAAAATCATGGTAAAAATAACATCAAACATAATAATTTAATATTAAACACTTTTTTTTAGTTTTTTAGAAAATATGTATACATATGAAAAATGATATTCAACTAAAGTGAGAAATGAAGTCAAATTTTCCTAAAAACATCATTATGTACTCTAAACTACATAGTATAACTAAAATGAAAAGAAAAAATGTATTATAAAGATATAAAAATATGATAATAAAATTAATGTGGATAATTTTGTTTTATATCATAATATTTCATCATATAAGGCATATTAATAATCAATCTAGACACAAGAGGGTATTGTGACATAAAACCATACCTTGGGTTCTCCTTGCTTTGAAATCACTCTAACCTCTTGTATAATATATTTAGAATTATTATAATTAAATAATAATTTATTTTAATACTTAAAATATAATATATTTTCCCCTGAAAAAATTTCAACACACCCTTTTATCATTAATTCCTTATGAAAATCATTATATCAACATGCTAAGGATTCTGTTTATCTTGATTATTTCTTCTTAATTGTTCTAGTCCTTGAAAATTTATCATCAATCCATCATATAAAGAATAATATAATTGTATAAATATAATAATTATTTATTATGCACATATTTATATTCATAAATAAATGTCATAGAGAGAAAAATTAATTGCACTCTCCATGGAGACATTAGGTCATATGTACACATGATTGCAGTTTTTGTTATTTGATAGATAGAAAAAAGGTAAATATTAAATTACAATATTTGGATAATTATTATATAATATATATCATATATAATTATAAATTACTCATAATCAAAATACAATGATAATATAAATTAAAAAATAATCACATCACTTAATAAAGGTGGTAGTCCACACGTATGCTCGAATAACATTATCATTTCCCAAAGGATTCAATGTTAAGTAGGTATATTTGATATTATAATTATAAAATAATAAATAATCCGAAAAAGAATAAAAGAATAAATAGTAAATAATTGTTTCTAATCATAATATATTGGGTTGAAAAATTATTTTTATTGTTGTATGGAGATGATAAGCCATATGTACACATGAGTACTACTTTCACAAGTCATCTGATTGCAAATAAGGTTTATAATGTTTTTTTTACAATAGAAATAAAATTTAAACATATTTATTATGCAAAAATCATTATTTTATCATAAATACCATTTATTTATAAGAGGGAAATAATATTAGAAAATAAATTATTAGGTATGGTGATTACCTCTTTCATGGAATGACTCTATTAGATCTCATCTACAGGGATCTTGCGTTGGTATATTGGGAATATTAAAAGCTATAAATTTTATTTAGGGACTTTTTGAATGCCATTTTTTTAGTTTGTTCACGATATAATAAGTAATATTGTGTAACTATTTGAAGGAGGAGGTACAGTTTTATAATTGAGGTGACATGCAGTTTTAAATTCATTTTTAAAATTAAATTATAATAAATTTATTTCCTAAGAATATTCCTCTAAATGAATAGGTATTTGATGATAAGTAAATATATGGTTATAATCACATAATCTAATAAAATATAGAGATGTTTTTTTCATTCCAAACCTTATCATTTTGATTAAATTTTTAAAAACAAATTTTGTTTAATCAGGTTAACAACTTTTTCAGTATTAAATGTTTTTAATTTTTACATATATGTTTAAAACTACCCCATAAATTAAAAAATAATACATTTACAACCCTATCTTACTCAAATTATATTATTTAAATATTTGAATGTTTTTAAAATATTTTAATAAAAATAGTATTATGATAAAATATAATTATTGTCAATTTTGACAATATTCATTAACCTGGACTGAAAATAAATAATTATAAATATTTAATTAAAATATAATCTTTTAAAACAACCATAATAAATCGTATTATGTTACAAAATTTTCTAAATACTGTAAATTTCCCAAATGATATCACATTTAATTTATTCAAAATAACATGTTTTATTTCTCCATTAATTGAATAAATGTTTTTTCTGAACAATATAAAATTACCATAACTACTACATTTATTCAATAATGTTTATCTACCAAAAAAAATATAGTCCTTACATTTTAATAAGAACATTTTTTACCCTTTCACACAACCATAGCTCTGATAGTACTATTTCATGAACCATGCTTTAAAAGATCCCATCCTGGTCATGTAACAAATATCGGAGTGACCATCGATGCCAACCTTTAGTAGTTCACAGTTTAGTGACTAGAACCGAGTGTATAATAAACACAAATGGGAGGCATTACCTTCTATAAACTCATAGAAAAATAATGAACCACCAATAAACTAATAATAAAATTAAATAAAACAAAATAATTATTTCATGTAAATTTTATACATAGTCATATTCTCTAACATAAAATACCAATATAAAATTCATAGAGATGTGAATCATATATAAACTGCATGCCTCAAGAGAATAATTTCATGTTAGATCAATACTACCTCCTTGGAATCTATAAATGATATTTGTGTCTATATTGGGTTGAGAATACATGTTTACATAGTCGGATCTTCCTTATAAACTCTCAAAAAAATGTGTAGAAAATTATAAAAATTCCTCAGTGAATAAATAGTAGTTAGATTTCAAACTTATGTCAGATCAACTATAAGTAACATTTACAAGGATCAAAAAGTAAGAATAGAATCCAAGTATAGTTACATGATATCATATAAATATATTTCATGATGGAGCATGACATTCAATCCCCTACTGATATGGTTTCTCTCACACCCCAACGACATAAGTATTGTTATTCCATACCATTTTATTCCACATACATTTATATCGACATATGACATCATTATTATATATAAAAAACCATAACTAGATAACTATGTCACATAAAATCCTCATCAATTTTGGGTATACTAAACATGAGGAAATTCTAACTCGTACCCTCCTCCTACCACGCATGACCCCCACCATGTACCCACATCACAACCATAACCATGTTAGATAATATATTTATATATTATTTCCACTATCCACCATATACCCTATATATATTCCTAGCTCCTCGATCCATCAAAAAAATTATAATTAATGAATGGTTAGTGGTGAAGGGGGTTCAATAGGTTATTTTTTCGTGTTGCAACTTAGATATTAAGGAAACACTAAGAACCCATGTACCAATTTAGGTATCGATCATGTTAAATAGATCAAGAGATGGTGCATAAGAAATATAAATAAAATACATTGAGTATTGGACTCACAGACATCACTATCCTATGGGCTAACATTCAAAATCATTACCAAAACAATCCACTTGAACAACCATGATATCGTCATTTATCATCAATATTTGCAACCATATTACAAATTAATTATATATATCAATTAACAAAATATGATGATAAAAATATTATAAATGTAAAATTTATTTCATCATTCATAATTAACATAAATTTCAAACATATCATGTATTCAAAATAAAAATAAAAATTTATCATATTCAAATATCTCATCACAATCATCAAAATAGTCATTATTTCATTAATTTTCAATATTTAATGTCACAAATTTTTATTGATCATTATAGTAATTTACCAAAACCCTTACTATATCATTTTAATAGTTTTATTTCAATGTTATTATACCATTAATAATATTTCACTGATCAATTACATTAAATTTCAATTGAAGCTATGATAACCCATAAATCACACTTACCCTGTCATTTTTTTTCAAAATTAACCATTTTACTAAGAAATTAATATTAAAAACTACATCATCCTCCCAACACCACATCAACAACAATAATTTCACATCCCAAAACCCACTGAAACATTCCATACTAACAACTATAGAATCAACCCACTACCTCCCACCTCAACCATCCATACAACCACATAAAAAACACATAACTAATCACCTAATTTATACAAAACCACCAATATATGCCGTTATAATCCAAAAAAAATAAATCCTCTTATAAAAACAATTATAGAAAATTCAGTATCAAAACACATAAAAAATAACTTACCAATAACACTTATATGGTAAATTATCAATGTAATTTGACTTTAAAAAACAACCATTTGGTTACCACCTTTAAGTGATAAATCAATTATGAGAGGTTATTACAACATCGAAAGTGATTAATGTAATTGTTTTTTATTGTTACAACATAATCCAAGAATAATAAGTACATAAAAAATAACATAGAATCAATTATATCATATGTTAATACCCTCTTTTACTTCAAATTTTGTAACTAGAATAATATTATTCATGAGTATAATCTAATTATCAATTGAATGAAAAAAAATATTTATCCAAATCCACACCTAAATAAGAAATATAATTTTGAAATAATCTTACTCAATTAGTTTTTTGATGAACAAATTTCATGAATTAGGTAAAGAACTAACATTAACCCACATTCAATCCTAAATGAACCCTCCACATTTTCTAACCATACTGAAATATAATCATTAACATGAATAACAAAATATGGACTAAAGTAACATACTACCATAAATATTTAAGAATAATTAAAGGTCATAAATGGTTGTGAGGGCAGAAATAAGATAATTATATTTTCATAGATTGGTGACGAATTGATATAATTAATTGAGATTATAATCTAAATTTAAATAACCAAAGAACTCAGAAATAATAACTAATATCTCATAGGGTTTAAGAGAAATAAGGGAAGTAATAAAAGATAGGTAGGTCCCTAATTATAGAGAAATTTCATAAATACTATACCATGGAATAATGGATAATAAAATGACTATATTTATTTAGATAAATCAAATATTGAAATACCATATTATTTAATTGTTTATATACACTCTAAAATCATGGATATCTAAACTACATTAAAAATTAGTTTTAATTCCACCACAATATTGATGTACCCAAAATCCCATATAATCAACAACCCCAACATTCTTTAGATAACTACCACAACACAGAGGAACGTCCCTATCCATTTTCATTCTCTCCATATGATATACCGTCCAAAAAAACTCATAAGACAATTGCATAGTGACCAAGACACACAAAAATATGTTCTACGTACCTCATTGTTTAACAATGGGATTTCCCAAGATTCATTAAGGATTCATTCCTAGAAAAAAACACCAAATCCACATCCTAGAGAGCCTAAATTCTTGGACCAAAATCTAAAAAAGTCATATCCAATAATCTCCACTTGAAACTCTCATCCACTACACACATAGCATAGTCAGGGCCTTTAAACTTTCCCAAGCCTTTGAAATATGTGTTTTCTGAGTCCCAATACGACAAAACTACACATCTTGCCTTGGAATCATCTTAAAACGCCCAATAAACACCTACAATTCATAAAATACAAAATTTATAGGTCTCTAAATCCCTGATACATTTGAATATCAAAATGTATTTTCTATTGTTTCTTTATCATATTCTTATACCAATCTTACTATTATTCAGTGGACTAAGTCATTACGCATTCAGGTGTTGGGTGCACTATATATATACAGATAAATTTTATGTATTCCTTGTAACTAGCTGACAACGTGAGATTTTATGAAATATTTGGGGGAGATCCCATATCACTATATTTTCTATAATGATAATTATGCCAAATTTATTCCTTTAAATATATGTGAAAAAATATTCAATGTATTTTTTTCACCATTTCCCACTCATTATCCACATAATTTTCTAAGAATCACATGGGTTACTGTTGAGGGAATTTTCTAACATGTACCTTGTAACAAATGATGTAAATATTCCCTAAATACATAAATTTATATAATTTATAAATGTGATATCATATTTTGAAGTATAGAAATATTTTCATGTGTCATATATATAATTAAAATGATTATAATTTTAAATGGTGTAGAATTATCATAGTCAGTTGTATAAGATATTTTTATATTTCCTTAGTCAAATTATATTATATGATATGATAAAATAGTTATGAGGATTGATCAATTTTTTATCAATATATAATTCCATAATTAAGGTTTTATTCAAATTTTAAATGTTAACTTAATTTATCTTCCATAAATATATATATCATTATAATAAAAGATTCATACAATTTAATGTATTGGAAATTAAATAGTGAATTTGAATAAATCCATCAAATTTTGAAAAAAATAGACATATGTTATGAATGTATTAGAAAATGTATGGACACTCAAGTGTCCTCTTCAAGGACCATATATGGAGGTTTATTCCATAAAAATGGTTGATAACTGATTTCCATATCCATTGGTCAATTATTTAGAAGCTTATGACATCCTATAGCTATTATGAGAATCGAGAATATCATACACAAGAGAAGGGTAATACCTGAATGTCATGTGACTATGTCATCTCATGGATACACCCTAATGGAAAGAATTATTAGGATCTCCCTTAGTGATATTTATCAAATTTATGATTGGTGGTTTCATTTGAATCTAAAATATGTGCAAGGTATATGTTAATTATTTCAGTTTAAAAATGGTTTTGGTTTTTCATAGTAATAATTAATCTTAGAAAGTTATTTCTAATGCCTCATACTATAATGAATAAGTGTTATTTGATCCACAAACATCCTCAAATGGTATGAAAGGTTCACTATGATACCTTACAAATTAAATATTTAAAAAAATAATAATATCTCATATCGTATGTATATCACAACTCTTGCCATATAAAATTATTGTCTTTTTTTCTTATACCATGGTATTTGGTGTTGAAATCAAATCATGGACCCAAAACTACCATTTTTTAATAAACCCAACCCAAAAACCATCCCAGATGGAAAATTACGAGGTTAATGATAGGGTTTTGTTAAAAATCCAAATGTTTTGTGAAAATATGTAGTTCCACACATACATGACATAGGAACAAAAGGAAATGTGGAATTCGATAGATCAAAATGTCAAACTATATATTTATTTCGAGGAAGATAAAAATAGATGGAGATGTGGACAATCCAATTTTGAACCTATGAAGTTTTATAAGAACATGTGATGATTTAGGCTATAAATAGGAGCCCACCGACACCATTTAAGGGGATCATTGATCTAAAAAGAGATGATCAAATTAATGAAACTCTCTCTCTCTCTCTCTTATATGAGAGCACACAACACCTGATACAATAGAACCTAAAATGTTGATATGTTGCAAAAAATACCTCCTATAGTCCCAAACATGATGTGGCCTATATTATAGAAATATTTGTGAGTGTTATGTATTCATCCACATGGAAAATAAATCATCCATTTTTATCAAAAAGTTGTTTTTATATAACTCTATGGAACATTAATCCTATAGAGAACACCCCTTCACATGTGTGGGACTTCGTCCATCCTATGGACACACACAATGATTGATCTATCATAGTAGGATGTTCTGATCAATAACTGTGTGATGGTAAACATGAAATACACACCCCATAACCCATGTATGACATCCTAACTACAAGCTACATACTCAACCATCGATCTATATCAATATGATGTTGTCATTTGTCTCTATGAGACATGGAACCTACAAGATACACACATTCACTTGAGTGCGACATTTTCCCGCTTAGTAACACACTGAACCACATATCCTTCTCAATAGAATGTTTTTATCTATCTTACTGAGACGTAAAACACATGGGAAACACCTCCTCACCTCTGTGAGAAATCATCCCTCCCAGGGACACAATCTACCCTCGATCTGTATTAATAAGATGTTTTGATCAGACACTTTGAAATGCTAAATTTGGGGGCCACACTCCTTCACCTGATTTTGACATTTTACTCCTTAAGAAAAAATCATCTATTTTCATGTCTCAATCAAATGTTTTGATCCATCTCCATGATATGTTAAACCTTCAGGACACACCCATTCACTTGATTGTGACATCTTCCATCCTATTGGAACACTCAGTCATTGATCCATCTCAATATAACATTTTGATATATCATTATGAGATGTTAAACATATGGGAAACACCCATTCACCTAAGTGTTACATCTTCCCTCCTAAAGTTACACTTGACCATTGGTCATTCCCAATGGGATGTTCTAATCCATCTTTGTGAGATGTTAAACCTATGGAACACACCCCTCCATGCGAGTGTGAAATCATCCCTCATAGGGACACAATCAACTATCAGTATATCAAATATGATGTCCTAACATGTCCCTACCTGAAATTAAACATGTTCCCAACCTATACCCCTGATACATTAAACCTTATCCAAACCTATCCCCACAAGACATTAACCATGTTCCCATCTCTATAAGATAAAAAACTCATGACCAAATCCATAATCCCTACCCAATATAATTAAATGGGATTAATCTAGTAAAAAGCCTTAGAATATATACATCCATGGTTTTAATTAAATCATGATATTCGTAGAATGACTTTGGTTTTATTCCTAAGATACATCATATGAGTTCTTGAAAATTTGAATGACTTACAGGTTCCAAAGAAAACAAATGTCCATACATACCCAAAAATACCCAATGTGACTAATCAACAAAAAAAAATTTCCTCCCTATTAAGATATAATAAATTTAACTAACCAACATACATAATTAAATTTTACTAAGAGTGAGTTCCATGAACACAAGTTAATATTTGATGGAGACCCAGACTAGGAAACGAGCCTCACGGTGGATTCCATATAATTTTGAACTGACATCCCATCATCCCATTTCAACATAGAAGAATGCATCACTGGTGAATGTGCTGAAGGGATACCTCATTTTTCAATTTGGTATTTGGGGAATGATTAGTTTCATGCGAAACAAACCAGTGGAACCCCAGTGAATGAATTAAAAAAATGGTGAACTCAACATGAAACCCTTATCCTCAACCATGTTGATAAGTAGTGTTTGGGGAATCAGTGGATTAGTGTGTCATCAAATTCAGGGATTCCGTGCTAGGACCCAATATGAAATGTAGGGTCCTTCATGAAACTCACATAAGAATTGGGTAAGTAATAATTAGGTATCCTCAGTCTGTGACATCATCAGTGAGGATCCCTCATCCATTTTCAAAATATTAGACTATGCTGGGGAATTAAACATTTATTTTCATATACAAATGCTGATGGTAGAATACACATGCCTTATAGGACCCATAATACATGAATCATGAATCCTGGTGGTGGAATGTGCTGGGGGAGAAATGTTGATTTGGGAATCCCTCAAAACTAGGACTCCTCTTTGAATTATGTCACTATTCTAAATACTGGGCTCACATTCCACATTTCACCAATTAAGATCATTTAGAAGAAGGTTAAAGACACCTTGGTGTGTTGATAAGAGTAGGTGAGGATCATGATCACTATGGATATGACCTGTAAGGACCTGGAGGCATTAGTGCCTAACCAACACTACCTCCATCTAGGGCCACACAAGGGAAACCAGTCCTCATTCTGATGATTAATATATTATGGGATTCTCAAACCCTAGTGATCTGTTGACTCAATCCCCTATACTAAAGAGATAAATGTGGTTTTAATCACACATACTATGAATACATCCATGGATGGATCCCACTAGGCCTCATCAAGGCCCCCACTGAGCTATCCTACAAGCTCGAAAATGTATTGATTACATCCCTACTTTACTTTCCATAGTCAGAAGAACATGACTACATTGTTGGTGGAAGGCATTGGATGTTGTCTTCCAAGGGGAATATTCTATAGCTTTGGTGTCCCTTCTTCCACTAGATTATCCCAACAAGGGTAATATTCCATGGCTCTTGTGGCCACTTCCACCACTAGTTTATTTTTACATGGGGAATCTTCCACAACTCTTATGTCCCCTTCCACCCCTATGTTTTCACACCAGGTCATAGATAATAGTTAAAAGGGAATCATTTTTTCAAAATTGTGATTGAGACACCAGTACCCACACAAGTAGGATTGGATGACTCTCTCAATCACATACACTAGAGGAAACCATTAGATCCATCTCATGATGAGGAAAATTAGTGAAAAATTCATACCACACCATTATAAACCATAGTAATGTTCCTTACTTATATTTTCAAAGCCATTATGGTGGCCCTCCACATGCTCCCACCAATAAGAGAGGGGGTGACCACCTCCTCAACTTCATTGACTATTATCGTGGGGTACTCCACATTTTCCAACCGTTAATATCATAGTTCCTACGCATTTTACAACAAAATACCATGGAGGATATCACCATACTAAATAAATACAATCCCCTGAATAAATATTCTAGGGAATGAGGACTACCACTCATAGTCAGAGGTGTAACCCTAGGAAGTTCCACTTCATCATTACCCTCATTATCCCTTCAAAGATTGATGTGACCCACAACTCAATGATGTGGTCATCACACCATCTTCGAGAGTCTATTAAATGTCCTAGAAATTGAGATTCTCCATCACAAAATCCGGAGATGACATGATCCTTATATCCCTCCACATGTACTTGTAGGTGGATAATGTTCTGGATCCCATCCAAGGGCTTACAGAGCATCCATCCCCATAACCACCCCATTTCATTCCTTCTACCTCCATAAGAAAAATAGTGGATTTCATGGTCTAGAATGGTGCCCTCAAATGGAGAGAACTCAACCACAACACTAAAGGATGATTTATCTATCAAAAATATTGAAATGTTGAACACCCCATCATATAAGGATGTGATGATGATGTTGGAACCACCCTTGAGAGACCTCCTAGTATGTGGTGAACATTTGACTCCCACAATGACGCATCTCATGGTAAACTAGTATATGAAACTTTCTAGGTTGATTTTTCCTACAATATCATAGTGCACACCAATCAGTTCCTAGACCATCCAAGATCATGAAAATTCCTCTCATTAAGAGTTCCTATGTGATGAAATTCTTTTTGACCAGAAATAAGTGGTGTTTTGGATAATAGAAACATCACACATTAACATACTAGAGTCCCTTATAGAGTAACATGTCAATGATTTTTTCCAAATTAACAAGGTGAAGTTTCACTAGATTCATGACCATCAGTTGGCCTCCAGGGGAAGTAGGGAGGTCCTTGGTTACATAGACCAACAATAATGAAGGGTCGAAATTGTAGTGATACTGGTTGATCAGTTCCATGAGTCATACTTCTACTTCCAGACCCTTCAAAAATTATACATCAAGAGCCTCATTTTTCTCTACTACATTATGGAATAATTGTCTCTAGACATACAACTCAATGGTTGGGGAAAGTATGCTTCTATTTATTTGAGCCCTATCCTGTGACAGTTGGGCCTATCCAATATTGATGATTGTTACCCTCTAGATTCCACCATATATAATATGGTTATCAGTAAAAAACATGACTATTATTTGAATATGTTCACTAATGCATGTCATGATAGGGATGAGTAGCCTCAAGGCGTTATGCAGTACCAGGAATACCATTGAGTTGTTGTCCTCACTCATAAAGAAAGGTAGAACCTATAAATTATATGTGCCATGTATAAGAATTTTTTTCCTCAACTAATGATCATTTCAAGATAAAGGGACATATCAAACCACAAGAACCATTTGAGTTTGAACCAACAATAATTATGGATCCTACAATAGTTTACCTACTATAGTGTCTTGAGGAGTGGAAATGGATCACCATCAAAATCAACACTAAGCGATGCTTAGATTATATAAATTTGTATGAGATATAATATTTCACCCAATAAGTCTTATAGTTATCCTTCTCCAAGAACCCCCATTCGTGTTCGGTTTCCCCATTGATCCAGTCGGAATAGAAGCATGGGTATATGGAAAAATATCCTAGTACGAGTTTCCAAACCAGCCCGAGTAGCTCAATTACTATGCTAAGTATCTATGCCGTAAAACACCTCAAATTGATGAGCCCACCCATCAAGTCGATGTTCATATTAGAATGTTGTATGTTAAAGAACCCCTATGTGATTATGTGATATGTTCTCTCAGTACTCACCTTGAGGACCTGGTAACATGGAAGTTGGAAGTCCTAACTAATAAAAGGTCATTCCCATATTTGGTGGACAATTTATAATCCCTGATGGAGTTTTAAAATCCCAAATCCACCACATTGAATTTGGATGGTTACCCATTATATCACCTATCCCACTTTATTTCAAGGTGTGGCCCTATGTTTGTAAACCCAAAACAAAACAAGGACACCATTAAACGATTCATTAATCAAATATAGGAATTAATTATATTCATCCGGTAAATCTAACTATTCACAAGTTCCATTTCTGATTTTTTAGATCTATTATGATATGTACTCTATTAGTTAAACTCCACAAAGTTACAGACATGTATTTCTAGACTATTCAAGTGAAAACAGAATCCTAATGATCAATTGTATGAATATTTCACATGGTGTAAAGGCTATCAGTATTATCTCCACATGTCATTGTCCTAAGAGTTGCTACTTAAAATGTGTGTGGAGAATGTTAAGGGTGAGTTGGACCCTACCCATGTCACCTAGAAAAATATAGGTTTATTCTAAGAGTTATTTGAAAAGACTCGGTGTCTTGAGAAATAATTGAAATGGATTGAGAATAAATCATTCTCATTCTCACTTCTAGATCCTGTGAGAAGACCTAAAACCATAGATATTACATCCACCATGAATTAAAAAGTTCTTGATCAAGTACAATTACTATCCCTTATGACGAAGGATCATTTATGAGAATATATCTACCAATAATAGCCTCACCTATCACAAAACTATTATCCACCACCTCACTATGTGAAGCCACATAGACTATAGAATCTGGATTCAGACCCCAGTAAAGGACAACCCACGTAATTCCATTCTCTGGAAGAAGAAACATGAGAAATTCATTAAATTAATCAAACGTCTTGAATACAATAGTTTTTCCTGGGAGAAGGTAGTTATAAGATTTTTCATATGGGATGATCCCTTATAGAAAAATCTTCTTGGGCATGCCAACCATTTACCATACCATATGATCATTGGAAAAAGCACCAAGAAATACTTCATGTTAATAGATTGGATCCACAACCATGTGGATCATGGACTAGTCATGATTATTTACATTTTTTCATTGGATGTCCATGTATCTTCCAATACTTATAACTATAGTAATAGATTTGGTTAATGGAAACTGGATCCCAGCCATGGATGGGAGAAATATGACAACTTTTTGGAACATAAGGTGGTATATTATGTGTATGGTGTCATATGTACCCATTAGTGAATTAGAGAATATATATTTTTTCATCACTCATTTTGAAATGTTTTCATCATCTACATTATAGCCATTCATGTTTCTGATGAATAGGTACAAATAATGAATGGAAAATCAAAGTCTTCAGTCAGAGTATAATTCTTCTTGAACTCTAAGAAATTTCATGCCCCCTATGTTAAAAAATATGTCCATATTCCATCCAACCATTGACTAAACCATTGATGTTCACCATAAGTATGGCTATATGAGTATTTTAGATCTAGTATATCACTTCATGATGTGTCATAGTGTCAAATTTCATGAAAACCACCCATGTGCCTATGGCTGACACCATCATACAGAAAATCAGGATCATACGAGGGATATGAATGATCAGAATAGTGATTCCAACCTTAAAATACATGATCATTGAACCATGAAGGAGGTTTTTTATTAAACTCAAAAAGAACAATATTCCTAGTCCACTCCATTAGAAAATATTCCACATCAGACCATGTAAGTTGACAGAGAATATTTTGCTGAGATCACGTTATGATCATATTCATCATGTGAGAGACAGACCTCAAACAACCGATAGTAAGCCATATGTTTTTAGAGTAGGATAAGTTTCTTATAGAAGAATATTTCTATCAATAGTCCTAGCCTAGTTGATCATCCATCATTCTATGTTGTACACACTATTGATGATATACCCTCTAAGAGAAAAACTATTCCATTAGCATGAAATTGTGGTGTATTGAAGAACATCTTTGGTATGCCTATATATTTCAATCCTCCAAGATCAATTCATTTCAAAATATATGTTCGAATCCCTAGTAATGGCCTTGAAAATACTCTTACAAAATCAAGATGAAGTAGCCACTGATGAGGTCAACTATGAAAAATAGGTTGACTAGGAGGAATTTCCAGTCACCATCTCATTCTCTAAGAATGATGAGGGTGTCATCATGTTGGGGCACATAAAACAACTATACATCACCATCTAGTTCAATAGTGTGGATATACATGGATTCTTGGTGGATACTAGTTCTTGGATCAACCTCATTCTGACCATAACATTCTGTAATCTATGATGAAAGAAGATATAACTCCCTCCAATATGAAAATTAAGGTTTGTGAAAATACAGAGTGGAAAAACATCAAAAACATTAATAGAAGTCCTAGTTTTTCGGCATGATATTGGGAACTAAATTTATTGTAGTCTCACAATATAATTCCAATAACATGAATCAAGGTATACCATGGATTCAATTTCATAAATACATCTCATCCTTGTATTTTTTTTATGTTATGTACTCCTTCAAATGTATAGTATGGGTACTCCAGCATGATGTGTCCCCCTTAGACACATGTGAATCCCTTTATCTGGATGATGGATACTTCACGAGTGATTGGAATAAGGTCTATACCAATGGTGTTGAATGAATGAGTGTTCAAAATGATCTAATTACTACTGTAGTAAATCCATGGGTATACTTGAATAACTCTTGTGTTCTCCTGATTCATCAATTATATGTCACAATACCAGACATGGGTGGTTATTCCATTGTTTGTATGAAAATGGTTTTTAGTGTTCCAATTAAAATAGGGATCCCGATATTACCTCATAATCCTACACTGGACATGCCCGAGTTACACCATAATACCCTACACCTGTGATGTATCGGGATCTTCCATGCTATTTGACACTAGGGTAAGAATGAGTGCCAACTTGGGCAGACATGTGGTATTGGTGAATAGGTTACTGCGCAACTAAAATTATGGAGACAGAAGCTATCAATTGAATTCTTCCAGGACTTTGATCGTGAATTCCATTTTGGATGTCAAATAAATTTTAGAGAGACAAATTCCATCGAGTCTTCCATTATATATGGAATAGATGATGATTCTATGGGTTGGTTATCATAAGATTCAATGATTCTCATATCTAAAATGATGAAGAGGATTTGGAAGACTTCCATACTATATTTGATGAGGGAGTATGAAACACCATTGATGGGTTATCCTAGGTGAAACTCAGTACTATAGAAGATCTTTTTCCGACACTAATATTTTTAGAGATGTATTCATTGGATAAGTAGAAGCATTAATATTTTATGAAATAGATGTATTCACATTGATCTATGATGATATTCTAGTGCTAGGACATTAGGTTGTTGTTCACTACCTAATCCTCTATAGAGGAGACCACATGTTCAAGAAGTCTCCCAGAAATATTTACCCCTCTCACAGTGGAATGGTCAAGGCCAAAGTTGGAAATATTATCAAATCCCAATTTTTTAGGGATTTCCAGTACCCCATATAGATAGAAAACATCATCCCAGTAAGGATGGAGAATGGTAACATAAAAGTCTTTATCAATATTTTTGACATAAAACACCACGATTAGAAGAACGATTTTCCACTTCAAGTGATAGAGTTGTTTATTATTGTTGTAACAAGGTTTGAATCCCTCTCCCTCTTGTATGGATATTGTATATACAAAAAAATGGATGGACCCTAAGGATGATGAGTCCACCACCTTTAGAGAACTAAATGGTACCTTATTCTATCTGGTGATTCTCTTCAGTTGGATGATTTAAAGAGACTCTTATTATTGTCCATGAAAAATATCATTAATCTAATTCTCAGGATATTGGTGGAATTATATATATATATTTTATTGGTCTAATATTTCTAGTTAAAATACCATATCAAGGACCTTGATAATTTCTTAATCTCACTCTACTCCCTAAACTTAATTTTGAACCTCTTAATGTGTGTGTTTAGGTCACCTATAAGAATTTTCTTGACTTCATCATAATATATATAGGCATCGATATCAACCTAGAGAACATCAAGGCCATTACTAAAATTCATCCCATAAAAAACCTATTGGATTTATAGGGTCATCACGGAAAATTAACCAAAACATTCATATTTTTTAAAAGGTATTATAGAATGTGTACTCCCTTCTTGAGGATAATTCAGAAAGGAAACCTGTACTATTAGGACCTGGAATGTGATACCATTTATGAGGATATCAAGTAGTACCTACTACATCCTATAGTATTGATGCCCGCCATAATATAAATTCATCTAGTCCTCTACGTGACATCCTTGAAAATATCACCTAATGCCCTGTTATCCTATAAAAATGAATGTGTAGAAAACAGATTATAATATCTTAGTTTCATTCTCCTCATCACAAACACAAAGGACTCATTTTTTTAAAGATCTTCCTCATTCTTCTGTTTTTATTGAAGAAGTTTTAGTGTTATATTCAGTATCACTACTTACACGAGGTATCATAAGTGCATTTGGAAAATTATATTCTCAATTTCCTCGCATTGAAGGGATTATGGGAACACCAGACAATGATTCTCTATTAGATTAACATCCGATTCATTTTATAGAAGTTCACCACTAGGATGGAATTATAATATATCATGTCCCACCATTTGACCATTGGAGAACATCTCCTAGATGTTTATATCCTAGAGGAGGCTACCCTCTTAGTGGATCATTCCTAACTATGTTTGATAATTCATATTTATGGATCCTCCCGAATTCTGATAGGTCGAAGGCTCAACAACCTTGTTCTTAATAAGGTAGGTTTGGGGATCATTTTCATCACTATAGCTTATTTCATTCTTCTAAATTAACTATTGTTCTTAGAAAACTAAACCAAAAAATGAGGTAATGTATCGTTATCTCATTACTGGTCTTGAATTGAACCTCAAGATTGATTTCCCTCTCTTTCAGTTGAAGGGATACTTTGAACTACTCATCAAACAGATCAATAGTAACTAAGTCATCAAAAAAATAGAGTGTGCCCCAATTATATCAAACTGGTTAACTAATGGAATAATTCCATTACTATATTGAATTGAATCACCTTGATTAGTAATAGGACGGTCAATCAACCTCATTGGATAGTTTGTCCTTGTCCTATAAAACCTGATGGAAACACCCTTGTCATCCATGTGGCAATCAGAAGGTCATTTTTGCCACCAATTCAGATGATTATGATTGGAAATTTGTGAACAAATAGAATTATAGTACATATTTTATAGGACCCATATGTCATTACATGAAAAAGGAAATGATCAATTCATCCACTTCTTTCATCAGTTATCTTTAGAGTGGAATTCTCCCATCAAATTGGGTCAATCGTGACTGGATATATTGACTTAAAGTGTAGTTTACCATCTAGAGTGTTCCTATCCTTTGGCCAGCCCTCTAAAGACAATGTCTTGATGGAATTATCCTTCATTTCATTAAAGAAGGGGAGATCTCCTAGGTTATATAAGAATTCCATTACATGTCTTGTAGTGACCATTAGGTGGAATTGAAGCTCTCCCACTAGATTTAGTATTTTTCCTAATTATGTCCCACCATGGTCCACAACTACATCATGTTTTCAATGAGTTTTCATACATTCCATATTCCATCCAAATTTCTTCATCTACCACCAGATCTAACCTACACTACCATTTATTCTTTTCACATTTTTTGATAGTTACTTGATGTCTTGGGACCATACCCATCAGCGATGGCTTGCCCATGTGGGTTCATTTTTAACAAAATGAATTTATTATTAAAGTGGGAAGCAGTGATTCACCTGGTGGAATTTAAATCCTTGTCCATGATCAATTTCCTGATTCTCACATAATTCATCTATTTGGATTCCCTCATGCAATTATAACAAATAATAAAACCCACTTCTAGATTATCGAGATGAAAATGATTACAATCCAATAACAATATTTAGTCTAAATATACTTCTTAATACCATTCATAGATGATAAGAAAGAATTATGCATTCAAAAAAACAAACTCTAACATATTGATGAAAATAGTGTTCTAAAATAAGAATTTTTGGTCGAAAAGCTCCCCAATTCCACGTGGGACTATCATATAGTGAATCTGAATTCCAACATGGTGACACGATACTCCCTAGTGTATGGAACATAAGAATTATATCATATCTATTCACTCTGAATAGCTATCTTTGAAATGAAGTCACTATACCAAATTGAAAAAGTATTCTTAGCTACATTAAAATACCTCAGAGAGAACGTGGATTATGCCTTTCGTACTATCAAGAGGAAAAAGAACAAGATTTCCAAAGAAATAAACTAAAAGGTTCTCCTTCACTCCTTTCTCTAATATGACATGGTACTGGCACAATGAACGTTGACGATTCATGGAAATAATCCACTAAAATTGGATTCCAAATCAGAGGGTCCTTGGATCCTTCATAAATTAAATTTCAATGAGGTATACTATTTGATCAACATGGATGAAAATCATATAACACCCCCCACCAAATCCATGTTTCTCAAGAATTACATCACCAGAAGATATCAGGGTCTTTGTTGCACAACCTTGAAATATATTCATTTTTTTCTTTGAACAATGAACTTAATCTATTTTAAAGGGTCAGAGATTTATAACGTTAAAATAATTGAATCCTTAGATTCAAAGAAGTATTAACTTATGCAATTTTCATCCCTTATAGTCTGAGTTGTATGACTTTTAACTACAAATCCTGACATCCAAAACACATGATGTTAAACTACGATATATCCCAATATAAGTCCAAGATTACATGTATTTTGTGAATGAGATTACTTGAAATTTCATATCCCATACCAAACTGATATGGCCCATATGGTAATTATGAGATCTTCCAAAACCTAAAATCATTTTATGAGTATGGGATGACCCAAAACAACCATTGGATGTCTCAATTACCTCATTAGAGTGGATTAACCATAAATTCCATGTTATTATTAAATTTCCAACTATTTCATAATTACGTATGGATTCATTACCATCCATAGGGGAAATGTATCAACTAAGATAATCCTTTTATTTTTTTCTATCCAAAATATTATCAACCCTTCATCCCCTTGTCCCCATTTATAGTCTATGTATTTTGACCTTAAAATGTGTACTTCTCATATCATGGTGTCTATGTGGTTTACAAGGATCTTGGTCTCCTTTCACATTATGTAAAAACTTGTTCATTCCTTATAGACACCAATGTGGAAAATATCCTTATATTCTTAGAATCATGACAATAAATTATTTCCCACCTTCTCTATAGTCCCAACATTATGACCATAAACTATAGGTTGTTTTTTCTAGGAACATGTGTGGTACATGGTCCTGTATAACCTCTTTTCAGAATAGGTTATACAAACTTCATGCCTCGCATATTCCCTTGAAAAAAACAGTAACATAGTCCTAGGGTCATGATTTTAAACATTTTTCTATTATTCCAAGAATCATGATGTTAAAACATTTTCCATGGTCTATTTCATATGACTTAAACCATTATAAGAATCGCATTATGTTTTCCATGGACTACTTGGATCCTTCCACTTCAGTATTTAACTCTTTCTCACAACACAAACATCCTTGAATCCCCCACCCATGGTCCAACAGTTTTGACCCTAAAATGTTTCTATATTCCACTCAGTTGCATTTTTTTACTTCATCCCTAGTCTTTTAACAATCCTATTCCTCCACCCTCTTTATATAACTACATGTGCATTTGTTCCCATCCTCATTGTATATGTTGTGATTCGAAGACATTTTATATTTGACACCATCCAATGATTTAATAAAATGTAGTTGTTACATATGGTGATATCACTGAGAAATTCTTCTATATGCCTCAGTTTTAGGTATAAGACCCATTTATTTACCTTGACCAATATGAGATCCAAAATTCGTTCATAGCCGGATATGAGGATCAAAAATTTAGAAACCTTAATTTTAAATCCTTTCTTGATGTCCTTATCATATGTTATTAAACTGTATCCCTATCCATTATCAAACTATGAGGCATCTTTATGTGAGATGATTTACCTCATACAAAACTGGGATGAACCTTATGAAAAGTATGGGATGAACAAACACCAAAGTCCTTAGTAAAAGATATTAAACTATATAATTTCTCAATATAAATTTGGGATTCATCATATCATAATATGAGAAATTAATTATCCTCATTCGAGAGAGTTTCCACATATTTGAAGAAATATCCTACAACCCTACATTCTATAACTATGTGCTGTTTTATTTCTATCCTTATGGGATACGTATTTATTATTGGATATCTCATCCTTTTCCCATCATCCTTCATCAACTCACTATAGGTCCTTTACTTCCCTAATGTCATGATATATACTAAAGCTATGGTTTCTTATGATTTTTTTTGGATGAGGATACCTCCAACCATAATTTCACGTTTGGATATCATTCTTCATGTCCCAAAAACCTCCTTCAAAAACCTGTTCCATCATGGTTCATGCTCTAAAATAAAAAACTAGATGCTACCCTATTGGACACTAGGTTTCCAATTATGATAATTATAGGATGAACATCCCATAGGTATCCTTTGAGCTTGATGTTAAAATGTGATATTAGAACGTATAAAACATGTGTTCCTCTTAATGAGATATAATCTTACCTCATATAAAACTATCATACCTTATATGATATGTATGAGATGAAAGAAAAACTATCCCATATAAAACTAAGAGACATCCTAATGTGAGATGATCTAATATCCTTACTAGAGATAACGTCACTCCACCAGTGTTGGTGTCCCACCATTCTGTGTCTTAGAACTACATTTTTCTTCATTACCATTCTCATGGGATATGTATTTATGCACAAATCATTAATTTCATGAAAATAACTTACATTGAACCACATCAAGATCTTTCCCCAATGTGATAGGCTTGATTCTCACCTACCCATAAATTCATCAAATGTGTTCATGTTCAGGGAGATATATCTCCAATGGCCCCTAGTATTCACTCAATGACATTCCCCAATTCTTCTTCCCAAATTTTTTCTTTTTTTATTTGGATAGTTACCATCATCTATATATGAATAGGAACTATTACAGAATGGTCTCTTTCAACATTATGTCACCTACCTTATTAGGCCCGTTAGTTAAATTTAATTTGTCAAAAAAACAATGGATATTGTTTTTTGAACTCGGTTAATAGCCAATCCCTCATATGTCTTCTATATCATAAACTAATGTGGGTATTAAACCTGTGTATTGAAACTAGTGAATAGTTATTCCCCATCTTTCATATAGACCCCAATATTACTATCATGTTATTGAAATTTAAAATCTCCCAAATGGTAATTTTTCACTTCCACCCCTTGTAGTGTTCTTTCTTACAAGAAACATAGACTCCATATCACCCTTTGTTTCCCTCGCTATTAATGGCTTACTATGTATTAGTAATTGAGAGGTTATTTTTCTAAATCAATGTTGAGAATCATGAGATTCCAATTTTGTGACCTCTATGACCATAAAATGAGATCATGAATCTATATATCATGACTATAACCTGTATCCAATTCATTATAGTAACGTGTTGTGTGATGTTGAGCTTCCATGTCACTCTATTCCTGAAGATTTTGTAACTCCTCCACACTACACATGTTTATTTGAGATACTAGAAAAATAATTGAGATGTTAAACATTGTTAAATCTTCCTCAAATATTTTTTTTGGAGTTAGTTAGACACCTAGTAAACTCCTTTCACATCGAGTTACCTTCTTTGAGGTCATGAATGTTCCTCAGACACACACCACTCTACAGTCCAAGCCCTATGACATTAACCAAAACTATGTGCAAGTTATCCCAGAGATGATTTTTGTGGTGTTAGGAGGACACATAGGCCCTTCCATCCATATCGAGTAACCCTTTAAATATGACATGAAGACCTTCATGACACATAGTCTCATAGTCAATAAATTTTGAAGGTAATTTTTTATTCATTGGTTCCAACTCTATTAAAATAAACTAGAGGTCTCTAGTCTAAGACTCAGGAACATATACTATTTTATAACTTCCTGATATATTGTTAATGGCATAGTGCATCCTTTTTCCCTCCTTTAATGTCGAATTAAAACTCCATCATGTCATTACAAACACTTTAGGTTGCACATTGTATGAACTATTTGATCATAAACTATTATCCCATGGTCTAAACTCTATGAACATAAACTAAAATCCCATGGAAAAAATCTATGACCTTAAACTATGATCCCATGGACTGAACACTCTGACCATAAAATAGGAACCTAAGTAGAAGAATCATGATATTAAATTGAGTACCATTCCACTTGGAAATTTTTCTTGTTGATTTGGGTCCCTTATCTTTCCTTTCAAACCAGGTTTTTAATCCACCATGCTAGTTGAATTATTTTAGGATGGCCGTAATATTATCCAAACTCAATTACCTTAAACTAGGTGAAAGGGTCCCATAATAATGTTCTTAAAATGCACTCATTCTAGAAGACTACAAGTTATCGTTTTTAGTGGGTCCTCATAGTATCTTCATTCTTAATGGGTTACCTACCCCCTATGCCACACATAACCTCTTTGAGACACACATACCAATGGTCAAAGAATCAATAACTTGAACTATATATGACTAACCGCACATTATTTTCCTTGGTTCAAGGACGTATAAGACCCATTTTCATTATAGTCCCCATGATGGATTATCCAAATCGTGATAGCCTCTTATGACCTCCTCCACATTAGTAAGGTGGGAATTATTCATTTCGATTACACATCCAAAAAACATGATGTTAAATTGTGAGATACAACATCCCTATCATATAATGTTAAAGATTGTGTCCAAAATCTTTACATTATGATGCTAAAAAGGATTTACAACATCCTCATTGTTTGATGTTAAATTGTGTGTTCATCATCCTCAATACATGAGGTAAAACTATGAACCATCTTGTGATATTTCCTAATATTTAATTCCCTCTAGTTTTAGTAACCAACCACACCATGTACGTTCTTCCACAATCACTCATAATCCAAGATGATACTCCCCCATAGAAAAAATCTTTGAAATTTTTTCATTCTAACACACCTTCCTAGTGTTTTCAAATTCAAGGCTGGGTAGTTCTAAGAGGGTTCAACTACATTCAATAATTTAATCACTTCATTTATACACTTTGTGTGTATCTTTATTTAGATCATTATCCTTCTCCACATACAAATGTTACCCCCTTTATGGCATGGTCCCACGGAACATGAGATCACCTACCATCCTGGGAACAAAACATGGTGGGCTAGGGATGAAAATTGTAGATACATATCATGTTTCAAGCATGGTCAGTAGTCGAACCTTAATTATTTGTCCCCATATTTATGAAAAGGACAATGAATTTTATGTTTAAAACACAGTCAGTAGTTATCCTACATCACTATGCCACCACCTTTCCATTCTGGGTTTTGGGTGTCGTGATACACATTGTTCAATCCCCTTTGTTCAGGGATAGTTCAACACCCCTAGTGTTACCCCATACATAAACTATAATAATTTTAAAATCAGGTCATTTATTATTTGAGGCCTATTCACCTGAAATACCCTATCTTATCTTGAACACTCATGGTGTTGAGTTAGAAAATGTAGACACAAAGTGATGTAACATTGTCTAAAACACTCATATAAATGATCTATCACTTTTTCAATGATTTTATCAAACTATGATTATGACCCACATTATCATAGAGAATTTTTGGTGGTTTACTAATAAATATGGTTGATGTGACCTAATAAAAAAAATAATTCAATGAATGTGAGAATGTTTTATATGATGAAAATTCAACAGTTGGCAATGGTCATCCACACACAGGGGCCTCTCTTAAGTCCTAGAAAAAATAAACCTACAACACCACCATGTTGATAAAGTGCCCATGTCCTTCCATCATTTTGTGCATGGAATCCAAGCACTACTATGAACTCATGATCATTACTTCATCCTCTTCAACAATAGTAAAAAGAAATTCAACCCTGATCTACACTCGTTATTTCATTTAAAGGTAATCATCTATATGTGATACCACCTATATCACTTGATTGTCATTTCCAACTAAAAGATCCTTCAATTTTATGATAACCTAGATTAGATAATTAACGAAGGATATGTGCTCAACAAATTCTCCAAAATATGTTAATTTTATTGATGAAAATCCTAGAGCATTTTGGTGCTATAATTTTTATCCTTATTTATGGGAATATATGAATGTTGGAACTCTGAATGCACCCATAGGGAATATTAATCAAGGACCATTTCATGGAGAGGATGAGCATCCACCACTTCGATGACCAGGTTTAGTAACCAGTGGTGATAGGTCCCCATTCGACTCACTAGGTATAGATCAGGTGTGTGGATGTTGAAAAAATGCTTTCTATTACCTAACCTATGTCGGATAGTGTAATTATCATTATAAATGTTTGTCCTGGATTCTTCTATCTCATTTTGTGGTGTGGGAACACATTCAAGGAACCCAGAAGGACAACAACTATTGGCTTCACCTCTATATTTTTTTCATTCTTTTCATGAACCATGTAAAAAAGATAAACCATCATTATCATTACCTTTTCAACATCAATATATTTAACGACCCCAAGATTTGACCTTCCTGAAGAATCACTAGCAACAATAATAGGATTCTGTATAGGGACAAAGGTTGTCCCGGCTTGTATGGTTGTCACCTCGAGATCTCTGAAAACTGTCTCGAATGGTTCCATAGATTCCCCATCCATAGATACATTTTTAGAGCTCGGTCACTTCAGTATTTCTTGAAAAAATACAACATCAATCAATTTTATTAGTAATTAAATGATGGGATAATATGGATCATGTAATATTGAATGACTTATAATGGCCGAGCGTTGGGTGATTCTTGGTCTCCGAGTCTGGAAAGGGATTTAAACCACATGATACCTCTTGATTATATTCTGCACTTAAGTATCCATCATGATAACCCCATTCCATGATTGAGTATGGGATGCATTAGAATAAAGATATTGATGAAAACGAACATTGAATTTTTAAAAATACCAAGGTAGATTGATATTATACCGTACATTAAGACAGAGGGCTCTCGATAATCAGTCTCCCCTTGCAATATGATTTGAATGTTGTCGACACCACTACCGGGTTTCTAGGGTGTGATCCCCCTTTTATGACAAGGATGACATAAGTCTCTAAAGTCTCTACTCCATCCAAATTAGTGGCCAACTAGTTTCATAAACCTCGGGAACATGCACAAGGGTAGGCTCCTCGATAGAAAATAGAGCACCCTCATAAACTCTAATAGGGATCCCTTTTTTAATTGAATCATTATACATTAGAATAATAATTTCATTCAAAGCCTGTAGATAAGAAGATTTAAAAGACATTAACAGAAAACTAAGTTAACAGGATGAACTCAAGTATCTTCTCTAGGTGAAAATCATCTTGGGAGTGATCTTGCCACTCTCACGAGGACTCTCATACTCTATAGCAGGCCCCTTGGATTCTCTATCACCTTAACCTAGTGTGTCATCCCCAGTAGATTGCTCAATTAATTTTTCAGCCAATGTGGTCTCCTCATGATCAATATCTCCACCGAAAATCACTTATAGTGGGACATAAGGATGATCAGATGTAACATGCTGATTAAATAAGGAATATATTATTTTGATGATCTAGAACATCTAGTTGAAGTTCCCCATGGAAGTGATAAGATAATTCCCCACCTCTAGCCACTCAATACCATCATAGGTCTAAATCTTTCAGTACTCCCCTTACATCTGGTTAATACTCATCATTCCCTATTAAAACCAAAGTTTAGTTAATGTATTGTCCATGGTTTGATCTAGAAGATGATTTAGTTCCTTTACATGGGCCTTCCTATCCCTATTGTTTCCAAACTAATATCACCATAATTTCTACCAAAACCTATTCTAATGAAGGGAATCCCCTCCAGGATATAGGGCGAAATAGCTCTTTTCACCACCTGCACTCCAGCATCATCATGAGATTCCATCAACACCTGGCTAGCCCCAAAGATAGACTCTCACCATTTTTCGTTTTCATTGGAAAAATTATTATTGTAATGATCACCCTCATGAACATTCATAGAATTGTACACATATAATCTTCTACACATGTACCATCATAATCTTGATATAGTCTATTGTTGATGTTATCCCACTGTTGCATGATTTTCTCCCCTGGAAATCTTTTTCGAATATCACCAAAATTAAAGAATGATATAGGGAAGATGCCCCTCACAATCTACTATGTAGATTATCCTCGACATCTTCAACATGAATTCAATCTTTTGCTAAAACCAAGATAATGTGTGTGGATTTAAATAAGAGTTTTTATTTATTTTGGCCACCAAAACACCACCATCTAGTACAACAGAGTGTGAAACACAGTTTCACGGCGCAAACCAAGAGCTATGTGACCACACAAAAATGATCCACTCTATTATGTGATTCCCAAGAACCTAAAATTGCAGTCCCCAATCAGTTTTGATTCTGAGCATGGGGGATTTCACAGTGAAAAAATCTAATCATGGACACCAAATGGGCAGTTTTGGATGAGTTGAATGTACCACACACCCAAAATGAACATTTTGGGAGTTAGTGAGTATGTTAAATAAAAAAATGCAATGGAGTCTTGAAAATATGTTTTTTATGCATGAGTGGATTTCATGCCAAAGGAGATATGTAATTTCCTTGATACTTTGAATTACAATGATGCACCCAAGGCCCTTTCATACAAGAAATAATTGTTTTGTGAAAACCCATCATGAAACATTTTCATTAATTGTAAATGGAAATGTAAAACAACAATTTATTTCTTAAACAAGATAAAATGACAAAGGAAAGATAAGTGAGAAACCCGATTCTATTCCTAAGATTTTGCATGAAAATAGATAAGGATTTTGGTTATAAATAGAATCTCACCCCCCACACTTGATGATACTCTTAGAAATATGAAGTGGTTCTCTACTTCAAAAAACAACCTCTCTTACATGACATCATGAAACAACAAAGATAGTGAGCCCTCAAATTAGATCACTTGAACGATAAACCTCTTTCAGTGCCATAGATGACATGGTGTGTGGTAGAGTGATCCTCACACAAATACGTTTATGGCTTGTCAAGTTCAAATAAAAGGATGTTTCCATATCTCAAATATTAATATTGAATCTATATTCTTTCATTCTAATAGATACACATTCTTGTAAAAATATTAATTTCAATAGAAAAAAGTTGTTCACAAAAACTTCCCAGTCCCCTACCTAACATTCCATGTTCCTATAGTGAATCCATTATCCTACATGTTTCTCTTAATAATAGGTACACTAATGGGAATTTGTCCTTAGAATGCGAACTCTAACATTAGAGCAGCATGATTTCCACTCCACTATGGGATTTCCACTACCATGTCTCAAACAAAGGTGCATGAATGATGGTCATCTAATTACTAGTGGTTTAATATTCAATGAAAAATACACACCAGTCTCAGTAGGGATTTGTTTTGAATCGTTCTCTCAACATTACATAATCACCCTCAAGGATTGAACCCTTCCTCTATGTCTGATCTCTTAAAGTAAACCTTCCTATCACCATGTCATAATCCTATAATGTTAAATTACATGGAAATGTTCTAATAAAATGACATAAAACATTATCCTTACCTGATGTGATGATCACATGATACACCATTTATAACTATCATGTGATTCCACCCTATCCCCCACCATGGGGGTATGAGATACCCACAGAAGGTAGATTTCATGCATAATCCACACACCATACTTCTTCAATTATCCTTTTTTGGCATGATGATTCTTACCTAATTATGTTAAACAACATGGATATGTCATGTAACATGAACATAATCATCATCACATAACTATGTGTGGTTTTATCATTAACTTCTAATAATTTTACTATGTATTCCTCCTTGAATTTAATTCCTAAAAAGAATCAAATCTATGTGTGACATCTTCAACCATTGTTACACATTCAACCATAGATCAATATCAATTGGACATTATGATCCTTCACCATGAGACACTAAAACTATAAGACCAACTACTTCACATGGGTGTGACATATTCCTTCCTAAGGACACACTCAACTATGGATCTATATAAATAAGACATCAATATCTATATCTATGAATGTTAATCCTTCAATAAAGACCTCTTCAGCTGAGTGTGACACCTTCCCTCCTAGAGACACACTCAACCATTGATCCATATCAATACGAAATTTGATCCATCTTTATCACAAGTAAATCCTTCGAAACTCTCCCCTTCACATGAGTGTTATATCTTCCATCCTATGGAAACAATCAACAATTGATCTATCTAAATTAGATATTTTGATCCATCTCTCTGATATGTAAAACCCAATGGACACATCCCTTTTCTTGAGTGTGACATCATCCTAGCTACAGACACAATCAACCAACAATTTGTATCAACATGATGTTCTGACCTACCTCTGTGGGTTGTTAAATCTACAGGACACAAACCAACACCTAAGTGTTACATTCTCCCACCTAACGACACACATAACCACTGATATATCTCAATAGAATTTTATGACCTGTCACTGTGAGATGTGAGACCAGTGGGATACACCCCTTCATCCAAGTGTTACATATTTCCTCCTAGGGACCCACACAATCCTCATTCTGTCTCAATAAAATGTGATTTTCTATCTTCAAAAGACATTAAACCTACGATAAACACCCATTCTCTAGACTGTGAAATCTTCCCTCATAAGAACACACTCTACCATTATTCTATCTTATTAGGACATATTAATCTATCTTCATGTGACGTTAAGCGAATGGGATAAATGTTATCACCCATGTGTGAAATATTTCCACGTAGAGACACACTAAACCATCGATATGTCTCAATATCATGTTACAGTACTTCTCTATGATATTTTAAACAAGCGAGACACAAACCATCACTCGAATGTGACATCTTTTCTCATAAAACATAGTCAACAGTCGATCTATAGCAATATAATGTTCTAAAAAATAACGACGAGACATGAAACCTCTAGGAAAAACCCCTTCACCTAAGTGTGAAATCTTCCCTCTAAGGGAAACAATCAATAATTAATCTATCTCAGTCAAATGTTCTGATATTCCATTATGAGATGTTAAGCCTTTGGGACAAACCCCTTCACCTGAGTGTGAAATAATCCCCCCTAATGATACACTCATTCATCGATGCATCTCAATAGGTTATTCAAATCTACATATATGGTATGTTATACATGTAGGACACACCCCTTCACCTGAGTGTCACATCTTCCCTCATAGGGACACACTATATCATTGATCCATCTCAGTCTGATTATCTGAACTATCTCTATGGGATATTAAACTTTTGGGAAACATCCCTTCACCATAGTGTGACATATTCCTTGCAAGGGACATAGTCAACAATTAATATATCTTAAGAGGATATTATTATCCATATTTATAAGATGTTAATCTAGTAGGACACCCCCATTTACTAGATAATGACATGTTTCTTTCCAAGGGACTTTCTCAACCAAAGATCCATCTCATTTGGAAATTATGATGCATCTCTATGAGGTGTTAAACCTACGAGACACACACCTTCACAAAAGTATGGCATCTTTCCTCCTAGGGACACAATCAACTATATATCTATCTCAATGAAACATATTGATTCATCACCATGGGATGTTAAAGTTATAGAACACACCCCTTTACCCATTTGTGACATATTCCCAACCAAGAAAATCGACCATTGATCTATCTTAATGATATATTATGATCTGTCTGTGGGAGATATTAAACATTTGGGACACATCCCTTCACCGGAGTGTGATATATTCCTTCCTAGTAATGAACTAAACCATATGTCTATCTCAAAAAGATATCATATCCTCTCTTTGTAAGACATTAAACATACACACATTATATCACTAAAAGAAATTAAACCATTGTCCAATCTATTCAAAAAATACTTTAATCATATTATAATATCCACAAGACATTTAACTAAGGTACTAAACTAGAATCTATACCCCTTTAAATAAATATGTGACTCTTGAGGTATAAATCCTCAAAATACTTTCACCCTAGCATTAATTACCACATGATAGACACAAAATGCATTGGGTTCCATCCCCAAAATTCCTCATATAATATTTCCTCTAAAAGAGGAATATTTATTGGTTCCCAATATATCGAAGGTTCATACATGCCTTGAAATTCTCAATGGGGAAAATTACTCTTACTATTGGTTGCTTCTCATTTGAGACAAAAGTTGGAGAATTAACATGCATCCACTTTGAGATGATACTAGGAATGAGTTCCATGAAAATAAATTGATCTTTTAGTGTGACTCATATTATGCAAGGGGCTCCAATAAAGAATATATGGAATGAGGAACTAATATCCCATCATACCATTTTGATAAAGAAAATGTCATTATAGATGAATTTGATGAATGGAGACAGCCTTACGAATATCGGAATGTGGGAAAATAGAATCCATGCACATGATGCACTTATAGCACCCTGAAAAAAAAAAGAATCAGAAATAATGGAATATGATATATGATATCGAATTCCATGATTTGGTTTCCTAATATAATATTTGATATTATAGTACGTGATACGATATGAATCTTTGATCTTCCACTAAGCTGTAATGTATGATGTTATAAGTTATAGTGAATGATAGTGTTTATTAGAAGCCATATAACAAAGCCTCGTATCTTTTGGAAAATATGAAACTGACCGTAAAGTATGAATCTACACATTGTTAAAGTTGAATCACATATATAGAGTTCTTTCATAATTTATGATAGGTAACTGTGAAGATCCGGTTTATTGAATATCACAAATCATCAAGTATGATATAGAAAAAGGGATTTTATTTTTCTAATTTTAAATTATGAATTGAATTATATAACTTTTAAACTGATTATAATTATGGTAAAAATATAATTCTGGGAATTTATTTAATTTATAATGTTTTAATTAATTAATTATAAGAAGGTTATAACTTATTTATTAATTTTGATTATTAAATGTTAAATTTATATCCATGAAATTAAATATTAATATAAAATAACTCCAAAGTCATACAAAATCATTATTAAATTGGATTTAAATTTTTTATATAAAAATCAAAAGGGTAATTTATAATATATTGATAATTTAGAAAATAATTATATTTTTAAATAAGTTTTAGTTAATATTATGTTTATTTCAAATAAAAAGGATTTATTTTTGAAATAATTTAAGAAATATAAAAAAGATTAAGATATTTTATATAATCATTAGTCAAATATTATTAAATATTTGATGATTTGATTACAAAAATCGTTTACATAATTGAATTGGAATGAAAAATGATTATAATTAATTTAATATAATATATTTATGTAAATTTCATATTAAATCATAATATTAAATAATTTAATATGGGAACAAATATAATTGGATTTATTTATTTTAAATAGGTGATTTATATAACTGAAGTATAATTTATAAATTGTTTATAATTTTTTAATTTTTCAGAAGCTAATAAATAGTTCATCCTCAGTCTTAATATATTAATTTTTCATTTATTTATTTAATTATTTGTTTTATATACAAATATTATTTATATATTTTGAATTAATGAATGTTTTAGTTTAAATTTCTAAAATAATTTTATAAATTATCATATATGCATATAAGGTATTAAATGATAGGTGAAACGTTTGTCACAATTTGATTAAATTTTCAGATTTATAATCCTACTAACTACTATAGAAGCATAAAGTATGATCAAACTGTAAAGAGAATATGTGTAGACACTAGGAATATAATCTATGAATAATGTTCAAGAAGAAAAGTTCATTTATGATATTAACAATTAATATGTCTACAAAGTAAAAAACTATTTAAAAATGATTAATTAAAACTAGTAAAAATATCTAACTAAACCAAAATAAGAAGTAGAAGGAAAAGGAAAAGGTGAAGTGTTATAGTTTTGATGTCCATTTAGATGCATTAAATAAAAATTATTTAATTTCAATATCTAATTATTTATTTATTAAATTATCATCACCTCTATATTTAATGAAAATACTATCTTGTATAATTCTCTATAGATAGATAGTATCGTAATTTTCAAATAAAATTATTGTTCATTTCATTCTTTTTACTAATTATAAATTTTATTTTCATTATTTCCCTAAACATATTTGTGAAATAAAATGAATTGTTTCTCACAAAATCAAAGTACCTACCTGAATTGGGTTCACCTACAAGAGATTACTAATTAGGTTTCAATCATGCATGATTGAATGGGAACACAAACAAAATATTAATTTTCCAATTAATATACTTATTTATTAGGAAATCTATCACGTGTGACGTATGATTCTCTCACACACATGAAAAAATTCAAAACCAATAAATTCTTCAACGATCTCCTTCTCATGATCACTTATAAGGTATCCCTAAAATGGGGACCAAATAAAATGTATATACTCTATATGATAATTAATTCATGTACAGAAAAAATTTAATTAAATAAAAATCCATTTAAAAATTAAATTTTAAAGGAAATGGAAAATGGAAATAAAATAATTTTTTGTTACACTGTCATGTTTGTAAACTCAAAAAAGTTAAAACTAGATCAAATTCACACAAAAAACACATAAAATAAATATGTGAAGGTATCACTATGCTTATGTCAATGCGAATATCACTACAGACGGCCTATGATGATCTCACAACAGTAATCATTGATCCACTTCATGGATTCACTAGGGCCACACCTAAATGACCCCTACACAATAGGGATGGAGGAGGTTCATGTAGATGGCATCAATGAAGTTCCACTATTTCTCAAGGTGGAGGATAGTGTGAGGGTTTTGCTGTTTTGAGATGAGGGAGGTGTTTGATCATCATGTGTTTCAGCACTATCTAGTCCGCACCGGTGGGAGGAGGGAGGAAAACATAAGAGAGTCCACTAGTGTATGTGTTCTATCAGTATAGTAGGGAGAATCATTGGTTATTGCACACTGGTGTAGTGCATCACATTGGGATTGTTGTGTATATAGGATAAGTGGATGGGGGTGTGGAGGGGTGGGGAAAGAAGGGGTAGGGGAGGGATGTAGTGGGCCGAGAAGGTGGGAAGAGATGGGGCAGCTGGAGGGGAAGGGGTAGGGGAGGGGAGGGGGAGGGGATGGGGGTATGGGGATGTTGGATAGAGAATGGGGAAAGGGGTATTATTCAGTCCCTACACGTATATATAAAGATTCCATCAAATCAAATATATAGAAAAATGCAAGCATAATAATAATGATGATGAAAATAAAAATTCTAATAATAATAATAGATTTTTAATAAAAAAAAATCATCAAATCAGACTAATATTATAAAATATACATAAATTAGTATACCTCTCTAATTAAATGATAAATTTATATATATGTATATATATAATTAGTTATATTAATATAAGACAATTTGTAATTAGAAAATATTATTGAATATATACGTAAGGAATGTACTTCTAGTAATACTAATATAATATAATAATAACCTAAAAATATGGATAAAAATGTATTTAATACTACTAAAAAATATAATTATATACAATAATATACATGATACTAATATAAAACCTTAATATAGATAATAAAAATATTAAGAAACTAATAAAAAACTAAAATAATCAAAACAATAAACAATAATATTGTGTAAAATAAATATATACAATTAATATGGACTAATAAAATACAAAAATAATTATATTAGTATATACATAGACTATAAATTATCATAATATTATAATTACTAGGAAACTAAAAAATAAACATAAAAATGATAATAGTAGTTAGATAACTAATAATAACTAAATAAGAAAATAATTAAGAATACAAGATAAATATATGTACATCAAATCCCCCCAGATAAACTTCTTCACTCATTATCAATACAATCAAAAATAATAAACAACTTCGCACTTATAGAATGAAAAGATCGAAAATTTATCTTGAGAAAACTACAATCCCTTTTACCCATAAAATATCATGCTTCATTTAAAATTAAAATTTTCAAAAAAAAAACTAATTATCTTCCACTCGTAGTCCTTTCAAAACAAATGTCTACACTCATTCATCATCTGACCTACCTCCTCATCAATCTTATCACGCATAAAATTTGTCCAATGTTTTTCTCAATTATCATACATGTGAATTCTATTCATTGGATTTCCATGAATTTCAATATATCCACTAGTGGAAATAGAAATAATTAACCAATATCTTGGGATTTAAATTTTGATCAAATGTCTCTAAGGCTACATGATGGTGTGTTATAAAAAACACAACAATTTTTGGAAAAAAATGGGTTAAATATCAAAATAAATACATGATATATTTCAATATACATTTCTCTCTCAAATTATCACTCACCCACAATTAAAACGTTTCTTATCTCCAAACATATGAAAAATATAATTCCCCCCTCAAGTAAATAATTTCTATTAGGAACACAACTCACACAACTAATATGGGAAGAAGAAAAAATTTAATATCAAATACAAACCCCATGAAATATGTATAAGACAAAATTCTAAAGGAAAGGTACACAAGTTGTGTGTATGTTATTGTGTATCAGTTAAAGTACTTCATACTGAAAACTCTCTAGATCATAGATTAATGAGTCATAGTATTTAAAGGTACTCCAAAAGGTGAGGTTTACCACTTATTGGCCACATATGTACTCACTATTGAAACAAAAAAGATTCTACATTCCCATAAATAATACATTTAATGAATGCGGATACTATAAAATATAACATATATACTCATGAAGGTATAATATTGATCCATATGTATCAAATAAATAATTATCGCTCAAATGACCCACTGTATGAACGAATCTCTCCCCCACACATAGATTTAAATTTATCATGAAAACAGTCAATAAATGTTTGGAGAAGTGTCTCAATTGTGGGATCATTTTTAATGGAATATTCATATATTTTAAGGGATAAAAAATGGATAATGTGTACAGGAGTCTCATTGGGTCAAATTTGATGAATAAATCAAACCAATTCCGTTTTCATTTCAATGAAAGATCCAAAATTCATATCACATTGATGTAAAACCATGGAAACTTCTAGAAGGCATAACATTTAAAATATTTTATCTAGAAAAAAATAAATATGAGATGATGTAAAAATGGGCCAGAATCTTCATGGGTATGGAAATAATATGTTTTCTATCAAAGATGTGTTTTTTTAAAAATAAGTGACTCAAAAATATACTTGTTTAAAAAATTTGAATCATGTAATAACATATGTAATCACACAAAACTAGTTATCATGGATAAAGGTATTGCAAGTATTTATAATGCACTCAAACTTCCCAAGCATACAATTAGTTTTTTCCAAGCTGTGTCATTACACAAAATTATCTGTTTTCATGTGCGCTAAATATATTATAATAACGGTAGTTTTTTTTCAATTTTAAAATTTTTTATATGTTGAGGTCATTGTAAGTAGTGTTTCTATAATAGTATAATTATTAAAAAATGAAACACTTGCTTGTGTAAGACCATATAGACACCAAAAGGATGTTGTATCTGATGAAAGTGCCTAAATGATATACATGAAACATCTACACATATAAAACACATAACCACATAATTTAAAATAATTCACACCATAATCAAAATCATATATATAATAAAAATATGAATGATTAGTTCAAATCCATTTCAATTCCAATGGAAAACAGATTACGGAAAATGCATGCCATTTTATCGTGTAAAAATGAATTGAAAATAAATATAGCAAAGGGAAAACATAAAATGATGGGTTTCCTCCAATTGAGAACTAAATTTACTTCTTCATTATCAAGACATTAATGAAACCCCTCCCGAATGGAACATAAATTTATTTCATGAATGTGATTCTTATTTAGTAGAAGCGTGAAATCTATTCATCGAAAATATAATTATACTATAAGTTCCACCATATATCAATGGAATATTGTTTTTATAATGGGTTTTTGTAATGAAATTAATATATAGAAACTCAAAAGGGAATTAATTTACTTCATATGAATAAAACATCAAAAAATTATTAATGTTTGTGAAAATGAAATCATAGTGAAGATCAAGAATAATAAATTTTTGAACATTCAAAGGATAATAAATGACCTTTCAAAAATCATTTACTTGTTAGATTATATCCATCACATCCTTGATTTCATTATTTGGGTTGATGATGTTTCCTAATAAATTTTCACTATTTACCACTAATAGAGGTAATTCCACTAGATTCCAACTAAAATCATGCTCCAAAGATTCATTTATTGTACTATGGTCAATGATATTTCTTCCATATATTGGTATTTTAAGGGAATCGTTTTTAACCCCATTTCATAAAAAATTGGGGAAGGATTAATTATATTAGGTGGCTCTATTATGTTATGAAAGACATTTTTTTTCAAAAATTCTATCTATACTTCCCCCATTATATTTTCCCATTGGAACATGTTTCACCATGGACTCAAGATCCTTTAGGAAATCCCATTCTTCCATTATTTCTATAAAATTATATCTTATACGTACAACCAACACTATAAGATTTTATAAATCTACAAATATTTCAGATATCCGTATTTTATAATAAATTTCGTACTCATAACTATTTTCAGGAAGAGGTGATTCAATGTCATTTGATGTGATGTTCTATTATATGTGGAAATACAAGGTGTCTTGGTTCAATTCTGACTTCATCATAGTAAATAAGGGTCCCATTTCAACTTCCACTTCATCCTCAAAAGGATTATTTTAGTATAAATTAAAAGTTTCTTGTCAATTTTTGATGGATGGGTCGTGTACTCGCAGAAGAGGGGCATAAAATCCCATTTTTTGAGGGACCATTATGTTCAATAGTGTGGGAAACAAAGATTCCATATTATTGAAATGTGATTATGTTGGAATAATTAAATTATGATGGATTTGAGCCATAAATACTATGATATGAAGGTGTATCAATCACATTATCATAATCGGGTAATGGATGTGGTGTTAATGGAACCTCGGCTGCACTTTCCTAAAAATAATTGTTCCCATTATATCATCAAGTGTTAGCGAGGTGAATAGATCAAAAAGATGATTTATTCAATTTCCAAAATTACTTAATTTATTTGGTAGATCTTTTCCAGAATGAACCATTTCTTTACTTTCTTATAGATGATTAATCCTCCAAATTGTCTCAATGATAATATAAACCAACATGCACCAAATTATTGAATCATTTGTTTCGAATGAGTTATTAAGTTATAAATTATTAGGAAATAATATACTTTAAAAATATCAAATTGTGAGTTAGAACATGAAGTAGAATGTGTTGAAGGATTCTCACATGGATCGTGACATTAACATGAATAAAAATAATTACAAAAAAAGATTTTCTAGAGTTCTCATGCTTGTAGAATCATTAGGAATTATACCATGATCTATAGTTGTGTGGGGATGTTATTGATTATAGATTTATGATGTTGACAATACCATTTATAAATTCTAGGTGTCTTGAAATCACCTATAAAAAATTCCAAATGTTTTAAAATGAATATTTTTTAATTTTTTTATTTTACTTTAGTTTTTTAGGTTTTAACTAAATCTCTCTTTTAAGGTAACTCTTAATGACATTATTTTCTATAAAAATAGTGCACGAAATTTGTCACACATGTCACAACACATGAAAATGTGTATATATATATAACATTACAAATAAATATAGAAGTAACAAGAATGGTCAAACCATATAGATTATGTATGTATACACTAGGAATATCCTCTTGGAAGAATGTTCAAGTCAATATGTTCATTAACATGATTATGATTTTAAAATTTGATAAAGTGAACAACATTTCAAAAATAATTAATTTAATTAACTAAAACTATCTATGTTAACCAAACTAATAAATGGAATAAAATGGATGACTTAGAATTGTGCATGTTGTAACATTTTTTTAGGTGCATGAAAAGAAAATTATTTAATTCGCACTTCAAAATATTAATTAATTTGATTATCAATGATTCCATATTTAATCATAATACCATGGGGTATTTTTTTATAATGATATATTTTATTCCAATTTTCAAACAAATTATCATTCATTTCATTCTTCATCCAAATGAATAATTTGTATGACATCATAGCATAGAATTACTTGGTGAAATACAAAAATACATGTCTCACAAATTTGAAGTATCTACCATCATTGGGTTCACTCACATGAGAATACATATTTAGTATATCGAATTCCATTTAGAAGGGTAATGCACTGGAAATATTATGTTTCCAATTAATATATTCATTTATTTATAATTCACTCACATGTGACATACAATTCTCTCACGAACGCAACCAAATTTCATAAAAAAAATATTCAATGATATCTATCCCAAGATAACTTATTAGGTATCACATGAATGAGAACCAAAAAATATGTACTGATTGAAAATTATAATCATTTCAAGTGAAGATATAGTTTAATTAAATAAGCATCCAATTATAAAATTACATTAAAAACAAACAAACATGGAAATAAAATAAGACATGCATACACCGTTGGGTTTTCCAAATCCAACACATGACAACTAGCCCAACATCACTCAAACATGAAAAATAAAAAAAATAAGATAAGTTATCACTGAGGTTGTGTTGGAATGAATATCTCTATAATTTTCCTTAGTTGATCTCAAAATAAAAAACATCACAATGCTTTGTGAAGTCCTGGGCACCCCCCAAAAACCACCCCTGCACACCCATAATGGATTATTTCGGAGTATATGATGTTGGTGGTGGAATACGTTAATGAAAGAGGAAGGCAAGAATTTGGAGTTCAATTATGTGATATGAGGGATGCATGTGGTTTTCTGGTGTGTTCCTATAGGATGGAGGGAAGTGGTATAAATACCCCTAGTGGATGGGTTGGGTCGCTACAACCAGGTGTTCCAGTGGTTTTTGTGTGCTGGAGTGGTGTGTGGTTATGGGTTTTTTAAGTTATTAGGATAAGGGGATGGGTAGATCAACATGGTGATAAGGGGGAGGGGTTTGGTAGGGTGAGAAGGGGAGGGTAGGGGGTGCCGAGAGGGGAATGGGGGTGAGCAGAGGGGAATTGGAGAAGGGAGGAGGGGAGGAGGTGGTAGAGGGGAAGGTGGATGGGTGGCAGGGGTCATTGGTGAGAGAACAAAGAAAGGGAGAGTGGCCCAAATTATGTTTTCAGACCCTGATCATACAGATGAATATCCCTACCAATCAAATATGTATATAAACGATAGATCTTTAATAATAACAATGAAAGTAATAGAATGTTCTTAATATTAATAATAAAATTATAATATAAACAATAATAATAAAATTTGAATTATATTGTAATATACACATAAATTATACAAATTTTGTATTGATAAGATAAATTTATATGCAAATATATGTTAATATAATTACTAATATTAATATAAGGAAATTAATACTTAGATAAAATTATTCACTATAGACATAATAAAAATACTACTATTAATATTAATATAATGTAATAATAGAATGAAATTATGAATACTAATATTATTATTACTATCAATATATATAATGATCTACAATACAATATATAATTAAAATATAAAATACTAATATAGATAAAAAAAATATTAAAAACCTAATTCAAAATAAAAATTAGCGAATCTAGTCATAATAAAATTGTCTTAATTATAATATATAAAATTTGTATAAACTAAAGAAATACAAAATTACTAATATTATTATAAAAATTATGTAATGATTATTAAAATATAAAAAAAAACATAAAAACTACAAATTCAACCTAAAACTCGAATAGAGGTTTGAAAAATAACTAAACCAAAATTAGGAAGTTATTAAAAATAAAAACGAAATCCATATACATCAGTAGTTTTGAAAATTAATTTAGTTTTTTACTCCCTTAAATATTTGTTTTATTGGCATATAATCTAAATTTTAAAGGTTTATTATTTCTTATATATATTATATATTATAATTTTTATTAAATTATTGTCCCTCTTGAGTAACATATTCTTGGGTAAAGGGAAATTCAGCCAGACTGCTCATAATATTAGAGTCTTATCCCTTGCCTCAAAATGTAGGGATTTCTTATCTGCAACTCCTTGATTAATTCTGTTCAAATGTTTTATTTCAAATGAATATATTATTTACAATAAAAAGGATTCATATAATTTTTCATTTGATTCATCTGGATATGTATGAATATAGTTATCTTTTTATTTTCGTTAGTATCATAATCTATTATTTGTGTAAAGAGTTACACAATAATATTTATTGAACATGTCTAATTCTCGGATAGAATATAATTCCAACCTAAATTAGTAATTTCATGAATAAATAATAGAGGAATCTGTGAGATAATATTGTGATACAAATCCCTTAAAATATTTTCATGTTCTTTTCAAATAAACCACTTTTTAGGACCTCAATCATCGGACCATGTATTTCATTCTAAATATTGGTGTCCTTGGATTATATTTTACGTGCCTATGGAATTGTATAAGGATTTTAAATGTTTTAAAAAACATTTTTCAAGAATTTAAAAGGGTTGATAATGTTTGATAATGTTATTGTAGATGAATTAAAATGGTTGAGGTTTCTTATAGATGATTTTAGATGGATTGTGATGGATAGGAAAAGATACCCAACTCATATGTAATATCATGCTGCAAAAAAAAATTGAAAATAAATTTTGTATATTATCTCTAATAATAATTATTAAAATAAAATGAGTATATAAAATGATATATAACCACTAACTCGTGATTTTAAATATCTTTTTGACAATACTTATGATGTTATTCTGAGATCTCATAGAGATATGTAAGATATATTTGATCCTATTTAACAAAAACTAAACGAAAAGAAAACATCTCGTTGTTGATAAGTAATATCTCACAAAGATAATAAGTTCTTTTGGTTGGTAAAAATATTAATTATTTTATATAGAAGGTAAATTTAGGGGTACATATATATAATATAACTCTCGAATAATATTAATTTGTATATAAAATTTAATATTTAAAGAATAAAATTGATAAGATTTTAGATGTTCTATATGATAAGACTTTAAATGTCATAATGTTATAGAATAGATGAATTATTTAATATGAATTCAATTTTTGTGATTAATTCATCATTAATTTTGAGGATAATTATGAATAGATATGAGAATAATACTCCATCATAAACTGAAACCATTAACTATAACAATACATTTCTATGTAGAAGTGTAAAAGAATATGCACTAATGATATGAATTCAATTAATAATAAAATTATATATTTGAGGATTATTAAAAAATAAATAATTTAGAAATTCTTTTCATGATATTTAAAGAATTTAAAATACATATATTTTTATATATTTCTTAATATTACTATTCATATACTTTCTTGAAAATATATGACATGTTTCAAATGTGGCAGTAATAATCATGAGGATGAATAGATTACAATATATCTAATATCAAAAAATTATAATGTGATTAAAGAGAGTTTAGTAAGAAGTATAAGAATAGAATAATTATGATTATATTAAGTTACATGATGTTTCCCTTGAAAATAAATAATACTGATGAATAAGAAGAGAAATCAGTATGTAAGACTAATGGTCTATTTCTAATCCTAGATATTTGTACATTATTGTTCTTAAAGAGGAGGCTTGGATTAATTATAAATATTTTGAATGATTGAAATAAGATATTTTATTTTGTGTTGAAGTATCCTAAAAAATGATAAATATAATTTCATTTTTCTTTGAACAGTATTTAGAAACTGGTCAGATCTAATATAAATAATATTTGGGAGAATAAGTTGTTGGGAGATTAATTCAATTTTTAATGATGATAATATACCTTCACATGAAAGTTATTTATCTTATTAGTGATAAATTTTTGTCTTGTGATTAAATTTAACAATCCAATAACATAGATATACACATTGGGACCAAACCTTTTTGAAATTCTATATAATCATTCATTTATATTTATATTCATTTCATTCAAGTTTTTATGATTTACTAAATACTGAATATATATTAAACATAGAAAGTAATATAAGTTATAACTAAAAAGTGGATACTTATCACCTCCCCCCCTCCACTTAGTTTTATCCTATTGGTCACATTGGTTTTAAATTTGGTAAAAATTAAATCAATTTTCCCTCTAAAATATCCTATATTATTTAAAAATGCATGAAGAATCTCATTTATTTCAACACTATTGGAATACATGTGTTTTTTATGAATAATATTGTGGATGTATGAATTGTGTTATTAATTATATTCATTTACAATTAATTTAATTTATATATACTAATACTAGTGGTTTTACATAAATTAAAAAATATTTTCCCATGATATATTCTGATAAGAGTAATTTTGAAGTTAATGTAAAGGAAAGTATTGTATTTCAAAATTTATTATCAAAAAAAGTTTATTATGAGGTTATGGGACATAAAAAATCCAAATAAATATTTTGATATCAATAAATTATCATTAAAGGTAATGTCAATGTGAAAAAATAACAACTGTAAATTTAGATGGAAAAGGTTTAAAGATGTGAGATACTTGATGACGAAATAATTAGTGAATATTCAAAAATGGTTGACAATATTTTTTAATATCATCATTTTATTTAAAGATATTTGGATGATTTATCCATTGACAAAAAATTAATGAGAAACCTTCTAATATATTTTCTGTAAGTTTTTCAACATCTGTGTATATAGTGGAATTATCACTTAATGAGTTGTATAATATTCAGGTATCTTATTACATATGAATAGATACTATTTAAAAAAATAATATTACTAAATAAAATGAAATTTCATTCAAGGAAATGATTATTTTTAAAAATAAATGGAATGGACATGATATTTTCAAATTATATGGAGATGATGAAAAAAATAATGAGTATTAAAATATCATGTCTCAAATTTCAAAAAAAAACCTTAGAAAATGTAAAGTTAAATATAAATGTATAATTCATATAAAATTATTCATTAATGGTGTGAGAGCAAATTTTATTGTATTTTTTATAATGAAGGGGAATAGTGAGACTATAAAACCCATGTAATAAGACGATACCTGCAAAACAAGATGCGTGTAACCCATGAATGATGATATAGTTGAGGGGATATTTAAAGAAGAATGAAATCAAATCATACAAGAATATACGAAGAATATAATGAAGCATGAAAATTAATTGATTCAAAAAATTATGTAACAATAGAAAAACCAATTATATATCCTTCAAAAGAAGATAAAGTTACCTAATGTAGTGATGAGGAGGATAATAATACCTTCATAGATCATATGTTGAAATTTGAGGTCAAATATATTCACATAAAATACAAAATAAAAGAAATATAAAATTGTAACAAAAAAGTTTTTGGGAAAAATTGAATATAAAGATGAGTTACGCAAAAATGAATTCAATTTCATTGAAGAAATATGGTTTCTAAATTTTACAATTATAGAAAGAAAATATAATAGAATATTTTAAAGTGAAATATATTGTTAATGAATATGACATAAATTGGAATAAATATAGGTCCCCAAATAAAAAAAAGTACTGTAAAAAATGGAAAGTAGTATAGAATAATGTTGTAGATATAAGAGAGGAGTAATCTCATACTATGGATGATAATATAAATAAAAAATTAATATTCACTCCTATAATCCACAGTGATGTAAAATATTTCATAACAGAAAATATTTGTTTTAAATAAATATATTAACAAGTTTCTGATAAGAAAGATTTGGAATATCTGACTCTAAAATTTTGTGGAATTAAAGGAAATTATAAAAGAAAAACATCCCCAATACATAGGAAATATAAATCAGGGAATAAACTAGGACACCAAGAATATTATCAAAACTAAATTTTCACTCAAATATAGGATAGGTTTGAAAAGAAATTATATGTATTTTTAGGTATATGGTTATAAATCCAATGTATTATGGAACAAAATGTTATTTTCATTTATTTAGAGAAGGTATTAATTGATTGGGAGAAAATCTTGAAAAATAAGAAATAATATTTTGGGGAAACATGTTGGTAATAAACGTTCATCAAATATATCAACATAATAACAATTTTATATAATATAGATATGATATGATCAATATGGTATTTTTAATATGGATTTAATATAACAATTCTTGGAAAGATTCTACAAGGTTCTATAGTTTAGAAGCTTCAGAAAAGGGAATTTGAGAAGATATTTTTTTTCTTATTGAGGTGGATTTAAAATCCTTTAATAGAGAAAATATGGGGATTCTAGATCATGATCATTAATCCCATATGTATAGAGATACATTGATCTAAATAAAATAGATGACCATAAGGGATGATCATTTACTTTTTGTAGTGACATTCCCCTCAAAATTAAAGGAGATGGTACAACTACCATTGAGTATTAAAAATTGAAATCTAAATATGTATAATATATTAATATAGTAAAAAATAATTTTTTTTATTATACATATTTTTTGTCATAAAAATATAGTAATTTTTTTATTGAAACACATGTATCAAAGAAACCTAAATGTTTCAAGTGATAACACTAATAGTGAAGTAACTAAGGGTAATTTATTCCTTATTCAAAATTTAGGTGGCCCTTGTAATTTGAGTACTAACATGAGAGCAAGATTTAGGATATAAAAATTAGAGAATGTGGTTAAAGGATATTTCAAATCATTTCATTGGGATATTTTTATAGATAAATTAAAAAACTATAGAGAGTGCGGATGTTTGTGAAATTTTCCAATAAAATGGATAATGGTGCAAGAAAGTCAAAAAAATGTATAATTTAGTCCAATAGGAAACCTGAATTAATTTATTTGTATTTATAAAGGATAATGAGACATCAATCTAATAAATTTAATCTATATTTTATTACACTCATTAATGAATTTATTGTACTATATAATGTACTATGGATGGAGAAAATTTCTAAATACTTAGAAATTTTCTAATCAATTAGAAGATATGATAATATGATATGGATGTTTTAATAAAGAAGATGGAAATGGAAAATGGATGGTAGTGAAATATCAATTATTTTGAATATTATTATAACAATATGGAATTAATGTCATAATACTTTTCAATACACACCGTAATAAAATATAATTACATAAAGGAAAAATATAATCTTGGTTGAAATGGTAGGAACCATGCTTTTTATGTTCATGTTCTGAAAAAAAATTAGGGTGAGAATGTAATTACAATTATGCCCATTACAAATATATAATTTTAGATACAAAAATGAAAAATGAAATCTTTTGAATTTTTTTTTATAAAAAGAAAATAGCTATTAATTAATTCAATGTTTTATGAATTACTTTATTAAATAAATTAAATAATTTATATTTCTTAATGTTTGATGAAAAATATGAGTAAAGTGTTTTCAATGGATATGTATCTAATATAAGAGGAATAAAATTCTTTAAAAATTGGATAGAAAATATAGTGAAGAACTATTCTAGGAATATTGTTGAATATAAATCCATCGTTGAGGTAAATAAATTTAATTTTTGAATATCTAAAGAATTCATCTAGAATATTTCTAGTAAATTGAATGAAAAATAAGATGGATATAAACCAAATAATTTTGAAATCAAATAAAAAAACATCAGTAATGTTGAGGGTATTATATGTAATAATTAGTTATATTATCAAGATAAAATTGAGTACTTTTCCAATAAGTATATATTGTAATAAAAATTAAATAGTTCAAACCATAAAACTACTATAGTTTAATAATCAAATAACTATTATATAACAAATTTTGATATAAACTGGTAATATGGTTTTCAGATACAAATAATGGATAAATTATATGAATTATGTTTTATATAATATTGAAAATAATTCAATGTTGGATCTCGATTAAAGTCCCAATGGAAATGATGTCATTATAACATAGTGTGTTTTTATAAAAAAGATTAATTAAAAAGGTAAGGTTTTTAAAAAAAGAGGACATAATAATTTAAATTTATACTATTATATTAAAATTAGTTATTTTGAAGATGAATTTAATCCTATTTCATGACATTATTGTATAAAAATGTTCATGGCTATTCCAACTGATTTTGTTTAGAAAACACTATCAAATGGACATGTAGTCTATATTCTTGATTAGAGAACATGAATAAAATGTAGTTTTTGTGAAGTCAAAAGGATTTATCATTAAATGTGATGGTACAATGATATACACAATGAATAAATATTTGGAATTATAATATGGACCTCTAAATAAGGTAAAATAATTTTAACAATGTGAATGTGGATAAAAATATTAATGTGAAAGATATAATCACATGTACTCTTATTTTTATTGTACATAATTACAACATCATTTTTAGTGGTCTTATGATGTATTCTAGTAAGAAATTCTATTGATAAATGATAATATTTTTTAATTGGTTATGGTTTAAGAATTTAGTTTCTTGTCTGGATTACAATTTTTGAAAAATTACATTTTATTTTTATTGCTACTAAAAAACATAAGTCAATGATATACTGAAAAAATTATCCTGGAAAACTGTAAAGATATTTCTACAGACATAACATTTTGTTTAATGTTATCAAATGATGATATATGGAAAATTTTGAATAAAAAGTAACACATGAAATTTATTATAATTCAAACTTTACCTTACAACATGTTGAGCTTATATAGTTTACTTTTGAAAATTTTAATAATTAAATCGATGTAAAAAAATAATCACACCTGAATTCGATCAAGATATTTCTTATGTTTGTTAAAGTTAAAACATTTTATGACTTGAAATATGAATGATAAAATGAATTTAACTTTATTTATATACAATATTTTTGATAGTTTTAGAGACTATTTATGATTGGAAATCAATATTAAGTGGTATATTATTTTTTGGAGACAATTTTATGAGTTTAAATTTTATGATATAATTTTTTTTGTTTTGAAATTATTTATATTAGAGAGTAATTGAATAAATTGTGGTGAAAATTTTGAATCCATTAAGAGTTGTTTGTTATATCCAATGTGTAATTGTGTTGTACAATATTGAATCACAAAAATATTGATATTAAATATTATTTAATAAATGTGGGTGTTTTTAATATGTTCACAAGTCTAAGATATATTCCCAAAAACGATTCGATTGATGATATTTTCATGAATTTATTCTAGGGAATAAATTAATGTCTTAATGATGTATATGAAAATTTACCCATTCTATTTTACATGATTAATTTTTTTAAACCAAAAATACCATTGTTTTTATTTTTTAAAAGGGGGGGGGGGTGGTAAAAAAACTCATAGGATACCAATTCTTGGAATCTGAAGACATTTTTGTGGGTTAAAGTGGTAACAATGGGTATGTGGATTTAGGGGGAGAACATAAAAGTCATTAGAATGAATTTTTTTTATTTAAGGGATGTAATTATATCCCATTTTTTAGTAGTGTTCTTTTATGACATCTATCATTAATAGAGAATATTATTTAATCTATATATGAGAGCTTTTCTATTGACAAAAAATCATAAGGAGTATTGAAGAATGCATGGAACTGATGTTGGTTTGTTTTATTTTTTGTAAAATGTTTTTTGGGAGAATTAAAAAGAAGATAACAGTTTATAATGTTTTTGATGAATTATTTTTGTTGATGTTTCTTATAGATGATTTGAGAATGTTAGTGAAGAACATTGAGAGTTTCCCAAGTCATACTCAATTTATTGGTGATAGAATAATTAGAAAATTCAATACAAATGACATCTCGTATTGGAAATTAGAAAATTAGTTGAGTGGATATTATGATAAATTTACAGCTAAATAATGATACCTAGTATTAGTTGGATAATATTTAAGAATTTATTCCGATATGTTTTGGACAAAAGTTACATAAATTTAAAAGTACATAACAAAATTGATTGATATATCAAATCTTGCAATTAATACTTGATACCTCATAAATTCTACATGATATTTTTTTTGTAATACTGATGATTAAATATAAAATATAAATTAAAAAAATTTGGTTAATTAATATTAATCCAACTCTAATATAAGATTAATATGTTTCAAAAAACTTATTATTTTCAGAATAAAAATGATGATATATCAAGCATTCTATAATAAATGAATTTAAATATGATAAAGTTTTACAATTATCTTATTATTAAATATCATTATAAATTTTATGATGATCTCATGATTTTTTCCTTAGATAATTAATATAATATTTACAGAATGATTCATTTTGAACTGGCATCATGCACACAAATTTTATTTTACCATGATGAAAGTGGAAAGAAAAATTAGTTGTAGAATACAATAAAATATGAATAAAAGATGATATTTGAGGATAATTAAAAGTGACTAAATTTATAATATCATTATGAAATATTATTATAGTTTCAAATAAAAATATTTTAATATATTAATGAAAATATAATTTGAGGATATTTTCATGAAAATTTTGGGGATTTTTTTAAGGAGGAAATGATGATAGTGAAGACCAAAGGGATTTCCATATTTCAAAATATATAAAATTATATTATCATTATGGTATGTTTAGACTAATTGGATAAATAAAATAATAATGAAGAGATTAATTGATTGAGTTCTAGTCATTAAAATAAAGGTATAAAAGAAGAAGAAATTTTTTAATGAAGATAAATGATCTACTACAAAAAATAATATTCTACAAAATGATATTCCCAAAGAGTAATCCAATATTAATTATGTATATTTAGAAGTCTTGAATAAATATGTTTCATGTGGTGCAAAATAACGTTGGAGAATCAAAAATACCAATTAATGTTGGTTTTAATAGAATTTATGAATTAATGATATCTACTATAAAAAATAGTAACGACATTATGATATAGATAGATAAAATAAAGGGTTCATGAGGATACCCTCCCTCCACATGTAATAACATTATCTAATTATTTATTTTTTTATATCTCAAACTCAAAACGAATAATTAAATGGTATAAATTCCAAATATGGTATTGAACCTAATGAAATCACATATTCTATTTCATTTATTTTTATATTCATCGTATGTAGTAGAGGATTATTTATTAAATGATCAGTTTATATTGACTTTAATAAGTAATAGATGTTAATTTAATAAAAATTATAAAATATTGGGGATTGTGATTCAACTCCCCCCAAGTGTTAGCTAGTCAATCACTTCAGAATATACATATTTTGTTGTAAAATAAGAAAGTGGGTTCCAAAAATTTTTTTGTTTCGTATTTTTAGAATCTTCATTTGATTAAACATACGTAGAAGGCCCTAATAGGATTATATTACTAGTGGAATAATGTTTAATGAATCCTGGTGATGTATTAGGGTAAAGAGTTTTCTTCTCAAATACAAAAGATATATATATATATAATATAATATAATTGAAATGACATTATACTTAAATATATATGTGATGGGATAAATGATAATGTGACCTAAATCATAGTGAAATATATGTCTTATACTACTTATAGATATAATGATTTTAAAATGGTTCATAATTTTTGTGGAATCACATTTAATAAATATCTTTAATAAATAAATTTAAAACATAAACACATCAAATATAATATATTTTATAGATATAATAGAATCATTATAAATAAATAATTCTTTGAGAAAAATCCTAATAAAATAAAAAGATTGACATAATATTTTTTTTAGGCTACCAATAATATTTTACAATAGTTCTCATGTTGTAAGAAAAATTCTATGTGTTAGAGTAAAACCCTTATTTATCACTCTGATATTAAATTTTTTTAATAATAAATCATTATCAGAAGAATATATTAATTCACTTTTTCCATTAAATGAATTAAATTAATAATGAACTAATAAACTTCATCCTTCATTCAAATACTCAATTAACTGAGTGTGTCAATGACAAGGTGAAGATGGAAGATATCCTCAAAGGTTTTAATTTCTATTGAATTCATTTGTTATTCATTATTATAAATTTTCTAATAATTTATACAAATTTAAAAACTATTTACCGAATCATTTCAAAGTATTAAAAATTGAGAAAAATAGGGAATGTAATGTATGTATTGTGGTTCTGTATAGATAAAAAAAACTGTAAAAACGTAAACTATAAGAATAAAATCTAGTTATAAAATCCAATAGTGTTATATCAAAAACACAACCCATTAGTGGAAGATAAGAATGAAAAATTATTTAGCATAGAATATTTTACCCTAATTTTTTTAAAATATAGGGGATATAAAAACATGACCCATTAGCGGAATATTTAAAAAAATATTTTTTTATTTTTCAATTATTCTCAAAACCCAAAGAATATAATATAAGATATGTTTAAATATGTGTATTTTTAAAAACTCCTATATAAATAAATAAATGATAATTCCAATAAAAAATATAGTTTTCTTTCATGGAATGATATTCAAATCATAAAATTGTTTCTAAAGAATAGTAGTAGTATATTTATACATATATAAATTTGAAGTGAAAAAAATATTATTCTAGAACAAATTAAAATTTTGTATCACTTTATATTTTAAAGTGTTTTAGAATGTGTTGGTAAATAAAAAATTTAAATTGATAAATTAGTTCCCATAATTTTATGGAGAAATTTTTTTATGGAAAATATCCAAGAATGATGATGATGGTGAACCTAAAAAATAATTATTAGTTGATTACATAAGTTATTAACATCATAGCCTTAGATGTTGCGAAATAAAGAGTCCTGAGTAATTTTTTCAAAGATTTCAAGATTATTAATAAGATTAAAATTTCTAAAAATTATTATTATTATTGTATTTATTCATATATTATGCTCACTAAAATAGTTTATTAGTATAATTTTTTTAAAAATTTTCACATAGATATTTGGAATGAATTACATAGTGAATTAACAATATTAAAAAAAATACTAAAACTTTAAAAAATAGAAGGCATGTATGGTATCTATCATATATGAAATGATGTGAAAAGATATTATTTATTATTTGTTAAATATTCTCAAAGGATATTATGAATAATAAAATCATCATTCTACAAAAAACTTCATGCATTACTTTGGAATTCATTTACATTGGTTTAATTTATTATATGAAGTGAAATGATATGTTTCCTCTGAAAGGAAAACATTGATTCATCCATAACTGATATTAATTATAGATTATTATAAGTTCTGATGGAATGTTAAGGTTATAATTTTTATAAATGTATATAGATGTGGTAAATATGATCATGAGTTACAAAAATAGTTGTATTTGTTGGATCCCTTCACCCAAATGATACCACATTGAGTTTCGTACAATACGTATTTGGTATACAAGAAAAGAATGTTTTATAATTATTTTTACTCTTACAAGAGGAAGGAAATATAGCTATCATGAGAACCCTTGTAGTATGATGAATATATTATGTACTTATTGGGTCTTAGCTAATAGGGGGGTTGACTATGTTGTTGATCATATTATTGATTGAGTCTTAACCCAGATGGGATTTGTCCTATCATAAGATCAGTATGACATACAATCCCTCAACTATGACAGACTAAAGGATTGTATAGTGACACCTAGATAATATGTGTGATGTTTTTATCTATATTATTATAGGACAGTGATGTTCACATCTGTATGGGTGAATTACATGCGATTTATTTATCAACATTTTCAGTCTATTCACGAAAAATACTGAACACATGGGTATTTATAAGTTACTAACATAATGTGTCTCATATGGTTTCATAATTTAAATAATAAATAGATCATGTGAAAATTACTACTTGTATATAATATTTTAAATAGATATCGTATAAACGTAAATGTGTTTGATGGTAATCCTGTCAAATCCCATTACAGCTTAAGTATCAATGATCCCTTCCCAGATTCAACTAATTGATTACATTTAGGAATTTGGTAATTTATATTTGTTATCAATGCTAAAAAATCCCATGTTGTTACACATTATGGATGGCTAAATTGGGATTTAGATTTACTATAATCAAAGTTCTTATCAAAAACTATTTACAGTTTTTCCAAAATTGGTTTTGAATGGATATTCATAATATATTGAAAATTATGATATATATTATTAATTTCATGATATATTTCCAGAAGGTCTTTATATATATACAAAATTATTTTAGATTATAAATTCACATATTATTTTAGATGATACAATATTATGTGAAATGACAAAATGTTTATAATAACATAGCATATGTGTGAAATTAATAGATATAGTACCAAAATAAGTGAATATATATGATTGATAAATACATTTTATCAAATTTTATTAAATTGATTTATCATGTGAAATGACATATATATACCAAAGGGAAAATTTATGAAATTTTTTAGGCATATCAGAGCAGAGGATAAAAGATATTATTACTTTTCTTTAGAAACATTTTAATATATTATGTTATGATTACATAATGTAGGTTGATCATATTATATGATTAATGTTGAATGATATGATTAACATGGAATTAAAATGTTAAATTTTAAATTTTTGTTATATTATACATCTGGCCAAAATTATTATAGTTTTTTATTTTATAAAAATCATGGATGATTTATTAGTGAATTTGAATAAATTCATGAATGGATAAAACCATTTACTCCAATGTTCTAAATACTTGATTTATTTAATGGAAAATCAAGGGGAATCCATAAAATCTAATTTATGATAGTGGTTGAGACTAAAATTGTCACAAATGTACATGTTACTAATAAAATTGTACACTTTTATTAATTTTTTTAGGAAAATATGACATTGGGTTTGAGTTTTCTAAATCCTAATTCTTTATTTAATAAGTTTTATTCAGTAAATAGTTATAATTTGATTAGAATTGTGTTTTAACATACAATATTTAAATATATATGCTCATCCACCTTAGAATAATATTTAAAATACATATCCTAATTATTGTTTATTATTTATTTGTTTCACGAACTTCTAGATTTATAGTATATTTGAGATTTAATTTCTACTTTTGGTTCTCATTTGAGGATGTTATGGGTGGTTTTTTCATGAATGGATATTCAGAGGTATTCTCTTTGAAAATTATCTAAGAATATTCATGGTAGAGGGTCGATACACATACAATCAATAGAGTAGACTGAGGGGGTATTTCTTGTAGATCAGACGTTAGCCTTGAGAAAACTAGATCTATTAGAGGATGTACATCATCCACTCCAGAATACCTCTTTGAAACTGATGGTATCAAAATTGGTTTTGGCGGTAAAAAAATCAACATCCATGTGGATAATTTAACATTTATGTCATTGTAACTATTTATTTATTCCTTTTTCTATCTGATTTCATAGTATTTCATGATATGTATGTATTATTTCATATAATCGGTCTTCCTAAGATATATTATATACATAATACAATATATAATTAATAGGTTGATATCACCATAGATTCACCCCCTTTTTAATTTTATGGTAGCTTAATGTAGAATAATGTCAAACACTCATTACCATCAAGTATATTTTTTAAATATTATAGGTATATAGGGATTACATTATATTAGACAACCATCATACCCAAAATCCAACCACATTAAGGTTTTTAATAATGAATGGTTTAAATATAATTATTGAATAACTCTTTTGACATGAGTGTGGGGTTAAATTAAAAGGACAAAACTAACCCCAATCATTTATGTGAACATGAGGAATGTGTTCTTCGGAAATATACCAAATATTATTGAGTCCATTATGATTATTATTTCTAAAATAATTGTGTTTTAAAAGATTTTAGTTTCCAAGTTATATAAATTGATGTCATATTAAGTTTTGGTATTTCGTATCTAATGCCTTAAGGTGATCGGTGTACCCTTTATATATTATATGTTTAGCTTTGAGGTGGATTAATGTTGTTCCTATATTTTAATGTATGGGGGGTATTATTTATTCTTCATTAATTTCATAAATATTATACTTTTAGTTATCTATAAGCTAGAACATTATTGGTGTTTTGATGATAAAAATCATTCTACATCATGTTGAGGCCTTTTTCATCTTTGATAAATGTTTCCTCACCATACTCCAACCATAATGGTGTCTTCCTCACTACTTCACTAGGAATAGTAGAGTATATTTATGTAGTCCTTAACATACCATTTTTTGGAATGTGACACTACTAGTTAATCATGGAGTTTTTATTGTTGTTATATTTGGATTTGAAAGTTATTCTTAAAAAAGTGAATCCTTAATATTATTGTGGCATGTGGAGTACCTCTATATCATATCTTATGAGTACAACCACTAGGTTCATTTTCTTGGAAATCATGGAGATGATATCTATGGTCATTAATTTTTTGATCAATCTCCTTTAGAGATTCTCCACTCTGGAGAGTTTCTTTATTGGAATGTGGAGGGGAAATATTTATATTTAATTCTTAATTATCATAAAATAGATGATATTTTTTTTGGTTTCCATAAGTTAGACCCTCATAGTTAAAATTTATTATATTTACATCATGTGGATGAAAAATACATTAACTGTTTTCTTTGTCAATATAGAGGGGACCTCTATCATTAATAAATTATTGATAAAAAGAATGGTATGGAACTTCACATGAGGATTCATGGGAAGTACCTCTATGGTTTGTGTTTATTATATTATCATCATGTAGAGGATCTCCATAGTGGTTGAATTATTTATTATTGTAGGTCATATTAAGTTGTTATGATCAAATTCATTAACATGTTGCGAGACTCTCTAATAATTCAATGTTACATTGTAGGGAAGACATATTAAACAAGTACCATAGGGAGGACCTCCATGATTTTTTGTTGGTAACGGTTACCATGAATGATTTCTCTATTTTTAGACTTTATTTACCCCTATAGAGGACCCCCATTGTGGTTATAGTTTTCCATCGTAGGTGGGTGATCAATGAATGAAATAACCAATACATTACATAATGAATTAGAAAGTGGTATTCTGGTGGTCATTTGGAATTTTCATAAAATAAAATATTGATTATGTCAACGAGTCTATATGATTTTAGTGGAGGTAGGATAATTGACATACTTTCGGACTTTTCTGGTCAATTTCCTTATATTGGACCTCAATTTTTCTTCTCATTCCTAAATGATTGGAATTAAAGCTTCAACACCATATTCTGAGGATATTTGTTACCTTATTTATTAATGATGCTTATTCATAGTAGGTTACCATGAAGGAATATTTGGATTTTTATTTAGACATAGGAAATTTCCACCACAATATTTTCTAAATAGATATGGTGAATATTATCTTGCTTCAAGGATACGCTACCAAATGGGTTGGAAGTGGCAGTGGTGATCTCTATACCATTATTTTCATATTATCGAGTTGATAACCCCCATGGACTCTACACACCCCTGATATTGAAACATTTTTTATTGTAATAATGATTCTATAAAGATTTACTCTTTTACCATTGTTATTATCACATACCATTTATGGAACTATGTTTCTCATAGTTTACATAAAGGGATAGGATATTTAGTGGCTATAGTGGAAACAACATATTTATATGGAATAACTAGTTGGTGGTTCATCATATCTCAAGTACTCCTTAAATTTCCCTTAACCTATATACTTATCTTGAGGTCTTGAGTTATATTAGTTGACTCTTAAAATTGGATTAGAAAGGCAGAAAAATAAATAATAAATGCATCAGTGTATTATTAATAATATTAATATATGGTCAATGAATTTATTTCATATGTTCATAAATTCACATCTAGTAACCCATTTATGTTTATGATTATTCATCCATCATGGGACCATTTGGATATTTCCTTTAAGAAACACATATATGAATCATAAGGATTGGAAGCCAACTAGTCCCATAAAGGATCTTATTCTATAATATATCTCTCATTTTTATATTTAAAAGTATTCATGAAATCATTAAAATTAATAATAATGAAATCACTTATAATAAAAGTGATTGACTGAAAAAATTCATTATTAATAAAACTATTTGATATGTTCTATATCACCTTTATTGACTAAATATGTTATAGTTTAATGTCATATATATAGGAACTATATAATTTATCTTTATCCATGGAGGAAGAATGTGTGTCAATGTTGGTATTGGGCTACTGATAATGGATTCATTCTAATCCCTATAAAGGTAATAATATCCCATGTAGTTTATTTCTATGTAATGATGGATGTGATTACTTTTAAGGTCATGTGAAAAGGACACAAGTTTTCCCTTTTATGTTTATGGAAAAAAGATTAATGGTGTCCCTTTTAATTTCATGCATTTAGGATCATTGTTTATTATAGTTTATATTTATATTTACAGGATCCATTATCTTGTGTGACTAGAAGTGGATTAATGTCGAACTTATACATGACCATCCCATACTATTTTTACCTAACAGATGTATCAATTGAAGAAATGGTTGGGGGTAAATCCAGAGGGATTACCAATTTTATCTCTTTATCATTGACTACCCAAGGAGGATTATAGGGTTCCTAGTATGCCTAGTATTATTTTAGAACTACCAATATTGGTATATTAGGAAATGAATTATAGGAGAATACCAATTGGATATCTCAAAGGAGGTATCCTTATTATTAATTCAATACATTATTTATTATATTACTAGGCCCTTATATGTCAACGTGAACAAATTGGTAGTGTTCTAATCCTGAGATGTGAGATTCCTATTATTAATGGAATTCTTGATCATAGAATTTTTATTAATGTTTAGGGTGATATAGATGTATATATATTTTAATTAAAATGTAAAATCCTATATAAGTAATATTTTTATGAAAAGAACTAAGAAAAGGGGTTCCAATGAGATCCTAGAGTCTTGAAGATGTAATGGTGTAAGCTCTCTTTGGTAGGTGAATTGTTTGAGTGAGGAACATAAGTGGGTAAATTATATGATGGGTGTGTATCGCTTGAATGGATATGCTGAGATAACATATTTTATTAACCATAAATGTTAGTGGCGTCTTTGAGTAATATGCTTAAGTGAATGGATACTCAAGTTAATACCTTAAGGATATGACACATCTCAAATTTAGGGAATCATAGGTTCCATAATTCCTCAATTTAATTTCTTAAGAGCTCCCCATACAATTTTTCCTTCACCATAGCATGAATATATACCAGGGAGATAGAGCCTTCTTCAAATTATTTGGGTGAAAACCCCTTTATATAACTCGAATACCCATTATCAAAATATTTTTATCATGATTTTTACTGAAAACAATCTCATGGGTGAGAGTTTGTAAATCTTGGTTACATAATCATACACTCTGTTGGATTTCGATATTTCTCATTGAAGCATAATGGGGCTTGATGTCCTAACCATAAAGAAATAGGAAGCAATGAGATCCTTTTATAGGAATTTTTTTTCTTAAACACACAGGTTTAAAATATTTTTTCTTGTATCTACCATGGATAACTATATGGATCCTTTGATGTGTATCCCATCAAAAAGGAACATTTATGTGACATATGAAATGTGTGGGGAATAGTTTCATGGTAAATTAAAGAGATGGGTCACAAGAATGTGGTTTTCGCATGGTGTGGGGTATGAGATTCTAGTATTTTAATAGTGTGGGGAATATGCTTTATATATTGGAATAGAGTGTGGAATGAGAATGAATGAATTGGGGAACCATGCAACATGCCTAACCACATCATTTCTATGAAAATGTTCCACATTTTCCCTATATATTCATAGAGTTTTTTTTAACTAAATTAGATCAATATCAAGAGAAATAGGTATTAAATTAATTGATTACTCTATCTCCCTTTCTATAAGTAAACCATATAAATAATTATGAAATATATTTAAAATAATAATCAAATAAAATACATTTAAAGTTCTATTTAATTGAAAAAATTATAACTTACACAATCTAATAAGTAATATTCCTCAATATCTATAGATAAATTCATTATATACATTTAATAAAATATCATTCAAAAAGATATTATAGTGATACATTAATTATAGAATAGAACTCCACTCATAACAAATTTTAAATAATGAAATACTATAAATTATGTAACCAATATCATTACATTATTACAAAAGAATCCATAATGTTGAAAAAATTCACACAGATATCCAGTGTTTGAGCATTTTTCTATTAGTATTTCATTTGGGTAATTACTAAAACTTAGTGTGACCCTTGAATCCCTTTTCCATTGGGAAAAAAGATTGAAATTGGCACCAATTATATTATAAGGGTGATATGGGCGGAATTATGTCTCTGAACTAATTTTTTGTATATTTCATATAATGAACAGATTTGGGAGTTATTTAGGGACCTAATCATTTTTGGGTCACCCAACACAAAAATACACACAACCATGCATCATTGGGTGTCCACTCTTAGAACCAAAATCCACATTAAATAAATGTGGTAACTAAAAAACAAATAATAGGAAAACCTATATATTGTAATAAACATAAAAACATTCAAATAATTCTTAAATTTCACCCAAATATCAAAAACCAATGAAGGCTTTCGGTTTAAGGGGGTTGAAATGTGGTAATCTTGAGGAAACACGCCTATATCAGGGCCAATGACATTAAAATCATAGGGTGATTAATGATACCCATCCCGCAAAATCAATAATTCTCACCAATGGCAGATCAAACCACCACTCTTCCAATGCTCAATAGACAACCATTCACCATTTACCCCATCAACATAATAATAAATAATTCACCATCAGAACCGTATTTTCAAACATGTGCAAATTTAAAATTAAAATTTTATGCCCACATCTAAGGATAATAAATGAAAAAATATCATCCAAACATAAATTAACTCCACCAAAACATACTCAACATGTACCACCGCCTCTATTCCTGAGACCAAAAAATAGTCATCCATTGAATTTTTATTTCACCCCACACCCATCATTATATATTCATAGTTCCTTCCACACTTGGAGTCATCATCGTACTAAAGCCCACATATCCACCCTAGAGTACCATCTATGGAACTAATATGATCATTATCCCTATAAGATAATCAAAGTAGAAAGATCTTATAAAACAATACCATAGAATCCAATGGGGGAGAAAAGAATATACACCACTAAATATCTAAATCATTGATTGAAAATTTCCAAAAAAACATTAGTTTTGGAAGAGAAAAACTCTAATAGAAAAAAAAAGAAATAAAAAACACCAACCATTGTTATTAAAATCCCTCTCAAAATAATTATACAATTCTCTTCTAGTAGGAATAAGTATAGAACATTGATGAATCATCCCACCTCTAGGTAGATATGGAAAAACAACTCACCTCTGGGATAGAATTACCACTATACAAACCTAGAGGGACACTCTAGTGTAGTACTGGGAAATATAGTATATAGTATCACTTCCCAATATTATTATTCAAACAAAACAAAAACAAAAAAATCCAAAATAATAGATATTAAAATTCCAAAACCACTAATATAAATGAGGAATGAGTGATAAAAACCAAAGGGTGGAACAAATAGAAAAGGAAAACAACCACATTAATGAAATTATAACATTAAAAAACACAGAGAAAAAATTGATTGGGAAAACCCTATGACCAGAAAAACTAAATAAAAATAAAGATAAAATAAGGAATAAATTATAGAGGACTAGTCTCTGATTTACATAGGAGGTCGTGATTTAAAATTGTAGATTCCATGAGAGAGATATTTCTAGGGATTTTAGTTCCATATATGATAGAAATTAAACATTTTAATTTTATGATGTATAGAACCAAAAATATGATATAAATATTCACTAAATTCATGGTCACTTCATGGTTGTATATACTATGTAGTAGTCTATTTTGAAATATATCATAATATAGGAAATTTCACTACATCTTGGAGTTCTTTAATGATGTTTTTTTTTATTATATAACATAATTTGCATCCTTCTTCTCGTACTCCAAGATGTCATATTTAGTTCATTATAAAGTTATTCTATTTTAATAGAGTATTAATAATTAACTATGACTATTGTAAAGAGATAAATGTATATATTTTCCTAATTGTAAGATTAAATTGATTTATAAAATTTATAAATTCACTAACAAATTATGAGATATTTGGGATTTGTGGGGGTATCTTTTGAAAATATATAATGATTCCAATATAGTGATATGGGGTGTTTGAATATTATCATAGAATTATTCTAAGACTAAAACAGTCTCTAGATGTCACTGCCTGTATCATTTAAATTCAAGGATCTTGAAGATAGTCCATTGAATGTAGTCTTTCCCATGAACTGGGATATTCAAAAATCCAATGGAAAACCCTGTAGGGAAGATAATGATGGCTTTATATTAGTGATATCTATCAATATCATTAAAACTATATTAAACAAAATATAAAAATATAGAAACGGTACACCATTAATTAATTATCTTATTCATTCAATAAAAAAGAAAAATATATTGCGTATAAAAGGATTAAGATAATTTTCTCAACTATATTAAGAAAATTATTTTCCCCTCCATTTTCGATTAATGGTATTATAGTAACTTGTTTCTCATTTATATTATATTTTTTAATATATAATGAATCCAAACATATGAAAAATTCAATAATGATGACATGTTTTTTTATAAACAAAAACTTTATTTAAAGGTTTTTATAAACCATCATATATTTTAGTAGTAAAATTAAAATTGATTTATTTTTTTATGATACAATAAGATCGTTTATGTGAAACTAATATGAATTTTTCTTCAAATAACACAACATTTTTTACTAAGCTAGCCACATCATAGTTGTATGGACACTAAATCATTGTCATAAGAATTAAATTTACTCTACAATGATCTAACATTTCATTGCAGACATTGTAATGCCACGGTTTATGGAATTAACATAGAACCAACATGACAAATCTCTATATAAATGGTTATGATAATGGTATGATCATAGAGTTAAATAGATTTCATAAAATGGTTGGGCCTCATCAAAAACAAATTTGGAATTCCATCTCTTTAAGAGTTTTTATCAAGGGGTAAAACATGTTGTTGTGTATATCAAAATGGTTGTGGGGTTTAAAATATTTATCTAAATTCATTTTTTGATAAAATTACCAGCTCTTTCCATCCCCTGTTGGGTGTTTACATTTTTTTAGTTGTTTGTTATGACTATCTTAGCCACTGTTTAGGTGTTGTTTGACATGGAATTCAAAAAAGTAACTCTATTAATTAAATGAATTAATTTTGAATTACTAGAACATGTTGGTTATCACATTACACATCTACGGTAAGTTAAATAATGAAATAAATAAAATATATAATGTTAAATGAAATGTATATTTCTAAATATGACATGTCCTGGTTACTTATAATTGATTTTCATGAATTTGAATTTCCATTGCATACCCTGTTAAAATTATCAATGGTAATGGAATGAACCAAATTAGATAATATGGAATGAAAGAGATAAATTTTTTTGTACCATTGTTAGCCTTGTCACCTAGTATGAAAGGAAATGCAACAGACAATTTGAATTATTAAATGTCATGGTTATTACATTTCATAATTAAATAAACAAAAATAATATTTTTCATACTATATATGAACCTTTTCATCATTATATGTGTTTTCAAACATGATCTAGTAATGTATTCCTAGTGGAATACCTTGATAACCAATAGGGTTCCACTCTTATTCAAAGAGTTGGTTTCCAAGGGAGATACCCACCATGGAACATGGACTTTGACTTCTAATCAATGACCAACATGACATTGTAGGATCTATTTAGTATCTACAAGTTATTAGGATACATTTAATACATTCCTTGCATCTATATTGACATATTTGGACATCTGGCATCATGGATTCATCCCACCGGGCCCTGTCATGCTTAGCTCATTTAACCAAAGAAAATATACTTGTATTCTTTTAGAACAATATATCGGGGAATTACATGTGAGATTCCCCTTAGAATAAACACAAACCCCTTATAGCCATGATTCATGTTATTAATGGGTTGGATCGACCATTGTAGTCAAGGATGTGTTGGTTGTTACATTGGATTCACATTAATTATTATTATCCCCATGGATGACATGGTAATTACCTTAGATCCTTTATTATAATATTCATTGTTATATGATTTTTTGGTAATACTATGGATCCCTTTACATCACTTATTATTATAACCAAAACATAAATAATTAAAGGATTAAATATTCAGACACCATCATAGGTTGAATATGGTTTCGACCTATTTCCATTACTGTACTATCTTTACATTTATGTAAACCATAAAATTATTTTAGTTTACATTAATAGATGATATGATATAGATTCCATTGGAGGTGTCCAAATAAGATTTATCTCACACTGTATTCAGTCTATTAACAGTACCCTTGAAGATTATAAATTATTATAGGGTGTAGTGGAATCCTAAAAAACATGATATTTAACATTTTATGTATGAATTGGTGTTAAAAACACTGAATCCACATGTCCCCTTTCCAAAAATTATCTATGGATCATGTGTAATTCAATTTAATCATGAAAAATAAAATAAAATGAAATCTCAAATGGTACATCATTCTTTTGAAGACTCTGGTTTGATTCTCTCACTGTAAATGTGTCGTGGCTGATAGAAACCCAAAAATATTTCCTCTAGATCTCCACATGTTCTTGAAAATTCCAATATCACTGATATACAATTCATGGATTCCATCATGTTAAATCAAATAACTTTATGAAGTCCCATTGTTCTCATTAAGAACATATACTCGATTCGGAAATTTGGATCGATTCAACCTTATTCTTCCTTCAGAATATCTACATATGAATATCAAAGAAAAATATAGGAGATAATCTATCAATAAATTCATGAAAATGGAGGAATTTATTATTAAAGAGGCTAAAATTAATTTTATACTTTTGTTATACTTTCTAAAAAATAAATTCGGTCCCTAGAAAGTAATGACATTTATTTTAGACATTTGTGCACATGTAAGACTTAATAAATTTTTTAAAAATGTCACAAATAAATTATCACTATCTTATAATACTATAAAATTTTATGTGATGAAATATGACCCATTAACTAAACCCATAAGCGCCCCAAATTACTTGAAGATGCATGAACGTCCAATGTTAATTCAAAAAAATTGATTTTCACATATTGAAATTTATGGTCAAACAACTTGGTAGCACCGTGAGATATAAATTCAACAATTGTTATTCATAAAAATGATAAAAAAGTTGAATTATATTTACTTTTGATAGATGAAACTCAAACATTCGTTGGCCCTTGCACATGTAGACCACATCATTTTAAACCCCTGTTTAGTATAATAGATCGAACTTATGGAAACAATGAGTGTGTATCCCCCTAGGTCCTTATATGGATAGTAGTGTTTCCAACCCACATACCGAAAGTGTAGTTTAAAAACCCATCACAACTCTTAAAGAGATAATGGATTTCATAGCTATGACTTCTTCCAATGAACACATATTTTTTATTACAATATCGTTGTCTTGTGATATATTATAAATAAATACGCACACATGTGTTATAATCCCTTTGATTCATTAAATTTTTATTGACCTTATCGGATGGACATAACATCCTCTACCATGTCCATTGATTTATTATGGTGTAACCATCCTGGTTAACCTAGGCCCATGAGATGTATCTTCTTAAATCTAAATTAAAAAATTCTATCATGATCATTCAACCAATCCCATTCCACCAATGACACAAATAAAAAAACTACCTCACTATTATTTTATTATCATGGGTTTCTCCTTGCATAAAATTATAAGATCAATTTTTATACACTAATAATGATATGAATTCAAGATACCAATACATGGGTTCATAGATAGGGACAATCAATGACACCTGAAACAATTTGTGCTTTTATGGGCGGGCATTTCTTCATGATGTCACTACTAGAGATAACCAATTGCAAACTTCAAGAGATTAATTCTCAATATTTGTTATCCCCCAGCACCTAACAATCATACATAATATAATTCACATCAATATTATGTATCTAGACCATATAAAATATATAATTTTATATTACTAACATATTGTCTTGTGGTTCCCATTATAATTATGAACTACTATAAACATTTTATATGACACATAATCTATGGATATCACCATTTCAATAGTCGATTGAGAAATATAAACACTATTATGGTCATAATAAACACATGTAATTATCAAATTTTATACATGTAATTGAAAATTAAAAGTACACAAAGGAGTTGAGTATAGGGTACCCACTCACAACACCCCCACTTGTACTTGTTCAAACTGCTAATAATTCTAAACCCGTTAACTCTCACATGAGTATCATTATTCTACTAAGATATGTTTTTAGTTAGGGAGTCTACCACATTATCCTATGTGGAAACATTACTAACTCTGACATAACCACATTGAGTAAAATCCCTCAAGAGATGAAACATTCTAATTATATGATTTGTCCTCTGGTTTGACCTAGGATCCTCGAAAAGAACCATTGTAGAAGTATTATCATAGTATATAATAAAAGGATACACAATACTATCTATATAACCATCCTTGTAAAAAAAGATTCATGTCTAAATGACTTAATTTTCTTTATCAAAAACTTCTATATACTCTAATTCAGCTGTTGAATCAGCAACCATCGACTGCTTAAAGCTTATCCATCTCACTGCATCACTATTTCGGAAAAATACCAAGCCTGGCTATGTTAATATATAATCTTGATATATTTGAAAACTACAATAAATGTATCTTTTTATGAATATATTATCATCTCCTCAATACACCAAGAACACATCCTTTGTACATAAGTATGCTAGAATTTTTTTTATAGACACCCAATGTAGTTCTTTGGGATTAGCTTGATATCATCCCACCATGTGTGATGTAAATGTAACAATGAACCTAGTACATAGCATGACATAAATGATAAATCTCACTAATGACACATGAGGGAATCAAAACATTCTACTAATATCTTCTTTTGTTTCTAGACACATCATATTCGAGAGATTAATTTTATGTGACACTGGAAACAATAATCTCTTGAATTGTTCCATATTGTATCTTTTGAGTTCCTTGTTAATATATTTTCATTGAATTATCCAAATTAGCCTCTGAGATATATCTAGATTGATCTTGATTGGTATAATATATTATCATTGACTTAATTATTTCATGTATAATCATTAATTTAACCAAATCCTAATGTGTTGTGGGACTTGAACTTCATTCTTAATAATTAATATTTCATCGTCATATAATAAGAGATAAATGATGAAATTCCCACTAACTTTATTATTGACACACAACTCTATTTCATTATTTATGAAAATAAATTCTCTAATGGCTTCATAGAATCAAATATTCCATGATCGTTGTTCCTACATCAACCTATAAATGAATCTTTTTAGATTTCACACATTATTTGTATTATTTCCCTTAAAACCATTCGATTTGAGTCATATATAAATCATAAACCAAAATCCCATATAGAATAGAAGTTTTTAAATAAATTTTATAAATCTTATAATCATTGAAGGATTCTATTTCTTGTATTACTCTAATGGATTAAAGCATCACCACTGGTAAAAATGTTTCATCAAAGTGTATGCCTTGACATTTATGGAAATCCTTAATTTTTACCATTATTTTTTAGGTATTAACCATACCATCCATGTCTAGAATTTTCTTGAATACCCATTTGGATCCAACGGGTTTCACATATTCTAGTAGATCTACCAAAATACAAACATGATTTCTGTATATGAAATCCATTACAGAAGGCATAGATTATTTAAATTGGGAAGAAAATTTTCTTTTTACTGCATCCTTTAATGTCATAGGTTCATCAATCTCTATGTGGAATGAATCAACATATTGAGTTATAATAGAACTATTTATCTCTTGTTCTATATCCTCTCTAGTGGACCTACATATTACTTTTTTCTTATGAACATTTTTCTCTCCCGCTATCTCTTATGAAGACTTTCCCTTTGCCAACTCATGTGCATATGGATCTCAATATTCATTAATGTCAACCTATCTCACATTATTTCCATTATAAATTTGTTCCCTTTTTAGAAATATGCATTTTACTAGAAAAATAAATATTCTATCTCCCTGTTATTAGATGTAATTTTTTTGGTTTCTTTAAGATAACCTATAAAATTACACTTCCTCCATCGGGGTGATAATTTTTCACATTTTATGGTCCTGAAAAAATAGTCACATACCCATACATGTCTATTTGATAGACTGGGTATCCTTCCAGTCCAAAAATCATATATAATCTCTTATATTTCTTTATCTGGTAATCAGTTAAGATTATATGACACTATATTTAAGGATTATCCAAAAAATATAATGGAAATGTTTTTTAACTCATCTTTGATCTAACCATGTCCGGCACGGTCTGATTCTTCATTCCAGAAACACCATTACACTATGGATTATTAAGGGAAGTGTGTTGGGATACAATCCCATTATCTTTCAAGTGATTGGTGAAATCGTGGTTAAGATACTGTCGACCTCGATCTGAGCAAAGTTCCTTAATCTTCTTACCAAGATGGTTTTAATATTAATGTTGATAATTCTTAAAAATATGAATGGAATATGAAATATACCACATTAAGTCAATATAACTATGACTACTATAGTCTTTGGTAAAATTAATGAATTATGAAAACCCTCCCTTTTCCACTATTGGGTGTGGACCACATACATTAGTATGAATTATTCCAGTAATTTTGTGGAACTTTCTCCCTTTAGAGAAAAAAGTTTTTTGTTCATCTTCTATTATAAATAAGTATGTCATTTATCCGTTTTTTTAACTCAACTATGTCCAATACACTGATTGATTTAATTTTTATTAATATTTTTCATTTTCATGACCAAGCCAAATATTATACATGCTAGTAGGATCTGTTTCATTCTCTCTGTATTTTTCATCAATTTGTAATACTATATTTCCTTGTTCAATTATATAAAACCCATTGTGCAGATGTGACATATCATAACATATGTTATACTTATATATAAGAATAAAATTATTTCAAAACATGAAATAAAAAACCATTGTTTCTAAACTCAAATAATTGATTGTCTTCCTAGTATATGAAAGATCATAATTAATATTATTCAATAAAATAACCAAACTATGAAAAGTATGATTATAACATCCCACTACTAAAGAATATAAACTCTCACAATTTAAAGTATTCAGATCTAATTCACCCTTTTATATTATCATGAATCTACACAATTTATCTTTTGAAATAAAATTTTCTAACCTACATGAGATATCTCATTCCCAAATTGTATAAATTTATATATTTCATTCAATGACAAAAATTCATTATATTGAATCATTGTTTTTATTCTTCTTCCTAGATATTTCATTCCTCAAATAGGGGTTATTCTTTCTGCATAAAAATTAGACAACCTCCTTTTAATTTCCCTCCCATTGTATTATTAACTTTTCAGAAGAAAGTGGAATCTATTTATTCATCTTGTACTTGGAATTATACCCCTCATCATTTCCCTTCCCCCTCTTATTCACCATAGGAAATCACGAATTACCATTATTCTTATCCTTTTCAGCCAAATGAATGAAAACCATAATATTTGGGTCTTAATTATTCCTGTTATTCATATTATAATAAAATATGAAAGTTGATAAGATACACAGAAATGAGGGTAGAATGATATTAGTTTCTAGATCATGGTTTAATTTGATCTCAAGGGACTCAAGTCTCTCAATCTACCTGATCATCATGATTATATGAGTTCCTTATTGATTTACCTCTACTAGAATGTATCTATAATGAGCACATTATATCTCATATATTTCTTTTCATGTTCTCTCCTAGTAAAAATCATGGAGATACGATTGAAATTTGAAGGAATATTAATTCTCATGAATTTTCTACTGCTTACTAGACATAGATAATAACATGAATCATTGAAAATCTAGTTAATTATCTATATTCTTCTTATATTTATATTTATCATTCTTTCATTCTCCATTTTTTTGGCTCAGTATGAATTAAGGATTCCACCACATAAATATTACACTCTTATTATAGTACTATGAGAATGTACTTTTACTATACTTGAATGTTAAGGTCTGTAAGTATATTATCATTAACCAATTTTAATTGTATTGTGATTGATTAAGTGGATTCCATTTTATTTAACCTAAAGAAACATATTAAATAATTAATTTGTGTTTATTAATAATAGACATTTTTAAATTTTAAATTTTAAATGCCTCCTAATATTTTTTCAAATAAAATTAACCATCAACTACAAGATTCCAAATATTCAATCGCTTGAGTTTTCTAGGGGTAGGGATCCCTGAAAGTCATACTCATAGTCTAAAAGCTATGTTTAATCCACTACTCAAATATAATATCGTAGGATACTTTCTAGAAAACTTGATTAATTCATATATCCTTTATCTATTGATTGGAGACACATATCCTGTAAAAAATGACATTACATTGCTCGGTTTTTTTCCATTAAAGTTTCAATAAGCTATTTGTGGGTACACTTTTACAGTAAAATTTAGTTAACTAGACACAACACATTCCTACGAACTATCTGGTAGTAAGATTCCCCCACACCCATTGTAAGTTATCACCCCAAACACTTTATTTTTCTCAAATTTGAGTGATGGAATCTAGTTAATGACTTAATATTTTCATTGAGGGATTTTGATATTTAATACCAGTGAATGAAATTGTTTTATATTTATAACACATTTTATATGTGTTAATTATGACAACATTACCATGATTTTGAAAAGAAATCATTCACTTCACATGTTTATTTTTTCATCGTACGCCTGATTTTTATTACACTATATGATCATGCATAACAAATACACATTCAAGAAATAATAAACCATGCATTAGATAAAATACATAAATAATGACATGATCATGATCATGATCCGTTAACAATAGTTAAATCCATCAAGAAAATAATTTTATAATCAATAACCTAGGTTAATTATTTAATTCAATACCTGACATCAATTGCAGGGCATGTAAATCCCATACCTTTAACTTGTTTGGTTCATGTTGGCTCGAAACTCAATCCTCTTTACCACGCACTTTTATGTAATTTACAATGTATACTTACACATGAGTGAGGAGAAATTAGCAAGAAGGAATAAATTTTATCACTTAAATGTGGACATGTAGGCCCTTATACAAATTAAAGATGGACGGATGATGCACGATTTTTCAAAAAAATAATTATTAGGTTTTAAAACACTTAAATGTATTAATTAAAATAAATAATAAATTAAATAGGCATAGGTCGGTATCATATAATGATCTCTCAATATACCATTATATTTAATAAGTTTAATTAAATTTTCTAAAATTCAACTCATGGATATTATTAGTGCATTAAATTTCATTAAAATAATTTCAATTAATTATCGACATGTCCCATTACACCATAAATAATTTTATTCAATCCCATAAAATTTATTTTAGTTTTTCAAAACAATTATATTAATTTTTCAGACTATTTAGACCTAAAAGTTATCCTGAAAAATTAATTTAGATATATTTTTGGGTCATATTGGTCAGACCGGTCAGGCCTAGACTGAATTTGTCCTTCCAAATATGGAGCATAAATTTAAAGGGTATATATATATATAATATCAAATGATAAAAATATTTAAAAGGAATATTTCCCCCTTTTTTATATAAATTTTAAAAGAGCTTCACTTGTAAGATATTAATAAGCTTCAAATGTAATATATAACATTTTAATCAAAAAAACATCTATGGAATATTTAAACTAGCTTGTAAGGGGAGATTTGTACTTTTAATGAAATGAGATTACATGAGTAACATGGAACTAGATTCCATGGGATGATTTGTCTTTTTATTTAAATTATATTCCAAGAAAATATTTAAACTACCTTCCTTGGGAAGTATTAAACAAGCATCCATGGGAATATTTACCCATTTAATTAGACCACCATCTTTATAAATCATTATATTGTTTTCTATGTGACGATTTACCAATTTAATTAAAAAACCATTCATTTTAATATTTAAATAACTATAAAGAGAAATCAATACCTATTTAGTTAAACATGATTCCATGATTAACTTTAAAATACCTTATAAAGGAACCTTTTTATGTTTAATTAAACAAGCTTCCATGAGAAGTATATATTTCCTATGGATTACCCCAACCAGCTTCCATATATTTGATTAACATTCAACGTGATTACATCATGCTTGAGATAAAATTGGTCACATTGGTAGCAATTAAAATGAATCAAAAATAAAAACATTATTTTTCTTAGAAACATTGTTTTCACAAAACATGTCAATCATTGAATGGCCATATCTTTGTGATAAGATCTCAGATCAACAAACCATCTATTTCATTTGGACCGTATCAAAACCCTATTTTAAAAAATATCAAATTTTGTTAAAATTTAAAATTTTTTAACTTAAATAATTGTCTATTCACTCAGATACCATTTTAAGGCACCTGGGGCGCAATAGATGAATGGAAAATGAGAAATTTAATTTAATTTTTATTTATGTTAATAAAATTGACTCCAGAAAACCACTTTCCAAAATTTTTTCTGGATAATTTTTAATTATATTTTTGAATGAAAAATAAAATCAATAAAAAGCACAAATGTTATCTTGTTCATTTGAACTCACCGGTTTGATTCGCACATCGTTGATGTGTTCTGGCTAAAAGATGCCAAACTTAACATAATAAATATCATCTAAATATTCTACACAATACCATGATCATCAATCTATGTTTCTTGGGATACATATTATTTACTCTATAAGTATTACAATTTCCCTTTAATCACCTATATAATATGGTCTTGATCAAGAATGCTAGATCAATCCAACCATATTCTTCTTCATAATATCTCTCTAAGAAAAATAGTAGAGAGAAGAGAATATATTATCAGAAAAAAAATTAAAATTTGTGGAGATTATTATTTATGAATACTATATTTTATTTTATAATTAATTTCTAATTTATAAAATTCTAATTTTGTCCCTATTATTAAATGACCTTCATTGTTTACCTTTATGCACATGTTTGACTTAATAAACATTTTATAAATTTCATATATATATTTTATTACACTTTTTAGAACTATTAAATTTTACTTGATATAATAAAAAACACTAACTCAAACTGTAATCTCCCTAAATAATTTAACAAACATTGAACATATTATGTACATTCAAAAAATTATATTTCCTTGTATTCCTATTTATGATAAAACCAACTTTTCAATACATTGATAACTGAATTCAATTCTCATTATTATAAACATGACTAATAAAATTGAATTAGTTTCACTTGTGACCAATCATATTTGAACTTTCATTGGACCCAAAACATGGGTCCCACTTCATCCTAAACTCAAATTCATTGGAGTTGGTGGAACATGTGGACATGCATAGTGTGTCTCCCTTTAGGTCCATAACTCGTTAGATGTGAGCCCAACCCATAGACTGAGAGCAGATTCTAGCAACTCATCATAGACCCTATGGTGATAAATAATATCATTGCTATTAATCCCTCCTACAAACATGTACTATGTAATATAATCTCTTTGTCTCATAATAACTCATTAAGAAGGTTACACACTTCTATCATCATCCCCTCGTTGCTTTATATATCTTGTGACCTTACTGGATGTATTTACCTTCATATACAATAGCCATGGATTAATGAGGGTACTACCATACTGGTCAACATTTTACCATAAGATATCTCTTCCTAAACTCAAAAGTGACATATTATATCTTGATAACTCAACCAATGTCATGCCACTAAGGATGCAGCCAACCAAAAATACCTCACCAATATTTCATTATCTTGGTTTTCCCCTTACATAGAAGTACCTGATCAAATGGATCACAGTGATAATGATCACATGTTTAGATACCAATTCACCTTTTCATAGATAGGAATAACCAATGAAACCAGAAACAAATGGTATTCCTATTGTAATGTCTATCCTTATGAACATACTATAATAGATCACCAAGTTTTAACTTCATGAGAAGAAGTATCAATTATTTTTATCCCTCAACACATCATAGTCAGACATCATATGTGTCAAATTAGTATCATGTATCTATAAAATAGGAAATATATATTTAAGGTAGTTTTCATAGTAACTTTAGGTTCTCATTATTGGTGGACCTAATATAACCTTTTTATGGGACATATAATCTAATGAAATTACCAGGTAATGTGTGTATATAGAAATATAAACACTATTATGGAAAGAATAGTCAAATTTATATATAAAACTTTATACATGTAAATGTAATCAAAGTAGACAGAGCATTTTGGTTTATGAAACATACTCACAATAGATTAAATGCATATAGGTGTTAACAAGGTAATCATCCTACTTTGGACACCTAACCGTGATTGCCGACATAAAAGAGATCTTAGTAGTAGATGATCTGGAAAATGGTTGAGATGTTGGAAAGTTTTTCATTTATTTTTTATTCTTTTATACATACTGTATTTCAAAATACAATGTATACATATTTTATTTCCTTCTAGATTCATGATATACACTATCATCAGCTTTTTTTATGATACAATTCATGTTGTATGTTTGTTATGTTCTGTTTTTTTATTTTTATATGACTATTACCACTGAGTGATTCTTGTTTATCATGGTTCAACTACTGTATCCTTTTATCATATTTGATGTTATCTACTATAAAATGAGGTTTTTGTCTCTACATGGACACACTCTAGGCCCTTGTTTCTAGTCGGAAACCTTTGGAATATAGGAAGGTGTGCTTGAGGCCATGTGGAAAAATAATCCCAAAGAACCTTTATGTGACACTCAGGTCCAGGGCATCACAATGTGTTATCAAAGGATTTATTTTATTTCATTACAATATTTAAATAATATAAAATATATTAGGATAAATTTATTAGGGTTATAAAGTTTTCATGGGAGTCATTAGAGCACTTTTGGGTAAAATATCATGTTTCCTCAAGTGAGGATTTTTTTGTATTTTATTTATTATGATTGGTATACATCCACCATTGGGTGATGCACATGTTATTTGAAGGATATTATTATTATTATTATTATTATTATTATTGTGAATTTAATTTTATCCTTATTCTAATGATATGATGTATTGTAATCATAAAACATGCATCGATATAGGCACCTAGAAATCACATGAAATGCACATTCCATTGAATATTTTTCCATTTCACTGCTTTGATTTCTTATTTTTCCTGTAGTTATTTAGTGAAACATGTTTTTTATATTTATTCATGTATTTCTGGCATCTTATGGAGGATAGGATACTAGTTATTTAATGTTTCGCCATCAATCGAAAAAGTTTTTTTATAGGTTGATTGTGGAAACTTATGTAGATGGTTTATTCTCATTCCATCTATGTACCTATCGTTACATGACCATCTATTTGTCATTGATTGAGTTATTTACAATTTCAATTAATGATGTGTTGGGGCCCTCATGGATTTCAGTGGGTAATTTACTGAGTTAATCTATATATATTACCCATTATATTCTAGGACTGTATGTAGATGGTGTTGAATGAAATTAAATGGGTGTCCATTTCAGTGATAAGGTGTATGTGACCTAATTCACTTGGAATGGTGATTCATTTTGAAGTGATCATTCATATATCTATATATTCAAGGTAAAATGTAAAATGGAATTTTGAATTATAAAATGAAATGGCTTCTAGTAAATAAATAGGCACAATTCAGTTGACACTTCACCTACCATTACCCTTGTAAATTAAACTTGAGCACTTACTAATAACATGGTCTTCTAAGGGAGTAAATGGGGTAGTATTCCTAGTTTAGGGATCCCTTATTCTTGTAAACTATTTATGCCAGTGATTTTATCTATTTTAAAATATTCTCTTATTGTGTGTATTTGGAATATGTAGATATATTCCACCAGGACATCCTTCTGTCATTTACTAAGATGGTGGTGAACACCATGATATAGATATGGTTTGACCTGAGAACCCATATTATTAGTAGGATTTCCACTTAAGTAACAACTATTTAAATACAAAATGGGAACTGATAATCAGATTTGTGGTAGTTTTCAATCCGAAATGTAGTTTATGAAGGGTGGTCCATGAATTTAAACTATGATTGTTGTTCTGACACATGAGTTCCCACATCATCATCCTCCCATATTTTATGTGGATGGTGGTCTATAGGATGTTTATTCTTAGCTATAGGAAACTCAATCTAACTTCAAGCATCTGGATATAACACTAGTGAGAAGGGTTAATATTTCCACCTATATGTTATGTGATTTTGATAAACATTGGGGATTGTGATTAATTAGGTTTTTCATCATCATGGTATTGTCTGGGTAGACATTCATACATTCTTCTATGATTAATTTTTCCTCATAAGATGAGATATTGATAAGAAAAAGAGTTCATGAACCTGATGTCGGTTGAATAGTCTATCTAGGATTATTCAGTGTGTTTCAGACAGTTTCAATTCTTTGAAATACTTCTTGCTGGTGATGAGATACCTTGTGCATGATGCTTTGAGGATGGGATTATGTATTCTATCCATAACCAGGTGAAGGTATTTCACATGCCTATATTTTCGAAAATCATTAAATATGGACTTATCACTTATTGAAACCTAATTGAATGTAACAGTTATGGGCACAAAGTTTCATTTCCAATATAAGGAAGTAGGTCTTATGGAAGTAGTAATCGTACCCTTGAAGACTCTCATTAGAGAAGTGGAGGCCATATTGTCAAAAGAGGAAGATTCGTTGTATTCTATTAGTGTTGAAAATTGGGTCATATACAGCCTTAGTGTGATAGAGACCCTATATATTCTCATGCTTTCAATCATAGGGGACATATTCCATGGTTTTTTGGACCTTTCCATATGATTTCAATGGGATAGAATCCATGACAGCTTTACCATCAGGATTTGGTTCAATTATGTCCCGTTATGCGAGATGTTAAACTAAAATTGGAAGGCCATGTTGAGTAAGAGATCATGGTTTTGGTACCCAGACATATAATTATTAACGGTAGTAGATTAGACACACATAGATTATCGTAGCTATAGAATTGGGCTTCTGGATCAGTTCAGTTCCATATATTACAGTGGACACCCAATGACAAGAGTGAAGTATCATATATTGTATGAGGTACTATTCTAGTATCGTATAATAATGTGCCTTCTTTATTTAATATAGGTGTTTTATACTCCTTTATCTACTTATAAACCATTGAATGTGTAAGTTTAAAAATTTAGTATTACTATGGTGTGATGACCCTTGAAAAACCCTTGGGAGTGTAGTTAACGGTTATATGAAAATTCATGGAATGTCCAATTAAGGTAAGTAGTTATCCTTTTATATGGGACCTCTCCATCCTAGAGATAGCAGTCCTCAATTAAATTTTAGAGATAGACTAGTTGGCTCATTATCAAACCTATGTAGATTTTCATCACTGCATGGTATCATTTAAAACACTAGAGGGAAGTAGTTATCCCCCTAAGGGTGATAAGAATTTCTAGGTCAGTAGAGCGGGGCTAGATAATCATATCATGGATGGAGTGACTACCAATATTAATAGTCACTTCTTTGAGGAGTAAGAAATACATCTCAAAATTTTTCCTCTCATAGTTTTCCATTTCAAAAATTCATTTCTAGATGATTTCTATAGATTACCTACTATGAGAGAGTTTTTATTTATGAATGAGCGTGTTCTAGGAACACTTATGGTTTCCATTCCTCTATACAGGATGAGAAAAACTACATACCAAGAGCTCAAGTGACACATTGAATGTTTGGATTCAAAATGTATTATCTGACCCAAAGCATATTCTGGGGGTTCAACCTGGCTTTTTTCAAGAAGGCGGATGGACCCCTTCAATTTTGCATGGATCATTGATTGTTAAACTATATTACTATTTAGAACTGTCATTCATAGCCTCTATTTGATTAAATCGGTGTCCATCTCTAAGGATCTAGGGTATTCTCATAGAGACATGAGATCGTGCAATAATCCAGTGCAAGTAAATCCTTTTGATATAAAACATCTGAATCTTTGATGTCCGTACAACTTATATATTTATATTGGTATGTAAATTATTTTATGAATATTCCTTTTATTTTTAAGGGTTTTATGAAAAGGGTATTCTAACCCTATCTAGACTCCTTTTTTAGGTTCATTTTGGATGACCTCTTGGTGTATTCTCATACCAATAACAAACACGATAAACACATTGAGATCAATTTTGAGTATACCAAGGGAGAATTAGCTATATTCCATCATTGTTAAGTGCCACTTCTATTTTAAAAAATTTCACTTCTTGGGTAATCTTATCTTATAATCCGGTGTATCTATCGACCCAAAAAAGGAAAGTGATATTGTTTCATGTGAGCATCTCGAGAACATGTTTGATATACTATAATTAAGGAAGGGTGGATATTATACTAATTTCATACATGACATCTATTGCATTCATTGATCTCTTCATTATCTTACAAATAAGTGTGTGATGTTCCTGTGGTCATAAGCATGTTAGAGTGCCTTTCTATAGAAAAAAGGGATGATTATATCAGCACCAATTCTGATTCAGTCAGATCCTAACATAGGTTTTAAATTTTTCTATAATACATCGGGCATCATATTGGGTGCAGTTATGATATATGAGGATTGATTTATTACATATAGTTCTTAGTAGTTGAGGCCTCATGAATGAAATCTCCCGATGCATGACCTTGATCATGAAGCTGTTTTCCATGCATTATGTTACGAGAGACACAATTTGATGGGTGAGTTCTCTATGGTAAATATCGAACCCAATAACCTTATATATACAACTATAACATGAAATGAATCTAAATAGAGAATATGGGTTGAATATGTTCTATTATTCAACAACGATATTACCTTTATTGTTTGAATTTTAAATGTTGTAACAGATTTGATGAGCTGAAAACATAATTCATGGGCTATACAGGACTCCGATGATGAATATAATTTCATAGCCATATTTTTTGAGTTGAATATAGAGATACATGAGATACACAATAAATCTTTTCTTATAGCATTGACATTTACCTCCTCACTCTTTTATATGTTAATGAGAAGGTAGATTCCTGATCCTGATGGATTCCATCTTCATCATTTTATTTCTTATGAGGACCCTCTAGAATGATCTATTTATGTAGATAAAATTATACATGTTCATGTGCTTGTATTCATTCCTACATATATGAGAGAGGTACAAATACAATACTCCAACTATTATTAGTATTTAGTTCATCCATGAATATCTATGATGTATTGTGATATGTGAATCCATTATTGGTGGCATATGATGAAGCATTAGATAGCAAGATTCATAACTAGGTTCTCCACCTATCAGTAGGTGAAGCTGGTTCGCTAGTGACATGCCAGCTCATTACAACTATTACTAGTCCAGGAAGTGAAATGTGAAGACGTTTCAATAGACTTTGTAGTCATCATACCTAGGTCACTCATGGAAGTTACATAGGTTGGGTGGTAATGGAATGAATAATTAAAGTATCCCATTCCTTCCTATCTGGGAGACATCATATGTTGATGAGGTTTGAAGATTTTATATTTGTGAGAACATATGGATACTCAGGGACCTTATTTATATCATTGTAGAACGACATTTTCATTTAGCATCAATGTTATGGCTTGGATTATAATGATCTACGGGTACTGATGAAATTATGAGCACAGACATACACCCTAAGACTGATGGCCAATCGATGTGGACTATACAAGTGTTAGAGTACATTCTATGGGAATGAATCCAGGAATTGGGAATTTCATAGGAAAATCATATACCTTTTTTTTGATTTTTCCTTAAATAATATATTTCATGTGAAAATTGAGAATAATTATTATGAGGCCTTATATGGTTGGACGTTCTGTTCCACATTTTTCTAGTTGGAGGCTATAGAGAAATTACTACTTTGTCCTAATCAAGTGCATGATAATTAAGAGTTGGTTCAGCTGATCAGAAAGAATATTTCAATTTCTCAATCTAGAAAGAAATTTTATGTTTATCTCTATAAATGACTTCTATGGTTGCAGGTCTGCATTGTTCTTTCTTATGGATATCAACCAAAATTGGTCATAGGCTGATAAAAAGGCATGATAAGTTGTCACCTCATTATATAGCTTCATTATAGATTCTGGATAGAGTTGTGATGGTATCCAATTAGATTATAATACATCAGAGGTAACATTCCACAACTGACATCTTCAACATTTCACATCATTGTTATTATCTTTCTAACACATCTCACACTTTTGATACCTATGAGAATGAGTAATATATTGGTGCTTTGTTAGAGGAGTATCTTATGTTCGTAAATTAATAATGCACCATTTCTCTTGGAGGCCTATTTGTCCCTCCAGTATGGGTGTTATTGTAGCATAGTTTAGTACCGGATGAGAGTTTGGAGTGGTAGGCCAACATACATACCTAGTACCAGGAGTTGTTCTTGAAAAGTGTTATACCACCCTAAGAAGGTAAAATATGGGATGAGTTACATTAAAGGGAGAGACTATAAGAACCATATTTTTTCTATAAGTTATGTATATTTTTTCCATTTTATCATTTTTTTCTTATTTCTTGGACACTAAAGTCAGGACATGGGTTAGTTTAGTTGTTTTGAGAAAGAATGATGTGGGGAATGATGGCAGGATTCTGTCCATGTACAAAATGTGGGTTTGGAATGAACTACATGTGTCAAATAAATGAAATTTAGTGGATTGTTTAGAAACCTTCATGATTTGTAAATATATTTTACTACAGAGTTAGCCTCGATCTTTACATAATTTGAAAAGCATTTATAGGCCATGTAAATTCCCAACATTAGTTTTTTAATAAAATAGTGACTCCATATTTTTTGGAATGAAACATGCTCCTCCCTTATTCCCATGCATACGACTGTAATTAATTTTAAAGCCATTATTTGATCTTGATTTTTCATCTGAACTATTATTCATGGTACATATATTTTGTTGGATTCCTATTTTTATGTTATTAATTCTTTTTTCCCAATTCTAAATTTATCTTCGGGTCAATGTTGTTACGTTATCGTAGGCTCATATTCATTATTTTCATGGAGTTTTTGTATTATATTATTTTATTCTGATCTAACCCAAGCATAGGGTGGATACTGGATATGGAGTGTACTACAAGATTATGTTTGTTGGACTTTGACTCATCCCTCATGTCTCACTATTTTATAATCAATCATCACTGTGAACCCACCAATTTCATTGTGTGTTTCCAATTTAACTCATATTACATGCATATAATAGTGTCTCATAGTCTAGATCACATTCTATACATTACAATTACAATGTTGGAGGTTGACACCTTAACACCATCACCCCAAGTAGAGTATCTATATAAATTTTCCATTAGTGGTTTCTTATGATTATTTTCACCACATTTCGATTATTCGTTGACATATACTTTATGAAATTAAGTGTTTTAATTAAATTAATGAATTTATAATAACTACCACATGTTTCTTCATAAGTTTACCATTCTATTTTATCTGTTCCAATCAACTAAAAAACCTCTATAATTTTAATTTCCATGTATATTTATAAATATCACTTAGACGAGTTATTTATAATATATTAACATCATGTTACATTTACTTATCAAACATTTCAATCCTTATGAAAGTTTAAGAAAATAAAAAATAATAATTAATGTGGAATGAATGTTCTAAATGGTTTCATTTCCTATATATTCTTTTCATGTAGTATGTAAGTAAATGGAATGAACTTTATGAAACATTAAAAGGAATGAGTATTTCATGGACTAATTAAATAAATGGAATAAGTATAAGGTTCCTATCATATGTAGACCATTTTATATTTATAAGAGTGGTCAGAATTCATCCATATTTTGATTATTTAAGGAATTCCTTTAACAATTATATAATTCTATTCTGATTCAAGAAGTCGGTTTCCAACAGAGATAAATACATATGCAAATGGTCCATTTTTATGAGAGGATTCATGTTATAACGCCACACAATACCTTCAATATATTATTGATATTTTTATTCCATGGATACACTCCTTGGATCTATATTAACAATGTTGAACATGTGGTACCATGGATTATCCCCATCGGGCCCTGTCATTCTTAGCCCGTTTTACCTTGGATGAGATCCTTGGACTCAGTTAGAGCTATTTTCAGTGGAATTACTTGGTAGATTACCATTATATTACACTCAATTCCCTTATATTGAGGATACATGTAATTATTGTGTTTTCTCAGCACCTAAGGTCTTGGATGCCTCGGTTATTACCTTGGATCAACTTTCATTATTATCATCATCATGGATTACATGGTTAATACATTGTATCCTCTATTGTTATTATTATTTTTGTTGTTATTATTATTATATTATGCCTTGTTCATACCATTGATCCACTTACTTTAATTATTATTAAAATTAGTACATAATTAATTAAAGGATTTCACGATCAAACATTAGTTGAGGATGAAGTACGTGTCTGGGTATTTGTATTATTGTATTGTATTTACTTTTATATATACCTTAACATTCATTCAGTTTTCATTCATAGACTAGATGATGTAGAATTTGTTGGTCATCGACTAGTGAGATTTATACCACACCTTATCTGTTTCATCGATGGTATTTTGGAAGATTATATATATGTAGGAATTGACAAGGGAATGTTTCATGGTCAAGACACCTGATCTTGAATGTTTTATTTGAATGGAACATCGTAGCACATGATCAGGCAAGTTCTCAGTATATTGGAATGTTTTTTTCTTCATTATTACTCTATTTTATATCATGAATATATTTCATCCTTATAAACCGGTTTTCGTGCCTTCTAGAGTCATGACATACATTATCATCATCTTTTTTATATGATATAATTCCTTCTATGAGTTATTTATTATATATTTATTGGTTCATTCTGTCTTCTTCTGCTAAGTTAATAATGTTTATCATACATATTAAATTATATTTGTTTTTTATATCAATGGTTCTCTACAATGACATGGGGGTATAGAATCCCCATGGAAAGACCCTATGCCCACACTACTATTCAGTAGCCTTAGGTTTACTGGGACGGTTACGTGTGGCCATGTGGCAAACCGGGCATAGGGCACCACTGAGTGGCACTCAGGCCCGGGACATCATATGATATATCCATAATGAATGCCTAAATTTCAACATCTTTATAATTAATTAATTTAATAATTATTCATAATTTATTATTTCCTATTCAAATGTATTAAATAGTAATTAATTTAATATTATTGGCATATATATTGTTAAAAATAATTTTTCATATTGTGAATTAAAACATGATTTTTTTTAAATATGATTAAGCTATTTCTATAAATAATCCTAAGTGCATTAATGTAGATAAAAGGATAGGTATGATTATTTATTTAATGTTCTTCTACCTTGAATTTCATTTATTCATATTTCATGATCTTGAATGTAGTGGTTAATTATAGTTTTTACATATTAGGTTTTTGAATTATTATGGAATTAAGGTCTCTATTGAGTACTTAACCTTGGGTAGTAGTACTTTTAGTTAGACTGCACAATAACTTAGAGGCTTATTCTTTTCCTAAAATTGTGGGGTGTCAGAATTTTGATTTCATATTATTATAAGACTTTACATGATGGGGTCTCATATATCTTATTCATGTGATGCGTCTAGATATTTATAAAACAAATTAATTTTAATTATGAAATGTGGCACATGATATGACTTTTGTAAGTTGTTAAACGTCATCATAGATTGAATATAATTATTTAGTGGAATGAATAAAGAATAAAAAACTAAATCACTAGAAACATGTATACATGTAAAGGTAATACATGAGATTAGATGGTGAGATTTTGAAATCCTCTTATAAATATGAGTTTTATTATTTTATCCAGTGAAACACTACTCAAGTTATTGAACACCCAAATCAAGAATGTTCATTTAATTTTTGGTGAACATAGATTATCTTGTATGGGTAAATCAGCTTATAAGAGACCTTCGTGGGATTATTTGACCAAAATTGTTGCATTAAAGGGGTTACAATTAGTTTGGAAACCCTAAATGGTAGGATACCAATATAATAGAGTCGATTTTATATATATGATGGATTGGGAATGAGGTAGTCGACTCATGTATTTATGACTTATATCTCATATGATTAATAGTATTATTTACCAAAAATCTATGTGGTGAGATGAATAATAAAGAGTACTAATTACATAATGATGTTTAGATATTAAACAACTAATATATAATATGTAAAATAAAGGGTTAAATGTTTCAGTATGAGAAAATTTAATAAAACAATTTATTCAATTTACATACAAGATAATAAACCACTCATAACATATAATTTTGTAGAAAAAAATACCCTCATAATACATGACATAAATATCAATATCGAAGAAAGAAAACATTGAAAAAGAAACATCTTATAAGGGTTGTAAAACCAGATAAAATTTCCCAAGAAATAATGAATGATATATATGATAGAGAAATAAACTTCTCCAGAAACCACATTTTAATGTATTTAGTCAAGAATATAAATATATTTATACTAGTTATAGTAAATATTATCATAACATATGTATATTTATTCTTAATTTAGACGAACCAATTTTTACAAAAATGTGATTGTATAGATACATTAAGATAAAAGTCAACCTGAAAAGGGTCACTAAAGAACATACTAGACATAAGATATGGGAATTTTAAAAATCATTTATTCATTGCAAGATGATTGATGGTAATTATATATCAAATATTTTAATCAATATAATTGGGTCTATAAATTAATTAAATAGATTTGGGTCATCAATGAGGTATCATCTAGCCATTGACATTATTATCTTACAACTTCTAGTAAGGTTCTTGTAGATTTTTAATAAATAAAATAGGAACAACATCAATAATTCTTCCACTAATTTCTATAATATGATAAGAATTGATAATCAGGACATTATAGATGAAATTTCAACAACAATGATGATGTTAATTAAATTAATGTGTAATGTTTTATCTACAGAGAGATAAATAGAGTTCATGTATTTTCCCCACTAATTTATCAACCAAATAGATAAGATTATAATGGAATTTTTTCACTATTATATAACAAATAAATTGAATGATAAATAGAAATTAATACTTGATGTAGTGAATGAAACTATATGGATATTACAAGTTATGTATTTATATTATAAAAATAAATTCCATGATTTTTAATGGCATATAATACAAACTATACATTATGAAAAAAAATTGATATGTATAAGAGTTAAAAATTTATAGTGGATTGATGATTATAGGTAAATGTGTACATTAAAGTGATAAATAAATCTGTTGACTTATCTTGGATGTCAATATAATTAATTATTGAAAACATATTTATATATTGAAATAATATATTGTTATTTTATCACAATTTTTTAAAACATGAATTATTATCAATAAATGAGATGATATATTTAATATACAAGGTTTTTAAAAAATTTGATTTTATAAAATTCTTGAAAATAAAATAAAATTGATATTTCTACTAGAGATAATGGAGTTTATCAAATACTTTTTTAAAAATATCAGGAATGTGATCCAATCAAATCATATATAAATATTTGGAAGATAAAAGTATTTTTTTAGAATATTAATCCAGTATCATTGAATTCCATATAAAATTTTGATTTTAAAAGAATACTGTAAAAATATTCCCTCTTGGAAAATTAATTTTTATTTTTTAACATAAAATATTTTCCATCCATGAAATATATTTGGTAGAATATATTCTTTTTAAGGAGAAACTAATAGTATTTTTGGATATATTAAGTTCAAATTATGAAAAATTAAAGATAAAACAAGTTAAATTAAAAGTGAAATCACTTCGTATCCAAAATAGTTTGTGTGTATTTGTAAATAAAGATATTAATATAAGTAATAAAATTTTAAGCCAAATAATCAGAAAATTATATTTCTAATGGAAGGGTTACAAAATTATTATAATAAACATATAAATAACACTAGAAATATAATATAATATTTTTACATCATCCGATTTTTATGAAATAAATTAATCTAAATACTTATTAAAAGTTTGACATATTATGAATATGATTCATAGTCTATATATTACTCAAAAAATATTGATTTTTAAATGAAACTTTCTAAATGATTTTACCGTAATGTTATATCATATAGTCACAAAAAAATTGTTAAGAATTATATAGAGATGTAATGTTTTTAATAGAACCATTAATGTGTAGAAAATATAAGTCCTATATAAAAATAGGTTTTGTCTTATATGATATGGCTAGTGTTTATGAATGGTTATTATAGATTTATAAAAGGTTTTTACTGATATAAAATGTTTCATGTTATACAAAAAATGGTCACCACTTTATCATTCATTCATGTTATATGTATATATTAATGAATTTAAATGAAAACTGAACTAAAAAAATACAAAAATGAACTATCCGTAGCTAATTTTCATGTTGTAGTATTATAGGTTGGAACAAAACATTGAGTATATAATGATTAAAATTTTATATAGATATAAGTAATATTAACATGCGATGAAAAATGAGTTTTTTACATTGGATGACCTGTCTAGTACACCACCTGTACTTTCATTGAATATATCTTTGGTTTACTAGGGGATAATGTTTTAAACATAATCACCATACCTACACATGGAAGAATACCCTTCCTGGGAGACAGAATACTTCAATAACTTTCCTATTCTATCCTTGAGTCTGAGCTAATTAGTGTATTTTTTGTGTAACATCTTAGTGTTAATATAATATACAAACCATTAAATTTTAGTTTTAATTTTTTCTATCCTTACGGAAATAATGATAGAATTAATAAAGGGTTAGGGATGTCTCAATTTTTTTTGTTCTTGTAACCAAATTTTTTTAGGGAGAACCATTGAGGCACATGGTTAGCATGGCGTTTTGGCTAACCATGCACCTGAACAATGCGGGGCTTGTAGTCTGTCTCATGTTTTTGCAAATAATTAAATCAAAGTTTCAAAACTAGTTTAGAGTATGTAGACATTTTTAATAGGGATATTTCATGATATATGTGTGGTTAGAAAAAATCTGTTCTTACTAGTGTGAGGGTGTAGTAACCTTGGATATTTCTGGTATACATTTAGTACATGGTTTGGTCAACCATGTGGCCAACCTACGCATCTTTTTAATGTTGGGTGAAAAAAAAATTTCCACCACTGTTTTTTAACAACCATCCCCTCTTTTCCATAATCATTCCATCCAGAACAATCCCATAGAGAGATCTCTCAATCATGGCCTCATCCTAGGAATTGAGGTTTCTGATTCATAAAAACTTGGATCGGATCATCATTCATCATATTGGAATAATATCGCTTTGTACTTCAATACACATCCTTCCTTTTTCTATTTAACTCACCATCATTGATTTCATTTTTTCCAAGATAAAATTATGTATTTGAGTTTAATCAACTCTTTTGTTTACTTCATACATTATAGATAAAATTTGATTCAAACATTGGATTGTGGGTTCATGTATTTCTATAACGTAGATGGTCTATACATTTTCCATAATGTCTTCAAACTTATAAATAATTCATCATTGCTCCACATGCTAAAAATTTGTTTTCCCTAATTTGAGTAATGGAAAATTAATTATTTAACATGAATTTTAGGCCCTTATATGACCTTTTCATGGTTGGAGGATGTCAACCCCCACACAAACAACCTCAAAAGTTGATTCGTTTATCGACCTAAAAAATTAAACAACCCCTTTGGATTTCATTGATATTTCGACATATTAGTGGAATCACTCTATAAAATAAATGAGATTGTGAAGTGTTGTTTAACTCCTGAGTATAACATCAATTATGAAAAAAGTGGTTAAATTATTGGTGTAATTATGGCACTATAAATAGATGGATGATCACTTTATTCGTAAAATTTAATATGGATTGTTGGACATGGGTGTGGAAACTACAATTTCTTCAACACCCTTTAAATTACTTATTTTTTATTAGTAATTGGGTATGGAATAGACATTGGGAAATTAAATATGGAATTAAATTAAATTATTGATATGTACAAAACAATAATTTCTAGAATATGATTGAGAAGAGGGAATCAATGTAATTAACATAAAACCCATTTATGTATTTATATCATGGTATATTAAGTTACCACATCCATTATTCATGGGTTACTAAACTGTTTATGTATACAATATTTTGATCTTTCCTTGGATGAGTTCTTTAGCCTGAGGAAGATTCCTTGGTCTTTGGCCTCGGGTCATTACACATGTAGGCCTGACACTTTTTATGTTTGTACACCATATTGATGTTATTAGTTACCTGCATATTTAACATTTATCTATAAACACTCATCTTTATTATCCTTCTCTTAGTTACAAATTATATTCATGGACTTTCTAATATTTGATATTCATTTCATAGACTTCCATCTTATACCTCCAGACAGTAAATTTTTTTTATATAGGATTGAATTGTTTAAGACACTATTTGTGGTGAGATGCTATGTATATATCAATCTTGGATCATGAAACTATTTTATAACTAAAAAACATCATCGATGCAGGTAAGGATAAGTGAAAGAACCCAATAATCTATGCTTTATTGGTTATAGCTTGGGAGTATGGGATCACAGGATTGAGCCATGGCTCATGATGCTATTGGAGATAGTATTTTTGATCCTTTTGGATCTTTTATTAAACATAAATGTATATATTATTTCTTCCAGTTATTCCTTCCTTTTGGTATATCCATGAATAAATCATCATTTTTATATGGTGTTGGGACCACATTGTGTATGATGTTGTATTTATTGTCAACATTTTTCAATACTAGTGATAATGAAGAAGGATCACCAATGTTAATGGAGGTTGATTTAAGTGATGATTCCTGGGGAATTTTTATGGATTCATATCATTGTATCCTACACGTTGTAAATTCCCCCACATTGTTTAAATCGTACAATTGTTTCATTGATACTTATTTAAAACAAATTCTATAAAAAGAGACATATTGTGTAAAACAATGAATTATAATCCATTTCAGGATGATTACTGTGCTTTCTATTTCATGATCCAAAAATAATGTGAAGAATAACAAAAGAGAATAAGGGAGAGTGTTCATGGTCTTGGAATTTGATGGTGGTATCCATGGATGAGCTTTATGTTCTATGGTGTCCATGTAATTTTACACTAGTTATTTTTAATGTGGTCACATGAAATATTTGGCAGCTAACTAACCCACCTGGATAGAATCTTCCAAGGTTACATGTAGGTCTCTAGGTCAACCACAACGAAGGGATGCCTGATAATAAAGTTGGAAACACCCCTAAGGGGATTTGTGTACGCCCACTAGAGTGAATGAGGAAAAGATGATGCATAGTAGGGATGAAGCCCATACATAGGGTGGTCGCAGAGCGTGCTCGTAGTGAACATGGTTCAGGATGGTAATGTGGAGGTAGAGGGAGTAATCTGGTGATCTGTTAGAGCAGGTTGGTATTTAAACAAAGGAATTTCCACATGTGGGATTCAACATGGGACAAAATATACTAACATAGTTCATCACTTAAGAATGGCAAGAAATCATAACTATCCATCTAATTTGTGTCTATTATATAAACATCATTTTCTATCCATATCATTCATAGAGTGTTTGAATCCGGACTATAGATCTCTCAAAGAATCTATATAAGATTGTATCATCGTCATCTTCTTCCCACCACTGCACAACCTCACTACTATCTCTTGTCGAAGAAGAATACTGGCCTACATGGACGATCCCTGGCCATCAAAAGGGAGTCTTGTAAATAAACCAAGACCATGAATGAAATCTACATATTTCATGCATGTGGATATCACAAAGGAGGATAAAGAAAACATAATTCTGGGGCCTCATCTTCCATCTGAGATTCATGGCTCATCCGAGCCTATTGTTGAATGAGAATTTCATGTGATATTTACCACATGCACTATATATTCTCACTGTAAATGAGGAGCTCATGTAAAGAGGAAACACACAGATATATGCGACATATCTCAACCATGGGTTTGAAAATTTTTAAAATGCATGAGATTTCATGCATTCAAAGGATGATCTTCATGGAATATCTTTATGAATTTGATCGATTAAAAAGATGTTCTCCCCTCCTATAAATGGAGAGGCACATCATGCCGAGAAGGCTACTGCCATCATTACTGGAGAACTCATATTTTAAAAAATAGATCCTCTATATTATTTCAACTCCTGGAGAACAAGAGAAGAACCTTGAACAACTCTTTATATGCCAATATAATAGTTTTGAACTGTTCTAGGTTAGTGAGGAGTGATCCACGAACAATACAAGTTTGTTAAGGTGGTCTTTCCTCCCTGTGCTTAGGAGAACCACATGTTCCTTGTGTGGGGAGATGCCGCAATGCACTTTACTTCTATGGAGAAGAACTGCACAGCCGATGCAAATAAGAATCATGAATTCTCGGTGTATAGAAGAAGAACACAAACACCAAATCAAACCCTTGGTGTGTTTTGTGAAGAAGACCCACAAAGGCCAAGGGTTAAATGCTCCTGCTTTCACGTTGAAGAAATATCATACATGAAAATATAAATAATACACAAAACAAAAAGAAATGAAAGGATTTTTTTCATGAAAAACTGAAAAGAAAACGTGGATAGCATGAAGTCATGAATTATTTTAAATAAGTGAATAAGGGTAATACAAGTTTTCTTTCATTTATAAGAATAATTTGAAGAAGCATGAACCATTATGTGTGCACATGTGATGGAGGATGAACCTTCCAAAATACATACTCCCATTAGAGTTAGTGTATCTTGGTGCATATTTACACCGTAAAGATTCATGTTCATACAAGGAGAAGCAAATAATTGAGCAGTGTGTTTGGTTTAATTTAGAACACATTTTATTACGTAAAAGCACTCATGTGCAGGAATTAAATACACCCGATCAAAGTGAAAATGTAATAAGAGAAATGGAATATGAGAAGTGGTAGTGTGTTTAAAAAGACTTATACCCATTAAAATCTTTACACTATTGATAAGAGAGAAAGAAGAAGTTGAATAAAGGGAGAATTTCACATGAATGCAACATGCATGATCTCATGTATATATGAAAATAAGAGAGTATTAGATGATGATTCTGATGATACCATGTAAGAATAACTTCAGTGTTTGAAAAACCACAAAGGTATTTTTGATTCTATCCATGAAGAAGAAGAAGTTATTGTGCATTCATATGTTTCAATAAATAATAAGAAATAAGAATAATAATTGTTAATTATATTTTCATTCAAAAATAAGATGATAAGAATAGAGTTTCTTACCTACTACTTTGCAATTAACTATATATAGAGCACAAAAAATATCATGAGCAGAACCTACCTTTTAAATTGGGAGAATACTAACTTTAGAGGTTGTATAAAGAACCAACAACGAGGTAAAATTTGGACTAGGTTATCATCAGTTCAGGGAAGTGGATTGTTTCTTATCCCCTCCAAAGTGTAGGGACTCACACTGACAATAAAATTGTTTTCCAAGTAAAACCATTGTAATAGTTACTAAATTATACTGTTTAATCCATGAATTGGTCACCACTATACATGGAAAGGATATAGTTTCTCTTACTGAGTATTGAACATCGTAAAAATATTGTGTGCATATTTTTACTACATTGTATTTTTTAATGTGAAAATAAAAAAGATATCAAAATAATCATGATTCTTACAGGTCTAGAGGTACATGGAAAAAAATTAGAATTTGTTTTTAAAAAGTCATCAAAATTGATTCACCCTCTCTCAGTGTTAGGTGTAACCCAAACTAGCCCTATCAGTTAGTATCAGAAACCAAGTTTGGCCTGTGTATGATTCTCTAAATTGATGATATTATCATTTGAAGAGTTGAGTTTCTTTCCTAAGTAAATAAAGAACTATAGTTTTAGTGAAAATTCAATTATCTTTAAACAGAAGGTCATATCTACCAAGGTCATGATGATCAATAAAAAAAGAGAAGAGAATGTTAAAAAAGAATTCCCACTTATCTAAATAAGAGGAAGTATATGGTTCTCCATACCATACTAATAATTAAGACAGATCATGCTAGGAAAGTAATGATAATGTGGATCAAGATTATACCAAGAAGATGGATAAGCTTCCTACCTCATGTGATCATGTGGTATGTGTTATTGCATTTTAAAATTCTAGAACAAGTGGTGATGATTAATCTACAACCTATCAATAATTATCGATTGACAAATTAAGAGTTATTCTAAACGATATCCCTAAATAAATCACTTACCTTTTTTGTAGAGTATTTCAATGTATGATGGAATATATCACCTAACTAGAAGAAAAAAATATTGTTTTGGAGAAGGGCATGAAAGGGAAAATTATTTAATGTATAAATATCTCCATACTAGTTGGAGCCTTAGGAGAAACATAGCTGAAATTTGATATAATATCCTCAAATTTTCTCAAAGAAGTTGATGAATAAGAGGGAATCTAAAATCCTCTAGAAGAGAATATCCACACACATGAAGATGAGTTTAATAAGATCATTGATGTTAAGGTATTATAATTAGAATAAACTTCATTAAAGTTGAAGGAGGATGGATCATTGTTATAAAAAAAGTGATGATGCATGAGGGTATTGTAGAATTACTGAAGAAGGATTGTGAAGATAAGATAGGTATGATTGAATATTAGAAAATTATCCGCAGTATGAAATGTCTAGAAATAGAAGATCAGTTTTGCAAACATGAGAATACACATATTAAGACTTCAAAAAATATGGGAATAGTTGGTTTTTTCACTCAATGTTCATTAGAGTATTATATGTTTAAAATAACACCAATATGTGATAAGAATACCAAGACTTGACTAAATGATCTATCACAAGCATTTGAGAAGTAAATGTTCCATCCAACTATCTTTTACTAATAGTTCTAAAATTATTTTTTAAAAGAGTGCGGGTTGGAAGAAAAATTCTAGACAATTATGGATGGAGTAAGGTGATGAGATACCTACCTCCATGACTAGGGTAGACAGGAAGAAGAATGATGAAGGTGGTTCCCCAAAGAGATCACAAAACATCAAGAATAATGCCTTAAAACATTATATAGAAGATATCAAGAAGTCAATACTTGTGGGTCAATGTTAGTGTTGTAATAGGTTTAGGAATTGTGCATCAAATTGTGGGTAAAATCCTTAAAATGAAAAAGAACAATGGAAGCACATCTCAAGGGGGAGGAAGCTATAGAAGAAGAAGAAACATCCACATATCCAAAAGCATCTATATACAGAAAAAAATTTGGAATGCTTGATAAAATTTATGATTTATAAAATGGTAGTGGTCACAAGTTCAACATGTATCCAATGATGATAATAAAATAAGGTTATTGAATCTAGCTAAAAATGAAGAAGCATCCTTGAGAAGAAATCAGTAGAATATTATAAAAATAAATTCTATCAAGAAGATTCCATGATGGAATGGTGGGAAGACCCTAGATTCTAAATCCATGAAGGTTAAAGGTATTGCATCCAAATTAACTTATACTAAATATGAAAATCATAATAATCCATGAGAATTATCCAAACATTAAATTGTGGATCCTAATGAATTTTTTTTATTTGGACAGAATATTTGAAAATAATTAAAAAAAGATAAGATGCACAAGCTAAGGCTAGTGCATAATGAAATTAAAAGAATTCACATGATGCTAATGATGTTCTGTGTGTGAGGTGAAACAAAGCATATCATACTGTTATAAATTGAATTTCTTGTATTCTTTCTCAAGATGAATTTATCTTGAAGATAAAAGTTTCACAAGGATATTATAGTGCCTTGAAATCTATTGATGAAATAAGGTTCACACACAATGAACTGAAATATGTGATAAGATACACACAACAACAATCAAAATTGAAGATAAAATATGAATGATTGAAGAGTACAACAAATAGAGAATCTGGGTTGAGAAAAATATATCAACCATGTAGTTCAATTTAAAGAAGCAAGGATGGTCCCCTTTATTCCCATAAATCATTATGTATTGTATTTTTCTTATATGATTGGTAATTGAAGGTGAAAAAATATATTAGAGGGAGAAATTGAAAATTAGTGTTGAGGCGTTTTCCCTTGAGGGGAATACATATGAGGAAGCTTCGAGAATTATTATTTCAATTAGTATACTCATCAGTTGTTATCTAATTCAATTACTATAAAGATTGTTTGAAAATCATGTCATTGGAAAATGTATGCCATTTATCAAATCTCTCATGCTGGGTTATTCAAAATAATGATCATTTTACATACGGGGACTAACTAAATTAATAAGTTAAATAAGAATAATGGTAGTGCCCTAAGGTTACTTATCCCTCCTATTTCAATTGAATGTTTTTGATCCACATGTTGAAGTGAGTGTAGGATTTTCAGGTAGATTGTTCCTATAAATATTCAAATCACATCTGTTATCCTCATCCAGGTGTGGAAGTGGAAAACCCTTGAATACAAGTTTATGAGTTCTCATCTCATGATGTATCATGAATAATGGGTAATGGTAATATTTTTTTTCATTATCAAATCCTTCTGTATTCTACCCCAAGCATATCCTTAGTAGACATTGAGTGAAATGGTTGATGGCACATTTCTTAAGTATGGACGGATAACCTCTCTCCCACAAACATTGAATTTATTATCAATAAGTGGGAGAGAATGTGATATGAAATTATGAAATAAAATTAAAAGGGAGAGATAAGAAACTCATTTTGATGTTGAAATATTCATTTGAGAGATATTTGAAGTATTTCCAAAAAAAATAAGGAGTATTTGTTGGGACCACTTTGTGTAAGATGTTGTATTTATTGTCAATAGTTTTCAATACTAGTCACAATTAAGACGGAGCTCCAATGTTCATGTTGGTTGGTTGAAGTGATGATGCCTGGAGAATGTTTATGGATTCATATAATTGGATTCGATTCTTGGTAAATTCTTCTAATTGTTTAAAATAGATGATTGTGGTATTGATCGTTAGTATAAAATACATGGGTCAAAAGTGATAGCTAGTGTACCAAAATGATGTATCATCCATTTAAGGATGATTAATGTTTTTTAGGGTTCATGATCCAAAAAGTATGTGAAGATGTGGAAAAGAGAATAATGGAGAGTGTTCATGGGCTTGGAATTTGAAGGTGGACTCCATGAATGAGATTTATGTTCTAAGGTGGACATGAAATTTTATAGTAGTTATTTTTTATGTTGTCACTTAATATATTTTCCAGATAACTAAATCACCTTACATGGCTCGATCAAGGGTAGATGAGAGACTCTAGGTCAACCGTGCCCAAGGGAAGCCTGTTATGTGAGTTGGGAAACTGCATGAGTGTTCATATGTCGGCTAGATGAAGTGACGTGGAGAAACTGATGCATAGTCAGGCCGATGAACACTCATTCGGTTGGTGCAGAGTGCGCCTGCAGAGAACACAGTACGAGGTGATATCATGGAGGGATAAGGAGTAATCTGGCAACCTTCTAGAATGAGTTGATATTTAAACTTCCAAATATCTGTGTGTGGGATTCAATGTGGGACAAAAAATGTGTACACTACTCATAATTTAAAAAATGTGGAAGGAATCTTGACCATCCATCTAATTCAAATCCGAGATATTACTACTTTTATCCTTCTATCTTGCACCTTGGGTGTTTGAAAAAGGAACTTTGTTCTCCCATGGCATCTCTACAATCATGTGTCGTCTTCGTCTTCCTCCTGTCGCTTCCCAATGAAACCAATATCTCTCATTGGTGAAGAAGACTAATCTCTATGGATAATCCCTAGCCATCAATGGAGTGTATTTTGATTGAACTGAGACCATGCATGAAAATCTACATCTTTATTTCATGTAGATATCTCAGAGATAGTGGCATATAATGGAGTTGAGATTACTCATCTTTCATCTAATATTCATGGATGATCCGAGCCCATTGTTGAATGAGATTTGTATGTGATCTTCATTGAATACATGATATTTTCTCACTGTAAATGGGGGGCCCACATGAAGAAGAAAGACAATGAGATATGTGCCATTCCTAGGACACATGTTTGCAAACATTTCAAATGACAAATATTTCATACATTCAGAGGATGATCTTCATAGCATTTCTCAAAGAATTTGAATGAGAAAAAAGGTTTGATCCACGCCTATAAAAGTAGGCACACACCAAGCCTAAGAGGCTGATGTCGTCACTACCTATGAGCTCCTATTTTAAAAAATAGAGGGCCTCCTTGATTTTATCTCATGGATAGAAGAAAAGAACCTTGTACCACCATTGGTTCAAATTGAGAGGAGTAAAAAATGATTCTTGATATGTGAGGAGTGATCTGCAAAACATCTTGGTTTTTGAATGAGGTCTACACTATTTGTGTGTATGAGAACCATGTATTCCATACATGAGTATAATATTTTAACCAATATAGTTATATGGATATGAACACAATACCATGTTCAAAGAATAATCATGCATTCTCTATGCATAGAAGAAGAACAAAAAGAGTAAACCAAACCCTTGGTGGGGTTTGTGAAGAAGACCCAAAAGTCCACAGGTTGAATGATCCTATTTTCATGTTAATGAACTTTCATTCATAAACACATAAATAATACAAAAATTGAAATAACCCTAAGGGGGTGTTTTCATGAAAAAAACGATAAGAAAAAGTGGACAGCATGCAAGAATTAATTCTTTTAGATATGGGAAGAATGTCTATACATGTTTACATTCATTCATATGCATAATTTTAAGAATCTCGAAGCATTGTGTGTGTACTCGTGAATAAGGAGAAATATCTTGAAAAAATGAATACTCCCCTTTGTGTTAGTGTCCCTTTTTAGTGGTTACACCAAAGAGATTCATCTGAATACAATGAGAAGAAAATAAGTGGGTAGTTTGTTTGGTTTGGTTGAGAACACATTGTATCACTTTCAAGCACTCATGTGCATGAATTAAAGACACTCAAACTATGTGAAATGAAAGGAAGATAAATTGAATTATATAAGATGTACTGTGTGTAAAAAGATCTATATCCATTAGGTTATTCACTCCAGAACAAAGAGAATAAGAAGAAGTAGAAGAATGGGAGATGTTCACTTGAATTCCACAAGCAATATCTCACATATATTTGAAAATAAGAGAGGAGAAAAAGTTGATTCTAATGAGGAAAATTAAGATGATCTTCAGTGTTTGAACAATCAAAAAGGTCTTTGTGATTCTACATAGGAAGAGGAATAAGTGATAGTGCATTAAGTTGATTCACTAAAGAAGCAGAATGAATAATAAGAAGTGTGTATTATATTTTTCACTAAAGAAGAATACGAGAAGAAGATAGTTCCTTGCCCAATACATTGAATGTTACCAAGTGAAGATCACTAAATAAGATCAAGAGTATAACCTTCCTTTTCAATAAGGATAATATTTTCTTTCGAGGAAATATAAATTTCTAGTATGGAGCTACAAGATTGCCTAGTTTTTCACAAGTTCAAGTAAGTGGAGTGTTTCCCAACCCCTCTTATGTGTAGGGAGTCACACTAACTAGAGGATTGTTTTCCTTTTCGGACCACAGTAATAATTACTAAATTATAGTGGAGAAAATTTTTATTGTTCATCAATATACAAGGAAAGGATATATAAGTTCTTATTGAGTAGTTATCCTTATATAAATAACATGTACAGAATTTTACTACTTTCTATTATTGAATGTATCAAGAAAAGGAGAACAAGAGAATAAATGTTCAAAAAAGTCAAGAGGTGTTGGGATAAAAAGTTGGAATTCATTTATAAAATTCCCCAAGACTGATTAACCCACCCTCTCATTGTTAGTTATATCTCAAACTGGTCCTCTCATACAGAATATCCTTTTATATTTCATTATTATTACTATCTTGAGAATTTACCTTCATTATTATATTATTCATTATTATTATCACTTTATTTATTATTTTATTATGATGATTATATACTCTGATAATGATGGTATATGTTCCCCATTATACCATCATAGATAATCATTGATTTTCTTGAACCTGTATCATATGGGGAGGTACATTCGACTCTATAAGGTAAACCAGGATCGTTTACTTATGAGTGCTCTAGGTCTGGAATTTTAAATAATAATATAAAATCATACTTTTCCTTTTATCCTACTATTTTAGGTATTTTATAAAACACTAGTAATGTGTTTGAATTTTGTATTGGGCGTGTTCATGAGAGTATCTAACCCATGTACAATGGAAAATCCAAATTTTCTAAGATAAAAATTTTTATTATGAATTATCCATGTTATAGATGTATGGATTCTCCATTTAGATAACACACATGATGATATGGGTCATTTATTATTATTGATATTTATTTTATCTTTATCCTTATCCCAATATGGAAATGAACTAGTATCATATGCATTATTATTGGAACATGAGGATTGATATCTCATTAATTATGCCATGCCATTATTAATTACTGCATGAATTTTATGTGGTATATTATAGGGGCCTTAATTGATATATATTTACCATGTGATAAAATTTCACACAGGGAAAAAATAATTTTATTAAATAATGTTTTTGAATCATCCTAAATGGTGTTTTCCCAAATATTTTAATGGGGAACCATAATTATCCAATTATAATGTCTTTGATGTATGGACCATTTGTCTAATGAGATGACAAATTGGTAGGATTTTATTACATGTGTTACAAATGAATTTTAAATAGTATGTGGGAATCTATAAATTTGGGAAGGTGACCTTTCTAACTAAATTTTTATAACATCCTATTTATAGTTACATGTAGTACCATTTCCAATTAATAAATTGTAAGACTTTATAAACATCGAATGATAGATCCATCTAACTAAACCATGATATATATATACATATAGTTACACTTATGAGAGGATGATTTCTAAATATAAATACAAAAGTATTCCATTTAATAGTGATTCCAGTTTCATCATAAAGGGTTTTTTCCTATATAAAATAATATTGATTGATTTTATTACAAAATAAGTAATTTAAAATCAAGAACATGAACCATACCCAACATTAGTAGTGTGAATTAGAAATAATTTCTAGTGTTTCACTATAGTCTTATACATATCCCAGACTTCGATCTATGACAAATAAGAGGTGTGTGAAAATTTAATAGGAACACATTTACTTGTTAATTAATTATATATCTAATAAATATATAATTTTTAAATGTTATCTCAGTCATGTGTATGAAATTTTTTGAGTTATTCCCCTTCAATTTCCTAAATTCATGTTCTAATGGTGTTTTGAAAATAATGCTATGATGGTTGTAGGCCTTGATCAATAATTATTTTCCATTACAGTTCTTATTATAAAACCTTATACTAATCCTCAAACTAGGAATGGATTATCATTTTTTAGATTTTTTATATGATTATTACATAAATTTAAGAAATCTACATCACATGAAACCTCCAAGGTTCAGTAGACATGAGAATTTGGAAATCAGCATCCACCAACTTTCTATGTGGATGGTGGGGCCCATGTTAAACAGTCTGGGCTTCATGGAATTTTATCTACCATTATGAATCTGGATGTGCCTCCATAATTGGGTATCAATCTCATGATGTATATGCTTCATGGATCGACCAAATATTTAAGGCATGTCTTTTTTTTTGTAGACTAGCATTACAAGATAATTTGGATGAAATTACTATCAATCTTTATAGACTAATTTTTCCATGATTCCTTGAGGATTGATCAATATATGGAATTTATGCACCTAGAGAAAGGTAATTTGTATCTGATGTATTATTTATCCAGTTTTTTATAGTATTTGTTGTTCACACCTATCTATACAGGTTTTGAGTTGTGCATGGAAAGACACTTTGAAGATGGGATTAAGAATACTAATTGATCATAGGATAAAATGTTTAAATTGGCTACCATGTGTATGATAGTTAACCATGACCTTATTATTGGATGTAAGCTGATGGAATCTATAGGAACATATCAAGGAGGTCAAGCTTCTTGACCGAGTATTGTAGAGTCTGGGGGAAAGAACCTTCACATTGATACCAATCATGAGATTTGTTCTAGTTAGATTATATGTATTGAAAGTTATATAATTTATCACTAGTATGGAAATCGATGAAACATGAAGACCAAGAGTGAGAGGGACCACGTTGAAGGACGAGCCTATTGTAGATTTGGGCCATCTGCAGTGGTTTTACATAACATTCTATCCTAGCGTAAGTGAGAGAGGATCAACACAAAAATTAAGTATTTGTATAGGACATGTAGCTACACATTAGACCCAAAGCATGACCTCTACCTGTTGATCTAGCCGAATATATAGTCACGGACGAGGGAGAAAACATTAGTGACATATCACCAAAAGAGTCGTCCGCCTCATGTATGTCAGGTTCTATCTCTTGGTCAATGATCAGGCGAGATATATGATGTACATTATATTCTTATGTATTTGAGTGCAACCCCATATATGTTATGATGTATCACTTTATATCATTTTCCTTGGTATTTGTCTTATATGATGTAGGTGTTTCTCACTAAATTATAACATTGACTATTATAGTGAAAATTGGCCTTGAAATTTAGTATTTATGTGTGGTGATAATGCCTGATACTATGTCGGGATGGTGGTTTAAAAGATTATTTTAATGAATAGAAAATCCCGTTGAGTTTTCCTGTTACCATTTATTATGGGACCTCTTACTCTGTATGAAAATAAGATTTTAAATCATTTCAAAAAGGACTGGCTATTTCCATTCCATTCTTATGTAAATTTCTACCACAGAAGGGTATCATTAACATCACAAGATGTTGATTGTTACATTCATGAGGGTGAATCTAATATCCAGAAATGTAGATATTCACTAGATCATAATGGGATTGGTTGAGTAAAAACAATATTGTTACTTTTATATTGATGACCATGGAAGGTGTTACACTAATTTTCCTCTAGTTTTTAATCGGGTCATTGGTTTTTCCTTTATGTATTTTTTGGTATCCCTCTTGAAAGTGATGTAGAATTTATGGTTGAGATTGTTCTTGGACCATCAAAAGTGTCTATTCCTCCTTAAATGATGGATTATATTAAGTTACAGAAGCATAAGATCTAGCTAGATGATTTAGATTGTAATGTTTTAGTATAACCAGTCACATCACCTAGGCATTCATATATGATTTTCAATAAGAAGGATAATGATACCCTCTAGATTTTTTGGGATTTCCAAAGATTAAATCATTTTATGGTCAAAAAATGATTTCCACTACCTCCCACAGATGACATAATTGATCTTCTCAAATGATATTGTGTTTCCTCAAAGCCTGAGATGAGTTACGCTACTATCAGGTGTATGAAATCAATTTGACACAACACCTACATTTTATGTAGTAGGTATGTTCTTTATGAGTGTCAGGTTATGTCATGGATTCATAGGAGCATCCCAAGAATGATTTTTTACATACATAATGTAACGCCCTGACTCCAGTTACCCAGATTCAGTGCATTATTACATAACATTGGCATGATCATAGGAGATCAATTCTCAAAAGGCCGATTAGTTTAGTATCCTTATAAATTCTAGATACATACATAAGTTTTACATTACATTATGAAATAAAAAACAACAACATTGTGCCCCATTTTAACACACTCATATCCATTATCTTATCCTTATAGGTCAATCGTAATATAATTCTTCACATCTTGGGAAAAATAATATATTGAAAGAGGTGAGCTTAGATGCTCAGTAAGGATAACAATATAGCAGAAACATTCATAAATAAGCATAAACATTTAAGGCAATGAATAATACTAAAACATAAGGCATTGAAACTTAATCTTAAGCGTAATATAGAAAATATAAATCAAATAATTCCATTTACTTATTCACATAAAAATTATACTAGTTGAATAATCACACGTAATATCAATAGCTAATTTCATAATGATGGAATTCATAATGTCGGAAATCATAACCACATAGTCAGATCCTCATGCCAAGACTACAAAAAAGATTTTTTCAAGGCCTGGTACCAATACAATAGACTGTTGCATTAGACCTACTGATGCATCGAGGATTTGTATTATGCTCCACCCGCCACTTTCTAAATCCAATGCATTCCTCATACGAAAAGGATGAAATGTAATCTAAACATTCGTATTACAACTAGCATACAACATGTCAATATTTTAACCACAAACCATGAATAAAACATCCACAATCAAACATAACTCATTAAATAAAATATTTAAGATTTTATTATTATAAATTATCCTTAATAAAGAATAATTAAGGATATTGACTTAAATGAAAGTAATAATTAAAACTATTTGATAGAAATATACCCTTTTTCTTGAAATCATTTAAAGTCTCACTATTTATCAAGAATTCGTTAAAAAATATACTTTTGAAACAAAGTGTCCCATAAAACGTTGAATCTTTTAAAAGGAAATTAAATTTTAAAAAAATAATGTCCATATAAATAAATCCTTAAAAAAAATTTAAAACATGGACAATAATGATAAATATTTATAATAATAAAACATTTAAACATTTAAATTTATATTTTAGTTAGAGTTCCTAACAAAATGAGAAATTCCTGAATGTAAATAATTGAGTTATTAAAAACATTATAATATCATTATAATAATAGTATTCATTATATACTATGTAAAAGTACAATATATACACCATATAAAAGTGAATTGGCATATAACCACGAAGAAGTCTCAATTGAATGTAAATTGAGATGAAATCCCTTATAAAGTATATATCCTTAGTTTAAGGATAAATAAATGAAATAATTATATGTGAAAAATATAAATGCATTCAATATAATTTTATATTCAGTGTAAATAAATCAACAGACCTTCACACATATTCTTGTAAAAACAACACCAATGACTTGGATGTTTAACTCAATGAATGGAAATTTAGTTAAGATTAGTCTTATCAATTTCATATCGATGACTTGTGAATTTATAAATGGAGTGATTATGTGTATCCATATTATATCCCAAAAAGGGTAGTGTAAATTACTAAATAAATTATTCATGATTCCACACATAATATTGGAGTAAAATAATCAATGAAGTATGCATAAAACCCACTGTGTGGTAATTGAAATTAGAAATTCCTTTACCGATTTGGTAGCTTACGAAACATACACCCAATGAAAAAAGGATAAAACAATTAAGAAGTAAGTAACCATAAATTAAACTATATTAAAAAAATAATACAATCATGAGCAGTAAATACACCACACAAAAGGAAATAGTGGACATATAGCATGAATCTCACAGGAATAAAAAGTGAGATGAAAACCCATTACCACATTGTAATCAATTGAGTCGTATGAAGAAAATTTAATAACCACCAAATGAATCACATAATAACATGCATATAAATAGAATCATGATAATATATATCAAATGTAAGTACACAATACACCACATGCAATAAATAACTGGCGAAAAATGGAAATCTCATGGAATTAAAACTTAAATAAGAAACCCCTTACCTCATGTCTGGCCTGAATCGTATTTTCTGTGTTGTTCTTGAATAATAAATATAAGTTCATTTATACTCCCTTAAGAACATTTTTCACATTTATTAAACCTTTTATATCACTTATTAACTTTTTAAAACTATTAGTTAGTTGTTTGAGTTCATATCAGACATTTTGTCGATATACAGAACTTTAATAAAAATGAACTTATTATAATTACAAATTTTCCATATGGTAAAAATTAAATTATCTCCAGAATGATATTAGAGATTTAGATATAATATATATCATATATATTTATTTTATATGTAAATAGAATATTTCATATCATTTGAAGATAATAAATGAAATGCACCGTTAATAGAAATGGTAAGTTGTGTATACACATGAACACTACCTTCATTTATATTTTTTGTTTATAGGAATGAAAACATAATAATACATAGGTGTATTATAATTCCAGTATAATATCTTTGTTATGTACTTTAATTAACTACATCCTTTATTCATTCCATGTATGGCATGAACGAGTCATATCACTTTGAAGGGGCGGTAGTCCGCACTTCCTCAACAAAATTATGGTATTTACCCATTATGGAAACCATAAAGGTATGATATAAATGAAAAATAAAGAATTATAGAGAAAATATCTATATAATATATATCACATGTAAATAAAGTTCAATATTAATGGCCACCATAAGAGGTGGTAGGAGAAGATTGAACAATCTTTGTTTTGTGAGGTAGTAGTTTACTGTCCACCGAAACAATATATTCTTTACCCATTAGACAGAGGTGTGTGTATGTTTAGTTCAAATTATTACCATATAAAAAACCTACTATATTTAGGATACTGTTATTGTAATAAAATAAAGTAATAAAAGTGTTTGGGGTTGTAGATGTAAAATAATAGAAAAGAACTTAAGAGAATATGTTACTTATAAATTGGGTAACTCCCTTTGGTTTGACCCAAAATAATTTCTTGAAGTGCCTTATACCTATATTATGGCTTCTATATGGAAGAAAGGAATCATGAGAATTTATTTGGGCAGTGTTTTGATAAACCATGGGTCTTGAGAGGTGTGAGTAAGGGGTTAGAAGTGAAATCTTTTTTAAGGGGGAGGAGGGGCTCTTTAAGAGTGTTTGGAAATATTATTGTATTATATAATTATTTTCGGTTTCTAAAGGACAAAAACATATTAAATTCTAAATTAATATGACTCTAATTTAAAATAAAATCATTAAATAATAATTGGACATGTTTTGGATATTTTTTTTAATATTTATTAACTTATTTATTTAAATCATTTATTAATGAGGTAAACACTGCATCATTATTATGTAATAAATAATTTTTATTATTTGAATTTTATAAATTATAAAAAAATACCATGATGTAGAAAAATCTTTTTATATTTAAAATGAATATTTATAGTCCAAATGATAACTTATATAACCACATTTATGAATTTATTTACTAAAAGATATATGTTTATGTCATTTTTTTTATTACTTTAAATTAATTAATATAAAAAGTTATTATCACATTTTAGTGGCTCCATGGGGTAACAAAATAGACCCAAGGATTCCCATGTTCAGAAATTTATAAACTAATAGGATTAGGATACATGTTAGGGTAAATTAATATTATTATAATATTATTTTTACCTTGAATTATCCTATTTACCTTTAACCACGGTAAATGAAAGTCAAAAGTTACTATTAATAAAAAAATTATTTTCATCTTTTTGGGCCAAATTGTATTTAATAATAACTTCCATGTATTTTGGAGTTTTGAAATTCATTTTAGAGATGTGGTAAAATTTCATTTAAATGAAAAATTCGGTGTTTTAACTACTACTTAGTGTTTTCACTATTCATCAAAAATTGATGTTTTTCAGAAAAATACCAAAACATTAGCCCAGTATATATTTATATTCTGAATTAAAAAATGATGAATATTTTACCAAATTCTAAACATAGAAGTTGCATCAGTTAAATTAAAATTAATTCCCATTGTCAAAACAAAAAAGCGTGTTTTTAAGAAATAATTTCTATCAAAAGATTGACACTTGTTTATGTCCAATTTCAATGTAAAATTATATAAAATGATAAAAACTGTATTAAATGGTAAAAATATAATCTAATTAAACATTAAAACTAATAAAAAATATAATATGACCATATAGATAAATATTATTAAAAGACAGTTTTGAATTAAAATACAGTATTTTTCACTAATCATAAAAATGAATGTTATCAGAAAAATACCAAAACATTTACCCAAAGTAAATTTTTATGTCCTGGTTATAAAGAATAATTTTATTTTGTTAAATAGAACATATAAATGTTTAAAATATAGGATTTATAAAGGGTAATCCATTAAAAGGTGGAAAAACTACATTTTTTTGAAAAATACTTTTTTTATCGGAAAATTTGAATTTTTCCTTATATTATTTCTATGAAACAGAAAAGATGAATGTTAAAATTATATGGAATGTATATAAAATTTAAAATGTGGTTATTACTATCCATAACTGCTTTCTAAATGGCTAGTTTTATTGGTCATGGTGCATTTGAATTCAGTGTTGCGTACATCCAACGCTATTTTATTATTCAAAGAGAAGCATTCTATGGATGCTTGGGGTGTTACATTATTCATTCATTCAATAAATTATGTCCTATCAATTTGAGATTTTTCATCATAATAAAATGTTAAAAAAATTACATTTGAGGAAAACCCACATCGGATATAGGGTTAATAAAATTTAGTATTAAAAAGAGGGAAAGAGATATGACAAAGTCTCCACTAAATTATGATATTGAATAGTAGAAAATTGGTGGAAATTATTGTTTTAGGGAAAAAGTAAATATTTTTAGAAAGTGATTGAGGTCATCCATAACAATCATGTGAATGGGAAATTGGGGGCCTCAAGGCCATAAATCTTTAATGAATAACATAATGTATTATGATAATTTATTTTTGGGGTTAAGATCCTTTCCCTAAGGTTTAAGAATTAAATTTTTCAAAGAATAAGAAAATAAATACTTCATAAGTATAGTTTCTTCCTTGTACTAATTTCTACCACAAAATCATCTTTTAGTCTAAACTATGAGTATTTAAAATTACTTTTCCACACATGAAGCACTAGAATCAACATATAGAGAATCACATAATCCACTAAGGATTAACTATATATTTCCCTTTTCATTAGAGATTAACCAAAACCAAAATGGTTATTACAAGATCAGATGATCCACAAAAAGGATAATGCATTAGAGAAAGAAATACTAATAATAATTTCTAATATTAAGCCAACAATACCCAATGATTAATAAATAATATTCAATGAACAATTCTCCTTAAAAAGTTTCAATATAATCCCAACTAAGATTGAAACACAAAACTCAGAAAAATTTGACTATGTAGTCTTCCACGTTAAATTGTATCTCCAAATAACATAGACTACTGTTAAAATTACACACTTAAAAACTAATTAACCTAATCAAATATTCTCTATGATAGCTTAATCATTTCCATAAATAACCCAAATTTCTATAAATCCACAATAAAAATATAGAAAAAAATTACACCATTTCTCCTCAAATGAAATCCCACAGTATTTTATTTTCTATATGCATATAGTGTTCCTAGTAGAGGGAACATCTTCCAAAATGACATTTATCACTTAAACACCAAATCATTTTCCTACACTAAAGGTATCCATATGATAAATCATATGATCCCAAATCAACTTATTATTGATCAATAAAATCATTTAACTAAAAGGAATTAGTCACACTAACCAAGGACTTCATGTAGTCATGTGGTAGGTGATAAATTCAAGTCACAATTTGGATGTGGGTTCGATTCCTACAACATTTTCCATCACGACGGGTTGTCACACGGTCTGTGTGTTTTCCTTTTTCAAAAAATATATATTTAATAACATTCCCAAAAAGAGATAAATTCTTAAAAATAACCATAACATAATTTAACCACAAATGATATCTCATTCCTCGCATTTTCATCCTAAAAAAGTAATAACCTATAATTTCCTCAAATTCAAGGATCATATAATCCCAAATAGGTTTTTATAACTATATCCACAGAAGAAAAAATATTTCTTCCTCGAATATTATTTTCACATAACACACTGTAGGGTTACACATACAAGAGAAAAGTCTTCAAAAGTAATCACATTAACAAAGAGAACATATAATTTTAAACATGTGAACATCAATTTATTTCCATATATGTTCTTCCTTGACCAAGAGGTAATCCAATTGAATAGGTAATTGACTCAAGTAATGCCCAGGTCCCCTACATTTACGAAAAATGACTATAATTGGATTTTTGGGATGTTTTTTATTTCCATCCATAGTACTCTTAATTTTTCATTGACAATTGTTTTCTTAATATCCTTATTTCCCACAAATAAATCATTTCATTGTTCCATTGAGACACTTTCTTTACTGTCTCCTTTCACATTCCTTGCATGATGGAAAACATAATTTCTTTTCTCCATGGCCTCCAATGCTGGAGATCTTATCATTCACCACCTTTCTCTTCTTTCTCGAGTCAAGGAGTTGGTTAATATATATGTTGTTGATCATATTTTTTGGAAAACTGATTCAGTGTGAAAATGATATATTTTATTCCTATCAACATTTCATTTAACATCTCATTTCCACCAATATCACCACCTTGACATCATGTTCAATATTACTATAACTTCATTGGAATCTATCCATGGACTGAAACCAGAAATCATTGTGTAAGAAAAAATAGAAATAAAATTATTTATAGAATATTATGACACCTTATTTTTAATCTAAAACACCTTAGAATTATCCATTGTTATTTATTCTCATCTTTTATTAAAATTATTTAAATTGGTTTATAAATAAAATAGGAATTATCCTAAGTATATCCCCTAGGAGTGTCTATACAAAGAGTGGAGTAAGGCCCATTGTCATGTACCAGGATACCCTGGGTCAAGCCCGAAACACCTTATCGGAGTTTTTAATCATAGGTATATTTGTGCCAGAGCTACCTATACCTTTTTGTATCTAGGTATAGAAGTATTTTCATATAAATCCCACATAATATTTACACAATTGAAATTTTTGGATGTTCTTATATACTAATCCTCAAAGTCTATAGTAGGGTAATGGTCTCTAATCAGTGTATATCTAAATCTAGTTTCCAAGGTTTGTACTAAACATATTCTCCTACAAACTGTGACTCCCTGACCCTGGTTACCCAGAGTCAGTGCATTATTACATAACATTTGTATGATCACATGAGATCAAGTCTCGAAAGACCAATTAGTTTAGTATCCTTGGAAATACTAGATACATACATAAGTTTTACATTAAATTATGAAATGAAAAACAACAACATTGTGCCCCCTTTGAACACACTCATATCCATTATCATATCTCTAAAAGTCAATAATAATGTACTTATTCCCATATTGGGAAAAATAAAACCTAGAAAGGGGTGAGATCAGATGCTCAGTAAGGATAACGATATAGCGGAAACATTCATAAATAAGTATAAACATTTAAGGCAATGTATAAGACTAAATCATAGGACTTTTAAACTTAAACTTCAGCGTAATATTGAAAATATAAATCAAATTTTTCTATTTTCTTATTCACATGGATATTATACTAGTTTAATAATCACATGTAATATCAATAGCTAATTTCATAATAATGGAATGCCCGATGCCGTACATCATGACCACATAGTCAAAACCTTGTTCCAAGACTACAAATAAGATTTTTTCAAGGCCTTGTGTCAATAAAATATTTTCTCTCATGATACCTACCGATGAATTAAGGATCTATAGTGGGATCCACCCATCACTTAATAAGTCAAATTTATTCCACATATTAAAAGGTTGGAACATAATCAAGACATTCATATTAAAACTAGCATACAAAATATCAATATTTTAACCAAAAACCATGAATAGCACATCCAAAATCAAACATAACACATTAAATAAAAGAATAATGATTGTATTATAATAAATTTACATTAATCAGGAACAATAAAGTATATTGACATATATGAAAATAATAATTAAAACTATTTGAGAGAAATATCCCATTTTTCTGAAAGGCATTTAAAAGTCTCACTATATATCGAGAAGCTGTTAAAAATATACTTTTGAATCAATGTGCCCCACACCACTTTGAAACATTTAAAAGTAATTTTCATTTTAAAACATCCATGTTCATATTAATAAATCCTTAAATTCATTTTTAATATATGGACATTAATGAGAAATATTTAGAACAATAAAACACTAAAACATTTCAAATGACATTTTAGTTAGAGTTCCTATCCAAATGAGAGAAGCTTGAATTCAAATAATTGAGGTAGTTAAAATATTATAATATCTTGAGAATGAATTTATTAATGATATACTATGTCAAAGTACAATATATACACCATATAAAAGTGAAATGGAACTTAACAACAGAGTAGGCTCAATGGAATGTAAATTGAGATGAAATCCCATATAATGACAATATTTTTTATGTTAAGGATAAATAAATTACATAATTATGTATGAAAAATAAAAATACACTCAATGTGATTGGATATTATGTTTAAGACCATTAGAGGACATTCACACATATTCTTGTTAAAACAACACCAATGACTTGGATGTTTAAATCGATGAATGGAAATTGAATTAAGATTACTCATATCAAGTTCATGTCGGTGACTTGAGAATTTATCAATGGAGTGATTATGTGTATCTAAATTGTATCCAAAAAAGGGTAGTGTAAATTAATACATAAATAATTACTGATTCCACACATAATCTTGGAGTATAATAATCAATTAATTATGCATAAAACCCAATTAGTGGAAATTGAAATTAGAAATTCCCTTACTGATTTGGTAACTTACGAAACATACACCCCATGAAAGAAGGATCATACAATGAATATGTAAATACCCATAAATTATATATTACAAAAAGAATATAATCATGGGAATTACATAAACCAAACAAAAGGAAATAGTGGAAATATAGCATGAATCTCACGGGAATAAAAAGTAAGATTAAACCCCCTTACCACATTGTAATTAGTCGAGTCGTATGAACAAATGTTTATAACCACCAAATGAATCACAAAATACCATAAATATAATGATAATCATGATAATATATAACAAATGGAAGTAAAAAATAAACCAATGCAATAAATAAGTGGCGAATAATGGAAGTCTCATAGAATTAAAATGTGAGATAAGAAACCCCTTACCTCATGTCCTACATGACTCGTATGTTCCATGAAATTCTTGAATAATAAAATTAAGTTAATAAGTACTTACATAATAAAATTTTTTCAAGTTTATTATTCCATTTATATGACTTATTAACTTGTTATAACAATTATGTAACTGTTTGTGTTCATATCAGAGATTTTTTCGAAGTTTGGAACACTAGTCAAAAATGATCTTGTTATAATTACAAATTGTCCATGTGTTCAAAATTAGATTATCCATTAAATTAGATTCATTATTTAGATATCATATATATCATATATATCTAATGTATATGTATTTATAATATTCCATATCTTTTTATGTTAATAAATGAAATGCATCGTTCATGAAAATTGTAAGTCGTACGTACGCATAAACGCTACTTTCATTTCTATTTTATATTTAATGGAATGAAAAATTAATTATAAATAGGTATATTATAATTACAATATAATATCTATGTTATGTAATTTAATTAATTTCATCCTTTATACATTCCACGTATGTTATGAACGAGTCATATAACTTTTAGGGGGTGGTAGTCCGCACTTCTTCAAATGAAATTATCATATTTACCCGTTATGAAAACCATAAAGGTAAGATATAAATTAAAAATACAGAATTATAGAGAAAATAAAAATATAATATATATCACATGTAAATATAGTGTCATCTTATGTCCACCATAAGAGGTGCTATGATAAGATTGAACAATCATCGTTTTGTGAGAAAGTAGTATGCCATCCATAGAAATAGTTTGTTCTTTACCCATTAGACAGATGTGTGTGTAAGTATAGATCAAATACTTCTCATATAACTTACATAACTCCATGTACGAATTTATTTTCTAAAAGATAAATGTTTATGTTAGTTTTTCATTACTTTAAATTAATTAATATAAAGTGTCATTATCACTCTTAAGTGGCTCCATGGGGTTCCAAAATTTACCCAAGGATTCCAAACATCTAAAATGTATAATACAATAGGATTAGGACACATGTTAGGGTAATTTAATATTATTAAAATATTATTTTTACCTTGAATTACCATATTTATCTTTAACTGAGGTAAATAAAAGTCTAACATTAATATTCATGAAAATTTATTTTCATTTTATTGAACCAAATTTTACATAATAATAACATCCATGTATTTAGGATATTTTAAATTCAATTCATAGAAGTAGTAAAAGTTCATTTAAATGAAAAAACACAGTTTTTAAACTACTACATAGTGTTTTCTCTATTCATCAAAAATTGATGTTTTTCAGAAAAATAGAAAAAATTTAGTCTAATCTATATTTGATAATCAAGATTCGGAAATGATGTCTATTTTACCAAATTCAAAACATATATTTTGAATCAATTAATTTAAAATTAATTCCTTTTGTTAAAACAAAAAACCTTGTTTTTTACGAAATAATAACTATCAAATAATTAACACTTGTTTATGTCCAACATCAAAGTGAAATTACATACAATGACCAAAATTGGATTAAATTTTGAAAGAAATAATCTTATTACACTTCACAACCAATTAAAAAGATAATATAACCATATAAATAAATTAGATTAAAATGTAGTTTTGAATTAAAATACATTATTTTTCACTATTCATAAGAAATGATTTTTATGAGAAAAAATTCAAAAATTTTCCCAAAGTAAATTTTGACTTCCCAGTTCAAAAGAAGAATTTAGTTTGGTCAAATATTACATATAAAAGTGTCAAATATATTATTTTTAAATGGTTCTCCACTAAAAGGAAGAAAAACTACTTTTGTTACGAAAATACTTCTTTTATATGAAATTTGAGTTTGTCCATATATTGTGTCTAAAAATAGAAAATAATAATGATCAAATTATATGGGATATATATAAAATAAAAAATTTGGTTATTACTAATCATAACCACTTTCTAAACATCTAATTTTAGAGTTCGTGGTGAGCTTGAAGATGGTGTTGCATACATTGAATGATATTGTACTATTCAAAGAGAAGCATATCGTGGAAGCTTGGGGTGTTACACATAAATTCATAGGGATTGTTGAATATTATAAAAACATAATTTTGGATGATTCATGATTGGAATCACCACTTATGAGTATTAACGATAAGGGAATGAGATTCATATTCCAGAGCTAAAAGGGAGACCGACAACATCACTAATCCTAATGCTCTTATTTATATGAGAAAAATTATACAGTCAATTGTAATCAACCATGCATCGAGAAAGGATAATTTCGCATATAATAAAGGAGAATTTTGGGGTAATGGCCTCATCAATTGAGTTAAATGAGAGGAATTACCCAATGCATAATCTTCAGAATGCAGTTATTGTTCACACCATTCTTTATTGTCAGCACTACTTGTTTTTATAGTGTTCTGTAGTGTATATAGATCCCAATATCATAAAATACATCACTAAATAGAGATAAATAAATCTTAGACATTAATTATTGGTTGAATAACTATTGTCCTTAATTTTTTAGTTTTCTAATATGAATGGAAAAGGTTATTTTATATCATATTTTTGGAGAAAGATGACTAAAACACAGCCAGTTAAGGAGGCCCTTATTTAATGGTAGTAAATGTCCCTTTATTATGAGATTCATATAGTGTTATAGAAGTGTCATGGATAGACTATCCATAATGATAAATAAGTGAACTCCTCAATTATATAGAGAGTAAATATGAATCATCTTTTAAAATCGAACGAGTTAGTCCTAATGGATAGTGTTTTCGGATAGGAAATGTGGCGATTTTTTATGGTTGGTGAGGATGTTATATTGTAAATTCATGGATGAGTCTTTTTTCTTGGAAATGTGAAAGGGAAGATAATGGTATAATATCATACCTCTAATTTTCTAATATTTTATAATAATACCAAGACGTATTGTGAATTATTATTCTAATATATATGTACAGTGATGAAAAGATAGATGGCTTGATTTATTACTTAGTGATCCACATATTAGTAGGTGAATGTGAAGAACTAGAATCTTGTTAGCTTATTATAGCTAAAGCCCATTCCATATTTGAAAAAATATAATGTCTTTTTGGATTTTTTATTACCCTACTGATATCCCCTTGAGATCATGTTACATTATGGATGATAATCAACAAGTTAACAAAGGTATCTCACATCATGCATATCAAAAAGCCCTTTCTAGTGGATAATCATGGTAACATATATGTTTTGGATATTATATTCCATCGATGGGTTCCTAATAATTTATTATTCTATATATATTCTCTGTTCAAATCATAGTTCTCAAAGGGATTGTAGAGGGAACTACATTTATAGGTACTTCTGAGTATAACCTATCACCCACAGATTAACATGAAGTCAAAGTGAACTATACAAGTATTGGTGGAGATTCTTAGAGTAGGAATCATTGATTTTAGATATTATTAGGAGAAACATACACCTATTACAAAGTTAAGTAACAATATCTAATTTAATTTTACAATGAATATGCATCCTCATGATTCCTTATATGGTAGTCCATGATGATCGCCTCTTTTCTAGTTAGAGGTAGGGGTGGTTATGTTACATTGATATAATCTTGTTCAGGAGACTTTAGAGAAGATCCATCAAATTAGGAAGTAAATGGATATGGCTCATTATAGGTATAAATTGAATGTTTCCCATTATCTATGATCTCTAGAGTTTAAGGTCCTGGATCATGTATTATTCATTTTTTCGAATGGAATGTGTCATCCTTGGTTTAGGGGAAGGGTATGTTTTCTCCTTTTTTGGACATTTTACATTTTTAGGGAGGGTCAGATCAGTAGATTATCATATAAAACTCCCTTAAAGATACATATACAAGCATTTAATATTTCATTTTTATTTGTCAATTCATTATCATTCAGACTTATCTCATATCATTCTTCCTACAGGGGATGAGTTATAACTAAATTCATCATTTTAGGAGAAACTTATATGTATTGATGTCTGGAGCTGAGGGATTTATGTGGTAGGTTATTTCCTTTAGACTCTGTTATATGGTATTATGGACATGTACGCAATGTGTCCTAGTAGCAAGTAGCTGATATACATGCTCAATGAACATTGTTATTCTCATACCATGCTTTACCACCCAAAAAAGTGTAATATGGGGATGAAGAGTCATAATCTGGGGAGGTTGTAACCCCTATTTATCCTCTATGACATAGAAAATTCAAATTTCAGTTTTAATATATTTTTATCCTTAAATAATTTATTATGTCACTGATTAGGTGTTTAGGTGTGTTTTCTGATTTTTTGGATCCTAGAGATCTTGCTTTTAAGAAAACCAACTGCGGAAAACTATAAGCACACAATTAGTTCAAACCATACCCCTCAACAATGTGGGCCTTAGAGGGTGTCACATGGTTTTTCATACCATGGAAAATAGGATTCACAAACATTCAATAATTTTTTTAACTATTTTAGGTAGTATTACAAAGACTTATCATGGTTAGTCTAGTCATGATCCTACATGTTCATGTGGGTAGAAACCTTGAATTGTGCTAGTGAATGGGATTTTCAACAATGCATCCAAACTGTGAACCTCTTTAAGGTTGGGGAAAATTCAGTTCTTCCAATCCTTTAATTTTAGTGGTCCCCTTATTTCTTCCTTATTATTTCAATGCACTACATTCCCATCATGAGTGTCTCTCCCATGGCCTCTTCATAGGTAATGATGTCTCTCCCTCATATAGACTCTGATCAGATCATCATTTATCACATTAAAAGTGTATTTGTAAACACCTCAATACAAATACATCCATTGTTAGTTTATAAATCCTTATTTGGAGCTATTTATGTTAAATATAATATTCCCTCTTTTTAGATTATTCTTTTATTATGTTACTTTAATCTGTTCTATATAAAATCAAAAGTTGAAACTCGAACATCGTTCATTTAATGTCATAAGGAAGGTGGCCTATACCTTTTGTATAAAGCTATGTCACTTATAAATTATTCTCTATTTTGATACATGAAAAACCAATCATATTTTTTTCTATAAATCATGTAATATCTTAAATTAATTATTGAACATGAATTTAAAGCCCTAATAGTAGCTTTCTCGGGTTGGATGTTGTCAACCTCAACAAGAACCACCTCTATGGTTGGTTTGTTTATCTATCCCACAACTAAAACCATACCATTTTTTGTGTGTTACATTTCGTCATGTTTGTGAATCCCTTTTTAAATTAAATGAGATAGTGAAGGGTTGAAAAACGTTAGATAATTACCTCAAATTTGAATAATGTGTAAAATGAATGGTTTTAATGCTGAAATTGTAATGAGATAAATGATCTCTAGGATTGTACCTTTAGATATTTCTGGTTGGACATATGTGTGGGAACTAATAATGCCCCATGACAATATATATTACAATTTTGATGTTGGAAATCATTATTTGGCACCAATAATGGTTTAGTTGGTAGGGAATAAAATTGAATTATCAGTGTGGAACATCATTGATTACAACTATGGCACCGAGAAGGGGAATAAAGTTATGACACCAAAGAATCATATATGTATTTATATCATTGGATGTTAGGATTTCATGTTTATGGCCCATGGGTTCTAAGACCTTGTAGTTCTATACAATTCCAAGCCTCTCTTGGAGAATTTCATGGGTCTCGGGTAGGATTCCTTGATTTTAGACTTGGGTCGAAACTAATGTAGGTCTAAAAATTTATATATGTATAACCCAAGATAATTATAGTAGCTATGTGAATATTTTAATTTTATATAATGACACTCATATTTATTATCCTTCCCTTGAATGTAGCTTATATCCTTGAACATTTTTATATCTGAACTTCATTTTATGGCCTTATATATTATACATTAACACTGTTATATTTTTTATATGAATGTGAGATCAGTTATAGAAACCCATGGTGTTGTCCTACTGAGTATATGTCACAACCTATTTGGGATGTTGTTGGGTACTTTGATAGACTTTATGGATACAGTTTGGGATGAGTTAGATCACATGATCATGGAAGCATGATTGGTTATATCATGACAGTATAGTGGAATAGGACTGAGCCACGACTCACGATTCTATTAGAGGTAGTTTTTTTTTGTATTTTTGGTTATTTTTATTTAATTTTATGTAAGTATGACTATATCCATATATTCATCTGTTTTACATAAAACCATAATATACTAACCATTTTCTGTATATAAACACCTTTGGTTGGATGATAACTACTATGTTGGAGATTTTCATTCATTACTCCCTTAGTAATTATTATTATTTCAATTATTATTCATTTATTACCCTTATTTTCCACTCAATTTATGATGTTACAATCCCCCGTGTACCACAATAGATACTCACTTCTAGTTGGTAGCCTCTATCTTATGGGGAGACAAGTTTGAGGTTGTGTGGACAGCTTGGTGCGATTAAATATGTGTAAACCAGGAATGGGACATTACAGTTTGGTTTTTTATTGACTATCTCATCATTTTAGGTTTAATAATGATTGTTTTTTTCCTCTTGTATGATAAGATTCATGTATGGGCCTTCATGTGGATATAATAAATATTCTTATAAAACTATCAAGATAATGTACATGTGATGTGATTATCCATTTGGGTGAAGGGATTGTGATGTGATCATCTATCTGGATGAATGACATCTGATTTTTCATCTATTTTGATAGTATATACATGGATAATCAAGAAACTATTAGAAATATATATACGATCTTTATACATTATATATCATTTTCATGTGATGTATTAGGAAAATGTAGTATATTATTATGATTACTTTTATATGATACATTTGATATATATATGTATATGTATATATGTGTTTGATAGAGATCACTCCATATCTATTTATTTCTCAAGTACCATTTATACATTTTCATAGTTTTATCTTTACTTACTATAGTACCCCATGATGGATTGACCACTAAGAGGGGGAAAGAATTACTTATCTTATTTTTACAATTTTCTTTCCTTTAGATTCCAACTATCAAACCTGCTATGTATAACGATAAAATCAATAATTTCTCATGATCCTAACCTTGTATGCATTAAATAAATGAAATATTTCAGATAATAGAATTGTTAAGGCTCATACTAAGAGAAAACTCCTAAGAATGTTATTTATCACCACATAACATGGATTATACACTATATTAAGAAATATTTAATGACTAATGACATTACAATAAAATCAAAACAGGGTCCACTACGTTACCTTCTATGATTTCCCCAAAAAATAGAATCCATGATGTTTTTATGGCCTCCTAAATCCATTTTAATAGGAATCAATTTTTCAGTAATGATCAGGAAAATAAATATTTCCTACCTATCCATGGTTTCTTCTTCACTTATTTGAAACACAATCTTACTCCATTCATATTTTTCGTTTTGATTAATAAATTTTGGTATGAGTGGTTATGACGTGCTATAACACCATTTAGACTATCTTACTCCATGAGGATATGTATCATTAGTTATACATATATAACATAGTAAAAAACATTATCCAAAACTAATATTGATTCTCAATATTGGTCTCGAAACTCACTCTTATCAATAATGATTTGATTACTTCTTCTCAATTATTGGGAAACAATTATTCTTTTATATTTAATGATCTAATGACCTTATAATCTTCCCTCTAATCGATAATAGATATTATCAGGCTATTATAATTCTTATAATATTCTCAAGGATAGAAAACCCCTTATTTATCTCCTCGTTGAATATTTATATTGTTCGAATAATGAATTGTAATTAACAATAAAATTAATATATATCATTACAAAATATAAATCATGATATCTTTATGATGCTTAGTGCCAGGTAATCTTCACATTCAAAATTTCATTTTCATTACACATTAGGAATTCTCAACAAAACTCTGAGCCATTATTTCAATTAAAGTCCTTTGGACTCTCCATTTTATAATATTCATTGAATTCATCTTTGAATTCTTCCTTAGATATCATTTTAAATAAGAAACCAATTTAGATCTCACTTTCTTGTATTATATATTTGAATCATTATTTAACTAACTTAATCAAATATCATAAATATTCGTGTCATATCCCCTTTATCATCTAATATTTATAATGAAAAAATCATAATTTTCCCTTATATTATTTACATGTTATTTTATGCCTACATGTATTATGTAATATCAAGAATCATGATGTAAACTCAAACAACCTCATAATTTTCATCACCAACGGAACATGAAATGTGTGATATTTCAAGAAAAAATTATATACATAGCCTTTTATATTCATCATTAATCTATATAATAATGGAATACTGTATAATTAAATTCATGAGTGAGTCCTCAAATACTACATTAAAGTACACATGAAAGTTGCATAGATGAATCTCAGATTTTTCTTCCTAAGATTATCATGACATCATGTATCAGGATTTATATGAAAAACCCATGTTCTTCTTTATGTAATAAAGAAAACATGATCTTGTGATTTACTTTATATTCCATGGTCACTATATTTTATTACATCAAAAATTGTGTCATAACACTTTATTTAACATGAATAAAAAGAAGTAAAATGGTAGAACATGCTTTTCATAGAATCTCTTAATAAACCTATATTTTCTAAAACATGTTAGTTGAACACATGGTAAGTATGATGTAGTGTATTCCTATTAAGTTAAATTCACAAACTACATGTGTCCCATGATTACTTGAACTACACGTTGTAGCTTCATCCCCATTTCATGGTAACATGATAATTAGAAATGTTTAATCAACTAATTTTTGTCTAATAATGGAAGGATACAATCTCATATATGTGTTATTTTTCCCTTATGAAAGTTGTCAAAAATAATCATATGATATGTTTGAATCTTGTCATGTGGTTACTATACTGATCATGAAGATTAATATTACAGTAATTTTTTTATTGAACTAATGTTCAAGTCAAAAAAATTTATATTATAGGTCGAGACTTGTTCATGTGGTCGCTATATAGAACATGCAACCATAATGAATCAATATTGGTCAACTAGTTTGTGCACAATAATCCATTTCATATTTTATATTGAATTTGAGGAAATGAAATATTGAGAGGCATCATATCATATGTGATAAAGGTATCATGTTATAGGCATTTCATCATAACATTGTAATAGTGTAGATCTTTATGTTTTACAATATCCAAGTTTCATATATTCAACCACTTCTTAATATTAAATCTCGCCCTCCCTGTCTTCTCGATTCAAGTAGCCAGCTTCGCTCTAGCAACCTCCCCATGTTATCTCCTGGCTTGTCCTATTCACACACTCTAAGCACACTCCTACCATGGTCAGTATTTTCTATCAAATGAAATGATACTATCAATAATTACTTATGAATTTCATAGTATTCTTAGTTGTATGGTTTTCTTATCTGGTCCATATTTTTTATGAATCAATATCCACAGTCTAGATAAAATATTTATTGTAATCTAAAAAAATGGATAGGCTTATCAAAGTTTCATCTTCAACATGACACTCTTGAAAGTTTCATATATCATTAATCTCGGCCATATTCTTCCTTCGAAATAATAAATGTTCCTCATCCAATAATCACTGAAACATGATATAGATTTTTAATACCAACGCATTAAAAATCATCATATATAATACAAAATTGTCATGCATTGATCCAAATATTTTATTTAAGATACAAACATCAAAAAAAAATTCCATATGACATAGAAGTATCTCAATCATGTTATAGAATGTATAATAATAATAATAAACTCAACTAAAAACATATTTAATGATTGAAAAAAAATCACACACATAAGGGAATATTAACCTACCTCTTATTTTTTTTAAAAATACAAGATATATTCAATTTGAATATGTGTGATCTCATTAATTCATTATTCTCTTCCATATTGAAAATAAGATGTAAAAAAATCATGGGATTCTTATATCCTTATCTTTATTTAATTCACAACAAATTTATTCCTTCTTTTTCAAAGAAAAGGATTCCAACACAATATTTTTATAGTAAAGTTCCTTTATTTAATATTATGTAAGTCTATGTGGTATAACCATTTTTGGAAAAAAAGAGAGATACAGCCAAGGGTGTATATGTTTTAATTAAAAAACATTCATGTGATACCATTCATAGAAATTTATCATTTCTCAATTCGTGATAGTATGAAAAATATTAATAAATATGTTATATCCTATACATATCTCAAGAAAACAGTAAAAAGATCATTTTATAAGAACCTAACTCCATATCTATCTCATATATTCATTAATTCACACTCCCCATAAATACTATATTGGAAATATTATAATTTAAGTGTTTAATGTTTGATTGGATTCCCTTATTCCCCATATTTAATTAACATATCAATAAATTCCAAATGGCTTGGAAGAATTGATTTTAATAGTTTTCTTCAATAATTTTTTCCCTCCTAGGGGGGTTGTATTCATATTATATTAATGGTTACTGAGAAACTCCATGAAAATTCTTTTTATTGATATCCTAGTAGTTAAAACATAAAAATTAACCATTAATTAATTATTTCATAGTTCCAGACCTAAAAATCATTAGCAAATAATAAGGGACTTTGTATCTTAATGGAAATATTCAAGGTGAGAGATTCCACTCAAACTCGACCATTTATTACTTCCAATAATAGCTTAGTAACATTTTTTTAGATACTTCGTTCTTTTTCTAATCTCATATTTTTTAATTTTATAAATTCTTAACTTAAAATTATTCTTTACATGGGATATATTTTTCTAACTCATCTCTTTGAATCATCATGTATTTATTTATAAATAAATTCTCCTAAATCTCCACCTGATCTTTTAAAGTTTACTTATTTCCATTAACATCAGAATTTTTTTTTATGATCCTCTAATTATTTATCCAATTTTTATCGATTTGGATAAGAAAATAGTCACTCTTTCTCAACATTACCATTCTTCTCAAAGTGATTACATATGATACCACTTTGTTTCTTTTAAAATCCATTCTATTTCCAAAATTATAAAACCCGGCATTAATTTTAATGAATATATTAGCCTTATATACATCCAAACTTCTTCATTTATACAATTTATTCATAAAATGAAATCGATTTAATGAAGACAAATTTTGCAGAGATTTATGAAAAAAAAATCTCCGTTGAGGTTTTTTTCTCTGATAGTCCTTGAAACTCTTCCATGGTTCTTGACATTTTTTTAGAAGAAAAATGTAGAACAAATATAAATAGTATTTGTTCCCATTATTACCACAACACCATTAAACCCTTTAAAAACTGATCATCTATATTGGTTCTATATCTATAAAGATTTTTTTTTCTAATTTCTGGTTACAGGGAGATCATTATTTTATCTTATGGGTAGTGGTTCTCTACGATTTTATATCTTATCCTTTTTGAAGTTCATTTTATCTCATTATTGTTGGTCCAAAACTCTACATATGTTTTTATTATATTCACTAATAGATAAAGAATGTAATTTTTAAATTTGTGAAATTGAAAATTTACTAAGATAATTTAATATTTATTCTTGAAATTATTTGAATAATATCCATCTATATAAAATTATTTGTAAATTAATTATCTAGTTATGATCATTTAATGTTTAATTGTTTGAAATATGTCATGTATCTGTATAATAACACACCCATAAACGTTACAGTATCTTGAGTTTTAAGTAAAAGAATTATTCTCTTATATTTTAGGATATTTACATTTTAATTTTTTAGATAATTAGGCCATAACCATTATATTAATAAATATTACATAAAGAATTAGACACTTATTTAGTATCATTTATCAAATTAAATAATATTTATAATATATATTATGTTTTATTTTCCTGAAACATTCTCATAATTTTAATGTTGACTTCATCCTTGTCCATAATAATCCATAAAATGATATAAAAATTATTATAAAATTTTGGGTGAATACCAAAAATATTAATACGAAATATAAACAAAGGAGAAAACATGTTATTTTAGGAATATGTATAACAGTTTATCATGTTTCATAAATTTTTTTGGGTTCAATATAAACATTTTCATACTAAATAAATTAACTTTATTTCCCAATGATTTTCATAAAAAAATTCATTAAAAACATAAATGAAAAAAATAAAACACATAATGGTTTCTTTGAAATTATGATAAACTCTTGAATTTTTTTTCAGAAATTTACACTGGTCACCCTTAAGATGTATCAAATACATTACATTAAATATAAGTGCATTATATTAAATTCAAAAGTCATGAGATTCCTATAAAACCATACAATATATAAAAAAATAATATAAGTAACCTGATAACCCAATTTAAATATCACTATTACAAATGGAATAACCATGATCGACTTCTATAATGAATCTCTAGAGAACCCAATGCATTTGTGGGCTAAAATGGACCCACCTTTCTTAGGTCTATAATATAACAACCCATCCATGGTTTACAATGGAACCACCCATCCTTATATTATATTGGAGAAACCTATACATATATTATAATAGAACCACCCATTATCCTTAACCATAAAAAATAAGTATAACATAATTAGAACCAAAAAAACATTCAGACATAAAAAGTATTACTTGAACCCATAAACAAGATATCAAAATATCCATTCCTTTTATAATTTTTCTTAAAATATACATACAGGAGATAAGGGGTTTTTTCACTGAATAAATCATTTCATGGTATAAATGAATAAAAATATCAAATAATACATATGGTTGTGGAAAAATCTAATAATGTTGTATACATAATAATGAAATATTCCTATTACATTTCGATAATAAATTCCAAAAAAAAGCTATAAAATACAAAAAATTATATCATTTGAAACCCATTTAAAGAAATTAATAGTGAATTTAAATTTTAATTTATAATATTTTGTTTCCATAAAAAAATTATTTTTATTGATATGAACATGGAAAAATAATTAGAAAGAATCATTAAAATATTTAAAATTTGGTTTTTAGTTAAATTTTTACTCACCCAGAGTCTGTGTCATCACATATGTTCCTTATCATCTAGAATAATAAGCTGGTGTAAATTAATTACATTCATAAGAAGCTTTTCCAGGTCTATTTCTAAATTTATTTCACTTATTACCATGCTATATGCAATTACTTAATCAATTAAGTTAAAATCGGATGTTTTGATGATATTTGGCTCAAAATTATATTGGTTTGTTATCAAGGGACAAAGATATGTTTTTTTCATAAATAGAATAATAGTAAAGATTTAATTAACATTATTATACATATATTATAATTTTAGAACTGACCATCATGGATGGAAATGAAAAATGAACTATTGTACACTCAAGGATATGGTAGGTTATACGTATTCATTAGTGACATTTTCATTTCCAAATAATCTTGAGAGAAAAAGGTAACTATTATTTTATTATTATAAAATGATAATTATATTAGAAATGTCATATTATTTCATTAATTACAATTATTCATACAATCCACAATATGTGATAATGAAAAAATCACATTTATCTGAGAAGTTTTTAATCCACACATATGTAAAAACAACGTTATTTTATTATTATACTAATGGAAAGCATATAGTGGTAGCACTGAGTAAGAATTATAAATAACAATATCAACATAATAAATTAAAATCAAATAAGAATGAAAAAATATTTTTTATTCAAAGTAATTTTTTAAAAGGGACATATTGTATATCTTTATGAAAAATGTTATAGATATTAAAAGAAATAATGTTAAATTTTTGTCTTTATCTTTTATATAAAAATTATATTTGTAAAATTTAAAGAAATATCAAACAGGGTTTCCATATTTTCAAAATATAAAAGGAAATTTAGGAAATAAACCAAAACGAAATTTTTGAATAGAACGTACCTATTTCATTGTTTTAGTCCACATCACATTGTTTTTATCTCAATTACTCGATTTAACCATATTATGGTGAAAATTAATTACAATTGGTATTATTCATAATGAAAAATAAATAAATGTGAAATATTAATCATTTTGGAAACCATGATTCCAAAAATAGAATCCATTTTTCATGATTCAATTCGAGAACTTATAGAAATTAATTTATAATTTAAAAGAAAAACACAATGAAAAATGTTTTTTAGAAAAATTCTTTTATGTATAATTTTTTATACCAAATTCAACCGTATAATTTATATCAATGATCAATGTTGGATTATTCTTTTGTAATAGAATTTATTTTACTTTTAAACCATTTAGAAAATAATAATTACATATATTAATAAAAAATATATGTTTTCCATAAATATTTGTATTTTCATTGTTCATTGGAAAATTAACCTTTTTAGAAAAATACAAAAAAACTTGCTCTAATGTAATTTCTACATACTAATTTCAAAATAATAACTTGTTTATAAAATAATGTTTGAAAATTTTCCAAAAATAAATTATAATATTCCATAAAAAATTATAAAACTCATATTTGAAGAAAAATTATTTTCTAAGAATTAAATTACATTACTAAACATATAGTGCTTATTTATTAGTAGTAATAAATAAATTTGTATTGAATATGGTCTTTATAAATGAATATATATATATTTGTGTGTGTGTGTGTGTGTGTATAGTAGTATAATTAATCATATGCATACAAATAAATTTAGTGGCTACGTTATAATTTTCTCATTTAGTTAATAATATTTTTTAAACACACCGCCATTAGATTAAAGATAGTTGTTGAGTTCAAGTAAAACTATCGATCATAGTATTATTTTAAATACTCTAGGTGTCAATATATAAAATATTTAATATAACTTTGTATATAATTTTTATTCGAGATAAAATATCATTTTTCCTTATTCAGATATCTTTAATCTTTTAATATTGATCCCTTATACATATGCATACTCTTTTATATCAAACTCCATCTTCTCTTCAAAAAAATATTTTTTTAAAAACTCACCTTTATTATTGTCTATATTCATATTCCCATTATCTATACTTTTTTATTATTTCTCAAGTTGTGTAATCTTCAAAACACAAGATTCAATCATGAATTTTCTTTCCCACTCAAGCCCAATCCTTTCCTCTACACCATCATTCCTACATTATGGATAAAATTATTTCAACTTTGGAAAATAATTTTACCACATAATTAATCAAGAAGATATCTTTTTCTAGTTTCGTTATTTCTCATAAAATTTATTATTTTTAAATTTAATATCTTATATTTATTTTTTATTTTTATTTTTTACTTTTGTATCCTCATCATCTGATTCAGATTCTTTATCCTACTTCATTGGACCATTTTTTCAATATAAATAATTCCACAATAATTATAAAATCTCATAATTTTGATACATATTTAATTACATTTTCCCTTTATATATTTATTTGATAAAATATCCACAGTCTCATGGATATCTTCATCAGCTTCCTCATAATCTGAATTACATAATTAAAATATTCTCATTTTATATTCCCTTTTCACATAGCTTTATAGTATATTTCATCTTTTTATATCATTTTAAAAGTTGGATCCTTCATCATTTTATAAGATCTAAGGATTTATTATTTTTATAAAAGTATATTTCCTCCTTATCCTCCAAATCCATAAACATGGGATCGAATTTATTTTGAAAAATTCTTATAAGAATATAAACAATGATTGGTTCCTCCAAATTCTCACAAAATTATTGAATATTGATAAATAATTGATTTTCCCTAATTAAATAATCATATATATTCCCAACATAATCTATTTTTATGTCTTAAAATAGGATCCTACAAACTATTTATTTGGATTAATTGGCTTTAATATTACCCTCATAACTTCTTCTCAATTTTTCCAAAATTTATTTTGTAATCTGAACACCAATGAATTTGGTATATACTTTCCCTGGTTGAGTCATCATAATTTCATTATATGATTTTTTTCACCTACCTAAATATTCCTCTTTTCATTATGTGTCATCATATTATCTTCATAAATAAGTGTAAAACATACATTACCAACATAACTACAATATAGGTTTAGTGAAAATATATATGGAGGCATTTAATTACTCTAAATATGGTTGTTTTTTCCATGACAAGTTAGTACACCTTTTCTATTCAAACAAAATGTCACTCCATTTATGAAGTATAAATATTTTTAGATCATTAGAGGTGAAATTTGGTTTGATAACACTTGTAAATATTATATTCCTCCAAGAGTACACTGATTAGTAGAATTGTATTCATTCCTACTTTAACAACATAAGAAGTAACAAAAAGGGGTTACAACTATGATTCTAAAAACTTGGTAATTTATATAGTGAACTTATTCCTTCATATAAATACATTAGAAAAAGTTCTTCTTCTCCTGTAAAAGATATATCATCTTCAAACTCTTCACTTTCATTGACAATAGATATTATCATGCATAAATAATTATTAGCTTATTAATAGGGCTAAAATAACTCACTAATGATGCCAACATGGTCCATTATATTCATAAAATAATTAATATTAATTCTTATAAAACATCATATATATTATTCCCATATTTGAATTATAGAATTTCCATGATACCTGAGGACAAGAGACCATCACATTCAAAACTGTAGGATATTATTCTATCGTCAATTCTAATTAAAATATCATTTAAAATATACATCATTATTTCCATGTAAATACTCTAGATACTATGTATTTAAATCATTTTACTATTCCCCGTTAAATATAATTTTAAATACCTAAATTCTTTAGCATCTCAATTCTTTGTATACAACATTTAGATATTTATTTACAAACCTCATTCAAATTTCTAAAATCTTTATTTATATACCCTCATCACAAGACATATCTAATAACAAAATCTCATAATTCTTTCATAGCTTCTTCTCATATCATTCCAATCAAACAATCTTGATGAAATATAATGTATCAGGATGTAAACTCACTTGGTATCATTATTTTCATCATCAATGATAAGAGGAAAGGATTATTTATTATGAAATAATTATATATGAATCTAGAGATATAAATCATTCATACTTGTATGCATGTAGGATATAGTGTATAAATTTTTTATGTGGTCATTCTCAAATACTACATGGTAGTTTACAAGATTTTCACATGCCTGAATCTCATATTTATCTTTCCCAAATTAACATGAATTCATCTATAAATATTTATATGAAATATTTATCCATTCTTCTTATGATAGTGATCATTAAATATCATTACATACTATGGGTTCTGAAGCCTTTATGTTTTTAGTGTATAATAATGTGTGTGGGAACTCTTTATTATACTCAACAAATAAGAATAAATTTGAAAATACATGCTTCCCTTGGATTATTTGACACATAATCTATTTTATCAATCTTGTTAGCAGAACACATAGTTGGTTCAGTGATGTAAATTGTTATTATGGTATTTTCACATAAATCATGTGTCTCACAATTACTTGTAATACTCATAGTATATTCATCTCCATGGCACTATTATGTGGGAATCTTGACTGGTTGATCAATTGGCCATCCCTATTCATGGTAGTTAGTAAACTCATCTTGTGATCAGTTTTCCCCTGTTCATATGTTTGGAACAATCTCCCTATAGGATGAAATCGTAACGTGTGGTTTGCATAACTATCATGAGGAGAAATCATGATATTAGTTTATCATAAGAGTTTAGTTCTTTCCCCATTTTCTATAAAGTAGTATGGATCTAATTCATGTAGTTAGTATATCAATCATGTATTATAGTAAAACTCATAATAGGTAAAATATTTTTTATTAAATAATCCCTTGAATGAAATATCTTGAAGGTGATAATGTGGAATCTTAAGTGGAATTGGATAAACTGTCTTTTGATGGAACACACCATACAAGTATCATATTAATTTTTTAACAATTTCATGATTTATTTTATACTACATTACTAGTTCATGTATTTAGTCTTTGCTTGATAAGAAATCCCACCCTCCTTATCTACCATATGTGAGTAACTGGGTATACCCTAGTGACCTCCCAATGGTACCACCACATGATGTCTCCATGCTTGTCTTGTCTGCTCACCATTCATGCACTCCTACCACAACCATTTTAGGCCTTCTATTTCCAGGCCTCTCTTAGGAATGACCTACACACATCCTGGGGATCTTGGGTGGAATCTTCAGGTGTTTCTATACCATATTTTTTTAATTTACCATCAACACACCTAAAAAAAGACTAAGTCTAATCTAATTAAAATGGACATACTTCTCAACACTTATTCTTTGAAAAGTCAATATTCAATGTGTTGTATACCCATAAACACATCCATCATATTCCCTTTATATAATCCACATGCCTTATCCAAATATCATTCTTACATGACATATAATTTTAAAAATATCTCATAAAAAATCATTAGTTATAATATCACATTGTATTTGACTTCTCCAAATAAGTTATTTGACCTAAAAACATCATAGTTAATTTTCCAAAGAACTTTGATGTAGCTTAATCATGTTATAGAGTTAAGCATCAATATCATATCCACTAAACAAATATAAAACAATTAAAAGAGATAAAATAATTGTCTTGGAACCTAAATTACAAATATGGATTATGGAATTTATAATAATTATTATATTTACAAATTCAAGCGTGGTTATAATAGGTGTTTACTGAATGGGGATTCTGTTTTGTTATAAAATTATTTTATAAAACTGTAATAGCTACCGAAATAGTGTTTTAATTGATATTAAAAATATTTTTTGATGGATTTTCACAAATAATATCATATGATATGATATGAGGAGAATGTGATTATAGGGATTTAGTGAAAATATTAGATTTAATGGGATATACAATAAAGGCATTACCACAACTTGTTGGTTTAGACTCCATCATTGTCTATCAAGTAATAGACAATGATGTAGTAAATATAACAACATTGTGGTGGTATTCATGGAATTTATTGATGTAATATGATAACAAATATATTTCCATTATTCATCTAATCCAATCTATAATATTGTACATTTTATCTAATGATTATAATTTATTAGAGTCTTAATGATGGAATATGAATGGTTTTTGTAGTTAAAATTATCATTCTTCATGGATATATTTTATAAAAGGGTTAATAACCATCACCTTTATCAAAAACCATTCAAGAAATTCATAATTTATTTACTAGGTCATATATTTCCTGTATAAGGATTCCAATATGGTGATATTGGTGTGTGTGAAACATTTCATAGAATTCTACATAAGTAAAATCTTTCTCAGGCTATCATTCTCTTCACCATTTAATATCATGCTTCTAGAATACCATGGATAGGTTAAGTTATATCCCATGAATTATAATATTCTTATAGCTCATGGAAATGTTTTGAGGAAGAAGTATGTCAGAAACCCTTATGTGTAATGAATCATAAACATGTTGGGTCAACAAATAAAATAAATGTTTTTAATTAATTGTTTAAATTAGTAAAATACAAATAGAATCATTTAGATGTATAATTATATTTGGTTGATATTTTATTTTACATATAGATGAGTACTTAACCCTCAAAACTACAAAAAATCAACTCCCATCAACCATAGAATATAATAAACACCCCAAATTTAAATCTAAAAATACATTTTAATTCCAAAAAACTCATTATAATACAACTACATAAAATTCATAATTGATCTACCAATAATTTCTAATTATGTAAATTGAAAAAAAATAGTTTATATTGTATCAATGATTCCCATGAGATGTTATGGTATAAACTTATCCCATATGTGATCCAATAATGAATGAAAATAGAATAGAGAATTATGGATCTATAGAAGTATACATAGTAGGTTCCCCACTAAAAAGTCGTTTCACAGTGTAAATGAACCATAATAAAGATCTGGTTATTAGGAAAAAACCTAATATGTGATCCTATTATAAGTATGGTCTCCATCCCATCACACCAAAAATACTGTACCAAAATAACAATAACAAATAGTATATATGAAAATATAAAAACATTTAGTGGTCCCCTGTCACGACCCATCCTCGGGGCCCGTGCCGTGACTACCCCAAGCCCGCCTGCCATAGGCCAGGGGCTGGCGACTAGCACCAAGGCGTAAAATCCCGGTAAACAGGGAAGGCATTGCCTTTAAAAGTAACAACCACCACAGAGTCAGCAAGCGGAAAGTAACTACAAAGTGCAGAAAAGTAAAGGGGGCCGGAAATACAAGCCCAACTGTAAAGTACAACTGAAAAGTAAAGTACAGCAACTGAAGAAAAGACGGCGGCCTCGTGTCGTCCACTGGCAATCCCACCTGAAGGGTGGGTACAGATAGCCTCCAGGCTCCTCGGGTCCCACGTCTGCTCCGAGCACGTCCCGCCCAGTGGTCCACCTCCAGGTACCGTCCTGCTCCACGCCCCAACCGAGATCAGCGCTGTCCGTCGTCTGCATCCAACACAACAAGGTGCGGGCATAGCCCGTCCAGGGGTGAGTATAAGCCACTCAGTAAGGACCTCGAGACCCCCGAAGGTCTCCCGAAATCCACAAAGGATATAGCACAGAAGAAATATGCAATCACGAAGTAACATCTGACTCGACTTAGGTATATGCCCATACATATACCTAAGTCCCCACTTCTAGCTCTGCTTACGAGCTCAAGAACAACTCAATCCACATAGGAATGAAAGACTCAAATCCAAAAAGGAGAGTAAACAGCAAATCCACATAGGATAGTTCAACACAATCCACAAAGGAGAGTAACATAAGATTCAGCTCAACCAGGTATACTTTTTCAGATGACGTCAAAGATGATCACTGATCCATCTAAGTCGTCGGACCCACGAAGGATCGATAGGTACTAACCCCCGCAAAAGACCCACGTAGGATCGGGCTCACACAGAACCTGTAGGCAGTGGCTCACACAGAACCGGTAGTAAGGACCCACATAGGATCGGGCTCACACAGAACCTGTAGCACTGATCCACGTAGGATCGTTGAGTGCAGTAGTCGACGCAGTCCACTGAGGATCTCTGCACAGTCGTCGCCGCAGTCCACGAAGGATCTCTGCTCTGCCGTCGTCGCAGTCCACTGAGGATCTCTGCTCTGCCGTCGTCACAGTCCACGGAGGATCTCTGCTCTGCCGTCGTCGCAGTCCACGGAGGATCTCTGCTCTGTCGTCGAAGTCACAGCCAGCGCTAGGGTTCCCGCACATAGCGAGCTCGTTTAGGAGGGTCCGCTCCACGAGCCGAGAGGCTGATACATCAACTGACACGTAGTCCGAAGTTGATGTATCCACAAGTTCTGTATCGACAACAGGATCTCAACGCAACAGACGGTGCGTCAATCGGACGCCCGGTCTAAGAGTTATTGGCATTTTCGTCCGAGGGGCCCGGTTGGTTTTTAGGGCAAAACCAACCCGACCGTACTCCGCCTGCGTCCGATCCTCGGGCGGAGTATGCCAAAAGTTCCGTCTCACTTAGAGGAAACTACCACAGCTGACGGTACGTCGATCGGACGTCCGTAGCTCAAGTTATGAGCGTTTCCGCTCCGAGGGCCCGGTTGGTTTCGGGTACGAACCAACCCGGCCGAACCCAAAGTCTTCCGAAACCTTGAGTGTAATATACCGAAACGACTGTATCGATCCAAGGATCGCGTAACCGCTGACGGTTCGTCAATCGGAGGTCCCAGGCCCAAGATATGGGCAAAAGACCGAAGAGGCCTGAAAACGGGGGTTCTGGGCCCGGGGCGACCCGGCCCGAACCCCCCCTGGGTCGGCCCGACCCGGCCCGACCCGGCTAGGCCGGGTCCGGTCCGGCCGGGGCGCGGCCCGGCCGACCGTACCGGCCGGCTCGGCTTCGGCCGAAGGAGCCGCCGCCGCGGGTTTGACCCGCGGCTTGAAGGAAACGCGGCCCCGCGGGGGGCCGCCTGTCACGCGGACGCGGCCGGGCCGCCGCGGAACCGGCCGCCGCCGCCGCGGATGAAGCCGCGGCGGATCTTCTCCATGGCGGCGCGCCGGGCGCCGCCGCCTCCGTTCGCCGGCGCCGCCTTGCCGGCGACCCGCGCCGCCGCCGCCTTCCGCGGGCCGCCGGAGTTGCTCCGGTGGCCCGTTTTTCCTCCCATCTGCGCCGTTGCTCCTCCCGGGGGCCGACCTTCACTGCGGGATCAATAGATCGCCCCTGCCGCGCGGTTCGTCGTCGTCCGCCATATCCGCACAACAAAAGAGATCGGCGGAGGGCTGCCGGGTCTTGTTCGTTAGACCCGCACCCTCCGTGTTAGTCATAAACCACGGGAGGAATAATCAACAACAATTTTAAATAAATTAAAATTGTCGGAGATCATGTTCTTCACTTTAAAAGAATAAACACGGGGAAATAAGATAAAATATTCCAACATCCCTTACCTTGTCGTCGTCATCGGACGAGAGGTCGTCGCGGAATCGCTCGTCGCGGATGAAGGAGATCGTCGCGTCGTCGCGATATCCGGCGTCGCGTCGCCAATCTCCGGATCAAGATCAAACGGATTAATTTAAATCCGTTGATATTGAATTATAAAAAGGGGAGAAATAAACGATTCGTTTCTCACCTTAATTGCTGAACGAGGATCGGCCGCGGAAGAAGACGCGTCGCCGAAGAACGTCGCGGGTAGAGTTCGTCGACGTCGCAGATCACGGTGTGCGTCGTCGAATTCCGGTCGCCGGCGTTCTTCGCGTTCTTCGCGTTCTTCGCGGGGAGGGTGGAGGCCCAGAGAATCTCGCACAACGAGTAATCCTCCAAAAGAAAGTGTTGGTCTTATTTTATTATTTTGCCAACGAACGCAAACGCGTAAGTAACGACCCATTAAATTCGTTGAATTAATTCAACGAATGAAACAGCCCATTTAATTCACGAAATAAACCGCCCAATTAAATGGTCTGTTAAGAAATTAAATAAAACGCGTCGGTTGACTTTTCAGTTACTTTGACGGGTTTTCGCGGGTGCGTTACTTAGCGAAAGAAATGGTGGGGCTCGTGCGGGCCCCACCTCACAAATATCCTACCAAGGGGGTAGAATATTTCTGGATAGCATCCTATCCAGTTCAACTCAGTTCAAGCCGTCTTTAAGTGGCTTCAAGTGGCTTCCAAGCAGCTTAAGTGAAATAAAATAAAGTTGTCGCACAAACTTTATTTTATTTCTGACTTAAAGCCCCAAAATTTAAAAACCACGTCTGAGCAAACGCAACTCCGGAAGAGGCGTTTCTAAGCAAATACCGGCGCTGCGATTTCATCGGTGCCCTCAGAATTTGATTCTGGGCACTGGTTCAAAAGATAGAAAAACCCGCTCGTCCGTTCACTGAACGTACCCGAGCCAAACTTCGGAAATTGATTCCGGGCACACCGGGCCTCGGAATCAGGTGCCGTCTGAAGCTGCGCTCTTGTAAAATTCCCAAGAAAATTAAGAAAAAAATTTCCTTGAAATTTGCGGGTCTTTACATTACTCCCACCTCAGGGCTTTACGTCCCCGTAAAGATACATCAAAACTAGGGGAACAAATGGGGGTACTGAGCACGCATCTGAGCCTCCCGCTCCCAAGTGCTCTCTTGGAGGTTCCCGTGCTGCCATCTGACGCGCACAAGAGGAATCGACCGCCCACGTAGGACCCGCTCCTGTCGATCCTCTATCTCCACCGGGACCTCCGCAAAGGTCGCCCCATCGTCCACGTCCAGCTCCCCAAAGTCGATGATGTGCGTCGGGTCGTGCACGTATCTCCTCAGCTGAGACACGTGGAAGACGTCGTGCACCCGGTGCAACTGAGGTGGTAGAGCCAGGCGATAAGCCACCTCTCCTATCCTGCTGAGGACCTGGAAAGGCCCGATGAAGCGTGGAGACAACTTTCCGCCTCGGCCAAATCTCCGTAAACCACGTCGAGGTGAGACACGCAAAAAGACGTGGTCGCCATACTCGAACTCTAGTGGCCTCCGCCTCCTGTCAGCATATGACTTCTGCCGGCTCTGAGCTGTCCTCATCCTCTCCTGGATGATCTGGACCTTCTTTGTCATGGCTCGGACCATCTCTGGTCCCACGAGTGCTGACTCCCCAGGGTCTGTCCAGCACAACGGTGATCTGCAGGGTCTGCCGTACAACGCCTCGTATGGTGCCATCCCGATGGTGGAGTGGTAGCTGTTGTTGTACGCGAACTCCACCAAGGGTAGGTGGTCCTCCCAGCTGCGACCAAAGTCGAGAACACATGCACGGAGCATGTCCTCGAGTGTCTGTATGGTCCTCTCTGTCTGACCATCCGTCTGAGGGTGGAAGGCTGTGCTCAGATGGAGCCGCGTCCCGAACGCCTCCTGCAACCCCTTCCAAAGCCGGGAAGTGAAACGAGCATCTCGATCGGAGACGATAGACGATGGCACACCGTGAAGCCGTACGATCTCCTGGACGTAAAGACGTCCCAAGCTCTCCACTGAGCCCTGCTCTCTGATGGGTAAGAAGTGTGCCGACTTGGTGAGTCGGTCGACAATCACCCAAATGGAGTCGTGACCTCTGGAAGTGCGTGGAAGTCCAGTCACGAAGTCCATAAATATGCCGTCCCACTTCCACTCCGGGACCTCCAAGGGCTGTACCAAGCCTGCTGGTACCTGATGCTCTGCCTTCACCTGCTGGCAGGTGAGGCATCGTGAAACGAACTCTGCCACAACTTTCTTCATGCCCGGCCACCAGTGCTGTCGTCTGAGATCCTGGTACATCTTCGCCACTCCGGGATGCACCGCCAAGGGAGAAGTGTGAAACTCTCTCAGCACCTCCTCTCGTAAAGAGACTGGTACGAAGGTACGTCTTCTGAAAAGGATGTCGTGCTCTGCTCCAAGGGAGAAGCCATCAGGCGCCTGACCTGAGGATATCAGTGCACGCCGGGTCTCACAGTCAGCGTCCCCACGCTGAGCCTCTCTGACCCGCTGTAGAAGTGGAGGAGAGACTGTGAGAGACTAAAGAAAGGCTGCTCCATCTCTATCAATGAAGGATATCTGTAAGGAGGCTAGCTGCTTCGTCGCCTCCTCAAGTAGCTGAATGCCCATCCTCCTGCTGAGGGCATCGGCTACCACGTTCCCCTTCCCAGGAGTATAGACTATCTCAAAGTCATAGTCCTGGAGAAACTCAAGCCATCTCCGCTGTCTCAGGTTCAGGTCCTTCTGAGAGAAGATATACCTGAGACTCTGGTGGTCAGAAAAGACTGTGAAGCGCTCGCCCATCAGATAGTGCCGCCAAGTCTTCAGAGCGAAGACCACTGCTGCCAACTCCAGGTCATGAGTGGCGTAGTTCTGCTCATGCGGCCTCAACTGACGTGATCCGTAGGCGATCACGGCCCACTCCTGCATCAGGACGCACCCAAGTCCAGTCCCTGATGCATCGCAGTAAACTACGTATCCAACTCCCTCCTCAGGAAACCTCAAGATAGGTGCGCTAGTCAATCTCTGTCTCAGCTCCTGGAATCTCTGCTGACATCTGTCTGACCACACGAAGGGTTTCCCCTTCTTCGTCAAAGATGAGAGTGGTGCTGCAACTCTGGAGAAGTCTGGCACGAATCTCCGATAGTATCTGGCTAGGCCCAAGAAGCTCCGCACCTCCGTCACGCTCTTGGGTGGCTCCCAAGCTAGCACTGCCTCGATCTTCGCGGGATCCACTGCAACTCCCGCCTCAGAGATGACGTGCCCCAAGAAATGGACCTCACGTAACCAGAACTGGCATTTTGAGAGCTTTCCATAAAGCTGGTGCTCTCGGAGCGTGTCTAGCACAACTCGCAGGTGGTAGGCATGCTCCTCCTCAGTCGTCGAGTATACCAAAATGTCGTCAATGAAGACCACGACAAATCGGTCGAGGTATGGCTGGAAGATCCTGTTCATGAGGCTCATGAACACTGCTGGAGCATTGGTTACGCCGAACAGCATAACCAAGAACTCATAATGGCCATACCGACACCTGAAGGCCGTCTTCTGCACGTCCTCGTCTCGAACTCTGAGCTGATGATAGCCTGACCTGAGGTCTATCTTCGAGAACCACCGCGCTCCCTTGAGCTGATCGAAGAGGTCATCAATCTGTGGCAGCGGATACTTGTTCCTCACTGTCACCTGGTTCAGGCGACGATAGTCGACACACAGTCGCAAGCTCCCGTCCGCCTTCTTGGCGAACAAAATCGGGGAAGCCCAGGGTGAAACACTGGGTCGGATAAACCCCTTGCTCTGCAAGTCCTCCAACTGTACCCGCAGCTCCCGAAGCTCGGCGGGGGCCATCCGATATGCTGGAGTAGATATCGGGGCTGTCCCGGGGTACAAGTCGATGTAAAAGTCTACCTCTCTACGAGGAGGTAGCCCTGGAACGTCGTCGGGAAAGACGTCCACGTACTGGTCCACCACTGCAGGAAAAGCTGGACTCCGCACGTCCACTGCTCCTAGGATGAGGCTAGCCAACTGATGAGAGATGGGCTGCACTCTCCTCCGCGGAAGTCCATCCTGTGCTGCAAAGGTTCCCTTCTCGCCGGTGAAGGTAAACCTGCTCCCGTCGGTGCGAACACATCGCACCTTGCGCCTAAAACAGTCGATCTGGGCATGAACCGTGGATAGCCAATCCATGCCCAAGATGACGTCGTAAGGCCTCGACGCCGCTACAAGGAGATCCCAGCCGAAGCTCTCGCCTCCTAGAGTAAGCTCACACTGCCGGCACCAGTGCGTAATCGTCGAGTCTGCTCCCGTAGGAGTCTCTAGCCGTAAGGATCGAGCCAACGGCTCAGTCGGAATCTCCGAGCTCCGAACAAGGGCAGAGGCTATGAAAGAGTGACTCGCTCCTGTGTCTATAAGTACTACAGCAAGGGTGGAATAGACACAGATCGTACCTCGAATCATCTCTGGCATGTCGGGGTCGTAGGCCTCCACTGCCTGGAGCTGGGCCTGTCCCTGCCTGCCAGCTCCCTGTGGTCGAGGTGGCCCTCCTGGTGGTGGTGGGGGTAGAGCCTGGAAGCGTCTCCCACCACCCGCTGCTCGGCCAGCTCCTCTGCCTCGTCCGCCTCCTCCCTGCGGACCGCCACGGTCGACCCTCTGCCTCTGCCTGGGTGGCCCCTCCACCGACTGTTGCTCCTCTGATCGGCGAGTCGGGCAGTCACGAGCCATGTGACCCTGCCCGCCGCAGGAGTAGCACAGCCTGCCTCTCGGAAGGTTGGCACTCCGCTGTGTGCCCCGCACCGCTGAGCTGGTGTCCTGAGGCCGTCTGTGTGGGGGTCTGGTCTGCCTGGACCCAAGAGTCATCCGTCGGCTACCTGCTGCCGAAGACTCAGCTACCTGCCGCCCTGCGCTAGGTCTCGCCGCTGAAGAAGGCTCTGCCAGGAAGCTCTCGATCAGGAGGGCTCGCTCCAGCACTCCCGCCTCGGTCGGAATGCTGAGGGAGATCAGCGACGCCCGAATCTCCTGTCGCAAGCCCTGCTCGAAGGTCCGGGCCCGGAAAAAGGGGTCCCGTACCATGTCGGTCGAGTAGCGAGATAGGTCAGTGAGCCTCGCCGCGTACTGAGCGACCGTCATGCTGCCCTGGCGCAGCTGGAGAAGCTCCTGGATGCGCACCGCTCGGAGGGTGGCCGGGACGAACTCAGAGCGGAAGAGGCTCTCGAAGTCCGTCCAGAGCAAGGATGTCTCATCGTGAACCTGGAGCATCAAGCTCCACCATCGTCCTGCCGCCGCCTGCAGGAGGCTCACCGCGAGAATCACCATGAGATCCGCTGGTGTCCTCACTAGCCTAAAGATCAGTACCACCGCCTCTAGCCAGTCCTCGGCGGCCTGGGGGTCCGCCTCACCGCGAAACCTGGGCGGTCGCTGGCTCTGAAACTCATGCAGTGCCCTGAGGCGACGTGCATCGTCAGCGTCTGGTACTGGTAGTATCGGTGGCTCGGCGGGTAAAACTACCGCCTGCGCCACTGCTGGCAAAGGGCCCTGCACCGAGGCCTCGTCGCTCGGTGGGCTGCCGTCGCGCCCTACACTCGGAACCCTAGCTGGCTGTCGTCGCGGGGCCATCCTGAAAAGGAGAACAAGAGCACCACAGTCAGAACAGTATACCTGGTGAGCTGGCACAAGTAATCACAAGGAAAACTTGAGACTTTCATGAAGAAGATCAGTATACCCGGTGAGCTGACACAAGTAATCACAAAGAAAACTTGGAACACACACGCAATCAATGTTTTCATGCATTAAGTCGGAAATCAGGAGTCAGGGTCATGGTGTACGGATACGTCGGCCGCCGCACCAACACTGGGCTCCCTGAACTGATAACCACACTCAATACACTAAACACTATTGCTTCATATTGAAAGAAAGGACGATCAGAGTCTGCGGTAGAACCGACCACCTTTGATACCAATTTGTCACGACCCGTCCTCGGGGCCCGTGCCGTGACTGCCCCAAGCCCGCCTTCCATAGGCTAGGGGCTGGCGACTAGCACCAAGGCGTAAAATCCCGGTAAACAGGGAAGGCATTGCCTTTAAAAGTAACAACCACCACAGAGTCAGCAAGCGGAAAGTAACTACAAAGTGCAGAAAAGTAAAGGGGGCCGGAAATACAAGCCCAACTGTAAAGTACAACTGAAAAGTAAAGTACAGCAACTGAAGAAAAGACGGCGGCCTCGTGTCGTCCACTGGCAATCCCACCTGAAGGGTGGGTACAGATAGCCTCCAGGCTCCTCGGGTCCCACGTCTGCTCCGAGCACGTCCCGCCCAGTGGTCCACCTCCAGGTACCGTCCTGCTCCACACCCCAACCGAGATCAGCGCTGTCTGTCGTCTGCATCCAACACAACAATGTGCGGGCATAGCCCGTGCAGGGGTGAGTATAAGCCACTCAGTAAGGACCGCGATACCCCCGAAGGTCTCCCGAAATCCACAAAGGATATAGCACAGAAGAAAGATGTAATCACGAAGTAACATCTGACTCGACTTAGGTATATGCCCATACATATACCTAAGTCCCCATTTCTAGCTCTGCTTACGAGATCAAGAACAACTCAATCCACATAGGAAAGCAAGACTCAAATCCACAAAGGAGAGTAAACAGCAAATCCACATAGGATAGTTCAACACAATCCACAAAGGAGAGTAACATAAGATTCAGCTCAACCAGGTATACTTTTTCAGATGACGTCAAAGATGATCACTGATCCATCTAAGTCGTCGGACCCACGAAGGATCGATAGGTACTAACCCCCGCAAAAGACCCACGTAGGATCGGGCTCACACAGAACATGTAGGCAGTGGCTCACACAGAACCGGTAGTAAGGACCCACATAGGATCGGGCTCACATAGAACCTGTAGCACTGATCCACGTAGGATCGCTGAGTGCAGTAGTCGACGCAGTCCACTGAGGATCTCTGCACAGTCGTCGCCGCAGTCCACGAAGGATCTCTGCTCTGCCGTCGTCGCAGTCCACTGAGGATCTCTGCTCTGCCGTCGTCGCAGTCCACGGAGGATCTCTGCTCTGCCGTCGTCGCAGTCCACGGAGGATCTCTGCTCTGTCGTCGAAGTCACAGCCAGCGCTAGGGTTCCCCCACATAGCGATCTTGTTTAGGAGGGTCCGCTCCACGAGCCGAGAGGCGGATACATCAACTGACACGTAGTCCGAATTTGATGTATCCACAAGTTCCGTATCGACAACAGGATCTCAACGCAACAGACGACGCGTCAATCGGACGCCCGGTCTGAGAGTTATTGGCATTTTCGTCCCAGGGGCCCGGTTGGTTTTTAGGGCAAAACCAACCCGACCGTACTCCGCCTGCGTCCGATCCTCGGGCGGAGTATGCCAAAAGTTCCGTCTCACTTAGAGGAAACTACCACAGCTGACGGTACGTCGATCGGACGTCCGTAGCTCAAGTTATGAGCGTTTCCGCTCCGAGGGCCCGGTTGGTTTCGTGTACGAACCAACCCGGCCGAACCCAAAGTCTTCTGAAACCTTGAGTGTAATATACCGAAACGACCGTATCGATCCAAGGATCGCGTAGCCGCGGACGGTTTGTCAATAGGAGGTCCCAGGCCCAAGATATGGGCAAAAGACCGAAGAGGCCCGAAAACGGGGGTTCTGGGCCCGGGGCGACCCGGCCCGAACCCCCCCTGGGTCGGCCGAACCGGGTCGGCCCGGCCGACCGGACCGGCCGGCTCGGCTTCGGCCGAGCGGCCGAAGGAGTCGCCGCCGCGGGTTTGACCCGCGGCTTGAAGGAAACGCGGCCCCGCGGGGGGCCGCCTGTCACGCGGACGCGGCCGGGCCGCCGCGTCCCTCCCCGGTTCCGCGCGGCCGCGGAACCGGAAGCCGCCGCCGCGGCTTCAGCCGCGGCGGATCTTCTCCACGGCGGCGCACCGGGCGCCGGGCGACCCGCGCCGCCGCCGCCTTCCGCGGGCTGCCGGAGTTGCTCCGGTGGCCCGTTTTTCCTCCCGTCTGCGCCGTTGCTCCTCCCGGGGGCCGACCTTCACTGCGGGATCAACAGATCGCCCCTGCCGTGCGGTTCGTCGTCGTCCGCCATATCCGCACAACAAAAGAGATCGGCGGAGGGTTGCCGGGTCATGTTCGTTAGACCCGCACCCTCCGCGTTAGTCATAAACCACGGGAGGAATAATCAACAACAATTTTAAATAAATTAAAATTGTCGGAGATCATGTTCTTCACTTTAAAAGAATAAACACGGGGAAATAAGATAAAATATTCCAACATCCCTTACCTTGTCGTCGTCGTCGGACGAGAGGTCGTCGCGGAATCGCTCGTCGCGGATGAAGGAGATCGTCGCGTCGTCGCGGTATCCGGCGTCGCGTCGCCAATCTCCGGATCAAGATCAAACGGATTAATTTAAATCCGTTGATATTGAATTATAAAAAGGGGAGAAATAAACGATTCGTTTCTCACCTTAATTGTTGAACGAGGATCGGCCGCGGAAGAAGAGGCGTCGCCGAAGAACGTCGCGGGTAGAGTTCGTCGACGTCGCAGATCACGGTGTGCGTCGTCGAATTCCGGTCGCCGGCGTTCTTCGCGTTCTTTGCGTTCTTCGCGTTCTTCGCGGGGAGGGTGGAGGCCCAGAGAATCTCGCACAACGGGTAATCCTCCAAAAGAAAGTGTTGGTCTTATTTTATTATTTTGCCAACGAACGAAAACGCGTAAGTAACGACCCATTAAATTCGTTGAATTAATTCAACGAATGAAACAGCCCATTTAATTCACGAAATAAACCGCCCAATTAAATGGTCTGTTAAGAAATTAATGAAAACGCGTCGGTTGACTTTTCAGTTATTTTGACGGGTTTTCACGGGTGCGTTACTTAGCGAAAGAAACGGCGGGGCTCGTGCGGGCCCCACCTCACAAATATCCTACCAAGGGGGTAGGATATTTCTGGATAGCATCCTATCCCGTTCAACTCAGTTCAAGCCGTCTTTAAGTGGCTTCAAGTGGCTTCCAAGCAGCTTAAGTGAAATAAAATAAAGTTGTCGCACAAACTTTATTTTATTTCTGACTTAAAGCCCCAAAATTTAAAAACCACGTCTGAGCAAACGCAACTCCGGAAGAGGTGTTTCTAAGCAAATACCGGCGCTGCGATTTCATCGGTGCCCTCAGAATTTGATTCTGGGCACTGGTTCAAAAGATAGAAAAACCCGCTCATCCGTTCACTGAACGTACCCGAGCCAAACTTCGGAAATTGATTCCGGGCACACCGGGCCTCGGAATCAGGTGCCGTCGGAAGCTGCGCTCTTGTAACATTCCCAAGAAAATTAAGAAAAAAATTTCCTTGAAATTTTCGGGTCTTTACATCCCCTCCCACAAACCTAGACTTCATTATTCTCAATACCATAGTTCATGAAAGCAATTAACCTCAATATCTTATTTTAATAATCACCTAAAATTTATAGAAACATCACAAAAATACATTTATTGAAGGTGTTGCTTCATAGTAGAAAATATTATATTAGTTCCAAATAATTATTTTCATCAGTTTCATTTGAAAAATATAAAGAACATAACTAATGAACCCACTCAATCTCTATTTAAATTATCCATTCACATTTATTTTATAATTATTCTATAAATTATTTTCTATAAGATGATAATTATTTCATCAGCATTAGTCAAATTAGTAGTTTTCATCTAGTTTTAACATTGAGATGAAGGATCCAAATGGTATTTCCACGATCAGAATCAACAATGTCTCCATGAATCTCATAGAATTATCAATAGTATTTTGAGTGCTAGCATAGAGTAACCTATTGCCTGGTATTAGTTGTAATTGGTCAGAATATGTAATATTTCATTATTGAAAAAATAATTCTCTTCTTATCTCTTTTTTATGATAAATGAGTATTATTTTCTCAATATATTTCTGGCAGAGATGTTGGGAAGTTCTCTTGGTCTTGAAATTATTATCTTGTTTGAATTTTTATATCATTAAAATACCCTAACATAACTAAAATAATATAAATTGGATTATATGCCTAGATTAAAACAATTAGTAAATGAACTATGGTCCATATCTAATGGTTTATTCTAAGTAATCTCCATGTCATGTAATAATAATAATATTATTATTATTATATTAATAGAACTGAACGAACTAAAACTATTTATATATCATTTGTAAAATAAATAAATTGATATTATCTATATGATATTTAATAGAACTAGTGCTCTCTCATGCATTCTAATAGTGATATAATCCAATTCCCAAAAAAATGATCTACTACTCAATAAAAAAACATGATCCATAGCTCAAATAAAATACATGTTATAATGATCTTAAAAAATATCCATTGATCAAATTAAATACAAAATCCACCACTAAAATAGAAAACATTCACCTGATCTAGTGCTCATAAAATGAATCAAAATTCATACAAAGTAAATTTAAAATAAATTATCAGCTAAAACCAAATAAAATGACTCACTACTCCAAAATATGCCATTTCTCTAGTCTACTATGATAGTGTGTTTCTCCGAAAGCTAGTATTATTCGACCGGATCACACTGTATGCATGATCTAAACCCTACTTTAATATTGATTATATTAAATATATTAAATGCATAAATTAGTGGTAAAATATTGGAATACAGGTATTGTAACTATTGATATATCATCGACATAGTAGAAAAACATAGACGATAAATTTTAGGGAATATAATGTTTTTAGGAAGGATATGTCAATTACATTAATAATACTACATTCAAATAACATCAACTAATCTATAAAATGAAATAATAATCAATATAAAAATAAAATATGAGAAACATATTTTAGTATACATGTTACAGAATTGGATGGAAAACAAAAATTTAATTTAAAAGATTTGGAATAATTTAGTGGTTAAAAGATTATCTTTAGTGTAAAGGATTAAAATTCATGATTGAAAACATCATTCCAATAGATAATTCAAATTATGATCATTATTATAATAAATGTAGGAGTTGAGGTTATATGATTCTCAAATGAAACACTAAATGAATAAACCATAGAAAAAAATAGTACACTTTAAAATGTAATATATTATTGTAAACACATAACACACCACTTAGAGAACATTTGGAGAATTTGAAAAAAAGACAAATAATGACCAAAAAAATTTAATACATTTCAAGTCACATATAATATCAGTATAATAAACTAATAACTAAAATAAAATAAAAATACCCACTGCTCCAAAATGCACCACTACTCTTATCTTCCATGATGTAATATTTCTCCAAATTATATTGTTACTAACACTTTCACCTTTTATACAATATCAATACCATTCATCAATATTGTTCACTTATTTCCTTTTTTTGACATTGACGGTAGTATAATCATTTCTAATATTTCTATGTAAACTTCCAGATGTACAAAAAAACTTCAAGAATAAATAAATATTAATATTGTGCCTGATTTTTTATCTATGTTGAAAAATATTTGTTGTCCTCTTTCACGTGAATGGGAAAAATTACATCCCACTAAACCCTATTTGGAATAGGATTCTGACCATAGTAGGGGAAAAATTCTCAAGTAGTTAATATATGAATCCATGTAAAAGTAAAGATACTTCCAATCGTACAAGCAGTCGAAACTCGAATTTAAATTTAAATGATAAAATATAATTAATAAAATATAAAAAACTAATATAAAAGGACATACTAAGATGAATCCATAAGTACAATACATGTTATGACAAAAAATTAGAAAGTGGATCAACTTAAATAAAATAGAAGAAAAATAAGTGGTTATGAATTTTGACATACCATTTGTACCACATGAAGATGTTGTTTAGAGGGATTGACTTTGGATATAATCATTTGATAAGGAGTTATTTTGTTGTCATTATATGTAATATGTTTGGAGATCACCACCTGAAATTGGAATTTTGGATGTAAGGTGCACCCGATTCGCACTCACCACGCTACACAAATGTCTCAAGAAAATTATAAATTTGAGCCTTCACTAGGTAATGAAATTAGTGAACCAAAAATTAATATTTAAGTAGAAATATTGTATTACTACTCCATATATAAATTACATATGATAATGAGAACATTCATATATAGGCAAATAATTTTCATATTTAGTTTGAAAAATCAGGTGGCAGTTCACCTGTTGCTTGTTCTGTCAGTTAATATGTATAATCAAGAATTCAGACCCACTTGTAGAATGGTAAATCCAATATGTTCAGTATTTTATTCCAAAATAAAAGTTATTAACAATGAAACAATAATAAAAATCATTAATTAATGATAAATAGTGTTTAATGGACTATTTCTATGGAATTAAGGAACTAATTTCCACAAATTCAGCTTTTATGATAAATAGTGTATAATGGACTATTTCCCTCTAGTTTATACTGTCTAATCACAATTTATTTGAAGAAATGTTAGGGTTATAGATAAATTGAACAGGACAAGACTAAAAGGGTGAAAAAAATCTTCCAAAATTTTTAATGTCTAAATTGATCATAATTTTAACATGAAAACATAACCAAATGCTTGCAGTCATTAGGTTACCTATTATAATAACTATGTAAAACCAAACAAGTTTGTAGTTTCTTCTTTATTGTAAAATAACAAATAATTTATTTTAACTTTCACATATAAAATAATAAATTTATCTACCAGGAGATTCATTCCCTTTGAATTCTACATAAACCTACTGATAAAAAACATAACATTCATCTAGTATAGTAGAAGATAAATAAATTAAGATTCCCACTATTTAATTTTAAAATTATTTTCTTGTTCAGTCAGAAAATATCTATAATCAGAAATACATTACACAATATTAGTAGCTGAAATGAAGATCACAACTTTTGAAATGATGACAATATAAAAAGGGATTTGATTAAGAAGAACCACTAATGAATAAACATATTATAATGATTTAGTTTTTTCACTATGATAAAGATCCCTAAAAGCTATGATTACACATTAATATTTGGATGATTATTCATAATGTGAATTTTTAGATTTAACAACATCTCATCATGATACATCTGTTTCTTCTTTTTCCTATAAATTATTCATCATATGTTTTTGGGTTCCTAATTTATACATAAAATTATATGTATACTATCTATTCAACTTAAAATTACCAAATATCGGTGGGATCAAGAAGATATTGAAACTATTATCAATTTGAATTCATAATAGTTTCAATATCTCCTGGATCCCACAGATATTTCCTATAAATTATTTTAGACTAACATAAATTACTCAAAATTATCTTCATAATTTATCAATTCAAATTGATTGTACTGGTAAATTTAAAGTGAACTAACCATTAAAAGATAATGTGATATTGGCATGTATGTTCCATTATGCGTGATTGCAAGTGTCGGCAGTGGTTCACTTATTAAAGTCAAATACAGCTCTGTATATTCCGTAAAAGAATTTCCAGGAGATATTGAAACTATTATTGTGGTAATATAGTGAATATATCTACATAAATAACAATAAACAGTACAATAGTTTAAATTTAAGATAAGACAAAACTCACACCATTATTTTTGTTCCTTAGCAGTATCCTATAAAACCTTCCATCTTTAGATCTTGACGTAGATTGCATGTTTGTATTGTTTTTCTTTTTTAAAAAAAATTTCATGTTGTTCAAGAAAATAATTCTATGCATAATTATGAGTATAGTAAATGTATTATGTATTTGAAATGAAAACATCAAGATGATTATGCATCTAATTAAAAAATTTTATGGAAATAGAAATGAACACAAAATAAAATAATCATGATATAAATAGGGATAGTTTTTTATTGAATAAAATAAGTTTTACATATCGGTGCTATACTAAATATTTTGGTGGAGAATAAACATGTGAAATATGGTACAAAATGCAGTTGTTGAAACTAAAAAAAATTAGTTTACCTGTTTTTTCTTAATTAGATATTCATATATATGGTGGAAAATAATGTAATGTTCTTACTAAATGGGATATAATAAATATTTGAGACATATATGAAAAATTCATAAATTTTAAAGTGAAATTGTGATTATATAACGAAATTATTGTATGTGGATTTAGGATACAAATATGGCTACTACAAATGATGGTGTGGATCAATGGTGAAGAAATTCCTAAACGTTTTTTGGGGGTGGAGGACACAAAAGTAAAAATAAAGGGGTACCATAGGGAGAGCCAAACAAATTAAGTGTATGACGGGTTGGAATGATGGATAGAGAGAAATTATAAATTGATATATTTGATGGTAGGAGAATGTGGTAGTACGTATCCATGGTTATTCTATGGGAATAGTTGGAGGACTTGATAGAATTCATGATGGGTATACAGTAAATTTTTTGGGGTTGTTACTGAAATAGTAAGAAGGAATTACCTAGATATAGATGTTGTCATTGATATTCTAGAGCCGTTGGAGGAGATGATGGGAATCATGAGTAGGATCCCTAATAGGAGTGAATAGGTTTCATGAGAATGAGTCTTCAATTGTATATGGTGGAGTTTTATTTGGAAGTTATATCAATGTTGTATGAGAAACCGTGGAGCGGTGGATGTAAATCACTTATAGTGGTGGGTATGGAAGGAGGGAATGAAAAAGGATGTCAGGTTTGTTACCGAAATCAATTGAAGGATATAGTTATAGACTGAAATTGGTTGTGATATGAAATAATAGTAGGAGGAGATGATGGGAGTCATGAGCATGAACCAAAATAGGAGAGATGTAGCATCACAAGAAGGAGGGTGGTTCAGTATTTTAGGAGATGTAGTAGGAGGGGAGGTGATGTTCAGTTGGAAACCTAAGCATCATGGATTTAAATACCTTGTGGGGTGGAGGGCATAATCTTGAATTAGAGGAGGAGAGGGGATTTAGGGAGGGGATCAGTAACCCAAGAGAAACCAACGTAATTCCTGATCATGGGTGGGATTGTGGGAGGATATTTATGGTGACGTGGAATCATATCTCGGTGATATGTAGGAATAATTCACCCATATTTAGTACATATAGTTTATATATCATTTCTATTGGGACATTAACTAGGTTATCTAATCTTATTTTTAATTAATTTCATACATAATACTAATAAATTAATAAGTAAACATATTTGTATTATTCAATAAATAAATATGTTAATATAATATTAATTGACTCATTAACAAATATATTTCTATATTAAAGAACCACGCATTATAAATTCGAATAAGTGGATATTGAATTAATGTGATCAACATACCCAAAATAATTATAATTCAATAAACTAGAATAATATTTTTTTTCCTTACTATTTATTAAAATATAATTTAACTAAGATTCAAGATAAATTTATTGTGTTTAGTTATATGCCTCTTTATTAGTGGAATAAAGGGAACAATACCAATATATATGATTATATTTCTGAAATAAATCAAAAAATATAATGAAATTTATGTAAATTTCTAAAAAAAGAAACCTAAAATAAATACTTACTAAGTAATATATTCCAACTATGTCGATATCTCACCAGGAAGGTCGAATACTTGTGTCACCAACTAATATGTTTTATTATATTTCATTGAAAATCATAAATGAACATTATAATGATCTACCATGACTTTTTAATTAATCAGATAGATTTATTTCAATCAAATTCTATAAATGATCCTTTTAAATTAACTTAAAGGGGGGAAATCCATTCACGACTTATAAATTTAATTTCATATCACTTATGATGCATCCAACATATGATGCTTCACCAAGAGCATTGGTCATCACATTTTTAACTAATAAATAAAAGTATATTATTGTGATGTATTTTTATAATAATATTATTTCCAATTATCAATAAGCACATTGATGGATAGGAATATATGATGAAACATAGAACATAAGGAATTTCTATTAGTGGTTTTCTCCTCATGAACTCTCTTACCTTAGATTACCAATTAAAAAAACATCAATAAAAGTATCCAAATCCACTTACAATCATTTGGAATTGGATATTCAACCATAATATATGTGAAATTAGATATATGTTATCTAAACTATAGGGTACATGTATATATGTATTTTGATATCATATCAAAATTCACCTTATAGTTGGGAACATCTATAAATATTTGATGTCCTAAAAACTATAAGGTAATATTGACATTAATGTTATGCAGAAGAGTATGCATCTTGTGATAGTATATTTATTAGTATTCCTATATTTAAATGTATAAATAAAAAAAGTTCTAGGAAAACATCCAATAATCACCCACTTTCACTAGAGCCAACTAATAAACAACTCATTATCTCCCACATGATAATCACAATCCTGCGGAGGTATGGCTATAACTATTGTGTGTGCCAAATTTTCCTATAGTTTTTCTTCTTACATTGAATGTATCCATTCAAGAAAATATTTGACTAAGTAATATAATCGAATTTATTCAATTTTTCCACTTCCATAAACCTGAAATCATTTATTATATCAATGTTACAATTTTATCATTATGAGATCTCTTTATTATCTTGGATTAACTCTACAATTGAATAAATAGTTACTAAACCACTTCACAAGATGCATCAAACCCCATAATGTACCTATTTTATCTATATATAGAAAAAATTGGCATAATATTTTTAACATTAATATTTACATATCCTCATTGTGATACTAGATCAAATATATCTTAAAACCCGCAATTTTATATCCTCTTGTAAAATAATTTTCATATTCCACAAATTATCTGGTACTCATCCATTACACATTGTAATGTAATATTAAGAAGTTATGATGCCAGTATTATATATTAATCATTATTCTATATAATATTTTCCCATTACACATCACTTATAATAAATATAAAATATATGTGAATATCATAGAATGCAAGATATATAAAAAAATACACTAAAGAATATGGAATTATATTAATCATAATAATAAAAAACTATGCTTTCACGCGTCAAATTATTGATAATTCACGACATTTCACCTTAGAAATGATCCCATATTGAATTATTCCAAATTTTATTTAATTTACCTTATAAAAATATGAACAATGAGTGAATCCAAGAAACCCTGTATATCTATTTTATAATTTTTGGATTTTGTTCCCTAAAAAAACCTATAATTACTTTATTATTATGTGAATTGATGTGTTTTAATATTAATATAATGTAAATATCACATTAGTATTCTTAATATGTTTGATAAATTATGTGATAATGTACTATGGGTACTTCTCACATTGAAAGGTCATAGAAATTTTATGTTATGGTGATAACCTAGAAGTTACACCAATATATTCCTAAATATGTTTTCTACAATTGAATTATATCATTTTATGGGACACAAATGATACAAGAAATCATGGGTGGATTTTCATAGTATATTGTGATAATTTCTCATGGTGCATGGATCTGTTAATATTTAATCCATGAGATTATGAGAACATTACCTACCAATAATAAATCCATATTTATATGTGATGTTGGATATTCCTATATATGTGTGTAAGGATGATTTGAATTTATTATTATTATTATTTTATATCATAAGTAGCATGCTTGGTTTTATTGATTAAAACCATGATGTCATATACATGCATTGAGGTATAAAATTTTGGGTGCATCATCAGTGATGTTTTAATAATGAATAATACAAAAAAATCATTTATCCCATCTAATATTTAATGTAAGTTGATATCTTAAGACTGTTCACGAGAATAAATATTCGTGATTAAGTCCATATACTTGGTGAGGCTTTAGGTATATCAATTTCAGAATTAAAGAAAGATACCTCAAGCATATTAGTTTTTGGTAGTAGTATGAAACCTATTGTTTTATAGGCATTGAGTTAAAGGGATTAAATTGTGCTTTCAATATTCATAGGAGGTTCCATGTATTTTCTGCATTAAATTCTTTCTATATGGTATCCTTGAATGTTTCTATAGTATAAAATTGTACTTTATGTAGTTTATCATAATGCCATTGAGAAATAGGCTTTGATGGTAGTATAATAACTTTATTCAGAAAAAAATTTAGATTCCATATGAATTTAACAAATTTGATAAATATTTTTCCCATTTATGGTTTAATAATTTTACATGATGATTTGATCAAAAATATTTATTCATCAATAATTGAGTGAATATATATGTGATTTGAATATTTTATAAATATCTATCCACCATGTATTTATTTATTTAAATAAATGATATATAAAATTAATCTATTTGTGTTTATTGGCAATGTAAACAAAATATTTATTTCTTTTATTATGTGAATATTTTATAATTATTTATTTTTTAATTTTGTTAATAAAATATTTATATATTTATTTCTGAATAATATACTGATTCTTATTTATTTAATTAAATATTTATTATTCATTTCATTATAAACATTGACAACGATTGGTGGATAGTGTTTTTTGGAATGTTGAGATGTTTCAATTAAATTTTATCTTAATAAAAATCAATTCATTTATTCGTAAAAACAATATTTAATATTTCATTGAGTATAGATCATATGAAATAACCAATAGTATAATATTATTGTTATTTATATATGGGGTTCTCTGGGGATTAATAAAATAATAAGGTCCAATGAGCAATTTTTTCCAACCCAAAAACTAGTTTACATAGTTATTAAATTTTATAAATATATATAGTTTCATTATGAATTAACAACTATAAAGAGTATCTCGCAACCCCAAGGGAGGTCTCACAATGAACTCCATGAAAAATGGAATGAAATTATCCTCCCCACCAAAATGAATTCTTCTCTTCTAGATGGACTTGGTTGCGATCAACAGTGGTAATTTAAGGCCTTGTATTCATATATTTTTTCACCCCAATAGTTATATATATAAGAGTAGAGGTTTGAGAAGAATATGTAGATAAATTATAAATAGAATCCACCCATTATTTCTCTAAAAAAATGTTTCTATAACAATCATTTTCTATCTATTAATCGATGAATGAAATTAAAATATCAATTTAATGATACATCTATCTATAAATTATTTGTGGATTAAATATTCTTGATCCTGTTTTCTTCATCTGGTATTAACAAGTTTATTAAAAATTGACATTATTCCAATGTTCATGATGTACTTCATCATGTAAATCATATATTTTTTTTGATTACTAAAAGACCTTGCGTTGGTGATGTCATCTCATGGTTCTCCCACTATTCCCAAAAACATCAAGTTATATGAGAGTATAAATTTTTAAAATTATAATTAGTTATTGTTAATTGATCAATTATATGTAATTTTTGATATTTTTTTCTTCTATTTTATTCATTCATTAATTTAGAGTTTAATTTTTTTTTCGAATATTGTTTCTTTTAATTCATTTTTCATACCATCCTAAACAAATTATGAAAAGTTACAGCATGATTTGAGAATCCATTGAGAGGTGTTGTGGACTCTGGACAATTGACTCAGATACATGTTTTTTAATTGAATGTAAAAATCATTTACCAAAGTTCACTACACCTAGATGTGTCGTGGGATACATCGCACATTGATCACATGACAACACGTATCTTTATTACAAATTCATTCATGATTTATTACAAATGATTACAGATAATAAAAATTAGATGATAGAGAAGACTATTTTATATGAAAAATTATTAAATTACATAACAACAAAAAGCATGGTAAATAAATAACTTTATTTAAAACCTCTTTAAAAATCTCATATTATTCCATTCTACTTAAAATGCCATCTGATAACTAGGGGAATACATAATAACGGGATGAGTAATAAATCTCTGTAAGGGAACACACATGGAATTTCATGACGAATATATTAAATTAAATACAATATGAAAACATATGAGGAATAAAAATAGTTAGAATCATAAACATGAATAATGAGGCATTATATATCAAAATAACATAAAGTCAATATAGGAAAATGTAAAAACAACATAAAACACATCATCATAAACATAGTTCATGGCTAACTATCATTAAATGATTATGGAAAAAGTATCATGATGGATTGGGCTCACTCCCCAATCCCTAACATGACATATCATGGGACAAAACATTTACAAAATTCATTGGATCCTTTTATAATTGTTATCTCACCTATCACATTTATTTCATTCTCATACTTATGTGTGCCACGTACATCATAAAGCATGGAATCATTTATAATTGAATTTACTTCTATAGTCATATAGTGTGGATCAAATAAATTTAATTCCCAAATAAAATAATATATGTTCATAAAGTTGAACACCCTTGATATGAAATGGGTATCGTTATTCCCTGTACCTATGTTTGGCATGGAAAATCACTGTAAAATTTCAGCAGAATAACTAGGGAATATAAATGTTCATGGAAGGGCATGAAGATATTTAAAGGGTAATATCATCATTTAGAAATTAAATATAATGTAATAGGGATATTTAAGAACACATACCGGAAATGTGATATGGTGATAAAATGCATAATATAATGCTGATAGTAGGATAAAGTATAGAAAAATAGGGTCCCTTACCATGAGAAGGTGATTCGAAAAGATTGAGGGGATCTTCATGAGTGTTTGGGGGAAATTTTAGAGGACTATAGATAAGACATAGTAGAGTGAATACGTTCTTAATTGTTTTTTAGTGAATAGAAATGGGATATTATGCGGCTTTATATTGAAAAAGATAGGGGAATTATTTATTATTTCTCAAACATATGTTTTGGACACTATATAATAAAAAACTAAAACCAAAAACCATCACATAGATTTCTTCTAGGGTTTCAACAAAATTGGAGTGGTTATAATTATTTTATATGAAAAATGAAATAATTTTTTAAAATAATACTCTTGCTGATGTGGAAGTGAGTCGTGTGCTTAACGAAATTATATTAAAACATCAAAATATATTATAAGTTTTGGAGAATTAATAATGAAATTATAAAATAACTAAAATAAATAAAATAACAAAAATATATATTTTATAAAATTTAAAACATATATATTTTCTTGGATACCATTTATAGTATTTATTACATCATTTTGGGTCATTATGATGTCATAATATGCACCCTATATTTATACCGTATTTAACTGTTATCTGAAAATTCAATTTCCTCAGAATGTTTTGAAAAATTACATATTAAATAATTTAGTTGTTATGATTACAAAATAATATTAATTTTCTATAAATAATTTTCTATATATGTGAATTTTTACTTTTAAATTAACAATTTCTATTTATTAAGAAATGTGTCATTTTTAACAATGATAGTTTTTAAACCATTTTAAAAATTAAATTTCACTTCATTGAAATAATGTGATCAATTATATTTGATATAAATTATTTAATTATAAAATTTAAATACCATATTATTCATTTCAAAACTCCATTATTTCGTCAAAATAAATTCCTTAATTGAATTTGAATGTTACCCAAAAATGCAATTTGTGTTTTAATGTATCAAAATCGAAAAATATATATAAATAAATATTAATATGATGAATTTTTTTTCATTTTTATATAAAGTATACATATTTTTCTTATTAGGTTGTTTATACATATCCCTTTAGTACACTGTAAAACACCACAAGAGTAAGGTGTGTGGTAGTGAGACTTTCTTGGGGTGGTTCAGAGTACATCGTTCGGTATGCAATCTCGATGAGCTGAAACACGTAAACAGTCTCACTCGTAGTTAATTTGTTAAATATCAACATGGTATTGGTTAAGGGAGAACCCAAATGCTGTTATATCCCTTTTATTATCTAATAAATTTTTATTATAGTGTATGATCATATTAGTTGAGGAACTCGGTTACATTAACTATGTCAATTGGATTTGTCAAAACCCTACATTTAAAATAGTCGTCCAATAAATATTCAATGGATATATTATCATTGGTAAATATGATTCAAAATCTTTTATGTATTATAGGATATTCTATAAGCAAACAATTACATCTATTTTCTGTGTTAATAAAAAATAACAATAAATTTAATTAACATTCAAGTAGAATTTTATTTATAAAATATTGTGTCATTTAAATATTTCCCACTTCAAACATTTCTCCCTCAAAATTTTCATTTCACACAATTAAATCATTGAGGGTAATTATATTTCTTCACTTCCTCTGGTCCACATGACACTTCTTCTAACTTATGGTTTCTCCACATCACTTTGACAAAGGGAATTTTCATAATTGGTTGAAATTTATTTCTAGGATCTAATATTTTCACTGTTTGATCCTCATAGGAATGATCCATATCCAATAGTAGCAAAACTACATTGAGTACATGTGAGGGTTCTAGAATATACTTCATTAAGAGAAATACATGGAACACATATTATACTTGAGATTGGTCTGGTAGGATTTCTTGTTGATGGGCCACCGTTCTGATGCGATCAAAGATATCAAATAGACCGATGTATATTTTACTAATATTTCCATTCTTCCAAAACCTCATTACATAGTTCCTTAGAGATATTTATACAAGTACATTATCTCCAACCTCAAGATATAGGTCTCGATGGTGATTATCAGCATAGTTATTTGTCTTCTATGAAGATCCTTGATGTGATATTGAATGGTCTAGGACATTTCACAATTTCCTTTACAGTTTCTGAACCTAGTAGTTGGTGTCCCAAAAATTCATCCCAACATACAGGTGTTCCCCAACTCTTACCATATTTGTTTTCAAAGATATCCATTCAATGATGGAGTGGAAACTGTTATTTTATGAGAACTAAACCAGAGGAATATTTTTATCTCATCCACCATTTAAGTCAATTTAGAATGCTCTCATCTTTTCCTACATCACTTATATTGTCCACTTAGATTATCCATAAATATGGGGGCGATAATCCATGTTTAATTTCAAATCAGTATTTTGAGTGTGGTGGAGTCTCTTATAAACAATGTAGGTAAACCTTGGGTCTTAATGAGATATAATCACTAGTTGTTTTTCATGGATACAACTTTTATAACATTTGTCATTGAATATTGTTTGAGAAATAAGTCCTACTGAATTGAAATAAAGTTATTATAATTTTTAAAATGATCAACCAAAACCCATATAGAATTATTTCCAATTAATGTCTTCAGATAACCTGTGAAATAGTCCATAGTGATTGTTTTCCATTTCATAATAGATGTGGGTAATGGGTGCACCATCCCCTTGTATGTTTTTTACTTCTACCTTCCCTTGGTGACTTACAAGACATCTTGATGTATATTCTGCAATAACCTTCTTTATATTTTCCTAAAAATATTTCTCTTGGATAACTCAATAAGCATTCAAGATTCCTAAATGGATTGAGAATGTTGATCTATGAGCATCATCCAAAATTTTCTTCTTGAATTTATGATTTGACAGTGCACATATTCGTGACACAAATATCACAACTCATTCATAATTAACATTGAACTATAAGGATTCCCCATTTCTTATAACTTCATCTTTCTCCTAAATTCCCACATCATCACTTTGAGAATCCTTTGTCTTATACTTAAGGTATGGTTGAGAAATAATTTATCTGGGAATTGATTATGTTCTTTCCATTATTATTCTCGTGTCTAACATTTTTAAATCGAACAAGATCTGATCCTTCTCAATTCTCATCGATGACAAAATTTATAGATCCCTTGTAATTTGGGTATCTGTAGCTTATTTTCATTCATATGATGGTAGTGGATTAACTAGTCATAGTATGTGATCACCTCTAACCATATTCATTGGAATATATTCATCTCTTTCAGTGTGAATACATATTTGAGGATTTTTTGATCAATATATGTTTCACACTTCATTCCAAATAAAAAATGTATCCAAATTTTCAATGCAATGATCTGGGTAGTCAACGGTTGATCATGTGTTGGGTAGTTCTTTTCATTAACATTCAATTTCCAATTATCATATGCTATAAATATTTCATTCTTCATTAAAACACACCCCATGTCTATCTTTGAAGAATCATTGTACACCAAGAAAAGTTCCCCACTTGTGGGTAGTATGAGTACAAGAGTATTGATATGACACGTTTTAAACTTTTTATGATCTCTTAAAATTACTCCTTCCCTGAAAAAATTACTTCCTTTTGAGTTATCTTGGTTAGACTGATTGAAAATCTGGATAATTTTCTCATAAATCGATGATAGTATCCAGAGAACCAAAGGAGACTACAAATATATATCACAGATGTTGGAATCATCCATCAATAAATTATTTCAACCTCCCAAGGATCTATAGATATCACATTTACTATGATAACATTCCCTAATAATGATACTTACTTCTACCCAAACTCACATTTTTATACATTGTATAAATCTTCACATTTTGTTTGGTCTTTACCATAGTTCTTAAATTCACGTCATTTTTTAAAACAATATTATAATATCAAATATAAATAATAAAAAATATATATTTTTAATTTCTAAATAATGTATTCATCAACCCCATAATGATTTTTGGGGAATTAGGGAGTCTGAATGGCATTACTATGAACACATAGTTCTTAAACCATGTTTGAAAAATTTCCTTGGATAAATCCTCCCTCTTAAACATTACATGATATCATCCCAATCAAAGATCCACCTTTGAGAAATATTCTTCTCCATATAGATGATTGAAAAATTCATCATTCCATAGAAGATGATACCTATTCCTTGTCGTTATCTTGATTAGATCATGATAATCAATGAAAAGGTGTATTAACTGATCCATTTTCTTGATGAAGAGGAATGGTTCACCCCATAGTGAATAAATTTGATGTATGAACCCCTTATCCAGATTCTCCTATAGTAATTTAATCAGAACATTATGTTCCATAAAATTCATTTTATATGAAATCTGGGATTATGGAAAAATCCCAGGTACAAGATCGATTTAAAATTCAACCACTCACCTATGAGGAAGATCATGAAATTCTTCGAGAAATAAATAATTGTATTTCCTCAAAATGGTAATTCCTTTAAAGATGTTCACTTCCTTACACTCAATAATTTTAGCAAGATAATATTTCATATAGGGAAATAATATTCATGCTTGAGATGTTGTTACTGAATAAGATTTATCTTCCTCCTTCCACTTGTATAGAATTAAAGTAAAATTTGTCATATTAAGACTGGTTTCCTACTCATATAAATTTATTTTGTTGCTATATATGTAAACCCAATACATATCTAAAATTTCATCACATTCAACTGAAGTGATGATTATAAGGTTTTATGGGATGTTTTTCCTAATAAATTTGAGAGGGGATGAGTTATATACATTTTTTGAAATAATTTCCCCATTTCATAGTTTCACAAAAACCTCTACTTCCATGATATTGGGTGGTGATAAAATAGTTATACTAAACATACATGATATGAATGAATTCATAGAACTAGAATCAGGAATTCTATTCTATATTATCAAAGATATAACTAGCACACATGTCACTGCTTCATTGTAGGGATCCACCTTAATGGTAGTGATGGTAAATCCTTTCCCATGTTACCTTGGAGGTTTTTTTATTTCTTTGAAATCACTTCGATTAGTGAATTGTTTGAAAAAGTGAAATGGGTATTTGGAGTTGATGAAATGATTAACACACTAATCAGTGATCATAGAATTCCATTCCTCCATCACATTAGTGGGGTTCTCCTGTTAGAAATCGCTATCTAGGTATCCTACCTTACAACACATAATAAATTTATTTCTCCCCCTTATTCAATTTATAGAGAGCTTATTTCTGTCAATTTAACAAGTATTTGTTAAGACTTGTAGCACCATTATATTTATCAATCAACCTACTATAATTAATCTCTACATTTCACTTCCTATCCCCATCATAACCTTGATTTTTTTCAATCTATATTTCTACATTGAGGGTACAACAGACAATTTAATCCAAGATTTCAAAATATTGGATCCCCGCGACTTTTATTATAATAGTTTTTTTCTAACAAAATAATATTTCATCCATGTATTCAAGGGTAATGAAAAACTTGTAGGCCTATCATATATGTTTTTTTGTAGTTTTCCTCGTACTACTTGATAGATTAATCGTCTTTTTTCTTGAGTGGAGAGAAATCACATTCCTTATAAAATAAAAGGTTGTGAGGAAAACATTTATTGAACCACATTTTTTGAATTCCTTCCTCCCCCTAATAGTAATCTCTTCCTCAGGCTTCGTATTCTTCATCAATTTCCATCACTGATCAGCTTCTTATTCAATAAAATAAATTTATTATAGAACCTTCTATTCAGAAGAGAATTCTAGGATAGAGAATATCATTTCAATGGAATTGGTCCATTTTTTCAAAATTAATGGACCATATTATACATTGAAAGTCTGATTCCTTGGTCACATAAAGGAATAATTTTATATTTTTTATTCATAGATGATTTTTGAACTCCTCCTAGTCTATTTCTCATTATAAAACCTATGCCATATAGGATTGTATCAATAGATGGTTTTCTATTTCTTCTCCCATCAGGTTGGGAACCTCATTTGGGAAGTCTTCACATTTCCATTCACATTTTTTACCTGATTCTTTCTATTTTCAGCCATTTTATAGAATATTTTGAAAACTAGGGATGTGTATTTTTAAAATATTAAACGCATAAATGGGAATACGATGACATTAAAGGGTTAACTTGAAATTTTCATTTATTTATTAACTTATGAATTTATAGGGTTCAATCTATGTTTTAGATGATCTATTTCCAACCATATACTCTTATAGGGATTTTTTTCCTTAATGGTTCGTAATAAGAATGTGAATTTTCCAATCAATATGCCCTTGGAGTGCCAAAATAGATCTGAATTAAGGCCCATTTTCATGCACTAGTTCTCAGTTTATTTATTCTCTATGCGGTTCTTTTGGGTTTTTCCCATATTTACATATGGTCCAGATCCACATCCACATGTATTATGGAAACATGGATTTATTTTTTTTAGAAAATACATACTCCGTACTAACAAAAATTTATGGATGTTTCATTATATACAATATTATCCCTATGGATATTTCAATACTTATGTAATCCTAAACCCAAAAAAATAACTAAGAATTTCTTTTGATACCAACTATGACCACCAAGTTCATTATTACATAATAATTCATCATTTATTAGACTAGATTACATGTAATACAACCTAGAAGATCAAGAATTTTAGTGAATTTGGTAATTTATTAAAATTTATAACATAAAACATACTACACAACAATATTATATAAAACATTAATTACATGTTCTTATTATTAAATTATACATAAAACTACATTAGAAAACCTGGGGACATTCATAAGAAAGGGGTGAAATGTAAATCCCAATAAGGGAATAAAAAATGACATGAAAAAAAATAATACATATAAGAAAATAAGAATATCACTATTTCATAAAATGTGTTTGAATAAAAAATAAATAATAAGGCATGATAAAAAATGATAACATAAATTAAATATGGTAAAATATAGAAATTACTTAAAAAACAGCCTCTTAAACATAGGTCAATAATCAATTACAAGACATCATAATGGAAATAGTCCCTTAAAGGATTTGGTTTACTCTCTAATCCATTTTATGACGTCCCATGATACTAAAATGTTTCCCAATGTGTTAGAGCACTATATTATTTTGGGTGCACATGTAAATTTAATTTCATTCTCATGATTAAGTGTACTATATAGATTGTACAACATGTAATCATTTATCATAACATTTCATTCCATGAATAAGTATTGTGGAAGAAATATATGTATGTCTAGAATCAAATAATTATAAGTGCATTGACATGGAAACCCTTCATAGTAGATGGATATGGGTATTAACTATACATTTGATTGGCATGAAAAAATGTGATGAAATTTTTTAATCATAAATGGGGTGTATAAATATTAATTGAAGGGATTTATGAGATTGAAATGGATATTTCTTGAATGATAAGTAAAATATAATGTAAGGGGTATATTTAAATTCATATCCCAATAATATTAAATGTAGATACAATACATACGATATAGAATATACTTGAATAAAGTGGAGAAGAATAGGATCCCTTACCTTGAGAGGGTGATTACAAATGCATGGGAGGACCTTACTGAGAGCTTGGTCACACCTTTGGATGCCACTAAAGAGTGGAGGGAAGTGTGTGGAAGTTCTTAAATGTTTCCTAGTTAATATAATTGTGATTTTGGGTGGGTTTATATTGGAATTGATAGGGGGATTATTTATTATTAATCAAATATAGGTTTTTAATTATTTATAATAAAATTAGCAAAACCAAAAACCTTCTAATATTTTATTCATATGGTTTCTATAAAACTGGCGTTTTTTTCAAAATTTTATAATTTCAAGGGATGAGATTATTAAAATAATACCATTTTGGTGTGGAAGTGATTCAGGTTCATAATGAAATGATTTTAAAACATAATAATATATTATATGATTTTAAGGATTCATAATTGATTTATAAATGAAATAAAATAACCTAAAATTCATATTATTTTAAAGGGAAATTTTTTTTATTGGATACCATTTTATGTATCTGTTACATCATTTTGGGTCATTACGATGTTATAATACACACTTTATATTTTTACCATATTTAAAATTTTCCTAACAATTTGAGTAGCAAAATATATGAGAAAATAACTATTTTATAATTTAAAAATTTTGATTCAAAAAAAATATTCATTTTATCTAAATAATTTTATAAATTTGTAAATTTTCACTTCTAAAATAAGAATCAACTTTTAATCAGTAATGATGGATTTTTTGACAATAAAATTTTAAAACCCTTATAATATTTACATTTACTTCATAAAAAATAAATTCCTATTTGTATTTAGTATAAATTATGTAATAATAACATTTAGATAAGATATTATTTATTTAAGAAATACATTAATTCATTAGAAAATTCCTTACAAGATTTTTAATATTACCCAAAAATACAATGTATATTTTATTGTATCAAAATAAAAATAATTTATTAAGTAACAATAATAAGATGAAATTTTTTTCATTACTCTATAAAACAAAAATATTATTATTATTATTATGTTAGTGATACATATACATTTATTACACCATAAACTTCTCTTATAGTATGGTGTGAAATATTGGGACATTCATGGGATAGTTCGACATAAATGGTTTGGGTATTGATCTCGATGGTCTTCAACTTCTCTCATAAATGGTTTCGCTCATGATTAAATTCATGGATATAATCTTGGTATTGATCATTGGAAAATACCATTGATTCTGTATCCCCTATATTCACTAATAAATGCTCTATATAGGGTACAATCCTATTAGTTGTACCCAACACTTCTATTTTCTAATTCAGTTGGTTTTTTTAACACCCTATATTTTTACTAATCATATGGTAATTGTTAAATAGTATATTATCAATGGTAATTATAATTAATGTTAATTTAATTTCTAGAATATATAATAAAATAAAATAAGTGCATTAGTATTCTTTATCTATACCATATAATTGTTCATTTAATTAATTTTCATGGAGAATTTTATTTATAAATGTTTGGGTCATTAAAGACTAGTAATAAAATAAATTTTTTTTAAATTCATACCTCATGTTTACTTAACCAACTTGGATCATCAACTATTAGACCACACGACATGTAATTAACATGAACATTATGTTTTCTACACGATTTAGTAGTGATATTCATGATAACCATGTTTCATAATAAACAACACATATCACATGATATTAAACTACTATAAAATTAATAAGATATAGATTGTGTATCTTACATACACAATATGTGACTCACTATTTACCATTTCTAAAGAACAATGTGAATCAACAGGAAGGTTATGTGGACATACAACAAGTGGAGCACATGGTGTTTATCTTGTTATAAAACATAATTTAACCCAACCAGGGTACACTCCAAGTCCTTTGGCATCGATCCGAGATACATGGAAAGTGAAAAACAAGGAATGTAACTATTTAGTATATTTCATGTACACACCCAATAAAGAACATAATTAAATTACTTAATGAATAATTAATTATTTTATTTTTGTTTACTAAACTGAAAATTCATTTTTTTGATTTATTGAAATAGTTTTTGGTTAAGTGAGAACCCACTACACAAATCACATTGAGGCTAAGTGGGAACCAGCAAACCCGCCCAAAAAAACTACAAAGACATGCCAGACCATCACTTTGTGGCTAAGTGAGAACCAAACTCAAATCATCCATGATGAGAAATGTAATCATCAGATCTTCCAACACTATCATAATTTTCCAAAGAAACCTTTGAACCATCTCAAAGTGGGAGTGTGCGTGAAGGGAAAGGCCAAAAGGGAAGAGGAGAATCATCAAATGAAGTTATCAAACCCCGGAACAAAAAAATAGAACCCCAAATAGGAAAATAGTGAAACAAGGGAGAACAGGTGAGGAAATTACTCAATGGGTTTGCATAATTGACGAGTTGACTATATCAAAGTGTTTTTAGAATTAATAAATTATAAATTAATTACATAATTTTTTTTTCAGAACACTGGTTAAACCATTTATTATGAATTTTTCAGTTATTATTATTATCCCTAAGAGACTTTGACTATTAATTAAGTTATAAGTCATTAATCATTAAATCATATTTTTAATAGAATTAGTTTGATTCAGTTTATCATGAAAAATAGAATGAATTAATGTGAATTATAGCTAGTGTGATTTTTTATATTCGTTTCATGTTTATAGATGAAAATGAATTTAGACCACCCTATGTATTTTGTATGGTTATTTAATTTATTAATTCATAGTTTTAGTAATAATTTATTTATCTAAATAATTGTATGTGAGTCATTACTCACCTATCATTATATAATGTGTTCTGTTCCCTTAGATTATTTTATGTAATCCTATATAACTAATCCATTGGTTTCCCTTTTTAATGTGTGATTATAATTAAGTAACAAATGAAACTCATTGTTATGTGGAGTAGGTTTATATTCATAGCCAATAAGAAACTAATCCAATAGTTTACATTTTTGAACAAGAGAAATACTGCAACTCGATCCAGGCATGGTTCATGGAGATTACTCCCTAGGTTCAAGTGTTATTTTATCAGTATATAGATAAACTAACCACTAGATAATATCATAGTCATTAAACAATATTAACTTTGATTTTTTCAATTGCAGGGTTTTAATATTTATCGATGATTAAATCATTAAATTAATTAATCACCAACATGAAATAATTAATTAAAATAAATATTATTATATTTTTATCATTTTTATAGATAAGGATTATAGCATAAGAAAAACACAACTAATAATAAAAAGTATGTGATCAGATAAATTGGGGTGTTTACAAATTATGATAGAAATATTACTCAAATAAATTATTATGTTAGCATAGTCTTCAACTACTTTGTTAAAAATCATAACATAGGTAAAAGTTCTTTACAAGCCTCTATTAGGTTACAATCATTTATTGGGTATTATCTAATTTTATTTGGGTCGGCATAACCTATATTTCATTTATGGTCGTTTTCCTTCAAAAAAATTATTGAAACTAATAGGAAAAGTGTTTGGAAAATCCAAATCTATAATTTCAGGATTGGTGATTCAACTAAATAGAACAAGTAGTTAGGATTTAATGATGTTAGTATATTACGCTTACCTAAATAATTTTAATTACATTATCAAACCACTATTTTTATTATGAGAAGGAGTATATGAATCTATTCCACTAGAATATATATGTGACATGATATTTTGAAATCGATGTTGAGGGATATTAGATTTTTGAAAAAATATTAGATATTTAATAAATTAAATTAAATTTATTATCTGATTTTGTAATCAAGATAAAGTAATAAAATTATTATATTATTTATTATATAAATTGAAACTCATACGAATTTAATAATATCTGTGTAGTTCATATAATAGAAGTAAATCCTTCAAAATGGAAAAAATTTCCAGGAATGATATAGGAACCTATGAGTTATTATATTCCATTAACTAAAATTTTATATTTTAGAAAACTCACTTCCTAAAAGACCTATACAAGAGTCAAGTGAGGAAGAACTATCTTTCTATTTGATATATTTAGATGATGATATAGATATATAATGTTTCATGCTCTCATCCATGTCCATAAATATTTTAAACAGAAATATGGAAATTAATATTTGAAACATCATGTGTCACTATTGTGATCAATATTAAGAGAAATATGGGAAAGAGGGATAACAGGTATCTAATTCACTACTAATGAGAAATCATTGATAGTTGGTGCTACCTAGCCCTCACGTAGTGATATCACTATTTTATTTCTATATTTCAATTTGTTTTAATATGAATTTTAGTTGACTAATAATAATTTATTTAATATGATATTAAATCCTAATTAAATATTTTTCTATGTTCTCATGGGAGGAGAAACATTTGTAAAAATATTCATCAAAACATGGGATTTAGATACATAAAATTACTTCATAGAAGGCCATGAAGTGGTGCATTGTGACACTAGAAAATTAATATAATTCCATGATTTAAAATGAGTCAAATAGATCATGTTATGCATCGTAAGAAGACTACATGTGATGTAGGAATCCCATGGGATTCTCTAGGGACTCATAATTGATTATATAAGATAAAATGAGACTTTTTGGGGATGGAAAATGGGAATTCACACTATAAATCACATGAAATACATGAATTGTTTAAAATGATTAAATGTGGTACATAGATTGAATGATGAAAATAAAAAAATAGTCTTCCTGCAACATTTGTGGTGTTAAAATGCTTCACGCCATGAAACATCCTAGACAAAACCACATACATATATTTTTATGTATCTTCTAACTGATAGTTCTCTATTACTACATGACCCATAATTTAGACATTAGGTTTTTCCTAGGGAAACCCTAGGATGATTTAAAGGCTTATAAATAGTGTTAACATTGAATAGAATTTTCAATAATTCAAAGTGCAGAGGTTCGACCACTAAGAGGCTGCCTCTAGGTTTTTAACCCACCATAGATTGGGTTTTCATCTACATTACATTCTTCTAATTTGATGTAATGTTGGATTTTTTTGTTTAATTGTTGTTTCTCAGAATTTTTTCTTTATTATTATTTATTTTCCATTATGTATCTCTTGAATTTTTAAATATTCATCATTTTAGATCACTTAATAGTGATTGGCTAAATTTGTATGGGAGATATGAGTCTTTGAAAATAGGTGTGTACCAGATTGTTCTCTTTCATTCTCCACATTCAAAATGGTAATATTATATTGGTATTGTGTTGTGACACATTATAAAAATACCTATTATTTAATCATATACTAGGTTTTTTTTATAGTAGAATAAACACAACATGATAAAGATAATTAATTTATGGCCACTGATTTTGATTTTTCTTCCACTTTTCCATTCTAATAATGTAGTATCCTTATAGTTAAATTAATATCACCAATATTAGTTAAGGTAATTGGATAGACTCATAATAACTAACCATTTTTGTATAGATAATGTTTATTGGATTCACAACCAATGAGTATCATTTTTATTCAAGTTCAGTCGTGATTTCATTTTAGAAAAATTGTCCATGGATGTTGATTTCCCTCTCTTATAACATTTCAATTCATTCTTTCTTAATTTTAATAATTTTGTTTCCATAAATTGATATTCTAAATAATATCAATTGAAATCATGTTTACATAACCATTGGCAAATAGTTTCCATTGCATCATTCCCTACTCTCTATTGGATCAACCCCTTACTGTCACTTTTTATGCCATTGTAGCTAGTAGTTTTTAAGAAAATATAAATTTATAATTTTATCTTTCCTATAGTATTTAATTATGTCTTTTGGATGTGTCATGTGGTCAATATGGTTTTATTTATTAAGTGAATATACATTATTGGTTTCATGGTCCCTGATGAGCTATGCATAACTTTAATATTTTATTCTCTTCCTAAAGTGTTTTATTTTTTTATTGTTAATAATAATTTCAGGAATACTGAGAAGTATCTTACATAAGTCCTTACACATTTTAATCATGTTGATAAATACATGGTATGTTAAAATCATGTGTTCCTCATAGTGAATAAAAAAATAATGAACCTGGAAATAGGTCCCAAGACTCATACCATTTATAAGGTTCTAGATCATTTTCCATTAATGAAAAGGATGTTCTAATGATAGGAAATGGAAAATGTTATAGTGTGTTTTTCATATGGAATTTTATAACTCTATAAGATTAACTACACCTAATTAAATAAGAAAGAGTATGCTTCATGATAATTCTTTATTAGGTAAAATATTTCAATATCTACCCCTAGGTATTGAATATAAATTTTAGTGTTAAAATTTGTAATAAAATGTATGAACCATGTATGTTATGGAACATTTATAGAGGAGAGATGGATTTACAGGCTACGAATGCTTTGACGTTTTCTTCTCTAGCCATTGTGGACAACTAAAATATTTTGAAAACTCTTATTTTATTTGTTTTAAAATATTGTTATTATGTTCCAACTATTAATTAAAATATAATTTATGTATCCATGAAGATGCATAAAATTTTATTTTTATGTTTAAGAATAAAAATTATTTATTTTATAAATACATCATGTGTTGTTTTCTGGAATATTTAAATAGTAGTCATTGTGCATTAATATATGTAAACCATGTATTTATAAAGTTAATTAATCATTTTCACAAGAATCAATTTGCACATATTTTTAGCATCACTGTTTGGTTATGTAAATGATAATCATTGGAAATAACATTATTTAGATAGTTACTAACTATATTTTGTGTTTTGACCACTTTGTAGATATTGTGCTTGATTACAAGGATAAATGACCTAAAAATCAGTTACTATAAAATGTGGAAGAGGTATATAGATTTTAGAATTGGTAGATACTAATGATTTTGGACCATTTATATTATAGGATAGAGGATGATATTAACAATTCATTATTTTTACTTACTATTGGAGTATATATCAATATGCCTACTTGATGAGGAGGATGTCTGAATCCTTTAAAAAATACAATGATTTCAAGAATAATGTATAAAATAAATTTGGTAAGGATATAAAGAATATTTGACCTGATCAATATCATGAATATATTAACCAAATATTCATCAATTTTTATTCGGTGTGTGGGTTTATATCACAACTCACTTGTCCTTATACACCACAATTGAATGGTGTTAGTGAAAAGAGGAATTTTGACTTAATTAAAATGGTATGGTCAATAATGATCCATTTATGTATTCCATTATCCTTTTGGGGATACATATTATATGGTGCATCACACATTCTAAACTGAGAATCAACTAAGATGAAAAATATGATACAATCTGAGTTAATTTATTAAACGAAATATATGTTTTAACATCTTCATGTATGGGGTTGTTAGTAATTTCCTAGAAAAAATATGGAAATAAACTATCACCTTGAGTCATAAAATTTTTCATTATATAGTACCCGATGGAAATAAGAGGATATAATCTATCTAAACCCTCAATTAGAAGGTGAATGTTACTATAAAAATCATTTTTCTTGAGATGGACCACATCATCAAGAAAAATAGTGGGATAAATATTCATTTTCTTAAATTCCATTCTAAATGTACACAAGTTTATTTACAAGAATAAATTTCATATGTACATGTGAATGAAGTTGTTCCTAAATAATTAGTAATGCTAGGAAGCACAAGATATGTTAGAGAAAAAAGATATTGTAATATAGTCACCACAGTTAGTTACACATTATTGGTTGAAAGTAATGATCTGATTTCTTAAAATAATTAAGTAGAGATATTAGAAGATATAATATGGAAATAATCCATGAAATTTGAGATGGATTCCATGTATTAAGATCTGGTTTTTGTTTTAGTCAATTCAATAGTAGATATAATCCTTATTATTTTCAAATTATTATTCATGAGAAAACTGAACATGAAATGTAAATTAAGTACCTATGAAACAAGGATTGTTGATAAAGGTTTTAAATAGTATCAAGTAATTCACTAATATGACACATTTTTGAGATTTTCTGTGTTTAAATATATCAATATTATACATTCCATGACTCTATAATTGGTTATATGAATGTCAAAAATAAATTTCCTTAGATAATGCCTTGAGGAAAATATTTATATGACATAACCTAAAGGGTTTGTGACTCCAAAAAATTCCAGTAAGATATGAAAATTAAAAATATCTATTTCTATGGTAAATGAACCATCTGTATCATAGAAAATTCTGTTCAATGAAAAAATAAATTATTTTGGTTTCATATAGATTGAATGTGATCCATGTTTTCATAAGATATTTATTGGGAGTGTGGTTGAATTCCTAGTCACAAATATTGATGACTTATTACATATTGGAAATGAAATACCAAAATTACATCATCGGAGGACTAGTTCAATATGTTCTTCTCCATTATGGACTTTCATAATAGATCCATGAGTCTACAAAGATTAATTCAATGTACATAAATTTTTAAGATACTAAAGATATTTAAAATGGAAATCTCCAAGAGGGGATTGGTTCCTTTTTCAGATGGTATATATATCTACAAAAAAATATTTCAATAGTAATACCATGATAATGAGATATAGAGAATGAGTAGGATACCCAATTTATAGTTGGTAGGATATATGATGTATGAAAATTTATGTACTTGGGTTTTTATTTCCTAAGATTTAATAATGGTAGGTATATATCAAGATGATCTTCGAGAATAGCTTTGGTCAGGTATTAAGGTTCTATTTATGTATCTGAGGAATACAAATGATTTGTTCCATGAATATATAGAAGATTAGAAACTTATCATCCGATGATATTTTGATGCAAGTTTCTGAACATTTTAGAATAATTTGATTTCACAATCAGGATATTTATATAGTATTAATGATGGATTCATGAGATGGAAGTGTTTAAATAAGATAGTTTTCATTGATACTGATATATATTCCAAGTATATAATGTCTTATAAATAAACTAAAATTGTATTTTTTATTTGGATCTTCCTCAAATAAAATGATGTGGTTCATATAATTGGAGATCTAGTTACATTATATTTTGATAATTGAGAAATAGTGTCTCTCACAAGAGTGAAAATTTCACATCAATGGACATATAAACAATCCAAAAATATCATCGCCTGAGGGGTACTTCTCAAAGGGATAAATTTTATGTGAGAAATGATTCTATAGAGTAAAACATATAATTATACTCTAATAATTCTTTGTAGTTGAAAAATAATGAAAATCATGTGATTTTTATGGGATTGAATGTCGTTAGCAGTTGGTTCTAGTGCATGTGGGGTTCTATTAGATTTTTCCAGAGAACAAAAATCTATGTACTTTATGATTACTTGTATTCACATATTTGAATAATTATCAAATGATGATTTTATTTATCTGACTCATTATGTGATAATTCCCTATGGGTACTTATCACACTAAACGTTTTTGAAGTTCTCTACTATGGTGAGAACCTATAAATTTCACCAATGTCCCTTTACTGTTGCACCCAAGGTTCCCAATGTGGCTTGTTTGTCAAAATAATTTTCAAAAACTATTCTCACAATTTATAAAAAAAATCAAATTGATTACAATACACTTTTTTCTGTCAAAACAAATTTCCATATTAGAACCAACTATCAAAAATTTAATCAAACACTTGTTGCGCAAAATATCATTTAAAAAAAACACTTTGAAATAGGTTCATTTCCAATAAATTCTTTTAAACCATAAAATATCTAAAATTTATTGAATAATATGAAATAACATGAAATAAATGATAAATAATTCAAATAATTATCCCATAATATAGAAAAACCTGCCTCAAATGGTGTTAGTATACATTGAACCCTAAATAGAGATCTTGGAACGATAGATTAGTTTTTTATTATCCTATATCCACAAGAAATAACATTAATCCTCCATAAAACTTCTTATCTCTAGAATAAAATAAACCTTTGTGTTCCACAACATGGGAGGAGAAGTTATCTAGTTTAGATATAAAAAGAATACAATAAAATAGATCAATAATGCAACAGTTCTCAAGGAATTTATCAATAATAGAGTAATTCCACAAAGAATCCATATTAAGATACATATAATAAATTGAGTATGGACAATGATGAGCCATAATGAGATTAGGGGTATATTAGTATTTAAAATTTTCAATGGAAAATAGTAAAATAAATTTTTTTTAGTGTTTTGGTTGGTGGTCACATTGTTTCCAAGAGGAGGTCGCACAATTAAAATAATTTTTCACACCAAGTATACATTGTAGATTTGTGTGGGGTTTGGCTACATAGTTATTTTAACCATGTGCCAACAATGAAAACAAATCTAGCCAATGGGTGTATATTTTTTATTAATGGTCACATTGTTTGGGTAAACCATGTGATAGCCTTAAACAACCACAAGACACCACACTAGGTTCCCTAGAAATGTCACAATGTTTGATAAACCATTCTCAAATAGTAAAATATACCAATGCAAACTATTAGAGGCATAACTAGTGGTTATCAGGTAGTTAAACTAACCATTCACTTCAACCATGAACCATTTGAAATTTTCTCCAGAAACCATTGTTTTAACCACCAATCCGCTGAATCTTATTTTACCCTAAAATAGAAACCCAAGGATTAACAATGGAATACATTTGACTGTGAAGGGAACACAATTATCCCAACCATAAAAACTATCTATCCTGAGAAAGTATTCAAGATAATGAATCAAAAAATAATAAATTCCTACACTACCTCATCAATGATTCCTTCTCCCATATCTCATGGATATCCTATATGCTTCTCCATATTACCTGAAAAACGGGAGACATTTTACCACACAATTTCTTATATTGAAAATCCATAATCTAAAATATCAAATTAACAACGGTGGTATCAAACTCAAGATAAAAATCCTACCATCCAATCTAATTGGTCGGATCCAATTGATTCATCATCAGCATGGAAACATGTAATAGCTCGGGTATCAATTTCAAACAAGACAACAATTCAACCCGATATGATAATATTCTGATTCATTCCATGATCTCATAGGGTCCAACAAACTCGATGACAACTTATCCTACATACCAAATCAATGATGTAACATGTGAGGACAAACTATGATAAAACCAAATCAATTTCCTCAAACTCTAGTGGATACCAATGACGGCCCACATAATATTTCTATCATCTATTTTTTATGAAAAAAAACTTTTAGACCAAATACACATTTTCTTAATCTCCTTAATGAGACTCGGTCCAATCAAGGACCACTCTTTCAACCCTTCCCAGCAAAAGGGTGATCTGCATGACCTACAATACAAGCATTTTAATGGAGCTATATTTATTGAAGGTTGGTAACTATTTTTATAGGAAAATTTTACCAAAGGTATTTTTTTACCAAGACCATCAAAAATAAATCATGGAAGTAGAATAAAGTCCTCAAGAAACTAGATGGCTCCCTTGGTAAGTCCATTTGTATTCTGATGATAATTCATTATTAATTTCATCATGGAACCCATTTCAAAATACAATCCTTTCCAAAACTTATATGTGAACCTAGAGTCCCTCTCAGAAAAAAACATAGAGGGAACCCCATGAAGAATCACAATATCATGAACTTGAATGTTCCAAATCTATTCTAATTTCATCATCTTCCTAATATAAAAGAAATCTATTGATTTCATGAGTAGACCAATGATATCACAAATCACATCCTACCCACTAGTGGTTATTAGAAAACCAATAAAAATGTTTATTTATATATAATCCCACTTCCATACTATAATGATAAAAGGATTTAACAAACCAATAGTTTTCTATTGTTGTACCTAAATTTCTAGGCAAGCGTTATGTCATGAAACAAAATATGTAACCTATTGTATCATCCCTATCCATAGAGACCAGAATCTCTTAGAATGATAGATCATGGTATCCCAATGGTATATGGACCAACATAAAAGTCTCCATTGTCCCTCAACTCTTACCTTAGAGTAAAAGGAACCACAAACCTACTATATAAGAAACATGCTCAACTAGGAAACTGAGTTCCCTCACCCCTGGTGTCCCCACAATAAAGGCTTTTATTGAAGAGTTGGTACTCAGTTTCTTCCACCTAATTGAGATAACCTCACTCTTCAAAATATAAGACATGTTTTATCAATGATAAAAATATTAGTCCACTAACCCATTCCACTACCATGTTCATATAAAAAACACATCACATACTATTCCACATCTGATTCCTTAATGTCTTGTGTTGATAATCTTCAACTCAATGAATCTGAAACAACATTACAATATTATAGTAGTGTTCATAAAATATTTATCAAATTATGGAGTTACTCCAACCAGTTACTCTATCACAAAATCAGATACGTCAAAGAGAAAAATATATTTTTGGATCTTATAATCTCAATATACTATAAACTGATCACCAAATAGATTATGAAAAAATATTTTGAGTTCATTAAACACTACTAAAAATTATAAATTATGGGTTTGGTAGTTTTTTCGATGAGGGTGTGACTTTAAAGAGACGTACTACAAAACTTATTTACCATTCATTAATAAAAAAACGTAATCATTAACCAAATGCATCATAGAAAACATCATAACCTGAAACTGATTCTAGGAGAATCTAATCGGTGTTTACGTCAACCCCAGCTCCATCTCCTCAAAATATTTCTGAATTTTTTTACTCCATTAAAACATTAAACCCATCGATGTTATATTTATTGATGAATATGTGGGCTTGGATAAATCCAGAACAACCCTTATATAGTAACCATCCAAACTAAAGAAGCTCTAGATCCCAAAAAACATTCTAGGCTAATCCTAGTACATAATTGTCATTATCTTTTCATGATCCACTGAGACACCCCTCTTAGATATAAAATTCACCTATAAATTCACATTCTTGATTCACAACCCAAATTTTGAAATCAACCCATATAGAAAATATTCCATTAATTTTCAAATAATGATACCCAAATTTTTCATATTCTCCACTGGAGTCTGGGAGGAAACCAAAATATCATCCATCAACACTGAAACCAAATATTACCCGAACCGATGAATTATTTTCTTCATCAGTCCATAAATATAACATCAACATTAGTGAGGTATAAGGGCATAACTAAAAATATTAAATTCTCATACCATATCATAAATACTATACTGTAGTTATTCTCTTTTTAAACTCTCAACTAGTGGTACCCAACTTGATGTTCAATCATTAAAAACCAAATTTCCCCTATATTGGTCAAGAAAATCATCAATCCTAGGAAATGTGTATTTTTCATAACAGTCACCTAATTCATCATTCATGAAAAGTATGAGATTCTCGTATCAATTCCTAGAAAAGAGAACCGGAAAAACCATAGTGATAAACTATGATTAATAAATCCCTTTGCCTCTATATCCTTAAGAGAGATTTTAAGTTTCACCAAATCAACTTGAATCATTTGATAAGAGTCCCTAGAAAAGGGCATCATACCAAGGAGTAGTTCAATAGTGAAATATAACTTCCTCTATGGAGGTAATCAATTAAAATCCTTTTAAAGGACCTAGGGGTACACACACCCCCAAGAGAAGTGTACTACCCAAAAAAGGGTCAACATAATCAAGAAACATCTTTGAAAACAATCATGAGATTACACCAGCATAAGGAACAATAGGTCCCACCATTCCCAATCTGTGGTCCTATTCACCCCTAATAAATGAGGATCCCCATCAGAAGATAAAAACTAAACCTCAAGATTATAACAGTGTATCGTGTATGTAATTATAATCATCCAATCCATCCCATGTATCGGTTTGTAGATGCCAATATATAAAACTAAAAAATAAAATATCACCTCATAGTCTTCTGTCATCACCCAATACATGGGACATTTAAAACCCTATTCATACATCTTTCCCAAAGGAAGTTAATGATGCAAGAAGAATGATATAAGTTCAATATTTAAGATAAACATGTCAACTTACATTGATGTTGTGAAATAATTAGTAGAACTAGTATTAAATAAAGATAGTACCAACAAGGATTAAATAAATTTCGTTCCTCTAATGGTATTTATCCCTACATTATAATCCTTGATCATAAAATTATTCACGTAATTTCATCTGATCATAGCCACATGAGCATCCCCCGTATCCAAAGGATAATATCATACACCCTTCGAAGAAATGGAATGAGCCTGTGAACCCTCTGTGAGATTGGATCCTAGCTTACTACCTTGGGATATCCATTCACCAAAAATTTTAAAATTTCCCAATAATCCACAATTATTACATGTACTATAAGCCTCTATAAATTTAGGCTTTCTATCACCATGACTTTGACACTGATTGAAGAAAAACTTCCAATGTCATGAAAATTCCCCTGAAATTGGTCCTGGGAAAACTGACAACTCTTGCGCTTCTTTTTCTTACAAAAAGGTACACCCTATCTGACAAATGCAGCAATCAAATCTCTACCCAATATTATACTTATAGATATATATGTCTCATCAAAATATTATTTTTTCACTTCATCTAGGATCTTTATAAGGCTCGTGCGGTTCATCATCGACTGAATATCAAGCCTTAAACCCAACACAGACATCTGAGCATTTTGGTACTCATTGGTGACTAGCTCTATATTCAGATTAACCATCTTAGGAATGATGGATGAAAGTTATAAAATATTACACTCCCCTTAATTCATGGTCAAATTTTTTTTGGTCTTTAACACATGTAACATGTCAGTGTAAAACTATTGATTGAATATTTTTTTTAAAATATTTCTACGTAACAACCTATTTCATCTTAGCTTGCATTATGGAGTCCCATCATATCTTTCTTGATAACTAAAGAAGGTACAAGAAAAACCTCCCTTAAATTCTTCAAGATACTTTAGTAAGTTAAAGATCATTTCAATCCAACCATGACACTCCTCAGATTCCTATATTCACTTGTCACAATAGAAGATTAGTGGATGATTCCTAGTGAATTTAGATCCATGATCAACCATGAGTCCCAAGATCCCATCAACCACTTCACAAAGAGTTTTCATTATACATATTATGTCTTCAACCAATGAAGGGTCCACTAGAGGATTCACTCGAACATCCTATCTCACAAATTCCTCTATCAGATTTGGAAGAGATCATCTCAAATCCATTGTATGTTAAGAAAAATATGGTGACCAATAAACATTAAAGCATTATTCCAAATTCTTAATACCTACTATTGCCTATAAAATACATAGAACCAAACTCAGGGACTGTTTTTACACTTCAAGATAGGAATCCCTCAGATAAAAAATTATAGTAGACCAACCCAAGCCAACTAGAAACATCACCAGATCAACCCAGTTATGGTGGTGAGGAACAATAGGATAATGACAATGTTTGAAATATAACCAAAATAAGACATAAAACAAGAGTACAGTGTGAAATACAAGTTGATACAACCAAATACATACAAACCATACAAAATTGGATACACCAGAATATTTCAAATCAGAAAAGACCAAAAAAATCTCTATATGACCATCTATCCCCTCCTAACCATCCCAGATCAAGGGCTATGACAAGAATAGAATCCAACAAGTAAGAATATTCTCTTACCATTATCTAGATACTGTAATAAAAAATATACAACCTCCCAAAGGAAAAAGTAGGTTTTCGTCATAATTCCTAGAAGGATACCACCATATAGTCTAAACAAGGTCTAATATTTAAAATAAAATAGTTATAGATTTAAAAAAAATTACAAAGAATTTTCATAAATCTGTTGACATTTTTAAATCACTTCCCTTTACTTTCCATAAAATACTTTCATATCCACAATATCAAGAATTTGATAGGTGTAATTTATAAAACTATAATTTATATCAACACATCATATTGTAGGTATGTAAAACCATAGATATAACATAATCCATCATGTGAAACCATTTGATACAACCTCATATTCCATAATGTGAGAAACTATCCGTGATTAAAATAATCATTGGAAAAATAACCATAAATGAATAATCATTCCAATTTCGGGACAAGACTATGTGAATACATAAAAGATATAAAATGTCCTACCATAGTCATAAGTTGTTACCAACTATTCACAACTCCTATCACAATCCATTAATGTAACAATGAAACACTTAGTGGTTCCACAAAGATTAGGGTTGCTAATGTCCATTTCCAAAAAAACCCATGGTTCTCAATCTATTATATTTTTTCAAAATACATATTAAAAACCATGATCAAAATATATAAATAATTTTCAAATCCATTCAAATATATTTTAGTTTTTGAAAACCAATTTTTAAATCAAAACCACCATTCATGCATTTAATCAAACACTTTGTGTGAAATCCCATTTTTAAATCAAACCCATTTAAAAACAAGTTTATTTCTAACAAAATAATTTAAATCCACACATCACATAAATTAAATGTATAATACAAAATAAATATACAATAATGATAAAAATTTCATAAAAATAACTCAATTTATTGGAACACATAACTCAAAATTGTGGCCACACAGACCAACCTCAAAAACTAATACTGGGGAAGGATAGATCAGGTCCTCATCATCCTAGATGAAAATAATAAAATGTTAATACAATATAAAACACCTTAAATATACATTAAACGTCCCTATTGGTTTTTAAATATGGGATGACAAGAGATCTTTCAAGTATCTATAAGTACGAGCATAAACCAGATTACGAATGCAACATACATCAAAAGAATATACCATGAATGGATCAATTACACTAAAATCCAAGGGGAGAGACCTGCAACATTTAATGGAAGTGTAATGATGATAAAAAATGATAGTAGTACTACATTGGGATTTTGAAAAATTGTTAAACAATTAAAATCCATTTTTTATAGTTCAGATTAGGGTTGCACGGTTTCCTAGAGGAGGATACATGGTAAAACTAACAAAGAACCTTAACTAGGAACCACTATTCTCCATTCAATAAAAGTTCAATGTTTTCTCATTATTAGTTTATCAAATAATGACTAGTGAAAACCCATATATAAAAAAGGTTCCAAGATTTCACTGGGGTATAAAATGGTTTGGGAAACCATGTAAAACTATCTAAAACCCCTAGATAACCATTAGAAACCCTTCACAATTCCCTTGGCATTCACATAGTTGGACTAACCATGATAAAACCTTGAGAAGTTAAAATATACCCTAGAAGAGGCATACTATATAGTTTCTTCTTGGTAAAACTATTTATATTCCTTAAACATGCACTTAGACAGTTTACATCAAAAACCCTAGTTTTCAACCTTCGATCACCAAAAACTTCTCAGAACCCAAAAGGTAAAACCAAGCCTCAAAAAAGGAATAAATGTTACCAAAATGGTATCACACCACTTTGGTAAATTTAAAATATATACTGCGGATGAAATAAAATTTTGAAAAGATATGTATAGATATTATTTGAAGAATAAAAATTTTCAATATCGTGGTAATTATAAATCTATAAATAATTTATTTATAATTAACTTGTGATGATATTCCCATTTATTTCTACAATTAAAATGGTTTTTTAATGTTTTTTTTTTCAAATTTTCATGGAGTTCTTCATAAAGTGAATAATTGAAGGTCTTTTTTACAACCAAAAGATGAGTGTCAATGCCAATGGTCGGTGCTTCCATTATTTCCCAGAAAATTCAATAATATAATGTTACATTGAACATAGGTTAATAATTTTTTTTTTCTCTTTATGTTTCACGTTAAAAAGATCAAATCATACTACCAGATAATCATTCTTTCCAGACTCACCCTTCTCTAATAGATTTGTATGGGATTTTTTAGTTTATAATTCCTTATAAAAAAAATTTTCTTTCTCAATAATTTCTAAAAGAGCATCTTTTTTAGGATACATTTTTAATGAGAATGTCTTAGAAAAACTCACTTCTTCTTCTTCTTCTAAATATTATTTTTAATTTTTTTAAAACTATTTTTAAAATATATTTTAAAATTTTTATCACTTCATTATCTAATGGTAAAAAGTATTTCAGCCATATGGATTATTTTTTCATACTTATTATGATGCTAACCAAATGAAATTGAATGAAGACAAACAGAAAATGATGAGCATTCAAGATGAAGATCATCTGAGGAAATTGAAACCAACTCATAGAATTTTAGAATATGAAAGTTGGATTATTTCATAAAAATAGCGATTCATTATTGAAGATAAGATCTAATGATTTTTAAAATGTACCCATTTTAAGCTTACACAATTGAAACATCTTATTATTTATGACATGCATATCACCTGATAGTTTTTGTTTGATAGAATATGAGTAAGGATTTTAAATTGTATAGAATCTTCTTCATTTAAATGTTTCTGAACTATGTTTAGATTGATGGATTAAATGGATTACAAGACTATTGTTTATAATCATGTTGATTTAGGGCTCTTAGTTCTTAGAGGGTTGTTCATTTTCAAATCTTTGTAATTTAGGTATTTTTTATTGAATAAAGACAGACCCTACCATTTGGTTAAAACTGTGGATACCTTAATTTAAAGTTATATAATTATTTTAAAATTAATCATATGGTTTTCATATCTTTAATAAACATTTTTTTGTTTAAATTTATAACTTTTAAAATTGTCATTTTAAATTTCCTTAAATGTTTATTATTTCTCTTGTACATTTTTTAGAATGATTAACATCTTATAACATTACTAAAATATGATATATCAGTTGATCTATGTGTTTATTTAATAAACTATAGATTTTATATGAATCTATGTCCAATAGATAAAATCGGTAAAGGATTTTTTTTAATTATTATAAACTAAATTTCACCCCCTCTTGTATCTATTGATATACTCTTAAATCCAAAATATCACTGAACACTTAACATTGCATATCAATCCTCCTCTACATTTATCAAACCAAGAGTATTAAATAATTCAATAAATATAAAAACATAATAATATTATTCATTTAATAAACAAATACATCTTATATTCACTATGTTTGGAATATATATTTTTTTTATATTATACTAAGATGTTTTTTAATTGATTCACTAGAGAATTAATTAATTTAATCATATTAACAAGGATAATTATTCCAAAAATAAATTATAATATTTATTCTTAATATAATTTTATTGTATATTTTATTTGATAATTTGGTTACAAATAGTGTGCGGCCCAATTAGACTCTTTTTAATGAAATTGAGTTAAAATTAGCAAAGTCCATTCTCTACATCTAGATACATGTTAAGAAACCAATAGGTAAAAAATATAATATCACAATGACAGATGCCTCAGAACATTTATTAGTATTTAATATGATCCCTTTTCAGGATATCCAGTCAGGCCAGTTGCATACTTGTGTCATCAACCTAAATAACTTATTATCTTTCTTTCACTTTTTAAAGTGAACTCATTTATTAACTACAATGGCCATTGATTTAATATCGTGGTCCAATTTTAATGAAAGGTCCAAATACATATTCTTCCATTAACTCATAAGGAAAAAATAATTTCATAACTTCTTTAATTAATTTCATATCTCTTATGAATAAGTGAATCTTCTCTAGTTCTTTATGATAATATGTCATAATGATTTCAATTGATCTATGTATAAGTATGTGATTCATGAGATAAATTAATAATAATTTCAATTCTAAGGACTAATAAACATTATCATATATTGGAATACTCCATCACACATATAACATGTGGAATTATTATTAGAAGGCCTTTATATATAACCTCACATCACAGATATTACAAGGTATCACACTTCATGAGAAAAAGCATCCCCTACTTATGAGCATCCAACACCTAATAATAAAATATCATTTGTTTCTCATCAGATAGATGTTATCTGAAAAATATGAAATATGGTTATGAATATTATCATATCATATATATGTTCTCATTATAGAATGAAAATTTTATAACCTTTTAAGGAAAAAAATTCTATAAGTACATTATCATAAATTATATTTCAACGAATAATACTCATCATGTGATAAAATATGTATTAATATTCTAGTAGTATAATGTATAAATTTATTTGGTTCTACGGAACCAACTCCAATGTCATACTCATGTTTTCCTCCACATAACCATATAAACCACATATTATCAACACAACCGCATCCATACGTATGGAAAAACTAGATCTACAAGATAATCATCAAAATAACCCACTCTCTTAGTGTGTGTTGAGTTACACCCTAGAAAACCACCATATTGTGTTGATTTCATAGCAATAAAGAATGTTCTGTCATTTATTACAATGACAACTTAATAAAGTGATATAATATAAATAAAAAAACCCATGAAACTAAGGTAAAGCCCAACAAAGTTTGTTCATCATCATTCCCAACACATATTTCATTCCTTGCACCATAAACACTCCTCATTTAATCACATAAAAAAAGATATAGAAATAATCCCACAATTATAGTTCATCAAATTATCCAATTCATCTCATTACATATCATACATTAAATGGTTTTTCAAATAATACAAATATTATAGTCAATAATTATTTATATAAACTATATTAATTCACTATCAATCCCTAACATCTACGTATTCAATCCCTTAATTCATTCTTCCAATATTAATAAAATATACTCATCTTTTTTACAATATAAGAATGTATCCATCACTATATTTCCCAATATAATTATTTATATGAATTTCATATCATAAAAATTTATTAAATCCCACTTACATTGATCATATAGTATCATTGTTGAGCCACAAGATAAAAAAGTAAAAAATATCATTTTTAGATCAATCCTATGAGTCCTTATTCGTTAAAAAAATACATTTTAGACTTTATAATTTTTGTTAAAATAATAAAGAAATTTATTAATACTAAATAATTCATATAAATGATTTTTTAATAAGAACCTTCTATAAAAACCAACCAGTCTAAGCCTTATAACTCAATTTTTTTAAAACAACCATGGAATAATATAAAAAATTATAATTTTTATCGATAAAAAATTATTACTAAAAATCATGGGAAATAATGATCTTAAAATGGAATCACATAGTCATAATTGACCAAAAATAAAACTTCTATATATATCCACAATCAAAATTATATATAGTACTAAGGATGAAAAAAATTGAATGATAACCACACCCCGTAAAAGACCTACATCATTATGTCACCCAAATAAATGATTCAAACGATTATAGAATGGCCTAAAATTCCGAGATATCATCAAAAATATATATGGATCCATTACATGTTAAAATAAAATAATCAATAGAAATTTCTCATGTTTGAAAGATGAAACAATGTTAATGGTAAATAATAAAAATTAAAACCATCACTTATATTATAGATAAATTCCAAAAAACATATCTTATATAATATTAAAAAATATCTATATATCATAAAATTATATAGTTGAATAATATATATATTTAAGGGTATAATGAATATTTATTTTTTATTTCTATTTGAATATATTGAGATAAATAAATTTCTAACTTTCACTAGTAGAATAAATAATTCTACAGAGTTTCATTTTTCTAAATTATGGATCCAATTTCAAGAAATATACTTAATCAATTTCTCTAAAAAACTAGAGATCAAACAAGACATAGTAATATTTTAAACATATATTTTTAAACGTAATTTTAATATATGGATTTAGATATATAGAATAAAAAATATTAGAGTATGAAAATGAAACTATTGAATTTCAATATTGAATTAAAAAATATATATTGAAAATTTTATACATTTGTTGACTCAGAAATTATGAAACATAAAAATATTTATGTTCAAAATCCAAGTAATTGAAGTAATATTTTTCTATAATTTTATAAAAATAAACTAAAAATAAACCAATCATTGAGCTGGTATATCCATAATGTTATTGAAAAAGATACATGAAATTTAAATTCTTCTTTAAAATTTCTTACCCAGTATAAAATCATAAAATACTAAAAATAATAAAAAATCATCTCCAATAATTTGGAACATATTTTTATATAATTTTTTGATACCCAAAGAAATATTGGAACATCATAGTAGCAGAAATACAATAACATGAAAATAAGAAAGCTATGAAACATTTTTCATATGATATCTCTCTTATCTCATTTATATTAGAAATTTATTTTAAATTATTTATATCAATAATGATCATATTATCAAAATATATAAGTCCTGAAAATTTTACAATGGGATAAAACATAGAACATTTCCATATCACCTACCTCATTCATGAATGATTATTAGCTCGTGTGGATTAGAAATAAATTCAATAAAATTCATATATTATTAAAATTTCATAAAATATTAGAGAAAACTGAAATTTATAACTAAATAGAAAATAAAATTATTTTTATTCAATTTAAATAATATGATTTACAATCAAGACAATGGTGTGATCCTAACACTGCTGAGGGTTCATAAAGTGTATGAGTATTGAAGGATATAGTGTAGTTATAAATTCAATATATAAAAGAGACATACAGAGAGAAATAACATGTGGTAGATACACCGCATCATGATCTATGCCTCTGTTTTAAGGGGATGAGTGGTTTAATTGTTATTATTTTTTATAAATTTCTTTTTTTACATGTATATCATTTTTGAAAATATTTCTGACCACCTTAAAACCATTTTATCTAATGTTACTTGCAACCAGAACTAATGTTGGGTTTTTAAAAAAATCATTTATTGAAATCTTTTTTTCATTCATTTTAATAAAAATTCCACCACAATTGGTACCCCTTCCCTATTATGGTTACCCAAATTTTCATTTCTTTCACAATTTGTTTATTTATTTATTTATTTTATTAATTTATTTTAGACCTCGTTATCATTCCCTCATATCATCTATAACTACATGCATTACACCACATAACCAATTACCCGTTATGACCCACTATCCTCATTATCTATTTGTTATTAATTTATACTTTTCTATTTTATTCCCCTCATATTAACTTCCTCACGGCCTTATCTCTTACAACCATCTTATTTTCAATGCAATATAGAAACTAACCACCTTAATTTCAAAGTCTCTCTCTCCCTTACACACAACACTCTCATCATTTATATTTTTTATTTATATATTTTAATTTTATAATAATAACACGTTAAAAATTGAACAGACAAATACATAAATCATAAAATATTTATATATATATTTACTAACAAATATATAATTTTATCCAAATACATATTCATTAATAATAATAATAATAATATTATTATTATTATTATATATAAATATTAAGCTATAGAATAATTTACACTAAAATTATTTAAAAAAAATAAACACATTCAATGTCCTTTAAAAATACCAAATTCCAATTTTCAAATAAATATCTTATCAAATTGAGCAGTTATATAAGATTCTCCTTGAATAATTTGTTGACTCAAATGTTATTCTTTCACCTTTTCTTTTCCTTATATTTTAAAATTATTAAAACCTTAAGATTTCTTAAAATTAAAATTTACTAATATTATAGTTCCCAATTGTTTAGAATGAATTTTTAGAAAATACACTTTTCAAACAAACATTGAAATGATTCTAAAATATAATAAAAAGAAAATTTAATTGTTCCATCAAATCCATCAGACAAGCAGTGTGTTTGATACATCAGATTTATTGGTGTTATGTCTATCGATTTGGATAAGAATTTTTTCTATCAGACTAACCTAATTCATATCCCCACAACTAAAAAAGGTTTTGATACATTGGAGTAATCATAGTGCATTCCATCGATTGATAAAATATAGTATATTCAATCGGACTACCCAATGTTTATAATCAGAGTAATTTGAATTCTTTCTTTTGAATTGATTCCTTTATAGCATTATAATGGTGAAAAAAATGACATTAGATGATGTATTTTTTCTGGTATTTGAAGTGAACAACATACTAGGTTGTTTTAGCTAACTACGAGAATTATAGAATTATAACTATTTGATGAATGACTATAAATAAGAATACATTTGAGGATATGGATTTAAAGACAGGGAATTTCCTTGTATTTTGTTTAAATAAATGGGAATTTTAAGAGTCTGTGAAAATTGATGATGAGTGATTCCGAGGCCCGATGTGCCTGGAATCAATGTGTGCAATTTTTTTATGAATCGTCAGTAAATGTATGAGTGGGTTTTTATACATTTTGAACCAGTGCTTGGAATTGAAATATGAGGGCACTGTTGAACTCGTAGCACCAGTATTCACTTAATGAGACTTTCAACTCGATGGTAGTTGGTCATGGGTGAAGGTTAGTTTTTTGGGGTTTTTCATGGAAATAATAAAATAAAATAAACATTTGTTTTTATTTTATTTTATCTATAGTAACCACCCATGTGGAATTTGGAGAATGGGATCACGAGACCATAACCTCCCATGCGAGGTTATGGTGGTGGGGACCACCACACCTTAACCTTCCATAAGAGGTAATGGTGGTGGGGATAACCCGTGGTCTAAACCTCCTCTTCGTGTTTAATTGTGGTGGGGACCACCCGTTCCCAATTAATGGGGGTAGAGGAAAACCTCTCAAATCCTTCATTAATGAGGAAAAGCCTCTTCACACCTCCACATTTTTAATTGTGCCAACACACCAATTAAATTTTCCAGCCAATGGATTAATCAATTCTTTTTTAATGTTAAGCCAACAACTTAATAGATATTATAATATATTATCTTTGGGATAACAATTAAATTGTTGGAAAAGGAGGAAGGAGCTTTTGAGAGAAAATCTCTAGCCAATGAAGAACTATTTCTTCAAACGAATAATGCTAAACCGACAAAGAATGCGGACGAGGAATGCCTTCAGCCAAGAAGAACAACCTCCTTCAACCTTCTTCCTCGAGACATCCTCCGACGAAGGATGTGTTCATCTACGACGAATCGACGTCAATCTTCTTGCACCAACGTCAACAAACAAAGAACAATGTAGGGATTTTATTTAAGTATGATTTTATTTTCCCTTGTTTGGTTCCTTCTAAAACAAAGAACGCAGATGAATTTATTATCAAGTTGATCCGTTGATGTTTTCCAAGTGGGTTGGGAATTTTTATTTGTGGTAATATGTGGGATGAATGGTTTCTTTTATACTCTCTTCTATTTTTGATTATTCTTTGAAATTCAAGGAGAAATTGAACATCTTGCTACCACCCTAAACGCGGAGGGTGAGCGCCAAACAAACATGTCCCGACATCTCCATTGTTCTCCTTTGATTAGTGGTGTTTTCAGAATGGAGAAAGGAGAAAAAGATGATGAAGGCCACGGTGATGCCACCCGTGGCCCCCGCGACTCATGGCCCCCACAACCCGTGTCGCCCCCGCGACGCTCCTGTGCCTCGGCCGAGCTAGCTCTCCCGCCCCGGGCCGAACCGCGCAGCCCGCCGGCCCTGTGTCTCCGTCGGCCGGACCATCCCGAGTCGTGTCTCTCCTCAGCTACGTCGTGCCCCAGTCATGCTGCACCCTGCCCTGTCGGCCTCCCGAAACGCTCAGGTCGTCTCGGGCTACCGGCCCCATGCCGCCGCCAGCCAAACCGGTCGTGGCCGCTCCGCACCCCGGCCCACCGGCCTTTCGATCCCCCAACCGAACTAGCCCAGGTCGCGCCACCCGCTGGCCAAACTGGCCCAGGCCGTGCCACACCAGCTCCCTGGCCGACCTGCCCCGAGCCGCGCCCCAGCCTGAGCCACCCTCGCGCTGACCCATAGCCGGTCCGAGCCTTCATGTCAGTTCGTGCCCTCACGGCCCTCCGCCACTACTCGCGGCCGACTGGGCTGGGCCCAGCTGGCGGGGCCGAACCTAATGAGCGGGCCCACCCAATGGGCTGAGCTAGACCCAACAGGTCAGGTCGGATCGACCCAGACTAGGTCATCCCAGATTGTTTTGGGTCGGGTCAGTCCGAATGGGTCAGACCAGAACCAAACCCACTATGACCCATTTACACACCTTCGGCCATATCTTTGGCACCGGACGTCCATTTGACGAACCGTCAACGACCCGGGTAATCTTGGAGCATAACGGTCCCTTTCAGTATACCCTATTGGATTTTAGGTTATATTTGAGATATGGTGAAGTTGGATCATGCACGAATCCAACTGGGCCCTCAGGACTAAAAGGTTAATAACTCACAGACCGAACGTTTGATTGTAACGTCATCTGTTGCGTTGACACCCCTATGACATTAATGACCTTAGAGATACTTCTCTGTGGGACATTGTTATAGTTAAAATATCGACCAGTAGCTCATGGAGAAGATCCTTCTAGTGACGAGTGAGTAGAGTACAGAGAACTAGTATCTGGCTGAGACCTGACGATTGCTAACAGTTTTACTCAGATAGACTCTACTAGAAAAATGGGGAGTGCCTAGTTGTGGCGGCAGATCCACGGTGTAGGAGTCCACTTGGTGATGTGGCATACTCATAGTATTCTATAGGAAGAGTACCTTAGCAGGCTACGAGGGGGAGCACCTGGGTGTGGCGGTAGACCCGCGGTGTGGAGCACCTCTGGGTGACGTAGTAGTCCCACGGTACTCAACAGGAGGATTACCTCAGTAGTCCAAGGGTAGTGAGAGGTGCACTTCGTATTCTGGTAGGCCCACTGTAGTTGACAAAGAAGGAGTTCTCAAGAAGCTGTGGTTTTGATAATCTGAATAAAAATCCCGGTTAAGATGAGTCAGTACTTTTGTGTTTTCCTCATGATTGAGACGGATCACTTGATAACTTTTGTATATGTATGGGCATATACCTATGTAAGTATATCTATTGATTTTCATATTTTTTTTGTTTGTCCTTGTTGGATTTTGTGAGGAATTATGGGTCTCGGGGTCCTTACTGAGTATCTTTATACTCAACACTACATGGTTTATGCCCGCACCTTGTTGTGTTAGATGCAGACGATGGACAGTGCAGACTGAGGCTAATAGTACCAGGACTGGACGGTACCCGGAGGTAGAACATATGACGAGTTGGTACGCGGAGGAGGTTATGTTTTCCTACCCTTCATGTATGAATCTTAGAGGATGGCCCAAAAACGTTTTTTCCTTTATTCATTTGTACTTGTACATCCAATTACTTTTACTTTACAGTTGATCTTGTATTTCCGTCTCCTTGTACATTTCAGCACTCTTTTGTTAGAAAATTTACTTAGTGTTTTGTATCCAGATGTCTGCTCTGTTTTGTGCATTTATAGGTTATAAAGGCAATTCCGTTCCAGTTTTAGGGAATTACACCTTTGGTGCTAGTCTCCGGCCCCGGGTCTATGGAAGACGAGATTGTGGTAGTCACGACACGGGACCCAGGGGACAGGTCGTGACAAATAGGTATCAAAGGAGTCAGTTCTACCACATAATGTAGGACTCTGATATTTCATTTCTATGAAGTAATTGTGTTAAGTGTTGTGAGTGTGGTTTTCAGTTCCGGGGGTCCAGTGTTGGGGCGGCGGCAGACGTATCCATACACCTGGACACTGACTTCTGATTCCGACTCAATGCATGGAAACACTGATTGCGTGTGTGCTTTCAAAAGTTTACTTTAAGTCAGATCAACCAAGTCAGCTCACCAGGTATAATATTTTGACCTTGTCGCATCTGGTTCTTTCAGGATGCCTGTACGTAGATAGCCGTCTAGAGTTCTGAGAGTTGTACACACTAACAGCCCACTGAGCAACAAGGCCTCAGTGAAGGGCCCTTTTCTAGTAGAGGAACCAGCGGAGGCACCAGTGGTATCACTCTCTGTTGGGCCACTGATGTCACCATCCCCAGTATCAGAGAGTGCATGCCTATTGAGAACATTGCAAGAGTTCCAGCACCAGAGGCCACCAAGGTTTCAGGGGAGAGATGGACCCATAGGCGGTTGAGGATTGGCTGGAGGTTGTGGTTAGTGTTTTCTGACTGTTAGGGACACCAGCAGACCTCATGGTGATTCTTGCTGCTAGCCTTCTATAAAAAGTAGTGGTCAGATGGTGGAGCTTCATTCTCGAGGTTCATAACGAGATGATGCTTCTCTGGGCAGACTTCGAGAGCCTGTTTTGGGCAGAGTTTTTCTCAGTTACTCTTTAGGCAGTGCACATACAGGAGCAACTTCATCTCCAACAGGGCAGCAAAACTGTAGATCAGTACTCAGTGAGGTTCATAGACCTCTCACACTACACCAAAGATATGGTGCAGGACCCAATAATTAGGACCTAGACCATCTAGCAGAGACACATGCAGGAGATCAGGGCCTCGGTGATCTCACTCAGCATCCCGATGCAGGCGGAGATGTTATAGAGAGCCCTCATAGTGGAGAGTTTCCCTGCTGATAAGTCTCCTACAGTGAGGTCCATCACCATTCGACACATTGCAGATTCTTATATAGCTGGTAGAAGATAGATGTCTCAGAGGTCTGAGAGGACCAGACCTATAGGTGGACGACTGCATGACTCAGGATCAGTTGTGTGGTGCACCCGAAGCAGAGACAGACCTGCCATGAGTGGGAAGTGTTACACATGCGGCTGGTAGGGTCATATGGATCATGATTGCCCGAACCGCCATTCGGATGATCATATGACAGTCGAAGGACCACCTAGGCAGAGACATATATTCGATCGAGGTGGTCCATAGGGAGCAGGCAGACATGGTAGAGGAGGTGGCCCTACGGTAGGCAATGGATGACGATTTGAGGGGTTACTGCCACCACCACTAGGAGGTCCACACAGACTATAGGGAGCAGGTGGATAGGGGAGTGCTCAGCTCCAGGAAGATCTGGTAAATGATCATGGTGCTTCAGAGATGATTTGAGGTACGATCTGTGTGTACTCCATCAAATCTGTAGTACTTATAGACACAGGTACCAGTCACTCGTTCATTGCAACTGTCCCCCTTCGGAGATCAGAGATTCCGACGAAGTCATTGGCTCGATTATTATGGCTAGAAACTTCTACGAGAGCGGATCTGACGATTACGCACTGGTGACGACAATGTGTGCTTACTCATAGAGGCGAGAGAATAGGCTGGGATCTCCATGTAGTGGTGTCTAGTCCTTATGACATCATCTTGGGTATGGACTGGTTATCTACAGTCCATGCTCAGATTTACTATATTAGGCACAAATTACGGTGTGTCCACATGGATGGGACAAGGTTTACCTTCACCAGAGAGAAGGGAACCTTTGCATCCCAGGATGGACTTACTCGGTGGAGAGTGCAGCTGATCACTCATCAGTTGGATAGCATTACCCTCAAAGCAGTTGATGTGGAGAGTCTAAGCTATCCTATAGTGGTGGACCTATAAGTGGATGTCTTCCTTGATGATGTTTCAGGTCTACCCCCTCATATAGAGGTAGACTTTTAAGTTGACTTGTACCCCAGGAAGGCACTGGTATCTACACTAGCGTATCGGATGGCTCCTAGGGAGCTTCGTGAGATACGGGTACAGTAAGAGGACTTGCAGGGGAAGAGATTCATATGGCCCAGTGTTTCTCCCTCGGCAGCCCCGATTCTATTCACCAAGAAGGAAGATGGGAGCTTGAGGCTTTGTTTCGACTACCAGTTCCTGAACCAGGTGACCGTGAAGAAAAAGTACCCGCTCCCGAGGATTGATGACCTCTTTGATCAGTGGAAGGGAGCACAATGGTTCTCGAAGATTGACCTCAGATCAGGCTATCACCACCTCAGAGTTCAAGATAAGGATGAGAAGAAGACATCTTTCAGGTGTCGGTACGACCACTATGAGTTCTTGGTTATGCCATTCGGTGTAACCAACGCTCCAGCAGTGTTTTTGGGACTCCTGAACAGGATCATTCATCCATACCTCGATCGATTTGTCATAGTTTTCATCGATGACATTATGATCTACTCCAATACTGAGGAGGAGCATGCCTATCATTTGTAGGCAATACTGGACACACTCATAAAGCACCAGCTTTATGGTATGCTCTCAGAGTGCCGGTTCTGGACCCGAGAGGTTCAATTTCTGGGACATGTCATCTCAGAGGCTAGAGTTGTGGTGGATCCAGTGAAGATTGAGGTGGTACTTGCATAGGATCCACCCAGGAGTGTGACAGAGTTACGGAGTTTCTTGGGTTTGGATGGTTATTACTGAAGGTTTGTAAAAGTCTTTCCAAGAGTTTCAGCACCACTATCATCTTTGAAGAAGAAGGAGAAACCCTTTCTGTGGTCGGAGAGATTCCAGTAGATCTTTCAAGAGCTGAGGAAGAGGCTGACTAGTTCCCCCATCTTGAGGCTTCCAGAGGAAGGTGTAGGGTACGTAGTATACTGCGACGCATCAAGGACCGGGCTTGGATGTGTCCTAATTTAGGAGCGAGTAGTGATTGCATATAGTTCATGACAGTTGAGACCGCATGAGCAGAACTACACTACCAATGACCAGGAGTTAGCAGCAGTGGACTTCACCTTGAAGATTTGGAGACACTATCAAATGGGAAAGAATTTTACCATGTACTCTGATCACAATAGTCTCTGGTATATCTTCTCTCAGAAGGATCTGAACCTGTGGTAGCGAATTTGGCTTCAGTTCCTCCAAGACTATTACTTTGAGATAGTCTATACATTGGGGAAGGGGAACGTTTTCGTAGATGCACTCAGTAGAGGTATGGTATACTGGTGCTAGGCGATGCGATGGTGGAGCTGGATTCCTTACAAATTTCCTTTATAGATAGAGATGGAGACGCCTTCCTTCAGTATCTTATAATCACTCTCCCACTCCCTCAATGATTCAGGTAGGGACAACATGGGGATGCTGATTGTGAGACACGACGTGCTCAGATATCCACAGGGCAGGAACCTGATGGATTTTCTGAAGGTTGGGAGTATTTCATCCTATTCAGAGGATGTACAATGGTACCAATTTCACTTTAGGAGGATGTGTTTATGGAGTTACACACATCCCCTCTAGCGGTACATATAATAGTGGTGATGATGTACCAGGATCTCCAATGACAGCACTGGTGGTTGAGAAAGAAGAAGGAAGTTGAAGAGTTTGTCTCTCGGTGCCTCACTTGTTAGCAATTGGAGGCGGAGCACCAAGTACTAGCATGCTTGGTTCAACCTTTAGAGGTCCTGGAGTGGAAGTGGGATGGGATATCCATGGACTTTGGGACAGGACATCCACATATATCTAAAGTTCATGACTCGATATAGGTGATTGTCGACCGACTCACCAATTCGGCCCAATTCCTACCGATCAGAGAGTAGGGAACAGTAGATAGCTTGGGACACCTCTATGTGCAGGAGATTGTTCAGGTACAAGGAGTACCTTCTATGATTTTCTCTAATCGTGATGCATGATTTACTTCCCAGCTATGGAAGTGGTTGTAGGAGGTTTTTAGAATGTTGCTTCGTTTGAGTACCGCCTTCCATCCTTGGACGGATGGCCAGACTGAGCGGACCATTCAGAACCTCAAGGACATGCTCCGTGAACGTGTCCTCGACTTAGGTCATAGATTGGAGGATCACTTAACTTTAGTGAGGGTTTTCATACAACAACAGATATCACTCCACCATAGGGATGTCACCTTTTGAGGAATTTTATGGGCAACCTTGCAGATCACCAATGTCCTAGACTGACCTAGGTAGTCATCACTCGTGGGACCTAAGGTGGTATGGGCTACCACGGAGAAGGTGCAGATCATCCAGGAGTGGATGAAGACAGCACATAGCAGGCAAATGTCCTATGCTGATAGGATACAGTGACCTCTAGAGTTCAAGCATGGCGACAACGTCTTTCTATGGGTCTCACCCCGACGAGGTCTATGTAGATTTGGACATGGAGGCATGTTATCTTTGAGGTTCATCATACCTTTTCAGGTCCTCAGTAGAGTTGGAAAGGTGGCATATCGCTTAGCTCTTCCACCTCAGTTGCATCGGGTGCACGACGTATTCCACATGTCCCAGCTGAGGAGATACGTGTGTGACCCTTCTCACATCATCAACCATGGTGAGTTGGACGTAGATGATGGGGCAACATTTATGGAGGTTATAGTAGAGATTGAGGATCGATAGGACCGGGTCTTTAGTGGATAGTCGATACCTCTGGTGCGCATTTGTTGGCAGCATGGGGACCTCCAGGAGAGCAAATGGGAGAGGGAGGCTCAGATGTGTGCTCAGTACCCTCATTTGTACCCTTTTATTGAATTGTAGTTTATGGGGGTGTAATTCCCTAAAGTGGGGAGAATGTAATGACCCGGAATTTCATTGTATTTTTTTTAAATAAATGGGAATTTAATGAGTCCACGAAAATTAATGAAAAGTGATTATGAGGCCCTGTGTGCCTGGAATCAATTTATGACGTTTTGTTCGGGTATGTTCAATAAACATATAATTGAGTTTTTATAACTTTTTAACCGATGCCTGGAATTTAAATCTGAGGGCACCATTGAACTTGTAGTGTCGATATTCGCTTAAGGATACATTCACCTTGACAGCATTTGGTTGAGGGTGAAACATAGATTTTGGGTTTTTTGTGGAAATAATAAAATAAAGTAAACACGTGTTTTATTTTATTTTTTCTGTAGTAACCACTCATGTGGAGGTTGGAGGTGGGGACCATCATACCTTAACCTCCCATGAAAGGTTACGGTGGTGGGGACCACCACACCTTGACCACCAATGAGTGGTTATGGTGGTGGGGACCACCTGATCTCTAAACCACCTCTTCATGTTTAATTGTGGTGGGGACCACCCAGCCCCTATTAATGGGGGGAGATGAAAACCTATCAACTCCCTCATTAATGAGGGAGAGCCTCTAGACACCACCACAATATTAATTGTGCCAACTCACCAATTAAATGTGCCAACAATGTGATTAATCTAACCTTTTTTGAATGTTATGCCTATGACATAATAGATATTATAATCTATTATCTTTGAGCTAGATAATAATTTAATGGCAGAGGAAGAAAGGGATTTTGAGAGTATAGATCCTTCCAACGAAGAACTATTTCTCCAAATGAAGAATGCTCCACAGACGAAGAACACCGACGAGGAATGCCTTCGACTATAAAGAATGACCTCCTTCGACCTTCTTCCTCGGGACTTCCTCCAACGAAGGACGTGTTCATATAAAAAAAATCGACATCCTTATTCTCATGCCAACATCAACAAACTACAAACAAGGTATGGGTGTCATTTAAGTAGGATTTTATTTTCCCCTGTTTCTTTCCTTCTAAAACAAAGAACGTGGATCAACTGATTATCATTTTGATCTGCAGATGTTTTCTTGGTGGATTGAGATTTTTTATTTGTAGGAAGATGTGCGGTGATTGATTGATTTTATACTCTCTTCTATTCTTGATAATTCTTTAAAATTCAAGAAGGAATTGAACCGCTTACTAAGACCCTAAACTCGGAGGGTGCGGGCTACACCAACATGGCCCAAGCCCTCCACCATTCTCTTTTGATTAGTGGTGTTCTTCAGAATGGAGGATGAAAATGAAGATGACGAATTCAATGGCACCGCCACCCACGTCACCCGCGACAAGAGCCACCCCTGCGATGCTCTGTCACCCCTGCCGAAATGGCTTCGTCGCCCAGGGTCGACCCATGCAGCCCGTCAGCCCCGCGCCACCGTCGGACCTGCGTTGTTGTCGGCCGGACTGGCCCAAGCCGCGTCGCGCACTGGCCTCGCCGCACCCTAGCTCCCCAACCTCCCAAACCTCCCTAACCGCCCTGACCCATTGGCCCTGCGTTGCCGCCAGCCGAACCGGCCCTGGACGTGCCGCACTCCGACCTGCCGGCCTTCCAAGACCCCAGCCGAACCAGCCCTGGTCGCGCCACCCGCTGGCCAAATCGACCCCGACTATGCCATCCCGCCCCCCGGGCTGACCCGCCCCAAGCCACGCCCCTGCGGCCCTCTAAGCCAAACCAGACCCACTCCTAGGGCCGAGCCGCCCTTGTGGCGCCATCTGGGCCGAGCTGCCCACACTGCGCCCTCCTGGACGAACCACCCTTACACTGACCTGCGGTTGGTCCGCTCCTTCACAGTTGGGTCGGTCCACTCCTTCGCGACCGTGTCGGCCCAGACCGGGTCGGACCGGGATGATCAGACGGGGTTGGACCGAACCCTGGCCCAATCCAACCCATTTACACACCTTCATCCATATCTTTGGCACTAGACATCTGTTTAACAAATCGTCAGCGGCCCAGGTAATCTTGGAGCATGACGGTATCATTGTGTATAACCCATTGAAGTTTTTGGTATTGTTGAGATACGGTCAGGTTGGATTGTGCACGAATCCAACCGGGACCCCAAGACTAAAAGGATAATAACCACTATAAAAAATATGGCTTTTATCAGTACTAGAAAAGTGCATTTATAGTGCTAAAAAAGTATTGTTAATCAAGGTGAAGATAAAGGGGGTCCCTTTTCTCAGCGCTAGAAAAGCGCTGATAAAGGGGTATTTTATCAGTGCTAAAAGAAGTGCGGATAAAGGACCCGTTTATCAGTGCTAAAAAAATCACTGATAAAAGGGGGAATTTATCAGTGCTTTTTTTGGACTGATAAAATATCCCTTTATCATCAATTTTTTTAGGGTTGATTAAAGTTAAAAAATAAAAAAAATAAAAAAGAATATATATTTCAGGGGGGGTCTTTTAACAGTGCTTTCCCCCCTTTATCATCGCTAGGTGGACCACTCCAGCGCACATCCCTTGCCAGCACATCCAACACCTACCCACCACGTGCACCTCCTTGCTTCCACAATAACACAAACACGTAACCTACCCCTTGTGCGCTTGCACCTTTACCACTAACCATTTCATTTTTTTCAATTTAATGATATATCTATTTATATATATATATATATATAGTATTATTTATTCGTATATTAATATAGATTCCCGTTAATATAAATATATGTAGTTATATTAATATATATTTATTTTTATTTATATATATATAGTTTTATTTATTCGTATAATAATATAGTTTCATATTAATAAAAATATATTTAATTATATTAATACATATATATTTATTCATATATTAGTATATATATTTATTTATTTATTCATATATTAATTTGTATTTATATTTATTTTTATTTTTATTTTTATTTTTATTTAAAATTTCTATCCAAATATTTATTTTTATAATAATATACATTTATAAAATAAGTTTTAAATACATTTATAAAATATGTTTTTATGTGTGTTTATGAAAAATATTTGCATACATACATAAATATATACAACACACACAAAGATACAAACATACACAGACACGCACACACACACACAGATATATATATATTTACAAATATATATATATATATATATATATGTGTATATATGTATATGTATATGAAAAGCCATAGAATGTTAAAAAGAAAATAACTTCTAATCCAGAAGCCTTTTTCAACTCCACAACTAGTCAAATCGAAGAAAATGAAATATTCTTTGATATGATATGTGGTCAAGGCCTAAGAGACATCCGGATAAGAAGTTTTACTTGTTTGAATTTTAAAAAATCGAGGTATCCTGACTAAAAATGTAGTTTTGGAGGCCTTCTGGGTATTTTTTATCCTTGATAAATGTGACAGAAGTTTAACTCTAGTCACATGCATTTAGAGCTCGTCGTAGGCTTCGATTTGATATGCTATAGAGCTCGAACAAACACCCAGATCAAAAGTTATAGTTGTTTGAAGTTTGAGTTACATTTTTAACTTATTTTAGATCTTTTATTAATTTTTTTTATTTTTTGTGTCTTAAAATTGTTATTAAATGACTTTTAATATATTATAATTAGCATATTATTTATTGATTATATTTTTTAAAATATTTTAAATCTATTTTCACTAAATTTCTTATATATTCTATGTAATAGTTTGTTTATACTTATCTAAAAAATATTTCAAAAATATATATTATATTTATAGCAATATAAATATACTTATATAACAATATATTATATTTCGTGAAAAATTATTTTTTTTAAACATAAAATTTATCAGCACTTCAAAAAAGTGCTGATAAAGCCCCCATTTATCAGCGCTACTAAAAGAAGCATTGATAAAGGGGTCCCGTTTAACAACGTTAAAAAAGCACTGATAAAGGGGGGCCTTTATCAGCGCAAAAAAAAAGCACAGTTAAAGGGTCACTTTTAACAGTGCTTTTTTTAGTGCTGTTAGAAGTTCCCCTTTATCATCACTTTTTTTGCATTGATTAAGGCCCCCTTTTATCAGTTCTTGTTTTATTCATGATAAAAGGTTAGTGCTTCCCTTGCCCATTTTGGTAGTAGTGAACTCCCAGATCGGGCGTCCGATTGATGCGTCATCTATTGCCCTAGGACCCCTATAATGTGGAAGACATTTGAGATACTTCTCCATGGGACTTCCTTACAGTTGGAGTATCAACCAGTAGCTTGTGGATTAGATCCTTCTAGTGATGAGCGAGCAGAGTGCGGAGACCTAGTAGGTGGATGAGACCTGAAGACTACTGACCGTTTGACTCAGAGATACTCTACAAGCCTAGTGGGGAGTTCCTAGTGGTGGTGGCAGAACCATGGTGGAGGAGCACACTTGGTGACGCGGAAGACCCACGCTACTTGACAGGAGGAGTACCTTAGTAGGCTATGAGGTGGAGCGCCTGGGTGTGGCGGCAGACCCATGGTGGGGAGTGCCTCTATGTGACCCAGTAGACCCATAGTACTCGACTGGAGGAGTACCTCAGTACTCCAAGGTTAGTTGGAAGTGTGCATGGTGTCAGTGCAGACCCAATTTACTCAATAGAGGAGGAGTTCTCCAGCAGTCATGGTTTTAATAATGTGAATAAAAATCCTGGTTGAGATGAGTCAATACTTTTGTGTTTGCCTCGTGATTGAGATGGATCACTTGATAACTTAGATATATGTATGAGCATATAACTAAGTAAGGATATCTATTGATTTTCATAATTTCTGGTTTATCCATTTGGGATTTTGTGAGACCATGAGGGTCTCAGGGTCCCTATTATGTATCGTTATACTCACCCCTGCATGGGCAATACCCGCACCTTGTTGTGTTGGTTGTAGACGATGGACAGTGTTGACTGAGGTTGAGAGTACCAGGACTGGACGGTACCCAGAGGTGGACCTTACGACGAGTCAGTATGCAGAGGAGAATGATAGACGTGGAGTGCTAAGGGGGCTATTTATACCTACCCTTCAGGTATTAATCCCGTAGGATGACCAATAGCTGTTTTTCTTTCTTCAGTTGTACTTGTACTTCCAGTTCCTTGTACATTACAGTTGGGCTTGTATTTCCAGCCCATTTTACTTTTCAGAACTCTTTTGTTATATAGCTCACCCAATGTTTTCTATCCATCTATTTTCTCTGTTGTGTGTGTTTACAGGTTTTAAAGGCAATGCCTTCCCATTTTTAGGGAATTACACCTTTGGTGCTAGTCGCCAGCCTCCGGCCTATGGAAGGCATGCTTGGGGTAGTCACGACACAGGTCACGAGGGACATGTTGTGACAATATGAGATGATGTATTTTCTACTCAACATATGTAACACCCCAAGCATCTACGGTACGCTTCCCTTTGAATAATGTGATAGTGTGTGTTGTACGCAACACCGAGTTCTAACACACCATAAAAAATCAAACTAGCTGTTATGAATAGTAATACCTACTTTTTCAAATTATATATATTTTATATTTCAAAATGGACTTCATTTTTGGATTCAGAATATCGGATTTATCCTAAGGTGAAATTTTGGTACATTTCAGATAACTTTAATATTTTGATGAATAGTGAAAATTACTAAATTATAATTAAAAACAACTTTTTTAATCAAAATAATTAATAGTGATAAATTATGAATTTGAGTGGTTTTAATGTATATTTAGAATATATTTTTACCATTTAATACAATGTTGGTCATTGGACATAGTTTTACAATTAAACCGGACATAAATAAGTGTCAATCTTTTGATAGTTATTATCTCTTAAAAACACACTTTTTGTTTTAACAACGGGAATTAATTTTAAATTAATTTATGCCACCTTTGTGTTTTGAATTTGGAAAAATGGATTCCATATTTGGAATTAGGATGTTCAAATTGTGTAAATAGGTAACTTTTATTTTTAGACATTTTGAATAATTATTTCGGTAAATATTTTATTTCCCATGGTTAAGGGTAAATCCGGAAAATAAGGGTTAAAAATAATATTATAATAATACTAAATTACCCTAAAACGTGTCCTAGCGTTAATTGTTGATAAAGTTTCAACCATATTCATCTTTGGGTCGATTTTGGGACCCCATGGAGCCACTTGTAGGTGATAGGGACACTTAATTTTAATTAAGTTAAAATAAGTACAAAAATGACATAAGCATATATCTTTTAGAAAAACAATTTTCACATAGGGTTATATATGTTGGATTTTCGACTATAAATTTTAATTAGAAAGATAAAAGGATTTCCTACATAATGATGTTTTATTTATAATTTTTAGACTTTAAATAATTTAATTTATTTATGACACAATTAGGACGCAGTAATTACCTAAATAGTGAAAATTTAAAATAATTGATATTAGAAATACCCAAATAAATATACTTTTAGACTTTTAATGAATAAAAAAAATTCTACGATAATATGACATATTATTATTGATTTAATTAACTTTTTTAGAAGTAATCATTCTGTTATGAGTTTCAAAAAAATCAACTATTGAATAGTGTCAAAATTGACATAAAAGAGTTTTTAAAACAAATATTATATTATTAATTGATATTAAATTCCTAAAAATCTAAGGTTCAGGAAAGAGACTTATATCATAATATTGGTGTCATTAATGGACCAATTGGGCATCTCTTGGATGAATATAGTATGTTTATTAACTATATAATATAAAAATACAAAGTGACATGGTAAATGTCAAACTAATTAACTAAGAGTTAAAACTAAAAGATAAGGTTAATATAGTAACCCAAACCTATCTAAATTCTATTGGTTGAATGGTTTTCGACCTATCCTCACCTTAACCTTTGAATAATCAATTTTGGAGCCATTAGAAACAGAATATGAATTTATTATAAATTAATATTTCTAGCTTTTCCAAAGGTGCCCCTCACCCCTCTTAAAAAAGGGAACTCCTTCTCATTTCTTCACACCTTCAAAGCCTTTTGGTTTCGCCAAACTCTGCCCAAATACTCTCCCAACTTCCCTCAATACAACCTAGAGGCCTTATATTGATCATAAAGCCAACCTAAGTAGCCCTTTTGATTAAATCAAAAGGAAGAACTCGAAGAAGAGGTAATGTTTTCACCACCCCTTTTCAAGTTCCATTCTTCTTCCACTTCTTCATTAATTGTTACTACCATTATAAAATAATAACTCCATTATCTTATATATAATGTGATGTTATTATATCTATGGTACAACCATATTCATTATTCTATCCACCCTTTGAATAACATGTCACCATACGTGCGTACGTACGGCTTACCGTCTCCATGTCATGGTGTAATTGTTATTCAATATATTATTATTTGGATGGGTATAATAATGATGTGTAACTCATGTAAATAATAAATATAAAATGTTAATTATTCTGTATATATGATATAACATCCATTTATATATTATTTTAATATCAAAAGAATGATATTGTCGCTCGTGTGTACGTACGGACTACCGTCTCCATGAACGCGATGAGATTCATTCTCCATCGTATCCATTCAAATAATATTGTCATTTGATGATTTAAAAATGATGTTTAATGGCTTTATATCATTCTGGATATGAATAATATACAATATGTCTATTAGAAACATGGCTTACGTAACAAAACATATAAAATAAAACGAGTAAGTTAACACCCGAAACAACGATAATACTAAGATATTATTAACAAATCAATGTTAAAAGATCATATATGATATCATATTAATGTATATGATTCTTGTATAATTTAATAACAATTATTTCACCATTATACAGGAGGTTAACCTGCCTCAACCAAGGAAAAGTACAAGGTAAGGGTTATTTCGCAATCTCTTCATTATCCGAGGTTGTTTGTACGTAATTATCTACTGGGATTTCTTTATCATCCACATCCATGTTTCTTCGAAATGTATTTCAAAAAGATTTTAATATTTAAAATAATATGGGTTAAAGTCATTTATACCCTTGTTTGACTTTTTATAAGAGGTTTATAAAGGAATATTTCCGTCGTTTACCAAACAAGGTGCTTTTAACCTTTTCGACAGAATTAAGGTAAGAATGTTTTTTTAACTTATACGGTGGGTGCGGTTATTTTCCGCTGTTATAAAATCGTCGAAGCTTACCTTACAAGCTTATAAGAATATTTTCAAAGAAAATGTTTTATTTTATAAATATATGACTCTTAAATGATTTCAAAAATAGAAATAGATATTTCTCTAAAAAGAGTTTTGATTTCATCTATGTGAACATCCTTTGATGGATTTTACGCTTATTTGAAGTTGATTTATTATGATACAAAACTTCTATATTGTATTGAAGGTTTTGTGATATGTTTGACTGTGGATGTGCTATTTTTATACCATTTATTGTTTATGGTGAAAGTATTGACATTTTGTATGCTAGTTTTAATAAGAATGTTTATGTTATGTTTAAACCTTTTCAAATGGAAATGCATTGGACTTAATATGTGACTGGTGGAGCCCGCTATAGCTCCTCGATGCATCGGTAGGTCTCATGAGACAAACTAGTGTCTTGGCACAAGGCCTTGGCAAAATCTTATGAGTAGTCTTGGCACGAGGCATTGGCTATGTGGTTATGATAGTCTGGCATTATGCATTCCATCATTATGAAAGTGGTTATTGATATTGCATGTGATTATTCGATTAGTAGAATATCCATGTGAATAAGTAAATGGAATTATTTCATTTTATTTTTTCCATACTATTTTGAAGATCAAGTTTAAAAGGATTTTTTTAGTTATACATTGCCTTAAATGTTTATTCTTATTTATGAAAGTTTCCGCTATATTGTTATCCTTACTGGGAATTTGAGCTCACCCCTTTTCTATGTTTTATTTTTTCCAGGGTATGAAGAAGTAAATTATGAATGAACTACAGGGATAGTATGTGGGGATATGAGTGTGGAATATGAATAAAAGATGTTGTTGTAGTTTTCATTTTTATGATGTAATGTAAGACTTATGAATATATCTAGTGTTTCCAAGGCTACTAAACCAATCGGTCTTTCAAGATTTGATCCTTCTTGTGATCATGCCAATGTTATGTAATAATGCACCGACTCTAGGTAACTAGGGCCGGGGGATTACAGTTGGTATCAGAGGAAGTTTAGTACAAACCTTGGAAGATATATTTAGATAAACTCTGATTAGAGAACATTGATTTAAGATGGACTTTTAGGATTAGTATAGAAGAACTTCCTACAATTTTGGTATTGTAGTGATTTTGTGAGTTTTCCGAGCAATACGTCCAGGTCTGGATACGAGCAGGTAGAGGCGGCTCTGGCACAGATGTACCTAGGGGTAAAACCCGAAAACACCGCTTTGAGCTTGACTCGAACGGGAACTGGTGCACGACAACGGACCTTGCTGCACTCTTGGTTACGACACTCCCAGGGGATATGCTTAGGATAACTCTCATTTTCTTTACAAATCATTATGAACGGTTTATAAGTACATACTTCCTCAAAGAAAACATTCATATGATTATGGATTATATCCATAAATAGTTCAATTTATGTTAAGTGTTTTATAAGTATGGGATTATGTATTTTTATTCATAAACTGATCTAGTTTATGCCATTGTTTAGAAATGGCGCCTAGTGGAAGAAATGGAAACTGTATCAATGCATGCACTCCATGTAGGGATTTTCCTCCTACTCAAGATAATTATAGTGGATCTGGTGATACAACTGGTGACGATCAGCTAATCACCATACTGGGACAACTCACTCAGGTTATGAATAATAACCTTACCCGTATGGAGCACCCTGATCTGCAGCGTGGAGGATCAATGTTAGATCGATTCATGAGGAAACAATCGCCAACGTTCAATGGGAGTACAATTCCCTTAGTAGCTGCGCAATGGATATTTTCCCTAGAGAAAATATTTCAGGCTTTGGGGAGTAGTGAAAGGGAAAACGTTATCATGGAAGTTTACCAGCTCATTGTAGATGCTGATCAATGGTGTTCATTGATTCAAAATACGAAGGAAGATGATGAAGTATCAAATATGGAATGGAGGGAGTTCAAAGATCTTTTTTTAGAAAAATACTTTCCTCGCGACCATCGAGCAGATATGGAAAGGCAATTTCTGAGTCTAAGACAGAAGGAGGATGAGAATGTCGCAAAGTATGAGGCTAACATTACAAGGTTAGCAAGGTATGCTAGAGATTATATACGTAACCCAAGAAGTAAGATTGATCGTTTCTTTGATGGGTTAAAACCATTTCTTCATCGAGCATTAGTCTCACAATCCTTTTCATCGTACGAAGACATTGTCGCATGTGCTATCAAGACCGAAAAGGAATTCTCTAAGTCTTATGACTTTAAAGAAAAGCAAGAGAAGAAGAGACCTGCTGATCAATATAGGAATGGAAATAAGGGGAAGAAAGGAAAGTTTGAATGTCCATCATGTGGTAAATGTGGGAAGAAACACCCCGGTACTTTCTTGAAGGGAACAAGAGTATGTTACAAGTTTGGTGAAAAAGGCCACCAAGCTCGTGATTGCATGGGGAAGAAGGAAGATACTAATGTTCAGTTCTACAATTGAAGGGAGATGGGGAATTATGCAAATGAATGTCCTAAGCGTCAGGAGAACTTACCTCAGAAAAGGCCAAGGGATCAAGGCTAGTCTTATGCTATCACTACTGCTAAGGCAGAAGCTCCGAAAGACGTGGTGGCAGGTAATTTAATGGTTTCCTCAAGTTTAGAAAATGCATTATTTGATTCTAGACCATCGAATTGTTTCATATCTTCCCAATTTGCTATGAAAATTAGATATTTCCAATTTGATTTAACAATGGAGTTGTCAGTTAAAACTCCTAAGGGAAGTATCATTGCAACAAAGTTTTTTGAATCAGTCCCCATTAGAACACATAATTGTTCTTTATTTGCTGATCTCATTGTCATACATATGATTGAGTTTGATATAATCCTCGGTATGTACTGGCTTTTGGATTATGATGGGAACATTTATTGTAAGAAGAAAGAGGTTATGATTTTTGATGATGATGATAAGGAACGCCATATATTTAGAGAAGAATCACCACCACCTAATTCTTATCTAGATCTACCCCCAGTAGCTCAACTAAATTCAATTATTGGGGAGGAAGATAATGAAATAACTGTGGGTGAGGAAAGGAATGTTCAAATAGAGGATGTACTTGTTGTGAAATAATATGTAGATGTATTTCCGGAAGATTTACCTGGACATCCTCCAGAACGTGAAGTTGAGTTTTCCATTGATTTAATTCCTGGATCAAGGCCTATATCGAAGACCTCTTATAGAATGGCCAATGTATAATTAGTTGAACTAAAGAAAAAACTAGAGGAATTGAGTAATAAGGGATTTATTCTCCCTAGTGTTTTTCCAATGGGATCCCCTGTTCTTTTTGTTAAAAAGAAAGACGGGTCTATGAGGTTATGTATCGACTACAAGGAGATCAATGCTATAATAATAAAGAACAAGTATCCCCTACCATGCATTGATGATTTATTTGACCAACTGCATGGAGCTCAATACGTTTCAAAGATTGAACTTCGATCTGGATACCATCAGTTGTGTGTGAAGAAGGAAGACATTCCGAATACAGTATTTCGAACCAGGTATGGGCATTACGAGTTTACTGTAATGCCTTTTGGATTGACTAATGCACCCTCTGTATTCATGGATCTGATGAATAGAGTTTTCAAGGAGTATCTCGATGAATTTTTGTTAGTATTTATTGATGATACCTTGGTATACTCCAAAAGCTACGAAGATCATGAAAATCACTTGTGCATTATCTTGAAGACTCTGAGAAGGCATGAATTATATGGGAAGTTTAGCAAGTTTGAATTACGGCTTCATGAGATTTCTTTTCTTGCCCATATTGTCTCTAAAGATAGAATCTCTGTTGATCCTTATAAGACCAAGGCAATCCATGAAGGGTTAGCACCTATGAATATAACTGAGGTACATAGTTTTATTGGTTTGGCAGATTATTATCGACGTTTCTTCCATAATTTTTTCCGATTGTCTAACCCATTAACGAAGATCACATGTAAAGGGGTTAAATTTGTTTGGACAAAAGAGTGTGAAGAATGTTTCTAAGAACTGAATAGAAGATTATTCAATGATCCTATATTTACTCTACCATCGGGGAATGATGGGTTCGTTATTTATAGTGATGCATTGAAGAAAGGACATGGTCATGTCCTTATGCAGAATGATAGGGTTATTGCCTATGCATCACGACAGTTGAAAATTCATGATCAAAACTATCCTACTCATGATCTCAAATTAGCAGCTGTGATGTTTGCTTTAAAGATATAGAGGCACTACCTCTATGGTAAAAATGTGAGATTTATACTGATCACAAGAGTTTGAAGTATATTTTCTCACAAAAAGAACTCAACATGAGGCAAAGGAGATGGCTTGAATTACTCAAGGATTATGATTTTACGATACACTACCACCCGGGGAAGGCAAACAAGGTGGCAGATGCATTGAGCAGAAAAGATCATGGAGTTTTGAACAATATGATAATTGAAAGGGATCCAATTTTCATGGATCTAGTGAAGATAGACATGAGAATAACTAGGGAAGGAGAAACATCAATGCTTTTTTAAATGGTTGTCAACCCATATTTACTAGAAAGGATTAAGAGTTCTCAGACCGATGATGATGAAATTCAGAAGAAGATTTAAGCTGTGAATGATGGGAGACTGAGAGACTTTGTGTATGAAGATGGAATTTTGAAATTCGGGAAGAGGCATTGTGTTCCCGATATACCTGATCTAAAAAGGGTACTACTGGATGATGCTTATAGTTCCAATTTCTCTATACACCCTGAGAGCACCAAAATTTATAGAGATTTGAAGGAACATTTTTTGTGGGACAATATGAAGAGGGAGATTGCTGATTTTGTGTCAAGATGTATGGTTTGTCAACAAGTGAAAGCTAGAAGGAAATTCCCTAGAGGAGTCATGCAACCTCTTCCCATACCGGAGAGGAAATGGGACAATATTACGATGGACTTTTTCATGGGGCTACCAAAGACTCCTAGAAGGAACGATGCAATATGGGTTATTGTTGATCGTCTTGCCAAGTCAGCACATTTTATTTCTATAAGAGAAGATCTACCACTGGAACGTCTAGCAGGACTATATATTAAGGAAGTTGTGAGACTTCATGGAGTACCCCTATCGATTGTTTCTGATCGTGATCCCTGTTTTACTTCAAGATTATGGAAGAGTCTTCAGAAATCCCTGGATACTGAACTTCATTTGAGCACTGCCTAGCACCCTTAGATAGATGGAAAATCAGAATGGACTATTCAAACCTTAGAAGACATGTTGAGATCCTTCTCACTTGACTTTCAGGGTATGTGGGATCAGTATTTACCTCTGTTAGAATTTTCCTATAACAATAGCTTCCATTCGAGTATTCAGATGACACCATATGAAGCGATATATGGAAAGAGATGTCACACACCATCATGTTGGGATGACGTTGGTGAAAGAAAACTCGTAGGTCTAGAACTGGTGGAGGAAATGATGTAAAAGGTGAAGGTAATCCAAAATCACATCAAATCAGCTCAAAGTAGGCAGAAGAGCTATGCCGATAATCAAAGGAAGGATTTGGAATTTAAAGTCGGTGATCATGTTTTCCTGAAGGTATCTCCATGGAAGGGAGTCATACGTTTTTGTAAGAAAGGTAAATTGACTCCCATGTACATCAGACCTTTCGAAATTATAGAACGAATTGGGGTTGTAGCTTACCGATTGGCAATGCCGCCAAGTCTCTCCAAAGTTCATGATTTGTTCCACGTATCTCTGTTGAGGAAATACATGCCTGACCCAACGCATGTAATCACCTATGAGGAGTTAGAACTGGAACCCGATTTTTCTTATTGCGAAGAGCCCGTCAGGATTCTTAATACGAGAGAACAAGTAATGAGAAACCGGACGACGCGTCTGGTAAAGTTTTGTGGAGAAACCAAAAGATGGAAGAGGCAACGTGGGAACCCGATGAACATATGATGAAGAACCACCCGAGTCCTTTCATGTGATAAGTATTCTAGAAATTTTGAGGATGAAGTTATTTGACGGAGGGGATAATGTAACACCCTAAGCTTCTATGGTATGCTTCTCTTTGAATAATGTGATAGCGTGTGTTGTACGCAACACTGAGTTCTAACACACCATAACCAATCAAACTAGCCTTTATGAATAGTAATACCTACTTTTTGAAATTATATATATTTTATATTTCAAAATGGACTTCATTTTTGGATTCGGGATATCAAATTTAGCCTAAGGTGAAATTTTGGTACTTTTCGGATAACTTTAATATTTTGATCAATAGTGAAAATTACTAAATTTTAATTAAAAACAACTTTTTAAATCAAAATAATTAATAGTGATAATTTATGAATTTGAGTGGTTTTAAAGTATATTTAGAATATATTTTTACCATTTAATACAATGTTGGTCATTGGACAACATTTTACAATTAAACCGGACATAAACAAGTGTCAATCTTTTGATAGTTATTATCTCTTAAAAACATGCTTTTGTTTTAACAACGGGAATTAATTTTAAATTAATTTCTTCCACTTCTGTGTTTTCAATTTGGAAAAATGGATTCCATATTTGGAATCAGGATGTTCAAATTGTGTAAATAGGTAACTTTTATTTTTAGACATTTTGAATAATTACTTCGGTAAATATTTTAATTACCATGGTAAAAGGTAAATCTGGTAAATAAGGGTTAAAAAATAATATTATAATAATACTAAATTACCCTAAAACGTGTCCTAGCCTTATTGGTTGATACATGTTCGACCATAGGCATCTTTGGGTCGATTTTGGGACCCCATGGAGCCACTTGTAGGTGATAGGGATACTTAATTTTAATTAAGTTAAAATAAGTACAAAAATGACATAAGCATATATCTTTTAGAAAAACAATTTTTACATAGGGTTATATATGTTTTATTTTCTACTATAATTATTCATTATAAAGATAAAAAGATTTCCTACATAATTATATTTTATTTATAATTTTTAGACTTTAAATAATGTAATTTATTAATGACACAATTATGATGCAGTAATTACCATAATAGTGAAAATCTAAATTAATTGATATTATAAATACCCAAATAAATAAAATTTGAGACTTTTAATGAATAAAAATAATTTTATAGGATAATATGACATATTAGTATTGATTTAATTAACGTTTTTCGAAGTAACCATTCTTTTATAAGTTTCAAAAAAATTAACTATTGAATAGTGTCAAAATTGACATAAAACAGTTTTTAAAACAAATATTATATTATTAATTGATATTAAATCCCTAAAAATCTAAGGTTCGGCCAAGATACTTATATCATAATATTGGTGTCATTAATAGACCACTTGGGGGTCTCTTTGATGTATATAGTAAGTTTATTAACTATATTATATAAAAATACAAAGTGACATGGTAAATGTCAAACTAATTAACTAAGAGTTAAAACTAAAAGAGAAGGTTCATATAGTAACCCAAACCTGTATAAATTCTATTTTTTGAATGGTTTTAGACCTATAACCACCTTAACCTTTTAATAATAGACATTGGAGCCATCAAAAACTGAATATGAATTTATTATAAATTAATATTTCTAGCTTTTCCAAAGGTGCCCCTCACCCCTCTTATAAAAGGGCACTCCTTCTTCTCATTTATTAACACCATCAAAGCCTTTTGGTTCGGCCAAACTCTGACCAAGTACTCTCCCAACTTCCCTCAATACAACCTAGAGGCCTTCGTTTGATCAGAAATCCAACTTAAGGATCCCTTTTGATCAAATCAAAAGGAAGAACCCGAAGAAGAGGTAATGTTTTCACGACCTCTTTTCAAGTTCCTTTCTTCTTCCACTTCTTCATTCATTGTTATTACCATTCTAAAATAATAACTCCATTATCTTATATATACTGTGATGTTATTATAAATATGGTACAGCCATATTCAGTACTCTATCCACCATTTGAATAACATGTCACCATACGTGCGTACGTACGGCTTACCGTCTCCACGTCGTTGTGTAATTGTTATTTAATATATTATTATTTGGATGGGTATAATAATGATGTGTAACTCATGTAAATAATAAATATAAAATGTTAATTATTCTGTATATATGATATACCATCCATTTAAATATTATTTTAATATCAAAAGAATGATATTGTCGCTCGTGCGTATGTACGGACTACCGTCTCCACGAACGCGATGAGATTCATTCTCCATCGTATCCATTCAAGTATAATTATCATTTGATGATTTAAAAATGATGTTTAAGGACTTGATATCATTATGGATATTAATAATATACAACCTATCCATTAAAAACATGGCTTACGTAACAAAACATATAAAATAAAATAAGTTAACACCCGAAACAACGATAATACTAAGATATTATTAACAAATAAATGTTAAAAGATCATATATGATATCATATTAATGTATATGATTCTTGTATAATTTAATAAAAATTACTTCACCATTATACAAGAGGTTAACCTACCCCAACCAAGGAAAAGTACAAGGTAAGGGTTATTACACAATCTCTTCATTATCCGAGGTTGTTTATACGTAATTTTCTACTGGGATTTCTTTATCATCCACATCCATGTTTCTTCGAAATGTATTTCAGAAAGACTTTACTATTTAAAATAATATGGTTTAAAGTCATTTATACCCTTTTTTACTTTTTATAAGAGGTTTATAAAGGAATCTTTCTGTCGTTTACCAAACAAGGTGCTTTTAACCTTTTCGACAGAATTAAGGTAAGAATGTTTTTTTAACTTATACGGCGGGTGCGGTTATTTTCCGCTGTTATAAAATCGTCGAAGCTTACCTTACAAGATTATAAGAATATTTTAAAAGAAATTGTTTTATTTTATAAATATATGACTCTTAAATGATTTCAAAAATAGAAAGAGATATTTCTCTAAAAAGAGTTTTGATTTCATCTATGTCAATATCCTTTGATGGATTTTATGCTTATTTGAAGTTGTTTTATTATGATACAAAACTTCTATATTGTATTGAAGGTTTTTTGATATGTTTGACTGTGGATGAGATATTTTTATACCATTCATAGTTTATGGTGAAAGTACTGACATTTCGTATGCTAGTTTTAAGACAAATGTTTATGTTATGTTTAAACTGTTTCATATGGGAATGCATTGGACTTAATATGTGATGGTTGGAGCCCGCTATAGCTCCTTAATGCATCAGTAGGTCTCATGAGACAAACTACTGACTTGGCACAAGGCCTTGGAAAAATCTTATTTGTATTCTTGGCACGAGGCATTGGCTATGTGGTTATGATAGTCTGGCATTATGCATTCCATCATTATGAAAGTGGTTAATGATATTGCAGGTGATTATTCGATTAGTAGAATATCCATGTGAATAACTAAATGTCATTATTTCATTTTATTTTGGCCATACTATGTTGAAGTTCATGTTTAAAAGGCTTTTGATTTAGTTATACATTACCTTAAAGGTTTATTCTTATTTATGAAAGTTTCCACTATATTGTTATCCTTACTGGGCATTTAAGCTCACCCATTTTCTATGTTTTATTTTTCCCAGGGTATGAAGAAGTAAATTATGAATGACCTGTAGGGATAGTATGTGGGGATATGAGTGCTGAATATGAATAAAAGATGTTGTTTTAGTTTTCATTTTTATGATGTAATGTAAGACTTATGAATATATCTAGTGTTTCTAAGGCTACTAAACCAATCGGTCTTTCGAGATTTCATCCTTCTTGTGATCATGCCAATGTTATGTAATAATGCACCGACTCTAGGTACTGGGTTCAGGGCGTTACAACATGTCTGGGATTTTACTCTTTCTAAATATATAATTCTAATTATTTGTAATTTTTTTGATAGTTTTAGATCTAATTAATCTATGTATGGATTTTAAATTATATATAAATATTTACATTCTTATGCATTTTCACAATCATTGTTTACATTATGCTATTCCAGGGATAAGAATAAAAATGGATTTCATCATTCAGATCGAGGGATTATAGGGATATGGAGACATAACTGACACCCATCATAATATTAAGGGATTCTAGAAGATTAGATAATAGATTTATTCTGATCATCATTTCAAGGTAATTTCTATTAATGAAATACAATCCTTTACGGTTAGGTCTAAAACAATGGATATCTTATTTTTGGATTTCTAAATTCCCTAACAATTAATGTTAAAGATTATAACAAATTTTATAATGATTTTAAGTCATTCTTACATTATTATAAACTTGAATTTTACTTTCTTATACAATTTTAGTATTCTTTTGTGCATTAACATTAGAAAGTTTTTTGTACTAATCTTTCTAATAATTTTTTATCGGAATGTCTGGGAGACAGATAAAAGCCTTGATATATTAAACAATATCTTGATTTGATATACTCACATTGGTCAATATATGATTATATGTCTGATTTTTTTACCAAATTGGTCTTGTTTTTTGTCATAGTTTTAAATTTTTTTTTACTAAAATTCACCACCCCCCACTCTTGTAACAATCGTTACTCTTAGAATCCCATAATTGGTATCAGAGAAGGTTCTAGTGCTATACATACGGATATTTCACTATTGATATAAACTAATAGTTGTTATGTTTTTTTATAAACTTATTTTGTATAAATTTTTTTAAATTTTTTTTAATAAAAAAAGTTTAAATTTGATAAGATGACACATTTAAATGATGGTACTTGAGATAATAAAAATATAATTATACCACCAAGCATTGATTGGAATGATTATGAGTATTGTAGGGAAGTGATAAAGTCATTTTTAATCAATAATGGTGTTGATAACATTTTGATATTGACTTTAAATTACAAGATTACACAGAATGAAGTGTTAAACTTTAAAAATATTGAAAAATTGGAATATTACTTAAATTATAGATTAAGGAATATTCTTTTGTATTCTATGACTGTACATGTCTACCGTAAGATCTATTCATCTCATCCATTGATAATATTTATAAAAAGTTAGATATAACCCACATAAGAACTTTTGAAGTAAATGAGAGTACAAGAGATATACTATGAGTTATTTATCATGATTTCATTTTTTTAACCTAAAGAATTAGTTTTCATGATGCACCAAATGTTTATGACTATAAAAAATTGTTTGTAATATCATAGAGATATATTTATTGATGATGGTACATTACATTATAAAATTATTTTAATTTTTCCAAATGAATGGGATTAAAGAAAAAGTTTTTAGATGGAAAAAAATTGTTACAAATCTTAATATAAATGATCTCATTTTACTCATCATGTAGTGGGAGGGTAGAATGACAAGGGATATCGAGAATATTAAAAATAAAAATTCATGAGTTTCTTTTTCAAAAACATAAAATTTTATTACTAATTCTCAATATTTTCAGAAATTTATGAAATCTTCTATAGAGTATAATTTTATTATGGAATATTATACTTGTTCATCCATAAAATCTAAAAATTTGATGGAAAATATTACTTAAATAATGAAAAAGATTATGGGAAAGATATATTTTTAATATAGATATAAGAAGAGTCAGAAGAATAAATGTGATAAGACAAAATATTTTGAATTAATATGATATGAGAGTAAGAAGGTTATACATTGAATACCAGATTTAGCTAAGCTAAAAAGAATGTTAATAAAAATAGAAATTCTTCCAAGAATTCTGAGAAGTATTATAAACACAAGATGAAGAAAAGTATAATATATTTAGAAACATGTAGTGAAAGTGGCGGAGATAACCTTTATGATAATTCGTTGAATAATGAAAGTCTTAAAAAGTGAAATTTTGTGTTATATGTAGAGATGAAGAATGTTAAAAATGATATATGGATAGGGTAACTGCAATTGAATCTCTTAGAAACCATACTTTAAATGATAATCACACCGTTAAAAATGATGAAAAAATTTATACATCTTCTGATAAATAAAATTATTAATATGATGATGAAAATAATAAATTTCCATGTTATTAAAATGATTCTAGATTTTCAAAATTACATGAATATAAAAATTGTAATGTTTCTAAAAAACACAATAAGATTCATGAAATACATGTCAATGAAAGTTCATGAATTTAAAATTCCACAATTGAGATATCATATCATTGTTAAGATCTTAATAAATATAATTTTTTATAATTATTTTCATTCATAAGATATTAAGAAATCTATATTTTTGAAAACTAGTATACAATGTGACATCTTAAAATAGTGTTCGAATACATGGTATTGGTGGGGAAAACATTTTTATGAGACTAAAATATGAAATTTTTGGTTTTCTGAATAATTTTTCTTAGTTTACCTCAAGAAAGGAAAAGTTTTACAAAATTTATAATAAAATTATACCTCGTAGAGATTTTTCTATAATGGGTTTTACTATAAAAACCCTATTTTTAGTTATAACTACATTTTTCTGAAAAGTTTTCCATTTTTTAATAAATTCCAAAGTGGTGGACACTAGAATAAAATAAATTCTTTAAATAAAGTTCAATTATTAAGGATTCATACAACAAATTTTTCAAATGAAACTAAATTTTATCAATTAATAATGTTATAAAATCTACATACCAAAAATTTTACATTCAGATAATATCATTCCCATGGGGGTTTCGGTTTTGATACACTGATATATTACTTTTTAGGAAAACAAGGAATATACGAACAACAATAATATTTTTAACATGGATATATGTTTCTCAATTCATATGAATAGAGATTAATATTTCATTAAGATTGTTATAAATATGAATGGTTGAAATATCAATTTTAAATATAAAGATCGAATAGAAATTATTAGAATAGGTAACATTGTTCTTCTTGGAAAATATTTATCTTCAAATGTTTTTATTGTTTTATGATTTAATCTAAACCTTGTTATCATTAGTTAATTATTTTATGAGGGCAATATTGTGAACTTCGGGAATGATAAATTGATCGGTCATAGTTCTAAAGATGAATATATTCTTTCTACCAATTGGAATTATAATGTTTAGACATTAAACATAATATACTTTATGATCCAATATCTACCCTTTCTTAAAATAATGGAAGATAAATCATGGATATAGAATAGAATAATATGACACATAAATCCTAGAACATTAGCTATGTTGTATAAGAAATTTTTTAATAATGATATAGTAGAACTTAGGATTGATACTTCTTAAATTTGTTCCCTTAATCAATATTTTAAGCAACATAGGTCGTGATTTATGTCTATTATTAAAGTTTTAACATATAATTATTTATAGTTCATTCAAATGGATTTATTTATTCTTAAAAAACTGGATTTATTAGTAGATGTTATTATGTATATGTTTTAGTTAATTATTACAGTTGATATACTTGTGATTATTTTCCAGAAAAGAAATATAAATCCGTTATTTTTTGAAATAGTTTTTTATCCGTATTAAAAAATAATAAATACCTCTTTTTAATAAATATTCATATTTTTCATAGTGGATAATATTTTTTAAAAATCAAACGTCATTTCCTAAAAATTTATTGTGTATAACATTTCTGAACCTAGAACATCATTAAAAACGGTGTACTCTAATGAGGAAATAGAGTTCCTCTACAGTTTACTAGAACCATACTGATTGAATGATCAGTTGATAATCTTTTTTGGGATGAATATTTTAGTACTTCCTACTACTCTATAAAACAATATTTAATATGACCCTTAATAAATAAAACATTATATGAGTTGTGGACCAAAAGAAGGCCAAAACATTCTTACTTCAATGTTTTCGGATGAAGAGTATTCTTTCTGAATACAAAAGATAACTTACCTAAAATCCAACAATGTAACATTTTAGGTTATTCTATATCTAGAATGTAAAATTCAGTATTTAATAAAAATAAAAATATTAGTGAGGAAATAGTGCATGTTATGTTAGATGAAACTCGCCCCTTTATTTTAAACCTACCTAATCCTACATCATCTGAGGTTATCTATAAAACATATTTTTAACCTATCTTAGAAGTTTATTCTTAGGATAAAATAAATGTAGAATATATTAATGATTTAATACCTCAATAATATTTTCATCATATTCTTAAAAAAAGAATTTTTTAATCCATGAAATTGGTTGTTTATTCGGAATCATTCTAGTGATAATATCAATGGTGATGTATATCTGTCATCTGGAATTAGAATATCTTCATGACATGAAATTTAATATCTATAATTTTATCTTAATTGGCACCAAAGACTCCAATTGAGGCTTTAGGTGGTTAATATTGTATACAGGTAATGCAAGATTAACTCAATGAGTTTGAAATGAACCAGGTTTTGAGTTTGGTTGAATGAACTAAGATACTTCTATAACTGGAGTAAAATGGGCCATTCAGAAATGATATTTTGATAAATGAAAAAAAGTATAAAAGAAAACTAGACATTTTACTAAGTGATATAATCGACAAGAGTTAATTGAATGAAGAAACATATGTTTTTTATAGCTTGACTTGACACTATTCCAATAATTCTAGATTATGTAGATTTAAAAAACAATACAATATTTCAAATGGACGTGAAATGTTATTTCCTTAAAATATATGTTTAATATGAGTTTTATGTAGAACAACCACCTTGTTTTAAAAACTAAAAGGCATCCTGGTCATGTTTCCAAATTTACTGAGACACTTTATGGACATCATAATTCACCAAGACCCAGTTATTATAGGTTAATAGGAAGATTTCTAAAAACAAACATTCTAAGGTATATTTGAATCCAAATATTTTTATAAAAGATTTTAATAAATATATATTAATTGGAAAAAGATATATTGGTAAATTATATTCAGTTTAACTCAAATATCTATAACAGATTCACGTATGGTTCATATATAATCTGAGTTTGAAATGGCTATAATAGATGAATAAACATTTTTTCTAAGGTTTAAAATTTCACAAATAACCAACTATATATTTTTTACAACTTCATATGTTTATATAATATCTTCTTAACAAATTATAATATGAAAATAGTAAATGTATTATCAGTCCTTATAGAACCAAAAATACATTTTATATTAATGAGTTGGGAAACTAGTTGATCCAAATATCATTAGTGGTATGATTAGGCGATTACTTTATATAACATCTAGGCATAGGGATTTATTTATTTTTTACATATGTTATAGATATCCAAAAAAAATTCCCATCATAACGATATAAAATTAATTTTTCATTATCTTAAGTGAATTATGGATTTTGGTTTATTATATTCTTCTAGAAAATATTTAGAGTAAAAATTCTATTCATGTACTGACTTTGGTGGATGAAAAATATACAGGAAATGTACTTTTAGAACATTTAATTGCATATGAGACTATTTAGATTCGTTAATAGGTAACAAAAAACACTTAAGATCACTTTACACTAGTAAAGATGAATATATGATAGCTATAAGTTTCTATGTTTTTGTGATGTGAATGAAACACACACTCACTGACTATAGCAAGAGTTTTACTAAAACTCAAATATCATGTCATAACAAAACATCCCTTAACTAAAAAACTATCACATCACTCATGAGATTAGAACATATATAAATATATAAGTCACTATTTACTTCTGGATCACATACAAAAGGATATATCATTTTATAATTTGATATAATGTAAGAACAACTTGAAGTTATTTTTACTAAACCACTTAGTTCTTATAAATTTTAATTTTTTAAGAAAATATTATAGGAATTATCAATGTCAAATGATCATTCATATATATGTTATTTTTTCCAAATTTTGTACATTAATGAACTATTTCTCAAAGGGTGGGGTGTACATGGTTTTCATTTCTAAAAAAATTCTTTTATTTTTTTAAAAAAAAAATTAAAACTTTTTTTCTAAAATGATTTATTTTTTAAATAATTGTTTTTTTCTAATCATCATAGTTTTTCAAAAAAAATTAGTTTTTTGAATCAAAATTCTTAATAATATTTTTTCATAATCACCATTTTTAATTATATAGTTTTTCTGAAATAAAAAATATTTACTATTTTTTCTTTAAACTAATTTTTTTTATTCAAAAATTTTCCAGAAAATAATTTTGATATAAAGTTTATCGAAATAAAATTCATTTTAAAAAAAAATAGGTTACAAAAATAGAGAATACATTTCCTCTCTAAATGTATTCTTCTAATATTTTAGTTTTTGTAACTATCAATAACATTATTTTATCTGTGTGGTTGTACGTATTATATTAATTTGTACGAAGTTTCAGTTTGATTAAATTTTAAAAGTATATGTAGTTAGACAATACACTAGTCCAATGATTAGTTTTATTGAAAAAACATAAGAGTTCATAATAAATGGAAAATCATTCATGGACTAAATCTCATCATCAGATAAAATTTTGGATTTCATTCTGATCTGATAATTATCTACAATATAAATTGTCATCAACATGCCTATATATAAGGGTACGTCATCCCTTGTCTCACATAAATCATTGGGAAATCTATCTTGAACTCTTGGAACCTGTTTTATTACTAAATATTATACTTTTGTATTCATATTATTAGATCCAATAGTTTGAGCTCCAGTATCTAATTTAGTCATATAGCATCTCCATAATTGTTTTTGAATAGAGAACTTGTATTAGAAATACTAGTCAAAAATCATAGTATGAAAAATATGATTATTTATTGAAATGAATTATTAAGTTTCTACTTTGGGAAATGATATTCTTTAAGAAATAGTATTTTTAATTTTAATATCAAGATATAGATAGGTAATTATATAAATTGGTAGAATTAAATAATAAAAAGGATACTAAATTACTTTTCTTCACTCTATTTGGAGACTTTTATAAAATCAAATATCAACAAGTTGTTTTTTAAGTTTAATAACCTTTTAGAGGGAATTATATATACCATCTCCCAAGAATACCAATAAACATTGTACTTTTTATGATTCTGAAACATAATCATCAACTTTTACATCTTCTACAATGTTATAAAAAAAATTCACCTTACTCAGGATGATGGAGTGATATCCCTTTGGATGCAAGTGTACATAATACATAGAAAGTGGTAATGGGATACATTGAAAGTCCTTAATAGCTTTTTATTGTATTTTCTCATTAACATGAGTTAGATGAATGTTATAATATTTGTGTTTCACCTATAAAATATATAAAGAAATAATATATGAAATTAAATATTCTAAAGTTTCCATGTTTCTCTAATAAGATGATATTCAACTAAATGAAGGTTTTTCAAATTAGATATCAATCACATTCCCATTGATAAATGTTTTCAATCATTTTTTTGGAAAATATGGTAAGTATGAAACTTTTTTTTAGTTATAAGTTAATTAAATTTTTGGATAAACTAAAAAAATTTGTGTTTAATTATGAAAATCTCAAAGATAACTAGATGATTAAGTGGTAGAATAAGAAAAATAAAAAGAAATAAAAATCAGTAAAGAATGATGGTAAAATAGTTCTAAAAACTAAAAGGTATTTGGAAAGAGACCTATTAGAAGAAAAATATGTAGTATAAGTAGAATAAGAAATATAAATCGTGTAATAAAAAAAGGAAGACAAAAGATCATCAAACACATCCTTAACATCAAAATGATATCATCCTAGTCCGATAATAATCTTGTCTTAGATGTTTTGGGTGAATTTAAATCATCATCAAAAGATGTTTTTTCACATTATTCATATATGTAAGTACCATATAAGTCTGAGATAGATAATTAATTTGACATTGTAAAATTTTTATAAGAATATAGATAGTAATTAAAATAAATTTATAATATCATATCATCTCTTCAATATGTTTCTCAGGAAAAATTAGAGTCTTCAGAAAAATAGGCAATATGATCTCAAAAAAATATTATATATTTTATTCATTCTATGAAATTAAAAACCAAATTATATTTTAAGATTGACATAAGAAAATTTTGAATATATTGAATGAAAAATCAGAATAGTTGAATGTATTAAAATAATCAATAGTTCAGAATGAGGCCAATATAAAATCTAGGAAATTAATGACTAAGAAACACAATAGAATATTAAATGAGATGATGGGTTGGTCATTCCAAGTTTATTGTGACATAAAGGAGGATGATGATAAAAAAAATTTATAGTCATGAGTGTTTATCTTCATATAGTGTATTCATTTGAAATGTTTTCAACTAATGTATTGTTTAGAATTAAGTATGTTGAACTGTTCAATGATATGATGGATAATAAGAATGAGGAAATCAAATAATTTAAATAAGATATTCAAAAGATAAAAGTATATAATATAATGTTCTGGTTATTCGATTAAGATTTCCTTATATTAAAGGAATAAAATAAAAATATCACTAAAAAGGTTCTATGTTAGATGTCAGGAAATTTGAGGCATTCAGTTGTGGAGGAAAGTAATGAACACCATGAATCTAAAACTTCTAATTCCAACAAGTAAATGGAATATTTTATGAGGATAAAGTACATTATCATTAATTTATATAAAATATATTGAACATTTTTTTCAAAACTCTATAAAAAATTCATACTCCTGAATGAAATCTTTCTTGAACTTTCTATCCAAATATTTTTTTTCTAAATTTTTTCTAACGCTTTTTTTATAAATGTAATTTATATTATATCTTTGAAAAAAAGTCAATTCAAACTAAATTTTTTCATATATTGTTTTTCTGAAATTTTATAAGATTATATTATATTCCCTATAACATTTTTTAAATCAAAAGGGGATAAATTTGGGAGAATTTATTTAAAGTAGAAAATTTTATCCAAATGGGGAGAAATAAATTTAAAGGTGATGATATATTAATCGGGAGAATCTGATGTATGATTTTGAATGGGAAAAATATTTTTGAACAAATAGAAGTCATTAACCTAGAGGGAGTAAATATATGATAAGATAAAGTATTTCTATAAATATTCTCGTTGATGTTCAAGAAATTAAAAAAATGAACATATGGAAAAAATTATTAATTTTTCATTTTTAATATTGTGTTTTGAGATTTTTAAAATGTGTGATATGGTAAAGTGAATATTTTACATTATACTTTTTATTTATTTAGTTTTAAAATCACTAGAATTTTTATAATTTCATAAAATTCAATTTTATTAACATTATACATCCCAACCGTTGTTTATTTTTCTGGTATAAAAATTAATTTTCTATCATACATGTAGAATAATCTAATATAAAATAAATATACAATTTTTTATTCAATCTGATTTATCAAACTAATTTTACATCTGATCCATCCAACCGACTAGTATTATATTCATTGGTTTGACTAATAGTTGATTTTATCATTCTAAACTAAGTTATGTTCTTTAGACTCACAATAATTTTGATTCATCAGACTGAACATAGTTATGTTCCTTGGGTTGATAAACTATATTATAGTATACCAAACTATCCATGGTTTATAATCGGTGTAATTTTATTTGTTTTTATTGGATGTAATCTATTTCAATATTGTAATTGTGCTAAATAGAATGAAATCATATGAAAGGGTTTTGATGAGATATAAAGTGAATAATAATTGAGTTTGTTGCAACCAAATATGTGAATCGTGGTTTAATATTCTTTGGAATGATGTCTAAAAATAATAGTACATTAAAGGATATTGGAGGTGATGAATTTTCATCTCAACACATCTATTATTTATATCTTCTTTAACAAATCAGTCAAACTATTTGTAATTTCATAGCATGTTTTAGTTCCAAATAATCCATGTAAGGATTTTAAAATCCTTAAAACCTTCCTCTATTGTATTATTCTCTCTAATTGTGGTTTAGATCGATGGTTTACGGGGATATGAGTATTTTTGAATTAGATCCATCAGATCGAGAGCATTTTTGTATAGGAAGACAGAGTTGATGTCGATCTTTGTATTGAGGGCTTCCAGGGGATTGGAAGAAAAATTTATTATGATCATCATATTGAATTCATTATTAGTAATAAAATACAGACCATTAATATTAGGTAAAAAACCATAGATACTCTAAGTCATGATTTCTGACTTCCTTAACTCTAATGGTTAAAAAGTAAAACTATATTTATAAATCATTTAAGTCATTATTACTTTATTATAATATTTTATATTACTTGTTTATACCATTTTAATATTCCAAAATTCTTTTTAAATTAGAAATTTTGTTCCAATAATAATTCTAATAAATTGTTTTATTGGACAATCTATGTGTCTAATTACTACATTGATATATTAGATGATATATGGATCAGATATAAATACTGTAATAATCGAATTAATTCTCAATCGGATATTTTTGAATAAATATATTTTGTTCTATATTTATTTAAAATATTTATACTACATTTCACCCCCACCCCTATTGTAACAATAATAACTCTTAAGATCAAACACAATTTACATCCTTGGAAATCTATATCAATCCAACAATAAAATAATGTATGAAATAATTTTTTTATGTCATCACATTAAATACCTCTTTAATAATTTTAATACTTGAAATCAAAAACTCATATCATAAACTCATTAATCCCCAAGAAACATATATTGTTCATATATATATATATATGATTCCTGAAAAGAAAGATCCTAGAATCTAATAAAATCCCACCGTAGAAAAGTAATTCACACTCAAGGAAATTATCCAAGTATAAATAGAAATACTCTATAAGTATAAAATCTATAAAACTTTAAAATAATTTCACCTTATTTCTTATTTGAGTAAAATAATGAATGAAATAAATAATTATGATTTTATATAATTTATAGTTAATTTATAGTTAATCTAATTTTTTTAACTAAATAGAAATAAATTAGTATAATCATACCCTAAAATATTCTCAAACTGTATAAAATTTGTTTCTTATACCCTAAAACAAAATTTAAAATATAGTAAAAAAATAAATATATCAAAAACCACATTACATGAAAATAATACATTCCAATTTAGAAACTGTTGAAAAACTAAAAAAACGTATTAAAACATCAAAATAAGAAATTTTCAATTAGTAATAACATTTTTTTTAAACCATGAATCCATTCATTTTAAAGAGAAATGAATTTAAAACACATAACATATAGGAAAATAAAATATTTATTTCAAATACATTTTTAACATCGTAAGATGTATCTTCATTAGTTTCCTTATTTTAAAAAATTTTCATTAGGGTTGATTAGAGGAGAATAAAACAACTTATTTATAGCATGTAAACATAAACTGAAACATACATCAATTAAAAGTTATTATTAAACCTAAATTATAACCAAATAAAATCATCAATTTAAAAGGGGAAGTATCATTCAATCGTATCATCAAGATATTTCACCACTAAAACACAATATTAACTCATCATGGATTACTTTTTAAAAAATTAACTTTCAAAATTTCATAAATCCACCTTCAAATCACAACATCCAAATAAATAAATTAGAAATATCAAACCACATTATATCTAAAAAGATAAAAATTCAAATCATTTCTTTAAAATATGGGTATCAAAAAAATATATAAAATCTTAAAACCAAATACACAATAGTGATATTATTATTTTGAATAATTTTTTTTCATAAATTACCTTCCTACACCAATTTTCACACATGAACACACTGATGGACCTCAATATATTTATTCCTTAAATAATCTTACCAATTTATATATTTATTAAGATAGAACAAAAACATAAAAACATTAAATTATATCTTTTCAATTTCCCATTTACTAACTCACATTGAATTTTGATAAAATAAATTATGAAAACATCACTAAGAACTACTATGAAAATTTGAACAAACCATTATAGATAAAGTTTAATGTTTCTATAAATCAAAATTATTTACAAGACTCTACATGACATTGTTCATTATATCTAAATAGTAATTTAACCCACTATACCCTAATCACTTATCATATTTAACATTAGATATTTTCTCCTTATTTTATAGAGTAATTATATTAAATATTAATGAAACAAATTTAAATCATTCATTGAAAAATTAAATTATCTTAATAGCCTTCTTACTAAACCTCTTATTCATATTATTCATAATTTTTTTAAATATAAAAAAATAAAAAACAATATTATTTAACACATGTTTCAAAAATTTATAACAAAGTAGTCTTATATAACTATTTAACTACATAAACATTTCATACAAACAAACATAATACAAACATGAATTTATTCCCCAATCATACATAATATGTAAAAAATTAAATCATAACATCATAAAATATAATAAATCATCAATAACTTCTAAACCATAGTACTAGAAAGAATATTTAATACGTAAAACCTTTTATCAGTATATCTTAATCTATAAATGGTTTTTATATAATAAATTTAAATTTACTAAATATTTTTTCAAATAATTATGAATCAATTATCCAAATATTTATACTTTATAAAATGTTAAAAAACTAATTAAACCAAGGAATGGTATAAATTAACATTTTTTAATATATTCATAAACATGTTTCCCATGAATTCCATTTAAACACCTTTTTACTAAACATATCTATATATAAAATATTGAAATATTATAGTTAATTTAAATATTTATTATTTCTTTGAATTATTCAATTGTCCACATCAAATAAGGATTCAATAAATAATCATAGATTCTTATAGCTACTTAATAAAAATAATTATATTTTAATTTGATTAGTATAATCAGATTATGTATTAAAATAATATAAAAATATAAAATAAATATAGGCATGAATCAACATAATAAATGATTAAAACAAGCATGTAAACATCTTATGTTTACTAATGATTCAGTCCAATATTGTATCTAGATTGAATTATGTGTGTAATCAATAATGATGCATGTACAACTCCAAAGTTCCTACCCCACAATAAATATATCATATCATATTTATGTTCATTTAACTATGACGGTCCATCTATCAGATTCTAGGTTCTCTTATACATATTAGTTAATCTCTATGACCTACTTCATATGTTAAAATAAAATGTTTATATATTCCAACAAAAGAAATAATATCTTCACTGAAACATCATTTAAAAAACATCCTAAGGATGACACTCTCTATGATATCACATTTTCAGGACTTGGTTCCACTAGAACACCTTTTAAGTTAGTAGTCAAATATATTGTGGCCCCTGAAATATGAATATAAAAATGAAGGTGTTCTAGACTACCAATAAGGGTATATAAAGTTTGATATATGTGTAATTACCCTCTTTATGTTTTAAAATTACGAATTTAACCATCAATAAACACCAATAATTCATCTAATATAAGTATTATCCCAAATAAAAAACCCAATTATTCATGTAATGTCAAACAAGTAATTATAATATAAAAAACATTTCAAAATTAACCAATAAGAAATATCTAAAGAAGAAAAATGCAAACTCCAATGGTGTCTGATATTTCACCCTATACATGAGTTAGTAAGGTCCACCCTAATCCAAATAATGATAATCTAATCCTAGAAAATAGTATATAAAAGTATGGGTTAGCATAAATGTATACTTAGTTGACACCCCTATATAAAAATTTCATTCATTTTGGAAGAATCCTAATAAATGTCTCATATATAATCAATGAAATTGTTATATGATCCAATCCCATGTAAGGTATCTAACAAATCATTCCAAAAAAACACTAACAAAAGAATACATGGTATAAAATGATTCATGAAAAATATAGAATACTTCCATGTGAACTAATTCCCACCAACCAATTCACTAATTGTCCCAATACCACACATCATGAAGGATATAAATCCCATTCCCTTATTCTGATTTTCATCAAAACCTCATAGATTATTCATAAAATAAATAACTCATATTAATTTCTCTTCAGGACCTGCTCATATAGATATCTTCATCATAACCACATCCATTGGTAGGGTACACATAGTCTACTGGTTTTTTTTCACACTACCCCACTCACTCAATGTGTGTTGAGTAACATCAAATAAAACCCCCTCAAGTTATGATTGTATAGAAATAGTTAATATCACAGTATCTTTTTTTGAAATAACATCTAAAAAGTGACATAATATAACTCCCAAACCAATGAAACTGAGGACATAACCAATTAAGTATATTTAACAAAATTCTAAATACATATATCACTCTCCAAACCATACATCATACTAATATAAAAATGAAATTTAAGATATAAAACCTATCAAAAAATCATAGTTCAAAAATTTACCGTATTCATATTATAAATTTTCATACATTGCTAGATTTAAAAAAAAATTATTGGAAAACTAGTTATAGAACTTATATTCATTTCACATCAACCAATACCACCTCATTATTTAGTCAGTTAATCCATTAATCCTATATGAATCTAATCAAATTTTTTAGTTTCTAATCATTTATTTTGAACTATATATTCTTATTTTTATATCCACATCATATCTCAATAAATGTTTAATTCACACTAACATTTATCATAAAATATCATTGATGATTGAGTTGATATAAAAGTTGATAAAATTTTGTTTAGTTCAATCCAAACAGTTCTATTCATCCAAAAATAACATCCTAACACTTTTCAATTTCCATACAAAATCCTAGAAACATATAAATAATCATGAAATCACAAAAGTAATTTGTTTCAATAAAACCCCCTTTGGAAATCCTACCAAATTTTCCTTTATAACAAATAACTTTTATCAAAACAACCCCAAGGAAAAATTAAAAAATTTATAATTTTCATTAATGAAAATTTATCACTAGAAATCATAGAAATTAATAATATTGAAACAAAATCACTCAATCAAGATAAATTTCAAACATATATTCTTGATAAAATAGTTTTCAAATATTTATTGTCTTAAGGATGTAATGAAAATAGAATTATAACCTAACCCATGATACAAAAAACAATAGTAAGTCAATTAAATTAATGATTAAGACCATTAAATAATAAACAAAAAAACCCAATGATCATCTTAAGCCTCCATATATAAATAACAACACAAAATACAATAATTAGTGATTATCTAGCATGTTTTAATGATGAAAAAAGAGAATAAATACTAATAAAAAATATCACCATCATGTTTATTCCATGATAACCTATCATAACATATCTCATTAAAAATTAACTACCAATATATAAATCATAAAATTATATAATTTAAATCATAATGTTATAAGGTATATTTGTTTGAATTTTTTTAGTACAATATATTGAGAGAAATAATTTTTCCAATTTCACTAGTAAAATATGTCTTTCTAAAAAAAGTTTTATGTTTTAAAATTTCAAATAAAATTATATTGATGTTATAGAATAATTTTCATTAAAAATTTAAGATAAAACTATACATCCTAATATTTTCAAAAATATTTTTATGCTTCATTTTTTATTGTAGTATACAGTATATAAAAAAAATATAGTTGTATAAAAATAAAATTCAAAAGTTGTAGTGATAATTGAAATATATTTTATGTCGTAGAATAAGATATATCATTCCAGTTAATATATTCTCCAAATAGTCACATATGAAAAATTTATAAATTAATAAATTAAATGAAATGTTACTTCATTAAATCATTTGATCCTGGCCTATTTTTCTCAAATTAAAATAGTTGTAAGTCATAGGAAAAATAAAAGGATATCTCAAAATCATCCCCACACACACACCAAAAATCTATCATGTAATAATTATTCAACTACTATGTATAATTATGGAAAATAAAAGGCCATTATGATGTTCATTTGATTGTGGGAAAAACAAGCGATAAATTCGTGAAGTACTGTCTATCAATTCTTGTTCATTACATTTGTTTTCTACACTAGTTGTTGAAAGAGAATGTGGGGGATAGTAAAATTCATATAAAAAATATATATTACCATTCATTAGTCTAAAATAAAAATAAATAACACATTTAGGCTTTTTATATTTATATTCTAGTCCCTAGAAAAAGTAAACCTGTTTATCTGACCCATTTAGCCACTAATGGCACATTTTACTTATCGTAGCAATCAAAAATGTTTCCTTACTCACTTGTGTGATGTAACATCCATCACATTGAATTAGATGAAAAATCAAGTGGAATTTAGATTTTTTTCATTTATTACGCAAGCTATTTTTAAAACTGGGATTCAGAAGGAAATTTTAGAAGTTAGAACACTTAAAAACGATGAGTTATTTTTATGGAAATTTAGAATAATAAATTTCATATTAAAATAATGTGAAATGGGAAAACTAGAAAAATAAAAATAAACAAATTTATTATAATTATAATTATTATTATTATTATTATTATCATTATTATTATTATTATCTTCATCGTTTTTATTATTTTTTATTAAATAATTTTTCTAGAGACCTGATGGGTCTCCTTCATCCCATCCAGTGTGTAGCATGCCCCTCCCCCTTCTTCTCTGTATGTGACACATCCCCCCCTATAGCTCCATTTGTTCATGCAGTGCACCTCTTTTCGGGACCCCTCCATAGCTTCGATTTCAACCATATTTTCACAATTTTTTGTCTGAATCTCAATATAAATGGTTTCAGTTCCCTCACCTCTCCTTTTTTTTGTGATTCTGAGGTCTCTCATCTCATGAATTTCATCTCAAACAATGATCTAGATTACGGTTTTATCCTATTTTAAATTATCTTCTAATTTAGGGTTGTTCAAATGGCCTCCATTGTTATGGGTATCTAGTTTTGTTATAGTATATTATGGTTAATTTTCCAAGACTCACAGGCATATATGAAGGTTTGTATATTTATATGTATAGCATGCATGTTCGTATTCCCTTATGGCATATGGAATATAAAAATTGGTTTAAGGGTATATATATATATAGAGAGAGAGAGTAATGTGCATGTGGGTGGATGGAAGCTTGAGTTAGAAAACATTTTTTTTGGTATTCTACTTGAGGTAGTGTCCCTCTCCTAAACTCTTTAATTCAAGAATGCTTTATATTTTATTTATATGCCTTCTTAATTCTACTTTTTTATATTGAATTGATTTTCTTGAATGAGGTTTTAGTTAAGATAATTTTTTTTGTTTGATAAAGAAGTCATGGTCTTGTAATAAAAACCCCTCCAACGGAAGTGTGATGTTAGTAAAAACTCGTATTGGTTTTTTATTCTTATATAGCTTTCTTGAAATTATTGCATTGATGTTTTCCTGATACATGATGTAATTGTTAGTTTCAAATCACACAACATACTATTTTCATTAATATAGTTGTCTGAACCAAATCATGCATTTTATTGTCATTATACTTTTATGATGGTATTTCCCACATAGGTAGGTGATGTAATGACCAATTCACCACTCTGTGGACCCCCCCCCCCCCCTTTTATCTTATAAAGGTTATTTCAATGTTATACTAAATTTAATGAGTAAAATAGAACCAAACATGGTTAAAATGGCACATTAGAGGAAATGCATCATGTAGTGAATTATGTAACTAGTTAAGAAACCTTTCTAAACATTAATTGGTTGTTAGGAAATAAATAGAGTGGATTATTCATGGTGGCATGTACATCACATTTTAAAATTATTAAGGGAAAGTGGTAAATGTCCAATTATAACCAAACACCTCCTATGTGTTTGATTTTATTTGTATAAGTGATTACCCAAGTAGGTAATTTTCCTCTTCATAATTTCACATTATAAGAGATTTATTGACACTTTAAATCCAATCACCTTGTTTTGATTAAGTAAATAGGTTTATTTGTATGGAATCACTTGTCATGGAAGAAATCCTTTCCTTTCCTGTTTAATTGTAGATGAACTTGTTTGAATAAAATGAATTGATATAGCAAGTTGAATTTCATGATTGTCCCTAATTAAATCTTTTATTCATTATGAATTTTTTTCCTTCCATTAAGTGATTGAAATGGAATGAAATGTAGAGGGTGTCATGGGAAACCAGTTTATTTAATTCCTTTCATAGTCAAGCTTGTTAGCTTGTTTATTTTACCATAATTGATTTCATATTGTTAATGGAATGATAATTCCATGTCACCCTAGTTTCATTTTATTATTAGAGCTTATGACTTGTTGCTAAGACTATTTCTTGATCCTTTCTTATGTTTATTTTTAATTACCTAGTGATCTTCCTTAAATCCTAGAGTTACTTTTGTACTAAATACCTTATGACATGATTATAACTTAGATTGTTTTATTTCATATATTGAATAGATTGTGGATAATGGTGCTTGTTTGATATCATGAATTACATTTATTCTTAGCATGTGATATATGTATTGACTTTTTCCTAGAAATGTTCTTTGGACACTATAGCTCACTAGATATGGGCTATGGGAGGGAATGTATTCCGCATTAAGGAATCATGGATAGACTCTCATTCTCAAGTGGTTGTACCATAACGCACATCAGAAGTAGTGTTTTAGGATCTCGAGGAAAGGGCTCCCCTGACATTTTTCTTATACATTTTGGGTGATATTGGTTCCCTAAGGGGAAACTATAGATGTAGCCATTGGAAAGATAGTTATGCCAATACTTCGTTGATACTCAGTCCTTTATGTGTGATACTTGGGATGGACTATTGGTTACCATTACATGATATATACTTGGACCGTCAAAAGGATCACCGTGGACAAGCTCAGTGGTGTTAGATATTTTGAATGGATGTACTATAGTGATACATTAGGGATGGGTTCATAATCTACCTATGGATTTGATTGATTACTTTGGTTAATTTCCTTTTCTGTACTTTCTAGCTATATTTATTCTATAGAATGAGCTTTTGAATTTTTCCCCATTCATATTACAATACTTAAGTGATGACATGTGAATTAATCCCCAAGCCCAAGAACAAGAATGGGGGTGCACCTCTTTGTGTTTTCTTGTTACTTTGGAAAGTAGTATACATATTATTCATTCACAAGTGTGCCATTTATAATTTTTGGCTTAGGCCGAATTAGGACGTATAGGACGGGTATCTGTTAATAACTTGCATCAAGTGGCTATTTCTAATTTGTAATCACTATACATTTATTTTATATGGAACACTTATTAAATTATATTTTATTTTCGGATTGGTCTATACAGCGTGGGTGACAGACTGCCATTATTTATATCTCACACCCTACTCCAAGTCCCTTGGTTCCTAATTTGACCTTATAATTGATGGATCTAGGTTGATGGTTTTATTTAATGTACATAGGATTTTGAAGAAAATGACTGATCTGGATCTTGGGTTTCTCATGGAGATCACTCATGGGGCTTTCCTATCTTCTCTTAATTATTATACAATATTTTAAATCATGATGTATTTTTTACATATTTCTATCATGTATCATTACCATGTCATGAATTCATAAGTTTTGTAAACTGGAGTTGGCCACCTTTGTTCAGTTATGTCAAATATTTCTTTTGCCACTTTTTCAATTTTTTATTTCTACTGATTTCTGTTCTTGTTATTATCATGCTATCTATTTTATATTGTTATTCATTAGGCATACTCTGCTCTATGAGGGAATAGTCTCCTCACGAGACAGCCTTAGGACTACACTACTAGTCGGTAGCCTCCAGTATTCGGGGAGACGTGCTTGAGGTCAGGTGACCCACCAGTCAGACCACATTATTATAGTTGAGTTGGGTTGGTATGTTACAGAGTTATTTCATAAGTTTTATATTTTCCTTTTTCTTACTATTTTGGGTTGGTATACAAGAGATTATTAATGTGTTGTTGCATGGATAATAGTCGTGTCTTTTATTGGACACCCTACATATAGGTTCTGACCATGTGGAAAGAGTAGGGATTTAATGTTCATGCTTTTAGATATTATAGTTGATATGATTTCACCTTGAGTTACTAGTGTAATTTTCACTAATTATGGTTTTATGGAGTCAATGGTATTTTTCACATGTCATGTTAAGTCAAAAATAAAGCATTACATGAATCATAATAGGCACATATGGATTCACAAGCATGGAATATACCATTCCATTTAGATTCATTCATTGGTTTCCAACTAAAATGATTGAGTTCCTTGAATTCTATGATATGTTGTTATGTTTTTTAGAATGCATGTTTGTATAAATTTTTTAGGTGTCATCATGCCATTCATCTATACCAATAGTAGGCCTGACCTATGTTATCTTCTTGTGATGAAATTGTAGTTTTGTTTAGATGTAAATTATTTCATGGTCTAAATGGATTTGTTGCAATTAAATGGGAGCCACATTCCACCTTTAAAGTGTATGGGCATTTCATGGATTGGTAGATGGCCGCCCATATGACTAGATTGTTGAACATGTGAATGTTGTATTATAAAATGTTGTTAAATTTTTAGGGCTTGAGAATGGAACCTATATAGATTTCCTTTTTTTAAGACCCTCGTGTATGGGTAGATAAAGCTTATTTTAGTTTCCTTATAAGGGAAGCATGAATGTTTTCCATTGGAACCCTTTCTTTTAGCAATGGATTAGATGATTTTATTTTGATCCTAGTGACTTTTTTTAATATGACATTGTGTTAGGGTTGACACATATTCTTCGTAAGGGGCTAGCCCATGGTAGGTAGAAACCTTAGAACATAAAATAATTTCTAATATTGTCAGTTTCTACCTTTTGGTGTCGTTCACATGGCGATGTCCCAAGTCATACCCCCTTGCTTAAAATTAAACCCTTGTTCAAATGAGTGGTCATATTTTTTCTCCTTTATTATGAGTGTGATCATGAAGTGATGCTCGATTTTAGCTGGTAAGACATGGATTTGGTATGGTGGGCCACTTTGTAGGTCCCATGACACCTGATTTACATTTGTGATGCACAACTTGATATGGCATTTTCATGGTTAATGGTCATATGGGAAAAAACAACGATGGGTGAAATCCCTTGTATGGACCATCTGATACATGAATGCATATGGAAGACAACCTATGGATACTAATCAATATGTATCAGTTTCTTATGAAATCTATGGGTTGTATGTGTCATTATATGCATTAACTATCAATTGTTTAATGTTTCGATGAACTAGTTGAGTTTGGTGCAATCAATGAAACTTTTACTATCAAGTGCAGTTTCAGGTCACCTCCTGAATAGAGTCACCTAGGTGTAAAGAAATCAAATTCAACCTAATTATCAGGATGACTTCTAAAGATTCTTCTATTTTGACACACTGGTAAGTTTGGTTTTGGTCTTCATTCCAATTTTTTAAATGTTTGTGTTATGGCCATTCTGACCAACTACACTTATGACCAGCTGGGGTATCTCTTCTTTTTTATGATTAGGACACTCTTAAGGTGGGGATTGTCACATTAGTTATGTTAAAAACATGACCTTACAAGTAGAAGGAACACACCCCAAGATGACCATTAGATAATTCTCATTCTGAATTAAATGTTTTGAGGCTTGTGAAATTTAAATCATTTCAATTATTTCTTGGAAACATGATGTTGTTGTGCTTGGGGTTTTATGATAACTTTGAGTAACATCATTGTTCATGGGTGGATATGATGGTTAATATTGAACTATCACAGGATTCCTCGGTTTGGTAAAGGCTTGATGATAAATTTATGACAGTGCATTGGGATATAAATCAATTTTTTTCAGGTGTCAACCTATAATGGTTTATTTGTTTTCCTTCTGGTATTTTTTTTAAATCATCCTAGTGTACTCTGGGTTATAGATGAGCTTTTCCCTTATCTTGACATCATCCTTGATGCACAAATAGAGAATCAGTCTTATATTTCACTAAATATTTAAATATTTTGGGTAATATATCTTCGGTTTCACGTTGAACACATTGTTCTTATCAAAGACTTGTTTTTCATGAGTGGCCCATAGATTCACACGTAGTAATTTTATGGATGAACTCTTGTACACCATCCATTTTTCTAACTTAACTACCAGGTCGATATCCCGCAAGGCTCAGTCAATGCTATGATGTGGACATATTGGATTTGTACTAACGTCTCACTCAATAACAGATTATAGACCTCAGTCGATGTTTTTTTTGGTGAATGTGAGATATTGTGGATTAGTTTTTAAAATGTTGTCCATCTAATCCAAGTGGATTCTTTAACGGTCAGTTGTAGTGGCTTGACTAGTTGTCTCTCTTGTTCAATGAAGTTTTCAATGAAGGGCCATTTCTAGCACATCATTAGTGATATGAGTGTGTTTTGTGTTAGCCAGGCCTTTTCATGCAACGCAAGATCCACTTGGGATTTGAGGTCGATTCAGAATTAATTTTTTTTTGTTTGGGAAATGACATGGTAAATGTACCAAGAATGCTTAAGGTTGTGTCTGGTAGGAAATTCGTTACATGGAAGGTGTCTTGGTTTGCAGTTGTCCCCTTCTAATGCTAAGCCCTTTGGTGGGGAGAACCACCAGTTATTTTTTCAAGACATGATGGAACAGCCTTGATTCTAGCTAAATATGAATGGGTAAGTGTCGTTTGGATGTCTCGATTCAAAATTGAGAATTGACTCAGATCTTATTGTCTTAAGTTCCCCTTTCCTAAACAATTCTTGAATTTTTTTTTGGGATTCTGGAGATGAAACATGACTTTTTTTTGAGACTTCATGACCCTTGTAGGTTGGGAGATGGTTTTGTTGTTTTTGAAGGATTCTTGGGGATGAGAAGTTCTATGGTGGGAATTTTGTAATGTCCTGCATTCTTATATGGATAGAAAATCCACGTGATTTAAAAAAATCATTTATTGCATGGTCTGTTTTTAAAACTGTGCTTTGGAATGATATTTTGGAATTTTGAACACATGAATGTAATGAGTTCATTTTTATGAATTTAAAAATAACTAATATCAAATTAAAATGAATGATAAATTAGAAAAATGGATAAAAAATATAAACATGTTTTAGTAAAAATAAAAATAAATATTATTATTATTTATATACTTATAATTATTATCATTTTTATTATTTTTATTAGGTTTATTTTGAGCCCCTAAGGGTCTCCCTCTTCTCTTTTAGTGTGCATCACACCCACTCCACCTTCCTATTATTGTGTGATGTCCCTCCCCCTCGATCTCCCTTTGGTCATCTGATGCTCCTCTTCCTTGGATCCCTTTCTAGTTTTGATTTCTATAATGTTTCCACCATTTCATGGTCTGAATCTCCATGGATAGGGTTTATCCCCCCTCTCCTCTTATTTTTAGTGATTTTGAGTTCTCTCAATACTTGGATTTCCAATCATTCAAAACCCTAGCTTAGGTTTTTATCCGATTTTCAGTTTTCCTCCGTTTTTGGGTTGTGGAAATGGCCTCTTGAGATATGTTAATGCATTTTCTAGAAACCTCTGCCAAAAGTGAGGTGGTTTGGGTTTTTTTGGTTCACTCTCACTGTTTTAGGTAAGGTTTTAAACTTTTTTTTTTGGTTTTGACACCCTTAATTTGAGAATATTTTGATGTTAATGGGTATCGAGGATTTTTTTCATGGTTTGTGTTCAATTTTGGAAGACTCACAGGAACATAACAAGGTATATATATATATATATATATATATATATATATATATATATATATTCTCCATGTTTTTATTACTTCATGGAATGAGGAATATGGGCATTGGTTAAAGGGTATATAGATATACATATATGTGTTTTTGTGTGTGCGCGTGAGTGGATAGCCTCTTGAGATAGAATGATTTGACTTAGTCTTTTTCACGAGGAATGATCACTCTCCTATCCTGTTTAGTTTCAGAATGCTTTAAATTGAATTTAGCTAACTTCTTAATTTTGAATGTTCATATTGAATTGAATTTCGTGAATGAGTGTTTAATTAAGATAATTTTTTATTTTGATAAACAATTCATGGTTTTTTAATAAAATCCCTCCAATTGTGGTTTGTTGTCTATGTAAACTCACAGTGGTATTTTATTTTTATTTTGCTTGTTTAACATTATTGCATTGATTTTTTCCTTATACTTGATGTCATTGTCAGTCATAAAGCACACATTGTGCATGGCCTATTCTATATCCCTAAAGGGGGTTTCCCTATTATCATTAAGATGGTTATTTGAACCAAATAACCCTTTAAGTGTCATTAAACTTTGAAGATGGGATTCCTAAGTATGAAAGTGATGTAACGACAAATTCACCACTAAGTTACTCCCACTGATATTATAAATGTTATTGGCATGTTATAAGGAATTGAATGAATTAAATAGAAAATAACATTTTTAACTTGAAACAAGTTAGGTAATTCCTCGTGTAGTGAATTATGTAAATTTTTATGCCTCCTTTAAAAGGTTTAATTGGGTGGAATGAAAGAAAGATATTTTCTTATTCATAATGACATGTACTTAACATTTGAAATTTCTTAAGGGAAAGTAGTAAAAGTATAATTATAACCAAACTGCCCCTAAGTGATTGATTTTCTATGTATAATGGTATACCCAAGTAGGTAATTTTCCCCTTGACCATTTGACATCCTAAGTTCTTTCTTTCCACTTAAAATACTATCTCCTTATCTCAATAAACTAAATAGAATAATTTGGATGGAATGGGTTGGAGTGGTGGAAAACATTTCAATGTGTTTTTAAATTATGAAGACCTTATTAAAATAAAATGATTTAATATGTTTATTTCAATTTAAGGACTTGTCTTTGATTAAATGGTTTTTCATTATGAATTTATTTTCCAAGAATTACGTGGTTTAATTTGAATTAAATGTGTAGGTTTGAAGAAGCAACCCATTTATTTATATCTTTGTACAAACAATAATTTTATCTTGTTTTATTTATTTTTGTTGATGACATATGGTTAAAGTAATGATAATTTCATGTTACTCCTATTTCATTTCATTGTTATATCTTATTCATTTTTTATAAGCCTCTTGTGTGAACCATTCTGATGTTTATTTCTTATTACCTTGTGACATTTCTTAGATCCTTGGGTTACTATGGTAAACTCTTTATTCCATGATGATGGATAGGATTGTTTTTCTTGTTATCTTAAATAGCTTGTAGAACATGGTTCTTGTTTAATAAAACGATTTATGTACATGATTTTTATGTGATATATGTATTTATGTTTTCCTTGAAATGTTCCTTGGAAAATATGGATCACATGATACAGGCCATGTGAGAACATGGGTTCGGTATTAAGGACTCATGGATGGAATCTCATACATGGTTAGTTACACCACTACACAGTAGGGAAGCAGCATTTTCAGCTAGCTAGGAATGTTCTCCTCGGACCTTTTTATTATACTTTTGGGTGATACTAGTTCCCTAAGTAGAGATTGATTACCAACATGTTAGAAATATGGCTACTATAAGCCTCGGATGATGCTCATTCCCTTACATGGGATACCATTGATGGACTCATGGTTACCATGGCATGAGCAATACATGGACCTTTGAAAGGATCACCTTGGGTGGGCCCAGTGGAATTGAATATTTTGAATGGATTTTCCATATTGATATCTTAGAGATTGGCTCATACTCCACCTATGGATTTGATTGATTTATTTGGTTAAATGTGTGTGATATAATTATTGCTTCTGTTTATATTAGAGAATGATCATTTCAGTTTTCACTCTTTTTTAATTAGCATACATATGTCAGGACATGGAAATTATACCCTATGAATAATCACAATCTTGGGGGTGCACCTCTTTGATTTTCCTTTATTACTTTTCATATTGGTACAAAGAATTTGCTTCCACAGGTACCTCATTTGTAATTTTCAACTTATGACCAAGCAAGTGGTATGGGATGTCTGTCTTTTCGGAACCCAGACCGAGTGGCAATTATTAATTTTTTATCACTCTCCATTTATTTTATATGTCACACTTCTAGATATATATTTCATTTTCATGGTTTTGAAAGACACCATGGGTGACAAACTACTGAGATTTATATCGCACACCCTTCTCAAGAACCCTGCGTACCTTAGTAGACATTGTAATTGTATGATCTTGGTTGAACACTATATTTCTTGTACCTAGGGGTGACGGTCAAAGGACTGATCTAGATCTCAAGATACTCATTGAGATCACCTGTGGGTCCCGTGTCATGACTCCCTTGGCCCGCCTCCAATATTCCTGGGGCAAGTGACTAGCACGAAGTAGTCATATCACTAACATTGGTGGAATTACCTATTTACTTGTATGCACACACACATCTCCAAGACCACAAATAATGAAATGTAAAAAGTAGAAATAAACAAATGCATGCATACCACTATCCCAACCAATAGAGTACTATAAGAAGTAAAGTATAGTAATTTATATTGGGACAGAATACAATCCCATCAAAATAAAGAGTATATAAACTGCAAATTCCAACCATTAAATATAATAATATTTAGAACTATTGCTTGAAGTCATAGAAAAACCACATCATCCTAGAACTCAAAAACCTATGTATGGACTTCGTATGACCTAGAATCCATTAAAAGGTTTCTTGTCTGCAAAATATATGACACATGCAGGAAAATACCATGCATGGGGGAGCATAACAACACTCAGTAGAACACCTCAAACCCAAAAAGAAATATGCAAAGGAAAGTGCAGTTAGCTATAAAAAAGTATATGTCTACAACCCATATAACAATAAAATCTATATATACTCAATAAATGACATTCATTATAGAGGTAAGTCATAACTACCATCTACCAACACTAGGGATTCAGTCTGAAGAATCCAAGAAGCAATCGTCTGGGATAACACATTATTGAGCTCGATGGCATTGATGATTTCTGTTTAATAGTTGTTTCTCATCGAAAACTGTCATGAGAGAGAGCTATACTAAAATACCTGAATAGAGAGATACACTAAAATATTTTAAGAGATAGAGATATGATACAATAGATGAGGATCATATTCAGTGTCATAGGGTGATTCCAACAACTCCATCTGGACTGTCCCAAAAAGTAAAGGATTGAAATCTGGTAGGATTGGTCACATCAATCCCAAGGACTCTTCCTAGGGCCTGACGTTGAATATATAATCCCACACTGGGTGTCTTGGGGGATTCCAATGACTCTATCCAAAAAGTCTAAATAAAGGTATTATACTCCAATGAGTAGGATATGATACTCACCAACCTTTAGAGAAGCGATAAAGGGAATGGACCCCAATGAAACAGTCGCAATATGTAGTGAAAAAGATAATCAGTCCATGTATAAAGGTATACATGGCATGTAGTAGGGTCACATGCTATGTTCTATGACCTTGGGTATTTCTCATGTACAATGACCATCATTATTATAACATGTCTTGTAAAAAGAGAGTACATGTCACTTAGAATGAATTAATCATTATGTCATTCTATCTGGGGTCCACCCATGTACTATAGTCTTGTTCTAGTACATAGTGTCAACCCATGTATCTCTTCCAATGTACCAGTACACAGGGTAGTCTGTGTACTTGGTCTAGGACAAGTCGTATGGTGGGGTACATGTCGTGTGTGCAACCCATGTACCACACCTAATGTCTTTGTATCTCCTATGATAAATGTAGAGTTTCCAGGAAGGTCCTACCTTCTATGTTATAGGGTCACACACCATTTGGATTTTTACTAACTCTTGAAACCTTAGCCACCACTGAGTGGGGTCCACACGCCATGCAATTCTAGGTTGAACACCTTGTTTATCATGATTTCCTAGAAACAGCCTCCTTCCTCTACATGCCTCGGATGATCCTCTAGTGTTTGATCTAATGAAAAATTCACCTAGAAACTAAATATCCAAGGTCATCTCTCCATTTAAACACTAAATCTGTGGGTTTTGTGCCTTCAATCGGCTCCTATGTCCAATTTTGATCACCCATACATAAATCACCCAAAGAAAAATATCTCTTCAATTTCTTCGATTCATTAGAAACCGTAGTTTTTTCACCTCCTCTAGGCCATCATGAGTTCATTTCTTCAATTTGAAATCATTACGCCAAGAGTTAATGGTGCCATGATTAATTTTTCCTAATCCATGTATGAAATAGAATGAAAAGAATATCATGGGAGAAATAAAACACAATAAAAACCATAGGAATGAACCTTGTTCACTTTTCCTTCTTAACATGATCTATTATGTAAGAATGATCATGTGAACAATATCACTTCTCAATAATCAATGCCCTGATAGAAACAAGCAATCATTTCTCATCCCACAATAATGAGAAAATTGCAGGCCAATCTGTTTTTTGGTTGTTCTTTGTTAATAATTAAATCAAAGAAAGGGAATAGATAAATCCAAATAACAACATCCAACATTAGGATTAGATCTTTTGATAAAGTGTTTTGATCATCTATTCCCCACCACTGATGAGATCCATCAAAAAAAGTTTCTGGACCTGATCCCTAGTTTGTCATTATTTTCCATCAAGTGAGTTCTCCATGGTTTTCACCAGATATTCTAGGAAATTAAAGGGTCATGAGCCTAACCCTAGTTACCTTCATAAAATTATAACTTAAAGGAAATGTTTTTTCATCATCGTTAATCAATAAAATAAATTAAATTATTATATTATGTTGTGTTTTTTATTTAAACACCAAAAAATACTTTTCATTGCGGACACACACCTAAAAATGTCATGCCTTGACTTGTGTAAACTCACTACTCTAAAAGAAATGGTGACCTCAAATTTATGATCCAGAAACCCATTTATAATTTATTCCACTTTTTAGGGAAATTTTTCTTTTAAATACTATTTAATATAATCCAGACATTTATTCTTGGCAGATCGGGACTCAGAATCACATGTTATCTCAGTTCTAGGAATCAAACTCCTCCCATATAAAATTTAAAAGTAATATACCGAAAATATGGGACATTACATTCTCCCCACCTCAGTGATTTACATCCCTGAATAGAAAAAAAAGGGGATTCAAAAAGATGCAGGTATTGTGCATTAATCTCAGGCACCCACTCCCATGTTTTCTCTTAGATATTCTCGTACTTCCACAAGACATGCACTAATGTAATCACACACACATGAAGGATCCTCTCCTACTGATCCTCGATATCCACTAGGCACTCAACAAAATTCACTCCATCATCAATGTCTATCTCTCTACATTCGATGACATGTGATGGGTATAAGGCCCCAGCCATAAACCTTACTTAATGTTGAGTTATTACAAGATTACACATTGAGGATCTTTTCAGGTTTAGATTTTTAGAGAATTAGATCATAAAACTTTCATTACATTCCACATTTAAACAAAGTGGTTACATAAAGATAGTATTCATTTTTTCCCATCAATGAAAACATATTTAAAATAAAACATGGATTCTCTCATGACACTTCTTTGACACTATCATCATATCAGGTACCTTTCCCTTGACCTGTGAAAAACATTTCAAAAAACATGGAATGAGCATAAAAAGCTCAGTAAGGGTTATAGAAAATATAGAAAGGAAACATGAGTACATGTATACATAAGAATGAAATCATACTTTACCCATAAAACATAAGCACTTTAACATACCCCATAAAATCATGAATAAATCATAGAAATCATAATACATAAAGGTAACTTGAGGCATTCATAACATTCTTACGTAGGGAGTAACCCTCTTGGTTACGTTTGGAATACCCACCACAGTATATTCCCTAAATCTTTTCAGAGATACCTTAATGTTTCACTCCTTCGCATTACCCAATGCATTGGAGAGCTATACCGAGCTCACCCACCCTTAGTTTTTCATGGAACCACCCGTTTTCATAACAATGACCAAGAACCATAACATAAACGTATCACATAAAACATGCCTAAAGGAAACATAACATTTCCACATTTAAATCACAATATAAAATTTTAGTATATTGAAATAATGAATCCATTCAAAAAGAAACCATTTCCAAAACCATTTAAAACATTTAATAAAGATATTTTTGAATCAAAGTGTCCCATACCACCTTGAAGCTTTTAAAAATTTAAACCATTTATATCCATATAAATAAATCCTTAAAACCACTTTGAAAACATGGATATTAATAAGAAAAAATAATTAAAACATTTAAATCGATATTTTGGTTAAAGGGGTTCTACCAAAATTAAAGACACTTGAATACAATAATTGAGGAATAACATTTAGTCAGAACTTTATAATATCATGAGAATAAATGGATTCATGATATAATATTCCAAAGGACAGTATATACACCATATAAGAGTGAATTGGTGCATAACAACAAAGAAGTCTCAACAGAAATGTCAAATGTGGTGAATTCCCTTATAAAGAAAGTATCCTTAAATTAAGGATAATTCAATCTCAAAATTATGTGTGAAAAATATAAATACAAAAAATATAAGTATATATTAAGTGTAAAACAAGAAAAAGGTCATTCAAACATATTCAAAAGATTACATATTCAATAACTACATGTTTAACCCAAAGAAATCGAAATTGGGTTGAAAAGTTCCCTTGGTAAAATTCGACAGCCTAACGGCATCACTTCAAAATTAAGAAAATGAGTTGATGAGAGATAAAAAGGGCATATCATCACTTGTACATAAAATTTACATCCATAAGGATATAAAAGAACATATCCCAACATAATAGTATGTGAATTAAGAAGACATAACAAAAGAAGTCTTTTAAAAAGAGGAGGGTGAAAGGTCCCCTTACCGAGTTGGGTAACTTTCGAAACGTACACCCCATGGAAGATGGGTCATACAATGAAGATTTGAATACCCATAAATGAAATTATACTACAAAAAGTGTATAATAATGGGAAGTACATACACCAATAAAAGGAAATTGTGGCAAATGTATCATAAATCTCACGGGAATAAAAGTGAGATGAAAAATCCCTTACGAAAACTCGGCAGCCTAACGACGCCACTTAAGACTTCCAAAATGGATTGATGAGAGGAAATAGGGTCTCTCATCATATTAACATAAATTTTACAGAAATAGGAATATAAAATAACATCCCCCAACATAACAAAGAGGAGATTAAAAGAAGTGACATAAAAGAGAGTACTTAAAAAGAAAGAGAGAGGTTGGATCTCCTACGAAAAATTCGGCAGCCTAACGGCGCCACTCAAAACTTCCAAAATGGATTGATGAGAGAGAATAGGGTCTCTCATCATATGAACATAAAAATTAAAGTAAGATTAATATAAAAGAATATCCCAATAACAAGAAAGATGAGCTTTAAAATGAATGACATAAAATAGTGTACTAAGAAAGAGAGGTGTAGGATCCCTTACCTCAAGTCCAACTTGTCTTGTTCATTTCTTTATATTCCTGAATAATAAACTTTGTTCAATTTATAATTTCTAAAGGACCTCCTATAAATATTATTATTCAGTTCATATCACATATTTTAATGTTATAATAATTGTTTAATAATATGAGTTCATAGCAGACGGTTTTGTCGATGTTTGGTACATGAGTCAAAAATTGAACTTGTTGGAAAATAATTTTCCATGTAGTTATAGGTATCATATCCTGAATAGTATTTATGTTTTAAATATCATATATATCCAGTATATATTCATTTTATACTATTCCATAGCATTTGGAGATAATAATTAAAAGCACTGTTCATGGAGACGGTAGGTCGTACGTACGCATAAACGCTACTTTCATTTTTTTGTCATATTAATGGAATTAAAACAAAATGATAGAGATATATATATGTTATAATTAAAGAATGATATACATAATTTAGATTTAATATATTACATATATATCCATTATATATATGTACTTATAATAGTACATAACATTTTGAGATAAGAAATGAAATGTACCGTTCATGGAGACGGTAAGCCGTACGTACGCATGAATGCTACTTCCATTTATATTTCATATTTAATGGAATTAAAACATAATGATACATAATAGTATTTTAATTCCAGTATGGTATCATATATATTATCATTAAATATATATCCTTTATACGTACCACATATGGTATTAACGAATCAAATCACTTTGAGGGGGCGGTAGTCCGCACTTCCTTAAATGAAGATATCACGTTTACCCATAATGGAAAACATAAAGGTATTCCATAAATAAAAAATACAGAATCTTAAGTAAAACATAAACATATCATATATCATATATAAATATACTGTCATCTTGATGGCCACGTTTGAAGGTGTTAAAAGAATGTTGAACAATCATCGTTTCGGGAGGTAGAAATTCGCCATCCACGGAAACAGTATGTTCTTTAACCATTATATGTAGGTGTGTGTAAGTTTAGATCGAATACTTCTTATAGAAACATCCTATTATATTGAAGATACTGGGGTTGTTACAAAAGAAATGAATAAAAAGAGTTTAGGGGGGTGGAGAAGCAAAATAAAACAAAAGGACTCAAGTCAAGACATTACCTTAAAATCGGGTAACTCTTTTTGATTTGAGCTCAAAGGCTTCCTTGAAAAGACTTCTGACCAAAGTTAGGCTTCTTGGAGTAAGAGAGGGATGTGGAGAGGAAAAATGGGCAGTGTTTGGCCGAGTCAAAGGCTTTGGATGTGTGGGTAAGGAGGTAGAGGTGGGGGCCTTTTATAAGAGGAGAGGAGGGGCACTCTTGGAAAGTAAAGAAATGTTACTATATTTTAGAATGTGTTTCGGATTTTAATGGTCCCACATTGATTTTTTTCGGGGATAAGGTGATAAGGGTTCGAAGTACATTCATCCAATAGGTTTTTTACATGTGTAGGTCTTAGATTTTACATTATCTATCCATTTTATTTAAATCGTTAAATAATGAGGTCATCGCTGCATCATCATTATGTCATAAATAATTAAATTTATTTAATGTCTAAAAATTATAAAAGAAATACTATGATGTAGGAAATCTTTTTATTTTTCCAATGACTATTTGTAGTAAAAAATTTGACTTGTATAACCCCATTTAAAAATTGTTTTAGTAAAACAACTCATGTTTGTGTCATTTTAATTTTAACATTAAATAAAAAGGTATTTATGGCATTTTCGAACCAAAGTGGCTCCATGGGGTCCCCAAGTTGACCCATGGACTTTCATGGTCGAACATGACTCATCCAATGAGGGTAGGATATTTTTATAGGTAATTTCATATTATTAAAACATTATTTTACCTTAAACTACACTAATTACCTCTAATCGCGATTAAAACTTAATAAGTTACTATTCACCAAAAAAATTATTTTAATCCCATTGACCCACATTTTACTTCTTAATGACAACCGTGTATGTTGGATTTTTGAAATTCAAAACACATGGTGTGAAAATTTCATTTAAACGGAATATCAGTTTTTATAAGTACCACTTAGTGCTTTCACTATTCATCAAAAATTGATGTTTTTCAGAAAATTACCAAAAATTCACCCTAAGATATATTTGATATTTTGAATTAAAAAATTATGTATATTTTACAAAATTCATAACATATATGTTAAATTAATTAATTTAATAATTAATTTCCGCTGTTAGAACAAATAGCGTGTTTTTATGAAACAATATATATCAAAAGATTAACACTAGTTTAAGTCAAATTTCAAAGTGAAATTAATTCCAATGACCACTATTTGATTAAATGGTAAAAATATATTCTAATTTCACTTTAAAACCAATTCAAAATATAATCTAATCAAATAAATAAATTATATTAAAAAGTAGTTTTGAATTAAAATACAACATTTTTCACTATTCATTAAAAATTGATCTTTTTCGGAAAAATACCAAAAATTTACAAAGTAAATTTTGATGTCCCGATTCAAAAGAATAATTTTATTTTGTCAAATATAACACATAAAATTTTCAAAAAGTGGATTTAAAAGAGGTTCGCCATCAAAAGGCAGTTAATCGACCTTTTAAAGAATATTATAATGTTTATGCTTAAAATTGGATTCATTCGCATTTTTAATCCTATAACATTTATTGTAAAAAGTAAAAATATTTCACAAACATATATAATCATTTTTTATTTAGTTCTATTCATTCTCACAATCACAACAGCTAGGCTTTAACTACCATAATATAATTTTATTATTAGAGTGCAACGTAAGATTCCCAAGAAACTCGTTGTTGCGTATTGGGTACGCCATTGAGTATAGCGTCCCCTTTAGAGTAATATTAATATTTTATTCACAAATATGAATAATATGAAAATGTCATATTCTTTATTTACCTGGGGTGTTACATCCTTCCCCCCCTTTTGGGAATTGTGTCCTCGCAATTTTTAAAATTGGGCTTGGAAACTTCATTGAAAATCCCACATCGGAACAAGAGTCAGTAAAACAATCACTTTAAAATAAAGCAAGATAAGTACAAAGGTCACCCGAGTTAACCCATACTAGGATTCCAAGTATGAAAATATGGACATGGAGGAAAAAATAAAGGGTTATTTTCTGATGGAGAGTGATAGTAAACATGTCTTGGAGAAAGTTAACCATAAGAGAATCACAAACTTGTGATGGGTTAAATGGTATTTGATTCCCCAGTAGGAAAAGTTAACTGACAACATTTTTGTTTTAAGTTACTCTTAATTGTGAAATTTATTTTTTATCTTAAGGAAACATAATTACTTGTCATGTTGACTTTCAACTTTTACTAGATTTCTTACACAAACTCATATTTCTCCAGAAGATGGGTATTTAGGAAGACTTGTTCGCATTAAGAGTACTATAAACAATTTCTAGAGAATCACCTAATCCACAAAAGAGAACTATATATTTCCCATGTCTTTAGACAAAATCCAAAACCAAAACCAAAATGGTTAGTACAAGATCAGATAATCCAGAAAAGGATAACCCTTTATAAAAAGAAAATCTATTCTTAATCTCCAAAATTTGTCTAACAATACCCAAAGTTCAACGAGGACCATCCGATAAACAATTTGTCCCTAAAATTAATAAAAGTAAACCAAAATAATATTGAAACCCAATTATTTGAAGGATTTAATCACATAGTCTTCCAAGTTACAAATTAACTTTTATCTCCAAATAACATCAGTTGCTCTTCAATTCTCATATTGAAAAGAAATTAACCTAATCACATATCCTCCATGATAGGTTAATCATTTCCATAGATAACCCAAAATAAAAATACTCTTGATTAAAATCATCTAACTAAAAAGAATTAGTCAAACTAACTAGGGACTTCACGTAGTCTAGTGGTAGGCGATAAATACCAGTCACACTTTGGTTGTGGGTTCGATTCCCGCAGCTTTGTCCAACGCGACGGGTTGTCACACGGTCTACATGTTGTCCTTTTTCCAAAACTATATAATTAATAAAACATTCCCCAAAACGAGATAAAATCTTCAAAAATAATCATAACATATTTTAACCCCAAGTTTATCTCATGCATTTCATTTTCCATTATAACATATAATAACCCATAATTACCTCAAAAGTAAGGAACATATAAACCCTAATGGTTACATTTATAATTATTACCTGAACTTCCACATTGATTGGTCATCTTGTACATGATGCATTACAGAACATACAAAGGTTCCAGTGGTTGATCATGAATCCTTGATAGTTGGTTTAGAACAACCACGAGTTTCCTCATTGAATCCCCCGTTTCATCCAGTCTCTTAATCAGAGAACCACCACAGTTTCCTTCAAACCTATTGTCACTTTGGTTCCTGCTAGATCCATCCATTCACTAAAAACAGAAATGTCAGTGTGAGTATATCAACAAAACCATCATTTACTAATGAGGAAGATATACATACTCATTCACTTTATATAAAAACTATGACTCTTTCTGAAATCTTAACCATTATGGTAATGTCACTTATGCTTAAAGAATACCCTAACCTCTAAAGTTATCTAAACCGACCTCTGATACCAACTATAAGGCCCCATCCTTAAACCATACTTAATTTTGATTTATTACAATATTACACATTGAGGATCTTTTCAGGTTTAGAGTTTTAGAGAATTAGATCATAAAACATTCATTACATTCCACATTTAAACAAAGTGGTTACATAAAGATAGTATTCATTTTTTCCCATCAACGAAAACATATTTAAAATAAAACATGGATTCTTTCTTGACACTTCCTTGACACTATCATCATATCATGTACCATTCCCTTGACATGTGAAAAACATTTCAAAAAATTTGGATGAACATAAAAAGCTCAGTAAGGGTTATAGAAAATATGGAAAGGAAACATGAGTACATGTATACATAAGAATCAAATCATACTTTACCCATAATACATAAGCACTTTAACATACCTCATAAAATCATAAATAAATCATAGAAATCATAAGACATAAAGGTAACTTTAGGCATTCATAACATTATTACGTAGGGAGTAACCCTCTTAGTTACGTTTGGAATACCCACCACAGTATATTCCCTAAATCTCTTCAGAGAAACCTTAATGTTTCACTCCTTCGCGTTACCCAATGCATTGGAGAGCTATATCGGGCTCACCCGCCCTTAGTTTATCACGGAACCACCCATTTTCATAATAATGCCCAAGAACCATAAAATAAACGTATCACATAAAACATGCATAAAGGAAACATAACATTTCCACATTTCAATCACATTATAAAGTTTTAGTATATTGAAATAATGAATCCATTCAAAAAGAAACCATTTCCAAAACCATTTAAAACATTTAATAAAGAGATTTTTGAACCAAAGTGTCCCATACCACCATGAAGCTTTTAAAATTTTAAACCATTAATATCCATATAAATAAATCCTTAAAACCACTTTGAAATCATGGATATTAATAAGAACAAATAATTAAAACATTTAAAGCGATATTTTGGTTAAAGGGGTTCTACCAAAATTAAAGACACTTGAATTCAATAATTGAGGAATAACATTAAGTCAGAACTTTATAATATCATGAGAATAAATGGATTCATGATATAATATTCCAAAGGACAGTATTTACACCATATAAGAGTGAATTGGTGCATAACAACAAATAATTCTCAATAGAAATGTCAAATGTGATGAATTCCCTTATAAAGAAGGTATCCTTAAATTAAGGATAATTCAATCTCAAAATTATGTGCGACAAATATAAATACACCCAATATAAGTGGATACTAAGTGTAAAACAATAAAATTCTATTAAAACATATTCAAAAGATGACATATTCAATAACTACAAGTTGAACCCAAAGAAGTTGAAATTGGGTTAAAAAGTTCCCTTGGTAAAATTCGACAGCCTAACGGCATCACTTCAAAATTCAGAAAATGAGTTGATGAGAGATAAAAAGGGCATCTCATCACTTGGACATAAAATTTACATCAATAAGGATATAAAATAACATATCCCAACATAATAGTATATGAATTAAAATACATAACAAAATAAGTCTTTTAAAAAGAGGAGGGTGAAAGGTCCCCTTACCGAGTTGGGTAACTTTCGAAACGTACACCCCATGGAAGAAGGGTTATAAAATGAAGATGTGAATTCCCATAAATGAAATTATACTACACAGAGTGTATAATAATGGGTAGTACATACACCTCTCAATGGAAATTGTGGAAAATGTAGCATAAATCTCATGGGAATAAAAGTGAGATGAAAAATCACTTACGAAAACTCGGCAGCCTAACGGCGCCACTTAAGACTTCCAAAATGGTTTGATGAGAGGAAATAGTGTCTCTAATCATATTAAAATAAATTTTACAGAAATAGGAATATAAAATAACATCCCCCAACATAAAAAAGAGGAGCTTAAAAGAAGTGACATAAAGAAGAGTACTTAAAAAGAAAGAGAGAGGTTGGATCTCCTACGAAAAATTCGGCAGCCTAACGGCGCCACTCAAAACTTCCAAAATGGATTAATGAGAGAGAATAGGGTCTATAATCATATGAACATAAAAATTAAAGTAAGAGTAATATAAAATTATATCCCAGTAACAAGAAATATGAGCTTTAAAAGGAATGACATAAAAGAGTGTACTTAAAAAGAAAGTGAGGTATAGGATCCCTTACCTCAAGTCCTACTTGTCTTGTTCGTTTCATTATATTACTAAATTATAAACTTTGGTCAATTTATAATTTCTTAAGGACCTCCTATAAATATTATTATTCAGTTCATATAACATATTTTAATGTTATAATAATTGTTTAATAATATGAGTTCATATCAGACGTTTTTGTCGAGGTTTGGTACATGAGTCAAAAATTGAACTTGTTGGAAAATAATTTTCCATGTAGTTATAGGTACATCATATCAAGAATAGTATTTCTGTTTTAAATATCATATATATCCATTACATATTCATTTTATACTATTCCATAGTATTTGGAGATTTTAATTAAAAGCACCGTTCATGGAGATGGTAGGCCGTACGTACGCATGAACGCTACTTTCATTTTTTTGTCATATTAATGGAATTAAAACAAAATGAGATATATATATATATATATATATATATATATATTTTATAATTCCAGAATGATATCCATAATTTAGATGTAATATATTACATATATATCCATTATATATATGTACTTATAATAGTACATAACATTTTGAGATAAGAAATGAAATATACCGTTCATGGAGACAGTAAGCTGTACGTACGCATGAACGCTACTTCCATTTATATTTCATATTTAATGGAATTAAAACATAATGATACATAATAGTATTTTAATTCCAGTATGGTATCATATATAATATCATCAAATATATATCCTTTATGCGTACCACATATTGTATTAACAAATCAAATCACTTTGAGTGGGCGGTAGTCCGCACTTCATTAAAAGAAGATATCACATTTACCCATAATGGAAACCATAAAGGTATGTCATAAATGAATAATAAAGAATCTTATGTAAAACATAAACATATTATATATCATATATAAATATATTGTCATCTTAATGTCCACCTTTGAAGGTGTTAAAAGAATGTTGAACAATCATCGTTTCGGGAGGCAGAAATTCGCCATCCACGGAAACAGTATGTTCTTTAACCATTAGATGTAGGTGTGTGTAAGTTTATCTTGAATCCTTATTATAAAAACATCCTAGTATATTTAAGATACTGGATTTTTAACAAAATAAATGAATAAAAAGAGTTTAGGGGGGTGGAGAAGCAAAATAAAACAAAAGGACTCAAGTGAATACATTACCTTAAAATCGGGTAACTCTTTTTGCTTTGAGCTCAAAGGCCTCCTTGGGAAGACTTCTAACCATATTGATGCATCTAGGAGTAATATAGGGATGTGGAGAGGCAAAATGGGCATGGGTTGGCCGAGCCAAAGGCTTTGGAAGTGTGGGTAAGGAGGTAGAGGTGGGGGCCTTTTATAAGAGGAGAGGAGGTGTTCTCTTGGAAAGTAAAAAACTGTTCCTTTATTTTAGAATGGGTTTCGTATTTTAATGGTCCCACATTGATGTTTTTAGAGGATAAGGTGATAAGGGTTCGAAATCCACCCATCCAATAGGTTTTTTACATGTGTAGGTCTTAGATTTTACATTATCATTCCATTTTATTTAAATCGTTAAATAATGAGGTCATCGCTGCATCATCATGATGTCTAAAATAATTTAACTTATTTAATGTATAAAAATTATAAAAAAAATACTATGATTTATTAAATCTTTTTATATTTAAAATTACTATTTATAGTCAAAAATCTGACTTGTATAACCCCATTTAAAATTTGTTTTAGTAAAAAGACTCATGTTTGTGTCATTTTAATTTTAACATTAAATAAAAAGGTATTTATGTCATTTTCCAACCAAAGTGGCTCCATGGGGTCCCCAAGTTGACCCATGGATTTTCTTGGTCGTCCATGACTCATCCAATGACGGTACGAAATGTGTCTAGGTCATTTCGTATTATTAAAATATTATTTTTAACTTAAACTACACTAATTACCTCTAATCACGATTAAAACTTAATAAGTTACTATTCACCAAAAAAAAATTATTTTAATCTCATTGAACCACATTTTACTTCTTAATTACAACCGTATATGTCGGACTTTTTATATTCAAAACAAAAAGGTGGCAAAATTTCATTTAAACGGAAAATCAGTTTTTATAAGTACCACTTAGTGGTTTCACTTTTCATCAAAAATTGAAGTTTTTCATAAAATTACCAAAAATTCACCCTAAGATATATTTGATATTCCGAATTCAAAAATGATTTTTATTTTACAAAATTCATAACATATATGTTAAATTAATTAATTTAATAATTAATTCCTGCTATCAGAACAAATAGCGTGTTTTTATGAAACAATATATATCAAAAGATTAACAATAGTTTTAGTCAAATTTCAAAGTGAAATTAATTCCAATGACCACTATTTGATTAAATGGTAAAAATATATTCTAATTTCACTTTAAAACCAATTCAAAATATAATCTAATAATATAAATAAATTATATTAAAAAGTGTTTTTGAATTAAAATACAACATTTTTCACTATTCATTAAAAATTGAACTTTTTCGGAAAAATACCAAAAAATTTACACAAAGTAAATTTTGATGTCCCGATTCTAAAGAATAATTTTATTTTGTCAAATATTACACATAAAATTTTCAAAAAGTTGATTTAAAAGAGGTTCTCCATCAAAAGGTGGTTAATCGACCTTTTAAAGAATATTAGAATGTTTACACTTAAAATTGGATTCATTCGCTTTTTTAATCCTCTATCATTTATTGTAAAAAGTAACAATATTTGAAAAACATATATAATAATTTTGTAGTTAGTTCTATTCATTCCCGCCATCAAAACAGCTAGGCGTTAACTACCATAATATTATTTTATTATTAGAGTGCAACATAAGATTCCCAAGAAACTCGTTGTTGTGTATTGGGTATGCCATCGAGCATAGTGTCCCCTTTAGAGTAATATTAATATTTTATTCACAAGTATGGATAAATATGAAAATTTCATATTCTTTATTTACCTGGGGTGTTACAATGGGTCATGAACGTACATCCTCAGTTGTGACATATGAGAGACATTATATACCCGATCCAACAACAGTGGTAGATCTAAGAGGTATGCCACCACGAAAACTCAACATAGTATCTGAAAAGGGATGATAATACTCAGAGATATCTTATTCCCTGAAGAAATATTCATAATACCAGTCAAGGATAAAGATGAAGGAATACATTGTCCACTTCTATGAAATCCAATAGACTCTTTGAACTGTCAGCAAAATTCTTTTGACAGCTTTGGGCAGTCTCCATCTACTCCTAGATAATCTGCACGCTCTCTGTGGTAACTCACACCAACTCCAGTCCTATAAGTGTCAAATCTCATGGGTCATTCCAACCAATTGGTGTCCTGTACGTTCACCCATACAAAGTCTCGAATGGTTTCAAACAAATGGTTGAACAATAGCTTTTTTTGTATGCAAACCTCAATAGTGGTAGGTAATCCTTCCAACTACGATCGATGTCCAACATGAAAGTGTGCATCATGTCCTCCTGGACCAGAATGGTCCTCTCTGTTTGTTCATCCTTCTTAGGGTGAAATGTTGTAGTCTAGTTTAACTAGGTCCCAAACACCTCATGTTATCCCATCCACAACTGGGATGTGAAACAAGAACCATGATCTTAAACTATTTTTTATGGAACTCCATTGATTCAAAATATCTCTTGAATTTAGAGGCATCTCATGATCTCTTCTAAACTCTACTATTGGATATCTAGGAATTAGAATGACTTTGTGAGTTAGTCAATGATCACCCAGATGACATCGTGTCCCCTAGACTTATATGGTGAACCTGTCCCAAATTCCATTGATATCTTATCCTACATACATTCTAGTTCCTCAAGGGGATTATCTAAACCCACTAGAACTGGGTTCTAAACCATATTTTCTTGAAAAGTAAGACACTGAGAACGAAAATATGTCTATTTCTTCTTTATCACTGGCCACTAAGCTGACGTCAAGTGTCCTGGTAAATTGTGTCCACATCTGGGGGTACCGTAAAAGGGGATGTACGAAGCTTCCTTATAACCACCTCATATAACACCATTGGTAATACTAGGAACCCTATAAAAGAGTGTGTGTTATCTCCACCTTTAGAATATTCATCAAGAGATTTAATTATGGATATCAAAACATGCAGAGTCTCATAGATGGTATTCCTAACATATGCCTCCCAGGATCATTGTAATGGTGCAGGGGTAATAGCCATGAATTGGATGTAGGTTTCTGTATCTCCATCCACAAATGTTAATTTTAACGAGGCTAACTACTCTGACACCTCATTCATAAAATTTGAACTAGATCTCCTACTGATAAAATCTACAAACACATTCCCCATCATCGTAGTATAAACAATCTCAAATTCATAGTCCTGGAAGAACCCTAGATGTAACCTCTATCCCAAGTTCATATCCATTTGAGAGAAGATACACTTGAGACTCTTGTGATCAATGTATATGATAAACCACTCCCCCGGTAGGTAGTGTCACCACATATTCAATGAGAATACTACTGCTACTAATTCAAGAATATGAGTCATGTAGTTGTGCTCAAGTGGACTCAACCGAACTAAACCATAGGAAATCATTTCATGCCTCTTAATCAGGACACAACCAATCTGAATTCCCGATGTATCATAGAGTACTCCATACATAACACCTTCATCTAGGAAACCCCTGATTTGAGAACATTCCATACTCTACCTCATCTCCAAAAATCATTGACCTAAGGTCAACATTTGAGAACAATCGTGACCCTCTAAACTGATCAAAGGGGTTATCTATCCTTGTTAGTCGATACTCTCTCTTAATGTAACCTGGTTAAAGCACCGGTAATCTACACACAACCTCAAGCACATGTATTCCTTGTTGGCAAACAAAATTGTGTCCCTCATGGTGAAACAATGGGTCTCATGAATCCCTTCCTCTTTTAGTCCTCCAACACCTCCCTTAGCTCACGATACTCTATGGGCGTCATATGATATGTATGGTGCAGATTTCAGGGTTTTACCAGGGTGTAAATCAATGTATATGTATATATCTCGATGGGGAGGTAATAAGGGAACATCTTTAAGGAAGACATACTAATAATTTTCCACTACTGTTGGGAACTAGAAACTCATAAAATCCATTGTACCAAGGGTCGGGATAACCAACTGATGAGTAATAATATTCACCCTTCTATGAATGGGTCCATTATTTTCTTCTGGGGATTCATTTTCACAAAAAAATTAAAACCTTATTCCATCGTTGTTGATAAACTGCATCCTTCACCTAAAACAGTAAATTTGGGCATGAAATGTGGATAACCTATCTATACTAGGAATGATACCATAAGGCCGCAATGATACCACCAAGAAGTTCCAACCATAACCCTCACCTCCATGGGTCAGTTCACAATGTCAGCATAGATGTGTGATCACTAAGCGTTCTCTAATAGGTTTCTTGAAGCCTAAGGGTCAAGTCAATGGTTTAAATGGAATCTGTAGGACTCGAAAAAGATATGTGGTGAGAAAGTAATGACTAGAACCTATTTATGTTAGTACTTAATCGAAATTAGAAAATATATAGATTATACCATGAATCATTCTTGGAGCCCCTGGTTCATATACCTTGACTGCATGTTGTTATCCCCACCCATGTCCTCCAGCTCCCTAGACCTTGTGCGGACTACATGGGGGTGCTGGTGGTAATAATTCAAAATTTCAACCACATATTTCTACATTCCGAGCTCCTCTAACATTTCTTCCACCCTACGGATCTGTCTACTCCTCTCATTGTCTCTGCCTTAATGGTAAATCAACTATCTCTCTGTCAGTAGCACGACGGTTCACATAATCTCATGTGAGATTTCCTTTTCCATAACATGATTAACAGTTACGTTATTTAGAAAAAATGGAACCTCCATGTGAGCCCTAAACTATAGATCCTCTATCTTGGGCCTCCTCTTCAAGCATCTCATATGTCTAGGTCATTGAGATCAACATCGAATCATTGGTGACAAGGTCTATGACCGTACTTCCCCACAACTCATTACCTCCCACTATATCTACTCATCCATGGAACTCTCAACTACCAAGGCTTAGTCTAGAACCCCAGCATAGGTAGGAATGAAAAATGGGGTAAAAAAATATTGTATGTCTCTAAAAAAACCTTGCACAAAGGTTTGATCCCTATAGTACTGATCGTGTATCATATACATAGAGTATCTAGAGGGGTCGGTATGTCTCAATTACAACTCAAATACTAATATCTCGTCCTGTCAAAGCTGTAGAAGCTCTTGTATTTTGATAACCCATTTCCATAAAGGATCTAAAATTATAACCACAAAAGAGTCATATTTTCATAAGATTGGATAACTAAACTCCACCATCATCATACTAAAGTGTAGAAAACACTCACCGCTAGGACAACCATCTAATCTCCTAACATCTTTACTACATGAAAAAATTGGTCAACAACTCATGAGAGTCCCCATCGACATATGTATTGGACTCAACTTGTATCCTAAGGTCTCTCTGCTTCTAAAAATCAGGAAGTGTGCTCAGTATGCTCTCTTCATCTACTGATATTTTGAGTACCATGTGCTGCTCTATAGGTGCTGATATTGAAGATACACCACCAGATGTAACATCTTAGGATCTAGTCCCTATATCACATCCATGTCAGTGAGGGGATCATAATCATGATCAAGTGGTTGAATCCTAGCAAGTATGTGTCATAGAGTCATCTTATAAGGCAAGATGTACCACTATTAAGGAGTATATCCAGAGAACTGAATCAAAAAGGACATGGAAACCACAACCCATTTCTATGTGATGCATGTACAATTATTTCCCATGAAGCCAGTGTTCTCATGTGCCGAGATGGAAAGCAGGTTATCAGAGTCCAGGTTTATGGATATGTTATCTCTCGCACCAACACTGGAGTCCCTAGAATAAAAGCCAAAATGAAAACACATAACAGAGTTTCCCCAATCCAATCTCATAGACTCCTAGTCCTGAAGTAGAATTGACCAGCTATGATACCACTATGTCATGACTCATCCCATTGGGGGCCATACTGTGACTCCCTAGGCATGCCTCCAATAGTACAGGGGCTAGTGACTAGCACCATGTAGGCATATCTCTAAAATGGGAGGCATTTTCATTGTACCTATATGCACGCACACATCTCTAATCACATTAATGCAGAAATGTAAAAACTATTAAGAAAAAAATTCATTCATACCACTATCCCAACCAACATTGCATGATAAGAAGTAATGTGTTGTAATATAAACATGGCCAGAATAGAATCCCACCAAAATAAAGAGTCTATGAACTACAAAGTAAAACAGATAAACAAAATTGTTACTGGGAAAACTACTCGAAGTCGTAGGAACACCTCGACCTTCCTTAACTCACAAAGCTCTGTCTGGTCGAGGTCTACCCCAGACTCTATCAAATTGTTTCTCATCTACATAAGACATGAAAGGTATGGTAAAATCCCATGCAAGGGTGAGTATAACAATACTTGGTAGGACACCCCAAAACTATAAAGAAAAAAAAAAGAAAGTAAAGTCATATTACCAAAGTATATATCTACTGCACATATAATAAAAAAAATACATATATACTCCTTCTATGAAACATAGTCTAGAGGTAATTGACAACTACCATATATCAATACTATGTATTTAATCTGAATATTCCATGAAGCACTCAACTGGGAGAACAGACTCTTGAGTTTGATAGCACTGGTAAGATCCGTCCGAGCGATGCTGATCATCGATAAAATTCACGGGAGGGGGATGTGATGAATGATATAAACATAGATATACGATGAAATATATTAAGAGAGATATATATATATATATACGATGAAAAATATGAGGATCACATCCAGGGCCATGGGGTGATATCAACTACTCTATATTGATTATCCCGCAAAGTAGACGATCGACATATGGAAGGATTGGTCACGTCAATATTAAGGAATCTACCTAGAGAATGAAGATGAATAGAGGATCCTACATTGGGCCTCTTGATGGATTCCAACGAATCTATCTAGGGTGTCCAACTGATCGGATAATGCACCTATGAGTCAGAAATGATACCCACCATATTTCAGGGATGAGATAAAGGGAACGAAACCTAACAAACTTGTCCAATATATGGTGGAAAAGATATTAATCCATGTATAATGGTATACACTATTTGTAGTGGTATCACACACCATGTTCTGTGACCTAGTGTAATACCTGTGTTTAATGGCTTGTGTCATTAGAACATGTCATGTAAAAAGAGAGTACAAATCATGTAGAATGACATACACATCGTTCCATTCCATCTGGGGTCCGCCTGTGTATTATGTTTCTATTACAGTACATTTTATCAACCCGTGTAGCTCTACCTATGTGGCAATACACGGGGTAGTCTGTGTACTTGGCCTAGACCAAGTCATGTGCTGGGGTACACACCATCCAGGAAACCCGTGTACTCCACCTCATGTCCATGTATATCTTGAGATACATGATGAGTCACTGGGAAGGGCCTACACACCATGTAATAAGGTCACATATAGTGAGGGTTTTAACCAAATTCTAAAACCCTAGTTTCTATTGAGTGGGGGCTAGACACTTTGTAACCCCAGGAGACACGCGGTGTTGATCCCAATTTTCCAAAAACTATCTATTTCCTCTGTATTCCCCATTCAATCATTCGGTGTTCGATATAATTCTCCATTCAACTAAAAATAGGATATACAAGGTCATATCTCCATTTCAACACCGAATCTGTGGGTTCCAGTGCTTCAATTGGCTCAGAAATCTAATTCTGGTCACCCGTATATAAATCGCCTAAAGATTGATATCTTCTAAATCACATCAATTTGCCCATATCCATCATCTTTTCCACCTACTCTAGGTCATTATGAGTTCAGATATTCAATTTTTTATTGTTATGCAAAGATTTTATGGTGAAACGATCATTTCATTATAAACCATGAAGAACAAAGAGCCTAAAGAATATCAAGGGAGAAGAAATCATAATGAATAACCCAAGGAACAAACCTTGGCTATTTGTTTATAGCCTTAATCCATTCTATATGAATGATTAAGAAAGAAAAAACAATTCTCAACAATCAATGCCCTGATAAAAACCCAAAATCCTAGCATGTTCCATACAAATGAGTGAACCGTAGATCAACATATTTGTTTGTTATTCGATGTTCGTCATTGAATCTAATAATGGGGATAGTGAAAACCAAATAAGAATATCCTACCTCATGGTCGGATTGTTCGCTAAAGAGGTTTGATCGTTGCATCACTTCCATTAGTGAGATACATCAAAATGAAATTTTTTGATCTCTGTCTAAGGTCCATCTTCATTTACCATCGAGAGAGTTCTCAAAGGTTCTCTATAAAACCTCTAAGAAATTGAAATGTTAAGATCCTAACAATGGGTCCCTACTTTAAAGGAAATATTAAAATGAACATTGATATGTCACTAAAAATTGTTAAAATAAAATAAATTCTTATGTTATTTTATTTATTAAAATACCAAAACATCTTTTCACAGCCGACCCGCACCGGCTGATGTTTACCATTGTCTAGGGTGAACTCACTACTCTGAACGCAATGGTGCCCTTAGATTTCTTATCTTGGAAACCGTTTAGAAGTTACTCTATATTTTTAGGAAAACTATTCACATATTCTATTTAATATATTTAATATATTTAAATCACATTTTCCAGGAACATTGGGCCTCAGAATCACATTCCCTACCCGTCCTTGGTCGCAATTTAATTCTATATAATATTTAAAAATCGTATATGGAAAATACAAGACTTTAAATTTACACTTTTTTAGTTATTTCAAATCTCTTTTCTGCTAAATTTTCATTTATTTATTACTATTTCTGTTTCTTTTTTTTCTTGTTATGCTTCTACTACCTATTATATATTTTTAATCACTTCTCATGCTCTGATCCATAAGGCCATACACTCACCCATGGACACACCCTAGACCCTCACTGCTAGTCAAAAACCTCTGGAATTTGTGGAGATGTGTTAGAGGTCATGTGACCCACTAGTTGGACCACCATCTTAAAGATAAGTGAGGGTGGTACATTACATTTGACACTTATAAATGTCATTTTTGGAAACATAAACCATAAACTCAAATCCTTCAATATAAATATGTTTAGAAAACCCTGAATAATTAACATTCATTTAAAAAATTATATTATAATATTTTTTTATATAAACATAAATAGATTATAAATACATTATTATATAAACTAAATTCATGTTGTTTAAAAATATTATAACATATTATTAAATTTAATTATTCATTTAATTATGATTTTTTTCACTCACACCTTCATTCACCAACAAACATGGGGCCTAAATTATCTTAAACTACAATTTATCCAAAATGGTGGATCTTTTGTATACACTATGTGTGTGGACCTTTAGACCATTATAATTATAGAAGTGATTCCTACTCATAAACTAAGAGTTCTATCAATCAAAATAATTGTTGACTCTAATGAGATAAGAATATTTCACAGTTATGAAAACCTTTTATGGACACTTATTGTGTAATATAATATATTTTCCACAGGATATATAAAAATGAAATTTGAATAATTTATATAAACATCCTTAATGATTGATTTATATTTATTTAACCATATTGTATGAAATGTAGTAATATAACATTCCCATGGTTTTAGTTAAACTACTATCATCCAAGTAAAATTAGTAGATATATATTCTTCTTATACCCAAAAGTGATAAATCTTTTCTTAATCATTGCATCAATGTCATATAAATAATGGCATGCATGACAAAAGCTACCTTTCCATAAACATAAATGGTTATAATTTTCAACATGCATTAAATATTATTATCATTGATAGGAATTATTAATTATCTAAAATCAAGAGAAAAAGACACAAGCTTGTGTATAGAAACATCCAATGAAACCCAAAACCTATATTGTTTCTATTAGTGATTCAGTCCCCATGATCTCGTATTCTCGGCCTCAGCGTGCGAAAACTTAAAGAAATAAGGTATCAGTGATAATGATCCACCAATAAACACCATAACTATCGATTTATATTAATTAATCAATATAATATATCATATTTTATAGATTATATTCTTAGTTTCATTTGGTTCCCATTATTTTTGGGAACTTCTATATCATATTTATAAGGAATGTAATAAAAATACATTTCCCAATATAGTTCATGCAGTATTTATACTTCAATAACTGTAAGTATAAGTCATGCATATATAATATATATGCAATAAATGATAAATTAATAGTAAAAGAAAACGTTATGACATAGGTACCCACTTTAACAAGATCAAGGAATTTATTTTCAACATTCAGTGTATGAAAAAATATATGGCATGCAAACTAGATTTATCCATGTGTTATATGTTTTTTATAATATTATAAAATATATCCTTAATCCTTAATAGGAATTTAATTTATAATAATATAGGTAAATAATGAACTAAAATGGTCTGAGAGTTTATTTTTGATGGATTTTCTAGTTTAAAATTATTAAAATCAACTTTCAGAATTTAGGAGAAGAATAAGGGCTATAAATGGCCTAAATTCATGAGATTTAGGAACAAAATATTCTTTATATTCATCTTAATATCTACATGACATGTATTTTTTCATTTAAAATCTATACACAACATGTATGTGAATGTTTTTAGGTATATATATGTATATTAATTTATTTATATTACAAGAAAAATATATACAAAAAAAAGGAATGTATAGAGTTTTAAATGAAAAGGTATCTAATTTTCCTAGATTCATTGAGAAGTACTCAATTTAGGGTTTCATTTTTTCTTGTATATAGATCTAAAAAAATGATCCAATTTAAACATGAGTTTTATTTTTTCTATTTTTATAAATATAATAACATATACTTGTTGTGTTTTGTTAATATCAAAATAATAAAAATGAATCTAAGTATAATAATTTTTGTGGAGTGACTCAAACTTCTGACTAGTCAGTTATAAAGAACACCCCACATCATCATCACACATATCTTTACCTATCACTTATTTATTTATTTACTTTCATTATATAAATGACACGAATTTTAATTATTAAAAATTATATAATTAATTATACATGTACCAAAGGATGGGTATGGTGACTTGAACTAGTGATAATTTAGATTTAAAAAATGAATATTTGTATTTTAAAATTCTCTTTACTTCTGGCTTTGAATATACCATTATTTTTTGTTTATAAGGAAATTTAATTTGTGTGTCTGTGTCTACATAAACATTCATAAGTTATCACACACACACACATATGTATCTAAATTCATGTACACGCACAAATATATATATATATATATATAAGTATGTAAAAATATGACATCTTGTTAGACAGGAAACATGTACTTATACATATATATATATATATATATATATATATATGATTATTATATGTATTTTATATGTGTGTGTGTATTCCCATGGTTTTTTTATAAACCTGATGAAATTTGTTTATATATTTATTAATAATTTTATTTATATATTAAAATAATAAAATTCTTTGAATAGGTAAGATAATGAAAGAAATAATAAATTTTGATTCCTTGTATCTTAGAAAAAATAGAGTAATCTATTTTCTATTCAAAGTAATTTGATGTATAGTATAAGGTCCCACCTTTGATGATGTATTCTCAAAATCATCATAGACATGAAATTGAATAATTCCTTCTATAATGGGAAACACATAAACTATGTTTTCAATATTAAAAATATATTACACATTAAAACTACATGATATCAAGAAATTAATTTTTTAATTTCATCATATGATAAATTTCATCAGAATAATGTAATTCATAAAATTTATCTTTTACATCATAAAATGTTTCTTTTAATAAAATGTATGACTCAACTTTCATGTTTTTAATATGGTCACACTATTTTTTGTAAGGAAACACTTGAGAAAAATAATATGTGAGAAAAAGAAATGTTAATGAAATATCATCTCCATATAATGGTGTTGATTAAAAATTATATTCTCATCCTTCATCATAAAAATTTTCCACTGGTTTTGATTCATCATGATTATTTATAAATTCATAATTTTATCCAACAATAGAGTGTTATTTTTTAAATTAGTTGGACTCACCTGTTTAGGGTTTTGAAATATCCAATTATTTAAGTGATTGGATGAAAAATTATCTTCGTAAAAACCCTAAATGATATTTTCCATTGATTTTAATACATCAAGTATATTAAAAAATTTAAAAAAATTTCTTACCACTAATCTTAATCATTTCGATTAGTCAGATATCTCTTATTTGTATAAGGTAAAAGATTATATCATGGAAAAATGTCCAAAAGCAAATCTATCAATATTATTTTAGAAATGATCCACTTTTATTAGTGGATATAATTTTATTGTTTCATGAAATATATTATTTTATATTCCATCACCCATAGTTATGAGATTTCTCACTCGATTGAAATGTTCCATCTTTGGATCATACAAATGAAACTCTTCTATAGGGAAATTATCTGAAATTTTGTTGACTGTAATTTTAAACATTATAAACACAAAATTGTTGAAAAACATTCTTATGTGAAATATAGAAATATAAAAAGAAAAATAAAATAAAATAATTCCAAATTTAACCCCCTTTACTCAAAAGTAATAGTTATAAAAAAATTCATCATAAATAAAATGAAAATTTGGGGGGAAGCTCATTCAATGTTCCATCCAAATTATAATTTATATATTATAGTAAATAAAATAACTATATAGTTAGTAGATATTGGGTTTATTATCAGAAATAAGTGGTAAATAATTTATAGTTGGTGATGTTCAGACTAGTTATCTTATTCCATGGATTATTGATTTTTTGTGAGAATATAATAACATGGATTATTAAAAACTATTTAATAAAAATGTGTGAAATTTACAAAAGTTAAAATATATAATAAAAATGATTTTATATTATTTTTGTTGAATTAAAATTATTAATATTAACATGAGGTATAAATTATAAATTAGACAAATAATGTATAAAAATTCATGATAACTATAGTACTAATTATTTCATGGTTCGACCTTAATCAAATATCATAAATAGTATTAGATTTTTCTCAAAGCACGTAATAAATATTGTTATAATATCTATATAGGTTTATACTATTAAAAATATTAGTCTCTTCCTTACAAAAGAAATATGGAAAATCAAACTAAGGAGAAAGGGTATTTAATAGTGGGTCAACAAAAATACAATAATTACAAATTAAAACAATAAAATATATGATGAAATCTCACTTTCTAAAATATATTTAAATTTCATAACCCCCATAATTATCATCATAGAAACTCATGGTCATGTGAATTATACATAACAGGATTATGGACTCATTCCTTCTCATGGATAAAAGATTTATCAACGTATGGTGGGAAAAATAAATAGAATAACATAAAAATGATAAATGAGGTAACAAAAAACACCAATATACGTGAAATAAAACATAGATAGTTTCACTATATTATTACAATATTTTTAAATATAAATCTTACAGACTCTATTATAATGTTTAATAACTATGTGAATTTTATATAATTACATGGAATGAATTCATTCAATGGAAAAAAACTTGTAGTTCTCCTTATGCTACCTTTCCAAAAATTTATTATTTACTATTGGTGGTTGATGATGTAGGTGGTATATGACATTTCCTCCACTAGGAACATGGTATGTAGTATCTCTATCAAATATTAATCATGGATATATAGGTGAGGTAAAATAAATTTTCATTACCACTGATATTCCATGTAGTTTAGTTTTTTATATTCATGTGTAATATCTCTATGTCGAAAATTTTATTATTTTATATACATTGTTTCCAAATAAAAATATACAATATGTGTTTATTACATTTTTATTTTTTTTCTCATACAACAATATATTATGTTAAATTTATCATTCCTTTCATTAAAAATATAAATCTGATACATTTTCATAATTATCAATACAATATTCAAAAATAGATAATATCATTGGAAAATTGATCATTTTCTAATTGAAAATCTATGGAAAAAGGCTTAAATTTAAGGAAATTTCCATGAATTCATAATATTTATCAATCCTTGATGTATTTAGAATAAAAATCTCGAAAAAAAATTCAAATAAATCCCATTTAGATTCCTTAGTCTTATTTTCATACAATAAAATATCCCACCAACATCGTACAAACCCTTTATGCATAAAATATATTAACTTCACCTTATGATCAACTAGAGAATCAATCCATTATATAGTTTTATTGAACATTTAAATCAATTACCCTATACCCCAAGCAATATCATTCCCAACAAATAATAATACATTTTACATGAAAATTTTCCCTTACATTATGTTGGGTTCTAAAGGGGAGAACATTTGACACCTCGATCCCATGTTACTAGTTCCATTTCCATAAACATGTTATTTGCATACATTTATCGACACCGACTATAAATTATTATACATAATTTTCTTATAACTACATTAAATAAATAAAATATTTCATTAATTTTTTCCTGGATAACTTTTAGTTTTATAGATTTAGACAATTTTGAAAAAAAACATAACCTAATGAATATAAAATATTTATCAAATTACAAAAAAAATTTAATTAAATAAGAAACTTATTAGTTTAAAATAAATCATAAACATATAAAAAATATTTCCAAAAATATATATACTCGGAAACACTAGTGAGATGTAAGAGCTTCTGACCATTTATTAAGATGAAATAAAAAGTAAAAGGTGGGCGTGATCAAACAAATAGGAATGTCCTCATACATTAGATGACATGGCTAAAAATCGTAATACGACATATCATTTCCATAATTAGAATAACTAGCAGGTTCCCATTCAGATTGAGAGACATCCGGATTAAAAAGTTTCAAAATATTTGAGCTCACATTCCTGGGTAGTTTCGAGACCAACCTGGTAGACACGGTCTTGAGAAGACTAGAATAATCCTTGCATGGTCCCTACTTTGGGGATGTAGAGACCACCCCAAACGACATCTTTCCCTTGTTACTCAGAACAACCTCCTTGAAAGAAACATTCCCACCACTATTGAAAGGTCTATTTGGGGTATCATTTACTTTTCCATCCTTAGAGACATTACTCCGTTTCTTAAGCAATTCAGAAGAGGATTGGAACTTTTTAATCTCATGGTGATAATCAATACCTGGGAAAATGAAAAATAATAAAAGGTGGAAATAAAATGATCAGTAATGGAAAAATGTAACTAAATATGTCAAAAATATTAGCACGACATACATAATATGTGAAGATTAAACAATATGAATAATGGAATAAAATATTATTATTTAATCATGATTTTTCCATGAAAATAAATTAAAACATGGATATCAATAACTTGGATCTCATTCTGATGGAATTTCTAATGACTAGCATAAAAAAATGTGGTTAAGGGCCTATAAAAAGACACTGTATAGATATGGGGAGAGGTACTAAAAAACGAAATATGTTTTGTCCCATAAGACCTGTATATTCCTCAAGGAATATATATTTTCAAGACCCACTAATCACTTTATTATGTCCAATGAATTCACCATAATATTCAATAATACATTTCATACCCTTCCATAAGTGTCCTCTTAATAAATAAAAACCTTATTATTTATATAATGAATATATTTCATTTCAATACATAAAGAAACTTTGTTAGCAGTCCTTAAAAATGTATTATTTCAATTCTTTTCCCCACGTCAATAAAAGAGATAACATTATCACAACCCATGCAAAGAAAGGATGTGGATGGTCAAACAATACATAGTCAACAAGTTAATAATTATCTGTATTTGAATAATAAAATATGGAACACCAATAATTTTCCTAATGTCAATAAAAGTTATGAAATGATCATAACCCATTTAGAGGGAGAACTATGATGTTTAGACAATAAATATTTATATTTCATGAGAAATCAATAAACATCACTATCATAATATCAAATGTATATATTTTTTTATAGTTCCCCAATTAATAAATTCAATTTCATTCTATGTAAGTATCCCTCAATACAAAATTGTATGGTGTAGTGATGTATAGTTAAGTCAATGTTAGAATATCATGATCATAATCCTTCCAAAGGAATATGATTCATGGTTGTATAAGAACATAAACCCAGTGCAAAAAAATGAATCAGATAATGGTGTTGATATAAAATGAAAAACACCATTGTAAAAATAAATCAGTGAAGAGTATCACAATATAAGGGATCAAGAAATGAATTTTTTGATACCATGACTCCAATCCCCCATATGATAATATATATATATATATATATATAAATATCATTCGACAAAACATAATATATGAACAACATTATGGTATGTCCTTTTAAAAATGATAGTCAAAATGGAAGTGAGAACATAAAAGAGATTTAAAAAAAATTAACATTGATGTAAATTAAAAATTTACTAGTTTCATTCAAATGTAAATTTTTAGAAGGTGACATAAAATATTTTTAAAAAATTAATTTTAAAAATAATCTCTAAAAATACTGCCTAAAAGTTAAATAATGATTTTATTGGAGAAATGATGAGAGGATGAGAAAAATATGAAGTTGAAAGGAAAAAAACCATTTTATTATTTTGAAAATAAAATTTTTCCAAATGTTACATTTTTATAAGAGTAAAAAAATTCCTTGCAAAGAAAAATTGATTTCCCCCTAGAGTATTATAAAATAAAAAATAATAAAATATTTGGGTGGTGGATCCCATGAATGGAAAATAAATTTACAAGATGAAACATTATATACCAAGAAAGATGATGGGTGTATTTAGTTATTCATGGGGTTTAGGAGACATGATGTTTGATGCCTATAATGATTCAGTTATTTCGTCATTTCTTGATATCAAGATGGTTTCACCAGTTTTTCCATATTAAAGTATTTATTATGGGTGGATTTAAGTATAGTTTCTCAATCATTCTCATTGGGTTTACCATTTACCTCTATCATAGAAACTTCCAATGGTTCTATCACGAACCGCCTTCACCAAGGTGAGGGAAGGGACAACAGATTTCCAGACCCCTCCTTCTTCATGTTGAAGGAGAGATAATGACCCCTGAGACCTGCCTTCTATAGGCCCCAAAGTAGTGACTATCACCAAGGGTATAGAATCACATGAAAAAAGGTAAGGAGTTACCCTTTTTATTTAGTAGGATCAGGTGATAAGATAGTATGTCCCAAACAACACCAAAACAGGAAGTAGAAGTAAAGACCAAAAAATCCCTTTCCCATATACATGTTACAAAAAATAAGTGCTACAATACTAGAAAACACCAATGGTAAATACCAAAGAAAATAAAACAACAACAAAAATTGTCCCAATGTCTGAACTAGTATGGTTCTACACGATCCTCAAAGTCATCCTACACCACCTGAACGATGTTTTATATACATTGGTTGAGTATATAGGTATACTTAGTAGAGAAAACCAAAAGTTCTCGTGCACAAGTCGGGAGGAATTCTAATGCCCTGTGAGAAAAGGAGGTAACCAAGCACCTAATAAGGAAACTATCCATCCAAACCTCACCAAGTAATGCTCCCCAAATAATGTAAGTCAAGTAAGGTAATAGTAATAACGCATTGCTTTTTGGGTACAGTGCACCACTTTCCCACTGGTTATTAAAGACATCATATGCATTAGACCTTCCCTGCCATTTTCACTGTAGTCCCACTACCATACCCCACCCACACACACCAGGGCTACCACAACTAATCACGCCGCTCGTAAACACCTAGGACACAACCACATGTAACCATGCCCGGAGACACCTAGGCTAGAACAACTACTGCCATGGCAAAAGAAACTTGGGCCCAAACAACTACTGACATTCCCGAAGAGACCAGGGCCTCATCCAGGAGACACTTGGGATACAGCCTGTCAGCACACACCTGGGATAACCACCACAATGTTCCTTTCCGGAAGAATCATGGGCTATAATGGACCTCACTCCATCACATCCTTCCCGAAGAGTCTTTGAATACTTGGGAAAGGGAGAAGAAAAGGAGCTAATAACCAGCCACTCTAAGGAGTGTTGGAAAAAACACACTCCCCCATTGAAATGGGGGTGTTCAGCATGAATTGATCAATGCTTTTGCGAACGAATAAGAAACAGAATAACTAAATCATACATATAGGAAAATAGGAACTCATCCCAACCTAGGGGTTACAAAACCAGCCTATACACAAAAACCCTCATTTCTATTCATTCATAAAAAGAAAAACACTTATATCTATGTCCCAACACATTCCCAGAAAACAATTTCCCATTGAACCCATTCTTGATTTCATATTCAAGTGATTCTATTTAAAAAATTCTTCACTACCTGGAAACTAACAGGCCTAAACACAAGCTAAGGAAGGAAAAATAATCAAGCAACAAACTAAGAATTCACACCTGATTCTCTTGTAATGTCACAACAATAAAAGGGATCCATGAGATCCCTCAAATTAATGGAACCCAACCATGACCCACCATATGTCCCCACAGGACCTTAGATCCACAATCCAACATCTGCACTACAACAAGGGATCTCATCCCCATCTATATCACCCAACAAGGATCATGCAGAATAACAACACATATTACCCAGACAGAGCAAGGGAGTTTTCAGAGTCAAACACATCTTTCATTAGTTTTTCTTCTTCCATTTGGGTAACCAGGGTGACCACAATTTTTAGTTGACATAAGCCCATAAATTCTACAACATATAATCAATGATAAAAGTGTACAACGGAAACATCAACTCATCCCTTCATTCTTTAAATGTTTGTTTATTATCTTCATTATTTTTTGGTTTCATCAATCCCCATTGAAACATTAGCATACATGCCCCGAATAATACACAGTAAAGAGAGAAGAAGGAGGAACCCGACCTGGATGATCAATCTTCGAAGTTTCTCCCGACATGCCAGGAGCTGGGGATGCGCGACATGCAAAGGAGGAACTCCGAGGACTCCAGGAGTGGGAAAAAAAGCTCCATCACTGGTGCACCACTTTCCTCAGGAAGGGGGGATCCAAATGCACCAAGGAGAAGAAGTAAAAGATACCAGCTCCAAAGAAAAATAATTATCTTACGATACAAAAGAAAATGCGAGATCTTGGAGTTACGAGATTTCAAAATCTTGAATGGATTTAAAGGCTGATCGTGGATTCACCACGTGAGTCGGTGGTTACACACGATGGAATTTATTTTCATTTAATAATTATCATAGGAAAGGTGTCCACAATAACTTTCTGTTAAATGGTTTCCTTTTATCAGCGGAAAACATGCAACAGTGGATGAATTAGAAAGTATGGGTAAAGGTTTGACATCATGGAAAAGCCACACTTTTTTGGAATGTCTGGGGTCACCCGAATCTTGGGGAATTTTTGATATCATTTATGGGATTTTAAAAGGCTTTAAATGGGGTATTAAAATACTTTTACGTTAAATGATATATTGTGGGAGTAGAACTATAAAAGAAACAAGGGTGGGACACTGTTTGGTAAGACTCCATAAGCAGTGCCATGGTCACGGTGCCACCGTCACTGTGCCACCATCTGCAGTGCCACTATTTTGGTGTCAGACCATGATGGTGTGACCATTACAGTGACATAGTTTCGGTGTGCAATCATTATAGTGTGACCATAATGGTGCCACCATCACAGTTCCACCATAAGCGGTGGCACCATTTCGGTGTGGGACCATGAGAGGTGCCATAGTTTTGGTGGACCATTTTATGGAACCGAGTTTTTGGAAGACTCGTTAGTGATTCATTGTCCAGTCCATTACATGAGATTCCTCTCAAACTATTCTCACCCTCAAGAATCAAAACTATACCCGACAAAAAGAGAGGTATCTGAAAAAACACCTCAAAAGATACCTCTCAGGAGTAAACCTCATCCGCATTTAAGAACACCTCTCTCTCAAGTAACTACACATCATATAAAGGTGTCACTGTCCATACATATGTATTAGAGAGTCATTCCCCCATTTCAAGATACTATCCACTTTGGGTGGCACTGACTTTCTCACAAGGGTTTAATCAATTACACTCTAATGCATCTTGATTATTCACTAGGTCCTCCCTTCCCCACAATCAGGTTCCATCACACAAATTAATAGAACATGGGAAAAGACACATTCATAGTTAACAAGGTTAAGCACTACATCACAAACAAGTATGAAACAAAACAGAACAAAAATCAAAACAACTCTGGGTACTGGGCATGCATTTCTGCCTCCCGTTCCCAAGTACTCTCCTCGAGGCCACCATGCCTCCATAACACATGAACCAAGGAAATGGTTCGTCCACAAATAACCTTCTCCTCATGACCATCAATCCTCACTGGTCTCTCTACGAATGTCGTATCATCCCCAATATCCATCTTTCCTCAGTTGAGGATGTGTGAATCATCATGTAGATACCGACGGAGCTAAGACACCTGAAAGATGTTGTGCACTCTTAGTAGAAGTGGTGGTAGTTCTAGTTGATAAGCCACTTCACCGACCTACCGCAACACGTTGAAGGGTTCGATGAACTTGGTAGAAAGCTTACTCACCCTGCCCAACCACTATTGCCTACAATAAGGTGAGACATCAAGAGCACATCGTCCTCGACCTCAAACATCAAGGGTATCCTCCTACTATCAGCATATGTCTTCTTCCAATCCAGGGCCACCTTCATCCTCTCTTGTACAAACTGATCCTTCTCCTTTATGCTCTTCACCACTATCGGGCCAAGAAATCATGCTTCCCCGACCTCTATCCAGCACATGGGTGAGTGAAATAGCCTCACATACAATGCTTCGAATGGAGCAATTCCAATGGTAGAGTGATAGATATTGTTTTAGGAAAACTCTACCATGTGAAATTTTCACACCCACAATCCCCCAAAGTCCAAAACACATGCCCATAACATATCCTCCAATGTCTAGATGGTGTGATCTTTCTACCCATCTATTTGGGGGTGGAAAGCAGTTTTGAGGCATAGCTGGGTGCCAAAGGCATGTTTCAACCCTTTCAAAACGTGTGAGGTAAACCAGGTATCCCGATCTAAGACTATGGACCTCAGAACTCCATGAAACCGTACCAACTCTCCCATGTACCACTGTTCTAGGGCATCCACCATACTCGACTCTGTGATTGCTAAAAAGTGAGCTGATTTCACCAGCCGGTCTACCACTACCCATATGGCATCACAACCCCCTTAAAAACTATGTAGTCCTATAACATAATCCATTGAGATGTCATCCCACTTCAACTTGAGGAAATCTAAAGATTATAATAGACCTACTGGGATGTGGTGTTCAGCCTTCACCTACTAACACAGGAGGCACCTTGCTATGAACTTTTCCACTGCCTGCTTCACCCTAGGCCACCAAAACTGACACCTCAAGCCCCGGTACATTTTGGAATCTCTTGGGTGTACTGCTAGGAGTGAGTTGTGGAACTAAACAATATCTCTCTCGCACATTCCCATGGGGATGAACAAATCCCCTTGGAAAATAATCTGATTCTGACCATCCTCCAACCACCCTTCCAGAGCATTACATTGGTTAACCCAATTGCAAATCACATCACTCTCTAAGTCTCCCCACTCAAACTCCTCCACCTATCGAAATATAGAGGATTGAACATTCATCTGAAACAAAAACCTCTATCACCATCCACCCTTGCATCCAAGTGTATGGAATCCAACTCCTCCATCACCATCCAAACATTTTCCAACACTCAAACCGCATCCTTCTGTGACATCCTGCTCAAGGTATCAGCCACAATGTTATCATTTCCTGAGGTGTAGGAAATTTCGAAGTCGTAGTCTTGAATAAACTCCATCCACCCTTTCTGCTTCACATTCAAGTCCCACTGGGAGAAGATATACCTCAAGACCTTGTGATCTGTGGTGACCACAAAGAATTCCCTGATGAGGTAGTTCCGCCACAACTTTAGTGCAAACATAACCACTGCGAGCTCCAAGTCATGGGTGGTATAGTTATTCTCATGGGGCGTAACTTCATAGACCCATGAGAGATCACCTCTATTTTTGCATCAGTTTACACCTCAATCCTTGGCTTGAAGCATCACAAAACACCTCAAGAAACGCCCGTTTTTCTGGAAACCTCAGTATTGGGGTACTAACCAGCCTCCCCTTAAGATAACTACAGGTTTTCTAGCATCACACACACTATAAAAAAGACTATAATTTCTTGGTTTAGACTGTAAAATGTTCTATAACTCAAGATAAGTTGTAAATGAATCTACAGTAGTAACTTGCTAGGCCCAAGAATCTACGAACCTCCATCACATTCTTGGGGGCTGCCCAAGAAACAATCACCCCGACCTTTGACGGGCCCACTTCTTTTCCCTGCTCAGACACCACGTGTCCAAGAAAGTGCACTTCTTGTTTCTAGAACATGAACTTGGACAACTTCCCATAGACCTGGTGCTGTCGGAGGACCTCTGAAACTAACCTTATGTGCTCAGTGTGACCCTCATCTGATCATTAGTAGATGTTGATGACGTTAATAATCAATATTAAAAACTAGTCTAGATATTCTCCAAAGACATATTTCATGAGCCCCATGAACATGGACAGTGCATTCATAACGCCAAACGGCATGACTAAGAACTAAAAGTCCCCATATCCGCACTTGAAGGCAGTCTTTGAATTGTCACCCTCCTTCATCATCAACTAGTGATATCTTGACTGCAGTTCTATCTAGGAGAACCATCATGCCCCCTTCAATTGGTCAGAGTGGTCGTCTATCCTCGAGAGAGGGTAACGGTTCTTGACCATTACTTGATTCAGTCTATTGTTGTCTATGCACAACCTAAGACCACCATCTACCATCTTCGTAAACATGACTCGAGCGCCCCTTGGTGATGCGATTGATCGATAAAAACACTTCTTCATCATATCATCAGTATGAATCCGTAACTCCCACAGCTCAGAAGGTTCCATCAGATAGGGGGCCATCAAAACGAGATGGGCGCCAGGTTGCAAGTCTATCCCAAACTCAACGTCACATCAAGGGGGTAGAGTACCACCTCCTCAAGGAATACATCCATGAACTCACTGAAAATCCTTGAGACATCCACCATCTCTGTATTCACTGACTCTACTGATAGCTCATCTAATAGTGAGAAAGGGGGATCCACTCGTTAGTTTTCCTCCTGGAAATCCCGTTCACTAACAAAGGTTACAAGTTGTCCGCCCACATTTGAAAACATGGTCCTTCTTTGAAAGAAGTCAATAATAGGACATATATAAAACAATAAATTGATGCCAATAATGATAAAATACATTTTCATCTGCAGAAATAGAAGGTCCCCACTGGACTGATGTGGTTCCAACATCAGTCAAAATTCTCGGCAAATTCAAGACAAGATGGACTAACCTCTGACTGGCATACTAAAGAACAGGGCTACAAAAATTCTATCTGCATCTAGACCCAAAGCATGGACTAGACTGGGTGAAAAAAAAGGAGTGTGAAGCTCTTGAATCAAACAAGTAATTGGTAGTATTACTAAAAAAGATGATCATAACTCAAACATCTTATGGCCTTATGAGCACTACTGCCTCCACAGCATGTAACTACCCACACCCACCTCCTCTACACCTCAGCTATCAGCCGCCTCCCCGAACATGACCTGGTTGAGGTCCCAGATGAGTTCCCTGAGGTCGGCCTCCTATAAAAACGTATGTTCTCAGAAGTGCGGGAGCTTGATGCCCCTGCTACAGCTTCTGAAAGGTCCTGTATAGAAATAACTACTGAAAGGGCTTAGCTAGAAACTGCTACTACTGAGGTGGATGCTAAACCTGCCCACCCCATAATATTTTACTCTATCCAGTAAATGATTCTGAATATTCCCACGGCTGTAATAGATGAATATTCTCGGTCTTGGGAATGAATGGAAAGATCCAGGGCAGGGAAATCGAAATTGGAACTACTGGGGCCTGCTCCCCACTTTTCGAAACCTAGAAGGCCTTTATGTTGGAGGCCTTCTACTGATGGCCTACCGATTAACAAGACAAACTGGCTCCACTATCGTGGAACACCTCCTAGTGTTTGAATCCTATCCACCACTTCATCCTTCTTCTGGACTTCCAAGTACGTCAGTATGTTGAAGTTAGTAATAGCATACTGAAGAGAAGGTCCGAGTGCCTCGACTAAAAATCTCCCCCGAGACTCCTAATTGAAGAAGAGGTCTGGAGCATAGAGAATGAGATCCTAGAACATTACCCCCAACTCCCTCACTGATATACTCCCCTACTTAAGAGAGAGTAGCTCCTACCTCTTCACAGCCTTCATCATGGAAGAGACGAATTCCACCTGGAACTCCATATCGATATTAATCCATGAGACCTTAGCTTCCCTCTTATCCCCAAGTTGGAGTGTCCAGCACTGACGCGTTGCTCCCAACATCTTGCATACAGCCATAGGAACCCAGTACTCCGTCGGATCCCAAATCAAGATGAAATCTATCAGCAGATCCTCGAGCCAGCTCTCTGTCTATATATCCGAGACATTTCCATCATACTTTCTAAGGGTTTGTCGTAGACAGGCACAAAGCATCCTCTTCCACTTATCGTGCTCCACCTGTCGGTCATCCCTCTATCGATCAACGGAATCAACCTCCTGGGCCTTGATCACCCGTATTACTCATGGTCGCTATCTAAGTGCCATAACTGCTAGGTAAACAATGAATTCCTAATCCTGAGTAGTATAGAAGATTGCTTTAATTGTTTCATAGTCTTTTTATTCATTTTAAATCCCCAAAATACCTATGACAATAAAGAACACAAGTCATTATGATGCATGTACCTTACCTAGGATCTCTACCTTGCAATCAGTGTAGTTTCACATAGTGGTTTGGTGGGAACAATGTCTTTGCATCAGATCACGAGGGGCCATAAAATCCCATTTCTTATCTGGTCTTCCATATCCTATTTCAGGTTCGAAGATTGCCTAAAAATTTTTCCCGTCCATCTCATGCCATCCACACTATGCCTAAACATGATCTCTATCCTATATCGCAACACATTTAATACCATTATATCATGACCCACCTTCACCAGGGTGAGGGAAGGGACATCAGATTTCCAGGCCATTCATTCATCAAGTTGAAGGAGAGATAATGTCCATTGAGACCTGCCTTCAATAGGTCCCAGAGTGGCGAATAGCACCAAGGGTATAGAATCACATGAAAAAATGGAAGGTATTACCCTTTTTATTTTGTAGGATCAGGAGACAAGATAGTATGTCCCAAACAACCCCAAAAAACAAAAGTAAAAGTAAATCCCAAACAATCTGTTTCCCATATGCATGTTTCAAAAAATAAGTTCTATAATACAAAAAAACATCAAAGGTAAATACCAAATAATAGAAAATAGCAACAACAACTATCCCAACGTCCCAACTAGAATAGTCCCGCACGCTCCATGATGTCCTCCTAAAAACCTAAAAGTAGTTTTATATACATAGGGTGAGTATATAGGTATACTCAGTAGGGAAAACCAAAAGATATCTTGCTCAAGTGGGGAGGCATTCATATTCACTGTGAGAAAATGAGATAACCAAGCACCTAATAAAGAAAATATCCATCCAATCTTCACCAAAGTACAGTCCCCAAATAACGCAAGTCAAGTAAGTTAATATTAATAACACATCGATTTTTGGGTACCCCAAACCACTTTCCCACTAGTTATTAAAGGCATCCGGAAGATCAGACTTTCCTCACCATATTCACCATAGTCCCACTACCATACCTCACCCGCACACATCTGGGCTACCACAACTACTCACCCCACCTGCAAACACATGGGCCACAACCACATGTAACCATGCCCATAGACACCTGGTCTAGAACAACTACCACCAACCCCGAAGACACCTGGGCCCGAACAACTACCACCACGCCTGAAGACAGCTAGGCCTCATCCCGAAGACACATGGGAAAAAACCTGCCAGCACGCACATAGGATAACCACCACAATGTTCCCTGTCCAAAGAATATTGGGTTATAACGTACCTCAAGCCATCAAAGACTTCCCAATGTGTCTTCGGCTACTCATTAAAGGGAACATAGTGGGAGATAATAACCTTCCACACATAGGAGTGTTGGGAAAAACACCCTCCCCATTGAAATGGGGGTTTTCGGCACAAAGTTCTCAACTTGGGTGGGGAGAGACTAAGAAACATAAGAACAAAATAATACATATAGTAAAACAAGGACTCATCCCAACTTAGGGGTTAAAAAACCATCCTATACACAAACACCCTCATTTCTATTCATTCATAAAAAGCACACCACCCACAACCAAGTCCCAACTTATTCCCAGAAAAAAAAAATTCCCATTGAACCCGTTATTGCTTTCATATTCAAGTGATTCCATTTAAATAATTATTCACTATCATGAAACTAGAAGGAATAGACAGAAGCCAAATAAGGAAAAAATAAAGTAGAAAACTAAGAATTCACCCCTGGTTCTCATGTAAAGTCACCAAACCAAAAGGGATTATTGAGATCCCTCAATGTACTTGAACCAAACCAAGCCCCACCATGCTCCCCCACACAGCCTTAGATCCAGAAACCAACATCTGCACTACAATAGGGTATCCCATCCGCATCCATGTCACCCCACAAGGATCAAGAAAAACAACCAAACATATTACCAAGATAGCCAAAGGGAGTGTTTAGAGTCAAAAACATCTTTCATTAGTTTTCCTTCTTCTGTTTTGGTAACTGGGGTGACCACACAAGGATTATTATTCATTGGGTGTCTATTTAATCAACCGGGTTTACGTGATTGAAAAATTTCCATGTTACCAACATTCAGTGATATAATTATCGTAAGAATAGAGAATCATTAGTGAACATGGGAGGACCACCAACAACCATGATTTTTAGTGGAAATAATCCCATAAAGTACACAACATATAATCAAGGATAAAATAGTATAGCAGAAACATCGCCTCACCCCTTCATTAATTTAATGTCTGTTTAATATCTTCATTAAGGTTTGTTTCATCCATCCCCATAGAAACATTAGCATATCCTCCCCGCATGATACACATTAAATGGATAAGAAGAAGGAACCACACATGTGTGATCAATGATTGATGTTTCTCTCCATGCGCCAAGAACTAGGGATGCACGAATTACAAAGGAGGAACTCTGGGGACTCCATGAGTGAACAGAAAATATCCAGCACCTATGCACCACTTTCCTCAGGAAGAGGGGCACTAAATGCACCAAGGAGATGAACAAAAAAGTGACTAGCCCTAACGAAGAGGAATTATCATGCAATAAAAAGAAATGGTGAGATCCTGGAGTTATGGGATATCAAAATCTTGAACGGATTTAAAGACGGATCGTCATTTCACCAAGAAATTGGGTGGATACACATGATGTAATTTATTATCAATTATTAATTATCCTCAGACATGTGTACATAACAGTTGTATGTTAAATGATTTCCTTTTGTTATAGGAAAACGCGCAACAGGGGCTGAATTAGAAAGTACAAGTAAAGGTGTGAAACTGAGGAAAACCCACATGTTTTGGTAAGTCAAGGATCACCTGAATCATGGGGGATATTAGATATCATTTATGTGATATTAAAAGGATTTGAAAGGGGTATTAAAATACTTTTACATCAAAATAAAGATTGTGGTAGTGGAACTAGAAAAGAAATAAGGGTGGGACACTGTTTGGTGAGACATTGTAACTGGTGCAATGGTCATGATGCCACCCTCACTGTTCCACCATAACCAGTGCCACTGTTTCGGTGTGTGAATATGATAGTGAATTCTTTAAGGTCCCACCATCATGGTTCCATCATAAGCGGTGCCACAATTTTGGTGTGTGACTGTGAAGGTGCGATCGTCACGATGTCACTGTCATAGTGCCGCCATCATAGTGCCACTGTAACCAGTGCCATCGCAAGTGGTGCCACTGTTTCAGTGTGAGACTATGAACAGTGCCAAAATTTCAGTGGAGCATTTGATGGAACCGAGTTTTTGGTAAACTTTTTAATGAGTCATTTTCCGGGCCATTATAGGTTCCCACATCAATGACTGAGTAAATACCTTCTTTCCAAAGGATGGTGGTACTTCGGGTTTCCAAAACGATATGTTCTTTCAAAATATAATTGGTCATGAGGATGGGATATGAGGCTCGTTGCACCATTTTGGGGGGAATTATTTCTTATTTGGTTCAATTTTATATATTTAAGATTTGTTCGTGATTCTCTTCATAATCCTGATACAAAACTTGTTGCACTAAAGAAATATCATGTGTCTAAAACTTCTCTCTTAAAACGGGTTTATATTAATGACACCATAGGAATTCACATGATGATATATATGTATTTCCATTTATTTCTTAGCAATAGGTAGTTTATTATTTTTTGGGTCTATATAATTAGTACTTTTTTAGCTTACTATCATCTTGGGAGGTAATTGATATTTTGAGTATGGGACTGATCCTTAATGAGGTTTATTAAATATGTTTTTTAGATGAATCTATACCCTTGTTGTTTATTTAAGTTATTCAATTTAAATTCATGCATAAAGTACATATATGATGTAATATAGGCTTTGGGTATCGAGCGTGAGCCATAGGAAGCTACCTATATATCATTTGTATAACTAGAATCATGTTTATCATTGTTCAATCACTGAGTGGGGCTTACACTCTACGGTATACCTAACCAATTATGGGTGGTGACAAATAATTAAGGCCCATGAATGTTATTTAATTTCGGTTTACCAATATATTAGTTCCTTCAAGAGTTACCCTGCGCGGGATTTCCTTGTATGGGGGCTAGTCATATCATTCCATTGAGTGGGGCTTACACATTGAGGTAGCCCTGTATGGGGGGAATTCATTATGAAAATGATATGATAATTTAAAATACCTATGAAAAAGTGAGGCATACTCGATGTAAGAAACAATGTATGGAATGTGATCAGTGTCACTACATATGAATACATAACTTATACATTGGGGAATCCCTAAAATGGTGTTTAATTTGGATTTCGTGGGGTGTCTTCCTGACATGCTTGAGATGTTGGATGATCTATACCAAACATGTCCTAATTTTCAGTCTGAAATATCCTAAGATTCCATATAACATGTATTTTACATCTATCTTCCATAGATTTTATATCCCAGGTTATTTTCATGAGTAAATAAGGAATTTTGATTGTCAGTCTCATGATCTGAATCACTTGTCTAGAGGTTGGTCGCATGATCTAACTAACATGTCTGTTGGAATATCATAAGAAATAAAATTATTTTCAAGAGGGTCATAACATGATCAAAACAGGCACATCCTTGGGTGTCTCTTGACCAAGGATGACATGTCATAAGGTTATTTAATGATATGGACCGAATGTATAAAGAGATTTTCATGCCTTGGATGATAGGTCTAAAGTACCTCACAGGGCATGGTTGACTTGTCCACAGGAATTCATAAGAATTTTTGATATGTGTGGCTCATCTGGAATGTCCATAGGATTTCTCAGGTCTTAGCAGACTAGTTTGGTTACTATAACTTGATTTGGATTGGTCATGGAAAGAAATCATGTCCTCTACATGAAAATCACCATATCTCTTTTCATGTGAGTACTCCATCAATTGTAGTCTTTATTATCAATATTAATCCATTATTTTCACGGATTATCTTATTGAGATTTCATGTGATCATATCTACATAAAGAAATTACTTTTCATAATATGGGCCATGCACTAGAGGTCCTTCACGTGATCAATAGTTTGATCATGTGATGCGTATATTAATTTTTCATAATCACTTACACCATTCCTCAATGTTTACCTAGTAGAAGCCCCTTGAGATCGCATACCTTTCCTCTCCATGAATTCAACTTTTCTACACTCCCATGGGTGTAACTTTTTCTTGCATGTGTTTCCGGTACCATTTTTCTACAGAGAGTGAAGAATTTATTTTCCTTTCCAACATGGTTATACTATTCCTTTCATGGAGTGTATCTCACGTATATGGGATTGATTTAGTAGAAGTAATATCCTATCATGTGCTTTACAATATCCTGTTTTGGATTATTCATGGAACCACATGATAAACAGAGAGCACGAGAACACTCCATCGTTGTCATATTTGTGGGACCCCCAGTTTTTCAATTGGATTTTCTATGATCATATCAACATGCCAAAGGGTCTTCACAAGATCGAGCCAACATTTTCATGAGTCTTTAAAATTTCATGCCACATATAGTGGTTAAATGATACCACATTAGTTGGTTCATTCCACCTATGCTTGTTCATAAGACCATATTTTCTACCTAATGGATTTTGTGATATGAAGAAAACATTTAAAATAACTGTTTTGTGATTGATAGTGATATCATGAGGAAAATAACCTCATTCACGTGAAAATAAAAATATATTCCCTTCATAAGAGGCCTCTAAATTTCTCAATTTTTATTCAATGTTTAACAATAGTTTCACTGTTTTCACATTGGGTTTCCATCTGGGCATTACATGATTAGTAAAGGATCTCATTATATCATTCAAGCATTATCATGGATAGTAAATATACTTGTCTATGATGCCCAGAATGATCAAATTGACATATAAAAGGGAATTTGATAGAAAGATATGACATGTTTATGAATCATCATGAGATCGTGTCTACTGTTGAGGAGGCTTTCTCATTATCAAGAAGACTTGTCGGGGGAAATTCATGAGATCAAGTGAACATGTTGAATTCCTTTCATGAGACCATTTCAACATGTCAAATGGATTTCACCAGATCATGATGATGTGCCATAGGATCTCTGCATGATTTATGGTGATCACATGAGTAACATTACCCCTTCACATAAATGTTTTCATAAGATCCACCACATGAATCCTCAACAATTTTCATATTTTTTCTCTCTATTTTTATGGGGAATCAAGTGACTGTCAAGAATTTCTTGTCTGGTATGACACATGACAAAAGGATCTTATCAGGTAGAATTTTCATGAACATTAACACATATCATGACATCATGGAAACAATAAGAGTACCTATAAGGGGGAATTTTTTGATCATGAATAGATCATGCACGACAAATCACCCACTCACATGACCATCCCTATGTTATGATATCTCATGTCTTCATAGGGGTCAAATGAGTTGTTTGATCCATCCCCTTGGACACTATATATTTGGGTTCCTATTTCCCTTTTCATGAAGAGAAAATAATTCCCATGCTTGGGGTATTTATTCAATTATGAAAATTTTAATTCTCAATTGGTATGCCTCATACATTCCCCCCCCCCTCAGGAGACCGGTCTGATAGAACAATGAATTGGTTTCGAGGACAGTAAATTCATGTATGAGTCATTGAGGCTTCTATTGATCAGTGTTGATAGTGGTGTTTAGTATTCCATGTGATATTTGGAATTTCATTGAGCATCCTATGTATATGATACAAAGGTATCCACTCATTACATGTGTGAATTAATCTCCCAAAGATCTTGTGAATTTTTTCTGCATGATACTTATTTGAAATTCCTCTCCACAAGATACATTTTTTAAGACTTATTTATAAGAAATAATTTTTAAGATTCGATTTCATTACCTCACTACATGACTGATTTTTCTTTGTACCTATCCAAAAAAACACAAAATAATTCTTGGAAATTTTCTTGAATCGTCTTGTGTGATTTCAGTCCCATAGTCATCCTATAGGGAAAACATGATCTACCATCTTGGTTTCAGGATATCTTGGACATTACATGGTTCACATGACCATATAAGGTTAATGTAATCACAATTATTTATAATAGATTGCACGACCGTGATACAGTCTTTGTGCCATGCGATCATAAGACACACGGTGGGTCATGCAATTCGAAAAACCTGTATCATGTCATGTGATTATGAATCCATCTATGGTTCATCTAGTATCAATGATATTTTCAGAGTCATGTACCTGGTTTGGAAGGGTTCCCCACTTATCTGACACATACTTCCTATTTTTATACAAATGAATTCTAGTTCTGATACATCTTCCTACACGGTCAGCTAGAGAGATATGATTGATGGGCCTCAAAATATTAACCCTCGGTATCATGTGTTCCAAAAGATAAGTATTTTAAGGGGAATCTCCAACCTAAACATATAATCTATACCATATTACACCAACGTTCATTTTATGGATTCAATCTATTGGACGATACTATCATTCTTTCATTTGATTAAAATTTTCCATTTCATTAGATATTCTCTTGTTTTTACTATATTCAACTAACAATATCTAAGGATAGTCAATTGTTTTTCACACCACTCTATGGGTTATCTCAAAGGATGGATAACTCCCCTTAAATTCTAGATAGTTGTGACCTCCCCCATAAGAAATTTTCTCAGAGTTATTTGAGCATACTCATCTCACCATTAAATAATCTATGAAAAAGTTAGAGATCAAATATGTACATAATTACTGAAGCTAACATCTCTAAGGAATGGTTATGGACATTGTGGGTTTGGATGAGCTACATAGAATTATTCAACTAGCAAGACACTATTCTAATTTACGAGGCAGCATGTATATCCTTGTTGGAAATATATCATCTATCAGTACTTCTCAAAGAGCTTATTTTTATTTGGTGCCCTGGTACTAAATCCTTCCATATATATCAAGTCGAAGTAGGGATTATCTTCTAGAATATTTTCTAGTTGGTAGGGATATCTCCTTTGGGAATATGTATGAATAATTTCTTACTACCTTGTATGTTTTGGATACCCCCGCACATACTCCATCCTTGGAATTCGACATGCATACCATCATTATGGATAATTTCAGGGTGGAGTTTAACATTTGCTTTCTCGTTCCTTTTAAGGATGGGATCAAAATCTTCTTCTACCATATATTGTATTTTTGAACAACTATACTCTCTCTTTAATGCCATTACAAAATGGTTTGTGATTGTGTGGACTCTTATTAGGACATTCATAAGGTTGGGAAGTATGCATCATGGGGATACTAGGTGATATCAGAGGTATCCCAAAGACATTGGATAATGAGTTTTTTATCCATTATTTTGAATTAATGGATTTTCCTAGATGGGTATTCATTCTTGGGAAATCATGTAGGCACATTCGATATGGTGTCTCGATTGGTTCAGGGGTTTATTCTTAATCTATTTTTACTGAATCATTCTAGCCTCCATAGAATCCTTGTTTATATCCAATAAGGAAACCTTCCATACTAGTTTGGTAGTCCCTTATACAATTTATTGGGATGGATCTGAAAGATTTTTCAATGTTTCAAATATCATAAAACTATTGGTATCTCTTATGATGTGTTCCTTACACGGATTTTGAATGTTTCTAGGGTTAAGGAAATTCTACTAGGCCCCGATGATGTTATTGAAATTTTGATCTGGCATAATCATTTCAAATTTTTTCCATAACCCACACTAACCAGGATATTTGTTTATAACATTATTCAATCTCTTGATGGAAGGACCTATAAAATCTCTCTAGGGTATGGGGTTCTTATGTACCATGTAGCAGAGTTGATTGTTTTCAATTCATATATCCACAATTAGTTCCCTCACCAATTTGGCTCTATTCAAAGCAATTCTCATATCCCTTCATCTGGTATCAGGGGGGAACCGTATCCCAAGAGTATCCTCGAATTTGGTTTTTATATTGGAAAGTGAAGATGTAAATGATGAGTTTATTCTTCCACCTATCGGCACCCTTGTCATCTAATCATATGACTATTCCCAAACTTTGGTGGAAGTCTACCATAGGGGTGTATTGAATAGATTGGTTTGTTAGGATGAGAGAACATATTTTTCATCTAATCCATTATCTCTAGTAGAAGTATAGTTTATTAAAGATATGGTAGAGCCTCTAAGGAATCATTCTCCTCATGAGGATGAACATCCCAATAGTGGGAAATAATTTTTTAAGGAGTCTGGTCCTTCAATATACCTGGCATATGACGCATCAATTGAGAGGAGAACACATTCAACTTATTTCCTTTATTCTTTTCATCTCAATAATTTATTACTCCTTCCAAAATTACTACCCTATTAGTTACATATAACTAAATAATAAAAAATAAAATTTATCAGTGAATCAATGCCTTGATTACCAAGACCCCCATAGAGTAGTTTCATGACCAATAAGAATGCCTTACCCTAATCATTCATACTCTGGGTGTAGGTGTATTTGATTGTCAGGTGTTGTATGATATCATGTGGAAAATTTTCCTGACCCATCAAAACTTTTCTAGTATTAAGGGATACATGTTTGTTTTTTATTAAAGGTAACATTATCAAATTAATAAGGGAAGCTTCATAAGTGTTATAATAGAGACATCAGATAATATCTCAACTACACGCCCAGAGAGTTGACTTAACCACATGGATAGAAAATAGGAGGAGATCATATCTCACTCAAAGTATAATATTTTGTATCCATTATCCTTGTTTTAAAATAATAATAAATAATTTTCAGAATTTCCTTTTTTATTGAAACTCATTATCCTCATGAAATAGTAGAAGACCAGATTTGATAGAACATCAATCCTCAATCGACAATTCCCGCTAGATACTAGATGGTTTGGAAAATGAAACCATTCAAATTTTATTATGTTCTAATAAAAAAAATTGGAATCCTTCAAGAGGCTCCAGAATATGAGTATTTCAAATTTTCCTTGATATTAATGAATAAATCTTCTAAAAATTATTTTCCATTATGGATGATTCATTTATTCATCATGTACATTAAATTTCATTGATATTATATTGATTGAATCATCAATGATACTAAACCTTTATATAATATTTTTTAAACCCTAACACATGGATTTGAATGATAAATCACAACATATGTCTCTTGAAAATTTATCATGAATGACTACGGACCTGAGATCCCTCGCTAATTTATCTTCTCTAATTGTCTTAAGATAACATTGTTAAAGAGGATAATTTGGGGAATATATGTCACTAATGGAGAGGAACATAATTTTTCCCTGATTCAATGGACTTAGCAAGTGTATAATGATTTTTTCTATTTAATAATAATGATACCTACAAGCACTATATATTTTTTATTTCTGTATCATTTTCATAAGCTTAATATGGGGGAATCATAGTTGGTTTGGACATGTTTTTTGTTCATCTCTTCTAATTACGAATTTTTTCATGAAATATTTTATATATTTTCCATTTTAGTAGTGTAAATATTTTTTAGATCGCTAAATTTTTTGTGTAGTGAAGTGAGACTCGAATTTTTCTTAGGGTTCCCTTTATATGGTATTCTAACCTAGATATAATTATATATCTTTCAATAAACTATTTTAATAATTGAGATATATATAGTTGTTTTCATATAGTACATAGTCTTAAATCTCAAACCATATTCATTTATATTTTATAATTCACACTGTAATATTTTTTTTAGTTTGAAATTATACATTTTGGAGGTTTTCTATGAAGTTTAATAGAATATGGTAAATATATATTCCATTCAGTTTATTGTAATATGGTAATGACATAATATTCTATGTAGTTTGAAGTCTAACTACAGGAATTGAGATGATGGGCAGTTTAAACACTTGCTACCGGGACTTGAGATATAGTATAGTTGAGAGTCTTGATTCTAGGTCTCTAAAATAATAATGGAATGGGAAAAACATGTTAGTGATTACGAAAAACACCATAAGGTGTTCATTATAAGGTTAGTGTTATTGAGGCTCGTGAGTGGAATGAGGAAGACATAATGTTTATTCTCCAAAATAGACTATGGTAATGAGTTCTTCGAGAATGTTTTTGGTGAATGTTGGGATTAGATATTCTTTCTTTAAAATAGAAAATACCTCTAATTGGTGGGATAGAGGCCCTTATGCATGATCCCATAGGTTTTAAATACATGATCCATAAAAAAAGATCCCTTTCCTTTCATAGGGAAATGAAATATTTAGGAGTATATTTTTTTGAGATGTAAAAATTTTAGTGAATCTAAGGCCACTAGGATAGTTGGATTATGGGTTGTGTAAATAAAAAGTCTAGGAATATGAATCGATGAATATGGAATGTGGAATAAATATTGGGGATAACCCAAAACAACCTAAGTAGTTACATTATTCAATGATATTATCAAGTCTAATGTGGATTGGAGGTCATTTCCTATCATGAGGGGATGCCTTAAGTTGGGAGGATAGAGTTCCTAATGAATGGGCCCATAGTGCTTACATTCATGGCCAATAAAAGTGTAACCCTGATCTTTAACAAGGGATGTGAAATATTTATAAAGGATACAATGTATAGAGGATGAAGTGGGTGTGTAATGAAATCTATCTATGAAGGGTTCTAGCAACCTAGGGTAGATTAGATTTTAGGTGGGAGCCTCAAGTTATATTCAATGTGGTTTTGAGTCATGTAGTTTGGGCAGTCAAAAGGGTTAGAAATAGAGTGTCACATTCCTACATTGAGAAAGGGTACAATACAAGGTGAAATAATTTCTAGAAGGTGAAATCCTATATATTAGTCAAGTTATAGAGATTGTAAATAATGGTCTAGAAATATCTGAGTAAATTGGAGGTAAAAACTGGTGGGTACAGGTCATCCATTGGTAATGGTAGAAGAATAAAATGTTCTACATGGTCAGGATAACAACTCCTAGATTTAATAGGGCTCTTCAATGACCAAATTTGTTTTTTGTATTGTAAAGTCCATGTTACCCATTTTATATAGATAATGACCAATAAAAATGAATCCTTAGGTCTATGGGGTCCCAATAGAAGAACAAAAACTCAAGGAACTAGTTGTTTCAGCTCAGGCATCAATGACATAAAGGTGATTTATGAAAAAATTAATATCCATAAAGGTCTTGAGAAACCGAAATGTTGTGTTTCTACATAATGAACATTTTATTACTGAGAGGAGATGTGATAAAAAATTATATAAACTTTTTACTAGACTAGGGGGCCAAGAAACCGTGAACGGGATTTTAATATGGCCATAAAGTTCACCCTATGGGATATAGGCATTATTTATTTATTTCTTTGAAAATTCCAAAAAAACTAGAGATGAAGGGATTAGCATGAAGGGACATTATGATTTGTCTGACTCCCCTTTTTGGGTTTTCAACCATACAATTTGTTGATCTCTTTAACTAAGAATTTATTGTCTGGAGATTTGGACCATTAAAGTCCAAAGATTATAGAAGTAAATATTTGACAGAAGTGAATATATTTAAAATTAATGATTCACAAAGACTTGGTATCAAGATAATGTTACAAAATAACCAAATTTGGATATCTAGGGTTAAGAGTACTACGTCACCCATTTGTTAAGGAGATGAAAATTTTATAAATCATGGATTTATGTTATCAAGTCATGAGTAATGGTATAATAATTTCATGCTGAGGATGAACTAAAACCCCCAAAGGTTCTGACTTCTACTATCGTGACATCAACGATCACAAGGATCAGAAATAAATTCTTTCATCAACTTAATTCCTATTTTTTGGGGGTCTAAAAATTATATAGATCCACATCAATCATGGTCAGAATAATATATCTTTTTTATTTTTGGTGAAAGGTTTTTGAAAACCCAACACACTCAAGACATAAAGAATGATTTCTGGGTTGAGGAGTATAAATTATAATAAAAGTACATTGTACTTTGGTTGACCATGGTCATGATATTATGGTCCTTTGATATGGAATGAAAATGGTTAATGGTATTCAAATTTTAACATCATGTAGTAGAGATTTATTCGACATATTGATGAACCCTATGTCACAAGTATGTTTTACATGAAATTTAATACCATGTGGAAAGGATGTGAGAACTACTGTGAAATTTTTAAAAATTATCCTTGAGAACACTTTTCAATAGTTGTGGGAATTTATATGTAGGAACCATTTTTATCCATGAACAATATTATCGATGTATATACATATAAAGGACCCCTTATTACATAGATTTATATCGTGCTCAAGATATCCATATATAGACCTAACTCATGCAGAGGTTGTGAGGACCCAAATCCATGTAGTCTGACCCATTGCATATTTATAAGGCTTGAGGTGCTTGGAGGAGACAGGGAAGGTGTATGGAGTGGATTAGATTTAAAATGATGGAATCATTCCATGTAATGTATGTGTAGTCAATGGATTGTTCTAATTTAGTTCATGATGTGTAATTTATAGGGTAAAATAATAAAATGGGGACACAATTTTATAGAAAAAAACCTCGGGTATTACACGATGTGAAAGGTGATTAAAATCATGTAAATCAATGATGTTGTATATCTTTATATTTTTTAACCACATGGGATTTCTTCAAACCCTGCAACCATCATCTATCTCTCTTGATTCCAATGGACCAGAAGGTCCCTTCAATGAATTTTGGACATTAAATCAATGGGAATCAATCCATGACTTCTCATCTTCGATCTGTGTTGATCCAAGATTTATTATATCTTTTATTACTAATTGTTTAACCAGGATTGATCTAGTTTCCTATTTTATCTTATACCCATGATATTTAATTTTATCTCCCCATTTTATGATTATTTTCATCATGTATTTGGTTGGTTGGGTTGTGTTGTGTCATCCTTGGATGGATTCAGTTATTGTTGGAGAGGTAATCAGAGATCTATGAAATTTTCCATTCTTGTGTGAAGAATATTCACCGCTTTTTAGGTAGGGGATTATCACCTTTTATTTGATTCATGTGAAATCGTATATTGATCATTTTTATCCATTTGGATGGTAATGAATTTAACGTATTAATTATTGAACCGGATTACAAAAATTAGATACAAATCACATGTAGATGATGTTGTTTCATAATATATTGATAGTGGTTTACCACATGATTTTATATATAGTGCAATATCTATATTGTATGATTTAATAGCATGTTATAATGCTTGGAGTAGCATTTTGAAATTGGTAAAAAAAACATAATGATGTAATTAATTGATAATTAATTTTCATCAGAATAATTATAAATGAGGAATGTTTCTAATATGGTGGTCTATATAATTTGATGATAATCAAATTGTTACAGTGATCATGTTTAATTAAATGTGATCTTACATATGAAAATTGTAATTAATAAATAACGTGAAGCATGATTTTTCATGTTGTAGATAATAATGACTAAAATGAATTCTACTTTAGAATAGTACTTCTGAAGGTTTGTTGAAACTGAAATAATTGTTAAGAGCATGTTTTTTGTTTAATATTTTATTATAGTCTGATGAATTTTGTTTCCAATAGTTGGAACCTATTAACAAATGAATCAGTTAATTCAAGATGGAATAATAATTATGTCCATGATAAATATAATTTTATGGGTCCTGAGTTTCCAATTTTTTTGAGAAGGATTAGTTCCTTGTTTGGTTACTAGGAGACCTCATTTTTATGAGAAGGATTAAAGCCTTAATTTTAGGGCCCAATTTCCCAATTGTATTCTACTTTATTAAAAAGGATTTTCTAATGTTATCTACATGCATAACATATGAATTTTTCTAGATACAACTTATCTTGGATGGATGATATGGGGTGAGGAGGCCTAGATGTGATGTGATCCAAGTATGGCTGAGCCTGGGATAGTATCGTGATGTTTTAAAAGGGTGTCCTAAAAGATGCGCTAGTAGTTGATGCATATGATGGAAAGGTGCATCAGTATATGCATATGGGTGTCACGTAGTAAAACATAGCTGATGGATTTAGTTAAAGATACTCTTTCTTATTGATGATATTTTGGGAGATGGTATGATTTCTTGTGAATCTGTTTAATGGTCGAGGGCTTATTTTCTTGTTTTATCTGAATTCAATTCCCCATTGCTTGAGGTAGTTAGAAGTTCATGGTTTCATTTTTCCTCATTTTGGAAGATATAGATTGTTTTTTATAGTGTACCTATATATGGAATAATGGTAAAAATTAATTGAATAATTAATTATTATCCCATGGGGTTGGTTTGATGATGGAATAAAATGATAAAATATGTTAATATTGATAAACCATAGACATAGTTTGCATTATTCCTAGAGGTAATTGATTTTTTTAGTAAATTTAATTCAATGTACTAAAATTTCGAAGAAATTTAATGGTAAATTAATGGATAATGATTTAATTAATATAAAGAAATAAAAAAATGAAAGAAGTGATTAATGTACATCTTCTATATTCTTGTGTGCTTATAGGATATCTGGTATTGGCAGTGGCAAACAAGAGTCTCAGTGAAGTAAACATAATTTTTATATAAGACAAGTTTATTTCAATATTATTTTTGTGATATATATTAAATAATGTATATTCAGTGATTTCATATGTTTTTATACCCATGTAGAATAGGGAAGCTGTCAATTATTGGACTTTAGGAGGGTTTTCCCAAAATCTCGATTGGAGGATGGATGGATGACAACCCCTGATGGCCCCACTCTCATCTCTTGGTATTTTCATGTACTGGTATTCACAGTAGTTAGTTTCCCCATACATCTATGTAGAGGGTTGTGATGGATTGTGGATATTACATAAACATGTTTTCTAGATATTGTATCAAAAGTGTTATTATATGTATCACATGTATAGGTTATCATGGATCGAGGTATATACTCATTGTATGGGATATAATGGATTGAGGTATAATACCTGATGTTTGATATACATCATAAATGTTGCGGTGGATTCCAAAAACTACATGGATACTATATGGTGATATGTGATATGGGATAGTATGGTTATGCGATGAAAGAGTTTCATGTTGTGATGCCTTGCCAAGGTGTCTTCGCACTAGCTTAATTTTGGAGAGAGGTACTCAGATCATGTGATGTTTTGGATGGGTAGAAAATTAGTGGGGAAGTGGGAGTGGGTTACCCATCATTTTTTATGACAATATTATACATTCTCTTGTATGTGATACTTGGCGAGAATTATCCATAGAGCAGTTGCAAACTTAGTATACAAATTTAGGTGACGAGTTATTTTCACTATTGTTATCTATTATTTAGCATGATTTCAATATATTTTTCATGGGTGGATTTGGGGAGGATACTACTATGTATATTTTTATACCCACCCTACATATATAAAATCCATTTTCTATGTCCCTTTGACCAAGTAATAGATTGGGCAAGATATAACTAGTTTGGGATTTAACAGATGTTTTTTGGGTTTCATGGCCACTATGTTCATTACATTTATTGCAATTGTAGTTTTTATTTTAGTAATTTTTTATTTTATGAAATTTTATGTTGCACTTAGGATTTAGTATATATATAAGTCTAAGAATGTTTTGGCTGTGTGTAATTATCTCTCTCTTCTTCATGTTTCTCTTAGAGGGTAATGCCTCCCATATACATGTTTATTATACCATCAGTGCTAGTTTCTAACCCAAGGACTACTATAGGTAAGACATGAGTAGTCACTATCTTTATCCCCTCGTTATGGTATATTTTTGGGGATGGGTTCGTGATCTAGTGGAATCAGAGGATTGGGTTAATGGATATGATGGAGTTTTTCATTAATCATAGGTGAAGTTACATGGGTTAGAATTGATATTGTGTCATCCATTTTTAGTAGTGATGCAAGCATGGGAGGCCGGCTGATAAAAAGGTATTTAGGTCTCCCTATGATTTGATACATAGACAATTATCTTTACTAAACCTACTAAATTAATGGAAACTAGTTATTGGGTAGAGGCCTTAGAATGAATCACCCATAATTCTTATTTGTGGTTGGGTTTAAAGTGGGATGACCATGGGATAGGTCAAAAACTTTCAAAAAATAATAATTATGTAATTAATTAAGGTATGATATACAATATTACAAGACTATTAGTTCTAAGAGTCTGTTTATTTTGTAGTCATGGTTCTAGGTTGATGTCATCAGCAGGTTCCCATCAACGATGTTTATCATTATGTGCTAATAGATCACCACTACGTAGAGGTCGGTGATGATGACTCTTGGTGTAAGAAAGTATGATAGATTCAACTCCAGAGTCTAGAAACGTATAAATTATATATTTTAGGGGCAGTTTCATAATATTGGTTAGAGGAAATTTAGATAGATTTTATTTAGATCCATTCTCAAAAGAAGTAATGGGATTTTTTGTGAAGATACTATGTGGAACAGTGTGGAAGCGGTGGTCCTTATTTATTGGTGATCAAGAGGATTCAACAATCTCATGGGATAAGTTCTTAGACCAGTTTAGGGAAGAGTTTCTTTCATCATCCATGAAGGTGTCCAGTATATAGGAGATGCTTAGCCTTCGGTAACGGAACTCCAATGTGCAAGTATTTGGGATCCTCTTAATCATAGTTCTATGATATTTATAAATTAGCAATATATAAAGAGAAATTTTGACGAGTCTTTGAATCTAGAGATCCAATGCCAGATCACCCCATTCATGCTAAAGACTTATCTCATGTTGTTGGAAAGCGAAAGGTGTATAGAGAATGTGCTAGCCAGAACCATATAGTCCTGAGGAGGGATTCATCAAGATTTTACATGAAGTTGATCTATGGTCTCGGGTTCTTAGTTTCCCTGACATAAGAGTTTTCAATCATCCAAGGGTAGTTCATATCCCTCATCATATTTTTCCCCTAGGGGCGATAGATCTCGGACCTATTCTAAGGGATCATATTATTTTTCCGTCATTAGTGGTGTGGGTTCCAATCCTTTCTGAGCAGTCAGTGTGTGCTAAGTGTTCCTATTTTGGTTCCACCATTAAGGAAGTTTCATACGAGGAAAAATCAATAGGGTTCTCTAGTTTGGAATCATAGGAGAGGGTATAGGGAAGGTAGAGAACATCCTTAAGATTCTCTTCATCCTCATATAGTAGAACATGACCGTGGAGGTAGTTTTATGTAGGGACAGAGAGGTTGTTGAGGAGGTCATAGTTATATTCAATAATTAGAATTGCTAGTGCTAGGTGAGTCGGATGTTGTACTACATACCCTTCTCTTGTTTTGTACTTGGGTTCATGATTTTTGTGACTCAGGAGTGACTCTCTCCTTTATATCACCTAATCTAACCCATTCCATAGGAATGGAGTTAGGGAGGCTTCTAGTACATTTTGTGAAAAATCTGTCATTTGTAGATCTACTTGACTTGTATGATGAATGTTGAGACCTTGAGCTTGTATTGGGGTAGCACCACTCGGGGGGATATTTCCCATTTTTATGGATCCATATGAAATCATTATTAAGATGGATTGGTTTTATTTGGTGTAGCCTATCATGGATTTCCTCAAGATATAGGTTGTATTGTATGATGTTAGTGGAGAGCCAGTGGTGTCTATTAGAAATTTATACCCTCACATTGGTCAATTGTTTTTCTATACATGTATTCATTTATTATCATGCTGATGATATGTTCAATGGAGGATCAACAGTTGGTTTTTCCTTGGTTTGCGGAGGAGTACCCTGATGTATTTACAGAGGAGCCTATAGAGGTACCCCCTATATAGTATATCACAATTTGAATTGATACACCTCCAAGCATGTATTATATCTCAATGTCTCCATATATGACATCCACATAAGGGTTTTAAAATCAGAGATGATAGCTGGATGATATTTTGTAGGGAGATTTTTTCTACGTTGCATTCCACCTTGAGGTGTGTAGTTTGGTCCATGAAATTGATTGATGGAAGTTTCAAACTTTTCATTGATTTTCATTTCTTGAACCACCAGATAGTTAATAACCTCTATTCTCTTCAATGTATTGATGATTTATTCGATCAACTAAAATGAGCATGTTGGTTATCGAATATCGATTGCGGTCAAGAAATCGTCTGTTCTGGGTGATGGATGAGGATATATAGATGACTTCATTCCATTATCTTCATGAGTTTTATGAGTTCAATTTTATGTCATTTAGAGTAACGAATGATCCATATTTTATCATGGGGTTTAATAACATAGTGTTCACATAGTTCTTTGATTAGTTCATGGTGCTTTTAATTGATGACATCCTCGATTAATCCGTGTTAGAGGAGGATCATGAAGAGGATCTATGCGAAATTTTGGGAGTTCATCATCATGGGAATTTGTTCGGGAGGATTTATAACTACGATGTTTGGTCTACTGAATTCTATTTCATAGTTCATGTTGTATCCCAATAGGGATTTATTGTGGATACTTCAAAGATATAGGAGGTTGTGTCATGTTCAGCCCCCAAGATACTGGCATAGGTGCATAGTTTCCTTTTCCTAACAGGCCATTACATGATGTTCATAGTTTATTTCCCTCGGGTTTTTACTCTTATGATAACCTCGACCTATACGTATTAGGTGATATTGTATACTAACCAATTTTAGGATTCTTCTTAGTTCACGAAGGATGAGTTAGTCATCACTCTCGTTCTTTGTTTTCCAGAAGAAGGAGTTTAGTTTGTAGTCTTTTAGGATGCTTATCCTCTTGTATTGGGATGTATTCTAATCCAAAATAGATTAGTGGATTCACATGGGTTTCATTAGTTATGTCCCTAAAATCATAATTATGACTCCCATGGTCTTTAGTTTACTACAGTGGTGTTTGATTTGATTTTTTGGTGACATTACCTAATTAGTTATTGATTTTTGGTTTTTAATGACCATTAGAACTTGAGGTATGTAATTTTGAGCATGACTTGAACACGTATATGCAGAAGTTGATGGATTACATACATCATTATGACATGGATATATCTTATAAGTTATTAAAGGTATATGTTGTAGTTGATTCACTGAGCAGGAAGTCACATAGTGATGCCAAGTGTGAGTCTGGAGATTTATAGATAGTGATGGAAGAACACTACGTAGTGAATCATGATATGGGTGAGGATGGAGGTAGATGTTATATTTTACAAATATTAGTAAATTAATCTTTGTTTCATCTGGTGGACGGGTCCTAGTTGGGTGATTATGAGGTGGAGGTCTGGGGAGACTGATTTTTAAGTGATGCCCATTATGGTCGGTCTGAGGATGTACAACAATGGGTGTTTTTTTATGGAAGGATTTATGTATCTTGTGTTATGAATGAGCTAGTTCTTCAAGAGATCCATAGTTCACCATTTTCAGTACATCCCATACTAACCATGATATACTAAGCATTGACAGTTCATCTTTTGTGTCCTGGGTTGAAACATGCAATTATAATGTTTATTTCTTCATGGTTGGTCTTCTAGAAGGTGTAGGTCTAGCATCGTGTTTTTGGTGGTTTTCTGTAATTGTTAGATATGCCACATTGGAAGTGTGAGGACATAACATTGGACTTCATTACTAGTTTAAAATGATATCAGGGATTTTATATTGCTATATAAGTGATAGTATCATATGATTAAATCATCTTACATTATGGTGATTAGGGAGTCGATCCCAGTGGTATTTTTCCCTAGGATATATCTGGAGGTGGTGGTGTGATGCCACAGAGACCTGGGGATGATAATTTATAATTGAGGTCATCATTTTACCTACATGTTTTTCATATTTCTCCATCATTATTTTTGTTTTTATGTATTCCATAGAACTCCATTTTATCCACAAATGAATAGTCAGATAGAGTGCACCATAAAGACTCATGAAGGAATTTTGTGCTCTTATTTCCAATATTTTTTAGGTTCATGCATGAGGTACCTACCATGGTTCATGTTTTGTTATAATCAGATCTTGCACTACACATTTTTTATGGTAAATTTTTATACTTTATACAAAGGACCTTTCTGTTCTCCCTTGTACTAAACTAGGCTCGGAGAGGCTGCAATTCTCTTCACAGATGTTGTACAGAATATGACAGTGATGGTTAACAGAATTCATTAGCGGATGAAAAAAATGTAGGATCACCATAAATCCTATGTCTATCATAGGATGAGTCCTATATAGTTCAATGTTAGAGATCATGTGTTTCTAAATGTGACTCCTCATCGTGGGTAGTGAAGGGTTGGTCGTGGGAGTAAGAATTCCCCTTGGTTAGTTGGGCCTCCGGAGCTGTTTTCTCATGTGGGATCTATGGTGTATCGAAGAACATACCCCCACAGATGAGAAAGATACTTGATTTTGTTAAATGTTAAAATTCCATTTATATCTTAATGATGAATCTTGTGGAATCGATTTGGAAGAGATCGATGTTGGTGTTGATGAAACCTATTATTAGATGCCTGTGGAGATCTAGTATCACAAACCAACTCAGGTAGACCCTGAACTAGTCACCCGAGCTAGTCTGTGGCAAGGCCCAAAGGGCGTTCCTGATACCCATAGGCTAGAAAAAAGTGTCGGACAACAAAATTTTATCATTTGGAATGACTTGGACCATGAACAAAAGATAAAGAGATAAAATAAACTGACAGAAAAAAAAAGAAAAACTAGCAGCAGAAAGAAAAATAAAATCGAACACACCTCATTTTGACCTTCTAGGTCACCACCCAACTCAGACTCAAGCCTACTCCAACACTAAGTAGCTGAACCAAGATCCTAAACAATAATTGAACCTACAAATGAAATAATATGATAGGCTTGTGCACCGAGATACTCAGTTGGGATGCCGAATATAACCATATAATCCATGTATTCTCTTTCCCAAAATAGTCTGATAACCCAAGTTTGAAATAAAATATAAAAGAATGGTTTTCAAATTTTAAAAATAAGGAACATGTTTTTCCTATTTAGAAACCCAACACACACCACATACAATTTATAAATTCATTGGTCTTTTTATAAATAAAAATCCAAAAAATAAAAAACCAAAGTTGGGATAGAATAAAAAAAAGTAAAAATTCCAAACTAAAATTAAACAGGTGATATGGAAATTAAACAAGCAATGTAAATAATACGGTAACCATGGGTGATCCTAAAAATCCTTAAAACACCCCTAGACAGACTATTTTTTAGAACCACCTACAAGCATTTGGTGAAGCTCCTAAGAATATAACCAACAGACCGCCCTAAACTGACCAATCCAATGGAAAATCCCGCCTAGCCTAATAAAAAATCCAAGGGGTACCAACCCGTATAATACAGGTTGGTCAGCAACCATCACTCTATCATCTAAAATACTTCCAAAATACCATGGTTGTTACAATAATATTTTGTATGTAGGATGTCCCTAGTACCCATGACTCATCTTACCGCACTTGACTTCCCCAAACATGAACGCTTCTTATATGTTCACTCATGTAGGGTTACACTAGATAGGAGCACCTCATATACATATCCAATCATCTCATATTATCAATGTTCCAACCAGACCTTCATTCCAAGAAAATCATTAAAACCATTTAAAACCTTTTTCAAAATACTAAAGTTGTTAAATGGACATATCTTAATCAAAACGTTATCATTTTAAAGAATCAACACAAACATTACACTAAAGTTGAAAGTGAAAAATTGTCCATCATGTCACACCCATGTTGAAATCATTTTTTTAAAAACATTTAAAATTCCAACCAGGAACACACAAATATCAAACACAAACCATTATAACAGTTAACACAACATCACCCATAATTTGGAAGAGCCAAATGGGCCTTTAAGTCCAATGTCTCCAATGAATTTTTAATAAAACATTTCAAACTCTAAATGAAAATATTGTGCAATATTGTGAATCTTTCCAATGGCCCCATGAGAATAACATTCATTGAAACACACACTAAAGGCCTAATGGGAACACCCTTTGAGACTACATTTCAAACCTTTCCTAAAATCCACATAAAGAACCAAAACTTATTTAAGAAACAAAATCTATTTATAAAAGCATATTTTTAATAAATCATTATTATTATGGTTCCATATTCATTTGAGGGAACAACCATGTGTGCACCTAGTGCACCCATGGTTGTGCCGACGTCCAATGGCTCAACAATAACCAAAGTGACATTTCTAAACCATTTCCACAAGAACTCAATTTGCCTTAAAATCAAAACCAATATTTCCAAAATTAATAGAACAAAAAACAATCCCCTATTAAATCGATAAACCCATTTTAAAAAAAAATTTAACACAATTTCCCTGATACAATTTTGTCAAAGAAAACACACCTAGCCAAATGTACTTTTGACCAGAATATATCCAAATTCCCCTATTTCCAAAAAACAATCCACTACTGAAACATACCAAAACGTTCATCAACAATTATGTATGCAGAGAAATTGAATTCTAAACAATTATATAATCAACCCAACCAATTTATCAACAATTTTATAATCCATTCAAAAAATTTATAAGCAATTCCATAAACATCACAAACAAATTTCACAAACCAAATAGAAACACCATGATAGACCCTTGAAGAGTGTAAAAAAGGTGTGTTTAATGTTTGATACACTACTAATACAACTTTTGACATCAAAAGAACATAATGTCCACAAACACATAAAAATATAATTAGAGGGAACAATTCAAAACGTTTTTTGACAGAATCCAATAGCTTGGAAAGACTATAGTAGAATAACTAAATATATTGAGAATTTTCATATCACAATAAATATTTAATTAAAACACTCATGAATTAAATGGGATTAATAGAAAATTAAAAATGAGGTTTTTCCTACCTCATGGTTGAGCACGGACGCGACTGAACTTCGACAGAGGGTAAAAAATCCCTTGTGGACCAATATACACACCCAAAACAACTAGAAAAACCCAAAAGTTACTAACCGAGGATGTAATGTTTTGATAAATTAATGAAAACCCTCAATAATAAGGAAATTACTAGAGAAATGGTTTTTGGATGAAGCGTAGTGGAGGGTCTCCAGAAAACAGTGAGTGTAGTTGTTTAGGTTTGTCGCTACTGGCCGGAAAAGGAGTTGGTGGATGGAGCACGGGCACAGAAGGGTGTGGGTGTGGAGAGGATGAAGATCCATCAAAGAGGAGTTTGGATAAAGTGGTGTATGACTGGATCTGAAGAAATATTCCATGGGTGGCTGGAGGCCGGAGCGGCAGTCTACAGGTGGCCAGTTAGGGTGCACTGAGGGGGGGTGCGATGGCAGTTTAGAGGTCAGAGCGGGAGTGGATGTCCGGCCGAGTGTTGAGGGTGGTGGCTGGCATGATGAGGAAGGGTAGCGAGGGCTGGGGGTCAGGTGAACTGCAGGGGTGGAGTGGAGGTCGAGGGCCTACAGGCAAGGGTGGGTGTAGGCGAAGGCCAGAGGTAGGGGCGAGGAGGAGGGGAAGGGAGCGAGGTGGTGAAGGGGGGTGCCTGGAGGTGGCTCGCATATGGTCTCCCTCACACTAGAAGGAGAAGGGGGTTTATGTTTTGGTTTTTAATTATTTTTCATTAAGATATAATAGTAATACAAACAATAATAAAACTAGAAAAAATAATAAAAACAATAATAATAATAATAATAATATTTTTATCACAATAATAAAATTTGTTATAATAATTAAACCAGAAGTAATAATAATAAAAATGATAATAATAAAGATAAAAATAAAAAAATGGACAACAATAAAAATAATAATAATAATAATACAATAAATTCAAGAATAATAATACTGAGAAAAATAAGCAATTGCCTGGCTCCTGTGCTGACTGCGTGGCGACCACCAATTTCATGGTGACCGTACATAGGTCTGAAGCCGAGTAAAAATATCAAACAACAAAAATTTTAATCATGTACCCATCCCAGACCATGGTGCGAGGACTTGGATCTAATAATTAATAAGATAAAAATTAATTTAAGAAGGTGGTTGTGAGAATTCTCCCCACCACATACACTTTCTGCCCCCCCCCCCCCAAAGTCACCCAGCAGAAAGACAACCAAAACCCAGGTCAATGCCTGACCAAAACTAAAATAGATCGCAACACAAGAGAATAGGAGAGCACAAATGGGTTCTCCCCACCATGATCGCATAGTTGAGCATATCAAATTAGATTTTTATTTTTAACTATAATTTCTACAGTATAGCAGCAACCTTAGGTCGTATCCCAACAGAGCCTTATATCATTAGTTATATAAGTGGGTTTTGATTAAGAAAATAGAAGGGTGATGGGATTTAATAAAACCTGTGTTTTTATGATTAATTATTACAATAGAAAAACTAAATTAATAAAATAATGTAGAAATGAACAAGATTAATTAAACGTGATCAACCCCAGGGAGTATCGTGATGCTCATCCTTCATCACTTCAAGAGAAAAGATGTAGATATTTTAATCCCTGGTTTGTAACACCTATTAAAATAATGTTACTGATTTTATACTAGGATACCTCCTATGGTTCAGTTGATAACACACAATTATTCACCAAACACCATCGATGATTGGGTGATTTGCGTTCGACTTCATAACCGAAACTCACCAAGGCAACGCACGAAGAACTCAATGTGTTGTACAGGATTGTATGTTGTTTCTTTGTGATACCATGACATAAATTTACATGGCCTTTAAATTGCATATGTGAGTTCAATTGACCAATATGAACTATACAAACACATCAATTTAATATGGGAAGAAAAAGTGGTGAACGGTGTGTGAAACATCACATGAATGGGTACCCACTAAAATTTTCATATGAGTTGATCATGACATACCAGTAAATAACTCAATAAAACAAGAATAGAGGATGATGAAAAACAACATAACCACCTATAATTAAAAGGTTCATTCAAATATTACAAACATGAATCTTGGGATTTACATCACGTTCCTCCCCGGGTGGCCACAAGGGTTTTAGAAACCCATGGTTGGGGAGGAAGAAGTAGATGTTGAAGTAGAACTTACCATAGCCTACATAAAATCAAATATTGGTGGGAGGACTCATTTGGGAATCCAAAATTTCAGCACTTTTCCTCTGTCTAGAACTCCAAAATGGGGTGCCCAAGGTGCCAATTTATAGGCAAAGTGGGAAGTTGTTTTGGGCACCCTGATTTCACAAATATATTTGGTCCATGGTTTTGGACGGTCATAATGTCTTAAAACACTTTGGAAAATACTAAAGAGTTGTTTTAATACATATTTTAAACCTCCATGTCAAATTTGGAGGCCATATAATTAATATAATAAGAGATATTTCCAAAATGCTGAGGCAATGTTTTGACACCATGAAGACGCACTTTACTGAACATATTAGTTTCTATGGGACTTTTAAAGGACTAATCGGGCTTTGGTTCCTTCATATTAAATGGAACTCATTAAATTTCTGACCATCCCAAAATGTTTCAGAAAATTGGAATGCACAGTTCAGTATAAGCATGCATTTCAACCCACTGGTGTGCTTAGATCATGTGCAGATTGGCCCATTTTCCTTAGACTTCATCATGGGTCCACCAAATCACCTCCACCTCCTATATAATTATCAAAATAAGTAAAATTTTCCTTTTTAAAAGTGTTAAACCTAAAATAGTTGAATCAAAAATGGATTGAAATTTGTTGTTATACTTTTAATTTTCAATACAAAACAAGTTTAATACATTTGTATAAGGGTGAAATAAAATAGTGAATAGTGGTACGATCACACCCCCACACCTAAACATTTTCACTCCTGGGAAAAGTATAAAATTCTAATCATTTATAATTCCTAAATCAATGTTGTGAAAACATATAAGATTCTTTTTAAATGTAATTTATCATGACTCATTTATGGAATCAATTTTTCTTTTCATCTTACTTTTCTCACATTTGAATTTGTTCAACTTCATTTGTTCTCCCATGTAACATGTCAGAGCCTACCTCAGCTAGATATTTTCCCGCTTCACTCAAGGAACATATGAAATTGGATTTATTATCATTTCCTAGAGTTCATATGATCTTACCATATTCTTTCCCATATTCTATGTTCTCTACCCGTATAAACTAGTGTTCTACTCAAGAGGAATTCCAACAGGTTATTCGGAGGTTCAAGGGTTGGTAGGATTTGATGTTTAAAAATTTAAGGTTGAAGAAGAGTGTTAAATATCTAATGTCAAAACATGTCAAAATTCAGAAAATGTTCTTAATGATTGTACACACTCAACCCCTCACAATGTGTATCACATTCAACTCACTCTCCCCATTGTCTATTTTCGTGGTTAACAATTATGTAGTGAATAATAATGAGTAAACACCCTCTTTTCTCCATTTTATTCTTCTGTTCTATTTTTTTCAGATGACCAGAACTATATTTTTTTTTGTTTCTTTTTGTAAATAAATAGGGAATCTTGTGTACAACAATGATGTAATATTCCTTGTTAACCCATTTCCCAAGGAAAATGTAGGCACCCTCTATATCAACCCATAACAATGATTCTCTCACCATAATTCCCATGAAAACACCCTCTCACCCACACTTGCATAAAATAAAAAAATAATATACACAAAATATGGGTAGGTCGGGATATAAGAGCTTTTAATGTGGCTAACTAATAGGCATTTCATGGTATATAAATCTTAATAACGATAAAATGTAAAGGTGGTCAAAAATATAGGATAATTGTAAAATGTGTTTTTTAATGAATGATTGCCTCTACCATGAATGTAGCATACTTGAATCTTATGGATTCAAACCGAATAAAGGAAAATTCTAGTTTGTCTACGTGACTTGAGACTCTCAATAAAGTGATTAAAATAAATGATATACAATAAATGGATTAGAATGTCTTCTGGGTAAGGAATTAAAATATTGGTTAGTGCTAATGAGGCACGAGATTCGAAAATCAATTAAACACCTATGAATGAATTTATAGTAAAAATTATAGAAAAATATTCCATATCAACATTCATTTGTTAAACATATTCCCAAAAAAGTGTAATTTTCCTCACAATCGATACAAGCATGAAAAATGATTTTGTATATTCTTTTTAAGATCAATTTTTACCTAAAAACACAAAATAAGGGAAAATAAATCAAAAATGAAAACATATTTTTTTTAAATTAATTTCTTTGTTTTTTTGTTTAATCCTAACTATGACATGTCACCCTCCCCCACACCTAAGAGTTACATTGTCCTCAATGAAAGTATTTAAAATAAATAGTCATGTAAATAATGGTTGAGAGAAGGGAAAACCAACTAAGTGGTGTCATATGTCGCTTATATTAGTTGGATTTCCTCCATGAGATGCTTTCAAAAATTCTCATAGAAGTGTTTGAGCCTCTACCCATTGATATTTATCCTTTTTCCACTCTTCTCATGAAAAACCTATATAACTCCAATAGGGTAAACATCAGTATTGGTATATGGATTGATCCATCGAGAACGAAGATTACCAGTGTTGAGATTTTTCATGGAATTATACATGAGAACCTTCTCACCAATATGGAACTTTTTCTGATGAATCATGCTATCATGGATACACTTTTTCTTATCTTTATAGATCTGATAGTTCTTATTTGCATCACATCAAATTTATTCCTACTCTTGAATCTGCAACTTCTTATGCTCACCTGAATCTGAAATATTCATACTACATTGATTAATATCCAAATATTCATGCTGTTCTACCTCCACTAGGAGGTGACAAGCCTTTCCAATCACAATTATATATGGTGACATTCCAATTAGGGTTTTAAAATCTGTACGGTATTTCCAAGGTGCTTCATCCAAGCAAAAACCACAATCTTTCCTATTGGGTTGTACCATTTTTCCAAGATTCTCTTAACTTCCCAGTTTGAGATTTCTAATAGTCTGTTATTTTGGGGGTGATATGCTATAGAGACTTTATGAAAAACCCCATACTTATCATGAAAAATTTTCATGTTGTGATTGCAAAAATGTGTACCCTGATCACTAATGATGAATCTATGTAAACCAAACCTACTAAAAATTTGGGACCTCACAAAATCAGCAACCACTCGAGAGTCATCGGTCTATGTGGCCTTTGCCTCCACCCATATAGATACATGTTCAACAGCCAATAATATGTACACAAAGCCAAATGAATTTTGAAAAGGCCACATGAAGACAGTTCCCCATGCATCGAATATCTCACAAAATAACATGGGATCTTGGGGAGTTTCATTCTTCTTAAAGATATTATTTATGAATTGACAATGACTACATGACTTGAAAAATCTATGGGCATCCCTATATAATGTTGGCCAATAAAGTCGTGAGTGAAGGACCTTTTGAGCTATATGTTTAGAGCCTAAATGGCCCCCACAGGACAAAGTGTGGCAGAAGGTCAAAACAGAGGTGAACTCATGGTCAAGGACACATCGACGATCTAATTGGTCACCACAAATTCTCCCCAAATATGGGTCATCACAAATGTACCATCTAGAATCATGCTTATGTCTCTGTTATTTTGAAGTTCTAAAATCATTAGGGACCCTAGATGTTTCTAGAAAATTCACAATGTCTGTATAATAGGGGGTAATGTCCACAACAGCACAAAGTTGCTCATGAGGGAAGAATTATCCAATGGGGAGGGGCGAGTCAGCATTATGGTCCAATGGTGGGGAAATCCTACAAATGTGGTCAGCTGCCACATTTTCCACTCCTCTCTTATCTCTACTCTCAAGGTAAAACTCTTGGAGGAGGAGCATCCACTGAATGTGGAGGGGCTTAACATCAGGATTATTTAGAAGGAAACGAAGGGCAACATGATAAGAAAAGACAATGATTTTGGACCCGAAAATATATGAACAGAATTTTTCCAAGGAAAAAACAATAGAAAGAATTTCTTATTAAATGGTTGGGTTGTTTTTCTGGGTATGGTCATGGGTACATGAGGCATATGCAATGATATGGAGATCCTTCTCGGCCCTTTGTGATAAAACTTCCCCTACTGCAATGTTAGAGGCATCACACATAAGTTCAAATGGGAGATCCCACATTAGAGGTTGGATGATGTGATGTGATGTGAGACTAATTTTTGTGAATTGAATCTATACTCAAAATTTTTATCAAACAAAAACATATAATCCTTTTATAATAACAGGGATAAGGGAAGTGCGATCTTATTGAAGTCTTTAATGAATCAGCGGTAAAAACCAGCATTAACCAAGAAATATCACACTTAACAAACACATTTTGGATATGGAAGGGTTGATATTAATTCAATTTTTTATTTATCCACTTTAATTCCCCCATTTTAAATAACATTCCCAAGAACTATCCCTCGGTCAACCATGAAATGTAATTTCTCGTAATTTAATACAAGATATTTTTCTATGCAATGATGCAGAATAAAACCTAGGTGAGACAAATAATCATAAAAGGAAGTTCCATAAACCATTAAATAATCCATAAAAACATCCATGCAATTTTCTAGGTACTCTAAAAATATACTCAACATACAACACTAAAAAGTACCAAGTGCATTAAAAAGACCAAAAGGATTCCTTCTATATGAAAATGTTCTTAATGGATAGGTAAATATTGTCTTTTCCTGATCCTTAGGGGCTATATGGATTTGTAAATAACCTGAATATCCATCAAGGAAACAATAATGAGACTTAACATCCAATCATTCTATCATTTGTTCAATGAAAGGTAGGGGAAATTTATCATTCCGCATGGCTTGATTCAGTTGATGGTAGTCAATACAAACTCACCAACTGTTTTTCACACGTGTTGGAACCAATTAATTACTTTCATTTGACACAACTATTATTCTTGTTTTATATGCACAATTTTCAATAGGCTAACCCATTTACTATCAGATATAGGATAAATGATCCCTACGATAAGTAATTTACTAACATCCAATTTTATTACATCATGGAGAGTGGGATCTAACCGGCGTTGAGCCTGCCTTATGGGATTAGCCTCATCATCTATAATTATATGGCTCATTAAAATAGATGGGATAATCCTGGGAATATCAGCCAATGTACATGCTATTTCCTTTTTACACTCTCTTAAAAGATATATCAGTTTTGATTCCTTCTGTTGAGAGAGGATATTGGCAATAATGATGGGTAATTGGTCAATACCCTCATGATATTCATATTTTAAATTATATGGTAGTTTTTTTAATTCCAAAAGCGTGTATTTTTGGACTGAGGGAAGCGATTTAGGGAGAGTGAGGTTCACTAAACTATTATCTACTCATTTTAATTCTTTAAAGATAAAAGAATCTATTGAAATAAGGTTTTCAAAATGATCGACAGTCATGGGTACCTCTGAATGACCACACTCATCAATTAAAACACAAAATTTACACATTTCTGAACCCACACAACACTCAAAGCATGACTCAAAACTCAAATCATCCATGGGTGAAGAAGAGGAAAAGGAATAAGAGTATGGTTTTATGAGATAATTGTGTTTGGGGGAATCATTTGAGAAAAATTACATCGAATAGACAGGAAGAGTGAGGTGCTCTTCAAATGGGTGTTTCATAGCCTCAAGGATGTTAAAACTTTCCTTTTCTCCACTGAACTCCATTGAAAGTGTACCATTGTGAACATTGATGATCATATTTTCTGTTTTAAGGAATGACCTTCCAAGTATGAGAGGGGAATGTCCTTGGGTCAGGAATCTTCCATCTCAAGAATGTAGAAATCGGTGGGGAAGATGAGATTCTTCACTCTTATAAGGACATCCCCAATCACTCATGTTGGATGCATTGTACTCCATTGGAATGTTTCACAACAATGCCTATTGGATTAAAATCTCTATGATGTATATAAGTATACATGGATTGAGTCATTACCTTAATGGAAGCACCTAAATCTCACATTAAATTATAAAATAAGGTCTCTCCTATGGTACACGGTATCGTGAATGTGCCCAAATCCTTGAATTTTTTTGGCATTGCTGGTTTAATCAAGGCTGAGACATTCCTTCCTATGTTAACTCTTTGCTTCCCCTTTAGCCTTAGTCTATGGGTGCAGAGTTCTTTGAGAAATTTGGCATATCGTGGGATTTTCTTTACTGCATCCAACAACAGAATATTAACATGAATTGTTTTTAAATGTATCCATTATTTCATTATCAATATCATTATCAAAGATTTTCATAGATTTAGAGAGTCTTTGGGGGAAAGTAAGAGGAATTTATTATTCATTTGAATCATAAATTATAATTTGATAACTCCATTTATTTTATTTTTCTTTATTGGAATATTTTATGGGTGGAGAAAGAGTGTTTTCAAGAGGGGACATACCTATTGCATAGAATCAGTAGAAGAAGAAGCATATTTACCATTAAGAAGTTTAACTACACATACATGAACTTTGTTATTTGGATTGGAAATGGTTTAGGATGGTATTTGTCCAAAACATTGGATATTAATCTCAACGATGGTTTTTTCTAATTACTCTACTTGAGTTCGTAGGTCTTGAACTGCTGATTGTGTGGTTTGTTGGAATTACAGGTTCTGGGTTGCCATTTTCTTCACCGTATCCTTGAGGCTTGGTTTAGATTTGGGAGGAGTGAGAGGATTGTTTGAGAATTTAAAGGATACAATGGTTGCATAACTTGGAATTTTTGATACCAATTCTTCATAGTGTAGCTTGAGTTTCCTCCATGTGGGTACTGGGGTTGTTCTTGCCACCTGGGGTTTAGATTTGTCCTAAAAGGCTCTTTTTTTAAGAGAGGTTTTTGATGGAATGAATGCCCCAGGAACACGGCTACACAAGACTAGGGTGAATATTGAAGTTGTGGGCACTAGTCAAAAAATGAGTGTTATCCGAAAAAATACCCCAATGTAATGGAATACAAGTAGAGTGTGAGCTACATTAAGCTTGAGATAATTGCCTTTGAAGGTTACGCATCTCATCATGATTATTATCTTCCTTTTTTTCTAGGGATGAATGAATTACCTCATGAACTCCTCGGGTTGGTGAAATTTCTCATCAACCAAATTGTTAAGCATTTTGATCCATGATGGATATTCAGTCACGGGTGGTGGAAAGAGTTTTATCAACAAGGGTATCACCAGCTGCAACATCTAGCATTCCAAGATCCTTGGGGACAAGACCCTCATAGAAGTATTGGATTAACTATATTTCACTAATTTGGTGGTGGGGTATCTTGAGAAATGTCCCTTGAATCTCTCCTAGTATTCATGAAGGGTATCTCCTTGTGATTGCCTAATTCCATAGATTTCATTCATAATTAATGCAGTTCGGGTTGCAGGGAAGAACATATCTAAAAAGAGTCATTTATGGTCATTCTAGCCCCCAATTTTGGTAAGCAGATTATAATGACCCATACTTTACATAAATTGTTATTACTTCAAAATTGAAGCACACTTATTACAACATATAACAAAACCCTGAAATGACCATATATGTATAGTGTTTTTAGAAACTCTGAAACATAAACAACTGGTTCATGAATCATCTACATCGTCTCCATTTTATTTTATCATATCTAGAGTCCCTTTTGGAATATCATACTTAATACCCTTCTTCCTGACCTGGGGAAAAGAAAACATAAAAAATGGTGAGCTCAAATGCTCAGCAAGGGTAAACAAAAGAAATATCAATCATATCATATTCATAAGAACATAACATTTTGAAAATCTTAACCTGCAAAAGGGATCATAATATCATAAAATGGGATAAGTCATGGTAGTGAAGTGTAAATCCCAATAATAATAACATGAACCAATGTGTCATACACACATAATCATAGAGAATCATTTCTTAGTAGTCAGGAATCATTCCCAAGACTATCCTAGCAGACAAAGTCCATTTCTGAACCGAGTTCACTCCTTGTTTCAGTCCTATATCACTGAACCGGATTAACTTGTCATTCCATCCATGTCTATATCATGAGATATAAATCTTTACCCAATGTATTTGAGAGAGATATAGGTCCCACCCATCTCATAATGATACCATTCTTATGGGTGCCACAAGTTCATAAATCGTACATCATAGCATAACCCATGTAATAAAAATGGGATTGTTAAACATCATTCCATCATAAATCATATAAGATAAAAAGGACCTCACAAAAATAATTCCATCATAATCAAATAAATGTCAAAATAGCTGTAAAAACAAAACCCTATATTATCTTAGATGGAAAATAATTTTGATAAAACACTTGAACTCCATTCCTGAGGAAAATATCCTTTCTACATCAAAAACATTTTTCCTTTATTAACATGTCATAAAATTTTAAACTAAAAGAAGTTAATTAAAAATAGAATTTAAAACTTGTAAAGGAAGCTTCATGGAAATAATGTTCTAAAAATCCATTCATGTCGTATAAGTTAAAGAAAAACATTCTTCTCGTACTTTGGCCAGAAAAGTCAAAAAAAGTACCTCGTACTAAAAACGAGAAAAGATTCCTTTCATATCATTTACTAAAAACATCACCAATTTGTAAAATTGGATTTTAACAATTTTAGGAGTATAGAAATATTATTACATATTGAGGAACATGGATGTGAATGATAAATATTTCGTAGTAAATTCTGAAGTATAAATAATCTCAGATAAAAATGAGATTGTGAGATTTTCTCGTACCTTAGGTCTGATTTGCTTCGTAAGTGTCTGAATATCATGTATAATGGTTAAAATAATGTCATTTATTTATTCTAGAATCATACTAATTGTTATGATATCATATATGATCATATTCTTAATTTCTTATTAGTAATATTTCATTTCTACTTGTTATTCGGGTGTTTATTGCTTTTTGTTCGTATGCGTGTTTTGTTTAATAAATTATTATTCTTATTTTTAGGTTATAGATACCTCATTTCCATAATGTTATTAGTATAATATATATCATATTTATTCATTCAATTAATTTATATAATCATTATTCAATGAAGATCATGTAGAACGAGTCGTGTCACATCGTGGAGACGATAGGCCGTACGTACGCACGAGTGATGATATCGTTCCCATGATCATGGAATTGTATTGGAGGGTATGTATACTATTTCAGAATAAATATCACTTTAAAAAATCATATATAGTTATTATTTACACCATTATACCCATAAAAGTAAGGTGGTGATGGAAAAAGCATTACACCACGGCGTAGAGAGGGTATTCTGTACGTACGCACGCGCGGTGATTTCATTTTCAATAGGATGGATAGAAGGTGAAATAAGTTTGTTTAATATTTATAATAACATATCAGTATATGAGTGATACTGATGTTATTAATTTATAATAAAACAACTAAAGAAGAGTAATTATTAGAATAAATAAATTTGTAAGAATCGGTAACTGATATTACCTCTTCTTCGACACGCCTCTTTGAATCTTCCCCTTATGGCACTAAAATTTGTCATTAAAGAAGGCCAGGACCTCTAGAATATTACTAGGAATGTGGAGAAGATAAATTGTCATGGGTTGGCCTAGCTTGAAGGCTCAATGTTGTGTAAAGAGGAGAGGGAGGAGGTGACCTTTTATCAGGGAGGAGATGGGCACCTTAGGAAGAACTTAAAATAGTATTTTATTATAAAGTAATATTCATTTTTTTAATAGCTCCAAATTGATTTATTTAGAATCTAAGGTGAGGATGGGTCTATATCCTCTCAACCGATAGATTTTATACAAGTTTAGGTTACTATTTTAACCTTATCATTTAGATTTAACTCTAAGTAAAATAATTTAACTTTTACTGTGTCTTCTTGTTTCCTTACACTATATGGTTAATAAACTAAGTATAACAATCCAAAAAAACCCTAAGTTGTTCATTATTAATATATATAACCTTATCTATGTTATTTGGACGAACCTTCGATTTTTAAGAATATAATAACAATTAATAATATAATATTTGTTTTAAAAACTATTTTTTTTCAATTTTGACAATATTTGGTAATTGATTTTTGTGAAAATCATAAAATCATGATTAGTTCAAAAACATTTAATTGAATCAATAATAACAAGGAATTTTAACCTAAAAATTTAGTTTAATCTATAAAAAGTCTCAAATTAAATTTATTTGGGTATTTATAACATCAATTATGTTAATATTTCATTAATAAGGTAATTACTACATCATTATTGTGTCATAAATAAATTAATATATTTAATGTCTAAAAATTACAAATAAAATACAATTACATAGGAAATATTTTTATCATTCTAATGAATATTTATAGTTGATTTTACCTTATTTATAACCCTATATTAAAAATGTTTTAATTATTAAACATTGATTTTAACTATTTTAACTCTTGTTTAAATAAAATAATATTAAATGTCCTAATCTAATCCAAGTGGACCTAAATGGTCCTATTTTATTCCTAAGGTTGTTTTTGGTCTAATTAAACTTATCCAGTAGAATTAGGACATGTGTTGAGGTAATAATAATATCATTTGTACCCTTAATTACCCTATTTACATTTTATCGTGGCAAATAAAAGTAAAAAGTTACTATTCAAAAAAAATTATTTTTGTCTTATTGAACCACATTTTACTCCTTGATACTAACCGTGTCTCTCAGATTTTTGGAATTCTACTCACATAAGCGGCAAAATTATGTTTTATGTAAATTTGCAAAAAGCTCCTAAGAGGTAGGTAAAAGACGATGAAAAGTTCAATAATATTTTTATATATCTAAAATTATTATAAAATGACTCCAATGAATTACATTGAACTAATATAGGTATTATGTATCAATTTTTACCTAAAATAAATTTAAATAAAATAAATATCTATTAAATAAATAAGTTGGTTTTTAAATATTAACCTAGTGTTTTCAATATTCATCAAAAATTGAAAGTTTTCAGAAAAATACCAAAATTAACCCTAGCCTAATCTCGATATTCCAAATCCAAAAATGAAGTCCATTTTGAAAGATAAAATTTATAAAATTTAAAAAATTGGGTATTAATATTCATGACGGCTAGTTTATAGAATATTTTAATAATATATCATTGTTTAGTGAAACTCGGTATTACGTACAACGCAAGATATCGAGGAAGGTTGCTCTTGCGTGTAACGCAAGCCAAGACAGTGTTCTGTGTAGTGAAATATTCCTTTATATAACATAATACAAAAAAATAAAATATTTCTCATAAAATCTTGGGTGTTACATTCTACCCCCCTTAAAATGATTTTCGCCCTCAAAATTCATCACTTTGTAACAAACAAATGAGGATACCTCTACCTCATCATATCCTCAAGTTCCCATGATGCTTCTTATAATTGGTGGTTCCTCCATAAAACATTCATCAAGTGAGTGGTCTTGTTCCGTATGACTTTTTCGCTACAATCCATAATCTCTATCGGTTTTTCTTCATAAGAAATATCTTGCTCCAGCGGTACAAATTATGAGTTGAGTACATGTGAAGGATCAAGTATGTACTTTCTCAGGAGAGATACATGGAACACATCATGGAATTGAGAGAGATTCGGTGGAAGCGCCAATCGGTAAGCTACCTTCCCTACACGATCCAGTATTTTAAAAGCACCAATATTCCGAGGTCTTAGCTTTCCCTTCATTCCAAATCTCATTACTCTCTTCCAAGGAGAAATTCGTAAGAACACTTTATCACCCACTTCAAACTCTAGGTCTTTTTTCGGTTATCGGCATAACTTTTTTGTCGACTCTGAGATTCTCTTATGTGTTGTTGAATAGATCGGACCTTTTATACCATCTCATCAACAAGATCAGATCCTAATAGATTTCTTTCAAAAACTTCATCCCAACATGTTGGAGTTTCGAATTTCTTTCCATAGATAGCTTCATAAGGAGACATCTGAATACTGGTGTGAAAGATATTATTATAAGAAAATTCAACCAAAGGTAGGTGTTGATCCCAACCACCTTTTAAATCTATAGAGCAAGCTCTTAACATATCTTCTAGAGTATGAATTGTTCTCGCAGGCTGACCGTCTGTCTGAGGATGATAAGTAGTGCTGAAACTCAACTATGTATCCAGAGTATACTGGAGACTTCACCAAAACTTTGAGGTAAACCTCGGATCCCGATCATATATAATGGTAATTTGTAATCCATAAAATCTTACCACTTCCTTTACATATATCCTGGCAAGATTATCAAGAGAGAAATCTTCTCTAATAGTAGTGAAGTGTGCCGACTTCATAATACGATCAACTATAACCCAGATAGCATTATTGCCTTTGGATGTATTTGGAAGTCCAGTGACAAAGTCCATAGTGATGTTTTCCCATTTCCATTCTGGTATGGTTAATGGTTGTAACATCACCTTAGACTTCTATCTCTCAGCTTTAACTTGCTGACAAACCGAGCATTGAGAGACATATTCAACAACATCTCTTTTCATGAAATCCCACCAGAATTACTCTTTCAAGTCCCTATACATCTTTGTGCTTCCAGGATGAATAGAGAATGAAGAACTATGATACTCATCCAGTAGCTCCTTCTTTAATTCTGTGGTGGGAGGAACCCAAACCCGATTCGTGAACCTTATTATCCCATCACAATCGAGGTTGAATTTAGGAACATTTCTGACCTTATTTGGTTACTCTATATCTTATTTCTGTGCCTCTTTAATCTTCACATGTATAGATGGTTGAACATTAATTTGAGAAAGATAAGATTTATCCCCTTCCATTATAATTCCAATATCCATTCTTTGTAAATCCATAAATATTGGATCTTTTGTGATCCTCATCATGAATAAGCTAGCATGGCCTTGTCGACTTAATGCACCCGCCACCTTGTTTTCCTTCCCAGGTTGGTAATGAATTCAGCAGTCTTAATCCTTAATCAGCTCCAACCATATTCTTTGGTGCATATTCAGCTCCTTTTGTGTGAAAATATACTTTAAACTTTTATGATCATTATAAATATCACACCTTTCACCATAAAGATAATGTCTCCGAATCATTAATACAGAGATTACCACAGCTAACTCCAAGTCATGAGTTGGGTAATTTTGCTCATGGATTTTCAACTATCATGAAGTATAAGCTATCACCATGTCGTTTTTCATGAGAACACACCCCAATCCCTTCTTGGATGCATCACTATAGATCACAAACCATTCCCACTACAAGGCAGTGTGAGTACAAGTGAACTAGATAACCTTCTTTTTAACTCCTTGAAATACTCTTCACACTCCTCCGTCCAAACGTACTTAACTCCTTTTTGAGTCAACCTGGTGAGTGGATTAGATAATCGTGAAAAATCTTTCAAAAAACGTCGATAATATCCAGCCAAACCAAGAAAACTTCGGATCTCAGTTACTATTGTCGGTCTAAACCATCTTTCGATAACCTCTTTTTTTTGGATCCACAGATATCCCCTCTTTTGAGATTATATGAACCAAAAATGAATCTTTTTGAATCCAAAATTAACACTTGGTAAATTTGGCATAAAGCTTCTCTTTTCTCATGGTCTTCATTACAATTCTCAAGTGATCTTCATGTTCTTACTTTTTCTTTGAATAGAAAAGAATATCATATATAAAGACTACCACAAACTAATCAAGATAGTCTCTAAAGACTCTATTCATTATATCCATGAAGATAGTAGGGGAATTAGTAAGACCAAATGGAATAACTATAAATTCATAGTGTCCATACCTTGTACGTAAATCCGTCTTTGGTATATCCCCCCTTTTGACACTTAATTGATGATACCCTGAACGAAGATAAATCTTAGAAATGTATTGAGCTATGTGTAGATGGTCAAATAAGTCAGCAATATGTGGAAGATGATATTTTTTCTTGATAGTGATCTTGTTAAGTTCTTGATAATCAATGCAGAGTCTCATTGATCCATCTTTATTCTTAACAAACAGAATAGGTGCTCCCCAAGGTGACACACTAGGGAGTATGAATCCCTTATCAAGATTATCTTGGAGTTGATTCTTCAATTACTGCAACTCAATTGGGGCCATTCTATAAGGTTTCTTTGAAATAGGAAAAGCACCCGGTACGAGTTCTATTTAAAACTAAACTTCACGATTTGGTGGAAGACCTGGAAACTCCTCCGGAAAGACATCATCAAACTCTCGTACAATGGGTGTATTCTTAATTGTGAGTTTCTCTCCAACCATTTGAGATAAATAACCATCATTTAGTGGAATCAAGACCCATAAGATGGAAGAAATTTCCACTCGAAGGTTATGTTCATCCTTGCATTGATAGATGATCATAGATTGATCTGGAATATAAAATGTGACTTCCCTTATTTGGAAATTGATATGAGCTCCATATAAAGAAAGTCAATCCATGCCAAGAATCACATCAAATTACACTATAGGAAGGATCACAATATTTTCAGGAAGCACTTTCCCACAAGCTTCAATCAGAGAATAATTGTAAACTTTTGATGCGACCGTTGTGCCATTAGGGGTTTCCACAGCTAACTCAACATCTAATTGTTGAGGTAATACGACGATACCATTAGAAAATTCTTCATAAATAAAATATTGGGTGGATTCAGAATCAAATAAAACACTTGCTACTTTAGAGTGGATGGTATGTGTACCTTTCAGCCTTTCGTTATCGTACTCCCCATCGCGGATAGAAATTGCATGTGACTTTCCTTTGTATTTAGCCTTAAGAGTTTCTTGATGTAGATCATCATCAACAACCCCTGGATTAAAGCATTGATTAGCATAATTCCCCATTTCCTTTCACTTGTAACATTGAAGTGTAGGAGGTGCACTCTATGAATCCTTTTCTTTGTTCACATCACTAGACATCTTCTTCCCATCATTACGATATTCAAATGCCCGATGAACTTGTTTTTAACATTTTAAAAATTTACTTGTCCCTTTAAGACAACTCCATCCATGTTTCATTCCACACTTTGATCAAAAGGGGAAACTCATCTTCTTTTCAGTGTGCTCTTTAGATTTTCCTTTGAATTCAATTTTCTTCTTCTTACCAAACACATATGACTGATGGGTCACTCCAATTTCTATCTCAACCTTGAGAGCACATCGAACAATTTCCTTGAATCTATTGAAGTCCTTTATGGCTAACGCCCTTCGAAGACTTCTTTTTAAGCAACTAAAGAATTGATCGATCTTACTCGCAGGTTGGATAATAATTATAGAAGTGTGCCTTGCAAGTCTTGTGAAATTTTCTTCGTAGGTACCAACTGATTCATCATCCATTTGCTTCAGTTCAAGAAAATCCTTCTCCATCTTTGTTCAAAGAATACGAGGGAAGTACGTATTGAAAAATAAGTTCCTGAACTCGTCCCATTCCATGGAATCAATTTCATCTCTTGGCCTCATATTCTTGAAAAGATTACACCATTGATCAGCTTCACCTTCCAAACGATATACTGCTAAGAGGACTTTATCATGTTCAGAACATTGAAGAACTAAAAATATCTTTTTAGTGGTACTGATCCGTTGTTCCGCCACTAATGGATCAGTAGACCCGCTGAATGAGGGTGGACGCTGCCTCATGAAGGATTCAACAGAATTTTTCTCCTTCCTTTTCCTGTTTGGAAGTCCTGCATGATTCATAGCTTGATAAAGTTGTGTGAGCATGGCTACAATATTTTACATCCCAGCTCCCATAACGTTTTGTTGCTCAGGGGTACAATCATTGCATTGCCCGTCACATTCAGCATTAACACAGTTCCATCGGGTTCTAGCCATTGACTAAAACCAATAAGAATAGTGTGACAAACACTAATCATAATAGCAAAAACACATAATAATGAATAAACTTTTATGCTTTCGTTCTTATCATAGGTGATTCATGGCCATTTCTAAAACACTAAGATTGTGTTCTATGCTTAGATATATCTTTAGGGTTATTACTAAGGCTTTCACATCCTAGTTTCTAATGGTTGACTATACCATTCCTCTGATACCAACTATAATGACCCATACTTTACACACATTGTTGTTACATCAAAATTCAAGCACACATATTACAACATATAACCAAACCCTAAAAGGACCGTATAGTTATAGTGTATTTAGAAACTGGGAAACATAAACAACTGGTTCATAAATCATCTACATCGTCTCCCTTTAATTTTATCATATCTAGAGTCCCTTTTGGAATATCATACATAATACCCTTCTTCCTTACCTGGGGAAAAGAAAACATACAAAAGGGTGAGCTCAAATTCTCAGTAAGGGTAAACAAAAGAAATATCAATCATATCATATTCATAAGAACATAAAATTTTGAAAATCTTAACCTGCAAAAGATATCATAATATCATAACATAGGATAAGTCATGGTAGTGCAATGTAAATCAAAATAATCATAACATGAAACTTTGTGGAATACACACATACTCATAGATAATCATTTCTTAGTAGTTAGGACACATTTCCAAGACTATCCTAGCGGACAAAGTCCATTTCTAAATCGAGTTCACTCCTCGTTTCAGTCCTGTATCACTGAACCAGATTAACCTGTCGTTCCATCCATATCTATCTCATGAGATATAAATCTTTACCCAATGAAATGGAGGGATATATATGTCTCATCCATCTCATAATGATACCATTCTAATGTGTTCCACAAGATCATAAATCATACATCATAGCATAACCCATGTAATAAAAATGGGATACTTAAACATCATGCCATCATAAATCATATAAGATAAAAAGGACCTCATAAAAATAATTCCATAATAATCAAATCAATGTCAAAATAGGTATAAAAACAGAACCCTATATTATCTTATATGGAAAATAATTTAGATAAATCACTTGAACTCCATTCATGAGGAAAATATCCTTTCTACATCAAAAACATGTTTCCTTTCATAACATGTCATAAAATTTTAAACTTACAGAAGTTATTTAAAAATAAACTTTAAAACTTGTAAAGTATGCTTCATGGAAATAATTTTCTAAAAATTTATTCATGCCTTATAAGTTAAAGAAAAACATTCTTCTCGTACATTGGCCGGAAAAGTCAAAAATGTACCTCGTACTAAAAATGACAAAAGATTCCTTTCATATCTTTTACTAAAAACTTCACCAATGGGTAAAATTGGATTAAAAAAAATTAGTAGGATAGAAATATTATTACATATTGAAGAACATGTATGTGAATGATAAAAATTCCCCAGTAAATTCTGAAGTATAAACAATCTCGGATAAAAATGAGATTGCGAGATTTTCCCTTACCATAGGACCGATTTGCTTCGTAAGTGTCCAAACCTCCTGTATAATGATTTAAATAATGTCATTGACTTATTATATAATCATAATAATTCTTATTATATCATATATTATCATATTATTAGCTTCTTATTAGTAATATTTCATTGCTACTTGTTATTTGGGTGTTTATTTCTTTTTGTTCTTATGCGTGTTTTGTCGAATATATTCTTATTCTTCATTTTAGGTTATAGATACCTCATTTACAGAATGTTATTAGTATAATATATATCATATTTATTCATTCAATTCATTTATATAATCATTATTCAATGAATATCATGTAGAACGAGTCGCATCACATCATGGAGACGGTAGGTCGTACGTACGCACAAGCGATGATATCATTCCCATGATCATGGAGTTGTATTGGAGAGTATGTATACTATTTCAGAATCAATATCAATTTACATTAATCATATATAGTTATTCCTTACACCATTATACCCATCCAAGTAAGGTGGTGATGGAAAAAATATTACACCACGTCGTGGAGACGGTATTCCATACGTACGCACGCGCGGTGATTTAATTTTCTGTAGGATGTATAGAAGCTGAAATAGTTTTGTTTCATATTTATAATAACATATCAGTATATTAGTGATACTAATGTTATTACTTCATAATGAAACAACTAAAGAAGTGGAAGTAGAAGAAGAAATAAATTTGAATGGTTTGGTAACTGATATCACCTCTTCTTCGACATGCCTCTTTGAAACATCCTCTTAGGGCACTAAAATTGGACTTTGAAGATGACAAGGACCTCTAGAATATTAATATGGAAGTGGAGAAGAGAAATTGACAGGGTTTGGCCGAGCTTGAAGGCTCAAAATTGTGTAAAGAGGAGAGGGAGGAGATGCCCTTTTATAAGGGAGGAGAGGGGCACCTTAGGAAAAACATAAAATATTATTTTATTATAAAGTCATATTCGGTTTTTAATAGCTCCAAATTGATTTATTTTGAATCTAAGGTGGGGATGGGTATAAATACTCTCAAAAAATAGATTTTAGACAAGTTTATGTTACTATTTTAACATTATCATTTATATTTAACTCTAAGTTTAATAATTTAACTTTTACCATGTCTTCTTGTTTTCTTACACTATATGGTTAATAAACTTACTATAAAAATCCAATAGAACCCCAAGTTGTTCATTATTAATATATATAACCTTATCTATGTCATTTGGCCGATCCTTAGATTTTTAGGAATATAATAACAATTAATAATATAATATTTGTTTTAAATACTATTTTATGTCAATTTTGACACTATTTGGTAATTGATTTTTGTGAAAACCATAACATCATGATTAGTTCGAAAAATTATAATTTAATCAATACAAACATGTCATTTTAACCTAAAAAATTATTTTAATCTATAAAAAGTCTCAAATTACATTTATCTGGGTATTTATAACATCAATTATGTTAATATTTCATTAATAAGGTAATTACTACATCATCATTGTGTCATAAATAAATAACTTATTTAATGCCTAAAAATTACAAATAAAATACCATTATGTTGTAATTTTATTTATATTTCTAATTAATATTTATTTTTGATTTTATCTTATTTATAACCCCATATTAAAAATGTTTTTGTTATTAAACGTTGATTTTAACTATTTTAACTCTTCTTTAAATAAAATCATATTAAATGTCCTAATCTAATTCAAGTGGACCTAAATGGTCATATTTTATTCCTAAGATTGTTTTTTTAATTAAAATTATCCAATAGAATTATGAAATGTGTTAGGGTAATAATAATATCATTTTTACCCTTAATTACCCTATTTACTTTTAACTGTGGTAAATAAAAGTGAAAAGTTATTATTCACCAAAAATTATTTTTATCTTATTGATCCACATTTTACTCCTTGATACTAAATGTGTCTCTCAGATTTTCAAAATTCCACTCACAGAAGCGGTAAAATTATGTTTTATGTAAATTTGCAAAAAGCTCCTAGGAGGTAGGTAAAAGACGGTGAAAAGTTCAATAAAATTTATATATATCTAAAATTATTATAAAATTAATCCAATGAATTACATTGAACTAATATATATATTATGTATCAATTTCTACCTAAAATAAATTTAAATAAAATAAATAATTATTAATGAAAAAAGTCGGTTTTTAAATAGTAACCCAGTGTTTTCACTATTCATCAAAAATTGAAAGTTTTCAGAAAAATACCAAAAATTCACCCTAGGATAATTTAGATATTACGAATACAAAAATGAAGTCCAATTTGAATGATAAAATTTATAAAATTTCAAAAATTGGGTATTACTATTCATAACAGCTAGTTTATATAATATTTTAATAACATATCATTGTTTAGTGAAACTCAGTATTTCTTACAACACAAGCTTTCGAGGAAGGTTTCTCTTGTGTGTAATGCAAGACAAGACAATGTTTTGTATAGGGAAATATTCCTTTATATAACATAATTCATAAAAACAAAATATTTCTCATAAAATCTCAGGTGTTACATAGATAGTATAACTAGTCTTTGGCTATACTATCAAGGGATAAAAGGAAGGCTCTAAACTTAATTAAGTATTTAGACACATTTTGGGGTTTCATGGTAGAGCACACTATGTGAAACTATTTAAGTTTTTTATTAGGGACCTCAACGAGAAGAACATGGAATTTAGGTAGAAGGTGGGTGAGGCCTGATCTCAGCTCAATGTTGGCTGCTTCCTCAGGATATTGGATTTACACAGGTTGGTACTCCACATCCAGGGTGGTCAGTTATTTTAAGGTTCGATTATTTGCATCCATGTTTTCTTGGGTTTGATTGAGTTCAATTTTTTTATTGGTTTATGGCCACTTGAGGTTCCAAAATGGGTTCCTCAGTGTTACATTATTGAATTTCTTTAGATTCATTGATTTTTAAATGGGTTGATTTTTCAATTTCCAGGTAGAATTCAAGTAATGTTTCTTTACCAGATCTTGTCATGCAACAATGATGTCCATTTTGATTGAATGATTTTTTTGTTTTGTTTTCCTTTTAGTTTTTTAGAGAATATGAATTAAATAAAAATACTTAAGAAATAAATGTAGTAAAAAGAATTGAATGTTATAGTACAAAATTAGATAGAGTTATGGAGAATAAGAAGGGAGAGATAGAGAGTGAAAGAGCAAGAATACACACAAAAACCAAAAATAGAAACAAGAAACCAAAACCAAAAAAATAAAATGGGGGTAGGGTATGGAAAGTAGTACTTATTAAGAAGTAAAATAAATAAATAAAAGGAAATAAATAAAATAAATGATATTGGATCTGTAGAAATAGCACCAAAATTTGATCATGTAGTCGACCACATCAAATTAAATGTTTATTTTTAACTAGAATTTCTACTTTATAGCAACAACCATAGGTCGTCTCTCGATAGAGCCTTAGATAATTAATTTTAAAATAGAGTTTTGATTATGAGTATAGAAGGGTAATGGGATTTAATAAAACATAGGGTTTTATGATTAAATATTATAATAGAAAAACTATAGTAATAAAATAAGGTAGAAATGATCAAGATTAATTAAACATGATCAACCTATGGGAGTATCGTGATGCTCATCCTTCATCACTTCAAGATAAAGGGTATAGATATTTTAATACCTAGTTTTTAACACCTATTACCATAATGTTACTGATTTTATAATAGGATACCTCCTAGGGTTCACTCGAGAACACACAATGATTCACCGGACACCGTCGATGATTGGGTGATTTGTGTTCGACTTCATAACCGAAACTCACCAAGGAAACACACGAAGAACATGATGTGCTATCCATGTTTGAATGTTGTTTCTTTGTGACACCATTTCATTAATTTACATGGCCTTGACTGTGCATTTGTGAGTTCAATTTACCAATATGAACTATAGAAACACTGCAATTGAAATAGTGAAGAAAAAGTGGTGAACGGTGTGTGAAACATCACATGAATGGGTACAACCAAACATGATCTTATGAGTTGATCTTGACTTACTAGTACATAACTCAATTAATAAATAATAGAGGATTATGAAAAACAATATAACAAACTGTAATTAAAAGGATCATTCGAATAGTATGAACATGAAGCTTGGGATTTACATCATGTTCCTCCCAGGGTGATCACAAGGGGTTTAGAAACCCATGGGAGGGGAGGAAGAAGAAGATATTGAAGTAGTACTTCCCATAGACTCTAGAAAATAAAATATTGGTGGGAGGACTCCTTTGGAACTCTAAAATGGAAGCACTTAGCCTCTGGTTCGAACTCCAAAATGGGGTGCCCAAGGTGCCAATTTATAGGCAAAGAGGGAAGTGGTTTTGAGTACCCTGATTTCACAAATCCTCTTTGTCCATGGTTTTGGATGGTCAAAAAGACTTAACTCACTTTTGAAAAAACTAATGAGTTGTTTTTATACATCTTGGATACCTCCATGTTAACTTTGGATGACATATATAGAATATAATCAGAGATATTTCCAAAATACAGAGGAAAAGTATTGCCGATGTGCAAATCCACTTTACTGAACTGATCAGTTTCTAGTGGCCACTTAAGGGACTAGTTGGGCTTCAGTTCCATCATTTGAAATGGAGGGAATTAAATTTCTGACCATACTCAAAAGTTTCAGACCGTTTAAATGCACGGTTTAGTAACAACATGCGTTTCAACCCACTGGTGTGCTTGAATCATGTGCAGATTGGCCCATTTTCCTTGGACTTCATCGTGGGTCCTCCAAATCACCTCCAACTAAAATATAATTATCAAAACAAGTAACATTTCCCTTTTTAATAGTGTAAAACACAAAATAATTGAACCAAACATGGAGTGAAATTTTTTATTATACATGTAATTTTCAATACAAAACTAGTTTACGACATTGGTATAAGGGTGAAATAAAACAGTGAATCATGGTATGATCACACCACAAGAACTCAACTAGCATAGAAATGAAACACCCAAACATACATCCATAGAAAAGGGTAGCCTGAGCTAGAAACTCCTAACTGACCTAAACGAAATTCCATAGCATGAGTGGAACAACACCCCCACTTAAACATGGAACTCTCAAACCAGACCATAACTTCAAGCACTAGAGAAAAACCTATGAGTAAAACATTACCCAAATAGTGATTCCAAGCATAACCAGAAACATCAATTCCCCCACATACACATACATATCTAAATGAATATGGCTAAAATGGGGCTAACTCATACAAAGTCCAAACACACCTTAATAAAAACACATGATTGGGAAAACCATAATCAGAAAAACAAAACTATTTGGATTATAAAATAATGAGTCCATAGTAACTTCCTGACAAAAAAATGGACCTGCAACAATGTCATAATTTAATTTTAAAAAAAATATCAAAATGATATTAAATTTTCCATCTCCAACACATAACACCAAACCCAAATTTTGGCTCCACACCCCTGGAAACTCTTGACTGCGTGCGAACTTCACCCCAAGGCCTGTGGTTGGGGCCCTAATGGTTGAAGCATCTTCTTCCACACAGTCAGGCACTCAAATTCTTCTAGTCATGGAATCTTCTTCAGGTGATTCTTAATGTAAAACTTCTCTAGATGACCCAGACACCCACAACACTGACACATATTCAGAGGGATGTGACTTGGCGACCTCACGTGGCCAAACCAGCCACACAGGTGGCACACCACTGAACGGTACAATGAACTGGAATCCAGAACCATTGTAGGGGACTCTTTAGAAATAGTTTCCTCTGCCACAAACTACTCGCCAGATGGGGATCCATTGCAGGAAACCAGATAAGCTGGATTTCCAACCATCTGTGCTTCGGAGACCATCTCAGCTAAAAACACCTCGTCCACCAAACTCTTAAAATATTTTTCCCTAGAAGTGAGTACCTACACCTTGATATTTGGATGAAGACCCCAGATGAAGACGTATGTCTTTATCAATTCCTACGATGCTACATCTAGAAAAAAGGACAGTAACTCTAGGAAATTGTCAATATAACTATTCATCGTCTCTTGTCCTTGTTGAATACACATGAGTTCTTACCGTCTCTTCATCTTGACCTCTTAAAGTATAAACCATTTGAAGTTGAAGGATTTAAAGACATACCACATCATCTCAACTTTCATTTATGGTGGGGAAACCAACTCCCATTCATCCAGAGTTGAACCTTTGAAAAAACCCAAAACGACATGCACTCTGACATCATTGGGAGTTTTCAATACTCTAAAGACATGTTCGACCTCTTTAAGCCACTCTGCTGCCTCTAATGGGCTTCAATAAACATGTAGGATAGGCAATGTCCAATAAGAACCAAAAACTGTGCATGACTTATCAAAAACAATGGGAACCTTTCTGGGATGAATTTTCTAGACTACATATAATAACCAAATCCATAACCAATATCAAGCCGAAGCAATATAATTGAAAGCACCATCATACTAAAGAGAGTCAGTTCAAAAACCAAAAAAATACAAACACAACCCAAAAAATCCATTTTTCATTTTCAAAAACACACTTAAATCAATAAAAACCAAAACCAAACCCAAATTACAAAATACCAATTGGACGAAGAACTAGTTGTTACTCTTAACTTGGCGACATGGTAGTGATCCACACCCCAAGCCAACGTAAATGAGTAGGAGAACCTCAACCGTGCAATTGGACTCCACGTGGGTCACTAATCCATGTGAGGTCATGACACAATACCAATCTGCCTTTTTTTTCCTTCATCAATCCCAAAAAAAAAGCATAAGACTCAAAACCCAGACTACCCCTAGAAAATCGAGGTTCAAAAAGGGAAAGGGTTCATGAAGTCCTTCCAATACCTATCTTCTGAGTCTCGACAATATTAATCTCTATCTACTGGGCACCCAAAATAACAAGAAAATACTTCAATACCATTTTTTCCCGAACCAACTCGGGTCGACCCTGAACCGGTCACCTGAGCCAGTCTGCGACATGGCCTAAAGGGCATTCTAAATCCCCATGGGCTGGCAACCAGTTCCGTTCATAAAAAGTTTATCTTTGGGAATGATTTGGACCATGTAAAAAAGAAAAACAGATAAACAAAACTGACGATTAAAAAAAGAAAAACTAGCAGCAGAAAGAAAAATAGAACTGAACATACCTCTTTGTGACCATCTAAGTCACCACCCAACTCAATCTCAAGCCTTCTCTAACACTGAGCAGCGAAACTAAGAACCAGAACAAAAAATCAACATGTAACTAAAATATTATGATATGCATGAGCACTGATATTATCCCTAGGAATTCAAAATATTACCACAGAATCCAAGTATTTCCTTTCCCAAAACATTCCAATAACACAAGTTTGAAATACAAATATAAAAGTTGGGTTTTTACATTTTAAAAATAAGCTACATGTTTTCCCATTTAAAAAACCAACACATGCTACATACAATTTCCAAAATAATATTTCATTTTATAAATAAAAATCCAAAAAAGAATATACATATGTTGGGCTAGAATAAAACAAGTAAAATTTTCTAACTCAAAATCAACAATTGAAATGGAATGTTAACAAGCAATGTAAATAATACAGTAACCATGGGTGATCCTAAACATACCTATAAGTTCCTTGGACTTACTCGGTTTCAAAACCACATACCGGTGTTTGGTGAATCTCCTATGTCTATAACCAACTGGCTTCCCTAAACTAACCAATCCAGTGGAATGCCCGCCTGGCCTAACATCAATCCAAGGGGTACCAACCCATCTAATCATTGTCGATCAGCAACCATCACTCGATCATCTAAAAGGTTCCCAGGAACCCATGGTGGTTACAATAATATTGTGTAGGTAAGAAGGCCCTTGCACGCGTGACTCATCTCACCTCACGTGCCTTCCCCAAACACGATTGCTTCCTATATGTTCACCCATGAAGGGTTACACTAGACAGTAGAGCATCATATACAGATCGAATTATCTCACATTAACAAAGTTCCTATTGAGTTGTCATTCCATGAAAATCGTTAAAACCCTTTGAAACTATTTTCAAAATACTAAATATATTAAATTTGCATTTAGAAATCAAAACGTAGTCATTCCAAATAATCAACACAAACATTTAACTAATGTTGAAAGTTCCAAACTAGTCTTCACGTAACACCTATGTCGAAATAATTTTTCTAAAAACATTTAAATTTCCTACCAGGCCCACACAATTTCCAAACACAAACCATTCTAATAGATAACACAATTTCACCCTTAAGTTGGAAGATCCAAATGGGCCTTTAAGTCCAAACTGTCCAATGCATTTTTAGTAAAACAATTCAAACTCTAAATAATAAAAATGTTCATTCTTGTGAAATGGAAAAAAGGCCCCTTGAGCATAACATTTATTTAAACATGTACTAAAGGCCGAATGGGAACACCCTTTGAGGCAACATTTCAAACCTTTTATAAAATCCAAATAAAGAAAAAAAACTGTATTTTGGAAACCCAATCTATTTAGAAAACCAAAGTTTTATGAAAACATTATTTCGAAGGTTCCATCTTCATTCGAGGGCACATCTGTGTGTTCACCTAGTTCACCCATGGATGTTCCGACATCCATGTGTTCACCTAGTTCAACCAAGGATGTTCCAACATCCAATGGCTCAACAACAACCAAAGTGACATTTCTATACCATTTCCACAAGAACTCAATTTTCATTCAAATCAAAACAAAAAATTTCCAAAATTAATAGAACACAACCCCACCCCCACCCCCCCCCCATTAAATCCATAAACCCCGTTTCAAAACATTTTTAACACAATTTCTAAGATACAACGTTGTCAAACCAAACATGCCAATACAATAGTACATTTATCGGAATATCTCCAAATTCCCCTATTTCTGAAAAAAAAGAAACTAGTGAAACATTCCAAACAATTCATCCACAATTGTGTAAACAAAAAATGACTTATAAACAATTATATAATCAACCCAACCAATTTATCCACAATTTTATAATCTATTAAAACTGTTTATAAGCAATTCCATAAACACCACAAAAAACTTGCACAAACCAAAAAAGAAAATACCATGACAAACTATTGAATATTTTCACAAAGGTGTGTGCCACGTTTGATACACTAATAATTAAAAATTTGACATCAAAATAACACAATGTCAGCAAAAAAATAAAAATATAATCTGAGGGAATGCTTCAAAACTTTTTTTGGACAGAATAAAAAATCTTGAAAATACTATAGCATAATAACAAAATATATTTCCAAGGTGAAAATAAAATTAATTTTCAATTAAAACACTCATGCATTAAATGGGCTTAATCAGGAAAACATTTGGATTGGCCAACCTCAAGAATGAGCGCGTACATGAATGAACTTCAACGGAGGGTAAAACAATCCCCTTTGGACCAATCTCTACACCCAAAAACACTAGAAAAACACATAAGTTATTGACCGAGGCTTTATGGTTTCAATAAATTAATGGAAACCCCAAAAACAAAGGAATATACTGAAGGCACGTTTTTTGGACGGGGCTGAGCGGTGGGTCGCTGGAAAGCAGTGCGTGTAGGGGTTCAGGTTTTCCACTGCTGGCCAGAAATGGAGTCAGTAATCGGAGTGTGGGCGCGGTATGGTGCAGTGTGGAAGGGTGAAGGCATAGAGAAGATGGAGCTCCAGCAAGGAGGCGGTAGGACAGAGTGGTTTCTGGACGGAGACAGAGCAATGGGCGATGGGTGGTCGAATGCCGTATCGATGGTCTGCGGTTGGCCCGAGGTTAGATCGATGGTCCGTGGGTGGACGGAGTGCGAGTGGGAGGCCGGTCGAGATGCAATGAGGGGGATTGGACGGTGGTGTAGAGGTCGTAGAATGAGCGGGTGGATGGACGTGTGTTGAGGGCGGTGGTTGGCGCGACGAGGAAGGGTTGCGAGGGATGGGGGGTTAGGTACAACGGAGGGGTGGAGCGGAGGTCAAGGGCCTGTGGTTGAGGGTGAGTGTAGGCAGAGGCTAGATGCAGGGGCGAGGATGAGAGGAAGGGAGTGAAGTAGAGAAGGGGGCACCTGGAGGCGGCTCACGCAGGGTGCGCCTCATGATGGAAGGAGAATGGGGGTTAAGTTTAAGGTTTTAAATTTTTTTCCTTCAATAATAATAATAATAATAATAAAACCAAAAAAATAATAATAAAATTATCAATAGAAATAATAAAAATATTATTATTATTATCACAATAATAATAATCTTAATAATAATAAAACCAAAACTAATAATAATAAATATGATAATAATAAATATAACATTAATAAAAATGGACAAAAATATCAATAATTATTATAAACATAATAATAAGAATATAATAAATGAAATAATAATAAAAGTGAGAAAAATGATCAATTTCCCTACTCCTGGGCTAACTGTGCAGCTACTGCCAACCATGCGGTGACCGCGCATAGATCTGAAGCCCAGTAAAAATATTATATGACAAAAATATACATTCAGGACCCAGCCCATACCTTGGAATGAGTACTCATATCCAAGAATTTATAAGATAAAAAATAATTTAAAAAGGCAGGTGTGACATCCAAGACCTTCAAGAGAAGGTGTTACACATGATTTCTATTGCATTGTTTCCTATCTTTTGGGGTCTGGGTGATGTGTAATAGAGTACCTAAGAACATGAGTCATAGGTGTAGACTCAGTACCCTGAGTCGTTTCATGTTTATCAATTCTCTTGAAAAATTATATTTTGGATGTTGATCCTTTGCATCTTATGAGATTGTATATTTTGTTTCTTGTTTTTTCTTGACTCTCGTTTGAGATGTGTCTCCCCAAGGATAGTTTTTAGAATATATTTGTTGATGTTGCATGGTTTTTCACTAGATTCCTCTGATTGTGGTTTTTAAACTCCTGTGATCAATAGATCTTTGAGATGTATCTCATATAGAGTCTATTCTGATAATCCCATTTTATTTTCTCTATCGTTGAGTTCTATATTCTCCAAGATGAGAATTATTTGAGAGGAGTCTAATGTATGAGCCCTAATCCATGTATTCTGACCCTCTTCATGGTTTTTGGGATCATGTTTCTTAAAGGAGGCCTAAATGTGGTCTAGAGGGGTTTGGATGTGAAATGCAGGAAGTAGGGAGAGTAAATGGCACATAAGTATTTCATGTTGTGTATGTGCAATTTAGGTCTTGTGCTAGTCCAGTTAACGATGTGTGATATTTATGGTTTAATAATAAAAAGGTGATGTGATTTTATTGAAAATAAAATCCCAAGGATTACATTACATGATATTGTATTACATGTCTTTAAAATATATAATTGTATACATCATTAAATGTTTCATCCACTCAGGTTTTATCCAAACCCTATGTAAAATGTCTTCTCCCCCAATTTCAAATGACCAAGGGATACCTTTTAGGAATTATATTGGATTTTATGGATAAGAATCAATCCATGGATTTATTTCTTTCATCTGTGGTGATCACTATTGATCCTTGGTGCATTGTTCCTTCATTATCTAGTGGTTTATCTTAGTTTGATTCTATTTCATCATGTATATTTTCAACATGCAATGGATTTTTATCTCCTACATTATTAAGGGGGTTTTCTTGGTTAATGTTGGCTTAGATTTGTTGTTTCTTCCACATATGTATATAGTTATTATGGGAAAGTTGATCAGAGATCCACATCAATGTTAGTTCTCATGCAAATAACATTTATGGATTTTTGTGTAGGGGATTCGTTGCATCTCCTCTATTTACATAAAATCATAAGTTGATCATGTTTTTCATCATTGGATGGAAATTTAATTAACCTTATAATTCTTGAACCAGATTAAATGAATTGAATAGTGATATAATGATGATGTTGTTGTTACTAGTACCATGATAGTAGTTAGCCTCATGATTTTCTAGATAATATGATATATATTTTGTATGATTGGATAGTGTGTTCTTATGTTTATATTGGCATGTTGAAATAATTAAAAACATATATACATATTTTTTTGATAATTAAGGGGTTAATACTAATTATATATGAGTCATGTTTGTAATCTGGTGGTAAATGAAATTTGATGACAATAAAATTTATGCAATGCGCATGTTTAATAAAATGTATTCTTTTATAGGATAATTGGTATTGATAAATAATGTTAATAATTGTTATTCTTTTTGTTGATAATAATGAAGAAGAGGACTATTACTCTTGAATGGTATGTATTTAGGTTTGATGAAACATGAGATATTTATAATAACATGTTTTTATTTTGATATCTTATTATAGATTGATTTCATAGTGTTATTATTGTTATAACCTATTAATAAATGAAATGGTTAATTAATGATTTAATAAGAATATCTAGTTTGATATATATAATTTTCTAGGTATTGAGTCTCCCATTTTAATGAGATAGTCTATGTTTTTTAGATCCATGAGTGATCAATTTCATGAGAAGGAAGAATGCATTTTCTAAGTACCCAGTTTCCCTAGTTTTTTATTTTTTACTCCAAATTATTTTATGATATACTCTATATATGTTCATTGTGACTTGATCCTGATACAGATGAGACAAGGATGGTTGATATGTGGAGGGGATTCTAGGAGGTTATGTTATCCTGGTATGGTTGATCTTGGGATTGATGTTGTTATATATTGGAAGGGAGGCCCAAATGATGTTATATAAGTTCACTCCTATGAAGGTGAGATACCTTAATGTATGCATATCTATGTCAAGGATGGAACTATAGGTGATTGATCTGGTTAAATTTGTAATTACCTATTTATGAGATTCTAAGAGATGGTATTATTTCTTATGAATATGTTTACTTGATGATGGATAAGTGGCATGTTTTACCTACATTCCTTTCCCCAATACTTGAGGTAGCTGGAGGCATTTGGTTTTATTTTTCCTCTTGGGGGTATCCTAGTATGGTTTTCATAGAGTACCTGGATTATAATAATGCTAATAATGAATTGAAAAAATAATTATCAACCCACATGGTAGGTTTATGATGGAATAAAAATGAAAAATATATTTATCTTGATAACCCATGGACTTTCTACATCATTCTTAAAAAAATTGACTTTATTCAGATTAATGTAATGAAATTTAATGAAATATGTAAAAATATTAATACTTAAATAACATATAAAAATTTAATTAATTAAAATAAATAATCAAATGGAATGAATTAATTAATGTAGTTATTTTATATGCATGTGTGATTATAGGATATCTAGACTAATTAGTGGAAATTGGATGTCCATGTGATATTTTATGCAGTTGTTTATAAGACTAGGTTATTCCTATAGGGTGTCTCTGAGTTTTATTATATCATGTATATTTTTTAATTTCTTATTACTCACCACCAATGTTAGTCAGGGAAACTGAAACCTAGTGGATTCACATAGGGTGTTTTCCCCAACATTATGGCTGGGGGATTGATGGCTAACTACCCCCCCCCAGGCCCCACTCTCTTCTCATGGTAGTTACATGTGTTATTATGCATAACAGTTCGTTCCCCCCATATATGTGTGTACAGGGTTCTGGTGGATATTGTTTGTTTCAAACATATGTATTACAGAATAAAGTATCCAAAAGATTATTATATGTACAACATATATAGGTTGTGATGGCTTGTGTTATAGACTTGGTGTATCGAGTGTAATGGCTCGAGGTATAATACACGATCTTTGATATACATCATACCTGATTTAGTGGCTTTAGAAAAATACTCGGTTAATATATGTAGATACATGATATGGGATTGAGTCATTATGTGATGCTTTAGGTCCATGTTTTTATGCCTTTCCCACGTGTATTCGGATTGTCTTACTTTTGGGAAGAGACTCTCAAGGAAAGCAACATTAGGGAAGACTTTCAAACTAGTGGGGAAGCTATATCGGGGTAGCCTTGATGTTTTATTAATATGTTATAGGCTCTCTTTTCGGTGATACTTGGAGAGAGTTATCCATTGTGAGGCTGGAAACTTAGTAGACCTATTTAGGTGATGAGTTAGTTTCACTATTGTTCATTGTTGCTTAGTGTCAATTCATTATCTTTTAAACATGAGGATCTGGGGAGGATCCTACTGAGTATACTATTATGATCACCCTACATATATATAAACTGTATTTCATGTCAGTTGGAGTAGGTTGAAGATTGGGTTGGATATTACTATCTTTGGTTCCAACAAAAGTTATTGGGGCTTCATGGTCGTTGCAGTCTTTACCTTTTTGGTACTTGTAGTTTTACTTCCATTTGTTTAGTGTTGTATGGCAGCTACTAAAAAACAAGCCTTTAAAGGAACTGATATTTATCAATAGTAGAAGAAAGCTCTGATAAATGGAATCATTATCAATAGTAAAGAAAGTGCTTAAAATTTTAAAAAAAAAAATCATCACCATTTTTTAGCACTGATAAAATGTACACTTTTTCAGCACTTTCTTTAGTGCAGATATGGGGACCCTTAATCAGCACATTATTTTTAGAAATGATAAAAGTTACCCTTTATCAGCGCTTGATTCTAAAAATTTATAAAGGGTACCTTTTATCACCGCTATATTTTTAGTGCTCATAAAAGAATCCTTTACCATCACTTTTTTAATGCTGCTAAAGGTCTAGATAAATAAAAAGAAATTAATAAATAATAATTAAATAATAAATGAGTTTATTAAAAAGATATTACAAATTTTATTAATAAACTAAATATTGATAAAAATGAATAGATTTATTATAGTATATATAAATTTTAAATAGTAGTAAATATTATTTATAAATATATTGATATATAAAAATGTAAAATCAAACTAATATAGATTTAAAAATAAATAAATTGATAAGCATAATAGAGATTTTATTATATAAGTAATTGTTGATAATGTTAATAAATAAAATATTTTAAATATATAGATATATATGAATGTATATAAATATGATTTACATATTACAAAATATTTATGTGCTTTAAATTAAATAGTCATATGTTTAGTTAATAATGGTTTATAATTAAATATAATATGAATTAAAAATAAGGACAAATTTCATAGAGTAGTGGACATATAATTGAATGTCGTTTGATTTTTCAATTTAACATATATCAAATGCATGTAATCTGTATTTAAAAAAAATTGATGCATTTTAATATACAATGTGCACACACAAAACATATCATCATTTTCAAAATTATTAAAGTGTACTTATATTTAATTTATTCAATTTAACTCTTGTTTAACGTGCATACACTTAAAAGTAGATATTAATTAATAATGTTAAAAAAATATTTAAAATAGTTATAAATAAATATATTTATAAATTTACATTCACTATATTTATTCAATTATATATTTATAATTATAAATATATATATATATATATTTTAAAAGTATTTAAATTACTATAAATAAATAATTATATATATTTAAATAATTATAAAATTTATAATAAATTTACTTAATGAAAGAAAATATTTACGAAATATATATTTATAAATATAGATTAATTATAATTATATATATATATAATGATATAGACATTATATTTTAAAAATATTTATATAATTATAAATAAATGTATATATATATTTAAATACATATAAAATTATATTTAATATATTTAAATAGAGAATACATTTACTATATTTATATTTATATATATTTATTATATATATATATATATATTTTGATCATAATTATAATTATAAAATGTTTTTTAGAAGTATAGTTAGTATGAATCAAATCCAAAGCTCAATCAAATCCAAGGCTCAAATTCATGTCTTGAGTGATTAAAAGGGGGAAGGAATCTAAGGCATGAATGTATGTCTTCCTCTACTTTCCCTCAAAAGTAAACCATTCACCACTTTCTCTTAGGGAACTTAGGGTGTAAAACATAAATTATTCTAGCCATAGAGGAGGTTATTTTTAAAATATTATTTTGGTGAGTTAACTATTTTGGAGATTTGGCCATGACGATCATCTATTTTGATGCTTGTAATTTGTTAACTGTCAAATAATTACACTTGGATCCTTCCCATCTTTTCTCCTAGACCATATGAGTATCTCCTTCCTTCTCAATTAATGTTTTAAATTATTTTAGGGTATTTGTGAGCCACTCTTTTACTTATGTGAAGTATGAATGAATCATGCTTTATTTTTGTTGGATAAATAATGGAATTAACAATAAATTATAAGTCCCATTACATTATTATTATCTATATAATTTTTAATAAATTTTTATGATGGTAGTTGGGTAGCCTGTGAGACTGCTTCCTGGAATATTAAATTGACTAGTTATTTTCATATTTTTGTAGTATATAATTTAGATAGGGAGTTATGTTTTATAGATCAGTTAATTTTCTGGTTCCACTTTTATTTCTGAGTGAAGTAAGGGTATTTCAAGTTGAAAATGCAACCTCATAGTACTCATTCATTCTCTGTATACTCTAATGTGTATGGAATAGATGCTACAATGTTCGGTGAGCTTTTATCCATTTTTTCATTATATCTTATTGGTCATTATTATTTCTTTATGAAAAATTATATATTGACATCCCTAGAACAGAAATTAGGGGTCAATGTGTATTAGATGGCCTCCCTAGAGTCTTTTGAATGGGTAGATTTGATATGATGACTTTCCTAGAATCCATTGTATGGGTTTGTGTGGTGATATGACATCCCAAGAGTACTGAGATGTTTTAGAATATTTTATATACCATTAATTTTCAACTTATTAATTCCATAGGTTACTATATAACGTCTTCTATAAAATAGAATGAAAGTTATAAAATTATATATATTTGAAATTATTTTTAGGTATTCATCATTTTAGGTCTACATGTATTGGTTCCACCCCTAGGAATCTCCGATTACTATACATGTATATAAAATAACCCTTTATTTATTAAATTTTTTATTAATACATTTTTATATCTTATTGTTTATTGAATGAGATTTTGTTATTCTTGATTATCGAATTTTGGTTTTGAATTACTCATTAATTTTCGATATTATATTTTCATTTCATTATGGGGTTTATGAAGGACTTTATGTGTGTCAAACAATAGTTATTATTACAATTTGTCTCTTGTGACTCATCCACCATATCTTTTGTAGAAAATTTACATCCTTATAAACATCATATCCCGAACTATTATTATTGAATTTTTTATATGAAACTAATCCCCCATATCTTTTATGTTTTATGTTCTACTCAAAGAATTAGTAATCCCATGGATGACTACTTCTTAGAGTGTTTCCAAAAACATAGGTGCATGTTCACAAGAGATGGAGGATGTGTGTCTGACAATAAAATGAAATGATAAATGTTTGGGAGATGAGTGTATGAGGATGACATTTATCTATAACTTTAACCATTGAATTAATTCATAGAATAACACAAGATATAGTCGATTAATTCTTTTCTCAAATTGAATTGCGCTTTTTCATTAACATATAGAAATTATTTGAAATAATCTTATGTTTTGTTACCCTTGTTAGAATTGTCTCTAAATTTCACATTTCATAATGAATATATTATGTGTATTTATTTATTTATTATATAAAATTTATCCTTTATGAACCCAATAGTATGGATATGAATTAAAAATAGTTGTAAACTAATTGTTTTACAAAATATTATGAGGATAGAGTTAAGTAATTTTTCTTGTTTTCAATAGGGCAGGCATATGACCCTTTTAAATACATTATCCTAGTCTAAGTTGATGTTATTCAAGAAAAAATTTTCTTGAACAGTTGGAAGAACATTTGATTTCTCACAGAATAAATCACAGTTATAAATTTTGAACTAAACTTGATTAAAAACTGAATGTGGAAACTAATTAGGATGATACTATGGTTTATGGATAATTTTATATGAATAGCAGTGTAAATGATGATTGATATCACATTGAACAAATAAAAATATAAATTAAAGATAACCTTCTTGATTATCCAAAGTTGTTTGAGATGTTAAATAGTAGTTCCATGAACCCATTGTTCACTGGTAATACTAAATACAAACCATTTTCAATTGTGTTGAAGTTGTATAATTTGAAAGCCGGAAGCGGATGGAGTGACACAAACATTATAGAACTACATGGTCTACAGAATGATATGATAGGATTATAAAATGAACTTATATGTCGATCATTTTAAACTAACATAATTTTCTGTTCAAGGGGTATGGTCTTTTCAAAAATTCATTCTTGCCCAAATGATTGTGTATTTTTTCTCAAGGACAATGAACCAGTCATAAAATTCCTCAAGTGTCACATAAATCAATACAAGAAAAAGGAATCAAGTCCTTCAAAATATATATGGTAAATTCCAATCATTACATGGTTTAGAAGACTATATAGATTCCATGAAACCACATGACAATTAACAATCCATGAAAATACATGAATTAATGATGGGAACGTACTTCATCTAGCAGATTCTCCTCTGTGAATTAAAATTGACTATGAATATCGGGAATTTGGAAATGAGTTGAGAAACATTCACCCTGTGTTATCTACACTTGGAATATATCCTTTTGGTCTATAGAGTATTACTCATTCTACATGGCCCATCTTTTTGGTGAATTATAAATTTTTTCAATGGTTATAAATAAAGCAGAAATACATTATGTTTTCTCTGCATGTATATGAACCAAAAAAACACAGTAATGATATTTATTTCAATTTGGATCTATTGATAGAAGATATAAAATTGATGTTGGATACATGTTTTACAATTTTTAGTTACCATAGATGTGAATAATTTACATTGAGGTCCAACTTTTATGGGATGATAAATGACATCCCATCTTATGAAAATTTATCATGCTATAAAATTAAAGGAATTTTGTGGTGAAATATTTGTGAAAAAATGCACACACTCAGGTTGGTTAAAATATTCCCCAATGACTATGTTTTTAGTACATTGGATATTCTTTCCTCGATGACATAAATACTTATCTTGGATGACAAAATTCGATTGGAATGTTGAACAAGGTAAAACACCATCTCATGAAATGGATTATCAACTATAAAATAAAGTAAATGATATTGACATAGTTTTTAGTAAACTATTTTCATAAAACCATACAAAATCCAGTTGTATAAGTGATAAATTTTCATTGAATTGCCTTATTTAAATTATTTGTATGTCAATTTTTTTTTGATTTCATGCATGTAGAAAAAATGTGTTTGATAATGTTATCAGAATGTTACTAAATATTCCTAGGAAAATAAAATATGCAATCAAGGCTAGGTTTCACTTGATTGAAATGGAGATAAGGGAATAGTTGGCAGCGATGATGGGTAAACGGTGGACTTTTATTCAACTAACAGCTTACACTCAATCTTGTTATAAAAACATGAAATTTATTCCCTTTTTTTAATAGTGTAAAATCTCAACATTGGTATTCATAAAAATATCAAGAATTTAATTTAAATGATTAATTTGATGTTGAATGTTCTAAAGTCGCATGAATATCATGTTTTGATGCAAGATTTAATACTTGTTTCTCTCCAGTGCAATCATCTTCAATATGTAAAACATACATTAACCATACTCTACTTCTTTTTCAAATCCATGTGAATTATTCTTATAGACACCGGGATGTTTCCCATCATGAATAAAGAGGTTGTAGTCATATTATCTGAATTTGAGATGTTATTCCCACTAGTAATTTTTAATATAATGGGCCACCTGATGGTTCACAATGCTACATAGGTTCTACTATGTGTAGTTGTCCATTAAAAATGGATATACCCCATCGAATAGTAAATGAATATTTTTAAAGGGTATGTGAAGAATCAAATTTATCCAGAGGGATTTATTGTAGAATGATATATAGTTGAAGAAGCTATTGAATTATTTACTGATTACCTATAAGATCTTGAAAGCCTCAGTGCCGCAAACTATCATCATAATGAATTACTTATGGGTGAAGAGATTTCCAAAAGAGGTGTTGTTACAAATACATTGATTGGGTGGGAGCAAGTGCGCTATTAAATTTTACATAATAATGAAAATTTTGATCCATATATTGAATCACTCAAAGAAATTCTTATTGATTTTTATCAATCAAGGGATTATTGATGGATATAAAAAGCTCATAATCGATAGTCTATATGATGGTACTGATGTTTCCAATTAGGATCTAAGTATCGTTGAGAGGGGAAGGGGTGAATCAGTTCCGTTTTTTTCTTTTTATGTTTCCTTCTTTTTGAAACTACATTATCCTCTTGTTAAAGATTTTATTATTTTCTGAACATACATAATCACACGAACACAAAATTTACAATGTTCACTACTCAACAAGAGTAGCTACATCCTTGGTATGGTACGGAAATAATCCAGTACCACAAAATCCACTAGAAAAAAATCCATTGACATGGAATACAATGAGTAGGATATGCCCTTACACTCGTGTAGCACTTGGAAAAAAATATGCAAGTGTGTGTTCACCCTCTTAGAACAAATAGAGAATTATTGTATTTCAGTTCTTCTTTAAAATTGAACTGATGTATTTTCTAAAGTAAAAATCTTCACATTATTACCTAGAAGCCGATATGAACTATCTTACACACAACTGAATATGTACAAAGACCACAATTTTTTTTTTGCAGCCTTTAGGGTACCTTGCACCAAATTCAAATGGCTTCCACATAAAAATTCTATTTGGGCGCGAAAATCATTTTTCACGCAACATCCCTTTTTCATGCAGCTTTCCACTTTTTGCGCAACTTCCCACTTTTTCATTCTCCTTTCCTCTTTTTATACAAACCACTTTCTTTTAGGCTCAACTCACATAGTATATAATTTTTCACACTTCAGAGCTCAGGATTTCTCTAAGTGTCGAGCCTCACTTAATGAGAGGGGTTTACCTTGTATTTATAGGCCTTTTTTACCCTACGTGAAAAAAATTAATCCACATGTAAAACCCTCTTCATGCGTGTAAAAAAATCTTTTGTGCAACATCATATTTAGTGAAATGATCCATTTTTTCACACACCTCATTTCTTTGACAATTTTCAAGCTTCTGATCACAAAACACCTCTTGTGCAAAAAACATTATTCCTTTATTTCACGCATCCCGCTAATATCCCGCACACTGCATTATTTTTCACACATCTCACTAATATTTCACACAGCCTTTTACTTTTCATGCATCTTGCTAATATTTTGTGTAGCCTTTCATTTTTTCATGCATCCCGCAAATATTTCATGCATCCTTCAAATATTTTGCACAACCTTTTATTTTTCACGCATTGTGCCCAATTTTTCGCGCACTGGATGCCTTTTCCATTTTTCGATGTTCTAACCACAAATCATGCCTTGTGCACAAAAATATAAACCATCTCAATATTGTGCCCGAAATCCATTGCTAGAAACATGATTCTTAATCTCCTGATTTTCAGGCCCTAAAATTTTCCAAACAGTGGAAAACTACGCCACCATAAACTATTCTTCTATGCCACCTCCAGATTGTTTGTTCCTTTGTCATTGCTCTCTTCACTACTTCCCATAACCATTTTCATCTTTCATCACGAATTCCACTATCATGATATATATAACCTTTGATAGAACAGATTTAGCATCGTCATAATTGCAATGGGAATTACTAAAACATTCCATGTCTTCCACTAGCATATTTTCTTCCAATCAATACAGAATATGATTGGAATCATCTTGTCTCCTTTTTCCTTCATAAGAATTACATCACAAGTTCTCCTATCTTATGATATTTGTGAAATACAAAACAACAAATCATTGTCTTGTTTTCAGGTCCTTTACAAAGTAAATTGATTTATCTTCATTGACAACAAAAAACAAAACTCTATAATAGAAAACTCTTCGTACATTCTCATCTGTTTAACTTGGTCCCAACAGGTTCCGAGATCAAATTTATAAAGAGTTATTTGAAAATATGAGTTCAATTTTCTAATGACTTCAAGGGCTAGTCGGGGACCAATTGAAAATGTTGTATCTTACACTACATTTCTAATCAATGGTTATATTTTCTATTCAAAATAACTTGATAACTATAGTATGATGCAAAATAGTGGTGTTAATCTTGTGGTCGATCTGATTCGCATAGCTGTGTCCCAATTATATAAATCCAATTAATGGAAATCTGTCATATTTTGGTATTATCGAACCAAAATATGAGTTGGATTGTAAAACATTTTATGTGCTGATTTTCCATTGAAAATGGGTTGGGAATATCAGTGAAGTGATAGATAATGAATTTCCATTTACAAAGGTTAATTTTAATGTGGAATGGGAAAAGATGAGATGATTATAATGGCATCCAAATCAGTGAAATTATTTCATGTCTCTGATCCAACAAACGTGAATTTGTTAATTATCTTGCGAGTGACTAAAACAAATGTTAATTCATATGTAAATTCAATCGTGGATAACCCATTCATTGGTATATCACAATATGATCATGTCAGTCCCAATGTAGAAAATGTATCGTACATTATAGGGGTCCAAAAATAAGTATTTGGATTCTTGATAGAGAAACCATATCAAAGAAACCATTAAAAAAGAAAGGGAGTTCAATGAGAAGGGAAAAGTGTTTTCCAATAAACTATGTTCTTTTCCATAATATTATATGTTATCTAATAATTAACATAATATAAATTATTATTTTTTCTACTCAATTATATTTTTTTGATACTTTAGTCCAAAGATCCATAATTAATTTTAGATGTGCAGGAATCATCCACACCTCAATCCGACACAGGGTGTGACCAGTATGACTATATATGCATCATTTTATTTAAAATTCACATTAATTTTAGTAAAAAGGACAGATGACCTACTCAAAACCATGAAAATGAATTCATATTATCTAAATATTTTTTGGAAAATAGTCTATATGTCATTTATAATATGTAGGAATCAGTCGCACCTCAATTTGATACACAATGTCCCCGATATAACTCAATGTTCCTATTATCAGTTTAAAATTGACATTTTAGTTTAAATAGTGTAAATTGATGAAAATGAAGAAAATGCAATCATATTTTCATGATAATTAATGAAATAAATTCATAATTCATTTTTGATCTATAGGAATCGGTATCACATTAAAGTGATACATGATTTGATCGGTATGAGTCAAAGTTTGGGTTTCAATTTTAAAAGGATATTTTAGTAAATAAGACAAGTGATGAAATCAAAACCAAGAAAACATTTCAGATTGTTTTCATACTTAAGGAAAAATATCCTTAAGTCATTTAAAATGTGTAGGAATTAGTTTCACATCATTTCGGTGCATGGTATGACTGGTATGACTTCAAGTGAGTATTTTTATTAAAAATTGACATCATCGTTAGTAAAATTTAAGAATGACCAATTCAAAACCAAGAAAACACATTCATAATATTTCCATACTTTATGTAAATGATACAAAAGTCTTTTTCTATGTGTAGGGACCTTCCTCAAATAAATATGATACACAATGTGTCCAGTAAGATTTAAAGTCTTTGTTATCAGTTTAAAATTTTCATTTTAGTTCAGAAATTGTTACTTAATGAAAGCTGATTAATTTCACATGGGTTTTCTTGATAATTTATGAAAATGATTCATATTTCATTTATGATATTTAAGAATTTTTATCATGTCAAACGGATACACAATGTGATCTAAATGAGTCAAAGTTTGCGTCTCTCATATAAAATCAAATTTTATTAAAAAAGTCAAATGGAGTACTCAAAAAAAAAGAATTTTTTTTATTATTTTGATAATTCAGAAAAATGATCCATAATTCATCTGACACATGTAGGAATCATATAAACCTCAAACAAACCCACATTGTGAATATTATGACTCAAAGTATATATTTTTATTTAATAATGACATCAATTTTAGTTAAATGAACTTATGACCTTCCCAAAACTAAGACACATCATTTGGATTGTTTTGATAATTTACATAAATGATCCATATGTCATTTTTTACATGTACGAATCATCCAAAACTCAATATGATACACGATGTTCCCAGTATGGCTCAAAGGATCTGTTATCAGTTTAAAGTCAACATTTTAGTTCAAAAAGTGTCACTCACTAAAAAATAATCAAAAGTTATTTAATTTTATTCATAATTTAAGTCAATGGTACATATTTCATTTTTGACATGTGGGAATTAGTTTCCAATCAAACCAATAAATAATGTGATCAAAATGATTCAAAATGTGTGTTTCAAGTTTAAAATGAAATTTTATTAAAAAAAGAAAATGATGTACTCAAAACCGAAAAAATCATATTGTTTTAATTCTTTAGGAGAATAATAAAAAAACTCATTTGAGATGTGTTAGAATAATCTGCACCTTACTCTAAAAAATAGTGTTACTGGTATGACTCCAAGATCATTTTTTTATTTAAAATTTACATCAATTTTAGTAAAATTAACACTTTCTATTACCTTATTTTATTTATATTATTACTAAAATATGTATTATTTTCTTATAGAGTTGAAATTCTTGTGCTCACGTAGAGTGGTTTGTTTTCCAATATTATGAGTTAGGGTCACGATTAAAAGAAAATTCTACAAAGATATGTTTTAATATATTTAATAACTTTTATTTACATAATTTTAGAAACCAATGTTCGAATTGTCTAAAATATAGTGTTTTTCTTATATTTGTGTTGTAAAAATTTTTTATTTAAATTATATACTGTTACTTGTTTCTGTTGATATTTTTTTTTTCTAGTGTTGTCGTGTGTTGTTATAGCACATTGCACTGGTTCTGTTGTCTGCTATTGTAGCACATTGCATTATGGTCCTTTATCAGTGCTTTCGAAAGCACTAATAAAGGTACCCTTTTTTAGAACTTCAATGAGAACTCAAAAATGGGTCCTTTATCAATGATTACTAAAACAGATAATAAGGGAACCGTTTATCATCAATATTTAATGTTGATAACTGACCCCTTTATTAAATATTTTTTAAAAATGATAAGTGATCTGGTTTTTTAATCTCGTTCAGGTAGGCAGTGCTTATATTTCACTGGTAATGGCTATTTCTAGCACTGTTAAAGTTCTATTTTTTAGTTGCGGCCATTGAATGTTTCACTTGGTATTTATATATATATATATATACATTATCATGTTTGGTTTTTCATCTTTCTTATCTCTCTGATCATTATATTACTCTTAGAGGGTTATGCCTCCCCTATGCATGTTTATTATAACATCAGTGCTAGCTACCAACCCAATTCCTACTGGAGATAAGACTTGGCTAGTCACCGTCTCTCTCCAATTATTTCATTATCTTCTTGGGTAGGGGTCATGGAATAGTCAAAGAGAGTTTTTATGACTCAGGCCTCTGTAAACATATGTATATTCTATTTTTATGGATGTTTATCCCTATCACTACTAGTGAATATTGTATGGGTTTGAATATTCTATAATCAGATCTATTATGGACATACCTTTCCATATATCTGACTTGTTCACGTGGAAGTGGGTTTGAATTATGGAAACCCATGGTTAGGCCAAAAATAGATGATCCACACTTCACTATGTTTCATTTGATGAAAGGAATCAAGCTACATGTAGTTATCATATAGTTCCCATGATAGGTTCAGCCCATATTATGGGGCTTTATTTTTTTCATTCCATGTGTTATGGATGATTCTAGGAATAAAGGAGAGAGTGTCTCTATAAAACTTATTATGGAAGTAATCAATTCATATGTACTTATTATATAATGTTCTATGCACGTATATAACTAGTGCGCAAGGTGGGGGACATTTTTTGTTTAGAAGCTGATCCCAGGATTGATGATCTTGGTATCACTGCATATCCTATTGTAATTTGAATCAATCCATGCATTGTTCATGGATGGAATCACCTATATGAACTCTAAACCATACATAGAGGGGGGTATTTTTTCAATTCATTTTTTCTAATGGACCGAGGAATGGAGATCTGGGTGTCACTACGTATCATTTGAGGGAAGGTATCAAGACACTTGTAGTTCTTAAAAGGAAAACTATATAAATAGGTCTAACCCATACATAGAGGGGGTAATATTCCAAATCGATTACTATGGATGGATCCATGATTGAAGATCCTAGCATCGCTACATATATGGTGATGGTATGAATGAATTCACAAAAAGTTTATGAAAGAAAAACACTCCACTAAGGACTGGCCCATATGTAGAGGTGGAAATTTTACCAATTGATGGTTTCATTTTGACCCAATAATGGAGATCTATGCATCACTATTAATCATTTCATAGAAGGAATCAAGACACACATAAAACTAAAATTTTGGTGTGGTGGGATACCGAGACCAATGATATTCGTCTTATTGGGTAAGTTCCACAGTAATACATAGTTTCAAATCATGCATGAATCATAAACCATGCACTTTAACATCCTACATTTAGGTATTTTGAGGTTCCTTTTATGTTCTTTCATCTAGGACCATGAAAACTACTCATGAACTAATATCTGTCGATCATGTGGGGAGTCCCTTACCGAAATTCCTAATCCCACATGATATATTCTTTGTGTGATAAAAATTAAAGGTAATGGTTTATTTCACCACATAGACATGATGAAAAAAATGGATGGATGAATTCCGTATCACATATTGGATAGGCCAATATATAGGATCTAGGTTTCTCAATATATTTCATTGGAATGAGAATAAATTCGTACAAGGGATCATTTTAACATCGAATGATGGGGACATCAACCATGTATTTTAACATTTTGTGATAAGTATTAAGGTTACACACCATTAAGAAGATGGCTTGAAGCCTTATAAATGTTGTTTATGAATTATAGAAATTGTCTCCTGAGAGGCATCCTGTGTTTGTGACATGAGGCTTCCTAGTCTGGTTTCCAAACAATTCCTATTCATAGTGCCCAGTGTCAGACTACATATTAACATTAGGTGATCACAAAGTTGATACAAATTTTAATTTAATTTGACTATTAAAATATGAGTGATTTCTTTTAGGGTCCTGTGACTAGGATCCATATGTGCAGTTTAACATCGTGCTATGATGACTTGTGGTGTTAATTTATTATGGATGTGCCCATGATTTTGGATATCTGTGTCACTATATACAATGTGATGGAAGGAATCAATCCATGCATTGTTTTTGAATGGGTAGATTCCCTCTGTGTATCAGATTCACAAGAATATCTGAGAGAATATAATTTTTCTCTTACAGAAATATTTATCATGTGTAGTGAATCATCCATGAAGTGATATTCTCCATTCCATTTTATGTAATATAGTATAGACGTAAAGAATTGTGCAGTTAAAAGTGTTTTTTCCATACTTGGGATACATTGTAGTTTAAAGTCTTTCTTCCATGACTTCTTTAATATAGTTTAACATCATGGTGTTAGGAAGTATTCTAAACAGTTTAACCTCATGCGGTGAGGATGTATTTTATAGTCTAACAATATAAAACTAGGATGATTCATTATAAATGATATCTCGGAAACATTATTTTTTTTTAAATAAGAAATTAGTTGGAGACATAATGTGTTCCCCAGCTATTATGTCCAATTTTTAAGCTCCTTTGGAATAAACCTTATTTATAACATAAGGCCCTACTAATTTGGGTTCCTTCCTTGGATTTTATGTTACTGGAATCACTAGGGTTATAAGAACCAATACCTCTTCTCCTTGAAAGAATGAACGGAGGAGAAGAATTTTATTGATGGGTCTTGTGATCTAATTTGGATGGGCATCAATGTTGTGTATTGTAGATAATATTTTCACATTGGGGTGTTACAACTCATCCAACCACATGTTAAATTTCTCACCATCTAGGTGTTTTTAGTTGATATCTATTCAAAGTGAGGGAAATACTTCCTCAATTTTTTCCCCAATGCATTTAGATTTTCTTACATGGTATTGCATGTGGTGGTACGATAGTCCCATAAAGCTTGAAGGATCTCTTCCAGCTATGACTTCTTGTTATGGCTCACCGTATTTTGGATTATATTTGATAATTACTTACTAAAATCTAGTATTTCACCGTTTTCCACTGCATTATATAGGGATGAATGATTAGATTACACTAAAAAAAAATCGACTGACAGCTGCTGTTTTTTATTTATTTGGATGCGGTTTGGAAGTTTAAACCACCGCCATATCGTTCTGTAACGGTTTCCAAAAAAACTCCGCTAAAGATGGTTTCAAAATTCAACATGCATTAATTCAATCCATTTAATGGAAGTTCCTACAAAATTTCATAGAAATATTTAATCCATCAGGTTTTTCTCCCAAAAAATGTTTAGAGTATAGTGGGTGGTGGTTCAAACTTCCATTATATATTTACCATTTTTAAGAGCATAATTTACTGCTAAAACTCTAAAAATTTCCCCTAATCACAATTAAACCTAATATACCAATGTTTTAATCTACCGTTAAATATTAATTTTACATATATAAGAATGTTTTAAACTGCCTCTATATATTTCTCTTTATAAAAATACATAAGAAGAATCTGATTCACCAAAACGGAAACACAAAAAACAAAGTAGTTGACAATCCCCAAACCAAACTAGATTAAACATAATTTACATGTATATATATATCATAATTCATTGGAACATAAGAAGATAAAAATATATAATACATATTATTCCACTCATTAAAAACAATTTATTAAATAAAATAAATCACTAAAATGCCAAAAGTAATATGGAAACCAAATCAAACAACAAATCAAGAAATTAACACTTTCATATGAGAGAATTTAAAATAAAAAACACAGATTAAACAATTAGAATCAACATAATAAACTTTTTCTATTTTGTCAAACATATGTAATAAGACTATATCCTTTGAAAATAATTTCTAAAATATAACCTTTAATCAATCATTATATAAAATCATTAAAATGTACTAAATAATTAATACTATAGAACCCAAGGGGTCTTCTGTTCAAACAAGTGGTATTAAAGCCATTATATTCTCTATCATGCTCTAAATATTGATATTATTGGTGAAATCAGAAGGAATAGATTCAAACCATGAAAAATGAAGTGGAGTTATTAAAGGTAAAAGGTGGAAGAATTTTTTATATCATTATATATTTAGTGGAAACCATAACAACAAAATGAACAAGAAAATGATTGAAAATGTTATATAATTAATGAACTTATTCATGAATAAAATTTAATCATAAGAAATGATATAATCCATGAATAATCCATGAATAACTTTAATGAATGGTTTAAATAGTGGATGAAAAATTTATAGTGAAAATAATTCTCAATTTGAGAATTTTGAAGGCAAAATGAAAGAGAATAACTTAAGTAATAAGAATAATGAGGGATAGAATTGGGATATATAGAAGTTGTGAAATAATTAGTATTCCAATGGGGGGATTTGGATGGGCGTAAGAAATAAATTAATCTAGAAAAAAGAAAATTTCTGAACATACCATTTTATAATGACGAAAACGATTCTCAAAGATATTGTAATAGTGCTAATTTTGTGGTATATTAGGAGATACAAGGAGCATGTTTTTGGGATCTAAAAGGTCTAACAAAAGAAGACTGACCTGATGTAATGATATCTCAGCTGATAAAACATTAACATTGAATGATATTATTGGACGATATTGTATTTGGGCTAAAATTATTGTAGAAAAAAATGGATTTAAATTCTAAAATCATATTCCCTATTTTTATGAAGCCTGACTTGGTGTGTAATATGTTCCAAAGAAAAATATGATATATCCCAATACTATCCAACCATTTTTTGGAAGGATTACATGATTTTTCAAGTGGATTAAATCCTTGGAATGTTAAATGGATAACATGATGATGAAACTACATCATTTATGAAGGAATATTTGTTTTAAATTATTATGAACTATAAATTTAGCATTATATAAATGTTATTTTCAACTTACTAAAAGGATATTGAGAATAATTATTTTTTGACCATCAAGTGTTTAAGCTCAAAAAAATCATACTTATTAGGAAAATGTGTCATGAAACCATTATATTTTTAGTTAAACATTATCTATAAATCCAATGTGCACCTTATACACTATAAGAAGAGCTTTCATCAACTCCCTCTCCATCTATGTGACTGATTCCAACTACTGACACCTTCATGAAATTTATTTTGAAAATTGAACAATGTATTATATATAATTTTAAACGTGAAACCAATAACATTTTCTATACTAATTCATTTTGAAGTTGTATGATTTACCTCATAACTTTCAGTCAATAAAGAAATTATAGTGGGGATAGATCCATTCATCTTTTGATATAATTCAATTAACATTTTCTACATAGCATTGAATTTTGCATCGTACTTCTTTATATGAGCCCAATATTCCTGAATTGTGTTCTGCATTCCAAAAAAATCCCTCTATCCATATCATGGTAGGGATCTGCTATTACCAGGATTAGATTATGTTGTAATCCTTGATGTCTTTCCAAAGACCTCAGATGGAAATTGTCCCAAACTCATCTCATGCACTCGACTAGGATGCTTCTTCCCAAGGAAATGACCAACTGAGTCATCCGGGAGACAATGAATGATTGTGCGAGATTGTAATCTTATAGTTATTTTCTTTTTACATATAAATAAAATATTTATCATATTTTAAGAAATACATATTAGCATAATGAAAACTGGCGATTGTTTATATGTAATAAAAAATTAAATCATACCCCAGCTTTATTGGTGGGATAAATAGTATAACTCCCATCAGATTATGTATGAACAACCAATCACAGCTCTGTTTTAGAAACATGGTTGCCTAAATTCTATGAAATCATTAATGAAATATAAATAAAATATTTATTATATGAAATAGACAATTTCATCTTACACATATTTATACTAATTATATTATTATCAAAGTTGATCTATTTTTGGAAAAAATCTTCAACCCCGGAGCATGAGGGATGATTTTTTATAGATCGAAAATATGCATTTTTCCTTGAAACATCCTAAAATAAATAACATGTAATTCAATTATGATGTATGAAATGGAATATTCTTTTCATATTCATGTATATGTGTAAAATTATATTAATATAACAATATTTATTTTAATACAACATTCTTTTCATGAAGATGGTTATCAACGAAAAAGTTATATTTTTCTTTAGTCACCACATTGGAAACCTTTTCATATATTGGTTGACTACTCAATGAAGTATCATTTAATTCATTCCATAATTCGAATATAAAACCCTTCCATTTCACACCCTAATTTTTCTATGTCCACATTCTTGTGATCATATTATCAATAGTAAAGTAGAAGAAAATATTAACAAAGAGATTTGATTTTAAAATATTTGAAATTAATAACATAATGATATTCAATTACACCATAATGTGTTAAAATTACCTTAATTTGTGAATAAAAAACATCATTTTCCATGTCAGATGCACATGAATCCAATATGCATAGGTAATTATAAGGGTTATTATCTTTTCTACCAACTGGTCTAGTATTTGGTGAAGTAATCATGGATCATCATTAGTGGGGACCCCATAATAGTAATATAAAATAACTATCTTCATTTCGATCAAATGACATACATGGAAAATGTTTATTTTTTTTCTTTGTAGTAACATTGTTTTCATGTTTTATGAGAAAAAAGTGTATAGTATAAAAAGGTGAAAAAAATTATTTCAAATTGAAATTTATACCTATAACTGTCACCGTCTATTATAATCATGAGATAACCTATTCCCTCACCGCTAAAGTAGCTAAATGGGAATATACTATCTCAGATTCTGATATGATAATGACTTTGGGTGTTATAGTTACTTATGGAATAGAGGGTGTGAGAGACAATAAAGGAGAGGAGGGTTTCTCGGATTCTATATGGAGGGATACTGATAGATCATCAGTTGTTAGTGTGGTCAATGGAACATCGACTGAGAGTCGATTGGGATTAGTCAAACAATTCCTCCTAGGAATTCATGTCATTGGATCAAATATAATTCACTACAGAACAAATGAACCCCCACATATTGAATTAATTTGATTTACATATGGCACAATAGGGGATAATAACCAATGAGTAATCTTAATTGGTATCACATGCATCACTCAATTTCCATTTATGTTACCCAATAGTTCAAATGATAATTATTAATGAATATATAGAAACAAAATAACAAAATCATGATATAGGGTCTAATAAACACACAATGTCAATCAGAAATCTCACTTCCATTAACCTATTACAATACATCACATTTAATTAATTATATTTAATATTAAATCATTTATATAACATTACATCAAAAATAAATAAATCAAGACCAATTTGGAAACCACCTCATTTTTTGTTGATTTAAATGATGAAAACACCATATTTGTTTATAAAATGGGATTATATATTTTTAAAATAAATTTAATTCATAAAAAATTGTTTTCATGAAAAGTATAGAATTGTAACATCAATAAAATACATCTTTATATAAATATAAAATCTAATAGTAAATTAATGAATCAAAATCATAATAACAGTTAAGAAATAGAATATCTATTATGATGAAATACCCATAAAAACAATATATAAGGAAGGACAATTATTATATTATCGGAAGCCAAAATTTAAAAATCATGTTTAGTGAAAAACAATTTGTAAGAGTCATTTCATTTAGAGAAACCACCTATAGAAATTTTATAAAACATTTTCTGTCTGCCAATTTATTTTTGTAACACAAATGTTATTAAATTATGAAATTTTCCTTTTAATTGAAAAGTAAAATCATGGAAAATATTTAATTTCATTGATAATATAATCATTGATACATTTTCTTACATTTATTTTTCTAATAAACTAGTATTAAATTCCAAGAACAAAATCAAATAGAATGGGGTAGTAAAACTAAGTACACTAACATTTTTTGAATAATGGTCTGTTATATTTTCATTGTTTGGTGTACCTTATTTATTTATGTTATAAAATACCCTAGATAAAAAATATCTCATACAGAATAATTAGAATCCTAATTAAGTGAGGCATCCTAAAAATAATTTGAAAATGAAATTGTAAATTCCTAGAAACATACATTTATTTTCAGGTATCCATTTAATCTATTCAATATAAAAAACAATGTTTTAAAATGTTATAGATCTTTATATATGGGAAAATCACATATTAGTTTTTTTAATGAAAAAATAATTTAGAACATAAGTGAATTTGGATGAATTGTATGCATATTTCCAAATATAAAATTCTCTAAACCCCATTAAAAAAATATTATACTCACAAATGTAGTATGTTGTCAGATGAACAAAAGTAAAAATAATATAATTATAATAAATCATGAATAATAAAATCAATAAATTTATAACATATATGGACAGAGACTAGATTCAATAAAACCAAAAAAACCGAACTACACTACCATGTAATAAAAATATCAGAAGCTAACTAAAATTAATTGAATAAAAAAATCAACCAAATTTGACATGACCTAGGCCACCACAAAAACACATGAATCACACCAAAAAAATAGTTTCACCAATTAAAAACAATAAAAATCAAATAATATCAAATTATCCCAAAGTAAATAAAAAATGGTTTAATGAAAATGAATTGAAACCCACCAAACACTATTAACAAGATCCAAATAAAAAATAAAACTTAGCCAACAAGAACAAAACTAAACTAATTTGAAACAAATAATATTTAACCATATTAAAAAAATAAACCCAATCGAATAGAAAAAAACTAAAATTAATTTAAAAAAATTCATGAACCGAATAAAATAAGTATGGCTTACCATGGGGGGAGTCGGGTGAGAAGGGGGGTTGGCGGGGATGGATTGTAGTAGAATGCAAGGTCGATATATCTTAGGGATTAATGGTGACTGAAGATATTTCAAGAAAGGGTAAAGGCACAAGGTATGGTAAGGTAGAAGGATTGAGCAAGGGAGATGGTATGGGAAATGTCTTGAGGGGGGCTCAGCGGTGACTCTAGCACCAACGAGGGCCATGTGGGATCGTGGTCAATGTGGTTAAGGGATACCGAAGTTCCAGTGACGGGAAGACACCATGGGTGAGGGTTCAAGATCAGGGAGCGGGGGGATTGGGGGATAGACTCATGGGTAGAAGGATGGGTCATGGGTAAAGTTCTATGTTTTTAATAAACCAATGATATTGAGTGGAATTTTTTGAAAAACAATTGTTGAATCATTTTAATTTTTTTAGAGATTGTATTTTAGACCACTAATAAACAAGGAATTTGGTGTAGTGTTTGATGTTGTACACCTAGTATAGTTTCATCAATTTTTTGGAATAGAAGATGGAACCTTTTCATGTAAATATCATGTGAGGGGATATTAATCTAGTGATGATATTAGATTTTATGAAGTTAAGGATATTCCCCTCCACGACTTACATGAATTGAATTGCTTCATAAATTTTGAAAAATTAGTCACTAGTATTATGGATGCACATAAATAGATTTTATTTGGATGGGGGCTATAGCCCCACAACATCTCTCACCCATATCGAACATTGAAATGAATATATAGATATACTTACTAGTTCTTGTGATCGATTGATAAAGTGAACATAAATCTTGAATGCATGAAATTTCCAGGTTAATTCCCCATAGTCTTATATTATATTTATCTAGTGGTCACCAAGCCTCCTAATTTTGGTGGAGAGACTAGTCCAAGACTGATGAGAACCACATGATCCTTTGTGTATTTCTTATATTCTGTTAGAAATTCCCCCATCTAATATTAATCTATGAAGGATTCCATTGAATACTCATTTGTAAAGGTATCTTTACCCATTTTGGATGATCTTGAAGGGTGAAGTTATCTGCTCGGTATTGATTTAGTACCCTTTAGACTTAATCTATTAGAAGGATATTTTTTTCAGCTAATAAACTATGGTATACATACTTTTAGAGGTGTATATTAATTCATCCTGTTCTAGGGTAGTTTTTAGTTGATTCATTTCCTCCATGATGTAGATTATAACTAATGAGACCACCCTTCATTGTTTGATGTCAAATATCACCTCATCCTAGTCGATTTCAGCCAGGACTGTTGGTTAATTATCATATAAATTGGCACAATAATTTTCTTATTGAGGTACATTATACAATGTTGGTTCCGAAGGAAACACTACAATTAATCATCTAACATATCTGATGAGAGGGTATAATTATTTACTATTAATGGAATATCTTTTGCTCATTTCATAGAACACTAGATGTGAATCCCATTTTATGTTTAGGTAGGTTATTTGTAGATATATTTTTAATTATAAATCAGTAATGAGGTCTTGGTATTCAGCCTCATTATTAACAAAGTCTTCAATTAGTGATAAGGATAATGGAAAAATGATTTTTCCAGGGGAAAACATAAAATCCCTAGACCAAGGAAATTGAGCTTCTAGGTTTCAAGAATATTTTCAAAAGATATTATTTTTTGCATCTCCAAAAACATATCCCTCATTTGGGGAGTGTCATGGGTATAGAAAACCTCATTATATATATGATTGGTTTCCACTAGGGTGATTTCTGGTGCGGGGTATTCCAGAGGGAAATCAATTTTGTCCTACCCTTTAATAACCTTTTTCTATATGAAATGGATGTTATATTGTTGTGGGATAACTTCCCATCAGGCCAAATATCAAACCAACATAGGGTAGTGAAGGATTTACATTAATGGGTCAATATGAGATATCACATGGAAGTCATGATGCTAAAACTAATGTCTTAGCCTTTGCACAACAACGATTAGCATTAATTAGGTCTTCTCAATATTGGAATACTGGGTCTCGATTGCTATCATCATCCAAATTAGATAATAGAGACAATTTTCATTATCTGCATCTTTTTTCAATGCAAGATAAAACCAAGTGACTATTTTTTTGAAGCCCCATATTGTATGAGATGATTTTCCTCTTCTAGCAACATTACTACTAGTGGGTGTAGAAATAAATTCTTGAGAATCTCGAAGGAATCTTGTAATTATTTATCCCATTGATAGGTGAATCACTTCATCATTAGTATTGTGAAGCGGGGTGATTTTCCTTCTAGGATATCTATGAATCGTTGAATATAAGATTTGTTCCCTTGGATCACCCTCATTTCATTGATATTACAAGGGGGACATTTCTATAATTAAATTATTATTTTCTTGGTATACCCCAATGCAAAGGTTTCATAATAAAAAGATAAGGATTTTCCCTGACATTACCCAGAAAGTGAAATTTATCATATTCATCTTGATACTATATTGCCACAATATTTTTATGATGATTTGAATGTTTGTGAAGTGATGACACCACTGATGAGATTTGAGCAACATTTCATAAACATAACATTCTTCTATTAATCCCATTTTTTTAAAATGTGTGACTCATGGAATGTTGGTAATTAGTGTCAATGTTCTTTAATCAAATTAGAATGATCTGATAGAAAAATAACCCCTGAAGTGATCTGAAGGGGGTGGATTCCTTGCATTATAGGACCATATTTATCTTATTACACTCTAAATACCCATCCATAAATAAAAAGTCTTCGTTTCCAATAGTTTTGTCGATCAAAAGTTATGTAATGAGAAATAAAAATTCAACTTTCCAGAAGTGATGATTAAGATCCTGAAATCAATTCATACCCAAATTAAACAATTATTTTTCTTGATTGGAAGGATATTAGAGATACATTTTGGGTACATTTCCTTGCATAAAAATCATTCATTGATAAATTTGTTACATTTTTATTCTATAATAGTATTGTGATAGGGGTTTATCCTCCTGACCAACTTCTTGAAACATCGATGGTCATCAGATAAGATAAAGTAATGTGTTGCCACAATGGGGTTTAGATCATGAATATATATATAATTCCAAGATAACACATATGGATTGTAATTTATAAATCCATTATACATCTATTATTTCTATAGAATCATGGAGGCACTAATAAATATAGAATATAGGTCTTTTTTCCAATTTTATCTTTCCTAAACTCATCGATGGTGGTGGATATAACATCATCAAATGTGGGAGGGGAATTTGAAAGTTCATCCTCTTATTCTTCCATCTCTGATCCTATTGAGGTATTCTGATTCATTTTGTGTAATATTAGGTCATCACTTTCAATTTCAAGGTAATAGAGGCCATGGGAATAGTCATTATCTTCTTGAACATTTGGAGTCATAATAGAGAGATTTTGGTGACGATTTTCTTATTTTATGCTATCACTAAGTACAAGAAGATCCTAGACAACTGGGGTTATGTAAATTACCTATTTTAGGTTTTTGGTTACAAAATAATCACCACCAAGCGTATTCCATGGATTGGTTGGTCTAGTTCTGAAGTCATTGGTGGCTATAACTAGCATATCTTCATCCACCATTGGTTATTTTCCATCCCTTTTATAGAATATTTCCTCATCATATGTGGGTTTGAATTACTCTTAGGGGGAATAGTCTCATGTAGTATATGAACCTTCCAATCTATGGGGTATATAAATAATTATTGAGATGTTGAAGGTAACTCCATTTGACTAAAAAGACAATGTCTCTCCAGTAGTGCATTATATGATATGTATTACTCAATAAACATGAACTCGGTGTTAGATGTGATATCTACAAATTGATCCACGAGATTAATCTTCCCAAGAGCCATTTTATCTATCTTATCATACCATTGAATGGTTATATTTTTTGTGGATATGTAAATTATCTATATCCAGAATTCTGGAGGATCATAATTGGGATAAGGTTGATATTGTAAACATTGTCAATAATTGATCTTCATTTTTCATCATTGTTGAGTTTTCTTGAAACATATAGTGCTATGATATATCCCTGGACAACTTTTTCTTAATCCTTCTCTTTGAAAGAGATGGTGACATTGTATTCTAAGGTCATACTCTCCACTTGATAAACATGTTCTTTGTAAACATCTATTTGAACTCATGTGGGATCTAAAGGGGATTAATGACTACCTATTAAATTAATTTTAAAATATAAATAGCATGAAAGATATAATTTTTTAGGAGGGACAACCACCAATTGTATCATAATTTAGTACTTTTGTTCTAGATGTATGTTCTTCCCAAGGTGGTGTTTCTCCTTACTCTTTGGTTCCAAAGTTGAGGTAATTGAAATGGATGGGCCCGATGTGTGAAAATATTTTGAAGGAGAATAATCTACATGAATTATGGGTTATGTTGGCCATCCCATTTTTCATGTATTATTAGACAATTGCACCCCCACTAATATGTTATATGTGATGATTAGAAATGAATGAATACAAGAGGGACCTAAGGGTTATATGTGTTTCTTATAATATTTTTGGTGTTCTCTCCCATGTTTCTCAACTCTATATTTTTTCTCCACAAGGATGTGACTAAAATATTAGGTTTGACCATGCCTCTATCATCCCATGCATCCTAATCATATATATCCTTGGACTACAACTCCCCATTCAGGTATGGTAACACATAACAGAGTCATATTTATCATTAAATAAGGGGTCTATTAGCTAAAATATGTTAATAGAACCAAAAATAATCTCTTCATCCAATGGGGACTTTGTTTGGTGGGGAAGTTACCATTCTATAGATATTGAAAGAATGAAGTCTAGAAGAGTTATAGGTTGTGAATGATCTGAATATGAATCTTCCTCTATTATGTCTTCCAATGAATATTGATTATTCCCACATCTAAGAGGTGTATTTAATTTTAACTCTCTATGTGATGGGATCATTATGGGTTTTAAAATCTATGATCGTAGTGTTTCATGAGCTCGGTCAACTATCTAATGAATCATATAATCATTGAACTTTTGTCTACACCTAGCCAGAATATCTTTCTTGTCCCCCTCATCAAATGGTTGGAAAACATCAAAAAGTTCACCTGTGATGGGAAATTCTCCAACATCACCTATCCAGAATAAACCATTCATTATAGAATATTTTTGAATATGAACAATCATAGATAGTGTGTCATATACTCTTAAAGAAATGGATATAGTTAGGAAAATCAATTTGGTTGACCTGGAAAGGTTTGTTAGGATGTGGTATCTTAAGTTGGTTATTTTTTATCATTACAACAAATAACTTGGTACGTGGCTATTTTGAAATGTGTATACTTTATTCATTGGTTCCCCAAATCGTGGGTGACCCTAATCTATTTTTTCTTCTATCTAAGTGGTATTTTATTGTTTCTACCATTTTTTGGGAGTAAATACATGATTTAGGGCCTCCAAGGGTTCTTTAATGGGAAAAGATAACTGATTATGGGAAACATTGGTTTTCTCTACCTTACCAAGCCTTTTTCCATATGAAGAGGGACTGTGATGAGATTTAGATATGATCCACTAAATGAAATATTATAAGTGGTTTTCAATTTCAGTAAACACATGTAATTTTCATGGATATTTTAGTATGATCAAATATTATTATAGAAAATCTCAAATATTTTAGGCATAGAGGTCCATAAATTTCTCTTATGATAGAGGGATGCGTAGTGAATAGTTTGAACATTTCTATATGGTGATGAATTAAAAACCCTCTCATTTTTTCATTTCTTGCAGTTCCTAAAGTAGATCGTTTTCATTTTTCATAGAGTATAACTGAACTAATACATGATTTAATTAATAAGGTCTTACCATTCTACAATGGATCCTACTAGAAGGCTACTATAATAAATGAAGTTATCCCCACTAGAGTTTGTATGAAACATAGTAACTTGTTTCCCTCTGGTTCATCTCAAGGGTCCATCATCAGACACCATCAGGATATATAGTGCATGAAATGTTATTCTAGATCTCCAGCACCATCAAAGGTTTATAAAGAAGGTTTTAAAAAATTAGGTGGGATAAAAGTTTCATCCACCCATTCGCGGTAAGGATTCTTCTTGGTTAGTATGGTTTCATTCCACCCTTCCATAGCTTCTATTTGAGAAATTAGGGTTTCAATTAAATTGATATGCTCTGGATGTATCATTATCTAGTCTCCCCATGTCTGTGTTTGGAGGGTGATGCTTGATGAGGTGGAATCTTTTTTAAATTCCGCTAATTCTCGATCCATGCCTGGTGGGATGATTTCTTAATGGGGGAGAGGCTATCCTTATAATTGGGTAAGTCCTGATCGTCCTCGACTTCCACATTTATATAGACTAGGTTCCTAGATATGGATACATGTTCAGGTTCATATATTTTTCTTTTATAAGGATTATCTCACCTTTTATATGTGGGATAATAGAAATTCCTTTCCCTCTCAAGGTGATGCCCAGTGTGAATGTTTCCTATGAGTAATTCCTCATTGAGATGTCTAAGAATTTTTATCTCATTATAATAATGTGTCATCAATTCCTCTATGGATGTAATTTAAACTCTTTTTGATAGTGAGTGGGATGTAACCACACATTTCCATTTATCCATGGTGCTATTATACCAAATAGTTTGAAATTAATCACTCATAGGTTCAAGGTTTTAGGTCCTCTGATGATTCCTCATTCATGTACCATCAGTTGGAGCATTTTGATAACCCTCCTCTTGGGGTATTTTTTATGAATTTAACCCCTCTCTATTTCTTTCATGATCCCCATAATATTTTGTGTTGATGGTGATGAAATTTACTTAGTTATATTGGTAAATGGTATTCATCCCAATACTCTTAATGCAATTAGGATATTCTGCACTATTTAATCTTCTTCGAGGCTTGTACAGGTGCCATTTCTCTAAACCCAAGCCATATTGGACCACATTTTCATCCAACCCTTATGGTGCTTGGTTTCATTTTACATACATTCCTCCGGTATCTATATATTAATAGTGAACTTAAAGGACTTTTTAGTCATTATTATTGAGTGGGCCCCGAATATAAAGTGTTCTTATTATAGTAGGAGGAACATATGGGATTATAACCATTGATATTTACCTCCAAACCTGAAGATGGAAGATTCCTTCCATGGTTATGATAATTATGAAAATTCCCCTATCATTATGTGTCAGGGCCTATTTAGTTCCACAATTGGTACTTTTTCATCCTATTGTTCAGTATTTGATTATTCTAGTCCATGAATTGATGACTCTTACGATAGGAATTGAGATATAAATCCATCCATACTTTTGGGATAGGGTTGATCTAGAACAAAAATTTATTTATTTAGGACCCTCTTGGGGTGTGATTCACAGGGTGATGGGGATTGAAGTAAAATTTCTCCCAAACCCATGGGATACAGTTGGTTTATATCTAACCCAATATATCCTAAATCCTCTTAGGTTTTTATGATCTGAGGTGTGGAGCCAGTGGTCAAAATTATCCTATCCATGTGGGTAGGGTTTTCCCATTGAATGATTCTGTGGTAACTTCTGTGGTGTGCTATTTGATTTTGCACAATTTTTAGCATGTATGAACTTACTCTAATGGAATCCCTTGATTAGATTCATTTTCTATGTGAAGTTGTTGAGTTGGACAAAACTAAAAATTCTGTGTCTAGAATGCAATCCCATTTCTTCAAGGGGTCCATCTTTAGAATATTTTCGAATCCATCTCCCTCCATTGACAACTTCATTGCATCTTTAAAGTGGGGAAATTTATTTTTATTGACCAACATTATTATTTGTTACTAGGTCGTTTAATTTAACTGGAGCTATGATATTAGAAGATCCAATATCTAGGTAATTCCATTATTTTAAGGATGTAGTGAACTATAATGATCCATACATTCCCTATCCCCAGATTTTAATATCTAGGGAGATTTGGAAATTAGTCAATAGAGATTTGTTATGAAATATATACAAACATGACCAATGAATTTTTCATCCTCTTCCATCCCTAGTTTTCAATATATAGAAAATGTTTCCATTTCTAGCTAATAATGAAGTGTATTTATGGTCGTATGGTGAACCTAGTATCCATGATAGAGAAGGTTTCTTTCCTTCAATCGCCGATTATTTGCCCATATATTATGGTGTAGGTAAATAATTCACTCTTAAAGATCATCTTAGACCTTATAGTGAGAAGTGGTGATGGTCTAGAACATTCTTGGGAGGTTTTTTCCAAATAAATCTCTCCAGATGTATATGTCATTATATTATTCATCACATTTATATTCCTCCACCTAGTTAGACCATAGAATTAGCCTCTCTAAGTAGCCTACTGGCAATGATTTAGTGTTGTTTATAGTTGATTTAGAACTATAGACAATTAAACCTAGTGTTTTGAGAACCTCTCTAGACAAAGGTTTTGATGTTTTGGGTATATATATATAGAGAGAGAGAGAGATTTGTCTAAGAAGGGGGATTATTTCCATGTCTAAGATATATATTACTCTAGGGATGTTTGACCATAGTAGACGTTAGAAGTATAGTCCATGTAATCCATATATGCACTACCACAAGGAGGAATTATTAGGTAATTATCATATTCTACATTGGAAAAATAGGATACAAACCCTTGAGTTATCTTGGATATGAATTGAAGAACCTTAAGGACATTGGACATGAGAAGGTCAGAGTTATGACCCTCATTCTACAATGAGACTAGAATATGTTGACCTGACTTTTGGGGTTGAGAAAGGATATAAACATAGATCATGACTACTACGAGAATATGTTAATAACCATCTACTATTTTGGGGGAAATGATGCCACAATTAAAGAGATTATGGAGTATGCCATTTAGATTATATATTATCTATAGGAATATAACCCTATCTATTTTTGTGTGATAAAATATATCTGTCAATCCTAAGAAAGATTTCATATGAGCCTGGTTTTGGAATGAAGTCCATGTCGTAATATTCCAGGGGACCTTTGTAATTGGATAAGAGATATGATCCTCCACTTTTATAGCCTCTTAATGATGTCAGTGTAGACATTCATCAGTAGAAGTAAGAGTGTGATCATGGATTCCATGAGCTACTAGAATATGTAGAGTACCATTATAGGAAGGGATACGATCATTCTCTAGGTTGGTTTCAATATTCTAATAATATTCTGTAATTGAAATTGTCATATTATCTTGGCTATGTTCCTTTATAGTTTTCATTTGGAATTTTTTAATAGGAATATGAGACCTTCTAAAGACATGGGCCTCTCATGTGGTGATCCCAGGTCAGAATAGGGATATGAGCCCATTTTTATGCCTTTGAAGAATTTCATTGGTCTATTTTGATAAGAATGTGTACCTATCCCTAATTAATGTTTGAAACTATGTTGGAGAGTCCCATTTGTAATATGAATATGAGCTTGTCCCATTATCTCTTCCTTTACCAGAATATACCGATAATCTTATTGTATAGTAGAAATAATGTGATCATACATCAGGGTAACCATCTATTCATATCATTCATGGTGATATGATTTTATGGATATCATGATAAGAATATGTTCCCATCCCTATATCTATACGAGTTCTAGAATATACTAGTGGAGTTCTTCAACTGTTCTTATAATGTAGTAACACTTTAAAAATGTGGGATCAATAATATGAAACAACAAATTTTTAGTCTTCAATAAGTAATGGTATATATCTTTAATTGAAGGAATAATGTGATCCCACTCATTTCCTTCTTATTCCATCCAAATATGCTAAGGGTATTCATGCATGGGGGTAAGGATATGTCCACCCAAATTGTTGTAGCAGAAATATGAATATAGACATGATCTGTCTGAGTTGGGATATGATTCATCCCACTAGCTACAGTCAAGATATGTCCAAATGATTTTTTAGTGAAATTAGTGACCTAGTCCAACTATCATTTAACCATAGAATTCATTTCCCAATGCGACTTCCATAGTACCTATGTATGAGTGTGCATGGGGAAATTATATTTGAGTGATTCACTCAGCATGCTACCGACGGTAAATAGATTTATGAACCTACTATCAGAATTTGACAAGATCCCTCCTTAGAATATCCTAAACTATTGTGGATCGATAGTCAAATTTTGGATCCACCTTCCTCATATATGGAAGGTTCTGATTTTTGTACTCTGGGGAATAGCTTATGAGTGATTGGTAGTGGTGACAGGTTCTACTGGTGTCTCTATAGTTTTACCTGAACAAGACGTACTTTCTATATTCATCTTCTAGAAACCCATAAAATATTCTTTGATGGTTAGGATCATATCATGTTATTGGTGTTCTTCAACCACTGTGTTTTCAAGAAGAAAAATAATCTTTCTTATGGTTGAGGTTATTTTTCAACCTATAAAGGGTGCACGTTTAGCTGAGGTTCCAAAAAATATATTTATGAAGATATAATCTTGGGTCAAGGTGCTGTTTGTGAGAGTATTATCAACAATCAAAAACAAAAAAAAAGGAGCAATGTCACTGATCAATGAATTTTTTCAAGTAAAAAACATTCTTAATAATATATTAATTGGAAACAAAATTTTAATTTATTATGCTTGGTATGGATATCTTGGTATAATGTACTTTTTATAATCCGAATGCACATATCTTATATTGATATTTATAATACTGGATTTTTTGTTGGGAATACCAAAGAGATCTGAAGCATGATTAACTAAAAATTTCTATTATTGGAGAAATTCATGTTGGGTTCATAATTTTTATTTCACACAAAATATTATGAGTGCATATGGTTATCTGTGGGGTTCAGGGGACATTATACATGATGCCTATAATGATTCATTTATTCCATCATTACATGATTTAATGTTGGGTTAACCATCTTTGTTATCAATTCTAGAATACATTTGGGGGGGGGGTTCAAGTATGGTTTTATAATCATTCACATCGATTTTACCATTTCAATCTTTTATAGAAAATCCCAACGGTTCCCACATACACAACTGATTACAAACCCACTTTATGAATTCATGTGGTCCTTTTGGGTTTTAAATATAATGGTTATTAGGAAATCACATTACTCTATAAGATTGGTGGTTGATCCCACTGCAGGCTTTTAGTGGGATTATTCCCTATTCCAAGACACTCTTATATATTTTGAATATAATCATGAATCTATTCCTAATCCCAATGTGGAATTGGATACCCTAACAAAATGATCAGTTGTTGGATAATTCTATTTGTAAATGGGGTTCTATTAATGGGACCATGTGTATGTGATTAAGTTTCTCTATCTATTCCCCCTTAATACTTAGTAATCAGTAGATGCTTATATTTTTATGCCATATTACTAGGCACTCTATAGTTTACTTACAACTAGGTATGTGATTGATATTTTTATTATGAGATTGAACCATCATTAGGTGTCTTACCAAACTTGTTTATAAAAATAATCAAAACCCACATAGTTAATTTAAGTTGTTTCATTTATCATCATGTGAAATGGGCATATAAGAGGGCACATAGGCATCGGGTATTGATCTCGTTCCCTAAGAAGGCATCCTATATATCATTATTATAACAGGGATCAGAGTCATCATAGTTCAATTATTGTGTGGGGCTTACAATCTGAGGGTTTCCCTCTACCCAATTATGGGCATTGATAGAAAATTAAGATTCATGAAGGTTATTAACCAGGGGTTTACCAATATGGTAGTGCTTTCAAGACATACCTATGTGGTGGATGTCTTTGTTTGTGGGGTTTTCATATCATGTCACTGAGGGGGGACTACACACTGAGGTTTCCTTGACTGGGGGGAAAATTCATTAGGTGAATGATATGATCATTGAAAATCCCTAAGCCAACATGATCCCTACCTCATGTATGAAAAATGGTTTGAATGTGATAATCCTTTAAATATATTGATATGAGACGTATGAATCGGGGTGTACCTAATGGGGTGTTTAATATGGATATCATTCCTTAGTGAGCATTCCTATGTATCCTGGTTATAAAATACATTATATTCCATATATACATTATTGGGAATGTTTGAATGTGTCTTAACAAACATGGTCCTGATGTACAGAGGTGTCTTCCTAACATGATTGACATATTTGATGGCATATTGTGACATGGAATGATAATCTATCTGACATTTCTTAAGTGTCTTCTTGGATTGTCTGGATTATCCCTTTGATAAGACGGTCACACCCCAGAGTGTTTCACATGACTAAATTAGACATGTCAAAGGTTTTTCAGACAAAGATCTCCACCTTTATTATATTTACCTAAAACCATTCTTCATAAACTGGGTAAAGAAATCAAACAAATGGAAAGCTTAGACACCCAAAAAGGGTAAAAAAGGAATAAATGTAAGAATAAACATGATCATAGGGTTATGAGATTGTGATCACAGTATTTGGAGATCATAAACTTCATATCAATGATCATAAATATGAGTTATGGTATAAATCATAGAAGTTCATAAGACATGAATCGTAAGGAAATAATCATCATGGGGAATGAAATTGTAACAGAGGAATTAGACATATTATTTGTGGTATATATATAGTAACAAAAAATTTTATTTCAATGATACCTACCAATACATTTATAACAAGTTATGCTTGGGCAAAAACCCATGTACCTACTTTGGGCATGGGATCACAACCCATGCACCCTATTTATTTTTGACTTGACCTCAAACCCATGTGCCTTATTTTTTTAGTACTGTCCTATAACCCATGTAACATTTTTCGTTTATTCTTGGACTACAACCCATGTACCTTTGTGTATTTAGGATTCGTCTATTACTTGTGTAACCTCTTTGTTTTAGGCTTGGGATACAACCCATGTACCTTCTTGTTTTTAGGGTTGAGCTATAACCTATTTACCATTTGATCTAATATAAAAATTATTGTTACCCAATGCATTTTACGGAGATATAGGTCCCAACCATCTCATAATAAAATCATTCATACATGTTCCATAAGATAATAAAACATTCATCATATCAGGACCCATAAACAATATAGCTTTTATAAAAATCAAATCATAATTCATGAAATGAAATGGGTATCATTAAAATTTCACGTCATCATAAACTATGAAAAGAGATTGGTTTTATAATAACTTCAGGAAACCATAACCCTTGAAAAGAAGAGAGTTCCAAAAGAATAAAACTCATGGAATTGAATTAGTTGTCTTAAGAGTCATTCCTTCAAAGCATAATACATTTCAAAAATAATATTAATGTAAACTTTGGATAATTTACTATATGTTATTGAAAAAAATCAATGGATGTTTTCTTATATGGAAAATTACTTTGATGGATATTTTGAAAGAATTTCTTGAGGTAAATATGATTTCTTCCTTAAAAAAGTCTCTTTAAAATACAAAAACTTTTGAAAACAATTTTCCTTAAAAACATAAAAAATAATTTTTAAAAAAATTTAAAAACCATTTTCCTTCAAAATATCTATTAAAAAATTCCATAAAAATTAACATTTTAAACATTAAAATAAATGTATAAAGAATTTATGGCGGGTATCCATACAGGTCATATGAGGTAAAAAAATATTCTTTTTTATGGTAAAGATTTGAAAAAAATCCTTGTTTAGAAAAATACAGAATAATTCTTTTAAAACAATGGGAGAAGACAAAAAATTGAAAAAATTTTGTTTAAATATTTTATGAGAATAATATAATATTCATGGAACCCATTTTAGAAAACATATATTTAGGACCAAAGAGTGGGTAAAGTTGGGCTTCATTAAAAAAACATTGTTAACTATATTATGTATCGAAGAGTATAAATATAGTACCAATACATGAATATATCATTAATAATAAGAGGAGAGTAAATTTCATGAATTATCTTGAGATAGGGATCATAATATTTCAAAAAATTAAGCATAAACATAAATAATATCAGAAGGAGATGATGTTGTCTAAACATACTATTATAACGTGGTAACTGGGGATCATACACTCCATTTAAAAAAAGTAAATTAAATTAATCATAAAATAACATTAAAATATTTATTTTTTTGATATGACATGTAAAATGGAAGTATATACTCCTCAAAAAATAATTTAGGTGCATAACAAAACACAAATCTCACAGAAGGAATATTTAGACATCAATATTTTATTAATTTGGAAACTTTTTAGAATTCTACCCAAAGAATGAAATATCATAACATGGATATGTAAATACCCATATATTAAATTATAATATATATATATATATAATACCTTCATGGTTCATACATACACCATACAAAAGTAAAGAGTGGCGAACATATAAAGTATCTCATAGAAATAAAAAATATGAGATGAAATCTTCTTACCTTGTGTCTTGACTCACATTATACTAATTCGAAATACATGTATAATAAATATAAATTTTGTATAAATTTTGTACCATATTCTTATATATATTTTCATTTATGTTTTTTATGACATTATATTACCCTATTGTTAACAATCCTATGTTAAGGATTCACTTCGGATAATATTTTATTTGTTCTTCGCAAGTGTCTTATTTTGTTATATAATTGGTCCCTATACTTATATCATGATTCCATAATGTAAATCATGATAAAAATATAATTTTTATTATTTTTATATTGATTATAATAATATATATAATATAAAAGTATGAAATGGAATACAACGTTCATAGAGACGGTAGGCCGTACGTATGCATGAACACTATCTCTATTTAATTATAGTGTTAAAAAAATATAAAGAAATATTTGTATATATTTGTGTATATATATATATCATTATTACATTAGTTTTATGGTATCTTACATTCCTTAAATATTTACTAAAACCATCCTTAATACAGTCCATGTAGTGTGTGAACGAATCATACCGCTTTGAGGTGGTTGTATTCCACGCTTTAACAAATGAAATTATCATATTAGTACCAAATGGAAAGTAAAAAATAATTGTGTTGTAAAAGAAATAAAAAGATTAAATAAATAATAAAAAAACATATAAAATATTTAAATATATTTTCCATCATAAATCCCACAATGAGAGGCGGTAATAAAAACTAAACAATCATCGTTTAGTGAGGTGGTAGTTCAATGTATAGATAAACAATATGTTCATTATCCATTAGATGGGGGGGTGTGTAAGTGTATCTTGAAAAAATCTCATAAAAATACTTTCATATATAATATACTATTTTTTATAAAATAATTTAATAAATATATTGGAGTAGTGTAGAAGGAAAATAAAATAAATGATATTGAGATAAGGCATTACCTCTTAATAGGGTAACACCTTTTGGCTTGTGCCAAAAGGCTTCCTTTGTAGACTTTCTGACTAATGTGAGGTTTCAATAAGGAATTTAGAGATTTTGGGAAGTATATTTGGTATTTATTTTCCTAAATTAATAGGTTTTATAAGTGTTAAAAAAGGATATGTGGTGACCTATTATTGTGAAGGAGGAGTGGCACTCTTGTAAATATTTAAAGAGAGAATTACACTCATGTTTTTCATTGTTATAAGTGGATCCAATAATGATCTAAAGTCAATAAAAGTTAGTATAGTGACTCAATATGGCCATACAATGGATTTTGAAAATTTTCTATGTCAGTTAATATGCTATAAACATGGATTAGTCCCTAGATAAGCTTAATTTGACCTTAATCACTATTATTAATTTTAATCACTTTTACTAATCATTTTTGTCAAAAATCAACAAGATGTAATTAGACTCGAAATATTATACTGAATACAATGGTGTATGTCAATTTTTTGAAAATCAATTTAATGAATTGGATAAATTAATATTAATGCTAGTCACACAAAAGGGACAAAATTATAGGTCATTAAAGTAGAATGAAGTTAAAATAATTATTAAGTTTTTATATTCAGTTTCAAATTTAAATTGATTTTAATATACCAAATTGTATTAATAGATTTATAATATATCTAATTTTTCATTAAATTTTTTTTATTATATATTTTAATATTAATAATTATTTAATCTAAAAGGAATTTTAAACTAAAAGCAGTATTTTTCATTATTCATCAAAAAATCATGTTTCTTAGAAAAAAATAAGAAATTTAGCCACTGATAATTTCCAAATTATAAATTAAAAAATTATGTTTATTTTATCAAATTTAATTTCCACATTTTTCTAAAATTAATTTTATTATTAAAATCAATTCAATTGAGAAAATGGTATTTTTAAACATAAAAGGAATTTATCAAAAAAATAATATTTAATTATAAATATATTTTATTTTTAAATAATAAATATTTAAAATTATTTAAAATTATTTATTACGGTTAATATTACTAAGTTTAACGTCTATGTTATAATTATCTCATTTAAAAAAAATTAGCAAAAAATGAGGTTTCATAGAAACATTTGTTTTTCTTGAAACGTATGTCAACTCGATGTTTCATGTAACATATGTTGAGTTGGTTTCATGTAATGTTTTTTTATTTAGTTCCATGTAACATATGAAAAGTTTTTTTCATGTAACATACACCATGTCAGGGTTATGTGTTACATATGCTAATTCAATGTTCCATGTGAAATGAATATTTAACTAAATTTTTTAATATATATATTGATATTTACAGTGTCTCAAGAAATGATAAATATAAAAATGTAAATTAATTCAGAAAAATATTTCACAAAAGCTCAAGGAATTACAGAATTGACATGTCAAACGACCTTTAAAAATCAGGATGACATGAAAGGGAGTATTCATGAGGTAAGGTATCAAATCGAGGAAGCTTTTGAATGACCAAGGATATTTGTTTAGGAACGTTTAAAAATTAAGTCATCTTTTATATGGCCATTCGTGAGACCACATTGGATTGTCAAAGAGATTTCATGATATCAATATAGCATGCCAAGGGACCTATTTGTGATCGATGGTGATCACATGAGGATCATAACCACTTTCACATGAAAATAATCATATATTTATTTAACAAGTGGCTTCTACCTTTTTAGAATTTTATTCAATATTTTACAAGACTAAATCCTTTTTTAAACTATTAGTCTACCATGGAATCATATTATCAGTAGATGATCTCATGAGTTCATGGGAGCATTATCATGGAAAGTCACTCTATTTTCTTATATGACACTTCATAAAAAAATTAAATTGTCAAAGGGTTTCGAAAATATTGGGATGACATGTTATGCAGTATTTGCATGATTATGAAAACTATTGAGGAAATAATTTCATGATCCAAGAGACTTTTTAGTGGGCCTTTATGAGATCATGTTTTCTTCCCAAATTCCATCCATGGGACCATGTTATCTTGCTCATGGGATTTCATGAGATCAAAATGAAAATACAAAGGACCACTAAATTATCAATGGTGTTCATAAGAAATTAATAACCCATTATAATAAGATTTAGTGTAACATAAACCTGACAAAGCATCATCATTTTTAAAATTTATTTATTTATTTTACAAGTGGATTTTGGTGATTTTCTGGCATTTTTCACCTAATATTTCAGATGATAGGAGGAGTTAATATAAATTCTTTTACATGATCATATTCTGATGTCTGAATGACATCACAATAGGGGAGGACTTCTCAGGGGGGGCTTCATGTGACCATGAATATATTATACACAACACTTTACCAATTGTTTTGACCTTCCCAAGGTCTTGTAATAACTTTAATTCTTGGGGGTCAACCAATTTACATTATCTAGCCACTTAGACTCCATGTAGCCATGCTAATAAATCATTTGCCATGTCGATAAAATTATATACATGATTTGGGTACTCCCCCAATTCTATAATTATTGATTCTCATTTGGCAGGCATCAACTATTATCATTATCCCATATTGTCTACATACTCTGTGAATAATAAAAATTGTAAAATAGTTCTATGTTCATAATGTTTTAAAAATGAGATGATAAAACATAATAAAATTGAATGAAATAATGTAAAAAATTTATATTAAATAATTTCATGTGAATGATCATAATGAAATTAAGGAAATTGAGTTTCCAAAAACTCTAACAACTGGGGAAGCACATGATTCAAAATACATATAAAGGAACAAAATTTATTTGGCTTAGCTTATAAATTGAATTACGTGGAAATAAATTATATATATTTAATGGGGTAGTAAATCAATTGAAAATGATACAATATAAACATGGTCTATAAAAATTTACATGTCTCAAATAATCACAATTGAAATCAAGAATACTACAACATGTTTAGTTACATTTTAATCAAAATCATTGATGACATTGGGATTGTACTTGAAATTTAAATAACATGATTAAAATATAATTCATGATATGATATATCTGATTGGTATTATAGACACCACATAATTGATAGTACATGGATAATATAAAAAATTTCTCAAAGACAAAAATTTGAGATGAAAACCCCTACCAAGGTCCTTACACATTATCTACTTTTCCTAAATTTTATAAATAGTTGAATTTTGTTCATTAAATATATACCCACAAAACTTATTCATTATTATAATCATTGATACTAAACATTTATAATCATTCTATATATATTTATATATTTATATATATTTTAGTTTTTTACTATTTCAAATATTGGATGTAAGTAATCTTTATCACTTTGAACTAGTGTCACTAAATTTGTATTGGTATCTATTATTTCACTAATGTCCATTATTAATTTAATATCTATTATAATTTAATATATGTTACATGATATACTATAAAGTGATAAATTCATTACATTGTTGTTTTGGTTACAAACCATGAATATGAAATTGGTGATGATCATGTTTCGATGATTCTAAACTAACAAAACATGTTTTCTTAATTAATGTGTCAAATATTGATATATATTTAATAGAATAAAACAAAAAAAATATTAATATTTATATTATATAATAGTTATAATTTCTCATTTTCATCTATGATATAAACTCATAATATTATTCAAGTGTGTGACTAAATAGACCCAAAAATAAACCAACAATGATTAATGGGTGATTATGATGACATTTAGTTATAATGCAATTATAAAAGAAGAATATTGGTATTATTTGGTTTTTATTACTATGGTTTATCATAAATATAATGAGTTATGAAGAGAAGATAATTTATATAAAGACATTACAAATAATGAAGAGATCATTTTCCTCTTAGCATGCTGGTTTTAAAAGATTGAATTAACGATAATCATTTTCTGATTATATCTTTGTTGATTTACCAAATTTTTCATAAATAAAACTTAGTTATATCATAAAAATATTATTTATCCTTCACTCTCATCCTTATGACCGTCCATTAAAGTCAGTTGTAAAAATAAAAATGATATTCAATCATTGCATGAAAGTTGTAGTCTTCACATACACATGGATGATGATATGATTTTTTTATAATTATATAAAAGAGTATTGTTGTTTATTATTTCACAATAATAAAAAAATTGTAGGTGGAATAATTATTAATAAAATTTTAATTTTTTTCCATCCTTATTTGGTGGTGGATTAAAACAAAACACATTGCGTCATGGAGGTGGTAGTCGGCACAACACATGAATGATAGTTTCATTCTTCTTAATTGAAAAGGTAAAGGTTATTAATGACGATTCCCATGGAATAATAACATTAATTATATTTTAAATAACAATTCAATTACATTGGTATATGAAAATTAAAATTGTTAAAGAAAAATATAAAATAAATACATTATATAAAAATGATTACCCATGTTGAGCACCATGAGATTTACATGGAATATCCCTTCAAAATGTATATAAAATAATAATCTCTTATTAACATAATATCAACATAGTGGGTCGTTATTCTATTTGATGGTAAAATAGAGAAGTTTCATGATGAAAAATAATTCTTATGAGTTCATTTAAGGGACTATAAGAGGCCCCATTTATATGTGGTGAGAATGAAGTTTTTTTGAATATATTAACTTAATATAAAGGGGAATATGTTAAAAATGTCATATTGATCAAAAATTTAGAAATAATGGATTGGGGAAGAGATAATGTCAATAAAAACCTAATCCACTCAATTTTAGACTTGTTTTTATCATGTTTCAAACCCTTTACTCCTTGAATTATTACATTCACCATTTGTTTTCTATAGAAACAAGTTTTTACCAAAGGAAACTTATTCTTTATACATATAAATGAATTGTCATTTTTTAGATAATTTGATGGCTAATATTTTTTCCAGTACTATTTTTTATTTTATGGGTTATTTTCAAGACTTGGCACTGAAACTGTGTGCGATTCTAAGGCCCAGTGTGCCCAGAATAAATCTTTGAAATATTTTAAATATATTATATATAATACACACATAGTTTTCTTGGAAAAGTATAATAGAATAATAAATGGAGCTCTTGTTAGGAATATAAGTGAATTGTTTAGTTTAGAACATGGTTTTTACCCTAAGCATGACATAACCATTTTCAGCATGGAGTGTTTGTGGAAAATTCATCACAGAAGAAAAGTAAATAAAATAATTAAAATAAAATTTGTTTATTTAAGAATTTATTAAAGGACTTAATATTTTCATTAAATAAATTCTTATAGAATTTTTTTTTGGGTTAGCCGAATAGCCTTGTGAATCTATAGAGATATGTTAGAGAGTATGGAAGGATATTTCATTGGTCGATGTTGATCAAATCAATGACTGATGGATTGTGTGAAACATAGTCAAAAGATCCTATTAATGATCATGATGTGTCTTTATTCATAATCAATGATCATTCTGAATCAAGTAAGGATATTGATTTAATTTTGATTATTTTCCTGTTAACTACTTCTATGATGAAAACGAATCAATCAACTAATAGATTGATCTATGGATTCTACATATTGTGGTATAGGATTATTTTAGGGATTTTTATCTTGATAATTTTTCTTTTTGATCAATTTTAATGTCATATTTCATCATTCTAACAATAATTAATTGTGGTCAACATAAACATTGATCAATGTTTGTTCCCTATGAATGTCCTTTTTCCTTTTCTCCACCGAAATCTTCATTCATCGCAAGAATTCTTCATTTTTTCTATGGTTCGACATCGATAGGGAAATTTAACATTGAGCTATAATTTCTTAGTGAAATGATTTCATATTATAGACTGGGGTTTGATATGATGTGATGGTGTTTTAGTAATAGAAGTGGAGATGGATCAGACATTTTGGAATTCTTGATTTTATGTTCTTTATCACCCAATTAAGAATGAGGTTCAAGTATGTGTTTTTAATGGATTAATTGCTATATTTTTTTGTTTCAACAATAGAAAGGCCTGGTCAACTATGATCCTTACATTCAATATAGGGATAGGCAGGTCAGTGGGTGGAGTAGCAAAGAAGACACATGGAAAAGAAATCTAGGATTCTATAAAATCCATATCCACATGATATGAAATATGGGATTACACATCATTTGTGACCCTTATATAAGTTTCTAATTTTTTAGGAATAAGATAAGTATCACATGGCATGTGACCCCTCCCTAAAGGCTCATCATGTACCTTTTTGGGTACATAGACACAGGCTGGAGTACTTGGGCATGGGCACACCATGTACTCCTACATAGACACGGCTTGGCCAAGTGTACTTGGGCATACCCATGTGTGGGTACATGGGATTATGTACATGGGAAACTACATATCATGTATTGTTACTATGAAACTAACAAGGTTCGTTTATATAGTCAGGACATGGGGTCAATGGGATATGGTGTGTACTCTTACTATACGCCATGTAATCCCTTGATATTGGGTTGGAGCCTTATTCCTATATATTTTAGATTTGTTTCATTAAGGTATCTTCCCATATCCTTTCCCTAAGGGTTAGTATATAATCACCTGCTATACATAGGATCGTGGTACCTTCAGCAATACATCTTTTATATAGTTGTTGGAATCATTCCATGTGTCCCAGAGTGAGATCATATATTTATCTTCATTCTCTAGGTGGAGTTCTTGGTATCATCTTGAACAAAACTACATGAATGTCGATACACCACTAAGTAGGTTAAACTAGATTGATTTATTATAAAACCTCATGGACATAGGAGTAATCTTCATATTTCTATCATATCTCATCATATTTATTCTTATAATTATATAAAGATACCTGATGAGCAGTTCCACTTAGGTGGACATCATCAGTGATATCAGACTCATGGAGTGATTTCTCTTGGAAAAGTTCTTTTTGGACCCTTCGACCTCGAATCTTATGTTTTCATTATAGTTGTGACTTATGATTAGACTTTATTTCACTTTTGAGTTTACCTAGAAAATCTTTTTATAATATTTTTAACATATACCTTTGTAAATCTAATTGTCATTTCTTTTTAGTTTTCTTTGTTGTTTCATGTTTTCCTACTAGGTATTGTTATACTCAACCCTACACATGATTTTATAATACATTTTTTGTAATTTCTATATAATCGACCCTTTGATAGAGTCCAAGAGGAACTAGGGTCATGAAGTTCTTAGTGTGACTGGAAAAAATGAGGTGTTTTCCTTTGGTATATTGATATCAATCCTTATCTTACATTCATGTTGGAAATTTTTTTGATTCTTTGTGGAGGGATTGTATTTTTCTTTGTTCATGTTCCTTTAATTCTGGTCATAATCTAGTTGTGGGATTTAGATGTATTCATTCATGGTTGTTAAGTTGTTTTTTCATTTGAGTAATATATCAGATTGAATATTTCTTTATATGTATGGGTTCTTAGTCTAAGGCCGATCATGTTAGTGATATGCCTACTCAGCACTAATATCATTCCCCAAACCTATTGGAGGCGGGTTTAGTGAGTTGCAGAGTGGGATTCGTTGGGAAGGGTCATCACAGAGTGGTATCATAGGAATAAGTACTACATTTTTATTGGAATTTTTAATATCTTTTTGGGGAAATAGTGTTATGAGATTCAGGTTTGGCTCTTAGTCCAATGACTCTATTGTTCGTGTGATGTCCAATGTATCCATACACAAGGACTCTGATCACCTGATTTTCAACTTAGGGAATGAGAACAATGGTTGTAGGGAAAAAATTTCACATGGAACATATAGGAATGTGTTGTGGTTTCCATTTCCATCTTGAGTTGTCTCTCCAAATATACAAATTAACCATCATAAATCTTATTTAACTTCAAGATGCCTCCCTGACATATGACATCAATGATTTAGTTTGTGGATTGTGACAATGATCCCATCAGTGATGAGGAATCGATATAGAGATGGTTCTAGTGATGTTACCTCTATGTGGTTCACCATATATAACACCACCTGTAGTGTAGAATATGATACCCATGGTACCAACAGATATGGTGTGTTGGAAGAGCTCGCTTCAAGAGTTTTAGTGGTAGATAACCCTTATGTTTCGAAGTGAGTCTAACCCACATGAAGCTGATGAATGTCTTGGGGTAGTTACTTGAGTTTTCTATATAGTCAGTACACCATCACATAAGATGGTGGTCCTAATAGTGAGCCTTCATCATGTTTCATTAAAATGATTTTTGGGTTTGGTGACCCATTCTTATGATGATGAAACTCTATCGTTTTCATAGTTTGAGCACGTTTTTAGATAAGAGTTATCTACATCCATGTTGGGGGTTTGTCTGTATCCAAAAGCTTTTGTCGCTCAAAAAGGGAATTACATCAGTATCTGAGTATTCAAAAAGGTTTACCATCCTCTCCATATAGTGGATCGATATGGTTTACGATCATTTCATTCAGGCTGGGACATTCAATGGATCACTGTGTAAAAACATCTGAGCCAGTGTAATCCTTCAATTTATTCCTTTTTTATGTTTGGGTGCTAGAGTGAGGTTTGCTGGCTGATACATTCATGACTGAACAGATGTGGCCAGTAGTTTCAAGTAATGGTAATGGAGAAGTAGATACCCAAGTAGTAGGGAGCCGATGTCAGTCTCAGGCAGCTTGATGTGTGAGAGGTTTTAAGTGGAGGTTATAGTATAGGGGAGCTATGGTCCAAGTATCACATGATGGGTCCAATCATCTTAGGGAGAGGTAGTGCTACAAATTTAATGGATGGTGCTTTTTACAAGATATTTTTTGACCCGCTATAATGCTAAAAATGGTACCATGGATGGAAATATAAGGAGGAGGTAGTGATAGAAGTAAACAGTTTTGTATGGAAAATTAAGTGTAATTGGAACTGTGAGAGTAGCTGTAGGTGGTAGAAACATTGAATTTTTTTCCATCTCTACCCCTAGGTGGTCCACACTAGGCAGAGGGAGCTGGAGGATAAGAGATGGGGTAGGTGTTGGCTGTTGAGGTTTATAACCCTAAGGATCTAAAAATGATTGAAGATATGATTTGTTTCTTTTATACATTTGTTACAGTATTTATAGACATAGGATCTAGTCATTCCATTCTTTCCACATATCTGATTGGAGATATAGATATTCTGATTGATCCCTTATCCCGACCCTTACACTTGGTGACTATTTTAGAAGATGACTTAGTAATCACACACTTTTGGTGACAGTGTGACCTTACTCTTCGAGGTGAGAGTTTTAATTGGGATATATTAACATTAAGAATTTTGACTTAAAATTTCATCTTATGTATGGACATTTTGTCTAATATTCATTCCCATATCAACTGTTTTAGGAATACAATGTAGTATTTCTATAGTTATGGAACATGGTTTTCCATTATGGGTGAAAAAACTCTGGTAGTGTAGGATAGACTTTTGTATAGGTGGGTGCATCTTATTACTAATCAGTTGGCTAGCATAACTGTTGGTGTAGTGGGTCTTTGGATTTTTCAGTTCTATTCAGTGGTGGTAGAGTACGAGGGCATATTCCCTGAGGATATTTCTTATTTACCTCTCCATATAGGGATAAACATATACATTTATCCTCACCCTATATGGGAAAAATATATATATTTCATTATATATGATGGATCTTGTAGAGCATTATGAGCTTAGGTTATATTTGGAGGACTTGAAGAGGAAGATATTTTTCAAAGCCAGTGTTTCATCCTTGGTAGCCTCAATTTTGTTTCCAAAGAAGGTATATTAGAGTTTGTGGTTATGTTTGGATTACTATAACTTGAACCAGGAAATGAGGAAGAACAAGTATCAACTATCAAGAATCAATGACCTCTTTGATAAGTTGGGAGGGGGAACAAGGCTTATCAAAGGTTGACCTTAGGTGAGGGTGACTCCATTTGTGATTATGATACTAGGATATACTAAAGAATACATTAAAATGTTTCTACCATCACTGTGATTACATGGTGATGCCCTTTGGTATGATGAAAACTCCATAATTTTTCATGGGACTCGTGAACCTAATGTTTCATCCCTTCTTATACTGGTTCACAGTAGTCTTCGTCAATGATATCCTTATTTACATAGAGTCAGAGGAGGAGCATGTGAGATAATTTAGGATAGTTCTGGATGTAATATGATTGTACCATCTTTACGGAAAGCTCTAGAAGTGTCAGTTATTGATACAGGAGGTGCAATTCCTGGGACATGTTTTCTCAGTGGGTGGTGTGGAGGTAGACCTAGCCAAGGTTGATATGTATTATCCTGGGAGCCAATCAAGAGTGTAAATGAGGTGTAGAGATTCCTTATGTTTTTGGGCTATTACTATAGATTCATTCCTTATTTTTATAAAATATTATCACCCATGACATGTTAGACCTAAAATGGGAATCCTTTAATGTGGAAAGTGAGGTTTTGGTAGGATTTTTAGAAGTTGAGGTATATATTAATGAGAAGAACGATATTGAGATTATGAAAGGAGGGTGTAGAGTACATAGTGTTTTGTGATACATAAGTAATAGGGCTTGGTTATTTTGTATACAAAGGAATATGGTGATTGCCTATTGTTTACATCAGTTCAGACCACACGATCATAACAACATTGCACACAACCATGAGTTTGTAGCATTAGTATTTGCACTAAAAATGATTAGATTCTACCTAATGGGAGAGTTGTTTATCATCTATTCTAATCACATGATTCTCAAGTATATCTTTTCTAATAATCACATTAAATTGAGAAAGAGGTGATGGATATTTTTCCCTCATTATTATGACATGTAGATTTTCTATACTCCTTCGAAGAATAATGTGTTTGTATATTCTCTTAAAAAAATATCTTGTTATAGTTATTGAACGTGGAATCAGAGTAGTTGGGCTCTTTGGAGTTATACTTTTTTGATGGAGATGGAGAAGCTTACCACTAGTTGATGGTTGTTACCCCTCCTCTTTTTCAAAAATTCATGGAGTAAAATCATTTATATGTCGATTGTGATACTCTATACACCTAGATATCCACTAGACATTTTCCATATATATTTTTTGAAGCTGAGGAGCATGTCGTTGTTTTTAGAGGATTCATGATGGAACCAATGAAGTTGTAGGATGAGGTTATGGGAGAGTTTAATACATCTCTTTTGGATGTACATATAGGTTTTGTAACGATGTACCAGGACCTCTGATGTTAGTTTTAGTGGCATGGGATGAAGATGGTAGTGGCAATGTTTTTCTCTTGATTCTTTACATTTCAGAAAGTGAAAGCTGATAACCCAGTTCCAATAGATTTATTTCAACACCTTAAGGACCCAGAATAGAAGTTTGGTTGGATATACATGAATTTAATGATGATAGTATAAAATATCATGGGGGACATGATTCTATCTAAGTGATTGTAGACCGACTCACCATTTGGGCCCACTTCATAGCTATCCAAGAGTAGAGTTCAATAGAGATCTCGGTTTCCTCTATGCACAAGAGATGGTCCAACTGAATGGAGTTTCATTGATGATATTTTCTGAGTGTGATTCTTGATTAAAATCTCAGTTATGAAGGTTATTGAAGGAGGTTCTTGGGACTTAGTTTTTCTTGAGTACAACATTTCACACCTAGACTAACAGTCGGACTGAGTGGACCATTCATGTTCGACATAAAAATATATGAGCTTGAATGTTGGTCTTTGGCTATTGTAGGAAGGATCACATACCATTGGTAGTGTTTCCATATAATAATATTAATAATTACACTATCGGTATGACATCATTTGATGATTTCCACAGAAAACACTACTGGTAAACACTTTGTTGGACTGGACCACGAGAGTTATCACTTATATAAATAGAGTTGGTCTGAGTAAATTATATGAAGGGGAAATAATCTTGTTATGGATGAAGACTACACAAATCTATCAGATGTTGTATGAAGATAGAAAGTGGGGGCCCATAGAGCTTGAGGATGAAGTCCATCTTTTATTACATGTTTCACCATGATGTGGATTATGGAGATTTGGCCAGGTTAGAAAGCTAATCCAAGATTCACTAGACATTTATAGATACTTGGTAGATTTGGAAAGTTGGTGTACCACTTAGCTCTACCTCTACTATTTGACTAGGTACATGACATCTTTCACATGTCGTAGTTGAGAAGGTACATGCATGGCCCATCATACATTATCTACTGGGAGAGTTGGACATTGATGTTAGAGACAATTTTTTTTTGTACCCATTGGAGATTGAGTATCAAAAGGATAGGGTCCTTCAAGGGTGATCAATTCCTTTAGGGTGTGTCTAGTGGCATCACGAGAATCATTTGGATAACAACTGGAAGTAAGGGGATCATATACATTCTTAGTAACCACATATCTTTATATAGCAATATGTTTTGGATTTTTGGGGATGTAAAACCCAAATGTTGGGATAATCTAATGACTGTATTGTTAAATTTTTGGGATATTTTGTGGATTATTCTCAAGACCAATAATTAAGACAACATACGATTTCGAGGCATGATGTGCCTAGAATAAATGTTGCTAATATATTAAATATATTAAAAAGAATGTGTATACAGTTTCTATAAAAAAGTAGAATTTCATTCAAATGGGGGTCCATATCAAGAATTTGTTGGAACTGTTGATTTCTGAATGTGGGTTTTACCAAAGGTGTGTTATAACCTTTTTTATCATGGGGAATTTTTTTGAAAATGTGTCACTGGTGTAAAATAAATAAAATAATTAAATAAAAATTATTTTATTTATCCTTGGATGTGGAAAACTTATATATTCATTAAATACATGTTATATAAAATATTTAGGGTTAGTCTCATAACCCTAGAAATAATTGGAAAGCCCTTGCAATGCATGGAAGGTAATTTCTTTGGTGGATGAGGACAAGATTAGATATTAATGACCAATGAAAGACAAAATAAAGGGATGTCACTAAAAATCATAGCACAACTATGTTCTTCATCAAAAATCAGTCTGAATCAATTTATTAAATTGATTTGATTTTGATTCATTCCTTATTTACTATTTCAATAACAAACATAGATCAATCAACTAATAGATTGAATTGTGGATTGTGTGTCTTGCAGGGTGGGATTACTGTGGTGATTTTTATCAGTATTATTTTTATTTGTGATTAATTATTATCACATTTTTCATTGTTCTAACATAAATGAATTTTGGTCAAAATAAATATCACTCGTTGTCCATTCCTCATTATTTATCAAGAATTGTTCTCTCCCCATTTCTCTATTTGTTGTAGGAGTTCATTAATGTTACCATATTTTAATATTTTCCAATAAATTATTTTTTGTGAACCCATTTCATTGAATAATGATTGGATATTGTATATCTAGGATCAGCATGGAATTATGGTGATGAGATAATGTAATTGGTGATAGATAAAATGGTTTTGGATTCCTGATTTTGTGTTCTTCGGTGAAAATTAAATAATGATATTTAGAGATTTTATCTCAACATATTGATGGAAAGATTTATGTGTTTCAAAGATAGTAAGTTTTGTTATGGGTCCTAGCTAGATCTATGGTCAGAGAATTAGAGAAGATGCATGGAAACCAGATCTTGGATTTTAGAAAATATTTATCCACACTGTGTGGGATACTATATTACCCAGTATGTGCGGCCCTTCGAGTATCTGCTAGAATTATAGAAAGGATATAAGTATCACACAGCGTGTAACCCAGTCCCATAAAGTGGGACCCCACCTTAAAGGCTTGACATGTACCTCGGTGGGTACATAGACATGGGTTGGAGTAAATAGTCCTAGGAATGTGGGGTACTCCTACATGGACACAGCTTGGCCACGTGTACACGAGAATTCATGTGTGTCGGTACATGGGATGAATTACACTGAAACCACATACCATTTACTATTTAAAAAAATGGACATTGTCTATTAATATGGGAAGTAACCATAGTATAAGGGACATGATGTGTACTCTTACTACATGAAATGTGCATCCTTGAATTTGACTTAGAGCCCTTGTACTCGGTATCATGGAAATGTTTCATTATGTTACGTTCTCTATGTCCTTTCTAAGAGGGTCAGAATGTAATCACCTTCTATACATAGGACAACAACCCCTTAAGAAAGAATTTATGTATATTGTTTTTTTAATCCTTCTGTGAGTCCAGAAGTGAGATCCTCTATTCATCTATATGGCCTATGTGGACTTCTTGGTTTTGATCTGACTAACACTACATAAGCGTTGATCATTTACTTATAAGGTTAATCTAGATTATGTTATAGGCATACCCCATGGCCTTAGAAGCGATCCTCATCTATGTATCATATCTCTTTAGACATTAGAATTTAATTCTTCTACAAGGCCCCATGATAACTACCTCATTGATAGATGTCATCAATGTTTTCAGACTCATTGAGTGTAATATATTGGATGAGTTCTCTATGAATCCTTCATGTGGGAATCCCCGGATGGAATTTTGGTTGTAACTTACTTTTAGACGGTGTGTTTTTAGTACATATTGATATTCTTTTTATATTATTTGTAAACATATACATTTGTAGAGTACAATTTTATTCCATTTTTTATGATTTTTGGTTTTGAGGTGTCATGTTGGGTATCGTTATACTCACCATAGAACTTGTTGTTTCTACATGTGTCATTTCTTGCGAAGATGATCAAATCTTTGAAATATTCCTTGATGTACTAGGACCAAGCATTGCTTCGTGAGATTAGACAGACAAAGGCATGTTCCTATGGTATCTTCACTAAATTCCCCATCTTATTTCATGTTGGACATATTTCATAAACATTTTTGTGGGATTCTATTTGGCCTTGTTTACTTTTCTTTAATTCAGGTCATACTTTGGTTTTGAGAATTTTTTTATGCATTCATGGTTGTTCAGTTGTTCTATAATTTCATCATTTTATTGGCTTGGAGATAGGTGAATGTGTACAAGTTGTGAAGTTAAATCCTCCCATGTTAGTGATATGCATGCTCTATGCTAGTCGCCAACCTATGTCCTATTATATGAGAGATTGGTGAGTTTTAGCATAGGGCCCTTTAAGACTATTCATGATAGATAATTTGGAACCAATAGTTCTAAATTTAAAATTCAATTAATTTTACTCATTTTATAAAATTTATAAATTTTAATTTTAAAATTAAAATGTATAATGTATTAAAAAATTGAAATAATATTGCTTCTATTCTAAAAATTCAAATATGGGTTTATTAATTAAAAAAATTAAAAATATAAATTCAATTATAAAATACATATTTCTCTTATAAAAATATATGATGACATAAATTCATAATTATGCTTATAATTTTATAAAATCACTTTCAATTTTAAAAATAATAATTTAGACTATTTCACTAAACATAATTCATTTTTGTCACGCCCGGACTTTTTTGAGGTATACGTTTAATTTTAAATTTTTATTTCATAAATTAATTGTATGTTTATTAAAAATTTTGGTTTATAGAACGGGCTGAACCCGATGCGGGTCGCTCGTTGTGGCAGCGATGTGTGCGCGCGAGCCCTACATCGCTCGGCGCATGGGCAGGGCACGGGCGAAGCCGTGCAACTTCGCCGGTTGATACGCGTTCTCGATGCGCGTACGTTAAATAACCGGATAAAAATGTATTTCGGATTTGTTGGTTATTATTATATTATTTTTATTACTTCTATTAGGTTATTACCATTATTATTAAAATATTTTTATGGTTACTACTATTATTATTATTGATGTTATTCTTTTATTATTGTTATTATTATTATCTTTATAATTGTTATGATATTATTATTATTATTGCTAATATATTATTATTATTGTTATACGGTTACTATTATTAAGAGTTTGATAATTATTATTATTAATAATATTGTTATTTCTAATGTTATTATGATATTTAATATTATTATATTATATTAATTTGTTTAACCTTTTTCCCCCCTAGGAAACCCTAGCCGCCACCCCATCTTTCTTTATATTCTTTTCATTTTTTCTTCTTCTCCCCACTTCGTTCTCTCCTCCATCCGCGGCCCACCCCCTTCCCCGGCTCATCCGCGCTCCCCTTTCTCCTCCTACTACATCTGCCTCGGCCGCCCCTGTTACACCCGCAGCAGACCTCTCCGCCGCTGCCTCCCTCATCCGCTTGCACCCACAGTGGACCAGCAACCCCCAGCCGGCGCTCCCGCCTCTGCTGCGCCGCTCCAGCACCCCTCGCCGACCGCCGCCCCTGCCTCTTCTTTTTCCCATCTTCTTCTTTCTTTTCTCCTTCTCCTCTTCTTCTTCTTCTTTTTCTTCCTCCACCTCCACCTCGGCCGAGCTGCTGCTCCCCTTGCACCCCCAGCCGGCGCAACCCCCCCTGCCGTTCTCCTCTCCTGCTCACCGGCGCGCCAATCCTCCGCTCAGCCTCTCCTCCATTTCTCCCTCTGCTTTCCGGCCTAAGCCTTCCTCCCAGCCCCCCTCGCCGTCGCTGTTGCACCCTGCCGGCTCTCCCTTCCCTGGTGCGTCGTTCCTGCACCCTCCCGCCGGACCGCCCCTGCTTCTTCCTTATCTTCTCCTTCTTTCTCTTCTTCTTCTTTCTCTTCTCCTTCCTCTCCTCTTCTTCCTCTCCTCTTCCTCTCCCCTCCTTCTTCTTTCCTTTATTTTTCTTCCTTTTCTCCTCTGTTCCGGCGCCCCTGTTCGGCCTCCTCCGCACAGGTCCGTTTTTCTTTTTTTTTTGTTATTTTATTTTATTATTTTAAGTTATCCAATTAGATATTATGTTTTCTTTGTTATTTTTGTTAATATGTTATTTATTATATCATTTCTATAGATATTAATATGTTATTATTGTAATTATGTAAATAATAATAATAATATTATTATTATTATTATTATTATTATTATTGTTATTATTATTTTTTAATTATTATTATTATTATTGTTATTATTATTTATAATTATTATTATTATTATGCTATTACTATTATTAATATTAATGTTATTGTTATTATTATTATGTATAATTATTATTATTACTATTATTATCGCTATCGTTATTTTATTATTATTATTATTCTATTATGTTATTATTATTATTATTATTATTATTATTATTATTATTATTATTATTATTTTGTTATCGCTATTATTACTACCATTATTATTGCTATTGTTATTATATTATTATTATTATTCTATTATGTTTATTATTATTATTATTATTGTGTTAACTTTTTTTCTGAACCGTTGAACGTTCGGCTGTTTTTAGGGTCCCACTGTTACTAGTATCCTTAGGGAATTCCCATCCTCTGGTGCTACTGATACTTGTGCGCACACTGATCCGTGATATTTATACCATTTGAATTTCATTCTGGTATGTGACTTGAACCGTCTTTCTTTAAAAGCATTTTGTGAAATCTTTTATTTATTTTTGCACCTTTTACTTTATACTGCATTGCAAATGGATTTTCTCTTTATACTTGTGCGTGGAATCTTTCTTGGTGATATCCTGCTGGGCGATTGCTCACACCCTACTTACACCTTTGGGTGTAAGTAGATCTGTTTACTTCTGTTACAGGTAAGGGCCCGGCTTTTGGAGGCAGTGGTTCAGCTTGTTAGCTGGACTGACTACGTGACATTTTGGTGGTGACTTGGAGGCAGTGTTCTCACATTGAGCTGCAGCCCCTGGGTTGGTTGTTGTCACCTTATTTTTTTTAGTCTTGTGTGAGTTTTGACTACTTTGTCTAAAAACCTGTATTGGTTAAATGGTTGTTGACTGTCACTTCTACTTTTACTTGGTCATTTTGGTTGAATGTTTTACTATGGTTCACTCGGGTAAAATCGTTCCCAAGGTTAAATTTTATACCCGGGCACTTGTGCCAGCCCGTGGGGATCGGGAACACCCTTCGGGTCTTGCCGCGGGCCGAGTCGGGCGTCGGTTCGGATGACGACCCCATTCGGTTCGTGAAAAAATGGTATCAGAGGCAGGTTGTTTTGTTGGTGGTTTATGTTATTTGGGATGAGTTGGGTTGTACATGAGTTGGGTCTGTCGGGGCTCAGGATTCATGTTGCAAGTAGGGTGTCTGGCCAGCACGCCTCGTGATAGATACTGAGTCACCATGGGATGTCAGGGTGCTTGCTTCACTTTCTTTCTGGGTGGGACGTGCAGGCTGCAGACTGTGCGTGGACACCAGATAAGGAAAGTAAAGTTTTTATATGGATTTGTGTTTGCATGATTGGTTTATTGATGAATGTTTATCTTGTTGGAAAATTTTTTTCCCTTTTTATTGATGGTTTTCTTTCTTGATTGCTTCTCTTTTCAGTAAGATGCTTCCCCGGAGAGTTCCCATGCATCCACGGGAGGAAGCCGGAGAGAGTTCTCCCACGCCGCTTGATCAAAGATTTGTTGAGGCGATGGTCCGAGCCATTCAGGCTTTAGGACAAGGGGCGACTCCTGCCCCCGCCCCTGTTCCAGCTAGAGAGGAAGATTTTGGCTCCAGGAAGGATAGAGCTCAGGAGTTTCTGAGGAGCAAACCTCCTTCTTTCCGAGGTGGTTCAGAACCTCAGGAGGCAGAGGAGTGGCTTCAAAAGATAGAACGCGTGTTTGATTTCCTTGACACGCCTGAGGAAGTCAGGGTGAAGTGCGCCTCGTTCCAGCTGGAGGGTTCCAGTCGCAAATGGTGGGAATCAGTGGTCCAGGCTGGGAAGCATGACCACATGAGCTGGAAGGATTTCAAGGGTATCCTCAACGAGCAGTATTGTCCAGAGTTTGTAGCCTATGCCAGATCTCGGGAGTTCATGGAGCTATCGCAGGGGAATCAAACAGTGATGGAGTATGCGAATCGCTTTGCTGAACTGGTACGGAACGCACCTGAGATAGTTTCGAGTGAATTATTGAAATCTTGGAAGTTAGAGAAGGGCCTTCGACTAGAAATTCACTCCCAGGTTTTCTTGTTCAAGCTGAAGAGTTATACTGAGGTGGTCGATCGTGCTTGTATGGATGAGATTGACCATAAGGGAAAGTCGGGGTTTTCTGGATCAGTGTCAGGGTTTGGCAGTGGCAGTTCATCTGAGAAGAAAAGGAAGCGTGATGAGCAATGGAAGAAGGGTGATGGCAGCTCAGGTCATCCTCTCAGGCAGTTTTCATCTGGGGCTTCTGGTGCAGGGTCTGTTGTGTGCCATCAGTGCGGAAGGGCAGGGCACATCCGACCTGTTTGTCCATACCCTCCCAGACCATGCCATGGATGTGGAGTGGTGGGACATCTACAGCACTTCTGCAGGACTGCACTCCCTTATCAGAGTGGGGCTGGATCAGTGGCTTCTAGAGGGGTATCAGTTCAGTCAGAGCTGACCAGGACGACAGGATCTCGGTTTGGTGGGCGTGGTGGTAGGACCGGATCGTCTTCAGGGCAGAGCCATATCAGGGAAGAGCCTCAGGCGAGCGGTCGCTCTCAGGCAGGGACCAGGAAACTGCATGTTGTGGATCAGGCACCAGCGGAATCTGATGCAGGGCCTTCGACGGTTCGAGGTACTATTCTGGTTGCATCTTCTATAGCTGCAGTTTTCTTTGATACCGGTGCTTCAGTTTCTTTTATATCTGCTCGTTTTGTGAATCTTCTGAACCTACCATCCGAGCTTTTATCGTGTGCTATGGAGTTGGTAACGCAGTTGGGGAAAAAGAGGGAGCAAGGCCTCAAGTACTGATTGTGCGCACTCTCTGTGTCGGGTGTCGAGATGGAATGGGATTTCATGGTCCTTGACATGGACCTATTTGATGTGATCCTCGGTATGGACTGGCTGGTGCGCTTCCAGACGCACATTGATTGCTATCAACGCCGAGTCAGCTTTACAGCACCAGATGGGACTCCTCAGCTTTTTCACGGAGAATGGGATCCTCGGTCGGGACGTGCGGGACCTCCACTCCCTGAGCTTGGAAATCTTGCTTATCAGTTATCGTCGCTCGCGCTGGAGGACGATGGTGGTATTTCACAGGGCGGGTTACCTCGTGTAGTGGATGAGTTCCCAGAGGTTTTCCCGGATGATTTTTCTGGCTTACCCCCAGAGCGAGACGTGGAGTTCTCGATTGAGTTGGCGCCGAGAACACAGCCTATATCTCTTCCCTCATATCGCATGGCCCCCACCGAATTGAGGGAATTAAAGATACAGCTGGGCGATTTGGAATCCAAAGGATTCATTCGCCCGAGCGTCTCTCCTTGGGCCGCACCGGTTTTATTCGCGAAGAAGGCCGATGGAACCCTTCGGTTGTGCATTGATTACTGGAAGCTGAACAAGGTAACCATCAAGAATAAATACCCTTTTCCTCGGATTGACGATTTGTTTGACCAGCTGAAGGGGGAAAAGTGGTTCTCCAAGATTGATTTGCGTTCGGGATACCACCAGCTCAGGGTGAGAGAAGCAGATATCCCGAAGACGGCTTTCCGAAGCAGGTACGGTCACTTCGAGTACTTGGTCATGCCTTTCGGACTGACGAATGCTCCTGCAGTTTTTATGGCACTCATGAATAGGGTGTTCCACCAATATCTCGACTCATTTGTCGTGGTATTCGTGGATGACATCCTAGTCTACTCTGGATCTGAGGAGGAGCATGAGCACCACTTGCGCGTTGTTTTGGGCACCTTGCGAGATCACCGCCTGTATTCCAAACTCTCGAAGTGCTCTTTCTGGATCAGGGAAGTAAAGTTTCTGGGGCACGTCATCTCAGAACAAGGGGTTTCAGTGGATCCCGAAAAGATCAGAGCAGTTATGTCTTGGGAGCAGCCGAGAAATGTGTTTGAGATCAGGAGTTTTCTGGGCTTGGCTGGTTATTACAGGCGCTTTGTCCGGGACTTCTCGCGGCTTGGCTCCCCCATGACCACACTCACCCGGAAAGGGGTGAAGTTTGAGTGGAGCCCACAGTGCCAGACATCTTTTGAGGAGATGAAGCGGCGGTTGACCACCGCACCTGTGTTGACCCTACCGGAGTCGGGAAAGGGCTATGTGGTGTACTGCGATGCGTCAGGTACGGGCCTCGGATGTGTGCTCATGCAGGATGACCATGTTGTGGCTTATGGTTCTCGCCAACTCTGGCCGCATGAGAAGAACTATCCGACTCCCGACTTAGAGTTGGCGGCAGTGATGAATGCTCTGAAGACGTGGCGCCACTATCTTTTTGGGGAGAAGTTTGTGGTATATTCTGACCACAAGAGCCTGGCATATATTTTCTCTCAGAGGGATCTCAATTTGAGGCAGCGCCGCTGGGTCAAGTACCTGCAGGGTTTTGATTTTGATATTGTCTATACCCCTGGCAAGGGTAATGTGGTAGCTGACGCATTGAGCAGAAAAGTACCAGTGCAGGCATTGAAGAAGTCCAGCGATGAGTGGACTTTGATGGGGCTCTTCGCCCAGTTGCATTTGGAGAGCAGGGAGCACAGTGGAGGTACTTTCTTGGCCAGCATCCAGTTGAATCTTGCCCTTCTAGAGTTGATTCAGCAGGAGCAGCCTAGTGATGAGTTTTGTCAGTGATCTATGCAGTTTCTCCATGGTGGGGAGACTTCTTCTGAGTGGTCTTTGTCTTCCCAGAGGGTCCTATGCTTCAAGGGTCGTGCTGTAGTGCCGTTGTCTCTGTGGAAGGTGGTGATGCAGGATAACCACCAGTCTTAGTGGGACGTCCATCCTGGTACCACCAAGATGTACTACGATGTTCGCCGGCAGTTCTGGTGGCCAGGTATGAGACGGGACATAGCCGACTTCGTATCCCGATGTTATACTTGCCAGCAAGTGAAAGCAGAACATCAGAGACCATCTGGCCTACTCCAGCCATTACCCATTCCTACCTGGAAGTGGGACGAGGTCGCCATGGACTTCATCATTGGCCTGCCTCGTACACCTCGAGGGAGGAATGCTATCTGGGTGGTAATTGACCGTTTGACTAAGTCTGCCCACTTTATTCTGATCAGAGACACATTGAAGGTAGAGGAACTGGGCCGCTTGTACGTTCAGGAGGTGGTCAGACTTCATGGTGTGTCGTCGGCAGTTGTTTCTGACAGGGACCCCCGTTTTACATCACGGTTTTGGGGAGGCCTCCAGAAGGCTTTGGGGTCGCAGATTAAGATGAGCACGGCATACCATCCGCAGACCGATGTCCAGACGGAGCGGGCGAATCAGATTCTGGAAGACATGCTCCGGGCCTGTGTGTTAGATTTTGGAGGCTCATGGGATAGCCATTTGGGGCTGGTCGAGTTTTCTTACAATAACAGTTACCAGTCTTCCATCAGAATGGAACCCTTTGAGGCGCTCTATGGCCGGCCTTGTCGGTCTCCTCTGTGTTGGGCTAAGGTAGGAGAGGCCTCGCTCTTGGGACCGAGTCTTGTTCAGGAGATGTCTGAGAAGGTCAAGCTGATTAGGCAGCGGTTGTTGACAGCTCAGAGTCGCCACAAGTCTTATACAGATCAGAGGCGGCGGGACCTTGAGTTTTCAGTGGGGGACAGAGTGTTCCTGAAAGTGGCCCCTCGCTTGGGTCACCGTCGTTTGGGGAAACAGGGGAAGCTGACACCGAGATATGTCGGACCTTTCGAGGTTCTTGAGCGGATTGGCAAGGTGGCATACAGGCTAGCTTTGCCCTCGCAGTTGACGTCGATTCACGACGTATTTCATGTCTCCCAGCTAAAGAAGTACAACCCCGACCCGTCGCATGTGCTGAATTGGGAGGAGCTGGAGATAGAGTCCGACTTGTCTGTGGTCGAGCGACCAGTGCGTATAGTGGATTCTCGGAAAAAGGTGCTGCGTGGAAAGTCCATTCCTCTGGTCCGTGTTCTTTGGCAGCACGGGAATAATGAACACGAGACTTGGGATCAGAAGTCATGGTTTGAGCAGGAGTACCCATTTCTATTCTCTGATCAGGCTTTGAGCTGACTTTCCGAGGGCGGAAAGTTTTCATGGTGGGGAGAATTGTCACGCCCGGAATTTTTTGAGGTATACGTTTAATTTTAAATTTTTATTTCATAAATTAATTGTATGTTTATTTAAATTTTTGGGTTATAGAACGGGCTGAACCCGATGCGGGTCACTCGTTGTGGCAGCGATGTGTGCGCGCGAGCCCTACATCGCTCGGCGCATGGGCAGGGCACGGGCGAAGCCGTGCAACTTCGCCGGTTGATACGCGTTCTCGATGCGCGTACGTTAAATAACCAGATAAAAATGTATTTCGGATTTGTTGGTTATTATTATATTATTTTTATTACTTCTATTAGGTTATTACCATTATTATTAAAATATTTTTATGGTTACTACTATTATTATTATTGATGTTATGCTTTTATTATTTTTATTATTATTATCTTTATAATTGTTATGATATTATTATTATTATTGCTAATATATTATTATTATTGTTATACGGTTACTATTATTAAGAGTTTGATAATTATTATTATTAATAATATTGTTATTTCTAATGTTATTATGATATTTAATATTATTATATTATATTAATTTGTTTAACCTTTTTTCCCCCCTAGGAAACCCTAGCCGCCACCCCATCTTTCTTTATATTCTTTTCTTTTTTTCTTCTTCTCCCCACTTCGTTCTCTCCTCCATCCGCGGCGCACCCCCTTCCCCGGCTCATCCGCGCTCCCCTTTCTCCTCCTACTACATCCACCTCGGCCGCCCCTGTTACACCCGCAGCAGACCTCTCCGCCGCTACCTCCCTCATCCGCTTGCACCCACAGCGGACCAGCAACCCCCAGCCGGCGCTCCCGCCTCTGCTGCGCCGCTCCAGCACCCCTCGCCGACCGCCGCCCCTGCCTCTTCTTTTTCCCTTCTTCTTCTTTCTTTTCTCCTTCTCCTCTTCTTCTTCTTCTTTTTCTTCCTCCGCCTCCACCTCGGCCGAGCTGCTGCTCCCCTTGCACCCCCAGCCGGCGCAACCCCCCCTGCCGTTCTCCTCTCCTGCTCACCGGCGCGCCAATCCTCCGCTCAACCTCTCCTCCATTTCTCCCTCTGCTTGCCGGCCGAAGCCTTCCGCCCAGCCCCCCTCGCCGTCGCTGTTGCACCCAGCCGGCTCTCCCTTCCCTGGTGCGTCGTTCCTGCACCCTCCCGCCGGACCGCCCCTGCTTCTTCCTTCTCTTCTCCTTCTTTCTCTTCTTCTTCTTTCTCTTCTCCTTCCTCTCCTCTTCTTCCTCTCCTCTTCCTCTCCTCTCCTTCTTCTTTCCTTTCTTTTTTTTCCTTTTCTCCTCTGTTCCGGCGCCCCTGTTCAGCCTCCTCCGCACAGGTCCGTTTTTCTTTTTTTTTTTGTTATTTTATTTTATTATTTTAAGTTATCCAATTAGATATTATGTTTTCTTTGTTATTTTTGTTAATATGTTATTTATTATATCATTTCTATAGATATTAATATGTTATTATTGTAATTATATAAATAATAATAATAATAATAATAATAATATTATTATTATTATTATTATTATTATTGTTACTATTATTTTATTATTATTATTATTATTATTATTGTTATTATTATTTATAATTATTATTATTATTATGCTATTACTATTATTAATATTAATGTTATTGTTATTATTATTATGTATAATTATTATTATTACTATTATTATCGCTATCGTTATTTTATTATTATTATTATTCTATTATGTTATTATTATTATTATTATTATTATTATTATTTTGTTATCGCTATTATTACTACCATTATTATTGCTATTGTTATTATATTATTATTGTTATTCTATTATGTTTATTATTATTATTATTATTGTGTTAACTTTTTTTCTGAACCGTTGAACGTTCGGCTGTTTTTAGGGTCCCACTGTTACTAGTATCCTTAGGGCATTCCCATCCTCTGGTGCTACTGATACTTGTGCGCACACTGATCCGTGATATTTATACCATTTGAATTTCATTCTGGTATGTGACTTGAACCGTCTTTCTTTAAAATCATTTTGTGAAATCTTTTATTTATTTTTGCACCTTTTACTTTATACAGCATTGCAAATGGATTTTCTCTTTATACTTGTGCGTGGAATCTTGCTTGGTGATATCCTGCTGGGCGATTGCTCACACCCTACTTACACCTTTGGGTGTAAGTAGATCTGTTTACTTCTGTTACAGGTAAGGGCCTGGCTTTTGGAGGCAGTGGTTCAGGTTGTTAGCTGGACTGACTACGTGAACTTTTGGTGGTGACTTGGAGACAGTGTTCTCACATTGAGCTGCAGCCCCTGGGTTGGTTGTTGTCACCTTATTTTTTTTAGTCTTGTGTGAGTTTTGACTACTTTGTCTAAAAACCTGTATTGGTTAAATGGTTGTTGACTGTCACTTCTACTTTTACTTGGACATTTTGGTTGAATGTTTTACTATGGTTCACTCGGGTAAAATCATTCCCAAGGTTAAATTTTATACCCGGGCACTTGTGCCAGCCCGTGGGGATCGGGAACGCCCTTCGGGTCTTGCCGCGGGCCGAGTCGGGCATCGGTTCAGATGACGACCCGATTCGGTTCGTGACAATTTTGGTAAAATTCTGAAAATTAATCCTATTATTTATTATTTTTATTAATAATAAAATGATGGTCATTTTTAATAATTCAGATTATAAAATAATAGAAATCAATGTTTAAATAAAATTCAAAAAAATAGTGGGAAATTACCCATATTAGAAAATATATTTTTAAAATATTAATTATTATTTATTCTTATTTATGATCAATTACAAATATATTTATTCTTTATTTACTATAAATATTATCAACATATTTATATTATTATTTAACCAGAAGATACTATCATTCTTAAAATAATATTCCAATTTTAGAAAAATATTTTTTAAGAATAAAATGATTTTTGTAGATATATTAGGTACAATAATTGAATTTTAGTAGTACTGAAGTTGTAATAATTTTCATTATACTCATATTTCATAATGTGATTACTCATTCTTGCGTTCTAGTTCAACAACCCATTTTTAACTATCTAAACATATTTTGGTTTCGTTACGTGTGATATTTCATGTAGAGAAAGCTATCAAAAATGTTGACATATTTATAGGTAAAAATATATATATTAAAATTTATGGGTGTCACATTCCTCCCCCACCCATGTTAACTAAATTTAATTGTCTGAATTTGACTTGTAAAATTTTATTAATTTCTATTGGGAACTCATAATTTACTATACAACACTAGATGATCATTGATTTTTTAAGGATGTGGATAAGTTGTATCTATATAATAAAAAGTAATTAATATAACCACTTTATAAAGTGAGCTACACAATTCTTAATTTAAAAAATAATTTTACTAAGTGAAGATGATTAATATCTTTAAAGAGTAAATTACAATGAATATTGAAAATTATTTATGTGATAATCATATCACTTTGAGTTTTTATTTACAACTCAATATGCAATTGATGGTGACAACATAGAAGACATACGACACTAGTAAATTGACATTGGCAACTCACTATCCACTATATTAATCATTGTTTCATAGGATTTTAAATGTTTTTATTATTTTTTCTCACCCTTTCCCTCATTGGACCTAGGATTGGGACATTGAGTAATATAATTACAAACTATATTGAAATTATGGAAATAGTTTTTTTCTAACTTATATCTTTCCCGTATACTTCTGATTTTAATGACCTTCATATCTACACTTATAGCATTTACATTTCTCATCAATCAAATTTCCCATATCTTTATCCGACATTTATAACATATAATAAATTGAATCTTTTTTACATTAATATATTTATCAATCAATATTTTATGAGACACTATCATTCAGTTCATTATTGTGTTTGGATCATCAAATATGTTCACATTATAAATCATATTGAACGATAGATGGTCAGAAATAAAAAAATACTTCCTACTCCATCCCTTATCCCATTAGGTTGTTCATTGTTTAAGTTTCCACAAATTCTATGGAATACATTGTGGACTTTCTTCCTTTAGGAATCATCCATTAATTAAACCAAAACAGTTAACATTAGTAGCAATCATTATAAGAGAATTTTCATCAATAAAAACATAAAGATTTATCCTTAATATGTCACAATTTATAAAACTACATTTTTCTCTTATAGATATTACAGATCAACTTGTATTAGACATGATTCCTCATATATTACCATATATTTAACCTATATCATTATTGGTTCAAACTAGGTTACATTTAGTTCGTTTCTCCCTTACATCTTAGCCTAACCCTAAAAATAGAGATCCCAAATTACCTTAAACATTCTTATAATACTATAAACCCAAAAATCACTTAAATCTAATCTCTCAAAATACAAATTATCATTTATCCAATAAATAACATATTGATTAATATGTAACCTAACATATGAATCTCAATATTTCATTCTATGTTATTTATATTCAGATTACATATTATGTTACCAAACATAAAAATATTAAAATCCATTATAATGTTTCTTAAATATAATATAAATTAACCATAGAATATCCCCTAGGAGTGTCAAACCATGTGAGTAGTTTGGACACTTTATAATGAACTGGGTAATGACTTAGTTTATACCCAACATTCCACTTTTAGGGCTATTAACCCTAGATACATCTATGCTAGGTCCTACATCAACTTATAGTATCTAGACCATTATTTCATCTTTTGGAAAAATACATGATCAAAACATTCTAGAATTTTGGGTGTTATCCTATATGTATCATTATATCTTGGACTTATCCTTAGTTTTCAATATTTCTTTATTTTAATCCTCAAATAGAATTTTCATTTTAACCTTATAAATAATTAATATACTATTAAAATGTCTTATCTATAAATTTCAATTTATGATCAACCCAAACATAGTTTTCTTATTAAAAATATTAGTGTGTTACATCCCCCCTTCAAGAAAATGGCATCCTCAAAATTTAAAATTGATCTCAGTAATCAATTTTTTTACGTTTCAAAATATGTTTTTTGAAATCTCACATCATATAAAGATTTAACATGATATCCACTTGAAAATAGAAAAAATAAATATGAAGTTATTCAATAAAAACACATAACTAGGATTCCAAATAAGAGAACATTTGGGAGAATTGATAATATGGATATTTAAGAGAAAGAAAATTTCAAAGTAATTGTGGGCATTGATAGAGATCACTGATAATAATAAAGATAATTATCAAGAGAAAGATAGTGGTTGTAAATCAATGAGGTTTTAAAAGGACCATTGATTCATGCTTAACGATGTTAAGATGATAACATTATTTAATGTTTTTTCTTGTATTTATGCAATTACTTTACCATATAGACTAAGATCATAAAATAATATACTTACCTGAAAAGTATAATTTCTTATTTTAATAAATTCATACAACCATATCACATTTTTTATTAAACGATGTGTATTTTGAATAAATTTTTTATGCATGAAGCACAAAAATAATCTTTTAATGGATTACATGTTTCTATAAAAGGATAAAAAGATATTCTTCCTATATTTGGACATTATAAAAACAAAAAATATTCTCACAATGTAGTATAATTCTCAAAATAAATAATATATCATATGAAGAAATACACAACTAATATCTGAATTCATAATTATAAAATGTAAATTTCACATTAAATAAGTTGATAGATAAGTAACATTAAAATTATTCAAACTATTCATGACTAAGTTTTAAACCCAAATATTTATATATATTTCATCACATATTCTCTTGAGATTAATTTTACATATATCTATCATCAAAAATAGTCACACATAAATTGATATACCCCAAAATGTATATTCCCCAATCATATAATTTCCAAAATATGCTAATAATTTCAATAAATAACATGTATCACTATAATGGTACATTAAAGTCATATATGTTTCTAAAATGTAATTCAACCATTATATCACAAATAAAATTCCATAATAATGTTTTTACCATAATTATACAAGGTTACCAAAATAGTAACAATTATATGTAAATATCATTAGTATTTTAATCAAAAAATAACTTTTCAATCCCATTGTTATTTACACTATAAAATAGATGGTTCAAAAATAAAATTAATCACTATATATCAAAAAAATATATAAAAAATCAATACCCTTCAAAATAGGATATCACGAATTATAATACCATGCATTACACCCCTTCCACCCTTCAATTTTTGGTTTAGTCCCCATAGCCCTTCGGATGCAACAGGTTATTTCTCAGCCTATGGGTTGTCCTTTTTAATAAAAAACATTAATATAATGATTATAAAATTAACAAAAATGTGTTTAAAACTTAAAATTTTAATAAAATTATTTTGAAATAATCCTTCATGTTATCCTTAAGGTTTACATATAAATATACCTAGTAAAATGTATGATAAAAATATCATTAGTCATATAAATCATCACTTAAAACATAAAAAGAAGGTTTCTATGCATTTGAACATATGATCAACTCTAAAAATATGAAAATGAGATGGTATCCCTAAATCATAAGTTAATATCAAAAGAAAAAAAATTAATTTATGGATTTATTTGAACATTTCCTCTGATATGAAATGTAATGACATAGCCTAAATCAATTCAAAAATTAGATCTCTTGAATCGAAGTAACCTTATTTTATTTTGAGGATCTTTTCAGGTTTAGAGTTTTTGAGAATTAAGACATCACCCTTATATAAATATATATTTCTTCCAAAATTTGAAATTTTCACTTAGTAGAAGTTTTTTACAAAGAAGAAAAAAAATTATGATATAATATATTTTTATTTCATTAAATATCTTCAAAATTTTCAACTTGGCCCCATGGTTATCCCTACTCATTCTTAAAACCCTTTTTTAAAAATACCCTAAACAAAGGGAAGGATAGTTTTTTCTTTGAAAAGAAACATGGAATATTATAAATCAATCCAAAACTGAAATAATTGTTATTGTATTGGAAAAGTACATTGATTCTATAAATATTAAAATATAACAATATTTTTTTATTTTATAAAAAAAGTTAAAAATTCTTTAAAAAAATGTAAATAAAATAATTTCAAAAACCTTTGAAAGAAATTAAATATGAGGAATAAAATTTTCTTTTATAATTAATTTATTTACATTTAAATACATCAATTAAATAAATTTATAAATATGGTTATGTGTGTAAATATTTATAAAATTATATAAAATATATAAAATAGTTTTTTTACGTAAAAAGGACCCTTACCATGAGTACGACTCTTCATGTACATTATTTAACTACTAGAATAATAAATGTATGTTAATTATTTACTTTCTCAAAATTCTTTTTCAATTTTATTTTACCTTTTATTTTATTATCATTTTTTATTTTATAAATTAATCATTTAAGTTGATGTCTGATGTTTTGATGATATTTGGCTCATAGATCAAAATGACATCGATTTGTTGAATATGGTCAACAAAATCATTATTCTGTCTACTCTGAAATAATAATCATGATATAATTATCATTTTCATACTATAATTATAATGTTATACCCAACCATACATATTGTTCCAAAAAAACAACTACATTACAACCATGGATACTATATATCATACATAAGCATGAGTAATGTCTCCATTTTTCAACGATCGTGATAGAAATAAGGAAAGTGTAATTGAATACTTCTAGAATTGTTATTATACCATAAATATAAAATAATTTATTTAAATACTATTTTATGTAGAAACCACATTATTTGGTTATGAAAAATAAATCAAATCACTTTATAGAGGTGGTAATCCAGGTGTGCTTATGGAAAGAAATATTTCTCAATGAATGGAAAGGTAAGAAATTATATTATATATTATCATTAAATAATTAAAAAAAATTCATTAATATAATATATATAATCTAAATCATTTCTTATATCCATCTAAGTTATGGGGTGCTGGAAAACAAATTACATCATTCCAAAGTATGTAGTCTTCCATACACATTAACGATGATTTCATTAACCATTTGATGGAAGAAGAGATTGATGTAGTTAATTACATTAAAATAAAATATATGTACATTTATTGTAATTTTTTATAGTATTTAATCATGTTTGATTAATATTTCCTTGAGGAATAATTATAAATAATACAAAAACACTCTGTAAAAATATATACCTCTTGATTGGACACCATTATTTTCTTAACACCTTAACCCCTCTATTATTAAAATTATGCCAAAAATAATGCCACTAAAACGTGTTAGGGGTTTTTAAAAAGTTATTTGGGTATGTATTATCGAAAAAAATGTTCATTAGGTGTGTATAGAGAATAGGATATGTGGTTCCATTAATAATGAAGGGAGGGACATTCATGGAATTTCATAACATATTAAATTAATATAGAATAATTTTCATGTCCAAATGGATATGAATTAATATAATTAACATAAAATATGAGTATGAATCTAAATATTCTCATACAATAAAAATTGGACCTTTATTGGTTATTTTTTCCTGATTCTCATTTTGTTTTAATCCTCCATTAACCCATTTAATTTAACCATGATAATGATGTTTTTTACCATTTAGGTGTCATGATAGATACTATAAAAAGACGATTCTTCCGTAAATAGACCATGGTTTATATATTAAACCATATCCCATTAACATTTATAAATATATTAATTGTTATACATTTTAAATCATTTAATAAAAAATGTTATTATACACAATTATTTATTCCATTTCTAAATATACATTAAATATTATAAAATAACATGTTACTAACCCTTGTAAAATTGTACCAAAATGAAATTTATTCCATGATAAGAAATATATGGTGTTTATATAATAATAAAATAAAATTTTATGTAGGTTTTTACATCATTTTAAAACTTATATTTTGGATTAACCTCTAGGTTAACCAATTTTAACATTAATTGTTGTAATGGATTTTCAATAACAAAGTGTTGTAATTTTACTTATAAGTTGAAAATTGGATTATAAATGGGAAAAGGATTATTTTTAGACCCTTAATTATCCTAATTGTTTTTTTTTCAACGTATTCATTAATTTTTAATAATTTAATTAATTATTATTTTTCATAAAATATAATTAATGTCAATGTTTAATCTATTAATTTAATTTAATATTGAAAAAAAACAATAAAGTAATTAAGATCTAATAATTTTGAGAATCACTAATATGTTATATTAATTTAACACATTAATTAATTCAAATTATGTTACTTTTAATATTTTTAAAATCATTTATTTTTAGTTTCATATTAATTTAACAAATATTGTTTTGGCATTATATAAAAATTTAATGTAATTATTTCATCACTAAAACATAGAAACAAATTATGATGATATAAATTATTTTATCTATTAAATAAACCTTTCAAAACCAAACATATCCTATTGTGTACCAATTTAAGTAAATTTATAGTTAATAAAACAATGGAAATAAATTTTTTGAATTTCCTATACATAAAATAATATAATGGTTAAAGTTAGACAAACGTGGAAAACATTGACATAATATAAATTTTTTTATAGAAATGGTTGAACTAATATCATACAATAGAATAGTGTTAGGGTCATTTTCCCTTTATATTATTATTTTTTACCTTAATTACCTCATTTACCCTTACTAGGGTGACAATTATATATAATGGTTGTTATTCATAATGAACAAAAATAAAAGGTAACTATTTGAAAAATATAGAAATCACTCTTCAATAAATTTAGTAAATTTTTTAATATACTGTTTATAAAAGTGGTAGAAATGAATTTAATATTATGATTCAAAACAAAACAAAAAACCAGTTTTTAAAAAATTTCCTTCTAATTATAATTTTTTTTTACCAAATTCATGTATTATATTCATTACAAAGAATATAATAGGATTATATATAACTAAAAGTAAAAAAATAAAATTTAAAAACTAACAATAAGTAAAAAATTTATTTTTGAATACTTTAAATGAAAATACATTTTCCAATAAAAATATGTATTTTTTACTATTCACAAAATAATATAAAAATTTAACCATAATATAATTTTGATGAGATTATTTTTAAAATGAATTAATTTTTATAAAATACAATTTATAAAAGATAAAATATCTAAAATATTTACTCACAAAAATCATTAAAAACATTGTTGATGAAAACATGTATTTGAATAATAATATGACATTACTAAAAATTGAGTGATTATTTAATAATTAGTGATAAATACGTTTATATTTAGTAGAAACTTAATATATATTTCATAAATTACTTAATCATACTCATATGGTTCAATTTAACAACTAGTTTATAACGGTCATATTTAAATAAAAATATTGCATGGTTCGTTTTGGATCCATGTTTCATGTCGTATATGAAATAGAACATAGTTTTATATACTAAAATCTAAAGGTTTTACAAAATTGGAATGAAATATGATTTATTGTCATTGTTTTGTTTTGGAGGAGAAATTTATTGACAGAATTTAGTTAAAAAACAATAAAAAAAATGGTTCTCTGGGAATCAATCCCCTTTTTTCTTATTAAATGTAAAAAATAAAGAACATGAAAAAAAAATTATTGATTATTCCTATCCAATATTAGTCAAACAAACTTTATTTGGATCACTGTTAATTGACCAATATACTCATTATTCATTGTTTATTAATGGGTTGTTTGAATCTCCCAATTTTTGGAAAATTTGCCTCTCCCCTGTAGTTCTCTAGAACCATAGAGCAAAAGAGGGAGAGAGTGAACATTATCAGTATGTAATTTTAGTGATTAAATCATAATTCCAAATGAATTTTTAATGGTAGTAAATTATATTAATTTTTATGATTATTAAACCCTATTATATTGGACTCCAACTATCTAAAATGATTGGCCAATTTATAAAACATTTAATAACCATTTTCAATTTCACAACACTTTGTAACTACCGGTTCCATTCCTCTAAAAAAATCTAACAATAAAACATTACTTTTAAATGATAAAAATATTGTTATAATTATCATATTACTATCAAAATAGACATTAAAACATATATTTGTACAAATAATAAATTATCTTATATTTTATCATGTTGAAAAAATTCACATTTGCTAATCAACGGTGTCATTAAATTCACTATGTCATAGTTTATACCATGTCAAACCACGATGTGGTTTATACCATCATATAATGGTTTAGTATTTACTATATGTTTCTAGTTGTTTTCAAATATCCTTTCATAATACTTTTCTCATACACCTACAACACTCTATGAAAACTAAAAATTATTTTTATGTTCAATTAATATTTATAAACCTCCACCAATGTAATATGTCTTGATTTAACCTTTTAATTCTCTTCATAAAATCATCCCTACTCAACTTACTCTCCCATACACTAAGCCAGGGTGTAGTTACCTTTACTATGTCATATTTTTTACCATATCAAACCATGATGTGGTTTAAATAGTCACATCATGGTTTATTATTCATTGAAAATTTATATTTATTTTCACTTTACCTTTCAGAATACTTTTTCCATTCACCAAAACACTCTAAGAATAGTCACAATTATTGTTATATTCAATTAAGCTTTATGAACCTCAACCTATGGAATATGCCTTGATTCAACCTTTTAATTCCCTCCAAACATCATCCCTTATAAACAACATCTCCTAAAAATTCCCCATATTCATCTTATGATACAAAATTATTAAAAATTTAAAAACAATCTATAACCAATATGTTAATTACACCCAAATAATCACATATACCATATACAATCCCCACAAAAATCCTCATATCAACCAAGTATCAAAATTTCCCATTATTTCTTTCTAATGAAATATCATATCTAGAGTTCCTTAATTTTTGTCCCTATATATATTCACATTGAACATCACCAAATTTATCTCACTGATTTTATTTTACTAATTCATTAGTAATAATATATACATGAAAACAAAGGAAAAACTTTTAATTACTAAATTTCTTAATTAAATACTTATTCACATATTAGTTTAAATTTATTGAGTAATCAAAATAAATCATGCATTTGTAATGTTGCATCATAGTGAAGATGACTCATGAACTCAATACAACTTCACCCACTATTATCAGAGAAAAATATTATTAATATAAAAAATCATAAATCCATTTAATAACAAAATATTAAATAAATTAGCATATTTTATTAATTGAATATTGTACCACCTAAATAATTTTATAATATACTATAATTAAGTTGGAAAATAATATTTATATATTTATTCTCAATTCCAAACACCTATATATACATTGTACCAATATATAAAAATCATAAAACAAATAAAAAATTTCTCAAAAACATTTTTTAATACCCTACATTACAAAAACATTTCCACTATTTTAATTTCCATTTTGATCCATAAAATTTGAAAATATAATAGGTTGAATAATCTCACCAAGAATTAATTATATATTATGGTCATCTTTTATATATTTTTGGGAAATTCATGAAATCCAGTAAGAATCCATTATTATAAACATCGATTAATTACACCTCTTACCACCATAGTGGCATGAATATATAATTTTTAAATCCCAAATAATGTTTATAAATTATGGATTTGATAAAGAAAAATGAACTCCTAATGAAAAAATTTGTGAGAAATTTTATGATAGTCACTTAAGGATGGGTAGGTTGATCTATAATTTAAGACATATAAGAGGGTTCTCAATAGTTTAATGTCATAATGATGATTTTAGCAATTTAAAAATATATATAAGATGATGCATAGTTTAATTTCATATAGAAATATATGTATGATATTCACTTTCATTGACCTATGTTCATATGATCATCCTTAATAGAATGGCAGAACGAGGGTTTCATTTCAGGATCACATGATAATTATAGGGTTTAATCTAGTCACTAGATTATATATATAGACAATCATCCATGGGATCTTCACTCATGAATTTCAGTATTCTCGTCATGTATACATAGCTTATTCCATGTTCTCATTATCCATGAATTAATATAAACTTATCACGTACATGGAATATCATCTATAGACTCCTCATCCATCAAATGGGATAATGGTGGTGACTTTTTTGAAGCACATTATAATGATCATTTTCACCCTCATGATGTATTTGAAATCCAATCAATTATCTCATCACCCGTATAATGGGAGGAAGGAGGGGATAACCTAATGATGATCATATTTATATCTTCATGAAAATGGGAAATTATCTATGGGATCTTCATCCAGGAATGTTTTTATGGCAGTCACATAAACGGGCCTTCATCCATGGTCTAACTACCCATGAACATGTTTATGCTCATTATATACATAAAACTTAGTCTATGGGATCATCACCTATAAATGGGTTCATACTTTTCATATTCATGGGCTTTACCCATGATATTACCACCCACAAACATGTGAATTCTTTTCATAGACTTTGTTCTTTAATCATGGGATCATCACTAGAGATGTTAATGATTTTCACATACATGATCCTCCATCATTGGGCTTTTCACCGATGAATATATGAATTATCATCAAATACAAGGACCTTTATTTTGGAATCATCACCAAAAATTTATACATGGTCCTTACACCCATGGTCCTTACACGCATGGACCTTTATTCATGGATTTATCACAAGTGAATTTTTTTCATTATCAACACATGAAAGAGCCTCCATCCATTAGATTTTCCACCGTTGAACATGTATACTCTCATCACATATATGGTTCTTCTAACATAAATTCTTCACACACATACAAGTTTATTCGAATCATATACATGGTTCTTCATTCATGGTCTCATCAAATAAAAATAGATAAATGATCATTACATACCCAATCTATCATCCATTGGATTTTATTATATAAAATTGATAGAAGAGGTTTGAAAGGTTGTAGAATATGTGGTCGTTAGGGTATGATCTCAGTGAGACTTATTACATTTGTCAATTAATGGTAAACAAAATAATTATGGTTTTTGTTTTATAGATTATATCTTTATAATAACAATGTGAAATAAATTCATCGACGTAATATATATAGTTTATAGACATGAAAAATGTGTATAACACATTACCTTAAGAATTGAATAGTGTTTTTTGTAACCATGTATTATGAGGATACCATGTAGTGTAACATCTTATGAAAAGAACAATGTGTAGGTATTATAGATTGATTTATTGTGATAAGGGCATGAAAATTCCTCTTAAAAGTGAATGTTATAGTTTAAGTCCATGAAAACAAGGAATAACACCCACTCTTTAAAGAGTTTCCAATAATTTTAAATCAGGAAATGAAATTTTACATTACAATTTAATGATAATTAAAAAAGAATATGTGTCAGAATTTAATATAATGTGGTAATGTTGATGAGAGTGTATTATATTTTATAACCATTAATTAGGGGAATGCAACTCATCATTTAAGGTGAAATGTAATGTTATAAGTCCTTCAAGAAGGGTATATCCTTCATCATAAGAACTTATCAAAATGATTCTATATCCTACAATTTCAAGTCATGTCGAAAGCACTCCCAAAAATTTTGACTACAACCATGCTTTTCATAATAAATGTCAACGAATGTAGTCATAGGAACCCTACAAACATGGTAATGTGTAATCGTAAAAATATGGTACTTACAGTCACTATCACCCCAGAATAGAGATGTAGGGTATGCTCTATTTTATATTTATTTAAATGTATGATAATTATTATTAATTCTCAATTATCAATTATTTCATTTTAATTAGTTGTTATAAATTATTGATTACTAATTATTAATTATTTCTAAATGTCATTTATTATTAATTGTTACTTATTACTAATAATTATTATTTATAAAATATTTATAATTTCGAATAATTAGTTATTAAATTTTAATTATTCTTTTTAATTAATTATTATTTATTAAAAAAATTTAATAATTAACAAATTATTCACTATTATTTATTTGTCTATTAGTATGTTATTATTTTATACAAATATTGAATATTGAATATTAAATATTTAACTGTGGATTATTAATTATTTTTTATTAACTATTAGTTAATATGTATTAATCAATATTCAATTCTTACTATTAATTATGAATAATTAATAATGAATAATTTAATATTAATTATCTATTATTAATTATTAATATTTATTAATTATTAATATGTATTTATAAATAAATAATTCAAACATAATAATTATTCATTATTCCTCATAGTGACTAATTTATATGTATTTAATTTTAATAAAAATTTATTTATTTATTGTAATTAATTTTAATTATTAATTTTTAGTGAATTGATAATATTTTTAAATTTTTAATTATTATTTATTAATTATTAATTTATATTTGTTAATTATTAATAAATTATGAGTTAATATTAATGACCTAGTGGATTCCAGTCGACCGCATCGGCCCCCGCCCACATCATTGATGTGGGGGAAAACATTATCCTCCTTATATCCTTTATTTCCCAATTATCCTTGTTAGTTTGAAGGTGCATGGAATTATTTTGGGGGAATGGTTATCTATGACATTTCCTTCGTTTTCTCAAAGGCTTAAGTGATATTAGATTAATCGATAGTATCTAAATTTGGTCAACGTCATCCTCTGATTTGTGATTTCACCAACCATGTTAATAGTTTTTTAGGGTGTGAAAATGAAATTGTTCTCAATTTACTCAATTCATAGCATATTTGGTTCATTTTATATGGGTGGAAGATCTTGTGAAATCATGAAACATGATATCCCAGTTCTTTAGTTCTGTATTTCTACAATTTATATAGTTCTTCAACTTTCATATAAAACAAAACCCCTCTTCCTTAGTAGTTTTTATTTTCATCCCAAGACTTATCATTCATTTCATTAATGTTTTTATTTTCATTCTCCTTAGTAAATATAATAGTATATTTCCTTATTCAAATGTTCAAAATAAATCCTTATTGCATCCAATTTTTCATTGATCTATGTGGAGATTCCTTTTGAGAAACCACTCGGGGGGTTCATTTGGATTGAGTTAACTCGTGATTATCGGTTCAAGAAACCACGGTTCTGTTAAAATAATGTGGGAATGTGTTGGAATCCAACTGATATTTATTTTTCATGGTGTTATAATTTTTAACACTTTGTCAAATGGTATTTCATCCAATTGAGTAAAAGAGCCAAATAAATTTATGAAAGATTGAATTTCTACTAAGAGTTTTTATTGGAGATTGGTGACTTTTATTCCACCAAATCATGAACTATAAATTAATAGAAAGGCTATTTTATCTTTATATGGATATCTCTTGGGAAGATATGGTTTCCCCAAAGTAGTTTTTATGAATATCTAAAAAATTAGAATAAATGGAGTAGTTTCTATATGTAAGATAAATATTTTAGTGATGACTTATTTTACATCATGAATGTATGTTTCCCAAAAAATGATAATTAAAAGGACTAAACTAATAATAATAAGTGTTATTCATGTCACAATATCATTCATTGTAATACCCCATGATTTTATGGTATGTCTATTTTAAAATTCAATCTCTTTGATCGATTATGTTACATAAATTACCAATCCAAAAAAATGACTAAACATTATGATTAAATTTTTATTGTAATAACCTAGATTTTTATTAAATTAATTCATTTGATACCAATTAATAGAAATGAAAATAAGAGATAATTAAATATGAATGATGTGTTTTAGAAAAAAAACATTCTTCATGCCCGCAATGGATTTTTTTATTAATGGATTAAATTAAAAACTATTGGTAAATTATATAAATAAAATTTATATTTTATATATTCAATAAAATGTTTTCATATTCATCTAATAATTTTTATAGGATTATGAAATGAATAAATCCATTTTTAATAAATAAAAACTATTTTTAAATGAACTTTTCTCGTCTTTTAATTGTGCACCTATTTTAGGAATAAAATTTTAAATTATTATTAATTTTATTTGAAGAAATCCATTTTTAAAATCATGATACCATAATTATCATATGGTGATTTTTTTATTTTTATGATAGGATTCATTTTTTGATGAAATGTGAAAAGTAATGCATTTTAATTGAAAACATACTTTTCATATAAATAATTAATAATGATAAATATAATTTTAAATTTGTTTTAAAGTGTAATTAGTTAAATTAAACATAAATAAATCAAATATAGGTATTTTTAATCAATTTCAAATTGAAATATTATATAAAAACATTTTGAACTTTTGAAATTTTTCACATTAAGACCCTCTTTTCTTGTTGCTTCTACAAGATTAATTTTAAATATCATTTTACCAATTTTTTGAATTGAATTTGATAGAAAATATTAATTATTTATAATTTGAATTTCAAAATTTGTTTTTAATGTCAATTTTATTTTTATTCATAAAAAAATTACCACGGAAAAACATTATTCACTATGGTATATGTAAAATAACAAAACAGGTTAATGTTATAACGTAAGGCTTAAAATACCAAAAAATTAAATGGGTTTTGTAGGTATTTTTCAACCCTAACAATACATTAAAACAATAATTATCAAAAAAAATTAATGTTAATTAATTCCACCTCTATGTGTATGGATTTAAAAATTAAAAAATTATTATTTAATCACTGAAGTCTACCAGTCCTCATGTATAAATACCACCCTTCACTACCCTATTTAAACTCACAAGACTTGGAGCTCCTAATATCTACCATGTCCTCTCCTGCCCAGTTTACCCATGTTTCTTTATTGGATTTTTGTGATTAAAATGGAATTTCTCATAACCATTTGATTTCTTATCTCCTCTGATTCAATAAATTGAACTATTGACTAAGTTATGTCGGTTGATCACCACTGTGAAAAATATTATTTCTATTTATCCATTAAAATCATCATGCTTGGTCCTAAAATAATTATTACAGTTAAATAAAATTTTTTCATGAATATAATAACCTATTTCATGTTTTGAAACAAATATATAGTTATAATACTAAATTGAATCTAGTTTATGTGAATCATAAAAATCCATAAAAAAAACTAAACACTTATCATTAACATTTTATCAAATGATTCATCCTAATAAAAGAATGAAAAATGATCTATGGGAATGTTTATAATTTTGTAAGTGAATTAAAAGGAAATTTTCATCGGTAACTATGTTTTGAAAAACATAAATTCCAAAACATAAACCAATGATCAACTTTTGAGGATAATTATATATGTGGGATAATATACTATAGAATGGGTAATGTCCATGGATAACCTAGGTTAAACCCATGGAATCATAGATTGGGAAGAATTTTTCAGGCTTTAGACATCCTTTGACAAAAATTTCATGATTATTTGAGTTCCCACTTTGATTCATGTAGTTTTGTGTTTATACATTTCATTTTGATTTTATTAATTAGAGGAAACTAGAAGGATTTTATTAAAATAAAATATTCTATACAATGTGGGGAAAACATATTTTATAAAGGGTACACTGGTTAAGAGAATCGTGAAATCTCTATGTAATTTTATTGATTTTTACAAAATATATGTTTTCATTAACAGAAGATTCATATATACCATCATGGGTTTATCAGTTTAAGGTTAATCATATGGTTAAATTATTAAAATCCCTTTTTAGATTTGATGTTATGGGATTTAATCAATATAATGGATATTTTGGGAGGCATTTGAGGTAATAAAACCCATTGGTTTAATATGTGAAAAAATGTTAACTGGGAAATAATAAATTTATAGGTTGTTCATATAAGTTTAAAGTTAATTATAACCTTTATGGTTTATATAATATTTTATTTTGTGGTAATTATGTGTTATTATATTTTAAAAATAAAAAATTAAACATATTAGATAACCTTTGAGGTTAAAACAGTACATTAATGTTGAATATATTATGATTTTAAAAAAAATATATAATTTTTTAGGAATTGTGTGTCGATTATATTAATACTGTTTTATAAAATGGAAAACCCACATGTTTGGTGATAAACTATCATGTATCACAAGGTCACGGGGCTTGAACCCAGAACTGAAGGGTGACAAAGGAGTAGTGCCTACCACTGACCCACGAGAAGTTCCCTTAAGTATGTAATTTCATTTATAGTTCAAATATTTGATGGATAAAGAATATGGTCATTTCAAAAACCCTATATGATTAGGGTAAATATAATATTATGGAATTTTATTTGAGGAATAAATGATGAATTGTATTTTTGAGGAATATATGAACGTATTATGGATTCATGGGGATTCAATCTATGTATGGAAATATTTTCTGTATCTTGTATATTGTATGTTTAGGGAATGAAATTTTTTTGAGGTAAATACTAAATTTTTCTTCGAAGACTATGTGATCATATTCTTTGGATTTTTGGGTTTCAATATTAGGCAGGAATATTTTTTTGAACCTTTAAAGAAGATAATTTATTGAATGGTGTAAGTATGATTTTGGGTATTACTATTTAATTTTGTGAGATTAAAGTATCTTTATTAATATGATGGGTTTCTATTTTGTAAAATTATATTATCATATTATAACCTTATTTTTGGTTAATACCTATATAAATGAGGAATATATATTTTTTATATTGTGGATTTTATGATCCATAGAAGTTGTTTCTTGTGAATTATGCATAAAACATAATTCTACTCATCATTTAGAGAAAAAGAAGAGTTTTTTTGTGAAAATTAATTAATTGATATATCTCCACATCCCAAGTAAGTACATTTTCTTTATGTTCTCACCCTATGTACTAACATAATTCTTCAACAATAGGGAAAGGATTTTAGAATTAAAATGATATTAATTTAAGTATCTTACCATGAAATAAATGACCTCTTTAACCCATCACATATTTATGTCTTTGTAATGATAGAATTTATTATGACCATTTTTTATATCACTCTCCATCAGAACATAATATGATTATTTCTCTTTCAAATCCTAGTTTTCACATTACACTAATGTTATCCTATTAGAAATTCAAATTTTGTGGTGACCTTAGAATTTCCCATTCCCTCTTATTATGTGGATGTTTTATTAACCCTAATGAGGATTTTAGTTTCATAAATAGTATTTTCAAGAATTAATCCTTGATTTTTGAATTTAAATTCCAAATTATGAGGACATAATTTGTTAATGGGTAGAATATAACACCTAATTATTTTTGGCTATCTTTCTTTTTAAATTCATTCTCTATGATTTCTTATGTTACAAAGAAAACAAATCATAAAAAAATAACTAAAATTATTATTTAAATTATATAGTTATAACCTTAACATTGGAATAGTGGGAATTAATTACAGTTAACTAAATTATAAAAATATTGTTTACCCATGTTTATAAAATGAATTCATTGCTTACCAATTTTTTTCTGGAATGGAATTTTATCTTAATAGATTAAATTAACTACTATTGGTAAGAGATATTAACAAAATCCATATCTTATATATTAAACTAAATTCTATTAAATTCATCCAATTGTTTTGATAATCTTAAGATAAGAATAAATCGAATTTTAGGCATGAAAATCTATATTTTTCTAAATGGAAATACTATCACCTTTTAATCGTGCACCTATTTTAAAACTAAATTTTTCATGATCTTATAATTTTTTTTCAAAAAAATTCAATTAATTTTTAAAATCATGATATTAAATTATCATATGTTGAATTTTTGGTATTTTTGTGATAAGTTTCATTTTTTGATGAAAAGTTGAAAATACAACATTTTAATTGAAAATTGACTTTTCATATAAACAATTTATAATGATAAATAATATTTATAATTGTTTTAAAGTAAAATTAGATAAATTATACCAAAATAAGTACAATTTATGTCGTTTTAATTAATTTAACATTGAATTTTTTTATAAAAACATTTCAATCTTTTCAAAATTTCCACTTTAAATACACACTTTCTCGTTGTGTCTGTGGAATTAATTATAAATTTAATTTTACAAATTGTGTGAATTGAATTTCTTAAAATGGATTACATATTTTTTATTGTTAGGGAAAAAATATGTTTTAAGATAATTTTCATTTTTAGTTATAAAACCATTTCCAAGGTGAAAAATTATTTAACATAGTATAGGTAAAATAATGAAATGGGATAAAGTTAAAAGGTACATGATTATAATACCTAAAAAATACAAAATTTAATTGTATTATGAGATATTTATTGACCCTAAAAATAATTTACTACATTAATTATAATAAAAATGCATGTAAATTAATTCCACCTCGATGTGGTTGGCTTTAAACATAATATTATCATTATTTAATAACTTAAACCAACATCTCTATAAGTATAAATACAACCCCATTTGAAATCACATGACTTAAAGCTCCTAAAAACTCTAAATAATCCAATACTCTCTACTATCCCCATTTCAATTTACAAATAGTCTCAAGATATTCCAAATCATTGTTCCTAAAGGGGTCTTATAAGGAGGTGATATTAAAGAGTACATTTCCAAAAACACCCCTCTTATTTTATATTCTTCATCAACATTCTCCCAGTATCCTATATCCATAAATACAATATAAATAAACAATCATGATTATAATTTCTTTTTATTATGATAATTAAATATCTCATAAACATTTCATTTCTCATCTACTCTTATTAATAGAAACAAAACTATTTTCAAGGTTATGTCGGTTAATCAACTTTAGGAATAATGATTTTATTCATTTTCCATTACCAACTATATGGCTAGTCATGAAAATATTATTCTAGTTAAATAAAATTTTATTGGGAATATAATAACCTATTTCATGTTTTATAACTAATATTTACTCATAGTACTAAATAAAGTGAAACTATTTTGTGGGGTTTGGAAAAAGGCCGCCAAAATAAACTAAACATTTATCATTAACATTATATCAAATTAATCATACTTATTCAATAAAAATAAATTATGTAAGGGAATTTTTATAATTTTTTAAGGTAATTATAGTATTTTTCTTATTTTGGAGTTGTAATGCTATTTTACAAGAACATCAATAGTTTTACATAAATGAACCAATCATGAAACCATGAAATTAATGCACTCCAAACCATGACAAAAATAAAATATTATTATTGAATGGGTCATATGATGATATAAATTCACCACATAAGGTATTACAAATATTAATATCATTCTACAATGACTTAATAAAATTATTTAAACTATCATATACAACATTAAATTACACACCCATAAAGGGAAGTGTGGGTTAAGGGTCTCTCATCTCACTTTTTGCTTATTAACTCAATTTCTATTCATTTGGTTAACATACTATATCATTAATTATTCCATGCTACAATTATGTGGAAAATTAGATTTTATTATCTTATGTTTTATTTCCACCTATCTAATGTGTTTTTACAACTAATACACTTAATTGATTCACTAAATTAATTCTCACTTCAATGATATTACATTTCTATATGTTTATTAAACCGTTATAATCATTATTAGATGTGTTTTTTTCAAAGTCTTCATCGGGAAGTATTTATCTTCCAGGTTATAAAAAAATCACAAATGTAATTTTGATAAAGTCGTTTTTATCCATGTTTTTTTAAAAAAAATCAACTAATATTTTTGATGTTTTTAAAATAAGGCTTATTTTTATTTTACCAAAAAAGTGAAATAACTCTTTATTTTAACATGTATAACATGAAATAAATTTTGAAATGTCATGATCACTAATTTTTTTTAAAAAATCTTTAATAAGTTTCAGTGCTTATTTCCGAATAAAATAATTTTAAAAATGATTTTTGATGTTTTATTTTTAAAAATTGATTTTCAATGTGAGAGGGACACTCTCATGAATAATTTTTTTAATAATATAAATATGGTATTTCTATTCAACAATAACAAAACCCATACCTTTTTACCCCAAAGGGTAAATGTTGAAATGATATCATCATGTGTGATCATTTTATATCCATATTTCATGTATCGTGTATTTGACTATTTCATTAGTTGCGTATAAGTTTTTTCTTATGATGATTACATTGAGAGTTATTGGTTAATTTGGGAAATAATGTTAAATCTATATCTTTAACTCCATATAGGATTTTTTTGATAAATATCATTGATTCACGAATTTAGTTGATCATTTCAGTTTAATTGGAATTATTTTTCCTAGAATAATGGGTAGGGATAATAAAAAAATCCCATTGATACATCGATACTCTCATGAGATTAAATAAGTTGGTGACAAACCCTTTGTGTTTGTTTCGAAGAAGAGTTAAATGGGTATCTACCCTCAAACATAAATAGTATTTTTCTTGATGGTATTGTGCTTAAATTTCTATATACGTGACATCCAATAATTATGTATTTCATACATTTATATTTTAGTTAGTATAATCCATAGGATTTTATATATGAAAAAATAGATGGATGCATCTTATTCTCTATTTATTGATTAAATGGCATGCATGATAAGTTATTTACCATTCCTTATTTATTTTGATTATTGATTCAAGTTAGATTCCATTTTAAATAGCCCTTACTAATAATTTGAGATAACCCCTTTCTTATGTTTTATTTACCAAGGTCTCAAAGAAGTTTATTACGAATGATATACTGGGTTACGCTAAGTTGAATAATGGTGTTCTCAAAAAAAATTATTTTTATATTTTTTTATTCAAAATATAATTTAAATTTAAAATATATATCTATTTTTACAATACTAATAATCTATTAATTCCTATGGTATGTGATATCTTTTATCTATGAAAATGTAATAATTTAAGTCGTCGGCTCTGATCTATTGGGGTAAAGGTCTTTACATGCATATTTCCACGATAATAATTTTATATGATTTTCATAGTGAACATAATTGTATTTATTCTTGTCATAAGATAAAAATTCACACAATGTATATGTTCTTATGGTTTTATGTAAATTTTTATAATGCTTCTTCACTTACATTATTTTGTTTTTAATGTTAAAGTCTATGACATTGTTGCCTCTCTATGATGTTGATTGAGTGGTCTTCACTAGAACTGTCCATATGATGGCCATACTTTAGGGTGTATTTTTACTATGGGATTTCAATATATATATTTTTTCCATTGTGTATAAGATACCATGACTTTAGAAGAAGTATTTTATTATGAATGGATCTGGGTGGATTTTGTGGTTCTATCCATGTGAGGATTTCACTGTAATGTTGAGTGTCAAGATATGAATAGTTTGAGGATCAAAATGGATTTGAGGATCCATTATCTGATTTATAAGGAATTAATAATCATATATATATATACATATATATATACACAAACAAATATATAGGATTTTATGGATTGGGTTTTTGGATGGATGTTTCATTATGATAGTGTTGTTCATGGTTTGACAGTGTCAAGTTAGAAGGCATATTGATTTAAATATCATATATTTTAAAAAATATTTATGATGATTAAATGGAATATCTTTACTTGTAATTAATAGGTATATTTTGTTTTGTTTGTCTCAGCTTATAATGAAAATGGGAGGCTGGATTCTCACATCAATATCAAGAAAACTTAATGATCTTCGTGAAGGTAAAGATATAATATCACTCTAGAAATAGAGAGAAGGATTTTTTGAAGGGATAAGATTTAGGAGATAAATACCTATATTAAAATTAAGGATTTTAGTTTCTAGAATATGAGTTATTAATTTGATATGTCTGATATAAGGATACTAATTTAGGAAGGAAAAAATTAGGAAGCATTGGCACTCCCTATAGATCCTACAAAAAGAATAGAAATAAGATCAAAAAGTGTTTTTTAGTAAACAAACAATATTTCATTATAGTTCTGATTATAATAAATAAGGGGATTTATCATGTAACTTCATAAATATTTTTTAAAATAAGTAGAAAAAAATAATTATTTTAATATATGTCTCATGGAAAGATGATTTTCTTTTCTATAAAATAGTTTACTGAAATTAATCGAGTTTTAGTAAATAATCCCCCTTGAATAAATACTATGTTTTATATAATTCTCCACACAATACAAAAAACCAATAAAATAAAACAACCTTTTTTTATTAAAATGTATTTTGGGCAAGGAATGGTATTCATTGAGTAAGTGGGTAAAACATTTATAAACAACTTATGAAATAAATGAGAATTCAAATACTTTTAAAAAATGTGATATTAATTAGTGAATAAAATATATATATTTTTTTAATTTATTTTATAAAGTGGATATCTCCCATGTTTTATATTTTCTGTTATTAATAATAATCGTATAAGAGTTGTAAATATAATGAAAATTCATTTCCTATATAAAAGAGTTCTTTATAATGTTTTATGGTTTTATATTAATGTTATATTTAAAAATTTTAAAAAGTGAATTAAAAGTTTTTTTTGAAAATATTAGAAAAATATAAACTTATGATAATTTTTTGAATTTTTCTGAGAAGATTTATTTTAGGATATTAGAAAAAAAATAATGGTTTAAACAATATGATGACTTCTATGAAATTATTAGTATATAAGTGTTAATTGACAATTTATTAAAACTTATTTCTAAGACAATGTATTTATTTTATAAGTTACTTTATAATTTTTGTATTTTTTTTAAATTGATAAACACATACTTTACATTTTGGAACTCAAGTTATATTTCTCAAAAAAAAATTAATAAAGTATACATTTAGAACTATCAAATTTATTTTCATCAATTTTATAAAATTAATATAATAACATGGATTTATAATTTGGAATAATTAAGGATAAATTTTATTAATAAGTAGAACTTTAATTTAAAAAAATTAAGGATAAATTACTTTGGTAAGACTAGTTACTTTGTTAAAAATCAAAAGTGGTCGAGATTTAACTAAGAGGTATTGACCAGAAACATGTTTATATCATGTGTGGGAATTGGTGTTTGAGAAATTTATTTACATTTTCTATTCCCTTATCCATTATTTTGTAATTTTTATTCAATTTACTTAGTTTTGAATTCCCATTGTTAAATGTTTTTTCGGTATTTACCGAAAATGCCATCCATTTGTACTTATAAAAGGGCTACACCTCTCCTCCCTTCTCCTCAAAAAACCCCCAATTAGTTCATATAAAAACTACCCAAAATATCCTAAAAATTATTATACACATTCAAGATGTTCTATTCTTCTCAAAATACCATCGCTCAATGGATCAACACCATTAAAATTGGAGATAATTCAAAAATTGAGGTATAAATTTCTAACTTATCCATTCTCATTACGATTTTTTTATATGAACTTTTTCTACCTCAAAAATAATTTATTATTTCTTCAAAATATAAAATGAGTTTCAATATTATGTTATTTTTTTATTATTATGATATTACAAGAGTAAACCACCTTTCCATTTTCCATAAAGAAATACTAAAGCATCAATCGTGCGTACATTCAGATTACCTGCTCCTTGAGGAAATGTGTTTCATTTTACTTCACTACCTAAATAAGTGTATCCAAAAGGATAATTAATATATATATATATATATAATTTTAAATTTTAAAAAATTATCAACTATGTTGTTATTTCTTCCTCGCTTGAAAAAGTAAGATCATCATCCATGAAGACATGCGGACTACCACATCCATGGAACGATGCATTCATTTTTCACTACCAATTAAAGAGATGGATTATATTTATATTTGATTTGTATATATGATATATATATATAATATTTATATATATAATTAATTTTGTTCTTTATTTATAACATAGAAAATTAATGACCATTATAGGGTAATCTCTCGACATCGGCAGAAAACCCAAAACTAGTTCAATGGTGATTTAGTATTTATGAAATTAAACTAAAACAACCATGTGATAGAATAATAAAATTATAATTATTTGTAAAAAAAGTTATATTATATTTAATGGTTTTAAAATGAAAAAATTTGTTGGAATATGTAATATCAACACCGTGTTTACAAACCGTGTTCAAAAAGGTTTTTATTATTAACATCTCATATTGAAAAAATATTATAAAAATATAAAAAATAGAGATAATTGTATTTAATAAAGAGTATAAATATATATATATATATAAGTTTTTTAAATATATAATTAAGATGTTTATATTTACGATATGGGATTTTAAATAACTTCTAGAGAAATCAAGGGTAAACACAAGTGACTTGTTAACTCAATATCATTTAACTATGATTTATAATTTCTTATTGAACCATGTTCTTCAATGACATTAAAATTTTAATGATTTTATCTCTTTTATTTTAGGAAAAAATAATTTTTGATCCAGATATTTTTCCATTATGTTTTTTTATTCTATATTATTTTTATAAAATATTACATTTTGATAATAGAATCATAATTATGGTTTTTACATTGATAAGTAAAAAATGATTTCAATAAATATCTTTTCTTGATTAGGTTTTCATTTTCCTACCTATCATTAAAATTTTATACCTCCAATTCAGGGGTTTTTAATGTTTCAACATATATTTTTATTTTATTATGTTATTATTTTGGGAGATTATGTTTTGGGTATCAATAAATATAATTTAAGATGTCATTTTGTACCATTAGGTTGTTTTATGATATCAATTTTATTTCCTTTGGTTTTAATGAAACGTGAATTATTTAAATTTGGTTGTTTTATGAAACACATTGTATTTTATTATTTTATTTATAAAAAGATACTTATTTTAAATATGAGATGTTTTAGGAAACCCATTTTTATTTCTATTTGTTCTTTCTTGTCTAATAAGTGAATGATTTTTAAATTTCGTATATAATTATAGATTAATTATGGGTTTTGTCCAATATTACCCATAAATACATTTATTATGAGCTTATATCTCATGATATAAGTATTCATGACTAACTTCTTGTTTATCATAATCCTAGGAACTAATAGTGTGGCCCATGAAAGTAATGTTTCCCTATGTTGATATTTATTCCATAGTTAAAAGATGTTATTCATTATGATCTTATACTCATGCAATTTTAGGTTTATATTAAATGTTTCTAAAAAATGTTATATATATTCTGCTTCTATATTTATATTTTGAGACTTTTTTTACTGTGTAATATTGCATTAATCACACTTATGTATTAGGAATATCACATAGGATATTATGATATTTACCTTATTCTCATGTATTTAACATAGTCTTATAAGATCATCCTTGGTGAAATGATTATTCATCTTTTACTGAGTGGTTGATATCACTAATTTATTATATTTTTATTCCCTAGGTTTTGAGGTTGATTTTTACAAATTATATGTTTCGATGATGGTCTAGTGTTGTTCACTTAAGAATAAATGACCATGAGTTTTGTAAAATATATTTATTTGGTTTTTAGTCTCCAAATACACTAATATTGTCTGTTTATTAGATATTATTTTCAATGAAATGTACAATTTTAGATCACGTAGAAATTTAAAATAAATTCATTTTTATCACGGGGTACAATGTTTTGTATTAGAGAAAATACTTAGTAATTTTATGGAGATTATATACATTATTTATAAGAACATGGGTTAGAAAACCTTGGTGAAATTCCCAGATATGAGTCTTAGTATATGATGATATTATGAAATATTATTAACATCTTAAGTTATTTGTTCTAATAGAAATTAAATCCATGTTTATATACTAAATTTAAATTATGTTCTAGTATAGATTTAAGTATGGATAATAACCCTAAAAATGGTGTATTGTGTATTAACTCAATCATCACCTAGTGAAAACAGAGAGTCATAATTATAATCTTTGTTTGAAAATCCCATGACATATGATTTATATTATCACATTATATTTTAAACCATTATTAAGGATTGATTTCCTTGTAAATTTTATATATTTATTTCTCCAAATATCATAGAGGAAGTCAATATTAATTAAATTCCCACTGTATGGGAATATACTAATGGATTTCTTTATTGAACTAACTGGTCTTCCCCTAGAACATGAGTTTTAGTTCTCAATTATCATATTATATGGAAACATTTCTATCCAAAAGAGTTTATATAGCATGAATTCTATTGAATTGGTGTAATTAATGTAGTTTATAAAGGATAATTTGGGTAGGGTTTGTCCTAGTGCTTCACCGTGGAGTATACTGCTCTATTTTTCAGAATTAATGTTTTATAAATTATCCTTTTAATTGACTGAAAATAGATTAAATAGATAAAAATTAAGAACATTTATCCTATACCCCATATTTATGAACATTTTAATCCACAAAAAAACTAACATTTAAGTTAATTTTTTTCCTTTGGATAGAGGAATGTGAACAATGTTTTATGGAACTGATCAAAACATTGGTCAAAGCCCATGTACATACATTACCATTAATTGGAGTAGGGTTTGTAATATAAAGTAATGCATTATAATTTGTCTTAGGATGTGTTCTCATGAATAATGGTAAAGTAATTTCTTATTCCTCATGTTAATTAAAGATAAACTTGTATAATTACATGATGCATGATTTGTAGTTGGAAACAGTGATCTTTTCACTAATACTTTGGAATAATTACTTATATATAGAAAAGTGTGATATATGTGACAATAAAAATATCTTTAAAACAATATACACATTTCAGGACTTGAATATTCATTAAAATTGATTATTGTAATTGATAAAATATTATGATTATACAATAAATTACAACTAGGGGAAGAAAAACAAAGTGGTTGATGGTTTGAGCCAGAATTATCAATCTACTTAATCCATATTGAGGATTTAAATAGACACAATGTTCATGGATTTTACTAGGATGAATATTAAATTTATATAGAAAGGTGATAAATCCTATCTTTCCCAAGTGAATTCTCAACAATCGATTCACGAGAAAATGAATGAATCCCCGAAATATAATGTAGATATACAAAAATGGAAGTGAATATTTCACAGTTCAAATTTGATAAAGATAGAGTAATAGGATTAGAAAATCAATATGTGTCCCATTAAAACCTGAATTGAATATCGAACATTTGGAAAATGTGTATAGCTTATTCATATCTATTAATCTATAATGTATACATATATATTTTAAGATCTAATGTTAAACTTATGGTGGGAAAACATGAAGATAGAAATTTTAGAATATATATCTCAATAATTTGTCTTCAATAAAGTTTAGTATGAATGAGAAAATTATATGGGTATGACGTAGAAGTCACCCATAGAAGAATAGAAATTACAAATTAAATCCATTTATTTTTTCATAGGACTTCTCAATACATTTAAAGGATAAAATTTTATATGGTTTGTATTCGATCACCTTATAAAATCGGTACATTTTATTTCCATTAAATAATATATTTCAATTAACTAAATCACAAGGATATGAATAATGTAAGTGGAAAGGTTTCATGAATTACAACTCTCTATAGTAACTAATCGAGATATAAGGATTACCTAGAGGTTTTATCAAAGTATTCAAAAATAATTAGAGTCATTTCTATGTTTTAGTATTACTTATCATATTCAGATTGATGGTATGTCTGAGAGGACCATTCAAATCTTAGTGCATATGTTTATATCTTCATAAATGGAGTTTCAAGGATTTGGGGATAAACACCTATCCCTAGTATAGTTATTATATGACAATAGTTTTCATTGAATACTTTATATGGAACCTGTGAGGCTTTATATTAAAATATATATAGGACTCTAACATGTTGGGATGATGTTATATAAAGTATGTTGATAAGACATGATTGTGTTCAATAAATAATTTAGAAGGGCCAATCAATTCCATAGCACATGAAAGTGGAAAAAATTTGATATAAGAGTTATGTAGATAACCATATATTAAATATAGGTTTTGAAGTTGGTGAAAGGGTGTTCCTCCAGATATCTCTTTAGATTGGCATTATGAAATTTGGGGAGAAAGGGAAGTCGAGCCCTATTTATTTTGGTCTCTTTTAGATCCATTATTATATTGGGGTTGTATCATATCATTTAGAAATCCCTATAATACACTCTTAAGTACATTATGTGTTCCTTGTGTCTCCTTTTAGAAAGTACATATCAGAACATTAACATGTTCTTAGATCATATTATATGACATTGAAGCATTATGTCTCATATAATGAACAAACAATGGATATCTTAGCTCAAATAGAGAAGGTGTTGTGGAACAAGGCCACTCATTTTGTCATATTCCTTTGAAGGAATCATATGATTGAGTGGGGTATATGCAAACATGAGGCTTTTATGAGTGAAAAGTACCTTCACTTTTTTTCATATAATAAAATTTCAAGGATGAATATTTTTAAGTGGGTAGAAATTAATAACCAATGTTTTAGTAAACTTTTCATCCTTAAATAAATAAAATTATTCATAGAATTTCCTACACTCAACACCAAACCCTAATAAACTACAACACATTTTTTATTAAAATATATATTGATCAAGGTATAGTAGCCATTGAGTAAGAGAGTACAAACAATTTTAACCAACATTTTAACTAAAGGAACCTTCTAATATTATTTCTTAAATTGTGTCTATGTAGATAATTTTTTTAGTTGAAAATGTATTTTATAAAATGTATTTTTCTAAAATTGATAAATTTATGATTAAAACAATTTTAGAAAAATGGTTAATATACCACAAAATGATTTAATATAAAAAAATTCACACTATTTCATGATTTTATTTTAATATTAAATTTATAAATATTGTAATCTGAATTTGAAAAAAAATTAAATAAATTTTTTATGATATCATAAAAAACATAAAATTAATTTTTTATATTTATCTGTAAATGTTGATTTTTACGTGAATATTTGAAAGTAATATGTTTTACAAATAACAATATTTTTATGAAATTATTTGTATATAAGTATAACTTTTAGTTTTTTTATGAATTTTTTTAAATCAAAATATGTATTTTATAAATTAAATTATAAGGTAATTCATTGATATCAGTGAATAACCTAATACTGGTTCAACGCCTATTTTTTCTTCATGAAACACGTTTAAAAATACCATGTGATTGAACAATAACATTATAGGTCATTATAAAACATAAATATAGTACCATTAATGTTTTTTAAATGATTAATGTTTTGAATAAGAAGTAATATCGACACCTATTTTATGATCATAGTTAAAGAAATTAAATATTATTTACACTAAATGTGGAAATGAAATTATAATAATAAAATACATGAAGACAATTATTATTAAGGAATAGTATAAATGTAAAGTTGTATGAATAAGGTTTTGAAATAGGTAATTAACATGTTTATATTTTTGATGCATGGTATTATATCACTTGAATGGAAATCTAGGGTTAAGGTAAGTGACTAGGTAACTCAAACTCAATTCTTTAATTTATATAATTTCTTATTTAACATTTTTCTTCAATGAAATTAAACTTTTAATGATTTTATATATTAAATTTATAGGGAAAATCTTTTATATAAAAATCTATAAATTTTTTTTATAAATCATTTTCATAATTTGTGAATTATATTTTATAGGGTTATATTCATTATAAGAATATTAATTACTTTTTCAATCAAGACTAAAAAAACAATATTTTTATCAAATTGGGATTTCATACATTATATGGATATATTTAAAATATTTATTTAAAAGTTATATAATTCAATATCATTTTTGAATTAATGTTTTAAAAATTAGCATAGGATGAATTTTTTATAATTTTCTGAGAAGTTTGATGTTGCAATGAATATTGAAAAAATATCATTTTGTATCAAAAAAATCATTTATTTTCTATTATTCACAAAGTAAAATTCTAGTTTGGTTTAGTTTTAAAATTTAATTAGTTACTTAATATTAAAAAAATTCCAATAGTAGTCTTTTTAATGATTTTTATTCTAGGATTTTTTATATAAATATTGGTATACATAAATGGAATTTCTATGTAAAAACATTTTTCATTGTGTTTGTGATTATAATTTTATAATAAATTATTCCAAATATGTAAAATAAATATTAAAAAATGGATTAAAAATTTGGATTCATGTGGTAGTCATTTTTAAAATATCACCCTTTTATTTGTTTCATTTTAAATATTAATCATAATCAATAAATTTCTTCTTGGTAAGGTTATATAAAAACCATGTCTTAATGTACATAGAAATTAAATCATTTTTCAAAAATGCATAAAAAACTACACAAACAGATGCCCAAAATCCTTATTAGTTTAGTGCTTTTGGAATCATGGAAATGTAATCACTAGTACAATATTATGCTACATCATCTCCCACTAGGTTCACCAAGAATGGAACCCCTCTTAGACATATCATACATAAACCATATCTTCACAACCTGGTTAAGGAAACATAAAAAGTGAAGAGATCATATGATCAGTAAAGTTAAACATGGGAGATTTTTAATAATAAACATGATCATTTGGGTAAGATAACATGATCATTAAATTCTAAGATAAGACCATATATATCAAATATTATAAAAATAAATCATTGCATAAAGGTTAGAATTACATAAGGAATAAATCAGAAGTAAATCAAAACCATAATCTATGAAATCATAACATAATAGTAATACAAGGAATTGTGCTATACACATAAATATGTAATATTATTTACTATATGTCAAGACACATTGCAAGAACTTATCAGGACACTTCATGGATACTAGAACTATTTTGTAGGATACCCCACCATCCCTATTTAGAGACATTTCCTGGTAATGGATCTTTTTTCCCATCTTCCCATAGTGTAGTGGGTTTCCCTATCATTCTATATTCATAGTGACTACTACTACTAGGTGGGACACACCACCATCCTCATTCGTATTCCTTTTCTTGTAAGGGGTTAGGTTTCCCCATATTCCTATAGTAGATCACGTTTATCAAACTTGTTTCCCATCATTATCTCTTGAGTTATATATCATTACCAAAATAATTAGAATGTTTTATAGGTCCCACCGATAAAATAATAAAACCAATCATACATATGCCACAAGATAATAAAATTTTCTTCATATCATGACCCACAAAAATAGATGGGTTTAATAAACATCATATCATAACCCATGAAATTAAATGGATATCAAAAACATGTAATCACATCAAAATTTATATAAAATAGATAGGTTTCATAATCATTTCATCATATCATAACTCATATAAATAAGTGGGTTTCAAATGCATATAACATGTGGGAGAGAAATAAGTGTCATAAGTATAATTTAATTAAAATATGAACTATTTAAGAAAGATTATGAATGGTATTCTGGGTCTATATCCCCAATAAATCGTAAACTATAACAAACTATGATATCATAAATGGACAAGTATTTTGGAAGATCACTCTAAACATTTTTTAAGTGAAATATCCTTTTTTGAAAATCCTTTTCATAAAACCAATTAAAAATTCCTTTTCTTATTATGAAGGATTTATAATTCCTTTTTAAACATTTCTTGAGGAAAATGTATTTTTATTTTTGAAAAATAAATTTTAAAACATACATCATTTTCAAAACCTATTTATTTTAAAATATATTTGAAAAAATATAAAGTAATATTGAAAATATTTTTGAAACATTATTCCTTAGAAACAACTTGAAAAATCATTATGAAATCATAAAAAAATTTGAAAACATTTTTATAATAAAATAATTTAAAATCTAAAATTAAGTATTGAAATCATTTTCAAAAAATAAATTCATTGAAAAAATATAAAATAATCTCGAACAAATTTGAAAGAATTTTTTAAAATAAAATGTTATTTTGAAAACCATTTTTACTTGAAAAAAAATAAAATAAAAAAATTTCCATAATAATAGTGTATAATTATTCTTTTAAAAAATAACATTTCAAAGATACAAACAAAGAGTCGTGGAAATGATGTTCATGACGGTGGGTAAGTCCGTACTTTCAAAACATTCATTTTTAAACAAAGAAAATTTCAATGAATGGAAAACTGTAAGAGGATTTATTTTAAACCAATTTTTTAAAAATTTAAAACAAGGGTAAAAATGACCATTAAATATCATAGGATATTATAAAATAATTTTTTTTTTCATAAAACATGTTTATAAAGAACACATTTCTGACAGAAAAGTGAAATGAAGTCATATGTTCATAAAAAAATTCATAGTTATCTTAAGTATCAAAAAGTGGAAAAATGGTACCATTACATGGATATATAAAAATAACCATAGTTTTATAAATTTCATGATAAATATTGAGATATTTATCCTAATATTTCATAAATGGAAGTATAATCTTAAACAATCTCAATAATCTATGAGGTAAATTCAATAAATAGTTCCTACTTTGGTTACATTGAAAAATAATAAAATGGAACTAATAAAATTTAGTAAGAATAAAATATCATTAAAAAATTATATTCATGATATAACTTGTCAATGTTATTATATAAACCTTATGAAAAAATATAGTTGCTTAACATGGAATGTGTCTCAATGAATGTTAATTGATAGAAAATAACTTTTTCAATTAAGTAACTACTGAAACATACACACTATGAAAGAAAGATCATTAAAAAGATATGTTAATATAAATAAATTTAATTATAATAAATATATAAAATATACATGGTATGTGTACACACCACACAAAATAAATGAGAGGTTAATAAGACATATATCTCATGAAAATAATAAGTGAGATGAAATTCTCTTACATTGAGTATTTACTTTCTTTGTCCAAATTCAAAACTCATCTATAATAAATATTCTTTTATTATAAATATATAAAAGAACATATAATTATATATATTACCATATAATTTTCACTTATGAATTTATACTACCCTTTTATTAACAATTCCATGTTAAATTAGTGTTTTGGGTAATAACCACACTAATTATTGTGAGTGTTTTGATTAGTTATTCTTGATCCTATTACATAGATCGTGATTTAGTGATTTTTTGAATGTAAAACATTATTTATATATAATATATGTCTGGTATATAGATTTTTATAGTAGTCTATAAAATAAATAAATAATAAACAAAATGCAGAGTTCATGGAGAGGGTTGGGCGTATGTACGCATGAATACTGCTTTGATTTTATTGTTCTATTGAATGAAAGAAAGTAAATGAAATATATGTATATTTATATAATATAATTAATGCACCATTATTATTTCATATATATTATATACATTTATTAAACTCATCCTTAATACCTTCCATGTATATTTTGAATTAATTACATCAGTTTGAGGAGGCAGTAGTCCACACTTCCACAATCGAAGTTATCACATTTACAAAAAATGGAAAGAAATAAGGAAGGATTTATATAATAAATTAATAAATATAAATAAATTTTAAAAATCATATATATCTTATAAAACATAGTTTCAATCATAGTTTAAAACCATTATATGAGGTAAAGTAAAAAAACAACATCAATGATAGGTGTGGTGGTAGTTCATCGTACCCAAAAATGATATACTCATTACCTATTAGATGGATGTGTGTGTAAGTGCAAGTTGAATCCTTTGAATAAAAATTTTATTTATAGGGAAGATATTTAGGTTATTATATAAGTATTTTATAATAATAGGTGATATTAAAGATAAATAAAATAAAATAATGGAGCTTGATGAATGATGTTACATCTTCTTTGGGTGACTCCTTTTTCATAACACAAAAGGGATTACATGGTTGGTTTTAATACAAAAGTGTGTCTTAAAGGTGGAATGGATAGATTTTATAATATTATTTTATTATATTTTGTGAAATAAAAATGGCTTTAGAGGTGTGAATAAGTGGGAGTGGTGAGTTCCTTTTTAGAGTCGAGGAGGAGTGGCATTCTTGCTACTTTTTGGAAAGGGAATTCCAACCATGTTTTTATGACATGTGGATCCAATAATTATCCTTATTAGGTAAAAGGTAATATAAGGTCAATATATTTCCATAAAATGGATTTTGTAGATATATCTTGGTCTTTTTGGTCCTTAAGATTGTGGTTTACTCCTTTATTAAGTTAATTTTCCCCTTAAACATTCTAAATAATTTTAATGAATTTCACTAATAGTTTTATTCTAAAACTAAGATGAAATAATTATAAATTATAAATTATTGTTATTCAAAATATTAAATCCATTTTTATAAATTAAAATCACATAAAAATAAAAAACTAATTTAAAATTAATCTCGTATATGGGATGACGAAGGGGGTTTTTAAAGTAAAAAATGTTTAAAAGATTTGTTTGTTTTTATATCCAATTTCCAAGTAAAATTGATTACAATGATATAAAATGGATTTCGTGGCTTCTATTTGATCTAATTATACTTTAAAACAAATTATAAATATTATTTACCCTTATAAAAAAATTATATGAAAAAATCATTTTTAATTAAAATTCAAAATTTTTTATTATTCATCAAAAAATTAAACAACACTGAAAAATACGAAAAATTTAGAAAAAAAACTAGTTTTATATTTACAAATTAATAATTTAATTTTATTTTCATATATAAAATTTCCAAAAATTATATGTAAAATAGGTTCTTCATTAAAAGGTGGTAATACCACTTTTATAAAAAATAACTTTTTATGTGTAATAGTGAGTTTGTTCCTATATTATGCCTATTAAATATATTCAATTAATTTAAAAAATATGCGATTCAATATATAAAATATATATTTCATTAATATCATTCACCAATAGTACTGAATTTATTTTATTAGGATAAAATTCCTTTTTGGATCATAAAAGTATTTTTTATAAAAACATTCCATTTATATTCAATTGGTTTTTTATATTAATTTCAAATTAATTCTTAAAAAATGAATTTAACCATATATTTTCATAATTTATATAATTATATCCATAACCTCCAACATAACAAATATTTTACAACTTATTATATTAAATAATAATATTTTTAATAATATATTATTGATTGGTAAATTTGATCCTTGCGTGTTACACAAGCCATCAAGAAAAGTCCATCTTGTGTGTAACATAATCTAACCTCAGTGTTCCATATAGAGTAAGATAAAATTTATGTTGCATGCAGTGCATGATTAACTTCATGTTGTGTATAATTCAAGACATATTTTTTGATTTTATATATAAAAAAATTTTCAGTGTTGCGTGAAATGTAAAACATAAAAAATATTAAATTATTTCAAAAAGAAATTTATCACAAAATCTCCAAGTTTTTCATTCTACCACCATTAAAATGATTTTCTTCATGGAAGTTTTTTTGGTTTATCAATGTTTTAATACTATAAATTTTCAATCATAGAAACTAACAATGTAAAACATGAATACTAAATCATCCTTTAAAAGGAAAAGTTGGATATATAACAATTACCCAAAGTAACATATAACTAGGTTTCCATATAGAAGAACATGGGTGGGAAGTGAAAAAATGGATAAGGAAGATAAATCTAACTATCAAGTTATGATAGAGAGTGAAAGAAAACATGGTCAGTAGAAAGTTAACGATCACAAATCAATTACTCTATAATGATCTAAGGGGTTATTTGATTCATTGGAAATGAAGGTACTTGGATAACATTTTTGGTTTCAATATCATTTTTCCTAAAGTTGATGAATTTTCATAAGAATATATCCTTATTTGATTCAGTACAATATCAAAATTTATTGTGTCTTGATCAATTTTGATGGTATATCATATTTTAAGAAATGAAAGTCAATTTTTCATTCCAAAAAGCATTAGCAGATCATGAGATAAAAAAATATAATGATAGTTAATTCCATATATCACAAAAAAAAGTTATCATAAGTTATCCAGTATTCATAAATCTATATATGGTGATATGATATTTTAATTTCTAACACATTATTTTTAATTTATTATAAACCATTACATAAATTGTTAATATTATACCCCTTCTGAAAGGTGATAATCCAAAACATTAGAAATAACGTCACTAAATCAGCTTACATCGATCCCCCTTATATCATTAAGTAGATCTTGGTTATCACATTAAAATCATGTTAATACCCTCATCGTATACCCTCCCTCTTGGAAACATGCATGCTTCCATAAACCAAACATTAAAAAATATAGTCCTAAAATCTAAGAAGTTGTAAAAATCATCCATGAAAATATAGACTACTTTTTCAAAACAAATCCTTTATCAGTTTGGAGGTAATAATTACCATCCATTTTACTTATTCATATCAAAAATATCATTATCATAAAATCGTTACCCCAACATCAGGAATCAAATAAAGGTTAAGTTCCCTTATTCAAAATATCACCTTTCCAAAAATTCACTTTTCTACCTCACCAGAAACATTAAAAATATGCATTAAAATTCATAATGAAAAAACTATACTGATAATACATGTATATTTCATTATTCATACAACATAATATTTAAATTCCAAAAAATAAGTACACTCTAAATCCAAATTTATTCTAAATTTTTTTTATATGATTCTTTTTATTATTACTTAATACACCTTTCATAACATATAAAATTTAAATAATGTATTAAAATTTATCGAACTCAATTTAATCACACTTGTAATCAATAATATTAGAATAACACAAACCTTTCATAATTGGTTCATACTCACATCATTATTAGTAGAAACCCCATTACAGGTTGCACCATGCTGATTCTCTTCATTATTCTTCCACATATGATATATTTTTTTATAATTCTCAAACATTACAACTTTAATTAAATCATAAATTGATAATATCATAAGGGGGATAATACTGACATCCATTTTATTAACTAAACATTAAATTTTCCTTTTGTAGTTACTTTCTTGTGATCTTTTTTCCCAGAGTAAAAACACTTTATTATTCTTATAAGATATTCACAAGTCTGTTTCTTTACAAATTCCTAACATTTATGAAACTGATTCTTCTTTCCCCTATGGTATCCATTACCTAAAATATCAATGAACTCTTTCATTCTCTTCTTAGTGAGTCTGAGAGTTTGTCTAGGTATAAGTTGTTAGTCATGTTCAATGAAAATTAATTACAAATGATTACAACATACATCATTCTAGTGATCATGAAATTTAACTACTAAAAAAATTACTATTTCACATTAATAATTAACCAGTTCCTTCTGGTTATCTCTTTTGACATTAACCAAAAAGCATAGTGTAGGAAACAGTTTTTATTTTGAGGAACTAGATAATCATGAAAAACCACTTATAGTATGTCAAAATTATGACACATTATTTAATTTATAACACATTTGTATTATCCTGGGTTATTCATAAAAAATGTATTTTTAAATCCTTTATGATGGTTTGTGAAGAGTTTGTGAATTAAAAAATAATATCCACCTCGAGTGTCAATCCAGCTGGGCAGTAAGGAAAAATATCATGTACCAGGTTACACTCGAGTCCGGTGTGAGGCATTATGTCCAAGTTGATGCTCCTAGTTGCATCTATGAGAGAAACACTTCCACAGTTAGTATCTAGATAGTAATTTATTTATAGGATTCCAATCACTATATCCTTTACAAAAATTTCAAGACATTTTTCTAAAAACAATTCATCCATAGGCTTATCCTTAAACATGTCCATAGTGATCTCACTAAGGTTATCTTATCCTAGTTCTAAAAGAATGAATAATCATTTTCTCTGATACCCACTGTAATAACCCACTACTAATGTACATATAAATTAAATAATTTTTCATATTACCAAAAACATTACATGAACAAACACACAAAGACCATATGAGTTTATTTCCTTTGGAAATATGGAAATGTAAAAAATGGTACATAGGTGAGATACATAATCTCCCAGTATATTCTCCTAGAATATCACCCATATTATACATATCATACAAAAAATATATCTTCATAACCTAAGGGAGGTAACATAAAAATGGGTGATCTCAGATGCTCAGTAATGGTAAACAAGGGAGATGTGTAGGCCTAAACATGAGCATATGAGTATAAGAATGCGATCATAACATTATAGGATCATTACCTACATATCAAAGATATAAACATGAATCATTATATAATTTTTGTAGCTCATAAGGAATGAATCATACATAAATAAAGATGATAATCCATAAAAGTGTAACATAGGAGTATGACATAGAATTGTGGCATACATACAAACATGGAATATTAATCCCTATAAGTCAAGATGCATTGATGGAACATATCAGGGAACTTCATGGGGACTACACCTATTTGTCATGATGCACCCCCATCCCCATGCAAAGTCATTTCCTTATAAGGGATCATGTTCCTCTATCTTCTCAAAGTGGATCTGGTTTCCCCATCTTCCCAACTTTGTAGGGTCTACACCTACAAGGGAGGACACACTATCAGCCCCAATCGATTTCCTTTCCTTGTAAGGGATTAGGATTCTTTATATTCTCATAGTGGATCAAGCCCATCTGCATGATTTTTCATCATTATCTCATGATATATAAATCATCACCCAATGTATTAGATGTAGATATAAGTCTTAAATGCCACATAATAAAAGCATTCATACATGTGTCACAAGATAGTAAAATATTTATCACATTGTGACCCATAAAATAGATGGGTTTTATAAACATCAAATCATGACCAGTGAAATTAAATGGGTATAATAAAAATTTCATCCCATCATATCCTATAGAAAATATATAGGATTCATAATCTTTTCAACAAATCATAACCGATGAAAATAGGTGTGTTTCAAAAGCATATAACTGATGGGAGATAAATGGGTTTCATAAATATCATTATATTAATACATAAAAAATTTAGTAAATAACAAGAATATTATTTTTGGACCATGTAACCAATAAATATAAAATTATAACAAATGATAAAATCTTACATAGTAAAGAATTTTGGAAGATCACTTGAAAAAGAAATTAAGGAAGATAACCATTCTGTTAAAATTTTTTCTAAAAAAACAATTTCAGAAATTCAATTATTATTAATAAATCATTGCATTTTCATTTAAAACAAGAATTTAAAAAAATATTTTTTTTCTCTTTGAAAATATTATTTTTAAAATATAATGTTTTTTAAAACATTTTTTAATATATTTGAAAAACTATAAATGAAGTTTTAAAATATTTTGAAAACCATGTTTTTTAAAAACTCCTTGAAAACCCATAATGAATTAATGAAAACATTTTGAAAACGTTTTAATTTAAAAATAATTTTGAAATACAAAAATAAGGCTTGAAACCATTTTGATAGTAATCTTCCTTGAAAACATATAAAATAATTTTGAACTCATTTGAAAGACTTTATAAACAAAATTTTTTTTTTTAAAACCCTTTTTCTTTGAAACCCATTTTAAAATAAAAATATTTCTATAATAATAGTAAAAGTTTTATTTGAAAAAATATCCATCTAAACAGGAAAAGGAACCAACAAGGAATTGACCGATGTGAGGGACAATTGGTACATACATATCGAACATTCCTTTTTGACCTTAAAAAAGTGCCTTGATCAAAAAATGACAAGAACATTCCATTAAATACTATTTTTTAAAAATGTAATACATGGGTTAATATTTCATTTAATAATAAATAGGTAATATTAAAAAAATTGAATACATATTTAGAAAACATGTTTTTAAATAACACAACATTCTTATAGAAAGAAAAAAAAGTTGTATTTTCATAAAAATGTTTTCATAATTATATTAAGTACCAAAGATTGTATAAATAACACTGTTACTTAGATATATTATGAATAACTAGAGGGTAAGAAAATTAAAAATAGTTATTTATATATGGATAATAATATTTCACCGATGTAAGCCTGATCTTAAACATCTTGGATAAATTATAAGATTGTAATAATAAGTTGTTACCACTTTGGTTACATTGAATCATTATATAATTGAAATAATAACATTACGTGCTGCTTAAAATACCCTGAAAAAAGAGGAGATGTATGTTCATATTTTGTGTATTGTATCACTGATTAGGGGAGGGTGAATTTGTGATACTCTTTTATTTTTATATTTTTATCAACTGAAACAACCTTATCCTCCTGTTAAAGATTCAATTCCCTGATGAAAACATTTCAATACACACATAAATATAAACACATTAATTTATAAGGTTCACTATTTAATTATAATATCTACATCCTTTTTATTGTTTGGAAGTGATTCAATACCATAAAATCTATAAGAAAATAATCCTTGGTTTACAAAGACTAAGGTATTCCCTTACACTAGTGTAGCACTATCAAACAATCCCACTAGTGCATGTGCACCCTCTTATAAAACATAGAGTAATACAATTGTTATGTAACAACTCATTTTAAATATGCTTCTTTTCAATTAAACAAATGTATTCAATTGAAAATAATTCATCTTTTTCTTACCAATAATAAAGGTAATAACTTCTTGAATTTGTTGTGAAAAACTCAGTCCTATTTTCCAGGGTCCGATTTTCTTATTCTGATTCCATCAAGTATGATTCTCCAAGTCCAATTTTCCTTCTAAATACAATAGTAATGAACTGGAACTACATCAATAACTGAGTATGATAAAAATTAGTATGATTATTCTTCCTCAATTTGATTTCTCAATACAAAATTATGCATTGTTGTCTGAGTATGATTAAGAAAAATCAGAAACCCTTCAACCTAAGTCTAGAAATTCTCAGTACGGTAAAACCCAATACGGAAATCCTAAAGCAGAATAATCCATATAAACATGATTATCATCTAAATAAAATTGAAAAACCTAACACAATGATCCCCTAATTATGATAAATCATGAATACGATGATCAATTGAATGAAACATTGTGATCTTGTCTCTTCTCCAAAGTATTTTTCCCATCGAAATGTCTTCAATAAAAATCAAAATAGTACAACATTATCTTACTAAAAACCTAGAGATTCTACCTATACTATGGTGAACATTCCTCCATCATCATTCAAGTACAATGTACTTGTTTCCTTTTATAGGTGACCTTCAAGTGTCAGGGAAGGAAACCCCAAAACATTCCCTCTCAAACAAATTCACCCAAAGATACAATTTCCCCTAAAATATTGGATGTATTTTGACTTAGTCAAAACTTCATGACTCTCTTAGAGGCTTATAAAGTATTCACATATTTTCCACCGGACTCTCATTTCAATGGATGGGACTAATTTCAATTGAGGAGACCGATTTCAATTACTAAGAGTGATTACAATTATGGATACAAATCATTCATTTGAATATTGAGATCCAATTTGATAGAACATCCAACAAACTCCTTCATATCTTCTCTTGAACAACTTCAAATACAAGGCATATTAGACTCCTCTTCTCTCAACCTAGTTTAAGCTCCACTTTAAAGTATATAAAAAGAAAAATAACTCTTGATGCACTTGATGAAGGCCTTTGAAAATAGGGCATATTATGATCCTTTTTGGATATGATTATTTATGGGTATGATCATTTCTGGTTATGATCATCTCTTTGTACGATATTTTCTCGGTGCAATATTTTCAAGGTATAATCTTTTCAGGGTAAAATATGTTTTGGGTACAAATTTTTTTTATATCATCCAATGGAAAACATGGATGGAATAGTAAATTAGTTACACCTTTTCTATCAATAACACCTTTTCAATCAATACCACATTTTCTACAAATACAAACATTCCAATCAATATAACCATTTCAATCAATACCACATTTTCAATCAATATCACCTTTTCAATTAATATCCCATTTTCAATCAATATTACCTTTTCAATCAATATCACATTTTTTATTAATCTAGGAACAATTATCATGATGTATATATTTTAGTATACGGTTGTTGGAAAATAGATTGCTATAGTAAATTATGACCCACTATTCCAATCGGTACCTCTATTCCAATTTGTACCACTAGTTAAAACAACACCACCTTTTAAAACAACATCACTTTTTAAAACAACATTACCTTTTAAAATAGGAAAACATTTTAAGATAACATCACCTTTTAAAACAACATCTCCTTTTAAAACTACTTCACCATTCCTTTCACTCCTTTCTTCCATCAAGATTGATCAAAAGTTCTCAATTCAAATTATGATTTATATGAAATACAAATCATCAAATCATTATCACAATTAAAATATAAAAGTCACACTAACCCTGATTCTCCATCAAGACAAACATTTCTTTATCATCATATTCAGAATGAATCTGATGACAATTTACTTTCATCAAGATAATTTCCATTCCTTTCTAGACATAAGTTTATTTCAATCAAAAACAATTATATTCAATAGTTTCTTCTAATTGTGATGGAATTCTCAAAGTGAGTTTGATTACTCTGAAAAAAGAGTCTGATTTGTTCCAAAACATGAGTCTGGTTTTTTACAAAGAATATATCATTACAATATTTTCCACAATAAAGTGATTTGTAATTTCGTTATTATTTCCCAACAAAATAGATCACCCAAAAACATCTATCTGATTGTGATGTAAATTCAAACCAAATCATCTTTCTCAACATACTTTCTCTCTTCATCATACTGATGGATAGGGAAAAAATACAACCAAAACACAACTTTGGCCCAACAAAGTACCCCTTGGTATTTATTGTTAATACCCACTTCAATCACTTCAACCACATAAAAACAATAATTGGTATCAATTTTTATTCTCTCCATTCCTTTTTTATCCTCATATTTCTTTTATATCTCCCCCTTTATCTTATCTCTCCCCCTTATGGACAATCAGATTCAATGGGGCCTTCCTGATAAGTTTCTCCTTACTAACAAATGATCTCTATTTCTAGAGGTTGGAACTTTTCTTCATCCTAAGTATCACATTAGTTTTTAAAAAAAATCTTAAATAAACAAATATAAGTATATATGGGAAAACCCGATGTAGAAAATATGAGTGTGTAATCTTGGAGATCAATGTTTTACATAACACAATATTCTTGTAATACTATTTTCATGTTTCTTCCAACATTATCAGGATTAGGAAAATCATTGAATGAATTGGTTCAACAAATAAGTAACCTACTACTCTCTCAAAAAAACACATCATAATGTTAAATTTTATAAAAATCAAAACATTTTAGAAATTCATATTCTTCATAACATCATTACATTATTTTATAAGAGGAGGGATAAGATCCAGGGGCGGAAAGGGAACGAGATGAGAGAAGTTTCTCTCTCTCTCTCTCTCACTAAACCGGTGGTGGATTAGGGTTTTGTGATGAGCATTCTTCCCCTTAGTTGCTTCGACACCCACCGATTTATCAGAATCGGGGCTCCCAGATCTGCGACATCGCATGATTTTGAGGTTCGTACTCTTTATTGCGAGTGTGCGATGGCATCCGGTGGAGACGTGGTACCAACCTCTTCAGTTGAGAAGAGTGTGGTGATGGCATCAGGTCACGAGAATTGTGACCTCGCAGCGACGAACGGAGGAACGACATGGCCTGATGTTATTCGAGCTGTTGACGGTGAGCTCGCAACATCATCCGATGGAATTAAGGCTCTGAGTTCTGTGGTTGTATGGCATGCACCGGCGGTTGCAAATGATTTGGGTTGAGATGGTAGTGACCTAGTGGAGAACATAGGTTTTTTGGCACAGCCTAGATCTATGGGTGGCCCTGGTGTGATGGAGTCGGTGGTAGTAGCTGAGACTGATGGATGTGTTGTTGCAAGACTGGACCAAAATTGTTCTTTCAATGTTGAAATGGTGGTCAATCACCAGATGGCCACATGTGCAGGGGTGGTCGGGGAAGGAACTGGCAACAACAAAATGACCTATGATTTGAAAAACCTAGAGAATCAGATTCAGGAAGGACATGCTCATGTGGAAGGGCCATCTTTGAGTCGTTCCTTTGCTTGTTTCAAAGGTGTACCTGACTCCTCTATCCGAAGAAAGGGAAACATTGTGCACATCAAAGAGGATCCTGAAGCTGTTTCTGAATGAATTAATATGGGTGATTTCTCAATCATTGCTCAATTATTTCTTCCTAAAGGATCTCACCCTTTAAAAATCTATTAACTTAAGAAGCGTATCTCGTCAATTTGGGGCTTTACATCCTGGAAATATGTCTCTCTAGGATGAGGATACATTCATATGCTCTTCCCCATGGAGGAAAAGAAAATTCAAGCTTGGGGATTTGGTTCCATTGCTCTCAAACCTGGGATTGTTCACCTCAGAGAATGGGATAAAAAATTCAATCCATTTGAGGTTCGGAACACCACCACACAAATTTGGGTAAGAGTGTATGGGTTGAATTGGATTCTTTGGCACCCCAAAATTTTGTATGATATTGCTCTGTCAATTGGGATTCCTATCAAAATTGATAAGGAAACAGAAGTGGCTCGATTCGGTTACTATGCCCAGTTTTGTGTTGAGTTTGAATTTGGGATCAACTCTGGATGATAAGGTTATGCTTGCAACTGATGATGACATTATTGAATTGAATATCGTTTATGAAAAAATGCCAAAGTTCTGCAAAGACTATAACATTATAGGTCATGACTCGTCTACCTGTAGGCATTCAACTATTTTCAACTTTTGTGCTTCGCGTGGACATGAAGTAAGCAATTTTCCTAAAACTACCAAAATTACACATGTTCGGAAGCCCGATTGTAATGGTGGTGATGGACGAGCCATTCATGTTGATAAGAAAAAAGCACAAGGAGTTGTTCTTGAGGATGTTGTACATTCTATAGTTGATGAGAAAGGTCATATTTATGACTCTACTTCTGAGAAAAAATCAAAATCATGGGTTGCCATCATTTTTGAAGAGGCGAATTTGAAAAATGTTGATACTCAATATCAAATCAAATGTGCTAATTTGCAGCAACCTCAAATTTCTTCACCTCCTCAATTTTCAGGACAAGTTGATAACTCCAAAGCTGGAAAATAGAATAAAGATTTCACTCAAAAAGAATCTCATCATCCACCTTCAAATGATGGGATGATTGCTTCAAATATCCGAAAGGGTACGAAAAAATTAAAAATTGACTTTCTCATTGATTCTATTCCTGGTCATGCTTCTTCAAAACCCCCTGTGGATAGTGAAGTCTTTCAGCTTTTTTCTTACAAGAAGACAAATGCATCAGTTGTTTTGACTACTGGTAACCCTTCCTTTGGTAAACATATTGATGATGATTCTAAGATGCAGGATACCACTCAGGTCTCTCTTGATGAGACTCAGAAGACCCTTATCCAGACTACTTCAGTTGAGGGGGTTGCTTCTCCTATCAAATACAAAGATCATGAAGACAGCTCTGATTCTGACAGCACCGATGCTGAGACACTTTTAGAAAGGCTACAAGCACTCCCTACTAGTAGAGTAAGATCAAGAGGTCGGGGTCGGGGTCGTGGAAGGGCATAATGGCATGCAATTCAAGAAGAAGAGAGAAAGCTAACTACCAGGTTAATGAAAAAGATAGGTAGATAGTATTTTTCCTTGGGCTTTACCATGTTTCTTGTTATCTTTCTGGATACTCTATTTTGGTTGATTTTTAATTTTAGAGGCACTGCCTCCACCTTTAAAAAAAATTACATTATTTTTTAAGAATTATAAGAGTCTCCTCAATTCCAGCATCCTTATTTCCACTCCTTCAATCCCCTACAAGTAGGTCAAGTATATGAATATTTTATGGTATAAGGACAAACACATATAATTTATTCTACTCTTATTTCACTTTATTCTGTGCTTCCATTAATTTTTTAACCATGTTAAGGTGTTTGGGCTAGAAAACTAAGCACTCTTTCTTTTCGAACATAGTAGATTTGTGTTTATTAACATAAAAAACATTCAACTTATATGAATTATTTATAACTTTTTGTTGTGCTGAAAACAAAACAAGACATCATTTTTCAAGATTTCATGGTTGATCACATCTTTCACAAATAGTTTCAAATGGTTGGAACCTATTTTCAACCTTTTCCCCACCCTTCATAGGTTTTCTCCCAAAAAAATTCTCATATTCCTTTCATTGAGGCTATTCTATCCCCCTAAAACTCTACCCATAATACCCTACGGAATAATAGTAATGTTTTTTTTGAACCAACAAATATTTTTCATGTGTCAAAATGCACCACAATACCACTAGTAACTATAAAAAAAGTATTTTCCTTTGAAACTTTTGTACTGACCAAAATTATAATTATGTTTCTTGGAAACTCTATAGTCTTTCATCCTAAGACACCAATATTTCTATTATTAATCTTATTCTTTCATTTCATTCCATCATTATCGAAACTAGATGTATTGGTAACCATTCTAGATTCATAATGTTGCAAAATAGTTTTAGACTCAAGATTCATTGAGACTTTTAAATTTTCAACATTTTTGGTTCTAGTTACACACATGACTTTCCTAGATAACATTCTTTTAGAAATAACTCTTTATTTATTTTCACCCTTTGAAGGTAAATTTTTTTAAACTTCTCTAGTTTCTCATTTTTAGAAATTTCACCAACCTCTATAATAGTGTTTTGGAAAATGTGTCTCTCAATTTGGACTTAGATAGATTTTATTGTAAAAGTTCCAACTCTTCTAATTTTTCATTAATTTTCATTTCTATATTCTCATAAAGATTATTCTCTTCCTTAAGTTATTTTTTCAAGTCATTAATCTCTTACAACATCTTTTTATTCTATTTTGAAAAAATTTATTAAATTTTTGAGGAACCTTTATCTTCCTACTTCTTATTTTTTCTTTTAAAGTTGTATGATCATTCTCAAAAATTCGTTCAACTATTCTTTCAAATTCATTTGATGTTGAGTTTATTCTCCATCAGAATTTGGGCATTTAGAGTCTTCACCATTAATTGATTCAATAAATTTATTTTCACTAGCATGTTTAATATATTTTTCGTATTTATCTTAACTTTATTCTTCTTCTTCATAACAACTACTTTCACTACTAAATGTACATTCCTTATTAACTATTGAAAGAAAATTTTTTTCTTCACCATCATTTGTAACCTCCTTAGAAACATATTTCTTAGACAAAAAAAATCTTCTTTTTGTTTTGGATAACTTCTTATCTTCCCTCTGGGAATTTAATTTTTCTTTATCACCATTTTTCTTCAAATATCTTCTTGGTCTTCATTCTTCTACTTCACTTTTTTATCCATCACTTTCATCTTTATTACCTATTAGTGGAAAATTGGAATCAAAATACCAAATGGATCCACATTCAAAGCATTTTAGGGCATTTATCCTTTTGTATTTTCATGTACATATTTTCACATTTTTATAAAACATTGATAATATTATATACATATTTTTAAATATCCAATTTTCGAATCAGAATCACTTGTTTCATATTCTTCAATAATCTTATTTTATATTTATCTCTCGATATCCTTGAAAGAAATTTCTCTATCAACATGTTTTTTTCTTTCATAGCATTCTCCATTCTCATTGCATATTAAATGAGAGTGTTGTGGAAATCATCTAGAGACAATGTTTCTAGATCTCTATCTTCTAATGAAGAAACCATTGCATCAAACTTATCAGTAAGAATTCTCAAGATATTTTCTGCAATAGTACAATCTTATAAATTTTCACCAAAACATCTAATAGTGCTCAAAATGTTATTTACCTAGGTAAGGAAGTCATAAACTTATTAATGTTCACCCATATTGTGGCCTTTATACTTCAATCACCATATTTGTAACTTTACCTTTGTAACATCCCGGTTCTGGAAGCCACCCAGAGGTGCCCAGTACCCAGTTGGTCACATAGCCTCAAGCGCATTTCCCCAAACACCTGAGCCTACCGACTAGCAGTGAAGGCCTTGGGTGTGATAGTGGGGAAAATATGTCCTTATTGGCAGAGTACAGAGTGGAAGTAAATAAACATGCAATAGCGGAAGCAGTAAATAACCAACAATAATAAACAGCGGAAAACTAAATCAGCAAACAATTAGAGAACATATGTATATATATGAAATGATGCATGATACATATATAGGAAAGCATCCAAACAAGTTCCAATGCTAAAAAATACAATAGTACCAAAACAAGTACAAAAGAAAGTAAACATCTCCTCAGCATCGCAAGCCGAAGCTTGGTCCCATTCCCTCCTTCTCGAAGAAATCAAGTACCAGACGTTGAAGGGTGTTATCCCTTATCTATACCAGCAACAACATAGTCTATTTGGGCCCAGAATCATGACCCAAACAGGGTGTGAGACTAAATTCCAGTAGGCAACCACCTGAGGATCTGTGCCTAAAAGTCAGTGAGTATATGGCAGGTAATAGTGCAGTAAGTAGTAGTAGTAAACAGTAAACAATAGGTAGTAATCAATAAGAAGTAAATAGGATGATATAAAATAGTGATCAATCCACATAACAACAAGTAGCAGTGAAGAAACTTCTAACACAAACAAGAAACACTCAGGGAAGTACTCGCAGCCATCCCCTCTGGTCTGTCCAAAAAGTACCACAACCCTCTGGGCAGTGCACTCAGCCTAACCCCTCTGGTTTGGTCATACGAATTTATGAGACTCTCTAGGGAAGCTCACTTGGTCAATTCCCCTTATAGTCTAGGGTAGTTAGGGACTCTTTGAGGGAGATCACATGGTCTAAACCTCTTGTCCCCACGGTCTAGAGACTCTCTGAGTAATCTCACTCGGTCAATACTCCTATAGCCTCAGGTATACCATAGTCTCTTTGAGGAAGATCACTCGGTCAATTCCTCCTCTATCCTGGGAAGGTTTTAAAGACATTCAAACCAGGTAAAGACTCTCTGAGGAAGCTCACTCGGTCTACCCTCCTGTAGTCTATAATAACTAAGACTCTCTGGTAAGCTCCCTCAGTCTATCCCATTTAGTCTATAATGTCCAAGACTCTCTGAGGAAGCTCACTCGGTCTATCCCCGTATAGTCTATAATATCTAAGACTCTCTAGGAATCTCACTCGTTCTATCCCTTATAGTCTATAGCATCGGGTTCTCACGGTCTCGTTCCAGGCAGTGCATATTAATGCTATAAGGATAGAGTACACCTATAGAGATACTTGGCTAACCAAAGTACACCTATAGAGATACTTAGCTAAACAGTCTATAGGCAACAAGCATGTTAACAACATCATTACATCCTATGATCACAAGGCATGGAAACTGGTACAACGGCCAAAGGCTAAAGAGACCTAAAGGTTGAAACAAGAACGAAGCATGGGAAAAACATCCAAGCTTGACAGTTATCCTAAAACATGATCAATTTACCTCTACATAAGCATGAAAGAAAGGCATGAATAACAACAAGGGAAAAAAGGTAAACATGCAATACCCTGTTCACAGGTATTGGTGGAATTTACACATAGAACTCAAAGACATCGAAAGGTAAGGCACAAACCACCTACCTAGATCCTAGGAGATCGATATACATTGACCACATGGTGTGATTCTCCTTAGAACGACGTCGATCTACAAAAATGCACAAAATGATCAACCCACGATAACTTAAGAAAGAGGAGGAATTGAAAAACAAGGCTCTAGGAGAAGGAATAACTCACCATTGTGGTTCCAACGCAATAAACGTCGGTCGATTCAGAGAACGGATGGAGGCATAGGGGCTCGGAGAAGATTTGCGGCTGTACAGGTCACTCTCGGTCGATGGCGCTGGAGAAGAAGACAGTTCTATCCCTTAGGCACGACCCCCGTCCGTTTAATGAAAAAAAAAATACAGGGCGTGTACTTCTTGAGTACAGGGCGTGTACTCTACTTTTCTGTACTCTGCTTTAAGCGGCCTCCACCTCACCCCTACACACCATGTGTATGGCCCAGACATGGCCATCACATGGCCTGGCACGCAAGGGAGTACACGACGTGTACTTATAAAGTTCACGGTGTGTACTTCAAAATTTTTATGGAACTCATCTTTTCCGAAAAACTCTAGAAAAAGGAAAGATATTCATGAAACAAAGATCTGGGTTCTTACAAACATCCCCCCTTAAAGAAATTTGTCCCCGAATTTCCCTAGTGAGGTGTAGAATAAGAAACCTTGAACAGCTCTGGACACTAGGATCGTACATCGGCGTCCCTCTCCCAAGTCTTTTCCTACACTCGCCTGTGCTCCCATAGCACCCGTACTAGAGGAACAGACCATCCATGGAGAACCTTCGTATTGCAATCGGCAATCCATATGGGATGCTCCTCAAATGATGCATCTACTTCAGGCTCAACCTCTTCGGGTTGAAAGACATGAGATGGGTCTGAAAAGTAATGTCAGAGATAAGAAACATGGAAGACGTCGTGCATAGCCCGGTACCTCTGAGGTAACTGCAGCTGATAGGCAACCGGCCCAACTCTCTCCAACACCTCAAACGGACCGACATACCGTGGTCAAAGCATACACTGCCTCTGAATCCTCTTGTGTCCCAACCTCGGTGCGACACGCAGGAAAACTAGATCCCCGCCCTCGAACTCCAGAGGTCATCTCTGTTGATCAGCATAAGACTTCTTCCGAGACTGTGCTGTAGACATCCTCTTCCGAATCAACTCTATCTGCTCTGAGGTCTCCTGAACAAGATGAGGTCCTAGAAAATATGCCTCTCCTGCCTCCATCCAGCATAAGGGTGATCGGTATGGCCTACCCTACAAAGCCTCATAAGATGTCATCTGAATAGTCTCCTTAGAACTGTAGTTATAGGCAAACTCCATAAGATGTATATGCTTTTACCAAGAACCGCCAAAGTCTAGAATTCAAGCTTGGAGTGTATCCTCAAAAACCTAAATCATATGCTCATACTGGCCATCAGTCTAGGGATGGTATGTTGTACTCAAAAGTACCTGTGTACCCAAAGCCTTCTGAAGTCCCTGCCAAAACCGAGAAGTAAAGCGTGCATCCCTGTCTAATATAATGGAGTGTGGAACTCCATGTAGACGTAAAATCTCTCGGATGTACAACCGTCCCAACTCATCAACACAGAAGGTCTCCTTGATCGGAAAGAAGTGATAAACCTTTGTAAGCCTTTCAACAACAACCCAAACAGAATCACTACCTTCAGGTGACCACGGAAACTCTGTCATGAAGTCCATCGCGACATCGTTCCACTTCCACTTGGGAATGGTTAACTGCTGTAAAATCCCTGTTGGTCGCTAATTCTATAATTTCACCTACTGATAAGTAGAACATATCATGACAAAACCAACAACATCTCTCTTAATACCTGGCCACCAGTACTGGATGTTTAGATCATGATACATCTTGGGGATTCCAGGATGAACTTCCCAAACAAAGGAATGAAAATCCCTCCTCAGCTCCTCACGTATGTCTGGTGGCACCCATACGCATCCCTAGAAAGGCAAGATCTCATCCTCACCCATTGTCCATCCAGGAAGAGGGTCATCTCCTGAAACAATCTCCCAAAAGACTAATCCCTCTGAATTTGATAGCTGCCTCATCCGCACTTGGTCAAGAAGAGTATAGGTAACAACCACAGAAGAAAGAAAAGTATGTCCCTATCTGTCGTGAACCACCAAGTGCATCTCAAAGAATAGATCCATAAGATGCCACTCAATACTAGCCTCCTGAATTTCTTAAATATGTGTTCTTCTTCTCAATGCATCAGCCACTACGTTGCCCTTTTCTGGCGTATAGGCGAGCTCGAAGTCGAAATACTGAAGATACTCGACCCACCTGCGCTGTCTCAGATTCAGATCACGCTGAGTAAAGATATACTTGAGACTCTTGTGGTTGGTGAAAAAAATAAATTGCTCTCCCAGAAGGTAGTTTCTCCAATACTGTAAGGCATGAACAATAGCTGCCAACTCCAGATCGTGTGTCGGGTAGTTCCTCTCATGTGGCCTCAACTGCCGATACCTGTAAGCAACAACCCCATCTCCCTGAATAAGCACAACACCCAACCCGATACCTGAAGCATCACAATAAACAGTATATCCCCTGCACGACTTTGGCAAGACCAGTATTGGTGCAGACGTCAACCTCCCCTTCTGCTCCAGAAAGGCTAATTCACAAGAATCTGACCATAAAAACTTCACCCCCTTCTTGGTCAGAAATCTCAGTGGTGCTGCTAGATGTGAAAAGTCTTGTATGAAACGCTTGTAGTATCTAGCTAGCCCTAGAAAACTCCGCACCTCAAAGACATTCTTCGGCAACTCCTAGGAAACTACAACTCTCACTTTCTCGGGGTCCACTGATACTTCTATCTCTGAGATGACATGACCCAAGAAGTGAATCTGATCCATCCAAAAGTGGCATTTGGAGAGCTGAGCATATAATTAATGCTCTCTCAGTGTACCCGAAACTATCTCAATATGGGTAGCACGGTTGTGTCGATTGTGAGAGTACACCAATATGTTGTCCACGAAAACCACCACAAAGGAATCTAAGTACGGATGGGATACTCGGTTAATCAGTGCCATAAAAACTGCTGGCACGTTCGTGAGACCGAACGGCATGATTTTATACTCGTATAGACCATACCTGCTCCGGAAGGCTGTAAGAGGTATATATGATGGTCTAATGTGCAACTGATGATAACCAAACCTCAAATCAATCTTTGAGAACACCCGGTCTCCTTGAAGATGATCAAAAACGTCATCGATCCTCGGCAAGGGATATCGGTTCTTGACCGTCAACTGGTCCAGCTTCCGATAATCCACAAAAATCCTAAGGGTGTCGTTTGCCTTCTTCGCAAACCAGATAGGTGAACCCAATGGAGAAGTACTGGGTCGGATAAAACCATTTTCCTGTAACTCCTCTAACTGCTTCTTGATCACCTGCAGCCCAGGTGTAGCAATCCTATAATGAGGAATGGACACTGGTGCCGCTCCTGGAATGAGCTCAATCAAGAATTCTACCTCACACTCCAGAGAAAAACCCGAAAAGTCCTCTGGAAAGATATACCTGAAACGATCCACCACTGGAGGAAAGTCTAATTGTGAAGTCCCCTTGTCATCTAGATAAATACTGGAAATCTGTGTTGTAACTCCTCCTAGACCATGATTCTTTAGTCTATATCTACCTGCATGGACATACCACTCGCCTCTATGAAGAAAATACATGCACACTGTTGATACAAAACTCACCCTACAGTGATAGCAATCGACGACTTCCTAGAAAGCAACCAACCAATCCATATCGAGAATGACATCATAGCCTTTCATCTCTAGGAATAGAGGTCCCATAAGATGTGACACCCTGCAACCTCAAAAGGGAAATCTCTGCACTGATGTACGCTATATGTTATCATTCGTAACGGAATGTCAAGGGTCAACATGTCAGCAGATGAAAAGATACAGAGCCCAAGGCTCTCCACAATAGCAACAGAGATAAAACTATGAGAAGCACGAGTATCGAAAAGTGCTGAAGATAAAACTCAGGCTACTAGGATAGTACCTCGAACTGTAGAAGGGTCAGGATCCTACTCGTGGTAGGTCTGCTCCATGGAGAAAGTTTTTCATGTACCGCGGCCATGTGCCCCTGGCTGACCACTTTGAGCTGATCCACTCCGTTGTTACTGGTGACATGGTGACTGACCACCATAGTCGCAACCTCCACCTCATCCCAAACGGCTATAAGAGCTCCAGTTCCCAGACTGGTTAAAACTGGTGAAGCATCTCCTGTACTCAGGGTCATAGAAGAACCCATACCACTAGCTGAAAGTGAGAAGATATGACAGAAGCACTGAATATGGCCCATCATACCGCAAGATCGGCACTCTATCGGGTCTCGCTGGCACTGGGGCCTGGTATGACCAATTCTACCGCACTAGTAGCATACAACCTGGTTTCCAGAAGATACATCCCGCCTACTCTGATCTCCTTGAGAAGACTCTCTGCGACGCTTCCTACTATCTGTTAAAGGAACACTAGCTCTGGATGTCAAACCGCCCTGGCTCACTACTCCAGAATCTCTCAGATTGCGCTTGGTGATCATCACTTGGTTGATGATAGAGGATATCGAAGTCAACCTGAAGATATTCACCTGGTAATGGATCTCCTGCCTGAGACCGTCCTCGAACTTCTTAGTAAGGAACAACTAATCACCTGCTGGGATCGGAGTAAAGCGCCGGAGCTCTGAAAAGCGAGATGAGTACTCCATAACAGAAATAGTACCCTGCTGTAGACTTATAAACTCTCGGGCTCAGCCGGCCCTCAAGGTCTCTGGGTAAAAGTATTCATAGAAGGTGCACCAAAACTCATCCCAAGACATACTATTCTGTCACCCTGACTGCGAGATCACCTCCCACCACCTCTTGGCGGTGTCTTTGAGAATATAAATAGCCAACTTTACCCTTTTCTCTGGGGGTATCTCTGGATGCTCAAAGATCGTCAACGTAGCCTCTAACCACGACTCTACAGCCTGGGTTCCTCCATACCATGAGAAAGTAGGAGGATGTTTCTGCTGGAAAACCCATGTTAACTCAGCCATCGACAGGGCAGGAGGCAGCGCTCCCTGAAAGGTCTGCATCATCCTCAGGAAGTCCTCCCTGAACTGTGCATCGGTGCCTGTGACGGGTATGACTGCTGGTGCCAAGGATGGCACAGTAGGAGGATCTATAGGAGGTCCCTGATCGGCCATATCCAGTGTCTGATCACCTTTTGGAAACTGACGTACAACCGAAGGACGTCTCGGAGGCATATATCTGAAAAGGTCAAAAGCACACCTTAGATCAAGATTATCAAAGACTGAGAACACAATAGTTCAAAATGGGAACAGGAGGAGGAAACATTCAAGTTTACAAAACACGACAACATGGCGTGCATAAAAACTACACGGTATGTTCTCTTAAACCAAAGACATGGGCGTGTACTCCTGCTACCTCTGGTCGTGTAACACCCAAAACTATACAGCGTGTTGTCCCCACACACGGCGTGTACTTGAACTCTATTCCCCTGCCCGAGTCTCTTTACACGACTAACCCACACGGTCTTCTTAAACTGAGACTACATGGCGTGTTCCCCATGGACATGGCGTATTGTAGACATGGTTTCTATGACCCATGTAGCTAGTTACACGGACGGCTACACGGCTGACCCTTACACAGCGTGTATAAGAGAAGATAACACCGACACGTGGTGTTCGTGACACGGCTCGGTACCTGGTACAAGACTACATGGCGTGTTATTTACCAACACGAAGTGTTCTACTCGATCTTCCTCGGACCGTATTGTTAGTGATACGGTTGGGTACATGGCTCTATACTACACGGCGTGCACCAACCGTACACGGCGTGTTCCTAAAGACATTTCCTCAACTCTATGTTCCTGCTCACATAGTCAGTGACACGGTCTGAAACTACACACCATGTAGTCATAAAGTACACATCATGTATTCTGGGTTTCTCTGGGCAGTAGCTTAGAAAATGCACCGAAGCCCAAAAAACACAGAAAACCAGGCATGAAGGTTCCAAATTCCAATCCATGAGGGCCCATACTCCCTGCAAATCAAAGCTTCACATCCAATACAGTCATATATAAAGAAAAACAGGTCAATGATTCACCAATTTTCGATTCAAGAGGGCCTATAACACCTAAAGAACCAAAATTTGGTGTACATTTAATCACATAAAATACAGACAGTCCTCTATCAAACAGCATAGATTCTATCAAGACATCCATCACAACAGCATGCATAATTTACACAAAGTCTATCACAACAACATGCAATCGATAATGCACCCTAGATGGCATGGCAAGAATGCATGGCATGTGATTTATAACAAGTACCTATATGATTCATGAGATGGAATTCCCTCATCTCATCGGGTTGCGACGAAAATAGAACCATAATAGCAACAACAATAACAACACAAGTCATGTGAATCACTCTAGGGGAAATCATATCAACCGTAAAATCTCAAAACCAGAAAACTGCAATAAACGATGTAGTATGGCTTTTCCCTATACACAGGTTGGCTACTCCCGGGCGCAGCTTACTACCAAGTACTGAATCCTTCCTATCCCTGGATAAAGGCACCAAACAGTAAATCAGGAGAAAATAATTCATCTGATACCACTTTGTAACATCCCGGTTCCTAAATCCACCCAGAGGTGCCCCGTACCCGGTTGGTCACATGGCCTCAAGCGCATTTCTCCAAACACTAGAGGTTGTTGACTAGTAGCGAGGGTCTTGGGTATGATAGTGGGGAAAAAATGCCCTCATTGGCAGAGTACAGAGTGGATGTAAATAAACATGCAATAGAGGAAGCAGTAAATAACCAACAATAATAAACAGTGGAAAACTTAATCAGCAAACAATTGGAGCACATATGTATATATATGAAATGATGAATGATATATATCTATGAAAGTAGCCACAAAAGTCACAATGCTTAAAAATACCATAGTACCAAAACAAGTACAAAATAAAGTAAACAGCTCCTTAGCATCGTACGCCAAAGCTTGGTCCCATGCTCTCCTTCTCCAAGCAATCAAGTACCAGATGTCGAAGGGTGCTTTTCCTTATCTATACCTACAAAAACATAGTATTTTTGGCCCAAAATAATGACCCAAACATGGTGTGAGACTAAATCCCAGTAGACAACCACCCGAAGATCTGTGCCAAATAGTCAGTGAGTATATGGTAGGTAATAGTGTAGTAAGCAGTAGCAGTAAATAGTAAACAGTAGTCAGTAATCAGTAAGCACTAAACATGATGATATGCAACAATGATCAATCCACAGAACAACAAGTAGATGTGAATCAATAGCTAACACAAACAGGAAACCCTCTGGGAAGTATCCGCAGCCATCCCCTCTGGTCTGTCCAAAAAGTACCACAACTCTCTCAGCAGTACACTCAGCCTAACCCATCTGTTTTGGTCATACGAATTTATAAGACTCTCTGGGGAAGCTCACTCGGTCAATTCCCATTATATTCTAGGGTAGTCAGGGACTCTCTGAGGGAGATCATGCGGTCTAACCCTCTTGGCCCCAAGTTCTAGAGACTCTTTGAGGAAGCTCACTCAGTAAATCCTCCTATAGCCTTAGGTATACCACAGACTCTCTGAGGAAGCTCACTCAGTCAATTCCTCCTCTATACTAGGAAGGTTTTAAAGACATTCAAACAATATAAAGACTCTCTGAGGAAGCTCACTCAGTCTACCCTCCTGTAGTATATAATAACTAAGACTCTCTGGGAAGATCACATGGTCTATCCCCTGTAGTCTATAATGTCCAATACTCTTTTAGGACGCTCAATCGGTCTATCCCCGTATAGTCTATAATATCTAAGACCCTCTAAGAAGCTCACTCGGTCTATACCTTATAGTCTATAGCATCAGGTTTTCATGGTCTCGTGCCAGTCAGTGCATATTAATGCTATAATGCCAGAGTACGCCTATAGAGCTCCTTGTCTAAACAAATTACACCTATAGAGCTACATGGATAAAAAGTCTATAGGAAACAAGAATATTGACAACATCATTCTGTCATACAATCACAAGGCACAGAAACTGGTGCAATAGAAAAAGGTTAAAGATACCTAAAGTTTGAAACAAGAAAAAAGCATGGGAAAAACATCCAAGCACAAAAATTATCTAAAAACATGATCAATTTACCTCTACCCAAGCATGCAAGAAATTCAGTAATAACCACAGGGGAAAAAAGGTAAACATGCAATGCCCCGTTCACGGGTATTGGTGGAATTTGTACATAAAACTCAAAGACATCTAAAGGTAAGGCACAAACCACCTACCTTGATTCTAGTAGATCGATATAATTTGACCACATGGCTTGATTATCCTTATAATGGAGTAGATCTACAAAAAAACACAAAATTCTCAACCCACGATAACTTAAGAAAGAAGAGGAATTGGAAAACAAGGCTCTAAGAGAAGGAATAACTCACTGCCGTCATTCCAATGCAATCAACGGCGGTTGATTTTGAGAATAGACGGAGGCTCGGGGTCTCGAAGAAGATTGAAGGTCGTACTGGTCACTCTCGGTCGAAGGAGCTAGAGAAGAAGACTGTTATGTCACTTAGGCGTGACCTCAGTCCATTTAATTAAAAAAAAAGAAAATACACGACGTGTACTTCTTGAGTACACGTTGTGTACTCTACTTTTCTGTACTCAACTTTATGCGGCCTCCACTTCACCCCTACACACCGGGTGTGTGGCCAGAACATGGCAAACACAGGGCCTGGCGTGGAAAGAGAGTAGATGGTGTGTACTTAGAAAGTACATGGCGTGTACTTCAAAATTTTCCAGGAACTCCTCTTTTCTCAAAAACTCCAGAAAAAGGAAAGACATACCTGAAACGAAGATCCAGGCTCTTAAAAACTACTTCACTTCTTCATTTCATTTATAATTTATTTATAGCTTATCTCAGATTCCTTTGGAAATTGAAACTCCTTTTACTGTTAGAAACTCACTTTTAGAAAGTGATGAGAGTAAATCATTCTTGGCACTTCATTCATTCTCTTGATTTTTCTTATCTGATATTGTGAGTAGAGCATTCTCAAAACGATGAGAGAAACCATCTTTAATAGATATTCAAAAATCGCACCCAATATACATAAGAAATGGGAGAATTATTCTTTTCAAGATATTATAATTACTTTCATTTAACATCATAATCCCTTTAATATTTACAGAGCTCAAATTATCCATAACAACTTCTTCATCAAATGCTTCAAAAAAGAATGGGTGAAAGGAACCTTTATCTCTGAAAACAATTTTAACATCCTAGTCAATCTATTATATCACTGGGCGGGGGAGGGCTTGATCCATGATACTCTTTTTCTTTTATTTTTCTTTTCAATTGAAATAACCTTCGCCTCCTCTTAAAGATTCAATTGCCTGCTGAAAACAATCCAATCCACACATCCATAGGAGCACTAAGATTTAAAAGTTTAACTATTCAATAAGAATAAGTATGTCCATTGTATGGTTTGTAAGTGATCCAATACCATAAAATCCACTATAAGACAATCCTTTCATTATAATAGGTAGGATATACCCTTACACCCGTGTAGCACTATGAAACAATCCCACTAGTGGGTGTGCACCCTCTTAAAACAAATAGAGAAATATAATAGTTATGTAACAACTCATGTACCCTGCGCTTCTTCTAAATTAAACAAATTTATTAAATTGAAAACAATTCTTCAATTTATTAACTAGAAGAAAGTTAATAGCCTCATGGAAATTGTTAATAAAAACTCAGTCCAATTTTCTGGTGTCCGATTTTTCAAGTCTGATTCCTCTAATTATGATAATCCCGGATTTAGTTTCTTTCTGAATGTTATAGTAATTAATCAGCACCACTTCAATACCTATGTACAATAAAAATTAGTACTATTCTTCTTCCTCAGTCAAATATCTCAATACCAAAGGATAAAACGTTGTCTATGTTTGATTGAGACAAATCAGAAACCCTTCTTCCTCTGTATGTAAATTCTAAGTATTGTAAAACTCAATACTGAAATGTTGATGTTGATTAATCCATATTAATATGATGATCATCCGAATATAAATGACAAAATGAATATGATGATCCTATAAGTAGAATTAATCCTAAATGCGATGATTAGCTAAATGAAACATTATGATCTTGTCTCTTGTCCCATGTATTCTTCCCATCGAAATGACTTCAAAACAAATGAAAATGGTTCGACATTCTCTCCCTAAAAACTCAAAGATTATCTCTCAACTATGTTGAATAGTACTACATCATCAGTCAAGTAAAATTTACTTGTTTCCTTTTATATGTGACCTTCGAGGGTTATTGTAGGAACCCCAAAAACTATTCCCCCTCACACAAATTCACCTAAAATGAAATTTCTTGTGAAATCTCGAGATGCATTTTGACTTTGTAAAATCTTCATCATTTTTTATGACACATATAAAATATTCACCTATTCTTCTCCAAAATCTCATTTCAATTGCTGAAGCTAATTTCAATTAATGAGACCAATTTCCATTGTAGTGAATGATCATTCATTTGAATTTCGAGCCCCCCCCCCCTTTATAGAACATCTAGAAAACACATTGATCTTTGATATTGACCCAAATTAAATAAAATATATCTTCTTCACCTTTCCTCTTGACCCAGTAGAAACACCACTTAAAGGGATAGACAATGAAAATTTACTCTTCAGCCAATTAATGATGACATTTGAAAACAGACCATAATAAAATCATTTTTTGATACCATCATTTTTTTAGGGTACGATCATTTCTAGATACAATCACATATGGGTATGATCTTTTTTTGGTATGATCTATTCAGGATACAATCTTTTCTGGGTATGATATTTTCAGGATACGAAAAGTTTTTATATCATCCGGTGGAAAACCCAAACGCTTCAGTAACTTGGTTCCTTCATTTCAATCAACACAACCTTTTCAATCAATACCACCTTTTCAATCAATTCCACCTTTTCAATCAATACCACCTTCTCAATCAATAAATCCTTTTTAGTCAATATCACTTTTTCAATCAATATCCCCTTTTCAATCAATATCAGTTTTTTAATCAATCTAGGTAAGATTATCTTGATGCTGATATTTTAGTATGTGGTTAATGGAAAACCAAATGCTATAGTAAATATGCACCACAATTTCAATCATAACCACTATTTCAATTGGTACCACTATTCCAATATTCACCGTTATTTAAAAAACATCACTTTTTAAAATAGCAACGCCTTTAAAACCAATATTAACTTTTAAAATAGCACCACCTTTTAAAACATCATAACCTTTTAAAATAGCATCACCATCCCTTAAACTCCCCCTTTCTTCCATGAGGATGGAATCAAAAGTTCTCAATTAAACATATTATTTATATGAAACACAAATCCATAAAGAATCATTTTAAATAAAAAGTAAAAGTTACACTGACCCCGATTCTCCCAAAAACAAAAACTTATCTCTTATAGTATTCATATTGAATCTGAAAACCATTTACATCATGTAAGATACATTCAATTCCTTTCTAGACCAAAGTTGAGTCCAATCAAAAACACTTCTTTAAATAGGTTCTCCACATTACAGTGGAATTTTTAAAGTGAGTCTACTTCTTTTGAAAATATATTCTTATTCTTTCCAAAACATGAGTCTAGTTTTTTTACAAAACAAACCTCAATACAATTTTTTCAATGAAAAAGGGATTCATAATTCCTTTATTTTTCCCAAAAAAATATATCACCCACAAACTTATTTTTAATTATGATGGAAATTAAATCTGATTCATCTTTCCCAACATACTTTTTTCTTCATCATATGGATCGGTTAACAAAATATAAAACCAATATACTACTTAATCCTATCAAGATATTTTTTATATATCTATTAAAAGGTATTATATACATCTCATTGAAATATATATGATCATAACCAGGCATGTGATTCAAATAAGGCAAATTGAGACAAACTTACATTACCGATTTGGTAACTTTTGAGACATAAACCCCATGAGAAAAATATAATTGAATGGAGAAGTGAATAAATATAAATTTTGTTATAATAATAATAGAATAAATCATTTTTAATTATACACACCCAAAATAATGAGTTGTTTATAAGACGTTATCTCAATGAAATAAAAAAGTGAGATGAAATTCCCTTACCTTAAGTCTTGACTTAATTTGTACATGTTCAAACCTTGTGTATAATAAATATATATTTATTATAAATCTACCACATAAGAATATTATTGTATAAAATACCATATAATATTCATTTGTGACTTTATATTACCCAATTATTAATAATTTCATGTTAATGTAATGTTTTGAGTAATAATAGTATTGATTATCATGCGTGTTTTGACTTGTTATTATTAATACTCTTAAATAGATCATTATTTACTTATTAACAAAATATCAAACATGATTTATATAAAATATATATTATGGATACAAATATTTATAGAAATATATAATTTAATATAAATATTAAATGGAATACATCATTCATAGAGACGTTAGGATGTACGTACACATTAATAATGCTTTCGTTTTATTGTCGTATTGAAAGAGATAAATTAAATGAAATATATATATATAATATCATTACATTAGAATTATTATATATATATAATATATGTTTACTTAACACATATGTTTTATATTTCGTGTAAATTGTGTACAAATCACATCTCTTTGAGGAGGTAATAGTCCACACTTCCACAAACAAACTTATCACATTTTCACAAAATGGAATAAATGAAGGTATAAATTATATAATAACTAAATAATTAAAATAAATCATAAATATCATATATAAATTATAAAAAAATATATTTCATCATAATTCTCAACTATGAGTGGGGGTAAATTAAAAACAAACAACATTATTTTCTGAGGTAGTAGTTCACCGTACACAAAAATGGTATGTTCACTAACAATTATATTTATGTGTGTGTGGGAGAAAGTACAATAAATAGAATAAAAAAATATAATAATATTATAGAAACTTATTTTATTATATAAGTATGGAATATGAAGAGTTTAGGTGATGGAGGATGAAAATAAAAGAAGGGTTCTTGAGGAATGATGTTACATATTCTTTTAGGTAACTTCTTTTTCTTACACAAAAGGGATTCCTTGGATGAATTTATGCCCAAAGAGAAGATTCAATAAGAAAATGAGGGATTTTTTTACCTTATTTTATCGTATTTTAGGTGAGTTAATGGGGTTTAGAGGTGTGAATTAGTGGGAGAGTTTAGTGACTTTTAGATTAGAGGAGTTCCATTCTTGTAAATTTTTGGAAAAATAATTTCACCAACATGTTTTCTATGAAAAGTGAATATAATATTGAAAAATATTAGATACAATGGAGGATATGGGAGAAATAGTTCCATAAAATGGATTTCAGGCATGTTTTTAAGTCGTTTTGGGTTTTTAGGTTAAGGTTTAGTCTTTTATTAAGATAATTTTCTCTCTAATCATTGTAATTAATTTAAATTACTTCCACTAAGGTTTTTATTAATAAAATAAATATTCCATATTTAATATTATTAATTAATATTCTTCCAAATATGGAATATATTTCTTCAAATTCAAATCACATAATGTCTAAAAATTAATTTAAATTTAATCCTGCACAGAGGATGACAAAGAGTGTTTTCAGAGTAAAAATGTTCAAAAGATAGAAATATTATATATTCAATTTAAAATTGAAATTTATTTCAATGACCTAAATTGTATTAATTTCTTTATATTAAATATAATTAAACATTAAAAACAAGTATAAATATAATTTAACCTCATACATAAATTACATGAAAAAGAAATTTTGAATAAAAATTCAGTATTTTTCACTATTCATCAAAAATAAAGCCTCATATAAAAATACCAAAAATTCACCCTCATATAATTTTTATGTTTTCTATTTCAAAAATAATATTTATTTTGACATATAATATTTTAAAAGTTCAAAAATTTCTATTTAAAATAGGTTTTCTATTAAAATATAGCAAAAATACTTTTCTAAATATATAGGTTATTATGCTTAATATTAGGTTTGTCCTTATATTATGCCTATAAAATATATTTAATGAATGTGAAAAATATTTTATTTTATATTTAAAATTTAAAATTAATTAATAACCTTTACAAATAGTAATTAATTTTTTTATTAGGATAAAATTCCCATGTGATCATAAAAGTAGTTTTTATAAAAACATTCCCTTTATATTCAATCAGTTCTTTTATTCATTTCTAATTAATTTTTATGTGATGAATTTTACGAATTATATTTATAATTTATTATATCCAATTCATAACCTCATTGTTAATGGATCATTTTTATCTTATTATATTAAAAAATAATATTTTTAATAATATATTATTGTTATGTAAACCTCAGTCTTGCATGTTTTTCAAGCCATCAATGAAAGTTAGTCTTCTCTATAACATTAGTTGACCTCATTGTTACGTGTAGAGAAATCAAAAAATTATATTCTGTCTAGTGCATGATTAATTTGATGTTGCATATAATGAAATCCAAATTTGTTTCTTTAATATAAAAAACTATTTTTAGTGTTTCATGAAATAAAAAATATCGAAAAGATAAAATTAATTTGAAAGAAATATTTCACAAAATCTCAGGGCGTTATAGCATAAGTAGGTAATTATAGTTAAAAATAATATGATAAGCACTTAAAAATGACCTTAACAATTAATATTATCTATTGGATGACGGTTGTTAAGAAATTCACAACCAATTTGCGACAATATGGAATTTTTGTTCCTATTTATTTTATTTTATTATTTATAATATTTATGTGAAAGTTAATGTCAAAAATTCCACTTTCCACATTTTAATATATATAATATTTTAATAAAAGGACATAAAAATATTAATTTATAAATTTATATTTTAAATAAAAATTATTATTATAGTCATAGTAATTTGTCTATATTTTTTTGTGATGAAAAAATTACTTTAAATGTTTACATAACAGTAACATGGTATTTATTCAATAAATATAAAAATTAAATAAAATATTCAAAAGTTATTAAAAGTAGTATAATTTGAGTGAGTTATAGTTTCGCTCAAATGTTTTTGGTAATTATAATATATATGGTTGTTTTTAAAGTCTTATATTTTTATTACATATTTTTTCGTGATGTTTTTATAGTCAAATTAGAAGAATAGATTCCAAAATCATATTAAGGATATTTTTTATAAAATAATAATTTATCAAATATTTTAAAAATACAAAAAATTATATCTTAATAAAATTTAATGGTATATTTTTTTAAATATCAACCAAGGTATATTTAAGGGTCACATATCTTTTATAAAAACATTCTTGACCCAAAAACATAAAATAATTGTCATCATAATAATTATCAAAAGAGTTAACAGGGGTTAAAATGAAAATATACAGGTGAAAACATAGTCTAAACTTTTATAAATTAAATTGGATAACATGATTTAAAAAATTTCACATCTTATATTCAATAGGTATAATTTTTTTTCATTTTTCATTGAAATTTAATTTATATTAATTTCGTACTTTCAATAATTCTAAGAGTTCTCCTCTCCCCTCTAATAAAAGAGCACCTCCGCTCATCTTTTCGTCAAAATTCATAACCATCTTGTTTAAAAAAATTAATTCCCAAATCACTTTATTTCTTCCCTAACCATTTCTTAGAGACATTGTTTTGATCATAATAATATCATAGGATATATTTTGGTGGAAACTATAAGTGGTTGTTTGAAAAAGAGGTATAGTTCTTTGTTAAGTGTTTTCTTTATATATCATCATCAGTCTTCTTCAAATATTTTTAAACCATTATGATATAATAACATAAGTATATACCATATAATTATATATCTTTACAATAATGGTATAACCTATATTAGTCTCCCTCTTCAATCAAATGGTAAACAAAAACATCAATCTTATGTACGGATGAGAACCGCCACACAAACTGATGTAATTTTTTTCTATCACCACCTCTCATAGATATTTATAAGGATGTATTTAATATATATATATATATGATATCCAGGACATATTTATCATTATACAAATATAATATAACTTATATATTTATTTTATATCATATACTTCTTTAACATTCTATTCATTAAATATTATAACGTCGATCTTTTCTACATGTGTGGACTACCACCCACACGAAGCGATGTGATCCATTTTTCATTAACAAAACATATTAATAATATATTTATTAGTTTATTTAAATATATATTGTGATATTTATAATATAATTATATTTTTTAATTTTAAAATAAAATTTATCATCATTACAACATGATAGTTGAAAAAATAAAACATTACTCATGCATATATACGACCTACCTTCTTAATGATTGAAACATAGTTAATTATTCATATTATTATTTAATAGTTGGTTCAAAATTTTTAATTGATAATTAAGTATGATAAGTATTTCTGGATTATTATTCTAGATATTATGGAATATTGACCACATTTACCATTATTAACCTACCGAAGTCATTTTGGACATATTTGATGAATGTCATCGAAATGTCTGATATGAACATAAATGGTTAAGAAATTGAATATAAAATATTAATAAATAAAATTATAGTAATAATAAAGTTTTAAAGGGATATCGATAAAGTAAATAATTAATATATTTTTATTATTCAAAAGGATAAATAATGTGTTTGATGATTCAGACTCGTGGTAGGAGACACTTTATGTAAAAAATACTAATTTTAAATCTTTTAAAGTATTATTTTATAAATATTTTACTTCCACAGCCATATTCTTAAAAATATTTTATTAATGTATTTATATATAAATTAATGAGTTATTAAGTGAAATTTATGTAACTTTTTACTTTCTTTAAAAGGTTTTCAGTATGAATATTTTTATGTATTTAATATGGTGTATTTTGACAAAAGGACAATAAAAAATTTCTATATTAATGTATTTAGATTGAATGGTTTTCCCACCTACTAAAAATTATTTGATGTTTGGATTCATTTACGAGATTTTATGATTTCTTAAAATAAATACCTTCCTTCCCAATGATATGGTTATATTAAAAAGGGTTTAAAATGTAATGGTTATTTCAATATCTAAAAATCTTCCTTATGGGTGAAATAGATATTTTTATCATTATAATGTTGATAATTAATTATTTCATGTTTTATGGTTAATTTATTATTATTGTGAATTTATTATGATGATGGGTGGTTCCATTATAGACCAAGATGTTTTTGTTATGTTATTAACCAATGGAAGGTGGTTCCTTTACCAACTAAGGACGGGTGGTTCTATTACTTCCCTCCAATGCATTAGGTTCTCTAGATAATTATGTAAGTTGAAAATATTGGTTATCCCATTTATAACTGTTATATATATAATTATTTCCTGGGTTACCTACATGGTTAATTTGTACTTTCTATTTTTTTTAAAAAAATATCATTATTTCAAAAGGTAAACTAAATTTTTAATTTTAAAAGGAATGTTTTTTCTAATTCTTAAGGCTAAAATGTAATAAATTTTGAGAAAAAATCATGAGTTTTTCTTGATTACAAATAAACCATTATGAGTTTTATTTTTCTCTGAAAATCTATTATGAAATTCTTTCTCAAAATATTTGGTTACTAATTTAGATGTTTTGGGTAATAAAATGTTTAGTTTGAGCCAAAAGTTTATTTTCAAAAATGGAAAGTTTTTATAAGTATTCATGAACTAATAAGATTCATTATTTCTTTTTATATGTAACTTATAAATTTTTTTGTGATAAAAACATATATTAAATTATTTTTCATTTGGTATTAAGGATTACTAAGGAAAAGGATCGGGTCAATAAATGCATTATGAATTTTTTCATGAAAAAAAAATTACATCTTAAAAGTTTTTTTTTGTGGGGAAATGGATAAAAAATTTAAGTATCCACATTGTGATGTATTAATTATTTATGTAAGGGTGATGGACTAATTATATAAAACAAAAATCATAAAGATACTAAAATAAAATAGAATGGATTATGGATAGAAAACTCAACATTTTGTAATGTATAATGTATGTCCTTATTGTTGGTATTAGAGAAAAGGTTTTGATAATTTTTGAGATTAGGATAAAGTAGTAAGTACTCATAAGATATATTAATTTATTCATCATGATTTTGTATTTAAATATTTCCATGTTACTTCATCAAAAATAAATTTATTTAGAATGGTTTCTAATATAGGAATTAGGGAATTTGTAGTAGAAAGGTCCTAAGAAGAAAATATCCTTCCAAGTCAAAACCAAAAATTGTTAGAGTTAGAACAATGAATTTTTTCACTATAATGGTTCATTTTAAGAAATTTATAAATTGTATTGGTATCTATGATAGGGATTAGCTAGATATATCATAGTGTAACATGTCTATAGTTGATAATTTTATGACACAACACCCGCCAACATTCATTGGATCTTCTAGACCAATGGTAGTTTACGTCTATATTAAAGACCTAGAAAAGATTTTGTATTTCATTGATTGTTAGGATCATAAAAAGGAAACACATTTTATTTATAGATTTTAAGATAAATCCAACTTATGTTGGTTTTTGGTTCAGAACATCATAGAAATAAAATTTATTGGTTACTTAGAATGGGATGAATTTTCAAATATTTTCTTTGAGAAATATTTTCCTAATGTTGAATGACTTTGGATGAAAAATAAATCCATTGAATTGAGACACATGGAGAAATATTAAATGGTACATATGGTGAAAAATTCACCTGATTGGAAAGGTATGTACCATATTTTATTCATTAAATTGATAGTAATCTAGATGAGTTTTACTCAATATTGTTGCTAAGATATTGAATGACAGTAGATTCTGATAAATTTAAATATTATGTAAAACTTATATGATGTGGTGAGAAGATAAAAATGGAGTTTTTTAATGATCATGTATTCCATTAAAACAAGAATAATAAAAGGTCTTGATGGAAGGAAATGGTTAATCATCCTTTAAATAAATCTAAAGGTAAGAGAAAAATGTTTTTAGTATGTGGTATGTGTGGTAAATATCACCCTGGGGAATGTATTATAAAATATGGAAATTAATTTCAATGTGCTATGTTTGGGTATATGAATCATTATTTCTAAAAAAATTATCTAGGTATTATTAGGAATAATTTATATAAACACATAGTATGGTGTTTTAATTATAATTATATGGGTCATTATGCATATGTGTGTCTGAAGATGATATTGAAAGATGGTAAGAAATAAGACCATAAGAATAAGGGTGTGTTGAAATCCTTCGCAACAACTTTAGAAGATGTTGGGAAATCAATGTGTAAAGAAGCTATGTTACTTTTTTATTCTGATTATGTTGATGTCAGGTTTGATTCGGGGCATACACTTTTTTTCATTTCAAAGAAGATCGCTGCTAAATTGAAAATTTCACCTAAAGATACGAATTTAAGACTTTTTGTAAATACACTTAGGGGTAGTATAATCTCAAAAAGAATTTAGAAACATCCTTCTTGTTATAATATATGGTATTTTCCCCTGTAAATCTCATTTTTTCCCATTATAGTATTTTATGTTATTCTGGGTATGGATTGGATTTCATTTTATTAGGCTAAGATATATTTTAGAACCAAATTAGTAATTTTTTGAATTTGTTTTTTATTTTTATATAATATTTAATTCATAAATTTGATAGTATTTTAAGAAGATAAGAAAATGTTAAGGGTTTAAATGAAAGATACATTGATCATATTATTGAATATAAAGGTAATTGTTTATATAAATAATATTCTAATAATAAAATAATAATAGGATGTTTTCCCTGATGTTTTTCCCAATACTATAACTAATTGGGATGTAGAATTTACTATTGAATTGGTGTTGAATTATATTCCAATTTCAACGACCCCTTATCAAATAACTCAAGTATAACTTCTAGAATTGAAAAATTTGTAATAATTTATAGATAAAGGATTCATTCATTGAAGCACTTCACCATTGCATGATATTATATTATAGGATAAAAATAACGATGGTTTCATGAGGTTTTAAATTGATTATATAGATTTTAATAACATTAATATTATGAATAAGTATATGTTTCCTCATATTGATGACTTTTTTTAACATCTTTAAGGAGTTAAGTATTTTTAAAAGGTTAATTTAAGATCCGTGTTCTATCATTTGAATGTAAATGAGGATAAAACTATGAAAATTTAATTTTGAACTCGGTATGGGAATTATGATATTTTGGTTATCCAATTTGGATTGAAAAATTATCTATCAGTATTTATAGATATTTTGAATAGAGTTTCCCATGAATATTTGGAAAGAAATTTGTTTGGGTTTGTTGATGATATTTTGGTATATTCAAAAAGTTAAAAGGATCATCTAAAATAAATAATGATTATCCTTTAATAATTTAACTAAAAAAAGTTATATGAAAATTTTATGAAATATGGATTTTGGTTGCAATAGATTTATTTCCTTGGGAATATTGTCAATAAATATTTCATTGCGATTAATCCCACTAAAACTAAATTGGTTTATGAGTGTAAATAACTAAAAATGTTACTAAGATTCATAGTTTCTTCGATTATTATTCTATTACTGGAAGATTATTGAAATCTTTTTACAGATATTTATCCCAATTTCAAAGTAAACATGAAAAGGATTTTGATTCATCTATATAATGGAATTAAATTAATATTTCTAGGAATTGAATAAAATATAAGTGAATTATCTAGTTTTGTCCATGTAATCTAAAAATAGAAACTTTTTATCTACATTGATGCTTCATTGAATAGAATGAGTTGTTTTCAAATGACTAATGACTGGGTAAATACTTGTTCCTCATGAAAATTATAACCATACTATAAAATTAATCCTAAAATGACCATAGGATGTAATATGTAGAGTTGTCATTAAAATATTGTAGAAATCATTTATATTGAGTAAATTTTAAAATATATGTTGATCATAAAATTTTAAAATATATATTCAATCTGAAATAGTTAAATATTAGATAGAGTTCGTGGATAGAATTTATAAAGCATTATAACTACAAATATCATTACAATCTAGGTAAATAAAATAGAGTAGCAAATTGTTTAAGTCATGAAGGTAATGCATCATTAACAATGTTATGTCTAAAACATGATCCTTTGGTTACTGATTTGATGAATGTTATATTAGAAATTGTGGATAAAGAAAATCCCCATGTTTTCTTCATGTTTCTATACATTCATATCTATAAAATCTAATTAAATAAGCACAAATGTAATACCATGAACAACTCAAAATAGATTGAGTTGTTTAAGAATGGTTATTTTTCTGAATTTGATATCGATAAAAAAGATTTTTAAAGATTTATAAAAAATTTAGGTGTTTTACGTGACCCCTCAATGAAGAAAGAAATTTTAGTTTAGACTCATAGTTCTCTTTTCTATGTTCTTCTTGTAAGTTAAAAAATATATAGATACCTTCTAGAATATTTCTTGTAAGGATTAATCAAAACAAATATTATTTATTTTACTATTAAATATAGGAATTGAAGACAATTTAAAGTCAAATGAACATTACCAAAAGGTATGATTCATACTTTTGAAGATACATCATTGAAATATTAGAATATATTCATGTATTTATTGGATTTATTACAAAATACAAATCAAGGTAATAATGTGATATGGGTTATTTTTTTATCAATTATCTAAATTTATGATGTTTCTTCCCATTCAAGATAATATGCCATTGGATAAATTTCTAGTATTTATGTCAAATAGATAATTAGACTAATGGAGTCCCTCTCTCTATTATATTATACTATGATCCCAGGTTTACCTCTAATTTTTTTAAAAAAAATCAGTGGTTGTTTGGTACTAAATTAAATATTAATGAAACATTTCATCCTTCTTCTGATTGAAAATCATATGGAATGATCCATATCTTAAAGGATATGATTCCAGTTTGTTAAATGGACTGTCAGGGAATTTGGGGTCTCAATTTTACTTTAGTTGAGTTTTTTTTATTATAATTGTTTTCATTCTAATAAACATATGACACCTTTTTAGGATTCATTTAAAAAGAAGAGTAAGATTATATCTTGATGGGATGAAGTAGAGGAAAGGATGTTTTGGGATCAAAATTTGTTGAATAAATGGTTGATTAAGGGAAGGTGATTTGGAAGCATATAAGGATGTATTAGAGTAGACAAAAATGCTACACAGATAACTGGATGAAATATTACTCTTTCGAGGTAGGAGATTGTATTTTTTTAAAAGTCACTTCATTAAAAAGAGTTATACATTTTTGTAAAAATGAAAATTCTTGTTTCTAGTTCATTTATCCGTATGAAAATCTAGTGAAATTTAGAAAATATTATAATTAGGTGGCCTTTCCTATGATTTTATCCTTGTTACAAAACATATTTCATATTTCGATGTTAAATAAAAAGTTATTGAATTCATGAGATATTTTGAGACCTGAAGTACTTCAGTTTGAAGGTAAAATTTACTATATGGAACATAATGTTTTAATTATTGACCATCAAGAGAATTATTTTAATAATTTAATTCATCATGATGGGGTTTTTTGGAAAACCCATATGATTGAAAAAGAAATAGGAGAATCAAAAAATGTTATGAGGGAAAGATATCCCCACCTGTTTAACTAATGATTAAAATTATGAGGATGTAATTTCAAAAAGAGGTGGAGAATTTAACTACCAAAGATTATGTTATGATAATTCATTACACCTATTCCTTAATTATGTTTTTTAAAGTTATAAAATGATATCAATTAATTTTCAGTCAAAATTTAAAAAAACTAATTTCAACAAAATTGGATTTTAATGCATTATATTGCATTTTTTTAAATATTTACTTCCAAATTATAGAATATTGATTTATCAAAGTGAACATTATTTTTGAATTAAATAATGTAACTAATATATTAGGATGAATTTTTAATAATATTCTGAGATGTTTTATATTTCAATGAGTATTGAAAAATACTAATTTATATTGAAAACCATTTTTCTTTTCATGTATTAAAAAGTTAAATTATAATTTGGATTAGTATTTAAATTTAATTAGTACATTCCCATTAAAAATAATCCAATAATATTATTTGGAGTGAATATTGTAATTTTATTTCGTATAAAAATACTTTTATACTTAAAAATCATTTTTTAGAAAAAAAAATTCATTTTGTTTTCAGATTGATTTTATAATAAATTTTAACCCTTCTATGATTTTAATATTTAAAAAATAATTCCATATTTGGAATCAATATTTCCAAATATTTTAAAATTTTCACAAAAACATTTTTCTATTATGAATAGCGACCTTAGAAACTTTTTTCACCATTGTATGGGTTATACATGTGATTAAGGTTAAAAATAATATTATTAAGACTTAAAAATGATCCTAAAACATTTATTTGTCCTATTAGATGAGTTTATTTAGGTCCATTCCATCCAATTTTTTAATATATTTCAAATTTTTTTAATAATTCTTATATTTTGACCTTTATAATATTAAAGTGCTAGATAAAGTCTAAAATGTCACATTCTTACTGTTAATATCAATAATATTTTATAATAGGGATGAAAAAAACAAATTCTAGGTTATAAATATTTATTTGAAAAAATAATAATTTATTTTTAGCATTGTTTTTTATTTTTTATTTTTATTGATTAATTAATTACCTTCATGTCTTACATTAAATTGACACTGTATTAATTTTTTAATAGAAATATTAAATAAATAATTTGAACAATATTAAATGTAGTATAATTTGAGTGATATATACTATATAAAAAATTATAGATATTTATAACATATTTATGATTTTTTTTAAAGGTTTATATTAAAATTACCTCTTTGTATGTATGTTATTGAAGTAAAATTAAATGAGTTGTGTTGAAAATGAAATTAATTAAATTTTATTTAAATCATATTTTATAAAATGATTTTAAACTCTTAAAAATATTATATTCTCACAGTTGAATGGGATGTGGTTAAAAATATAAACCATGGTATTTTTAATTGTAACATTTCCTTTCCTAGTATATTTTTTTACCCTTAAAGTGTGAAATAATTATTATCAATGTTATGTTTAGAGTGATTATCGAAATGTTAAAGGGAAAAGATAAGAGAAGAACATAGTCTAATATTCTTAAAATATTATTTTATGATAGAATTTAGACCCATGATAATAATTTTTTTAATATATAATTTTATATCCATTTTAATTGAAAATTAAATTATAATAATTTAATACTTAATGTAATTTCAGGTGTATCTATCCCTTCTCTTATAAAAAGTCACCTACCATACTCTTTTATCTCAAATTAAAATATATTTTCTGAAACAATATCTTCACAATATATATCATTTACAACTATCCCCATTTCTTGTAGACCTTATTATAGTAAAACCATTTTACTAAATATTTTGGTGTAAACATAAAGAGGTTGTCTGAAGAAGAGTTATACTTTTTTACCGATCATTTCGTTTCTATTTCCTCATTTACCTCCTTCAAATATACCTCAGTAGTGATGATATGAATGATATGTATCTAATATATATTAAGATATTTTCTTGTTAATTTTATAACCTCTATCCATCTCCTCCTTCTAAAAAATGGGAAAAAATTATCATTTGTCTCTATGGTGGACTGCTGGCACGCAAACTCATGTAAATCATTTTACATCACTACCTCTAATGTATGGTTAAAATGGTTTACTTAATTAATATATGTGATATTAAAGAAATATTTATTATAATATAAATAAAATATTTCATCTAATTTCATATATTTCATTTCATTAAAAATTAAAATGTTGTTTGTTCCTAGGTGTGGACTACCACCTATATAAAGAGAAGTGATTCATTTTTCATCACAACATCATATGGATGATTTATATATATTTTTATTTGAATATATATTAAGTTATTTTTTAAATTTTTATAGTTTCTTAAATATAAAATGACACTTTCCATTTTTTTATCGTGATCATTTAAAAATTGAAATAGTACTCATGTGTATAAACGGCATCCCATCTCTATGATTGTAACATATGTAATTTTCTATAACCATATATCATTGTTGGTATTAAAATAGAAAATTCTGTAAAAATATTATAATTATTTCAGGATTATTATTCTATTTATTGTTTAATAATTACCACTTTTTACCATATTCAACCTACCGAAGTCATTTTCAACAAATGAGGTGAATTTATTCAAAAGGACAGACATGAACATAAATAATTGCAAAATTAAATATAAAATACTAATAAATAAAAAAATAAAATACAATTTTAAAATTAGAAAAATAAATAAAATAATTAAAATAAGTATGTTATTTATGAGGATAATGAACTTTTGTGATGAGTCCAACTCAGGGTAATGGACACTTTACTTAAAAACCCCCATTTTAAATATTTTAAATGTATATTTTCTAAATATTTATATTCAAATTTGGTATTTTCAAAAATTGCATTATTTATTTATTTTTAAATGATGAATTATTTATTTTATTTTTATTTTTATTTTTACATTTTTTCAATTTTTTTTGAAAGGAATTTTTTTACATGTTTTATACATAATTTTTTGAAAAAATTAAGAAAAAATGAATGTTTTATTTTAATGTATACAGTGTCAATGATTTTTCCCACCAAGAAAACAATTATTTTATATTTTTATTTCTTTATATGAATTAAATTTTTCTTCAAACTAAATTTATTCATCCCAATTTGCAGGATATCTTCAAAAAGGGTTTATAAAATGTAGGAACATTTGTGTCCGGAAATCTTCTTTTTTGGGTGCAAGGAATAGTTTTAAATGTGTAATAAAGATAATGTAATATTTCATATTTTTTTATTGTTGTATGTTTCTTGTGAATTATTTTTTATGATGGGTATTTACCATATAAACCATGTCTTGGTTGTTGTGTTATTAACCATGTATTTTTTATTTAATTATAAAATAAGGATGTGTGGGTTCGTTATAGCACACAATTGAATTAGGTTCTCTGGAAAATTATTAGAGATGGCCATATTGGTTATTAAATTTGTAAGAGTGATATAAAATATTATATGCCAAGTTAACTACATAATTTATTTATATTTTATATGGTTTTACAGAAATATAATGATCTCATATGGTAAGTTACTGAGTGTATGTTAAAATTAATGTATTTTTTATATCTCAATGGTGAAATATGTAACTTTTTTAAAAAGACAGAATTAGTTTTCAATGATAGAAAATAATACATTATGAGTTTTATTTCTTCTCTCAATATTAATTTTGAAATTTTTTATGAAATTATTTACAAAGAGAAGTTCATTTATTTGGCTTTAAATGTGTATTTTTATCCAAAAAAAATTTTTTGGAAATGAGAACTTTTTATAAGTATTCACAGAAACACCCCTTTCTTTATGTTTTTTTATTTCTCCCTTAGTCATATTTTTTTTACTCATCCCTTATTTTAAAATATTTTTCATTGATTTTTTAAGATTATTAGGTTTAATAATGATGTCAATATGGTAATTATGAAGGTATTTCATGAAAATTAAATTTTTTATATCTTAAAAAAATTGCCAAAAAAATAGATACAAAGTGGTAGTTTCCACTTTGTGATGTAATATTTTTTTATGTAAGGTTGATGGACTAAATCTATAAAACTCTAAACCATAAAGATACTCAAATGTATGATAATATATTCTTCACTTAAAACTAAGGATTATGTAATTTTAACTAATGGGTCTCTATAGTTCTTTATTTAAATACATTTCCAAGTAATTTTTTCATTCTATATTTTTTGGAAAAAAAATCTTTTTAAAAGAAAATCATAATTATAGATTTTACATTAATGAATAAAAATATTATCAAGGAATATCTTTTGATGATTTGTTTTACCTTTTCCTCTCTATATTTAAAGAAATATATTCCCAATTTATTTATGTTTCACATTTCACCATACGCATTTCAATAATTATAGAATTATTTCGGTTGATATTATTTTTGGTATCATGTTATTTAATTCGGGATGTTATTTAAAAAAATTTGGATGTTTTATGAATCCCATTTTATTTTCATGGGTTCTTTATGAAAAAATAATTATATTCATTTCTGATGTTTTTTTAAACACATTTTTATTTGAATGGGTTCTTTATGATTTAAAACATGAATGATTTTTAAGTGGTTAAGGTAAGAATAGATCAACGATGGGATGGTTCCTATATCACCCTATAATGCAATGGTTAGGATTTTATATCACATGAGATAAGTATTCATGAGTAAATTTTAGTTGATTGAAATGATTCGAACTGATGTTGTGTCTCATGAATGAAATGTTTCATTATGTTAATTTTTTTTCAGAGTTATTGGACATTGTTCATTTAGATATTATTATTTGATGACTAAAGTTTGATGTTAAATTTTTCTATGTCATGTTATAGCTATTATTATTCCATTTTTATCTTTTTTTTATTTACTTTCCTATTCCATATACTTTGAATCTCACTTATTTCTTAAGATTATTAATTATTTTAGTCTGATATTTTCATTATGGTCTTGTTTTCCACTTATACATATTGAATAATATTTTATGAAATGTTTACTCATCCTTTAATATTCATTAAATCACATTCCTTTTTTATTACTTTGGTCCCCTAGGAATTTAGCATGAATCTACCTAATTATATGTCTACAAGGCAGCCTACTATGGGGAATTTCAGGAGAAGTGATTGTGGGTCTTGTAAATTAATATAATTATATATAAAGTCTCTAAATACACTAAACCTATCAGTTATTAGGTTATAATTTTTTATAAAATTTAATGTTTTAAATCATGTAAAATAAGTAAAATAATTGAATTTTTTGATTGGTTTCTGAATTTACAGCTTTCCAGTAAAGACCACATGAAGATCAATGGAAACTATCCACATCCATTGAAACTACAATAGATGTGATTTTTTTTCCTTCCACTATAATATAAAGTGATAATACTTTCTTAGAATTGATAAAATATAAAGGAAATATAGGAATTGATCAGTGGGTGATAGTGAGTTGTAGAATCAAATCATGGAGATTGACACCATCATTAGAGAGTCCTAAGCAAAACCCACTAATAATAAATGATGTTAGTGGATTTTAGTGAATCAACATATTTGTCAAATTCATAATCCATGCATTATCCCAGTGTGGGTCAACTTTGTAAACCTTGTGTACTATGTTCTAATATTACACTATATATTATATGAAATGAACTATTAAAAGAGGGAAAAGCTAATTGAAAAAAATGTTAAAGGATAAAGTTATTAGAGTTGAATGATGCTAAGAAAAATTATTATTCCGATTAATTTTTTATACCCCAATTTACCTCAAGCATCCCTTAAAAGAAATTCTGACCTGAGAAACTTTTAGACCTAATAAGTGGTATAATAGAATAGTATATTTTTATATGATTTTTGTTGCTTTAAATTTATCTTCTTAGTCATTTGAGTTGAATTTCAAATTCTATTATTATATTCTCTTTGTGATATATAAAAATAGGATATCTTGAAGACGAATAAGAAGAAGGATAACTCTAAATGAATTCCATGGTTTGGTAAATATGTTTGTAAAACTGAGATTCAATTAAATAAGATCAGTAGGCCTTGAAAGGAAGGTAATAATTATAATTATTTTGAATCTATTATTATTTTCAATTATATTATAGAATTAATATAGGATCTTGATATTCCAAATGATTTTGGATCTATTAATGATTATGATGTATCATGAGATATAATTTTTGATACTTTCCTCCTATCAGAAGAGGTAGATCGATAGTTGAAGAAATGGAACATGTTGTTAAAATAGAAAAATATGTTCTATGAGCTCCATATCAAAGTATTGAAAATTAATGTTAGAAATTTAATGTTCTTATAAAAGATATTAGTTGAAGTAGTTACTAATATAAGGTTTAATATCAGTTCATAGGGTAAGAAGGATGAAATTGGAGTACACCTATTAGAAATGGTTGAGGAGAAGTAAGAGAATCAACAATATAAGGAAAGCCTTAAATTTTATAATACATAGATAAACTCTAAGATAAAAGGATAAAGTGAAAGGATATATGAACATACCCAAGCATTGAAAAAAGTTTTATATAATGCGAAAAATAAAAGAATATTTCAATTTTCATATAGAGTAAAAATACTATAATTTACATCGAATGGAAGAGGAGTAAATCTCAATCAAAACCCAATTGTAATTATCTAGTGCCAAGGGTATGCCAATTATTAAATATTTTTTAAAATTTCTATTTGACTGTCATTTGGTGCGTGTTTTTAAACTGAATAGAAAGTATTCCATCTTTATTGGAAATAAATAAAGAACTATTATCTTATAAAGAACACATTCTGTGGGAATACATAGTCTTATCCATGGTAGAATCTTGATGATAATGATTTATAGAGACATGTGGGAGTTCCCAATTAATTTTAAAGTATTAGAAGAGATGGGAACACATTCAAGAAAGACTCTATAAGTTGAAAAGAAAAATATTTGAGTCTCAGAGGAAAATATGGATATATGTGCATATATTATGGTATTCATGGATATATCTCCAAATTTTTCGTAAAACATTTATGTAAATAAACATTTGTCAAGTTTGTGTATTTTTTATAAGAATTTGTTTCTAAACACAATAGTATTATTATAATTACTCAAAAGTTTCATAATGTATATATTATAAATCTTATGGGGGGAAAATATTGTGTAAATGGTTCTACTAGTATGAATTCATAGATAAATTATCCCATTGAGGAATATATTTTGGTGTTTGGTTGAAGAGAATCACTTTGATGTAAATTTTGAGAAGAAGAGTTCTAAAGATATTATTGAACCAAAAACGACATGGAATGAGAAGAATAATATTTATAAAAAAAGAGATCAGTTGAAATATTTCTAAAATGGATACATCTCAGGGAAATAAATATCCTAAAGGTATTTATATGATAATAAATTTGATAAATCATGCATAGATACGATTGAAAGTAAGAAGGATTGGAAGAGAAAATTCTAAATAAAGAAGTCTCATGAAATACCCATTCATAGGAGTTCCCATGGAAGAGATGCTCCTATTTTGGCCCATTATGAAGAGAAAAATCCCAAAGAAGTTGAAAAATGGTATTCTATTAAAACTATTTAAGATATCCATATAGAATTCAAAGTAAAGGATAAAGAAAAAATTGTTATCCATAGTGACACACCGACTTTATCAACTTGATAAAATATGACGTTTCCCCTCTCAACATGTATTTAAAATTTCATTAACTATTATTTTACTATTTTAAGTTTTCATAATTATACTATACATTGGGAAGTTTCATCAAAACATTCTAGTGAAATCAATGCGTTCTCTAAAGTTAAAATTATTGATTTGAAGTACTGTAAGAAGTATCTTGTTGATGATAATGTTATAATAAGTTGTGTCAAAGAACATATTATCCAACGATGAGTAGTATCATAAAAATGGTATCACATTTCATATCAAACATTTGATATGGAAGGGAACATCATAAATAATGTAGAATAAAATATATATATATATAGATTTTTTTGGATCTAAAGATTATTTTTTTAATTTATTATCATCTAATTCTTTCATTAAATAAAAAAATTCTAAAATAAGATTTATTCCAAACTAAATATTAATTATGAATTTAATAACTTATCTAAATGTGTAAAGGGTATATTGGATATGAAATAATTATGGTGGTACCCACATTTAACAAGGAAGGAAACTTAGGGTATATTGTGTTAAAATATGTACAAAACAAGGTGGTATCAATATTATTTTTAAAGTTGGTATCAATCCTAGTGTCGTGATATGATATAAAAAATAAAATATACTGTGAATCATAGACTATGTAATTAATGTTAACTAACTAATTGTTTGGTGAAAGTGTGTTTTAGTTTATAAGAAGGGATCCTGGTGAAAGTTTAGAATTGTGAATATTGAAACATTAAGGAAGGGGGTTAGTGAAATTAATTGAATTAATGTTGATGGCATAATATCTTGTTTCCTACACGGAGTTTTGAAGCAACGATCTTATAAATTTTTTTAATAACTCATTTATATGTGGTATGTCTACTCAATTAAAATGTGTTCAGTATGCAGCCATAGTTTAGTGATGATTTCATAGTTTGAAAAGAAAATATGAAATTTGGTGAGTAATTGAAAAATGGTATTTTATAATGTAGTCATAGTTGATAATTTATCACGTGAAAAACATCATATGATTTATTTAAAAAGTGGCATCACCCACTAGTAACTAGTGGAATGTATTTTAAACAAATAGTGACATATAAAGTTGAGATTTATAAGATCTATCAAGTATATTGAAATGGGGGATCTTAGTATTTTTATTTTATTGAAGGAAAATATTGAAATATTGGAGAAATCTAATTTATAATTATATAATAATCATCAAAAATGAAGAATTTGTAATACCCCAAAATTCTAAAATAAGAATATTTTATTTGAAATCATGTATGACATGAAACACCAAGTGTGGAAGGGAATATAATATCCAGATAATTTTCAATATAATTTCTATTTTAAAATATATATATATATATATATATATATTTCAATGAATGCATTGTTGAGTTTTATTTCATTACATGTAATATATATTTTCTTCGATAACTTTCATTACACACACGACCGAGTTTTACCGACAAACAATATATTATTAAAAATATTATTATTTAATTTAATAAAATACAACCTATCCATTAAATTATAATTTATGAATAGTATTAACTAACATATGGAAAAATATTGTTTTTACAAACATAAAATAAATTCATTGGATGGAAATTAATTAGAAATTAATATAAGAACCAATTTAATATGGAAGAAATGCTTTTATAGAAAACTATTTTTATTCCCACAAAGACATTTTTCCCTAATAATTTAAATTAATTATAATTAGTGAGTGGTATTAAATAAATTTATATATTATATATTCAATAAAATATTTTTCACATTCTTCATATAGATTTCACTGTCATAAGATAACAGAAAATGAAATATTTCACTTATAAATAAATATTTTTCTAAAGGCACATATAAAGTCATTTAATGGTGAAATTATTTTAAATAAATTTTTTAGAACTTTTATAAATGTTATATTTAAAAATAAATTGATTTTTGAAAGAGAATCATAAAAATTAGCTTAGGGTGAATTTTTGGTATTTCTCTAAGAACATTCATTTTTTATTAGTAATGAAAAATACTGAATTTTAATTCATAAAAAAATTCATCTAAATTATTTATAAGTTTTAATTGAATTTTAAATTAATTTTTAAGTCATGTTGTATCCATTATAAAAAAAAATTATTCCAATTTATATCATTGGAATCAATTTCTCTTTCAAATTGGATAAAAACACATCTTAAACTTTTGAACATTTGTTTAAAAAACATTTATTGTCATCTCATCTGTAGGATTAATTTTAAATTAATTTCTACCACACACCTGATTGGAATTTGAAAAACTGGATTACATATTTTGCATCAGAATAATTTAAAATTTATAATAATATCGACTTATTTTTGACAAAAAACATATTTGGGAAAATCATTAAAATTAATTACAACAACTTGGAGAAAAATTAGCTTAATAACAGACTAAACAATAAACATAAGTTTCTAAATTACCTATAAACATGACCAAAATCCATTAAATAGAATTGTTTCTACCATATACTTCATTTTAATGAATTTTTACTATTAAGGGTTCCACGTTTCACAGGAACAACATGGGTAGCATTCCATTTTTCCAAAATTTAAAAGAATACCACTCCTCCACTACAAAAAGAAACTCACCACTCAAAATCATTCACACTTTTCAAGACACTTGGGATCATGAAATATATACCCAAATAGCTCCTAAAAATCCCCCATCAATTCATATAATCTACCCTTGTAGAAGGAATCTAATAATTGAGTCTCTTTGGTGCCGACGAAACAGTGTTACGCAAAGAAGAGGCAACATCCTTCCTCATTTTCTTTTTCATTATTTTCATCCTCCACCCCCTAAAATATTCATTTTTTTCAGATTACATGATAACATCAGAATAAATAATATACTAACATTTTTTAATTTTATGTTTTTGAAATACACTTACACACACTTCCATCTAATGCGTAACAATCATACCATTCATGTACGGTGAACTACCGCCTCACGTAACAATGACTGCTCATTTTTCTTTTATCACCTATCATGGTTATGAATTATGTTGGAAATTATATTTATATATATGATATATATTGTTTTTATAATTTATTGGTAATTATTTAATTATTATATAACACATACCCTTATTACATCCATTTTGTCTAAATTTGATAACATCGTTTGTGGAAATGTGGACTACTACCTCATCAAAGAGATGTGATTCATGGACGCTATAAAAGGAATGTATAAAGGAAAATTTTAATAAACTTATATGACATAAATATGATACTTTAATTATAATATATTTATATAAAATTTAATTTTCATTCTTTTAATTTTAAAATGAAATTAATGTAGTGTTCATGCATACAAATACCCTATCGTCTCCTTGAATAGTGCATTTCATTTCTTATTTCCAAATATTATTGGATATTATAAATATTTATATTATATATATATATATATGATAATTGAATCATGGATTAAATTATAGATATTATTAAATAATGATCTATGTAAGAATAACAAGAGCTAACAAGTCATAATATACTTTTAAAAAATATACAATTAACAACAAGAATAATGCAGATAATGAAAGATTGTTAAGAAACAGATAATAAGATATTATAAGAAGTTAATATTTGGTATTATAAAAGTGATTCAGGTTTTTTTATTAGTTATTATCAAGTTTAAAACCCTTATACAGGTGGTTAAAGGACATTCACCCAAAAAATGAATCACAAGGCAAGGGACTTTTGTCTCACTTTTCATTTCATGGGGCATACACCAGAAAAACAACTTATTTATTTTGTGTGGTGTACCCAATGTCCCTATTGATATAATATAACATGATTTATATCATATTAATGTAATTTAAATGTTTCATTTGATGATTATTACTTCTGGGTTATTTAATATAAAAGATACAGTATAATAAGGCACTTCATCTCAATTTCCATTCTTTGTGAATATTTTATTGTTGTGCACCTAATTTCTTATATATTGTGTAAATACATCCAATTTGACATATAATATACTGATTAATTCATTATTCAATATATTTTTAGTTTCAAATTGAATTAATTCAATAAAGTCTATTTTAATTAAGCATTAGCAAGTAGAAAATAATTTTATAACCAAATATCTTTTTATTGGGTTATATTACTTCATCGTTATCATTAATATTATATGGTTATGTGTCTAATTAAATTATACTACTTATTATTATATTTCAACTTGGTTTATGTGGATTTAATTGGACACATATAATCTATTAATTAATTTATTCCAATATCAACGTTACGATCTTTTCAAGGGTTTACATAATAATATCTTTTTTTTCAGGACTGTTTATTCTTGAATTTAAATTAGGGAAAATTATTGATAATGGATTAGTAAACACTATAATTTTATTCTAATTTGGTTATTCATTTCCTTTTTCATGTAATAGTATAATTTGTCATTCTTTAGTACTCAAATTTTTTTATAAAATGTTTTTAAGAAAAAACATCTTTTTCACTCTTTAGTTGGAAAACATGATTTCTTCTAAAAACTGTATTTTCTAAAAAAGTTTTCAAAAATGTATTAAACTTTAAAAAATTATTTATAAATGGAATTTTAACCCTTTAAAAAATTATTTTTATAAAAGTTATTTATATAAAAAAAAATTTAAAATGTTTTTTTAAAAAATGATATTTTTCTAAAGAATGTTTTCAAAATATTTTTTTAAAATATTTTTATTCATCAATGATAAAGAAAATTTATTTTCACTACACAAGGGATATTTTGTATTGATACCATCTGTAATCTTCACATGTATGGTTTTTGATTTATTTGGATTGGGATAGTATTTACAATCACTTCTTTGTTTCCTTTTTTAAGTCTCCCATAAATATTAAATTCCATATGATAATTGAATATTTAATTTACCCTAATTAAACATATCATTTATCATGGATATTTTTTTCCTAAAATGTATATCATTTTTACATATGGTTTTTAGTTTGAAAGTTATTTGATTATTTAGGGAAATATTGATAAATCTGTAATTTTTATTCTCTATAGATATTCTGTAAGGAATACTGTCTATTAATTAAATATATTATTCAATATGAGGAATGATTTGGAAATGAAACAAAGTGTGGTCTTAGACATTATATATCCCCTTGATGTGTCACTAGGTTCTCCTGAAATATTTAATTTGTGAAAAATATAGTGGTGTATACCTTTAGTTTTAAACCATCTTGTGAAAGGTCATGGCAGTATAGTTTTTCATATTACTCATACATGACTTCCAATAACTAATAATTGAATTAATTTTGATTAATTATTATTTATGCATGATATTTCCACTATGAAAGAGTCTATAGATGTATTTCATTCTTAGTTTATTGATTAAGTGACATATGTTTTTAGTTTCCTACCTTGCTATATTTAAGTTTCCTTATCTGGTTTTTTCAATAGAATGTGTTTCCAATTGTTTTCCATCCTATTTGTTTTACACACCTCCATCTCAATTTATTGATTATATAGTATGTTTCTTTAGATATTAAATTTCAATAGTGATTAATCTCATTGATTAATTATTTAGTCTACTATAATTTACCCTTACTGAGAATTTTAGCTCACCCATATTATGTTTCCTTTCCCCTGAATTCCTGAAGTGTACTAAGAAAGATTTGAAAGGATACTATAGATGAAATAATGTTATTGTCTACAAAATAATACAAATTAAGTTTAAATCAATGTGTTCATTTGTAAATAAATACTCATATATGAATCTAGTTTACCAAGACTACTAAACTATTTAGTCCTTTGGGATGTGAATTACTTGTATCTTATGTCAATGTAATGGTATCATGACATTGGTTGTATGATTTTTGGGGTCAGTCACTACAGAAGAAGTATTTTATGCAAAAATGGAAGCAAAAGATAAAAAATCATGCCAAAATATATATAAAAGAGTAGGAGCATGTGTTTATTGACTTCATGAAGATAAGGGTGAAGGATAATCAATTTTAATTAAAATAAATTTTTTCCCAAGATAAAAAATAAAAAATTATATACCACCTATTCTTAGAGGGTTTTTTTTATTTGATTCCAATGGTGTAGAAGAGGTTTCTGGAGTCCACAAGTAACTTTTAACTCAAATGGGGGAGTTTTTAGAATCCAGATTAAATGAAATAGTGTTGGTGGGATTTATATTAGGTGGTATGTAAAAAAATTAAAAGTGGGATATTATTATCATCCAATTGATGTTTTTATTGCATGTTGTTGGATTTTTTATCAATGGTTTTTCAACTAGTGTTTCATCAAATTGAGTAAAAGAGATGAATTCGAAAGGGAAAATCATTGTTCATGTACTGCTGAAATTTCAAACTAACTTGATCATTAATTATAGTTCTCTTAAATCCTCTTTGGAAATAGTAGGATTGATGGAGGTTGGTTAACTTGGGTATCCTCCCGTCAAGCTTGATCGTGGTGGAGTAGCTGTTCCTTCGGGTGATGGGCAGTTTCCTCCTCCTCCCTCTTTCAAAAATGTTCTTTGCAAGTCATCATCATCCATGGTTCTCGTGAGGGATTTTTTCCCAATGGTTTGTTTTGAATTATATTATTACTTTATGGATACTATATGGTTTTATCCATCCAGTATTCCACTAATGATGAGGCTTTGGATCTACTCAGATGGATGTCGGTTTTGAGATTTAACATAGAAAATCCCCCTCCAGCTTTGTTCTAATGATTCATGGACTCTTGGGGATTAGATCTACTGGCTAAGTTTTCAATTATTAATCATAAATTCTTTTCCAAAGTGAAAGATTCTTAATAGGATTTTTTCAATGGATTTTTCTCTAGAGCTAAATAAATGGGACGGTGTATATTTTTCGTGTTCAAGTGTTCGATGGAGGTTCATTCAGGATGAGATCTATCTAGGGTGGCTATGTAGATTTCTCTCCCTAATCTCCCTTTACTCTTCTATAATGTTTCTTTATTATGTGATATTGGTAATTAAATGGGTACCATTCGTTTTACCTGCAAGAGCATGCAATGTCTTGAGGATATTTTTGTGGCTCTGATTTTCAAAGAAATGGACTTTGATTTACATCTCCCTCCACAGATCCTTATTTGTGTTGCTGGATTAGATTATTGGTCTTGAGGTTTATTATATCCCTCTACACCTCTCATTTTCACCCATTAATGTTTTCAGGGTCACTCAACCTCTATCTATTGTAAAAGTCATATTTCTTGAAGTGATAGGTCTCAGGTTTGGCCCTAGTGTGAGGATGGGTCTCATCTTCCTCGGGTGGATAGATCCTTATTGGACTGATCTATACTGGAAAATAGTTATTATGATTTTCCAAGACCCTCCATTGTCTCATCTCCATCAAAAGATAGGTTTATTCAGAAGGATATTCAATCATTAGAGGTGGGGTGGGTGTTTGTGGACCATGTTCACTATCACTCTACAGCCTTGTCAAATAGTGTATTATAACATGAGTTGATCAACAAACCATGATCGCTTGATTGTGCAACCACTATGGTGGGATCGTCGTTTTCCTTGATTCCCTTCTTACATCGAGAGGTTGTGGGAGATTTTCCTAAGAATCGGTACTTGACCTCTCCATGAGTATAATTCTAGGATTTATCTCTCATAGGATCTGTGCAAGATCTTCTGACTGAAAATAATGCCCTGGAGGGAAATCCAAAAGATGTGGATGTCTAGTATTGTTCACTTGTTAGTTCTCCCCCAATTGGTGCTTTGGATTATTTTCTAGGGTCTCCTTTCATGCATCTAGGAACTCTTTTTTTCTAACCATGGGATCCTAAGTTGGGAAATTTTTATTGTTTGCAGCATCTCTTCAATCCCTTAGTGGGATCGGTATTAGATCTCAATCAAAACATAAGGCTCAGTTAGCTAAGTCAATAGTGGATCATAGCTATTGGTTTGGGTCCAAAGATAGGCTAAATCTTCTTTAATGATATAAGTCCTCATTTGGGAATCTCATGGTCTAGGCGCATAGGTTAAAACAAAATTTATAGTGAATGAATTCCTTCAAAACATAGTCTATATTATAGCATCTATGGAACCCAAAAAACCCCATCGAAGATTTCATACGTCTCATGGAGATATAGGGAGTATAATTATGTGAATTAAAACCCTAATAATATCTATATTTTGCTTTTTTTGATGTAGAATATCATGGTGGATCTAATCAGGGTTTCTGAATAGTTCATTGCAACAAAAATTGTGTTTGGTTTTTTTGTTGTTTTATTCTCATTTTTCTATGAAAAATCTAAATCTCGTTTATGGGAGGAGCTCTAGATTGACCTTAGTGTGTTCAAAGTAGGTACCTTCTCATTGTGTGTTTGGGGGGAGTACTTCAACAATATATCTGATCCTAAGGATAATAAAGGGGAGGGTGGTTTCCCCCGAAAAGTAAGTTAATACATTGTTAATTTCATGGTGGGGTGTAGTCTTATGAATATGGGTTATGTGGGGGATCCATTTAGCTAGTGAAATAATAAGAGGGGGAGAAGTAGGAAATGGTGTATTCTGGATCATTGCCTTGCTAACCAACATGCCATTTCCAATTATCTGAATATGAAGGTATCTTACCTCCCTCGCTGCTCTTCTGATTACTCTCTATTATATATTAAAGTTAAACCCAGAAAAGACCTGGGGGAATTAACATTCTCCCATATGTGGGAGAGGGATACTAGATTTTAAAATATTGTTAAAGAGTCATGGATGAAACCCACGTTGGGTAATTCGTTAAAGAGGTTTCAAAATAAACTCTCGAAACATCGAAGAGACATCCAAGTGTGGGTGGGTATTTGTCCTTCTAATCCAAAGAAATAAGGGTTATTATTGTGGAGATTGGTAAGCTTGAAACGAAGATGGATAATAACTATAATGAGACCCTATTCAAGGATCTGACCAATAGAATGAGGGTTTTCTCTGATTTTCTTATTAAAAAATATTGTATATCTTCAGAAAAGTCATGTATAAATTATTTGAGTGAGGGGGATCAACATTATTGATTCAATCACATCAATATTAATGTGAAATACTGCACCAATAAACCTAACATCCATTTAGAGGATGGATCATATTCTAAAGACCTATATGTGGATGGAACATGGAATATGAATTATTTAGGCCACTACATTTAGGAACCAATTCAAACATGAGGAATTGTTATCTGAGGGGGAGTAAGGGCCTATTTAAGGCTATAAATTTTGTAGAATCAGGGTATTTTAATGATTTTCTAGAATAATACTCTAAGTATCAGAGATTCGGGTGGCATTTTGGTCTCTCAATCCTTAAAATCCACCTGGAATTTATGGGTTCATTAGGTCATTTTATAGAAGCTTTTGTGTGTTGGTTAAGAATAAGTTAGTCTAAATTCTATAGGATTTATTTAATGGTGGTGGTTTTCCACGTGTGTCTTATGTTAAAAATATGGTTTTGGTTCCCAAAATTAATGACCCTTATTCATTGAATCGCTATAGACCAATATTCATGTTTATTTTTCCCTATAATGTGTTCCCATACATCTAAAAAAAGGCTATCTTGCTATGTACCTGAATGGATTTCTGAAGAGAAACATGGTTTTACTATGTTAGTTCGATTCAAGGATAAATTGGATTCTCTCAACAGTAAATAAATGATCTTAACATAAAATATTTAGAATCAAATATAACAATTAAACTATATATGAAATATCCTATGACGGGGTGGAGAGGAACTTTATACTTAAGGTTTGGTCAAAGATGGGTTTATCTACATGGGAAAAAATTTACTGTTCCAGTGATTCAGATTTCCTTTATTTTCTATATCATTCCTAGGAAAACAATACGGATTCTTAAATCGATTTGGTGTCTATGAAAGGGTGATATGATCTCTCCAACTCTATTTATCATGGCTTAGGACTTACTTAGTCGGGCTCTGAACTGAGGCATTGAGATTGGAAATATCCTACCTTATTGGTCCAGGAACCACTCTATTGGATTATCCCACAACATGTTTTCTTGTGACACTTTGGTGTTTTTAAATAGAATTATGATATCAATTTGGGGAGTTAATTTCAAACTTGAGAACTACTATAATTGGAGTGGGTAGGTGATTAATAGTGAGAAAAGTAGTGTAATCATTTCGAGAAGATGACTGCAAAGGATGTTTGGGTTTTTAAAAAGTATCTTCTAGTATGCAAAGAGAATGATTTCCCATGGAATACCTTGTAGGCCTTGTGTCAAAAAGGAGGCTATATACACATCAATTTTACAAGGTGATCGGGAAAATAATAGGAAGAATTATGTACTAGAAAACCAAATTCTTGTGATTTTGTGGGAGAATAACTCTGATAAATAGTGTACTGTCATTGATCCCTATACACATCCTATCCTCGATCAATGTACCAAAAGGATCCATTAATAGAATTGAGAGTATCCAGGTCACTTTTCTGTGGGATATTCATTTGGATGGAAAGCATTCTTAGACGTTATGAGAGAGATTGGAAAGACCATTTTCAAATGGTGGGATAAATTTTAGATGTTTTTCTAGTGAAACGTAGGGTCTTAATACTAAACTATCTTGTGAATGCATCTTGGGAAGTATTATTTAGGGTATGTTCATGGAGGATAGGTATATGATTAAAAGGATCTTTATAGGTTTAGGCCTTTCGTGATCCAAATCGTGGTTCGGCCCCTATTATGGTGCTGAACAACCATTCCTAAAGCATAGTTGGAACATGGGAAATCAATATCTAGTATTACAGCTAGTAGGGTTCACAGGTAGACTTAGATGTATACCATGTGCCAGACATCATCTTTTGGAAAGCTAGTGGTCCTAAGGTCTTCATGATCACTATTCTAGATTAGGATCGATGAAATTTTTTTGAAAACAACGTGCTGAATTATGACCCCAACAGATGTTTTTTCTTCGGCTCCAATTCATGGGGTTTTCAGCAAAGTATTTTTTGAGATATGAAAAGGAGGAGCAAGGTAGGGATGAATGGGGTAAAACTATTTAGAGGAATGAAATACCAACAAAAAATTGTTTTGTATGGTTCAGTATAATGAACATCCCACTAAATACAATATTAAAAAACCATGTGTTCGTCTTTCCTCATGATACCATTGTTATGGGGTGCTACTAGATGAAAGTTCCAAACACCTATTCTTTTAAATTTATTTGGTGAGACTTATTTAGAGAGAGTTTGGTAGCTTCCTAGGATGGAATCCACATGATGTGGCAGTCTCATATTTTGTTTATTCGTGGTTCTAGGGGTGGGGTTTAGTAAAATAGAGAAAATGGCACAGGATATCCTCTTTGTGGTAGGTTGTTGGTCCATATGGAAGGAAATAAATGATGATCTTCACAAGGGATTCATAGGAATAGCGACATGCATCCTTTTGAAATCAAGAATTGTTCTTTATAGTTTTGTTTGGTTGTGTCAAGATTGGAAAGATTCCCATTTGACCAAGATCCTCGTGGTTGGCCCTAGTAAATATAGTGAGGCCAATACGGGATAAGGTAAATGGGTATGATGGTTTCCACACCAGTGGGGCTCAAAATGAACAGAGATGGTTCATGAAACTCAGGAATGACGTGGGGAGGTGTGGTGGTAAGATACCCGTAGAGATCTGTGTTTCTTTCCTTTAATTTTTTCCATGGTAGAGTGGATTCCCTCATCGAGGAGGCACGAGCGATACTCCCTAATTGCATGCTATGTTAACAATGTAATATCCAAAAAATGACAATTGAAACAGATTATTTAATAGTTAATAATGCCCTTTGTGGCCTATATTATACCCCATTTACCATTGAATGTGTTATCTGATGTTTTAAACAACCACTTCACCACAATATAGAGGTGAGACATATATGGATCGATAGGAAAATTATTTCTTGATTTTATGCATCCATTGTGAGGGATGGTATATAGCTCTCTTGTTTCTTATATCTTGGATCATTTACACTAAAGTGATACAATCTTGTATTTGTGGATGATCTGTGATTACACTACTTCAATCCTCCCTAATCCAGATTCTTTTTTAAATTGTTTTATATTATACGACGTTTGATGCTGATTTTGAAAATCTAATAAAAGAGTTTTTATTTTATTTTTTAAAACAGAAAAATACATCTATGAAAAATTTAATTTCCACTGATAGTTTTTTTAGAGATATATGAATTACCAAAAAAATTACAAACTAGATATGAAGAAAAATGATATTATATATGGATAGAGAAATTCCTAGGAATATATGGTTTTTATAAAGTCAGGATTATAAATGTATATAAGAGTGGAGAAGCTGGTGATGTTTCTATCTAGAATAAAAAATCATATCGAAATGACCTAGGTCTAACCTTAATGGTATGTTTCTTAAAAAATAACAAATTAGTTGACAACACTGATGATCATAATCACCATTAAACTTGTGAGCTTGGGAATCACACTAGGAGTGGGACATCTTAAGGTTCATCCTAAGAAAATTGTTCGATTCATTCATATCACGAGGTTAAACATAACACAATTACACATATTCATAATATTAAATTAAATTTCTATAAGGTTCTTACATTTGGAAGACTTTGTGTCTAATGTTACAAGTTATGACACAATGTTCATGTTGTAAATGTGGTTGATTAGTTGTCAATGGAACTATCCATTTTATGATCATAATACAAAGGGTTTTCCACACTCTATGAGTTCAATATATAGATTTTTGTGGCAATAGTGTAAAATTTACCAAACCATAACAATAAGGCTCATACAGTGACCTGTTCTATGCAGATTTGAATGATTTTTTCCAAGTTAGGGAAGCTCTGCAAAGTATAGGGTTGATAATTCAAGTTTATATATTAAAACAAAATATAAAAAAATTAATTTATTACTTATTTTAATTATAAATCTAATTTAAAATACAAATAATTAAAAATCATCATAAATTTAAATAATCAAATTCTTAAATTAATTAAATTAATGAATGGGAAATTAAATAAAATTAAAATTGATTATAAATTTGAAAAAAATAAAAAACTAAAGAAAATATATATATTAAGATACTAGAATAAATCAATACACAAAAAATATATATTCAAAATGAAATTTCCAAATATAGTATTAAGAGAATGATGAAATTCATAATTCAAACATAATAATAATCATTTAAATAATAAATTGAGAAAATTAATAGTTAAAACCCCAATTGAATACAACTCCATAATTATTGAAGGAAATTTTCTTCTTATCATTAAATACGCAATAAATTATTGACAATGTATGTGTAAAATCATATGAAATAATGGCCGCATAAAATTACCCTAGCCTTATGAAATTCCATGTCCCTATGAAATATTTTAGTCACATTAAATGGTAGAAAATAAATCTCAAAATTGAAAATATTAATTGCCACAAAGAATTGATTTTAAAAAATTATTTCACTCATGGAATCTCTCATGTTTTATAATAAGAATTCCCTATAAAAATTTAATATCAATATTAAAAATTTGGATACATTTTTTCATAAATGATTTAAATTAAAAACTTTAATGAAATCTTAACAAAATTTATTTTACATCAAAATGAAATCCAAAATTTATTTACTTCTAGGAGAACATACTGACATAAATTTAAGAGCTCATAATAAATAGACATTATAATGGATGGGGTGGAGTGAAAATTTATTAGTGGAATAAATAACCCCTAAAATATCTGATGAATAAAGAATGAAAATAATAAAATAATAAATAGTTCATCCTGGATTTGTATTTGAATTCATATTTAATTTTATTGAATATTTTATTAGTTAGATTCTAATTAAAAATTTTAAAGTCATTGATAATTGTATAAAATTCTCCCATTATTTATGAATACTATTTTTTAGATATGGCAAAGAAAATGATTCAATAAATTAAATCCAATAGGCAATTATGATTAATTTATTAAAAGTTGTATAACAAACATAAAATTAGAGAAACATTTTCACCTAGTGAAAATTCATAATTGATTGTTAAAAAAACACGGTTTCAAAATATTTTAGGTGTTTTTAATGGGTTCACATTGAAATATAGTTTTTCACATTTGAATATCCCTATCCGACAATTAATACCCAACAATATCCCAATTTTTGAATGAGAAAGTGGGTGAACAATTAAGAAATATTAGATTCAAAAGTATTTGAAATGAAATAGTGAAAGATTCATGTTTATGGTCAAAATAAAGTTTAAGAATTTTTTTTAAAACATAAAAAACATTTTCAACATTCCCAATAATACCTTCTAGTTACTTTATAAAAAGTCAATCACACTAATAGAAAATTTGAAAGAGGATTCATACTATAATTTCATTTTCAAAAAGGTCATAATTAAGGTACAAATATGAGAATCCTAATTAAAAAAACTCAACATTAATTGTTTTTAAAGATGAATTAAGGACCAAAACATTTTTCATGAAGTTTCAGCATGAAAAGGCACATAAATATAAAATTTTTAATCATTTATTACACCCTAATTAGAAATATATAGTTTAAGTTCACTACAATAAGTGAAACACATGATTGAAATTTTAACTCATCTTGAATAGATTTTTAATACTTGAATCTCAAAATAATAAACCTACCATTTTTTCACACTGAGTATGTCCGTCTATTATACTAAAATCCTTTTATTATAAAATTAATGATATATACATTAATTGTTATAATTTAAATTTTAATCAAAACAAAACTAGATATAAGAGTTAGATTTGTTTTATCCATTTTTTCTAAAAAACAACTCGTACGTCAATTACACTCATATGGATTCTTCTATGTATGATCTAAAAAAATATAGGAATATCATTATTTCCATTCGGTTATATTTATCGAAATAATGCCATGTTTAGACTAAGATTTTTTAAATGAAATTAGAAAGTGGAACAAAATAGAGCATGATAGTTTTATTCAAAAAAACATAATAATTAAAAGGCTTAGAAAATAATGGGGTTAAACCCAGGAATGATAAAATATTAATTCTTAATATATACATTACCCCCTAATGTATTCTATCCAAGGTTTTTTAAATGTTATTATTCATGGAAAGATGTCAATTCATTGATTATTATGAAATTTTTTCCTTCATCTTTTAAGGATTCAAACACTCGAGCTTCCTTTGTTAAAGTAGATAAATATTCCTCAATACTATTTATGAACATATAAATGTTTTGGCTGAAAAAACCATCATCCAAGTAATTTAATGAACCGGGGATAGAAAATGGAGAATAGTTTGATTAAATTTCTCAATAAAAACAATGTTCATAGATTTGGATACCTTATGTAAAGTATGGACAATATAATTAAGAATTAAAATATATTATATAACCTAAATAATAATAATAAATAGAATAATTTTATATTATTATGAGTAGACTTACAGTAGACATCTAGAAAAAATCCCAAATTTTTTTCATTCAACACTCTCACCTGGTTGGCATGATTTATCTTTAGTTTATAGAGGATTATAATACACAAAAAAAAATTCCTCACGGTAAAATTTTTTTTAATAAAATAACCACCAAATATAAATTCATATTCTCAAGAATATTTGAATAATAAGATTTTTCCAAAATAGAAACAAGAGTGGGATATATATTTTTATAGTTAATATGAAAAACACTTTCAAATTGAATTTTCGGTGTAAATAGTTTGCTTTATGGACCTAATAAATGAATATATTAATCTGAATCTTAATTTTCTATATCCTTTATAACATTATTATATATTAATATTAAACATATTTTTCATAAAAATGCTCATTAAAAGTCTCACAATTTACATCATCAAAAAGATGGTGATTTTACCATCTAAACTCAAATCTAAAAACTTCTCTAGAAACATATCTCAACTTACATCCAACCAAAATTGGGGACTCTTTGAAAACATTTAACTTATCTTGATTCGCGCTATCTTGAAGGGACACTTTTCCCTTTAACACTCTATAATATCCTCTATAGTAGATAGAAATATTCTTCCTATTATTATTAGGGCTTTATTATAACTCTCCATTTTAGGAATGAGAAAATAAGTGGCCAGTGTGGTATTTCATACATCCACCAAAAATAAATCTACCCTTATATAAGTATAATAATGTGACATATAAGATTTATCTCAAAGTTTATATCACCTAATTGTAATAAAACAAATGTTTTTCTCATCTACTAAAGACGTAAATTTTTAAATTAAGAGTTGGGAATATGGTTGAAGCTATGATCTCAATCAAAAAATCACTTAATCACACCACAAAATCTAATATTACTAGAAATTAAGAAGAAACTAGGGTCTTCTAATTTTGGTGTAATATTTTTTGAAAAATTTCACTATAAACTTCATCCAATTTAAAAGTTGAACACTCAACCTATCCCCTCTTATTATCTAATTATATTTCAAGAAAATTAATCCATGAAAAAAATTTATTTAAGCATTCCACAAATTGGATTTTGATGTAAAACTCATAAAAAACTAAAGTAACATAAATTAATATAGTTTGTTGTTGTTTATAAGTCATTGAGGAAGAGGAATGAGAGGAGAATAATTAGTAAAAAAATGTTGTTCATTCTCTTCATCCTCAAACCTCATATTTTTTACTCCTTATTTGATTAGTTACCACTTAATTTTTCTTTTTTAATTGGATTTTACAAATGAATATTAAATGTTTTGTTGATTTTGAAAACTAATATTTAGATTTATATATTCGGTGTTTTTCAAGTCCTCATTTCTAAGCTAAACTTCTAAAAGATATTTACTTAATTTTTCATTAGTTTTCATACCTATCCTAGTAGTTATAGATATGATATTTTCATTAGGATTCAACATAGTTGTGCTAGGTAACCTTCCATTATCTATTTTTCATTAGTATTTTTATGTTAGACCATTTGTAACTCAAGGTTATGAATTGTAAAATATCTTCTATCTATATCTAAATCAAGTCTCTCCTTTTGGGAATTGAACTAATTTTTTTATATTAAAATAATAATATAATAAATTGAGACATTCCCCTAACATGAAATTTATTATTTTATTATTGAACATTGAGTTGATTTTGAAATTTAAGACTAGAATATTGTGGGTAAAAAGAAGCAGTATATTGTTTCAACACACCTTTAACATTACATGATAAGTTGGGATGGTTTTTCTAACCATTAGTGTATTGATTCAAAAAAGAGTTATATACATGTTGTTTCATATCCCTAAAGACATATAGTTGGGAAAACACTTTATGTTGTAAATATGTGTCATATTTAGTATAATTTTTTTAATAATTTTTTTAAATATTATAAAGAAAAATATGCTACCTAAGTTAATTTTCATAAACTATAGAATCCTGGGAGAATGTTTCATCCTTATGAATAACTCTCATCTATGGGATTTTGTGTTCGTTTTTTTGTGTAAAAAAATTAAATAATTTTTTGAGATCTTCAGGTGTTATGACTGAGAAATCACTACCATTATATTTTTATTATAATTAGTGAGAAATTTATAAAATATATCCATTAAGAGATTAAAATAAAGTTGGTGATTGGGAAATTTTCTAACAAGTCTCCTAAAATTTCTCTAAGTCTTATGGAAAAATTAATCCTTATCTTGAAAAAAATAGATAATTTCATTCATCACCTTGGTTTCATTGTTTATCAGATATAATTTAGTAAAAATGAGTTGAAAAGTTGGTAATCTATGTTAGAATTTTCATCATATAAATTATGAAACCATATCTTATCCTTAATATTTAAAAAAAATTGAAAGAATCATAATATAATATCATCTTAATTCATGCCATATCAAGGTAAATATTTTATTTAATACTAAAAAAATGTTAATTAATTCAAGAGAATCCTCCTTTTGTAGACAACTAAAAGTGGGAAATATTGAGAGGTCAAATTATTTCAGCTCATAACTTCTAGACCTAGGGGATAACCATATGAAATATTTATTATTAAAAAATAGTGGGAAGATGTAAATCCATAGTCCTTTAACACTCAACATTCTCATTCATTTGTTAAGGTGAAACCATAATTACATTTTCCAATACAACTCAATGAATTTAAAAAAAATTGATTTTCTATTTAAACGTTATTCTTTTTCCTAAAGTAAAAAAAACAATGTATGTTTAAATTATGTCTTATTTTTTTGAATTTAAATGTTTAATTTGATTTTTCTTTATGTAATTCTTAATTATTAAAATATATTTGTAGTAACATTGAAAATATCCAAAAGGAAATGACATAATAAAAATTTTGCATCATTCATATTTCTAATTTCTCCACTGGTCACATAATCATATTTCAAAATATTATCCACATTTCCATATTCTCAGGGAGCTATAATGTAACTAAATTCACTAATGTAACAATGTACCCAAAATTTTAAATATCATGTGCCTATATTTTGGGAAATCCACATAGCCATTTATTTAGGTATGTGAATACAATGCATATCGATTTCCTCCTATTACCTAATATGGGAACCAAAATTTTTTAACCTGAATGTTTGTCTATAACCAAATAAAAATTGCACTCCATCCACTATTAGTGACAAAAAAAGAAAACTTCCAACTAAAAAAAGTTCTAAATTGTGATGTGTATTTTAAGAGGTAATTTTTAGGAAGGATCGTAGTGAGGTCATGCTACACAAATAAATATTAACCTAGAAAAACTCATAGTTTAAGAAGATGATACTGCTACTCCATTATTGAATTTTCTTTAAACTAAATATTAGACAAGATTATATGTGGGTTTTAGTCCATGAAAAAATCCATAGATGAATAAATCTTAAATACAATTGAATCTAGAGACGTTGATCAAAGATGGTTGAACCAATTTTTTAGTTGATTAAACAAAAAGAACAAAACCAATTTATGATGTTGAGGAAATATTATAGAGTACGTCAGTTATTATAATTATTATTAAATGAGATTATACTGAATTTTATTCGATATTGATATTCAGGATGAAGGTTATTATAGGGACTCATTATTACCCAACATTTTAGTTGTAAGGATGATGAAAATTACCCACATGATACTTGACATAATTCCCCAGTGATCTAAAATCCTTGTCCAATACTTTATTTAATATTTAGGGTTGGTATTATGTGGAATAGGATCATAAACAATTGATTTTCTTCAACTAAATCTTGAGAAAATGTAGCGTGTTAGTGTCATATAGTGGTCTGATTCGGTTCATATGAACCTAAATACCAAGATGATGTTGTGATCTAACCATATCTAGAAGTAAATATGAATGTATATATGTTCAAACTATGGATAATATTGATGTTAATTTTTCTACAAAATTATGTGTTATAGATCGACTAGTTTGTTTCTGCTTGGAAAAAATTTGTGTTGGCTTTTTTGGTGAATCTACCTACACTGACGACATTGAATATTTGGGATAAGAAAGAGATTTATTCACTATTTTTCCTTCAATATGATGGAATTGATGAATGTTTTATTGATTAAAAATTGGATTTATACATTATTCTTGGGTTGGTGATGATCTGGAGACATGTGAATGTATTAATTTGTTTAAAGGGGCTGTTGCAACCACCTGTTTTTCAGATAATAAAAAGATGCATGTGACCATGGATATTCTACCTGGGCTAGTGACTGGGAGGTGCTTTCTCAATTACCTAAAAAATAATAATTCTTCATGTAAAAGGGAGGAAAGAATGATAATTAAGGATATATGAGATCATAGAACCAAAAAAATATTACATCGATGACAAATCTGCAAATGATGAAAATAGATAGAAAATTGACTTTGACAGAGAATGTATCTCTCTAAAATTTATTATTACTCTTGTTATTCTACTCTTGTAATGTATTTCACGAATATATTTTTTTCTCTGATTATGTGTAACTGAACATTTCATGGGAATTATAATAGAATGAGTTAAATAATTTAAAAAATATACATAATTAATTATTTTGAGTTAAAATGTAAATAAAAATATTAAACTTATACATTTTTTCATTAAAATAATATAATTTCAAAAATAAAAGAATATAAAAAATCATCGAAAACAAAAAAACATCAATTTTCCAAAATAACTAAATTTAAAATTACACAAAATAAATTAAATATTTGGAAAATAAATAAAAAAACATTAGTTATTGGTTCAATAGTATATAGAAATAGATGAAAAATTTTATTATGCTCCTATAATAAATTAGAAGACTAAAAATGAATATTCAGAAAGAAATTTTGAAATTTAATATTAAAATAAAGAATAAATTAATAATTCAAACATAAAAATATTTATTTAAATAGTAAATTGATAAATTTAAAATTTAAATAACTAGTGAAAAAACTCAATAATTAGTGAATAAAGTATACATTTTATAATTAAATACACAATAAATTCCTAAAATTTGATGAGGCAAAAAATATGAATTAAAGGACACTTCAGTCGCATAATGAATAGTTCGAGGATCATAATGAATTTGAATATCCACATCGAAATTTGTGAGGAATTAACAATAGGATATTGAGGATATTTTACGGATCTTATTATTTCACCATACATTATACCAAAATATTGATTTTATCATATAGATAATTTAAATTTGGTAAGCTTGTCGATTTAAAGGTCATATATGTAAAAATGGAATTAGGATAACTCAAATGAATATCTTCACATCTGATTAATGGAGATATTTAGATAAGTTTAATAGGGTTTCCAAAGAACATTTAATGACATATTTTATCATCAAAATCAAAAATACATTTATATCTTTTTTAAGGGTATAATGGACAATCTCTATTGAAATAAGAAGAAGGATTTGTTGAAAAAAAAATTATTGATACAATGATATATTTAAATATGGAAGCTTTTTTTACATAATTAGACCCAAAAAATTTGTATATCTATTATTGATAAAAATTTTCCAAAATTGAAAATAAATTAAGCATTGAAGCTCTCTAAAGATCCTTACAAAATATGTGGTGAAGGATGAGTAAGGGAATTATGTTTGTGCAGAAAAAAGATTCCATTCCAATTATGATTACTAGAGAAGGTGTTATGATAGTTTGGAAATAGTTAAATACTTTTACAAACAATACGAACAAAGAATAAGTTAACATGATGTCCCATTGAAAGGTGATGATGATTTCCATGAAGGAGTTCACAACCTTCCTATTAATAAAAACACATATATATTAATAGAACCTATCTATATCTATTTTAACAAAATTATTAGTGATTATGTTTTTTCTTTTCTTGTACACCCATGTGGTAATTCATTTAAAATAGGGAAAAAAGAGAGAGGAAATAAGGGAAGTGTTCCTTTAGTGTATGTGTGATATCCTAAAACATTATAAGGGTAGTTCTCAGAGGCATATGAGTGACCTACCCAAAACCAAACTCCATATAGTGTGCTTAGTGTATTCTAGTTAATCAAAAAATTATTGATTACACAATCCTTAAAGTGTATCATTATGAATGAACCAAGTAATCCATCTATACAAGTGTGATTATGTTGATTTATATTCTACATGAAACAAACTGGTAAAAGAGGGAAAAGATAATTGAATCAACCATTGAAGGATAAAATTGAGAAGGATAAAAATTATATTATCATTTAATAAGATATAAATAGTGATTCGAATTAATTTTTGGACATGATTAAGTTTATGTAAGTGAGAGTTTAACGATAACTGATTAATTGAATTACATGTTTTATAAACTGACCCCCCTTAGAGTATCTCTCAACTAATCCCATTTTTGTTTTAACAACATGTGTATCTATTCTAATCACCATTCCCATATAACATATCATTATCACTAAATTTTCTTATCCAAGTAAGGATCCCTCCTTCTATATAGAGTTTAGAGGTTTTGGTGGTGGATATGGAATCAAATGTTCAAAGGTACATCGATGATCAAATTATGACAAGATTTTCCTCCTACAACATTATTCATAGATCTTATCCTCAACTAATTTAAGGTATTAATTTTACTATAGAGGCCACTCCTCTAGTTTAATATTCTTAGTGATGGTCTCATCATGGGATTATGGAGGAAAATTATATGAGGGACATCTATGTTGATGTTAAAAAGGTTTCATAGATTAATTTAAATTATCCAATTGTGTATGAATTTATTTTATGATGGATTCTTGAAATAGAATTATATTTTTTATTTCATGGTCATGATTTAAATAATCACGTTTTTTTAAGGGATGGGGACTAGAGGTTAAGTCAATGTAGGATTCCAAAGTAAGAGGGGATCTATAAAACTATATAGAAAATAATTCATTCACTCAGTACATAGTGACAGTGAATAGATTTTATAACATAAATAGTTTAATAATGGGTGATATATCTAACCCTATATCAACTAATTATACTCACTTGATATAGTAAATATGGGAACATAATAGAAATAATAATAATATTTAAAAAATTGTAGAGGTATCTCTAATAATATTTTTTTAGTTAGATATTTTTGGACCCTATCAAAAATATGAAGTCTGGAGGTAGGGTAGGGTTCAAGTCTTGGTGCTACACTATAAGATTTATGAATAGGATATGAGTTTACTCACCAAAAAATAGATGAACCAAAATTTATAATTTTATGAGTTGCTCGGGTTTTGATTGGTTCGAGCATTGTTGCATCATCTGTTGTTATGATTCAATCTAAATCTCCAAAATTGGAGAGATTCTACAAAATATTTTATTGGTCTTCAAACACCCTTGATGGGTGTTCAGTAGGGAGTTATATGTTATCCAAATATTAATGAAGTTATTCAATAATTCATCAATACATTTCCTCTTTCTCATGTGAGTGAAATGATTCAAATATAATATTAAATTATATTTATGATTTGAATAGTGAGGATTATAAATTTTAGTAACTCTAGAAGATGATTATAGATAGTCTATCACTAATAAAGTAACATATGAGTTAGATTTCTCTGTTAAGTGTCACCAATGATTTAATTATGAAGTAATATATATGGTTTTACTTTACATTCTACTTTATTGTGTTTCACTACCATTAATGATTCTATTATAAATATAAATAAAAAAATATGAGGGAATTTTTATTATAAATTTCCATATATTATGTGATATGAATAAATAATTATTTCTTGTTTTTTAGAACTTCATTAGTCCCCCTAATTTGAAGTAAACCCTTTTTTCTTGGGTGGTGATTGTTTTTTATGTTACAAATTTATTTTTATTTTTAATACCAATTCAATTGAGGTAGGTTGTTAGCTCTTTATTGCATCCTTTTAAACTCCTTGTGTTACTCTTTCCCTATGTTGGTGTCTCACTATGGGTGTTATAATTAATCCATTCCACTTGAAACTAATCTCTTCATCCCCCAATGTCTTGTGGATTTACTTACCCCCAGTCCTCCTATGGTGGAGTACGTTTTCTATTATCTGGGGAATAGAAAGATTTAAAATTTAAAGCATTCTCTATGATTGTAACTAGTTTTGATGAAGGGTGAGATAATGAGGAAAAAGACAATAGAGTCTACAATGATTAGTGATGACTTGGTTAAGATTATAAATGTGGTTGTCTGTGTATTCGTCAATATTGTTTTTTTGGTTTTGTTTTATCATTGTTTTCCTCTCCCGGTTGATGCTCTTATGGTCTGGTATTTTACTATTTTGGTTTTTTGTCTCATATGAACATGTTTCTTACTGTATTATCTCTTAATATTCCTTCTCTATTACAACTGATCCCAAAGATATGTGAGAATCATATTTATCGTCCATCTTAAGGATGTAACTTATTAATGAGCACATCTAGAGATGATTGACTATTTTATCATAGCAGTGAAAGTACTAGAATGGTTTCAATCATCAATCAGAGAATTCTATAATTGATATGGGGATAGAGTTGGTGTTATATGAAGGAGGTTATTTCAATGGTGATCTGATATAAGATAATTCATGATGGTAGGTTACCCTTCTGGATAAAGGTAGTTATGAATCCCATTTTTTGGTGGCATTCATATATTAAAGTGGTTTTGATTTATTCTACTTATAATTATGTTTTTGTTATTATAATTTACCTTTATTTATTTGTTGTGGATGATTTTGTGTTATTTATTAAATATATGTTTTAGGGATTTAGATAGACATTTTTGTGTCTAATTTTTTGTTATCTATTATAGTAAACATAATGAAAGTGATGTGGTAGCTTTCAGTGGAGATGATTTCATACAATAGAAAATTAGGTGGTATCCGTTAATAGTATTCATACCAACGATTATTCAATATTTTCCATCGTTTTTTCTCCAGGATTTATATAATGGAATGCCCTACTGACTATTCATTACTGATTGTAATTTTGGTTATATGGCCCCACTGAGGTATTTTATGGGAATAATTTCACATCGACAACAGAAACCAGGCACAATGGTGACATCTTATAGTGTCCCAAAGAGTTCTTGGATTGAATAATCTTATAGGAACCAGATATGCACATGGATTGAGGTGTTAATAGATCCCTTCCTAGTGACCAGAGAAACAAAACTGATTTTTTTCAATGTTTTATTATATTATGCTTGGTTTGGTTTCTATTATAGACCTTTTGTTTTTTTTCATTTTAGGATTGGGACCATAACATTTTAGGGGTCCCACTTATAATAGACCGACCTATGTTAACCAAACATGTCGCCTAAACTACTCCACCACAAAGAATAATGTGAAATTCCTATATCCATGGAATAGTTAAAATCACCAAGGGTATCAAAAAGTATTTATGGGAATAATTTCACCTTCAAGATCAAAAAAAACATCATGAGTTCCAACTAAAAACCTAAAACGATGTGTCTATACATAGGATGACCATACCAAAGAAACAAATAGATATAATAAATAGTATCCAATCCCAAAAGGAATAATGATTTGAAACAATAATTAATTAATTAAAAATACATAAATAGAAAATTTAAACATGTTTATACATATTTTAACCATCATATGATAAAACTAAAATAATGAAGAAGGTTGATAAAGGTGATACTCAACCTTCACCAACATGTAACACCCTGACCCCAGTTAGCCGGAGTCTGTTCATTATTATATAACATTGGAATGATCAAAAGGGATAAAATCCTCAATGGCTGATTAGTTTAGTATCCTTGGATGTAATAGATATAAATATAAGTTTTACATTACATTGTGAAATCAAAAAAAACAACAACGTGTCTCCAATTAACACATTCATCTACCTTATACTATCCTTGAAGGTCAGTCATAATATACATCTTTGAATCTTGGGAAAAATAAAATATTGGAATGGGGTAGCTCAGGTGCTCAGTAAGGTTAACAATATAGAGGAAACATTCATAAATAAGCATAACAATTATAGGCAATTTCATAATGATGTAATGAATAATGTTGGACATCATAACCACATATTCAAGGCCTCGTTCCAAGACAACAAATAAGATTTTTTTCAAGGCCTTGTGCCAAGACACTAGTTTGTATCATGAGACCAACTGATGCATTGAGGAGAAATAGTAGGCTCCACCCGTTACTTACTAAGTCCAATGCATTCCTCATAGGAAAAGGTTGAAACATAACACAATCATTCGTATTAAAACTAGCTTACAAAATTTAAAACATTAACCACAAACTGTGAATGGTATAAAAATATGACATCCACATTCAAACATATCAGAATACCTTTAATACAATACGGAAGATTATTTCATAATAAATCAACTTCGAACAAATGTACAATCCAACAAAGGAGGTTAACATATATGAAATCAAAACAATTTGAGAGAAATAACTCTTTCTATTTTTAAATCATTTAAAAGTCATGTAATTTTAAAAGAAAACATTAATTTCTAAAATATTCATATAATATTGTAAGGGAAGATTTTAAGGTGTTATAACGGGGGAAATAGCTGTATTCTCCATATAAGTTTAAGAAACATCCTTTCTTTAATTCGGCGAAAAGGTTATAAAGTATATTGTTTGGAAAACGACGAAAAGATTCCTTTCAAAACATTTTATAAAAAGTAAAAAAAGGTATAAATTACTTTAAAACATATTATAGGAAATAGTAAAAAAATTGAAATACATTTTTATGAAACACTGATGTGGATGATAAAGGGGTCCTAGAAGATACTCATGTAGAAACAACCGCAGATAATTAAGATATTATATAATTAACCCTTACCTTATACTTTACCTATATTGAGGGTATGTTAACCTAATTTATAATAGTCAAATAATTGTTATTAAATTATAAAAGAACCACATACATAAATATGATATCATATATTATCTTCTAATATTTCTTTATTAATAATATTTCAGTAGTATCATTGTTTCAGGTGTTAACATATTCATTTTCCTTTATATGCTTGGTAACATAATCCATGTTTGTTATGGATAGAATGTATTTGATTCATATAAAGGATTATATTATGTTCTTAAATATTATTTTTAATCATAAAATAAAAATTATTCTTGAATAGTTATGATGGGGAATGAATTTCATCTCATTTATGGAGACGGTAATCCGTACATACGCATGAGCGACAATATCATTTTATTGATGGTGAAATAGTATGTAATTGGATTTTATATCATATATAATGAATCTTTAACATTTTATATTTATTATTTACATAATTTATACTCATTATTATACCCATCCAAATAATGAAGTGTTTGAATAACAAACTACACCACGACGTGGAGACGGTAAGTTTTACGTACGCACATATGCTGACATGTCATTCATAGGATGGATAGAATATTTAATGCAGTTGTAACATATTTATAATAAAATCACTGTATTTATAAGGTACTGGTGTTATTATTTTGTTATATAAACAAAAAATAAAGAGGAAGTGGAAGAAGAAGTGAACATTGAAAGAGCTGGTGAAATCATTACCTCTTCTTTGGGTGTTTCCTTTTGAGTTGGTCAAAAGGGATCCATGGGTTGGCTTTCTGATCAATCTAAGGCCTCTATGATGAAGGGAGGGTAGTTGGGAGGATATTTTAGTAGGGTTATATTGATCCAAATGGCTTTGTAGGTTTGATTTTGATAGAAGGGGAAGTACCCTTTTATAAGAGAGGTGAGGGTCACTGTAGGAAAATCTTAAAATATTAATTTATTATACACTCATATTCAGTTTATAATGCCTCCAAAATGATTTATTTTCAGGATAATGTATGTATGGGTCTATAAACTCTCATATAATAGGTTTTATATAGGTTTATGTCACCATATTAACCTTATCATTTATATTTAACTCTAAGTTAAATAGTTTAACTTTTACCATGTATTCTTGTATTATTATAATAAATGGTTAATAAACATACTATTAAAAGACAACAGAACACTAAGTGGTTAATTATTGATATATGTAGACTTATCTAAGTCCTTTTTTGGAATTTTATATTTTTATGAATATCATATCAATTAACAATATATAAGTTTTTATAAAAATCTATTTATGTGAATTTTGACACTATTTGGTTTTTGGTTTTTGTGAAAGTCATAAAAACATTATAACATCAAAAAAAGTTATTTAATCAACCCTAACATGTCATATTAACATTGAAAATTAGTTTAATTAAACAGAAGTCTCATTTTAAATTTATTTCGATATTTTTAATATCAACTATTTTAATCTTTCATTAATAATGTAATTAATGTATAATCATTGTGTCATAAATAAATTTAAATATTAAATTTCTAAAAATTATGAATAAAATACAATTATGTAAGAAATATTTTTTTATTTCTAACGAGTATTTATAGTTGAATTTATCTTATGTATACCCATATATTAAAAATGGTTAAGTTATTAAACATTGAATTTAACACTTTTAACTTTTGTTTAAATAAAATAATAATAAATGTCCTAATCTAATCCCAGTGGCCCAAAAAGATCATATTTTATGCCTAATAATGATTTTTGTCAAAATAAACTTATCCAATATAATTATTACAAGTTTTAGGGTAATTATAATATCATTTCTTACCCTTAATTCCCCAATTTACTTTTAACCGTCGTAAATAAAAGTCAAAAGTTACTATTCACAAAAAATTATTTTCATATTATTGTACAACATGTTAATTACTGATATCAACCATGTCTCTCATATTTTTTAAATTCAATTCAAGGATGCGGTAAAATTACTTCTTATCAACATTTGTAAATGAGCCTAGAAGGTGGGTAAAAGGCAGAAAAAAGTTCAATAAATTTTTTTTATCTAATATTTTTATAAAATGACTCTAATGAATTACATTTAACATATATAGATATTGAATATCTATTTTTAACTAAAATTAATTTAAATAAAATAACTAATTAATTAGATAAAAAGTCAATTTTAAACAATAAGGGTATGTTTTTCACTATTCATCAAATATTGAAAGTTTTCATAAAAATACCAAAAATTCCCACTAAGCTAATTTTGATATTCCAAATCTAAAAACAAAGTCCATTATGAAAAATAAAAATTATAAAATATCAAAAATTTGGTATTACTATTCATAATGACAATTTTGATTGGTCGTGGTGTGTTATAACACGAAGTTGTGTACAATACAAGCTATTGTATTATTAAAAAAAGAAGCATATCGGGGAATCTTGGGGTGTTCAACAAGTCTAATAAACCAAGGAGACTAACCACACCAATCATGGGACTCCCAATCCACCACTAGGAATCAACACACATATCTTTCACAAGGAAAAGAGGTGCCAAACCAAATCACAATCCACGACCAAACATATGAAGACTACATACCCACGAATGTGAGTATATAGGGTATGATCCAACTCCATATAGGATTACACCAAGTGTGTATATCACAACCTTTATAAGATAAAAATTTATTCCAGTCTAAAAATAAATTTATGTAAATAAGATTTCATTTATTTTCCTAGATTTGAAGAAAATAAATTTTTCATAAATATTAACTGAGTTTTATTTTGAAAAAAATGGTTTCCACGAGTATAAAAAAACTTTTAGGAAAAAATACATTCCTTTTAATTAAATCATTTACATAGCCACAAATTAAAAATAAAGATTAAGGGAAAACTATAAAACTAATTCATTACATGGAATGTTATGAAATAATCAAGACAATTGTAACATCCTAAAAATATAGTATATTATAACCATTAAATAATAAATTTTTTTGATAGATTCCTCCACACACAATACCTAATTTAAATGAAATTGCAATATATTTAGATAAAATATAAATACTGAAGTACAAACCTAAAATGAACTTATATATTGAATTAAACATAATGAATAGTAGTAATAACTTTATGAATTATATGTATATATAAAATAATTGATACATTTATTAAGAATGAACTTAAAATACATTACTTAAAATAGATCATAAGACAATTTTTATTTTTAAAATATTTATTTTTTTTAAAAAAATCTTTAATATGATACACATTTCTCTTTCTAGAAACATATGTTTAGAGATAAATAATGTTTGATTTAAAAAAATTAAACACCAATTTAAATGGTAAATGATATGGAATAATAAAAAAATTAGTTAATATTTGAAAATTTCATTTTCGAATTAAAATGGTTATTCATCACATTTTATGATTTTTCCCAAAAGCTAAATTTTAAATTATTAAATTTTTTATTTTTTCAAAAAAAAGAAATAAATTTTTAATTCCACATATAAAAATGGAGTTTGTATTAATTTTTAATCTTTTTCTGAAAAGATTTTTTATTAAAAAAATATGGTAAATATAATAATGACTTATAAGATTAAAAAAAATCTTTTGGTGGTTGAATATAAATATATGGAATAAAATTATAAATTTTAAAATATTTTCTAAACTTATAAATACTTTGTGAAAAAAAATAGAACTAATAAAAATTTTAATCTATAACCAATCTATATTGGGTCATTTCATTAAATAAATTATTTTCAAGGTATATTCAGTTTTCTATTTCTATGCAAGATTCATATCATTTATTTTTTTATAATAAATACGTTTTCATTACATTTAATTTCCAAAATTATTTCATCTTAAAAATTTATTTAAATCTTAAAAACGTTGTTTATCTAAAAATTGTTGTTATGTGGTGAAGTGTTTATTTTAAATTTAATATTTCATACCTTTATATATTGTATCTAATAATATTATTTTTAAATTTTGGATTATAAATAAAATTAAGTAAAAATTAAATCTTACTAATTTTCATTAAAATTAATTACTAATGTTATAAATTAATTACGAAGTTAAAACTAAATTAGGGTAAAAGTTAAAAAGTTAAAATTAAAAAGCCATATACATTATGAGTGGACTCAATATGTAGTGATTGGTGTGAATTTTTACTAAAAACCATTATCCTCCCAAATATTTTCTATTTTTCCATTTTATTTGGAATAATACCATTACATTATTTAAAATTTAAGGGTCACTACCAAAATTACCCATCTCATCACTTTCAAAGGGGTAAAATCTTCCCCACATCAACACTCCCCTGTCATTTGAATTTAATATTTTAAATCATATATTGTATCCTCCAAGAATCCTACACTATGTTCAGAATATTTTGGTCATTAGGATTTTGTATAAGGACTTAATTTCTAGGGAAACATATAGGAGGAATTCAAGTCCCTAATATGAGTCTTATCGTCTACTTATTATTTCTTCTTAAGTATCTTATTCAAATATAATATAGACAAACTAATAAAATGATATTAGTATCATTTATATAATTTAATTTTACTATATTAAGGTTATATTCATGTTTAAATTCATATACCCCAACCATTAAGTAAAAAAACTCATTGTTAAAGCATTTGTGGACTACCACCTCCACAACGCAACATGTTTCATTTTATATCACATCCTTAAAATGATGGATGTAAAGATACTATTAAATGATAAATTTTAAATTTTTGATATCATTGTGGTTTTTTAGGAAACTTTATTTAAAATATTAATGATATTATCAACAATTTATTTTCATAAATTTAATCATTTCAACTAAGTGTACTAAGATGATAAATTTTTATTTAAATTGTTTAAAATTTACACATCCATTTATTAAACTTATAAATCCTTAATATTTATATATATCACACTTATAAAAATTAAATAAGTCCATTATTCTTATGATATAAATATATTTAAATAAACATTCTCTTAATCAATCATTAAACTGGGATATGTTTATGTTTGGTTCAGTTAAACCACCTACTTGAGAAATGATATGATTTTATACCATGAATAACTATATAAACATAATTACACGTATAATATGACATAAATGAGTAAATGTTGTTTTTTTGGTTCTAGAGATATTGTATCAAAAATTAATTCATTAATTAATAAAACAAACATTGATTTTTAAGAATAGATGAAACTCGTTTCTTATTAATTACATCATCGAATATAATGACCAAGCCACACATGAAAGGATTTTAAAAAGTCATAAATAATTATGATAAATAAATATAAGAAAAGTTAATTATATATTGATGTCAAAATTTTGAATAATAATTAATAACGAACCCTTATTCATGAAATTGGTATAAATAAAAAAGTCCATAAACACATGATGTGGAAAATCAGATTAATTCATGTAGAGAATGACTATTTTTGAAAACTATGAAAGAAAATGGTTATTAATAGGTTTATAAATTATGTTATTAATATAGATATGTTTTTTATATATAAGGATAAATTACATTCTTAAACATTATGAAAATATATAAGGGTTTCGTTTAAAATTTCTCTCTTTGAGAAATGTTTGGTATTATAAACCTAATTTCATTTTAATTGTATATATACTTCATATTTTATTTAAAAATTAACAAATTATTATTTAATCATTTGATTTTATGTTATATTGAAAACCCGCTATTTCAAGTTGTTTTTATTAAATGTTATTGAAGTCATAGGGTTTTATTGGTCTCAATTCTTGCTCATTGAGACATGTTACATGTTATGAACCATGTTTTCATTGTATTTTGATATATTTATTTTATAACCCATAAATTTACATAATTTATATACTGTTATTTCATGTTATTTACTATAAAAATTATTCTTCATTACTTTAGATGATATTGATTCATTTGCTTCTCCAATCATGAGGATTTTTGGTAACTTGATTTTTTGTTTAATGATAATTCTTTAGACTAATTTCATATAATTTGGGTACATATTACCCTTTTATTTTGTTGTTTGTTATTCTCTCAATATTTTATAAGTATATATATTACTTCCACTTAAACCATTTGAAAAATATTTATCACTTCTAGGGTTATGTTCTTTTTCTTCCATCAACCTTTTTTTCATTGATTCATTACGATCATGATATTATAGAATTGAATTAGTTGTATACCCATTACTCTATATAGTGTGAAAATAAAATTCAACATAATTCAAATTGGATTATTTTCACCTAGAAATAATTTTATTCTATCTTCATGGGAAAAATCATTTGTGTAATGTATTTTTTTATTCCAATATGAATGATTACTAGAAAGTTGATTGTGTATTTTTTGAAAATCCACATAGTTTCTCGTAATGGGTGATGATCATTTTATCCCTTCTATATACATGGGGATATCTATTAATATTAGTGGTGATTATTTACTGCTACCAAAGGTTGATCATTTATTCTTCATTATAGGGATATCCATGTTTTTATTCAACCATGGGTTCTCCATGGAGTTTTTTAAAAGGTATCATTAACTATTATAGTGAATTCATTAGTATTACTCAAGTGATGGGTAGGGCCAAGAATTATATATCTTCTCTATTCATCGATGGGTCTTAGGAGACAAAACATATTTGTATATTTTTTATATAATTTCCCAATTCTATAAGATGTCTTGATTATTATTTCAATAAAAAGTAATTCTCTTGGAACGAATACTTGAAAATATTTTTTTATGTACAAACTTTTTCATTCCATCAATATCAGATCATTTTTATTAATATCCATGTTTTCATTTATTATCATGGATATAGGATTCACCCTATTCCAATTTGATTATGGTTTCATATTGTTTTCTTATTCCTACTATAATTTTTATTCCATGATTACTCCATGATTTCTTCATCTATATGTTTCCCTTACTATGTCTTTAATATCAACCCCTTATTATATTACCATTTCCCATATTTTGAATAAAAATAGTACACTTTACAAGTTTAGGAGGATATCATGTGAAGAATAATTTTTTAGAGATGTTGAAGACTTTTCATAAGTTAATTAGTTTCATATATATAATGTAAAAATGTCCATTAGTTGAGAAAAAAAATATATTTATTAGTTTATGATGTCTTCTAATTATCTAAATATCTACACCTAAAAATATCCTTTATATAAGAGATTCAATAATTGTTGTTATTTTTGTAATTATGGATGGTCATATCCAAGATTTTATAGATTGTATCAAAGAATGTATGTAAATTATGTGTCTTTGAGCATTATACTCGGGTGTTCAAGTACATAGTGTCACAAAAATCACATAAAGAAAAAACATATAACATGAAGTCTCTAGAATAATGGATTAAAAACACCAAATCATATTTTATACAAGAGATAAATAAACCACATTATATGTGAGAAATAAAGAAATTATAACATGAAATAATAATCATGAAGTAACACAACATTGTCTAATAGGATAATACATGATGTGTATAGGTGAAACCAATTATTAGTGGGTTTTATGGTCCTATAACTTGTCACATGAATCACACTCAACTAACCACATAGTAGACACAAACCCTATCCACTGTTATAATAGTACATATAGGGGATACTAGATAGCTCATAAACCCAACATGTGTGAATTTATACCTCAATTTGTTACTTATTATCCAAGGGTTCGCCGTGAAATCGCTAAAGGATGTGGGTAATTATATAAGAATACATCAGTCACATGACAATTTCAATGAACAAAAAAACATAATCCAATAACAATATTAATCCTTAATTTGAGTCCACCTTCAATAATGATTCCCCTTCCCATAATCATAAACATAAATTACAATTTATTTAACCATTAATTCACATAAGAAATAATAATACATAAAAACTAGGGTTAATAAAGGGGTAACTAACTATCAACCAAAAAACATTGTATAAGGTTACAAATCTTCCTTTTTACTTGAAACTAATAACCATACCTTTGTAAATACCTTTTTAAAACCATCATTTTAATCCATTTAATTTCCAATAATCGCATAAAAATATTAAGGAACCATCATTCTTAAATAACCAAAGTTATCACCAATCAAGACAATAATATAATACACCCACTTAAAAAAATTATGTCTTTAAATCATGAAACACCTTCACTTTATAAATTAACATTCACCCAAACACCTTTAAAAATATTTTCTCTTAAAGAAACCCATTTTTGGAATTTTATTGGACTATTATAATTCATAAAATTTCATTTAAATTAAAAATTAAATTGAACAATAAAAGTAACCCATTTACCAAATTAAAATTTAAATAAAACATTGAAAACCATTAAAAACCAAATCTTTAAAACATATAAGTTGTCATTCTAGTTCAAAATAAAGTTCGTAATAAAAAACATTTATGTTTCTTTAAAATAAATAGTAACGAAGTGGAAACACCTACCTCTACATGTGTAACCATGTATCTTTTGATGAACGGAAAAATTATAGGTTGCATGATAAGGCTTATAACCCATTGAAACCAAAAATACCAATTTATAACATCCCCTTTCTTGATAATCCACCTCTATAACAACTTTTGTTTTAGAGGAAGGCGGAAAATGGTGAAAAATATGATAAATAGGGAGGAGGAGGAGGTAGTTCATACCTTGATATTGGATGAATAAAACACTAATAAACCTTCATAGATACATCAAGTAATGTGAGGAGAGGGAGTGTAATAACTGGGGAAGTCCCATTGGATGTGCAGTTTGAAGTAGGGAAGAAAAAAAGAGAATACACAAATTTAAAGGGATTTTAAATAACCAAGTTGGTATCATGGTTCACATGCATAATTTCAGAAATTGTGTAGTAACCTAATGATCACCACTTTAAAAAACTAAACATTTCACATAGTTTACTCTACATGGTTTATCAGACTTTGCACCAAATAGTGTTTCCTTATAAAAGCTTCAAAATCTCAAAAATTCACCATAAGACAACCCAAAGTCAAATGAATAATTAACAATATAAATATATATATGGAAAAGTGAAATTTCTGTTTGTATAATTCTCCCCAAGATAAAACTTTCTTCCACCATAAATTAATTTACAAATTTATAAAAATAGGAAATTTCAATACCACCTTACCGAAAACAAGAATCGGATCAATTACAAAAATTAATTAACCTTGAACTCCAAATGTGAATATATTCTTCTTAGGTAGATTCATCCAATTCTAGTTTTAAACTCACTAACCACTAATTCCCTAAGAATGAAACATGTTATACACCTCATGAAATGGAATCAAGGAGAAAATTATGGTGAGACATCTTGATGGACATACCTTATATATCTTTTGAATTTTGGAATATATACTTACATACCATTTCTTACAAGTTTATCCTAAATCCCAAACCAAACCAAAGAAAAAAATCATAACCAGTACCTCTATAATACAAATGCCCATAAGAGCTTAAATCAGTGGAAACCTTAGAACAAAATAACCCTATAATATGACTCTATCAGAACATGGAAAACACAAAATGACATATCATAGGTATCCACACCATTTATAAATCTCTAAATAAAGGATTAATATAAGAAATATTATGAAAATATAATACACATATCAATCATAATTAATCTAAATCCTAAAGTGGGAAAGTGGCATGAAACTCTATTATATTTCATTTGTTCAAATTGACAAAAAATCTCTAAAAAAAGAAACAAAAATAAGAATAATATTAAAAAGATAATAAAATTTTGAAAAAAAAAGCATTCATTTATTATTAAATATATTAATGGAATATAAACAAAATGTGGAATAACTCCAAAAAAGACTAATATAAAATAGGATATCCCAAAATACACCATTAGACTTCCAACATTTCAAGTGAAGAAAAACCATATTCTGCTACTCTGATTTATGTTCGTTCTAAGACTTATTATTATAATGCTCATTTAGATTAAAAATCCTTTTAATGTTATTGAGGGGGAACATAGATTAAAGATCCATGGAATTTTTAGATAATAGGTTTTACGATGCAAAATATTTCCACACTAAAATCATTCTAGTGACTTTTTCTTTACAGATGCTAGAACAAGAAATTAGGAAGATATCTTCCCATAATTATTACTTTACTTCTCCCATTTCTCACTAGAAGGATCACCCTCACAAACATAAACAAGGTTCAAACCATCACTTTCCTCTAGTTTCCGTAATAAATTTTTTTTAAAAACGATAGCCTTATAAAACATTTCAACATATATAGTTATGAAGAATTGAGAAACAACTGAACTAATATTTATATAATGGAATCTTACAATTAATCATTCCTTCTTTAAATAATAAACAACCAGCTTCGTAGAGAAATGAATATTTCTATTAAAACATAAAACAAATTCATTTATTGGATGATCACTATGAAAAAAACCAATACTTTCCAATACTTTCTCAACTCTCACCCCCTATAGATGTTACGGCTTGATGAATGCATCCATTAAGTTTTCCTAAGACATGTCCTAAAATGGTTGGGCTTGGATAATTAATTTACACCCTTCTAAGACCTTCCCATTGAATAAAGGAATAGTGTACCACACCCTAGAGGTTTTACAAGTTCCTAATGAATCAATGATCTATTCGACCTCATATAGCCTCATTTTCACTTACTTGGATCCTTGATCACCAAAACATACTAGTGGATATTGATTTAATAATTCTCATACATGATCTATGATTTGGTAAAAAACTAACTCTACAACCCTACTTAGAGTTTTGGTAGAATTAGTGACTAATAAAACCAATCATATACCTTTGGAAGGAATAACTTGTGAACTAATATATAGATCCTTTCCACCTAGACATTTCAATTCCATTATAGGGTTCATATTCAAAAATATCACCAAAACCAAAAAATAACCCTAAAAAACATCAAATATTAACATCAAATAAAATATATCAAAAATGAATCAAATCCAAAATCAATACAACATAATATATGTGGAAAGTAATGAAAATCATTTTTATAACTAAAAAATATAAAAAATTTAATTATTGTTTATTATTTTGTTATCTATCTCATAAACAATGATATCTCTTAGTTTTTCTTTGAATAATAAAAATTTTATTAGGAATTCAACAAAACCCAATAAAATTTATTATAATAAAATTACTTATTTTTAAATTCGAAAAAAATAAAAAATAAAAATAAAAACACATAAAAATATTATTTATAATATTCTCAAGAAGCATGTCATGAATTATCATATTAAAATTAAAATAAAACACATTTTAAACACTTAAAATTTCACAAAATTACTTATAGTCAAGAATAATCATTCATAAGATTAGATAAAATTACTAAGAGATTGAAAACCAAAATGAACTAAGTTGTTACCACTATCCATAGTTTCATTTCATGATTTTTTAGATTGTGTTCCAACCATTTCAATGCTCTTATAAGTGACCCAAAATAGATTTGTATAAATTGTTCTTGGTTTTAAAGGCCATATTCCCTAACCTTGAACCACCTATATTCCTTATTAATTTAACCTAAAACTAATAATATCTTTAAAATATCCTAGGATATCCCTAAAATTAATAGTTGCAACAAACCATTTAATGAAATAAAAAAATACAATTATAATACTTTAACTAAAAATGATACTCTAAAACATTGATGGTAACTCTAGGTTTAGCCTGAATAAGAACTATCCAGACACTCCCCCACACCCTCCCCTCAAGTTTTAATGGTCTTATATTTGATCTATCATTAACCCAAAAATAACAAGAGGGATATCATAACATTTTGTAATTCACTAGACTATGTCAACATGACATGTCACCAGGACAACTGTGTTCTAAGGACTATTGTTCATTCAAGATCTCCATGGGATAAAAACAATCACCAATGGTATCAAAACACAATCATTGGAATGATTTCATAGTCAAGATCAAATAAACCACATCATGGGTTTTACCCAAAAACGTGAAACAAATTCCTTATAAATTAGACTACCATCCCAAATAAATAATATTATATGATAAGAGTATTCTATAAAACAAGGAAATGAGATAAGAATAAATAATAAATAATTACCATAATGCAACAAATAAAATGTAAACTAATTTATACCAATTTTAAAGTCCATAATCCAAAACTAAAATAAATATTAAGGTTGATAAATACAACACCAAATAGAATTAATCCTACCAACCAACCCATTAGACTAGCCACCCAAACTAGTCGGCTCTTAAGTCATCATCATGAATCAATATCCATTATTTTTCCAAGGTAGTGTAGTCCCAATCTAACTCATTATCTGGGACCTGAAAACCTACATAAAAGATAAAGTCTTAATACCCACCAATGTGATCAGGTTGGGTGTGATCTAATTCCTAGTAGGATTCCAAAAATATTCTATATAATTCCAATTATATGAGAAATAGTGTTTTCTAGTTTTGAAAACAAATATAAGTAAATATATTTTTTCCTTTACCTGTTCTGAAAATAAATAGCTTTTCATAAGCATGAAATGGTTTTTATTTTAAAAGAAAAGTCCTTCCATTAAAACATAAAACATTTTTAAGACACTAATAATTTTTATTTAAAACCATCACACACCCTCCATGTAAAAATAAATTATATAGTGGAACCATAAGAGGAATTCATTCCATGGAAATTCATAAAAGAATGAAGTCCATGATGAAAGGAAAACCCATATAATATCAACGATCAACCATCAAGGAATTAAATACCAAAACATATTTAATATAAATGATAAAAAAACAATATTATAGGTGAGAAATAAGGAAAACATAACATATCACATGTAACACCATGAGATTTTATAAAATAATTTTTCCAAATTATTTTAATCTTTCAAATATCTTTTAATAAATGCAACATTGAATTCATCTTGTGTTACATGAAAGTACTCATTTTAGAATTTATTAAACACACCCTCAATTTAATCATTATTTATAATCAAAATCAAAATAATATTATTTTACACACAACACAAATCTAGATTTCATTATATAAGACACTATGTTCTAATAAAACAAATATATATTATAAATATTAATATTCAAAAGCAACCATTATAACCCAGCCAATAAAAATATTGAGTTGAATTGTAATAATTAATTATTAAATATTAATTATAATGATTTTATATAATGAAAAAGTATTGATAAAAAGGTATATAATTTTTATAAATGTCCTTATATGCTTAAAAAATACATTTTTATCAAAAATAATTTTTATTTATTTTTGTACATAAAAATAAAATTAATTTCTGACACTTTTATAAAATTTATATATTTATATTAAACTCATTTTTTAAATTATCATGTAATAAATATATTAGGGTCGATTTTTGGTATGTTTCTAAAATGTTACATTTTTTGAAGAATAGTTAAAAATACTAAAATTTAATTAAAACTTCTTTTTCATTTAATTTATTTATAATGTAAAATTTTATTTTAAATTAGTCTTAAAGAAAAGTTAGATAAATTATATGTCCATTAATATAATTTTGGTCATTATAATCAATTTTATTTTTAATATTTATATAAAAAATTGTAAACATTTTAATATTTTCTCTTTAAAAACATGCTTTCTCATCATGTCTGCTGAATTACTTTTAAATTAAAATTTTCAACTTATATGAATGGAAATTAAAAAAAAATTATGACCTATTTGGAATCAAAATAATTTATATTATTTAATATGCTATACTTTATTTTTTACTAAAATTAATAGTGAATGTTGAAAAAATAATTACCACGATTAAGGTAAAAATGGGTTTATTGTGCATTAAACAAAAAAGATTAAAGAAAAAATAACCTATAAAATTTATAAAAACTATTTTATGATAATATATGAACCATTACACATGTAATCTATTATAATATAATATTGAGTACACTTTTCACATATGGAAAATATGGTAGATATTGATTATTTTCAAAAATACAAAGTGTGTCCTCTCCCACATATATAAAAGGAAACCTGATCCCCTCACTTACCCACAACATAGAACACATTTAGTTTTGATAATACCTTCCCAAATTACTTCCCAACCAATCTTATCTCTCCATAGAGGAATTATTTTTTATAGAGAGCCATCAAAGGATAGTTTTTTGTGTAATATTAAGGAGTAAACCTTAAGAATAGGTAACGTTCATCAACAAGCATTTTTTGTTTTATTTCTTCCTCCACCCCCTTCAAATTTTATTATACCATGATTATATAATAACCTCAGTATAGTAAAATGTAATGCTATTTTCTTATTTCAATAAAATGACACAAATTGTAAATGACCCTTACCTTAGTATCATGAGAATGGTGGTTACATTATTACATTGGCATATTATAGAAGTAATCGCATCCCGAAGGACTAGATAGTTTATTGTTTTTGGAAAACAAGACACATAATTGAAAATAAAATAAAATAAAATGTAATGATTCCACTAAGAGAACCATTATAATCCTAGCTTATCCCTACATATTAGTCATAATAAACATCTTGGCATCCTAGGAAATATAAAACATTAGAAAGTCCTGTGATTAAATTCTAAATAACGGTAATAGTATAGTGTAATCTAAACTAAACAAATAAGCATAAGCATTAATTTAGTATCAATAACTGAATCAAAATTTATTTATACATAATATTGAGTGTAATATGAAATGAATAAATGATAATGAAATAATGTCACATAAATTATTACATGAGAGTGTAACATAACTGTTGATATTATACTAATCCAATAATCACATGGAATGTCAATAACTAATATCATAATGAGGGAATTCATAATCTGGGACATCATAAATATATTATCAAGGCTTTGGCTAATACACCATACATAAATAGGTAATGCCTCATCCAATACCCAAACTAGATTGTCTCATATGACAGATCGATGAATCAAGGGTCCATAGCCGGCCCCAAACATTTCTTATTGAGTTAAATGAATTCCTCATATGAATGGGGTGAATCATAGACAACATAAACATTCTTATTGAAAACTAAAATATTAAATGAGAATACATAAACCACAAATGATGAATGGTATCAAAATAGAACATCCAACTTCAAACTAATCAGAAATCATTCAATAAAATATAGTAAATTATCTGGTAAGAGATCTAATTCAATTAATAATAATATTCAATAGTGGATGTTCACATAGATGAAAATACTCTAAAAAATCATTGAAAAATCATTGAGAAAAATACCCATTTTCACTTTATAAAACACTTGTTTTTCAAATGATGTCCAATTATAAAAGAAAATATTTTCCTTGAAAATAATTAATAAAACATGTAATAGAAGTTATAAAACATTGATGAATCTGAAGGAGGAAAATTACCCTTATTCAATATGTGTTAAAAACATTCCTTTCATATTTTTTTATTAAAAGTCTCAAATAACCTTGTTTAGAAAACAAAAAAATATATCTTTTAAATCATTCTGTAAAAAGAAATAAGAGTTAAAAATAAAAATAAATAATCATCAAAGAATAGTAAAAGCATTTTTGAAATTATTTTTAAAAAACACTGATAAAGAATAGGAATTTTCCCCAGTGGAGACTTAAATAGAAACAATCTTGATTGATGAAGGGATTGTGAATTAAACACTTACTTTAGGTTATATTTCCCCCAAACTTATCAGAAACTCTTGTATAGTGGTTTTAAACATATTATTATCTTATAATAGAATCATAATAATATATTTGGTATCATAAATAATCCACTTATAACATTTTACAACTCATTTATTAATAATATTTTAAACATTTCACTGTCTTGGGTGCTCATTGTCATATTTCCTCATGCTTGTTTTGTCATAAAAGCTCAGGTTATCGTGTATTGGATATAGATAAAACATCTCCAAAATAGTATTAATATCATAAACATCATATTTAATCATTAAATATATATTTTTAACTAATCTTGGATTTTTTATATAGATAAGGAATCGCATCGCTCCATAGAGATGATAAGTCATGCGTACGCACAAGCAATGATATCATTTCTTTATGGTTGAAATGATATGGAAGTGGATGATATTTTAATTTTATAGAGTCAATAATCTGTAATAAATAACAAATATATCTATTATTTCTACTATCAAACTCATCAAATTTAATTGGTGATGAAAAAAATATTACACCATGATATGGATATGGTAAGTCGAACATATTCATGCTCGGTGGTTTTATTTTTTATAGGATAGAAAAAAGGTGGAATATGGGTATCCCATTATCATAATAACATCCCATCCTATGTATGATACTAGAGTTATAATTTTTTAATAGAAAAAACATATGATGTTGAAGTAGAAAAATAAATGAACTTTAATAAGTTGGTAAAAACAATTTTCTCTTTTTATGTGAACTTCATTTAGATATATTCATATGGGATCTTGGGTTGGTCTTTTTGGAAAACCAGGATCTCCATAACTTGTATACGGACGTTAGGAAGAGATGTTGGTAGGGATTGGTCGATCTAGATGGGTTAATGTGGGGTAAATAATTGAGGGAGGAGGTGCCCATTTATAATTGAGGTTGGGGCACTTGCAAAATTCCTAAAAATATTAAAAAATAATAAGCCTATTATAGAGACAAATGTCACGACCCATCCTCAGGGCCCGTGTCGTGATTTCTCCATGCCCGCCTTCCATAGGCCAGGGCCTGGAGACTAACACCAAAGGTGAATCCCTAACAAAAAGAGAAGGCATTGCCTTTAAACTTGTAACACACACAGTCTGAACACAAACAGTGGGAACAACAAGTACTAATATAGAAAATAAAAGTGTGCTGAATGTAAGTGGGCCAGAATACAAACCCAACTAAACAACAAGTACAAGTACAAGTAGAAAACGGGAAACAAATGTTGGATCGACCATCAGGGAATCCTACCTGAAGGGTAGGTATAGAACTCGATCAACTCGTCCCTGAGGTACGTCCCATCTAGTCTAGCTCCGAGAAGCCTCCCATCCTTCACCCTCAGCCTCGATCACTGCTAACCATTGTCTGCACAGAACCTAAAAAGGTGTAGACGATTCCCGTGTAGGGGTGAGTATAACAATACTCAGTAGGGGACCCCGAGACCCCTAAAGGTCACCTAGAATCCACTAAGGATATAACACAAAATAAAGTTACAATCATGAAGTATCAACCAACCACACTTAGGTATACGCCGATACATATACCTAAGTTACCTGTCATAGTTCGGCTCTAACTCTCAATCCCAAGTACAACCCAGACCACAAAAGAAGTAATGTTAATCACCTCGATGATAAATATTGAAAGAAAAGACTATTCTTGCATAGGTATACAACTCATGATGGGTGGTAGAGATGATTAGGTGTAGCCATTGAATCATCTCCTCTATCGAACCCACATAGGATCCTGGAACTGTATCAGCACTGTCAAACCCACGGAGGATCCTGGTATAGAAGTCGTCGTTGTCGAACCCATAGAGGATCATAGTACAGATGTCATTTTTGTCAAACCCATGGAGGATCTCGACACAGAAGTCATTTTTGTCGAACCCACAGAGGATCCTAGTATAGTAATCATCGATGTCGAACCCACAGTGGATCTTGTCATCACTGTCGTAGCCAGCCAATGGATTCCCGCACACAACATGATCGATTCTAGGAGGGTCCGCTCCTCAAGCCAAGTGTCGATACATCAACTACCATGAATTCTAGATATTATGTATCTTGTAGTTTCTTCTCGTCATAAGGAACCCAATACAATAGATGGAACGTCAATCGGACACCCGGTCTGTGAGTTATTTGCATTTCCATTCCAGGGGCCTGGTTGGTTTTTAGGTTCAAACCAACCCGACCGTACCCTAACTACATCCAAACCTCAAGAAGGGTATGCCAAAAGATCCGTCCAACTCTAAACCTTCTGTCACCATAGATGGCTCGTCTTTCGGACACCCATTGCCCAAAAATACAGATAAAAATGTGGTTTAGGGTTAAACAGGTCCGGACAGAGGTCTGATCCAGTCCACGGGTCCGACCCGGACTAATAGAGCGGCCCAGCCCGAGGGGGCGGCCTGGACAAAAGGGGTGGCCCAACCCGAGGGTGGCCCTGCCGAAGGAGGCCCGGGCCGTGGGTGGCCTAGCCAAGGGCGTCCTGGCACGTAGGCGTCCCGACCGAGGGCGGCCCGGTAGAGGGAGGCCAGGCCTGTTGCGGCACGGAAAAGGGTGGCCCGGCCCATTGCGGCATGGACGAGGGCAGCCCGGCCCCTAGCGGCCCTACCGACGGCGGCCCGACCCCTAGCGGTCCGGATGAGGATAGCCAGGCGGAAGGCGGCCCTGCTTGGCCGTGCCAAGGGGGCGTGGCGCTCGCCCCCTATCACCCGAACGACCCTGTCATTCGGGTATGAGCCGAACCGGAACCTTGTGGCACCAGTCCCGCTCGTCCCAGCTTGGCAAAGTGGTTGGCCGCTTCGGCTCCATGGTGGCTGGACTGGCCGGCCGGTACCAATCCTCTACCGCAGCGCGACTGCGCTTCAGTCCTGGATCCCACCACGCGGCCCATCATGGCCATGACTCCCCTTCTGCGTGGCACAACAGAGCCACGCCTCCTTGAAAACCCTGCGGCCTTGCGCCGCCAGTCTTCTTCGCGGTCCTCTCTTCTGGTGGTTCCACTGCTCCACCACTGTTGTCAACCAAACAAGTGCCAATGGAGGACGTCGAGCCATGTTTTTTCAGCCCGCACCCTTCGCATTAGGTGATAACAATTGGATAATATCAAACCACAATAAAAAATGAGGAACGAGGATTTAATTTAATCATAACCACCCCTACCATGATTTCGGTGATCAACAACAGAGTCACGGAAGATAGACGTCGCGGGAAAGAGGTTTCGTTCCATCAATGTCGGAGGAGGAAGAGCTTGGAGAAGACGAGTCGAGATGACATCGTCGGTGTACTTCGTGGGCAGTGGTGCTTCCCTTCCTTGCCTCGGTTGAAGAAGGAACAAGATGATGCTCGACGTTCTTCGAAGAAGAGGGGCGTTCTTTGTTGGAGAGGATGTTGTTCTCCAAGAATCTCTTAAGTCCTCTCTCAATGTTCCACCCAAAAAGAATCGCCAACCCCAAATAAAATAATAGCTTCTCTATTATTTTATTTTTTCCATGCAAACAAAAATAATTCAAAAGTTTTAAAAAAATAATTAATTGTGGTCATTAATTAATCTTTAGGTGTATTGGCACCATTATGGGGAAGTTCAAGAGTTTCCCCAATTTATGGGGAGATCAAGGGGTTTAAAGGGGGTTCAAGCTCGTGTGTCCCCCACCACATATAATCCTCCCAAGGGAGGTTATTTGCGGGTGGGCCCCACCTCCAACCTCCACTTAGAGGATAAAACCACCACAATAAAAATAAAATTAATACTTTTATTTTTATTTAACTTAATTAAAAATACCATAAACTAACTTCCAACCTTGTTAAAACACAACTGTGGTGATGGTCTCCATAAGCGAATACCAGCATTGTGAGTTCAGCGGTGTCCTCAGATTTCAATTCTTAGTACCGGTTCAAAAGTTATAAAATCTTGCTTATACGTTTACTGAACGTACCTGAACAAAACTTTAGAAATTGATTCTGGAAACACCAGGCCTCAGAATCAAGCACCGTCAGAAACTGCAGACTCGTAAAATTTCCATGTATTTAAAAAAAATTCCATGGAATTTCTAAATCATTACAATAAATACTAATAAATAGTCTATAAATTAATTTTGTATGAAATTTTATAAAAAAAAATTTATCCTTTTTAATTATTTAATACTTTTAGGATTTTGAATAATATGATAAAATATTAATTTAATAAAATTTAATTATTGTAAAATTTGATAATATTCGATTAATGTGACTCTAAATACATCAATATAGAGTAGGAATTGAAAGAAAATTATAAACACACCTCAAATATGTATTTAAATCAACAAAATTCATTATACACATTAACTCATCCAATTATATGAAAATTAATATGTTTAAATTCAATTATTTTATTTTTCTATTAATTAAATAAATATTAAATTAGCATTACAGAACCATTTAAGGTTATTATATAATTTCTAAATATTATATATAAATTTATATAATGAAAATAATTTTATTAAGAAAAATTTACTTATTTTGGTGTATTACTATATTTATTTTTTACCTATATAGAAACATAAAAGATTTTAAAAACAAAGTGAGTGATATTTTGTAATTATCATTGATTTAAGTAATATATAAGTCATTTTCATAGACAACTATCCGTTAAAAAACTAAAATTTTATCCTAAAGTGAAATGGGTAGAATTTGTTTCTTCCAATATTTTTTGGAAAAGTTTAGGTCATGGTTATACCCTTATCTTTTTCATTTAATTTCTATTTAGCCACATTGACTCTCACTATTATAACATGGATAATTACTCATTGATGGTTAATATTATTACTATAATATGTCAAATGAACCATACATGAATGATGGATGAAATTTTAAACCTTTTCCCATTTATTTTTCAAAAAATAAAAGGGCCATGTTAACTAAATTTTAACCTTTTTATTCCAAATAGTGAATCCATTTTTCAAAATTCAAAACTCAAAAAAGAAAAAAAAAACTAAAATTAACCTCATAGATGTAGTGAGAAAATGGATTTTTAAAGTGAAGTCATGAAAAATTTTAAATTATTTTATATTCAAATTCAATATAAAAAAATATTATAATTGTCATAATTGAATTAATATATTTATTATTTATCATATGTAACATTAAAACCAATTTAAAATATAATTTATCATCATTAATTATTTATATTAAAAGACAGTTTTTAATTGAAATGAATTATCTTTTTATTATTCATCAAAAAATTGAAACACATTAGAAAAATACAATAAATTAAACTAAATTTAATTTTGATATTTCAATTTAAATAATTTATTTTATTTATTCATATATTTTTTATTAAAGTGTCAAAATTTATTTTTAAAGCAAGTGTGTCATTAAATGGTTGGAAAATGTCCTTTGGAAAAATATTGCATATATGCTTAAAGGTTGATTTATTTTTATATAATTTCTATAAAACAACTAATATTAATGTATAAAATTATATTATAAATATAATATATAAATTTCATAATGTGGTTATTAATTTTAATTACTTCAAATTTAACTAATATGTTATAATAATGTTTTATTTTTCATTTAAGTTGGGTGTTGTGTGCAATGTAAGGTTTTGAAATGATTTAATTTAAAGAGAGACATACCATAAAATCATGGGGTGTTTCATTATTTCATACTTCGATAAGTTTTTTCCGCTCAGTTTAGAATTTAACTTCAGTAATCAAAAGTTGATACATGAAAATTGCTTTATGGGAAACCCACATCAGAAATAGGGTTAATAAAACATCCTCTTAATTAGACGGAAAGGGAAATGTGATGTTCACAAAATAATAAGGATTTCAAATATGATAACATAAATTTGAGTAAAGTTAAAGCATTTTCATAGAATAGAAATATAACTATCATGTTATTATGGAGAGGGATATAGTATACGGTTATTAGAATGTTAACCATCACAAAACCAAAATTTTTTGATCGGTTGAAATTCCTTTCATTTCACAAAATGAAATGAAAATTGATACCATTTTTTATAGAAAACCCTTTTCTTATAGTTGATAGAGTCGTTTTACTATATATATAATTACATGTGAAAATAAACATACTTAATTATTTCCACTTTATAAGAATAATATCAACTTTTATTTGTCCTTAAATCTATTTTTTATTTATCTTTTATTCAAGGAAATGGATGTTGAAGGTGAATTTTTTTATATCTAAAGAACTTTAATGAATCATAAGATCCAAAATTCATTCATTTGGACATTAAATTTTTTCTGAAACAATAATGGTTAGCACATGGTATCCAATATAATAAATCACACTTTAACCTCAAACAAAAATATCCAATGTTCAACTTAATCCATTCCATAAGTATTTAATTTTAAGGCTCATCCAAAATGTGTATATCTAAATTCTTAAAATAGAAATATATAATGAAGGTCACTAAATTTACAAAATCAAATTAATATTATATTTTCCAAAAAAAACATAATGTATCTTATATTTTCACATAAAAAAATATAAATACCTTCATCACTTTAAAAATATAATGAAAATATTCATGATTACAAAAATAAAATCCCATTTTGTTTAATATATTCCTTAAATCAAAACACGTAGTGAACCCAATATAGATAAGTTAAACCCTCAAATCACTAAGCACTTTCTTGGTCACCAATAATACACCATAAACATCTTTTTATAAATAAATATCTCAACATCAAGAATACATTAAGGGATATATTCCCTCAATCATGTGCTTTCAAAACTATAAACATTCCATAGAAATAATTCTCCAAATTATCAGTACTACACTTCATATGCTTCCAAATACTTAAATAATATGTAATGTAGCACAATAAAAATATATCTAGATCATTATTGAGAAATAAATTAATTATTCAAAATACACAAGAACATAAATCATTATATATAATTCTTAAACCATTAACTTCCCTTCATCATCTTAAACCTTAATACCTCCTTCGTTCCATTTTTCTTTTTTTGTCTTTTCATCATCAGTAGTATAACCATTACTTTAATAACCATGTTGATTCTAGAAATTAACCAAAACCCAATAAAAAATGTCAGAAACACTAAACATTGTGATACACTCATGAATATTTGTTTATATGATGTCTAAATCATGACATGTTCTTCTCAATCAATGATTCTATATGTTTAGCATCAGTTATCGATTGTTATTGCCAAATCAATAAGATATTATCCTATACTTAGACTTATCCTCAAATTAATCCATTTGGTTATGTTTTTTAGACCATGATTTTATTAATATATTTCTCATGGGTTCAAAAAAAACTTCCTCTTATACCATTTATAAGGACCCTCGACCCTAGTATCCCAAAGTCGATGATTAAATTATAAAAATAGCATATTATAAAACAAATATCATCCCAAAGGAATGAAAATTTTTAATGTTTTCAAAAACTATATATATATATATATTAAAAAAATTGGGTAACCCCAAAAAAGAGTCATATTACGTAAGGAATAAAATACATTTATATTGGGGGCCTAGGGACTTGACCCAATGACCATGACCCAAACCCCTCCCCGCCTTTACCACCCCACCCTTACAATTGAAATTATAAAAGAAAACATAAATATTCCTCTATGAACACCATTATTCCCCTAGCTTATCCCTGCATGTTACTCGTAATATACACCATGGAATCCTATTAAAAATAAAGCATAACAAATGGGAGAGATGAAATGCATAGTAAGGGAAAGTTTATAGTAGAATCTGTCATGATTTATAAGAACAAACATTAAGGCAATGTGAATAAATGAATCACAATCCATTTTAACATAATATTGAAAATAATATTGAAATAATAAATGATAATAAATTATTTATATATGAATAATCACATGATAATGAAACTAAACCATTGATATTATACTACATGAATAATTACATGAAATACCAATAACTAATTTCTTAATAGAGAAATTCATAATGCCAGATATAATAAACATACAGTGAAAGATTTTTCCAGGACACCATACATAAATGGGTAAGGCCTTATACAATACCCACACAAGTTTGTATCATGAGACCTACCAATGCATATAAAGGATATATTGGGCCCTTACCATGACTTAATAATTCCAATAAATTCCTCATATAAAAGGGTTAAATCATAGACAACATAGAAATTTTTATTTAAAACCAGAATGAGAATATTGAATAATTTAACCATAAAGTAGAAATAGTATCAAAATAGCACATACACAGTCAAAATAATCATAAACCATATATTAACCACTAGTAATGATAATATCTGGTATAGTGTGTTGTAATATATTAAAATACTTTAACAAAATAAATGAAAATGTTCTGAGAAAAATACCCATTTTCACTTTTGAAATCACTTATTTTTAAAACATTGAGATATTATAAAATAAAAAATGAATCTTTTAAAAATAATTAATAAAACTAATAAAGTATGTTTTAAATAATTAATTCATCATTAAGGAAGAAAAAACCAATCATTATTTACAAGATAAAAAAACCTTTTGAAATTTTATGATAAAAGTCTCAAAGAACCTAGTTTAGAAAACGTCAAAATACACCTTTTAAATATTTTTTAAAAAAATTAAAAAATAGTTAAAAAAGAAATTAAAAATTCATTAAATAATAGTAAAACACTTTTGAAATCATTTTTAGAAAAAACTGATATTAAAGGAAAATATTCCACTATAGAGACTTAAACATAAACAATCTTGATTAATGAAGCGATTGTGAATTAAACTTGTACGTTAGGTCCTCTTTCACGTGTATGTGTCTAAAACTCATGTATAGTGGTTTTAAAAATATTATTATCTTATAAAATAATCATAATAATTTTTATGGTATCATATATGATCCCCTTATACTATTTTACAAGTCATTTGTTAATAAGATTTTATTCATTTTACTATTTTGGTTGTTAATATCTGTGTTTCCTCATCATTGTTTTGTCTTGAAAGTCCTAGTAATCTTGAATTAGATATGGATACAGCATCTCAAGAATATTATTAATGTCATAAATATCATATTTAATCATTAAATATATTTTCAGAACTACTTTTTAATGATGAACATTTATAATGAATCAAATCACTCCGTAGAGATGGTGAGTTGTTCGTATTCACGAGAAATGATATTATTTATATATGGTTGAATGGGAAAATAAATGGATTTTATATTAATTTTATAGAATAAATTTGGTTTAATAATTATCAGATATATCTATTATTTCCATCATCATACCCATCCATGTAAAGTGGTGATGAAAAACATATTACACCCCAACGTGGAGATGGTAAGTCATAAATACGCACACGCGGTGCTTTCTTTTTTGTAGGATGGAGAAAATGTTTAATAGGGTTTCCCTATAATCATAATAACATATCATCATATATATGGCACTAGGTTTATTACTTTATCATGGAAACAACACGTGAATAGGAAGTAGAGGAATAAATTGACTTGGATGAGTTGGTAAAAACAATTTCCCCTTATTCAGTGGACATCCTTTAGATCACTTATTAAGGGATCTAAGGTTGGCCTTTTTGGAAGAACATGATCTTGAAAACATGGATAAAGATGTTGGGAAGATAAACGGGTCAGTTTTAGTTGATCTATAAGGCTCAAAATGGTGTGAAAAATGTGATGGGTGAGGAGTCCTTCTGTAATTGTGGTAAGGGGTGCTTCTAGAATTCCTCAATATATTAAAATATAATAAGGGTATTATAGAGACAAAGACTTACATGCTATATTTAAATGAATAAGGGATGAATTTTTAGACCATATCTTAGCCAATTTTTGTTTTGTTACTTTTTTATGATTTTAAAATAATTTAATAAAATATTAATTTAATAAAGTATCATTTTTTCAAATTTGATACTATTCATTTAATTTGACTTTAAATACATCAAATAAAAAGTGGAAATTAGAATTTAATTCATTCACACATATCTAATATATCTTACATATCAGAGAGATTATTTATACAAATTAAATCATCCAAATATATCAACATCAATACTTTAGAAATCAATTATTTTATTTTAATGTAAATTAAATAAATAATTTATTATAATTAATTAATCATTTAAGTGATTATATAATTTCTAAAAATTAAATATAAATTAATATAATAGAAATAATTTTATTAAGATCAAAAATAGATATTTAAGTGTAGTCATATCTTGGTTTTTTCCCTATGTGGACACTTAAATGATGTTAAATGCAAAGGGAGTGACATTTTGTAACTATAATTTATTTAAATAATATATAAGTAATTCTTATTGAAAAATATCCATTAAACAGAAAATATTGATCTTAAAATATAAATGGTTGAATCCCCTTCATCCAATAATATTTAGACAATTTTATGTCAGGGATATACCCTTATCTTAAAGTTTTAACCATTATTTAACTCCCATGATTCTTATTATGGAAACTTGGATTTTTAATATTTAAGGGTTAATATTCTTACTATAAAATTTCAAACAAACTATAAATGAATCATGGTTAACATTATTAACCTTATCACAATTATTTTATCAAAAATAAATGGGGGTTATTTACTAAATCTGGAACTTGTGATTCCAAATATGGAAACCATTTTTTAAAATTCGAAACATGAAATTGGAAATAATTGATTTAAAATTATTCCCGTAGATAGAGTGAAAAAATACGTTTTTAAAGAGAATACATACAAATCATTAAATTGTATGTATACCAAAATTCAATATAAAAAATATCCAAATGAAATTAATTGCATTAATAGATTTATTCATTATCTAATGTTATATTAAAACCAATTTAAAATATAATTTAACATCATAAATTATTTAAATAAAAATTTTGTTTTCAATTAAAATATATTATTTTTTACTATTCATAAAAAATAAACATATCATAGAAATAAAGAAACATACACTAAAGTAAATTTTGATATTCCACTTTCAAAAATAGAGTTTATTTTTTCAATTAAAATTCATAAAAAAGTCAAAATTTAGTTTTAAAACAAGTGTGTCAACAAAATGAGGAAAATTGCCTTTAGAAAAATATAGATTTTTATGTATAAAAGTGAATTTATATTTATAAAATTTCTATATAATACATAAGATGATTTCTAAAAATTATGTTCAACATGTAATATATAAATTTCATAATGTGGTTATTAATAATCATTCTATCCAATTTAACCACATGCTAATAATAATATTCCATTATTTGTTTAAGCTACTTGTTGTGTCAACATAATTTTTTTAAAACATTAAATTTAAATATAAAAAATACATATAATCATATTTTTTTACAAAAATCATCTCCACATAAATAAAATGGTTTACCAAAACCTTGTTTGTGCATATAATGGATTGCTGCCTCACGAACCGAGGTTTATTGTTTTTTTATTTCCACCACTCATGGTTGGACATAATAATTGAATAATTATTTATTTATGATATTAATTATATTATTATTATAGATTTTTTATATTGTAGATACGTTAATTATTTCCATTTTTCTATAATATGTTAATGTTTTTCTTATTTATGGTGGACTACTGCCTTGCAAAGTGATGTGATTCGTTTTTCACTAAGTATTTCCATGGAATATAATAAGGATAAATATATGTGATATAAATAAAATAATTATGACATCCATCACATATTTATACTACTAAAAAATTAATATATAATTTTTTATCATACATTTTCACTCACTGAAATATTATAACATCATCTGTGTACGTATGGACTACCACATTCATAGAAGTGATGTAACTCTCTTTTCATCACCACATTATATGGATTATATGTATAAGTATATAAATAAATAATATGGTATTTATTAAATTGTGATAATTATATAAATATAATATATTACTTACCTTATTTCTATAATGATCTTTAAAAAATGGAAACGTTTCTCATACGTATACACCACTGATCATTTCCCTAATCATGATTTACTTCATCTTTAAAACCCATAATTCATGATATGTATAAAAAATTAATTTATGTATAAATATGGAAATTATTTCATGATTATTATTATGTATTTTATGAAACCATGATAAAATTAATATTAATGAGAATAAAGATATCTAGGCATATACGAAAATAAAGCAGTTGTTACCCAAACACGACCTTAGTATGGAATTGTTAATAAACACATAATAAAATGAAATAAGTAAATCATATATGGTATGATATAAATTAGTTTTTTATTTAATATATGTATAATAAACTGATATTAATTACATTTATATTCATTATATTTGAGGTTTGAATGAGTGTGAAGGAATCCTAGATTTACGATAAGGTATTTCTATCTCACATTTTAATTTTGTGAGACACGTGTCATATTCACCACCTATTTATATTATGTTGTGTATATAATGAAAATGAATTTATTTTATGATAATTATTATTAAAAATATAGGGATTTACATATCCATTTTAGGATCTCGTTTTCATGGGATTTATGGGTGAAAATTAACAAAAAAGTAACTGATTTCTGTCTCAATTTTCCTTTATTGAGACATAATTCCTCTAATGCACATATATTCATTTACATATCCATTTTAGAATTTGTTTCTCTATTCGGTCAGAACTATATTTTCATTCACGACCATGTTTTTTTAAATTATTTTCAAAAGAATTTATTATTCCCCTCATATGTTTAAAATATACATTTTTACCTATGTTTGAATTTTTTTCAAATTTTTTTAATGGAATCTTTAAGAGTTTTTTCAAAAAAAATATAATTTTTATATTATCAAAAATATTAATGGATTCTTTGTTTTAATGTGTACACTAGGAACAAAACATCTAATCATCATGAAAATTATTTTCATTGAAGATTATTTTATAACTTTTAAAAATTATTTTCAATGAAAAATATCTTCAGAATGTTTTATGTTTTTAAAGAAAAATAAATTCTAAAATAATATTTTCCTTAAGAAATGGTATAAATTATTTTTATAATATTTAATTATAAGTTTTAAATGTTATTGTAAAACAAATGTATTTTTTAAAAAATTCATTTTAAAAATTAATTTTAAATGAATCATTCTCTTCCTAAATAAATGGCATAATTATCATTTCAGAATTATTTTCAATCTAATGGGATATCCTCTATTGTTACTTTTGTTTTATAGTAAATATGATTTAATGATACCATCCTTATTATTTATTTTCTTGGTTAATGTTTATATTGATGAAACCCATTTATTTTTAATTTTTTATGATATGATTAATTGGAGAAATTTTTATGAAACCCATTTTATTTACATGTGTTGTGATGTGATGATATCTTGAATGTTTTATGATATTATGGAACATATAAATTTGGTTTTAATTATGTAATGGGTGGGACTTATATCTCCCTCCAATTAATTGGTTAAATATTTATATCTCATGAGATAAACATGGGAAACATGTCTTTGTTCTTGATCCACTAAGGGAAACAGGTGTTTCCAGATACACTATGGGAAACATGTGGGTCCAGATCCACTGTGGAAAATAGGTGTGTCCTGATAAAATATGTAAAAATATTATCATGATAAACTATGTTTAATAAGTATGTCCTAATTCAATATGGGAAGAATTTTATTCCTGACATACTATAGGAAACATATGTGTCCTGACCCACAAGGGGAAAAGGGGGGTAAGTACTAGTCCACTTTGTTGATAGTATTAGTAGTTAACCATGAAACATGGAATAGTTTTCTATATTTATAATCTTTCTAACCTTTTTGACATTATATTATGGTTCTTTATTTATTTATCATGATTTTGACCCTTATGTTCCATTTTATTAAATGATAATGATTTATGTTATTACTCATGTTTATGATCTATGACAGGTAGGGTATTAAATTCATAAGTTATGTTTATGATCAAATACCCTTATTATTATCTTATTCTTTATATGATCATATATTGGTATCTCTTATGTCTATACATACTGATCATACAATCTCACCCTTTCTTATGTTTTCTTTCCCTGGATTATGAAGAAATGTTTTATATATGGTTGGTCTATGAATGGTATAAAATGGGGAGATCTTTATGTTAAATGTTTAATATCTTTCACCAGATTAGATGATGGTGTTCCAATTTTTCAAATTCGGAAAATTATTATGGTCAATAGTCAATTGTTTGTGTATGGTATTGAATATTCATCTAAAAAGAAGTAATATCCATGTATGACAAACTTGGGTCTCTGTAGTTGGTATCATAGAAAAGGTTTAGTTAACCTTAAAAAACTAGGATGGAAAAACTATAGTGAGATACCTAGGGATATTTCTAATAACATGACTTTTTATTTCTATAAGGATGAATCTACGTATGAGTCGAAGTATAAGAAAACGTCTTGGAATTTTGGTAAAGGATGCAGAAAGTGGTTTCCAAGCAATAAAATCCTTATCGGGATAATGAATTAGGATGTAGATCTAGAACTTATATACCTTGGGGTAACAACCCCAAAGACACCATATTGAGATAAAATTGATTAGGAATTGTTTCATGATAATGAAAATTTTTGGTACACCTGGTTTGACACTCTTAGTAAAAAAATTTATAAATTCACAAAATATTTATGAAGCATCATAGAGGATTCAAATATTTTGCAATTATGAATGACCTGGGAACCTAAGGTTTCATAGAAGGAGATTCTATAATTTATACTTCTTAAAATTTATTTTCCATGATTATTCATTTTTTCACGATGATTACTGTTTCTGACACTATGCTTTTGGTTTTAGAAAATTGATAGAACCTTAATGAAATTTAATATTGAATCTGATGTACAATCCAGTGGATAAGGGAAACCAACTTGGATAATGATTTAAGAGAAAGATATTATGATTATTTATATTCAACTATTGTGATATATGATTGAAAATGTGAAATTGGTGAAATTCACACACAACAAATAATTTTAATATGTAATTTTATGAAACTTCATGTGGTAATGAAAATATCGGAAAAAATATTTGGCTACCTACATATAAAGAATATGGGAAGCAAGACTAGTATAAATCTCTCAAATGGAAGGGAATATTTTCTCTATTTGATAAACACATTCATAGAGTGAAAAATTATCAAGGAGTTAAATGTGTTATATATGGGGAACATGATAATTCCCCAACTCAATTCCCTAACCCAATAATTAACTTCTTGACGAAGGAAGGACCTATTTTATGAAAATAATTAAAGTGGGAGGATTAAATTGTTTATATATTTTCATTCAATAATTATGTTATATGAATTGCGAAATATATAAGGATTTTTTACTATTAGTTTTTCAATAAGGATTTGAAATAATATGTTAAAAGATACCAATGACATAGAAAAGTGATTTAATAGGGAGGTGATATCCATTGAAAAAACATGATTATGGGAAATATAACCCTTAATATATTCCCAGTGTTGAGATAATTATTTTAGGATGAAGAGATGACTGATTTGGATAAATTAAATTTGATAGTACTTATTACGTTGGTATTGATTAATTATTTATTGACGAAGTGGTTTATGCTATCACGGATGGATTTTATATCACCTTTGTATTTAAATAATATATCTAATAATATGTCCTTTATGTAAGGAATGATGAAGCTTTTATATTTTCAATATATTATTTTGGTAATTTTGGTTTCAGGAGACTACACAATGAATGTATTCACATGTTTGAAATGTAACTATCAATGTCTACTTTATAGTATATGGGGGATAAATGATGTGTTTATTTTGATAAATTTATTAACCTTGTATCTAATGTTTTGAATTTAAATCTTTTTTATGGGTAATAAGATTAACCTTTTATGAAACTGTTCAAGTTGAACTTTGGATGCAGCTTTTGATATTTTTGTATCAATTCACCATATCAATATTTATCCATACTGGATAACATGTTCTAAAAAAATTTTGTGGTGATATCTAAAGATATATGGAATGAAATATCATTCTACTTATTGATGTTATGATCCATTAGGGCTTTAGAAATAAAAGAAATTCACCTTCATTTCTTGGAGTAAGATATATTGTGTAAACAAATCAAGGCACAACCAATTTGTGAGATTGTACTTCTTGAATGGAATGAGATCAAGTATACCTTATCATGTAAATTATTCATCATTAGTAAAGGAGAATTGAAAAAAAATCATGCTATCATCATTTTTTATGATGTCAATGAACTTTTTCACTCATATTCAGTTTATGGATTTATAGTCATTAGTCTTCTCTAGATCGTCATTTTTCTTGTGATCAATTTTATATATCACAATTCATTAGTATTTGGTTGTTATTGGTCTCCTATGTATCCAAGTTTCAACTTCACGCCTATGTTCTTCTATGTGGAAACCTATTTTGACATACATTAGGTAACCTTTATGACTCAAACATTCCCTTTTTAAGGGAATAATTATCATTAATTTGAATGATATGGGTTTTTATGAACGATTTTACATATTTTAAGACTCTGATCACTAGGATGAATTTTGAGGTAAATTCATTTTAAGGGGGATAGAATGTAACACCCTAAGTTTTTGTGAAATATTTTTTCTAAATAATATAATCTTTTTTATGTTTTTAATATCCACAACATTGAATTTATCTTTTGTTACACTAAATAAATGAGTTTAGATTATATTACATGAAACACCAATTTTTTAATTCATTATTCGCAACATGAATTTTTGATTCTGATACACTCAAAACTATGTTAGGTTGCGTTACACATGACATTGAGTTGTAATAAAACCATGAAATACTACTAAAATTATTATTCAAATACGGACATTATGAGTAAGAATTTAATTTTAGAAAGATGAATATAAATAAATAAATTCAAAATACTAATAATAATGGTTTTATATAAAGATGAAAATTGATATAAGGGAACTTAATTTTTAGAAAAGTATTTATACGCATCGAAAATACGATTTTCTCAAAAAACTATTTTTATATATTTTAATAGACAATAATTAAATAAATTTTTGAAACATTTAGAAAATTGATTTTATAAAAAAATGTTCAATTTTTTATTTTATAATTTAAAAATTAATTTAGAGTGATATTTTGGGATTTTTTGAATAGTTTCATTTTTTTATTAATATGAAAAAATACAGAATTTTAATTGAAACTTTCTTTTTGTCTAATTTATTTATAATGAAAAATTATTTTTTAAATTGTTTTTAAAGTTAAATTAGTTAAATTATATATACATTAATCTAATTTTGTTCATTGAAAACAATTTTATATTTAATTTTTATATAAATACTTTGTAAACTTTTATACATTTTCTCTTTAGAAACTTGTTTTCTTATCGTGTCTGTAGAATTAATTTATATGGAATATTTAAAATTATTTGAATTAAATTTGGAAAAAGTGAATCCATATTTGGAATAATGAAATATTATATTATTTAATAATTTGAACTTGCTTTTTGACTGAAATGAATAGTGAAGTTAGTAAAAATTAATTACTGCAATTAAGGTAAAAACTGGTTTACCTTGGGGATAAACTAATGTGATAAAGGTAAATATAACATATAAACTTGTAAAAAACTATTTTTGACCATATTTTGACCATGGGACCTATATGGTTCACTAATATTCTATTTTTGACCCTTTTGAAATATAAAAAACACCGTAGCACACAATTATTCTCAAAAATACCAAGTGTTTCCTATCCCTCTCTTATAAAAGGTTTCACTTATCCTCTCTTCCTCAAAAATTAAAACCCCTTTGGTTAATAAAAAAACTTACTAATATAACTTCCCAATTTCCCTTCTATCAGATTATAATCCTTATTTTTAACATAAATCTATCCAATTATCTCTTTAAGTGAAATCCTAATAATGATACCTAATTAAGAGGCGGTGTTCATCAACAAACATTTTTTATTTTATTTCTTCCTACACCCCCATTAATTTCTTACTATAACATTAATATATAATTGAATTACTATATTAAATATAATTAGATTCTTTTATCTTAATTTAATTATCAAAAATCATCTTCAAATCCATCAAATGGGTTACAAGATCATTGATCCAGTGTACGGAGGACTTCCACCACACGAACCGATGTCGTTTGTATTTTCCATCACCACCACTCATAGTTGGAAAGAATGATTGATTTATTTTCTATATATTATATTAATTATATTATTATGATTATATAATTATTTTATCATGCAAGACTTCATACTTTATAGTTTTTGGGAATATAATAACATTTCTTGTGTTTACATTAGACTATTGGCTTACAAACTAACATGATTTGTTTCACTAACGCTTTAAATGGAATATAATAAGGAAAAAATATGTGATATAAACGAAATAATTATGATATTAATTAAATATTTATAATACTATCAATATAATAAATCATTTTATTTCATTCCTTTTCACTCAATAAAAGATGATTACATCATTCGTGTATGTTTAGAAAACTGCCTTCATGAAGCAATGTGACTCTATTTTCATCAACACAGCAAATATATGGAATTTTTAAGTATATTATAAGAAATAATATGGTATTTATGATACTAATATCATTAAATAATGATAATATATTAGTTATATTCTTTCCAAAATGTTTATTGAAAAATGGAAATGTTACTATATGTTTGTACGGAATATTGTCTCCATGGTTGTAACGAATTCATTTATCAAAAAAATAATTCATTATTAGTCAAAAATGTAATAATTTATTTACAAATATTATTTTTATTTATTTATAATTATTCTAGAGAATATGGAATCATGATCAAATTATGATGAATGAAACTAATAAATATAGACATATACGATAAATAAAGCGGTTGTTACCTGAAACTTATCCTTAACATGGAATTGTTAATAAATGGTCAATAAAATTATATAAGTAATCATATATGGTATGGTATAAATAATATTTCGTTAATATATTTGTAATGAACATATATTTTTCATACATAAGGTTTTAATGAGTGTGATGTCAGGACTTGCAGTATGGGATTTTCGTCTCACTTTTACTTCTGTGAGACACATGTCATATTCACCATCAATTTATTTTATGTGTTTTAGATACAGAAAATGAATTTATTTTTATGATTATTATACTTCAAATTTTGGGGATTTACATATTCATTTGAGGATATATTTTTCATGGGGTGTAAGGGTAAAAATTTGGCAAAAAGGTAAGGGATTTGTGTCTCAATTTTCATTCCTTGCGACACGTGTCATGTTATGCACCTATATTGTTTTATGAGGTGTAAATAAAACCCATTTAAAATTTAATTTAATGTCCCATATTTACCATGTAATATTTTTAAATATTATATGCATTAATTTAGAGACAAGGCACTGGGACAGCGTGTGATTTCGAGGCCCAATTTTCCCAGAATAAATATTTGAATAATATTAAAATATTAAATAGGATGAGCACATAGTTATCCTAAAAAGGTAGAATAAATTTTAAATGGGTACCAAGATCTATAATCAAAGGTAAAAATTATGTTTATATTAGTATCATTACCATAGGCTATACCTAACATCTGCTAGTGTAATTCGGCTATGAAAAGTAGTTTTGGGTGTTTTTAATGAATAAAATAAATTGAAATTTTATTTTATTTAAACTAATTAATCGACACAGTGATGCATCTGTTGATTCAAAAGTTTTCCATTGACTTCTATATCATGTTTTTGAAATCACAAATGTCTTTTATCAAGTATCGTACTGGCTCTGTCTATCGTATCATACTGACTCTGTCAATTTTATCGTACTGAATCTGTCAATCGTATCATACTGACTCTGTCAATCATATTATACTGACTCTGTAAATTGTATCGTACTGACTCTGTTAATCGTATTGTACTGACTCTGTCAATCATACTCACTTTTGTGTATCTTACTCTGTATCATATCAATACATTACTTTCAGTAATACTCATAATACTCTTACTTTCATTACTTGCTTGTTTTGGTACTTAGTCAAAAACACATGTTTCATATTAATTGTACGCTTGTTTATCATCTTCATATGTCTTTTTTTAACCAATATTATGTCTTTGAGTTAGTTATAGACTAATCAAAACAATGTCATGCTTTCTGTTTCAATATGACCGTTATAATGCCAGGTGTCCAAGTCCCTCCGAGTTTTTTGGAGAAATATGACCGTTGGAAGAAATGTGACCATTGGAACCTGAGGCCTATAAATAGGAGGTCATTTGAAGCTGAGAATAGACGACGGTGACATAACTGTGATACTTTTCTTCTATCATGTTCTAGAGAGAGACGGTGTGACTTCTCTCATGCTTTGTGCGTTTTGCATCTGATCATCATATCGAGGGCTTTCAAGTGATTGAAAGACAGAGGTGTCGATTACCTACAAAATCGAAGGCTGTCGGGGATAGGCAGACAGACGTTCTGATCATCGTATCGAGGGCTGCCGGGGATAGGCAGAAAGACGTTCTGATCATCGTATCGAGGGCTTCCAGGGATAGGAAGACAGACGAACCGATCATCGTATCGAGGGCTTACCAGGGTTGTAGTAAGACATACCTCTTATCCTAGGTGAATGTATAACCCTTCTCTTTGGGTAAAAAGAATTTTAATACTTTTACATTTTTGATGTCGTTTGTATTAGAAAGGAATTTGTATTATTTCCTTCTTTACACATTAAATTGTAATTGTTTCAATTACAATTATTCTATTACTTATTGTATCAATTGATTCTATCCACTTTGAGGTAGAATCATTAACTCTTATTTTAATTTGATTATTGTATTCATTTTGAATACAATTACTTTACTTTTGTAATTGTATTACATTACTTCACACCTTTATATTCAATACAATTGTGGTTGTCTAAATTGTATTAGTTTAAGATCTTTTAAACTAATCTCTTAAGTGTTTAAACTCATAGTTTTTAAATATACAATTCACCCTCCCTCTTGTATTGTTCCATGTAATATACATTTACATCTACATATTTTATCCAACAATTGGTATCAGAGGAGGTTTTCAACTGATTTGTATTACTTTTTCTATTTCTTTCACACTACTATTTTAACTACTTACTACACTAACGTGTGAAGTGGATAAGATTTTGTTTCTTTAGATGGCATGAATGAATATTGGGTCAATTGACAATCTAAATCCTTCTAGACCACCTATCTTTGATGGGAATGATTATGAGTACTGGAGAGATCGAATGAATACATTCATGATCAATACTGGTGTATACAATTTTATAATGCTTACTGGGGGTTATAAAATTCCTGACAAAGAAGTCAGTACTTTCACTAACCAAGAGAAGCAAGAATATCAACTGAATTACAAGGTACACAATACTTTATTATGCTCTATGACCAGGAATATTTACAGTCAGATATCATCATGTGAAGCAGCTAACTGTATTTTGAAGAAATTGGACGTCACTCATTTTGGTACATCCAAGGTTATAGAAACAAGAAGAGCAATGCTTCGAGTAGAGTATCATGGATTTGTTTTTCCTTATGGAGATCCAGTATGTAAAGTGAAGAAAAGGTTTATGACAATTGTCAACAGCTTACAATCTATGAGAGAAAAATGCCTTGATGATGAATCTCTAGTAGATAAGATTATAGATATAATGCCGAATGAATGGGAGTCAAAAAGGACAGCTATTGATGAAAATAGAAAAGTTTCCCAGATTACTCTTGATGAACTATTTGGAACTTTTTTACAGTATGATACAATACTGAAAAGAGATGCTGATTTCAACAAGAAGAAGAATGGAAATGGGAGCGTAGCCTTTACATCTAATGCTAAAACACCTAAAAGGATTATAGGATCCAAAGCCAAGAAAGTTATTATATCGGATTCAAGTGATAGTGATCACTCAGATAATGAGTTAGCCAATCATGTCCGAAGGATGAACAAGATTGTGGGAAAGAAATATTTCCAATATAGATTCAAAAGGAAAGATAGGAAGGACAAAAAAGATTCAGAGGTAACTTGTTTTGAAAGTATGTAAGTAGGTCCTATAAGTCCTGATTGTCCTTTACTAGAGAGAAAATGCAGAAAGGAGAAACATTCTAAAGGAAACAAGAAAAAGTATTTTAAGACAAAGAAATTCTTGAAGGAAAATGATACTTGGAGTGCATGTGCTAGTGATTATTCAGAAAATTCTTCAGAATATGGGTCTTTAGGATAGTGAAATATTGGACTTATAGCCATACTACCAATTGAAGATCATTGTCTCATGGCCAAGGTACACAATGCTGAAGCTATTACAAATGTCTCTTTAAATGAAAATTATACTGATAATAGATATTTTGAATCTTCAAATGGTGAATCTTCATCATCAGAAGATGATACATTACCTTCTTTTGAAGAAGTATCTAGATTTTCTAAATTACTTGAAAATGAAAATTCTAAACTCAAGAAGAAGCTTGAGAAAGCAAACTCTAGAATTTCAGTTTTAACTAAAGAAGTATCGGATCTTTCTAATGATCTTGATATGAAAACTTCTGATTTTGAAAATATTTTAAAAACCCTTGAAAAAGTGAAATCTGATAAGGATAAAATTTCAAAGGATCTAGGAAATGAACTTTCTAAGAAAAATGTTTTAGAACGTAACTCTAGCTCAAAATCAATTGTTTTGGAGGATAAAAACTTGGTTGTGAAATTAAAGTCAGAAATTTTTTCCTTGAAGAAGTGTTTGCCAAACTTTACTTATGGAAAAGAAAATTTTGACAAAATGTAATCCCAAATCCAACCTTTGAGAAATCGTTCCGGACATGGTTATACTCATACCAAACCTGTTTTTAGTAATAACTATTTTTTTCCACAAAAACCCTCTTTTTGTTCTAAGTTCCAATGTGGTGGACACTGGAAAAGAGAGTGTTCTCTTAACAGAACTCAATCTTTTGGATTTCATAAAGCTCGTTTTGAAAAACAAATGTGGATTCCTAAAATTATGTAATCTAACTATTCGGGATCCAAACATGTTTGGATTCCAAAAAACTAATTGTTTCTTTTTCAGGAAAATGAGAAGTGTACCAACAAGAATATTTGGTACATGGATAGTGGTTGTTCTCGACACATGACGGATAACAAATATTTCTTTGAAAAGGTTATCAAAACAAAAGTTAGAAAAGTTACCTTCGGAGATAATTCTCAAGGAAAGATTGTTGGTATGGGTAATATTATTTTTCTTGGAAAAGTCATTATCTCAAATGTTTTTTTTGTTAAAGGTCTTAGGAACAATCTCATCACCATAAGTCAATTATGTGATGAAGGTTACCTTGTGAATTTTAGGAATGATAAGTATCTAGTTCACAATTCCAAGGATGAGTTCATTCTATCTTCCCATAGGCAAGAGAATGTATACACTATTAACTTATAAGACCTTAGGAGCCAAAACGTACCCTGCTTAAGTGCAATAGAGGAGCATTCATAGCTATGGAACAGAAGACTAGGACACTGAAATCTAAGAAACCTTTGTAAACTTTCAAAGAAAAGACTTGTAAAAGGACTACCAGATCTTAGATATGATTCTTCAAAAGTCTGTGATCCTTGTCAATATGGCAAGCAACATAAAACTAGCTTTAAATCGATTAATGATGTTTCAACTTCTAATGCATTACAGCTAGTGCATATGGATCTTTTTTGTCCTTCACAAACTGGAAGCATTGGAGGAAAATACTATGTATTTGTTTTAGTTGATGACTTTAAAAGATTTATATGGGTCTATTTTCTAACAAAGAAATCTGAATCCTTTTTCTATTTCAAAACTTTTAGAGCCCAAGTTAAAAATGAGAAAAACCTACCATTGATAACTATTCATAGTGATCATGGTGGTGAATTTCAAAATTCAGATTTTGAAACTTTTTGTAGTAAGAAAGGTATTACTGACAATTTCTCAGCTCCAAGAACTCCTTTGCAAAATAGTGTTGTTGAAAGAAGAAATCGAATTCTTCAGGAAATGAATAGAACCATGTTGAGTGAATACTCAATTGCTAAGCACTTTGGGGCGGAATCTATTAGTACTTCTTGTTATATTATAAATCGTGTTTTAACTAGACCATTTCTTAATAAAACACCTTATGAGTTATGGACTGGCCAAAAACCTAATGTTTCATACTTCAAAGTTTTTGGGTGCCATGTATTCATTCTGAATACAAAAGATAATCCTCACAAATTCGCAGAAAAATCTGATGAAGGAATCTTTTCAGGCTACTCCACAACTTCTAAGGCTTATAGAGTTTTCAATAAAAACACTTGTACTTTTGAGAAAACAGTACATGTAAAATTTGACGAAACTGATCCTTTTGTTTTTAAACAATCCCAACCTACATCCTCAGATCTGTTTTCAAAAGCTGTTTATCAACCCTTGATAGAAAATTCTTCTGATAAGGAAAATGTTCAAAAAGTTACTTCTGAAACATTTACCACAGAAGATTTTCTACCATATGTTGATGAATAGGTTTTACAAAACCCCAATCAATTGTTTCTTAGGAATCATCCCAGTGATAACATCATTGGTGATGTAAATCAACCGGTAAGGACCAGAAATTCCTTAAGAAATGAAATAGAACATCTTACTTTTCTTTCCCAATTTGAACCTAAAAGTCCAAGTGAGTCCTTAGGTGATTAAGATTGGATCAAAGCAATGCAAGATGAACTAAATGAATTTGAAAGGAATCAAGTCTGAACTATAGTTGAAAGACCTAAAGAAGAAACTATAATTGGTGTAAAATGGGTTTTCACAAAAAAAATGTGATGAAAATAGAATCATTGTTCGAAATAAGGAAATACTTGTTGCTAAGAGATATAATCAACAAGAGGGAATATACTATGAAGAAACATATTCTCCAGTAGCTATACTTGAATCTATTCATATTCTATTATCTTTTGTAGAATACTTTAATTTCAAACTATTTCAAATGGATGTTAAATGTGCTTTTCTAAATGGTTTTTTCCAAGAAGAAGTTTTTGTTGAACAACCTCCCGGTTTTCTTGAACCAAAACATCTTAATCAGGTTTTTAAACTTACCAAAGCCCTATATGTTCTTAAACAAGCCCCTAGGGAATGGTATGATAGACTTACAAGATTTCTTTTACAAAACAAGTATATAAAAGGTACAGTAGATCCAACCCTTTTTATAAAAATGGAAAAAAAATGTTTTGATTGTTCAAATATATGTTGATGACATCATATTTGGATCAACTCAGAAATCTTTAACTGATTCTTTTGCAAACTTAATGAAGTCTGAATTTGAGATGAGTATGATGGGTGAATTAACATTATTTTTAGGTTTCCAAATTTCTCAAAAACCAGAAAGAACATATATATCCCAACATAAGTATATTAAATATTTACTCAAAAAGTATGGTTATGAAAAAACTAAGAGTATTATCACTCTAATTGGTACCTCAAATACACTTGATCTTGATGAAATTGGGAAACCCGTAGATCAATCAATTTTTAGAGGTATGATAGGAAGTTTGATATACTTAACTGCTAGTCGACCAGACTTAATGTTTTCTGTATGCTTATGTTTAAGATACCAATCTAATCCAAAAGAGTCTCATTTAAAAGTCGTAAAGAGAATCTTTCAGTACTTAAAATGTACTATGGATTTAGGACTCTTTTACTCTTCTAGAAATGATTTTGTTTTAAAAAGTATTTCAGATGCTGACTTTGGTGGTTATAGAATGGATAGAAAAAGTACATCTGGAACATGTCATTTCTTAGGAGATTATCTGGATTCTTGGTCCTACAAGAAACAACACTCAGTAGCACTTTCCACTACTGAAGCTGAATATGTAGCAACTGGAAGTTGTTGTGCTCAAGTGTTGTGGATGCAACACACACTCACTGACTATGGATTGAGTTTTTCCAAAACCCAAATTCTTTGTGATAATACTAGTTCCATATCTCTTAGTAATAATCCATCACATCACTCTCGTGCAAAACACATAGATGTTAGGCATCACTTTCTTAGGGATCACACACAAAAATGAGATATTATTTTACAATTTATCAGAACGCAAGAACAACTTACTGACATTTTCACAAAACCATTACCTTCTAAATGATTTGATTTTATAAAACAAAGCTAGGAATGATTACATTAATATAATCATTCATATCTACATCATGATTTACATTTCTCCTAACATTAAGAAACTCCTTTTAGAAAGGGGGAGAACATTCTTTTTGTGTTTTCCTTTTATCTTATGGTATGTTTTTTTTGTCTTATCTGTTTATCGTATTGATGGTTTTATTGTATTGACAGTTTTGTTATTATTCACCTATCCGTCCATTGTACTATCAGTTCATGGTAATGATTTTCTTTTCCATCGTATCATCAGATCATGGTAATGAATTTCTTTTCCATCGTATTGTCAGATCATGGTAATGAATTTCTTTTCCATCGTATCGTCAGATCATGGTAATGAATTTCTTTTCCATCATATCGACCAATCATGGTAATGAATTTCTATTCCATCGTATCGACCGATCATGGTAATGAATTTCTTTTCCATCATATTGATCGATCATGGTAATGAATTTCTTTTCCAATGTATCAACTGATCATGGTAATGGATTTATTTTCTATCGTAACGACTGTTCATGGTAACAAGATTGTTTTCCATCGGCTTGTCATTTCATGGTAACGAAATTTTTTCCATCGGCTTGTCAGTTCATGGTAATAAGATTGTTTTCCATCAGCTTGTCAGTTCATGGTAATAATATTGTTTTCCATCAGCCTGTCAGTTAATGGTAATAAGTTTGTTTTCCATCGATATGACGATTTATAGTATTCTTTTACATCGTACGCCTATGTTTTTTTTCTTTTCACTTAATACTATCTAAAACCAACAATTACCTTACGATCTCCGGAAAGTACATACTTTTTTTCCTCTTTTTAATTCTAACCGTTGATTTCCTCTCTTCTAATCTCAACCGTAGAAGATTAACGGTCACCCTTTTTTCGCCTATAAATAGACCCCCCCCTCCCCAAACCCACTTCGTTTTTTCAGGATTTGTGGCAAAGCCCTGCTCCACCGATTTAAGGCATCGTACAATCTTTCAAGCGGCTTCACCTATATGTCTCAGTCCTCTACTAATACTCCAGCCGAAATGTCTTCAAATACTTTCACAGAGAAAGACTTTTTCATAGAAAGGTTAGTTTCTCGGGACTTTTTTGATTCGTACGATTCTACAATCGGAAGAATCATTTTGTTTCAACGCTGGGAACATCGATGTGTTGAAAAACCAGTATCTCAAGATCCAGTTCTTTTTGATGAAGTCACTCAGTTTTATAAAACTGTATCGTTTGATAAAAATATGACTATCAACTTTGTTGTGTACAATAGAAAGATTTCTATGTCTGTGAGTCAAGCAGCTCATTTTCTGAATGTTCCAATAGAAGGTGACTCTTTCTTTCCATCGCATAAACTACCAGATGAAGTTGGTACATTTAACAAATAGAATACTGAAAAGTCTCTATTTATAATAAATTAAGAAAAGAGGAAAGTAGCTCATCTTTCTCTAAACAATAGATTTGTGACTCTTTGGATGAAAGGTTTTCTTATCCCAAGGAAATGAGATAGAGAAACTCTGAATATTTCTGATGTTTTTATGCGTGACTATCTTGTGAATATGAGAAATGTAAATCTCATGGGATATTTTTTTGAAACTATCAAGAATGTCAAGACAGGAGGAATTAAGTCCCAAATGATTATGTATCCAGCTATCCTTACAAAGTTTATTCTCGAGAGCATGAAGTTTTGAAACATTCCTTTGAAAGGAAAGCTGACAGATCTGAAGCCATCCTAGATTAGTAAGAGTACGATGAAAAAGTTGAATGTTTGTTTGGATCCAATTTCAAAACATTTTGTTAAGGATGTAGAAGCTGAATCAGCTCAGAATCAATTGGCACCTATGCTATTAAAAGACAATCAATCTGTTGGTGTTACCCAAAAGTCTGATCCACAAACCAGCTCAAAGCCAAAGAATAAGCCAAAGTACAGTAAGGATGTTGTAGCTAAATGGAGAAAGGATAAGGATCAAAGAAAGGAAGGTGATACAAAGTTTGGACTTGATCCAGCCAAAGAGTTTTCTGAAAGAATAAGGGTAGAAGAAACCCTTAAAGCTAAAAAGAAAAAGAAGACCATTTTGAAGAGAAAGGCTCAATACTTTGATGTCTCTAAAGTCCTAAAAATGGTTGAGGATGAAAGTGTTCAACTAATAGATGAAGTGCATCAAGAGCCAATCGTATAGAGTCTTCCTGAGAAATAAAAAGGAAAACAGATGATGGAAGAGATAAAAGAAGTTGAAGAAGAGGAAAGAGATTTTCTTTTAGAATTCCTTCAGAGTTCAAAAAGAGTAGAGAAGAATCGGTTCAAAAGCAGAGTGAAGGTATTCAACAAGTTCCTCAGGCCGATAAAGAACCTATTGAAACTTCTAAAACTCTGGATAAAACACCCCCTCAAGGAATTCAAGGTGCTCAATCCTCTCTTACTAAAAAAGTTATTATCATCACTGACAAAGTAGAAGAAGAAAGAAGGGAGAAAGAAAAAGAAAAAGGAAAACATCCAGTTGTTTACTCAAGCCGATGAAATGAACTGCCTTCGTACGATGAGGATACTGATTTAGAACACACAATATCTCTCAAGAAGAGTTATTACATTGTTCATGTTTTAAGAAGGGTCGAGAAGACTATCCCATACTTTCCCAGGCTGGAAGGGAAAATTGATTTCATTACTGACAATCAGAAAAAGAAGTTTGGTTCTGTAAGAGAATTGAGGAAGAATGTTTTGTCAGTTGAAGCTGATTTGAAAGTTCTATCTGAAACTTCAGCTTCTCATAAGAAGGATTGCAAAAGGATGACCAAGTGGTCATATAAAATAGAAATATCGATGAATGACCATGAGATATCAATAGAAGATATAAAGAGGTTTTCAAATGATCTTTCTATTGCCATTAACAAGCTTGACAAAGAAACTGTTGAAAGGTTGAATCAGGTAACTCATAGAGACGATATTCCTTCAATAAAATAATTGAAAGAGAGAATTAATGCCTTTCAATCTGAATTCTCAAAGGTTTCATCTTTCAAAGATGAAATGGTTTTGTTGAAGAAAAAAAATTATGTGTTATCCAAAGATAACAAGAATCTGTAAGACAGAATTGATACCCTTGAGGATGTAATCAGAGTCCAGGAGGAGACTATCAGAAATCAAGATCAAATTTTTGCTGACCAACAAGAGATTCTCAGATCTCAGGGTGATTCAATCTCTAAAGACAAGAAAGAAATCAAGAAGATGAAATCTGTTCTTCATGAGATGATAAAGAAGGAAAAGGAAAGAGAAAACAAATGACTATTGTGTTTGTTTTTCTTTTCTTATGGAACCTATGTTTTGTAATGAATTTTATGATATCTTTACTTTTGTCCAACATTTCTTTTATCTAACTCTTTTAGGCAACCCAACGTTACCCCATTCTTTTTGTAAATCAAAAAGGTGGATAATGTTTTATAAAGGGGGAGAATGTTTTAAAAATCGATAATGATTTAATCAATTACTTCTAAACCAAGGAAAAACTGTGAATACAATCCTTAATAAAATATACACCTAAGGGGGATTTAGTTGTATTCAAATTCATATTAAAAATAGTTTCCAATAACTCAGGGGGAGATTAGTATTTCTTGTTGTATTTACTTTTTTTGTTGTGCTTTCCAAAAAGGGGGAGATTGTTGGGTCAAAATTTTTCCTTTGACTTCTATAAAATGTTTTGGAAATCACAAATGTCTTTTATCTAGTATCGTACTTACTCTGTCAATCGTATCGTACTGACTCTATCAATCGTATCATACTGACTCTGTCAATCGTATCGTACTGACTCTATCAATCGTATCGTATTAACTCTGTCAATCGTATCGTACTGACTCTGTCAATCGTATCGTACTGACTCTGCCAATCATACTCACTTTTGTGTATCTTAATCTGTATCATATCAATAAATTACTTTTATTAATACTCATAATACTCTTACTTTCATTACTTTCTTGTTTTGGTACTTAGTCAAAAACACATGTTTAATTTTAATCGTACTCTTGTTTATCATCTTCATATGTCTTTTGTTTTAACCAATATGATGTCGTTGAGTTAGTTACAAACTAATCAAAACGATGTCGTGCTTTCTGTTTCAATATGACCATTATAATGTCAGGTGTCCAAGTCCCTCCAAGTTTTTCAAAGAAATGTGACCCTTGGAAGAAATGTGACCGTTGGAACCTGAGGCCTATAAATAGAAGGTCATTTGAAGATGAGAATAGATGACGGCGACATAACTGTGATACTTTTCTTCTATCAAGTTCTAGAGAGAGACGTTGTGACTTCTCTCATGCTTTTTGCTTTGTATGTCCGATCATCATATCGAGGGGTTTCAAGTGATTGAAAAACAAAGGTGTTTATTACCTACAAAATCGAGGGCTTCCGGGGATAGACAGACAGACGTTCCTATCATCGTATCGAGGGTTGTCGGGGATAGGTAGACAGACGTTCTGATCATCGTATCGAGGGCCACCGAGGATAGGCAGATAGATAAGCCGATCATCATATCGAGGGATTACCAAGGTGGTGGTAAGACAGACCTCTTATCCTAGGTGAAAGGATAACCCTTCTCTTTGGGTCAAAATAATTGTAATACTTTTATATTTCCACTGCTGTTTGATTAGAAAAGAATTTTTATTCTTTCCTTCTTTACACATTAAATTTTAATTGCTTCAATTACAATTATTCTATTACATATTGTATCAATTGACTCTATACGCTTTGAGGTAGAATCATTCACTATTTTTTTACTCTAATTATTGTATTCATCTTGAATACAATTACATTACTTTTCTAGTTGGATTAAATTACTTCACACCTTTATATTAAATACAATTGTGGTTGTCTGAATTGTATTAGTTTAAGATCATTTAAACTATTCTCTGAAGTGCTTAAACTCGTAGTTTTTAAACATACAATTTACCCCCCTCTTGTATTGTTCCATCTAATAAACATTTACATCTACATATTCGATCCAACAGCATCGACACATATTTTTTGATATGAACATTTATTCAGAGATCTAGGGTTAATCTCATAACCCTATTAATTCCCTGATGGTGTTGGAGAGAACCCTGAAGAATCCTCTCACACCAATGGTGATAAAATCATAGATCAAAGATCCACGAATGCCATTCATGATGTATATCACCAACAATAGAGACTCAGCAACCAATATATATTAGTGAGTGATCCAAAAAAAGTTATGATGTGTTATTTTGGATTCCATTCTCCTTTCATGAATTCAATGATGAACACGTAATGACCAATGAATAGATTGATCCATGGTTTTATCATTCTAGCAAGATGGATTTTAATTGAGGTATTTAGGGGGTTTATTTTTTATTGATTTTGATTTTTGATCATTATTAAGAGAACAGATCAAGGTCATAATGAACAACGGTCGATGTTCAATCATCGGTTTTGTTCCATGTGAAATTCCCCCCCCCCCCCAATTTCTACGTGTGTTTTTTTTCTTCATGCGGTTATGAAAAAATTATCATTTCACCTTTGTTTCATGGAGAAGAGATGAAAAATTGAATATCCAAAACCAAGGAAATGAATAGGAGGTGGTAAAATGGTTTTGATGGATGAATTGAAGAAATTTGGGACATACTATTCTTTGGGAGGTTTTTGTCAGATGGATTTAATGTTTTTTTGGAGCCGATTGAAGGCCCAAAACACTTCTATTCGGTGTTAGGGTGATGAAACATCATAGGACATGCAATTTTTAGGCATACAGATCGTCGAAATAAGATCTCAATCATCAGTCGAGGTGTGTGGAGGTAGAATGCGGGATTCTTGAAAATCCTGAAGAACACAACGTGTAACCTGGGGTTACACGGCATGTGGACCCCCACTAAGTAGGTGATAGGGTTTTGGGAGATAGATAAATGTAACAATGCATGTTACCCTATCACACGACATAAAGGCCCTTCCAAGAGACTCATCATATATCTCTGTAGATACATGGATATGAGATGATGTACATGGGTTTCCTACATAGTGTGTACCCCACCACACAACTTGTCCTGGACCCAGTGCATGGACTACCCCATGTATTGGTACACAATAAGAGACAAACAAGTTGACACTATGTATTGGAACATGGTTGGATGTTATGGATGGACCCCGAATGGAAGGACATGGGATGTGACTTCTTCTACATGTCTTGTACCCATATTTTACATGATACATTGGTAATGACACAATCCTTTGTACATGGGATGTACCCCGGGTCACGGGATTGGGTGTATGACCCTACTAAATGTCATGTACACCATTCTGCATTTATGGAATCTCTTGTCCATCATATTTTGGACAAGTTTTGTTAGGTTTCATTCCCTTTATCACTTCTTGGTAGGTTTGTGGGTATCATTTCTTACTCATAGGAGTATGATTCCTTCATCGAGACTTCCTGGATATAGTCATTGGAATCCCCTGAGAGGCCCAGTGCGGGATCCTCCATTCATCTTCGTTCCCTAAGTACAACCCTTAGTATTGACGCGACCAATACTATTAGATTTTGTTCCTTTACATAGCGAGTTAATATATATGGAGTTTTTGGTATCAGCTCATGGCCCTGGATCTGGTCCTCATTTGATGTATCATATCTCTCTCTTCAGATCTATTAGTGTATCTATCTCTCTCATGAAGGTTCCCTATGAATAGTACTTCTTAGAAAGATGTTTTTAGGGTTATCATAATGAAGAGTGTGTTCTCTTAGATTAGTGCTTCATTGAATCCAAGGACTGAATCCCTAGTATTGTAATGTGGTATTTGTGACTTACCACTAGATTGTGTGTCTTCGTTTGAGTATATTTGGATATTCTTGTTGTATGGGTTGTAGAAATATAGTATGAAAAGATGACTGTATCTTTCTTTTGTGTATTTCTCTATGTTTTTGGGTGGTCCTACTAAGTATTTTGATACTCACCCCTACACAGGCTTTTCCCACATGAGTTTGGTCTTGTGCAGATGAGTTCCCTTTTAACAGATTCCAAGGAAAACCAAGACCAGTTGGAGCTTTGTGGGATCAGGAAGGCTAAGGTGATTTTCTATGGATATAGACGGTTATCCCAGTACCTTCTCCAATAGGTTGAACATGTGGTTAGAGACTTCTTTTTGTGGGATAGTTTTTGATTAGTTACACTTTACATTACTTTCCTATCTTACTATGGTTCGTATATGGTTTTATGAATGAATTTGGTTCATAGTGGTTTTTAAATTTCAACATTTTGTAGGATTGGAGATGTTTCCATGCATAAAGGTACATAGAGAATGCCTACCATGTTAGTGATATGCCTACTTGGTGGTATTCACCATCCGCTGGCCTATTTGAGGCGGGCTTGGGGAGTCACAGCACGGGCCCCACTAAGATAGGTCTTATCATAGTGGTATCAGAGGTGGTTGGTTCTACTTTTGGACTAGGAGTCCATGAGATTTGTTTGGGGAAATAGTATTAAGTGTTTTGTGTTTTCCTTTCAGGACAGGGACTCCATTTTTCATACGGGCATCCAATGTATCCATACAGATGGACTCTAATAACCTTATTTTCAACTCGGTACATTTGAACACTAGTTGTAGGGGAAAATGGTACATTCATCATATACGAATGGTCTCTGGTTCCATGTAATTATAGAATCAACTCTCCAAATATACTCATTCACCATGGTACATCTTGTTTTCTTATAGGAAGACCATGATATGCATACCAGATAGGATTCTATATATTGGTCATGAGGAATACCCCTTAATGATGAGGCTTCAATATAGGGACTAGTTCCGGAAATGTCTCCTCTAGGTGGGGCACTAGCTATACCACCACATGTGGAGAAGCATGTACTACTCATAGCACTAGTAGAAGAGAAGTGTAGGCTGAGCATGCTTCACAATATTTAGAGAGAGAAACCCATCAGGTTTCTAGATGATCCCAACACTCAGGTTGCTAAGGATGGTCTTGAGGTGGTGACCTCAGTTTTTCATCTAGTCAGTACACCATCAGATCAGATGGTAGTCTATGCAATGAGCCTTCCACTTGTCTCATTAGGTAAATGGTAGAGTTTGGCTATAAAGACTAATGATTAGATGACTCTTTCATAGAAAGAGTTCTAGTGTATCTTTAGAGTTGAGTTCTCACCAATTACATTGAGAGATGTGTGTATATAGAAGATTTTTCATCTCTAATAGGGTGGCATGATATTAGCTCATTATTCATCAGGGTTCACCAACCCTTCCAGGTTCTCGATAGATATGTTTAGAGATTATTAATCGATGGTTCTGATCATTGATAAAGGTCTATATAGAGACATCCAAGAAAGTGTTATCCATATATGCATTCTGACATATGTTGTGGTAATTGAGAGAGCATTTGTGGTTGAAATTTTCTTGGTTGAGCAGATATAGTAGGTGGTAGTCTGCAGTGGATGAGCATGTGTAAAGACCTTTGCATCAGGGAGCCTACATCAATCCCAGGGATCCAAACATGGGATACATTTCAATAGGAGGTCTCAGGATAGAGGATCTATAGTACAAGGCTTTCATGGTGGGTCTATTCATATTAGGGAGAGGCGGTTCTATTCATGTGATCACAATGGACATCTCTCTTGATATTTTCCATCCATCTGTACTATTTATAGGGAGATAATGGATAAACTACTGAGGATGAGACATCAATGGGAGCAAGAAGATCTAAAAGGAGGAGGATGTGGCTGAGGAGCTGGGAGAGGAATAAGAGGTGGTTGTCATTTCAACTTGTTACCACCACCACCCCTAGGTGGTCTATGCCAGGCGTAGGTATCTAGAGGAAAAAGGCAGGGATAGGTGCATGCCGTCAAGGAATATGACCCAGGGGATTTGGGAATGACTCAAGGTATGATCTGTGTATTTTTTACTTTATCTTCAGTAATGATAGACATAGGTTCAAGTAATTATTTTCTCTCCACATGTCTTATTTGAGACATAGAGATTTTGGTTGAATAAATGACTCGATCCCTACTCTTGGAGAAGCCTACTGGAGAAGACTCAGTGATCACCCATTTTTTTGATAGTGTGAAATAATCCTTGGAGGTTAGAGTTTTAGTTGGAACCTCCTGGTTTTGACATTGAGGCCCTACGATGTTATTATTAGTCTGTATTGGTTATCTACTTCCCATTCCTAGACTGACTATTTTAGGTTAAGGTTGTGGGGTTTCCACATTAATGGAATGAGTTTTTACTTTCTTTGGTGAAAAAGAACCCCAGGAAGTATAGAATTCACTCATGCATAGTAGGGAGTAGCTGATTACTAATCAGTTGGTTAGCCTAACCCTCGGTGCATTAGATGTTATGAGCTTCTTATTTCCATTGGAGGTGGTGGAGAATAAGGAAGTATTCCATGAAGATCTTTCATGATTACCTCCTCCCAGGGAGATAGACTTATTCATTGATTTATACCTTGGGAAAACACTGATATATGCACCAGCAAATCGTATGGATCCCATAGAGCTTCATGAGATGAGGGTGTAGTTAAAGGTCTTCCAAAATATGGGCTTCATGAGACTTAGTGTTTCACCATGGGCATCCCCAGTTTTGTTTTCCAAAAAATAAAATGTTATCTTGAGGTTGTGTGTGGACTACCGGCACATGAACCAAGTGAAAGTGAAGAAAAAGTATCCACTACTAATAATTGATTACCTCTTTGATTAGTTGAGAGGGGAATGATGGTTCTCAAGGGTTTACATTCAATCTGGCTATCACCAGTGACGAGTATGGGATGAGAATGTACCGAAGACGGCTTTCAAATGTTTTTATGGTCACTATATGTACTTGGTGAATCCATTTAGCATGAAGAAAAATCTGGCAATGATTTTGGGACTCATGAACAATATCTTTCATCCTTACATAGACTGGTTCATGTTAGTCTACCTAGATGACATCCTTCTGTACTCAGCACCCGAGGAGGAGCATTTGAGACATTAAAGGATAGTTCTGGACATTCTTCTAGAGAACCAAATTTATTGGGAAACTCTCAATGTGGCAGTTCTAGATATTGGAGGTCCTCATTATATGACATGTTATCTCAGTGGATGGAGTGGTTGTAGAAATTTCCAAGATTGAAGAAGTCTTATAATGGTATCCACCTATGATCGCAAATGATGTTAGGAGCTTCCATGGGATAGTGGGTTGTTATCATTGATTCATACCTGATTTCTCTAGGGTACCAAAACCTATGAAATATCTAACTTGAAAGGGGCATCCTTTTGTGTGGGTTGAGATGTGGAAACATAATTTTCATCTGTTGAGACAGATTTGGAAGATTTCTCTGACCTTGAGATTACCGAATGAGGGTGTCGCGTACACAGTGTTCTGTGTTGCATTGGGGACCGGGCTTGGTTATGTCATAATGTGAAGGAAAGGGGTGATTGTCTATGAATTTCTCTAGATGATACCACATGAGTAGAACTACATGACCCATGATCTTGATATATGAGCGTAGTCTTCACGTTGAATATGTGGCACCACTACCTAACAAGTGAGTGGTTTATTGTCCACTATGATCATAATAGAATCATGTATATCTTCTATCATAAGGATATGAACTTGAGATAGAGGTTATTTCCTAATTTCCTCTATGACTATGACATTCATATTTTCTATACTCCTGTTAAGGGGTACGTGGTGGAAGATTGAATCAACAGGATATCTAGTTCACCGTTTTTGAAATAGGCGTCATAGTATTTAGCCTCATTGCAATTATCAATTGTGTACGGAGATAGAGTAGCTTACCTCTAATCATGGGTTGTTCCCCTCCACTCCTACAGTGAGTCAGGGAGGAACATTTTGAGGATACCAACTACGAGACTTTACATGCTCAAATATTCATAGGGTATTCTCCTTATGGATATTTTAAAGGTAGGGAGAATATGGTTTTTTCATAGGACACCTAGTAGTACCAGTGGCATTGTGGGACGAGGTTCTGAGGGGCTTTCATTCATCCCCTTTGGAAGTACATCCTAGTGTGGAAAAAATGTACTAGGATATTCGATGTCAATTATGGTGGTCAGGAATGAAGAAAGGAGTGTCAGAGTTTGTTTATCATGGCCTTACTTGTCATATTGTTAAGGATGAGAACCAGGTTCCAACGAGTTTATCTCAATGGATTGAGGTGATGGACTGGAAGTGTAAGAGGATACAAATGTACTTCATGAAGAGTTTACAATGTATGTATTGGGTACATAATTCCATCTACGTGATCATTGACTAACTCACCATGTTGTCCAAATTTCTAGCAATCCAATATTAGATTTTAGTATACACCTTGGGAAATCTCTATGCTCAATAGATTGTTTGACTCTATAGAGTTCAATAGATGATTGTTTCAGATCGTGATATTTGTTTTACATCATAGTTGTGGATGGTTTTATACGTGGAATTTGGGACCCAGTTGTGCTTGATCAGCACATTTCACCCACAGATGGATGGCCAGTCATAGAGGACCATTCTAGTTCTAGAATAAATGATACAGTCCTACATGTTGGAATTTGGAAATAGTTGGGAGTATCATCTGCCATGGGAGGAGTTTTCGTACAACAATAGCCACTATTCCACTATTGGTATGGCACTATTTGAGTCTTTGTACATGAGAACCTACATGTCACCACTTCATTGGATTGGCCTAAGAGAGTCAGCACTCATGGCCCTAGAATTGGTGTGAGATACTATAGAGAAGGTGTAGATCATCCTGGAGTAGATGAAGAATGCAGAGATCTCTCATAAGTCTTATGTTGATAAGTGATTGAGGCCTTTGGAGTTCGTGAAAGGAGACCATGTATTCTTATGTGTTTCACCTCGATGAGGATCTCATAGATTTGGTCAAGCGGCAAGTTAGATCTAATGATTATCCACCTGTTTTAGATATTTCATAGAGCTCATGAGGGGGAGTGTTGTTTATCTCTACCTCTGTAGTAAGATCAGGTACATGATGTCTTCAACATGTCGCATCATTGAAGTTATGTGCATGACTCATCTCACATCATCGATTGGGGAGATTTGGGAATCGATTATGCAAAATATTTTTTTGATTACCCAGTAGAGATTTAGGATTCTAAGGATTGAATCCTTCAGGGGTGATTGATTCCTTTAGTTCGTGTATGGTGGCATCATGAGAATATCAAGTAGATCACCTCAGAGTGAGAGTCTCATATATGTGATCAATACCCTCATCTATTTTAGTAGGCTTTTTTTGTCTTCTCTGAGATGTAAATCCCTAAGGTGGGGAAGATTTAAGGTCTCGAACATTCCATGTATTTTTCTAAATATTATATAGATTAATTTCGATACCAGGTGATGATACAAAATAAGATTCCAAGGCATGGTGTTCCTAGGAAAAATGTTTGAATAATATTAAAATATTAAATATCACATGCCCAAATGTTTCCAAAAAAAGTGGAATAAAATCTAAATTGGTTTCTGGATCTGAAATATAAGGGAACTGTAGCATTAAAAGTAACAGCTTTACCCTATGAGAGGCCAAACATCAGCTAGTGTGGTTTGGTTATGAAAAGTAGTTTTATTTGTCTTTAATTAATAAAATAAATTAAATATTTATTTTATTTTAACTATTTAATAAATGCAGTGATCAACAATGATTTTTTTAAATGATCCATTAATAAGGGATCCGGGGTAAGGATCGTAACCCTAGAAATTCCCTAGAAGTGCAGGAGAGAACCCTAAAGAAACCTCTCAAGAAAACTGATACTAAATCACAGATTGAATATCGTTGAATTTTGTTCTTGATGAATCTCGAAAACTATGGTGATGCATCGAATGATCTACATTAGCGATCGATCCAAAAAAAAGGATGTGTTATTTTGTATTTTTTTCCCCATTCTGGAATTCAACGATGAAGACGTACCAATAAAAAAATAGATTGATTCGTAGTTTGATTGTTCTTGTAGGATGGGTTATAATTGAGGGATATATGGGGTTTAATTTTATATTGACTTTGATTTTTGATCAATCATACAAGAATTGATCGACCACAGAATGAACAATGTTCAAGGTTTATTCCTCAGGATGGATCCATATGAAATTTTCCCCCGTTTTTTTTGTGTGTTCTCTATTCTTCAAGGGGTTATGAATGAATGATCGTTGTGCCTTCATTTTATGGAACAAAGATCCTAAATTTAAGATCCAACACTGGGAAGACAAAATGGTGGTGTGATGGTGACAATGATAGATGAATCAAAGTGATTTGGGAGATACTGTTCTTTGGTTGTTTTTCATTGGATGGATTCAAAGTTATTTTCAGAGCCAATTGAAAGCCTGAAACACCTCAATTTTATGTTAGGGTGATGAAAAGACCTATGAATTGGATATTCTTGGAATATAGATCCCCTGAACAAGATCTTGATCATTGTCTAAGGTGAGTAGAGGAAGAACATGTGATTTTGGAAAATATTGATGAACACTTCGTGTAACCCGGGGTTACACGGCATGTGGTCCTCAATAAGAAGTGTCCAGGGTTTTGGGAGAGAGTTAAATGTCACAAAACATGTGACCCTATCACACAGTGTGTAGACCCTTACAATACACCCAATGTTTATCTCAAGATATAAATAGACATGGGGTGGAGTACACGGGTTGCCTACCTGGAAAGTACCCCACTGCACGACTCTACCTTGACCATGTACACAGACAACCTTCTGTACTGGTACATGTGGAGAGAAACATTCGGTTGACGCCATGTACTAGAACAAAACCAGAGTAAATGGGTGGACCGTGGATTGAAGGACAAGGCGTGTGACTTCTCCAACACGACGTGTACCTATCATCTACATGACATAGCTGAAATGACATAAGCCATTGTATATAAACAGTACCTAGGGTCAAGGGAAATGGTGTGTGAACCTACTAAACACCATATACCCCTTTTTAAAGGGCTTGAATATCTTTTCCAACATATTTTGGACAATTTTTATTAGGAATTATTGCCTTTATCACTTACTGTAAGGTTGTTGGGTATCGTTTTCTACTCATAGTAGTTTTATCCCTTCAGTCAGACTTTCTAGATAGAGTCATTGGATTTCCTGAGAGGCCCAGAGTAGGATCCTCCATTGATCATCATGCCCTAGGTAGATTCCTTATTATTTATGTTAGCAACCCTAATGTATGTTGACCCTCTACTTAGAGGGTTAATCTATATGGAGTTATTGGTATCCCCCCATGGCCCTGGTTATGATCATCATCTATTGTATCATATCTCTCTCTTTAGATCTATCAGTGTATCTCTCTCTCACACACAATGGTTCCCGATGAACAGTACATCTTTAATGGACAACATTAATTTTCTCAGACATAGGATTGTGTTCTCTCATATGAGTTCTTCATGGAATCTTCAAACTGAATCTCTAGTTTTGGTATGTGGTAGTTTTTAATTACCTATAGACTGTGTAAATAGGTTTGAGTATATCTAGATATTCATGTTATATTTGTTGTAGAAATATAATGTGTAGAGTTAACAGTATCTATACTTTGTGGATTTCTTTTTGGTTTCATATTTTTCTACTCAGTATTGTTATAATAACCCATAAACAACAATTTCCAGGATGTGTCATGTCTTGTGAAGATGAGAGACCTTTTTAATGAGTCCTATGTATTCTAGGACTGAACAGAGCTTTGTGAGATTATACAGGCTGAGGTGTGTTCCTACAGCTACAGATAGTATTCTGAGTACCTTTTATTATAGGTAGTACTTATGGATACATACTTATTTTTGTGGGCTTGTATTTGGCCCAGTTTCACTTTACATTACTTTCTTTTCATAAACTGGTTGAGATATAATTGCATGCATTCATTTTTTTCTTAGAGTTTTTTACATTTATGCATGATGGGGGCATGTATAGGTGTGTGTGTGTCCAGGTACATAGTAAATACCTCCCATTTTAGTTATATTCCTACTCGATGCTAGTCACTAGCCATTGGCCGATTGGAGGCGGGCTTGGGGAGTCGCATCATAGGCCCCAATGGGACAGGTCATCACATATAAATTCACTAATTTATTTATCCTCGTGATATTTTAAGTTCCATTTTATGTTATTCCTCCATGTTGCATATGATTCAATGTAACCAAAGTGGTAATTATTTTATGTTACAAACACCTCTATTATTTGGATTTTTTATGATTATTTTTCCATTGATAAAATATTATGATATATCTCTTAAGAAACTCATGAATTTCATTATCCTATTGTTATTCATGATATTTTCAATAAATAGTACCATTTTATAATCTTTCGTACTTAAAATATTTGAGAAAATGCTTTTACTAATTTCTTAACTTAGTTCTCTCTATAGTTAGAAAAAAAATCATTCAAAACCATGTTTTTTTAAAATGTTTTACAAAATATATATTATACTCTTATGGTTTTAAAAAAATAAATTTTTACCCATGTTTTTCATTATACAAGAAAATTGAAAAGAATATTAATTCCCTTTTTTAAAAAATCATTTCTGGATTTTCTTAATAATATGAAAAGGAAACATTGTTTTTACATGTATGGCTTAAACAAAACATCTCATTATCATGCCCATTATTTTCATTGGATCTTCTTTAATAAAATTTCAAGTTTATTTTCAAAGAAAAATATTTTAAAAATGTTTTATGTTTTAAAAAAATTTCAAATCTGATTGGATATTTTCCACATGATATTTTTTAAATTATTTTTAAAACATTTCATTATAAATTTTCAATATTTTTTGAAAAGAAAATTATTTTGAAGATTTTATATTTTAAAATATTGATTTTCAGTGAAACTTTATTTTTATCAATAAATGGTCTAAGTGACCATTCTAGATTATGTTGCATATAAGATTGCTTCCTATGATAATATTTATGTTTTACTTGGGATAATATTTCATGATACCATATTTATTCATTATCTGGATGGTTAATGTTTATTTTGATTAAACCCAATTATTTTTCATGAATTATGTTACGGTAAATTTATCAAATTTTTATAAAACCTATTTTCTTTACACTAGTTATGATGTGATGATATTTTTAATGATTTATGATACAGTCAAACACATAATTATAGTTTTCATTATGTGATGGGTGGGACCTATATATTTCTTAAATGCATTGGGTAAAGATTTATATCTCATGTGATAAAAATGGAAAACAAGTCAAAGATCTTAATCTACTATAGAAAACATATGTGTCTTGCTCTTCTATGGGAAATAATTTTGTGTTGATACACTATAGGAAAATGGTGTGTCCTAATCCACTATGGGAAATTGGAGTGTTATAGTCCACTATGGGGAATTTGTGTGCCCTGATCCTCTATGGGAAATAGGTGTGTACTGATCCACTATAGGAAATAGGTGTTTCCTAACCCACTATGGGAAATAGATGTGTATTTATCAACAATGGAAAACATGTGATAATTCCAGATTCATTATGCTTATATTTTTTGTAGTTAACCTTTATGTTTGAATTTTTTTCTATATTAATGATAGTGCCACACTTTTATGACAGAATATTATGGTTTGTGATTGATTTATAATGAATTTTGACCCTTACAATCCATGTTCTCATAATGATAATGATTTATTCCATGAATCGTGTTTATGATATATGAAAGGAAAGCTATAAACATAGTTTATTATGTCCGTGATCCCAACCATTTATTCTTATATTATTTTTTCATATGATCATAGATTGATATCTCTTATATTTACCCTTATTGGGAATATGAGATCACAAATTCTTATTTTTACTTTCCCCCAGTTGTGAATAAAGGTTTTATATCGGTTAAGTATATAAAGAGTACTAAATGGGGTGATATTTTTGGGAAAAATTTAAGTTATTTCACAAAAATATAAGATTTTGTTCCAAGATTCCAAAGGAACTAAACTGATATAGTCATCTGGGTTCTGTTTTCACAGTTCAATGAATATTTATCTAAAAAGATTTCATATCATTTTACGAGAAGCCTGGTATTCCATACAATACAGATAATAAGGTAACACGATAGGTAATAATGGTAAAAGACTCAACTAAATAAGGTGAACCAAATATTTCAAGGTTTATAATCCTATAACTCATTAGCTGAATCGCTCTCAACTAGTCTCATTAGAGACACACCACCAATATTGGGTTAGGAAAATACAATTTCAGCCTACTATAAAGTATATAAAATTGACTATAAATTCATAATTTCCCTTATTTCACACATAATGGTGTAGGGATCCCTGTAAAATATCAAAATGAGGTAGCCCAATACCCAAACATATATTAATCACAAGAAAACCAAAATGAACAAGGAAACATAATACAATAACAATATCCTTCCGACCAATAAAACCTACTTCAATAGTGATCCCTCTTCCCAAAATCATAAACTTGAATTGAAATTAACTCAGTAATCAATACTCATAAGTAGTAAAAATAAATAACAATGGGGATTATCAAGGGTGTAACTAATAATTAACCAAATATAATTACATGAATTTCAAAAAAATTCTTTTTTCCTTGAAACCTATAACCGTACAATTTTAAATCCCTCTATAAAACCCTATTTTAAATACAATTAATTTACAAGAAACACAGAAAAAACAGTAAGGATCCATAATTCTCAAATAACCAAAGGAATCCCAAAATAATTCAACAAATAGAACACACCCTTTTTAAAAACATAGTAAGTACTCTAAATCATGCAACACCCAAACTATATAAATACAATTTTACCCAACCACCTTGAAAAAATTATTTCACTTGAAGAGAACCATCATTATAATTTTATCAAAGACTTATAATTCATAATTCACCATATAAAAAATATAAGTTCCATTGAACTATAAAATTAACCATTTATGCCAAAGGAAAAACAGAAGAAAACATGGATTTCATTTGAAACAAATCATCTAGGAAACATCTAATTCATTATTCTAGTTCAAAAATAAAGAATATAATACCAATAATTCAAGGTTCCCACAAATAAATATGATTTTTTTTTGAAAAACCTACCTCAACCAATGTAACCAACTCACTTTTGATGAATTCTATAATAATATATCTTGAGAGAAGGATCCAACCCCTAGAAAAAAAACACCAATTTAGAGAAGATCTAGTTATGAGAAATATATTTCATGGACTCTAGGATTAGAGAGGAATATTACAGAATGGAGAAATCCTAGAAGAATTAGAATGAGTATGATGAGGATGAGGGTGAGGCTTTTACCTTGATATTTAGTAAATAAATCACCAATTAAACATCACAAATCAACTAAAGAAATTAATAAGAGAGATAGAGTAATGATTGGGGAAGGCACCTAGTACATGGGGTCTAAGGTGGGGATTCCAAAATATGATCACTAAATTAAAAGAGACATTAAATAAAAAAATAACTAAAATCATGCTAGTTGAAAGGTTATCTCAGACAATTTACCAATCTGTGTGGTAATCGTGCAGTCACCATTATCAAAAACTAAATAAGTTGCATAATATACACTATAAGGTTTATCATGTCCTGAATCAAATTGTATGGCCCTATAAATTCTTCAAAACATAAAAAATATGACATTAGGACACCCCAAACCCAAAGTATAATTTATCACTTTAATTATATATAATAAATTAAAATAATGGGGTGTCAAACAACAAAACCCATTAAAGAGGGTTTTTATGAATATTAAAAAAGAGTATTGGAGAGTAATTATTTATTTATTATAATCTGTAATTTATAAATGTAAATGGATAATTATTAAGAATAAATTTTATTTAATAGTTATTTTAATAATTTATTATTTTTAAAAAATAATTTAAATAACATTTATAACATATTATAAATCAATTCCTTTAGAACAATTTGTAACAATATATAAAGTGAACCGTGCTTGGGTGAGAATTTTGTAAGGATGGGTGACCTCATATGAAATATTATTGATTCATTTTAAAAATAAATAAAAAATATATACTAAATTTAAATATCATATATTATTGAGTTTTTGTGGAATTGTGAAGAAGACAGAATTTCGTATAGAAACTTCAAGGTGTATTTTTCTTTTTTAATTCAGATCGAGATAAAAGACATTATTAATATTTTTTAGGAATTTTATTTTATTTTTATAAATGGTAAGAAGAATTTAAAATCCTAAAAATAGACTTTTTGATTTTATATACTAAAGGAAATTTGGTGGTATCAACCAGTAACCACTGGGTATGAGATATTGTGAAACAGAAAATTCACAAAGACAACTAGTGGGGATGTTCCATTGGATTACCACTGGGTGGAAGTGGGAATTAACCAGATACTCAATAGTCATTAGGTATGTTTTTATTATAGTTTTAGGACCATTTATAGTCGATACCACTTCTTTTCTATTCAGATAGTTACATAGGAAAATTCATTTTTTGGTTAAACTCTACCACTCTTCTCCCCTTTAATTCCTCCTCATTTCATCATGATTAAATGTTGATTTGATGGAAATGTTCATAGTGGGTTGAGGTAATATATATTATTTCCTTTCCCTTACCAATTTTTATTTCTTATTTCCATATCTAGGTTCCCCTTGTTGAGGATTCAATATTTCATATCACTTTGTCATGGTAAAATACATCCATAACATTGGGGATTTTATGTGTGTTATCTAGAAGAGGATTGAGAATAGTGAATTTGGGTCATTAATATCCATTTTTCTGAGGTTTTGTTTATTGTTGAGTCTTAAATTTCATTTCATCGCTTTTAGTGAAAATTAATTGTTGTTCAGGTTGTGAGTTTTCTGATTTTTTTTATAAGAGTGTCTAGTGATTTTTAGGATATGTTTAAGAGTGTTTCGGATTAGTATTTTAGAGTCCATGTTTATGGAGATTAATTTATCATCTTGAAGGTGTCATTCAATTATTTTTATATTAAGATAGGAATTTACATAAGTTACTTAGGTAATTATATTTAAACTCCCTTGGTGTTTAATAAGTTTTTATCAGTGATGTCCATTTCTATTATTTTAAAAATCCTTATATAATTTAAATAATTATATTTTGTTATAAAATAGATAGAATGAAAATAAAATATTTTAAGAAATTAATTAACATATTAATTGATTTATAATAATATATTTTTGTTACATGACTGTGTTAGTTAACTATTATAATTATTGTATCACTTTTTTTAATTATTTTATTACCATATGTAGTTATAAATTAATTGATTAATTTTTTTCTTATTCATATTAATATCCATATGAAATTTATTAACTTGACTATTTAAATATCAAGATAAATTGATGTTTCTATATATTATTTTTTATTCAAATTCATGCATCCATGAATCGTTTATTTTATCTTTTAAATAATAAGGTTATTTATTATTATCATTTGAAAAATAATCATTCTATTACCACATAGTTGCGTTCATGTTCAATATTACAGGTAATTTTATTTCCATTCAATTTATTTTTATAAATTTATACTTTTAAGGTATGTGATCCATTATAGAATTTTTTCTAAGGTACCCTAAAGCATGACGGGATGGGCACGAAGGTTCCCAAACTTAGTGAGTTTGAGTTATTTCTCCCATTGCATTTCCTTGAGGATGTCTAACCCCATTTTATGGGATTATAATCATGAAATCATAGTTAACATGGATTTTCCTAGTGATGAATGAGTTATGATTTCACACTTTACATACATATTATTTTTATGGAGTGGTAGGGGTTTTTTGTTAATCTAGTATAGATTTATTTTATGGTGCATAAGAAGTTTATAAAAGGTGACTATTTGTGTGATAATTTGGTTCATTTTTTATTTAATACATATATCTTTACATATTAGACATACACACACATACACACATGTGTATACATAATTATATACACTCACGGGAGCTAAGATCACTTGGTTGTTCCTACTCAGTGATTATATATACACCCTGCATGTATATTTCATCACATATGTTGATTCATATGTAGAATATATGTTATGATAATGTTTTTGAAAACGGATACTTATATGATATTGTTACTATCAGAGTATTGGAGTATTGGAGTAAGGCTCCACCATGTTATGAACATAGGGTGACAAGCATCTTCATCATATGGGGATTAACATATAACCTTAGTAAATTATAAGTTCAAATCTTTGTGTTTATATATAAATATATTAGTTTTCTGAGTATTGTTATGTCTTTGGGTTGAAACATATAGTATTTTAAAATAGTTATTTATATATTGGTAAACCCTAATTCAAGGGTACAATTTTCCTTATACTCGTGGGTTGGGATGTCTGATATGCAGACAAATAAAGTCATAAATTAATTTAAATATAGTAATAATCTAGTTTGCTTCAAGAGGAGGGTAAATTACTCTCCAATAATTTATATATACCCTCAAAAATACTTATAAACCCTATATGATTAGGCAATATGGTTTTGGTGTATGTATACAAGATTAATATTAACTTAAGATTTGAGTTAGGTCATTACAAATGGTATTTAATTAATATTTAGGTTTTCTATAGTTTTATAGACAGAAGAATGGATAGCTTGTGAGTCAAGATAATGATATTTATCACCCAATTAATAGTCGAACCATAAGATTCCCTATAAAGGACATGACTAGTGTAAATGGTATAGATTTGTAACATATAACACTGATAAGGTTTGGTGGTATCAGAGAAAGGATGTGTTGCAAATAATGTGGATCCTGAATCATTTTGATTTTTTTACATTCAATGTAGTAAAATTTAATTTTAATGGTGTTTATATGATAAAATAGTTGTCTTAAAAATGGTATCTTAGCTATAAATTTTCCAGAGAAAATAATTTTTTTTCATAAATCTAAAATGGATGGAGGTTGATGTTGCGAGCCTGCCATTACTAGGTCTGGGGGCATTGGGAACCCAATGAGGGAACTGAGGATAGTGTCCTCTGGTAAGGTCCACTGGGTGGTCAGTGCTCTAAACAAGGCACATGGTATATCCTAGATCCATTTTTTAAACAAACTATGAAATTTTAATTTTTGTTTTTACTGTAACCCCTCGTCCCCCTTAATATTTTCTACTCACAAGTACTGAATTAGAAGGGGAAACAGATCTCTTATTTTCCCTTCGTATGTGCCTTCGTTGATCTAAAAGGTATGGGGGATATTTTTCTTGTATGTTGGAGGTAAATCCCATATCTTCCCTCCTTATTCCTATATACTATATTATCTAATTATAATGGGTTTATTTTATAAATATTGATAATTATTCCACTAGATCATAGTTAAATCATCCTATAAGTCTGTCGATTTTGAGTGCAGCTACTCAAGGAGGATAGGGTTCATGTTAGCATGTGGTTTCACATGGTTTCACATATAGTAAGATATTGTGATATTTTATTTAGGGATTACATATATTTTAGATGAAATTAGTTGAAAAATTAGTGTCTATTTATGTGGATTTTATCAATAGTGGACATAGGGGTGTTTAGAGATGATCACACACCATTTCTAGAGGTTTTGGTGAAGTTATATCTTCTAGTGAGATATCCCTTGACTATAAAAAAAAGAATCAATTATGGATTAATTATGATGATTAATTATATGTATTTTATAATTACATAAATTGTATTTTTAATTGAGTTAGGAACTCATTTCTATATTTTATGGTTGTTTCAGGCCTAGGATAGATTTGTCAATAGAGATCAAGAATCGCATGAGGAATTACTTCATCTTATGTTTGTTGGTCTCCAATATTACTTCATTATAAGTTTTTTTATATATTGTGTGGATATTAATCATGAGTAAATGATTTCAAGTAACATTGATTAGAACTATGAGTATTTTACTTCATGTGAGATGAGGCTATGGAGTCTTATTAAACTCATAAAAACCCAATTGTATTTTTTTAAATTAAATATCTATTAATGGTTTTGTTCATTATGTAGGATGCTTGAATAAAATGATATTGGGACTAAAATAGAGTTCAATCATTTAATTATGACCCATTTGACCTAGGGATGTCTTATTGATAAGTGACGGTCACCTAAAATGATGTCTAGGGTCAGCCTATAGAATTACATTAAATTAATCCTAAGTTGTATGGGTATAAATGAGAATTTGATGATGTTCTATAATAGTGATAAAGGTAGTTTACTTCCTTATTGGGAGAGGATTTTTTATTTTATTTATTATGATAGTTCCTCAAAACCACATGAGTTTATCACATAACTGTTTATGGTTATGTCTCCTTTAAAAATGGTGAGTTACTTTCGGAATATAAATATAAGTGGTAACCATTTCCTTGACTATATTTTATGATCCTAATTAGGTTCACATAAATATTAATTTATTAGTAAGATCAATTCTATATTTTAGGATACTAGTGGATTATTTAGGTAATGTAACCTTGGGATCACTCGGGGTCGTTATAACAAGACCCTCAAGGGGTGGGTAACTTTACAATATAAAAAATCATGATGAAGGAGTATATAATTGGAATATGATTGATAAGGGTATAACACCATTGGAATGGGTATACTAGTGAGTGGTTTGGATTCAGAAGAAACAACACTATGGGTGATAAACCATTTACCATGTGTATAGTTATATTTTATGATGTTATTGGTTTATGAGATTATCTATTAACCCAATATTTTATTATATTTTTTGTGATACTTTGTTAAAACTGGATATAACTATGATTTTTTATGAAACTATGGACTATATTCTTTCCCTTCTAGTTATTTATGATATAAAATATTCATTATGATGTACTTCCCATGGGACATATTGTCAGGTGGGATGTAGAACCCCCTAAGAGATGTTTCTAGTGGGATGTATTTCTCTGAGGAGATGTATGTCAGATTAGATGTACATTCAGGTAATATATTTTTCTAGTGGGATATGTTTCTTCTAAGATATGTATGTCAAATGGGATATACCACAACCTTCGATATGTTTCTAGTGCAATGTGTTTCTATTAGAATATGTTTCTTACTATGATGTAATCCCCCCTCAGATATTTTTCTAATGGGATTTTTTCCCCTAGTAAATGTAATCATAATGGATATACTACCCCTAAAGATAAAATAACAATGGGACTAATCACCCCATGAAATGTCATTATATGGGATGTGATTCTCCCAAAGATATGATTCCAATGGGACAAGTTTTCACTTGGAGATATATGTCAAATGACATGCATTCCCTGTAACATATGATTATAGTGGTATGTATTTACTAATGTGATAATACCAGATGGTTTTTACTTACCCTTGGGAAAAATAAATGTTTCTTAGGGATTATATTATCCACATATATTTACTTTTTATGCCCGGTGGGATGTGTTTCCCCTGAAATTGACTGAGTATGTCAGGTGGGATATATTGTCCGCTGAGGTTGCTTATGATTTTTTATGATGGATATACTACCCTAAAATATGATATGTTAATGAGGTATACACTAGTAGAAAAATAATATTCTCATACATATATATTACATATTTTTAGATCAATTTTCATTTCATTACACAAACACATTCTTGAGGAACGTAAAGGTATAATTCCTTAAAAAACTTGAACACATAAATAATTAGTCTATAAGAGAGCAATGTCATCTCCCACAATATTATTTTTAACTATAACCTATATTATACATATAATACATAATAAATTTCTTCATATCATGGGGAAGGAAACATAAAAATGGTTATATTAGATGCTCATTAGGGGTAAAAAAGAGGGATATCAAAATAACATGAGAATATGGGTATAAGAACATGAGAAGAAAATATGTAAACCATACCTTGAATATTATAGATCATAAACATGATTCAAGGAATAAATATTGGTAGTTCATAATACATGAGTCATGATACAATCAAAGAGTGTGATCTATGAGAGCATAAAATTGGAATAAGAAATAAATTTTTCCATATACATATTTATAAAAAATTATATTTCAAGACTACACATAGATACAAATATAACATGTTAGGTTTGGGTCAACCACTAGTGTACCTACTTAAGACTTTGGATAACCTCCTATTTACCATCATTCAGGCTTGGTATAACCTCACATGTACCCTCTTTTGGTGTTGGAAAGACCTCATATGTACCCTCTTTTGGGATTGGGATAACCTCCCTTGTAACCTTTGTGCTATTATAATATTAACCATTTAAAAATGGATTTGAAGTAGTTACATTTCCTAGCCATTTGATGATAAAAATTATATATACATGTTCCAAAAATCATAAAACAATAATCATATCATAAACCATGAAAATAAATGGGTCTCATAATCATTTCCTCATAGTATAACCTATGGGAAATAAATAGGTTCCTAATCATTTCATAATTTATTATAGAATAAACCATGGAAAATTAATTCGGATTTATAATAACTCTATAATGGTATAAACCATGGAAAAATAATAGTTTTTCAGAAGAATTTTATAACTTTATAACACATGGAAGGGAAACATGTCTCATAAACATCATTTAATCATAAAAATAAACCATTTTGAGAAAGAATAATAATTTTATCCTCTTACCATATCCCTAAGAAAGCATAGGCAACCTTAAATAATCTCATCTTAGTTGTATAATGATTTTGAAATAAAAATATCATGGAATGTTTCTTAAGAAAAATAATGTTTCTTTGAAAATAACTTTTTATAACTAAACTTTATAAAATATTTTGTAAATCTATTTTTATGAAAAAGAAACTTTTAAAACATATAATGGATTGTTTAAAAACCATTTAAAACATTAATTGAGTAAAATATCATTTTCACACTGAAAATAAACATTTTTTAAAACCTAAAAAATTTTCAAAATAATAATTTAAAATAACCTTGAAAAATTATAAATTAATATTTAAAGAGAATAATTTTCATGATGACAGAAAATTTCATTAATTCCAAAAACATTAAGACAATTATTCCTTTCCCATTTTTGGTAAAAGAAAAAAAAGCACTATTATGGAAAACCATATGAATATTTCTTTAAAAACATTTTATAAAAAAAACAAAAATGGAAAAAAAATCTAAAAAATAATTTTTAGAATGTTAAAAACATTTTTTAAAACATTTTAAGAATACTCCATTTCGAATAAAAGGGTTTTCAACCAAAGAGAAAAATAAAGGTGATTATTCTTAAAAACATCATATTGAACTCTTGAGTACAAAATAAGTGGAAAATGAATCAAAAACATGTATTATTATTAAATAGACATATTAGAATAAAATTCTTGAGTTTCTTTAGATATATGTCATAAGGATTCATCATTAGAAGCATAATCATAATCAATCCCAATAAACAATGAAATTGTAACAAAAAACTATCACCACATTGGTAACTTTTACTTATAATCCCTATGAAAGAATAAAATTACTTGAAACTTTTAACATAATTTAAATATTTATAATAATTATATAACATGTAAAATGGGTATTATATTCACCTCATAGAAGAATATAGTCAGATAACAAAACTTATGTCCCAATGAAAGAAATTTGAGCAAAACAATTTCTTACCTCTTTGGAAATTTTTGAATTATAAATCCCTTGAAAGAAAAATACTCAAATGGATAATTAAATCCCAATAATATAAAGATAAAAATAATAAAATAAATTCATGTATAGTATATAAACCACATAAAATAAGTAGGTGGTGAATATGTCATATCTCTAACAGAAGTAAAAGTGAGAATGAAAGTCACTACTTTAAGTCAACAATTCCTTCATAAATGTTCAAAACTACTATATAATAAATATAATATTGTTATAAATATATTAAATAAATATATATATATATCAAACAATTTATTATTTACTTATGACCTTTTATTACCAATTTATTAATAAATCCATTTTAAAGTCATGTTTCGTGCAATAACTTCTTTGCTTTTCATGTATGTTTTAATTTTATATTTTTTGTCTTCTTAATTTGATCATGGTTCCATAATCAGCAGAATTATTAACATCATAAAAATATAATATATTTTCATTATATATTTATTTAGAGTGATCCAAAATAGTTATATATTAAAACTGAAATACAATATTCATGAAGATGGTAGGTCTTACTTTTGCATGAATGTTGTTAGAATTTTCCAAATGGAAATAAATAAATAAAGGTATATAATTTATTAACATTTTATAATTATTTTCACATAAAATATTTCATGTATATTCATTAATAACATCCTTATTACATTACATGTAAATAGTAATTAAATCACATCGCTTTGTGAGGCGGTAGTCTACTATACACAAGAACGATGTTGTCGCATTCCCACGAAATGGAAAGTAAGAAACAAAATGTGATATAATTATTATATATAAATAATAATATAATAAAAATAATATATATATATATATATATTTAAAACATCAATCATTATATATATTCTTGAGATGTGGTAATGTAAAAAATGAATGACATTGGTTTGCAAGGCGGTCGTCCACTATACACACGAAAGATGATTTCTAACGTATTTGATGGAAAATGAGATGGTTATAGGTAATTCCTCTAACATAAGAACATATAACTATATTTAAAGTTTTATTTTAGTACATTATCATGTTTTAAAATCAATTTAAATAGGTTTAGTATGAAATAAAATAAAATAGTTGCTTTGGGACTTTATATCTTCATCGGAAAAATTCTTTTAGTTTTCACAAAAAGGATTATTAGGTTGGATTTATGCCCAAACTACAGCTTCTAGTATGATATTATGGAAGTAAAAAAGTTTTTTTGGTAGTTATTTTATGAAACAAATGATTACTAAAGTGTGAAGAGGAGTGGAGTGGTGGTGGGATTTTATATGTGTGGTGAGTGGAACACATGTAATTTTTGAAAATTAAAAGTTTACCCATGTCTTTCACATTCCACAAGGCTCGAAAATAAGAAATTCTCAAACCTAGAATATATATGGTCAAAATATTTACAAAACCGATTTTTACATGTTTTGGGTCATTCTTATCCCTTATCATTTTAGTTTAACCCCTCAGTAAACCCATTTTTACCTTAATTGTAGTAAATAATTTTTACTATTTTTACTATAAATTTTGTTCAAAAATTAAGTTGGACATATAACATAATATATAATATTATTATTAAAGATATAGAGTTAATTTTTTAAAATTAAACTAAAATAAGTAGAAAATTTTAATTGAAAATTATTCTCACAGATGCATCGAGATAGTTAGTTTTCAAATTGAAACTATTAAAATGTTTAAAAAGTTTTTATTTAAAAATTAAACACAAATATGATTACAATGAATTAAATTGGATTAATAGATATATTATTAAACTTATTTTTCTTGTTAAAACATCTTAAAATATTTTTTATATATTTATAATCATTAAATGAAATGACAATTCTTAATAAAAAAAAATTATTTTTCATTATTCATCAAACAATTGTCTTCTTTAAAAATTCTCCAAATTTAACCGTAAGATAATTTGGTCATGATTAATTGAACAATGAAATTTATTTTTTCAAATAAATTTTCTAAATGTTTGATAATTTATTTTTAAAATAAGTGAACAGAAGGATACAAAAACACTTTTACAAAAATATAGTTTTTAAACATATATTTTGATTTTTTTTATCTTGTCTAGAAAAAAAATATAATGAATGTAAAAAATTTTATTGAATATATAGTATATTAATTTCATTAAAATAAATCACCAAAACATATTTATTTCATTTATTTAGTTAAAATATTTTTTTGTGCATACAAATAGTTATTCACAAAAAAAATTCTTTATTTTCCAATTGTTTTTATTTTCATTTACAATAATTGGAAACCAAGTAATTAATTATATGTATATGTGTAAACCATATATTTTCATATATATTTTAGTCTTATTCATAACCTCCATTCCAATGGCTATGTGTTAATTATCATATTAAATAACAATATTTTAATATTATGTCACATTTCGTTTAAACTCGGTATTTCCTATAACATAAGATAAAATCAATGGTTCATGTTTTGAAAGATAAAATAAGTACTATGTGAAATGAAAAATATTAAATTTATTAAATTTATTTGTCAAAAAATTAACAAAATCTCAAGGTGTTTTTTTCTACCCCCATTAAATTGATTTTCACCCTTAAAATCACCACTTTTGTACCAAATATTGAGGAAACTTCTACCTCATTACATCCTCAAGATCCCTTGTAACTCTCAAGAAGGTGGTTTAGCCATAAGAAATTGACCATGTGAGTGGTATTATTTCATATAACTTTCACTATATGACTCTAATTATCCAACATTTATTCCTTATATGAATTCTTATGCTCTAATGGAATGACCTCAGAGTTCAGTACATGTGATGGATAAAATATTTACTTCCTCATAAGAGATACATGGAACACATTGTGAACTTGAGATATGTTAGGTGGAAGTGAAAATCAATTTAAAACCATCATGATATGATAAATAATTTCAAAATGATAGATATATCCAGTGATTTTATTTTCCTTTGTATAATAGGAAAAATTACATCCTTCATTTGTGCTTCTAACATTTTAAACATTATCTCTTACTACATGAAATGAAGATGATTTTTTTATACCAAAAGAACTAACCGATCAAAAAATCCATAATATAATGATATGTAATTCCTTTTATATCTAATTATCATCAACGAAAATGGTTAGAAAAAGATATCAAATATGCATAAATATTTATATAGTGTCGAGGCATTTCAGTGAGGTGCATTATATTTTAGTTTTAGTTAAACCCTGAAATTGTGCCTAAGGGTGGGTCCATTTGATTTTAGAAGGAATGTTTGTTAGCAGATGGAGGATAGATATTGGCCAGATACATGGGAGGAACTGAATACATTTCTTGAATATAGAAATACATGATGTTTATCAGGTACATAATATGTAATGGGTTGGTTTGACACATTCCATGTCGTGAGATAAATTTTCCCAACAGAAGGGACCTATAGATTTAAACGACAAGTAAATCATTTACATTTTATGAAAATGGGAAACCCATTTTAATAAATATTATAAAACCCCCATATTTATCTAATGGGTTTCTTTTCTTCTTCTGTACAAAAGGAGAGATGTGTACAGGAGTCCCTCAATTCCTATGTTGGGTTTCACAAGATCTCTTCCATCTATGATATAATTGATTTTTCATTGTTCACATTGGATCTATAATGGTAAGATCCCTAGTCCTATTTATTCCTTTAATAATTTCTCTTCCCATAACTAGGTCTATTTTGTCATGAGCATATTTTCCCTATTTTCATGTTTTTTTTTCTGTTTTTCCATTTCCCTCCAATAAAGCTCCAATCAAAGGTCAACAACAGAATAACGTTTGTCTAAAAAAGTAAGGTAGGTGTTCTAGCTACATTCAATAAATTATGGTTGAGTCTATATAATGAATTATTGTTTTGTGCACCATAATTATCTAGTGACACCTCTAAAATTTGTAATCAATTAGATTAAAAGTTTTCTCATGCTTATTATTGTCCTAGATAGTATTGAATCACCATAGTGTATTGATTTACTTGGCTTGAGCCACCTCATTGGTGTTCTTTCCTTAGAGTTACATTTCCCATTCACCTTAAAAATTTTAACCATATTTTGAGGTGTGTTCCCATGAAATAAACATATTTGAATTTGAAATGAAATAAGAACATGTTTAGCCATGTGTTATGCCCTTAGTTTCTAACATAATGTGAATTTATTAGTTAAATGAAATCCACAAATTGAATAATGTAGCCCAATTAAAATTCCTTGTGGAATTATATGGGTTGTTGATAGCTAACTTACATGTATACTATGATAAGGATGATACAAGTCTTCCAAATTAATGACACCTTATATGGCACTCTCATGCTTTGTAAATGACACTTGTTATGAATTTTTCACATGTTGGGATAAATACCATTTATTCATGGGATAGTCTCACCATGATTTTACCTTACCTCCATTTGGGCAATACTATTTCCCTAGGAGAGACATAGGAGATGGACTCGGGTCTATATGGTTACACTAGGCCACAAGTGATATATGTGGTCCCCTATCTAAAATACCTAGGATGGGCTTGGATATTTTTTTATGCACTATACTGAGGGTGATACATGGGACTCTATTTACAGATCAATGTGGATAAACTTTTATATTATTGGGATTTTTTAGTTCCCCATGAGTGATAATTAGGAATAATTCTGAATCACTTTGGATGGGATAAAGGTGCCTCTTATGAAATTCTAAAATGACGTTAAAATTAAATAATAAGAATTAGTAATTGAATTTACTAGGATGAGTCTTCCCAGAAAAATCACAATCTTGGGAATGATCCACCATTTTTTTTTTATTATGATATTACTATTACACCATACATTCAAATGTGTGCTGGTTACTTGGTTCAGTGATATCTGACTTAGGCTGAGGTAGGACGTATCATTTGGTATCCCATAAGGAACAAGTTATAATGTATTTTATTTATGTATCACCTTTCATGTATTTTTATTATCACGCTATTCATTTTGTACAGATTAGCTGGATTGATCTAGACACCATTGGCGGTAGCATCCAATGTATGTCTTACACCCATCTTGAGACTCCCATGGTACCAAAAAGGCTTCATGATTGTAGTTACAGATAAAGGGAAGCAGCTAGCTTCTAAGGATTGATTTTGGTTCTAGGGTGGAGAATGGGGGAATATGACCCAGCCTATACTCATAATGCTTGTGGTAGATTCTTTTAGTCGTTTTTTATATTTTTTATAGAATATTATATATTACCACTCCCTTATATTCAAAGAACATTTTTTATTGTAACTGTATGAGATTGTCATCATCATCATCATTATTTATTTATTTATGATTCATCTTCCATCAATTTACTATTCTTGGATGATTACTATTTATTATTGTGTTGTTTAATTTTATTATTTGTTTCCTATGGTTAACTATTTGGATCACTGTTGTGATACACTATAACTTATAAGGGAATAGTCTCCCTAGAGACACACCTTTGGATCTCTCTGCTAGTCGAATGCCTCTTGTATACAAGGAGTAATTCTTGAGGTCATGTGGTCAACCGTCTTGTGGTAATATATAGTGGATTCCATGGTGGAATAATAAAAATTTGTATCAGAGATTTCATTTCCATTTGTCTTACTATTTTGGAATCCTATAAGTGACTATGATGTAATGGAATTTGGTAATGAGCCTTTACTAGGGAGTAGTTAACCCACATACTGGGGAAACCTAAATTACCTAGGATTGGTTATGGTTGTTATTGGATTATTCCTGTTACATTTGAATTGATTTCACAATAGGATGTCATACATTTTTTGGGATGTTTTTATAACTGTTTTTATTATTATTATAGGGTTATTTAACGTTTCTCGATGCAATTAGTGTGTAACATAACATGAATCGTACTAGGCATTATATGACTCAGATGACATGCATTATTTAATTCCATATTTATATTTCTACATGCATTGCCTATATCGCATTTTCTTTTGTGTGTTCCTTGTATTTCATATAAATCAATGTTCTTAAATTTTTTACAATAATTAAATTATTGAATTAATTAAAGTCACAACATTAATATAAAATGTTTTTTCATTGATATATTGATGACTACACCTTAATTAACTAATTATTCAACATTTGAGCCACAAACCACTGGTTCTATGGGCTAGAATATTAGTTATTTGATTGATGGATTGAAATGGAAATTTTGTAAGAATTAAATCTATTAATTGGGAATGGTGATCATTCAATCAAGTCACTTTACAATATTTGTTACATATTGATGTTGGATGTACAGTTCATTCTTCAATTACATTACATGCAAATTACAATTTGTAAAGAGTATGGTCTTTTATAGTTTTTAATTGGTGACATAATTAACCAGATTGAAATATCTATACTCTTATATATAATAATTTATTTTAGTAAATTAATGTCTTAAAATTAAAATTTTACCAATACATGGGGTTTCAAATTGAAAAGAAAATAGTGTTTTCCATTATACCTTGTAATTCACCCACCATATACCAGAACCTCTATTGTGTTTTACGGGTCCTTAACCATGACCTGATCTTAGTATTGGGATGTATTATGTGTCTATTTGTATCTTTATTTTACTCTTTCTTATCACCTAGACCTGGATTTAGAAGTATGAAGAGAGGTGTAACTCATTATAAAAAGGTTTTCTACCTTTCATTTCCTTCTTTCACTATCTTTTATCTGCTATAAATCGTATCAGAGTCATATTATTGGAAATTGTAGACCTATTCCACCATGATTTTCTTAATTCAAACACCAGGATGTTGGTGAAGACCATGCTCTAATGGTGGTGGTACTTGATCCATTGGTATTACCTATTTTAGTTCCACTTAATTCACTTTATTTTGATCTTCCACTGAGAACTAATGTTCAATTATAATACAATTTTTACATTTCATGTAATCCATACATGGAGATCCATGTCCATCTCTTATTATCAAAGTGATAAAAAAATAATTCTAGTAGTGGCAGTATCCCACCATTTTGAGGGATAGAGGACCTCAGACTACTGAATCTTGGATAGAGGCCATGCTTTTGATCTTTAAACATCTAGAGACCCCTACAGATTATAGGTTAAAGCTCACTCCCTACATGAAAAGTGATTCTGATAAACATTGGTGGCATGACACTACCTAGGCTAGACATCATTAGAGTATGGTCTGGTCTAGCTTCTAGATAGATTTCTATGACTACTTTTTTTCCTAGACATTGTGATCATATTTTGGTTGATAGTTTGTGCACCTTCAATAGTGTTCCATGTCAGTAATGGAGTATTAATCTAGTTTCATTGAGCTTTATTTTTTTGTGCTAACATTTATTGTTGATGAGAGTATTAATGTGAGGTATTTTGAGGATGGCCTCACTTACACCATCCAATCACCGATGAACATTTTTTGACTGTACACTATTAAAAAAATAATTAACCTAGACCTCATCACAAATCAGAACCTAAGGGAAGGTGGAAATGTAAACTAGGGTAGTTCAACTTCCTGGCAAGGAGATGGTTTATCTAGTAACAAGAAGTAAAATTCTGAGGGTGCATGTGGTGGTAGTTCCATGAAAATTAAATGCACTGATTGTTATGGAGTGCATCATCAGTATGTAAGGAAATTACAAAAAAAAACCCTGTGTGTGAGGAACCCGATGGGGTCCAATATTTCAGTAGGATAGGTCACCTGAAGGATTCCTTCCAAACATTACCTCTAGCTTCTAGTGAATAATGATCTATACAGACACATCTATTAGGAATAGAATCATCAACTCTATGATAGGCTGGGGGTTGGTCTACTACTGACCAATCAGGATGATGAGTTGGTTGAGGCCAAGGTAGTCATACATCTGAGGTTCAGCTACAATAGAGCGGACCTACCTATGTTAGTCAAATTACATCTCAGGGTCATAGTTCAGGCCACGTCAATGTAGTGTATCCTATACTGGAGGAGAAAATTATAGGGCCATCTACCATTATAGGTACTATTCTGGTAGCCTCTACCTTATATTCATCACTATTTTATATAGGTGTATTGTACTCCTTCATATTTTATACTGATATAGAAATTTTGGGCCTAGAAATATGGTATTTATATTTCATTATAACCCTATACACACCATCATGGGTATGATCAGAGGGTATACACCAGCGTATGGAGTGCACCCTTGAGATATATTGGTAACATTTCCTGGGAAATTTATTTAACCTTGAGATTACCAGCTTAGACATCATTATTAGTATGGATTGGCTAGCGCATTATCATGAACGTGTTGAATGATATTATTGGAGGGTGTATTTCCCATCACCTAAGTGTAGTGAATACATTAAAAAGTAATAATGGGATATCCATGAGAGTTGAGATGGACCCATGTATCATGGTCTAAGATGGGTGATAGCCTAAATGGCTAGTCTCTTCATGAGTGATCATGGAATGCATCTTGTGGAATTAACTCCTGTTGAGGATAAATTTGAGGATATTTTACCTACTGATTTTATTAGCTTAACTCTTATGAGAGAGGTGGAGTTAACTATCTAGATTGTTCTATGTGTGTCATCAGGGTCCATTCTTCCCTGTTGGATGGTACCTATGTTAAGAACAAGCTAATTATGGAGGTTATTTTTTTCAAGTGTTGCATTTTTCTATCAAGTAATATTTTTGAAGAAATAAAATTTCCTTACTTTTTATTTGTGGAAAAAAAATTTGATGGTTGTTTTCAAAAAAATCGATCTCTCTTTCTCCATCATAACGGGAAGAATATTTTTGGAAGAAAAGATTTAGATTGGACACACCTCAGGTCCATTATGTGAAAAGAACATAAGGACAAATTGATTGTTATATGGAATGAGATAATTGGATGCATGAAGAATGTATCTTGTTGGAAGTAAATGGTCATTGTATTAACTCTAAATTTGGTGTGAAACAACTAGGTTTTTTATGGAAAACCAGAGTCTCGATGACTATGATAAAATAAATGTAATCATGCTTTTCTGATTTGAACATTACATAAATCATAAGTTGTATTGAGAACTTGGTATTCACGCTTGATGGACGGAAGGGGAAGAGATTTATTCCAAATCATACAAAGTTTAATCAGATTTAGGTGGAAGAGATGAAAGAGATGATTCTGATCAAAAAAGGAATCATACCCAGATTTATTGTATCCGGGAGGAGGAGAAGAAAATGAAATATGAGGATCTTACTCATGAAAATAAGAGTCAAACTGTGAAGAAAAGAAAATGGTTTATAGAGGATTGGAAAGTCTAAATACTTTCAATTGTAAGTCAGGGGTTATAAAATCTAATAAACCATCATATGAATAAGAAAACTTTCATACCTTGGATGATCGTACTCAATCTCAGGAAGAAAAATATCATACCTAGTATGATAATAATTATAATGGTCATATCTCGTCCAATCAAACTCAGAAATATCATACTCGAGACAATTATACTCACGATAAGATGTATGGTTCATTGAATTGTTGAAGGAAGAGATAAATGAACTATGATTTGTTTTCAAATGTCTTCATCAAGTGGGTCAATATTTGAATTACTTTGTTTTTATCTTCAAGTGAATCGTTAATTGGTTCAAGAGAAGACGGGAAGAAGTCTTATATCTAAAATGGGTCAAAAGAAAGGTTTATAAAGTTCAAAGAGAAGATGTGAAAGATTCTTTTGGATGTGTTGTCATGGGGGAGCTCGAAATTTAAAAGAATAATTTTATCCAGCATTCAGAATTGATATCCAATTATTCATACAATTATATTCAATTAATACATTGATTTGTAATGAAGAATTCAAATTCTGAAAATCAAACTCATGAATTAAAATTGGAATGGAAATTAAAATGAAAGTCTGAATAAGAAGTAATTGTTTTTTTAAGAATCAAGATGCTTTGATAATAGTTGACGAAGTCAAAATACACCTGATATTTTAGGGGAAATTGAGATTAGGCTGAATTTCATTAAGTAAAAAAATTGGGATTTCTACCAAATCCTTTCGAGGGTCCCCAATAATATTTGAAAAGAACATTGAACTTTTCTGATGACTAATGTACTGTTCAAGAGATACAAGATCTTAGATTTAGAAAGAAAAAAATATATAATCACTTGTGTTGAGGATATTTTGACTGATTGGATTGAAATGAGAAGAGACACGATCACAATGTTGTATTTAGTTGAACATCGTACCTAATGATAATCATACTCAACTGATTATGGTACTCGACTTTTCAATCATATTTGGATGATCATCATATCAGGGTGGATATTTGAATTCAAGATTCTCCTATTGAGATTTTAGGACTGAGGGAGAATCATGCAGGGAGAATCTTACTGAGTTTTTTGTACTCAGAATTGATTTGGGGCTGATTCACCTCTACCGTATTCTATCAAAGACATATTTTTCATATTAGGGATAATTGTGTCAGGATGAATCATATAGAGAATAATCATATTGATTACAATCGTAATTAGAAGAATCAAACTGGGAATATCAAACTGATATTTCATAACAAAAATCCAGGAAGTTCTTACCTTCTTCAAAGTAAGAAATTGAATAAGTGTTTTCAATTGAATACATTAGTGAAATTGAAAAGAATAAAATGTAATATAAGTTCTTAAAAAAACATTGTATTACCCTATTTTTGTTAATAGGGAGCTCACACACTATTAGAATTTTTTACATAGTGTTACACGAGTGAAAGGGTATATCCTAGTCATTGTATTCCAAGTATTGATTTCTAGTCAATTGTGTGGTATTGGATTATTTTACAAACCATATAAAGGATGTGGATATTCTTATTGAATAACAAACCATGTAAATACTTATGTTCATTTGCATATGTGGTTGAATTATTTTCAACATGGAATTGAATCTTTAACATGAGGTGAAGGTTGTTTCTAGGAAACATAAAAGAAAAAGTATTATTGATTCACCCCTCCCCCTCTTAGCAATACAGTCATCCTCACTGGGCACTTTTAAATAGTATCATAGCATTGTCTCCATTCTCTTATTCTTTGCTAATGGATAATTTGAATTGTATGAACCATAAAGACATTCTGGTCTTCTATGGAAAAACTTATCATATCTGGAAAGATGGAATGTTTCTTTATCTTATGTCTATTGGATATGATGTTCATAAAGTATCAACAGAAAGGTTTCCTCCTATTGATTTTAAATATTCTCTAACATCTGTTGATAAGAAGAATCCAGATAATGATAGAAGGGCTAATAATGTTATAGTATCATCAGTTTCTAAAATTGAATTCCTAAGGGTGAATATTTTTCCATATCCAATGTTATATGGGATAAGTTGAAAACATATACAAAGTCACTACAATAGTGAAGAAGGTACAACTTCAAATATGGAGATTGAAATATGAATATTTGGATATGGGAGATAATGAATCTGTTGGGGACTTCTTTACCAAGGTAATTGACATTATGAATACTGTCAGATGTCTTAGTGAAAATTTGTAAGACTCTATAGTTGTTGAAAACATATTGAGAATCTTTCGTGACATGTTTGATGCAAAAGTTTCTTCATTTAAAGATAGAGATCCTGAAATATTCTCTCTTGATGATTTTTAAAGCACTCTCATTACTTATGAAATGATAAGAGTGAAAGACATGAAAATGAAAAACAAAAGTTGATATAGAAATATCTTTCAAGGTTGATAAGAAAGAAAATTCAAAGAAGATTCTTATTAAAGATGAATTTTGTAACTCTGAATCTGAAAATGAGGTATGTAAAAATATTTATGATATTTTATCCTTTTTTCTAAAAATGTTAAAATATCTATAGGAAAATACAAAAGGAAACATCCTTTGAAATTATTTGAATGTGGAGGTAATGGTCACTTTAAGGATAATTTTCTTCAAAGAAATAAAGAAGAGGATAGTAATGAAGAAAAAATAAATCCATGAAGATTGTGGAAGAAGTAGGGAGACAAAAGAAAATTTAATTCCATAGAGAATGAAATAAAATTCTTCAAATTCAAAAGAATATGTTTCTGGTCTAAATATAAAGAAGAAGATGAAGAAGAATTCAGTGATGCTAAATCCTAAATTTTTTTTGAGTATAGTATTGAAAATTATTTTATTACAATATTGAATGATTAATAATTTGGAATCAGTAATTCTGAAGATGAATAAACTCAACTTGAACATCATTTTACAGAAGAGTTTAAAGAATGTCTGAGAAATATCAGGAGGCTTGAAATGAAACCAAAAATTTGGAAGATGAATTCAATTAAATGATCAATAACGAATTTTTTGCTGATGGTAAAGTGAATCTAGTAAAAGAGAATGATGATTTGATGAAATATTTTGAAGAAGAAAATAATAATAATGAATATCTAGAGGTAAATATTAAGATAAAATAAGAAGAGTTGGAATATTTCTAACAAAAACATTCAAAAGATGATTAAATAAATACATGTTTTAAAATCTCTATTTCAAAATTTGGTGAATGTTATAAAAATGATAAAAATGAGATTAATCAATAAAATATATCTTCAAAGTATGAAAAGAATACATAAATTCATTTTCAAAAGAATAAAGGTAGGAAATTCATGTTTGTTTCTGTGACCAACAATGTCGCGAATTCAGAAGTCTTAAAGAACCCTATGCCTAAAAATGTTTTGAAAAAATATATGTCTGGAATGTATTAAACACTTGTAGTTATAATAAAATAAAAAATAAAAAAGAAGAATTGGATTGATAATGGAAAGTTTGATGTCTTAAAAAATAAAAGGAAAGAGGTGGCTGAGAAACATATTCATAATTTCAATTAGTATAGAAGTTTCATAGGAAAATACTCCTTCTATGCATATTGTTGGTACTGTGGTGGATTTCAACCTATAAAAAACATTTGTTGGTTCACCCAAAAACATTTCTATTATCCCACATGTTATGAAATGAAAACCATAAGGGGGATTCAATATCCTCAAAGAACTAATTTTGGCAAGGTTGTTGTGAATAATCCTAAAAAATGTTTGAGTGAAAAATGAGAATAGGTTCCAACACCAAGAAACTATTTGTGAAGGATGTGAACAAACTAGACACCTTGAAAAATGAAGTCTTTTTTTCTTCTGAAACAACTAAATATTCTTAACAATTCTCAAAATATGAAGTTTTTGAAAGTAATTTAAAAACTAAAATATCTTGTTTTTGAAACTATATTGAATGCTACAAAAGGAGAATGACCTTATATTCTGGATAGTGTATGTTCTTCTCATATGATATGAGATTTTAAATTGTTGAATAATGTGAAATATTTTTAAAAAGAAACAGTGACATTTGGAAATTATTAATTCTTGAAAATCAATGGTATTAGATTAGCCATCATTGGGAAATAAAATTTGAAATCCAGAAATTTTTTTTGTAGGGCTAGAACACAATTATATAAGTGTTTCGCAATTTTTTAATGATGGTAACAGATTTACCATCAAAAAATATGGGTTTTTTTTAAATTGAATAATTTGGATAGATTTTTACAAGAGTCTAACATGCAAAAAGAAATTTTTTTCAAGTTGGTGAAATACAAAACTCTTGTTACATGAGTATGGTGGAAGGTAATAAATTGTGGAATAAATAGCAGGGAAACATGTGTCAAATAAATATGAGAATGTTATCTAAAAAAATAGTGTCTGATACATTCATGATCTGTCGAGAAGAAGAGATCGGTGTTTCACTATTTTTCCAAAAAAATGATTACACACTCAATGCATAAGAAAATTGAGATTTGTTCATGAAATACCCTAGAACTGATTCATTCATTTATTTGTGGGAAATGAACAATAAATCAAAAAAATAGATTTTAGTACTTAATTACATTAATTGATGATTTTACTCTCATTACTTGTTTTATGTATATGAAACATAGAGCAGATGCGTTGAAAATAGTTAAAAGTTTCAGAAGGAAGGCTGAGAAAGAATATGAAAATTCAGTGAAGAAGTTGAGAATCGAAAATTGTGGTGAATAAAAAAGTGAATAATTAAAATTTTATATTGAGAATCATGGAATTCAGAATCAGAATAGTTACCCATATATTTCTCAACAAAATGGGGTTACTGAAATAAATAATAGAAGTTTGGTTGAAATTGGAAGAACTATGTTACTTGAACATGGTATTTCACATTAATTTTAGAGGAAATCCATGAGTATGTTTATTTATATCCAAAATTGTTGTTTATATAGGCCTCAATCGGATATAACTCCATATTAATGGTTTTATGAAAAAACTCCAAGTTCGAAACACTTATTAGTTTTTTAGAGTACATGTAATATAAAGAAGAAAGGAAAAACAATGGAAAGATTGAGCATAAAGTTTAATATGTAATCTTTCTAGGCTATTATGTGGAAGGAAGAGGATATAGATGCTTCAACAAATAATTTGTAAGAAATATTGATTCATTTTATGTGAAAGTGATTGAAAAGGCCAAGGAATATAAACAAACTCATGAAAATGAGAAGTATGATCAAGATTGTTTTGAAAACAATCTTAACAAGGATGTAGAAAATTGTATTCCTAATCATGAAGAATAATTAGACTTACCTATTTCAAATTATGAGGAAGGTACGTGAAAACCTCATCTTAGGATAAGGAAACAAGTGGAATCTTAGAATATAATTAGTAATCAACATTAGAAAGTTCAAATAAGAAGAAAAACACATGAAATAAAAAATAATTAAGTTTATTAAAAGGTAGATTTGAATGATTTGAAATAATATTTTGAGTATTTAGAATGAGTTCAGGATATGGATGAAAATTTGAATAAAATTGAAAATAATTATACATGGGAACTCTTTCCAATGATTTAAAAAACATTATTTTCACAATGTGGGTTTTTTGGAACAAGCTAAGTGAAGAAGGTGAAGTGATAAGAAACAAATTAAGATTGGTGTAAAAAGGGTATTCACAAATTGAAGGTATTGGTTTTGATGAATCCTTTTCTACATTATCAAGGTTGAAAACAATTATAATCTTTCTTGGTATTTTTGAAAAACATGGTAACAATATCTTTCAAATGTATGTAAAATATTTATTATTTAATGGTGATCTTGATGAGGAAGTTTACATTGAACAACATTGTGGCTTTTTTATTGGGAAATATGAATGTTATGTGTGTAGAGTGTATAAAGTCTTGTATTAGATAAAACAAGCTCTAAGGGAATGGTATTCTAGATTGGATACATTCTTAAGGAAGATAAATTTTATTAAATGAAAATTGGATAAAATTATCTACATCATAGATATTCAAGAGTATTATTTCATTGTGATTGTTTATTTTGATCAAATTAAATTTTTTGGGAATGATTAAAGAAGTTGTGAAAGTTTTTCTAAAGAAATGAAAATGGTATTTGAAATTTCCATGTTAGGGGAAATAGATAACATTCTTGGGCTAAAAATAAATCAAAGGAAGTAATGCCTTTTTATTTCTCAATAAATGTATTCTAAGGAACTTATTAAGAGGTTTGGAATGGAAAATTCAAAACCTATTTCGACACCAATTTTAGTATGAACAATGTTGAAAAAATATGGAGAAGTAAAAGAAGTTGATCAGGAAGAGCTTTTAAAGTTGATTGTATGTTTGTTATATTTGACTGCCTCGAGACAGCAAATTTTTTATGTTGTTCACTTATGTGAAAGATTTCAAAGTGATCCAAAAAATCTTATTTGATTACTGGAAAAACAATTCTCAGATACATCAAAGGCATAATAGAATTCAGAATTAGGTATGGCACCTCAGATATTAATGAATTGTTTTAGTATATAGATACTGATTGGCTAGGAAATATTTATGATAAAATATCCAAAATTGGTTGAGTATTGTTTATACAAAATAAATTTTCTAGTTGGTATTCAAAGAAATATAATTTAGTAACTATCAGTATAGCTGAAGATGAGTATTTTTCTGCCACTCAATCCACTACTCAATTTTTGTGGATGAAAACACAATTGAAATATTTACTTGTTTAATTGACGTTACACATGCTCTATGGTTGTGATAATCAAAGTAAAATAAATCACTACCAGAATCATGTTCTATATTCTTGTTCAAAATATATTGATATAAAATATCATTTTATCATAGAGAATGTGGAGAAGAATGAATTGAATATGGAGTTTTTTCCAACATGGGAAAAAGTTGCTGGCATATTCACAAAACCTTTACCAAAGGAATCATTTTCTAAATTGAGGTTGAACATGGGTGTCCAAACTCATTGTCATCAAGTTTGAGGTATGTGTTTCTATCACATATCTCATATTACCTTTGGATTTTTTTGTAATGGGGGATAATTTTTCCATAAACAAATCCTTTTGAATGTAAAAGAAGATATAGTTGTAGTTTATATGTCAATTCCCCATTGTTTTGTGAGTGAACTATTATAACCATTCATTGGAGTGAGTGAAGGAAATGAAATTGTTTTGTATTCCTTGGAGGATAAAGAAAATATGAGGTTATAGATGATCTATGGAAGGAAAAAAGAAAACAGTATTCGTAATCACTACTTTTGGATAGCATGGTTTTTCATTCAATGATTCTTGTTTCCTACAATGAGTTACCCCATGTAGGCTTCGAATTATGGAAAAGTAATCCATTGCTTGAGTATAAAAATTTCAATGATTTATGAATATTTGTTGACAATAATATCAAAAGGGGAATATTTTTATGACCAATATGATGATAAAGTTCATTGTATTCAAGTTTTTTCTTTTTTTGTTACGGAATGTTACACCCCAAGCTTCCACGATACGCTTCTCTTTGAATAATACAATAGTGTGAGATGTACGCAACACTGAGTTCAAGCACACCATGACCTATCAAACTTTCCATTTCGAAAGTAGTTATGAATATTTATAACCATATTTTGAATTTTATATATATCCCATATAATTTTAAATTTTATCTTTTGTGTTTCTTAGACATAATAAGGACAAATTTAATTTTTCAGATAAAAGAAGTATTTTTCAAAAAAAAAACAATTTTTCCGCCTTTTAATGGGGAACCCAATATAAATCAACTATTTCACACTTTTATATGTTCTATTTAAAAAAATAAATGTTTTATTTAGAACTGGGATGTCAAAATTTACTTTGGGTAAAGTTTTGGTATTTTTCTAATAAAATTCATTTTATTATGATTAGTGAAAAATAGAATATTTTAATTCAAAATTGCCTTTTAATCTAATTTTTTTATATGGTTAGATTATATTTTTAATTGGTTTTAAAGTGTAATTATATTTTTAAAATTTAATCCAATTTTTTTCATTGTATGTAATTTCACTATGAAATTGAACATAAACAAGTTGAATTCTTTTGATATTTATTATTTCTTAAAAAACAAGATTTTTGTTTTGATAATAGAAATTAATTTTAAATTAATTGATCAAAATTCTATTTTTTCAATTTGTTAAAATAGGCATCATTTTTGAATTCATAATATCAAATATATATTATGCTAAATTTTTTGTATTTTTCTAAAAAACCTCAATTTTTGATGAATAGTGAAAACACTAAGTAGTAGTTAAAAACTGACTTTTTCATTTAAATGAAATTTAACCACTTATGTGAATTGAATTTAAAAAATCATAATACATGGAATTTTTTGTAAGTAAAATTTGGGTCAATAAGATGAAAATAATTTTTGGTGAATAATAACTTTTGACTTTTATTTACCGCGGTTAAAGATAAATAGGGAAGTTCAAGGTAAAATTAATTTTATAATAATATTAAATTACCCTAACATGTGTCATAATCCTACCGTTTGATACATTTCATACCATGGGCATATTTGGGTCGATTTTGGGACCTCATGGATCCACTTAATATTTATAATGACACTATACTAATTAATTTAAAGCAATGTCAAAAATGACATAAACATATATCTTCTAGTAAATCAATTATTTCATGGTGTTATATAAGATATACCTTCGACTATAAATATTCATTTAAAATAAAAAAGTATTTCCTGCATCATGGTATTTTTTTTAAAATTTTAGACAGCAAGTAAATAAAAGGATTTATGACACAATAGTGATGCATTGTTTACCTCATTAATGAATGATTTAACTAAATAAGATAATTAAGATTAAAACAATATCAAAAACCTATCCAATTTTTACTGGATGATTTTATTTCGAACAAAAGTCATATTATAATAGAATGTAATAAGTTTTTCACCTTTAGAAACCAAAAATCATTATATAATAAATAATATTTTCAAACTTTCTTAAAGATCCCCTACTCCCCCCTTATAAAAAGCCCTCACCTCTAACCCATTACTCACACCTATCAAGCCCCTTGGCTTGTCCAAACTCAACTAAAATAAGCTCTCAAATCCCTATCTTCCATCTATAAGCCTTACCTTATGAAGAAGGCCCTTCAATAAAACCTTTTGGTTCAAACCAAAGGTTGGTACCCGATTTAAAGGTAACGTCTTCTCTTAAGTTCTTTTCTTTTATTTTACTTCTCCAACCCCCTAAACTCTTTTATTTCAATATTTTATAAAAATACCAATATCATAAATATACTATTTTATGTATATGAGAATTATTTAAACAACACATAAAAACACCTCTATCTAATGGGTAAAGAACATACCATTTCTGTGGACGGCGAACTACTGTCTCACGAAATGATGATTGTTCAATATTCTCCTAACACCTCTTATAGTTGTCATTAAGATGGAACTATATTTAAATATGATATATATTATATTTATATTGTCTCTATACTTCTTTATTTTTCATTTATATCATACCGTTATGGTTTCCGTAATGGGTAAATATGGTAATTTCATTTGAGTAAATGCGGACTACCGCCCCCTAAAAGTGATATGACTCGTTCATTCCATACATGGAAAGAATAAATAATGGAGTTAATTAAATTACATAACATATATATTATACTATAATTATAATATACCTATTTATTATTATGTTTTCATTCCTTTAAATATAAAATAGAAATGAAAGTTGTGTTCATGCGTATGTACGGCTTATCGTCTCTATGAACGGTGTTTTTCATTTATTAACTTCAAATGATATGGAATATCATAAATACATATACACTGAATATATATGATATATATGATATCTAAATAATTAATATAATTCTGGAGATAATATAATTTTGGCCACATGGACAATTAGTAATTATAACAAGTTCGTTTTTTACTAAAGTTATGAACATCGACAAAATTCCCAATATGAACTCAAAAAATTAACTAATTGTTAAAACAAGTAAATAAGTGATATAAAAGGAATAATAAACTTGAAATTTTTTCTAAAGAAAGTTCAAATTAACTTAAGTTTATTATTCAGTAATAACACAGAACATACGAGTCAAGTCGGACATGAGGTAAGGGGTTTCTTTTCTCACTTTTAATTCTGTGAGATTTCCATTGTTCACAACTTATTTATTTCATGTGGTGTATTGTTTACATACATTTGATATATATTATACTTCTTATCTTTATATTCATGGTATTATGATATTAAATTGGTGTTTATTAACTTTTAGTCATATGACTCGATCGATTACAACGTGGTAAGGGATTTTCATCTCACTTTTTATTCTCGTGAGATTCATACAATATTGCGACTATTTTATTTTGTGTGGTTTATGTTCTTCCCATGATTGTATTGGTTGTGTGATATAATTTAATTTATGGGTATTTAAATATTCATTGTATGATCCTTCTTTCATGGTGTGTATGTTCCGTAAGTTACCAAATCAGTAAGGGAATTTCTAATATCAATTTCCACTCACTGGGTTTTATTCATAATTCATTGATTATTTTACTCCAATATTATATGTGGAATCACTAATTATTTAAATAGTAATTCTCACTCCCCTTTTTTTGGATATACTTTTGATACACATAATCACTCCATTGATAAATTCTCAAGTCACTGATATGAACTTGATAAGAGTAATCTTCACTCAATTTCCATTCATTGAGTTAAACATTCATGTCATTGGGGTTGTTTTCACAAGAATATGTGTGAATGTACTATGATTTATTTACACTAAATATCTAATAATATTGAGTTTATTTATATTTTTCACACATAATTATGTCATTAATTTATCCTTAACCTAAGGATATGTTATTTATAAGGTATTTTATCTCAATTTAAATTTCATTGAGACTTCTTTGTTGTTATGTGCCAATTTACTTTTATATGGTGTATATATTGTACTTTAACATAGTATAACACTTGTCATGTTATTCTCTTGATATTATAATGTTTTTATTACATCAATTATTTTCATTCAAGCGTCTCTCATTTGGTTCGGAACTCTAACTAGAATATCATTTTAAATGTTTTAAAGTTTTATTCTTCTAAATATTTCTCCTTGATGTCCATGTTTGAAAAATGGATTTAATTATTTATTTATATGGACATGAATGATTTAAAATTAAAATTCCTTTTAAAATTTTCAAAGTTTATGGGACACTTTTATTCAATAATCCATTTTTAACAGCTTCTTGATAAATAATGAGACTTTTAAATGTTTTCAAGAAAACGGGCATATTTCTCTCAAATAGTTTTAATGATTAATTTCATCTATGTAAATATGCTTCATTATTCTTTATTGAGGTTAATTTATTATAATAAAATATTCCATATTTTATTGAATGAGTTATGTTTGACTATGGATGTGCTATTCATGGTTTTTGGTTAAAATATTTACATTTCATATACTAGTTTTAATACGAATGTTTATATTATGTTACATCCTTTTCATATGAGGAATGAATTGGACATAATAAGTAGAGGGTGGAGCCCGCTACAACTCCTCGATGCATCGGTAGGTCTCATGAGAAAAACTATTGTCTTGGCACAATGCCTTGAAAAAATCTTATTTTTAGTCTTGGCATTAGGAATTGACTATATGGTTATAATGTCAGGCAATATGCATTCCATCATTATGAAATTATCTATTGATATTACATGTGATTATTTGACTAGTAGAATGTCTATGTGAATAAGTAAATGGAATTATTTGATTTATATTTTCTATATTATGCTGAAGTTTATGTTTAAAAGGCTTATGTTTTATTCTAATATGTTGCCTTAAATTTTTATGCTTATTTATGAAAGTTTCTTCTATATTGTTATCCTTACTGAGCATCTAATCCCACCCCTTTCTATGTTTTATTTTTCCAAGGATGTGAAGAATTATATTATGATTAACCTACAGGGATGCACTGAGAGATATGAGTGTGTTCAAAGGGGGTACAATGTTTTTGTTTTTTATTTTATAATGTAATGTAAAACGTATATATAGATCTAGTATTTACAAGGCTATTGAATTAATTGGTCTTTCGAGACTTGATCTCTTGTGATCATGCCAATTTTATGTAATAATGCACTAAATCTAGGTAACTATGTTTGGGTAATTACAGTAGGTATCAGATAAAGTTTAGTACAATCCTAGAAAACTATATTTTGATAAACTTGGATTAGATAATGTTACCCTAATATAGACTTTGAGGATTAGTATAGAAGAACATCACAAAATTTTGGTAGTGTAAATATTTTGTGGGATTTCCAATAAAATACATCCTTTTCTAGATACAAACTGGTAGAGGTGGATCTAGTACAGATGTACCTAGGAGTGAAAACTATGACAAGGAGTTTCGGTCTTGACTTGGGGTATCCTGGTACATGACAACGGGCTTTGCTACACTTTTGGTATTGACACTCTCGGGGGATATTCATAAGATAAATCACATTTTATTTACAAACCAGTTTAATGGATTTTAATATAAGATGAGAATAAATAACCTTGGTTAATCCTAAGGTTTTTTATATTGAAAAAAAGTTGGCATGATGTTCTCTAAATTATTTTATGACTATTGTTACTCAAACAATGCTTTCTGGTTTTAATCAATGGCTGGATTCCAAGGAAGTCATAGTAACATTGAACATCATGTACAAGGTGGGAATGGTAGTGGAAATGAGAAATTAAATAGAATGTTGATTAGAATAAAAAATATCATGTTCATGACAAATCAGTATTCCAAAAATATGATCAAAAACATATATATTAACCAACTCTTGGACTCAACAATGAATAGAAAGGTGGTGAATGATAAGAGATTCAATAGTAGAGACTATGGAGAAAAGAAATCTCATTTTCCATCATGCAGGAAATATGGAAGGAGACACCCTGGAAAGTGTCTCAATGGAACAAAGAAATTCATTATGTGTGGGAAATTAGAACATAAAGTAAACAATTGTCGAGGAAAAATGAATAGTACTACGGAAGAAAATAAAAATGATCGAAAAATTCATTTACAGTCATTTGTCGTAAATGTTGGGGACCTGAGCATTACCCAATTCAATGCCCTATTCTATAGGATAACCTCTTGGTCAAGGATGAACCTATGTGAAAATAAATGGATGGCGAAATTTTTAAAAGTATTAGTCCTCTTTGATGATGGGATTACTTTGGAAGACTTTTATCTTGTATGTGTGACCCAGCAGTTTGTTCTGTGAAAATACTATTCGAGGAAGAATTATATTTTCTTTTCTGGATATATTTATAAATAACCATTTGGGTTTATATGATCCTTGAATTTGAGGTAATTATAGGTTATTAATTTTTAGGATGAAAATGCGAGGTCTGAGATAACATTTGTGATTAAATTATGTTATCATTATTTTGAGGAATTTATTTCATTTTGGGAATGTTATACAATATAGTTTTTGAAAAATGACAACACACAGACCATGTGACAACCCGTCGCGTCAGACAAAGTTGCGGGAATTGAACCCACCACCAATGTGCGACTGTGATTTATCACCTACCACTTGACTACATGAAGTCCCTGGTTAGTGTGACTAATTATTTTTAGTTAAATGATTTTATTGAACAATAATAAGTTGATTTTGGATCTTATGATTTATCAAATTGATATCCTTGGTGTAGGAAAATGATTTGGTGATTAAGTGAAAAATGTTATTTTGGAAGATGTTCAATCTGTTGGGAACACGATATGCCTAAGAAAAATAGAATACTCTTGGATTTTATTTGAGGAGTAATGGTGAATTTTTATATTTTTTTTATTATGGATTTATAGTGATTTGGGTTATTTATGGAAATGATTAACCTATCATTGATAATATGTGAATAGGTTAATTTCTTTTCATTATGTGACTTTAAGAGGAGTCTATGTTATTTGGAGATACACTTTCACATGGAAGACTACGTAATAAAATTTTTCTAAGTTTTGGGTTTCAATATTAGTTTGGATTATATTGAAACATTTTAAGGAGAATTGTTTATTGAATGGTATTTATTGAACTTTGGGTATTGTTGGTTTAATTTTAGAAATTATGATTAGTATTTCTTTCTCTAAAGAATTATACTTTTTGGGGATCATCTGATCTTGTAATAACCATTTTGGTTTTGGTTAATCTCTAAAGATAAGGGAAATATATAGTTTATTCTTTCTGGATTATGTGATTCTCTATAAATTGATTCTAGCACTTTGGGTGTGACCGAGTCATCTTGAATACTCATCATTTGGAGTGAAATATGAGTTTTTGGTAGAATTTAGTTAAAGGATGGAACTCTACTTATCAAGAATTTTTTTCCTCATTCTATGAAGAAATTATTTCTCAAACCTTAGGTAACGGATATTAAACCCAAAAATATATTATCCTAATACCTTACATTTTTCATCATTGATTTAAGGCTTTGAGACCCTAAATTTTCCATTCACTTGTTTGTGATTGATGACCTCAATCAATCCCTATAAATATTTACATTTTCCCTCCAATTATAATTGCCACCAATGTTCTCCTATTAAAAATCCTAATTTGGTGGTGGCTTTTTCATTTCCATTTCCCTCTAATTAAGCCTAAATTTTATTAACAGTATTTCGAATATGGGTTTTCCACAATGGTATTTTTTTTACATTTTTTTCTGAAGAACAATTTTAAATTTCAAGGATTCAATTTATTGATGGAGGGAATAATGTAACACCCAAATCCTCTATGGTACGCTTCTCTTTGAATAATATAATAGTGTGTGACGTACACAACACTGAGTTAAAGCGCACAAAAACCTATCAAACTAGCCATTTAAAAAGCTGTTATGAATAGTAATAACTACATTTTGAGTTTTATATATATCCCATATATTTTTAACTTTCATCTTTTGTGTTTCTTAGACATAATATAAGGGCAAATTCAATTTTTCATATAAAAGAAGTATTTTTCAGAAAATGTTGTTTTCCCGCATTTTAATAGAGAACCCTTTCTAAATACTATATTTGACACTTTTATGTGTTCTATTTGAAAAAATAAAATTCTTCTTTTGAACCGGGACATCAAAATTTACTTTGGGTAAATTTTTGGTATTTTTCTGATATAATTCATTTTTTATGAATAGTGAAAAATATTGTATTTTAATTTAAAAATGTCTTTTAATATAATTTATTTATATAGTTATATTATATATTTAATTAGTTTTAAAGTGAAATTAGATTATATTTTTAATATTTAATCAAATTTTGTTCATTTTAAGTAATTTCACATTGAAATTGGATATAAACAAGCGTCAATCTTTTGATAGTTATTAATTTCTAAAAACACGCTTTTTGTTTTGACAACGGGAATTAATTTTAAATTAATTAATGCAACTTATTTATTTAGAATTTGGTAAAATAGAAATCACTTTTGAATTTGGAACATCAAATTTATCTTAAACTGAATTTTTGGTATTTTTCTAAAAAACATCAATTTTGATGAATAGTAACTTTTTACTTTTATTTACCACGGTTAAAGGTAAATAGGAAAATTCAAGGTAAAAATAATATTATAATAATATTAAATTTTCCTAACATGTTTAATAATCCTATTCGTTGAAACAATTTTGACAATGGGCATCCTTTTGTTGATTTTTGGACACCATGGATCCACTTAAGAGTGATAACGACACTTTATATTAATTAATTTAATGTAATGACAAAAATGACATAAACATATATATTTTTTCAAATAAATTCTTAAATTGGGTTATATAAGTTATCTCTTTGAATATAAATATTCATTTTAAAGATAGAAATATTTCTTACATCAGGGTATTTTTTTATAATTTTTGACATAAAATAATTACAATTATTTTTGAAGCAATAATGATGCAGTGTTTACTTCATTAATGAATGATATAAATAAATAAGATAATAAATATTAAAACAATATCCAAAACCTATCCAATTATTATTGGAGGATTTTATTTCAAACACGAGTCATCAAATATTTGTATTTAATAAGTTTTCTACCTTTAGAAATCAAAAATCAATAAATAATAAAATAATATTTTCAAACATTTCTAAAGAGACACTCCCCCCTTTAAAAATTCCATCACCTCTAACCCATTACTCACACCTCTAAATCCCCTTGTATTATCGAACCTATACACAAATAATCTCTCAAGATACCTCTCCATCACCTATAAGTCTTACCATAGGCTGAAGGCACATTAAAAAATCCTTTTGGTTCAAACCAAAGTGAGTTACCTGATTTAAAGGTAACATCTTCCCTTAAGTTCTTTTCATTTATTTTACTTCTCCAACCCCCTAAACTCTTTTATTCCTTTATTTTATAAAAAACAGTATCTTAAATGTACTATATTTTTTATATGATAAGGATTCAAACTAAACTTACACACACCTCCTTATAATGGGTAAAGAACATATTGTTTCTGTGGACGGCGAACTATTGCCTCACGAAACGATGATTGTTCAATTTTCTCCTACCACATTTTATGGTGGCCATTAAGATGGAAATTTATTTACATGTAATATATATTATATTTATATTGTCTCTATAATTCTTTATTTTTCATTTGTATCATACATTTATGGTTTACATAACGGGTAAATACGATAATTTCATTTGAGGAACTGCGAACTACCGCCCCTCAAAGTGATATGAATCATTCAAGTCGTATGTGGAATGTATAAAGGATTGATTTAATTAAATTACTTAACATATATATTATAATTGAATTATAATATACCTATGTATTATTAATTTTTCATTCCATTAAATATAAAAGAGAAATGAAAGTAGTGTTCAAGCGTACGTACGGTTTACCATCTCCATGAATGGTGTGTTTCATTTCATAACTAAAAATGATATAGAATATTATAATTACATATAAACTAGATATATAGGATATATATGATATCTAGATCATGAATATTATTCTACAGATAATTGAATTCTGACCACATGGACAATTTTTAATTATAACAAGTTCATTTTTTACTAAAGTTCTGAACATCAACAAAATGTCCGATATGAACACAAACAATTAACTAATTTTTATTCAAAGGTAATAAGTGATATAAAAGAAAAAATAAACATGAAAAATTTTCTTAAGGCGGTAGAAATTAACTTAATTTTATTATTCAGTAATAACACGAAACATACTAGTCAATCCGGACATGAGGAAATTGGTTTCTTATTTAACTTTTAATTCTGTGAGATTTCCATTGTTCACCACTTATTTATTGAATGTGGTGTATTTTGTACTTCCATTTGATATATATTAACATAATTATATTTATATTAATGGTATTATATGATTAATTTTGTGGTTATTAACTTTTGGTCATATGACTCGATTGATTACAGTGTGGTAAGGTGTTTTCATCTCACTTTTTATTCCCTTGAGATTCATGCAATATTTCCACTATTTAATTTTTTGTGGTGTATGTACTGACCATGATTATATTCTTTGTGTAATATACTTTAATTTATGGTTATTTATGTCTTCATTTTATGATCCTTCTTTCATGGGGTGTATGTTTCTTAAGTTACCAAATCGGTAAAAGAATTTCTAGATTCAATTTCCACTCATTATGTTTTATGCATACTTCATTGATTATTTTACTCCAAGATTCTGTGTGGAATCACAAATTATTTATGTAGTAATTTCCACTACCCTTTTTTTGGATATACTTTTGATACACATAATCACTCCATTGATAAATTCTCATGTCACTGATATGAACTTTATAAGAGTAATCTTAACTCAATTTCCATTCATTGAGTTAAACATCCAAGTCATTGGTGTTTTATTACAAGAATATTTTTGAATGTCCTCTGATTTATTTACTCTGAATATCCAATCATATTGACTATATTTATATTTGTCACATATAATTATTTCATTGATTTATCCTTAACTTAGGTATATGGTCTTTATAAGGGATTTCATCTCAGTTTACATTCCATTGAGACTTCTTTGTTGTTACGTGCCAATTCACTTTTATATGGTGTATATATTATACTTTGACCTAGTATATCAGTACTCATTTATATTCTAATGATATTATAATTTTTTTATTACCGCAATTATTTTCATTCAAGTGTCTCTCATTTGGTTATGAACTCTAACGAAAATATCATTTTAAATGGTTTAAAGTTTTATTCTTCTAAATCATTCTCATTAATGTCCATGTTTTAAAAATGGTTTTAAGGATTTATTTATATGGACATGAGTGTTTTAAAATTTAAATTCATTATAAAATTTTCAATGTGGTATGGGACACTTTGATTCCAGAATCTATTTCTAACAGCTTCTTGATAAATAGTGAGACTTTTAAATGTTTTCAATAAAAATGGGATATTTCTCTCAAATAGTTTTAATGATTATTTTCATCTATATAAATACCCTTAATTATTCTTGATTGAGTTTAATTTATTATATTAAAATCTTCCATAATTTTTTTAATGGGTTATGTTTGACTGTGGATGTGCTATTAATGGTTTGTTGTTAAAATATTAACATTTCGTATGCTATTTTTAATACGAATGTTTAGATTATGTTTCAACATTTTCATATGGGGAATGAATTTGACTTAGTATGTTATGGGTGGAGCTTTCTACAGCTCCTCGATGCATCAGTGGGTCTCATGAGACAAACTAGTGTCGTGGTACAAGGCCTTGACAAAATCTTATTGGTTGTCATGGAACGAGGATTTGACTATGTGGTTATGATGTCCGGAATTATGCATTCCATCCATATGTAATTATATATTGATATTAAATGTGATTATTCAACTAGTAGAATATCCATGTTAATAAGTAAATGGAATTATTTGATTTATATTTTCCATATTACACTGATTTTTATGTTTAAAAGGCTTATGTTTTAGTCTTATACATTGCCTTAAATGTTTATACTTATTTATGAAATTTTTCACCATATTGTTATCCTTACTGAGAATATGAGCTCACCCCTTTCTATGTTTTATTTTTCCTATGATGTGAAGAAGTATATTATCATTGTCCTGAAAGTATAGGCTAAGGAATATTAGTGTGTTAAAATGGGTCACAATGTTGTTGTTTTTCATTTAATAATGTAATGTAAAACTTATGTATGTATCTAGTATTTCCAAGGCCACTAAACTAATCAGTATTTTAAGACTGGATCTCTTGTGATCATTCCAATGTTATGTAATAATGCAATGACTCTAGGTAACTGTGGTCGGGGCATTACAAGGAATGTTTTTGAAGAAATAAAATCACCTCACTTTGCATTTGGTGAAAATATTTGGGATGGTTGTTTTCAAAAAAAATGGACTCACTTTGTTCATTGTAATAGGAAGATGGTGTTTGGAAGAAAACATTCAGATCGGATTCACCTAAGGTCCGGTATGTGAAAAGATCATAATGAGGAATTGATCATTATCTAGAATGAGATTATTGGCCGCATGGAGAATGTATCATGATGGAATTAAATGGTAATATGATTCGCACTGAATTTCGTATGAAAGAAGTGATTGTTTTAATAGATAATCAGAGTACCTATGAATATGATAAAATAAATGTGATGATGCTTTGTTGATTTGAATTTCACATAGATCATAAGTTGAAGAGAGAAGTTGTGATGCAAGTTTCTTGGAAGAAAGGGGAAGAGAGTTATTCCAAATAATACCCAGTTTAATTGTGTCTTGGTGGAAGAGAAGAAAGAGATGTTTCCGATAAAAAAAGGAATTGTACCAAGATTTATAATATATGGGTGAAAGAGAAGAAAAAATTAGATAAATATCATAATCATGACAGTTGGATTTATTTAGACAAGGAATGAAATATGATTCTAGAGGATAATAAAGTTTTCATACTTTAAGTTTTAAGTCAGGCACCGTAGAATCCAATCATCCATCGTATGCATAAGAAAACATTTGTACTCAAGATGATCATACTCGGGCTCAGGAAGGAAAATATCATACCCCGTATGATCATATTCAAAATGATCATATCCAAGTTAATCATACTCAGAATAATCGTACTCTGGACAATCGTACTCAAGATGAGATGGATGGTTGATTGAATTGCTGAAGGAAGAGATAGATGAACTCTAATTGTTTTTCAAATGTCATTATCAAGTGGGTCAAGAGTATAATTACATTGTTTTTATCTTCAAGTAAATTTACATGTGGGTCAAGTGAAGAAGAGAAGAAGAATTCCTGTATCTTAAATGGATCAAGAGAAAAGGTGAAGAAGCTAAAAGAGTATAGGTGAAAGAGTTTTAAATATTTTCTATTAAGGGGGAGCTCAACATTCAAAAGAATGTTTGTATTCAATATCCAGAAGCAATATCCATTTATTCATACATTTATATTCAATTGAAATAGAGCTTTTTATTGATGAAATTAGATTCATAAAATCTGAATCATGAATTGAAACCAGACTTGCAATTGAAATTTAAACGTGAAGAATAATTAAAGGTTGTATAAGAATTGAGAATCTTTGATAAGAGTTAATCAATTCAAAATACATAAGATATTTTAGGGTAAATTCATATTATAGTGAATTTTATTAAGAGATAAAATTTTTGGGATTCCCACCAAATTCATTCGAGTTTCACTTATAAAATATGAAAAATACATTATACTTTTTTTATGGCAGATGTATTATTCATGAGAGAGAATATCTGAGTTTAAGTGTAAAGATCCTGAATTTTCATGGAAATTTTTTTTCTTAATTATTTGGAATTTTACAAGACTGTGGCTTCTGACGGCACTTGATTCCGAGGCCCGGTGTGCGCGGAATCAATTTCTGAAGTTTTGTTCAGGTACGTTCAGTAAACGTACGTGTGGGTTTTTCTATCTTTTGAACCGGTGCTCGGAATTGAAATCTGAGGTCACCGATGAACTCGTAGCACCAATAATTGGTTAAGGGGACCTTTACTGCTGTTACGTTTTATGCAGGATGAATGTTAAAAATTGGGGTTTAATTAAGAAGTTAAATAAAATTGTTTAGAGAAATTTTATATATCTATGGGAGTTATTTCCTCCCATGGGAAGTTATTGGTTGGGCCCAAACCCACCTAACTTCACATGTGTGTATATTTGAGAGGTGGGACCCACACTATCCCCAACCTTTCATCTCTCATAACTCTTCTTAAACTCTCCAATTAATTCCCTTTCCTTTATTACGACAACCTCTTTATTTATGGGTTCTCTTCACCTCCCCCCCCCCCCCCTCTCTCTCTTTAAATTTTTTCCAACATATGTTAATTAATGAGTTCAACCTCTTTAATTAATTAATTAAATTGTTTGAATTTTGAATTACTTGTGTGAATAAAATAATAGCTAAGCTATTATATTATTTTTTGTGGGAACTTGTTTGTGTTGGAACATTATGGGAGCTCTGGAGAAATAGAGAAGGGTGTTTTTCTCTCAAAGAAATAACTTCATCCATCCAATGAAGAACCACTGAGGACAGTCATCATCACCTTCGATCTTTGGCCAAATCAAAGGAGAAGGAGCCACCTGAAAGGAACGCCGATGATGCGCCATCCACGACTCTTCTTCCCCGACGACAATGAGTTGACGTCGTCTTCCCATGACGTTGTCTTCCGCAACGCTCATCTACCGCGAAGCTTTTCCAAGGTAGGGTGGATTGCTTCAATTTTATTTGAATAAAATTGTTCTTCATTCTTTGTGAAACATTGTTTATCCTTGGACAATTGCTACCGCTTAATGCAGAGGGAGAGGGCCGAATGCACACGGCCCGATGACCCTCCGTAGTATTCTTGTTTGCAATTGAGCCACGTTGGAAGAGGTGACAACGGGAGAAGCACCAGTTGTGCGCTGACCGCATGGGGAAGAACCATGGCCTGCAACCATGGGCCGCTCGACTGAGGAAGAACTGTTCGGCCATAGCCAGCCAAGCCAAAGGGAGAAATCATGGCCCGCAAAGGGCGGGCCGCTTTGGTAGAAGAACCGGCTGGCTCGATGGCTAGCCGGGCAGAGGAAGGCCGCGGCGCCGGAAGGTGCCGTGTAGCAGATCCGCAACCCACCCGAGTGGGCCGCTTGCGCCTAGAAGGCCATCCAGCTTTGGCCGACCGGTTAGGGATGGCGGCACTGCTTGGCGTCGCCGGTTCAGGCAGTCGAGGGGTCTCGCCCCCTACCTCGGACCACTCGGCCCCCCACGGGTCGAGCTGTTCGGCCAGTCGACTGAGCCGTGGCCAGGCTGTACCCTGCTGGGTCGGGCCGCGCGTTTCATCGGGATGGTCTGACCCCCCCTGCCAGGTCGGACCTGCCAAAACTGGGTTGACCCGACCCACCATCCCACTGGGCTTAACGGGCTGAGCTCATTTACACTTAAGGGTGAATTACTCGAAGACCGTGCGTCTGATTGACGTGCCGTCTATGGCATCGGGACCCTTGCGACCAGGTGGTCCTTTTGCAATACTCTAAGTGAGTTTTGGATGACTTTGGGGAATGGCCGGGTTAGAAACAAGCATATTTTTAACCGGGCCCATGGAATGGAAAAGTAAATATCTCTCAGACCGGGCGTCCGATTGACGCGTCGTCTGTCGCATTGAGTTCATATTGACGAGAATAAACTTTAGGATACATCAACTCCGGACTTTGTGATATTTGATGTATCGACCCCCGTTTTTTTGGGAGCGTACCATCCTGGAATCCAGTGTGCTGTGTACGGGAACCCTAGAGATGGATATGACTACGACGACTATCATGATTGGATCCTCCGTGGGTTCGACGACGATTACCACAGTACTTGGATCCTCCGTGGGTTCGGCAGCGATGATGATTGTACTTCGATCCTCTGTGGGTTCAGCAGCAATGGCTACTGTACGTGGATCCTCCGTGGGTTTGGCTGCGGTGACAACTATACTTGGATCCTCTGTGGGTTCGACAGCGATGACTTTTGTACTAGGATCCTACATGGGTTCGGTAGAGGAGATGATTCAGAGGCTACATCTAATAATCTCCACCCATCTTCATGAGTAGTATACCTATATGAGTTGATTCTTGACTTTCAATCAATACCAACGGTGTGATTGAATTCTTTCCTATGTCGACTGTGTTGTTCTTGGGATCGAGATATGGAGTCGAACTGGAATTGATGACTTAGGTATATGAATGGGCATATAACTAAGTAGAGTCGGTTGATACTTCGTGATTATATAATTCCTTTGTGGTTTCTCTTTCGTGGATTCTGGGTGACCTTCGGGGGTCTTAGGGTCTCTACTGAGTATCTTATACTCACCCCTACATGGGATTTTCCCACACTACGTTGTGTTGGATTCAGATGATGGACAACACTAAACGAGGTGGAGGCTTCTAGAGCTGGACAGTACCCGGAGGTGGACCACTTGGCAGGACGTACACGAAGCAAATGGTCGGACCCAAGGAGATGAGGAGACCATCTGTACCCCCCTTTCAGGTGGGATATCCAGAGGAAGACTCTGTGGTTGCTGCTTTACTTTACTATTGTTGTACTTTCTTTTCAGTTGTACTGTACTTTCAGTTGGGTTTGTATACTGGCCCATTTACTATTCATCACTTACTTTTGTACTCTGTTTTTCTTAGTGCTTACTTCACTTGCGTACTCTGTTGTGTTTATTTACCTTTATAAAGGCAATGCATTCCCATTTTATCGAGATTTACACTTTTGGTGCTAGTCTCCAGCCCCTAGCCTATGGAAGGCGGGCTTGGGGTAGTCATAGCACATGCCCCGAGGACAAGTCATGAAAAATCGGTATCAAAGGAGTCGGTTCTACCATAGATTTCAGGAATATGATCATTCTTTCTGTGAAGAAATAGTGTTAAGAGTATTGAGTGTGGTTTTCAGTCCAGGGAGTCCAGTGTTGGTGTGGTGGCCGACGTATCCATACACTAGGACCCTGACCCCTGATTTCTGACTCAGTGCACGAAAACACAGATTGCATGTGTGTTTAAGAATTTTTTTCTGTGATTACTTTGTGTCAACTCACCAGGTATATTGTATGAACCGTGGCGCACCTGTTACTTTTCAGGATGACCCCACGAAGGCTTCCAGCTAGGGTTCCGAGTTACGTGCGACATGGAAGCACACCGAGTGACCAGGCCTCGGAGTAGGGCCACATCACAACAGAGGCACCAGCGGTACCACTATCCGATGGGCCACCGATACCACCAGCCCCAGCAGTGTATAGTGCACGCTGCCAGAATGCATTGCATGAGTTTCAGAAACAGAGGATGCCCAGGTTCCGCGGAGAGACGGACCCTCAGGTAGCCAAGGATTGGCTAGATTCTATCGTCAGAGTCTTCATATTGGTAGGGACACTAGCTGGCCTTATGGTGATCCTTACCGTGAGTCTACTGCATGCAACATACGGTATATTGTAGATCTTGATTCTCTAGGTGCACGATGAGGAATCTCTACTTTGGATGGACATCGAGATTCTCTTATGCTCGAAGTTTGTTCCAGCCACCCTCCATGTGGTGCGGATTCAGGAGTTACTTCATCTGCGGCAGGGTAGCATGAGAGTAGCTCAATACTCGGTGAGATTTACCAACCTCTCATGATACTCCACAAACATGGAACGGGACCCGTTCTTTAGGGACCGAGAATTTGAGTAGGGACTAATGCATTAGATCAGGTCTTCGATGATCTTCCTCAGCATTCCGACGCAGGCAGGAGTGCTAGAGTAAGCCCTTTTGTGGAGAGTTTTCTTGCTGAGCTGACGCCAGCAGCGTGACCCACCATATGGTGACACGTAGCAGAGTATTCTGCAGTCGGTAGTAGACAAATGTCGGATAGGTCCAAGTGGACTAGGCCATCAGGTGGGCGACCTCAGGATACTGGTTCGGATTTGCGAGGCACACGAAACAGATCCAGCCATTCAAGGGGCAGGCAGTTCTATGCATGCAGTGGGCAGGGTCACATGGCTCGAGACTACCCGACCCGCCATGGACACGAGTAGAAGATAGTATAGGGGCCTCCCAGTTAGAGGTAGAGGTTAAATCGTGGAAGTCCACAGGGTGCAGGAGGGCGTGGTAGAGGACCTGGCCGAGCAGCGGGTGGTGGGCGACGCTTTGAGGCTCTACCGCCACCACCACCACCAGGAGGTCCACCCCGACCACAGGGAGCTGGAAGACAGGTGCAGGCTCATCTCCAGGCGGTCGAGGCCTACGACCACAGTGCACCTAAGATGATTCAAGGTACTATCTTTGTCTACTCTACCCTTGATGCAGTTCTTATAGACACAGGAGCGAGTCATTCTTTTATTTCCACTACCCTTATTCGGAGCTCGGATATTCCGACGGAGCCGTTGGCTTGATCTTTATGGCTAGAGACTCCTACAGAAGTAGACTCGATGATTACGCACTGGTTCCGGTAGTGTGACCTTACTCTAGGAGGTGAGAGCTTCGGCTAAGATCTTCTTATAGTGGAGTCAAGGCCTTATGAAATCATCTTGGAAATGGACAGGTTATCTAGAGTCCATGACCAGATCGACTGTATTAGGCGCAAATTTCGGTGTGTCCACAAGGATGGGAGAAGGTTCACCTTCACTGTTGAGAAGGAAGCCTTTTTAGTGTAGTATGGACTTATGAAGAGGAGAGGGCAACTGATCACACAACAGTTGGCTACACTCATCCTAGGAGTGGTAGATGTGCGGAGTCCGAGTTTTCCTATTGTGGTGGATCAGTATGCGGATGTTTTTCCAGACGATGTTCCAGGACTACCTCCTCACAGAGAGGTAGACTTCTATATAGACCTGTACCCCGGGACAACACCAATATCTACTCTAGTATATCGGATGTCTCCCGCCGAGCTTCGTGAGCTGCAGGTACAGCTGGAGGACTTGCATGGAAAGGGATTCATCTGACCCAGTGTTTCACCCTGAGCTTCTCCGATTTTATTCACCAAGAAGGCGGATGGGAGCTTATGACTATGTTTCGACTACCGTCGCCTGAATCAGGTGAGCGTAAAGAACAAGTACCACTCCCGAGGATTGATGACCTTTTTTATCAGATCAAGGGATCACGATGGTTCTTGAAGATAGACCTCAGGTCAGGCTATCACCAGCTCAGAGTTCGAGATGAGGATGTGCAGAAGACCGCCTTCAGGTGTCAGTATGGCCACTATGAGTTCTTGGTTATGCCCTTTTTCATAACCAACACTCCAGCAGTGTTCATTGGTCTCATGAACAGTATCTTCCAACCTTACCTCGATCAATTTGTCGTAGTCTTCATCGAAGAAATACTGATTTACTCGACTACTGAGGAGGAGCTTGCCTACCAATTGCGGGTTGTACTTGACACACTCCGAGAGCACTAGATTTATGGTAAGCTCTTGAAGTTCTAGTTCTGGATTCAAGAGGTTTATTTCTTGGGACACATCATCTTGGAGGCTAGGTTTGTAGTGGACCCAGCAAAGATTGAGGCGGTACTTGCTTGGGAGCCACCCAGGAGCGTGACGGAGGTGCAAAGTTTCCTAGGTCTGGCTGGGTACTATCAGCAATTTGTGCCAAAGTTTCAGCACTGCTTTTAGCTTTGAAAAAGAAGGGAAACCCTTCCTGTGGTCAGATAGATGCCAGCATAGCTTTCAAGAGACGGGATAGAGATTAACTAGTGCACCCATCTTGAGGCTACCGGAGGAGGGCGTTGGGTACATAGTTTACTACAACGCATCAGGGACCGGACTCAGGTGTGTCCTGATGAAGGAGCGAGTGGATGATCTGGAGTTAGTAGCAGTGCTATTTTCCTTGAAGATGTGGCATCATTATCTTATGGGAGAGCACTTTACAGTCTACTCTGACCACCAGAGTATCAGGTACATCTTTTCACAGAAGGACCTGAACCTGAGACAGTGGCGATGGCTCGAGTTCCTCCAGGACTATGACTTTGAGATAGTCTATACTCCAGAGAAGGGGAACGTAGTAGCATATTCTCTCAGCAGGAGGTCAGGAATACAGCTACTAGGAGAGGTGATGGAGCAGCTAGCCGCGTTGCAGATATTCTTCATGGATAGAGATGGAGAAGCCTTTCCACAGTATCTCACAGTCACTCCTCCACTACTTCAGTAGGTTAGGGAGGCACAGTGTGGGGACGTTGACTGTGAGATGCGACGTGCTAATATTTCCACAGGTCAAGTGCCTGATTGATTTTCTAAAGGAGGGGAGCACTTTATCCTCTTCAGGGGACACACCATGGTACCAGTTGCATTATAGGAGGAAGGGTTGAGGGAGTTTCACACTTCCCCTCTAGCAGTACATCCAGGAGTGGTGAAGATGTACCATGACCTCAGATGACAACATTGGTGGTCGGGTATGAAGAAGGTTGTAGAAGAGTTCGTTTCCCAATGCCTCACTTGTCATCAAGTGAAGGCGGAGCACCAGGTACCAGCGGGCTTGGTACAGCCCTTAGAGGTCCCAAAGTAGAAGTGGGACGGGATATCCATGGATTTCATGATGGGGCTTCCACGCACATCCAGAGGTCACGACTCTATATGGGTGATCATAGACCGACTCACCAAGTCAGCCCACTTCCTACCGATCAGAGAGTAGAGATCAGTAGAGAGCTTCGGGTGCCTCTACATTCAGAAGATCATACGGCTTCACGGTGTGCCATCGACTATCATTTCTGATCGAGATGCTTGATTTAATTCCTAGATTTGGAAGGGGTTACAAGAGGAATTTGGGACACAGTTACGCTTGAGCACCACCTTCCATCCTCAAACGGATGGCCAGACTGAGAGGACCATACATACACTCGAGGACATGCTCTATGCATGTGTCCTTGACTTTGGTCATAGCTCGGAGGATCACTTAACCCTAGTGGAGTTTGCGTACAACAAAATCTACCACTACACCATCAAGATGGCGCCATATGAGGCATTTTACGGCCGACCCTGCAGATCACCCCTATGTTGGACTGACCATGGGGAGTCAGCACTGGTAGGACCGGAGATGGTTTAGGCTACGACAGAGAAAGTGCAGATCATCTAGGAGCATATGAGGACTGCACAGAGCAGACAGAAGTCCTATGTTGATAGGAAAAAGAGACCACTAGAGTTTGAGGACGGCGACCACATCTTCTTACGGGTCTCACCTCGATGGGGTCTATAGAGATTTGGTCGGGGCGGCAAGTTATCTCCGTGATTCATCAGGTCGTTCCAGGTCCTCAGCAGAGTAGGCGAGGTGGCTTACCCCCTAAACCTTCCACCTCAGTTGCACATGGTGCATGATGTCTTCCTCGTATCTCTGCTGAGGAGATACGTGCACGACCCAACCCACATCATCGATCACAGGTAGATGGACATCAATGACGGGGCAATGTTTGCGGAGGTCCCAGTGGAGATTGAGGAACGACAGGATTAGGTCCTACTAGGATGGTTGATTCCTCTAGTGCACATTCGATGGCATCACGAGAACCTCCAGGAGAGCACTTGGGAGCGGGAGGCACAGATGCGAGCTTAGTATCCCCATTTGTTTTCCTAGTATGTGTTGTAGCTTTACAGTGACGTAAATCCCTGAGGTGGGAGTAATGTAATTAACATGAATTTTCATGGAATTTTTTTTATTAATTCTTTGTAATTTTACGAGACTGTGGCTTCTGACGGCACTTGATTCCGAGGCCCGGTGTGCCCGGAATCAATTTCTAATGTTTTGTTCATGTAAATTCAATAAACGTACATGCGATTTTTTCTATCTTTTGAACCGGTGCTCGGAATTGAAATCCAAGGACACCGATGAAATCACAGAGCTGGTAATTTCTTAAGGGGACCTTTACCGCATTTTCATTTTATGCGGGTTGAAAGTTAAAAATTGAGGTTTAATTAAGAAGTTAAATAAAATTGTTTAGAACAATTTTATAAATCCATGGGAGTTATTTCCTCTCATGGGAAGTTAGTGGTGGGGCCTACACCCACTTAACTTTCCATGTGTGGATATTTGAGATGTGGGGCCCACACGATCCCCAACATTTCATCTCCCATAACACTTCTCAAACTCCCCAATTAACTCCCCTTACTTTATTATGACAACCTTTTTATTTATGAGTTCTCGTCACCTCCCCCTCTCTCTCTCTTTAAATTTTTTCCAACAAATGTTAATTAATGAGTTCAACCTCTTAAATTAATTAATTATTTGATTGAATTTTGAATTACATGCGTGAATAAAATAATAGCTCAGCTATTATATTATTTTTTTGGGCACTTGTATCTGTGGGAACTTTGTGGGAGCTCTGGATAAATAGGGAAGGGTGTTTTTCTCTCAAAGAAAGAACACCATCATTCCAACGAAGAACCACCGCGGAACATCATCATCACCTTTGATCTTCATTCAAATCAAAGGAGAAGGAGACACCTACAGGGAGCGTAGATGACGCACCATCCTCGGCTCTTCTTCCCCGACGTCAATGAGTTGGCGTTGTCTTCCCGCAACGCCGTATTCCCGCAATGTCGTCTTCCGTGACACTCGTCTACCATGAAGCTTTTATAAGGTAGGGTGGATTGATTCAATTTTATTTGAGTAAAATTTTTCTTCTTTCTTCTTGAAACCTTGTTTATCCTTGGCCAATTGCTACCGCTTAACGCGGAGGGTGCGGGCCGAACACACACGGCCTGACGACCCTCCGTAGTCTCCTTGTTTGCAATTGAGGCGCTTTGGAAGAGGCGATGACGGGAGAAGTGGTGGTTGGGCACCAGACGCGTGTGGAAGAACCGTGGCCAACAATAGTGGGCCGCTCGATCAAGGATGAACCATCCATCCATAGTCGGCCGGGCAGAAGGGAGGAACTGCGGTGCCCCACGGTGCCGCGCTGCAGAGAACTGCGGCCCGCAAAGGGCAGGCCACTTCGGGAGAAGAATCGGCCGGCTCGACGGCCAGTCGGGAGGAGGAAGGACGCGGCAACCGATGGTGTCGCGCAGCAGATCCGCGGCCCACCTGAGTGGTCCACTTGTGCCAAGAAGGTCGGTCGGCTTCGGCGGGCCAGTTAGGGAGGGTGGCACCGCTTGGCCCCACCGGTTCGGGCATCCGGGGGGCCACGCCCCCTGCCTCGGACTGCTCGGCCCCCCTCGAGCCAAGCCGTGGTCGGGCCGCGTCGCGCCCCTTCGGGCCAGGCTGTGCATTTCATTATGATGGTCTGACCCCCCCTGTTGGGTCAGACCTACCAAAACTAGGTTGACCCGACCCACCAGCCCACTTGGCTTAATGGGCTGGGCCTATTTACACTTAAGGGTGAATAACTCGATGACTGCGCGTCTGATCGACGTTCCGTCTACGGAACTGGGACCCTTGCGACGAGGTGGTCCTTTTTCTATACTCTATGTGTGTTTTGGACGACTTTGGGGAATGGCCGGGTTAGAAACGAGCATATTTTTAACTGATCCCCTGGAACGGAAAATCCAATATCTCTCAGACCGGGCGTCTGATTGACACGTCGTCTGTCGCGTTGAGTTCCTATTGACGAGATGGAACTTTGGGATACATAAACTTCATAATTTGTGATATTTGATGTATTGACCCCCTTTTTCTTGAGAAGCAGACCCTCTTGGAATCTAGCGAGCTGTGTGCGGGAACCCTAGAGATGGTTGCGACTACGACAACCACCGTGATGGGATCCTCTGTGGCTTCGACGATGATTACCATTGTACTTGGATCCTCCCTGGGTTTGGTAGCAATGAATATTGTACATGGATCCTCTGTGGGTTTGGTAGTGATGACTATTGTACTTGGATCCTCCTTGGGTTTGGCAGCGGTGATGACTGTACTTGGATCCTCCATGGGTTCGGCAACGGTGACGACTGTACATGGATCCTCTATATTTTTGGCAGCAATGACTTCTGTACTAGGATCCTACGTGGGTTCGGCAGAGGAGATGATTTAGAGGCTATATCTAATCATCTCCACCCCTCTTCGTGAGTAGTATACATGTGTGAGCTGAGTCTTGACATTCAATCAATACCAACGGTGTGATTTACTTCTTTCCTGTGTGGATGGGGTTGTGTTGGGCTCGAGAGATAGAGCGGAACTAGAATTGATGACTTAGGTATATGTATGGTCATATACCTAAGTATATTTGTTTGATACTTCGTGATTGTATCTTTCCTTTGTGGGTTATCCTTCGTGGATTCTGGGAGACCATCGAGGGTCTCGAGGTCTCTACTGATTATCATATACTCACCCCTGCATGGGCTTTGCCCACACTATGTTGTGTAGGATGCAAACGATGTAAAACACTGAATGAGGTGGAGGCTTGTGGAGCTGGATGGTACCTAATGGTGGACCACTAGGCGGGGCGTACACGAAGCGGATGGCCGGACCAGAGGAGCAGAGGAGACCATCTATACCCACCCTTCAGGTGGGATATCCAGAGGACGACTCAGTGGTTGATCCTTTACTTTACTGTTGTTGTACATTATTTTCAGTTTTACTATACTTTTAGTTGGGTTTGGGTACTGGACCATTTACTTTTTAGCACTTACTTTTGGACTATATTTTTCTTAGTCCTTACTTCACTTGCGTACTCTATTGTGTTTCTTTACCTTTATAAAGGAAAGGCCTTCCCTTTTTATTGGGATTTACGCCTTTGGTGCTAGTCGGCAGCACCTGGCCTATGGAAGGCGGGCTTGGTGTAGTCATGGCATGGGCCCCGAGGATGGGTCGTGACATTAAGAGAGAAATAAATTTCCATAATCACTTGTGGTGAAGAAGTTTTTATGGATTACAGTGAAAGGAGAAGAGAAATGATCGCAAAGTTGTATTCAGCCGATCATCGTACCCATTATTAATAATCCTCTACTAATTACCATACTTTTCTTGTCAATTTTAATTGGTTGATCATCATATTGAGCTGGATAATTAGATTCAATATTCTCTTACTGAGATTTTAGGACTGATGAAGAATCATATATGTCAATTCGTAATGAGTTTACTATACTCATATTTGATGTGGTGCTGATTCATCCCTATTATATTATATCAAAGTCAATTTTTCTTATTGGGGAAAATCATACTGGGAATAATCGTATAAAGAAGAATTATATCGAGCAGAATCATACTCCAAGGAATTGGACTGGGAAAATTGGACAAGTGAAATTGGAATGAGTTTTCATATTTACATCCATGAAGTTCTTACCTTCTTCTGGGTGAGAAATTAATGAAGTGTTTTCAATTAAATAAATTTTTTAACTGAAAATAATCACAGGTAACATTATTTGTTAGAAAAACATTATATTACCTTATTTGTGATAAGTGGGTGCACATTCACTATTAGAATTTTTTTCATAGTGTTACATGATTGAAAGAATATATATGACTCATCATAATACAAGGATTTATTTCTATTGGATTTTCTTTTATTTGATCATTTTAAAACCATACCAAGGATGTATATATTCTTATTGAATAGTAAAAATTTTAAATATTTGTGTTCCTTTGGATGTGTGGTTGAATTTTTTTTGTAGAGAATTGAATCTTTAACAGAAGGAAAAGGCAATTTCAAGAAAAAATAAAATAAAAGTATCATTGATTCACCCCCTCTCCCTCTCAGTTATAGAATCATCCTGACTGGGCACTTTAAACCTACAGAGTTCCAATAACTAAAAAATAATTTGGAATATCTAGAGGCAATTGGTTTTATACTACCCATCACTTCACTATGAGTTTAACTTATCCTTTTATCCAATAAGGTTGATGGTATACTTTCGTTGTGCATGGATTACCAATACATGATATAGATTAGGTTAAAGAACCAGTATCCACTCCCTCATAAGAACAACCCCTCCAACCAACTCCGAGGAGCGATGGTTTTCTCTAAGAACAATTTGATTTTAGTCTACCATCTCGTATGTGTGAGACCATAAGACATACCACCTGTGCATTTTCAAAGTATATATAGATTTTATGAGTATTTCGTTATTATTTTCATCCATAAAAACACACAATCAATAATTATAGATCTGATGAATCTAGTTTTCACCCCATACTTGGAAAAAAAATTGGCAGTCTTCATTGGCGACATATTTTTGTATTCACGTACTAGACATGGTCAAACCCTCCATCATGAGATCATGATGAGTATACTGGGAGAGCATTAGCAATATGATAAGCTCTATGAATTCCACTTTTGAATCAATAAGGTTCACTTATTGATTCATAGTATTTCAGAATAAGGCATATCTATTTACCTAAAGAAGGTGAAAGTCATGGTTTACTTGCAGTATCCCAAGAATATATTTGATATACACAGTTTCCAAGGGATATCTATCTATTATAAGAGATCCATTAAGGATTCCTCACAACAATAAGCATCTCCTATGACCCTGACTAAAAATGGTGTGAAATTCTAATGGCCTAAATCTTGTGAGACAACCTTTTAGGAGTAAGGGATGATTGACTTCAGTGTCAATCCTGATTCTTCTAGAGCCTAGTAGAATCTATATTTTTCATAGTTATTCTTCAAGAGTTAGGATATGATTAGTTTTGATGCAAGGAGATCAATTCATGGAAAATGGGTCTCGCCAACTAAGACCTCATGAGCAGATTTACCCTACACATGACCTCGAGTTAGCATCTATGATTCATGATTCATATTGTTGGATGCATTATCAAATGGGTGAATGATCCATTGTTTAAATATATCACAAAATATATAAATACTACTCCAAATAGTGAGACTTGAATCTTATGTAGTGGAAGTGGGAAGAATAATTTCATTCGTTCAATATTTATATTTCTTATACACCTGGAAAGGGTAATGCAATGGCTAACACCCTGATCCTCACCACTCAGCAATTTACCATCTAATAGTCTAGAATTGGGTGGAAGTTTATGAGATTGTTTTTTGAGATGGACCCGGAGGTTGTGGAACAAAATGGGTTGCCGATTTTAGCAACTCTATAAGTGATATCCTCCCTTCGAGATTTTTTATTCATGACATAGCTAATATACCCTGAGGGACTCATCCTAAGGGAGTGTGTCTCAACTGAGAACCCATCACCTTGTAAGGTTATTGATGAAAATGATACCCTAATCTCCTATGGTAATTTATGTGTGCCTTATGATTCATGGGAAGAGTTGATGTAGGACTGTAATAGATATTTTTGTGTAGTTATCCCTCGAATTACAAAGTTTCACTAAGATGTGTGTCGTCAGTATTGGTGGCTAGAAATGAAGTGGAAGATTGCAGGTTTCATTGTGACTTGTTCCACCTATTATCAAGTGAAGGTGGATCACAAAATAACTACTAGTATTTTATAGCCTCTATCCAATCCTATGGGGAAATGGAATGACATCACCCTGGATTTCATCATGGCCTTACAGAGATCCCCTCAATGTAGTGAAGTGGTATGGGTGATCATCGATAGGTTGAACAAGGATTAACACTTTCTACATATCCAGGATACCTTCTCAGTTGATGACACTGGGAGTCTTTATATATGGAAGAATGTGAACCTTCATGGTGTTCCATGTTCTATCATATCAGATGCAGATGCCCAGTTTACATCATGGTTCTATCATGGGTTGTATAAGGCACTGGGTTCAAAGGTTCTATTGAGTACATCTTATTACCCTTAGATCAACGGGTATTCCAAGCGTACAATTTGAGTGTTATAGGAAATTCTTCATGTATGCGTCCATTATTTCAGAGGTTAATGGGAGAAATATATAACTCTTGTAGAATTTTCTACAATAATAATTTTCAAGAAAAGGCTTAGATGGCTCCATATGATGCCCTTTGTAGTAGGTTGTGTCATTCACCTCAATGCTCTATAGAGGTGGGTGAGGAAACACTAATAGGCCCGGATATACTTAAAGAAACATCATATAATGTACAACTAATTCATAAAATTATGGCTATAGCTTAGTCTAGGGAGAATCTTTATAATGATTTCCACTGTGGACCTCTAGGGTTCAAGGTGGGACATCGGGTATTTCTATGATTTTAGCCTAGATTGGGTCATAGAAGGATTCACATTTAAGGATAGCTATAACCTCATCATGTGGGGACTTTAGTGATTATAGAGAGATTCAGGCTGTTATCCTATCTGTTTTAGTCACTATAGAGGTACCATTACAACCACAACATCTTCCACATATCACAAATTCTCCAATATCATGATTCCCCATATCATTTGTTGAAAACTAAGGATATTGAGTTAGAGGAATATGAGTCCACCAAGGATCATACAATAATTATCATAGACTAGATCACAAATGATCTATGAGGAAGGATAGTTTCACTATTCAGGGTTCTATAGAAGCACAGTCATGTACAGGACAAGACTTTAGAGAGTGAGGCTGATGTACATTCTCCGTAGCCAGAAATTTTCTCAGATGATTCTAATTTCTCCTTAAAAGGAAAACATGGTAATGAGTTTCTTTAAGGACTGCTGGTTGTAACATCCCATTTTTTTATTGAGGTATATTTTCTTTTAATATTGGTAAAATTCATGAACTATGCCTAATGGCGGGTCTTTTTTCTTTTGGAAGGAAATGTTTTAGGGAGATTGAGGTTGGCTACATGACAAGTACATAGTGTGTACTAAATACACATAATGTAATTAGAAATACATTACATTTGTTAGGTAGATGTTGTGTAATAAGTTTTCAGACACATTTCATGTTGTGATCTATATTTTCCTAGGGGAAGGGACCCCAAGCTTTACACAATGTGTAAATAATTTACATGTCATGTAAATTCATGAACTTCTTTTTAAAAAGTGGACAAAGCCGCTATATTTTTCTAAGGGATTTCCTTTTTCTCTTTTTCATAGAATGGGAGTCGTATACAACAGTTCCTAAATGTATAAGCTAGGTTCACTAAGATCTCATCTATCAAACCTCTGTTTACTTTGTTGTTAGTCACCTTGGATCTAAAATGGTAATATCCCATGTACTCTTACTTTATTCCATCATTTCCATTCCTATATCTTGTGTTATTATGGTGACAACTAATTTTTCCTACATTCAAGGTTTTGGTCAATGTTTCTATTTGACATGCATCCTTATCACGAGGATGGTCAGGTTTACATTTATGAATACCCAAGATATAGCATAGTGGCTGACCTCAGGGTCGCTCTCAATGAAGCAGTGTCGAATGACTAAGTGGTCATTCCAAAATACTTTTTTAACTTTTTAAAATATTTTGAAAACAAAAAGAAGCACAACACTTAAGAAATCACTAATCAGTAATGAAGAGCACAGTGGAGAGAGAAACAATGATGGAAAAGTGAAAAAAACATAGAGACAGATGAAAACCCAAGAAAAGAGAGTAGGTGAAGACACTAAACAAGGCACATAACAAACAAATGACACCAAGACACATAAGAAAAAAGTTAGTGTAAACAAGGCCAGAACCAGGTTAATCCACCCTCTACCCCATATCCAGGATCTACTTGAGAAATTAATCAACAATTCTCAACTTCACTCAATGCATGACCGATGTCTCGGATCACACACCAATCTCACCTAAAATTTAAAACTCAAACACTGAAGTTATTCAATACTCGATCATTCCTCCGAACTGTAAGATGATTCACTTAGCAGAAATTCTGGAAAGAAATTCTCACAAGACAGAATGATTTCACTAAGATCGTCACATCACACAACCTATTTCAAATTCTAATTTCAAGAAATCGAGAAAGGAAGGGGATAAGAGATTAAGCAATAAATAGTCAATTGGTCTATGCAATATTTTTATCTCGCTCAATCTAACTCACAGATGCGATCAACCAAGGAGAAGAAAGAGAAAAGATGATCACACTGATGATCGGATCTCCAGGGTGCATCGGATTTCATAATCTAGATCAAGCCCTGAAAATTATATCTCTATTTCTAGAGATTTGAGATCATAACACGAAGCAATGAAAAATGAATGACAAAAAACAAGTGAAACAAAAATCACGATTCTAATTACATAACATGAAACACAAGTATTTATAAGCACAATTTAAATGAAAACTAAAACAGAGAAGAGGAGGAGAGGTGGAGAATAGAGGAGTAGGTCCTGAATCCATGTCTAAGACGGTCCCAATCTGTGAGATGTGGATGTAATGGATAGTGAAACTGGATCTTGGTGGACTCTCCTCCCCCACTTTGAAATGATGCCCCCTCCTGGCCTTCTCTCTGGAATAGAGGAGTCAAGGTCCTCTTATTCAGATAAACTAAACTAAAAACAGATAAAAAAAATGACAGGCACAAAATCCATGTGGCGCGTCATTGAGTGCGCATCACCAGCCTTTAAGTGAACTCTCGGTGAGTCAAAAAAATTCCCCTGCAATGGCCTCAAGAATCTTCTCGCCCCATTCCCACGAACTGCTTCCTTTATCATTACTTCTAGGAGTAACTCCCCCTGCACGGAACAAAAAAAACAAAACAAGTTAAACAAATAAAATGAAAATAAAATAACTATATAAATATATTATTAATTAAATTAGTTAATAAAAATACTTATTAATATATATAATACTTAATATTATTATTACTATTAAATGTAAATATAATTATTAAAATTACTTATTAGTTATATTTACTTTCCTATTATAATGATATAATTATTATGTTATCTCATATTAAACATTGTTATATATGTATATATTATTATGTATAATATTGTGTAGGTATAAATTTATTATTGTATAATTATTATATAAAACAAAATAAAATAAAAAAAGAAAAAAAATAAGAAGGGGAGGCGGGTCTGGTTCGTGCGGCGCGGAGAGAATGGGTGTTCGGTGTTGGGCTCTCTGAAGGGGTAGAGTGTGGCAGAAGAATTGTGTAGTGGCTATGGGGGTGGTGGCAACGGTGGAGGAAGGTGGCGGGTATGGTTTTTGCGGTGGCATATGGAGTAGGTTAGGGGTTCATGTGAGGGTTGATGCGAGGGTCACGATGACTGGGGAGACGAGGTGTTGCGGGATCACGAAGGCAGCTTGGGTAGAGAGCAGCTGGTGAAGGGTGATAGAGGCATCAGGTTTGAGGGAGAGGAAGAGTGGCGTAGCGCCGGTGATACTGATTGTAGTGGAGTAGGGGACAACGCTAGAGACTAGTGGTTTGGGTCAAAATTCCAGATCTGTAAACAAATGTTCTTGAGGTGAGTTTAATTTTTTAGATTTTGAATTTGATTTTGAATCACTGATATTTGATAAATTTATCTGTTGTGGGTTTGATTTGTTTTTTTACATAGATATTGGTGTGTGATTTTTTGTTTTTTGTTGCGTTGATTGATACAAGGATTTTTATTTTTTTTGTGTCGGTAGAGTTGGGATGTTGCGTGGATGAGGAGGTAGCAGATGAGTAGTGGGGGTGACGGTGTGCGCTGCGAAGAAGGAAGGAGACACCACGATGTAGGGAGACACACTCACGGTCTCATAATGAGTGGGGGATATGGTGGAAGGCTCGAATGAAATGGTGTGAAACAGTTCCATCAGGAATAGCTGAAATGGTGGGACAATAAGAAGGGGCTAACGTTGGCACTGTGTGCAGAAACAGTGCCATGATGAAGTGTGGCAGGGATGGAGGATAGTGGCACCATGAATGGGGGATATAGTGGCATAATGGAGTGTTGTGGAATGGTGAGACGTGCCACCATAATCTACAAAACATAAATTAAATAAATTAAAACATTAATAAAACCAAGAAAAAGATTCATCAAAATTAAAAACAAAATAAATAAGATAAAAATAATTATGAATTATTTAAAATGAAGAATTCATTTGTATTAAATAAAATAAACAAATTATTTCAAGAATAAATTATAATATTTACAGTTACTTGATTAAATTAATTAACCAATTAATTAAATAATTAATTAAATTAAAGAATAAAAATATTAATTGAATAAGATTAAACTGTTAAGACAAATTAAATTATAAAAAGACTAAAAAATAAAATGAGTTTTTAATTTACAATTTAAATAATAAAGAATTATTTAATTTAATTAATGAATTAAAAATTGCTGAAAACTAAGAACAAAAATAATTAACTAAATGGAAATGAAAATAACAACTTAATTTTATTATTGAAAAACAATAAAAAATAAACAATAAAAACACAATATTAATACATAAACATGTTTTTTATAATGGAATTTAGAAAATACAACAATTGATAAATATTACGCAAAATACAATAGTCTGATATTAAAAAATCAACAAAAATATAAAAAAGGATGTGGTGGAGAGCATTAAAAATGAGCCACATCAAAATCTCACGCAAATTAAATTTTTTTTGTCCTCAAACAAGTGCATGACTTTGACTTTAAAACAGAAGGATGATTTGTGAGTTTCAGTTCAAAAAGTGCATGATTAAACTTTAATAGCTAGAGGAACTCTACCAGGTAGTGGGTCAGACTTTTCAAAGGTGTTCAAAAATGATGTCTTTCCTAGCTTCAAAAACTCACTGGAAATCAATAGCCTCACAAATTAATACATTTTCAAGTATGTCATGCCTATTATATGTACATATTAATTTTCCTAATTCACCTTCCAATTTAAGTTTTAATTCAAGGAGTGTTGACAAGTTAAATGAAGTGGAACTCAAAACATAACCAAGGGAACCTTCAATTCTCACCTTCCCCTAGGTTTCCAAAAAATAAAGTCCATTAATTTCATCACTTTATTTATTCAACTCAAATTAATTTTAACTAAGTCAATTTCTCCCTTCATCATCTGGGATTAAAATTTCCCTCACTTTAATGAGTTCGTTTTTGACAAGGGAACATTATTTTCATTTTTTCCAGGAATTTTTTTTATGCATAACACTGTGTATAGAACTTATTATGATTGGAATTGGCTTTATTTATTCATAAAAATGTACCTAGTGCACCTTGTCTCACATACTCACAGTGGGATCCCATTTGCCCATTTTACTCCAGTTACAAATGACGTAATTATTAATTATTTGAGTTGACTTCCTAAAGTTATTTAATATTATTTAATAAAAATGTGAGTCCCCTATACTCCATTAATAACATCAAGTTACCCTATGTCATTATCATCATCCCAAAAAACCTGTCTTGTCACACTTCCATCCTTAGTTCCTAAACAGAAAGGTTCATAGAGAAAGTGAACAATTCCACTCAGCAATCACTCATGCTTAACAGTTTCTGACTAAGTGACACTCATCAACTAGTGAACAGTTCCCCACTTATTAGGACATAATTGAAGTACCATTGAAACTCCAATGACCATCATGTAATGAAATTAATTGGAAAAAATTGAAGGAATCTTGAGAGTTTTTGAAAAAAAATTGACCATTAACAAACACAAACTCGGGTTCAAAACAAGGGGGAATTTGACAAGACACCAGAATGATCACTCTCCCCCACACATAAAACCCAACATTGTCCACAATTTTGAATTCTATGGTGGGAGACACTATAGATCAAGATTGAATGACAATTTAGCAGAAAAAGGATATGGAGGGGGTAGCAATGAGGTTCAAAAAATTTCATCGCACACAAAAAGAGAAAAAAAAACTTCAAACAAAGAAAAAGAGAAGAACCCAACCCCACCAATCATCACGAGAAACATGTTCAGTTCTATTCCTAAAATGACCATGCTCTGAATTTTTTTAGATCAGAATAAATATTACAAAATGTACTTCAAATAGTATCATTATTAGTAGTGATGTGCACCAGTAGAATAATGAAATTGAAAGTAGTTGGTGAAAATATGTTTCACAAATCTACTCAAAATAGTTTTTTTTCAACTAAGAAAATATTAGTAATCTAAATCCCAAGAAAGAAACACAATTTACATTTCATAAAAAATCAGGGGACTCTCCCACACTTAAATCATAGCATTACACAAAATGAGTTAGCATATAGAAACCACTTTGAGAATTAAAAAACTACTTCCCTGAATTCAAGATTTAATTCAAATTTACAAATTTATCCCTTTGATTTCCCTATGAATTAACTCTAGATACTATATTTTGACACCTATATGATGATGAAATTTAACATTAGTGTTCAAGATTTTATGTTCAAATAAAAAGTATCTACAAAGTGTGAGTTTGGGAGTTTTATTCGTTAATCCACTAAACTATCCCCCCTTGAGACTTGAATGATAGGCACATGGAATCTACTACCTGTTTATTGTCCTAAGAAAACAACACTCAAATTAAAACAACATGAAAAAAGAAACTAAAGAATGAAATGAAAAGGAATAATCATGTGATAACCCCCCATGGGGTGCTGTAGTTTGATAGTCCACAGCTGGATAGTCCTCAGATCAACCCCTGTCGAATGGGGGATTTAGATTCTTACTTAAGAACCACCAGATGTGATTCCTTCCAACTTCATTACATTTCCATCTTTGGAATACCCCATGTGTATCATCAACCAAATTCTCCTCCTGGGCAGTGAAGTACTTCATGTTGAATGGTGGAGGGGAATATAGGATATATGGGTACTTCCCTACTTCTGCTTGAGGTTGAGTCTGCACAAGTTGTGATGTTGGAAAAATTGGATGTGACTTGTCTTCTCGTTCAATCCAATCAAGCATTTCCTCTTGGAAATCAATTATTGTGTCATCATCCACTACTATTCTAGTACACAACTCCAATAATTCCTCTTCAAAAATAACTCCCAAATTGGATGTTTCATCTTGAAATGGAATTTCTATTAACTCTTCAGTAGAAGAAACCACAACTTCTTCACTCTCCTGGAAATCACAAAAGTGAGATTCATCTTCAATACCTGCATAAGGAGAAACAGAATTAAAATTAGATTCAATGTAACACAAGTGGAATAAAAATACGGATTCTTCTATAAAATTGTCAACTCCCTCTATCAATGATGTTTGTTCCTCCTCGTAAAGGATTAGTGATCCTGGGAGTGGGTCTAGGGAAAGAGAAAGGTAGTCAACCTCCTCCAACCTCTCCTCAAAACACACCACCTCACTTTTTGAATATTCTAAGAGAAATGATTGGATATCATGTGTTGGCTCTACCTATTCAAGAATTGAAAAATCATTAAAATGGTTATTGCAATAAAATCATTAGAATATAAATTAAAGAAAAGATGATCATTAAATAAATTCCCAGCATCATGAAGCTTTTCAAGTTCCATCTCCTTCCAGCCCTTGAAAACATCCTCATAAATTGGTTCTATAATTTCTTGCATTGAATCCAGGGGAAAATCTATATCAATGTTGGGAAACCCCAAATTTTTCTTTCTTCTGTTTCTTTTTTCTTACCTTCTCAACTATTTTATTGAATATTGGGCTTCAGTGGGAGGTGGTGGTACTGCACCATCTTCTTCGTAGCCTTTAACCTTATCCATGTCTTGTTGCATCAATTGCATGATCTCATGAGAATAATTTGTCTCCTCATCAGTAATGTCTCGATGTTGTCTTTTATGCATCCAAATTTAAAATTTAACAACTGCCTCCTCAAGCTCTTGAACTGGGTCAAACAGTGACACTATACCAGATTCGTTAGAGTTCATCACTATATGTGTGTTGATTTATTTTATGATTTTTTTATTATTTTTTTGTTGTTGTTTTTTTAAGAATAAAAACAATAAAATAAAAATTGTAAAAAAACACTCAGAAACTCATTGCCTCTCCAGTAACAGTTCCAAAATTTGACGTGCATCCTTATCAAGAGGATGGTCAGGTTTACATTTATAAAGACCCAAGATATTACACAATGGCCAACCTCAGGGTCACTCTCAAGGAATTAGTGTCGAATGACTAAGTGTTCATTCTGAAAATCTTTTTGTATTTTTAAAAATATTTTGAAAATAGAAAAAATAACACAACTCCTAAGAAATCACTAATCAGTGATGAAGAGCACAGTGGAAAGAGAAACAGTGATGGAAAAGTGAAAAAACATAGAGACACATGACAAAACCAAGAAAAGAGAATAGGCGCAAACACAACACAAGGCATAGAACAAACAAATGACACCAAGAAACAAAAGAAAAAAGTTACTGTAAATAAGGCCGGACCTAGGTTAATCCACCCTCTACCCCTTATCTTAGATCTACTTAAGAAATTAATCAACAATTCTCAAATTCGTTCAGTGCATGACCAATTTCTGGGATCACGCACCAATATCGCCTAAAAATTGTACACTCAATCATCGAAGTTCTTCAATACATGAGCATTCCTTTGAGCTGATAGATGATTCACTTAGCGATGTCATTCGGGAAAGAAATTCTCACAATCCAGAATGATTCAACTAACATCATCACATCGCACAACCAATTTAAACTTCTCATTTTGAGAAATCGATAAAGGGAGGGAATAAAATATTAAGTAATAAAGTAGTTGATTGTCTAGTGAGTGATTTTTCTCTCACTTAATCTAACTCGTAGACATGATCAACCAAGGTGAAGAAAGATAAAATATGATCGCCCTAATTCTCAGATCTCCAGGGTCTGTCATATTTCATAATCTGTATCAAGCCCCATAAATTAAATCTCCATCTTTGGAGATTTGAGATCAAAACACAAAGAGAGGAAGAATGAACAACACAAAAAACTGAAACGAACATCACGATTCTAATTACATAACATGCAATACAAGTATTAAGACACACAATTTAAATGAAAACTAGAACAGAGAAGTAGAGGAGAGGCGGAGAATGGAGGAGCAGGTCCCGACTCCAAGTTGATGACGTTCCCAGTTTATGAGATATGGATGGAATGGATGGTGAAAATGGATCATGGTGGAGTCTCCTCCCCCACTTTGAAATGATGCCCCCTCCCAGCCTGCTCTATAGAAGAGATGAGTCAAGGTCCTCTTATTCGGAGAAACTAAACTAAAAATAGATAAAAATGGCATGCCAAAAATCCATGTGGTGTGTCTTTGAGTGTGCGTCACCGGCCATTAATTGAACACTCAGTGAGTGAAAACAATTCCCTTACAATGACCTTGAGAATCTTATCGCACTATTCCCATGAACTGCTTCCTTTATCACTGCTTCTATGAGTAGTTCCCCCTTCACGGAACAACAGAAAAACAAAAACAAGAAAAACAAATAAATTAAAACTAAAATAACTATATATTAATATTATTACTTATATTAGTTAATAATAATACTTATTAATATATATATATAATACATAATATTATTATTTCTATTATATGTAAATATAATTATTAAAACTACTTATTAGTTATATTTACTTTCCTATTATAATGATATTATTATTATGTTATCTCATTTTAAAAATTGTTATATATATATTATTATGTATAATATTATATAGATATAAATTTATTACATTATAATTATTATATAAAACAAAATAAAATAAATAAATAAAAGAGAAGAAGAAGGGGAGGTGGGTCTGGTTTGTTCGGTGTGGACAGAAAGGGGGGTCAGTGCTGGGCTGTGGGAAGAGGTAAAGCGTGGTGGAAGACTGCTGAAGCGGCTAAGGGGGTGGTGGCTAGGGTGAGCGAAAGTGGTTGGTGCAGTTTTGCAGTGGCGGATGGAGCGGGTTAAGGTTCTAATTGAGGGTCGAGGCCAGGGTCACATCGACTAGAGGGAAGAGGTGATGCGGGCTCACGGCGGCGGCTTGGGTGGAGAGCAGATGGTGAAGGGTGATGGAAGATTCAGGTTTTAGGGAGAGGAATAGAGGTGCAACACAAGTGATGCGGACTATGGTGAAGTAGGGGACAACATTGGAGACTGGTGGTTTGGGTTGAAATTCCAGAACTGTAAACCTATGTTCTTATGGTGGGTTTCATTTTTATGATTTGGAATTTGATGTTGAATCACTAATATATGATAAATTTATTTGTTCTGGGTTTGAGGTGTTTTATTACTTTGATGTTGGTGTGTGAAGTTTTGTTTTTCGGTGTGTTGATTGCAGTAGAGATTTTAATTTTTTGTGTGTTGCTGGAGTTGGGATGTCGCGTGGATGAGGATGGAGCAGAGGTGTACTGGAGATGACTGTGTGTGGTGCGAAGTAGGAAGGAGACACCGTGATGTATGGAGACACACTCATGGTCTCATCGTGAGTGGGGGTTATGGTGGAAGGCTCAAATGAAATCGTGTGAAACGGTGCCACTGGGAAGAGCATAAATAGTGGGATAGTAAGAAGGGGCTAACGGTGGCACCGTGTGTAGAAACAGTTCCAGGATGAAGTGTGGTGGGGATGGAGGACTCTGGCACCGTGAATGGGTGATACGGTTGTAGAATAGAGTAGTGCGGAAAGGTGAGATGATCCACCATAATCTTCAAAACAAAAATTAAATAAATTAACAATTTAATATAACCAAGAAAAAGATTTATAAAAATTTAAAATGAAATAAACAAGATAAAAATAATTATGAATTATTTAAAATAAAGAATTTATTTGTCTTAAGTAAAATAAACAAATTAATTCAAGAAAAAATTAAAATATTTACTATTACTTTCTTAACTTAATTAACTAATTAATTAAATAATTAATTAAATTAAATAATAAAAATATTAATTGAATAAGATTAAATTACTAAATCTAATTAAATTATTAAATGACTAAAAACTAAAGTGAGTTATTTTTTTACAATATAAAGAATAAAAAATTAATTTAATTAATGAATTTAAAATTATTGAAAACTAAAAACAAAAAGAATTAATTAAATGAAATTGAATTTAACAACTTAATTTTATTATTGAAAAACAATAACAAACTAAACAACAAAAAACAAAATTTTAATACATCAACACATTTTTTATAATGTAATTTACAAAATACAAAAAATTGACAAATATTACACAAAATATAATATTTTGATATTAAAAATTCAACAAAAATATAAAAAAGGACGTAGAAAATAGAATAAAAAATGAGCCACATCACTAGTCCCAATCATTATAACTAGAATCAAAGTTCAAATATTGATGAGAGGCCAGATACGAAACAAAGGTAGGTAGTCTAGCTTCTTTCTGTCATGTTTGGTTGTGATTATATTATGTTCTATTTTTTTAAAGACCTAAACTACACTGCATATGCCTCTAAAATGATTAATAAATTTATTTAAAACATTTCTCATTTTTATGAAATTCCTAGCTAGTGGTGAATGACCTCCATGGGTTGACTATCTTGACTTGAGGCATCCATTGGTTGTGCCTTCCTCAAAGGCATGTTCCCCCTTCACCTTAGAATGTTTAAATTCATTTTGAGGTGTGTTTTACCATAATATAAAAATATTGGAAATTTAAATTAATTAAGATGATGTTTGTCCACATGTTGGGACTTTATTTATTCCATACCTTTACTTTATTAATTAACTAAAATGGCAAACTTTTATAAAGATACATGATTAAAATTCCTTGTTGAATAATATGATTTGTTGATATCTTACATACTTGTATACTATGACAAACACAATACAGGGGTCGTGAATTAAGGATTCCCGGTATGAGCTCATTGTTCTTTGTAAATGAGACGTGTTATTAAATGTTTACACATTGGGAGGGATACCAATTATTAATCAAATGGGATCACCATGCATTTATCATACCTCCATATGTGTGATACTAGTTCCCTAGGCGATACACCTTAGATGGAATCATGGATAGATGGTTTACTAGGTTATGATTCATACTCGGTCCCCAATATTAGATACCTTGTATGGGATCAGAGATTTGTTTATGCACCTTACTATGGGTGATACTTGGGATTCCTTTTATAGATCCCCTTGGATTGACTCTTACGGTATAGGGGTTTTGTAGTGTCCCTGGAGCAATAATTGTGATTCCTTCTTGATCTCTTTATATGGGCTCAGGGTGCCTCTTATAAAATTCTAAAATGAATTTAAAATTAATAGATAAAAATGGGAAACTGTATTACCTAGGGAATATCCTCCAAGCCAAATCACATGCCTAGGAATGGTCCACCATTGATTCTTTGTTATGAAGAGCCTATTACACCGTGCATTCATATGTGTTCATGTTACAAGGTTTAGAGAAGTCTATATTCGGAAGAAGATTGTGGTATTAGTTAGGTCTCCTATGAAGAATCTATTTTGATGTATTTTATCTATATATCTTCTTTCATTTATTATTATTAGTACACTGTTCATTTTATATTCACAGATTGGATAAACCTAGACACCGTTGGTGGTGGAATACTGAGTATATATCACACCCTTTTTGGGAAACCCTTGGTACCCAAGTACACTTCATGATTGTAGGTATAGATAAAGGGAGGTGTCCATCTTCTAATGGTAGATTTTAGTTCTAGGATGGATTGCGTGGGAAGAGGACTGAGCCTACGCTATTAATGCTAGTAGTAGCTTCTTTTGGTCTTTTTGGTATCTAGTAATGAATATTGTATATGCATACTCTCCTATATCTCATGAACATAGTTTTTTATAACATCGTGGAATTATCATCATCATTTTGTATCTATTTACGATTTATATTCAGCCTATTTATTATTATTTATTTTTTTCTATAGCCTGTTCTTATCTGTTTTCTCTACTTGTCTATTTTGATCACCGCTAAGAAATACCCTACTCTTGATGGAATATTCCCTCCATGGACACACCCTATACCCACACTATTAGATGGTAGCCATTAGTGTATAGGGAGGTATTCTTGATTTCTTGTGTCCAAGAATCTAAGGGCACCATATAATGTCTTTCGAGGAGGAATGTTGCACTTAATTTGGTGAAGTAGTACATTAATCTCTAAAACCTCATCCAATGTTCAACATAAAGTATTTTGGAAATGATTAAAATTATGAACCTTCTAAAAGATAAAAATCCAAAACATAGAAATAAGGTCACTAAATTCCTAAAATGAACTTATCGTTAATACCTGAAACAACATGAATTTACTCTTAATTTTCACTTACCAAGCATGTGAATAACATTATCTGTTATTCTCCAGAAACATGTTAATAACATAAATTACCTTGAAACCCCAGTGAAAACATTCACTATTCTTCATTACATGAATAAAACCACATATTATTGAATATATTCCTTAAATCCAAAAAATGTTGTAAACACCAAAACTGATTAAATAAACCACTCTTTCCATAAATAATTAATCAATTCCCACATCATCAATAATATAAAAATTACTTTATCCATATCAATCAACTATATATCCATACTAAAAACAATTTTATCAACATTAAGGGAATACTAAGGGTTACCTTCCCATTATCATTTATTTTCCATAAAATACAACAATGCCATTAAATCGCTTTTTTGGATCTTTAGTACCATTCAAAATATTATTTCAAATCCATAATGATATACATATATTGAACAATCCTTATATATTTCATGATTCAGATAACATATTTCTTGATTTTTGATATATAAGAGCTTCAATAATCCAACTTCATTGATAAACCAATAATTAGGATTCATCATCATATTCCATAATATATCTTTTATATAATATAAAATATGAATCATTTTTTAATATTCATACAACTCAATTTAATAGTGATTAAAATGTTTAAAATAAACAATACTGTAAAAAAAATGAAAAACCATTCATATGCCATTCATGGTCTCTACATCATCAACAATATAACCATTACTCAGACCACCGTATTGATTATCTTCATGAGATTTCCACCTCAAATATCGATTTTAATAGTGCCCATACATTCAATATTTAAAACACTCAACCTCTGATAATAGTTTATGGAGATCAGCATTTTAATCCATTGCATTAAATGAAAATTTTAATTTCCCTTCAAAATTACTTACTTTTTGCCTTTTGGACAATTAAAACATATTCTCATCCCTTTGATACATTCTATTGAGTTATTATTAACACATTATTGAAATATATGAAATTTAATATTCTTCACTCTATGGTCTCCACCACATAGACTCTCAAAAAAATTATCCTTATCTTCTTTGATGAGTCCTAGAGTTGGTTATAGTTTAATTTGTTAATCATATAACTTGAAAAATGATAAGGAAAATTATGAATATCATTTACTCTAGTTATCATTATATTTGGTTCCGCATCAACACATTATTTTTCACATTAAATGTTGATCCAATTCTTTATTTTTTCCACCATTTAATAAAATAAAAAATCATAAATTTGGTAATAATATTTATAGTGGGAAGCCATGTATTCCTGAAAAATTACATATTGGGTGTCTAAATCTGGACAATATCTTTCAAATATAATACCCATATTCTTAATATTGGTTATTCATGGAAATTATATATTTAAATACTTCAAGATGATTAATAAAGATTTTTTCAATTTCAAAAGAATATCCCTTTGGATCATTAAACCATGTGTGATGTAAGTCACCTTTTCATGCACCAGGTGAAAATTAAGTCCATCTCAGTATTCTCTTTTCAGATTTGTTACCCCTAGGAACCCCTATATCAGAACCATGTTTACTTGTAGTATTCAGACAGAAATTTAATTTCTTGTTAACCAATCAATCTATCCTTTAGCAAAATTCAATAACATTTTCCCATAATTTTACTCCTCCTTTTACTTCTACTAATATATGTATTCCTAGACATATCTATATAAATAACCCTAGGTATCTTTGTAATTTTTTTCATACTAGTTTCCAAATGTCAACCAAACCTTTCCTTTGATACCAACAGATGGAACCCAGGCTTATTGTACATAGATATTACTTCTTTTTAAATGAAAATACATTAAATTACAAAAACACATGCATGTGAATCATAATTTTATAGTGCCTTTGGAAACATAGAAACCAAATAACTGGTCCAAAAGTGAGCTACATCATCTCTCACCATGTTCTTTATAACAATCCATCATATTAGAAATATCATTAATATTAAATTTATTCATATCATGGGGAAATGAAACATAATATAATATGTCCTCATATGCTCATTAATGTAAAATAAGTAAGATATCAATATTAAATGATCATATAATTATGAGAACATGAGAATAACCTATGAAAACAGTACCCATCATATCATAAATCATAAACACGAGTCATGGAATAAATTGTGGATATTAGTAAGACATGAATCATAATAAAATCAAATAGCATTAAACATAAGAGAAGAACACTATTATAATACATATATCTGTGGAATATATATAATAATAGAAAATATTGTGTCAATGATTCCCACCAAGACATTCATAACATGTTAGGCTGGGGATAACCACTCATGTACATACTTTTGGATTGGGATAACCTCTCATATACCCTTTTTTGTGTTTATGATAACCTCCCATGTACACTCTTTAGGTCTTGGTATAACCTTCCATGTACCCTATTTTAGCCTTTTGATAACGTCATGTGTACTTTTTTTGTAACACCCTGAGATTTTAAGAATTATTTTTTTTTAATTAGTTTCTCTTTTCAATATTTTTCATATCACATGACACTATAAAAAGTTATATATATATATATATATATATAATAAAACACTATGTCAAAAATTCCCTTCACATGAAATACCATGTTATCTTGTGCTGCATGTAATACAAATTTGGCTTGCACTAAACACTGACTTGGCGTACGATGCACGTAACACTGATTTTCTATGAAACATTTATATATATATATATATAATTAAATGAGATAATTATAAACTAACCATTAATCATAGTTATTGTAATTTTAATAACTAATTTTCAAATATTATTTTATATTTTTTATATAAATAAAACATATTAATAATGAAAGATAAGATTTAGTGTATAGTCCTTTTATGTTAAAAATATCATTATCTCAAATAATCCATTTCTAATATTGAAAGTGATTTTAAACACATTTATAAAATTAATTTTATAAAATAATATTAATTTTTGAATTAAAAATTTTAAAATTATCCTAGGGTCATTTTTTGGGTTTTTTCTGAGAAACTTCGTTTTTTGATAAATAGTGGAAAATACTGCATTTTGGTTTAAAACTAACATTTTGTCTAATTATTTATTAATTATAAATGATATTATAAATATTTTTTTAGGTAAAATTAGATAAATATTACACATATTAACACAATTTAATTCATTATAATCAATTTCACATTAAAATTGAATATAAAATATTAACTAACATTTGAAGTACTACATTAAAACCCCATTATTTCGTCCCATCTGCAGGATTAGTACTAATCTTAATTTTTTTGCATTTGTGATTTTAACATCCAAAATCCTATATACTCCATTTTTTTTAGTATAACATTGAGATTCTAATAGGACCATGTTAATTTTTGACAAAAATGAGTTAAAGACAAATTAAGCTTAATTTGGGACTAAACCTTTAAATTAAGCACCCAAATGACTTAGAAACATTTATAAAACCCATTGGATGTCCATATTGCGTCCCTAAACATTCCATAATTTTGTTTTTTTGGTTTAGTATGACTTTTTTTAGGTAACAACAAGTGCACTACTAACTTGTTTCTAAACATTCCCGGCGAGTCTTTCTCCTTCTCTATAAAAGGCCACCACCAATACCCATTCATCAAACCTATAAAACCATTTATTTTTGTCCACGATCAGCCCAATAAGCCTCCCAAAAATCATATATTCGACCGTGAAGACTCCATTTATATAAAAATATTCTCAAGGATTTCTTTTGGCACAAGCCAAATGGAGTTACCCGATTTAGAGGTAATGTCTTCTCTAAGGCTTCTTTCCTTTATTTCCCTTATTCACCCCTTAAAATATCTTTATTCCATTATTGTGTGACAAAACAATTATCCTAAATATAATATTATGTTTTTATTATATTATTTTCATCTACACTTACACACATCTCCATCTAATGGATGTTGAACATCTTGTTTCTATGTACGGAGAACTGTTGCCTCACAAAATGAAGATTGCTCATTTCTCCTTTAACGCAAATCATGGTGGCCATTATGATGGGAACTATATTAATATATCTAATATAATATATTTATTATTTATTTAATCTTATTTATTCCTTTTACAACACACATCCCTTTATATTCATTTTTTTTAATACGATAATCTCGTTTGAGGAAGTGTGGACTACTGCCCCCTCAAAGCGATGTGGTTTGTTCACGCACAACATGGAATGTATTAAATATGGGTTTAATGAACCCGTATGTTATATATGATATATTAATTCTACTATAACATTTATATATATATATATATATTTGTGTGTGTGTGTTTCATTTACAAACATTCTTTCAATATGACAATAAAGACGGAAACAATGTTCATGCGTATATACGACTTACCATCTCTATAAATAGTGTATTCCATTTCATAATATATATTCTATAGATTATTATACTAAAAATATAATGGAAATACCTTATATTTATTTCATTTTATATATTTTGCAATAATTATATAATTATAAGGATCAACGATAGAATAAATTAAGACACATGTGAAGAACAAAGAGAATATTCCCCGAAGTGAAACCTTAAAATGGACCATTAACAAGATGGTAATATAAGTTCATAATAAAAGAATATATGGTAACATATATAATAATATAATTAAATAAATTATGTATTATAAATTATTTTTTTTATACAGGAATCTTGTACGAGTATGGAGAGAGTCAAGAAACAAGGTAAGTGGACTTCATCTCATTTTTAATTTATGTGATATGCAAGCTATGTTGGCCACTCTTTTATTTTTTTGTGGTATATGTACTGAACATGATTGTATTATATGTAACATTTACTTAAATTTATGTGTATTAAAATTCCCAATTTATGATCCTTTTTTGATGGGGTATATGTTTCAAAGATTAACAAATCGGTAAAAATGTTTTGTCTCAATTTTCCTTCCTTGAGGCCCCATTTTTGTTATGCACCTAAACTCTTTATCGAGGTTCATATAATTCCATTTAACATTCCATATCTTGAAATTAAATATTTTCATGAAATTATATTCTTCGTGTGATATTCATTCTATATATGGACTGAATGATCCCAATATACCAAGTTATAATAGTTCAATGAAAATATCTCATTACTTTTTTAGATTGTTTATGATTTATATTCCATTGGTGAAATATTATGATCCATCTCTCAAGAATATTCATTAGTTTCCTTGAAATATGTTATTTCATGATATACTTATGTATTTGTACCATTTTATACTCATTGGTACATAACTTAGTTAGGAAAGTGTTTTTTAGGAAATCCCAACTTTTCCCTCTCTTCGTTCGGAAATCTATGTTTCATAAAAAGGGTTTTGAAGATTATTATACCATTACCCTACGATATATAAAATAAATTTTTACCCTTTTTTCATATAAAAATCTATTAAATGTAATCTTCTTGTTGTTTTCAGAACAACGAATTTTTCTATCCTTTTTATTGTGCAAAAGGAATGTTTTTTTGACCTCATACGACTTGTACGGGTTTACCCACTATCATTTCTTCAAATCTATATTTGTAGTGTTAAAAAGGTTATTCATTAAAAAATAATTATAATTTTCCAGGAGTTTTTTTTCCAAAATTATTTCAAACTTCTTTTATATGTTTTTATTGAAAACCATTTTCTAAAAAAATCCAGTCTTATTTACAAGTTTTCAAAGTGATTTTAAATAAATGGATTTCAAACCATTTTAAAGATTCTTTTATATGTTTTCAATAAAAATTATTTTCAAAACGTCATCAATATTTATTTATAATTTTTCAAATCATTTTAAAATAAATGTTTTTCAAAAAAATCATTCTTTCCTTAAAATATTTCAAGTATTTTCATGTAAAAATGTTTATAAAATATTATAAAGATTATTTTAAAAAAATTCAATGAACAGGGTTTTTAAAATGATTACATATCTTCATTACAAGATTTCATGTTATATTCGATGAAAATTATTTTCAAATGGTTTTATGTATTAAAAAAATCACACAAGAAAGGGTATTTTTCTCAACAAACGTTTTAGAGAATATTTCAAAAGTATATTATATATAAGATGAAATATATTGATGTTAATCATACCTTCAAAGAAATTATCTATCTATTCCATTAATATATTTTCTATTAACGAGTTATGCTTAATTTCATGGTCTTTATGAAATCCATTTATCATTCATGGGTTATACATATATGATATTTTTTTCTCTTTTATTGGTTATGCTTTTGATGAAATGATTACGAAACCTACAACTCTTTCCACATGTTCTGATATGTTTACATGTTTATGATACCCATTTTATTACTTGTGTAATGATATGTTTTTTGGAACATGTATGTATGATTTCATTTTGATACGGTAGGTACCTATATCTCCCTCCATTGAATTGGGTAAATATTTATATCTTATGAGATAGATAGGGATGGAATGAGGGTTTACTCGGTCTTGTAATAATGGGATGAAATGAGGGTTTACTTGGTTCTGTAAAAAAGGGCTAGAATGAGGGTTCAATCGGTTCAATAATATAGGGATGCAATGAGGGTTTACTCGGTTCATCAATATAGGCCAGGAATGAGGGTTTACTTAGTTTAGTAAATAGGGATGGAATGAGGGTTCACTCAGTTCAATAATACAGGGCTGGAACAGGGGTTCACCCTGTTCAGTAAATGACAATGTCTATTAATATGGTCATGGTCATGATATATTGGCTACTGTGAAAATAATATTATATGCTTATTGTTTACCACTATTCCATGTATTATTCCTCTATTATGATTTCATAGCTTGTGATCTCTATTTAATCATGATTCATGTCTTATGAATTGTCATTATGCCATGATCTCTGTTACGATCAATGATATATAGGGTATGATCTTTTTATTTTCATGATCACATTCTCACACCCTTATGATCATGTTTATACTTACAAGTCTCCATTTTTCCCTTATTGGTCATTTGATATCACCCCTTTTATATTTTATTACCCCCAGATTATGATGATATGTACTATGTTTGATATCTATAAGAAGGGTTCTAGTAAAAAAACTAGTGGGAGATGATATAGATCACATATATACCATTTTTTATGTTTCCATGTTTCAAAAATCATTATACCAACTACAATGTTTGGGAATCTATTTGTATAATTTTTAAGTATTATGTAAAAGTTATGTAATTTTAATGTTTTGAAAAGTAAAGGTCGTGATAGTTAGTATCCTTTAAAAGGTATAGTTAACCTTTGGAAACTATGATGAGAAAACCTTAGTGAGGTCATTATGTGTATTTCTAAGTATATGCCTAGGGATGTCTCTTAGGGTAAGTATAAGGATGAGTTAACATTTGGGAAAATGTCCTAGAATTTAGATAAAGTATAGAGTGAGTTGTTTACAATAAATACATCCATTTCTAGATACTATAAGTGGATTTGGCCTTTACACTGATGTAACTAGGGGTAAAAACTCTGAAAAGATGTTCTAGTCTTGACATGGGGTAATCTGGTACACAAAAACGAGCTTTTCTTCACCCCAGGTTGGACACTCCCGAGGGATATTCTTTGAGAATTCCCAAACTCTTCATGAACCATTATGAATTATTTAATTATAAGTTGTCTATGAATTACCTAGAATGAACCTAGGGTGTCCTAGATTAATTAAGGTGTCATTATTTAGATATGATATAAGTAATTCTTTTCATGACTATGTGGTTTTCTGCAATGACAAGTAATACTCATGTTATGCTTCTAGTTTTAGTCAATGGTAGGAACCAGAAGAAACTGGAATAATGTAGAATGTAATTAAAGATTTTTTAATGAGAGGTCAAGTGGGATGATCACTGGAGTGAAATATATTGTGATCATGCCTAATCAGTTTTCATGGAACATGATTAACAATGATTACCTTAACCAACTATCAGACTCTCCAAGGAAGAGAAAGATGGAGTTTTCTAAGAGTTCGGATAATGGATACCATGAAGGAAAGATGATTTGGTTTCCATTATATAAAGAATATAGAAATAATCACCTAAGTGAATGTCTTAGAGGAACAAGAAGGTTATTTTACTATGGAAAAGAAATACACAAGGAAAGTGACTTCAAGGGAAAAATGAAGAGTTTGGTTAAAGAAATGGATGGGAATTTATGCCTCCCTAAGTCATCATTGATGGTTATGTGTTTTATGTGTGGGGAAATGGTCATTATCAAACCCATTGTCCCGAGATGAATGTTCCTTAAGATAATCAACAAGTTGGTGTGAGTAATGGTTACAGTTTTGAGGATCATTAGACTATTGATGAAATGTGAAAGGAAAGAGGTATTATAATTATTTTATTAAGGATGAATTAATCAAAGAATTTATATATTCAGATTAAAAAGTTGTGACTGTTGAAATATACAAGGATAGTTTTACTTATGTTTTCACTCAGTGTTTACAAGTTTATGTAGAAATTTCCCTATATACTAGTGAAGATATTTAATGAAAATGTGATATTTTTTAATTGAAGGTAACCCTTAATATTTTCATTATGATAATATAATGGTTTATGTATAATGATTCATGGGGTATGAATAATTAAATTGGATAGTATTGATTACCTAAGAACTAAGTAATGAAATGTTTATAGGTGTTTCATACTACCAGTAATGAATTTTACAACATTTTTTGGCTTGAAATAATAGATCTAATACACTTTAAAATGATGAATCATATATGTTTTCCAAAAGGATTTATGGTATATCTGTTTATTACCATGGTTTAAGAGAATATATGATGAGGGTATTCACTTACATGGAATGTGAAAACCAAGAGATTTTTTTTAAATAATGGAATCAATTTTATGTTAATTTCGTGGCCACTTTCTAATGTTTTGGATTTTTCATCTTTGATAATAGTTATAATATTAACCATTTATTAAAAGTTTAATTTAAACATTAGAAGAATAATTTTTGCCCTAAGTTTGTGTTGAAAACCTTGGTTAAATATCTAATCAGTGATTAACATTATATCAAGTATTTTCATCTTATATATTATATTAGTGTGGTTTTATAAAAGGACATCATGTATATTGGGTGACAACCAACCAAGTCCGGTAAGGTCATGGGGCTTGAACCCATGACCGAAGTAAGATAAGTGTTTCACGCCTACCACTATCCTACATGATGTCCTAGTTAATGTAAATTTATTTATAACGAATAAATATTTATGATGAACTATTAGTTTTAGTTTTTATTTTTATAGATTAATGCATATTTTTTATGAGATAAATAGTTAGACTTCTTATTCTGTTATGGGCCTTAAGATATATTAAATGCATATTTTAGTGCTCTATTCATCAAAGTTAATTTCTAGATATTCATTCCATGAAGTAATGGATTTATTATAAATTTTTCAAATAAATACTCATGAATGAAATTTTGTTTATATAAATTTATCAATAATTTCTCAACATTCTAAAAGTGATCAAAAAAATTGATGTCCTAATACCTTAATTTTCATTAACTTTATGGCATTTTAAATCATCACATATTTATGATTTTGAGTCCCTAAGATTTCCTTTGATCATACACTTGTTTGTGATTTAGGACCTCAATCTCTCCTTTGAATATTTATGTTTTCACTCTATGTACAATCTTCACTCCCAACTTATGTTCTCTTATGTGGAAACCATGTTATATGTTACTTTGGGTAACTGTTGTAGTTCCAAATTTCCCTTTTTAATGGAATTTTTATTATCAATTTTTACGATGTGGGTCTCTATGAATGAAACATTCATGTATTAAACCATTGATTAACTAGATGAAATTCAAGGGTGAAATTCATTTTAAGGGGTGTAAAATGTAACACCCTAAGATTTTGGGAATAATTATTTTTAATTAAATTATCTTTTCAATATATTTCATTTCACATGACATAGGAAATAGTTATATATATATATTTATATATTAAAATATTAGATCAAAAATTCCTTTCACACGCAATACCAACTTCACTTGCACTGAACACAATACTAACTTGTCTTGCACTACAAGCAACACCAACTTGGTGTATGATGCACACAACACTGAGTTTCTATGAAACTCTTTATATATATATATAATTAATTAAATTAGATAATTATAATCTAACGATTAAACATAGTTATAGTAATAATAGAAATTACTTTAACAATATTTTTTTATATTTGTTTTATATGAATAAAACATATTGAATATGAATGATAAGATATTTGGTAATATCCTTTTATGTTAAAAATATTTTTCTCTTGAATGAACCAAATCTAATATTGAAAGTCATTCAGACACATTTATAAATTGAATTTGATAAAATAAACATCATTTTTTAATTCATTATGTCTAAATTTCCCTAGGGAAAATTTTTGGTATTTCTCTGAGAAACATCATTTTAATGAATAGTGAAAAATACTACTTTTTAGTTAAATACAAACTTTTTGTCTAATTAAGTATTATTTATAAATGATATTATATATAAGTTTTAAGGTAAAATTACATAAATATTACATCTATTAATATAATTTAATTCATTAAAATCAATTTCACTTTAAAAATGAATATAAAATCTTAACAAACTTTAGAACTTTCCCCCACTATAAAACCTTGTTATTTCATCCCGTCTGCGGGATTAGAAATAATCTTAATTTTTTTTATTTGGTGATTTGAATTTAAAAAACCCAACATACACTCTTTTATTTAGTCTAGTATTTATATTCTAATAAAACCATGATAATATTTGACCAAAATGATTAGTAAAAGTGATTAAAATTAATCACATCAGTTAAGGCCAAAATTATCTTAATTGGGGACTAAACCATAAAATTAAGGTCCCGAATGACCTATAAGATTTTCCAAAACCTATTTAATTTCCGTATTTCATCCAAAAAACTTTATTTCTCTTCATCATCCATTAAAATAGTTTTATTACATTATTTTGTAAAAAATCAAGTATACTACATATACTAAGATGTTTTATTACAATGGGTCTAACTTAAACTTACACACACCTCGATCTAATGGATGTTGAATATACGTTTTTTGTGTACGGAGAACTACTATATCACGAAAGGATGATTGTTCATTTCTCCTTTACCACCAATCCTGGTGGCCATTGTGATGGAAACTATATTTATATATTTAATATATAATATTTATTATTTATTTAATCTTCTATATTCTTTTTACAACACACATATATTTACATTCCATTTGGTGTTAATAGGATAATGATGTTTGAGGAAGTGTGGACTACCGCCCCCTCAAAGCGATGCGATTAATTCACATACCACATGGAATATATTAAGGATAGATTTAGTAAACGTATATTATATATATGATTTATTAATTATACTGTAAAATTATGTGTGTGTATATATATATATATTTCATTCACATACTTTCTTTCAATAAGAAAATAAAGACGGAAATAGTGTTCATGCGTACGTGTGGCATACCGTCTCTATTAACAGTGTATTCCATTTCATAATAATATATTCTATAGATTATTATAATATAAAAATACCATATATACCTGATATTTATATCATGTTCTAAATTATTGATTCTTGATATAAGTATGATGATCAATGATATAACAAATTAAGACACATTTTAAGAATAAAATGAATATTTTCCAAAGTGAAACCTTAACAAAGGATTGTTAACAAGTGGATAAAATAAGGTCATAATAAAAAACATATGGTAATAGATATAAGAATATTATTCTGTACAATATGTATAAAAAAATTATATTTATTATATAGTAAGCTTGTATGAGTACAGAGAGAGTGATGAAGCCAGGTAAGGGGACTTCATCTCACTTTTAATTTCTGTGAGATACCAGCTATGTTTGCCACTATTTTCTTTTGTGTGTTTTATTTACTGTATGTGATTTTATTATATGAATAATTTGCTTAAATTTATTGTAATTAAAATTCCTATTTTATTATCCTTCTTTGATGGGGTTTTACTTTCAAATGTTAAACAATCGGTAAAAATGTTTTCTCTCAATTCTCCATCATTGAGACTCATGTTTTGGTATGCACCTAAACTATTTTTTGAGGTTCATATACTTCCATTTTACATGAAATATAATTATTATAATTATTTTCATTATATTACCTCTTTAATGTAATTTATTTTCCTTACATGTATATCATAATCCCAAGATACAATGTTATAAGAGTTTATTGAGACAATATCATTTATTTTCGATATTGTTTATGTTTATGCTTCCTTTTGTGATATATTATGATATATCTATCAAGATGTAAAGACCTCGAATTTCCATGTAATTTTTTTTAAATAAATGGTAATTTGAAGAGTCTGTGAAAATTGAAGGTCTGTGATTATGAGGCCTGGAGTGCCCGGAATGAATTTCTGAACTTTGTTTTCGGGTACGTTCTGTAAACGTTCGATCATGTTTTTATAACTTTTGAATTGGTGCTCGGAATTGAAATCTGAGGGCACCGTTTAACTTGAAACTCAGGTATTATCTTAAAGAGACTTTCACCTCAACGATAGTGGGTTGAGAGTGAAAGATAGTTTTTGGATTTTTTTCATGATAAAAATAAAGTTGTGTAGATTTATTTTTATTTTTGTTTGTTAGAACCTCCATGTGGAGGTTAGAAGTGGGGACCACCATACCTTAACCTTCCATGAGTGGTTATTGAGGTGGGGATGACTCGAGACATCAAAAACTCTCATTTTTTTAATTTAGGGGTGCGGACCACCTAACCCCGATTAATGGGGGGAGAGGAATCCTCCCAACCCCCTCTTTAATGTGGAGGAGCCTCTTGAGCTTCCTCCACATTAATGATTCCAACGCACCTAAATACATTATGCCAACATAGTTAATTAATTTTGGACAATTTGAATTTTTAACCCAACAAACTAAATAATAGATAATCTATTATTTGGGGGGGATACCTATTCATTTGTTGGTAAAGGGTTGGAAAAGGAGGATTAGGAGCTCTTGGGAGAAAACTCTCCAACGAAGAATGTGTTTCTCCACAAAGAACTCTCCACTGATGAAGAACACTGACTCCCTTCAACCTTCTTCCTCGGTACTTCCTCCAACGTAGGATGTGTTCATCTACAATAATTCAATGTCTACCTTCTCATGCCAACGTCAACCAACAATGATCGAGGTAGGGGTTTAATGTTGTTTGATTATCACTTTACAAGTACACCCCCTTCTTTTCTTTTGTGGGTAGGAAATATTCTTTGTGGAAGGGTTTGATGTGATTTTTTCTTGTGAACCTCTTTCTACCACTTTAATGTGGACATTGCGGGCCAAACTAACATTTCACGTCCTCTCCGTAATCCTTGTGTTGATTTGCGGTGTTCTTCAAAATGGAGGAAAGCGACAAAGATGATGAAGGCAACGGTGCCGCCACCCAAGACCTCCATGGCCTACGCCACCCCAGCAGCGCCCTGACCTTCCAGCCAAAATGGCCCCACTCCGATGCCGGCCGAACCGGCCCCAAGCCGCACCGCGCCCTGGCCACGCAGCACCCCGGCCACGCCGCACCCCGACCACCCCGACCTCTCGGCCGAACCGGCCCCTTGTCGTAGCCTGCTGAACTGGCCCCGATCTGTGTTGCACCCAGGCCGCGGCGGCATCCCAGCCAAGCTGCCCTAGCCGCACCATCTGCCAGCTGAGCCACCCCAGCTGCTCCGGCCTCCTAGTCGAATTGGCCCTGGTCGCACCACCCGCTGGCCGAACCGGCCCTGGCCGCACCACCACGGTCCCCTGGCTGAGCCGCCCTGACCCCGCAACCCACTGAGCCAAACCGGCCACGTGCCCTAGTCCAAGCCACCCTCATAGTGCCCTCCGGGATGAGCCGCCCACATGGTGTCCTCCAGGACGAACCTCCCTCACACCAACCAGCGGCCGGTCTGCGCCCTCACGGCACTCTACGGTCCCTCGCGGCCTGCTGGGCTAGGCCCAGTGGGCCAAGCCGAACACAACTGGCTTGCCCCCCCAACGGGTCAGGCTGGGTTGACTCGAACCGGGTCAGCCCATACTATTTTGGTCCGGGTCGGACCGGACTCGGGCCCACTACAACCCATTTATGCTCTTTCGGTCATATCTTTGGCATCCGACGTCTGTTTGACGAACCGTCAATGGCACTGGAAATATTGGAGCAAGACGGTCCCTTTGAGTATACCCCACTAAGTTTGGGGTATAGTTGAGATACAGTCAAGTTGGATTGTGCACGAATCCTATCGGGCCCCTGGGACTAAAAGGTTAATAACTCACAGACCGGGCGTCCGATTGGCATGCTGCCTATTGTGTTGAGACCCCTATGACGTGGGGGAGCTTTTAGATACTTCTTCGTGCGACTTCGTTACAGTTTGGGTATTGAACAGTAGCTCGTAGAGCAGATCCTTTTGGAGATGAGCGAGCATAGTGAGGAGACCTAGTAGTTGGTTGAGACTAGAAGACTACTGACCGTTCCGACTTGGAGTGACTCTACTAGCCCAGTGGGGAGTGCCTTGGTGTCACGGAAAACCCATAGTGGGGAGGTCCTTGGTGTCGTGGAAGACACACGATACTCTACATGAGGAGTACCTCAGCAGGCTATGAGGGGGAGCATGCTTGGTGACGCGGCAGACCCACGATGGGGAGCGTGCTTGGTGACATAGAAAATCCACGTTACTTGACAGGAGGAGTACCTCAGTAGTCCATGGTTAGTGGGAAGTGCACTTGGTGTCGCGTTTGGACCATTGTACTCGATAGAGGAGGAGTTATCCCACAGTTGATGTTCCGACAATGTGACTGGGGATGTTACTTGATACTACTCCTAGAATAAAATCCTGGTTTGAGCTGAGTCATTATTTTTGTGTTTTATTCATGATTAAGATGGATCACTTGATTACATAGGTATATGTATGGGCATATAACTATGTAGGGTTATAGTTTGATTTCATTCTTTTATGCTTATCCTTGTAGGATTTTGTGAGACCTTGAGGGTCTCGAGGTCCCTACTAAGTATCGTTATACTCACCCCTTCACGGGTTATTCCCGCACCTTGTTCTATTTGATGCAGATGACGGACAACGTTGACTGAGGCCGAGAGTACCAAGATTGGATGGTACCTATAGGTGGACCATATGGTGTGTCGATTCACATAGGAGACGAACGGACATGGATTGCTGAGGAGGCGATCTGTAATTACCCTTCAGGTTGGAACCTCATAGGATGATCCAGTAGCGATCTTTATTTTTTTTTCAGTAGTGTTTCATTTTAGTTGTACTTGTAATTTCTAGTTGAGATTGTATTATGGCCCCTCTTTACTTACTGTACTCACTTGTTTACTATACAGTTTGCTTGTGTTCGTATCTTGTTGTGTGCTTGGTTACGTGAGTTTGTAAGTTATCAAGGCTATGCCTTCCCAATTTTTGGGAATAAGCCTTTGGTTCTAGTTGCCAGCCCCTAGCATATAGAAGTTGGGCTTGGGGTATTCATGGAACTTGCCTCAGGGAATGGGTAGTGACAAATTGGTAATAGAGGAGTCAATTCTGCCACAAAATAAGGACTCTTATCTTTCTTTTATCGAAAATAGTGTCTATTGTAGTGAGTGTGGTTAACAGTTTAGGGAATCCAGTGTCGGTGCGGCAGCAGACGTATCCATACACCAGGACCCTGACTTCTGATTTCCAACTAAGTGCCCAAAAAACACTGATTGTGTGTGTGTTTTAAAGAGTCTTCTTTGTGAACTCTTTGAGTCTTCTCACTAGGTATAACTTTTGACCGTAGTGCACCTATTTCTTTTCAGGATTCCTTCACATAGACAGACAGCTAGAGTTCGGAGTGTTGTACACATAGATAGCTCATCGAGCGACGAGGCCTCGGTGTAGGGACCTCTTCCAGTAGAGGGACCAGCAGAGGATCCAATGGCACTATTCCACGTCGGGCCACTGATTCCACCAGCCCCAGTATAAAATGGTGCATGACGCTTGAGCACGTTTCATGAGTTCTAGCTCTATAGGCCACCTAGGTTCAGGGGAGGGATAGTTCCACGGGCGGTTGAGGATTGGATGGAGGCTGTGGTGAGAGTTTTCCAAGTGGTAGGGACACCAGTAGACCTCATGGTGATTCTTGCTACCAACCGTCTATAGGAAACAACGGGAAGATGGTAGAGCTTGATTCTCCAGGTCCACGACAAGGTGACACTTCTCCGGGCAGATTTTGAGAGCCTGTTTCGGGCAGAGTTTGTTCCAACGACTCTTCGCCCAGTGCACATATAGGAGTTACTTAATCTGCATCAGGGCATCATGATTGTGGATCAGTACTTATCAAGGTTCACTAACCTCTCATGCTACATCGTAGATATGGTGTGGGATCCTTTCTTCAGGGCCTGCACCTTCGAGCAGGGGCTTAGGTAGGAGATCGGGTATTTGTTGATATCACTCAGCATCCCCACATAGGCGGGGGTGTTAGAGAGAGCCCTCCTATAGAAGAGTTTCATTGATGAGCAGTCTCCAGTAGCGAGATCCACCACTAGTCGACACGTAGCATAGTCTTATGCAGCTGGTAGCAGACAGATTTTGTAGATGTCCAAGAGGACCAGACATACAGGTGGACGGCCGGAGGATTCAGAGTCAGTTGTGCGGGGCACCTGAGGTGGAGATAGAAATGCCGGTAGCGGGCAGTGTTACACATGTAGTGGGTAGGGTCACATGGATTGTGACTGTCCAACATGTCATTCAGATGATCAGCAGATAGTTGATGGACTGCCCAAGCAGAGATAGAGGTTCGGCCGAGGAGGTCCGCAAGGAGGAGGCGGACATGGCAGAGGAGCTAGCCGTGCAACTGGCGGTGGGTGACGTTTCGATATGCTACAGCCTCCACCACTAGGAGGTCCACCCCGACCATAGGGATCAGGTGGATAGGGGAGAGATCAGCTCCAGGCAGCTGAGGCTTATGATCATGGTGCTCTGAAGATGATTCGAGGTACGATCTGTGTCTACTCCACCATAGTTGCAGTACTTATAGACAAAGGTGTCAGTCATTATTTCATTTCCACTTCCCTCATTTAGAGCTCGAAGATTCTAACGGAGCCGTTGGCTCGATCCTTATAGCTAGAGATTCCTACAGGAGTAGATTCGACAATTATGCACTAGTGTCAGTAGTGTGAGCTTTCTCAAAGAGGCAATAGCTTTGGCTGGGATCTCATAGTAGCTGTGTTGAGGCCTTACGATGTTATCTTGGGTATGTACAGGTTATCTATAGTCCATGCTTATAATGAATGTATTAGACACAAAGTACAGTGTGTCTGTATGGATGGACAAGTTTTACCTTCACCAGCGAGAAGGGAGCTTTTGCAGTGTAGGATGGAATTCCCTGGAGGAGAGTGCAGTCGATCACTCATCAGTTGGCTAGCCTTACCCTTGAAGCTATTGATGTGGAGAGTCTGACCTATCTTGTAGTGGTGGACCAGTACGTGGATGTTTCCCCCGATTATGTTCTGGGTCTACCTCCTCATAGAGAGGTGGACTTTTACATTGACTTGTACCCTGGGACAGCACTGATATCTATATCAGCATATCAGATGTCTCTCACGGATCTTCACGAGCTGTGGGTATATCTAGAGGACTTGTAGAGGAAGGGATTTATCTGGCCCCGTGTTTCTCCTTGGGCTTCCCCGATTCTATTCGCCAAGAATGTGGATGGGATCTTGAGGCTTTGTGTTGACTATCAGTGCCTGAACCAGGTGACTGTGTGGAACAAGTACCAACTCCTGAGGATTAACGACCTCTTTGATCAACTAAAGGGAGCACGATGGTTCTCGAAGATAGACCTCATATCAGGCTATCACCAGCTCAATGTTTGAGATGAGGATGTGCAGAAGATAGCTTTCAGATGTCGGTATGACCATTATGAGATCTTGGTTATGCCATTCAGTGTAACCAACACTCCAGTAGTTTTCATGGGGCTCATGAATAGGATTTTTCAGCCATACCTTGATCTCTTTGTAGTAGTATTCATAAATACATTCTGAACTAATCAGATAATGAGGAAGAGCATGTCTATCATTTTTCGGTAGTACTGGACACACTCTGAGAGCACCAGATTTATGGTAAACTCTTGAAGTTCCATTTCTGGACTTGAGAGGTTCACTTCCTAGGACATGTCATATCAGAGGCTGGAGTTTCATTAGAACCAGCAAAGATTGAGGTGGTACTTTCTTGGTTGCCACCCAGAAGTGTGATGGAGGTACGAATATTCCTAGGTTTGGCTGGATACTATTGGAGGTTTTTTCTAGACTTCTCAAAAGTTACAACACCACTAATAGCCTTGACGAAGAAGGGTCAAACCTTTGTGTGGTCGGAGATATGTTAGCAGATCTTTCAGGAGCAGAGGCATAGGCTGACTAGTTCCCCCATCTTAAGGCTTCTAGAGGAGGACATATGGTATATAGTTTAACGCGACGCATCAGGGACCATACTCGGATGTGTCCCGATGCCGGAGTGAGCAGTGATCACATATGGATCTCAACTTCTGAGACAACATGAGCAGAACTACACTACCCATGACTTGGAGTTAGTAGTAGTGGTCTTCGCCTTGAAGTTGTGGAAACACTATCTGATGGGAGAGCGTTTTACTATGTACTCTGATCACAAGAGTCTCAGGTATATCTTCTCTCAGAAGGACATGAACCTGAAATAGCGACGTTGTGTTGAGTTCCTCCAGGACTATGACTTCGAGATACTTTATACTCTTGGGATGGGGAACATTCTAGTAGATGCACTTAGTAGGAGATCTGGTATACAGTTGCTAGTCGAGGTGATGGAGTAGTTGGACACTTTGCAGATATCCTTTGTTATAGAGATAGAGTATCTTTTCTTCAGTCTCTTATAGTCACTCCCCCACTTCTTCAGCGAGTCAGGGAGAAGCAATGTGGGGATGCTGACTGCGAGACATGATGTGCTCAGATATCCACAGGACAAGCACCTGATGGATTTTGTGAAGGTGGAGAGCGTTTCATTCTCTTCAGGGGATGTACCATGGTACCAATGCCCATTCAAGATGAAGTGTTTAATGAGTTCCACACTTCCCCTCTAGTGGTACATCTAGGTGTGGAAAAGATTTACCAGGATCTCTAATGACAACACTGGTGTCTGAGAATAAAAAAACTAGTTGTAGAGTTTGTTTCTTGATGCCTCACTTTCCATCAAGTGAAGGCAGAGAATCAAGTACCAGCAAGCTTGGTTCAGCCTTTAGAGATCCTAGAGTAGAAGTGGGATGGGATATCCATGGACATTGTGATAGGACTTCCACGTACATCCAGGGGACATGACTCGATTTGGGTGATCGTAGACTAACTCACCAAGTCGTTCCACTTCCTACTAATCAAAGAGAAGGGTTTAGTAGAGATATTGGGCCGCCTATATGTGTAAGAGATTGTGCGGATACATGGAGTACCTTCTATGATTTTATCTAATCGTAACACATGATTTACTTCTTGACTATGTAAGGGGTTGTTGGAGTCTTTCGAGACGTAGCTTCATTTGAGCACCACCTTCCATCCGCAGACGGATGGTCAGACTGAGCGTACCATTCAGACCCTCGAGGAAATGTTATGTGCTTGTTTCCTAGACTTCGGTCGCAATTGGGAGGATCACTTACCTTTGGTGGAGTTTGCATACAACAACAGCTATCACTCCACCATTCGGATGGCACCTTTTGAGGCATTGTACGAGCGACCTTACATACCACCTTTGTGCTAGACTAACCCAGGGGAGTTATCACTTGTGGGACTAGAGATGGTGAGAGGAACCATCGAGAAGGTGCAGATCAGCCAGGAGCAGATGAAGACTGCACAGAGTAGGAATAAGTCATATGCCAGCAGGATACAGAGACCTCTGGAGTTCGAGGATGGATACCACGTCTTTCTACGCCCCCCGATGAGATCTATGGAGAATTGACCGAGGTGGAAAGTTATCTCTGAGGTTCATCAGACCATTTCAGGTCCTCAACAGAGTTGGTGACGTGGCTTACCACTTAGCTCTTCCACCTCAGTTGCACCGGGTGCATGACATCTTCCACGTATCCCAGCTGAGGACATACATGCTTGACCCTCCTCACATCATCGACCATGGCAAGATGGACATTGATGATGGGAAAACTTTCACAGAGGTTCTAGTATAGATTGAGGATCGACATGAGCAGTTCCTTCGTGGATGGTCGATACCTCTAGTGTGAATTTTCTGGCAGTACGGGAACCTCTAGGAGAGAACTTGGGAGAGGGAGGCTCAGATGTGTGCTCAGTACCCCCACTTGTTCCCTTAGTTTGAGTTTTGGGTTACTGGGACATAAATCCTAAGATGGGGAGAATGTAAAGACTCATAATTTTCAGGAACGTTTTTTTTAAAATAAATGGTAATTTTACAAGTCTGTGAAAATTGATGGCGTGTGATTCTGAGGCCCGTAGTGCCCAGAATGAATTTCTGAACTTTTTTTCAGTTACGTTTAGTAAACGTGTGAGAAGGTTTTTATAAATTTTGAACCGGTGCTCGGAATTGAAATCTGAGGACACCGTTGAACTCGCAGCACCAGAATTCTCTTAAGGAGACTTTCACCTCGACAACAGTGGTTCGAGAGTTAAAGTTAGTTTTTGGATTTTTTGATAATAAAAATAAATCGGTGTTGCTTTATTTTTATTTTTGTTTGTTAAAACCTCCATGTGGAGGTTAGAAGTGGTGACCACCACACCTTAACCTCCCATGACATGTTATTGTGTTAGTGACCACTCATGACCTCAAAACCTCCCATTTTTATATTTAGGTGCGGGGACCACCCCACCCCTATTAATGGGTGGAGAGGAAACCTCTCAAACCCTTTTTAATGTGGAGGATCCTCTTGAGATTCCTTCACATTAATGATGCCAACACACCTCATTAAATTGTTCCAAATTAGTTAATTAATTTTGGCCAATATGAATTTTTATCCGACAAACTAAATAATAGATAATATACTATTTGGGGGAGGGGCTACCTATTCATTTGTTGGGAACGTGTTGGAAAAGGAGGATTAGGTGCTTTGGGAGAAAACTCTCCAACAAAGAATGTGTTCTTCCACGAAGAATACTCCACTGGTGAAGAATGTCGACACCCTTAGACCTTCTTCCTCGGGACTTCCACCGATGTTGGACGTCTTCGTCTACAATGAATCGGTGTCCACCTTCTCATGCCAACGTCATCCAACAACGATCAAGGTAGGGGTTTAATGATGTTTTATTACCACTTCACAAGTACACCCCCTTCTTTTCTTTTGCTGGTTGTTGGGAAGAATCTTTGTGGGAGGGTTTCATGTGTTTTGTTCTTTCGAACCTCTTGCTACTGTGTTAATGTAGAGAGTGCGGTCAAAACTAACATGGCCCGTCATCTCAGTAATCCTTGTATTGATTTGCGATGTTCTTCGAAATGGAGGAATGAAACGAACACAACGACGCAACCTCCCGTGACCTATGTGACCCACGCCACCCCTGTGGATCCCCAGCCTCCCGACCAAACTAGACCTACACCGCCGACGGCCGAACCATCCCCGAGCCACGTCGTGCCCCGGACACGCCGCACCCCATCCACCTCGACTTCTCGGCCGAACCATCCCTACGTCGTCGCCGGCCGAACCAGCCCCGCGTCATCCCATGCCCTGGACGCGCCATGCCTCGGCCTAATCGGCCTCCCAGCTGAGTCGCCTTGGCCGAACCAGCCCCAGCCGTGCCGCCCCAGCCCCCGGGCCGAGCTGCGCCCCCACGGCCCTCCAAGGCAATCATACCCCACGCCCTGGGCCAAGCTGCCTTCACGGCGCCCTCTGGCCCGTACATCCCATGCGGCTCCCTCCGGCCCGAACTTCCCTCGCACTGACACGCGGCCAGTTCGTGCCCTCGCGGCTGGTCCCCGCCCTCATGGCTCTCCACAGCCCCTCGCGGCCTACTTGGCTTGGCCCAGCGGACCAGGCCAAACCCAACGGGCTATCCCACCAAATGGTTTGGGCCAGACCCAACGGGTTAGACCGAGTCAACTCGAACTGGGTCAGCCCAGACTGGGTCAGGCCGGGTTGGTCTGACCGGGTCGGACTGGACCCAGGCATACTACGACCCATTTATGCTCCTTCGGTTATATCTTTGGCTCCGGACGTCCGTTTGACAAACCGTCAGTGACATTGGAAATCATGGAGTGAGATAGTCCCTTTGAGTATACCCCACTGGTGTTTGAGGTATAGTTGAGATACGTTTAGGTTTGATCATGCACGAATCCAACTCGGCCCTCAAAACTAAAAGTCTAATAACTCACAGACCGAGCGTCCAATTGATGCACCGTCTGTTGTGTTGTGACCCCTATGACGTGGCGAATCTTTGAGGTACTTCTTCAAGGAAATTCATGATAGTTGGAGTATCAAACAGTATCTTGTGGAGTGGATCCTTCTGGAGACAAGAGAGCGTAGTGCAGAGACCCAGTAGCTGGTTGAGACCAGACAACTGTTGACCGTTTTGACTTGGAGTGACTCTACTAGCCTAGTGGGGAGCACCTTGGTGTCACAGTAGACCCACAGTGGGGAGATCCTTAGGGTCGCAGAAGACCCATGGTACTCGATAGGAGGAGTACCTCAGTAGGCTATGAGGGGGAGCACGCTTGGTGATGCGATAGACCCACGGTGGGGAGCGCACTTGGTGATGCGGCATATCCACTATACTCGATAGAGTATGAGTTCTCCAACAGCCGAGGTTTTGACAATGTCACTGAGGATGTTACTTGATACTACCCCTAGAATAAAATCCTGGTTTGAGCTGAGTTAGTATTTCTGTGTTTTCCTCATGATTGAGATGGAAAACTTGATAACTTAGGTATATGTATGGGCATATACCTAAGTAGGGTTATCTGTTAATTTATTTATTATTTTTTATCCTTGTTTGATTTTTTGAGACATTAAGGGTCTCGGGGTCCCTAATGGGTATCGTTATACTCACCCCTGCACGGGCTATGACCACACCTTGTTGTGTTGGATGCAGATGAAGGATAGCATTGACTGAGGCTGAGAGTACCAAGACTGCACAGTACCCGGAGGTGGACCATATGGTGTGTCGATACGTGGAGGATACGGACGGACATTGAGTGATGAGGAGGGGATATGTACCTACCCTTCAGGTTGGAACATCGGAGGATGATCCAATAGTTGTCTTTCTTTTTCTTCAGTTGTGTTACATTTCAGTTGTACTTTTACTTTCTAGTTGGGCTTGTTTTCTGGCCCCTTTTTACTTACTGTACTAACTTTCTTACTATATAGTTTTCTTGTGTTCATATCTTGATGTGTTCTTGGTTACGTGAGTTTTCAGGTTATAAAGGGAATGCCTTCCTAGTTCTAGGGAATACGCCTTTGGTGCTAGTTGCCAGCCCCTAGCCTATGGAAGGTGGACTTGGGGTAGTCATGGCATGGGCCCTAGGGGATGGGTCGTGACACAAGAATATTCATAATATTCCTTACCCTATATTATTTCATGATATACTCATGAATTGGTACAATTTTCTACTATTTGGTACATAAGTAAGTTAAGAAAGTGTTTTTTAGGAAAGATCTACTTTACAATCTTTGGTCAGAAATCTATGTTTTCTAAAATGGGTTTCCCATAATATTATACCATTACCCTATAATATATAAAATTTATTTTTACCCTTTTTTTCCTTTTAACAATCTCTTAAATGGAATATTATTTTCTCTTTTCTAAAAATGCGATTTTCTATCCTTTTTTCCATGCAAAAGTAAAGTTTTTTTGACCACATACGACATGTAATGGTTTACCCATAGATGTTTCATCAAATATTAATTTTCATTGTAAAAATGTTTAATATTTTTGAAAATGTTTTTTAAATGTAATTTTTAAGGAAAATTGTTTTCAAAATTATTTAAAACTTATTTTTTATGTTTTTAGGGAAAACTATTTTAAAAATTTTTTCACATCATATTTACCAATTTTTAAAGTGATTTCAATAAAATGGTTTTCAAATCATTTTCCAGATTACTTTATAAGTATTCGACAAAAATGATTTCAAAAACGTTTTCAAGATTTATTTATATGTTTTCAATGAATTTTCATAGAAATGGAATTAAAAACATTTCCAAAATTTCTTTAAATATTTTCAAGTGTTTTCAAATTAAATGGTTTCTTAAAATGTTTTGAATCTTATTTTAAATGTTTTCAAGGACAATTTTTTTCAAATGATCTCATGTATTCATTATAATTTTTTAAGTTATTTTATATTAAAATTATTTTCCAATGGTTTTATGTATTAAAAAATCATTTTTCAAACAAGAAAGGATATTTTCCTCAAGAGACATTTTAGAGAATATTTTAAAATTATTTTTTATCTAAGATGACATTTATTGAAGTTACTAATACCTTATAGGAGATGATATAAATATTCCATTTTTATCCTTTATATAAATTAGTTATTCATAATGTCATGTTCTTTATTAAACGCATTTCTCTTTCTTGGGTTATATGTATATGAAATCCATTTCTTTTTTACGGGTTATGATTTTGATGAAATGATTATGAAACGTCTAACTCTTTCTATAGGTTATGATATGTTTACATGTTTATGATACCCATTTTAATTCATGGGTTATGATATGTTTTTTAGAACATGAATGAATGATCTCATTATGAGATGGGTGATACCTATATCTCCCTCCAATTCATTGGGTAATGATTTATATCCTATGATATAGACAGGGCTGAAACGAGGGTTTCTTGATTCAGTAATACAGGGATGGAATGAGTGTTTACTTGGTTTAGTAATATAGGGATAGAACCAGGGTTTAATCAGTTCAGTAATACAGGTCTAGAATAAGGGTTTACTCAGTTCATTAATACAGGACTGGAATGAGGGTTTACTCTGTTCACTAATATAGGGATACAACAAGGGTTCACTCGGTTCAGTAATACAGAACAGGAACGGTGGTTCACTCAATTCAGTAAAGGTATTTTTCCACTAAGAAGGTCTTGGAAGTTACTCCTTGACAACATTGGAAATCATATTATAAGATTTTTTGTTTCAAATATTCCATGTTCTATTCCTATGTTATGCTTTCATGGATTATGATCTATATTTAATCATGATTAATGTCTTATTAACTACTAATATTTATGTCATGATCTCTATTATGATCATTGATATGTAGGGTATGGTCTTCTATTTTCATGATCACATTCTCATACCCTTGTGATCATGTTTATACTTACATGTATCTCTTTTTTACCCTAATTGATCATTTTATATCTGCCTTTTATGTTTCCTTTCCCCCAGGTAATTATGATCTGTACTATGTTTGATATGTCTAAGAAGGTTGATAGTCAAGAAGAACCTACTAGGAGATGATGTAGCTCACATATGTTCTAGTGTGTATGTTTCTATGTTTCCAAAGGCACTATACCAACTATAGTCTTTGGGAGTCTATTTATATAGTGTTTATGTATTCCACAAAATTATGTAACATTAATGTTTTGAAATGAGATGGTCACTATATTGTTAGCTTATATAACATTAATCATTTCTCATTGCATTAAAGGGAGATATAGGTCCCACCCATCACATGATTAAAATCATACATATGTGTTCCAAAATATCACAATAAATTCATTATATCATAACCCATTAGAAATATGTTACATAAAAAATATAATCATAGAAAAAACTACAAAATAGAAATAGGTTCATAATCAATTCATCACAACATGACCCATGTAAAAAGAAATAGGTTTCATAAGAATTCTATCATTTGATAACCTGTGGAAAAGAAGTGGGTTTTATATTAATTTTATAATGTTATAACCTATAAAAGAGAAATAGGTTTCATAAAAATCATTTCATCATAAAAAACCATTTAGATAAATAATAAAAATGATATCCTTAGATCATATGCTCATTAAATCATAATTAACTTCAAAGGATTCCATCTCATATAGAGAATTATTTTGAAAGAAAAAACACTTTAAACATTTCAGGAAGAATATAACCATTATTTGAAAATAAATTTCTGAAAATAAACTTTATAAAATATTATTGTAATCATTTTTTTAAAAATAAATTTTACAAACATAGAAAAAAATTATTAAAAATCATTTTAAACATTTTTTGAGGAAACTATCATTTTCAATTTGAAAAAAATAAAACATAAAACATTTTAAAAATAATTTTAATTTAAAATAACATTAAAAAAATTAACAATAATATTTAAATAAAATAATTTTCCTGATTGTAAGATATTCTATTCATATTGTACACATTAAGACAAATATTTCATTTACATTTTCAGTAAATTCCAAGCAACCATTGTTTGGAAAATGACATGAAGATTCCATTCAAATTTTTTTGTGAAAAGTAAAAAATGGGTAAAAATTTATATAAAGAGTCATTTTTAGAATGTTGAAAGTATTTTTTTAAAAAATCTTTTTAAAGAAACATGTTTTTATAAGACAAAGGGTTTTCGATAGAAGAGATAAATAAGTACACTTTCTTAAAAATGTAATTTTGAACTCTTGAGAACATAATGAGAGTAAAATAAAGGGAAAAATGTATTGTCCATAAATAACTATAGTAGAAGAATATAATTAGATTATTCATATATATATATATATCATAATATTTCATTATTGGAATCATAATTATAAAAAAAAAACTTGATAAATTTTGAGATTTTAGCACAAAACTCCAACCACATTAATTACTTTTACTCGTATTATGAATAAAATACAAACATTTAATGAAAAATATAATATCATTAAAATATTTATATATATGATATAACATTTTAATGTGATATTATATACACCTCATAGAATAATATAGTTGAATAACATATCGTATGTCCTAGAGAAAGCAATTTTAGAAGAAAAAAAATATATCTTACCTCTTTGGTAACTTCTAAGATGTAAACCCCATGAAAGAGAGATCATAAAATGGATATCTAAATCCAAAAAATATAAATTTTAATAATTATAAAATACATTCATGGGAATTACATACCCCCACATAAATGAAATATGTGGTGAATATTACATATGTATCACAAAAGTAAAATTTAGATGGAAATTCCTTACCTTAACTCTCAACTTCCTTTGTACACATTCAAAGATCATGTATAATATATTTAAGATTATTATATATATATTAAAATAAAATAATTATATATATCATACCGTTTATTATTTAATTATGACCATTAATTACCTATTTATTAACAATTCCCTGTCAAAAGTAATGTTTCGGCTAATAACGACTTTTTTTCTTGTATGTTTTGATTTTTTAAAAGGTTGAGGGTAAAGAACCATGTGTTTATTGTGGTTCCATAATATCCATAATTTTAACCATGATATTAAAATAATATATATTAATTGTGAATTTATTTATATTGATCCGTAAAAGTTTGAGATAAAAGAATGAAATACACCATGTATGGAGAAGGTAGGTCATACGTATGCATGAACGTTGATTACATTTTCCTTAGGAATGAAATAAAGTTAAATAATAAATTACTGCTATAAAATAGTTTTTATTTCATATATATCACATATTTTCATCAAATATATCCTTATTACCTTCCATGTAATGTTTGAATGAATCACATCATTTTTTGAGGTGGTATTCTGCCGTACACATGAATAATGTTATTGTATTCCAATGGAATCGAAGGTATGTATATAAATGTGATATAATTATTATATAATCACAAAAAAAAATCATATAATATATAAATAAAAAATCCATAATTATATCCATCATTCATTGGTACTAATGGAAAAATAATCACATTGATGTGTGAGGTGGTTGTCCACCGTACACAGGAATGATGATTTTGTAACCTATTTAATGAAAGACAGGATTTTTTTATGTCATTACATTAACATAAAAAACTAATTATATTTAATATACATAATTTATTATATTAGTATGGTTTAATAATAATTTGAGTCGATCTAGTTAGAAATAAAATAAAATTCTTGATTAGGGACGTTACCTCTTCTTCAGACAAATTTTCGAGGTTTGCACCAAAAGGATTCTTAAGATAGATTTATGCCCTAAATAAGGTTTAAAGGATGTGAGGGGGGATGTAATTATGTTATTTGGAATGTTATTTTCTGATCTAAATTGATTTTTTAAGTGTTAAGAGTATAGGATATGGGATGTCCATTTTTATGTGTAGTGAGTGGTACACTTGTAATTTTTTAAAAGAAAAAGGTGTTCCCACCTTTTTAACATGCCACAAGCCTCTAAAATGGACCATGATTGAACCTATAAGATATAATTTCGAAACATTTCCATAATATTATTTTTTAAAAAGTTCTTTATCATTTTTATCCCTTATATTTTTAGTTTAACCCCCTATAAACCCATTTTCTCCTTAACTGTGGTAATTAAATTTTACTGTTTTTTCTATTAATTATGGTCAAGAAATAAGTTTAACTTACTAGATAATATAAAATTTATGATTTAAAATATGGAATACATTTTTCCAAATTCTATTCCCATAAGTGTAATATTTTAATTTTGAAATAATCCAGCAAATATGTTGGGAAAGCAGGTTTTCTAAGAGAAAATGTTCAAAGTTTGAAAATTTATTGTATCAAATTAAATGTGAAAATGATTCCAATAAAATATTTTGGATTAATAAATATATATGTATATATATATATTATTTTGTTTAATTTAAAAATATTCTTTAAAAAAATTGGAAACTTTTTAAAAACCTTAAATGAAATTACAATTGTTAATAAAAACAATTATTTTTTACTATTAATCGAAAAAATTCTCTTCTAAAAAATTCACCCAATAATAATTTTCATATTATGATATAAAAAAAATTATTATTTTTAGTTTAGTTTTCTAAAAGATCCAAAAATTAGTTTTAACATAACTTTGAATAAGGTGACAAATTTGATTTTTAGAAAAATGTAGTTTTTAACACAAAATTATATTTATTTTCATCTCTTGTATAGAAAAAACATAGCATGAAAGTCAAAAAATAGATTCAAGGTATAATAAAACATATTTTTTTACATTAAATAGTTTTTAATAAAAATATTCCCTTCATTTTCAAAAGGTTTTTATTTTAAAATCTAATTAATTTGTCACCAAGGAACTTATTATATATATACATGGGTAAAGTATATATTTTCCTCATTTATTTAATCCTATTTATAAAATCAATTCTAATGAATAGATGATAACTATAATATTAAATAATAATAATTTAATATTATGTCTTTTTTATTTTAAACATGGTGTTTCATGTAACACAATATAAACCCAGTGCTTTGTGTAACATCACCTAAACTAGGCATTGCATATAATGAAAAATATCAAAAATATTAAATTTATTTGTAAAAATATATTTCAAAAAATATTGGGGAGTTATATTACTTTCATAAGATATTTTTTATATACATTATTTTATTTCTAAATATTATAGGATAGTGTAAATGTGAAATCATTATGGTAACACTTAGATATTACTAATGGGTTTTGGTTTTTCATTAAATAAAATTAGTGGTAGAATAAAACCCTTGTATACTGGATCTAGCCTAAATAGAATCTTTGTTAAAGATTTTATGAAGAATAGACTTGCCTATATCATAGATTAATCCATATTTTAATCTTCAAAGTATGATTGATAATGTTTATAGTAGAAAAAAACCTATGTATCATACCTCTGAGGTATTCCACTGGAAAAATGATCCAAGTTCGTAACATGAGGATTATTATACTTTGAGTGGGGTGTCAACACCATCACTGATCATGATTAATGATGTAATTAGATAACATGTTTTTATAAGGATTGTAAAAAACTATTCTTCCACTATATAAGTGATCACATCCCATTATATTTTTCTCATAAATACTCTTAATTTAATTAATATTTATAGCTATATAAAACATATTTAGTTCTATATTATAGAACCCATTTGTAACTTCATATTAGAGAATTAAATGAACTAATTAAATGAATATAAAATCCATAAATGAATTGACCCTTTGTTCCATAAGTGATGAAACTTTGTGGGATTGAAGTGGTGGTGTCATGAAATAATCACACACTACATTGGGTGCAATGTAGTCTAGGGTTGGATCACATGCACACCAAAATACATTGGCACAAATTTATTCTCTGGATTTATCTTAAGGATATATTAGAATCAATGTATAATTAAGTAATATAGATCATATTCATATCATTTTATTACACATCAAATAATATTCCACATGCACTAAAATCTATGAATCTAGTATATAAAACATCAAAACTCTTTGTGAATGCATCCAAACTCTTTTGGATATAGTTTCTCAATATCTTTATTTTTGTCAAAAATTATTTGTCTAAAATTTATTCCGTATCAAAAGTAAAAATAGTTTGACCAAATAATCATTAATAGTTTCACAAATGAATATGAAATACCTATTTCATATATGTATTCAAAGATCAGCCTCTATCAAAGAATCCATACTACTGAATTTATTAAGGGATATTGTGTAATCTTGATCAAACATAATCATATATCTATATGAATATTACCACCAAAAGATATTTCATATACATCATATGTGTACCTATATAATATTTTTTCACATGACATCGAGTGAAAATTATACATAGAAAAATGTAAATCTAACATAAACCATCTCATAGTTTCATAATTATAGGAAACAATACTGAATAGATTGATGAATATATCACATTACCTTCATCTAGACAATAAAAACATCACATGACCCTCATCCAAGTAGTTTGAAACATCTAATGTGACTTAACTAACCTTGGAAATTAATTTATTTATTCAAATTAAATCAAGGTCCAAATGTCCTTTTTCCTACATAAGAGTGGAGAAATACCATTAATAATGTGCCAGATGACATTACTAATTTTAAGAGTTGACTAATCCCATCTTTTTCATGCTTAAATTAATGACATGATTAGAATCACACCAAATAACCATGTAATCATCTTAGTAGAAATGAATTGTATAATAAAGGTATAAAATTATGGAGGTTATAATTCTACATATCTCACCAACATCAGGTAAGAAGGATTAATTATAATCATATTCTACTAAATACATTGATGACTTTGTGGCATTCCATGGGATATAATTGGTTTTCCTATACAAGTAATATGTCTTCACTAATTATCTCATGAATCCACCAATCCTTATAATATTAACATATCACCATAATGCATACTAATTTGTAATGGTCATCGATTATGGAAAACTCAAATTCATACATTGAGGGTATCTTATCATTCCATCATTCATGTAAGGTAAATTGTGTCACACTTGAATGAATGATAAATGAATATTTATTTTATTAAAATAAAATTTTGAAAATATTACATTAATATCTTATGTATAATATACCAATATAATCTGCACGACCCTAATAGTTTTTTGGAACCAATGGTTTCAGTAATTGATCTAATAAATTTTCATCTATATCCACCCAATATATCCTAACATTTATCCTCTCAAATATCTCTAATATAATATGGTATTTTTAAAGGATGCGTTTTTTCTTTTGGTGAGACTAAGGTTACATAGACTGAGTTCTAACTCTATTATTTTCATAGTAAATCTCAATTTATACCTCAAATATAAGAACCACCTCTAGTTCATAAATGAAATCAATGATCCTATCAGCTTCCTTCATAACATCACATACAATGATATATTCTTCCTCTGTTTTCAAGTCTACTATGGTAGATTGTGTAGAACTATTCTAACTGATATCTCTAAAATTTATTAAAAACACAATCCTAGATGAATATTTCATATCATCTACATCATTTAAGAATCATAAATCTACATAACCCTTTACACAGATCTCATACATTCCTCCAAACATCGAGATAATATCTTTACTCTTTATCAAGTTTGTAAATAGGTCCTTTATAGAAATATAGTGACTCTCTATGAGATTGTATTGGTATCTACTGGCTATAATTGGATAATAGATGACATCAAGTTGAGTACAAAATATGGAATACATTATAGATCCCATGTTGGAAACATCTGTAATTATATCCATCCTTTAACACCCCTACTTTGATGTAACATTCTATTTTATTCTGTATTTTATGTTATGGTGTAGTCAGGCTAAATCATGGGAAGTTATGTATGGTGTTGAAATATTTTTGAGCCATTCTTATGGGTGATCAGTTGGATTTTATAGCTAGAGAAGTTCCGTATGGCATGGTAGTGTTCTTGTTTCATGTAATTCATATTTATAGTATGAGACAATTCCTTAAGCCCTAGAGTCATATAGGATATATTTCGTAACACCCCAAGATTCTACGGTATGTTTCTCTTTGAATAATGCGATAGCGTGTGTTGTACGCAACATCGAGTTCTAACACACCACAACCAATCAAACTAGCCGTTATGAATAGTAATACCTAATTTTTGAAATTATATATATTTTATATTTCAAAATGGACTTCATTTTTGGATTCAGAATATCGAAATTATCCTAAGTTGAAATTTTGGTATTTTTCTGAGAACTTCCAATTTTTATGAATAGTGAACAATACTTAAAAACAACTTTTTAAATAAAAATGATTTATAGTGATAAATTATATTATTTAGTGGTTTTAAAGTATAATTAGAATATATTTTTACAATTTTATCAAATGGTGTTCATTATAATTAATTTCACTTTGAAATTGGACATAAACAATTGTCAATCTTTTGATATATATCGTTTCTTAAAAACATGCTATTTGTTGTGACAGGGGGAATTAATTATAAAATTAATTAATGAAACGTATATGTCTGGAATTTTTTAAAATAGACATCATTTTTGAATTTGGAATATCAATTATAGCTTAGGGTGAAATTTTGGCATTGTTCTGAAAAACTTCAATTTTTGATGAATAGTGAAACCACTAAGTGGTAGTTAAAAAACTGAATTTTTCATAAAACTTAACTTTACCACTTATGTGATTGGAATTTAAAAAATCCAAGAGACACAGTTAATATCATGTAGTGAAATGTGGTTCAATGAGATGAAAATAATTTTTGGTGAATAGTAACTTTTTACTTTTATTTACCACGATTAAAAGTAAATAGGGTAATTAAGGGTGAAAATGATATTAATATTACCCTAACACATGTCCTAATTCTATTTTACAAATGTACCTCGACCAAAAACAACTTTAGGAATAAAATATTATCATTTAGATCCACTTGGATTAGATTAGGACATTTATTATTATTTAATACAAAGAAGAGTTAAAAGAGTTAAAATCAAAGTTTATTTACTAAAGAATTTTTAATATAGGTTTATACATAAGATAAATTCGATTTTAAATATTGATTAGAAATATAAAAAGATTTCATAGATAATTATATTTTATTTATAATTTTTAGACATTATATAATTTAATTTATTTATGACACAATGATGATGCGGTAATTACCATAATAGTGAACAATTAAAATAATTGATATTATAAATACCCAAATAAATATAATTTCAGAATTTTTATGAATTATAATAATTTTATAGGTTAATATGAAATGTTAGTATTTACATAATTAACTTTTTTCTAAGTAATAATTCTGTTAAGATTTTCAAAAAAATCAGTTACTGAATAGTGTCAAAATTGACAAAAAAGAGTTTTTAAAACAAATATTATATTATTAATTGATATTAAATTCCTAAAAATCTAAGGTTCGTCTAAGAGACTTATATCCTGATAGGTGTATCATTAATGGACCACTTGGGGTCTCTTGGATGTATATAGTAAGTTCATTAACTATATAATATAAAAATACAAAGTGGCATGGTAAATGTCCAACTAATTCACTAAGAGTTAAAACTAAAAGATAAGGTTAATATAATGACCCAAACCTATCTAAATTATATTGGTTGAGTGGTTTTCTACCCATACCCACCTTAACCTTTAAATAATCCACTTTGGAGCCATTAGAAACCGAATATTATTTTATTATAAATTAATATTTCTAGCTTTTCTAAAGGTGCCCCTCACCCCTCTTATAAAAGGGCGCTCCCCCTTATCATTAATTCACACCTTCAAAGCCTTTTGGTTCGGCCAAACCCTACCCAAATACTCTCTCAAATTCACTCACTACATCCTATATGCCTTAGTTTGATCATAAATCCAACCTAAAAATCCCTTTTGATCAAATCAAAAGGAAGAACCTGAAGAAGAGGTAATGTTTTCACCACCCTTTTTCAAATTCATTTCTTCTTCAACTTCTTATTTCTTTGTTATTACCATTATAAAATAATGAATCCAGTATCTTCTATATACTGTAATATTATTATAAATATTGTACAACCATATTTAGTATTCTATCCATCCTTTTAATGACATGTCACCATGCGTGCGTACGTACGGCTTACCGTCTCTACGTCGTGGTGTAATTGTTATTCAATATATTATTATTTGGATGGGTATAATAATTATTTGTAATTCATATAAATAATAAATATAACATGATAATGATTCTTTATATATGATATACCATCCAATTATATATTATTTTAATATCAAAAGAATGATATTGTCGCTCGTGCGTACGTACGGACTACCGTCTCCACGAACACGATGAGATTCATTCTCCATCGTATCCATTCAAGTATAATTATCATTTGATGATTAATAATAGTATTTAAGGACTTGATATGATTCTAGATATGAATAAGATACAACATATCCATAACAAACACGGCTTATGTAACAAAACATATAAAAGTAAATGAGTAAGTTTACACCTGAAACGACGATAATTCTAAGATATTATTAACAAAGAAATGTTAAAAGATCATATATGATATCATATTGATGTATGTGATTCTTGTATAATTTAATAACAATTATTTCACCATTATACAGGAGGATAACCTACCCTCAACCAAGGAAAAGTACAAGGTAAGGGTTTATTTCGCAATCTCTTCATTATCTGAGGTTGTTTATACGTAATAACCTACTGGGAATTCTTTATCATCAACATACATGTTTCTTAAAAATGTATTTCAAAACATTTTTACTATTTAATAGAATATGGGTTAAAGTCATTTATACCCTTGTTTGAATTTTTATAAGAGGTTTATAAAGGAATCTTTCCATCGTTTTCCAAACAAGGTGCTTTTTAACTGTTTCGACGGAATTAAGGTTAGAATGTTTTTTTTTAACTTATAGGTCGGGTACGGCTATTTTCCACTGTTATAAAATCGTTGAAGCTTCCCATACAAGCTTATAAGAATATTTTCAAAGAAAAATTTTTATTTTATATGACTCTTAAATGATTTCGAAATAAAAAGAGATATTTCTCTAAAAAGAGTTTTGATTTCATCTATGTCAACATCCATTGATGGATTTTAAGCTTATTTGAAGCTGATTTATTATGAAACAAAATGTCCATATTGTATTGAAGGTTTTGTGATATGTTTGACTATGGATATGTAATTTTTATACCCTTCATGGTTTATGGTGAAATTATTGACATTTCGTATGCTAGTTTTAATACGAATGTTTATGTTATGTTTAAACCTTTTCATATGGGAATGCATTGGACTTAATATGTGACGAGTGGAGCCCGTTATAGCTCCTCGATGCATCGGTAGGTATCATGAGACAAACTAGTGTCTTGGAACAAGGCCTTGACAAAATATTATTTTTAGTCTTGGCACGAGGCCTTGGCTATGTGGTTATGATAGTCTAGCATTATGCATTCCATCATTATGAAAGTGGTTATTGATATTGCATGTGATTATTCAATTAGTAGAATATCCATGTGAATAAGTAAATGGCATTATTTCATTTTATTTTTTCCATACTATGTTGAAGTTCAAGTTTAAAAGGCTTTTGTTTTAGTTATACATTACCTTAAATGTTTATTCTTATTTATGAAAGTTTCCGCTATATTGTTATCCTTACTGGGCATTTGAGCTCACCCCTTTTCTATGTTTTATTTTTCCCCGGATGTGAAGAAGTAAATTATGAATGACCTACAGGGATAGTATGAGGGGATAAGAGTGTGGAATATGGACACTATGTTGTTGTAGTTTTCATTTTTATGATGTAATGTAAAACTTTATGAATATATCTAGTGCTTCCAAGGCTACTAAACCAATTGGTCTTTCGATATTTGATCTTTCTTGTGATCATGCCAATGTTATGTAATAATGCACTGACTCTGGGTAACTAGGGTTGGGGCGTTACAGTTGGTATGAGAGGAAGTTTAGTACAAACCTTGGAATCTAGATTTAGATAAACTCTAATTCGAGCACATAGACCTAAGATGGACTTTGAGGATTAGTATAGAAGAACTTCCTAGAATTTTGGTATTGTATAGATTTTGGGAGTTTTCCGAGAAATAAATCCATGTCTGGATACGAGTAGGTAGAGGCGGCTCTGGCACAGATGTACCTAGAGGTAAAACCCGAAAACACCGCTTTGAGCTAGACTTGAACGGGAACTGGTGCATGACAACGGGCCTTGCTGCACTCTTGGTTACGACACTCCCATGGGATATGCTTAGGATAACTCTCATTTTCTTTACAAATCATTATGAAGGGTTTATGAGTATATACTTCCTCAAAGAAAACATTTTTATGATTATGGATTATATCCATAAATAGTTTAATTTATGTTAAGTGTTTTATAAGTATGGGATTATGTATTTTGATTCATAAACTGATCTAGTTTACGCCATTGTTTAGAAATGGTTCCTAGTGGAAGAAATGGAAGCAGTATCAATGCACGCACTCCATGTAGGGATTTCCCTCCTACTCAAGATAATTATAGTGGAGCTGGTGATGAAACTAGTGTCGATCATCTAATCACCATATTGGTACAACTCACTCAGGTTATGAATAATAACCTTTCCCGTATGGAGCACCCTGATCAGCAGCGTGGAGGATCAATGTTAGATCGATTCATGAGGAAACAACCACCAATGTTCAATGGGAGTACAAATCCCTTAGTAGCTGAGAAATGGATAAATTCCCTAGAGAAAATATTTCTGGCTTTGGGGAGTAGTGAAAGGGAAAAAGTTATCATGGTAGTTTACCGCCTCACTGGAGATGCTGATCAATGGTGGTCATTGATTCAAATCATTAAGGACGGTGATAAAGTATCAAATAAGGAATGGAGGGAGTTCAAAGATCTATTTTTAGAAAAATACTTTCCTCGCGACCATCGAGGAGATATGGAAAGGCAATTTCTGAGTCTGAGACAAAAGGAGGATGAGAATGTCACAAAGTATGAGGTTAACTTTACAAGGATAGCAAGGTATGATAGAGATTATATACGTAACCCAAGAAGTAAGATTGATCATTTCTTTGATGGGTTAAAACCATTTCTTCGTCGAGCATTAGTCTCAGAATCCTTTTCATCATACGAGGACATTGTCTCATGTGCTATCAAGACCGAAAAGGAATTCTCTAAGTCTTATGACTTTAAAACAAAGCAAGAGAAGAAGAGATCTATTGATCAATCTGGGAATTGAAATAAGGGGAATAAGGGAAAGGTTGAATATCCATCCTGTGGTAAATGTGGGATGAAACACCCCGGTACTTTCTTGAAGGGAATGGGTGTCTATTACAAGTGTGGTGAAAGAGGCCACCAAGCTCGTGATTGCAAAGGGAAGAAGGAAGCTACCAATGTTCAATGCTACAATTGTCGGGAGATGGGACATTATGCAAATGAATTTCCTAAGCGGCAGGGGAACTTACCTCAGAAAAGGCCAAGGGATCAAGGCCAAGTTTATGCTATCACTACTGCTGAGGTAGAATCTCTGAAAGACGTGCCGACAGGTAATTTAATGGTTTCCTCAAGTTTAGAAAATGCATTATTTGATTCTGGATCATCGCATTGTTTCATATCTTCCTAGTTTTCTAAGAAAATTAGATATTTCAAATTTGATTTAACAAGGGAGTTGTTAGTTAATACTCCTAAGGGAAGTATCATTGCAACAAAGTTTTGTGAATCAGTACCCATTAGAGCACATAAATATTCTTTATCTGCTAATATCATTGCCATACCTATGATTGAGTTTGATATAATCCTCGGTATGGATTGACTTTCAGAATATGATGTGAAGATTTATTGTAAGAAGAAAGAGGTTACGATTTTTGATGATGATGATAAGGAACACCTTATCTTTAGAGAAGAATCGTCACCACCTAATTCTTACCTAGATCCACCCCCAGTAGCTCAACTAAATTCAATTATTGGGGAGGAAGAGAAAGAAATGACTATGGGTGAGGAATGGAAAGTTCAAATAGAGGATGTACCTATTGTGAAATAATATATAGATGTGTTTCCAGAAGATTTTCCTAGACATCCTCTAGAATGAGAAGTTGAGTTTTCTATTGATTTAATTCCTGGATCAAGGCCTATATTGAAGACCCCTTATATAATGGCCACTGTAGAATTAGTCGAACTAAAGAAACAACTAGAGGAATTGAGTAATAAAGGATTTATTCTCCCTAGTGTTTCTCCATGGGGAGCCCATGTTCCCTTTGTTAAAAAGAACGATGGATCTATGAGGTTATGTATCGACTACAGGGAGATCAATGCTATAACAATAAAGAACAAGTATCCCCTACCTCACATTGATGATTTATTTGACCAACTGCATGGAGCTCAATACTTTTCAAAGATTGACCTTCGATCTTGATACCATCAGTTGTGTGTAAATAAGGAAGACATTCCGAAGACAACATTTCGAATCAGGTACGGGCATTACGAGTTTACAGTAATGCCTTTTGGATTGACTAATGCACCCTCTGTATTCATGGATATGATTAATAGAGTTTTCAATGAATATCTTGATGAATTTGTGGTGGTATTTATTGATGACATCTTGGTATACTCCAAAAGCTACGAAGATCATGAAAATAACTTGTGCATTATCCTGAACACTCTGAGAAGACATGAATTATATGGGAAGTTTAGCATGTGTGAATTCTGGCTTCAGGAGATTTCTTTTCTTGGCCATATTGTCTCTAAAGATGGAATCTCTATTGATCCTTCTAAGACCAAGGCAATCCAATAATGGCCAGCACCGACGAGTATAACTGAGGTACATAGTTTTATTGGTTTAGCAGGTTATTATCGACGTTTCATCCAAAATTTTGCCCGGTTGGCTAACCCATTAACAAAGCTCACACGTAAATGGGTTAAATTTGTTTGGACAAAAGAGTGTGAAGAATGTTTCTAAGAACTGAAGAGAAGATTAGTCAATGCTCCTATATCTACTCTACCATCAGAGAATGATGGGTTCGTTATTTATAGTGATGCATCGAAGAAAGGACTTGGTTGTGTCCTTATGCAGAATGATAGGGTTATTTCCTATGCATCATGACAGTTGAAAATTCATGAACAAAACTATCCTACTCATGATCTTGAGTTAGAAGCTATGATATTTTCTTTGAATATATGGAGGCGCTACCTCTATGGTGAAAATGTGAGATTTATATTGATCACAATATTTTGAAGTATATTTTCTCACAAAAAGAACTCAACATGAGGCAAAGGAGATGGCTTGAATTACTCAAGGATTGTGATTGTACGATACACTACCACCCATGGAAATCAAACATGGTGGCAGATGCTTTGAGTAGAAAAGATCATGGAGTTTTGAACAATATGAGAATTTAAAGGGATCCAATTTACATTGATCTAGTAAAGATGGACATGGGAATAACCAAGGAAGTTGAAACATCAATGCTTTTTCAAATGGTAACCAAACCATCTTTACTAGAAAGGATTAACAGTTCTCAGACCGATGATAAAGAATTTCAAAAGAAGATTAAAGGTGTGAATGATGGGAGATTGATAGACTTTGTGTATGAAGATGGAATTTTGAAATTCAGGAAGAGTCTTTGTGTTCTAGATATACCTGATCTAAAAAGGGAATTGTTGGATGATGCTCATAGATCCAATTTCTCTATACACCCTGGGAGCACCAAAATGTATAGAGACTTGAAGGAACATTTTTGGTGGGACAACATGAAGAGGGAGATTTCTGATTTTGTATCAAGATGTATGGTTTTTCAAGAAGTGAAAGCTGGAAGGCAATAGCCTGGAGGAGTCACGCAACCTCTTCCCATACTAGAGTGGAAATGGGACAATTTTACGATGGAATTTGTCATGGGGCTACCAAATACTCCTAGAAGGAAAGGTGAAATATGGGTTATTGTTGATCGTCTTACCAAGTCAGCACATTTTCTTACTATAAGAGAAGATCTACCACTGGAACATCTAGCAAGACTATATATTGATGAAGTTGTGAGACTTCATGGAGAACCCCTATCGATTGTTTCTGATCGTGATCCCCGTTTTACTTCATGATTCTCGAAAAGTCTTCAGAAATCCTTTGATGCGGAACTTCATTTGAGCACTGCCTACCACCATCAGACAGAAGGACAATCAGAACGGACTATTCAAACCTTAGAAGACATGTTGAGATCTTGCTCACTTGACTTTCAGGGTATGTGGGATCAATATTTACCTCTGGTAGAATTTTCCTATAACAATATCTTCCATTCAAGTATTCAGATGGAACCATATGAAGCGTTATACGGAAAGTGATGTCGCACACCAACCTGTTGGGATGACGTTGGTGAAAGAGAACTTGTAGGTCCAGAACTGGTGGAGGAAACAATGGAAAAGGTGAAGGTAATCCAAAATCACATCAAAGCAGCTAAAAGTAGGCAGAAGAGCTATAATCGAAGGAAGGATTTGGAATTTCAAGTCAGTGATCATGTTTTCCTGAAGGTATCTCCATGGATGGGAGTCATACATTTTGGTAAGAAAGGTAAATTGAGTCCCAGGTACATTGGACCTTTCGAAATTCTAGAACGAATTGGGGTTGTATCTTACCGATTGGAAATGCCACCAAGTCTATCCAAAGTTCATGATGTGTTCCACGTATCTCTGTTGAGGAAATACTTGCCTGACTCAATGCATGTACTCACCTATGAGGAATTAGAACTGGAACCCGATCTGTCTTATTGCGAAGAGCCCGTCAAGATTCTTTATACGAGATAACAAGTACCGAGAAACCGGACGACGCGTCTGGTAAAAGTATTGTGGAGAAACCGTAAGATGGAAGAGGCAACGTGGGAACCCGAGGAACTTATTATGAAGAACCACCCGAGTCTTTTCATGCGGTAGTATTCTAGAAATTTCGAGGACGAAATTATTTGAAGGAGGGGACAATGTAACACCCCAAGCTTCTACGGTACATTTCTCTTTGAATAATGTGATCGCGTGTGTTGTACGTAACATCGAGTTCTAACACACCACAACCAATCAAACTGGCCGTTATGAATAGTAATACCTAATTTTTGAAATTATATATATTTTATATTTCAAAATGGACTTCATTTTTGGATTCAGAATATCGAAATTATCCTCAGTTGAATTTTTGGTATTTTTCTGAGAACTTCCAATTTTTATGAATAGTGAAAAATACTTAAAACAACTTCTTTAATAAAAATGATATATAGTGATAAATTATATTATTGAGTGGTTTTAAAGTATAATTAGAATATATTTTTACCATTTTATCCAATGTTGTTCATTAGAATTAATTTTACTTTGAAATTGGACATAAACAATTGTCAATCTTTTGATATATATCGTTTCTTAAAAACACGCTATTTGTTGTGACAGCAGGAATTAATTATAAAATTCATTAATGAAACTTATATGTTTGGAATTTTTTAAAATAGACATCATTTTTGAATTCAGAATATCAATTATAGCTTAGGGTGAAATTTTGGCATTGTTCTGAAAAACTTCAATTTTTTATGAATAGTGAAACCACTAAGTGGTAGTTAAAAAACTGAATTTTTCATAAAACATAATTTTACCACTTCTGTGAGTGGAATTTCAAAAATCTAAGAGACACGGTTAATATAAAGTAGTAAAATGTGGTTCAATGAGATGAAAATAATTTTTTGGTGAATAGTACCTTTTTACTTTTATTTACCACGGTTAAAAGTAAATAGGGTAATTAAGGGTAAAAATGATATTAATATTACCCTAACACATGTCCTAATTTTATTGGACAAGTTTATCTCGACCAAAAACAACATTAGGAATAAAATATTATCATTTAGGTCCACTTGGATTAGATTAGGACATTTATTATTATTTAATTAAAAGAAGAGTAAAAAGAGTTGAAATCAAATTTTATTTACTAAAATATTTTTATAATAGAGATATACATAAGATAAATTCGATTTTAAATATTCATTAGAAAGATAAAACTATTTCCTACAGAATAATATTTTATTTATAATTTTTAGACATTAAATAATTTAATTTATTTTGGACACAATGATGATACAGTAATTACCATAATAGTGAGAAATTAAAATAATTGATATTATAAATACCCAAATAAAAATAATTTGAGACTTTTTATGAATTAAACTAATTTTCAAGGTTAATAAAACATGTTAGGATTAACTTAACTAACTTTTTTAGAAGTAATAATTCTGTTCTTATTTTTAAAAAAATCAATTATTGAATAGTGTCAAAATTGACATAAAAGAGTTTTTAAAACAAATTTTATATTATTAATTGATATTAAATTCCTAAAAATATAAGTTTCGGCCAAGAGACTTATATCATGATAGTTGTATCATTAATGGACCACTTGGGGGTCTCTTGTATGTATATAGTAAGAATATTAACTATATAATATAAAAATACAAAGTGACATGGTAAATGTCAAACTAATTCACTAAGAGTTAAAACTAAAAGATAAGGTTAATATAATGACCCAAACCTCTCTAAATTCTATTGGTTGAGTGTTTTTCGACCCATCCCCACCTTAACCTTTAAATAATACACTTTGGAGCCATTATAAACCGAATATTAGTTTTATTATAAATTAATATTTCTAGCTTTCCCAAAGGTGCCCCTCACCCCTCTTATAAAAGGGCACTCACCCTTCTCATTAATTCACACCTTCAAAGCCTTTTGGTTCGGCCAAACCCCGCCCAAATACTCTCTAAACTTCCCTAACTACAACCTCGAGGCCTTAGTTTGATCAGAAAGTCAACCTAAAGAGCCCTTTTGATCAAATCAAAAGGAAGAACCCGAAGAAAATGTAATGTTTTCACCACCCTTTTTCAAATTCATTTCTTCTTCAACTTCTTATTTCTTTGTTATTCCCATTATAAAATAATGAAACCAGTATCTACTATATACTGTAATATTATTATAAATATGGTACAACCATATTCAGTATTCTATCCATCCTTTGAATGACATGTCACCATACGTGCGTACGTACGACTTACCGTCTCCACGTCATGGTGTAATTGTTATTCAACATATTATTATTTGAATGGGTATAATAAGGATTTGTAATTCATGTAAATAATAAATATAACATTATAATGATTCTGTATATATGATATACCATCCAATTATATATTATTTTAATATCAAAAGAATGATATTGTCACTCGTGCGTACGTACGGACTACCGTCTCCACGAACGCGATGATATTCATTCTCCATTGTATCCATTCAAGTATAATTATCATTTGATGATTAATAATAGTATTTAAGGACTTTATATCATTATAGATATGAATAAGATACAATCTATCCATAACAAACACAGCTTATGTAACAAAACATATAAAAGTAAACGAGTTAGTTAACACTCGAAATGACGATAATTCTAAGATATTATTAACAAACAATGTTAAAAGATCATATATGATATCATATTAATGTATATGATTCTTGTATAATTTAATAACAATTATTTCACCATTATACAGTAGTTTATCCTACCCTCAACCAATTAAAATTATAAGGTAAGGGTTTATTTCGCAATCTCTTCATTATCTGAGGTTGTTTATACATAATAATCTACTAGGACTTCTTTATCATCCACATCCATGTTTCTTTAAAATGTATTTCAATTTTTTTAAATATTTAATAGAATATGGGTTAAAGTCATTTATACCCTTTTTTGACTTTTTATAATAGGTTTAAAAAGGAATCTTTCCATTGTTTTCCAGACAAGGTGATTTTTAACCTTTTTGACAGAATTAAGGTAAGAATGTTTTTTTAACTTATACGGAGGGTACAACTATTTTCCGCCACTATAAAATCATCGAAGCTTCCCTTACAAGCTTATAAGAATATTTTCAAAGAAATTTTTTATTTTATATGACTCTTAAAAGATTTCAAAATAAAAAGAGATATTTCTCTAAAAAGAGTTTGGATTTCATCTATGTCAACATCCTTTGATGGATTTTAAGCTTATTTGAAGTTGATTTGTTATGAAAAAAAACTTTCATATTGTATTGAAGGTTTTGTGATATGTTTGACTATGGATATGTTATTCTTATACCCTTCATGGTTTATGGTGAAAGTATTGACATTTTGTATGCTAGTTTTAATACGAATGGTTATGTTATGTTTAAACCTTTTCATATGGTAAAGCATTGGACTTAATATGTGACGGGTGGAGCCCGCTATAGCTCCTCGATGCATCGGTAGGTCTCATGAGACAAACTAGAGTTTTGGAACAACGCCTTGATAAAATCTTATTTGTAGTCTTGGGACGAGGCCTTGGCTATGTGGTTATGATAGTCTGGCATTATGCATTCCATCATTATGAAAGTGGTTATTGATATTGCATGTGATTATTCGATTAGTAGAATATCCATGTGAATAAGTAAATGACATTATTTCATTTTATTTTTTCCATACTATGTTGAAGTTCAAGTTTAAAAGGCTTTTGTTTTAGTTATACATTGCCTTAAATGTTTATTCTTATTTATGAAAGTTTCCACTATATTGTTATCCTTACTGGGCATTTGAGATCACCCCTTTTCTATGTTTTATTTTTCCCAGGATGTGAAGAAGTAAATTATGAATGACATGCAGGGATAGTATGAGTGGATAAGAGTGTAGAATATGGACACTATGCTGTTATAGTTTTCATTTTTATGATGTAATGTAAAACTTTATGAATATATCTAGTGTTTCCAAGGCTACTAAACCAATCGGTCTTTCGAGATTTGATCTTTCATGTGATCATGCCAATGTTATGTAATAATGCACCGACTCTGGGTAACTGGGGTCGGGACATTACATATTTGGGGAATTTATATTTTTTTTATCGATTTTGGGGTAGGTAAATCATGGAACTTTGTTTCATTTTGGATTGTCCTCTCATATATTTTTTGGTGTAAAGGATTCCTAGTGGAATGGATCCCCATAGGGGGGGATTTATGTGGTTCTTCTAGTCTAGGGTCATCCAGTCATGGAGTTGGGCTACGGTTTGGTCCTCTACTATAACCTTATAATTTACCTATGTGGTGGTTCCCTTGTCTCATGGTCTCATTCCCTATTTTATAGGATCCATAGAATGGACTACACTATATTTCTCAAACATTGATTTGATCAACCCCATTGTGGTGTTTTCTTCTTCCTTATACTGTAGAATCTAATCTACATCATTATGTTGATTTGTATTAAATGGTATTGCATCTTGGTATTCTAATTTCAATTTTTCTTATATATTCCCTAACACCATATAACCCCATAATTATTCCACCCTTTTTCTCAGTTCATGGGAAATTTATGTTCATCCTTTAGAGGTATTTTAACCCAATTTGAGTGGTTTTTATCCTCAAACTTGATGTATTTGTTTTTGGAAACCATATGTGAGTTCCCTCTCTTTCCTACCCTATATATATTAAACTTACATAATATATTATTGACGGTTATTCAAGAATTATAACATGGAAACAAAATAGAAATGAAATATGGAGTACAAATTTATGTGATTGTTTCATGATTCCTTGTGTTGGTCATTTTTTAGTAGGTTGTTTTTTCCTATTTCTACATTCTCTATAATGAAAAGGATTTCAGGTTCCTAAATAAATCTATTATGATTTGTAATGAAAACTCATTTTTAATCTCTTATGAAAAATATAGTTTTTTTTTATCTTGAAATCTTGGGTTGTAGTTGATTCCCACAACATGTTTGATAAAATTATTTAATGGGTTCCCTTAAAACAAATGATGGATTTTGGGCAAGGAAACTTTGAAAAATCTTAGTTGCGGTGTGTGTTAATTTTTTCATTGTATGAGGCCTTTTTCGTACTAACATTTTTCTTACTTCCAAACTAGAGGAATGGGAAGGAATATCACGAAGTGATGGATTATTGTGGCATGGGTCACCATTCATAAGTATAGGGACTTGAATTTGGATTTCATGGGTTTGTGTGTGTGTGTGTGAAATAGAAATGTAGTCACCATGTAGGTTTAAAATATTTTTTAATATGGTATATTAAAACTATACTTTTTATAAACTACTCTGGAAAGATTCATTCTATTTTATATAAAATCTGTAAAACTATTTTAATTTCTTTGGTATTTTTTACAACTATTTTATAAAACTAATTGTTGGACCTATTATTTTTTTAGTGGAATGTAGGAAAATTATTTTAGGGTTTTCCTACTTTTTACTACTACTCATCCCCTATATATTAACATTAGTGCATATGAGGAAAATATATTCAATAATATAGTAAAAGGGAAGATTTCAAATTTTACTAGTGGTGTTGCATGATGTAACAATTTTGGAGATTAGAGGTGGAGTTTGGGTGCTGGTATTGTTTTCTGTGTCTAGAGAAGTGCCACCTTAGTGACTTAGTCTTTATTTATTTTGTTTTCTTATTTATTATAATTCTTTGTAAATATATATTTTTTTGATTATTTTTTTTATTATACTTTTGGTTATTTGGTTCACCCATGGATCGTTTACATAGTTTTATTTAGATTATTATTTGTATTTTTGGGATTGATATGTGTGTCTGTATGTGTGTATAAAAAGGGTAATAAGTTCACATATTTATTATTAATACTTTTTCATTTATTTACATCCCTTGGTTTCATGGGAATGTTATTGAAGTTTAGTGACACATCACCTCTTTCCAAACTAATGGTTAGGATGAGGATGTTACAAATGGTGTCAGTTTGGTTGATTGATCATTCAATATGGTAATAAGGAGATAGGATAGGTTGGCACATGAAATTCACAACATAAAAATATGTATCTAACCTATCATGATTTAATTCAAGTAAACATAGTGGTCTAGGTACAAAAAGTGTTCTAAAACACTTTTATGGGTGTTATCACCTCATTATTATGGGTTTAGACGATGAGAGTAGAGTATCATGCATTAAAAATATACTTCCCACAAGGAAAAAATTATCACATGATTATTTGATTTTGGTTCTGTGTTATATTGATTTTGGGTAGATCTAAAATGATATATGATATAACTCTGAATTAGGAAGTTGTAAAATAAATAACTATTAATTGATGTTATGTTTATAGATCAGAAATGCCACTAATGAGGAGAATGAAAAACTAGAAAAAAGTTAAAATAGAAAATGTGGTTCTACCTAAACCACAAGTATACTAGAATGTAGTTTATAATAGTATTCAAAAATTATAAGCTATAAACAAGGTACATCGTGATGATTAACCTCATCATGTAAATCAATCATAAAATTTCTAAAGCATAATTCAATCATATTTAAAGGATATTCAAGACCCTAATAGGTATAAGGAAGGATGGGTATGGTAAAAATTATATTCGAAATCCTAGAAAATCTAGTTTTGAAAACAATTTAAGCTATAAATGTACATTATTGAACAATTTGGGAAAAAATTGTGGGACTTGACTATTTAATTAAAGCTGCATTAGGGTCTTAAGTGGGAGGGGCAGGAGGAGTTATTTAATTAAACAAAATTATCTACACACTTTCTATCTAGAAAAGATAGTATTCATCTTCTAGCTAAAATTAGGAATCATTTCTATGGCTGATTATATTTCCAAGTTCATGCACCTGGTTCTCTTTTCACTGGATATAGAAGTTAGTGAAAGTATGAATGTAAAAATAGTCAAGGTATTTCTATGACATGATATTCTCTCTAAATAAGTCAAGGTATAAATAACATTTTATACAGAGAAAGTGAATCATTTTTTGGTGAAAGAGATACCTTATTGAGAATACATGTTTAGAGGACACATTTATCTATATGAGTGTAGTAGGGAACTTCAGTACCTGGAATAAAAAAAAATAGATTTATTCCCAAGGTAGTAGGTAAGAGGATAATTAGTCTATGGGATGAGTATCCTATTCCCCACATAGTAATAATGTATCTGATTTTTTTATTGTGAATCACTATATTGTAAGAAGATAGATTTTACAACACCAACATAATATGTTCATAACTATGGTAAATAAGAAATATCAAGAAATATTACCTTATCCCCATCAAGTCAATATGAGAATATGGCTCAAACAAGTATCTTGTATCCCATGCCCAATTGGGATAATATCATTAGCATGGTTCTCTCCCCCAGAACTAGGTTAACCGGGATGACTCCATGAACGATTATCCACAAAACTCCACAATAAGGGAACATGGAATATTCTAGGGGAGTTTATTGATAGTTACATGGAGTAGAGCATGCTATTTTGAAAATGAAACCTGATCTCTTGATGGGGTGATGTTCCATTCTTCTGAACTCGTCCATTATTAATGTCATTTTTATAATAGTGTATCACATTCTCTTATTTCTTTTTTTTTGTGGTTAAATAAATGGTATTACAAATGAAAATGATTCCTCTTGTGAAGTTCATCAAGACACCTCTCAGTCAAAGAGAATGAAGAGGATTCTACTGGCCAACTTATACAATTACAATTGATGTTATATAATTATCCTTGAATTCTACTTTCTTATGTATGGATATTTTCAATTTAATATTTGGAATATAATTTTTTGTGTAATTTAAATCCCATATTATTAATATTATTGATAAGTAACTTTCAAATCCCTAGATGGAATTATTCATTTATTCTAATGGGATTGTGAAATGAATATAGGAAGAGAAGGAACTTTAGTTGTAGTAGATGGATCCATTTCAAGTTATATTTTTCTTCTACATATGAAAATATATATAGTAGTCTTCCGATAATTTTTTAATGATACTCAGATGTATTTCAAAATGATTTCTCTGGGCCACCTCAGAATAGGAAATCAAATTTTCTATTGATATAATTTTTAGAATAAGACCAATTTTATGTATGTCACATAGAGTTGATCTAATATAGTTATCATAATTAAAGGTCTATATAGAAGAATTATAGATCAAGGGATTCATTATAACAAGTACACCACCTTTAGATACTCTATCTCTTTTCATAAATAAGGTGGATGGTTTTCTTTGATTTTTGTTGACAATCATAAAGTGAATCAATTAACTATCAAGAATCATTACCCTATTACTAAAATTGAAGATATGTTTGAGAAATTTATGGGAATCAAGTGGTTATCTAATATTTATCTACGATGAGGATATCATCATAATTGATTTCCAAAAGTGGATATTCAATAGAAATCATTTCAAATTTGATACAAACATTACAAATTCATTTCTATTCCCTAGGTTCTGAAAAATGATCCTTATATTTTCATGTCCTTGACAATATTCATCTTTCAAAAGTATCTTGATTAATTTTTTGTGGTATTTTTTTATGATATCCTTTTTACTCATGAAGTAAAAAATGATCATTATGAGAATTTTGAGATTTTTTTAGAACATTGTGTAATCATTTACTTTAAGAAACATTTTTAGAGAATGATATTTGGATACAATAATTTTGTTTCCTTATGAATTTAATTTTTAAAAATTAATATAATTTGACCTTGGGAAGATCTATGTAGTTATTTTTAGTAGCCAATAAATAATTTCTTTTAGATATATAGTTTTATGAGATTATATATCTATTATCATTTCCTCATCTGAGATTTCACTGGGTTTTCATCTCCTATGACTACATTAATGTGAAATGTAATTTTATTCTAGTAGACTAAATATTTTATGAGGTAATTTTTGGATATCAAATCTCAACTAACTTTATCACATATCATTACATTACCAGAACCATTTCAATGAAATGTGAAATTTTGTGATTCTTCTTGATTGGGAACTAGTTTTTTTCTTATGTAGGGATATCATGTTTTTGATTAACTCTTGAGGAAAATTAAAGAAAAATTAAAAGAATTTTACAATTCATGACATGGAATTAGTTGTTGTGTTCCATTTCTTACAAACAAGGTGGCACTATCTCTTTGGGGAAAAGTTCATGATTTTCTATGTTTATAAAATATTGACTTATATATTCCCAAATAAAGTCTTAAACATGAGGAAACAATGTTGGATAGAGTATCCCATGTTGTTTTACATTATATTTTTATATACATAATGGAAAGAGAACTTCATGTATGACACTTTAATTCATAAATATTATAATGAAGTGTCCAAATAATCTCATGACCAATGGTTGTTGATGAATTTTATTAATTATATGAATCTTGAAAATTTTGAATAGAATAAAAATACAGTTTTTATCTCATTCACTCTTGTTCTTAAGCATATAGATTTAATCAAAGAATATTAATGATTATATCCAGACAATATCACCATTAGGTAAAATATAAATGGTGGGGACACCATGGATGAGTGAGTAGAGGATGAACATTTAGTGATGCATTTCTAGAACTAAATTTTTTCCCTAGTCTTTTCAGCAATAGATCTTTTGTTGTATCACCATTTGAAATTTTTTATTCATCCAGGTACTCATAAAATTTATAAGTTAATGAAATATTATATCTAGTGGTCATGTATGAAAATAAATATTGGAACCATGTCATTAAATAAATCACTTTTAAATAAGTAAAGGCAAAGCATCAATGTACAGATTGTATACTAAAATATATTCCTATATGTGTTTGGAAATTGGAGAAAATTATCATGGGATTCATCACAGTTCAACCTCAGATACTTTATAAACAAGATTCATTTTAGGTAATTGGGGATCGAGTCACAAAATTGGAACAATTTATCCTAATTAGAGAGTCTAATATGAAGATTTTGGAAATCTATATATATGTGAATTAAGTAATTTTCATTTAGTGTTGCACTCTGTTGTATCTAATTGAGATAATAATTTTACATTAAAGTTTAGTTGTCCTTACAATAGGATCTTGGAACACGGTTGACTATGAGAATTTAATATCATCATCAAATGGATGGGCCGTCAAAATGATTATCTCATATGTAAGAATAAATGTTTAAAGATTGTGTCATGCACTTTTGGGGATCATGGGAAGATTATTTTCCATTTGTGGGGTTCTCTTATAATAACAGTTATCATTTTAGGACAAATGTGGCTTTATTTGAGGCGTTGCATGGCTCTCATTTCTATTTTCCACTTTATTGTCCAAAATAAGAGAAACATTTATAATTAGAACTATTATAATTGAAGATACTACATAAAAATTTATATAATTGGGAAGTGGATGAATAAATTTTAGAGCTGATAGAAATCATATGTAAATCATAATCATCGCCCATTAGATTTTGATATAGGTAACTGGTTTCTAAGATAGTGTCACTATGATTAATTCATCACCATTTGAGAAAGAAAGTAAAACTAGATCCTTGAAATGTGAAACCATTTTATATTTAGGAATTATTTATAAATGTTTTATATGTATTAGATTTACCACTAAAATTCAGTGTTTTCTATAACATTTCCTAACTCTTTTAACTGAACAGGTACCGTCCGGATCCGAGTCATGTGATTTTGGGTCATGTTATTCTTGATCATGATGAAATGTTTATTCATGAACCAATTTGGACATCAGATAGATCAAGAAATACTTTACGATGAATAATTATTTATTTGGTAAATTTTTATTTAAACATTTTTAGATTCAATAAGAGGCTTGGGAATGAGTGTAATTTATGCTGGAGAACTGTCCAGAACTCTTAAAAGACAATTCCAATATTAGGATTTATTAGGGATGTAAATATAAATGGAGGGGAAAATGTAAAAACCTTGATTTTAGATAATACTATATTTTATTCCTTATTTTAAGTTATAAAATTGTAGAGCTAAGTCTCATGATATTTTTGGATGGTTTTAAGATATTTTTAAAGAATTTTTCCAGGTGATCTGTTTGAGTTTATGGATTTATAAACTCCTTATAGTGTGTTAGTGTTTGTTGCAGCATATAGGTGGTCATTATATCTTGAGTTGAAGCACTATAGTATGGTTTACCATGGTTCATTTTTAGGGACATTCTATGGTTATGTAAATTTCAGGGTAGTTGTGGCATAGCCCTTAAGTTGCATCATTGAAGACCCTTGAATATAATTTATATATCACGATGGATTCCCTATAGTTTAGAAACTCTGAGGGGGGATTTATATGGTTCTTCTATTTTATGGGTCGTTGGTCCATGGATATGGGCAATGGTGTAGCCTTCTTCTAAATCCTTTAAATTACATGAAATGGTGGTTCCCTTTTAGTGGTATATCTTTTCCTTATTTATAGGATCTACATAATGGACCGCACCTTATTTATCAATTGTTGTTTTGACCAACCCCATTATGGTGTGGTCTTCTTCTGTGCAATGTAGTATATTATCCTTCTCAACATATTGTGGTGTAATCGATGGTGTTTTGATATAGTCTTCTAATTTCTATTTTCCTTTAAATTCCTAACCACCCCTTAACCCCATATTTATACCACAATTTCTCTTGATTCATGGGTAATTCAGGTGAATCCTTTAGATATATTTCAACCCCATTTCAAATATATTGATCCATAGATTCAATAGAATTACTTTTTGAAATCATATATGAGTTCACTATCTTCCCTCAACTTCCAATCATTGACTTATGGAATCTTTTCTCAATTATTCTTCAAGCATTGGGTCTTGGAAACAAAAGTTAAATTAACAAAAAGAATTCAAATATGAAGAATCTTTTGTTTTTTCCCTATTTCCACTTTATCTTCAATGTGAATGTATTCATTTTCAGAAATAAATCTCTTTTTATTTTAAATGAAAAACTCATGTTGAATCTATTTTGAGAATTACACATTCTATGGAACTTGAAATCTTTAGTTTTGGGTGATTCCCATAAAATGTCTGATAAAATGATTTAATGGTTTCCCATAAAATAAAAATTTGTTTTGGGTGTAAAAAATGTAAAAACCCTGGTTTGGGTGTCTGTTTATATTTTCATTATATAAAGCCTTGTTGGTATGGACATTATGATTGGTAATATACCTGAGGAATGGTAAGGTATATCATCAAGTGAAGGCCTGGTGAAGGATGAGTCATCACTCGCTAGTATAAGGAATATCACTCATCATGCATATTTTTGTGTGTGTGAACTGGAACTATAAAATCCATGTAGAAATAAAAGAGCTGTTTCTATTGTTTACAAAACTATAATATTGATAAAATTATTAGATATGATTCCTTCTCTTTTATATTACATCGGTGAAACTGTTTTTACTACATTGTTTTTTTTAAACAATTTTATAAAATGTTTTGCTAACCCAATTCTTGTTTTAGTGTCATGTAGGAAAAGACGCATTGGGTTTTAATATTGTGTATGATTATTCACCTCCTTTATATGAAATTTGGTGTGTGTATATATGTTTTTTTCCATGATATAGGAAAGGGGAATATTTCATATTTCATATTTCACTGGTGGTGTTTCTTGATGTAGTTTTCATGGAGGTTGGAGATGGATCTTGGGAGTTGGTCATATTATGAGTGTTCAAAGTCGTTCCACCTTTGTTCTTGATTATTTATTTAATTTATACTCTGATTTTTTCTAGTGTATTTTTTTCTAATATTACCACTAGTAAAACAACTCATTTTATCATTTGTTATTTTTTTGTTTTAACATCACTTTTCAATATGACATAAATTTAATTGAGGTTGTAGGTTTCATTTTTTACATTAGATTATATAAAACAACATGAAAATCAAATTTTTTAATAGATAGTTATATTAATTGATGTAGAAAAGATCATCCAATAGAAATTTCATTGTCAATTATTATGATATTTGATGCAAAAAAAGCTCTTCCAAATTACCATTCGATGTTGGTTATTATAATAACCAATATCGAAAGCTACATTCTATGTCTATTATATTAATAAATAATTTGGAAAGTATTATTTTTTTCTCAAATTTCTAATTACATCATTTTATGAAGAAGGCCTCATGAAATAGAAAATTGATTAATGAATATGAAAATAAGAAAACTAAACTTAAAGCTTAGACTTAATTTTATTTAGAGTTGACATTTCCTTCGAATGTATATGTTGATTTTTTATAGCCACTTTATTTTTAGTAAATAACTCATGTAACAAAAATAACTTCAATTCGGATGGTATTTTATCTTTTAGACAAATAATATCATATGATTTCTTTATCTTCATAACTCAAATAGAGGTTTCATTCCTAAAAAATGAGAAAAAAAATTATAAATTGTAATAATTGATGAAACTAATCACAAGAAAGTTAAATGAATATATTAATAGGATAAATGCCATATTGAAATTCATGAATGAATAAATAGTCAAACAATGATTTAAGTCAAAGTGGATGTAGATCATAAATGAAGAAGGAGGAAGTCTCAAAAGTTATATTGGGTATGAATAATTTTTTCTCTTGGAATAAAAACATTTATGTGGTATTTTGAAAATAATAGGTACATTCCAAAAAAATTAAAATAGTTCCTCATGAAAAGGGATTTAATATCAGTTTTAACAAAACCAACATTAAAAAAATGTTTTTACATTTTTTTTAACTGATCAAAAAACCATTTCTTGGTGCGTTTCCATATTATTTTATCTACAATCCAATGTGGAAACCATATATGGAATGGTTTTCGGATTGGTAATTTTAAAATTGGATACAAAAATTTTATTTATGTTGGTTTTATGAAAAAAGATGTTAAAACCCTAGGGTGAATGTAATTTTTTCTACTAGTGTGCTCTAATTGTTAGTTTTTTTAATTTTTTGGTCGTTTGATTTACTCACTCATAATTTAAATTAATTTCTTAGTTTTATTTGGTTGTATATGTGTGTTGTTTTGTGTGTGTGTTTGTAAAAAGTGTAAAAACACCCCCTATTTATTATAATCCCTTGGAATATTTTTCAAACCTTTTTTTCAGGGGACTATCACCTAAGTTTTGTGACACCTCCCCTCTTTACAAGTAAATTGTTGGGGTTATGATTTTACACATCTATTATAAATCTTTACAAGGATCATGAATCTTCCTAATATTCATTCCATGCAACACTACTCTACATGTTTTTTAGGTATTTTCATGATAAACTATTTAAATCATTAAAAAATTTTGTATCTCGAATAAGTCTAGAATTATATTTATCTATATAGATTTTAATGCACATTATTCAAGCTATTACAGCCAATTCATTCATAGAGAAACATTTTATCAACAATACCATCATAGAGTGAAGTGTTGAGATGTCATTTATGCTCAATAGTATGTCATACATATACAATATCATAAATAATTCAACACTCCCACTAATACACTTGTATATAAAAGAATATGGTTTATTTTTTATGAAACAAAACTCATTGATTTCATCATCAAATAGGATAATCCAACTTTGTGAACCATTATTCAATCCATAAATGGACCATTGTAGCTTTCATACTTCATCAGTCCCATTTTAAAATTAAAAACCATTGGGATAGATCATATACATATCCTAGAATAAATTCACATTATGTACATATATTTTTAAATGAATTTTATATATCTCATTATCTAAGTAAGCTACCATGGGGAGAAATATCTAAATAGACTTTATTATCATAATAAATTAAAAGGGTTATTAATAATGAACACCTTGAATCTTTTGGTAACATTTGAAAATAGGGAATGAGTTATAATTATAAATTATACTATCCATTTCAGTTTTATTATGGAAACCACATTTTCACCATATGGGTCTCACCCCATCATGTGAAACTACCGTGTTCCAGACATGGTTAGTGCCCATTATTTTCATCTCAAATGCAATGTTTTTTAACAATATCAAGGAATCATAACTCATTATGTCCAGAACATTGAGGTTTATCACCAACTGAACATTACCTAATCATAATTATCTATAAAAAATCCATATCTCATAATCTTCTAATGAATCCTACCCCACCTTCCAGGTTCTTATGTGTCTTGAGTTAGTTCTTATTACATGACTCTTTGGGGAATATTCACAACCAACAAATAAAGAAAACTTATTATTTCCTTGTCTTAACTTTCTCAGAGTTCAACATTCCTCCCACTAACTCCTCAACTTATATGTTCTTTATTAATAAAAATAGCATTTTCAGCCACAAACTCTTTTTCAGTAAGATTATAGAAATAATATATCATGGTTTCTTTAATATAACCAAAAAAATAAACATTCTTCATATTTAGATTCAATATTACTAGTATCAAAACATCATATAAATAATTTTCATCCCAAAATCATTATAAACTATATAATGGTATTATTTTTATTCCATTTCTAATACGGTTTCTTTTTAACTATTTTAGATGGAATGGGGTTTTATAGAAAATCAGTTGCATCCAAATAATAACCCCTATTTTAAATAGTATAATCACATTGAATCATAATTTATCGAACCATAACCAATAAGGTAAAAATCATACTCTTTAGCCCACATACAAATTTTAGTGTTATAGAAGGAATGATTTGTGAATAAATTACATAATAACTCAAATTATAATTGAATTCCTAGATTAATTTTTCACTACCCTAATCTGATCATTGGATCTTTATAATTTTTCAAGGTCGATAAATAACTTCATTATGAAACACTTTTAACTTAAAAGTTTCAAACTTTTGTCTCATTAGAAATGTATATCGATACTAACTATATCCATCAATAAATTTATAAAGTACTTAAAAACACAACATTTATGTGTACTCATTGGAACACATACATCACTATGTATGATATCCAATAATCCACTAGACCTTTTCTATTTTCCACTAAAAAGTGATTCGGTAATATTTCGTAATAAAAAAATTCAAAATTCATGAACAGTTCATACGAAAATGGTTCCAATGATCCTTCCTTATAGAGACAATGTATCTGTTTCTCATTTATATATATAAGCTAACAATGTTAAAGCTATGAGATATTAGAATCAAACATGATCTTATTTTAAACATTATCGATATGATTATCCATATCAAGAGTACATAAACCATTTATCATATTCTTGATTCTCCAAAAAATCATTCTTATATATAGAAAAACTATTGAAAATAATATTGAATGAAAATACAATAGTGTTCCTACAAGTCATAGAAATAAATTTCTTATTTATTTCTAGAAAATAATAACATTTTTCAATTTCAAGTATTAATTCACATGTAAGAGTAAAATAATAAGTGGAAACTTCTAATATAGAAACTATTATTTCATTACTGACATAAATATATAATTCCCACATTTTAAAATCTCTTATATCACTAATTCCGTGTTTTCGACACAAAAATGTGATGTAAACTCAGTGTCTAATACCCAAGTGTTAAAGTTAGTTAAATTAATATATAAAACATTCAAATTTATATTATTAGTATGCTTCTTTTTTTTATAACACATCTCAACTATAGATACCAATATTTTACTATACTATATTTATACCTATAATGGATCTCAATATTATTATCATGATTTAATCTGTAACCTTTAATAGAGACATATCTATTGGAAATTATCTTATATTATATCATTTCATCCAGGAATACTAATGAATTTAATCCTATAGAAATGATAACTTTATATATAATATCTATTTAATGATCAAAGATACATATTTCATCATTTAATACATTATTTTGGGCATGTAAATAATACATGACTATATCTGTGAAAAGAAAACTTTATCAAACTTTTCATATATTATTTTTTGATAGTTGAGTTAACAAACTCTTTATTAAAACTTGTTAAATGGATTTACTCAAAGATATTACTATGGTATCATAACCACTAGGGTTTCTTGGCTAATATAACCTAAAATAAAACTCCCAGAACAAGTCACCTTATCATTAAATTCACCTTATTACTTGATTTATTTTCACTACATAATTTATGGGAACCTGACTATTAGTTTTGACTTTATTGGATGATAATGCCCTTGAAAATTGATTCCTTAGAAGTAATCTCACACATGGTATTTTATAACTTCCATAAAATTTCCACCATTTTAATATACATCCCATTCATATTAAACCAATTGCATCTCATGAAAGTTTTATTATCACACGTTTTATCCCTTTGTATGTACATTCTTATAACCATTTAGTTTTTAAATCCTATTTTATCCACCCAATTAAGGTGTTTATAAAACATTAATATGTAACTCTTTACACAACCCACAATTCTATGTTACTTACCAAAAAATAGAATCCAATCAAAATCAAACATATTTCAATGTATCTCATGCATAACAAAAATAAAATTTAAATGTAAATGAATATAGTTATATGAGATTGAAAATATTCACATTAATAAGCCTAGATAAAAATATATACAACCCCTCACCTTTCTCAAATAAGACATAAGCCACTTAGTAGATTGGTAGCATGGCCCTAATTCCCTCTCCTATGGGAGATTTTGATCAAGATAAAATTCAATTCATGATATATCTAACACTTAATATGAAAAAACCATATTCAACATCCATTCTCAAGCTCATTACTTATAAAAATTTGAGTTTAGGGAAGATGAAATGCATATTATGGGGTCCCACCTAGCATCTAATGTTGGGATCTATCTATTATAAGAAATTTATCAAATAAATTTTTTATAAAAAAAATTTATATTTCATAAACAATTTTACTAAACATTAATATTATAGGAATTAAGAAATAAATAAACATTTTATTTATTTTTATAAAACATTAGGAATAAATATTAACTTTTAATATTTAATTTAGTCTTATAAAATATCTTTTTATAAAGCTTAATACTTATCACTAATAAAATATTTTAAAACTATAAGAAAATTAACTAAATATAAAGAATTGAATTAATTTTTATATTTATTACCACTTGAAAATACATTTACCCTCAACATAATGTCAAGTTGGTTCCCTAAACTGCATTTTCTGACAAAATAGTGTCATGGCACAAGCTTCACTTGATATTAAATTTTCCCAAAACATAATGTCAATCCCACTCCCTTGTATTACTTTTTCACTTGATGTACTATTTAGTGAGTACTGAACATTACATTAACAATCAACATAGTCTTATGTAGGGGGAAACTATACTTTGTTTTTGTAGCACATGATGTGGGATATGTTATATTAGTAAAGTACATTTTTCCTCACAATCCAGATTATATTAATTTATTAATGTAATATTTATTTTTTTTGTTTATGAAATTATCTAAAAAATGTAATATAAATGATAAAGTGAATGATACATTATTGTATAAGCATATCCTAAGGGACTCCCATGATATTATGTGAATTCTTAACGTAATGTAAACTAGGTATGACCTAGTTTATACTATTTAAATCGTGTTATTAATATAAAATTTAATGAAACATGTTTATTCATCCAAGAATATGGCTCTGATACCAATGATGGGATTTTGGTTCTCATTAAATAAATGTGGTAGAAGAAGGAATCCTATATATGTCTAATTTATCATTGATTGAATCAAAGTGAAATGTTTTACAAAAAACCAGTGTACATATATCATTGAATAATCTCTATTTTAATATTTATAGTATACTTGATGATGCTCGCAATAGGATCTAACCTATGCCTCTTACCTTTTCTATATTACACTTTTCAGAGGATTCCTATTCATAACTTGAGGATCCTCATATTCTTTGAGGGTTGATCGCACCATCACTGTTCATGACTAATGATTCTATGGGAAAATAAATTTTCAACATTCTTGTATAAAATTGTTCTTCAACAATATCAAACATCACATCTAGTTATGTATCTATCATCGATGTTATTCATTTAAGGAATAATATTGGCCATATGAAATGTATCGGGTGACATTTCTTGGACCTTATGGGTTAATTCCTATTTAATAATGTTTTGAACTCTTTAAATGAATATACAAGGCATAAATGAACCAACCATTTGGTTCATAAATGATTGAAATATATAGGAGTGAATTGAATTTTCCAAACACTAAACACAAAATACATTCGGTGTAAATTACTCTTAGGCTATACCACATGTACACTAGAGTAAGTTGGCACCAATATATGCTCATGATTAAGCTAAGGGATACATTTTCATAAATATAACCATTTATTATTCACATCATATGTATATAATTTTAGTTAACATCCAATAATTACATGTGACATGTTCAAACCTATATACACATGGGCTAAAGTGGGTATGAGTCAACTGTTAAGGTAAAACTCTATTTATGTATCGTTCAATGGGTATATGTGTATGTTTTGTTTATGAATATTATTTCAATTATTTATATACATTTACATATATACTAATTTATAAAGTGAATATTATTGGTGATTACATGATAATTTTTATGCTCACACACTACATGGTCTCCCTTGGGAACATTCATACTGATGATTATAATATAGGTATAGGAGATGTCATGAGGTCAGGTGAATACGCTAAAGAACTCAAAAATGTTTTTGAAACAGGATTGATCTGAGGTCATTTTAGTGGTTGAGCCACCTTTTAATCTATTTTTAGTTCACTTTAAAACTATATATGACTAAAATTATCTGTGATATTGTATCTGTTTTATAAATATATGAATTTCATGTATTATATTTGTTACAACATGTATTATTGGTTCTTTGGGTTTTCATTACATTGTAATTGTTTATTTTCTCTTCTGGTGTTATCCCAATATGAAAATTTCAGTTATTCATTATTGTTGTTGAGATGATATTGCGGGTATAATCTCACCACATGGTATTATTAGGAACTCATTACTATTTTAAAACCTCTAGTGTATATGGAGGCATCATTGAGGTCACATGGAACTCCTAGTTTAATTGTTGTTCTAGATAACTGGGTTGGGGGTGTTATAAAGCTGTCTCCAATCCATATTTACTTTGACATTATATTTTGGGTATATTATATAGAGATAGGAAAAGTCAAAATATGTTATGGTAGTTATGTGTTCCTAATAGTTTATTTATGAGTTGAAGTCCAAGTTTCTAGGGAGTTTGGATTGTTGTCCATACTCCTCGCCATTACAGTAAAGGAGTTTAATTTTTCTAAGTATCATATTCTAGTTTATTAATTTTTTGTTTTATTATTATCCTAATGTTTCATGATGCATTAATCTAAAATATTCAACACATATGATTTACATGACATTTTGAGGCTTTTAAATGATTGATGAACTGATTATAAGAAAGGGATCAGTTGTTTAATGTGTCCACAAAAAGTTATAAAAAATTATTATATATATTAGTGGTGGTTTTCTACTTGATTGAATCATGGTAATTGGTTCTTTTGTTCTAGATATGATGATCGGTTATGTTAATCTATATATATTTTATACATGGCCCTGAGAAAGGGTAGCTCGTGAAAAATTCATGCTCGAGTGATATGAGACCCTTATGTTGTAGGGTGTGTAGGGAGTAGTGGTACACATTAACTATTACTAATATTCCCCATTTTTTGAGGCCATTATGAGATATGTAACTTAGGGGTAACATCTTATATGTTATTATAGTTGTGATAATAACCCTAAAGTGTGGTTTTATGGGTATTAGGATTCTTAAAATTTGTTATATCTTGGTGATGGGATAATAGAACATGGTTTTCCAAGAAATTTGTTTGGATAAAGAATGTCATATTATTTAAGGGATGTGACCTATATGGTGTATGGTACTTATAATTGATGAAAATACCTAGTTTTTATGAGATATAAATCAAATTATTAGTTATTTTGGTACCTTAATAGATTAATATGATTCCTTTATTATTATTAATTCAGATGATTTGTGATATATGAGATAGCTATAGAGATTAAAGGTTATTCAGAGCATGTAGGTTCCTTTATAGATGGAAATCATGGGTAAATGATTCATATGATAGATATGACACATAATTGGTATGTGATGAATTATATTTATAGGAATGTAAAGGATCTCTTTGGTGTTTGTTGGATGTGGAAGAAAAGAAAGTTTTTATTATGAGAGATGTAATGGACATATACAGGAAATATGGGAAGCTATTTTATTAGGTGTGTAATCCTAGGTCCAAGGGGATATTACTAATGGATAATTGAGTTTAGTTATGTAATTTTTTATAAATGGTGTGTATACCTTCTTGGGTATAAGATTAAATAATTAGTGGTGGAATTTTTGTACCATTTTTATTTATATATTGGATACTCTCTTATCATCGGAATATGTGAGTCATATTTATATTACCTATGATATATCTAGATTTATATGACATATAATTAACCTTGGTATGGTGAAATTAGTTGTTGATAATAATTAACTACTTGGGATGGCATGTGGGACATGTGGATGGATGGATTTTGGAAACACTCTAGTTTAGGAAGAATGAGTATAAGGGTGGGGTGACTCCTAGGGTTAGATCATAATGATTGATTGAAATTAATAATGATAGTATTTGATTCTTTAATGGTACGTTTATATGTTGAATTTGGATTTTATTGTAGTCATTAGAGACCTATATATATAATAATACCTTCAAATGTGCTTTAATGATGTGATGGGTTATAGGGTTTCTTAGTTTTCCCAAACTGTATAGAGTTAGATCTTGGAATTTTGATGATACTCAAGGGATGATCACAATGAATGTGTGATTGAGGATGATATAAAACTTTTAAATGGGTGATAAACAATTTTTTATTGTTAAAATAGATAAGTATTTAGTGTTTTGGTATTATTTGGTAGGATAGTAAGTAGGTACTTCTCTTGAAATGATCTGGTGTCGATTGACCAATGATGGCCAACAGATCTAATTTTATTGGTGAAATACATGGGGAATCTGTCACAAAATGGTTGAATGGTCAAGGGGGCATGATTAGCAGGGGAAAATAATATGTTTAATCTATAGGGGTGGTGATCTATGAACTTTTGGTGAATATGAGATATAGTTCGATGACTGCTAATTTTTATGAAAATCTAGGATTTGGGTGGATCAGTGTTATTAATAAATAATTGAAGAGTATCTCTACTATGGAGAATTGGGCACCAGTGATTTTATGAAATAATTAATTGTATGATATAATGTTTATATCATGTGGTAATATTATATTTGTGTTATAGTGAGTAAGGTCCCTGGTTTTTTAGAACATCCATTGATATTTGGGTATTGTGGGGGTGAATCATTGATAGAATTTATACTTAGTTTAACAAATAATCAAGTTGATATAGACCCTAAAGAGATGCTTGTGGGAGAGATATTTGGAGGTAATTCAAGTGATGTTCATGAGTGTAATTTTTCAACTAATAATGGATTATGAGTGGGTTAGATATTATTGAATGAGGATAAAAAATATTATGTTTTATAGTACCCCATTTGATGATTTTGAGTATTAAACATTTCTTAGGTGTGATTCTATGAAAATTTATAGTGATGTGTATAATGTATTAAATTAAAAAGGGATTTAGGATTTGTCTCAATGATTATATGTAAGTGGTGTATATTAATCTAGTTGGTTCATAAACACCATTTTAGATTTTGGATTGAATAGGTAATACATGTTTGTATATTTACTAACTAAATAGATACAAATAAAATAACTGAACTGGTTGAGGGATCAAGTATATAATGTGTCTATACTCATTGAATAGTAGAATGGATGGTATAAAGAAGAAATCCCTTATGTTATTATCATAATATGATCAGATATTTGGGTGCAGTAATGATCTAGAAGAGGTATGACACATATAAACGATTTCAACTATGGGAGAAAATTGTCATCAAAAGAGGATTTCATGAATTTTACTAGGACTGTGGAATAATTTGAGAGTTACTGAATCTAATAATCATCAAGTTACACTATCTGTTGGTATTTCAATGAAGATAAGTACAATGAGGTACCAACTGAGTCATTTCAAAACCATCAGAGAATGGTGACTCAATATTGATAAAAATCAAGTTATTTAAGGGAGGAATGACATGTGTCAATGAACTAAGTATGGTTTATTCTAAATTTTTATAGTTTAATAGGATTAAATTTTTTTACTACTTGATCAGGATCAGTGGGACATGAAAAATATGAATGTGCATTGGGTTTTGGTGACTATAGTTTATCATAGAATATGCATGAGGAGACATCTCATGTAAAATAATGTTATGTTTAGAATTATTTAATTTCCAACAATGGTATGTGTTAGTTGATTTAATGAAAATTATGGTTCAAATAGATGTCGTACTGTGTCCATTTTCAATTTTTGGTAATCAAGGTAAAAATTTGGAATTTTAGTTGTGTTTTAAATGATTAAAGGGAGGTTTTGAGGTGTAAACATAGATAGAATATGCACTGAAAAAATCAGAGGAGTTTAAAAATTCTTAAGTGGAGTTTGATGGATTTATGGAGCCACCGAGTACCCAATCTAGTGGAACTGGGTACCCAATAGGAAAACTTGAGGGATTATCCCATGTTTAGGGCCATTGGTCGCCATTTATCTACTGTAGATAATCAGTAGAGAACTAGTCTATTTTTTTATGTTGAGGGATAAATGATCATTTTTTCTTTTATTTTAAAACCACCCTTTAGTGTCTTATCCCCCCAATCATTTAACCAAAGGACAATATACTCCTCTCCTCCATAATTCTCCCCTTAAGAACCTTAGTTGGTATAAGTGGTTCTGGGAGAAATTATTCATAGTATTTTGAGTTGAATATTCCCAATTTATCTCCTCTTCTCCTTATTCTTTAATTCTCATGTGTTGGATATAGGTATTTTAATAAGGATTATACTAGATTATGGTGGAATTATCTTATAATGATGGTGTTTCAAGTGAAAAATTTAAAATAATCCAAGGGAGGAGGATTTTAGGTGGTTACATGTAGTTTAACTTAGGGTAATATACTATAAATATTTATATACTTATTTCGTAAAATAGAGATGAAATTAGTTGATGAATTAGTGTTGATTGATAGGAACTTTTTTACTAGTGGACATGATGGGGTGTCAGGAGTAGACCTCACCCTTTTTCTTAGGGTTTTAGTAAAGATATTTCAACCTATAAGATATCCCTATATTGTTGGATTTAAATATGGATTAATTATGTTAATTAATTTTAAGTGTTTTTAATTTGACTTAAGTAAATATTTGAAAGATTTATGACCACATGGATTTGGACAATGATTAGTTCAATATTATGCTAGATTTGAGGACGGTGACTAAGTAATTCTTAATGGGATAAATTATTCTAGACATACATGATCCCTAATATTTCTAATTTATGTGGTTATACATATATTCTGTGAATCATAAGCATGTTTAATCAGGTGTTAGTGAACTATATATGAATTTTTTTTTAGTTTCCCATAATTAATTCAAGTCATTGGTGTCTTATTGGACTCATAACAAGTCCACTATTATTATCCATTCGTTATATAGTTTACAATGGTTATAACAAATATATGGGATACTTAATTATAATAAGATAGGTACCTAAGGAGGGTATCAATCCATGAGATATAACACCTTCAAACTTGGGAGGTCTTGTTGGTAAGAGACTCTCACCTAGACTAATATCCTTGGGTTAATATATGGAAGAATATAAAATTGACCATTGGAGGTGCGAGTATAAACAATCATATTTGGATGGATTATAATAGATGAAAATCTGGAATCCTTTTATATTGATAGATGATTATGTGTCACACCTTAACCCTACAATTTTTTTTAATTATTTTGTTATATTTATTCTAATTCTTAAATTTTTGTCCGACCCAACATAAAGATTTATAAAAAATGGAATTTTGGCATTAGTGCACAGTTTGAATAAACTTTGTAAAAACCATTGGAGTGTTTATATAATTTATATTGATCTAAACTGCATGGTAGACACATGGTTTCCCTAACCATGTGCCTTAACTATATGAGGTTCTCCATTCCCTCTAGTGGAGGGTTCATGGTTAGTCCATGGTTTATCCAACTATGTGGCCAAACCATGCATACAGTCCAGCTCATTAAAAAATGAATTTTACTTTTTCCCATCATTTTTTCCTATAAATTGGCCTAATATCTCTCACATGTTAAATATAATTCTATCCAAACTCTGGAAGACCTCGTCACATGATGCCTTCCTCCTCCATCTCCCTATGGTCTCTGATTTCTTTGTCATTTTTTTATGTAATCTCTTCAAGTTAGGATTTATTTTTCCCCTCCTACTTCTTATTAATTATTCTTGGTTTTCTTTACCAATTTTTTCTTCTTTTTCTTGAGCAACCCCTTGTGGGGTTTTTTACTCTAATTTATTTCCATTTTTGAATGATAAGGATTTTTAAGCTTAATTTTAGGCTCATTTCTATAATGTTAACTAAAAGTGTAAGATTCTTTTCTATTTAAGGTAGGTTGTCCCTGGTTTTAGGGATTTAATGTTTTGATCCTTATTTTTATTTTTATTTCAACATATTTTTTTGGTATAAATTGATTTTGTTAAATATATCTAGAGGTATTTGAATAGAAATTCATGCTTATCATGATTTTGAGTACAATTTAATTGTTTTCCAAAAATTTTAATTTTATTAAAATAATGTTTTTTATAAAATTTTTATGTTTTTATTTGAGGAAAACATGAATGTAATTTCAAAAAATTGATATTTAAAAAATGTGTTTTGGTTATTGAAAAAAATTTGTAAATAGCCAATTTGGTTTTACATGGAATGTCAACTATGTACTTTGATTTTTAAGTGTCAAATCAGTATTCTAAAATTTATATTTAATTAAAAGGGTGTGCCTTTAAAATTTAATTATGTCCTCATTGTTTCTACAAATATGCATGGGTGAACATATATATATAGGCTTGTGAACCAACTATCATGAGAGTGTGTTAATTTTTGAAAAAATAAATACATCTATATATAAATGTGTGAATTTATATGAGAATAATAATTTTAGGGGTACTTTGTAAAATTAATTTAATAAACAATTTTTATGTCAAATGTTCTTGTATAGTGTGTTAAAAAAATATTAAAGGATTGGTTGGAACCTTTAAATAAAATTTTTAATCCTCTATTTCGTTCAATTGAGATCCCTAGATATTATTTGGTACTCACTTTCTTAAATTCTTTTATATCTGATTCTAAGTATCCCTTTGGTTTTTTTTATCTTTAGTGATTACGGAACTTGTGGAATTAAATAGTGTAGTTGAACTTTATTTGTTTTTTAATTATTATACAAGATTTATAGGAATCATGGGTTTGTAGGTAGGAGAACCCTGTTTAAGTTGGGTTCCCTTCCACTAGTCATTCTTATAAAAGTATATGTGATGCACTTTCCAATGGCCATAGATTTCATACTCTTTCCAATAATTGAGGGTTTTTCTAATGAGGGGTTTTAGTTTTAGGTTTACCCTATCCACAGGAAACATATGGTGTTTTACCATGATGTGAGTTTTATTTTATTTCTTATATTTTTCACTTATTTCTTTACTTTACACAATTTATAATTAGTTGTATTTTATTTATCTTGGGCCAAACATTATCTTATTTAAACATAAATTGTATTTTTATGTGTATGAAAATATTATTTATTAATTTTCTAAATATTTGTTTTATAAAATGGTATTGGGAAACATAAAATTTTTAAAGATATTGTATATATTTTTTAAAAGATAAAGGTAATTTTTAAAAATATTTTACAAGATTGTTGTTGGGTTTTATGTAAAATTAAACAATAAATTTATTTTATTAATTTTTTTCAAACTATAATAATAAGTATCCTCTATTAAAATAATTTACTTTTGGTGTGATTAACTGGAATACCTAATGATCTTATATCTCACACCTATCATAATTTTTAGTTTTATATTTTAGCTTATCTATTCCCATCTATGGGACAATGAGGTTAAATTTTTTAGATGGTGACTTTTAAAGTAATAGGTAGATATGTCATTATTTAATTTTATTTTAGATTGGTTTATTTTATCTTATTTTAAACATATCCCTTTGTACTAATTTTTATATAATTAGGGTATCTATATTCTATAGAAGGCTAGGAAAGAACTATAGATGGATAAAATTTTTGTTATAGTGTATAGACTTTGGAATTGAGAGGAAGGTTTATATAATTTGTTTTTATTGTGTTTTTTATTTTATAAATCATTTTCTTATTCAAATGATTATTTAATTTTTCATGGACATCCTACATGAAGATGTGTCATACTAAAATTTATTTTATTTTTAATCTCTTTATTTTCATTCAAATTTTCTATTAGGAAACCATCATTTCCACTTGTTAAATATGATACCCATGATGTATGGAATCACCCTACAGAAATTAGGAACATGCCTCAGGGATGTCATGGGATGGATCATGCATCCGATGGAGGGACCTCTTAAGTTGGTTGGTGACAAATGGTATTGTTTCTTAGGTTCATAAGAGGGTCTAGGTTTCAAAATTATTTTTTATTTTGTAATTAATCATAATTAGATATAAGAATATTAGTACTCATGTAGTACATGTGGGAAGAGTCTAGAAATATTTATTATATTTAGAGCCCTGATTTTTCATGGAAAGTTGTGAATGGAGTATTGGTTTTTTCGAGCTATTTAATTATTTTGTGATTTGGGGTTAGCGTGCTGAGTGAACTGATGGTTCCTGGTGAGATTATATGGCCTAAAACTCCATGTAATTCCTAAGGTACATCATTTTTTATTACTCCTACTACTTATTGGGTAGTTATAACATGGTCCACCGAGATATGTGGCAATGCTACACAAAAACTATCCCCATATGGAAATTATGATTTGGATAGTTTCGGTTTTGTTTCATTTTTATTATTACATGTTCTGTTGTTTTATTAAAATTGAATGTTTTAATTTTTGAAATAATGATTTTTAAATGGTGATTTTTTTGGATTTAAAATAATAAATTAATTTTATTAAATTAATAAAAATATAAATGTGGTTTTCGCATTACTGGTAATTGGGTTCCTTAAAAAATATATAAATTTAAATGGGTGGAATTTGGTTTTATAAAAAATTATGTGGTATTTTTAGTAATGTTTTGATGTTTATTTATGAAATTATGTGGGTTTTTTAAAAGGTAAAGATAGTTTTAAAAATAAATTATATGTTTTAAATTTAAAAAGAGTTTTTTTAATATTTTAGAATAAATTTAATGCTCTGGATTCTAATAAATATTTTTGATATTGGGGTTATAGAATTTAAAAATAATTTCAATAGAGGGGTTTTTGATCAACTAAATAAGGTTGTGATATAAAATTGGAATGGGTTGAACTTTTTGGAATTCTTGATTGTTTTAAATTAAGACCATTTTAATTTTAAAATTATTTTTAAAATTTTAGTTGTATTTTTTAAAACATGGGTGTATGATTTTAAAATAATTTAAAGAGAAAATGGGGTTTAGTTTAGTTTTTTTAATTTAGGGAGTGGTATTTTGGTCAAATATCCGATATTGTCTTTCTTTGGCCTCCTATAAAGGTTTGGATATAATGTTTGGTCATTTTCCATCTAAAATACCTTCCTCTCATTATATCAATATAACCTCATTCTATATTGGTATGTTTTCAACCTAGGAAACTTTTCATTATGGTGCATGGTGTGGAAAGAGTCTTTAGAGTTGTTCTTGTATATCTTTTTTTTGGTGACTCATGATTGATCTGGTTCTTTGGGTTTTTCTTTAATTATCATTATGGAACAATGATTTCATTGGATAGGTGTCTGTATTAGTGATTGATTGTGTTTTGAGTGGTTTATGGTATGTTATCTATGTGGTTTGATCTTGTTTTAAGGGTTATAGAAAGTAGAGGTATTGGTTGTTTTCATATATGACTAAGACAGGTGTTTCCCTGAATATTGGTTATACTCAAGTTGGATACATAATTTTTTAGATAGTTTCACATGGTTTTCAATGTTCTAGATATTACACCCCATGTTACTTCCACTTCCACCTCTATTTTAAGGTTATGATATGTTATTTTGTTTAGGCACATTTGGTTTGGCATAATTCTATTTTTTCCCTTTATTTCCATCATTTGTTCATATTAGTAGTTCTTGTTTGAGATAATGGGTCAAATTTATTAATTCAAGGTAGTGGTTTCATTTATGGTGTTTATGGATTTTTTATAGTTTCTTTTTAAAATTCAACTTCCCTTAATGTTACCTTTGGGAACCCTTTATTTTTGTTTATTTTCCCTCTTCCTGGGATGATTTTTATCTTTCTTGTTACTCAGAGTAAGTAGTTACCATGGAGAGATAGTGTGAGAGTGAAATTATTATATTTTTGAAATTCCATCATAGTTTAGTCTTTTTAGAGATGGCCATCTTTGGTTAATGTCTTAGACTTGATGTTGTGAAGTTGGGGTGCTTGGTTGGAATCAGGTTTACTGATTCTTACCCAACCTCCCCCATCCAAATAGAAAATGTTATTCCTCAATCCTTGTTTTTGAATCAAGATAGTTTATCAGGACTAATGACTGAGCCTCATTGGGTTTTTATTTACATTGGACTCATTTATTGTTGGGGTGTCCCTCGTAATATGGGAAGTGGTGTAATTGACTCATCATTGTCCTTTATTTATAGTATATTGTATTTTTCTGAGTCTTTGGTGAATTTATTTAGGGTCTTTTATGGATATTTGTGATTAGGGAATGTAAAAAATTGTGGTATGAACCATTTCAATATTGATGGTGACATCGTTAATCATTGGTAATAATTTTGGTAGTACTTTTCATTTTTTTTCTCGATTATTTCCTAATTTTGGGGTTTATAGGCTTTTCTTAAGAATTGCATGTTTCATCCAAAGGATTTGGGGGGGGGAAATAATTTTAGTTGGTATAATTTTCAAACCATGACAATTTTATTTTAATTATTTTAAATTTTTTAACTATATCCTATCTAATTCATCAATTTTGGGATGAACTAGATTAAAAAATTTAAAATTTTGGAATTTCAACATAGGTTCATAGTTATTAAAAACCATGTTCATACCATGTGAGTGTGTCTATAAATTTTAAAAATCAGAACTTCATAGTTAGTTGAATTTTTTCCTAACTATGTTCCCTTATTCCATGGTGTACTCTAATTTATTCAGTAGAGGGTGCATGGTTGGAACATGGTTTGGCTAATCGTGTAGCCAAATTGTGCACAATGTCATGCTCTTTAAAAAAAATTATATTTTCCCCTATTTTTTTCCAAAATTATCATGTTCCCTCATCCCATATCCATTATTTTTAATTCACAACCATGGGGTATCCCTCTCACAAAACCTTCCTCCTCTCTCTCCCTTGGGTACCTAATTTATTTTTTTTATTAGGCAATCTCCTCTGGTTGGGATTTCTTCTCCTACTCCTTCTTCTTCTTCTTATTTATTATTAGTTTCTTCCACCTATCACTACTAATTTATATTTTCAGATTAAAATATTTTATTTTTTACTCCAATTTACTATGATGTTTGGTTCCTATATATTTTGAATCTTGATTTGAGAACCTTTATTATGATGTTTATCAAAGGAGATAGATTCTGATTCATCTAAGAAAGGTTTCCCACTGTTTTTAGAACTTTAATTTTAGTAACATTACTTTTCTTATAAATGAAGCCATATATTTTGGTATAAATTAAACCTTATATTTTTTCTTAAGTAATTATGGAATTTTTTAAACTTCTTACAAATGTTTCACTTATTTTCATGTGGTTATAATTATACAAAATTTATGAAAAAATTAGATGTTTGGGTAGGATAACCTAGTCTGAGAGAGGTTCCCTTCAATTAGTTATTCATAGTGAATCATATGTGATGCTCTTTTCACTAGTAAATGACTTCATAATATTTTATTTAATTGAGGTTTTCCTTAATTAGTTATGTTATTCCTAGGTTTCCCATAGCTATAGTTACCCTTTGGGTGTTTTCCCATAATGATAATTTCAGTTCATTTCTTATATAGTTTGCTTCTTTATTTAATTTACTTGATCTATCATTTATAGTCATTTTTTATTCATTTTGACTCACTTTATTATCATTAAATAAAAATTTATTTTTAGGTGTATGAAAATATTATTTCAAAACACTTTAAATAAATGTTTTATAAAAGGGTTTTGGGCCTTATAAAAATTATAAATAGATTGTTTAATTTTTAAATGAATGGAAATAAATTATTAAAAAAATTATAAAATTAATATTGTGTTTTGTGTAAAATTAAATAAGAAATATTTTCTAATAATGTATTTTAAAACTATCATAATCAGGATCATCTTTTTAGAAAATTTCTTGGGATGTGGTTACTTGGAATGCCTAATTAGGTTATTATTCATGCCTATCATCATTTTTTGTTTCATGTTTCATCTTATCTATTCCCAATCATGGGGAATTGAGGTATTATATTTTATATGGTTACATTTAATGTCATATTATGTTATGTTATTGTTTTATTTTATTTTATTTTAGTTACTTTTATCACAACGTCCAAATAGGACTTTTTACAACTTTCTACAGCTAGAGGTTAGTTATCTTTTGTGGCAGGTCTAGATTTCATTATAGGATTCTATGGGTTTCTTTATAAGGGAGGGAATTTTGGGTGAGGGAAGGGTTTACCTAGTGTGTGTTTTTCTATTTTTGTAAAACATTTTCTTATTGAGAATTTTATTGGATTTTTCATGGGAATCTAACGTATAGAAGGGTCATGCCACAATTTTGTTTATTTTTCTTCTGATTTATTTTATTTAAACCATTTTATTAGGTGATATAATTACCACTAGTAAAATATGATTCCCACAATAATTGAAACCACCTTGGTGTGGTTGGGAACATGTCTCAAGGATTTTGAAGGTCATCTTGTCCATTTGATGGAGGGACGAATTCAGTTGTCTTGTGAAATTATAGATTATCTACACAAAGATAGGTCCTAAAAATAGTATTTGTTGAACACATGACCAATTATAGTCACATATCCTTAATAAGTGTCTAGTTACTATGGTAATATATCCATGATGGGTTTTTTTCTTTGACTAGATTAATTGATTCTAATAAGTTGTCCATAAACATTCCTTGAAAATGGAAATCATGTTTATATTTTAGGTCACTAGTAAATTATCTTAGTTAAGAGACCTTGGGATCACTAATGGAAGTTAAGTAATGAACCTCATGGGATAGGTGGATTTAGGGAATTTAAATAAACCTCAAATCAGGTTGGTATTAGAAAATGTGTGATAGTAGTATAGCACTATTAGAGTTAGAAGCGTAGTTATTTAGTTGGGCAAGATAAACCAACACCTTGGGTGATGAACCACTTACCAAGGACATAGTTATAGTTTTTGATGTTATAGATTTTAGAAATTATTTATTCACCCTATAATTTATTATGTTATTAATATTACTCTATTTACTCATACTATTGATGATTCCAGTGGTACATGTTACCCTTAGGTGGTATTATCCTATATAATGTGATAGGAACTAAGAGACGATTCTAGTTTGATGTATTTCCCTGGGGAGATGTATGTTAAGTGGGATATAGTACACCCTGAAATTTTTTTATCAGGGAAAGTGCTTTCACTAGGAGATGTATTTTAGGCGGGATGTTCTTTCCCCTATAAATGTTTCCGATGGGAGGTGTTCCCCTTTGAGATGTTCCTAGGTGGGATATACAACCCTCTATTATATGTTTCTAACTGAAAAAGTTTTACCTGGGAGGTGTTTTTAGGTGGGATGTACTACCCCTGGGAGACATTTACAGTGGGGTTATTTTCATATAGAAGATAAATTAGGATTGATATACTTCTCATTGAGAGATTTTTCATGTTGGATTATTTTTCTTATGATATTCTTCTAGGTGGTATGTAATTCCCTTAAAATATATTTCTAGTAATAATTATTTCCTTAGGATATGATACTGGGTTGGATATAATAACCCCTTAGATTAGTTTGTGATTCTATGTGGGTTAAACTTCCCCATGATACTAATTGTATATATTTGGTGGTTCATGTTTTCCCCCGAAATTGACTGAGTATGTCAGGAAGTATGTAATAGACCTTAAGGTTTCATGAGATTATTGACAATATGAATACTTTATTGATACATGATATATTCACAAGGGATATACTAAAATAAGATATGTTATCTTTTATGGGATGTTGTGACCAAATATTCTCTGAAATTTTATATATATGTACATTATGTTAGCCCTTTAACATTAAATTTGAAATTTGTAGACGTACACCTGCATGACCAAAAGTAATTTTGAGTCAACCATTAGGGTATCTATCTTAGTGTTCATGTTTTTAGGGGTATATGTGCGTGAAGATTTTATGGTTTTCCATTCCTTTTTGTATATTCTTGGAAACAAATTATTGTTTTTATTAGGGAATATTTTTTTGGTTCCCCACTATGTTTTATGCTCACACCCAACAATGGTACATTGTCCTATCCACATACTATTGATTGGAATACATTTCAAGGTAACATCCTAAGTAATAGTGAATAAACTAAAGATATTTCGGGGGGTCAACATTGGTGTGAGGTTATGCTAAGAATAGTTGATGGGTTTTCTTTTTTCCTATTTTTATTTTTACCTTGTACTATATATTACCATCCTTTTGTGTGATCTGATATTTGTTATATAATTGTATAACCATCATGAATTATATTTATTATTCCATATTCTATTGGTTTTTAGGGTTTGTTTTCCACTGTAATTATCTAAAATTTCCTTTGTATTTCTCCCATTATAGATGTTTCTATTATTTATTATTAATATTTCATTGATATATATGTTATAGTCTATACACAAGGTATTATAAAGACCTAAAATATTAGTGTAAATCTCAATAATATTGGGAGGTGTTCTTGAGTTCATGTAGTACTCTCAGGTTCGTTATTGTTTGGGTATACTAGGTGATGGATGTTACAGGATTATTATGATTATATTTTCTTTTAAATTTGAGTTCATTTGACTCTCAACCACCAATGGTAAAAATGAAATTAATCTGATGTAGTATGAGAGGAATGTAGGTATCAAATAATATTTGAACGACTGTGGTTGATTTATTTTATTATGACTCTATTTTGCGATTGAATGAATATGATAATAACTCTATTCTAATTAAATATCAATAAAAAATAATCAATGTTTTCTCAATTGTTCTTTAGTAATATTTTTAAATAATAGAACACGTGATCTTATATATATGTGTCAGGTCAACTCAAATTAAAAATCTATAATTATTTTATTGATCTTATGCTTATAAAACTATAATAAACACATCAGATTAGTTCTGTTATAATTTTTAAAATTATTGCATATTTTAATATTATGTTTATATTCATGATTAATAGATACCATATGGTGTGACTTTTTATGAATTTAGAAGTATTTAGAGTGAGTAATTTTTTTTGTAAAAATAAGGAATTGTTTTTGCAACATAATGAATTCATATGGTAATTGGAATGACTTTTGGAATCATGTTTTCTAAAAAAAATATAGTGGTTTCTTTTGGGTAAAAAGAAATTTATTAGTTAAAATCACTTTTATTTTTCATTTATCTTTGGGTGTACAATTTCCAAGAAAAAGGAAAAAATATTTATAGACTATTTTTAGAAGGAAATGAATGTATCATGATATTTCATGCTATGACATGATGTGATACCCTATTTTTTTAATGGGCCAAAAAGCATAAATATATCATGTCAATTAAACTAACACTGATAAATAATTGATGTTTTCTCAACTCTTTAAGTTTATAAATTATACCAACTTAAATATATGTTATATTTTTTATTAATATATTCAATTCAAATAAAAATATATTATTTAAATTATTATTATATTTATATAAGATTTGTTGATTTATATGTAATATGATTGATTATGTGGTGAATAATAAGGTTTTCTTCTTTACATGTATTTAGATATGTATAATTATATGAGACTATATTTTGTGAGTTATATTAAAATATAAGGATATTTTTTTAAATAGTTTTAAAATGACTATAAATGAGTAATAAAAAAAATAAAAAAATAGTTTTTTAAAATTATTACATTTACAAATTCATATTTTATAAATAAATTTGTTTTGGAAATAATTCTTGGTTAAATAATCTAGTATTTTTTTATATATGTTTAGAATACATGGTTTTAATGAACAAAATGAATGTGATATTTATAATTATAAACATGTTGAGTGAAATGTATGATGATGAAATGTATCTATTATCATATCAAATATTATGGACTAAAATTAGATTGTTTTTTTTTATAGTGGTATGATAGTTTTTATCATCAACTGGTTAAAATATTATTATTTTTTATTTTTTATTTTTTATTTTTTATTTTTTATTTTTATTTATTTCTTCATATTATTTGGTTTCTTAGAATATTCTAATATAAATTATAATTTAAGGCCATTATAAACCATTTAGAAACCATCCTTGAACAATTAATATTGAATTAAGAGGTTGGTCGGTGATAAGTTAGTCGATGAAGTCCTAGGAGGACTTCTTTATAATGAATGTAGGAGGGATTGTTCTTATGCGCGATCTATACTATTGAGTTTCATGTGGTTATATATATTTCACCTAATTGGTAAATCATGTATATTTCATGTTTTAGGTATTGATATCAAAATTATGGTCTATAAAATATATCAATAGGTTGAACATCAATGGGACCAACAAGATAGGTTCTTTCACTATGATCAGAAAAATGTCATAGAAGTGGAATTAGGGTATGTCGAGTGTAGTGTTTTATCATAACATGTTTTAATTAAATGTATCATTGAACTAAAAACTTTACTAATTCATAATTCAATGGGAAATGTATCTTTTATAATGAGATGAAAGGTTCGTTCTTTGGTAGAGTGGAAGGTGCCATCATCGTGATTGCCTTACGATTACCATGTGGTGTATTTTAGGATCATCTGAGTGTGGTGTAAATTTAATTATAGTATATGGGAGGATTATGTAAGAATATAGGTTGCTGAAAATGATTTATACTAGGTGTGACATAGTTTTGGGTGGAATATATTAAATGTTTGGATTATTTTTTATAAAGAATATGGAGTCTCTTAGAATAATGAAACTATGATTTTTTTAAATGTGAGGTTTTGTGAGTTGGTATATTAACTATTGTGTATAGGTATATTTTATGATATTTGAGGGAATGAGTTTAATAGTATGGATTAATGAATCATTCCAGGATTGTATGTACTATATTTATTTTTGAATGTATTGACTTTTTTGGAAGCTTAATGTGGTGGAGTGGTTAAAGCCTGAAGTGTTGATGTGTCGTGGATGAGGTGTTTAATTGGATATAGTAGTATGATTCAAATGTTCTATAGAGATTATTTCATTAGTAATAGAATGTTATTAAGAGTTATTTTTGGGAATTGGAAATTGATGATGAATTGGCTAAAAGGGACAGCTACTTAGGAGACGTTCCTCAGTTATAATTAAATAAACACCACAAGTTAGGAATTTCACATCCACATAGTGGATGTATGGGATATACTAAAATGTAAATAGTGGGTAGGACCATAATTATAATTTTATTGGTTGATATATCTATATTAGGTTGGTTGGTGGTATTTTGAAGTATTTACTAGGGTGATTACATTGTTTCCTATAGCTGTAAAATTGAGATTGTGAGTAGGAACTCCTAGAAAGTTATAATTGAAATATCTTAACACACTTAGTTCAAGCATATTTGATCAATATTGAGTGAGGTATTATAGTTTGGACTAGGGGTATGGTTTCAGATATTTAATTTGGTATTGTTTTGATGTTATAGTATGTGTGTTTCACTCACATAAGTCATGTATATTGAGGTTCAAAGGGAAATTATAGAATTTTATTGGGGGATATTTGTCTAGAGTTATGTAATTTATATTAGTTGATTATGGTAAAACTCTTCCACTTTTTTGGACTATAGCATTGATTCATTAGTAATAAACATTCATGTGTTAGGTGTAATGGTGAGAGAATGGATGAAGATATTGGGTCTTAGTTATTAGTGGTGGTTTGGATATAAGTAGAATATATATGAATAAATAATGTGGGTTTAGTGACATGTTTTTCACTAATAAAAGTGATCAGTGATAACAATTAAGGCTGAGAAGACCAATGGTGGTGAATTTTTAGAATTCAATGTTATTAGGTGTCAATGGATATTCTATTTTTTCTCATTTGACATGCATGTCTTCTTATACAACTTAGTGTTGTTCTCATTCAATATTATAAGTTATTTATTTATTATTCAGCATATGAATTATATATTTATATTGATAAGTCATTTTAATCATAATGGAATGGTTGTTGAGTACACAGACTAACAACAATATGAGAACTAAGGTGCCCTAAATTTCTAATTATTGATTCTATTTCCTCGTGAACTTTTCTATAGGATGTCTTTCTCTTTTCTTAGTGATTTTGATAATAGACTCAAATTATTAATGGATTCTCTTGGTGGTGAGGTAGTTATTATTTTTCAATTCCTCTAGTAATTATATCAGTGTTTTTTGATAATTTTTTTTATTATTATAGTATAACTATTTTTCATAGTATGAGAATAATTTATTACAATTCCAGGGTTTAAGTTGGAATACCTTTAGTGTGATACTTTGGTTTAATTATTTTTATTTTATATATATGTGATTATAGATTTAACATATGAACATTCATGTATGTAGTAGATTATATACACTTATGAGAGATTGGATCTCTTTCTGGTGCATATTGAGTCAACGCACTCAAACCCTATATGTATAATTATGTGGACATATAGATTCATATATAGGATTTCAGGTATAATAAATTATGTTTAAATGGATTCACAGATGATCTATAAACTATAATGGAGTTAGAGTAATGGATTTGGACTCCATGAGGTCATGGATTGAGGGTGTCCAACATTGTCAGGATAAAAATCTCAACATATAACCTGAATTATTTTTGTTTACTTATATTGGAGTGTATCCCTACTTTTAAAAATCTTAAATTTATTTTTGTGTGAATGTATTATATAATATATATTTTATATTTTATATGGTTATATAGAAACTATGGGACCCTTACTTGAGGGGACCATTTTTATTCTATTCATAAGTTGGAATACTTGACTAATGAATAGGAATTTTCTGATTTCTAATAGATCGTGTTAATAGTCTAAGTGGTCAAAAAAATTGGTTAAATTAATCTCCAATAATTGGATTTGACCCTCAACACTAGCCATCAACCCTAGGAGAAAGGATAATACACCTAGGGTGCATGGATATCAGATCCAAATCAACGGATAATTTAGGTTGAGTCATTATATAAATAATCTAAGTAAGTAAAAAATTAATATTTAATATTTTCTAAATAATTGTTGATACATTATAATTGATGAAAAAATTATATTTTATCAATATCAATAGACAGGATTAGAATTAATGGAAATAGGTACTTATAACCATGGTTTCCACAAACTATGTCTATATATCTACATCCTTGATAATAGTTCCCATGTACACTATAATAATGGAAAAAATTTGTGGTCATGGTGATCCAGCCTATTTCCATGTATTTGAACAATGGAAATATGTCATCTTTCTGTTAGATCATAATATTTTTTTCATGTGGTAAGGAATGAACACCATATATTTTAAGGTTTTATAGTAAGGACCTAAAGTCATACTATTTAATAATTCAGTATGGGCTTATTTCCAAGTCATTTAAGAGAAAGCGGTAGGACCTAAATTATAAAAGTGTTTATCTGGTATTTCACATAGATATTTTACTTGTTTCAAGTAATACTTATTGTAGATAGGGTTGTATATTTTTCATGTGGTAAAAATTTTGAATTTAAGGATTCCCAATATAAAGGTAAGTACTTATAAAAAGGAGGATTTAGAGAATGAACACTTTTATAAAGCTGGGATAGTAAGGTTAGGGAGATATAATGAACATTAATGTAGGTTTTTATGAATATATAGACTTTCATGAAGGTTAAATATTTGTTAAAAGGGATATTTTAGGTAACCAAACTTTTTTTAAGTTAATATATTGAGGTTAGGGGGTATGGAAAATATAAATGATGGGTTTTGTGAAGGTTTGCACTTCTACAAAGGGTAATGACCAACATGTAGGGGGTTTAATAACAAAAACATTTTTTTGGTAAATACCTTTAATTTCATAGGGGTCTATAGATCATGAATTAAACTATTTTTGAAGGGGAACACTTTCACAAAGGTTTTGGACTTACATGAATGTGTCTTATTAGAACCAACAATTTCATGGGGTTAAAACGTTGAGGTGAGATGAGGTTTTTAAAATTGAAAATAGTGGTTGAGTATAGTGTATAATTTTCTGAAGGGTAAGGACCTATGTGAATGGGGATTAAGTTACACTAGGATTTCACAGAAATGTATAATTAAGGTCAAATTGGTTTTTTGGATGTGAAGGAAAGTGTTTATTAATTTCAGAACAACTAAAAAGGATAAGGACTAGTGTGAGAGATCATTAGGAGCACTAACTCATTCACAAGGCTAGATCATTAATTTCATATAGATCTATGAAACTAAAGGATGTAGTTTGCAATGTTATGTACTTTTTTGAATGGTAAGGGGTTGTGTGTAGAGGGATAAGGTGAACCATCACTATCCTGATGTTTAACCCTTAAGGTCAGAGGAGTTTATTGAAAATTAAGGAAGATATTTGAGAATGTTATAACATTCATAAAGAGTATGTATCTTAAAGAATGTGGTTTTATATAACTAACACTTTTTGGGGATGGACTATTATTTTCATTCTATTTTCAGATACGTTAATGCATTAGTTCAAAAAGGTGAGGACTATCATAAAGTTTAATGGATTACCTTAAGGGGTTTTTGGAGGACCAATAGTTTCTCGTGGTAGATCACTAAAGTTAGAGGGGTTAAGTAAACTTTAAGCCCAATTTTTGGGAATTAATGGACTCTCAAAAAGATAATAAATTAACTGAAAAGAGATTAATAGGACAAAGACTTTTATAGAACCTGATAATTCTAGTTATAGAGTTCTATTGAATATAAATAAAGAGATTCAGGGAGGTATAGCCTATAGAAATGGGTAAGTAATTATATATTGTATGCTTAAAAGCCCCAAACTAATTATAAAATGTTGGATCATTAAGTTTTTAGGGGTATTAAAAAACTAATGGGGTAGTTTTAAAATTTTTTGGAATTTCATGATGTGATTGGACTTATTTCATGGGAGATTGGGAGAACCAATACTTTTACAAATATATACCATTAGGATAAGAGGTGTGTTTTAAATAGGATGATGGAGGCTATCTAGTGTGTGTAAATTATAAATGGGTGATGATTTATTTAAAGATGATTTATGTGAACAAATATTTTATCAATTTTTTATTATTCTGGTTCGATAGGTATGCATAACATGAAGGTGTAAGTTTATAATATTATGTACATTCGAAACGTTTGAGGGATTTTTATAAGGGGGATTAAAATCACTAACACTCTATGAAGATAGACCATTTTTATGGGGGGAAGGTGAGGAACAGTATTGTAAAACCCATTTGTAAAATTAAAATTATAATGTCATGTTCACATAAGTCTAAATTTTTGTACTTCTACAAACTAACTTTTCATATAATATCTTGGAAGTCTTCTTTATAATAGCTTCTTTCAATGTCTGGACCTCAATTTTATGAGTAAAGTATTGTTTTCATAGAACATTACATCATTTCTAAGAAGGATGGAACATGGAAATTGGAAAACATATACACAAACATATCCTTCGTGAAGGGGTTATGAGATGATTTTGTAATATGTAAAAATTTAGAATATTTTCGTCTATTTTGATGTTTTAGTCTATTATGTTATATTATATACTAATTTTTTACCATACTTCTCAATCATAACATCAAATATTTTGCTATATTTTTTATTAGAAGGACCAAGAATGACATTGCAATCCCCTTACTTCTATGATGGATAAAGTCTATAACCTATTATTGACAAGAGCTTCTCACCACCATGTCACTATATTGGGAAATGTTTTTGAATAATTTGTATTCCTTGCTATGTGTGAGAAATCATGTGATGCATGTAAAATCCATTTGGGTCTTCTTTATAGATTGAGATATTCCTTCACCTTTAATTTAAACATATTGTAAAATAAATGGTCATTTCATATTATTCATGGAATAGTGCAGTCTATATTTTTTGTTCATGTAAAAATTGATAAAAAAAACATTAGAATTAAATAGACTCACTCTTTGATCATTATAGGCTATTTAATATCATCGAGGGTTTAAAAAAATATTTCACTGAGTAATTTCACTCTAATATATCATTATAATATAATCATTAATCAAAAATATAAAAATAAAAACAATTATGAAAAAAAAATCTAAAATACTCTAAAAGGTATGTAAATGTCATACAACCAAAATACATATAATTATATGATCAAATATAATTCTTGCATATGCATGACCAAAATTAAAATTAAAAAAATAAAGGTAACTCTAATATCTACCATTATATTCTTATAGAAACTAATTCCAAAACACCATTAAATATCTAGGTTTATACACCTATATAGTTTTCTCACCCTTACATGTATTATTTATTAAAAAAATTGGTCTATAAGATATGTATATATAGGGTGGGTTCGTAACAACATAGTGTGATAATACTAAAGTCTTTAAATAATTCCCATAAAATAAGATGTTCCTACATGTAATTATAAAATCAAATAATGAGAACTAAAATTTTAATCCAAATTCAATTAAATACACATACTCAAAGTAAGTCACTGATTTTTTCATAAAATATTAACTCTCATACCCTAGAATAACATTTTTCATTGTAATCCCCACACATTCTTGGTGTATCATAGACATCATTCCCCTCTAACCCATAGATTTACCTAAAAATTCACTTTCATTTATGGAGTAACATATCTATATCAATCACCTTTCATGTTCACCATATAAAAACATATTTAATAAACAATTCCAATACACAAATCAAAAAAATTAAAGTAATTCACAATACAATAAAAAAATTGATTCATTTTCATAAACCTTTAACATCACCAAAAAAATTATAAAAATTTATTAAATTTAATATATAATAGAAAAAAATTCTCTATTTAAAATAGACTTTATATAATTTAAATCAAAATAAAAATAATTTTCACCTTAACCAAAATTCCAAAAAATCATATTTATTCTGAACACCTCATAAAATCAGTTTATCGTGTGTTGATCAAACATAATAAGTATATGAAGGTTAAAAATAAATTTTATCAATGATTTATCCTACTAAAGTATCTTTTTGTCTTATTATATATCAATTACACATGTCACATTAGTAATACTACACAAATAAAAGTGATTAAATAATAGTAATGATTCAAGGTCACCAACCCCATTCTAAAATATATATTCAATCAACAAATAAATTACTAATAACTAATTAATTGTATAAAATAATTAAACTCGTTAAATTTTAAGTAATATTATAGAATTAGATCATGGAAATGACAAAACCAAATCATCTAAAAATAAATATATAGGGCTTATCGAAGCCTTAATCTAACAAACCCAATGAAATAGGAAAATCATAATTTCATTGCTAATTTCCAATTTTGGATAGAAAACCATGGAGAGGGAGAAAATAGAAAAATATTAGGATCAAAAGACCCACTACACTTTTAGTGGTTATCCATTGGACCTATAATGGAACTAAAGTTACAATCGCTAAACACTAGTATTCTAATGGACACATGATCCACTTAGAGTCAATTCCTAGACCCAATGAACACTATATAAACCCAACTAATGTTTTAGTGGTCTCTTATTAAAATAATTGTGGAACAATAGAAGATTTTGGTTTTGAAAATTTCAAAAAAATATTAACTAGATCTATTTCATAACACTATATCAAACACACAAAACATAGGATTTTTCCATGGATATCATATAGCACACATTAGGTATAATGATAAAGAAAATATAATTAAAATGATACTTTACTGGTATGACTTTTTCACCACATGATTTACTCATCACTAGATAATCATAGCTAGAATAATCCAATGAAAAAATCCCCTAGATCATCTATACATTTACTGAATCATTTAATTTATTTTTCTATGAAATTAATTTTCTATTAAAATACAATTTAGATTTATTATTCATTAATGATCATGAGAGGAATGTATGACTAATTCATGAAGAGTAATTGATATGTTCATCTTCCTTATTTTATCTCACTCTATGGATTAAAAGGGAATATGAGAGAGGTAAAATTAATTCAAGGGAAACATCTAATACATTTTGGGTATAAATAAAGTTTTATACTTAATTTATAAGTATCATTAATTATAAAATATTCCATTAAGGAGTTTAGACCATAAAACCTACCCAATATTGCACTTATAACCACATTAACTTGTTATAAATGTCATATTAACTTCACCACTCACATATAACATTCTCTAACGTTTAATAGTGAAATAAAAACAATTAACTCATCATGTTCCTCCCCAATATGGTTACACCCCAACTAAATAATATTAATTCAAAAAATTGGTTTCACATAATCACATATTTAAACATAAATAAATTATAAATACATTAAAGAAATAAATTTAGTTCATATTATTTAATCATTGGTATTATATAATTGAATATATATATTTCATTTACTTATGATTATTTTCACAAAAATGTTCACCAAACCATAGACATGGGTTGAACTTTTTTGAACTCTAAATCGTTAAATTTTTTGGAATTTTTTATAACCTATGTTTGTGGCACTTAATGACCTCATCATGATATCATTGAGTCATGCTCACATACTATGAGTAATATCTAGATACAGAATTTGGACACTAAATATATAATGATAATATATATATATATATATAAACCTTTTAAAACATTATCTATAAAATATAATCTTTTTTCCTCATGATATCTCAAAAAGAAAGATGCATAATTCAAAATACCTTCTTCTCAGGATTTATTTACCCTTATTTAAACATATTAGAAATACTTTCATTCATATAACATTTCTATGGCCATAGTAAATTAGCTACCAATATTGTAAATGGAAAAGAGATACATTCTTCCTATACTTTGAAGTAATAAATACTATCTTGATCATTTAATCAATATTATATCATTAATGACACACCCAATTAAAACTACCACTCCCAAAACATAAATTTTCATGGTTTTTATCATGAATAAAAGTACATAATTAAATGATATAAATTAACAATAATATAAATTCTAGATAAAAATATATATATGCTCATATACTAGAATATCCAATGAAACCTAAAACATATATTGTTTTTATTGTTAGGTTAGTCCTCCTAATGTCATGTACTTCAGATCTCCATGTGATAACTTAACATGATGAAGTATCAATGCTTATGATCCCCCAATAATTGTTATAAAGACATCATCTGGGTATCTTTAATTTGGAATATCTAAACAATAGGATATAATTTTAATGTTTCTATTAATTTTTTTTATGGTTCTCATTTATAATACATTGTGTCCTTGCAGGTTATGAAATTAAGTAAGGAATTTAAATTTTTGTTTTAGTGGATGGTTTGTTTTGAGAACTTGGAATAAAAATGGATTTTCTATCATTTGAATGACCGTAAATGGTGTTATTAGACATTTTCTAAGGTTCTCAAGGCACTCAGATTGTTTTTATGGACGTTGAAGAAGGATCGGGGAGGATGGGATACTAACAAATAGCAGTAAAACACCATTCATGGTGGGAATGGTAATTTATGTCATGAAAGGGTTTTAGGGGGTATTTTTATATTTTAAAAGAGACCTGGAAGAGTAGGAAGGTCCACTTCACAAATATTCATAGAATTAACACAAATTTTTATTCATAAAAGGGAACTGGTTATGTTTTTTTAGATCAGGGACATTTTTATATTTTATAGGTTTGGGGCATTAGGATTTTAGGGTGTTTGGGAAATGGTAGAATGATATATCAGCTAGCTACACATCCCTTCTTCCTCTAAATCATCCCCCTTTAGTGGAGGATGGTTCTAGTGTGATTTTGATAGAAATTTTAGGTACTATGTTCCTTTTATCTTTTAATTTTGGCTTCACATATAACACCCCCATGATTTGGCTCAGTTCTAGGCCAGGTTTCTTGATGATTTCTACCAAATCATGGTGGAATTCATCCCAATTAATAGATCCTTACTTTTTATTAAGGAATATGGTATCATTTTAAAATCCCATATGATATTTGATATAATTTATTTATACCTATAATCTGATATGTGGTCTCACCACTATGGGAGACTGGTCATTTTTAACTTTATTGATTTTTTTTACAAAAAAACTAAAATGTCTAGTACTGAATAAAGTGGTAAGTGATTAGGTGGACTCTTCTTCACTGCCTATTTTTCATTAGGTTATAAGGGATAAAGACTTTATTATTGATACATGCTCTACTACACTTGTAAACTGATGGATTTAAGGTAAATTAAAAAGAAGAGGGATGATATATAGTGTCCCTTCTGGTGGCTTCCCTTAAAGACCTCCATGTAGAGGTAGTGATGTGCTGGGTAGTGACCCCTAGTAAGACTTAAGGAAATCTTCAGATGCCTTATCGACTTTTGGATAGTGTGATGATTACGGGGTGAGTGGTCCTCCCAGACTACGAAATTATTACCCATGTGGGTATAATAAATAAATATATTTGATATGTTTAGTGTTCATGCCAACCTAGAGTGACATGGAAATGGGTTGGGCTTGAGGCCATCTCCCCTGGGAGACCTTCCTAAGACTCTAGTGAGGCCCCAATGATACTTGACATAGTTGAGGGAAGATATTCCCTCCAAGTTATAGGTGGATACCATAGATGTTTTTTTGATATAAAAGGGCCGATAAAGGTTTTCTTGGATCTGATATGACATAGGGTACCCTAGTTGATTCCCTACTAGAATGTTGAACCTAGTGAGATGGTGTATATTTAGAATGGGTAGTGGTTGTTATGAGTGTCACCTTATAACAATAGATTATTTAAGCCTATTATGGAATTAAAATTTCTATCCCATTCATCAGATAGGCTGAACTTATTTATACTAGATGGTCTTAGTAAAATAGAAACCATTAGTGAGATGTTTTGGGAGAGTGCATAACCCTCTGAGAATTATTTATATTTCTAGGATTCATTTTATGATCACATAATATCCTTACCTTATTCTAAACACATTATTTGGTATTCCAATTTCTAGGTTCTTGGATCCATATTTTGGGATTTTAATTCCACTAAGAAATCATGATTTTGGATACCATGGCTTGGAGCTAATATATTTGCATTTGGTTTTCCATATATTAGATTCAAGAGTTCCCATATTTGGGTTTCTATATATTTAACCCTAAAAAAATATTATGTACCATGATTTGTTAATCAATGGATTTGGAGCCGAGATACCATGATTTAGGCTTTTATGGATTTGATCCTTAAGAGTCTTGTGGCTACACTGTTTCTTGGTTTGGATGTAGATACCCTCATAGGATTGGGTTTTCTTGGTCTAATTCATTGTAAATGATAATATTTTTTAGCTGGAATGGTTGTGTGACATTCCCAAAGACATCTTATCACAAGCCAGAATAGGTTTGGGTCAATCTTGGGTTCAACTATAGAACCCACAAATCAAAAATTGTTATTTATTTACACATTCATTGTAATTTTTTTATTTCATATGTGTTTTTTACATGTAAAAACTACATTGATTGGTTATATCCAAGACAATATTTTTGTTTCCCTAATAATTTTAAATCATTACTAGTTCAAGAAACATTTACACTTTGGGTACGAGAGAAAATATCAATATCCACAGGTTCAGGTCGGGAAAAGTTTAGGTGTAGCTTGATAAAATGGGATGGAATAGATAGGAAAGGAGATCAAGATGTGATGAGGACTGAGGATAGTAGTATACCCTCTTGTACATTTACATTATTCATTTAATTTTTTATATGCAGTTATCCTGTTGGTTTGATAGTGATTTTTTATGATTTTATGCTTCCACATTTATTATTATTATTGATGGATTATGTTAATTTATTATATGTACACTGATGGTTTTTTTATTTTAAATGATGGTTATTTTAATTTATTTTTTTATTTCATACTCTAATATGGGGGGTATAGTCTCTCCATGGTAGAATCCTAGACCCCTGATACTAGTTGGAATCTTTTAGCGTGCATGGAGGCATGCTTGGGTTCTAGTGGTGACTCCCCTATTTAGGGAACCACTTAGTGGCCAAAGACTAAAGGAAAAGCATTATGAAGTTGTATAATATATTTTAAGTGGAAAATATCATAGATTTATTAGAGTTTTTAGTTGTTCTAAAATTTTGGGATATGGTAAACAAGTGACATATGAATTTGTGATAACATGTGACAGATATTGGATGGGTTCATCATGAACTCCTTTCTGGTTGGATGTTTAGGTTACCATGGAATGAGATTGTTGTCATTTACTATTGATTTTATAATTTTATAATATTCTACTAGTGTTATGAATATTTAATTTATAGTTTATGATTTTTTAATTAATGGATTTTTTTCTCCTGGTCCATTTTAAAAAGGCATGTTATTTGATTTTTGGATCTTGACCCATTGGTAAGAATCCAATGTTCTTTCATTTTTTTGGCATGTATGATTCAGATGCCATTCATGTGCTTGATATATTTTTATCCATGGTTATAGAGAGTAAAATTTTGTAAAATGTTAGTAATAACCTACATAATGTGTTTCTATATAAATTGGAGTGAAATTATACTCAACTTAAACATTGTATATTTTTATTTTGATGATGTTTCATATGGATCTATGGAAAGATGATCCTACTGAAAATTATACATTCCCTCATTTATGGGATGTGTAGTAACCCAAGTAAGTCATTACAGACATTGAATTTCTTATAATAATCCCTTGGGGGGTTGAGAAAGTAGGTTCGTTTTTTAAGTGCCTTTAATAATCAATTTGGTGTTTTCTTATAAAGCATGGCGATGGAATTATACTTAATTTAACTATATTTCTATAAGATACTAAACACTTATCATCATAGAATGATGTTGTTATATATTTATTTTATTACATATGAGATTGTGAACCTTGAGTCAGTTTCTCTCTTGTATGAATTAATTGGTAGGATCAGCATGATATTATGATTCTTGAGGGGAAAGTCTTTCAAGTTCGTTCCTAGTGAGAACTAGTCCCCTTGTAGGTGGTGATATTTCATGTTATGTCTAATGTAGATTGATATGTGAGACCCCAAAGAGGGTGTTTTTTCTAAGAGATGTTTGTTTCCTTTAAGATATAAATAGATAGGTTTCCCATGAGCTATGACTTAGGTCAGGTGTGACCTATTTGTTAGGCAGAAGAGCCTAGTACTTTGATATGGGTCTAAAGATATAAGTGAGTTTTGGTATACAAGGGTAAGTAGAGTAAAGGGTTATTTCATCTTGATATTTCCTTACTGACATGATCATGGAGGTATTCTTTGGGATATGAGATAGGTAAATAGTCGGTGCTACTAGGTATAGAAATTGGCAAGGTGATTCCTTAGATGTTTTGAATGTGGATGGTATAGTTAGGTGACTTTCCTTGAGATCATTTTATAATAGGTGTTGTTGTATATGGTGTAGGAATGGTTATTCCACACATTTTTATGAGGAGATCACATTTAGGGATGGTGATTTGGGTATCAAGGTTGGATTTTGGAGGGAATGATCAGTTGGGTGCCTAAAACTATTATGTTTTGATGAATCTTTAATGGATGAATAAATATATAACAAGTTATTTATGGTGGTTTTGATATTAAATCGGTGGGAATATGATTGTGTAGTAGACCATGGCATAGGTGAGTTCCCAATTTTAAAAAAGACCACCCAGGGTGTTTCTAGTAAAATGATATTGACATGTCTTATATCATGGATATGTATTTTGGATTTATCCAAGGTCTAATTAGATGTGACTCATGGAATCAAGAGTTAGTTTATGGGGTCAGGTGGTACATGAGAATACACCATTGGATTCAGATGATATCATGTTAGTGGTTAATGGATATGCATGATGCTATTTGGTTTTGAATCCATAAGTGGTCATGTGTGATAAGAGGGCTGATGGGAAATTTCATTACTATCAGGCACAGTTTCTTGAAGAATTGATGAGAATTAGAAATATCCCTCCATAGTAGAGGAGACATCGAATTTCAATTAGGTTTCATGGGATGGTCAATACGAGTGTGGGTATAGAGACATATTATCGAGGAATAATGTGAGATGTTTAATGTAAATGAGTGTGGATCTATAGAATTGACATGCATATGATATTGGGATCCATCAGTCATTATAGTTAAGTATTGGTATAAAATAACCCATATATTGGGGAGATAAACATTTTTTTAGGGTGTTACCCTCATTATAGATAAATTTTAGTGGATGGAATAGATGGAATTCCTAGTTATTTGGGAATAGGAAACAATTGATTATTTTTTTGTACCTAGATTTGAGATGGAAGGCCATGTCCAATCATTACATGTTGCAATAGAAAAAGTGTGAACCATGGAGGTACAACCCTATTTGGGTAGGGTCCTAGGTGTTATAGGACTGATTGTTGGATAATTGATATCTAATTAGGAAGCTAATGAGAAAGAGAATTCAATTTTATCAAGTCTTGAGATAAATCACATACATTAGATTAAGATGTGATATTGGATGGATTTAGTTAATTTTCATTGGTCTTGGCATGATTTCCTTTTTATGTAAATGTGATTCATAGGGTGAATCATGATTCATCATGTGGATCATGATGTGAACTATAAATTCATAACATGGTTCAGGGGATGAAACAATTTCATATTGTGATTTAGGGGTATATCATATTCATCATTTCATTCAAGATGATAAACCATCAATTCATGACATGGTCCATGGGCTGAACTAGTTATGTTTCATGATACGGTGGTGAACCTGTTTCATAGTGTGATTCAATGGGTGAATCATGTGAAAAGATGTATTGAAGGTGTGTGATGAGATGAAAATTATTTTTAAATAAAGTACAAGTGGTATTGTGGTTTGAGAATGTCATGTTTTGTATAATAGGGGTATTCTGAGGTTTGTTCAGGACCTTTTGTGGAAAGGTAGTTTTATGTGGTCCATATGGATGGTTGGTGTAGACTCATCTGATTTGGTTTATAATCAAATACTATTGGTGGTACCAAATTTTTTATAGTGTCATCATATGTATTTAGGTTTCCTCACATGAAAACCACATTGGGCATGCCATTGAAACCCTAAAGAACAATTTCAATAGAAAATTCTAATGATGGGAAGTAACATGGATCATTATTGGAAATTTTGATATGGGACTTATGGTGGGGAGCACCATAATCATAATTATGTTCTCTTTATGATGCTATGGTTTCTTAGGATAGAAAAGAATGGTTGGGATTCATCTTTGTGTTTCAATGATTGTAGCACCTAGTGGCTTGGATTTTGATGTTTAGTGAACCTTGTATTTAGAGTCATACAACAATATATCATTTGTAATTCCATTGTATAAAATGATGAGTATCTTTATATTGGAGACAATATTGGGTTAGTTTTTTTTTGAATGGTTTATAAGACTTCTCAAGTATGAAAAGTGTTATGTTGCGGAGATTTTAGTACCATGTGTTTGAATTCCTTGTGAAATTCAAAAAGAATTTTTATTTTTATTTTTATAAATGATTAAGTTTAATAAAAGGGACTCGAACTAGTATTTCAAACATTTTAATACCCATAAAAGGTTTTATTATATATGGTTTAAGGTTAAATAGGAACCTAGGATTTTCACACATAATTTGTAGATGGTCCAAATAGGTTGGACTGTTGAATACAATAGAATAATAGAATTGACTATGTGAATGATCATTTACATGATTAAAGGGTTTAATGGGGTGTATTCAAGGATGAAAAGATGGATGGATAAGGAGGAAGTAACAAAAATTAAAGATTCAAAGTGAAAACACTATGTATATTCTATGAATGTGTGTTACACGTTCATGTTTTGTTTGGGTGAAGATTCATCTTTTCTAGGTCGAGGTACTCATAATTTTAGGAGGATTGGGTATCAACAAGAGTCTATTTTCACTGAATTTACCTCCCCTATTCCAATCCTTTGATTCCATTCAGTGTGGGGGTTGTTTTGGTGCAATTATGATATTGATTTGTGATAAGATCATTTACCTATGATTTTGGATTCCCCCTTTGAACATCACTGATTTCAATTGGTTTTGGGTTTGGTTTCTTGATGATTTCCACCATATAATAGTATAAATTATCCCAATCAATGGGTATTTTTCCCAGATTTCATAATAAAGGACCCAAGATGATGTATGTAATATGTTTCATGCTTTTCAGTAATGGTATTTCAACATCGCAATTGTACGTGATTTTTTGGATAAAGTAAATTTATTTAATCATTGAATCATTGTTTCATACTAGGTATTTTTTCTATGATGGTTTTTGTAGTTTACCATGGATGTTTTCTGGGTGATCAATTATGGTTCTGGTGTGATAGGAGCACCCGAAGTGATTTTAGTATTTATACATAATTAAATTAAATTTTAAATTTATTGATAAACTATCTAATTAATTATAAAAGGATTTTAATTAATTAAATTTTACTTCTAGTGAGAGTTAGGGCCTCATGTGTACTAGAAATGGTTGGATGGATTTGTATGAGTTCAAACAATAGTTTTTTAGACACTTTTAAAAATTTAATGGCTCAATATTTTGGTAGTTGGTCCCATGTATATAGCTCTATAGTATTTGTTTTTTTTTTATTTATTCCCAGAATATGATTTGTGGACTTCTTGCTGAGGGTAGAAGAGGGGTGAAAATATAATTTGAAACCAAATTGATGAGATATAGAATTCCTAGAGGTATGTTCCCTTAGATAACTCTAGTTAGAGAAGTGATAGGCCGAGTGATGGGCCCTAGTAATCCATAATGAATTCTTAAGATACCTTAGTGCCTTTAGGATAGTGTGATGTCTATGGGATCATCCTTCACTAAGATATGATTACTCAAGTGGGTAGACCCAAGAGTATTTATGGATAGGTTGGGTGTTCAAAATTACCTAGAGTGACTGGGAAAAGGGATGGGATTTGGAACATCTCCCCTGGGAGACATTAATTAGAGGATAGTGCGTCCTCGATGAGACTTTATGACATTTAAGGATGTTATTACCTTAGAGTGATGGGTGTAGAACTGAGTGAATTTTCTTATATGAGGTACCACAAAGGTTTTCCAACCCCTAGTATAATATATGTGACCCTGGTTGATTCCCCAATGAGATATTGACCCTACTGGGATAGTGAATATTGTGAATGGGTAGTGTTGATTATGGGTGTCAACATAAAACCTAGATTAATGATTTAAGCCTTTTATGGTTGTTTTGTTTATAATTCAATCACATGAGAGGCCGACCATTTTTATATGAGTTTTTCATAAGTATATTTGCATCACTAGAGTGATGTAATTGGGGGAAGTACTACACTTTGAGATGTATTTACATACATGGGTTTCCTTGTATGATCTTTCAGGATATGGCTCTCTTTCCAAACACATAGTTTTGGATGGCTCAGAAAAAGTCCTTAGATCTGTATGGTGGGATATATAGTCCACTGAGATATCATGATTTTTAGTTCAATGTTTTAGATCATGGTGAAATATAAAATTTTCTTCCATGGATTATAGATGGGACAACCACAATTTAGGCTAACTTGAATTTGATCCTCATATTCAAGATTATATACTATCATTTTGGATGCCATAAGTTTGGATATGGGATGTCATGATTTTGGTTTCCTTGGATTTGATCCTTAGATTTGGGAGGATAAAATTGTTATAGGGTTGGATGTAGATCCTTACATAGGATTGGGAAACCTTAGACTAGTTCCTTTATATTGAGATGATATTTTTGTAGGAATGGTTGTGTAGTGTTCTCAGAGGCACCTTGGAACTAGATAAATTCAATTTGGGTTCATCCCTTTTTCAATGGTATAACTTGAAGATTAGTAGTGGATATCTATTTTTGTCAGGAATTTATTCATTTATTTTTACTAACAATATCAAAAATATACACTAAACTTATCATTTATATATGTAATTGTGTTGGTGGTTCCCTAATAAGTTTTACTCAAACACTACTTGGGTGGACATGGCACTTGAGTACCCTATAATATCTTATTTTTCATAAGTTCTTGTTTGGAAAAGGCTAGGTGTATCATGATCGAGTGGGATATCTCAGATAGAATTATAGATCAAAATATGATGAGGCTTATGGATAGTAGTAGAGAATCTTTTATATTTACTTTATTCATGTATTCTTTCTATAGTTATGGTTAGATTGGTGGTGAGATAGTGATATTTCATGATTATATTCTTCCACACTTATTATTTAACATTGGTGCATTGTGTTTATTACTTCTACATATTATGGTATTAACTGTTATTATGGGAAGTTATTCGTTTATTTTACAGTTATTTCACACTATAAAATAGGGGAATAGTCTCCCCACGAAAATATTCTATATCCCCAACTTTTAGTTTAAAGCTTTTGGCATATGAGGAGAAACCCCTAGGGTACAAATGCAACTCCCCCATTTTGGGAACCAATCAATTTTCATGGACTAGGTGAAAGACATTAAAAGGTGGTATCATATATTCAAGGTGGTTGATATAACAGGTTAATTATATTTTATCCTTATCTTACTATTTTGGGAGATGGTAGACTAGTGACATAGGGATGTTTCAAATCTTGTGATGGTTATCATATTGGTTCATTATGAACACCTTTCTAGTTTTTAGTCCAGGTTACGAGAGAATGGGATTTCTATTCTTGTATTTTGATTTTATAGATTTATAGTTTTCACCAAGATTGATGCACATGTTATTTGTAAATTATGATTTAGGATTTATTGTATTTTTTTCTTTTTTCCCCATGGAAAGAGTCTAATTATACTATTTTTTCTCTTGAACTATTGGAAAGAGGCTATAATTCAAGTATCATTTTAGAAAATGGGATTTAAATTACATTCATATGATTGTAATATTTTGATCACTAATGATATATGGTTAAGTTTAAAATTTCATTAACAACTTATATGGTGTTCTACCAAATAACTTAGAATGGAATTTTATTCAACTAAACTATAATATATTTTTATTCTAATAATAAGACATGTGGATCTGTTGTAAGATGATCCTTGATGAAAACTATACAGTCCCTCTTGTATGGGATGTATAGTGACCCTATTTGGTTGTTATAGGTATTTAATTCCTTTTGATGAACTCTTAGGGGTAACAAATATAATAGGTCGTAGTAATAAAAGTGTTGGTGAAAACCTATATTGTATTTTATCATATGTTTTGGGGATAGAATTGTTTTAATTAAACTATATGACAATTGGATACCAAAAATTGATCATATTAGAGTGATTTCATTGTATGTATATATATTAACATATGAGAATGTGATCCATGAGGGGGTGACTCCTTAAGTGGAGGCCCAGTGAAGATTATCATGGGCTGTGATTTTTAGGGGGTAGTCCTATATGTGGATTACTGATGTGAATCAGTTTCCAAATAGAAAATTAATTGGAATTTTATTCTTGATGTATATGGATACATGAAACCCTAGAGTGGGTGTTTTGGATATGAATTTTCATCTGACATTTGATATGGAATATATATTTTTCCATGAGCTACGATTTACGTGAGGTATGGACTGTGGATTAGGCCGGAGAGACTAGTTCATTCTGATGTGTCTTAGGATATAAGTGAGTGGGGTATTGTGGATGAGCTATGGTATATGTGGGTAAACCGAGTAAGGGGTTAAACAAAATTTAAAGATACTTATAGATGGAATCATGGAGGGAGGATTTGGGTTATATGATTTGTTCATTATCATGTTTAGAAGTAGGAATGGTTTTTCCTTAGATATTGAGAATGTGTAGGGAACTAGTCAGTGCCTTTCCTTAAGATCATTTTATAGTAGGTGCTTCTGTATATGGTATTAGAATGGTTATTCCTTTAATTTTTATGGGAAAATCTCTTTGACTGCTGGTTACATTGGTATCAAGGATGGCTTTTGGAAGGTAGGACCAGTCGAGTGACAGACTATATTGACTTTGGATACATATATTAGTGGCGAAAAAGTAGATCTTGGATGGATGTTAATGGTTTTGGGATGAATAAAGAGGGTTTGTGATCATGTGATAAGACATTGAATAACATATTTCCCAATTTTTAATAGGTTCACCAAGAATGCTTCAAGTTATACAATATCTATATTCCATGGATCATGGTTACTTATTTGTGTGCATGATCCTAAGTCTTATATGTTGAGACTCATGGAATCAATATTCGACTAATGATACAAGGTGTTATGGGAGCATACACCATCATATTCATATGAGAATGAGTTAGTGTGCACAGGATATGCAGGATGTTATGGATATTTTAATTGGCAATATTTCTTTTATAATCTGATCATCGATGGGGATTTTTAATACTATAGTTCATAGTTTTTTAAAGATTTGATGAGACTTATAAGTTTTACACTTTTTTAGAGAACTCATCATAGTTGAATTGGGATTCATGGGGTGTTCAACATGGGAGTTGTCCTTGAAACATCATTTTATGCTAGTTTAGTGTGAAAGGTTGATAGTATATGAGTTTGGCTTGGGAGGAGCGACATGTGACTGATATCGGGACCCGTAAAGCATTTCTCTAGAGGATTGTTATAAGGTAATCCAAATTTCGGGGAATGAACCATTTATCATTTTATGGTGTGACCCTCATTAAAGATAAATTTTGTTGGATGTCTAGGCTGAAGTTCCTAATGATTTGGTAATAGGAATCAATTGACATTTTAATTTCAAGCATGGTTATGAGTGGAAAGGATATTTCCAGTAATTATGTGTATTAATAGATGATGTTGGAGTCATGGAGGTATGAAATCAGGTGTGTAGGGTTTTGGTAATGATAGGAATTTTTTCTGGATAACCAATATGGCATTGGGATTCTAGTGAGAAAGTGAATCTGATTTTATCCAGTCTTGAGTTGAATACCATATTTGATATTTATATATAATATTATAAATAGTCAGTGAATTTGCATCAGGATAGAAATGATTCTAGTGTTATATAAAGTTTATTCATGAGGTGAATTGGGATTTATTTTGTAGTTTAGGGGGTGAACCAGCATTTGGTGACATCGTTTAGGAGGTGAACCAATTTTATTACATGATTTAGGGGGTGAAGAAAATTCATCACATGGTATAAGAGGGAGAACTAGAAATTCATGATGCGTTTTAGTAGGTGAACTAGTTTCATCACCTGTTGACCATTTCATCATTAGATTTGGGGGTAAATCATGTCATAAAACAAAGTAAAATATTCTATAAAAATGAAAAATCTTGAGAAATTAAGGAAAGATGGTACCATAGTTTGGGTACATATTATTAATTATTTCCTAGTAATTATAATATTTTGTAGGGTATTTTTGATGAAATTTCATTGTACACAGGCTATGTGCATCAACAGTGGAGGCTCATCTGATTTGGTTTGGGATAAAATATGAGAGAAAATTTCATTTTTTTTAGTACCTTTTTAATGAATTTTTTGGATTTTTGAGATGGAAACCATGGAAATAAGATTTTTGGAACACTAGATAGTATGTTTCAAAAAGTAAAGTCTATTGGTGGTAAGCACTATATATCCAGAATGGTTGTTATGAGATGATACTTATGGTAAAAAGTTACATAATCTGTATGATGAGTTATTTATGAAAACATGGTGTCTTGGGATATACATGTGAAATTGATCACCATATTCATGTTTTGGTGATGTAAAATGGGTGGGTCTTAGCTTTTCATGGATAGTTCACCTCGTATTTGGAGATACACAATGGAAGATCATTCAAAATTCTGAGGTTGAGAGTGATGAGTTAATGGGTACTAGAGACCTGGTTGGGTTGTTTTTTTTGGATTAATGATTGATGATAATTTTTAATAAAGATAAATTCTATTATGGGGATATTTTAACCCTCTTTTTTTGGATGGTTTACAAAATTTATAAGGTATTTTATTTTTTGTTTTAGTTGATGGTTTTTTTGAGAACTATGACTCAAACTGGTGTTTAGAGAATTTAAATTACCGAAATGGTGTTATTAGACTTCGTTTAAGGTTTATTGGATTCCTAAGGTGTTCATTCATAATTTGGAGAAGGTAAGGAGAGTATGGGTTGTAGAAAATATCAACATAAGACCATTCATTAGGTGAATGGAAATACATGCCCGGAAATGATTTCAGGGTGTCTTTAGGGTATAAAAGAGAGATAATATAGCAATTAATTCTTTTCATATATAGATATAACATCATAATATAGTAATATTTATTTCACAATATATATATATATATATATCCATTATATAATCATATTGTTCTAGTGTATTTTGAAACATGGACACATAAAAAACTGGTTCATAAGAGTTTCCCATTAGGTTCTTCATAACTAGAACCCCTCGTAGAAATATCATTCCAAAAATATTTATTCATAAACTAAGGATAGAAAAAATAATAAAGGTTAAGATCATATTCATAGTAAGAGTAGACAAGGGAGATATTAATGATCATATAAGTACAAAATAGTAATAATTTTATAACAACATGAGCATGGTATATGAAAACCATGCCCAGCATATCAAACAACATAATATTGAGTCATGGAATAGAGCTTGATAGTTTAAAATACATGAATCATAGGGTAATCAAAGAATGTGACCCATTAGAAAATAATATTAGAATAAGAAAAGAGTTTTTTCAAACATAAGCACATAACTTTATGAACATGTATAAATAGATGAAGTTTCGGTTATTAAGTTGAGGAAAAAAATAAATCCCTCTCATAAACTTATGGACATGATACTAGGTCTACACATAATCTTATGAGCATGAAATCTAGGTCCATGCATGTACTAATGGATTTGAAATCTAGGTCCACACATGATCTTATGGACATGAGATTAGGTCTGTTATTAATCTTATAGACATAAAAAACACATACGTACTTAAACATATGGAATAGAATACTAGGTCCACACTTAAAATTGTGAACCAAAAATCAGGTTCAAGAAGAAAATACTTACCTCATGAGTTATCCACATTTAACCAATGAATTGGAGGGAGATATAGGTCCCACCCATCATATAATGAAAATAATTTTTAGGTTTTCCATAAGATCATTAAACATTATAATATCATAATCCATGAAAAATGAGTTAGAACTAGGGGTTTTCATAGATGGAAATAGAGTCTAGATTTTTTTTGTTTTCAATCAACACTAGGATGGTGATAGAGTTTTAAAGGAAAGTAGTTATATAGTACTAGATGGATATGGTGTTGAAGGTAGTTTCATTTCCCGTTTTTTTAAAAAATATTGTCTCAAAATCAGAAGGATGGATAAATCTTCATGAAATGTTGTTTTATGATTTAGACACTTCTCAAATATGTTAAAGCAATATGTTTGTGATTACTTTATTTCATTAAGATGGGGTTTCAAAAAAAGGATGAGCTTCACAAAGTTATATAGATTTGCAGACGCGTGATGGAAGGATAGTGTTCTTTGAGACTATGAAAATCATTTCAAGTGTGTGATGGTTTGATAGTGTTGTCATGACTAGGGAAAATTATTTCAAGTGTATAATGGGTTGATGGGGATTATTCATACCTAGGATAAATCTTTTTGAATGGGTTGAATTTCACTAGAGCTTCAAGAATTAAGGAGCTTTGCAAAATTGTTTTTGGAGGTTCATGAAAAATTCACCAGAGGCATGGTATCTTTGCTAAAGGCTAGGTGGATTCCCCTACTTCATTTATATCACCTAAAATGTTTTGGAGAAAAGGATTATTTGATCTGAATTTTCGAGGTCTGAATGATTTGTAAATTATGTATTCATTGTGACCTAAGAATCACAAAAGGATGGTATTATACCTGACCAATTCTTAGGTATCTAAAAAGAGGATTTCCATGATGATTGGTTAGTCCATGAAGACTTAGTGTTCCTTGAAGGCAGTTTTATTCACGAAGGTTGAGAAATTAATGAAGGAGATTCATGAAATAGCTTCAGGAACAACATTTTTGAATATCTGGTTTAAGTTAATAGTTACTTCAAGTGAATAAACTCAGGACAATAGTTCAAGTAGAGTCTTCTTCTGTTTTGGGATGAAGACTTAAAGGCATATCCACTAAAACAACTTTCATGTCATTAAACTAGGTAAGACTTATCCCAAAGTATCCAGAAAAGTGTATCGATGGTAGTGTTCCAAGGGAAGCATTGTGTAATCGCTAAAATATAATAATGGTATTGTGTTTGTCCGAGAGTAACTATGTCTCAACTTATTTATTCCAAAAATAGTGAAATTTTGTGGATTTAGGTATGACCAACACACTATCAACAAATAGTCATTGGACTAACCCTTAGTGATGAACCATGAAAAAAAAATTTGTATCTCTGCATGTGATTGTTTGATTACTATAATATTTGATCGGATTTGTTTAAAAATCATTAACAATGTGGGAACAAGATCCATCGCATTAGAAGAAAAACTTGATACCCTGATTCACCCCCCCCCCCCTTAGTGTGTTCTGAGGTCCTATAAGTGATATCTGAGGGTTTAGTTTATTGGAGTTAAATATTTCCTCTATTCTTTTCATTGAGAATTTAGTGAATTTCATGGGAGTCCCCCTATTTTTGAGAATAAACTTCCATATTTGGAAAAAAATGATGAGATCTCATCTGATATCCCTTGGGATGATAGTTTTTTTCCACTGCTCAAGGGATCCAAGTCAATTATGTGAAAGGTCTGACCATGAGTGAAAGAGACAAGAAAACTCTTAATGTAGATGAGAAAATAATGCTTTTACTGTAGCTCTATCTGATCAAATCTTTTGTGGGGTGATGAGTTTCACTTAATCTAACTATATGTGGGAAATATTGTAACATATATACAAAGTTGATAACAAAGTGAAGTATGACAAACTCCAAGTTTTTCATAATAGTTTCAATGATCTGAAAAAGAATCATGATCAAAATGTAAATACCTTTTTAAATAGAAAAAATGATGTTTTTGGGGAAATTAGAGTACTTGGTGAATAAATTAAATATATTGACATTGTAAAGAAAAACGTGAGAAGGCTTGCACATTTGTATAATACTAAAGTTTCATCCCTTAAGGAAAGGAATCTATCTAAACTTTATCTTGATGACCTACCAGGTATCCTGGTGGATTTTCCAATGGTATTCAAACCAGAAGATGAAACAACTTGTGTAAGAAAGGAAATCAAATTGAAATCCAGGGTAAAACATGGTGTATCTAGAGATAGTGTTGATGAATATAATGAGGAATAAAAATGTATTTAACTTTTTTCTAATAAATTCAAGAGATTAAAGGGTAGATTAAAAGTAAATATTCTTTTGTCTAGTTTTCAAAGTGGTAAAGTTGGTTACATTTCTTCTTTTTGCTCAAAGAAATTCATTGATGAAGAAAGTGAATTTAGAACCATGTATAATCCTCGGAAATGTTTTATGCAAAAGGGAGACTTAAAATCAGGAAAGAAGTTACAGATAATGAGTTTTGACTAAATATGATAACAAGAATAAAATTATTTTTTGGAGGATAAATAACCAGAGATTAAATATAAAACCTAAGAATCCATGATGGTCACTACTAAAATGGTAAAACATTAAAAAGATAAAGGAAATTAGTTCATTGGTGTTGTTGATATCGGGGTTGAACTTAAGGATGCTCTTGTTAAGCTTGACATTCAAATGATGAGAAACAAAAAGATGAGATCTATTCTGGAAGAGTCATTAGAGTATTTTGATCATCTTGAAATAGAAATTGATCGACTATAAACAAGGGAAGAAGAACTATAAAAAAGTATTGAAATCTCGAAATAGTTTATTTAATTTAACCTTAGGATTCAAGATCGAGAAAAATTCATCAATGTTCTTACATTAACTACACATGATAAGTATAAGAAAGTTGAAAGAGTTTAAGAATAAGTTGTTACTCTAAGGAGTAAATTGGAAACTAAATTGAAATAAAAAAATTAAATGATAAATTAGAGTTTTGAAGATTCTATATTGTTGAGCTATTAAAAAGACATAAACATGGATCTAAAAGATTATAAAATTCCTTGAATGGTCATAGATCCACATGCATGGGAAAAATTGGAATTATCTATGATGTTGAAACATTAAAGACTGTAAACGAGGTGATCCAAAATTAAGGGAAGAATAAAGTTGGACATATCACAAATGCACCTAATTTCAAAACAATGAAAGCCTCAAATAAAATATAAAAGAGAGCTGAAAATTGTCCTCAAGTATCCAGAGATGATTTCCAGACTAATACTTTTACTAAATGAGGTGCCATGAGGATTAATGGAAGTGAGAATACATTTCCTCTTATAAAATTTCAATTCTATGTCTTTTTGGGCCATACCATGTTACTATGTGAAGAGACAATGAGTTATCTGAATGGGGAAGTTCTTGGAATTCAAAAAAATATAATGAGACTGTATCCATTATCATATAAGAGGAAACATTCCTATGTATATTGTTTTTATTTTTTTACCTATGGACATAAAGCTATATATTATAGGTATAGAAGAGGTGGGAACATTACCTATAGAACTCAGAGAAAAGTCTATCCTTGCCAGCCAGGGGAAGTTAATCTTATGAATAGTTATTCTCCTATAGAAAAAAATATGAGTATGATAAACCCATTAATATGGAAAAATATTGGAAAGGTCGTCATTAGAAACCACTCAATCAAGTATCTCATGGAAGGAAAAGAAGAAAATCAAGAAATCTAACCTTGTGAAATAACTCTAAAATCTAAAAAAAATAGTATCACTTGGATTCTTGATAGGGAATGCTCATCCCATATGATATTAAATGCATTTTTATTGAATAATGTTATAAAAAGGGTTGACAACATAGTGGGGATTGGAAATGATGGTGCTTTAAAGATCAAAGGTACTGGAAGTATAGAACCTGAAAATGATAATATTGGGAAAAAAATTATCTACATTGATGGTTTTAGTTACAATATTTTGAGTGTGATTCAAATATATGACTCAATACTAAAAATGAAATTTAATCAAAAGGGATGCACAATCAATGTAAAGATAGGTAATTAATTCACAGAATGATGCATAATAGATAGAATTTTACACCAGGTTGATAGTAATGAGAAGATTCTTTACTTAATAGTTGAAAAAGAAAACAACTTTTGGCATTGTAGGTAGTGTCACATTAATAAATATATCATGGAGAAGATATATAAGATAAATATAGTCATCGATATTCCCTATCTCGGTCCTGAATGGGAAAATACATGTGATTCTTGCATGCGGGGAAAGATGGTAGGGAGTTAATATAAGTTGAAGAACTAAAGGGAATCAAATTTAATTGATCTCATCCACACAGAAATATGTATTCCAATAAATGTTGAGGGAACATAATAAGAGTGGTACTTAATTATTTTAATTAATGATTACAGTACAATTAACAATGCAATGATTATGAATATGAAACAACATGTGCTGCTTGTATGAAGTGTTTTCATCGAATTGTTGAGAATGAAACTTGCAACACAATCAAGATTATACAATCTAAAAATAGAGTAAAATACACATCCATTGAATTTGAAAATTACCTAGAAAAAATGTAGAAGAAATAATGAGGTGGTTGTAGTGATAATGACACATCGAAATGGATTTATTGAAGGCAAAAATTGATAGGTTAACAATATGGAAAGAACTATGTCAACTGAGATTCATATTTCTCTTTATTATAGGAAATATGATGTTCAATTATAATTGCACACTCAAAATCAAATAGATCTGTTAGGGGAGAAACTAAGACACCATATGAGTTGTGTAATGGATGGAATCCCTCACTGAAGTATTTTCATATTTTTGGAAGTAAATGCTTCATCCAAAATTAATAAGGTAATCAAGGAAAGTATGGTGATTCTGAAAATGAGAAAATATTCATTGTATACTCCATTAATTTAAAGCCTTAAAATGTTGAAATAATTATTTTGGAAGGGTTATGGAAATAATTGATTTCAATATCATTAAAGATAAAAGTAAAAATACTTCAACGAACTCATATGATTATATGATATAATATGACAGAGAAAGTAGATATAGGATAAATACAAGTGAAGAAATAGTTGAAGTCTTGAAAAATGGTTAGGAATCATAAAAAAAATGATGATTCAGAATAAGAATCAGAAGATAAAATCATGGATGAAGAAACATCATTAGAAACTAACATGAGAAAAGTAAGAGCATAAATTTATTAATCCAACATCAGTGCGGATTTGACTTTACCCACACAAATTTGGAGAATGAGGAATTATGAACATTCTTCCTCCCTATCAATTGTGGAACCAGACACATTTAAAGGTGTGGTGAATGATAAATCATTGGTTAAGGCCATCAATAAATAAAATGATTATATTGACACAAATTGGACATGGGATCTTATTAAGAGACTTGAAAATCACAATGTTATTGGAACAAAGTGGATCTTTATAAAAAAATCAATGGGCATGGAAATGTGATAAAAAACAAGGAACTTTTATTGTGTAATGAATATGTACATATTGGAGGCATTGATTCTGAAGAAACATTTTCTCCAGTAGTTATACTTGTGTAAATTAGGATTATCCTTTCCATAGAAATTCAGAGAGAGAAAAATGTTTATCAGATAGATGTCAAAGAGGAATTTTAAAATAGAGTTCTTAAAGAAAAAGTCTACATTGAACAATGAGTGCTATTTCTGAATGGAAATGATGATACTATGTTTTTTAGATTAAATAAGGCTATCTATAGTTTGAATCTAGCGCCATGATCATGGTATTCTCAACTCGATGGTTATGTAAAGAATCTCGAATTTAAAATGGGAGGTGTTGACTATAATCCCTATGTAAAGAATCCCGATAAAGATCGACTTATGGTGCTAGTGTATGTGTATGATATTTTTTGGTGTAAGAAGGTAGGGATCAATGGAAGAATTGTTTAATCATATGAAATAAGAATTTCATATTTCTATGATTGTTGAAATCACATACTTCTTGGGGATTCAAGTGATTCAGAATAAGGATTTCACCTTCATTTCTCAGCAAAATATGTCAGAAATGTAATGAATAAATTCAACATACATGACTCCAAACCAATGTCGGTTCTGATTTTGGTTGGGAAAAATCTTAGAAATCATGACAATGGGACATATGTGGATCCCAAAAAATACAGGAGAATGATTGGAAGCTTTTATAATTGATTGTGACATGGCTAGATGTCATCTTTTCAAAATACTTGGTGACCCACTTTCAATGTAATCTAAAGGAAGATCATTTGGAATTAGTTAAAAGAATAATGAGATATATTCAAGTTAATCTCAATTCTGGCATATACTTTGCTGTAAGAAGAGATAATGAATTATCATCATTTTTTTACACTGAATGGGCTAGATATGTGGAGATAGATAGTCCACAAGTAGTAGGTAATTATTCATTGGAAATAAATGTGTGTGCTGGTTGAACAAGAAATAGGAAAGCACTTATCTTTGTATGGATAAAGAAGATTATATCTCTACCATAAAGGCATTCACTCAGCTGTTATGGATGAATAAAAAACTTAAGGATATTGGTGATAAATTGAATAGTATATGGTGATCCATTGTGAAAATAATAGTTTGATTGATCATACAAAGAATCCTCCTCATATCTCTCCTAAAAAACATATTAAGATCATATATCACTTCAAAAAAGAAAAATTATGAACAATATGTGATTAAAATGGATCATGTTGGAACTGATAACCAAGTGATTGACATTCTGACTAAGTCGATGGAATCCCATGGTTTGAGAAACATCAGTTGAACCTTAGTGTTCAGCCACCTCCCAGTGCATGAGGAGGTTATTATTTTTTCCCTCTCCCGATTTGTGTCAATTTTTTAATCTTTTTATAGAAGTGATGTTTTTTTTGTGAGAGAGATAAAATTCAGGAATGCCTCTTTTGATCTCTACAAGTATATATATAGGTTCTTTATGTCACAACCCATCCCCCGGGGCCTTTACCATTACTAACCCAAGCCCTCCCTCCATAGACTTGCGGCTGGTGACTAGAACTGAAGGCATATTCCCAAAAATTTGGATGCCATTTCCATTATAACCTATAAGTACACTCAACCAAGTACACAGCAAGAAACAAACTCAAGTAAACTAAATAGTAAATAGAGTGAGGGAAGTAAGTAAAAGGGTCCAGAATACAAGCCCAAATGGAAAGTAAAAGGAAAACTAGAATGTTCAAGACGGATGATAGGTGAAAAGAATCTCTTAGATCGTCCACCACGAATCCTACTTGAAGGGTAGGTACAGGTCACGAATGGTTGCCTATGCGGTTCACCTCATCTAACGTCCACCTCCGAGCCACCTCCAGTCCTGGTACTCTCATCCTCAGTCAGTTTTGTCTATCGTCTGCACCAGACACAATAGGGTGCGGGCATGGCCCATGCAAGGGTGAGTATAACGATACTCAGAATGGACCCCGAGACCCTCAAGGTCTCCCAAAATCCAAAAAGGATAAACCAAATAGCATGAAATCAACTGAAAACCCTACATAGGTATATGCCCATACATATACCTAAGTTATTATGTATGCCCATCTCAATCATGAGAAAACATAGAGTCCAACTCAAAATCCCAAGCTCAATTGTTCCACAAAGGGGTGGAGTACCATGAATGTAAGTACCACATAGGTATGGCACATATAATAATACCACAAAGGTGTTACCACAAAGGAAAGTACCACACAAGTACAGACTCACCTCACACCAGGTATTTCTTAAGTACAGTAGTAGAGATGATTAGATGTAACTACTGAATAATCTTACTCTATTAAGATGCAGACCCACGAAGGATCTCTAGATTCTAACCCATACAAGATTGATCAGTACTGACCCACATAAGATTGCTCAGTGTTGATCCACACAGGACCGCTCGGTGCTAACCCACATAGGATCGCTTCTCATTCTTCACGTCACAGCCAGCTATTGGGTTCCCGCTCTAGGCCTACTCGTCTCCTGGAGGGTCCACCCCTCAAACCACTAGTTGACACTCCAAATACCATTAATTCTTATGAAGAAGTATCCCAAAGGATCTCCACATCATAGGGGTCTCAACGCAACAGACGGTGTGTCAATCAGATGTTAGGTCAGTAAGTTATTAGCCTTTTTGTCCCAAGGGACCGGTTGGATTTGTGCTCGATCCAACCCGAACATTCCCCAACTTTACCCAAAACTCTAGAGGGGGTATACCAAACGGACAGTCTTGATCCAAGGTTTACAACTCCATTGATGGTTTTTCAAACGGATTCTCAGTGCCATAGTTATGGTCGTTAGAGAAAAAAGCTCACAACTGGTCTGTGTTTTGTCCGACCCGGCCCGGTTTGGGTCGACCCAGCCCGTTGGGTCCAGCCCGGCCCACTGGGAATTCCGGAAATCCGTGAGGTCCGTGATGGTCCACGAAGGGCCACAGGGGCCGTGGGGGCTGCGAGGGGCTGCGAGGGGCCACGAAAGGTCACTGGGTTTCGTGGAGGCCGCGGGTAGCGTGAGGCCACAGGGGCCGCAAGGGAAGCGCGAGGCCGCGAGGGCAGTACGAGGCCATGGGGGGAGGGAGCTTTGCGGGGTGGTGGAGCGTCGTGGGGTGGCATAGGCCATGGGATGTGGGGGTAGCATGAGGTCACGGGGTGTAGAGGTCGCGGGCGACAGAGCACCGCGGGGCGGCGGAGGCCGCGGGGCGGCGGATGCCATACGGCAGTGGAGGCTGCGGGACGGCAGAGCGCTGCGGGGTGGAAAGGAGTTGTGCCTTTTCCGATGGCCGACATAACTGGCCACCCTTCATTCATTTCCTTCGTTGTGGTTCTCAAGTTCCACCGGTGCCAACCACCGGCACCGGTCGCCGACACCAACACGAAGATCACAAAAAAGATCCACAAGATTTGGGGAGGGGTTGGGTCATGTTTACTTGGTCTGTACCCTCCACGTTAGGGCAGTAGCATATGGCTCCTGGAATATGATTCAATGTTAGAGGTAATTTAACATTGATAAATTAAAACACACCCCTACCTCATTTTATTGTTGACATTGATGAGATAATTTGAAGTTGTCGACGTTCGTCACACCCACCACACGCCACCGATCCCGAGCTCGTTCATCGGATAAATGCTCTTCGATGGAGGTGGTTCTTCATTGTTGAATATTTCCACCATTGGTGGATGTCTCGATGAAGAATTCGAAGTTTTGCATCTACATTCTTCATTGGAGGAGCTCTTCATTGGAGGATGTGTTCTTCCAAGTTCTCCTCTTTCCAACCCTTTCCTCTCAATTCCACCAAAATGAAAAGTAGCCCACATAATAGAAAAAGTTATCTATTATATTTGTTGGTGTAATTTCAAATTAGCTTAGTTAATTCAATGATGAGTTGGTATAATTAATTAAGGGGCAGGGAAAAAAGTGCGGGAGTTCAAGAGGTTTTTCTCCCAGAAAGTGGGGATTTCAAGGAGGTTTTAGCCTCGGGTGATCCCCACCACCATAACCCACATGGGAGGTTAATCCTGGTGGTCCCCACCTCCATAACCTCACATGAGAGGTTTAGTTCTGGTGGTCCCCACCTTTCAACATCCACATGGGAGTTCCAAATAAAATAAAATGTTACACAACTTTTTTTTTTATTTTATTCTTTCACAAAAACCCCAAATTCTATCTTTCACCCTCAACCTACTAAGGTCAAGGTGAAGGTCCCCTTATGTGAATATTGGCACTAAGAGCTCAACGGTGCCCTCAGATTTCAATTTCGAGCACCGGTTCAAAAGTTACAAAAACCCGCTTGTACATTTACTGAACGTACCCAAAACAAAGTTCAGAAATTCATTCTAGGCACTCCAGGCCTCAAAATCACACGTTGTCAATTTTCACAGACTCGTATAATTCCCATTAAATTAAAAAAATTACATGGAATTTCTGGGTCTTTACATTCTCCCCATCTTGGGGCTTTACATCCCTGTAATCCACATCACAAAACTAGGAAAACAAGTGGGGGTACTGAGCACGTATCTAAGCCTCCCACTCCCATGTGAACTTCTGATGGTTCTCGTGCTGCCAAAGAACGCACACCATAGGTACCAAACTCCCATGAAGGACACACTCCTATCGACCCTCAATCTCTACTGGATCCTCCATAAAATTCACCCCGTCGTCGACGTCCATCTCTCTATGGTCGATGACGTGGGAAGGGTCGTGCATGTATCTCCTCTGCTGGGATACATGGAAGACGTCGTGCACTCGGTTCAACTGAGGTGGATGATATAAGCGGTAAACTACCTCACCAACTCTTATAAGGACCTTAAAGGGTCCAATTAACCTCGGAGATAACTTTCTACCTCGGCCAAATCTCTGCAAACCTCATCGGGGTGATGCCCGTAGAAATATGTGGTCACCATCCTCAAACTCTTGAGGTCTCTGTCTCCTATCAGCATATGAATTATACCTACTCTGTGCAGTCTTAATCCACTCCTGGAAGATCTTCACCTTCTATGTGGTAGCTTGAACCATCTCTGTTCCCACGAGTGCAGACTCCCCTGGGTCAGTCTAGCACAAAGGTGATCTGTAAGGTCTCTCGTACAATGCCTCAAAAGGTGTCATCCCAATGGTGGAGTGATAGCTATTGTTGTATGAAAACTCCACCAAAGTCAAATGATCCTCCCAGCCGCAACCGACGTTGAGTACGCAAGCACGCAGCAGGTCCTCGAGGGTCTGAATGGTCTGCTTAGTCTGCCATCCGTCTGAGGATGGAAGGCGGTGCTCAAATGAAGTTATGTCCTGAATTCCTCCTACAACCCCTTCCATAGCCAGGAAGTAAAACATTCATCATGATCAGAGACAATCCTTGAGGGTATTCCATGTAACCGCACAATCTCCTGCACATAAAGGTGTCCAATGATCTCTACCGATCCCTGCTCTCTAATCGGTACGAAGTGGGCTGACTTGGTGAGTCGGTCAACGATCACCAAGATATAATCATGACCTTTTCATATACGTTGAAGTCTGGTCATGAATTCTGTGGATATCCCATATCACTTCTACTCTGGGACCTCCAAAGGTTGAACCAAGCCTGCTGGTACCTGATGCACTACCTTCACTTGCTAGAAAGTGAGGCACTGATAGACAAACTCTACAACTGCTTTCTTCATTCTCATCCACCAGTGTTTTCATCGAAGATCTTGGTACATCTTCTCCACTCTTGGATGTGTCACTAGAGGGGATGTTTGGAACTCCCTCATCACATCCTCCTAAAGTGACACGGGTACCATGGTATGTCCTCTGAAGAGGATAACGTGCTCCTCACCTTCAGAAAATCCATCAGGTGTCTATACTATGTATATCTGAGCACGTTGAGCCTCGTAGTCAGTATCCCCATGCTGCTCCTCCCTAACTCACTGAAGAAGTGGGGGAGTGACTGTAAGAGACTGAAGAAAAGCTGCTCCATCTCGGTCCACAAAGGATATCTGCAAAGCTGCCAACTGCTCTATTGGCTCACCTAGAAGTTGTATACCAGATCTCTGGCTGAGTGCATCAGCTACAACATTTCCCTTCCCAGGAGTATATAATTTCTCAAAGTCATAGTCCTGGATTAAATCAAGACATCATTGTTGTCTCAGGTTCATGTCCTTCTGAGAGAATATATACCGGAGACTCTTGTGATTAGAGTACACTGTAAAATGATCAATCATAAAGTAATGTCGCCACATATTCAAGGCGAAGACCACTGCTGCTAACTCTAGGTCATGTTTAGTGTATTTCTACTCATGTTTTCTTAGCTGTATAGAACCATATGCGATCACTACTCACTCCTGCATCAGGACACATCTGAGTCTGGCCCCTGATGCGTCACAGTAGACTACATACCCTACAACCTTCTCTGGAAGCCTCGAGATGGGGGAACTATTCAGCCTCTACCTCATCTCCTGAAAACTATATTGGCATCTCTCTGACCACACAAAGGGTTTCCCCTTATTCTTCAATGCTGATAAAGGTGATGCTACTCTGGAGAAATATATCATAAATCTCTAGTAGTACCCACCCAAACCAAGGAAACTTTGTATCTCTGTCACACTCCTAGGTGTATGCTAATAAAGTATCGCCTCAATCTTCACTGGATCTACTGCAACTCTATACTCTGATATAACATGTCCCAGAACGTGAACCTCTAGGATCAAAAACTGGCACTTTGAAAGCTTGCCATAAAGCTAGTGCTCTCAGAGTGTGTCCTGTACTACCTAAAAATGATAGGCATGCTCCTCCTCAGTAGCTGAGTAGATCAGAATTGTTTCGATGAAGACTACTACAAAGTCATTAATCTATTGCTGAAAGATCATGTTCATTAGTCCCATGAACACTATTTGAGCATTGGTTACACTGAATGGAATAACCAAGAACTCGTAATGTACATAACAACATCTGAATGTCATCCTCTTCACATCCTCATCTTGTACTTTGAGCTGGTGATAGCCTAATCTAAGGTCTATCTTCGAGAACCACCATGCTCTATTCAGCTGATCAAAGAGGTCGTCAATCCTCGGAAGTGGATAATTGTTCTTCACGGTCACCTGGTTCAGGCGACGATAGTCAAAACAAAGCCTCAAGCTCCCATCAGCCTTCTTGGCAAACAAAATCAGGGATACCCAAGATGAAACACTGGGCTAAATGAGTTCCTTCCCCTATAAGTCCTATAGTTGTACCCACAGCTCACAAAGCTTCGCGGAAGCCATCTGATACACTGGTGTAGATATTGGTGTAGTCTCGGGGTACAAGTCAATGTAAAATTTCACTTCTCTGCGGGGAGGTAGACCTAAAACATCATCAGGGAAGACATCCCCATACTGGTCCACCACTACAAGATAACTCAGACTCTCCACATCAACTGCTCTGAGGGTAAAGCTAGCCAATGGATGAGTGATCGGTTGCACTCTCCTCCGAGTAAGTCCATCCTATGCTGCAAAGGCTCCCTTCTCACTGGTGAAGGTAAACCTAGTCGCATATGTGCAGACACACTGCACTTTGCACCTAATACAGTCAATGTAAGAATGGATTGTAGGTAACTAGTCTATACCCAAGATAACGTCATAAGGCCTTGATGTTTCTACTAGGAGATCCCAACCGAATATCTCATCTCCTAGAGTAAGCTCACACTGACGGAACCAGTGCGTAATCATCAAATCTTCTCCAATATGAGTCTCTAGTCATAAGGATCGAGCCAATGGCTCTGTCGGAATCTCCAAGCACCAAATGAGGGCAGTGTCAATAAAAGAATGACCGGAACCTGTGTCTTTAATTACTATAGATAAGGCGGAGTAGACACAGATCGTACCTTGTATCATCTCCATAGCATCGTGATCGTAGGCCTAAACTTCATGGAGATGAGCTCACCCCTGTCCTCCTGCTTCCTATGGTCGAGGTGGACCTCTTGGTGGTGGGGGTAGTAACATCTCGAATCATCGCCCACTGCCAGTGGCACAACCATCTCCTCTTACACATATGCCTGCTCCCTATGGACTTCCTCGGTCAAACCTCTATCTCTGCATGGGTCATCCATCAACCATCTGCTGATTATCTATATGGCAGGTTGGACAGTCACGATCCATGTGACCCTACCTGCCGCATGCATAACATTATCCACTCCTGGCATGACTGGATCTTCCTCGGGTTCCCCACACAACCGACTCTGAATCATGCGGTCTTCCACCTGTAGGTCTGGTCCTCCTGGACCTCTATGAAAGCAGTCTTCTGCTAGCTACAGAAGACTACACTACGTGATGTCTGGTGGTGGTTCTCACAGCTGGTGACTGCTCGGTAAGAAAACAATCCACTAGGAGGGCTCTCTATAACGCCCCCACCTACATCGGGATGCTAAGTGAGACCATCAATTTCCTAATCTCCCACCTGAGTCCCTGCTCGAAGGTCCAGGCCCTGAATAATGGGTCCCACACCATATCTGTGGAGTAGTGTGAGAGGTCAGTGAACCTCGCTGAGTATTAAGCCCCATTCATGTTGCCCTATTGTAGATGAAGAAGCTCAGGAATGCACACTACGCGAAGAGACTTTGGAACTAACTCTGCTCGGAATAGGCTCTCGAAGTCTTCCTAGAGAAGAGTTAGCTTATCGTGAGCTTGGAGTATCAAGATCCACTATCAGACTGTTGCTGCCTATAGAAGACTGGAGGGAGGGATCACTATGAGATCGGTTGGTGTCCCTACCAGTCAGAAGACTCTCACTACGGCCTCCATCCAATCCTCAACTGCTTGTGGGTTTGTCTTTACCCTGAACCTGGGTGGCCTCTGGCACTGGAACTCGTGCAATGCGCTCAATCAGCGTGCACCCTCTGCTGCTGGGACTGGTGGCATTGGTGACCCAATGGGTAATGGTACCACTGGTGCCTCCACTAGTGCCTCAACTAGAAGGGGTCCCTGTACCGAGGCCTCATCGCTTGGTGGGCTATTAGTGCGTACAATTCTTAGAACCCTAGTTGGTTTTCTACCTGGAGGAATCCCGAAAAGAAACAGGTGTGATACAGTCAATAAGTTATACCTGGTGATCTGACTCCAAGAGTTCACAAATAAGACTCTTGAAAACACACACGCAATCAGTGTTTTCGTGCACAGAGTTGGAAATTAGAAGTCAGGGTCCCGGTGCATGGATACGTCGGCCGACGTACCAACACTAGAATCCCTAAACTGATAACCACACTCACTACACTTAACACTATTGCTATTAAAATGATAAGATTCCAATTTTATATTGTAGAACTAACTCCTCTGATACTAATTTGTCAGGACCCGTCCCCTGGGGCCTGTTCCGTGACTACCCCAAACTCGCCTTCCATATGCTAGGGGCTGGTGACTAGCACCGAAGGCTTATTCCCAAAAACTGGAAAGGCATTGCCTTTATAACATGTAAGCACACGCAACCAAGCACAAAGAAAGATAAAAACTCAGGTAAACTGATATTAAACAAAGTCAGTGCAGTAAGTCAAAGGAGCTAGAATACAAGCCCAACTGGAAAGTACAAGGAAAAATGGAACGTACAAGATGGTTGATAGGTGAAAAGTAGCTCCTGGATCATCCACCACAAATACTACTTGAAGGGTTGGTAGAGGTCACAAATGGCCATCTCTGTAGTTTGCCTCGTCTAACGTCCACCACCAGTCCTAGTACTCTCGTCCTCAGTCAGCATTGTCCGTCGTCTGCACCAGACACAATAGGGTGCGGGCATAGCCCGTGTAGGGGTGAGTATAAAAATACTCATTAGGGACAATGAGACCCTCATGGTCTCAAAAAATCCACAAAGGATAATCTACAAAGCATGAAATCAACTTACAACCCTACTTAGGTATATGCTCATACATATACCTATGTTATCAAGTATGCCCATCTCAATCATGAGTAAATAGGGAGTCCAACTCAAAAGACCAAGCTAAATTGTTCCAAAAAGGGGAGGAGAACCATGAAGGTAAGTACCTCATAGGTATGCCACACTGTTCAATACCACCAGGTTATTACCACAAAGGAAAGTACCACAAAGTTATGGACTCAGGTCACACTAGTTATTTCATAGGTACAGTAGTAGAGATGATTAGATGTAACTACTAAATCATATTACTATGTAAGGAGGTAGACCCACAAAGGAGATCTAGATTTGGACCCACAGAGGATCGCTCAGTTCTGACCCACACAGGATCTCTCGGTGGTGACCCACATAGGATTTCTCGGTGCTGACCCACACAGGATCGCTAGGTGCTGACCCACAGAGGATTGCGTAGTTGTGACCCACACAGGATCTCTAGGTACTGACCCACATAGGATCACTCAGTGATGAACCACAAATGATTGTGAGGTGGTAACCCACACAGGATCACTTGGTGATGACCCAAACAGGATCGCTCGGTGCTGACCCACACAGGATCGCTTCTCATTCTTCATGTTACAGCCAGCTACTGGGTTCCCGCACTAGGCATGCTCGACTTAGGGAGGTTCTGCTCTTCAATCCAATGTTCGATACTCCAAATTCCATGAAGTCTCACAAAGAAGTATCCCAAAGGACCTCCACGTCATAGGGGTCTCAACATAATAGATGATGCGTCAATCGGACGCCCGGTCTGTAAGTTATTAGCATTTTTGTCCCGAGGGCCCGATTGGATTTGTTCTCGATCCAACAAGACCATTCCTCAACTTTACCCAAAATTCAATTGGCGGTGTACCAAAGGGACTGTGTCGCTCTGAGGTTCACATTTCCATTGACAGTTTGTCAAACAGACTCCTGGTTCCAAAGTTATGATTGTTAGATAAAAAAGATAGTAGTTGGCTCGGTTCTGGTCTGACCCGGTCAGACCGACCCGGCCCGTGCTAGGCTGTCTGGCAGGGTGTGAGGGCCATGAGGGGACATGGAGGGCCATGGGGGCCACGAGGGGCCGCAAAAGCTATGGTCGGAGCGAGGCTGTGGGGGGGAGCGTCGCGGGGCATGGAGGCCCCGGGGTGGGGGAGAGTCGCAGGGCACGAAGGCTGAAGCTGTGAGGGTAGCGCAAGGTTGAGGGGGCTGCGGGGCTGCGGAGGCTGCGAGTGGCAGAGCACCGTGGGGCGCGGAGGCTGTGGGGAAGCGGAGTCTGTGGGGTAGCGGAGGCCGCGTGCGGCGGAGCGCCGCAGGGCGTGGAGGCTGCGGGGCGGTAGAGCCTGGCGAGGTACGGAGGCCGTGGGGCGGCTCGACATCGTGCCTTTACTGGCGGCTGGCTTGACCCGCCGCCCTTCATTCATATCCTTCGTCGTGGTTCTCGAGTGCCACCGCTGCCAACCGCCGACACTTGTCGCAGACACCATATTGAAGATCACACAAACAATCCCCAAGATTTGCGAAGGGGTTAGGCCATGTTTTCTTGGCTCGTACCCTCCTCGTTAGGGAAGTATCATACGACTCAAGGAAGATGATTCAATGTTTGAGGGAATTTAATATTGATAAAATTAAGACAAGCCCCTACATCATTTTATTATTTACGTCGATTATAGAAGTCAAAGTTGTCAATGTTCGTCACAACTACCACACGCCTCCATTCCTGAGTTCATTCGTCCGATAAACGCTCTTCGATGGAGGTGGTTCTTCGTTGTTGAAGTTGTCCACCGTTGGAGGATATCTTGAGGAAGAAGTTGAAGTTTTGCATCAGCGTTCTTCATTGGCGGAGCTCTTCTTTAGGGTATGTGTTCTTCCAAGTTCTCCTCTTGCCAACTCTTTCCTCTCAATTCCACCAAAATGAAAAGTATCCCACATAATAGAACAAGTTATCTATTATGTCTTTTGGCATAATTTCAAATTAGATTAATTAATTAATTGATGAGTTGGTATAATTAATTAAGGGGGTGTCACAAATAAACTGGGGGATTTCAAGAGGTTTTTATCCTATAAAGAGGGGAGTTCAAGGGGGTTTCAGCCTCGAGTGGTCCCCACCACCATAACCCACATGGAAGGTTAATACTAGTGGTCCCCACCTTCATAACCTCACATGTGAGGTTTAGTTCTGGTGGTCCCCACCTCTCAACATCCACATGGGAGTTCCAAATAAAATAAAATGTTACACAATTTTATTTTATTTTATTCTTTCACGAAAAACCCAAATTCTATCTTTCACCCTCGACCTACTGCGGTTGAGGTGAAGGTCCGCTTATGTGAATACTGGAACTGAGAGTTCAACGATGCCCTCAGATTTCAATTCCGATCGCTGGTTAAAAAGTTAAAAAAAAACCCGCTCGTACGTTTACTGAACATACTTGAAAAAAAGTTCATAAATTCACTTCAGGCACTCCGAGCCTCGGAATAACGCACTGTCAATTTTTGCATACTTGTAAAATTCCCATTCAATTAAAAACATTACATGCAATTTTTAGGTCTTTACACTTTGGTTTTATTTATAAATTCGTATAATGTATAAATTCAATGTTATAAAGGTTTTTGGGTTATCGGAGTTTGACAAAGCATGAAATGCTTCTATGAAATGACGAGAATTAAGTGTTGTAAGGAAATAGTTTGTTTTTTATCAGATATTATCCTAGACATATTTAAGTATTATAAAAAATGAGAAACCAATTCATGCATCCCATATTTTTTTCTACACTAATACTTTCACATGTGTACATAGAGTGTTTGATGATTTATTTATCTCCTTTCATGTATTGATAATGGATGGTGATTTATTTAGTTTTTCTACAGATGTCAAAAAAAACAAAGGGAAATATTGTTGGATCTAAGGCCTTTCGCAGCTATAAAATCAGGTGGATGGATAAAGATATAAAAAAGGTAGTTATTTGGAAAATACTCTTCTCATATTGGTAATGTAATAATTTTCGTGATGACTCGGTTTCATAATGACTTGGTTTTTCAAAATTTTGAGATTAATGAAGATATGTAGCTTTGTGAATGTGTGATGGAAGGAATATGTTCTTTGTGACTATGATGAGCTTCATAAGTTTGTGATGGGTTGATGGTGTTCTTCATGATTAACAAAAAACATTGTGAATGAGTGATGGATTGACAGTGATTCTTGGTGACTACGAGAAAGATTTCTGAATGTGTTGAATTTCTCTAGAGCTTCATGAATGATGGATCTTCACCAAAAAAAATTTGGAGGTTCATGACAAAAAACTATAGAGGTGAGGTATCTTCGTGAAAGGATGGTCATATAAATAGGCAGCTACACCCACTTCATTTCACATGAAATGTTTTGGAGAAAAGGATGATCAATTTGAATTCGTGAAGGTTGAAAGATTAATGAATAAGGTATTCATTGTGAGCCTAATCATCATGAAAATATTGTATTAGTCTTGAACAATGCTTAGGTATATCAGAAAAAGTTTTTTCATGATTACTAGTTATTTTATGATGACTTAATGTTCTAAAAAGGCATTTTTCTTCATGATGGTTGTGAGCTTCACGATGGAGCTCCATGAAGGAGCTTTTCCAACAATAGTGTGGACCATCTAGTTTAAGTTAATGGTATTTTCATGTGCATCAAATCAGGACTACGGTTCAAGTATAGTCTCGTGTTAGTTAGGTATAAAGACTTAAATTCCAATATACTGAAGTGACCTTCAATTCATTAAACTGAGTAAGACTCCCCTCGAAGTAATGAGTAATGGGTTTCTATGGGAGTGTTATGAGGGAGGCAGTGTTCTACCCCTAAAATAATGAAAATGTAGTGTGCCTAGAACAAAGTGACTATGTATGAACTTCAGTATTCCAAATCAAGTGATGATTATTGGATTTAGGTTTTATTGACACACTCTCTTCATATGCACCATGGACTATCCCTTAGTGGTGAACCAAGTAAAACAATTTTTTGTCTCTTTTCATGTGAAGGTTTGATTATTGAATGATTCCATAAGACATGTTTCAAAATTTCCTACCAACAAGGGAACAAAATATATATCTTTAAAAGAAGAAATGACACCCAGAATCACTCCTCCCCTCTTAGGGTGTTTCTGGGTCCTATAAAAGGAAATGGATTTTATAAAAATTTCATCATTGTATTACTCATGGAAAATAAATTTGTTTTATAAACATATATTCATCATAATAATAACCCATAAAAAGAAATAACATGGATAGTAACATTTTCTCATATCCCTAATAAAATATAAGAAACACCAAATATTAATTTTTATTTATGAATAGACATTCTATAAAAATATATTTAAATACATTCTTGATGAAAATAACATTTACATTTTGAAATAACTTTTTTTAATATATTTTTTTTAGAAATATTATAGAAAACATTTTATTTGAGAATAACTAAAGAAACATTTAAAGGAAGCTCGAAATCATTGAGTGGTCATGATGTTGGGAAATTATGATCATTTTGTTTAAGTTAAAATAAAAAATCCTTTTCAGATATTTTTAAGAAGTAAAAAAGTACATATTTCAGAAAATGATATGATGATCCATTTTAGACAATTTTATATAAATTTTAAAAGGGGTAAAAGTGAATTTAAAGAACCATTTTATAATAATAAAAAACTACTTTAATTTTTTTTAAAAAAACATCAATATTAAAGAAAATGGTTTTTTACCGAAGAGAGAAATAATGTTGATTTAAAAAAAATATTTTTAATTACTTGAGTAATTAAGGTCAGGAAAACATATTAAAATTTTATTTTCATTAAATAACTATAGTATAATAATATTCATGAGTTTATTTAGAGGTTCATCATAATATTTTATCATAATAAACTTAGTTATAAATAATCCTCATAAAAGATGAGATTGTGACATAAAACCCCTACATATTTAGTAATATTTGCGTCATAATCCTTATGATAGAAAGAACCTTAGAGGAATATTTATATCTGTATAAATTTCAAAATAATAAACATAAAATACATTCATGTTCATTATATACCCCACACAAAATAGAAAAGTAGTTAATATGGAATGTGTCCCAAAGAAATAAAAGTGAGACCAAAATTCCTTACCGTAGGTATGGAATAATTAGTACACATTGGAACCTCATATTTAATGAATATATATTTATTATAAATATATTAAAGAATAATAATCATATATATCATATCATATATTATTAACTTACAAATTTTTATCACCCGTTTATTAACAATTCTTTATTAAAATCACTATTCCATGTGATATTTACTTCGTTTTTCATGTATGTTTTGGTATAATATTTTTGGTCCTTATGTTTTGATAATGGTTACATCATAATTAGAATTTAAATAATTATTTAAATATCATATACTTTCATTATATACATTTTTATAGATATTCATAAAATAAATAGATATATAAATTAATTAAATCATTCATTGAGATGGTAGGTCATTCGTACGCATGAATGATGTTTCCATTTTTTAATGGTTAGAAAAAAAAGAAATTTAAATAATAAAAAACCATTAAAAATAATTATTATTTATTATATATCATATATATTCATTAAATCTATCCTTACTACCATCCAAGTATAATATAAATTAAAAATGGATCACATCGCTTCATGGAGTTGGTAGTCCACACCTACAAATGATCGATGTTATCATTTTCTAGTGATTTGGAATGTAAGAAGGTAGATATTGTATTATAATCACTATAGAATAATTATGTAATAATTATAATATATAAATATTAACACCATATTAATAACCATTTATAAAATATGGTGAGGAAAAATTGATTATATCTCAACGTGGAGACGGTAATCTGTATATACACACGAGCGACACTTTCTCTTCCCATTTGATTGAAAGATGATAAATAAAGGTGCTTTAATAATAACAATAAAATTTAATTATATTTATTATAATAAATTTATTATTTTATGAATAATATAATGGATTTATAGGAAATAAAAGAATAATTTAAAATAAAGTGATTGGTTATGGTGATTGCCTCTTCTTTGAAATAAATCCTTTTAGATATCCTCTTAAGGGCACTAGGGTTTGTGTTTTTTGGAAGAAAATAACCTATATAACGTTTCTAGTAAATTTTATAAAGAAATAGGTTGATATTTGATTATCTAGAATGATCCAAATTTTGAAAATAAAGGAAAGGATGGGTTCCCTTTTATAATTTAGGGGAGGGGAACTATTAGATTTTCTTAAAATATTAAATTAATATAAATTTATTTTGATTTAAAAAATGGATCCAAGTCAATGAGATTATAATATATGTTGATTAATATTCTAAATCCTCTCATAAAATAAATTTTACATATGTTTAGGTCACATTTTTACACTTATCTTCTTATTTTTATTCTTCATTAACCCTTCTGAAAATTAGATAATAATAAATATTTCTACCCATTAAGGGTTAATAATATTATCATAAAATGAGAAACATACCTCTAAATGGAAAATATTTTATGATTATAACCTTATACCATTAATATTTTTTATTCTAAATTTTTTATTAATTTTATATCATTTAAAAAAATATTATTTATTATAAAATATCATTAATGTCTTTTTTAAAACTATTCATTTAATTTGACTTTAAGTACATAAATACAAAGTTGTATTTCATGTATAATGATTTCACACCTCTATAATATGTTACATAGATCTATAAAATTATTTATACACAATAACCCATTCAAATTATATTACTTTTAATATTTTTAAAATCATTTACTTTATGTTTTATTAATTGGAGAAATACTAAATTAGTGTTTCATAATCATTTACAATCATTATATAATTACTAAAATTATAAATAGATTTATATCATAAAATAATTTAATCATGATCAAAATAGATACTTATATTCATTTATAAATTTCTATTTTCCTAATGTGGGAGCATAAGAGATATTTAAAAAAATTGACATTTTGTAACTTTCTTTGATTTAAATATTATATACATAATTTTCATGGACAAGTATTAATTAAAAAATTAAATTAAAAGACTAATGTGATAATGGTTGAATTATATTCGTCCAATAAAAATTATTTTTTAAATTATGGCCTTATCACTTAGTTTTTATCTAGATTAACCCGATTTACCCTTTATCAGGGTGATGAATTTTACTATATTTACTATTTATATTGACCATAAAAAAGGAACTATTTTCTAAATTTCAACCTCCTGATTAAAAATATGGAATATGTTTAATCAAATTCAATTTTTAAAAATGTAAAGAAATAATTTTTTTTAAAAAAATCATCATGTGAAAGAGACCTCTTTTTAAACAAATATATTATTAAGCATAAAACATGATTTCTTCTTATCCCATGCTTAGAGTAATATTAAATGAAAATTAAAAAAATTTACTGAATATATAATAATAAAATTTTATTAAAATAATTCACCAAATGTGATTAATTTAATTTATAATGATAAAAATACATTACACAAATAAAAAATTAAGAAAAATATTTATTTTTCTTTCCAACGATTTTTGTTTTATTTTACAATAAATTTATTACAAATGAAATTACTATATACATATATAACAATAAATTTTTCATAATTTAGTTAGTCATATTTATAAACTCAAATCCAATGGATATGATAAATTATATAATAGTATATCTTCTTTCATTTAATCTCAGTGTTGTGTGTAACACGAGCTATTGAATAAATTAAATTTATTTGAAAATACATATTTCATAAAATATCAGGGTGTTACATTCTCCCCCCTACACATAGAATAAATTGTTCCCTCCCTATTTTTATCTATCACTAATGTTTTAATATTAAAAATTTCTTTTTTAAAAAACCCACATCATAAAAGGAATAATAAAAATTCCATTAAAGAGGAAAAGTTTAAAACATAAATATTTCCTAAAATGAAATAGAATTGGGATCCCAGATATGGGAAACATTATTGGGAAGATAAAATATAATAATATAAGAGAAAATTTACTCCAAAGGACAAATAGAGAGTGATAGAAAACACATTCAAATAAAGTTAAAAACTATAAAACTATGAATCATTGAGGTTTAAAAGACCATCAATTCATTAGAAATGAAGGTAATTAGATAAATAAAATATCCTTAACTTCTCTTTCCTTGAGTTGAGTAATTCCATCAACCTCAAGAATAAAAAATAAGGAAATAAACATACATAAAAAAATAATTTAATCCTTTAATAGATTTCTACTATAATGAAATTGGTGTATCTAAATGATCAGTGTTTGGGATGATTTTTTTTGCAAGAAGCACTAAAATTAACTTTTAAAGGACCATACAATACAAAAAAATAGGATATCCATTCCTTATATACTTATATATACCAAAACCAAAATGAATAGAATATTTAATGATAAATCATACTTTAATCCAAAATTTCAATATAATACATTCCATAAATAGTTAACCTTAAGTCTTCACCAAAATGTGTCTAACCAAGACTGAAACCCAATGATGATTTGGTCTCATATATTTACATGATCAGATTAACAATAGTTTTAATCACTCATAAAACCTCAGGATAAAATGTATAAATCTTTAACATTTATTATCTAATATATACTAATAATTTCCTAGGAAAGGGTAAAAATAAAATCATATATGCCACTAAAAGATATTTCACCCCTTATTCCTTAAATAATTTGTTATCATATCCCAAAAAAACTATTGGAGTTATAGGTTCATCCTTGTACTGGTAAATGATCATAGGTTGATTCAAAATATCAAATATGATTTCTTTATTCTAGATATATACATATATATATATATATATGGAATTTATATAGGGAGTTCTAATCAATTATTATAATCTCATTAAATTTTATTAAAGTACAATATTTTTATAGTCCTTATTCATAAATTCTTCAACATGGAATTCCCAATTCTAGAGTTAAGGATAAGACTTCCCTAACAATCATGATTCACTTCAACTATTGTAGTTTTATAAGATTCCCATTTTATCCTTTCACTTCAGGGGTTTTTTTGGATTAATATCTTTATTATCACTTAAATTACTATATCAAATGGGCCTACAGGTCATGTAATCGGCTAAATTCCCACTAGGCCTTCGGGCTATGTAATGGGTCTCCATCTACCCAGTTAAAGAGGTCTTTACTTTGATTTAATAATAAAGGAGGCTTAGGCCCTAAACTTTTAAAAAAACTTCATTGGCTAGCCCACATACATCACTTAGATCTTATTTTTCTTGATGTAAATACTTCCTGCAAAAAATAAATTTTTATTCCTTCTAGGCATTCACTTTAGTTCAAGGTCCAATATTTTTTTCAACTAGTATCTTGAAATATTTTCTTCCCTCTATATGACTAAGAATTCTAGCTTCCAAGAATCTCCTTCTTCCTTTTCTTATCTCCAAAACTAGGGGTATTTTAGCTTCCATTTATACTTCTAGTTTACATAGAATGATTTTATCATTGATTCCAAAGTCCCTTATGGATAATTCCTTTGGAAGATTTGTTTTTAAAGCACTAAATAATTGAATAATTTTTCATTAATAGATGATGATTAAACCTGAAGAATACCTTTAAAGTCTTGTAATGTTTTCTCAAAGGTACCAATGGATTCATCATCTTTATTATTAAACTAAATGAATAACTTCTCAATTTTTATACACATAATAAGTGGTAAGTACTTAGTGAAACATATTATCTTAAACTCATCCCATTCCATGGAGTAGATTGCGTCCTCATTATCTATATTCTTAATAATATTCCACCAATGATCTGATTTACCTTCAAAATGAGAAATATCTAGGAAAACTTTTTCATGGTCTAAAAAATGAAGAATAGAAAATATCGTTTCCATCATATTGATCCATTTCTAAGAAACTAGTGTATTATAAGACCCATATAAAAAGGATGAACTTTTTCACATAAAAGATTAAATAACATTTTTATCCCTCTTGGATAATTTTTAAGTTCAACATGATCCGTTTGACCACCAATATCTAGAGATATTTGAATAATATTAGTTACACGATATTTCATCCCAACCCTTAATTAATTTTGTTGCTCATGAGTATTGTCATTTCCTTGGCCATAACATTCATTTTTCACATGATTACTTCAATTTCCAACCATTATCTAAAACTATAAAGCATAGTGTGACAAATTATAATCATAGAGGAAATCCATATTATCAAGAAAATCATTAATTGTATGTCTAAATCAAGAAACCTTCTTTTCAATCAATGACACCTTATAGTTATCCTAGTGCATCCGTGATCATTACCAAAACATTAGGATATTATCATATACATAGACCTATCCCCATGGTTCTCACTATTTTTTTCTCATCCTAGTTTCCAATGGTTAACTAAGTCTTTATCTAATACCAACTATAGGGAGCCATAATTATCAAAATAGATATCACATTTTAATAAATGAATTTTCATTACAATAATATAACAATTCATTCTATAATCGTATAGGCCTACTATCATTAGAAACTTGGACACAAAAAAAATAGTTTAAAAGAGACTCCCATAAAGTTCTCCATAACTAGAACCATTCTTAGACATATCCTTCTTTAAATCCTTTCTTCGTAACCTAGGTAAAGAAAACATCATAAATAGTGAGATCAGATGCTCGGTTAGGGTAAATAAGGGAGATATTAATTATCATATAATCATAACATGAGCATTAGAATATAATTACATGATCGTAACATTATAAAAACATACCTTGTATATTAAAAATAAAAAACTTGATTCATTGAATAAATCTTGAAAGTTAAGAAGACATCAATCACAGAGGAATCAAACAACATGATCCATGTGAACATAATAATAGCACAAAACATGATTTTGTGGAATACATAATATTATAGATTTTTGAAAATGTATAAATATAAATAGGTTTACTTATTAAGTTAATGACATAAAGGAGGTCCCTCTAATAAACTTATGGACATGATGCCAGTTTCATGCATAATACTATGGACCTAAAATCTAGATCCAAGCATGAAATTATTGATATGAAATACAAGTCCATGTATGAACTTATGGAAATGAAAACCAGGTCCTTGGACATGAAAAACAGGTACCCAATTAATATTATATACATGAGAATTATGTCCACACATAAAATTATGAACATAGAATCAGGTTCACGCAAAATATATTTACATCATTAGTTATCCATATTGATTAATTCAATGTAAGTAGATATAATTACCACCAATAATATAATGAAAATCATACTAGGTTTTCCACAAGATCATTAATCATTCATCATATCATCACCCAGGTAAATAAAATTAGTTTTATAAAAAATATTCATCATAGTATAAGTCATAGAAAAAAAAGGTTTTATAATTAAATCATCATCATAATCATAAACCATTTATATAAAGAACATGTATTTTACCATTGGATCATATCCCCAATAAAAAATAACAAACACAAAAGTTTATTTTCCTTGATTAATAGAAATTATATAAAAATGTATTTAATAATTTCATGGGGGAAAATAACCTTCCAATTTTGAAATCACTTTTTCAAAATATAATAAAATTTATAAAATATTATTGATAACATTATATATGAAAATAACCATGGAAACTTTTAAATTAATATTCTACAAATTAACTATTCATGATCATTTGAAATTATAATCATGTCGTATAAATTAAAAGAAAACATTATTTTCACATTTTTTTAAAAATTCAAAAAGTAACTCATTCAAAAAACTATAAGAATATTCCTTTTGAACCTTTTTTTAGAAAATCAAACAAGGGTAAAATTGAATTTGAAAAATCATTGGATAATATAAAAAACATTCATTAAATATTTTTAGAACACATGGATGAGGGAAATACTATATGTTTTACCCCATGTTTTCTCATGTTTTTTTATATTTTAATAAAAGGTCAATATATTTTCTTCTGATCATGCCTTTCTAGTAAAAAAGTTGTTTTTTATTAAAAAACTTACAGTCTCTTGAGTACTTAAAGGGATTAAAATAAAAGGAAAATATTTATTTTCAATAAATAACCATATTATAATATATTTAATGAGTTCATTAGGAGGTATATCATAATATATTTTCATCGTAAACTTAATCATAAACAATCTTGATAAAATATGAGATTGTGACATAAAACCCTTAATACTTTGGTAACATTTGAATTGTAAGACCGTTAAAGAAAGAACATTATATGTTTATTTATATACCCATAAATTTAATAATAATAATGATAAAATAACATTCATGGGAAGTATATTTACTATAGAAAAGAAACAACTGGTGGATATTGCATATGTCCCACTGAAATAAAAGTGAGATGAATATCATTTACATTAGGTATTCCTTCCTTAGTACATGTTAGAACAACCGGTATAGTGAATATGGATTTATTATATATATATATTATATAACCTTAATCATATATATCATACCATATATGATTTTATTATAACTTCTTATCACCCATTTGATAATAATTCTTTTTTAAAATCATTGTTCTTAGTGATATCTGCTTTGTTTTTCATGTATGTTTTTGTTCAGTTATTTTGGTATTTATGTTTTTATCATTGTAAAATAATAAAAATAATTATAATAATTAAATAAAAATCATAAATATTCTTTACATATGTAACACCCGAGATTTTTATGAGTAATATTTTGTTTTTATATCATCAAAGGAATCTTTCACTACACACTTGCTTGGCTTACTTTACACGCAATCACGACCTTCCTAGATAGCTTGTGTCGTACGCAATACTGAGTTTCACTAAACAACGATATGCTATTAAAATATTATTAAAACTAGCCATTATTAATAGTAATAACCACTTTTTGAAATTTTATAAATTTTATCTTTCAAAATGGGCTTCATTTTTGGATTCAGAATACCGAAATTAGCCTAGGGTGAAATTTTGGTATTTTTCTGAAAACTTTCAATTTTTGATGAATAGTGAAACCACTAAGTGGTAGGTTAAAAACTGAATTTTGCATAAAACTTAATTTTACCGCTTCTGTGAGTGGAATTTCGAAAATCCGAGAGACACGGTTAATATCAAGGACTAAAATGTGGTTCAATGAGATGAAAATAATTTTTTGGTGAATAGTAACTTTTTACTTTTTTTACCACGGTTAAAAGTAAATAGGGTAATTAAGGGTAAATATGATATTATTATTACTCTAACACATGTCCTAATTCTATTGGACAAGTGTAATTCGACCAAAAACAAACTTAGGAATAAAATATGACCATTTAGGCCCACTTGGATTAGATTAGGACATTTATTATTAATTTATTTAAAGAAGGGTTAAAATAGTTAAAATCAAAGTTTAATAAGTAAATCATTTTTAATATGGGGTTATACATAAGCTAAATTCGACTATAAATATTCATTAGAAAGATAAAAATATTTCCTACATAATGGTATTTTATTTTTAATTTTTATACTTTAAATAATTCAATTTATTTTGGACACAACGATGATGCAATAATTACCCTTTTAAGGAAATATTAACATAATTGATGTTATAAATGCTCAAATGAATGTAATTTGAGACTTTTTATGAATTCCACTAATTCTCTAGGTTACTATGATATATTATTGTTGATTTAATCAACTTTTTTCGAACATATAATTCTGTTATGACTTTCACAAAAATCATATATCAAATAGTGTCAAAATTGACACAAAATAGTTTTTAAATCAAATATTATATTATTAATTGTTATTTTATTCTTAAAAATCTAATGTTCGACCAAATGACTTAGATAAGGATATATATATTAATAATAAACAATTTGGGGTTCTTTTGGCATGTTATAGTAAGTGTATTAACCATATAGTGAAAGAAAACAAAAAGACACGATAAAAGTTAAATTATTTAACTTAGAGTTAAATCTAATTGATAAGGTTAAAATAATACCCTAAACTTGTCTAAATCCTATTGGATGATAGGATTTCGACCCATACCCACTTTAGCTTCGAAATAAGACCCTTTGGAACCATTATAAACCGATTTTGACTTTAATATAAAATAATATTTTGAGATATTCCTAAGGTGCCCCTCTCCTCCCTTATAAAAGGTCACCTCCTCCCCCTCCTCCTCACACCAATTTGAGCACTCAAGCTCGGCCAACCCCTGCCAAAATCTCTTCTCCACTTCCCTAGAAACATCTTAGAGGTTCTGGTCTTCCTCAAAGACCAATTTTAGAGCCCTAAGAGGAGGTCTCAAAGAGGCGCTTCAAAGAAGAGGAGGTTCGGACACATACGAAGCAAATCGGACCTAAGGTAAGGGAAATATCACAATCTCATTCTTATCCGAGATTGTTTGTACTTTGAAATTTACTGGGGTATATTTTATCATCCACATCCATGTTTCCTCAATATGTAATGTTATTTACATCCACCTACAATTGTTTAAATCCAATTTTACCCTTCGGTGAGTTTTTAGTAAAAGATATGAAAGGAATCTTTTGTCATTTTTCATACGAGGTAATTTTTGACTTTTCCGACAAAAGTACGAGAAGAATGTTTTTTTAAACTTATACGGCATGAATGGATTTCTAAAACATTATTTCCAAGAAGCTTCCTTTAAAAGTATTCAAGTTTATTTTTAATCAACTTCTTTTAGTTTAAAATTGTATGACATGTTAAGAAAGGAAAAGTGTTTTTGAAGTGGAAAGGATATTTTCCTCAAGAATGAAGTTCAAGTATTTTATCAAAATTATTTTCCATCTAAGATAATAAAAGGGTTCTGTTTTTATCCCTATTATTACATGGATTTGATTATGTTGTGATGGGAACATTTTTATGAATTCCTTTATCTTATATGAATTGTTTTATGATGTCATGTTTAAGAATCCCAATTTTTATTACATGGGTTATGAGATGATGTATGATTTATGATTATGTGGCACACATAAGAAAGGATTCATTATAAGATGGGTGGGACCTATATCTCCCTCCAATGCATTGGGTAAAGATTTTATATCTCATGAGATAGACAGGGCTGGAACGGTAGGTTATATCGGTTCAGTGAAACAGGACTGAAACGAGGGTTACTCGATTCAGAAAGGGACTTTGTCCACTAAGATAGTCTTGGCAATGAGTCATGACTAACAAGAAATGATTTTCCATGATTATGTGTGTGCATGCCACAAAGTTTCAAGTTTTATGTTATGATTATGGGGCTCTCATTTTCACTTCTATGATTTATTCCATGTTAAGATATTATGATCTCTTTTGCAGGTTATGATTTTCAAAAAGATATGATATGATTTTTTATTTCCTTTATTGCCCTTTCTGAGCATTTGAGCTCACCCTTTTATGTTTTCGTTTCCCCAGGATATAAATAAAGGTTTTAGGTAAAAAAAGGGAATATCTTTATGGGAGATAGTGAAGATCTTTCACCACGATTAGAAGATTACGTTCCGAGTTTCCAAAGACACTAAACTATTACGATCCTTGTGTGTGTGTTTTTGTTATGTACTAAGTATTCCACAAAAGTAATGTAATGTCCATGTATGTTAGGCATCGGGTCTCTACAGTTGGTATCAGAGGAAAGGTTTAGTCAACCTTTGGAAACTAGGATGCGAAAACGTTAGTGAGATCCCTTGAGATATTTCTACGGTATGTCTAGGGATGTCTCTAATGTTAAGTATACGTATAGGTTATAGTCCTAGAATTGCGCTAACGATCTTAGAATTAAACCTAAGATGTTAGATATTGAATGTACTCCACCTTTATTATGTTGTTTTCCCTAGCATGATTTTTTCCTCTCACACAATTCTTTTTGGGTTTTAGACAATGGCTGGAACCCGAAGGAACCGTGTTGATCAATGCAATGGAAAATGCAATGATTGTCCTCCTGAACAAACAAACATTATGGGAGATGGAGTGAAAAATATTATTGCTATACTTACACAAGCAATGAATCATTCTGGACTTCCAAATGAGCAGAGAAGGGAACAATATTCTATTGAGTCCTTCATGAGGCAACGTCTACCTTCTTTCAGTGGGTCTTCTGATCCACTTGTTGCTGAACAATGGATCAGTACCACTGGAAAGATATTTTCAGTTCTTCAATGTTCTGAACATGATAAAGTCATCTTAGCAGTATATCGTTTGGAAGGTGAAGCTGATCAATGGTGGAATCTTATCAAGAATACAAGGCAAAGAGATGAAATTGAGTCCATGGAATGGGACGAGTTCAAGAACTTATTTTTCAATAAGTACTTCCCTCGTATTCTTAGAACAAATATGGAGAAGAAGTTTCTTGAACTAAAGAAAAAGGATGATGAATCTGTTGGTATATACGAAGCGAATTTTACAAGACTTGCAAGGTATGCATCTGACATTATCATCCAACCGAAAAGTAAAGTTGATCGATTTTTCAGTGGCTTAAAACCAAGTCTTAGAAGGGCATTAGCTATAAGAGACTTCAGTAGCTATGAAGAAATTGTGCGTTGTGCTATCAAGGTAGAAATGGAAGTTGGTGTTACATATCCATCTCATGGTTTTGACAAGAAACGAAAGATGGAGTTCAAGGAGAAATCTCAGAATAATGGTGAAAAGAATATGAATGTTTCCTTATGAACAAAGTGTGGAAAGAAGCATGGTGGAGATTGTCTTAAAGGGACTAGAAAATGTTTTAAGTGTGGAAAAGAAGGTCATCGAGCTGCTGAGTGTCGAAGTAATGGAAAAAGGGTTTCTAATGATGTGAATAAAGCAAACACTGCAGAGAACGCACCACCAACACTTCAATGCTTCAAGTGCAAGGAAATGGGGCATTATGCTAATAAATGCCCTAATCCACGGGTTAGTGATGATCAACATGAGAAACCACTGAAGGCAAAGGACAAAGGGAAGTCACATGCGATCACTATTGGCAATGTTGAATATGACAACGATGTGGTGGAATGATTAAGTGTTTATGTAATGGGATTCCAAAATAATGTTGTATCATAAAGTATTCGAATATTTATGTATTGGTCTATTGTGGTTTTCAATAATTTTATGGTACCAGTAACCATGGAAAGTGATTGAGATATTTTTGGAAAAAGAATGATATGCGCATAATGAAGGGAAAATGAGAAAATTAAAAATTTGACAGTATTCATGAGCTCATGATTGATATAAGGACTAAGTGATATCATGGTTTGAGTATATAGAATTTTGAGGATTTTGGTATGTGGAAAGTGTTAACTTTAAACTGCATTCATGTTTTCACTAAGGTATTCAAGAGACTACATGATTAAGGACTTTGAATGTTTGGAATGTGACAAAAAAAACATATCTTATGATATATGGGGATCAACGATGGTATTAAATCTCTGGTAATCGTTTTCACTATGTTATGAGAGTGGACTGTAGTATTATGGATAAGCCTAAAGATTGAAATGGATTATGTTGGACATAAGTGAGTATTTTTTAAGGATAGAAGTTTTTTTTCGATATTATTGATGGGATGTTATAGTAGAAAAAGGACAACCTGCAGGACGGGCGACAACCCATCGCTTCGGACAAGGCTGTGGGAATCGAACCCACAACCGAAGTGCGACTGGCCTTTATCGCCTACCAATGGCCTACAAGAAGTCCCTGTTTAGTAGAAACTAGTTTTATTATATTAAGCAGTATGATATATGAAGTATAAGTCCATTTTAAGAACCATATGTGATTAATCTCACTATAGATCGACTTATGTATATAATTTTTGCTAACCTTTTGTTTGAGACAGATGGAATGACCCGTCATTATATCACATGATCTGCTAACACTTCACGAATAACAAATTCAACTTCATTTATTTAAGAGATGAAGTGGAAATTGTTCATGGCATGAACAACTGTGAGATTGTACCAAAATAACGAAAGTATTTATTCTAATTCAAATTTTCAACTTTAGGGAAATGATCTTGAAAACCAAAAATGTTGTCCTAATGATCTTATACCTGATGAATCGGATGGTACCTTAGATCGTCACAAATTTATGGATTCATGATTGTTGGCTTTTCCATAGCCATGTTCTCTACCACTCTCCATCAGAACATGATGGTTAGATTTTTCTTCCATATCCATATTTTCACCTATGTGGAAACCCAGTGATTAGTTTATTTGGGTAACCGTTAAGTTTCATACTTTTGTTTTAAAATATTGGTTTTGGTATTCCTTTATACGATGTGGGTTTCTATTAAAGAAACTTTCGAATAGTAAACCATTTATAACCCCGACGAATTTTGAGGGTGAAATTCTTTTTAAGGGGGGTAGAATGTAACACCCGAGATTTTTATGAGTAATATTTTGTTTTTATATCATCAAAGGAATCTTTCACTACACACTTGCTTGGCTTACTTTACACGCAATCGCGACCTTCATCGATAGCTTGTGTCGTACGCAATACTGAGTTTCACTAAACAACGATATGCTATTAAAATATTATTAAAACTAGCCGTTATGAATAGTAATAACCACTTTTTGAAATTTTATAAATTTTATCTTTCAAAATGGACTTCATTTTTGGATTCGGAATACCGAAATTAGCCTAGGGTGAAATTTTGGTGTTTTTCTGAAAACTTTCAATTTTTGATGAATAGTGAAACCACTAAGTGGTAGGTTAAAAACTGAATTTTGCATAAAACTTAATTTTACCGCTTCTGTGAGTGGAATTTCGAAAATCTGAGAGACACGATTAATATCAAGGAATAAAATGTGGTTCAATGAGATTAAAATAATTTTTTGGTGAATAGTAACTTTTTACTTTTTTTACCACGGTTAAAAGTAAATAGGGTAATTAAGGGTAAAATGATATTATTATTACCCTAACACATGTCTTAATTCTATTGGACAAGTGTAATTCGACCAAAAACAAACTTAGGAATAAAATATGACCATTTAGGGCACTTGGATTAGATTAGGACATTTATTATTAATTTATTTAAAGAAGGGTTAAAATAGTTAAAATCAAAGTTTAATAAGTAAATCATTTTTAATATGGGGTTATACATAAGATAAATTCGACTATAAATATTCATTAGAAAGCTAAAACGATTTCCTACATAATGGTATTTTATTTTTAATTTTTATACTTTAAATAAGTCAATTTATTTTGGACACAACGATGATGCAGTAATTACCCTTTTAAGGAAATATTAACATAATTGATGTTATAAATGCTCAAATGAATGTAATTTGAGACTTTTTATGAATTCAACTAATTTTCTAGGTTACTATGATATATTAGTGTTGATTTAATCAACTTTTTTAGAACATATAATTCTGTTATCACTTTCACAAAAATCATATATCAAATAGTGTCAAAATTGACACAAAATAGTTTTTAAATAAAATATTATATTATTAATTGTTATTTTATTCCTAAAAATCTAAGGTTCGTCCAAATGACTTAGATAAGGATATATATATTAATAATAAACAATTTGGGGTTCGTTTGGCATGTTATAGTATGTGTATTAACCATATAGTGAAAGAAAACAAAAAGACACGGTAAAAGTTAAATTAATTAACTTAGAGTTAAATCTAATTGATAAGGTTAAAATAATACCCTAAACTTGTCTAAATCCTATTGGATGATAGGATTTCGACCCATCCCCACTTTAGCTTCTAAATAAGACCCTTTGGAACCATTATAAACCGATTTTTACTTTAATATAAAATAATATTTTGAGATATTCCTAAGGTGCCCCTCTCCTCCCTTATAAAAGGACACCTCCTCCCCCTCCTCCTCACACCAATTTGAGCACTCATGCTCGGCCAACCCCTGCCAAAATCTCTTCTCCACTTCCCAAGAAACATCCTAGAGGTTCTGGTCTTCCTAAAAGACCAATTTTAGTGCCCTAAGAGGAGGTCTCAAAGAGGCGCTTCAAAGAAGAGGAGGTTCGGACACATACGAAGCAAATCGGACCTAAGGTAAGGGAAATATCACAATCTCATTCTTATCCGAGATTGTTTGTACTTTGAAATTTACTGGGGTATATTTTATCATCCACATCCATGTTTCCTCAATATTTAATGTTATTTACATCCACCTACAATTGTTTAAATCCAATTTTACCCTTCGGTGAGTTTTTAGTAAAAGATATGAAAGGAATCTTTTGTCGTTTTTCATACGAGGTAATTTTTGACTTTTCCGACAAAAGTACAAGAAGAATGTTTTTTTAAACTTATATGGCATGAATGGATTTCTAAAACATTATTTCCAAGAAGCTTCCTTTAAAAGTATTCAAGTTTATTTTTAATCAACTTCTTTTAGTTTAAAATTGTATGACATGTTAAGAAAGGAAAAGTGTTTTTGAAGTAGAAAGGATATTTTCCTCAAGAATGAAGTTCAAGTATTTTATCAAAATTATTTTCCATCTAAGATAATAAAAGGGTTCTGTTTTTATCCCTATTATTACATGGATTTGATTATGTTGTGATGGAAACATTTTTATGAATTCCTTTATCTTATATGAATTGTTTTATGATGTCATGTTTAAGAATCCCATTTTTATTACATGGGTTATGCGATGATGTATGATTTATGATTATGTGGCACACATAAGAAAGGATTCATTATAAGATGGGTGGGACCTATATCTCCCTCCAATGCATTGGGTAAAGATTTTATATCTCATGAGATATCAGGGCTAGAACGGTAGGTTATATCGGTTCAGTGAAACAGGACTGAAACGAGGGTTACTCGATTCAGAAAGGGACTTTGTCCACTAAGATATTCTTGGAAATGAGTCATGACTAACAAGAAATGATTTTCCATGATTATGTGTGTGCATGCCACAAAGTTTCAAGTTTTATGTTATGATTATGGGGATCTCATTTTCACTTCTATGATTTATTCCATGTTAAGATATTATGATCTCTTTTGCAGGTTATGATTTTCAAAAAGATATGATATGATTTTTATTTCCTTTATTTCCCTTGCTGAGCATTTGAGCTCACCCTTTTATGTTTTCGTTTCCCCAGGATATAAAGAAAGGTTTTAGGTAAAAAAAAGGGAAGATCTTTATGGGAGATATTGAAGATCTTTCACCACGATTAGAAGATTACGTTCCGAGTTTCTAAAGACACTAAACTATTACGATCCTTGTGTGTGTGTTTTTGTTATGTACTAAGTATTCCGCAAAAGTAATGTAATGTCCATGTACGTCAGGCATCGGGTCTCTACAACATACATTTTTAGAGTTATCCCTAAAATAAAGAGATAGAAAAATTAATTACACCATTCACGGAGATGGTAGGTCGTACGTACATATGAACGCTGTTTTGGATTGTTAACATATGGAATGAATAAAAGGTAAATAATAACTAACCATTAAATTATTATTATTATATAATATATATAATATATATTAATTAAATCTATTCTTATTATCATCAATGTAAAACATAAATTAAAATGAATCGCATCTCTTCGTGGAGGTGGTAGTCCACACATAGGCACAATTGATATTATCATTTTTTAGTGGTTTAGAAGGTAATAAGGTATATATTATATTATAATTAAATATGTATAATTATTTAATAATTGTCATATATATAGATTAAATCCATTATAATATCCATATATAAAATATGGTGATGAAAATTGAATTGTATCGTTACGCTGATAAAGTAAGTCGTATGTACACACGAGCGATACTTTAACTTCTGGTTTGATGGAAATATGATTAATAATGGTGGTTTCATAATAATAATAAAATTATTATTTTAATATAATGAAGTAATTATTTTATTAATAATATAACATATTTATAGGACATAAAAAACAATTAAAAAGAAAGTGATCGATTATAATGATTACCTCTTCTTAGAAAGGACTCATTTAGATATCCTATTAAGGGGTTTAGGGATGGTATTATTTGAAGAAAATAATATATATAATGTGAATAGGTATGTTTAGAAGATAAATTGGTAGATATTGGTCAATTAGAAGGCTTAATGTGGTGTAAATAATAGAAATGGGGGGCTTTTAAATTTAAAGGGAGGGGCACTCTTGGAAATTATTATAATATTAATTTAATATAAATTAATTTTGATCTTAAATTGCCACAAAATTGATAATATTTTAATGTAATATGATTATGAGTCAAAAATACCTCATATAATAAAATTTGGACTAGTTTATTTCACATTTATACCCTTATCTTTTTATTTTAACTCTTCATTAACCCTTCTGACAATTTCCATAATATTGACTTTTAATAACATTTAAGGGTTAATTGTTTTATTATAAAATTCCAAAATGAATTATAAATGGATCATTTTTTATGTTTAAAACTATATTCCATTCATTTTATGAATCAAATATATTCAAAAAAATTATATAATTTAATGAATTTTCCTTATTATAAAATATTATTAATATAATTTTTAACACTATTCATTTAATTTGACTTCAAATACATAAAGACCAAGGGATAATTAAAATATCATGATTTCAAACCTCCATAATATGTCAAATGGTTCTAAAAAATTCTTGGCACTCATTAAATCATTCAAATTATATCAGTTTTAATATTTTTAAGATATTTTATTTTATATTTTTTATTAATTGAATAAATACTACATCGATGTTTCATAAAAATCTAAGGTAATTATATAATTACTAAAAATTAGAAATAAATTTAAAACAGAAAAATAATTTCATTAAGAACAAAATAGGATCTTAGATTCATTTATAACTATGTTTTTTACTCATGTGGACACATAAGATATATTTAAAACTAAGAGGGTTATATAATGTAACATTATTTGATTTAATTATTATATAATTCATGTTCATAGACAAGTGTCCATTAAAAAATTCAATTTTAACCTTCACCGAGGTGATAAATTTTATCATGATTACTATTCATATTGACCAAAAATTAAAGGATCTTAATTACCAAATTTAATTCCCTTGATTAAAATAATGGAATCTATTTTCTCAAATTCAATTTATAAAATTGAAAAAAAAAATTAAATCTTAAAATAAGTATACAAAACACAATAAAAATTGATTTTAAAAAATCATTTTGATCATTAAACTTAGTTTATTCTTATTCGATGCGTAGAAAAATATAAAATTAATATTCACACATTCATCATTAAAACCTTCCAGAGATTAAAAATTTATAATCTCTACGAAATATAGTAGAGTGGAAATTAGGGTCGAACCAAAGGTAATTCTAAAAATGTGTTTGTGTAACCAAATTTTCAAAAAAAAAACCCCACTGTTGAGAAAGTGGGTGAAAAACATTTTATTTTTACTTTTCACATTTTTATATTTTGATGGAATACATAAATTTTGTGATAGTTTATTTTTTAGATAACTAAATTGAAATTGAAGTAATGAAGAAGCAGTATAAATAATAATGAAGGATAAATAAGAAGAGAGAATGAGTTTAACTTTATCAGGAAAAATGCCCCGGGAATTAAATCTATAGGTTGAGATTTATATTTTCCTTCACAGAAATGTTATTATAAACACACCTTAGAAAAATATTCTTTTAATCTCCCACACCAGATGATAAAACACATAGAAAATGAAATCATGGATTTTACCACACCAAGATTCATCCAACATTTATGTAAATTAAAAGAACTCAAAGGAATAATACTCACCATAATATCCCAAAGATTTAAATTTTAAGCTTTAAAGAAATTCATTGAGGATAAATCTTGATGATTTATTTTCATGTTTTGAAGTTTGAAGTAAGAAGTGTGAAACAATTTTGATGAATTTGAAATTTATTTCCCTGTTCAATTTTGAATTCATTGTAAAAAAATTATGAAATTAAATAAAAAAGTTCACCAAAAGAATTAAAATACCAATGAAAAAATTTTCAACATAAGATCATGATGGAAACTTAAATTAACCATTCAATTTACAAATTAACGAAATTGAAAAAAAAGGGAAAAAATATCCCTCTCCATTTTCATACTACTTCTCTACTTCTTCGGTCTTGCACATCTCTTCAGTATGTGTCTCTATCCTTACTACTTTTATAGTCTCTATTACTGTTATAGCTCTAAAATGTGAAATTTTATCGAATGAATGATATCCTTATGTCTTTTAATTTTAAATTTCCTCATTTTTCTCTTCATTGGTCACCCATGTGAGGACCAACATATTCCCAAACTTCTCTAAGACACTAAAAATGTGTCCTCAATTTTTATTGTCCTCGTTCAATTGGAAATAAACTCTCCAAATGATTAATAGCAGTTGGAAATCATTAACCTTGATGACTTCTTTTTCCAGGTTTGAATCTGCATAATAAACATTGAAAAAATAAGTAATATAACATTTATAATATAAAATTTATAAAAACAAGTATAATATAATTATTGTTATTAAAAAATAAATAAATAACGATATAAAAAACTTTTAAATTTATAATTGAAGTAATTAAATTTATTTTATTTTTATTATTAGATTTAATTTTTAAGTTTAACTCTTTTTACTCATTTATTTTATTTAATAACTAATTAATTTATTTAATTTATTTAAAACATTAATTTATTATTATTAATTTATATTATTTCATTATTATTGTTAATATTTTAATATCTTAATAAAAGATAAACATATTTATTACTTTTTAAATTATTAAATTTTATTATTTTATTAATTGATTTGTAATTAATTATTTTATTTCATAATATATTTATTATAATTAATTAGTTTATTTATTATTATTATTAAATTAATATTTATATTTTCTTAGTTGGTTGAATTACATTATTTTATATAATGTATTATTTTATTTATTAATAAATTTATTATTATTATTTTATTTATTTTTTATTATTTTTTATATTTTACTCCCTGTTTCTTAACCCTACTACAAGAGGGTGTGTTTATCCTCCCATGGGGGCTCAATCATGGAGGATCCTTCTTCCTTCACCAAAGGCTCGGTTGAGCCTTCCTTCTCTACTTCTCCTTCCCTCAAAAAGCGATGTTGCATCCTTCACTGTGAAGTTCCCTTCTCCTCGGAAGCTATAGTCAATGATGATATTAGCTCGCAGAGGCATCAGGAAAGGCTTCAGTAGGCAGTAGTGGCATCCACGACCAACGGCAGGGGATCGGGTTCATCCAATTCCAGACAATTCTTCAACGGCTCACAGATGGGGATCTTGCCCCGGTTGGATTTTTGATCTAGCGATGGTGGTGTTTAATTCTTCTTACGGGGAAGGCTCGACATCCTCCTATTTGACATTATCTCCTCCTACATCAGTGGATATCAGCGGTGATGGTTTGGGAGAATTATGGTGACTCTACTTACAATGGCTTCATTCGGTGACTACGGAGTCACTCTTGTCTGTAGAGGTGACAAATTGTTGATAAAGGTGTGTCAATTGTCTATGTAGTAGTGAGATCTTTAGCAGTGAGTCGGTGTTTTTCTATGGAGGTAGTGATACAACAGTGAGTTGCATAAGATACAGTGATAATGTGATATTGAGAAAGGGCAAGTGATCCAACAGTGAGAAGTTGTTGATGACAGTGGAAGAATATGAAGGTGGCGGTAAGATAATATGGTGGTGACTCATTTTGTAAGGGTGAGAAATTTTTCTAGCGGTGAGTAGAGGGATCAGTAGTTGAAGAGGGGAAACTGAGCGGTGATTACTAACGTCTCAACATTGAGTAATTTTTTTTGGGTTTTATAAAAAAAATAGGGAAAGGGGGTCGGGGTTCTCGTATTTTTAAAAATGGGTCTTGGATGCGTTAATGTCGTTTACGCATCCTTCAATGCAGAAGGATGCATGAATGGCGTTCACGTATCCGAGCCGCGGCAGGGATACATGAACCCCATTCACGCATCCTTCGCAGACCAGCTGAAGGATGCGTGAACTGGGTTCACACATCCCACCAAAAAATTTTATAAAAGTAGGGGTCCCCCCCCCCACACAAAAAACCATTGTTCTCCTCTGGATTTTGTTGTGGAGCCCTGTAGAAATTATTTCTCAAAAAATATTTTCTACTTTTATAGAGGTCAAATTTCTGTTTAACATTTTAATTGTTTTAATTGTGTTTATTTATTTCATTTGTGTATTTAATTGTGTGTATGATTTATTTATTTCATATGTTATGCATGATGTGTATTGTTTTGTATGATTTAATTTTCTGAATTTTGAATGTTTTTATGATTTAATTTTTTGAGTGTATGTTGTCTGAATATTGAATGTTTTATGTTATGTCTAAAATGTTGAATGTTTAGGAAAAGTAATTTATGTTATAGAAGTTTATTTTAATGAATGGTTTTTATGTAAGGTTAATTATATTACTTTTATTTACTATTAATAATATTTTTAATCAATAAATTAGAAAATATATTTACTTATATTTTGAAATGTAGAAGAATGTCCAAAACACATTACCATTTCATAAAATTTAAAATAAAAAAAGTGTTTATTATGTAAATCTCAATTATATTAGTTATAATAAAATTTATTAAATGTTATTAATAATTATATATATATACACATGAAGTTAATTTTTTGGAAAAGAGGTGTAGTATTTAATATACATTTCATTTAGTAATAGATAAAGTTATGTAATATGGATAATATAAAAATTATTCCAAAAAACATGGTATGAGTGATGACTGATCTTGAGATGACCGACCATGCATAATTGAAATTGCATATTTTATTTTTTGTATGTGGTTTTTCAATTTGTAATAATTGAATTTTTTCCACATTGATGACCAGTGAGTCATCTCTCAGTAAGTGTAAGGACTTGCGTTTCTGCTTAAAACAATTTATGTATTTCATACCCCTAGACCCCCTCACATGCATGTGAGTAAATTTATAATTAAAAGACAGATGCCCCCGAAGAGGTGTCCCCGAACAGGCTTCCCCAAAGAGGTGTCCACGAAGAGGCATTCGAGAACTCGTTCGAGAGGAGGCGTTGTTGTTTGATAGGAGATTGGTGGTTGCTGAAATATTTGATAATAGAGATAGGAGTCCACCCATAGGTTGTGCTTAGTTTATCAGATAATGATAAACTAATCGTAAGTCTCCAGATTAAGTCATGATTATATATTCATAAGTAATTAAACTTTATGAAACATTATATTAAATTTGATTTTGTGATAATATAACAATCACTATACCTTAACAATGATAAATCAATACATAAAAAAGTCTCAAGAAAATAAATTATTCAAAAAAATTAATTTATTTAAAATTTTAATGTAGTATAAAATATTTTTTAAATAATTTTTTTATAGGTAATTATGTCTGCACAAATATATTGCAACGGTGAGGTAATTTATACCGTTCAGGGTTTTAGCTATAGTGTGTCACCTACCAGAGTGGTAAATCTCCATGGTTGTATGACATTGGATGCAGTTCGTAATAAGATTCATAGTCGGTTAAAACTGAGGGATGAACAAGCAATCACTTCAATTAGATACCAACATCTTCAATATCCTGAGCATCTGTGGCACAACGAGTACCCTATAGTCGATGATGAGGATTGGATGGAAGCTTCTCTGTTATTCAGGCAACAATGTATTAATGGTTTTATGGAATTATTTGTTATCATTTCTGATATTTATGTGGTCCGGTTGATTACTACAGAACCATGATTTGTGAGCTCTATAGAAGTTGGTCTTTCACAACAGTCTTATTCATTGCCTCCTCCTCATATGACTCCTTTGGAAGAATGTTATGAAGAAGATGATCAAAATTTGGAAGGAAATAAAGATAACATCTCTTTGTGTGTTGATATAGTGTATGAAAGTTTATCTGAGGAAGAAGAATCTGGGGAGTCATCAGGAGATGATGTGCTTGGGAATGAACCTTCTGAGGTTCCTTTGAGAGATAGACACCCACTACATCCACCAGTTAGTGGTAATCAGCCTTCATTATTAAGTTCCTTTGTTTAAGTAATGTCTCGTGAACAACATTTTGATTGAGATTTCATTACACCAGCTTCTGAATTCCCTAGCATTATAGGCAATAGGCCTGCATCAAATGATAATTCCATATATATTGGGCAGGAGTCTGAAAGTAAACTGGCCATGAAAAATGTGATAAATAAATACCAAATTGAGCGACATTTCACATTTGTGGTTGATGAGTCAAAGAAGACCAAATATCTCATTCTTTGTGAAAAATATGGGTCAGAATGTAAATTTTGACTAAGAGCAATATTTGATAAATATTATGGATGTTGGAAGATAACTAAATTAGAAGGCCCACACACTTTTCTGCATCCCCACTTGGCACAAGATCACTCTTCTCTTGATGCAGAGTTTATATCTAATCTTATTTGTGAGATGATACGAACATGTCAGGATGTTCATGTTTCCCTTGTTCAGGATAGAATTCAACAGTTGTATAGCTATAAGATATCATACAAGAAAGCTTGGAATACAAAACAGAAAGACATTATAAAAGTTTATGGTGATTGGGATGAGTCTTATGTGATGTTTCCACAGCTTATGGAATTGTTGTCTCTCAATAACCATATTGTTTATCATTTAGACAGTGTTGAGTATGTATCCCAGAATCATTGAGTTGATCGGTCAAAGGTGAAGTTCAAAATGATTTTTTGGGCATTCAGACCATGCATTGCAGCCTTTCCCTATTACAAACAATTTATTCAGTTAGATTACACATTCCTTTTTGGAAAGTATACAGGTTTTCTACTCATTGTTGCCACACAAGATGGTAATTGTGCTCCTCTGCCGTTTTCTTTTGCTATTGTTGAAAAAGAAAATTTTGAATGCTGGAACTGGTTTTTTGCATGTGTATGTGTTCATTTGATGAAAAAACAGGCGTGTGTCTGATATCTTATCATCATCGAGTGATTATAGAGGTCGTGATTAGTGATGGGGTTTCGTGGACTGAGCCTAATGCTTTTCATCGTTATTTCATTAGACATATTGCAAGTAATGTGATTAAGCATTTTAGAGATGAGGCCATAAAGAAGGCAATCCTCAAGTTGGGTATGGTTTTCTAAACTTTATTTTTTTAACAAAATTTAATATCCATTTTAATACATTATTATCTTATGGTTTCAGTATATGAACCCGAATAAGAAAGGTTTGATTGACGTCTTGAAGAGATTTGAACTGTTAATGAGGAGTTATATGAATATATGATGCAAATTTCAAAGGAAAAATGGCCATTATCATATGATGGTGGCATGAGATATGGGCATATGACCACTAATATAGTGGAGTGCATAGATGGGGTCCTCAAGGGTGTGTGCAAACTCCCAATAACATAGTTAGTGCAAGAGACATTTTTTAGATGTGTTCTCTACTTTGTTGACAGGTCCTAAAAGGCCTACTAAAGGAAGCAAAATAGAATGCTTTTTACTCAGAATTTTCAAAGTGATATTGACCGAATACAGAATGAGGATTCAAGATGGAATGTTATAGCCTTTGACAGGTAAAAGGAGAGCTTTCAGGTAAGTCAATGCTATGACCAGGGTACATGCACTGCTGGTGGAATGTTTTTCGTGATTTTGGACAATAGGTACTGTGATTGCAGCAGATTTCAGGCATTTAAATATACATGTGTACATGTTATCATAGCTTGAGCATTGGTAAATATATCATGGGAGCCATATGTTGACCTGGTGTATCACATGAGCACTTTGGTTAACTGTTATAGTGCTGATTGGATGCATGTTGGTGACTTCCATTCTATCACATTGCTTGCTGATCAACCGACCATCGTCCCTGATATTTCCAGGTTTTCATAAGTTGGTTTTGGTTTCATTTATGATTTTTTCAATGTCTGTCATTTTTACAATTACTGGCTTCATGCTACCAGGTTGTGGCCTTGAGGATGACCGAAGTCAACTCGCATCAGAAATGAGATGTATTGGCCTCCGCAACGAGGAGGGAGAATACGATGCAGTATTTGTCATGTAGAAGGAAATACTCATAAGAGATGTCCCCAAGTGGTAGGACAGAGTTCCACATCTCGTCATCCATGATCGATTCTATGTACAGTATCATTAATATGTATATTTTGTTTCGTATGTGAATGTTTCATTATTGAATCCTTTTATTTCTGACCTACTCCATTTTTTGAGATGTTTGAATTTTGGTTTGTCTCATTTTTGGATTTTATCATAAAGAATTTTATGATAATAAAACTATTAAAGAAATAAACACCGAATAAAAATGAATATATCATGCTTCCACATCTTCAATGTAGGTTTTTCATCACTGTTGCTTTATTTTCTACCTTATTTTTCTTGTTGTAGACTTTTTTTAAAATAAAAGTTTACAATTTTTATTCAATTCACTATTAAAATTTAACAATGATATCAGGTGTGCAAATGGAAAGTTTTCCATTTCTCACATCTCAGGCTACTCATGTATCGCGACTACTTTTAGAGGTACGTCCTATGTCTTCCTTGAGTCTACATAGATCTCACCATTTCCATCATACTGCACTACCTCCCGCTATTGTCCCCCATCTTCATTGATCTGGATTCTATGGAGTTGCGATGTGCAACATCACATTTCTTGATCATCAGCTCATTGTCGCACTTGTAGAGAGATGGAGGCCAGAGTCACATACATTCCATTTAAGTGAGGGGGAGATGACTATTACGTTACAAGATGTGGCCATTATGTTGGGCCTCTCTATCAATGTACATGCTCTAACAGGATGAGTTCCATAATATTTGACTAAGCTTGTTCATAGACTACTAGGCATAGAGGTCCAGGATGATGGCAGGACCATCATCTGTGGTAGATTACAGATGCCTTAGTTAAACCAGTACTTCAAAAATTTACCAGATGATGCTGATGACGTCACCGTGTTGCGATTTTCATGCGCATGTATTTTGAGGCTGATAGGTGGCATGCTTTTTGTTGACCACTCTACTACTTTTGTGAACCTTATGTATTTATCTTTTTTGGAGGATTTGGACCTAGCAGGCCGGTATAGCTAGGGGTCTGCCTACCTAGAATATACATACAGGGCCCTATGCAGCTCATGTCGCATCGATAAGATGCAGATCATAGGATGCATGGTTCTTCTGTAGATGTGGGTATGGGAGCATATCCCTCATTTAGCTCTACATGCTTGTGCGCCATTACCTGTTGATATTGTAACAGAGGATCCACATGTACATTGGTATGTTATTAATTCCTTCTAAGTTCTAACTTAATTGTATAATATTCTATTATGAAATGTAAAAACAAAAATGTTATCTACAGGTGGAGTCAGGCGCATCGACATTTAGATTCTCCCAGACATGATGTTCATGCCTACAGACATATGTTAGACATCATTTGACCATACAATGTAAGTGATTATTATTTATATTGTTAAATCTTTATTATTCACTATACATATATTCATTTATTAATTGATTATTCATTTTTTCTTTCAGATTACATGGATGCCATATACAGATGTTATCCTTCAAAGTCTGTCGTCGTACTGTACAGCGATGCTTGCTATCAACTCCTGCGGGGTTCCACTAATTCATTTTCATATAGTCGAGTGGCATCAGATGGATAGGGTTATGAGGCAGTTTGGATTCCTTCAGCCAGTTCTTGACCCACCCAGTTAGTTTGATTCATTGCATTCCTTAAAGATGTTAAGGAAGAGGGATTTTGACTGGAGGATCTACCATGCCAGATATGTTGCGTTATGGGATAGATAACGGGAGTCCCAGTTGCAAGGGGCAGAGACAATATGTTTTCATTTTATAGATCAGATGGATTATGCAGGCTGTTACATCAGGTCCCCGGTCATGTTTTTTGACACAGCATGGACATGGCTTCCATGATTTGGTATGTATTCTTCCTTTCACTGTTCAACATATTTTTTATTCATGTTAGTTAACAATGAAATTTGTTTTCGTAGGATTCTCGTATTTGTCATCTACTTCATATGTCTGATCCAGTGGAGAGAGCTGCCTTTAACCAGTCATATATTCATAACCTTGTGGTACAACTACTTCCATCGATGGGAAAGATTTATTATGGCATTTTCTTTGATAAAACACCTACTGCGGAGGTCGCAGAGCCTGCTGAGCCTCACATTGATGAACCTGGGGGTGATGACCCTGTTATATATGTTGTTCTTCTATAAGAGGAGGGTGTCCAGCTTGCTCGGCCACATGCTATTGTTCCACTGGAGGAGGGTGTTTAGCATGATCAGTCAGATGCTCCTCCAGCTTCTCAAGCACAGCCACTGTTACCTACAGACGATGAATGGATTGAGATCAATGCTTTATTGTAGCCATCCGTAGCAGAGAAGCCATATACTTCCTATGTTGGTGAGAATTCCATCCAGCTTCCACTATCCTTAGATGCGGGCCAGGGTACAGGCGGTGAGATTGTACATCCACCGCCTGTCACATAGGAGGATGTGGAGGTGGCTATCAATGAGGATGTGCAGCGTATGACAGAGCACAGACATAGACAGACATGGCGTGGGTGCATCCAGTATACCCCTTGCTATGGGACAGAGGAGCATCCACGCCAGAGGTGTAGATTAAGTTGATATTTGATTTATGATACATTTTTGTATGTGTCTTACTATTATCATTTATAGACTAATTTTTTTAATAATTGTCTTACTATTATCAAATTATCTACCAATATATATACATATATGTATAATAAATAATATTATTAAATTAATAAATAAATATTAATTATATTAATTATTTTAAAATCAAATAGATTCTGGATGAAAATATGCGTGAACTTGAAGAAATATTGAAAAATATTATTGATCTCAATGATTTAAAATTAGATCTAAAATACTAGAATATCATAGAACACGATTATTTGTTTACAAAAAATAAATTTCATGAAGAATAATTTGAATGAATAATGGATATTTGTGAAGATTAGATTATTATGATTGAAGATCAGAATAACTACAATATGAATTAGAAGTTCATTTGGCCAATTTTGAGAAGATACATATTCATACTTTATAAAAGGAAAAAATTTCTAATTGTACGCAATATTCACTAGAGGATTTTACAGTTAAAATACCTCAATCATGTAATAAAATTATGGATATTGTAAAAAAGATTGAATTCATATTCTTCCAGAATAAGAAACAACCCTTAAAATCTTCAGATAACTCACTACTCTCTCACAATTTGAGAACTCATTTCTCTCTCAACTAAAAGTGATATACATGATCAATATTGTCTACACTATAATAAGGGTGTCATGAAGCTAATATTTAATCCAAATGATGAATTCCTCTTTACAGAAAAAAAAATCTACACAATTTTATTGAAGTCTAAATAACTGTCCTTTTGCACAAATGTTTATCTCATAAGATGTGTTCACCCAACTCTTGTAAACATAATTTAATCACCTATATATATGTAACTGGTATTAACATTAATTATTTATTTATTGAAATATTTAATTTTATGTAGAATATAAAAATTGAGAACATGAATCCCCTATAGTCATATTATTATTAACAATGGGATTAGTGGCCTATTTATATGTAAAAATCAATTCTTCATGCAACCCTTTTCACACCTGTAAACTATATCACCTTTGTTCCTGAACACCACTTAGTTCATGAAATTAACTTATATGAGTTTGTCTATATTACATGTGTGTCTTCATAATATGAGTGAGAATCATTCCATATATTTTAAACCCTTCAAAATCATCTGAAATAGACTTTAAACTTCTCTGAATCATTTAGTTCTATAATACCCCATGGTCTTCTCTAGTTTGGAACATTTTAAACATTATTTGTTAACAAACGCAACCAAAAATATAAAAAACATCATATATATGTATTTTAAAAAATTACTGAATAAAACACAAATATTATCATTATCTACTTGCCCTATAATCAAATCGATGTATAGGGATCTCAAATATCATTTTCGATGGGACAACCTAAAGAGTGAGATTATTGAGTATGCATCTCAAATCATAGTTTTACAGTAAGTAAAGGATGAATGAAAGAGGTAAAAGAGGATGATTAAACTATTACCAATTAATATATAAAACATCACCATGTAATTCATCATAGGTCTTATAACGATCTACATTATAAATAATTCCATTCAGTTTATAGTTGATCAACTTACAATGATTTCTTACTTCATTACTATTTGAGAGTATTTCACACTCTATCAACATACCAATATATAAATAAAGAGGTAAGTTTACATGGATTAAATATTTATATTATATCTAATAGAGACCCAAGGATCTCTATGATGTTTTTGGGAAATATTTAACAATCATTGGATAAAAAAATGAGATTTTAACTACTTACCACACTTAAACTAATAGTAAGTCTAAAAGGATCATTAATAGGCTTGAAGATGAGCTAATATATTTCATGATCCATTTCAAGGGATATTGTGATCAATAACATTTATTATTGGAATTCATATATAATAAAAGTTTCCACTCTAGAATACAAATGGAAACATATGAGGACCTTTATAGAAATAGATGTATAAATACAACATGTTGCGATGATGTGAGTGAGTGAAAGATGCTAGGATTATATCTTTCTCAATATATTTTAGAGAATACTCAAGCCATTCAAAAAAATATTAAGTTAGTAGAAATTAAAATGAATATATATGCTAGGATTCATAGGCTTACTCATAATGTTTCTCATAAGAGCCTATTTGGATATTATATAACTTCATCATGGTTAGATTATGTTTTAGTATCTTGAAAAATAAGTATTGAAGAAGATCATCCTTGATGAAGTTATATAAGTTTTCAAATCTCGACATTCATAAGCTGAAGATAAATTCATGTGTATTCTCTGTATTAGAACATCTTGAAAACCATTATTTGAAAAATTCACCATTATAAAGATGTTTATGAGTGTTTTTCTTAAGGGGGAGATAAATGAAGAAATATGAAATTACTGCCAGAATTAGTATATTCATTAGAATCAAACCTAATTACTGTAGAATGTTTAGGAAGTTCATGTTATTAAAAGAGGAATGTTTTTCTAAATCCTTCTTCCATTGTTAACAAAAAAATAAACTGAATAAGAAGAGGTTGTAATTAAATTATTCAAAGACATACAAAAATTTCAAGTAAGAATGCGCTCAAAGGCCACTTAATCTTCTTTTTTTCATTTGAATATTTTTTATGTATTTGTTAAAGTTAGTGCATGAGTTTCAGGTTGATTATTCTAATAAAAGTTACATATCACATTTAATATCTTCATCCTAAAATAAATTTGGATTACCCTTGATGATAAGTGCATAAGTTCTTTTTTCATGTGGTATCATGATCAGTTGGTAAAGGATGACATTATTTCCCAAATCGAGCAATGCACCAAAAATATCTATTAATAATTATTTAATGAATATCTATTATTCATGAATATTTATTAATAATTATTAACATTATTTCAATATTTTATATTATTTAATTTATGTTTATTAATATTTATTAATTTTTACTTTAATTGTATTAGTTTTTAATTACTATTTATAAATATTGAGAAATATTTCAGCTCTCTGTGGGATGTGTGAACCCCGTTTATGCATCCCTCCTCTCGGAAGGATGTGTGAATGGGGTTCATGCATATTCAGTGGGGGCAGCGATGCATGAACGACATTGATGCATCCTTCCGCGGCGAGGGATGCGTGAACGACATTCACGCATCTAAGACCCATTTTAAAAAATATTGGAACCCTGAACCACTTTCCTGAATTTTTTTATAAAACCTAAAAAAAATTACTCCTCGACATTGGGGTCTTGAAAATTTGGAAAAGTAAAATTGAGATCCACCATTGGAAGTTTTCCAATGGTTTCTATTGAAGTTGGTGGTCAAAGATTGATTATTCAGCAGACATAGAAATAATAATTAACAAATTAAATAAATTAATGATTTACTAAATAAATAATAGAAAAATGAAATTTAAGAACTAAAAATTAAAAACTAACTAAAATTATATAGCAAAGAATTTAAATAATTTGATACTCAAATATTAAATTGAAATAAAACATTAAACTTAAAATAGTCAAATTAATAAAAGAAAACCAATGAAATAATAAAATAGAAAATTTATACAAAATTATATTATGAATACCAAAATAAAAGATTAAAAATTAAGTAGAAGTTTCAGATAATTAAATGAAATAATAATAATAAAATTTCCTAATTAATAGACAACTATAAATTTATTTTTTAAGAAGAAATATATATTAAAAAATATGTAGAAAAATAATCAAAAGAAACATGATTATAATAAAAAATAGAGATTTTATAATCCCAAGGTATAATCTTAAATATAAACATTGATTAATTAATAAATTTAATTATAAAATAAAAAAGTGCAATTATTTAACAAAAACACAATAAATGATTAATTAAATGATTAAAAACATAAATAAAAGATGTGGAAAATCATTTGATTTTAAGACCACATCGAGTTACTATTCACTTAATCATTTATTTTCCTCAATAAATTCCATGTTTTTTAATCTTTTAAAAATAGAGACATTTATTATATAGCTCAAAATGAGTAATGTCATGGTAATTAAAAATAGAGGAATAAAAAAAATGTGAATAAGGATTTTATAATGAATTGTAAAATTGAGGTCAATACAAATTTAAAATATCCTCTAAGAGATCAAGGGAGAAAAGTATCATACACTACAGAGGATTTCATCCCTCGAATATGTAGTCACTTAATGACTTACTTAAATTTATGTTTTGGTTCTAAAAATAAGAGTGATAACATGTTAAATATAAGTGTAATAAAGAACTTAATAATAAGAACCTTGTAATTTCAATTTCTCCTAGGTTCCAAAATAGAAGTTTTAAATTATTTTATTGAATCACTTTTTTTATAAAAAATAAATGTTTTTTGTACAAGTGAATTCTTCTCTTATTGATCTAGCATTCAAAATTCCCCTCACCTTAGTGTACTCATTTTTAATAACTAGGAAATTTATCGTAATATTATTATTTTTTGTTTTTTTGAATTTTTCTCAGCCATGTAACTTGTTCAAGGCACCATGTAGATACACTTATTTAAAAAGTTCATAGGATTACACACACACTGTGTCTAGTGTCTCATAAGTTCATTATGGGTTCACATTTTCCTATTTTACTCCAAATTCAAAAGACTTATAAAACTACCATTCATGTTGGATACCTAAGGTGAATACATTTTGATTAAAAAAAATGAGTCCACCAGGTTCAAGTTCAAGATTTGACTTTCCTAAAGTTATCATTATAACTCTATAAAAATCTATCCTTTATCAATCCTAATCTTACTTATCAGATAGAATATGCATAATGGCAGTAAGCATCTTCACTCATCAATCACTCATCCTCAAAAATTTAAGATTCAAATCAACCCTCAACAACAATATGTTATTTTTCATTAGAAAATAATGAATTTAAATGAATAAAGAATACTAAAGAACATAGTTTGTGAAATAATTTGGAAAAAATGGCCATTACTTTAACAAATAATTCAGAGTAATTTGATGTATTTACTTTGAATAACATATTAGTTCAAAATAAGAATACCATATACCCCACACATAACACTCAAATTTATCCCCAAAGTTAAATTTAAATGTGCAGAAAACAATTTTACTTTTAAATATAAAAATATATTTTAAATTCAACATAATGATGAAATGCACAAGGGTTACAATAAAACTCAAACACTTTGATTTTCACAATAAAAATTGAATAAGAGTCACAAGAACTCATGAATTTTCATTATAGGAAGTGAATAGAATTTTTTTTCAATTAAGTTCTAAATAGTTTCATGTAAAACATTGAAGTACAAAATGAATTCGAGGAAGTAATTTTAACAAAAAAAAATCAATTGGATTTTAAATATCAAATAACAAGTGTCTTCCAAACACCCAGTATAGAGAATAAAATTCAATTAAAATCAACTACCAGCAATGTGGGCATTACCCCCCCCCCCCCCCCCACACACTCAATTCCAACAAAATGAAAGAATTTAAAAAAATGAATAATAATTTCCACTAACAATAAATAATTTAGAAATGTTTCCAACATTCCAGCACATACAGCGAAGATGTAAAAATATGAAGAAGAGTAGTAAATAGATTTATAAAATTAAAAAAACAACTTCCCTAATTAAATTTAATCCAGTCATTTTCCAGTATGAATCTCCATGTGATTTGAATAGAAAAAAGTAATTAATATTTTATATCGAACCCAACAACACTATTTTTTAAAAAACTTCTAGATACACCAAGTATATATATCCAAAAATAAGTAGAGAAAATATAATCAAAAATCAAAGCAACACTTTATTCTAAAGAAAACAAGAATAAAAGTAAAAACGATGAAAAATTATGGGTTGACACCCATGAAGAACTCAATTTTATATATTCAGTTAGACATTTTTAGATTTTAAAAATAAAAAAAATAAACTTTTTATTGAAATCATGTAAATTGTATTGTTGAAAGCAATAAAATCATGGGTTTCCTCTTATGCGGCACCAGTTCTAATTTCCTTAGTTGGACTCCCCTATAAACAAACTAGATACATTAGGCGGGTGTGGTTTCTTCATTAGGAACCACCACATGTGTTTTTTCCAAGAATTTTTAATAGAAGAATGAAATTTTTGGTCTTTTGGACACCTAATAGAAGATGTGAATCCCTTTATCATTTAAAATATCCCTTTTTACCACTAATTATTTGTTGTGATCAGGCCATTGTCCACTTCTAGATAAAATTGAATTTTGAAACATTTAATGTTTTCTTGAAGAGATAAATGATAAGTTGGTGCGCAAAGGGGTGTAGAATTATTTTCAAAGTTATCAAAATAGTTAACATTTAAAGAAAAATCAAAACCAGGGGTTCCGGTGGTTGAGTTATGTAAAACATGTTCATAAAGAGGGTTTTAAAGAGATACATGTTCAATTTCAAAATTTTCAATCAAAAAGGGTTCCTCTTCCTATTCAATCTGAGTACCACAAAAAGGATCAACACCTAACTCAACATAGGAAGATTTATAAAAATAGGAAAGAGAAAAAAATATCCAAAAATTTGTGTTTAACAATATTAAAATTTTCTTCAAAAAGTTCTACATCCAAAAATAAAAAATTATCATCAAGTGCTTCTGAAAAATAAACTCTTATTAAATCATTAAGTTTTTTTTTCAACCTCTCTTTCATGCTCACATTCAAAAATTTCATTCTCGTGTTTTTTGAGTGTTTTGGTTCAATTTTAGGGGAATGATTTTTCAGTTTATCTTCAATAAATTCATATTCCAAATTTCTCAAATTTAAACAATTTTCCACATATATGAAAACACTTTTATCAATTTAAATAGACAAAAAAATGAATAATGTTTATTAATAAGGAAATAGATGAAAATCCATCAATTATTCTTTCTCCAAAAAAATACCTCATATATTTAATCCCATAAAATTTCAAATATTGATGGGTTTAATGTTTTAAAAGATGGAATATCAATTTTATTAATATTTTCAAAATTATTTTAATCAGTGATTTCATATTTTTTTCACATCTAGAATATTCCCAATTTAATTTAAGGTTCATTATTCAAATTTTCAGGAAGAAATTATGGTGATTTATAAAAATTTATGTTCTCATTATTCATACTCTTCTCAACCTGAGTAATTACATTTTCAAACATCCTAAAATAGTAAATATTGTTCACATCTAAATATCATGAAAATAACAAGGAATTATTATTTAATATGTTTTATTTTTTTTATTAATTTCCAACAAATCGTTTTAATTTATGTTATCAATAAATTTATCCAATTTTCTACTATCATTCATAGATTTGGTGTTGTTGTCCATTTTCTTTTTATCTGTTTCAGATTCCTCAAAAATAGTGTATTTCCCTTCCATGATTTCAACCTCTCAATAAACTTCACTTTGTATCTAATTTTATCCTAAAATATTTTCTTTTTTTTATAATTCATTCTTATTCCTTAAACCTCTTTTGTAACTCTAAGAACATGCCTTCTAACTTTTGAAGTTAATGATTTTTTTAAGAAATTTTAATTTGATGTTCAAAGTTTTGGTCCATCCTATAGTCTCTATAATTATTTTTAGCATCTAAATTTATTAAAAATTGTTAAAAGTTTGTTGGTAAGTCATGTTTTTTCCCAAAACAATACTTATTTGCTTCAGAGAAATTAATTTTTTGTGGTTTTTTGTAGTCACACTTTTAGGAAATATGTCCATAATAGACACAACATACACAAAAAGGTTCATTGGAATGATTAAACCCCTCAGGTACCAACATTATTTTTAATTGAATTAGATTAAACATCCACATTAACATTTATACAAAAACAATTTGACATTACCCTTAAGAAGTGGGTTCTTTAGAAAACAATTATATGAATTTTTTTAACAAGTTTTATTTTTTTGTTTTGAAATATTGCAATGATCAAATAAATCTCTAGAAATGGGGCAAAAAATTTGAAACATTCATCATTAAAACATACCATAGTTTAAAACTTTTAAACTCATAATAACTATAATACAGTGGGAAGAAGGTTCAAACCAAAGGGAAGGATAAAAATGTGTTTTAGTAACCAAAAACAGTGGGTGAAAATTATTATTTTTTATTTTAATGTATTTTGATGGAATATAGAAATGTTGTGATAGTTAATTTTTTAAATAACTAAGTTGAAATTTAAGAAATGAAGAAGTAGTAGAAATAACAGTATACAATAAATAGGAAAAGACAATGAGTTGAACTTGATTAAGAAAAATTCCTAGGGAATTCAATCTAATTTTTGAGATTTAGATTTTTCTTCGCAGAAATTCTATTGTAAATTCACCTCAGAAAAATATTTTATTAATCCCACTCACCAGAAGATAAAACACACATAAAATGAAATATTATAGTTCTTTACTCCATGATTCATCAAACTAATATAGAAATTTAAGGAATTTAGAGGAATAAAACCCACTATAATATCCCAAATATTTGAAATTTATAATTTATTGAAATGAATTCAAGATCAATCTCACCCATTGATCTTAAATTTTTAATGTTTCAAGCAAGAATAGTGAACCAATTTTGATGAATTTGAAATTGATATCGCAAATCAATATTGAATTCATTATAAAAAAAATTTTAGATAAATAAAATAATTGACCAATGAAAATAAAATCCCTATGCACAAATGTTTAGAAAAATATCATGATATAAACTTGAATTAAAAATTCAATTTAAAAATAAAATAAATTTAAAAATAGAGAACGAAATATCCCTTGCTAGTTTCACGTTGCAGCTCTGCTTCTTCAGTATTTCTCATCTCTTCAGTCTATATCTCTATCTCTCTACCACTTCTATAGTCTTCAATAATCCTCTCACTCTTGAATGTAAAATTTGATCAAATGAATTATATCCTTATATATTTTAATTTTTAAATTCCTCCTTTATCACTCTTTTGGTCACCCATGCGAGCACCAACTTCTTCTTAAAATTCTCTTAGACATAGAACGTATAGCCTCAACTTTTATTGTCTCTTGGTAATTGGAAAAAATCCTCTAACTGATTAACAAAAGTTAGAAATTAGGAACCTGGATTCCTTCTTTTTCAGGTTTGAATCTTCAAAATAAATAGAGCAAGAATAATAAATATAACATTTACATTATAAAATTTATAAAAATAATTATATTATTCTTATTATTATTCAATAACTAATAAAAACGTTATAAAATAAAAACATTCTAACTTTTTATATAAATTATTAATTTTATTTCTTATTATTATTAGATTTAATGTTTAAGTTTATTTATTTTTATTTTTATATTTTATTTAAGTATTATTAAAACTATTTAATTTATTAAAAACATTAATTGAGTTTTATTAATTTAAACTATTTTATTATTATTCTTGTTAATATTTTGATATCTTAATAAAAGATAAACCTTTTTATTACATTATAAACTATTAAATAATATTATTTTATTAATTGTTTAATAATTAATTATTTTATTTAATAATATTATTATAAAAATTTATTTATTTATTTATTATGTTTATCTGTTGTTATTATTAAATTTATATTTATATATACTTATTTGATTAAATTACAATATTATATATAATGTATTTTTTTATTATTATTTATTTTATTATTATTTTATTTAGTTTTTATTAATTTTTTTTTCTTTTAATCCATGTTTCTTAATCAACTGTGAGGGGTGGTTTTCTCCTCTTAGTAGGGCTCGATCATAGAGGCTCTTTCTTCCTTCACCAAAGGCTCATCTGAGCCTTCCTTATCTACCGCTCCTTCCACCCTCCAGTAGCGATGACACATCCTCTACGGTGAAGTACCATATCCTTAGTAAATATCAAAACATATGTAGTCAACTCTCAAAGGCATTAGAAAAGGCTTCGGTAGTTGGAAGCCACATCCACAACTAGAGGTAGGGGCTCGAGTTCATCTGGTGGTAGGCGGTTCGCCAACATCTCACAAATGGGGATCTCAGCTCGGGTTGATTTCAGATCTAGTGACGGTGATGCTCGATTACTCTCGCTGTGGTAGCTTGGCATCCCCCACTTTGACATCGTCTCCTCCTACGTCTGCAATGATAGTCAGATGCACTCCTGTCATAGGGTGTCACATAAGAAAATTATTTTCCTGGTGTATCATAGTGGCTGAAAAGGTTCGTCACACTTTACGATCTTCTTATTTTGTTCACCTACATTATTTGCATCACCTATGATAATTTTTTTGGTATTTTTTAATTTAAATAATACAATGAAGAATTTTTTTGTGTTTTTTATTATTTAAATAAATGGAAAACTAACTTAAGAAAACTTAACAGAATAAACCAAGGAATAAAGGACTTGGTATTGGGTTCATTTTTGGATTCAATCATCATTAGCCTTTGATTTTTTGATTATGGTTGATGATCCAAACATTAATCCTCATGTTTACAATACTAGTATTTATTTAGAAATGATTAAGTCTTTTAAAGCCTAAGTAATCTTAATTCCACCTCCTCATATAATCTTGGTAGATTACACACCATGGTCTAATGTGTGAAATCTTCCAAGACCCAACTCTATCGATGTCATTTCATCCATCGATTATCTCGACTTCTTCATAAAAAGAGTTAAATAATGGAGTGAGTGAAAAAATTTAAATAAAATAATGGCAACAAATTGACTTTCATGTCATTAGTGTGAAGTTCCCCAATTAGAGACATTCACCTCACCATGCATACTAGTCAAATCTACCACAAACTTGAAATAAACTTTATAAAACATTCAAGAACACCTTGACCTCCCCCTGAGCCAAGCCTCGAGGTAAGCCTCTCAATTCTTAGAGTAAGAGATCAAAATAGTTTATATATGGGAGAAGAGAAGAATGGAATTAAAAAAAGGGAATATAAAATAAAAACAAAGGGGTGATAAAAAAATAAAAAGAATAAAATAAAAAATAATTGGGATTAATGGGAGAGAGGGATAGAGTATAATAGAAGAATAAAAATAAAATAATAAAAATAAATAATCAAAATAGAATAATGTTAAAATAATAATAATAATTATTAAAATAAAAATAATTAAGAAATTGTTGTGTAGAAAACAAAAAAATAAAAACATTCATGAATTTATTTAATTAACTAAGATATAATTTGAAATAAAATTTCCTTAAAACTAAAACAATGAAAAAAATAAAAAAAATAAAAAAATGCCACAAACATTGTTTAGTAGCCTCCTCCTCTTGTTAAATAACCTTCGGGTGTTGATCAATGATTTTGTAAGGGGTATAGACCTCTTTTTATAGGCAACGGTGTGATTTCTGGCTCCATAATTTTTCATATGAATTTTTTTTCATGGTAGACGCAATTAATGACATAATTTTTAAATGTATTCTTTTAAAAAGTTATTCCAAATTGTCTTTCTCATTTTACCCAAAAAATTAGATATAAACTCAATGTGTAGAAGAAGTTATTTCTCAATTACTCAAATATTTTATTCTAGCAGAATGATTCAAAAATCTTCTTTCAATGATGATAATTCAATAGCCACCTTAATTACTAAATAACTCCATGAAATTTCTTTTTGAATGGTGTCCTTGAGTTCTAATTCATATCCGGATGAAATGTGTTTAAAAATATATATGAAAACATATCATGTCAATACCCCCACACTTAAACCATGTTTTTTATCAAGAATAAAATCTCAATATTAAAAATCACAGGGCACCAATGCTATTATTATTCAAATTTCACGGCAATAAAATTAAAAACTCATAAATGTAAAATCAAATTATCAAATTTTTCATGGAATATCAATTCAATTTCCCATTTCTCAAAGAAATATTAAATTATTTTATTTTACTTTCCCCTTTAAAAAATTATGTAAGTTATCCTTTCATTCATTCAAGCTCCTCAATTCATTATTATTAAACATGCCAAATCATAATCTAACTCACTTTTGAATCCATTCATTAATAACTCATGATACGATTCAAGTAGATTTATGATAATATCATGAGAAAATTATCCCTTTCCATAGTCTTGTAATGGAAATAAATTATACACTTTGTAAATAAAAAAGACATGAAATCGTGATGGCTTGAAATTAAGGTTCAAATGTATCGGAGGCTTAGGGCTGGTTGAAATTGATGTTTAAATGTTAAGGCTCAAGGAGGAGGTTTATCTCTTTTATCATAAAGCATGATATTAAAAGTAAAAGTGTTAGGAAATTATCCCCTTCAGTTTTTAACAACTCCCATATTCCCCAAAACTCAAAGTAATGATAATGATCAAATTAAGCATAATGAATGATTTTTTCACCCTATTAAAATTATCTATACTTTAACAGCTTTTTTATTTTTCAAATTACTTTTTTTCTTTTTAGAAATTTTTTATTAGAATAAACCTCACATACATCACCTAACCACATATGATATAAATCATAGTTATATTAATGGCAATTTTTGGTTTACCCAAATCAAAACCCATTTTTCTCATCTTTTGATCTTTTTTTCATTCTCCGTTTGTGTATTCAAGACAGGGGAAACAATGAATTATTATAAATGAATCGAAAACCTTAATTTATTCCCACAATAATAACACTTGCACATCTTTATTACAAAAAAAATAATCTGTTTCACCATAATTATATAAAAATCTACAATTCGACTAAAAAATATCATGTGCATGCTAATATTAGGGTTGGAATTGATAAAATATCCTAAATTATGGCTCATCCCAAACAAGGTCCTTCGTTGTCTCTATGGGATAAAGAATGATTGATTTAAAAGTGTTATTTTAAGGACAGATGGTTTATCAAAATATTCCTCAATCATTTTAAATTTGTTTTTATATAATCATAGATTGGATAAGTTCAAATACAAGTTTTGTTTGGTGACATGTCCCATGATCACTCAACAAATATGCTCAAGAATAAAATAAGAAGTACTTGGTCTAGAAATAATATCAGGAATAGGAATATGATATTGTAAAATATATCAACGTAGGATTGACAATAAAAAATAAATTCACATAAATTTTATACATTCAATGCATGAAAAATGGTTAGTAAATTTCACTTATAATAATCAAACTCACTTAAATCAAGTGTCACCATTTTAATATCCATGCTAGACTTTAACCATAAAATTATCCATTTTACTCTATCAATCATATTAACATTTAAAACTAAAAAATGGAATCACATGATTCCTAATATAATCATCTCTTCTAGAAAATTAATGTAAATCATGAATTCAAGTGTGGTCATGTAATTTTCACATTAAAGATCAAAACATGTTTTTGAAAAAAATGTAAGGAGTTTATAAGATAATAATAAAATTTAACTCCTTTTACCATGAATCTTTAGTCATCTTATTTAACCACTTGGGGGTACCTTGTTCCATCATGAACCTATAAAATAAAATTATTCAATTAAGGATAAGTATCATGTAATTAAAGTTCAAAAATATAGAGGGAGTGGGGTGCATGTTGGACTACTTATAAAAACTGAACATGGAATCTAAATTACAAGACGGAAAATGAAAGGGATAAGTCTTGGTGTTATCCTCCAAGTGGGCCTTGAATTTTTAATTCTTCCATAGGGAATTACCAACTATTGTCTATTTTTTGATAGAGGATGAAGATTCTTTGATTTTAACCACCACATGTGGTTTCTCCCAGCTTATGTTTTACCCTAGTTCATGAATAATGATCCCTAGATAGATTATATCAGATCCTCCCCCTTAAAAATTAGGCCTATCTTGCATGGAGGTGGTAGGATGAAGTATGAATCATCCTCTTTGTAGGCTGCTACTTGTGAAACCTCCTCTTTCTCTTCCATTGATGGCTTCATATTGGCTGCATGAATTGAATGATCAAATAAAGAATAAGAAGGTATTTTTACTTGAATAAAATTTAAATGTGAATTTTTAATAAGTTATTTCTCCCTTTAAATATGATCAACCTATATATTGATTTCCATATGATTAGCTACTTGGGTCTCATGATGGGTCTCCTGAAATGTATTCTCGGCAAAATCAGGGAGCTCCATGTGTTCCTCAATAGGTGCATTTTAAATGTCTCTAAACTCATATAAGGTATATAAATGATTGTCTGAATATGCATAATCAAAACCATAGGGAGTGATTCATAATTTATTTTCAACAAAATCATAAGATATGGTGTGAAAGAAAGATTCAACTCTCGAAGTTAGTTTAGTTTCAATCTCTTCTTCCATGGTGAGCAACTCTTGGAGTCAGATGGTGGAAAGTGGAGGTAGGTAGTCAGGATCCACCATATTTTCTTCAATTTAAAATATGACTGGTAATATTTCTTCTACCACTGGCCTATATTATCTCAAAGAAATTATGATATAAAGTTGTAATCAATAATCTTTCCTAAAGTCATCCAGATCTTGTTGATATCCCACATGGATCCTAGGATCTAGTTTCTCTTAGGTAACATGGAAATATTAATTTATCCTTCATATTTTTCCTTGTATTCCTTCTATGGACTCTTTAAGCTCCTTCACTTGAGATTTATTTTATTCTAAAATAACTTCTTCTTCTTCTTGTTGCACCTATGAGTATTCATTTCACACAGAGTAATTGCAATTTGGATATGTCATAGAAAAAGAATTTATTTATGGTTTTTTCTGATTTTTATATTTTTTTAAAGAAATAAAATTTATCTAGGATGTAAAATATTGTAATATAACAAATTTATGATTGTATCCAAGGAAATGGTGTCAGTTTTTAAGCACACATGTCGTATGGTGTGCCAAAAAAAATTATTTTCGTAGTGCTACATAGTGGCTGACCAAGGTCACCTCACTTGAGGAGCATCTCAGTTTGTTTAACTAATTTATCTAAATCGCCTAAGATACTTCTTTTTGATGTGTTGTAATTTAAAGACAAAAATGAAGAATATTTTTTTGTTTTTTATTATTTAATGCAATTACACACTAATATTTAAATCTAAACAGAATGAAGTATGGAAGAATGGACTTGTTATTTGGTTGGGTATTAGATTAAATCATTATTATCCTTAAATTTTAGATTTTGGATTAATAATCCAAACATGAAACCTCATGATTGAATAAATATTTGTTATTTATAAATTGTGAAAAAATTTAATGTTTAAGAAAACATAATTTCACCTATTTATATAATCAATATTGATGGCACACCTTTGTCTATGGTGTTACATCTTCTAGAACCCATATTTATCAATGTTTTTTCACCCATTGATTAGCTCAACACCATCGTATAAAGAGTTAACTAATGGATAGAGGGGAAAGGATTTAAATAAAAGAATATAAATAAATTGAGTTTCATTTCATTAGTGGGAATTTCTCAAATTAGATACATTATCTACACCTTGTATGCAAATGAAATATACAAAAAAAATAAAATACACTTTTAGGGAAATTAAAGAACACTATGACCTCCTCCCGGGCCAAGACTCAACTTCAAACTCTAATTTTCAAGATTATGAGATCCCAATGTTGGATATGTGGGAGATGAAAAGAATGGAAATAAAAAAATAAAAAAAAACTAGAAGATAAAATAAATAGAAAGAGTCCAAGGAAAATAAAATAAAGAAGAATATAGTAAAAAGAATTGGGATGAGTGGGAGAGATATAGAGAGAATATAACAGAAGAATAAAAATAAAACAAGATAAAGAAATAAATAAAATAGAATAATTTTAAAATAACTATAATAATAATTAAAAGAATAAGAATTGCGAAACTGGTGTGTGGAAAACAATAGAATAAAAATATTCATGAATTTATTTAATTAACTAAGATATAATTTGAATTAAAATTTAATTAAAACTAGAAATTAAAATAAAAAAATGAAACAAAAATAGTTTAGAAGCCTCCTCCTTTATTGGGATCTCCTTTGAGTGTCGACAGATGATTTGGAAAGGGCATGTTCCTCCTTTTATATAAAAGGGTGAGATTTTTTGGCTCCATAATATTTCCACCGAAATTTGAGTATTATAGACCCCATTATTTACTGAATTTTTAAATTTATTTCTCTTGAATGTTTTTCCAAATTGCCTTTTTCGTTTTACCCCCAAAATTTAAGCTTCATCCTCCATTTCTAGAAGAATTTATATCCCAATTAATCTGATATTTTATTCTGGATGAATGATTCATAAATCTCCCTTCAATGTTGAGTGATCAGTAGAAACCTTAATGAATGAAAAAATCAAGGGATTTTTTTGGTGAAACGAGTCTATGAGTTCTCTTTAATATATATCTATAATAACCTCAATTGGATTTGTTTATCCTGAGTTATATCTCATTTCTGGATGTCAGTTCCACTCTATCCTCCTAGATTTTTTTTAACATTGATCGATTTTTTTGGACGTTAAATATTCCAATTAGATTTATGTCCTAAAGCTAAAGTTTTAGAACACAAATCAAGGAATACTAAAAAATAATCATATCAATTGAATTAAAATTTTACATGTATTGATTGAATTAAATAAGTGATTAAAATATGTTAAAATTATAGAATTAATCAATTTATCCAATTAATCCCCAAAATCATCTAAAACCATAAAATGTGAAAACTCAAATTAAAATATCACTTTTCATGGATTAAAACCATTGTAATGTGTTTAAAAATATGAATTAAAATTAAGCATGTCACTGGTAGTTAAGGTGTGGACTACTTCGAGTGGCTCTAATGATAGAGGCTTCATTTGATGGCTCTAGATTCTCCTACTCAGTTTCAGTAATGGAGGAACTCTAGATCTGGTGATGTTTGGGTTTCTTCCAATCTGGTAAAGGTTAATGTCCCAAACAGTGACTACAGAGTCACCATTCTCTACATTGGTGATAAATTATTGATAGAAGCATGTCTATTATCTCTGTGTTGGTTAGATCTATAGTGGTGAGTCGGTGTTTGGCTGTGGAGGTAGTGCTACAATAGTGAGTCGCAGAAGGGACAATGAGAATGTGAGGGTGAAAAGTGGAAATTACTTCAATGGTGAGAAATTTTTGATGATGGTGAATGGTCCTAAAGTTGGCGGTGAGATAATTGGGTGGTGACTCATTTTTTGGTGGTGAGAAGTTTGTCTTGAGCTCAGTATAGGGAATAGTGGATGAAGAGGGGTTTCCTAGTGGTGTATAAAGACTCACTATTGGTGTCTTGAAAATTTTTCAAAGGAAAAGAAATATCTATCATTGGTTGCCTTCCAATGGTTGGTAATGAAGTTTGAGGTGACAACCTGATTATTCTGCAAACTTAAAAAAATTACAAAATAAACAAATTAAAAATTAAGTAATTCAAAAATAAAATAAAAACTAAAATTTAATAGATAAAAATTAAAAACCAAGTAAAATTATATAGTAGAGCATTTAAATAATTTGATGATCAAATATTAAATTGTAATAAAACATTAAACGAAAATGAATTATATTAATAAAAAGAAACTCATTAAATACTTGAATTGTAAATTTAATTATAATTATATTATCAATACAAAAGTAAATGATTAAAAAATAAATTGATGTTTCAGTTAATTAAATAAATAAATAATGAAAAAATTTCTTAATTATTAAACAATAATAAAATTAATATTTCAAAAAGAAATAAAATGTAACAAAATAATTAGACAAATAATAAAAAGAAAAATAATTATAATAAAACTTAGAGATTATAGAATCCAAAAAACAAGATTAAATATAAAAAATTATTAGTTAATAAATTTAATTATAAAATTACAAAATTACAATTATTTAACAAAACCATCATAAATAATTAATAAAATGACTAAAAACCTAAATAAAATATGTGAAAAAACATGATATTTTAAGGCCACATAAAATATATAAATAGTTTATTTAATAAATAATATATAAATTTCATTAAAATCATTCACCAAGAGTGATAAATTTATTTTATAAAGATGAAAATACATTGTGTACATAAAAATAGTTTTTCAAGAAAATATTTCTTTTTTTCAAATGATTTTTAATTTCAATTATAATAAATTGATAACTAATGAATTGATTTTATATATATGAAACCATATATTTTTATAAATTTAGATATTCTTATTCATTCCTTCCAATTCAACGCCTATGTGATATTAAATAATACTATATGATGGATTGTTTAAACTCAGTGTTGCATGTAACTCAAGCTATCAAATAAATTAAATTTATTTGAGAAAAAAGTATTTCATGAAATCGTAGGGTGTTATATCTAGCTGAGAAGAAAGGTCCACATCCTAAAGAATCACATCAATGAAACTATGTTTACACTATTAAAGTGTGATGGTTGTGTGTGTTTTGAGCAAGGGAAGTTTCATCTTTTCAGGTCTAGGGGCCTCACTATTTTAGGGAGTTTGGGTGTTGGGAGAAGGTTGTTTCAGCAGGCCACACCACCCCTCTTAATCACCTTTGATCCACTCTAATGAGGAATTTTTTGGGTATGATTATAATGGACATTTGTGGTAAAATAATCCATTTATCTTCAGTTTTGGATTCCCCTTTTATACCCAGATTATTTGGATCGGTTTAGGTTAATATATCTTGATGATTTTCATATTAGCATGATGTAAATCATCCCAATTGTTGTGTGTTTTTTCTGATTTTTGTGGAGGAGGATCTTATATGATGTTTTCACTTCATCATATTCTCTTTTAATGAGGTATTTCATCATGATGATTTTTCTTTTTTTGGATAAATTAAATTTCTTTTGTGATTGAATAATTTTTTCACTTTAGTTATTTTTCTCGGATGGTTTTGATAGAATTTCATAGAACTTATGTGGTTGTTCGGTTGTATTTCTAGTGCGATGAGAGTGCTTGGTGAAATTTTAAGATTTATTCCTAATCAAATTAATTTTTATTTAAATTTTAAATTTTTTTAATTAATAATTAATTGATTATAATTAATTAAATATATGTATTGATTTGAGTTGGGGCCTCATATGGATGGGAAATGGAAATATGGACTATGATAAGATTAGTGGAGAGTTTCTGCATTATAATTAAAAATAGAATTACTTATGATTTAGGTAGGTAGTCCCATGTACAAACCCCTATTGTATTTTCTTTTTTTATTTATTTCTGGCATGTAATTTGTGCTCTCTCCACTAAGGGTGACACAACCTTTTTAATTTAAATAATTTTTTTAATTAAAATGATATTACTGGAGCTGAATAAAGTATCAAGGGCCATTATGGATCCTTGTGCACCGGCTAGTTTTCCTCAACCATAAAGAGTGAAGGCCTTGATTATTGATATATTCTCTATAATACTTAGACCATGATGGGTGTGAAGTTAATTAAAAAGGAAAAGGAAGAAATATAGCATCCTTAGGGGTAGGTTCTATTAGAGACCTCTAGGATGAGAGAGTTATGCACTATATAGAGAGACATTTTGGGCATTAATAAAATATTGAGATGTCTTAGAGCCTTTATTTTAGTGTGATGATTGTGGGATGAGTGGTCTTTTCCCACTAAGATATGATTACCTGAGTGGGTAAACCCAATAAGACTGATGTATAGGTTTGGTTTCTGGGCCAACCTAGATTGACTTGCAGGAGGGTTTCTATTAGGTTATTTTGAGAGAATTAATCCATTCATGAATTGTTAATTTTATTCTCCCTATTTAATCCTACTAATGGGAGCAGAACAATATTGTGACGAATGATGGCAGAGGTTTGTTCCTTAATTTTTTGTTGAAATTGTTCCTCCTTTGCCCTGAGTTCTTCACGTTCTTTGTGGTCCAATGAACAACAGATCACTGTGAATCTATTTTTCAATGCAACAATCTAAAACCAGAGATCAGACATCATAATGACCTAGATGAGGTGCAATAATAATGGAAGAAGACAAATCATCTTGCATCGATGTGGATCTTTCTTCAAGCACTCTTCGTGTGGGAGGATCAGGACTCATTCTTGGGGCCAACCAAAGGCCCGAAACCAATGAAAACAACCTTGCGGTGTTATTTTGATCTAGAATCTTGAGATTTTAGGTGAGAAGATGGTCGTATCGAATACTGGAGGATCACTGGGGCGTGACAATGATGAATGGTGATTTTTGGAAAATCTCGATCAACACGACAAGTATTCCAAAGAAAATGTTGTGTGGTACTGGCATGGCAGTGGCTAGGGATTTCTCACTGCACGTGATGAAGAACACAGCGTGCTTAGAGAAGACCTGGCATGCAGGCCCCACCCAGCGGTGGTTGGAGATCTGGGAGACTGGAAGCATATACAAGGTGTGTGACCATTGTCACATGGTATGTGGGTCCTTACATGGACTCAGCTTGTATATCAGGAGATACACAGATACAGATTGGAGTACACGCCATGTACTCCACCACATAGCCAGACCTTTCCAGAATATGCGGACCACCCCGTGTACTAGTACACGGTCTTTGATACATGGGTTGAAGTAGTGTATAGGCACATGGCCAGCGTACACAAAGTCCTCCCTGAGTAACGGAACACGGCATTTCATTACCTTACATGCTGTGTATACCTCTTTTTACACGACATTCCTTCGAAAAGGGTTGTTCAACACGGGTAGTACCCAGGGTCATAAGACATTGTGTGTGACCTTTCTACACACTGTGTACCTTTATGTACATATCTTGATCTTATTGTCCACCATTGCTTAGACAGGTTCCATTTGGGTTAGTTCCCCTTGCTCATTTCCCTAAATGTCAGATATCATTTCCATCCATAGGAGTATGATCCCTTCAGCAGGACTTCCAGGTATAGAGTCAAGTATCCATCCGAGAGTCTTGGAGTGAGATCCTCTATCCATTCTTGAATCTAGGTAGAGTCAAGTGTTGACGTAACCAATACTAAAGGACGTCGATCCTTTACTTAGCAGGTGGAATCCGGACAAGTCGTGGTATCCTCCAAGGCCCTGACAGTGATCCTCATCCTTTTATTGTTATCTTTTCTCACTCAGGAGTGGGTTGTCCAAGAATAAGTGTATTTGTTATCTCTTTTGATCTATCAGTGCATCTATCTTTCTCATATCATTTCTTGATGAACAATACTTCTCAAACGGACGTCATCAGAATGATCAAACTCATGGAGTGAGTTCTCTTAGAAGATCGCTTCATAGAATCATAAAATTGAATCCCTAGCATTGGTATGAGGTTCTGTGACTTTTCTCTAGACTACGAGTCTAGATTTTGAGTATATCTAGATGGGTTTATCTTGCTATATGTTCAGTAGACATATATTGTATAGATCTGATTGTACTTTTAATTTTTTTATTATTTGTGGTTTGTTGGTCCCCTACTGAGTATTGTTATACAGACCCCTGAAAGGTCTTTTCCTGTACATGTTATGTCTTTTGTAGATGAGTGGCATTTTGATGGAGTCCAGGGTGGACCAAGACCGGACTGAGATTTCTGAGTTCCTTGTTGGATGAGGTGTTCCTGCGGCTATGAGCAGTAGTCCCAGTACCACTTGGTGCTTATAGGTTAGAATTGGTAGTTTATAGACTCCTCTTTTTGAGGGTCTCGTATTCTGGCCCAATTTACTTTATGCACTTAATTTTTTTTGTACTCTATTGGTAAGGATTATTTGTATGCATTCATTTTGGTTTCGTAGTGGTTTTTACTTTTCAGCATTGTGGGATTGGAGATGTGTGCGTGTATACAGGTACTTAGGCAATTCCTACCATGTTAGTGATATGCCTACTCGATGCTAGTCACTATCTCCTAACCTATTCAAGGCGTTCTTGGGGAGATGATGCATGGGCCCCACTATGACGGGTCGTGACAAATTGGTATCAGATGTTGGTCAGTTCTACCTCAGTACCATGAGTCCGTGAGATTGGTTTGGGGAAATAGTGTTAAGAGTTTCGATCTTGTCTTTCATGCCAGGGACTCCAGTGTTGGTGTGGCAGACTGACGTATCTATACACCATGACTTTGATAACTTGATTTTGGACTTGGTACATGAAAACACTAGTAGCAGAGAAACAAAACAATGGTACATTCATCATATAGAAATGGGTTGTGTCTTCCATTTCATTTTGTGTCATCTATCCATATATACTCGTTGACCATGATAAGTCTTGTTTATTTACATGATTCCTCTGTGACCCATACCCACTATGATTTAGTGGCTCGATCATGATAATGACGCCCTTAGTGATGAGGCTTTGATATAGAGACCCCTCAGGTTCTATGTTGATCCCGACCCTCAGGAAGCTGAGGACTGGCTTGAGGAGGTGACCAGATATTTCTATCTAGTGAGGACACTGGTAGACCAAGTGGTGATCCTAGGAGAGAGCCTTATTAATGGTTTGACGAGATGATGGTGGGGTTTGATCATGTAGACTCATGATGAGGAGACTCTATCATGGACATGGTTCGAGCAACTCTTTAGAAAGGAGTTCCCTCTGGTTACAGTGAGAGTAGTGCATATCTAAGAGCTCATTCAACTCCAGATGGGGAGTTTGATGTTGTATGACTATTAATTGAGGTTCACCATCCTTTCCAAGTACTCAATGGATATGTTCAGGTATCATTAATTCAGAGATCATACCTTTAAGGGAGTTCTACAGCGGTACATGCGAGCTAGTTTCATGCCTCTATGCATTTCGACTAATACTGGAGTGCTCGAACGTGCCTTGGTGATTGAGAGATTCTTAGTAGAGCAGAGACAGCCAGTGGCAGTCAGCAATAGGTATATAGGTGTGGAGACCTCGTAAGTAGGGATCCAACGTTAGAAATAGGGTTCAGGATGTGGGAGATGTCACAGGAGGCCCTAGGATAGGGGATTGATAGCCCAAGGCACTCAGGTTGGATCTAATCAGCCTAGAGAGAGGCAATGTTACTCGTGTGATGGTAGAGTACATCCTTCTAGAGACTATCCAACCCATCGAGTTGTAGATAGGGATGTGGTGGATGGACCATTGAGGTAGAGTTAGAGAGAGGAGAAGATAAACCCGCTAGGCGGAAGATGTGGAAGATGAGCATGGTGAGCTATAAGTGGTGGTAGAAGCTTTGATCTACTTCCACCACCACCCCTAGGAGGTCTGTACTAGGCTCAGGGAGCTGGGGGATAAGGGCGGGGATATCTACATGCGGTCAATGCGTATGACCCAGGGACTCTAGGGATGATTCTAGGTACGATATGTGTCTTCTCTACCATAGCTACCTTACTTACAGACACAGATTCTAGTCATTCCTTCATTTCCCAATGCCTTGTGGAAATCTTGAGATTCCGGTAGAGCCGTTGACTCGACCCTTACACTTGGTGACACCTATAAGAGAATACTCAATGATCACACATCTTTTTAGATAGTGTGATATTTTTTGTAGAGGTGATAGTTCTGTTTGGAACCTCTTGGTGGTAGCATTGAGGTCTTACGACATCATTCTCAGTATGGATTGGCTATCTTTGGTCCATGCCCAAACTGACTTCTTTAGTTGAATAGTGTGGTGTTTCCATAGCAATGGAATGATTTTATCCATTCTTGGTGAAAAAAACTCAGGCAGTAAATAATGATCTCATGCATTGGAGGGTACAACCAATCACTCATGAGTTGGCTAGCCTTACCTTGGAGAAGTATATGTTGTGGCATTTCAGTTCCAAGCAGTAGTGGAGGAGTACGAGGAAGTCTTTACAAATGATGTTCCAGGATTACCTCTCCATTGGGAGATTGACTTCTGCATTGACTTAAACCCCAGGACGACACTGATTTCCTCACCAGTGTATCAGATTTCTTGTACAGAAATTTGCAAGATGAGGGTGAAGTTTGAATAATTTCATAGTAAGGGCTCTGTAAGACCCATTGTTTCACCCTGGGTCGTCCCAGTTTTGTTTTCCAAGAAGGGAGATGGGAATTAGAGGTTATGCGTGGATTATCGGCGCCTAAATTAGGTAATTGTGAAAAAAAGTATCCACTGTCAAGGATCGACGACCTCTTAGATCAGCTGAGAGGGGTGAAATGTTTCTTGAATGTTGAACTTTGATCAGGTTACCACTAGTTACAAGTATAGGATGAGGTTATACCAAAAACATCTATCAGATGTCGCTATGGTCACTACGAGTACTTGGTGATACCTTTCAGCATGAAAAACGCCCCCACAATGTTCATGGGACTTATTAACCAGATCATCCATCCATAGTTAGGCCAGTTCATAGTGGTCTTCTTCGACAACATCCTTGTGTACTCAGTATCATAGGAGGATCGAATGAGAAACATGCACATGGTTCAAGATATACCTTGAGAGCATGGACATTATGGGAATCTCTCGAAGTTCCAGTTTTGGATACATGAGTTCCACTTTCTAGGACATGTTATCTCTTTAGATATACTAGCAGTGGACCCATCCAAGTTTGAGGCGGTGTTAGCATGGGATCCACCTCGGAGTGTGATAGAGGTGCGAAGCTTCCTTTGGCTAGCATGATACTACTGGAGATTTATCAATTATTTCTCCTGTATATTAGCATTTATGACATCCTTGACCCAGAAGGGGAATCCTTTCATATGGATGGAGAAGTACCATTAGTCTTTCCAGCAGTTTAGGTAGAGTTTGATGAGCACAACAATCTTAAGATTTCCAGAAGAGGGTGTCGAGTACATAGTTTTATTCAACACATCAAGGACCAGGCTTAGTTGTGTCCAAATGTAGAGATAGTTGGTGATTGCTTATAGTTCATTCCAGCTAAGGCCACACAAGAAAAACTACGTGTCCGTGATCTTGAATTGGAAATGTTAGTCTTTACATTGAAGATGTTGAGACACTACCTAATGGGATAATGTTTTATCATCTACTCCAGCCACAAGAGCCTCAAGTACATCTTCTCACAGAAGGATTTCAATTTGAGGCAGAGATGATGGATAGAGTTATTCCAGGATTATGACTTTGAGATAGTATATACTCTTGGAAAGGGGAACGTTGTGGAAGATTCTCTTATCAGGAGATTGAGATCACAACTATTGAGCGAGGCATCATAGCAGTTGGCCTCGCTATAGTTATCCTTTATGGATGGAGATGATACAGATTATCTCTATTCGATGGTTTTCACTCCTCCACTCTTACAGCGATTCAGGGAGGCACAGTTAGGAGATGTCGACAGTGAGACTTTTTGTGCCCATTTATCCATAGGACATTCTCCTAATGAATATTCACAAGGTGGGGAGCACTTACTCCTTTTCAGAGGATGCACTGTTGTGCTAGTGGTGTTGTGGGAGGAGGTTTTGAGGGAGTTTCATACACCCCCTTAGAGTTACATCATGGAGTAGAAAAAATGTACCAGGATCTCTGGCGCCAGTTTTGGTGGATAGGTATGAAGAAGGAAGTGGTAGAGTTTGTTTCTCGATGCCTTACATGCTAGCAAGTGAAGGCTGAGCACCATGTTTCAGCAGGGTTATCTCACCCCCTTGAAGTTCCAGAGTGGAAGTGGGATAGAATATAGATTTAATTTATGAAAATCTTACCACAAATGTCCAAAGGACATGATTCTATATGGGTGATCATTAACTGACTCACCAAGTTGGTCCACTTTCTAGCTATTAGGGAGCAGAGTTCTGTAGAGATATTGGGGCACCTCCACTTACAGGAGATATTTTAGCTTCATGGATTCCCATCGATGATAGTCTCATATTGTGATGCTTGTTTCACATCCTGGTCGTGGAAGGGATTACAGGAGTATTTTTGGACTCTGCTACACTTGATAACGAAATTCCATCCCCATAATGATGGTCAAACGGAGAGGACCATTCAGGTTATGGAGAATATGTTGCGGGCTAGTATCTTGGACTTTGGTTGTAGTTGGGAGGACCACCTACCAAAGGTGGATTTTGCGTACAATAATATTTACCACTCCATGATTATCATGGAACCATTTGAGGCCTTATACGGGTGACCCTTCCAGTCACCACTTTTTTAGACCGTCCCCAGAGAGTCAGCACTCGTGGGTCCAGAGTTGGTGTGAGGTACCGCCAAGAAGTCATAGATCATCTAGGAGATTTTTAAGACTACACAAATCTGTCATAAGTATTATGTTGAGAGATGAAAGAGACCTCTAGAGTTTGAGGAGGGGGACCATGTCTTCATTCAGTTCTCCCATCGATGAGGGTTATAGAGATTTGTCAGGGGTAGAAAGATGTCTTCAAGGTTCATCGGCCCTTTTTAGATATAATGTAGAGTTGGTGAGGTTTCATACTACATATATCGGCCACTGTAGTTTCACCATGTACATAATTTTTACCACATTTTGCAGATGAGGAGGTACATGGATGACCAATCACATGTCATCGACATGGGTGAGCTGGATATCATGGTTGCAGCGTCCTTTGTAGAGTACCAAGTAGAGATCAAGGATAGATAGGATAGGATCCTTCATGGGTGATTGATTCCCCTAGTGTGTGCTTGGTGGTAGCACGATAATCTTCAAGAGAACACATGGGAGCAAGAGGCTTAGATTCATGCCCAATACCCACATCTTTTTGTGTATCCCCCCTTTGCTTTTTCTTTATGGGACATAAATCCCTAAGTTGGTGAGAATGTAATGTCTCAGATTTTCTGTGTATTATTTTAAATATTATATTGAATTATTAAAAGACCAGGCATTGTGACGGTGTGCGATTCTGAGGCTTGGGGTTGTCGGAATAAATTTTTGAAATAATTTAAACTCTAAATAGCATGGGAGAGAGGTTTTATAGAAAAAAAAAAGCTGAAATAACTTTTTAACGGGTGCCCAGATCAGAAATATGAGGGCACCATTGCATTCAAAGTAGGGACTTTACCTTATCTGGGGCCTAACATCGACCGGAGTGGGTCAGTTATAGGAGTTAGTTTTTGGACATTTTAAAGGAAATAAATTAAAATAAAAATTTTATTTTTTAGATGTTTCCATAACATGGAGACAGGATGTCATGAACCAACCCGGGTCGACCCTGAACCGGTCACCCACGCCGGACCGCGACATGGCCCGAAGGGCGTTCCCAATCCCCATGGGCTAGAAACTAGTGACGGGCATCAAAACGCAACAAGAGGGAATGATTTCACCCAGTAAAAAAAATAAATCAGTAGAAGAGTAGAACAACACAAAGTAAATAAATGACCCTGAAAAGAAATAATGACCAAAAAAATGCACTAAATGGGTCTCGACCAAAACTCCTTGCGACTCTGAGATTCGCTCACCAATCCACAACCAACTCTCGCCCACGGTGAGCAAGCTCAAGTCAAACCTGCAAAACAGGAAAACACTATAGGCGTGAGTATTAAAACTTAGTAGGTAGGCCTGACTAATTCTATTCCCAATGCACATACCATTAAATAAATAATTCATTAATTCTAGGTTTGAACTAAATTATATAAAATATGGGTTTCCACACACACTTTCATTTCTAAAGTAAATAACAGTCCATTTCCCTTTTTAATTTAAAAACAAGTTTAATGATTAAAGGGAATAAGTGCATTTCATTTTAAAACATTGCAGCGAACAATTTAGAAATTCAATTTTCAGTTGTTGGTAAAAAGGGAAAACCACACAACACGCAGCACACACTAAGGGCAATGAAAAAAAGTGGCACACAAGGGCCAGCTACCAAACTAGACCTCTCAATCATCTACCAAATTCAAATAAACACTAAAGGAAAAATGGGTCGAACCTAAGAGATTGTGAACAATCCAGAACGTACTATACATGTGACTCATCCTGAAAGCATGCTCTAACTCGATGACATCATAACGCCCTAATTCTCGGTATAGCCCTGCATGGCCTAACTGAGGGGCCCAATCCCCATAGCAGAAATAACTTATTATTCCCCTACTATGGGGCCACTAGACAGTGCGTAATCTAAAATAGTGCAGCAATCGTTCTCAGAAGATTCACCCACTATGCCAGGTTCCCATGTCGACACATGCAATAAAAAGGGGTGTGTCCACAATGTAAATCAGTCGGTCAAAATCAACAAATATCACACACAACTCAATCAATCAACACATGCCAAGGATCTCCCCTGAGTAACCCCGAAGTGCGTTTTTCCAAGATAATTTATTTTATTAATGTCCCAATCGGGCCTTCACCATCTTTAAAGAAAAACATCATTTCTCAAGATAACCCAAACCACTTATTCAGAATAAATCATTTATCATTTAAACCAAAACTACATTTTCAATTTCATGAATTATGTTTAAAATACAAATTGGGCATTCTTTCACTACTGGTTGTTTGTTCTTTAAGAAAATATTCCAAGTGTTGTGTATAAAATAAACGGTGCTTTTTACCCCAAATAATCATATAAAAATTAATTATCTTATATTATTTACTATTTATTAAAATTAATAAAACATCAAGCGATTAATAAATTCTAAATCTAATGGTAAGTGTAGTGTGGGACCTACCTCAACTTGCAGCTCGGTTACGATGACGCGGCACGTCTCACAATCGTGCACAAGCATGCACAGCCAATTAATTGTGGTATCTCTGAATCTCTCTGCCAACATGTCATAGCAATCATAAAACAATAAAAACACATAAGCACATATTTAAAAAGATACAGATGAATAAATATATCAAAACTCACCTCAGCAATGGATCAGGTGAAACTGGGTGAACCCAAACCGCTCACCTTCGGTGGCGGCGTTCGTTGCGCGCCCAATTAAGAACCAGGCGCGTGGCTAATCGCACAAACAGAGGTGACACAAGAGTCGAGGAAGCTGGTCATTACACCATACAGGACTGGAAAGGGGCTGAAGGGAACTGAAAAAGTCACAGAAAGAGAGGGTGCATGGCTGGGAAGGGTGCGTGGTCGGTCGGAGGGCCCATGATAGGACAGAAGGCGCAAGACCGGAGGGCATAAGCTAGTCAGATCTACTTGGAGGCTGGAAGGAGGCCTGATGAGTGCGCGGTGTCCAGAAGAAGGCTCAGCCAGTGGCACACATGGCCAAAAATAACGGGGCAGTGCCCAAAGAGGAGTAACTGGGGACTGGCCAGTAGCGAGGGCGCGACGATGCAGAGCAGAAGGTCAAAAGGAGGAGGCAGCACCGGAGGCCGGTCGGACAGCTTCTTCAATGTTGGGGCATAGGTTCGGGGTTCCGCTGGTAGGGTGCGTGGTCAGAGCGATGTAGCGCAGGCTGAGGGGAGGCATCCAGAGCAGGGAGGACATGGTGAAAGGGGGTGCGGGGTCCCGGCTGAGCATGAAGGAGGTGAGCAGGGAGGCTGGGGGAGGCACGCGTGGGCGAATCCGAAGGGTGTGGTGCTATGGTTACCTGCTCATGACAGGAAAGGAGGAAGGGGGTTGGGTGCGGCCGGTTCGTAAGCTACAAGGATTAGGTCATGCAGAAGAAAGAAGCAAAGTAACTACAGTCTGCTATGACCGACACGCTGCAAGGGAGAAAGAGGGATTATGGGGCTTCTGGGATGGATGGGTGCGGCGCTGAAGGAGGCCGAGCACGCTGGAGTAGGGCGCTGCAACAGGGACATGAGGAGATGGGCGTGACAGGCATGGTGCATGACTGGTGCTACTACGTGGGAGATCCGAGTGGCTGGGAAGAGGGTTCATGGGCTTGCTGGGAATAAGAGGGAGGCGACATGGGGCTATTTAGTCCTGTGGAAGGCAGTGTTGCGGTAAAAAGCTAGGGCGCGGCAGCTGGTCGAAGGCGTAGGCGGAGCAGGGCAAGAGCATAGTTGGAATGGTAGAGGGAGGGCTAGCGTGAGGGTGGTGCGGGTGATCCATGATACAGTGCAGCGGTAGGAGGTCGCCACAATAAGGGGAGGCACTACAGTCCAAGGGAGAGGAGGGGACGCGGGACTTGGGGACAAACGTGTGGAAGATGGGGAAAAGAAAAAGAAAAGAATAAAGAAGAAATAAAAGGGGAAGAAATAAAGAAATAATGAAAAAAATAAGATAAGATAAAAAAAAGAAACCATAATACAAATAATAAAAATATTTTTAAAACCAAATAAAATAATGAAATATATATAATAAATAGGTCAGAGTGTGACAATTCTCCCCACCATAAAGCTTCCCATCCCTGAGAAGCCACAACAAGACCTGGACCCAAGAAGAAACTCCTTAAGGGTCACTCATCCCAAAAAGCTTAAGTTTCTCCAGTTGATAGATCCAAACAAACGCCAAATTACGATGACATGCAACTTATCCTCAAAACACGTACACTTTAAAACACCACCAAAACGTAACCCGAACAAAACTCTGATACTGACATAGAGAGGCCCGAACGGACTCCCCACCATAGGAAATAATCCAACTGAATTCAATGAGACCCAAAATGGGTCTCCTCATCATAAGGAATGATGTGATTAACCATACTTGAAGATTTTCTATACGGTCCAACCCCCCCCCCCCCCCCCACCACCACCACCACCACGAGAGGGGAAATGGAAGGGCCCAACTGGTCGAACATCAAAACTACCACCACCACTAATCCAACGACTTCACACCCTCATAAGAACAAAAATCACACCACGGTAAGGGCGAAAATTAAGCCAAGGTCTTTTTACACCACTAGAATTCTCCTGACTACGCGCCAACTTCACTCCGAGACCTATGGCTAGAGCTCTATTGATTGAAGCATCTCCGGCCTCACAGTCAGTCTTCAAAATTTCCCAGACATGACACATGTACTAGAGTTTTAACAAACATAGATCCATTAGAACAGAGGTTTAAAAGGGGTTCATCCACAACTGTTCTTACATCTGAAAGAAAATAGAAACCACAAAACAGAACACGACTATATCTAGAGAACACCACCAAAAGAAAACATCAAACTGATCTACAAACTTCTCCCTAATCCTGCTGAAGGACTGAGGTGACCTTCAACAAACCAGGCCCGACTTCAGCGCACTTCTTGGGAACACCTCGGTAGAATCGCTATAAGTGACCCAAACGTCTACAGGTGCGGCAGGGTTTCGGAGCATTCGGGCACATCGACCTCTTGTTCCCCCGCTTACCGCACTGGTGACAGATCAAGGCATTTCCCTGTGAGGAAGATAATTTAAGGTATAAAGGCCTCTTGATTCCTCAACCAGTTCCACCACCATCATGTCACTTCCCATTCTTCTTATCGCTATCCTCTTCACTGCTTCCCAAATCCAAAGGAGGATTCATCACCTCATGTCCTCCTGCTAACTCAACTTCAACGAGGAAAGATTGTCTCACCACATCAGGGAAAGTGATCACGTTGAATTCTCCCACCCTCGACTGCATCTCATGACATAATACAAGCTCAAAATGTCAAGCTTTCAGGGGATCATTTCCAACATACCCTGTTCATACAAAGCCAGGTCCAGGAAACGAAGAAAGAATTCCAACACTGATCTGACACTTTCTTGGAGACCACACAACTCCATCCTCTTCCTCACCTTTGTCACTTCAGAGAAGTACTTTTGGATGAATGACAACTTGAAGAACTCCCATGTGAGATCTTTCTGAGGGATATTCTGAGACACAAACTTCCACCATTTCTAAGATTGACCTTTAAGCATAAAGGTATCCAACTTCACCTTCAACGACTCAGACAACCCTATGAAACTAAACTTCATCTCAATCTTCTGTAACCACTCCTCTGCCTCAAGAGGATCTACCTACCAATAAAATAGGGGTGGGTTCAACTTCCAAAAATCAAGGATGTAGTCTTTTTGATGATCAACTGGAGGACTTTCTAAGGATTCACCACTTGAAGTTGCACCTTGGGCATCCATCAAACCTTCGTGGGGGAGAACCCTGAGGAACAAGAAAACAAAAATATGGAACAAACATGGTCATTGTCATTTCAAATACCAAAATAACACTTCTCACAATATTTTTTTTTCAGAAATAAGGAAAACACAGACGATTCACTAGAGGGAAACAAGTGGTGATGGGTGACTCGACCATATTGTTGGCGGCCATATTCCAGTCACACCACCATCACTAAGAGCATTCTAGGGTAAATTCTCCAACTCCACATGGATTTCCAGACCATGTGAGCTCACGGAGGTCACTTGCCAACTCTCATTTCATTTCCCATTCCCAAACAAACCATAAGAATCAAAAGACATTGAAAACCCAAACATCCCATGGTAACCTGAGGTTCGGAATGAGAAAGGGTTCATGACGTCCTTCTCACCCATATTCCTTGAGTCCTGACAATCATACTCCTTCTACCATGACAACCCTAAATAACAATTGGCGCTCTGAAAAACAAGGTCCTCTCAGGAGCCAACCTGCTCTGATACCATTTTTTCATGAACCAACCTAGGTCGACCCTGAACCGGTCACCCGAGACGGCCCGTGACATGGCCCGAAGGGCGTTCCCGATCCCCACGGGTTGGCAACTAGTGCCTGGCATCAAAACTCAACAAGTGGGAATGATTTCTCCTAGTAAAATAAATAAATAAAGAAACTTAAGAGTACAACAACACAAAGTAAATAAATGACCCTGAAAAGTAATAATGACCAACAAAATGCACTAACCGGGTCTCGAAAAAAACTCCTCGTGACTCCAAGAGTCGCTCACCAATCCATAACAAACTCTATCCCACGGAGAGAAATCTCAAGTCAAACCAGAAACAGAAACTAAAAATTAGGAAAACACTATAGGCGTGAGTATTAAAACTCAGTAGGTAGCCCCAACTAATTCTATTCCCAATGCACATAACATTAAATAAATAATTCACTAATTCCATGTTTGAACAAAATTATATAAAATATGGGTTTCCACACACACTTTCATTTCTAAAATAAATAACAGTCCATTTCCCTTTTTAATTTAAAAACAAGTTTAATGATTGAAGGTAATAACTGGATTACATTTTAAAACATTACTGCGAAAAATTTAGAAATTCAATTTTCAGTTGTTAGTAAAAAGGGAAAACCACACAACACGCAACACACACTAAGGGCAGTGGTAAAAGTGGCACACAAGGGCCAGCTACCAAACTATACCTCTCAGTCATCTTCCACATTCAAATAAACACTAAAGAAAGTATAGGTCGAACCTAGGAGATCGTAAATAATCTAGAACGTACTAGACATGTGACTCATCCTGAAATCATGCTCTAAATCAATGATGTAATAATTCCCTAACTCCCGGTATAGTCCTTCATGGTCTAACCGAGGGGCCCAATCCCCCTGGCAGCAATAACTCAGTATTCCCCTGATATGGGGCCACTATCCAGTGCGTAATCTAAACTAGTGCAGCAATTGTTCTCAGAAGATTCACTCATTATGTCAGGTTCCCATGTCAACACATGAAATAAAAAGGGGTAAGTCTATAATGAAAATCAATCATTCATAATAAATAAATATCACACACAACTCACTCAATAAATGCACACCAAGGATCACCCCTGAGTAACCCCAAATTGTGTTTTTCCAAAATAATTTATTTTATTAAAGTGCCAAATGGGCCTTCACCAAATTTAAATAAAAACACAATTTCTCAAGAAAACCCAAAACACTTATTTAGAAGAAATCTTTTATCATTTAAACCAAAAATACATTTTAAATTCTGTGAATTATGTTTAAAATCCAAACGAGCATTCTTTCACTACTGGGTGTCTGTTCGTCAAGAAAATATTCCAAGTGTCATGTATAAAATAAACGGCTCTTTTTACACCAAATAATCATATAAAAATTAATTATCTTATATTATTTCCTATTTATTAAAATTAATAAAACATCAAGCAATTAGTAAATTCAAAATCTAAAGGTAAGTCTAGTGCAGGACCTACCTCGACTTGCAACTCGGTTACGATGACGCGGCACGTCTCACACTCGTGCACAAGCATGCGCAACCGATTAACCATGGTATCACCGACTCTCTCTGCCAATATATCGTAGAAATCATAAAACAATAAAAACTAATAAGCACAAATTTCAAAAGATACAAATGAATAAATAGAGAAAAACTCACCTCACCAGCAGAGCAGTCAAAACGGGGTGAACCCAAATCACTCACCTTCAGTAGCGTCGTTCGTCACGCAACCAATTATGAACTAGGAGCGTGACTAATCGTGCAAATAGAGGTGACACGGGAGTCGATAGAGCTGGTATTTCCAACCCATAGGACCGGCGAGGGGCTGCAAGGCATCAAAAACATCACTGAAAGAGAGGGCACACAGCTGGGAAGGGTGCGTGGTCAGTCGAAGGGCCCATGATAAGACTGAAGGCGCAAGACCGGAGGGCACCGGCTAGTCAGAACTACTCAGAGGCCCGACGGGTGCGCGGTGGCCGGAAGGAGGCTCAGCCAGAGGCACACTGGCCAAAAAGAATGGGGTAGCACTCGAATAGGCGGAACTGGGGGCTGGCCAGCAGTGAGGGCGCGACGGTGCAGAGCAGGAGGTCAGAAGGGGAAGGCAGCGCCAGAGGCTGGTCGGACAGCGGCTTTAATGTAGGTGTGTGGGTTTGGGGTGCCGCTGGTAGGGTGTGTGGTCAGAGCGGTGCAGTGCAGGCTGAGGGGAGGCGTCCGAACCAGGGAGGACATGGTGAAAGGGGTGTGGGGTCCCGGTCGAGCATGGAGGAGGTGAGAAGGGAGGATGGAGGAGGTGAGTGTGGGTGAAGCAGGAGGGTGCGGTGCTGCTGCTGCCTGCTTGCCGCAGGCAAGGAAGAAGGGGGTCAGGTGTAGCCGGTGCATAAGCTATAAAGAGTAGGTCGTGTGGGAGAAGGAAGGGGAGCAGCTGCGGGATGCTGTGACCGGCACACTACAAGGGAGAAAGAGGGATTAGGGGGCTTTCGTGCTGGTATGGTGTGCCACTGAAGGAGGATGAGCACACTAGAGCGGGGTTCCACCACAGGGAAATGAGGATATGGGCATGACAGGAAGGGGGGAACAGCTGGTGTTACTATGCAGGAGATCCGGGTGGCTGGGAAGAGGGTTCGTGGGCTTTCTGGGAACTAGAGAGAGGCGGCATGGGGTCGGCTGGTCCGTCGGAAGGTGGTGCTGCGGTAAGGAGTTCGAGCATTGCAGCAGGTCGGAGGCGCAGTCGGAGCAGGGTAAGAGCGTAGATGGAATGGGAGAGGGAGGGATAGCATGAGGGTGGTGCGGGTGAGCCATAACATGGAGCATGGCAGGAGGTCTCCATAACAATTGGAGGTGGTGCAGTCTGAGAGAGAGGAGGGGACGCGGGACCTTGGGACTAACGTGTGGAAGATGGAGGAAAAGAAAAATAAAAGAATAAAGAAGAAATAAAAGGAGAATAAATAAAGAAACAAAGAAAAAAATAAAATAAAATAAAAAACAGAAACCTTAATAAAAATAATAAAAATATTTTTAAAACCAAATAAAATAATAAAATAAAATTAATAAATAGGTCAGGGTGTGACACCGGAGATTTTAAATATGTTGTTAAGATAATCTCTAGGGTTAGCAGCTTAATCCTGAAATTATTTGGAGGCGTGGAGAGGAGAACCCTTGTAGGAACCTCTCAACAACGAATGATGATGGATCGATTGATCGGTGCACCTCAAGTTTGACGAAACCTCACCAACTAATGTGACGCAATGGTCATTCTTTAATCAAATCAAGGTAGGGGCTAGTTATTTTGATTTAGTTTTTCTTCATTCTTCGATTAACTGAGAAACATGGATCAATCCAAAAATTGGCTGATCTGCAGATCATGCATTCTTGTGGGAGGGTTTCTATTGGGTAATTTTGGGGAAATTAATTTGTGCATGAATTGATATTTGGATTCACCCTCTTTAATCCTACTAATGGTAGAGGATAAACACCGTGACAAACGACGGTTGAGGTTTGTCCCTCAATTAATTTTTTGAAATGCGTCCTCATTTTCCCTTTATTATTCATGTTTTTCATGGTGCGACAAACAACGGATCATTGCAAATCTGTTTCGCAACTCAATGGTCCCAAACTAGAGATCATACATTGCAACAACATAGAAGAGGTGTGATAGCGATGGAAGACGGTGAACCGACATAGATCTAGTAGGATCGTTCTTATAGAATTTTTTATGAGGAAGGATCAGGACTCATTCTTGGTGCTGATTGGAGGCCTGAAACCAATAGAAAAGACCATGTGGTGTCGGGGTGATCTAGAATCTTGGGTTTTGAGGTGATTATATAGCCATATCAAAGACCAGAGGAACACTAGGGTGTGGCGATGAAGAACGAAAATTTCTATAAAATCCATATGAACATGGTGTGTATTCCGAAGAACACACGATGCGGTTCCTGCATGGAAGGTGCTAGGGTATGCTCACTACACACAATGAAGAACATGGTGTGCCCCAGGATAAAACGACATGCAATCCCCAATCAGTGGCAGCTAGAGATTCGGGCGATAGTAAGCATAGACACAGCATGTGACCACTGTCACATGGCATATGGGTACTTACGCGGACTTGGAATGTATATCGAGAGATACATAGACACAGAGCAGATTACACACCATTTACTCCACCAAACGGCCAGACCTGGCCGGAATACATGGACCACCCCATGTACTAGTTCACGTTTTGTGATACACAGGTTGAAACTGTGTACGAGAACATGGCCATCATATATGGAGTCATCCCCAAGTAGTGGAACAAGATGTGTCACTCCCTTATATATTGTGTATACCTCCTTCTAAATGAGATACCTTTAACACGGACCATTGTACATGGGCAGTACCCAGGGTTATAGGACACGGTGTGTGACCTTTAAACACATAGTGTACCTTTTTGTACATGGTTTTATCTTCTTTTCCATAATTACTTGGATAAGTTCCATTTGGGTTAGTTATTGTTTTCTTTTTTCTTTAAAGGTTAGGTGTCACTTCCATCCACAAGAGTATGATACCTTCAACAGGACTTCCTGAGATAGAGTCAGGTATCCCTCTGAGAGGTCCTAAGTTGGATCATCTATCCATTCTTGACCCTAGTTAGAGTCAAGTATCAATGTGACCAATCCTATAAGATTTTGATCCTCTACTTAACATGTGGAATTTGGATGAGTCACGGTATCGGCCTTGGCCTTGGCAGTGATCCTCACTCGTGTATCATGATCTTTTCTCACTCAGGAGTGTGTTCACCCTGAATAAGTGTATCAATTGTCTCTTCATATCTATTAGTGCATCTACTTCCCCCATGGACTTTCCTTATGAATAGTACTTCTCAGATGGACGTCATCAGAGCTATCAGACTCTTGGAGTGAGTTCTCCCAAATGAGTTCTTCATGGAATAATCAAACTGAATACCTAGTGTTGGTATGCGGTCAGTTGAATCATCTCTAGACAACGGGTCTGGGATTCGACAAGATCTATATGGGTCTCTCTTGCTATATTTTTAGTAGACATATACAATGTAGAGCTGAATGTTCCTTTACTTTGTGTATTACTTTGTTGTTTTCAGGGTACCCTACTAAGTATTGTTATACTCACCCCTACATGGGATTTTCCCACATGTGTTGTGTCTTGTGCAGATGAGCAGCCTTTTGACGGATTCCAGGGCAGACCAGGACCAGACCATGCTTTCTGAGTTCCTTGTAGGTGAGGTGTTCTTACATCTATGAGAAGCAGTCAGAGTTCCTCTTTGTGCTTACATGTTGTACTTTGTGGTTTTTAGACTCTTCCTTTTGGTGGGATTGTATTCTAGCCCAGTTTACTTTCTACACATACTTTTCATTGTACTATGTTGGTTGGGTTTTTTTATATGCATTCATTTTGGTTCCTTAGTGGTTTTTAATTTTCAGCATTATGGGATTGGAGATGTTCACAAGTGTATAGGTACTTAGGAAATTCCTCCCATGTTAGTGATATGTCTACTTGGTGCTAGTCACCATCCCCTAGCCTATTGGAGGCGGGCTTGGGGAGCCACAACACGGGCCCCACATGGACGGGTCATAAAAATACAGTTTTATAATTTTTTGATATTTTACCACCATGGTTTATGTTATTGGAATTAAAAAATCTAGTACATAACATGGAATATGTGATAAATCCCATCAATAAATCATATAGTGTTCCAATCATATTATTAATCTCTGCCAATGTATTAAACACATCATCTTGATAGATTCATGCCATGTGACATAGGAACATTTTCTATATTGAATTGTTACATCTTTTATTTTTCAATATATTTTCAACTTATGTACTTTGACTTAGTATAGGAATCCTATTCACAAATCCTGAGTAAATATTATTCCCTGTATCTTGGGTTACTAATTTAATTCATTAATTGGGAAATATTTTCAACTAAGTTTGGACTAATTGTATGACTAATATATTTTTTTATATATTATAAACATATATCACAAAAAAACCCATGGAACTCACACTAAACACTTATGGACACACGAAAAAATAATATTCTTGTGATTTGATTTCTAATATGATCCATAAATGGATCCTTAAAGATTTTAAACCATTATTATGAAAATCCACTATACCAATTAAAATTCAAATAGATTTCAACAACACTATTAGTTAAAAGGTTTCATAAAATTTAACATCTTTATTTATATTAATCCTTTATCAACCAGTATTTCTTAATAGGTTTTCACTTTACTATTCATGAATATATTATTATTGAATACCCATATGTACCCAATGTATTTTATATTAGTTCTAAATTCCACGAAAATACTTATATGATTTATTAAGATATTATCTATTTACGAATTCTTAACTACTTTCCATTTTAAAATATTATTTTATATTTACTAATTCTTTATAGGATAATGATTCATTATTTTCAATGAACAATATATCACCTAAATAGATGGTTAAACAAGCATATTCCTCTAGTTTTGTCTTTATTGTATAGTATATGTGTCTCTTGAACTACATTTTCCATGAAAGGTTTAGGAGACTGTTCCTATGAGAACTTATTATAAATATTTATCCACGAACTTATCAAATTATTTCATTTTCTCACTATTTAAAATTGAAATAAACTCCCTCCTTATAGAAATAGAATATTTAACTTGATGATTGGTTTTTAATAATAGGTATTTATATAATATCCTTAATAACTTTTAGATAAATTTTTATAAGTGGGTTCTCTAGACCCAAATCATGTATATATTATAAATGGTTAGGGAAGGGGAATTAAAAACCTACAAAGAAATAGTAAAACACACATATATAGGAAGTCAGGGAGAATCGAACACCCAACTCAAGCATATACTTTCATTACTAATATATGTATACTTTATTATATATAAGTCTATTTATCTTAACATAATAATGTTAATACTTATGTGAACACTATATTTATGTTAATTACATTTGATTTCATGTCATGTAAAAGGGTTATAGTAATCCCAAGGCTATAATGAGAACCTATAGATAATATGATATTAATATTAAAGTTATGCCCTATGGTCCAGATATATCATTTTGAAAAGACACATATGATATGTGACTATTAGTTGTGAGGGATCATAATCATTTATATTTCTTCTCATAAAGTTCACACTTAGTGATCTCGTGTAGCTAAGATCATGAGGACTAGTATGTCAATGGGAACACCACATGTTTCAAGTGTCATTGATAGTTACTATATTTGAACATGTTTAATGGTATCATGTCTTGTGATTATTATTAGTGTGTACTATTTTATTGTGTACATTAATGCAAGACAAATCTATGGAATTGATGTCATAGGGGGTTAGCTTGATTTAGGTGTGTCATTGGTGGTATAACATTGATTTGATTATTAAGATATAATTTTTTTCTTCTAAAAGGAAGTAATATCTCAGGCCTAGTTTACTCAGATAGCAGTACCTTCATAAATCCATGGCCATGGTAGTCAAAGTTAAATTAATCTTGTTAAAAAAATGAGTAATAAATAAAGAATGGATTTAACACAAGGAGTGCATCCTTTTTTATGAGAAACCATGAGGCAAAGAGATTATGTTACATGACATGTATTCATAGGAAGGTTTTCATTTCTATGAATTTTCCTTATCTCCATAGGGGACATGATGGGTTTCTAGACTCTACTAAAAGTTTGTGAATAGTGTTCGCTACTATCAAGATAAGAGCATACTGGGTTATACATAATATCATGTTCAAAAGTCTTATCTATTCTATTAAATATGATTATATGATATGGTGGGCCCCACTATAGGGTCTGAGAGGTGTCCAAGAATAAATTATCACCAATGAATAAATAAATTAATTATTATTTACATATATAATAATTAGAGTTAAATTTATTTATCAAAATTATTCACAAGGTTTTAAGAGAATACATGGGAAAATATTATATGAACAAATATTATTTCAACATTCAAGGATCATCTAATATTTGTGGGAATTAAAAGTCAAGATAATTGATCATTTTTATAACATAATATATTTATTATATATTAAAAGTGATAAAAATATAAATGAAATTTATGAAATAGTTAGTTCATTCTAACATGTCATTTATCACTTATTTAGGGGGTGTAACTTATACAGGGGTCAAGGAACCCTTTCCAGGTAATTAACTTCCACTATATAAGTATTAAAGGAGTTTAATTGTATTAGACTATTCATTCCCAATAATTAAAGAGATCCTCTCTCCTCCAACATGAATCCTAAAGAAAGAAAAACCTATTTGAGGTGTTCAACCAATTATTTTCATCATGGATCGAAGAAATGGGATCGTGGTGATCATCATGATGCTGAAGGATTATTCATAGCACCATTATAGCATCAGATATTCAATTATTATCATTTACACAAACTCTTGAAGCTTGGGTGGATTATCTAGAGGGTTTATACCTCAGATCCTTCATAAAACGGATGTTGTAAGGTATGACAGTCGATCACACCTTAAATCAAAATGAATTAATCATTTATTTATATTTTTGAGCTTAAATAAATCATTCTGTGATCATCAAGCCTTTACTAGGGTATAGAGTACTGAACATGATAAAGTGGTGTCGTTTTAGTGATAAAAAATTTATAATCTATAGCTCACTGGATACCATTGATCACCCCAGTACCAAAAAGTGGTATTATAGTGATCATAATAATTTTTGAGTGTAGAATAATTACTTTTCTTTAAATTTAATTATAGGTCTTTATTTCGTTCCCAATAGAATAGACCATTCATTGATCTGATTTTGTGTTACCAATTTGTGGCCATCCAAAGAAATGCTTAGAATAGAAAATGTGGTTGGTATGGGTTAAAAATGAAAAAAAAATTATATATGTTCATTTTATTGTTTTTAGAGAATTATTTTGACCCAATTTGTTTTGTCCAAGGTTTTGTATGGAACATTTTTTCTGGTTGGTGGAAGATATTATACACGATAGTGGAATTAAAAAAAATATTTTCAAAAAAATGCTAATTCACTAGGGTTTTTTTTAAAATCTGTAAACTGAAAAAATGGGGTCGAAAGCTGCACTCCAAGGTCAACATTACACAAAAAAAATGTATAAATTCCAGGGTTTGGGAAGATCCAAGTAATCAAATCAAAAAAAATTAAAAAAAATGGATGGGTTCTTCCCATGGAAGGCACCCTATCACCGTCACCTCTTACTGGATGTTGTTATCACTGTAGTCAACCCCACGAACATTTCTCCTTCCATGGCCTCTCTCTTAGTACACTATCACACAAAACATTCCCTCCAATGCATCATTTCCCCTTGGAACCACCGCCACTTTTTTCACCTTTGAGCGATGCTCACTTAGGCTGACCCATTGCTTCCATACTCACCTTGTCCAGCTCACACTATCATAGTTCCCATAGACAACCAAGAAGTAATAGATCTTATTTTTGGAAACACTATAATCCATAGTTACCCAATGGCTCCCACATTCCCTTGCACCCTCCGATTTAGTTGGCCATGGTGTGACCCTTCTACCTAGAACAGGTTCTCCACCAGCCTCCCATAGGACTTCCCAACCCAAAACCACCTTCCATAGATATGCACAATCTGGAAAAGCCATGTATGAGTCTTCCTAACCTAGAAACACACTACGATTTCTTACCAACCCGGAATGGGCCTAGGTAAGGTCGGCCCAACCCACAACTGGCCTAAGGGTGTTCTAGGGCTCGTGGAAAATTTTAAATCTCAAAGAAATTAATTCATTACTTTTTATAATTTAATAAAAAATATATTTTTGAAAATAAATATATTTTTTATTTAAAAATAAATGAAATTTAGTACTGAGAAAAAAAATTATTTGAATTAAAATAATTCATTTATATTTTTCATTTCCCCCAAAATAAAATTTATTACATTTTAATTTTATCATGAATTTATTTTACTATTATAAAAGTCTAGAGCATTGAGGGACCATTGGTTTTCTAAATTTGTTTTTATTTCATTAATTTTTACAACTATGTCTGATGTTTGTAGTTATTATTTATTTATTGAAATTTTATACATCATATTTATTAATCTAAAGTTTATAAGGCCATATGCATCCCTTAGTAGAAATATACAAGTATTTTACACTTCCTTAGACCCCCTCACCAATGTGTGAGTATATATATATATTATGATGATGATGTTGTAAGACATTAACCATAGGAACTTGAGATGTAATCCCTTATGAGATGTGAAAACACTGGACCGGAGTGTGAGTTGGATACGAGTCAAGACCATCTAAGGTATTATACCCATTGGTCAGGGTTAATACATTTCATTTAAATGTATCAACCAATACTATATGTATAATATCAATCAAGTATTTTACTTTATTTATGCATTTTTTTTGAATGTTCATTCTTGCAGGAATATAGAAAATAATAAAAAATAATAATGTATTAAGACATGATGAATGATTTTCTATTCAAAAATTATTCATTTGTGATATATATCACATAATGTGAACATAATTAATAGGAAATGATTAAATTCATTGAGATATAATAAAAACTCTCATGGTAAAATTAATTCATGAGTGCCTCCTATCAAGGAAATTTGAATAGAACTAGTTTTATGAGGTACTCGTCAGCCCTAGTTTATGGTGAATACTATTAATAGGGAATTTTTATTAGAGTGATGTGTTTACATAAATAAATAATTTAGAAAATAAGTATTAATAGATAGATTTCTACCACATTGGAAGAGAGTGTTGGGGGATTTAAGGTTATGATTCTGAAAATTTGGGACTTCACTGAGCAGTTCAAGTAACCATAAGACAACGCAGTTGGCCAGACCAGTGCCTACCTTGGAACTCTCCAAATAGCTGTGTTTCCATATCTTGGAATATTAGGAGAGGTTTGAAGGATCCTTTCCACTAGAAAAATCAATCTGTAACACCCCAAGACATTATAATATTTTACTTTTATAATAAATTTTATTTTGTGGCTAGCTTACTTTATACTAAAGACCAAGTTTATTTAATGCTAACCACAACATTGAGATTAGTATTCAAAACATACAACAATGAATTTCTTTGATGGCTTGCATTGCATGCAATACTATGTTTTACCAAATACTGTTAATAATATTATTAAAATATTTTTATAGTTATCACCTATCTATTAGAATAACATGAATTAATAAGATTAGATAAATTTTTAAAATATATCTTACATATATTTATATAATTTTTTGGTGACCAATTAATTATAAATGAATATAAAAACAAATTGAATATAAAATGAATTTTTTTGTAAGAAAACTATTTTATGTTCCCAAAGGCACTTTATCCAATTAAATTAAAATTAATTACTATTAGTGAATGATCATACTAAAATTTATTTGTTATATATTCAATCAAATGTTTCTATATTCATCCAATATATTTTATAGGCATAATATAAGAATAAATATAATTTTCATCATAAGAAATTGTATTTCCCAAAAAAGGTAGTTTTTCTGCCTTTTAATGGAAGACTTATTTTAAAAACAAAATTTGAAACTTTTATAAATTTTATATTAAAATAAAAACTCTATTTTTTAAAGAGAATTTAAAATTTTTCGTAGGGTGAATTTTTGGTTTTTTTCTGAGAAGTTTAATTTTTTTGATTAATAGTGAAACATACTGAATTTTAATAGAAAACTTCATTTTCAATTAAATAATTTATATCGTTAAATTATATTTTTAATGGATTATAAATTATAATTATATTAATCTTAAATCAATTAATTAATTAAATTTCATTGGGAATAATTTTATGTTGAATGTGTAAATAAAAACATTACAAAATTTTGATCATTTAAACTTTAAGAAGCAACCATCCTATCACATCTTCAAGATTAAATTAAATTAATTTATTCTACATACATAATTTTAATTTTTCAAAAATGATTCTATATTTATAATAATAATATTTTATAATGTCTAGTAATTTCAACTTAATTCTTGACCAAAAATGTTAGTGAAGATAATTAAAATTAATTAAAGTGATTAAGGTAAAAAAAAAATTACGTATTGGTTGAACATTGAGTATAAGGTATAAAAATGACCCTACAATTTTACAAAACTCATTGGATAGACATATTTACATCTTAAACATTCATCTATATAATTTTTTATGTTATTTAATCCCCTTGGTAGGTAAAACCATGGGTATCACACAATTCTTTTCAAAGGTTTAAAGTGTGTCCTCTCCCAAACTTATGAAAGGGTAGTCACACACCTCACTTATTCACACCTCTAAAACCATTTTTACCATATAGAACCTTCCCAAATTAAAAAAAAAACATAAATCCCCTCATACTATGTGCCTCAATTTTTGGGTAGAAATCAAATCAATGGAATATTTTTGTATGAACCAAAAGGAGTTACCTGAAAAATATATAACATTATTCAATGTGTAACACCCCAAGCTTCTACGGTACGCTTCTCTTTGAATAATGTGATAGCGTGTGTTGTACGCAACACCGAGTTCTAACAACCAATCAAACTAGCCGTTATGAATAGTAATACCTACTTTTTAAAATTATATATATTTTATATTTCAAAATGGACTTCATTTTTGGATTCGGAATATCTAATTTAGCCTAAGGTAAAATTTTGGTACTTTTCAGATAACTTTCATATTTTGATGAATAGTGAAAATTACTAAATTTTAATTAAAAACAACTTTTTTAATCAAAATAATTAATAGTGATAAATTATGAATTTTAGTATTTTTAAAGTATATTTAGAATATATTTTTACCATTTAATATAATGTTGGTCATTGGACATAATTTTACAATTAAACCGAACATAAACAAGTGTCAATCTTTTAATAGTTATTATCTCTTAAAAACACGCTTTTTGTTTTGACAGCGGGAATTAATTTTAAATTAATTTCTGCCACTTCTGTGTTTTGAATTTAGGAAAATGGATTCCATATTTGGAATCAGGATGTTCAAATTTTGTAAATAGGTAACTTTTATTTTTATACATTTTGAATAATTACTGCGGTAAATATTTTATTTACCATGGTTAAGGGTAAATCCGGAAAATAAGGGTTAAAAAAATAATATTATAATAATACTAAATTACCATAAAACGTGTCTTAACCCTATTGGTTGATACATGGTCGACCATGGACATCTTTGGGTCGATTTTGGGACCCCATGGATCCACTTGTAAGTGATAATGACACTTTATTTTAATTAAGTTAAAATGAATACAAAAATGACACAAGCATATATCTTTTAGAAAAACAATTGTTACATAGGGTTATATATGTTGGATTTTAGATTATAAATATTCATTAGAAATATAAAAAGATTTCATACATAATTATATTTTATTTATAATTTTTAGACATTAAATAATTTATTTTATTTATGACACAATGATGATGCAGTAATTATGATAATAGTGAAAAATTAAAATAATTGATATTATAAATACCCAAATAAATATAATATGAAACTTTTAATGAATTAAAATAATTTTCTAGGATAATATGATATATTAGGATTGATTTAATGGACTTTGTTCGAAGTAATCAATCTATTATGAGTTTCACAAAAATCAACTATTGAATAGTGTCAAAATTGACATAAAAGAGTTCTTAAAACAAATATTATATTATTAATTGATATTAAATTCCTAAAAATCTAAGGTTCGGCCAAGAGACTTATATCATGATAGGTTCATAATTAATGGACCACTTGGGGGTCTCTTGGATGTGTGTAGTAAGTTTATTAACAATATTATATAAAAATACAAAGAGACATTGTAAAAGTGGAACTAATTAACTTAGAGTTAATACTTAAAGATAAGGTTAATAAAAGTACCCAAACCTGTGTAAATTCTATTGGTTGAGTTGTTTTCGACCCATCCCCACCTTAACCTTTGAATAATAAACTTTGGATCCATTAGAAACCGAATATAAATTTATTATAAATTAATATTTCTAGCTTTTCCAAAGGTGCCCCTCACCCCTCTTATAAAAGGGCACTCCTCCTTCTCATTTCTTCACACCATCAAAGCCTTTTGGATCGGCCAAACTCTGCCCAAATACTCTCCCAACTTCCCTAACGCCAACCTAAGGATCCCTTTTGATCAAATCAAATGGAAGAACCCGAAGAAGAGGTAATGATTTCACCACCCTTTTCTAAGTTCATTTCTTCTTCCACTTCTTCTTCCTTTGTTGTTACCATTCTAAAATAATAAATCCAGTATGATATATATACTGTGATGTTATTATAAATATGGTACAACCATATTCAGTATTCTATCCACCCTTTGAATAACATGTCACCATACGTGCGTACGTACGGCTTACCGTCTCCACGTCGTGGTGTAATTGTTATTCAATATAATATTATTTGGATGGGTATAATAATGATGTGTAACTCATGTAAATAATAAATATAACATGTTAAGGATTCTGTATATATGATATACCATTCATTTATATATTATTTTAATATCAAAAGAATGATATTGTCGCTCGTGCGTACGTACGGACTACCGTCTCCACGAACGCGATGAGATTCATTCTCCATCGTATCCATTCAAGTATAATTATCATTTGATGATTTAAAAAAATGATGTTTAAGGACTTGATATCATTCTGGATATGAATAATATAAAACCTATCATTTACAAACATGTATTACGTAACAAAACATATAAAAGAAAACAAGTAAGTTAACACCCGAAACAACGATAATACTAAGATATTATTATCAAATCAATATTAAAAGATCATATATGATATCATATTAATGTATATGATTATTGTATAATTTAATAACAATTATTTCACCATTATACAGGAGTTTACCCTACCCCAACCAAGGAAAAGTACAAGGTAAGGGATTTTCATCTCACTCCTTATTCCTGTGAGATTCATGCCATATTGCCACCATTACCTTTTGTGTGGTGTATGTACTGCCCATAATTATATTCTTTGTGTAATACACTTTAATTTATGTGTATTTACATATTCATTGTATGATACCTCTTTCATGGGTTGTATGTTTCATAAGTTACCAAATTGGTAAGGGTTATTTCACAATCTCTTCATTATCCGAGGTTGTTTATATATAATAATCTACTGGGATCTCTTTATCATCCACATCCATGTTTTTTAAAAATGTATTTCAAAACATTTTTACTATTTACTAGAATATGAGTTAAAGTCATTTATACCCTTTTTGACTTTTATAAGTGGTTTATAAAGGAATCTTTCGGTCATTTTCAAAACAAGGTCCTTTTTAACCTTTTCGACAGAATTAAGGTAAGAATGTTTTTTTTAACTTATACGGCGAGTGCGGCTATTTTCCGCCGTTATAAAATCTTCAAAGCTTCCCTTACAAGCTTATAAGAATATTTTCAAAGAAAATGTTTTATTTTATATGGATCTTAAATTATTTCAAAATAAAAGGAGATATTTCTTTAAAAAGAATATTGATTTCATCTATGTCAACATCCTTTGATGGATTTTAAGATTATTTGAAGTTGATTTATTATGATACAAAACTTCTATATTGTATTGAAGGTTTTGTGATATGTTTGACTGTGGATGTGCTATTTTTATACCATTCATAGTTTATGGTGAAATTATTTACATTTCGTATGCTAGTTTTAATAAGAATTTTTATGTTATGTTTAAACCTTTTCATATGGGAATGCATTGGACTTAGTAAGTGACGGGTGGAGCCCGCTATAGCTCCTCGATGCATCGGTAGGTCTCATGAGACAAACTAGTGTCTTGGCACAAGGCCTTGACAAAATCTTATTTGTAGTCTTGGCACGAGGCCATGACTATGTGGTTATGATAGTCTGGCATTATGCATTCCAACATTATGAAAGTGGTTATTGATTTTTGCATGTGATTATTCGATTAGTAGAATATCCATGTGAATAAGTAAATGGAATTATTTCATTTTATTTATGTCGTACCATGTTGAAAGTTCATGTTTGAAAGGATTTTGTTTTAGTTATACATTGCCTTAAATGTTTATTCTTATTTATAAAAGTTTCCGCTATATTGTTATCCTTACTGGGCATTTGAGCTCACCCCTTTTCTATGTTTTATTTTTCCCGGGAAGTGAAGAAGTAAATTATGAATGACCTGAAGGGATATTATGTGGGGATATGAGTGTGGATTATGGAGACATTATGTTGTTGTAGTAGTTTTTCATTTTATGATGTAATGTAAAACTTATGAATATATCTAGTGTTTCCAAGGCTACTAAACCAATCGGTCTTTCGAGATTTGATCTTTCTTGTGATCATGCCAATGTTATGTAATAATGCACCGACTCTGGGTAACTAGGGTCGGGGCGTTATAGTTGGTATCAGAGGAAGTTTAGTACAAACCTTGGAAGCTAGATTTAGATAAACTCTGATTAGAGCACGTAGACCTAAGATGAACTTTGAGGATTAGTATAGAAGAACTTCCTAGAATTTTGGTATTGTAGAGATTTTGTGAGTTTTCTGAGCAATACATCCCTGTCTGGATACGAGCAGGTAGAGGCAGCTCTGGAAGAGATGTACCTAGGGGTAAAACCCGAAAACACCGCTTTGAGCTAGACTCGAACGGGAACTGGTGCACGACAATGGGCCTTGCTGCACTCTTGGTTACGACACTCCCGGGGGATATGCTTTGGATAACTCTCATTTTCTTTACAAATCATTATGAATGGTTTATGAGTATATACTTCCTCAAAGAAAACATTTTTATGATTATGGATTATATCCATAAATAGTTCAATTTATGTTAAGTGTTTTATAAGTATGGGATTATGTATTTTGATTCATAAACTGATCTAGTTTATGCCATTGTTTAGAAATGGCGCCTAGTGGAAGAAATGGAAACCGTATCAATGCACGCACTCCATGTAGGGATTTCCCTCCTGCTCAAGATAATTATAGTGGAGTTGGTGATGCAACTGGAGCCGATCAGCTAATCACCATACTGGGACAACTTACTCAGGTTATGAATAATAACCTTACCCGTATGGAGCACCCTGATCCGCAGCGTGGAGGATCAATGTTAGATCTATTCATGAGGCAACAACCACCAATGTTCAATGGGAATACAAATCCCTTAGTAGCCGAGCAGTGGATAAATTCCCTAGAGAAAATATTTCAGGCTTTGGGGAGCAGTGAAAGGGAAAAAGTTATCATGGCAGTTTACCGCCTCACTGGAGATGCTGATCAATGGTGGTCATTGATTCAAAACATGAAGGAAGATGATGAATTATCAAATATGGAATGGAGGGAGTTCAAAGATCTATTTTTAGAAAACTACTTTCCTCGCGACCATCGAGCAGATATGGAAAGACAATTTCTGAGTCTGAGACAAAAGGAGGATGAGAATGTCACAAAGTATGAGGCTAACTTTACAAGGTTAGCGAGGTATGCTGGAGATTATATTCACAACCCAAGAAGTAAGATTTATCATTTCTTTGATGGGTTAAAACCATTTCTCCATCGAGTGTTAGTCTCACAATCCTTTTCATCGTACGAAGACATTGTCTCATGTGCTATCAAGACCGAAAAGGAATTCTCTAAGTCTTATGACTTTAAAGCAAAGCAAGAGAAGAAGAGGCCTGCTGATCAATCTGAGAATGGAAATAAAAGGAAGAAAGGAAAGGTTGAATATCCATCATGTGGTAAATGTGGGAAGAAACACCCCGGTGCTTGCTTGAAGGGAATGGGAGTCTGTTACAAGTGTGGTGAAAAAGGCCACCAAGCTCGTGATTGCAAAGGGAAGAAGGAAGCCACCAACGTTCAGTGCTACAATTTCAGGGAGATGGGACATTATGCGAATGAATGTCCTAAGCGTCAGGAGAACTTACCTCAGAAAAGGCCAAGGGATCAAGGCCAGGCTTATGCTATCACTGCTGCAGAGGTAGAAGCTCCAAAAGACGTGGTGGCAGGTAATTTAATGGTTTCCTCAAGTTTAGCAAATGCATTATTTGACTCTGGATCGTCGCATTGTTTCATATCTTCCCAGTTTGCTAAGAAAATTAGATATTTCCAATTTGATTTAATAAGGGAGTTTTCAGTTAAAACTCCTAAGGGATGTATCATTGCAATAAAGTTTTGTGAATCAGTCCCCATTAGAGCACATAAATTTTCTTTCTCTGCTGATCTCATCGTCATACCTATGATTGAGTTTGATATAATCCTCGGTATGGACTGGCATTCGGACTATGATGCGAAGATTTATTGTAAGAAGAAAGAGGTTATGATTCTTGATGATAATGATAAGGAACACCTTATCTTTAGAGCAGAATCATCACCACCTAATTCTTATTTAGATCCACCCCCAGTAGCTCAACTTAATTCAATTATTGGGGAGGAAGAGAATGAAATAACTGTCGGTGAGGAAAGGAATGTTCAAATAGAGGATGTACCTGTTGTGAAAGAATTTGTAGATGTATTTCCAGAAGATTTACCTGGACATCCTCCAGAACGAGAAGTTGATTTTTCCATTGATTTGATTCCTGGATCAAGGCCTATATCGAAGACCCCTTATAGAATGGCCATTGTAGAGTTAGTCGAACTAAAGAAACAACTAGAGGAATTGAGTAATAAGGGATTTATTCGCCCTAGTGTTTCTCCATGGGGAGCCCCTGTTCTTTTTGTTAAAAAGAAAGATGGATCTATGAGGTTATGTATCGACTACAGGGAGATCAATGCTATAACGATAAAGAACAAGTATCCCCTACCTCGTATTGATGATTTATTTGACCAACTGCATGGAGCTCAATACTTTTCAAAGATTGACCTTCGATCTGGATACCATAAGTTGTGTGTGAAGAAGGAAGACATTCCGAAGACAGCATTTCGAACCAGGTACGGGCATTACGTGTTTACTGTAATGCCGTTTGGATTGACTAATGCACCCTCTGTATTCATGGATCTGATGAATAGAGTTTTCAAGGAGTATCTCGATGAATTTGTGGTGGTATTTATTGATGATATCTTGGTATACTCCAAAACCTACGAAGATCATGAAAATCACTTGCACATTATCTTGAAGACTCTGAGGAGGCATGAATTATATGGGAAGTTTTGCAAGTGTGAATTCTGGCTTCATGAGATTTCTTTTCTTGGCCATATTGTCTCTAAAGATGGAATCTCTGTTGATCCTTCTAAGACCAAGGCAATCCAAGAATGGCCAGCACCTACGAGTATAACTGAGGTATGTAGTTTTATCGGTTTGGCAGGTTATTATCGACGTTTCGTCCAGAATTTTGCCTGATTGGCTAACCCGTTAACGAAGCTCACACGTAAAGGGGTTAAATTTTTTTGGACAAAAGAGTGTGAAGAATGTTTTGAAGAACTGAATAAAATATTAGTCAATGCTCCTATATTGACTCTACCATCGGGTAATGATGGGTTCGTTATTTATAGTGATGCATCAAAGAAAGGACTTGGCTGTGTCCTTATGCAGAATGATAGAGTTATTGCTTATGCATCACGACAGTTGAAAATTCATGAACAAAACTATCCTACTCATGATCTCGAGTTAGCAGCTGTGATCTTTGCTTTGAAGATATGGAGGCACTACCTCTATGGTGAAAAATGTGAAATTTATACTGATCACAAGATTTTGAAGTATATTTTCTCACAAAAAGAACTCAACATGAGGCAAAGGAGATGGCTTGAATTACTCAAGGATTATGATTGTATGATACACTATCACCCGGGGAAGGCAAACAAGGTGGCAGATGTTTTGAGTAGAAAAGACTATGGAGTTTTGAACAATATGAGAATTGAAAGGGATCCAATTTTCATGGATCTAGTAAAGATGGACATGGGAGTAACCAGGGAAGGTGAAACATCAATGCTTTTTCAAATGGTTGCCAAACCATCTTTACTAGAAAGGATTAAGAGTTCTCAGACCGATGATGAAGAATTACAAAAGAAGATTAAAGCTGTGAATGATGGGAGATTGAGAGACTTTGTGTATGAAGATGGAATTTTGAAATTCGGGAAGAGACTTTGTGTTCCCGATTTACCTGATCTAAAAAGGGAATTGCTGGATGATGCTCATAGTTCCAATTTCTCTATACACTCTGGGAGCACAAAAATGTAGAGAGATTTGAAGGAACATTTTTGGTGGAACAACATGAAGAGGGAGATTGCTGATTTTGTGTCAAGATGTATGGTTTGTCAACAAGTGAAAGCTGGAACGCAACAGCCTGGAGGAGTCATGCAACCTCTTCCCATACCGGAGTGGAAATGGGACAATATTACGATGGACTTTGTCATGGGGATACCAAAGACTCCTAGAAGGAATGATGCAATATTGGTTATTGTTGATCGTCTTACCAAGTCAGCACATTTTCTTGCTATAAGAGAAGATCTACCCCTGGAACGTCTAGAAAGACTATATATTAATGAAGTTGTGAGACTTCATGGAGTACCCTTATCAATTGTTTCTGATCGTGATCCCCGTTTTAATTCAAGATTTTGGAAAAGTCTTCAGAAATCCCTCGATACTGAACTTCATTTGAGCACTGCTTACCACCCTCAGACAGATGGACAATCAGAACGGACTATTCAGACCTTAGAAGACATGTTGAGATCTTGCTCACTTGACTTTCAGGGTATGTGGGATCAATATTTACCACTGGTAGAATTTTGCTATAACAATAGCTTCCATTCGAGTATACAGATGGCACCATATGAAGCGTTATACGGAAAGAGATTTCGTACACCAACCTGTTGGGATGACGTCGGTGAATGAAAACTTGTAGGTCCAGAACTGGTGGAGGAAACGATGCAAAAGGTGAAGGTAATCCAAAATCACATCAAAGCAGCTCAAAGTAGGCAGAAGATCTATGCCGATAATCGAAGGAAGGATTTGGAATTTCAATTCGGTGATCATGTTTTCCTGAAGGTATCTCCGTGGAAGGGAGTCATACGTTTTGGTAAGAAAGGTAAATTGAGTCCCAGGTACATCGGACCTTTCGAAATTCTAGAACGAATTGGGGTTGTAGCTTACCGATTGGCAATGCCGCCAAGTCTCTCCAAAGTTCACGATGTGTTCCACGTATCTCTGTTGAGGAAATACAGGCCTGATCCAACGCATGTACTCACCTATGAGGAATTAGAACTGGAACCCGATCTTTCCTATTATGAATAGCCTGTTAGGATTCTTGATACGAGAGAACAAGTACTGAGAAACCGGACGACACGTCTGGTAAAAGTTTTGTGGAAAACCATAAGATGGAAGAGGCAACGTGGGAACCCGAGGAACTTATGATGAAGAACCACCCGAGTCTTTTCATGCGATATTATTCTAGAAATTTCGAGGACGAAATTATTTGAAGGAGGGGAGAATGTAACACCCCAAGCTTCTACGGTACGCTTCTCTTTGAATAATGCGATAGCGTGTGTTGTACGCAACACCGAGTTCTAACAACCAATCAAACTAGCCGTTATGAATAGTAATACCTACTTTTTAAAATTATATATATTTTATATTTCAAAATGGACTTCATTTTTGGATTAGGAATATCTAATTTAGCCTAAGGTGAAATTTTGGTACTTTTCGGATAACTTTCATATTTTGATGAATAGTGAAAATTACTAAATTTTAATTAAAAACAACTTTTTTAATCAAAATAATTAATAGTGATAAATTATGAATTTTAGTAGTTTTAAATTATATTTAGAATATATTTTTACCATTTAATATAATGTTGGTCATTGGATATAATTTTACAATTAAACCGAACATAAACAAGTGTCAATCTTTTGATAGTTATTATCTCTTAAAAACACGCTTTTTGTTTTGACAGCGGGGATTAATTTTAAATTAATTTCTACCACTTCTGTGTTTTGAATTTAGGAAAATGGATTCCATATTTGGAATCAGGATGTTCAAATTATGTAAATAGGTAACTTTTATTTTTAGACATTTTGAATAATTACTGCGGTAAATATTTTATTTACCATGGTTAAGGGTAAATCCGGTAAATAAGGGTTAAAAAAATAATATTATAATAATACTAAATTACCCTAAAACGTGTCTTAACCCTATTGGTTGATACATGGTCGACCATGGACATCTTTGGGTCTATTTTGGGACCCCATGGATCCACTTGTAAGTGATAATGACACTTTATTTTAATTAAGTTAAAATGAATACAAAAATGACACAAGCAGATATCTTTTAGCAAAACAATTGTTACATAGGGTTATATATGTTGGATTTTAGATTATAAATATTCATTAGAAAGATAGAAATATTTCCTACATAATTATATTTTATTTATAATTTTTAGACATTAAATAATTTATTTTATTTATGACACAATGATGATCCAGTAATTACTATAATAGTGAAAAATTAAAATAATTGATATTATAAATACCCAAATAAATATAATATGAAACTTTTAATGAATTAAAATACTTTTCTAGGATAATATGATATATTAGGATTGATTTAATTGACTTTTTTCGAAGTAAACAATCTATTATGAGTTTCAAAAAAATCAACTATTGAATAGTGTCAAAATTGACATAAAAGAGTTCTTAAAACAAATATTATATTATTAATTAATATTAAATTCCTAAAAATCTACGGTTCGGCCAAGAGACTTATATCATGATAGGTTCATCATTAATGAACCACTTGTGGGTCGCTTGGATGTATGTAGTAAGTTTATTAACCATATTATATAAAAATACAAAGAGACATTGTAAAAGTGAAACTAATTAACTTAGAGTTAATACTTAAAGATAAGGTTAATATAAGTACCCAAACCTGTCTAAATTCTATTGGTTGAGTTGTTTTCGACCCATCCCCACATTAACCTTTTAATAATAAACTTTGGATCCATTAGAAACTGAATATAAATTTATTATAAATTAATATTTCTAGCTTTTCCAAAGGTGCCCCTCACCCCTCTTATAAAAGGGCACTCCTCCTTCTCATTTCTTCACACCTTCAAAGCCTTTTGGTTCGGCCAAAATCTGCCCAAATACTCTCCCAACTTCCCTCAATACAACCTAGGGGCCTTAGTTTGATCAGAAAGACAACCTAAGGAGCCCTTTTGATCAAATCAAAAGGAAGAACCCGAAGAAGAGGTAATGATTTCACCACCCTTTTCTAAGTTCATTTCTTCTTCCACTTCTTCTTCCTTTGTTGTTACCATTATAAAATAATAAATCCAGTATCATATATATATTGTGATGTTATTATAAATATGGTACAACCATATTCAGTATTCTATCCACCCTTTGAATAACATGTCACCATACGTGCGTACGTACGGCTTACCGTCTCCACGTCGTGGTGTAATTGTTATTCAATATAATATTATTTGGATGGGTATAATAATGATGTGTAACTCATGTAAATAATAAATATAACATGTTAAGGATTCTGTATATATGATATACCATCCATTTATATATTATTTTAATATCAAAAGAATGATATTGTCGCTCGTGCGTACGTACGGACTACCGTCTCCACGAACGCGATGAGATTCATTCTCCATCGTATCCATTCAAGTATAATTATCATTTTATGATTTAAAAAAATGATGTTTAAGAACTTGATATCATTCTGGATATGAATAATATAAAACCTATCCTTTACAAACATGTCTTACGTAACAAAACATATAAAAGAAAACAAGTAAGTTAACACCCGAAACAACGATAATACTAAGATATTATTATCAAATCAATATTAAAAGATCATATATGATATCATATTAATGTATATGATTATTGTATAATTTAATAACAATTATTTCACCATTATATAGAAGTTTAACCTACCCCAACCAAGGAAAAGTACAAGGTAAGGTATTTTCATCTCACTCCTTATTCCTGTGAGATTCATGCCATATTGCCACCATTACCTTTTGTGTGGTGTATGTACTGCCCATAATTATATTCTTTGTGTAATACACTTTAATTTATGTGTATTTACATATTAATTGTATGATACCTCTTTCATGGGTTGTATGTTTCATAAGTTACCAAATTGGTAAGGGTTATTTCACAATCTCTTCATTATCCGAGGTTGTTTATACGTAATAATCTACTGGGATCTCTTTATCATCCACATCCATATTTCTTAAAAATGTATTTCAAAACATTTTTAATATTTACTAGAATATGAGTTAAAGTCATTTATACCCTTTTTGACTTTTATAAGTGGTTTATAAAGGAATCTTTCGGTCATTTTCAAAACAAGGTCCTTTTTAACCTTTTCGACAGAATTAAGGTAAGAATGTTTTTTTTAACTTATACGGCGATTGCGGCTATTTTCCGCCGTTATAAAATATTCAAAGCTTCCCTTACCAGCTTATAAGAATATTTTCAAAGAAAATGTTTTATTTTATATGGATCTTAAATGATTTCAAAATAAAATGAGATATTTCTTTAAAAAGAATATTGATTTCATCTATGTCAACATCCTTTGATGGATTTTAAGATTATTTGAAGTTGATTTATTATGATACAAAACTTCTATATTGTATTGAAGGTTTTGTGATATGTTTGACTGTGGATGTGCTATTTTTATACCATTCATAGTTTATGGTGAAATTATTTACATTTCGTATGCTAGTTTTAATATGAATGTTTATGTTATGTTTAAACCTTTTCATATGGGAATGCATTGGACTTAGTAAGTGACGAGTGGAGCCCGCTATAGCTCCTCGATGCATCGGTAGGTCTCATGAGACAAACTAGTGTCTTGGCACAAGGCCTTGACAAAATCTTATTTGTAGTCTTGGCACGAGGCCTTGACTATGTGGTTATGATAGTCTGGCATTATGCATTCCAACATTATGAAAGTGGTTATTGATTTTTGCATGTGATTATTAGATTAGTAGAATATCCATGTGAATAAGTAAATGGAATTATTTCATTTTATTTATGTCATACCATGTTGAAAGTTCATGTTTGAAAGGCTTTTGTTTTAGTTATACATTGCCTTAAATGTTTATTCTTATTTATAAATGTTTCTGTTATATTGTTATCCTTACTGGGCATTTGAGCTCACCCCTTTTCTATGTTTTATTTTTCCCAGGAAGTTAAGAAGTAAATTATGAATGACCTGTAGGGATATTATGTGGGGATATGAGTGTGGATTATGGAGACATTATGTTGTTGTAGTAGTTTTTCATTTTATGATGTACTGTAAAACTTATGAATATATCTAGTGTTTCTAAGGCTACTAAACCAATCGGTCTTTCGAGATTTGATCTTTCTTGTGATCATGCCAATGTTATGTAATAATGCACCGACTCTGGGTAACTAGGGTCGGGGCGTTACACAATGAGCACTTTTATTTTATTTCTTTCTCTAAACACATTAATTATTATTATATCTTGATTATACAATAACATAATTATAGTAAATGTAATGAGATTTTTTATGTTAAAGTTACCACCTACACTTTCACACACTTCTATCAAATGGGATACACAATCATCATTCGTGTGTATGGCGGACTACCGCCTCGCAAACTGATGTTGTTCATTATTCCATTACCACCTTTCAAGATTGGTAATAACGATGGAAAAAAATTAAATGATATATGTGAAATTTATCATTTATTTTTGATTCTTTAATTTTTATATATCATGTAACACCATTCTTTTATTTTTATGGGAATATGATAGCATCCTTTATGGGCATGTGTACAACACCTCCTCACAGCGATGTCATTCATTCACACTTTACATAGAATGTTTTAAGAATGATATTTATAAAAAAAAATTTAAAATATCAGAAACAAAATGATACTATAATTATAATATTCATATATATATGTCTCATTTAATTTTCATTCTTTCAATATGATAATTTAATAGACACAACATTTTTGTGTATTTACGGCCTATAGTCTCCATGAACGGGTGCATTCCATTAACTATCAATATATATTATGGGTTACTAAAAATACATATATAATGAATATATATCATATAAATAAATAATAATAATTTTCATTACATAATTATCTTTTTGGGAATATAATATATCATTCTTTTTATTACCCTTTCACACATTGAAAAAGTGATAACATTGTTCATGGATGTGTGGAATACCGCCTCCTCAAAGAGATGTGATCCATTTTTCATCAAAATAATTATATATATAATGATATTTGATTAAATAATATATTATTTTATATATAATTATATATCTAAAAAGAAAAATTTTACTTTCCTTCTCTCTATAATTATCATTGAAAAATGGAAACATCACTCATGTGTACGTACGACCTACCGTCTCCATGATCATAATGTTAGTTCATTTTTTCATAACCATATTCCATGATTGATTTTAAAATTATAATTTATGTATAAATATGATAACTATTTAATGATTATTATTCTATATATGTTTAAATAATAACCCCTATAATCATATTCTACCTACCAAAGTAAATTTTTACACATAAACCGAATATCATCAAAATAAACAATATAAAATTTATTGGCTAACTAGTTGTATATGACTTGTTAATAGGTAAAATAAAAGTAATATTAAACATTATAAAGGTTCTAAAATAAGTAAAGAATCAACATAATTATATTATTCTGGAATAAAGATATACATGTGACAAGTCAGACATAAGGTAAGTGATTTCATCTCAATTTGCATTCCATTGAGGTTTATTTATTAATCTTCACCAATTAACTTGTATGTGGTGCACATACTACCCCTTTTTCATTAAATATCATGATTCAATCATACTTCTAAGTATTTTAAGTTTCAATTTAATGTATCCAAGGGGTTATGATAAGATAATTACCAAGTGGTAAAAGTTATCTATTAAATCTCACCTTCTTTTGTGATTGTTAACTTTATCTTGAAATAAAACTGGTGGAAATAGTGGCTTTAATGTCTAATAAATGACATCGATTTTTATTCAACTGATGAAAATATTATTTGAGGGAGGTTTTCAGAATCGTTTTTAATAAATAATGATGTGGAAAAAAATTTATATATGTTTTTTTGTGTCAGTTTTACTAAAAACCGATGTCAAAAACCGCTGAAGAATCTCTTTATGGCATCGGTTTTTTTTAAAAAAAAATTAAATCCATAAATCAAAAAAAACATCAGTTTTTACAATAAATAATGCCAAGTTGTTTTTCCTTGGACTCTTTGGCATTAGTATTGGAACAACCAATGTCAAAAATGTTTTAAAATTATTCAATATTGGGAAACCCTCATTTTTGGATCAATGAAACCTATCTCTCGACTCGCGATGAATCCAAAGGAAACCCGTTGATCCCCAATGAGAATTTTTGTTCCTATTCATTTATTTTCATGATATGAGGTCTCTATTATTCATACTCTACCATTTTTTAATCATCCACTGAATTATTATTTTCTCAGAAACCTATTTTTATCCAACATTCAATCGTGGTTTGATTTTATTTTTTTGTTCATCTCTATTGTTAGTTTTTACAATCATTTTTGTATAGATCTTATAGTTTTTATTCTTACAACACATTTAAGGGATAAAAGTTAAGATTAAGGATCCATTTACCTTATTGGAATCCAGATTTTTCAAGTTTTTTTAAAAAAATTATGATAAATTATTTATCGTTTAATTATATTTTTGAGTTGTTTGAATTATTAGTTTTTAGTTTATTATGATTTATAAATTTTATAATATTTTTTTTTATTTTGAAAAAAAAATAATTTTTTCAAATTATCAAATGGTCTGGATGATATTATGCAATTAATAATGATATATGGTGTCATCTTTCATTAATAAAATGTGAATCACATGTAAGGAATCCATATTTTTCACCTAATAAATTAATGAAATCTTAAAATCTTTTGAAACACACAACACAAAACTAATGTATAAACTTTGTAAAATGAACTAATAAGTGTTAGATGATTGAAAATAATTAAATTATAATATCAATAAAACACATGTATATAATATGAAAATAAAAAATTTACTATTTTTAAATGTGTTTCATATCTGATGTTTTTTATCTGATTATCAATAGTTTTTATTAAATTTGTTTCTGTTTACAATTTATTTGTTTATATATATAGATATTTATTTAAATGCTTATATGTTTTAATATATTCACCAAATATATTGTGATATCAGGTATTGAATGGATCATAAATGGATGAATTTATGAAGAACCAGTAGTGAATATGAAAAAATAAGTTGATCAATTCTTGGAATTTTCTAAATGAAATCTTTAAAACATTGATTTTTTATTTTTTTCATGGGTTAAGTTTTTGAATATAAGAGATTTAAACTCCATATTAATCAAGGATCATCTCATTTTTATGGTTTTATCCTTAATTATACACATTGGATCTATAATGGTGAATGAACTAAAAATTCAACAGCCAATGTTGATGAAAATATTTATAATGAGGTAGAGGATCATATTGAAGTATTAATTCATGATCTATGTGTTGAAACCATAGAAAAAATAGAGAATATTGAATGATAGTATAGAGATTCTAATAAATAATTATTCCATAGTTATAGTAATTATAAAGTTTTACCAATAGTTTTGAGATTAGTTAACTTGAAAGAAAGAAATGGGTGGAGTGGTAAGATTTTCTCCAACTTACTTGAGATTTTAAAAGAGCTAATTCTTGAAGGAAACAGGCTTCCGGATTCCAATTATGAGGTGAAGAAAATATTATACCCAATAGGATTGTGGTATAAAAAGATAAATTCTTTCCCCAATGATTATGTGTTATATAGGAAAGAATATAAATATTTATCAAGTTGTCATACATGTGGGACATCACGCTATAAGATGGATGAAAATGTCAACTTAGATTAATTCTCAGCTACTAACATCTAACCTCATGAAAAATTGATTGTTTACTTTCTAATGAAATAAAACAATAATTATTTCATACAATTATAATAATTCAACTATGATTCATTATTGGGTACTATAATCACAACTCCTACTAAAGAAATTTGGTACCTTGCAATAATTCATCATTTGAAGCATCTATTTAAAAATTCAACTGATGAAAAAAGGTTAAGATTGCATTCAGATAAGCACATCTCTGATGGTAAATTACATCACCCTACTAATTCACCACAATGGAAGAGATTTGGTAAACACTTTCAATATTTTTGAAGTGAAGTTAGAAATTTCACAATGAGATTATATACTGATAGAATGAATCCATATCAGAGTCTAAGTAGCCAACATATTTCATGGCCTGTTTTTTTGGTAGTTAACAACTTTTCTCCACATCTATGTAAGAAGAAAAAATATGTTATGATTATATTTATGATTTATTTACCAAAATAGTTGGGAAATAATATTGATGTGTGTATTTCAGTATTTATTGATGATTTGAAACTACTATGTAATACAAGTGTAAATTTTTTTGATGCAAACAAGAAAGATTATTTTCTTTTGCGAGCATGATAATGTTCACTATAAACAAATTACTTCTAATAGAAAATTATCTGGATACAGTGTTAAGGGACATAAATCATGTCCAATTTGTGAAGAAGATACTTTATATTTTCAATTACATAATGGAATAATTAGAGTGTACATGAGACATCGAACATTTTTTCCAATTGATCATCATTATCATATATTGAAAAATCATTCAACTGTTTATAGGAATATAAACTTTCCCCTCAATTATTTTCAGTTGAAGAATATTACGAAAAGATGAAAAATATTGACTTAACATTTGGAAGGAAAATAAGTTCTGGTCATCAAAAAAATATCTAGAAGAGACAGTCTATATTTTTTGAACTACCTTATTATAGATATTTAGAGGTAAACCATAAAATCTATGTTATTCATGTTTATAAAAACATATGTGACCATTTTATTGGAACTTTTTTAGAAATAAAGGGAAATCAAACAGATGTATTGAATGCTAGATTAGACTTGATATTAATGGAAATATGTTTGTAGTTAGCTCCCACTATAAAAGAAAACAGAACATATTTCTCGTTGTCTTGTAAGACAATAATCATAATTAAGATGATGAATTTTTGTCAGTGTCTTCATTTTATTAAATCCCCAAATGGTTATTCTTAAAATTTGAAGCATTTGGTTTCATTTAAGGCTTTTAAATTAATAGGTATTAAATCTCATGATTATCATGTATTGATGCAACAACTTCTAATAGTTGCACTATGTGGTATATTTCCGACAGTTGTCAAAAAGACTATCATGAGGTTATGTAACTTTTTCAGATCCATTTTTAGAAAAGTCATTGATCCAAATTTGTTATATGTTTTGGAGAATGAATCATATATTATTCTTTTTCAACAATAAATATATTTCCCATCTATTTTTTTTGATATAATGGTTCATCTAGTGATTCATTTATTGCATGGGATAAGAATATATGGGCCTGTTTATTTACAAGGATGTATCCTTTTGAAAGATATATGAAAATTTTGAAGGGATATATTAAAAATCCTTATCGACCAGAGGCCTCCATTGTTCGGAAATATGTATCAGAAGAGGTTATTGAGTTATTTACTGATTATTTGTATGGAGTGGAGCATATTGGTCTCCCTATATCTAGATATATGACAATTAATAGTGAAGGTAGAGGGATTCGAGGCTTAAAGGTAAATATCATTCCATGAGATGAAGTGATACAAACACATTTACACATTTTGAACAACACAGATGAGGTTAAATCATATATATCATGAAATATTGTAGAATTAAATTTATGATATAAGAAAATAAATGAAAATTGGTTGATGATTGAGTATAAAAAATACATTTCTTTCATGTTTTAAAGATAAAGTCATCACAAATATATCTACATCAGAAACATTGAAATGGTTGGGAGGGGGTCATATCTAAATGAGATCACTTGGTATATTTTTGATATTATTGGTTACAAATTTTACACAAATAATCTAGATGACATGAGTACCATTCAAAATACTGGTGTAATGGTCGCCGCTGAAGCATGGCATTTTTTGGGTGAAAAAGATAAAAAAACCTAATTTTTTCTTCAACGCCATATTTTAGAGTTCTTGAAGACATATGAAAATTTGATTATATTATATTTTGAGTTACCGTGTTTAAGTGTAATTGGGTTTCAAGTAATATTGGTGTTAAAAGTGATGAATATGGGTTTAAAATGGTTGATTTAAAAATATTTAGTTTCATTAAGGAACCATTTATCATGGCCACACATGAATAGAAAATATTTTATGTCATCAATCTATGGAATGACCATTGGTCCATAGTTTTGGAAGGGAAAATAATACATTTGGATAATGAGGATGATGATAATGTTATTCATTTATATGAGTCTTCTTCGTCTATTACATAATTTATGGATAACAATGACTATAACGCTGAAATAGTTCTTACAATATGAAATGATCATGTTGAAGGGATATTGAAAAATACTAAATTACTCTACTAATTAATATGGTAATTATTTACTTTATATTTATTTTGTGAAATTGAAATGTTTAAAAACTATATTATTTAATAACTATTGGATATTTAATTATATATATTTGGTTATTTATTTGATTTTTTTGTGTTAAATTTTGATATTCCATAGTTATGGTTAAACATTTTTTCAATGAAAAACATGATGTACATTATTATATTTTGGTTTAATTTACGTATATGAGAACACATTTTCAAACATTGATATTTCAATTTTTAAATGTTTATGTCTTTTTAGTAGTAATTTTTATATTTAATAATTCACCTTACATATTTTTTTGGTCAAGAATCATAACATTATTTTCTAAAAAATATACACATGTGGGGAACTTTTTTTACTTACATGTTTCTATTTTCATGTTTTTTATTTATTGACTTGTCTGATAATATTCAGGTACACAAACATTTACTTATATTTTCATATTACTATGATAGAGATAGATATAGAGACAGATAAAGATCTACCAAGGTAATTTTATTTTTTAATATTATTAAATATCTAATTATATAATTAGATAATGAAGGATAAATTTTAATTTAAAAAATAATAATTGCATGCCTACTGATGAGACTTCATCCGGGGAGTCTACTGCATTTCATATTCGGAAATCGAATCCTCTACTTGGTAAACATGGCCTTACACATTAACCAAAACTATAACATTCTCTTGTATAGGAGCAATTACATAATCCTTTTAATTGTAATAATAATTAAACTGGACCAAATGCAATGAAATCTATTAGCAATATCAGCATGCAGAACTATTAAAGGATAAGTATTTTATATCTTGATTGGAAGGATGTCAACAATATAGTGATAGTTCATCTTTGGGAGGCCATGGAGGTAAAATATAACAATTGATTTATTTTATCTCATTTTTAAAATATGATATATTTTAAATTAATAATATTCATGTTATGAAATAGCATATGACATTCAATTTTGAAGAAATAAAAGTAGTTAAGAAATGATGCCTTATATTAGCAATGGTTCGATGGAGTGATTTCAAAATGAAATTGACAAAAAAATTGTGTGTTTGGAAACATAAAAAATGAAATCCCATTCCTCAAGTATCTATTTTTAAATGAAGATACATGGAAGAAATTTTTGTCCACCCAATATGATGAAACATTTCAGGAATGATAATTATATTTTATTGTAATGTAAAATTTATTATATATGTACTAATTAATTATTAGTTTACATTTTATATAATAGTAATATATGAAATCCCATCAAGAGATTCAGTTTCAGAATGTTTACCCACATAATTTATCATGGGGAGGGTATCATTTATTGGAGAAAAATGATTGAGGAAAAGTTTGAATCACTAAGAGCTCACTCCCCCAGTGGTTCTAATGAGGTATAATTTGGTCGTCCATCTCCACCCACCCACCATGAGAAATGGAAAAGAGTGAGAATGAGAAAAATGACACATATCTTACAAAAAAATCTAAGAAATCGGCTGAAATAATTGTAAGTAAATGATTTTTATTATTAATGAATTCTTGTAATTTATAAATTAACAATAGTAATAGGCCATTTTCATTTCTCATTTCAGAATTAACTTTGGGAGAAATCAACACGGGGAACTTTTATCCCTAAGGGTAGAATGGACATCCTAGCCACTATATTAGGAAATCCATAACACCCCATCCGCATAAGAGGATATGAGGTAGGTCTAAGAATTCAAAAATATTTTGGTCATCAAAGTAAATAATCAAGAGGCCTAGAAATTGAATCCTTAAAAGATCAACTGAATGATATGAAACATTACATGGGTGATCAAATTCAAGAAGCTATGTATCAGGCTATGATATAACAAATGAAGATACTGTCATAGTTTTCGTATCCTTTTCATTCTTCCTACTTAGATCCTCCACCTCCTCACTCGAACGCAACCTTATACTGTGAGTTTTATGTAGGAGATCTTGATGTACATATTGTAGAGTTTGGTGTCATGAATTTTTTGGGAGATTATGTACATCACCAGACAATTTAGATAAATCATATTAGAGTATATATACAAGATATTATTGATCCTTCTACTCTACTACCATTCCCTACCGTGGAGATTACCATAGTTGGGGATTGTATGGGTCATTTTTTACTTTGGATATCTATCATTCTTCGTCATATTTCATACAAGGTATATGTTTTTTAAATATTAATTACATCTGATGGAAAATTAATTATAATGTTTTCTGAAATTTAACTTATATAGGATTATCTGAAATCCAAATAAATGGGATAAAGGAAACAAATTGTTAAATTACAAAAAATTGTAGATACATCTGATATTTCTGATGGGACAAAAATATTATTAGATGCTTCATCTTCCTTGGCTAATATATAAGAGTTTTTGATGTCATATTTTATATATAGAAGATATTATCCATTGAGAATATTCCGTAAATATAAAATGGATCTAATTTATTTTAAAGAGATCATTGTGAATGTGTTGTAGTTCTTTTCTATGTAAGTATATTGACCGTTCAATTTTAATTTTTTTAATTAAATATGATTTAAATTGACTAACTATATTACTATTTTAGTTTCTTATCTACACACGATACTTGATCAAAATGAAAGCACAAGTGTTTATGGTTTCATAGATCCATAATATATTTCAACGGATGTGCAATATATATCAACTGCAAATAGAGTGGCACATATTTGTGAGAGTTTATCAATGATAAATATTGGGTTTTGGTTTATGAAATTTCTTGATGGGTAAGAGTAGAAACATAATTATGAACTAATGTTCATTATAATTTCATTATAAGTGAATTTTTTGTATTGTAGGGGCATTGGATATTAGGCATATTTTTTCCAATTGAAAACAAATTATATTGGTTTTTCTCTCTATTAGGTGGTGTTTATAGAGAATTTTCCACCTTGTTATATAAGTATGTTTTTTGTTTTTTGTATTCTCATTATTTTAAATTTTCATTGTTGATACATGTATTATTAGTTTATATGTATGGAAATGAAGGTCATCAGAAAAAATTAACAAATATCACTTGTCAATATAGAATCTAAATGCTATAAAAATGCTAAAGTAAAGGTAATTATTTTTTATATTATATATTATTTGGATTTTTAGATATATATATTCATATATATTTGTTTCTATTATCAATTTACTATTTTATTAATTGTAGTGTCACCAAAAAGAAGGATATGTCGAATGTGGTTATTGTATTTGATAATTTATTTATGAGATAATCACAACTGGGGTAACAACTAATTATGATGAGGTTACTCATATTAATTATTTTATATTTTATGTCATAGTATTCTGTTTTTTAATATTATAGAATTCAAAATCATTGTAGTTGTTCAATTATATTGATTCATACATGCAACAAGATCTTAACCATCTTCAATCTTAGTTTGTGAACTACTTGTTTAGTATAATTAGGATTTAAGGTATGTATATTCTTATGTTTTTTATTACTATTAAATTTTCCTAATAAAATATGTTCAAAAAACATATAATTCTTTTGTTATAATATGTGTTTAAACATAATGATATAAAATTAATTCTTCAACAATAACCAACAATCAATATGTTGTAAATTTCAGGTGTGTATTTTCAAATTATACATTAAAATAAAGATGCATAGATAATTTTTTGATTAACTAGATAAAACTATCTACTTTTTGTAGTTTTTTAGTCAATGTTACATGATGTTTGATTTATGTATACTAGTTTTTTATTACAAGGATTTTGATTATTATAGAGATGTAATATTCAAATATTTCTTCAAAAAATTAACTTTCAGCGTCGGTTCTTATAGAAACCAACTCCAAATAATTAAAACAAAATAAAATGGTTTTTGGCATTGGTTTCATATAAAAACCAACACCAAAAAGCAAACAAAAAATTAATAACACCGTCATTTTTTACATCTGTTTTTTTTAAAAACCAACACCAAAAACCTTATTTTTTACATCACCTATATAGACGTTTGTTAAAAACTGATGTTAAGTTGTCTTTTTCTCACTTCTGAAATCACTTACATATGATATTTTTTTATGGTAATTTACATTTCTATTAAATATTTATAAACTTTTGTGATGTATATTATCATTTCTTACAGCATATTCCATTTTTAGATATGGTTTTTACATTCATAGTTATTTGATTAATTGGGGAAAATTTTGATAAATATCTCTTCTTTACTCAATATGCATATTTGATAAGGCACATTGTCTATAGATTAAATATATTACTAAACATATGATGAATTATTTGGAAATGAAATAAATGGGTTGAGGACCAGTTAATGCAAGCCCCTTGATTCATTGGTATTCTCATGAGATGAAATCAGTTTGGACAAACACCATGTGTTTGAAACTAGTATGTTTTAAACTATCTTGTGAAAGGTATTAATAGTAATGATAGGATTGTACCAAAAAATGGTTTTTACCCACTATGTTTTAAACCATATTATTAAAGGTCTTGGTATTAAAGGTTTCATGTACCTAAGAAACATGGAATCCAATATTTAAGAATTTCCTACATTCAAAATTAAGTTATTATTATCCATGATATTTTCACTATGATAAAATCTATGGATATATTTCATTGTCACTTTATATATTAAATGGAATGTGTTATTAGTTATTTAACATTCCATATTTATTGTGTTCATTGATTCATTATTTAATCTATTTTACTTAACCCTTACTGATCATTTGATCTCTTTTTTATTTTGTTTCATTTCTCGAGTAATCCAAGAAGTGTACTAATAATGATATACAAGGATATGCAAATATGGAATAGATTTATTCTTGAAAAAAGATTATATTTTAATTTGTTGTTCAAGTGTAATGTAATACTAAAGAATGTATCTAGTTTATCAATAATATTAAACTAATCGGTCCTTCTGGATGCCCTTCCTTGTATTGTATACCAATGTAATGGTAGCAGGCACAGACATTGGGCTTACTAGGGTTAGGTCACAACAATTGGTATCAGAGGAAGTTTAGTAGAAACCTTGGGAACTGGATTTAGGAAAACATAGAGTATGGCACATAAGCCTATGATATACATTTAGGATATGTATATAATAACATCCAAAAGAACCCATGTTTATGATTATGAGTTTAGTTTTTCATAAATTATTCAATTTATGATAATTATTTCACTAGTTTTCGGATTAAATATTGTGTTATATATTGTTATTATATAATATATTATATTCCATTATTTATAAATAGATCATATAAGGAATAATGGTATCAATACTAATGGATAATATAGAAATTGACCTTCAAAGAAAACCAATACTACTGGTATTAGAATAGAGAAAATTATGGCTATTTTAGGGAAGATTAACTAGGTTATGATAAATAACCTTTACCAAATGGAGAAAACTATTCCATAACGAGATTATCTTATGTTAGATCACTTTATGTGATAGAATCCACCATTATTTAGTGGTACTACTGACCTGATTATAGCTGAGTAATGGATTAAGTCTCTAGATAACATATTTATGGCCTTGGGTGTGGTAAAAAGGAAAAGGTTACACTCATAAAGTATTTCCTCAAATTCTATGTTGATCAATGGTGGTTGTTGATCAATAATAATAAGGAGGAAGTCGAAATAAAACTCATGGAATGAAAATCATTTAAGGATTAATTCTTCAACAAATATTTCCCTTATGAAAAATAAAATGAGATGAAGAGGAAGTTACTTAGCTTAAAGAAAAAGGATGAATAAAATTTTAAGGAGAAATAATCTACATTTACAAGGTTTTATAGGTATTCTATGGATTAAATATATAAGAAAAAGTGAAATATTGACCATTTATTTTAAGGGATTAAACCAAGTTTTCAAAGAGCATTGATTTATTAGAAAAATTCATCATATGATGAATTAGTTTTATGTTCTATCAAGACAGATAAATAATTATTTATGAATTATGGCATCGAATAGAAGATAGATAAGAAGGGGATTGTAGTCCCAAAAAATAAATGAGAAAAATAGGAGAATGGAGGGTTTTCTACATGTGATAATTGTATAATTAAACACCACAATACATTCATAAAGGAAGTTTGGAGAAAGATTCCACCAAGTTATTGATTTTAAGGGAAATAAATAAAATTACAATTTGCAATGCTTCCATAATAAGGAGATTGGGAACCACGCAAATGAATTCCCCAAACATCAAGGAAATATTAATTAGAGGAATCCAAGGGATCAAGTTCAATATTATCTTATTGATGTAGCCTAAGTGAAATGATTAATAGGAAATATATTTGGCTCCTTAAGTAATGTTGTAAAAGTATTTTATCATTTATTTATTTGTTATATAAATTATAAAATATATAAGTATTTAACTATAGTACAATTTCTTACAGGATTTGAATGAATTTATTTAATGGTACTAAGAAAAGTGATTTAGTAACAAGTTTGAATTTTCGAAAAACACATGGTTAAAGGAAAGATAAGCCTTAATATGTTCCTGATATTGACAAAAAAAATTGGATAGAATGATTATTGATATGGATAATGTAAATTAGATATTACTAACTACCTTATAAATGATTAATGATTTATTAACAATGTGGATCATGCTATCATTGATGGAGTTAATAATATTTTTGGATTTAAGGAATATATCCAATAATCAATCTTCTAATAAAAGGATAAAGAATCATTAATGTTTTCTATGATGTTCAGACCCAGATTCCACTTAACCCATGCCCTGAGCTCGGTTGGCCACATCACCCTTGGTGTTTCTCCCTATAACTTATGAGCTTCCTACTAGAAATGTGGGTGTATAGGTAGTAAATTAGGGATATTATACCCCCATGTTAGTTATATATGTAGTATAATGATGTTAAGGGCCTAAGTAGGGAATGGAAACCCAAGAACCCCTTACATTAGTTAGGGATTACTACCGCATGAGTAAAGCTTATTAGCTCATAGACTGGGGTTGGATGCATGTGTGTTACGTCCTATTCCATCCCAGAAATATACATATACATATATATTGTGATATGATTTGACATACCAGATATAAGATGAAGCAGGTAAACCTTCTATGAATCCATTAGGAAACTGATTTGTACGTTATTTATTCAACACTGCTTTACTTTCCTGCTTATTACAACATACTAAATAGTTATGAGCACCAACTAGGATTATACATAGACACCATTGGTGGTGTCCTACTGATATTTTTATCTCACACCCTACTTGGGCCACCCTTGGAACCTGATAAGATTATGTTTTTGTAGATAATAAAAAAGGTAAAGGCCCTTATACAAGTTTTTGACTTGTACTACATAGTTGAAGCTTAGGAGAACATGATCGGGCTTATGCTCGAGATGCTCGTGGAGTTGTTTTTTTCCTTTCATATCATTTTGGAATATAGTATTGAATACTTGTATCTACTTTTTGATTTCTATATTATCATTATACCATGAATCCATATATGTATCAGACACTGCCTATGAGGATTTTGGGTTATTATACTCAATTATTCAATTTACCACTGTTATCTGTTTGCATTTTCTCTTTTTATGGAATCTATTTGTTTTATTACGCTTCTGATACTATTTACTATTTTTTATATCCACTGTGTTACTCTGTAATGGGGGTATTGTCTCCTCGTTTTATTACCTATAATACCCTATTACTAGTTGGTATCCCCTAGCTTATGGGGAGAGGCGCCATGGATCATGTGTCCAACCGAGATCAGGGCACGGGTTAAGTTGCATCTGTGTTCGGGATGTCACTAAGTTGTATTAGAGGAAAATTTCATTTATTGAATTATAATTTTGGGATGATATAATAGATATTGGGAATGGTTATATAATTAAACATAAGTTGTGATTGAGAATTTTGAACCCATGTACAAGGTAATAACCATCTTTCCTTAATTATGATTGTTATTTATTCTACTATTTACTATTTATATGATTTCACTATTGGGTGATACACAAGACCTGTGATGATAATGATGTTGAGGTCATTGAAATTCTAATTTCTTTACTATTTCTAGATGATATGAGGGGTCTACATTAGATCATTCATCATGTTGTGAAGAGTATGAATAGGCCATTCATTTTTACCATTTCATGTTTTATTTATAGTGATAATTACCTGTTTCATATTTATTATGCCTTGTCATATATATATACAATTGTGCTTCCACTTCTTATAGGATTTGGATAATAATATGGTGTGATTTTAGGGGTGACATTCTTTGATTTATAAGGTGTATGGGCCCTTATGGATTAGAAAATGCAATTTGAACTAGCTCAAGCATTTAAAAGATATATAATTACATAAATAAGATACTTAAATTGGAATTACATCCATGTGAGATCCATATTTGGTTCATAAGGTGTATGGGCCCTTGTATACCGAAAAATGGCATATCATTGGATACAACCAATTCGAATGCTTTAAATGTTTAAAAGATAACATTTTTAAATGGGAAATGATTTTCAACTTGAGAACAACCATATTTCACATTCCTAGAATAGAAAAATAACCTGAACCTAACCTTAGTAGTGGGAAGTGGATGTTTCTTCATTCTTATGGACTATTATGGTCATTTCTACTATCTAGGTCTTGATTATGAAGTTGGTAGAGAGGCATGTTTGGTTTATAGTAATGTTTTAGTACCTATCCAAGTTTCTTAAATTTAATCTTCTGAACCATTTGAATCCCTTCTAAGACATTCATTTGGAATTGTAGCATTATTCTACCATGACTTCCTTGAGTCGCACACCCTAAAGGTAGCAATGATTATGTTCCTCAGGTAATGATCCTTGATCTTCTAGTCATTCCTCTTATTGATCCACCTGTGGCTCCTCTTCTTATACCTTATATGGGCGCAAACACCCAGTTTCTAGAGTTTTTCCTTTATATGTTTTAGAAAAAACAAAGAGGAGTTTGACCTGCCAAAGTATGGTAGAGTTAACTCGTGAGTTTCAATAGTATTATCCTCCTACTTTCTCAAGGGATGAAATACCACTTTTTGTGGAGTCTTAATTTGAGGTGATCTGGTCTATATTCAGGCATTTGGATACACCTCTAGAGTGGAGGGTTAAGTTAGCTTCTTATATGATTCAGGATTCTTTGAAGATGTGGTGGGATGTCATCAGCTAAGTAGGATTGCATAGGGACATGGTATAGGATGATTGTCAACCCATATTCTATGACTACTTATTTACCTAGACTATGAGGGTTGAAAGATAAAAATAATTCATAAATTTGTATTAGAATAATATTTCAGTTATAGAATAATCAATCCATTTTTCAGAGCTATAATATTTCACTCTTTCTCTAGCTGCTAATGATGTGGTGACAATTAGGAAATTCCAAGGTGGGATGGGTTAAACCATTTGATCATAGGTAAACATCTTCAGGTTGAAAACCTTTACTGAAATCATCAAGGAATCTCTAATTATAGAATAAAATCTAATAGATGTGGATGGTACAATACAGGGTAGTTTAGAACCTAAGGATTCCAGTGGATCTTCTTCTGGGTGAAAATGACACTTCAAAGAGTCTAACGGTAGTAGTAGTGGTCTAGCTCCTTTCATGATTATTCCTTTTATTTATCACTAGTACAAAGTGCCAGGGAATGTTAGGAAGTAGTGTCCAAGTAATCTGGTTGATTCTAGAGGCTATGCTAGGATGGGTCCTCTCCACTATTTCTATAAGAATTTCCCTTCAGTTCCAAGCGAGTGGGGATCTTCACCTACTCCTCGATCAGGAGAGGGGTCAGCAGGATCATGATAATCATGTATTTATAATACCACCATTCGATCAGGTCAAGGTGGCAGTCGAGGTAGAGGAAACCTGGCAATTGGTTCCTAGCGCCAGTAGGAGGGCCTACTCAGGCTAGTCAGGAAGTGACTCAAGGTCACGGTACATTCTAACCTACACCACATTATCAGAGCACCATACCTTCTACTTTATGAGGTACCATTCTAGTTACCTCCACTTTAGTGTCAAATTTGTTTGATACAGGCACATATCACTCTTTTATATCTGATACGATCACTAAATTTTTGGGCCTCACCATAGAGTAATAACATTTCATAATGATGCTAGATATTACTTTATATATCTATTTAGAGGGAATTCACCATTGTCATAATTTTCCCCTTGAGTGAGGTGGTTACCTATTCATATAGATCCTATATGTTCTTGACATGACATGTTTTTCTGTAATCATTGGGATGGACTGGATAGTTCCTTATAGAGCCTATATTTATTGATATTCTTGAAGGGTGATGTTTACATCACTAAAGAGCATGATGCACATACATAATGGAGAATGATATGTCAATGCCACTCAAGTAGGACAAAAGAAAAAGAGGTTGGGTAGTGTTATATCATAGTTCACCAGTCTTTATCTTGATGACTAGGGGTTACAACCCGCTATCTTTCCTCCTATAGTGGAGCATTTAAAAGGCATTTTTCCTGATGATTTCTATAGACTGTATTTGGTGTGAGAGGTAGATTACACCATTGAACTAGTCTTATGAGCTACACTTGTGACCATTCCTCAATATCAGATGGAACCTAATTATCTTATAGAACTCAAGAATCAGTTGGAGGATCTACAAGAGAAAGTCTTTATAAGACAACGTACTTCTCCTTGGGGTTCTTCAGTCCTCTTGTACAAGAATAAAGATGGTACCCTTAGGATTTGTGTGGATTATCATCGATTGAATCAGCTGACTATCAAGAACCGGTATCAATTTCCTAGAATATACGACTTATTTGATCAGTTACAAGGAGTGAATGTGTTTTCAAATCTAGATATGAGATATAGATATCATAAAGTGTGTTTTAGGGCTACATACATACCTCTCATAGCTTTCAGAAGCAAGTACGATCTATACGAGTACCTAGTTATGTCGTTCAGACTCACGAATGCACCTTCAGTCTTCATGGTTCTTATGAACTCGGTCTTCTGGCTATTTTTTGATTCATTTGAGGCAGTATTTGTTGAAAATATATTGGTGTATTCAATATCCAAACACGACCATGAAACCCATATTTAGATCATGTGATAAAGAATCATCTCTATGCTAGGATCAGTAAATGCCACTTCTAAATAGATAGAGTCAACTTCCTAGGTCATATAATCTCAGATTCAGAAGTTTCATTTTACCCAAAGAAAGTGATATCTATAGTTTCTTGGGAGCATCCCAAGAAAATCGTTGATATTTAGAGTTTTTGGGGATTTCTGGATACTATAGACACTTTATCTAGGATTTCTCACACATTGTAGTGTCACTTATAGGTTTGATAAAGATGGTTGTGAAATTTTAATGGTCTAAAGATTGTGAATTATCCTATAAGGAGCTAAAGGTAAGATTGAATTCAGCACCGATATTGATTCTACTGGAGCCATGCTGGGCCTATACATTCTATTTTGATACATTTGGTGTCAGTCTTGGAGCTATTATGATGTACGATCAGTGAGTTTTTTCCTATGGTTCCCATTAGTTCAGGCCACACAAGAAAAAATATATGATGCATGACCACGAGCTCGCTACTATTTTCCATGCCTTATGTTATTGGAAACACTATCTTTTGGGAGAGAATTTTGTGGTATTCACATACCACTAAATATTCAAGTACATCTTCACTCATATGTATCTAAATCTTAAATATTATAGGTGGGTCATGTACCTAGAATCATTTGATTTCAATATTTCCTACACTCCAAGGAAAGAGAAATATGTAGCTGATGCTCTGAGTCAGAAGACTCAGACATAGAAAGTTCAGGAATCTAGCAATGAATAAAATCTTATGGCCTTATACTCATAGATTCACATTGAGGATTAAGAGGACTGTGGCCAGACTATTATCTCATCCTTATTGGTGACATATAATCTTCTAGAATGAGTAATTTTGAGACAGTTATGCGATCTTGAAGGACTTTTCTAGTAGAAAAGTGTCTCAAATAATGATACACTACCACAAAACAGGGCAAGGGAAGCGCTGCCCTTTATCAGCGCTAAACAGAAAGCGCTGATAAAGGGGTTTTCCTTTATCAGCACTAGTTAAAAGCATTGATAAATATACCCTTTATCATGGCTAAAAAAAGCACTAATAAAGGGTACACCTTTATCAGTGCTTTTTTTAGCGCTGGTAAATGTTTTTTTTTTAATTTATATAAAATTATAATATTTATAATCGAAAATAATGTTTTTTGTATAGATTGAGAATTATATACAAATATTTATAAATATATACTCTTTATTGTTATAATTATTAATAAATAGATATATATTTATATTATATGCCATTTTAAATAAATATATAAGAATATAAATAAATTATTAAATAAAAATTGTTAGAACATTTATCAACCCTCGTTAAAAGTGATGATAAAGGTTATTGCATTTTTTATTTAATAACCCTAAAAGGCCCTCCTCTCACGCACGCGGTCAAGATTTCGCTGAAGCTGAACTAGGCCCCTCTTCCATTGTGACCTCTCCTTCTCCTCCTCCTCCTCCTCCTCTTCCTCTGCTGTCACTACTAGTTTTTCCTCCGCTGCTGCTACCTCCGCCGCCACTACCTCTACCGCCAATGCCTCCTCCGCGATGCCTCTGTCGTAGCTTCTACATCTCCAAGGTCCATTTGTTTTGATTGTACCTCAAGCACCTTTCTTATAGGAATTCCTAGTAAATATGGTAAAATATTGTTATTTTCTAGTTTGAAATATTATTGTTGACATGTTTACTAAAAACTAGGTATTTACCTTAGATGTAATTATTTCAAATTTCTCATTCTCCATTGGAAATAGGCCTATCTACATGTATCATGGTTAGAATGTAGGATCACATGACATGTTCTTACATGTTTATAAATGATTTTTGAAGGGAGTTTCGTCTATTTAAAGTGTCATCAATAACTTATATATTGTTTTTCAATGTAAATGTTTGGTGGAATTGTTATCAATTGAATTATAATGGTATTTCAATTCAATCCTAGTTTATAATGATCCATAGTGTTGTATGTATAGGCTCTTTATGAAATGGATGCATAGACATACCTAGTGTGTCGACAAAGGCATTTCATGCTTGAAGTGTTCCAAAAATGGTCATAAGTTTTCATATGGATAAGGATTTTGGTTGAAGAATAGCACCACAATGAATCAAGAGAGGGTGAATTGAGGTCATGAATTTTTTATCACAAAAAGCACCCTTTATTTAGTCAATATAGTTTTTAATCCATTGTTTTCACCAGTAAAATAAAAAAAGGAAAATATAATGTGAAAGATATCACACATAATTTTTTAGTGGGTTCTTGGGGTTGTGGGATGTGGTAAAAGGTGTACTTGGTTTTAGATTATTTTATTCTCATGGGTTTCTGTTATTTTATGTTTTTTTTCTAGTTGGAAATCTCCTCTGTTGTGCCTCTCCTCTGCCACGAATGCACCTATTCCATGTGTTGAATGATTCCTTCTCGGTGAGTTTTCTCCTATTACTCATTGGTTTCCTCTTGTTCACATGTTATTACTATTTGTTATTGATGGTTATAATGTGAAATGTATGGGCTAAATTCCACACTAAAAATCATGGTCGTTGGTGGTCCTTGTTTGCACACTAAATGAATTGCATGTTGGTTGGTTCATGTTGAACATTTGAATATAAAAATTGGTAATTTATGTATACTTGACTTATTAATGAATGCCCCAAGTTGATAAAACTTTTTTGATAACCCCTGAATTAACAAACAAAATTGAATAAGGTATGCTTTATAAAATCTGAAATTGTTATTGTTTTGTTTGTATGGGGTTGCAATTGTGAGCACGATTGTGTTTTTGTATGGTTTTGCAGTTGTTGGCATGATTGATATTCCATTTGTTTTCCATGTTGTAGTTCTTCCACCATTGAATATCAATCCAAAATTTACCCATTTCAATGGCACCACCACTTTTTTACTGGTGCAATTCCACCGAATCCTAGAAATCAACTTCTAGAGGACTCTATGAGACACTTTATGGTGTAAAGATACTGTTTTTAGATTCTATATATTTTTAAAATACATGGTATATATTCTTGTTAAATGGAACATGATTTACCATACATGGATTTCATATAGATTTTAATGCCACACAAAATTTATCTCCAAAATTTACACCACATGACTCATCTTCTGACTCAAACTTGGAATAAGATTCATTTTAAATGTTACATGTCATATGAACCTCGGTCACACACAATGTATCTCCAAGAAATATACTTCATCATGAAACCATGTACATGCCATGAAATAATGGTAGAACCACATGATATGTGTTTTACTTCACTCACACCATGTATAGATACCATAGAAACTTGATGTGTGTAGACTATACACCCCTAGTGGTCATGTAAGGACTACACACTCTGTATTCCACAAAAATGTGATGCATAGCTGGTGAGGTGACTCAGTATGTATCTAACGTACATGCCTTTATCTCAAGTTGTTTTATATGTCATGTATTTTTAAAGGCATCAAATAGTCTTTGTAAGAATAAATTGGAATTAATTTGATATATGTCATATTAAATAAGGTATCTTATCCATACACAATGTTCACCGTAATATACACACCATGTATATAAATTTCACATGAGTTTAGAAATGGTAGTATACAACCAACCTTGACTGAGAACCCTACACATTGTGTATCCATTGAACAAATTGTGTGCTATGTTATTTTCATTATTATTATTTATTTTTCACATAGATGATAGTACTTCATGTATGAGTATCCCATTATAAATATCTTCTCATGTAGATCACAATATTATGATTCCCTCAATCATTGGAAATTGTACACGATGTGGTTTCGATATTTTAATTATCTTCACTCTGCTTGAGAGTTGAAAAGTGAAAAGTGAGATGTTTGGAGAAAATATGGAGTATGGTAATCCCCCATGTTTCAGTGAAGATTCCTCCATGTATAGGTTTTAGGTACTCCATGGAGATATACAAAAGACAGGGCACATTCCCCTGTATATAAATAGAGTTCAAGTACTTCCACATGTTTTGGGGTAGTTTCTTCTATTTCATGTATGAGTAGGACATTATATCCTTATATTGTTTTTTATGGCATCCAAATGGTTATGTTTATAATCACACCTGTATAGAATTTATAACCACATGTGATGTGTTTATTTTTATATTTTATAGTTTGGAGATGAAATTTGTGGACATAGAGTTAGTGAGGTTAGAGTAACAGATAAATTATATCCTATGATGGTTCATTGTAGAAGAATTTGAACCATGATTTTTTTATAAAACCTAAACAATGCCACTTGATTAATTAAAACATAATATTAGGCATGTTTTAGATCGAACCCATAAAGACGATGAATATGAATAAAGAATGGATGAATGTCAATCGTTTGACAAAAGAGTATGAAGATGGTGTGAAAGATTTTATCAAGTTTATAGAAGATCATGCATGTGAACCTTCTCAAATCCTTTTTCCGTGTTTACGCTATTGTTATTCAAGACAAATTAGTCCAGAGGAGTTGGAATAACACCTGATCTATCACAGAATAGATCGACGTTATACATGTTGGAATAAACATGGGGAAAAACGAATGTAGGTAATAGCTCGGATAACACGGAATTTTATAGATCATATTATATGATTACAAGCGTGAAAAGTGAAGACGATCGTATGGAGGATGTGATTACAGATGTGAATGATCTTGGAGATCGTATGGAGGAAATGACAAGGACAATTGAAGATGAACTTCGTGATTGCCCAAAATTGTTTGAGAAGTTAAATATTTGTGAAAAAACATCATTGTATGCGGGTTGTACTAAATATACAACATTTTTAGCCGTACTAAAGTTGTATAATTTGAAAGTAGGTAATGGGTGGAGTGACGCCAGTTTTACGGAACTACTTTCTCTCCTAAATGACATGATCCCAGAAGATAATGAACTCCCAAGCTGAACATACGATGCCAAAAAAATGCTATGATCGATGGGTATGATCTCTAAAAGAATACATGCATTCCCAAATGACAATATATTGTTTCACAAGGACCACAAATCACTTAAATAATTCCCAAAGTATAGTGCTTCTCGATATAAAAAAGATGATTCTAGTCCTACAAAAGTTGTATGGTACTTTCCAATCATTACAAGGTTTAGGCACCTATAAGGAAGTGAGAAGACTGTAGAACAATTGACATGGCATGCAGATACAATAATTAAAGATGGGAAACTATGTTACCCGACAGACTCTCCTCAGTGGAATAGAATTGATCACGAGTATCCTGAATTTGGAAAGGAGCTGAGAAACCTTCGTCTGTCATTATCTATAGATGGGGTGAATCCTTTTGGTTTTCAAAGTAGTAGTCACAGTACATGGCTGGTTCTGTTTGAAAATTATAACTTACCACTGTATTTATGCATGAAATGAAAATACATCATGTTATCTATGCTTATATTAGGACCAAAAAAACCAGGTAATGATATTGATGTTTATTTAGATCCATTGATTGAGGATTTGAAAATATTGTGGGATTCAGGTGTTACGTTGTATAATGCTTACAAAAATGAAGATTTAAATTTGAAATCCATGTTGTACAATACAATAAATGACTTTCCTTCTTAGGGAAATTTTTCAGGATATAGAATTAAAGGAACTCAAGGGTGTCCTGTTTGCGAACAAGGTACACAGTCAATTAGGTTGTAACAATCATCAAAAACCATGTTTCTAGGACATCGTAGATTTCTACCCCCATGACATAAGTACCAATCTTGGAAGACATCATTTGATAGAAGTTCAGAAGAACTTACAACACCATCTCCACTAACAGGTGATCAATTGTTTGAGAAAGTAAAATATTTGGACATTATTTTTGGTAAACCGTTTTCAAAAAACCTTATGAAAACTGGTTAGAAAAAGGGATCAGTTTTTTTTGAATTAACATACTAGAATTTTCTATATGTCGGACATTTTATTGATGTTATTAATGTTGAAAAAAATGTATTTGATAGTGTCATCAACATGTTGCTAAATGCGCCTGGAAAAACAAAGGTGTAATTAAGGCTTGATTGGACCTGGTTGATATGGGAATACGAGACGAGTTGGCACCAGTGAAGGGTGAAAATGAACATTTCTTCTTCCTGCTACATACACTCTTTCCAGGTAGGATAGATATCTGTTTTGCATCTTGTTGAATGGCGTAAAGGTTCAAGAGGGGTATTCATCAAATATCAAGAACATCGTGTCAATGAGAGATTTAAAATTAAAGGGTCTGAAATCACATGACTGTCGTGATTTGATGCAAGATATAATTCATATAGCTTTACATTGTATTTTTCCCAAGAATTTCTGCCATAAATTAATGAAACTTTATTTCTTCTTCAAAGCTATATGTAGCAAAGTTATAGACCTGGTGAAATTTCCAACTATGGAAAGAGAAATTTTCATCATATTGTGTGAATTTAAAATGTTCTTCCCGAAGACATTTTTAGATATGATGGTTCATTTGGTGAGAGAGATTCAACTATGTGGTTTTGTACATTATAGATGGATGTACCCCATTGAACGGTATATGAATATTTTGAAAGGTTATGTCAAAAATCGAAGTCAGCCAGAGGGTTGTATTGTGGAGCAATATATTTTTGAGGAATCCGTTGGATTTTGTACCGAATACCTTCTTGGTGTGGAAAACGTTGGCCTACTAAAATCTCATCACACTGAGTGGATTGAGGGTGAAGGAATTTCTGGAAGAGAGTTTGTCACAATCAATATTACAGATCAAGAGAAGGCTCACCTTTACGTTTTTCATAACAGTTTCGAGGTTGACCCATATGTTTAAAACCACAAAGAAATTCTTAGTCATTTGAATCCTTCTAGGGCTGAAAAATGGATATCAGATACACATAATTGATAGTTTATAGGATGGCTTCAGGACCATATTTTTAAGCAGTTAGATGAAAATCCAGATTCAATTTCAGAACAACTTCGATGGCAAGCCGGAGGATCAAGTGTTTATGTATTATCTTACAATGCTTATGAATTTAATGGTTATACATTCTATACTAATGAACATGATGAAGACAGTAACATGCAGAATAGTGGGGTTACACTTATGGCTGAGGCAATGCATATTTCCAGTGCTAAGGAAAAAAATCCAATTTATGAGAATATTTCATACATTGGCATCATAAAATGAATATGGGAGTTAGATTATATGAAATTCAAAGTGCTTATTTTTTAATGCAAGTGGGTTGATAACAAGATTTCTGTTAAAATAGATGAATTAGGATTCGTGAAAGTTGATATCAGTAAGGAAAGGGAGAATGCAAAACCATTTATAAGGGCATCACAGGAAATACAAGTATTTTATGTTATAGACCCCAAAAACCAAAATTGGTCAATTGTTTTTTTATCAACCAAAACAACTGACGGGTAAGATGAAATCTCAATAGGGGATGAATCTTTTATAGGGACTTCACAATCATTTTGCAGCGGTCCCAATGTAGACAACATTTTGTATGTCAGAGGAGACCACAATGAAGGGATTTACATAGTCTATAGAGGAGTCAAATCTCATCAACCATTAAAGAAAGAGAGTACAATAATCAAGTTATTTTTTTATTGTAATATACATTGTGTTATGTTATGTTATTATCTATTCACTGCTACTTTTATGTAATATAAATTAAATGTTAATCCACTTTTGTAGATAATGACTTTTTCACCTGCTGATGTGCCCAATCCTAAGGCACAAAAGGCCTCTCAACCAGCTGGTGGTGGTCCTAGTGCAGAGCAACAATAGGTTTCTCAACCAGCTACCGGTGGTCCCAGTGCAGAGCAATAACAGGTTTCTCAATCTATTATTGCTGGTCTCAGTGTTGAGGTATATCAGGTTTCTCAACCTGTTTCTTCTATTCCCAATGCCGATACTAGCACTTATGAGGAGAATATTGATGATACTTCTAAGAAAATGCAAGGAAATGAAACCCTAAAAGTGCAAAAAAAACAAGAGCATCATAGTTTGATAGTGTTAGCCAAAATCCTTAAGGAAAAAAGAAAAAGGCATCAAATTTGAGGTGGGATGGAATAAGTGAGTCTAACATGTTAACCCCAACAGATCCATCTTTAGTAGCTACATTGGAATCATCACTCGGCAACGCGTGCCGATTGATGTACAGTCGTGGCACCATGTTGTCACTAGGCTTAAGACACTAATGTGGGAAGATATTATGGTAACTTTATGATATCATTTTTTTAAATTATTACAATAAAATAAAATACCAAAACATTGAATTACTCTTTATCATCCATTGAAGAGTGCATTTATAGTAGATGCATCGCACAAGGAATATGTATTAAGAGTTGCAGGAAGGATTCATAGAGGTTTCCGCACAATTTTAACAAAATATCATCTTAAAGATATTGAAGGGAAAATAAATCCGCACACACCTCCTCTTTATGAACACTTGATATCCCAAGGAGTGTGGGATGTGTTTAGAAACTGTCATGGGGAGTAGACATTTCAAGTACATTGTGCGGGGTAATACATTGTTTGACGTTGCTTGTATTCATCACTTTGATTGACAGTTTTTTATTTATGAAACAAAAACTGAGTGCTGAAAATAAAAAATGCACAACAGATTCAATGTGACCTTACCATAAAGCAAGGATGGGGTAGGCTTCACTTGATAAAAAATTGGTACATCTTTTAAATCTACCGTACTACTTGTATGTGACATAAAACAACACCATAACCATGTTTCTCTATTTATATACAGATTGATGAATCAAAATCGAAAACCATATCCTTCCCCCGCCATGTTCTATAGAAGGAGGCTCATGTAAATAAATAGGGGATACTAATAGATGAAAACACACAAAAAGTTTGGGAAACATGTGTAAGTATGACATAATATAAATTTAATTTTATTTAAATTTCTATTACATTAAAATGAATACTTATTTTTCTATATTTTTTATTTGACATAGTCACAGGAATCAATAAAACCCACACCAGATGAAGACATACTTTTAGCGGCCTTAAAGCAGCCAGAACAGTATATCCATGTTAGAGGTGTGGGTTTTGGGGTGACACCCCGAACATATTTTCAAAAAAAACAAGTGGATGGTCAAAATGAAAAAATGGAAAATATGCAAGAAAAATTATCTATTTTTCAAGAAGAATTACAATACCAGAGAGATATTATAGTAATTTTGATGGAGGAGAGGAAAAGAGAAGAAACAACTCAACACCCTGTGCGTAATAATCCCACCCTACACCCCACCAGCTTTGAGGCGAGCCATTCCACTAAAAAACCTGACTTAGCTGAGGTAATCAATGTTTTAACAATTGTTTCTATGAAATGTGATTCACAGAGACACTGATACCTTTTCTGTACTAATATTCTACAGGGTGAAAATGATTGTGATTTATATCTATCAACTCCCACCAATCGCCTTGTAGCAAGGGCTACGGTGTTCAATACGCAGAACGCCATGCTGCACAACAAACAACTTCCAACAGATCATTTCAGAGTGTCAATTAATGTAGCTAATGATCCAATTGCCAAGATACCTATTCCAAATTACGATGAATACATTCATACTGTTGAAAAAGTTTTTGTAACATTCATCGCATGGCCAACAATTATTATAAAAAAACACGTCGACAAGGAGTTATACATTTCCAATTTATTTTTCAAGCTGGACCTTTAACATTTAATGAAGAAAGGTCTGAACCCATGAATGTTATTACAGAATAACAAATAGAAGGTGGTGAAATGAAATATTAGATAAAAACTATCTCAAGGATCAACCAACCGATTGAAATGGTCTACTGAGAGCACCTTCACCCCACCTGTTCATTATCCATAGTTAATATCATTGCAGGCTCATGTGGATACAAAGTTGATAGACAGAAATGCTCACACAGTTGATTTTGAAAAAAAAAATATTTATGGAGAGGAAGCATCAGATTTCATTAGTGATGAAAATGTAAATGAAAGCCTCATGTATTAATGGTTAGGAACCTCAGTTATAAATGTATAAATGTGGTATGTTTTCATGATTTGATTTTACAAAAGTTGATATACTCTAATAATTTTGACTAAATAAATTTTATATTTTTCACAGGCGTATATATGAAAAACAATTGAAGAGATTTCCCCATGAACAAAAATTTTGGACTTGTTAGTCCTCACACAACCTCTTTAAAAGATGAAATAGATTCTGATAAAGAGGTTGAAATAATTTCATCCCTTCTCAAATCGTTTGAAAACAAAATTAAATATTACAAACTATTTTCAATACCAACGATGTAGGGGTAAAACTCTACAATTTAATCATATCAACTATATTTTTATTTCATTCTTTACTTATTCCTTTTTTGTATTTTTAGGTAGCATTGGATGCTAATTACAGTCAATTTGGATACTTTAAAGATTTATTTTCTAGATTCAATGCATGGATATCCAACAAACTAACCACGCATGATGGAATTTGATAATTTGTAATACACTATATCCAACATTTTAAAACTAAACATCTAGTTATATAATTTATGTTATATTTTAATGAGGATTCTGTTATGATAGGGTGGTGCATCAATATCATCTACTGCAAGGAATTAATCCAGGGCCTAAGTATAAGAACACCTACAAGATCTAAAACTAGAAAATTATCTTGGTATATATAATAACATTGCACTATCCAAACACATATCAAAACAAATTACTTATTTTTTTCGATGTTTCTGTAGTGTCCAAAACAAACAAATGAAAAGGACTGTGGTTATTGTGTTTGTAAATTTATGAAAGATATCTTATTTCACAAACAATCTAGCATCCCTAAAGAGGTATTTTCGAAAATAATCATGAGTTCATTTAAAATATTTATTAATCCTTTGTGTCTTTATATTTTTTAAGTACTACCTTGACTTTCACAAAAAATCATATTCACAAGATGATATAGATTTGTTTAGAGATGAATGGGCAGCATACCTGATGGAGGATTGTACACAAATAGGATGAAGGTGAATTCCTACAAATGTTATCCATCTATGATCATTTATATCTCCCTGATTTACACTTATTGAGCCAATATGATCAACCTTTATTATGTTTTATATCCTTAGGTTATGAATAATGGTTTTAGAAATGATTTTTCTTTCTAGTAAATCATAACTCATTGGACTACACTGGTCGATAGTGTGGAAGTTGACCAATGCATAGTCATTCAGTCCACTCACGAGCATCTTAAAATCTTGATGGGAACCAATATCTTGTATTTTCAATTTTCTAATTTTAATTTCCCTTAGATGTGGGTGGGGGATGTCCAGGAAGGAGGGGTTGTCCAGGAGTGGGGGGTGTCCAGTTGGGGGTGTGTCTAGGAGGGAGGGGTTTCCAGGTGTGAGGGTGGGTGGGGGTGTCCAAGAGGGGGGGTTTTCCAAGGGGTGTCCAGGAGTGGGGGTGTCCAAAAGGGAGGGGGGTGTCCAGGGGGTGTCTATGAATTGGGTGTCCAGGAGGGGAGGGAGAGGGTGTGTCCCAAAGGGAGGGGTGTTCAGAAAAATATCCATTCAATTCCATTCAATACTGATAATATAAAATTTTTAGATCACTTATAGAGTAGCCTAAAGTGGGTCTGTAGTGAGGCATCAAAAGTTCCAACCAACCAAACCAATTCAAAGCCCATATAAAGGCCCAAGAATTATATTACAGTTCAATTTAAGGCCCATTGTATCTTATGTAATGTCATAAAGACCCAACATATGCATCATTTACCTTTCTCACATTATATTTATGTGAAATTTCGTTCCTAGTCCTCCAATATATTTTTTGCTTGGTGTTTTTCCTTGATTTGTTGAACTATATCTCTTCAAAATGTATATAATTTTATAATTCATATTATTGAATGACGGTGTATCAATAATATTTATTCCATTATCAAATATATGATTAAAATATAGTTGTATAAAGAAGGTTATTAATGGGTATACACTAAAGAACTAGGAGGGAGGGGGTGTCCACGATGGAGGGGGTGTCTGAGAGTGGAGGGGGGTGTCCAAGAGGGGAGGGGGTGTCCAGGAGGGGAGGGGGTGTCCAGGAGGGAGGGGATGTCCAGGAGGGGAAGGGGTTGTCCAGGGGTGGGGAGGGGGATGTCTAGGGAAAGGTAGGGGCTACAAGGGGAGGGAAGGGTGGTTGTCCAGGACGAGGGAGGGGGTTGCAGGTGGAGTGGTGAGAGGGAGGGGCTGCAAGAAGAGGGGGGCTATCTAGGGGTAGAGAGGGGGCTGTCTAGGGGGGGCTGTTTCAGGGAGGGGATGAAGAGGGGTTGTCTAGGAGGGGAGGGGGTTATCCATGAGAGGAGGGGGCTGTCCAAGAGGTGGGAAGGGGGATGTCCAGGAGGTGGGAAGGGGACTACCCAGGGAAAGGGAGGGGCTGCAAGGGGATGGAGGGGGTGCTATCTCGGGGTAGTGAGGGGGGCATTGATGTTAACCGAAGTATCGAGGTAGATCAGAAAACATGATAAAACATTGTTTTGAGACTTTAACAAGATCTTCATGTTGCCTTTAAATAGACTTTAATATCTTCATTTAGTTCATCAAAGACATGACTAAAATCCCAAAAGATAAGACTGAAATTCACTCAAATGTAGGCTATAGAAGCCATGCATTTTGTTCCAGGTTTTTTCCAAAAGTTTCACCTCGGTGCTTGAAATAAGAATCTTTTATAGTTTAATGTCTCAAGAGTGATGGTGTGGTTCCATCAATGGGGTTTTTTCTTCTAAACAAGAATGTCAGACGATACAACTAGATTAAACAGCACTGATTCATAATCAGTTGTGGTCTGAATGGCAGTGAAAATATCTTTTATGGCTATGTTATTTCATGTTTCCACTCATGTGTCCCATATCCTCAGTTCCCTTTCATCGAAAAAAGGTTTTTTAGTTCCTTGGGCAACTTAGTTCCCATCACATGTGACTGTGATCGTGTTCTCCATGTTGTTCTCACCTATATGCTATATCCTCTATGATCATTATTGACCGAGTGTTGTCTTCTCCAGTTTCTTCTAGTGTAGACACGTGATTTTCCAGTTTAACAATACTTTTCGACTGCCGCACGTGGACCCGTGGAAAACAAAGTGTAGATGTCTCCTCTCTCTCGGTTTCAGTCGCATTTTCTGCCAAAGATGCGACCAACATCCTGATCGCATCTCTCTCATTCATCTCCTTGTTTTTGCCTCCATCAGAATGTTTCAGTCTCCTCCGTAGCCAGCATCAACCGATCATCTTCCTTTCCCTACATCTTAGTCATTATAATCGCCAATGTAAGTCACTCCCCCTCTTTTTGGGGAACTTTCTCCATGCTGCGCAGCATGTTAGTGGTGTGTTTCCAGTATCTAGATTTCTCCATCAACTCATGTTCCCACCTGTGCTGCTCTTGATCCCACTGCTACAGGTGCAATGTGAGAGCTTCCATTTTTGATACAATGGCTTAATTCTGAAAGTTTCAAGGGTTTCTTCCTCTTTTTGTAATAGAAAAGTTTTTTGTGACAATATGTTCATTTGGTCATACCCACTAAAATTTATTATTGTTATTGTTACTATTTTCATTGATAGATTTGTAGTTAATTTTCATTCATTGTCCAAAGATATCATTCAAATTTTACTGGTTCAAGTTCACTATAGATTTTTTGAACAATATGTTTTTGTTCTTTCTAGGGGTTTGTCTCGGGGAGGGGAGGGAGGGGGTTGTCCCGGAAGGAGGGGGTGTTCAAGAGTGGAGGGGGTGTCCAGGAAGGGAGGGGGTGTACACGAGGGGAGGGGGCTATCCAGGGGGTGGGAAGGGGGCTGTACATGGAATGGGAGGGGGGATGCAAGGGAAGGGATGGGGGTTATCTAGGAGGAGGGAGGGGGGTTGCGGGTGGAGTGGTGGGAGGGAGGGGGGATTCAAGGGGGGTTGTCCAGGGGTAGAGATGGGGATGTCTAGGGGGGTTGTCTCAGGGAGGGGATGGAGGGGGTTGTCCAAGAAGGAGGGGTGTCAGGGAGGAAAGGTGGGGATGTCTAGGAGAGCAGGGGGGATGTCCAGGTGGTGGGAAGGGGGTTGTCCAGGGAAAGGGAGGGGGTTTCAATAGGAGGGAGGGGGTTTTCCAGGAGGAGGGAGGGGCTGCAGGTGGAGTGGTGGGAGGGAGGGTTGTCCAGTGGTAGGGAGGGGGTTTTCCAGGGGGATGTCTTAGGGAGGGGTGGGAGGGGGGTTTGGCCAATCACACTAAAGAAATAGGAGATGAAAAGAAAAGTGAACCGGTATGATCATGGCCTATCTAATTGTGTAGGTTCTCATCAGGACCTCTCTAAAACTGAGAAATACAAAACAATATTTATATGTCAATGAATCATGTTGAGCCACTTCTAAAATAGTAATTCAATCTAAGGAAATATGGACATGTAAAGGTTTTAACAGGTAACAATTGACATTTTATTAATGTATTCTTTCATATTAATGTTTTATTTATTTCATTATTTTATTACTAACATAATATTTTTTTTCTTATAAAGGTGAAATCTTTTTCCTGAGTTTGAAAACTTTGTTCGATAACTAATACCATGGATGAAATTTTTTTCGAGCGGATCATGGATGCAAAGAGGATGGAAAATCAATGTTTTTTAACTGTTTGTTGTATAATTGTAATTTTAACCAAATTAAACATTGTTTGAAATGTATATAGTAGTGTGTTGTTTTGTATTCATGATTTCATGTAAATTTATATATCATTTTTGTTCTTCTGTGATTTTTGGTAGGTGTTGTTTATGTTGTGTGTGCAGGTGATGTCTCATGTGTGCAGGTGCTATGCAGGTTTTGGGTTTGCACAGGCAATATGGCCTTCATCAGCACTGATAAATAGATAATATATCAGCACTCAAAATAGCGATGATAAAGGTAGTAATTATTAGTGCTATTTCTATCACTGATATATTATCCATTTATCTGTTCTATTTTTAGTGCTGATAAATACTACTTTTATCAATGCTAAAAAATGGTGATAAAGGGGGACATTTATCAGTGCTATGAAAGTGATGATAAAGGCCCACCTTTATCTGTTCTTTTTTTAGTGATTATAAAGGTACCCTTTATCAGTGCTATGTTTAGCAATGATAAAGGGACCCCCCTATCTTTTCCATGATTAATGGATATTTTTTAGCACTATTAAAGGTGTTTTTAGCGCTATTAGAAGCCCAATTTGTAGTAGTGATATTGCTTCTGGATAGACAGTTGATAGGGATGATACTCTATTGTTTTTTGGTAATGTGTGGGTCATAACATCATAGGGAAACTAATAAGGTATTTACATTCCACAACATGGGTGGCCCCTAGGGTAACTAAAATGTATCAAGATAAAAAATACCAATATTGGTGGCCAAACATGAATTGTGAGATAGTCAGTTTCATCACTTGATACTCTACCTATCAGTAGGTGAAGGAAGAACATCATCATCTAAAATGGATTCTTCATCAATTTTTCATTCCTGAGTGGAAATAAGATGATATTTTATAGATTTCATAACTAGTCCACCCAGATCACCTTGTGGTAGTGATGTAGTGTGGTTTTTCATTGATCATATGATGAAGGTTGAAAACTTTTTTTTCTATGTGAGATACCTTCATAGTAGAAAAAGATAGGAATTTTGTACATCAAGGAGGTGGTTCTTCTTCATATAAATCCTCATTCCATATTTTCTAACAGAGACTCTTATTTCATGTCATAGTTTTGGTAGGGGTTACATAAGGCCTTTGTTAAGCAGGTAATTCTAAGCATGACGTATCACCCACAGACTGATGGATAGGTAGATCATAAAATTCTGGGGTTTAAAGACATGATATGTGCATGTGTCCTTAATTTTGGGGGTTCTTAAGAAATAAAATTCCCCTATCAGAGTTTTCTTATAACAACGGATTCTGGGATACCATTGAGATGGATCCCTATGAATCCTTATATGGTAAGATTTTCTCTCACCTCTTTGTTAGAAAGATTAAGGGGAGGCAGCTATTCTTAGACCACGTCTCTTACATAAGACTATAGAACATGTCCAGTTGATCAAGAAACACAAGTTGACACCTCAGTCCTCATAGGATGTATATGCCAACAGACATCAGTGACCTCTTGAGTTTGAGGGAGAAGATCATGATCTCTTGAAAGACTCACCCAAGTAGGGGAATAGACATTTTCAAAATTAGGGGAAGCTATCACTGAAGTTTGTTAGACCCTGTGAGGTTGTGAAGTGGATCAAACTAGTGTCTTACCTACTGGAACTTCCTCAGAGACAACATTCTATGCATGATGTCTTTCATGTATCTCAAATTTGAAACTATCCAGACCCATCTCATGTCTTTTGGCCTAATGAGGTTGATATGGAAATGGATTCTTCCTTCAAGGAATATCTAGTCCGCATTATTGATCAGACCATAAAGACACACTGAGTTTAGTTTTTTTCTCTTGTATGGGTGTTATGGCAGAATGGACGAGTACATGACGATACTTGGGAGTGGGAAGCTAGTATATAATCTCAATGAATAGAACTCTTTGCTGGCATTACCTCTTTACCATCATAAGTTTAACTCAGGGATGATTTTCTATAAGGAGGGGAGGTTGTAAGGACCTGAATTTTTAATGAAAGTACGAATCATTCGTTTTTCATTTTGAATCATTCCTTTAATCATTGTAAAGGCATTCATGGCCTCGGGGATGTCCAAGGAGTATCTGGGGATTGTTCAGAGCCCACCGTTCCATAAAAGTGGGCTATAGGTTGGGACACATAGTTAGTGTAAACCGTACAACCCAAACTACGTGGTTTTTATAAATCATACGGTTGAATATGGGGGGCACCTGCAATTCTGAATGATTTTTCTACAAATATGCAGTCTTATATGCACTGTTGTGCATCCTACTGCAGTTTTTGAATAAATCCTTACTGAATGGTTTGTGAATTGTTTTCAAATCATTCGTATAATCCATGAGACCCCAAAATTTTGGGGTAAAAATACCATTTTTTCAACTTAAAATCTTAACCATTTTTTCCTTTCTCCCTAGTTTTCAAACAACCAAGTTGTGGTTCTCCTCCCTTTGAGCTCTCAAACCCTACCAAGCTTTGATCTCAATATAATCCTTTATCTAGCATCTGATTTCAATTCTATAGAAGGATTTGGATAGCCCAAGGTAAGTCTAACCTCATGTACTCTTCTTTCTTTAGTCAATCTCACCTTTTATTATGCTATTTAGATGTAGGTTCACTCTCCCTATTTTTAGGGAATTGGACTAAAACTTAGATATCTTCCAATATTATTCTAATCAAAGATCGATATCTAGTGAATCATCATTTATATCCCTAAGGTAGGTGGTCACATAATTTCCCATTTGATTTTTGGTCATTTCATGTTTATTTCAATGTTCCATAAGCCCTCCTTTGTTGATATTTTAAATTGTGTTGATTCTTTTATGTCTAAATGACCCTAGTACCATGATATATGTTAATTCAGTCTTGTTTAAGGATTTAGACATCACACATACTCTATAAGGACGTCCATAGGTGTTCCTCCATGAAATTTTCTATTTTGGCCAAATGGATCAATATGCATGGAACCCAATTGAGCTTCCATCTTGACTTTTAAATGAAATAACCTTTGACTCATGTGTAATTAATGTATTAAATGGTGCCTAAAAGGTGTTTGTCTCCTTTAGTATTGGAATTTCTCAAATGGAAAATTAAGTTGTCACTTGGCCTTAATCTTGAACCCTATGTCTAATAATGGAATTTTCCATGTTTAGGAAAAAATGGATTCTTTGTCTTGTATAGGGGGGATATGGTGATATGGCTATAACCTTTAAAATTAATTGTATTTGATGGAATGGTTTCAAGGGATTTCATGGCCTTTCCCTTGTTCTTGTTCAATCAAAAGACACCATATGAAATGAATTTATTTAGTTATAAATGAAATTGATTAGTGGATGGTGGACTCATGAATATGTTCACGCATTTTAAATGATAGTTGTTGTTAGATATTCCTTGAATAAATTGAGCTTGTTGATATCATGTGAATAATATAAATAAACATGTATAGGTGGGAGGTATTTTCCCCATGCCATATAAATATATATTGTGTAATAACGGTAAGGGCCTCAGCAGGGCATAGAGACCCAAGCTCCCCTTACATCAGTTTGGGATTACTACCCCATGAGTATATCTTTTTATCTCAAAGATTGGTTCTGGATGCTTGTGTGTTACATCCTGGTCCAACACAACAATGTGTGTGTGTGTGTGTGATGTCATGATCTGACATACCAGTTATAACCTGATGTAGGAAAATCATCTAGGTAACCTTTAAGAACCTCAGTGGGAGGTTATTTATTTACTCTAGACTTCTTTACTTTTCTTCTTATTACAACACACTGAATAGTTACGAGCACCTACTCAGATTATACATAGACACCATTGGTGGGGATCTACTGATATTTTTATCTCACACCTTACTCGGGCCACCCTTGGAACCCAAGAATATTATGTTTTTATAGGTACAAAAAGGGTAAAGTCCCTTCTACAGGTTGTTGAATTATACTACTTAGTTGGAGATTAGGAGTGCAGGATCTGGATTAGGCTCTTGATGCTCGTGGAGGTGCTTTTTTCCTTTTGTTTCCTTTTGGACTATTGGATAGCATGATTATATCAACTGGTTCATTTCTTTATTTTCTGCATTTCATTCATCCATATATGTAAAAATATACAACCTATGAGGATTTTCGGTTATTATATTCAATTATTATATCATTATCTATTATTTTTTTACATTTCTTATATTTATGTCATCTATTTATTATATTGTTATTCTATTACTATTTAATATTTGTTGTATCTACTATGTTACTCTAACATAGGGGGTATAGACTCCCCATTGTACTACCTATACACCCCCACTGCTAGTTGGTAGCATCTGGCTTATGGGGAGACACACCATACATCATTTGGCCAACTGGGATTAGGGTATAGGTTAAATGGAATCCGGGTCTAGGACATCACATTTTCAATATGGTTTTATATTAATTAAAGTTATTACCATGTTTTAAGAGAATACATGATAAAGGTATTCACATGTTTGGTATGTGATTATTTAGATCTATTTCATGTCATTTGGATTAATGATAAGTTCATTTTGAAAATTTGGTGACCTTTAAACTTAGAGATCTTGATATTTTGGAAGGGATGTATGGTTAAACATTTGTGAAATGCTTTAAGTTAATCTTTGGAAAATTATTTAGAGATTAATGTATTACTTAACCATATGATGAAACCAATGTTGAGAGATGAAGTAGAAATTGTTAAAGGCACAACCAAGGGATAATTTTGTGCTAATGAAATTGAAATTTAACTCGTAATTATGTTTCCTTATATTCATAGAGAGTGAAATAATTCCTCAACTCTAGGAAATGGGTCTTAAACAAAAAAATATTATCATATTATCATCATTTTTATTAATATCAATGACCATTTTTAAAACATATGTGTTTTATGGCCTTATGGTAATTTAACTTCTATGGATCAACCACTTTATTATGATCAATGTTCTCTATCACTCTCTATCAGAACGTGATAGTTAGATTTATCTTTCTTATCTATGTATTCACTGATGTTCTCTGATTCAAAATCCTAGTTTTGTATTGACCTTCACATCTCCCTTTCCCTCTTATTAAAAGGATGTGTTATTAAACCTATTTTCTATGTGGTTTTTTCAAAAATATTATTTCCAAATATCAAACCTTAGATTACCGTGGTCAAGATTGAATTTTAAGAAAGTAATTTATTTAAGGTGGGTAGAATGTAACACCCCAAGACATTAAAATATTTTCCTTTTAGAATATATTTATTTTTGTTTCTAACTAAATTTATAAGAAACAAAAATTCAATCTTATTCTACACACAACACTGAAATTATCTTTTGGAACATGAAAAAATGACTTTCTTCAATGGATTGCACTACACGGAGGACTAATTTTTACAAAACACTAATAATAAAATTATTAAATATTATTATACTTATCACCTAGCTATTGGAATAGTGGGAAGGAATAAGATTAAATAAATTTTGAAAATATGGTTTACATATTTTTTATATAATTTTTTGGTGACCAATTAATTATAAAAAAATTTGGAAACTAATTGAATATAAAATAAATATTTTTATAAGAAAACTATTTTATGCGCCCAAAGTCATTGTATCCTAATAAATGAAAATAAATTACTATAATTGAATGATCAAAATGAGATTTATATTTTATATATTCAATCAACTTTTTTTACATTCATCCAATATATTTTATAGGCACAATATAAGAACAAATTCATTATTAAGCATAAAAACTCTATTTTTTATAAAGGCGTGTCTGTCTCCTTTTAATGGGAGACTTGTTTTAAAAATAAATTATGAAACCTTTGTAAATTTTTTGTGAAAAAATTAAATTTTTAAACAGTAATTTCAAATTTATATTTGGGTTATTTTTTGGTATTTTTTTGCGAAGCTTCTTTTTTTGATGAATAGTGAAAAATACTCAACCTTAATTGAAAACTAAATTTATTTTTAAATATTTTATAAGGTTAAATTACATTTTGAATTTATTTTAAAGTTTAATTAAGTTAATTTTACATATATTAATCCAAAATAGTTCATTGGGATAAATTTTATAATGAATTTGGATATATGTTTTTTAAAACTTTTGAACATTTTCACTCAAAAAACACGCTTTCTCGTCACGTCTATGGGGTTACTTTTAAAATTAATTTCTTCCAATTTTGTAATTTTAAATTATAATTGTGGATTAAATATTTTTTATCTGAATAATTTATAATTTATATTAAGTTCAACTTATTATTATACAAAAATTATTAGTCAAAGAAATTAAAATTAGTTATAATGATTAAGGTAAAAACAAGTTTACTTAGTGATTAAAATTTGAGTATAAGGTGTAAAAATTAACCTAAAATTATCCAAAACCCATTTTATGAGAATATTTATAACATAAATATTAATTTATATAATTTTATTTCTTATGGAATCCTCTTTGTAGGTAAAAACATGGGGAGTACACAATTATTTTCAAAAATGTCAATTGTGTCCTCTTCCCCACTAATAAAAGAGCACTCACCCCTCACTTCATAACACCTCTAAAGACATTTTTATCATCGAAAACCTTCAAAAATAAACTCCTAACATACTAATACTCATCCTAGATGCTTAAAGTTTAGAATAAAGAAATCCAATTAAGTCTTTTTGTATAAACAAAAATGAGTTACCCAAAAATGAGGCAACGTTTTTCAATGAGCACTTTTTTTTATTTCTTTCTTAATCCCCATAAATTAGTCATATATTGTGGTTATATAATAAAATAAATATCTTAAATATAATGAAATTTTTTATGTTAAGGTTAATACCAACACTTTCACACACTTCTATCAAATAGTTACACAATCATCGCTTGTGTGTATGGTGGACTACCACCTCACGAACCGATGTCATTCCATCTTCCATTGACACCTTTCAAGGTCCATAATAATGATGTACATACTATTTTTATATTATTTATATAAAATTTAGGATATATTTATGATTATTTATGTTTTATAAAACACATGCCTTTATGCTTTTCATTTAATGGTAATATGATAATATCATTTGTGGACGTGCGGACTACCATCTTCTCAAAGAGATGTGATTTGTTCAAACACTACACAGAATGTATTAATGAAGGATTTAATAAAAATCTGTGAAATATATGAAAAAAAATGACACTATAATTATAATATATATATATATATATTATTTAATTTTCTTTCTTTCAATATGATAATAAAATGGAAGCGACGTTCTTACGTACATACAACCTGCCTCTCCAGGAATGGTGTATTATATTTCCTATCACTAAATTTTTTTTATTAATATAAATACATATATATGGGATATATATTATATACATGACATAATATTCATGACATAATTACCTTTTTGGTAATATAATATATCGTTTTATTTATTACACTTTCACACACTTAAAAAGTGATAACATCGTTTGTTGATGTGTGGGTTATCGCCTCCTTGAAGCGATGTGATTCCTTTTGCATGACAAGAATTCTATATAAAATTATATATGATTAAATAATATGGTATTTAATATATAATTATCATTATTAAAATATAAATTTTACTTACCTTCTCTTTATAATGATCATTGAATAATGGAATCATTACTCAAGTGTATGTACAGCCTACTGTCTCCACGATCGTAACATTAGTGCATTTTTCATGACAATATTATAAGATTGGTTTTAAAAGTATAATTGATGTATAAATATGATTATTATTTCATAATTATTATTATATATATGCTTAAATTATGACCCCTTTGACTGTAGTCTACCTACCAAACCTGTTTTTTGACATATAAACCGAATTAGGTCAAAACATCTGAATTAAACACAATTGGATAAGCAGTTGTATATAAATTGTTATTAGGTTAATGAAAATTAATAATAGACTTTAAAAATTTTCTAAACCAATTAAATAGTTAACATAAGTTTATTATTGAGTAATATATATACACATGTGATAGGTTGGACTCAATGTAAGGTATTTTGTCTCAATCAAGATTATATTGAGGCTTATTTGTTATTATTTACCAATTCACTTTGATGTGGTGTATATATAGAACATTTTATATTTAATATAATTATTCAATCATACTTAATGTTACTTTATGTTTCACTTTGACTTATCTCATCTATGGGGTTTTGAATTGAAAATTACCAAGTTGTAAAAGTTTTCATTGCAATATACCTTTATTTTTTGATTGTTAACATTCTCTTGAAACAATAAATTTCTTATGATTATTTTTATTGTACATTGAATTTATCATAAATATATATATACTTTTGTGATGGGGATTATTATTTCCTAATATTTTTACTATTTTTACATATGGTGTTTACTTTGAAATTTATTTGATTAATTGGGGGATTATTGATAAATCTGTACTCTTTACTCAATAAGGATATTTGATAAGGAACATTATTTATAAATTAGATAGATTACTATATGTATGAATAATTATTTGTAAATGAAAGGCATGGATTGTGGATTGGTTAATTCAAGCCCCTTGATGTATTGGTAGTTTCCTGAGATGATATCATGTTAGTCAAACCCTATGTGTTTTTAACTAGTATATTTTAAATTGTCTTTTCAAAGGTATTGAAAGTATAGATATAGTTTTATAAACTCAATAATTTTATACCCAGTGTGTTTTAAACCATCTTGTGAGAGGTATTAATGATAAATTTTCTATGTACCTTGTAAAAATAGTGTCCAATATTTAAGCATTATATTTATTCAGAATTCTGTTATCATTATCCATGAGATTTTCAATATAAAAAAACATGTGGATGAATTTAATTATTAGTTTATTGATTAAATGGTATGTGTTCTACATTTTTTACCTTATTATATGGATTATTTTTATTGATTCGTTGTTTATTCTAGTGTACTTAACCCTTACTGAGCATTTGAGTTCACCCTTATTTTGTTTCCTTTCCCCATGAATCCAAGAAGTGTACTAAGAATGATATATATGGAAATGATAAGAGGCAATAGAGTTATTCTTGAAAGAAAATTATGTTTAAATTTTTGTATTAAAGTGTAATTTGGGACTCAAGTATGTATCTTTTTTTACCAATAATACTAAATTGATCGGTCCTTTGGAATGAATTTCCTTGTATCTTATGCCAATGTAATGGTTCCAGGAACCGAATCTGAGCTTACTGGGGTTGGGGATCTACACAATCAATACAATATTTTGAATCACATAGTGACGGATACTAGGGTTCAATAAAATAGTGGTATACATTTAATGATTTAATTAATTAATTAATAATTTCTATAATGTAATCAAGATAAATTGCTAACTAATAAATGTATTTGTTGTAGAAAAAATGGAAACCAACACCACCGGTACATTATAAATGTGATCAGCTATGGATAAAAAAATATTATAAACAAATGGAACTTTCAAGAGTTATAGAGGTTCTTACGCATAGTAATACAATTAGAGAGGACGTTTTATGTGTTAGATTTCTCACTTCCTGTTAACCCCCTCAGTGAGAAAGATAGGTAAATAAAGATAAGTATAAGAAGAATATATATGATTCATTTTATGTATAATGTATCTTGTTTTCATCAATGTCCAATAAAATGCAAAAAATTCAGGAGGATGAATATTCCTATAAGATGTTAACTCATATCCAAGAGTTATATTAGGAAATATAAATGAAACAAAGTTCTGAGATATAAAGTGCATTGTATAGGTGTATTTTTTGTATAATGGGTTAAATAAGGACCTCATATACTTAAGATGATTGGTTACATCCTGATACTTGAAGCCCTTTTGTTCAAACTGATCCAAAAACTTTCAATTGGCCTCATTTTTTCCTATCAACCACCAAGATTATCCACTTTTATTATTAATTAAAACATGAATAACATTCTAAATTAATTCCCATATGTATTGGATTTAGTTCTCCAAAATGATAAGTATATGAAGAATATGAATTCCTTAGTCATTACGGTGAACAAGAAGAAGAAGGGAGATGATAATGGGTCTAAGGCTAGTCCAAGACAAATACATTGATACAACCAACTCCCAAATGGAAAAAGATATATATTGAAGGAAATGAGTATAAGGTTTCCTATTTTTTCAATTCGCAAAAAAAATACATTGAAATAATAATTGAAAGGATGTGAAAAATAAGAAATTTGACACTTTTACTATACCTAAGTTTGAATTTAATACAATTTGTCTTTATCTACATGTTGGGTATTAGATATAGCATGTGGATCACACATTTTTATTCATAAACAAGAACCAAGTAAGTTATAGAATATTGAAAAGGGTGAGGTGGATCTCTGAGCTATAAATGTTGATAGACAATCAACCTTGGACATGGGATATTAACATTTATGTTTTCCTAGGGGTTTATTCTTTGTATTAAATAATTGTAATTGTGTTCGTTCAGTTACCAAAAACATAATATCAGTGTCATGTCTAGATACCATGGATTTTTATTTCACGTTTGTAAATAAATGTTGAATATTTTATAAGGATAACCTATGTGATGGAATGGAACATCTTAAAAATGGATTATAGGTACTTGAACTTGAAAACCATATAGAGGTAATCGATGAAAAAAATAGATAAAATGACTTATATGAAACCCACACTATGGGACATCAAGCTTAGTCATGTAAATGAGAAGCATTTAGAGAAATTGCATCAATTAGGTTTTTTAGACTCAACTGAGTGAAAACCCCTGGATGTATTCCATGCTTGTTAATGATAGAAAATGACCAAATCACCCATCTCTGGGAAAGAAGTGCCATTAAATTACTGTAATTGATTAATAATAACATATGTGGTCAGTTTCCTATAGATTAAAGTCGTTTATTTTTGTACTTTATTAATTTTTCCAATGAATATAGAATGTATGGATATCTCTACTTAATGTAGTGTAAGTTAGATTCCTTTCAAAAAAATTAGGAATACCAACATGAATTAGAAAACCATCCTTGTAAAAAAATTACGGAAATCTACTCAGATTGAGGTAGAGATTATCTCAACCAAGAATTCATTGATCAAATAAAATAGTGTGGGATTGTATCCAAAATCACACCTCCTTATACACCTCAATGAAATAGTGTTAGTAAAAGGAGGAATCAAACCTTTCTTGGAATGCTTATATCAATGATGAGTCACAAAACTCTTGCATTATTCTTTTGGGGATACACATTATAGAATGAGGAATGTACCCTTAACTATGTAATAATTAAAGGAACAGATGTAATTCTATATGATTTTTTGTATGGAAAGAAACCCAATGTTTCACACATACATGTATGGGGATGCAAGTATTTTTCTTCAAGACTATACCTTGTGATAAATTAGAATCCAAAATCACAAAGTTCATATTTATAAAATATCCTAAAAAAATAAAGGATATTAACTACATAACCCTTCAGATAGAAATTTGATTTTGGTGATATTTTCTATATTTCTAAAAAGGTAACACATTTACCATGGAATTAGTGGGATAAATATTTGATTTTATGAAGTTAATGCTATAGATGAATGATAGTGTTAGTTCATATAGGATAATAGAAGATGATCTAGAGGGGGTTCAATAGACCAGATTGAAAATTTTAATTAAATGAATAGATTAATTAAATTAATTATCAAAGTTAATTATTAAGGTTAATTAGCAGCAGAAAAAGTAAATAACGCAAGGATGTTTTTTATAGTAGTTTGGTCCAAAGTAGTCATACTCTACTCTTATACCTCTCTACTTGGTGAAAGATATGTGTGAACTAAAAATGATTTTTAAAGGGGAATCATAACCCAATTACAAAATACTTTTCTAGTGGAGGGATAACCAAGACATTGACTTTTGTGTGGGGAGTCACAACCCTTATAACCTAACTTTAGATATTGGGAGTCACAACCCAAACAGTCTTGACTTTAGATACAGGGAATCAGAACCCTAAGATCCTTAATTTATAATCTAGGGTCACAACATGAGGAAAAAGAATAAAAAATAATGGTTTTGTGGGCAAAATCATAAACAGAAAAACAGAGTGTGTGTGAGAGATGGGAAGAAGTGTTACAGACTCAGAACCAGATGAAAGAGAAGATAAAAATTAAAGCACAAGTACTAGTTTTTAAGGTTTATATTAGAATGTATCACCAATTCAATTGTAGTTGAAGCATAAATAATTTGGCACTTGAGAGAATGGGCAGGTGGTGAATTAGAGTGTCACAAGACGTTGCAAATGCACAGCAGGTTCAAAGTTCACAACACTTTCACTTTAAATAGCAGCTGTATTCTACATTTTTTTTACTTCCAAGAGAGAATGATATATATATAGATAATATATAACTAGTTTAGTGGATCCTCTTCCTTTGGAAATTCAAAATTAATTGAGTCAATATATCCCATAAATATCTCCATGAAAATAGCAGCACCGTTTCTTTTTTTATTCTTGTAGAATAAATATCTAATAAAGAAATTCAAAATATTTTGAATAAGTCTTCCTATAAAATCTCCATAATAATTAATGAATTGAATGATTTAAAACAGAATTTTAAATCCATTTAAAATTTTTTAAACGTAGTCAAAATAGTTCCAGAAAACTAGCAGCAGATTCAGAAATTAAATTCAAACATTTGAATTTAAACAATTTTGAAACGTCCAGATTTATTTGTAAAAGATGTTGAAAAACATTATAAATTTTTCTCTATAAATATAGAACCAGAAACATTAAAAATTCTTTGATTATGATCCTTATATTTAATGAGAATTTTTCATAGAAATTTGTTAAAAAATAATCTATATATTTTTAGAAAATCAATTTTTAAAAAAATTCACGGAATGAACAGTAACTTCGGAAAGAATGGTAACTTCGGAGAGAACAGTAACTTCAGAGTGAACAGTAGAATATGGTTTCCAAACCATGCCTTGTGAAATGAAAAATAATGTAACATAGGGTATGAATAGAAACATAATGTAGGGTATGAATAGTAATGTAATGTATGGTATGAACAGTAACGTAACGTATGGTATGAACAGTAACGTAACGTATGGTATGAACAGTAACATATGGTTTCCAAACCATACTTTGTGAAATAAACAGTAAATCATTCTTTCTTGATATAAACAGTAAACCATAATTTTGTGAGATAAACATTAAACCATACTTTTGTGAGATAAACAGTAAACCATACTTTCATGAGATAAATAGTAAACCATACTTTCGTGAGATAAACAGTAAACCATACTTTTGTGAAATAAATAGTAAACCATACTTTTGTGAAATAAATAGTAAACCGTAATTTTTTTAAATAAACAGTAAACCATAATCTAGTTAAATAAACAGTAAACCATACATTTGTGAAATAAACAGTAAACCATAATTTCATGAAAAACTTGGACAAAATATTTTAACAAACCTCAATGAATTTTTAAGAGATTTCAACAGAAAATTCAGACTTTGGTCAAAACTAATGTTTTTTATAAAAGATTATTAGATTTCCAACAAAAAAATAATCAATTAAAACCAAAATCTAAAGATACTAAAATCATTAAAAAACAAAATCAAAACAATTCTGGAAAAACTGCTACTACAAAACATCATAGAATAATTTCAAGTAATTAAAAGTATATTCAAAAGATATTTTTAGACTTTGATGTAAACTAAGGAAATCAATATAATCATTTTATATTTCCATAGAATCAAGTGTCATGAAAATTGTATAATAGTATAAGTTGTAGTAAAATAAATACATAAATGTTTTAAAACAGTGAAATGTAGACTTTTTAATACCATAGTAGCAACTTCATTGAATTTTTTGAGAAATAGATAAGCATTTTTAAACTTCCTCATTAACTAATAAAATATAGATAAATATCTTACCTTGACAATGTTATAAAAGTCACAAAAATCCAACTAACATAAATTAATATATCATAAAAATACAGAAGAAAAGTAATCAAACAAAAACATATGAAATCAAATTAAAGGAAATATGAACTTGCACAAACAATCTCCCCCTTTTTGTTTGATTACAAAACCAAAACATTTAAACCATAAATGAATTTCTAAAATGATTAAAACCAAATTATTTCTACCCAGCCCTTCTCTCCAAAACTTCTCCCCCTTTTTGTAAATAAACAAAAAGTTAAAACAAGCTCCCCCTAAACAAATGCAGCAAATTCCAATATACCAAGAGAAAATTTATTTTTCTCAGACTAAGAAGAGTCTAAAGGCTTTGTAAAAATATCTGCAAGATGATTTTCAGAAGGGATAAATTCTAAAACAATATCACCCTTATTCACATGATCTCAAATAAAATGAAATCTAATATCAATATGTTTTGTTCTAGAATTTTGTAAGGGGTTTTTTGAAATAGAAATTGTAGATTTATTATCACAATAAACAGGAATTTTATCAAGATAAACACCAAAATCACATAATATTTCCTTAATCCATATACTTTGAGCACAAATACTAGTTGAAAATATATAATCAACTTATGTAGTAGATAAATCAACAAATAATTGTTTCTTAGATTTCCAGTAAATTAAACATTTCCCAAAAAATGAAACATACCAGATGTGCATTTTCGATCAATTCTGCAGCCTCCAAAATCAGAATCAGAATAAGATGTTAAATCAAAACAGTTATATTTTAGATAAAATAAAATAGAATCAATAGTTCCTTTAACATATCTAATTATTATTTTTACAGCTTTAATATGACTTTCTTCAGGATCAGCTTGAAATATATCATATAAACAAACACTAAAAATGATATCAGGTTTATATGTAGTTAAATATAGAAAGATACTTATCATGACTCTATAAAATTTAAAATCCACTGATTTACCAGATACACCACTATATAATTTACAATTAGTACCCATAATAGTTTTCATGGATTTAGAGGAATCAATACCAAATTGTTTAACTAAATCTCTAGAATACTTTGATTGATTAAGAAAAATTCCATTATTACTTTGATAAATTTGAAGTCCATGAAAGAACTTTAATTCTCCCATTAAAATCATGTCAAATTTAGAAGACATCAATAAATAAAAATCATTACAAAGTATTTCACTAGATAATCCAAAAACTATATCATCAACATATATCTAAACAATTAATATATCATCATAATAACTTTTAATAAAAAAAGTTGGATCAACATTTCCTTTCTTGAAACCATTTTTTAATAAAAATAAAGAAAGTCTTTCGTACTAAGAATGAGGTGCTTGTTTGAGACTATATAAAGCTTTAGATAATTTGAAAACATGGTTTGGAAATTTTTCATTTTTGAAACCAGGGGGTTAAGAAAGATAAACTTCTTCAGTAATAAAACCATTTAAGAAAGGACTTTTTACATCCATTTGATATAATTTAAAAACTTGAAAACAAACAAAATCTAACAAAATTATAATTGCCTCAAACCAGAAAATAGGTGAAAATTAATCTTCAAAGTATATTCCTTCTTCTTGAGAGTATCCTTGAGCAACAAGTATGGATTCGTTTCTGACAATCTATCCAGATTCATCTAGATTGTTTCTAAAGATCCACTTAGTTCCAATTACCTATTTACCTTTAGGAAATTCTACTAAAGTCCAAACATTATTTCTAAAAAACTTATTTAATTCATCTTTCAAAGGAAAAATACATTTTTCATCTTTTAAATCATCATTAATATTAACTACAACAAAATCAGAAATAAAAGCAGAATTGGAACAATAATTTAAAATAGAATTTATGGTTTTGACACTAGAATCAACATTGCCAATTTCATTTTCAATAGGATGATCTTTGTGAATCTTCCATGATCATTGATCAGGTTGAGAGGTAGTATGCTCCCCCTCAATTAATTTATTATTATGTGGAGTAAAATTTTCACCAAATTAAAATATCTAAACTCATCATCAGTAACATTAGAATCAGAATTTATTTTAACATTATTTTCATCAAACAGAACATGAAAAGATTCTTCAATAAGCATCGTTCTTTTATTATAAACTCTATAAGCTTTAATATTATCAGAATAACCAAGAAAAATTCCTTCATTACTTTTAGCATCAAATTTATCTAAATTATCCATTGAATTTAAAATAAAAACTTTGCAGCCAAAAACTCCAAAATAACTAACCTTAGGCTTTTTATTTTTGAATAATTCATAAGGATTTTTCTTTAGAAAAGGTCTAATAATAATTCTATTTGAAATATAACATGCAGAAAAAATAGCCTCAGCCCAAAAATATCCAAGCAGATTATATTCACTTAATAGATTTTGAGCCATTTCAATAAGAGTTTTATTTTTCCGTTCTACAACACAATTTTCTTGTGGTGTTCTTGGAACAGAGAAATTATGAAAATATCAATTATTTTCACATAATTTTTCAAAATATAAATTATGAAATTAACCTCCTTTATCACTATAAATAGAAATAATCATAAAACCTTTTTCATTTTGAACTAATTTACAGAAATCAGTGAATTTAGATAAAGTATCATTTTTATGAGCTAAAAAATATACCCAAGTAAATATACTATAATCATAAAAAATAACTAAAGTATATTTATTTCCACTAAGGCTAGAAATTTTAGTTGGACCAAATAAATGAAGATGTACTAACTATAAAGGTTTAATAGTACTCATTTGATTGATAGGTCTAGAATAAATTTTGTGTTGCTTCCCTTTCATACAGGCATCAAAAACATGAAGTTGTTCTTTCTTCAAAGAAGGAAGTTGTAAAACATTCTCATGCTTTGAGAGATTATGCAACATTCTGAAATTAACATGTCTTAAATATCAATGCCAAAGGATGAAATCATTTTGTACAACATTCAAACACTTTATATGTTAAACATTTAGTTCATCAAAATCAATAGTATAAATATTATCTTTTTGATTTGCATAAAATAATAAAGAATAATATTTAAAAACAAAACATTTATCATTTTGAAATTTAACTTCCATTCCATCATCACATAATTGTGATATACTAATTAAATTATGTTTTAAACCTTAAATATATAAAACTTATGAAATAAATGTAGAATTTGAAATACCAACTTTTCCAAAACCTTTTACTTTGACTTTGGAATTGTCTCCAAAAGTAACAGTGTCTCCATCACATGTGTTTTATGAGGTAAAATTTGATGTGTCTCTAGTCATATGCCTGGAGCATCTACTATCCATGTACCATATGTCGTTCTTGAGACATCCAAAGCATTTTTCCTAAAAAATAAATTAATTGACAATTTTGGTACCCAAGATATTTTGGGTCCAATAGGATTAGTAATACAATTTTTAGGTACCCATACAGAATTTAAACATGTATTTTAAGGTACTCTCAAAAACAAGGATTTTGAAATATTAGTTTCTGTAAATCCCAAAGATTATTTAAATCTAAGTGAGCAGTCATTGTCATAGTGACCATTCATGCCACATTTAAAACATGTAATAGTTTAAGTACATCTATTTTTTACTTTTAACAAAATAGGTTTTATACATTTGAGGTAATATTTTATCTTAAACAAAACCATATTTATTTTTATCAGTTTTAGTCAAATAAATCATCTCATGATATTTTTCAAGACCTTGAATAAAAGTTGAAAAATTTTGTTTAAGACATTAAAATTCCTTTTTAATTTATCATTAAAATCTTGGGTAGTTTTAAAATTATTATAAACTATTGAATGAGAAGTAGAAGAAATGTTTGTTAACTTTTTATTTTCTTGCAAAATTAAATTATTTTTATAAATAAGTTTATCATTATCTTATTTATGTTTATTATATAAATCAATAGCTTTGGAAATATATTTTATTAATCATTCAATTTTTTTATTTAATTCAAAAACATTGGGGTTTTCATATTCATATTCAGAATCAGAACATTCAGAATAATAACTTGAATTACAAACATTATCCAGTGATGCCATGAAACACAAGTTAGTAGATTCTTTGTCATTTCTAGATTGTTCACTAGAATCAGATTCTTCAGTACAACTCCAACTGGTTATCAATTCCTTTTTATCCTTATTATTATATTTATCTTTCTTCTTTAGTTTTGGGAAATCGAGTTTGATATGACCTTTCTTCCTGCACTCATAACAAATTACATCTAAAGCATTTTAATTTGTATCACCTTTATTATCTCCCTTATATTTTTCTTTTTGAGGGTTTATTCTAAACTGGTTTTTGAATCCTTTATTTTTCATTCTATTGTAGACTCCAATTACAATCTGAGCCATGTCTTCATTTTCAATATCTTATAGATTAGAATCAGAATAATTATTAGAAATAAAATTTATAGACTTAAAAGATACACCTTTTCTTTTTGTTGTCTCCTCATCAGCTATGTTTTCAGTTCCAGTTCATATTGGAGTAGTGATCCAATCAATTCATCAAGTGTGTATTCTTTGAAGTTATTTCTTTCATCAATGGGAACCTTCTTTACATGCCATTTCTTTGGTAACGCTCGTAGGACTCTTTCAACAAGTATAGTATTTTCCAAAGCTTCTCTAATTGAATTCATTCCATTCACAATGCTTGTGAATATATGGAACATTTGGTTTACAGTATCATCTTCACCCATCTTGAAGTCTTGATACTCAACATAAATCATTCCAAGCATGGTTCGGATCAATATTTCAGAGCCAAGGTGAGTAACTTGCAGAATCTTTGAAATCTCATGAGTTTTCTTGCATGTAGAAACATGACTAAAAACACTTCTGTTAATAGAACAATATAAAATATTAAAGAATTTGTAATTTAAGACATGTCTAGTAGAATAAATTCCTATAAGAGTATCTAGATCAGCTTCAAGCAGTGGTTATAGTTTTGACATGATAGACTAGTGCTCAATTATCAACTGTTTGAGGTATACCTCCATTTAGGATCTCTGGTATCCATAATCATTGCCATAAAAATGTGGTGTCTTCTAAGGAGTCCAAGCATCATTCAGGTTCAATCCTTCCATCTTATAAGATCTTTATCATTAAATTGTGAGTTCTAGGAATAGGTTAGTACAGTAAAATATAAAATCAACCTCAATAAAATGGTTGGATAAATTCCTTAAGGAACAACCAATGGTACCAATCTTTGGTATAAGGAAATATAAAGATAGAGAAAAACTATTCTTAAGAATTTTTCCCTCTCATACCAATTGTTAGGTTAGACAGTGTAATGAAAGATTTTCTAGAGGGGGGTGAATAAAACAGATAGAAAATTTTAATCAAATGAATTGATTAATTAAATTAATTATCAAAGTTAATTATTAAGGTTAATTTGTAGTGGAAAAATTAAACAATGCAAGGATGTTTTTTATAGTATTTTAGACCAAAGTGGGCCTACACTACTCTTATACCTCTCTACTTGGCAAGAGATTCTTGTGCACTAAAACTGATTTTTATAGGGGAATAATAACTTAATTAAAAAAAACTTTTATAGTAGAGGGATAACTAGGACACTAAATTTTTTGTGGGGAGTCACAACCCTTACAACATGACATTAGATACTAGGAGTCACAACCCAAATAGTCTTGACTTTAGATACAGGGAGTCACAACCCTAAGATCCTTACTTTAGAATTATGGAGTCATATGTAACGCCCCGACCCCAGCTACCCAGAGCCGGTGCATTACTTCGTAACATTGGCATGATCACAAAAGATCAAGTCTCGAAAGGCCGATTAGTTTAGTAGCCTTGGAAACACTAGATACATTCGTAAACGTTACATTACATCATAGAGTGAAAAACTACAATAACAAAGTCTCCATAGTCCACACTCATATCCTCTTCTGACTATCCCTGCAGGTCATTCATAAAATACTTCTTCACATCCTGGAAAATATTAAAACATTGAAAGGGGTGAGCTCAGATGCTCAGTAAGGATAACAATAATGCGGAAGCTTTCATAAATAATCATTAACAATTAAGGCAATGTATAAATAAAACAAAAGCCTTTTAAACATGAACTTCAACATAATATGGCAAAAGTAAAATGAGATAATGCCATTCACTTCTTCACATGGATATTCTACTGGTCGAATAATCACATGCAATAACAATAACCACTTTCATAATGAGGGAATGTATAATGCCAGACATTCTGAAACACTTTGTCAAGGCCTCGTCCAAGACGTCTAAAATGATTAAGGCCTCGGCCAAAACCATAAATCAAATTGGGAAAGGGCCTCGGCCAATTCCACGTCTAGTTGTCTCATGAGACCTACCGATGCATCGAGGAGCTATAGCGGGCTCCACCCGTCACTTATTAAGTCCAATACATTCCTCATATGAATAGGTTTAAACATATCATAAACCATAACATAATCATATCACATAAAACATGCATAAAGGAAACATAACATTTCCACATTTCAATCACAAGATATCAATACAACACATTGATATAATAAAAACGCTTTCAAAACCATTTTCAATACCAAAATAAAAGAATGTTAAAACTTTGTATTTATTTTTCATTAAAAAAGAAAATGATGGCTTGCAGAGGAAGCCGAAACTCAAATAATGGTTACGGCGGCGGAGAAGTCGTTGTCGCCGCATAAGTACGGAAAGAAAAACATTCCCTTTTGTCGTTTAGCAAAACGCTTCGTATAAAAAAGATTCCTTTTGAATAAACGTAAAAGTCAAAGGGGTTTATACACCGTATAAAAGAAAGTTGTGTATAAAATGAAATATGCCTCAATGAAAGGAGATTGAGACGAAGTCCTTAAAAAGATCATTTTTAAAATAAAATAGATCTATTATGTGTATTCACTATAGGTACACATAAAGAAAGTAAAAATACAAAATAAGACATAATAATATCATGACATAATTTGAAAGTAGGAGATTAACCCAAAGAATGGAAGTTGGGTTAAGAAGTTCCCTTACAAAGATCATTTTTTAAATAAAATAGATCTATTATGTGTATTTACTATAAGTAAACATAAATAAAGTACAAATACAAGATAGCACATAATAATATCATGACATAATTTGAAAACAGGAGATTAACCCAAAGAATGGAAGTTGGGTTATGAAATTCCCTTACCTTGTGTCCGACTTGACTCAACCGTTCTTTAACCTCCTGAATAATAAACTAGAGTTAATATCTACCTTATTAAGAACCATTTTCAATTTCATTATCCTTTTTATATCACTTATTACAATGTTATGAACATTATGTAATTATTTAAGTTAATAACGGTCGTTTTGTCGATCTTTGGTACATGAGTCAACAATAAACTTCTTATAATTATAAGTTGTTCATGTGGTGAAATATCCATTATATCCAGAATTATATTAATGATGTAGATATCATATATATCATATATATACAGTATATACATTCATTTATAATATTACGTAACATTTAGAGGTAAGAAATGAAATGCACCGTTCATGGAGACGGTAAGCCGTACGTACGCATGAACGCTACTTTCATTTCAATTTCATATTTAATGGAATGAAATCATAATGATATAAATGTATAATATAAATCCAGTATAATATAGTGTATAATACCATTTACTCCATCCTTTATACATCCCACACATGGCATTAACGATTCAAATCACTTTGAGGGGGCGGTAGTCCGCACTTCCTAAAATGAAATTATCGCGTTTTACCCATAATGGAAATCATAAAGTATGCCATAAATGAGAAATACAGAAGCATAAGTAAAACAAAAACATATTATATATCATATATAAAAATAGTGACATCTTAATGGCCACCTTTGGAGGTGTTATATGAGTGTTGAACAATCATCGTTTCGTGAGGCAGAAATTCGCCATCCACAGAAACCATATGTTCTTTAACCATTAGATGTAGGTGTGTGTAAGTGTAGCTCGAATCCTTCTTATAACAACATCCTAGTATATTGAGGATACTGGTGTTGTTACAAAAGAAATGAATAAAAAGAGTTTAGGGGGTTGGAGAAGAAAAATAAAACAAAAGAACATGAGAGAATGAATTACCTTAAAAAGTGTAACTCCTTTTGAGTTGAGCCTAAAGGCTTCCTTTGAAAGGATTCTGCCCAAAGTGAGGCTTCTAGGAGTAAGGTAGGAATGTTGGGAGAGTATTTGGGCAGAGTTTGGCCGAGCCAAATGGCTTGAAAGTGTAAATGAAGTGGGAGAGGTGGGGGCCTTTTATAAGTGGAGAGGAGGGGCACTTTTGGAAAGATTGAAATGTTACATTATTTCAAAATGCTTTTCGGATTCTAAAGGTCCCACACTTATATAATTCGAGGCTAAGGTGATAAGGTTTCGAAATATCTTCATCCAATAGGCTTTGGACAAGTGTAAGCCTTGGATTTTGCATTATCTTCTCATTTTATTTAAATCGTTAAATAATGAGGTCATCGCCACATCATAATGATGTCATAAATAATTTACTTTATTTAATGTCTAAAAATTATAAAACAAATACTATGATGTAGGAAATCTTTTTAGCTTTCTAATGAATATTTATAGTAAAAATTTGGACTTGTGTAACCCTACTTAAAAATTGTTTTAGTAAAGAAATTTATGTTAGTGTCATTTTCACTTTAATATTAAATAAAAACTAATTTATGTCATTTCCCAACAAAAGTGGATCCATGGGGTCCCCAAGTTGACCCATGGTTTGTCATGGTCGGCCATGACACAACCAATGAGGTTGGGACATGTGTCTAGGTCATTTAATATTATTAAAGTATTATTTATACCTTAAACTACCCTAATTACCACTAATCGCGATTAAGAACTTAATAAGTTACTATTCACCAAAAAATTATTATAATCTCATTGAACCACATTTTACTTCTTAATGACAACCATGTATGTCGGATTTTTGAAAATCAAATCACAGAAGTTGTAATATTTCATTTAAACGAAAAATCAGTTATTTAACTACCACTTAGTGGTTTCACTATTCATCAAAAATTGAAGTTTTTCAGAATAAGGCCAAAATTTCACCCTAAGCAATAATTGATATTCCGAATTCAAAAATGATGTCTATTTTACAAAATTCCAAACATATAAGTTGTATTAATTAATTTCATAATTAATTCCCGCTGTTACAACAAATAGCGTGTTTTTAAGAAACAATTTATATCAAAAGTTTGGCAATTGTTTATGTCCAATTTCAATGTTAAATTAATTCTAATGACCACCATTGGATAAAATGGTAAAAATATTTTCTAATTATACCTTAAAACCACTAAATAGTATAATTTATCTGTATAAATTATTTTGATTAAAAAAGTTGTTTTTATGTATTTTTCACTATTCATAAAAAATTAGAAGTTCTCAGAAAAATACCAAAAATTCAACATAGGCTAATTTCGATATTACGAATACAAAAATGAAGTCCATTTTGAAATATAAAATTTCTATAATTTTAAAAAGTGGTTATTACTATTCATAACGGCTATTTTGATTAGTTGCGGTGTGTTAGAACTCGAACTTGCGTACAATGCAAGCTATTGCATTATTGAATGAGAAGCGTATCGTGGAAGCTCGGGGTGTTACATTCTCCCCTCCTTCAATAAATTGCGTCCTCGCAATTTGAAATTTTTCTTTGATAATAAAAGGCTGAAAATAGAAAATACCTTTGTGGAAAACCCACATCGGAAATAAGGTTAATAAATATATAACATTAAAAGAAAGCAGGATAAGTACAAAGGTCACCCGATATAGCCCATTCTAGGATTCTATGAAAATATGGATATGGAGGAGAAAAAAACCATCAAGGTCTGATGGAGAGTTATAGAAAACAGGATTAGGAGAAAGTTTAACCATAAGAAAATCACAAACTTGTGATTGGTTAAACGGTCATTGAATCCCCAGTTGGAAAAGTTAACCGACAACATTTTTGTTTTAAGTTACCTTTTATTATGTTGAGGAATTTATTTATGAGATTTACTAAGAACGTAGGGGAATATACATACTTGTTATGTATACTTTCATTCGTTAATAAATTTTTACCACAAACCCAACTTTTACTCCAAATGGTAACGGAACTCAAAAATATTCTATTTATCCTAATTGTATAAGGTTCCAAATGTTAACACATACCATTTAGATTAGTAAAACGATTTTGTAATAACCAGGGACTTCCTGTAGGCTAGTGGTAGGAAATAAAGGCTTGTCGCACTATGGTTGTGGGTTCGATTCCTGCAGCTTTGTCCGACGCGACGGGTTATGCCCCACCCTGCAGGTTGTCCTTTTCCTAAAACTATAGTATTATAATATTCCAAAAATAATCTTCAGAAATGATTTGACCTTAAACAATACTATCCAAAGTTCAACTTAATCCATTTCATCCTTTATAGTTATCCAAAATACTTCTGTCCAACTCACAGTCCAAATTTTATAAGGAATGTAAACATAATGAAGATCCTTTTTTCCATGTGAACACCTTCATCATGTATTCTTTTTAAACATACTGAATTACCATGATCCCTTATTCCTTATAGAATACTAGATATACTCCTTCTATCCAAAAATGTATACAAATCATCAATCAGTTTCAAGGAAGTTAAGAATATCCAATATAATTTATCCAAATCAATCACGTCTTATTCCAAAATCACTATCTCGGTATCAGAAACATATTATGGTTTATCTTTCTCTCAACCATATATTTTCCAAAAATTTAACCAACTGTGGAGTCACTTTTCTTGGTTCCACACAATCTCAAGTCCTTGATGAAATAGTACTGCAGTACAATCCTTATTTACTCCATAATTATTATAACCAGTACATCATTGATACAACACTCAAATTACAAAATTCTTTAATAACAACATAAGAACTCTAATCATTACTCCTCATCTGTGGTAGTATCATAACTTGATTATTATCCAATAACATCATTTGGGGAATACTCTGATGATTTGGACATTGGTTTGCGTAGTGTCCCCAATCCTTGCAGAAGAAGCATTGTACATTTGAAACCATTTTCTTACCCTTGCAGTCACGCACTTTGTGTCCTTTTTCTCTACACTTATAACAAACTCCCATTCCCTTTAGGCAAGTTCCATGATGTTTCTTCCCACAATTACCACATATTGGAAAATTCTTCTTTCCCCTCATCCCTTTATCCATCATTCTCTCTTCCATCCCTTTCATCTCTTGCTTCGCTTCAAAGCCATAGGACTCAGAGAATTCTTTACTTATCCTATTAACACATGATACTATTTCTTCATATGTTGAGAACACATGGGAGACTATTTCCCTTCGAAATGTTGGCTTAATACCGTGAAAGATACTATCCTTCTTACTCTTTGGATCATACGTACCGCTGGAGTTCACATTCCTTCTACTGGGCGCCATTTCTATACAACGGCATAAACTAGGTTAGTTTATGAATCAAAATACATAATTCCATACTTGTAAAACACTTTACATAAATTGAACTATTTATGGATATAATCCATAATCATAAAAAGAAATGTTTTCTTTGAGGAAGTATGTACTCATAACCCTTCATAGTGGTTTGTAAGTAAAATGAGAATTATCCTAAGCATATCCCCCGGGAGTGTCGTAACCAAGAGTGCAGCAAGGCCCGTTTTCGTGCACCAGTTCCCGTTCGAGTCTAGCTCAAAGCGGTGTTTTCGGGTTTTACCCCTAGGTACATCTGTGCCAGAGCCGCCTCTACCTGCTCGTATCCAGACAGGGATGTATTGCTCGGAAAAGTCATAACATCTCTATAATACCAAAATTCTAGGAAGTTCTTTTATACTAATCCTCAGAGTTCATCTTAGGTCTACGTGCTCTAATCAGAGTTTATCTAAATCTAGCTTCCAAGGTTAGTACTAAACTGCCTCTGATACCAACTGTAACGCCCCGACCCCAGCTACCCAGAGTCGGTGCGTTACTTCGTAACATTGGCATGATCACAAAAGATCAAGTCTCGAAAGACCGATTAGTTTAGTAGCCTTGGAAACACTAGATACATTCGTAAACGTTACATTACATCATAGAGTGAAAAACTACAATAACAAAGTCTCCATAGTCCACACTCATATCCTCTTCTGACTATCCCTGCAGGTCATTCATAAAATACTTCTTCACATCCTGGAAAATATTAAAACATTGAAAGGGGTGAGCTCAGATGCTCAGTAAGGATAAAAATAATGCGGAAGCTTTCATAAATAATCATTAACAATTAAGGCAATGTATAAATAAAACAAAAGCCTTTTAAACATGAACTTCAACATAATATGGCAAAAGTAAAATGAGATAATGCCATTCACTTCTTCACATGGATATTCTACTGGTCGAATAATCACATGCAATAACAATAACCACTTTCATAATGAGGGAATGTATAATGCCAGACATTCTGAAACACTTTGTCAAGGCCTCGGCCAAGACGTCTAAAATGATTAAGGCCTCGGCCAAAACCATAAATCAAATTGGGAAAGGGCCTCGGCCAATTCCACGTCTAGTTGTCTCATGAGACCTACCGATGCATCGAGGAGCTATAGCGGGCTCCACCCGTCACTTATTAAGTCCAATACATTCCTCATATGAATAGGTTTAAACATATCATAAACCATAACATAATCATATCACATAAAACATGCATAAAGGAAACATAACATTTCCACATTTCAATCACAAGATATCAATACAACACATTGATATAATAAAAACGCTTTCAAAACCATTTTCAATACCAAAATAAAAGAATGTTAAAACTTTGTATTTATTTTTCATTAAAAAAGAAAATGATGGCTTGCAGAGGAAGCCGAAACTCAAATAATGGTTACGGCGGCGGAGAAGTCGTTGTCGCCGCATAAGTACGGAAAGAAAAACATTCCCTTTTGTCGTTTAGCAAAACGCTTCGTATAAAAAAGATTCCTTTTGAATAAACGTAAAAGTCAAAGGGGTTTATACACCGTATAAAAGAAAGTTGTGTATAAAATGAAATATGCCTCAATGAAAGGAGATTGAGACGAAGTCCTTAAAAAGATCATTTTTAAAATAAAATAGATCTATTATGTGTATTCACTATAGGTACACATAAAGAAAGTAAAAATACAAAATAAGACATAATAATATCATGACATAATTTGAAAGTAGGAGATTAACCCAAAGAATGGAAGTTGGGTTAAGAAGTTCCCTTACAAAGATCATTTTTTAAATAAAATAGATCTATTATGTGTATTTACTATAAGTAAACATAAATAAAGTACAAATACAAGATAGCACATAATAATATCATGACATAATTTGAAAACAGGAGATTAACCCAAAGAATGGAAGTTGGGTTATGAAATTCCCTTACCTTGTGTCCGACTTGACTCAACCGTTCTTTAACCTCCTGAATAATAAACTAGAGTTAATATCTACCTTATTAAGAACCATTTTCAATTTCATTATCCTTTTTATATCACTTATTACAATGTTATGAACATTATGTAATTATTTAAGTTAATAACGGTCGTTTTGTCGATCTTTGGTACATGAGTCAACAATAAACTTCTTATAATTATAAGTTGTTCATGTGGTGAAATATCCATTATATCCAGAATTATATTAATGATGTAGATATCATATATATCATATATATACAGTATATACATTCATTTATAATATTACGTAACATTTAGAGGTAAGAAATGAAATGCACCGTTCATGGAGACGGTAAGCCGTACGTACGCATGAACGCTACTTTCATTTCAATTTCATATTTAATGGAATGAAATCATAATGATATAAATGTATAATATAAATCCAGTATAATATAGTGTATAATACCATTTACTCCATCCTTTATACATCCCACACATGGCATTAACGATTCAAATCACTTTGAGGGGGCGGTAGTCCGCACTTCCTAAAATGAAATTATCGCGTTTTACCCATAATGGAAATCATAAAGTATGCCATAAATGAGAAATACAGAAGCATAAGTAAAACAAAAACATATTATATATCATATATAAAAATAGTGACATCTTAATGGCCACCTTTGGAGGTGTTATATGAGTGTTGAACAATCATCGTTTCGTGAGGCAGAAATTCGCCATCCACAGAAACCATATGTTCTTTAACCATTAGATGTAGGTGTGTGTAAGTGTAGCTCGAATCCTTCTTATAACAACATCCTAGTATATTGAGGATACTGGTGTTGTTACAAAAGAAATGAATAAAAAGAGTTTAGGGGGTTGGAGAAGAAAAATAAAACAAAAGAACATGAGAGAATGAATTACCTTAAAAAGTGTAACTCCTTTTGAGTTGAGCCTAAAGGCTTCCTTTGAAAGGATTCTGCCCAAAGTGAGGCTTCTAGGAGTAAGTTAGGAATGTTGGGAGAGTATTTGGGCAGAGGTTGGCCGAGCCAAATGGCTTGAAAGTGTAAATGAAGTGGGAGAGGTGGGGGCCTTTTATAAGTGGAGAGGAGGGGCACTTTTGGAAAGATTGAAATGTTACATTATTTCAAAATGCTTTTCGGATTATAAAGGTCCCACACTTATATAATTCGAGGCTAAGGTGATAAGGTTTCGAAATATCTTCATCCAATAGGCTTTGGACAAGTGTAAGCCTTGGATTTTGCATTATCTTCTCATTTTATTTAAATCGTTAAATAATGAGGTCATCGCCACATCATAATGATGTCATAAATAATTTAATTTATTTAATGTCTAAAAATTATAAAACAAATACTATGATGTAGGAAATCTTTTTAGCTTTCTAATGAATATTTATAGTAAAAATTTGGACTTGTGTAACCCTACTTAAAAATTGTTTTAGTAAAGCAATTTATGTTAGTGTCATTTTCACTTTAATATTAAATAAAAACTAATTTATGTCATTTCCCAACAAAAGTGGATCCATGGGGTCCCCAAGTTGACCCATGGTTTGTCATGGTCGGCCATGACACAACCAATGAGGTTGGGACATGTGTCTAGGTCATTTAATATTATTAAAGTATTATTTATACCTTAAACTACCCTAATTACCACTAATCGCGATTAAGAACTTAATAAGTTACTATTCACCAAAAAATTATTATAATCTCATTGAACCACATTTTACTTCTTAATGACAACCATGTATGTCGGATTTTTGAAAATCAAATCACAGAAGTTGTAATATTTCATTTAAACGAAAAATCAGTTATTTAACTACCACTTAGTGGTTTCACTATTCATCAAAAATTGAAGTTTTTCAGAATAAGGCCAAAATTTCACCCTAAGCTATAATTGATATTCCGAATTCAAAAATGATGTCTATTTTACAAAATTCCAAACATATAAGTTGTATTAATTAATTTCATAATTAATTCCCGCTGTTACAACAAATAGCGTGTTTTTAAGAAACAATTTATATCAAAAGTTTGGCAATTGTTTATGTCCAATTTCAATGTTAAATTAATTCTAATGACCACCATTGGATAAAATGGTAAAAATATTTTCTAATTATACCTTAAAACCACTAAATAGTATAATTTATCTGTATAAATTATTTTGATTAAAAAAGTTGTTTTTATGTATTTTTCACTATTCATAAAAAATTAGAAGTTCTCAGAAAAATACCAAAAATTCAACATAGGCTAATTTCGATATTACGAATACAAAAATGAAGTCCATTTTGAAATATAAAATTTCTATAATTTTAAAAAGTGGTTATTACTATTCATAACGGCTATTTTGATTAGTTGCGGTGTGTTAGAACTCGAACTTGCGTACAATGCAAGCTATTGCATTATTGAATGAGAAGCGTATCGTGGAAGCTCGGGGTGTTACATCATAACCCAAGGAAAAAGAATAAGAAATAAGGGTTTTTTGTGAAAAATCATAAACATAAAAATAGAGTGCATGTGAGAGATGGTAAGTAGTGTTACAAACTCCGAACCAGATGAAAGATAAGATAAAAATTAAAGCACATGTACTAGTTTTTAAGGTTTAGATCAGCATGTCACGTCAATGAAATTTTAGTTGAAGTATAAATAATTCGGCACTTGAGAGAATGAGATGGTAGTGAATCAGAGTGTGATAGGACGTTGCAAATGCACAACAGGTTCAAAGTTCACAACACTTTCTCTTTGTATTACAATTGTATTCTACTTTTTTACCTGTAAAAGAGAATGATATATTGAGGGAATATATAACTGGTGCAGCAGCTCTGTTTCCTTTGGAGATTTAAAATTAATTGAGTTAAGAGATCCCCTAAAAATCTCAATGAAAATAGCAGCACCGTTTCTTTTTTTATTCCTATAGAATAAATATCTAATAAAGGAATTCAAAATATTTTGAATAAGTCTCCCAATTAAATCTCCAAAATAATAAATGCATTTAATTATTTAAAATATAATTTTAAATCCATTTAAAATGTTTTAAACATAGTCAAAACACTTCCTGAAAACTAGTAGCAAATTCAAAAATTAAATTTAAACATTTGAATTTAAACAATTTTGAAACGTCCAATTTTTTTGTAAAAGATGTAGAAAAACTTTATTAATTTTTCTCTCTAAATATAGCATCAAAACAATAAAAAATCTTTGATTATGATCCTTATATTTGATGATAATTTTTCAAAAAAATCATTAAAAAATAATCCATATATTTGTAAAAAATCAATTTTTAAAAAATTGCACACAATGAACAGTAACTTCAGAAAGAATAGTAACTTTAGAGTGAACAGTAACTTTGTAGTGAACAGTAACATCAGAGTGAACACTAACTTTGGAGTGAATAGTAACTTCGGAGTGAATAGTAATGTATGGTTGTGAAACCATACCGTGTGAAATGAACAATAACATGACGTAGCATATGAACCGTAACGTAATGTAGGGTATGAACAATAACGTAATGTAGGGTATGAACAGTAACGTAACATATGGTATGAACAGTAACATAACGTATGGTATGAACAGTAACATATGGTTGTCAAACCATGCTTTTTGAAATAAATTGTAAACCATACATTCGTGAGATAAACAATAAACCATACTTTTGTGAGATAAATAGTAAACCATACTTTTGTGAGATAAACAGTAAACCATACTTTCGTGAGATAAATAGTAAATCATACTTTCGTGAGATAAATAGTAAACCATACTTTCTTGAAATAAATAGTAAACCATAATTTTTTGAAATAAATATTAAACCATACTTTTGTGAAATAAATTGTAAACCATACTTTTGTGAAATAAACAGTAAATCAAACTTTTGTGAAATAAACAGTAAACCATACATTCGTGAAAAATATGGATAGAATATTATGAAACATTTCAATGAATTTTTAAGGGCTCTTAACAGCAGATTAAGACATGGTAAAACCTAATGTTTTGTAGAAAAAAATATTATCTTTCCAACAAAAATAATAATAAATTAAAACTAACACCTAAAGATCTTAAAATCATTAATAAATAGAAGCAAAACAATTCTAGAAAAACTGCTACTACAAAACAGCATAGCATAACTTCAAGTAATTAAAATTCCATTCAAAATATATTTTTAGACTTTGATATAAACTAATGAAATCGGTATAAACATTTTATCTTTCCATAGAATCAAGTTTCATGAAAATAGGATAATAGTAGAATTTTTAGAAAAATAAAGACAGAAATGTTTTAAAATAGTGAAATGTAGAGTTTTTAAAACCATAGTAGCAACTTCATAGAATTTTTAGACAAATAGATAAACATTTTTAAACTTCCTCATTAACTAATAAAGTATAGATAAATATCTTACCTTTCCAATATGATAATAATCACAAAAAACTAAATAAAATAAATTAAGATATCATCAAAATACAGAGGAAAAGTAATTAAATAAAAACATATGAAATCAAATTAAAGGAAATATGCACACGCACTAACAGATAGTTGGTATGGGATCAATCTCTATAAGTGACGGTGGGAGATGAAGATATTCCTAACATAAAACTACTTTGTGAGTTTACTTGAGAGGTTAGAGAACCAGATGGATATAGGTTTCTTTTCAATGGGTTATGTGTAAAATTATTCTTAGATAATGATGATACTCTAACCAACAAGGAAGTAATATAAGGTAAAATTCTTCTAAATGGAAAGATTCTATTCTTTCTTAGACGGAGTCCATATATCAAAATCAAGTTTGGATTTTGGTAGACCCTATAACTGAGGTAAAACCCATTTAGCTCAAATTTTTATTCATGAAAAAGATTGAAATATATGTTAAATTAAATACATATAAGGAATGAATGGTAGTTAAGAGATTTAGGTAATGTCAAGGTATAAACTAGAAAAAAACCTTCTCACCAGTAGTGATGTTGAAATACATCAATATATAACTTGCAATCAAAATATTTAATTATTATTATATTTGGAAAATATATGTCAAAACTTATTTTCTAAATGGGAAGTTGGTTGAAGATATTTATATGAATCATCCTAAATGGTTCATTAAGTCAAAGAGTGACAAAAAATTATGCATACTAGAGATTTCCATTTATGGTATGAAATAGGAATTATGATCATGGAATGTTCATTTTAATGCAGATATAATAGAATTTGGTTTCTTTAAGATCCAAAGTGATTCATGTGTCTATGATAAGGTTACTGGGAGTTCCATATTTTTCCTTGTATTATATGTTGATGAAATATTAATCATGTGAATTAAAGTAAATGTCTTACAGTTAGTTAAGACTTGGTTAAATGAATAATTCTCCATGAAATACATTGATTAGGTAACCTATATCCTAGGGATCAAGATCTATCATGATATATTTCATAGTCTTCTTAGGTTAATTCAATGTAAAAATATGGAAAAGGTACTCAAACAATATAATATTGAACAATCCAAGAGATGGTTGTTTCCAATGTCACATAGTATAAATATTTCCTAGAAAAAGTCTCCAAAAACATAGGATGAATTTGAAATAATTAGTATAATCCTTTATGTCTTGATAGTGGGATTTATCATGTATTTTATTCTATGTACTAGGTTTGATGTTGACTTTTCTTTAAGCATTGTGATAAGATATCTAGATAATCCAACAGAGCTATATTGGGCATATGTAAAGACTATCCTAAAGTATCAATGACATATAAAAGATATATTATTACTGTATATAGGATATGATAAACTATTAGTGAGGGGATACACTATTTTTAATTTCAATACAGACCATAATGATCTAAAATCACATTCAAAATATGTCTTCTACCTAAATAGTGGTGTAGTGAGTTGGAGAACCTTAAAGAAACCTATAGACATTGAATATCCAATAGAATCTCAATATATAGAAGCTTTTGGTGTAGCTAATGAGGTATTCTAGATATGACACTTTATCTCAGACATTTTTCTTATTCATAATATTACATTCCATGTTCTAGTTTATTATCATAATACTAAAGTAGTGGGGCTTTCCAAGGAGCCCAGGTCACACCAAAGGACAGATCATATACTTTGGAAGTTTCATCTCTTGAGGGATTTTACACAGAGATGTGAAGTCGTTGTTAATAGATAATCCATAGAGGATAATTTGGAACACCCCAGGAATAAATTCATAGCTCAACAGATTCATGATTCTCATGTGAGAGTTATAAGCTTGAGACTTTTTAGTAGTTGGATCTAGTGCAGGTGGAGTGTTGTAAGTGTGTTCCCTAGACCCAACTCATGTGTATAATTTTTTTACCATTACATGTATATAGTTTGATATATACATGTGTTTATATTACCATAATAGTGTTAATGATTCTTTAAACACTATATTTATGGTTATTTTATGAAACTATATATCATATCAATGGGATATAACAGTTACCGGGCTATAATGAGAACCTAGAGATGCCATGAAAGTAATCTGAAAGTTATTTCCTATTTTCTAGATACATAATACTATTAAGACACATATGATGTGTCACTATTATGTGTTAGGGGCTCAAATCACTCAGACATCTTCTCATTAAGTACACACTTCACAATCTTGAGAAGATAAAATCATGAGGACATGACTTCCAATAGGAAAACCACATGTTTCATGTGTCATTGGTAGTTCCTGTCTTCAAACACATGTGATAGTATCCTGAATTGAGATAAATATTAGTGTATAGTATTATATCACACACATTGATGAATAATAAATTTATGGAATTGATTTTGTAGTAAGGTAGCTTGTATTGGGTACATCATTGGAATTATAATATTGATTTAATAATCAAGATAGATTTTTTATCTTCCAAAATGAAGTTTCATCTCAGAACTAGTTGATCAGGATAGTAATACATTCATACACCCATGGACATGATGGTAAAATTTTATACCATGTAGTTAGATCGATATATATTAAATCATGAATGAATTTTTTTTATAATGAGTGCATTCTATTTTATGGGATATCATGATTAAAAGAGATTATATTACATAGTGTGTGTGCATAAAAAGGTTGTATTTTCTATAGCTATTCATTATCTCCTTAGGGGCCTTAATGGTTTTCTAGAATCCACATATGCTCTATAAATACTATTCACTACTATCAAGATAAGGGTCTAAAGGGTCACACATAATAGCATATTCAAAATTATTCCCTATTATGAAGAATATGACTATATGAAATGGTGGGACCCACCATGGGTTCCAAGATATTTCCAATAATAAATGATCACCAATGAATAAATTAATTCATTATTATTTTTTTAAAGAATAATTTGAGTTGAATTTATTTATTAAAAGTATTTAGAATGTATTAAGTGAATATATGGAAAAATATTATATGAACGAATATTATTTTAGTATTCGACGTTCATCTAACATCTATGGGAATTATGAGTTGAGTTGATGACTCAATTTTATCACATAATCTATTTATTATATCTTATAGGTAAGTTATAAAAATATAAATTATTTTTTTGATGTAGTTAGATTATCATGGTAGGTCATATATCACTTATTTAGTAGGCGTTACTTATACAAGGGTTGTGGAATCCTTTATGAGTAATTAACTTCTACTATATGAGATGGAGGGAGTTTACTTTTTGATAACTATTCATTCACATGAATTTTAGAGCTCCTATATCCTCCATCACAGGTCCTAGAGAGATAAATCCATGTTTGAGGTGTTCTATCTTCAATTGTTGTCATGGATCAATGAAATAGGATCATGATGTTCATCGTTATGCCAAACGATTCATCATAACTCCATGTTAGCACCTAGGATTTGATGACCATAATTCTTGTGGACTCTTAAATAATGTGTGAATGATGTTGAGGGTATTGACCTCAAATTCTTTATACTGTAGTAGATGATGAGGTGTGATGGTTAATCACACCTTCAATCGAAAATATTTCATTTTCTATTAATATATTTCTGCTTAAAAAATCCATATGTAATCTTCTTTCCTTTATTAGAGAATAAATAACTAGACATGGATAATTTAAGAAATTATGGTGATAAAAAAGTTAAAATTCTCAGCCCACCAGCTTCCTCTACACACCCTAGTACAAACATAATTCACATAGATTCACTTTGTGTTTATTAATAAAATTTTGTTGTTAAAATAATCCATCAAAAAATATTTTCATATTAACAAAAACAATTGTGACATAATTAATTTATCTCATATTACAACTCAATAAATATCCCATTTTTCATTTTATCTTACATGTGTTTCAGTGTTAATTCATTATTTTTTAAGTATATCCCACAAGAGATAATATAAGACTTGTGATACACATCATCAATATCTCCATGATAATAAAGGTATAATTTCTCCTTTTACTAACACATTTACTATGAAGTGTATAAGTAAATTTATTTTTAGGAATAGCCTACACTCTATAAGTAATAATAAATGAATTCTTGGTTAAGATATTTGTTGGCTCAGTTTAACTAAAGAATGTTTTATCTTCTTACTATGATCATTATATACTTCAATTTTATATTACTTAACTCTATTAAATGTATCTTTTTTTGATTCATCAATTATATATTTATATATATATTGATAATATCAACAAAATTTATAAATTATGATAATTTTCATTTATATTCTACTTTAAATAGTTCACATTCATCTTTGTGAACTAATTATAGATGGTTTTTTATTGCATCACCTTTAATAGAAAAAGGTTTCTTGGTCATTTTAATGTATCCCAAGTTTTTAAAATACCTAATATTTTTATCTCAGAAGATTGTAAATACACTTCTTATAATATAATTGACATTTTCTTTTATTTTTCATTTAATAAGTATTATATTTCTACATGTGGCTATAATTTGAGTCTTATGTGTTGTATTCATCATTGTTTTCCAACACAGAAAATATTTTATTCAAGTATAATTTAACTATTATTCAAGTATGGTATACCATAAAAATCATAATTTTGAATTTTTATTAGAATAAAATTTGGTATAAAATTGAATCTGAATTTTTTTGTAACATGAAATATATAATAATATTTTTGAAATAAAATAACCTCTTCCTTAGGTAATATGAGGAATTAATATTCTCTAGTTTATATAAGATTCAGTTCCCATCAATAACTTGAAATTTATATTTCATCTATTGTAATCTTTTTTAAAATCCTTAGTTTTTCTATTCAGATAGAAATTTCTGAATTATAAATTGTATCTAATAACTAATATAGTAAAAACAAAAATATTATTTTCAATTTTTAAAATACCTAAGGTATAAGATTCTAGTATCATTTTCTTAAATTAATTTCAATTCCTCTTCTAGTTTCATTTCTTTACAAATACAATTAAAAGAAACTCATTGCAGATTATCTCACTTATAATATTTGGTTTCTTGAAAGGATGTTGCAATGGTGACTTCATTATTATTCTTCTAATTGGTATTTAATCCTTTCATTTTATATTTTATACCATAAGGATTAAATAATTATCTCCCTTTATATTCTTGCTAACATGAAAATATTTATCTAAAAGATTTTGAAACAATTTCCCAATATTTATCATCTATTGTTGTTTAATAAAATTAGAGTTACTAAGTGATATGGATGAAAGTATGAGAAGTATAGATTTATCTTTAATTGATATCAATTCTAAATATTCTAATCAGTCAATATACTTTATCATTTTGAGTACATGATAACAGTCCATATTCCACCTTCCAACTTACACATGTATGGTGTATTGATAATAACATTAAATTGTTACCTTAATTTATCAAAAGTTTTTTTATATGTGAAAATATAGTTTAACCATGCTTGTTTTAATGATTCTTTCTTTACTCAATGGAAATTGATGAAAACATAATGATGTATACAACTAATGCCTCATCTATGTTTCTTCTCTAGTTTTCCCTTTCACCCTCACTTGATTCCTATGGTGGATCATCAGGTAATAAGGACTCAAAAATATATTGTTTCCCTTCATATCATAGTACTATGCACAAGCACCTGTACCATTCTTGAAAAAAAATCCAGTTTGGAAATTTTCATTATCTAAACTAGATCATAGCAATTTAAAGATATTATTTTTAATTTTATATAAAATAAAACCTACAAAATTAGTAACTTTATCCTGATTACTAATTATTTAAACATTATTGATTTATTAATCATAAAAAACTCAAACTATTTTATTCATGTTCCAAAACCCCTAAACTATTGTATTTGTAATATTTAGTCACCTTAAAATTATATTGCTAAAGGATCCTTAAAACCTATTGTTATAGTCTAATATATAGCTAAAACACTACATATAGAGTTTTAAGGTAGATTTTTTTCCTTATAACTAAATTAACTCTCAACATCATGATTTGTTAAGTAGATTCTCATATCCTTTAAATCTTAATCGTGTATCTAAATATGATTTTTCTTATAATAATGCACTAAGATGATTATACATACTTATTTGATTCAAATTTTAGTTAACTCAACCCACCACTCTTATTAAAACTCCTATATTGAAGGAGTCACCCTCAACTATGGATGATGAGAAACCTAAACTACAGTTTAAATCTAATTCGAGTGATGAAATGCATTGTCAAATTAATATTTTTAATTTATTTTTAAGACTTTTATTTTTCTTCATGAATGAAATCCAATTCAATTTATTATTCTTGTTAATTAAATTTATTAATCACTTCAACAAAATTGGCCACGTATAAATAAAACTAATTCATTGTATATTTAATCATTTTTATATTACCATGGTTGTTAATTATCCTATATGAGTGTATATCATCAAATTATTATCATAGTAATTAACCTTTCATGTTAAAAATGAACAAATAAATACTTGATCATGAGTATCATTCTATTTGTTGATCCATCGAGTGAACGATGGATCAGCCAAGACCATAGAAGAAACTCCTTCTACAGTTGTATTTTATTGAGTTATATCATCCTCATTTACCTATTTATTTTTACTTGTTCGGTTTGACATTAATTCTTTTCTCAAACTTCCTTACTATAAGGACCTCTATTTTTACATTTTTTTACCAACACATTGGTTAGGGGAAATGGGATTTGATAATTAAATTTACAATTTAAATGTTGATGTGTATACCCTTATACATTAAAAATATATATGTATGATACATAGATTGTCAAAAACTAATATTTTACATTTTATTATTATAAAATATAACTTATTACAATAATTGAAATTAAAAAATAATAAACTAAGCATGCATGGGTTAGTGGAATCTTATGATCAGTTTATATGCATAAATATTTCATAAAATTAATAAATATATAAAAAATTCTACTCGAGAAGATAATAATGATATAATGTAGAAAGAAACTAATTTTAATTCATTAAAAATACATCCAGTGGACCATGGGATTATTTTTTTAAATATGAAAATTTATAATTATTTTTTAGAATTTACTTATAATATCATGGACCCTTTTGGGCCTCAAAAGAGGCCGAGGATATAAACTAGACTTGGGTGTGGGATAGTGGGTCATATGGGGTCCAACATAGCCCACACCATGTCATATTCCACCCATAAGGGTTAGTAATTAAAACCTCATGACACCCCAACAATTTTCATAAACTAATAAATCATGCATGTCTCATGAGAATGTAGATCACATGGAATGGTGTCACCCCTAGATAACCATAACACCACCATTTGAACTTCATTTTTTGAACTTTTTATGTTAGTATGAGAGGGATTATCAAGATGGGATTAAATTAAGCTTCAAATATTAAAAAAATTGGTTTTTTAAAATTTATAATTTATGTCCCCTAAATTTTAAATAATGGGTCAATTAACAAATGATTTTGGTATATATAATTAGATACTTAAAATTAATTTTACAAAGACTTGATCAAAGACTAATTAAAATATAAAAAAATTATTTTGGCATTGAAAATACTCTACTTATATGAAATTCAATATGTATATCAATTATAAATTTAAACTATCATATAATATATTTCTAAACCTAATTTTAAAAATACTAAATCAAAATCAATAATTATAAAAATATTTTTGATTTTAGTTAAAAATAATAAGGTAAAGAAAAATAACACACACTTTAGAATTAAATAATAGGTTAACTCCAAGATAGAGTTTAATCATATACACTTGATAGTAATACACTTCTAATAATGTTTACCAAAAACTTATAAAAGATCCACAACATGGATCAGGGTGTTAGAAAACAACATCCCACATGGAATTCCAGTAAATTAAAACCCTCTTATATAGTTCTTCATGGTATATCATGTCTAAATAAAAAGGTAAAAGGGGGTATATGAGTACTCCTAACTATAGTACAAGATAATTTCTCCATAAATGTGTAGAAAATATATGAACAACTCCATATGTAAATAAAATAAAGAGAGAAAATAAATTAAGTGAATTTTGATGTAGCTCAATCTCTAGTTGAATATATGTTATCATCAAGGTTATCCTAAATGTATGATTATCTAATAGGCTCTATAATGATTCATAGAGTGAGTTTTTATTTTTTGAGTTTTTTTTATTTTGTCTTGAAAAAAGGAGTATCACTGGTGCGTGAAACTTATAGAGTAATCCACCAACATGCCTCCACTACACACACTTTTTCCATGAGGGAGGCTTCATTATATTTTAACTATCATCTTCAAAATATATCCATTAAGTAATGATCATTCTTTTAATTATATATCATAACTTATATGGTAAGTCTCATTAAATTCAAAAACTAGCTATTATGATTTTTAACTTTATCCATGATAGTTTTGTCCCTCATGATAAATTTATACACTTGTCATGGTAGCATCACCCTTAGATAATATTTTTTCACTCACGCCGATTGTGAAGTGATTGGATTTAGTCTTGGAGTTGATTCATATTTCAATGCATGGTTCTTGATTTCTTTTATACACTCACTTGGAAGTTCAATGTATAGTCACATTATTTCCTTCATGTAGTTTCTTCAACACTTACAGAAACTCTTCTTGAATAAAATAGTCGACTAAAATACTTCCTTAGGTCACTTCAAGTCTTCAGGTTTTCTATCCACTACATCATGTCGTAAATCCACTTCATCATGTGATCACTTTGAAACTTATAGAAATTTCATCATGGTCGCATTAGTAGTCATGTGGTCACTTAAAATAATTTACATCCAATGAACTTATTCATGTGGTAACTTGAACACTTAGATTATTTTTATCTGACTTCCACAGTTGCTTCATTTTCTAGGTTATTTGTATTCACGTGATCACTTCAAAAAATGTGCATAGTTTACACACTTTTCTAAATTTTTCATTTTTAACAAAAAAAATACTTCAGTATCGTAAAACAAATAATTCATTAGAAACATAAGAAACATGGTTTTAGATCATTAAAATATGGAATTGTTGGACTAAACCAATAATATATCCCTTTTTATGATAAAAAATCATGGTAGGATAGATTTCAAATAAATGAATAAATTTCTTAAAACATGAATTTCTTCTACTTAGTTACAAATGAAACAGTAAAAATAGTACTTTCATATTAGATTTCATTCCCTTTCAGGATCAGAAAAAAGGTAAGAAATGTTATAATGGTTAGTGTAGAAGTAATTTAATCAAGATAAGAAAAAATACAACCATGATAAGAGTAAATATAATTAGGATAAGAACAAATTTCATTAATTTAAAAGAAATGTAAAAAATAAAAATAAAAATACCTTATAAAATAATCTAAATAGAATATGAATCAAAGAAATTATCTCTATGGGATATAGTATCAATATGATCTTTTCTATTACCCTGATAAGGATAAGTGGTAGGTTGAGGTAAAGGTTATGGTTGTGAGGATGAAGGGATATAAACAAATCCCTCTATAAATAGTTTTGAGATGATGAACATACTATACAACAGTGAATATAAATAGAGACATAAGGTGGATAGTTGAGGCGGGCATATAAGATTTAGAGGCTAGCTATGCTAATGGTATAGTCTAGGATGATAGAGAAACAATTATAATGTGATAACTATATAGGTAGGGCTCCATCAATTAAGTTAAATTCTTTAAGGATGAGGATAATTTTCCATTATAGAGAAATATTATCTCTTCAATTTAATAAAGATAATCCGAATATGTTTAACTACCATAAATCTGTCAATCTAAGATTTAAAATCTTATGTCAAATGAAGTATCTGAAGGTCTCTTAATAAATATCTTGAAAAATACTTCAAATCCATCTTGGTCAATATTATAATTCCCTAACCAAGGAATAGTAAACAAGTTCCCTAAGTTAGTGTGCCCTAGGGTATCAATCATATCTCCTCATACTTCAAAGGTGACCAACTAGAAGTGTGTATTTATAGGTGGTATAATGGGGTGACTATAACCTCTAGGTAGATTTTAACATAAAAAAAATAAAGGAAGTAACATTCACATAATATCAATAATAAATAAATAGCTACTAAAAATACCAAGAATCATCTTATATGATAACATATTGATGATATGTACATTAAAATTGTGGTAGTATATCAAAATCAGTAAGAAAAATAGATTAAAAATAAAAATAAAGGAAAAATACCCAATGAGTATCACCCTCGGAAGTCCCAAGCTCTTTCCCAAACCCTAGAACCCAAGATCATAGAAAACAACCATCAAGTATAGAATTGAGCCTCACACTAAACCTATAACCTACAACCGAGGGGAATCTTATCAAGTAACCAAGTGCATGGCAGCCCGAGCAGGGTGTGGGTAAAGCTCAATATGCCACCACCAATGGTGTCTAATGAAAATCTTGTCAGTTATGTAGAGAATAATGGTAAATATATATATATAAATAATGAAGTTATAATAATAATAAACTATGAAAAATAAGGTAACATACTCAGGTCTCAGGCCTTGAGAATAAAACCAAATTCAATACTACATACATTGGCTGACACTGATAACTTTAATCTTATTAAAAATATCATGTATGCACTTTTTTCCAAGGTGCGTCACCAAGAAAACCATATTCATGTAGCCTATGTTAATAACCACTTCAGGATCAGAAAGATATCACTGAGATGAAGGTGAGTTAGTAATCAATACTATTTTTATATTTCATTTGAAATAAAATTTCTCACCTATTAGGATGTAGTGATGATTGCTACAACACACCCAAACATACACCAACATTAGGGAACACAATAAAATTACAAAGTTAAAATATTGAGGTGATAATTTTAGTCCTTGGTGTGATATGGATTCCTCGAGGACCACACTACCCACTAGAATAATCATGTGAGTATAACAAGTAGTGTATAACCTTGAAGATCTTTTTTTCATGTCTTATGATTATGCTTCAATGCATCTCATACACAGTTATATCTTGCACATTACAAAGATAAATTTTTGGGTAACAAATGAAAAGTATTAATCAAATTGACTTACTAAAAGTTATTGAGTGTGCTTAAATCTTTCACCTCCACTTTACTAGTACTAAAATGAACAAGAAGAAATTCTTCTTCAACCTTGACTAAAAACAAGATTCGTCTTCACTTTTTATACACAACATGTGCACACAACCACTTCAATCTTTTTCTTCTTATTTATTTCTTAAAATTTATAAAATAAAATAATATTCAATGTATTGTATATATACATAAATTATTCTTCTTTTTATCTCTATACACTTTCATCTTCTCAAAAAAATTGACCTTTTTTAAATTTTCATAGATTTCCCATATAAAATGATATCATGTTTTTGAATTTCAATTTCAAAAATCAAATACCCTTCTAGAATCACGACCCTTAGATCATATATATATTAATATTTACCATTAAATTAAAATTGTTTGCTAAAATAGATTTAAATACCCACTAAATTTTGAATATTAATCCAAGATATCCTTACTTACTGAAGATCTAAGATTATACTAGTAAAACAAATTCTTTGGTTTGGTCTAGGAAGTTATGGTATATATTATTGGTTTTCAATTGTTTTCACCAAACATTTACACAATATTTTTGCTTGATTAGGTGTTATTGGGTGGAGGTCATGAAATTTCTAGTAACACTAAAAAACATCATGATTACCTCTATGGTGAGATGCATTCACTATGGCGTAGTCCTCCAAACTTTCTACTATCCACAACACAGGAAATAGGTTGTGACATAGAGGTTCAAAATTTTCTAGAGCCACTAACTTATATCTTACCATGCATTATTTAATGGACCATCACTACAGTTTGTAGGTCCTATATTTTTCATATCTTCTAAAATTGGCATTTCCTTCCATATAATGTGTTTATCATTATATAGCATAGATAACACTGGTTGAGTCTCCCCTATGGTGTGAATACTTACTCTGTAATGTGATGTACTTTAGACCATTTCCCATCCTTTTTCAAATTTCAGCATCCCTATAGCATGGAAACCTCTTCTACAGGGTATCCCAACTCAATTTCAGATATTTATAGCATGGAAATCAGTTACAATGTAGACTTTCTTCTTCAAGCTACTTCAACAGTGAAATACCCTTCTTTTCATCATGGAACTCCTTATACTCCTTTAATATTCTTGCAACATGAACTCTATTAATCATATGTAAAAAATTTGAAATAGATTAAGAAACTTATAATTTAAATTAGAATAAAATTTGTGTTCTAAAAACACAACCCAACAAACTCAATCGTATACTCTTCAACAATTCTTAAAACTCACTTAATACAACAACTATCCCAATACCTATTGGGGTCAACAATCTCACCCATTGTATTTTTTTCAACCAAGGAACATCAATCACTATGAAATTATAAAATCTTATCGATGGGAAATTGTCCAATAATTATAAGACTTCAAGAGTGAAATCAGTGTATGAAACAAAAATATTGAATAAATAATACCATATTGTCTATAAGATAGTGATCTATATACATATTCTTTAAAAAAAACTTCACAATCTTCAATCAGTACTTCATCAGCACATCATTAATTATTTCAAACCAGAATGATTCCTATAACCACTTATAATAAAATATTAAAATAGTTCATCATATCCTATAATAACAGCTTACCATTATTGAAAAATATCTCTAAATATATGACACCCATAAGGAAAAAGACACATATCAATGGATACTTCACATATACTCCCCCTTTAATAAATAATATGAAGATAAATATAAGGACATATTTATGTTGTAATTTTTCTCCCACTTGGAATACAATATCCAAATACAAGATGGGAAAGGGGATGGAACAACCATACCTTATCCATGACAGGATGAGGTTGAATTTCCAACATTAACCTCAGAATATAAAGTACTTCCTTTGGAAATGGTTTGGTGAACACATCAGTAATTTTTCCCTTCATCTGAACAAATTCCCCTTGTGAAACGTTTCTCTCCAAAATATCTTTGATGAAGTGATATTAAATATCAATGTGCTTTGATCATTAATGTTAAACTAGTTTCTTTGATAAACTAATATCACTTGGATTATCACATCCCAATTATAATGGTAACTTAATTTCTATTTATAAATATTCTAATTGATTCTTCATCAATATAATCTATGTTGATGTATTCTTGGTAGCCATATATTCAGCCTCATAATTTCAAAAGGTTACTAAATTCTACTTTGTTAAATTCCAAAAAATATACCATTCTCCAAGATAAAAAAGTTCTACTATATGTATACCTTCTATTATCAACACCTCCTACCCAATTTGAATAAAGTGACTAAATAGATCAATCTTCCCTTTGATTTTATATTTTAATCCATAGTTTGATGTTTCTTTAATGTGTCTATGTATTATCTTTCCTAAAATTAAATGAGAAACTTTTTGTCAAATTTTATATCTAGTATGAGTTCTAATAGTATACACTATATCCAATATTGAACTTATTAAATAAAGTAAACTTCTAATTAGATTCAATAATTCTCTTGGATTAACTTCCTTTCCTTGTTCGTCTTTAGTTGACATTGTTCCCAAATAAATTAATATAGAAATTAGCCTAAAATTCTCCATTCCGAACTTCTTAAACATTTTATTATCACAATTCTTTTGAAGAAAGAAAAGTAAAGTCATTTTCTTGATAAATTTTTAATCCATGAAGTTATATCTTCTCACCAGGAATAGAAATTTCAAAAATATTTTTCATTTCAGAAGAAAACACTTTACAAAATTCTTCATCATTTATAATAAAAATGATATCATCTACATAAATTATAACAATGGGAAATACATCCTTATCATAATTAATGTAGATATTTATTTAAACTATTCATTTTTGAAATTTTAATTTCTTCAAATAGGATTCAATTTAGAATATAATTCTGTTAGGGGTTGTTTTAGCCAATATAAAGCCTTTTTCAACCTGGGAAATTAATTAACATGTTCTCCAAGCAGGAAACCATGGTGTTTATAAATTAAAACTTCTTCTTATAATTCACCATTGAGGAAGTATTACTTGACCTCCATATGAAATGTATTTCATTGCCTCTTTCCTAAAATGGAAATAAAAATCATATGGTTTCAATATTTATAACCAATTCAAAGGTCTCATAAAATTAAACTCATTTAACCTATTAATATCCATTATACACTAATATTTATTTATTTCTCAACACTTCACCATTTTCATTCAACCTTTTTTGGAACACAGACATTATCATGATAATTTTCTTCCCTTTAGGATTGGGTACCAACTCCCAAGTCTCATTATTTTTAATTTGATCTAAATATTCATTCATAGAAACAATAAAAATCTTTATGTTCCATTGCTTGTTTCACATCTCTTGGATATAATTAAAAATATAAATACGTAAGATTTTTTATCCTTATATTCTATGGAGTTCTAACTTGTTGTCCATTAACATAATTATATTTTGAAATTGATCTTGCCTTCAGAGCCTTGGATTAGTTGAAAGAATATGTTCCTCATCACTTGAAATGGATGAATATATTTCTCTAACCTATATATCTTCAACACTTTCTTATTTTTGGAAATTAAATCAAAATTTTCAATAGAAACTTCATCAATATTACTTATGAAACTTGATTTTTCATGATTCATTTCTTTTATTGATTGTTACATCACTTTAACATCAAAAAAATAAATGATATTTTTAATATATCTATTTAAATGGTGTTAAAATATTATATTTTGAATATATCTAATAAATATCCCATAAAATCCTTGATTTTAAATCTTTATAAGGTTCTAGATTTTTTCCTTGATAAAACATGGATTGCCAAACACATGATGGTACTCCAAACCCAATGATTTTTTATAATACATATCATATGGGAACATAAATGATTTTGGTCTATAAAAAAATAATTTTATATATGAACTACCATTCCAATAGATTGTCTTTAAAAAATAATGATAAGTATCTTGCTTGACTGTAATTTTCAGAGCCATCTCCCCCAAACTCATGTTCTTCCATTCAGACACACTATCTTACTGTTGTGTATAGGGTGAACTGATTTCATATAGGATTCTATGATTCTCAATATAATCTTTGAACATATCATTTTTATACAAATTTACATTATCTGTAAGGATCTTCTAGAGATAAAAACTATTTTCTTTCTCTACAACTATTTGGAATCTTTTAAAAAAATTAAGACCATAATTTTTGTTTCATAAACATAAAACAATAAATATAATATAAATCATAAATAAAAGTAATAAAAAACTTATCATCAATTATTTATTTATTCCTCTTGGTCCCTCATGTATGTAAATGAATGTTCTTTAATGTTTGATTAGATTGAATCTTTTCCTTCTTAAGTGAAGTGTGAATGATCTTCCCCTATTGAAATATTGAGAATATTCAATCCCTTTATCCTTTCATAAAAGTAACAAAATAACCATTTTCTCCTTTGGTGATAAATTTAATATTCATTTTAAAAATATAAATAGGTCTTCAATGCCACAACTCATATTCATTTTTCATACTTAAATAGAATGAGTTTCTAGCATCACCATCTTGAAATAAGCTTCCCTTATTCCTATATACTTTTGTTACAAGTTTTATATCTCCAAGATTCTTAACAAATAATCAATCCTTTTTTAATATCACCTCATTTACTTTATCACTAATCTATGAAACACTCTATATATTTTATTTCAATCCATTAAAAAATGAGTGTTATTGTATTTCATCTTTCCTTTTATAAAAACTATCAAGCCAACTCCTTTAATTTTGAGAAATACGCCATTATCAATGGTCATTGAGCCATATTTACACTTTCACATATTTCAATATTTTTAAATATCCTCTCATGTTATTTGATCATCCATTTTTTAATATCTATGGACTTTCCACTTGTTATTCTTTAAGTTCTACTTCCATAATTAATGCATTATTATTTCCTTTGTTTTCTTCTTATGAGCCTTTTGATTACTGAAACTCATATTTTATTTGTTTTGTAACATGTTAATTAAATAATTATCATGGTTATTATGCATATCACACCTTCCATAGATTGATTAAGGTATATAAAACTTATTTTAGGACTTCTATAAATAGTTTTTAACCAGTTTCTAGACATTATTTGATTGAGGGGATTGAGTCCCTCTAAATCAATTCTTATAATACCTTGTACGTTGATTATGACATTGGTTATTGAACTAAAAAATCTTTTAATTATTCAAAAATCCCACTAAATACCAACAATAACCATAGAAATTATATTACCTTCGAAAATCACATGATGTCTATATTTTATTCATTTAATTTCATGCTTATTAAACTCTCCAAATTTAACTACTTTTTTTAAATCTAATTTTGGTGAACTCCAAAATACTTTATCTTTAGATAAATAAATTTTCTCTCTCTTTCTAATACCCTAGTTGAATAATATTTTTAACTCAAGTTAGTGGTCCCAAAATTTACAGATTTTTGGAATATCACTTGATTTAGCTACAATATTTACCTTCATGAATTGTGTCTTAATCAGTGAGTTTCCACCAACATTTTCTGAATAAATTAAATATTTATGGGGTTATTTTTATTTTTCTTCTTTATATTTACACTTCTTTGAACATTATATAATTTCTAAAATTGAATTCAGAACATTTAATCTACACTTCTTTATATTTAATTCTATTCTGATCAAGTTTTGTGGTAAATGATCAAAATCCTTTTCTTTATCCTTGAAAATTTGTTCTACCATGATTTTAAGATTATTATAATCATTATTAAACTTCTTCAAACATTTATCTCCATCAAGATACATATAAAATTCATTTTTAACGATAAATTCATTACTGTTAAAATATTTACCATCAATCTTTAATATTTTTATCTCATTCTCTAATTTGGAAATATCTAAGAGAAATTATTTTAATTTCATCTTTAGTATGAACTCTTTCATAGTCACTTCTTCTTATATACTTTTATATCTACTTTCATCACTTGAAATATTTTCATCATTCACATTAGAAATGTTTTTTTTTCAATATCTTCATCATTAAAGGAAAATTGATATTCATTTTCATTTTCATTGTTTATACCATATTTTGACAAGAAGTGCCTCATTTGAAATTCATAGAACTTATTACCCTTATCATTATAATAAACCTTTTGATTTTTTGTTTTTATTCTTTGGTAATATTTTAGTCTTATCATCTTATTCTTCACTATATTCATTGGTTTTAGATTCTGTACATTTTACATCATAGTTTCTAATACAACCACACTAGAAAATTGTTTTGGGAATCTTTCCATAATACCTTATTTTCAATATTCTCAAGTTTGTTGAGATAAGAGATATAGATTCATCAAGATTATCCTAAAAATATTTATCAGAATATGAACAAAAACATTCTTCTTCAGCAATAAAATTTTTCTCCATCCTCCCTTATATTGTTTCTTTAAAAGTGATTTATTTTTTAGTCATCACATTTTTCTTGATAGCACTATCTTTCCTCATTTCATGAGATATTAATATAAAATGTAAATAATTAATAGAAATATCACTTGAATATTTCCATCGAAACTAAATACATTAAATTAAAATTATCTTGTAAGAGACACAAAATATTTTTAAAAATATCAGTATCTTCATTTACACTTGTGAAGAAACTATCAATAGTTTCGTCATCATTGATATAAATATATCCACACTTAATTCTATAGAACCAAAACTTATATCTCTTAACTTAAATCTATCCTTAATATATATTCTCATGTTAATTTCATACATAATTAGTGGTTTTTAGTCCATTGAATTTCAATAACTCACTTTCCAAGAGTAATAAAAGAATAGCACTCCTTTCATGGTTGTCATTTGCCAAATTCATATTTTATTTTGCCTTCCTATAAACACCTTTATCCTAGGGAAAACCCATTATTTGTGACTTCTAATACATAATAACTGATAATAACTGGTATGAAATCATCCAATTTTCCATATGTGATAGTTTTCCCATGAAATATAAGAATACTCTTATCATTGACTGAATTCTTATTATTCGTTTTATATAATAAAAATTAGTGATTTTTTCTTAAAAATAAAATAATTTTAAGTAGGAAATCACAATCAATCGGAACATGTCGCTCTAATACCACATTTTAAAACAATTCATGATCAAAGAGATATCATTAAGAGGGGGTTTAATCAGGGATCAATAAAATTTTTATATATTTTTTTAATTAAATTTATCTACCTATTAGGATGTAGTGATTATTTTTGTAACACACACATTAACATAATAGAACATGAATGATTTACAAGTTTCACCTCACAATATGAGAAGGATCATTCTTGTTGTAATATGGATTCTTTTAGGATCACACTACCCACTATAATAATCATGTCAGTACAATTATTAGGGTATAACCATGGAACTCATTCTTTCAAATCTCCAGACTATGATTCAGTGTATCTTTCACACAAGTGCTTCTCGTACTTTTCAAAGATAAATGTTTTTCTAATAACTAAAAAGTATTCTTATAAATACACTTCCTTTAAGTTGTTGAGTGTGAAGAAATATTCCACTTCAAATTTACTTGTACATTAATTAAAAGTAAGAGAAAAAAATTTAAACATTCAAAAGAATAATATGATTCTTTACTTTGTATGTACAACACATGCACATAACCAATTCAATCTTAGTATTCTAAGTTATTTCTTCAACTTTTAATAATCACATAATCTTTACTATGTTTCACATATCCATAATTTCATCAACTTTTCCTCTCCATACACTTTCTTTTTTCCTCAAAAACAACATTTTCTAATATATACAGTAATCCAATATTTAAGAGATTCAAATTTTGGAATTTGGATTTCAAATTAAAATCCCCTTGTTGAATATCATCCCTTAGACCATATCCATCTTAATCTTGACCATTATATTTGAATTGTAAGTTTAAATAGGTTGAAATAGCCACCAAAATTCAAATATTAATCCAAGTCAACATTCCTAGTAGAACTATATAGATTATCCCTATAAAACAACTTATACAATATATCTAGGGAGTTATGGTGTATCATGTTGGTTATTTGTAGTTTTCACCCAACTTCCATACAAGACTATAGTTTGGAATAGGTTTTATAGTGTGTAAGTCGTGAAGTTTATTTTGAAACTAAAAAAATATCATAAACACCTCTATGATGAGGTTTATTCACTATAGCATAGTCCTCTATATTGTCTTCTAACTATGATATTGGAAAAATGACTTTTCATAGAGGTCTTAAATTCTCTAAAGCCGCTAAATTATAGCTAACCTTGCATTGTGAGATAGACATTCACTATGGCATGAAGGTCACATATTTTCTAAATCCACTAAATCGAACCAACCTTATATGGTGTGATTATCCTTATATGTCATGGAGAAATCTAATTGAGTATCCTCTGAGGTGTGCACATTTACTCTATGTCACGAGGTATTATAGATCATTTTCTATACTCCAACCAATTTTATCATCTCCACAACATAGGAACGTATTATTTAGTGTAGCTCAGCTCGATGTTATCTAGAAACAACATTATCACCATTTATGGAATATAACATCTTATTTCAACTAATTATGTTGTGAATTATCATTATTTGTAGTATGGAATTCATTATTCTCCTTTAATATACGTACATCATGAACTCAATTCATGGTATATAATCACTTTGAACTAGTTTAAGGATCACCTAAATTAACTAAGAATATAATTTATGTATTAACCACAAAATCTAACACAATCAATCATATCCTCTTCGCCAATTCTTCAACCTCACTTAACACAGCAACCATCTCAAAACATATAGAGCTGAATACCATGAGGAATTTAAATGGTTCAAATGGGAATTCCCACCTATCCATTCTCAAGAATAATCATATAACTTAAGGGACCACCCTTTATATTTTTAATCATGGATTTATTGGAAGAATGTATCACGCTCAAGGAATTCTATACCAATATTCATCAAGATAAATCCAAGGATCTTATCCCATAGAATTTAACAGGATATTCCCTTAAGGATACATGACATTAATCTATGGAATTCAAAAAGTGCTAAAAATACTTGAATCCAAGGGTCATAAACCACAATGAAATTCATAGTAATGAATATGTTTGAAATCCACCATATTTCTCAGTTCATTCCATAACATTGGATCACATTTAATACAAATGTGTCTCCACACCCTAAAATTCACATATATCCCTTAATAGAATCTTAGTCTTTCCCATGGAATTCCATGGACAAACCAATCTTAAAAAATCTGCAGAGGACCTCTAAATAATTCCTTACTCATAACCATTACAAAAGATCACATCCATGACCTTATTCCATAATTCATAAATAAAAAATTCTATAAAAAAGTTTACACTTTGGATTTTAGTCATAGTTTTTGTATAAACTTTATAGTTACATAATCATCAAGAGGTTTTAATGGTTATCCTAGACAACCAATTTCTATATTAAAACATTATATCACAAGGGAAGCCCTAAAATATCGCACTAGTTCACCCAAAAGTAAGAAATAACACTAAAATCACCTCTTTATTAACTCAAAATATGTCTACCCAATATAAATTGCCATCATAAATCCAAGGAAGTCCCAGTTCATCACAAAGATTTCATGAATTTTAAATAGAAGATCTAAATTTTCCAATTAATACTCTAAATTTCATTGAAAAAATCTATCTCACCACTTCATATTATTTAAAAATTTATAACCCTCAATAAATGTTCTTATCTACAAAAATGGTATCTTTTATGAAATTAGAAGGAAATAAAACGATTTAAATTAATTTTAGGTCAAGCATGTGAAGAGTCGATGAAATCACATAATTTAAACACACAGTATAACGAAAATAATTTATAATAAAATCCGGATACCACCTACCTTGACCTTAGAGAGACCCACTCATCTGATATCAACCTTTGGTTTGAGCTAGAATGGGAGAAAATAAATAATTATATAAATTCCCAGAAAATACAGCATAATGCCTATAAATGGAATAAACACACTTAATAGTGAAATAAAATAATAAAAGAGGAACGAGGACTCATAGAATTTCCTCAATATTCCTAATGTCATAGACTAAAGATGATTTATAAAATGGATAGAGGATTCCCAACAAGGAGAGGATAGGGAAGGGAGGATGAACCTAAGAGTTATTGGGAGAATTGGGAGAGAAAAGGGGGTTAAAACCTTTTTAAAAGAATAAAGGAAATGGATTTTTTATAGGGAACATGGTTTAAATGTATAGATCCCCAAACCATGCACTAAACATGTGGACCCATCTATATGGAACACTCTATCTCACACGGTCAGGTGCATGGATTGAAAAACCATGTTCCATGCTTGTGAAGTGGCTCTATAATCTATTTCATGAGTTTATATTGTTCTCATAACACCTTCTCATGGATTAAGAACCCATGAACCTCCTTTAATAAAAATACACTACTGGGGTGCATGGACATAAAAAAAATTATGCTAACTATACACCACATTATACCTTCCAAAAAATGACAAATCTAAAGCTTGAACCCTCCAAACACTCTTGATACTTATCTGATCACCCAGGACACCTCTCGGGCCATAATCCATGTGAAAACACTTCCCACTATAGGTGCTCAAACTCTAAAAATTTCATTCTAAGGTCCAAATCAAAATTTTAAACATCCACAATATGAAAAATTCAAAATCCTTTTGACTTTTGAATGCTTTATCAGATAGGAATCACTACAAATATCCTTCTTAAAAAATGATCAATTTCTCTTTTGATCACTTACTTAACCCTTCCAACATATTTAGAATCACTCTCAATTACCTCAATTGTTTTAACAACACGAATTTGAAAACCAAAAAATACCATTTCTATTGTCTTTAAAAAATCATCCAAAACCACTTTTATGTCATCTCTAAAAATCTATTTAAATAGATCCTCATATAAGAAAACACAAATTGGAGTAGGAGTATGTGTAATAGGAGGAGTAACTGAATAAGTGGAAGCTTATCTTATGGTATTAAAGAACCATTAATGAATCTCTACATCATATCATTTAGGTTAGCCTACAATGCACCAATTTGACCTCTCAACTATGAATCTTTTGCTAGATATGATTAGTCTTTAGAAATAGTTTAGGCTAACTGTGAGCTACAACATGAGACATAGTCTTGGAAATCTCTTCTTCTCTGGTAATTTCAAGTGAAACTCAAAACCATATAAATAATTATTTAATAATATTCATCAAATAAATTTTTAAATCACATAAATATTCATTTTAAACAAAGGAATATATTAAATAAGTATGAGATAGGGTGTAGTTGGTTTAGTAGGTGAATACATTTTAGCCATTTATTAAAAAATAGGGGTTGTCTCTTTAAAAGGATAGACCCTAAAAGCTTCCAAAATTTATTAGAATTCAAACTTAACTTCCCTTTGAATGTTTTTTAACTCATAAAACTCAATACAAATTTTCTCACTAGATTTAAATTTTTCAGATTCACTACTAGAATCATGTTCATTAACAAATTTAATAGGATTTTGTCCAAACACATTATCAAAAACATCTTGAACAGATGGATTGATCTCACCTTAAAGTAACATTGTTCTGGGATAACAAGTCTCAATCATTTCTTCAAGATCATTTTGATCTACAATATATACCTTAGGATATTTTGATATAGATGAGATGGTAGGTCCACAATGTCCAGGTGGACTTCCCCCATTATGGTCATCATCATATTTTGAACCATATTTCTCCCCCTTGGGAGATGCATCCCTTTCAATGGGCCTTGGATTAATTCATATCACTGGACATTCTATCTTCTCACCACCGAAGAGACTGGTTATCTCTTCAAACATATCTTATATAGATCATTATTTACTTCCATATTATTCACTAGACTCGTCATCTTCATATTCAGAATCTATCTAAACAAAAACATTCATAGAAACTTTAGTATCATAATCATTATCGTCATCTACATCTATTTACCTGGAGAGTAGATATAGATGAGGTTTCTAAGAGACAAAATAGAATCCTTTATGAGTAGGAACACTAGAATACATTGACTCCTGAGAGTCACTTTATTATCTATAATCTCATAAAGCTTCATTACTCAGGTCAGTAGCCTCATTTTCATCATCCAATTCTTCTTCATAATAATATTATACTACCCCATCTTGTGTTAAGATTGGGTTAAATTTATTCTCGGGTCTCATAGAATTATTTTCTATATTAAACTTTTCTTATATAATTTCATTATCATTATACCTAATTTTCCTCTATAGATTCTAATTTATCCTCATCCTCATGCAATTAGTTCTATTCAAACAAACTCCACAGGAAGAAATTGAAATTTCTTCCCCCTTAGGAAAAAGTCTTTTAAAATACAATATAGTTTAGATAAATGTAGGGTATAATAGTAAATTAAACCTATAAGAATATTTGTTTGATTCTTCCATGTTCCAAATTAGATTCCATTGCAGGCTAATCTATACTTCAGTATTCATTAATTATAGAAATAAAATATCTTATTGTCTTTAGATACTAAAACCCTCTTCCCTTAGGAAGATTAATTACTAGATAAACATTATGAAAAAAAATTCACCACCAAGCTCTATAATAGTAGTTCATTTAAGGAATATATCTCTAGATAACTTTATAAAATATCTTTCAAAATCAAATGTTACATGATCTATAAAGTAATAATTATGTAAGTCCTCAAAATAACCATTATGTGGTGTCTTTAAAAAACCTTAGACCACATATTGGAATAAATAACCATATTTTGTCCATCTAAAAATTTCCTTTTCACATCCTTCTTATCACCCATCTATAGTTCCATATTTAAATGGACCTCCATTACTAAATTTGGATTAAATGGATTATTGTTCTCCCTAAACCAAGTATCTCAACCTTGCTTCTAAAAAACATTCCAAACTAATGACTTACTAGTCAACAACCATTCATTATTTACATATTTTCAAGCAAGAATAGTTGAACTAAAATTTATTTTTAGACTAGTCTTAAACGTATATTTGATTTATTTTTTATTTCTCTTCAAGGAATATGAGTCGGTATTAGATGAAAATGTGAAATAGTGCTTCATCCTAACCATATTCCACTAATATTGAAAGTTTTAGATGATGGGATTGGTTAAAGGAAAAATATCTTAAGATAGGGATTCAAAATCACTATGGATTATGGTTTTAAGAGAGAAAAATGATTTGTATTATGATTTAGGCATATCTAAAATCATTTAGGGATCTAAACAGAAACACATGAGAAACATATATATTTATATTAAAATTTAAGTAGATTGGAATAGAAACTTGAGTGATCGTGTGAAATGTAATAGGGTAGCTTGACTAACCTTGAGCCTTGTGACATCTTTAGAAAACATGGTAGCTTGACCTAAATTACATATTATCCTTAAAACTGCTTAATCCTTATGGTTAGTTGAGAACTTTAAATATAAAATAACAAGTAGACTAAGATTAATGTAAGAAACTAATAATTAATATTAATTAATCATACTTAATTAGTGTTAGATATAACTCAATATTTCAATGTTCAATGGTTTTATGAAAATATTACCAATATGATGATCATTACCTATGAAATTGAAAGTGATATCCCCTTTTATGAAAATTCTCTCTCAAAAAGTGATGTCAAATATCAATGTGTTTAGTCCTGGAATGAGATATAGGATTCATATAAATTTTAATTTTACCTATATTTTCATATATTACAGGGGAATATTGGAATTGATTACCATGGTCTTGTAATGTGTGTTTCATCTATAGATTTTTTGAACAACAACTACCTGCAACTATGTACTCGACTTCATTAGTAGAAAATGAAACCGAGTTTTTCTTTTATACTACACCAATAAATTACAATACTTCACTAAAAAGTAAAATGTATTAGAGTTGATTTTATATGTGACATTCATCCATAAAAATCATCTTCTAGATAACTAATCAGTTCAAATTCATGTCCTCTTGAGTAATATAATCCAAAATTAGTTGTATTTTTGAGGTATTTTGAAAATTCTTTTAACAAACTTTAAATGATATCCTTTGGGGTTTTCTTCAAAACATGAACACATTAAAATGAAAAATATTATATCAGTATGGATAACATTTATTTATAGTAAACTTATAATCATGACTATGTAAGTATTTTATCCCACTGATTTCTTAGTTTCTTACCAATCCTATATATAACATGTACTCAATGGAGTATCACTTCATTTTGTGTTATCCAGACAAAAAAATTTAAATGATATAAGCTCTAGGATCCTTTTTTAAACAATGGAGACCTTTTAAAAGATTGAAAACATGATTTTGAAAAATTGGTGTTTAAAATCTAGGGGTTTGTTCACTATAAATATCATTAATAGTATAACCATTAAGGAATTCACTATTGAAGTCCATTTTATATAGTTTGAAATTAATATGTGTTGTATAAACAATAAATATTCAATTGCATTCAATTATAACCTCTAGTGAACAGGCCTCCTCATAATAAATACCCTCTTCATGACTATAACCTTGTACGAACAATCAATATTTTTATCTAAATATAGGGTTGGACTCATCATCCTTGTTTTTATATACCCATTTTGTGCCAATATTGAGGAAGTCTTTTGGTCTCTCAAATATTTTAGAGGATTTATTTCTTTCAATCTAATTCAATTTTTCTTTTATAGAGATCACCCAATGTTAATCACTAATTGATTTAGTAATTTTATTTGTTTTAAAATGAGACAATAGAGATTAATATTCAACCTAGTTTCTAATAGAAGCTATAGTTTGAGATATTCTATTGAGATCACCAACTAAAACATCTATAGGGTGATAAATTTGGGCCCTAAAGGTTTTTGGAATTTAATTACATGGTTATTCTAATTAAACTTTAAGTTAATGTTATTCAAGATGGTCTATGTTGGGAGATTTATGAAATAAATTAGTATTATAGTTAGAAGTATTATAGTGTTTATTGATATTTAGATTTGAAATATCATTATCAAGGGTTTTTATAGAATGTTTCAATTTATGTAGATATATCTCAACAAAAGTAACATATAAAGACTCTTTCATGACTTTATATTTCTTATTAAAAACTATATATGATTTAATTGTGGTTTAATAACCTAGGAAAATTTCTGCATAACTCTTTGCTCTAAATTTTCCTAGATTATCTTTGGTATTTATAATTAATACATAACATCCAAAAACTCTAAAGTAATTCAAATTTTATTTTCAACCATTTCATAATGCGTAAGGTGTCTTTTTTAAGATTGGTCTAATTAAAACCCTATTAGATACATTAAAAAATTTACTCACAACTTCAATCAAAAGATAGATAGGTATTTCATATTAACTAATCATAGTCTAGAGAATTTATTAAATATTTTTGTTTCTTATTTCAACAACCCCATTTTTTGAGGAGCTTAAGGTATAAATAAATTTTAATTATATCCATATTTTAAACATCAAGATTCAAATTCCTAATTCTAAAATTCATTCCCACGATCACTTTTCAAAGTTTTAATGGTAATTACACTAAGTATCTAAACTGATATTTTATATTTAGAATAATAGGAAGGATCTTCACTTTTGGGAGCTAGGAATAATACCCATGTATATCCTAGAAAATCATCAATAATCACATAATAATAATTTCTCCACCTATATTGGAAATTTTAGACGGTCCAAACAAATCCATGTGAAAAAAATCTAGTATTTGAGAAGTTGAAACCTATTTCTTTGGTTTTGAAATATATTTTATGCTTATTTCCATTTATATAGATTTTTTGGAATTATAGATTGGGTAGATCCTTGACAAATAATTTTCTAGTTAGCTTCCTAAAAAAATGTATATTATAGTTTCATAGACCCCAATTCCTTAAACAAGAATCTATATAAAAATGAGTTGAGCTAAAATCATTTTTAGAAAATAATGAATCAAAATTAATAGGATAAACATTATCATTTCTTAAATAAGTAAATAAAAAAATATTCTGAGAATTGTAAATCTTGAGAGAATTATTCTCAAATATGAAATGATAGTCATCATGCCATAATTGAGTTATATTAAGATTATAATATTTTAATCCATCAATAAATAAAACATTAGAAATAAAAATAATTTCAGACTTACTAATTTGTCCAAGGACAATTATTTTTCCTCATTTATTATCCCGAAAGTGATATTTCCTTTATTCAATTTTATTGGACTCATCTAACTTTACTAGTATTTATTCATGTGTCTTTAAAATACACTATCCTGATACCATATAATTTTACTGGAGCTCTTTATTCACTTTACCTATAAAAAATAAAATAAAAAATAATTTTAGTACCCATATTTTCTTGGGTCCAAAAATTTTGGAAATTAATAACCTATAATAATCATTTGTTTTGTGGGATTATCCCCAAAAATTAGATTTAGAAAAAAAATTATTCTTCAATCAAAAATAATGAAATCAATTTTTATTTCTAGAAGTCCCTTTAGCTTTACATATTAAGGTTTTGTTATTTGAACATATAACAAATTATTTTTTATATATCAACCTTTATTGTACAAATTTATATCCAATTACAATATTAATTTTGGGAGGTTTCTAACTTTCCAATATCATAGTCAAAGTATTTGTACCATTTGTAAATTGTTCTAATTTTTTTTAGCTACCCATTTTCCAATTAAAAATATGGATTTTATTTCAAGAGGTAGACATTTTCTCTTTTTCAATAGAAATGTCATTCTTAGTATTGAGAGATAAATAATTCACCTTATTAAAATTCCAATATGTGTCTTCAAGTTCATTATTTGTGTATTATAGAATATAGTAATATTAAAAAAATATTATACATTTTATTATCATCTATAACATTATTATAAGAGAAAGTATAAGTAATAGTAGTATTCTCTACCCCGAATTTATTTTCCATAAAGAGAAAAAATTCCTTTTAACTTTTATCATCCCTATAATAATTAGAATCAATACATTTTCCCTTAGATAAACTCTAAGTTTATTTCATTTAATTCTTTAGTTTATTATCTATATCACCATACTTATTCTTATATTTTATCTTAGTACAATTGTATTTAATATTTATTTTCCTCTTTCATTCATAGTTTTTGCAAAGGTAGTAATTTTTATTGCAGTCCTTTATATAATTTTATCATTTTCATAATTTCATTTATAATTTAACTTTATAAATAATTTCTTCTTTTTTGTGAGACTTATTGATTCTCCTTCCTAGATGATCCATTTCCTCATCACTTTCATAATAAAATTCATCTCCACGAAAATCATCTTTTATTACCTCTCTAGATTTAGAATAAAATGTATTAAATGTTATAATATTCTTATTAATTTCAACTTATTAATTGTATACCTTTAATTCCTCTTCATACATAATAATTTTTCCAATCGATTATTTGAATATAAGCAAGATAATGTCACAATATTCTCTAATAAAAATAGCAGTGCCTCTCCACCTATCAGGTATGCATTTCACTAATCTCAACGCTTCTTATTTTTTATCCATTAGTTGTCTAAGTACCTTAATTTTGTTTATGATATCAATAAATCTATAATATATTTTAGAGATAATTTCATTGTGTCTGATCTTGAATGAATCATAATTCATGGTATATGTGTTTAATCTAATTTCTTCATTATTATACATTCCTTCATGAGAAACACCTAAAGTGACTCAAATTTAAAAACTAGTAGCAAAAGAAGATATTCTATTAAATTAATCTTCCCTAAAATCACAAAATAAATCATTCTCTTCTTTATAATTATAATCAAAAGCAACTTTAGTTAAGTCATCCCATTATTTTCTATAAGTCTTGGTTTTCTTATATTCATCCCCTATAGTTCCCCATATATCAAATCTCATACTCTCTAAATAGATTTTCATTTTAATTTTCCATTGTGCATGGTTAGTTTAGTTAAAAAAACATGTTGATTGGTATCATGAACTTCAGGTCTAGCATCCATAATTATAGAATAAATAAATATAAATTAAAGATATTTTTCTTACGAATTGATAAAGGTAAAAGTAAAATAGATATAGTAAAAATTAAGATCCTAAAAAAAATATTAAAAAATTTAAGATACCAAATTTATACTATGATGAATTCTTAATAGGTGAGTAAATTAGTATTCTAATAAAAAAATTATTTTTAAAATTATAAATTTAAATTTCCTTAATTTATAATACTATCATGGTTTTCAAATACAGTTGGTATATATAATTTGATAGTTTAAAATACTTTATTAAATGATTGATAAAAGTATAGTTAAAACAATAAAAAATATTTTAGATTTGAAATTAATCTGATTATATCAATATATATAGATATAGATATTTATATATATATATATATCACTTGTAAATATGAACTATCAGGGAATATTTTTATAAACTCGGATACTTAGTGAAAATTACCAACTATAAAAAAATGATTGTAGCTAAAAATAAATTAGAAAAGTAAAATTACACACATGAAAGAATTAAATAATATGTTTTCTCTAAGATAAATCTTAATCCTCTCTAATTTATAGTAAGCCACTTCCAAAAAAAATTAAAACCTTATAAAAAGATCCACAACATAGATCAAGATTAAAAGAAACTAATTTTATGGTATCCCAAGATTTAAAAAGCCTATTTAATAGTTCTTCATGGGATAAAATATCTAAAGAAAAAGGTAATACAAATTATTAGAGTAATCCTTAATACAGTTTTATGGAATTTTTTAGTAAATGTGCAGTAAATTCAATCCTAGATTAATATGTAAATAAAATAGAGAGGTTGAAGAAATCATATGTAGTTTGATGTAGGTCAATTTATGATAAAATTTCAATTGATCAATAAGGTTCCCCTCATTTTATGATAGTTTTTTAGGTTCTGGAATGAATGTTTTATTTATTTTGTATTTTTATGAGTCTTAATAATTTTTTCAATAAAAAAATATTATCACAGGTGAGTGAACATTCTAGAGTAAATCATCAGCACACCACCACCATACACACATTTTTAATGAGGGGGATTCCTTATATTTTAAGATCCTTATTCAAAAATTATCCATAGAGGAATGATAATTATCGAAATCAAAAATATTAACTAATCTAAAAGTCTTTTTAAATTCCAAAAACAATTGTTGGGATTTTCAACTTTTATCGCATTATCATTTTCACTCATGGTAAATGAAGACACACTTTTTTGTAGCTTTACCCATAGGTAATTATTTATCTCAATCTATTCATACAGTTTATTAGATTTATTCTTGAAAATATTTCATCCTTTAATGTACAGTTTCTTGATATCCTCTATGTGGTCTCTTGGATGTTCAACATGTGATAACTTGATTTATATCATATGTTTTCTTTAACTATTTGATAAATTTTGGCTAACTAACATGGTTAGTTGAAATTATTCTTATATTCACTTAAATTGTCCATGTGGTTGATCCAATGCATCATTTGTTCGATCCACTTCATTATGTAGTCTGGATGACACTTAGAAAAATTTCTACATGGTCGCTTCAATTGTAATATGGGCACTTGTATTAACTTTAGGTTGATCCAATTATTCTTGTAGTGGGTACAATACTTAGTTTATTTTTATCCTAATATGATCGTTACATCATTTAGTAGGCATTATGTCTTTATTATATCACTTCACATTATGTGCAGTAGCTTCCATACTTTGCCAAATTTCAAATTTTTTTCAAAAAATCCCATTACTATCATAAAACATATAATTCATTATAATCATAAGAAACATTATTTGAGATCATTAAAATAATTATTTTTTAACTAATATAATGGTATTTTATTTTGGAACTACATTAAATAATTTAATTTAATTTTATCAATTTAAATAAAAATTACTTACTTAAATTATATAGGATAGATTTTAAACCGCTTCAAGGATTCCAGAACAACTTAAGTGTTATGTTACTATATTTTTTAAGAAATAAAGTAAATGGATGAGTTTCATAGCACCAAATCAGGAATATTAATACATGAATTATCCCATATATCTCATAAAATAAAATTTAATCATGATTATAATAAAAAAAATTAAGAATATTCCATAGTTGTATGACATGATCTTGACATGCACTACTGGAAGATAGCCTTATACCGACGGTTTTACTCAAAACTTTGGGTATAGGGGTAATACAAGAACCTATACCCATGGTTTTTCAAAACTGTGGGTATAGGTCACTTATACCCATGGGTTTGGGCAAAACAGTGGGTATAGTTTTTTTTAAGAACTATTTCGATGGTTTTGGAAAACCGTGGGGAAAAACAAATCTATACCCACGGTTTTTTTCAAAACTGTGGGTATAGGAATTTTTTTGAAGACCTATACCCACATTTTTATAAAACTGACGGTATATCTTTCTCCCATTATGGTGGGAAAAAAATTTGGCAGGACACAAAAAAAATTGTGGGAAAAACTATCCCCACGGTTTTCCCTCTTATACCCACGGTTCAAATTAATATATTTACATAAATACAGATATATAAACATAAATCTTCATATCTTAGTTGGTTTGTCATTGTATGTCATTCGCTGCGGTTGTAGGTTCGAAAATCCTTGGGTGCATTTTTCTAATATAGGGAGAAATTTTAATATATTAACATCAAACCGAGCTGGCTCAGTTGGTTAGGCGTTTGATGTATGAAGATAGAGTCATGGGATCAAAACCCGTTGGATGTTTCATTTCAAATAAAGATGTCAATAAATATATTTAACAAAATATACATAAATATACATGTAAGTTACACAGCTTGAGTGGTCAGGATCATTGAGTTAGAAGTGTAGGTTGCAGGTTTAACACCTGCAGCTCATTTTTTGTACAAAAATATATACATATGTTTTTCAAACTGTGGGTATAAGGATTTGACAGCATGGCAATAGGGTAGGAGGATTTGACATGGTGGAAAAGAAAATTTATGCCCATGGTTTGGAAAACTGTGGGTATAGGTTGGGGACCTATCCCGATGCCTCAGGTGCCCACCATTCACAAAACCATGGGTATATCCTATACCCATGGTTTTGAACCATGGGTAGAGGTTATTTTTCCAGTAGTGATTCTCTGTTCATCACCAAATCATTATAGATTTAAGGATCTTACCAAGAACCCCTCTAGATTATCCAAATGTTTAGTGAAACTATTATTTCATCATTATATAACCATAATTTTTTATCATGAGTGATTCAAGTGTTTTACATCACCCATATAATTATGAGAAGAACACATGTTCGATTTGTAAAGAGAAATATACATATTCTTAATCTTTCTTATTGTATCTCATTATTAGACTTGATAAGGAATAAGTTAGAACTATAATTCATTTATATTCTTTCATTACTTTATTTGGATCTAAAATAAGTTTTTATTATTACTTTTTTTTATGAAATTTAACTTTATTATCTTAAGGAACATAAACTATAAAACTGATCCAAAATTTCATTTATTACTTAATTATATTTTCTTAAATGTCATGTTAATTTCACCACTCACATGTAACACTTTAATAAGTATGATTATAAAATATAAACCATTAACTCAAATCATTCCATCCAAATATTTTTAATGAACCTATATTAAATAATATCCATTAAAAAAATATTTTCTCATATTTACTTATTTAATCTAAAATAACTTATGCATACATTTAGAAAAAAACAATTCTAATTATTCTATATTAGAAAAAATATATATAATTGAATTTGTTCAATTAATTTAATTGTGATCATTCACACTCAAACATTTTCTATCCCACTAATCTATATCCCACACCATTCTATACTATAATTCATCTAAATTGGTAGAACTTCTAGATGCACTTTATGTATCACCATTTAGGACCATATCTCAATATTAGTTAGTTATACTCATAAACCAAGATAGGTATCTATAAATATATCATGTTCCCTATAGAGATAAGGATAATTCATGGATATGAAAATATTCTATAAATATTTATGGTGTAATATAATCTGTTTGTCTCATAGTATCTCATGAAGAAGGATGGATACTTCATATATCTATATTTTTATGCTTTATTTATCATTATAATACTACATTGGATGGAATTTATTTAATATAACTTGATTATTAAATTATTAGAAAAACTACCATCCTAGTTAAAGGGATATAAATATATTCTTTTTATACTCAAAAGCAAAAAATAATGTCCTGATCATTCATTCAATTTCATGTTTTTAATGACGCACCCAATGAAATATATCTCTCTGTATATATAAAGTTACATGGTTTTCATCATTAATCAAATTATTTAACTGGATGATATAAATTAATAATTTTTTCAATTTGAGAGACCAATAAACATTATCATATATAAGACATCCAATGACACCCAAAACATGTGGTGTTTCTTTTGGTAGGTCAGTCCCCATGATCTCTTAAAATTCATATCACCATGTACAAGCTTCATAATAAGACTCAATTCTTATGAGTTTCCAGGACCAGATAGTTATATATCACACATATCCCTTTATATTGATGTATCTAAATTATAGAACATATGTTTATGATTACTTTTATAATATCATGAGGTTCTCATTATAATTGGAAGTGGGTTATACAATATGTAATATAAGGTCATTACCATTTATAGTATATGAAATAGTTATATTTTTATCATGGAAAGTATGAATAATATATATATCATACTTTATAAAAGATGTGGTGATTGAAAATTATAAGTTTGGGCTAGGTAGATGGAAACCACTCCCACAAAACATACTTTAAATTACCAGTTTTAAAGAGGGAGATGTCCTCCCTCTACTCAAATATCAAAATATTAAAATATAAGTTCAAAGTTAAACTACCACTTATATATTTTCAATGTGATAAGAATAAGAAACTTGTGGGAAAGTGGTCAAAGAAAATCCAAGTGGAATAAGATAAAAAGGTGGCACCAAAAGTGCCTTTAATAATATGGACAATCAAAGGTACATCCACAAAGATAAATAAGAAAAAGAAACTTTATATCTAAATAACATGAGTCCCTTGGTGAAGTAGAATTTTAGGAATTAATGACTCTAAGAATAATATTAATGATTTCATTGATGCTTTTGAAAATTTATATAAATATTAATATGAAAATAAATAAGGTGTCATTCACAAAAAAAGGTTTCTTTATAAAATATTAGCATCTGAGGGAATAATTAAAATGAAGATGATATTTTGTTATTTGATTTCAATACATACAATAAAAAACATATAAAGTTGATCATCAAAATTTGAGTGTATAAATGATTCCCAGATAGATGAAACTATCTATCAAATATTTCATATGTTTTTTATATATAATATAAGTGAATGGTGATATTGATGAACACTATAAATGCCTATATTTTTCTATAAAAGGAGATACATTTCCACCCATAATTTAGAAAACAAAAAATATGAAGTAAATATAACAAAATTATATAATATTTATTCTTGTCTATATTTTTCTTGAAATATTTATTTATTTCATCCCATTTATACTTTATCCAAAACTAAATTAACTCCGGTTTTTAATTTTGAAAAAAAATCTATATTTTTCATTCAATATGATTTTCTAATTTTCCAATTTTTAGCATACACGAATATTTATTAAAACATAATAACATTCTCTATGATTCCTAAATTTGTTGGAAAATATATATAGAGGTGAAATTTTGATGTTATTGGGCTTGTGTTTTCTAAAAAACATGTTGAAAATGTTTTGGAACTATGAAGACCTCATAAAACATCATGAAGGAGTGGTTCTGGAATCACTTGAAGGTGTTTGATAATTATCATAGAAAATAAACTAAAATTAATGATTGTCTTTCAAGACGAGAGTTTTGTGATGATAAAGACATAGAGTCACCATATTCTAAATTAAAGGAAGGTTTCCATTAAAAATTTGGCATATTCTCCCATAAGTATCAATTCATGAACATGTTGTGTGATTAGAGTTTCAAAAGGTTAGAGTGATCAGAGGTGATGCATTTTTTAGGAATGAAAGGTTATACAGACAGATTGTTCTCACCTATAAATAAGACTCAAATTCTTTTATATGATGATATAAAGAATATAAGACGGTATAAGTGATCCATTTTTACAAAAGTTTTATTTGAAATTGTTTTTTTTATTGAAAAATGTTATGTGACAATCGTTTTACACGTAGAAAGGAGGTAATGTCATGTGAATAATTTCTTTTGTAAATGTGATTTAATTGAGTTTTATTCATGTATAAGAAGAGAGTTACACAAAACTCGAATTAATTTTCTTGAATGTCTATTGAAAATTTGAGTTCATCATTTTAATGAAATAATAGCTTCATAACACACCAATAGTGGTTTAATCTATGTTGATTCAACCTATTATAATGATCTATTAAGCAAGATTTAGTTCACTTCATCATAGAGCAGCGAGATCTCAACAACTCATTGTAAGTGAACCGATAGGGATAGTGAGTTCACTAAAAACCTATAAACAATAAATGATACTTATTAAGAGATAAATTATGTAACACCCACATGATTTTTGTGAATTTTTTTTCTCGTTAATTTAATATTTTAATATTTTTTACTTCATGCAATAATAAATATTGTTTTTTGTAAAAGAACTAAATCTAGCGTGTGTTATACGCAACACCAAGTTAATATTACACCACACACGAAAATTATATTAGAATTTGGTACATTAAAAACAATTTCTAGCTTGTATAACACACAATATTTAGTCCCTTCAATATCTTGTGTTACACACAAGGTTGGGTTTTACATAAATATAACATGCTATTTAAAATGATTATTAAAATATTATTATAGCTACCACCTAGCCATTGGAAATGAAGTTGTGAATAAGGCTATTTAATTTTTAAAATATTATTTAAAAATGTATATCAAATTAATTCTTTCATTATCAATTAGTATACATGAATTTATTAACTATTTGAAAATAAAGAAATTGTTTTTATAGTAAAACTATTTTTTATATACAAACACATTTTTACTCTATAAATTAAAAAAATCATTAATTATTTCAATAAAATTTATATATTATATATTTAATAAATATTTTTGATACTCATCCAATATATTTTATAGGTATAATATAAAAAATAAATCAAATTTTAGAAATAAAAAGATGTATTTTTCTAAAAGATAATTTTACCTCCTTTTAATGGAAAAACCATTTCAAATATGATATTTTAAACTTTTATAATTTTCATTTGGAAAAAAAATTATTTTTGTGAGATTAATATCAAAATTTACTTTGGGTTAATTTTATGTACTCTTCTGAGAAGTTTCATTTTTTGATAAATAGTGAAAAAACACTAAATTTTAATTCAAAAATGCTTTTTCATCTACTTAATTTATATAGATAAGTTATATTTGATTTTGGTTTCAGTGTTTAATTATATAAATTTAAAATAAATTAATCCAATTTATTTTATTTTAATTTATTTCACATTGAAATTGGATATAAAATCATTTCAATCTTTTGAACATTTTTACTTTAAAAACCAGTTTTCTCGTCCTACCTGTGGGATTAAATTTAAATTATTTTCTTCCACTTATGAGAATATAATTTTTAAATATGGATTCAATTATAATAATAATAATAATTTATAATGTTTAATAATTTCAACATATTCATTGAAAAAAATTATATGTAAAAGCGGTTTAAATTAATTACAACCATGAAGAGAAAAAATTGATTAACAATGAACTAAACCTTAAACATAAGATCCAAAATGAATCATAAAATTGTCTAAAATCCATTGTATGTTCATATTTATAATACATTCTCTCTTTCATAAAATTTGGACCATTATTGGAGAAACTTTACAAAGTAAAAATGTGGTTATAATTCCCTTTCAAAAAAATTACTATAATGCCACTCCTCCTCCACTATAGAAAGGAACTCACCGTTCCAACTTATTCACAACTATAAAGCCATTTTTATCACCCAAAATCTGCTCAAATAATCTCCCAACATCAATAAATTAATCCTATAATCCTTACTTTTTTATTAAATCCAACCAAGTAATCCTTTTCGAGCAAACTAAGACAAGTTACCCAAAGAAGATGTAACATCCTTCATCAAGCTCCTTTGTTTTATTTTAATTATCCACCCCCATTAAATATTATTATTCCATGATTATATAAAAATATCAGTATCTTAAATATTCTGATATTTTTTTTAATCTGATTTTTTTATCTACAATTATACACACTTTCATCTAGTGGGTAACGAACTTGTAGTTCTTGTGTATGGAGAACTACTGCCTCACGAAACGATGTTGTTATTTTTTCCTTTACCACCTATCATAGTAGATTATTATGATTTAAAATATATTTTTACATTATATTTATGATATATTTATGATTTTTTAAATATTATATAAATTTAACCTTCATTTGTTCCACTTTTTTTAAATATGATAACTTCATTTGTGGATGAGTGGACTATTATCTTCTCAAAGTGATGGGATTAGTTCACACTTTACATAGAAAGTATTAAGGATGAGTTTAGTAAAAATATATGATATATATTAAATAATAACTATAATTTAATTGTACTATATGTGTACACATATATTTCATTTAATTTCTTTCTTTCAAAAAAAAATTAAACAGAAATAGTGTTTATGCGTATGTACGACCAACCGTCTCCATGAACGATGAATTCCATTTCATATTTATATATTTTTTATATTAATATAAATAAATATATTATTAATATATAGGATAATTATATCATTATTTAAATTCTTGAAATAATTAAATCATGATCTCAGAAAGATGATCAAAAATAACAAGCCAAAATATATACAAAATACAAAGAAAATATTACTGAAAAAGTAACATTAATATGGAGTTTTTAATAAAAATGTAATATAAAGTCATAAAAAATCATATATGGTATTATATATAATAATATAATTTTTTTATATTTATAATGAATTAATGTTTATTAAATATGAGTTTCGAACGGTTACAAAGAAAGTCAAGACTTATGGTAAGGGTTTTCTCATCTCACTTTTATTTTCAGTGAGATGTAATCCTTATTCAACTCTTATTTTATTATATGTGGTATATAATGAACATAAATGTATTATATTATTCTTATAGTTAAATTTATGGGTATTTAAATATCCATTTTATGATCTTTCATTAATGGGGGTAATGATTCAAAATTTACCAAATCAGTTAAGTAATTTTGTCTAAATTTTCTTTCTTTGAGACATGCCACGTTATGCCCCTATTTTTTATATGATGTGTGTATAATGCCTTTGACATGTTATATCATGAATCTATTTGATTTCATGATATTTTAAACTTTATATATTTTTATTCTTTCCATTTTATTATTATTCAAATTAACCAAATTGGTAATGGTATATTGTTATAATCTCATCGTTTATAGAGATTGTTTATGATTATTCTTTTATTGAGGAAATATTATGATCCATATCTCAAGAAATATCATTAATTTTTTTAACCTGTGGTTTTTAATGTAATATCCAAGTAATTTTACCATTTTTACACTCTTTGGTACTTAATATAATTAATAAAATGTTTTTATAAAAATGGGACTTTATTTCTCCTTTCAGATGGAAATTTGTGTTCTTTCAAAACTGTGTTTTCTAAAAATGTTTTAAATTTTTTTTACTATTATCATATTATTCTAAAATTATATTTTTACAAATGTATTACCTTTTTAAAAAATATTTTTAAAATTAATATTTTTTTGATTTTCGTATCAAGGTGATTTTTAAACTTTTAAGGTGAAAAAGGAATATCGGCATGTACGGACATACCTGTTGGAATGACCATCATTTACTTAAATATTTATTTGTATGTTTATAGGGAAGTTTTTTTAAAATAATTTTTTTTCAAATACTATATAATTTTTTTGAATTTATTATTGTTTTCAAAGAATTTGTTTTTCGAAAAAAACTTATCTTTAAAAGGTGTTTTAAAGGATTTTCAAATCTTACTTTGTATGTTTTCAAAATTTTATTTTCAAAGAAAATGATTTCAATGATTCTATTATTCCTTTATATGTTTTCAAATCCATTTTAAAATAAAAAGTTTTTCAAAATTCTTTGGGTTTTAAAAATCTTTTTTTATTGTGGAAAAGATATTATCCTCAAGAAATGTTTTAAAAAAATTATAAAGATTGCATTATAAGAAAGGGATTTTTAAATGGTTTTTAAAAATAATTTTCAATGAATGGATTTTTTCCCTAAGAAATGTTTCATGTGATCTTTCAAAATCCCTATCCATCTAATATGACATACTTTATTATATTTTATTCTTTACTTGGGATATGATCCATAAAAACCATTCATATTCTATAACTGAATGGTTTATGTTTTGATGTCATGATTTTTATAAAACCCATTTATATTTCATGGGTTATATACTTATGAAACCCAATTATTTTCATGGGTTATTCTATGATTAAATTATTATCATACCTATATTTTTTCATAGTTTAAGATATTATTACATGTTTATGAATCTCATTTCATTTCATGGGTTATTATATGATTGTTTATGATTCTGTGGCACAAGTATATATGATTTCATTATGATATTGGTGGGACCTATATCTACCTCCAATGAATTGTGTAAAGATTTATATCTCATGAGATAATGATGGGAAACAATTCGATAGGCTTGATCCGTAATGGAAAACAAATGTATCTTAATCCACAAGGGAAAAAAGGTGTGTCCAGACACACTATGGTAAATAAGTGTGTCTTATTCCACTATGAGAAATAGGTGTGTCTTGATTGACTATGTTTATGGTCTTATTAGTTAACCTTGACACATGAAATGGTTTTCTGCATGTATTATAGTGCCATAATTATATAACATGATTTTATAGTTCATGATTGATTTATGAGGATTTATCACCCATATGATTCATGTCTTATAAACTTCCAATCATTATTCCATTATTTCTGTTTGTAATATTTTATGTCCAGGGTATGATATTCTATTTTCATGATCACATTCTCAAAACCTTTTACTTAGTTTTATACTTACATATCTCCCTTGTTTACCCTTACTGATCATCTGAGCTCACCCCTTTATTATTTTTCATTTCCCTAGGTTATAAAGGAATGTTTAAAGTAGAATGACTAAAGGGGAATATCTTTGTTGTAAACATTGAATACTTTTCACCAAGTTAGAATATTTTGTTCTACTTTCCGTAAGACACTAAAATATTATTATTCTCAAGAATATATTTTTTTAATGTGTTGAATATTAATCTAAAATGATGTAACATATGTTAAGCCTCTGTCACTATAGTAGGTATAAAAGGAAATTTTTAGTCAACATTTAGAAAATAGGATGAGAAAACATTAGTGAGATCCCTAGGCATATTTCTTAGGATATGTCAAGGGATGTCTCTAAGGATAAGTATAAGGATGAGTTAATTTTTAGAAGAAAATGTGTTGGAATTTTGGTAAAGTATACGGTGAGTTGTTTCCTAGAAATACATCCTTGTTTGGATACTACAGGTGGATTTATATCTAGAATATATTTACATAGGGGTAACATGTAAATTCCATATTGATCTATAATTGAGCAGGAATAGGTGCATGACGAAGGACCTTATTGCACTCATGGTTTGACACTCTCAGGGGATATGACTTGGAAATTAAAAACTCGTTATGAACCATCGTGAAGGATTTAAATAGAAGATGAATATGAATAACTAAGTATAAACCTAAGGTTTCATCTATTAAAATGTAGATGTTGTTATTTAGACATCCTATAAGTAATTTTTCATTATTATGTGGTTTTTTTCTATGATAAGTGATTCTCACACTATGATTTTTGGTTTTAGTAAATAGAGGTAACCAAAAAGAACTGGATTAATGTTTAATGTGATGGAAACTTTTCTGATGATCATTCAAATAAAATAATAACTTTAGTGGAGAATTTTGTGATCATGCCTAATTAGTTTTCATAAAACACGATTAACAATGTTTACCTTAACCACCTCTTAGACTTTCCAAGGAGGAGAAGGGAGGAGTTCACTGAGTGTTTAGGAAATAGATACCATGGAGGAAAGAATATTTCATATACTTTATGTCAATAATTTGGAAAGAAGCACCTATGTGAATTTCTTATAGGAACAAGAAGATGTTTTGACTTTGGAAAAGAGGTAAACAAAGAAATTAATTGCAAGGGAAATATGAAGAGTTTATTTAACGTAATAGATGGTAATATTGGCCTCCCTAATACATAATCAAAAGATAAATGCTTTAGGTGTGGAATGAATGGTCATTATGAAAAAAAATCCTAAGTGGAAATATACTGAAGATAATCGGAAAGGTGGTACGAGAAATGGTTATATTACTGATGATTAAAAGACAATTGTTAAAATATGAAATGAAAGAGTTATTAATTAATAGTATGATGTAGACTTCCTAGGTATTAATTATGAAGTAGAAGAATAAATATTTTTATGCATTTGGGTTTAAGAACTATGTTATATGAATGGTGAAATATTTAATGATTATTCATTTTATTTTTTTCTCACTAAGGCTTTATAAGAATATGTTGAAGGGTTCCAATATAATTGAAAAGTGATTTAATGTAAAGTTTATGTTCATAAAAAACACATGATTAAGAGAAATATAACACTTAATATGTTCCTTATGTTAAGATAATGTTGTTGGGATAAATATATATTGGATATGAATATATAAATTTTAAGGTATAGGTTACCTTAGAACTAAATAAGGGCTTGTTGATAAGTGGTTTATTCTATAATTGATGAAGTTTACAACATTTTTGGATTTAATAAATATATCCAATAAACTTTGGAATAAGGAAACATGCATGTTTTTAATAACAATTTTTGGTAATTCAATTTATTACCATGTTTCAAGAGAATACATGATGGAGGTATTCACATGTTTGGTATACGACTACCAAGTGCTACTTTATGACATATGGGGTATTAATACTAAGTTGTTTTTGGGAGATTTAGTGACCTTATTTCTAAATATTTTTACTTCCACATTTCGAAAGGGTTATAATTTTAACCATTTAGGGAATGGATTATATTAAAGGATTATCTCCCCATATAAGGATTTATTCATATTTTATAACTTGTGATAAAAATTTTGGTGTGATAAAGACTGGAGGAATTTCCTATCATTCTATTTATGGATATCATGACCTATTAATGATTCAAGAATGAAAAATTCACCTTTATTTTTGGGAATAATAGATGATGTAGAAATTGATGAGGGTACAACAAAGGGTAATAATGTTATAAAATCAAGTAAGTATATCATCTCATTAAAATTATTCAACTTTAGGAAAAAAGGGTCTTAAAATAAAATATTGTCAAGTTATCATCATTTTTTATGATATCAATTGCCTATTTTAAGCCTCTTTGGGTTATGTATTTTTCATTGTTAACTTTATGCTAACCAGGTTCTCTGTCACTCTCTATCTGCACTTGATGGTTAGATTTCTCTTCTCTGTCCATGTTTTCAATTTCCACCAATGATCAACTATGTGGGATCCTAGTTATTTGTTACTCTGGGAAACCATTATGATTCAAAATTTTCTTTTTAAAAGTAAGTTTTAGTTTTCATTTTTACGATGTGGATTTATACTAAATGAACATTCAAGTATTAAATCATTAATAAACCAAATTAATTTAGAGGAAGGAATTCATTATAAGGGGGTAGAGTGTAACCCCCAGAGATTTTGTGAATTTTTATTTTTCAAATTAATTTAGTCTTTTTGATATTTTTCACTTCATGTAACACTAAATATAGATTTTTAATAAAAGAACTAAGTTTGGATAATGTTATATGCAAAACCAAATTAATATTTCACCATAGAAAATAGTTAGATTATATTTTGGTACATGAAGCTATTTTTATCTTGAATTACATACAATATTGAGTCCCTTCGATAGATTGTGTTACACGTATGTCCAAGTTTTACTAAACTATAGTATACTATTAACATGATTATTAAAATATTATTATTGCTACCTCATTGCCATTGTAAAGGAAGTTATTAATAATATTAACTAAATTGGGAAATTTTTATTTAAACATGTATATAAAATGAATCCTTTTTTATCAATTAGTATAATTGAACATAAGAACTATTTTAAAATAAAGAAATTACTTTTCTAAGAAAACTATTTTTCTATGTAGAAACCCAATATTATCTCAATAAATTAAAAAAACCACTTTTGGTTAATTTTTTAAATAAAATTAATATATTATATATTAAATCAATATTTTTTATACTCATCTAATAGATTTTATAGGTATAATATAGGAATAGATCCAATTTTATAAATAAAAAGATGTATTTTTCTAAAAGATAATTTTACCACCTTTTATTGGCAAACCCATTTTAAATATTCTATTTGACACCATCATATTTTTTTAAAAAAAATCATTTTTAGAATCTAAATTTCAAATTTTAATTTGAGTTAATTTTTTTTTCTGAGAAGTTTCATTTTTTGATAAATAGTGAAAAATACGGAATTTTAATTGAAAACTGTTTTTCCTATAATTTATTTATGTAGATAAATTATATTTTAGTTTCGTGTTAGTGTTTAATTAGATAAATATTACATAAATTAATCCATTTTATTTCATTTTAATCAATTTCACATTGAAGTTGGATATAAAAACATTTCAATCTTTTGAACATTTTTACTTTAAAAACTTACTTTGTTGTCTCGTCTACGGGATTAAATTTAAGTTAGTTTCTACCACTTATATGATGATAATTTGTATAAATATATTCCATATATATAATGATAATAATTTTTAATTTTTAATAATTTCAACTTAATTTTTTACCAAAAATATTAGTGAATTTTATAAAAATTAATTAGAGCGATTAAGGGAAAAATTTGCTTAACAAAGAGATAAACCTTAAACTTAAGTCACAAAATGACCAATACACTTGTACTAAATCCATTAGATATTCTTATTTCTACCCTATACTCACTTTTATTATATTTTTACCATTATTGGATCCACTCGACATTGCAAAAACATTGGTGGAATTCCCATTCCAGAAATTTACAAGAATATCACTCTTCCTCCACTATAAAAATGTACTAACCCATCCCACTTATTCACACCTCTAAATAAATTTGTATCACCAAAAATCAACTCAAATAATCTCCCAAAATCAATCCCTTTATCCTATAATCAATACTTTGGTCATAAATCCAACCAAGTAATCCTTTGGGTGAAAACTAGGAGGAGTTACCCAAAGAAGAGGTAACATCCTTCCACAAGCTTCTTTTGTTTTATTTTGATTATACACCCCCTAAAATATTCTTATTCCATGATTACATAATAAAAACGTTATCCTAAATATTATTATATGTTTTTATATGTTTGTATTCTAGTATTTTTATTTACACTTACACACACTTCCTTCTATTGGGTAAAGAACTTATAGTTCTTATGTACAGTGAACTACCCCCCTCACAAAACGTTGTTGTTCATTTTTTATTTACCTCATATAATGGTTGTTAATTATGATATAAACTATATTTCTATATGATATATATGATATTTATGATGTATTTAAGCTTCTGTAAATATTATATAAAACATAAACTCGTGCTTTCCATTTTTCGTAACTACGATAACTTTGTTTGTGGACGTGTGGATACTGCATCCCTAAAGTGATGTGATTCATCCACACTTTTCATGAATCATACTAAGGATCGGTTTAGTAAATTTATATTATATATATTAAATAATAATTTTACTATAATGATAATATATATATATATATATATCATTTATTTTCATTCTTTTAAAATGATAATTAAACAGAAACAGTGTTCATGCATACATACGGCCTACCGTCTCCATGAACGGTGTATTCAATTTCATATTTCTATATTTTATATATTGTTGTAAATATATATACTTAATGTATATTATACTTATATAATTATTTATTTTATGGAAATAATTAAATCATGATCTAAGTAATAGGATCAAGTATAAGAAGCCAACACATATATGAAAACAAAGAATAAATTACACAAAATGTCACATTAACAAGAAGTTATTAATAAACGAGTAATATAAAGTCATGAAAAAATAATATATGGTATTATATATAATAATATGGTTCTGTTTTATATTTATAATAAACTTATATTTATTATACAGTAGTTTTTAACATGTATGAATAAATTCAAGACTTAAGGTAAGGTTTTTCTGGTCTAACGTTTATTTTCGGGGATACAGAATCCATGTTCACCTCCATTTTTCTCATATGTGGTATACAATTCCCATGAATGTATTATATTATTATTATAATTAAATTTATTGGTATTTACATATCTAATTTTTAATCTTTCTTTCATGGGGTTTATTTCTCAAAAGTTTCCAAATCGGTAATGTAATATTGTAACAATTTCCCTTCTTCGAGACACATGCCACATTATCCACCTACATTTTTCTTTGATGTGTATATATTTTCATTGAAATGTTATATCATTAATATCATTATTTTCATGATATTTTAAGCTTTATTTAATTTTATCCTTTCCATTTTTTTATGATTCAATGTTATCAAAGTGGTAACGGTGCACTGCTATTATCTCAGCATTTATTGAGATTGTTTATGATTATGTTTCCATTGATGAAATATTATGATCCATATCTAAAAAAATGACATTAATTTTCTTACCCAGTGGTTATTCATGTTATGTCCAAGTAATGGTTCCATTTTTCCACTCTCTAGTACTTAATATAATTATTAAAAAAAATTATGAAAATATGACTATTTATCCTTTCAGTCTGAAATATATGTTCTTTAATAATAGTGTTTTCTAAAACTATTTTAGAAAATTTTTTAATATTATCTTATGATTTTTTATGGACATTTTCACCCATGTATTACCTTTTTAAAAAATATTTTAAAAAGTAATTTTTTTATCTTTCAATTAAGGGACTTTTCTAAACTTTTAAGTTGAAAAAGGAATGTTGGAATGTGTGGACTTATCCATTGGCATAACCACAATTACATTGAATCTTATTTTGTATATTTATAAGGTTTTTTTAAAGAAAATATTTTCCTAATATTATGAACATTTTTTATATTTAAATTTATTTTTAAAGAATTTTTTTTTCAAATATCTTTTTTTATATTTACGAGGGGTTTAAAATGATTTTTAAATATTCCTTTATTTGTTTTCAAAAGTTTATTTTCAAAGAAAACAATTTCAATGATTTCAGGATTCTTTTATAGGGTTTCAAATACATTTTAAATGAAAAAGGTTTTCAAAATTATTTATGTTTAAAAAAAATTATAGTGGAAAAGATATTTTCCTCAAGAATTTTTTACAATGAAATTTTAAATATTTATTTACAAGAAAAGAATTTTGAAATGTTTTTATGAAAAGGATTTTAAAATATAGTCATTTTTCAATAATAAATTTTTCATTTGATTTTTAAAAATCCTTCTTCATTATAATATTACATACTTTTTATATTTTATGCTTTAATAGGGATATGATCTATAAAAACCATTAATATTATATCTCTAAATGGTTTATGTTTTGATGGAATTATTTTTATAAAACTCATGTCTCTTTTATAGATTATATATTTATGAAGCATCATACTTTTCATAGGTTATGATTTTATAAAATGATTACCAAACCTATATTTTTTCACATGTTATGATATGATTACATGTTTATGAATCCCATTTCTTTTCATGGGTTATGATATTATTTTTTATAATTTTGTGACACATGTATCTATGAATTCATCATAATATGGGTGGGACCTATATCACCCTCCAATGCATTGGGTAAATATTTTTATATCATGAGATAATGATGGGAAATAACTCTAAGGTATTGATTAACAATGGTAAACTGGTGTTTCTTGATCCATAATAAAATACAGGTGTGACCTAATCCTCTAGAAAATAGGTGTTCCCTAGTCCACTCTGGGAAATAGGTGCATCCTGATCCACTGTGTTGATGGTCTTCGTAGTGAACCTTGACACATGAAATGGTTTTTTACATGTATGATGGTTCCACACATATATGAAAATATCTTATTGTTCATGATTTATTTATGGTGATTTATCACCCTTATGATTAATGTTTTTTGAAATCCCAATCTTTATGCCATGATTCAGGTTTATGATCTTTAATATGTATGGTATGATCTTCTAATGTCATGATCACATTCTTATACCATTATGATCATGTTTATTATTACATATATCCCATGTTTACCTTTACTAAGAATCTAAGATCACCCCTTTCTTATGTTTCTATTCCTAAAGTTATGTAGAATGTTTTTAAGTATAATGACTAAAAAGGAATATATTTAATGGAAACATTTAAGATATTTCACCAAGTTAGAATATTTTGTTCCAAGTTTCCAAAGACACTAAACTATTATGGTCCTCAAGTATGTTTTTTTTTGTAATGTGATGAATATTCATCTAAAATGATTTAATATCCATATAATGTTATGCATGGGTATCAATAAGTGTGTTCTCTAAACATGATTGGTAGTAAACTATGATGGATAATAAATCAACTCTAAAAATTGTACATAGTAAGGTTCTTTGTTATTTTAGTAAAATAACACATCACTGTTGTATGATCCTTGGATTATCCTAGTGTGGGTAGACAAAGTAACAAATTAATTATGAACCTATTTAATTTCATTATCACATCATATTTTCTATGTGGGATAGAGGTTTTTTTAGGAACACATAGGATATACTCAGCATTGATGGGGATAAGTCAGTGTTAGTGAAGTTTTCTTTTGATTAAATACTATTTACCTATTTTCCTCTTTAACTAGTTAAGATATTTATTCTATCATTATCTTAACTCTCCTTAATTTTTTAGTACACATAAAGTAGATAGGAAATTTACAAGGTTTACCTTTCATTAAGAATGGTTAGTCATTGGTATAATTGGGAAAGAATACATGACCACACATACTACTATAATGAGATACCTGTTATAGTTGGTTATCCAAAAAACAATCATGAACATTAAGTATTATACCTTACACTCAACAGGGGGATGAATAATATTCCTAAGTCCCTAGACTAGTGATTACCTTGTCCAACTATAGATCTTTTCTATGTCTTTATACTGCATATATAGATGGTTAGAAACTTCTTGAAATGATTTGAAATACTAGGATAGTACTCCACTAGTATTGACTCATGTTCAATTTCATAGTTATGCATTTTTCTTATCCTACTCATCTTTTTACGGTTGATTTCACTATAGTATGCAAGCACCTTCTTCCTTATCTTCTTATTATTTTTAACCGATTGCAAGTCCATTCTTTTTTTATACAAATTAAAATGAATAGAACCTTCTTATTCTTTTAAACTTCATGAACAACTTAACCAATTTTTTTATTATTCTTCCTATGAAAATAGATATGAATAGTACCATGTTCTCTTATTCTCTCTCCTCCTCCTCCTCCTCCATCTAATGAAAAAAAATACACATAGCTCTCTTCTATTATTCTCTTTTATTTCCTATATTATTCTCTTATTCTTCTTCAGTGTATATGATCTACATTGGTTATATTATTCTTGACTTAAACTCACAATTTTTATATGAGGATGATTGTAATAAAGTCAGGCCTCTACCTTTGTGACACCTAAATTTTCTTTCTTGAATCATAGTGTCAATTTTCTCCAATAGTTGTTTATAACCACTTTATTGACCTAAATATTATATATATATATATACATAAAGTGTTAGTTACCATATTATTTTTCTCTTTATTTTATATTCAAAATACCATGTGAACAAATGATTTTAGTTTCCAGGTTTTATGTTAATTCATATCCTATTGGATCATTAATAACCACTATCATCCAAATCCACATTAATTGGCCTAAACATATTCTATTTAAAATTATTGACGACCTGAGATTAACTACTCCCACTATAATAATCATTATCGCACAAAATCACATATAATAAATGCAGATAATAAATATATGTTAATATAAAATTACTCAAATGAGTTCATTATTACTCAAAAACTTTTCCATCAATCCACAATGAATTTAAAACATTTAAAATATATTTGAATATACATTCTTCTATAATTAATATAGTCATGGATCCTATGACAACCAATGTATTTAATAGACCTTAATTCATGATTTATTATATAAAAATAAACTTAATACAACCCCAAAAGATTGTGATGCCTCATATCATTATGTAATTATGTAAATAACAAATAAACTTTAAATATAAATTCAAAAACATTATTTTGAGGCTCCAAAACATTCCCTTATATTCATTGGATCTTCTACAACATCATAGGATAACATGAGGATGTGCATAAGAAATGGGTGAGCTATAAATCTCAGTAAGGGAATAAACAAAACATAGCATATGGTAAAGAAGTACATGGGATGTGAGAGGTATATCAAGGAAACATAAAAGGGTTGAGAATCATAATCTTGAATAATTATGCATAATATAACATGATAACATAAAGGAAACATATGAATGTGGAAACAACATAAAACATGACATCATAAACATAAGTCATGTATAACCATAAATAAAACATAAAAAAAATTCATAGGATAATCTAAAATTTACCATAAATGGAATATTATGATATAAAAAAATTACCCAATTCATTAGAGGAATATATAATTTTGGTCCCACCCCTGACTTTCATATCATGTACATGAATAAGTGTGAAAAATAGATCACAATACATAAGGATATATTTCATCATTTTTAACCAAGTAATTAAGTATTCTAGGTTAAAAAATTGAATTATCCAATCAATTAAGTATCATAACTTCTAGTTGAATAGAAATAATTGTAAATAAGGATGGTTATTCATGTCATAAATATTTGTCATGGAAAATCACAAGATAATTTTAGAATCATAACGAGGGTATATGAAGATTAATGTAAGTGTTAAATGAGATTTAAAGGGGTATTTAATCACTTTAAAATCATAATTATGGTAATATGGGTGTTTAAAATCATTTATCAACATAACTAATTTAAAAAAAGTTATAATATAAAGAAGGTACTTGAATAAAGAGGAGTGGATGATCCCTTACCTTGATATGGTGATTCTAAAAGCTAGGGAAGAGCTTATTAAGAGCTTGAGGGCACTATGGGAGGGCTCTATAGGGAAAAGGGTATATCAAATTCATGATCAAATAGTTTTGAGTAAATAGGAATGGGAGGTTGTGAGGATATATATAGCAAAAGAGAGTTCAATTATTTATTAATTTCTATACTTAGGTTTTTGACTCTATATGATAAAGTAATCAAAAACAAAAAATGTACCATGGTTTATTCCCATGGTTTCTATATAAAAGGATTGGATTTAATTATTTTATTATTCTGAGAAACTAACACATTAAAATAACCCCCATGGTGGTGTGGAAGTGAGTCATGTTTATAAAGAAATGATTTTAAAATTGTAAAATATATTATAGGTTTTGAAGGATACATTAAGGGTTTATAAAATTAAAAAAAAATAAGTTCAAAAACACAATATTTTAAAGGAGAAATGTGATTTTGGTTATTAATACTATTTATAGTATTTATTACACCACTCTTTGGATTTTTTTATGTCCTAATACATACCGTATAAATATACTGTATTTAATTTTTACCCAAAAAATTGACCATCTCAGAAAATTATAAAAAAAATAACCATTGGATAATTTCAACATTTTGATTTAAAAAAATATATTTATTTTATCAAAATAACTCTTTAAATATGAGAATTTACACTTCTAAATCAAAATACCCATTTATTGAAAAACACTATTTTTTTAGAATAACAGTTTCTGGCCCTTATAAAAATTTCATTTCACTTTATACAATTATAATATATTTTATATTTAATAAATATAATTTAATGATAACATTTAATTAAAACATCATTTATTTCAATAGTTATTTAATTCATCAAAAAAATTTCATGATTGAAATTATATATTTCCCAAAAATACAATTTTTGTTTAATCATATAAAAATCTAATTATTATCAAACTCATAATGTGATCATTTAAAAAAGTAATATTAAAATGGATAAATACAATAATTATTTTATTAAAAATAAAATATAAAAATTCATAGTTTTAGGTTCTAGATACATATCCCTCTATTACTCCAATGAATGACCTAATAGTATGGTGTTTGATTTTGAGATTCTCTTGAGTTGGTTCAGGGAACATGGTTTGAGTCGTGATCTTGATTAGCTTAAACTTCTACCATAAACAGTTTCAATCATGCATTATTTATTAATTCTTGGATTTGGTTTGGTAAAGATAAAATCCCAGTGATTCTATCTCCCTAATAATATCTGATAAATGGGACTTATAGGGTATGATGCTGCTGGTCGAGGCCATCACTTCCTATGCCTATTTCAAATGGACTTTATCATAACCCTTAATACACTAATATTAATAGTCACTATAAAATGGTTATATTATCAATAATGATGATTCATAACATTCTTTTAAATTTGACAGGCCATATAATGGTCCAATTTAGTGCATATATTTTCTAAAACTTCATTTTTTTAATAAGGTATTTAATTATTCAAATAAATAATTCATTTATTAATAATCTAGTCATTACAAATCCTTTATTGTAGACACAATACTCTCTCTCTCCCTCTCTCTATTCTCCATAATTTCTCAAATTATTTTTCTTCACCATTCGATGATTAATATGTTTCATTTAACCTCATCATGTTTCATGGATTCCTCATAAATACCATCAAACCTGCATAAATATAAAATTCTCTAACTCTTAAAGTATTTCATTGAAGTCATATACTTAGACAAATTCATATACTCATCTTTTAAAATATTATGATCTTTCCTTTTCCATTTTTCTGATATAGTGAATTCATATGCTTAGGAATTTTTATGATCATGAAGACTATTTCTCAACATCAGATATGTATGGTCATCTTCAAAGTTTTACGGTCATGTTCAGTTGTAGAAACAACTCGATCTTCTTCTCGGTATCATCTTCAATTTGATGTTTTCCACTCAATATCCATTTTTCTTCAATATCCTTTCTTGAATTAAAATATCATTTTCATATTTAATTAATAAAGATTAGAACAAGAGCATTGCCTATCATATACTGATTTATAAAATTAATGATGAAAATTACTTCATGAATTCTCTATTTATTCATCTATTTTCTAGCAAGAATAATGATGATATTTGTTACATTGAAGCTCAAAATAACTCTCATAAACTAAATTTGATTGTCTATATGTAACAATTAATCTTCCCCTATTCTTTAGTAGATCTCTAAACTTCATTTTCTATAGATGATATAGTTAATACCATACAGTCAATTCAGTTCCTTATAGCTCCACCTACTATGAAACGCATGGTCACTCCTTCACTCATAAAATGTATGTACTCAATTGTTTTCCTTACAGAAGATTCATTCACATAATCAAAGAAGATATATGATGTTCATAACGAATCATGGATAATAATTACACTAATAGAACATTTATTCTTCTTTATAGTATGTTCCATTCCAAATGAATATTTGTGTATTCATCGATTCTCATATGAAAAACATTTGACTATGTGAGGTCACTTATACAAATTAAGTTACTTGTGCAGTTGTCTATGTAACTAGATTTCTTATGTGACCAATATTATATCCAATCCTACTTCTACGAACATATATATGTACATATTTTTATTCATCTATGCATATTCACCTATATAGGGAAAACCCATTAAATGATATTCACATACATAGCAACCTATGTAATGACCTGAACTATTACAAATAAAATTTACCTTATTATTTAATTAAATGTATTATATTGTAATGTAGATATAGATTACACGTCCACTTATTTGATTTTATTTTATCCAATCATATTTAAATTACTATTAATAATATTTACCATTGATAATATATCCATTGAACAGTGATGAGATGAATAGTAGAAATATAGGGTTTTAACAAATACGATTGACACAGACAAATAAAGTGATGGCCTCAACCAGTAGGATCAAACCCTATGAATCCAATTTATTAAATTTCTAAAGGAGATAGAATCTATGGGATTTTACCTTGACCAATCCAAATATTAGATCCAACAACTTAATCATGAGTGCAACTGTTTATAGTATAAGTTCAATCTTATTGACATCAAGGCCCAAAACATGTTTGTCAAACCACCCCATGAAAATCTCACCATCACGCACTTAAATCTTATGGAATTTACAGATGTATTAGATGTATATGTATCAATACCCTAGAAATATTATTATGTGAATTATTTTTTATAAAATAATGAATATATTTTCATACAATTATTATTAATTTATAAATGATTGATACAATAAAATCCAAATAGTATTTTTAGTTAATATTCAAATTCAATTAAAATAAAATTATAAATTAATGTATTTATTGAAATAAATAATAATTTAATAAAATACTATTATTAAATAGTTTTTATTAAATATAAAAGATCATTTAATTTTTATGAAGTCAAATTTAATTTTTATAATGTTTTAAAAACTGTTATTGTCAAAAAAACCAACATTTCTTGACAAATGTAGATTTTATTTTAAAATTGAAGATTAAAATATTTATTAAATTATTTAGATAAAATTAATATTATTTTTGGAATTAAAATGTTAAAAATATCCAACTTTTAATATTTCAAAATTTTCTGAGACAGTCGAATTTTTGTGTAATAATTAAATACCATATAAATATACTTTGTGTATTATGACAACATAATGACCCAAAAGTGATGAAATAAATACTATAAATGGGATATAATAACAAATATATTTTTTCCCTTTAAAATAATGTTATTTTATGTTTATTTGGTTAATTTTATAATGCCTTTATGAATCCTCCCAAACCATTAATTATTTTAAGGTTTTAAAATCATTTCGTATAGTGTATGAATGACCTCCACTTAATCAAGGTTATTATTTTATTAATTTCAGCCCTTGGAAATATAAAATAATGAAAAAATATCTCATTTTCTAGGAACCATTGTCAAAAACCATGTTAAGGTTTGTGGTTTTGTTTATTTTATTATATAGAGTCCAAAACCTAAGTTTGAGAAATAATAAACAAATACCCACTCATTTCCTACATAAACCCACCCAATATCTCATTTAACTTCACATAACATTCTTGGAATACATCATTACTCTTTTATCCCTTCTCTAGAGTCCTCCCATGGTTCCCTCAATCTCTCAAGAAGCTCATCCCTATAATTTGGAGTCACGCACTCAAGCAACAGATCCTCACCTTCTCTTCTTTATTCATGTTTCTTAATAATATCATGCCTTATATTTCTAATTCATATTGTTGGGACATGTATTTACATGTTTCTATTACTTTCAATTTTATTTTAAAATTATTAAATATCCCTTTATCTCTCATCAACCGATTTTATGAATTTTTAAGTGTTGTTGTTATGCTGCTGAAATTTCACCGTGATTTTCCATGCCAAAATATTTGTGTAGTGAATACCTTACTCAATTTCTATCAAGGGTTTTCACCATTATAAACATATAGTTATTTTACTTGGTTCATACATGTATGTATTCTATAGTCCTTAATCATATAATAAAATATTATGATTAATGAATCCATGTTGTATAATCTATGTGGCACACTTAAGCATGAGAATGAAATGAAAGTGACAAGTGTGCCCAAAATTATATAGCACTCCAATGAATTGGGTAACATTTAGTATCATGAGACACCATGTTGGGGTAGGGAGTGAACTAGATTCCTTTATTTTTCTCTTTCCATAATGATTTTTTATCAATTATTCTTGACCTATGTTTATGATGTAGTGTTTTATGTTTTTTCCACATTTCCCCGATTTTTATTATCATTCTATATCATGCCACATTGTTCATGTTCCTTTTATTCCCCATTGATATGATTATTATCTAAAAAAATTTACCTTGTACCATATTTATTACCTTATGAGGATTTATAGCTCATCCATTTCTTTTGTATGTCCCTAGGTTTTCCCATGCAGTTTTAAGTGTGACCATGTTAAGTAAGTTTTCAATAAAGATGATCTTTTTACTATTTAAATTGTTATGTAATGTACCTAATTCCCAAATACATTGTACTTATCAATATTCTAGGTTGTTTTAAGTGTAATATTATGTAATAAATCATGAATTAATGTGTAATAAAGATAAGGTTTTTTATAGTTGGTATCAGAGAAAAAGTTTAGTTATTTTGGGATTAAGATTTTAAAATTCTAGATTAATTCTAAGGGATAAGACTAATTTTAAGAAACAAAATCCATAAATTTTGGTAAGTATATATTAAGTGTTTTATCAAGAAAAATACATCCCTTTTTAGATATTATAAGTGGATGTGGTTCTGGAATAGATGTACATAGGGGTAACAACTCTGATAAGGTGTGTCGGTCCTGAATTGGTGTAACCTGGTACACGATAATAGACATTCCTACACCCATGGTTTGACATGAATAGGGATACGACTTGGTAAATTCATAATCCCATTATTAACCATTATTATGGGAACAAAAAATTCCCTTAATACTTTATGTTAGAAAATAGATCATGGATAACATTGATTGAAGCCTAGAAATTCATAAGTTAAGAAAATACATTTAACTTATAAGTTATACATTTAATGTCATTAGATTCCTCCTTTATGAGTTTAATATTTTAAAAAAATACTAATCCCTAATTTTCCTTTTATTCTATCAAATTTTTAGAAATTGGAGGAATTGGGTAAATAATCAACATGAAGGGAAATGTGTTGATTGTCCCAAGGAGATGCCCAATTGGATGGGAGAAGAAATAGTGAAATTCATGGGGATAGTCTCTAAGATGAATCAAGTTATGAATAGAAACCTGGATCAAGAGGAGCATCCAAATCCCCCCAAGAAGGAACAATATGTGATCGATTCCTTTATATGACAAATGTATTTGAATTTCATTGGACCATCTAATCCCTTAATCGTGGAATAAAATATTGACTCCATTGATAATATCTTCTTCATATTTAAATGTTTCGAACAAGAGAAGGTATTATCGGATGTTTATCTTATACAGAGATAAGGTGATTTGTGGTGGACATTGATCAAGAATATGAAGCCTGGGGAAGAGATCAAACTGATGGCGTGGAAGGAATTCCAAAAAAAATTGATAAATATTTTCTTCACACTCTCCGACTTAAAATGGAAAGGGACTTCATTTACCTCAAGTAAAAAAGATGAAAAATCTATCATTCCATATAACAAAAACTTCACAAGTCTTTCATGATATATCTCTAGATTTTTCATTTCCCCTGAATGAAATGTTTAACGATTATTTGGTGGGTTAAAACCTAGTCTACAAGAATATATGTAGATTCATGACTTTGATATCTATGAGGATGTTTTTAGATGTTCCCTCAAAGTATAAATGAATATCAAAAAATATCAAGGTTATCAAGGGGATATGAAGTGGAAATTGGAGTTTTATTCTAGCGGTCTGATGGAAAAATATATGGGTGCTAAAAAATTTCAATATCCCACTTATCAGACATGCGGAAAGAAGCACCCTATAAATTTCCTAAGGGGGATAAGGAATTTATTTAGGTGTGGGAAGGAAGGGAACCTATCTATTGATTACCGATAGAAGAAACCCAAAAATGTGACAGATGAAATTAATTCTCCATTCAACCCTTAGTACATTAGTCATTACTTTAATTGAAAAGAACTAAGGAACTTTTCGAATCAATTCCCTAATCTAATGGTTTTTCATAAAACCAACAACATACAAGGATTAATAGAATGCTTTTTCCATCATAAATACTGAGGCGGATCCCAAAAATAAATTTTTGACATATATGATAGTTATTCATTCAAGAATTGTGAATATAATTTTTATTCTAGTTATATTCATTTCTTTCATATAATGAATGTTTAGTATAACTATTCAAACACCACCACAAAATATGTATATAGATCTATCAGTGAAAATAGGAAATGGGGAAATTATTGAATCTGAAGTATATAACTCCTCACCTATCATAATTTATTGTTTTACCTTCCCATTTTACCATGTCATACTACTTTTGGCGGAATCTAATTCAATTATGGGCATGGATTGTCTTTCTCGATATAGATCCAAAATAATTTTCCATAAGAAGGAAATCACTCTTTGTATTGTGAATCATCCCCTGATTTTGTATGAGTTAAAGGAGGAAGATAAATTTTTTTAGCACTAAAACTCAATAATTCATATTATCTTCCAATGAGAAAGTATATCTGGATCAAATGATTGAGTCTAAGGAAAGAATTGTCCTTGAAGTAATTCCCATTATGAGGGAATATGGAGATGTATTTCCATATGAATTTTCCAGTCTTCAACCTAGTGAATATGTTGAATTTTGAATCAAGATTATACCTAGGGTGTTACTATTATCCAAGACTCCATATAAAATGGATGTTGTGGAACTTGAGGAGCTGGAGAAATAACCATAGGAGAATCTGGATAAAGGTTTCATATTCCCAAGTGTTTTAGCCTAGGATGCATCATTCCTCTTCTTAAAGAAGAAGGATGGGTCAATTCACCTTTTCATTGATTATTAGGAGCTCAACAAGATTAGTATAAAGAGAAAGTATCATCTTATAGGGATTTATGACTTATTTGATCAGCTACATGGGGAATAATACATCTCCAAGGTGCATCTTTTGTAATTATATTACTATGTTAGGGTAAAGAAGTAGGATATCCCCAAGATTGTTTTTTGTATAACGTATGGGAGCTATGAGTTCATAGTAATTCCATTTAGACTCACTAATTCTCAAGAAATATTCATGTACATGATGAATAGTGTCTTTTGAGATTACCTAGACAAATTTTCGGTAGTCTTTATAGATGATATTCTAATATACACTAAAATAAATGCGGGTTATGAGTACTATGTTAAAGACCTTGCGAAAGTATAACCTTTATGCCAAGTTTAGAAAAATTTTGTTCTAGTTGAAGGAAGTATCATTCTTGGGGAATATCATTACAATCAATATAATATTTTTGGAACCTTCAAAAACAAAAGCAATTGAAGGATGTTTGGGGCCAACATATTGGACATATATCTATAGTTTTCTTGGATTGGATGGGTTTTATCATTGATTTTTGATAAATTTATCATGATTGTCAAACCCTATAACTAAGATAACCTAGAAGGTAATAAATTATAGTTGGATTGATGAATGTCAATAGAGATTCAAGGAGTTTAATAGAATTTTTTTCAGTACCCCTATGCTCACACTACCCACAAATGGATAAATTTTCATAGTATTCATTGATTCTTAGAAGAAGGGATTTGGCTTTGTGTTAATGAAAAATGTAAAAGTCATAGCATATGCTTTGATGAAGTTCAAAGTTCATGAATAGAAATACCCAATTCATGATCTATAGTTGGTTGCAATGATATTTGCTTTTAAAATATGGTGGTATTATATTTTTGGGGAGAAGTGTGAAATATATATAGACCAAAAAATCCTCAAGTATATATTCACATAGAAAGAGTTCAATAAGGCCCAATGAATATGGCTAAAGATGATCAAGGACTGTGACTTCTTAATTCGCTACTATCCTGATAAAATTAATAAGGTGGTGGATGCTTTAAGTAGATAGGATCCAGTAGTTTTACCATTGATGAGAATTGAGGAGGATCCAATATTCTTGGAATGAAAATAATATACATGGGAATCATAAAATAGGAAACATCGTAAATCCTTTCACAAATTATTTATCAAACGACCCTTCTAGAGAGGTTAATGGATTATCAAAGAAATGATGTGGGAATTCAAAATAAATTGAAAACTATAAGGAAGGGGAAATCCTCAGAGTTCAATGTTAATTAAGGAGTTGTGATATTTGGTTCATGATTATGTGTACCATCAAATCTTGAGTTAAAGAAAGAACTGTTGGAATATACACATAGTTAGACTTTATCCATTCACCCATAAATCAAAAATATGAATTGAAATCTATAATAGCACTATTAATTGGACAATATGAAGAAGGATATCACTAAATATACATAAAATTGTATGGTATTTCAATAAGAGAAGGATGGAAGGAAAAAGTATAAGGGGGTGATACAACCATTACCTATACCAACATGGAAATCAGAAACCATAACCGTTGAATTCGTCATTGTAATTCCAAATTCATATAGGGGAAACAATGATGTATCGATTGTTATGGATCATATTACATAGACAACTCAATTTATCAAAATTCTAGAGGAATTATCATTCTATCAACTTGCATGGATATACATCAGAGAAGTGGTAAGGATTGATGGAGTATCACTATCGATTATATCAGATCAAGATCTGAGATTCACCTCTAAGTTCTGAAAAAATTATCCAACATGATCTAAACATTGAGTTGATCTTTAGTACAGTCTAACATCCTCGAACTGATGGCCAGTATGAGAATAATATTCAGACACTGGAAGACATGTTGTGATAATGTTCTATGGACTTTAAAGTAGGGTGGTACTAGCATCTACCTCTGGTAAAATTCTCTTACAATAATAGTTTCCACTCAAGCGTACAAATAACTCTCTATGAATCCCTTTATGGTAATAGTTACATAACACTTATATACTGGGATGAATTTGGGGAATGAAAACTACTAGGTCTTCAAATACTTGAGGAAATGGTGTAAATTTTAAGACCATTTAGTGGAACATCAATACTGCTCAAAGTTTATAGAAGAGCTATGCTAAAAATCATCAATGATACCTATAGTTTGGTGTTTGAGACATGATATTATTTTTCATATCTCTATGGAATAAAGTTGTGAGATTTTGGAATAAGGGAAAGATTATTCCAAGATACATCATCCCCTTTGAGATCTTCGATCGCATTAGAGTGGTGGCCTACTAACTTTCACTCCCACCTAACCTATATAAAATACAGGATGTATTCCATATATCCCTCTTGAGAAAGTATATACCATACCCCTTACATGTAATCAATCTAGAGATTATACTGTTGGATAATGTTATTTCTTATGAAGAGTAGACAGTGAAGATCTTAGATTGTAGAGACATATTTTTACGAAATAAGTCAATGAATATTGTCAAAGTGTTGTGGATAAACCATAAGTTTAAATAAGTGACATGGGAAGAGGAGGAGGTGATGAAACTGAGTTAACCTTATCTATTTTAGTGTGGGAAAATAAATTTTTTAGGGTGATTTTTCTTAAGGGGGGAATATTGTAATGAACCAAATAGTCATAAATGAAATTTCCCTTATGATCTATTTATATGTCTTATTATGTAATATGGATATAGAAAACAAATGAACTTATTTGGTTTTATTATATACTATCATATTTAAATGATAGTTAAGAATCTTTACCATTAATAATATATTCATTGAATAGTGATCACATGAATGGTATAAATATAGGGTTTTAACAAATCCAATTGACATGGACAAAGAAAGTGATAGCCTCAACCAGTAGAATCATACCCAATGAAGCTCATTTATTGGGGCTTCAGTGGGAGATTGAATATCTAGGATTTTCCCATCACCAATCCCAAGTTGAGATCCAATAAATTAGGAATGATCTAAACCATTTATGAGAGAAGTTCAAGCTCATTGAGATCACAACCCAAACCATGTTCACCAAACCACCCCATGAAAATCTCACCATCATGCACCTAACTCTTAGGGAATTTCTAGGTGTATTAAAGGTATATGTATCAAGACCCTATAAATATGATTATATAAATTATTTTATATATAATAATTAATATATTTTCATCTTATTATTTTTATTTTTAAATTATTGATACAAAAAAACAAAAATAGTATTTTTGGTTAATATTTAAATTCAATTAAGGAATTTATTTTTATGAATTAATGGACTTTTTAAAATAAATAATACTTTAATAAAATAATTTTAATTAAATAATTTATTTTAAATATAAATGATCATATAAATCTTATGAAGTCAAATTTAATTATTATAAGGTTTCAAAAACTATTATTGTAAAAAAACACAGCATTTCTCGATAAATATCATTATTATTTTAAAATTAAAAATTAAAATATATTTATATAAAATTAGTATTATTTTTTAATCATAATGTTGAAATTATCCAATGGGAATTTTTTCATAATATTCTGAGATAGTCAAATTTCCTGGTAAAAATCAAATACCGTATAAATATACTTTGTGTATTATAACATCATAATGACACAAAAGTGATGTAATAAATACTATAAATCGGACACACAACCAAATATATGTCTTAAATTCAAAATATTATTATTTTATGTTTATTTTTTAAAATTTTATAAAGCCTTTATGAATCCTACAAAACCATTAATTATTCTAAGGTTTTAAAATCATTTCATTAAGAGTATAACTAACCTCCACATAAGAAAGAGTATTATTTTATTAAGTTATTCCCTTGTCCATATAAAATAATTAATACCACTCTCAATGGGAAGAAAAAATGTGAAAACCCATGGTAATGTTTGTGGTTGTGCTTATTTTATTATATAGAGTCCAAAACCTATGTTTGCGAAAAATAAAGAAATCCCCACCCATTTCTTATATAAAACAACACAATATCCCATTTATCTTAACTCATAATCCTTTTATAACTTCCTTAATCTTACATAACCTCTATATATTCCTCCCAAGGTGCCACCAAGCTCTCAATAATCTCCTCTCTAGAATATGGAGTCACACACTCAACTAAGGGATCATAACCTTCTATTCTTTATTCAAGCTTTTTTATTATCTTATGCCTTCCATTTCCAATTCCTAATGTTGTGGAAAAAAATTAAATTTCCCTATTACTAACCATTTTATTTAAAAATGATGATACATCCCTTTCTCTCTCATCAAACCATTTTATAAATTTTTAAGTGATGATGTTATGCTGCTGAAATTTTACCGTGATTTTCCATGACAAAATAATTGTGTATTGAATACCTTACCCAATTCTTTTCAAGGGTTTCCCCCTTTATAAACTTTTACTTGTTTTAATTGGGACTTAAATTTATTTTTCCCAAACTATTTTATCCTGCAATAAAATATGATGATGATGAATCCATGTTGTATGATCTATGTAGCATACTTAAGCATGAAAATGAAATGAAAGTGATATGTGCACCAAGAATTATATAGATCTCTAATGAATTGGGTAATGTTTAGTCTCATAAATTTTGGGAGATGGAGTGAACTTGATTCCTTTGTGGTATTTTTTCATCATGATTTCTTGGCAGTTATCCTTGACCTGTGTTTATGATGTAGTGTTTTAACTTGTTTCCACATTTCCCATGTTATGATTATCATGTTATATCGTGCCTTATTGTTCATCTTCCTTTTATTCCGCATTGATATGACTATTATCTAACATTTTTTACCTTATTCCATGATTATTCTCTTACTGGGATTTATAGATCACCCCTTTCTTATGCATGCCCCTAGGTTATCCTGTGCAGTTTTAAGTGAGATCATGTTAAAGAAGTTTTCAATAAAGATGTTGGTTTTCCTATTTAAATTATTATGTAATATACCTTATTCCCAAAGACACATGACTTATAAATATTATGGATTGTTTTAAATTTAATATTATGTAATAAATCATAAATTAATGTGTAATAAAGATGAATGTTGTTATAACTTATGCGGGTATGAAAATTTATCTATGTATATAGATATTTCCTTACATAGATCACGTATGAAAAATCACATACATGGTTCTTTACTTATTCAACCATATAAAAAACTTCCTTTTCTCTACTTTTCAACCTTCTTATTTATTTTAAACAACATCCAACACTTGTATGTAACTCATAAAATCATTAATTTATCTTTTACCTTTAATAATAAATATGTCTTTAAAGTTTCCAAAGGTAATAACACCATCATTCTTCCAACATGTGTCCCACATAACTTGGGAACTTCGTATCTTGTTCAAAAACCATGGATTATTCACAAATATTCCAAGATATCTCTAATATTTATGTTATTTATTCTTCTTTACTTATCCTTCAACATATTGAAATGCATTGAAAATCATTCCTTTAAAAAAATATAACTCACACAAATTTTTCTCAATAATATCCCACAATTCATATATTGGAAATACCTTCTAAATTATGTGACAATATTTTTAATATTCATTCCTAATCTCCCACTTCCTCATCAATATTTCATTTCACTTTATCTCTCCTTATTGAAATAAATACAATGTAAAAAAGTTTAAAGGGTGTCAATTTATTATTAATAAATTTTCTATAAATCATCTCACTATAATTCTATATGAACCATGATAAATTTATAGAATAATAGGATTTTTTTTAGAAAAATATATTCTAATTTTAGATTGAACATGATATCAATTAAAATAAAAACATTTTAAATTTCTTAAAATTTACCGAACTATTCTCTAGAATGATACCAATTTTTATGAAAATTTATTATAGAATAATCAAACATCAAACTCATAAACTTACTTCAAGAATAGGTCAAAACATTCAAGTACAAAGAGAGATTGAATTTCTAGTAAATTACTCTGAATTCAAGACAAAACAAATTTCAATACCATTGATTTTGCGTCAATAAATCCCCTTTTATGTAATGATTCTATTTTAAGATGTTAGGGATGATATATTTATAGAGACATAACTTTTCAATGAAATTACTTCAAACACATTCTAGAATAATTAGATTTATAAGAGATAATAATCCTAGAAACTTCTTTAAAATTCTCCACTTTTCACCCCCTAAATAAGACATTCATCATAATATTTAAGATGATTAATCTAGTCAATAGATATTCTTCAGGATCACTATTTAAAGAATGAATAACAATGGATATTTTACTTTTGGAAGTAAAAATTGGAAAATTTCCACATAATCATCAAGGATGATCTTTCTTTATTATATGGTGTATATAATACCAAATATAATATCAAAACAAGATGGTATCTTATTCACTTTTATATAACGTTTTGAAAGAAAACACTTCTTTAAAATTCATCAAAGATGATCTACTCTTTTATTTTTTTTAGAATATCAATTTATATATTAGTCTTAGATAGTTACTTCTTCATTTGTGATATTTGGAATTGGTATCCAACACCCCTACTTCATTTCTCCTCCTGATCTCACAATTCACCAACAATTCCTTGAACTGTAAGAAAAAAAATTAAATAAAAAAAGTTTAAGGAAATAATTTTCCTATTATTCTATGTAATATATAGAGTTTGATATGTTTTTATCAACCATGTTCTATTTCTTCCACTCTTTCTTCTTGCACATCTAAAATCAATTCTAATTTATCTTGGGGTAACATTAATATCATCACTTATTCAATTTATTTTTATTGGAATTTTATTTTATTAAGATCCTTTAATTCATGTGTATCATTTAGTGATAATTTAAACTTTTTTAGAAGCTCTTATTATGATAAAATTATAGAAAACCAATTTTTAGGAGTTTGTCTAGCCAAATTTCACAACACACATAGAACATAACCTATACAAGGATTGTTTTTTATTGAAAACCTCTTAGGAAATTCATCATAATCGTGTGGAACCTATTGTTTTATATTATCATTGTATTTTTCTTATGACTCTTCCATTTTCTTTTCTATTACAAATATACTGTCCATATGGTTAAAATATTTGTGAGAATATTGGCAGTATGTTTGGGTTTTCCACATGGCTTCTTATGGGTTAATTTCATCACCACTAACCTTTAATATGATGAAAACCTATATGAATTATTATAATTTTTTTGAATCTAATGTTAATTCATCTTCTTGTCTAAGGAACTCTACCCTCTCCTTTTTTATACCTTCTTTGGATTATTCTAATTTGAAACTTTTGTTTTGTTCAGTTTCTTTCCCAATGATTCTTCTTAATTATCCTCCATTTTAAATGGTATTCTTGTCTAATATAAATTTTACACATTCTTAGATGAAAATTCATAGTTTCTATGACCATAACCTTTGCAGATGTCCTATAAATCTTCAAGTGCATTGAATATATTTGAGGAAGGCATATTTATCTTAGGCTATGAATGTTTACTTTTTTTAAAAATTGATCCCCCTTGAAATATGATTAATTTTTTATTTATAAATAATGATATTATACCAAGAATCTAGTGAAAAATTCTCAAACCTATTACAACTAAAAAAATACCTACAAACCTTGATGTTCTTATTTCCATTATATAAGGCCTAGAATTTCCAAATTTTAGAGCATGCAGATTTTGAGATTTCTCTACCACATTTTGGTTTTTCTTAGGGAACCAACATCCATGATTATCTTATATACACTATGTATATGGTGGAAGACTTATCTTCATTTTTATTCATCCATACTTGTATAAATTGTTTTTTACAAACAATCATTACTCATGAAAACAAATTTAAATGAATTTTTAGAAAAATGTATGGATGATACCTCTTTATTAAAGGTGGATTTATACTAATCATTCGGTGATATTATGATATTATTAATATATGGTGGGATTATTTATTTAGAATCATCCAAGTAACATTTTATGGTAGTAAAAATATATCCTTCGTTTGTGAAGACATGATGTATATTCTTTCAAAATTGACCAATTCAACTTCCAATTATAGATACCTTATATTAAGGGTGTTATTCTGATATTTAATGATAATAACCTTCTCTTTATATTGTTTTTTATTCTATATAATTCTTCATCATGTATCTAATTTTTTTCTTGAATCAAGATGTCAAGTTCCTTGATCCTCTTTGACTTTACTTATAATTATCCATTCTTGACATCGATGTTGTTCTTCTGAGGTGATTATAGTTCATGGATCTTAAATGCATTATTTTTATTAACTTATTTAAATTATTATATGGATTTATATTTCTTTTTAGTTGATTTAATCCTCTATTATTCCTATTTAAAGTATATTTCTCTAGGATCCATGTTCTAATCTTATTTCCCTTGACCTTTTTTGGGAGAATTAAAAATTCTAAAAATTTATTTGTAGATATTTCTCTATATTTTATTTTTGTGAATCAAAATGGGTGATTTTTAATTTCATTCTTTCAACCAATACCTTAAAAAAACTAATTATTTTTAAATTCTATGCAACATATCTTTTAATGTATTAATTGAAAAATCAACAAACATGTCATCACTCTTATTAGTTCATAGATATTTTTCATGAAATTTTTTAAAATACACTTCGCATACCTCATGTTTATTTGAACCATTTGAGGTGGATGAGAAATTAATTTATTTGGGGGAAATATAGTCCACTTGTTCTTATCTTTCCAAAACAGCTCTTTATTTTTTTATAATCTGGCGTAGAGAAACTTTTTATATGCACAAGAGAGGTTTCTTCTTCATCTTCATTTTCTCTATCATTTTCCAATTTATTGTATTCTTAGTATAGATTCAATTATGACATGCAGTAAAATAAAATTCACCAAAACTATACATAATTTTCAATATAAAAAAGAAAATCAAATCTTCAAAAATAGAAAAACTTTAAAGGGGAGAATCCATCAAAGGAAAAACTCCATATGATACCAATTATTTAGAGAACATAGGATATATTAAAAATACTGAGGGGTGAATTAGTATTCGTGAAAATTTATTTATATTTAATAATTTTTATCCCTTTACCTCTTTGATATTTTAACATATTTATTCTTGCATAATCTTACCTCTCATTCATTTTTAAGTACACACACATAGTGGATAAAATATATATAGTGTTCTCTTTTTAAAAATAATGGATATTCCTTAGTACAATTTGAAAGAAATACACAACCACACATACCACTATAATGACATATTTATTACAATGGGTCAGTATGAAAACAATCCTAAACCTAAATTTATGTCTCAAACACTCAAGAGGGAGGAAACAATTATTCTTGAGTCCCTATACTTGTCATAACCTAGTCAAAATTCATCTCTTTACTATGTATTTATACAAAATATGTTGAAAATGTTAAATTTATTCAATTTATTTAAAACACCAAGATATCCCTCCACTAGTTGTTTATTCATTTGAATGTTGTGGTGCTTTATCATTATTTTACTATATCTTCTTCTATTATTACTTTCACAATAGTTCAAAAGAACCTTATTCCTTCTCTTATTATTCTTTTGAATTGATAAAAAGTCCCTTATTTTTCTATATAAATTTCATTGAATATAGAATTATTCTTCTTGTAAACATCATAGAAAACTCAGCCAATTATTTATTTTATTATTCTTCTCTTTCAAACAAATATTCATAAACCTTCTTCTATTCTTCTCTTTACTTATTCTTTTTCTTCTTCTTATGGGGAAAACATAAATAATCATAACTCATTTATTTTACTCTCTTTTCTTCCTTATTCTCTTATATTCTTCTATTTTATTTCATATAATCTATACTTGTTCTTTTCTTATTTACTTCTACACTCAGTATTTGTATAAATATAATTCTAAAAAATTTGGGTTACCTACTTCTTGAAAGTAAAATATTCATTCTTAAATCACAATATCAAACTTCTCTCACTGTTCTCTATAACCACTTCATTGACTTATAGAATAAATGAATATATTAACATGTGAAACATTAGTTATCTTCCACTTTTTCTATTTATTCTATATTCAAATTACCATGTAAACACTTGATTTAAATTTCAAAAAAATTAAGTAATCCAAATCCACATGGATATTCAATAACCATTATCATCTATATCCACATTAATAATCCTAAACTTCTTCTCATTTAAAATGAATGATGACTTGATATTAACTACTCCTATGATAATGAACATTATTACACAACTTCACCTGTAATAACTAAACATAATAAATATATATTAATATATAATAACTTATAAATCTATATCATTCTTTAAAATATATCCTTTAATCCATGATAATTGTCATATATTTAAACACATATGAATATTCATGCATCTACAATAAATTCATTCATGGATCATTTTTCATTTATGGTATAATCATTTCACTTTATTCACCATATTTTATTAAATTATATACATTCATATTTACATTATTAATATGTATTATTTTAACCACACTATAATTTATGTATTACTCAGAAATACCATTGAACTAACAATAAAATACAACCAATAATTTGTTTATTTAAATTTTAAAATGGGGAAAACTTCAAGAAAAATTGATCAATGGGTCCAAAATAATGGATACTAAGTTCATCCCCTCAAAAAATAGTTTACAACATCAAGGGGGAGGAATAAAAATCTTTGAAATCAAGTGACTAACCTATCATGAGTGGCCTTAGAGGCTAGTATATATTACACTTTTTCCCTTCATAGTAAGTGTTTTGAACCTACATGTGGTTTTTAATGAGCCTTCTATAATTCTATATGATATATGATATATTCCATGGGTAGGGGAAAGTACCACAAAGGAAGTTTTGGATTATTATGGAGTCATTTTCCTCCACAGAAAGTTCACTGTTTAACTGTTTATTGAGAAAGATCCATTCCCACATCTCCCTTGCATAAACCTAAAGAGAGTAATTGTTCACAAATAAGGTAGTTAAATAAAAAATAATATCCCCACTGTTATCATGAACTATGAAACCACACCACGTAATACCTATGTTGCATGATCCATAGGTGTTGAGTTTGGGTCCTGAGATGTACGGATACTGAAATATTGACCTGCCTTGTTGTGAATTAATTGATGTGGGGAAATGAACTCTTATATCCATGAGTGACTTGAGGGAGGGGGTGTCAACCCAATTCTTGATACTTCCAATAGAGGAAAACTATAAAATTATTTGTTCTGAAAACCAGAGTCATCTTCAAGGAAAAAATACCCTCATGTCGTATTTTGTTCCTAGATTTCAAAGTACACCAAAATCCCACTGCAAGTATAAATGATCTTTCCTTCCTATCATGTTTTTTCTTATCCACCACATGAAACTAGATATCCAAGAATGAAACACCTAAAAATACCTAATCATGAATACCAGTGAATTATGAAAATTTTCTTTAGATAGTGTGCACCCATTCACCATCGAAGATTAAGTACAAGGAGGGTTCTTCCCGATGATCATTGTTGTACCAACACCTAGAAACAATATTGAAGCATTTAAACTTGGTTTTCTTATGTATGGATAATGTGTTTTTCTGGATGTATTGGATAAGAAAGTTAATATTATAGGTAATGTTCTTGCACTATTGAACTAATATGCATCTCAAATTTTCTATTCCTTTATGACTTACATAGAATTCATAAGCTTATCTAAAGTATTACACTCATATTCCAAAGGATTACACTCATGCCTTTTCTATTTTTAAAACTAATTGGATTCTTACGATCATTAAATATTATAATCATGAAATATAATTCTAAACATAATATTTTTTTGATATTATTTAAAGTATTATGCTCATGTTCAACTATAGAAACCACTCGATATTTTTCACAGCATCATCTTCTATTTTTTGTTTCCCTCCCAGAATCTATTTTTCCTTAACATCCTTTCTTGAATCACAATGCCATTGTGATGTTTAATAGATGAATATTAGTACAATAATATCTCTTAGAATATACTGATTTATACAATCCATGATGAAAAGTGTTTGGTAAATTCCCTCATTTTTCTTCTATTTTCAAGAAAGAATCATGATAATATTTGATATACTAAATATCAGTATACCTATAATCAAAAAAAATTCAGTTTTCTTATTTGTGGTGATTCTTATTCCCTATTTCTTAACTTAATCTACAGGATTTAACTTCTATGGATGGTCTAGAAAATACCTTATATTAAATTCAGTTCATGGTAGCTTCCCATATTGTGCAACTCATGGTCACTAATTTTTCACTCATGAAAGGTTTGTGCCCAGTTCGTATCCTCACACAAGTTTCGTACTCATAATCATGAATGACTGATGATGTTCACACAAAATAATGGATAACACTTACATTCATAGGAAATTCATGCTTCTTCATACAAAATCTCCATGATATAAAAATATTTATGTAGTCATTAATTCTTATACAAGAACTATTTCACCAATGTGAGGTCACATATCTAAATTCACCTATCTAAGAATTCGTCTATATGACTAGTTTTCCAATATGACTAGTCACATATCCAATTCTTCTTTCTAAGACATTCAGATACATATTATTGTATACAGATATAAAATTTAGGCTATATAGGTATCACCCATACATGGATATTTATATATGTGGATGCCTATTTGGGTATCCAGATTCATCTACTCAATAAATCCCATGTATATATATTTCCTTAAAAAAATCATGTGTGAAAAATCACATAAATGGTTTTTCACTTCCTCAATGAGCTACCAAACATCATCTTCTCCACTTTTTTACCTTCTACTTATTTTAAACATCATCCAAAAACTTATTTCAAGAATCATGATAGCCAATATCATGAAATTTGAACCATAAAAGAACACTTCACTTTACATCGACTGGATTTATATTAATCATACTCTCCTTGTATTTTCTTCAACATTCATCCAACACTTTGATGAAAGTACTCAAATCATTAAATGATATTTTACCTTTAATAATAAATATGTATCCATATATTCCAAATGAATGAACATCATTGTTTTTAAAATATGTGACATGCATTACAGGAGAACTTCATCTCTTCTTAAATAAGCTTATATTAATCACAATGCTTCCAATCTCTCTTTTCTCTTCGCGATAATTATTTTTCATCCTTCAATATATTTACATGCCTTGAAAATTATTCTTTTAAAAAAATAAAACTCACATAAAGTGGTTTCAAGAGGTTTTTAAATTAAAAATGGAACAAGATCATTGGAAAGGGTCATATAAAATAAATTGGCATACCCTGATTCACCCCCCCCCCCCCCACCCTCTTAGGGTATTTACCATTCTTGTGGACAAAAATTTGTGTCAAATATAAATATTAAAGTCATTGGAAATATTTTTTTAGTATAAAAAATGTAATTTGTAAATGATAAATGAATTCTAATATTTAATAAAAATAAATTTCATCTCTAAAATAATCTAATGGGGAACTATTTTAAATCCTTATGCATAAATGTGTAAAAAACAGCTATACAAGGTACCTAGGTCAATATGGTTGGTAGATATTTCTTAGAAGGAGATCATAAATAAATAGAATCTAACACCCAATGTATCAATGTTTTAGGGGGGCCTTATCCAGTATAATTGCATCAAAATGTTAGGTTGGGTAAATCCTCACACGCCATATCAGATAAGATGCTTAATATATACAAAGGTGACAAAAAAGTACACGAAAAAAAAATAGGTTATACGAATAATATATTAGGACTTAATGATGAACCTAAATGAATCATTTGATATATCCTTCGATCTTATTAAAGTAATCATGAAGGATATGTGTGGTCTTGGAGAAACCCTTGATTATGTAAATATCATCAAGGGTATCTTGAGAATATTTTCAACCTAATTTAATCCAAATATATCTATTCATGAGGACAAATATCCAAATGAGATTATGTTTTTTAATATTCACAATAAACGTGTCACGTATGAGATAAATAGTGATAATAAAGAGGCCAAAGAAAAGGTGAATTCTAAATATATAACATTCAATGAATTGAATAATCTTACCATCAAGGATAACTAGGAAGAATAAGAGGTTGTTGAATTCAAGCCATTCCCTTCCTAAAATTTAAAAGGGGGAAAATAAAGTATAAAGGGATACTTCCACTCATGTTATTTCGATGTGGAAAGGTTTAGAACCTCAAAGAAAGTTGTCCCATGATATTTCTTAACTATGATGAATATGATGAAGTTTCCAAAAATAAATCTTTAGTTAGTATGAAAGGTGGGGGATTACTATTCATAACTTATTTAAGATGAAGAACCTAATCTCACAAGAGTATAATATCACAGAAGAAAAAATCAAAAGAAAACAAGGATTGAAAAGGCCGCTAAGAAAATGTTCTTGTGGATATTTTAGAAAACTCACAAACAGTATAAGACAATGATGATGACAAATAAGAACTAAAATGGAGACTTGATATCTAATAATATTTTGATGATGCACATAAGGGTAAGTATGTTTTGAGATATAAATAAAATAATGAAAATGGGGTGGTTCACGATTGTTAAACTCAAAATCTAGTAGTGGGAATAAGATAAGTCTAATTAAAAGGTTAAAACTACATATCTCAAATATGAAAATCTATAAATTTCAGAGGTAATTTTTCATTACAATACCAATATTGAAAATAAATCTTATTTTATTAAAGGTTTCACTAATATAGTAACTGATTGAGTCAAATGTATCGATGAAATTGAGGTAGAATTCATCATTATTTGTTGGAAAATTGAAGAGTATGTGATAATTTTTATTCCTAGAGCCATATTGTAAAATCATATCGTAAGAGTTATATATAAATTTAAGAGGAAATATAGAGGTCCAGTAAGACAATCAGAGGTTTTATATATAGTATAAAAAGATAATCCAAAATTAAAAATTTGGTATGGGGTTTGATCACAAGAATAAGGTTGTAATTGTTAATGTGAGGCCCCAATCACTCGCTCAAAAGTTGGTGGTTTTTATGTGTTTGACTTGAAATCAATACACATAATGAAACTAAAATAACATTTTTGTTGTAGAAAATAAAAATGAGAGTGAAACATATCTCATGTGTTTCTATGATGAAAATATGGAACATTCTTAAAATATGTGTTACATATCTAAGAGGTACTAGAGGGAATAAAAGTAATGAAGGAATCCAATCAGAGTTAAATATTCTAGGTATGAATTTTATAGCCATTATTTTTGGTGTGAAATATTTGGTTATATATCCATGTATTTATCATCAATGATATAGAGTGATGTTCATATGATAACCCAAAGTGGTCGTTCACTAACTAAATGAATCATAAAGTGGGATGCAAAGTCAAAATAGATGTTTCACCTTGTAATATGATTTATTTCCATCATTTATTGAGGAATATTAAATTTAAAATTCATCACTAAGTGTGAAACCAAAAACATTGATAAAAAAGATAAGTAGTGAAAAAATAGTGGTTTGTAAAGATTTCCCTAAGAGCATCATATCTTACTATTTCCTAGATTCTTGATAGATGGTGTACTTACCATATGATGAGAAAAAAGTTTTTACTCATAGTAATAACATGAATCAAATAATTTTTCATGTAATTTATAAATTATGAAGTCTTAAAAATTATTGAATTAAGAAAATCTAAATCAGTAGGCAAAGACATAAGATATGAGGATGAATTAATTGTTGAAGGTCTCGATCAAAATTCAATTTTGTGACTCTTGACATGAAGTGAATTTCACCAAGAATAATGGTACTATTAATGGATAGTATGTTACGTTTTTAATGAAATAAAAGTTCACACAAGGGAATCTCTACCCAATTTGTGGAGGAGAAGATATATGTTTTCAATCTAAGGAGAAAGATAATAGATTATGGTACAAACATATTGGTATTTTAAGAAAATAGTACTTATAAGATAAGATAATTAATAATGGATCTCAAGATATCCATAAATTATCAAATTATCATACACACACCTGTGATGTTTTCATAAAGGAGAGATTATCCATAATAAGAATAAGTTAAAAGATCAGAAGTCAAAAATGGTGATTTATTTGGTGTAGATTGATATATGGACCTATATCACCAAGTTTCTTTAATTAGAATATATATTATAGGTTTTTTATTAATGATAATATAAGTATTTAATGGTTAGTACACATCACTCACAAGTCTAAGGTGTTCAATTTCATTACATATTGTTATCCAATAGTTGAAAAGATGATTAATCATAATATTTTATAACTTAGAAATAAAAAGGGAATAGATATTACAAATAGACCGATGGAGGACTATGTATAGATGTATAGGATAATGAACCATTTTTCAGTATTGGTGACTTTTAAACACAATAGTGTGGTTGAGAAAAGAAAACATATTATAAACAATATAGATATAATGATTCTGATTTAGAAATATCCACTAGATAAGATTTAGAATGAAGTGGTAATGACATTTATCTATATTTTCAATAGATCTTTGTTGTTTATGGGATAAAATAAGGCTCTATATGAGATGTGGTAGGTATATAAGATTCTATTGAAATACTTTAAAATTTCCAGTAGTAAATGTATTATTTTCAATAAAGAAAATCACATAAATTTTTAGTCTAGTTTACATGAATATATTTTTCATGGATACTTAGCTATGATCAATCCTTATATGTTTTTTAACAAATGGATTGAAATTTTTTTGAAATCGAAGAAGTGAATATTGCGTAAATTAATCCAAATCTACATAAAAATAGTGAAAAAAATGATATTAGAGTGATGAGAAATTAAATATCTCAGGGAGAGAATAATGCGCTAATGTTGATTATGAATATGAAACTAATAATTATCATAATGAGGTTTGACCATAGGATACATAGAAGGTAAGAATAAAAAATGAAGTTAATTAGTATATTATCATTGGTGACAATAAAATACTAGTATAAATGAGTATAATAAAGTATAAATAGAAAAATCCACTCTTATATAAAGTGTACCTAAATATTTTTCAAGAGGATGATTGGGAATAGACTTAGGCTTGTGTTATGATTAAATATCTTGACCAAATTGAGATTAATTTGTTGTGGGAGATTATTTTGAGGCTGACAGATACGAATTTCATTGGGACCAAATGGGGTTTACATGAAAATATGAATGAATATAGTATTATTATTTAAAAAAAGTCATGAATTTTGTGTAAGGTATCTCCCATGTGGAAGACATCAATATTGAAGTGGAATTTACTCTTATGGTTAAGATGGAAAAAATTTAATTATTCTTGGTCATAATGGTGCAAATATGATTCAATGTATTCTAGATGGACGTTAAATCAACATTTAAAAATAGATTACTTGAAGAAGAAGTTTACAGGGAGTAATAAGATGGTTTTCTTATTCATGGATATGAGGAGAAAGTGTGTCATCTAAATAAGGAACTATATTGGATAAAGCAAGCAATAAGATCATGGTATTATCAACTAGATTAGTACTTGAAAAAAAGATTGGTTTCTTTGCATGATGGTGTTGATTATTAACTCCATATTTATAAGGTGAGTGATCATAGGGTTATGGTGATCATATATATTGATGAAATCATCAAGTAGATCAAACAAGAATAATGAAATAACTTTGTAGAGTTCATGGGGTGTGAGTTCTAAATGTCAATGAATAGAGGGTTGATATTTTTCTTTAGCCAACAGGTGATACAAGGGATCCGTGGTACACTCATATCTTAATACAAATATAAAAATGAGGTTCTAAAAATTTATAATAAAGGATTCAAAGGAAATGAAAACACTTTTATTCACACAAATTAATGTTTTAAGGGATAGTTATGGTAAATTAGTAAATGTCACAAAATATAATAAGACTATTGGAACCATATTTTACTTAGAAATTACATGACCTGACAATGTATTTTCCACATATAAAAATGAAAGATACCAAAGTAATCCCAAAGAAGGAAACTTTATAGTTGGGAAAATAATATTTCCATACTAAAAATAAATAATGTACTTTCACTGTCTTTACATTGAAATATCAAAGCATCATTTATTAGGATATATAGATATAGATTGGTCATATTCAACAGAGGATATAAATTCAACATAAATAAGTACATTATCACTTAGAGGATTGTGCATTTCTTGGCTTATAAGAAAACAATATTTAATTTCACTGATCATTTCAAGATATTAGTATATTCATCCACTCAATCTTACAAAAAATTATTATGGATAAAATGAAAACTTGAAGATATGGGTGTTGAAGTAAAATATTTGACTAGTATTAATTTTAAAAATTCAAGTGCTTTCAATGTTAGAAAAAATATCATTTATCATACCAAGACAAAGTACATTGAAATCAATTATTATATCATCAAGTAGAAATATGACCCTGGGTTGGTGAAATTGGCATATGTTCCTATGAAATATCAAGTCACAGATACCATAAAAATGCTTTACTCAGTGAATCATTTGAGAGGCATCAGTTGTATCTGAGAGTCTAGATGACTCCATATACTTAAATAGTGTAGATACTATACCCCCACTTCCCAATGTATGTTATTTATTTCCATGTATTATGATAATTTTTTTCCATTTGCATCCTATAAAAGAGTGACATTTTGGTTTATTAAAAAATGGTGAGATATTGTTCATGATAGAGGGATAGATTTCTCAAATTCTAATGGGATTAGTATATTTAACCAAAGGTGATAATGTATTTATTTATTAATTAGTGGGAGTAAATATGAAGGGTGAGTAGTGAATTTATTGAAATAGTTGAGTATGATAATGGTGAAGTTATTTTGATATGGATTAAATATCGTAAAGAAAAATTGTTATGAAAGATGGTTGAGGAATGTGGTCAGGTGGAAATTAAGTGCGGAATAAAGTGATTCACTAATTAAATTTTCAAGTTAATATTTTTTCTCATGCTAATTTAGACTCATGTGTACTTATAGTAAATTTTTGGTGAGTCTTTCATCTCTATTTGGATTCGCATTGGGCATATGGTTTTTGAAATTGAAAGTGTGTAAATTTTTTCAATAGGATGGATAAGGAGTATTAAAGTGTTTTAAATAACATAAAAGGGGAAATTATAAAGTAGTGTCCCTTAATTTGGAGATTTGATGTTTTTGAGGTTGTTTCTATTGATAAATAATGCTTGAAAATTTTACAAGACAATGATAACCTAAAACATTCATGAAGTGGTTCTGATAGAACTTTATGGTGTTCAGAAATTTTCACCAAATATCATATCAAAGGAAGAATGTTCATGTAAGAATGGAGTTACATGAAGAGTGTGACATAGAGTCACATTTTGTAGAAAATGAACCATTACCATGTAATAAAAGAAGATTCTTGAGTAATTAGAGTTGTGTGACATCATACATTCAGAGTTGCACACAATTAGAGAGAATAGAGCTGATGCATTTTTTGGAAGAGAAGAGTTGTATGAATAGATTGCTCTCACCTATAAATATGGTAATAGCTCATCATTAAGAATATAGGAAGATGAAGTGTAGGTAAAAGTTCTTTGATTTTATATAATACTTACAAGAACATATTTCTTATGTGAATAAATTCTATGCGACTATTATTTGTGTATATAAAGGAGGTTGTGTCTAAAAAATAATCATTTATGTGAATTTAATTTATGAAAACATTATTTTTTCATGGGAAGAGAGTTGCAAAAACATCATAGTAATTTCCAAAAACTTCTATGGAAAATAGGGTTTCATATTTTACATGAAATAAGAGATTCATGATATACCAATTATGGTGTAATAAAATTTAATTCAACTCATCAAATATATCTACTAAAGGAATAGTGAGTGCACTTCAACATAGATAGAAATGAGAACTTGATAAATGATTTGTAGTAAAAAAATAGCGATAGTGGTACCACTCTGGACTTGTAAACAAGTTGTGATAATAATTGAGAGATAAGTAAATTCTCCAAACATAATTGGTAGTGATCTAGGAGGGACATTAAGTACAATATGAACATTGTATGCAAGAAGGCACTCAATTTATAGAAAATCATTCTTTTTATACATATATTTTACATCTTAATAGGTGAAAAATCAATATATAATTTTATAATCCATGCAAAGGTCATATAAGATTAGTATCTTTGAAAATATTGATATATAAATAATTGCTTCATAAGTTTCCTACATCATCTCCCTCTAAAATATTCATAAATACCACCCTCCTTGGACAAATCATACTTATTTCTTTCTTAATAACCTAGGGAAAGGAAGCATAAGAAAATGGTGATCTAGGATTCTCAATAAGGTAAATAAGGGATATATAAATGATCACATTGTAATAACATGAATATAATGATATGAGAACATAATATTTACATTTGAAAGCCATACCATGCATATAAAAGATCATAATCTTGAGTCATGGAATAAAATTTTCAAATTCATAAAACATTAATCATATAGGATTAAAATAACATGAGTCATAAGAGCATAACATTGTCATATTACATGAGCTCGTGTCATACACATAAACATATAAAATAATTTCCTTAGTAGTCAAGGTGCACTACCAAGATTATCATAGTAGATTGGGTTTACTCCATAAACTATTATAGTAGTCAAGGTCCCCTCCCAATACTATCATAGTGAATAGAATCCCTTACTGATCTGGGTTCACTCTCCATTTCATTATTTTTAATCTCATGAGATATCAATCTTTACCCAATGAATTTGAGGGCTATATAATTTAGGTCCCACCCATAAAATAAAGAAAATAATACATATTTGTGACATAAGATCATAAAAAATTCATCATATAATAACCCATGAATGAGAAATTGGATTTATAAACATATTATCATGGAATATCCCATGGAAAATAAATGGGTTTCATAAACATTTCACCAATTCATCACATCATAACCCATAAAAAATGAATGGGTTACATAAACATTTTTTCATAATGATCATAAATAATTTGAAGAAACGATAAGGATAGAGTCATTGGATTATATCCCTAATAAAATATAAGTTACATCCAAGGATTTCATCATATATGAAAAATTCACTTAATGATCACATGGAACATTTATTGATGAAAATAACCTTTTCACTTTGAAATCACTTATTTAAAATATAAGAAAGATTTGAAAATATTAAGGAAAATATTTTATTTGAAGATAACCATGGAAAAATATAAAGTAATCTTTAAATAATTGACCATCCATGACAACAAGAAGTTTCTTTGATGTCATTTATGTTAAAATCAAGATTCCTTTCACATTTTTGGTAAAAATTCAAAAGTCCTAGTTTCAAAAAATGATAATAATTTTCATTTTAATTTTTTTAAAAAAAATTAAAACATTGGAAAAATGAATTTAAACAATTATATATTATTAATAAATTCATTCTTGAAAAAAAAATTAGAAAAAATAAACATTGAAGTGAAAGGATTTTTGACTAAATAGATAAATGAATTAGGTTTTCCTTAAAAAAAATCTTTCAGTCTCTTGAGTATATAAAGAGTGGAAAAATTAAAGGAAAAATTTTAATTTATAGAAATAACCATATGATAATAAAATTGATGGGATTATTTAGAGATAGATTATAATATTTTATAAACAAAACTTAATTATAAATAATCTCAATTAAACAATGAGATTGTAACATAAAACACTTACTACTTTGGTAACATTTGAATTTTATGCCTCATGAAAGAATAACTTTGAATTAAACTTTAAATATCTTAAACATAAGTTTAATAATGATACAAAATGTAAAATTGTATTCTATACACCCCATAAAATAATATAGGTTCATGACATAACATATATCCCAAAGAAGGTAAATTAAGACGATAATCCATTTCCTCAAGTTCCACTTTATTCAAAATCACTCTAACCACATTTATAATAAATTTAAAATTAATATAATTCTATAAAATAATCATAATAATAATTATAATATAATATATGATACCTTTATAACATTTCAATACCCATTAATCAATAACTCCATATTAAAATCATCATTTCTATGTGTTAACTATTTTGTTTTTTCATGGTATTTTTGGTTTGGTAGTTCATGTAATTATACATAGATCATGGTTCACTAATATAAATTATTTTAATAATTATTAGAATATAATATATATTAATTATATATAGAGAGATATCTATCCATAAAATTTATACATAGAAAAATTAATTACATTGTTCATGTAGATGGTAGTCCATACGTACACATGAACATAATTTTCAATTTTCGATGGATAGAACAAAAGAAATGTAAATAATACTTAATTTTTCTGAATAATTGTTATAAAAAATATATTATATGTATTCATTAAATCCATAATTATTACCCTACATGAAATCTAAAAATGAAAAATGAATCATATCACTTTAGGGAGGTAGTAGCCCACACATTCGCATGAGCGATGTTATTATTTTCCAACGAATTGGAATGTAAGAATTTAGATTAAATATTATCATTAAAAACACATAATTATGTTATAAATTTTATATATAAACATTAAATGAATTAAAATATCCTATAGTACAATATGTTGATGAAAAATGAATTCTATCATTTTGTGGATATGGTATGTTGTATGTGCACACGAGCGATAATTCACTTCACATTTCATTTGAAAGAGGATTGATAATGGTGGTTTCATAATCATAATAAAATTTTATTATATTTAAGATAATTAATGTATTATTTAATGATAACTACCATAAATTTATAGTAGTTAAAATAATAATTAAAAAAGAAAGTGATCGGTTAAGGCAATTACCTCTTCCTTTAAAAAACTGCTTTAGATTTCCTCTTAAAGATCCTAAGGATGGCCTTTGCGGAAAAAAGGCACCTCTATAATGTTGATATGGATGTTTGGGAGGTAATTTAGTAGGGTTTGTTTGATCTATATGGCTCCAAAGGTTTGAATAAATGAGGGGGTTCCCTTTTATATTTGAGGTGAGGGGCACTTTTGGAATTTCATAAAAGATTAAATTATAACAAATTTATTCTCAAGAAAAATACTTAAAAATGTACATATATTAAAATATTAGATTTTATTTTATTATAATATCATAAAAATAGAGTATTTGTAGTTTTAAGTTGGGTTTTAAACCTTATCTTTTGGTTTAATCCCTAAGTTAACCCATTTTAACCTTACCAGGGTAACAACTTTTTCACACATCAAGGGTTTTAATTTTACTTATAAGGTATCTATTTAATCATAAATGTAAAAATGTTGAATATTTAGAAAATATATTTTCTTGATTTTCCTCTTTTAATATGTTTACAATTTTTAAATAATTTAATAAAATATTATTTCTATGAAATAAAATTAATTTTATTTTTGACACTATTCATTAAACTTGACTTGTAGTGACATTAATAAAAAATATGGAATTCAAGTATAAACCTTTAAAACATTTATAATAAGTAATAAATATCTAAAAAAATTGTGGCGCACACTAATTTTCCCAAATTACATTAATTTTAATATTTGAAAATAATTTATTTTATTTTTCTATTAATTTAATAAATATTGTATTAGTGTTTCATGAGAATTTAAGGTAATTATTTCATTCCTAAAAATTATAAGGAAAATTCCATGATAAAAAAATAATTTATCTTTAAAATACCCATTAGTAACTGAATTTATATTATTTTTGTCCTTATGTAATAATTTAAGAGGTATTAAAGTTAAGACAATGAAATTTTTGACTTTATCTTTTACTTAAATATTATAAAAGTCATTATCAAGGTAAAATCAATCAAAAATTCCATATATTATACTCCTAGATGGCATACACCAAAATAATATCATCCAATATCATATATTCCATTATTGAGTTGTTTCTTTGATCTTATTATATTAGTTTTGACCCTAATTAACCCATTTTACCTTTACCTTTATAATAATAATTTATAATGGTTACTATTCATTATGACCAAAAGTAAATTTGAATTATTTAAAAAAATTGACATCATGATTCCAAATATGTAATTCATTTCTGAAGATTAAATTCATATAAGTTGAAGAAATTAATTTAACATAAAAATGAAAAATTCAATGAAAAATAGTTTTTTTGAAAATTTTCATTTTAAATAAAATATGTTTTTATATCAAATTAAAATAAAAGATTCTTTAAAAAGACCATAAATATATATTTTTTAATAAAAAGTAACTAATTATAATTTAAAAATAATTAAAAATATAATTTTACATTTTAAATACTTAAAAATATATAGTTTTCAGTAAAATCAATATTTTATACTATTCATTAAAAAGCATTCATATTATTCTCAAAAATTTATCATAAGATTATTTTGATATTATTATTCAAAAAATATATCCTTTTAGAAAATAAAATTTATAAAAGTTCTAGAAATTAATTTTAATATTTTCTCAAAAAAATAAAAAATAAACTTTTTTGAAGAAAACTAATTTCAAATGCATAAAAAGTTTCTAATAAAAAATCAATTCTTATTTCTTAAGAACTAATCAGTACATTTTTATTGAGTAAGTCATTTATATATATATATATATATATTATAATTAATTTAATAATTTTCATACCCTCCAATTCAATGGTTAGGATATAATGATAATATTTCATGGTTTATTTAATCTTGGTTTTATATATCTTGTACGCTATTAAACATAATGTTTTTTAAAATATCAAGGTTTTTAATCCCCCACCCCCTTAATAAATTGTGTCCTAAAAATTTTAACTTTTTCTTGGTAATCATGGGTTTTATATTTGAAAATTCTTTTTGTTAAAAACTCACATTATAAAAAGGTTTAATAAAACTTCTACTTGAAAATAGGGAAAGAAAAATATAATAGTTATCTAGAATAACACTTATCTAGGGTTTTAGATACATTAATATTCGTGGGAAGTGAAAATATGGATATGTAAGAAAAAAAAAATTTATATATAACTCTAATCACAAGAAATTGAAAGATCATAAGAAAGTCAATTACCACAAAATCATAAATCGATGTGGTATGAAGAGACCATTAATTTATCAAAATTAAAGGTAATAGGACTCCATTTTTATTTCACAATACTTATCCAAGAGTTGAGAAATTTATTTAACATATAGACTAAGAACATAAATAAATATACTTACTTGAAAAGTTTAATATTATCATTTAATCAGTTTCCACCACAATCCAACCTGTTTCTCCAAAAATGAGTTTTAGATATGAAATTTTCATGCCTAAAGAAATAAAATAAACTTCTAAAAAATATAAAAATTATATAAAGATATTCCTCATATCTTTAATAATTAATCAAAACTCAAAAACAATTATCATAATGGAAGATTATACTCAAAATGAATAAACCTTTAAATGAAGGAATAAAACATTCATCCTCAAAGCCTCGATAATAACACCCAAAGTTCAATATAGATTATTCCATATAAAAATATGTAGAATACTCAAAGTTATAAACCTAAAAATAAAATGAACTTAATTAACATATTATTTAATGATAACTACTCGAAATTGTATATCCCTAAATCATATAATCTCTAGAATTCGATAATCATTTTCATAAATAACCTAAATCATCATAAAGGCAAATTAAGATCATATATGATTCGAAAAGATAAGTCAACATTTACCTCTAAGGTAAAAACAATATTACCAAAATTATTTCTATTTACCTTAATCATAAAATATTCTTAAAATAAACTTAATATAATCTAATTAATACTAACCAGGACATCATGTAGTCCAGTGGTAAGCATTACACCCTTATTGTCCTTTGGTTATGGTTTCAGGCCTTGTGAACTTGTCGGTTGTGAAAGGTTATCACATGTACTGAAGGTTTCCCTTTCAATAATTCTATATAATTGCTATAATTTTCCAAAAAATATGGTTAATATCCTCTAAAGAAACATTAATATTTAATAAATTTTTAACCTCAAAGGTTATTTCATACCCTTATGCTAACATCTTCAAAACTTTAATTAAATTCATTCGAAATAGTATCGCATGTTAATCTTATGGGTCACATATACCAAAAACCAATGAAATGTTTCCCAAAAAATAATTATTCACCTTTATAAATCACTAAATAATCTTATAATATAATTAACTTCACCAAAATATCATGAATCAATATTTATATACTAACCTAAAAGATTCTCATTTTCTTAATCATAATTATCATTGAAATATCTCATTATTAATGAATTACTTTTCAGTCATCAAGATTATATATAACCCACAATCCAATAGACCATTCTTATATTAACATTAGATTAACCAAATGGGTTATTTAAACCACAGTAGTGTATCCTTCCTAAAACCGAGTAAAAGATTCAAATCATTTTAAAATACCATTACTTAAAAAATCAAAATGTTTGTCTAAGACTTTAAACTTATGATCAACATTAAACTCATAAATACATGATGGTAACCATAAATCTTATATTAATTATACATTAAGACATATATTATTCAAAAATTAACATAATCCTTAGATGTTTCATGATTCTTATAACAAAAATACTATTAGTAAAAAAATCTACAACATAAGTCTTGTATCCAAATATAAAAACACTTCAACCATTTCACTTAAATGATTGGAATAACATAGGTCATTCCTTAGTATAAGATATAACCTATAAAAGTGGACATTAATTAGAATAATTCTTAGTTTCCCCACATTTAAGACAATAAATATAAATAAATCAATAAAATGAAAATTATTTCTCTACATTAAACTCCTCATTTTTTTCTAAAAAAAATTGTTATATTCCCTTATTTTCCACACATAAAACATTTTCATGTTCCTTTGAGAAATTATATTAGGTTTCTATTTCCACATTTAATGCATGAATGAAATTGAGCATTCTTTCCTCCATGGTCTCTACTACCAAATCCCTTTGTGAACTCCATCCTTCTCTTCTTTGGTGAGTCCAAGAGTTAGTGAAGGTATATGTTGTTAATCATATATCATGATAAATTATTAGTGATAATTACAAAATCTTTTAGTTTTTTTATAATCCCATTGTTTTCTTAGAATCATTACATTGTTTGTTGTATTCAGTTTTAACATCATTCCTCCTGGTTCTAACTCTCTACTAAAACCAAAAAACAATGTGTGAGAAATAATAATCATAATTATGAAAAATAATTTATAGGATGTCTAAATAATGAAACCTTATTTTAAATCTATGACACCTTAGGTTTTAACTATTTCATTCATAATAATTTTCTATTCAAATCATTAATTGAGGTTTGTAAACAAATTTTGAATTAACCTAAGAATATCCCCTAAGAGTGTTAAACTTGGTTCTCAGTAACGGAATGCTCACTGTGCACTAGAATGATGGACGAGATATACCCAACCAATACTTTTTAGGGTTATTACCCATTTATAAATCTTTTTCAAACCCATATCCACTTGTATTATCAAGATAGGGATGTTTTTCTAGGAACACCACACTACTTCATTAACCATAACGTAAGATGTTCTGTTATACTTAGAATTACCCAAAGGTATCTCACTAAATTATTATCATCCTAGTTTCAAAAGGAAAATTAAACCTTTCTCTGGTAGGAACTATAGTGACTCAAACATTTCATACATAGGTTTTAAATCTTAATAGGTTAATAATCAAAACATAATGACACAATTCATACTAGAATTGTATATTTATAGTATATTTGGAGACTTGGATACATAAAAAACTATTTCATAAGTATACTACATGAACTACCATTAAAATATTAATAAATATCACCCTTCTAAAGCATATCATACTTAGTACCTTTCTTTGTAACCTAGGAAAAGTAAACATAAGAAATGGGTGAACTCAGATGCCCAATAAGGGTAACAAGGGAGATATCAATGATCACATGAGAATTTCATGAGCATAAGAGTGTGGGAACATGATATTAATATTTAAAAATCATAACATATATATCAAAGATCATAATATTAATTAATGGAATAAATGTTGGTAGTTCATAAAACATGAATCTTATAAGAATCAAAGAACATTAATTATTAGACAATAAAATTAACATAAGGAATGTCTTTTTTGGAAAACACATAAGCATAGAAAATAATTTTGTTAATAGTCAAGGATCACTTCAAAGACTAACATATTGGATTTGTCTCCCACCCCAAACCATCATAGTTGTCACAGTTCACTCCCAAGACTATTATAGTGGACAGATTCCCTTACTGAATTGGTTTCACTCTCCATTCTAGTCCTATAAATCTCATGAGATATATATTATTACCCAATGAATTCTAGGGATATATAATTTTGGTCTCACCCATCACATAATTATAATCATACATATTTGTTCGATAAGATCATAAATCATTCATCATATCATTACTCTTTAATAAAAAATGGTTTTCATAATCATTTCATCATGTCATAACATATGGAAAAGAAACAGGTTTTATAAACACTTCATTTATTCATCACATCATAACCCATAGAAAAAATTGGGTTTCATAAACATATTTTCATCATGATCATAAACATTATTTAGAAATAATAATGATATCATAATTGGATCCTATCCCTAGTAAAACATAATTAACATCCAAGGATGTTATCATAGATGATAAATGCCATTAAATATCACTTGGAATATTTATTAGGGAAAATAACCTTTTCACTTCGAAATAGATGATTAAAAATCTAAAAGCATCCCAAATATTTTGTAAAAAGTTTTTATCCAAAAATAAATTTGTAAATTTATAAAGTAATATTTAAAACATTTAACATTAATGATGGTGGTAAATTTTATTCACATCATATATGTTAAAACAACGATTCATTTCACATTTTTGAAAAAAAATAAAAAATGCCTTGTTTCAAAAAACAACTACAAGTTTGCTTTGAAACTATTTTTTAAAAATTATAATATGAGTAAAACTTAATTTATATAAACATAGGAGACTAGTAAAAACATTCTTTAAAACATTTTTAGAAAACATGGACATGGAAAAGAAAGGGTTTTCAATCGAAGATACAAATGATGTCAGTTTTCCATAAAACCATTCTTTCAATAACTTGAGTATTTAAATAAAGTAAAATTTAAATTAAAACATATAATTTAAAAAAAATAACCAAATTATAAGATAATTCATGGTAATCTTGATAGATAAACCAAAATATTTCATCAACATCAAAAATAATCTCAATTAAACAATACGACTATAACATAAAACCATTAATGCTCTGGTAACATTTGAATTATAAGCCCTGTGAAATAATAAATTCAAATTATACATTATTAATAATTAACATGATTATGATAATTATATAATATGTAAAAAGGTATTATATTCATCTTATAAATGAAGATAGGTTTATGACATGACATATCTCCCAAAGAAGGTAAATTGAGACTACAAACCCTTACCTTGAGTTCAACTTGCTTTAAAAGAGATATAACCTCATGTATAATAAATTTAAATTCAATATAATTATATAAAATATTTATAAAAATAATTATAATATCACATATTATCCATATATAACATTTCAACACCCATTTATCTATAATTCTTTATTAAAATCATCATTTTTTATGTAAATTGTTTCATTTTTCATGATAATTTTGGTTCATTAGTTATAGTACATGTACTTAAATCATGGTTAAATAATCTATATAATGTTAATAATTATGTAAATATAATATATATTCATTATATATATTTATTTATTTAATCATCTATAAAAGTTAGAGAATTAAAAATGAATTACTCTATTTATGGAGATGGTAGGTCATACATACGAAGGAATGTTGTTTTCACTTATTAGTGGATGGAAAAAAATAAAGTTAAATAATAATTCACATTTACATAATTATTATTAAATTATATATATCATATATATTCATTAACTCCATTATTATTACCATCCATGTAAATCAGAAATGAAAAAACAAATCACATCACTTCGTATAGGTGGTAGTTCACACATAGGACCAAGAGATGTTATATTTTTATAATGGATAATAAGGTAAAAAGGTGGATATGATATTTATTTATCCATTTCATTAACATATATTTTAAATATAAATGCATCACATTTGATATATAAATGTTTATATCTTTCCCAATTATCTAATTATTTATTCATCTTTGTAAGGATGCAATGTTTATGGTAATGAGAAAGAGGAACCAAAAGTATAATTTTCTCTACATAAAGGAGTCCTCCCATGATTTTGGATACATATAGAACACTTATAGGGTTCAAAATTAATGAACTTAGGTGAAACTGAGATTTTGGTATTTGAAAATAAGGATTCGTGTTGTGAAAGAACTACATGTCATGAAAACATTACAAGAAGTGAACCCAAGGCATGACATGTAGTAAAGAAAATAAAAAAATATGGGTCCATACATTTCATAGTGTGAAATAACTTTCAAACCATGAAAGTTTCCAAACTGGCCTACTTTTGGCCTTTTGATAGGAATTTTCAAAAGAATAGAAAATTTATCTCATGAAACAACCTTTTAAAGTTGGGAAAGATCTGAGCCTCCATTTTTAGCCACATTAATGATGGAATAAATGAAACATGATCCCCAGGGAGTTCTATAAATTGATAATTGTCCTGGTACTATCAAGGATGGGTTTGAGAGACCAAGTCTTAGGGTGAGAAGCTAGGCTGTACAGGATCCTCCCCAGTCTTTCTCTATATTTTCTACTTGTTTTATAATTCTATTTTCTCTTTCCTCATTAATACATCATCACTAGGATGAAGGGGTAAATCCCATATTGTTCTACGGTAATGCAATTAAAGTTAGAAGTTTCTTTTATGTTTATTTCTCAATTTTTGTTCTAGTATTAGGGTTGCTGCAATTTGAAATTTACTTTCAATCACTTTATTTTCCTTTTATCATGACCATTGATATTTCAATGTCAAATAACTTTTAAATTGTTCAACTAATAACCCTAATTAATGTATTAAAATGATTAATTTATGGTAATCATGTTTAAAATTAGTATCAATAAAAACTCAATTGATGAACCCTAAATAACCTGACCGTGGAAAATGGGAATTACTGTGTTAAGGAGGGCATTTCAAGACCATTGAATCTACCTTTTCCTAACTTTTGACACTAATAATGGGAAATCATTTAATTGAAAAATCCAATTTCACCCAAACCCTTAAACTAAAAAACCCATGTGTGCTTTTCATTCTCTCACTTTCTTTCTCTTTTACCCCATAGCTTCAAATCAATAAAATAAAATTATTATCTTTAAAAACCTTATAAACTAATCCATTGTCTTATGGGTTCAACCTTGACTCACTGATATATTTAAACTAATTAATTTTATGCATTTATTTATTTTTATAAATTTATATTTTTATTAGCCTCATTGGGAAATAACTATGCCCCATAGGCCTATAAAAATCGGCACCATTTCCTAGCATAATTTCATTTTAGTTTTTAGGGTTTATAATTTTTAACTTTTTTGTTGTATCTTCTTTATTTTACATTGGTTATTTTGTACTATATTTTTTAGATTAAAATCATTAATGCACAACTATAACACTAAAGAAAAAGAAAAATTTATAATCAAATTCAATCATGATTCTGAACTAATCCTAGATTGAAAATTCACTGAAACCATGGTAGTTGTAGAGATCAGTCAAGTTATCATAGGAGTTTTTAAAAGAAATCTAGGGTTGTGTCTACTCGCAAACTATGGACAGCAATAAAAAACAAGACTATGACCAAGCATTCTATAACTTCCCATTGCAACAAATTGCTTTGAGATTGAACCTTAAATTATCCAACAGATCTTGAATGTCTTTTAATCCACTTTTATAACTCATAAAGATATTAATGCATATCTGTGATGATTTCTTGAGCTCTATAATAACTTCCAATTCCATAATTTCTCAAGTGATGTGTTAAGAATTTTTCTCTTTTGATTTTCATTATAGTATTGATCTCATGTGTGGATTTATAGTTTTCTCACTCATTTCATCACCATGTGGGATGATTTGGTAAGCAACTTTCTCTCTATATTCTTACTACCTTTTAAGTTGATGGATATACCGATAAATACTTTTAACTTTTTTCAATTAGGGGATGAATCTTTTTAAACTACATGAGAACATTACAAAGATATAACATGAAAATTTTCTTATCACGGTATAGAACTATGGATACTAATATAAATGTTTTATAAGGGTTTATAAAAGGAAAATAGGTTAATTATGGATACTTTAGTTGGTCATAAGAACAAGGTTTTTATCTTAGGTATGGATCCTTTTAAATTTAGTCTAATTATTTATTTTGTACATAATACAGATCCATAATGAGTTAAAGAGGGTTTCATGGGTGTATGGGGCTTGTACTAATATTGAAACCCTAGTCAGTGGAGACAATTACTGGGTCACAGGGTTAGTAGAAACCATTCGACCCATCCCTCATGGTATCTCCTAACTGTGTATGGTTGGATAGTGGAGCAAGCAGGGCACATGGTTTTCCCTAAACATTTTTCAGGGACCAAACACCTTTTAAAAATTACCATAGTTTTTACCAGAGGTGATTCACATGATTGGCACATGGATTCACAAAATATGTGGGTGACCTCTTTAAGAAGTGGGAGACACACGGTTGGCACACAGTTTTTCCAACTGTGTGGCCAAACTATGCAACACATTTTTCTTGGATAAATTTTAGAAAATTGTCTTAATGAAATTCTTAACCCTACCCTATCCTCCTCTTCTCATTCCAATGTAAAATAGATCTTTTATTCCCACTTTTGATCTTCTTTGAATCCCCTTTCATTGATTTTAATCTCATTCATTTGTCTAAACTTTGATTTGATCCTCGATCATCACATTGGATGCACATTGGTAAATACTCGATTCTATTTTAGCTATTAATCATTATTATTTCCCTCAATGACCCTATTTAGATGAAGTATCATATGCCATAGTTTAAGGGTGTTGGTCAATTATTCTTATTTCTTCTCATCCAGGCCAAACTAATGGTTAATACTGGATGAGGAGTGTCTTATGAGCTTAAGTTAGGTGGTCTATGACTCATCCCTCAAGTTTTTCCATTTTATAAATTTTCGTAGTTATGCACACAATGATTTCATCAAGTGTGGCCTATTAAATTCAATTTCCTTGCTTATAGTCATTAGAATCATGTTCTGAGACCCTTTTTATATATTTTATCCATCATTATAGGTTACTTCCTCAACTGTGACCACCCCAAGTATTTTATTTCTATAGTAAAGCCTTTAGTGGATGTTATACCTATCTACACCATTTTTTGGGTGTGCTTTTACTTGACCTTGATAAAGGTAATTATTAATTATATAAATTAAATGTAGTGGCTAGCACAAGTATACTTATCACTTGACCCTCATAAGGTAAGTGTTTCAATATAATTAATGAATCTTAAATATGAATAGAAAGTATACTATGTATATGACTTGGCCTAAATGGATGTAATTGAATGTATTGGTTTCATGTATATATCACACCTCACTGATCTTAATAGAAGGAAACTGAGTGAACCTAATGAATTGATTAAGTAAATTAATAACTAAATGGTTTCATGCCTAGTTATGCCTTTTCACGCTAATGAAAGGAAATTACTTAAACCAAATGACTTATTAAATGGAATGAGTAACACATGGGATAATTTATATAAACAATAAATTATAAGTTGTCTATTACAAATGGACCTTGACATCATTATAGGAGTGATCAGACTTAATCTATCCTTTCATTCCTGAGATAATTTCTTAAGTACTCAAGGATACCATTCTGATTCAAGGATGTCAATGGCCATGGTTGATAACCACCATGGAACCTAATCCTTTGTCTACTTTTGTATTCCTAGTATGACATCATAGGATCCCTTCATTATCATTATAGGATGCCTTGGATACACTCCTTGGATCTGGCATGATGTCTATGAACATGAGTGTCCTTGGATACACCATTGAACCTAGTCATTGTGTATCCCTTTTTACCATGGATGCATTCCTTAGACTTGGTTAGAGTCATATTATAGTGGAATTCCTTGGGCAATGGCCCTTGGATTACACACAGACCCCTTATAGCTAGGCTATAAGTTATTATTGAGTGGGATCAACCCATGAGGTCAAGGATTACTTTATTATTACCTTGGATCTTGTTTATTATTATCATCATTATCGGATGCCTTGCTATATCTTGGATCCTCATTATTATATTATCATGTTATGATGTCAGTGTTCGTTATACCTCACATGACTTAAAATATAAATTATAACATAATTAATAAATGAAATGGTTATATGTTCAGAAACTAGTTGAGTCTAAAGCAGGTACTGGTTATTTACATTAATGTACTCCATTACTTGTTTATATGCATGCTTGAAAACTGTTTCAGTTTATATTAAACAGACTATATGTTATGGAAACTATTGGTGGTGTTATAATGATATTTATCTCACACCCTATGTGGGCCACCAATGGTACCTAAGTAGATTACATTTATACAGGTGTTAAAAGGGGAAGTTTCCTACTTTGGACACATAATATTGCTACTTTGGACACATAATATTTCTATCTTACTTAGGATGGAGCTTGGTAGAAGATAACCAAGATAGAGCTCAAGATTCATGGATAGTTTTTTTATACTGTTTTCTTCTTTTGTATGTCATTTATTTTCTACTACCTTGTATTCATTTTTTCCATATTTATAGGTACATCAAATATATCATCATCAACTTTTGTATATTATTATCAGTTGTTTATGTAGTTTATTATTCTGTTTACTTCTATTTTTTCATCTGTTTATACTAATTATTCTATTTCCATGTTATTTTATTTATCCACTATGTTCACTTTGGTAATGAGGAAATTTTTTCCTCATGGACACACCATAGGCCTTCATTGCTAATTGGAAGCCTCTAGAATTCCAGGAGATGTGCTTGAGGCCATGTGTCCAATCGGGCTCGGGGAACCTTTGAGTGGATCATGGGTCTGGTGCGTCACAAAGTGGTATGATACGTTTCCTTTCTTTCTTTAATATTTTAAGAAAATAGACAAGATATTAGGAATGATTTAGAACTTTGTTATAATTCATACTTGGGCGTAGTTAACACATGTTCAGGTTAAATGTCAAGTTTCCTGAAATAATGATTGTTGTTTATCTTTTTCCTATTAAAGTTGATATCCTTTTACCATGGTGTGACAAAAAAATTATGTGATGGTTATTATTATTATTATGATTTAGGAATTTATTTCATCCTTGGCCTGATGATATGATAGAAAAGAGAAATATTACATAAATCATCATAGGCACCAAGAATTAACATTCCATGTATATTCCATGTCATATAGTTATGTTTCACTAATTTTATTTGCCTATTTTTTTAATGATAATTTAATGAGCCTTGTTTATATATATATATGCATGTGATACTCTTTGGTTTTGATTGAGTGATTTCCAATTTCAATTCATAAGGTATATAGGACCTCGTGGGTTGGAATGGGTAGTTTACTAAGTTAAGCCATCATATATGACATGTTACATTCTGAGACTAGATATAGACTGGGTTAATTAAAAATTAAATGGGTGTCAATTTAAGTGATAAAGTGTATTACCCCTAATTCACTAGGAATGACAATCCATTTTAATTGTGTTTTGACATAAGTTTTTAATAAAATGATACTTGAAAATGTAAATAATTTACTTAAAAAATAAGTGGTATCTTATAAATGAAGAGGCAAGGTGATATTAAACCTTCACCTGTTGAGACCCCGGTAATTTAATCTTGAACACTTACTAATACATGGCCTTATAAGTAGTTAGTTGGGGTAGTATATTGTGGGTAGTGATTCCTTACAATTATAGTATTATTCATATAGTGTTTATATCTTCTTTAATCTTGTTCTGATGATTGTTCTTAACATGTGTATACATATGACACCATGAAATCCTTGTTTCATGTGACAAGAGTGTGTTGACGACCATGATACAGACACAGTGGTCCCTGAGCTGCCAGTCTTACCACCAAGAGTTCCACTTAAGGCATTTCCTGTTATACCTGATCTAGAAATGGATGATCAACTTTTTGAGAGTTTCCTAATTCTAAAAAATTTTATGAAGTCTGATCTATGATATATATCTACAATTCCTAATCTAACACATGAGATCAAGTAGGAGCATCCTCCCACCTTTTCAAGGGATGGCAGTCCATGGGTTGTTGAGTCATTTCTAGTGGCCACCATATCTATATTTGAGTATATATATATATATATATATGCCTCAAAAAATGGTAAATATTTCCACCTATATACTATTTGATTTGGCCAAGTGCTGGTGGTATGCAATTACCCCGGATGGTCAGCATCATGGAATTATCTGGGCTGATTTTCATACTGCCTTCTATGAACACTTATTTCCTCAGGTACTAAGAGATTACTGATCCAGAGAGTTCATGCATCTAGAGCAGGGTTCTATGTCAATAATGGATTATTTGGTTAATTTTACTAATTTACAACTCTTCACACCTCTTCTATCCAGTGATGATATTTCATGTGCTAAATGTTTCAAGGATGGGTTCTATTATTCTATCTATACTCAAGTGAACGTTTTTTCCTACTACTTTCTCTTAGATCATCAATTAGGATATTATCACTTGGTGAAACATGAGGGAAGGTGATAGTACAGGTCATGGAGGATGATTGCTGAGGCAGTCTGGTAGTTATTCTGGTAGTAGGAAACATTCCCTCAAGATTTTACATTAGATTAGTGGCAGTCAGAATAACCACATTGGAAACTTTATTATATCACATCTATGTGGACGATAAGGGAATATGAAGACTCACTATGATAGAGACCCAATGGAGTGTGACGATTGTGGTAGTATGGGACATCTATAGAGAATCTATCAAACCTTTTCATCTGCTTCTATTGGAAGAGGATCTACACCATCTTCACCATCATGGGTGGGTTCTTTTACACTATGTTGGGTGGGGAGGTTGAGTAGAACTGGCAGGACTAGACAAGGAGGAGGTTGTGGTTGTGGTATCTAGACTTTAGATCATCAGTGCCAGCAGAGTGGTCATACTCAGGGTAGTACCACTGTATCATAGGTCCATTGATCGGGTCATTTTCATGCATTATAGCAAATACCAAAAGATCAGAATGTATGACCATCTATAGTATGAGGCGTTATTCTAGTAGCCTCTATTATAGTATCTTCCTTATTTGATACATGTTATTCACACACCTTCATATCTTTATATATCATGGAAAGTATCGATCTATAAATTCAGTATTATTGTGGTGTAATGACCCTAGATACACCATTGAGAGTGTTGTCAGAGGGAATGCACCAATGCATGGATTATCCTCTTAAGGTAGACAGTTACTTTTTCTTGTGTGTCTTATTTTTTCTCAAGATGAATGGATTAGATTCCATTATTGATATGGATTGGTTAGTCCTGTATCACGTATTTGAAGATTATTATTTCTCCATGGTATCAATTACATCACCAAAGAGAATTATTTTTCTACACAAGGGTGAGTGGGATGTCTAGGCTAATAGAGATGGACCAGAACATCATGGTCTATGAGGGGTGATGACCTAGATTTCTAATCTCTTCATGGAGGAGAAGGGAGTACATTTATCATAATTTTCCCCTAAAGTAGATTATTGTAGTAACTTCTTTCCTGATAATTTTTCCAGCTTACCTCCTGAGACAGAGTTATATTTTTTTATTGAGCTCATTATAGGTGTAGCTTTAGTGTCTATTCCACTATACAAGATAGAACCTATTGAGGTCTATGAGATAAAGAAACTATTTAATGATCTAGATGTCAAATTTTTTATATGAATTTTCACTTCCTCTTGGGATTCACCTCTTCTTTTTTCAACAAGACAGATGGTACCCTTTGTTTAGGCATGGATTACAGACAGTTTAACCATCTTATGGTCAAGAACTGATATTCAGTACCTCAAATATATGATCACTTTTCCTAGATCTGAGGATATAGGGTGTTTTATAAGATAAACCTAAGATCGATATATCACTATGTGTGAGTTAGAATATCATACATACCTTGAATAGATTTCCATAGTAGGTATGGTCTTATTCATATCTTGTTATGGTGTTAGGTCTTATGAACACACCAATTTCTTTCATGGATTTGATGAATAAGGTGTTCCACCACTATCTAGACTCTTTTGTTATAGTCTTTATAAATTACATCTTAGTATATTCACACAATCGTAGAAATAATTATAAAAACCTTGAGATCATTTTGAATAAACTGAGAGAGCATTGGATTTTTTTTCTATGCTTGCTAAGTTCCACTTTTGGATCGACAAAGCTCTCTTATTAGGTCATATTATCTTGGAATCAAGAGTATCTGTTGACCCATATAATGTGAGTGTTGTGGTTTACTAGGAGAATACCAAGAACATGTTTGATATATAAAGTCTATTAGGTCTATATAGATATTATAGGAATTTCATGTAGTATTTATCAATCCTTGTTTCGGGTATTAATAGTCTTACAAAGAATGGTGTTAACTTTTTTTCATCTGAAGATTGCAAGAAATGATTTCAGGATCTGAAAGGAAGTCTTGTTTCGGCATCAATTATAATACTTATAGATCCTGGGAGTAGCTATACAGTGTTTTGTAATGTATCTGGAATCTAACTAGGTGCATTTTTTATGAAGGAGGACCGAGTCACTGTATAAAAATGATATTAGTTAAGGCCTCATGATAGAATTTTCCCTACTCCTGGCCTTGATTTCGTAGTAGTTGTGCATGCCTTGTGTTGTTAGAGATATTATCCTATAAATGAGTTCTTTGTGGTGTATACATACCATAATAGTCTCAAATATATATATACATAGCATGACTTGAATCTAAGATAGAGAAGATGGGTCAAATATCTTCAGCCCTTCAATTTTCAGTTTCATATATGCCTAAAAGGGGAAATGCAGTAGTTGATGTGCTAAGTCAAAAAAACTCAAGCATAGGTTGTACGGGAAGCCAATGATGAATGGAAATTGATGGCCATCTTTTTTGAGATGCATCTGGAGTTTCATGATAGTCATGAGTAGTATTATATCTCATCCTAGACAGTTACCTCTTCACTCCTTGAGATGTTAAAGAGTAAGAAGTTTTTATATCTTAAAGGATTGGTTATCCGAGAGAGCATTGATGTAGAGGAACCGCCACCAGATTGGTCTACAGATAGAGATAACATTCTATGTATACATGTGATTTTCGGGGTTCCTATATATATGAGAGAGGAACTAATATGCAATCCCCATGCTTCTCAGCAATCAGTTCATCCAGGCATCTCCAAAATGTATCAAGATATGTGACACTGGGATTGGTGTCTTGGGATGAAATGATAGAGACCCAGTTTTATTACTAGATTTTCCACCTTTCAAATAGTGAAGGTGGATCACCTGAGACCATCAGGCTTGTTATATCCACTTCCAGTCCTATAATGGGAATGGGAATATTTTTATATGGATTTTTTAGTTAGATTACCAAGTCATCCATGAGGTAGTGACGCATTTTGGTTAGTCATTGACCAATTAATAAAAGCATCCCAATTTCTTCCTAATCAAAAGACTTTCTTAGTTGATGAGATGGGAAGATTGTATGTATTTGAGATCATATGACTACATGGTACCCCTTGTACTATCATTTTGGATAGGTATTCTCATTTCGCGTCATGGTAGTGTAAGGGATTGAAGAATGTTGTCAGTACACAAGTTCTACTTACCACAGCCATTGACCCTCAAACTGATGGCCAGTCAAAACGGATAATACATGTGTTATAGGACAAGATCCAGGCATTTATACTTTATTTTGGATGTCCTTGGGAGAATCATATTTGTCTCATCAAGTTATCCTATAATAATAAATTTCATGTGACAATTTAGATGGATCATTTTGAGACCTTTTATGGTAGGTCGTGTCATTCACCCTTGTACTAGTTAGAGACAGGTGAGGTCATGATACTAGGTTCTCTTCTCATGAAGAAAAATTCAGAGTAGGTTCATCTGATCAAGAATCGTATATCTACTACTCAGTCTAGATAGAAATATTATGTCAATCAAAATTGAATACCTCTAGAGTTCAAGGCCGGGGATCACGTTTTCATATGGGTATCACCCAGACATGGACATAGATGAATACGGAGGTAAGGTAAGTTGTCACCTCATTATGTAGGGTTGTTTGGGATTCTGGAGAGATTTATGATAGTATCTAATTGGTTTTTACTACATTATAGGTTTCATACCATTCATGAAGTCATCTATGTTTCAAAAATTCACTGTTATCATACTGAACCATCCCATAATTTTGATCCCAAGGAGGTTCGGTTAGATGTCAATGCTTCATTTGAGTAGTATAATATATGCATCATTGACTGGATAATAAAGGATCTTTGAGGTTGGTATGTTCCATTAGTATGGGTGATATAGTAGCATGGTTGTGTACAGAATAATAATTTGGAACAAGAGTCTTACATATATTCCTAATGTCCAAAGTTGTTCTCAGATGGTGTTTTTCCTCCCTTGGAAGGTAAACTCGGGGATCAGTTCTTTTAAGGAGGTAATACCGTAAGAACCCAATTTTTATCTCAGGTATATATCCTTTTAAATTTGTTCTAATTATTTATTTTGGACCTAATACATATTCCAAATGAGTTCATGAAGGTTTTTTGGGTGTTTGGGGCTTTTTCAGAGCTTGAAACCTTAGCCGGTGGAGAAAATCACTCAGCTTCAAGGTTAGTAGAAACCATGAGACCCATCCTACATGGAATATCCTAATTATTAAATTATGGATATAGTAACAAGAAGGGAACATGGTTTTCCCATTACTGTATTCCTAGGATCACACACCTATGTGAATTGCTTGCAGTTTTTAGAATAGGTGACTCACATGGTTAACGTACAATTTCCCTAACCGTGCGGCCTAACCGTGTAGGTTCCCTCCTAAAGAAGTGGGAGGTACACAGTTGGGACATTTTTTGTCCAACCGTGAAACCTATTTTTCTTGGGTAAATTTACCCAAATTCCCTTAATGAAATTTTTATCCCTACCCTTTTCTTTTTTTTACATTCTAGTAGAAAAGAGAGCTTCCATTCTTCCCTTTTGAGCTCCTTTGAAGTTATTTTCATAGATATTTATCCCATTCATTCGTCTGAACTTTTATTTGGTCCTCATTCATAATGTTGGATGTGCATCGATAAGTAATTGATTCCATTTTAGTTATTCATCATTCTTATTTCCCTCGATGATGCTATTTAAATGCAGTCCCATATTCCATATTTTACAATTGTTAATCCATTATTCATATTTCATCTGATTCATGCTGAACTAATAGTTTATACTATGTAAGGATAGTCATACGAGCTTAAGTTAGATGGTCTACGACTCATTCATCAAATATCTAGATTTTATAAACTGTCATAGTTGTGCATGAGCCATTTCATCAGGAGTGACCTATTAAATTCAAGTTCTTTGCTGATAGTTATTAGAATCAAATTTTAAGACCCTTATTATATATTTTATCCATTTTTGGAGGTTACATCTTCAATGTTGACCACCCAAAGTATGGTTTTTTCTATAGATAATCCTTTAGTGGATGTTATATCTATCTACAGCATCGTTTGAGTGTGATTTGACTTTACCTTGATAAAGGTAATAGTTAATTAAATAAATAAAATGTAGTGGCCATCACAAGTTTGCATATCACTTGAACCTCATAAGGTAAGTGTTTCAATATAGTTAATGAATCTTAAATATGAATGGAAAGTATACTATGTATATGACTTGGCCTAAAGTAATGTAATTAAATGGATTAGTTTCACATTCATAGAACACCTTTCAATGCTTAATGGGAGGAAGTGGAGTGAAACTAATGAATTGATTAAGTAGCTTAATAACTAAATGGTTACATGCCTAGTTATTCCATGTCATGATAATGAAAGAAAATGGCTTGAACCAAATGACTTATTAAATGGAAAGATTAATACATGGCCTAATTTTTCTAAAGAATCAATTATAAGGTGAATATTTCATATGGACCTTGACATCATTGTTGGAGTGGTCAAAATTGATTTATCCTTTGATTCCTAAGAGAATGCATTGAGCACTTGTGGAGGCCATTCCAATTCAAGGATGTTGGTTTCCAAGGTTGATAGCCACCATAGAACCCGGTCCTTATTTACTTGTGGATGCCTGGTATGGCACTATAGGAACCCTCCATTATCATTATAGGATTCCTTAGATACACTCCCTAGATCTAGAATGATGTTTATGGACATGAGGTGCCTTGGATACACCCTTCGTCCTAGTTATTTCTTATCATGTTTGACCCTAGATGAATTCCTTGGACATAGTTAGAATTATATTACAGTGGAATTCCTTGGGTGATGCCCCTTGGATTACATTCAGACCCCTTATATCCAAGATATAGGTTATTACTAGGTTGTATTGACCCCTAAGATCAAGGTTTCCTTGGTTAATTCCTTATATTCTCTTTATTTTTATCCTCATTTTAGGATTCTTTGTTATATCTTGGATCCTCGTTATTACTATTATCATGTTATAATGTAAATCTAGTTATACCTCACATGAGTTACTATATAAATTGAAAATTAGTTAATAAATGAAATTTTTATATGTTTAGACACTAGTTGAGGCTGAATCAGGTACTTGGTATTTTCATTATGGTATTGCTTTAATTTCATATATGCATGCCTACACACTTTTTCAGTTTATATTTGATGAACTGAATTTCATAGATGTCAATGGTGGTTGAATACTGATATTTATCTCACACCCTATCTATTATATCATTGGTACCCACATAGATTACATGTATGAAGGTTTTGAAAAGGGTAAGTGTCCTACTTTGGACACCCGATATTGCTTTCTTAGGATAGAGCTTAGTATAAGATAACCGAGCAGGATATCGAGATGCATGGATAGTTTTTGGATTCTTTCGGATTTTTTTCTGATGTATTGTATTATACCTTGTATATATGTTTTACATATTTATATATACATTACATACATCATCATCATCTTTTTTATATTATTATCAGTTATTCTTGTTTTTTATTATTCACTCTGCTTATTTTGTGCCATCAGTTTATACTGCTTCCACTATTTACTAGTTATTATATTTATCTGTTATGTTAAATCTGGTAATAAGGGTATATTATCCCCACATACACACCCTAGTCCCTCACTGTTAGTCAAAAGCCTGTAAATTTTGGGGATATGTGCTTGAGGCTATGTGGCTAACCAGACTCGAGGAACCTTTGAGTGGAACTCATGTCTGGGATGTCATACTGGTGGGTTGAAGATAAAGAATTTTCTAGAGGAGAGTTGTAGCCTACTGGATGAAATAGTTAGAAACATATTCTAATTGAAAATTAGGTGACATAATAAATAGGTTTTCACGTGATTTATAACAATAGGACGATGGTTGGGAAAATATAATTTCTAATGTAGAGGATATATTCCATGATGGGCTAGCAGCAACAACCCCCAGGTTTGTGTATAGAAGAAGTAAATTATTCTGATTATAATCAAGGTAATATTTTTTATGGTTGGCAGCCAAAACAATAAGGGAATAGTTATCAAAATAGGGCATCAAGTTTTCAAGATCAGTAGGGACCATCACTGTAGAACCAATTCCATTCTCTAGAAGATACTGTAGATACTTTCATGACTTCCACTGGAGCTTCCATAAAATAATCAATAACCTATTCAAAAGATAAATTTGAATTAATTAAAGAGATGAAGGATGAATCAAGGGATTATATGTCTGCACTCTAGAACCTAAAATGTTAAGTTGTCCATATCTCTAAATAGTTTAGAGAAAGTCCCAAAGGATCACTATCTGGATGCCTCGAAGTACGCCCATGTAAATATTTAAAAGACATTACACTGGGGAGTGTAAAAGTCACTCAAGATCATCCCAAACCAAGAAAAGTACAATAAGAAAATAAAGAAGAGATAAAAAATAGTGAGGAACCAGTATATGAAGAATATTTAATAGAATAACCACCACTATAAAGTCAAGGATATTGTTTCTTGAATAACTAGAGTAAGTGAAGATCGATGTGCAAAAAGGTAAATTTTTGGAACTTCTTACAGAAAATTAAATTAATAACCCTTTTGATGATTCTCTCAAAAAAATGAAAACCTAAAAAAATTTATGAATTAATTAGTAACCAAAACAAAAATCTAGATGATATTGGCACCATTCCACTCACACGAGAGTGTTTGGAAGTGTTTTCAAAGGGCCTACCTAAAAGTAACAAGATTAAGGTATTTTTATTATTAAAATATTTATTATTGATAAAAAAATTGGAAAATAATTATTTGAATTAAGTGTGAGTTTCAACATCATGTCATACTCCACTTTAAAGAGTTTATGACTAGAAGGACTAAAGCCCACAAGCATTGAACTTAGATTAGTAGATTCAATAGTGAAGTACCCTCAAGGGGTAATTGAATATATTATAATCAAAGTTGAAAACTTATACTTCCTATTTGACTTCTTAGATCTCTATATGGAAGAGGTATGGACACCTATAATTCAAAGAAGTCCATTATTATCCACTAGGGGAGCACTGATTGATGTACAAAGTGGAGAACTCAATCTAATAGTTGGAGGAAAATATGTAAGTTCCAGTATCCATCAGGAAATGAAGAACTATGATGTAAGATAATATAATGAGTTTGGAGGAGACAAAATACTCAAAGTTAATGATATCTATAATGTTAAAATAATTACATTAATTATATACTGTAATGAAAGTTGAGACACAAATTAAAAGTATTGAGAAGAAGAAACAGAAGATGAGAAGCACGACCAAAGGCCCTAGAAGAGAGGTCAACTACACCATGTTTTAGAAGTTCCAATATGTATTGATGGTAAATGAACTTAATTTTAGTTTTTCAATATTAAGAATGAAATAGTGGATCATAATGATAAAAAACATACCAGTGTTACCATCAGGAAGAGTTAAGCTATTTAGAGAGGGGGGAGAAGGACTGAACTATGTAGATAGGTTAAAACTGAGACCATTAATGAACCCTAACCAAGAAAAATATTTCCAATAATCCATCACATGAGTTGAATATTAAGAATTTAAGGTCCATACAATTATTTTAAAAAAAGTACTTTTATGATGCAACCTGTGTTTTTTTAGAGTTTTTATTTATTTTTTGTTTTTAGAGGCAGGCATGAACTCACCCCAAAATATTTCATATTTCATTGATTATGGCCTATTATTTCACATATTATTTTTATTTTCTAGGAACATAAATAAACTAATAAGAAATATTATAAGAAGTTAGAAATATACATCATGAATCCCATTCACATCATTAATTTTAGGAAATTCACATCATGAAACCCATTCACATCATGGATTGTGATTAGGAAAAACTTATGCATCCAACATTGAAGCACCAATGCAAGGATAGTAAGAATTTAAAATTTAAATTTTTTTACCTTATTCCCCACATTTAATTTATTTAAAATATTTTAACTAAAAATTATATTCCCTCACTTGATTCTTTCTTTAATCAACTAAAATAAGAGTCATAAACTATCTAGGATGTTTACCATGCCATGATTTTAAATTTATTTTTCAAAAGATTTAAATGAAAAATATGGGGGAAGAAATAGTAAAGAATAGAATGAGGTTTTGAATTTAGAAAATCAAGGTTTATGGGGAAATTTTAATCTTTGTAAATGAAATTTTTCTGAGATTTTTCCTTAATTTTAATTTCTAATATTTTCATTGATTGATTTAACTAATCAAATGAATTTCCATTAGCATTTGTCCTGGCCCTTCTTTATCTTTCCTGATACATGATCTAAGCCCAATATTTCTCATTCTTTCTTAAGTATATTTCTGGTGAGGCTTAGAAATGTTCTCTTTTATAAATTTATTAGCATCTTATCAAATTTAAGACTAAACAAAATCAGTTCTAATATAATTGAGGTATCTTTTTCTTAACTATTTATCCCTAGAACTACCTTGTATAAATCCTTTTTGAGACCATGGAATCCCTGAATTACATTGTTAGGATATGAACTGAGTTATCATCATTTTTAATCCTTTTCTACTTTCCTTTAAATATATTTCATAATATTTAAAATAATGAGTATGGGGGATAGGCTATCCATGTTAGACAAGGATTTACTATACTACTAGGGTTTTTTATTATGATTTGGGGAGATTCCAAGACATTATTCACTATACTTGATCATAATTCACCTATATTGATAAAAAAATGGGTTGTGTCTTAAGAGGATCAAAAATCACCATTACAATAATGATAATCTTTTGATCTTATGTGGTTAGGTGGTGGATGTGAGATTTATCTTAAACAAAATTTCAGAAAAATAAAAATAATATTAAATAATCACAAGAGGTGATGATTCATTCATAGTGCTTACTTTTATCATGAGACCACTTTGAGATTTTTGGAGGGAAGGGAGATATGAAATCTATACAGGGAGATTTTTATTGAGATTATCTTTTAATATCAAGCACTATGATTTATATTAAAACCTCATTTTGAGATTTATTTGTTTTTACATAATTACCCATCTACACTAGAGGCTTAGATAAATTTGAACCTTGATTTAAAGCCCTCATGATTAATTGTGATATATTTCTTTACACAGAAAATATTCCAAATTCCTTACAATCTAATGGTAAGTAACATGTTCTTGAGGTATCTAATGAACTATATTCACAATTTTACCATGATGATTAGTGGAAAAATTCAAATTAAGTTAAATTTTAAATGGAATTCCTATTAATAGTTAATTTAAAAATTAAAATTCATGAATAAAATGTATTGGATATTTACAAATAGAAAATTAAAATACTTTGTTGATTTTTTTACTTAAAAAATGAGGCAGTGATGAATTTTTCTATGTGATGCTTGAATATTTAATTTCCTATTTTATCAAGTACTTTTTTTGACATTGAATTTAAATTATGGTAGGGTGAGTGTAATTTATAGTACGTTGAGATTAAATCCTTGAGGAAAAGTCTGAATTAAAGTGTGGGGTATTTGATACGCCCATTTCATGCACATATTTTTTATATATAAACACGTCATTTTATATATATAAATTTATATATCTTTCATGGTTATTTAATTATTTTTTAATATTTGGAAGGATGATATGTTTATATAGATGAAAAAAAGAACCAAAACAGTCATTTTTTCCACTTATAGAATTCCTCATATGAAGTAGGATACATATGGAGCACTTTCATGGGTTGAAAGTGAATAACTGATGTGAAACAAATATTTCAACGTTGGAAAATGAAGATTCATTTCATGAAAACATTATACATCATGAAAACATTACAAGACATGAAACAAATACTGGATGTGAGTGAATAAAATAAAAAAAATAGGGGCATGTACATTTAATGAAATAACATAACTTTCACACCATGAAAGTTTCCAAATATACCCAGCTTTTTCCTTTTGATGGAAATTTTCAATTTAAGACAAATTTGATTTAATGAAATGGACATTTAAGGTAATGAAAGACTCATAACTCCATTATTTTTCACATTAATGACACCCTAAATGAAACAAAATCCCCAAAGAGTTCTATAAAAAGATATTTATACTGCTATTGTCAAGGAAGGATTTTAGAGGTCGGAGATTGGGATAAGAAACTTCACTATTAAAGGTCCTCACTAGTCTTTCTCTTGGTTTTATTCATGTTTTATATTTATATTTTCCTCTTACTCATTTATAACTAATAACTATGATGATGGGTTAAATCCTTCCTTGTTATAGGGTAATGTAGCCAAAGTGTTAAGGTGATTTTTTTTTTAATTTCTTTATTTTGGTTAATGTATTAGGGTTGCTGCAATTTTTAACAAACTTACAATATATTTATTTTCATTTAATAATTAACATTGATATTTTAATATAAAATAAATTATAAATTTCATAAATTAATACCATAATTGATGCATAACCATTTTCGAGTTTAGGATAATCACGTTTAAAATTGGTATCAAGACAAACTTGATTCGGTGATGCCCAAAATTACCTCACCATAAGAAAAGGGGAATTATTACATCAAAGAGGGGATTTAATGAACATTGAATCTAACTTGTCCCAAATATATCACTAATAATTAATAATAATTTAATTTATAAATCTATTTTCACCCAAACCCTAAAACTACAAAACCTTGGAATGCATTCAAAACCTAATTTTTAAAATCCAAATTTGTTATGCTTTTATATCCTTCTCTCGCATTCTACAAAACATTATTAAAACCCAATTTTTTTCATTGAAAAACTAGTTTTAAAATAAATTAAATTAAATAATTATATTTAAAAACATAATAAACCAATTCACTCTCTTTGGGGGCTCAGTATCAGCTCACTGCTATATTAAATCTAATTAATTTTATGCATTTGTTGAGCTTTATAAATTTGTGTTTTAATTATCCTTGTAAATAAAAAATGATACCCCATGGTATTATCTGATATTATAATTTATGAAGTATAATTATTTCATAAATATGATATATAAATATTTAAATCATCATAATACCAATCAATAAAATATGGTGATGAAAATTAAATTATATCTCTATGTGGAGACGGTAAGTTATACAAACACATGAGATATACATTCACTTCCCATTTGATGAGAAAGATGATGGATAATGGTGGTTTAATAATCAAAATAAAATTTTAGTATATTGATGGTACTAAAGTTATTATTTTATTATAAAAACCATAAATTTAGATGAGGTAATAAGTAAAAAAAGAAAGTGATATTTTAAGGGGATTGCCTCTTATTTGAAAAAACTCTTTAGATCACCTCTTAAGGATCCCAGAGTTAGTATTTTGGGAATACCAACACCTATATAATGTGTATAAAGATTTTATAGGGGGTTTTGTTAGTTTTTAGTTGAGATATATGACTCAAAAGTTGTTATGCAGTGAAGGGAGTAGGTTTCCTATTATAATTGAGGTGTGGGACACTTTTTGAGTTTTTTAAAAGATTAAATGATAATAAATTCATTATAAATAAAAATTATTCCAAATAGAAATATGTTAGAACATAATATAGGATTTGGTTATAATACCATCATCAAATAGAATTTGGAAAGGTTTAAGTGTATTTTTAAATCGTATATTTTGGTTTAACACCTTAGTTAACCCATTTTTACCTTAACCAGGGTAATAAATTATTCACTCTTAAAAGCTTATAATTTTACATATAAGGTAATTATTGACTCATAAATGGGAAAATATGGAATTTAATTCCATGTATTATCCTAATTGTCCTATTTAAATGATTTTATACGTTTTAAATAATTAATTAAATTATTATTTCCATAAAATATCATTAATGTCATTTTTGAAACAATTCATTTAATTTGAATTTTAATGACATCAAGAAAAATGTGGAATTAAAATTTAAAACTTTAACACAATTATAATAAGTAATATTTAAGTAATAAAGTTTTTGAATAAACTAATTTTTCCAAATTATATAAATTTTAAATTTTTTAAAATTATTTATTTTATTTTTTAGTTAATTAAATAAATACTATTTTAGAATTTCTTAAGAATTTAAGGTAATTATTTAATTCCTAAAAATTATAAATAAATCACCATGATAAAAAACACTTATCTTTAAAATATCTATTCAAAAACAAACTTATAATTTTTTCTTCTTTATTTAATAATTTAATAGATATTAAAGTCAAGAGAATGAAATTTTTTACATTATCTTTTACTTAAATATTATAAATGTCATTATTAAGAAAAACGGCACCAAAATGTCATATATTTGAGACTTGGATGGACTTGAATGGAATTAACTCATCCAATAGGATAACGTCAAGTTTGGGGTTGGTTTTTAAACCTTAAAATATTAGTTTTAATCCTAATTAACTCATTTTACCTTTACCGTCATAATAAAAATTTACTATGGTTTCCATTCATTATAAAAAAATTAAAATGGAATGTTTACCAAATTGGGACCTCATAATTATCGATATGGAATCCTTTTTTCAACATCCAATTCCTATAAGTGGAAGAAATTAATTTTATATAAATATAGAAAATGTAATGAAAACAAATTCTGAAAAATTTCCTTTTAAGTATAAAAATGTTTTTATATCAAATTAAAACACATATTTTTTTTCAAATAAAATAAATTTTTTTGTCAATAGGAAGTAATTTTAATTTAAAAATAATTCAAAATAGCATTTTAATTTTTGAATACTTAAAAAGAAAATACAGTTTTCAATAAAAATTAGTATTTTCACTATTCATTGAAAAATCAAACCTTTCAAAATATTATCAAAAATTCATTATAATATTACTTTGGTATACTTAATTAAAAAATAATATTATTTTAATAAAATCAATTTTATAAAAGCTCTAAAAATTAATTTTAATATTTTCTCATAAAAAGCATTAAAATAATTTTTGGAGAAAAAATATTTTTAAATCATAAAATGATTGTACTAAGAATTCAATGCTCATTTCATAATAATTAATAAATAAATTTTTATTGGGTAGGTCCTTTATATATATATTTTATAATGTGATTAATCATATTCATACCCTCTAATTCAATGGCTAGGTTATATGGAAAATATGTCCTGGTTTGTTTAAGCTTGGTGTTGTGTGTCTTGTATATTATCAAACATATTGTTCCCTTAAAATTTCATGGTGTTACATAGTGTTTTCATTATATCATCTCATTTATAGCCTATTCTCTTTAGATTAAAACTAGAGTGGGTGAACTAAGTTAAAATTACATGTGTCCCCCTTTACTTTCTTTATCGCTAATTATATTTTGCGGGGTCAGGAAGTCTTCTATCTAATAGTGGAACAAGTTCATTGGAAAGGGTCATATAAAAGAAATCAATATACCATAATTAAACCCCCTCCCATGGTATTTACCTTTACCAGGGGAAAAAAGAAATTAAAAAATTATAAGAATCATAATATGCACATAAACAAAATTTATTATTATATTTATGATTTTAATATCCATGATAAAAAATATATTTGAATATGATATTTTCAGATTTAATATTTTCACAAAAAAATTCAATTTATTATTAAAAATACATTAAATACTTATTAATAATATAAATACTCCCTTATACATTTAAAAATAATAATTTTATTTGAAATTAATAAATTAATAGAAAAATTATTTAATACATCAATGTTTTAATAAATTATATTGTATTACTGAAAATGAAGTTATTTTATTATTAATATTAAAGAAGAAAATAGATTTGGTACCCTCAAAAATAGAGGTACTCAAACCCGAATTCATACACATTTAATATTTAAAATCAATATATTAGACCTAAGGGAAAGCCTAGAAATCCCTTGGTCATGGAAATATAATATAAGGGGAAACGCAAGTTGGAAATCCATTATCTAATTACATATCCATAATCTTGATCACAACCTTAGTTTCCCACACACTTTAAGTAGGGTATAATTTCATCCCACCTCTATCATTATCCATCTCTGGTCATTCCCCACCCTTAGGTCATCTTGCACCATTGGCTGATGTCATCTCTTCCTCATCCTCTTATTTCCCATATATTTTCTTTCTTCCCCTCATATTTCTACTTCCCTCTATTATTTTACCACCACCAATGATAAATATCCATCCTTCTAGTCTCATACCCCACAAATCCAATCCCCACCCCTCCATAGATATCATCCTCTATTATCATCTTGGTTGGCCTAGCCCCTACCCTCTTCTACTACCCTCTCTAACCCTACTATAACAACCCTCTCAATTGAGATATAATTTTAATCTTGCTACTTCCTTGTTAAATTTATTTATAGTTGTTTTTTGAAATGTAAAATTAGTATCAGGTCTTGAGGTAGTTTCTAATAAGGGTACTAAATCCACTCTTATTGAAAAATTTAGTAATAGGGTGTCCCTTTAAGACCTATAGTACCATCGGTTTGTTGGTGGGTGTGTGTCGAGTGGCTGATAGAGAACTTGATACCCAACACAGGAAGACCAACTATATAGTAGGATTTCATCATGTTTTTAGAAATTTTTCTACAATTTAACCTCAAATACACTTTTTCCCTTTCCTTATTCTTCAAACATCACTCAACCAAATCCCCAATTTTGGGTTCCCTTTCGATTCTTAGAGATCCTACACCCTATTCTTTTAGTGTATTAAACTCCCATTAGTTATGATCACTTAAATTTGGTAAGTCAAACACTATAGAAGCCTTAGATGTCATAATTTTACACTATTTTTTCTTCCCTCTTGTAAAATCTATATTATCTAGGGCTTATGTTAGTTTTTATAGATTCATAGGTGTGGGCTTGAATTGGGTGGTGTAGATTGAAAGTTTAGCTCTCTAAGTCATGAGGTAGATATTCCCTATCATGTTTCGGTGTTTTTATGTGAATTAATGGATTTTTGTCCTTATATGTGTGTGTGTGTACTTGAATATATAATTTTATGGCTATCAAAGTGATTAGGTTGGTCCCAGTAGATGGAATTAACACAATGGGGGTCGATATGGGCTTATCAATTTGAGTGTGACCTAACTGTAGTGTGAAAATGAATTGATATTGGGTTATCCACCTTGTTTAATTAATAATAAGGTGAATTTCCAAATATTATTGTGGTATTGTGAGGCTTATGTATAAGGTTATGGGAAATTTTTATATCCTTCTTTTATTATAAAGGGTTTTGGGGTGAAAATAGCTAGTATAAAAGGTTGAGATGAATTGTGTTGATGGAATGGAAAATGGGTCAACTATTTGTGGTTTTATAATGGGGATTATGTAGTAGAATGAGGGGTTTAACCTTAGTGGACTTGGGTTTTGGGTTAAGTAATATAATAGTTGTTATATATTATATTATAATGGATATAGTCATAATCCCTCACCTTGAGTGATATGATTTGGGTATGAGGTGGTAGTGTAAGACCTCACCCTAAGTTGTAGGGTGAGGGTATGATGTGAATTTGTAATATCTCAAGCTAAATGATAAGGTAATTTCATGAGATATGACTATAATTCCTCTCCTAGAGTCACAGAGTATTGATAATAGATGTTATTGTGAGACTATGTCCTAAGTGATAGGGTGATGGTATTGTACTTGATGATGAGATATACCCTAAGTGATAGGGTATTGTATATACTCTATGATGTATATATAGTACTAAATGAATATTCCTTCAAGCATTGAGCTAAATAAGGTATGTACTAGGTTCATAGTGGCTTGGTTTGAACACAATGACATGAATTTTGTGCATTATTACTTGTTCATTTATTTTTTTCTAGTGTATACACTCTCATATTTATATCACACTTATGCTATGGACCCATTGGTGGTATCCTACTATGTTTTTATACTCATACCCTACATGAGAACCCCATTATGTGTGTAAAATTGTTTTATTTATCTAGATAAAGGGAAGGCCCCCATGTCAAGAGATTAATAAGGTGGATCTAGGTATGGATAGAAACAATACTAGGATATACTATGAGATCCTTTTTGTAGCATGAAATTTTTATTATTTTACTCTTTCTATTTATCTCATGTATAAATCCACCACCTGTGAGGATCACCTTTAGATTGATATATGACATGTGTTTATTTTCATATTACATGTGATGTTACTAATATGATTGTCTTACCACTATAATTCCATACAGTCTTTTATTTCTTATTACTACTTTTATTGGTTATATTATTTATGGTTATCTGATATTGAGGGAATAATCTTCTCACATTATGTTTTAGGACAATGGAACTATTCAGTAGCCACTTACATATGTAGATACATAAATGAGGCCAAGTATCACTCTATTTTGGACCCATTAAATTGATTCAAGGTGTTATAAAATGGTATAGGATCCCTATTTTCTTGTTTTAAATATCAAGGGTTCAGTGGATTAGAGATAGTGTGGTTTGGACTTGTGTGTGAAGTTATTCTTGTGTCTGTATAACACTTTCACAATATAAACTTGATATTTTATGGTATAAAGACTGATTTTATTAGTTTCTAAGATACGGTTTCATGGTATTCTTCAAGTGAATTTGTGGAATTTATGGTTTATTTATATTTTTCCTCATTAGGGGTTCAAAGAGTGTGTGATTTCATGAATCATGTTTATGCACATAGGGTAATATGTAATCCTCTTACTTGTATGTGATTATGAAGGGATTAAATTAATTAAATGTCAAAAATATTCTATTTTTTATTTTTCCTAAATACCTTATTAGTATAATATAACTAATATTTTACCTAGGTATTTTTTATGATTTATATTATATATGACTATGAAAAATATATGAATTCAAGAAAGGTGGGTGTAGTACTTAGGTTATTAGTGTCTTATGGTGTCTAGAATCATTTTAGTGGGCCCTTGGGGCATATCTTCTAGGGTGGTTATATGCATGTGAACCTATTAATTTTTAAATTTTGTTAAAATATAAGTTATTAAAGCCATTTATAAGTTTATGTTTTGGTATCTAAGAAAAAATACATATATGGGGGAATCCCATTGTTCCACCTAGGGAAAGGGTAGATGATTTGTCTAAGGATTAGAATAATTATTCCATACCTCTATATTTTTAGGATGAATAAGATAATAATGATCTTGTAGTTTCCATCTAGGTTTATGTAGTAGATCCAATTCAACTAGTATTTTCTTGTATAGATATATGTAACACCCCAAGCTTCTACGGTACGCTTCTCTTTGAATAATACAATACCGTGTGTTGTACGCAACTTCGAGTTCTAACACACACCACAACCAATCAAACTAACCGTTATGAATAGTAATACCCCCTTTTTGAAATTTTATAAATTTTATCTTTCAAAATGGATTCATATTTGGATTTGGAATATCAAAATTAGCCTAGGGTGAACTTTTGGTATTTTTCTGAAAACTTTCAATTTTTGATGAATAGTGAAAAAACACTGGGTTGTAGTTTAAAAAAAATTATTTAAATAATTATTTATTTTATTTAAATTTAATTAAGGTAAAAATAGATACATAATACCTATATAAGTTCAATTTAATTCATTGGAGTTATTTTAGAATAATTTTAGATATATAAAAATTTTATTGAACTTTTCATCGTCTTTTACCCACCTCCTAGGAGAATTTGGAAATTCACGTAAAAATTAATTTTACCGCTTCTGTGAGTGGAATTTCAAAAATATGAGAGAAACGGTTAATATCAAGGAGTAAAATTTGGTTCAATAAGATAAAAATAATTTTTGGTGAATAGAAACTTTTTACTTTTATTTACCACGGTTAAAAGTAAATGGGGTAATTAAGGGTAAAAATGATATTAATATTACCCTAACACATGTAATAATTCTATTGGACAAGTTTATCTCGATCAAAAACAACATTAGGAATAAAATATTATCATTTAGGTCCACTTGGATTATATTAGGACATTTATTATTATTTAATTTAAAGAAGAGTTAAAAGAGTTAAAATCAAAGTTTAATTAATAAGACATTTTTAATATATGGTTATACATAAGATAAATTCTATTATAAATATTCATTAGAAATAAAAAAATATTTCCTACATTATGGTATTTTATTTATAATTTTTAGACATTAAATAATTTAATTTATTTATGACACAATGGTGATGTAGTAATTACCTAATTAATGAAATAATAAAATAATTGATATTATAAATATAAACATAAATGTAATTTGAGACTTTTTATGAATTAAACTAATTTTATAGGTTAATATGACATGTTATTTTTTATTTAATTAAGTTTTTTAGAAGTAATCATGCTGTTATAATTTTAAAAAAAATCAAATACCAAAGAGTTTCAAAATTCACATAAAAGAGTTTTTAAAACAATTATTATATTATTAATTGATATTAAATTCCTAAAAATATAAGGTTCATCCAAGAGACTTATATAGTGATATTTTTATCATTAATGAACCACTTGGGGTTCTCTTGGATGTATATAGTAAGTTTATTAACCATATAATATAAAAATACAAAGAGACATGGGAAATGTGAAACTAATTAACTAAGAGTTAAAACTAAAAGATAAGGTTAATATAGTGACCAAAACCTGTCTAAAACCTATTGGTTGGGTGGTTTTAGACCCATACCCACATTATCCACGAAGTAAGTCACTTTGGAGCCATTATAAACCGAATATGAATTTATTATAAAATAATATTTCTAGCTTTTCCTAAGGTGCCCCTCACCCCTCTTATAAAAGGGCACTCCCCCTTCTCTCTAATTCATACCTTCAAAGCCTTTTGGTTCGGCCAAACCCTGAAAAAATATTCTCTCAAATTCCCTCACTTCAACCTAGAGGCCTTAGTTTGATCATAAATCCAACCTAAGGAGCCTTTTTTATCAAATCAGAAGGAAGAACCTGAAGAAGAGGTAATGTTTTCATCACCCTCTTTCAAGTTCCTTTTTTATTCAACATCTTCTTTCTTTGTTATTTAGATTCTAAAATAATAACTCTAGTATATTTTATATATTATGATGTTATTATAAATATGGTACAACCATATTCATTATTCTATCCATCCTTTGGATGACATGTCACCATACGTGCATACGTACGGCCTACCGTCTCCACGTCGTGGTGTAATTGTTATTCAATACATTATTATTCGGATTGGTATAATAATGATGTTTAATTCATGTAAATAATAAATATAACGTGATAATGATTCTTTATATATTATATACCATCCAATTATATATTATTTTAATAACAAAAGAATGATATTGTCACTCGTGCGTACATACGGATTACCGTCTCCACGAACACGATGAGATTCATTTCCCCATCATATCCATTCAAGAATAATTATCATTTGATGATTAAAAGTAATGTTTAAGGACTGGATATCATTCGGTGCATGAATAAGATAAAACCTATCCATAACAAACACGGCTTATGTAACAAAGCATATAAAGGAAAATGAATCAGTTAACACCCGAAATGACGATAATACTAAAATATTATTAACAAAGAAATATTAAAAGATCATATATGATATCATATTTATATATATGATTCATGTATAAGTTAATAATAATGATTTAACTATTATACAGGAGGTTAACCTACCCTCGACCAAGAAAAATTACAAGGTAAGGGTTTATTTCACAATCTCTTCATTATCCGAGGTTATTTATACGTAATTATCTACTGGGACCTCTTTATCATCCACATCCATGTTTCTTAAAAATGTATTTCAAATCATTATTAATATTTTACAGACTATGGGTTAAATTCATTTATACCATTTTTTACTTTTTATAAGAATTATATAAAGGAATATTTCTGTCGTTTTCCAAACATGGTCCTTTTTAACCTTTTCGACAGAATAAAGGTAAGAATGTCTTTTTTAACTTATACGGTGGGTGTGGCTATTTTCCGCCATAATAAAATTTAAAAAGCTTACCTTACAAGATTATAAGAATATTTTCAAAGTAAATGTTTTATTTTATAATTATGTGACTTTTAAATTATTTCAAAAAAAAAAGATATTTCTCTCAAATAGTTTTGATTTCATCTATGTCAACATCCTTTGATGGATTTTAAGCTTATTTGAAGTTGATTTATTATGATACAAAACTTCCATATTGTATTGAAGGTTTTGTGATATTTTTGATTGTGGATGTGTTATTTTTATACCATTCATGGTTTATGGAGAAATTATTGACATTTCGTATGCTAGTTTTAATATGAATGTTTACGTTATGTTTAAACCTATTCATATGAGGAATGCATTGGACTTAATAAGTGACGGGTGGAGCCCATTATATGTCCTCGATGCATAGGTTGGTCTCATGAGACAAACTATTGTATTGGCATAAGGCCTTGACAAAATCTTATTTGTAGTCCTGGTACAAGGCCTTGACTATGTGGTTTTGATAGTCTGGCATTATGCATTCCATCATTATGAAAGTGGTTATTGATATTTCATTTGATTATTCGATTAGTAGAATATCCAGGTGAATAATTAAATGGAATTATTTCAATTTATTTTTTCTATATTATGTTGAAATTCAATTTTAAAAGGCTTTTGTTTTATTTATACATTTCCTTAAATGTTTATGCTTATTTATGAAATTTTCTGCTATATTTTTATACTTACTGGGAATCTGAGCTCACCCCTTTCTATGTTTTATTTTTCCCAGGATGTGAAGAAATATTTTATTAATGACCGGCAGGGATAGTATGAGGGGATATGAGTGTGGTCAATGGACTCAATATGTTGTTGTAGTTTTTCATTTTATGATGTAATGTAAACTTTATGAATGTATCTAGTGATTCCAAGTCTACTAAACTAATCGGTCTTTTGAGACTTCATCTTTTGTGATCATGCCAATGTTATGAAATAATGCACCGACTCTGGGTAACTAGGGTCAGGGTGTTATAGTTGGTATCAGAGTAAGTTTAGTAAAAATCTTGGAAGCTAGATTTAGATAAACTCTGATTAGAGCACATAGACCTTAGATGGACTTTGAGGATTAGCGTAGAAGAACTTCCTAGAATCTTGGTATTATAGAGATTTTTTGAGTTTTACGAGCAATACATCCCTATCTAGATATGAGAAGGTAGAGGCAGCTCTAGTATAGATGTACCTAGGGGTAAAACCTGAAAACACCACTTTGAGCTAGACTCGAACGGGAACTAGTGCACGACAGCGGGCCTTACTGCACTCTTGGTTACGACACTCTCAGGGGATATGCTTATGATAATTCTCATTTTCTTTAAAAACCATTATGAAGGGTTTATGAGTATATACTTCCTCAAAGAAAACATTTTTATGATTATGGATTATATATATAAATAGTTCAATTCATGTTAAGTGCTTTATGAGTTTTGATTTATGTATTGCGATTCATAAACTAATGTAGTGTATGCCATTGTTTAGAAATGGCACCTTGTGGAAGAAATGGAAACTGTATCAATGCACACACTCCATGTAGGGATTTCCCTCCTGCTCAAGATAATTATAGTGGAGCTGGTGATATAATCGGTGTTGATCAGCTTATCACCATACTGGGACAACTCACTCAGGTTATGAATAATAACCTTACTCATATAGAGTAACCAGATCCACATCGTGGAGGATCAATGTTAGATCGCTTCATGTGTCAACAACCACAGATATTCAATGGGAGTACAAATCCCTTAGTATCTGAGTAATGGATAAATTCCTTAGAGAAAATATTTTATGCCTTGGGGAGTAGTGAAAGGGAAAACGTTGTCATGGCAGTTTACCGCCTCACTGGAGATAATGATCAATGGTGGTCATTGATTCAAAACACGAAGGAATATGATGAAGTATTAAATATGGAATGGAGGGATTTCAAAAATATTTTCTTTGAAAAATACATTCCTTGTGACCATCGATCAGATATGGGAAGGCAATTTATGAGTCTGAGACAAAAGGATGATGAGAATGTCGCAAAGTATGAGGCTAACTTTACATGGTTAGCGAGTTATGCTGCAGATTATATACATAACCCAAGAATTAATATTGATCATTTATTTTATGGGTTAAAATCTTTTCTCTATCGAGCATTAGTCTCACAAACCTTCTCATTGTACAAATATATTGTCTCATGTGTATCAAGACAGAAAAATAATTCTCTAAGTCTTACGACTTTAAATCAAAGCAAGAGAAGAACATATATAGTGATCACTATGGAAATGGAAATAATGGAAAGAAGGGAAAAGTTGAATATCCATCCTGTTTTAAATGTGGGAAGAAACACCCTGGTACTTCCTTGAAAGGAATGGGAGTCTGTTACAAGTGTGGTGAAAAAGGCCACCAAGCTCATGATTGCAAGGGGAAGAAGGAAGCTACCGATGTTCAATGATACAACTGCAGGGAGATGGGACATTATGAAAATGAATTTCCTAAGCGTTAGGGGAACTTACCTCAGAAAAGGCCAAGGGATCAAGGCCAAGATTAATCTATCACTACTACTGAGGTAGAAGCTCTGAAAGACGTGGTGGAAGGTAATTTAATGGTTTACTCAAGTTTAGAAAATGCATTATTTGATTTTGTATCATCGCATTGTTTCATATCTTCCCAGTTTGCTAAGAAAATTAGATGTTTTCAATTTGATTTAACAAGGGAGTTGTTAGTTAAAAATCTAAAGGGAAGTATCATTGCTTCAAAGTTCTGTGGATATGTTCCCATTAGGGCATATAAATGTTATTTATATACTGATCTCATCATCATACCTATGATTGAGTTTGATATAATCCTCATTATGTATTGGCTTTCGGACCATGATGTGAAGATTTATTGTCAGAAAAAGGAGGTTACAATTTTTGATGATGATGATAAAGAATGCCTTATCTTTAGAGTAGAATTGTCACCACCTAATTCTTACCTAGATCCACCCCTAGTAGCTCAACTAAATTCAATTTTTGGGGAGGAAGAGATTGAAATAACTGTGGGTAAGGAAAGGAATGATCTAATAGAGTATGTACCTATTGTGATAGAATATGTTGATGTGTTTCTAGAAGATTTACCTAGACATCCTCTAGAATGAGAAATTGAATTTTCCATTGATTTAATTTCTTGATCAAGGCCCATATCTAAGAACCCTTATAGAATGGCCACTGTGGAATTAGTTGAACTAAAGAAACAACTAGAGGAATTGAGTAATAAGGGATTTATTTGACCTATTGTTTCTCTATGGGGAACCCTTTTCCATTTTGTTAAGAATAAATATGGATCTATGAGTTTATGTATCGACTATAGGGAGATCAATGCTATAACAATAAATAACAAGTATCCCATACCTCGTATTGATGATTTATTTGACCAACTGCATAAGGCTCAATACTTTTAAAAGATTGTCCTTTGATCTGGATACCATCAGTTATGTGTGAAGAAGGAAGACATTCTGAAGACAGCATTTCGAACCAGGTACAGGCATTACGAGTTTACAGTAATGCCTTTTGGGCTAACTAATGCACCATCTGTTTTCATGGATCTAATGAATAGAGTTTTCAAAGAATATCTCTATTATTTTTTAGTGGTATTTATTTATGATATCTTGGTATATTCCAAAAGCTATGAAGACCATGAAAATAACTTGCACATTATCTTGAATACTCTTAGAAGACATGAATTATATGGTAAGTTTAGCAAGTGTGAATTTTGGATTCAGGAGATCTCTTTTCTTGGAAATATTGTCTCTAAGGATGGAATCTTTGTTGATCCTTATAAGGCCAAGGCAATCCAATAATGGCCAGCCCCAATGAGTATAACTGAGGTACATAGTTTTATTAGTTTATCAGGTTATTATCGGCATTTCGTCCAAAATTTTGCCTGATTGGAAAACCCATTAACAAAGCTCGCACGTAAAGGGGTTAAATTTGTTTGGAAAAAAGAGTGTGAAGAATGTTTTGAAGTAGTGAAGAGAAGATTAGTCAATGATCCTATATTGACTCTACCACTGGGGAATGATGGGTTAATTATTTATAGTGATGCATTGAAGAAAGGACTTGGTTGTGTCCTTATGCAGAATGATAGAGTTATTGCCTATGCATCATGACAGCTGAAAATTCATGAGCAAAACTATCCTACTCATGACCTTGAGTTAGCTGCTGTAATATTTTATTTGAAGATATATAGACATTATCTCTATGGGGAAAAATGTGAGATTTATACTGATCACAAGTGTTTGAAGTATATTTTCTCACAGAAAGAACTCAACATGAGGCAAAGGAGATGGCTTGAACTACTCAATGATTATGATTGCACGATACACTACCACCCGGGGAAGGAAAATAAGGTGGCAGATGCTTTGAGTAGAAAAGTTCATCGAGTTTTGAATAAGATGAGAGTTGAGAGGGATCCTATTTTCATGGATCTAGTAAAGTTGGATATGGGAATAACCATGGAAAGTGAAACATCAATACTTTTTCAAATGGTTTCCAAACCATCTTTACTAGAAAGGATAAATAGTTCTCAGGCTGATGATGAAGAGTTTCAAAAGAAGATTAAAGCTGTGAATGATGGGTTGAATGACTTTGTGTATGAAGATGGAATTTTGAAATTTGGGAAGAGACTTTGTGTTCCTGATATACCTGATCTAAAAAGAGAATTGTTGGACGATGCTCATAGTTCCAATTTCTCTATACACCCTAGGAGCACAAAAATGTATAAATATTTGAAGGAACATTTTTGGTAGGACAGCATGAAGAGGTAGATCGCTGATTTTGTGTCAAGATGTATGGTTTTTCAACAAGTGAAAGCTATAAGGCAACAGCCGGGAGGAGTCATGCAACCTATTCCCATACCTGAGTGGAAATGGGATAATATCACGATGGACTTTTTCATGGGGCTACCAAAGACTCCTAGAAGGAACGATGCAATATGGGTCATTATTGATCGTCTTACCAATTCAGCACATTTTCTTGCTATAAGCGAAGATCTAACAAATGAACGTTTAACAAGACTATATATTAATGAAGTTGTGAGACTTAATGGAGTACCCCTATCGATTGTTTCTGATCTTTATCCCCATTTTACTTCAAGATTCTAGAAGAGTCTTCAGAAGGCCTTGGATACTGAACTTCATTTGAGCACTGCCTACCACCCTCAAACAGATGGACAATAAAAATGGATTATTCAAATGTTAGAAGACATGTTGAGATCATTCTCACATGACTTTTAGGGTATGTGGGATCAATATTTACCTCTAGTGGAATTTTCCTATAACAATAGCTTCCATTCAAGTATTTGGATGGAACCATATGAAGCATTATACGGAAAGAGATGTCACACACCAACCTGTTGGGATGATATTAGTGAAAGGAAACTCGTAGGCCCAGAAATGGTGGAGGAAATGATGGAAAAGGTGAAGGTAATCCAAAATCACATCAAAGCATCTCAATGTAGGCAGAAGAGCTATGCCGATAACCGAAGGAAGGATTTGGAATTTTAGGTAGGAGATCATTTTTTCTTGAAGGTATCTCCATGGAAGGGGTTATACGTTTGGGTAAGAAAGGTAAATTGAGTCCCAGGTACATCAGACCTTTAAAAATTCTAGAACGAATTGGGGTTGCAGTTTACCATTTGGAAATGCCGCCAAATCTATCCAAAGTTCATGATGTGTTCCACATATCACTGTTGAGAAAATACATGTCTGACCCAACGCATGTACTCACCTATGAGGAATTAGAACTGGAACCCGATCTGTCTTATTGTGAAGATCCAATCAGGATTCTTGATACCAGAGAACAAGTGTTGAGAAACTGGACAACTCGTCTAGTAAAAGTTCTATGGAGAAACCATAAAATGGAAGATACAACGTGGGAACCCGAGGAACTTATGATGAATAATCACCTGAGTCTTTTTATGCAGTAATATTCTAGAAATTTCAAGGATGAAATTATTTGAAGGAGGGTAGAATTTAACACCCCAAACTTCTACGGTACACTTCTCTTTGAATAATATAATATCGTGTGTTGTACGCAACTTCGAGTTCAAACACACACCACAACCAATCAACTAGCCGTTATGAATAGTAATACCCCCTTTTTGAAATTTTATAAATTTTATCTTTCAAAATGGACTTCAAATTTGGATTCAGAATATCGAAATTATCCTAGGGTGATTTTTCGGTATTTTTCTGAAAACTTTCAATTTTTGATGAATTGTAAAAAAACACTGAGTTATAGTTTAAAAATGAATTTTTATTTAAATAATTATTTATTTTATTTAAATTTAATTAAGTTCAAATAGATAAATAATACTTATATAAGTTAAATGTAATTCATTAGAGTTACTTTAGAATAATTTTAGATATATAAAAATTTTATTGAACTTTTCACCGTCTTTTACCCACCTCCTAGGAGAATTTGGAAATTTGTGTAAAACTTAATTTTACCACTTCTGTGAGTGGAATTTCTAAAATCCAAGATACACGGTTAATATCAAGGAGTAAAATTTGGTTCAATAATATAAAAATAATTTTTGGTGAATAGTAACTTTTTACTTTTATTTACCACGGTTAAAAGTAAATAGGGTAATTAAGGGTAAAAATGATATTAATATTACCCTAACACATGTCCTAATTCTATTTTACAAGTTTATATAGACCAAAAACAACCTTAGGAGTAAAATATTATCATTTAGGTCCACTAGGATAAGATTAGGACATTTATTATTATTTAATTCAAAGAAGAGTTAAAAAGAGTTAAAATCAAAGTTTAATTACTATAACATTTTTAATATAGGGTTATAAATAAGATAAATTAGATTATAAATATTAATTAGAAATATAAAAATATTTCATACATAATGGTATTTTATTTATAATTTTTAGACATTAAATAATTTAATTTATTTATGACACAATGGTGATGCAGTAATTATCTAACTAATGAAATAATAAAATAATTTATATTATAAATATCAAAATAAATGTAATTTGAGACTTTTTATGAATTCCACTAATTTTATAGGTTAATATGACATGTTATTATTGATTTAATTAAATTTTTTTTAAGTAATCATGATGTTCTGATTTTCACAAAAAATCAAATACCAAATAGTGTCAAAATTGACATAAAAGAGTTTTTAAAACAAATATTACATTATTAATTGATATTCAATTCCTAAAAATCTAAGGTTCGGACAAGAGACTTATATAATGATAGGTGTTTTATTAATTAACCACTTTAAATTCTCTTGTATGTATATAGTAAGTTTATGAACCATATAATATAAAAATACAAAGAGACATGGTAAATGTGAAACAAATTAACTAAGAGTTAAAACTAAAAGATAAGGTTAATATAGTGAAACAAACCTGTCTAAAACCTATTGTTTGGGTGGTTTTAGACCCATCCCCGCCTTATCCTAGAAATAAGTCACTTCAGATCCATTAGAAACTGAATATTAATTTATTATAAAATAATATTTCTAGCTTTTCCTAAGGTGCCCCTCACCCCTCTTATAAAAGGGCACTCCCCCTTCTCTCTAATTAATACCTTAAAAGCCTTTTGGTTCAGCCAAAACCTGCCCAAATATTCTCTCAACTTCCCTTAATTCAACCTAGATTCCTTAGTTTGATCAGAAAGCCAACCTAAAGATCCCTTTTGATCAAATCAAAAGGAAGAACCTGAAAAAGAGGTAATGTTTTCACCACCCTCTTTCAAGTTCCTTTCTTCTTCAACTTCTTATTTATTTGTTATTTCCATTCTAAAATAATAACTCCAGTATATTTTATATACTGTGATGTTATTATAAATATGGTACAGCCATATTCAGTATTCTATTCATCCTTTGAATGACATGTCACCATACGTGCGTACGTACGGCCTACCATCTCCACGTCGTGGTATAATTGTTATGCAATACATTATTATTCTAATGGGTATAATAATGATGTTTAATTCATGTAAATAATAAATATAACATGATAATAATTCTATATATATGATATACCATCCAATTATATGTTATTTTAATAACAAAATAATGATATTTTCGCTCGTGCGTACGTACAGATTACCGTCTCCACGAACGCAATGAGATTCATTTCCCCATCATATCCATTCAAGAATAATTCTCATTTTATGATTAAAAGTAATGTTTAATGACTTTATATCATTATAGACATGAATAATATACAACATATCCATAACAAACACAGCTTACGTAACAAATCATATAAAGGAAAACGAATCAGTTAACACCTGAAACGACGATAATACTAAAATATTATTAACAAAGCAATATTAAAAGATCATATATGATATCATATTTATATATATGATTCTTGTATAATTTAATAACAATGATTTAACTATTATACAGGAGTTTAACCTACCCTTGAACAAGTAAAAGTACAAGGTAAGGGTTTATTTCACAATCTCTTCATTATCCAAGGTTGATTATACGTAATTATCTACTGGGACCTCTTTATCATCCACATCCATGTTTCTTAAAAATTTATTTCAAATAATTATTACTATTTTAAAAACTATGGGTTAAAGTAATTTATACCCTTGTTTAATTTTTATAAGAATTTTATAAAGTAATCTTTCTGTCATTTTCAAAACAAGGTCCTTTTTAACCTTTTCGACAGAATAAAGGTAAGAATGTATTTTTTAACTTATACGGAGGGTGCGGCTATTTTCCGCCATTATAAAATCATTGAAGCTTAACTTACAATATTATAAGAGTATTTTCCAAGTAGATGTTTTATTTTATAATTATGTGACTTTTAAATTATTTCAAAAAAAGAGATATTTCTCTCAAATATTTTTGATTTCATCTATGTCAACATCCTCTGATGGATTTTAAGCTTATTTGAAGTTGATTTATTATGATACAAAACTTCCATATTGTATTGAAGGTTTTGTGATATGTTTGATTGTGGATGTGTTATTTTTATAACATTAATGGTTTATAGAGAAAGTATTGACATTTCGTATGCTATTTTTAATACGAATTTTTATGTTATGTTTAAAACTATTCATATGAGGAATGCATTGGACTTAATAAGTGACGGGTGGAGCCCGCTATAGCTACTAGATGCATCAGTAGGTCTCATGAGACAAACTAGTGTCTTGGCATAAGTCCTTGGAAAAATCTTATTTGTAGTCTTGGAACAAGGCCTTGATTATGTAGTTATGATAGTCTGGCATTATGCATTCCATCATTATGAAAGTGGTTATTGATATTTCATGTGATTATGCGATTAGTAGAATATCCATGTGAATAAGTAAATGGAATTATTTCATTTTATTTCTTCCATATTATGTTGAAGTTCAAATTTAAAAGGTTTTTGTTTTAGTTATACATTGCCTTAAATGTTTATGCTTATTTATGAAAGTTTCTCCTATATTGTTATCCTTACTGGGAATCTGAGCTCACCCCTTTCTATGTTTTATTTTTACCAAGATGTGAAGAAGTATTTTATGAATGACCTGCAGGGATAGTATGAGGGGATATGAGTGTGGTCTATGGACACAATATGTTGTAGTTTTTCACTTTATGATGTAATGTGAACTTTATGAATGTATCTAGTGATTCCAAAGCTACTAAACTAATCGGTCTTTCTAGACTTGATCTTTTGTGATCATGCCAATGTTATGTAATAATGCACCGAATCTGGGTAATTGGGTTCAGGGTGTTTCATATAGTTGAAGGTGAAGTTGAATATCAGGTGCAGATAATATGGTTTAATTCATTCAAGACTTATAGATACAACATCCTATAGATTTATAGGTAACGTATGGTTATCATGATATTGGGGATTAAATTAACATCTTAGAGGTTATTTTAAGTTAGTTGAGATGTCGAATGAAAAAAATTTATTTTTTTAACCATTACTCTTAAAGAAACTTCCAGAAGATAGTGGGGTATTATGTTTTAGAGTAGGAGACATGAGGCCTATCATGGGAGGCAATCAAGGTCCTCTTATTCATTTAATTTTCCACAAAATTGATCAATATAAACCAATATCATAAGTTTATAAAGCTTCATCATGGGTAATTATAAGTGACAGATTATTTTGACACTATTTTAGTGTTGTTCTAGTTTTCCCATTAGTTGGATGGTATTGAGGATCAAAAGGTCTAAGAGTTTGAGATTTAAATTCATCCTGATTTGAGGAATCATGTTAGGATGTTCAACCTAATGTCTTATTATGATATAGTATATAATGTACATGCAGTTGAGAAAATCTATCTAGATGGTAATGTGGTAGGTTCCCTTCCTTTTCTAGGTGGGCCTTCAAGTGGCTATAGTTATAAAGACTCTGTAATAAAGCATTACATAATCTTGAGTATTAATTCGATAATTAATTTAATTAAATATTTAGGGTATTTATGTTTTATAGTTTTAGAAAATTAGGTCATAAATCTTATGTAATTATCTCATACATTATAAAGTGAAAACTTCCATTTGGTATCTATTATTAATATAATATAGTAATTTTAAAGTGACTAATGATTTTATGAAAAAAAATCATGATTTTCAACTTGACAAAATCATTAAACCTAATAATCCATAAACCCAGTAAAAAAATTTGAAATTTTGGTATGAGAACAAAAATATTAGTAATGGATATATGAAAATATGAAGAAAATAAACTTTTTTTCCATTTCAAAACCATGAGATCATATAAGAGTTTTCCTTTAACATGATAAATGCTAAGCTCAAATAATAATTTACTTCCAAATGAAAATATATTTTCTAAAAAAGGTTTTTCCTTAAACACTTTATAATATAACATAAATGAAAATAAAATTTCTGAGGGTTTCCTAAATAAAACATTACAACCTATGAAACATTTTCTAAAAAACAAATATTTTACCTGAATAATCATTATATTAAACAAGATATAATTAGATTGATTTATGAAATGAAAATATTTCCATTCAAACTCATTATTAATCATAGAAAATTTATGTAGGTTCCTTTTCAAATCATATTTATAGAACCCTCACAAGAACCCTTACAAATGGAATAACCTACTCAGTAAAATTTGATCATAATTCTTTAAGGAACGTAATCATTACCCTATGCATTATAGATCTATATCAGACCCACTAATCATTATAAAAATTTAAAAAGGACTATAAAATACATGAAACACATAAAATATTTCATTTCCATCATAAAACTCATAAAAATATACTTTTGAAACAAAAAATAATTACATTTTCAAATGTGGATAAATCCATTTACTTTAAAACAAAAATTTCAAAACTGAAATAACTAGAAAAAAGATAAATAGGGTTTTTCTTTGAAGATAAAATGGAAAATTATAAGTTATTTTAAACATAAAATAATATTTTTTGTGGTGGTAAAATTCATCAACTTCATATACATTAAAATATTACATTCCTTTTACATTTTGTAAATAAAGTTAAAATATCCCGTATAAAATACATAAAAGGATTCCTTTTGAAAACATTTGAAATAAAGTAAAAAGAGACATAAAATATTATTTATAATTTTTTTATCACAATATAAATACATATATAAAAAAATTTAAGAATATTGACATGTATTAAAGATTTTTTGAAATTAAATCATTAAAAAAATTTAAATATTAATTTAAGCTAAAGTGTCCTTTACCTCGAGCCCGACATGTAACGTAAATTATTTATATTCCTAGATACTAAACTTATGAAAATTATTTAATTAATTAATAACATTTTTAAATTTTATTATTCCTGTTATTTCACTTTTATCCATATTATACTTAATTACTTAATAAATTAAGTTCACATTAGAATATTTTGATAACATTCTTATTTTATCATAAATGGATTGGGTATGTTGACTATAGTCCATGGGGTCATTGTTATATAATCTTTATAATATTAATTATGAAATTATTATCATTTATTATATTGAATAAAATTTTATAACCATCCATGAAATTCATACGTGGAAAACGAATCACTTCAATTCGTGGAGGTGGTAATCCACACGTACAACAGAACGACGTTATCATTTTCCAAAGGATGGAAAGATAAGTAAAAAAAGGTATATTATCTTTCAAAAATTGTAATTATTTAATTAATATCTCATATATTAATTAAATTCATCAAAATATCTATCCTTGTGAGGTGGTTATAAAAACGAAATATATCACTTCGTGGAGGTGATAATCCACACGTTCACACGAGAGATGTTTTCATTTACCATGGTGTAGAAAAATAGATTAAAAATTATTGTAAAATAATAATAATGACATTTAATTATATTTATTATAATTATGTTATTATTTAAAATTGTTTAATGAAAAATTTAAGGAGGTATATGAAGAAAAAAACATGAAATATGTCAGTTAGGACTTATAGCTTCTCATCATATAACCTCTTTGGATTTCACTTTAAGCCTTAAATGTTTAGTATTTTTATGAGGATAGGACCTCAAATACATGGATATGGATTTGGGGGAGATATTTTGGTAGGTATTATCTGAAATAGAGTGCTCTAAAGGTTTGAGGAAGGGAGGATAATATGTGACTTTTTGTAAGTAAAGGGAGGGGCACCCTTGAAAATACTTAAAGTTTTAAATTAATATAAATTAATATTCATATTAATGTGGACCAAATTGAAATATGTATAATATATAATAAGGATGATAATAAATCCTCTTATAAAATAATTTTTTTAAAATTTTTGGTGATTCTTTCACACTTATCTCTTAGTTTTAACCATTCATCAACCCTTTTGATGATTACCGTGATATCAATGTCTCTTACCCTATAAGAGTCAAGAAAGTTACTATAAAAGTAATATTGACCCATATGTGGAAAATGGTTGATATTAAAAACCATATACCATTTAATTGGATGAATATAATATTTTTATGAATTTTAAATCATTAAATTTAATATTATTTAATATAATATACCTTTTTAGAACTTTTCACAAGGATTGAATTTAATAATATCAAGATAGAATTGGAATTTAAATATAAAATCTGTTCACATAAATAATATCTAATATTTATATAAAAAACCGGGAAAAAATAATTCATCCAAATTTTATTATATTTAATGTTCTTTCAAATCATTTACTTGATTTTTCTATTCCTTAAACAAGCACTAGGTCGGCATTGCGTAACTATTTAAGGTAATTATTTAATCACTAAAATTTAAAAATAAATTATCTTGATTAAAAAAATAATTCATCTTTAAAATAAACATTTAGAAACAAATATAACCACTTTTTATCACTATGAAAAAATATTACATATATTTAAATAAAGAGATTGGTATTTTGTTTTTATCCTTTACATAAATTCATATTTAGGTCATTATCAAAGGAAAGTGGCATGAAATTACCAAATACTTAGGAAATGGATGTTTATGATTAAAAATACTTATAAAATAAAATAAATATAAGTTTTAGGGATATTTTTGGCCTTATCTCATAATTTTAATCCTATTTTACCCATTTTACCCTTATCGAGGTAACAAATTTCCACTATGGATACAATTCATAATGATTAAAAATAAAAGGGAAATATTTTCCAAATTTTAACATCATGATTCCAAATATAGAATCCATTTTTTAAAATTTAATTTTTATACATGACAGGAATAAATTTTTTTATAAATTAATAAAACATATCAAAAAACAATTTTTTAGAAAAATTTGTTTTTAAGATTAAAAATGAACTTGTAAAAAAATAAAGTAAAATGTTAATTAATTATAAGGCCCCGACCTTAAACCTTACTTAATATTGAATTAAATGAATAATTCACATCGGGGATCTTTTCAGGTTTAGAGTTTTAGAGAATTAGGACATAACTATTACATCTCAAAAGATTACAAAGTAGACACTTCTACTAAGTTTCCATAAAATTAAAACTCTTAAAAAGAAACATGTCTAGTTCCATGTTTTAGATAGCATGACTTTTCCTTGATCCCATCCTTGAACCTATTCCACTTTAAGTTCTGTGAAAAACATTTCAAAAACTTGGGGTGAGCATAAAAAGCTCAGTAAAGGATACACAAAGAAGGAAAACTGTTAGTTTTTCAAAGCAACAAGTAAACGGTGTACACTTTATCAAAGTAATACCTTTCACCTTTAGGAAGTAGTAAAAACTCTTCACTGAATACAATATCATTACTTACCCTTTTGTAACCAAAAGATTACCATAAAACCCATATAAAGAACACATAACATATAAAGGTAACTTGGGACATAAACATACTTAAATGGAATAACCATACGATCGACTTCCACACATACTTAATGGAATAGCCATACGGCCGACTTCCATACCCAATGCATTGGAGGTTATAACGTAACCACCCGTCCTGGTATTCACGACACCACCCGTCATATGGTTTATCACGTAACCACCCGTAAAATTTCCAAGTACCATCATTACACATAAAATATTGCAAATATAAACATTTCAATAAAAACATTTCATTTTCAATAAAAATTAGTAATTCTAGGATATTGAATTAATCAATCCATTTTCAAAAATCATTTAAAAGAGATTTTTGAATCAAAGTGTCCCATACCACTTTGAAGATTTTATTGGAATTATAATTTTAAAACATTAATGTCCATATAAATAAATAATGAAAACCATTTTGAAAACATGGACATCAAAGATAAAGATTTAGAATAATAAATCATTAAAACATTTAAAACGATATTTTTGTTAAAGAGTTTTTAACAAAATGAGAGACTCTTGAATACAAATAATTGCGGAATAACATTTAATCCGAACATTATAATATCATGAGAATAAATGGATTCATGATATAATATGTCAAAGGACAGTATACACCCCATATAATAGTGAATTGGTGCATAACAACAATAAATTCTCAAAAGATATGTAAAATGAGATGAAATCCATTATAAAGAAGGTATCCTTAAATTAAGGATAAATCAATCTCATAATTATGTGTGACAAATATAAATACACCCAATATAAGTAGATTTTATGTGTAAAACAATCAAAGGTCATTCACACATATTTAAAGGATGACATATTCAATAACTACATGTTGAACCCAAAGAAATCGAAATTGGGTTAAGATGTTCCCTTGGTAAAATTCGACAGCCTAACGGCGTCACATAAAATTTGACAAAAAGGGTTGATGAGAGAGATAAAGGGGATCTCATCACTTGGACATAAAATTTACATAAATAATGATATATAAGAACATATCCCAACATAATAGTATGTGAATTAAAAGACATAACAAAAGAAGTCTTTTAAAAAAAGGAGGGTGAAAGGTCCCCTTACCGAGTTTGGTAACTTTCGAAAAGTACACCCCATGGAAGAAGGGTCATACAATGAAGATGTAAATACCCACAAATAAAATTATACTAAAAAAGTGTATAATAATGGGTAGTACATACACCACTCAAAGGAAATAGTGGCAAACGTAGCATAAATGTCACGGGAATAAAAGTGAGATGAAAAACCCCTTACGAAAACTCGGCAGCCTAACGGCGCCACTTAAAACTTCCAAAAATGGATTTATGAGATCAAACAGGGTCTCCCATAATATTAAAATAAAAATTAAAGTATTAGGAATATAAAATAACATCCCCAAACATAATAATTATGGGCTTAAAAGAAATGACATAAAAGAGTGTACTTAAAAAGAAAGAGAGAGGTTGGATCCCTTACCTCGGGTCCGACTTGAATTGATCATTCTTTAACGTCCTGAATAATAAACTTGAGTTAATTTACACTTTCTTAAGAAACTTTTTCAAGTTCATTATTACTTTTATATCACTTATTTCCATGTTATAAGAATTATGTAATCATTTAAGTTAATAATGTTTGTTTTGTCGATATTTGGTTCTTAAGTCGAAAGTGGACTTCTTACAATTATATGTTGTTCGTGTGGTCAAAGGTTCACTATATCCAGAATGATATTCATGATTTGGATATCATATATATCATATATATCCAGAATATACAAGTATTTATAATATTACAAAATCATTTAGAGGTATGAAATGAAATGCATCGTTCATGGAGACGGTAAGTCGTACGTACGCATGAACGCTACTTTCATTTCTATGTCATATTAATGGAATTAAAACCAAATGAGAGGTATGTATATTTTAATTCCAGAATTATATTAATCATTTATATTTAACATAAATCATATATAATAACTTTAAATCCATCCTTTATACATCCCACATATTGCATTAACGAATCAAATCACTTTGAGGGGGTGGTAGTCCGCACTTCCTAAAATGAAATTATCGTGTTTACCCACAATGGAAACCATAAAGGTATGACAAAAAAGAAAAATACAGAAGTTTAAGTAAAACATAAACATATCATATATCATATATAAATATAGTTACATCTTAATGGCCACCTTTTAAGGTGTTATATGAGTGTTGGACAATCATCGTTTTGTGAGGAAAAAATTCTCCATCCACAGAAACAATATGTTCTTTAACCATTAGATGTAGATGTGTGTAAGTGTAGATCTAATTATTATTATAACAAAATCCTAATATATTGAAGATACTGAATTTGTTACAAAAGAAAAGAATAAAAAGAGTTTAGGGGGTTGGAGAAGCAAAATAAAACAAAAGAACACAAGAGAATACACTACCTTTAAATCGGGTAACTCTTTTTGATTTGAGCTCAAAGGCTTCCTTGGGAAGACTTCTGCCCAAAGTGAGTCTTCTAGGAGTAATAGAGGGATATGGAGAGACAAAATGGGCAGATCTTGGCCGAACCAATGGCTTTAGAGGTGTGGGTAAGGTGATATTGGTGGGGGCTTTTTATAAGAGGAGAGGAGGGGCACTCTTCGAAAGTAAAGAAATGTTACTTTATTTTAAAATGATTTTCGGATTTAAAAGGTCTCACATTGATATAATTAGAGGATACGGTGATAAGGGTTCTAAATATACCCATCCAATAGGTTTTTTACAAGTGTAGGTCTTAGATTTTATATTATCTTTTCATTTTATTTAAATCGTTAAATAATGTGGTAATCGCTGCATCATCATGATGTCATAAATAATTTAATTTAGTTAATGTATAAAAATTATAAAAAAAATACTATGATGTAGTAAATCTTTTTATATTTCCAATTAATATTTATAGTCAAACATCTAACTTGTATAACCCCATATAAAAATTGTTTTAGTAAAACAACACATGTTTGTGACATTTTAATTTTAACATTAAATAAAAAAGTATTAATGTCATTTTCCTACCAAAGTGGCTCCATGGGGTCCCCAAGATGACCCATGGATTTTCTTGGTCGGCCATGACACATCCAATGAGGGTAGGACAAGTTCCAAGCTCATCTCATATTATTAAAACATTATTTTTATCTTAAACTACACTAATTACCTCTTATCACGATTAAAAACTTAAAAGTTACTATTCACCAAAATATTATTTAAATCTCATTGAACCACATTTTACTTCTTAATGACAACCATGTATTTCGGATTTTTGAAATTCAAAACACAGAGGTGGCAAAGTTTCATTTAAACGAAAAATCAGTTTCTTTAACTACCACTTAGTGGTTTCACTATTCATCAAAAAATTGAATTTTTTCAGAAAAATACCAAAAATTCACCCTAAGCTATATTTGATATTATGAACTCAAAAATGATTTCTATTTTAAAAAATTCAAAACATATAAGTTGCATTAATTAATTTAATAATTAATTCCCGCTGTCAAAACAAATAGCGTGTTTTTAAGAAACAATATCTATTAAAATATTGACACTATTTTAAGTCCAATTTCAAAGTGAAATTATTCCTAATGACCACTATTAGATTAAATGGTAAAAATATATTCTAATTTTACTTTAAAAACAATTCAAAAGATAATCTAATCATATAAATATATTAGATTAAAAAGAGGTTTTGAATTAAAATACAACATTTTTTACTATTCATAAAAAAATGAACTTTATCGGAAAGATACCAAAAATTTACACAAAGTAAATTTTGATGTCTCGATTCTAAAGAATAATTTTATTTTTTCCAATATAACACATAAAATTTTCAAAAAATGGATTTAAAAGAGTTCGCCATCAAAAGGCGGTTAATCGACCTTCTAAAGAATATTAGAATGTTTACGCTTAAAATTGAAATCATTCACATTTTTAATCCTATAACATTTATTGTAAAAAGAAAAAATATTTGAAAAACATATATAATCATTTTGTAGTTAGTTCTGTTCATTCCCTCCATTATAACGGCTAGGCGTTAACTACCATTTAAGATAATATTATTTTATTATTATAGTGCAACGTAAGATTTCAAAGGAACTCGTTGTTGCATATTGGGTAAGCCATCAAGAATAGCATTCCCTTTAAATTAATATTAACATTTTATTCACAAATAGGGATAAATATAAAAATATCATATTCTTTATTTACCTGGGGTGTTACATCCTTCCCCCCTTTTGGGAATTGCGTCCTCACAATTTTGAAATTGGGCTCGGAAACTTCATTGAAAGTCTCACATCAGAACAAGAGTCGGTAAAACAATCACTTTAAAAGAAAGAAAGAGGAGTATATAGGTCACCCGAGTTAACCCATACTAGGATTCCATGTAAGAAAATATGGACATGGAGGAAAAAACAAAGGGTCATGTTCTGAGGGAGAGTGATAGTAAACATTTCTAGGAGAAAGTTAACCATAAGAAAATCACAAAATTGTGATGGGTTAAACTGTATTCGATTCCCCAATAAGAAAAGTTAATAGAAAACATTTTTGTTTTAAGTTATTCTTCATTGAGGAATTTATTTTTGAGATTAACAAAATCATAATGAAACATACTTACTTGTCACGTAGACTTCCAACTTTTACTATATTCCTTAATCAAACTCATATTTTCTCCAATATACGAGTATTTAGGAAGACTTGTTCGCATTAAGAGTACTATAATCAACTTCTATAGAATCACCTAATGCACAAAAGAGAACTATATACTTCCCATGTCTTTAGACTATAACCAAAACAAAAACCAAAAAGTTTAGTACAAGATCAGATAATCCAGAAAAGGATAACCCTTTATAAAAAGAAAATCTATTCTTAATCTCTAAAATTTGTCCAACAAAACCCAAAGTTCAACAAGGACCAATCGATAAACAATTTGTCCATAAAATTCTTCAAAGTAAACCAAACTAAGATTGAATCTAAAATATTAGAAGGATTTAGTCACATAGTCTTCCAAGTTAAATCGTAACATTTATCCCCAAACAACATCAGTTTCTCTTAAAGTCTCGTATTGAAAAGTAATTAACCTAATCACATATCCTCCATGATAGGTTAATAAATTTCCATAGATAACCCAAAATCAACTTACACTTAATTCATAAAATCATCTAACTAAAAATAATTAGTCAAACTAACCAGGGACTTCACGTAGTCCAGTGGTAGGCAATAAATACCAGTTGCACTTTGGTTGTGGGTTCGATTCCCACATCTTTGTCCGACGCGACGGGTTGTACAATGAAGATGTAAATACCCATAAATGAAATTATACTACAAAAAGTGTATAATAATGTGAATTACATACACCACTCAAAGGAAATAGTGGCAAACATAGCATAAATGTCACAGGAATAAAAGTGAGATGAAAAATCCCTTACGAAAACTCGGCAGCCTAACAGCGCCACTTAAAACTTCTAAAAATGGATTTATGAGATCAAATAGGGTCTCCCAAAATATTAACATAAAAATTAAAGTATTAGGAATATAAAAGAACATCCCCAAACATAAGAAAGATGGGCTTAAAATAAATGACATAAAAGAGAGTACTTAAAAAGAAAGAGAGAGGTTGGATCCCTTACCTCGGGTCCGACTTGACTCGATCGTTCTTTAACGTCCTGAATAATAAACTTGAGTTAATTTACACTTTCTTAAGAAACTTTTTCAAGTTCATTATTCCTTTTATATCACTTATTGCCATGTTATAAGCATTATGTAATCATTTAAGTTAATAATGTTTGTTTTGTCGATATTTGGTTCTTAAGTCGAAAGTGGACTTCTTACAATTACATGTTGTTCGTGTGGTCAAAGGTTCATTATATACAGAATGATATTCATGATTTGGATATCATATATATCATATATATCCAGAATATACAAGTATTTATAATATTATATAATCATTTAGAGGTAAGAAATGAAATGCACCGTTCATGGAGACGGTAAGTCGTACGTACGCATGAACGCTACTTTCATTTCTATGTCATATTAATGGAATTAAAACCAAATGAGAGGTATGTATATTTTAATTCCATAATTATATTCATCATTTATATGTAACATAAATCATATATAATAACTTTAAATCCATCCTTTATACATCCCACATATGGCATTAACGAATCAAATCACTTTGAGGGGGCGGTAGTCCGCACTTCCTAAAATGAAATTATCGTGATTACCCATAATGGAAACCATAAAGGTATGCCACAAAAGAAAAATACAGAAGCTTAAGTAAAACATAAACATATTATATATCATATATAAATATAGTGACATCTTAATGGCCACCTTTGAATGTGTTATATGAGTGTTGAACAATCATCGTTTCGTGAGGCAGAAATTCGCCATCCACATAAACAGTATGTTCTTTAACCATTAGATGTAGGTGTGTGTAAGTGTAGCTCGAATTATTCTTATAAAAACATCCTAGTATATTTAAGATACTAGAGTTGTTACAAAAGAAAATAATAAAAATAGTTTAGGGGGTTGGAGAAGCAAAATAAAACAAAAGAACACAAGAGAAGACACTACCTTTAAATCGGGTAACTCTTTTTGATTTGAGCTCAAAGGCTTCCTTGGGAAGACTTCTGCCCAAAGTGAGGCTCATAGGAGTAAGAGAGGGATGTGGAGAGACAAAATGGGCAGATCTTGGCCAAACCAATGGCTTGAGAGGTGTGGGTAATGTGATAGTGTTGGGGGCCTTTTATAAGAGGAGGGGAGAGGCACTCTTGGAAAGTAAATAAATGTTACTTTATTTTATAATGATTTTCGGATTTAAAAGGTCCCACATTGATATAATTCGAGGATACAGTGATTAGGGTTCGAAATATACCCATCCAATAGGTTTTTGACAAGTGTAGGTCTTATATTTTACATTATATTTTCATTTTATTTAAATCGTTAAATAATGAGGTAATCGCTACATCGTCATGATGTCATAAATAATTTAATTTAGTTAATGTCTAAAAATTATAAAAAAAATACTATGATATAGTAAATATTTTTATATTTCTAATTAATATTTATAGTCAAACATCTGACTTGTATAACCCCATATAAAAATTGTTTTAGTAAAACAACACATGTTTGTGACATTTTAATTTTAACATTAAATAAAAAGGTATTAATGTCATTTTCCTACCAAAGTGGCTCCATGGGGTCCCTAAGTTGACCCATGGATTGTCTTGGTCTTCCATGACACATCCAATTAGGTTAGGACAAGTTTCAAGCTCTTCTCATATTATTAAAACATTTTTTTTACCTTAAACTACACTAATTACCTCTAATCACGATTAAAAACTTAAAAGTTACTATTCACCAAAATATTATTTTAATCCCATTGAACCACATTTTACTTCTTAATGACAACCATGTATGTTGGATTTTTGAAATTCAAAACATAGAGGTGGAAAAGTTTCATTTAAACGAAAAATCAGTTTCTTTAACTACCACTTAGTGGTTTCACTATTCATCAAAAATTGAAGTTTTTCCGAAAAATACCAAAAATTCACCCTAAGCTATATTTGATATTCCAAACTCAAAAATGATGTCTATTTTACAAAATTCAAAACATATAAGTTGCATTAATTAATTTAATAATTAATTCCCGCTGTCAAAACAAATAGCGTGTTTTTAAGAAACAATATCTATTAAAAGATTGACACTAGTTTAAGTCCAATTTCAAAGTGAAATTAATCCTAATGACCACTATTGGATTAAATGGTAAAAATATATTATATTTTTTCTTTAAAAACAATTCAAAAGATAATCTAATCATATAAATAAATTAGATTAAAAATGGGTTTTGAATTAAAATACAACATTTTTCACTATTCATAAAAAAATGAACTTTATCGGAAAGATACCAAAAATTTACACAAAGTAAATTTTGATGTCTCGATTCTATAGAAGAATTTTATTTTGTCAAATATAACACATAAAATTGTCAAAAAGTGGATTTAAAAGAGGTTCTCCATCAAAAGGCGGTTCATCGACCTTCTAAAGAATATTAGAATGTTTACGCTTAAAATTGAATTCATTCACATTTTTAATCCTCTAACATTTATTGTAAAACGAAAAAATATTTAACAAACATATATAATCATTTTGTAGTTAGTTCTGTTCATTCCCTCCATTACAACAGCTAGGCGTTAACTACCATTTAAGATAATATTATTTTATTATTATAGTGCAACGTAAGATTTCAAAGGAACTCGTTGTTGCATATTGGTTAAGCCATCAAGCATAGCATTCCCATTAAATTAATATTAACATTTTATTCACAAATAGGGATAAATATAAAAATATCATATTCTTTATTTACCTGGCGTGTTACATTAATATGTAATTAATTTTATTATATATAATTTATGTAGACTTATGTTACTTTAAGTTCAAATTCAAAACATAATGGGGCTTTCCGGTTTTTTTTATTTAGTGAAAATTAATGATAGATTTATAAAAATTGGTATCATTCACTCTTCACTGAAAATTCAATCTTTTCCGAAAAATCCAAAAAAAGTGCCTTAATTTAATTTAGAAATTATTATTTAAAAAAATATATTATTTTATTTCAAATAAAATTTATAAATTTTTATAAATTAATTATAATATCTATGCATAAAATGAAATAAAACTCATTTTAAAAGAAAATGCTTTTTTGAAGTATAAAATGAATTTATACTCGATATATATCAAGTAACCACAATTTTTTGAATGTTAATATATTATTTTTTATGTTTAATTGTCAAATATTTTCATAATAATATCTTCAATGTGATTATTTATTTATAATAAAATATAGAACACCTTGAAAATAATTATTTGAAAAAAAATATGATTTCTAATCATATCAAATAATTAATTTTTATAATAAATTTATTGGTATTATAACCAAGAAATATATATTCAAAATAGTCATATAGGTCCAATGGATATTTAAAACCAATGACCATAGGATCCCAATGTCCACATAAACCCAACAATTATATACCTTTTTATATATTCTCACATAAATACCTAAAATCTTTACTTATCTCTCATCATGCCAACAATAGTTCTACTTCTTATCATTTTACCCATATTTGTGATTGGGGTTATGATATTCATGTAAGATCATTGGGAAAAATATTATATTATCATGGTATTTTTATATAATTTCACTTATTTTAATTATATTTTTCATTTATTAATTATTATAGCTGCCTCATAATGTATTAATTTTTATCTGAAATTATAATATTTTTTCTCAATAAAAGTATAAACATTAATTTTAGTTTTATGATTAATTTATTAAATTATATTGAATATAATAATAATTTAAAATAAAAATACATTTTTAAAAATCATGGTTTTACATCCTCCCCCTCTTACTAAAATTATATTCTCATAATTTGAATTTTTTCTCTCTGAAATTAATTTATTATAGTAATAAAATCAAATATAGATTTTAACATGAACTTTAATTTTAATTTCATGATCACAAATCTTAATATTTTATAAAATAATCTATCTAAATAAAAAATCATACTTGTAATGAGTTTCTAAAAGTGTAACTTGATAGTTGAGTGTTACTTTCCTCGTATAACTTGATAGATTTGAGAAATTATTTTACCATTGAGATAGAGATTTTATAAAAATATATATACTTGATTTATTTTCAGTGAATATTTATAATTCATTTTCTTATTTTTAATTCAATAAGTTTCCATATAAATTTAATCACATTCTCTAGGAAATGAATATTCAAGATGAACTTTTCATGGAAAAAGCACTGAAATCAACTTCTAATAGATTATAAGATTTACAAAAGATGAAAAGTTATTTATAATTTTCTTGTCTATTAATCAAAACCAAAAATAGTTTTCAAAATTAAAGATAATATTCAATATAAATAAATCATCATATGAATAAATACTACATTAATCGAAAAATCCAAAATAGTAACATCTAAAGTTCATCTTAAATCATTTCATAAGTATTTAACTTTAAAACTATTCAAAATATTCTTTATCAAGTTAAAACTAAAATATTAGCATGATTTTATAACTTATTATTCCAATATAAAATTAACATTTATCTCTAAATGACATTAGTCTCATACTAAAATGTATATACCATAATCATATATTCTTCAAAATATGTTAATATTTTTCCATAAATATCCTAAATAACCACAATACCACAATAAAATCATATATGATTCCAAAAGATAACTCAACCTTTATTCTTCAAATAAAATCCCATATTAGCCAAAAATATTTCAATTTACCTTAATCATATAATTTTTCCCAAAAATACTATGAACATATTCCAAAAAAACTTTAATCACATAGTCATCAAAAAACTTTTCAATCCCATGGTTATATATAGGATAAAACATTTGTTCCCAAATTTTAATAGCCCATAATCACCTCCACATAAAATATCATATTAACCATTAATTTTATTAATACCTTTAAATATATTTACATAAAATATAAAATCATTATTCCTCAAATAACCTTTTCACTAAAATACATACTAAACATAATGGTTTTATTCCTATAAATGTCTCATAAAATATTCTTAATCGTCATAAACTCTCATCACATAAAACCTCAAAAGTGGTATATATTCATTTAAACTTATGCCCAACCTTATACTTACAAACTATGACACCTTATTTTTATCCCATATCACTATGGAATATCATAGGTTTCCATAGGTTCTATCCTCTCATCCATTATTATTGTTCATAAATAAAATATTAATTAACCCAAGCATATCCCTCAGGAGTATATATAAAGGTGTGTATTCTAAGGCCTATACATTATGAATAGGGTGATGATATAATTAATAATTAATATTCCCCTTTCATATTTATTACCTGCAGGTGAATTTTTCCAATAACTGCATCCACTTTCGAGTATAGAAAAAGGGAAGTAATTGTTAAAAAAAACAAATAATATTTTATTTATAGAAAAATTAACATATTATCCTATACTTACACTTATTAACCCATAATTGTATCCAAAAAAACCTAATTATCATTATCTGAAACATTCGAACTTATAATTTTATCTAAACCTTCCCTTTTATAAAAACTATAATGACCCATCCATAAAACATTACTCAATATTTATTTCTAAGTTAAGAATTAAATTTATTAAATTTTAGGGTTCTTTAGGGTTCTTATTTTTAGATAATTGGATCATAACTCTTACATAATAAACTCATGTATTACAAAGTGGGAACTTCCAATCAATATCTATTTTTTCCAAAAAATAGTACTTTTAAAATTAAACTTTTTTTATGAAAAATCTTCATGATTTTAAAATTTTCATTAAAATTATTCCTAATTATCGTTAAACCCTGTGAAAAAAAATTTAAAAAGTGAGATGAGCACAAAAATATCAGTAAAAGACGTAAAAAAATGTGAAAATAAACCCGTTAGTCCATTTCAAAACAATATGATCATACAAGAGAGTTTACCTTTAACATGATAAACTTTGAGCTCAAATAATAAGTTACATACTCATGAAACTATATTTAATACTCATATTTTTCCATAAAACACTTTATAAGAAAACATAAAGGTAAAATAATAATTATGAGGGTTTCTTAAAAAATGTGAGAACCCATGAGAATGTTTTCTTAAAAACGTACATTTTTACCCTTAAAGGGCATAATCATTACTTTAAACAAAATATCATTATCTTAACTTATGAAATAAAAATATTAAAATAAAAACTAATTATCAAGTGTATAAAATTATTGTAATTTCCATGGGACATCATCTTTATATAACCCTTACAACTGGAGTAACCTAATTGGTTAATTCAAACATAATTATTTGGAGAACATAATCATTACCCAATACATTGGAGAGATATATCAGTCTAACCAGTCATCATAAAAAATTAAAATGACCATAACATATACTAAAAATATAAAATATTTAATTTTAATCATTAAATATATAAAAAATACTTTTTAACCAACAAGAAAAACATTTTTGAATATTGATATATGTTTTTTCCTTTAAAACCAAATTTTCAAAACTAAAATACATAGAAAAAAGGGAAGGAGGGTTTTTCTTTAAATAAAATATGAAATATTATAATTTAATTGAAACATAAAATAATTTTTGTTCTTATAGTAAAGTTCAATGATGTCATATAGGTTAAAATAAAAATTTTCATTTTCCTTTTGTAAATAAATTCAAAAGAATACCTTATAAAATTAGTAAAAATATTTCTTTTTAAAACCTTTGAAAGAAAGTCAAAACATATATAAAATTTCATTTATATTTTATTTATTTAAATATAAATTCTTCCATGAAATTATTTTTATAATATGGAGATGTAGGGAAATGATTTATAAATTATATCTTTAAAACATTTAAAATTATATTTTAATGTAAAGTGTCCCTTACCACGAGCCTGACTTGTCACATATGGTATTTATATTACTAAATAATAAATTTATCTAATTTATTTAATTACTTAATAACATTTTTTATGTTTATTATTCATTTTATTTCACTTATACAATGTTATACTTAATTACTTAATCGATTAAGTTCACACTAGATGTTTTGAGAACAATCAGCATATAAGTTAGAAATGGATTGGGTAGGTTTAATGTGGCCAATGGGGTCATTATTCCATTATATATATAAAATTAATAATGAAATTATTATCAATTTATAAATAAAATAAAATTTTATAACCATCTATGAAATTCATGTGTGACAAATGAATCACATTACTTTGTAGAGGTGGAAATCTATACATAAGAACGAATTGTGTTATCATTTTCCAATGGATAGAAAGGTAAGAAATATATTATATAAAATCTATAAAAATTTATAATTATTTCATGAATATATTATATAAAAATTAAATCTATCACAATAAGAATCATTTTTAGGTGGTTTGGATAAATTAAACGTATCACTTTGTTGGGGTGATAGCCCACACGTACGCATGAGTGATGATTTCATTTCCTATGTGATGGAAATAGAGATGAAAAATGGTTGTACCATAATCATAACATAATTTAAGTATATTTTAGATATTTATGTTACTATTTCAGTATTTTTTAAGTATATTCTAAAGATTTGTAAGAATAAATAAACTTGAAATAGGTCTATTAGGATGTATACCTTCTCCTCAGATAATCTCTTTGTATTACACCTTAAGCCTTATTTTTTTGTATTTTTGTGAGACCTAGACCACTGTTACGTGGGTAGGTATTTTGGGGAGATATTTAGGTAGGTATTTGATAAACTAAAGTACACAAAAGGTGTGGTGAATAGAGGAGATTAGGTGCCTTTTATAAATAAATGGAGGGGCACCCTTGGAAATACATAAAGTATTGAATTAATATAAATAAATTTTGATATCCATGTGGACCAAAATTTAAATATTATATATATATTTTGAGGATGAGTCTTAATAATCTCAAAAAATAAATATTATTTAATTTTAGGTGATTTTTCACCCTAATCTCTTAGTTTTAATCCCTTTTTAACCCTTTTGATGATTACCATGATATCAATGTTTTCTATGATATATGTGCCAAAAAAGTTACAATAAAACAAAAAGTGATAAATAAGTATAAAATGATTTATATTCTTGAAAATAACCCATTATATTGTCTAAATATAATATTTTTTTAATTTTAAATCATTAAATAAAATATTATTTAACATAATATATCATTAAAGTCATTTTCTAGACTATTCACATAGTTTGACTTTAATGATATCAATATAGTAATATAATTAAAATATAAACTTCTAACACACCAAAAATATATTATATTTATCTAAAAAATCAAATAAAAAAATAATTTATCCAAATTTTATTAATTTTAATGTTTTTTAAAATCAATTATATGGTTTTTCTATTACTTAAACAAACAATATGTCATCGTTGCGTAAGTATTTAAGATAATTATTCCATCAATAAATATTAAAAATAAATTACCATAATAAAAAATCATTAATATTTCATATATACATATATAATCAAATATAACCTCTTTTTATCCCTATAAAAAATATTAAATAAATTTAAAAAAAAATAAGAATGATATTTTTTTATTCTTTATGTAAAATTATATTAAGGTCATTATCAAAGGAAAGTGGTGAGAAATTTCCGCCATTTTTAAAATTTTATGGTTATGGTAGAAAAACATTATCCAATAAAATAAATATAAGTTTTATTTATATTTTTAGGCCTTAACTCATAGTTTTAATGTTTTTTACCCATTTTATACATATCGTGGTGACAAATATTCACTATAGTTAATAATCATAATGACCAAAAATAAAAAGGGAAAATTTACTAAATTTAAAATTAATAATTTAAAATATGGAATTAATTTTTAGGATTTAATTTATAAATTTAATATAAATAAATTTTAATATAACTACATAAAACGTAATGAAAATAATTTAGAAAATGCATTTTTATGTCAAAAAATGAACTTTTAACCAAATAAAGTATAATATAAATTAATATGTAATTAATTAGATTATAAATAAATAAATTGGATTTATATTTCTTTGATTTCAAATTAAAAACATAATGGAAATTTTAAATTACTTGATTTAGTAAAAAGAAATGATTATTTTACCAAAAATTGTATTTTTACTATTCACTAAAAAAATATTTTCATGAAATTTTCACCCAAAAATAATATTTAACTGATAATTTAAAAAATTATATTCTTTATTTCAAATAATATTTATAAAATGTTTAGAAATAAATTATAATATCCATGAAAAAGATATAATAATAACTATTTTTGAGAAAAATATATTTTTGAAGCATAAAATGAATTTATAATAATTCATTATCTAGAAACAATAATTTGATAAATTTTAATATAAAATTTTATATGTTTAAATATCACATATTTTCATAATCATATTTTTAAAGTGGTTAATTTATTATGATAAAATACACAAATACATAAAAATATTTCTTCAAAAAAATATTATTTTAATCATATCAAATAATTTATTTTTATAATAAACATTTTGGTATTATAAATTATAACTATATATAATACCAATGGTCATATAGGTTTAATGGATATATAATCTCATGACCATATGAGCCCAATGGCTATATAAGCCTAATGGTTATATTACCTTTCTATAATATCTCCCATAAATCACTAAAATCCCTACTTCTCTCTCATCATGCCAATAATGGTCATAATTATTATCCTTTTATTCATATTTTGTATCAGGGTTATGATCTTATTGGAATACAGTGGGTATAAATATTATATTTTTAATATCCCATCTTTTTTCATGTACATCCTTCTTTGAGTTTTTTTTTTTGAACCTATTTTAGTGGGTTTTTCCTTCTTTTTTAAACCTTAGTGGCCGAGTCCCTTTTTAGAGGATGGAGATAATTTTCTGGGTAAAATGACTTAACGTTTAGGGATATATGTTTTTTTTAATTAATATAGTATGGATATAAATGTTTAGAAAGAATACAAGGGTTCTTCATGTGTTTGTAAATATTCATAGGTAGTTCAGGTTCTTTTTATAGGTCTGGGGCTAAAATATTTTGGCTAGACACTTTCATGTCATGAATAGTTTAAATGACATGAAACTATGGTTCGGAATATTTCATGAACTGGTCCATGATGTGAAACTATTTCACACCATGAAATTGGTTCATTCTATGAAATGATATATTGAGTTTAATTTAACTCTAGGGGATGTGTTTTTTCATGTATCTCTTAAATTGAAAAATTCACATCATGAAAGGGTTTCACATCAAGAATCTCTTTATCTCATTAGTTTTAAAGCTTAAAGTGTGTATTATTTTATATCATCTATCATGCATCCTTCCCTATCAAACCCTAGGATGACTTCAGGTAATTTTGTATCCATTTCTTCCCTTATGGACATCTCTATCAAGATTTTAATCTCCAATGGGTTCCTTTACTTTGGTTTCCCCTTATTTTCTATTTATTCTCTATTATTATGGTATATTCTCTTCACCATTATTGAACCATCTTTGGATATTTTCTGTTCTATTTTTTTCCTTGAAATCTACAATTCCTTCCCTCCTATTTGGCATTCCTGGTTGAGAGAGTTTCTTTAATTGTAGGATAAAGGTAGGTGGTTTTAAACAAAGCCTTATGGTCTCTTTATATTTTTCAAGTATTTTTATTATTATGTGATTGGTATAGCATAAAATTTTCATTAACAAATAGAATGATGGATAATTATAATCATGTGTGTAGAATACTCTTTGGATCCATTTGGATCCAATAGTGTTGATACCTGACTTGTAGTTACCTATAGGGTCAGCCTACCATTTAATAAATAATAACTAGATAATAGATTAAAGACTTGTTTTGAAAATAAATCAGACCTCAAGTGATTTATAATGATAGATTCTCCCTATAAAATGGTTTAATTTATTTTTTATATGACTAGTGATACTTGATATGAGATGGGTGTGTACACTGGAATAACGATGACTTAATATATAATTTAATGGGTGAATGGGTAATTAAAGTGAAATGGTAATTATAATAATTTACCATTCTATATTTTGATATCATGTTGCATTACTCTTGTCGTTATGCCTTGTGTTGTGATTTATAAAAAACATATTATAGAAATGGAATCACCCAGTGATGTTGAAATTCTTATAAAAAGGGATTTTCCAAGTGATGCTAAAATGATTATATAAAGGGATTTCCTAGGGATACTAAAATTATTATATAAAGGTTATTGATCAGTGATTCTAAAAATGATTATATAATTGTATTTGATCAGTGATTCTAAAATGATTATATAAAGGGCCTTTTCCCAGTGATCCTGAAATGCTTATATAAATGGACTTTCTTGGTTATGTTGTAATTCTTATAAGTTTTGAACCAATTATGTGATTTTGACATTGAATTATTTTTATGGTTGTCATTGTTGTGTTAGATGCTCAAAGGCATTCTAGTATAGTGTCGAATAAATTTGAATGTTGTGTCGTGTTAATTGATTAATTAATAGTCCCGATTATCGATTTAATGTATGAACTTATTATTAAACTAGTTTTGTTTAGACACAATCATGTCTACCTACTATATCTTACTCACACCCTATTCCATCTATCATTTTTTAATCGATCAGATTACATAGATTTAGGTTTAGACAATGGAAAGGGACCTTATTGTTGATTGTTGCTTTCTGGATGGGTTAGATCTTAGATACAGGGATGACATGGGGTTTGGTGTCAGGGTATTTTGACTTTATTTGTGTTATAATGTTCTTTTATATTAATTAATTTCAGTTTAATATTTAGATACATTACATCTGACCATTATATGGGTTATTACTTAATTTACATGGTTCTTACTTTACCTTCCAATAATGTGATGTATTGCAACTGCTATTTCTTTTTCTATGATATTTATTTATTTATGTTGTATTATAACTCTATATTAGGGGGAATAGTCTTAAAACTATATTACATACACCCTCGATACTAGTCGACATCCTATGGAATATAGGGAAGTGTGTTTGAGGTCCAGATTCTAACCTCATTTTCCTATATTAGAGATTTTTGGATCAGGGGATGTTACAAAGTGGTATCAGGTGGGGTTTGGTCATTCTATTCAATTTCCATACAATTTAAGAAAGGTATAATGGTAAATATAATGTTTTAGGACTTTTTGATGAGTTTTTTCATGGAAGTAGCTAACCCCAATATGAGGGAAATTTTAAGTTCCCATGGGTGGGATTGTTGTTCATGTTGTTTTTTGTTATGATTAATGTAATTTCACCTTGGGTGATTCACATATTGTGTGATGTTATTATTTATTAATATTTTTACTCATGGAGTGGTATATAATGAGATCTATATTCACGCATCATGATAGGAACATAGGGATGTATCTTGACATGTATTGTTCATAATAGGGACATATTTATTAAATGTGATATATTCATGTATATGAGCAATGAAATAATATCCCTATTATACCTAATAAATGGAAATGAAATAAGTATTATGTCATGATAATTCACTTGTTAATCCATGTTTAAAGATACCATGATCCATTGGTTTGTTGTTTTTTTCACCTATTGAGGTTGACCTCATTGTTATCCAGTGTTCTAAGGAGCATGTTTTTCTTATAGATAAAATGTCTCCTCGTAGTATTCTAATTGAGAATCAGGAGAGTGGAAATCAGCATGATCTTAATGTATCTAAACAAGATCTTCTTGTATCTCTTAGGGATCATATGGATGTTTAGCTTCATGATATATTCATGACGTTCATGCAATCCATGGAAAGGGAGACTATTTGCACTGTGACTTCAATGTCTGGGCTGATAAGACACTTTTAGCTACAACATCTACCTAAATTCATAGGGGATGTAGGCCCCCAAGAAGACAATATCTAGATTGAGTTATTCTAGGTGATCTTCAATAACCCTGAGACACCCATTTATAGGAGGGTTAATCTTGCTACATAAATGCTTTGTGGGCCATCCAAGCATTGGGGGACACTATTAGGAAATTTGGGAAGTGGGAGGAGTTATCATGGAAGGACTTAGAGGTAATGTTTCTAATTTACTTCTATCCTGAAACATTGATGTATGAGAAGGGTCATGATTTCATTCACCTAACATACGAGATCATGTCAATGATGGAATATGTTTAATGTTTCATTGACTTGCATCATTTTGCACTATCTTGAGCAGCTGATGAGGTTTCTAGGATGAGGTGTTTCCTGGATGGGATTCACTATGAGATTAGGTCAAAGGTGGATGTATTTTTCATGAGTAGATTTTTGGATGTGATGAATTAGCCTCTCATCACAGAAGATAGTATGAGATATGCCACAAGTAATGGTCAGGCTATTTCGGCAGGGTGAACTATGATATATTCGTTTAGTGGAAATAAGTGATGTTATGATAGTTATTACCAAGGAAACAATGGGAAGAGAATCCAAGGAAATGGGAGTCCATATCAGGACCATGTTCCATTGTTGTGTTATCTGTGTGGAATGTTTGGTCACAATAGGCCTCAGTATCCATACCCTACATTATAGTTTCATTCTAGTGGTATGTTGGGTCATCTATAGAAGTTTTAAATGGGAAAGTAGTAGAAGAGCAGTGGTGGGTGATTAGAAAAAATACCAAAGTCTGGGAAGGACTCATCTACCCCTCAAAAAACTAGTAGTTGGAGTTCCACTAGAGATTCAGGTCGATGAAAGGGATGTGGTACCCCAATTAAGGAATGCTAATACTAAGAAGTGGGAATAGACTAAGGGAGCATACTAGATCCCAAGGTAGAGGGTAAACTCATCTTTATGATTTTCAATCTAATCCATATTGTTTGGATACATGACCTTCTACTTTCATAGGTATTATTCTTGTATCATCTACACTTTCTTATGTTTTTTTTGATATTGTATCATCACATTCCTTTATATCTATCTTTTTTTCTAATGGTTTGGGATTTTTTGTGTAAATCTATGTTTGTTTCTTGAACATCGATTCAACATTGGGAGTGTTTTCATAGAATATTCAACATTTAAAATCATATTCACTATAAATTAGTTACCATTTGTTTTTGGAACCATTTTTTCTAGAAATGATAGGTTTAAATTTGATTACTGGTATGGATTGGAAATTTCTATATTAGTCTCATATTTACTTTTAATTGGGGGTGGTTAACTTTATATCGCTATAAAGAGGAAACTATTTTCACCAAGGTGAGTGGGATTTTCAAGCAGGTTGTACAGGACCAATTCAATATATATTGGTTTGTCTCGTCTCTTATATAGAAGAAATTTCTCTAAATTACGGTTGAATATCATAAGAAAATTTTCCTCTAGTGTATGACCCTTTTTAGGATGTATTTTTTTTTATTTTCATGGATTACCTCCTAATCGGGAGATCAAGTTAATGATCAAGTTGGTTCCAAGAGTAGAGCTAGTTTATATTCTTCCTTATAGGATAGTACCCATAGAGCTTTGGGAATTGATATTTTAGTAGGAAGATCTATAAGCCAATGGATTCATATATCCTAGTTTATATTTATGGGGTTCTCTAGTTCTTTTATCTAATAAATCTGATGGTAATTTGTGAATATGTGTGGCTTATTGAATATTGAGGAAGATAGTGGTCAAAAATTGGTATCCAATTTCATGAATTAATGATCTATTTAACCAAATGAGAGGTGATAAGATATTATCCAATATCTATTTGAGATTGAGACACCACTAATTTAGGGTGAGACCAATGAACATACCTCATAATACTTTTAGGATTTGGTATGGCTTGTACAAGTTCATGGTGATTTCGTTTGGTCTGATGAATTCATCGGTGGTATTCATGACTTTGATGAATCAGATCTTGCATCCATTTATATAACAGTTATTGGTGTTTTTCATTGATGAAATATAAGTTTAATCATAGTATGTGAACAATCACACCCTACATCTTTACATTATCTTGAGTAAATTGAGATAGAATTGGCTTTACACCAAGCTAACCAAATGCAGTTTCTAGATTGGTAAAGTTCACTTCTTGGGTCATGTCATCTCAATGACTGGAGTTTCAATGATCCTAGATAATGTTTCAGACATGTTATCTTTGAGGAGTCCCATGAATGTCTTGTAGATTCAGAGTTTTCTAGGTTTATTAGTTTCTTATCAATGTTTTATCCAAGACTTATTTTGAATGATAGCACCCATTTCTTGGATGAATAAGAAAGGGGTGAAGTTTTTTTTAGATTCTTATGAGAGATATTTTTAGCTTAGCATTTACCCTCACCTTATCAATGCTAGTTACGGAATATTCCTTGTATTTCGATGCATCCAAAGTTGGACTTGGAGCAGTTATGATGTAGTAGGATCGATTGGTTTCTTATAGATTCAGGAAGTTGACATTGAATGAGAGGAATTATCCTACTCATGATCTGGAGTTTGTGGTTGTGGTACATTCCCTAAGATATTAGATAAACTATCTTTTGGTCTATAGTTTTTTGGTGTAAACAGACTAAAAGATCCTCATATACATATTTTCTCAATGATAGCTAAACCTTCGGCAGAGGATGTGGGTCAAGTATATGTAGTCTATTGACTTTGAGATGTCTTATACACTAGGAAATGGAAACTTAGTTTCCGATTCCTTAGCCTAGAGTACATAGACAGAAGAAGTGTGAGAATATTACAACAAGTGGTATATTATGGAACTCTTTGTAGATATGCATCTATATGTTTGAGAGTCCCAGGGATGAGTAGTTATAACTTCTAAATTTTTTTATCAATTTTTCTTGATTGGATCAAGATAGAGCAATTATCTGATCCAAAGGGATTAGATTTGAGAGATAGCATATATTCTATGGAGACATTATCAGGATGGTCTCTTACTAATAGTGATTTTATTCTTATCCATGTTTGAGTATGGGTTTATATGGGATTTCATAAGGATCTGATGAGAGAGTTTCATGCTTCTATATGGGTGGTACATTTAGGTCTTACAAAGATGTATCATGATCTCCAAAGATATTAATACTGTATAGGAATGAATAAAGTGGTATCATAATTCATAGAGAGATGTTTTTTATGTTATTAGGTGAAGGGAGAGCATCATATTTCTACTAGGCTATTGCGACCTCGGCCTATTTTGGAATGGAAATGTGATGATTCCACTATTAGTTTTTTGATAGCATTACCCAGAGCACCTCACATGAACAATGACGTATGAGTGATCATAGATATACTTGAAAAGGTATCAAACTTTTTCCCTATAAAGGATAATTTCACTATTAATAATATGAGTAGTCTTTACATGAAGTAGATATTAGGGTTTCATGGTGTTAGGAGGAGTTTTATTTCTGATAGAGATCCTCATTTCATGTCTTGGTTCTAGAAAGGTCTTCAGAAGGCTCTGGGATCATAGGTTCTTCTAATTACATCCTATCATCTTCAGACCGGTGGCCAGTCTAAATAGACTATTCATGTTATGTAGGATGTTTTATAAGCCTATGTTTTGGATTTCAGTGGTTCATGGGTGTATCATTTATCACTCATAAAGATCACTTATAATAATAGCTACCAAGAATCAATCTAAATGGAACCTTTTGAGGATTTGTATGGTAGGTCATGTCGTTCACCTCATTTTAGATTAGAGGTATGTGGTTCAACACTTGTTGGATCTAGTCTCGTATAGGAGATGTCTGAGTTGGTTCGGTTGATTAGGAGACAGTTTGTAACCACACATAGTAGGCAGAAATCTTATGTTGACCATCTTAGATGACATTTAGAGTTTGAGATTGGTCATCGTGTTTTCCTTTATATGTTTCCTAGGTTTGGGAAATTTCATATTAGGAAATAGGGAAAGCTAGATCCTAGGTTTTTCAATCCATTTGAGATAGTGTAAAGAGTTGGTCTAGTGGTGTACTGATAAATTCTACCACAACACCACAGTTCCATGCATGATGTGTTTCACATATCACAACTTCAGGGGTATCTCTAGACCATTATCATGTGTTAGACATTGATAACATCGATCTTGATTTAGATGCGTACTTTTAGAAACATTTGATATGAATTATGGCTCGTGGTGATAAGTATCTCAAGATAATTACCATACCTCTAGTTCAACTGTAGTGGCAGCATGGGAATGTTCAATAGGATACCTGGGAGAGGGAATTTTATATACAAGAATAGTAGCTAGACTTGTTCACCAAGACCCCATGTTGATTCTTATAGAATATCATGAAAAAGATTTTATATGGTGGAGAGGTTTTAAGATCCCATATTTTTCTAGGTATGTCCCTCTTTGTGTTTTGTTTGAACCTATTTTAATTGGGTTTTCCTTCTTCTTCAAACCTTGGTGGTCAAGTCCCTTTTGGGGGGATGGAAACAAATTGGGGAAAATGAACTAATGTTTAGGGATGTATGTTTTATTGAATTAATGGAGTACAAATATAAATGTGTTAAGGGAATATGAGGGTTCTCTATAAGTTTAGAAGGATTTATAGGTGGTTCAAGTTATTTTTGTAGGACTTGGGATGAAAGCTATTTACTAGACACTTTCACATCATTAATGGTTTACACAATGGAAAAAAAATTCGGAATATGTCATCAACTAGTTCGGGGCCTGAAACTATTACATACCGTGAAATTGTTTCACATCATGAAATGGTCAATCTGAGTTATTTTAAACTAAGGTGATGTGTTTTTTGGTATATGTATTAAATTTATAAATTCTTCGTGTAAGGGTTTCATGTCATAAATCTCTTGGGATCAGTAGTTTTAAATCCCTCGGTGCATATTATTTTATTTCATCCACCCTAAAACTTCTCTCTCAGACCTTATGGAAACTCTAGGATATTTTAAATCTATCCCTTCCCTTTTGAACATCTGGATCAAGCATTTAATCACTAGTGAGTTTATTTTCTTTGGTTTTCCCCTTTTTCCATTTTTTATCCATTATCATGGTATAATATATTGATTGTTATTGAACCAGGTTTGGATCTGGTGTGATTTAGTTTTTTCTTTACAATATCCTTCACCTTTTTTCCTTGTTGGCATTCCTAGTTGAGAGAATTTCTTTAATCATTAGATAAATTTTGGTCATATAAAATAAATTCCTATGGTCTGTTTCTATTTATTCAAGTATGTGTAACATTATTTGATTGTTTTGACACAACATGTGCATTATAAAATAGAATAATGGGTATTGATAATCATATTTTTAGACTACTCTTAATATCCCTTTGGAAATGATGGTGTTGAGACATATCTTGCAGCTACACGTAGGGTGATCCTACCCTTGAATAATGAAGAACTGGTTATTGGATTAAAGATATGATTTAGCATAACATAAGATCTCAGGTGATTGATTATGATAGACTCTCCTTGGAAAATGGATTAATTTATTATTGATATGACTGGTGATACTTGGTATGAGATTGGTGTGTACAATGGCATGAAAATAGATTAAGATATAATCTAATGACTGAATGGGTAATTAATAGAAAAATGGTACTTAGCTAAATTGACCATTTTTTCTTTTCATATTATATCGGTTTAATCTTTCCACTATGAATTTTTTTGTGATTTATGAAGAAATACTTATATAAAGGTCTTTTCCAAGTGATGCTGAAATACTTATATAAAGGTATTTCCCAGTGATACTGAAATTCTTATATAAAGGTTTTTACCTGGGGATAATAAAATTATTATATAATGGTATTTTCCCAGTGATATTGAAATGCTTATATAAATGGTTTAACCTAGTTATGTTGAAATGCTTATATAAAGGTATTTTTTAGTTTTTTTGTTAATGCATATAAGGCTTAACCTGGTTATTTGATTATTATTTGGACTTGTGGTTATGGTTGGCATGGTTGTGTTACGTGCTCAGAGATATTCCAACACAGTGGAAAATTAGGCTGATTATTGTATCGTATTAATATATTAATTAATACTCCTAATCATTGATTTATTTCATGCACTTATTATCAAATTGTTCTTGTTTAGACATGGTGGTGTCAACCTACTAAGTTTTACTCACACCCTATTTAGGCCACCATTTTGTACTCAAGTATATTACATGGATAGAGGTTTAGACAAGTGAAAAGGATCATATTGTTGATTTTTTCTTAAATTATGGGCTAGATCTTGGATATGGTATCGATATTGGGTTCGGGACCAGGGTATTTTTATTTTATTTTTGTCATCGTGGTCTTTTGTCTTTATTAATTTTAGTTTGAAATTTATATACATTCCAACCTGACATTACATGGTTTATTACTTGATTTACTTGGTGTTTCCTTTACCTTATAGTTGTATGATGTAATGTTTCAATTATTTTTATTACTCAAATATTTTTTTATTCCAACTATATTATAACTTTTGTCTAGGTTTTATAGTCTCTCAATTATATTCTCTACACCCTCACTGCTAGTTAGAAGCCTTTAGTATATGGGGAGGTATTCTAAGGTCTAGTAACCAACCTGATTTTTCCACAAGAGAGAGTTTCATTTCAGGTTTCATTACAATATTCTTATATTAATTTTATATATTTTTTATTTATTCCAATTTTATTTTTCTTACTATTAATTATTATGGTAGCCTCATAAGGTATTAATTTTTATCTACAATTATAATATTTTACCTCAATAAAATTATCACGGTTCATTTTTGTTTGATGTTTCATGTATCATAAGCTATCAAATATAATATTCATTTAAGGGGGAAATATATATATCAAAATATAAGGGTGTTACACTAATCGTCAGAAGAGGATATATGATAAGACGCCCCGTGGTGTTGAGAGGATGTTTTGGAAGGGATGAGGTCTGTTATTTCCTCCCTTATGAGGATCTCCTCTCATGTATTATCAGTTTGAGTGTTCAAGTAATATTAATAGTGTGTGTCCAAGCCTATTGGGGGAGTTATTCCTTATAGAAATATTATTCACCTGCGATATTTTTGTGTGAGTATTCTGAAGAAGGTTATAGGGATGAAATTAGGGAAGATATGTGCTTCTTGAGATTGGTTAGGGGAGATCAGCAGACTAATAGTAGGGTTTTTATGAGGTCGGTTAATGGATTTAACTAAGCAGGTGTAGTAGGAAGATAGGAACCCTTGGCATTAGTTCTTAATAATAGTTAGAGATCATAGGTCCTGAGTTGTGGATTCAAGGCATTCAGGGTCTATACTTTGTAATAAGTTTCATTTGATGTATTGGATGGTCCTTTTACCATGAAAGGTATATTTTTGGTTTCTTATACATTATATAAAAATCTTGTTGATACATAAGCATATATTTATTTTATATTTTCTCATTTTTTATCCAGTTTGGGGCTAGTAGTGGAGTTATTATTTACTATTTTGTCTCTTTATATACCTTTGTGGAAAATTTAGACCATATTTAGAAATTCCAAAAGTATGATATAGTGGTTTTGTGATATATAAACTTTTGGGATTTCTTTGTCTTATATATGGTAAGTTTTTATTTCATATTTAGGATAGATTATTTGACACGCTTCCGGGTTCACATTGACTATTATCATAGTCAAGTGTTATTCCCATCCCTTAATGGGAAGTATTATATCTTCATGGGTGAATTCCAAGTTGATGTAAGTATATATGGACCTTGCCTCAGTCATTTGGGATCCATTATAGTGAAGATAGATGGTATAGTATTTGAAATAGATCAGATTATGGTACCATATAATTTTCACATGATAGTATATTTATTTAAATATGTATTTTTCAATGATTTCTCAAGGTTTCCTCTTTAGCAGAAGATAGATTCTATGATTTATCTCGTGTCAGGTGTTGAGACTATATCGATTCCTTATTATCATATGACACCAGATAAGTTGAAAATTTGAATGTGTGGCATGAGGATCATGAGGTGAAGGGTTTCATATAACAGAGTCTCCTTAGGGTGTTTCTATTTTTTTGTTAAGAAGGTTGATGGTAGATTGATATTATACATGGATTACAATAATTTGAATCAAGTCATAGTAAAACATTAGTATCCATTAACAAGGATAGATGATCTATTTGATTAATTTATGGGAACATTATGGTTATCCAAGATAGATCTATAGTCAAGATATCATCAGTTGTTGGTCAAGATAGAGGATATACCAAATATATATATTCTTAGAGTAGGTATGAGATATATGAATACCATGTGATGAAATTTATTCTAATGAATATGAAAAAAGTGTTCATGTCTCTTATGAATAGGATTTTTTTCCCTACTTAGACTCCTTCATCATGGTGTTTTTCAATAATATTTTAGTGTATTTTTATAATTATGAGCTTCATGTCATGAACCAAGAGATTTTATTTAGTATAATTTGATCACATCAGTTATATGCTATATTTTTGATGTGTCACTTATAGATTTAGTAGGTGCACTTCCTTGGGAATGTTATTTCAAAGCTAGGAATTTATGTAGATCTAGAGAAGTTGTAAGAAATTAAATATTGGGATAATCTAAATAATTTGTTAGAGATAAAAAGTATCCATGACTCAGTTGGGTATTTTAAATGATTCATCTAGTATTTCTCTTGCTTGGTAGTACTAATGATGTGCCTACCAAAAGGGGGATGAAATTTGAGTAGACTAATCAGTGTGAGAAATCATTTTAGGAGTTGAAATAAAGACTTATAAATGATCTAATTCTAATCTTTCAAACTCTGATAAGGGGAATTTCATATATTTTGATGCCTATAGGGTATATATAGGAGTTATCTTGATGTAAGAAGATAGTTTGGTCACTTATGGGTCTTTTTGTCTATAACACCATGAGAATATATACCCTACCAATGATTTGGGGGTCGCTATGGTGGTACATACCTTAAATTTTTGGAACCATTATAAATTTGGGGAGTGGTTTATCATATACACAAACCAAAATAACTTGCATTGCATCTTATCATATTAGTGCATGAAAGTATGGTATAGGTAATGGGTAGATTACCATATGTCATTCAATTTTGAGAAATAATATTCCCTAATTTAGGGGAACTTCATTTCAAAAACTTTGAGGATGAAGACTCAGAATAAAGTGGTTCTAGAATCTAGTATAGAGTGGAGTTTTATGTCATTTTTTATGAAGTGGAGATTAGATATTATATATAAGGATTTTTCTACGACTTTTACTCTCCTCTCCATTAAATCTTTGGTAGTGGACTGTGTGAAAGATATCCATAAATATAATTTGGTTTTTTTCATGATGTAGTAATAGATTATGGTTTATTACTTTGTTATAAGATGGTCTTAGGATAAGGGTGAGGGGATTATATATCCACAACATGGTGGTAGTTCCTACTTCTATGATAGAGGAATTGATGATGGACACTCATACCTATTTATGGGTCAAAAACCTATGGTTGATCAACATATACCATGATATTAGGAACTAATTATAGTGTCCTTTTATGAGGAAGGATATCATAGGTTTTCTAGCTAGAACCTTCAAAAATATAAACATATAGAATCAACAGATAAGATGAATTCTTCATCCAATTATAGTTCATGCATGTAAATGGGATGAGGTGACCATATACTTCATCATAGGGCTACCAAGGATGACAAGGGGTCATGATGTGGTGTCGGTGGTAATGGATCGGCTGAAGAAGGTTGTGTATTTCTTAAATATTTAGGAGACCCAGTTGGTGGATGATATGGGAAATCCATATGTGTGGGTGATAGAATGGATTCATGGTATATCCATGAATATCATATCAAATTGAGATATTCGTTTCACATCTAGATTTGGTAAGGTTATGTAGAAGGCTATAGGATCTTGAGTGAAGATTAATATATCATATCACTAATAGATTCATTTGAGTCTGATGAGATGATTCAAATACTCAAGAACATGCTCTATGATTATGTGGTATATTTAAATGGTTAATAAGATAATAATCTATATTTGGTAGAGTTTACATACAATAAAAGTTATCAATATTAGTTCAACATGGATACATATAATTCCTTGTATGGATGGGAATGCTTCTCATCCTTATATTAGACATAAGAATGTGAGTCGATGGTCATTAGGTTGATCCTGGTAAAAGAGACCACCTAGTGGGTGTAGTTGACCAATAAGTGGTTAGTTACCACTTAGAGAAAGTAGTTCTCATGTTTCAACTAGTGGTGATGACACCTAGAGTTATCCATTGTGAATCAAGTATTCTTATAGGTGTCTCCTCCATCAATGTCTCAATATATAAAGAAATAGGGGAATATCACAGCGTGGTTTATTAGTTCATTCGATATTATTAAGAGGATCCAGACCATAGCTTACAAGTTAGCTCTTTATCAATGACATTAGGTGATATAAAAAGTTTTCCATGTATCACAACATTTTAAGTAAGATCCAGACCCTATGTACATCATTTGTAGTGATGATATTGAATTATATGTGAACTCGTCGATTAAAGACTGCCCAGTACATATCATTGATCAAAGTGAGAAGGTTAAATTAGATAATAAAATGCCAATTATATGATTATTATGCAAATATTTGAATATAAAATAAGAAACCTTGGATAGGTATTTGGATGTAAGAGCCTAGTGGATATAACTGTTTGATAAGGATCCCTAGAGACACATCTCAAAGATAAAAAACCTTTGAAGGGAAGTTTTTAATGATCCCCAAATTTCAACTATAATTCATATAACATTATTACCTTATTTAATTTATTTATGGATGAATTCTAAATTAATTGAGTAGTTTCAAGCTTGAAATATGATTCAAAGAGGGGTAGGTAAGCCACTCCTACTAAAAAATGCAATAGGGAGGATTTGGGTACCTGATGACTGTAAGTTTTTTAGGGGGCATTGTAATTTCTCCTAGAACCCTCAATTATTTCAACTTTACTTATTCACTAATCCTCACTCAACAGACCCCCATTTTTGGGTTCACCTTGGATTCATAGAGCTCCTACACCCTTTTTATTTATGGATTCAAATCCTATTAGTTACAATCACTTCTAGCTGTTAAGTCTAATGATATGGAATCCCAATGTGTCTTCATTTTTTTCTCATTCTTATTCCTTGATGTTAAATCCATTATTTCATGTTTATCTCAAGTTTTTTGGATTTATAGTTCCTTATTGAATCAGGTGACACTTCTTTGTATGTTATCTCTTTAGGAATTGAGGTATAAATTCCTTACCATGTTTTGGGATTTGTTAGTGATTTCATGTGTTATCATACATGTGAGTGTGTATGTATACTTAAATGTGTTCTATATTATGTATGACAGTGATCGGGTGGGTTTGAGTAAATGGTATTAACCCTATGGGGGTTGATATAGTCCTGTTAGTGTGAGAGTAACCTAACTGTGGTGTCAGAGTTAATTGTTGTAAGGTTTTTTGTTTGTTTAGATAAGAAAAATTTGAGTTTAATTGGATTGATGTGCTACCAAGAGGCATTTGTCTCAGGTTGTGGGTATGTGTTATGACCTCCTTTGATTGGAAAGGGTTTAAAGGTGGAAATTACTAGTATGAAGGGGTTATGTGGAATTGTGTTTGCACAATATCCAATTGGGAAACTCCTTGTGGTTTTGTTATTGATATGTTTTATTGGCATGAATATTTAAAACTTGGTGGCCTTGGGTATTGGGTTTATAACTTTGATACATTTTGTATCTAGTGTTTTAATGTAAGTAGTCATAATACCTCACCCTAAGTGATAGTTTGTGGGTATGATTTTTGTTATGAGACCATACTCTGAATGATAGTGCGAGGTTATGAGACACAATTGTGAGACCTAACCTTTATTTATAGGGTTACAATGTGAGATATGGCTATGAGGCCTTATCCTAAGTAATAGAGTGTTGGTACCAAATCTAATTATGGGACCATGCTCTGATTCCTAGGGTTTTGGTATGACACTCAATGATGGGACATGATCTAAGTGATAGGGTAATAGCCATACTCTAGGAAGTATTTATGGTATGATATGACTCTTCCTTTCATAATGGATAGTAATTAAGTATAGTTTGGGTTTATGGTAGATTGGTTAGTGAATCATTACCTAACTTTGATGTTTTATTGATTTGTTTTATTTTTCATCAATTTATACACTCTCATATATCTGTTTCACTTATTTTAATGTCCTTTTGATGGTTTCCTACTGGGTTTTTATACTCACACCCTACACATGCACCTCAAAGTGCATGTAGACTTCATTATTAGGGATCTACGAAAAAAGGACCCTTTATTGAGTGCTTGAGTCGGAGAATCTACATATGGACATAAGTGGTACCAAGACATAGCCTATGATCCTTTTTATCTCATGATCTATGTATTATTTTATTATTAATATTTATCACATGTATTGATCCATTACTTGTGGGGATTACCTTTTGAATAATAGATTACATGGGTTCATTTTGATATTACATGTGATGTTATTGATATAGGTGTCTTAACACTATAATTCCATACTTTATTTCATTTATTATTACTAATCCTACTATTTATTTTGTTTATGGTTATTTGATGCTGAGGATATAGTCTCCCCATGTTATTGTTTTGTCCCATTACATTATTTGACCACCTATTGCATATGGTGGATACGTATAAGGCCATATACCACTCTAGCTCAAACCTGGTGAACTAGGATGGGGTGTTACACCTACTAGTGAGGCTTTCATTCTTATTTTTTTTTTCTTTCTTTTAACGTCTTTTACCCACCTTCTAGGAAGTTAGAAAATTTGAAAAAAACATAATTTTACCACTTTTGTTAATTGAATTTCAAAAATATGATAGACACAGTTGACATCAGTAATTAAAATTTTCTTCAATTGGATGAAAATAATTTTTTGATGAATAGTAATTTTGTATTTTATTTACCATGGTTAAAAGTAAATTGGGTAATTAAAGGTAAAAATGATATTATAATAAACCTAACACATTTCCAAATTCTATTGGATAAGTGTATTTTGAACAAGAGAAACCTTAGGAATAAAATATGATCTTCTATGATCCACTTAGATTAGATTAGGACATTTATTATTATTTTATTTAAAGAAGTGTTAAAAGTGTTAAATTCAAATTTTAATAACTAAAAGATTTTTAGTATAGGGTTATAAATAAGATAAATTCAACTAAAAATATTCATTGGAAAGATAAAAATATTTCCTACATTATTTTATTTTATTTATAATTTTTAGACATTAAATAATTAAATTTATTTATGACACAATGATTTTGTAGTATTTACCTTATTAATGAAAGATTAAAATAATTGATATTATAAATATACAAATAAATGTAAATTGAGACTTTTGATGCGTTAAAATAATTTTATATACTAATATGACATGTTAGGATTGATTCTTTTTTTTTTTTGAGGTAATCAATTTTTGTTTACTTTCACAAAAACCAAATACTAAATAGTGTCAAACTTAATATAAATGAGTTTTTAAAACAAATACTATATTATTAAATGATATAATATTATTAAAATATAAGGTTTAGAAAAAGGACTCATATAATTATATATAATTCATTAATGAACCCCTTGGTGTTCTCTTGGCTTTTTATTGTAAGTTTATGAACCATTTATTATAATAATACAAGAATACATGGTAAAAGTTAAACCATTTAACCAAGAGTTAAATCTAAAATATAAGGTTAATATAGTGACCTAAACCTATATAAAACCTTTTGGTTGAGAGGTATTCGACCCATAACCACCTTATCCTCTAAATAAATCCTTTTGGATCCATTATAAATCGAAAATTATTGTATAATAAAATAATATTTCAATCTTTTCCTAAAGTGACCCTCACCTTTCTTATAAAAGGGTACTTCCCCTTCTCTCAAAATCACACCTCCAAATACATTTGGATCAGACAAACCCTACTCAAATATCCTCCCAACTACCCTCACTTAAACCTAGAGGCCTTGATTTGATCAGAAATCTAACCTAAGGATCCCTTTTTATCAAATCAAAAGGAATCACCCGAAGAAGAGGTAATAATTTCATCACCTATTTCAAAGTTATATTCTTATTCCACTTACTCTTTCTTTGTGTTTCCATACCAAAATAATAACTCCTGTAGCTTCTATATACTTTGATGTTATTATAATTATGCTACAACCATATTAATTATTCTATCCATGCTATGAATGACAAAGTCACCATATGTACGTACATACAGCTTACCGTCTCCACATCGTGGTGTAGTTTGTTATTGAACACTTCATTATTTGGATGGGTATAATAATGAATATAATTGATGTAAATAATAAATATAATTTTTTAATTATTCTTTATATATGATATACCATCCAATTATATACGATTTCTCCATCAATATAATGATATTATTTCTCGTGTGTACGTATGGATTATCGTCTCCACGAGCACAATGAGATTCATTCCCCATCGTAACCATTCAAGAATAAATTTAATTTTATTATTAAAAAATAATTTTTAAGAACTTAATATCATTTTTGATATAAATCAAATACATCCTATCCATAACAATCATGACTTATGTAACAAAACATATAAAGGAAAACGAATCAGTTAACACCCGAAACGATGATACTAAGGAAATATCATTAACAAAGAAATATTAGAATATCATATATAATATAATATTTATGTATATGGTTCTTGTATAATTTAATAACAATTATTTAACTATTATACAGGGTTTAACATACCCTCGACCAAGGAAAGGTACAAGGTAATGGGTTTTCATCTCACTTCTTATTCCAATAAGATTCATGCTATATAGCCACTATTTCCTTTTTTGTGGTGTATATACTACCCATGATTGTATTATTTGTGAAATATAATTTAATTTATGGGTATTTACGTCTTCATTGTATGATCCTTCTTTCATGGGGTGTATTTTTTGTAAGTTACCAAATCGATAAGGGAATTTCTAATTTTGATTTCCACTCATTGGGTTTAATGCAAGCTTCATTGATTATTTTACTCCAAGATTATGTGAGAAATCACTATTTATTTATTTATGTAGTAATTCACACTCCTCTTTGTGTGTATATAATTTTTATACACATAATCACTCCATTGATAAATTCTCAAGTCATTGATATGAAATTGATAAGGGTTATCTTAACACAATTTCCATTCATTAAGTTAAACATCCAAGACATTCGTGTTGTTTTTACAAGAATATGTGTGAATGTACTATGATTTATTTACACTGAATATCCAATCATATTGAGTGTATTTATATTTTTCACACATGATTATGTCATTTATTTATCCTTAACCTAAGGATACAGTCTTTATAAGGGATTTCGTCTCAATTTACATTCCATTGAGACTTCATTGTTGTTATGCGCAAATTTACTTTTATATGGTGTATATATTGTCATTTTAAATATTATATCCTGAATACCTTTATTATAATGATATTATAATGTTTTTATTAATGTTATTCCTCAATTATTTTTATTCAAGTGTCTCTCATTTGGTTAGGAACTCTTTAAATAAAATATCATTTTAAATATTTTTAAATATTTATTCTTCTGAATCTTTATCATTAAAGTCCATGTTTTAAAAATGGTTTTAAGGATTTATTTATATGGACATTAACAATTCGAAATTAAAATTCATTTCAAACATTTAAAAGTAGTATGGGACACTTTGATTCCAAAATATCTTTTAAACGACTTCTTTGGTAAATAGTGTGACTTTTAAATGTTTTCAAGAAAAAGGGGATATTTCTCTCAAATAGTTTTACTAGTTATTTTCATCTGTGTAAATATCCTTCATTGTATTTTATTATTTATTGAGGTTGATTTATTTTAATATAATCTTCTATATTGTATTTAATGAGTTATGTTTGACTGTGTATGTGCTATTTTTATACCATTCATGGTTTGTGGTTAAAATATTGACATTTCATATGCTAGTTTTAATATGAATGTTTAGATTATTTTTCAACCTTTTCATATGAAGAGTGCATTGGACTTAGTAAGTAATGGGATGATCCTTCTATAGCTCCTCAATGCATTAGTAGGTCTCATAAGACAAACTAGTGTCTTGGCACAAGTCCTTGACCAGATCTTATTTGTAGTCTTGGCATGAGGCCTTGACTATCTGCTAATGATGTCCGTCATTATGCATTCCATAATTATGAAATTAGATATTGATATTACATGTGATTAATCAATTAGTATAATATCCATGTTAATAAGTAAATGGAATTATTTGATTTATCTTTTCCATGATATGCTGATGTTTATGTTTAAAAGGATTGTGTTTGGTCTTATACATTGCCTTAAATGTTTATACTTATTTATGATAGTTTCTGCTATATTTTCATCCTTACTGAGCATTTGAGCTCACCCCTTTCTATGTTTTATTTTTTCCAAGATGCGAATAATTATATTATAACTGACCTGCAGGTATAGTATAAGGGATATGAATGTGTTCAAAGGTGACACAATGTTGTTGTTTTTCATTTCATAATGTAATTTAAAACTTATTTATGTATCTTGTACTTCCAAGGCTACTAAACTAATCGGTCTTTTGAGACATGATCTCTTGTTATCATTCCAATGTTATGTACTAATGCACCGACTCTGGGTAACTAGGTTCGGGGTATTACAGTTGGTATCAGATGAAGTTTAGTACAAACCTTGGAAACTAGATTTAGAAAAACTCTAATTAGAGAACATTACCCTAAGATAGACTTTGAGTATTTGTATATAAGAACATAAAAAAAAATTGGTAGTGTAAATATTATGTGGTTTTTCCAAGAAAATACATCCCTGTCTAGATACGAGCAGGTAGAGGCAGCTCTGGAACAGATGTACCTAGGAGTGAAAACTCCAATAAGGAGTTTCAGGCTTGACCCATGGTATTCTGGTACACGAAAATGGGACTTGTTTCACTCTTGGTTATGACACTCCTGGGGGATATTCTTAGAATAATTCACATTTTATTTACAAACCATTATGAAGGATTTATGAGTAAATATGCCAGCAAAGAAACATTTTTTATGATTATGATACTAGATGTGTGAAAATATTCAATTAATGTTGAGAATTTTTCTAGTTTTTAGATTATACAATATGATATGATCTAACCTAGTGTATTTATTCATTTATAAATAGTGCCCAGTAGAAGGCATGAGAACTCCAACAATACGCATGATCCAAAGAGTTAGAAGGATCATATCTTTCATGGTCTTAAGCCAGCATTTAGAAGAGAAATAGTTTACCACATATTCTCATCATATGAAGAAATGGTATCATGTATTAATAAGATAAGTAATTAATTATTGGAGTCCTATGTATTTTAAGGGAAACAATAGAAGAATATGATGGCAGGGAAAAATATGGATAAAGGGAAGAAGTGAAAGAAGGATTTTTCTACTTGTGATAACTGTGGAAATAATCACCGTGGTAAATGCCTGAAAAGAATAAAAGTTTGTTATAAGTGTGGAGAAAAGGATACCAAGTTCATGATTGTAAGGGTAAGAAAAAGGTTTCAAATGTATAATACTTTATCTGTAAGGAGTTGGGTCACTACGCGAATCAATGTCCCAATCATCAGAGTATACCCCAAATGATGTCATTGGATAATAATCAAGTTATGATACAACTGTAGATGAAGAGGAATGATTAGTGTTTTTATGATGTTATTAAAGAATTATGTCACTTGAGTGTTCAATCAATGATGTACTGGATATATAAATTAAGGAAATAAATAAGGATTTTACTGCAGTACTATTTCATTGAGGATTTGAGATTATATGGTACAAAGAAAAGTGACTCAGCAGTAATTTAAACTTTTTTGAAAAATACATGGTTGAAGGAAAGATAAACCTTAATATGGTCCTGATACTGTGGTAGTGATTTTGGAATAAGAGATGGTTGATTTGGATAAATTATATTGGATATTCTTGACTACCTTGGAACTGATTAATTGTTTGTTTATTCCATATTTGTTGGAGTATTCAAAAATTTTGGATATAAGGAATATATCTAGTATTCTATAAGGAATAAGGGAGCATGAATGTAATTAATAAGGTTTTATGGTAATTCAGGGTGTTACCATGTTTTAAGTGAATACATGATGAAGGTACTCACGTGTTATTATGTGGCAAAAAGATATCTTCATTTTGTTATGTTGACCTTCCTTATAAATTTTTGGACTATGAGTTTGGACACAATTATTTTGGATAAGTATAATGATTGGAATGGATTAAGATGGAAATTTGATACTATGGTTTATGGTTAAAACATTTCTTAAGATTTTTTTTGGATTTTCTATAAAAAGGAAAACCCGAAGTTCGGGCGACAACCCATCGCTCTCATCAAGGCTGCAAGACATGAACCCCCAACCGAAGGGAGAAAAGGGTGCATCACCTACCACTGGCCTATGTAATGTCTTGGTTTGAATAATGTAGTTTTTTTAAATGGTATGACAGATGAGTTATAAATTCATTCTTTTTTGAAACCCTATACAATTAGGTTTAATTGAATATTTTTGAATTCTATTATCTTTTGGAGAGAAAGATGAGTTTTTGGTAGAAATTAGTTAATGTATGGAACTATACTTGTCAAGTATTCTTTTTCTTATTCTATGAAGAAATTAATTCTTAAACATTAGGGAAATGATCTCAAAACCAAAAATGTGTTATCTTAATACCTTAGGTTTTGTTAAATCGATGATATTTTTATGGCTTTGAGGCCCTAACTTTTCCATTTGTTATTCAGTTTTTTGTGATTGATGTCCTTAATCACTCCCTATAAATATTTATGTTTTTTCTCCAATTATGTGTCTATAATTTCCACCAATGTTTTCATATTTGAAACCCTAATTTGGTGGTGACCTTTTCATTTCCCTTTCCCTCTTATTAAGACTAAATTTTAGTAACCTTATTTCCAATATGGGTTATCCACAAAGGTATTTTCTATTTTCATTCTTTTATTTTCGAAGAACAATTTTAAATTGTGAAGATGTAATTTATTGAAGGAGGGTAGAATGTAACACCCCATGATTTCATAGTACGTTATCTCTTTAAAGTAATTCAATAGCTTTCCCTACACACAACAATGAGTCCAAGAGCATCATGACCTATCAAACTAGCCATTTAAAAAGAGGTTATGAATAGTATAAACCACATTTTGAATTATATATATATCCTATATAATTTTAAAATTCATATTTTGTGTTTCTTAGACATAATATAAGGACAAATTCAATTTTTCAAATAAAAGAAGTGTCTTTAAAAAAATGAAATTTTACGATCTTTTAATGGAAAACCCTTTTTAAATCCAATATTTGAAACTTTTATAAATTTAATTTAAAAAATAATAAAATTCTTCTTTAGAAACAGGACATAAAAATTTAGTTTGGTTAAATTTTCGGTACTTTTTTGATGATGTTTATATTTTGATGAATAATGAAAAATACTAAATTTTAATTGAAAACAACTTTTTTAATAAAAATAATTTAGAGTGTTAAATTATACATTTGAGTGGTTTTAAAGTATCATTAGATTATATTTTTATCATTTAATATAATTTAGTTCATTGGAAGTAATTTTACATTTAAATTGGATATAAACACATATCAATCTTTTGATAGTTTTTACTTCTCAAAAATTGCTTTCTGGTTTTGACAAAGAGAATTAATTTTAGATTAATTAATGAAACTTCTATGTTTTGAATTTGGTAAAATAGAAATAATTTTTTAATTTAAAATATCAAAATTATCTTTGGGTTAATTTTCTGTATTTTTATGAAAACTTTCAATTTTTGATGAATTGTGAAAAACACTGCATTATTGCTTAAAACTGACTTTTTATTTAAATAATTACTTATTTTATTTAAATTTATTTTAAGTAAAAATATATAAATAATACATATATTAGTTCAATTTAATTCATTGGATTCATTTTACAATAAGATTATATGTATAAAATTTTATTGAACTTCTAAACGTCTTTTACCCACCTTCTAGGCATGTTAGAAAATTTGCATAAAACGTAATGTTACCACTTCTGTAAATTTAATTTCAAAAATACAAGAGACAATTTTGACATTTTTAAGTAAAATTTGGTTCAATAGGATGAAAATAATTTTTGGTTAATAGTAACTTTTGGATTTTATTTACCAGAGTTAAAAGTAAATAGGGTAATTAAAGGTAAAAATGGTATTATAATTATGCTAACACTTCTCCAAATTCTATTTGATAAGTTTATTTCAACCAAAATCAACCCTAGTAATGAAATATGATCTCCTTTGATCCACTTATATTAGATTAGGACATTTATTATAATTTTGTTTAAAGAATAGTTATAAGTGTTAAATTCAAATTTTAATAACAAAAACATTTTTAATATAGGGTTATACATAAGATAAATTCGACTATAAATATTCATTAGAAATATAAAACTATTTCATAAATAATGGTATTTTATTTAATTTTTATACATTAAATAATTAAATTTACTTATGACACAATGATGATGCAGTAATTTCCTTATTTATTAAAGATTAAAATAATTGATATTATAAATATCCAAATAAATGTAAATTAATAATTTTGATGCATTATAATAATTTTATAGGTAAATATGACATGTTATAATTTATTTAATTTATTTTTTTCAAAGTAATAAAGTTTGGTTTACTTTCAAAAAAACCAAATACTAAATAGTGTCAAAATTGACATAAATGAGTATTTAAAACAAATTCTATATTATTAAATTATATAATATTTCTAAAAAAATAAGGTTCGTCCAAAGGACTCATATAATGATATATATTTCTTTAATGAACCACTTGGGTTTCTCTTTGCATTTTATAGTAAGTTTATTAACCATTTATTATAATAATACAAGAATACATCGTAAAAGTTAAACTATTTAACTAAGAGTTAAATCTAAATGATAATGATAATATGGTGACATAACCTATCTAAAACCTATTGGTTGAAAGTTTTTCAATAAATTCCCACCTTTTTCTCTAAATAAATCCTTTTGGATCCATTATAAATCGAATATGATTGTATAATAAAATAATATTTCAAGCTTTTTCTAAAGTGACCCTCACCTCTCTTATAAAATGGTACCTCCCCTTCTCTCAAAATCACACATCCAAAGCCATTTGGATTGGACAAAACCTACTCAAATATCTTCCCAAATACCCTCACTTAAAATTATAGGCCTTCCTTTGATCAGAAATCCAACCTAAGGATCCCTTTTGGTCAAATAAAAAGAAAGCACCCGAAGTAGAGGTAATAATTCCATCACCTCTTTCAAAGTTCTTTTCTTCTTCCACTTCCTCTTTCATTGTTGTTTCATACCAAAATAATGAATCCAGTACCTTATACAAAATTTTATGTTATTATAAGTATGGTATAACCATATTAATTATTATATTCATCCTTTGAATGAAAAAGTCACTATATGTGCGTACGTATGACTTACCGTCTTCATGTCATGGTGTAGTTTGTTATTCAACACTTCATTATTTGATGGGTATAATAATGAGTATAATTTATGTAAATAATAAAGGTAATATGTTAATTATTCTTTATATATGATATACAATCCAATTACATATGATTTCATCATCAATAGAATGACATTGTCGCTCGTGTGTACGTATGGATTACCGTCACCATGAGCACGATGAGATTCATTCCCCATCATAACCATTCAAGAATAGATTTCATTTTATGATTAAAAAATAATTTTGAAGAAATTAATATCATTCTATATATAAACCAAATACATCCTATCCATAACAAACCTGACTTACGTTAAAAATCATATAAAGGAAAACAAATCGGTTAACACCCGAAACAATGATACTAATGAAATATCATTAACAAAGCAATATTATAAGATCATATATAATATCATTTTTATGTATATGGTTCTTGTATAATTTTATAACAATGATTTAACTATTATACATTAGGTTAACGTACCCTCGGCTAAGGAAAAGTACAAGTTAAGGGGTTTTCATCTCACTTCTTATTCCCGTGAGATTCATGCTATATTCCCACTATTTCCTTTTGTATGGTGTATGTACTACCCATGATTGTATTATTTGTGTAATATAATTTAATTTATGGGTATTTATATCTTAATTTTATGATCCTTCTTTCATGGGGTGTATGTTTTGTAAGTCACCAAATCGATAAGGGAATTTCTAATTTCGATTTCCACTCATTATGTTTGACGCAAACTTCATGGATTATTTTATTTCAAGATTATGTGTGAAATCACTATTTATTTATTTATGAAGTAATTTCTAATTCCTTTTGTGTGGATATACTTTTGATACACATAATCACTCTATTGATAAATTCCTAGGTCATTGATGTGAAATTGATAAGGGTATTCATAACTCAATTTCCATTCATTGAGTTAAACATCCAAGTCATTGGTGTTTTTTTACAAGAATATGTGTGAATGTCCTATGATTGATTTACAATAAATATTCAATAATATTTGGTGTATTTATAATTTTCACACGTAATTATTTCATTGAATTATCCTTAACCTAAAGATACGGTCTTTATAAGGGATTTCGTCTCAATTTACATTCCATTGAGACTTCTTTGTTGTTATGCGCCAATTCACTTTTATCTGGTGTATATATTATCCTTTGACATATTATATCATGAATAACTTTATTATCATGATATTATAATGTTTGGATTAATTTTATTCCTCAATTATATTTATTCAAGAATCTCTCATTTGGTTAGGAACTCTTTAACTAAAATATAATTTTAAATGTTTTTAAATATTTATTATTCTAAATATTTCTCATTAATTTCCATATTTTAAAAATGGTTTTAAGGATTTATTTATATGTACATGAATATTTTTAAATTAAAATTCTTTTAGAACATTTCAAAGTGGTATGGTACACTTTTATTCAAAAATATCTTTTAAATGACTTCTTTGATAAATAGTGAGACTTTTAAATGATTTCAAGAAAAGGGGGGTATTTCTCTCAAATAGTTTTACTGATTATTTTCATATATTTAAATATCCTTGATTATATTTTATTATGTATTTAGGTTGATTTATTGTAGTACAATATTCCATATTTTATTGAATGAGTTATGTTTGACTGTGGATGTGCTATTTTTATATCATTCACGGTTTGTGGTTAAAATATTGACATTTCGTATGCTAGTTTTAATACAAATGTTTAGATTAGATTTAAACCTTTTCATATAAGGAATGAATTAGACTTAGTAAGTTATGGGTGGAGCCCGCTATAGCTCCTTGATTCATCAGTAGGTCTCGTGAGACAAATTAGTGTCTTATCACAAGTCCTTGACAAACTCTTATTTTTAGTCTTGTCACAAAGCCTTGACTATGTGGTTATGATGTCTAGAATTATGCATTCCATCATTGTGAAATTATCTATTGATATTACATGTTATTATTTGACTAGTAGAATATCCATGTGAATAAGTAAATGGAATTATTTGATTTATCTTTTCCATCTTATGCTGAATTTTATGTTTAAAAGGCTTGTGTTTTAGTCTTATACATTGCCTTAAATTTTTATGATTATTTATGATAGTTTCCACTAAATTGTCATCCTTATTGAGCATCTGATATCACCCCTTTCTATGTTTTATTTTTTCTAGGATGCAAAGAAGTATATTATGACTAACCTGCAGAGATAGTCTAAGGGATAAGAATGTGTTCAATGGAGACATAATGTTGTTGTTTTTCATTTCATAATGTAATGTAAAACTTAAGTATGTATCTAGTACTTCCAAGGCTACTAAACTAATCTATCTTTCAAAAATTTATCTCTTGTGGTCATGTCAATGTTATGTAATAATGCACCAACTCTGGGTAACTAGGGTTGGGGAATTAAACTTATAATTTATCATATACAATGATTCATGAAACCATATCCAGAAATTACTTTAAATATATTCCAAAATACTTTTTGGAAAGTAATCGTTAACTTCACCTTATATGGAATCATGTGCAATACCTTGTGAATACCCCATCCAAAACACATTTGGATAATCTCTAAATCATTTTTATAGTATCTCTCTGAGTCCCACTAAATTCCTATTTAGTCATTCAAAAAGTGTATCCCCATGGGAATTTTTATAATTGACAACAAATTTTAATCCCAAATCCATAAATTTATTAGCAAATTGTTTCCATAAGAAAATCATCAATGTTACTCAAGTTATAAATGGGTCTAGAATGATCTCCAACAAACAGATGTATCTCTATAGCTATGTCCACCAGCTACATCATATGAAAGCATGCATTATCATATTAACCCTTTATTTAAAACATTGATTTAACATGGGACATAGATTACGTTAATCCCTTATATCCATCTCATAAAATCTCAATTATTTGAGAATAGACTAACTAGATCTATGAATGTGTCATATGTTATTAACTTTTATAGACGATCACATCATATGCCCCTCATTTGAATGGATAATCACATAATATATACTATCTAGGTATGGTTTTATACTATCATAGTTTATCTCTACTAAGGGAAAACATGTCATACTTTTCATATAAGAGAAAAAATCTAGTCTTTGTTAATCTCCAATGGATGGCATGATCGGAATTACACAGGACCACTCTTAATTAGCTAAGCCTCAATGATTGCATAATAAATGCATCAAATTATGAAGGTTATTATTCTATTTATATCACTAAAGTATTAGGGACTCTAAGTATGATCCATACACCTATATTATACCAAATATATAGTGTATAACACTTCATATGGCATGCTTTTTGGATCATCCAATGCACAAAACTCATTTTTTTCCTCATGAGATTATTATGTATCACGATGCTAGAATCTTACTCACATTGACTGTGTCATTTCATCATAACCTATAATACTCCATGATGAACATTTTTTATAGATAAATAATTTTTTTTTCTTTGAGAGGTCAGTTATCATTTCATTTCATGATATGTATATCAATATACACATATATTCATCCAATGTGAATCAATGATAAAGTTGATATTACTTTTTGTATATTATGATAAAGTTTATATTCTTAAAATACATTTAGAATACTTATTAACCCATATAAAGGTTTCTTTATAACATATTACATAAAATAGATATCCATATTATCTATATTTTTCTGCACTTTAAGGGTTTTTATTAAACTCATTACATCTCTGTAATTCCTTCCACATCTCTATGTGAACGATTAATAAAATATTTACACTAAACTCTTTAGTGAGTAACATCTATTAAAAAATAAATTTTTATTAATGGTGATACTTAGTAATAATATTCCTAATATTTAACTCCTTGGACATATTAATTCTCCCTAACATTATAACATACATTTTTATGATATTAATGGTTTTTGTTACCCACTTAAAACTATTTCTAAGTTCATAATCATCATTCTTGGAACACTTTATTTCTAAAAAATCCTTAAAATATAATGTTAATATTTAAATTATATAACAAACTTCATCAGGATATAAATATTCTTTCACATTATATTTTAACTAAAATAATCTTTTATTTTTTTACTTTGAACTTATCTAAGCTTAAATATACTCCTACTAGCCTCTTCAGATATATTATTTTCATAATACCATGATAATATTTGAAAAATCCCTTGTGTTTATGAAATAACTCATATTTATGTCAATGATAAATTTAGAAAATAAACTGTTATATCCATATCATATATGTAATTATATGTGTTTTGAGAATTTTCATGAAAATGCAATAATTATTTAAAATATGTCATTTATGGTGGTGAAATTTCAATTACTAATATTTTAATATGCATCAGGAAAAACTCTTTTATCCTAGATAAAACATTTTTATAATTATATTCTTCTCAAAACATGTTATAGAATTTTTTTTATCATAAACTATGGGTATATAATCCATTATCTTTTATTTTTTATAACAACACTTTGTTAATATATAACTCCTCTTATAAAATAAGATAAATGGGATAATTATACACATCCTTTATTTAGATATGTTAGATCTTGATGGGTTTATTTATATTCAAATCTTTGATGTAAAAACTCCTTTATTCCCCACTTGAATGAAAACTAAAAGATCTATCAATTCTTACATTGATATTTTAACTCTTATATTTTTAAAAAAATTTGTAAATTATATACTTACTATCATATACCATTCAAAATAGAATAATTAATTTCTATGAAACTAATACCTAACATGGATTTTCTGTGAAATTTCCTAAAATATTTATAGTATTCTAGATAATTCCATCATATGTGATAATTAATCCTCCTTCCTGGTTACCCTAGGTTTCAAATGTTCTTTGAATAACTAATCAAAGAAACATTGATGGGCATTCAAACTAAATTTTCTTTTTTTAATTTAAAATTTTACTCGCTTTTACTATCAATATTGTACAATAAACTACATATAATATACCAAATTAATATATCCCTAACACTTTCATAATATCAAGTAAAATTTTTTATAAACTCATTCACATGTCAAAACATTTCCATTGAGGGAAGCATAATTAATTCCTCAACTATAACAAGCCTTATAAGAAACCTTCAGTCTCACCAATTCATTAATATACTCAGTTATATTGACTATATGATAAAACACTAAGATTACTTTGTTCATATTGTATTTAATGAATTTGAAACCTTAATTGAATCATTCTATGTTTCCATAAGCATATAGATTTACCTGTTGAATATATTTAATGGTTGGTGACTTAAGATTTGGTTTGATCTAACGCATATAATTTCTATTACTTAAAAAAATTCTTAAGTTACTATTCTATTGAGTTTTTTACATTATTTTTCCCATTTATATAGGACTGATTTCAAAGTTATGTTTTATGATGATGATTCTATTCATATAAAACTAAATCATTTATCATATGATTGTTATGTTTTACATTTATTTAATAAATATTTTTATTAAATGTGATCCCACTTAATTGATGACCCATTTTGTAACAACCCGAGATTTTATGAGAATTATTCTTTTTAATTTCTTTGATGTCTTTTTTTGTACGCTACACCAAGATTATCTTGCGCTATATGCAACACAGTATTAGCTTGCAGTATATGCAACACTATTCTTGGATCGTGTTACACACAATTTCAAGTTCGTTTTATAGTAGTTATTCTACTTAACATTGAGTGTATATATATATATATATACATATTTAATGTATAAATGAAATATTGTTGGATTCTATTATACGCAACAACAAAAGAGTCTTGCACTACATGCAACCCTAACTTATCTTACATTACACGTAATCACGACCTTTCACAATAGCGTGTGTTGTACGCAATACCCAGTTTCACTAAACAACGATATGTTATTAAAATATTATACAAACTAGTCGTTATGAATTGTAATACCCAATTTTTGAAATTTTATAAATTTTATCTTTCAAAATGAACTTCATTTTTGGATTCAGATTATCGAAATTATCCTAGGGTGAATTTTTGGTATTTTTCTGAAAACTTTTAATTTTTAAAGAATAGTGAAAACATTGGGTTACTATTTAAAAACCAAATTTTTTATTTAAATAATTATTTATTTTATTTAAATTTATTTTAGGTAAAAATTGATACATAATACCTATATAAGTTCAATGTAATTCATTGAATTCATTTTATAGTAATTTTAGATATATAAAAATTTTATTGAACTTTTCACCGTCTCTTACCCACCTCCTAGGAGAATTTGAAAATTTACATAAAATTTAATTTTACCACTTCTGTGAGTGGAATTTCAAAAATCATAGAGACACAGTTAATATCAAGGAGTAAAATGTGGTTCAATAAGATAAAAAATAATTTTTGGTGAATAGTAACTTTTTGCTTTTATTTACCACGGTTAAAAGTAAATAGGGTAATTAAGGGTAAAAATGATATTATTATTACCATAAAACGTGTCCTAATTCTATTGGATAAGTGTAATTCGACAAAAAAAAACCTTAGAAATAAAATATTACCCTTTAGATCCACTTGGATTAGATTAGGACATTTATTATTATTTTATTTAAAGAAGAGTTAAAATGGTTAAAATCAAAGTTTAATAACTAAACCATATTTAATATAGAGTTATACATAAGATAAATTAGACTATAAATATTAATTATAAAGATAAATATATTTACTACCTAATGGTATTTTATTTATAATTTTTAGACATTAAATAATTTAATTTATTTATGACACAATGGTGATGCAGTAATTACCTAAATAATGAAATATTAAAGTAATTAATATTATAAATACCCAAATAAAGGTAATTTGAGACTTTTTATGAATTACACTAATTTTATAGAATACTATGACATTATAGTATTGATTTAATTAACTTTTTTAGAACTAATCATTCTGTTATGATTTTTACAAAAATCAATTACCAAATAGTGTCAAAATTGACATAAAATAGTTTTTAAAAACAATACTATATTATTAATTGTTATTATATTCCTAAAAATATAAGGTTCGTTCAAATGACTTATATAAGGTTATATATATTAATAATTAACCACTTGGGGTTCTTTGGTCTTGTTATAGAAAGTTTATTAACCATATAGTGTAAGAAAACAAGAAGACATGGTAAAAGTTAAATTATTTAACTTAGAGTTAAATCTAAATGATAAGGTTAAAATAGTAACCTAAAATTGTCTAAAAACTATTGTTTGAGATTATTTTGACCCATACCCACTTTATCTTCAAAATAAATCAATTTGGAGCTATTATAAACCGAATATGGCTTTATTATAAAATAATATTTTATGTTTTTCCTAAAGTGCCCCTCTCCTCCCTTATAAAAAGGGCACCCCTTCCCTCTTCTCTTCACACCCTTTTTATCCTTTAAGCTCGTCCAAAACCTGACCATTTCCCTTATAATCTTCCTTATAAACATTATAGAGGTTTTGGTCTCCTAAAAATACCAACTCTAGTGCCTTAAGAGGAGGTTAAGAAGAGGCGCATCAAAGAAAAGGTAATATCCTTTACCGATTCTTTCCAATTTATTTCTTCTTCTACTTATTCTTCTTTATTTATTTCATCAGAAATTAATAACATAAGTATCACTCATATACTGATATGTTATTATAAATATGAAACAACCCAATTTCATCTTCTATCCATCCTACGGAAACGAAATCATCGCACGCGCGTACGTACGGAATACCATCTCCACGCCGTGGTGTAATCTATTTTCCATCACCACCTTACTTGGATGGTTATAATGGTGTAAATAAATAACTATATATGATTATTGTAAATTGATATTGATTCTTAAATATTATGTATACACTTCAATACAATTCTAGGATCATGGGAATGATATCATCGCTCGTGCGTACGTACAGACTACCGTCTCCACGAACGCGATGAGATTCATTTTCCATGATTAACCATTCAAGTATGATTATAAAGTATATATAATAAATAATCATGAAATATATTAAATAATAATGATACTGGATTTATGTACATATATGTTTCATTTAATTAATTACATTTAATTCAATAAGGAAATGAAAACAGCGTTCATGTGTGCGTACGGCCTACCGTCTCCATGAACGGTGTATTTCATTTCATTTATATATCTATTATATATATATATATATATATACTGAATATATATATGATATATAAATCATGATTTACATTCTGGAAGTTAGTAAATCGAGATATAAGTAATAATAATATCAAGAACAAGAAGTCCAAACACGTACGATAAATAAAACGATTTTACCCAAAACGCTGCTTTAACATAGAACTTACAAAAGAACGGGTAATATAAAGTCATAAGTGAACCATATATGATATAATAACAATGAATATGATTCTTTAATAAGTCAATGAAATTATTTAAATCATTATACAGGAGTTTTAGATACATACGAAGCATATCGGACCTAAGGTAAGGGATAATTTTGCAATCCCAATTGTTTTCTATCCAAGATTGCTTATATGTAAGTATTTACTAGTGTTACATTTATAATCCGTGTACAAGTTTTATAAAAATGTTTTCATGTAGGTTTAAAGTACTTTTTACCCATTTTTGACTTTTACTACATGGTATGAAAGGAATCTTTTTTCGTTTTTAGTACGAGGTACTTTTTGACTTTTCTGGAAAAAGTACGAGAAGAATATTTTTTTAACTTATACGGCATGAACGGATTTTTACGGTTTCATAACACCTTATTTTCATGAAGCTTACTCTACAATATTTCATAAATATTTTCAAAAAAATCCTTTTCTTTTAAAATTGAATGGTATTTTGTGAAAAGAAAATGATTTTCAAGAAGAAAGGATATTTTGCTCAAGAATTCATTTAAAGTGCTTTATCAAAACCATTTTCCATCTAAGATGACATTATTTCATATGTGAATGTTTCAAGTATAATGTATCTATGATTTATATGGTTTTACTTTTCTTATGATGAAATTATATCCATTTTTTTATATGGATTATGTTATGATGGAATGATGTTTATGAAACCCAATTTATTCTTTGGGTTATGATGAATGATTTATGATTATTTTGTGGCACATGTAAGAATTATTTCAATATGAGATGGGTGGGACCTATATCTCCCTCCAATGCATTGGGTAAAGATTTATATCTCATGAGATATACATGGCTGAAATGGTAAGTTAATCTGGTTTAGTGATACGGGACTGGAACGAGGAGTGAACTTGATTCAGAAAGGGACTTTTTCCACTAAGATGGTCTTGGCAGCAATGCCTTGGATTCTATAGAAATCATATCATGTGATTAATGGTTTTCCACAATTAAATGTTTTTGTCCCATGCTATTTTATCATGATTGATGTTCCATTATGATATATTCCTTACGTACTTCCAAGATTTATGTCTTTGCTCAAGATTTGGATGTTTAGATTTTATGTTCAAGTTTTTGCATTCAAATGTTTATGGATTGTTTTATGTTCTCTATGTTTACCCTTGCTGAGAATTTGAGATCACCCTTTATATGTTTTCTTCTCCCCAGGATATAAAGAAAAGTTTTAGGTAAGAAAACAAAATGGGAAGATCTTTATGGGAGATGTTGAAAATATTTCCCCATGATTAGAAGATTATGTTCTGAGTTTCCAAAGACACTAAACTATTACGTTCCTTGTGTGTATGTTTTTGTTATGTATTAAGTATTCTGAAAAAAGTAATGTAATGTCCATGTAATTAAATCTTTGGGTCTCTATAGTTGGTATCAGAGGAAAGGTTTAGTCAACCTTTGGAAACTAGGATGCGAGAACTTTAGTGAGATCCCTAGAGATATTTCTAAGTTATGTATAGGGATGTCCCTAATGTTAAGTGTAAGTATAGGTTATAGTCATATAATTACGGTAACAATATTAGAATTAACCCTAAGATTTTATATATTGAAGGTACTCCCCCTTTATTATGTTGTTTTCCCTAGCATGATTTTTGTCTCTCACACTATTATTTTTGGGTTTTAGACAATGGCTGGAACCTGAAGGAACCGTGTTGATCAATGTAATGGACAATGCAATGATTGTCCTCCTGAACAAACCAATGTTATGGGAGATGGAGTGAAAAATCTTATTGTTATACCTACACAAGCTATGAATCATTATGGACTTCCAAATGAGCCGAGAAGGGAACAATATTCTATTGAGTCCTTCATGAGGTAACGTCCACCTTCTCTCAGTGGGTCTTCTGATCCACTTGTTGCTGAACAATGGATCAGTACCATTGAAAAGATATTTTCCACACTTTGTTGTTCGGAACATGAAAAAGTCATTATGGCTATCTACCATTTAGAAGGTGAAGTAGATCAATGGTGGACTCTAATTAAGAATACGAGGCCCCGAGATGAAATTGAATCCATAGAATGGGATGAGTTCAAGAACTTATTTTTTAATAATTACTTCCCTCGTATTCTTCGAACAAAGATGGAAAAGGATTTCCTTGAGCTTAAGCAAAAGGATGATGAATCTTTTGGTATATACGAAGAGAATTTTACCAGGCTTGCAAGGTATACATCTGGATTTATCATCCAACCTAAAAGTAAAGTTGATCGATTCTTCAGTGGATTAAAACCAAGTCTTCAAAGGGCATTAGCTATAAGAGACTTCAGTAGCTATGAAGAAATTGTGCATTGTGAAATCAAGGTAGAAATGGAAGTTGGTGTTACATATCCATCTCATGGTTTTGACAAAAAATGAAAGATGGAGTTCAAGGAGAAATCTCATAATAATGGTGCAAAGAAGATGAATGTTTCTTTCTGCTCAAAGTGTATAAAGAAGCATGGTGGAGATTGTCTTAAAGGGACTATAAAATGTTTTAAGTGTGGAAAATAAGGTCATCGAGCAGCTGAGTGTCGAAGTAATGGAAAAAGGGTTGCTAATGATGTGAATAAAGAAAATACTGTAGATATCACACCACCAACACTTCAATGCTTCAAGTGCAATGAAATGGGGCATTATGCTAATCAATTCCCTAATCCAAGGGTTAATGATGATCAACGTGAGCAACCACTTAAGGCAAAGGATAAAGGTAAGTCACATGTGATCACTATTTGTGATGTTGATTATGACAATGATGGTGTGTAATGATTAAGTGTTTATGTAATGGGATTTTAAAATAGTATCATGGAATCTCATTTATAGTATCGTGGAATTTTGGAATATCTATGTATTGGTTTTCAATAATTATATGGTTCCAGTAACCATGAAAAGTGATTGAAATATTTTTGGAAAGAAGATGATATGTGCATAATGAATGGATAAAGAAAAAATTAAATAAGCTCATGACTGGTATAAGGACAAAGTTATATCATGGTTTGAGTATATAGAAATTTTGGGATTTTGGTATGTGAAAAGAGTTAACTTTTGATAGAATTCATGTTTTCACTAAGGTTCTATGGTATTTTATGTTTCAAGAGAATACATGATTAAGGTATTCACATTTTTGGAATGTGACCAACAAGATATATCTTATGATATATGGGGGACAAATGAAGGAATTCACATGCTCGGTAGATGAAATTTCTAGTAATCGGACAGAAGTATGTTTGATAAACCTAAAGGTTGGAATGGACATCATATAGTATTGTTTAAGGATATAACTTTTTATTTATGAAATGTTATGATATTATAGTTTTAGAAAAAGGACAACCTATAGAACGGGCGACAACCCGTCGCGTCGGACAAGGCTTTGGGAATTGAACCCACAACCGAAGTGTGACAGGCCTTTATCGCCTACCACTAGCCTACAGGAAGTCCCTAGTTAGTAGAAACTAGTTTTATTTTATTAAGCTCTATGATAGATGAAGTATAAGTCCATTTTTTGGAACCATATACGATTAATCTCACCATAAGATGGACTTATAACTTTTTCTAACCTTTTGTTTGAGACAGATGGAATGACCCATCATTCTATCACATGATCTACTAACACTTCAAGAATGAAAAATTCAACTTCATTTCTTTAAGAGATGAAGTGGAAATTGTACAAGGCACGAACAACGGTGAGATTGTACCGAAATAAAGTAAGTATTTCTTCTAATTCTTCAACTTTAAGGAAATAATCTTGAAAACCAAAAATGTTGTCGTAGTGTCCTCATATACGATGAATCAGATGGTACCTTAGATCATCACAAATTTATGGCTTTGTGATTGTTGGCTTTTTCATATCCATGTTCTCTACCACTCTCCATCGGAACTTGATGGTTAGATTTCTCTTCCATATCCATATTTTCATCTATGTTCTCCTATGTGGAAACCCAGTGATTAGTTAATTTGGGTAACCATTACATTTCATAATTTTGTTTTTAAAGTTAAGTTTTGGTATTCCATTTTACGATGTGGGTTTCAATTAAAGAAACTTTCAAGTAGAAAACCATTTATAACCCTAATGAATTTCGAGGGTGAAATTCATTTTAAGGGGGGTAGAATGTAACAACCTGATATTTTATGAGAATTATTCTTTTTAATTTCTTTGAGGTCTTTTGTTGTACGCTACACCAAGATTATCTTACACTATACGCAATACCATATTAGCTTGCAGTATACGCAACACTATTCTTGGATCGTGTTACACACAATTTCATGTTCGTTTGATAGTAGTTATTCTACGCAACATTAAGTGTATATATATATATACATATTCAATGTATAAATGAAATATTGTTGGATTCTATTATACGCAACAATAAAAGAGTATTTCACTATACGCAAACCTGACTTGGATTACATTACACGCAATCGCGACCTTTCACGATAGCGTGTGTTGTATGCAATACCGAGTTTCACTAAACAATGATATGTTATTAAAATATTATACAAACTAACCATTATGAATAGTAATACCCAATTTTTGAAATTTTATAAATTTTATATTTCAAAATTAACTTCATTTTTGGATTCAGAATATCGAAATTATCCTAGGGTGAATTTTTGGTATTTTTCTGGAAACTTTCAATTTTTGATGAATAGTAAAAACATTGGGTTACTATTTAAAAACCAAATTTTTTATTTAAATAATTATTAATTTTATTTAAATTTATTTTAGGTAGAAATTGATACATAATACCTATATAAGTTCAATGTAATTCATTGAAGTTGTTTTATAATAATTTTAGATATATAAAAAATTTATTGAACTTTTCACCGTCTTTTACCCACCTCCTAGGAGAATTTGAAAATTTACATAAAAATTAATTTTACCGCTTCTGTGAGTGGAATTTCTAAAATTCTAGAGACACAGTTAGTATCAAAGAGTAAAATGTGGTTCAATAAGATTAAAAAAAATTTGTGAATAGTAACTTTTTACATTTATTTACCACGGTTAAAAGTAAATCGGGTAATTAAGGGTAAAAATGATATTATTATTACCCTAACACATGTCCTAATTCTATTGGATAAGTTTAATTCGACCATAAACAACCTTAGAAATAAAATATTACCCTTTAGGTCTACTTGGATTTGATTAGGACATTTATTATTATTTTATTTAAAGAAGAGTTAAAATGGTTAAAATCAAAGATTAATAACTAAAACATTTTTAATATAGGATTATACATAAGATAAATTTGACTATAAATATTCATTATAAAGATAAAAAGATTTAATACATAATGGTATTTTATTTATAATTTTTATACATTAAATAATTTAATTTATTTATGACACAATGGTGATGGAGTAATTACCTAAATAATGAAATATTAAAGTAATTGATATTATAAATACCCAAATAAATTTAATTTTAGACTTTTTATGAATTAAACTAATTTTATAGGATAATATGACATTATAGTATTAATTTAATTAACTTTTTTCGAACTAATAATTCTGTTATTATTTTCAAAAAAATCAATTACCAAATATTGTCAAAATTGACATAAAATAGTTTTTAAAACAAATATTATATTATTAATTGTTATTATATTCCTAAAGATATAAGGTTCGTCCAAATGACTTAGATAAGGTTATATATATTAATAATGAACCAATTGGGGTTTTTTTGCCTTGTTATAGTAAGTTTATTAACCATATAGTGTAAGAAAACAAGAAGATACGGTAAAATTTAAATTATTTAACTTAGAGTAAAATCTAAATGATAAGGTTAAAATAGTAGCATAAACTTTTATAAAACCTATTGTTTGAGATTATTTATACCCATACCCACTTTATCTTCTAAATAAATCAATTTGGAGCTATTATAAACCGAATATGGCTTTATTATAAAATAATATTTTATGTTTTTCCTAAAGTGCCCCTCTCCTCCCTTATAAAAAGGGCACCCCTTCCCTCTTCTCTTCACACCCTTTTGAGTCTTGAAGCTCGGCAAAACCCTGAAAATTTACCTTCTTATCTTCCCTATAAACATTATAAAGGTTTTGGTCTCCTCAAAAGACCAACCCTAGTGCCTTAAGAGCGGTTAAGAAGTGGTGCGTACAAGAAGAGGTAATATCCTTTACCGATTCTTTCCAATTTAATTCTTCTTCTACTTCTTCTTCTTTATTTTTTTCATCATAAATTAATAACATCAGTATCACTCATATAATGATATGTTATTATAAATATGAAACAACCCAATTTCATCTTCTATCCATCCTACGGAAACGAAATCACCGCGCGTGCGTATGTACGGAATACCGTCTCCACGCTGTGGTGTAATCTGTTTTCCATTACCACCTTACTTGGATGGGTATAATGGTGTAAATAAATAACTATATATGATTATTGTAAAGTTATATTTATTCTGAAATATTATACATGCACTTGAATACAATTCCAGGATCATGGGAATGATATCATCGCTCGTGCGTATGTACGGACTACCGTCTCCACGAACGCGATGAGATTCATTTTCCATGATTAACCATTCAAGTATGATTATAAAGTATATATAATAAATAATCATGAAATATATTACATAATAATTATACTGGATTTATTTACATATATGTTTCATTTACTTAATTACATTTAATTCAATAAGGAAATGAAAACAGCGTTCATGCGTACGTACGGCCTACCGTCTCCATGAATGGTGTATTTCATTTCATTTATATCTCTATTATATATATATATACTGAATATATATATGATATATAAATCATGTTTTACATTCTGGAAGTTAGTAAATCAAGATATAAGTAATAATAATATCAAGAACAAGAATTCCAAACACGTACGATAAATAAAACGATTTTACCCAAAATGTTACTTTAACATAGATCTTACAAAAGATTGGGTAATATAAAGTCATAAGTGAACCATATATGATATCATAATAATGAATATGATTCTTTAATAAGTCAATGACATTATTTAAATCATTATACAGGAGGTTCGGATACGTACGAAGCATATCGGACCTAAGGTAAGGGATAATTTTGCAATCTCAATTGTTTTCTATCCGAGATTGCTTATACGTAAGTATTTACTAGGGTTAAATTTATCATCCATGTCCAAGTTTTATAAAAAAAATCATGTATGTTTAAAGTCATTTTTACCCATTTTTGACTTTTACTATATGGTATGAAAGGAATATTTTGTCATTTTTAGTACGAGGTACTTTTTGACTTTTCCAGCAAAAGTAAGAGAAGAATGTTTTTTTAACTTATACGGCATTAACATATTTTTACAGTTTCATAACGCCTTATTTTTTATGAAGCTTAATCTACAAGATTTCATAACTATTTTCAACAAAATCCTTTTCTTTTAAAATTTAATGGCATTTTGTGAAAATAAAATGATTTTCAAGAAGAAATGATATTTTCCTCAAGAATTCATTTCAAGTGCTTTATCAAAACCATTTTCCATCTAAGATGACATTATTTCATATGTGTATGTTTCAATTATAATGTATCTATGATTTATATGGTTTCACTTTTCTTATGATGAAATGATATCCATTTGTTTTATATAAATTATGTTATGATGGAATGATGTTTATGAAACCCAATTTATTCTTTGGGTTATGATGAATGATTTATGATTATTTTGTGGCACATGTAAGAATGATTTAAATATGAGATGGGTGGGACCTATATCTCTCTCCAATTCATTGGGTAAAGATTTATATCTCATGAGATAGACATGGCTAGAATGGTAAGTTAATCTGGTTCAGTGATACAGGACTGAAACGAGGAGTGAACTCGATTCAGAAAGGGACTTTGTCCACTAAGATGGTCTTGGCAGCAATGTCTTGGCTACTATAGAAATCATATCATGTGCTTAATGGTTTTCCAAAATTACTTATTTTTATCCCATTCTATTTTATCATGATTTATGTTCCATTATGATATATGCCTTATGTACTTCCAAGATTTATGTCTTTGCTCAAGATTTGGATGTTTAGATTTTATGTTCATGTTTTTGCATTCAAATGTTTATGGATTGTTTTATGTTCTCTATGTTTACCCTTACTGAGAATTTGAGATCACCCTTTATATGTTTTCTTTTACCCAAGATACAAAGAAAGGTTTTAGGTAAGAAAACAAAAGGGGAATATCTTTATGGGAGATGTTGAAGATCTTTCACCATGATTAGAAGATTATGTTCCGAGTTTCCAAAGACACTAAACTATTACGGTCCTTGTGTGTTTGTTTTTGTTATGTATTAAGTATTCCGAAAAAAGTAATGTAATGTCCATGTACGTCAAGATTTAGGTCTCTACACATTTCAAACACACTATACCCATTAGTGGTGTAAGATTCATATTTCACTATGTAATAAATCATATTTATTTTTCTTATCATCAAATAGCTATTTAGGTGGGGAATTATCCCAATCATAGCACATATAACTCTTAGATATGTAAAAGGACAATATTTCTCTCGATCCAACATATGGATATGCCCAAATGTTTTAATCTAGTATCATAACTCTTAGAATTCCCCTCCTAACTATTACCCAAATATTTAAGTGGTATTTGATTACCTAACTCTTAATTTTTTCCATTTCCACCATTCCTTATATAAGATAATTCATTGGTACCCTACTTTGGCAGAACCCACACGGTTGAATGATCAAGGTCTTAACATATGCTTTGTTTGTAAGGAATCTATCACTTGGTATTTTAAATTTTATTTAATCTCACCATATTATCTCATTTTATTCATTTTACATGTATATATAATTCTAATTATTTATTTTATAATCTTAGTCCTTCCACCAAATCAATATGTTCAAACTATATTGATGTGTAATTCTTTACACAACTTCTATCTTATATTACTAACCCAAATTAAAATCCAACTAAATTCATAAATATCAAATTTCATATTATGCATATGGAACATGAATCCTCTCCATGTAAAGAAATAGAATTTAAAAAATTGATAATCTCTTCATGAGTAATTTTGGAGAGACAGATAGTCAACCCTCACTTTTTTAGACAAATTATAAGCCTCCAGGACAGTGAGAAATCCAACATGAAAAAACACAATCCAAGGATACTTTACTCAATAGATATTTTAATTCCATTAAAATAATGACACCTGATATGAATTACTAATATTTAACTACTTAATTTAAGTTCATAACTCAATACATGCCAAAGCTAAGGTTGAAGAAAACTAAATTCATTATCATACCTAGCATGTAACTTCTTATATGCATGTATAGTAATCTTTAGAAGTGGTTTAACAAATTTAAACTAAAGAATACAAATATTAAAAATATAAAAATTATATCTATGAATAAAATAATTAATAATAGATAAAAACAATTCAATAATTTAAAAAAGAGATAAACATTTATGTACAATTAATAAATAAATCTAAAAACAACATTTTATAATTTAGTAATTCATCATATAAAATCCATAATTTTGAATATAAAAACTTTATATTCATATCCCAATATAAAATCTTTCATATTTTCTATTAAATGGAATTTAATTTTAAATATATGATATTATATAAAAAATAAATTGTTTATATTTTGATTTTTATTATGTGAACTTTTTACATGATCAAAATAAAATATATTTATATTATTTAAACCTAGATCAAATCAATCTTCAAAACTCATTTTTATGTGGTTTAAATAATTTTTTAAATGAGGTCTTAATTTGAGAAATTAAAAATTAAGTTATTGTGAACAATTCATAATTGGCATGAACGTCGCAACACGTGTAAATTTGCAATATTTATTTACCTACTAACTACAGTAGATGTGGTTAGAAGGGTTGAACCACAGGGAGAATGTGAGTAGACACTAGAAATGTCCTTTTGGAGGAATGTTCAGGCAGATGGGATTTAATTGTGTAATCAACAAATAAGTTCTAAAAAAACTAAATGACTATTTAAATTAACTAAAACTATATAATTGAACTAATCTATAAAAGAAACTGGCGAAGATGGAAGTGTTAGAGTCGTGACGTCTGTTCAAGTGCATGCAATGTCAATTATTTAATTCCCACATTTGAATATTTATTTATTCAATTATCACTGATTCAAAATTTAATCAAAATACTATCTAGTCTTGTTATCTGATGTTAAACAGTATTCTAATGTTTACACAAATTATCCGTCATTGCATTCTATGTCCTAATGAATAATTTGCATGTCATTATGGCACTGAATCACTTGGTGAAATATGTCGACCCGTTTCTCACAAAGTCGAAGTATCTACCTACGTCAGGTTCACTCACATGAGATCACTTATTCAGTATCACTCACATAGGTTTGAAGAAGTGCACACAGAAAATATTAATTTTTCAATTAATATATTTATTTATTCAGAATTCGCTCGCGCTCTTGATCGAATTCTGGATAAATAAATTCTTTGATGAACTTCTGTTCGTGATTACTTATTAGGTATCACACGAACGGGCACTAAAGCATGTGTGCAGAGCCCAAATAACAATTAATTCCAACGTAGATATAATTAATTAAATAAAAATCCAATTAAAATTAATTTAAATTCAATCAAACATGTGGATAAATTAAAGACATGCAATTATGGTCACTTTTGTCACAACTCAAACATAAATGAAATTACCCAACCATCGCGATGACACGACACATAAAATAATGAATAGAAGATATCACTGTGCTTGTGTCATTGCTATGGTCACCACGAGACACCGTCAAAGATCACAAAATAATAATCATCGCCCTGCTCCGTGCATTCGCTGATGTCACACCCTAATCAAACCACTGTTCAACTGAAAATATGATCTGATTTGCGCTTGCTCTCACCGTGCGACTTGAATCTCTAGAAGCCAAGTGAACGTCGATGACGTGTACGAACCTCCACTATGCTCCTGGTGATGGTTTTCCGCTGGTTGATGCATGCTAAAATGGCTGAGTCATTGTGGTTGCACACTGAAGTGGCCAAAAGGAGATGGGGTATGAGAGGCGGCATGAGAGGGAGAGTGGGGCGGCATAGAGAGGCGAGCCGGTGAGGGCCTGGGGAGGCGCTGCGGGTTAGGCAGTGGAGGGGGTGAGAAGGGGCGGTGGGTAAGGTAATGGTGGAAGTGGGTATGGTTTAGAGGGGGGATCTTGGGTGATGTGATAGGTTGGGGAGAGGTTCATCGGGGGAAATGGGTAGCGGGGAGAGGTGAGAGGGTGAGGGCCTAGGAGGCGTTGCGAGTAGCGGGTAGAGGAGGGAGTAGGGGATGCGGGTTAGGGGGCCACCGGCGGGTGGGATAGGTAGGTGGGATGGGGAGTGAGGAAAGGGGCGGCGGGGTGTTGGGGATGAGTGGGTAAGGGGGCGGCCGTGGGGGTAGCGGGTAGGCGTGAGTGGGGAGGAGGGAGCAGGGGGGTCGTGGGTTATTTGGGGCGTGAGTGGGGGGAGGATTGGAGAGAGGTGGGACGGGGGAAAAGGGGCATGGTATTGTAGAGAGAAAAGGAAGGGGATGGGTGATGTGGGAGGAGTAGAGTGGGACAAGGGGAGGGGGTTGGCCTGGGTAGTTAGGGGGGATAAAAATAAAACAAAAAAATGTTAATTTCAAATTAAAAAAAACTAATTATCTAATTAAAATAAAAAAATGATAATAATAATAATACAAATAATATATTAATTCACATGTAATTAAATATAATATTACTATTAAATATAATAATAAACTAATAACAAATATTATTTTATTAATACAACAAAATAATGAAATAAAATAAAATACAATTTAATATATATATACTAATAAGAATTAATAAAATAAACTAAACTAAAATTAGAGAAACTAATAATAATAATAATATAGTGTTAAATATAATATATAAAATTAATATAACTAATAAAAATAGTAAAATACTTATATTAGTATATAAATCAAAATATCTAAAATACTATAAAACTACAAAAATAAACTAAAAATTATAAATTATGGTTAAAATAATAAATTGAAACTAAGTTAGAAAAATATAAAAATACATGCAAAATCCGTTTACGTCAAATCCCCTACACTTAAACTTTTTCACTCCTGAGAAAAAAATCAGAAAGAAAACACCAGTGGTCGTAGACAAATCAAAACATCAAAATTACAAGTTCAAAATTTTTCGATCTCTTTTACCCATAAAATATCATGCTTCATTTAAAACACCAATTTTCAAAAACCATTTTTCTTCTACCTACAATCTTTTCAAAATAAGTACATGCACTCATTTATCATGTGACCTACCTTGCCATTAAACTCATTGCTCAAAAAATTTGATCAAAGTTTTTCTCAATTCTTATACACATGAATTATTACCATAGGCTTTCCATGAATTTCACATCTCCACTAGCGTAAATCAAAAGAATGGATCAATCTCTAGGACTTTGCATGAGGTTCAAATATCTCTGAGGCTATGGGATGGTGGGTTAAAAAATTGACATCTTTTTGGTAAAAAAGAGAGTTGAATCTTGAAATAAATGCATGATATATGTCAATCCAAATCTCTCTCTTAAACTCTCACTCCCCCACACTTAAAACACTGCTTGTCCCCAAGAATGTGATAATCCAATGTTTCACTCTTTTTTTAGACACAGATCACTCAAATAATATGATCAGGAAAAATAGTTGAGTGTCAACTTTAAAACCCCATGAAATAAATGTCAGACAATAATCCCAAAGAATGATACACAAGTAATGTATACGTTGTAACATCTCAATGAAAGTAGGTCATATAGAAGACTTTTTCGCTCCTGGAGTAATGAATCATCACTTTTATAGGTATCCCCAAAGTTGAGGGTTACCGCGTAATGACCACCAATGTACTCATTGTTGGAACCAAAAGGATTCTTTATTCCTATATCAAACCACATGTAATGAATGTGGCTACTGTTAAATATAAATCATATGATCAGGATGAGATAATGTCAATTCATGTACATCAAATGACTCACTACCCCTCGAAGAACACTCTCCATGAGTAAATCTCTCCCCCACACTTAGATTGAAAATTATCATGTAGAAATTCAAGAAATGGGTAGGGAAGGGTATTGGTTATGTGTTTATCCTAAAAAGGCTTCTTCATGGATTATAAGGGCTACATGATGGAGAAAATATATTGGTGGATCAGTGGGTCAATGGGGATAAAATATCAAACAGATGCCTCGATCATTTTAGTGGAACTTTCAAAATTATTATCGCTTTGATGGAGAAACATGGAAAGTTCTAGAAGACATAACATGGTTGAGATTCCCTCAAGAAAAAGATAAATAAGAGATTATTTAAAATGGGACAGATTCCTCCTGGGTATGGAAATATAATGTTGGATAGCACAGATGATCATGAGTGAAAATAAGTGTCTCAAAAATATACAAGTTTTTGAAAAACATTTTCAAAGCATGAAATAATATCAACAATCATCTAAGTCATGAGATCAAGGATCAAAGAATTCAAAACAAGAATCAGGTGCTCAAACTGCCAAGGGACACAAGTGGTATGTTCCCGACTGTGTTGCAACAAAAATATAGCAGCTTTTATGTGGGTTCATCAATGACAGGAATGTTAGTTTTTTTTCATTTTTAAAATTTTTCTTGTTTTTTTCTTAGTTTACATGGTTTTTTTGGAAGCATAAAATATGAAAATAAATAAATAAATAAAACACTCCCCTGTGTAAGTGCAGATAGATGCGGAGAGGCTGTTTGTTTCCGATGAAGCTCCAGAAATGGTATACCTGTAAAACCTACACATTGACAACACGTACTCGCATCATATCAAAGAAGTCACACCATAATCAAAATCATTAGGATGATAAAAATATTTATGATGAGTTTAAATCCACTGCAGTTCTAGGAGAAAATAGATTGTGGTAAATGCATGCCTTTTTATTTTAAAATAAAACTAAATGAAATTAAATTAAATGCAGTGAAAAGAAAACAAATAAATGATGGGTTGCCTCCCATTGAGCGCTAAGTTTACTTCGTATTCAGACAGATGTTGTTGAAACTCCACCAGGGTCGAACGGAAATGTAAACCAAGCATCTGCTTCTTTTTCAGTAGAAGTGTGGAATCTATTCGTTAAAGATGAGTTTATCCTGCAAGCTGCACAATATCTCAACAGAATCTTGTTAGAAAAATGAATGTGCAGAATGAAATAAAAATATGCCAACTCATAAGGGAATGAATGTACCTCTCCTGAAGAAAGACTCATCGAATAATTTAATTTTTGGAAAAGACCATCAACAGAAAGACCAAGAATATTACCTCTTTGAATATACACAGGTGAAAACGTGCCTTTAGAAGACTCCTTTAGTGGTCAGCTTATATCCATCACATCCTTGAATGCAGTATCTGGGTTGATGATGTATCCCAATTTGTTTTCACACCCAACTACTAATACAGGGAAATACACTAGTTTCCAACTAAATTTATGCTCGAGACATGAATAAAGCAGGGTGATCTCAATTAGATCAGATGACTCCATTGTGTCAATAATGACATCTTTTTCTAAAGTTTCTTCTATATTGACCTCATAATATTTCTCTGTTGGCACATGTTTCACCACAAACTCAAGATCCTCCAAGCAATCGCATTCTTCCATTGTTTCTAGAAAATTATGAGCATTCTTTACCACCAATGCTGATTGATTCTCCGATTCCAAAAATGATTCAGAATTCTTCATTTTAGAAAAAGTTTCAGACTCACAAATATTTTCAGAATGAGGTGATTCGATGTCATTTGAAGTGATGTCCTCTTAAGTGTTGAAATCCCCTGTCTCTTGGTTCAATTATAAATCTATCATGGTAAAGAATGGTCCTTGTTCAATGTCCTATTCATCCTAAAAAGGGTCAATTTGATAGACATTGAACATGTCCATTTTCACTTTGGGATGGTTAGGTTGTGAACTCATAGAAGGACATGAAATAACATTTTCAGAGGGACCATTATGTTCAACTGGGTGGAAGACTAAGCCCTCATATTCTTGAAATGTGATTAGATTGGAAGAATTAAATTCTAAGGGATAGGAGTCATCACTTGGATGAAAAGAAGGCGGATCAATCTCATTTTTGGAATCGGGACATGAATGTTGTTTAAATGGAACCTCTACTACAGTTTCCTAAAAGAGATTGTTCTGAATTGGATCTTCAAGTGGTAGTGAGGTGAAAAGTTGAACAAGTTGAGTCATTTGATTTCCAAAAATTTTCATTTGATTTTCTAAATCTTTCATTGAATTTTCTAAACCTTTTGTTTGATTTTGTATATCTTTTGTTGAAGAAAGTAACTTTTCATTACGTTCATCATGAAGTTCAAACATCCTATTTGTCTCAATGATATCAGATTGCAACATGTGCCCAATTATTGAATCATTTATTTGAAATGAATTATCAAGTTCTAAATTTTAAGGAATGCATTGACTTTGAAAATAATCAAATGGTGGATAAAGACAAGCAATAGAATACATATCATAACACGGACTTGAAGGATAATAATTAAAATAAATAGGATTAACTGGAGAGCGCATGTGCGGTGAATCATTATACATCATACCTTGCAATGTTGGTGGGTAGGGTGGGTACTGATTGTAATTGTGCGGTGTGGCCCACGTCATTCTGAACTTCTGGATGTCTTAAAAATCCCTGCAATGAAAAATTCCCAGAGTAGTAAAATATTTTTTTATTGGTTTTTTTTAATTAATTTTTTTTATTATTTTTGACCTAAATCACTCTTTTAAAGGAACTCCCAATGCTACTATTCTCCCAAGAAACAGATCTAGAAATTTGGCATTCACATTGCAACGCATACAAATTTGCAATATTTATTTACCTACTAACTACTGTAGAAGTGACGAGCAGGGTCGAACCACATAGAGAATGTGAGAAGACACTAGAAATGTACTTTTGGAGGAATGTTCAGGCAGATGGGATTTAATTGTGTGATCAACAACTAAGTTCTAAAAAAACTAAATGACTATTTTAAAAATGACTATTTAAATTAACTAAAACTATCTAATTGAACTAAGCTATGAAAGAAACTGGTGGAGATGGAAGTGTCAGAGTCGTGACGTCCGTTCAAGTGCATGAAATTTCAATTATTTAATTCTCACATTTGAATATTTATTTATTCAATTATCACTGATTCCAAATTTAATCAAAATACTATCTGGTCTCGTTCTATGATGTTTGACAGTATTCTAATGTTTACACAAATTATCCGTCATTTTGTTCTCTGTCTTGACGAATAATTTGCGTGTCATTATAGCACTGAATCACTTGGTGAAATGCATCGAACCGTTTCTCACAAAGTCAAAGTATCTACCTGTTTCGGGTTCGCTCACATGAGATCACTTATTAGTATCACTCACACAAGTTTGAATAAGCGCACACAAAAAAAATTAATTTTTCAATTAATATATTTATTTATTCAGAATTTGCTCGTACGCTTGATCGAATTCCGGATAAATAAATTCTATGATGAACTCTCGTTCGTGATTACTTATTAGGTATCACACGAATGGGCACCAAAGCATGTGTGCAGAGCCCAAATAACAATTAATTTCAATGCAGATATAATTAATTAAATAAACATCCAATTAAAATTAATTTAAAAGGCAATCAAACATGAGGATAAATTAAAGACCTGCAATTACCATCACTTTCGTCACAACTCCAACACAAATGAAATTACCCAACCATCGCGACGACACGACACATAAAATAATGAATAGAAGATATCATTGTGCTCGTGTCATTGCTATGGTCACCGCGAGACACCGTCAATGATCACAAAATAATAATCATCGCTCTGCTCCGTGCATTCGCTGATGTCACACCCGAATCAAACCACCACGCTGCTGAAAATGTGATCTGATTTGCGCTTGCTCTCGTCGTGCGACGTGAATCTCTAGAAGCCAAACTAATGTCGATGACGTGTCTGAACCTCCGCTGCGCTCCTGGTGATGGTTTTCCGCTAGTTGATGCGTGCTAAAATGGCTGAGTCGTTGTGGTTGTGCATTGAAGTGGCAAAAAGGAGATGGGGTATGGGAGTTGGCAGGAGAGGGAGAGTGGGGCGGCGTAGAGAGGCGAGTCGGTGAGGGCCTAGGGAGGCGATGCGGGTTAGGCAGGGGATAGGGCCGCCGGGGGAAATGGGTAGCGGGGAGAGGCGAGAGGGTGAGGGCCTGGGAGGCGCTGCGGATAGCGGGGAGAGGCGAGAGGGTGAGGGCCTGGGAGGCGCTGCGGATAGAGGGTAGAGGAGGGAGTAGGGGATGCGGGTTAGGGGGATGGTCGGCGGGTGAGATGGGTAGGCGGGATGGGGAGTGAGGAAAGGGGTGGCGGGGTGCTGGGGATGAGCGGGTAAGAGGGCGGTCGTGGGGGTAAAGGGTAGGCGTGAGTGGGGAGGAGGGAGTAGGGGGGCATGGGTTATTTGGGGCGTGAGTGGGGGGAGGATTGGAGAGAGGTGGGATGAGGAAAAAGGGGCATGGGATTGGAGAGAGAAAAGGAAGGGGATGGGTGATGTGGGAGAAGTAGAGCGGGTCAAGGGGAGGGGGTGGCGTGGGTAGTTAGGGGGGATAAAAATAAAACAAAAAAATGTTAATTTCAAATTAAAAAAAACCAATTATTTAATTAAAATAAAAAAATGATAATAATAATAATACAAATAATATATTAATGCACATGTAATTAAATATAAAATTACTATTAAATATAATAATAAACTAATAACAAATACTATTTTATTAATACAACAAAATAATGAAATAAAATAAAATACAATTTAATATATACATACTAATAAGAATTAATAAAATAAACTAAACTAAAATTAGAGAAACTGATAATAATAATAATATAGTGTTAAATATAATATATAAAATTAATATAACTAATAAAAATAGAAAAATACTTATATTAGTATATAAATCAAAATATCTAAAATACTATAAAACTACAAAAGTAAACTAAAAAAAATAAAAAATGGTTAAACTAATTAATTAAAACTAAGTTAGAAAAATATAAAAATACATGAAAAATCCATGTACATCAATAATTTTAAATATAAACACTTTTATATTTGTGCCTTATTTTTTAATTTAAAAAATATATATATAAATATATTAATTTATAAATAAATACATTATTTTTAAATTATAAGTCATGCCATATAATAGGTAAAAGGTTTTTCAATATTAATATTTAATATTTATGGATATTTATTTTATAAATATTTTTGATGTGCCGAAGTGGATTAATGTGTTAATGTTTTATTTGTTGTCAATATTTTGTTCATATAGTTGTGAAGGAAAGTTAATGTGTGTTTTAGTGCTAGGTGATAGAGTAAGTATCCACCCAATAAATAAGATGAAGATTTTTTCCATACTTCAATAGGTAAATATGATTTAGAAGTTATTATCCTTGAATATCTAGATGGATAGATTCAAGATAGCAGTTATATACATCAAATGATTGTTTCAGCTGGTCTTTAGGGAAGATAATGAAAAGTATGAAGGAATGAGAATTTTGTTTTCTATAAAAAAATCAATGAGTAATTTAGTGTATGTTATGTTCCCAAGTGGATAAATGGAGTTGGAATATGGTTATTTAATTAATTGATGAACATCTTTCAAAGCTATGATTACTGAAGAAATTAAAGTTGGTTCAATGGTTTGAGTAAATGTGACATAATTTGAAAGAGACCATCCATGGGTTGTTCATCTTGAAAACTATTGATCCGTAAATAAGTACACTTGGATAAATTTTTGGCTTAAGATGATGTGAAACGAAAATGATATAGTAATATAGATTTAGAAAAAATACACTAAATTTTTTATTTAATATGTTGAAATTCCTTAGAAGTGGAGATAAATATGTTAAATTAGTTTTGAAATTTTTCAAAAGTTATTATAAGGGATTTTAAGTGTTTGAGAAGTCCTTAAGGCGAGTATAAGTTACTCTAAACTTGTTTAAAGGAATTATAGTATTTTTTTAGTTAAAGATAATATTTTTGTTAAGTCTAAAATAGTAGAGCTAAAATTTGAAAATGATATGAAGTAAACTTGAGTACTAGAGAAATAGAAAAGTCTTGATTTTATAAGGTGTTCACTAAGTATAATTCTAAGGAAATGAAAAAAGATTTAACTTCATATGGTGTACACCTAACTTTGTGAGGTGAGCACCAAACTTCATAATGTTTTTCTCAGACTGTGTAAAGTGTTTTCATAGAATTTGTAAGGTGAATTATAAATTATTTAAGGTGATGTTTAGACATCATAAGGTGATCTATATAGTCTGTAAGACGTGTCTCGAATATTGTAAGTTGAACTATGAAGTTTTAAGGTGACCTCTAGAGAACGTAAAGTGAAACTAGAAGTTCATAAGTTGAGTTTTAAATTTTATAAGGTGGACACCAGACTCCGTAAGGTGATCCTTGAAAAATGTATGGTGAGCTACAAATTCATAAGGTGGAAAAACTTAGTAATTTTTTGAGGATGTTTATAGAATGGATAATTCTGAGGGAAATTAAACAAAGATATTATTAATCTTATTTTTATTGATATTAAATATCATAAACACTAAAAAGATGTGTGATTCAAGTGGGATTATTTATTAGAAAATTAACTTATTACTATAGAAGATAAGGCCAAATAAGGAGGAAATTTTGAAAATTTAAATGAGGAAAAAAAGTAAAAGATTACAGAATAAATAAATTTGGAAGTTAAATTTTAAAATGCTTGAATTGTTCTTAAGTATTCTAAATATTACAAATGGGTTTGTAATTATTTATAAGAATTTAGGAGATTGTGTTGTGAAGTATCTATGAATTTAAAGTGAATCTAAATTTGATTCTAAAATTATAGATTCTCTCACACAATGGGAAGATGAAACATGCCACAAAATTATTATTGTTGTAGAATATTAATACAGAAATAGAGTTGGATTTATTTTAAGATATTTGTGGAAACCTTTTAAGAAGAAGTATCATTAAATTTATAGCTGAACCGAAGGAATAATTATTCACAAGAATAAAACGAGAAATAAATGAATGGGTATTCCTGAAAATTTAAGGGAGATAAACACTTTAGGAAAAATTAATAACAAATTTCACGAGGATTCACCCATATAGAAAAGGTTGAGGGAATAAATGGAGATCATGGCCACACAACCACATTATGCCACTGAGAGAAAGTGAGAGTATAATCAACATATTAATTTGATGAATATTTTCAATATTGAATATATGGAAAATATATTCTTTGATTCTAGAATAAATAATAGGAGAGGAGGAAGAAAAAATTGTTAATATAGGAACTCTTGAGGAAATTAGAAAGGTTCTATATGAATAAATAAGAAGAAACTAATAGTGATTTTTGAATAATACCCTCTATGTATTGAGGAATAATAATAACCCAATGATGGTTATATGAAGTTGTTCAAGATTATTAAAGAACAAGAGGAGAAGAAGTTCCCACAATACCCAGTATTTTAGAAGCCTGATATAGAATAATAATAATTATTATAATTATTATAATTATAATAATAATAATAATAATAATAATAATAATAATAATTGAGAAAGGACAACATACAGGGATTTCTATAGAATACTTTTAGTTTTCCTTGAACTTGAAGTTTGAGTGAGAGAAGCTAGTGAACAGATTCTGAAGAAGACCTATGAAGAAAGTCAGTTTATAGAGACTAAGTTTCATGAATATTTTCTTAAATATCAAAATTTAGTTAAAGTATTTGTATTGAGTAAGGTTATCATATAATCTTGATGGAGAACTATTTTATCAATGGAAGACTTTTTGTGAATCAGAGGGATCTGGTATGAAGAATATGTGAGAGGTGGTCTCTATTAACCTATATGATAAGGTGAATAATCACCTGTATAATATGGTTAGAATAGTTTTAGGATGATTCTTTTCCAACCCACTTATAATTAATGACAAGATTATTAGTGTAAAACCTATGGATCAAGATAAAAATCAATCACAATAAGGAGTAGGTCTCCCATATCGAGGTCAAACCTTGTAAAAAACATTGTTTGTTGGTATTTTATTTTATTCTGAATTGCATGTTTATATTACATGTTGGTTAAAGTCAATTGATTCATTTTTATTAATCGGTAATATAGGTTCAAATAATATATTGGGTAAAGTAGTTTAAAGTGAAATCATAATTTGGTAAAAGATTGAGGTAGACCTATTTCACCCTCCCCCCCCACCACCACCTTAGGTGAATGAATCTATACACTAACTAATAACTAGTATCAGAGCTAACCAGGTACCATCTAGTTGGATTTATTTTGATACTTATTTGTTTTTCTCTAAAAATATAAAGAAATAATTTGAAGAGTTTCTAGAAGTGACTCTCATAAAAAATTATGTCTTTATCCCTGTTAATGTAGAAATGGGAGTTTCAACTAAGGCATTAAGAAACGGGGATAAAATATAGGTGAGGAATTTAAATAAGGACTGAAAGTGAAAGGGTAATCACCATTACCTAAAGGTAATCATAGTGGTAAGGAGCGGCATCTTCCCCTCCTCCTCTCGTCCTAGGGTTTTTCCTCGACGGAGATTTGGAGGGGGGAGGTTATCGTGCCTTCCTCGTCCTTCTCCCCCTCCCTCTTTTGTCTCCTAATATCTCTCCTCTGATTTCGCTGTCTTGATGGTGCTCCGTTTGGATTGGTCGTGCTCTCGATGGTGCTCTTGGCTCAGATTTCGTATCGATGATGAATGTCCAGAATTTTTCGGGATGATGGCGTTCGTTGTGGGCCGCTCGGGTGAAGGCGCTTCTGTTTTTCATCTTTGACATCGACGTCTTCTATCAAGGGAGGTTTGGTTGTTCGCGATTGAAGCCCTTGGCCCCTCATGCCCTGGCTCTGAACTCTCGTTCCTCTACTCCTCTCCGAGTCGGATCTGGAGTGGAGGCGGTCAATGGTCTTCAGGGCGCATTTGGTGTCGGCTTGCTCCTGTTCTGGTGGCTTCTGTTTTCTGCCTCGTCGATGATGTCGTGCTTCGGATCCCTCAGCCGTGCATTCCCTGCTCTGACCCCTCGTTCCACTACGCCTCTCCAGGTAGGATCTGGTGTGGTGGTTTCATAGAGGTTTTGGGTTTGTGGTTCGGCGGCCTCCAGTGTTCCTGGCACAGGCCTCTCGACGATGACGGCATTCAGTTTGGGCGTCGGTGAAGGATCTGGGGAGGAACTCTCATTTGGTTCCATTCCTCCATAAAGCTTCTTTCATGGATTCCTCCCTAGGTAAATCCCTCAAAATCATCTCCTCTCTTGATTTATAATCTTTTCCTATCTTCCTCTTGCTGTAGAAAAGTTGTGGAGGCCTAATTTTCCTTATGGATTGATTTTTTTTATGATTTATTCTTTTCTTAGGGTTAATATTTTCCTTTTGGTTCTCTCTTTCCCTGCTTAGGTTATTTAGAACCATGTATAGAAAAATTAATGAATCTGAGATAGGTTTACCCATGCATTTATCTTTAAATTAAAGAACCATAATTTCATATGTTTTAAATTAATGTTTTAAGTACCTAATAATAGCATTAAATATTTCTAAGGAGTATTTAAAATGAAAATCATGTTTCACTTAATTTTCAATTCAATAAAAATTATTTTTTGATTTAGAAATATGGTTCAAATTAGCTTTTATTCAATTGCACACACCGAGAACTTATTGGAATGACTGAATGGAATTTATAAATGTATTTTAAGATTTTAAGTGGTTATTTTATATTAAAATTTATTTCAAAGTGTTTTTCCAAAATTTCTAATTTTTTTCTTACTTTTAAAAATTATGGTTTTAAAACTAAAAAAATGCTTAAGACACTTTATAAATCTTGTAATTGGTTTTCAAACTAGTTTAACCAACTATATTTCTAAAATAATGACTATGAATCAAATTTTTTACATTAAAATTAGTTGGATTCATAATACACCATTGTTTTATAAATTAAATATATTTTATCTAGTTTCTTAAGGCTTTCTAAAATTGTATTGATGTATGGAATGATTACTTAATTTTTTTCATGTGATTGGGAGATTTCAAAATGTTTCCAATTGTGTCCTGGTAGAATTTAAAATTTAATAGAAGGTGATAACACGTGGGAACCCCGAGTACCTAGGTAGGATGACTTGGATATGTACCCTAGGAAAATTTATCCCCTCCCTAGCCTTTGGACTATACTACAATACTAACTAAAAAATATCATGACATGGATTAGTTCTCACTGTAACTTTGGCTTCATCCTCCCTGACAGCTTGTACTCAAGAATTGGTTGTGTGTGGTTCAATCACTGAGAGTATGAAGATCCCAGGATGAGGCTTAAACTTAGTTATCTTAGGGCTTCCCTTGGTTCTTTATTTATTCATCCACTTTTTATTACTTTTATATTTATAATAAATATGTTGTTCAACCTTTATAAAGTGAAATTTTCCTTTTAAATCAATTGATTATTTCTATTTAAAGACTTAAAAAAGGATTATTTTATTTGAAATTTATAACCCTACATGTAAAAAAAAGAAGTCTTTATTTAAATAAAAAATTAATAAAACTAATTTCTATTTGTATTTTAAACTAGAATGAGATGGATTTTTAATATAATGAAGGTTAATGGGGTATGTTTTACTTAGAATTTCCATTAGACCTTCACGATCTAGCCTATATACATCATCTTAGTTTCTAGTTCTGGTTCTACTCTTGATTTATAATAAAGAAAGTTTATTTTTTAAATTATATGGTGACTCATGGAGTCACATTGAGGTATGTTATTTATTTTCATTTTATTTAGTTTCATTTTTTGAATCGTCTAAATATGTATTTCATGATTTCCTTTTCATTAATCAGTGGTGTGTGTATATATATATATATATATATGAAGAATGGGTGATGGTTATCATGGGCTGTTTGTATAGCAGGAGTTGGTGGTGAGGTGAGGGAATTTATTTTTCCTTATCTCTATATTATTTTTCTTCTTCTATTTATGTTTTTCCTATAATACTTACTTGTTTTGGCATGGACATCTAACTATAAATAAGAAATGCCAAAATTTTCAAAGAAAAATTGTTTCTTATTTAATTGATTTTATTGGGTGAAATTATTACCATTGGATATACTTTTATTCCCTAGAACTAGTTTTCATCTTGAGGTGATTAGGAATGTGCCCCAAGTATATCGTAGGTTGGATAAGGTTCTCAGTTGATGTTTAACTGGGGTTGGATCAGGAAAAAATGGTATCATGGCCTAGTTTCTATATTGATCTTGGGTTTCAAAATTTTATTTGTCATTTGAGGATTAATATTATATTCTATATAGGTTTTTTGGGACTTAGTAGGTACAAACAGGGAGTGTCTAGCAAGCTCTTTCGCATTCAGAGTCTCAAGTATCCATGGGAAGTCAGGATTTGAGTCTTAGGTTTTTCGTTGCTTTCATTTACTATTGATATGTGATCTTTTTAGTTATTTTATGTTTTTAGGGGTGATAAGTGGAATGAGTGGGTTGTAATCGGTGAGCTCATAGGGCCTGGAAAGTCGTTTGGATCCTGATTAAATGGTTTATTATAACCCCTTATGGTATTTGTGTGTTTGGCACATAGTCCTACAATCCATGAGACAAGGATTCACATAGACACTAGTTTCCCTTTTAATTATGTATTGGGATTATTTTATTTTCAATTTGTTTTTAATAAATTTTTTTTATGAAACTTGAGTTTAAAATTTTAAAATATCGGTTTAAAAGTTTTAAAGATTCATTTAAAATTATAATGTTTTTTTAAAATGATATATGAGATTTCATAAAATTAATTCAAATATAAACATGTTAACTAGATTTCTATTGATGTTATTTTGATGAAATGAGTTTCGTTAACTAAAGTGGAATATTGAAAAAAAATATAAAAAATAAAGAGGTGTTTATCAAATGATTTAGAAACATAAAAAAGATTTTATTTTGGGAAAAACTTTTTTAGGGTCTTAAAATGTATCTAGGATTTTAAATTCTTCTATTTTAATTATTTTAAGATGGTTTATGTGATGTTTTATAATTAGACATGCTTGGTTTTCTCAAATAGTGACAAAATATCGTTGATTTATAAGGTTAGTGTTTTTAAACCTTAAAGGTGGTTCCCTTCTAAGTTGAAAATAGTTTTAGAAAGGTTTTAAATTATTACTAATTTTTTTGATTGCAAATGTTTTGGAAAATATTTTTCAAATTATCATGGGTGATTTAAAAATAATAATTGGGGTTGTATTTTGAAGTGGAATTGTACTTTTGGAGAGAATTTTTCATTGGTCTTCTAAATGAGACAAAAACAATCTATAAAGGTTGGGTTATTATTTAAAGGGGGAAATGTTTTATTTGTGTGTTTGTTTTATGAAATAAGATTTAAACTCTGGATTTGGAATTTATGATTTTTAATGAAAAGGGAGATTTTATAAAAAGGTTTTAAATTGGAAGGTTTTATTTCTTTCCATGTCCCTTAGTTTAAATTTAATCCTTTTGATTGTAAATTGTGAAATTTGGCTTAGTTTGGAGAATGTATTATGTTTCTTTGCTTTGGTATCCCAAAAAGGTCCAGATGAAAATGTTAAGTTACTTCCTAGTGGGATATCTTCTTCCCATTTTCTTGGTATAGTCCCACTATATAATAGAGGTGGTTCTCTCTTTAGGACTTACTCTATTCGATCCTAGAGTAGGTGGAGTTTCCTTAGTGGTCCTTGATCAGGGTATCTCTTTAGGCTTCCCCTTGTTTTTCCTCGATTGAATGTTTATCACATTGGTGATGTTATCATTTTTGGTATTTGGTTGTGATTTTTGGGGATTTAGTGGGATTATAGCCTTGTTGTTTGATATTTATTTTTAGAGGCTTGGAATTGGATGTCTAGGAATGTTCATGGGTAACCAGGATGAGTGTTACCCCTAGCATAGATCATGTCCTATCAGGTGCCTTGTTTATATAGGTAGGTTTACCATGGTTTGGTGTTCCATGGGGGATGCCCCAAGTTACTTCATATCAAAAAAAATTCTAATGTTAGTATTCTTCCCTCTTGTTTTATTATTCCTTTTTTGAGGTTTATTAGTTATATCATCTCTCCTCTCGCCAGACCTATCTTGAATGTCTTTGTTTGAGGTGATGATTGGTCCTGAGCTCAGGGAAATGGTTTCTTGTTATGGTATTTCTAGATTCTATTAGTTCCCTTTATAAACATTCATTCTCTTTTTTTATTATCTTAGAGTGTTATTTTTGTCATTAGTTAAATTCTATTATATAAGGGAAACCACTGAGTGTCCCCCTTTTATGGAATTCAAGACCTTGGGAACTTATATGGTCTTCATCATTTTGTGGTCAAATGATGTCATGTGGTTGGGGCACATTCCATGATTATTTCTTGACCTCCACCACCTAGAGGTTATGTATATATGTATTTTTGATATCATATCCCACTAATTCATTTTTCCTTTCCCCGTGTGTTGAGGTGTTCCTTCGGTTTTGAATTTTCACTTTATGGAGTCGACCTTTCTCTTTTTTTAGGATGCCCTTCATTCTTTGGGATACTTTATGATTTATTATGATGAGGGAATAATAAAATTGTGTTATATACCATTTCTATGTTATGGATTTCATCATAGGTCATTGTTACTAGTTCTAGTTTGCCTTCATGCTTCTCAAGTCTTGTTATGGGGGATCACTACAACAAAAACGTCGTTTAGCGGTGGTTCCCAGAACCGCCGCTAAACCTTTTTTAAGAAAGGTTTCACGGTGGTTTATAATAAACCATCGTGAAACCTTTGTTTTTTTTACAGAGCCGACCCTTCCCCCCACCCCGACCCCTCTTCTCACCCCGCGACCCCCACTTCCCCCGCAACCCTAGCCCCCCACGACCCCGGCGACCCCGGCCCCCCGCGACCTCGGCGACCCTACGACCCTGCGACTCCGGCAACCCCGCGACCACAGCGACCCCGTGACTCCGGTGACCCCGCGACCCCACCGACCCCGACCCCCCGTGACCCCGACGACCCCGCGACCCCGCGAACCTGGTGACACCACGACCCCAATGACCTATACGAACCCTAAGGTTTGAATTGTACTAATTTTCTTGTAGGTTGAGTTAAAAACCACTCAAGAACTTGTATAGAGTAGGCGCCTGAATCTTCATTCGTTGTTGTGTTCATTTTTATTTCAACTAATTTCAGTGTTTTTCATGTTTCTTTGTCTCAGCCTTTTGCAGATGGTTTGTTTTGTTTTGGAGTCCGCAAAAGCTCGTATTTTGTTCCAGCATATCAAGTAAGGGTGAAATTTTATTTTCAAATTATGTTTTTTTGATTTACAATAAGCAATGAATTGTATTTATCAAAGCTATGGTCTGCAATAAGGAATTGATTTGGTCCAAATTTGACTGTTTAATGAATTTTCATTTTGCAGTAAATGATTATGTTTAGTAAAATTCTATTCATTTTCTCTAACATATATTTTTTATACAATTTATATTTTGGATTTTGGACCTTATTTTCTATAAGGGATCATTTAATGTATTTGAATTATGTTTTAGTTAAGTTTAGGAAATATAATGGAAGGGCTTTAATATTTACTATTGTGCTAAAACTTATTTTAAGGGATCATTTAATTTTTATAATTTATGTCTTATGTTAATGTTTCTCTAAATCATGTTTTTAGAATTAGAAGATAGGGTTTAGTATGTCCTTAAAAATTTATCTTCTTATAATTGAGTTCTATTTAGGGAATTATATTTTATCATGTTTTGATGTTCCAAAGTAAGTGATTACTTTTATTTTAAAAACTTTAATTCATGAATTTATAATTTTGTTAGAGGCAGTGTTGTCAAAGGAACGTGGCGCAATAAGGAACCGAGGCCGCTTAGGGATGCGGCGTGAGGCGCAACGTGAGGCACAACTAAGGCACAAATGCAAATAATTAAATATATACAATTTTCAACAATATTTTAAATAAAAAAAACTTAAATTCAATAAAAATAATAAAAATTAAAATACTTGTTGATAATTTTTAACCAAATCATAATCAAATAATCAATCATTAAGAACCTAAACATTAAAATCATCATGTTATGTTATATGTATTCTGCAATGTTAAATTTTTTTATCTTATTCCCTACTATTTTAAATGTGCTATGTTAAATGAGTTTGAGAACCTAAACATCAAAATCTTTGTGTTATGTGAAATGTGTTTTTGTTGTTATTCCTTGCTTGCTTTTGGTCGAGAGATGGTTCTATTTTTATAGAGTTTGATTTAGTTCTTCTTTTATTAATATATTAAATGTTATGTTATATTTAGGGATGTACAACTCACTTTTGAGAAAATATCCCCAATTTCCATTAGCCCCTCTAAGAACAATCTTCATTGCACACACCCATGATTTCCACCAGCTCCCCCATGATTTCCCTTGATTTCCCTGATTCCCTCCTACCCACAATTTCCACCACACCCCTGATTTCCGCCGGCACTCCCGATTTCCATCGGGCCCTCAATTTCCGCCGCCCCTCTAAGTATGATCTCCACTGCCTTATTCCCCCAGATTTCAGGGGCTAGTGGTGCATCTTTTTCGTGCCTCGTGCCATAGTGCCTCTTGGGTAGGCGCACGAGGCGTACGCCTTTGGCGCGCCTCAGTGAGGTCGCCTCGCCTCACCCATGGTGAGGCGCACCGGGTGTGCCTCGCCACGCCTCATGCAAGGCGAATCTTGAACGCCATTTTTGATGTGGTCTCCACCTTACCACATCAATTTTTATGCAACAACACTAGTAAGTCCTCTAGATTAATTATACCAAAGGCTCTCAATCCCACCCACCAATGCGCTATCATATCCCGACCACAATGCCTTAAAACTCAAGGAATAACAAAAATGTTCAATGCCCACACCGAAGTCTGAATCTGAATCTTAGTTCAACTCCATGGTGAGATCCTTGATCGTCCCATTTAACAATAATTCTCCACTCATGATAACTAACACATATATGATCCAAATCACCCTCAAGTCACACCACCACTCTTTTCTATGTGAATACACCAAAGAGAGGTCTAGGAATTCAATCCACACAAGGGTCATAGAACCTCAAAACCTAATCTCCCAAGTTATTTCATCATGCATTTCCATGAACACCACCACTTATCTAACTCTGGGGATCATATTTATTATATTATGTTTCTGTAATCTTATACTATCGTATATATGGATCTCTTTCTCTATTTAGTAGTAACTATGTGTTTTAATTTTTTTATTATTGTGTAGGCACATTGTGATATACATGGATAAAATCTGGATTATATTATCAAGGAACACACCTCAGTATGTTAAGGGATTGAATGAGTTTTTAGATTTTTCAATTTCTAATCGATTCGTTGAAGGGAGAATAAAATCTCCATGTCTTAAATGTAAATTTAGAACATGGTTGAAGAGAGATGAAGTTTATGAACATTTAATACTGAAGTAATTCTCTGGTCAATATTGGTGTTGGATTTGGCATGGAGAATCGAATGTTACAGAAAGATTGACCACTGATGTTAATCCACAAAATGAGGTACCAAGTTCATCGACAATGGAAAATGAAATGAAAAACCTCATAAATAATGAATTTGGCACTGCAAGACACCACTATCAGCATAAAAACATATTAGAACAACCATAAGAGGGTGTTACAAATTGCAACGTGACAAGTGATGTTTTTGAGACTGTAACACAGGCAGATCAAGATTGTAACATATCATTGGATCCCCCATGTCTGTCCAATGAGGGGTACATAGTTGGTGCATGGTTTGTTAAACCATGATCCTTTCCAAAACATTAATGTTTTATAATTTAATTATATTTTCATCCTTAATTGTTTTACAATATCACAAATACCCTCTCTAATTTGTATCACATTACTTTAGGAGTCCCTATCCTTTGGTCCCCCCCCCCCTCCATGAAGGTTCTCCCTTAGATTACTCCCCATTTTTTGGATGATTCTCCAATCTAAGTCCCTCCAAATCATCTCCTCTCTTGATTTCTTCCCTTTTACTCTATTTTGCATTCCCTAGAAATTTTTTTTTGACCAAGTGTTCCCTGTTTCTCAATTTTTATTGGGGTTTTTCTTTTCTTGTTTTTTATATTTCCCTCATGGTTCTCTCTTTCCCTATTATGCTGGTTTGAAATCATGGATAAAAATTCAATGGATTTAAGGTAGGTTGTGCCTCACATTTATCTTTAAAATTAAGATCCCTAATTTATTATATTTTAAATTAATTTTTTGAGTACCTAATAATACTACAAGATATTTATAAGGTTTTTTTTAATGGAAAATAAATTTTCACTTGATTTTCATTTTAATGAAAAGTATTTCTTTATTTATAGATATGGTTCAAATTGGTTTTTATTCAATTTCACACATTAAGAATTTTTTGGAATTACCTAATTGAATTTGTATATGTATTTTAAAATTTTAAGATGAATTTTAATATTTAAATTGTTTTAAAATTGTTTTCCCTAAATTTATAAAGGTTTTATTGGTTTTAAAAAAGAGGCATTTAAAACTAAAAAAATGTTTAAGACACTTTTAAAGCTTGTAATTGGTTTTAAAACTAGTTTTATAAGTTGTAATTATCAAAGAAAGACTATAAAGACCAGTTAGTACCTTAAAAGTAGGTGAATTCATAATTCACTATTTTTTGATAGATTAAATATGTTTTATCTAGTTATTTATGTAGTCTTAAAATTATATTGATGTGTAGAATAGTGTCTTAAGGGTTTTTTCATGTGTTTGGACTATTAAAAAATGTTTCCAATTGCGTCCAATTGGAATTTAAAATTGAATGGAAAGAGATAGCACATGTGAACCTCGAGTACCTTAGTGGGATAACTAGGACAAGTGAGATAAGTAGAGTCCCATCCTCCTTAGCCTTTAGACTATTCTATAACATGAACTAAACTATATGATGGCATGGATTTTTTACCACTGTGATTTCGACTTCATACTTCCCAGTAGCTCATACAAAAGAATAATTATATGTGGATTGATCACCAAGAGTACAAGGATCCTAGTATGAGGCCTAAAATTAATTATCCCTGGGTTTATCGTGGTACTTTATTTTTTATCCACATTTCTTACCTTTAATTTCATATTAAATATGTTGTTTAACCTTTATAAGGTGAAACATTTCTTTAAATCAAATAATTATTTATGTTTAGAGTCAAGGGTTATTTTATTTGAGATGTATAACCCTCTATGTTTTAAAAGGAATGGTTTTTAAAGGAAATATGATTTATGATTGTATTTTAAATAAATAAATAATATTGAGAATTTATTTCTATTTGTATTTGTATTTTAAACTAGCATGAAATAATCTTTAATTTAAAGATAGTGAATATAGTGTGGTTTTACATGAAAATATTACTGGGCATTTATGATCATGCCTATATAAATCATCTTATTTTAATGATTCATTTATTTTCTTAGTTTCTAATGGACACAGTTTGTTTTTTGAATTGGATGGTGACTCATGGATTTACATAGAGGTATATTGGATATTTTCATTTTATTTAGTTTTCTTTATTTCATTACCCAAATAGTCCTTTCCTACTTCCTCTTTATTTAATTAGTGGTGTGTATATAGAGATAAAGAGGTAGAGAGAGACTAGGTGATGGATCTAATGGGGTATTTCCATGGAGGGAGTTAGAGGTGAGCTGAGGGAATTTCTTTTCTCTATGTTTATTTCATTTTACTTATTATATTTATGTTTTTCCTACATTTCTTATTGGTCTTGTAATGGATATTTGGAATATGGACGGGTCATGCTGGAATCTCTAGAGAAATTTTTCAACTTATTTAATTTCATTTATAGGGAAAAATTGTTTCAACTATATATACTTTGATTACTTAATACTAATTTTCCTCCCATAATGATCAGGAATGATCCCAAGTTATGTCATAGGCTAGCTAGGGTGCCCGATTAATGTGTGAATGGAGTTGGTTTGTGATATATTTTTAATCTGTAATAAATAATTATATTTAAATGGTCCCTATTGAAGTTTTCACATATACACATACACATATTAAGGGATTAAATGATGAAAAATCATACCTATAATAGAATATTGATGCAATGGAAGATGCATTGGTCAACAATGTGAGAATATGTGACACTCTCACAAAAATAGTTAAAGATAAGGATGAATTTGTTTTAATTTTTAATGAAATATGTTCTCTAGATGATGAATACTATCAAAGATCTATTCAAGAAAATATTATGTTTGAGAAATTTATTATAGAAGTAATAAAGGCATTGGAGAAATTGAATCAAGTCTCTATGAATGTTAATGATGCTCAGTTGGATGTTAAAGAAAAGAGAATAAAATAGTTGGATAATTCTCTACTAGAGGCAAGTAAAATTCCCTATGATTAGATTCAAAAAGTGAAAATTAATTGTTAATAATGGGGGGGAACACTTGAATACAAAAATTAAATCCTTTATCTAAAATTTATATTGTTGTATGTGAAGCTAAAAAATATAAAAATCACCTTGGTAAAATCTTCACAATATTCTGAGAAGAGATATTCTACCACATAGGTTTCATAATGTAATATTTACTCTAAGAAGATTAATATTTTTTTGAAGAAGGTCTTGTAATCATCTCTTAATCAACCCACAAGAAGCTCTTGGAAAAAGGAAACTCATGATTCAGATAAATCTATTTTTCATTATACAGTTTCATCTACTAGTGTAGAACTAAATTAAAATCTATAAAAATATGGGTAATTTTTTTTTGGGAAACCTGCCAATGTTTAAAGGGTGGATATGATCATATCCAAGAAGATTGGGTACCCAAATAAAGCTCAAAATAATGTGATTCCTATCCAAAAATAGAAAGGTAAAAAATCTATCCAGATTACTAGTAAATTAAAATGAAGAAGGTTCATAAGAAATTGTGGGGATTTTTAGAGGTTTGGAAATAAGGTTATACATTTTCTTCATAGTATTTTAATATATTAAAATCAGATAAGGCCTAAATTTAGGGAGAGAATATATAAATTTTTAATGAAATATATTGTATAAAATAAAACCTCATAGAAGAACCAAAATATGTCACACAAAAAATAGATTTGATTATCTTAATAATTTCTATAAGACCTATAATAGAATTGGTCATACGAAAGAAGTTTTTTGGTAGAAAAAAACTCAACACAACTTATATGCTGATGTTAAAGAGATAACACAATATAAAAGCAAGTAGATAATTAAAGAATAGAATTTAACCTTGGTAATTAAACAAAAATAATAATTTTAACCAAACTACTCTTGAGAATTTAGAGAAGAAATGTGAAACGAATGTCAACACCAAGAATAAATTCTTTTATTATGGTATTTTAGGCAAAATATTTGGCCATTTCAAGTTTCCCTTGAATACCAAAGCTAAAGGAAGAAATAAAAAATTTAAAAGGTAATAAAAACAAGATAAAAAAAGAGGGATTGGTTTAGTGTTTTAAAATCATGATGAAGAACTTGAGAGATATTCTAAAAAGGTTATTTTAAAGGCTATTGAATAAGTGTGTAGAAGGTGCATATAGGATGGACACATGTATATTTAGTGTATGACGTGGTTATGCATACAAGAATAATTATGGAAGAATAAAGGTAAATAAACAATGTCTATAATCACCAAGATTGCTTCTATAAATAACAAGTCTACACACATGAAGATAGTTCTGCATAATCAAAAATATTTCTTAAAAATATGTCCAAACTAGTTGTAAATGGATAAAAGAATGGATCAAGCTAAAAAGAGTTATATTGCCTTTATTTCTAAAGTAAATAAGTATATTCCCACTACTAAAAAATTTTCCCTATAGTAATGGTTTTAAAATATTGGTATTGGTATGGAAACCATTAGTATAGTATATACCAATGGTTTTAAGAACTGTTAGAAATTGATTCATTATTATAGCCTTATACAAATGGTTTTAATAGAACCATTGGTATAGGGTGTTGGTATGTGAAGATACCAATGGTTTAAGAAACTATCAATATCTTTACATTCTATCACCGACCAACTAACAAATATTCCTCCACAAATATTTCAAGATATATCAACCAACCTGCAAATAAAATTATGTATTCAACCAATCACAATAATCATTTAAAATAGTAAATATACTTTATATTTTACATTTATTTCATTAATAACTTAAAGAAAAATCATAACACATATATACAATCAGTTTTAGTCATCGATAAAAATCCACATAATTTTATCATAAATATCAAGTTAGAAATATAGGGGATCAATATTTGCTTCATCATCACCACTACCATTATGATCATAAATTGCATCATGGATGTACTCACCGACATCATCATCTTCAACATAATCATCATCACTATGAATTTCATCACCCTGGCCACTACTCGGACTATCATATCCATAACCTAGTGTAGCATAAAAGTAGTGCATTGTTGATATACATATATCAAAAACCATATCAGCCTCTGATGGAAGTAATGGAAATAAAGTTTTCATAGATTTCTGGAAGTACTTGGTGACCATTTTACCACTATAATGCATCTACATTGATATTGTTTTCCTTTATCCACTTCATGATCCTATTGAAACCCATTTTTACTCTAGATATTAGAGGCTTTAGATATGGGAAAATACCTAGGGGTGATTGTCTTCCTAGGTTGACATCATACTCTCCCCTAGTAATCATCACTTAATATATTTCTCAAATGATCATTTGGCCCATAATTATCATATTCTTACTAATCAAGGTCCACCAAATCATGTTTTTAATAATATAAAGAAGATATTTAATTAAAAAATAGGTATAAAAATTTAAAATATCCATAATAATAGCTAAAATCGTTTCTTATGTTTTCTCATTTATAGCACTCCCATCTTTCATCTTCTTGATCGAGAAAAAAAATCACTCAAGGCACACTTACTTCAATTTTCAATACTTCCTACTATAAATAAAATTGAATGTAATAAAAATTTACTCAAAAATATTGTATTTTAAAAAAAATAACTCTTCCTAACCAGTATTTAACTGATTAAATGTAAACAAATTGAACTAACTTTCAACAAAATGAATCATATTATCCTCATCAGATTGAAACTATAATCAATCAAAACAAAATTAATAAACTTGATTTTTTTCACAAAAATAACCTAGATAAACCACTAAAATGTAACCCAAATCATCCCTGAAAGAGCCTGAAGGGAGTTCTTGATCCCCACAGGATGGATACTACCTCTCAAGCATCAAGAATGATCCAAAGGGAATTATTTCTCTATAAAAATAACTAATCATCACAAAGGCATCAAATAAAAATCCATAAATAGTCAGTATGCCAAAATATACAACTAAGAAAAGCACCAAAAAATAAGAAAGTACATAATATAAAAGAGATAAAAAATCCAAGATATCAAAAAAACTCAAGATAAAATCACCAATAATACCTCCTCATAATATGTGGATAAAATATTCTGCATGTCACCACCAACTCCAAAGGTTCCACTATCAATAAATCTCTTTTACACTGAGCGGTTCATCCCTTTTCTAGACCTCAAAAATTAATGTCTACATATAAAACAATTCATACATAGGGTGTGATAAATATTAGACCAATAGGATGTCACCAAGTATTCCATAAGTATTCCATATCAAATTAACCAATAATGATCAATTTTAGATAAAACATGACATAGTAATCATTTTCTAAAAATAAACATAATACATGCATTTTGAGTATTTTAAATGGATAGTTTAAAGTAGATAAAAAATATTTCTATGTAAATAGGAATAAATAATCATCATAATAAAAACAAGAATTAATAATTAATTTTTATAAACCTTTTCATGTAATAATTCATTTACAATTATTGTACATTAGTTTAAAGCCCCTCGGATAGTTAGATCAAGGATCAAAGATCATCATAAATCTTAATAAAATATGAATCTAGGTGTTCACACTTCCCTAGATCTCAGTCCAAGAGGGAATAGGATTCCACCCCAATGAATAAACTCCCTTCACTCATCAATTTTAGTAGTATTTTTATTTTTAATAAATTACTAGGTAGATCTAATACATTCTTAGAATGCTTGTCCTGGACTACTCAGGATCTTATGTACTTAAAGTAAATATATTAAGGGAAAAATAATTTATATGAAATCAGTTTCATAAATAATCATTTAAACAACCCCGAATAATGTTATCAAACATTCCATTTCATTTCAAAAACTAACATCAAATGGATTTCATTAAAACTCATGTATATAAAAACATTTAGTTTCATTAAAAATTCATAAAAGATTCCATACATCTATTTCTCATGAATATTTCTTAAATTCATTCTTCAAATCATTCATTTCAATTCAAAATCATTTTCTATGAATCAATACATTTTTTAAATCCATTTCCAAAGAGGTTTCATCACAAACCAATCTATTTGAAAAAATTTATCAAGAATATAAAATAATGCTTTAGAAATCAATTTAAGAATCCATTTCAAATCAAACAAACAACAATGGTTTCAAATCAAACAAACAACAATGGTTTCAATTGATATGGGACAGATTATCTCCAACTAGGAGATAGACCATAGGGACTAGTCATGGACTAGTGAAAAATCTTGGTCACTTTAGCCCACTATTCCCTCTGCCATGACATGATGGTGGCCATACTAGTCATGGTGCATGGGGGGACTCCATTTTACCCACAATGAATACTATTCTCAGTGCCAGGTGTGGTGTAAATGTTTGTTTTACAAAAGAGGCTCATAGTCATGCCACAGCCTCCACCATGGTTGTGGTCCTACCCATTTTACACCAAAAAACCCAAAACTATCTGTTAATCCAACATCCACCTCCAACACTAATAAAACAAAAATTAACCAACTTAACACTAAAAATAAAACATACTCGTGACCCATAGAGAATCAAAATCCTCCCCACCAAGAAACTTTCTAGCACCAAAAGGCCTCGTCTAGAAGATTTAACCAAAAAGAGATGAGGTCACTGCTCTCTCATGATTATATCACTCTCCCATGTCTTATGAGCATCTAAAACATGCTTCTAAAGAATTAAAAAAAAGGTATGGACTTACTATAAACAACATTCATTTGAGAATCAATAATTCAAACTAGATACTCAATCATAGTTATATTAGGTTTTAAATCAAGTTCCTCCCAATTTAAAACATGTGATGAGTCCAAATGATATTTCCTTAGCTGCAATACTTGGAACACATTGTGGATCGACTTCATTTGTGGTGGTTAGTAAAAACTGTATTCCACCTTCCCAATCCACTCAAAAACCTCAAACGGTCCCAAATTTATTGGTGCCAATATCCCTTACTTTCTCAGGCATTGGTGACCAAACCAAGGTGAGACTCTCAGGTATACCTGGTCACTAACTGAGGAATCCATAGGAAATTGATGATGATCAATTTAATATTTATTCTAGATATAATTCATTAATAAGATTTTATGAGTCAACTAGATATTCACCATTATCTCCTGGACCAAGCTAGGTCTCATTACAGAAGACTTGAAAATATTAAACTAACATAGAAGAGATTTAGAGGGTAAACAATATAAGTCTTCAAAGGGTTCCATTTTGATGAATGGGTGATAGTTATTATTGTAAGAAAATTCAACCATAATGAAAATCCCATGCTCCTCCAAAGTCAAGAACACAAACATAAAGAATATGTTCAAGAATCTGTATAGGCCATTCTATCTGACCATCTATCTAAGGATGGTGTGATGTTCTCAACCTGACCTGGGATCTAATCACCTATAAGAGGACTATATAAAATTGGGATTAACAATTAGGATCAATGTTAGAAATAATGGAAGTCAGAACTCAATGAACCTTAAGATTTCCTAAGTCCTCAGCTTTAGTGGTATCAAGAATAGGAATAAAGTGAGTTGATTTGGTAAATTTTTCAATCACCAACCATATCACATCATTACCTCAAAGAGTATTTGGAAAACCAATAACAAAGTCCATCAATATCTCATCCTACTTCCAAGTCAACATGGGATGGTGTTAAAGAAAACATGTTGGCTTCTAATTCTCAACCTTAATCTACTGAAAAGTATAAAAATTAGAGACAAAAACAATAATGAAACATTTTATATCTAGACTCTAGAAATGACGCCTTATATCATAAAACATCGTAGTCATGTCTAAGTGAACTTTCCATTGGGAATGATGACAAACCCCCATCATAGCCTTTCTCTTAGGTGATGGAACAAAATAATGGTTCTTAAAGTATAGAATCCCCTCTAGAGATAGATGCCATTTGTTTATGGTCTCACCACCATGTAAAGAATTATTAACAGCTTGGAAGTTGTCATCAATCTGATAATCCTAGAGTATTATCTCAATATGAGAGGATTTAAACTAAAAACTTTCTAGAATCAACTTGGTCTCATCCTCTTGGAATCCCAAATGCATGAAAAAAATGAGTTCCAAGAGATTACACTCATTTTACAACTCCTGGGTTAGAAGCTTCATGATAACAGAATTAGTAAGAACATTTCCATTTCCATGGGTATAGGAAATGTTAAACTTAAAATATTGCAGGCACTCTAACTATCACCTTTATTGGAGATACAAATCTTTCTGAAAATATATATAACTCAAGATCTTATAATTAGATTAAATGGTAAACCTTTCCCTGGAAATATAATTCCACCAACTCTTGAGAGCATGCATCATATTTGTGATCTCTAGATCATGTGTGGGATAGTTATTATCATATAAGTGAAGATGGTGAGAAATATAAGACACCACATGATCATCATGTATGATAATGTATCCCTTACCAACCACTATAAGGTTCAACACTAGAGCTGATATAAAATAGTGCTTCAACTTATCGAAGGATGTATAACATTTAAAATATCAAATGAACATCACTCCCTTCTGAGTGACATCGGTTAATGGAGAATCTAGATTAGAGAATTCTTTTACAAACTTGTGATAATACCCTACCACCCCCAAGATGACCTAAAACTTAAATACATTCTATAGTTCCTCCCATGACATGATAGCTTTAACCTTTTTAGGATCAACTAAGATACCATGTTTTGAGACCACGTAACCCAAGAAATTTAACTCCCAAATTCTGAATTATCACTTTTAAATATTGTATTTAAGTTGATGATTTATTAATAAATCCAAAACTACACTCAAATGAAGTACATGATCCTCATCCGTTTTAGAATAAACAAAGATTTCATCCAAGAATTCTAAAATGAAAGAGTCATGATACTTGTGGAAAATCATGTTCATCGATTTATTAAACACAAAATGAGTGTTCTTTAGGATGAATAGAATAAAATGATACTCACAGTGGTCATACCTACTCTTGAAGGAAGTCTTTGGGACATAAAACTTCTTGATTCTTATTTGGTAGTAATCAGATCGAATATCAATGTTAGATAACCACTTTACCCCTTTCAACTGATAAAATAAATCATCAATGTGGGAAAATGGGTATATGTTCTTTATCATGACTCAATTGAGCTTTAAGTAATCAACACATGAGAAAAGGGTTCCGCCATCATTCTTGGAGAAAATGATTGGTGCTTCCCAAGGTGACACACTAGGTCAAATGAAGCCTTTAGACATCAATCCATTCAACTAATTATTCAGTTCCATCAATTTATTTTTTACCATATGGTTGGAGGTAATAAATACTAGTTGAGTTATTGGAACTAATTTGATATATAACTTCATCTCCCTCTATGAGGGTACACTAGAAATGTATGACAGAAACACTTTTGGAAATTCAATAAATATTGGAGGCATTTAACAATAAGAGGCTTCCTACTTCAGTTCAATAGCATACAAGGATATCATCCTCCCTATATCTAGAAGAGGAGGTTCAGGTCGATTAGACCTTAGATCCCATTCTCTTTGGAAAACCTAGAACTCCCCCATCAGATCAAGTAAAGAAAACTTTCCAAAGATAACATTCAGTTAGAGCATTATAAAAAACCAACTAGTTCATTCTGAGAATGATGTTCAAAGGATTCATTTTGAGAACCAAAAAATCATAAATGAGCTTGATATCTAATAAAGAAAACACAATAGGTACATCTAAGAAATTTCTCTCTCTCTAACTTTAGAGGTATTGCAATTACCATCACATAAGGCGTGCACTCCATTGGGAGATTCAACAAGTCCACAATGCAGGTTGATATGAAAGAAATAGAGGCATCAATATCAAATAAATCAGTCACTAAAGATAAAACAATGGTAATGGTAACTCTCAATATCATAGGACCTACATCATTTCCTACTAGAGACTCATCCATTATGTAAAGTAGCTTCATTATGAATGTCTATGGTTGGAACCATGTTGTTCTCAAAGCATCTAACTACACCATAGATCCTCTTAGTACTGATGATGTAGTTCCACTATGCAGGGAAGTAAAAAAATGGAAAAACCTATAAAAATATATTAAATGTATGCATGGGATGAAAATATTTGATGCCTCTATAAAATAATTCTTAAAGTGACCAAACTTTTTACATTAAAAATAAGTTAGTTGGCCTTTACTAGACATTATAGTAGATTTGGACGAAGTTAGTTGTCATGGACCACCACTATTGTTTCCACCATGAGGCCCATATCACATTATCTTCCCCTTAAAGGAACCTCTAAAGCTTCCACTAGGAGTTGGAGGAACTCCAACCAACTCTGACATTCCATCCACATCTATTTTTATCATTATAACCATATCCAAAACATCAACATAATAGGAAAGCATCAATATAAAGACCAATGATCAAATATCTAGTTAAAGAACCATCTAAAATCTTCAATCCTTTATCTCCTCATTCAATACTACCTTAGGTGAAAAAATGAGCACATTTAAAAAAATTATTAGAATACTGATTCACTATCTATTCACCTTGGTGACGGTTGATAAACTCTATGGACTTAGCCAATTACATATACTCTAGATATAATTGCTCTATAAAATTAATATTGAAGTCTTTTCACTCTGATTTCTCATTTTTTCACCAGAACTATAGTATACCACCATCTCCTTCTATGATTCCCAAGCTTGAATATGGCACAATTCACCTAAATATAATGTGACATATCCAAGAACTGGAAGAGTCATTCAATATTCCCCAACAAATATTCTTCCTCTTGAGGATAATTTATTCCCTATAAAGATGGTTGCTTCTAATGAAGAATCTAATGGGCTCAATCTATACTATCATCTCTTCAAATTTACACCTCTATAACCTATATAGGATGGGTGTATCCCCTTATCCTAAATCTTGGTCAGCACACACTTCTACCTCTGCAAGGTTCTAGACAACTGGAGGGTTCACTTGTGGTGGTTCATCAGTATCCCCCTAATAAAACCTAATCAGATTTCTTCCTAGATCCATTGTACTACATAACATCAATATACAATAAGGAAACATTATTCAAGATACATAGAAACATAAAATCTATCAATTAGAACTCAAATTGGGAACACCAATATCATAGAATAGTTTGGTAAAATTATAGAATCATATTCATTAAATTCCTTAAAGACACTTTTTCCAACCATCCATGGTAACTTAAGGCTTGGTGTGGTGAGATATGGATAGGAACTCACTTGTAACATACCCCTTAAGTCCCAATAATCTGATCTACCATCTTACATGATATCCCAAACATCATATCATCCATCAAGAAGAGGCACAACCTCCCTTTGATACTAATTTATCATGAAAAATCCAAGATAACCTACTAAACTGAAACCTAAATATACCCTAACATGGACCAAAGGTAATTACTAATCCCCATGGTCTAGTGACTAGAACTTGGGAATCAATAATGATCTAAGGGGAATGATTTAACTATAAGAAGGACTGAAAATCACAAATGTAGTGGATAAGAATCCATAAATAGTTGGTATTCTAAAAAATTCAACTGAGAAAAGTACCAAAAAATACGAATGTACGTAATCCAAAATAGATCAATAATTCAAGACATCACAAAAACCCAATACAAAATCACCAAAAAGACCTCCTCATAATAGGTGGATCACATAATCTACCAACCACCACCAACTCTCAGGGTTCCTCTTTCCAAAACACCATCCACCACTTAGAAGTGCTTTTCCTTTCCCTAAACCTAGAAGAAGAGAGTTTGTATATACCCAAATGAAAATATAGGGTTTGAGAAACACTAGACTAGTAGGATCCCACCAAGCATTCCATAAGCATTCCATATCAAATAAATAAATAATTATCAATTTTATATAAACTGTGGCATGGTAATCATTTTCCACAAATAAAGATATAACATGCATTTCAAATATTTTAAATTTCTAGTATAAAGTAGGTATAAATAATAAGTACCATGTAAATAGGCATGAATAAGAATCTAAATCAAAACAAACATGAATAAATCATATTTATAAACCTTGGAATGTAATGATCCACTTCCAATCATAGTAACAGGGTTAAAATCCTTAGAGTTAGTTAGATCAATGATCAAGGATCCTCACACATCTTAGTGAAATATAGCTTTTGGTCTATATACTTCCCAAGATCTCATATCTATGGAGAATATGATTCCAACCAAAAGAATGAAATCCCAACCCTTATCAAGGTTTAGTGGAATTTTAATCATTGATCAATTTCTATGTAGATCTAACACATGCCAAACATGATTGTTCTTAACTACCCAACTAACTACCTAGGCTCCTAGGTGCTTCAAGTAAATAAATCAAGGGTAAAATCATTCGTATCAAATTAGTTTCATCAATTATCATTCAAGTAGCCCAAAATCGATTTTTTAAAAATTATATTTTATTTCAAAAAACCAACATCAAATTGTTTTTATCAAAACTCATACCTTTCCAATTAATTAATTTTATTCAAAATTACTAAAGAATTCCATGCCTTCATTAATCAAGAATTTTCATAAAATTCATTATTCAAGCCATTCATTTCAATTTGAAATAATTATTCAAGAATGAATGCTTTATTTAAAAATACATTTCCAAATAGGTTTCATCACACTCCATTCCATATGAAAAAATTTATCAATAATATCAAATAATGTTTTGCAAATCAATTTAAGAATCTATTTCAAATCAAACAAGCATTAATGGTTTTAGTTGATAGGGGATAGATTACGAAACCACCAACTTTAAGAACAAAGAATACCACATTACTTATAAGACTAGTGATTTGAGAGAAAGGGATATATCCCTCACAAACCTAGATCAATAAAGAGAAATCCTAAGAAGAAAGGGGTGAACCTAAGCCAGTTCTTGATGAAAGATAAATGCCCAAACCCCTTCCTGGACACACTCAATCAGGAATTTGATCCAAAATGGGGAGATCAATCAATTTTAAAGAGGGGAAATAAGCCTAACATCACATTAAAACCACTCATTAAGGTTTCATGTGGCAGGAGTAACAACCACCAAAAGATCAAGAGTTGTTCGAGTGTTTCAAATTATAAAATTTCCATCACTACAACCTATTGCTTCCCACTATATTGTGGTGTCTTCACCAAGAAGATAGACCAAAAGGTCCAGACATGGCTGAGTGTAAAAATCCAAGTTGTTTTTTCCACCACACCCTCCACCATGACATTATGGTGGACATACTATTCTCAGTGTACTAAGGAACTCCCCACACCCCACATTGAAGACTACTCTTTGCACCAGGCCTGGTGACTCTATCAGGTTTACACAGGAGGCTCAAAGCCACACCACAGTCACCATCATAGTCATTTTCTACCAGTTTTGAACCAAAAAGAATAATACTATTTTTTAATCCATCATGCTCCTCTAAAACTTCTGAAACCGAAACTAACCAATTTAAGGCTTAAAAGTAAACATACCCATGGCCACTACTACAAAACAGACCTTCAAAAACACTAACCTTTATCAGTGCTTTTATATAGCATTGATTAAAGTTACCCTTTATCTGTGCTTTGTTTTTAGGGATGATAAAGGGTAGCCTTTATCAGCTCTTTTTTAGCACTGATAAAGGTCCAGAATAAAATGAAATAATTAAACAAATGAAAATTAAAAAAATTATCAATTTAATTAATTAAATAATTGTTGATAAAAATAAATAAATGGAATATACATATATATATTATAAATATTAATAAATAATATATATTAAATATATAGATATGTAAAATGAATAAAATGAAATAATTAAACAAATAAAAAAATGATTAAAGTAAGAAAAATATTAAATATTTTATTAATTAAGTAATTAACAATAAAAATGAATAAATTTAATATACATATATATAGATTATAAATATTAATAAATAGTATATATTAAACATAGATATAAAAAATGAAAAAAAAATATAATTAAACAAAACAATTAAAAATGAATAAGCTGTAATAATTAAACAAAAAATAGAAAATGAATAAATTAAAAAATTATTAATGAAACAATTATTAATAAAAATGAATAATTTTAATATATATATATATATATATATATTATGTATAAATAGTAATAAATAATATATATTAAATATAAATATACTGAAAATGAATAAAATGTAATCATTAAAAACATATTATTATCTTATTCTTTTTTAATGTTTTTCTAATTTTCAGTTTAACATATATCAAATGTGTGTTATATTTATTTCACATACATATACATAATTAGTGAATTTTTATATGCAATACACACACACACATATTTATGCGATTAATAAAATCTTATATATAAACACATACACCTAATATTTGTGTAATTTATTTAAATTTTAGTATATTTTAGAATTTCATTATAACATGATACATTTAATATATTATATTTTTAATTGGAAAAATTTATTTATTTATTTTAATATTATTATAGTTAGGTATTATTTATTCATTTTTAATATTTTTATTTATTTTTTATTATTATTTGTTTTTAATTTAATCATTTTCTATTGGTTATTTATATTTATTTATTTAATATATTTTAGTATTTTTAATATTTATTATTCTTTAATTCAACATATATCCATGATTTTTTAATAATTTATATTTAATTAATAAAACTTATCCATTTTTTCAATATTTTTAAAGTGTACTCATTTTAAATTATTCAATTTCACCCATTTTTAAAATGAATGTATTTAAGATTATATATTCTTTAATAATATTAAAAATATATTTTGTAAATAAATATTTATAAATAAATATATTTATAAATTTATATTTTATATATTTATAAATTTATATAATTATAATTATTATAAATAATTAAATATTATTTCTTAAAAAATTATTTATATAATTATAAATAAATAATTATATATACTTAAATAATTATAAAACTATAATAACATTATTTAAATAATTAATATACTATATTTATATTAATATTAATATTAATATTAATATTAATATTTATATTAATATTTATATTTATATTTATTTATTATATATATATATATAAGTTGAGGTCAAAACCTCAGTTTGTTTGGGAAAAGGGGATACATTACAAAGAAAAGAAAACAACATACAATATAGGGATATACTCGACAAGACTAGAACTCGAGACCTCACTGAGACCCACAGGGGCAGCTACCACTAAGCTTCACCCTGGGGGATATATATATATAATATAAATATATAAATAATATTTTCTAAAACTATTCATATATTTATAAATAATTAATTATATTTTTAAATAATTATAAAATTAAAATAAATATATTTTAATAATGAATATATTTACTATATTTATATTTATATATTTTTATTAAATATATATAATTATATTAATATATATAATTATCTAAATATATATATAATTATAAAATTATAATAAATATATTTAAATATTGAATATATTAACTAAATTTATATTTATATATATTTATTAAATATATATATATATATATATATATAATTATATATATATATATATATATATATAATTAAATAAACAAATATATAATGATATAAATATATTTATAATTATAAATAAATTATTATAAATATATTTATAAATGTATATTTATTATATTTATAAAATTATATATTTATAATTATAAAAAAATATAATTTTTTTGAAAAATTATTTATGTAATTATAAATAAATAATTATATATTTAAATAATTATAAAAACATAATGAATGAATATATAATCATATAAATTTATTTAAATTTATTTTTATTAATAATTATAATTATAAATCTTTCATCAACGCTAAAGTTTTAGCACTGATAAAGGTTTCTTTTATCAGTGCTTCTTTAGTGCTGGTAAAGATTAATGTTTATTAGCATCTTTTTAGCACTAATAAAGCTTGATCTTTATCAACACTAAATAATCTCTCATAAAGATTCATTTTACCAGTGCTTATCAATTTTTCAATAATAAAAGTGATCTTTATCATCGCTTTTTTATAAGCGCTGATAAAAGTGTCCTTAGTATATTTAAAAGAACTCTAATTGTGACTAATTTAGTCGCAATTCTCAAGATATCAAGGAACTCCACTACTATCAGTGCTCCTCCTCTATGTTCTCTCAGACGAATCAAGACTATAATCCAAGATATGTTATTTTCTTCTTTTTCTCTCTCATTGATCTCTTGTTTGGGTACCGCGGTTTTAATTTTTTCACTATTCTCAACCATGAAGAATTCTAATTCTCTTCTCACATAACTCTAGTCATGATTAGTCTCTCTCATTCTTCTTCATTGTTTCTATTCTTATTGCCACCTTCACTCATGGCTCTTTCCATAGTTTTAGGGACTCATTCTTTCTATCTTTACTGTTTTTATAGCTTCCCATGGAGCATGATCTTCTGTTATAAAGTAAGTAAAGGTTATTTGGTTCAGAATATTATTTTTCATTGATAAGGGTGTCATCCCATCAATTTTAGTTATTGAATCTTTATTTTTTCAAACATGTTCTTATCACAAACTACAGCTAATTGGCAAATTACCTACTTAATATGTAGTTTAATGGTATTTATTATAATCATTTGAGTTCTCTAAAAAATATTATAGAAAAAATAGGAATTTGGACATTTTATCTTTAATTATAATGACCAAGGTCTCCATGTATATTTTCCATGGCTTTAGGTATCTCTATAATTTCTATTAATGATACAAGAGTCCTAATTCCCACAATTTACACTATTATATGCCACCATGATTTGAATTTCACATGTTCCTTACATTTTTAAAAATAATTCTACATTGATAGGTATATTTATTTATATACATATGTTAATATTATATGCATTTGAATTTAATGTAATTTGTTTAATGAAAATTTGGTTCAAACAGTATTGATTCTCACATTCTATTATTTGATTTTATGGTATTTTCTAAAATATTTTTTTAAGTAATTAAAAATGAACACTTATGTTTAGAGAATTATATTTTTGAAATGTAATATGTTAGTATCCATAATTAAAAATTCATTCAGGTTATTTTTTAATATGAGTGGGTTTATAGTATAAATGGGATAAACATATTTTTTAAAAATAAAAAGTGTTTGGTTTTATTTTGCTTTTGAAACAAATTTGACTTTATTTTTTTGTTCTAATTAGATGTAACAAAAAGTTTCTTATTAAATATAAAAATTAATTTATTATTTCATTTAAGGATAAGTTTATCTATATTAATTTCACAATATTTATTTCATGTAGGATATGTAATAGTTTATAATGTATGTATTTTACAGTATTTTTTAAAAATATAGAATTTATTATTTATTAAGCATTGATATATCTTATTCACGATGTAAATAATTCAATACTAATTAAATAACTCCATTGATAAGGGTTTTAGATTGGTTTTGAACATAATAAATGATAGTGAATGGTTTTAATTATGTTAGAATTTAGAAAACATGGGTTATATAGAATCTTGATCAATCATTATGTATTACACACACTATAATAGAAATATTTAAGTGATTAACATTTTTTTTATTCGATCAAGGAATTTTATTTTTACGATACCAGATTAGTTATAGTTTCATATATGTATTTAATATTTTATTTTTTTGATGAAATGGATCATAATATATATATTTTCATATGATAAATATATTATTCAAATTATTTTACCATAATCATACAAAAATATGGTTTTAATAATCTTTATATTGTAAAATGAACTAATACACATTTATAAATAATTTTTTGACTGAGGGAACAATATAAATTATTATAAAATGCAACATGATTTTAATATATACGTTATAATTTTAGGAAATGAAAAATTTATGTGACTTTTATTTATCATGTCTTCATTTTTATCTTTTTATACATTTTTTACTAACTGTTTAACTAATGTTTTTTGTTTACTTGTCTAATAATTTTTTGTTTAGAGTAATTTTTTGAAAATTATTGTATTAAATGTAATATGTAACTACTTTCTTAGTTAAATTTTAATAAATATTACCTTATAATATTTTCTTTGAATAATCACTTGATATTATTTGAAATTATTTTTAATATACATCTCAATGTATGATTATAATCTTTTTCCACAAGAAATACTTGTTTGGATGTGATAAAAATTATTTTTAGAATATATTAGAATATGATGGGTATTATTTTAGGTCTAGGTATGGTATGTTAAAATGTGAGTTACTATAAACATGTTAGTGATTAATCAAGGGCTAGGGTGAGGTTGATGTGACATTTGTGTTGTTTTTTCTTCTTTATAGTTTTTCAGAAGTTAGTTTTAACTAATGTATTATGGTACCCATTGTTTAGTTCATTCCTAAGGGAACCAATTATATTAAGAATTTCCCATATTCCAAATTCACTTCCTAAGAAAAATGGATATGTTATTCCCATTTCATAATTTGTACGAAATAAGTACATGTGATGGTTATCTCGGAGTGATAGTCTTGGATGTTAGGGATCTGAGGTCGAATCTTCTGGTACCTATGATGTGTTTATTTTCAGAGGGAGATAAATCATTTTTTCTCCTCCTATGATTTAAATTTTAACCTCTTATTAGTGAAATGATTTTAATTTCTGGGAACAACCATGGTATAAACTTATGGTATGATTATTATAATTCACCAGTATGAAATGAAGTCAGTACATTTGATAATCATGGTGTCCTAGTTAGTACACAATGACTAGACTTAAATGTGTATTTTGACTATTACTAATTTTAACATATACTCAAATATAAGTATTATTATATATTTTAGGGGCCATGTTAGTATTTACTTGTTTATTTTTATACTCACACCCTACAAATGAACTTCAGTTGATATAGAGCTCTTATATTTGAGATATAGGTGAGGGAAAAGGACTAATAACATAGATTATAGTCAGTTTACCTTAGTGGGGATGAGTTGATGTTCACATGGTAGTGTTAGGGACCTTTTTCATTTTTGAGATGAAATTTTAAATTTTAAATTAAAATGTGGTATTTTAAAATGTTTTAACGAGACAAATGTCACCCTCACCAACTTCAACTCCTGAGTATTTATTATTTCATTTTGTTAATTGAGACTCATACCCCATCTCTTCTATGTTGTTGGGACTACTCTAAGCATTAGTCACTCAAAATGATCACTGGTACCTGGTATGGGATGAGTACTACTCATAGTAGTTCAAGAAACATAGGTGCATTTCTAAAAGATATGGAGGATGAGTCTCAATTAATAAAATGAAATAATAACTTTTAAGGAGATGTAGATGATGAGGATAACATTTGTCTATAACTTTAAACTTTGAATGAATTTAGAGGAAAACACCTACCATAGTGTAGTAATTCTTTTATTAAATTCAATTACCCATTTCCTTCAAAATGGATGCATACTAATCATCTGAAAAAAGAGTATGAAGATAGATTTAAATATTTCATCAATTTTTTAATAAATCATTCATATGGCCCTTCTCAAATCCTTTATATGTGTTTATATTATTATTATTCAAGAAAAAATAAATTTTTGACTACTCATGTAGATAATGTCTTCTAGAAAATGATGATGTTACCAATATAGAGAAATAATAGATTGTTGATGATGAAACTGTAAAATTATTAGGGGATAAATATCATGTTGATGAGAAAAACAAAAATGACACAACATCATAGTATTGAATATAATTATCAAGGGAAGAAGTTATGGTATAAAATTTGAGGTTGGTTGGAGTCAACACAGCCAACCTATTGACCCCAAAAATTCAAAGTTCATTAGTTATGTTGGGGTCACAATGAGGATGAATGTGCCTATTGATATAGATTCATGGCGCCATGTTCAACATGTAATGAAGGAAACCCTTTATAAAGATATAGTGGTATTGCTATGATATACTTTCTCTATTTTACCAAAAAAATATAATGAAACTTTGATTTAATTTTCATTATTCCTTGAAGAGTTTATTCATTTTAGAATATTTTCATAATAAATTTTTCTTAATGGGTATAGGAAAATTACATAGAGTCCTTCAGACACTTCTTACAGAGTTACATCTTAGGGATGCTGAGGGGAAAGTAAAGCCTCACCCACCAGTTAGTTATGCACACATTATAAAGAAGAAAACATGGACGTCTTTCATCAATCATCGCAATGAGAAATCATTTCATGTCACACCAGGGCAATTAATTTATTTTTATTTTATTAATTCTTGGCCCTAGGTTCTTGTGCCAAGGTCTGGGCTGGGTCTAGGATTAAAATCTTTGTTGTTTAATAGTTTTACTATTTTTCAGACCTATGTATAGTCATCGTGCGGTTGGAGGTAGCCGTGCAACTGGACCTAGTGTTGTGAAATTGCTTATTATTATTATTATTATTATTATCATCATCATTATTATTATTTTTATTATCATTATTCTATATATTATCATTTCTATTATTATTGTATTATTATTATTATTTTATTATTATTATTATTTATATTATTGTAATTATAATTTTTAATCTTTATAATAATAATATTATTATTATTATATAATGAAAAAAATCCCTAACCCTAACCTAGACCCCCCATCCCCCCTGATTGGTTGCACTGTAACCCAGACCTCACCCCCTTCACCCTTATAGTGACCACACCTAGGATATCCTCCTCTAACCTCCTGCTCGATCACTAGCCTCTACGCCCAGGCCTTCTGCCCTCGCCTCATCTCAGCGTCGGTCGGCCTTCCGCGTTCTCCCCTCCTGTAGTCGCCCCGCTCCCTGCGCCCACCACACGCTCCCTTATACCTTGCCCAATGGCATGACCTCAGCCACCTTTGCCCTATCCTCTCACCACCCTCTCCCTTGACACGCCCCAGCAGCGACCCCTGTTGCCTCTATCCCTCCGCACACAGTCGGCCTACGGCTTCTTCGCGCTTGCCCTAGACACCCTACTTCCTCTTGCAGGTCCACATCTCCCCCTTGCTCCAGGTCACGACCCTCCTGCGCCTAGCCCGCACTCGCCCTCACACTCCCTGAATCCCCCATTTTATCCTCATCCACCCATAAACCACACTTTCCCTCTTCCTCTCCAGACCATCGCCTTCCTCCAACGACCCTCCATGTCTCCGACCAACTGCCTCGACCCGCCGCACCTCTGGCCAAGCCGTGATCCAACCCCCCCCCCCCCCCCCCCCTCGCGCCATTTCCCTTCTCTGGAAGCCCAGAAAACCCCTTACCCTTCTTTCTAAAGACCCCGCCAACCTCAAAGTGCCTCCTTCGCACTTCCTCTCCCACTCTGACCAGTAGTGTACTCATCTGGTATATGTATTTTTTCTTTTATTTATTTATTCATTTATTCATTCATTCATTCATTTATTTATTTACTTACTTACTTACTTATTTATTTATTTTTTATTTATTCACTTTTTCCTTCATCTCATCTATGGTGTTTTTATTTAATTTTGGATAAATCTTAATACTATAGCGGGTTGTGTGTCATGTGTTTTTATCGTTGTTCAGCATTCGTGGTTAGTCCATGAGGGATTGCTCTACCTTCCATCGGAGTCACATCTACGCTTGGTTTAAGTTAGGTGTTTATAACTGTTTTCTTTCCCGCATAATTCATAGACACTTGCGTGGTTTGAATTAATATTTATATTTTGTTTGCACAATCATTGATATTATTGTTAATCTATTATATTGTTTTTGGGTTAGTTTAAAAACTATTGAAAATAGTTTCTGGATGAATTATCTGATTTGTTTTGAGTAGTTTTGTGAAAATATTGAATTGATTGATGATTTTGAATGTCTAATTAACTTAAAAGTTCTTTGATTAAATTTGTTGGTGTGAAATTAGTTTTTAAGATGATAAAACTTGTGTTCGTTTTATTTTTGATAGTATGTTTGTATGACATGAAGTGTGTTTTGGAAAAAACCTATTTTGAACTATATGTTAGTTTTCATAAAGTGTGCAAGTAGTTCTTTTGGTTGTTCAAGTGGCACGAGTCATGTTTTGAAAGGTGAAAAATTATTTTTTGAAGTGTTTGGATATGTATCAGATTTTTAAATGGAATTTGTGTGTGAAGTTGATAGAATCATGATGTAAGCCTTTGTTGTGTTCTTTTGAAAAGGTTTTCTTAAATTAGTAAATGATTTAGTGAATGGTGTTTGAAATACGAATCATGGGTTCAAGGTATTTCAACGTGAATTTGGGTTTGGTTTTCAAATGTTCTTTTTGGATTTTATTGTTCCATTGGATGTTGGCACATCCATGGGTGCACGAGGCACACACATGGATGAGCTCACAAATGATAATGGCACCTTTTAAATGGTGTTTCTTTAAATCCTAGGTTTTCAAAATAATTCATGTTTTCCTAAATGAGGATTGGCCTTTGGGTAGTTTCCCTTAAATGAATGTAAATATATATATATATATATATAGTTGTTTTTCAAGGATATGACTCATGGAGCTTTGGAATGTTATTTGGTGTGTGTCTGGAAAGGATAAGGGCTCATTTGGAACTTTGAACTTAAAAGGTGATTACTGACTAAGATTTTATTAGGGTATGTGGTTTGGAAAGTTGTATGTATCCAGTCGGAGCTTTAAAATGTTTTTAGAAAAAAATGGTTTTGACATGATGTGACATGAAGTCCCATTTGGCACTTTTAACCCAATGGTAGTGTTTATACTAACTTTTAAAGGAGATCGTGTTTTGACAAAAGTGTATTCCCGATTGGAAACTTTGAACATTTTATGAAATGTTTTAAATGTTAAATGGTGTGATGGACCAGTTAGCACTTGGTTAATGTGAAATGATTGAATGTGTATTTGGGGTGCGCTCCTCTCTAGGGTAACCCTTTATGGGTGAACGCACAGGAAGCATTCGTGTTTGAGGAAGGAAAGTTCGGTGAGATGAGTCATGTGTGGGAGGGCCTTCCAACTAAAATGGTATTATTATAACCACCATGGGTTCCTGGGAATCTTTTAGATGATCGAGTGATGGTTGTTGTCCAACCCCGATTAGATGGGTTGGTACCCCCAGGATTTGTTGTTAGGCCTGGTGGGCTTTGCCACTAGATTGGTCAGTTTAGGGTGTCCAGTTGGTTATAGACTTAAGAGTTTCACCATATTATGGTAGGTGGTTCGAAAACCAAGTACGTCCAGGGGTCTTCTAGGGATGTTTATAATCACACATGGTTTGCCTTTTCATTGCTAGTTTACTTTTTGTTATACTAGTTTATTTCCATCTTTCATTGTTTACCAATTCTACTTTATCCCAACTTTGGTATTTTTTTGTTTTGAGTTTAGACTATAAAAATACAAATGATTTTGGAAATGGTATGTCGCATGTGTTGGATTTTTAAATGAGAAAAACATGTTGATTATTTTAAAAAAGTGAAATCCTTACTTTTATTTGTGTATTTAAAACTAGTGTTAATGGATTTTTTCAGGAAAGGAGACATTGGATTATATGGTTTATCTTGAAAACCCTACTGAGATTTTGTAATGCTCATGCCTATTTTATCATTTCAGTTGTAGGTTTCCTTTACTCAGTTTTCTCTCAGTTGGGTTGCTCATTATTGGTGCAAAGTCGGCCTTTGGTTGGGAGGTGACCTGGAAGGTCACATGAAGGTATGTTGAGCTGTTTTTTTTATTTTTTTTCCACCGCCAGAGTTCAGTTTTATTGTTCTGTTTACTCTTGTTTTTTTATTTATCTTTTATGGGAAAAATAATTCCCAGTGATTAAAATTTGATGCTCGGCACTGGTTTCCAGCCCGTGGGGATCGAGAATTCCCTTCGGGCCATGTCATGGATCAGCTCGGTGACTGGTTCAGGGTCAACCCGGGTTGGTTCGTGACAAAATGGTATCATAGGAGGCTCTTGTTATTTGGGGTGTCTGGTAGATAGAGATTATGAATGTTGGGACTCGAGAGGTAGGTATGGGAAGGATGTTATAAACCCTCGTCCTTTCTAAACCTCGTGTTGCCAGGGGTAGTCCAGGAATTGAGTCCTTGTCTCATTCTGATTTGTTTTGGATTGAGGGATGACAATGGAGGAAAGCCGATGTTACATCATGATTTCACATGGTGTAGTGACCCATGTGGAGTTCAAGTACACAGTTTAATTTCATCCTATTGTAGACACTTACTTGGGGCATGGCTCCCTACCATGTCGCCAAGTTAAGCATTAATACTAGTCCCTCACTTTGGTATTTTGATGCAAGTTAAGTGTCATCTTGGTTCTGATTGGTGTGAGTACACTTTTGAAAAATGAAAAAGGGTTTTTGAAATGAAAATGATTTATTTTAAATGGATTTAAATTCATGAAATGGGTTTTAAAACTAAATGGTCTTGGTCTAAAAATTTGGTGTCTTTTTGGAACTGGTAGAGAAATGGTTTGGGTGCACTCTTGAGTACTCTTTATGAACGTTTGCACATGTGAGGGAAGGCATGGAAAGTGTGTGTTGGTGTGTGTGAATGAAAGCGAATGAAGACATGTGCAATGGTTCATGGGGTTAACGAGGTGTGTTCTTGTAATTAAAGGCTTGACCTTGTTTTTCTAAAGTGATTTTAAAAGGGGAAATGATTTTGGAAATTAAATTTGGTTTGAAAAGTGGGTCTGGTATTTGGAAAGTGGACTTGAAAGAAGGCAGTTTTGAAATCTAAAATGAAAAAGGGAATTTTGTGTTGTGTTTGTGTTTTTTTGGTTTTTTGATCCAATCATTTTGGCTTAGGATGTTAGTTTTAATTATATTTTTATTTGATATTGGTTTCGGCTTGGTGTTTTATATGTTGTTCAGAAAATTCTGCCTATAAAGGTCCCCAAGGTTTCTGATAAGTCATGCCCAGCTTTTGGTCCTTCTCGGACATTATTTCTCCTTAACGGTGATCAGGGTTCGTTGAAGGAAATTATGTGGTTTGAAGAGGTCGAGTGTGTTTTGGGATGTTGGGAACTCATGATTCTGTTAGATTCCGAGCAGTCTCGGGATTGTTTGAGGGTCCAGATTTGGACGAATGAGAGTTGTTCGCCCCACCGTCAATGTAAGTTGGGATGAAGTGGGGTGTCTTTAGATCCATTTTCATTTGATGGTTCATACCTGAAAAGGTGACAATGAAGAAAAGGGAGGAGATCATGCATATTAAACAAGTCCAGTGGACCATGAAGGCTTATGTTGACCATTTTAAGGAACTGGTTTCTTTTTCTTCTAAGGAAGTATTGCAGGATTTGTGAAGAATTTTCTCTTCATCGGGGGTCTTTATGCAGAAATCAGAAAGTGGGTCCTCTCTTCCAAGGACTATTGTTTCGATAAGATGGTGGATGAGGCATTCCTAATTGAGTTGGTCTCTGGAGCGCAGATGGTTGGAAATCTAGCATATCCAGTTACTCATGAAGGTTCCCCATATAGTGAGAAAGATGTATTGGAGGGGCCAGTTTTTAAAGATTCCTCTACAGTGGTTCGGGTTTCTAGTTTTTCATAACGTTCAGTGGTGTGCCACTAGTGTGGTCGGTTCGGAAATGTGAAGTCGTCATGTCGCATACCTTCAAAGATGTGTCATCATTGCAGCTGTCTGGGTTATCTAGAGAAGTTCTTCAGGAAGCATCACTTGAAGAAGACATTGTGACTGAAGGATTCTAGTGGCTAACTGTGAGGGAGGATATGCTTCATCTATCAGAGTCCCAGCCATAGGTCTTGGGGTGAAGCTTGCATGCAGTCAGGAGTTGTCAGGTGTATGAAGCTTCTGTTTGGGTTTTGTGTTTTGTATTGTAAGTAGAACATTTAAAGCCTTTTCATTCTTATTTTCCGCTATAAAAGTTTTGACATGGTCTTGAGTTCATTGTTTCATCATGGAGTTATGACAAATATGTTCTATTGTAATCCAAACAGTTTGGTTTGTCTGGTTAGGGTTTCCTAAATCATTTATTTTTCTTAAGAGTGTGTTTGACCCTTGTATGGGTTGATCTTGGTTTAGCGGTGTTCATTTGAAGATGTAAGTGCATGTGAAGGAGTCAAGGCTTGTAGTTATGCTCGGGTTTACCATTGGGATCATATTTTTCTCAGAGGTTTTTCTCTAGTGTTTAGGGTTCTTGGTCTGGGTCAATAGTTCCAAGTTTCAGCGGAAGTTTTGTTTCGCTCGCGCTATAGAAGTTAGTATGGATCGGTTGGGAGTTCCTACGTCGCCCCCCCTTCTCGGGGTGGTATGTTTGGGTGTTAATTTTCTGCATCATTTTAGTTCTTGGGGTGGGGAGAACCCTCTTGTGTTCTCTTTTTCTCTTGAATTGTGGTTTCTTTCGGTTTCAATTGGGCATGATTTTTTATTTTGTTTAGTGTTTGGATGGGTGACTTTCTAGGGGCAGAAAATGTCTGTGGTGGGGAGAATTGTCACACCCCAACAATTAATTTATTTTTATTTTATTAATTCTTGTCCTTGGGTTCTCGCTCCAAGGTCCGGGTAGGGTCCTGAATTAAAATCTTCATCATTTCATATTTTTAATGGGTTTTGGACCCATGCGCGGTCACCGCGTTGCTGGAAGTAGTCGCACAACTAGCCCTAGTGTCATGCAATTACTCAATATTATTATTATTATTATTATTATTTTCGTTGTTGTTGTTGTTTTCATTATTATTATTTTTATTATCATTATTCTATATATTATTATTTCTTTTATTATTGTATTATTATTATTGTTTATATTATTGTAATTATAATTGTTATTCTTTATATTATTATTATTATTATTATTTGTATTACTATTATTATTATTTGTATTATTATTTTTATTATTATTATGTAATGAAAAAAAATCCCAAACCCTAACCTAGAACCCCCATCCCCCCTGATTGGCTGTGCTGCACCCCAGACCCCACCACCTTCACCCTAGCAGCGACTGCGCCTAGGATCTCCTCCTTCGGCCTCCCGCTCGATCCCCAGCCTCCGCACCTAGGCCTTCTTCCCTCACCTCATCCCAACGTCATCCTTCCTTCCATGTTAACCCCTCCTCTAGATTCCCCACTCCCCACGCCCAACACTCGCTTCCTTATACCTCACCCATCGGCCCGACCTCAGACGCCTTCGCCCCCTCTTCTTGCCACCCTTCCCCTCGACATGCCCCGGCAGTAGCCCCCATCACCTCTAGCCCTCTCCACACACCTAGACTCTAACTTATTCGCACTCTCCCTAGACACCCTTCTGCCTCCTATAGGTCTGCCTCGCCCCTCTACTTTAGGTCACGACCCTCCTGCACCTGGCCCGCACTCGTCCTCATGCTCCATGTATCCCCCGGTTTATCCTTGGCTAACCTAAAACCACACTCGCCTTCTTCCTCTCCTGACCACCGCCTTCTTCCAGTGGCCCTCATTGTCTCCGGCCAACTGCCTCTCCCCGCCGCACCTCCGGTCAGTCCATGCTCCAACCTCCCCCCCTCCCCCCACCCTCACCATTTCCCTTCTCCGGCAGCCTGGAAAACCCCCTTGCCTCCTTGCTTTGGACCCCTCCAGCCTCATCGCGCCTCCTTCACGCTTACTCTCTCACTCCAGCCGGCAGTATCCTCCTCTAGTATATTTATTTATTAATTTATTCATTCATATATTTATTTATTTATTTACTAACTACTTATTTATTTATTTATTTATTAACCTTTTCCTTTCATCTCATCTACGGTGTTGTTATTTAATTTTGGAAAAATGTTAATACCATCGTGGAAACTATGTCATGTGTTTTTATCACTGTTCATCATTTGCGGTTAGTCTGTGAGGGATTGCTCTACCTTCTATTAGAGTTTTGTCATGTCTGCGCTTGGTTTGAGGTTGGTGTTTTGGACTCTTTTATTTCACATATAAACCATAAACATTTTCATTGTTTGAATTAATATTTATATGTCATTCACACCATCATTAATATTATAGTTAATCTATTATGGAGTTTTTGGGTTAGTTAAAAAACTGTTGAAAATAGTTTTTGGATGAATTATCTGATTCATTTTGAGTAGTTTTGTAAAAAGCATGAATTGATTGATGATTTTTCATGTCTAATTAAGTTAGAGAGTTCTTTAATTAATTTTTTTGGTGAGAACTTAGTTTTTAAGACAATAAAACTTGTGTTTGTTTTATTTTTGATAGTATGTTTGTATGACATGAAGTGTGTTTTGGAAAAAACCTATTTTGAGCTATATGTTAATTTTCATAAAGTGTGAAAGTAGTTCTTTTGGTTATTAAAGTGGTGCGAGTCATGTTTTGAAAGGTGAAAAGGTGGTTTTCTAAGTGTTTGGATATGTATCGGATGTCTAAATGTAATTTGTGTGTGAATTTGATAGAATCATGATGTAAGCCTTTGGTGGGTTATTTTGAAAAGGTTTTCTTAAATTAGTAAATGATTTAGTGAATGATGTTTGAAATATGAATCATGGGTTCAAGGTGTTTCAATGTGAATTTGGGTTTGGTTTTCAAATGTTCTTTTTGGACTTTATTGTGCCATTGGACATTGGTACTTCTATGGGTGCATGAGGTGCACACATGGATGAGCTCACAAATGATAATGGCACATTTGAAATGGTGTTTCATTAAATCCTTGGTTTTCCTAATAATTCATGTTTTCCTAAATGAGGTTTTTCCTTTGGTGTGTTTCCCTTAAATGGCTGTAAATATATATATACATATATATTTGTTTTTCAAGGATATGGCCTATCAGGCTTTGGGGTGTTATTTGGTGTGTGTCTATCAAGGATAAGGGCCCGTTTGGAACTTTGAACTTAAAAGGTGATTGTTGACTAAGATTTTATTAAGGGATGTGGTTTGGAAAGTTTTATGTATCTAGTCGGAGATTTAAAATGTTTTTAGAAAAAAAAATATTTTTGACATGATGTGACGTGATGGCCCATTTGTCACTTTTAACCCAAGGGTAATGTTTGTACTAACTTTTAAAGGAGATTGTGTTTTGGAAAAAGTGTATGTCCGATTGGAAACTTTGAACATTTTATGAAATGGTTTAAATGTTAAATGGTGTGATGTCCCGGTTGGCACATTGTTAATGTGAAATTATTGAATGTGTATTTTGGGGGCGCTCCTGTCTAGGGTAACCCTTTATGGGTGAATGCACAGGAAGCATCCCTATTTGGGGAAGGCAAGTGAGGTGAGATGAGTTAGTCATGCGAGGTTCTTCCTACTTACACGGTATTATTATAACCACCATGGGTTCATGGGTGTCTTTTAGATGATCGAGTGATAATTGTTGACCAACCCTGATTAGACAGGTCGGTACCCCCTAGATTTATTGTTAGGCCAGGCGGGCTTTGCCACTGGATTGGTCAGTTTAGGGTGGCCAGTTGGTTATAGTCTTAGGTTCTTCACCATACGCCGATAGTTGGTTCTGAAACTGAGTGTGTCTAGGGGTCTTCTAGGGATGTTTAGGATCACCCATGGTTTGCCTTTTCATTTCTTGTCTACTTTCTATTAAACTAGTTTATTTCTATCTTGCATTGTTTACCTATTATACTTTATCCCAACTTCAGTTTTTTTTGTTTTTAGTTTAGTTTATAAAAAGAAAAATTATTTTGGAAATGGTATGTCACATGTGTTGGATTTTTAAATGAGAAAGATATGTTTCTTATTTTGAAAATGTTAAAACCCTACTTTCATATGTGTATTTCAAACTTGTGTTAATGTATTGTTTCGGGAAAGGAGACGTTGGATTCTATGGTTTATCTTGGAAACCCTACTTAGAATTTTTAATGCTCATGCCTATTTTATCATTTTAGTTGCAGATTTCATTTTCTTAGGTTTCTCTTGGATGAGTTGCTCATTATTGGAGCAAAGTCGGCCTTTGGTTGGGAGGTGACCTGGAAGGTCACATGGAGGTATGTTGAGTTGTTCTGTTTATTTTCTTTTCTGCCGCTAGAGTTCAGTTTTATTATTCTGTTTATTATTGTTTATTTATTTATCTTTTATGGGACAAATTGTTTCTAGTGATTAAAATTTGATGCCCAGAACTAGTTGCCATCCTGTGGGGATCGAGAACGCCCTTCGGGCCATGTAATAGACCGGATCGGTGACCGGTTCAGGTTCGACTCAGGTTGGTTCGTGACATTTCAGGTTCATTATAGTTGATAATATATTATTTTTTATTTTTTATTTTATCCAATTTGATTCAAAAAATAATAATTTATGAAACAGAAAATGAGTGTTGAAAATAATGAGCGTGCATCAAAACCAATGTACCCCTATCAAAGAGCAAGAATGAGGTATGCTTCACTAGAGATGAAATTGGTATGTGTTTTAAATCAAAAATAGAAGTTTTATGTGAAATGAAACAACATTTTTTCTTTTTTTATATGAAGGTTGATGAATCAAAATAAAAAACCACTTACATCTCATGTCATGTGCTATGGATGGAGACTCGTGTAAATAAAGAGGGTAAACTAGTTGTTGAAAACACAAAAGCGGTATGGGAAAATTGTGTAAGAGGGACATAATATTAATTAATTATAATTTATAATAATATTAGGTAAAAATATTTATTTATGTTATTTTTTTATATGGTTTAGACATAATAATCTACAGTGACCATATTAGAAGAAAAACCACTTTCAGTAGCTTTGAAACGAAAAGAGCAATATGGTTGTGTTAAAAGATTAGGTTTTAGAGTGTCTCCAAAAACATATTTATAGAAGATAAAACAACATGAAGATAAATATAATAATGTGAAATGATTACAAACACAAATATACTCATTGTAAGATATTATTGTCTGGTCTAGTTTAGTAGAAAAATGTATGAGAAAGGATCAAAGTGAACCAGTGATAGAAAAAAGATCCACACATGAACCAAATGACCTCACTATATTTAAGGATAATAATTCCCCCCAACTTCATACCTTACCTGAGGTAATAAATTTTTTCATTACCATTTCTCCCAAATTTAAATTGGACAACTTTTGATAACTTTGTATTAATAAAATTCTACAGGGTACAGTGGTATGTGATTTGTATATTTTGACCCCCATTCACCAAATTGTTCTGAGGGGTATAGTGTATAATATCATAGAAGAAAATATACACCATAAATACCTCCCAAAATATCACATGCGAGTGTGTATTGAGATAGCTCACGATGCAACTACTGAGTTTCTTATTCCACATGATGATCCAGATATTACAATGGTCAATGGTGTTATTGGAACATTCATATCATGGTCGTCTAATCTTATAAAGATGCATGAGGTATGTATTTAACAAATTTTTTCATATGAAAAACATGTAACAGTTGATTAAAGAAGGTATAAAGTGAGTTATGATATTAAAAATGGATAAAGCGATGGGGAAATAAAACGTTGGATGAAGACAATCTTGTAAATTGACCAAGAAATCAAAACAACCTTCTAGAAGTACCTTCTCTATTCTAGTTCCAGAGAAAAATTTAGTATCATTACAACATCATGAAGAGACCATGTTTAAAGATGCAAATATTTCTTACATTCTATATGAAAAATAAATGTATGTAAATTTCATAATAGACGTAATTATTCTCAAGACTATAAATGAAATTATAAGCATGAATGGTTGGGAGTCTTAGTTGTGAATACATATATATTATACATTTTTACAATATGTATATCAAAATAGTGAGATAATATGTTTATTAAAGTTAATAACTATTCATATTTTCTATAGGATTTTATATTACTACTATATAAAATGAAAATTGTGAGAATCACAATTTAGATTCATTAATACCTATATCATTTCAATAGAAAAACATAATTTTGATAAGGAATAAATTGAGAAGAAAATAGATGAGCTACTCAAAGTGTTTGAGAAAAAAATATCAAACAATAGACACTTTTTAATGCCTAAAATGAAGAGGTAAAACTATACAATCTAATCATATAAAATATATTTTTAATTTTTTCATTACCTATTTGTTTTTGTTTTCTTAGGGAGCACCAGATGCTGATCACAGTCAATATAGATTCCAAAAATATTTATTTTTTGGATCCAATACAGGGATATCCAACAAAATAACCACAGATAATGTGTATTGTGAATTTTTAATACATTGAAATCTAAATTTATAGATAAAATTCAAATTATATGTTTCAGTCTATGTTTTAATAAGAGTTTTGTTAGGATAGGGTGGTCACTAAATATATGATAAATCATGGAATGAATTCGGTGTTTGAATAGATAATCCTATGGATTGCTACAAATGGAAATATATTAAATTATATATAGAAATATTTTATTATAAAAACATATTTCAAAACAATTTACTTATTTTGGTCAACGTTTCTATGGTGTCTGAAGCAAGATAATGACAATGACTGTAAATATTATGTTTTCAAATTTATGAGAGAGATTATAAAGCATGAAAATACCAGCATCCCCCAATAGTTAATTTATGAAGGTAATTATAATTTCACTAAATATATTTCTTAATCATTTTTTTGTATATATTTTCTTACTACTATCAATATTGTCAACAACCTTCATACTTCAAAGAAGAAGTAAATTGTTTTAGAGATTAGTGGGCATCGTACATGGTGTCATAATGTTTGTCAACAAAAAAATTAGGTGATTACCTTATATATTTGTGATCTAGTACAATATATGACCTTATAAATATATTTTGGGAGTGAAGCATTAGTGTCACAATTATTATATAATATTTTTGATCTATTTCTCAAGGATAAGTATAATGGAGTAAATCAATTTGTTTATAAGTGTTAACCTGTAAATAATAAAATTGGTGGGTAATGTCATAGGAAGAGGAGGATTTTGAGATAGAGATCGAGGTGGAGGAGGAGGATAGGTAGAAAGTGAGGTGGATACCTGGGCGGGGTAGGAGACAAAGCGTTGTCTTACAAACAATGAAATTATTGATAAATTAAGTAGAATGAGGATCATACCAAGGATGTATTTGTGAAAAATTGTTGAAAATTTCACACAACACTTGTCACTTAATATAAGATCCATTATGTAAGTGATTCGGGTGTATTATTGAAAAAATGTTTTTCACCACTTTTTTAAGTGATTTTATACAAGAATTTTAAGTGGAGGAATATTTTTAAATAATAAAACAGACACCACTAATTTTTTAAAATTTATCATCATATGCTATAATTTATATTAGAACATTCCAAGTACTATTAAATATTACTGAAGTGTGAAAGAAACCTCTAATCAAGAACAAACTGAACCAAAAAAAATTAATGTAGTTACTTGCTTGTGACTTCTCTACACTGCAAAGAAATGGTCTTAGTAGTGGATCCAATAGTTACTTGATATTCATACAACACCAGTCTAATCATCAAATAGGTATATAATACAACTCAAATTTTTTAATAAATGTGTGTGTAATCAACCATTGAATCCAATAGATGAATGAGAGAACTATTATAGGATAATCAGCATTGAGAGATCATGGTCATCGAGGAGGGCTGGTGTCAAAGGAAACATGACATCAAATGAATAAAAAATGTTGTATGAAAAAATACCAAAAAATAAAAACCCAATTCAAATGAAATTGTGAAGCACCAAAAATAAAAGTGAAGACCCATTTGAAAAGAAATCTAGTAACCATCTCAAAGACCTATAATAAAACAAACATACAAAATTTCATTGACTGGATCATGGATTTTCATAAGAAAAAAAAATATTGGTTTCACTTGGTGGGTGGTGGAATTATTTTTCCATTAGATCATCAATTAGATGCATGATATAATATCACAATTTCTTGTGAAATACATACAAGTAACATATAGTATGCATGTTCACATTCATTATGTAAAATGATACACATTCACAAGCTCATTAATAAAAAACTCATCATCATTATCAATAAAAAATACATGAGAATAGGGATATTCCCATTTTGATTAACAAATATTATGTTGTTATTTTAGATTTTATCTTCACCCAGAATATTGAAAAGGATATACTAATCTATATCACATTCCAAGAATACTTAATGGATTCACTAGATTTTAGTTTGATTTGGATTCTATAAAGGGTTATATTGATGTTTAATACTATCAAAAAGGGGTAAATAATTTATAATGGAGTTTAGTGTCTTCTGAAAATACATAATGGGTCACACTAAAGTTTTTTCCTTTAAATAAGTTAAATGGTTTATAATGGATTTTTTACTCTATATGATGGTGAAAGGGTAAGATATATTTTATTATGTTTCATAAAAACTCATATGCAAATATTTATTTTAGTTCAATCAAATGGTGTTGATAGGTTTACATTAATGGTTAATGTTACTTAATAAACAAGTATGTATCACTCACGTACTGTGATCATGATCTCAAAAAGGATTATTCAATCATGATGACACAGTTTTCTTTTTATTCTCCAATACATTCAATATTATGGGTTATCAAACTGCAATATTATTGGATGACCAGGGTGTTAAATGCACATTATGATAAATTGAAATGGTGGAATCAACCATACCTCAAATAAATACTCGGTGTACCTGGTATGACTCAAATTGTGTGGTTTTATTTTAAAATTGATATTTTATTAATGTATTGTTTCATATTTATGTTTAATTTATTTCCTTATAGTCTTACTAAAATATGAATTATTTTATTATACATGTGGATTTGTTTCTCAAGTTGGTGTGGTTTGTTAAAACCTGCTCATGCTCGTGAGATATTAGACTTTGAGGTCACATATGACATAACAAAAATGAGTAAATGGGTCAACAATGTATACAAACATCATGAAAAGGTGAATTCCTCATAATTATTTAGTTAATTTTTCACCATTTTTATAACAACCCTTATATTTATTAAACATAAATACATGATTTAATTACATAAACTTACACTTAATACAACCTGAAAGATTGATAAGACTGGTGTCTTTGGAAATTTGGTATATTTCATTACAAATTAAAACATGAATTACAACATCTTTATTGAAAACTTCTTTAACATGCTTGCACTTACAGTTTCATGGGATAACTTGGGGAAATACATAAAGGGTGATCCATAAAGACCATGAAGGGAATAAATAAGGCATAACATGAGGATAATAAAATATTTTATACAAGGAATATTAATGAAGAAAAAATGAATATGAATAATAAGGCATGATATAGCCTGATAATCATAACAAGGGAGATATAGAAACAACTTAAAACGCTACATCATAAATAGAGGACAAGGCCTAACCACCAAGACATCATGGTGGAAAAATTACCATAAAGTAATCAGGTATACACCTGTCCCAAAATGACATATCATGATACTAAATATTACCCAACGTATTGGAGCGCAATATAATTTCAGACGCACCCATCACTTTCATTTCATTCTCATTCTTAAGTGTCTCACATAGATCATAAAACTATTGTAACCATGGTCGTTCTTCGCAAGAATTGGATTATGGTTTCTATTTTTTTTTCAATCCTTATTGGAAGTTCAGAATGTTTTCCAGTACATTGATTATACATTATAAGAAGACAACAGTATTGAAGGTGGTGTCATTTCCCAGTGTTTGCCAAATTTTTGGGCCTGAAATTTAGAAAATGAATAAATGTTTGTTTGGCTGAAGGACATGCATGTAAAAATAAAGTGGTGCACAAAATAGGTTGTTCATGCACAAAAAATGGCGTGGTGCGTGAAAAACAGTGTGGTGCGCAAAATATTGGAGCGAGGTTTTTTGCGTAAGAGGTGTTTCAGAATCAGAACGTCAAAAAATGGAAAAGGCATGGGGTGCACAAAAAACCTGGAGATGTGCGCTGAAAACGGTTCCTGCGTGAAAAGTATTGTATGCCGAATGAGTGGTTTTTCATGCCATGATGGGTTTTACGCGTAGGGGTCGGCGATGCCTATAAATAAGAAGTGACCCCCTCATTCCATATAGTTTAAGACTTAGATAAGATCCACGTACTCATGCACGTAAAAGGTTCGTGTAAAGGGAGTTGCATGAGAAAAAAAATCCGAGTTGTGTGAAAAATTCCGGCTTGCACAAAAAATTCAGAGTTGCGCGAAATATTTTGGCTTGCACGAAAAATTCCGAGTTAGGCAAAATATTCTAGCTTGCACAAAAAATTTCGAGTTGCATGAAAAATTCCAGCTTGCATGAAAAATTCTGAGTTGAGTGAAAAATTCAGGCTTGCGTGAAAAATTTCGGGTTGCGCGAAAAAGTTCAAGTTACGCAAAAAAGGAGAGGGTGCACAAAAAGGATAAGGTGCGCATAAAACTTGAGGCTGCGCATAAAAGTTCCAGTTGTGTGAAAATTGTGTTGTTGTGCGAAATATTTTTCCGCGCAAAAAGCTAATATTGCGTGCAAAAGTGAGGTCTTACGCGCAAAGGGTAGGTGTTGCGTGCAATTGTCAGTGAAACCTGTTTTCACTTTCTGATTATTCGGTTCAGTGGTTCAGTGCATTCAAGAGCATCAATTTCGGACTTCGATGCAAGCAGAGTCTCATGCTAAGTAGAGTCAAAGACTTAAATGTGAATCTATTGAAGAGACTTTCACGTCTATAAACTGATTGGGACTTCACCAAAGGCAGTGAGCCAAGGGGAGTCAATGGGAGTGACCCAAGGGACACAGTGATCTATCCTTGAACTTTTGTAAAGGCAATGAGCCTGGAATTGAGTGACTGTGACCAAAACTTGCAATCCATAAACTAGTGAAGATTAGTGGATTTTGGTATAACTGACACACTATCGGCATATGATCCTTGGACATAGCCCTTTGTGACGAACCAAGTAAAAGTATTGTTTCAATTTCTTGCTTTCATTTGTTTGATAGATCTAACAAGTTCCTATAAACATGGGAACAAGATCCATGACTTTAAAAAGAAAATTTGACACACTAATTCACCCCTCCCCTCTCAGGGTGTTCTGGGGTTCTTCAAGTGGTATCGGAGTGAGGATAATGGGTGTTTGATCTTTCAATTACCGTTATGGACAATTCAGCCAATGTTAGGGGTGTCCCTCTCTTTGATCGAAGTAATTTCTAGATCTGGAAGAATAGAATGATATCTCATCCAAGATCTCTTGTAATGGAAGTTCTTTTTTCTATTGTGCAAGGAATAAAATTCACTGATCCAGCAGGCCTGGCTATGACTGACGCAGATAGGAAAATTCTTGATATAGATGCTAAAGCACAAAATGCACTCACCGCAGCCCTTTTTGATCAGATCTATCTAAAGGTGATGAGTTTCACCTCAGCAAAATCCATGTGGGATAAACTTGAAAATATTTATGAAGGAGATAACAAAGTGAAGGAGGCAAAACTACAAGTCCTACACAATAGGTTTGATGATCTGAAGATGCATCCAGATGAGAATGCAGACTCATTCTTCAATTAAATTACTGAAGTGGTTGGAGAAATTCAGGGTCTAGGAGAAGAAATCAAAGACATTGATATTGTAAAGAAAATATTAAGAATACTTTCACCCCTATACAATTATAAGGTGTTATCCCTTGAGGAAAGATATCTTTCCAAACTTTCTCTGGATGATCTACTGAGCAGTTTGGTAACATATGAAATGAGATTCAAACCAGAAGATGCTACGACTCAAGTGATCAAGGAAATGGAATTCAAGGCCATGGATAAACAGAGAATTTCAAAGGATAGTATTGGTGATGATGAGTAGGAAAAATAAATTCTTTCTCCCAATGCAAAGAATTTCCAGAAGAAAAAGTGAATTCAAAGTGAAATTACCTCTTGCTTGCTTTCGTTGTGGAAAAGTTGGGCACATTGCCTCTCAGTTCTTAAGAAAGATCAATGATGAAGATATTAAATATGAAAACATTGAGAAGACTCAGAAAAGGTTTTTCAAAAATTGAGACTTAAAATCTAGAAAGAATGGTATGAAGAAGAGTTTTCTCTGTGAAAAGAAAGATGATGATAATGAATTCTCTGAAGAAGAAGAACCAGAATTAAAAACTAAAAACCATGATTTCATGATGGAAACAATTGAAAAATCAGAACCATCAAAAGATAATGGTTGAGACAATCAGTTAAAAACTAATTCCAATCATGAGTCTTAACTTAAAGATATTTTTTGTAAACTTAATATCAAATATAAGAGTTGCAATAAGTGGAAATCAATTGTAGAAGAATCATCGGATTATGTTGATCATCTCGAATCTGAAATTGAACGACTGGAATAATTTTTGAAAGTGTGGTCTAAAATTATTGAAATAACTGATGATGCATTGGATCTAAAGCTGATAATTTAAGAGAAAGAAAAGTTCATCAATGACCTCACCACTAGACTGGAAGAAAAGACCAAGACTACTGAGAGTCTTGAAGAGGAAGTTATTACTCTTAGAAGAAAACTTGAGAGTGAATCAATTTCAAAAAAATCAAGGAAGAAAATACAGTTTGGAATGTTCTTAGATTCTGAGTTGTTGGAAAGATAAAAACGTGGTTTCAATGGAGTTGAAAAGATTTTGAATGATCAAAGACTTTCTTACATGGGAAATAGTGGAATTGGTTGTGAGGTCAAGTCATCAAATGCTACAAATAAAGGTGACCAAAATAAGGGCAAGCTAAAAGTGGGTGATGTGGAAAATTCATCTAAAGCTCTAAAACAGAAAACCCTAATTCAATATGAAAGAAGAAAATAATATTATCCTCAAGCCTCCTGGAAAAAGGATCCCTCAAACTATTATCCCACAGAAGAATGAATGAGAATAAACAGAAGTGAGAAGACATTTCTTCTCATGAAGTGTCAGTTATGTGGATACTTGGGCAACACCATGACTTATTGAAAAGAGTCAAGAATCTATCTAAATGGAGAAGATATCAGATTCCAACATAGGAGAAAAAATTCATATCCTAATTCTTTTAAAAGAAACAGTTTCTATGGATATTATTTTCGTTGTTCTAACTTTGGTCATAAGACTGTTAATTGTAGGCAGAGGAGGGACATTGACACCTCATACCAGAGTTTGAGACAAGTCAAATCTCTTCAATAAGATAGTGTTGCTCTTAAAAACAGGTTTTCTCCTCTCGAAGAAGATTTTGACTATGAAGAACCAATGTACATGGAAGAAAGAATTGAAAGGCCATCAGTGTTCTACACTCAATCCAATGTCTCATGAAATGAAAAGAAGAAAATTGAGAAATCCAACCTTGCATAGGTGGACCTAAAAGCTACAAAAAGAAACAATACATGGATTCTAGATAGCGGTTGTTCATCTCATATGACAGGTAATGAGGACCTGTTAATGGATATCAAAAGGAGGGTTGATGGAACAGTATGGTTTGGTAATGATGAATCTATGAAAATAAAAGTTAGTGGAAGTATAGAATTAGCTAATAGTGAGCTAAAGAAAACTGAATTCCTTTATGTATATGTCCTACATCATAATCTCTTCAGCGTGATCAACTCTATGACTCGGGACTTGTAGTTACTTTTAATCATAAAGGATTCAATATCAAGGGAAAGACATGCAATTCACTTATGAAGGGATGCAGAACAGAAGGCAACTTGTATCCAATTGATAGTAAAGAAAATGTTTGTTACATGACTATTGAAGAAGAAAACAATTTGTGGCATCGGAGACTGAGGCACATCAATCAACAAGACATAGAGAAGATATCAAAATTTAGGATTGTCAGGGAAATTCCCAACCTAAAGCATAAACATGAAAATTATTGTGATGCTTGCATTCGTGGGAAGTTGGTATGCAGTTCATATCGGCCAAAGAAGAAAAGGGCATTGCATCTTCTTTATCCCATTCATACAGACGTATGTGGCCTGATAAATGTTTCCAGAACTCATGTAGAAACGTATTTCATCCTTTTCATAGATTTTTATAGTAGAATGTCATGTGTAATGGTTATACATAGGAAACGAAAAAGTACTTGACTACATGAAAACATATCATCGAATCACCGAGAATGATACTAGACGAATAGTCAAAGTGTTTTGATCATACAATGGAGGGGAATACACATTTATTGAATTTAAAAACTACCTGGAGAAGCATGGGATACAAAATGAGGTAGCTGTCGTTGGAACTCCACAACAAAATGGAGTGGTTGAGTGCAGAAATCAACAAGTGAACAACATGGCAAGGACTATGCTGATTGAGAGTTGTATTCCACAGCATTACTGGAAATAGGTCATTCAAGATGTAGTGTATATTCAAAATCGAACAGGACTTTATATGGGTGAGATGAAGAAACCTTATGAATTTTGGAATGGAAGGAAGCCCTCTTTGAAAAACTTTCATGTTTTTGGAAGTAAGTTCTTCATCAGAAACAAAGAAGGAAATCAAGGGAAATATAGAGACAATTTTTATGAAGTAATTTTCCTTGGATATTCAATGAACAGCAAAGCCTGCAAGTGTTTCAACAAGTGATTGGGAAGGATTTTGTAAAGCAGTGATGTTAATATCATTGAAGAGAAAACCACAAATGCTTCAAGGATTTCATTTGCTGATATGATAGAAAGTGAGGAAGACAGTGAACATAGATTAAATAAAAATACAGAAATAGAGGAAGGTGTACAAAACACTCAGGAGTCACATTATGATGTTAACTCAGAAGAAGAATCTAAAGAGGAAACCTTGGATCGAGAGAATACGACTGAACCTCACAGAAGAAATCGAAGAGCTGAGATTGATCCATCAATCATAATTGGGGAAAGGAGTGCACCCACACAAACTAGAAGGATAAGGAATAACACATGATCTTCATTTCTATCATTTTCATATCCATCCTCATTTGAAGAAGCTGAAAAGGATGAATCTTGGGTGAAATCCATGAATGAAGAGTTAGATCAGATTGACAAGAACTAGACATGGGATCTAGTCAAGAGACCCAAAGGTCACAATGTGATTGGTACAAAATGGATCTTCAAGAACAAGTTTGATGAGCATGGAAGTGTTATTAGAAACAAGGTATAGCATCCCGTCTTTTTATAACATAAACTTTCATTTCATTACACAAAACTGAGGATCGTTAAGGTTTAGTGTCTTGGAAACAAGGATCATAATACATAAAAAAACATAAAACATTCTTCTTAAACACTTGAAAGGCTTCTCCTTTAGTTCATCCTATGTTCATTATGCATCTCATAACCTGGGGACATACATCAAAATAAAGGGTGAGCAGAAGGCCCAGTAAGGGAAACAAGAGAAACATTTTATATGTGAACTTGAGATACTTCACCAAGGACATGAAAAGAACTTTAAGGCATGAGAAATAAATCATGAGATACATCATAATAAAAATAAAATTTTTCATAACTTGAAGATGTGGCTGCAACATTTAATATTGACAATCGTTTCGTTTCACCAAGGTCCATCCCCAAGGTGTCGTTAAAAATTACCAAGGTTATTCACCAAGGCGTCGTTAAAATGGTCATCTCTAGAGATTAAGTCTTTACCCAATGCATTGGAGCGCTATCAGGGCGCACCCTTAAATTTGCCTTTATTATCATGTGAGCCACATATATCATCATCAAAAATTTCATAAATAACCCATATATCATAAAATAAATGGGTTTCATTTCATAATCATAACGTTTTAAAAACTGCTTTAAAGACATGATCTTTACGTTACTTTAAACCCACGGAAAGGGAAAGCGGGTATCATGTATGTAAATCCCAGAATTTAAAATAGAACATTTTTATATATATGTAAATACCCCTTTAGAAATAGGAGCTTTGAGTATTCACTTTATAACATAAAATAATTTTGAGAAAAGAGAGGCATTTTGAGACGAAAATTCTGCAGCATAACGGCTATGTTACAAGGTTTTAGAAAACTTTGAAAAGGGAGGGAACATGGGTTGAACAATCATAATTGACCCATAAAACCGTAGAGGGACAGAATAAGAAGGATATATGGACATGGTGATGCAATTTCAAGGACATACCATTTTAAATGAAAAACATGGAAGGAAGACAAAAATTTTATTTCTCTTATGAAAATTCGGCAGCCTAACGGCGTCACTTAAACTTCAACAAAAATGAATTGAACAAATCAAATAGGGTCTCTCATAATATGATCATAAGAGATCAGTATTCTAGATATAGAGATCATACCCCAACATAATAAAAAGGAACTTGAAATATTTGACATGAAAATCGAACTTGAAAAATGAGAAGGGTGAAAGAATCACTTAAACATTCGGCAGCCTAACGACGTCACTTAAACTTTCATAAAACGAAATGATGAGAGTAAGAGGGGATCTCTCATCATATAAACATGAAAGGGGCAGTAAGAGGAATATAAAAGAACATCCTCTCACATAATAACATGGATCATAAAAGGAATTACATAAAAGAGATTACATGAAAGGAAAGAGAGGGGTCAGATCCCTTACCTTAAAACGTGACTCTTGAAACTCAAAGGATTGGACCTTGAGGGATTGCGGGCACCTTGGGAGGACTCCTTGTAAGGTAAGAAGACCAGAACTTCGTTGGGGGAGAGTTGAGAGTGAAAACTAAAGGAGGAAAGGGTGGGTATTTATAGGGAAAGTGAGGGGACAAGGCATTAATGGCCAAGGGACACCTCACATGTGCTTTTCTCAAACCCATGTGCTCTCCCTTGGCATTTATCATGGAGTTAGGCCACATGGGGCCCCCAAAACAATAATTCATCACCCTTGGCCGGCCAACCCTCAAAAGATCTCATGACATCATCATGACACCGTTATGATGTCATTAAACATACCGAAACCCTAAAACTGTAATTTTACTATTCACTGAAAATTCAACTTTCTCAGAATAATCCCAAAATTTCACCTTAACCAAATATCGATGCTCTTAGTACATTTATGAAATCCATTTTATAAAAAAAAATTATAAATATTTTTAATTTAATTTTTAAATAAAAGCACTATTCATCGAAAATTCATTTTTTTCAGAAAAATCCCCAAAAATTACCTTACCACAATATCGATGCTCTGAGTTCAAAAATAAAGTCATTTTTATAAAAATAATTTTCTAATCATTTTTAATTAAATTTTTAATTAAAAAACACTATTCACCTGAAAAAACTAATACTTGATTAATCATTTATGAAACCGTTATTTACCCATTTTATTGAATCACATTACTTAATCTAGGTGTCCAAATTATATTAAAACTTTCTTTGAGTGAAATTACTAATCCATTTGGTCACATTACTAATCCTAAGCGTAAAATCACTATTCATAATTTACTATTCATCAAAAATTAAGTTGATCTTATTAGACTCCAAATTCCTTACTGAACACTTTTGTAGAAGACCATTTTTTGAAAATCATTACACATCATTAGTTATTTAGGGTTTACATAAATATTTTAAAATATCCCTTTTTCAAAATTCATCAATAAAATACATTCTAAAATTATCTAGACATTTGAAATTTCACAAACATCACTAAAGGAAGAAATCTCAATTTATTCACCCAAAAGGATTACACAAGGAAGCTAGGGTCTCGTCACATAGCCCCTTATAACACCGGCATAAGACCTAAGTGTAAGGTGTGCTATGGTGAGAGAATCTGAGGGAGGCTCAGATAACATTGCCCTAGTAGTAATCTCTACTAACTTGAACTTCTCCCGCAGGCATTTCCGTTCAAGCTTGACACGCTGGAGTTCGGCTTGGGTTTGGTCCAAAGCGAAGCCCACAGATGCTACCTCCTTCCCAAGCTCTGATAAGTGGGCTTCATAAGGGTTGAGTCTACTGGATGAAGCCATCGACTCCTCTTTCTGCATTAACCATTAACATCTTATTAAATCAATAAGAGTAAGTTAATATACTACTCAAAAAGATTGGGTCGTTACATTCTTCCCCCCTTAAGAAATTTCGTCCCTGAAATTTATACTTGAGGCCTAGTCGAAAAGGTGAGGGTACTTTTGCTTCATCGTTTCCTCAGGCTCCCAAGTCGCTTCTTCATACTTATGATTCCTCCACAACACTTTCACAAGGTGGGTAGTCTTGTTTCGTAGGACCTTGTCTCTACGGTCCAAGATCTCCACTGGCTGCTCCTCATAAGAGAGGTCATGTTCAAGTTGTACCACCTCTGGGTTCAGTACATGCGAAGGGTCGGGTATGTACTTCCTCAAGAGAGATACATGGAAGACATCATGAACTTGAGCTAGGTTCGGTGGAAGTGCTAGACGATAGGCCACTGCTCCTATGCGATCAAGGATTTCATAGGGGCCAATGTACCTAGGGCTGAGCTTCCCTTTCTTCCCAAACCGCATGACTCTCTTCTATGGAGAAATTCGAAGGAAGACTATGTCACCAACACCAAACTCCAAGTCCCTTCGACGATTGTCAGCATAGCTCTTCTGCCGACTCTGAGCAGCCTTTATGTGTTGTTGGATGGCATGAACTTGTTCCGTCATCTCTTGCACGAGATCAGGCCCAAGAAGCTTCCTCTCACCAGTTTCATCCAAACAAGTAGGAGTTCTACATCGCTTTCCATATAGAGCTTCATAGGGTGCCATCTGAATACTCGAATGGAAGTTGTTGTTATAGGAGAACTCAACTAATGGGAGGTGTTGATCCCATCCACCTTTAAATTCCATTGAGCATAATCTCAACATGTCTTCGAGTGTCTGAATAGTCCTTTCAGATTGGCCATCAGTTTGAGGATGATAGGTCGTACTAAAATTCAATTCAGTATTCAGAGCATGTTGAAGACTTCTCCAGAATTTTGATGTGAATCTTGGGTCACGATCAGATACGATGGATAGTGGTACCCCATGCAGCCTTACCACTTCCTTCACGTATATCTTGGCAAGCTGATCCAGAGAGAAATCTTCCCGAATAGAGATAAAATGGGTTGTCTTGGTGAGACGGTCCACAATAACCCATATCGCATTGTTTCCTTTGGATGTTTTCGGGAGACTAGTTACAAAGTCCATAGTGATATTATCCCACTTCCATACTGGTATGGGTAGCGGTTGTAATACCCCCTTAGGAAGTTGTCGTTCTGCCTTTACTTGCTGACACACCAGGCACCTTTTAGTGTAATCAGCAATCTCCCTCTTCATGTTATCCCACCAATAATGATCACGAAGGTCTCTATACATCTTAGTGCTTCCTGGGTGTATAGAGAATGTAGAGCTATGAGCTTCATCCATCAGTTCTTTCTTTATATCCGGAATAGATGGAACACATAGTCTTGTACGAAATTTCAATACACCTTCTTGATCAATATTGAAATCAGGGAACTTCCCATCCTTTACAGCCTCAAACTTCTCCTGCAGCAAAGGATCTTCTTTTTGAGCCTTCTTGATCTTCTCTAGTAATGAAGGTTGAGAAATCATTTGGGATAGGGTTGATGATGTACCTTTCCTTATAATTTCCATGTCCAGTTTTACTAGATCTTTAATCAAGGGATCTCCTACGATCCTCATTTTTTCCAGAACAACAGGATCTTTCCTGCTTAACGCATCCGCGACTTTGTTTGCTCTTCCAGGGTGATAATGAATTGAACAATCATAGTCTTTAATAAGCTCCAACCATCTCCTTTGTCTCATGTTCAATTCTTTCTGTGTGAAAATATACTTTAGACTTTGGTGGTCAGTGTATATATCACATTTCTCCCCATAAAGATAGTGCCTCCATATCTTTAGAGAAAAAACAATTGCCGCCAGTTCTAGATCATGTGTAGGATAATTCTGCTCATGAATCTTCAACTGTCGAGATGCATAAGCAATTACTTTGTCATTTTGCATGAGGACGCACCCAAGACCTTTCAGAGATGCATCGCTAAAAATAACGAATCCTTCTCCGATAGAGGGTAGTGTTAACACAGGTGCAGTAACCAATCTCTTCTTCAGCTCTTGGAAACTTTCCTTGCATTCCTTTGTCCAGATGAACTTAACCCCTTTTCGAGTCAACTGGGTTAGTGGATTAGAAAGCCGTGAAAATTTTTTTACAAACCTCCTATAATATCCTGCTAAACTAAGGAAACTACGAATCTCAGTTACTGTTGTGGGTTGAGGCCACTCCTCCACAACCATTGTCTTTGCAGGGTCAACCGAGATTCCTTCATTGGTTACGAGGTGCCCCAAGAAAGCCACCTATTGTAACCAAAACTCACACTTTCTGAACTTACCAAAGAGCATCTCCTTCCGTAGAGTTTTCAATATAACCCTTAGATAATCTTCATGCTCCTCACGACTTTTTGAATATATCAAAATATCATCAATAAAAACTACCACAAAGTTATCAAGGTAGTCCTTAAAGACTCTATTCATCAAATCTATGAAAATAGCAGGAGCATTAGTCAAGCCGAAGGGCATAACAGTAAACTCATAATGCCCATATCTTGATCGGAAGGCAGTCTTTGGGATATCTTCCTTCTTCACCCTCAGTTGATGATAACCAGATCGAAGGTCAATCTTAGAGAAGAATTGAGCCCCGCGAAGTTGGTCAAATAAATCATCAATTCTTGGAAGAGGATATCTGTTCTTCACCATGATCCCATTCAGTCCTCTATAATTGATGCATAGCCGCATTGATCCATCCTTCTTCTTCACAAAGAGAACTGGTTCTCCCCAAGGAGACACACTCGGTTGGATAAACCCCTTCTCCAACAAGTCTTGGAGTTGTTTCTTTAACTCCTCTAGCTCCACATTTGCCATTCTATACGGAGTATTTGATATTGGTTGAGACCCAGGTACGAGTTCAATGGAGAACTCTACCTCTCTTTCTGGGGGAGGTCCAGGTAACTCCTCAGGAAATACATCCATGTATTCCTAAACAATCAGAACATATTCTATTTGTATGCTCCCTTTTCCTTCTTCATCATCACCGATTAACTCCATAAAGAAAGCTATAGGAGGTGCTTCTAGATAGGGGTCAGTTCGGGATATCTCTCCTTGGAAGATAACTGTAGGTCGTTCATTTAAGACTACTAAGATTTCCTTACTTCTGCATTTGATCTTAGCATTATACTTTGAGAGCCAGTCCATCCCTAGTATAATGTAGAATTCCATCATGGGAATGACTACTAGATTTGCGATAAGATTGTGCTCACCAAAGAAAACACTAGAGTCTCTAAATACTGTTGATGCAAGGATAATCCCACTTGGAGTCTTGACAGACAACTCTACCTCTAGCAGTTCGGGGATTGATTCTATATTCCTTGCAAACTTGGAGGAAATAAAGGAATGCGTAGAACCAGAATCAAATAAAGTACTTGCTAGTTTTGAGAGGAAAACAAGAGTACCTGCTACCACATCGTTCGGGACTTCAACTTCAGCTGTTGTGATAGCGAAAGCACAACCTTGCTCTCTTGGCCTCTGCTGAGGTTGGTGGTGATTCCCCTCCACCGCCCTCGGATTTGGACATTGGTTAGCAAAGTGCCCAAGATGTCCACACTTGAAGCATGTGACTTCGGGTAGGGCCAGAACCATCTTTCCTCTGTCTTTAGTGTTGGGAAGCTGAGGCTTCACCTCACTATGACAATTTCGAGCAATATGTCCTCCTCTTCCACACTTGTAGCACTTGCCACTTCCGTTCAAGCAGTTCCCCAGATGATTCTTCCCACATTTATTGCATGTGGTAAGTTTCATTTGCTTTCCACCTCTTCCCTGATCAAAAGACTTCCCTAAACTGGGCTCCAACGATCTCTTCTTTTCATTTGGTTTATGAGACCACTGTGTCTCACCAAACTCCAGCTCGACTTTCATAGCACTACGAACTATTTCTTCATAGCTATCGTAGTCCCTGTTGGCTAGATTCTTCCGTAGATGAGGTCGTAGTCCACCAAAGAATCTATCAACCTTCCCATTAGGGTCCATGACAAAGCTTGAGGTATAACGGGAAAGCCTTGTGAAGTTCATCTCATAGCTTCCGACAGATTCGTTCTCCTTCTGCTTCAGCTCGAGGAACTCTTTATCCATTCTCGTTCTCATGGAACGAGGGAAATACTTGTTAAGGAAAATTCCCCGAAATTATTCTCACTCCATAGCTTCTATCTCTCCTCGTGGCTTCGTGTTTTTGATCAGTGACCACCACTGATCAGCTTCTCCCTCTAGGCAGTAAACAGCAAGGGTGACTTTTTCTTGTTCCGAACAATGAAGTACAGAAAAGATCTTTTCAATGGAGCTTATCCATTGTTCCGCAACCAATGGGTCAGTAGATCCACTGAATGTTGGCGGTCGTTGACGCATGAAGGACTCAACATAGTGTTGTTCCCTTCGTGGTGAGGTCGGCCTCTCATCTTGATTCAAGTTATTACTCATAACTTGAGTCATTTGGTTCATCATTCGCATGAATGTTTGCATTCCGGCTTCCATCGGAGGGCCGTCAGCACATGGTGCATTGCGGTCACCATCGGCACGGTTCCTCCTATTGCCCACCATCTTCTAAAAGAATAAAACCTTAGTGAGAAACTTATTTCATTTATGGATCTTTTAACTAAGACTTCATGCTTAGACAATTACACTTTTCTATAATTCCTTCATAATGATTCATAAAAAGCTTGTGATTAACCAAACATATCCCCTGGGAGTGTCGTAACCAAGAGTGCAGCAAGGCCCGTTATCATGCACCAGTTCCTGTTCGAGTCTTGCTCAAAGCGGTGTTTTCGGGTTTTACCCCTATGTACATCTGTGCCAGAGCCGCCTCTACCTGCTCGTATCCAGAAAGGGATGTATTTGTTTGATAAACCACTTACTCAATACTTACAAAAATACCAGGAAGTTTTCCTATATTTAAACTTTTCTATAGGGTTCTTACTAAAGTTTTTATATCCTAATTTCCACAAATAACTAAACCATCCTTTGATACCAACTATAGAATCCCGTCTTTTTATAACATAAACTTTCATTTCATTACACAAAATTGAGGATCGTTAAGGTTTAGTGTCTTGGAAACAAGGATCATAATACATAAAAAAAACATAAAACATTCTTCTTAAACACTTGAAAGGCTTCTCCTTTAGTTCATCCTATGTTCATTATGCATCTCATAACCTGGGGACATACATCAAAAGAAAGGGTGAGCAGAAGGCCCAGTAAGGGAAACAAGAGAAACATTTTATATGTGAACTTGAGATACTTCACCAAGGACATGAAAAGAACTTTAAGGCATGAGAAATAAATCATGAGATACATCATAATAAAAATAACATTTTTCATAACTTGAAGATGTGGCTGCAACATTTAATATTGACAATCGTTTCGTTTCACCAAGGTCCATCCCCAAGGTGACGTTAAAAATTACCAAGGTTATTCACCAAGGCGTCGTTAAAATGGTCATCTCTAGAGATTAAGTCTTTACCCAATGCATTGGAGCGCTATCAGGGCGCACCCTTAAATTTGCCTTTATTATCATGTGAGCCACATATATCATCATCAAACATTTCATAAATAACCCATATATCATAAAATAAATGGGTTTCATTTCATAATCATAACGTTTTAAAAACTGCTTTAAAGACATGATCTTTACGTTACTTTAAACCCACGGAAAGGGAAAGCGGGTATCATGTATGTAAATCCCAGAATTTAAAATAGAACATTTTTATATATATGTGAATACCCCTTTAGAAATAGGAGCTTTGAGTATTCACTTTATAACATAAAATAATTTTGAGAAAAGAGAGGCATTTTGAGACGAAAATTCTGCAGCATAACGGCTATGTTACAAGGTTTTAGAAAACTTTGAAAAGGGAGGGAACATGGGTTGAACAATCATAATTGACCCATAAAACCGTAGAGGGACAGAATAAGAAGGATATATGGACATGGTGATGCAATTTCAAGGACATACCATTTGAAATGAAAAACATGGAAGGAAGACAAAAAAATTATTTCTCTTATGAAAATTCGGCAGCCTAACGGCGTCACTTAAACTTCAACAAAAATGAATTGAACAAATCAAATAGGGTATCTCATCATATGATCATAAGAGATAAGTATGCTAGATATAGAGATCATACCCCAACATAATAAAAAGGAACTTGAAAGATTTGACATGAAAATCGAACTTGAAAAATGAGAAGGGTGAAAGAATCACTTAAACATTCGGCAGCCTAACGGCGTCACTTAAACTTTCATAAAACGAAATGATGAGAGTAAGAGGGGATCTCTCATCATATAAACATGAAAGGGGCAGTAAGAGGAATATAAAAGAACATCCTCTCACATAATAACATGGATCATAAAAGGAATGACATAAAAGAGATTACATGAAAGGAAAGAGAGGGGTCAGATCCCTTACCTTAAAACGTGACTCTTGAAACTCAAAGGATTGGACCTTGAGGGATTGGGGGCACCTTGGGAGGACTCCTTGTAAGGTAAGAAGACCAGAACTTCGTTGGGGGAGAGTTGAGAGTGAAAACTAAAGGAGAATAGGGTGGGTATTTATAGGGAAAGTGAGGGGACAAGGCATTAATGGCCAAGGGACACCTCACATGTGCTTTTCTCAAACCCATGTGCTCTCCCTTGGCATTTATCATGGAGTTAGGCCACATGGGGCCCCCAAAACAATAATTCATCACCCTTGGCCGGCCAACCCTCAAAAGATCTCATGAAATCATCATGACACCGTTATGATGTCATTAAACATACCGAAACCCTAAAACTGTAATTTTACTATTCACTGAAAATTCAACTTTCTCAGAATAATCCCAAAATTGCACCTTAACCAAATATCGATGCTCTTAGTACATTTATGAAATCCATTTTATAAAAAAAAATTATAAATATTTTTAATTTAATTTTTAAATAAAAGCACTATTCATCGAAAATTCATTTTTTTCAGAAAAATCCCCAAAAATTACCTTACCACAATATCGATGCTCTGAGTTCAAAAATAAAGTCATTTTTATAAAAATAATTTTCTAATCATTTTTAATTAAATTTTTAATTAAAAAACACTATTCACCTGAAAAAACTAATACTTGATTAATCATTTATGAAACCGTTATTTACCCATTTTATTGAATCACATTACTTAATCTAGGTGTCCAAATTATATTAAAACTTTCTTTGAGTGAAATTACTAATCCATTTGGTCACATTACTAATCCTAAGCATAAAATCACTATTCATAATTTACTATTCATCAAAAATTAAGTTGATCTTATTAGACTCCAAATTCCTTACTGAACACTTTTGTAGAAGACCATTTTTTGAAAATCATTACACATCATTAGTTATTTAGGGTTTACATAAATATTTTAAAATATCCCTTTTTCAAAATTCATCAATAAAATACATTCTAAAATTATCTAGACATTTGAAATTTCACAAACATCACTAAAGGAAGAAATCTCAATTTATTCACCCAAAAGGATTACACAAGGAAGCTAGGGTCTCGTCACATAGCCCCTTATAACACCGGCATAAGACCTAAGTGTAAGGTGTGCTATGGTGAGAGAATCTGAGGGAGGCTCAGATAACATTGCCCTAGTAGTAATCTCTACTAACTTGAACTTCTCCCGCAGGCATTTCCGTTCAAGCTTGACACACTGGAGTTCGGCTTGGGTTTGGTCCAAAGCGAAGCCCACAGATGCTACCTCCTTCCCAAGCTCTGATAAGTGGGCTTCATAAGGGTTGAGTCTACTGGATGAAGCCATCGACTCCTCTTTCTGCATTAACCATTAACATCTTATTAAATCAATAAGAGTAAGTTAATATACTACTCAAAAAGATTGGGTCGTTACATTCTTCCCCCCTTAAGAAATTTCATCCCTGAAATTTATACTTGAGGCCTAGTCGAAAAGGTGAGGGTACTTTTGCTTCATCGTTTCCTCAGGCTCCCAAGTCGCTTCTTCATACTTATGATTCCTCCACAACACTTTCACAAGGTGGGTAGTCTTGTTTCGTAGGACCTTGTCTCTACGGTCCAAGATCTCCACTGGCTGCTCCTCATAAGAGAGGTCATGTTCAAGTTGTACCACCTCTGGGTTCAGTACATGCGAAGGGTCGGGTATGTACTTCCTCAAGAGAGATACATGGAAGACATCATGAACTTGAGCTAGGTTCGGTGGAAGTGCTAGACGATAGGCCACTGCTCCTATGCGATCAAGGATTTCATAGGGGCCAATGTACCTAGGGCTGAGCTTCCCTTTCTTCCCAAACCGCATGACTCTCTTCTATGGAGAAATTCGAAGGAAGACTATGTCACCAACACCAAACTCCAAGTCCCTTCGACGATTGTCAGCATAGCTCTTCTGCCGACTCTGAGCAGCCTTTATGTGTTGTTGGATGGCATGAACTTGTTCCGTCATCTCTTGCACGAGATCAGGCCCAAGAAGCTTCCTCTCACCAGTTTCATCCAAACAAGTAGGAGTTCTACATCGCTTTCCATATAGAGCTTCATAGGGTGCCATATGAATACTCGAATGGAAGTTGTTGTTATAGGAGAACTCAACTAATGGGAGGTGTTGATCCCATCCACCTTTAAATTCCATTGAGCATAATCTCAACATGTCTTCGAGTGTCTGAATAGTCCTTTCAGATTGGCCATCAGTTTGAGGATGATAGGTCGTACTAAAATTCAATTCAGTATTCAGAGCATGCTGAAGACTTCTCCAGAATTTTGATGTGAATCTTGGGTCACGATCAGATACGATGGATAGTGGTACCCCATGCAGCCTTACCACTTCCTTCACGTATATCTTGGCAAGCTGATCCAGAGAGAAATCTTCCCGAATAGAGATAAAATGGGCTGTCTTGGTGAGACGGTCCACAATAACCCATATCGCATTGTTTCCTTTGGATGTTTTCGGGAGACTAGTTACAAAGTCCATAGTGATATTATCCCACTTCCATACTGGTATGGGTAGCGGTTGTAATACCCCCTTAGGAAGTTGTCGTTCTGCCTTTACTTGCTGACACACCAGGCACCTTTTAGTGTAATCAGCAATCTCCCTCTTCATGTTATCCCACCAATAATGATCACGAAGGTCTCTATACATCTTAGTGCTTCCCGGGTGTATAGAGAATGTAGAGCTATGAGCTTCATCCATCAGTTCTTTCTTTATATCCGGAATAGATGGAACACATAGTCTTGTACGAAATTTCAATACACCTTCTTGATCAATATTGAAATCAGGGAACTTCCCATCCTTTACAGCCTCAAACTTCTCCTGCAGCAAAGGATCTTATTTTTGAGCCTTCTTGATCTTCTCTAGTAATGAAGGTTGAGAAATCATTTGGGATAGGGTTGATGATGTACCTTTCCTTATAATTCCCATGTCCAGTTTTACTAGATCTTTAATCAAGGGATCTCCTACGATCCTCATTTTTGCCAGAACAACAGGATCTTTCCTGCTTAACGCATCCGCGACTTTGTTTGCTCTTCCAGAGTGATAATGAATTGAACAATCATAGTCTTTAATAAGCTCCAACCATCTCCTTTGTCTCATGTTCAATTCTTTCTGTGTGAAAATATACTTTAGACTTTGGTGGTCAGTGTATATATCACATTTCTCCCCATAAAGATAGTGCCTCCATATCTTTAGAGAAAAAACAATTGCCGCCAGTTCTAGATCATGTGTAGGATAATTCTGCTCATGAATCTTCAACTGTCGAGATGCATAAGCAATTACTTTGTCATTTTGCATGAGGACGCACCCAAGACCTTTCAGAGATGCATCGCTAAAAATAACGAATCCTTCTCCGATAGAGGGTAGTGTTAACACAGGTGCAGTAACCAATCTCTTCTTCAGCTCTTGGAAACTTTCCTTGCATTCCTTTGTCCAGATGAACTTAACCCCTTTTCGAGTCAACTGGGTTAGTGGATTAGAAAGCCGTGAAATTTTTTTCACAAACCTCCTATAATATCCTGCTAAACCAAGGAAACTACGAATCTCAGTTACTGTTGTGGGTTGAGGCCACTCCTCCACAACCATTGTCTTTGCAGGGTCAACCGAGATTCCTTCATTGGTTACGATGTGCCCCAAGAAAGCCACCTATTGTAACCAAAACTCACACTTTCTGAACTTCCCAAAGAGCATCTCCTTCCGTAGAGTTTTCAATATAACCCTTAGATAATATTCATGCTCCTCACGACTTTTTGAATATATCAAAATATCATCAATAAAAACTACCACAAAGTTATCAAGGTAGTCCTTAAAGACTCTATTCATCAAATCTATGAAAATAGCAGGAGCATTAGTCAAGCCGAAGGGCATAATAGTAAACTCATAATGCCCATATCTTGATCGGAAGGCAGTCTTTGGGATATCTTCCTTCTTCACCCTCAGTTGATGATAACCAGATCGAAGGTCAATCTTAGAGAAGAATTGAGCCCCGCGAAGTTGGTCAAATAAATCATCAATTCTTGGAAGAGGATATCTGTTCTTCACCATGATCCCATTCAGTCCTCTATAATTGATGCATAGCCGCATTGATCCATCCTTCTTCTTCACAAAGAGAACTGGTTCTCCCCAAGGAGACACACTCGGTTGGATAAACCCCTTCTCCAACAAGTCTTGGAGTTGTTTCTTTAACTCCTCTAGCTCCACATTTGCCATTCTATACGGAGTATTTGATATTGGTTGAGACCCAGGTACGAGTTCAATGGAGAACTCTACCTCTCTTTCTGGGGGAGGTCCAGGTAACTCCTCAGGAAATACATCCATGTATTCCTAAACAATCAGAACATATTCTATTTGTATGCTCCCTTTTCCTTCTTCATCATCACCGATTAACTCCATAAAGAAAGCTATAGGAGGTGCTTCTAGATAGGGGTCAGTTCGGGATATCTCTCCTTGGAAGATAACTGTAGGTCGTTCATTCAAGACTACTAAGATTTCCTTACTTCTGCATTTGATCTTAGCATTATACTTTGAGAGCCAGTCCATCCCTAGTATAATGTAGAATTCCATCATGGGAATGACTACTAGATTTGCGATAAGATTGTGCTCACCAAAGAAAACACTAGAGTCTCTAAATACTGTTGATGCAAGGATAATCCCACTTGGAGTCTTGACAGACAACTCTACCTCTAGCAGTTCGGGGATTGATTCTATATTCCTTGCAAACTTGGAGGAAATAAAGGAATGCGTAGAACCAGAATCAAATAAAGTACTTGCTAGTTTTGAGAGGAAAACAAGAGTACCTGCTACCACATCGTTCGGGACTTCAACTTCAGCTGTTGTGATAGCGAAAGCACGACCTTGCTCTCTTGGCCTCTGCTGAGGTTGGTGGTGATTCCCCTCCACCGCCCTCGGATTTGGACATTGGTTAGCAAAGTTCCCAAGCTGTCCACACCTGAAGCATGTGACTTCGGGTAGGGCCAGAACCATCTTTCCTCTGTCGTTAGTGTTGGGAAGCTGAGGCTTCACCTCACTATGACAATTTCGAGCAATATGTCCTCCTCTTCCACACTTGTAGCACTTGCCACTTCCGTTCAAGCAGTTCCCCAGATGATTCTTCCCACATTTATTGCATGTGGTAAGTTTCATTTTCTTTCCACCTCTTCCCTGATCAAAAGACTTCCCTAAACTGGGCTCCAACGATCTCTTCTTTTCATTTCGTTTATGAGACCACTGTGTCTCACCAAACTCCAGCTCGACTTTCATAGCACTACGAACTATTTCTTCATAGCTATCGTAGTCCCTGTTGGCTAGATTCTTCCGTAGATGAGGTCGTAGTCCACCAAAGAATCTATCAACCTTCCCATTAGGGTCCATGACAAAGCTTGAGGTATAACGGGAAAGCCTTGTGAAGTTCATCTCATAGCTTCCGACAGATTCGTTCTCCTTCTGCTTCAGCTCGAGGAACTCTTTATCCATTCTCGTTCTCATGGAACGAGGGAAATACTTGTTAAGGAAAATTCCCCGAAATTCTTCCCACTCCATAGCTTCTATCTCTCCTCGTGGCTTCGTGTTTTTGATCAGTGACCACCACTGATCAGCTTCTCCCTCTAGGCAGTAAACAGCAAGGGTGACTTTTTCTTGTTCCGAACAATGAAGTACAGAAAAGATCTTTTCAATGGAGCTTATCCATTGTTCCGCAACCAATGGGTCAGTAGATCCACTGAATGTTGGCGGTCGTTGACGCATGAAGGACTCAACAGAGTGTTGTTCCCTTCGTGGTGAGGTCGGCCTCTCAGCTTGATTCAAGTTATTACTCATAACTTGAGTCATTTGGTTCATCATTCGCATGAATGTTTGCATTCCGGCTTCCATCGGAGGGCCGTCAGCACATGGTGCATTGCGGTCACCATCGGCACGGTTCCTCCTATTGCCCACCATCTTCTAAAAGAATAAAACCTTAGTGAGAAACTTATTTCATTTATGGATCTTTTAACTAAGACTTCATGCTTAGACAATTACACTTTTCTATAATTCCTTCATAATGATTCATAAAAAACTTGTGATTAACCAAACATATCCCCTGGGAGTGTCGTAACCAAGAGTGCAGCAAGGCCCATTATCATGCACCAGTTCCTGTTCGAGTCTTTCTCAAAGCGGTGTTTTCGGGTTTTACCCCTATGTACATCTGTGCCAGAGCCGCCTCTACCTGCTCGTATCCAGAAAGGGATGTATTTGTTTGATAAACCACTTACTCAATACTTACAAAAATACCAGGAAGTTTTCCTATATTTAAACTTTTCTATAGGGTTCTTACTAAAGTTTTTATATCCTAATTTCCACAAATAACTAAACCATCCTTTGATACCAACTATAGAATCCCGTCTTTTTATAACATAAACTTTCATTTCATTACACAAAATTGAGGATCGTTAAGGTTTAGTGTCTTGGAAACAAGGATCATAATACATAAAAAAAACATAAAACATTCTTCTTAAACACTTGAAAGGCTTCTCCTTTAGTTCATCCTATGTTCATTATGCATCTCATAACCTGGGGACATACATCAAAAGAAAGGGTGAGCAGAAGGCCCAGTAAGGGAAACAAGAGAAACATTTTATATGTGAACTTGAGATACTTCACCAAGGACATGAAAAGAACTTTAAGGCATGAGAAATAAATCATGAGATACATCATAATAAAAATAACATTTTTCATAACTTGAAGATGTGGCTGCAACATTTAATATTGACAATCGTTTCGTTTCACCAAGGTCCATCCCCAAGGTGACGTTAAAAATTACCAAGGTTATTCACCAAGGCGTCGTTAAAATGGTCATCTCTAGAGATTAAGTCTTTACCCAATGCATTGGAGCGCTATCAGGGCGCACCCTTAAATTTGCCTTTATTATCATGTGAGCCACATATATCATCATCAAACATTTCATAAATAACCCATATATCATAAAATAAATGGGTTTCATTTCATAATCATAACGTTTTAAAAACTGCTTTAAAGACATGATCTTTACGTTACTTTAAACCCACGGAAAGGGAAAGCGGGTATCATGTATGTAAATCCCAGAATTTAAAATAGAACATTTTTATATATATGTGAATACCCCTTTAGAAATAGGAGCTTTGAGTATTCACTTTATAACATAAAATAATTTTGAGAAAAGAGAGGCATTTTGAGACGAAAATTCTGCAGCATAACGGCTATGTTACAAGGTTTTAGAAAACTTTGAAAAGGGAGGGAACATGGGTTGAACAATCATAATTGACCCATAAAACAGTAGAGGGACAGAATAAGAAGGATATATTGACATGGTGATTCAATTTCAAGGAAATACCATTTGAAATGAAAAACATGGAAGGAAGACAAAAATTTGATTTCTCTTATGAAAATTCGGCAGCCTAACGGCGTCACTTAAACTTCAACAAAAATGAATTGAACAAATCAAATAGGGTATCTCATCATATGATCATAAGAGATAAGTATGATATATATAGAGATCATACCCCAATATAATAAAAAGGAACTTGAAAGATTTGACATGAAAATCGAACTTGAAAAATGAGAAGGGTGAAAGAATCACTTAAACATTCGGCAGCCTAACGGCGTCACTTAAACTTTCATAAAACGAAATAATGAGAGTAAGAGGGGATCTCTAATCATATAAACATGAAAGGGGCAGTAAGAGGAATATAAAAGAACATCCTCTCACATAATAACATGGATCATAAAAGGAATTACATAAAAGAGATTACATGAAAGGAAAGAGAGGGGTCGGATCCCTTACCATAAAACGTGACTCTTGAAACTCAAAGGATTGGACCTTGAGGGCTTGGGGGCACCTTGGGAGGACTCCTTGGAAGGTAAGAAGACCATAACTTCGTTGGGGGAGAGTTGGGAGTGAAAACTAAAGGAGTAAAGGGTGGGTATTTATAGGGAAAGTGAGGGGACAAGGCATTAATGGCCAAGGGACACCTCACATGTGCTTTTCTCAAACCCATGTGCTCTCCCTTGGCATTTATCATGGAGTTAGGCCACATGGGGCCCCCAAAACAATAATTCATCACCCTTGGCCGGCCAACCCTCAAAAGATCACATGACATCATCATGACACTGTTATGATGTCATTAAACATACTGAAACCGTAAAACTGTAATTTTACTATTCACTGAAAATTCAACTTTCTCAGAATAATCCCAAAATTTCACCTTAACCAAATATCGATGCTCTTAGTACATTTATGAACTCCATTTTATAAAAATAATTTTCTAAATATTTTTAATTTTATTTTTAAATAAAAGCACTATTCATCGAAAATTCATTTTTTTCAGAAAAATCCCCAAAAATTACCTTACCACAATATCGATGCTATGAGTTCAAAAATAAAGTCATTTTTATAAAAATAATTTTCTAATCATTTTTAATTAAATTTTTAATTAAAAAACACTATTCACCTAAAAAAACTAATACTTGATTAATCATTTATGAAACCGTTATTTACCCATTTTATTGAATCACATTACTTAATCTAGGTGTCCAAATTATATTAAAACTTTCTTTGAGTGAAATTACTAATCCATTTGGTCACATTACTAATCCTAAGCGTAAAATCACTATTCATAATTTACTATTCATCAAAAATTAAGTTGATCTTATTAGACTCCAAATTCCTTACTGAACACTTTTGTAGAAGACCATTTTTTGAAAATCATTACACATCATTAGTTATTTAGGGTTTACATAAATATTTTAAAATATCCCTTTTTCAAAATTCATCAATAAAATACATTCTAAAATTATCTAGACATTTAAAATTTCACAAACATCACTAAAGGAAGAAATCTCAATTTATTCACCCAAAAGGATTACACAAGGAAGTTAGGGTCTCGTCACATAGCCCCTTATAACACTGGCATAAGACCTAAGTGTAAGGTGTGCTATGGTGAGAGAATCTGAGGGAGGCTCAGATAACATTGCCCTAGTAGTAATCTCTACTAACTTGAACTTCTCCCGCAGGCGTTTCCGTTCAAGCTTGACACGCTGGAGTTCGGCTTGGGCTTGGTCCAAAGCGAAGCCCACAGATGCTACCTCCTTCCCAAGCTCTGATAAGTGGGCTTCATAAGGGTTGAGTCTACTGGATGAAGCCATCGACTCCTCTTTCTGCATTAACCATTAACATCTTATTAAATCAATAAGAGTAAGTTAATATACTACTCAAAAAGATTGGTTCGTTACACAAGGCACGACTGGTATGTAAAGGATATTCCTAGATTGAAGGTGTTGATGTTGAAGAAACCTTTGCACCAGTGGCTAGACTAGAGTCAATCAGTCTTTTCCTTTCCATGGTACTACAAAGAGGATATAAAGTATATAAAATGGATGTCAAGACAGCATTCATGAATGGTGTACTCGAAGAAGAAGTCTACATTGAACAACCAATGGGTTTTCTTCTTGGTACTGATGAAACAAAGGTTTGAAAACTAAAGAAAGCACTCTATGGCTTGAAACAGGCACCATGGGCATGGTACTCCTGGTTGGATTCTTACCTCGAGAAGCTAGAATTCAAAAGAGGAGGAGTAGATCAAAATCTCTATGTAAAGAATTCTCTAAAAGATCAGTTCATGGTTCTAGTTTACGTTGATGAAATTATATTTGGTGGTAGTAGGTAGAAATTAGTAGACGAATTTTCCAGTAATATGAAATTAGAATTTGAAATGTCTATGATTGGGAAGCTCACATATTTTTTGGGGATGTAGGTGATTCAAAAGAATTATTACACATTCATTTCTTTGGAAAAGTATGCAAAAGAACCTTTGAAGAAATTTAATATCCATGACTTGAAACCAATGTCAACTCCAATTGAAGTTGGAACCAACCTTGGAAAGCATGAGAATGGGACCTCTGTAGATCCCATAATGTACAGAAGAATCATTGGGAGCTTATTGTACCTGACAGCAACACAACTAGACATTGTCCTTGAAACATGCTTAGCATCACACTTTTAGAGTAATACGAAGTAACAACATATGGTAGTAGTAAAAAGAATCATGAGTTATATTCAAGGTACTCACAATTGTGGTTTATACTTTTCTGTAGGAAGGTACAGTGAGTTATCAGCATTTTCTAATGCTTACTGGGTAGGATATGTGGTTGATAGAAAGTCCACAAGAGGTGGAGATTTCTATATTGGGAAGAAATGTGTTGGCTAGTTGAGCAAGAAACAAGAAATTATTTCTCTTAGTACTACTAAAGCTGAATATATCTCTTCTAGAAAGGCATGCACTCAACTAATATGGATGAAGCAACAACTGACAGATATTGGTGATGAGGTGAAACAACCAATAGTGATTTACTGTGATAACAAAGTGAAATTGATCTTATGAAGAATCCTGTTCCGCATTCTCATACAAAACATATTGAAATCAGGTATCACTTTATCAAAGAAAAAGTTGAGAAAAGCATGATTAGAATGGATCATGTGGTAATTGATGAGTAAGTAGATGATATCCTGACCAAGCCACTGTTAGCAGCTGCGTTTGAGAAACATTGGATGAACATCAGTGTTTAGCCACCTCCTCGTGCATAAGGAGGTTATGAAATACCCCTCTCCCTAGTTATGTTAACTGTTTTTAATCTATTTGTGGATATGATGCAGGTTTATGGAGGATATACTATCTAGGGGGTGTATTGAGATGTTCAATGAACAAATACTAATATTTGGGTTTATTTCCAATGGGAGAGAAGGAATAAATTTAGGACATGTTTGGTGTCATTATGAGAATTCGGTGTTTGGAGGAGAAGGAATGCATTCAAGACATGTAATGCTTCTGTTACACAGTAATAGAATATCTTCAAGGCATGTAATGATTCTGTGACATAGTAAGATAATGTCTTGGGAATCTTTGAGAATTTTAAAACATAGGATCCCAATTCACACTTACCCTCTTATTTTCTACATAGATCTCTATTCACGTAGAATTAGAGTGTTGTCTGATTTGATTCTTGCGTTTTAGGTTTTCATGTGGCTTGTGCTCTATTGAATTTATTTGATGATTGCCAACAAACCCAAAGGGGGAGATTGTTGGAATCATGATTATTCTTTGTAAGAATTAGAGTATGGTTTGTGTTTATTGTCAATCCTTATTAGAAGTTTAGAATGTTATCCATTACATTGATTATACAGTATAAGTAGACAAAAGTATTGAAGGTGGCATCATTTCCCAGTGTTTTCCAAATTTTTGGGCCTGAAATTCAAAAAATGAAGACATGTACGTTTGGCTGAAGGAGATGCGCGCAAAAAGGAAGTGGTGCAAAAAATAGTTTGTTCATGTGCGAAAAATGGCATGGTGTGTGAAAAACATCATGGTGCGTGAAATAGTGGAGTGAGGTTTTTCATGCAAGAGGTGTTTCAGAATTAGAACGTCGAAAAATGGCAAAGGCATGGGGTGCGCGAAAAACCTGGAGATGTGCGCGGTAAAAGATTCCTGCATGAAAATTAGTGTGTGCCGAATGAGAGGTTTTTCATGCCATGATGGGTTTTACACATGGGGGTTGGCAATGCCTATAAATAAGAAGTGACCCCCTCATTCCATATGGCTGAAGACTTAGAGAAGATCCAAGTGCTTATGTGAGTAAAAGGTTCGCGTAAAGGGAGTTGCGCCGAAAAAAAATTCTGAGTCACGCGGAAAATTCTAGCTTGCATGAAAAATTTTGAGTTGCGTGAAATATTCCAACTTGCGTGAAAAATTCCGAGTTGTGCAAAATATTTCAGCTTGCGTGAAAAATTTCAAGTTGCGTGAAAAATTCCATCTTGCGCAAAAAATTCCGAGTTGCGTGAAAAATTCTGACTTGCGTAAAAAATTCCGGGTTTCATGAAAAAGTCTGATTTGCGTGAAAAAGGAGTGGGTTCATGAAAAAGGGGAAGGTGCGCATAAAATTTGAGGTTTTGCATAAAATTTATAGTTGTACGAAAAGGGTGTTGTTGTGCAAAATATTTTTCCGTGCAAAAAGATAATATTGCGCACAAAAGTGAGGTCTTACACACAAAGGGTAGGTGTTGCATGCAATTGTCAGTGAAACCTGTTTGCACATTCGGATTATCTGGTTTAGTGGTTTAGTGTGTTCAAGAGAATCAATTTCAAAATTCGATGCAAGTAGATTCTTGTGTTAAGCAAAGGAAAAGACTTCAATGTGAATCTATTGAAGAGAACTTCGCGTCTATAAACTGATTGAGACTTCACCAAAGGCAGTGAGCCAGGGGGAGTCAATGAGAGTGACCCAAGGGACATAATGATCTATCCTTGAACTTTTGTAAAGGCAGTGAGCCTGGCACAGAGTAACTGTGACCAAAACTTGTAATCCATAAACTAGTGAAGATTAGTGGATTTTGGTATGACTGATACACTATCGGTGTATAATCCCTGGCCACAACCCTTTATAGTGAACCAAGTAAAATTTTTGTGTCAACTTCCTAATTTCATTTGTTTGATAGATCTAACAAGTTCCTACAAACATGGTAACAAGATCCTCAGCTTTAAAAAGAAAAGTTGACACCCTGATTCACTCCTCCATTCTCAGGGTGTTCTGGGGTCCTTCAAAAACATGGATTAATTCATCATCATAATTTATTCCATTATCAATGGTTGTGGAATAAATACATGTAAGTACCATATAAAAATTCATATGTTTATAAAATTGAACACTCTTGATAGAAAATGGGATTGGCATTCATTATACAATTGGTTTGGCATGGAAAATCACATAGAAAATTTGACAGCATAATGGCATCACTTACAAATTCATAAAATGTGTTGATGAGATTAAAATTGGTATCTAATCATTTGTACATGAATTTTATAGTAGTAGGGACATGTAAGGACATGTCCACACATTTAAAATTATAAAAATAAGTCATAAGATAATAAATAAGCTTGAATAAAAAGAGAAAGGAAAGGATATTTATGAAATTTCGGCATGGTAATGGGTGTGCATGGGAGGGATTAATGAGAGAGAAAGGGGTATATAATAATTTAGACATAATAAGGGAAGTATGGGGGTGTAAAAACATACCCCATCATTATTAATTTAAAATAAAAGGGCTTAACAAGATAACGAAACTTAGATAAAAATGAGAATGGAAAGAACCCTTACTTGAATGTGTGGCTCCAAAAGCTTTAAAAGGGGATTCTTGAGAGATTGGGGTTTCTTTGGAGGATTATAGAGAGGTTTAAGAGCATAAACATGATCCAAGGATTTTTGGTGAAGAAAAGTTGGATCTTGGGTGGGATTATATAGGAAATGAGAGGGGGTTTCTTTAATATTTAGGTTTTGGACTCTACAAAATAAAACATTCAAAACCACAAACCTTCCCATGGTTTTTTCCATATTTTTTTCTAAAATTGTGAGTTTTTAATTATTTTATTAGGAAAAGTCCTGAACATTTTAAAATATTACCCTTGATTATGTGGAGTTGGTTCACTCTATTAAAGAAATGAATTTAAAATCATAAAATATATTATATATTTTGGAGGATTCATAAAGGAATTATAAAATTAATCAAATAAACATAAAATCACATCATTTTATGGGGGAAAATATATTTGTCCTAGTATACCCATTATAGTATTTATTACATAATTTTGGTCATTATTATCTTCTAAAACATACCGTATATTTATATGGTATTTAATATTTACTTAAAAATTAATCTATCTCAAAAAATTATGAAAAAATAAACATTGGATAATTTTGAAATTATAATTCTAGAAATAATATTTATTTTATCTAAATAACTTATAAATATGTTCATTTTCACTTTTAAAATAATATTTGACATTTATTGAAAAATGTTGGGTTTTTTGACAGTAACAGTTTTTGAACCCCTATAAAAGTACATTTCACTTAAAAAAAATATATGACTATTTATAATTAATAAACCTTATAAAATTTTATTAAAATACTATTTATTTCAAAAAATACTTTAATTCATCAAAATAAATCACTTAATTGAATTTTAATATTACCCAAAAATATAATTTGTGTTTAAATGAATCAAAATCAATATCATTTATAAAGTAACAATAAAAAAGGAAAATAAATTCATTATTATATACAATATACATATTCATATTATTAAGGTCTTGATACATATCCCTTTATTACAATGGATTACACTCTAAGAGTACGGTGCTTGATGGTGATACTTTCATGGGGTCATTCGACGAACATGGTTTGGGTCATGATCTCGATGAACTTAAACTTCTCCCATAAATGGTTTTTCTCATGATTTATTTATTTAATATCAACTTTGGATTGGTAAATGGAAAATATTATTGATTCTATCTCCCTCAAAAGCATCGATAAATAGGCTTCATAGGGTACAATCCTACTCGATGAGGTTGTTACTTCCTTTGTTTATGTCAATTGGATTTGTTAAAGCCCTATATTTATATTAATCATGTGATAACTATTTAATGGCTATATTAACAATGGTAATATTCGTAATGGTCCTTTAAATCCAATTATATAAACAAGTAAGTGCATGTGTTTTCTATAACCATATTACATAATAATACATTTAATTAAATCACAAAGGGAAACTTCATTTATAACGGTTTGGGTTGTTACAATCTTCCCCCATTGAGAAATTTAACCCTCAAAATTTTCATTTCACCCTCACTTAAAATATATTAGGGTTATTCTATCTCATCACTTCCTCTATTTCCCACATTTCTTCTTCAAAATTGTGTTTTCTACGTAATACTTTTACTAGGTGCATTTTATTATTTCGTAGAACATTGTCTCTATGATCTAAGATCTCTACCGAATTCTCCTTATGGAAAATATCATTATCCAATGGTACCACTTATGGATTTAGTACATGTGAGGGGTTATGTATGTAATTTCTCAAGATTAATACATGGAATACATCATGAACTCGAGATAGTTTAGGCGGGAGTGCAATTCGATAGGCCACCACTCTGATGTGATCAATGATCCCAAAGGGGTCGATGTATCTTGGACAAAGATTTCCCTTCATCCAAAACTCATCAATTTCTTCCATAGATATTTGTGGAGGAATTCCATGTCTCAAACATCAAATTCTAGGTCTCATAGATGATTGTCAGCATAGCTATTTTGTCAACTCTGAGTATCCTTGATGTGTTGTTGAATGGTCTTAACCTTTCCCACCATTTCCTCGAGCATTTCAAGACCTATCAGTTTTCGTTCCCCAACTTTATCCCTGCATGTAGGTGTCCTACACCTCTTCCCATAAAGGGCTTCATATGAAGCTATTTGGATGCTCATGTGGAAACTTTTTTTGTAAGAGAACTCGACCATGAGAATATGTATATCATGTCATCCTTTAAAGTCCATTGAGCATGATCTCAACATTCCCTCAAGTTTCTAGATAGTAATCTAATATTTTCCATCATTTTGAAGGTGATAGGTCGTGCTGAAGTTCAACTCAATATTCAGAGTGTGCTGGAGACTCTTCTAGAACTTAGAGGTGAATCTTGGATCTCGATCGGATACAATCAATAGTGGTACTCCATGAATCTTGACCACTTCCTTGATATATATCTGTACAAGTAGATCAATTGATAATTTCTATCATATCACAATAAAGTGTGTGGTCCTTATTAGATGATCTTCCACAACCCATATATCATTATTCCCTCTTGATGAATTTATATGACTAGTGAAAAATTTTAGGGTGATTTTTTCCCATTTCCATGTCGGTATGGGTAATGGTTGCTTCATCCCCATGTATTTTTTTCCTTTCTAAATTCAATTTCTAACATACAAGACATATTAATGTATATTTTATGATCTCCTTCTTCATATTGTCCCACCAATAGTGTTCTCCGATATATCAATACATATTTGTGGTTCCTGGGTGGATGGAGAAGTTTGAGCTATGTGCATCATCCAAAAGCTCCTTCTTTAACTCAGGATTTTATAGTACACATAGTATTTACCCAAATATCACAATGCCTTCATCATTAACATTGAACTCTAAGGATTTCACTTTCCTTATAGCTTTCACTTTATTTTTAATTCTCACATAAACTCTTTGAGCATCCTTTAACCTCTCTAAAAGAGACATTTGAGAAATAATTTGTGAAAGGATTGATGATTTTCCATCCTTTATGATTCTCATGTCCATCCTTTCCAGATATAAGAAGATCGAATCCCTCTCAATTCACATCAATGATAGAATTTTTGAATGATTTCTTCTTAGAGATTCTACCACTTATTCACTTTCCTAGGATGGTAGTGGATTGAAAATTCATAGTCTTTGATCATCTCTAACCATATTTGTTGGCACATATTCATCTATTTATATGTGAATGTATACTTGAGAGTTTTGTGATACATATATATTTTACACTTCTCCCAAAGAGATAATACCACAAAATTTTCAAAGTGATTATCATTATAGTAACTCCAGATCATGTGTTGGGTACTTCTGTTCATGAACATTCAACTTCATTGAAGCATAAGCAATGAATTTTTCATTTTTCATCAACACGCAATAAAAGAAATTCTTCAAACCATCGTTGAATACCATGAAAATATCTCCACTTGTGGGTAGTGTGGGCACAGGCATAATGATAAGCCTCATTTTTAGCTCCATGAATATCTATTCATATTCATCATTCCAAGAAAACTTTACACCCTTCTGGGTTAGCTTGGTAAGAGGGTTTGAGAATCATGAGAAATACCTCACGAATTAAAGATAATACCCAGCTAACCCAAGGAAACTATGGATATTTGTCAAAAATATTGGCCCTGACTGTCCTTTAATTACTTATATTTTTTAAGGGTCCCTAGATATCCCATCTCTTGTGATGATATTCCCCAATAATGAGACTTTCTTCAACCAGAACTCACACAAGTTGTACTTTGAATAAATCTTATCATTTATCAAGGTTTTTAGCACAGTGCTCAGATAATCCTCATAATCCTCCTTGCTTTTTGATTATATTATAATATCATCTATAAATACTTCCAAAAAAATTCAAGGTAATACATAATGACTCTATTCATAAAGTCCATGAAGATTTATGGAATATTAGTGAGTATAAAATGCATTAGTATGAATTCATAGTACCCATACCATGTACGAAAAGTGGTCTTGGGGATATCCACCTTCTTCACCCTAACTTGGTAATATCCCGAATGCAGATCCACCTTGGAGAAGTATTGTGCTCCATGTAGTTGATTGACCAAGTCATAAATCCAAGATAGATGATACTTGTTCTATATCATGATCTTTTTGAGCTCATGATAATCAATGAAAAAGTGCATTGACCCATCCATCTTATTGATGAAGAGGACTAGTGCAACCAATGGTAAAGCACTTGGGCATATGAAACCTTTATCCATATTCTCATGCAGTTGTTTCTTTAGCTCTCCAAGTTCCACAATAGCCATTATATATGGATTCTTTTATAATAGTAACGCCTCATGTAGAGACCCGAAGCTTAACGTACATGGACATTACATTACTTTTGCGGAATACTTAGTACATAACAAAAACACACACACAAGGACCGTAATAGTTTAGTGTCTTTGGAAACTCGGAATATAATCTTCTAATCGTGGTGAAAGATATTCAACATCTCCCATAAAGATCTTCCTTTTTTTACCTAAAACCTTTCTTTATATCCTGGGGAAAATAAAACATAAAAGGGTGAGCTCAAATACTCAGTAAGGGTAATCAAAATAAATATCAATCACATAATATACATAAGAACATAACTTTTGGAAATCTTAACCTGCAAAAGAAATCATAATTTCATAACATGGGATAAATCATAGTAGTGAAATGTAATCCCATTAATCATAACTTAAAACATGAAACTTTGTGTCATACACACATAATCATAGAGAATCATTTCTTGTTAGTCAAGACTTATTTCCAAGACTATCATAGTGGACAAAGTCCATTTATGAACCGAGTTCACTCCTCGTTTCAGTCCTGTTTCACTGAACCGGTTTAACCTGCCGTTCCAGCCATGTCTATCTCATGAGATATAAAATCTTTACCCAATGCATTGGAGGGAGATATAGGTACCACCCATATCATAATGATACCATTATTATGTGTTCCATAAAATCATAAACCATACATCATAGAATAACCCATGTAATAAAAATGGGATTCTTAAACATCGTGACATCATAAAACAATTCATATAAGATAAAGGAATTCATAAAAATAATTCCATCACAACATAATCAAATCAATTTAATAATTGGGATAAAAATGGAACCCTTTTATTATCTTAGATGGAAAATAATTTTGATAAAACACTTGAACTCCAGTCTTGAGGAAAATATCCTTTCTACTTCAAAAACACTTTTCCTTTCTTAACATGTCATACAATTTTAAAAGAAGTTGATTAAAAATAAACTTGAAAACTTGTAAAGGAAGCTTCTTGGAAATAATGTTTTAAAAATCTATTCATGCCGTATAAGTTAAAAAAACATTCTTCTCGTACTTTTGTCGAAAAAGTTAAAAAAGTACCTCGCACGAAAAACGACAAAAGATTCCTTTCATATCTTTTACTAAAAACTCACCGAAGGGTAAAATAGGATTTAAACAATTGTAGGTGAATGGAAATAATATTACATATTGAGGAAACATGGATTTGGATGATAAAATACACCCCATTAAATGCCAAAGTATAAACAATCTCAGATAAAAATGAGATTGTGATATTTTCCCTTACCTTAGGTCTGATTTGCTTCGTAAGTGTCCGAACCTCCTCTATAATGATTTAAATAATGTCATTGAATTATTCCAGATTCATACTCATTGTTATGATATCATATATGGTTCACTTATGACTTTATATTACCCGTTCTTTTGTAAATTCCATGTTAAAGAGTGTTTTGGGTAAAATCGTTTTATTTTTCGTCCGTGTTTTGACTTGTAATTATTCATATGATTACTTAGATCATGATTACTTAATTCAAGAATATAAAACATGATTTATATATAATATATATTCAGAATATACATATATATAATAGATCAGTAAATGGAACGAAATACACCGTTCATGGAGACGGTAGGTCGTACGTACGCATGAACGTTGTTTTCGTTTCCTTATTGAGTTGAATGGAATTAAGTAGATGACATACATATATATACACATAAATCCAGTATCATTATTATGTCATATATTTCATGATTACTTATTATATATACTTTATAATCATTCATGAATGGTTAACGTGGGGAATGAATCTCATCGCGTCGTGGAGACGGTAGTCCATACGTACGCACGAGCGATGATATCGTTCTCATGATCGTGGAATTGTATTGGAGTGTATGTATACTATTTAATACTCCATATCACTTTACAATAATCATATATAGTTATTATGTACACCATTATACCCATCCAAGTAAGGTGGTGGTGGAAAATAGATTACACCACGGCGTGGAGACGGTATTCCATACGTACGCACGCGCGGTGATTTCGTTTTCCGTAGGATGGATAGATGGTGAAATAGGGTTGTTTCATACTTATAATAACATATCAGTATATGAGTGATACTGATGTTATTACTTAATAATGAAACAACCTAAGAAGAAGAAGTGGAAGAAGAAATAAAGTTGAAAGAATCGGTAACGGACATTACCTCTTCTTTGAAGCGCCTCTTTGAGATCTCCTTTTAGGGTGCTAAAATTGGTATTTGAGGAAGACCATAACCTCTAGAATGTTTGTAGGGAAGTGTAGAACGGAATTTGGTAGGGTTTGGCCGAGTTTGAAGGCTCAAAGTGGTGTGAGGAAGAGAGGGAGGAGGAGCCCTTTTATAAGGGAGGAGAGGGGTACCTTTGGAAAAACTAAAAATATTATTTTATTATAAAGTCAAGTTCGGTTTTAAATAGCTCCAAATTGATTTATTTCGAAGATAAGGTAGGGATGGGTCGAAATCATCTCATCCAATATAATTTAGACAAGTTTAGGTTACTATTTTAATCTTATCATTTAGATTTAACATTAAGTAAAATAATTTTACTTTTACCGTGTCTTCTTGTGTTCTTATACTATAAGGTTAATAAACTTACTATAAGCAGACAAACGAACCCCAAGATGTTTATTATTAATATATATAGCCTTATCTAAGTCATTTGGCCGAACCTTAGATTTTTAGGAATAAAATAACAATTAATAATATAATATTTGTTTTAAAAACTATTTTATGTCAATTTTGACACTATTTTGTAATTGATTTTTGTGAAAATAATAACAGAATGATTAGTTTTAAAAAAGTTAATTAAATCAATAATAACATGTCATATTAACCTATAAAATTAGTGTAATTCCTAAAAAGCCTCAAATTACATTTATTTGGGTATTTATAACATCAATTATGTCAATATATCATTAATAAGATAATTACTGCATCATCTTTGCGTCATAAATAAATTAACGTTTTTAAGGTCTAAAAATTACAAATAAAATATCATTATGTAGGAAATATTTTTATATTTCTAATGAATATTTATAGTCGAATTTATCTTATGTATAACCCTATATTAAAAATTATTAATTATTAAACTTTGATTTTAACTATTTTAACCCTTCTTTAAATAAATTAATAATAAATGTCCTAATCTAATCCAAGTGGGCCTAAATGGTCATATTTTATTCCTAAGGTTGTTTTTGGTAGAATTACACTTATCCAATAGAATTAGGACATGTGTTAGGGTATTAATAATATCATTTTTACCCTTAATTACCCTATTTACTTTTAACTATGGTAAAAAAGTAAAAAGTTACTATTCACCAAAAATTATTTTCATCTCATTGAACCACATTTTACTTACTGACATGAACCGTGTCTCTCATATTTTTTAAATTCCATTCACAGAAGCGGTAAAATTAAGTTTTATGAAAAAATCATTTTTTTAACTACCACTTAGTGGTTTCACTATTCATCAAAAAATGAAAGTTTCCAGAAAAATACCAAAAATTAGGCCTAAGATATATTTGATATTATGAACTCAAAAATGATGCCTATTTTACCAAATTCAAAACATATCAGTTTCATTAATTAATTTAAAAATTAATTCCCGTCGTCAAAACAAATAGCGTGTTCTTAAGAGATAATAACTATCAAAAGATTGACACATGTTTATGTCTGGTTTAAATGTGAAATTACATCCAATGACCAAAATTGTATTAAATTGTAAAAATATATTCTAAATATACTTTAAAAACACTCAAATTAATAATTTATCACTATTAATTATTTCTATTAAAAAGGTTGTTTTTAATTAAAATTTAGTAATTTCACTATTCATCAGAAAATGAAAGTTAGCCGAAAAGTACCAAAATTTCACCCTAAGCTAATTTAGATATTACGAATCCAAAAATTAAGACCATTTTGAAAAATAAAATTTACAAAATTTCAAAAAGTGGTTATTACTAGTCATAACGGCTAGTTTTAATAATATTTTAATAGCATATTGTTGTTTAGTGAAACTCGTTATTGCGTACTACACACGCTATTGAGGAAGGTCGCGATTGCGTGTAATGCAAGGCAAGTCAAGGATGCGTGTTGTGCTAGATTCTTTTGGTGTAGCGTACAACACAAGACATTAATGAAATTAAAAATAATATTTTTCATAAAATCTCGGGGTGTTACATTCTACCCCCCTTAAAATGAATTTCACCCTCGAAATTCGTTGGGGTTATAAATGATTTACTACTAAAAAGTTTCTTTAATAGAAACCCACATCGTAAAAAGGAATACCAAAACCAATCTTTAAAAACAAAAGTATGAAACGTAACGGTTATCCAAATAAACTAATCACTGGGTTTCCACATAGGTGAAAATATGGATATGGAAGAGAAATCTAACCATCATGTTCTGACGGAGAGTGTTAGAGAACATGGCTATGGAAAATCCAGAACTCACAAAGCCATAAATTTGTGACGATCTAAGGTACCATCTGATTCATCAGATTTAAGAGCACTAGGACAACATTTTTGGTTTTCAAGATCATTTCCCTAAAGTTGATGAAATTGGAATTAGAATAAATACTTTCGTGATTTTGGTATAGTTTCACCTTTGGTCATTCTTTGGACAATTTCCATTTCATCTATTAAAGAAATGAAGTTGAATTTGTCATTCGGGATGTGTTAGCAGATCATGTGATAGAATGAGGGGTCATTCCATCTGTCTCAAACAAAAGGTTTAAAAGTTATCAAAAAATATGTAAGTCCATCTATAGTGAGATTAATCATATATAGTTCCTAAAATGTACTTATACTTCTTATATTATACTTCTTAATATAATAAAACTAGTTTCTACTAAACAGGGACTTCCTGTAGGCCAGTGGTAGGCGATAAAGGCCAGTCGCACTTCGGTTGTGGGTTCGATTCCCACAGCCTTGTCCGACGCGATGGGCTGTCGCCCGTCCTGCAAGTTGTCCTTTTTCTAAAGCTATATTAATATAACATCCCATCAACAATATCGAAAAAAGGTCTATCCTTAAACAATACTAACTTATGTCCAACATAATCCATTCCAATCTTTAGGCTTATCTAAAATACTTCGGTCCAATCTCATAGTATAAAGAAAACGATTACTTGAAATGTCATCAACCAAGCATGTGAATACCAACATTTATCCCCCATATATCTTGTTGGTCACATTCCAATCATGTGAATACCTTAATCATGTATTATTTTACAAAATGAACTCCCATTAAACATTAGTGAAAACATGAATTCTGTAAAAAGTTAACTCTTTACACATACCAAAATCCAAAAATTCTATATACTCAAACCATGATATAACATTCTCCTTATATCAGTCATGAGCTCATGAATACTATCAAACATTTAATTTTCTCCTTATCCCTTCATTATGCGCATATCATCTACATTCCAAAAATATCTGAATAACCTTTCATGGATACTGGTACCATTAATCATACACTTTCAAAACTCAAGGAAAGACAACAGTGTAACAATACTTCGATGTCTCTTTATTCCATAGTACCATGAGATTACTTATACAACATTACACATGATAAACATGTAATCATTCCACAAAATTCTTAAACCATTGACCGAGCTTCAACAATTCTTTCATCTCACATATCATTTGTAGTCTCTTCATCATCAACAACATAAATAATACCCATACGACCATATTGATTCTCTTTATGAGACTTTCCCTTAGGGCATTGGTTTTCATAATGCCCGTACATTCCACATTTAAAACATTTAACCATTTTTGATGTCGTAGAAATACCATTATCCTCATCCCTGGTGTTAACTGAACCTTTTCCTTTTCACTTACTGGCTTTGTGTCCTTCTTTTCCACACCCAAAGCATCTTCTAGTTCCTTTGAAACATTCTCCTTGATGCCTCCTCCCACATGATTTATATAGGGGAAATTGAACTTTCTTTCCTCTATGATCATCATGAAACTCCATCTTTCTCTTATTAGCCGAGTCAGGAAACTTAAAAAAATTTACTTTATTGATCATATTATGAGATTTCTGATTTGGAATAATAATGATTCTTGGACTTCCAAATCCCATTTCATTTGGTTGCTCATGAAGAATATCATTCCATTGTCCATCATATCCTCCATTATCGTGAATCATCTTGTTTCTAGCCATTTTCTAAAACACAAAAAGAATAGTGTGAGAGGCAAAAATCATAATAAAGGGGGAGTAACATCAATATCTAACATCTTAGGTTTAATCTAATATTGTTACCATAATTCTAGGACTATAACCTGTACTTATACTTAACCTTAGGGACATCCCTAGACATACCTTAGAAATATATCTAGGGATCTCACTAATGTTTTCACATCCTAGTTTCCAAAGGTTAACTAAACCTTTCCTATGATACCAACTGTAGAGACCCGAAGCTTAACATACATGGACATTACATTACTTTTGCGGAATACTTAGTATATAACAAAAACACACACACAAGGACCGTAATAGTTTAGTGTCTTTGGAAACTCGGAATATAATCTTCTAATCGTGGTGAAAGATCTTCAACATCTCCCATAAAGATCTTCCTTTTTTTTACCTAAAACCTTTCTTTATATCATGGGGAAAAGAAAATATAAAAGGGTGAGATCAAATGCTCAGTAAGGGTAATCAAAAGCAATATCAATCACATCATATACATAAGAACATAACTTTTGGAAATCTTAACCTGCAAAAGAAATCATAATTTCATAACATGGGATAAATCATAGTAGTGAAATGTAATCCCATTAATCATAACTTAAAACATGAAACTCTGTGGCATACACACATAATCATCGAGAATCATTTCTTGTTAGTCAAGACTTATTTCCAAGACTATCTTAGTAGACAAATTCCATTTCTGAACCGAGTTCACTCCTCATTTCAGTCCTATTTCACTGAACCGGTTTAACCTGCCGTTCCAGCCATGTCTATATCATGAGATATAAAATCTTTACCCAATGCATTGGAGGGAGATATAGGTCCCACCCATCTCATAATGATACCATTCTTATGTGTGCCACAAAATCATAAACCATACATCATAGAATAACCCATGTAATAAAAATGTGATTCTTAAACATCGTGACATCATAAAACAATTCATATAAGATAAAGGAATTCATAAAAATAATTCCATCACAACATAATCAAATCAATGTAATAATAGGGATAAAAACAGAACCCTTTTATTATCTTAGATGGAAAATAATTTTGATAAAACACTTGAACCCCATTCTTGAGGAAAATATCCTTTCTACTTCAAAAACACTTTTCCTTTCTTAACATGTTATACAATTTTAAAATAAGTTGATTAAAAATAAACTTGAAAACTTGTAAAGGAATCTTATTGGAAATAATGTGTTAAAAATTCATTCATGCCGTATAAGTTAAAAAAAACATTCTTCTCGTACTTTTGTCGGAAAAGTCAAAAAAATACCTCGTACGAAAAATGACAAAAGATTCCTTTCATATCTTTTACTAAAAACTCACCGAAGGGTAAAATAGGATTTAAACAATTGTAGGTGAATGGAAATAATATTACATATTGAGGAAACATGGATGTGGATGATAAAATACACCCCAGTAAATGCCAAAGTATAAACAATCTCGGATAAAAATGAGATTGTGATATTTTTCATTACCTTAGATCCGATTTGCTTCGTAAGTGTCTGAAACTCCTATATGATGATTTACATAATGTCATTGACTTATTCCAGAATCATACTCATTGTTATGATATCATATATGGTTCACTTATGACTTTATATTACCCGTTCTTTTGTAAATTCCATGTTAAAGAGTGTTTTGGGTAAAATCGTTTTATTTTTCATCCGTGTTTTGACTTGTAATTATTCATATGATTACTTAGATCATGATTACTTAATTCAAGAATATAAAACATGATTTATATATAATATATATTCAGAATATACATATATATAATAGATCAGTAAATGGAATGAAATACACCGTTCATGGAGACGGTAGGTCGTACGTACGCATGAACGCTGTTTTCGTTTCCTTATTGAGTTGAATGGAATTAAGTAGATGACATACATATATATACACATAAATCCAGTATCATTATTATGTCATATATTTCATGATTACTTATTATATATACTTTATAATCATTCATGAATGGTTAACGTGGGGAATGAATCTCATCGCGTCGTGGAGACGGTAGTCCGTACGTACGCACGAGCGATGATATCGTTCTCATGATCGTGGAATTGTATTGGAGTGTATGTATACTATTTCAGAATAAATATCACTTTAGAATAATCATATATAGTTATTATGTACACCCTTATACCCATCCAAGTAAGGTGGTGGTGGAAAATAGATTACACCACGGCGTGGAGACGGTATTCCGTACGTACGCACGCACGGTGATTTCGTTTTCCGTAGGATGGATAGATGGTGAAATAGGGTTGTTTCATACTTTTAATAAAATATCATTATATTATTGATACTGATGTTATTACTTCATAATTAAACAACCTAATAAGAAGATGTGGAAGAAGAAATAAATTTGAAAGAATCGGTAACGGACATTACCTCTTCTTTGAAGCACCTCTTTGAGATCTCCTTTTAGGGCACTAAAATTTGTCTTTGAGGAAGACCAGAACCTATAGGATGTTTCTAGGGAAGTGTAGAAGGGAATTTGGCAGGGTTTGGCCGATCTTGAAGGATCAAAGTGGTGTGAGGAAGAGAGGGAGGAGGTGCCCTTTTATAAGGGAGGAGAAGGGTACCTTTGGAAAAACAAAAAATATTATTTTATTATAAAGTCAAGTTCGGTTTTAAATAGCTCCAAATTGATTTATTTCGAAGCTAATGTAGGGATGGGTCGAAATCCTATCATCTAATAGAATTTATACAAGTTTAGGTTCCTATTTTAACCTTATCATTTAGATTTAACATTAAGTAAAATAATTTTACTTTTACCGTGTCTTCTTGTGTTCTTATACTATAAGGTTAATAAGATTACTATAAGCAGCCAAAATAACCCCAAGTTGTTTATTATTAATATATATAGCCTTATATAAGTCATTTGGCCGAACCTTAGATTTTTAGGAATAAAATAACAATTAATAATATAATATTTGTTTTAAAAACTATTTTATGTCAATTTTGACACTATTTTGTAATTGATTTTTCTGAAAATAATAAAAGAATGATTGGTTCGAAAAAAGTTAATTAAATCAAGGATAACATTTCATATTAACCTATAAAATTAGTGGAATTCATAAAAAGTCTCAAATTACATTTATTTGGGTATTTATAACATCAATTATGTCAATATTTCATTAATAAGATAATTACTGCATCATCTTTGTGTCTTAAATAAATTAACATTTTTAATGTCTAAAAATTACAAATAAAATATAATTATGTAGGAAATCTTTTTATATTTCTAATTAATACTTATAGTCAAATTTATCTTATGTATAACCCTATATTAAAAATGATTTAGTTATTAAACTTTGATTTTAACTATTTTAACCCTTCTTTAAATAAATTAATAATAAATGTCCTAATCTAATCCAAGTGGTCCTAAATGGTCATATTTTATTCCTAAGGTTGTTTTTGGTCGAATTACACTTATCCAATAGAATTAAGACATGTGTTAGGGTATTAATAATATCATTTGTACCCTTAATTACCCTATTTACTTTTAACCGTGGTAAAAAAAGTAAAAAGTTACTATTCACCAAAAATTATTTTCACCTCATTGAACCACATTTTACTTACTGAAATCAACCATGTCTCTCGGATTTTTAAAATTCCATTCACAGAATCGGTAAAATTAAGTTTTATGAAAAATTCCTTTTTTTAACTACCACTTAGTGGGTTCACTATTCATCAAAAAATGAAAGTTTCCAGAAAAATACCAAAAATTAGGCCTAAGCTATATTTGATATTATGAACTCAAAAATGATGTCTATTTTACCAAATTCAAAACATATCAGTTGCATTAATTAATTTAAAAATTAATTCCCGTCGTCAAAACAAATAGTGTGTTCTTAAGAGATAATAACTATCAAAAGATTGACACTTGTTTATGTCTGGTTTAAATGTGAAATTACATCCAATGACCAACATTGTATTAAATTGTAAAAATATATTCTAAATATACTTTAAAACAACTCAAATTAATAATTTATCACTATTAATTATTTCGATTAAAAAGGTTGTTTTTAATTAAAATTTAGTAATTTTCACTATTCATCAGAAAATGAAAGTTAGCCGAAAAGTACCAAAATTTCACCCTAAGCTAATTTCGATATTCCGAATCCAAAAATGAATACCATTTTGAAAAATAAAATTTACAAAATTTCAAAAAGTGGTTATTACTATTCATAATGGCTAGTTTTAATAATATTTTAATAGCATATTGTTGTTTAGTGAAACTCGTTATTGCGTACTACACACGCTATCGAGGAAGGTCGTGATTGCGTGTAATGCAAGGCAAGTCAAGGATGCGTGTTGTGATGGATCCTTTTGGTGTAGCGTACAAAACAAGACATTAATGAAATTAAAAAGAATATTTTTCATAAAATCTCGGGGTGTTACACCTCAGGTATAAGCTTGATCAAAAATTCAATATCTCAATGAAGAGGAAGACTAGGAAATTCCTCAGGAAACACATCAGCATATTCCCTCACAATGGGAATATATTCAAGGATGATCTTTTCCATAGACTCAATCATTTAAGCTAGATATTCTTTCTCATAGGTCAATAATATCCATTCTTGAGATAATGGTGCTAAATAATATTCATCCTTATCCTTGCATTTGTATAGAATTTGAGGATGATTTGTTATACAAAGATTTATTTCCTTATCACAGAAATTTATGTTGGATATATATAGGGAAATCTAATCCATTCCTATATTTGAATAAAATTACACCAAAGGGAGTATGATAATGTTCTCTGGGAAATTCATCCCACAAACATTAATACTGGAGGAGTTATATACTTGGGATCAAATAATTTCCCCATTTGTTGTTTTCACCGAAATCTCAACTTCAATTATTTTTGGTGGTGTTTGAATACTTCTACTAAAATTTTTTGCTATCAAGGAATCAAAAGAATCATAATCAAAAATTATGCTCGCTATTTTTGAATGAATAACTATATTATTTGTCACTAATTCATTTTCAGGATTCACTTCGGTGGTAGTGATGGAAAAAACTCATCCTTGATGCCTTGGAAATTATTGGTTGTCTCCAAAAAACCCTTGGCTTAGTGAATTGGTTTTTAAAGTGAATTGGTTCCTTGTAGTTGTAGAAATGAAAAATATATTAAGGGTTGACTGGAGCATTCATTTCCTCCATCATAGTAGTGGATTTTTCCTACCGATAATCGCTAGCTAGGTTCCCTTCCTTCCTACACCTAAGGAATTTATTCATCCCTTTTAGGAAATTTATAGGTTGCTTATTTCCACACCTTGGAAAAGTGGGATGTTGAAATTTAATGTCACTAATAGATCTCTCTATCAGACCACCAAAATTGATCTACTCTTTCTGCTTCTTATCCCCATGATACCCTGGGGATTCATCGATCTCCATTTTTTACTTTGAGGGAACGTCATACAATTTCCTCATAGAAATCAAAGTTACGAATCACCAATGATTTCTATAGGCTAGGTTTTAGCCCACCAAAGAAGAGGTCAACCTTGAACTATGGGGTAACAACAAATCCATATGTGTATCGTAAAATCCTTGTGAATATTTCCTCCTACACCCCGATAGATTCATTGTCTTTTTTCTTGAAGTCAAGGAAATCCCTTTCCATTTTAAGACAGAGAGTGTGAGGAAAATATTTATCAATTTTTTTTACTAAAATACTTCCAAAACATTACATATATATCCTCCTTATTATTTTTATATTTGATCATTGTATACCACTGAGCAGTTTCACTTTCCATAAGATAAAAAGCTAGCAAAACCCTCTCTTGTTCAGAACATTGAAGGATGGAGAATATTTTTTCAATGTAGTTGATCCACAGTTTCATGATTAATAGATCGAACGACCCATAAAAAGTAGGAGGTATTTTACTTATAAAGCTCTCGATTGTAGTTTTTTCTCTCTTAAGGGGGTTTGGATTCTTCTCAAAATCCAGGTTTCTATTTATAACCTAATTCAGTTGATAGAGTATCTTCTTGAAGTGTGTGATTCCTGCTCTAATCGGGTTGGGAATCTCATTGGGGCAGTCATCACATTTCCCTTCATTTTTATTATTTACCTAATTCCTCATATTTCCAAATATTAGATATAATAAAAGGAAAATTAAGGATGAGTATATTTATCTTTGAAACACATAAATGGGAATTTAATGACATCAAAGGGATAACTTATAACTTACATGTATTTCTATAACTTATGCATTTCTAGCCTTTAGTATTTATTATCCATGATCTATTTTCTAACATATAATCTTATATTAAAATTTTACTCCCTTAATAATGGTTCATAATGAGCATATGAATTACCAAAGAATACTCCAGGAGTTTCAAACTAGGTGCATAGTAAGGACCGTTGTCATGTACCAGGTTACCCCGAGTCTGGCCCGAAACACCTTGTTAGAGTTGTTACTCCTAGGTACATCTATTCCAGAACCACGTTGAATTGTATTATATATACAAGGATGTATTTTCTTGATAAAAAACTTACTCTATACTCACCAAAATTTTAGGTATGTGTTGTTATACTTATTCTTATCTCTAAGGATTTTAATATAGTTTTCTAATCCTAATACCAAAAATAACTAAACCTCCCTTTGATACCAACTATAACAACCCTTATCTTTATTAACCATTAATACATGATTTAATTACATAAAATTACACTTAATACAAACCAAAATATTGATAATTATAGTGTATTTTAGAATTATGTACATTTCATTACAACTTTAAACATCAATTACAACATCTTTATTGAAAACTTCTTTAACATGCTTGCACTTAAAACTAAAAGGGATAACCTGGGGAAATACATAAGAAAGGGGTGAGCCATAAATTCAAGTAAGGGAATAAATATGGCATAAAATTAAGATAATAGTACATGTTATATAAGTAATATCAATGAGGTATAAAGGAATATGAATAAAAAGGCATGATATAGCATGATAATCATAACATTGGAAATGTGGAAACAACTTAAAACGTTGCATAATAAACATAGGTAAAGGATAAACTGCCAATAATTCATGGTAGAAAAAGACCCATAAAGTAATTAGGTATACCCCTATCCCAACATGACGTATCATGATACTAAACATTACCCAATGCATTGGAGTTCCATATAATTTCAGGCGCACTCGTCACTTTCATTTCATTCTCATTCTTAAGTGTGCCACATAGATCATAAAACATGGATTCATTCATTATCGTAGTTTATTACATGATAAAGGAGTGTGGAATAAATACATGTAAGTCCCCAATCAAAATTTATATGTGTATAAAATTGAACACCCTTGATAGGAAATGGGTACGCCATTCACTACACAATTGGTTTGGTATGAAAAATCATGATGAAAATTTGGCATCATAACGACGTCACTTAAAAATTCATAAACTGGGTTGATGAGAGATAAATGGGTCTATAATCATTTTTAAATTAATTTTAAATTAATAGATACATGTAATGACATGTAAACTTATTTAAAATTAGAAAAATAATCCATAAGATAATAAATAAGCTTGAATAAAAATAGAAAGGAAAGGATGTTTATGAAATTTTGGCATGGTAACGAGTGTACATGGGTGGGATTGATGAGAGATAAAGGGTTATATCATCATTTATTCATAATAATGGAAGTATAGGGGATATGTTAAAACATACCCCATCATTAGAAATTGAAAATAAATGGGCATAACAAGATAAAGAAACTTGAAAAAAGATGAGAAAGGAAAGAACCCATACTTGAATGTGTGGATCCAAAAGCTTGAAAAGGGGATTATTGAGAGATTAGGTCACCTTGGGAGGATTATAGAGTGGGGATTTTAGAGTAAGGACATGCTCTAAGTATTTTTAGTGAAGAGAAGTGGGATATTTGGTGGGTTTATATAGGAAATGACAGGGATTTATTTAATATTTAGGTTTTGGACTATGCAAAATAAAATATTCAAAACCACAAATGTTCCCATGGTTTTTACCAAATTAGGGAGGTTTTAATTATTTTACTTGGTAAAGGGTCGAAAATATTAAAATATTACCCTTTCTTATGTATAGGTGAGTCACTCTTTCATTAAAATGAATTTAAAATCATAAAATATATTATATATTTTGGAGGATTCATAAATGCATTAAAAATTAATAAAATAAACTTAAAATAAAATTATTTTAAGGGGAAACCATAAACTTGTCTGAGGATACACATTATTATATTTATTACATCATTCTGGGTCATTATGATGTCATAAAACACACTATAAATTTATATGGTATTTAAATTTTACCTGAAAATTTGACTGTCTCAAAAAATTATGAAAAAGTACCCATTAGATAATTTCAACAACATGATTCCAAAAATAACATTTTTTATCTAAATAGTTTTTCTAAATATGTTCATTTTCAATTTCAAAATAATATTCAACATTTATTGAAAAATGTAGGGTTTTTTGACAGTAACAGTTTTCAAACCCTTATAAAAAGTGCATTTCACTTCATAAAAAATATATGACCGGTTATAATTATTAAAAATTATAACATTTTACTAAAATAATATTTATTTCAAAAATCCATTAATTAAACAAAAGGAACCCCTTAATTGAATTTGAATATTACCTAAAAATACAATTTGTGTTTAATTGAATCAAAATCAAAATAATTTATAAAGTAATAATAAAAAATGAAAATAAATTCATTATTATATACAATATACATATTCATATCAATAAGGTATTAATACATATCCCTTTATTACACCAGCATACACCCTAATAGTAAGGTGCGCGAAAGTGAGACTTTCATGGGGTCGTTCAATGAACATGGTTTGGGTTGTGATTTTGATGAACTTAAACTTCTCTCGTAAACGGTGTTTCTAATGCTTAAGTTTTTAGATATCATCTTGGTCTTGGTCAAGGGAAAATCCCAGTGATGATATCTCCCTGGGAAGCTCTGATAAATGGGCTTCATAGGTTATAATCCTACTGGATAATTCCATTACTTCCTTTGTTTGTGTCAATTGGATTTGTTAAATCACTATATTTATATTAATCATGTGATCATTGTTTAATGGATATATTAAAAAAGGTAATATTATTAACAGTATTTTAAATCCAAATATATAACCAAGTAATTTAATGTGTTTTCTATAACCATATTACATAATAATACATTTAATTAAATCATAAAGAGCAACTTAATTTAAAACTGTTTGGGTCATTATAATTCTATCTAATATTTTTAAGTTTATTTCCTTATCATTTTTATATTTTTTGTTTTGAATAGATCTTTTGGAAATTCATTATTTTCCTTCAATCATCTACAAAAAAAAAAGAACATGGTGCTTTTGGATGATGTGTTTTAGGCAGCATGGAGTTTCTTCTACCATCCAAATAGAACATTTATTTTCTTTATATCTTAGTATAGATGGTTGGAATAAAAACACATATCACATAATCAATCAACCACACCTCAATCTGATTCATGGTGTGACCGTTATGACTCGAATAGTATATTTTTAGTTTTTAATTTACATTTTAGTCCAAAAAACACATCATATAGTCAAATCAGAGAAAACACATTAATATTGTTTTTATTCGTTAGGAAAACAATCCATAAGTCACTTTTTATGAGTATGAATCAACCACGCCTCAATCCAATACATGATTTACTCAGTATGAATCCAAGTGTCTGTTATCAGTTTAAAATTAACATTTAAGTTCAAAAAATCACTCACTAAAAATTGAACAAACACGGTCATATTGTCTTGATAATTTAGGAAAATAGTTCATAAGTAATTTTTAATGTGTAGAAATCAGTCTCATGTCAAACCAGCACACGATATGATGGGTATGACTCAAAGTGTATGTTTCCAACTTAAAATGAAATATTAGTAAAAAAAGTTTCATACTAAAAACTAATAAAATGCATTCAGATTGTTTTGATGCTTTAGTAAAATGATCCATAAGTCATTTGGGATGTGTTGGAACTAGCCTCACCTCAATCTGGCACACAATGTGACCAGTATGACTCCTAGTGTATCTTTTTATTGAAAAATGACAATAATTTTAATAAAAAAGATAACTAATATACTCAAAACTAAGAAAAAATATTATTTATATATTGATACTTTATTAAAATGATCCAAAAGTAATTTTTGGTGTGTAGTAATTATCTTTACCTGATTTTGATACACGATGTGTCCAGTATGACTCAAAGTGACTCTTATCAGTTTAAAATTGAGATTTTTGTAAAAAAAGTTTCACTCATTAAAAAATAATAAAATGTTATCTAATTACCTTTATTATTTAGGGAAAATATTCATAATTCATTTTTGACATGTATGAATCAATCTCGCATCGCACCCATACATGATGTGACCTGTATGACTCATAGTATGTGTTTACAATTTAAAATGACATTTTAGTAAAAAAACAAGTGGCATACTCAAAACCAAGAAAATTCATTCATATTGTTTTTTATACTTTACAAAAATGATCCATAAGTCATTTTGGACATGTAGGAATCATCCACACCTCAATAAAATGCATGGTATGACCGATATGACTCCAAGTACATCTTTTTATTTAAAATTGACATTAATTTTAGTAAAAAGGATATGTGATATACTCAAAACCAATAAAATTCATTTGTATTGTTTTGATACTTTTAAAAAATAATTGATAATTAAATTTTAAAGTTTAGGAATTAGAATCACATTAATCCACCCATGATGCTCCCGGTATGACTCAAAGTTTACGTTATCAATTTAAAATTGATATTTTAGTTCATAAAGTTTCACTTGCTGAAAACCAAGAAAAAACACTCATATTGTATTGATAATTTTGTAAAATGATTTATAATTCATTTTTATCTTATAGGAATTTCTCTCACATAAAACCCACACACGATGTGACCTTTATGACTCAAAGTATGTGTTTCTAGTTTAAAATGACTGCTTAGTAAAAAAACATAAATGATTTACTGAAAACTGAGGAGACACATTTGAGTTGTTTTAATACTTTAGTAAAATGATCCATAAGTCATTTAGGATGTTTTGTAATTATTTTTACCTCAATCTTATGCATGGTGTGATTGATATGACTCCAAGTACATCTTTTCAATATATAAGTGTCATTTTAGGTTAAAGCGCGCATCACATCACCAAAACCAAGAAAGAAAACCTTGATTGTTTTCTCATAATTTTATTTATTATTATTGAATTAATTTACTTATAATATTTATCTTATACTTATTTAGTCAATTTTCACAGAGATAATGCTTGAAGATGAACAATAAATGGTGTGACGTGCAAGAATCAACTGTAACTCAATCTGATGCATAATGTTCTTGGAATAACTTATAATTTAGTTTAAAATTAACAATTTCTGTTCAATTTATTTTTTATATTATTACTAACATATTGATTGTTTTCTTATATATTTGCATTATTTTTCTCTATCAGGGTGGTTTTTTCTTTTATACAAGTGGGTTATTTTTCTCTATAATATTATTTTTTTCTTGTATTTTTATTTTAAATTTTATTTCATTTAAATTCTATATTTTTATATAATGTTGCCAATTTTTTGTGATGTTTTTGGTGTTGTAGTGTGTTGTTACAGTAAACTACAGTATTCCTTGTTTCTAGTGTTGCAGTGTGTTATTATATCACACTGTAGTATGCCCCTTTTTTAGTGTTACTAAACACACTAATAAAGGGATCCTTTATTAGCACTTTTACAAGAGTGGATAAAGGTTTCCTTTATGAGTGCTTTTAAAAGAGCTGATAAATGGTGTAGTTATCCTCACATTTAGTATCACTAATAAAGGATTCCTTTATTAGTTCATTTATTAGTGTTGATAAAGGATTCATTTATTAGTGCTTGTAGAAGTGTTGATAAAGGGGCCTTTTATCAACTCTAAATAAAAGTGCTAATAAATATTGTCTTTTATCAATGCTGATAAAGGGGTGATCTATTAGTATTTTTTATTACTGATAAAGGAATCATTTATCACCACTTTTCTAATGCTCATAAAATCCTAGGGATTTTAGCTGTGTTACGGTAGTCAGCATTTTTTTAGCACTAATAAAGGCATGTTCTATAACTATTAAAGGCCTCTTTTGTATTAGTTGTCCCATAGGGCATCACTATTTTGGTCAGGGTATATTCATATTAGTTTTATTATTTTTCTATTATGTTTTGTTATATTGGTTTTATTCAATTTAGTACTAATCTTTTTTGTTCATTTTTATTAGTTTAACTAGATTTGGGAGATATCAATTTGAGTGGGTATTTTTTAGGATAATTTCACAATTTTATATCCAATTCACAATTTTTTAGTTTATTAATGAATAAAATATATTATTTCAATGTATTTTGGGTTACTATATTTTATTTTAGTTTGGTCTAGTTTAGTTCAGATCAATTTGGATTGGTTTATTTTTGTTTGGTTCAATTTATGGTTCCTTTATATTTTTTTAGTTTAAGTACTATTTTGAAATATCGGTTACATTAAATCTAGCTAGGTTTGGTTAAATTTTAGTCATTTTGGTTTCATTATATTATATTCCATTTATTGCAGTAAAAATTAATATAATATGATTTATATTTTTTCTATACTTATTATTTCAATTTAGTTCGGTTAAGGTTTGATTATATTCATTTTGATGTCATTTAATTTTATTTAGGTTCAGTTGGTTCAGGTCAATTAGGGTAAGTTTGTTCCCTATTGTTTTAATTTGTAAAAAAATGTGATTTGATTGAAAAATGTGTTTGTCCAGATGATTTTTTATAAAAAAGAGGGTTAGATAATTTAAAAGTGTTTCAATGGACTTGTTAGTTTTATACGACTACCCATGTTTTGAAATTGAGTGTTTTATATTTAATGATATGGAAGAAACTCGTCTAATGATTTCTTTTTCATATAAAATATTTTTGTAAATGTAAATTTATTGGAATGAATTTATGAAATCATTGTATTTGAGTGGAAATTCCATGGTATTAAAATTGGTGGTTGTAGTGAATACCCATGTAATTTTTTGGTTAAAACATGAAATGATATCACAAGTATATTGTATCTAAAATATTAATTCAAAATGATTTTAAATAAATTTTTTCATCTTATAATTGGTAATTTTTAAAATTTTAAAAAGATTTGGTTTTATCATTTTCAATATTTTTTGGATCAATTCATTAGTAATATTTCAAATTTTTTGTTTAGTTTTCTTAATGTAATGTCAATTTAGTTTGGTTCTATTATGTTCTATTTGGTTTGGTTCAGTTCAGTTCATGTCATTTTGTTTTGGTCTATATTGGATCATCCCATGTCACATTATATCTAGTTTTTTTGGTTTTCTAAAAAAATATTTTGTATTGTTTTGTTTGGATTTATTGAAGTGTGTTTAGATTAACTAGTTTTAGCCATTGGTTTTTATTTTATTAATTACATGTTTGTACAATTAAACTATGTTATATTTGATTGGTTTTAGTTAATTTTATTTTTTTTAAGTTAGGTTATATTCATTTTTGGTTCTACTCAACTCAGTTTGAAGTAGTTCTTATTATTTTTATTGGGTTTGAACATGTGTCTAGTTGAGTTTGGTTCAAATCTATTCAGTTTGGTTCAATATAGTTCATGTCATATTGTTTTGTTTCATCACGATTAAATTCTTTTTGATTTAGTTTTGTTTGATTTATTATTTTATGTATTATTTGGGTTTATTTACATTAAATTCGATTTGATTTTATTTGATTCAATTTAATTTAGTTTGATCCTGATTGAGTTAGACTTTTATAGTTAGATGTGGTTCAAATAAGTTATTTTTCATCTAGTTTCACCTAGTTTGGAATTTATATGGTATATTCAATGATTTTTTCATGACTTGCACTTAATATGATTCAATTCATTTAATTTTATTAAGTTCTATTTAATTTTATTCAATAATGTTTTAGTCTGTTTTGTTTGGTCGGGCCAAATTCATTTTAGGATGGGTTTCATTGACTAGGTTTGGTTTGGTTTTGGTTATATATGGTTTATTTGGTTTGATTTAGATAGTTTTAAACTGAATATAAATAAATTAAAATAAATTTAATTGAATAAAAAATTATTAAAACAAACTAAACTTGATGGAATGAAACCAAACTTTCTTGATGAAACCCATCCTTAACAAACCAAAATTAAATTAAACTAGATATAATTGAATAAAAAACCAATCTAAAATGGACCAATCTTAATTAAATAGAAAAAAAACAATAAAAACTGAATTTAGGTTAATACAAAAAAATAAAATTAATCATACTTGGCCAAAAATTAATTGAATATATAAAAATGGACCCAAAAAAATAACCAAACTATATCTAATCCAACCCAGTAAACCTTAATGTATCTTCCCAATCACCATATAAACTATCAAGAAATTCACAAAAAAATTAAATCAAACCAAACCAAAAGGAATGGAATAGTAATATAATTCATTATGATATTATATTGATTTTATTTGATTCTTGTCCAGTAATGTCTAGCGTGATAGGTTTAGTTTGGTTTAGTTTGGTTTTATTGGAATGTAATGAAACTTGATTTGTCATAAAAAAATACTTGGTTTCTCTTATGCTTCCTTATAGTAGTGTGAACCAAAGTTTTCATTTACTTCATAGAACCCTTGATTTTTATTTCTTTATGATGATTCATAAAAAATAAAATTCAATAAAAATTATAATAATTTAATTTTCAATCAAAAACCCTTAAAGTTTAATAATACCTTAAACTCATTACTCTTCAAATAAGCGATAATTTCCTTGTATTGTAAAATTTAATAGTCATTTATGATTGGTATAACCTCTAACTCAGTTTCAAATATACTCATAGAAACAATATATATCTCATTATTATATGATCTCCACAGTTCCCCTGATTCCATCAATCATGTTTCCTTCATAGCTTAACCATAAGGAAAGTTAAATCGAAGTTTCGATCAATATATTAATTTATATAAACAAAATAATAATATATACTTCAATTTAAAAAAAATATCCATATATCAGCCCATGTGCTCTCCTTGATTTAATTACTAACATGTCTCTATGAGATTGGTTGGACATGAATGATGTAACTATTCATGGGTAAATTCTCCATGAAAATTCTATATTAACTAGAATTTTTATATATCAACTGGTTATCTTTATTTTAGTCTACCATGGTTTGTGTTTGATGATTTCAAAAATCACACATACGGGTACACCCATGTCACCTATTAGAAGATCCCATTGAAAAATATAAAATAAAAACTTAAATTAACACACATTATAACTAAAATAAAATTATTGTGATTGGATTTACTACACTTATAAACATATACCCAATCTAGAACGATCATTAGGCTTTGATTGATCCATGGGTTATGTCAGATCGATATCCTATGAAGGATTTTTCATGCTTTAAAACATGCTCTGGATAATCTAAAAGTTGTGGAGTATAAGTAGAATGATTATGATCATCAAATCTTATATGGATAGGAGTTTGAAATGGGGGAAGCATATAAGTGGTAGGAAAAGGATAAAAGGGGTAGGGAAGCATCATGGGATATGAAAATAGTATATGAGAAGCATATATTGACCTAAATGATGAAGAATACTCGGTTAGGAACATCCCTAGAGCCTTAGGTGGAGGATAATGAGGATAAAGTTTGGTAGATGAGATATCTGTTAACATGTTTGGGTGAGAATGTGTACAATGGGTGCTTTATGTACCTCTAGTGTCACCCCCACTCGATTAGAAATACTATTGACCCCTATTATTTGTTTGAATAGATATCAGTTATAGACCATATCAATGTCCCTAAAATAAATTTCATAAATAATGAAAAATGAAATTTCATGTATTGTAGTTAATAAATATTGTAATTACTATACTCACTAAGGTCATCATAGGATTCAGTCCTAGCTCTTTCATTCATCGACCATTTTTAAATAATCTCTTTATGTGTACTTCTTCAATATCGTTCATATTATTATTAGGAATAAAATGTTCATTTTTTTAGATTTTAAATACTTTAGAAAAAGGAGAATAAGGTATAAAAGATGGTTGAAAATAATTAAGTCTAACTAATTTCCAAGAAAAACAATGAAAAATTTGTGAAAAGTCATAACCAAAGCATAAAAATTAGAATTAAAACAAAGAATAAAAGATAGAATATCCTAATAAAATCCTAGGAATGTAATATACATTTTTTTAGGATATTATAGGTGTCATTGTATATAGTAGATAATCTATAAAATTTATTCTTTTTAAAATATGTTTTATGAAACTGTATACCTTTCAATCTGTTTAAATATGTTTTAAAAACTATTTCTCAACCTATTTTAAACTATTTGTTGAAATAAGTGAACCTAATTTTTAAAACTGGTTAAAAAACTATTTTTTTAAACTATTTTAATCATTTTTTTAACAATTTATTGAAACTATTTTTTTAAAACTAGTTTATACCAGTTTAAAAAAAAATTCTACTTATTTTAAGAACTATTTTTGAAAATAAATTTTTTTAAAAAATTAAACTAGTTTTTAAATACAATTTTAGAAACTATTTTTTAAAACTTGTTTAAACTATTTTTTAAAAGGTTTTAAATATACCTTTTTAAAGTCTTGATTTAAAAATTGATTTTAAAATAGTTTAAAAAAGTTTTTTTTTAAAAAATTACAAATATTTATTTTAAACTGTTTTAAATTTGTTATATTTTATGATTGGTTCTCCATAAATTATATTTGGGTGTCATTTAGTAAAAATTTAAATATGTTTAAACCTATTTTAATTCTACTTTGAGACTAGTTCTCCTTGAATTCAGTTTTTTAATGCTTGGTTTGGATCAATTTATTAGTTTAATATTTTTATTTATATGAAACATTTATTTGAAGTGAAATAAATCTAATTAAATTAAACAAAAACAAAGAAAACTAAACCAAACATACCCTTCCAAACTAAAACAAAAAATATATATAATATAATAGTACCAACATGAAATACACAAGTTGAGATAAACCAAATGAACTAAGAACATGTACGGTTTCTTTTATATATAACCCATTATTACTTCAGGTTCATAATCAACTCTAAAAATTTAATTGTTTGAGTTATTATATGAAATATTTTGATCATGACTAATGGGGTAATTATTGTGTCAATTTCATCCCCACCATCATCTATAATATATCTTGATATTACTTTAATAATGACACCAAATTAATGTCTCATATGATCTTTCACATAAAACACTTATTTTTCCATTGATTTGAAGATGTATGGATCATAGGTAGCCAAAAATTGAATCATTTCAATAACTCTAAATCAATATTCATCAATAAATGTTCCATTTCATGTCATTTAATCAAACCACTTGCATTTAATTATAACAACATGACCATCGGAGTAATAATTCAATGTAATTATTTTCTAAACAACTCCATAATAAGACACATTTTCAAATTTATTCCTATTATTTGATACATTGGCATAATATTATATTGTCATATTCAACATAAATTCATTATGTTCTATTCTCATGTTCACTACTTTATCAGTTATAATAAATTTTTACCCATTGATTACTAATGATTTGAATTCATGAACCAAAGAATTGGGACCAAAATCCCATACTCTTAATTCTTGAGAGACAGAGTAAATAGGTAAACTTAATACCTGAAATATATATATAAGTATTAAAATTAAATGATTTTTTATTTTATTTTTAATTTAATAAATTAATGGTCATACCTTCAATATTAACTAAGAAAAAAATCTTTGTCATGCAAAGTCACTATCCTTCTCAAAGGTAACAAATAATGAAATCTAATTATAATTTGTTAATATTCCCTAAAAATATTAATAAACGTTTAAGATATATGTTAAAATATATAGTATTATATAACATATAAATGTTGAAATTACTTAATTTATGTAGTCTTTGAGAAAATAATAGTTAAAAAATATTGTGTGATGTTTTATCTCCTACTCTTTAAGGCTCAATGTGACCAATTTATATGACCCAGAAATTTCCCTATTTGGGGAAGTGATGAAAAAGTGGGATCCATTTTCTCATATTACTCATCTTTATTTCTAATTCTTTTGTTATGTCTCATGATCACATCAACCAAATAGATTTACCAAAAATCTTTACATTCTTAATCTAGTTAACCTTTTATAATAGAATCTTTAGGATGATTCTTAAGAAATAAGACTTCATTGTATACATATTTCTTTTGGTTGGATACATACATAAATAAGAAATAGGTCCTATAATAAGTATATCAGTTGGAATATGGACAGTTAGATACAACATACAAGTGAAAAAATATGGAGGAAAAAATTTCACCAACTCACAAAAAATTAACAATATATCTTCCTACCTTTTAACTAATAAACACTTGGACAACCTTTTAACAGAAAGGTGTCTATAAAAATTGAAAAATTGAATCACCATCACCCTTAAATTATTAAATAGTAAATGATGGATTGGTATTGGAATGAATTAAATAACAATGATGTAATAGTCATGAGTTTTTCGGGATTTCAGTTTCAACTCTCTTCTGTTAATGCATTTTGATATATTACTTAAATATCCATCGAAAACCATGATAATATCTTAAACTTATAGAAATTTATTTTTATTAGATGGTATCATAACATAATAAGGACAAGGAACTTTTCATTTATTTTCAAAAAATACACATGGGATGTGGTTATAGTCTAATACCCTAATCCACACTACTGGAAACTAAGGAAATACCATTAGTTTTAAACCATTGGTAAAGGCTACCAAACCATTGGTATACTATATACCAACGGTTTGGAAAACCGTAGGCAAGTAAGGTGTTGGGATAGCCTATTAGCAATAGTTTTAGTACAACCGTTGGGAAAGGCAGTGTAATCCTAGAGTTTCCCAATGGTTATTTGAACCATTGGTATATAAAAGTACTCCCAATGGTTTGAAAACCGTTGGAAATATTGTGTGAAATAAGAGTATTCCCAACGATTTGAAAACTGTTGGAAATACTGGGCTGCTAAATAGGATTATTCCCAATGGTTTGAAAACCGTTGGAAATACTGACTGCTGGCAGTGTAAAATATGAGTATTCCCAACAGTTTAAAAACCGTTGTCAATACTCATTTTCATGTTTTAGCACTATACCAACAGTTTTATTAAACCATTGGTATAGTGTTATACCAGAATTTTTAGACCAGCCACCTAGAATCTCCTCCACTCATGCACAGTCAACAAAACCATGGAATACAAAACCATAGAATACAGAAAAAACACCACTCCTATACACTCAACAAAACCATGGAATACAGAACAAACACCACTTTTTCACACTCAACAAAACCATGTAATACAGAAAAAACACCTGCATACACCAAAAAAACCACCTGCTACACTCAACACCAACAAAACCACATGCACACTCAACTACATACACCAACAAAACCATTGTACACTCAACTACATACACCTGAATACACTCTTAACAACAACAAACACCTGTTATAGAACAAAAAAGTACATAAAAAGAGGATACTCTTATAACCATGGAATGTACCACAATTATAATCATGTATATGAACCCAATTACCCTATGCAATACAGAATTCATAATTGAATTCTCATCATCATCATGTAATTTTTTATTGAAAGAGGGGAAAAGTACAAAGTAAAAAAATAGAAGGGAAAGGGAAAAACAAGAAACACAGTAGATGCCCCAGGGGAAGACCCCTCCCCCCCTTAGCCAAGACGGCCTAGGGTGGTCTGAAGTGATGAAGACCCAGTGCATCCCCTTTGATACAGTCAATACCCTTGGGTTGGATACTCCCTGCAGTGTGAAGAAATACCTCCTCCGTGCTGTTGACGTCCACCGTGACCAAGTGATCTGCGACCTTGTTCCCTTATATCCGAGTGTAAAGGATACTCACTCCAGTATTAATCATACTTCTATATTTTTTTATTACATATTTAATCGACCAAGGAGACTCGGTGTACCCTTTCAAGGAGTTGTGCACAATAATGGAGTCTGTTTCGATTTCATAGATTACGAGACCCTTTTCCATGAAAAGGTTGAGCCTGGTGAGAATTGCCTTCACCTCCGCTTGTAGAGAAGACCCCTAGTCCATTCTGGCCGAGAAAGCGAGGTAAACCGGACCATTGTTGTCACGTACTCCTCCTCCACGCTGGTTCCCTTGTACGCAAGGGCCATCTGTATTAAGTTTCAAATCCAGTGAAGGAGGCTTCCATTGAACCTAATTTCCTTCCCTGCTTCTAGGTGCCATGTCCATATTGGAGCCCATTTGGAGCCGACGAAACATAGGGGTTGCCTTCCATGTCCTCGCAGCTATGTTTAGATCTAGTAGCATATTTTTCGCCGAAACAATAATGGCATGAGCCGAAACCCCCACCCCCTCGTGCTTCGATTTCTTCTGATCTTGCCAAATGGTCCAGCACCCCACATGAAACACTACTGCACGGACCACCCTCTCCGGACCTCTTCGCTCAGAACCTTGGAACCACATATTAATAAAGGTAGGGACGGAACCGTCCGAGGTAAGGAACACAAAGTCCCCCAAGATTTTCCAGACCTTGCATGCCCAATCACTGTCGAAGAACAGATGGCCAGTGCTCTATTCACTATTAACACTACAACATACGCACCTGGATGCAAGGGGGATACCACACCTACGAATATTGTCATCCGTTGGGAGGCCTTTATTACGAATCCTCTAGGTGAGGAAGTTGATCTTGGTGGGGATGTTTTTCACCCATAGAATATCATCCCAGCCCTCATTCTGCTCCTGTCCATTACCAATGCGGTGGAAATCCTTCAACGATAACAGGCCCGAGGAGGAGGCCATGAACACACACTTCTCCTCCTCTTCATTAAGATCAATGTGTTGAAAACAATTTTATTGTTCCTTATCCAAAACCAAGTCGGTGAATCTAGGAAAGAGGCTGGACTCCTTGAGTGAAATATTCATATTCGGGCATCCAGGGAAAACCAACACTGTGCCACACCAATCTTGATGCCAGAAGGATATCTCTCCCTTCCCCACCACCCATCTCGAAAAGGGACGAAGGATCTCAACAATAGGGCCTATCACCGACCAAAGGGAAGAAAGATGCCCCTCCCCCGGAGCACTAAGGCACGTCACGTACGCATTCATGGTAGTCCCCCATAGGGTACGCTATTCCAAGACACTCCATGCAAGCCTCACATGCATGTAATAAAGGTTATCCTCCAGGTTGTGCACCTCGATGCCTCCTTCATTCACAGGTCGCGCCATTTTCCCCCAGGCTACCCAGTGTTTCTTTCTCTCTGATAAAGGATCCCATATGAAATTGGAAAGTATCCTATCAATCAATTTAATAACGCCCTTGGGAACTTTGATGGAGGATATACCATGAATCATAGAGGCCAACAGAACGTTGTTCACTACGGCAATGCATCTGCCAAAGGATACAAATTTATTTTTCCAGTTAAACACCCTATCTGAAACCCTGGTGCAGAGTGCGTTGAAGTCCCAAATCTGAAGTCTCCTAGGCAAGACAGGCGCGCCTAGATAGACCATAGTAAAATCACCCCTTTGGATACCAAGAAGACTACTAACAGTTTTCACTCTCTCGATGGAGCACTTGTGGGAGATAAAGAAATCACTTTTCCCCTTGTTAATGGACCGGCCACTCCAATGACAGTATTTCTCCAGCACTCCGTTCAGACTTCATATTTATCTGCTCTTGACATTCAGGAATAAGATGGTATCATCAGAAAACATAAGGTGGGAAATTTTTGGGCCCTTGATCGATGACGATACGGCAGAATGCCTCCATTATTGATACTTTTATGGATGAGCCGGCTCAAAACATCCTGAATGATGATGAACAGCGATGGCAAGATAGGGTCCCCTTGTCTGATGCCTCGGGTAGATTTGAAGAAACTGTAAGACTTTCCCATGAAGTTCACCGAGAGCCAAGAGGAACTGAAGCAGCGAAAGATAATATTGTCAAAGGCGCGCGGCGCAATAAGAAGCAAAGACCATTTGGGGATGCGGCGCAAGGCGCGGATAAGGCGCATGCGCACATAATTAATTATATACAGTTTTGAACAATATTTTAAATTTTAAAAAACTTAAATTCCATAAAAAATTTCAAATTAAAATACATACAGATATTTTTTAAGAGGTTCTGCTATGAGTGATGTCACAACAATGTTTTTATAGTCTGCTATGTTTTGCCTTGCAAAAAAAATTAGTCTGCTGTGTTTTTTTATTAATATATTAAATAGTCTATTTAATTGAAAATTGGAGTGCCCCGGTTTCCATCATGGTGCACCGTGATTTCCGCTTCCTACCCCGATCTCTACCTTTCCCGCCTTTTCGCCTCCTACCCCGATCTATGCTACAGCGATTCATTTGTCGCACACTCAAAACCACAGCCATCGCCGACATCATCCACTTCTCTGCCTGCCAGTATTCTCGCCTCCCAACAAGGAAGATAAGAGTGAGGCATGACTTTATAGCACATGGTACCTGAGTGCCTCAAAAAATGGCGGGTGAGGCGCGCGCCATTGGCACGCCTCAGCGAAGTCGCCTTGCCTTATAGGTGGCGAGGCACTCCGGCCTCGCCTCGCCACACCCCTTTCCAAGGCACGTGCCTCAGCGTGCCTTTGACAACAATGATCAATAACACATACAAAATGAATTATGTTTCATATAGAATTCTGAATACGTTTTCTCGGTTTTCCATATACCGGTTGTTTTTACTTAGTGATGTCCATTTTAAACAAAAGACATACACATGGAGTGATACCGGCCAGACTGTGCCCCAAATTCAGGAGGGGTTGACTCGTACACGTCACAGATGACTCATGAATAGTTTTCATAAAGTATCAATAGAATCTGAATGTGTTTGGTCGGTTTTCCGTATGCCAGTTGTTATTTTCACTTAAAATGTTTTCCATTTCAAAGAAATGTGAGACACTTTGAGTGGTGTCGGCCACACCGTGCCTCATATTGAGGTGGGGTTGACTCGTACACGTAACATATGACCCATGGATCATTGTGTTAAAGTATCAATAGAATCCGAATACGTTTGGTCGGTTTTCCATATGCCAGTTGTTTTTACTTAAAATGATGTCCATTATAAACAAAAGAGAGACGGTTAGAGTGATATCGGCCACACCGTGCCTCGGATTGAGGCAGGGTTGAATCGTACACGTAACATATGACCCATGGATCGTTTTCTAAAGTTTCAATAGAATCCTAATTCATTTGGTTAGTTTTCTGTATGTCAGTTGTTGTTTTCACTTAAAATGTTGTCCATTTAAAAAAAAGAGAGACACTTTGAGTGGTGTTAGCCACACCACACCTCGGATTGAGGCGGGGTTGACTCATACACATCAAATATAACCCATGGATCATTTTACTAAATTTTTAACAGAATCCAAATGCATTTTTTCGGTTTTCCGTATGTCATTTGTTTTTTTCACATAAAATGATGTTCATTTTAAACAAAAGAGAGACACTTTGAGTGGTGCCATCCACACCACACTTTGGATTGAGGCAGGTTTGACTCATACACATCACATATGACCCATGGATCATTTTCCTAAAGTTTCAATAGAATCCGAATACGTTTAATTGGTTTTCCGTATGTCAGTTGTTGTTTTCACTTAAAGTGATGTCCATTTTAAACAAAAGACATACACTTGGAGTGATATTGGCCACACTGTGCCTCGAATTCAGGCGGGGTTGACTCGTACACATCACAGATGAATCATTAATCATTTTAAAAAAGTATCAATAGAATATGAATGTGTTTGGTCGGTTTTCCATATGCCAGTTGTTATTTTCACTAAAAATATTTTCCATTTCAAAGAAAGGTGAGATACTTTGAGTGGTGTCGGCCACACTGTGACTTAGATTGAGGTGGGGTTGACTCGTACACATCGCATACAACACATGGATCATTGTGTTAAATTATCAACAGAATCTGAATATGTTTGGTCGGTTTTCCATATGCCAGTTGTTTTTACTTAAAATGATGTCCATTATAAACAAAAGAGAGATATTTAGAGTGATACCGGCCACACCGCAGCTCAGATTGAGGCGAGGTTGACTTGTACATGTCACATATGACCCATAGATCATTTTCCTAAAGTTTAAATAGAATCCAAATGCATTTTGTCGGTTTTCCGTATGTTAGTTGTTGTTTTCACTTAAAATGTTGTCCATTTTAAACAAAAGAGAGACACTTTGAGTGGTGTCAGCCACACCACACCTCAGATTGAGGCAGGGTTGACTCATACCCATCACATATGATCCATGGATCATTTTTCTAAATTTTTAACAGAATCCAAATGCATTTGTTCAGTTTTCCATATGTCATTTGTTGTTTTCACATAAAATGATGTTCATTTTAAACAAAAGAGAGACACTTTGAGTGGTGCTGGCCACACCGCGCTTTTGATTGAGGTGAAGTTGACTCATAAATGTCACATATGACCCATGGATCGTTTTCCTAAAGTTTCAACATAATCTGAATGCGTTTAATTGGCTTTCCGTATGTCAGTTGTTGTTTTCACTTAAAGTGATGTCCATTTTAAACAAAAGACATACACTTAGAGTGATACCAGCCACACCGTGCCCCGGATTGAGACGGGGTTGACTCTTAACATAAAAAATGACTCATTAATCGTTTTCATAAAGTATCAATAGAATCTGAATGCATTTGGTTGGTTTTCCGTATGTCAGTTGTTGTATTCACTTAAAAAAATTTCCATTTCAAAGAAATGTGAGACACTTTGAGTGGTGTCAGCCACACCGCACCTCAGATTGAGGTGGTGTTGACTCATACACGTCACATACGACCCATGGATCATTGTGCTAAAGTATCAACACAATCTGAATACGTTTCGTTGATTTTCCATATGTCAGTTGTTTTTACTTAAAATGATGTCCATTTTAAACAAAAGAGAGACAGTTAGAGTGATACCAGCCACACCGCACCTCTGATTGAGGAGAGGTTGAATCATGAACATCACATATGACCCATTGATCATTGTCCTAAAGTTTCAATAGAATCTGAATGCATTTGGTCAGTTTTCCATATGTCAGTTGTTTTTTTCACTTAAAATGTTGTCCAATTTAAACAAAAGAGAGACACTTTGAGTGGTGTCAGCCACACCACACCTCAGATTGAAGTAGGTCTGACTCTTATATGTCACATATTACCCATGTATTGTTGTCCTAAATTTTCAACAGAATCTGAATGCATTTGGTCGGTTTTATGTATGTCATTTGTTGTTTTCACTTAAAATGATGTTCATTTTAAACAAAAGAGAGACACTTTGAGTGGTTCCGGCCACACCGCACTTTGGATTGAGGTGGGGTTGACTCGTACACGTCACATATGACCCATGGATCATTTTCCTAAATTTTCAACATAATATGAATGTGTTTGGTCTGTTTTCCGTATGTCAGTTGTTGTTTTCACTTAAAGTGATGTCCATTTTAAACAAAATACATACAATTGGAGTTATACCGGCCACACCATGACCCGGATTGAGGCAAGGTTGACTCGTACACGTCACAGATGACTCATGAATCGTTTTGATAAAGTATAAACAGAATCTGAATGTGTTTGGTCAGTTTTTCATATGCAAGTTGTTGTTTTCACTTAAAATGTTTTCCATTTCAAATAAAGGTGAGACACTTTGAGTGGTGTCAGCCACAGAGCACCTCAGATTGATGTGGGGTTGACTTATACACATCATATACAACCCATGGATTGTTTTTCTAAAGTATCAACACAATATGAATATGTTTGGTCTGTTTTTCGTATGTCAGTTGTTTTTACTTTAAATGATGTCCATTTTAAACAAAAGAGAGACAGTTAGAGTGATATCTGCCACACTGCGCGTGACCGAGGTGTGACCGCATCATGACCACGGCGTGACCGTGGCGTGACCACGGCGTGACCGTGGCGTGACCGCGGCGTGTTAGCTCGGTCCAGCGACATCCGCAGGGCAGCATCTTCTAGCCAGGAGTGAAGGGAGCGGGAGGAAGCGGGGGAACATTCCGGTCGTCGCCTCCCTCCCCATTAACTATGGATGGGTAATGTATCTAAAACTCTATCTAGGTATCATACATCAAATTCTGATAGGACTTCGAATCTTTGTGGGGTGTCATCCTGGAGCAGGGCCAAATCACGGCTTTACCGCAGCGTGATCGCGGTGTGACCGCAGCGTGACCGCGGCGAGACCACGGCAAGACCGCGACATGTTGGCCCGGTCCAGTGACATCCGCGGGGCAGCATCCTCCGGACAGGAGTGAAGGGAGTGGGAGGAAGTGGGGAAACATTCCGGTTGTCGCCTCTCTCCCCATTAACTATAGATGGGTAGTGTATCTAAAACTCTATCTACGTATCATACATCAAATTCCGACAGGACTGCGAACCGCCACGGGGTGTCATCCTGGATTAGGGCCAAATCACGATGTGACCGCGGTGTGACCGCGCTGTGACCGCGGCGTGACCGCGGCGTGACCGCGGCGTGACCGCTGCGAGACCGCGGCGTGACCGCGGGGAGACCGCGGCGAGACTGCGGCGTGACCGCGGTGTGACCGCGGCGTGACTGCGGCGTGACCGCGGTGTGACCGCGGCGTGACTGCGGGGAGACCGCGGGGAGACCACAACATGTTAGCCCGGTCCAGCGACATCCGCAGGGCAGCATCTTCTGGCCAGGAGCGAAGGGAGTGGGAGGAAGCGGGGTAACATTCCGGCCGTCGCCTCCCTCCCCCTTAACTATGGATGGGTAATGTATCTAAAACTCTATCTAGGTATCATACATTGAATTATGATAGGACTGTGAACCACCGCAGGGTGTCGTCCTGGAGCAGGGCCAAATCACGGCATTACCGCGGCGTGACTGCGGCGTCACCGCGACGTGACTGCAGCGAGACCGCAGCGTGTTGGCTCGGTCCAGCGATATCTGTGGGGCAGCATCTTCTGGCCAAGATTCCAAATAAATCCTATGTAGTTTTCCTTCACATTATAGAAACCGATCTTATGTTATATAAAACAGACTCTTGAAACACATGAAGGATAAGTCTCCCTTGACTTGGCAACTCGAAACCAACGATCATGGATCAACGCATTACAGAAAGGATATTAATAACCTTAAAACACATGAAGGATGCTACATAACTAGTGAGAAACCAACCAATGGCATTAAATCCTTACCTAGATTGGCAGCGGAGAACCAAATCCACCCGAACCAACACAAAACGATCCAACACCCTACCGAAAACATAATATGGAGTCAAAAACACTAAAGCCCCAAATACATGAGGTGCGAGACAAGTTATAACCATAGAATCTTACCTCAAATCAAAGTCGGTGGACTGAATCAATCTGAACTCCTTCTGGCACCCTTCGTAGAATATAACTACCCTCTGTCCATAGAAAGCAGTTAAAGATCTAAGTGACCAATGCGATAAAGAAAATAAAATAAAAACTAAACTAAAACATACCTGTCTCCTGTGACCATACCTGTCATCGCCCAACATATAAGTACCACAGCACCTCATGGGTCAAATAATGTTCCTACAAGCAAAGGGGAAACAGATCAATGTTTCAAAATGATACTATCAAATAGTACATTCCTATTAATTAACAATTACTCTTCCTATTAATGGTATATAATCAATTTGTCCAGAGTTTCAACTTAGTTTGGTTTTGTTCGATACAAGGGATGAGGTCTTATTATTCTTGGTTTTTATGTTTACACTTGAGATATTTATTTAAAAATTATGCATGTATTTGACATTATTATTTATGGTTTTAGTTCTTAGTTTGTTGTTATGGGGCTTGTCCACATGCATAATTCCTAGAATGTAGGGTTCAGTTGACATTTATGCGCTGTAATGTGATTGATGTCACTAACTATGAGTATTTAGATCAAGTAAAATATTCCTAAGAGGATTGGGCCTTGTAGTGATAAGTGTGGAAATTATACATCTAGCGTTTTATGAGGTAATACTTATGAGGATGGATTGTAATATTGGTAGGTTCTTAGAGTGGGATGGTCCCTCTGAGTATATAAAATGTATTATGAAAGGTTTTACTCCATTTAATGATTCAAGAGTTTAACTAAAGAGATGAAGGATGAGATGCTTGTGTGGGTATTGGGTATTGTCGGACAGATTGGCATTATAATGCCAAGAGGCTTGGTGTGATTTAGCTTAGGATGGAACCTGGATAGTGGGGCTAGGTTATAATACATGATTTTGATGAGGTTCTTAACCGGATTATTGAGAATATAATGTAGATATGTTCAACATGGTGTGCTTTTGTTACTAGGACAATCATAAGGTGAATAATCCTCTTTGTCTAGTTGGATGATGAGATTTTCATCGAGGCATGGGATAATCCTCGAGAGATGACTCTAGACTATGTGACTGAGAGGATAGAAAAGGATAGGTTTGATAGGATTGGGTGAGTGGCCAACCCATGCGAGGATAATACGATGCATGGAGACACTTGGAGACACTTGGAGACACTTGGGGTTATTTATGCTATCTCATGGAGACACTTGGGGTTATTTCATGACTCCAACATACTCCAGAAATTTTTTCACACTATGTTTCAGAAAAACAATTCCATCTCATGGAAGACCCCAAGGCTTCTCTATCTTCCAATGTTTCCTCACACTCACACCTCATGGTATTACAGTATACAAGTGATCTACGTCAACTAGTCAGGATAGAATCACTACCCTCCGTTCATAGAAAGAAGTAAAATACCTAAGTGACCAATGCGATAAAGAAAATAAAATAAAAGCTAAACAAAAACATACTTGTATCCTGTGACTATACATGTCACCGCCCAATATATAAGAACCACACTGCCCCATGGGTCAAATAATGTTCCTGCAAGCAAGGGGGAAACAGATCCATTTAATAATCTCTTCATTTTTCATTATGTTCTTTATATAGCATGTTGTTGGAAACACCATACTAGTACACTTAGCCATTGAATATGCACCTATGCTACATTATTTGAGTTGAATATTGTGCACATAACCCTGCAAGAACCCCGCCGCATCGCACTATGATCTGATATTGACTAATATGGTGAATAATAATTAATGCATCATAAAATGAAATTCGGCATAGATTGCCCTTGTGTATTAAATAGCTCTCCTGCAAGCATCCACCATTCCCCGATCAATTGTGAACTCAGTTTATAATGAATTCAAACAAAATTAATACATATATCAATCCAACACTCTCAACACCCCATCTTACTAGCCTGTTGAGTGGTTATAATGTAAAATAATTGCATAGAAAGTGGTTGTTGTGTTGGGGATTGGAAAAACTGTAACATTGCAATGTTTATTTAAGTAAAAGTTCTATTTAAAGTAACATGAATATAATAACGCAATCTTTAGAGTCCAAAAATACTCTTGAATGTAAAAAACAATAACATAACAACTTAGTTGTTAAACTCAATAGGGGTGTAAAAATGGCCTGATGCCTGGCGTGGACCTGGACAGTCTGTGAGACATATTTCTTACAATGGGCCCAGCCCAAGTTGTGTTTAGGGCTGGACTCGAACTAGTGAAGGCCCAACAAAGCCAGACCAAACCCAAGCCCAGACCAAGCCTGACCCATCCCAATTGATAATTTTGTTCAATCTTATTTTAGTTTGATGGATTGTAAGTTTACTATATTTATTATTGTTAATTTATGTTATTTTTTACATTTTACATTTTTTAAAAGACTTGGACCGGGACCCGGCCCAAACTATTGATATGTACCATGCCTCATTACATACCTATTCAGTAATTTGTATAATACTAGATGTCACAACCGACCCCTTTCCATTTATGTATGCAATTGTGTTGAATTCATTGGCATTTCATCCCCCCCCCCTCCCACCACACCAAACTGTCTAATTTCATACTTATGCCCTTTAATGAGTGACAATGATTATTTTTCCATGCATTTGGATTTCTGATCTATAAAATATAACCAAACTACTAAAATTATCGTTTTTTATAACCAATAGACTCCTGAAAACAGTCCACTAAGAACTCATTATGTTGATTTTCGAACCAAATTTTTTCACATTTCCAAATGCCTAATGAACTTAAAAAGACATTTTTCACCATTTACAGTCCAATAGATTCCCCTAATCCTATACCTCTCATCACATGTAGTATCCATGATCCAACTATTTCAATTACAAGCATCATGGGAACAACTAAACCATTAATTTCACATTTGAATGAACAAAAAAATAACATGGTTGAGCTAGACCTATGAAGAATTAACAAATGAAATTTTTTGGCCATCTGGACTATACAAACAAATGAAAAAAATGGAAAATTGGTATTACACCTAAACCATAAGAAAATCATCAACTAAATATCCAAAAACATAGAAACCATGATATTAGTCTTCAGGAGAGGTCAGGTCTACCTCAGATGGGAAGCCCAACGCACTTATTTGGAAAAGATTTACCTCTAGCTCTTGGGGGGTAGGGGTCGGCCCCGACAATATTATTTCCCAGGTGGGAGGAGAGGGAACTGAGATAGGGGGACATCCCGTGGGGTGTTCGGACATGGGGGGTCTCGCGCGTGACTAGAGAGGGGGTTGGGGGACGTCGGAGGAGGAGATTGAGCAAAGAGGGGAGGGGGGGTCTCCAAGAGAGGGAGACGAGAGGGGAGGGGGGAACGTCGCCAGGATCCGAGAGGGGAGGGGGACGTTGTCATCAGAGAAGTATCCAAGAGTGGAAGGGTAACGTCACTGGAGGAGAGGGAGGGGGGCCGAGAGGCGGAGGCAGAGGCAGAGGCCGAGAGGCAGAGGCGGAGGCCAGGAGGAGGTCGAGGTCGGGGAGGGGAGGAGTGTGCGGGGATGAAATGTCGTGAGGGAGGGAGCCCTAATTTGGGTATAATGTTTCCCAACGGTTAATTAAAACCATAGGTAATATTTCTCTTTCCCAACGGTTTTCTTAAACCGTTGGTAAAACACAAAATAAAACAGCCTACACCAATGGTTTATTAGAATCGTTGGTATAGGTTCTTTTTCCCAACGGGTTTTCTAAACTATTAGGAACAAAGTGTTGGTATAGGCTCGATTTACAGTAGAGGTGGGATAACCCTTAAGGTAATATAGCCTAGAGTGTAGGGGTGTGATTTTTAAGGTCTTGTAGCAAGGAACAAAGGGATAGATGGAAAATAAATAAATAGGGGTAAAATGAACTTAGCATGTTTTCATAGCCTTGGGATTATTAAGACCACCTCAGGTATGAGTGCATAGATTTTAAGGTCATGGTGTTTGGACTATCATATTTCTATAAATATCATGATCATGTATATAAGGATGGGAAATTCTACGATGGGAAATAATTATTTATGTGAATTTAGTATGTCCTTATCACCCAAGAAAAACCAAGTGAACCTATCACACAAATATAGCTAATACTCGGGGGAAGAGGCATCATCTGAGAATTAGGCTGGGCAGGGGCTCTACTTGAGTGTGTCACAAACCCTAAGATCTAGGATGGAATGAAAATTGTGTTGGTACAGGACATGATGTCTAGACATCACTATGTATCTTGTATAGTGGGAATTAATCCATACATTTTCCTAGAGGGCAGTGTGGTGGGAGTCCAATGTCATGTAGGGATTATCCTATGAGGTGGGGACTAAGGTATCACATAGTTTTAGTAAGTTCAATAGGTATAACATTATATATTTTAACATATAATGGAAAAGAGGTCAAAAACGTATTTTAAAATACCCATAAAATCATCCTTAAATGGAAATATCCAAGATGAGGATTATGAAGTTAAGACATGCAAGGGTTAGGCCCATTTTGATGGTTTGATTCAAAATACATGAGACATGTTACTAGAATGAGACATTGACAGTAAATTTGAAGCCATGTAAAGTTGAGTCGAGGATAATCTTATAGGACTAAAATATTGTGAATGATACAAAAACAAGTCACATGCAAAAAAACAGAAAGTACCCCCACCCCCATCTAGGGAAGGGAGCACACTACTAATGGTGGAATGACATATGATGTGTGAATAGGTGGAATTATTTATCAAGGACTATAAATGGTGTGACATAGATATTTTTCCTTCAACAAGTGGTCTTGAGAGCTCTTCTGATATTGATAGAACATGGTACCTGAGTTAGTGTGGTGGTGAGGACTTGTAAGCATAGGCAGACTAGAAATGTCACATAACACGCACTTCATATATATATATTTTTTGTAAAGGAATTTTTTTTTGCAAAATTAATCCTTCATATAGTGTTGTTATTATGCTATGTCACTTCCAATGCATCCATGAATCTCGGCCGCACAAAGCCCCAATTGAAAATACCTATTCAATAACAAAAAAAATTTATTTTGGGAAAAACCCCTTGGAAGAATATGAAACATTGAATACCTCAATGGATCTATGTGCAAAAATAGGAAAGGATGAATAACCCTTCATAATTATAGAAAAATCAATGAATATCCCTTCCTAATCCTAATTATAGCAGACATTGAATATAAAACATTGAATAACCCTAAAACAGAATATGAAACATTGATTTTGGGTTCCCCTGTTTCTAATTATAGAAAAATATCTATCACAAATGATTGATTTCACCATAATTCAGTGAAATCGATGAATAACCCTGAAACATACACTTCTAAAATCAGAAATGCTACCTTTGTGCACTTCTTGTGGATGACACGCGGAGTGTAGAGTTTGCGGGGGAGGGGTGAGCCACGGCTGATAAGGATCGGGATGGGAGTAGGGAAGAGGTGATCCACGAGCGGCAAGCGTCGATTGTTGAGCTGAAAGTGGCGAGCGTCGAGTGATGAGCGGGAGTTGGAATGGGAGGAGGGGAGTGCGAGGGGGATGAGAGCAGCGGCGAGGGGGGTCAGGATGGGAGCGGCGGTGAGGGGGATCGGGATGGGAGCGATGGCGGGGGGGTCAGGAGGAGCGGTGCCGTAGGGCTAGAGAAGTGGGGTGCGAGGGGCAGTGTGTATGGGAGAAGAATCCCGATGGAAATCGGGTTTAGGTGTTTCTATTCCAACAGTTCATATGAACCGTTGGTATTTGAGGTGGTTTTTTTCGACGGTTTCCTAAAACCGTTGGAAAACCCAGCATATATCCAGCATATATTACTCTATACTAATTATTTTCAAATAACCATTGGTATAGATTTTTTATCCCAACGGTTTTTAAAACCGTTGGGAAAAAAGTGTTGGTATAGATGGGATTTCCAGTAGTGCCACCAAGTCACACTAAGATCACAAGTCATATTTGGTATTCCAATTGACATTTAGAAGAATAGAATGCATTATTTCACATATATTTTTATCAATGTAAATTAAATATTTAAAATTATGTAACAAATTTTTTGAATAATATGTCAACTAAAATATGATATTTTTCTTTTTCCAATTGTAATTGGATTAAGGGTGAACATTCTTCCTCTATATAGATTTTATCTAACCATTCCCTAATGAAGACCTAAAATCTTTTAATTCATTAACCACATTAGTTATAGACATACATTGAGGTGATTTCTTAATATCAATGGTATTTTTAAACATTTTATTATTATTACACTATGGATAATCAATTGGAAAGAATCATCAAAATACCATGAAATTGAAACTATGATAATATTAAAGTCTACTAGATCATGTATTATTTATACAAATAGGACAGGATGGTTTACCCTTTGTTCACCAACTAGACATTTTTTTATAATAAATGAAATCATTTATCATCCACATAAGTACATCACACATTTGAAATATATTTTTAAAATAATAATGATATATGTGGACACCCACATCCCAAAGCTACTTCAAATCTTTTATTAAAATTTTTAAGTACACATATATATCATTACTAGGATTAGAAGGTCTAAATGTGATTATACTCAAGAAATTGCATGGTTTTTTCATAAATATCCATATAGAAAAGTTATAATTTTGAAAAAAATGGCCATGTTATTTGAGAAATAAGAATCTGAAAAAATGGATTAAAATCATCACATGATAGACCCAATATGAAATTACACACCTCAACTACAAAATCAGGATATCATGCATCAAATTTCTTCAATATTAATCCATCTACAAATTGAACCAACTCATCATTATCCATAATTCACTAAAAATCATTCCATTGTATATTTATTGAGATTTAATTAAAAATGAAATTATTTTGGAGCCTATTATTCAATGGAATACACCACATTATGTTTTTTAGCACATAAGATAGTGTTACATCTTTATTTAGATTCCTTTGAGATATACCATATTCTTTATAAGTAATTAGGTGTATGGTTTTTTCCAATAATAAGATTAAATATTTCTTGTAATAAAGAATTTTATTAGTATAAGATATAAGTTGGTTAATTAAATTACATGTTGTATAATTAGTTGATGTAATATCTAGATTATCAGGAAGTAATTCCTTCGAAAAATTAAGAATATGATCGATGGAAGTATAAGAAACTCAATACATAGTTTTCACATGATATAGTCACATTAAAAATTACAACAGTTTCATTTTAAAACATTCCTAATATACAGGAGTCCTGGCATCATCCATTAATTTTTTCACTCACTCAAAATCATAATTTTCATTAGTTTCCTAACATTTAATGGTATCGTTATCTTCTTTCATTGTCATACTATATTTATCATGAGGATTCATAAACAGAAATATATCAAATATCAAATTCTATATATCATTCCTCTCATTTTGATCATGAACATTACAATATTTCCAATTCTCTCTATTATGATACAAGACATAATAGTTTGTTTGAAAATCAACTTTTATTATATGGTATCTAACTTCTTACCAACTTAACAAAGGTTTTAAAACACAATTTTATCAAGGTATGTGTATAATACTTCTATTTTAATCATTTTTAAATGAATTTTTTTTTTAAAAAAATCAAGCATTGTTTGAAACTCGGTTGATATCTGATCAATATCATACATCTAACTTCTATCCATTTTGTTACATAAAAAAATTTATTAATATAAACATAATAAAAAATAATTACAAAATTTATGGAAACTGTGAATATTTTGAATACAATTTCAAATAATTTTGGTTCTTTTACATTTGTTTTTATGTAGTTTTAATCTCTTTTCTTCAATTAAATTTACATCAGATTGATTTAGATAGACATAAGTCCAATTAAATACATATGTATTTATGAAGTGATTATTTTTAAAACAACTTCCATGTTTTGAATATGAAATAAATCCAATTAAATACATATTTCTTTCTCATGGAAAACATTTATTCAAGAATAACAACATTCCCAACATAAAAAATCCTATCTTTAATACTTAAATTTTTATCAGGGAAACATTCATAAAACTATCAAGACATCATTTAGGGTTGCATGTCTTCATAATATTTCTAATAAGATAATCTAAATTCTAATTTTAATATTAAATTCATCAAATAATACTAGTTTCTAGACAAACAATGAATAAGAGATGAAATATTTTATAATCGATGCATACTAGTAGCGGCCCAAACAAATTATAAGACATGGAATAGACAACAACTAATACATACTATTAGATTTAGCAGAGGAAATGAGTTACTATAAAATGAGATTTCATTAATTTCTGACATGATTATTCAAAAATTTTACACCACATCAAATTAAAATTAAGTATACAAAAAAATTAATCATTAAATTATTAAAATAATATAATTAAATAAATAATTTTATATCCCCTAATAGATTAATAAAACAAAAAAATATATAATAATTAATTACATAATCTGTTAACATGTATAGGTGGATTACAATCACATATATTATGAAATAGTGTGAAAAATATAATTTAAACGAACCATAGTTCGATGAATTGGGAGGAATAATAACCTAACAAGATCTAAATTAGTGTTTGATACCTAGATAAAAAAATGATGTTAGTAAGAATATATGGTGAATTTGGAAATCATCAATTTTATATTGAAGAAGAATATAATAAAAAAACAATGAGTGTGAGGAGATCATCAGGGATAATAGAGGGTAGGTAACTTCTCATGGTAGGTAATAATTAGAGATTATGGGGGGACATAATGTCTCATAGGATGCAATCTTATTATAATGATTTTTTTAAAAACTATTGGTATAGGTGTACGGACCCGAAATCTCACTATATTTCACCTTAAATAAATAATATATTCAATATCATATTTCACACAAAATACTAAACTAAAAAACATGATATATTTTGAATATTAAATATGACTGTTGAAATGTAGTCGTTAAATTAGATTGTATAAATATAATTAACCATATCAAAAAATCAATAAAAAAAGTAGGAAAAAATGGTATCAAATAGTATAATTCGTCCTTACAAAGCCCATTTTTTATGAGGTTTTAAGGTAGGTAGCTTCACTAGGGTTTTCCTTGGACCAAGTCCAAATCAAACTCGAGAAATTATGGCTTAAGGGAAATCGTTTGCGGGGGAAAGCGTAAGCTTGTAGGAACTTGATGTGGAATCAATGCTAGTTAAATCACCACTTGTGGCTACCACTACTAGTTATATTACCCTTATATATTATATATAGTTTATAAGGGGTTTTTTAAGTATAAATTATCATTATATCAACTTGTAATTGTTATCTATAGAATCAAATGAGAGTATCAATATAAAAGTCATTTTAAGCTGAATAATTTTTATTTTCCAAGTTATGAATTCTTATTTTAAAATGACCACATATCACCTTTAGATATTAATTTAATATACATAAAAATAATTTATCATCCATCTAATAGATATTTATTAACACTAAATATAAATACATTCATATTCTACTTTAAAAAATGTTTTTCTAAAAAAATGGTGTTCCAAACCTTATAATTTATATTGTAACAATTTTATATGAATTTTATAATTTAAAGTAAATATGATTAACTAAATTTTTTTAATTCATAATATTCAAATTTACTTAGTTTAAATTTTTTATATTTTTCTAAAATAATCAATTTTTAAGTGAATAGTGAAAATTACTGATTTTTATAATAGCATCATTTTTATGTGATATAAAAGTTTTTTAAACATTTTTTATATAAAAAATATATATTTATAAATTAATATAATTAAGTTCAAAATACTTTGTTCAATTCATAAAACCCATTAATATCATTTTAAAAAAATCAAGTAATAATTTATGAAAACAATTTTTGTCAGTTTCTTTAATCACATTTACATATGGGGAAATTAGGATTTATTTTAATGTCACATGAATATTATTTGAAAAATAATAATTCTATTAATATCATTATAATATATAATGTTGATAATTTTTCCTATACATAAACTTTATGCTTAAAAATATACATTTCATACAAATGGGTTTTTACGCATTACATGCACAAATGTTAAGATTAATTTACTTACACATAGAAAGTTAATTTGATAAAATGATATATATTTTTTATATAGTATTGTTCAAACTATTTAATATTTTCAATTTTATATTTAGGTATAAAATTTAGTTTATTAGTATTAATGATAATTACCACGATGATAGTGAAACAATGATTTTTAAAAAATTTGTATTTTTAATATCATGGAATTTTTATCAAATAAATTATAATAAACTGCTTTAAATAATTAATCTTATATGATGTATAAACACATAAATAAATATCATAACAATAATTTAATTGGTATTCAAAAATATATAAGATTAAGAATCCATAATGTTCAAAATTTCATTTTTCCTACTAAAAAAGTTTTTCTACACCTTAACTATTTTAATTTAAAGGTTAATTTTATAATATTTATTAATTTAATAAAATTAAATAGATATTATATTTAGTTCCATCACACCTATATTTTTTATATGGTTTTTTTATATGTTTAATAAAACAGAAAATGACTTAGTTAAAAACTAGTTACCTCATTTAAAGGTAAAAAGGGTAAAATGTAAACACTTTAATGTAAACCCTTTAACATATCTAAAAAAATGTTTTTAAATGCTTGGTTGAGTATTTATAGACAAAAAACCCACTAAAAATTATTTAGTAACTTTGGATCCATTTACCTTAGAATATTTTCATGGAATTTTTAAAATATAAAGGGTGTTTCTAAAAGTGTCATTTTCCTCTCTTATAAAAGGGGGTCACTTACAACATTTAAAAAATACAACTACCATTCAAAAATTCCTTTAACATATTCCAAAATAACCTCTCCTATAAGTCACTTTCATTTTATTAAGACCTTGGTCACACTAAGTTATTATAATCCCTTCACTTCTAATGAGATATCCAAGAGAAGATCGACTCTTAAATGTGAGTATTACCTTCTTCAAAACTTTTTATCACTAATCATTATATTCAAATTATCTTATATCCATAACAATATGATGACATAATTATAATTATTATAATTATATGTTATTGTTTTATTCTAATAACCATTATTTATTCCTCTCCATCCACTAAAAAAACAAAGGTTTCGTTAGTGCGTTGCATGGACTATCGCCTCTACAAAGGGACACCTGCCATTTTTCATAACACCTATCACAGTTGGTTTTAATGATAGTATTTTTGGATAAATATGATATATATAATATAAATATGATTATAAATTTTCAAAATATCATTTACCTTCTTTTCCTATCATTTTTTGAGAAATTGAAACATTAATCGTGTGTATATGTGTACTATCACCTCTATAAGCAATGAGTTCCATTTGTTATCACCACCCATCACGGTTGGACTTAAAAAAAATTATTTATATAAAAATTATTTCCATAAAACTATTAATATTATGTTTATTATGAAAATATTTTATAACACTTTCTACCATGGTCAACATTCAAAGGGATTTATGATAAATTGATTGAAAACCTCAACTAACCGACGTAAGCAATAAAATTATATTATATATATACATATCATATGATAGTTAATGTATCATGTAATATGAAATGTATATGTATAATTTTATTATATTTATATGTATATAATGAACATAATTTAATTATTAAGGAAGTTAAGTGCAAGTGTGGAGTGCTTTCAGACATAGGTATGGGGTTTCAACTCAATTTCTTTTTATTGAGGAATCTTTTAATGTTATGAACTAATTTATTATTTCTAGGGTGTATATAATTCTCAAAAATTTATTTTATAATAATACATGATTTAATTAATGGGACTTATATAACTATATGATTTTTAGTCTTCCAATTAATTTTTATTCAAAAATTATTAAAGTTGTAATGGTTTCAACTAAATATTTCCTTCTTTGAGAAACATCTTATTTTAAACACCTAATTTATTTAAAATGGTTTTTATACTAGAAATTAGATGTATAATATAATTAATTATCTTTATTAGTGGTATTTTAACTTCAAATTAATGCTTTATGTCTTCTAACAAGTTTTAATATAATTTTTCTTAAGTCATAGGGGTTTTTGTCTCAAATTTCCTTCATCGCGACATGTTTTTATTTCTACACATATTTACATTTTTATGGTTTATATGACTCATATTTTTCATATTTTAACTTGAATTTTCTTTTATTCAGGTTATTTTAAGTTTTATCTAATCATCAATCTCTTTCAATTGTTATGATCTAAATGTTAATCAAGTCATAAGGGATCTTCCATAAGTCCTTTATGAATTTTCAGTTACAAGTTCTCTTTCTTATATTCCTTTTAAGAAATATTATTCTCATTAAATTCCTATATTTTTATATATATTTTCCTTATATTTATACTTAGTAAAATATCCTTTTCATTGGTGGTGTTATACATATTTTTAGTTCCCTTAGAAATCCCAACTTTTATGTAAACTTGGTTTAAGGGAACTTTCCAATTTATTGTCTCATGTTGAGAATCACACCCATAAAATGTTTTAAAACTCTTAATATAATCTAAAAATACTAAATATTTTATAGATAACCCCATTAGTTCAATTATGGTTTTATGTAAACTAATAAGGTCTTTTCTACTTTAAAATTTTCTTTTACTTATTTCATAAAGCTTCACCCAAGCGGTACATTTTTATTCTTTATTCTCTTAGATCATTATCATGAAATATCTATATTGGAACTTAGTGATCATGGACTATTTCCATCTACATAGACATCCCTCTATGTTTTTTTGTTAACTATGGACATGTTCTTTTCCAACCATCCATATTATTTTTCTAGATGGTTTATGGTCATGCTTTCTTGAAATAATCATGAAACCCACTTTATTCTTGGGTTAATATTTCCTTGATGAAATTATGATTTTTTTTCTATGTAGAACACATATTCATTTACATAATAGGATGTAATAGTTTTTCCCATAATTACATGGTACTCTAATGCATTGGGTAAAGATTTATATCTCGTGAGATGTTATTTATGGGATTAGAGAGTGAACATAATCTACTATGGGAAATTTTCAACTCTATATAATGCATGAGGGGTTAGCCTAAGTACACTATGTTTTGTGATGGGTAATACCATAATTATGTATCCCTCTAATAAAGTGGGTAATTCTTTATATATTGTGATATGTTATGTAAGGGATTATGGAGATAACCTAATCCACTATGATACTTTGTCCACTATATTATGTTGGTATTGGGAGTGACCCTTGGCCTATGTTTATGATGTCATGTTTTATGTCTTTGCCACATGTTTATGATTTCATGATATTATGACTTCATTTCTATGTCATGTTTCTACACTTATGATAATTCTCTTTATGATATCATATTAATCCTTTTGGCTCTCATGTTATTATTTATTACTACATTTACTCCCTTACTGGGATTTCTAGATCACCCTATTCCTTATATATTTTCCCCAAGAAATCCTCTATGGTTCTAGAAGATATTTTGGAGTTAGGATCACTTTGTGGAGTTTTAAATAAAGATAATGTATTTATTTTTAAGATGATGTATTTCCATGTCTAATCACCCAAAGTCTCTATACCTCTAGATCCTTGACATGTATTGTTGATACATTATGTTATAAATCATGAAATAATGTGTGTTTAAGGATTGGTTCTCCATAATAGTGAACTCTATACAAAAAAATTAAAAACCATTGGTATAGAGTATTTTAAATTAATTTATACTAAAGGCTATTCTAAACCATTAGTATAGAGACCTATATACTAACAATTTTAGAAAAACCTTGGTATAGAGGTATGGGTATAGCCTGAAATTCTAGTAGTGATCTAACTAAAATTAAATTTAAAAAAGGAAATCAAATTATACTACCCAAGCATGAACAGACTGAAAATTAAATTTTTATTATTTCAAACACTTTTAAGAAAAAATGGAGAAACCATGTCTTCAACCACAAAAATAGATAACATAGACATTGAAGGACAATTCAAGTCAACCAAAGTTATTCACCCTAAACAATTTCCATGAGATGGTGGATACTTGAGTGTTTGGTTTATCCAATATCAGATCTTCAAATTCAAAAGACAGCTTATCCCAGGACTGAATATACTCCTCTATACTGATCTTCCTTTCTGGGGTAGATAAGTAAGTGAAGCTACCAAAGTTTTTGTTATTTCTATTAAATCTATAATTATGGATCGAATTTATAAAAAATTAATTTTGAGGTATATTGATCACTTTTCTCTTCTTGTTATATATTATTTTTTTTAATTATATTGGGGTTGATTCTTAAATAAAATGGGGATATAAAATCAACTTGCTCTTGATTTTTTTAGGTATTTTTTAAAGTTTAGGTAGGATTATAAATTTATTAAAAAAAAATTTGTATATCCCCTAAGAAGTTAAATTCATATTTAGTATCACTTTGTGTATTGAATATGTATATATTTATTGTCAAAATTGACTACTCTTGTTTTTTACATTGGCTTATGCCACGTCAACATAGAGTTAATTAATTGATGGTACATTGATAAGAAAAATGTGGTTCCTCCTTTATCTCATATGGAATTAACTTTTTCAATCGATAAGGGGGTACAAAAAGGGGAGGAAAAAAAGATGAGAATATGTTACTTTGAGAAAAGTAGGAGAATAATTTTTCTCTTACATTCATATTTTCATTTATTTTTAATAGGGGGGAGAGTGACATTGACTTTGGGAGTGAATTTGGTACTAATAGGAATGAATTGGGTATTAAAAAATTCAATGGGTGGTATTTATGTGCCTAATTGTATTAATGTAGTTGATGTTATATTTGTTGTCAATATATTTTAAATATAGTTATGAAGTAAATTCAATGTATATTGGAGTCCTGGGTGATGGAGGAAGTATACACCCAATAAATAAAATGAATATTTTTTCATGATTTGATGGGTAAAAAATATTGAGAATTTTTTGTCCTTGAATACCTCTCTGGAAAAATTCAATATATAAGCCATATAGATCATATTATTGTTTGATATGGTCTTCATGGAATATGATGGTAAGTATTAAAGGAATGGGAGCATTATTTTCTACAATAGTTTTTCAATGAGAATTTCAATGGATTTGATGTGACCAAGTGGATCAATAGAGTTAAAATATGGATTCCAAACTAGATTATTAATATCTTTCAAAGATTTTATTATATAATAAATTAAAGGGGGTATAAATTTTTGAGTAAATCTAGTTAAATTTTCAAGATAATGTCCATAGTGTGTTAAGATTAAAAACTATTGATTAATGGAGAAGTACACTTGGATAATTTTTTAATGAAAATTGATGTGAAGTTGAGATGATAAGGAAATGAAAATTTAGTGAAATACCCTAAATTAGGTATTTAATATGATTCAATACTTTGGGAGTGGACTTGAAGTGGTTAAATAATGTTTGAAATTTTTTAAAAGTTATTAGAAGTGTTTTGAAGTTTTTGAAAATGCCTAAAGAAGAATATAATGGGATCTGAACTTATTTAAAGGAATTCTAGAATTTTGAGTTAAAGATAATATTTTAGATAAGTCTAGAACAATTGGCATAAAATTTGATAAAGGCATGAAGTCTTGTTGTGTACTAGATAAATGAAAAATTATTGATTTTGTATGGTTTTTTCTTTAGTAAAATTTTAAGGAAAATAAAAAATGCATGAATTTCATAGGGTGAACACCTGAATTTGTAAGGTGAAAATAAGAATTCATAAGGTATTTCTTGGAATGTGTAAAGTGTTTTTTTAGACTACATAAGGTGAAATCTAAAGTGCAAAAGGTGATGTATAGACCTCGTCAGGTGATCCATGGAGTTTGGAAGGTGTTTCTCCGACTTCATAAGGTGAACTTTGAATTTTGTAAAGTTATATCTAGATAATTTAAAGTGAACAAAGAAGTTTGTAAATAAAGTTTTGATTTCATAAGGTGGACACCAGACTCTATAATGTGATACCTTAGAAATGTAAGTAGAGATTTGACTTCATAAAGTGGAAACAATTATAAATTTTTTTATGATATTTTGAGAATAGATAATTCTTAAGGAAATTAAACCTAGAGATACTTGAACTATTTTTCATTGATATTTAACATAATAAAAACTTGAAGGGTATTTCATTCAAGTTAAATTATTAATGAGAAAATTATTTTCAAACTGTGGAGAAAAATATAAAAGAAAAATAAAATTCTAATAAATTATATGAGGCAAAAAATAAATATACTTTAGAATAAATAAATTTGGAAATGAAATGTGATGATGCTCAAACTATTAACAAGTGTTTTAAATATTAGAAATGGGTTTCTAATTCTCATTAAGATTTTAGGAGATTATATAGTGAAGCATGTGTGGATTAAAAGTGAATTTGTATCTAATTATGGAATTACAGATGCTCTCACGCCATGAGAAGATGAGTCATGTTTCAAAATTATTATTGCTTTATAATTTTAATATAGTAATACAGTTTGATTTATCTATGGACAGTTTTGGAAGAATTTTGAGAAGAACCTTCTCAAGCCTGCTACCTAAATTAAAGAAGGAATTTTTCAATAGTTTAAAATGATAAATAAATAAAGAAGGATATTATTAGAAATTCAATGGAGACAAATAGTTTTAGAAAAAAATAAATGGTATCATTGGGACACACCCATGTGAAAAATGTTAAGGGAAGAAATGGAGATCATGGGATCACACACACATTATTCCATTGAGAAAAAGTAATAGGATAATCACCATACTAATTTTTTTATTTTTTTATATGAAATAAATAGAAAATTTATTCCATAATTATATAATATATATATAAATATAGAAAGAAAAAAATTGTGATTAAAGGATCTCTCAAGGAAATGAGAAAGGTTATATAAAATAAGTGAAGAAGAAACTGATATTTCTATATAAAGAACTAACCTATATGTATTATGGAAGATTAAAATCACAATGGTAGTTATATAAAATTTATCCAAATAATCAAAGAATAAGAGGATAAGAATTCATTGCAATACTCGGTATTTCATAAATTTGAGATAAAAGAAGAAGAAGAAGAATAACTGAGAAAGGATAACTTTAAATTAGTACAATAGAATACTTATTGGATATAGAAGACCTTGAAGTTTGAGTGAGATAATTTGAAAAATATATTCTGAACAATATATATTAAGAAAGTTTGTTTACAGAGACTGAGTTACATGCTTATACTCTATGAGATCTAAAGTTAGTTGAATTCACTATGTTAAGGAAGGAAATTAGATCAACTTGATGGAAGGAAATCCAAAAATGCTTGGAGTGTTATTTTAGGTGTGGAATAATTTTTTTAAACTTGAGGGAGATAGTATGAAGAACCTACAAGAGGTTGTATATATTTACCTATGTAATATGGTGAATATTCACCTATGTAATATGGTGATATTTTAGTATTATTCCTATGTAGACCATATGTAATTGATAATGATATTCATAGTATAAAATCTATGTCATGGGATAACAACCAATCACAACAAGGAATAGATTTCCTAAATTAGGGTTGAACTATATAAAAAACACTATATTCTAATATTTACTTATATTCTACATTACATGTGTGTGTTTTTTGATGTTTTAAGTTTACTAATCAATTTTTATTAACCAGAAATAGAGTTCCAAATAAAAAAAGTGATAAAATAGTAAAAATATAAATTGGAATTTGGAAAAATAGTAAGGCATGCCTTATTCACCTCCCCCCCCCCCCCTCAAGTGACCACACCAATCCCCTAATACTAATAGTTTCATAAACACTTATCAATTAATTATAATTTTTTTAAATGTATTAATTTATAATCACTTTTATAAATTAAATAAATATCTGAAATTGACTTTTTCAATAATTTATAAACATTTTATAATTTATAGAATCAATTCATAATTGAAAAAATGAAAAACAAAAAATTTCCTATGTGAATCGTATTTAGTGATATATAGATATCATAGGATGTGATATTCCATGCATAGGAATGAATCCATAGAATTTGATGGCTATCATGTCCTACAAAAGAAATCCTTACGTAATATTGAATATAGTGTGTAGAGGGTTTTATGATATTTAAAGGGCACAAAGCATACATTATGTTATGGTTTTAATATAATGTTTTGAAAGACTATGTAAGGTGAGAGCACACACGACTTATGATATAAGGATTGTATGAGGTTAAACCTTTGGTAATCGATATTTTTCACCCTATGAAACCCCCATATCGTACCATATGATATGTTGTAAATTGAGGGGTTATGATGTGTTATAATGTATATATTTAATATCATATATTGCGATCGCAACACAGAATACGTTAACATATTTTTTGTCCCTAACTGCAGGTTATGTTATCACATAACATAATGTCAGGGACCCCATTGTATATTATGTTATCGCATAACATAATTTTTTGGGCCACAACATAGATTACATTATCACATACCTTAATTTCAGGGACTAGAAAGTAGATTATATTATCATATAACATAATTTTGGTGCTTATTCAAAGATTACTTTATCACATAATGAGATTTCAATTTTAATACTTCATTTCTTGGTTATTTTTAAAAATAACCAATGTATCTTAAAAATGATATGTTTCTCTGTTATTGTAGAAATATGAAACTTCTTCATTTTAATCATGGTTTTGAGATTCAAGGATAATTCTATCACTCTGATACCACTGTTGATTTCCATAGTATCTAATGACACTCATTAAATACAACATAATTAATAAAGAAACCCTAAATTAAAATCGGCCATGTGAGAATACCCAAAACAACACTACTATAAAATGATGAAACTACATGTGTACCTTATACTGAAGTGTTTTTTCAACCTTCTTTTTCATCATATGGGTTTAATAAATATCACAAAAGAGGAATAATAAATATGTATCTCCACCACAATGTATCCACAAGATAATTCTAGATCACCCAATTATTGGGAATGAGTCTCATACTACCATGATATGCTAATTGATAAAGGTATGAGAAGATAGATATTCCAGGTGGAAGAGAGATTTGATAGTGAGTTAGGCTAGGAAAAATAAAACATGCTTCCTTGTCCTCCTTTTATAATCTATATGATGCTCTTAATCTCACCCATACATTAACTCATATGTTATAAAACATATGAGTTATGCATGGATTTACATACTATTTGTAACCATATGGTTAAACCAACTCCCATGTGTTTCTCCATGAAATACAACATTAATGATCACCAATATGAGGTAGATTTGAATGTTAAACCTTTTATTAATTGATTTTCATGAAAAAATAGTGGTTGTTATCATATAAGAATCCTTTCTATACCCCTAAACAAATATATACAATATTCTTTATTTTTTCATACATGTCATACTCTATAACATTCATCATATCACATAATACAATATAACCCAATATATGGGATTTAGGTAACATCTCCTTCACTAATGAATGGAAATACTAATCTGGTAGATGGAGGATTAATGGTTGGACATGGGAAAAAGTGAAAAAAAAACGAAAATAAGAATAATGATAATGGAAATAAAATTCCTATGAATCATGATATTGGATATGAAGTTATGCTTGAATTTGAAAATTTTATGCATATGAATTATCATCCAGGATTATGGTTAATTATTAATAATGTAAAGAGGATTTTTTTAGTTTGATGTGGTCTGATTAATATCTTAAAATAAAATGATGCATTTCCTAAGGATGTTAATCCTGGGTTACACTTTACTTCTGATCTTTATTTTTTTCCTCTATTAATGGTGATAATCCCTACCAAATAGGGTTAAAAATTTAAAAACAATTGAAAAAGGAATTCAATATTAAATTGAGAAAAAAATTAGTTTGTTAAAATATTATACTTACATGAATCATTATAGTTATGAAGTCATTTTCACAAAATAACCTACCATTTCAAGGAACAAATAAGAAAATTTATGAGGAGGATGATGAGATTTATTGTAAACTTATTGAATTTTTTTTACAAATTTGATCCTATTATGAAAGATCATATTTACCATGAGCTTGATAAATAATTCCAAAAGCATTATGTTAGCCATAAATTTTATAATAAATTTATAATATTGTTAGGGAATACGATTTAAGAAAAAAACTTGAAGAATATCTTGAGAGGAAAATATTTTTTCATTATCCTTGATAGTAATCTAGATCTAAGATATAAAGGGAGGATATTAGTTATAATAAGATGTGTGAATATTGAGGATGAAATTAGAGTTAAGGTGGAATATTTTTTCTTAACTTCATAAATGTTGATAAAACATTAGTTCCTAGTCTTTTCAAATCACTTAGAGATGATTTAATTTATCTTAAACTTAATATTAATGAGATTATAGAAAAATGAAATTATAATGGATCTAACATGAATTTAAACATTATGGTGTTAAAAAAAGACTACTTGATGTATATTCTAAATCATTTTATACTACATGTGGATTTTTTAGCTTAAAACTTGTTACATGTGACTTGGAAAAATCTAGTGTGAAGGAAATAAATTTTTTTTGATACATACAAAAAAAAAATTTGACTCGCCGCATTGATGGGATGTTCTAAAGATTTATGTAAAGGGTTGTCCAGAAAATCCATTATCAATAATTCATTGGGAAATTCACATTTAAAGTATTACGATAATAACAAGGCAACAAACAATGTTAAGAATACATTGGTGGAAATTACCAATATATCTAAACATGATGATGTTGTGATGTTGGACACTAAATTATTTTGATATAATGATTTATATAATTTTTTATTTGATATTATTTTATGCATTTGGTACATAATCTTAGATAAATATAACCAAGTTAGTAAAATTGTTCAAAGGGAAGAGATGGACATCGAAGATACAAGTAAAAAAATAAAAGTATTGATTTTTTTCTTTGAACGACATCAAGTGGATGGTTTTTAGTATTTAATGAATATAGAGAAAGAAATTTCACATAAAGTTGCTATTTATTTAATATTTGAGGGGAAAAAATTTTATTAGAAGAAAAAAATTGATGAGGATGTGGAAGATGATAAAATTATAAATTTATCTATGAGGAAAATTCATAACAACTTATTTTATTAAAATTATAGATCAAGCTCTTAACTCGATGAGAAAATGTTTTATGAAATCAGAGAAATTTGAATTAATATTTGTTTATTAATGAATATGGATTTTAGAAATATCTATAAAGAACAATTGAAGGATTATTGTATTAAATTTCATAGTTTTTTAAGACATTATGAACATGATGATATTTGGGGAGTTTTTTTTTATTTCAAGGGCTTAAACATTTAAAGATGATTTTGTTAAGTGGATTGACGAGATTGATTGATATCCTTTATTTTATTAAGACTTATTAAAAATATGGGGGGTTTCAAATGATATGGGCCATATATTGAATTTTGTTTACTATACTAGTTACAATTGCATCAGCAGAGATAACTTTTATAATTTTAATTTATATCTTTGGAATAACATGTCATAAGAGAGATTATGTGCATTGGATATAATTTCAATTGAAAATTAGTTTTTAGATATTTTTAATTATGATGAGTTGATTGATTATTTTTCTTTAATAAATTCAAGGAGAAGTGTTTTTATTTGAACCATGTTGTAAAAAATATGAAGTATCTGATTAAAGTGGGGGCCCTAGACCCAATATATGTATATAATTTGATTTCCATTATATTTAAATATTTTGATATATACATGTGTTTATCTTACCATAATAGTTTTGTTACTTCTACATCCACTATATTTATGGTGATGGACTTAGATTATATGTCGTATCAAAAGGTTATAGTAGTTCTCATTCTATAATGATAACCTAGATATACCATGATAGTAATTGTAATGACCCAAAGTTTTATCATTGGAAATTATCTTCTAATAATTATTTCATATAGTATAAATAACATTAAATCACTTAAAGAACACAATATAAACTTTATAAATAAATAATTAATGAAATAAGAAGTATTTCTAGAAGTTAAGAAACTTATACATATGAAGTAGTAATTTGACCTTTGGAATAGTAATGTGACCCTTATGAATAGTAAATAGGACAATGGAATAGTAACCTCACCTATGAAAGTATAAGTAAAATTTAAGAATCTTATAAAGGGTAATATGATATAATTATATCATAGTATAAGTAAATAAGTGTTTTAAATTTTATTAATTAAGTGTTAGTATTTTTATAGGTCATAAATATTTAATTACAATTTTTTGATTAATTTAATAATTTAAAAGAAAATTTATTTTCATAAAATTTATTCATAAATTAATATTTTATTTTCTCATTATTTTATAATAATTTTATGAGACCTTAATTAATTTTTCAAACTGTTATAGAATCAGTTATAATTTTAAAATCTGTATTTTTTGAGTAAATAATGATTTTATTTAAAAATTAAATTTATAATATTTTGAAAATTATTTTCATAAAATATAGTTTGTTTTTTAATTATATACATTGAAAAATTCTTAGGTTTAATTTTTGGGATTTTTCTAAAATAGATGAATTTTTTGTGAATAGTAAAATATGATAATTTACGATAAAAGCTAAATACATGAATTATGGAGTCATAGATGATGTAAGGATAATTTAAGCCCAAAATATAGAATTATGATTAATTATTTTATTATATTTTATGATAATTCTCAAACTATTCGTAGTCTTGAGCAAAAATAATAAACTAATGAATAAAATAATGAGAAAACACCTCCTCCTCCACTATAAATATTACCCCTCACCACCTCTTTTTTCCTCACACCACTCAAGATTTGAGCTTTTTCCAAATTCTTCTAAAATATCTTCCCAAACCCCTCCCCCATTTACAAGATCTTTTTTCTTAAAAAATACCAAAACCAATCCCCTAATGAGGTTCTCAAGAGTGAATCAAGATGTAAAACCCTCTTCCTTTACATTTAATTTCTTTTCAAGTTTCTTTCTTTTCTTTTTTTCTCCTCACCTCCCCTAATACAAATGGTATAATAACTCCACTAACTCAAATATACTGGAATATTATTATCTTAATGGAATAATTAATTTTGAAACCCCTATCCTCTCCCATTTATTCTAGTAATGAAAATGTCATTCGTGAGATGTTAATTTATCGCCTTTAAGGAGGAAAAATTTTCATTTTCCATTAACGCCTTCAAGGATGGTCATGAAACCATTATTATAATTATAATAAATTTTAATATATGTATTATAGACTATTTAATTTTTTGGAATCATTATATACTCATGATGTTAAATAATAAAATAAAACAAATTCATTGTGAGTGAAAACCACACAAAATAATTCAAACGATTATCACTAACATCTTATCTAATGATTCATCATCACCCAAAATAACCAAATGAATTATATGATCATTAAAACATTTTTATTTTCATTAATAACCTATAAATTTATTTCTGTATTTCTATTTCTATTTTACATGAACACTCATACTCTTATATAAGAAAACTAATCATGAAAACTAAGAAAACAAGCACTCATGAACGATGAAATTGAACAATATAACTCATAAAAAAGGACATAAATAAACTTAATAAAATTATAATAAATAAATTATATATAGAAAAGGTTATGGAATTATTAATTAATGACTCTAATTTGATTATTTAGTACATCAAGATCAAGTGAAAAAACTGTTTCGGACATAAGGTGAGGGATTCTACCCGAACCTCCATTTTTTCTTTTGAGTTACGCTTTCCCCCTATTTAACCTAATGTAACTCTTATTTATTTTTATATAATTCTTCTAAATTATTTTTATATATTCCAAAATCATGTATCCAGATCATTTCATCCTTCTTTTTCAAGTATATACATCTTTTAATAAGGTTCACTTCTCAATTATTCAAAAAAAGCATTCCTGATTAAAGGGAACTTCTTGAATTCTTACCCATTTTCAAGTGCTACCCATAATAATTTTTAAACGACCATTAATTTTATAAAATCACCATTTTTATTATCAAAAATTTCTCGGTTCAGTTATGTTTTTATATTAAACATTATTTCATTTTCCACTTTAAATGCTCTTTAATATTTTCAATAAACCACACTAAAATTTTTTATTTATAAAGTTTCTTAAACACTCTTTTATATGTTTTCACTTATATTTGACATCCTTTATCATGATCTATGATTATTTTAACTTATTAATTTCCATGAATGATTTAAACCCATTCTTTCACAGACACCATTATGATATTCCTTTTTGATAAGCCTTTTGAAATGATTATGATACCCAATTATTTCCATGGGTAAACCTTATGTTTGATTCTTTTTGTATGATTATTTTATCTGGAACACATATTCATGAACATGTAATGATGGGTTCCCATAGATATCGGTCTAAATAATTGGGTAATGTTCAGTCTCATGAGACCTCATGTGCAATGGTCTTTGTGGTTATCCTTGACTCGTGCTCCATGTGCAATGGTCTTGGTGGTTAACCTTAACTTGTGCTATTTCATGTGTAATGAGCCTTGAATAATTATTATGTCATGTTTTATGTTGTTTATACATATCCTATGATACAATGATTACATATTTCATGTTTTCTTATCTATATACATGCCTTTTATGTCATCTTATTATTCCTTGTAACCCATTTATTATGATTTATTCTTATGTTTATTCCCTTACTAGAATTTTTAGCTCATCCCTTTGTTCATGTTATCCTCAGGTTTTCATATCCATGTGTAAGGAATCAAAGGAATTTATGAGCTCATAATGGGTAGTAAATAAATAAATGTTTTAATTATTCCCATGTTTTCAGTTTTATGTAACTAGTCTTCTAAAGACACTAGAATTTGAGATCCTTGGCTTGTAATTTGATAGTTAATTATTTTTAAAATCATGTAATAATATGTGAAAAAAGATATGGTCTCTATAGTTGGTATCAAATCAAACGTTTAGTTATTTTTGGATATTAAGACTAAATAACATTAGTAAGAACCTTATGGATAAGACTAAGTATAATAAAACATATCTAAATTTTGGTAAATATAGAGTAACTCGTTTATCAATAAAATACATCCATGTATGGGTACTACAAGTGGGTGTGGTTATGAAACAGATGTACCTAGTAGTAACAACTCCGACAAGGTGTTTTGGACCTGACTCAGGGAAACCCGGTATACAACAAGAGGCCTTATTGTGCACCTAGTTTGACACTCCTGGGAGATATGCTTTGGTAAATTCATAAGAACATTATGGATCATTATTAAGGGAATAAAAAATCCCATAAGAGTATAAGTTATGAAATAAAACTTGGATAAACTAGACTAAAACCCAGGAATCACAAGTTTGTATACCTTTTCCTTTAAATGTTTATCCTTTTTATGTTTAATGGATCTTTTTACATTCTTATTAGCTAAGTATTCAATCCCCATAATTGAACTTTATTTTTCTTAGTTAATGTCAAGAAATATAGGAACTCATTCCAACAATCAATGTGATGGGAAATTTGATTATTTCCATAATGAAATTCCAAATAAGATGGGAAAGGGTGATCAAAACTTCATGACATTAATTTTTCAACTAGATTAAGTTATGAATAATAACTTTAATCTTGTGTAATGCCCTCCTTCTCCAAATAAAGATAAAGTTTCTATCAAATCCTTCATGTGGAAAAGGCCTCCTATGTTTAGTGGGTATTCTAATCCCCTCATCACAGAACAGTGGATTAAATCCATTGAAAAGATATTATCTATCCTCTAATGCTTAGAAAAAGAGAAAGTTGTGTTATCGGTCTATAGTTTTGATGGGGAAGATTATTAGTGGTAGAAACTGGTCAAAAATATGAAGTCCAAGGAGGAAATTTATTCCATGGATTTAGAGTAATTAAAGAATATGTTTTTCATTAAATATTTTTTCTAAACCCTCTATCTCAAAATGGAAAGAGAGTTCCTCGGACATAAGTAGAAGAAATATGAGTCTATCAGGGAGTATGAAGTAAAATTTTCAAGGCTTCTAAGATAAACCTCTGACTTTTTCATTAATAACAAAAGTAAGGTGGATCGCTTCTTTAGTAGACTAAATCCAAGTCTATTAAAATCATTAGCAATTTGAGAATTTTAAATCTATGAAGAGATTGTTCGTTGTGCCCTTAAGGTTGAAATGGAGATTAGAGACTCTCAATGGTATCATTGGACCATGGAAAAAAAGAGGAAAATGGAGTCTAATATGGGTGGATCATCAAATAAATCCCATAATGGAAAGAAGATTGAATATCCCACGTGTCAAAATTGTAGGAAGAACTATCATGGGAACTATCTAAAGGGAACCAGGAAATGCTCCAAATGTAGAAGAACGGTGCATCTAGGGTTGTTAAAGCTCGGGGTTGTTGAAGGAAATCAAAAACAAACTCCAAGGAAACAAGGAAGGGAATGTTTTATCACTACTAATGAGGTGGAGTCAAAAAAATTATGTGGTGATAGGTACACAGGTTATTCATTCAATAATAGAAAATGTACTATTTGATTCTGGTTTTAAGAAATCTTTCATATCTTTCAAGTTCAGTATAACTATTCAAACACCACATAAAAATATGGGGGTTGAGTTATCTATGAGAATAAAATGGGGAAATTATTGCATCCAAATTATATAACTCCTCCCCAGTTAATCTTTTTGGACTGAACCTCCCGAAAAATCTCATCTCACTTTTTTTGGTGGAGTTTGATGCTATATTAGGTATAGATTGGATATCTTTATACAAAGACACCATCGACTGTCAGGAATGGTAGATCACTCTTAAAATCCCAAATAGTCCTCCAATTATGCACAAGTGTAAGGAGGAGAATGAATCTTTTTTAGAATCATTGTCTCAAGTGTGGATATTACTGCCTTATGAGTAAGAATATCTAGCTCAAATGATTGAGACAAAGGATAGAATCATGCTCAAAGACATGTATATTGTAAGGTACTACACTAATGTGTTCCCTGAAGAGTTGTATGGTCTTCCTCCTAACTGAGAGTTCAAGTTCTCAATTGAACTTATTCTTGGATCTCTGCCTATATTAGAGAAAACTTATAGAATGGCCACCATTGAGCTATAAGAACTAAATAAGCAGTTATAGAAGAATCTTGACAAGGTTTTTATATGCCTGAGTGCTTCACCATGGGGTGCACTAGTCATCTTTATCAAGAAGAAGGATGGATCAATGCACCTCAGTATCTATTATCATAAACTTGATAAAATATGGATAAATAAAAAGTATCCCCTTACATGGATAGATGACTTATTCAATAAACTACATGGGGCTAGTTATTTATCAAAGGTGGACCTCCATTTGGGATATCACCAGAAAGTGATATTTGTGGACCCTTCTAAGACAAAGGCAATCAAAGAGTGGCCCAGGACAACATCTGTAATGAAGATTCATAGTTTCCTTAGCCTATATGAGTATTACCGATGATTTTTTAATAACTTATCATGATTTTAAAACCTAATAACCAAGATGAAATGGAAGGGAGTGATGTTTTTCTGGAATCAAGAATGTGAGGAAAGCTTTAAGGAGCTCAAAAATAGGCTTGTCATTGTGCCATTACTCACACTTCTGAAAAGTGGAGAACTATTTGTAGTGTACAATGATGATTCAAAAAAAGGATTAAGTTATGTATTTATGAAAAGTGATAAATTGATAGCCTAAAACTCAAGGCATTTTAAAATTCATGAGAAAAACTATCCTACGCATGATCTGGAGTTGGCAGCCATGATCTTCTCATTGAAAATTTGGCAGCATTATCTTTATGAGGAGAAGTGTGGGATATATACTGACCATAAGAGCCTCAAATATATATTCACATAGAAGGAGATTAATAAGTTCCATCATAGATGGTTAGATCTCATCAAGGATTATGACTGCTCAATCCACTACAATCCATGTAAGGAAAATAAGGTGGTGGATGCTCTAAATAGAAAGTATCATGCATCTTTATCAATGATGAGAATTGAGAAGTATCTGATATTATAATACTTTTAAAGGATGGATATGGGAATCATTAAGGGAGTAAAATCATCAATCCTTTCTGAAATAATTTATCAACCATGCCTCATGAAGAAAATAAAGGATTCTCAAATAAATGATGTGAAAATTTTGAAAAGGGTGGAACCTATCAAAAATGGTTAATCCTTAGAGTTCCAAATAGATGATGAAGGATTCATGATATTTGGGTCATAAATATGCATACCATCCAATACAAAGGTAAAGAAAGGTGTTATGAATTATGCACATAGCTCAAACTTCTCTATTCACTGAGGGAGCATAAAGATGTATTAAGATATCCAAGAATACTATTGGTGGGATAATATGAAAAATGAGACCACTAAATATACATCAAAGTGACTGGTATATCAATAAATGAAGGCTGAAAGAAAAAAGTCTGAAGTTTTGATGCAACCATTATCCATACCAACATGGAAGTGCGAGAACATCACCATGGACTTTATCACTGGACTTCTGAAGACATCCAAAGGAAACAATGCTATATGGGTTGTTGTGGATCGTCGTACAAATATAGCTCACTTTATCTCAATTCAAGAGGACTTATCACTGGATAAACTTTCACGAATATACATTAAATAGGTGTTAAGTTTTAATGGAGTACCACTATAGATTATATTTGATCGAGATCTAAGATTAACATTGAAGTTATGGAAAAGTATCCAACATACTCTAAGCAGTGATCTGAGCCAAACTTCAATATGTCATATCATCCTTAAACTAATGTCCAATCTAAGTGAACTATTCAGACACCAGAAGACATTTTGAGAATTTGTTTTATGAAATTCAAACACTACTAGAAATGGGGTCTTTCCCAATGGTTCAGAACCGTTGAGAAAGCCTGCAGAACCATTGGTATATGTTATACCAATGGTTCTGCAAACCGTGGGGAAGTAAGCCGTTGGGAAAAACTATCCCACCGGTTTACAAAGAACTGTTGGTATAGGTTAGGAAAATTAACCAATGCCAATGATTTGGTTAAACCGTTGGCATAAGTTTTACCAACGGTTTACACCAAACCGTTGGTAAAACTAAACAAATCAACTCTTTCCCAATGGTTTTAGAACCATTGGGGAAGGTTTTTGCCAACAGTTCTCATTGAACCATTGGAAAAAAATCCCTATAAACCTTTCCCAATGGTTTAGAAACCATTGGGAAAGGGTTATTATAAGACTATGACAACGGTTTAAAACTGTTGGCATAGGCTATGTTGTGCAAATTGCACAGCAGCTTGAAATTTGCACAGCAGCCTCCATTTTTGCACAACAGCCTCCATTTTTGCACAGCAGCCTCCATTCTGCTCCTTTCCAATTACTATACCTGCAATAACAAACTAATACATACATATAGAGAAAAAATTCATACACATTTAACATATAATGCATTCTTGAACTATACACATCCAGAATTAAATCATAATTCATAACATAATTATAAACATACATAATTGATTTAGAATTAAATTTAAAATTCAGATGAAAATTATATGTGGAATCCGGAATTCAATTCATAATTGAATACATACATAATTTAATTATCAATTATCAATAAAATACATAAAAAACTGAATAATTATCAAAAGAATCCGAATACTTTTGTTTGGTTTTTTGTATACCAGTCGTTTTTACAAAAAATGATGTCCATTTTAAACAAAATACATACACTTTGAGTGATACTGGCCACACCATGCCTAGAATTGTGGTGGGGTTGACTCGTACATGTTACATATTACCCAAGGATCTTTTTCCTAAAGTATCAACATATTCTGAAAGCGTTTGGTCGGTTTTCCGTATGTCAGTTATTGTTTTCACTTAAAATGTTGTTCATTTAAAAAAATGAGACACTTTGAGTGGTGCCGGACACAACATGCCTCGGATTAAGGTGGGGATAACTTATACCCATCACATATAACTCATTGATCATTTTTCTAAAGTTTCAACAAATTCAGAATGCGTTTGGTCAGTTTTTCGTATGCCAGTAGTTGTTTTCAATTAAAATGTTCTCCATTTCAAATAAACGTGAGACACTTTGAGTGGTGTCGGCCACACCAGGCCTCATATTGAGGCGATTTTGACTTTTACACGTCACATGTGACCCATGTATCATTTTCTTAAAGCATCAACACATTCAGAATGCGTTTGGTTAGTTTTCCGTATGTCAGTTTTTGTTTTCACTTAAAATGTTGTTTATTTCAAAAAAAAATGAGACACTTTGAGTGATTCTGGTCACACCATGCCTCGGATTAAGGTAGTGTTTACTCGTACACGTCACATATGATCCATTGATCATTTTTCTAAACTTTAAACACATTCTGAATGCGTTTTGTCAGTTTTCCGTATGTCAGTAGTTGTTTTCAATTAAAATGTTGTCCATTTCAAATAAATGTGAGACACTTTGAGTGGTTTCGGACACACCAAGCCTCAGATTGAGGCGGGGTTAAATATTACATGTAACATATGACCCATGGATCATTTTCCTAAAGTTTCAACAGAATCAGAATGCATTTGGTCGGTTTTCCGTATGTCATTTATTGTTTTCACTTAAAATGAAGTCTATTTTAAACGAAAGAGAGACAATTTGAGTGGTTCCGGCCACACCGTGCCTTAGATTGAAGTGGGGTTGACTCGTACATGTAAAAAATGACCCATGTATCATTTTACTAATGGTTCAATAGAATCTGAATGCATTTGTTCGGTTTTCCGTATGTCAGTTGTTGTTTTCACTTAAAATGAAGTCCATTTTAAACTAAAGAGAGACACTTTGAGTGGTGCTGGCCACACCGCTTCTCGGATTGAGGTTGGGTTGACTCTTTCACATAATATATTACCCATGGATCATTTTACTAAAGTATCAATACAATCAGAATCAGTTTGGTCAGTTTTCTGTATGTACTTAAAATGTTGTCCATTTTAAACAAAAGAGAGACACTTAGAGTGATCCCAGCCATACTGTGACTCGGATTGAGGCACGGTTGACTCGTACATGTTACATATGACCCATGGATCGTTTTACTAAAGTTTCAACAGAATCATAATGCATTTGGTCAATTTACCGTATGTCAGTTGTTGTTTTCAATTAAAATAAAGTCCATTTTAAACTATAGAGAGACACTTCGAGTGGTGCCAGACACTCTGTGCCTTGTATTGTGGCTGGGTTGACATTTACACGTCACATATAACCCATGGATCATTGTTCTAAAGTTTCAACTAAATACGAATGCATTTAGTTGGTTTTCTGTATGTCAGTTGTTGTTTTCATTTAAAATGTTGTCTATTTCAAATAAACCTGAGACACTTTGAGTGGTTCCGGCCACACCGCGCCTCGGATTGAGGAAGGGTTGACTCGTACACGTCAAATATGACCCATTTATTGTTTTCCTAAAGTTTAAACTGAATCTGAATGTGTTTAGTCAGTTTTCTGTATGCCAGTTGTTGTTTTCATTTAAAATGATGTCTATTACAAATAAACTTGATACACTTTGAGTGGTGCCGGCCACACTTGGCCTTAGATTGAGGTGGGGTTGACTCGTACACATCAAAAATGACTCATCGAACATTTTCCTAAAGTTTCAATAGAATCTGAATGTGTTTGGTTGGTTTTTCGAATGTCAGTTGTTGTTTTTAATTAAAATGAAGTCCATTTTAAACTATAGAGAGACACTTCGAGTGGTGTCGGCCACTCCGCACCTCGGATTGAGGCGAGGTTGACTCTCACACATCACATATGACCCATGGATTGTTTTCCTAAAGCATAAAAACATTTAGAATGCATTTGGTCAGTTTTTCGTATGTCAGTTGTTGTAATCACTTAAAATTATGTCCATTTTAAATAAAAGAGAGACACTATGAATGGTTTCGGCCACACCGCGCCTCAGATTGAGGTGAGGTTGACTCGTACACGTCACATATGACTCATGGATTGTTCTCATAAAGTTTTAACAAAAACCTAATGTGTTTGGTCAGTTTTCCATATGTACTTATAATGTTGTCCATTTTAAACAAAAGAGAGACACTTAGAGTGATCCCAACCACACTGCGAATCGGATTGAGCCCAGGTTGGCTCGTACACGTCACATATGACCCATTGATCGTTGTGATAAATTATCAACATAATATGAATGAGTTTGGTCGGTTTTCTCTATGCTAGTTGTGATTTTCACTTATAATTATGTCCATTTTGAACAAAATAGACACATTTAGAGTGGTATCGACAACATTTTTCATATATTATTTTCAATATTTATTACGTATAAGAAATGGCATAACAAATTGGTTGAACAATAATGAAAATCAAAAAAGATACTCCTCTTCCTCCAATTGTAACAGGTTTCAGTGGAAACATTCTTTCTCTTCCCTCCCCGAATGAAAAACTAAAATCTTTCAATTCATTAAGCACATCAGTTCCAGACATACGCTGAGGTGGATCATCAGTCTCTATGGTATTATCAAATCTTCAACGATTCATTCTATATGGATGATCATTTGGAAAGAATCATCGATGTCCCATAAAACTGAAACTACAACAATGTTTCAGTCTTATGGATCATGTATTCTTTATACAAACTGGGTGTGATAGTTTTCTATTCGTTCTCTATCCATACATCATTGCATAAGCCGGAAAATCATTGATCATCCACATAAGCGTAGCACGCATCTGAAATATGTCTTTTGAACATGCATCGTATGTGCGCTCACCCACATCCCAAAGAAGTTTCAACTCTTTTATTAAAGGTTGCATGTATACATCAATATCAATGTTGGGATCAGAAGGAACAGATATGAGTATAATCGTGAAAGTGAAAGGTTTTTTCATACACAACCATGGGGGAAGATTATAAATGTGTATAAAAACTTCCCATGTTCTATGCGAAGTAAGAATCTACCCAAAAGGATTAAAACTGTCGCATGAAAGACCCAACCTCACATTACACACGTCAGCTGCAAAATCAAGATATCAAGCATCAAATCTCTGCCATGCAAATCCATTTGTAGGATGAACCAACTCATCATTAGTCTTATTTCTCTTGGTATCATGCCATCTCATTTTTATTGATATTTCATCAGACATAAAAAGATTCTAGAGTCTGGGGATCAATGGAAAGTGCCACATTACTTTATGTGGAACACGGGATGGTATTCCATCAGATTTTGTCTTCCAGTGGGATGTTCCACATTATATAAAATCATTTCGTTCAGCGGTTTCCTCCCAGAATAAACTGCAATCTTTCGGGAAAGCATGAATTTTGTTTCTTTAAAATCCAAGTTCCTCAACTAACTTCCATTTCATATAGTGGTTTGAGGGAATATCTGCATCATCTGAAAGTAAATCCTTCAAGATGGTAAGAATGTAATCGATTGTGGTATTAGAAATCTCATACATAGTTTTCCCATGAAACAATCGGATTAAAAATTCCATCTTTTTTATTTTATCGCATTGTCGATATACTGGAGTTATGGCAGAATCATTAAATTTTTTCACCCTATCAATATCATCATTTTCACTAGATGCATCAGTTGTCCTCATATCAAAGTATTCTTGAGTCAAAATCCTTTCTTTTTCATGATGACGAATAAACAGAAACTGATCATCTAACAAATTCTCCATTCCAGTCCTTTCATTTCGATCATCACCAATTTGAGATTTCATTTTCTCCCCATTGTGATACCACACAAAGTAGTTTGCTTGAAAACCATTTTTGGTTATGTGGTAGCTGACTTCTTCACAGCTCAACCAAGGTCTACCAACACAATTGGAACATGGGAAGTGTATGTGACCACTATCTGAAGCATTGTGAAATGAAAAATCTATAAAGCTCTCCAATTTTTTTTGAAAATAGCTTGAGATCCGATCGGTTTCATACATCCAACTTCTATCCATTCTGTAAAAAGAATTTATATAATTCATTTTGTCATAAACAATTCAATATTATTGAACTTTAATAGAAAATATATTTAAGTAAATGATAAAGGAAGAAGTTTCTAGTCGATGTAGTGAACTATTAAAATAATGTAAAGAAGAAGTACTCATAAATTAAATTAAAATTTATTTATATTCATTTTCATTAGGTCTATAAGTGGCACATGCCTCAGGTCCCATTATGTGTTATAGGCATCCCAAATCATTCACTCAAGTTCAATAACTCATTATTGGAACCTCTATGGTCATACCTTTCATTACCCAATTACTTCCCCAAGTCAAGCGCACCCCATGGGTGAAAAAAATTTAGGCTTCTACACTAATAGGTTTTTCATGTCTTGTAAACACATATAAATAAATTTCCCGAAGATGATATAAAAGTAAACCCAATACCATCCAAAAATACATCAATAAAGTAACCTGATACATGTAAAAGTCTCCAAAGTAAAGTACTAAAAGACAAGTCTTATAATAGTGACTCAACAAAAACTCTAATCCGAGCTATTAATGTCAAACATGGTCCCTAAAGTCCTCCTAGAAACTTGGAAAAAATTGTATATTTAGGGTGTGAATAACATGTATACTCAGTAAGGAAATAATCAAGGTATCAACTACACATGTGAAAAAAACATACTAATGTGTTATTGAAAAAATGTAAAACTAACAAGAACCTAAATAGGTCAACTAACCAACTCAGCCTCATCAAGGATCACTCTCCAAATTGTTCATCCAATATAGTAATATAACATCATGATCAAAATAAAGAAACGAACCCCGCTGCTACTTCCCAGCCAATTTCTGCTCTCACTCCTCAATGTTGAATGTCATATGCTCCCATACCTTCCAATGATATCCCATCACATACCAGTTATCTTAGATGTGGCTTGGGATGCATCCCCAGATACACCACCCTCACAAGGTCTAGCATCCAGTGCTAGCATCAGGTATTATCACATCACATCTCACCTGAAAAAACTTTGTTTACCACATATCCATTTCTATTCCATCTCATTTATTTACTATCTTGTTTTTTTTAATAGCATAATTTATTCCATAGATAACCAGGAAACTAATAAAACCACCACACAACAACTCACCATCTCACAATAAACATCATCTCCATGTTACATCAGAAAACCATCTCACCAAAACAACCACATATCACAACAAAAATATTGCACATCACAACCACCGCACAACCAAAAACACCTCACCACATCATACACCACAACCTCATCACACAACACCTCCACACAGCACAACACCACCACACATCATCACTATCACACAACTTCACATGTCACATCCATGCCCACTAACCATCACATTACAACCCCACATATCACAAAGCCCAATTGGTCACCTCAATCACCATACAACAACCTACAACATACAATGAAACACAACAAAAAACCTCTCATAGAAGCAACATACCCCAACTTCCACAATTTATTCAAGGTCTTTTATTACATTACCCCTTTATTTAGCATGGAAATTATAACACAAATGATATTCCATGGGAAACTAATTAATTAACCAAATATTCATTAAATTTCCTATTTTTCAGGGTAAAATCACACAACAACATTGGAAGGGTCTCAACACATATCCTCTATAGTGAAAAAAGGAAAATTAATAAACACATATAAATAAATTTCCAAGTAACAATTAATTACAAGATGAAGAAAAGGCATAAAAACACATACTTAGAAAATCTAGAATCCAGATTGGAATGGAGAAAGTCTAGATTAAATCAAAATGCAAAAAAATGATATACACATAAAAATCAAAACTTAAAACTAAAATATTAGATGAATAAAAATAAAAACAAGGTAGAACTTAAATATTTTATGTGTATAAAGAATAAAATACCTGATTTGATATGATTCAGATGGAGTTTCACCAGTTCGAATGGGGGAAGTCGTGAGAGGAGCGGAGCACTGCAGAGATTTAGGGTTCTGTCGCGAATGGGGGAGAGTAGTGGCCCGACTGTATTTGGGGTAAAGATTTACCAACAGTTTTTAAAAATCATTGGAAAAGGGGTGTCCAAGGCACCCTTTCCCAACGGTTCTTATTGAACCATTGGTAAAGGGGCACCCTTTCCCAACGGTTTACTAGAACCGTTGGGAAAGGTTAAGTTGAACACCCCTTTGCCAACGGTTTTATAAAACCATTGCCAAAGGGGTACCCTTTCCCAACGGTTCTAGTGAACCGTTGGGAAAGGGTTTCCTAGACCTTCTTTACCAACAGATTAAGAAAACCGTTGGTAAAGAACTGTGGGTAAAAACCCCATTTCCAGTAGTGAAAGTAGTATGGGACCAACATCTTCCTCTAGTCGAGTTATCATACAATAATAGTTTTTACTCTAGTATCCAAATGACTCTATATGAATACATTTATGGGAAAAGGTGAATAACATTGGCATGTTGGGATGAAGTTGGTGAATGTAAGATGATAGGACCATAAATCATTGAAGAAATGGTGGAAAAGGTGAAAACCATTCAGCAGCACATCAAGGTAGCCCAAAGTTTACTGAAGATCTATACAGACAGTCATCGATGAGACCTTGATTTTAAGTTTGGATATATTGTATTCCTCTATATATCTCCATGAAATATAATCATGATATTTGGGAAGAAAGGAAATCTAAGTCCTAGGTACATCGACCCCTTTGAGATATTTGAATGTGTCAGAGTTGTGTCATATCGACTAGCACTTCCATTAACCATGTCTCAAGTAAACGATGTATTCCACATATCTCTCTTGAAGAAGTATATACTAGATCCCTCACATGTACTAAATTCAGAAGTTACATAGTTATAGAATGATCTCTCTTTTGAGGAGCATCCAGTGAAGATCATGGATCATAGAGATAAAGTTCTACACAACAAGACCACTCACCTGGTCAAAGTACTTTTCTAGAAACATAAGTATGAAGAGGCAACATGGGAACTGGATAAAGTGATAAAAGAGAATTACTCGCACCTGTTTTCACCTTAGTGTATAAAACTAAATTTTGAGGGAGAAATTTCATAAGGGAGGAAGAATGTAATGACCCAAAGATTTATCAATGGAAATTTCCTTCTTATAGTTATTCCAAATAGTATAAATAACATTAAATCACATAAATAACACAATGTAAACTTTATAAATTAAGAATGAATGAAATAAGTATTATTTCTAGCGGTTAGGAAACCTATACTAATAAAATTGTAACTTGACCTTTGGAATAGTAATGTGACCCTTATGAATAGTAAACCCGAAAATGGAATAGTAACCTCACCTATTAAATTATAAATAAAATTTAAGCATCTTATAAATATTAATATGATGTAATTATATTATATTATAAGTAAATAAGTGTTTAAAAAATTATTAATTAAGTGTTGGTATTTTTATAGGTCATAAATATGTAATTACAATTTTGGGATTAATCTAATAATTTAAAAGAAAATTTATTTTCATAAAATGTATTCATAAATTAATATTTTGTCTTCTTATGATTTTAATATGATTCTATGAGACATTAATTAATTTTAAAAAGTGTTATAAAATTAGTTATAATTTTAAAATCTGTATTTTTTGAGTAAATGATGATTTTATTTAAAAATTAAAATTTTAATATTTTGAAAATTATTTTCATAAAATGGGGTTCATTTTAGAATTAACTCATTTAAGGCTGGTCATAAAACCATTCCTATGGTTAAAAAAAATTATAATATATTTATTACAGATTATTTAATGTTCTATAATCATTATATACTCATGATGTTAAATAATAAAATAAAACAAGTTTGTTGTGATCAAAAACCACCCAAAATAATCCGAACGATTATCACTATCATCTTATCTAATGATTCATCCTCACCCAAAATAAAAAAGTGACTTATATGATAATTTAACCTTATATATGCTAATTAATAACTTATAACTTCAATTCTATATTTCTATTTCCATTTTACATGGACATTCATACTCTTATATAAACAAACTAGTCATGAAAACTAAGAAAACAAGTGCTCCAAAACGATGAAATTGAACACTATAACTTGTAAAAAAAGTCCATAAATGAACTTAATAAAATTATAATAAATAAATTACATGTATAAAAGGTTTTTTACTTATTAATTAATTAATCTAATTTTATTATTCAGGACATTATTATCAAGTACAGAATCTTTTTGGACATATGGTAAGGGATTCTACCTGAATCTCCATTTTTTCCTTCGGGTTACAATTTCTCCCTCTTTAACCTAATGTAAATATTATATGTTTTTATATAATTATTATAAATTATATTAATATGTTCCAAAATCATGTATCCAAATCATTTCAACCTTATTTTTATGGGATATACATGTTTTAATAAGGTTCTCTTCTTAATTCTTTCGGAAAAGTATCCCCGATTAAAGGGAACTTCCCGAATTCTTACCCATTTTTAATTTCACTCCATAATCAGTTTTAAGACACCGTTGTTTTTATAAAATCATCATTTTTATTATGAAAACATTCTTGTTTTATTTCTGATTTTATATAAAGATTATTCCCTTTTCCTCTTTAAATGATCTTTAATATTTTCAATAAACCGTACTAAAATTTTTTAATTATAAAGTTTCTTAAACACTATTTTTATATGTTTTCCACTTAGGTTTGAAATAACTTATCATGATATATTTCTATTTTACCTTATCAATTTCCATTTAGGATTTAAATTCATTCTTTCATGGACACCATTATGATATTCCTTTTTGATAATCCTTTTGACATGATTATGATACCCAATTCTTTCCATGGGTAAACCTTATGTATGATTCCTCATGTATGATTCTTTATGTAGAACACATATTCATGAACATGTTATTATGGGTGCATATGGATAGTACTCCAATAAATTGGGTAATGTTTAGTCTCAAGAGACATTATGTGTGTTGAGTTAATAAGTTCCCTTATGACTTTTCTATTCCTTTATGTTTTGAAAATCACAAACACGTTTTCTTATGGAAAACTATATTTCTTGAAGAAATATTTTCTTAAGGAAAATTAACTTTCTCTAAAAGAAATTTGACTTTACCTATGGTTTTCATTATCTTATATAGTATTTTTCTAAACCAAAACTAACCATCTTTTTCTTAAGCCAAAAAATCAGATCCTTACCTAACTTAGAATCTTAAAGTTTCTTATAATCTGATTTACCAGAATTGTGAATCTGATTTCTTCTAAAATCAAACTCTGATTTCTTCTAAAATAAAACTCTGATTTCTTCTCAAATAAGACTTCAAATTATTTTGAAATTAGGCTCTGATTTATTCTGAAATCTGCCTCTGATTCCTCCTGAAATCAGACTCTGGTTTCTCCGGAAATCAGACTCCGAATGCTTCTAAAATCATACTACAATTTCTCCTAAAATCAGACTCTGATTTCTTCTAAAATCAGACTCTAATTTCTTCTAAAATCTAACTCTGATTTCTTTAGATATCAGATTCCAAATTCAACATAAATGAGATTCTAAATTCATTAAATTCTAGAATATGATTATTCATATTTTTAAACATCGTTTCTCACTTTCTTAAGAATATGATTAAATATTTTTCTTATAGTTATCTCATTTCCTTAAAATAATGTTTCATTTTATAAAATCCTAAATTTGATAATGTTTCTTGAGAATGATAATTTTTCTCATGTTTTATTACATGAAATGATTTCATAAAATCTATTTTTAACTAACCATTGGATAAGTGACATGTGTACAGGTCCCTCTGAGATTTAAGGAAAATATAACTGTTGGAGGAGGGAGCCAACCATTAGAACCTTTTCCTCTAAATACCCCAATCATTTGAATATTTCAATACATGTTGAAATTCATTGAGAATTGATAGATGTGATGAATTCTACAGAGATAATTTGTGTTACAAGAGATTTTCTCAACCTACCTTGTGTGAATGCTATGAACAACTTGTTCAATCTGTGAACAAATTTTTCATCCTGCCTAGTGTGATTCCAATTGTTACTAATCAATCGGGGGCTTCCAGGGATAAGAAGACAGAGGCCCTGATCACCTTAGAGATCAAGAGCTTGTGGGGATAACAAGACAGATTCTGATATTCTTATAAAGGGCTTACCCTAGTGTGGGTAAGATAGACTTTCTTGAAAGTATAAATCAAGGGACCTTTTTCCAAGGTTGTTGGATACCCTTATCTTTGGGTTATAAGATTTCCTATACTTTTTTACTTGTTTTTGTTATAAGTTTTAATTCCGCTAAATTTTTGTTAAAGAAAGAAAGTATAATTTTCTTATACTTTCTTGTACTTGTATACTATGATAAATAAGATTCTATACAATTTAAGGTAGAATCTTTCTCCAAGTAAACTTGTCTTAATTTTCTTTATCATATCCATATTTTTGGATCCTAATCAAGTTAGTTTCTTAGTTAATAACTAAATAGGGTTTGTGAATCCATCTTTTTTAACTTTTTTTAAAAATAGATTTTTCTTAAGGATAAAAATGAAAGTTTTTAAACCTACAATTCACCCCCCCATCTTTTAATTGAGAATATACATCTTAATTTTGATCCTACAATGTGCAATGGTATTTTTGGTTAGCCTTGACCCATTCTCCAAGTGCAAAGATCTTGGTGGTTTACCTTGACTCGTGCTCCTTCATGTGCAGTGAGCCTTCACTTGTGCTTATGTCATGTTATATGTTGTTTTTGCATATCCTTTGATACCATGATTATATATGTTATGCTTCCTTATGTATATACATTCCTTTGATTTCATCTTATTATGCCTTATAACCCATTTTTTATGCTTTATTCTTATGTGTATTCGCTTAATGGGATTTTTAGCTCATCCATTTGTTCATGTTATCCCTAGGTTATCCTATGAAGATGTAAGGGTTCAAAGAAAGTTAGGATCTCATAATGGATGATAAATAAAGAAATTTTTTATTTAGTCCCATGTTTTCAATTTTATGTACCTAGTCTTCTAAAGACACTAGACTTTATGATCCTTGGCTTGTAATTTGATAGTTAATTGTGTTTAAAATCATGTAATAATATGTGAAAAAGACTAGGTTCACTATAGTAATCTTAAATTAATGTCATATGGTCCAGTTACATCATTATAATAAGACACAAATGAGGTGTGACCATCAGTTGTTGGGGGATTATAAGCATTGAGACTTCTTCTCATAAAGTTCACACTTTGTGATCTTGAGTACATGAGATCACGAGAACAGACCCTCTAATAGGAACATCACATGTTTCATATGTCATTGGTTATTATTATCTATGAACATATGTAATGGTATCCTGACTTGAGATCATTATAAATGTGTACTATTTATTTGTGTACATTTATGTAAGCTAAAAACTATGACATTGAAGTTGTGTTGAGGTATCTTGTGTTGGGTGTGTCTTTAGTGGTATGACATTAGTTGAATGATCAAGGTAGAATTTGTCACTTCTAATTTAAGGAATTAATATCTCATGACTAGTTAATTAGGATGGTAGTACCTTCATTAAATACATGGCCATGGTGGAAGAAGGTAAGTTCATCTAGTTAGGTCAATAAATAATAAATCAAGAATGGATGACCACATAAGGTGTGAATACTTCTTTATGAGATATCGTGAGATAGAGAGATTATATTACATGGTGTGTGTTCATAGGAAGTTTTTTGTTGCCATGACTATTTCATATCTCTTTAAGGGACTTCATGGGTTGCTAGACTTCACTCATGGTCTATGAATAGAATTAACTACTATTGAGATAAGGTCCTACAGAGTCACACACAATAGCATATTCAAGAGACTACCATATTCTGGTAAATGGGATAATAAGACATGGTGGGCCCCACCATGGGGTCCAAAATGTTTCAAGAAATAAAAAAATCACTAATGAATGAATAAATTAATTATTATTTAGGTATATAATAATTGGGTTGAATTTATTTATTAAAAGTATTTAAATAAATACATGGAAAAAAATTATATGAATGAATATTATTTTATTATTCAAGGTTACTTTAATATTGTGGGAATTAAGAGCCAAGTTAATGACTCAGGTTTATAATGTAATATATTTATTATATATTACAAGTTAGTAATAAAATATAAATGATTGTTATGATGTAGTTAGTTTATCATAACGAGTCATTTATAGCTAATTTAGTGGGCATTGGATATAAAGGGGTCAAGGAAAAAAATTTGGGTATTTTAACTCCCACTATAAAAGAAAATGAGGAGGTATCTTCCATGAACTATTCATCTATTTGGAATTGAGATCTTCTCTCTCCTTATTTCACTTTCAAGAGAGAGAAAGTTCCCATTTGAGAAATCAATCATTGATCACCTTCATGGGTCGAATGAATGGGATTGTGGTGATCATCGTGATGCTGAAGGATTCATTGGAGCTCTGTTCTGGCACCTAAAATTCAATAAACAACATTTTTGTGGACTCTTGAAGTATTTTTTGATGATCTATTGGGGTTCAAGCTCATATCCTTCAAGAAATGGTCTTTAGCGATGAGAAACAGTCATACACATCTTCGATCTAGATGAGGTAAACATTTGGTTTATTTTTGTACATTGATATATTAACATGAGATCATCATAACTTTATCAGGGATGAGATAACTAGAGTAAATGAAGCTTATTTTCTCTTAAAATGAAAAATTTTAAATCCTCAGCCCACCGGATTCCACTGCACGCTCTGATACCAAAAAATTAAATTAATTTAGGGACCGAATGAAATTAAATTATTTGAATTAAAATAATTTTTTTAATTTTTTTAATTTCCCTTGAACTTAAGTTTATTGTATTTTAATTTTATCACACATTTATTTTATCTATTGAATTCTCTTGAGTTGTGACCAGCCATTTTTATCTATTTTCTATTTTATTTAATTAATTATTACAACTGTGTGTGTTGTCTGTAATAATTATTTATTTTTCATCAGTATGTGCATCTTCTTTTTCATTTTAATATATATAATGATTTTCATGTCCATCAGTTTATCTATATATATTGTGTGCTTTCTATGACCCCCTTGTCTGCATGTGTGTACATTTGTATTATGTTTTTGATGCTATAATACATAGACCACACCAAGACAAGGCAGTATCCTAAATGAGATGAGGATTCATTGGATAGGGGAGTGAACTGCAATATGAGTTAAGACCAGAATCGAGTATTATATCCCTATGTAATGGTTTATTAATTGAGTTTAAATGGATCAACCAATATTAGATGCTCAATACCAATCAGGTAGTTTATTTATTTTAGGAATTGTTTATTATTTTATAAATACACATTTTTGTGGGAAACACATAAAATAAGAAATAGAAAAATTCATAAAAACATGATGAATTTTTTCTATTAATTCATGTTCAGTTGTGATCATAACAACATAGTATAAACATATTTAATAAAAAAGATTAAATTTCTCAAGAAATAGGAAAAAACCCTCAATTTTATATTAATTTGTAATGACTTTAATCAGTTAAATTTGATCAAAACCTAATGTATAGGGTACTCATCATCCCTAGTTGAGTATGAATCCTACTAATAGGGGTTTCTTATAAGAGTGATGGGTTGACTTAACTAAATTTGGTAGCAAAGAAGTAACCAAATATAGATTTCTACCACTTTAGTATAAAATCGATAAGGGAATCAAGTTTATGATTTTGAGAAACTAGGACTTCACTCAATGGTTCAAGGAGCTGTAAGTTAATACAATTGGTCAGTATAGTTGTTATATTGAAACTCTCTAAGTAGTGGCATAGAAAAATCATAGACTATGAGGAGAGGTTTCAAGGATATTTTCCACTAGAATACTCAAGAGACTATGTATTCTAAATCTAGTAGTGAGGGATATTAGGGTTCGATAAAATAGTCGAAGACATTTAACGATTTAATTATTTAATCAGTAATGTTTAAATCGATAATCAAGATAAATTACTAAGTGTAAAAAAATTGTAGATAAAAAATGGAAATCTCCAATTCCACCAGTACATTATCACTATGATCAATTCTGGATAAAGAAAATATTTTGATCGGCTATAATTTCTAGCAGTGGTACGGAATATTGTGCATAAAACTATACCCAGAGATGAAAATTTATGTACTGGATTCCTCACTTCTTGTTGATCCCACTTAGAAAGTAAGGAAAATGAAGACAAGTATAAGAATCATGTAGATAATGCACTATATTTTCAGTGTATCGTGTTTTTATATATGTCTATTCAATAGTATAAAATACATGACAATGAGGATTCCTATAAGATACTTACTCATCTTCAATAGTTATATTAGAAGAGAGCTAGGTAAGAAAGGTATGAGATTTCAAGTGCACTATATAGGTGTAGGATAACATAAGGTAATCAAGCAGGTGATTGGGTACATTGAGAGACTTAAATCCCTTGGGTTTAAACTAAACCAATAACTAGTAATTTATCTCATTCTTTCCTCTTTTCCACCAATATTTTCGATTTTTATTGTTAACTAAAACAAAAATAACATGATGAATTTGCTCCTAGATTTTTTGAAATTAGTTTTCCATGATGATAAGGATATGAATAATACCAATTCATCAGTCCTTATGGTGAATAAGAGGAATAATGGAAATTCTAAGTGTTCTAAGTCTATATCTAAGCCAAAGACACAAATGTATCATCATTCCAAAAATAAAAATATACAGAGGTAGAGAAATGAGAAGGAGGTCATCCACTTTTTATGTGGAAAGAAAGTCCACTGGAAAAATAATTATAGATTAAGGAAAAAAAAGAAAGGTGATGCTTCAAATTTAGGTATTTTTTTCATTGAATGCAATATGTCTTTGTCTACAAGTTGGGTATTGGATACATCATGTAGATCACACATTTTCATTTATATACAGGAACCAAGTAGATTATAAATATTTCAAAGGGGGAGGTAGATATTTGAGATAAAAATGGTGCGAGACTAGTAGCCTTGGATGTGTGAGATTATCGTCTTACTTTTCCTAGTGGTTTGGATCTCATATTGAATAATTATCATTTTGTTCCTTCGGTTACAAGAAGAATATTCTCAATTTCAATTTTAGAAACTATGGGATTTTATTTCAAGTTTGTAATTAAATGTTGTCTCTTTTAAAAGGATAACATATGTTATGGTGTTATGCATCTTGATAATGGATTGTATATACTTGAACTCAAAAAACCTATAATGATAATCAATGAAAAAAGTAGTGAACATGAATCATATAACACCCACCTATGGAACTTCAAGCTTGGATTTGTTAATGAGAATCCTTTATAGAAATTACATCAATCAGGGTATTTAGACTCAGCTGAATTAAAACCCTTGAATACATGTTATGCTTGTTTACAAGGAAAATGACCAAATAACAATTTTCTAGGAAAGGAGTAAAAGACATTGAATTACTGGAATTAATTCATACTAATATATGTGAAACATTTCTATTATATTCAAGGGGTGGGTTTTCATACTTCATTAATTTTACTAATTACTATTTTAAGTATGGTTATATCTACTTAATGAGGTACAAGTCATATTCCTTTAAGATATTTAAGGAATATCATCATAAAGTAAAAAACCAACTTGGTAAGAATATTAAGGAACTCCACTAAAACTAAGGTAGATAGTATTTTAACCAATAATTCTTTGATCGTTTAAAGGAGTGTGGGATGGTATCCCAACTCAATCATCCATATACATCTCAGTAGAATGGTGTTAGTTAAAGAAACAATCAGACCTTACTTAACATAGTCAAATTAATGATGAGTCATACAACTCTTCTATTATCCTTTTGGGGATACACATTGTATATGGTAGTATATACCCTTAATTTAGTACCAACTAAAGCAAAAAATGGATTTCCATATGAGTTGGCATGTAGAAAGAAACCCAATATATCACACTTACATGTATAGGGATGTGGGGATTTTTTCAAGTCTATACCTAGAAAAAAATTACATCCCGAAGCATGAAGTGCAGCTTTATTGGTTATCTTAAAGAAACTAAAGGATATTACCTATATAAATCTTCAGATAATAAAGTGATTATGGAAATACATACTATATTTCTAGAAAGGGAACACATTTCCAATGGAAATAGTAGGAGAAATATTGACTTCAATGAAGTTAATTCTCTAGATGGACAATAGTTTTTATAGAAATAATCTCCATAAGAGACAGTGGGATATGAAGATATTCTTAGGACACCTATACTATATTGGTCAACTCAAGAGGTTAGATAACCATAGAGTTATGGTTTTCTAGTAACTGATCCAGGTAACACATTACTCTTAGAGAATGGAGAACCTCTAACCTATAAGAAAGTAGTAGATGGAAAGGATACTGCTAAATAGAAAGATTTCATGCATTTTAAGATGGAATCCATGTACCAAAATCATGTTTGGATTTTGGTGGACCCTCTATCTAATGTAAAAATCATTGGGTGAAAATGGATATTCAAGAAAAAGTTGGACATGGATAGTAAGGTTAATACCTATAAGGCATGACTGGTAGTGAATGGTTTTATAAAATGTCAAGGAATAGACTACGACAAAACCTTCTCAACAGTAGTAATGATAAAGTCCATCAGAATATTACTTGCAATAACATCCTTCCATGATTATGAGATTTGGAAAATGGATGTCAAAACTACATTTATAAATGGAAAATTGGTTGAAGACATCTATATAACTCAACCCTAAGGGTTTATTAAGTCAAAGAGTTCCAAAAAAGTATACCATTTGTAGCGATCATTTATGTGGTGAAGTGGTCATCACGATCATGGAATGTTAATTTTGATGAGGTCATATGAGTATTTGGTTTTGTAAAGAATTATAGTGAGACATGTGTCTATAACAAGGTTAGTGGGAATGTTATTTCTTTACTAGTATTATATGTTGATGATATATTAATTATGGGAAATGAATTACGAGTTTTATATATAGTTAATACTTGGATAAATGAATGTTTCTGTATGAAATACTTAGTCAAATCAGCCTACATATAAGCGATTAAGATCTATCGAGATAGATTTCATAGGCTACTTGGGATAATTCAAAGTAAATATATTGAAAAGGTACTCAAAAGGTGTAGCGACACAACCCTAGTAAGCCCAGATCTAATGTCTACTATCAATTATATTGGCATAAGATACAAGTAAATTTCATACCAAAGGACTAAATAGTTTAGTAGTATTGGTAAACCGGATACATACATGAGTCTTCTTTTAAAAATAAATACACTAATTACAACATAATATTTTTTTATTTCAAGGATAATTACTTTATTCTATCTAGTTTATCCTTGTATAACTTTCTTAGTACACTTATTAGAATCCTGGGGAAAGGAAACAAAATAAGGGTGATCTCAAATACTCGGTAAGGGTAAAGTATAGAAGAAGCAATAATGAATCAATGAGAATAATCAAATGGCAAGGTAAATAACTAGACACACATACCATGATATCAATAAACTGATAAGGAAGTGTATAATAAATATGGAAAGTTAAATAAATGGAAACACATTCCATTCAAATAACTAGATAAGGTGAAATAAATATGGAAAGGTAAGAAACATAAACACATGCCATTTAATCAATGAATTGATAATGAAATAAATATATAGATATTTCGATAAAAAATATCATGGATAAAAAATAAATGAATCAAAATGAAGTAAATTATTAATTATTGGACATCATATATCAGTCACATGAACCATTATACCATCAAGATTTATCATTGAGACAATTTAAGTCTATGGGTAGAAACATGTCTATTCTACTTGGAAACAAACTCAAAGTATTTTCCACTAACTAATTTAATCTCATGATACTACTAATGCATCGAGGGGGTATTTAAATTCCAATAGCCACCCATCACTGCATGTCCAAGGAATTCCTCACATATTGAATAATCTATTTAATTCAAAAACAATGTGACTTATCTAATATTCATATTAAATAAAGGATATATATTTATCAGTATTTCCTTAAATAATCAAATAAATTTTAAATTAAACACCATATTAAAAATGGTATATGGTTTAGGAAATGATCATATTCATGAAAAATGATATGGATATTTAGTATAAAATTGAATGTCAAATGATCATTGGAAATTGAATATTTCAAGGGGACTAAAATGAATCAAGGAAGTAAAGTTCAATATTACCCTTTGAAAAATAAATCATAAACCATACATAGGTGGAATAAGGATGGTATCAATACAAAATATCTCAAATGTGGTAAAAATAAAGGTTTTTTTCATTAATGAGATACTATAAAAAGATCTTTTAAAAACGTTTTTGAGGAAAATATCCTTTTGTTTTGAAAAAGATTTTGAAAAACCTTTTTTTGAAATAACTTTTGAAAAAAAATTATTTTAAAATTAAACTTTTATACATGAAAATGAAGCTTCAAAGAAATGATGGTGGGTAAATCTGTACCTGCCATATGAGGTAAAATAACCTTCCTTTTTCATAGTAAAAATGTTAGAAAAAATTCTTGTTTGGAAAGAGATGAGAATATTTCTTTATAAGAATAGGTAAAATAAAAAAAAGGTAAAAATTAATTTAATAAATCATTTTAGAAAGGTTAAAAACATTTTTTGAAAGAAAATTTTGAAAACAAGGTTTTTAGAAGAAAATAGGGTTTCGAGGATGTGGCAGTCCACACATCCACAAATGATGTTATCACTTTTTAAGTATGAAAAAGGATAATAAAGAAAATGATATATATTATATTTATAGAAAGGTAATTATTTCATGAGTATCATATAGATGTTTTTAATGTCATGTATTTTTAATTAAAATCATCTTTTATACATTCCATGTATCGTGTGATCAAATCACATCACTTTTAGAAGGCGGTAGTCCACACTTCCACAAACGATGTTATCGTATTAACATAAAATGGAAAGTATAAAGGTATGTGTTATAAAAGAATTAAAAAAATAAATACATAATAAATATCATATATTAACATATTTTACATCATAATTACCACCATGATAGGTGGTAAATGAATAATGAACAATCATCATTTCATGAGGTGGTAGTTCACCGTACACATAAACGGTAAGTCTGTTACCAATTAGATGGAAATGTGTGTAAGTTTAATTTGAACCCTTAACATAAAAACATCTCATTATATTTATTATAATAGTTTTTTATATAATCGTGGAATAAGGAGAGTTGAGGGGGTGTATAATAGAAATAAAACTAAAGAGCTTGAGGAAAGATGTTATCTCTTCATTGGGTAACTCCTTTTGGTTTGCACCAAATGGATTCCTCAAATGGATTTATGCACAAAAGGAGTATTATAGGATGAGGGGAGGTATTTTTAGGAGCTATTTTACAAGATATTGGTCAATCCAAAGTGTCTTGAGAGGTGTGAGGAAGTGTGAGGGGTGAATGCCTTTTTATAGTGGAGGAGGAGTGGCACTCTTGTAAATTTTTGGAATGGGAATTATACCAAAATTTTTCCCATGTCATGTGGATACAATAATGGTAAAATTTATTTTAAAAGGAGGATATGGTAAAAATATGGAAATATAATGGCATTTTTACATAGTTATAGTTCATTTTGGTTCTTAAGTTTAAGGTTTATTCCCTTATTAAGCTAATTTTTCTCTTAATCATTGTAATTAATTTTAATCAATTTCACTAATATTTTTTGTCAAAAACTAAGTTTTAATTATTAAACATTATAAAATATGATTATTTTAAATATGGAATCTATTTTTTGAAATTTAAATCACATAAATGGAAGAAATTAATTTAAATTTAATCTCGTTGATGGGACAAAAATGTGGGGTTTTAAAGTTAAAATGTTCAAAAGTTTGCTATGTTTATATAATCAATTTCAAATTGAAATTGATTCCATTAAAATAAATTATATTAATTTATAAAAAAATATCTAATTAAACTTTAAAACTATTTTAAAATATAATTTAACCTTATAAATAAATTATACGAAAAAACAGTTTTGAATTAAAATTCAGTATTTTTCACTATTTATTAAAAAAAGAAACTTCACATAAAAATGACAAAAAATCACCCTAATATAATTTTTATGTTACTATTTAAAATATTAATTTTATTTTTACATACTATATTTATAAAAGTCTCAAAAAATTTATTTAAAATATTTTCACCTTTAAAAGGTTGTAAAAGTACATTTATAAAAATATAGGTTTTTATGAAAAATATTGGGTTTTTTCATATGCTATGTCTATCGAATCTATTGGATAAATGTAAAAAATATTTGATCAAATATATAATATATATATATATATCACATTAATATCTCTCATGAATTATAATTAATTTAATTTATTAGGATAAAAAATCTTTGTGATCATAAAAATAATTTTCCATAAAAACATTCCATTTATATTCAATTGGTTATTATATTCATTTATAATTAATTTTTAACCATTGAATTAATTTTATATTTTATGTAAACCACATATTTTTATAAGTTGGTTAATTCTATTCAGAACTTCTAATTTTATGGCTAGGTAATATCTTATTATATTAAATAATAATATTTTAATAATATATTTTCGTTTGGTAAAACAAAGTCTTCCGTGTAATGCATGACATTGAAGAAACTAATTATTGTGTGCGATGTACGCTAACTCAATTTCATATACATTACAAGCTATAAAATATATTAAATTTATTTAAAATAATTAATATATTATAAATTCTAAAGATATTATATTCCCTTACATGCTTGGTGTTGTGTGTCATACACGCTATCAAATACAATGTTCCTACTTTAGATTTTTGGGGCATTACATTCTCCCCACATTAATTAAATTGTGTCCTCACAATTTAAACTTGATCTTGGTGATAGATTGTTTGATTCTTATGTTTGAAATTCCACATCATGAGAACGATTCTGTCATGACTCATGCCATAGGGGCTCGTGCCGCGACTCCCCAAGCCTGCCTCTAATAGGCCAGGGGATGGTCACTATCACCAAGTAGGCATATCACTAATATGAGAGGCATTTCCTTAATACCTATATGAATGCACACATCTCTAAGCCCAAAATGATGAAATTTAAAAACACTAAGTAAAAAATGCATGAAAACCACTATAACCCACAACCATAGTACAAAAGTGAAAGTGATGGAAAGTAAACAGGGCCAGAATACAAGCCCACCAAAAAGAAATTCTGTAAAAAAGTTTCTGAAACTCATCTGCAAAAAAACCTACCTAAAGGCAAGGTAATAGGGATACTGTCTGAAGTTGTAGGAACACCATGGTTTATCTGATCTCATAAGGCTCTATCTGGTCCTTGTCCACCATAGAATCTGTCAAATGGTTTCTCGTCTGCAAAAGACATGACATATGCAGAAAAAGCCCGTGTAGGGGTGAGTATAACAATACTCAGTAGGAAACCTTGATATCATAAATCAGTACACAAAGTAAAGTAAAGTTGGCTCTATATATTTATATATCTACATAATATAACAAGAATATCTAGATATACTCAAACCATACCACATAGCTTAGGGTAACTCTCAACCACCGCATACCACCACTAGGGATTCAGCTTGAAGATTACACAAATCACTCATCTGGGAGAACACACTTCTGAGTCCAATATCATTGATGGCGTCTATCTGAGAGGTAATGTTCATCAGAAACCACCATGAGAGAGATATGTTGAAAGATATAAAGTGATATGATACATCAGATGAGAATCACAACTAGTTCCATGGGGTGATACCAACAACTCAATCTGGATTAACCTGCTAAGTAGAGGATCGACACCCAGTGAAGTTGGTCACATTAATACCTAAGACTCTACCTAGAGCATGAAGAATAAATAGAGGATCTGGTTCAGGACTCTCAGGGATTTCAACAACTCAATCATGGAAATCCTTCTGAATGGATCATACTCCTATAAGTAGGAAATGATATCGATAAACCTTTAGGGAAATGATGAAGGTAATGAACCCTAAAAAACTCTTCCAAGATACAGTGGATGAGGGAATAAATTCATGTAGAAAAGAGAGGGTGCACAGTGAGTAGTAGTCACACCCATCGTACCCCCTTGACCTCAGGTACTACCCGTGTAAACATACCATGTGTCTAAAAATATATCCAAGTTAAAACCCACCATTGGTCTTATAAGGACCGTCTCTTCACAAGGATCACAACACTACTAACGGCGTGTCAAATGGATGACCATTTAAAACTTCTGGTCGTTTCAGTAAAAAGATCAAACCCGGTCTGGTCGACCTGCCCGACCTAGCCCATTGGGCTTGCTGGCCACTGGGTCGCCTGGTGTGGCCTAATTCCCCTAGACTGGGCTGCCAGTCCTGCTCCGCATCGGCCCACCTGGCCTGCTCGCTAATCCGCGTGGCCTCCTGCTCAGCCCACCTGGCCTCCCACTCGGCCTGCCGCACCCTATGGAATTTCTGCATCCCGTGGTCCCCACGTGGTCTTCCACCTCCATTGGCTTGCTTCGGCCTCCATGTCTAATGATACCCATGCAGTCTCGCTACTACATCCATATGGCTCTGTCGGCTCTGAATCCCGCACTTCCACCTCTGGCCACCATCACCTCCAGCCACCTCTCTGCGCTCCCACATGCCACCTCCAGTCACTGTCACCTTCAATCTCTACTCTATTCCTCCACATGTCATCATTCCACCATTTCTTCACCTCACTGATACCATGCATGTGGTCATTTTTACATACCACCAGGCCACCTCCGGTGCTCGTATTTTGAAACAGTTGAAGATTCGGGTTTCTCGGGTCTCAATCTTCATAGATCTAGCCTATGATATCGATTCACCTAAAATATGGGGTCCAATCATTCTTAGAGCCACTCAGAAATGTTGAGTCGTGGCTACAGGGTCCCAACATTGATGAATGCAAAGAATAGAGGGAGAAAATCACAAGAACTATCAAGTAATGGACCTCGTCCTTTATTCATGTCGAAATCGATTCGTTCTCGTTATAAGGATGAATAGAGAGAAATAATTCCATTTAATTTAATCATACCAACAATGCATATATCAATTCTTATTCGTTGAATTGATTTGATTTCATCATAGATTAATGACTTGATAGAAAATCATAAAACAAACATCCTTTTTGGAGTTTGGATCGATCATTGATGAAGAATGGTTGTGTTGTCATCATTGACGAGATCCTCCAACTCTATTGGTGTGACGATCCATGATCTAATCGATCCGTCATTGTTGTTTTCCAAGAGGGTTTCTCCCCAAGTCTCATATGAATTCAAGGGTTATGGAGATAACCTTGAATTTACTAACAAATATTATTTTAAAGAAAACATCACCATGTCAAATAAAAATATTTTTATTAAAATATTTTTATTCCTATTTCGTCAAAAAACTACTTTTCACAGCCAACCCGTACTAGCCAATGTTAGGTCTCTCCTAGTGTAAACTCACTTCTCTTAATGCAATGGTGACCTCAGATTTCTGATCTGGGTACCCGTTTATAAGTTATTCCACTTTTTCAGGAAAACCACTTGTGTGTTCTATTTAATGTTTAATATTTTTCAAATATTTATTTTAGGCACACCGGGTCTCAGAATCACATGTTGTCTTAGAACCTAGTCTCAAAATAATTCCATATAATATTCAAAATAATAAACAGAAAGATCTGGGACATTACATTCTCCCCACCTTTGGAATTTACGTCCTCAAAAAGTTAAAACAAAAGTCTACTAAAAAAGATATGAGTATTGTGCACGAATCTGAGCCTCCCACTCCCATATGATCTCATGTGGATTCCTATGCTACCACTGAACATGCACCAAGGGAATCACTCTCCCAAAAAGGATCCTCTCCTGCCGATCCTTGATCTCCATTGAGTACACTGCAAAATTCTCCACATCCTAATGTCCAGCTTACCTCAGTCGATGACGTGTGACGGGTCATGCACATACCTCCTCAGTTGCACCACTTGGAAGACATCATGTACCCATTGCAACTACGGGGTAGATCTAGGTAGTATTCCACCTTGCCAACTCTACGCAGTATCTGGAAAGGGTCAATGAACCTCAAAGATAACTTTTCGCCCCGACTAAATATCCACAACCCACATTTAGGTGATACCTGAAGAAACACATGGTCTCCCACCTCAAACTATAAAGTACTTCATCTCTTATCTCCATACAACTTATTCCATCTCTACATAGTCTTCATCCACTTCTGGATGATCTGCACCTTCTCAATAGTAGATCGCACCAACTCCGGGCCCATGAGTGTTGACTCTTCTAGGTTAGCATAGTAAAGTGGTGACCTGCAAGTTCACCCATACAGAGCCTCGAATGGTTTCATACCAATGGTGGAGTGGTATCTATTATTGTATGAAAACTCCACCAGTGGTAGGTGATCCTCCCAACTACGACCAAAGTCCAACATGTAATCCCACAACATGTCCTCCATAACCTAAATGGTTCTCTCCATCTAGCCATCTGTCTGGGGATGAAATTTTGTGCTCAAGCGTAACTAAGTCACAAACGAATCCTAAAATCCCTTCCATAACTAGGATGTGAAATGTGCATAATGATATGAAATAATCATCAATGGAACTCTATGAATCCGAACTATCTCCCGTACATAGAGGTACCCCAAGATCTCTACAGAACTCTACTTCTGGATAGCTAGGAAGTGGTCTGACTTGGTGAGTCAGTCAACAATCAACCAAATGGTATCATTTCTCCTAGACATGCATGGAAAACCCATTACGAAGTCCATCAATATCCCATCCCACTTCCACTCTGGAACCTTAAGGGATTGAGCTAAACCTATTGGAACCTAGTGATCAACCATCTCATACTGACATGTAAGGCATCGAGAAATGAACTCTTCCACTTTATTCTTTATCCATGACCACAAAAATTGATGTAGGAGGTCCTAGTATATCTTTGACACACCAGGATGTACCACCATAGGGGATGTGCTAAACTCCCTCAAAACCTCCTCCTGCAACACCGCTAGTACAATTGTGCATCCTCTAAAAAGAACGATGTGCTCCCCACCTTTTGAATATCCATCAGGAGAATTCCCTATGGATAACTGAGCACATAATGTCTCATAGTTAGTATCCCCATGTTTTTCCTCCCTGACTCACTATAAGAGTGTAGGGGTAACAATCATCGACTAGAGATAAGCTCCCCCATATCCATCTATAATTGATAACTGCAATGAGGCCAACTTCTCTGATGCCTTGTCCAGTAATTATGAACTCGATCTTCTGCTGAGAGAATCTACCACCATTTTCCTCTTCCCAAGAGTATAGACAACCTCAAATTCATAATCCTAGAGGAACTATAGCCACTTTCTTTATCTCAAGATTATATACTTATGAGAGAAGATATACTTGAGACTCTTTTGATCAGAGTAGATGATAAACTGCTCACCCATCAGGTAGTGTCTCCAAATCTTTAATTTTAAGACTACCACGATAAGATAAAGATCATGGGTCATGTAGTTATACTCATGTGATACCAACTGGTGCAAACCATAGGCAATCACCGCTTGACTCTTCATTAGGAAACAACCAAGACTAGTTCCTGTTGCATCACAAAACACTACATACTCGACACCCTCCTCTAGAAATCTCAAGATCAAATAAATCATCAAAATCTGTCTCAACTGCTAGAAAGCCTACTAGAACTTCTTTGTCCACATGAAAGGATACCCCTTTCAGGTCAAAGATGTCATAGGTTTTGATATCCTAGAGAAATCAGTTATGAATATCCATTAATAGACTACCATCCCAAGAAATCTATGCACCTCCATCACGCTCCTAGGTGGCTCCCATGATAACACAGCCTCGACCATGGATGGGTCCACTACCACTCTATCTTCTAGGATAACATGTCCTAGAAAGTGGACCACCTGAATCCAAAACTGGAACATCGAGAGTTTCCTATAAAGCTAGTTCTCTCAGAGTATGTCTAGAACCAGCCTTAAATTTCTTCCATTCTCCTCCTCGAACATAGATTACACAAGGATATCCTTGATGAATACTATTAATAACCGGTCTAAGTATAGATAGAAGATCTGGTTCATGAGTCCTATGAAAACTGTGGGGGTGTTCATCATGCCAAAGGGCATCACCAAGTACTCATAATGACCGTAGAGGCATCTAAAATCCATCTTCAGTATATCGTCATCCCGTACTCATAGCTGATGATATCTTGATTGAAGGCTATCCTTCAAGAACCATAATTCCCCTCTCAACTGGTCAAAGAATTCATTGATCCTTGGTAGTTGGTACTTTTTCTTCATGGTTACTTGGTTCGGGCACTAGTAATCCACACACAACCTCAAGCTTCAGTTTTCCTTTTTGGAAAACAATATTGGGGCCGCTCAGGGTGAAATACTAGGTCTCTCGATGACCTTCCTCTAAAAATCCTAAAACTACATCCTCATCTATTGAAGCTCTTTGAGTGACATCTGATATGATATTGAGGATATCAGTTTCATCTAGGGTTGTAATTTGATGCAGAAGTTGATCTCCTGATGGGGAGGTAATCCTGGAACATCTTCTGGGAAGACTTCCTTATACTCCATCACTATTGCAGGGAACTAGAAACTCATAACATCTGCTACATTGAGGGTTAATCTAGCCAAGTGATGAGTGATCAGTTGTTCCCTCCTATGTATGAGTCTCTCCTGTTCTTCCTGGTTTTCCTTTTCACCGACAAAGGAAAACCTTGTTCCATTACTACGGACACACTGCACCCTTTTCCTAAAATAGTAAATCTAGCCATGGATTGAAGATAATTAATCCATACCAATTATGACTTCATAAGGCCTAGATATTACCACTAAGAGGTTCTAACCAAAAATATCACCTAAAAGGGTAAGGTCACACTATCGGCATAGATGTGTGATCATCAAGTCTCCTCTCGTAGGTGTCTAAAAGTGTAAGGGTCGAGTCAATGGTTCTACCAGAATATCAAGGTCTCATATAAGATATGTGGTGAGAAAGGAATGACTAGAACGAGTGCCTATTAGTACTACAACTAAAGTAGAAAAGAAATAGATCATACCTAGAATCATCTTTAGATCCCCTGGGTTATAAGCCTCAACAACATGTAGTTATCCCCACCTTTGTCCTCCAACTCCTTGAGCCAAGCGTGGACCACCTAGGGGTATTAGTGGTAGCAAATCGAAATGTTGAGTACTTCCCATTTCTCTCCCAAATTATCTACCATGTCCTCCACCTTGCTGATCTTCCTGCTCCTACCTCTTCCTTTTCCTCAGTGGTCCATCCATTATCTCCATGTCAGTAGCATGGTGGATTGGACCATCTCAAGCGAGATTTATCCTATTGTCACATGAGTAGCACTGACTCTCTCTAGGCTAACTGGATCCCCCCTATGAACCCTAAACTACAGATCCTATGTCCTGATACATCATCCTAAAATGTCTCCCATGTTCAAATCCCTAAGGCTTGAATTAGATCCCTTCTGTCGAGGTCTATGCACCTGCCTATCCTATACTAACTGTCACCGGAAGTCTCTACTCATCCAAGAATCTCTACACCACTAAGGTATGATCAAGAAACCCAGTATAAGTAGGAATTCTGAAACGGATAATGATTGCTTGGATGTATCTATGCATACCTCTCTTGAGGGTTTGAGCCTGGAAGTATTGATCTATGACCATATCCATTGAGTACCTAGAAAGGTTGGTGAACCTTGATGAATAATCAAATACTGTCATACTGCCCTACTAGAGCTAAAAACGCTCTTGTATATGCATATATCTTAGCATAACTGGTGATAACTCCTCTCTGAAGAGGTGCTCAAACTCTTTCCATAAGAGCTTCATCTTTTCGTGAGTCTGGGTAGAAAAACTCCACCATCGCCCTGTTGAGCCCTGCAGAAGGCTCACTGTCAGGACCACCATCTAATCTGCGGATGTCCTGGCTAGATGGAAAACTCAGGTCACCACCTCAAGCCATTCCTCATCCTCCTGAGGTTCGAGATCACCTTGGAACCTGAGGGGTCTCTGTCTCTGAAACTCATAAAGTGCAATCAGTTTGCGCTCCTCGTCTGGTGGTACTACAGGTACCAAATGTATCTCTACAGGTGGTGGTATAGCCGGTACACCACCTAGAGGTAACATCTAGGAAATTGGTCTCTGTATTGAAGCCTCATCACTGAGGGGGTCATCCTCATGATCGAGCTATTGAATCCTATATGGTATGCATCGTGTAGGAATCCTATTAGGAAACAATATGTACCACAGTCAATGAGTATATCTGGATAGATGACTCAAGAAGAAAAAGAAAATCACAACCCATTCTTATATGATGTATGTACTATTATTTTCCATGCAACTATTATTCTCATCTACTGAGTTGAAAAGTAGGTTATCAGGGTTTTGGTGTATGGATACATTGGTTGTCTCACTAACACTAGATTCCCTGGCCTAAAATACGAACTCGAAACACTTAACTCTATTTCCCCAAACCGATATCACAGACTATCGGTCCTAAGGCAGAACCGACCAGCTCTGATACCACTCTGTCACGACCCGTCCCAGAGGGGCCTGTACCACAACTCCCCAAGCCCGCCTCTAATAGGCCAGGGACTTGGGACTAGCACCGATTAGGCATATCACTAACATGGGAGTAATTTTCTTAGTACTTGTACGCATGCACACATTTCCAAACTCACAATGATGAAATGTAAAAACTCTAAGTAAAAAATGCATAAAAACCACTATAACCCAAAACTAGAGTACAACAGTGAATGTTCTGGAAAGTAAATAGGTCCAGAATACAAACCCACAAAAAATAAATTCTATAAAAAAGTTCCTAAAACTCGTCTACAGAAAACTCTACCTAAAGGAAAGGTACTGGGGATACTATCTAAAGTCATATGAACACCATGATCTGTCTGATCTAACAAGGCTCTGTCTGGTCTTGGTCCACCCTGGACTATGTCAAAAGGTCTCTCATCTGGACAAAACATGACACGTATGGGTAAATCCTATTCAGGGGTGAGTATAACAATACTCATTAGGACACCCCAAACCCACAAAATGGTACACAAAGAAAATTATAGTCACCTATACACAAGTATATATATACAGCATATAACAAGAATATCCAGATACACTCAAAACATACCACACATCCTAGGGTAATTCACAAACACCGCATACCGCCACTATGGATTCATCTCAAAGATTCCACAAATCACTCATATGGGAGAACACACTCATGAGTCTGATAGCACTAATGACGTCAGTCTGATAAGTACTGTTCATTAGAAACCATCATAATAGAGATACACTGAATGACATAAATAGATATAATACATCAGATGAGGATCATAGCCAAGTCCATGGGGTGATTCCAAAAACTCAATATGGATTATCCCGCTAAGTTGAGGATCTATTCTTGATGAAGTTAGTCACATCAATACCAAAGACTCTACCTAGATCATGAAGAAGGAATAGAGGATTTCCTCTAAGCCTCTTGGGGGATTCCTACAACTCTATCTTGGAAATCCTGCTGAAGTGATTATACTCCTATTAGTAGGAAATGATACTGACAAACCTTTAGGGAAACGATGAATGGAAAAAACCCTAACAAAACTCGTTCAAGATACAATGGATGAGGGAATCAATTCACATATAAAAGAGAGGGTGCATAGTGATTAGTAGTCACACCTGTCGTACCCCTTGATCCTGGGTATTGTATGTGTTAACAGTATGTTTCACTGTACATATATCCAATTTAAAACCCACCATTGGTCTCATAAGGAATGTATCGTCACAAAGGTCCCAATGCCGATTACAGTGCATCAAACAAACGCTCCATTTAAAAGTTATGGTCGTTTTAATTAAAAGATATGACCCGGTCTGGTCGACCCAACCAGACTCAATCCAGTCCATCCCAACCCGTTGGGCCCACTACCCACTAGACTACCTAGCATGGCTCGATTTCCTGGGTCTGGCCCTCCTGTCCTGCTCATTCGGCCCGCATGGCCTCCCGCTCGGCCTGCCTGGCCCACCGTATCATGCGCCCTCTCCGCATCCCATGGTCCCTATATGGTCTTCCACCTCTATTGGACCACTTCATCCTCCACATCCCATAGTCCCCAAGCAGTCTTGTCTCCATGTCCATGCAGTTATACCGGCTCTGCATGCTGCACCACCACCTCCAGTCGTTGTCGCCTCCAGCTGTTGCTCCGTATTGACGCCGCTTCAACTCATCAAACCATCATGTCGGACCCATGCTGATGGTCCTTTCCACAGACCACCAGACCACCTCCAGTTCCTGGATTTCAAAATGGTTGAATATCTAGGTTTCTTAGGTCCCTATCTTCACAGATTTGACCTCATATATCAATTCACTTTGAACCTAGGGGTCTGATCGTGTTCAGATCCACCCAAAAACAACAATCCATGGTCATAGGGGTCTAACGATGATGAACGTGATTAAAGTAGGCATAAAATCACAAGAATTCCTAAGAAATATCCCTCGGCCTTTGTTCATGTTGGCCTCGATTCATTCATGTTAGAAGTATGAACAAAGAGAAACAATTACATCTAATTTAATCATACCAATGACGCGCGTATCAATTATTTTTCATTAAATTGATCCACATTAATCCTAGATTAAGAACAGGATGGAAAATCATAAAACAAATGTCCTACCTCAAGTTTAGATCAATCATTTATGGAGAATGGTTTCATTATCTTTGTTGATGAGATCCTCCAACTACATTGGCGTGATGATCCACAATCCACTCGATCTTTCATCTCTATTTTCCAAGAGGGTTCCTCGCCATGCCTCAAGGGAATTATAGGGTTATTTTGATAACCCTAAATATCATGAAAAAGATTATTTTAAGAAAAACATATCCTCATCGAATAAAACTATTTTTATTAAAATATTTTTATTCTTATTACGTTTAAAAACTACTTTTCACATTTAATCTGCGTTGTCCACTGTTAGGCCTCGCCTAAGGTAAACTTACTGCTCTGAATACAATGGTGTCCTTGGATTTATGATCTAGGCACATGTTTAGATGTTATTAAACTATTTTAGGAAACTTTCTTGTGCATGGTATTTAAAGTTTAATATTTTTCTAACATTTATTCCAGGCACATCGGGCCTCGAAATTGCACGTTGTCTCAACTCCTAGTCTCAAAATAATTCCATATAATATTTAAAATAATACATGAAAAAATTCAGAATATTACAAGTTCTTAAGAAATCACCTAGATAAGAGATAATGGGGTGTACAAAGGTCAAATGGAATAAAATATAACTAGGTTTCTAAGTAAGAGAACATTAGTGGAAAGTAGAGATATGTACTTGGAGGAAAAGCGTAAATATATATAGGGTGTGATTGAGGCCATCAATCACAAAAAAATTGAATGATCAATGGAAAATTGAGGGCCTCAAATCCATAAATCTATAATGATTTATAAGACCATCGATTCAACAAAAATCAAGGTATTAGGACAAAAAAAATTAAGATCATTTTCCTCAAGTTGAGAAATTACTTTACTGTTAAGAATATAAGGAAATTTTCTTACATGATGAGTTTTAATTTCATATGAACAATTCCATATTTTGGTTGTTCTTTGATCAAATTATAATTCATCCCTTACTTTAGTAAATGGGTATCTAAAAATTATCTTTGATCCCTAAAGAACTAAAATAAACATTTAATGGATCGTAAGGCCCATAAAAGACAGAAAAGTCTTTACATTTGTCTCAAACTATTCTCCAAAGACAATTTGGTTAAGACATTAATCTCTAAACCTAGAAAAGTTACACTAATATTTCATCATTTATATTTATTCATCAAATTTTTTAACTAAAAAATGATGTATTAACCAGAAAATTGTGTGGGTTAGTGGTTGTCATGAAACCCTTATCATCCTTTGGTCATGGATTCAAGACCCAAGGCCTTATCAGACTTGATTGGTTGCACTTGACATATAGGTTGTCCTTTTCTAAAACCATATTGATATAATTTCCAAAATAAATTTAATGAACATACTTGAAATAAGGTTACTCACTAAATAACCATTTAACTAAGGTTTTCAATATAACCTCAATACATAAATACTTCATCCATTTATTTCCACATTTGTCCTTAGTCTAGAGTTTAACCTTTAGAAGAGGGAATTTCCTAAAACCAAAAACCATAGTGTGAGCATCAACTATCATATTTGAAAAACCATATAATCATTTTTAGGATATATAAATCTTAGAACATTATTTTCAATCTAAGACACCTCAGGTTTAACCAAGGTCATTAATTTTCAATAACTATTCAAATCATTCATAATGGTTTATAAAAAAAATATGAATTATCCTAAGCATGTCCCCCTGGAGTGCCAACCCAGGTGCACAGTAAGGCCCGTTGTCATGTATCAGGTTAAGCTAATTCAGAACTGATGCCACTTATTGGAGTTGTTACTCCTAGGTACCTATGTGCCAAAACCACATCCACTTTTACTATCCAGACAGGGATGTATTGCTATGAAAAATACATAATCTCTTGCTTACCAAAATTTTATAATGTTCTTATATACTTATCCTTAAAATATACCTTAGGCTTATGTTCTTTAATCTATGTTTTCTTAAGTCTAGTTCCTAAGGTTACTACTAAACTTGGTTTGATACCAACTATAGAAACCTAACCCCAGAAATCTCAAAGCCAATGTATATTATCAATTACATTGGCATAAGATACAAGTAAATAGCATCCTAAAGGACCAAACAATTTAGTAGTATTGGTAAACCAGATACATGCATGAGTATTTTTTTAAAAATGAATACACTAATTATGAAATAATAAAAGTTTTTCCTTCAAGGATAATAACTTTATTCCATATAGTGTATCCTTTCATATCTTTCTTAGTACACTTCTTGGAATCCTGGGGAAAGGAAACAAAATAATAGTGAGCTAAAATGATCAGTAAGGGTAAATTATAGTGGAAGTAATAATGAATCAATGAGAATGATCAAGAGGAAAAGTAAATAATTGGATACACATGCCATGATATTAATAAACTGATAAGGAAGTGTATAATAAATATGGAAAGGTAAATAAATGGAAACACATGCCATTAAAATAAGTAGATAAGGAAAAAAATATAGCAAGGTAATAAACTGAAAGAAATGTCATTTAATCAATGAACTGAGCATGAAATGAATCTATAGATATATTGACGTAAAATCTCATGGATAAATAATAACTAAAGAAAATGAAGGCAATTCATAATTATTGTACGTCGTGTATCTAGAACATGAACCATTATACCATCAAGATCTATCCTCAGGTGTCATGACCCCCTGCCCACAATGTGTACCACTCCTGGGCCAGCAATGGGAGAAGAGAGATAGTGAATCCTAAGTCCTACCTCCAATAGGCTTCACGTTGGTACTAGCACTGAGGGTATATGTGAGTAACTGACTTTTCATAGAGATGCTTAGGAGTGCGGCTTGAGGATGAGTTGTTATAAGGTGGGGAGATTGTAAAATCCCATATTTTTTCATGTATGAATCTTTTTAAAAGTTTTGTCAAGATGGGTTGTTTTGAATTTAATTCATGGATTAAATTAATTCAAAACCTTGAAGATTTACACCCCCTGTAAGTGGTTTTCACCATGTGTCAACATGTCACAAAAGTAGATTACACCCCTTGTAATTGTATTTCACCACGTGTAAGATTTCATCACATGTAATTAGATTTCACCATGTGTAATATTTCACCATGTGTAATTGTATTTCACCACATGTAATATTTTATTAATTATTTTTTAATATTTTTATGGGATTTCCTCAATAAAAAGAGGAAATTGGTTATAAATCATTACACTACGTGAAATAAGGATTCATTTCATGTAATTATCACACCCAGCTTTTTAAAAACACATCTCTAACACCATATAAACCTTCGAACATTCCTCTCCTCTATTCCAGGGCCATGGAACCCTCTATTATTTGCTGTATAATCCCCACACACCTTCGTTATGGACCAAAGCTCCTACGAAGAGCCTCCTCCTTGGATTATAACTCCTCGGTGCATCTCCATCTTGGACCAAAACTCCTCTGCACACCACCATCTTCGATCAAATACCCTTTGCACACCTATTGGGTATGGGTGTTCTTCTTATTTAAGATCTATCTCTCTTTTTCTCCTCTTCCTGGATAAAGGAAAGATGTTTATCCATTGTCAGATCTAGAAATAGATTTTTTAAATTTAGATCTAGGATCATTGGATCTAGATCTAATGTTAAGAGATCTTGTTTCATTTAATCATGGATTTGGTTTTTGATCTAGACTGTGTTTTTCATCACGTTCTTGATAGATCTGCTTCAAATTAGGGATATCTGCTGGCAAGCGTTTGCCACCATTCTTGAGGTAGGTGGTCAAAAATTCAAATCTCATAGTTGTGATTTTTAAGTGCGTATATTCAAGTTATAGAATTTCTAGCACATTTTAGTAATTTAATTTTCCAAATAAAATTAATTAATTTAGTGAATTAATAAATTATGGAATTTTGAAATTTTGATATTTAGGGATCATTGAAAAAATAATTAACTAGATGATTAATTATGAGATTTTGGGATTTGTGAATTTGATAATTAATTATGGGAATTAATTACGGAGTTATTAAGATTATTGAATCTGATTAATTAATTATAGAATTAATTAATGAGAATGGTTGGGATTATTAAATTGTGATTTTGGATAAATAATTTTTGAAATAATTATACCGTGATAGAGATTGTTGAGATTGAATAATTAATTGGTGAATTAATTATTATTGTATTGAAGTTGTTGAATAGGGATAATTAATTGTAAAATTAATTATTAGATTTGTTATGATTATTAAATTGATTGGTATAGAACAATTAATTGGGGTGATTGATTTAATGGAGATATAGTCATTAATTAATGATTTAATTAGGGTTATTTAATTAATTGACATGGAACAATTATGTGATGAATTAATTAGGGTTATTGAATTGTTTAAGTTAGGAATAATTAATTGTTGAGTTACTTAATGAGAGTGGTGTGGTTATTTAATGGTTGAATTAAATAATGGGATTGAGTTAGATTAATTAACTATGGAAATTGATTAATAGAATTGACATGGACAATTAATTGGTGAATTAATTGAAGGGTTTGAATTAGATTAATTAATTATGGAATTAACTAATAGAGATGAATTGGATTAATTAATTGGGAAATTAATTAATGGATGTAATGTTATGATTTCTGAATTGGATTAATTAATTGAAAAATTAATTAATGGGGTTTTTTATAGTGAAATTTAAGGAATTAGATTGATTAATTGGTAAATTAATTAATGTGAATTATTGGGATATTTAATTGATAAGATTGAATAATTATTTGTTGAATTAATTATGGGACAATGAGATTTGTAAGTCGGATAATTAATTGTTGAATTAATTATTGGATATTAATATATATGATTCAAGATAATTAATTGTAGAATTAATTATGATTTATTGAGATTGTGAATGAGATAATTAATTGTTGAATTTATTAACAGGAGAGATGTGATTAATTAATTGGTGAATTGATTAATTGGAAAGGTATGGTTAAATAATTGTTGAATTAATTAACAGGAATGGATATTATTAATTAATTGTTTAATTAATTAATGGAATTGGATTAATTAATTTATAAATTAGTTAATGATTGATAAATGGGGTGTTAGACAAGATTATTTGGGCCCATGATAATGATATAAATGCATAGTTGAATTGAGTAATTAAAAATAGAATTAATTATAGGATTTGGGTTATACAATTTGAGATAATTAATTGGGGAATTAATTATGGGATATTTATGTCATTAAATTAATAATTAATTGGTGAATTAATTGTGAGACATTGAATTAGTGTGTTTTAATAATTAATTGGTGAATTAATTATTAGATTTTGATTTTGCGAAAATATTAATTAATTGTCGAATTAATTAATAGACTTGTATTAATTAATTTATGAATTAATTAATGAAATTCATGATGGTTAGTTGTGATATAAAGATCAATGTGTGTAATATTAGTGAAGTGATAATGTGAAAACATGTGATAATAAGATACAAGTGAAGTTTTGATTAAAAGTGATATACATGCATAATTGAGAGTTTGGGTGCTAGATATGATGATCTAGGATAATGATGATATACATACATAGTTGTTGAATGAGGTCTATACATGAAGATCTATGCCAGTGATAGATGTATTGGGGTATTGAATTAATAGGGTGCTAGACATGATGATCTACACTAGTGATAGGTGCGCACAAATGAGAATTGGGTGTTAGACATGATGATTTACACCAATGGTATGTATGAATGTTGAGATTAGGGGTGTTAGAAATGATGATCTACACCAATGGTATTTATGTATATTGAGAATTGGGAGGCTAGACATGATGTTCTATGCCAAAGAGTACTCTAAGTTATGACCTCACATGAGAATACTTCGATCTCCAGCATGAGTCGAATCAGGTACTGAGATATGATATCACCTTTGAATAATTTGAGATCTAGCATGAGTCAAAAATAGTATTAAGATTTCATATTACCTAGGGAACACTTTGGGCTCTGGCATGATCTGAAGCTGGTATTGAGTTACGAGTATCCTCGAGAACCCTGGAGTTAATGTAGTTAAATAAAGAATAAATGATAATGTAATAACTATTTATTTATACATTGTACTTATTTATTTATACAACTGAATACACTATATGATTGGATTTGTGTTATACACCATTGGTGGTGGCCTACTGAGTTGTATTCACACCCTAGTCAAGCTTCTTGATTGGTACCCAAATAGAATTTGTTTTTTTATAGGTTAAGGGAAAATGCCCTATGTTAGATAGCTGATTTGATATGGAGCATGGATGAGGGAGCCAGACATGGTTCGAGACCTGCTTGGGAGTTTCAGTGTCTTTACTTTTGGGTTTTTCATATTAACACTTGGAATGTACTTTGGAATAGCATGTTTTCCTTTTCAGTTGGGTGCTCTATTTTCTTGTTTTGGTTATCTTGTGACATTGGTAATTTTTATGATTATATATGCTTTCCTCTATTGTCTATTTATTTCTTCTAGTGTTTTACTTTGATAAAAGAGGTTATAGTCTCCCCATGAATGACTTACCAGTCCCTCACTGCTAGTCGGCAGCCTCTAGCATGTGGGGAGGTGTTCCTGAGGTAATGTGATGGTCCGTCTTGGGGCACCAGTGTGGGTCACTCAGGCTAAGACATTACAGTATAGTAAACACAGAGATGGGAGGCATTACCCTCTAAGAGAACACATGAGAAAAAGATAGATAATATAAACCAACCAACTCTTTCTCATAGTAAAATATAGGAGAAAATACAAAGTTCACATGTGTAATGACATCTAAGAACTACTATAACTGAAAGGGAAACTGTAAGTACCAAAAGAAAGTAAAGACGTCAGGGCCATGAAATCCAAATAGCTCCTATTAAACCCCAAGCTAATAGTAACCAGCCTAATCTCCAACCTGATCCAACTGACTTGAAAAATAGTTTATATATACATAGGGTGAGTATAATAGTATATGCATTAGGATCCTCCCTAACGCCTCTCATATAAAGGGTAAAGAAAGCAGGCTAAAACACAGTGAACAATAAGTGAAACTAACTCTTCACCTAAATAGGTATACTAAGTTCCCAACCTCACCATGGATACTCTCACAAAGTATCGCATACAAGAGTATATAATATAATAAATAATATCAAGGGTACCTCACTACCACTTCCCCACAAGTTTTTCACTTTGCCCCAACGTCGTACGTCCTGAGCATCTCTCTCCAAAAAGGCTAGCCTGCAAACACCTGGGAAAGCACCACAACATGCACCTCGTGCAATACACCACCACATCCATATAACCAAAAGTAACCGGGTAGTTTTTGGGATCCACCACATCATACATAACGTGTATCGTACATTGGGTATTATACCTCAAGCCATCAAATCCCATACACTGAGTAAGGATCCTCAAGCCATCACAGCCTATAAATGTTATACCTATAGTAGTACTTAGGAAAATATATCAAGAATACATGTGTGTGAAATAACTGCAAGCCATTTCATCCCTCTAAATACATATATGGGGAAATATAACCATCATGAAAACCAACACAAGTAACTACTACGAGAAGAGAGTGGATCCAAAGGGAGTAGTTAGACATCCATCCTCCCACCGGGATGTTAGGGAAAACACCCCCCCCCCAGGGCTAAGAATCCCCAAGGTATTATTATCCCTAACCGAAAGGGTGGAGTGGCGTATAGAAACACAAAAAATTATATTATATAATATAGATCACAACCACAATATGGGAATAATCTAGTCTTAGACTCAACTATAGCTAACATCTCTCAGACTCCTGATTGCCACTATTAATACCAGATATCCTATAAGAACACAACCATTAATAGAGCTATATTAAGTTATTTTATTTCTTTTCATCAATTTCACTTTAAATTAATTAATTCAATAACCATGAATTAACCATTAATATTTTCCAAATTACATTACATTAGAATTAAAACAAAGTTTCATTCCATCTAGGCATAAGAAAACTGAGTCCACAGATTCTCATAATTATAAACTCAGCATTGCATCCCATCAATATCCAACCCCATGGGTTAAAAATTTATTCATTTATTGACATCATTACTTTACATATTACTAGGTACTCTAGTAAAACATCATAAGATACTAAACAATGAAATAAACCAAGCACATCCATCTGCCTCAAACAATGGAGAAAGGAAATAATACAAACAAGAAACCTAGTCATCAACCAAAAAATAGATTCGAACAAGTATCAATATTTCATATCAATAGGTAAGCCCAACTTTAACCTATTATTTAATATCCATTTTCCTCCCTGACACCCACTTGAATATATCGATGCATCCCGCCAATCCATGCGTCAACTGCTACCACAATAATCGGTCCTCCCCAACCCTCATACCACAACAACCCTCTAGGATCCTCCATCCCAGGCTCAAATCACATCTGGGCCTCCCTTCCCCACATACCACAACATCCCTCCAGGCTCAGCCATCCCAGGATCACATCACATCACAAGAAGCAGGAAACAAACATAGAAACCAGGATCTTGGCCCAAAAATAATTCATTCATCCTTCACACACAATGAGCTATCATGGATCCAAAGCACAAGGCCCTGGGTCTTTAAAAGAAAACAGGAAACTCAGACCCTTAAAAGGAATTATCTTTTATCACACAACCTATTCTTATTACATATTGAATTAATTGATTCATTATCATGGTTTCCAATTATGGGAGACCTAAGCAACAAGCTGTTACATATATCAAAAATTAATTAAACAGTCAATTTAACATGACTTTAATTGTTTTATCAACAAGCATCAACATGCTTAGGTTTCATTAACAAATTTAATTAAACAATCCTATCTGCATCAATTTTATTATCATCAAATTGAAACAACAAAAACAACTAAATTAATTAAACATGCCTTTTTAATCTTTTATCCAATTAATTATTAATTAATTCTTGCTTTAAGTTCTTTACCAATTTCCATCAAGAAAAAACATGCTAAACCAAGAAAGGCATAGATATCACTCTATCTAGAAAATAAAGAGGAAAATTGTTATCACGATACAAAGAAAAAACATCGTTATGTGATCGATACCAATTCTTTAATCTGATTAAAATAATTATTAGGTCAATTTAATTACAATCCAAGGGGATAAATCATGCCAGATCTATGATTTCATGTAAATAAATAGAGAAGAAATGAATCCCCTACCTCAAAAGGGTGTCAACATTATTCACATGAGAATGGGCCAATGCTATAGATCCTGATCACCTCTCCTGCAAGAACTTCATCCACCCGAGTACATTGTGCCACAACCATGCCAATAAGAAACCAACAAAGCTCTATTAGAAATATGGAGATCAAGAACCATCACATGGAAAAGAGGAACAAGATGAAACAAATAAAAGAAACTGCAAGAATAGAAGTAGAACATACCTTGGATAAAGGAAGGATTGATATAGATTGAAGGAGGGAATCTAGAGATCAATCCCTGATAAAGGATTCCCAAAAATATCAAATAGGGGGATTTCGGGTCACCTGTAATAAGAGGGAGATCCCCTATAGCCATAGTGTTATGAATAACCCAAGTGGCTAAAAACACTTAAAACAACACTACAATGGGGAATTACACGATGTGTAATTACCTTTCACATTGTGTAATCTGTAGGGTTAGGTTTGTGATGAAAATGTGTTGGATTTCTATTTTATTTTATTTTAAACCCTGATTTATTACATGTTGTGAAATCTCCCTGCTTCTAGATTTTAGCAACCAAACTACTCCAAACTTCCTCTGAGCCTCCTCCAAGAACCTCGGTCTTCAAAAACACGCAAAGAGTTGATCCACACAGATCTAATCCCTTACATTAGATACCTCTCAAAACATTCTCATCCTCGAGAATCCAAAACCAGCCGAGAGAGGAAACATAAAGGGGCCATCCAAACAACCACCTCGCAAGATACCTCTCAATGCTCTCATCATCGCAAGAGCTCAACCACCTCACCCAAGCACAAGGGGATCAATATAGTGAGTAGATGAACTACTTTTTGAGTATTCGCCACCTATAGAATGATAATAGACCCATCTAACCTCAGTAAGATATACACTGAAAGAATGTGACATACCTCATGCATCTTATCCTCTAGTGGAAAGAGAGTAAGGTACAACAAGTAAGAAGAGAGATAGATATCTCATAAACTAGAAAAAGGTCTACAACCACAAAAAGAATAAAATTACAATAGAGAGATAAACATCAAATAGATCAGGTTGCTGAGCACATATTTGTGACTCATGTTCCTAGGTACTCTCCTCCACACCACTGTACTGCCATAATACATGAACCAAGGGGATAGCATGTACACGCAACACCTTCTCCTAACATTCATGGATCTCTATAGGTTGCTCCTAGAAGGTTACGTCATCTTTAATATTGATATCTCCTAAATCGATGACATGAGAGTCTCCATTAAGATAACAACGGAGCTACGATACATGAAAAATATCATGTATCTGTCTCATCTGTGGGGGGAATCTCCATCTTATAAGCCACATATCCAACATGATCCAACTCCTTGAAAGGCCCAAAAAACTGGGGAGGAAGATTACTCCCATGAACAAACCTTCACTGCCCATGATGAAGAGTCACCTTTAGGAGCACATTATCCCCAACTTTGAACTCAAAAGCTCTCCTATGATTAATGTATGATTTATAATGATCTTGTGCTGCTTTCATCCTCTCACGGATCACCTGAACCATCTTTGTTGTATTATACACCAGTTCTGACCCAAGAATTGATGACTCTTTTACCCTAGTACAACACAATAGAGAATGACAAGGTTGACCATACAAGTCTTCAAAAGGCGCTATACTGATTTTGGAGTGAAAAAAATGTTGTAAGTGAACTCTACCAAGGGAAGGCACCTCATCCATGAACCTCCAAAATTCATTACATAAGAGCGCAACATCTCTTCAAGAGTCTGGATGTCCCACTCTATCTGTCCATATTTATATGGATAAAAAGTAGTTCTAAGGAATAACTGAGTACCAAAATCATGTTGGAGACCTCTCCACACCCTAGAGGTAAAATGAGGATCTCGATCAAAAATGATCATCCTCAGGACCCCGTGGAGTCTCACCACTTCATCTAGATATTTCCTCGATAAAACCTTTACTAAGATTGACTCCTTGATCACTACAAATTGAACCAGTTTCGTTAAATGATCCACTACCACCCATATAGTATCATAGCCTCCCTAATATTGAGGTAAACTAGTAACAAAGTCCATTTATATGTCCTCCCACTTCCACTGAGGAACATATAAGGGTTAGAGAAAACCACTAGGAATGTGGTGCTCAGTATTCACCTTCTAGTATACCAAACATCGAGACACAAACTCTACAATTGCACACTTCAACCCAGGCTACCAAAACTAACCCCTCAAAGCTTAGTACAACTTTTTCATGCCCGAATTTACTGACAAAGGAGAATAATGGAACTCTCTGGGAACTATCTCACACATCACCAAAGGAACGAAAAGCCTCCCTTGAAACAACACTCAGTATTTTTCATCATTAGACTAACCATTAGGGGCCTCACCACAAACAAATTGATCTCTCTAGACCTCCACCTCAAGATCCCCCAACTAGGATTCCTCCACCTGCTTCACTAGATATGAAAGCATCATCATCTAAAAAAGACTACCTCTTACCCTAACTTCTCCCATATCTAGATACAAGGATGAAAGTTATTCCATCACTCTTTAAGAATCACCTCATTCCCATATTTCATCACTGCGCAACTTCATTCTTAGCGCATCAGCCATGAAATTTCCCTTTCTAGGTGTATATGAAATCTTGAATTCTTAATCCTATAAGAACTCCATCCACTGACGTTGGTGCAAGTTCAATTCAAATTAGGAGAAAACATACCTAAGGCTCTTATGATCGGTGAAGACCACAAAACACTCACCTATAAGGTAATGTCTTCACAACTTCAGGGTAAAAACCACTACCACAAACTCGAGATCATGGGTGTCATAGTTACACACATGGGGATGTAACTACCAAGAACCATAAGAAACGACTTATCTATACTGCATCAGAACACAACCCAACCCAAGATGTAAAGTATCACAGAAAAAATCAAACTATACTCCTGCTATAAGACAATGAACTGGATCACTAACCAACTATTACTTCAGATACTCAAAAGATATCTGAAACTAATTATTCTATAAGAACACCTAATCTTTTCTAGTCAATCCAATTAGAGTAGTCCCAACTCGAGATAAATTGTCTATGAACCTCCTGTAATAGCCTGTAAGACCAAGGAAACTTCATACCTCTACCACTATCTTAGGGGCTTCCCAAGACACAACAACTTCTATCTTCGACAGATACACAGCTACTACCTACTGGGATACAACATGCCTTAAGAAATGGACTTCTCAAGCACAACAATAACACTTAGACAACTTCCAAAACAACTTTTGGCAAAGAACTACCAAAATTAAATGCAGATTCTCTGCATGTTCCTCCTCAAACATGGAGTACACAAGGATGTCATCGATGAAAACCACCATGAACTTATCTAGTAACTCATGGAACATAGGGTTAATTAACCCCATGAACACAACTAGAGAATTAAACACATCGAACATCATCACAACAAACTCATAATGCCCATGACAACAATGGAAAGTAGTCTTAGGGATATTCTCATCCTTCAAGTGAATCTGATGATATCTTGACCACAAATTGATCTTATAGAACCAACTTTCATCCTTCATTTGATCGAATAAATCATCAATTCATGGAAGAGGGTAGTGGTTCTTCACTGTCACTTGATTCAAGTGACGATAATCGATACACAACCTCAAACTATCGTTATCATTATTCATGAACAATACCAGTGCACTCTATAGTGACACACTCCATAGAACAAAACCACACTACAATAGACCATCAAGATATATACGTAGCTCTCAAAACTCATAAGGCACCATCCTATATGGATACATCGAGATAGGAGACACGCCTAGCTATAGTTTGATCCTGAAATCGATCTCTTGTTGATGGGGTAATGCTATAACCTCCTATAAAAATACATCAAGGTACTATTCTACAAACCTAGGAAAAATAATTGGTGAACCTCTGATGAATTTAACATTAGCTCAGCCATCAAGGATAATAAGAATAGAACACACCTCTAACCTATCTTAGGGTCTTTCTCACCAACAAAAAATGTTGGATCTTCATTAGCATCGAAGAACACAACCTACCTCTTGAAGAAATCCATGATATTATACACCTAATACAACCTATCCATGTTTAGGATGATGTCATATGGTTGTATCTATAAACATAAAAAATCTCCCCAATAGCGGTGATGCCCCAACAGTAGCTCGTAGTTTCTACATACATAAAACAAGTCCACTCGACCTCCAACTGGCGTAGTTAATGCCAAGGGCACTGGTAGCCTCTCTACCTCAATTCCCAAAGCATAGAAAGGGGTAGATGATATGAAGGAGTGTGTTTCTCCTAGATAACACAAGGCATGAACCCAAGTAGAAAACAAGAAAAGGGTACCTCGAATGATGTTTGGCTCACCTAGCACTGGCAACGCTAAATCATGAAGCTAACCATGACCTACTTCATAGCCTCTTTGGCCCTACTGAAGACCGCCTCTATGGTCACGCTCTACTCTTTGAGGATGGGGATAATCCCAGGGCTATCCTATGTCTACCCCATATACTCTCTACTGATCCCAAATTAGAGAAACCTATAGCTATTACCTCAGCTGGAACTATCACAACGGAGGAACCTAAAGTGGAAACATTGGTGCACACTGACTACTCAGAAAGGTCGGGCACTCTCACTACTGATGATCTCTACCTCCATAAAAAAACATGCATCTAATCACTTGACATAGTCCTGAGAGCCACTTCCCCTAGAAAAACAAGACATTGAGGGTTGGGACCTACCCCCGGCTGATCGGAAGCTCTTCTTTCCTGAAAAATGGGAACCTCAAACAACAGTTATGCTTCATGATGAATCATGGTGACTCCCCTCTCATTATTATTTAGTTCTATCTAACATACTCTTGATAACCTATTCTCTTTTCAACACCTCGAGATATGTCTTTAGGATAAATGGGGTGACCTGGTGCTAGATCTATGGATGCAAATCCTCCTCGAAGTGTCCTAATTTGGCCTCCTCATCTAGAAATAGGTCCGAAGTATATCATGGAAGGTTCCAGAAATAGATCTCGAACTCTCACACACTGAAGCTCCCCTACTGAAGGGTAAGAAAATCCTAATGACTGGTCAACTTCACGGTCGAAGAAAGAAACTCGTCTCTAAACTAGTCTCGAAACTCTTCCCATGAGATTGTTGACTCCTCGTGACCCTAGAGGAACAAGAACCTCCATAACCATGTTGCACCACATAGAATCATCACAGCCAATGATACCCAGTGCTTCTTATGAGCACAGATCAAACTAAAGGCTATCTCAACTTCCTCCAAACAGTCTTCATGACTACATCTGAAACGGATCCCTCATACCTGTGCAGACTCTGGCACTAAAACTCTCAGAGTGTCCTCCTCCAAGTGTCATTGTTGTCAGCCTATAATCTACGACAATCTGCTGGCGCAACTTACTGAACATCTTCTACATGAACCTGATGAGGACGTCAGCCCGGAGCCATGTCTACAAAAGAACAAACAACTAAATATCTTAACCAATAATGTGGAATACTTTAACATTAATTAAATTATTTATTTTATTATTTTTAGATTAAACTATCCCAAGGTCTACCCATTCAAACACAGGTGAAAAGAATAATGATGCATGATCTTTCCTAGGTCTCTACCCTGCAACCAGCATCACCTCGTTTAGTAGCCATTGTAAGATTAAATTCTCATGCATCATATCGTAGGGTGCCCTAAATACCTATTTATAATATGGTTTCCTATGTTTATGATGCCTTCTAAACTTGGATGATATTATTTCCCTACCATCCCACGCAACCTCATCTACGCTTAACTCCAACATCCATCCTATCCCTCAACCAGAGCTCTGATACCACTCTATAGTGATCCCCTCCCCACAAAGTGTGCCCATATTGGGCAGGAAATGGGAGAAGAGAGTTAGTGACACCCAAGTCCCCCCTCCAGTAGGCCCTGGGTTGGAAACTAGCACCAAGGGTATAGTAAACACACAGACGGGAGGCATTACCCTCTAAGAGAACACATGCGAAACAGAGAGATAAGACAAACCAACCAACTCTTGATCATGCCTAACAATATAAGAGAAAATACAAAGTTCACATATGTAATGACATGAAATAATTAATAAAAATGAAAGGGAAATTGTAAGTACCAAAACAAAGTAAATACAAAAGTGACCACGAATCCCAAATAGCTCATGCTAAACCACAAGCTAGTAGTAACCAGCTTGATCTCTGACCTACTCCAACTGACCTTAAAACAGTTTATATATATGTAGGGTGGGTATAATAGTATACTCATTAGGATCCTCCCCAAAGCCTCTCGTTCAAAGGGTAAATAAAGAATACTAAATCATAGTGAATAATAAGTGAAACTAACTTTTAACCTAAAAAAGTATACCAAGTTCCCAACCTCACCATGGATACTCTCACCAAGTATCATATATAAGAGTATATAATATAATAAATAATATCAAGGGTACCTCACTACCACTTCCCCATGGGTTTTCTGATCTTCCCCAACATCACACGTCCTAAGCATCTCTCTCCAAAAAGGCTAGCCATAATACAAATGGGAGAAGCACCACAACATGCACCTCATGCAACACACCACTATGTCCATGTAACCAAAAGTAACTAGGTAGTTTCTGGGATCCACCACAACTCGCATAACATGTATCATACATTGAGTATTATACCTCAATCTATCACAACCCATACACTGAGTAAGGATCCTCAATCCATCACAGCCTATACATGTTATACCTATAGTAGTCCTTATGAAACTATATCCAAAATACATGTGTGTGAAATAACCATAAGCCATTACATTCCTTTACATACATATATTGGGAAATCTACCTATTGTGCAAACCAACACTAGTAACTACCAAGAGAAGAGAGTGGGGATATAGGGGGTAGTCAGCCATCCATCCTCCCACTGGGATGTTGGGGAACCCCCCCTCCCCCCCCCCAGGGCTCAGAATCCTCAGGGAGACAGTCTCCCTAACTGACAGGGTGGATTGGCATATAGAAACACAAAAATTAAATGATATAATATAGCACAAAACCACACTATCAACATAACCTAGTCTCATAATCAACTACAATTAACATCTCTTGGACTCCTGACTGCCACTGATAAGACCAAATATCCTATAAGAACACAACCATTTAATGATATACATTAAGTTATTTTATTTCTTTTCATCAGTTTCACTTTATGTTAATTAATTCATTAACCATTAATTAACTATTAACATTTTTTACATTAAATTACATTAGAATCACAACAAAGTTTCATGCCCTCCAGGCATAAGAAAACTAAGTCTACAACTTCTTATAATTATAACCTTAGAATTCCATCCTAGCAAGATCCAAACCCATGGGTTAAACATTTATTCATTTACTAACATAATTAATTTCCATATTACTAGGTACTCTAGGAAAACATCCTAAGTTGCTAAACAAGGAAAGAAACCAAGCACATCCATCTACCTCAAGTAGTGGGGAAAGAAAAGAAAATAAACAAGAAACTTGGTCATCATCCAAACAATAAATTCAAACAAGTATCCATATTTCATATCAACAGGTAATCTCATATTCAATCCATTTTTTCATCTCTGGAGTCCTCCCCGACACCCACATGCATATACTGATGCATCTCTCCACTCCAAGTGTCAACTGCTACAACAAGAATTGGGCCTCCACTCCCCTCATACCATAACAGCCCTCCAAACTCAACCATCCTAGGCTCATGTCACATTCGGGCCTCCCTTCCCCACATACCACAACATCCCTCCAAGTTCAGTCATCCCAGGATCACATCACATCACAAGAAGTATGAAACAAACATAAAAACTAGGCTCTTGGCCCTAAAACAAGGCATTCATCCTTCACACACAACGATCTCTCACGTATCTAAATAACAAGTTAGTTGGACTTTATAAGAAAAAATGGAAACTCAGGACCTTCAAATTCATTATCTATTATCACACAACCAATTCTTATTTCATCTTGAATTAACCGATTCATTGTCACGGGTTCCAACTATGGGTAACCTAAGAAATAAGTTATCACAGTTTTCATAAATTAATTAAAAAATTAATTTACATGACTTTGATTCTTTTATCAACAAGCATCAACATTCTTCAGATTCATTAACCAATTTAATTAAACATGAATATCTGTATAAATTTGATTATCATCAAATTTAAACAAAAACTATTGGATTCATTAAACATGCCTTTTTAATCTTTTAGCCAATTAATTATTAATTAATTCTGGTTTTACGTTATTTACCAATTTCCATAAAGAACAACATGATAAACCAATCAAGGCATAGATATCACGCTATATAGAAAATCAAGAGGAAAATTGTTATCACAATTCAAGGCAGCAACATCATTATGCAATTGATACCAATTCTATAATCCGGTTCAAATAATTATTATCTCAATTTAATTATGATCCAAGGGGATAAATCATGTCATCTTTACTATTTCACATAAATAAATAGAGAAGAAATGAATTCCCTACCTCAAAAGGGTTTCAACATTCTTCACATAATAATGGACCAATTTTGTGGATCCTGATCATCTCTCCCACAAGAACTGCATCCACCCAAGGACATTTCACCACAACTGCACCAATAAGAAACCAATAAAGATCCATTAGAAACATGGAGATCAAGCACCATAAAATGTAAAATATTAATGGGAGTAAACATATCAAAGAAACTACAAGAACGAAAGTAAATCATACTTTGGATCAAATAAGGATTGTTACAGATCGAATAATGGAAGCTAGAGATAAATCCTCAATGAAGGAATCCCAAAACATCAAAGAGAAGGATACCAATCACCTGGAATGAGAGGTAGATATCCTATAGCCATAGGCTTATGAATATCCCAAGTGGCTAAAAATGATTAAAATAGTATTGTAGAGGTGAATTACATTATGTGTAATCTCCTTTCACATCATGTAATCATTGGGGTTTGGTTTCCACCAAAAAACGGTTCACCTTGCAATTTTATTTTATTTTAAACCTCAATTTATTACACATCATGAAACCTACATTCACATAGTGTAAATCCCTTACACGTCGTGAAATCTCCCTACTTCCAAATTCTAGAAACTGAACTACTCCAGACTTCCTATGATTCTCCTCCAAGTACCTCAGTCTTTAGAAACATGCAAAGGGTATATCCATGCGGATCTGAGCCTTTACATCAAGATAGTTTAATTATATGGGTATAAATCCATCTATTCTTCATGCAAAAAACTCAAAGGGTTTGTCACCAACTAATTTCATTTCATGAGACTATAGATGCATTGAGAGGCTATATAAATTCTGGGCCCCAATCATCACTTCATGTCCAAATCATTCCTTGCATATTAAACAATCTATTTAATTCAAAAACAATGTGCCTTATCAAATATCCATATTAAATAAAGGATACAGATTTATCAATATTTCCAAAAAATAATCAAATAAATTTCAAAGTAAAATCTATATGAAAAATGGAATACAGTTCAGAAAATAATCATATCTATGAAAAATGATATGGATATTTAGGGGAAAATTCAATGTCAAATGATTATAGTAAATTAAATATTTCAAGGGGACTAAAAGGAATCAAGGAAATGAATGTCAATATTATCCTTGGATAAAAAAATCATAAACCATCTAGAGGAGTAAGGATGGTATCAATAAAAAATATCCTAAGTGGAGTAAAAATAAAGGGTTGTAATCATTAATGAATAGAGATACTATAAAAAGATCTTTTAAAAACATTCTTGAGGAAAATATCCTTTTGTTTTGAAAAACCTTTTGAAAAAAAATCTTTGAAAATCACTTTTGAAAACATTTTTCTTAAAAATTAAACTTTTATACATGAAAAGTCATATTCTAATAAATTTCAATAGGTAAATCTATACATGTTGTACATGGTAAAAGAATATTCCCTTTTCATGGTAAAAAGGTTAGAAAAATGCCTTATTCAGAAAGAGGCTAGAGTATTCCTTTGAAATAATTGGTAAAAAACAAAAAGGGTAAATATTTCTTTAATAAATCATTTTTAAAAGGTTAAAAACATTTTTTGAAAACCTTTTTAGAAAATAGGTTTTTTATAAGAGAACGGGTTCTCCAAATAAATAGATAAATCAAATTGAGTTTTCTTAAAAACACTTTTTAAAACATTTTGAGTACCAAAGAGTGTAAAAATGGTAATAATACTTAGAAAATGTCATGAATAACCAAAGGAGAGGAAAATTAATGGTTTTATTTAAAAAAAATTCACATAATTTCCTAGAATGGATATACCTTTTAAAGATCATTAAAATTATTCTTGAGGAAAATAATCTTTAAATATTCCAAAGTGTCTCATACCACTTTGAAACATTTTAAATTATAAGCCTCATGAAGGAATAACATTAAATTAAAGTTTTAAATACCATAAATATAAAATTATTAATGATATAATATATCAAAAGGGGAATTAGATACACCACACAAAAGAAGTAAGTGGTGAATGTGACATTTATCTCATAGATGTAAAAAGTGAGATGAAAATCTCTTACCTTAAGTCTGAATTGTCTCGTGTTTCATTATATTATTGAATAATAAACTTATGTTAATTATTTAATTACTTAATAAACTTTTTCATATTTATAATTACTTTTATTTCACTTACTACCATGTTGTATACAACTACTTAAACAATTAATTTTACGTTGGGTGTTTTGACCAAATTCAGTTTATGTGTCAAAAACAACTTTGGTAGGTCAACTATAGTCAAAGGGGTCATTATATAACATCTAAAAAATAATAATCAGGAAATAATTATAATATTTATACATAAATTATACTTTTAAAACCAATCATTAAATATGGTTAGGAAAAATGAACCAATGTTACAATCATGGAGACGGTAGGTCGTACGTACGTATGAGTAACATTCAAACTTTTCAATGATCGTTATGGAAAGAAAGTAAGTAACATTAATCTTTCCATAATTATAATTATATCATAAATACCATATTATTTATTCATATATACTTATATATATATAATTCTTGTGAATTAAAAGGATTCACATCGTGTCGAGGAGGCGGTAGTCCACACATCCATGAATGACATTATCACTTTTTTAGTGTGTGAAAGGGTAATAAAAAAATAATATTTATTATATTTATAGAAAGGTAATTACGTCATTACTATAATATTTATGTTTTTTATGTAACATATTTTTAATTAAAACCATCATTTATACATTCCAGGTATCATGCGATCGAATCACATCGATTTTAGGTGGCAGTAGTCCACACTTCCACAAATGATGTTATCATATTTACACAAAATGGAAAGTATAAAGTTATGTGTTATAAAAAAATTATAAAAGCATAAAGAAATAATAAATATAATATATATCATATATAAATATATTTTTTATCATAATTCCCACCATGAGATGTGGTAAAGGAAGAATGAACAATCAATATTTCGTGAGGTAGTAGTTCACGGTACACATAAATGGCGAGTTCGTTACCCATTAGATGGAAGTGTGTGTAAGTTTAGGTTTAACCCTTAACATAAAAACATATTAGTATATTTAGGATACTAGTTTTTTTATATAATCATAGAATAAGAAGAGTTGAGGTGGTGGATAATGGAAATAAAACTAAAGAGCTTGAGGAAAGATGTTACCTCTTCTTTAAGAAACTCCTTTTGGTTTTCATCAAAGGGGTTCCTTAGATAGATTTCTGAAAAAATTGATGATTATAGGATGAGGGGAGGTATTTTGAGGATATATTTTGGTATATCTTGGTTAATAAAAATTGGCTTAATAGGTGTGAGGAAGTTAGAGGGTGAATGCCTTTTTATAGTGGAGGAGGAGTAACACTCTTGTAAATTTTTGGAATGGGAATCCCACACATGTTTTCCCCATGTAAAGTGGATCCAATAATGGTAAATATTAGATAAAATGGAGTCTAGGGTCAAAATATGTCTATAAAATAGATTTTGGAGTAGTTTCTAGGTCATTTTTTCCCTTAAGTTTAAGGTTTAGTCCCTTGTTTTGCGAATTTTTCTCTTAATCATTATAATTAATTTTAATCACTTTCACTAATCCTTTTGGTCAAAAAATAAGTAAAAATTGTTATAAATTATAAAATATGATGATTCTATATATGTAATCTAATTTTCCAAATTCCATTCACAAAAGTGTCAGAAATTAATTTAAATTTAATTTTGTAGATGGGACGACAATGTGAGTTTTTTTAAAGTAAAAATGTTCAAAATTTTCTTATGTTTTTATATTAAATTTTAAAGTGAAATTAATTACAATGACCTAAATTGTATTAATTGATAAAAAATTACTCTAATTAAATTTTATAATGAGTTTAAAATATATTTTAACCTTATAAATAAATTCAATGAAAAGGTAATTTTGAATTAAAATTCAGTATTTTTCACTATTCATTAAAAAATAGAACTTCGTAGAAAAATACCAAAAATTCATCCTAAACAAATTTTTATGTTTCACTTTCATAGATTAAGTTTATTTGTACATATAAGATTTATAAAAGTTCCAAAAATTGGATTTAAAATAGGTTCTCCATTAAAAGGTGGTAAAAGTGCATTTATAAAAATATAGGTTTTTATACAAAATATTTGGTTTGTTCTTATCCTATGTTTATCGAATTGATTGGATAAATGTCAAAAATATTTGATAAAATAATATATATATATATATATATATATATTATTAATATCACTCACTAATTTTAATTAATTTAATTTATCAGGATAAAACAGCTTTACGAGCATAAAAAAAGTTTTCTATAAAAAATCCTTTTATATTCAATTGGTTTGTATATTCATTTATAATTATTTTGTAACCATTGAATTCATTTTAAATTTTTATAAACCACGTGTTTTCATAAGTTAGTTAATACTATTTATAACTACTAATTTCACAACTATGTTATATCTTATTATATTAAATAATAATATTTTAATAATATATTATTGTTCAGTAAAATTCAGTCTTGTATGTAACCCAAACTATTGAAGAAACTTTTTGTTGTCTGCGATGTATGCTAACTCAATGTCTCATGAATTTCAAGCTATAAAATATACTGAATTTGTTTAAAATAGTTAATATATTATAAATTCTCGGGATATTATATTCCCTTATGACCTTGGTGTTGTGTGTCATACACGCTATCGAATACAATGTTTCTACTTTAGATTTTCAGGAGATTACAAAAGGTATAATATGGAAAATTCTAAGAGAGGGTTGTTTCCAATGTCACATGTTATCAATCTCTCTAAGAAAATGTGTCCACAAACATAGGAGGGGATTTAAAGAATGAGTATAATTCATTATGCCTCTACAGTGAGAGCTATCATGTATGTCATGTTATGTACAAGATTTGATGTTGCCTTTGCTTTAAGCATGGTGAGAAGATATCAAGATAATCTAGGAGAGCTTCATTGGGAAGCTATAAAAACTATCCTAAATTACTTGACACATACAAATGATATGTTCCTGGTATATGGAGGAGATGAGTAACTAATAGTGAAAGTATACATTGATGCTAGTTTCCAGATAGATTTTGATGATTTGAAATCACAGTTAGGATATGTCTTTTGCCTAAATTGTGGTGTTGTGAGATGGAGAAGTTCAAAGGAACCTATGGTCACTGATTTCATATTAGAGTCCAAGTATATCATGGATTTCGATGCAGCTAAGGAGGAGGTTTGGATATGAAACTTTTTCTTAAACATTGGTGTTGTGTCTAATAGTGCAGAACTTGTTCCAATTTATTGTGATAATACTATAGAAATAGTTCATTCTAAGGAACTCATGTCATACCAGAGGATAAATCATATACTTAGGAAGTTTCATTACATAAGGTATTTTACTCAGAGAGGTGAAGTCACAATTAGTAGAGTATCCATAGAAAATAACATGGAAAACCCCCTAACTAAATTCATATCTCAATAGAAGCATGATGCTCATGTGAGAGCTAGTGGATTGTGACTTGTAAGCAGTTGTCTGTAGTAGAAGTGATGAAAGTGTTGGGACCAAGCTGGTGATCAAGGTGATGAAGGTTTTAAGTGTTGTCTTTTGTTGACAAGGTTTCAAGTGTTGTCTTTTGTTGTCAAAGTATGTTTTGAAGAAAGGAAATGACTTCACTTTGTTTTGTGGAAACAATTGTTTTGGGTTTGTTTTGAAAAAAATCAAACCCATGTTTATTGTGATGATGCTTTTTTGGTTTGTATTTCTTATAAATCATGAGTTTATTTTATAACTTTTTTTGTAATCTTGATGGAAGAAATGGGGAGTGAAAGAGATACTGCCAATTAGAAAAGAATTGTATTCAGATTTTTTTTCAAAACAATCAAAAAAAATTATATTCAGATGTGTCATATCCATATGGAAAAAAGAAAGAAGTGTTAATTATTGTTTTTCAAAACAATCAGAAAATAATCATATCCATATTTTATCAATTTCCTTTCAAAAGAATTGGATTCTAGTTGAAATTAAAAGATGTGGTACTGATGGAAAGTTGGTGTCATTGAAAGTAGTTCTGATCGAAGTGGTGCCAATGTAAGAGGTGATATAGATGGAAGATGAGATACCAATTGTTTTTTTTAAACAATCGTATTCAGGTATAAGAAAAGGAATGAGATGGTGTTGATTGAGAATGAATCATATCAGATTGTTTTGCATTGTATCTAAGCAGATCATCCATATCAGATTGTATTGTATCATATCTAGCAATTGTAACCAACAATCATAACCATCAATCATAATCAGCAATCATAATTAGAATGATCATATCCAGAAATGATCATATCTAGAATGATCATATTCAACATGATCGTATCCATCATGATCGTAACTAGAATAATCGTATCCAGAATGATCGTGTCTAGTATGATCGTAACCAGAATGATCGTATCCAGAATGATCGTAACCAATATTATCGTATCTAGGATGATCGTAACCAGAATGATCGTATCCAAGATTATCATAACCAGAATGATCGTAACCAAAATGATCGTATCCAGAATGATCGTAACTAGATTGATCGTATCCAGGATGATCGTAACCATAATGATTGTATCTAGGATGATCGTAACCAGAATGATCATAACCAGAATGATCATAACTAGAATGATCGTAACTAGATATAATCACATTCAGGATAATAGTATACATACCATTTGTATTCAAAAAAGATCATGCTTGGGTTGAGATGAAAATAAAGAATCAGGAATGAATGGAAAGTTATAATACTTTATAATTGAAGTCAGACGATGCTAAATATGATCCTCAATGAATTCAAAGTCATGAAGGTAGTCATGATTCAAGCACTAGTTTTTGAATGTGATGATGTGTTTTCTCAAGAGGGTCAAGAGAAAAGAAAAGAAAGTGGGAGCCCACCCATAATGGTGTGATGGATTCTAAAAGTTTTTATAAACATAATTTCACATCGTCTAACTATAGTTTTAATTGGTTAAAGATTTTTGACAATCCATGGATTAAACCTTCGAGGCTCAACCTAATTTTTCATATTTCCCAAAACCGCATTCCTACTAAGGTTTGTATTTAAAGTTTTGGTATTCATCTTTGTTCCAAATTTCCTTTTTTACATAAACACAGGGAAGATACCAATCACCTTTTCTTTTCTTGAACCATGGCTTCGGCCATTTGGAATTATATTACTGATGTGTTTGATTGAAGATGGTTGCATTTTGACTCCATTATTTCTCAAATCAAAGGTTGTTTGGCGCATGATTTTTCTCCATAAATCAAGAATTTGTTCACAATTGTTGTCGCGGAGCTCCTCCAAATTATCTGGTATTCTATAAATGACTATATGCACAACAATTTCTCATTTAATCATAATGGAGGTAGGATGAGAATTATTATTGCCATCAAGGAGGCGGCTTTGATGCAAAAAGCTCCTTGTCACAACACTATTGGTGACCTGATGATCCTTCGATAACTTAGAATCAAGGGTCTCTACAGGCAGCCGAGTTTCATCTTTGAGGTTTTCTAGAAAGCTCCGCTTCCTGGTTGGATCAAAGTTAATGTTGATGGTGCTTCCAAATGCAATCTGGGTCCTGCTGGATGCGGTGCTATCTTCAGAGATTTTCATGGTCGAACTCTTGAATGTTTCTTTACAATCTGCGGTTCGGCCACCCCTTTAGAGTCAGAAATGTTTTCCATGATCCATGAGATTGATTTTGTCAAAAAAAAGGGATGGAACAAAATTTTTATTGAAAGTGACTCTACCACCATTGTCCAAGCTATTTGGAATGGTATGACGCATCTTGCTTGGCCGCTCACCACCCATTGGATGAGCTGTCTCTATTCGCTCTGTGAGATCAATTACATCGCCACGCATGCCTTTCATGAAGCGAACATGGTTTCAAATGGTCTTTCCAATAAGGGTATCAACCAGGTCCTCTCTTGGATGTAGGATTTACCAGTTGAGTTACTCCCTCTTTATGAAAAATATTGTAATAAGATTACCTCTTTCAGACTTTTTTAGTTGTCTTTCTGATTAGTAATAAATTGTGTCTTGGTCTTTGTCCAAGACACCACCTTTTAAAAAATATATAAAGGTTTATGGGATAAATTTAAAAACATATACTAAGGCAATACAAAAGTGAAGAAGGAAAATTTACAAATATGAAGATTGAATTGTGAAGATTTAAAGATGGGTGAGCATGAATCTGTTGGGGAATTATTTACCAAGGTTAATGATATTGTGAGTACTATCAAATGTCTTGGTGAAACTCTAAAATACTCTATAGTTTTTGAAAATATCTTGAGAATCCTACCTGAAAAATTCGATGCAAAAGTTTCTTTATTGGAAGATTGAGATCCTGAAACATTATCTATTGATGATTTACATAGCACACTTATCACCTATGAAATGAGAAGAGAGAATGCTATGAATAGAAAAAAAAAGTTTGATAGATAAATTTATTTCAAGGAAATAAAGAAATAAAAGTTAAATAAGACTGTTATTGAAGATGAAGCTGGTGATTCTAACTCTAAAAATTAGGTATGTAAAAATCTCAATGAAATCCTATCCTTGTTTTCTAATAATGTGAAAAGAGGTATAGGGAAATACAAAGGGAAACTTCCCTTGAAATTTTTTGAATGTGGAGGTGTTGGTCACTTTGCAGCTAATTGTCCTTAAAGAAATAAATAAGAGGATAGTGATATTGAAGAAATAAAGACAAGAAGATCGTGGAAGAAAAAGGGAGATAAGGGAAAGGAAAATAAATTCTTCAAAACAAAAATAAGAAGTTTGTTGTCAAAAGATGATGAAGAAGAAGAGAGTGGTGATGAATCCGAAAAAATCTATTGAGTGTTTTAATGAAAATACTTTCATTTCTATAGTTAATGATAAAGAATTCAATGGTAGTAGTTCTGAAGAAGAATAAACTTAGCTTAAAATTCATCTGAAAGAAGAGTTGAAAGAATGTATAAGAAAGATCAGAAGGATGAAAAGAAAAACAAAAATATGGAAGATGAATGCTCAAGCAACCAAGAATGTTTTGATGTTGAGAAAAAAAAGATGATTAAAGAGATTGATGATTTGAATAAATATCTTGAAGAAGAAAAGAATCATAATGATCATTTAGAGGTGAAGCTAAAAGTAAAATAAGAAGAGTTGGAACTTTTCCAACAAAAACTCTCTAAAGATGAAAAGAAAAGTTTATATTTTAAAAACTCTATCACTAAATTTGGTGAATGTTCTTGTAATGAGAAACTTGATAAGGTTCAACAAAAGATACCATCAAAGGTTGAGAATAAGAATGGAATTGTTTTTGAAATGAATAAATTTGGTAGTGTTATGTATGTGACCAAGACCAACTAGGTTGGGAATGTTTTGAAACATTCTGAATTTGGAAATGTTTTCAATAGTTTTGGTTCTGATAATTCAGAAAATAAAAGAAGGAATCTGATTGATAATATAATGGTTGGTGAATCGGAGAAGAAATACAAGAAGATGGTTGAGAAACACGCTCGCAATTCTGATTAGTATAGAGGTTTTAGAGGCAAATACTCTTTCTATTGATATTGCTGGTATTAGGGGGATTCGGGTACACAGAAAGTATGTGTTGGTTCAATCAACAACATTACTATTATCCCACAGGTTATAAAAGGAAGATATTGTGGGGGATTCAATCTCTTCAAAGAAATAAAAATGTGAAGGTTGTCTTGAATAAATATGAAAAGAATGAATTGAAGATTGAAAATAGGTTCCAACCCTTGGAAACTATTTTCAAAGATGTGAACAACCTAGAAACCTTGAAAAATGATGTCTTGTTTTGTTACTAGCTTATCAAAACATTCCCAATTCTCAAAATATGAAGGTAAAGAATGAAAAGAATAGAGAAAAGATGATTGTTGTTGAAAGTACATTAAAAGCCATGAAAGGAAAATGACCCTGGATAATTGATAGTGGATATTATTCTCACATGATAGGAGACTTGAAATTGTTGAAGGATGTGAAAGATTTTAAAGAAGGCACAGTGACATTGGGAAATGATAAATCATTGAAAATCAATGGTGTTGGGTCAGTCGTCATTGGAAAAGAAAAGATGAAATCTAAGAAAACATTGTATGTTTATGGGATAAAACACAATCTGTTAAGTGTTTTACAATTATTTGATGAAGTTAACAAGGTTATCTTCATGAAAGATAGATTTTTTATAAAGGGTGAATAATATGGTAAGATTATTACAAGAGGCCAATGTATAAAAGGAAACTTGTTTCAGGTTGGTGATTTACAAAACTCTTGTTACATGAGTACGGTGGAAGAGAATCAATTATGTTATAAAAGTCTTGGACACATGTGTTAGAGAAACATGAGCAAGTTATTCAAAAGAGACAGTGTCCAAGACATTCCTGTTTTACCAAGAAGTAGAGATTGGTGTTTCACTATTTTCTAGAAAGGAAAGATTACAAATATTATTCATAAGATAATTGATATTTGTTCAAAACAACCCCTAGAGCTGATCCATTCCGATATATGTGGGCCAATGAGAAAACAATCAACACATTTATATAAGTACTTCATTACTTTCATTGATGATTTTACTCGCATTACTTGTGTTATGTAAATGAAACACAAATTTTATGCTTTGAAAATGTTTAAAAGTTTCAAAAGAAAAGCTGAGAAAGAATGTGAGTATTCTGTGAAGAAGTTGAGAACTGATAATGGTGGTGAATACAGAAGTGAAGAGTTTGAAAACTATCTTTAGAAGCATGGAATTCAACATGAGTATATATCTCTATACACTCCCCAACAAAATGGGGTTTTTGAAAGAAAGAATAGAAGCCTGGTGGAAATTATAAGAACCATGTTACTTGAGCATGTTCTTTCTCATTACTTTTGGAGGCAAGCCATGAGTACTGGTGCTTATATTCAGAACCATTGTTTCTACAGTCCTTAATCAAGTATGACTCCCTATGAATTGTTTTATGGAAAAACTCCAAGTTTGAAGCACTTTAGAGTTTTTAGGAGTCCTTTTATTATAAATAAGAAAGGTGGAAACTATGGTAAGTTTGATCAGAAAGGTGAGGATGGAATATTTCTTGGATATTCTCTATAATGAAGAGGATACAGATGCTTCAACAAAGAAATAAAAATAATTGTTTATTCAGTTGATGTAAAAGTGATTGAAATATTTGATAAAGAGAAACATGCTCAGGCAGACAATGAAGTTAAGCAAGTTGAGGAAGATAATTATGATAAGGATACAAAAAATTGTAATCCTAATAAAGGTAAAGAATTGGACTCATATATTTCTAGTGATGAGGAAGAAAATTTAAAATCTTATCCAAGGATGAGGAAATATGTGGAAACACAAAATATAATTGGTGATTAACATCATAAGGTTCAAACAAGAGGGAAAAACAATTCCATTACACATACTTCTTTGTATTCAAAAGTGGAACCAAATGATGTGAAAGAAGCTTTTGAGCATCTGGAATGGGTTCAAGCCATGAATGAAGAATTGGATCAGATTAAAAATAATAAAACACGAGAACTCATACCCAATCTTGAAAACAAAAACATCATTGGCACAAAAATGGGTTTTCTAGAACAGGCTGAATGAAAAAGTTGAAGTTATAAGAAATAAAGAAAGATTTGTTTGCAAAGGGTATTCACAGATTAAGGGTGTTGATTTTGATGAAACCTTTGCTCCATTGACAATACTTGAAACAATCATAATCTTTCTTGTTATTGCTTCACAATGAGGCTACAAGATCTTTCAAATGGATGTTAAATATGCATTCCTAAATGGTGATCTTAAAGAAGTGGTTTATATTAAACAAACTTGTGTATTTGTTATTGGAAAAGATGAAGGTTATGTGTGCAGATTGAAAAATTAATTATATGTCCTAAAACAAGCTCTGAGGTCATGGTATTCAAAATTAGATACATTCTTAAGAAATATGAATGTTAAAAAAGAGTGGATAACAATCTTTACATCAGAGAAAGTCAAGAGTATTCCCTCATTGTAATTGTTTATGTTGATGATATTATCTTTTTTGGTAATGATGAAGGAAGATGTGAGATATTTACTGAAGAAATGAAGAATGTATTTGAAATGTCCATGTTGGGAGAACTGAAATACTTTCTTTGGTTACAAATCCAAAAAAAGAAAGAATACATTTTCCTCTCCCAAGAAAAGTATGTAAAATAACTTCTCAATAGGTTTGGAATGGAAAATTCAAAACCTGTTTCCACACCCATTTTAGTGGGAAAAAACTGAGTAAAGATGGAGATGGAAAATAAGTGGATCAGAAAGAGTATTAAAAACTGATTGGAAGTCTATTGTATTTGACTGCCTCAAGACCTGATATTGTTTATGCTATTAACTTATGTGCAAGATTTCAGAGTGCACCAAGATAATCACATCTTATTGCTGGAAAAAGAATTCTCAGATACATCAGAGGCACAATAGAATTCAGAATCAGCTATTATAGCTCATATACTATTGATTTATTTGGGTATTCTGATACATATTGGGTAGTAAATGTTGATGATAGTAGATCCAAATCTGGTAGTGTATTCTTTTGGGGAAAGAATTGTGTTAGTTAGCATTCGAAGAAACAAAACTCAGTAACTCTCAGTACAAATGAAGCTTAGTATGTTGTTGCTACTCAATCTACTACTCAACTTATGTGGACGAAAACACAATTGGAAGATTTACTTATTGAAGTGAAGTTACCCTTGCTCTTGGGTTGTGACAATCAAAGTACAATCAATCTCACTAGGAATCTCATGCAACATTCTCATTCAAAACATATTGATATCAAATATCATTTCATCAAAGATCATGTGGAGACAAACGAATTGAATATGGAGTATGTTCTAACATCAAAACAAGTTGTGGATATTTTCACAAAACCTTTATCAAAGGAATCATTATCAAAAATGAGGTTGAAAATGGATGTCCAACCTCTTTCTCTTCAAGTTTGAGGTATTCATATCTTTCCCCTATCTTATCTTATCATTGGATTGTTTTGTCAAGGGGGGGAATTTTTTTGTTTCATAAATCTATTACACAAAAGAGAGAGTTGTGGGTAAGCTGTGAATTCAACATTGTTTAGTGTGTGAACTAACTGTTTGTTAGAGTGGTTGTAGGAAAAGAAATTGAATTGTTTTCCTGGAATAATGAGGAAAAGAAAGAGGTAGTCATGATCACTATTTTGGATAGCATAGTTTTGTTATTAATGATTCTTATTTCCTACAATGAGTTAGCTCACATAGTCTTAGAATTGTTGATATGTAATCCATTGCTTGAGTTTACAAAGTTTAGTGATTTATGAAACATGGTTGACAACAAAATCCAAAGGGGGAGATTGTTGGGACCAAGCTGATAATCAAGGTAATGAAGGTTTCAAGTGTTGTCTTTTGTTGTCAAGGTTTTAAGTGTTGTCTTTTGTTGTTAAGGTATTTTTTGAAGAAATAAAATCACTTCACTTTGTTTTGTGGAAACAATTTTTTGGGTTTTTTTTAAAGAATCAAACCCATGTTTATTGTGATGATACTTTGCTGGTTTTTATTTCATATAAATCATGAGTTGATGTGAGAACTTGTGATGTAAGCTTAATGGAAGAAAGGGGAATTTAAAGAGATGCTTCCAATTAGAATATAATTGTATTCATATTGTTTTTTAAAACAATCAAAAAATAATTGTATTCAGATTTATCATATCCAGATGGAAGAAAGAAATAAGTGGTAAGGATTTTTTTTCAAAATAATCAGAAAACAATCATATCTAGATGGTATCGATTGTCTTTCAAAAGAATTAGATTCTGGGTGAAAGTAAAATAAGTGGTATTGATGGAAAGGTGGTGCTATTGAAAGTGGTTCCGATCGAAGTGGTGCTAATGTAAGAGGTGATGCCGATGGAATATGAGATACCGATTGTTTTTTAAAAACAATCATATTTAGGTATAAGAAAATGAATGAGATGGTGTTGATTGAGAATGAATCATATCATATTGTTTTGCATCATATCTGAGCAGATCATCCTTATCAGATTGTATTGTATCGTATCCAGCAATTTTAACTAGCAATCATAACCAGCAATTATAACCAGCAATCATAACCAGCAATTATAACCAGCAATTATAACCAGCAATCGTAACCAACAATCGAAACTAGAATGATCATATCCAGAAATGATCATTTCCAGAATGATCGTATCCAGCATGATCATATCCAGCATGATCATAACCAGAATGATCATATCCAGAATGATCATATCCAGCATGATCGTAACCAGAATGTTCATATCCATAATGATCATAACTAGAATGATCGTATCCAGGATGATCGTAACCAAAATGATTGCATCCAAGATGATCTTAACCAAAATTATTGTAACCAGAATGATCATATTTAGAATGATCGTAACCAATTTGATTGTATCCAGGATGATCGTAACCAGAATGATCGTATCTAGGATGATCATAACCAGAATGATCATAACCAGAATGATCATAACTAGATATGATTGCATTCAGGATAATAGTATTCAGACCATTTGTATTCAGAAAAGATCATTCTTGGGTTGCGATGAAAATAAAGAAGTAGGAAAGAATGGAAAGTTATAATACTTTTGAATTGAATTCAAACAATGTTAAAGCTGGTCCTCAATGAATTCAAAGTCTTGAAGGTAGTCATGATTCAAGCACTAGTTTTTGAATGTGATGATGTGTTTACTCAAGAGGGTCAGGAGAAAAGAAAATAAAGTGGAGATAGATGAATGAATTGTTAAGTGGGGACTTTCTTTCAAAATAGGGATTGTATCTCAAGTGGAGAAGTGCATTTCTTCAAACACATTCAATTGGTATGGTATCAAGAATTGTTTTGAAGAAATCATTATGAGATAATAGGATTCAGAACCATGTATTTCTCATCAATTATAATTGTATTTACATTTGAAATGGGAGTTTAGAAAATAAGAGATAAATATTGTAGAAGATTCGAGAATAATCGAGAATCTTTGACGAAGTCATAATTGCTCTGATATTTCAGGAGAAATTAAAATTTGGGTGAATTTATGTGAGAGGGAAAGTGTTTTGGGATTCCCGCTTAAACATGTTTTGGGTAATCTTTAAAAGGCATGAAGTATATTGTACTTGTGTGTGAATTGCAGAGAGAGAAGCTTCGAATTTCTAGAGAGAATAAGAGTTTTATTCTGTTCGGATTGACAATTTTTTGGGTGATGCCGATTCATTCGTATTCTATTCGGATCAACAATTTTATTTGGGAATTGAAGTGGTGTTGATTCTACTCTATTTTTTTCTATCATAAATTCTTAATGGGAGATTTGTTTTTGAAAGAATCATAATGGGAGCTTTGTTTTGAAAGAATCTAAATGGGAGCTTTGTTTTGAAAGAATCGAAATGGGAGCTTTGTTTTGAAAAAATCGTACTTGGCATTTGGGTTTATTTCTTTATCAAAGTCCTTCAAGGTTCTTACCTTTATTCTAGGTAAGGAAAATAAGAATTGTTTTACAATTGAATACATTTGTTTAATTGAAAAGAAGTGTAGGTAACATGACTTGTTACAAAACAATTGTATTACTCTATTGTGATAAGAGGGTGCACACTCACTAGTGGTATTGTTTCATAGTGTTACAAAAGTGTAAGTGTATATACTACTCATTGTAATCCAAGTATTGTTTTCTTAGTGGATTGTTTGGTATTGGATCATTTCCAAACCATACCAAGGACATAGTTATTCTTATTGAATAGTGAATCTTGTAAATATTTGTGTTCCTATGAATGTGTGTTGAGTTTGTTTTCAGTAGGGAATTGAAATCTATAACAAGTGGTGAATGTTGTTTCAATTTAAAAGAAACATAAATGAAAAATAATATCACTGATTCACCTCCTCCCCCTCTCAGTGATACATTACTCTGATTGGGAACTTTCAGAAAGTGTGTACCCTAGACCCAACTTATGTATGTACTTTGATTACCATTACACATATATAGTTTTATATATACATGTGTTTATCTTACCAGAATAGTGTTGATACTTCTGCATCAACTATATTTATTATAATGTATTTAGATTATATTTCATATCAAATGGCTATATCAGTTCTCAGGATATAATAAAAACCTAGAGATACCATCATAGTAATCTTAAAGTAATGTCTTATGGTCCTGTTACATCATTCTGATAGGACACAGATGATGTGTGTCCATTAGGTGTTGGAGGCTCATAAGTATTGAGACTTTTTTTATGAATTTCACACTTGGTTATATTGAATAGATGAGATCATAAGGACAAACCTGACTATAGGAACACCACATGTTTCATGTGTCATTGGTTGTTCTTATTTATGAACATATGTAATGGTCTCATGAATTTAGATCATTATAAATGTGTTCCATTTAATTGTGTATTTTGAAGCAAGGAAAAACTATTACATAGAAGTCGTGGTGAGGTATCTTGTGTTCAATGCAATTTTTGGTGGTATGACATTGGTTGAATGACCAAGATAGAATTTTCCACTTCCGAATTGAGAAAATGATATCCCAAGTCTAGTTGATCAGGATAGTAGTACCTTAATTAAATTTATGGTCATAGTAGAAGAATGTAAGTTTTTCCAGTTAGGTCAACAAATAATAATGCAAGTAAGGATGATGTCACAAACTATGCATCCTGATTTATGAGATATCGTGAGACAAAGATATTGTATTACATGGTGTGTGTTCATCGGAAGGTTGTTTTTGTTATGGTTATTCTTTATCTTTTTAAGGACCCTGATGAGTTGTTAAACTCTACTTCTGATCTGTGAATAACATTCACTTCTATTGAGATAATGGTATAGGGGGTCACACACGATAGAATATTCAAGTGACTTCCTTATTCTGATGAATAAGAGAATAGGAAATTGTGGACCCACCACGAGATTTGAGATATGTCTGAGAATAAACGATTGTCGATGAATAAATAAATTTATTAGTATTCGATTATAGTTCAGTTTGGTTGAATATATTTATTAAAAGTAATTAAAAATATTTATGTAAATACATGAAAAATATTATACAAAAAAATATTATTTTAATATTCAATGTTTGTTTAATATTTTTGGAATTATGAGTCAAGTTAATGACTCAGTTTTATCACATAATATATTTATTATATATTACAAGTATGTGATAAAATATAAATGATGTTTATGAAGTAATTAGTTCATCATAATGAGTCATTTATAAATTATTTAGTGGGCATTGGATATACAAGGGTTGGGGAACCCTTTCTGGGTATTTTAACTCCCACTATAATACCAAAAAAGGAGCTCTTTTCCATGAACTATTAATCCATTTGGAATTGAGAGATTCTCTCCCATTCTTCCTCATATAAGAGAGAGAAAATTATCATCTGAGCAATCGATCTTAGATCACTATCGCAGATCAAAGGAACAAGATCATTGTGATTATCGTGATGCTGAAGGATTCATTGAAGTTATGCACTGGTATCCAAAATTCAACAAATGATGTTCACACGGACTCTTGAACCATGTGTGGATGATATAAAGAGGTTCAAGATCAAATCCTTCAAGCAATGGTTTTAAATGACGAGCGACAGTCATACACATCTTTGATTCGAATGAGGCAACCGTTCAGTTTATTTATGTGCTTTGATATCACTAGTGGGAAAAATGTTTAACACGTCGGTATTTTTCACGTCAGTTCTATATAACCAACATGCATATCTATAAAAATTGATTTATCACGTCTATTATAAAATAACCGACGTGATAAATCGATGAGAATCAATTTATTACGTTGGTTATTTTATAACCAACGTAATAAAAACTGAGATTAGCTTTATCATGTCAGTTATTTTATAACCGACCTGATATATTGAATCTCAACACTTTATCACGTCGGTTATAAAATAATCGACGTGATAAAGATAATCTCGGAAATTTATCACGTCGGTTATTTTATAACTGATGTGATAAATTGTTTTCTATGTTGGTTATTAAATAACCGACATTATAAAAATAAAAAAATAGTTTACCACGTCGGTTATTAAATAACCGACGTGATAAAGCTTTTAAATGATTTATCACACCCCATATTCAGTCATTCTATTTTCTTCGATCAGGTGACCAGCGACTCGTCTCTCTCACGTATAAAACCTAGAAAGGATTCTTCGAATTTGTGCCCTCCAGCCTCATTTTTTCAACATCATTCTTCATATTAATTATCATCATATCTATTAGGTCGACTCACAACACTCAAGTAAACCTCACATGGCTTGGTTGCAGTTTGTATTTTTCGTGATGCCCTAAACCAAATTTTTGAGATGTTATTTTTCTTTGTTCTTACTATCATGGTAAGTTTCATAGTGTTCATTTATACCATGCTAAATTATTTTCTGGTAAAATAAACCTATGGAAGTGATATCATGCAAGTTTATGATTTTTGTGTGTTCTATCATGTGTGTGTGTGCGTACAAGGGGTTTCCAAGGGGTAGGGGATGTGCAAGTGGGTGGGGGTGTCAAGGGGCTAGGGGTTGTCTAGGGGGCGAGGGTGTTTAGGGGGTGTCAAAGGGGGTTGGGGTGGTGTTCAAGGGGGTGTGAGGGTTTTCCAAGGGGTGGGGGTGGTGTCTAGGGGGTGAGGGGTTGTCCAAGGGGGTAGGGGTGTCTAGGGGTGTGGGGGTGGTGTCCAGGGGTGAGTGGGCTTTCCATGGGGGTAGGGGTGTCCAGGGGGTGGGGTGTTCGTGGGGGGGGCTGTCCAGAGGGATGGGGGGTTTTCCAGGGGGTGGGAGCTATCCAGAGGGTTGGGAGTTGTCCAGAGGGATGGGGGGTTGTCCAGGGGTGGGGGCTGTCCCGAGGGGTGGGGGTTATCCAGGGGGTGGGGTTGTCCAGAGGGGTAGGGGAGCTGTCCAAGGGGGTGTTGGTGTCCAAGGGGTGTCCAAGGTGGTGGGGTGGTGTCTAGGGGGTGAGGGGCTGTCTAGGGGGTGGGGGTGTCCAGGGGGTGTCCAAGGGGGTGGGGGTGGGGGTGGTGTCCAGGGGGTGAGTGGGCTATCCAAGGGGGTATGGGGTGTCTAGGGGGGTGGGGTGTCCAGGAGGTGGGGGTTGTCCATAGGGGTTGGGGGTTGTCTAGGGGGTGGGGGCTGTCCAAGGGGGTGATGGTGTCCAGGGGTGTCCAAGGGGGTGGGGTGGTGTCCTGGGGGGTGAGGGTGCTTTCCAAGGGGGTGGGGGTGTCCAGGGGGTGGGGGTGGTGTCCAGAGGGGTGATGGGGTTGTCCAGGGGGGGTGGGGGTGTTCAGGGGGGTGTGGGGGTGTCCAGGGGGTTCTAATGGGGTAGGGTTAGGGGTGGTATCCAGGGTTGAGGGGGCTTTCCAAGGGGGTAGGGGTGTCCAGGGGGTAGGGTGGTGTCCAGGGGGTGAGGGGGTTGTCCAGGGGTGTGGGGGCATCCAAGTGGGTAGGCAGTGGGGGGTGGTGTCTAGGGGGTGGGGGTGTCCAGGGGGGTGGGGTTGGTGTCTAGGGGGTGAGTGGGTTGTCCAAGGGGGTAGGGGAATCTAGGGGATGGGGGTGTCTAGGGGGTGGGGTGTCCAAAGAGGGTGGGGGTGCTGTTTAGGGGGTGGGGTGTACAGGGGGTGCAACCTAACCATGCGTAGTTCCCGAGTTCTTTAAAAATTTATTTTTTACCATTTCCCCTATCAAATTTTAACACCAAAACGCCTCTTTCTCCCCCATTTGGAACATGAAACCCTAGGAGTATCCTCCTCCTCTTCTCCATTCCTCTCACCTCCTTCCAATGGTGATTCCAAGTGGTTTCTACAAGTTTGGGGGTGATTTTTCTGTATAATATCTTCTTTCTCCCTCTTCTTCCTTCTTCCTTTTTCTTCTTAGTTGTTCTTCTTCATTATTGGTTCCTTTGGTCTAGGGTTCTTGTTTCTTTTTTTCTAAATTTAGGGTTTTTTCTTGTTATAGTTCTTCTTGGTATTCCTTGCTCATTTGGACCTTCTTAAAGCCATTTTGAGTGGTCATCATTGAAGGCGTCTTGGATTGAGGTAGGTTCCCTTATGTATTGGCCTTTAAATTTAAGAATCATTGATTTCTTGATGTTTATACCTTGATTTGATGCTTGTTAAAAATATATAATTTTTTGAAATATTACTTGAATTAAATAAAGTTGCATTCCCATTAAATTAAATTTTGTGGAATTATTTTACATAGCCTTGTACAACAAGTATTTGATTAAAAGCTTGGTTGGCCCTTATAAGCAGTTTATGATTTCCAAATGATGGTGTGCCTTTTCAAATGTGTTTCAAATATTTCATGGATTCCTAAATGGTCTGTTTGGATACTTTTGAAAATGATTTTCTTTTAAAATAATGGGTGCGGACCGGTTGGCACATTCAGAAAGTGGGTTTTCTTTGGAAAACTCTCCTTGGAATGTGTCTCTTGCCTTATCATTATTAAAAGGAATGGGAATGTCCTTGGTATGGGACTTCCATTGTGTGTTAATGGACCTAAGGTAGGGGTACTTCCTTGGAGTGGTGTTATGGGGTGATTCTTGTGGGTGTGTGGCTTATGTGTGTCTTGTGATTATTCTTTATATATGGTTTATTGTTTGATACTCCTTGGATCACCCCTATTTTAGACATAACATGGTAACCTAGAATTGGTAGTGGATTATTCGAGAATGCTTGCTGCACTAGTTTAAGATTATGCTCTGGCTAATTGACCCTTAGTATAAACACGCTCTACTTTGGGGATGGTTCCCCTTGTGCGTTAGGGCTATTTGATTGCATCAGGAATGCCAAAATGATTGATTAGGTTACAATATGTTCTAGATTTTCCCCTAAGCTCCTAGGTATTACCATGTTCTCTAACACTTGTTTATTCGTGGAGGATAATCTAGGTGCCTCATCTGGTATGGTTACTTGAATACAGCTTACCCATTGCCCTCATTATGTCATCATTGATTATTCTCCCTAATTGTGGTGTGTCTCTTTGGTAAAATTGAATGATTGGTTTTAAATGTTTTTATGAGGATTATTTTTAGAAAAACTATGTTTATTTTCCTATATTTCAAACTAGCATCAAATGAAATCTTTTATTTAAATGAAATGCATAGGGACAGCCCCTACCCCCCCCCCTGGACACCCCCTACCCCCTTGGACACCCAGGACAGCCCCTACCCCCGTGGATAGTCCTTACCCCCTTGGACAGCCCCCACCACCCCCCTGGACAGTCCCTACCCCCTTGGACACCCCCTTGGTATATATATATCCCAACCGTTTCATTGAAAACCATTGAAATATTTTAACTTCAGGTAGTCTATACCAACGGTTCCTATAGAATCGTTGGTATAGGGATATTGCAACGACCATCATGCCAACAGTGTGTGAAACCATTGGGGTATTCTATCCCAATGGTTTCAGGGGCTATCCCAATGGTTTCAAATCGTTGGGATATGTGTAATTTTCAGTAGTGAATGTATAAATATTTTAATATTTACACTTCATATTTCTTTTTTATGAAAGGGTGAATTTGGTATCCAGTTTCATTAGGATGTATTCTTTATGTACCTTAAGAAGAAAGGATCCAAGATGAATTTAAAACTGTTATATCTAACTATATTTTCTTTTTAAAATCATTTTCATGAATATTTTTTTCAAATATGCATAGATTTGTTTTATATTTCAAAATTTTTTCACATTTATATTATGATATTTTTCATATAAATATATATTTGTCTTATCTTAACAAGATGTATAATTTTGATATTTGTTATAGTTAATAATGATTTAAATTTATATTACAACACATCAAATGAGTAATGAATATAAGGAAGGTGTTGATGACTTTTTTAAATTTGCTAAATGAAATGTTCCAAGCAGTGACATTTTTTTCTGTCCATGCCTGAAATTTTTGAATATGAAGAAGTTGAAAATTAGAGAGATCAAAGATCATATGATTTGTCATGGTTTCAATCTGAGTTACAGCCCTTGGATTTGGCATGATGAAACTGGACAGAATGTTAGATCTACTAATGATGATGATTTGAAAGATGGTAACTCTAATGGAATTGAAGAAATGATTCATGATATTGTAGCAGAACAAATTGAGATAGAACTGACAGTTGCACGTCTATATGCTGATGCTGAAAAACCATTGTATTTTGGTTGTACAGATTTTATAGTTTTTTCGATGGTGTTAAGATTGATTAACCTAAAGGCGAAACATGGATGGAGTGACATAAGTTTTGTAGAGATGCTACAATTGTTTAAAGGCATTCTTCCAAAATACAACGATCTTATATATTCACATTATAAGGCCAAGAAAATATTATGCCCGATGGGATTGGGATACAAGAAAATACATGCATGTCCGAATGACTATATAATATATAGGAAGGAATATGAATTTCTGTCAGATTGTCCTAAATGTGAGACATCACGGTATAAGTTAAAAGAAAAATCACAGGCTTATGTAGAGATTACAAAGATCCCTTCTAAGGTATTTTGGTATCTTACTATAATTAATCATTTGAAATGTTTATTTTCTAATTCACATGATTAAAAAAAGTTAATATGGCATGCTGATGAGAAGATATGTGATGGAAAAATATGTCATCTAGCTGCTTGTCCACAATGGAAGAAAATTAATGATCAGTATCCTATATTTGTAAATGAAATTAGAAAACTCATATTAGGGTTGTCTACAGATTGAATGAATCCATACCGAACCCTCATTAGAACACATAGTTCATGGTCTGTTTTATTGGTAATTTACAACCTCTCTCCTGGAGTTTGTATGAAGTGAAAATATTTCATGTTGAGTATAATTATCTCTGGTATAAAGCAACCCGGAAATGATATTGATGTTTTTTTGTCACCATTGATTGATTATTTGAAACTTTTATGGGAGGATAGTATTAGGGTGTATGATTCTTATAAAAAGGAATATTTTCAACCGCATGCAGTGCTTATGTTCACTATAAATGACTTCCCAGCATATGGAAATTTGTTTGGATACAGTGTTAAGGGGCATAAATCATGTCCAATTTGCGAACAACAAACTTCATATTGTTAATTACATCATGGGAGGAAAACAGTGTACATGGGTCATTGAAAGTTTTTGCCTATGGATCACTCTTATAGAAGACTAAAAAAGGCATTCAATGGATCACAAGAATTTGATATTGCTCCAAAAACTTTATCCCCTAATGAGTATTTTGAGAGGGTGTAAAACCTTGATGTGACATTGGGAAAGACACAGAAATCTGGTAATAATAGACATATTTGAAAGAAAGTGTCAATATTTTCTGAGCTACCATATTGGAGATATCATGAAGTGAAACATAATATTGATGTCATGAACATGGATAAGAATATCTGTGACGTTTTTGATTGGAACATTGATATATATTAAAGGAAAGACAAAAGATGGGTTGAATGCATGATTAGACTTACTGTCAATGGGAATACGTTTGGATTTAGCTCCCACTCCTAATGTAAGACGAGCATTTCCTCCCTCATCTTGTCATACATTATCCAAGAGGGAGAAAATTATCTTTTTTCAGTGTCTTCATGATATCAAAGTGCCTCAAGGTTATTCTTCAAATGTAAAAAATTTTGTCTCTTTGAAGGATTTGAAGTTGATAGGTATAAAATCTCATGATTGTCACGTCATGATGCAACAACTTCTACCAGTTTCATTGCGTGGAATATTTCCCATCCGTGTTAGAAAGACTATAATGAAGTTGTGTTATTTTTTCAATTCAATTTGTAATAAGGTGATTGATGTGAATGCTTTGAACATTTTGGAAAATGATGAAATTTATATACTTTTTCAATTGGAAATGTATTTTCCTCCATCTTTTTTTGATATAATGGTGCATTTAATTATTCATCTGGTTTAAGAAATAAATCTTTGTGGACTTGTATATCTTCGTTGGATGTATCCTTTTGAAAGGTATATGTAAATATTGAAGGGTTATGTTAAGAATCCATATCGACCTGAAGACTCCATTATTGAAAAGTATATTTATGATGAGGTTGTGGAGATTTGTATGAGCTAATTAGCTACGGTGGAGCGCATAGTTTTTCCTCCATCTCACCACAAATGAGTTAATAATGAGGGAAAGGGGATTTGTGGCTTGAAAGTAAAATCATTGTCAGCTGAACAGATGAATAAGTTAGAATTATACATCTTGAATAACATAGATGATGCTCAAATGTATATCACATTGCATGTTAATGAGTTAAAAAAAGTCATCCAAAGAAGAAAGAAATATGGATTTTGAATGAGCACAACAAAACATTTTTGTCATGGTTTAAAAAAACCTTGCTTGGTAGATCAGATGTATCAAAGACATTAATATAGTTATTGGGTGGTCCATATTTAAATGTGATAACATGTTACAATTATGATATTAATGGCTATACATTTCATATAAAAGCTCAAGACAACAGAAGTGCAGTTCAGAATAGTGGTGTATTGGTGTTTGTAGAAGCAATGCATTTTTTGAGTTATAAAGAAAAAAACCCAATTTCTGCATCAACTGCATATTGTGGAGTCATTGAAGAAATGTGGGAGGTTGATTACTTTAAAATTAAAGTTCCTATTTTTAACTACAAATGGTTTATCAGTAACAACAGTGACAGATATGATTAATTGGGAATGATAGTTGTTAATTTCAATAGATTGGAAGACACAGCAAATTCTTTTATAATGGAAACACATGTAAAATATATTTTCTATGTGGTTGATCAATCAGATATGCAGTGGTTTGTTGTTTTACAATGGAAAAAACAATATGTTGGTGAGGATCAACTTGATAAAGATGCTGATTTATGTGAGATCCCTACTTCTATGGAAAGATTAGCATAACATAATGATGAGCATGTTGAAGACATGGTTTGTGCCATAAGGAATGATCATGATGAAGGAATTTGGGAAAACAATCCATTTTTACATTCCTAATATTATAGGTAACATGTGTTTATTTCTTGTTTACATTTATTATTTTCATAAAATGTTATATATTTTAATTTTTTTCTTTATTAAAACGCGTATTAAAACAAATAAGTAGAAGTTTTTGTTCATTTTAATTTTGTTTAGTTTAGTTTATCATGTTTACCATTACGTAAATTATATATCTATTATTTTTGTTGAATGAAAATTACTTTACCATTTTTACTGTAATGACCCATCAATTCTCATTGGCTTGAGAGTACTACGAGTCATTACTAGGACTTAAGCGACATCCCCAAGACACCAAAGGCTACCAATAAATGCCAAAGGGTTTCAAATACAAGTGGGAGACGATTTACCCTTTAAGAAATAAACCAATAAACCTACAAACCATAACCAAACATTCACTATATAATGCATGAACAAATGAAAGACAACCCAACATCTTCATGTATCTCAAAACCATATCAAAGTATACAACAATGAAAGAATAACCAAGTAAAGTACACATCGGATAAATGATACAAGAGTCTCAAAATACCACAAGACTCCATGCTCCACAATCTCCAAGATCCAAAATCACCAAACAGTCTAAACATCATGAGGTAGTGCTAAATACGTGTGAAACATTACCTTTTCCCCTGTCCCAAAAGATAGCATCTGAAAAAGCACCAAAGTGTCAAAGCAGTGGTGAGTATAAAACTCAGTAAGTTTTCCTCAATGACTTCCCTACTCACGCCACTAGGATTTAAAAGTTAGTCACATTTATATAAAATAGTTTATATAAAACAATTTACCAAAATATTTTATAACCAAATATAAACAAGTTTCCAAGACCATTTATAACCAAAAGCATACAAGTGCAATTGAAACCGATTTTTCCAACAAGTTATTTTTTCAGAAAAATAACTAAACGAGCTTTAAAACCATTTCTCAAAATTCCTTTTACATACCCAATTAATTCCATACATCCACACAACCAACCCTACATGTAACCTGGATCTCCCTATACTCATGATCGGTGAGTCATCCTTTCACTAAGTCGTCCCTAGTGAACCAATTGACGGGGGAGAGCCCTAACCCTTATCCATCCCGTTAATGATGGGGGAGACCCCTAACCCTTATCTGTCCCACATGCACCCTTTGACAGGGGGAGAGACCTAACCCTTATCCATCCCATTAATGATGGTGGAGACCCCTAACCCTTATCTGTCCCACATTCTCGTGAACACACACAACTATCATGTCAAAAACCAAGTGTGTTCAACCAATTCAAACTATTTCAATAAAAATGTACTTTTATTGAAAACCAAAGAATAAACCAATTTCAAAACATCTATTTCACTTAAATAAATAATTTACTTTTTATTAAAAACATCTAATCCAAACCATGTGTCACAATTCCATAAAATCCCCATTTTAAAATCTCTATTTTAAAATTAAGAACCAAAGCAATCATTCAAAATCCCCAATTTCCCTTATTTCAAAACCATCACTCAAGAAGGTTTCTAACAAGTGTTAAACAACCAAATCACAATAAATTCAACACCACACATTCAATTTGAAAACATTCCAATTAGTTCTACTAAGTGGATTTGAGAAAGAAGCCTCATACCTCGATGTTGTTGACAAAAACCACAACGAATGAAGAGCACACAAGAAAATCGGGTTGATTATTCAAGAACCCACCTTAGATATCTTATCCTAACAAGGAAAAGACCAAATCTCATCATATTTGGTATACAAACACTTAGATATACCCATAACAGTCATAGATCTAAGAAACCGAGAGAATAGGGGAAGTAAATCTAAGAAACCGATCAAAATGATGACGAATGATCACATACCTCAAGAATCCAGCTTTGATTCACCAAGGAAATCCTTAGGATCACCTCTAAAATGCTTGGGAGAGATTATCCTACCTTAAAGGGAGAGTGATCCTTATTTGTGGACTCTTAGAAGTAAAAATGATCCATTTAGGGGCAAAAACGTGTGAGATCCACTTTTTTAGGATCTCACTTAAGTGCCCGCATGGTTAGTTCACACGGTTTGAAAAATTGTGTGCTAACTATGTGTTAGCCACTACCTCGGTAGACCCTCTCATGGCCTCCACGCATGGTCTCTCAAACTGTGCTCCAACCGTGCGGGAGCCACTGCCTCAAAAGCGCCAACTACGCACGGTTTGGCCGCACGATTAGACAAAGTGTGCGTCACCCGTACGACTTCCCCTTTTCCTCAAAACTTCATTCCAAGTTCTCCCGACTCTCTCATTCATCACCCTTAACATTATAACCATGAAAAGCCTTAAGTAAGGGTTACATACCAGAAACCAGGGGTACTACATTTACCATGTTTACCATGTCTACCATGTTTACCATGTTTACCATGTTTACCATGTTTACCATGTTTACCATAGTACTTAACTTATATATTTATTGATTTTATTGAATGAAAATTACACTACCATGTTTACCATGTTTACCATGTTTAACATTATTTAATATACTTACCATATTAACCATGTTTAGTATTATGTAACTTGGTTCAATTTTCCATTTTTTTTTATATTAGTATTGTAGTATTTAAATTTGTATATTTGTGAACTAATGTTTTTTTCTTTTATTTGAAGGATAATGAAAGATCAATAAGTTGATCAACCACATGATTCTAGAGACGAGCATTATAATCATACCTTTGGGTAAGAACATTCACATGCTCCTCTTGATGTTCCCCAATCTTCCTCATGTTCTCCCATAACGATAAAGAGTTCAAGAGTTGGTAAATGTGGGTGCACACATTTACCAAAATTATCACTTACCCGTACGCAGGACCAGAGGATAGTCATTGATTTTGATGAGAATGATATTCTTAGAGGTCCAAATGCAAAAGATTTTAAGAGTTTTGTATCAACTCAGGGTAAGAGAAAAGTAAGAATTTTGTATGATGATTGGATAAGTGTGGACAAATCAATAATATCTCAGTTGTGGGAGATGATTTTAGAAAGATATTTTGATATTGTTTTCCTATTCTTTAAATGTTTCTAGTATAATATGTTTTACCTCTTATTTATCAAATGACATTTGATATCCCTGACACTAGAGGAGTCAGGAAGAAATGCTTATCAATGGCTGCTAGGAGATTGAGGGATTTCAAATCAACCTTTACATATGATTTCATTTTTGGTTATAGGAGTCATGAAAATCCATGTCATATATATACTTTCATCAATGAAGATACATGGATATAGTTTGTTTAAAGTATAAGAAAAGATTCATTCTTGGTAAGGGCAATGTAAACTTTTATAATCTTTCTTAAATAAATGATCTTATTAATGTTTTGTTAATGATTTCGTATTCTTAATTTACAGCAAACAAGGACATCTCATCAGGAGATCCAATCCAAAAATGTATACCCTCATAGTTTATCTTGGGGAGGGTATACATTATTGGAAGAAAAAATGATGGCTGAAAATTTACAAAAACTGAGAGCTGAGTCTTCAAGATATAGAGAGGTTTCCCCTCCATCCCCTCCATCTAGACATGAAAAATGGAAGAGATCTCAGATGGGAAAAATGGGGCAATATCTTTCGAAAGATTTGAGAATCATAGCTGAGAGGATTGTAAGATATTTATTTTATTTATTTAAGTTAACTATATTCTTTATATAATTTGAATCATTACAGAAATGTTCAATTAATTAATACAGAATTCACTTGAGGATCAGAGCTTGCAGGGGGCATTTACAGCTGCTGGGAGGCAAGATATTTTATCTATAGCATTGGGAAAGCCCAAACATCCTGGTTGTGTACGAGGATATCTGACAGTTGTATCGGTAAGAAAAGTGTTTCCACATTCTTAAACTTATTCCATTGAGGGTTTCTATAAAAAAAATATAATCCTTGGAGTCTGAAGTTCATAATATTAATGTGACGATGGAGGAAAATATTAGAGCGTCGGTATAGTCTATGTTTGTAGACATGCAAAGACAATTTCAGACTACAGCTCCCACTACTCCACCTCCCCCTACAGACCCCATTATTTATCCTCCACCTCCACCAGTAGCTCCCACTCCCCCACCTCATCCTGAAGACCCCATTTTTTATCCTACTCTTCCATCGTAGCTTCCTACTTATTGTGAGTTGTATGTTGATGATCCTCAACATCATATCGTTGCATATGGGGATGGTATATTATATAGGAGATACAGTTCATCATCAACGGTTAGAGGTAGAGCATCATAGGGTCACTGTACAGGATATTATAGATAAATCAGCTCAATTACCATTACCTACAGGTGAGGTGATGGCGGTTGGACATAGTATCGTCTATTTTTTAATTTGGTCATCCAGACTTCTGTGACTCATTACCATAGAGGTATGTATGTTATATATTCTATTTTATTTTTTTATTAAAGTTGTTTTAACATTTTAAAACTAATATATTTTTCTATTAATTTTTATAGGAATACTTCAAAGGTAAAGAAATATTGTATAGACAACAACAAAGACAAATGGCTATGACATCATAGACAGATTCTAGTAGTCTTGACAGATTGTCAAGATATTCAAATTTTTTGGCAAATCATTATGAGTTTCCAATGGAAGCTCATGTTTGTAGATGTGCAATAAATGTGGGGATTCTGAAAAATGATATCATGGAGCTTGTTACTGGAGATAAGTTGGGCATCAATGTGGTGTAAATTTTTTCCATGTAAGTCTTAACACCTTTTCCTAGCGTTATATTTATTAAAAATTTATAATTATGTTTGTTTTGTATTAGGTATATTTATAACATGTGTGAGAAGAATGAGCGGACAGATGTATATGTATTCATGGACCTATATTTGATTTCCCATGAAGCACATGTATTGGATGAGGAACAAAGAATGCTTTATATTGTTGAAAGATTTGAATAGAATATAATCACACAGTGTTGGATGATGTATTTTTGTGAGAGGTATGAAACATATCTCTGGCAAAGAGTTCATTATCTTTTATCATAAAAAACACTAACCTTAAATTTTCTTTTAGCGGTGATCATTGGATGTTAGGTGTTTTTTTCCCAAGTGAGAAAACACTTTATTTGATAAGCTATGTCCATGGAGATGTGCGGGAAAGTATTAATAATATGTTGGAAAAGTAAGTTTCAATTTCTTAATAGTTTTATATATTATAATGAATTTTAAATTTATCCCATTCGTATTATTTTCTAACAGAGGATGGGTCTACTTTCGAAAAAACACAAAGAAAAGGAATGCCAAGATCAAATATGTAAAATTAAAGGTAAATATGCAATTATAATTTGTACTTTTTGATGTTTTTCATAAAAATGATATTTTGAATTTATAATCATTTAAACAGAATTTTCATGAACAACAAGGCATCGTCGAATGCGGATATTATATGTTAAGATTTATGTATGAAATAATTACAACTGGAACACTTGTGCACTTTGACCTGGTAAGATTTCCTTTTAAACTTTTCCATAATATTTCATTTGGTTTATTAATTATACATGTTAACTACTATCCTTTTACTTTGTAGCTATTTGATGACCCTCAACCCTATAGTGCTCAAGATTTCAAACACTTAAAAGTGGAATGGTCAAATTATTTTACAGGTTTGATTGGATTTTAGTTTTTTTGTAGTGTAAAATGTAATTTTAAATATTGTCATTATAATTGTGTATTTGGTAGTCATTTAGGTTAGATTTAGGTTTTCTTTAGTTGACAATGTATGTTTTGAATGTTATATATGTGAATGTTTAATTTTGGTCTACTTCTGGATGGGAGGGCTATCCAGGGGAGTGGGGGGTTGTCCAAGGGGTGTCCAGGGGTGTGGGGGGGAAGTCCAGTGGGGTGGGGGTTTTCAGGGGTGTGGGAGGGTTGTCCAGTGGGTTGGGGTGTCTAGGGTGTCTACGGAGGTTGGAGGGTGTCCAGGAGGGTAAAGGGTTGTCCAGGGGAGTGGGGGGATGTCCAAGAGGGGTGGGGTTCCAGGGGTGGGGGATGTCTAGGGGGTGTCCAAGGGTGTGGGGGGTGTCCAGTGGAGTGGGGGTTTCTAGGGGTGTGGTAGGTTTACCTAGTGGGGTGGGGGTGTCCAGGGTGTCCATGGGGGTGGGAGGGTGTCTAGGAGGGTGGGAGGGCTGTCCAGGGGAGTGGGGGCTATCCAGGAGGGATGGGGTTGTCCAGGAGTATCCAGGGGTGTGAGGGTGTCCAGTGGGGTGGGGGTTCCTGGGATGTGGGAGGGTTTTCCAGTGGGGTGGGGGTGTTCGGGGTGTCCTTGGGGGTGGGAGGGTGTCCAGGAGGGTGGGGGGATACCCAGGAGGGTGGGGATGTTCAGGGGGTGTTCAGGGGTGGGGGGATTTCCAATGGGGTGGGGGGTTTCTAGGGGTGTAGGAGGGTTTTCCAGTGGGGTGGGGTGTCTAGGGTGTCCATGGGGGTGGGAGGGTGTCCAGAAGGGTGGAGGGTTGTCCAGGGGAGTGGGGTTGTCCAGGAGGGGGGTTGTCCAGGGGGTATCCATGGGTGTGGGGGTGTCCAATGGGGTGGGGGATGTCCAGAAGGATGGGGGGATATCTAGGGGTGTGGGGAGGTGTCCAGTGGGGTGGGGGGTTTCCAGGGGTTTGGTCAGGTTGTCCAGTGGGGTGGGGGTGTCCAAGGTTTCCATGGGGGTGGGAGGGTGTCCAGGAGGGTGGGAGGTCTTTCCAAGGGAGTGGGGGGCTTTCCAGGAGGGGTGGGGGTTGTCCAGTGGGGGTGGGGGTGTTCCAGGGGTGTGGGAGTGTTGTCCAGTGGGGTGGGGGTGTCCAGGGTGTTCATGGGGGTGGGAGGGTGTCCAGGAGGGTGGAGGGATGTCCAGGGGAGTGGGGGTGTCTAGGAGGGGTGGGGGCTGTCCAGGGGGTATCTAGGGGTGTGGGGGGTGTCCAGTGGGGTAGGAGTTTCAGGGGTGTGGGAGGGTTGTCCAGTAGGGTGGGGGTGTCTGGGGTGTCCATGGGGGTAGGAGGGTGTCCAAGAGGGTGGGGTTGTCCAGGAGGGTGTGGGTTGTCCAGGGGGTATCCAAGGGTGTGGGGGTGTGTCCAGTGGGGTGGGGGTTTCCAGTGGGGGTGGGGGTGTCCAAGGTATCCATGAGGGTGGGAGGGTGTCCAGAAGGGTGGGAGGTTTGTCCAGGGGAGTGGGGGCTGTCCAGGAGGGGTGGGGGTTGTCCAGTGGGATGGGGGTTTCTAGGGGTGTGGGAGGGATTTCTAGTGGGGTGGGGGTGTCTAGGGTGTCCATGGGGGTGGGAGGGTGTCTGGGAGGGTGTCCAAGAGGGTGGAGGGTTGTTTAGGGGAGTGGGGGTTGTCCAGGAGGGGTGGAGGGCTGTCTAGGGGGTATCCAGGGGTTTGGAGGGTGTCTAGTGGGGTGGGGGTTCCAGGGGTGTGGGAGGGTTGTCCAATAGGGTGGGGTGTATGGGGATTCCATGGGGGTGGAGGGTGTCTGGGAGGGTGGGGGTTGTCCAGGGGTGTCCAGGGGTGTGGGGGTGTCCAGTGGGGTGGGGGGTTTCCAGGGGTATGGGAGGGTTTTCTAGTGGGGTGGGGATGTCTAGGGTGTCCATAGGGGTGGGAGGGTGTCCAGGAGGGTCGGAGGGTTGTCTAGGGGAGTGGGGGTGTCCATGGGGGTGGGAGGATGTCCATGTAATGACCCATCCCCTAGGGCCCATGTCGTGACTACCCCAATCCATCCTTCTATAGGTCAGGGGCTGGCGACTAGCACCGAAAGACGTATTCCCTAAAATTGGGAAGGCATTGCCTTTATAACCTATAAAAACACGCAACCAAACACACAGAAAGATATGAACACAAGTCAATTATATAGTAAACAAGTGAGTACAGTAAGTACAAAGGTGCCAGAATACAAGCCCAACTGGAAAGTACAAGTACAACTGAAATGCAATACAACTGAAGAAAAAGAAAGACAAATATTGGATTGTCCTCTGAGGTTCCTACCTGAAGGGTAGGTATGGATCGCCTCCTCAACACTCTGTGTCCATCCGTCTCCTCCGTGTATCAACACACCGTATGGTCCACCTCTAGGTATCGTCCAGTCCTGGTACTTTCATCCTCGGTTAGCGTTGTCCGTCATCTACATCCAAAACAACAAGGTGCAGGCATAGCCCGTGCAGGGGTGAGTATAACGATACTCAGTAGGGACCCCGAGACCCTCTAGGTCTCACAAAATCCATCAAGGATAAATCAAAATGTATGAAATCAATAGATAACTTTACTTAGGTATATGCCCATACATATACCTAAGTTATCAAGTAATTCATCTCAATCATGAGGAAAACATAAAGGTACTGACTCTGCTCACACCAGGATTTATTCTAGGGGTAGTATTAAGTAACATTCCCAGTCACAATGTTGAACACCTCGGCTACTGGAGAACTCCTCCTCTATCGAGTACAGTAGGTCTTTCACATCACATAGAGGCGCTTCCCACTAACCTTGGACTGCTGAGGTACTCCTACTGTCGAGTACCGTGGGTATGCCGCGTCACCAAGGTGCTCCCCACCATGGGCCTTCCACGTCACTAAGGCACTCACCCACGTGGTCTGCTAAGGTACTCATCATGTCGAGTAGTATGGGTCTGTCGTGTGTCACCAAGGCGCTCCCCACCGTGGGTCTGCTGTGTCACCAAGGCACTCCCCACTGGGCCTGTCAAGTTACTCCGAGTCGAAACGGTCAGTAGTCATCAAGTCTCTGCCAGCCACTGGGTTTCCTCACTAAGCTCACTCGTATCTAGAAGGATCCTCTCCACAAGCTACTTGTCGATACTCCAACTGCCATGAATTCCCACGAAGAAGTATCTCAAAGGTCTGCCACGTCATAGGGGTCTCAATGTAACAGAAAGTGCGTCAATCGAACTCCTGGTCTGTGAGTTATTAGAGTTTTAGTCCCAGGGGCCCGGTTGGATTCGTGCTCGATCCAACCAGACTATTTCCCATAAAAATCCAAAACTCTAGTGGGGTATATTCAAAGGGACCATCTTTCTCCAAGATTCTCTATGCAACTGATGGTTCATCAAATGGACGTTTGGTGCCAAAGTTATGGCCAAAAGAAAATAAATGGGTCATAGTGGGCCCAAGGTCCGGTCCGACCCGGTCAGACCGACCTAGCCCGCAGTGTAGCCTCGCCCGTTAGGTTTGGCCCAGCCCACTGGGTCTGGCCCGGAAGCGCGCGAGGGCCCGCGGAGAGTGTCGTGAGGGCGACTCGGCCGAGGCATGCCGTAAGGGCGCGAGGCGGCTCGGCTCGGCCTAGGACGACTCGGCTGAGGATGGAAGTCCGGCCGCGGGGCGGCGGTCCAGCCGCGGGGCAGCACCATTGCTCTGTCGCCTTCATCGCGGTCGGCGGTGGTTTTGGCCACTGTTCTCATGCCCCTTTGTGGTTGGTCGCCGTCCTCTACCTTCGTGAAGAACACCACAAGATTTGCGGAAGGGTTGGGCCTTGTTGGTTTGGCCCGTACCCTCCATGTTAGGGTGGTAGCCTATGGCTCATCAAGAAATAAGAACGTCAAGTTACAACTTTCTGCAACGTTTAATTCCCAAACCGCAATAGAAACCAAGGTAAGAATATGGAAAAAGTATTATCACACAAATAAACCCCCTACCTCGTTCGCTTGATGACGTTGGCGCAAGAAGGTAGTACGGTCGTCGATTCGCCATAGATGAGGACGTCCCACATCAGAAGAAGTCCCGAGGAAGAAGGTCAAAGGAGGTCAGCGTTCTTCATTGGCATAGCGTTCTTCGTTGGAGAGAATTCTCCCAAGCCTCTCTCCTCTCCCAATTCCTCCAAAAATTCCAAGTAGCCAACATAATAGATTATGTTGGATATTTAGTTCATTGGAATAAAATTAAAATTGGATTAATTAAGTTGGATCCACTTAATTAATTTATGAGTTTGGCACAAAATTAATTAAAGGGGGTGTTGACACAATTAATGTTGGAGGAGTTGAAGAGGCTCGCCCACATTTAATGAGGGAGTTGAGAGGTTTAGGCCTCGGGTGGTCCCCACCATCATAACCTCTCATGGGAGGTTAGTCTTGGGTGGTCCCCACCACCATAACCTCTCATGGGAGGTTAAGGTTTGGTGGTCCCCACTACTCAACTTCCACATGGAAGGTGGTTACAACAAAATAAAATAAAATGTGTGTTTATTTTATTTTATTATTTCCACAAAAAATCCAAAAAATTATCTTTCACCCTCAACCAATTTTCATTGAGGTGAAAGTCTTGTTAAATGAATACCGGCGCTGTGAGTTCAACAGTGCCCTCAGATTTCAATTTCGAGCACTGGTTCAAAAGTTAAAAAAACCCGCTTGCACATTTACTGAACGTACCCGAACTAAAGTTCAGAAATTCATTTCGGGCACTCCGGGCCTCAGAATCACGCGCCGTTAATTTTCACTAACTCGTAAAATTCCCATTTATTTAAAAAAATTACATGAAAATTCTGGGTCTTTACATTCTCCCCATATCAGGACTTTACGTCTTCGTAAGCCACAAATCTAACTAAGGTAACAAGTGGGGGTACTGAGCATGCATCTGAGCCTCCTGCACCCATGTTCTCTCCTGGAGGTTCTCGTGCTGCCAAAGAATGCGCACCAGAGGTATCAACCGTCCACAAAGGACCTTCTCCTGTTTATCCTCAATCTCTACTGGAACCTCCGTAAAAGTCTCCCCATCGTCGATGTCTAGCTCGTTATGGTCGATGATGTGAGAAGGTTCGTGCATGTATCTCCTCAACTGGGATACGTGGAAGACATCGTGCACCCAGTGAAATTGAGGTGGAAGAGCTAAGAAGTATGCCACCTCGCTAACTCTGATGAGGACCTGAAACAGTTCGATGAACCTTGAAGATAACTTGTCGCCTCAGCCAAATATCCGCAAACCTCGTTGAGGTGAGACCCATAAAAAGATGTGGTCACCATCCTCAAAATACAGGGGTCTCTATCTCTTATTAGCATATGACTTCTGTCTTCTCTGTGCAGTCTTTATCCACTCCTGGATGATCTGCACTTTCTCTGTGGTAGCCTGTACCATCTCTGGTCTCACTAGTCCTGACTCTCCTGGGTCAGTCCAGCACAAAGGTGATCTGCAAGGTTGCCCATACAACACCTCGAAAGGTGACATCCCAATGGTGGAGTGATAGCTGTTGTTGTACGCAAACTCCACCAAATACAAGTGATCCTCCTAGTTGTGACCGAAATATAGGACACAAGCATGCAGCATGTCCTCAAGGGTATGAATAGTCCACTCAGTCTGACCATCCGTCTGAGGATGGAAGGCAGTGCTCAAACGAATCTGTGTCCCAAAATCCTCCTGCAACCCCTTCCATAGCCGGGATGTAAAACGTGCATCACGGTCGGAGATAATCGTTGAAGGTACTCCAAGTAATTGCACAATCTCCTGCACATAGAGGTGTCCCAAACTCTCTTCTGAACCCTTCTCTCTGGTCAGTAAGAAGTGGGCCGACTTGGTGAGTCGGTCGACGATCACCTAGATAGAGTCATGACCTTTGGGTGTATGTGGAAGTCCTATCACGAAGTCCATGGATATCTCATCTCACTTCCACTCTGGGACCTCTAAGGGTTGAACCAAGCCTGCTGGTACCCAATGCTATGCCATCACTTGTTGACAAGTGAGGCACCGAGAAACAAACTCTGCTACTGTTTTCTTCATTCCCGGCCACCAGTGCTGTCGCCGGAGATCCTGATACATCTTTTCCACTCCTGGATGTACTGTTATGTCCCGACTCGTCCCCCGGGGCCTGTTCCATGACTACCCCAAGCCCTCCTTCCATAGGCAGGGGGCTGGTGACTAGCACCAAAGGTAAAAATCCCTAAAACTTGGAAGGCATTGCCTTTATAACCTGAAAACTCACAAAAAAGAGTACAAGATAGAATCAAAACACTAAATAAAATTGTATAACAATGTGTGATGAAAGTAAAAATGGGGTCAGAAATACAAACCCAACTGTAAAGTACAAGGAAACAGAAAGTACAACTAAAGAAAAGAAAAATTGCCACTGGTTCGTCCTCTGAGGTTCCTACCTAAATGGTAGGTACAGATCGCCTCCTCAGCACTCCAGGTCCATCCATCTCCTTCGTGTACTGTAATGTCGTATGGTCCACCTTCGGGTACCATCCGGCCCTGGTGCTCTCAGCCTTTGTTAGCGTTGTCTGTCGTCTGCATCCAACACAACGAGGTGCGGGCATAGCCCATGCAGGGGTGAGTATAACGATACTCAGTAGGGACCCTGATACCCACAAGGTCTCACAAAATCCAATAAGGATAAACCACAAGAATGAAAATAACACATTACCCCACTTAGGTATATGCCCATACAAATACCTAAGTTATCAAGTAATCCATCTCAATCATAAGAAAAACACAAGGTTACTGACTCATATCACATAGGTATACAACTTTTGTAGAGAGTTTGAGATGATTATATGTAGCCACTAAATCATCTATTATGTCGAAACCACATAGGATCCGGGTACAGAAATCAGAGTTGTCAAACCCACACAGGATCCGGGAACAGTAGTCAGAGTTGTCAAACCCACATAAGATCCAGGAAAAGAAGTCAGAGCTATCGAACCGACATAGGATCCAGGAACAGTAGTCATAGATTTCGAACCCACACAGGATCTAGGAATAGTAGTTGGAGCTGTCGAACCCACACAGGATCTAGGAACAGTCATCAGAGCGCAGCTAGCCACAGGGTTCCCGCACAAAGCACACTTGATTCTGAGAGGGTTCGCTCCTCAAGCCAAGTGTTGATACATCAACTACTAATAAGTCTCAAGAAGAAGTATCCCAAAGGTCTGCCACATCATAGGGGGATAACCCAAACAAAACGTGTCCAAGATACTGAGGACAAGATGACAAAGCCTTTTCCCAAAAAGTACACGACATGTAGGAATGAGGCACACGCCGTGTCTTCAGACCTTGGGTACTGCCCGTGTACAATGGCCCGTGTCGTAAGGATGGTTGTGTAGAAAAGAAAGTACACTGTGTGTGGTATGGTTACACGTCGTGTCCAAGCAACTGGGGTCGGCTCCGTGTACGCTGGCCATGTGCCCGTACACGGCATCAACCCATGTTCGTCGACCTGTGTAACTGGTACACAGGGTAGCTTGTGCCACTGGCCATGCCTGGATGTGTGGTAGAGTATATGACCATGTACTCCACTCCGTGTCCGTGTATCCCCGGGATACACGCCAAGTCTCACGAATCCACTTGTACGATTCTGCGCAGAGAATACACACCATGTGACCGGGGTCACATGCCATGTGTTACTTGTCTAACATCTGAAACTCAAGCCGTAGAACACCCACACTACACAGCGTGTTAGTCATAAGTACACACTATGTATTCTGGAATTTTCTAAAAATAGTTCCTCCAGCTAGCATGCCTCCCATGAAGTCAGTTCTTCATTCTGACGGTCTGTTCGTCATGATATTTTAGACACTAGGTCACCCTGATGTCCCGTAGTCATCTCCAGTGTTTTCGGGCCTCCGGTCGGCTCTGAAAACACGATTTGATTCACCCGCTTGAAGAACAGTTGAGGAACGGTCCTTCCTGTTCCAGTCCGATCTGTCGCCCGCTATCGTCGTCCCACCTCCTCTAGGTCGTTGTGATGTTGGGTCTTCAATTTGGGATCGTTGCATCGCACAACGGACTCACAATGATCCATTGTTCATCACCCATGAATAACACGAAGAACACACCAAACATTCACAAGAATGGCGAAGGGATTGGGCTGTGTTCATTTGGCCCAGTCCTTCCGCGTTAGTTTGGTAGCAAGTGGGTCAAGAGAAACAATCATGGAAGGAATAATCAATGTTTCTCAAATCAAAACACACCCCTACCTTGTTCGTTGTTTGTTGACAAAGTCATGGGGGAAAAGATGGATTGTCATAGTTGAAGACATCCTACGTCGATGGAGGTTCCGAGGAAGGGAGTCGTAGACGCTCCTCGCTGGCATTCTTCATTGGAAGAACATGTTCTTCTTTCTTCTTTGGCGAGAGCTTTTCTCCCCAATCTCTCTCCTCTCCAAAGTTCCACCAAGTTGAAAAATTCCAAGCCAAAAATAATAGATTATGATATCCTATTAAATTGTTGGAATAATATTCAAATGGTTTAATTAATTAATTGAAAGTGTTGGATCAATTAATTAACTAGGAGGATAAGGAACATTAAGTGTTAGAAGAGTTGAAGAAGCTCCCCTAAACTTAATGGAAGTTGGAGGGTTTCTCCATTAATGGGGTGTTTCAAGGGGGTTTAAATCCCAGGTAGTCCCCACCATAATAAACATGAAGAGGAGGTTAGGTTCGGGTGGGACCCACCACCATAACCTCTCATGGTAGGTTAAGGTGTGGTGGTCCCCACCTCCAACTTTCACATGGTGGTTATAACAAATAAAATAAAATAAGACAAGCACTTATTTTATTTTATTATTCCCATGTAAAACCCAAAAACTATCTTTTATTCCTGACCATCTTCCGTCAAGGTGAAATTCTTCTTAAGTGAATATTGGCGCTTTGAGTTCAACGGTGACCTCAGATTTCAATTCCGAGCACTGTTTCAGAAGTTATATAAACTCACTCATACATTTACTGAATGTACCTGAACAAAACTTCAGAAATTGATTCTGGGCACACCGGGCCTCAGAATCATGCACCATCAATTTTTGCAGACTTGTAAAATTCCCATGTATTTAAGAAAAAAAAATTCACAGAAATTTTGACTCTTTGAGTTCTCTCCACCTCAGGGATATACATCCCCGTAAGCCACAACTTGTAACTAAGGAAACAAGTGGGGGTACTGAGCACGCATCTGAGCCCCCAGCTCCCATGTGCTCTCCTGGAGGTTCTCGTGCTGCCAGCAAACACGCACCAGAGGTATCTACCGTCCATGAAGGACCCAATCCTGTCAATCCTCAATATCCACTAGAACCTCTGTAAACTTTGCCCCATCGTCGACGACCATCTCTCTATAGTCGATTATGTGAGAAGGGTCGTGCACGTATCACCTCAACCGGGATACATGGAAGACGCCGTGCACCTGGTGCAACTGAGGTGGAAGAGCTAAGCGGTATGCCACCTTTCCAACTCTACTGAGGACCTGGAAAGGTCCGATGAACCTCAAAGATAATTTTCTGCGTCGGCCAAATCTCCGTAGACCTCGTCGGGGTGAGACCCATAGAAAGACATGGTCGCCATCCTCGAACTCCATAGGTCTCTGTCTCCTATCATCATAAGACTTTTTTCTACTCTATACAGTCTTCATCCACTCCTGGATGATCTTAACCTTCTATGTGGTAGCTCGTACCATCTCTGGTCCCACCAGTGCCGACTCTCCTGGGTCAATCCAGCACAAGGATGATCTGCAAGGTCGCCTGTATAATGCCTCAAAAGGTGTCATCCCTATGGTGGAGTGATAGTTTTTGTTGTATGAAAACTCCACCAAAGGTAAGTGATCCTCCCAGCTACATCTAAAGTCGAGGACACAAGCCTGAAGCATGTCCTTGAGGGTCTGAATGGTCCGTTCAGTCTGGCCATCCATCTGAGGATGGAAGGCGGTGATCAGACGAAGCTGCGTTCCGAAATCCTCCTGCAACCCCTTCCATAGCCGGGAAGTAAAACATGTTTCAAGATCGGAGACAATCTTCGTAGGTACTCTATGTAGCCACACAATATCCTGCATGTACAGGCGTCCCAATCTCTCTACTGAACCCTGCTCTCTGATCGGTAGGAAGTGGGCTGACTTGGTGAGTCGGTCGATGATCACCCAAATCGATTCATGACCCCTGGAATTTTGTGGAAGACCCATCACGAATTCCATGGATATACCATCCCACTTCCACTATGGGACCTCTAAAGGTCGAACCAAGACTACTGGTACCTGATGCTCCGCCTTCACTTGCTGACAAGTGAGGCATCGAGAGACAAACTCAGCTACTGATTTCTTAATTCCTGACCATCAGTGTTGTCGTCTTAGGTCCTAGCACATCTTCACCACTCTTGGATGTACCGCTAGAGGGGAAGTGTGGAACTCTCTCAAAACTTCCTCCTAAAGTTCCACTAGTACCAAGGTACGTCCTCTGAAGAGGATGACGTGCTCCCCACCTTTAGAAAATCCATCAGGTGCCTGCCCTGTGGATATCTGATCATGTCGTGTCTCGCAGTCTGCGTCCCCACACTGTACCTCCCTAGCTCGCTGAAGAAGTGGGGGAGTGACTATAAGATACTGAAGGAAGAATTATCCATCTCTATCCACAAAGGATATTTGTAAAGCATCCAGCTGCTCTGTCACCTCGCCTAACAGTTGTATGCCAGACCTCCTGCTGAGTGCATCTGCAACATCATTCCCCTTCCCAGGAGTATAGACTATCTCGAAGTCATAGTCTTGGAGGAACTCAAGCCAACGTCGCTATCTTGGGTTCAGTTCCTTCTGGGAGAAGATATACCTGAGACTCTTGTGATCAGAGTACACGGTAAAATTTTCACCCATTATATAGTGTCGCCACATCTTAAAGGCAAAGACCACTACTGCTAACTCCATGTCATGGGTAGTGTAGTTCTACTCATTCTGTCTTAGCTATCGAGAATCATATGTGATCACTGCTCACTCCTACATTAGGACACACCCAATTCTGGTCCCTGATGCGTCGCAGTAGACTACGTACCCTATGACTTCCTCTGGAAGCCTCAAGATGGGGGCACTAGTTAGCCTATGTCTTAGCTTCTAAAATCTCTGTTGGTATCTCTCCGACCAAAAAAAGGGTTGACCCTTCTTCGTCAAGGCTGATAGTGGTGCTTCAACTCTGGATAAGTCTGGTACGAACCTCCGGTAGTAACCAACCAAACCAAGGAAACTTCGTACCTTCGTCACACTCCTGGGTGGCTCCCAAGAAAGTACAGCCTCAATCTTTGCTGGATCCACTGCAACTCCAGCCTATGAGATGACATGTCCCATAAAGTGAACCACACAGATCCAAAACTATAACTTCGAGAGCTTACCATAAAGTTAGTGCTTTCAAAGTGTGTCCATTACTACCCAAAAATGGTAGGCACGCTCCTCCTCAGTAGTCGAGTAAATCAGAATGTCTTCGATGAAGACTACGACAAAGAGATCGAGGTATGGATGGAAGATCTTGTTCATGAGTCCCATGAACACTGTTAGAGCATTGGTTATGACGAATGGCATAACCAAGAACTCGTAGTGGTTGTACCGACATATGAAGGTCATCTTCTGCACATCCTCATCTCGAACTCTGAGCTGGTGATAGCCTGATCTGAGGTCTATCTTTGAGAACCACCGTGCTCCCTTCAGCTGATAGAAAAGGTCATAAATACTCAAGAGTGGGTACTTGTTCTTCACGGTCACCTGGTTCAGGCGGCGGTAGTCGACACAAAGCCTCAAGATTCCATCTTCCTTCTTGGCGAATAGAATCAGGGCTGCCCAGGGAGAAACACTAGTCCGGATAAATCCCTTCCCCTACAAGTCCTCTAGTTGTACCCGCAGCTCGCGGAGCTCTGCGGGATCTATCTGATATGCTGGTGTAGATATCGGTTTCATCCCGGGGTACAGGTCAATGTAAAATTCCACCTCCCTGTGAAGAGGTGGGACATCATCAGGGAAGACATCCGCATACCAGTCCACCACTACAGGATAGCTCGGACTCTCTACATCAACTACTCTGAGGGTAAGGCAGGCCAACAGATGAGTGATCGACTACACCCTCCTCCGAGTAAGTATATCCTATGCTGCAAAGGCTCCCTTATCACTGGTGAAGGTAAACCTAGTCCCATATGTGTGAACACACCACACTTTGCACCTAATACAGTCAATCTGAGCATGGACTATAGATGACCAGTCCATACCCAAGATGACGTTGTAAGGCCTCGACGCCGCTACGAGGTGATCCCAGCCGAAGTTCTAGCCTCCTATAATAATCTCACACTGTCGGCATCAGTGCGTAATTGTCGATTCTTCTCCCATAGGAATCTCTATCTATAAGGATCAAGCCAATGGCTCAGTCAGAATCTCCAAGCTCTGAACAAGGGCAGTGGAAATGAAAGAGTGACCGGAACCTGTGTCTATAAGAACTGAAGCTAAGGTGGAGTAGACATAGATCGTACCTTGATTCATATCTGAAGCGACATGATCATAAGCCTCAGCTTCTTAGAGTTGGGATCTCACCTATCCACCTGCTCCCTGCAGTCGGGGTGGATCTCTTGGTGGTGGTGGTGGTAACACCTCGTAATGTCGCCCACCGCCAGCTGCACAACCAGCTCCTTTTCCACGTCCGCCTGCGCCCTGCGGATCGCCTCGATCGAACCTCTGCCTCTACCTAGGAGGTACTTAAACTGTCTATTGATCATCTGAATGGCGGGTCGGATAGTCACGAGCCATATGACCCTACCCGCCGCATGTGAAACACTGCATGTTCCTCAAATGACTGGCTCTGTCTCACGTGCCTCGCACAATTGAACCCGTGTTCTGAGGTCGTCCACTGAATGGTCTAGTCTGCTTGGATATATGCAACATCTGTCTACTGCCATCTATATAAGACTCTGCTACGTGACACCCGGTGGGGGGTCTTGCTGCTGGTGACTACTCAGCAAGTAAACTCTCCACTAAGAGGGCTCGGTCCAACACCCCCGCCTGCGTCGGGATGCTAAGGGAGATCATCGAAGCCCTGATCTCTCACCTGAGCTCCTGCTCGAAGGTCCAGGCCCAGAAGAATGGGTCTCGCACCATATATGTGGAGTAGCGCGAGTGGTCAGTGAACCTCACTGAGTATTGTGCCACCGTCATGATACCCTACTATAGATGAAGTAGCTCTTTTATCTGCATTGCATGTAGGGTGGCTGGGACAAACTCTGTCCGAAACAAGCTCTCAAAGTTTTCCCAAACTAGTGTAGCCTCGTCATGCACCTAGAGCATCAGGATTCACTATATGCCTGCTACTTCCTGAAGGTGACTCGTGGTAAGGATCACCATAAGGTTGGTGGGTGTCCCTACCAGTATAAAGACTCTCACCACAGCCTTCAGCCAATCCTTAGCTGCCTGCGAGTCCGTATCACCCCAGAACCTGGGCAGCCTCTGGCGCTGGAACTCGTACAACACGCTCAGGCAGCGTGCACTCTCTACTATTGGGGCTGGTGACATCGGTGGCCCAACGGGTAGTGGTACTGCTGGTTCCTCTGTTGTAATAGGGCCCTGCACCGAGGCCTCATCACTCGGTGGGATTCCATCTCGCACAAATCCTGGAACCCTAGCTGGATGTCTGTGTGGGGTCATCCTGAAAAGAAACAGGTGCACCATGGTCAATAAGTTATACCTGGTGATCTGACTCAAAGAGATCGCTAATAAAACTCTTGAAACATACATGCAATTAGTGTTTTTGTGTACTGAGTCAGAAATCGTAATTCAGGGTCCTGGTGTATAGATACATCGGTTGGCGCACCAACACTGGACTCCCTGAACTGAAAACCACACTCAATACCCTTAACACTATTGCTTCACAGAAAATATCAGAGTCCTAAGTTCTATGGTAGAACCGACTCCTCCGATACCAATTTGTCACGACCCGTCCCCCGGGGCCCATGTTGTGACTACCCCAAGCCCGCCTTCCATAGGCTAGGGGCTAGCGACTAGCACCAAAGGTACAAATCCCTAAAACTGGGAATACATTGCCTTTATAACCTGAAAACGCACACAATAGAGTACAATATTGAAGAAAAACAATAAGTAAAAATATATAACAAAGTGTGATGAAAGTAAAAAGGAGGCTGGAAATACAAGCCCAACTGTAAAGTATAAGGAAACGGAAATTACAACTGAAGAAAAGAAAAACTATTATTGGGTTGTCCTCTTAGGCTTCTACCTAAAGGGTAGGTTCAAATCACCTCCTCAGCACTCCAGGTTCGTCTATATCCTATGTGTATCATCATGTCGTATGGTCCACCTCCAGGTACTTTCCGGTCCTGGTGCTCTCAGCCTCGGTCAGCGTTGTCCATCATCTGCATCCAACACAATGAGGTGCGGGCATAGCCCGTGCAGGGGTGAGTATAACGATACTTAGTAGGGACTCCAAGACCCTCAAAGTCTCACAAAATTCAACAAGGATAAACCACAAGAATGAAAACAAAAGATAACCCCACTTAGGTATATGCTCATACATATGCCTAAGTTATCAAGTAATTCATCTCAACCATGAGGAAAACACAAGGTTACTGACTCAACTCACATAGGTATACAACTTTTATAGAGAGTTTGAGATGATTAGGTGTAGCCACTAAATTTTCTATTCTGTCGAACCCACGTAGGATCCTGGTACAGAAATCAGAGCTGTCGAACTCACACATGATCCAGGAACAGTAGTCAGAGCTGTTGAAACCACACAGGATCCAGGAACAGAAGTCATAACTGTCGAACCCACACAGGATATAGGAACAGTAGTTGGAGCTGTCGAACCCACATAATATCCAGGAACAATCGTCAGAGCGCAGCCAGCCACAGGGTTCCCGCACAAATCACGCTTGATTTCGGGAGGGTCCGCTTTTCAATCTAAGTGTCGATACATCAACTGCCACGAAGTCCCAAGAAGAAGTATCCCAAAGGTCCGCCATGTCATAGGGGTCTAACCCAAACAAAATTTGTCCAAGATACTAAGGACAAGATGACCAATCCATTTCCCAAAAAGTACATGGCATGTAGGAATGAGGCACACGCCATGTCTTCAGACCTCAGGTACTGCTTGTGTACAATAGCCAGTGTTGTAAGGCTGGTTGTGTAGAAAAGAAAGCACACGGCATGTGGTATGGTTACACGCCATGTCCAAGCAACTGGGGTCGGCTCCGTGTACGCTGGCCATGCGCCCGTACACAACCTCAACCCGTGTTCGCCAACCTGTGTAACTGGTACACGGGGTAGCTCATGCCACTGGCCATGCTTGGCTATGTGGTTGAGTATATGCCCATGTACTCCACCCCGTGTCCGTGTATCCCTGGGATACACGCTGAGTCTCGTGAAGCCGCTTTTGCCATTCTGCGCAGAGAAAACACGTCGTGTGACCAAGGTCACATGCCATGTGTTACTTATCTAACGTCCAAAACTCAAGCCACAGAATGCCCGTACTACATGGCATGTTCGTCAGAAGTAGACACCGTGTATTCTAGAATTTTCCAGAAACGGTGCCTCCGGCCAGCGCGCCTCCCATGAAGTTCGTTCTTCATTATGACGGTTCGTTCGTCACGATACTTCAAACACTAGGTCGCCCCGATGTCCCGTAGTCGTCTCCAGTGTTTTTGGGCCTCTGATCGCCTCTGAAAACACAATTTTATTCAACCTCTAGAAGAATGGTCGAGGAACGGTCCTTCCCATTCCAGTCTGATCCATCGCCCACTATCGTCATCGTACCTCTGCTAGTTCGTTGTGATGTTGGGTCTTCAATTTGGGGTTGTTGCGTCACACAACGGGCTCACAACGATCCATTCTTTGTCACCCATGAAGAACGTGAAGAACACACCAAACATTCGCAATAACGGCGGAGGGATCGGGACGTGTTCGTTTGGCCTAGTCCTTCCACGTTAGTTTGGTAGCAAGCGGGTCAAGAGAAACAATCATGGAAGGAAGAATCAACGTTGCTCAAATCAAAACACACCCCTACCTTGTTCAATGTTCATTGACGAAGTCACAGTGAAAACGATGGATTGTCGTAGTCGAAGACGTCCTACGTCGATGGAGGTTCTGAGGAAGGGAGTCGTAGACACTCCTTATCGGCGTTCTTCATTGGAAGAACGCGTTCTTTATTCTTCGTTGGCGGGAGCTTTTGTCCCCAAGCTTTCTCCTCTCCAAAGTTCCACCAAGTTGAAAAATGTCAAGCCAAAAATAATAGATTATGATATCCTATTAAATTATTGTCATAATATTCAAATGGTTTAATTAATTAATTGAAAGTGTTGGATCAATTAATTAACTAGGAGGATAAGGCACATTAAGTGTTAGGGGAGTTGAAGAGGCTCCCCTACACTTAATAGAAGTTTGAGGGTTTCTCCATTAATGGGGTGTTTCAAGGGGGTTTAAATCCTGGGTGGTCCCCACCACAATAAACATGAAGAGGAGGTTAGGTTCGGGTGGGCCCCAACACCATAACCTCTCATGGGAGGTTAAGGTGTGGTGGTCCCCACCTCCAACTTCCCCATGGTGATTATAAAAAATAAAATAAAATAAGACATGCACTTATTTTATTTTATTATTCCCACGTAAAACCCAAAAACTATCTTTTATTACTGACCATCTGCCATCGAGGTGAAAGTATTCTTAAGTGAATATCGGTGCTGCGAGTTCAACGGTGCCCTCATATTTCAATTCTGAGCACCGGTTCAGAAGTTATAAAAATCTCCTCGTACTCTTACTGAACGTACCCAAACAAAACTTCAGAAATTGATTCCAGGCACACCGGGCCTCGAAATCACGCGTCGTCAATTTTCGCAGGCTTGTAAAATTCCCATGTATTTATGAAAAAAAAATCCAAGGAAATTTCAGGTCTTTACACGCTTGAGGGGATGTGTGGAACTCCCTCAACACTTCCTCCTGAAGCGACACTGGTACCATGGTACATCCTCTGAAGAAGATGACGTGCTCCCCACCTTCATAAAATCAATCAGGTGTCTGTCTTGTGGATATCTGAGCACATCGTGTCTCGCAGTCAGTGTCCCCACGTTGTGCCTCCATGACTTGCTGAAGAAGTGGGGGAGTGACTGTAAGAGACTGCAGAAAAGTTGCTACATCCCAATCCACAAAGGATATCTGCAAAGTAGTCAGCTGCTCTGTCGCCTCACCTAGCAGTTGTATACCAGACCTCCTGTTGAGTGCATCTGCTACAACATTCCCCTTCCTAGAAGTATAGACTATCTCGAAGTTATAGTCCTGGAGGAACTCAAGCCAACATCGTTGTCTTAGGTTCAGGTCCTTATGAGAGAAGATATACCTGAGACTACTGTAATCAGAGTACACTGTAAAATGTTCGCCCATCAGATAGTGTCGCTACATCTTCAAGGCAAAGACCACTGCTGCTAACTCTAGGTCATGGGTAGCATAGTTATGCTCATGCATTCTCAGCTATTGCGAACCATATATGATCACTACCCGCTCCTGCATCAGGACACATCTAAGTCTGGTCTCTGATGCGTCGCAGTAGACTACGTACCCTACGCCCTCCTCTGGAAGCCTCAAGATGGGGGCACTAGTTAGCCTTTGCCTCAGCTCCTAAAAACTCCGCTGGCATTTCTCTGACCAAACAAAGGGTTGCCCCTTCTTCGTCATGGCTGATAGTGGTGTTGCAACTCTGGAGAAGTCTGGCACAAACCTCCGGTAGTATCCAGCCAAACCCAGGAAACTTCGTACCTCCTTCATACTTCTGGGTGGCTCTCAATCAAGTACCGCCTCAATCTTTGCTGGATCCACTGCAACTCCAGCCTCCGATAAGACATGTCCTAGGAAGTGAACCTCTCGGATCTAGAACTGGCACTTTGAGAGCTTACCATAAAGCTGGTGATCTTGGAGTGTGTCCAGTACTACCCGCAAATGATAGGCATGCTCCTCCTCAGTAGCTGAGTAGATCTGAATGTCGTCGATGAAGACTACTAAAAAGCGATCAAGGTATGGCTGAAAGATCATGTTTATGAGTCCCATGAACACTGCTGGAGTGTTGGTCATGTCGAACGGCATAACTAAGAACTCGTAATGGCCATACCGACATTTTAAGGTCGTCTTCTGCACATCCTCGTCTGGAACTCTGAGCTGGTGATAGCTTGATCTAAGGTCTATCTTCAAGAACCATTGTGCTCCCTTCAGCTGATCAAAGAGGTCGTCAATCCTCGGGAGTGGGTAATTGTTCTTTACGGTCACCTGGTTAAGGAACTGATAGTCAACACAAATCCTCAAGCTCTCATCTGCCTTCTTGGCAAACAGAATCGGGGCTGGCCAAGGTGAAACACTGGACTGGATGAACCCCTTCCCCTACAAGTCCTATAGTTGTACCCGCAGCTCGCGAAGCTCTGCGGGAGCCATCATATACGCTGGTGTAGATATCGGCACTATCCCGGGGTACAATTCAATGTAAAATTCCACCTATCTGTGAGGAGGTAGACCTGGGACATCATCAGGGAAAACATCCGCGTACTGGTCCACCACTATAGGATAGCTCGGACTTTCCACATCAACAGATCTGAGGATAAGGCTAGCCAACTGATGAGTGATCGGTTGCACTCTCCTCCAAGTAAGTCCATCCTGTGCTGCAAATGCTCCCTTCTCGCCGGTGAAGGTAAACCTGGTCCCATCCGTGCGGACACACCGCACTTTGCGCCTAATATAGTCTATCTGAGCATGGACTGTAGATAACCAGTCCATACCCAATATGACGTCGTAAGGCCTCAACGCCGCTACTAGGAGATCTCAGCCGAAACTCTCACCTCCTAGAGTAAGCTCACACTACTGGCAACAATGCGTAATTGTCGAATCCACTCCTGTAGGAGTCTCTAGCCATAAGAATCGAGCCAACGGCTCCGTAGAAATCTCTGAACTCCGAACAAGGGCAATGACAATAAAAGAATGACTAGAACTTATGTCTATAAGTACTACAGCTATGGTGGACTAGACACAGATCGTACCTTGAATCATCTCCGGAATGCCATGATCGTAAGCCTCAGCTGCCTGGAGCTGAGCTCTCCCTTGTCCACATGCTCCCTACGGTCGGGGTGGACCTCCTGGTGGTGGTGGCAGTAATATCTCGAATCGTCGCTCACCGCCAGTTGCACGACCAACTCCTCTGCCACGTCCACCTGCTCCCTACGTACCACCTCGACTGAACCTATGTCTCTGCCTGGGCGGTCCCTCGACCGTCTGCTGATCATCCGTACGACGGGTCGGACAGTCACGAGCCATGTGACCCTGTCTGCCGCATGAGAAACATTGTCCGCTCCTAGCATAACTAGCTCCGCCTCGGGTGCCCCGTACAACCAATCCTGAGTCATGCGGTCGTCCACCTATAGGTTTGGTCCTCTTTAACCTCTACGAAATTTGTCTGCTGCCAGCTGTAAAAGACTCTGCTACGTGATGACTGGCAATGGGTCTCGCTGTTGGTGACTGCTCAGTAAGGAAACTCTCCACCAAGAGGGCTCTCTCTAACACCCTCGCCTGCGTCGGGATGCTGAGTGAGATCATCGAAGCCCTGATCTCCCACCTGAGCCCCTGCTTGAAGGTTTGGGCCCTGAAGAAAGGGTCCCGCACCATATCGGTGGAGTAACGTGAGAGGTCAGTGAACCTCGCTGAGTACTGAGTCACAGTCATGCTGCCCTGCCGCAGTTGAAGTAGCTCCTGAATGCGCACTGTGCGAATATTCGTTGGGACAAACTCTGCCCGAAATAGGCTCTCGAAGTCTACCCAGATAAGCATCACCTCGTCATGAACCTAGAGCATCAAGCTCCATCGTCTGCCTATTGCTGCCAGTAGAAGGCTGGCGACAAGAATCACCATGAGATCGGTCGGTGTCCCTACTAGTAAGAAAAATCTCACCACAACCTCCAACCCTGTGGGTCCGTCTCTCCCCTGAACCTGGGTGGCCTCGGGTGTTGGAACTCGTGCAACGCGCTTAAGCAGTGTGCACCGTCTGCTGCTGGGGCTGGTGGCATCGATGTCCCAACGGGGAATGGTATCGCTGGTGCCTCTACTAGAAGAGGGCCCTGCACCGAGGCCTCGTCGCTCGGTGGGCTATCAATGCGTACAACTCTCGGTACCCTAGCTGGTTATCTTCATGGAGGCATCTTGAAAAGAAACAGGTGTGCCACGGTCAAAAAGTTATACCTGGTGAGCTGAAAGTTATACCTAGTGAGCTGACACAAAAGATCACAAAGAAAACTTTTGAAAACAATCACGCAATCAGTGTTTTCGTGCACTGAGTCAGAAATCAGAAGTCAGGGTCCTGGTGTATAGATACGTCGGTCGCCGCACCAACACTGGATTCCCTGAACTGAAAACCGCACTCATTACCCGTAGCACTATTGCTTCACAGAAAAGATCAGAGTCCTAGTTCTGTAGTAGAACTGACTCCTCTGATACCAATTTGTCCCGACCCGTCCCCCGGGACTCGTGTCGTGACTACCCCAAGTCCGCCTTCCATAGGCCAGGGGCTAGCGACTAGCACCGAAAGGTGTATTCCCTAAAACTGGAAAGACATTGTCTTTATAACCTGTAAACACACGCAACCAAACACACTGCATTATACGTACGCAAGTCAACTGTATAGTAAACAAGTGAGTACAGTAAGTAAAAAGGGGCCAGAATACAAGCCCAATTGGAAAGTACAAGTACAACTGAAATGCAATACAACTAGAGAAAAAGAAAGATAGCTATTGGATCGTCCTCTGAGGTTCCTACCTGAATGGTAGGTACAGATCGCCTCCTCAGCACTCCACGTCCGTCTGTCTCCTCCGCGTATTGACACGTCGTATGGTCCACCTCCGGGTATCGTCCAGTCCTGGTACTCTCAGCCTCGGTCAACACTGTCTGTCGTCTGCATCCAACACAACAAGGTGCGGGCATAGCCCCTGCATGGGTGAGTATAACAATACTCAGTAGGGACCCCGAGACCCTCTAGGTCTCACAAAATCCATCAAGGATAAATCACAAAGTATGAAATCAACAGATAACCTTACTTAGGTATATGCCCATACATATACCTAAGTTATTAAGTAATCCATCTCAATCATGGGGAAAACACAGAGGTACTGACTTAGCTCACACCGGGATTTACTCTAGGGGTAGTATCAAGTAACATTCTCAGTCACAATGTCGAACACCTCGGCTGTTAGAGAACTCCTCCTATATCGAGTACAGTGGGCTTACCACGTCACACAGAGCCGCTTCTCACTAACCTTGGACTACTGAGGTACTCCTCCTGTCGAGTACCGTGGGTCTGCCGCGTCACCAAGGCGCTCACCACCGTGGGTCTGCCGCGTCACTAAGGCACTCCCTCTTGTGGCTTGCTGAGGTACTCCTTCTGTCGAGTACTGTGGGTCTACCACGTCACCAAGGTGCTCCCCACCGTGGGTCTGCGCGTCACCAAGGCGCTCCCCATTGGGTCTGTCAAGTCACTCCGAGTCGAAACAGTCAGCAGTCGTCAAGTCTCAGTCATTCACTAGGTTGCCACACTAAACTCGCTCATCTCCAGGAGGATCCGCTCCACAAGCTACTGGTCGATACTCCAACTGTCACGAAGTCCCACAAAGAAGTATCTCAAAGGTCCGCCACGTCATAGGGGTCTCAACGTAACAGACAACGCGTCAATCGGACGTCTGGTCTGTGAGTTATTAGCCCTTTAGTCCTGGGGGGCGGTTGGATTCGTGCTCGATCCAACCTGACTGTTTCTCATCATAATCCAAAACTTTAGTGGGGTATATTCAAAGGGACCATCTCGCTCCAAGATTTCTAGCACCGCTGACGGTTCGTCAAACGGACGTCCGATGTCAAAGTTATGGCCAAAAGAAAGTAAATGGGTCGTAGTGGGCCTGGGTCCGTTCCGACCCGGTCGGACCAACCCGGCCCGACCTGGCCTGGGTCGACCTGGTTCGGGTTGACCCGTCCAGCAGTGCGGCCCGGCCCGTTAGGTTCGGTCCGGCAGGTCGCGAGGAGGCTCGGCTCGACTCGGGGCGGCTCGGCCGAGGACGGCGCAAGACCGCGGGGGGGGGGGGGGGGGGGGGGTCCGGCCGCAGGGCGGTGCGGAGCCGCGGACGGCAGCGGTGGCCACGGTCGGCGCGAAGGCCGTGGGGCAACGTCGTTGCGTCGTCGCCTTCGTCGCGGCCGGCGGTGGTGTCGGCCGCCGTTCTCGTGCCCCTTCATGGTTGGTCGCCATCCTCCACCTTCGCAAAGAACACCACAAGATTTGCGGAAGGGTCGGGCCATGTTGGTTTGGCCCGTACCCTCCGCGTTAGGGTGGTAGCATATGACTCATCAAGAAAGAAGAACGTCGAGTTACAACTTCCCGCAACATTTAATTCTCAAACCGCAAAAGAAACCAAGGTAAGAATATGAGAAAAGTATTATCACGCAAATAAACCCCCTACCTCGTTCGCTTGATGACGTTGGCGGAAGAAGGTAGTATGGTCGTCGATTCGTCGTAGATGAGGACGTCCCACGTTGTAAGAAGTCCCGAGGAAGAAGGTCGAAGAAGGTCGACGTTCTTCATTGGCGGAACGTTCTTCGTTGGAGAGCTTTCTCCCAAGGCTCTCTCCTCTCCCAATTCTTCCAAAAATGAAGTAGCCAACATAATAGATTATGTTGGCAATTTAGTTCGTTGGCATACAATTCAAATTGGATTAATTAAGTTGGCTCCACTTAATTAATTGATGAGGTTGGCACAAAATTAATTAAAGGGGGGGTGACACAATTAATGTTGGAGGAGTTAAAGAGGCTCTCTTGCGTTTAATGAGGGAGTTGAGAGGTTTAGGTCTCGGGTGGTCCCCACCACTATAACCTCTCATGGGAGGTTAGGTTCGGGTGGTCCCCACCACCATAACCTCTCATGGGAGATTCAGGTTTGGTGGTACCCACTACTCAACCTCCACATGGAAGGTGGTTACAACAAAATAAAATAAAATGTGTGTTTATTTTATTTTATTATTTCCACGAAAAATCCCAAAAATTATCTCTCACCCTCGACCAACTGCCATCGAGGTGAAAGTCTTCTTAAGCGAATACCAGCGCTGTGAGTTGAATGGTGCCCTCAGATTTCAATTCCGAACACTGGTTCAAAAGTTAGAAAAACTCGCTCGCACGTTTACTGAACGTACCCGAATTAAAGTTCAGAAATTAATTTCGGGCACTCCGGGTCTCAGAATCATGCACCGTCAATTTTTGCGGATTTGTAAAATTCTCATTTATTTAAAAAAAAATTACATGGAAATTCCGGGTCTTTACAGTCCAAGAGGGTGGGGGGCTATCAAGGGGTGTGGGGGGATGTCCAGTGGGGTGGGGTGGGGGGTTTCCAGGGGTGTGGGAATGGTGTCCAGTGGGGTGGGCTGGTTTTGGTCTGGTTTAGGTCTGGTTTTGTTCTGTTTTTTGTTCGTTTCAGGTTTTCTTTTACAGGGCATGGTTGTGGTTGAACGGTTTTATTAAAAAAAAATTGGTTTTTACATCGGTTATTTTATAACCGACGTAAAAAATGCATGTTTATGAGTTTTAACGTCAGTTATTTGAAAACCGACGTAACAAATTCATGGGAATGGGGTTTTACGTCGATTATTTCATAACCGACGTAATAAATGGAATGAAAATAGGTTTTTACGTCGGTTATTTGATAACCAACGTAATAAATGGAATGAAATAGGTTTTTGCGTCGGTTATGTAATAACCAACGCAGTATATATGTTTTCACGTCGGTTATTATTTAACCGACGTGAAAAACACTTGGCAGACTGATTTATAATGTCGGTTATGAACATAACCGACGTGATAAACTCTTCGGAGGTGCAGTTTATTACGTCGGATGTTCTATAACAGACGTGAAAAAGTAGATAGCACGTCGGTTATTTAAAAACTGTCGTAATAAATCACGACTCCGAAGCGTTTTCCACGTCAGTTTTTGATGAACCGACGTGAAAAACGCTTCAGGTTACTAGTTTTTACATCAGTTTTAAAATAACCGTCATAAAAAACAATATTTATAACGTCTCCTGTAATAACGTCGACCAAAAGCCGACGTCAAAAATAAAAAATAACCGCCGTAAAAAAAACGTTTTCTGCCTGTACATTAACGTGAGATTCTCAAACCTTAACCAGTGCTCAGATCATCGGAGGCGGTGAAGTTTCATTGCTCCGACAATGAAAACTTTTAAATATGGGATCCACCGGCTTCCGTTGCGCACCCTACTATCAACATTACCATAACTGGATTAGTGAAGTGATGCATTAACTTCAATATGTCATGGTTTGTTTCTTGGTGGTTTTCAACTTGGTGGTTTTAGACTTAGTGGTTTATTATTATTATTTTTTGAGAAAAGGACTTAGTGGTTTATTTTAGTTTGTCTGGTTTGTAGATTTTGTTTTTGCATATGGGAAGTTCCAGTTCGTTGCATGCTCCTGCTGTTTTTTTTTTTAATATACCACGGTAACCTTACCATCGATTTGTAACTAGGTTGTGAATAAAATTTGGACCCAGGGGCTTTTGCCTAAAAAAAGTGTAATTCTTTTTTAGTTTTTTTTTAATTAATATACATATTTAGACATGCTAAGTTTATTACATGTTGGTTGTTGATCCCAAGCACTGGTTTTCAAATGAATAATTTATTATTATATACCTGGTTAATCGTACTCAATGCCAGGTCAAATTAATATTATATTATTTTTCACAATTATAAAAAACATTATTAAAAAAATCAAATGAATAATTTATTATTATATTTAAATAATAGTTTTTTTTAAAAAAAATTGTTTTGATCACACTCCCGGGGTCGGGGGAAAGAAGCTCTATGATCGAATTGCTGCCGTATCGTACGGAGCGATTCCGGCCAATGGCAGCGCTCCCTGCTCATGCTGTCCTCGCTTCTTCTCCAGCCTTCTCTGTCCTCTCCACCGCGTTGGCCTCTCGACTCCCAATGCAAGGCTCGTCGTAACGTCCCTTCTCCCTCGATTCGCAAGGTTATTTATTACTCTGGTTCCTTCGCGGACTTCATCTGCCAGTCCCCGGAGGAGAAGGCGAACTGAGGTGGGCACACCTGGGCTGAATGTTGCGCTGTAGGTCGCTGGGAGCTCCTTCAAGCAAATCTACGATTCTCTAAAGTGAGTTTTTGCTCGGTTATCTGCAGCTGATATCCATCTCTTCGTTTCGAGCTCCTTCGCCCCGTACTTCGAGGTACGTACTCGGCCTTTCACCCTGCGTGGCGGGATTAGTGGGAAGCAAAACTTACAGGAATGCGGAAAATCAAGAGGCATAAGAAATGAGTATTCTCACCACACGGCCGAAAACCAGGATCAACGTGCAATCCTGTTTTGTTTCTTCCGTTTTTTAGCTTCGATCTCTCATTTTCCGCTTTCGTGCTGGTATTTTGCTCCCCCAAATGCACCAGCTTTTACAAAACCGTTTGGTTGGTGTGTTCTAGGGTTTGACAACGTGGGCGGTCTCTTCCAAACCCTTTATCCGAAGCTTCTCTTCCAGTTCTCACTGCGTCTGGCCGGGAAACCTGTACGCTTGATTGGGTACTAATCTCTACCACTCATACTCTATATTAAATATTTTTCGAGGCTAATGCATTGCTTGTTCATGAAGGGGCCTCGATTTACAACTGGGTTTCTGTTCATCTGTCACATTTACTGTTCTATGATCTCTGGGTCTTTTTACAAAAATCACGCTGCCATTTTCCATATTATTGAAACGTTAGCAAACATGGTTTTTCAACCTGATGCAAATGAAGTGGTAGGGAACCAGTTATGATTGGTATAGCGATGTGAGCTTTGGAGAACTTCAGCTTAGCTAGGGTGTTGATTTTGGTTTGGCAATCCTTAATTCATTTTTAATTCTTTTTCTCTGTTGCGTAAGAGTGTCTTAGGATTGATAACTTTCCATGTTACTGATCTCTTAAGGTCTCACTTGTAGCCAATTGACTTTCCATTTTACTGATCTCTTATGGTCTCACTTGATGTGAATTGTCACTCTGAGTGGCAGTCCTTAAAATTCATTCTGAATCCATTTCAACTGTTCTGTAGCGCTGATGTGCCTTTACTATAAGGCCGTCATTTAGGAGGCTGTTAACTAAAGTGGTTAGAATATCAAAAGAACAGTGTTAATTTACTTATTTATCAACCTTCCATGTTTTATTTTACAGGAAAAAGTGTGAACAAAGATGTTGCAGTCCATTTTTGGCTTGACAGCATCCTGCATTCTCATCATTTTCACATCACTATGCTCCCTCTCATCATGCGATTCTATGATCCATTTTCATGATGTTCAGTCATTTAAAAACAGCCATGACCCAGAAGGCGACAACTTTTTAATATGGTTTGATTCAGATTCTCCACCGTGTAACCGGTCTGGCATAACATGCAAGGGGACTGCCGTTCTCCGAATAGATTTACCTTGTAAAACAAACCCAATAAAATTTCCATTTCCTGCCACCATTGATCGGTTCACTGAGCTGAAGTTCCTCAACTTCAGTCATTGTGGTTTAACCGGTCCACTTCCTTCCAGCCTATGGAGATTAAATAAGTTAAGGTCTCTGGATCTGAGCGGTAACAGATTGTCCGGTTTGCTGCCTCCAGCCTTGTCAAGCTTGAAAATGCTCAGACAGCTCATCCTTGATAACAATAACATTTCTGGAAGCCTACCCTCATCAATTGGCCTTCTCAGAAAACTCAATGAATTCTCAGTCCATGCAAACTCATTCTCCGGAAGCCTTCCTCCAGAGTTTGGAAATCTTCAGAATTTGCAGTCCCTTGACCTTAGCATGAATTTCTTCTCTGGGAGCCTGCCCTCCAGTTTAGGGAATCTTACCAGCCTTCTATACTTGGATGCCAGCAGTAATCAGTTCTCAGGACCAATCATTCCAGAAATTGGAAATTTGCAGAGGCTTCTCAATCTTGAGCTATCATGGAATTCACTCTCTGGGCCTTTGCCAATGGAAATGGGCAAATTGAGCAATCTGAGCCTGCTCAGTGTGGGGAACAATGGCCACCTGGGTGGCAGAATACCTCCAATAATTGGAAATCTCACCAATCTGGTGGTACTCAATGTTCGGAACTGTGGACTCACAGGAAGATTGCCAGATGAAATCTCTCAACTGACTTGCTTGACTTCCCTGGAAATGGCAGAGAACAATTTTGAGGGAGAACTCCCTGGGAGCTTTGGTAACATAACTGGCCTTGGTTATCTTCTTGCAGCTAGCACAGGGCTAAGTGGGAAAATTCCACCTCAATTGGGCTACTGTCACAAGCTCAGAATTCTGGATCTCTCCTTCAACTCACTCGAAGGTTCACTCCCGGATGGTCTTGCAGGGCTCAAATCGATTGAGTCTCTTGTACTGGATTCAAATCAACTGTCGGGTCCTCTTCCAATTTGGATTTCCAGCTGGGCAAATGTGGTATCCATTATATTAGCCAAGAACTTCTTTACAGGATCACTGCCACCGTTTCGAATGCCAAACCTGAAATTGTTTGATGTCAGCTCCAATATGTTTTCTGGCGAGGTTCCCTCAGACGTGTGCGATGCCCGGTCACTTACTAATTTGTTTCTCTCGAATAACTACTTCAGAGGCAATCTCAACTCTACTTTCAGAAACTGTTCAGCTCTTGTGGATTTGGTGCTGTCCGGAAACAATTTCTCTGGTGAAATTCCGGGCTACCTGGGAGAAGGTCTCAACCTGGTGACTCTGGAACTGTCAAAAAACTCATTCTCTGGAAAGCTTCCTTATCAATTGTGGGAGTCAAAAACTCTCATGGGGGTCTCCCTTTCCCATAATATGCTTGGTGGGAGGATTCCAGTGTCAGTTTCTAATCTCTCCTCACTCCAAAGGCTGCTGCTTGATGACAATTTCTTTGAAGGGACCATCCCGGGTACCATTGGAGAACTTAAAAACCTCACTAATCTGTCTCTTCGTGGAAACTCGCTGACTGGGAATGTCCCATTGGGGCTCTTCAACTGCACCAAGCTGGTGTCTTTGGACCTGGGTTCAAATAGCTTCACAGGTTCGATCCCCGCGCACTTGTCTCAGCTTAAATTGCTTGACAATCTTGTGGTGTCCAGGAACCGTTTTTCGGGTTCGATACCTCAAGAGATCTGCTCAGGGTTCCAGGAGCTGGCTTTCCCAGACTCGGAGTTTACCCAGCATCACGGCATGCTTGATCTGTCCTACAATGAATTTGTCGGCCCAATCCCGGAGTCTATCAAGGCTTGTGCTGTGGCGGTGGAGCTGAACTTGGGAAGGAACAATCTCAATGGCAGCATACCTGCAGGGATTTCAGATCTCGTGAATTTGACTCTGATCGATCTGTCTTACAACTCTCTTACCGGGCCTGCTGTTCCAGCATTGTTGAAGATGATGAATCTTCAGGGACTCATCCTGTCACATAACCAACTCACTGGCCCGATCCCTGGTAATCTGGTCTCCATGATGCCTAGACTGGCCAAGCTTGACATCTCGAACAATGGTATCAATGGCTCATTGCCTCCATCCTTATTTGGACTCCAGACCCTGGCCTATCTAGACATCAGCTGCAACTCCATTTCAGGACCCATCTCTTTTGCTTCTGGAAGCTCTGTGTTAGTGGCTTTCAATGCCAGCAACAACAGGCTCTCCGGCTCCCTACATGAATTCATCTCCAATACCAGTGCCATCTCTGTTATTGATCTGCACAACAACTCTCTTTCTGGAGGCCTACCGGCGTCGTTATTGGGACTGTCTGCCTTAACGCACCTTGACATCTCGGACAACAGTTTCAATGGGCCATTCCCATGCAGTATCTGCAGCATGGCGGGCCTTGCCTTCACTAATTTCTCCGGTAATGATTTTGCAGGGTATGTGCCGGAAACCTGCGCTGGTGGGGGAGGATGCCTTTCAGGTGAAGGTGCGCTCTCTCTGTCTGGACAGCAGCATTCAAATGGTCCTGCTTCTGTTTTGGCCATTATTGCCAGTTCTTTGTTGTTGGCCATGTTCGTCGTGCTGCTGGTATGGAAGATCCGGAGGCGGCAGGGTGCAGGTATTGTGAAGGAGAATCTGGTGTCGATGGAGCCGAAGTCCAGCGATGAGCTGCTGCTGAGCAGCAAGTCGAGGGAGCCGCCAAGCATAAACATTGCGACATTCGAGCACTACCTGCAGCGGCTGAACCCGTCAGACATCGTGTTGGCCACCGATAATTTCAACAAGTCCTGCATGATTGGTGATGGAGGATTCGGGACGGTCTACCGGGCAGCACTGTCTGAGGGGCGAGTCATCGCCGTGAAAAAGCTTCATGGGGTTGGAGGGCATGCGCATAGCGGTCGGGAGTTTCTGTCAGAGCTGGAGACAATCGGGAAGGTGAAGCATCAGAACCTGGTTCCGCTGCTGGGCTACTGTGTGCTGGGGGAGGAGAAGTTTTTGATATACGAGTACATGGAGAACGGGAGTCTCGACATGTGGTTGAGGAACAGGGCGGAGGGGGGGACCGTCACAGTGAGGTGCCTGGACTGGCCGACCCGGTTCAAGATCTGCGTGGGCGCTGCCCGGGGTCTGGCGTTCCTCCACCATGGGTTCGTGCCGCATGTCATCCACCGGGATGTGAAGTCCAGCAACATTTTGTTGGATGCTGGGTTCAACGCCCGGGTGTCAGACTTTGGTCTGGCACGCATCATCAGTGCGTGTGACACGCATGTCAGCACGGTGCTGGCTGGGACTTTTGGGTACATCCCGCCAGAGTATGGGCAGGCAATGGTGGCGACAGCGAGGGGGGACGTGTACAGCTTTGGGGTGGTGTTGCTGGAGGTGGTGACAGGGCGAGAGCCAACAGGGCAGTCGGATATGGAGGGGGGTAACCTGGTGGGGTGGGTGCGGTGGATGGCGGCGATGGGACGTGGGGAGGAGGTGCTGGACCCTGCCTGCTGTGGCTGTCTGTGGCGGGGGAACATGGTGCGGGTGCTGGGCATCGCCGGCGCGTGCACCTGTGACGAGCCGTGGAAGCGGCCCACCATGCTTGAGGTGGTGAAGCTGCTGATTGAAGCTGAGGTGTAATCCGCCTAGAAGTCCAATTTGAAGAAGATGAAGTTATTTTTTGTTTGTTAGGATTAAGATTGTTTTTGTGGGTGCGAATCGTAGTTAAAATCCTATTATATGTTGTTGCTTGTGGTTATAAATTGTGTTCCTTTGCTGGTAAATGTTGTTTTCTGTTACTGTGGAACCTGAGTACAAGTTGTTATTTGTGGTTGTAAATCATGTTTGCAATACATCTGCATATTATTAGGTTGTGTGTGTGAAGTAAAGAGTCTGTGTATGATTATATATACATTGTAGATCATATTTGCAATACATTTGCAATAAATGTTGTTTTTTGTTTGTTAGAATTACTACGTTCATGCATATTAGAAGATGAGGAGGAAAGAGTGGAGGTAGAAAATTTGATTGGAACCAGAATCCGTTTTTGATGTTTTTCTTTGAAAGAATCTAAATCTTTAATGGTTGTTGTGTATGTTCATCTTTTAATCCTTGATCATCTGCAGCAGAGAGAGTTCAATAAGATGGAGTGATCCTTGAGATCAGTAGTAAATTGACCTAAACAATGAATTTAGTGGGTGTTTTTTGTTGCAACAATGGGTTGTTAGCATGCCTTAAATATAGTTTTCCACATTGGGTATGAACCAAGTAAATAGCATTTGTTTTCATGGATTATTTTCTTTATGTTTTCATAATCTTTATGTTTTTACATATTATATAATTTCTACTTATTTTGAAACAAGATCCATGGAAGAGAAAAGACAATTAAAAGGGGTAAAAATTGTAATCTTTTTAAATCAAATATTCATGTAATCTTTTTATAACAATCCTTTTTCATTTGAGACCATGCTCCTTACAATTACTATTAAAACCACATAGTTTTTAAATTTAATTATCCAATCAAGCGATTCTTTGCATAAAGTGCAAATCTAGATACGTTTTTGGAATTTTTGAGTACTGCGCTATTATCTTAAGGTTACAATGGACAATTTTTCAAATATGAAGGTTGTTTCCTTATTTGACAGATTAAATTATCATGTCTACAAGAATAAAATCAGTTCTTATCTTGACATGGGTATTGGAACACATCAACCAAGAACTGGTTTGTACAACCCAAGCCGAGATGACACATGATCTTAGGTGCGCCTCTCCGTACGCCAAAAGTTGCCAATTAGCAGCGATGGTCTCATATAATCTTGTGGGAAAACAAACCCTCAGTCTCATAGTAGACAATAACAAGCCAATAACATAAACATTCATAGTGGCTATAACATCATAGCACAACAACTGGAATTACAATGGTAAACCAAGCTTAATAATAAAATATACCCTGCTATAATAGATGGACCCATGATATAACATACAAATCATACATCTCAAAAGAGATCACATAATGGGCCGATCATTTAAAATACAGAAGCAAAAAATTGAAAATAAGCAATAGAGGAGACTTAACTACCAGCCCTCGGCCTTGCCTCAGAACTGCCCCCTCATCCTCGTCAGGCTACCCATCTCATTCATCAGTGTCAGGGTCCTCTGCATGCCAAGCATAAGGCCTGCATGTCCCACAAGGTACACGTGTGTGAGCATAAAACTTAATAGACCACCATCAACAATGTCCTTGATATATACCAATATATATGTTCATGCATGTACTATATGGAATTAAAGTGGTAAATATGACACACACAACACCAGTTGTACCATCGTGTGCTCAAGAAGCCACCCTATCGGTCGACCCATACCCGCTTTAGCTAGTGTTGGTATGTGAGAGGGAGTTTCCCAAAGTCTGATCACATGAGTATAAGGGGGAATTCCATGCAATGAATGGCTCCCATTGGGTTGAAGTTTCCCAGAGTCTAATAATATAAGTGGGGCTTCCATGTAACTATTTACCCCCATAGTGAAGGGTTTTGGAAGGGACAACACTTGTCTAAATGCAGCAGAAACAGTCACCCAAACCCAGTTTATGCCACATGATATTTTCATTCATTTGGATTGAATAAAATAAACGAAGAACGTGTACCACTTCTTTGATGATTTGGCCTACAAAAGCTTATCCACATGTGCTTGATGAGATCACTGAGAAGCAACCAATAGACTCCTTTCTCCTTTTTCCTTGGGTATCTGCAGGCCGTGTAAATCTCCCAATTCTTGGGAAGGATTTCCTTTAAGATATCATATGCTAGAACCTTTCACTAATAGATTGAAGAAAAGAAGAGTGAGAGGGCTTTAGTTTGAGTAGTTTTTACAACACGAATCTCATATTTGAATGCACTATATTAAAAATCTATGATCTTATTTATATATCCAACCAAGGGCATTCCTTGGATTCTAAACGTTTCTCAAACACACGATTATTAAATGGAAAATTCATGAACTTTTTATAAGTTACAACTCTTTGTAACGTATAGCTCATCATTCTGATCAATTGTTTAACATTTAAAAAATTCATTTAATCATTCAAACAATTCATGTCATTATCACATGATGATTATACTAAATGTGTTAAATTATAGTAGGAGAAATTCACATTATCTCATAATGTATTTAATACGATGCACTAAACCATGATGTGGTGACATTAACCATCACTACTACATATTGACTATGTAGCCACAGTTAAAAATCATGACTACAGGGCCCAAAACCATTTCAATAAGAAAAAACGTGAAAATAACCTCAAGATCAGTGGGAAATCACCGGGGGTGAATCAGTGATTATGATTCCTTTTTATGTTTCTTCTTGAAACAATATTTTCCACCTGTTGAAGTGATGACACAAATCTTTGTCACACACACGAATGCACACATAGAGGGCACACCAAATTTTTACAAGGTTCACCTCTCAATACGAGAAGTCTAATCCTTAGTATGATCTAGATTCACATGAGATCATACGTTCCATTAGTTTTATTATATGGATTACAAATGATTTGGGTTTATCCTTGAACTCATGAAACACATAAGTCTCTTAATTGTGTTTATGTGCTCTCGCACAAATACAATGAAATAATTTTTTTTTCAACAGTAGGAGAGTCTTCTTCTAGATATGACTTTTATCGAGATTTCATTGTGTTGTTTCTCCTTCCTTCTTATTCTACTTGAGAAAAAATAAGTATCTTCTTCTTTCTCTCTCTCTCTCTTCGATAACCAATGTATCTTTTTTAGTGAAAATTATCATAATAATATTTACACAACACTGCAAATATTATCTACTCCAGTATCATCGAATTTCCCTCTTCAAAATTTAAATTTCAAATTCAAAATGTAGACAAATAATCACATTTCAACTACTGGTCCAACTTCTCTTCTTCCCGCTTCCTATTCTTTATTTTAAATCAGTTCCAGGTCATTGTGGTGTAACTGTATAGGTTGCAGCATGACCAAGCATTTTTTCCATAACTTCTTATCTCTTTCGCGAAGCAAAAAAATTCCACCATGATGTGAACTATCTTCCTTCACACTGCTTGAATCACAATCTCCCTTTATTATGTTTAATCCATGCATGCACAACTTCAATATTGTCATATTTAATTTCATCAGTAACAACTTCAATTTCAAATTTAAATTTCAGAAAAAAATGCTTTTAACTAATTCTCAACTTATTCCCATTCAAATATTATCCCTTAGATCATTTCAAACTTTTAAATCACCTTAGATTAATTTAGGTGACATCTTGGATAGGACTTGATCCATTCTACGTTTTCCAGACCACACAACAATAATTGTTTGACAATTATTTTTTAAACTGCTAGAATCCTCATGAAACTCTAAAATTTATCTAAGCCTGGAACTCCCTTTATCTCATAAAGCATCCTTACAAAATTAGAGAACGACTCTTATGGAAATTGAAATGAATCTTATGAAGTAGGTGATGAATCTTATGAAGTTGAATGACTGTTACAAAAAAGGGAAATGACACTTACAAAGTATGCAATGACTCGTATGAAGTTGAATGGCTCTTATGTAAAAATTTCAAATGAATCTTATAGAGTCTGAAATGACTCATACATAATCAAATGAATCTTATAGAGTTCAAGATGACTCTTATGATCTAGTCATGCCTTTTTTTTAATTCTCCATTCTAGAGTTAAAATGACTCTTATGGAGTGTCATTCCTTTTCCATATTTCACACTATCCGCTCTAGATGACTTATATGGAATTGGTAGTGATTCTTATATAAATTTGGACTTAACCATTTTTTAGTCAAAATCTGGTCAATTCCAAATACAATTCCAGATTACTTTCAAACAGCTCCAGACAAGCTTCAAACTCCTCTAAACATCCCAAAAACCTTCCCCTCACATAATAAATAATATTTTATGTGACTTTGAATATGATTTATGTGTTGAAAACAAAATCCAACACAATAAATATATCCACTCCAAATATTCTCCAAATCATTTTTCTCTAGAAAAATACCAAATGATAAGGAAACTTCTTCAAAACAAGATCTCAACAAATTTACCTTAGGTCTCAAAAATCTCTTTAAAGACCCAACATTTCCAAAAAAACATCTATTGGGATCAACAATATTCCCCTTTGGATTGTGTTGGAAACTGAGGAACATAAATCACTTTCAAACTCAATATACTTAGGGTCTAACCATTATCTAATAATTCTAAGCCCACATGAGTGAACTCAGTGTAGGAAACAAGAACATTGAACAATAATATCATGTTTTACATAAAATGGTGACTTGTATTCACTTATTTAAAGTTCTTGATCCTTTTTATACCAATTGAAACATCAACTTTTATTATCCCTTGATATCACTTGACATCAACTGAGGATCAATACCTATTATACTCAACAAATATTTACTCAAAATCTAAATATAGTAAATTCCTGCACACATACTCACCAAAATTGTTAGAAAAATTTAAAACTCAAAAAACTCACTCACCCGCATGCCAACCACACAGCTTTTCCCTTTTAATAACCCTCTTTAAATACATGATCCCCCTAAATAATAGATCTCTTACCAATAGGTAAAACACTTATATTTAGATTCTCTCCAATATAAATGCTCTCTTCCCCTTTGTAAATACATAAAGTAATTAAACATTGAGAGATTTATGTTACCTTTATCACCCTTTGACAACAATATCCAAAGAACAAGTGAGATATGAGACAGATTATCCATACCTTAGCTTTGAGAGGAATGAGTTTCAACTCATATCATCAACCTCAATCTTGGAAATTTATCTTCTGGTAGTGGTTTAGTGAAAATATCTGCTATTTTCTACTTTATCGGAACAAATTACAACCTCAACACATTTTTATCTATATGTTTTATAAAGAAGTGATATTTGATATCAATGTATTTTGATCTTTAAAACTAAATATGTTTTCTTGATAAGTTGATAGAGCTTTGATTATCATAGACCACAAGTAGTGGCTGATTTACTTCCACCTTGAGATATTCTAACTGAGTCCTTATTCCCATAAATTGGGTTATATCTTGAGTTAAAAACACATATTCTTCTTTAGTAGCACTCAATATTACAGAAGTTTGCTTCTCTGTGTGCTAACATACACTCCTTTCACGCAAAAAGAAAACTCCACTAGATGTAGAACTTTTATCATCAAAATTTACATCTAAATTTGCACATGTATGACCAAATAAATTAAGCTTTCTACTACTATCCTATTTCATTCCATAGTTTTTTTTCACCTTTGATGTATCTAAGAATTATATTTCCAACCATTAAATGAGACACATTTGGTGCACATTGATACCTGACACATAATGTAACAACATGTGCAATATCCAACCTTAAATCCGTCGAATAAAGTAAACTTCCAATAAGCTTCCTGAATTCCTTTGGGTCAACTTCTTTCCCTTTATCATCCTTAGATTGTTTGGTTACTATTGATATAGGTGTAAATCTAGTTTTTAATCATACATTCCAAAATTCTTTAAAATTTCTTGAGTATATTTCTCTTGATAAAGAAAGATGTAATCTTCCACTTGAGAAAGAAAGATGTGATCTTCCCCTTGAGAAATTTATAAACCTAGAAAATATCTCATTTCTCCATGCATGGAAATTTCAAACAACTTCTTTATTTCCAAAGAAAAATCTTCACAAGATCCTTCTTTATTTCCAGAAAAAATTATATCATCTACATAGACAATAACAATGTAACAACTCGATAATTTAAATTATATATTTTCCTTTAAAACCTAATGTGTTCAATAACTTGCTTCACACAGAACACTAGACCAAAATGAACCGCAAAACATTATATAACAATTAGAATGTATCCATATAATTGGAGGGTAAAAATAAAGTTTACCAAATTATGACATATACGAAAAAATAGAATTAAAGGTCATTATTAATACCAAGGCATTGATAAAAATTCAATTAGTATAGCTAAATAATTAATAAGACTGATTTATGCTTTAAAATCTAAGCTATCTAAAAATGTTCTTTATTAAATATATTATGGATAAAATATATTTTTTATATTAATAATATATGATCACCAATGTGATTAATAATTAATACTAAATAAAACGATGAACAATTAATATTAAAAAAAACTATTTTCTTATGAAAACATTTTTCATTTTTTATGTTTTTACTTAAAAGTTAAATTCTTAAATTTTTTGATTTGAATTTAAAAAAATGATCTTAATTTTTTTAGTTAGAATAATAATATTTTCTTTGGATAATTTTTTGGTATTTTTCTAAAATAATATATTTTTAGGTAAATAGTGAAAAATACAATTTTTACCAAAATTGTAAGTTTATGACTTTATCATTATATAAGAAAGATCTAAAAGTGTATAAAACCTTTTAATTGGTAAAATATATATTTAATAATTAAAATTATACATTTTAAAAATATTGTGTTTAATTTAGAAAATTTGGTATCAACATTTTAAGGGCTTAAGTGATATTTTCCAATAAAAACTATTTTTTGATATTTTCTTTTAAATAAATATATTTTTTGTAAAAATGTAGTTTTGGAATTATTTTAAATCCATTTTTTTATTTTATAATAAAACCATCTATATCATTAAAATCAACGACATTGATAATTTTATCATACACAAAAAATTTATGCTTAAAAATACACTTTTTTAAAAAAAAAGAGGTTTTTACACATTACATACGCTAATGTTGAAGTTGATTTTTCTTACTCATAGAAATTTTATCTAATAAAATTAATTTCATATTTTTAATAATTATGTCTAAATTATTCAATAAGGTCCATTTTATTTTTTAGCCATAAAAAACGATTTACATAGGTAAAATCGAGCAACCGCGGTAAAACAATTATTTTTCAAAAAAAATACTTTTCTAAATACTATGAATTTTTAAATTAAATGGATATATATTAAATTAAGAATCTAATATTATGTTTATACATATATTAAAAATAAATTAACACTCATTTAATTGATAATTAATTTTAAATGAGATTAAGAAGACCTAATAATTAAAACGTTATCTTTCTATAGAAACAAATTTTCTACGCATTATATGTTTTAATTTAAATGTTAATTTTCTCATATTTAGAAATTAAATTAGGTTAAATGGATCCCCAATTCACATTAATAACATTGAAATTTGGTAATAAGGACCATCTTATATTTTTAATAATCAAATAATAACCATGATTTATATTTAATCAAGATTAATAAGTGTTAAAATGGGTAATCTAATGTAGATCGAATTTTACAAAATAAATTTGACAATTAGAACTACTAGAATACATTTTTTAGGTTAGAAAGATATACCTACATGTCTTGCCAATATTTCACCACCAGATTCAACTAACTCACCAAACCCACTTAACCCCTATGTGATGCCATTTATACCCATTTCCTAACTTTAGTTTCTATGAAAACCCCCTCCCTTTCACCTATAAAAAGAGCTCACTCCCACCCATTTTATCATCCCTACCCACCCCAAAGGCATAGATAATGAGGTTACCTTCCCTCTCTATCTCTAAATCCCCAGAGGAGTTCCTAAGGTTTTAAGAAATCCTTCCAAGCTATAAGAAGATACATAGTAAGCTTAGAGATTCTCTACCCCCTCTTTTAAATTCAAGAACTTTCTTTGTTATAAGACTTTTGGTTTACATATTATTATTATTCCATGTGTTAATAATCAATACTTTACTTTAAAAATGATTCTCTATTGATGATAAACTACCCTCCTTTATTATAAACCCATTCCATAATCCTTTTGTATATCTACCATGTTGCTGAAATCACTCCTTGATTTTCCATGTCACATTTTCATGTTGTAACCCTTTATATTTCCATGTTATTATGCTTCCATGTGTTCATACTCAATCCTTTACTATCCAAATGATGCCCTATTAATGATATAACACCCTTCTCTATCATGACCTGTCCCAACGGGGCCTGTGCTGTGACTACCCCAAGCTTGTCTCCAATAGGCCTTAGGCAGGAGACCAATGCCAAGTAGGAATATCACACACATGGGAGGCCTTAACCTAATGTACCTGCACACACACACAAACACACACATCTCTAAGACCAAAAAATGATGAAATATAAGAAAATGATAACCATGTATTCATACATCTAAAATCCCATCCATCAGAGTACGAAAATAAGTACTGGAATGAAAAAGGGCCAAATACAAGCCCACAAAAAGAAAAAAAGACAAGTCCAACCTGAAAGTATAGTTTGGGAATGCTATCAAGGTAACCATAGGAACACACCTTATTCTATCAGGATCACTAAGATCCACCTGGTACCGATCCCTCTATGACTCCTTCAAAGGGTTGGTTATTTATATAAGACACAACACATGCTGTCAAAGCCCATATAGGGGTGACTATAACAATACCCACTAGGACACCTCAAAATCACTAAGAATATACCATCAAGAATAATAGTCAAATCATCACATGTATATGTAAATGATATATATAACAAGAATATCCAAATATACTCATAATAGACACACAATCTCAAGTAAGATCATAACTGTATTTCTAGCCTAGTATTCATGCTTGAAGGTTCCATATAGCATTTATCTGGGAGAACACACACTACGAGTTAGATTACACCGGTGAAATTTGTCTGAGATGTCATGATTTCAGGGACTCATCATAATAAGCACACAATGGAATTCTAAAGAGAAATGATACACAAATGGGGATCACACCCAAGGCCATGGGGTATACCAACAACCCAATTCGAAATAACCCATTAAGTAGGGGATCGATTCCCGTGTGGTGTTAGGCATAATGATACCAAGAACACCACTTAGGGAAAAGATGATGATAGAGGATCTCAATCAAGGCATCATGGAGGGATTCCTGCAACCCTATCCAAGATTGATGTTCCTTAGAGGGGATCTCCATTATATATATATGATGTGACTCCATACTAAACCCTCAAGGAAAGGATCAAGGGAACATACCCTAAAAAAACTTGTCTAAGATGAAGAGTATAAGGGCTCCAAGCCATCTTTAAATGAGTACATGAAATTTATCTTAGGTACCAGGTCCTACCTATGTATCATGGACCATGCCCATGTCTGTGTCTGAGTACCTAGTGTGTCCAAGCTCATTTACTCCTGATCGTGTCCATGTTCGTGCCCGAGTACACGATGTGTCCAAGCCTGCGTACTCCTGGCCATGTCTCTGTACCTCCTTGGGTACACACTGATATACCAGGAAAAGATTATATACCATGTAAAGACCTGTAAATTTAAAGGAATTTTTTTTTCTTAATTTTCTTTGGAATTTTACAAGAGCGCAGTTTCTGACGGCACCTGATTCCGAGGCCCGGTGTGCCCGGAATCATTTTTCGAAGTTTGGCTCGGGTACGTTCAGTGAACGAACGAGCAGGTTTTTCTAACTTTTGAACCAGTGCTCAGAATCGAATTCTGAGGGCACCGATGGAATCATAGAGATGGTATTTGCTTAGAAACGCCTCTTCCGGAGTTGCGTTTTCTTGGGGTGTGGTTTTTAAATTTTGGGAGTTAAGTGAAGAAAATAAAATAAAGTGGTGCGACAACTTTATTTTATTTCACTTAAAGCCACTTAAAAGCCACTTAAAGATTCTTAAGCTAAGTTGAAGCGGATAGGGTGAAATCCAAAATATCCTACCCTCTTGGTAGGATATTTGTGAGGTGGGGCCCACACGAGCCCCACCGTTTCTTTTCCGCTAAGTAACGCACGCGTGAAAAACCTTTTTAATGAAGTCAGCTGACGCGTTTTCTAAATTCTTAACGCCCCTATTAATTGGGCGGTTAATTCGTTGAAATTAATTCTATGAATTAATTTTTTCGTTTCTTATCTTTGTTTTTCAAATTCTTTAGTTGATAATAAAATAAGATGAGGACTTATTTTATTATCTGGATGTTGTGTTAAACCTTTGGAGAATCTCTAAGGATCTTCATCCTCCTTCGCGAAGAATGTGAAGAACACGAAGAACGTGAAGAATGCGAAGAACGCCGACCTCCGACGAAAGGGCAACGAAGAACACCGAGCCCTCGGAGATCGACGACGCGACGCCGAGTACCGCGACGCCGACGCTTCTTCCGCGACGTTCTTTCCCCTCGACAAAACTTCGATCAACTGCTTGAGGTAGGAGTTTTCAAATCCTTTAAATTCCTTTGTGGATTTTATCCTTAACACGGATTTAATTCATGAAATAAAATCTGTGTGTTTTTCTTAAACCCTCGGAGATCGTCGACGCGACGCCGTATTCCTTGACGACGCGACACCCTTCTGCGACGCGACGATCATCTTCTTCCGAGACGGTCAATTCCGCGAAGAACTCCTCCGACGACTACGACGAGGTAGGGGTTTGATTCTTTTAAATCTTTGTAATTTATATCCGCGGCTTGTGATTAAATGATTGTTGTGAGACTTTTTAAACCGCTAACGCGGTGGGTGCGGACCAACGAACAAGTCCGAACCCACCTCCCTTCGTTCTTGGTGTGCGGACGGTGGACGATGACAAAACAAGCCGCTTGGGCGTTTTGAAGGCTTTGCAGCGAAGTTCGGGTCCCGAGACGATCACTGGCGAAGACCGCAGGCGAATCGGACCACCGGAGCGCATCCGGTGGTCCGTGGAAGTCTCCACCGGCGCCAGTGGCCGGAGGCGGCGGCGCCCGGCGCGCCGCCGGGAAGACCCTCCGCGACGGCGCTGGCCGGTCCCGCGGCCGCGCAGGACCACGGAGGAAGGGACGCGGCTTAAGCCGCGTCTGGTGACACCGAGCGGCCCCACGCGGGGTCACGGCACGCCTTCACGCGGGGGGGGGGGGGGGGGCAGCTCACCCCGCGCCGCTCGGCCGTAACCGGCCGAGCCGGCCCTGGCGGCCGCACCGCGCCGGCCGGGTCGGACCTGGGTCGGGTCGACCCGGTTCGGGCCGACCCGGGGGGGGGGGGGGGGGGGTTAGGGCCGGGTCGGTCTGGGCCCAGACCCCCCGTTCTCGGACCTTTTTGGTCTTTTGATCGTAACTTGATCTACGGGCCTCAGAACGATGCACCGTTAGCGGCGATGCGATCCTTGGATTGAGACGGTCGTTTCGGTATATTACACTCAAGGTTTTGGAATACTTTGGGTTCGGCCGGGTTGGTTCGTACACGAAGCCAACCGGGCCCTCGGAGCGGAAACGCTCATATCTTGAGCTTCAGACGTCCGATTGACGTGCCGTCGACTTTGTTAAATTCCTCTAAATGAGAAAGATCTTTTGGATTACTCCGACCGAGTTTTGGATGCAGGTGGAGTACGGTCGGGTTGGTTTTTCCTTAAAAACCAACCGGGCCCCTGGAACGAAAAAGCCAATAACACTCAGACCGGGCGTCCGATTGATGCGCCGTCTGCGACGTTGAGTTCCTGTTGTCGATACGGAACTTTTGGATACATCAACTCTGGACTATGTGTCAGTTGATGTATCAGCCTCTCGGCTCGTGGAGCAGACCCTCCCGAACGAGCTTGCTGTGTGCGGAAACCCTAGTGCTGGCTGCGACGATGACGACGACGACTGAGCAGAGATCCTCAGTGGATTCGATGACCACTGAGCAGAGATCCTCAGTGGATTCGACGGCGACGACTATAACACTCAACGATCCTTTGTGAGTCAGTGCTACTGATCCTGTGTGGGTCCGATCCTGTGTGGGTCAGCGCTCAGCGGTCCTATGTGAGCCAGCGCCTACAGATCCTGTGTGGGTCCGATCTTGTGTGGGTCTTGCGGGTGTTAGTTACCTATCGATCCTTTGTGGGTCAGATCTTTTGTGGGTCATTGTGGGGGTTAGTTACCTATCGATCCTTTGTGGGTCAGATCCTTTGTGGGTCATTTCGGGGGTTAGTTACCTATCGATTGCGGGGGTTAGTTACCTATCGATCCTTTGTGGGTCAGATCCTTTGTGGGTTATTGCGGGGGTTAGTTACCTATCGATCCTTTGTGGTTCAGATCCTTTGTGGGTCATTGCGGGGGTAAGTACCTATCGATCCTTTGTGGGTCCGACGGCTTAGATGAATCAATGGCAATATCTGGTTATCTTTATCATCATACAAAGAAGTATTCCTGTGTGAGCTGAAACCCTGTTTTTCTTTCCTTTGTGGATTGTGTTGTGCTATCCTGTGTGGATTTACGTTTTTCTTTCCTGTGTGGACTGGGTTGTACTTGGGCTCGGATGTTGAAGCCGAATGGGAATTGGTGACTTAGGTATATGTATGGGCATATACCTAAGCAGTGTCGGATGTTACTTCATGATTGTATCTTTCCTTTTTGGATTATCCTTTGTGGATTCTGGGAGACCTTCGGGGGTCTCGGGGTCCCTACTGAGTAGCTTATACTCACCCCTGCACGGGCTATGCCCGCACTACGTTGTGTTGGTTGTAGACGATGGACAACGCTGATCGTGGTTGAGGCTTGCGGAGCAGGACGATACCTGGAGGTGGACCACTAGGCGAGACGTACTCGGAGTGGACGACTGACCCAATGAGCTGTGGAGGCTATCTGTACCCACCCTTTAGGTGGGATTTCCAGTGGGCGGCTCGACGTTGCGGCTTTACTTTTTAGTTGTTGTTTTCCCTTTCGAGTTATACTTTACTTTCAGTTTGGGTTTGTATTCTGGCCCACTTACTTTCCGCACTTACTGTTGTACTCTGTTTTTAATTAGTGTTTACTTCTACTGCTTGCTTGCTCTGTGGTGTTTGTTTACTTATCAAAGGCAATGCCTTCCCTTTTTACCAGGATTTACGCCTTGGTGCTAGTCGCCAGCCCCTGGCCTATGAAAGGCGAGCTTGTGGTAGTCACGACATGGGCCCCGAGGACGGGTCGTGACAGATTGGTATCAGAGGAGTTCGGTTCTATCGCAGAACTCAGGACTCTGATCTTTTTTCTATGTGAAGCAATAGTGTTTAGCGTATTGGGTGTGGTTATCAGTCCAGAGAGTCTAGTGTTGGTGCGGCGGCCGACGTATCCGTACACCAGGACCCTGACTTCTGATTTCCGACTTAATGCACGAAAACACTGATTGTGTGTGTGTTTCAAGTTTTCTTTGTGATTACTTTGTGTCAGCTCACTAGGTATACTATTCTGACCATGGCGCATATGTTTCCTTTTCAGGATGGCCCCACGACGGTATCCAGCTAGGGTTCCGAGAGTTGAGCATGACGACAGCCCACCGAGCGATGAGGCCTCGGTGCAGGGCCCTTTGACAGCTGAGGCACCGGCAGTACCTTTACCCGCCGAGCCACCAATGCTTCCAGCCCCAGCTGCTGATGATGCACGTCGCCTTAGTGCACTGCATGAGTTCCAGCGCCAGCGACCGCCCAGGTTCCGCGGGGAGACGGACCCCCAGGCAGCCGAGGACTGGCTGGAGGTAGTTGTACGAGTTTTCTGGTTAGTGAGGACACCAGCAGACCTCATGGTGATCCTCGCAGCGAGCCTACTGCACGCAGCAGCGAGCCGATGGTGGAGCTTGATGCTCCAGGTGCACGATGAGGCATCTCTTCTCTGGACGGACTTTGAGAGCCTCTTCTGCTCGGAGTTCGTCCCAGCCACCCTCTGTGCGGTGCGCATCCAGGAGATTATTCAGCTGCGGCAGGGCAGCTTGACGGTCGCCCAGTACTCGGCAAGATTTACCGATCTCTCTCGCTACTCGACTGACATGGTACGTGACCCATTCTTCTGGGCCCGAACCTTTGAGAAGGGATTGAGTCATGAGATCAAGGCATCACTAATCTCCCTCAGCATTCCGACTCAGACCGGAGTACTGGAGCGATCCCTTTTGATCTAGAGCTTCCTTGATGAGCCTTCATCAGCACTGAGACCTACCGCAGGGCGGCACGTAGCAGAGTCTTCTGCGGAAGGCAGTCGACAGATGACTCAGGGGTCCAGGTAGACCAGACCCTCATGTAGACAACCTCAGGACACTGGCTCAGCATTGCGGGGCACACAGCGCAGAGCCAGTCTTTCGAGAGGTAGGCAATGCTACACATGCGGCGGGTAGGGCCACATGGCTCATGACTGCCCGACCCACCGTGCCGAGGAGCAGCAGACGGTTGAGGGGCCACCCAAGCAGAGGCAGAGGGTCGACCGTGGTGGTCCGCAGGGAGGAGGCGGACGAGGTAGAGGAGCTGGCCGAGCAGCAGGTGGTGGGCGACGCTTTGAGGCTCTACCACCACCACCACCAGGAGGTCCACCCCGACCACAAGGAGCTGGCGGGCAGAGACAGACACAACTCCAGGCAGCGGAGGCCTACGACCACGGCGCGCCCGAGATGATTCAAGGTACGATCTGTGTCTATTCCACCCTTGCTGCAGTTCTTATAGACACAGGAGTGAGTCACTCTTTCATAGCCGTTGCCCTTGTTCGGAGCTCGGAGATTCCGACAGAGCCGTTGGCTCGATCCTTACGGCTAGAGACTCCTACGGGAGCAGACTCGATGATTACGCACTGGTGCCGGCAGTGTGATCTTACTCTAGGAGGTGAGAGCTTCGGCTGGGATCTTCTTGTAGCGGCGTCGAGGCCTTACGACGTCATATTGGGCATGGATTGGTTATCTACAGTCCATGCACAGATTGACTGTATTAGGCGCAAGGTGCGATGTGTACGCACCGACAGGAGCAGGTTCACCTTCACCGGTGAGACAGGAGCCTTTGCAGCACAGGATGGACTTCCGCAGAGGAGAGGGCAGCCCATCACTCATCAGTTGGATAGCCTCATCCTAGGAACAATTGACGTACGAAGTCCTAGTTTTCCTCCAGTGGTGGATCAGTATGCGGACGTCTTTCCCAACGATGTTCCAGGGCTACCTCCTCGTAGAGAGGTAGACTTTCATATTGACCTGTACCCCAGGACAACCCCGATATCGACTCCAGCGTATCGGATGGCCCCCACTGAGCTTCGAGAGCTATGAGTACAGTTGAAGGACTTGCAGGGCAAGGGATTCATCCGACCCAGTGTTTCACCCTGGGCTTCCCCGATATTGTTTGCCAAGAAGGCGGACGGGAGCTTGAGACTTTGTGTCGACTATCGTCGCTTGAACTAGGTGACGGTGAGGAACAAGTATCCGCTACCGAGGATTGATGACCTCTTCGATCAGATCAAGGGAGCACAATGGTTCTCGAAGATAGACCTCAGGTCATACTATCATCAGCTCAGAGTTCGGGACGAGGACGTGAAGAAGACGACCTTCAGATGTCGGTATGGCCACTATGAGTTCTTGGTTATGACATTCGGCGTAACCAATGCTCCAGTAGTGTTCATGGGCCTCATGAACAGGATCTTTCAGCCATACCTCGATCAATTTTTCGTAGTCTTCATCGATGAAATTTTGATATACTCGATGACTGAGGAGGAGCACGCCTACCACTTGCGTGTTGTACTAGACACACTCAGAGAGCACCAACTTTATGGAAATCTCTCGAAGTGTCAGTTCTGGATACGTGAGGTCCACTTCTTGGGACACGTCATCTCTGAGGCGGGAGTTGCATTAGATCCTATGAAGATCGAGGCAGTGCTAGCTTGTGAGCCACCCAGGAGCGTGACGGAGGTGCGAAGTTTCTTGGGACTAGCTGGGTACTATCGGAGATTTGTTCCAGACTTATCCAGAGTTGCGGAACCACTCTCAGCTTTGACGAAGAAGGGGAAACCATTTGTGTGGTCAGACAGATGTCAGCAGAGCTTCCAGGAGCTGAGACAGAGATTGACCAGCGCACCTATCTTGAGGTTACCTGAGGAGGGAGTAAGGTACTTAGTCTACTGCGATGCATCAGGGACCGGACTCGGATGTGTCCTTATGCAGGAGCGGGCAGTGATTGCCTATGTATCATGAAAGTTGAGGCCGCATGAGCAGAACTACGCTACCCATGACCTGGAGTTAGCAGTAGTGGTCTTCGCTCTGAAGACATGGCGACACTATCTAATGGGCGAGCGCTTTACAGTCTTTTCTGACCATCAGAGTCTCAGGTACATCTTCTCTCAGAAGGACATGAACCTGAGACAGTGAATATGGCTCGAGTTCCTACAGGACTATGACTTTGAGATAGTCTATACTCCTGGGAAGGGGAATGTAGTAGCCGATGCTCTCAACAGGAGGACGGGCATTCAGCTACTTGAGGAGGCAACAGAGCAGCTAGCTGCTTTGCAGATATCCTTCGTGGATAGAGATGGAGTAGCCTTCCTTCAGTCTCTCACAGTCTCTCCTCCACTACTACAGCGGGTCAGAGAGGCATAGCGTGGGGACACTGACTGTGAGACGCGGCATGCACAGATATCCTCAAGACAGGCACATGATGGATTCTCCTTTGGAGAAGAGCACGACGTCCTTTTCAGAGGACATACCTTGGTACCAGTGGATTTACGGGAGAAGGTGATGAGAGAGTTTCACACTTCTCCTTTGGCGGTACATCCTGGAGTGGCGAAGATGTACCAGGATCTCAGATGACAACACTGGTGGTCGGGCATGAAGAAGGCTGTGGTGGAGTTCGTTTCTCGATGCCTCACCTGCCAGCAGGTGAAGGCAGAGCATCAGGTACCAGTAGGCTTGGTACAACCTTTGGAGGTCCCGGAGTGGAAGTGGGACAAAATATCTATGGAATTCGTGACTGGACTTCCACGCACTTCTAGAGGCCACGACTCCATCTGAGTGATTGTCGACCGACTCACCAAGTCGACTCACTTCTTACCCATCAGAGAGCAGGGCTTAGTGGAGAGCTTGGGACGTCTCTACATTCAGGAGATTGTATGACTTCACGGTGTGCCATCATCTATCATCTCCGATTGAGATGCTTGCTTTACTTCCCAGCTTTGGAAGGGGTTGCAGGAGGCGTTCGGGACACAACTACGTCTGAGCACCGCCTTTCACCCACAGACGGATGGTCAGACGGAGAGGACCATTCAGACTCTCAAGGATATGCTCTGCGCATGTGTCCTCGACTTTGGTCGCAGCTGGGAGGACCACCTACCCTTGGTGGAGTTTGCGTACAATAACAGTTACCACTCCACCATCGGGATGTCACCGTACGAGGCATTGTACGGCCGACCTTGAAGATCTCCTTTGTGCTGGACAGACCCTGGGGAGTCAGCACTTGTGGGAACAGAAATGGTCCAGGCCATGACAGAGAAGGTCCAGGTCATCCAGGAGCAGATGAGGACAGCTCTGAGCCGGCAGAAGTATTATGCTGACAGGAGGCGGAGGACACTAGAGTTCGAGGATGGCGACCACGTCTTCTTGCATGTCTCACCTCGACGTGGATTACAGAGATTTGGCCGAGGCGGCAAGTTGTCTCCACGCTTCATCGGACCATTCCAGGTCCTCAGTAGGATTGGAGAGGTGGCTTATCGCCTGGATCTACCACCTCAGTTGCACCGGGTGCACGACGTCTTCCACGTATCTCAGCTGAGGAGATACGTGCACGACCCGACGCACATCATTGACCATGGGGAGCTAGACGTTGATGATGGGGAGACTTTTGCGGAGGTCCCGGTGGAGATCGAGGATTGACAGGAGCGAGTCCTATGTGGATGATCGATTCCTCTAGTGCACATCAGATGGCAGCACGGGAACCTCTAGGAGAGCACTTGAGAGCGGGAGGCTCAGATGCATGCTCAGTACCCACTTTTGTTTCCCTAGTTTATGATGTATCTTTACGGGGACGTAAAGCCCTGAGGTGGGAGTGATGTAAATACCTATAAATTTCAAGTAATTTTTTTCTCTTAATTTTCTTTAGAATTTTACAAGAGCGCAGTTTCTGACGGCACCTGATTCTGAGGCTCGGTGTGCCCGAAATCATTTTCTGAAGTTTGGCTCGGGTACGTTCAGTGAACGAATGAGCGGGTTTTTCTAAATTTTGAACCGGTGCTCAGAATAGAATTCTGAGGGCACCGATGGAATTACAGTGCCGATATTTTCTTAGAAAGGCCTATTTCGGAGTTACGTTTGCTCGGGTGTGGTTTTTAAATTTTGGGAGTTAAGTGAAGAAAATAAAATAAAGTGGTGCGACAACTTTATTTTATTTCACTTAAAGCCACTTAAAAGCCACTTAAAGCTGCTTAAGCTGAGTTGAAGCAGATAGGGTGAAATCCAAAATATCCTACCCTCTTGGTAGGATATTTGTGAGGTGGGGCCCGCACGAGCCCCACCGTTTCCTTTCCGCTAAGTAACGCACCCGCAAAAACCCTTTTTAATGAAGTTAAATGACGCGTTTTCTAAATTCTTAACGCCCCTATTAATTGGGTGGTTAATTCGTTGAAATTAATTCTATGAATTAATTTGTTCGTTTCTTATCTTTGTTTTTCAAATTCTTTAGTTGATAATAAAATAAGACGAGGACTTATTTTATTATCTGGATGTTGTGTTAAACCTTTGGAGAATCTCTAAGGATCTTCATCCTCCTTCACGAAGAACACGAAGAACGCGAAGAATGTGAAGAACGCGAAGAACATGAAGAACGCGAAGAATGCGAAGAACGCCGGCCTCCGACAAAAGGGCAACGAAGAACACTGAGCCCTCGGAGATCGACGACGCGACGCCGAGTACCACGACTCCGACGCTTCTTCCGCGACGTTCTTTCCCCGCGACAAAACTTCGATCAACTGCTTGAGGTGGGAGTTTTCAAATACTTTAAATTCCTTTGTGGATTTTATCCTTAACATGGATTTAATTCGTGAAATAAAATCTATGTGTTTTTCTTAAACCCTCAGAGATCGTCGACGCGACGCTGTATTCCGCGACGACGCGACGCCCTTCCGCGACGCGACGATCATCTTCTTCCACAACGATCAATTCCGCAAAGAACTCGTCCGATGACTACGACGAGGTAGGGGTTTGATTCTTTTAAATCTTTGTGATTTATATCCACGGCTTGTGATTAAATGATTGTTGTGAGACTTTTTAAACCGCTAATGCGGTGGGTGCGGACCAACGAACAAGTCCGAACCCACCGCCCTTCGTTCTTGGTGTGCGGACGACGGATGATGACAAAACAAGCCTCTCGGGCGTTTTGAAGGCTTTGCAGTGAAGGTTGGGTCCCGAGACGATCACTGGCAAATACCGCAGGTGAATCGGACCACCGGAGTGCGTCCGGTGGTCCGCGGAAGTCTCCACCGGCGCCCGGCGCGCCGCCGAGAAGACCCGCCGCGGCTGAAGCCGCGGCGGCGCTGGCCGGTCCCATGGCCACGCGGGACCGCAGAGGAAGGGACGCGGCTTAAGCTACGTCCGGTGACACCGAGCGGCCCCACGCGGGGCCGCGACATGCCTTCACGTGGGGGGGGGGGGCATCTCACCCCGCGCCGCTCGGCCGTAACCGGCCGAGTCGGCCCTGGCGGCCGGGTCGGGTCGCGCCCAGGCCGGGCCGCACTGGCCGGGTCGGACCCGGACCCGGTTCGGGCCGACCCGGGGGGGGGGGGGGGGGGGGTTGGGCCGGGTCGGTCCGGGCCCAGACCCCCCGTTCTCGGACCTTTTTGATCTTTTGCTCGTAACTTGAGCTAAGGGCCTCCGAACGACGCACCGTCAGCGGCGATGCGATCCTTGGATTGAGAAGGTAGTTTCGGTATATTACACTCAAGGTTTTGGAATACTTTGGGTTCGACCGGGTTGGTTCGTACACGATGCCAACCGGGCCCTCGGAGCGGAAACACTCATATCTTGAGCTTCGGACGTCCGATTGACGTGATGTCGACTTTGTTGAATTATTCTAAGTGAGACGGATCTTTTGGATTACTCCGCCCGAGGTTTGGACAGAGGTGGAGTACGGTCGGGTTGGTTTTTCCTTAAAAACCAACCGGGCATCTGGAACGAAAAAACCAATAACTCTCAGACCGGGCGTCCGATTGACGTGCCGTCTGCGACGTTGAGTTCCTGTTGTCGATACGGAACTTTTGGATACATAAACTCTGGACTATGTGTCAGTTGATGTATCAGCCTCTCGGCTCGTGGAGCGGACCCTCCCGAACGAGCTTGCTGTGTGCGGAAACCCTAGTGATGGCTGCGACGATGACGACGATGACTGAGCAGAGATCCTCAGTGGATTCGACGACGACTGAGCAGAGATCCTCAGTGGATTCGACGACGATGACTACAACACTCAACGATCGTTTGTGGGTCAGTGCTACCGATCCTGTGTGGGTCCGATCCTGTGTGGGTCAGCGCTCAGTGGTCCTGTGTGGGCCAGCGCCTACAGATCCTGTGTGGGTCCGATCCTGTGTGGGTCTTGCTGGGGTTAGTTACCTATCGATCCTTTGTGGGTCATTGCGGGGGTTAGTTACCTATCGATCCTTTGTGGGTCAGATCCTTTGTGGGTCATTACGGGGGTTAGTTACCTATCGATCCTTTGTGGGTCAGATCCTTTGTGGGTCATTGCGGGGGTTAGTTACCTATCGATCCTTTGTGGGTCAGATCCTTTGTGGGTCATTGCGGGGGTTAGTACCTATCAATCCTTTGTGGGTCCGACGGCTTAGATGAATCAGTGGTAATATCTGGTTATCTTTATCGTCATACAATGAAGTATTCCTATGTGAGATGAAACCCTATTTTTCTTTCCTTTGTGGATTGTGTTGTGCTATCCTGTGTGGATTTACGTTTTGCTTTCCTGTGTGGACTGGGTTGTACTTGGGATCGGATGTTGGAGCCGAATGAAAATTGGTGACTTAGGAATATGTATGGGCATATACCTAAGCAATGTCGGATGTTACTTCGTGATTGTATATTTCCTTTGTGGATTATCCTTTGTGGATTCTGGGAGACCTTCAGGGGTCTCAGGGTCCCTACTGAGTAGCTTATACTCACCCCTGCACGGGCTATGCCCGCACTACGTTGTATTGGTTGCAGACGATGGACAACACTGATTGTGGTTGAGGCTTGCGGAGTAGGACGATAACTGAAGGTGGACCACTGGGCGAGACGTACTCGGAGAAGACGACTGACCCGAGGAGTTGTGGAGGCTATCTGTACCCACCCTTCAGGTGGGATTTCCAGTGGGCGGCTCGACGTTGCGACTTTACTTTTCAGTTGATGTTTTCCCTTTCGAGTTGTACTTTACTTTTAGTTTGGGTTTGTATTCTGGCCCACTTACTTTCCACACTTACTGTTGTACTCTGTTTTTAATTAGTATTTACTTCTACTACTTGCTTTCTCTGTGGTGTTTGTTTACTTATCAAAGTCAATGCCTTCCCTTTTTACCGGGATTTACGCCTTGGTGCTAGTCGCCAGCCCCTGGCCTATGGAAGGCGGGCTTGGGGTAGTCACGGCACGGGCCCCGAGGACGGGTCGTGACATACCATGTGACATCTTTCACATTCCATGTGATATTTATCTCCTATGTGGAAACTCTAGCGCTATAGCCAGGGCCCCACACAATGTGAAATTCTAGATTACATGCCGTGTAACACAAGATTTTCCAGAATCCCAGATATGGTTCTCACATCATCGTTAGCTCCGCCAGCCTCCATTACCACCATGAATCTCATAAGAGGTCAAGGAACTAGTCCAACCAAGCTTCTCTATCACTAATCACCGGAATAGGGCACCAAATCGCATGGGGAAAGCCCGACATCGAACTACTCCACCACTACGTGAAAAAATCGTGACTAGTGACCCCAAATATGAACCAATTTACTGTTATTACTCTCTTCACATGATTCCCATATCATAAAAAGCCTAAATTTAAAATATCAACCTATCATGCCATGAAATGGGTGAAAAATGGTTGATTTCTTGATATTTTGGTCAAACCATTGGTCAAATGAAACACTGGTGATGAACACATAAAGAACAGTGAGAGAAAACAAAGAAACATGAAAAAGTGGAATAAACCTTAGTCATGTTTGGGTTGTCCTCGATCCATTTCTATTAGAATGATGAAAAAATATCCATAATAAAATAAATAATTTATCCCAATAATACCTAAAAAATAAGTTTGCACCTGCAATATGATCAAACCACGAATAAATATGTTGGTTGGTTGATTCATGTTATTAATAGGATACAAAAACAAGGAAAAGTTCACATAATAAAAGAAATCCAATCTCAAGGTGGATCAATTGCAGATGAAGAATGAATCTTCATCATTATCATTTGAAAGATCATTGTATTTCATTGGTGTAGATGATCCTCGATTCGTCATCATTGATCGCCAAGGATCTCTCCAATGCTCTATATCAATTCTAAGGGTTATGTGGAAAACCTTAATAATTTTTCATAAGAGTGTTTAAATAGAGAGAGATTAATTCACTGCATCACGTTAAATAAAATAAATAATTTAATTTATTTATTTTCCCACTACTGCACTTTATGGTAACTCCTAAAGCCGATAAAGGTTATGTCATACCTAGGGTAAAACCCATACTATGAGCTCAATAGTGGACTCAAATTTATGATCTGAGACTCCTTTTAGGATTTATTGAACTTTTAAGTATAACTACTCATGCATGATATTTAATATATTTAATATATTTCAAAAATAAATTCTTGGACCACTAGGCCTTGAAATCTCATTCCATATCAGTGTCTATCTCTGATTATAATATGTATAATATTATAAATAAATACATGAAAGAATTTAGAGTCATTACATTATCTCCACCTTGGGGGTTTACATCTAAAAAATACAAAACAAAAGGCTACGAAAAGAGATGTGGTTATTGAGCACACATCTGAGTCTCCTTCTCCTAGGTACTCTACTAAAGATTCATGTGATGCCATCAGATACACACTAAAGGAATCATTCATCTGCATAGAATCCTCTTCTACCGACCCTCAATCTCCATTGGGTAATCAGCAAAGGTATCCCCATCCTCAATGTCCATCTCACCCTATTTGATAACATGAAACATGTCGTGCATGTACCTCCTCAGTTGCGAGACATTGAAGAGGGCATGTGCCCAGTCTAACTGTAGTTGTAGAGTTAAAAGGTACACCACCTCACCAACTCCATGCAGTATATAAAAAGGTCTATTGAACATCGAAGATAGATTTACACCCCGACCAAATATCTACTATCCACATTGAGGTGGGACCCCCAGGAACACATGGTCTCCCTCCTCAAAATATAAAGGCCTCTATCATCGATCCACATAGTACTTCTAATGGATTTGTGTAGTTCTCATCTGATCCTGGTTGATTTTCACCTTTTCTATAGTGGCTTGCAGCAACTTTGGGTCCATAAGTGTTGAATCTCCTGGGTCAGTCCAGTATAGTGGTGACCTGTAGGGTCTCCCATACAAGTCCTCAAATGGTGTCATACCAATGGTTGAATGATAGATATTGTTGTATGTAAACTCCAACAATATTACGTGATCCTCCCAACTATGGAAAAATTTTAACATGAAATCCCACAACATTTCCTTCAAGATATGAATGGTATTCTCATTTTGGACATTAGTCTAGGGGTGAAATGCCATGCTTAAATGCAATTGAGTCCCAAAGGCATAATGTAATCCATTACATAACTGAGATGTGAAGTGAGCATCATGGTTAGAAATAATCATCAAGAGAACTCCATAGAGTCATACTATCACATGCACATACAAGTATACAAATATCTCAACTGAACTCTGCTATCAAATAGCTAAGAAGTGGGCCAACTTGGTGAGTCGGTCTATGATTACAGAGATAAAATCATGTCTCTTAGATGTATGTGGTAAATCCATCATGAATTCCATGGATATACCATCCTAATTACACTATGGAACCTCAAGGGTTTGATCTAACCACACCAGAACCTGGTGGATAGGCTTTATTTGCTGACAAGTAAGGCATTAAGAGACAAACTCTGCAACTCCCTTCTTCATCCCTAACCACCAAAACTAACGTTGGAGGTCTTGGTACATCTTTACCACACCTATATGTATTGTCAAGGGAGATGTATGAAACTCCATTAGAACCTCCTCCTGCAATTTCACCGGTACCATCGTGCATCCTCTGAAAATAATGACACACTTTCCACCTTCATAATCAATCAGGAGCATGTTCAGTGGACATTTGAGTACATAGGGTCTCACAATCAGTATGCCCAAGATGCGCCTCACCGAATCACTATAAATGCAGAGGGGTAACAACCATCGACTAGATGTAATCTATTCCATCCCCATCCAAAAAGGATAACTATAATGAGGCCAAATACTTCGATGACTCGCTCAATAATTGTGAACAATATTTCCTATTGAGAGCATCTTATACCATGTTCCCTTTCCCCAAAGTATATGTGGGATCCGAATGCAGCGTAAGTGTGGCAGTTGGGAGGACCCAAATTTACTTTTTCCATAATCGATAACTAATCTGGGACCAATACAACGATGAATGCCAGTATCCATAGATTAACATCAAAGATCTAAATAAAGAGAAAAAAAGAACCATATCCGAGAAATAGGATCTAGTACATCATGTTTATAATTAATTTATTAATTTATGAAGAAATTAAATATGTGGGTCTTTGGTACTTTCTTCGTTGATGATTATTGATCATCCAGAATGACCCTTTCAGATTTTCTTCAATATGATCACGAGGATCCAAAATAGAATCCATCTAGGGGTGATCTACATGTGATCTAATGGTCTCCGAACAACTCCACTTGTTCTATGTGTGCTAGCACGGTGAAGCGAATGTCTTGCATCGATCCTTCTTGATTTACCATTCTTTAGTATTGAGTAACTTCTCTCGTTCTTAAGAGGGAGATATGAGAGGAGTTGAGAGAGAAAATGTTTGGATTAATAATTCCCAATTCATCGGGGTTTGTCACAATAGACGTACCTGCCTATTAATCGACATGGGGTTTCAATTACAATATTTAATTGAGAAACAATACTTAGATGCAATTATAAATATTAGAGAAAACTCATGCCACATAATAATAATAACAAAACCATTATTCATGGTGCTCTAAATTGCACAAAACAGAACCATATATGAAATTTTGTGCCACATAATGATAATAGTATTATTATTATTATTTCTTACACCAACTAGATAAACATTATTTATAGACTTATAAATAATTAATTTATCAATGGACACAGTCTTGGTCTGTTTGAACTCCTCTTCCATTTATTGAATGCCCAAATAAAATATTTTATTCTCTTAAATAAATATTTTATTTACAAACCAGTAAATAAATATTTATTAAATGTTCAATAAAATAAATAAATATATTTTATTCAAAATCCAGTGAATAAATTTTTATTTAATTTATGGGATAATTTTAACTTGAATAAAATTATTCCCTGGTCATGAAAATAATATTCATTCCATTAATTAAATTCAAATAGAATTTTATCGAGACGACAAAAAACACTTAGCGTGTGACCCTCTAGGATTCTTTCTCATTGGTATTTGGCAAGCTTGCCTAAAGTCCAAGTTTACGGTCTAGCAACAGGTCAAGACACCCAAGAGAAAGAACTTAAATTTTCAATGATGAAATACACATATGAATGATCACTGTGTAATATAATCCCTTTGTCACAATATCTCATCAAGTAGGTTTCATGATAGTGTCATCAACCTATATACTTGATACGCCATTCTTTGACTACCTGAAATAAACTCGTTGTTACACCATGTCCATGGGATTTTGGGTGACAGTTCTATTTAAATTAAAGAGACAAGATACCAAATTTCATAAATATAAGGGACAAATACTTCCTTGAATTATCCATTAAAAACATTACATTTGTGACACACCCTATGTACCCTACTTCCCACCAACATATAGAATGACAGTTTTTATCAATAAATCAAAGTTCATGAGTCGTGACATGTATTAATGATAATATTAAAGTCTAAGGACCATTACACATGCTCACAGATAGGAATATCTGATGACACCAATAATGAAGAATTCATACTGGTGGGTCTATTCTCATAATCTCCCATCTTAGAGATTACCAAGTGAAAACTTCATGAGAAGAAGTCTCATTTTCTTATGAGTACTCACACTTGACGGCCTGTATACTATGTGTCCCATCATAGTATGCCATCCAACCATAGAACTATATTTAAGAATATTTTAATATCACATCAAGGTTATCATCATAGCGGGAAACTACTATGACCTTATTAATGTGAAAAATACTCTAGGACATTATTATATTATAGTCATGCAGAATAATGAAAAATATGTAATAATATGTTTAATATTTAAATATATTAAATATTAATGTAATAAAAGTATAAATAGTTAGTTCTAGGACACCAACTCCAACAAACTTACACTTGTAATAGATCTAATTGCCTACGATTTTTGGTCCACTAAACCTCACATGATGATCATGTTTCTGCTGAGTCAATGATTTAGTTAAGGGGTCCTCCATGTTTTCTTCTTTAGAAATACTGCTCACTATAACTTCACATCTCTAAGAAAAATCCATCAAGAGATGATACTTTCGTAGTATGTGCTTTGTCTGTTGATGTGACCTTGGATCTTTTGTAAGAGCCACTACTGTAGTATTATCATAATAGAGTGTGATGGGATCTTTACTACTAGGAACCACATCCATCTCAAGGATGAAGCTCCACATCCAAATTGATTCTTTAGCTACCTCAGGGGATATGATATACTTGGACTCTACTGTAGAATCTACGACCACACCTTACTTTGAGCTCTTCTAGATCACAACACATCTATTCAAAGTGAAGATGTATCCCATTTGAAAATTCATGTCATCTTGATCATTCTAGACACTATCATATGCATATCTTTTGATGACTAGTTCCTCATTTCCTCCATAAACCCGGAACATATACTTTGTACGCCTCAGATACTTAAGGACAATCTTGACTACCATCCAATGGTGGTCACCTGGATCATCTTTATATCTTCCTACTATACTCAATGCATAGGTGACATCTATCATAGTACATAGAATAACATACACGACTGAACCAATCACTGATGTGTATGGAATCCTTGCCAATCTCTTTCTTTCCCCATGTGTCCGAGGACACATTTTTTTCGAAAGATGAATTCCATGCAATTTTGGCAACAATCCCCTCTTAGATTGTTCCATAATAAATCTCTTTAGTATCTTGTCAATATATGTACTTTGACTTAGGCTCAAAAATCTCTTGGATCTATCATGATGGATCTTGATCCCAAGAATATATTCTGCCTCGCCCAATTCCTTTATGGAGAATCATTTATTCAACCATTCCTTAATAGACTATAATACTGGTATTTCATTTCCAATGAGTAATATGTCATCAACATATACTCTTAGGAAAATGACTCCACTCCCACTAAACCGTTTTTATACACAAGGCTCACATTCATTCTTTATAAAACTAAATTCCATTATGGATTCATCAAAATGAATGTTCCATGACCATGATGCTTTCTTCAATCCATAAATAGATTTTTGGAACTTGTGTATCTTATTGGCATCCTTTGGAGTCACAAACCCTTCAGGCGGTGTCATATAGACATATTATTGAATGTTTTCGTTAAGTAAGTCTATTTTTACATCCATTTTCCAAATCTCATAGTCATGGTAAGAAATAAGGGCCAGTAGAATTCTAATAGATTTCAACATTTCAACTGGTGAAAAGGTTTCGTCGTAGTCAATGCCTTGACGCTGTTTAAACCCTTTTGAAACTAGTCTTTCCTTATAGGTACCAACTTGTCCTTCCATGTACAATTTCTTATTGAGTACCCATTTGCAACCAATAGGATTTACATCTACTAGAGGATCTACCAAATTACAGACTTGGTTTTGGTATATGGATTCCATTTTAGAATTCATTACTTCTTTCCACTTGGCAATGTCTATGCCACTTACTACTTCCTTATAAGTTAGAGGATCATTATTATCAAATAATAACAAGTCACCATCCTCGATAACTAAAAAACCATACCTTTCCGGTTCTCTAACCTCTCTTGTACTCTTACTCGGTACTTGTGTCTCTAGAAAAAATCTTTTTTCCATAGGGCTTTGTGAAATATGCTCTTGTACCAACTCTTGTGTACCTTGAGCCTCGACTTCATTGAAGTCTATCTATCTACCACTATCTCTTTTGGATATGTTCTCCCTCTCAAGGAATATGGTGTTTCTTTCCACTATAAACTTTTTGAATGAGGGTTCGTATAAGTAATATCCCCTTATTTCCTTGGGGTATCCTATAATGGTACACTTTTTTCCTCATGGTGTGAGCTTGTTACCTGAAGAGGCCTTAACAAATGCTTCGCTTCCCCACACATGTAAATCTGATAACATGGATTTTCTTCCACTACAAAGATCGTATGGAATACCATTTATCAATTTAGTTGGTACTTGGTTTAGTATGTGTGATTCTATTTGTAACACATATCCCCAAAAGGATAATGTAAGACTTGTATAACTCATCATTGATCTCACCATGTCCAACAAGGCATGGTAACTCCATTCTCTTACACCATTCCACTAAGGCGTGAAATGGTCAGTGAGTTGGGATAGGATCCCAAACTCCCATAAGTAATCAATGAAGTTTTGATTAAGATATTATCCACCTCGGTATGAGAGGAGTTTATTAATTTTCTTACCAAGCTGGTTCTAAACTTCATTCTTGTATTCTTTGAACATATCAAAAGAATCCTACTTATACCTCATTAAGTAGATATATCCATATATACTAAAATCATCAGTAAAATTTATGAAGTATGAGTACCCACCCCTTGCTTCAACTAGAAATGGTCCACACACATTAGTATGAACCAATTAAAGAAGCTCTTTGGCCCTTTCACCTTTCCCACTAAATGGGGATTTGGTAATTTTTCCTTGTAAACATGCATGACATAAACCAAGTGGTTTTAGTTCGAAAGAATCTAAATATACATCTTGATGTAACTTTTTCAAGCGTTTCTCATTTACAAGACCTAGCTGGTGATTCCAAAGTTGTGTGTGGTATGAGTCATGTGAAGTAATTTCGTTATCGATTCTCATATGCGAAACACACAGATTCATGTTCCCTTACCTCTCCTTTGATCTTCTTTTTCTTAGAAGGGCGTAAAGAAGCTTTGGGATTAAATCTATTTACCTTCCCTTTCCTATTATTCACCATAATGATAGAAGGATTTTTGTGCTTCATGTCTTTGTCCACTTGGAGAAGGAGGATAAGAAGATCTAGTAGAGACTTCTCAATGTTGTTCATATTTAAATTCACAACAAAATTGGAGAAGCTATGAGGGAGTGATGCAAGAATGATATCGATACCCAGTTCTTCAGGGAGTTTAAACCCTAGAACCTCTAAGCGCTCAATGTATCCAATGAGCTTGAATATGTGAGACCCAGTTGGGGCACCCTATCCAATCATACTTTGAAAGAGTTCCTTGGAGATCTAAAACTATTACTATCTTTATCTCTCTTGGTAAAGAACACAGAGGTGCTCAAGCATGCTATAGGCATCCATGTTTTTGTGATACTTCATGATTTCACTATAAATTTATGATAAAATCAAACATTGAACATCGAACATGTCGTTCATATGTTTCTCATAGATCAGGAACTCCTCATAACTCCCCTCTTGGGTAGGTGGATCATGTAATGAGGAATCCAGCATGTAAGATTTCCCTTCATGGTGTAGAATAAACCAAAGGTGTATAAACCATTCCTGGAAGTTACTACCAGTGAGGATGTTGTCTTTATCTAGTATTGATCACAGTGATAGTTTGGTTGATGAGATTGTCATTTTTATTCTACAATTAAAATAACAGATAAATAATACTTTCTTAATTAAATTTTACGAGAAATAATAAATTAATTTTATTAAGTCTCCCACTATTTTATCAAGTCACAATGGCCATCACCATTGAACTCAAAATTTCTAGTTTCTAGGACATTCCAGTGTAAAGGATCCATATTCCCCTTCACATAACCCCAAAAAGGGTTGGTCAAGCTATTTGAAGGTATTTAGGTAGGCAGGTCTTTGCCAGCTGCAGGCTTGTAGCTCCTTAATCCATTGAGTGGACTCTCTAACCCTGAAATCCTGAATTGGATTTCCTTAACACTTTCCTCCAAATTTACACCAATTATAGCAAGGGATACTACTCTTGATGTAAAATGGTTATGTCAACCCAAAACTTTCATAAGATCTTCCTGTATAAAATTAATTATCCCAACAAGGGTTGGTCAAACACATAGTTTTATTGAGTCTTTCCCTTAATCAAGTAATGAAATACTTAGTATAAATTAATATTTTATTGAGGGATTTTTATCTCTTATGTGTAAATTTCCTTACTATCTTTATCACATTATTGTTAATATTAAGTGGAACTTACTTAAGTGATTAACCATGTCTTGATAAAACTTATGCATAATCCTGGTTTATTTTAGTTCCATCTTGCATTCTTGTTAATTCATTAATTATGTATTCATGAAAATACATCCATAATGAAAATCTATGAAAATGAAATAAATAAAATAAAGGAAATGATCATGATCTCTTCTAATGGTTAATTTATCTAGCAGTTGATAAACTAACTAATGACCTAGGGGAGAAACACCTTGAACCATTTATGGTTCGTGTCTTTAACTCTCCACCTGTCCACCTTTTTATCTCCTTATATTGGTTTCACCTTAGCTCCTTACTTGATCCACCACCACAAGCATGGGACCTCCATCCATTACATATGATTTTTAACTCACATGCAGGTGAGGGGTAAAAAGGGGGTTTACATAAAATAAACCATGAGAATGCATTTCCTACATATTAATGAGGATAGATGGAATACAATCCAACAATTTAAAATAAATTAAAATGAAACCAATCAAATATAAAGGTCTGGTCTAGATCATGATCATCCACATACATTCAAAAAATTATGCATTTAATAAAACTATCATTCAATTATTAAATAGTTATTATTAAGATAAATCATGCTCAAATCGATTAATTATTATCTTTAATTAATCAATCCTTTTATCTTAATCCTTTTTTGAATTTCCCTGAGATTCTCATTCATAACTATGGAGGTAACACGATGAACACCCATTCAAATCTATAGGATATGTAATTTTGAACATTACACAAACATTAAAGTTTTAATTCTATGTAATTTGGTAAAGTACACGACGTGTAGTTCTGACTACACGACGTATACTGCCTTCACCATCTTTTCTGAAGTACACACCTAGGTACTCAGTGTGTGAGGTGTCCTTTGGAAATATTAGAGTACATAGCATGCCCAGTGGGCCACATGCCGTGTTGTCTCCGGGTTACTATATTACCCATCATCTTAGCCATGTACGAGATACATGGTTTATCCCTTGACCTAAAGGGACAACATGCCATGTCCAGTGGGCCACACGGCGTGTAATCTGACTAACTGTGCACTAGTCTGTCCTGGTCAACACGCGATGTAAGAACTAACTACACCACGTTTCATTAATGAACACTGATTGAGGAATTGTTGAATTACTTATGATGCACTGAACACAACTACACGGTGTGTAATCCGGATTACACGGCGTGTATGGAATATTACATGGTGTGTAACTCCGACTACACAATATGTACGAACATGTTACTTGGACAGAATCATCGGTGCCTCCTGATGAGATCCTCGATTTAATTTTAATCAAAAACTATTTGTTTCTGTTAGATCTGTGAGAAATGAGAAGAGTAAGAACAAATCTTGAAATTTAGATTACAAGAATGATTAAACATGAATTTACAAACTAAATTATTAAATATTAAATCATTAATTAATTATTTAAATAATTATAAATGATGATGAGATAGCCCTGGTACTAGTTTTAGGATTCGGATGCAGTGGAAGCGTGGTGGTTGGGAGGGTCCAACTTTACTTTTCCTATAATCAATGTATAATATGAGATAAATATGATGATGAATGATAGTATCCATGGATTAAAATCAAATATTTATAAAATGATAATAAAAGAATCATATCTAAGAAAAAGGATCTTTCACATCATGTTTATAATTAATTTATTAATTTCCAAAGAAATTGAATATCTGGGTCTTTGATAATTTATTCGTTGATGATCGTTGATCATCCAGAATGACCTTTTTGGATTATATTCATTGCACTCATGAGGATCCAAAGTAGAATCCCTATACTAGTGATCCACATGTTCTCCAATGGTCTCCAAACAACACCACTCGTTCTTTGGGTGATAGCGCGGCGAATAAAATGTCTTGAGTCAATCATTCTTGATCACTCATTTTTCGGTCTTGAAGAACTTCTCTCATTATTTAGAGGGAGAGATGAGAGGAGTTGAGAGAGAAAATGTTTGGGTTAACAATTCTCAATTCACTAGGGTTTGGAACAATATGCGTACCTACCTATTAATCGGCATGGGGTTTTAGTTACAATATTTAATTGAGAAACAGAAATTAAATTCAATTACAACTATTAGAGAAAACCCATGACACATAATAATAATAAAAAAACCATTTTTTGGTGCGCCAATTTGCACAAAATAGAACCATAAATGAAATCCCATGCCACATAATGATAAAATTATTATTATTATTTCTTGTGCTAACTGGATAAACATTATTTACTGACTTGTAAAGAATTAATTTATCAAAGGACATGATCTTGGTCCATTTGAACTCCTCTTCCATTTATTGAACACCCAAATAAAATATTTTATTCTATTAAATAAATATTTTATTTACAAACTAGTAAATAAATATTTATTAATGTTTCAATAAAATAAATAAATAAATTTTATTCACAATCTGGTGAATAAATATTTATTTAATTTATGCGATAATTTAAACTTGAATAAAATTATTCCTTAGTCTTGAGAATAATATTCATTCCATTAATTAAATTCAAATATAATTTAATCGAGAACACCAGAAACACTTAGTGTGTGACCCTCTAGGATTATTTATCATTGACATTAGGTGGGATTTTCTAAAGTCCAAGATTACTATCTAGCAATGGGTCAAGGCACCTAAGGGAAAGAACTTAAAGTTTCTACGACGACATCCACATACGAATGCTCACCGTGTAATATAATCCCTTTGTCACAATATGTTATCAAGTAGGTTTCATGATATTTTCATCAACCTATATGTTTACGAAGATCTGTGAGAGCCATCTAATATGATGGTGCAGATATTGGGGATTTCTTGGGGTATAGATCAATACATAAGTCTATCTATAGAAGGGGAGGTAATCCTAACACATCATCAGAAAATACATCCTCATAATCCACCACCACTGTAGGAAACTAAAAAGTCATAGCATCCATTTCACCAAGGGTCATGCTAGACAACTAATGTGTAATCAACTATACCCTACTATACAAGAGTCCATCATACTCTTACTAGGTTTCCATTTCACTCATAAAGAAAAACCTCATCCCATCACTGCGACACACTGTATTCTTCACCTGAAACAGTTTATCTAGGTATGAACTATAGATAACCATCCCATACCTAAGATGAAATCATAATACCTCATTGTTTCTATAAAGAGATCCCAAATGAAACTATCACCTCCAATAGTCAATTCAAACCATAGACAGTAGTGTGTGATCACCGAGTCATCTCCAGTAGGAGTCTCTAAGTGTAAGGGTCGAGCCAAATAATCAACCAAAATATTTAAATCTCAAACTAGATAAGTGTAAATAAAGGAATGACTTTCACCAGTGTCTATCAGTATTGAAGATAAGGTATAAAAGATACATATCAGACTTCATATCATCCTTGAAGCCTCTAGGTTATAAGCCTCAACCGCCTACAGCTGCACTCTCCCCTGTCCCCAAGCTCCCTGAGCCTGTAGTGGACCACCTGGGTGGTGTTGGTGGTAATAAGTCATAAAATATGCCACTTATAGCTACTCTCCCATACCATATTCAATGTTCTTCTCCCTACGGACCTACCTGATCCTTTTAATGCCTATGTGAAGGTGGATCATCCACTATCTCTCTATCAACTGCACGGTGGGTCCTATAATTTCATACAAGATGCCCCTGATCTTTAGAAGAGTAGCACCACCTCTCTATGGACTTACAAGATCCATAATGTGAGCCCTGAACCACATAACCTATGTCTTGGGACCACCTCCTAAAATGTATCATATGTCTTGGTCCCAGTGTCTGATGTCAGCTCCCTAATGCCAAAGTCTCAGTGCTTGTGTTCCCACTGCCAGCACCAACTATCTGTGCTTACTCATCTAAGAAAATATCAACCACCAAATTATGCTATAACACCCCAACATAGGTAGGGATTTATAGAGGTATCACACTAGCTCATATTTCTTTGCTTATTACACTATTGAAGGTCCGATCTTTAAATAATTAACCACATACCATATCCATTGTGTACTAAGAGAGTTTGGAGAACCTCGATGAACACTCAGCTATATTTGTACTACCCTATTGAAGGTATAAAATCTCCTGGATGAGAATAAACTTTAAAATAGTTGGATAAAATTACTCACTAAAATGCCACTCGAACTCTAACTATGCTAGAGTCGCTTCATCATACAAATGGGTCACTATGACCCACAATCATCCTGTAGGGCCATAAATATGGCTTGCTTCTAGGACCACCATCTAGTCTATAGGTGTCCTGATAAGAGGGAAGACTCACATCACTTCCTAAATCTAGTCCTCAATCGCCCATGGGTCAGTGTCACCTTGGAACCCAAGGGGTCTCTCTCTCTGAAACTCAGAAAGTGTGCTCATCCTGCTCACCTCATCTCCTAGTACTGTTAGTACCATTTGTTACTCTACAGGTGGTGTTAATACTGGTGAACCACCTAGAGGAAACACATCATGAAAATGTCTATATAACAAAGTCTCATCACTCAAGGGATCATCCTCATGATCCTAGTGTTGAATAACAGTAGAAAAATGTTGTGTAGGCATCCTAAAATTGGCAAGATATACCATGGTCAATGAGTATATCTCAAGAGTTGAATCAAGAATGATACAGAAACCACACCACATTCCTATATGATTCATGTACTAATGTTTTACCTAAAACCAGTTTCTACATATATCAAGTTAATAAGTAGGTTGTTAGAGTCATATTGAATGGATACGTTATTTGACACACCATCACTGGAGTCCCATACCTAAGATCCAAACTTGAAACACTTAACATTGTTTCCCCAAACCAATATCACAAACTCCGATCCTAAGGTAGAACTAACTCCTCTGATACCACTCTATCACAACCTGTCCTAATGGAGCCCATGTCATGACTACCTTAAGCCCACCTCTAACAGACCAGGGGATGATTACCAACACTAAGTAGTCATATCACACATATGGGAGGACTTAGCCTAATGTACCTGTACACACACACACACACACATATCCAATCCTACATAATGATGAAATGTAAATAAATAATAACTATGAATTCATACATCTAAAATCCAATCCATTAGTGTACGAAAATAAGTAATGGAAAGAAAAAGGGACAAATACAAGCCCACTAAAATAAATAGAAGAAAAGTCCAACCAAAAAGTATAGAAGGGGACTATTGTCAAGGTAACTACAAGAGAAAACCTTATTTTGTCGATATCACTAACCTCAACCTAGTCTTGGTCCCTCTAAGACTCTATTACAGGGTCAATCATCTACACAAGACATGACATGTATGGGAAAATCCCATGTAGGGGTGAGTATGACAATAACCACTAGGACACCCCAAAATCACTAAGTATATAACATCAAGAATAACAGTCATCTCATCACAAGTATATTTTAATGACCTATATAAAAATAATATATAGGTACTATCATAGTAGAAACAAAGTCTAAAGTAATATCACAATAATATTTCCAACCTAGGATTCTTGCTCAAAGGTTCCTCATAAAACTAATCTGGGAGAACACACTCCATGAGTCAGATAACACTGATGGAGTCCGTATGAGATGTTACGCTCATCGGGTCTCACCATAATAAGTACATGATGGAAGTATAATGAGAAACTATACACAAATGGGGATCACACCCAAGTCCATGAGGTATACCAATAACCCAATATGGATTAACCTGGTAAGTAGGGGATCAACACCTACATAGTGTTGGTCACGACGATACCAAAAACCCCACCTAGGGAAAAGATGATGATAATGGATCTCACTCTGGGCCTCATGGAGGGATTCCGATAACCCTATCAAATACTAAAGTTCCTTATAGGGGATCACCATTCTATGCATAAGACATGACACCATACTAAACCCTCAGAGAAAGGATACAAGGAATGTACCCTAATGAAACTTGTCCAAGATGAAGAGAAAAAGGGTTCCATGCCATCTTTGAAGGAGTACATGGTGTGTAATAGTAGTATAAAAAATGTCCCTTTAGAACCGGGTCCAACCTGTGTATCACAACCCATGTCTGTGTATTTGTTTGAGTACACAACATGTCTAATCCCATATACTCTTGATCATGTCCATGTCTGACTGGCTGTATCCATGCCTGAGTACGCGACGTGTCCGAGCCTGTGTACTCCTGGATGTGTCTGTGTACCTCCCTAGGTAAATGATGAGCCTACAGTTAAGGGTCACATTCTATGTGACACATTTCACACGCTATGTGATATTTATCTCCTCTTTGGAAACCATAACACCGCATACAGGGACCCACATGATGTGTAATTCATGATTACATGCTGTGTAACCTATAATTTTTCAAAATCCCCAATCTAGTTTGTGTGTCATTTTCCACTCCTACGAAATATTTTACCACTGTGAATCTCATAGGAGGTTGAGTTACTAGTCTAGCTAATCCTCTCTATCTATGTTTTCTAGAATCCGACCACCAAAATCACACAAAAAAAACCTGATGTCGAATCGCTCTGCCACCACATACCGAAACCATGATCGGTGACCCCAAATTAGAACCAATCCATTATTGTTACCATTGTAACATGATTCCCACATCATACTGATCCTAAATATGCAATATCAATCCTTCGTGCTAAGAAATAGGTGCATAATGATTGTTTTATCAGTATTTTGGTGGAACCACCAGTCAAACAAAACACCAGTGATGAACACATGAAGAATGGTTGTAGAAAACCAAGAAATATTAAAAAGGGGAATGAAAATTATCCATGTTCAGGTTGGAATCGATCCTTTTTTGTTAGAACGATAAATGAATATCCATAATAAAATAATCAATTTCTCCCAATAATCCTTAGAAAATAAGACCACACCCATAATATGATCAAATGATGAATCGATCTGTTGGTTGATTGATTTTCATTCGTTATAGGATAAGAAAATGGGGAAAAATACACATAATAAAAAATTCCTACTTCAAGGTGGATTGATTTCTGATGATGAATGAATCTACATTGTTGTTGTTTGTGAGATCCTCACATTTCATTGGCGTATACAATCCTTGATCTCTCATCATTGCTCACCAAGGCTCTCTCCAAAGATCTATCTTAATTCTTAGGGTTATCTAGCCAACCCTAAGAATTTTTCATAAGTGTGTTTAAATAGAGAGATATTAGGTTTCTATGTCACATTAAATTTATTTATTTTATTTATTCTCCCGTGACTACACTTTATGGTAACTCCCAACACAGACAAAGTTTACATCACAACTAGGGTAAAAACCATGCTATAAACTCAATGAAGACCTAATATTTCTAATCTGAGACTCTGTTTTGGATTTATCCCATCTTTTCAAGAAAACTGTGCACATGTGATATTTAATATATTTAATATAGTTCAAAAAATTAATTCCAGGAACACCATGCCTTAGAACACGTCGTCTCAATAACTAGCTCTAATAATAATCCATATAATATTCTAAAGTAATGCATGGAAAACAACAAATTCATTACCTTCTCTCTTATTAAACCCATTCCATAATCCTTTTTTATAGCTGTTTGGTTATCAAAACCACTCATTGATTTTCCTTGTCATATTTTCATGTTAGAACCCTTTTGATATACATGTGATTATAATTCCATGTATTCATAATCAATAAATTATTTTAAAAATTATTCCCTATTAATGAGAGACCACCCTTATCTCTCATTAAACCCATTCCATAATCCTTTTGTACTACCATCATTCTACCAAAATCACTCTTTGATTTTCCATGTCAAATTTTCATCTTGTAAGCCTTTTTATTTCCATGTGATTATGATCCAATGTGTTCATAATCAACAATTTAATATGAAAATGGATTCCTATTAATGAGAGGATACCCTTATCTCTCATTTGACCCATTCCATAATCCCTTTTGTATTCCCTTCATGATGCTAAAATCATTACTTGATTTTCCATGTCATACTATCATTTTGTGAATACCCAACTCTAATATCATTTAAGGGTTTCCATATAGATGTAACATTATTTTATTAAAGGGGGAAATTATTGTTTGAAACCTACATTCCATACTCATGGGTTAAAATGATACATTATTATGATCTTTTATTGATGTGGAACACATAAGGATAGACATATGAAGGGTGTGACTTAATAGAACTCTAATGAATTGGGTAAAGAGTTAATATCTAGAGATAAAATGTTAATGATACCCTATCAACATGACTTGGTAATGTTTTATGATACATTGGTGAATAATATTCATAATATGAAGGGTGAACCATGATAGAATTCTAATCCAATGAGTAATGAATTAATCTATAGATATGACATGTTCATGATACCTTGAAAACATGTCTCAGTAATGTTTTACGATACCTTGGTGAATAACCTTGGTAATATGATTTTATGAAACCTTAGTGATGAACTTTGGTGAAATGATTATTAATATATCATGTTTATGTTTTAGCCACAATTCTATGTTATTCCTCATGTTCTTATATTCACATTCATATATTATTCCCCCAGTTATAACTATGATGGCATGATCCAATGAAATCTATTTACTTAGGCTAAAATCATCATTTAATGTTTCTTGGATTATGAATCCATGTTTTATTGGGTATTGATTCTTTATGAAGTGTTTAGGTTCCTTGATTATATTCTCATATGCATATTTTAATCTTATGCTCACTTATGATCTTTGATTATATCGCTTATTTTTACCCTTAATGAGCATTTGAGCTCACCCCTTTCTTATATTTCTATTTCCCTAGGTTATGAAGAAAAGTAATATATATGATGTCTCTAGAAGAGTATCTTTTGTAGGGGATTTGAGGTAGATATTGAAATCTTGTTATGTATTAAGAATTTGATTAAATATTTTAAAAAATGTAGGTTAGTTGAAAAGGATATGAGTTTTGTTAGTTAATATGTTTTTCCCAATTCTTTAAAAATATAAACCTAAAAGGTCTTTGGAATTTATTTAATGTAATATTTTCTAATAAGAAATGTAATTATGATATGATTACATCTTCGGGGAGTCATAGTTGGTATCATAGTATAGTTTAGATATCATTAGAGTTAATGATGTTAGTTGAGGGTAATTTAAGGATTGATGTTAGCCTAACTAGGTAAAATACCCTGAGAGGGGGGAGGGATGAATCTGGGTATGACAGATTAAAATAAATGTCTTTATGGATCTTGTTTCATTTTTAAACAAAACTATCTCCTCTCTACTTTCAGTAACACATAATTAATGAGAATTAAGACATGCACCAGACACAATAATTTTACTTGGTTCACCCTCATTGGGATACATATAAGGAGAATATAATGGTAATGTATCAATGAACCAAATCCACTAAATCTCACTTCCAATAAAAGGGGAAGAGAGGACTCACTATCCCTCCTAGTTTAAAAATATTTAGAATTATAAATCTCAATTCTCTTTCTCTACTGAAGTGAATTCACTGCTCCTCCAGTAGAATCTTATGACAATCAGTTCTGAGTTGAATCACACCTTTTTTGTTTTTATACTCTTTTTTATCAAAGAGATGAAAAAAACCTTTATGAAAGACTTTTCTTCTTAGAGTGTTTGAACCTATACAATACCCCTTCATGATACCTCTTAATGAGATCTCTCTTCAAGAATACTCTATAAAACTCCCCTATGATACCTTCTATAGAACATGTGGATCACATGATTCCTCTACGAGACCTTCTAAAAATTACACAGATCATGTGATTTCATGTGATACCTCTAACAGATCACACAAATCAAATGATATCAACATGTCCTCCTATTCCCAACGCATACATCCCATTGTGAGATACCTTTATAAGACCCCTTTGAAATATCTTCCTTCTAATTATGAGTATCACATGATTCCAATTCAAGAAATTCTATTGATCATGTGAAACACTTTTCTTTAACATGAAACACCTTCATGAGACCCTTTCACAAGATCATTCAACTGATCATGTGAAACACATTTACTCCAGATAAAATCACTTAAGAAAAATTTATTTTTATCTTAAGGATGGGTTTGGGGTATTTATAGGCACAAATCCACCACCTTAACTCTATAAATCGCAGTTATCCATTTGTTCCACCACCTTAGCATTCAGGCTTATGCGCTCCACGTGATTGCTTCACATGATCTCATGGTGCATAACACAATATCTTCATGTGATCACCAAAATTTTATTTGAGTGCATCATGTGATCTCATTGTGTGATCTCTCAATGAGATCCTCTGATAATAAAGATATATCTTCAGGTTCTTCTCATGATCTCTCCACAATATCCTCTGAAAATCATGCAGTGCTTTATGTGACTCCTTCACATGTTTTGTTAGAACTTTATGAACTACTAATGATCTGTTAAAACTTCACGTGACCATGTGATTATTTCACATGATTAGTTCTGACATTCATTCTCTGCATGATTAGTTCTGACATTTGTGTTCCACATGATCAGTTTAGACATTCGCGCTCTGCATGATTAGTTTTGACATTCATTATCCACTTGATCCATTGGTACATTCATGCTAAATCTTCACGCATCCTTTGAAAACTAGACTTTGTCAACAATGTTAAGACTTCTCAACAAATAAAATCAACCCAAAGCACAATCTAGATGTATTTTTTCTAAAAATATCCCCCTTTAGGTTTGTTGACAACACTTAAAGACTTTAAGAATCATCATGTTCAAAATTCATACACATGTGAAACCATTTTAATTATGCAACCCCAGATAGTTATCAAGTAATTCCTTAACATTCACTCTAATACCACATGAGTCAAGATCAACATGAGAAATAACAAAAACAAGAAAATTTCATAGATGAATCACTTTATTATCGAACCTTCCACTAAAAACCTTCTTGAAATCAAATGATATAACAAGTTCAATCATCAAGATCACTTATTAACTACACATATCAACTTTTTGTATCCTGAACCCAAAGGCCATGAATTTTCATGATTATTCTTCATTGATAGACCAACTTTAGCATCAACATATTTATAAATCCCCCTGTTTTGATGCTCCCACTACCATCTTACCCCCTATCTCGATCAAGAAATTTTCTTTCCCTTTTTCAGTGAAATCAAAGGTCACTCTTTTTTGGTCTAAAACATGAGAAATAACAACTATTAACACATAGGGGAAAACACACCATACCTTGGGGATAGGTGGTCCCACATGTACACTGTTCAAGTGTGGGGAGTCAACTGAACTCCAAGAGCCATTAAATGTCATTGAAATGATTATTTGGGTAAGGACTTTGTCAGAATATCAGAAACCTATAGTTCCAAAGGCTCATACTCCAATTTCACATGCCCATACTCCAACTTATCCTTAATAAAATGATACTTGATTTCAATTTTCTTTGTTCATGAGTGATGTACATTATTTTTGATAAGATTTATCACATAACTATCATAATTTATTCCAATTAGAGACTTCACTTCAACTCCCATGTCTTTGAGCTACTACTTCATCCATAATAACTAAGTACATGCTTGAGTAACTAGAATATATTCAGCTTCATCAGTTCTCAATGAAATTAAATATTACTTCTTTATTATCTAAGAAATACATAGTCTTCCAAGATAAAATTCACCACCTAATGTTGAATTTCGATCATCTATTGAACTAACCCAATATTTATCTATAAAACCCAATAACTCTTACTAAGATTTTTCATTTTATAGTAAACCAAAATCCACCATGCCTTTGATATATCAAATTATTCTCTTCAATGAAAGTAAGTAAATTTATTTATAATTACTTTGATACCATGATTATTGACATGTGGAAAAAACAATATCAGGTTGTGTTGCAGTTAGATTCAATAATCTCCCAATAATATGCCTATATTCAGTGATATTGACTACTTCTCCTTCATCACCTTGTGACAGTTGCATTCGGGTAGCCACTAGAGTTTTAATATCTTTGGAATATTTCATTCCAAATCTACTCAAAATCCCCTTAGCATATTTTTATTGAGAAATAAATGTGCCATGTCTTCCTTGGATTACCTGTAAACCAAATAAAAATGTTATCTCTATAATAATTGACATTTCAAACTCACATTTTATAAAATATGAGAACTGTTTGCACTTCTCTTCATTAAATCCACCAAATATTATGTCATTAACAAAAAAAACACAATAATCCTTTGATTACTCTCATTATTAACATAGATATTATAATCAACTATACTATGATGAAAAATGATCTTCTTTAGATATTGATCATGTCATGAGTACCATGATCTTGGTGCCTGCTTCAAACCATATATATCCTTTTTTAACTAATTTTTTTCATATATTCATGGATGAGAAAACCATATGTCTTTTAAATATAAACCTATTATTCCAGAACCCCATTAAAAAATGATAACTTCACATCCATATGGAAAACATTGAATTTCCTTTTCACTTATATGTAAGAAAATAATCGAATTGTATCTAGCCTTCCAAAATGTGTGGATGTTTCATCAAAATCAACACCCTAAATTTGGGAGTATCCATTAAACACAAGTTATTATTTGTTTAAAATTATTGTTCCATATTCATTAAAATTGTTTTAGAAAACCCATTTGGTCCTGATGAAATTATTTCCTATCAGTCTTGAAACAATCTACCATATATGATTTTTTTCGATTTGGTGAATTTCTTCACTCATCACTTGAATCCAATTCTCATCTCTTGAATCTTATTCAAAACACTTTGGATCCACCTGTGATAAAAAAGATTCTTGTTGTAAAGTCTCAATCCTACTTGTCTATATTGGTGTTGTTTGATCCCTGATTATAATATTCTTAGAAATTTCATCTCATAAATTTGTTTTCTGAATAAGTTTATTCTTATCATCATCTGAATCATCTTCTGAGTTTTACTTAGGAACTTTCACCCCCTGATATTCTCATCTCTTCATCACCATCCTCATGAAACTGTTCAATATTTTAATAAATATTCTGCACATTTTCCACAATAACAACATCATGGATCTCTATTACTTTTCATATTCACTTATTTAAGCATTTATATTATATTATTTTTCTTTATTAACCAAGAAATATCCCCTCATCTCCAAAATATTAAAACTTCCTATATTTATTATTATTGATAATGAAGCACTTAATCATGAAGACTCAAAAAAAATTCAATGTTGGTTTCTTTTCATACCATAGATCATATTGAGTCATCTATTACTTTGGACACAATAAGTATCTATTTGAAATTTATACTGATGCCAATGATTCTTATTTCCAGATCTTCTTTGTAATGTCTTTCTCAATAAGCATCATTATATCCATGTTGTTGATAATTCAGTTTCTTCTTTCAAACACACCATTCTACTATGAAGTTTTTACTGCTAAAACTTAGTTCTTGATTAGCCACTAAATGAGGATAATATTCATTGTTAATATACATAATATTAATGTTATTTATTATTCATAAACACCATTTTAGTTCATTTTACACTTTGAACATCATTTCACATTATGATTGTAATACCTTCTTAAAATGCACTATTATGTGGTACATTTTTGAACATCATTTGAAGTACCCAATGATTCATCTGATTATAAATATTTTAATTTGATATTTTTGGAAATTTATCTACACTCCAATATGAACATGTTTCATTCAGGGATCAATGGATAATTCATGGAAGAAGATGGGGATATTTTTTGATGAAAGGAAGCAATTATAGAGAAGGCAGATTGGACATCATCTCACTGATGAGATGGTGGGGCCCAAAATACAGTCCCAATGAATCCAAAATTTCGTGGGATGCTATAAGACATGTATAGGAACAAATAACTCTTCATGATACAATGCTAATTAGGCTTCCATGGTGTCTATTTAGGCGGACAAAGTTAGAGATAAAATTCTGGGCCAGATTCTGCGTCCCAGAAAAACATCCCACCAATTAAACCATATATCAAAAACCATAACTCCTTTTGGGATGATATTTTACAGTCTGTTAGGGGACATCCGGAGATTAATGTAAGTATTATATGGACCACCAAAATTCGTCCATATAGAAGGTGTTTAATGCGCCTCTGTTTGGTGAATGCAAGCTGGATGCCTTTTCGGGTCAAGGGTGGAAAGTCTTCTCTCCCTTACTTTACACCCACCTATGACCTACCACAATTAATTGAGGAGACTTGGACTGTTTGAGGCTCGACCCAAGGGATAAAAAATTCCTATTTAAGGTAGTGGTGTTGGAGTATTAAAGAATCTTTCAGTGCTTTGTTCAATTGTAATGTTATGCTGCAATTTTGTTGTCTCAAATTTGTCTTTCACATGTAAGTTGTTCAATTCACTTTAATTTCTTAATAAAAGTTATTCTTATACTCTTATTCTGTTGTTCTTAATATAACTTTTATACCGTTGGATCAAGGTGTGAATTTATTCACACCAAAACTTGTGAAATTATTCACACAACGGTGGAGTGATCATTTTATTTTTGTTGTTCTCTTTACTTCTCCATTTCCTCCCTCATGAGTCTACATTCCGCTTCCATTGAAACCATGGGATCAATGGAGGGATAAACCACTTATGGTTTGATCCAAGGGAGTATAAAGGGGCTGGATTGGATGTTATTTATCACCCCATTAATGTATAATAACTTCTTTAATTGAGATTTTTATTTGATTATTTTTAAACTCCATCGTCCTTGTTGAATTTAAGGCCACACGCTTCAAGTGCTAATATGAATCTTTACCTTGAAGTGATAAAAACTTTGATCCTTCAAGTGTATAGGTGATTAGTATTAAAGGGTGTAGGCATTAAACAAGTAAGTTATGATGTTGTTTTATCACCTTAATTGAACCCATCTCAAATATAAGAAATTGAAATCATTAAAAAGGAAATACGTCCAATCCACCCCGAGCGATAGCCTAGGATCAACTCATTATTTTAAATTGAATTAACTTAAGTCTCTTAGAGTTACTTTAAACCCATCTAAAATCAACCCAAGTTGGCCACTTCATATCCAAAAATAGTTCATATAATGTACGTGTCTATAGGTTACTTCTTAGGTCTCTGAGGATTCGACAACCCAAGCTAAACTACAAGGACAGTCCTACCTTCTTCTCTTGGGTAAATTTGAGCGAGAATAAAATTTTGGCGCCATTTCCGGGGACCCAAGTAAGTCATATAAACACCCATTCTATTCTCCCACATTTCTTCTTTTCTCAACCAAATTCTCTTATCTTGTCCTTTTCTCGTTTTTTTTCTTTTGGCGCATGTCCGCCTACACCCGCGATCAATCAAACCGTCTTGTTAGGGTGGATAGTCCTGGGGTTGGGGAGTCAAGTACACCAAGGGAACTCTTTACATTAGATCCTAATCTTCCTAACACCCCTGAGTCAAAAATTGATCCCATTTCAATTTAAGGTCTTCAAAGAAACCAACTCATAAACCCGGGTGGGAACCAAAATGGAAACCCAAATGAGGCAGCCCCAAACTTGGGGAATGCGGTTGATCAAACCATGAATGAATACCTCACACCTTCTTGGACCAATACCCCCTCATGCATTAGACACAATTCCCTAGTAGATTATAACTACATATTTAAACCTCATGTCCTAAACCATCTTCCCACATTCCATGGAATGGAGTCCGAGATTCCCTACCTTCACATTAAGGAGTTCAATGACATTATAGAAACCATGTGTCCCCCACATCAACTAGAATCAGCTAAGATGAGGATATTTCCTTTTTCTTTAAAGTATCGAGCTAAAAATTGGCTAAAAAATTTGAGACCATCATCCATAAACTCTTGGGACCAACTACAAAAAGAATTCTACAAAAAACACTTTCCCCACCACAAAACAATTTCACTTAAAAAGAGTATCCAAAACTTTTTTGAAAAAGAGGGAGAGTCATTCTATGAAACATGGGAGAGGTTCAAAGACACTCTAAACATGGTTCCACACCATGGTTTTTCTATTCCTGAAAAGGTGAGAATTTTCTATGAAGGATTGGGTCCGGGGAACAAACAATTCATTGACATGATGTGTAATGGAACCTTTAAAAACAAAGCCCCAAATGATGCTTACGAGTATCGAGAAATCCTTTCTGAACAAAACCAAACATGGGGAACTTCACCTTATTCTGAAAAGACACAAATAACTACTGTAATTCATACACTTAGAGAAGAGGAAATCCTTAGGGCTAAACTCGTAGCACTCTCTAGGAAGGTTGAAGAAATAGACCTTAGGAAAGTCCATGAAATCCAAACTATTGACCCTGTTTGCACAATTTTTGACAAACATGACCATAATACAGACAACTGCCCAACCATTCCATCCATCAAGGATGTTCTTTTAGGAGGAACCCCAGAAGAAGTAAATGCTTTGAACTTTCAAAATCCTCAATACCAAAACAACTTCAACCCAAGGTATAACGACCACCCAGGCTTCCGCTGGAAAGATAACCAACAACCTAGCCAACCACAGGGACAAAATACTTACCCCAATAAGAACTACCAATCCCATAACCAGTTACAAACCCAACCTATCCAATACCAACAACCACCAGTCCATTTTCAAAAAACCATCCCACCTCCAAAATATTCCCCCGGGATAAACCAATCTTCTCAAGCACCAACCCAAACTGTTCCACAAAGCCTACAAGAAAAACTGTGCAAAAAAATGGAGAGGATGAACTCAAAAGTCTCTTCCCTAAAACAAGAACTTAAAACCATAAAAACTAGAAAGGCACCCATGCCTACTCAGGCGGTGCCATCCTCAAATTCAAGGGGAGAGTCAAGTTGTGCTCAAAAAACTCATGAACAACTAAAGGCTGTGACTGTTTTAAGAAGTGGGAAATCAATTAAGAAACTTGAACAACTAATTCAGAACCCACCTGAAGATTCAAACTTGGATGAAAATTCAAATGAACCACAAGATCAAACTGAGGAGACGGATAAAAATGTGAAAGAAACAACTCTTCAACAAACAACCCCACAACCTGCACCATTTCCTCAACGCATGAGGGGGAAACCCAAGACTGAACTGAATGAAACATTGAGGGAAATCTTCTCACAAGTCAAGCCGAACATTCCCCTTCTCGATGCCATCCAAACCATACCTGCCTACTCAAAGTACCTTATGGAATTGTGCACTTTTAAAAGAAAATTTTCACATAAAAACCAAGTCCTTTTGGCCACTAATGTGAGTACCACCTTTCAAGGGACCATTCCTCCTAAGTTGAAAGACCCAGGTTACCCTTACATCAATGTTGAACTAGGAGAAAGAAAAATTTTCAAGGCCTTGTGTGACCTAGGTGCTAGTGTAAATCTCATCCCATATGCTGTGTACTTCCAATTAGGCCTAGAAGAGCTCCAACCCACATCTGTCACACTTCAGCTTGCTGATCGTAGCATTAGGGTTCCAAAGGGGATTTTAATAGACGTTCTGGTAAAGGTTGAAAACTTAATCTACCCTGCTGACTTCATTGTCCTTGACAACAATCCAAAATTAGGAAATAAGGAACAAACCCAATCATCCTTGGTCGTCCTTTCCTTGAAAAAATCAACTCTGTTATCCGAGTTCGAAATGGGAACATGACCATCACCTTTGGGAACATGAGTCTAGACTTGAACATCTATAATGCAAGCTCACAAATAGGGGATGACGAGGACATTCATGAATTAAAAATGATAGGAAGCATTGATAATGAATCCATATAACATCAAGGAATATTTGATGAATGTTTAAGTCAGGATGAGATTGATTTCATTTGTTCATATGAAGGAAGTTTATCTCCTTGGCTTGAATCATTTTCAAAATTCTCTTATGATGATGTCTTAGGTCCAACAATCAGTGAAACCTTTCAAGAAACCACTTTTATAGAGACCACTCCAATTTACTTCCCTAAATCTGATCAAGCCAATCTAGCAGCTGAAACTTCTACATGTGGGGAATCAATCCTATCTAAAAATCTAAAAAAATAAATTAAACTTGATCCAATGTCCCAATCTTCTATTGAAATTCCGAACCAACCTGATCTTGAATTGAAGGAACTTCCCACTACACTCAAGTATGCTTTCCTAGGGGAAAATCAAACACATCCTATTGTCATTTCTTCTTCTCTTGAAGCCAATCATGAAAGGATGCTTCTATATGTCCTTAGGAAGCATAAGAAAGCCATTGGTTAGACCCTTTATGATATTCCTGGGATTATCCCACTTATCGGGACTCATAGGATTGTTCTGGAATCTGATTCAAAGCCATGTCGTCAACCTCAACGACGACTCAATCCTAATCTCATGGAGGTAGTAAGGAAAGAACTTCTGAAATTGTTAAAAGCTAGTATTATATATCCCATAGCTGAGAGTGAATGGGTGAGCCCAATCCAAGTGGTTCCAAAAAAGGCTGGAATCACAGTGATAACCAATGAGGATGGAGAGATTCTTCCAACAAGGGTGAGTAGTGGATGGAGGGTCTGCATTGACTATAGGAAGTTAAACTCATTCACCAAGAAGTACCATTTCCCCTTACCATTCATTGACCAAGTCCTTGAGAGAGTGGCAGGTCATGCGTTATACTGTTTCTTAGATGGGTACTCGGGGTATAATCAAATTGAGGTCTCCCTAGAGGATCAAGGGAAGACTACATTCACATGTCCATTCGGTGCCTTTGCCTTCAAACACATGCCCTTTGGTTTATGAAATGCTCCTGGAACCTTCCAGCGGTGCATGATGGGAATCTTCTAATACATGGTAGGGGATTTTCTTGAGGTTTTCATGGATGAATTCTCTGTGTTTGGGGATACTTTTGAGGGATGTATACAGAATTTAGAGAGAGTCTTGTCAAGATGTGAAGAAAAAAATCTGGTCCTAAACTGGGAAAAATTCCATTTGATGGTTAAAGAGGGACTAGTTCTAGTCCATTTGGTCTCACGTAGGGGGATTGAAGTTGATAAAGCCAAGGTTGACATCATTCGTCACCTTCCATCACCCAAAACTGTCAAGGAAGTGAGGTCTTTATTAGGACATGCTGGTTTCTATAGAAGATTCATCAAGGAATTTAGTTCAATCTCCCGTCCCCTTTGTGCTCTCCTAGTAAAGGATGATCCATTTGTTTGGACAAAAAGCTATGAGGGTTCATTCTCAACCCTCAAATCCTCTCTCACCTCTCCTCCCATTATGAAATCTCCAATTTGGAACCTTGCTTTTGAACTTATGTGTGATGCCAGTGAATTTTCCATTGGAGTTGTGTTAGGACAACGCTGTGATAAAAATCCTTATGTTATTGCTTATGAAAGAGAATCCTTAAATGATGCCCAAATAAACTACACCACTACTGAGAAAGAGTTTCTTGCTATTGTGTTTACCTTAGAGAATTTTAGGTCCTACCTCTTAGGATCCCCCATCACTGTGTTCACTGAACATTCTTCACTAAAATACCTCTTCCAAAAACAAGATGATAAGGCTAGACTGATTAGGTGGGTTCTTCTCTTACAAGAATTTGACCTCACAATCAAGGATAAAAAGGGCATTGAAAATGTTGTAGCTGATCACCTCTCTAGGATAGAATTCAAAGACAACTCAAATCACCTTTCTGTGTCTGATTCATTTCCCAATGAACACCTATACTCTATGAGTGACTATCCTTGGTATGCCGACATAGCCAATTTCTTCGTTACAGGAGTCATTCCAAAATTCTTAGGGACTCAAGCTCGAAGGAAATTTATTTCTGATGTTAGAAATTATGTGTTTTATGATCCATACCTCTATAAGTTCTGCCCTGACCAAGTCATTAGGAGGTGTGTTCCAGAATCTGAACAAGAGTCCATCCTTAAATTCTGTCATAGTGAGGCATGTGGAGGTCAATTTTCCTCTAAGAAAAAATCTGCTAAGATTCTTCAATGTGGTCTTTTCTGGCCCACCCTCTCAAGGGACTCCTACACATTTTGTCAAAGATGTCCTAGGTGTCAACAAGTAGGGTCCATCACAAAAAGGAATCAAATGCCACTCAATCCCATCTTAGTGGTTGAAATCTTTGACTGTTGGGGAATTGATTTCATGGGTACCTTCCCAAACTCTAGGGGATACCTCTATATAATCTTAGATGTTGATTATGTCTCAAAATGGGTTGAGTCCATTCCCAATAAGTCCAATGATCATAAAGTTGTGATTCAATTTCTGAAAGAGAACATATTTTCTCGATTTGGAATTCCTAGGGCTATAATCAGTGATCAAGGAAACCATTTATGCAACTTCCCATTCTCTTCACTCATGTCTAAGTATGTTATTTCTCATAAAGTGTCCACTTCATACCATCCTCAAACCAATGGTCAAGTTGAGTTAGCGAATAGGGAGATTAAACAAATTCTTGAGAAAACTGTCAATCCTTCTAGGAAATATTGGTCTGAGAAACTCTTAGATGCTCTTTGGGAATATCATACATCATTCAAAACCATCCTAGGAATGTCACCATATAGGTTGGTTTATGGAAAAACATGCCATTTACCTGTTGAAATTGAGCATAAGGCCTTTTGGGCAATTAAGAAAATGGATTATGACCTCTCATTGGCCGAAACAAAAAGGAAATTAGATCTCAATGAACTGGAGGAACTAAGGATGGAGGATTATGAAAATTCAAGGATCAATAAATCTAGAGTTCAAGCCTACCAATCTAAAAATATCAAGGTCAAACATTTTGAACCGGGAAAACTTGTGCTCTTGTATAGTTCAAAACTTCATTTACACCCAGGAAAGTTAAGGTCTAGATAGTCAGGACCTTTCATAGTGCATTATGTGTACCCCCATGGGGTAGTAGAGATTCAAGATCCCACAAGTGGTTACATTTTCAAGGTCAATGGTCAAAGGTTAAAACCATTCATTGAATCATTCAATAAACAGAAAATAGAGGTTGAGTTAACTGAGCCAACCTATGAACCAGGAAAAAATTGATAGATTTAGGATCTATGTCGGGCTAACGACGTTAAACAAAGTGCTGCATGGGAGGAAACCCATGGTTTTCAAGTTTCCTATCATTTTATTGTTTTAATAAAATTTATATTTTAATTAATCATTTTTATATTTAAAAAAATAGACTGTTGTCCTGTTCTTCTATTATGAGTATGGATGGATATGAAAGGGGAGCACCATATTCATCTGTGTCATGTGGTGTGATCCTTTAGTAATGCCTTACCCAGAAATTTAAAAAGAAGACAATGTATCATCAGTTTGTTTTATTTTAATGTTTTTGTAGGTTAAAATAAAAATACATAATAATAATAATAATAATATAATAATAATAAAAAAAATTCCACATCGTAGGTCATGGGGAAAACCCCGTCACAGCCGGCGAAGCCACGGGGATTCGAACCCGGGACCGAAGGGAGACAGGGGCACGCACTTACCACTGACCTATGGATTTTTGTGCATCCTTATTCTATAATTTTTATATATATACTTATATTTTAATTTCTTTATTATATAAATATATATATATATATATATATTGTTTTGTTTTGTTTTTTTTTTCGTTTTTTTCCTTTCTCTACTAGGGAACTCTACAAGTGACATGGATATCAAATGATTAAAAGGGAGAATCGAGATTTTCAACTTCAACCACCAGGTGACTTCATTCCATGATCCTCATTTTCAATTTCCTTTTTGAACTTCCATTATCTGCCTCTACTCCTTCTAAATTTTCATTTCTTCAAACACTGGGTACAATGTTGTTTTAAGTTGGAGGGGGGGAGATAAAATAAAAAAAATGATTTTGTGTCAAAAAAAATGAATGATTTGAAAAAAAATGTGTAAATGGAAGGAAAAATTCCTTTAACTTTGAACATGGTAATACACATTGCACACTTTGAAACTGAATATCAAATAATTTATCATACCTTGATTCTGATTTTAATCCATGTATAATTTCATGAGCATAGATTTTGGAAAGTGTGGCTGTCCAATGTGATATTTCATCATTTATATTTTCATCCAAATAAAAAAAATCACAATGAACGTCCTTTGGATAGTGGGGTATTAGTTTAAGTTCATGGGGTACCCTAAATAAATAGAATAGTTTTGGTGATCATTTTAGTTTAATATGAGTATTCAAAAAAAAATTATTAAAAAAAATTGCGCGTAGAGCAATGAAATGACCTAATGTGCGGCTTTCGGCACTTGGGGATCGTGACTCCATAGTTGTCTGGCCTAGAGTTAGTAATTTTATATCTATTTTTGGTAATTTGAATTTGTTTTTGACTGATTTAACTCGAGATGATGCCCGAGTATGTGGGATTCACTTGGTGCCCTAAGGTCATTGATCCTGGGAGTCATCGACAAAGTCTCGCTACAGGGGTTGACTCTTTTGAGTGCAACTTCAATTACCATGGCAAAATTGCAAAAAAAAAAAAAAACAAAACTAAAAAAAAATACAATAAAAAAATGAATACCCATCTTAATATTGAAATGAGATTCCACCTAGTGCTTCCATCATTCCCCCCTTGAATAAAAATGAACCCCTATGTCTATTGTGATGCACAACACATCCTCATACTTAATTGATATTGGATAAAATATGGAAATGAATTTGAACAAATGAATGGGATTGGGATTGGGATCTGCTTATGAAACTATCTTGTATTAAAATATTTTTATGGGTTTCATTATTTTTTGGTATAAGGGTTTCTGGTGATCATTGTGTATTAAAATGTTTTTGGAAAAGGGAATTCAAATTTCATATTGTTGAGATATATTTTGCCCGGGACTAGAAAAAATCAAGTTGGGGGGTGTGATTAGACACTAAATGAGGCTAATATTCATTGTTAATATACATAATATTCATGTTCTTTATTATTCATAAACACCATTTTAGTGCATTTTACACTTTGAACATCATTTCACATTATGATTGTAATACCTTCTTAAAATGCACTATTATGTGGTACATTTTTGAACATAATTTGAAGTACCCAATGATTCATCTGATTATACATATTTTAATTTGATATTTTTGGAAATTTATCTACACTCCAATATGAACATGTTTCATTCAGGGATCAATGGATAATTCATGGAATAAGATGGGGATATTTTTTGATGAAAGGAAGCAATTCTAGAGAAGGCAGATTGGACACCAGACCACTAATGAGACGGTGGGGCCCAACATACAGGCCCAATAAATCCCAAATTTCGTGGTATTCTATAATACATTTATAGGAACAAATAACTCTTCATAATCCAATACTAATTCTGCCTCCATAGTGTCCATTTAGGCGGCCCAAGTTAGAGATAAAATTCTGGGCTATATTCTGCGGCCCATAAAAACAGCCCACCAATTAAACCATATCTAAAAACCCTTAACTAATTTTGGGCTGATATTTTAAATTATGTTAGGGGACATCAGGATATTAATTTAATTATTCTATGACCCACCCAAATTCGTCCATCTAGAAGGTGTTTCATGCGCCTCTGTTTGGTGGATGCAAACTGGATGCCTTTTCGGGTCAAGGGTGGAAAGTCTTCTCTCCCTTACTTTCCACCCACCTATGGCCTACCAAAATTAATTGAGGAGACTTGAACTGTTGTAGGCTCTACACAAGGGCTCAAAAATTCCTATTTAAGGCAGTGGTGTTGGAGGATTAAAGAATATTTTGGTGCTTTGTTCAATTGTAATGTTATGCTGCAATTTTGTTGTCTCAAATTTGTCTTTCACATGTAAGTTGTTCAATTCACTTTAGTTTCTTAATAAAAGTTCTTATTCTACTCTTATTATTTTGTTCTTAATATCACTTTGATACCTTTGGATCAAGGTGTGAATTTATTCACACCAAACCTTGTGAAATTATTCACACAACGGTGGAGTGATCATTTTATTTTTGTTGTTCTCTTTACTTGTCCATTTCCTCCCTCATGAGTCTACTTTCCACTTACATTGAAACCATGGGATCAATGGAGGGATAAAACACTTATGGGTTGACCCAAGGTAGTATCAAGGGGCTGTATTGGATGTTATTTATCACCCCATTAATGTATAATCACTTCTTTAATTGATATTTTTATTTGATGATTTTTAAACTCCATCGTCCTTGTTGAATTTAAGGCCACATGCTTCAAGTGATAATACGAACCTTTACCTTGAAGTGATCAAAACTTTGATCCTTAAAGTGTACAGGTGATTAGTATTAAAGGGTTTAGGCATTAAACCAGCAAGTGATGATGTTGTTTTATCACCTTAAATGAACCCATCTCAAATATAAGAAATTGAAATCATTAGAAAGGAAATACGTCCAATCCACCCCGAGCGATAACCTAGGATCAACTCATTATTTTAAATTGAATTCACTTAAGTCTATTAGAGTTCCTTTAAACCCATATAAAATCAACCCAAGTTGGCCACTTCATAGCCAAAAACAGTCCATAGAATGTACGTGTCTATAGGTTACTTCTTAGGTCTCTGAGGATTCGACAACCCAAGCTAAACTACAAGGACCGTCCTACCTTATTCTCTTGGGTAAATTTGAGCGAGAATCATTTCTTTATCCCATATTTCTCAAGATAATAATCCAATTGAATATTTGTGAACTTTTTTCCATTATTAGTTCAAAACTTATGAATTTTTGACCTAGAATCTTTTCAAATTCACTCTTATAATGTGTTATAAAACTAAACACCTTAGACTCGTGGGTGATAATTGAAACCCATTCCATTATGCTGAAATCATATATGAAAATAACATAGTATATCTTCCCATCAATGGAACTTGTTTAAATAGTTCCATACACATCAATTTGAACTAGTTCATTCACTCTCATTGAGATTTGATCTTTCACTATATACGTATTTCGAGTAATCCTCCCTTATTAGAAAGAATCACATGTATGAGTATGATCACATTATAAATTAGGGATATCTCAAGAAACATCATATTTTACCAAATTTTACAAGGATATTTGGCTCATATGACCATGAAATTTATACCACAACATATTCTATTCTTCTGTGGATAGAAAGAGCATGCCTTCTTCTCCACTTACAAGATAGAGATTCCCCTTGGTGAACTTTACATGAAAAACATTTGTACCATATTTTACCATGATATTATATAACTTCTTGGTAAATCTTATATAGTGTCTTGAGTCACATAGTTTACTGACACTTAGTAAATTGTGAGCAAGTCCTTTAACAACCAAGAAATCAACACGTCTCATGTCTTTTTCCCCAAACCTAGATTTACCTGATCCAATTATCTTCAAAACTTCATCATTTCCAAATATTATAATACCTTCATTTTCATACTTGATCCATATCATCATATCCTAATTCAATATCACATGGGAGGTATATCCACTATCAATGATCCATATTCTAGAGCGATTTGATGCTTTGAAGACAATCTATTCAACCATCACCTGCTCGACCCTTTTCATTCTGATCCATGTCTTTGACTTCATAATCAATGATGAAAAATATTCTTGATCTTCCTCAGATTATGATGGTTTAAAATAATTTTAAAAAACTAAAAAATTGATTTGTCATAATCCCTACTGCATGAAACCACATCATGTATATTTTAGAACATTAATCTACATAGATGACGAGAAATATCTGGACATGTTTTAGAATCCTCACTCAAAAAACATTGACCATAAAAGGTATTATTTTAATACTTAACTCTATTTTTATTATTCTATTTCTATTGTGCTCATCGATACATATTGGCTATGGAACATGAATTTTGAGAATGTCCCATCTTTTCATAACAGTAAAAAATGACACAGGGTGTATTCCTATGAATCATTACTAAACCACTCATTATCCCTTGGAATCTTGGAATATTATAATTATAAATCATACCCAAATAAATATTTAACCTCAGAGTATGATCTTGTGTTCTAAAATCAACCATTACTTATTTCTATTTGTGATCAATTCTAATACCAGTTGTTTCATTATCATGTGTCATTTTCTTCTATAGATATTCCTATGACTATTTTACTGGACCTATAGATTAAAATTTCAATCTTTCTATCACATGTGTGACCTGATTTCCCAATTTCATATTAAGATCCAAATATTTCTCTTGATATTTTACCTTTCTTCATAGAATGAAAACTTCCTCCTCAATTTCTTCAATATGTTTGAATAATTATTTTATTATGTTAGTTAGGATTTGATAACCTTGGTATGTTCTTCAAACTTGATCTTGAACTCAATGAATTCCTCTAATCTTCCTAGATTCTCTGATCTGAGCATTTTAATTTCTACCTCCATATCATACTTTTATTCTTCCTGCTACTACATATAAAGTTTGTAATCCTTAACCACCCTATTGTATTTTTTTGTTTTGGATATCCAAACATCTATCTCTTAATGATTTTATTCTAATTAAACTTATAGATCAAATCTTACTTATAATTATTCTTTATCATTGTTGCTTACTTATATTGTTTAGGAATTTTCCATAGATTCCACCATAGAATTTTCTTCACAATCCTTATAGTCTTCCATCTCTTATGTCTTAGATTTTTCAAAACTATCTTCTTCATGTGACAAAAGATTATTTTTTCTAAAGAATTTTCTCTTTACATTTTTCTTACCTTTCACACTGGAATATAAATTCTTCTTGAGGGTTTCATCATTATCCTTATCATCACTGTGAAAATAATTGGGACAATTTTCTGCAATATTTCTTACCTTTCCACATTGAAAGCATGTGAGAGGAAGTTTTCCTTTAAAATTTCATTTTCCACTATGAATATTTGAGGAAAGGAATGACATAACATCATCCAAAGCTTCTTCTCCATGGATATCTTCTATAAAAAGCTTTTTCAAGGACTTGAATGCCACCTATTTAGTCTCACCTTTTCCACATACTCATTATCATTATTTATCATCTCATATAAGACAAGAGTAATTTGTAAAATATCTAATGTCAACTCCTTTGGATATTTATCTTCAAAAATAGAAACTTTTAGATTGAACATATGTGGAATTATTTTTAAAATATTCTTGAAAATATTCACATCTTCTAAAATCTATCTGAGTCCTTGAATATCATCCATAACAACATTCACCCAGTCAAAGAATGCATCAACAGACTCATTGGGGTGCATCCTTAGCTCCTAATATTTGTTCCATAGAACCTAAAATTTAGATTCTTGTATTTTGAATCACATTTATAAATATTTAACAACTTTTTCTACATGGAATGTGATGATTTTCATGACATCACTTTCATATAGATCATGTTGTATAAGGCTCCCCCTAGGATATTGACTCTTTTAGAATCAGCATCCAACTCCCTTAAATCTACTTCTAATAATGCTACACTATATACACTTGAAGAAATACCATGAATCAAAACTATAAACACATCCACACCCAATGATCAAAAGTAGTGACACATCAGGTTCTTCTATAGTTGAAAATTGTTTTCATTAAAGATCGAAATTACTTTGTGATTAACAACTTATATAACTTTTTCTAAGAGAGAAACTATGACTTTAACCATTTCCTAGGATACCAATTGTTATTCTAACTAGGTAAAATACCCTGAGAGGGGTGGGTGGTGGTGGTAGGGGGGGGGGGGGGGTGAATTAGGGTATGACATATTAAAATAACTATCTCTCTGGATCATGTTTATTTGTAAAAAAAACTATATTCTCTCTCATTTACATAGAATATAATGAATACTAATTAACACATGCATTGGACATAACAATTTTACTTAGTTAACCCTCACTGGGATACATCCAAGGAGAATATAATGAAAATTTACTGATGTTCCAAATCCACTAAATCTCACTAACAATACAAGGTTTTGAGTGAAATCACTGTGCCTCCTAGTTTAAAACCATTTACAGTTATAAATCTCACTACTCTCTCTCTCTACTGGAGTGAACACACTGGTCCTCTAGTAGAATATTCTAGCAACAAGTTCTATTTTTAATCACACTTGTGTGAGTCTTAATACTCTTTTTTCATCCAAGAGATGACAACCACCTTTGTGAAAGAATTTTCTTCTTAGAGTGTGTTACCCCTGCGGAAAACCCCTTCACGAGATATCTTCACCGGAATCCTCCGCGAGAGTCATCCATGAGACTCCTCCATGAGACCTTATACAAATCATGTGGATCATGTAATACCTCTATGAGATCTTCTACAGAACATGCGAATCATGTGTTTCCTCTACAAGACCTTCAACGAATCACGTGGATCATATAATATCAATAAGTCCACCTATACCCAGCATTGACATCCCTTTGTGAGATAGCTTCACAAGATCCTTTGAAATATATTCTTTATAATTACATGTATCACATGATTCCAGCACAATACCTTCTATTGATCATGAAAAATACTTTTCTTCGTCGCGAAACACCTTCACAAGACCCTTTCACAATATCCTTGAAATGATCATGCAAAACACTTTTGTTCCAAATCAAATCACTTAAGAAAAAATTCTTCTTATCTTAAGGAAGGGTTAGGGTATATTTATAGCCACAAATCCATATCCTTAACTCTAAAAATAATTATTAACCATTCTTTCCACCTCCTTAGCAATCGGCCTTATGTTCTCTATAAAATTGCTTCACATAATCTCCCACCACATGTCACAAAAGATTCATGTGATCAAAAAAATTATCTTTGAGTGCATCGTGTGATCACATCACATGATAAAATGACCATAAAACATGATTTTCATGATTACATTACAATATCTACTAACAATCAGGTGCTCTTCACGTGATCTCACCATGTGATCCATTTTCAGTCATGTGCTTCATGTGATTTCAAATTACTATGAGATATCTTTGTCATTACCAGCGATTTTTATTTCATCTGATTTACATGATCTCTACATGAGATCCTCTAACAGTCATTTGATATATTCAGGTTCTTTGTATGATCGGTCCATGAGATCCTCTAACAATCATTTATTCATTCATATGACTCTTTTGTATGATCTATTGGAACTTCATACACTATGAATGATTTGTTAAAGCATCATGTGACTACATGATCCATTAACATGATTAGTTCTGACCTTCATGCTCTATGTGATCAATTCTAACATTTGTACTCTGCATGATTAGTTCATAAATTCACACTCAACATGATCAGTTCTAACATTCATGATTGAATTGATCTTTTGGGATATTCACACCAACTCTTCACACCTCATTTTACAACAACCTTTGTCAAGAACATAAAAACTTATCAACAAACACAATTATCCCAAAATCACTATATATAGGCATTTTTTACAATAGTTGATAAGTTAATGTTCATCATAATTTAAAAGGTATAGATAACCCTTTAGGTTAGTTGTGGTAATATTGAATATTTTAGTTATAAGGATAAGATAAATTTATGAAAAAACCAAATGATAAGTCTAAGTGATAAATAAAAGTATAATATAACATTTAGAAATTCTAGTAAAGTAAATATTTTTAGGTTCTACTAGAAATTATATCTCTGTATGGATACTGGAAAGTGGATGTGGTTGTGGAACATATGCACCTAAGGGTAATCACCCTGAAAAAGGCTAGTTGAGTATCAAATCAATATTCACTCTAATTCATGATGAGTGGGCCCAATACTGCACACCTAGATAGACACTCTCAACAGATTTATTATGGTTAATCACATTCTATTTACAATAAATTATAAAGGAGTTATTATGTTAATGAATTAGGTTAAGGAATATGAGAGAACCCAACCTAAATAAACCTATATTGAAACAAGAGTAATTTAGGTTGGACTGAAATCTAATGTCATACTTTCAAATTTTAGGACATTTTGAGGTTGAATTTTTCATTTTATAATAATTATATTATGGTGTTAATTGGTCATCACTCATGTTAACTCATTTTTGGTTTTGGTAATAGTTGATAACCAAAGGAATCACATTAACAATGGGTACCAAGGACAACTTAAAGATTTTACAAATAAGTTAACTAACAAGATAAGAATTGAAGTGAGAAATATTATGATTATGTTAAACTAGTTATCAAGAATTATGATTAAAAATGTGAAGATAATTAAAATCCCAAACAAACCAAAGAAGATAAGGATGTAGTCTCATGTAAGTTCACGTAGTGAAGATGATGAAATAATGAAGATTAAATTTACTTCATAACAAAAATATGGGAAGTGAAAATAAAAAGAATGTATTAAAGGATATGGGGTATGTTTTATGTGCAGAAAAGAAGGGAATAAATAAAAAATTTACCAAGGAAAAATGATGTAATCGGTTGACACAATGAAAGTGAAAGATGTTTCTTCTAGTGATACCTAATATTTTAAGGTAGAAACATAATTTGAAAATATATCTTGAGTCATGAATATATTTTATATAACTATAAAAAATTTTATTATCAAGTGATATAATTTATTTAAGGGTTGGGGGTGTAACACCCTAATAATTTAGATTATATATTTCTCTTCAAAACATAATGTGTTCAACAGTTTTCTTCACAGACAAAACTAGACCAAAACAAATAGTGAAACACTATATAACCATTAGAATATATCTATATAATTAAAAGGTAAAAATAAATACTACCAAATTATTAAATATATGTAGAAATAAAAATAAAGGTCATTATTAATACTATGAAATTGATAAAAATTCAATTAGTATAGTCATACAACTAATAAGACCGATTTATAATTTAAAATGAAACCTATCTAAAAAATTTTATGTGATTTATTAAATATATTATCTATATTAAAAATATATTATCTATATTAAAAATATATTATCTATATTAAAAATATATTAAAACCAATATTATTAGTAATTAATAAGAAATAACTTTAAGAACAATTAATATTTCAAAAATTTTATTTTCCTATAATAGTAGTTTTTATTAAAATTTTATATTTTTATTTAAAATTAAAATTCCAAAATTTTAGAATTTGAATTTGATATAATTAAATTAATTTTTAGATTTATGATAACATTATTATATTTGGATAAATTTCATGAATTTTTCTGAAATAATAATATTTTAGGCGAATAGTGAAAAATGTAGTTTTTACTAAAATTGTAAATTTTATGAATTTATCATTATATAAGAAAGAATTAGAAGTGGATAAAAAATTTTAATTGGTGAAATATTTATTTTAGAAGTAAAATTATACATTTTAAAATACTATTTTTAATTTATAAAACCTATGATTAACATTTTAAGGTCATAAATATTATTTTCCAATAAAAATAATTTTTGATATTTTCTCTTAATTAAATATTATTTTGGTAAAACTCGTTTTTGGAATGATTTTAAGGACACATAATATTTTTATAATAAATTAATTTATATCATGAAAATCAAATAAATTTATAATTTTATATTACAGATAAATTTTAAGCTTAAAAATATACTTTTTTAAAATAGGTTTTTACACATTACATGCGTTAATGTTAAAATTAATTTTTCTCACACATATAAATTTTATCTGATAAAATTTATTTCATGTTTGAAATTAGTAGGCTCAAATTATCTAATAAGTTTCATTTTATTTCTCATCATAAAAAAATATTTACTTAGGTAAAAACTAGTTACTGCTGTAAAACAATTATTTTTCAAAGAAAAATACTATTATAAATATTGTGTATTTTCAAATAAAATAGATCTATTATAAATTAAGACACAAATATATTATATTTATAAATATATACACTTAAATTTATTCTCATTTAATTAATAATTAATTTTAAATGAGATTAATAACACCTAACACTTAAAATTTTATATTTATAAAAAAATGGTTTTTCTACACATTATATGTTTTAATTTAGAATTTAATTTTATCATATTTAGAAATTTAATTAGGTTAAATAGACCTGAAATTTAGATACATCATGTTGACATTTGGTAAAAAGGACCATCTCATATTTTTAGTGATAACATAATAACCATGATTAATATTTAATCAAGATCAATAAGTGTTAAGATGTGTAATCGAATGCGGCTCAAATTTTACTAAATAAATTTATAACCTAAAACTTCCATAATAACTTTGTTTTTTTTGGAAATTAATACCAACATATATCAACAACATTTCCCCACCCAATTCACCTAACTCACCAAACCCACCTAACCCCCATGTGATACCATTATTACCCTTTACCTAACATTAGTTACCATGGAAAAGATGACATTTTCACCCATAAAAGGAGATCACTATATAGAGACCCATAATTTACATATATGTATATACATTACATCTTATTAGATAAATATTCATTATATAATATAACAATCCACACCAGAATTGATAGGTCTAGTATATTTAGAAACTTGGATACATAAATAACTGGTTCATAAGTGAACTACATCATCTTCTACTAAGTTATTAATAACTAGAAACCTTGTTAGACATATCATACTTAATACCTTTCTTCATAACAGGGGGAAAGGAAACATACATTAAGGGTAAACAAGATAGATATCAACATAACATTATCATAAGGGTATGAGAACTTGAGAATAACATTTGAGAAACTATACCCATCATAGCATAGATCACAATCTTAAATCATGTCATAAATCTTCAAAGTTCATAAGAAATGAATCATAAAGGAATTAAAGAACATGATCCATGTGGGAATAAAATTATCATAAGACATAATTTTGTGGCATACACATAAGAATAGAAAATAATTTCCTTAATAGTCAAGGATTACCTTCAAGACTATAATAGTGAATTGGGTTCAGTCCCCAAACTATTTTAGTAACCACAATTCACTCCCAAGTCTATTATAGTGGACATAGCCCCTTACTAAACTGGGTTCACTCCACATTACAGTCTTGTTTCTCTCATGATATGTATCTCTTTACCTAATGCATTGGAGGGATATATAATTTTAGGACCACCCATAACATAATGAAAATTATATATATGTGTACCACAAGATCATAAAACATTCTTTATATCATAACTCATGAAAAGGAAATTAATTTCAAAAACATTTCATCACGACATAAACTATATAAAAGAAACGGGTTTCATAAAAATTTCATCAATTCATCTTGGAATAACCAATAAAAATGGAATGAGTTTCATAAAAATATTTTTATCATAATAATTAACCACAAAATGAAGGAATAAGGATGGTATCATTGGATTATATTCCTAGTAAATCATTGGTAACATCAAAAGATTCCATATTTAATGAAAATAACTTTAAAGACCACTTGGAATATTTCTTGAGGAATATATAATTTTCACTTTGAAATAACTTCATTAAAATCTAAAAAAAATGATTTTAAAATAACATTGGAAACCTATAAAGGAATCTTAAAATTATTTAGTGGTTATGGTGGTGGTAAATTCCATTCATGCTGTATAAGTTAAAAGAAAACATTTCTTTTATACCTTTGTAAAAAAGGCCAAAATTACATCATTTTGAAAATGATAAGAATATTTTATTTTAACCATTTTTAAAAAATCTAATAATTTGTAAGAATGGATTTAAACAATTATAGTATATTATCAAAAACATTTTTAGAAGACATGGATATGGGTTTATTTTTTTTTGACCGAAGAATGAAATAAATTTGATTTTCCTTAAAAATGTTATTTTGGTATCTTGAGTACATAAAGTGAGGGAAATGAAATAAAAACTTGTATTCTCAAAAAATAATAATAGTAAAAGAAAATTCATGAGTTTCTTGATAGCTATATCTAGAAATTTCATCATCATAATCTTAATCATAAACAATCTTGATAAATAATGAGATTGTAACATAAAACCCCTACCGCTTTGGTAACTTTGGAATCATAAAACTCATGATAGAATAACTCCAAATTAAACATTACATGTCATGATCATAAGGATATTAATTATATAATATTTCAAAGGGGTTTTACAAACACCTCATTAAATAATATAGGTTCATATCATAATATGTTTCCCAAAGAAGACAATTTGAGACGATAAACCCTTACCTCGAGTTCCACTTATTTAAAATCACTCTAAAATACTATATAATAAATTTAAATTATTATAATTCTATACCAAAATAATTTAACTACTTATAATATCATAAATTATACACTTATAATATTTAAATATCCATTTATTAATAATTCCTTATTAAAATTATCATTTCTTGGTGTTAACAATTTTGTTTTTCATCAGAGTTTCAGTTTGGTAATTCCGGTCCTTATAATTTGATCATGGTTCCATAATATCCATAATTTTAATAATTATATAAATATAATATAAATTAATTAATTATATATATATATATATATTTAGAGTTATCCATAAAAGATATATATAAAAAAATGAATTACACCATTCATGGAGACGGTAAGCCGTACATACACATGAACATTGTTTTCAATTTTTGATGAATGAAATGAAAGAAAAGTAAATATTAATTAAAATTTTTAGAATAATTTTTATAATATATATATATATCATATATATTCATTAAATATATTCTTATTACCATCCTTGTAATGAAAAAAAGAAAAAATAAATCACATCACTTCATAGAGGCGGTAGTCCACACTTACTCATGAGCAACATTATCATTTTACAAAGGATTGAAGGGTAAGAAGGTAGATGTGATATCATAATTAAATAAGTATAAATATGTTACAAATGTCATATATATACTTTAAATCCATTATTATATCAAACCTTGGTAGGTGGTGATGGAAAATGAATTACATCGGTTCGTGAGGCGGTAGTCCTCCGTACACACGAACGATGGTTTTGTTTCCCAATTGATGAAATAGAATATATATATAAGTTATTACATTAATATAAAAAAATATCAATATATGAAATATAATTTTTTTATTATTTCATCATGATTGAAGAATATATTAAATAAGTAGAAGCATAAATAAAATGAAAACACACGATTAATAATTATACCTCATTTTCGGAAACAATCTTTTGGTTTATACCTAAAGACTTACTAGGATGGTTTTATGATAAAATAAGAGACTCTAAATCATGAATAGGGATATAATTATGGTATTTTTGATTTTATTTTCTGTACCAAAAGTCTCTTGAAGTGTGGATAGAAGATGACAGGGGTGTCCTTTTATAAGCGGGGGAGAGGATATACTTGGATTTTTTTAAAAGAATAAAATATATCAACATATTATTCAAACCAAATAGATCAAAAATAGAATTTTAAATAATATTAGATGATATAAAGTTGAAATATATCTAACTAATATAATTTATACAAGTTTTTATGTCATTTTAACCATTATATTATTTGTTTAACCCCCGGTAAACCTATTTTAACCTTAAGTATGGTAACAATTTTTTATTGTTCATAATATTAATTATGATGAAAAATTAACTTAAACTTATTAAATATTATTAATTATTATAATTAAAAATAAGGAATAAATTTTATCAAATTCATTTCAAAAATTGGCATAATTTAATTTAAAATAAAACCCACAAACGTGATAAAAATCGATTTTACAAAGAAAAGTTTTCTTAAGTATAAAAAGTTTTTATATCAAAATTAAAAATAAAATTGATTCCAATGAACTAAATTAGATTAATAATAATTTAATATAACTAATATTAATTTTAAACAAATTTAAAATAGAATAGATCTTTGTAAATTATTTAAACAAAAAGAAAATATTTAATCAATATTTTTCAATTTTTTTTAAAAATTAATTTTTTCATAAAATTATTAGAAAATCACTCTAAGATAATTTTAACATTTTTGAATTCAAAATTTTTTCAAATAAATTTTCTAAAAGTGGTAAAAATTAATTATATTATTTTCTCACAAAAATAAATAAAATCCTTTTTAAGGAAAAAGTTTTTTTTGAAGCATATAAATAATTTACTAAAAATACATTTTTCTTCATCTAACACCATTATAAATATTTTTAAAATGTGTATTTTCCTATTCAAACATAAAATTTAACAACTAGGTTAGAATGATATACTATATTATGGTTCTTTTATACTTGGGGTTGCATGTATTGTAAGTTATCAAAAAATTAAATTTATTTAAAAATAAATATATCTTAAAATATAAGGGTGCTATATTCTATGTAACACCCCAGGTAAATAAAGAATATGACATTTTTATATTTATCAATATTTGTGAATAAAATATTAATATTACTTTAAAAGGGATGCTATGCTCGATGGCGTACCCAATACGCAACAATGAGTTTCTTGGAAATCTTACGTTGCATTCTAATAAAAAAATAATATTATTTTAAATGGTAGTTAACGCCTAGCTTTTGTGATGGTGGGAATGAATAGAACTAACTAAAAAATGATTATATATGTTTGTCAAATATTTTTACTTTTTACAATAAATGTTAGAGGATTAAAAATGCGAATGAATCCAATTTTAAGCGTAAACATTCTAATATTCTTTAAAAGGTCGATTAACCGCCTTTTGATGGCGAACCTCTTTTAAATCCACCTTTTGACAATTTTATGTGTTATATTTGACAAAATAAATTTCTTCTTTAGAATTGGGACATCAAAATTTACTTTGTGTAAATTTTTGGTATTTTTCCGAAAAAGTTCAATTTTTAATGAATAGTAAAAAATGTTGTATTTTAATTCAAAACCTCTTTTTAATCTAATTTATTTATATGATTAGATTATACTTTTAATTGGTTTTAAAGTGAAATTATAATATATTTTTACCATTTAATCCAATAGTGGTCGTTGGAATTAATTTCACTTTGAAATCAGACTTAAACTAGTGTCAATTTTTGATACATTTTGTTTCATAAAAACACGCTATTTGTTTTGACAGCGGGAATTAATTATTAAATTAATTAATGAAACTTATATGTTTTTAATTTTGTAAAATAGACATCATTTTTGAATTTGGAATATCAAATATATCTTAGGGTGAATTTTTGGTAATTTTCTGAAAAACTTCAATTTTTGATGAATAGTGAAACCACTAAGTGGTACTTATAAAAACTGATTTTCCGTTTAAATGAAATTTTGCCATCTTTGTGTTTTGAATTTCAAAAATCCGACAAACATGGTTGTCATTAAGAAGTAAAATGTGTTTCAATGGGATTAAAATAATTTTTTTGGTGAATAGTAACTTATTAAGTTTTTAATCGCGATTAGAGGTAATTAGTGTAGTTTAAGGTAAAAATAATGTTTTAATAAAATGAAATGACCTAGACACATGTCCTACCCTAATTTTATGAGTCATGGTCGACCAATACAATCCATGTGTCAACTTGGGGACCCCATGGAGCCACTTCGGTTGGAAAATGACATAAATACCTTTTTATTTAATGTTAAAATTAAAATGACACAAACATGAGTTGTTTTACTAAAATATTTTTTACATGGGGTTATACAAGTCAGATTTTGACTATAAATATTAATTGGAAATATAAAAATATTTCCTACATAATAGTATTTTTTTTATAATTTTTAGACATTAAATAAATTAAATTATTTATGACATCATGATGATGCAGTGATGACCTCATTATTTAACGATTTAAATAAAATGGAAAGATAATGTAAAATCTAAGACCTACACATGTCCAAAACCTATTATATGGGTGGATTTAGAACCCTTATCACCTTATCCTAGAAAAACATCAATTTAGGACCATTAAAATCCGAAACTCATTCTAAAATAAAGTAACATTACCTTACTTTCCAAGAGTGCCCCTCCCCTCCTCTTATAAAAGGCCCCCACCTCTACCTCCTTACCCACACTTCCAAATCCTTTGGCTCGGCCAACCCCTGCCCATTTTGTCTCTCCACATCCCTCTCTAACTCCTTGAAGCCTCACTTTGGGCAGAAGTCTTCCCAAAGAAGCCTTTGAGCTCAAACCAAAGGGAGTTACCCGATTTTAAGGTAATGTCTTCGCTTGTGTCCTTTTATTTTATTTTGCTTCTCCAACCCCCTAAACTCTTTTTATTAATTTCTTTTTTAACAAATATAGTATCTTCAATATAATAGGATGTTGTTATAAGAAGGATTCGAGCTACACTTACACACACCTTCGTATAATGGTTAAAGAACATACTGTTTCTGTGGTTGGCGATTTTCTGCCTCACGAAACTATGATTGTTCAATATTCTTTTAACACCTTTAAAGGTGGCCATTATTATGTCACTGTATTTTATATATGATATATATGGTATTTATGTTTACTATATGCTTCTGTATTTTATATTTAAACCATACCTTTATTCTTTTCATGTTGTGTAAATGAGATAAATTCATATGAGGAAGTGTGGACTACCACCCCCTCAAGTGATGTGACTCGTACATGCAATACATGGAATGTATAAAGAATGAAATTAATGAACATATGTGACCTATATAACATATATATTATACTGGAATTATAATATATATATATATATATATCATTTATTTTTAATTCCATTAACATGACAAAGAAAAAAATGAAAGTAGCGTTCATGCGTACGTACGGCCTACCATCTCCATGAACGGTGCTTTTCGTTTTTATCTCCAAATGATATGGAATAGTATAAAATGAATATTTACTGGATATATATATGATATTTTAATCATTAATACTATTCTGGAAATTTTTTACCTATAACTACATGGACAATCATTTTTCAAACAAGTTCATTTTTGACTCATGTACTAAACATCGACAAAAACGTCTGATATGAACTCATATTATTAACCAATTATTATAACATTAAAATATGTGATATTAAATGAATAATAATCTTTATAGGATGTAATTAATCAATTATAAATTGACCAAAGTTTATTATTCATGAATATAAAGAAACGAACAAGACAAGTTGGACTTGAGGTAAGGGATCCAACCTCTCTCTTTTTTTAAGTACACTCTTTTATGTCATTCCTTTTAAGCTCATATTTCTTATGATCGGGGTGTTCTTTTATATTAATCCTACTGTACTTTTTATGTTCATATTATGAGAGACCCTATTTTCTCTCATCAATCCATTTTGGAAGTATTGAGTGGCGCTGTTAGGCTGCCGAATTTTCGTAAGGGATCCTACTCCTCTCTTTCTTTTTAAGTACACCCTTTTATGTCATTCCTTTTAAAGATAATATTTATTGTTATTGGGATGTTATTTTATATTACTCTTACTGTAATTTTTATTTTCATATGATGAGAGACCCTATTCTCTCTCATCAATCCATTTTGGAAGTTTTGAGTGGCGCCGTTAGGCTGCTGAATTTTCATAAGAGATCTAACCTCTCTATTTCTTTTTAAGTACTCTCCTTTATGTCACTTATTTTAAGATACTCTTTGTTATGTTGGGGGATGTTCTTTTATATTCCTATTTCTGTAAAATTTATGTTAATATTATGAGAGACCCTATTTGATCTCATCAATCCATTTTTGTAAGTTTTAAGTGGCGCCGTTAGGCTGCCGAGTTTTCGTAAGGGATTTTTCATCTCACTTTTATTCCCGTGAGATTTATACTACATTTGACACAATTTCCTTTGAGTGGTGTATGTACTTCCCATTATTTTACTCATTTTGTAATATAATTTCATTTATGAGTATTTACATCAATGTTGTATTGTCCTTCTTTCACAGGGCGTATGTTTCAAAAGATACCCATGTCGGTAAGGGAACCTTTCAACCTCCTCTTTTTAAAAGACTTATTTTGGTGATGTCTTTTAATTATCATACTATTATGTTGGGATATGTTCTTATATATCCTTATTGATGTAAATTTTATGACCAAGTGATGAGATACCCTTTTTATCTCTCATCAACTCTTTTTCTGAATTTTGAAGTGACGCCGTTAGGCTGTCGAATTTTTTCAAGGGAACTTCTTAACCCAATTTTGATTCTTTGGGTTAAACTTATACTCCTTGAATATGTTGTTATATTATTATGTGTGAATTTCCTCCGATTTTATTACACTTAATACCCACTTATATTTCGTGTATTCATTTGTCACACATAATTATGTAACTGATTTATCCTTAATCCAAGGATACCGTCTTTATATGGGACTTCGTCTCAATATACTTTCATTGAGGCATATTTTGTTTTATAAACAACTTTCTTTTATACGGTGTATAAACCCCTTTGAATTTTACATTTATTCAAAAGGAATCTTTTTTATACTAAGCATTTACTAAACGACAAAATGGAATGTTTTTGTCATACGTATGCGGCGACAACGACTTCTCCGCCACCGTGACCATTATTTGAGTTTCGGCTTCCTCTAGAAGCCATACCTTCTTTTTAAAAGAAAAATAAATACCATGTTTTACATTTCTTTTATTTTGGTATTGAAAATGGTTTTCATAATGTTTTTATATGTGTTGTATTGATATCTTGTTATTGAAAGGTGGAAATGTTATGTTTCCTTTATGCATGTTTTATGTGATAAGATTATGTTATGGTTCTTGGGAATTGTTATGAATATGGGTGGTTCTGTGATAAACTAAGGGCGGGTGAGCCCGATATAGCTCTCCAATGCATTAGGTAATGCGAAGGAGTAAAACGTTAAGGTTTCTCTAAAGAGATTTAGGGAATATACTGTGGTGGGTATTCCAAACGCAACCAAGAGGGTTACTCCCTACGTAAGAATTTTATGAATGCCTCAAGTTACCTTTATGTCTTATTATTTCTATGATTTATTCATGATTTGATATTCCTATGTTTTATGTGTAAAGTATGAATTCATTCTTATGTATATATGAACTCATGTTTCCTTTCCATATTTTTTTTATAACCCTTACTGAGCTTTTTATGCTCATCCCAAGTTTTTTTTGAAATGTTTTTCACAGGTCAAGGGAAAGGTACATGATATGATGATAGTGTCAAGGAAGTGTCAAGAAAGAATCCATGCTTTATTTTTTAAATATGTTTCTGTTGATGGGAAAAAATGAATACTATCTTTTATGTAACCACTTTGTTTAAATGTGGAATGTAATGTAAGTTTGATGATCTAATTCTCTAAAACTCTAAACCTGAAGAGATCCTCAATGTGTAATCTTGTAATAACTCAAGATTAAGTAAGGTTTAAGGCTGGGGCCTTATAGTTGTTATCAGAGGTCGGTTTAGACAACTTTAGGGATTAGGAGTTTTTGTTAGACACATGATTAGTCCCTATATCTATTATTTCAGTTAAATCCCTGTTTTATAACTTTTTTTAGGTCAAGTAAAGTCAGTTATGAATGGAAGGAGAAGGATCTCAAATGACATTCCTATATCTTCTTGATGACATGCTTGCAATAATTATTGCAAAGTCATGTTCGGATGATTGTGAAACTTTTTCTAACATACAACTCACTTGCAAGCAGTTGTTTGAGATATCAAAGACCTCCACTATACCTCGTTATCATCGTGGATCATGGGCTGTTTTTAGACAAATAATATTTTCACAATATTCTCATATTTTCAAGAAAGGTAAATATTATCAAGGTATTTTCAAATATTTTACCTTATCACAAGAATTTGAAGCATATTATGATTTTAAAAATGGTGCTGAGGAAGGAGACCCTTGCGCAACTTATTTATATTTTCTTTTAAAATATAGTCTCTCAGCACATACTTATGGTATTTTAAAAGGACCAATAATAGAAAGTTTCAACTCAAATTCTGTCCTACTATTTTATAGAAATCATGTTTTATCAGATGTTTTGGAATTATATGTCATACATGATTATTTTCCAAAACTGTTTTTCTGTGAACACCCATATGACCCATGTTGTACAAGGTGTATTTGGATGGAGGAAGGAAATGATTTTGAAGGATCTCTAAATCATTGTTGTAATTCATGGGACTTCTACCTACGTGAGCAAGATGACGATGAAACCGAGTGGATGCCATGATCAAGGTATGATGTTATTCATTTTGGGAACGTTTTATTTTATCTTATGGTGGTGAAATACGACTTCAAGAATTAAGATGTTGAGATCATAACGAATTTGGATGAAAATGAGAGGTATAAGGAAAATATTGAGGTTAAAACATGTTAGGGTTATTTTGGAGTTTTATAAAAAGGACAACACGCAGACCGTGTGACAACTCGTTGCGTCGGACAAAGCTGCGGGAATCGAACCCACAACCAAAGTGCGACTGGTATTTATCGCCTACCACTGGACTACGTGAAGTCCCTGGTTAGTTTGACTGATTCTTTTTAGTTAGATGATTTTATGAATTAAGAGTAAGTTGATTTTGGGTTATCTATGGAAATTTATTAACCTATCATGGAGGATATGTGATTAGGTTAATTACTTTTCAATACGAGACATTAAGAGCAACTGATGTTGTTTGGAGATAAATGTTACGATTTAACTTGGAAGACTATGTGACTAAATCCTTCAAATATTTGGGTTTCAATCTTAGTTTGGTTTACTTTGAAGAATTTTATGGAAAAATTGTTTATCGAATGGTCCTCGTTGAACTTTGGGTTTTGTTGGACAAATTTTGGAGATTAAGAATAGATTTTCTTTTTATAAAGGGTTATCCTTTTCTAGATTATTTGATCTTGTACTAATATTTTTTGTTTTAGTTTTGGTTAAAGTCTAAAGACATGGGAAGTATATAGTTCTCTTTTGTAGATTAGGTGATTCTCTAGAAGTTGATTATAGTACTCTTAATGTGAACAAGTCTTCATAAATACTCGTCTTTTGGAGAAAATATGAGTTTGTGTAAGGAATATAATAAAAGTTCAAAGTCAACATGATAAGTGATTATGTTTCCTTATGAATAAATTCCTCAATAAAAAGTAACTTAAAACAAAAATGTTGTCTATTAACTTTTCCTACTGGGGAATCGAATACCGTTTAACCCATCACAAGTTTGTGATTTTCTTGTGGTTAACTTTCTCCTAAACATGTTTTCTATCACTCTTCATCAGAACATGACCCTATGTTTTCTCCTCCATGTCCATGTTTTCCTACATGGAATCCTAGTATGGGTTAACTCGGGTGACCACTGTACTTATCTTTCTTTATTTTAAAGTGATTTTTTTACTGACTCTTTTTCCGATGTGGGACTTTCAATGGAGTTTCCAATCCCAATTTTGAAATTGCGAGGACGCAATTCCCAAAAGGGGGGAAGGATGTAACACCCTAGGTAAATAAAGAATATGAAATTTTTATATTTATCCATATTTGTGAATAAAATATTAATATTACTTTAAAGGGGACGCTATGCTCGATGGTGTACCCAATACGCAACAACGAGTTTCTTGGGAATCTTACGTTGCACTCTAATAAAAAACTAATATTATTTTAAATGGTAGTTAACGCCTAGCTATTGTGATGGCGGGAATGAATAGAACTAACTAAAAAATGATTATATATGTTTTTCAAATATTTTTACTTTTTACAATAAATGTTAGAGGATTAAAAATGCGAATGAATCCAATTTTAAGCGTAAACATTCTAATATTCTTTAAAAGGTCGATTAACCGCATTTTGATGGCGAAACTCTTTTAAATCCACTTTTTGAAAATTTTATTTGTTATATTTGACAAAATAAAGTTGTTCTTTAGAATTGGGACATCAAAATCTACTTTGTGTAAATTTATGGTATTTTTCCGAAAAAGTTCAATTTTTAATGAATAGTGAAAAATGTTGTATTTTAATTCAAAACCACTTTTTAATCTAATTTATTTATATGATTATATTATATTTTGAATTGGTTTTAAAGTGAAATTAGAATATATTTTTACCATTTAATCCAATAGTGGTCGTTGGAATTAATTTTACTTTGAAATCGGACTTAAACTAGTGTCAATCTTTTGATACATTTTGTTTCATAAAAAAACGCTATTTGTTTTGACAGCGGGAATTAATTATTAAATTAATTAATGAAACTTATATGTTTTGAATTTTTTAAAATAGAAATCATTTTTGAATCCGGAATATCAAATATAGCTTAGGGTGAATTTTTGGTAATTTTTTGAAAAACTTCAATTTTTGATAAATAGTGAAACCACTAAGTGGTACTTATAAAAACTGATTTTCCGTTTAAATGAAGTTTTTCCATATTTGTGTTTTGAATTTCAAAAATCCGACATACATGGTTGTCATTAATAAGTAAAATGTGGTTCAATGGGATTAAAATAATTTTTTGGTGAATAGTAACTTATTAAGTTTTTAATCGCGATTAGAGGTAATTAGTGTAGTTTAAGGTAAAAATAATGTTTTAATAAAATGAAATGACCTAGAAACATGTAATACCCTCATTGGATGAGTCATTTCCAACCAAGAAAACCCATGTGTTAACTTTGGGACCCCATGGAGCCACTTTGTTTGGAAAATGACATAAATACGTTTTTATTTAATGTTAAAATTAAAATGACACAGACATGAGTTGTTTTACTAAAACAATTTTTACATGGGGCTATACAAGTCAGATTTTTGACTATAAATATTAATTGGAAATATAAAAATATTTCCTACATCATAGTATTTTTTTATAATTTTTAGACATTAAATAAATTAAATTATTTATGACATAATGATGATGCAACGATGACCTCATTATTTAACGATTTAAATAAAATGGAAAGATAATGTAAAATCTAAGACCTACACATGTCCAAAACCTATTGGATGGGTGGATTTAGAACCCTTATCACCTTATCCTCGAAACACATCAATTTGGGACCATTAAAATCCGAAAATCATTCTAAAATAAAGTAACATTACCTTACTTTCCAAGAGTGCCCCTCCCCTCCTCTTATAAAAGGCCCCAACCTCTACCTCCTTACCCACACTTCCAAAGCCTTTGGCTTGGCCAACCCCTGACCATTTTGTCTCTCCACTTCCCTCTATAACTCATTGAATCCTCACTTTGGGCAGAAGTCTTCCCAAGGAAGCCTTTGAGCTCAAACCAAAGGGAGTTACCCGATTTTAAGGTAATGTCTTCGCTTGTGTCCTTTTGTTTTATTTTTTTTCTCCAACCCCCTAAACTCTTTTTATTAATTTATTTTGTAACAACTCCAGTATCTTCAATATATTAGTATGTTTTTATAAGAAGTATTCGATCTACACTTACACACACCTTCGTCTAATGGTTAAAGAACATACTATTTCTGTGGTTGACGATTTTCTGCCTCACGAAACGATGATTGTTCAATATTATTTTAACACCTTTAAAGGTGGACATTATGATGTCACTGTATTTTATATATGATATATATGGTATTTATGTTTACTATATTATTCTGTATTTTATATTTAAACCATACCTTTATTCTTTTCATGTTGTGTAAATGCGATAATTTCATATGAGGAAGTGTGGACTACCGCCCCCTCAAGTGATGTGACTCGTACATGCAATACATGGAATGTATAAAGAATGAAATTAATGAACATATGTGACCAATATAACATATATATTATACTGGAATTATAATATATATATATATATCATTTATTTTTAATTCCATTAATATGACAAAGAAAAAAATGAAAGTAGCGTTCATGCGTACGTACGACCTACCGTCTCCATGAATGGTGCTTTTGGTTTTTATCTCCAAATGATATGGAATAGTATAAAATGAATATGTACTGGATATATATGATATTTTAATCATTAATACTGTTATGGAAATTATTTACTTATAACTACATGGACAATCATTTTTCAAACAAGTTCATTTTTGACTCATGTACCAAACATCGACAAAAATGTCTGATATGAACTTATATTATTAACCAATTATTATAACATTAAAATATTTGATATTAACTGAATAATAATATTTATAGGCGGTCCTAAATCAATTATAAATTCACCAAAGTTTATTATTCAGGAATATAAAGAAACGAACAAGACAAGTTGGACTTGAGGTAAGGGATCCAACCTCTCTCTCTCTTTTTAAGTACACTCTTTTATGTCATTCCTTTTAAGATCATCTTTCTTATGATCAGGATGTTATTTTATATTAATCCTACTGTAATTTTTATTTTCATATGATGAGAGACCCTATTTTCTCTCATCAATCCATTTTGGAAGTTTTGAGTGGCACCGTTAGGCTGCTGAATTTTCATAAGGGATCCTACTCCTCTCTTTTTAAGTATACTCTTTTATGTCATTCCTTTTAAACCTCATATTTATTGTTATTGGGATGTTATTTTATATTACTCTTACTGTAATTTTTATGTTCATATGATGAGAGACCCTATTCTCTCTCATCAATCCATTTTGGAAGTTTTGAGTGGCGCCGTTAGGCTGCCGAATTTTCGTAAGAGATCTAACCTCTCTCTTTCTTTTTAAGTACTCTACTTTATGTCACTTCTTTTAATATCCTCTTTGTTATGTTGGGGGATGTTATTTTATATTCCTATTTCTGTAAACCTTATGTTAATATGACGAGAGACCCTATTTGATCTCATTAATCCATTTTTTTAAGTTTTAAGTGGCGTCGTTAGGCTGCTGAGTTTTCATAAGGGATTTTTCATCTCACTTTTATTCCCGTGAGATTTATGATACATTTTCCACAATTTCCTTTGAGTGGTGTATGTACTACCCATTATTTTACTCATTGTGTAATATACTTTCATTTATGATTATTTACATCAATGTTGTATTGTCCTTCTTTCACGGGGCGTATGTTTCGAAAGATACCCATGTCGGTAAGGGAACCTTTCACCCTCCTCTTTTTAAAAGACTTCTTTTGGTGATGTATTTTAATTCTCATACTATTATGTTGGGATATGTTCTTATATATCCTTATTGATGTAAATTTTATGACCAAGTGATGAGATACCCTTTTTATCTCTCATCAACTCTTTTTCTGAATTTTGAAGTGACGCCGTTAGGCTGTCGAATTTTTGCAAGGGAACTTCTTAACCCAATTTTGATTCTTTGGGTTAAACTTATACTCCTTGAATATGTCGTTCTATGATTATGTGTGAATTTCCTCTGATTTTATTACACTTAATACCCAATTATATTTCATGTATTCGTTTGTCACACATAATTATGTAACTGATTTATCCTTAATCCAAGGATACCATCTTTGTATGGGACTTCGTCTCAATCTCCTTTCATTGAGGCATATTTTGTTTTATACACAACTTTCTTTTATATGGTGTATAAACCCCTTTGACTTTTACATTTATTCAAAAGGAATATTTTTTATACGAAGCGTTTACTAAACGACAAAAGGGAATGTTTTTGTTATACGTATGTGGCGACAACAACTTCTCCGCCGCCGTGACCATTATTCGAGTTTCAGCTTCCTCTACAAGCCATAACTTTTTTTTAAAAGAAAAATAAATACCATGTTTTACATTTCTTTTATTTTGGTATTGAAAATGGTTTTCATAATGTTTTTATATGTGTTGTATTGATATCTTGTTATTGAAAGGTGGAAATGTTATGTTTCCTTTATGCATGTTTTATGTGATAAGATTATGTTATGGTTCTTGGGAATTGTTATGAAGACGGGTGGTTACATGATAAACCAAGGGCGGGTGATCCCGATATAGCTCTCCAATGCATTGGGTAACATGAAGGAGTGAAACGTTAAGGTTTCTCCGAAGAGATTTAGGGAATATACTGTGGTGGGTATTCCAAACATAACCAAGAGGGTTACTCCCTATGTAAGAATGTTATGAATGCCTTAAGTTAACTTTATGTCTTATGATTTCTATGATTTATTCATGATTTTATATGCCTATGTTTTATAGGTAAAGTATGAATTCATTCCTATGTATATATGAACTCATGTTTCCTTTCCATATTTTTTTTATAACCCTTACTGAGCTTTTTATGCTCATCCCAAGTTTTTTTTGAAATGTTTTTCACAGGTCAAGGGAAAGGTACATGATATGATGATAGTGTCAAGGAAGTGTCAAGAAAGAATCCATGATTTATTTTTTAAATATGTTTCCGTTTATGGAAAAAAAATGAATACTATCTTTTATGTAACCACTTTGTTTAAATGTGGAATGTAATGCAAGTTTTATGATCTAATTCTCTAAAACTCTAAACTGGAAAAGATCCTCAATGTGTAATCTTGTAATAACTCAATATTAAGTAAGGTTTAAGGCTGGGGCGTTATAGTCTACCCCACTTAAATGAATTTATCCCTAAAAACTATATTATAATAATACAAAAAATAAGGATATATCTATTTCATTACATCCTCAAGTTCTGAAATATCTTCTTTAAATTTCAGATTTCTCCATAGAACTTTAACCAGGTGAGTAGTCTTGCTTGATAGAACTTGATCTCTATTATCCAATATTTATACCAATTTTTATTCATAAGAATGTTCCTAATCTATTGGTATGGCCTTTTATTTTATAACATGGGAATTATCTGGTATGTACTTCCTTAGGAGATATATATAGAATACATCGTGAACTAGAGAGAGGTTTGGTGGAAGCACTAAGTGATAAGCTACCATCCTTACTCGATTAAGAATATCAAAGGGGGAAATATGAATCGGGATTAAATTTCCTTTATTTTTGAATATCATAACCTTATTCGATGGATAAATTCACAGAAACACCTTCTCACCAACTTTGAACTCTAGATATCACTGATGATTATCCTCATAACTTTTCTTTTGACTCTGAGTTGCTGTGATGTGTTGTTTAATAGCTCTAAATTTTTATTCAATTTACTCAACTAGCTAAGGAACCAATAGATTTATTTCTCTAACTTCATCCCAAAACATTGTATTTCTAAACTTATTTCAATAAAGGAATTCAAAAGGATCCATTTTAATGCACAAGCAATAACTATTACTGTAAGGAAACTTGACTAGAGGAAGGTGTTGATCTCAGCCACATTTGAAGTCCATAAAATAAGATCTCATCATATCCTCTAGGGTTTAAATTTTTCTCTCAGACCAAACATATATATTATTATGATACAAAGTACTAAAACTCAACATTGTATAGAGATCCTAGTGATAAATCCTCTAGAACCTCTATGTAAACCTCAAATCCTGACAAGATACAATAGAATGTGGTACTCCATGAAACCTTACCACTTCCTTAATGTATATTCTATAAATCCAATGAGCCCATACCCGAGTAGTAAGGGCTCCTGATTGGAATCCAAGAGACCTAGGTTCAAAACTGGCTGGAGGCGAATTTCCGGGTTACTGTAGTAGTACTGTAGAAGTTACTATTCGGTACTATAGCAACCGAAACTATTCACCCAATTTGGGCCTTCGGGCCACCGGTTTGGGCCTACGGGTCTCCAGGGCCTTCGGGTCATCATAGGCCTTCGGTCTATAGGGCCTTAGGGTCACGTAGACTATGGAGTAGCCCAGTTCACACAGAACAGACCCCAGAAGAAGATCAGAGCAACAAGAGTAGCAGCCACCAAATGCAGAGCTAACCAGATTGGAAGAATGAGAGGGTATGGCAGCCGCCATTGGGACCAGGCACCGTGCAACATTGTACATGGAAATGCTAGTCGATCAGCAATGCATGGTGGGGAGCTAAGGAGAACAATGATGCAAGATGCTGGGGTGGGGAAATTCTAGTGGGCTGGGCCTACGGGTCATGTAATGGGCATGATATGCCTCTGGGCCTTCGGGTCATGTATTGCGGGTCATGTCGGGCCTTGTGCCTTGGGCCTACGGGTCATGTACAGATTCCCCTTCAACCCTCAGAAGGGGGATTATCTATAATAAAATAAAAATAAGGGTTTCAGGCAATTCGGGCTCTAAATCTGGTCAATATAAAAATATTATTTGATAGAAATGAAGTGTGATGAATTTTTAAGTCGATAGACTACAAACCAAATAACATTATGGACTTTATATGTTTTGGGGGGTCCGAAAAAATCTATGGTGATGTTTTTCCATTTCCATTCTGGTATGGGTAATAGTTATAAGATCCCCTTATACTTATGTCTCTCATCCTTAACTCACTAGCATACCAAGAATCAAGATACATACTCTACAATATCTCTCCTCATGTTGTCCCAACATAAATGATCTCTCATATCTCTATACATTTACATAGTTATAAGATGAATATATAATGATGAACTCTGAGCCTAATCTAATAGCTCCTTCTTTAAATCTAGTATTAATGAAAGACATACAAGGTTCCTAAACCTGATCATTCCATCAAAATCAAGGTTAAAATCATAAATATGTTTCACATTCTTTTTCAGTTCCACATCTTCCTTTTGTGCCTCTTTAATCCTTACATGGATAGATGGTTGAACACACATTTGAGAAAGATAATATTTATCTCATTACTTAAAGATTTTGAGATCCAACCTATGAAAATCTTGAAATATTGGATATTTTTTGATCCTTATCATAGATAATCTAGCATGATCCTTTTAACTCAGAGCATCTTCCATCTTGTTCTCTTTCCTAGGGTGGTAATGTATTGAGAAAAAATGATCTTTAATCAACCCAACCATCTTTTATGGAACATATTCAACCCTTTTTTTTGTGAAAATATACTTCTAAATTTTATGATCGGTATATATCACACCTTTCTCTATAAATATAATACCTCCATATATTTAATTCAAAATTACCATAGTTAACTACAAATCATGAATCGGGTAATTTTTCTAATGAACCTTAAATTTCCATGAGGCATAAGATATAACCATATAATTATATATGAGAACACATCCCAGTACCTTTTTCGATACATCAATATAGATTAAAAACCTAGGGTAATGTAAAAAAAGGTGGAATGATTAACCTTCTCTTCAATTCCTTGAAAATTTCCTTTCATTTATCTGTCCAAAGGAACTTGGATCCCTTCCGAGTTAACTTGGTGTGTGGATTAGAAAATCCTGATAAATTTTCCCCAAAGCATCAATAATATCTATCCAATACAAATAAACTATGGATCTCAGTCATAGTGGTTGGTCTTGAAAAACTTTCAATAACTTCGGCCTTTGATGGATCCATATATTTACCCTCTATTGAGATTATATGAAACAAAAATCAAAATTTTTATAGCAAAAAATCACACTTTGTAAATTTTTCTTACATATTATCTTTCCTTAGGGTCTTTAGTAAAATCCTCAAGTGATATTTATGATATTAATTTCTATTTAAATATATAATAATATCATCTATAAATACTACCAAAAACCAATAAAGGTAATATATAAAGACTATCTTCATTAAATACATGAAGATAGTTGGTGAATTGGTAAGACCAAATGGAATCACTGTATATTCATAGTGTCTATACCTTGTATGGAATACTATATTGGGTAAATATTTCTTCTTGAACCTCAATTGATGATATCTATATTTAAGATCATTATTAGAAAAGTATTAAGCTCCATGAATTTAATAAAAAAGTCATCAATATGAGGTAGATGATACATATTATTGACTGTGATATTTCTAAGTTCTTGATAATCAATACAGAGTCTCATTGGTCCACATTTATTCTTAACAAAAAGAACCGATGCACCCTAAGGTGGAACACATGGAAAAATAAATCCATTGTCAATATTTCCCTGGCGCTTCTTCTTCAATTACTGCAACTTAATCAGGGCCATTCTATATGGAGTCTTTGAAATAGGAATAATACCAAGTACAAGTTCTATTGATAACCCAAATTCATGATTCAATGGAATACTAAGAAACTATTTCGGGAATAAATAAACAAACTCCCACACAATAGGCATATCTTAAATTTTGAGTTTCTCTACAACCATATAAGATAAACAACTATTTTAAAAGGAATCAAGACCCATATAATGGATTCGATTTCCATAGGAAATTATAACTTATTTTCACACTGATATATGATCATAGGTTGGTATGGAATATCAAATGTGACTTTACTTCATCAGAAATTTATGTGAGATTTATTTAAATAAATCCAATCCATTCCAAAGAAAACATCAAATTCAAAAATTGGGAGAATAATTATATTTTTAGGAAGGAGATTCCCACAAACTTTAATCAAAGAAGAATCATAGACTTGAGATGCAATCATCACGCCATTAGGGATTTTAACTACTAATTAAACATCTAATAATTAAGGATATGAAGTAAAATTCCTTGATAATTTTACTGATATATAATAATTCATATAACTATAATAAATAGTATACTTCAATATTTGAACATACCTATTACCACCTTAACTTCATCGTTCTATATTAAATCCCTTAATAAAACCAAAATGGTTTTCATGGCCACAAAACATCATAAATCATATTGATCAATCATATAATCATGAAAAATTATTCATAGCATGTCTAAATCATGAAAACTTCTTTTTAAACTACAAAACCTTAGGTCTAAACAAGGCCATTCATGATTATTACCAAAACTTTAGTATGTTATCATATACTTAGACCTATCGCTAGGGTTATCACTAAATTTTTCTCATCAAAGTTTCCAAAGGTATATAAAAGTTTCTCTAATACAAACTATAGAAATCCATACTTTTCATACATAGATATTACACCTTATTAGATGAATATTCCTTACTATAATGATCAATTCCAAAATTGTATAGGTCTAGTATATTTATAAACTTGGATATATAAAGTTCTAGTTCTTAATTGAACTAAATAATATTACACTAAATTCTCCATAACCATCACCCTTCTTAGATATATCATACTTAATACTTTTCTTCATAACCTGGGGAAAGTAAACATAAGAAAAATGTGCTCAAATTATTAGTAAGAGTAAACAAGGGAGATATCATCATAACATAAGCATAAGGGTATGAGAACATGATATTTTTTTTAAAAACCGTACCCTACTTATAATAGATCATAATATTGAATCATGACATAAATATTGGTTGTTCGTAAGATATAAATTATAAAGGTATCAAATAACACAATCCATAATAGCATAACATTAACATAAGACATAAGTTTGTGGCATACACATAAGCATATAAAATTATTTCATTAGTAGTAAAGGATTACTTCCAAGACTATTATAGTGGATTAGGTTCACTCCCCAAACCATCCTAGTAGTAAAGGATCACTCCCAATACTATTATAGTGGATAGATTCCCTTACTGAACTAGATTTACTCCCCATTCCAATCCTATTTATCTCATGATTTATCCATTTTTACCCAATGAATTGGTGGGATATATAATTCCATGACCAAATAAAACATAATTAAAATCATATATATGTGTTCTAAAATATCATAAAACATTCTTCATATCATAACCCATAAAAAATAAACATGTTTCATAAACATTTCACCATGGCATAACCCATGTAAAAGAAATGGGTTTCATAAAACTTTCATCAATTCATCATGGAAAAACCTGTGATAATGTAATGAGTTTCATAAAAATATTATCATTATAATAATAAACCATTCAAATAAAGAATAAGTATGGTATCATTTGATCATATCCGTAGTAATGCATCATTAACATCAAATGATTCTATCTTAGATGAAAATTATTTTAAAGACTAATTGGAATATTTCTCTAGGAAAATACTTTTTCAATTTGAAATCAATTATTTAAAATATAAAATTTTTCAAAATATTATGGAAAAATTTTTATTTAAAAAGAAAATTGTAAAAATTTATGTAAGCTTAAATTTATCTAGTGTTCATGATAGCGGTAAATTCAATTCATGCTGTATAAGTTAAAATAACACATTCCTTTCATAACTTTATAAAAAAGTCAATAGTACCTCATTTGGAAAATGATAACAATATTAATTTTAATTTTTCTAAAAAGTTAATCAAGGTTAATAATTAATTTAGAAAAACGTATGATATAATAAAGAACATTTTTAGAAAAAATGTATATGGAAGAAAATTTGTTTTTGACTCAAGAAAAAAATAAAGTTAGTTTTACTTAAAAATGTTCTTTTGGTATCTTAAGTACTTAAAGTGAGGAAAATGAAAGGAAAACATGTATTATAAATAAATAACCAGATTATAATAGAATTCATGAGTTTAATGAGTTTTATATAATAAAATTTCATTATTGGAAACTTAATCATAAACAATCCTGATAAACAATAAGATTCTAACATAAAACCCTTAACATATTAGTAAATATTGAATTGTAAACCCCATGATAGAATAACACTAAATTAAACATAAAATGTCATAAAAATAATTATATTTATTATATAAAATTTCAAAGGGTATGTATAAACACCTCATAAAAGTATATGGGTTCATAGCATAACCTGTGTCCTAAAGAAGACAATTTGAGACGATAAACCTTTACCTCGAGTTCCACTTGCTTAGAAAGCACTCTAACCTCATGCATAATAAATTTAAATTTATTATAATTATATAACATAATAATTTACCTACTTATAACATCATAAATGACCCACTTATAATGTTTCAACATCCATTTATTGATAATTTCTTATTAAAATTGTTGTTTTTGGGTGTTTACTATTTTGTTTTTCATAAGAGTTTAAGTTTGATAGTTCCAATACTTATACATTAATAATTGTTCCACAATACACATAATTTAAATAATAATATAAATATAATATATATTCATTATATATATATATATATTTATGGTCATCCATAAAGGGTAGATATAAAAAAATTAATTAATCTGTTCATGGAGATAGTAAACTGTACGTACACATGAACGCTGTTTTCAATTTTTGATGGATGGAATGAAAGAAAGATAAATATTAATTAAAATTTATATAATAATTATTATATCATATATATATCATATATATTCATCAAATAAACCCTTATTACCATCCATGTAAATTGAAAATGAAAAAATGATTCTCATTGCTTTATGGAGGCGGTAGCCTACACGCATGCACAGGCGATGTTATCATTTTTAAAAGGATTGAAAGGTAATAAGGTATATGTGATATTATAATTATATAAGTATAATTATTTAATAAATATATAATATATATATATACTTTAAATCTATCATTATATTCATATGTGATAGGCGGTGATGGAAAATGAATTATATCGGTTCGCAAGGTGGTAGTCCACCGTACACACAAACTACGCTTTTATTTCCCATTAGATAGAAGAGAAGATGGATAGAGAATATAAAATTAACATAATATAATATTATTATATTTAATATAATGGTTATTTTATTTCATTATGGTTTAATAAGAGTTGAATGAGTTAGAAGAAGAAATAAAATGAAAACGCATGATTATGAACTATACATCTTCTTAGAAAAACATCTTTAGGATTATAACTAAATACTTCCTAGGATGGTTATATGATAAAAAAATTTAATCTAGGTTATTATTAGGGATGTAATTAAGTCATTTTCAATTATTTTCTAAACAAAAAATCTCTCGAAGTGTGGATAGGAGTGGAGAGGGGGTATCCTTTTATAAGTGGGGGATTTTTGAAAAGAATAAAATATATTAATGTATTTTTCACATAAAATATCTCTAAAATGGACCATTATATAATATTAGATGATATAGGTTCTAAATATTTCAAATAAATATAATTTAAACAATTGTTTAGATTTTTTTAACTATTAACTTTTACCGTGGAAACAAATTTTTATTGTTTTTATTATTAACTATGACAAGAAATCAAGTTTAAATTATTAGGTAATATTAATTTTTTTATAAAAAATATGGAATCTATTTTATCGAATTCAATTAACAAAAGTTTCATAATTTAATTTAAAATTAAACATGCAAACATGATGAAAAAAAGTTTTTCAAAGAAAGGGTTTTCTTAAGTATAAAAAGTTTTTATATAAAAATTCAATATAAAATTGATTAAAATGACCTAAATTAGATTAATAATAATATAATTGAAACAATTTTACTTTTAAAACCATTTAAAACAAAATTTAACCTTTTAAATTCTTTAAATGAAAAGACAAATTTTAATTAGTATTTTTTACTATTCATCAAAAAATTAATCATTTTAGAAAATTCAAAAAAATTCACTCTAAAATAAATTTGAAATGTTGATTTAAAAAATTAAGTTCATTTTTTAAAATAATTTTTTTAAAATTATAAAAAATTAATTATTTTATTTTCTCAAAAAAATTAATAAAAACTATTTTAAAGAATTTTTTTCAAAGCATATAAGGACTTTACTAAAAATATGTTTTCTTTATATAAAAACTTTATAAATATATTTTAAATGTGTTTATTACTATTTGTAATACAAATTTAATCAATAGTTTATAATGGTATACTATATCATAGTTCATTTAGGCTCGAGGTTGCGTGTACCATAAGCTATCGAAGAGAGTAAATTTATTTAAAATGAAATTTATCATAAAATATTAGGGTGTTACACTCTCCCAACCATTATATCATTAATCTATACCCTATATAAATTTATCATGAAGTTACCTTTCCTATACCTCTATATATCCTCTAAGGAGTTCATAAGTTTTTAAGGAGCCCTGATAATCTTTAAGAAGCTACTTATCAAGGTAAGAGATTCTCTCCATCTTTTCAATTCAAGCATTTCCATTGTTATAAGAAATTTAGATTCCATATTATTATGATTATATGTTTTCATAATAAATACTTTAATATCCAAATGATTCTATATTTATGAGATACTACCCTTCTATCTTATCAAACTGATTCAATAATCCTTCTGTATAGCTTCCATGTTGCTAAAATCACTCCTTGATTTTTTATGTCATATTTTCATATTATAAACCTTTTTATTTCATTGTGATTATGATTACTTGTATTTATAATAAAAAATTTACATTAAAAACAATGCTATATTGATGTGCGATTATCCTTCTCTCTCATTAAACCCAATCTATAATCCTTTTGTATAGCCTCCATGATGTTGAAATAACTGCTTAATTTTCCATTGAATATATTCTTGTTATAACCCTTATTATTTACATGTTATTATACTTACATATGTTCATAATCAATCCTTTACTATCCAAATGATTCCCTATTGATTAGAGACTACCATTATCTCTATTTAATCTCATTCCTTAATCCTTTTATATAGAGTTCATGTTGTCGAAATCACTCCTTGATTTTCCATGTCATATTTTCAGGTTGTAACCCTTTTTATTTCCATGATATTTTGATTCAATGTTTTCATAATAAAGTATTTAACATCTAAATTATTACCAATTGATTATATATTACCCTTATTTATCATTTAACCCATTCCATAATCATTTTGTATAGCCGTTATGCTTCATAAATCACTCTTTGATTTTTCATGTCAAAATTTCACCTGTGAGCCTTTTTATTTCCATGTGATTATTATTCCATGTGTTCATAATAAATATTTTAATATTAAAATTATTACCTATTTTTGATATATTACCATTATATCTCATTATACCCATTCCATAATCCCTTTTGTATACTCACCATGCTTCCAAAATCATTCCTTGATTTTCTATGTCATACCATATTGATGTAAATACCCAAATATAATATAATTCAAGGGTATCCCTATTGATTAAAAATTATTTTATTGAATGGTAACATCCATTTTTGGAACCCAAATTCCCTAATCATGGGTTAAAATGATATTTTCTTATGATATTTTATTGATGTGGCACATATAATGATAAATATATGAAGAGTGAACCCTGATAGTCCTATGATGCATTGGGTAAAGAATTAATCTCTAAAGATGACATGTTCATGGTACCTTAGTTGTGTTATATAGTAATGTTTTATGATACTTTGTTGAAATAATTTGGTAATATGAATGGTGTTCCCTAATATCGCTCCAATGCATTGAGTAATAAATTAATATTGAGATATGACATGTTCATGATACCCTAGTAGCATGCCTTGGAAATGTTTTATGATACCTTGGAAAATAATCTTATAAATATGATTTTACAACACATTAGTAATGAAAATTGATGTTATTATTAACAATTTATCATGTTTATATTATATCCATACTTCCATGTTATGTCTCATGTTCTTATTTTTATATTCATATGTTATACCCCTATTTTCCCTATGATGACATGAACCTATGACATATGTTTCATTATTATAAAATCCTCATTAAATGATTATTTACTTAAAAATACATGTTTTTACTAGACATGAATTATTTATGAAGTATTAATGTTCCTTTATTATATTATCACACCCATATTTTCATCTTAATAACGTTATGATGTTTTATTTTATCACTTATGATTACCCTTACAGAGCATTTGAGATCACTTCTTTATTTTGTTTCTATTTCCCATGTTTATAAAAAAAATTAATAAATATGATGTTTATAGTATAGTAAATTATTTTAAGGATTTTAGGGATATGTTTAAATCTTATCCTGGATTAACAATTTTCTTATATAGTAGGACAAATGTTCATTAGTTGAAAAAGACATGAGTTTTTTATTTATTTTTTTCCCTAATTATATAAAACTCTAAACCTAAAAGGTCTTGGGAATTTATCTAATGTATTATTTTCTGTAAGTCTTGTACTTATTATACAGTCATGTTGATGAGGCATCATAAAAAATGAGATACCTCTTTATCATATTTAATATAGATATTGACTTCTATTACTCCTTTCTTGAATTTCAACTTATTTCAAAAAGTATCTAACTTGGAATATCATATTTTTGGGTATTTTTTAACACATATAGAACCTTTTTTAAACCAAATTAATAAATTTTATCTTTACCAAGAAATAAACCATTGGTTTTCTTAATATATACTTTCAATTATAACTCTTCATTTAGGATGTCGGACTTGACATCCATTTGGAATATATTGATTTTTTTTTATGCTTTCAATAACAAGAAATACCATAATGGTTTCTATTGTAGCTACTAGTGAAAAGGTCTCATAAAAATAAATTCCTCTAACTTGTGAGTACCCTTTGAACACAATTATTTTCTTGTTTCTTACAACTTATCATTTTTTATTCAATTTATTTTTAAACAACAACTTTATTCCAATAATATTCTTATTTTTCGTATTGGGGAAAAAACTACTAAGTTTCATTATACACAATATGATCTAGTTATTAATTCATATAATCAATAAAATATGGATTCTTCAATTCCTGATTCATATCTCTTTATTCAACATGTGAAAAGAATGTGTTACATGTTACTATCCTGAAAGTTCTTCTTGTTTGAACATACTTTCCTTATTCTCCAATAATATTTTGGATAAATTCCTTCTTTCTCATCCTTGGATGAGTTGAGCAAGGTCGATATCCATCACCAGAAATGGATAAATCATAATATTTGCACTTTAATTATTATAAAATTTTTATATTATTTTCATAAACTTCTTCTAGCTTTTAAACAAAAACAACTTCATCATCACTTATAAAACTTTCTTTTTGATATGTGTTATCATTATTCGAGCATTCCAACACTTTTATATCAACATTATTCAAAATTTTACCTTTTTACATTTCGAAAAAATGATATCTTATTCCATTTGGAGTATAACCAAGGAATATTTCATTAATTAATTTTTACTCAGACTTCCTTAGATTTTCACATTTCACTTTGATTACACATGGGTTTCCAAACACCCTTAAATATTTCCAAATGGGAGAATTCCTATAATACATCTCATATACTGACATATCTAAATTTAGAATTTATAAAAAATGATTTTTGAATATGAATTGTGGCACAAATTTCTTATATTCATAAATACCGTGTAACACCATGAGATTTTATAATATATTTATCTTCAGATAAATTTAATTTATTTGATACCTTATGATAAACGCAACCGTGAGTCTAAATGAACTGTAATATAGTTTACCATTATAATCTAGACATTAAATTATATAAATGAATAAGAATAATTTTTTTTGAAAATTATGTTTATTTTTTTAGAAAAATAAAATATATTGAAAAATAATTACTCAATTTTTAGTAAAGTAATTATATTCATTAAAAATATATTTTCCTAAAAAATGTTTTTATTGATTTTTTTTGAGAAAATAATATAATTAATTTCTATAAATTATAGAAAATTTATTTTTAAAAATTATCTTAATTTTTTAAATCATCATATCAATATTATCTTAGAGTTAATTTTTTTTATAATTTTATGAAAAGATTGTTTTTTTCAATGAATTGTGAAAAATACCGATTTTTATTGAAAAAAATATTTTAGTTTCAAGCATTTAAAAAGTTCCATTTTATTTCAAAAATGTTTTTAAAATTAAAATTAGTTCATTTATATTATTAAAAATCTAATTAAGTTTATTGGAATTGAATTTGTGTTGGATTTTATAATAAAACAATTTTATACTTTAGAAATCATTTTTTTGGAAAACTACTTTTAATCGTATTTTCTAGGTTTAAATTTAAATTAAATTCCACCAATTTTTTGAATTTAATATTTTAAAAAATATATCATATTTTTAATTAGGAGGTTGAATTTTTTTAAAAAGGTCCCTTTTATTTTTGGTCATTATGAATAGTAACCGTGGTAAATATTTATCACCTCAGTTATGGTAAAAGGGGTAAAACAGGGTTTAAAGCATTAGATAACGTCTCTAAATCAACCAAAAACATTCATTTATTTTATTATATAGAATAAATTTGATGTTAGACATCTAAAATTAGACTATATGACATTTTTTTTGTTTTTCACTGATAATGAAATTTATATTATTTTAAGTAAATAAAATTCTAAAATGTCACTCTCTTGAATTTAATATCTAGAAATTTTTTTATATAAGGTTAAAAAAGGAATTTTTTTTCTAAATATTTATTTGAAATATGATTTTTTTCATGGTATTTTTTAAATTTTTAGTGATGAAATAATTACCTTAAATGCTTACATAACCTCAACACAACACTTGTGAAAACATCGGAAAAATCATGTAAATGTTTTTTAAAAACTTTAAAAGTAATAGTGTATGGGTGATTTATAGTTCCACATAAATTTTATATATGAATATAACATATTATATATGTGTTATATTTTTATATTTAAATTAAATTAATATCTCCATGCCTTTAAAGTCAAATTAAATGAATAGTTTCAAAAATGACATTAATGATATTTTATGTCAAATAAAATTTTATTAAATTATTTAAAAATCATAAAATTATTTCAATATTACAATTAGGGATATAAATGGTCTAAAATGTCACCTATTTTCCATTTATGAGCTAATTGTTAACTTATAATTAAAATTATAACCCTTTAAGTTTGATTTTTTTACTATAGTTAAGGTTAAAATCAGTTCAAGAAGGGGTTAAACCAAAATATAAGGTTTAAAATAATATAAAAACCTATATAAATTTAATTTTATGATTATATTTTGACCTTAGATTATTTATCTTTAAATATCTTACCATTCTGAATCATTTTTATTTAGAATGATTTATTATTATATTTTAACCATTTTGAAAATTCATAGTGTCTCCTTTCTATCATTTATAAAAGGACACCCCTTATCTATTTTCTTTACATCACTTCGAGCCATATAGATCAACCAAAATATACCCAATTTTATTCTAAAATTATATATTAATGAATTATAAGATCTTATATTATTAAAACCCAAATCAATGGGGTCCTTAAGAAGGGATATAAAGAAGGCCTACTGAAGAATAAGTTGTAACACCCCGACCCCTCTAGACCAGAGTCAGTGCATTACTTGTTATATTGGCATGGTTAGAAGGAATTAAAACCCTGAAGGAACGATTAGTTTTGTAGTCTTGAAAAAACTAGATGCATAGATGTAACTCAAATTACATTAGAAAAGGTTACAAAATACAAAAAATAACAAAAACTAAAAACCAAATCCATAAAAACACAATAAATGATATCCTCTTCATCACATGTTGAAGGTAAACAATTGAAAGGGGTGAGCTCAAATGTTCAGAAAGGGTTACAAATTGCAGAAAACTCACGACATTAATAAACCGAGAATGAAACTGCATCCATAGATTTTGTCATAGTGAATATCTTATGGATAACAATAAATAATAATGAATAAAGAGAATTATTTCCAATTGGACGTCATGTATCTGGAAAATGATACCATAATACCATTAAAACGGTTTAGGTCTGTGGGTAGAAACTCGTCTGATTTTTGGAAACAAACTCGAAGAGTTTGTCGCTAACTGATTTGTCTAATGGGACCTATCTATGCATAGAGGGTCTATAGTGGGACCCACCCACCACTTAAAGTAAAAATAATTCTTTATACATTTATTTAATAAAATATCAATATGGATTTTCAATATCTGAATAGAGTAGAGAATGCGGATTCATCAATATTTCTATAGTTAAAATAACTTTCCAATTATACATCGTATGTAAAATGGTATACGGTTTAGAAAATAAACATATACATGATATGAGATTATGGATATTTAATAGAAATATAATTTCAAATGAAAAGTTATGTCAAATGGGTAGTAGGTACACCACATAAGGATTATTAAGTGCACAATACAAAGTCAGTCACAACAAAATGGTAGTTGAGACAAAGTCCCTTACCACAATGTAATCGGTCGAATCATATGACCATAACTTAATAACCATAAAATTAATCATTTAATACCATTAATATAAATATAATAATGTTATTATATATAAAATAGAAGTACACATATACCACATGCAAGAAATAAGCAGTGAACAATGAAAATCTCACATAATTAAAAGTGAGACAAGAAACCCCTTACCTTATACTCGAGTGTGTTCTTCGTTTGTTTTAATGACACGAATAATAAAATTTATCTTCATTAATTAATAAATCCAGAACCTCCTATACATGTAATTGGTTTATTATAACCTTATTAGGTTCATTGATGGACCTTTTATGGGTTTAAGAGGTTCAATTTTATTGTTTTGGAAGCATTTTCTTCCTTGGTTTTCATGATTCGTTTACTTGCATTCATGAATGGAAGTTAATTTGAAATGTGGTTAAACATACAGAATTGTTAATATATATTATTAGTGAAATTAAATAGATATAAGTGATCCTATAATTATTCTAGGTTATATACTTGAGTATGAATCATTAGTTAAAAGTTATTGATAAACGCTTGGATTTAGATTGGAGGTTTTGTGTACAATGAACTTGTTTTGTATTATTATTCCATATTATGAGTGTGTAGGGATCACAGAACATTAATGAGATGAAATATGTAAATTATGATCTATTTCAACCATAAAAATGGTTTCATTACCAGAATTTAATATGTTAATGAAAATTAAGAACCCGTCATCCTTGAATGGGATAAATTAACACATCTCAGATGGTGTTTTCATTTTTAGTATAAGAAGAGGGGGAAAGAGAGAAGATGATGAAATATTACATTAGCATAATATAATTCCAGTTCATGTAAGGTACTAGAATTATCAAATCATTTGTATGAAGTGAGGTGAGGAAATAAGTATAGAAGAAAAGAACTCAAAATAAGAGAAAAATTGAGAAATCTCTTACAAAAATTCGGCAGCCTAACAACGTCACTTAAAATTTCATAAAATAGTTTGATGAGATAAAGGGTGTATATCACCACTCATAAATAATATGTTAAGTAAGGGGAATATTTAATGAAATATCCCAACATAAAAAAATTGAAAATAAAAGAGAAAATATAAATGAAAGCTTTAAGAAAAGAGAAGGGTGGTTGATTCTATTACCTTGTAGAGTAACTCCCAAAACATGAAAGTTGGGACCTTGGGGGTTTGAGGAAACCTTGGGAGGACTCCTAGGGAGGTAATAATATCATAAATTCTAGGATAATGAGTTTGGAATGAAAGAAAAATAAGGGGGTGAGTGGGTATTTATAGTAATTAAGGAGTTTTTATTAATTAAAAGGGACACCACATTAGTGGTTTTTGCAAAACCATGGTCTTGACCATGGTATTTGCCCATGGTTTTAGCCACTTGGGACACCTCATGTCATAATTTACTATAAAATTTTTTACCAGAATTTTATATTTAATTATTACATCATTATGATGTCATTAAACTACCGAAAACTCAAAACTATATTTTTAATATTCATGAAAAATTCAAGTATTTAGAAAAATCCCAAAAATTCACCCTAACCATTTTTTGATGTGCATAATTAAAAAATGAAATCCATTTTTTGAAAATAATTTTCTATGTATTTTTAATTTAATTTTTAAATAGAATCATAGTTAATTCGAAAAATAACAATTTTAAAGGTATAATTAGTTCTATATCACATTGAAAAAATTAATTAAGATATATTTATCTTATTACCTTAAGAAAATAAAATATTATCATTATTTACTATTTATAAGGGTCATATTACTATTCATATTACTATTCATAAGGGTATGTTACTATTCATCAAAAAAATCAGGTTAGTTCTATCAGACTCCAAATGACTTACTGGTCACAACTCTAGATGACCGTTTTTCGAAATTCAAAACATAGAAGTGGATAATTTATTTTTAATGGATAAATTATAACTTTCTCCTATAATTTTTTGATTCACAAAAGACTTAGTGCTTCATGAAATATAGGATATCTAATGAACAGAAATTATTTAAGAGGAACATACCAGAAAATGTTTGAGGTGTTATATTGTTCCCTCCTTTGGAAATTTCATCCTCGAAATTTTATGTATAAAGCCCAAAAAAAATATGTGGGTGGTTCTTCTTCATAACATCCTCAAGTTACCATGTTTCTTCCTCTATATTTTTGTTTTTCCAAAGAACCTTTACTAGACGAGTCTTCTGATTTCTCAATACCTACTCCCTTGTGTCAAGAATCCCAATTGGCTCTTCATGATATGATAAATCAGGTTCCAGTTCTATTTCTTCATAGGTGAGTACATGCATTGGTTCTGGCATGTATTTTTTCAACAATGACACATGGAACACATCACGAACCTTGGAGGGACTTGGCGTCATTGCTAAATGATAAGCTACAGCTCCGATTCTTTCCATAATTTCAAATGGTCCGATGTACCTGGGGCTTAGTTTCCCTTTCTTTCCGAACCTTAAGACACCCTTCCATAGAGATACTTTCAGAAAGACATGATATCCCACTTGGAATTCCAAATCCTTTCTCCAGTTTTCATCATAACTCTTTTGTCTACTTTGGGTTACTTTAATACGGGCTTGTATTTTCTTCACATTTTCCATGGTCTCTTCAATAAGTTCTGGGCCTATAAGTTTCCTCTCACTAACTTCATCCCAACAATTTGGAGTTCGACATCTCTTTCCATATAATGATTCATAAGGAGCCATTTGAATACTAGAATGGAAAATATTTTTTGTATAAAAATTACACCAAATTATTGATCCCACATACCTTGGAAGTCAAGAGAGAATGACCTCAACTTGTCTTCTAGAGTTTTAATAGTCCTTTTAGACTATCCGTCAGTTTGGGGGTGATAAGAAGTACCCATATGAAGATCAATATTCAAATCATTCTAGAGACTTTTCAAGAATTTTTATGTAAACCAGGGATCTTGATCGGACAAAATGGATAGAGGTGCACCATGAAGTCTTATAACTTCATTAATATAAAGTCTTTCAATGCGTTCAGTGGTAAATACTCTCTTATAAGAAGGAAATGTGCTGATTTTGTGAGACAATCAACAATTACCCATATTGCATCATTCCTTCTAGGTTTCCTCGGTAGTCCGGTGATAAAATCCATAATAATGTTATCCCACTTCCACATAGGAATAGGTAAATGATGCATCACTCCTCTAGGATATTGTCTCTCTACCTTCACTTATTGACAAACTAGACACCTTGACACGTAGTCAGAAATTTCCCACTTCATATTATACCACCAAAAATATTCTTTTAGATCTCTATACATCTTTATGCTACTTGAGTGTATAGAGAAATTTGAGCTATGATCATCGATTAATAGTTCCTTTTTTAGATAAGGTACTTATATAACACATAATATCTTCCCAAACTTCAGAACTCCTTCCTCATACAAGAAGTCTTCCAATCTCCCATCCTTAATAGAAATAATTTTCTTGTGTATATTTTCATCATCAAATTGAGATATTTTTATCTTCTATAGTAAAGATGGTTTAGAAATCATTTGAAAGAGGAAAGATGTTTCCCCTTCCTTAACAATTCCCATACCCATCTTTAGTAGATCCATGAATATAGGATCTCTCCCAATCCACATTTGAGTCAGAAGTCCATGATCTTTTCTGCTTAATGCATCTGCCACCTCATTTGCCTTTCCTAGGTGGTAGTGTATTGAACAATCATAATCTTTGAGTAACTCGAGCCATATCCTTTTCCTCATGTTGAGTTATTTTTATGTGAAAATGTATTTCAAACTCTTGTGATCTGTGTATATCTCACATTTTTCACTGTAAAGATAATGTCTCCATATCTTTAGAGCAAAGATTACAACTACTAACTCAAGATCATGTGTTGGATAATTTTTCTCATGAGTCTTTAACTACCTTGATGCATAAGAAATATATTTACCATTTTTTATAAGGATTCAACCTAGTCCATTCTTTAATGCATCACTATATATTACAAATCCATAACTTCCAGATAGAAGAGTAAAAATTAGAGCATTGAACAATATTATTTTCAATTATTCGAAGAATTATATTCATTCTTTTGTTCACACAAAATTAATTCCTTTACGTGCGAGCTTGGTTAGCAGGTTATCCAGTCAGGTGAAATTCTGAATAAAAGACTAATAGTAACCTGCTAAGCCAAGAAAACTATATACCTCAGTTATGTTTGTTGGCATGGGACAAACTTGGATTGCCTTTGTCTTCTCAGGATAAAATAGGATTCCATCTTTAGAGACAATATAACCTAGAAAAGAAACTGATTGAATATAGAATTCACACTTTCTAAACTTCCCATATAATTCATTTCTTCTAAGAGTTTTCAGAATAATCCAAAAGTGATCCTCATGGTATTCATATATTTTTGAGTACACCAGGATATCATCGATGAATACCACAACAAATTTATCAAGATATTCCTTGAAAACTCTATTCATTAAATCCATGAAAACAGATGGTGCATTTGTCAATCCAAAAGGCATCACTGTAAACTTGTAATGCCCATACCTGGTTCAAAATGCTGTATTCAGAATATCTTTATTCCTCACATGCAGTTGATGATATCCGGATCAAAGTTCAATCTTAGAAAAGTATTGTGCTCCATGAAGTTGGTCAAATAAATCATCAATCCGGGGTAGAGGATACTTATTCTTTATTTTAATAGCATTTATTTCCCTATAATCAATGTATAGACTCATGGATCCATCTTTCTTTTTGACAAATAAGACCGGGGATCCCCATGGAGAAAACTAGGTCAAATAAATCCTATATCACTCAACTCCTCTATTTGTTTATTTATCTCCACTAACTCCACAGTGGCCATTCTATAGGGGGTATTTGATATAGGACTTTCACTAGGAATTAAGTCAATGGAAAAATCAATTTTCCACTCTATAGGATGTCCAAGTAAATCATCTAGAAACACATTAATGTATTCTTTCACTATATTCACATCTTCAATTTAAAGATTTATTTCTCACCCAAAGATATTGGGTTCTCTTCCTCTCCAAGAATTTCATTCAATAGAGATACTGGGGGTGGGTCTAGATAAGAATTAGATGGTGAGGTATTTTCTCTAAAGATAAGAGATTATACACCATTTTCAATAATTGTAACTTCCTTTTTCTTATAATAAATCTTTTCATCATAGTTTGACATCCAATACATACTGAGAATTATATCAAATTAAGTCATTGGTATGATGATAAGGTTAGAAACTCAAGCACGTTTATGTGTCACGAGGGGGACTAGTTGACATGACTTTGTTGCAATGATACGTCCCCTAGGAATTTTGACTGATAACTCCTTTATTAAATCAAATTGTTCATGTCTAATTTTATTGGAAAACTGGGAAGATATAAATGAATGAGATGATCCAGAATCTAATAAAGTGTTGTCTAAGTTTGAATAAACAATTAAAGTACCTTCCACTAAATCATTAGGAACTTCAACCTCCACGGTTGTAATCACATAATCTCTCCCTTGCTCTCTTGGATTTTTCTAAGGCATGTATCCTTGGCGCTTAGGACACTCATTTTCATAGTGTCCCATCTCTCTATAATTGTAGCATTGAACATCATTAAATTGTTTCTTCCCCTTATATTCATGAGATAGATGACCCTTTTCTCTACACTTATAGCAGACTCCCATGACTTTTAATCATTTCCCAAGATGATTATTTCCACAGTTTTTGCATAATGGGAATTTATTCATTCCCTTATACTTGTTTGGTGCTTCACCTTTCCCTTGGTTATCAGAGTACCTATTCTTATCATGGTTTCCCTTGAACAAATTTGATCTAGAAAATTCCTTCTCTATTTTGATGGCACTTGATACAATTTCATCATATGATGAAAATGTATGAGAAGCTAGTTCCCTTCAAAGACTTGTCTTAAGACCTTCAAAGAAATGATCAATCTTGTCTACCAAGTCACGTATGTAATCTATGGAATACCTGGCTAGCCTTGTGAAAGTAGCCTCATACTATGCAACACTGTCTTCTTCCCTTTTCTTTAAGCCAAGGAATTTCCTCTTCATTTCAGTTCGTTGCTCATGAGGGAAATATTTTTCGAAGAATATTTCTTTAAAATTACTCCATTAAATATCTTATATTTCTTCTTCCTCTGTGGTATTCTGAATCAAGGACCACCATTGATCAATGTCTCCCTTGAGACAATATACTGCCAGTACTACATTTTCATTTTTATTGCATCTTAATGCCATGAATATATTTTCAAGGGACTTGATCTATTACTCAATAAACACTGGATTAGTAGTCCCACTGAAATATGGGGGCTTCTTCCGTATGAAACGATCCAACATATGTGTGGAATGGTTATTCGTTACAACCTGAGTAAGTTGTCCCAATTTGGTTATGATCTGATCTTCTCCAACATTGACTGTGTTGACATGATTAGTGAAGAGATAACTAAATTGCCCATAAGTATTGATTCCCCTTCTTCTATTAGACTCCATTTCTAAATAATGGATCACACTATATTAGGGTATGAGTCATAATTTATAATCTTAACTTAACAAAATACTTATCATAAATTGAGATCCTATGCATGAATAATCCCATAATCAGAAAAATGGGTTCTTTGAGGAATAATTTACATTTCGATCCTTCATAATGACTTGTAAAGAAAATATGAATTATCCTAAGCATATCCCCCAAGAGTGTCATAACCAAGAGTTCATAAAGACCCGTTTTCATGTACCAGGATACCCTAGGTCAAGCTCGAAACTCCTTGTCAGAGCTTCCACTCCTAGGTACATCTATGCCAAAGCTACCTCTACCTGCTCGTATCGAGACAGGGATGTATTTACTAGAAATATTCACATAATATATTCCTTACAAAAATACCAGGATGTTCTTGTATGTTTATACTCAAATAATACCTTAGGGATTTATTCCATACTATACATTTCCTATTCTAGTTTCCATGTTTTCTACTAAACTTCCTATGATACCAACTATAACACCCCGACCCCTCTAGACCAGAGTTGGGGAATTAATTGTTATATTGGTATGGTTATAAGGAATGAAAATCCTGAAGGAATGACCAGTTTAGTAGTCTTAAAGAAACTATATACATATATGCAACTCAAATTACATTGGAAAAGGTCACAAAATACAAAACATAACAAAAACTAAAAACCGCATCCATAGAAACTCAATAAATGATCTCCTCTTCATCACCTCTTGAAGGTAAAAAATTGAAAGGGTTGAGATAAAATGCTTAGTAGGGGTTAAAAAAAGCAGAATCATGAATCAATAATAATTGAATCATAAACAATTTGATATATCAATATGGAATGGTGAATAAATGAAAACTCACACCATTAATAAACTGAGAATGAAAATGCATCCATAGATTTTGTCATAGTGAATATCTCATGGATAGAAATAAATGATAATGAATAAAGATAATTCTTGCTAATTTGACATCATATATCTGGAACATGATACCATAATACCGTTAAAATGGTTTAGTTCTGTGGGTAGAAACCCGTCTGATTTTTGGAAACAAACTCGAAGGGTTTGTTGCCAACTGATTTTTCTCATGAGACCTGTCGATGCATCGAGGAGCTATAGCAGGCCCCACACACCAATTAAAGTCCAAATAATTCTTTTTAAATTTATTTAATATAAGATCAATATTCCTTTTCAATATCTAAATAGAGTAGAGAATACAGATTCATCAAAATTTCCATAGTTAAAATAACTTTCCAATTATACACAGTATGTAAAATGGTATACAGTTTAGACAATAAAAATATACATGATATGAGATTATGGATATTTAATAGAAATATAATTTCAAAAGAAAATTTATATCAAATGTGAATTAGGTACACCACATAAAGATTATTTGGTGCACAATACAAAGTTAGTCACAACAAAATAGTAGTTGAGACAAAGTCCCTTACCACAATGTAATTGGTCTAATCATATGACCAAAACTTAATAACCATTAAATGAATCATTTAATACCATGAATATAAAGAGAATAATGTTATTATATATCCAATGTCAGTACAAATATACCACATGCAAGAAATAAGTGGTGAACAATGGAAATCTCACAGAATTAAAAGTGAGATGAGAAACCCCTTACCTTATGCTCGAGTGTGTTCTTCATTTGTTTTAATGACCTGAATAATAAAATTTAGATTCATTAATTAATAACTCCAGTACCTCATATACATTTAATTTGTTTATTATAACCTTATTAGGTTAATTCATGGCCCTTTTTATAGGTTTAAGAGGTTCAATTTTATTGTTTTGGAAGCATTTTCTTCTTTGGTTTTCATGATTCGTTTACTTGCATTCCTGAATGGAAGTTCATTTAAAACGTGGTTAAACATCCATAATTATTAATATATATTATTAGTGACATTAAAGAGATATAAATTATCTTATAATGATTATGTGTTATATACTTGAGGATGAATCATCAGTTAAAAGTTATTGATAAACGCTTGGATTTAGCTTGGCGATTTTCTGTACAATGAACTTTTTTTCTATTATTATTCCATATTATGAGTGTGTAGGGATTCCTGAACATTAATGATATGAAATACATATATTATTATCTTTTTCAACCATAAAAATGGTTTTATTACCAGAATTGAATATGGTAATGAAAATTAAGAACCTGTTGTCCTTGAATGTGATAAATTAACACATCTCAGACGATGTTTTCATTTTTAGTATAAGAAGAGGGGGAAAAGAGATGATGATGAAATATTAAATTAGAATAATATAATTCTAGTTCATGTAAGTTACTGTAATTATAATATAATTTGGACGAAGTGAGTCTTGGAAAGAAGTATAAAAAAAGGAACTCAAAATAAGAGAAAAATTGAGAAATCTCTTATGAAAATTCAGCAGCCTAACGACGTCACTTAAAATTTCATAAAATAGTTTGATGAGATAAAGAGAGTATATAATCACTCATAAATAATATGGGATGTAAGGGTAATATGGAATGACATATCCCAGCATAATTCAATTGAAAATAAAAGAGAAAACATAAATGAAAGCTTTAAGAAAAGAGAAGGATGGTTGATTCTCTTACCTTGTAGAGTAACTCCCAAAACTTGATGGTTGGAAACTTGGGGGTTTAAAGACACCTTTAGAGGACTTATAGGGAGTTAATTATACCAGATATTTGAGTATAATGAGTTTTCAATGAAAGAAAACAAAGGGGGTGAGTTGGTATTTATAGTAATTAAGAGGGAGTTTTTTTATTAATTAAAAGGGACACCTCATTAGTGGTTTTTGAAAAACCATGGGATTCCCCAGGGTATTTTCCCATGGTTTTAGCCACATGGGACACCTAATGTCATAATTTACTATACAAAAGTCTACCAGACTTTTATATTTAATTATTACATCATTATGATTTCATTAAACTACCGAAAACTTAAAACTGTATTTTTACTATTCACGAAAATTAATATATTTTAGAAAAATCCCAAAAATTCACCCTAAACATTTTTTGATGTGAATAATTAAAAAATGAACTCAATTTTTTAAAAATAATTTTCTAAGTATTTTTAATTTAATTTTTAAATAAAATCATAGTTAATTCAAAAAGTAACAATTTTAAAGGTATAATTAGTTTTATATCACATTGAAAAAATTAATTAAGATATAATTATCTTATTACCTTAAGAAAATAAAATATTATAATTATTTACTATTTATAAGGGTCATATTACTATTCATATTACTATTCATAAGGGTATGTTACTATTCATAAAAAAATCAAGTTAGTTTTTATCAGACTCCAAATGACTTACTGGTCACAACTCTAGATGACTGTTTTTCGAAATTCAAAACATAGAAGTAGAAAATTTATGTTTAATGGATAGCTTATAACTTTCTCCTATAATGTTTTGATTCAAAAAATACTTAGTTATTCATTCAATATAGGCTATCTAATGAATAGAAAGTATTTTAGAGGAACATACCATAAAATGTTTGGGGTGTTATAGAGGTAGTTATCTCACCTGACCTCTTTCAATTTATTTATTATTATACATATTATAAATCTATGGTATTCATAAAAAAATAAAAAATTCAGTATCCTTAATATAATTAAATTTTATTATGATTATTTAACCACCAATATCCACCCTCTATTCCATCAAATGATAAGTTAAATTATTTTTTGTGCGTACGTGTGAACTACCGCCTTCACATAGGGATAAAATTCATTTTACAGTACCATATTTCATGGAAGATTATTATGAGGGGTTTAAAGTTAATATATTTTATTTATGAAATAATTATTCATTTTTAATTATAATATAATATCTACCTTCTTACCTTAATATCCTTTGGAAAATGATAACATCACTCATGAATACGCGTGGATTACCACCTCCACAAAGCGATATGATTCATTTTTCATTTCCACTTTACATGTATTGTAATAATGAGTGATTTAATGAATTTATATGATATATATTATATAATAATAATTCAGTAAAATTTGAATTGTTTTACCTTTATTTTTTTCCCATTCACCGAAAAGTGAAAATAACATTCATGCGTATAAACGATTTACTATCTCCATGAATGGTGCAATTAATTTTACTATATATACCTTTTATAGATGACTATATATATATATATATAATGAATATGTAATATATTTATATCATGATTAAAATTATGGATATTATGGAACCATGATCAATGTATAAGGACCAGAACTACTAAACCAAAATTTTCATGAAAAAACCAAATAGTTAACACCCAGAAAAAATGCTTTTAATAACGAGTTATTAATAAATGAGTATTAAAATGTTATAAGTGGATAATATATGATATTATATGTATATAAACGAATATACTATAGAATTATAATAAATTTAAATTTATTATACAGGAGTTTAGAGTTCTTTTGAAGTAATTTGAACTTGAGGTGAGGGATTTTCATCTCACTTTTACTTCTGTGAAACACATGCCATATTCACCAATTGTTTATTTTATGTGGTGTATATAATAATCATGAATTAATTTTATTATTATTATTTTAGGTTGTAATTATACAAGGATACACAAGAAGGGGGTGAATTGTGTATTTTTGATAATATTGATAGATTATATCTTTTAACTTTCCTTGTATTTTGTGCAGATGTGAAACATTATCTTATGTAACTGATTTGAGCATTAGATAAATTGTAAATAAGAACAAAATTTTTTTTATAGTGGTTCGGGGAACAAAGGTCCCCTAGTACACTCCACCAATTCTCTCTCTTTGAGCTTGGTGATTTTTACTAGACAAGGTCCTCTTATCATAAGACCTTCAAAATCCACAACAGATTATAGGCAGTTGAAACATTTACAATAAGAATAAATAAAGTCTTTTGGTTCTTTTACAGGGAACCAGATATCCACATATTAGTTTGAGAATCTAATACTCCTCCATGACTGAGTCCGAGAAGTCAAAAATCTAATAAATCAAAAGAGTTTTATTTTATTTTTATGACAGGTTCTAGATCACAGTTGCAATGGGAATTGAAAAAATATGGATCTTATTCGTCAAATATGAATATCTTCAAGTATGAATAGATTTTAAGAGACCCAAGTTGAAAATGATCTTTAATAAAAGTATTAGTAAAAAAATAGTATCATGTGGTTGAAATATACAACTTAAAAGTGTATCCTCTTCAAAGAATAGCAGAGTCATTTATTATTTTCAGTAGTTATAAATTAAAAATATATTCACAAAATATACAGATGTATATCATGTATGTATCACACAAAAATTAGGTGAAAATATTCTATCCATATATATAGAACACACAACTTTCCTTCAGTTGAGAAGATTTAAGAATGTTTCCTGATATATCGTGATCATTTAAATTTGAATCATTCAAGAGAGTTGTGACATCCCTTATAAATAGGAATGTTTTTCTATATTTAATAAAAGTATTTTAATAGGCCATAAAACAAATTTGAATAGATATTTATTTCCATCAATATCATTGCATAAATATTACATAATATCATGGATTTAATACTCCTTTATTGAGTAGTCAAACATAGGGTTACTTTCCATGACATCAAAACACAACATGTAGAGTTGGAAATGTACATTTGATTATTAAAATAAGGTTTATGTACCATATGTTTGTTTCCTAAAATATAGGGTTACTTCCCAACATAGGGTTAATGAACCATACTTTACACTTTCTCAAATGTTGGGTTCCATACTAACATAGGTATGATAAACCATACTTTCCTGACAGTGTTGGTTTTATGATCCATACACACTGTTCCAAATGTATTTTTTATTCCTTACACTTTTATTACCAATATAGGGTTGAGAAAAGTGTTTTCAGAATACTCTAAAGACGTGTTCCATCATTTTATCAAATATCTCCCACAGATCAAAGTCTTGAATATAATTCCTAAATAAATATTTCAATGAATATTAATATGATGAAATTCACTTAAGGTAATTTCATCATTAAAAAAAACAAGGGTATTTGTGAGAATGAAAATCAATAAGGTTTATTGAGTATTTTTGAGATAATATATGACCAACAATCTCCCCCTTTTTATGATCACAACACAAAAAAAATAATTTATAGAAAATATAGGATTTTCAAACACCAATGAAATAATATTATAAAGAATACATTTGTTGTTTTGAAAATTAAATTTCCACAGTATTATTTTGATGGATTGATAACAAAAACTTTGATAACAAAACTTATAGTTGAGTTAATGAATATTATGTTTACCCAATGTTCTCACAATTTTTGTGATATAAAAAAGAAAACATATCAAAATGGTTTAAAAAACATTCAATGTAGCACATAACTGTAAATGAATATTATATTCTATTGGATAGAAAAATGAGAAATTTTATCTAGTAGTAGAAATGAATAGTAATAATAAACATGTAGAGAAATAAAAATAATTTTTATTCAAAGATTTTTATGAACACACTTGCAATGCTGGATGAGAAAGGTTCAAAACTGAGGATTGGATAATCATGATAGGGATGGTTCAGAAGAGGTGTTTGGTTCTGGTGAATCTTGAGTATCCTGAAAGAAAATTATTTTTTTACTTTTCCATATAAAATTGTAATATTTATGAAAGGTTTTCATCCAGATTTCTTATGAAAATTCTTGATTATTTATCCACTTTTAAACCTTCAATCAGATTGAGTTTGATAATGTCACACAGATTTTCCTCGATTTAAAGAAACTGTGTAATCTTATCACTCAATTGATTGAGAATCATTCTGATTATTGGTTCAATAGAGGTAAAATTTTCGATAAGATATATTTTTTATTTTCTTACAGTACACTTAGTGGTTCATTGTTACATTGAATATATTGAATCATATCATTCATATCAGCCATCACTGAAGTAATTTATTGAAATCTTCTGACTAAATCTGGAGAAGTTGGTGGTGAAAAAGTAGAAGCTCTATATTGATAGACACTTCCTTTTATTAATTCAAACTGACTTCCCAAATACCATTTTAAATCTACAAAATCTATTTTAGAAACATATTCTAATTTTAGTTTCCAAAAATGATTCATCATTTCTCTCTAAAAATCATCAAAATCTATTTTATATATTGAATTTTATATGAGATTATGTAGTTGAGTCTGAAGAGATTCAAATTATTCTTTAAGAATAGTTTATTTTTTCAAATCTTCAAAATATTTTCTTGATACCACTAACTTACTTTACAAACCTGAATTTTTATGTTTTAGCTTTTTCAATTGAGTAACTAATCCTTCAATTTTATTTTTCAAAGAATAAGAATATTTTGATTCACTAACTTGAGATGGTTGACCTATATTAACCAAAGATAAATATTTCTCTTTACTAGTCTCACTATAAGAAAAAATTAAACTTCAAGAACCTCTGTGATATCAAAAGGTTCAACTGATTCCTTATCAATGGAATCAGCTATAATTGATTGTTTCTAGAAAAAACTTGTAGTGTCATCCACTACTTGGTGAGATTTCTCTTCTATTTGAACACTTTATTGGTATTTTTATTTAGAAATATTTTGTTGAGTATTATTTTCATGTTTATTTAGAGTCTATTGATCTTCCATATTGATTGGATTAATTTTTGGTAAGGCTACTTCACCAGCTGTAGGAACCTCTAAAAAATATCCTTGAATTATGTTTTCCTGAAATACAAGTTCATCCCTATTTCTTGGCTGGATGAGAAGGGCCTAATTGAATGGTTCTTCCAAATTTTCTTCAAGAGAAGGAGGGAAATCTCTCACAGTTTCTAGATCAGAGACCTTGTACCTGATTTGAAATCTTTTTTTTAACTTCATCACCTATTCTTGATTCCACAACTTCTTCTATTTTAATTTGGATTAAAGTAGCAGAACCCACAATTATTTTCTCTCCTTGAGTAGCATAACTAGGTCTTTTTTGGTATTCCATACTAACAGGTAGTAATTGTATAAGGACCCGACCTTAAACATTACATAATATTGATATAAATTAATAATTCACATTGAGGATCTTTTCAGGTTTAGAGTTTTAGAGAATTAGGACATAACTATTACATCTCAAAAGATTACATGGTAGAAATATCTACATAGTTTCCATTTTTTTTTTCATAAAATAAAAACTCTTGAAAAAAAAGAGTCATGTCTAGTTCCATGTTTTAGACAACATGACTTTTCCTTGATCCCATCCTTGACCTTATTCATCTTTATGTCCTGTGAAAACATTTCAAAACTTGGGATGAGCATAAAAAGATCAATAAGGGTTATAAAACAAAGAATGAAAACATTTGTTCATAAATACATACAAAACATGAACTCTTTTACTTACCTCATGAAATCATAAGATTTATGAAAGACACATAGAAATCATAAATCATAAAGGTAACTTGTGGCATCCATATCATACTTACATTGTAGCTATCAAAGCTACATAGGGAGTTACTTTGGAATACCCATCATAGTATATTCCCTAAATCTCTTAGGAGAAACATTCACGTTTAACTCTGTTAAGTTACCCAATGCATTGAAGAGCTATCTCGGGCTCACCCGCCCTAGGTTTATCACAGAACCACCCGTATACATAAATAATGCCCAAGAACCATAACATGATCATAACACATAACATAAGAATAAAGGAAAGATAAAATTTCCACATTGCAATAATAAAATATCATTTCAAGATAGTGAAATAATAAATCCATTTTCGAAATCATTTTCAATACCAAAATACATAAAAAGAGTATATGGTATTTATTTTTTCCTTTTAAAAACATTCCGGCTTATTAAGGAAGCCAAAGATCAAATAATACTCACAGCGGCAGAAAGGTCATTGTCACCGCTTACATTAAAAAAAACATTCCTTTTTGTCATTTAGTAAAACGCTTCGTATAAGAATATTACCTTTGAATAAAATGAAAATTAAAAGGGGTTTATACACCGTATAAAATAAAGTCATGTATAAAACTAAAAATGCCTCAATGAAAGGAGATTGAGACGAAGTCCCTTACCTCGCGTCCGACTTGACTCGATCGTTCTTTAATCTCCTGAATAATAAACTAAAGTTAATTTCTACTTTATTAAGAACCTTTTTCAAGTTTATTATTCCTTTTATATCACTTATTACCATGTTATAAACATTATGCAATCATTTAAGTTAATAACGTTCATTTTGTCGATATTTGGTACTTGAGTAAAAATGAACAACTTATATTTACAAGTTGTACATGTGGTCAAAGTTTCATTATATACAGAATGATGTGCATGATTTGGATATCATATATATCATATATATCCAGTATATACATGTTTTTATAATAGTACATAACATTTAGAGGTAAGAAATGAAATGCACCATTCATGGAGACGGTAAGCCGTACGTACGCATGAACTCTACTTTCATTTATATTTCTTATTTTAATGTAAATAAAACATAATTATACATAGGTATATTATAATTCTAGTATAAGATCATATATAATATCGTTAAATCCATCCTTTATACAACCCACATAAGGCATTAACGAATCAAATCACTTTGAGGGGGCGGTAGTCCGCACTTCTTCAAATGAGATTATCGTATTCACCCACTATGAAAACCATAAAGGAATGCTATAAATGGGAAGTACATAAGAATAAGAAAATCATAAACATAATATATATAATATATAAATACAGTTCCATCATAGTGGCCACCATGAGAGGCGGTAAGATGTAATTAAACAATAATCGTTTTGTGAGGCCTTAGTTTGCCATCCACAGAAACATTATGTTCTTCATCCATTAGATGGAGGTGTGTGTAAGTGTAGTTATAATCCTTCTCATAAAAACATCCTAGTATATTTAGGATACTGGTGTTGTTACAAAATAAAGGAATAAAAAGAGTTTAGGGGTTGAAGAAGTAAAATAAAAGAAATCTATTTAAGAGAAACTGTTACCTTTAATTTGGGTAACTTCCTTTGGTTTGAACCAAAAGGACTTCTTGAAGTGCCTTATGCATAAGGTAAGGATTATAAGAAGAGGATAGGGATGTAGGGAGCTTAATTGGGAAGAGTTTGGATGAGCCAAATGGCTTTAGAGGTGCGAGTAATTGGTTAGAAGTGGCCTCCTTTTATAAGGGAGAGGAGGGGCTCTTTAGGAAAGTGTGAAAGTATTATTTTATAATATAACGATATTTGGTTTATAATGGTCCAAAAATCATTATAGTCAACGATAAGATGATTCATGGTCGAAATAAAATCATCCAATCAGAATTGGACATGTTTTTGATAATATTTTAATCATAATAATCTTATTTATTTAAATCATTTATTAATGAGGTAATTACTGCATCATTATTGTGTCATAAATAATTTAATTTATTCGATGTCTAAAAATTATAAAAAAACTACTATCATGTAGGAAATATTTTTATATTTCCAATTAATATTTATAGTCTAAAATAAGACTTATATAACACCATATAAAAACTAATTTACTAAAAGATTTTTGTTATTGTCAATTTTGCCTTTACATTAAATTAATTAATCCAAAGTGTCATTATCTTTCATAAGTGGCTCCATGGGGTCCCAAAATCAACCCAAGGATTCCCATGGTCGGCCACTACTCAACCAATAAGGTTATGACAAGTGTTAAGGTAATTTTTATTATTATAATATTTTTTTAACCTTGAATTACACTATTTACCTTTAACCGCGGTAAATAAAAGTCAAAAGTTACTAATCACCAAAAATTATTTTCATCGTAATGAACCAAATTTTACTTCTTTATAACAACCATGTATGTCGGATTTTTGAAATTCAATTCACAGTAGTGGTAAAATTTCATTTAAAAGAAAAATTCAGTTTTTAACTACCACTAAGTGGTGTCACTATTCATCAAAAAATGAAGTTTTACAGAAAAATAGAAAAATTTAAGCCTAAGCATTATTTGATATTCCGAATTCAAAATTGATGTCTATTTTTCCAAATTCAAAACATAGAAGTATAATTAATTAATTTAAAAATTAATTCTGATTGTTAAAACAAATAGCGTATTTTTAAGAAACAATAACAATCAAAAGATTGATACTTGTTTATGTCCAATTTCAAAGAGAAATTAATTCCAATGACCAACATTGGATTAAATGGTAAAAATATATTTCAATTTAACTTTAAAACCAACTGAAAAGATAATCTAACCATATAAATAAATTAGATTAAAAGACACTTTTGAGTTAAAATACAGTATTTTTCACTATTCATTAAAAAATGAACTTTATCATAAAAATACCAAAAAATTACCCAAAGTAAAATTTGATGTCCCCATTCTAAAGAAGGATTATATTTGGTCAATTAGAATGTATTAAAGTGACCAAAACTATATTTAATGAGGGTTCACCATTAAAAGGCGGTAAATCGGCCTTTTAATGTAAATTATGCTTAAAATTATATTCATTCACATTTTAAGCCTTTAACTTTTATTTGATAAAAGTAAATACATTTAAAAATCTTGTATAATAATATTTTAGTTAGTTTCATTCATTTCCGCCAATACAACGGCTAAGAGTTAACAACAATTTAAAATAATAATATTATATTATTAGTGTGCAACGTAAGATTCCAAAGAAACCCGTTGTTACGTATCGGGTACGCTATCAAACATAGCAACCCCTTTAAAGTAAAATTAATATTTAATTCACAAATATTAATAAATATAAAATATGTCTTATTCTTCATTTACCTGGGGTGTTACATCCTTCCCCCCTTTTGGGAATTGAATCCTTGCAATTTTTATTCACTTATCAAAATAAGTGGGGGTATTTATGTAACACCCCAAGCTTCTAAGGTATGCTTCTCTTTGAATAATACAGTAATGTGTGTTGTACGCAACTTCGAGTTCTAACACACACCACGACCAATAAAAGTAGCCGTTATGAATAGTAATACCCACTTTTTGAAATTTTATAAATTTTATCTCTCAAAATGGAATTCATTTTTGGATTAGGAATATCGAAATTAGCCTAGGGTGAAATTTTGGTACTTTTCAGATAACTCCCATATTTTGATGAATAGTGAAAATTACTAAATTTTAATTAAAAACAAATTTTTTAATAGAAATAATCAATAGTGATAAATTATGAATTTGAGTGGTTTTAAATTATATTTAGAATATATTTTTACCATTTAATCCAATGTTGGTCATTGGACATAATTTCACATTTAAACCGAACATAAACAAGTGTCAATCTTTTGATAGTTATTGTTTCTTAAAAACACACTTTTTGTTTTAACAGCGGGAATTAATTTTAAATTAATAAATGAAACTTCTATGTTTTGAATTTCGTAAAATATACTTTATTATTGAATTTGGAATATCAAAATTATCTTAGGGTAAATTTTTGGTATTTTTCTGAAAACTTTCAATTTTTGATGAATAGTGAAAAACACTGAGTTACTGTTTAAAACCTGATTTTTATTTAAATAATTATTTATATTATTTAAATTTATTTTAGGTCAAAATAGATACATAATATCTATATAAATTCAATGTAATTCATTGGAGTCAGTTTATAATAATTTTAGATATATAAAAATTTTATTGAACTTTTTCACCTTCTTTTACCCACCACCTAGGAGAATTTGAAAATTCACATAAAACTTAATTTTACCGCTTCTATGAGTGGAATTTAAAAAATCTGAGAGACACGGTTAATATCAAGGAGTAAAATGTGGTTCAATAAGATAAAAATAATTTTTGAATAGTAACTTTTTACTTTTATTTACCACGGTAAAAAGTAAATAGGGTAATTAAGGGTAAATATAATATTAATATTACCATAACACATGTCATAATTCTATTAGACAAGTGTATCTCGACCAAAAAAAACTTAGGAATAAAATATTATCATTTAGGACCACTTTGTTTAGATTAGGACATTTATTATTATTTAATTCAAAGAAGAGTTAAAAGAGTTAAAATCAAAGTTTATTTACTAACACATTTTTAATATAGGGTTGTACATAAGATAACTTCGATTGAAAATATTCATTAGAAATATAAAAAGATTTCCTACATAATGATATTTTATTTATAATTTTTAAACATTAAATAATTTAATTTATTTATAACACAATGGCGATGTAGTAATTACCTAATTAATGAAATATTAAAATAATTGATATTATAAATATAAAAATAAATGTAATTTGAGACTTTTTTATGAATTAAACTAATTATATAGGTTAATATGACATATTATTATTGGTAATATAAAATATTTTCGAAGTAATAATGCTATTATGAAATTATCAAAAACAAATACCCAATAGTGTCAAAATTGACATAAAAGAGTTTTTAAAACAAATATTATATTATTAATTGATATTAAATTCCTAAAAATCTAATATTCGTCCAAGGGGATTATATCTTAATAGGTGTATCATTAATGGACCACTTGGGGGTATCTTGGCGATATATAGTATGTTTATTAACTATATAATATAAAAATAAAAAGTGACATGGTAAGTGTCAAACTAATTAACTAAGAGTTAAAACTAAAAGATAAGGTTAATATAATGACCCAAACCTATCTAAATTCTATTTGTTGAGTGGTTTTCTTCCCATCCCCACATTAACCTTTAAATAATCCACTTTGGAGCCATTAGAAACCAAATATGAATTTATTATAAAATAATATTTTTAGCTCTTTCAAAGGTGCCCCTCACCCCTCTTATAAAAGGGAACTCCCCCTTCTCACTAATTCACACATTCAAAGCCTCTTGGATCGGTAAAACCCTACCCAAATACCCTCTCAACTTCCCTAACTACAATCTAGAGGCCTTAGTTTGATCATAAAGACAACATAAGAATCCCTTTTTATCAAATCAAAAGGAAGAACCTGAAGAAGAGGAGGCTAAACGTACCCTCGACTAAAGGAAAGTGCAAGGTAAGGGGTTTTCATCTCACTCCTTATTCTCGTGAGATTCATACCATATTGCCACTATTACCTTTTGTGTGGTGTATTTACTGCCCATAATTGTATTCTTTGTGTAATACACTTTGATTTATGTGTATTTACATATTCATTGTATGATACCTCCTTCATGGGTTGTATGTTTCGTAAGTTACCAAATTGGTAAGGGTTAATTTCACAATCTCTTTATTATCCGAGGTTGTTTTTATGTAAGTATCTACTGTGACATATTTATTATCCATGTCCATGTTTTATGAAAGAGTTTTCAAAGGTATTATTTTAAGGTACTTTTTACTAAAACATCATTTGAAATATTTGAAATATTTATTCTTCTAAATCTTTCTCATTAATGTCCATGTATTCAAAATGGTTTTTATAGGATTTATTTATATGGACATGGATGTTTTAAAATGTTAATTACTTTCAAAAGTTTCAAATAGGTATGAGACACTTTGATTCAAAAATGTCTTTAGATTACTTCTTTTCCAAATTGTGTGACTTTTAAATGATTTAAAAAAAAGAGATATTTCTCTCAAATAGTTTTGATTTCATCTATGCCAACATCCTTTGATAAATTTTACACTTGTTTGAAGTTGATTTATTATGATACAAATCTTCCATATTGTATTTATGGTTTTGTGATATGTTTGACTATGGATGAGTTATTTTTATTCCATTAATGGTTTATGATTAATGTTTTGGCATTTCTTATGCTAGTTTTAATACAAATGTTTATGTTATATTTCGTCATCTTCTTAAGATGAATGTGTTGGACTAGTATGCTATGGGTTGGGGTCCGGTTACAGCAGAACCTCCGGGTTGGTGTCCGGTTATTAGAGGCACTCCGGGTTGGTGTCCGGTTATTAGAGGCACTCCAGGTTGGTGTCCGGTTATTAGAGGCACTCCGGGTTGGTGTCCAGTTATTAGAGGTACTCCGGGTTGGTGTCTGGTTATTAGAGGCACTCCAGGTTGGAGTCTGGTTACAGAGGCTCTCCGGGTTGGGTTCCGGTTACAGTTATGCCTTAGGTCTTGGCATGAGGCCTTGACACAGAAATTAAAGTTCGACATTATGCATTCCATCATTATGAAAGTGGTTAGTGATATTGCATGTGATTATTCGACTAGTAGAATATCCATGTGAATAAGTAAATGACATTAATTCATTTTATTTTTTCCATATTATGCTGAAGTTCAAGTTTAAAATGCTTTTGTTTTATTTATACATTTCCTTAAATGTTTATGCTTATTTATGAAAGTTTCCGCTGTATTGTTATCCTTACTGAGCATCTGAGCTCACCCCTTTCTATGTTTTATTTTTCCCAAGATTCCAATAAGTGTATAATGATTGATATGCAGGGTTAATCCAAGGGAATAATGGAATTCGTGAAGGATTATTTATGTTGTTTTGTATTTTATGAAGTGTAATGTAACATTCATGTATGTAATTTATTTTCCAAGACTACTAAACCGATCGGTCCTTCGGGACTTGATTCCTTGTAATCATGCCAATGTATTAAAATAATGCACCGACTCTGGGTAACTGGGGTCGGGGCATTACAATTTATCCCTCATAGCATTTTCAGATTCCCACATTGCCTCTTCAACCATATGATTTTTCCACAAAGCCTTTACCTGGTGAATTACCTTATTCCACAACACTTGATCTCTGCGGTTAAGAATCTGGACTGGTTGTTCTTCATAAGAGAGATTCTCTTCCAACTGAACTACCTCTAGGCTCAAAACATGAGATGGATCTGGCATATACTTTCTCAACATTGAAACATGAAAAACATTGTGTACCTGGGATAAACTTGGGGGTAAAGACACTCTATACGCAATTGATCCAACTTTTTCTAGAATTTTATAAGGTCCAATGAACCTCAGACTCAACTTTCCCTTATTACCAAACGCATCACACTTTTCCATGGAGAAACTTTGAGAAAGAAATGATCACCTACCTCAAAGGAAGGATCCTTCCTACAGTTATCTGCATAACTTTTCTGTCTGCTCTGAGCTGTTCTCATGTGATTCTGAATCAACTGAAATTTCTCTTCCATATATTCTACCAATTCCGGTCCCATCAGCTTCCTTTCTCTGACTTCATCTGAAAAATCTGGAGTTCGAAAATGCTTTCCATATAATGACTCAAATGGAGCCATCTATATACTGGAATAAAAGCTGTTATTATAAGAAAATTCAACCAAAGAAAGGTGTTGGTCCAACTTACCTGTTAATCCATCGAGAAAGCATGTAACATATCCTCCAAGGTCTGAATTGTTTGTTCTGACTTCCCATCTGATTGAGGATGAAAAACTGTACTAAAATTTAATTCAGTACCCAATGACTTCTAAAGGCCTTTCAAAAAGATAGAAGTGAACCTGGGATCATGATCAGATACAATGGAGAGGGGAACTCCATTCAACCTGACTATCTCTTTAACATACAACCGAGCAAGTTGATCTAGAGACAAAGTATCTCTAATAGGAAGGAAATGAGCAGATTTAGTCAATCAGTCAACTATAACCCAGATTGAATTATTACCTCGAGATGTCTTTGGTAATCCCACAATAAATTCCATGGATATATTTTCCCATTTCCACTCTGGCACCGGTAGAGGCTGAAGCATTCATTTCGGTAACTACCGCTCTGCTTTAACCTGTTGACAAGTCAAACACTTCATAGTAAAATCAGCAATATCTCTTTTCATTCCATCCCACCAGTAATACTCCTGAAGATCTCAGTACATCTTAGTACTACCAGGATGAACTGAAAACGAGGAACTATGAGCTTCACATAACAACTCATTCTTCAAATGTGAATCACAAGTCACACATAATCTCTTTCCAAATCTCAAAACACAATCATTATCAACGTTAAAATTATACAACTTACCCTTCTGAACCAACACAACCTTTTCCTGTAACCCAATTTCTTCCTTCTGCACTTGATTAATTCTATCTGATAGAGATGATTTCACTGACACCTGAAACAAAACAGAATAATTTCCTGCAACAAAAACTTTTATACCAAAGTTTATCAAATTAAAAACCTAAGGATCTCGTTCCAAACGTAACATGGTTAATGAAGAATTACTTTTTCAACTCAAAGCATCAGCCACTTTATTTGCTTTCCCCAGATGATAAAGGATCGTGCAATCATAATCCTTGATTAATTCCAACCATCTCCTCTATCTCATTTTCAATTCTTTCTGAGTGAATATATACTTCAAACTTTTGTGATCAGTATATATTTCACACTTCACTCCATACAAATGATGCCTCCAAATTTTTAAAGCAAAAACAACAGCAGATAATTATAAATCATGTGTAGGGTAATTTAACTCATGAGGTTTCAACTGACGTGAAGCATAAGCAATTAACTGATCATTATGCATTAGGACACAACCAAGTACTTTAAACGAAGCATCACTGTAGATAACAAACTCACCATTTCTTGATGGTAGTGCCAAAATTGGAGCATTAACCAATCTTATTTTCAGTTCCTAAAAACAATCATCATGAAACGCACGGCCGATTATCGCCTATCGACCAGTCAAAATTCCGGTGCTCTGCTAATGTGTATAGCAGCACTCGGGTCGAATCCTCGGCGATGATACTTTGTAATAGTCGTTTGTTTTTAGTTGATTGTATTTTGATTAGGGGGGTTTGTTTGCAGAGCTTAATTGAAATGATTTATGGATGATGTTTGATTTACCAAATTGATAAAGATTGGGGTGAGTTCATCATTGGGGAGTTAAGCATGTGATATCCTTGAGCCTTACTTTGTATTGCATTAAATTAACACCCATGTCATAAGTTGACGTTGATTGGAATTCCTAAGTGTGAAGGCTTTAATCCAAGACTTAACTTAACTTAGGGTTCTAATATCAATCAAAAATTATTTATGGTAGTGTATTTATGGTTCCAATAATCCATGAAAACCACTCGTTAAACAAAACATATCATTAATCCATGACATATTAAGTTTAACATACACAATATTAATTTAAAGAATACTCATCGAGAAAAACTCTCAATCACTTAACATCCCCGAATTATAACTCACCCCAATGAGAGATTTACTCATCCATTTGGATGTTTAATATTCTGGTTAAAATAATTATGATGATAAATTAATAATAGAAGAAAAATAAAGGGATTAGAAAAGAGTGGTACGTTGACACACACACACGAACAATGATGATAATTAAAAACGGATTTTCGATTGAATGAGGAAGCAAAAAAAGGGAAGGGGATTCAACTGAATTTAAACTATTTTAGGAACATAAATATTAAACTACATAAGGTGGATGAGAATAATAGATATTGAAGAAGTAACTTGCATTAAAACAGAATTACAAAGAAAGAGAATTACAAGATTACAAAAATGAAGAACACAAAAGTAAGTGAAAACAAGAGAGGAAGAAAGGTCTCTCAAGTAAAAACATGAGTATGTCAGGTCCTCCCAAGCCTTTGGAAAGGCTTTGGTCGTGCCAATATGATATCCTATCTTCTGAAATGCCAACCCCTCTCAAGGAGAGAAGGGGAGAGTATTTATAGCCCAAGGAGTGGACTGTTTACATTCCCAATATGTCCCTCAACTTGTATCGCCAATTTGGCTATTCATACAGCCGAATATTCAAATATCACCTTCTTAAAAGTTGTAGACAATAATGTTGGTCTACTACTCTCAAAATTTGGAGTCATTTTGACTGAAGGATCAAAAGGTATGGCCGGTTGATTAAACAAAATTAAACTGTCCATTTCAATCCAGTTTTTTGAAGTTCATAATGTGAAAGGGTTTTTGAATATGAAGATGCCTTAAAATACGAATGGTTTCTTCAACAAAGTCGGCCGTCTATATCTTCTCTTTCACACTGAAAAATATCAGCTCGATTTTATGCTTACATCATGAGATATGTCATGCATACTATACTGATTTTAATTATTGGCCAGAATGGTGGGCTGGACTTCAAAGCTTTATTTGGTCCCCTTGTACTTGGATTTGGGCCTTGAAATTTTTATCCAAGATGAAATGTAGTGTCCCCCTAATTATTGTGGAGAGTTAATGTTTTTGGACTTCTGTATTGAGCCCAGTAAATCAATCTTCAAGGCTGGTCCAGTTTGTTCACAGATTCTTTGGTCTTGTTTGTGAGGACCATATGACCCTTCAAATGGCAGAATTGGATCATGGTTCCTTCTAATGAAATGTTTTATATTGAAAGGAGAATCCTAAAAAACAATAACCACACAATTTGGATCAGTACAGTGACAGTTATTATTAAAACATTAAACTGACTCAATTGGACTACTTCTAAAAATGCTCAAAAATTATATTTAATATTAAAACATTAATATTTCACACAAATTATGCACATTTCATATAAAATCAGTAAAGGGGGAATATAATAAGTCATTAAAATATTAATAACATCAACTCCCCCACACTTAGTTTTGTGCATGTCCTCATGTGCAACAAATATAAAAACATGGCAAAATCATTTTCACTCACCAACAAATATTAAAATTTTGTTTTCTCCAATCAGGGAAGGTTTAGACTATTTAACTCATCCATATTGAATTCCATCACAAATTTGGTTCACAATAATTCATCAGAAACAATTCATTTTTTCATGTTCAAGGTTTTAATTGGAAAATGTAGGCACTCAAAACTTACTCCTCTCAAGATGATAAAAATGTGTTTTAGGAGGTTCACTCATTCACCAACAAAAAGTGAAAATCAAGAGTTTGTAAGATCTCTCAGATTCCATTCCCAAATCTAATGTGTACAAGAATCAATAGGTCTTTTAAGGGGTTTTTCAGTGGCTATGGGACGGTAGGTATATAATGTCCAAAGTAAAAGAGGGGTTAAAAACACCAACATGGAAAAATCAATGCACATTTTTTTTGAAATTTGATTTGAAAGGAAATAGAAACACATATTTACAAGGGCATGAATGTGTGATGAATGAAAAGTGAGGGAGATAGAAAATGGAATAGGGTGAGATGATGGAATATGTACAACATGGAATACTTCCAATAATGACACAATACAAGATGATTCAAGTGTTCTTTTTTTTTTCTCTCTTTTTGCTTTTTTTTTTCGAAAGTTGTGATTGAAACAAGTCTCACAGTCATCTCCCAAACCATGCTTGATCTCCTCATGGAACTAATTTTAGTAGTTATAAAAATATCAAAGGTTGATGATGAATGATTTTTGACCCACCCAAGACACAACCCATTCCATTTTTTTTTATTTTTTTTCATTTTTTTAACATAATTTTTTTTTCATTTTTTTTGAACACTTTTCAATGAATTTTGTACAAATGACAATTACACATATACACCCCAAAGCTCACAGAATTACAACCTCTCCCCCACACTTGAATGGATGCTTTACCTCAAGCATATGACGACACATTGGAAATCAATGAAAGTATGCCCAAAAATGAAGTCCATTCCCCCCACACTTAAATTTCAATAAATTGTACAATGAAAATCCATGAAGATGTTGGGTGGGACAAGGTATTAGGATTGTAATGTGGCTATCAAAAGAAAGGTTTTCATAGGCTCAAAGGGGCTTTCAAAAGTAGGATCAATGTAAGGGTAACGAGAGGCTATTTGGCTATTCTGATTCTCATGTGGCTTAGAAAATGCCTCTATCATATTAATGCACACAAAAGATGGAAATTTAGCTCGAAGGTCCACAAACTCAAGACTCACAATTAGTGGTGAAGACACACAATGAAAAATATGGCCATATATGACCTTGGCATGAAGGCTAATGTTATTCCTCACGGTAGGGGAGAATCATTTTCCAACAAAAATTGTTCATTAAAAATGTTTGTTATTGACACAAAATTGTTTACCCAAGTTGGAGATAAAAATTCAATATATTTGATTTTAAAACAAGCCTTTTGACTCCCCAAAATGGTTGGACAGAATTTAAATATTGGATGATGAGTAATTATGACACCCTTTTTTTTTAATTTTCATTTTTTTAATTAACTTTTTTATTTTTTTTTTATTTTTAATGACACATCCACACAAAAAAGAAAATATAAAAAAAGGTTGTGGAAGAATGTTGTAAAAAAATGAGAGGGAGAGAGGAAGAAGAAGAAATAGAGAGAAGAAGAGAGGGAAGAGAGATTGAGGAGAGCTAAAGGGAAAGAGGTTCCCCCTGGTTTGGATTTGGTGGGTCGCCGTTTCCATCTAGTGGTGGGTCAATGGAAGTCGATGTGGAACCTGAAGTGAATGGACTCTCATGGTGATGCTTTAACCGGTGTCCATTTACCGTGAATGTTCTTTTTGAAGAAGGGTCTTGGACTTTCACTGCACCAAATGGGTAAACATTAGTAATAATAAAAGGTTCATCCCAACGGGAATTGAGCTTACCTGGGTGAAGTCGAAATTGAGAATTGAAGAGCATTACCTTTTAACCTTCATGAAATACCTTTAGAAGAATGTGCTTGTCATGGAGTGAATTTGCCTTTTCTTTGTAGAGAATGGAGTTCTCATACGAATCGAGTCGAAGCTCCTCCAATTCAGTCAACTGCAACAATCTTTCTTCACCAGATTTTTCACAATCAAAATTACAAGTTTTGACAGCCCAAAATGACTTATGTTGGATTTCAACTGGTAAATGACAGGCTTTACCAAAAACTAGCCTAAATGGAGACTTCCCAATGGGTGTCTTATAGGCTGTTCGATAGGCCCAAAGTGCTTCACCAAGTCTATCGGACCAGTCTTTTCTTGTGGGCTTAACAATTCTTTCAAGCACTCTTTTCACTTCTCTGTTAGAAAGTTTAGCCATTCCATTTGTTTGAGGGTGATATGCAGTGGATATTTTATATACAACCCCATTCTTTTTCAAAAGTGACTCCATGGTTCTATTACAGAAATGAGTTCCTAAGTCACTTATCAAAGCACGTGGTGTTCCGAATCGATGGAAGATATGGGTTTTGAGGAACTCACTCACAGTTTGAGCATCATATTTCCTAGTGGGTTTGGCCTCGAACCACCTAGAAAGATAGTCAACGGCAAGGATAATGTAGGATAATCCATTGGAAGGGGGAAAAGGTCCCATGAAATCGATGCCCCAAACATCGAAAAGCTCACAGAAGATTAATGGCTTTTGAGGCATTTCGTTTCTTTTGGAAATTGTGCCAAACTTTTGGCAAGTGGGACATGATTGACAGAACTCGTGTGAGTCCTTGAAGAGTGAAGGACAAAAGAATACAGAATCTAGGACCTTTCGAGAAGTCCTTTGTGGTCCAAAGTGGCCACCTCCAGGCATTGAGTGGCAGAATTCTAAGATGGAGGATTGTTCAGTTTCATCAACAAATCTTCTAATTACCATGTCAGCCCCAGTTTTCCAAAGTTTATTATCTTCCCAAAAATAATGATTTGAATCACTTTTCATCTTTTCTTTTTTTTCTTTTGAAAAATATTCAGGGAAAACACCAGAAACCAAGTAATTGACAATTGGGGCATACCATGGTAACTTTGGAGTGAGAGATGAGAGGTGTTCAGTTGGAAATTCAGGATCAATTATTTCAGAATGAGAAGAATTAGAAATTCTACTCAGGTGGTCAGCCACAGGGTTTTCTTTTCCAGGTTTATCTTTTATCACAAGGTCAAACTCTTGGAGCATTAAAATCCATCTTATTAGCCTTGGTTTGGAATCAATTTTCTTAAGTAAGAACTTTAATGCTGAGTGGTCTGTGAAGATGATGATTTTGGCACCTAAGAGATAGGGCCGGAATTTATCCAAGGAAAAAACCATAGCTAAAAGTTCTTTTTCAGTCACAGTGTAGTGTGATTGAGTTTCATCCAATGTTTTTGAGGCATAAAAGATGACATGAGGAATGTTTTCTCTTCTTTGACCAAGAACAGCCCCAATGGCCCTATCAGAAGCATCACACATCAATTCAAATGGTAAGGACCAATCTGGGGGTTGGATTATTAGAGCAGATGTGAGAGCAGATTTGAGTTCAATGAAGGCTCTCTTGCAAGCCTCATCAAAATTGAATGTGACATCATTTTGAAGTAAACGAGTAAGTGGGAGGGAAATCTTGCTGAAGTTCTGAATGAATCGCCGATAGAAACCGGCATGACCAAGGAAGGACCGAATGTCTCGAACTGATTTGGGTTCAGGAAGTGATTGGATCACCTCAATTTTGGATAGATCAACTTGGATACCCTCTTGAGAAATTATGTGCCCTAGAACAATCCCATTTGAAACCATGAAGTGACATTTTTCAAAATTCAGCACAAGGTTGCACTTGACACACTTTTGAAGGACCAAAGATAGTGAATGTAAGCAAGATTAAAATGACTGGCCATAAATGGTAAAGTCATCCATGAATACCTCCATGCAATTCTCAATTAATTCAGAAAAGATACTCATCATACACCACTGGAATGTTGCAGGAGCATTACAAAGGCCAAAAGGCATTCGCCTATAGGCATAGGTTCCAAAGGGGCAAGTGAATTTGGTCTTTTCTTGGTCTTGAGGTGCGATTGGAATTTGGAAGTAGCCGGTGTAACCATCAAGAAAGCAATAGTGTGACTTTACGGCCAATATCTCAAGCATTTGGTCAAGGAAAGGAAGTGGGTAGTGATCTTTTCGTGTTTCAGCATTCAATTTGCGATAATCGATGTACACACGCCATTTGTTTTTCACTCGAGTTGTGACCACTTCTCCATGTTCATTTGTGACAACTGTTATCCCGCCCTTCTTAGGAATGACTTGAATTGGACTAACCCATTCACTATCAGAAATTGGGTAGATAATACCAGCTTTAAGAAGCTTGGTAATCTCTTCCCTAACTACCTCAAGTATGAGTGGATTGAGTCTTCTTTGAGGTTGCCTAATTGGTTTGGATGATTCCTCTAGATGGATGTGATGCATGAAAAGGGCAGGGTTGATTCCTGGAATATCCTCTAGGGTACAACCTAAGGCATTTTTGTTTTCCTCTAACACTTGAACAAGTTGGGACTCCTCAGTTTCAGAAAGTGAAGCAGAGATAATGACAGGGTAGGAGGGATCATGGAAAAGGAATGCATACTTGAGGTGTGAAGGAAGTGGTTTTAGATCAGTTTCAGCCTTGATTTGAGATCTAGACAAGTTAGGAGTAGGATAAGGGATTCCAGATGGGTTTGGATCATTTTCCTCAACACTGTCCAAGGTGGACCAGTAGAGATTAGAGTTGATGTGGGATTCAAGAGAGTTTTCAAGCTCACTTTGATTGATGGAGTCTAAGAAAGAAAGGTCAACATCAACTTCTCCATTTATAACTTGGTTAATCATTGAGCAGATTTCACAGTCTCCACTATCATTAGAACATGATGAGCATGAAGAAATGGAGGTGAGTTGACTCTTAGAAGTGTCATTAGATGCATGAATAGAGAATGCAGAGTGATTCTCTGATGGGTATCACATGGCTTGAAAAATGTTGAACTTGACCACTTGGTCACCAAATTCCATGGATAAGATGCCCGAATGTACATCGATCTTGGTTCTAGCAGTCATGAGGAATGGTCTTCCTAGCATTAGGGGAGATCGAGAAGAGTTCGTCTCACCTTCCATGTCAAGGACATAGAAATCAGCTGGGAAGATAAGATCATTGACCCGAACAAGAACATCCTCAATTATCCCCTCAGGACTGGCAGTGCTTCAATTGGATAATTGAATGACAACACCCGTTGGGTGCAAGGGACCTAGACCAAGGTTGGAGAAAATGGATTTGGGCATGAAATTTATTGAGGCTCCAAGGTCTATGAGTGCATCATCAAAGTTGGAACTCCCTATTTGACATGGAACCGTGAAGGTCCCTGGATCTTTTCACTTCATGGGAATGGACTGTTGGGTTGAAATATTTTCAATGTTCCTAAGTTGCCTCTTATGGGTGCACAATTCCTTAAGAAACTTGTCATACTTAGGGATTTTTTTGATGGAATCTAAGAGGGGGATGTTCACTTCAACACGTCTAAACATGTCAAGCATTTCAGGATCAGGTTCAAAGGAATTCTTAGGCTTGGAGATGGCTTGAGGAAAAAGAATTGGGTTCCTTAGAGGAATGGAAGGAGGTGAAGGAGTGGATTCAAGTTCCTTTTCCAGCTTTTTGTTCTTTTCATTTTCTAGATCAACATCGAAAGGGGAGGTAGAGGAATCAGCATGGGGAATAGCAATTTTCTTTCCCGATCTAAGTGCAATTGCACTTACATTACCCTTAGGGTTGGGTAATGGTTGAGCTGGGAGTTGGGATGAATTGGATGGTTGTTGCTGGCTAAGGTGGGATGCAAGTTGACCTATTTGGGTTTCAATGTTCTTGAGGCTAGAACGGGTGAAGGAAGCAAGATCCTCTACAACACTTTCCCATGGTTGTTTAGAAGAAGAGGCTTGTCCCAAATTGGGTTGGCCTTGATTTTGGTTCTTGGGAAAGCGATTGTATTGGGTGGGGAATTGGGAAGGCTCGTTAGGATAGTGGAATCCAGGAGGAGGATTGTTCCTTTGGGGTTGAGGAACAAAAGGATAAGGTTGATGGATGTTACCACCACTTTGACCATATTGGAACTGGTTTGGATTTTTATGAGGGAACTGAGGAGGATGAGAAATGAGATTACCATACCTCAGAGGTGGGTTAAAGGTAGAAGAGAAGGGCTCAGAGTGGGGTTGGTTGAAGTTTCTAACAAACTGACCTGATTGTTGAGGGTGGAAGTTTCGCTGAGCATATGCCGCATTGAGCTCCATTGGACTAGATGAATCAGATGGATCATCTTGAAGTTGTGGACATGTGTCAGTCGGATGAGTTGGTGAGTTGCAGATTCCACAGTTCTTGACAGGACCAGTGAAAAGAGATTGTTGAGGAGAGGAGTTTGGGGCTTTGGAAGCCACAACTAGTTGACGCACAAGACCTGTAAGTTCACTCATCCACTCAGTCATTTTGTTGGGATCTATGGATTGATTCTCTTGGTCTTGTTTCACTTGAGCATGTGCTTGAGTATGGAATTGCTGCGTGTTTGTAGCCATGTTGCTTATGAGTTCTCGTGTAGCTGCAGGAGTTTTGTCAACAAGAGCACCGCCACTTGCGGCATCAATGAGAGTTCGCTCCATAGCCAATAACCCCTCATAGAAGTATTGGATCAGGAGTTGGTCAGGGATTTGATGGTGTGGACAAGTTGCCACAAGCTTTTTGAACCTCTCCCAATACTCATGGAGTGATTCATTAGGGAATTGACGGATGCCGCTTATTTCCTTTCAGATAGAAGCTGTTCGGGAAGCGGGAAAGAACTTCTCAAGGAAAAGTCTCTTCATGTCAACCCATGAGTTTATGGAACCAGGTGGGAGGTAGTAGATCCAAGACTTGGAAGAATCCACTAGGGAAAAGGGGAAAGCTCTAAGATTGATTTGTTCTTCAGAAACCCCTTGAGGTTTCATGGTTGAGAAGACCACTTGGAACTCTTTGAGGTGAAGATGAGGATCCTCACCAGCTAGACCATGGAAATGAGGAAGAAGATGAATCAAACCCGACTTGAGTTCGAAGTCAGCCTCTATGTTTGGATATTGAATACCAAGAGGTTGGTAATTCATATCAGGGGCAACGAGTTCTTTTAGGGTTTGTTCCCTAGGATTGGCCATTTCAATTTCAATTGGTTGGATGAGGACTGGTTCTTGAATTATTTGAGTATCTCTTATGTTCCTCCTAAGTTAGCGAAGTGTTCGCTCAATTTCAAGGTCAAACAAATCCGAGGGATTGTTTGGAAGGCTACGAGGCATTCAGAGAGATTTTGGAAGAAAGAGGAAGACGGTTTTTTTCTTTTTATTTTTTTTCAGTTTATGATTTTTAAGAGGAAGACGGGTTTTTCGTTGTGTTTTTTTTTTCATTTTTTTTTAAATTTTGTTTTTTTTGGTTTTTTGGACAATAACCAGAAACGAATGACTACTTAAAGCACCATCCCCAGAAACGACGCCATTTGAAACGCACGGCCGATTGTCGCCTATCGACCGGTAAAACTTCCGGTGCTCTGCTAATGTGTACAGCAGCACTCGGGTTGAATCCTCGGCGATGATACTTTGTAATAGTCGTTTGTTTTTAGTTGATTGTATTTTGATTAGGGGGGTTTGTTTGCAGAGCTTAATTGAAATGATTTATGGATGATGTTTTCTTTACCAAATTGATAAAGATTGGGGTGAGTTCATCATTGGGGAGTTAAGCATGTGATATCCTTGAGCCTTACTTTGTATTGCATTAAATTAACACCCATGTCATAAGTTGACGTTGATTGGAATTACTAAGTGTGAAGGCTTTAATCCAATCCTTAACTAAACTTAGGGTTCTAATCTCAATCAAAACTTATTTATGGTAGTGTATTTATGGATCCAATAATCCATGGAAACCACTCGTTAAACAAAACATATCATTAATCCATGACATATTAAGTTTAACATACACAATATTAATTTAAAGAATACTCATCGAGCAAAAATATCAATCACTTAACATTACCGAATTATAACTCACACCAATGAGAGATTTACTCAGCCATTTGGATGTTTAATATTATGGTTAAAATAATTATGATGATAAATTAAGAATAGAAGAAAAAGAAAGGGATTAGAAAAGAGTGGTACGTTGACACACACACACACGAACGATGATGATAATTAAAAACAGATTTTAGATTGAATGAGGAAGCAAAAGAAGGGAAGGGGATTCAATTGAATTTAAACTATTTTAGGAACATAAATATTAAACTATATAAGGTGGATGAGAATAAGAGATATTGAAGAAGTAACTTGCATTAAAACAGAATTACAAGATTACAAAAATGAAGAACACAAAAGTAAGTGAAAACAAAGAGAGGAGGAAAGGTCTCTCAAGTGAAAAATTGAGAATGGAAGGTCCTCCAAAGCCTTTGGAAAGTATTTGGTCGTGGCAATATGATATCCTCTCTTCTGAAATTCCAACCCCTCTCAAGGAGAGAAGGGGAGAGTATTTATAGCCCAAGGAGTGGACTGTTTTCATTCCCAATATGTCCCTCCACTTGTATCGCCAATTTGGCTATTCAGACAGCCGAATATTCAAATATCACCTTCTTCAAAGTTGTATAAAATAATGTTGGCCGACTACTCTCAAAATTTGGAGTCATTTTGACTTAAGGATCAAAAGTTATGGCCGGTTTATTAAACAAAATTAAACTGTCCATTTCAATCCAGTCTTTTTAAAGTCCATAATATGAAAGGGTTTTTGAATATGAATATGCCTTCAAATACGAATGGTTTCTTCAACAAAGTCGGCCAACTATATCTCCTACTTCACACTGAAAAATCTGAGCTCTATTTGATGCTTACATAATGATAGATGTCATGCATACTATACTTATTTTAATTCTCAACCAGAATGGTGGGATGGACTTCAAAGCTTTATTTGGTCCCCTTGTACTTGGATTTGGGCTTTGAAATTTTTATCCAAGATGACATGTAGTGTACCCCGAAGTATGGTGGAGAGTTAATATTTTTGGACTTCTGTATTGAGCCCAGTAAATCAATCTTCAAGGCTGGTCCAGTTTGTTCACAAATTCTTTGGTCTTGTTTGTGAGGACCATATGACCCTTCAAATGGCAGAATTGGATCGTGGTTCCTTCTAATGAAATGTTGTATATTGAAAGGAGAATCATAAAAAACAAGAACCACACAATTTGGATCAGTATAGTGACAGGTATTATTAAAACATTAAACTGACTCAATTGGACTACTTCTAAAAATGCTCAAAAATTATATTTAATATTAAAACATTAATATTTCACACAAATTATGCACATTTCATATAAAATCAGTAAAGGGGGAATATAATAAGTCATGAAAATATTAATAACATCACATCACATTCTTTTTTCAAGATTAAATTAACACCTTTTTGAGTTAACTTAGTCATTGGACTAGATAACCGTGAAAATTTTTCAACAAACCTCCGGTAATAACCAGACAAACCAAGAAAACTAAGAATCTCGGTTATATTTTTGGGTCTTGGCCATTCTTCAATAAATTTCATTTTAGCAGTATCAACAATTATTCCATTTTTTGAAATAATGTGACCAAGGAAAGAAATTTGTTGTAACCAATACTCACACTTGCTGAATTTCCCAAATAGTTTCTTTTCTTTTAAGGTTTGCAGGACAACCCTTAAATGACTTTCATGTTCCTCTTAAATTTTGGAATAAACCAAAATATCATCAATGAAAACAACCACAAACTTATCCAAGAACTCACGGAAAATTCTATTCATAAGATCCATGAATACAGCAAGTGAATTGGTTAACCCAAAAGGCATAACTAAAAATTTATAATGGCCATATCTAGTACGAAACACGGTCTTTAGAATGTTTGCTTTTTTTACTTTCAACTGATGGTACCCCGAACTCAAGTCAATCTTCGAAAAATACTGAGCTCCCTGGAGATGATCAAACAAATCATCGATTTGAGGCAAAGGATACTTATTCTTAACAGTGATGTCATTCAATGCTCTATAATCAATGAAAAGTCTCATTAAACCATATTTCTTTTTAACAAACAAGACAGGAGCAACCAATGGTGACGTTCTAGGTTGAATGAAACCTTTATCTAATAAATCCTGCAATTGCTTATTTAACTCTAAAAGTTCAATTTGAGCCATTCGATAAGGGGGTTTTGAAATTGGCTTAAAATCAGGAACTAAGTCAACAGTAAATTCAACTTCTCGATCAGGTATAATACCAGGCAACTCATCAGGAAAAACATCAAGGTACTCGTTTGCCACTGGCACATCATTAATCTGAACAGTTTCTTTGTTTTCAATAATATGTGCAAGGTAACATTCATTTCCATCTTTTACTAGTTTCTCAGCTTCCTGATATGTTATCAATAGAAAGGGTTTATTTTTGTATGCAAACTGAAAATCATTCTGAAAAGAAACCTCTTTAGCTTTGCAATCAATATTAGCATGATAAACAGAAAACCTATACATGCCCAAAATAACATCAAACTATACTAGAAGAAAAAAAATAAGGTTTGTAGGTAGGTTCTTTCCGCACACAATGACAGAAATGTTCTTATGTTTTCTTTTTTGTCTCAACATTTCCTCCAGGTGTTTTTACCATAAGTTCTGTATTCATATCTTGAGTTGGAATTCCCAATTTACCAGAAAACATCTCATAAATGAAAGAGTGTGTAGACCCCGAATCAAACAACACATTGGCATAATCTGAATAAACAAACAGTATACCTGATACAAATTCATTTGATGGACCAACATCTGCTGAAGTAGTTGCAAAGGATTTCACCACACCTTTCTGCTTGTAGTCTGGCTGCTTTTCTTTGGTTGAGTTCTTTGTTGGACACTCATTTGCATAATGACCCATTTCATTGCACTTAAAACATTTTACTGACTGTAAATCATATTTTGTCTTACCATTACCCTGATCTTTTTCAGCGAAATTACGAGCCTTATGTCCCATTTTACCACATCGGTAACACTTACCAGAATTCAAAAGACATTCCCCAGCGTGATTTTTACCACAATTTTCACAAACTGTAAACTTAAGTTTCTTACCATTAGACTTTTTTGAAGAGTTATTCCCTTTCTCCTGCCACCTCGTCCTCTTATTCTATTATTTGTCAAACAATACCTAATCATTTAAAAACTCCATTTCCACCTTCTCCACACAAAGAAAAAGTTTTTCATAACTTTTGAACTCACGAGAAGATAAATACCTTCGATAAATTGGCTTTAATCCTGAGTAAAAATGGTTTATTTTAGTATCAAGATCTCGTATGAAATTTGGAGCATACCTTGCCAGTCGAGTGAATTTTTCTTCATAAGAAGCCACTGAGTCATCCTCCTGACTCAATTCCAGGAATTGTTTTTCCATCCTAAGACGAACCACCTTAGGAAAATATTTCTCAAGAAACATACCTTTGAACTAATCCCAATCAAGAGCATTAATCTCCTCACTATCCCTGATATTTCTCACCATCGACCACCACTGATCAGCTTCACCTTCAAAACGGTAAACAACAAGACTAACCTTTTGATGTTCTGAACAACCCATGACATCAAAAATCTTCTCCAATTCTTTAATCCACCCTTCAGCTAGCACAAGGTCAGATGATCCTCTAAATGATGGGGGATTTTGCCTCATGAAATGATCCACTACTGACATGTTCCTCTATGGCTGATCTAGATAATCTCATACATGGATACCACCACCATTTATCGCCTGAGTCAACTGTGTCATCGCTGCAAAAAACTGTTCAGTTTCGATTTTGACCATCCCAAGTTGTTGATTTGGAAGGTTGTCTTCCTTCTGATGTCGTCCCAACATAGCTGCCCTGTTTCCTCTACAGAAAACCATTATGAACATATAAATATCTTAGGTGAAGCTACATGGTAATATGTAAATGATATATGATTTCAATGTTAACATAAATTACTTTATGGACATTTATTTAACAACACCCTAACACCTAAAGTTATCTAAACCGACATCTGATACCAACTATAAGGACCCGTCCTTAAACATTACATAATATTGAATTAAATGAATAATTCACATTGAGGATCTTTTCAAGTTTAGACTTTTAGAGAATTAGGATATAACTATTACATATCAAAAGATTACAAGGTAGAAATATCTACATAGTACCCATTTTTTTTCATAAAATAAAAACTCTTGAAAAAAAGAGTCATGTCTAGTTCCATGTTTTAGACATCATGACTTTTCCTTGATCTCATCCTTGACCTTATTCGTCTTTATGTCCTGTGAAAACATTTCAAAACTTGGGATGATCATAAAAAGCTTAGTAAGGGTTATAAAACAAAGAATGAAAACATTTGTTCATAAATACATAAAAAACATGAACTCTTTTACTTACCTCATAAAATCATAAGATTTATGAAAGACACATAGAAATCATAAATCATAAAGGTAACTTGTGGCATCCATATCATACTTACATTTTAGCTATCACAACTACATAGGGAGTTACTTTGGAATACCTATCACAGTATATTCCCTAAATCTATTAGGAGAAACATTCACGTTTACCTCCGTCACGTTACCCAATGCATTGGAGATCTATCTCAGGCTCACCCGCCCTAGGTTTATCACGGAACCACCCGTATACGTAAATAATGTCCAAGAACCATAACATGATCATAACACATAACATAAGCATAAAGGAAAGATAACATTTCCACATTGCAATAATAAAATATCATTTTAAGATAGTGAAATAATAAATCCATTGTCAAAATCATTTTCAATACCAAAATACATAAAAAGAGTATATGGTATTTATTTTTTTCTTTTAAAAACATTCCGTCTTGTTAAGGAAGCCAAATATCAAATAATACTCGCGGTGGAAGAAAGGCCGTTATCACCGCTTACGTTAAAAAAACATTCCTTTTTTTCATTTAGTAAAACGCTTCATATAAGAAGATTCCATTTGAATAAAATGAAAAGTCAAAGGGGTTTATACACTGTATAAAATAAAGTCGTGTATAAAACTAAAAATGCCTCAATGAAAGAAGATTGAGACGAAGTCCCTTACCTCACGTCTGACTTGACTCGATCGTTCCTTAATCTCCCAAATAATAAACTGAAGTTAATTTCTACTTGATTAAGAACCTTTTTCAATTTTATTATTCCTTTTATATCACTTATTACCATGTTATAAACATTATTCAATCATTTAAGTTAATAACGTTCATTTTGTCGATATTTGGTACTTGAGTAAAAATGAACACCTTATATTTACAAGTTGTACATGTGGTCAAAGGTTCATTATATACAAAATGATATTAATGATTTGGATATCATATATATCATATATATCCATTATATACATGTTTTTATAATAGTACATAACATTTAGAGGTAAGAAATGAAATGCACCGTTCATGGAGAAGGTAAGCCGTACGTACGCATGAACGCTACTTTCATTTCTATTTCTTATTTTAATGGAAATAAAACATAATGATACATAGGTATATTATAATTCCATTATAATATCATATATAATATCATTAACTCCATCCTTTATACATCCCACATAAGGCATTAACGAATCAAATTAGTTTGAGGGGGCGGTAGTCCGCACTTACTCAAATGAGATTATCGTATTTACCCACTATGGAAACCATAAAGGTGTGCTATAAATGGGAATTACAGAAGAATAAGTAAATCATAAACATAATATATATCATATATAAATATAGTTCCATCATAATGGCCACCATGAGAGGTGGTAATATGTAATTGAACAATCATCGTTTCATGAGGCCTTAGTTTTCCATCCATAGAAACATCATGTTCTTCATCCATTAGATGGAGGTGTGTGTAAGTGTAGTTATAATCCTTATCATAACAAAATCCTAGTATATTTAAGATACTGGTGTTTTTACAAAATAAAGGAATAAAAATATTTTAGGGGTTAGAGAAGTAAAATAAAAGAAAACAATTTAAGAGAAACCGTTACCTTTAATTTGGGTAACTTCCTTTGGTTTGAACCAAAAGGACTTCTTGAAGTTCCTTATGCCTAAGGTAAGGCTTATAAGAATAGGATAGGGATGTAGGGAGATTAATTGGGCAGAGTTTGGATGAGGAAAATTGCTTGAGAGGTGTGAGGAATTGGTTAGAAGTGGCCTCCTTTTATAAGGGAGAGGAGGGGCTCTTTAGGAAAGTGTGAAAGTATTATTTTATAATATAATGATATTTGTTTTATAATGGTCCAAAATCATTATAGTAAAATATAATATGAGTCATGGTCAAAATAAAATCATCCAATCATAATTGGACATGTTTTGGATAATATTTTAATCATAATAATCTTATTTATTTAAATCATTTATTAATGAGGTAATTAATGCATCATTATTGTGTCATAAATAATTTAATTTATTCAATGTCTAAAAATTACAAAAAAAATACTATCATGTTGTAAATATTTTTATCTTTCCAATGAATATTTATAGTATAAAATAAGACTTATATAACACCATATAAAAATTAATGTACTAAAATATTTTTGTTATTGTCAATTTTGCCTTTACATTAAATTAATTAATCCAAAGTGTCATTATATTTCATAAGTGGCTCCATGGGGTCCCAAAATTGACCCAATGATTCCCATGGCCGGAAATTACTCAACCAACAAGGTTAGGACAAGTGTTAAGGTAATTTTGAATTATTATAATATTCTTTTAACCTTGAATTACCCTATTTACCTTTAACCGTGGTAAATAAAAGTCGAAAGTTACTATTCACCAAAAATTATTTTCATCTTAATGAACAAAATTTTACTTCTTGATAACAACCATGTATGTTGGATTTTTGAAATTAAATTCACAGAAGTGGTAAAATTTCATTTAAATGAAAAAGTCACTATTTTAACTACCACTAAGTGGTGTCACTATTCATCAAAAAATGAAGTTTTTTAGAAAAATACCAAAAATTCAGCCTAAGCATTATTTGATATTCTGAATTCAAAATTTATGCCTATTTTTTCAAATTCAAAACATATAAGTGGAATTAATTAATTTAAAAATTAATTTCCATTGTTAAAACAAATATCATGTTTTTAAGAAACAATAACTATCCAAAGATTGATACTTGTTTATGTCCAATTTCAAGGTGAAATTAATCCCAATGACCAACATTGGATTAAATGGTAAAAATATATTTCAATTTCAGTTTAAAACTAACTGAAAAGATAATCTAACCATATAAATAAATTAGATTAAAAGGCACTTTTGAATTAAAATACAGTATTTTTCACTATTCATTAAAAAATGAACTTTATCAGAAAAATACCAAAAAAATTACCCAAAGTAAAATTTGATGTCCCCATTATAAAGAAGGATTATATTTGGTCAATTAGAATGTATTAAAGTGACCAAAACTATATTTAATGAGGGTTCTCCATTAAAAGGTGGTAAATCGGCCTTTTAATGTAAATTATGCTTAAAATTAGATTCATTAAAATTTTAAGACTCTAACTTTTTTTTGGATAAAAGTAAATACATTTAATAATAATGTATAATCATATTGTAGTTGGTTTAATTCATTTCCTTCAATACAATGGCTAGGAGTTAACTACAATTTAAAATAATAATATTATATTATTAGTGTGCAACGTAAGATTCCAAAGAAACCCATTGTTGCGTATCGGGTACACTATCGAACATAGAAACCCCTTTAAAGTAAAATTAATATTTAATTCACAAATATTAATAAATATAAAATATGTCTTATTCTTCATTTACCTGGGGTGTTACAAATTGTACCTGAACTATACTCTAGAATAAACCTATCTTCTTTTGAGTGACAATATTGAGAATGTTGTTTTTATGACATTTGGAATGAATCATTATATCCCCAATCAGGACTTTTTTATGCAGCATCATTGAGATTATCCTTCTATAAGGATAAAAATACATTTTTACCTCCTATTTATAGTAGTGGTTAATGTACCTTAATATGTACCTTTATAAATTTAACTTTACATCACTCATCATAAAAAACATTATATACATATCTAGGGAAGGAATATTCATAAGTTCACCAGTCCTTGGAATTATAGATGAATGAATAAATTTGATTAGTACATTTTGGTCCGCATCCTGATTCTTAATGGATATTTTTTTATCTGGGTGGATCCAAAGACAAAAGACATAATATCATCTGATTTATGTTCTTGATTTCATATTGACCAAAGATAAAAATGAGAAACCCCTTCACGGGGATAGTTAAAAACTTTTGCTAAATCCACCAAAGGGAATGAAAAATTCTCATGATAAATCTTAGAAACAATGAAATCTTCTGTATCACTGAAGCTATATTGAGAATTTATAAATAACTCTTTTACTTCTAAATAAAAAACAAAATCTGTATTTCCTTTAGAAAAAAGAGTTTATATACCTTGAAAAGTTAAAGAAATATTCAGAAGAATATTTTTTTGGTTGAGTCATTCAAAATCTATTACCTTTATTTAAAGAATAATTCTCCAAATAACATGTTTCTTCATTCATCTCTACTCACCTACTTTTTCCATTGATATTTCTAATAATCTGAGAGTGAAGGTTTCGAAAGGGAAACAAGAACTACAGAAGTTTAAAGGGTTTGAAATCTTAGGGAAAGTGAGAGAACATATAGAGGAGGATTTTTCTAATGGTTTGAGTGACACAGTCAGGTTTCTTGTGCTGCTTACATATTTTAATCATTAATTCTTTATTTTTTAAAAATGCGTGTTTTCAAAAATTGAAATAAAATCGAGATAAAATCTAGTTTTTATTTAAATAGAGATTAAAAGAAAACTGGCCAAAATAAAATAAAACAATTAATATATAAATTAATAAAATAAATTTTATTTGAAATTAAATATCCCTAACCCCCCTTAATAAAATCAAAAATTGCAGTGGGAAGTGGTTTAGTGAAAATATCAGCAAGTTGATATTCAGTATTTAAAAATTCTTATATATCCTTTTTAAGAACATGATCTCTTAGAAAATGATGTCTTATATCAATATTATTGGTTCTAGAATGAATTATAGGATTTTTGGAAATATTAATTACACATGTGTTATTACATAATATATATATATATTATCAAAATTAAGTCCAAAGTCCAGTAGGGTGTGTTTCATCCACAACACTTGTCCACAGAAATTGCCAGTAGATATATATGCCACCTCAGCTACTAATAGAGTAACTGAATGTTGTTTCTTACTAGACCATGATACTAAATATTTTCCTAAAAAGTGAGATGTACTTTTTCTATATGATCTATATCCTCCAAATTCATCATCTGGATATGAAATTAAACTAAAATTAGAAGTTTTTGGGTATATTAGAGATTTAAAAATAGTACCATTTATATATCTTAAAATAATTTTAACAATAGTATTATGAGATTATTTTGGGTTTGACTAAAATATAGCACAAATACATACAAAAAACTTTATATTTAGTTTTCTAGTAGTAAGATATTGTAAAATACCAATCATACCTCTGTATAACATTATTTCAACTGATTTTTTAGCTTCATCCAAATAAAGTTTTACATTAGTACACATGGGAGTTGTATAAGTCTTACTATTTTAAAGTCATTTTTTTCAACAAATCAATAATATATTTAATTTGATTTAAAAAATTCCAATAATATTTTTGATAAATTTAAAATCTTAAAAATAAATTCAATTCTCCCATTATACTCATTTTAAATTATTTTTGTATTAGATTTGAAAAATCGTTACAAAATTTTTTATTTGTTGATCTAAAAATATCATCATTAACATAAATTTCCACTAATAGTACATTATTGAAAAAAATTTTCTTAAAAAGAGTAGGATCTTCCAATCACGTAGAAAATCCATTCTCTAATAAAAATGAGATTAATCTCTCTCACCAAGCTCTAGATGCCTGTTTGAGGATGTAAAGTTATTTAGTAAGTTTAAAAACTAAAAATGGTTTATGAGGGTTTTCAAAACCTAGTGTTTTTTTTAATATAAAATTACTTTATTAAATATCCATTCAAAAAGGTAGATTTAAAATCTATCTGATATAATTTAAAATTCATATAAGATGTATAAGCTAGTAGGATTTTAATTAATTCTAATATAGAATCTGGTGAAAAGGTTTCATTATAATCTGTCCCCTCTTATTAGTTATAACCTTTGGCTACTAATCTAGCTTTGTTTATTATAATTATCACTTGATTATAATGTTTATTCCTAAAATCCCATTTGGTTCTTATTACTAGATAATTGGTTGGTCTGTCTACTAATTCCTAAAATTTATTTCTAATGAATAGATTGAGCTCTTATTGCATAGAGAATAACCGTTTTTCATAATTTAGGGATTTCTAAAGAGACTTAGGTTCTAGTTGAGATAGAAAGACAAAAAATTCTAATAAGTTTCCTATATTTATTCTAGTTCTTACTCCTGTGTCTAGGTTTGCTATAACAGTTTCTAAAGGATGACCCTTTAAAGTTCTAGACTTTCTAGGTAAGAAATTTTTAGGTTCTTCTATCTCATTTTCTTCTAGACTGAATTGAATATAATTTACATTATTTTCAAAATAAATTTTAGATTAATCAAGACTCATGTTGTCAAAAGAGTCAATAATTTCATATGTTTGATCTTTCCTTTTATCAAAAGAGTCAGTTTCATTAAACTTCACATGAACTGATTCTTTAATAACCCTTTAATTCTTATTAAACACTCTATAGGATTTAGGAATAGCAGAATAACCTAGAAATATTCCTTCATCAGCCTTTGGATTGAATTTACCAAGGTTTTCATTAGTATTCAATATATAAACCTTTAATCCAAATACATTAAAGTAATTTACTTTAGGTCTTCTATTATTCTAAATTTCATAGGGTGTTTTTTAATAATTACTCTTATTGAAACACTATTTTGAAAATCCCATTTTTTTAATTTTAAAAATTCTACTTTTTGGGTGAGCGGTAACCTAAACAAAGTACGGGATACAAACCATAGCAAAACAGATTCAAAATTCAAAAGTTAAAAAAAAGATTTGTGTTGTTTATTTATTTGAAATGAATCAAAAAATCTATCATTATCAAACTTAAGAGTAGAAAAATTAGAAACTAATTATTTCTTAAAAAATTTATATAAAGAATATACATTTCAATTTCCAAGTCTCTTTTTCCAGATCCATAACTCATTTGTCTCAGTAGTTAAGAAAATCACTTTTTGTTCACACAAGGAATTTAGATCCAAAGTATAAACATTTTTAGTTCTAGGTTCTATAAATTTAAGAAAATTATCATTGAAAGAATTATTATATAAATAAAAAAACCATCATTGTAACACCCCGAGCTTCCACGGTATGCTTCTCTTTGAATAATACAATAGCTTGTGTTGTACGTAACTTCGAGTTCTAACACACCACAACCAATCAAACTAGCCGTTATGAATAGTAATACCCACTTTTTGAAATATAATAAATTTTATCTTTAAAAATGGACTTCATTTTTGGATTCGGAATATAAAAATTAGCTTAGGGTGATTTTTTGGTACTTTTCTGATAACTTTCATATTTTGATGAATAGTGAAAATTACAAAATTTTAATTAAAAACAATTTTTTTAATCGAAATAATTAATAGTGATAAATTATTAATTTGAGCGATTTTAAAGTATAATTAGATTATATTTTTATCATTTAATCCAATTTTGTTCATTGGACATAATTTTACATTTAAACTGGACATAAGAAAGTGCCAATCTTTTGATAGTTATTATTTCTTAAAAACACGCTTTTTGTTTTGACAACGGGAATTAATTTTAAATTAATTTATGCCACTTATGTGTTATTAATTTATAAAAATGGATTGCATATTTAGAATAAGGAGGTCCAAATTGTGTAAATAGGTAACTTTTATTTTTAGACATTTTGAATAATTACTTCGGTAAATATTTTATTTACCATGGTTAAAGGGTAAATCCACTAAAAAAGGGTAAAAGAATAATATTATAATAATATTAAATTACCCTAAAACGTGTCCTAACCCTATTGGTTGATACATGTACGACCATTAGAATCTTTGGGTCGATTTTGGGACCCCATGGAGCCACTTGTAAGTGATAGTGACACTTTATATTAATTAAGTTAAAGTAAATACAAAAATGAGAGAAGCATATATCTTTTAAAAAACAATTTTTACATAGGGTTATATATGTTATATTTTAAACTATAAATATTAATTATAAATATAAAAAAATTTCCTACATAATGGTATTTTATTTATAATTTTTAGACATTGAATAATTAAATTTATTTTATGACACAATAATGATGTAGTATTTTCCTAATTTATTGAAAGAATCAAATAATTGGTATTATAAATGTTAAAATAAATATAATTTGAAAATTTTTATGATGTAAAAAAATTTTATTGGTTAATATTACATGTTAGGATTACATAAATATTTTTTTTTGAATTAATAAAGTTGTTAAGACTTTATCAAAAATCAATTATTAAATTGTGTCAAAATTGACATAAATGAGTTTTTAAAACAAATATATTATATTATTAATTGATATTCTATTCCTAAAAATATAAGGTTCGGCCAAAAGACTTATATAATGATAGGTGTATCATTAATGGACCACTTGGGGGTCTCTTGTAAGTATATAGTAAGTTTATTAACTATATAATATAAAAATAAAAAGAGACATGGTAAATGTCAAACTAATTAACTGAGAGTTAAAACTAGAAGATAAGGTTAATATAGTGACCCAAACCTGTCTAAAACCTATTGGTTGAGTTTTTTTAGACCTATATCCACCTTAAACTTTAAATAATCTACTTTGGATCCATTATAAACCGAATATGAATTTATTATAAAATAATATTTCTAGCTTTTCCTAATGTGCCCCTCACCCCTCTTATAAAATGGCACTCCCACTTCTCTCTAATTCACACCTTCAAAGCCTTTTGGATCTCCAAAAATATGCAAAAATATCCTCCTCAATTCCCTCAATTAATCCTTGAGGCATTCCTTTAGTCAGAAATCCAACTTAAGGAGCCATTTTGATCAAATCAAAAGGAAGAACCCAAAGAAGAGGTAATGATTTCATCACCCTCTTTCAAGTTCCTTTCTTATTCCACTTATTTTTTCTTTGTTATTTACATTCTAAAATAATAACCCCAGTATCTTATATATACTGTTATGTTATTATAAATATGGTACAACCATATTCAGTATTCTATCCATCCTTTTAATGACATGTCACTATACGTGCGTACGTACGGCTTACCGTCTCCACGTCGTGGTGTAATTGTTATTCAAAACATTATTATTTGGATGAGTATGATAATGATGTTTAATTGATGTAAATAATAAATATAACATGATAATGATTCTGTATATATGATATACAATCCAATTATATATTATTTTAATATCAAAAGAATGATATTGTCGCTCGTGCGTACGTACGGACTACCGTCTCCACGAACACGATGAGATTCATTCCCCATCGTATCCATTCTAGAATAATTTTCATTTTATGGTTAAAAATAATGTTTAAAGACTTAATATAATTCTGGATATGAATAATATACAACCTATCAATAACAAATACGACTTACGTAACAAATCATATAAAGGAAAATGAATCAGTTAACACCCAAAACAACGATAATACAAAGATATTATTAACAAAGCAATATTAAAAGATCATATATGATATCATATTAATGTATATGATTATTTTATAATTTAATAACAATTATTTCACCATTATAAAGGATGTTAACCTACCCTCAACCAAGGAAAAGTACAAGGTAAGGGTTTATTTCACAATCTCTTCATTATCCGAGGTTGTTTATACATAATTATCTACTCGGACCACTTTATAATCCACATCCATGTTTCTTAAAAATGTATTTCAAATCATTCTTACTATTTTATAGACTATGGGTTAAAGTCATTTATACCCTTGTTGACTTTTTATAAGATGATTATAAAGGAATCTTTCCGTCATTTTCCAAACAAGGTCCTTTTTAACCTTTTCGACAAAATTAAGGTAAGAATGTATTTTTTAACTTATACGGCGGGTGCGGCTATTTTCTGCCATTATAAAATCATCGAAGCTTACCTTACAAGATTATAAGAATATTTTCAAAGTAAATATTTTCTTTTATAATTATGCGACTTTTAAATTATTTAAAAAAAGAGATATTTCTCTCAAATAGTTTTGATTTCATCTATGTCAACATCCTTTGATGGATTTTAAGCTTACTTGAAGTTGATTTATTATGATACAAAACTTCCATATTGTATTGAAGGTTTTGTGATATGTTTGACTGTGGATGTGTTATTTTTATATCATTCATGGTTTATAGAGAAATTATTGACATTTCGTATGCTAGTTTTAATACAAATGTTTATGTTATGTTTAAACCTATTCATATAAGGAATGAATTGGACTTAATAAGTGATGGGTGGAGCCCTCTATAGCTCCTCGATGCATCGGTAGGTCTTATGAGACAAACTAGTGTCTTGGAACAAGGCCTTGAAAAAATCTTATTTGTAGTCTTGGCACCAGGCCTTGACTATGTGGTTATGATAGTTTGACATTATGCATTCCATCATTATGAAAGTGGTTATTGATATTTCATGTGATTATTAGACTAGTAAAATATCCATGTTAATAAGTAAATGGAATTATTTAATTTTATTTCTACCATATTATGCTGAAGTTCAAGTTTAAAAGGCTTTTGTTTTAGTTATACATTTCCTTAAATGTTTATGCTTATTTATGAAAGTTTCCGCTATATTGTTATCCTTACTGGGCATCTGATCTCACCACTTTCTATGTTTTATTTTTCTTAGGATGTGAAGAAGTATTTTATGAATGACATGTAGGGATATTATGAGGGGATATGAGTGTGGTCTATGGAGAGAAGATGTTGTTTTAGTTTTCATTTTATGATGTAATGTAAGACTTATGAATGTATCTAGTGATTCCAAGGCTACTAAACTAATCGTTCTTTTGAGACTTGATCTTTTGTGATCATGCCAATGTTATGTAATAATGCACTGACTCTGGGTAACTGGGGTAAGGATGTTACAGTTAGTATTAGAGGAATTTTAGTACAAACCTTGGAAGCTATATTTAGATAAACTCTGATTAGAGCACATAGACCTAAGATGGACTTTGAGGATTAGTATAGAAGAACTTACTAGAATTTTGGTATTGTAGAGATTTTGTGAGTTTTATGAGCAATACATACCTGTTTGGATAAGAGCAGGTAAGGGTGGCTCTGGTACAGATGTACCTAGGTGTAAAACACGAAAACACCGCTTTGATCTAGACTCGAACGGGAACTGGTGCACGACAACGGGCCTTGCTGCACTATTGGTTACGACACTCCTAGGGGATATGCTTAGGATAATTCTCATTTTCTTTACAAAAAATTATGAAGGTTTTATGAGTATATTCTTCCTCAAAGAAAATATTTTTATGATTATGGATTATATCCATAAACAGTTCAATTCATTTTAAGTGTTTTACAAGTTTGGATTTATGTATTGCGATTCATAGACTAATCTAGTGTATGCCATTGTTTAGAAATGGTGCCTAGTGGAAGAAATGGAAACCGTATCAATGCATGAACTCCATGAAGGGATTCCCTCCTTCTCAAGATAATTATAATGGAGCTGGTGATGCAACTGGTGCTGATCAGCTAATCACCATACCGGGACAACTCACTCAGGTTATGAATAATAACCTTACCCATATGGAGCACCCAAATCCATAGTGTCGAGGATCAATGTTAGATCACTTCATGAGGCAATAACCACCAACATTTAATGGGAGTACAAATCCATTAGTATATGAGCAATGGATAAATTCCTTATTCCATGCCTTGGGGAGTAGTGAAAGGGAAAAAGTTATCATGTCTGTTTACCGCCTCACTAGAGATGCTGACCAATGGTGGTCATTGATTCAAAACACAAAGGAGGATGATGAAGTATAAAATATGTAATGGAGGGAGTTAAAAGAGCTTTTCTTAGAAAAATACTTTCCTCGTGACCATTGAGCAGATATGGAAAGGCAATTTCTTAGTCTGAGACAAAAGGAGGATGAGAATGTCGCAAAGTATGAGGCTAACATTACAAGGTTAGAAAGGCATGCAGTAGATTATATACATAACCCTAGGAGTAAGATTGATCGTTTCTTTGATGAGTTAAAACCGTTTCTTCGTCGAGAATTAGTCTCACAATCCTTCTCATCGTATAGAGATATTGTCTCATGTGCTATCAAGACAAAAAAAGAATTCTCTAAGTATTATGACTATCTTCTGATCACTCTGGAAATAGAAATAAGGGGAAGAAGGGAAAAGTTGAATATCCATCCTGCATTAAATGTGGGAAGAAGCACCCCGGTACTTGCTTGAAGGGAATGAGAGTCTGTTACAAGTGTGGTGAAAAAGGCCACCAAGCTCATGATTGCAAGGGGGAGAAAGAAGCTACCGATGTTCAGTGATACAATTTCAGGGAGATGGGACATTATGAAAATGAATTTCATAAGAGTCAGGGGAACATACATTAGAAAAGGCCAAGGGATCAAGGCCAAGCTTATGCTATCACTACTGCTGAGGTAGAAGCTCCTAAAGACGTGGTGGCAGGTAATTTAATGGTTTCCTCAAGTTTAACAAATGCTTTATTTGATTATGGATCATCACATTGTTTCATATCTTCCCATTTTTCTAAGAAAATTAGAAATTTCCAATTTTATTTAACAAGGGAGTTGTCAGTCAAAACTCATAAGGGAAGTATCATTGCAACAAATTTTTGTGAATCAGTTACCATTAGGGAATATAAATGTTCTTTATCTAGTGATATCATCATCATACTTATGATTGAATTTGATATAATCCTCATTATGGATTATCTTTCAGACCATGATGCGAAGATTTATTGTAATAAGGAGGAGGTTACGATTTTTGATGATGATGATAAAGAACACCTTATCTTTAGAGCAGAATCGTCACCACCTGATTCTTATCTAGATCCACCCCCATTAGCTCAACTAAATTCAATTATCAGAGAGGAAGAGAATGAAATAACTATGGGTGAGTAAAGGAATGTTCAAATAGAGTATTTTCCTATTGTGAAAGAATATGTAGATCTGTTTCTGGAAGATTTACCTGGACATCCTACAGAATGAGAAATTGAGTTTTCCATTGATTTAATTTCTGGTTCAAGGCCCATATCAAAGACCCCTTATAGAATGGACACTGTGGAATTATTTAAACTAAAGAAAAAACTTGAGGAATTGAGTAATAAGGGATTTATTCACAATAGTTTTTCTCTATGGGGATCCCATGTCCTTTTTGTTAAGAAGAAAGATGGATCTATGAGGTTATGTATCGACTATAGGGAAATCAATGCTATAACAATAAAGAACAAGTATCCCCTACCTCGTATTGATGATTTATTTGACCAACTGCATGGATATAAATACTTTTCAAAGATTGAAATTCGATCTGGATTCCATCAGTTGTGTGTGAAGAAGGAAGACATTCTGAAGACAACATTTTGAACCAGGTACGAGTATTACTAGTTTACAGTAATTCCTTTTGGACTGACTAATGCACCCTCTATTTTCATGGATCTAATGAACAAAGTTTTCAAGGAATATCTTGATGATTTTGTGGTGTTATTTATTGATGATATCTTGGTATATTCAAAAATATAATAAGATCATGAAAATCACTTGCACATTATCCTGAAGACTCTTAGAAGACATGAATTATATGGGAATTTTAGAAAGTTTGAATTCTGGATTCAGGAGATTTCTTTTCTTGGCCATATTGTCTCTAAGGATAGAATTTCTATTGATACTTCTAAGACCAAGGCAATCCAAGAATGGGCAGCACTGACGAGTATAACTAAGGTACCCAATTTTATTGGTTTAGCAGGTTATTATCGGCGTTTTGTCCAGAATTCTTCCCGATTGGCTAACCCATTAACGAAGCTCACACGTAAAGGGGTTAAATTTATTTGGACAAAAGAGTGTGAAGAATATTTTGAAGAACTGAAGAGAATATTATTCAATTCTTCTATAATAACTCTACCATTGATGAATTATGGGTTTTTTATTTATAGTGATGCTTTAAAGAAAGGACTTGGTTGTGTCCTTATGCAGAATGATATGGTTATTGCCTATGCATCGCGGAAGCTGAAAATTCATGAGAAAAACTATCCTACTCATGATCTTGAGTTAGATACTGTAATATTTACTTTGAAGATATGGAGACATTATCTCTATGGTGAAACATGTGAGATATATACCGATTAAAAGAGTTTGAAGTATATTTTCTCACAAAAAGAACTCAACATGAGGAAAAGGCGATGGCTTGAACTACTCAAGGATTATGATTGCACAATAAAATACCACTAGGGGAAGTAAAATATGGTGAAATATGCTTTGAGTAGAAATGATCATGGAGTTTTGAACAAAATGAGAGTTTAAAGGGATCCAATTTTCATGGATCTAGTAAAGTTGGATACAGGAATAACCAAGGAAGGTGAAACATCGATACTTTTTCAAATGGTTTCCAAACCATCTTTACTAGAAAGGTTTAAGAGTTCTCAGACAGATGATGAATAATTTAAAAATAATATTAAAGCTGTGAATGATGGGAGATTGAGTGACTTTGTGTTTGAAGAAGGAATTTTTAAATTTGGGAAGAGAATTTGTGTTCCCAATATACCTGATCTAAAAATGGAATTGTTGGATGATGCTCATAGTTCCAATTTCTCTATACACTCTGGGAGCACCACAATGTATAGAGATTTCAAGGTACATTTTTGGTGGGAAAAAATGAAGAGAGAGATTACTAATTTTTTGTCAAGATGTATGGTTTTTCAACAAATGAAAGCTGGAAGGCAAGAGCCTGGAGGAGTCATGCATTCTATTCCCATACCTGAGTGGAGATGAGATAATATTACGATGGGATTTGTCATGGGAATACCAAAGACTCCTAGAAGGAATGATGCAATATGGGTCATTGTTGATCGTCTTACCAAGTACGCACATTTTCTTTCTATAAGGGAGGATTTACCACGTGAACGTCTAGAAATACTATATATTAATGAAGTTTTGAGACTTCATGCAGTACCCATATCAATTGTTTCTGATCATGATCCATGTTTTACATTAAGATTATGGAAAATTCTTCAGAAAGCCCTAGATACTGAACTTAATTTGAGCACTTCCTACCACCCCCAAACTGATGGACAATCAGAACAGACTATTCAAACCTTAGAAGACTTGTTGAGATCTTTCTCACTTGAATTTCAGGGTATGTGGGATCAATATTTACCTATGGTGGAATTTTCCTATAACAATAGCTTCCATTCAAGTATTCAGATGGCACCATATGAAGCATTATATAGAAAGAGATGTCGCACACGAACCTTTTGGGATGATGTTGGTGAAAGAAAACATCTAGGCCCAGAACTTGTTGAGGAAATAATGGAAAAGGTGAAGGTAATCCAAACCCACATCAAAGCATCTCAAAGTAGGAAGAAGAGCTATGTTGATAACCGAAGGAAGGATTTGGAATTTCAGGTAGGAGATCATGTTTTCTTGAAGGTATCTTCAAGGAATGGTGTTATATGTTTTGGTAAGAAAGGTAAATTTAGTCCCAGGTACATAGGACCTTTCGAAATTCTAGAATGAATTGGGGCTGTACCTTACCATTTTGCAATGCAGCCAAGTATCTCCAAAGTTCACGATGTGTTCTGTGTATCATAGTTGAGAAAATACATGCCTGACCCAACGCATGTACTCACTTATGAGAAAGTATAACTGGAACCCGATTTGTCTTATTCAGAAGAGCCTGTCAGGATTCTTGATACCAGAGAAAAAGTGCTGAGAAACCGGACGATTCGTCTGGTAAAAGTTCTATGGAGAAACCATAAGATGGAAGAGGCAACGTGGGAACCTGAGGAACTTATGATGAGGAACCACCTGAGTCTTTTCACGCGGAAGTATTCTAGAAATTTTGAGGACGAAATTATTTGAAGGAGGGGAGAATGTAAAACCCCAAGCTTCTACGGTACACTTATCTTTGAATAATACAGTAGCATGTGTTGTATGCAACTTCGAGTTCTAACACACCACAACCAATCAAACTAGCTATTATGAATAGTAACACCCACATTTTGAAATTTTATAAATTTTATCTTTAAAAAATGGATTTAATTTTTGGATTCAGAATATCAAAATTAGCTCAGGGTGAATTTTTGGTACTTTTCTGATAACTTTCATATTTTGATGAATAGTGAAAATTACTAAATTTTAATTAAAAGAAACTTTTTTAATCAAAATAATTAATAGCGATAAATTATGAATTTGAGTGATTTTAAAGTCTAATTAGATTATATTTTTACCATTTGATCCAATTTTGGTCATTGTACATAATTTCACATTTAAATTGGACATAAGAAAGTGCCAATCTTTTGATAGTTATTATTTCTTAAAAACAGGCTTTTTTGTTTTGACAACGGGAATTAATTTTAAATTAATTTCTGCCACTTATGTATTTTGAATTTAGAAAAATGGATTCCATATTTAGAATCATGAGGTCCAAATTGTGTAAATAGGTAACTTTTATTTTTAGACATTTTTAATAATTACTTCGGTAAATATTTTATTTACCATGGTTAAAGGGTAAATCCAGTAAATAAGGGTAAAAGAATAATATTATAATAATATTAAATTACCCTAAAACGTGTCCTAACCCTATTGGTTGATACATGTACGACCATGGTCATCTTTGGGTCAATTTTGGGACCCCATGGAGCCACTTGTAAGTGATAATGACACTTTATATTAATTAAGTTAAAGTAAATACAAAAATGACATAAGGATATATCTTTTAGAAAAACAATTTTTACATAGGGTTATATATGTTATATTTTTGACTATAAATATTCATTATAAATATAAAAATATTTCCTACATAATTTTTATTTATTTATAATTTTTAGACATTGAATAATTAAATTTATTTATGACACAATAATGATGCAGTATTTTCCTTATTAATGAAAGAATCAAATAATTGGTATTATAAATGTTAAAATAAATATAATTTTAAAGTTTTGATGACATCCAAGAATTTTATTGGTTAATATTACATTTTAGGATTATTTAAATGAATTTTTTTTAATTAAAAAAGATGTCAAGACTTTAAAAAAAATCAATTATTAAATAGTGTCAAAATTGACATAAATGAGTTTTTAAAACAAATATTTCATTATTAATTGATATTATATTACTAAAAATATAAGGTTTGGAAAAAGGACTTATATAATGATAGGTGTATTATTAATGGACCACTTGGGGGTCTCTTGAAAGTATATAGTAAGTTTATTAACTATATAATATAAAAATACAAAGAGACATGGTAAATGTCAAACTAATTAACTAAGAGTTAAAACTAAAAGATAATGTTAATATAGTTACCCAAACCTGTCTAAAACCAATTGGTTGAGTTGTTTTGGACCTATACCCACTTTAAACTTTAAATAATAAACTTTTGAGACATTATAAACTGAATATGAATTTATTATAAAATAATTTTTCTAGCTTTTCCTAAGGTGCCTCTCACCCCTCTTATAAAAGGGAACTCCCCCTTCTCTCTAATTAACACCATAAAGCCTTTTGTATTGGATAAAATCTGCCCAAATATCCTCCTAACATCCCTTAATTTATCCTAGAGGCCTTACTTTAGTCATAAAGCTAACTTAATGAGACCTTTTGATCAAATCAAAAGGAAGAACCCGAAGGAGAGGTAAGGATTTCACCACCCTCTTTCAAGTTCCTTTCTTATTCCACTTCTTCTTTCTTTGTTATTTACATTTTAAAATAACAAATCCAGTATCTTCTATATACTGTGATTTTATTATAAATATGGTGAAACCATATTTATTATTCTATCCATCCTTTGAATTACATGTCACCATACGTGCGTACGTACGACTTACCGTCTCCACGCCGTGGTGTAATTGTTATTCAAAACATTATTATTTGTATGAGTATGATAATGATGTGTAATTGATGTAAATAATAAATATAACATGATAATGATTCTGTATATATGATATACCATCAAATTATATATTATTTTAATATCAAAACAGTGATATTGTCGATCGTACGTACATACAGACTACCGTCTCCACGAACACGATGAGATTCATTCCCCATCATATCCATTCTAGAATAATTTTCATTTGATGGTTAAAAATAATTTTTAAATACTTAATATAATTCTGGATATTAATAAGATAAAACCTAACCATAAAAAACACGGCTTTTGTAACAAAGCATATAAAGGAAAATGAATCAGTTAACACCTGAAACAACGATAATACAAATATATTATTAACAAAACAATGTTAAAAGATCATATATGATATCATATTAATGTATATTATTATTTTATAATTTAATAAAAATTATTTAACCATTATACTAGAGGTTTACCTACCCTCAACCAAGGAAAATTACATGGTAATGGTTTATTTCTCAATCTCTTCATTATCTGAGGTTGCTTATACGTAATTATCTACTAGGACCTCTTTATCATCCACATCCATGTTTATTAAAAATGAATTTCAAATAATTATTAATATTTTATAGACTATGGGTTAAAGTCATTTATACCCCTTTTGACTTTTTATAAGATGTTTATAAAGGAATCTTTCTATCATTTTCCAAACAAGGTCCGTTTTAACATTTTCGACAAAATTAAGGTAAGAATGTCTTTTTTTAACTTATATGGTGGGTGCAGCTATTTTCCACCATTATAAAATCATCGAAGCTTCCCTTACAAGCATATAAGAATATTTTCAAAGTAATTTTTTTTCATTTATAATTATGTGACTTTTAAATTATTTAAAAAAAGCGATATTTCTCTCAAATAGTTTTGATTTTGTCTATGTCAACATCCTTTGATAGATTTTAAGCTTATTTGACATTGATTTATTATGATACAAATCTTCCATATTGTATTTAAGGTTCTGTGATATGTTTTACTGTGGATGTGTTATTTTTATAGCATTCATGGTTTATGGAGAAAGTATTGACATTTCGTATACTAGTTTTAATACGAATGTTTATGTTATGTTTAAACCTATTCATATGAGGAATGCATTGGACTTAATAAGTGATGGGTGAATCCCGCTATAGATTCTCGATGAATCGGTAGGTCTCATGAGACAAACTAGTGTCTTGACACAAGGCCTTGACAAAATCTTATTTGTAGTCATGGCACAAGGCCTTGACTATGTGGTTATGATAGTCTGGCATTATGCATTCCATCATTATGAAAGTGGTTATTGATTTTTCATGTAATTATTCGACTAGTATAATATCAATGTGAATAAGTAAATGGAATTATTTCATTTTATTTCTTCCATATTATGCTGAAGTCCAAGTTTGAAAGGATTTTGTTTTAGTTATATATTTCCTTAAATGTTTATGCTTATTTATGAAGGTTTCCGCTATATTGTTATCCTTACTGGGTATCTGAGCTCATCCCTTTATATGTTTTATTTTTCCTAGGATGTGAAGAAGTATTTTATGAATGACATGAAGGGATAGTATGAGGGGATATGAGTGTGGTCTATGGAGACAAGATGTTGTTTTAGTTTTCATTTTATGATGTAATGTAAGACTTTTGAAAGTATCTAGTGATTCGAAGGGTACTAAACTAATCGGTCATTTGAGACTTGATCTTTTGTGATCATGATAATGTTATGTAATAATGCACTGAATCTGGGTAACTGGGTCGGGGTGTTACAGTTGATATCATAGAAAGTTTAGTACAAAACTTGGAAGCTAGATTTAGATAAAATCTGATTAGAGTACATAGACCTAAGATGGACTTTGAGCATTAGTATAGAAGAACTTCCTAGAATTTTGGTATTGTAGAGATTTTGTGAGTTTTCCAAGAAATACATCCCTGTCTGGATACGAGCAGGTAGAGGCGGCTCTGGCACATATGTACCTAGGGGTAAAACCCAAAAACACCACTTTGAGCTAGACTCGAACGAGAACTAGTGCACGACAACGGGCCTTGCTGCACTCTTGGTTAAGAAACTCCCGGGGGATATGCTTAGGATAATTCTCATTTTCTTTAAAAACCATTATGAAGGGTTTATGAGTATATACTTACTCAAAGAAAACATTTTTATTATTATGGATTGTATCCATAAACTGTTCAATTCATGTTAAGTGTTTTACAAGTTTGGATTTATGTATTGCGATTCATAAACTAATCTAGTGTATGCCATTGTTTAGAAATGGCGCCTAGTGGAAGAAATGGAAATTGTATCAATGCATGAACTCCATGTAGGGATTCCCTTCTGCTCAAGATAATTATAGTGGAACTGGTGATGCAACTGGTGCTGATCATCTAATCACCATACTGGGACAACTCACTCAGGTTATGAATAATAACCTTACACATATGAAGCCCCCAGATCCACAACGTGGTGGATCAATGTTAGATTTCTTCATGAGGAAACAACCACCAACATTCAATGGGATTACAAATCCATTAGTAACTGAGCAATGGATAAATTACTTAGAGAAAATATTCCATGCCTTGGGGAGTAGTGAAAGGGAAAAAGTTATCATGGCAGTTTACCGCCTCACTAGAGATGCTGACCAATGGTGGTCATTGATTCAAAACACAAAAGAGGATGATAAAGTATCAAATATGGAATAGAGGGAGTTCAAAGAGATTTTATTAGAAAAATACTTTCCTCGTGACTATCGAGAAGATATGGAAAGACAATTTCTGAGTCCGAGACAAAAGGAGGATGAGAATTTCGCAAAGTATGAGGCTAACTTTACAAGGTTAGCAAGACATGCAACATATTATATACGTAACCCAAGGAGTAAGATTGATCGTTTCTTTTATGGGTTAAAACCATTTCTCCATTGAGAATTAGTATCAAAATCCTTCTCGTCGTACGAAGATATTGTCTCATGTGCTATCAAGAGAGAAAAAGAATTCTCTATGTCTTATGACTTTAAAGCAAACCAAGAGAAGAAGTGATCTGCTAATCACTCTGGAAATGGAAATAAGGGGAAGAAGGGAAAAGTTGAATATACATCCTGTAGTAAATGTGGGAAGAAACACCCCAGTACTTACTTGAAGGGAATGAGAGTCTGTTACAGGTGTGGTGAAAAAGACCACTAAGCTCATGATTGCAAGGGGAAGAAAGAAGCTACCAATGTTTAATGATACAATTTTAGGGAGATGGGACATTATGAAAATGAATGTCCTAAGAGTCAGGGGAACTTACCTCAAAAAAGGCCAAGGGATCAAGGCCAAGCTTATGCTATCACTACTGCTGAGGTATAAGCTCCGAAATATGTGGTGGTAGGTAATTTAATGGTTTATTAAAGTTTAGAAAATGCTTTATTTGATTCTGGATCATTGCATTGTTTCATATCTTCCCAATTTTCTAAGAAAATTAAATATTTCCAATTTTATTTAACAAGGGAGTTGTCAGTCAAAATTCCTAAGTGAAGTACATTGCAACAAAGTTTTGTGAATCAGTTACTATCAGTTACCATTACAATTTTTGATGATGATGATAAAGAACACCTTATCTTTAGAGCAGAATTGTCACCACCTGATTCTTATCTATATCCACCCCCAGTAACTCAACTAAATTCAATTATCGGGGTGGAAGAGAATGAAATAATTGTGGGTGAGGAAAGAAATGTTCAAATAGAGGATGTACCTATTGTGAAATAATATGTAGATGTGTTTTCGGAATATTTACCTGGACATACTCCAGAATGAGAAATTGAGTTTTCCATTGATTTAATTCCTGGTTCAAGGCCTATATCGAAGACCCCTTATAGAATGGACACTGTAGAATTAGTTGAACTAAAGAAACAACTAGAGGAATTGAGTAATAAGGGATTTATTCTCCCTAGTTTTTCTCTATGGGGAGCCCATGTCCTTTTTGTTAAGAAGAAAGATGGATCTATGAGGTTATGTATTGACTACAGGGAAATCAACGCTATAACAATAAAGAACAAGTATCCCCTACCTCGTATTGATGATTTATTTGACCAATTTCATGGAGCTATATATTTTTCAAAGATTTACCTTCGATCTAGACACCATCAGTTGTGTGTGAAGAAGGAATACATTCCAAAGACAACATTTCGAACCAAGTACGAGTATTATGAGTTTAGAGTAATGCCTTTTAGGATGACTAATGCACCCTCTATTTTCATGGAACTAATGAACAGAGTTTTCAAGAAATATCTCAATGATTTTGTGGTGCTATTTATTGATGATATATTGGTATATTCCAAAATCTATGAAGATCATGAAAATCACTTGCACATTATCCTGAAGACTCTTAAAAGACATGAATTATATGGGAAGTTTAACAAGTGTGAATTCTAGCTTCAGGAGATTTATTTTCTTGGCCATATTGTCTCTAAGGATGGAATTTCTGTTGATCCTTCTAAGACCAAGTCAATCCAAGAATGGCCAGCACTGACGAGTATAACTGAGGTACACAGTTTTATTGGTTTAGCAGGTTATTATTAGAATTTCATCCAGAATTTTGCCCGATTGGCTAACCCATTAATGAAGCTCACATGTAAAGGGGTTAAATTTATTTGGAAAAAAGAGTGTGAAGAATGTTTTGAAGAACTGAAGAGAAGATTAGTCAATGCTCCTATATTAACTCTACCATCGGAGAATGATGGGTTCTGTAATTTATAGTGATGCTTCAAAGAAAGGACTTGGTTGTGTCCTTATGCAGAATGATTGGGTTATTGCCTATGCATCACAACAACTAAAAATTAATAAGAAAAAATATCGTAATCATGATTTTGAGTTAGCTGTTGTAATATTTTCTTTGAAGATATAGAGAAATTATCTCTATGGTGAAAAATGTGAGATATATACCGATCACAAGAGTTTGAAGTATACTTTCTCATAGAAAGAACTCAACATGAGGAAAAGGAGATGGCTTGAACTACTCAAGGATTATGATTACACGATAAACTACCACCCGAGGAAGGCAAATAAGGTGGTAGATGCTTTGAGCAGAAAGGATCATGGAGTTTTGAACAAAATGAGATTTGAAATGGATCCAATTTTCCTGGATCTAGTAAAGTTGGATATTGGAATAACCATGGAAGGTGAAACATTGATAATTTTTCAAATGGTTTCCAAACCATATTTACTAGAAAGGATTAAGAGTTCTCAGAATGATGATGAAGAATTTAAAAAGAAGATTAAAGCTGTGAATGATGGGAGATTGAGTGACTTTGTGTATGAAGAAGGAATTTTGAAATTTGGGAAGAGACTTTGTGTTCCCAATATACCTGATCTAAAAAGGGAATTGTTGTATGATTCTCATAGTTCTAATTTCTCTATAAACCCTAGGAGCCCCAAAATGTATAAATATTTGAAGGAACATTTTTGGTTGGACAACATGAAGAGAGAGATTGCTAATTTTGTGTCAAGATGCATGGTTTGTCAACAAGTGAAAGATGGAAGGCAATAGCCTGGAGGATTCATGAAACCTCTTACCATACCTGAATGTAAATGAGATAATATTACGATGGAATTTGTCATGGGACTACCAACGAATCCTAGAAGAAACGATGCAATATGGGTCATTGTTGATCGTCTTACTAAGTCAGCACATTTTCTTGATATAAGGGAGGATTTAACACTTGAACGTCTAGAAAGACTATATATTAATGAAGTTGTGAGACTTCATAGAGTACCCATATCGATTGTTTCTTATTGTGATCCGCATTTCACATCAAGATTCTGGAAAAGTATTCAGAAAGACCTGTATACTGAACTTCATTTGAGCACTTCCTACCACCCCCAAACTGATGGACAATCAGAACAGACTATTCAAACCTTAGAAGACATGTTGAGATCTTGCTCACTTGACTTTTAGGGTACGTGGGATCAATATTTACCTATGGTGGAATTTTTCTATAACAATAACTTCCATTCAAGTATTCGGATGGCACCATATGAAGCGTTATACAGAAAGAGATGTCGCAGACCAACCTGTTGGAATGATGTTGGTGAAAGAAAACTTGTAGGCCCAAAACTTGTTGAGGAAACAATGGAAAAGGTGAAGGTAATCCCAACCCACATCAAAGCAGCTCAAAGTAGGTAGAAGAACTATGCTGATAACTGAAGGAAGGATTTGGAATTTCAGGTAGGAGATCATGTTTTCTTGAAGGTATCTCCATAGAAGGGTGTTATAAGTTTTGGTAAGAAAGGTAAATTGAGTCCCAAGTACATAGGACCTTTCGAAATTCTAGAATGAATTGGGGCTGTAGCTTACCGTTTGGCAATGTGGCCAAGTCTCTCCAAAGCTCACGATGTGTTCCACGTATCACTGTTGAGAAAATACATGCCTGACCCAACACATGTACTCACTTATGAGAAAGTAGAAATGGAACCTGATCTGTCTTATTGTGAAGAGCCCGTCAGGATTCTTGATTCCAAAGAACAAGTGCTGAGAAACTGGACGAATCGTCTGGTAAAAGTTCTATGGAGAAACCATAAGATGGAAGAGGCAACGTGGGAACCTGATGAACTTATGATGAAGAACTACCCGAGTCTTTTCACATGGTAGAATTCTAGAAATTTCGCGGACGAAATTATTTGGAGGGGAGAATGTAACACCCCAAGCTTCCACGGTACGCTTCTCTTTGAATAATACGGTAGTGTGTGTTGTACGCAACTTCAAGTTCTAACACACCACAACCAATCAAACTAGCCGTTATGAATAGTAATACCCACTTTTTGAAATTTTATAAATTTTATCTTTCAAAAATGGAATTCATTTTTGGATTCAGAATATTGAAATTAGCTTAGGGTGAATTTTTGGTACTTTTATGATAACTTTTATATTTTTATGAATAGTGAAAATTACTAAATTTTAATTAAAAACAATTTTTTTAATCAAAATAATTAATAGTGATAAATTATGAATTTGAGTGATTTTAAAGTGTAATTAGATTATATTTTTACCTTTTAATGCAATGTTAGTCATTATACATAATTTCACATTTAAACTGGACATAAGCAAGTGCCAATATTTTGATAGTTATTATTTCTTAAAAACACGTTTTTTTTGTTTTGACAACGAGAATTAATTTAAAATTAATTTCTGCCACTTCTGTGTTTTAAATTTAGAAAAATGGATTCCATATTTAGAATCAGGAGGTCCAAATTGTGTAAATAGTTAACTTTTATTTTTAGACATTTTGAATAATTACTTGGGTAAATATTTTATTTACCATGGTTAAAGGGTAAATCCGGTAAATAAGGGTAAAAGAATAATATTATAATAATATTAAATTACCCTAAAACGTGTCCTAACCTTATTTGTTGATACATTTATGACCATGGGCATCTTTGGGTCGATTTTGAGACCCCATAGAGCCACTTGTAAGTGATAATGACACTTTATATTAATTAAGTTAAAGTAAATACAAAAATTACATAAGCATATATCTTTTAGAAAAACAATTTTTACATAGGGTTATATATGTTATATTTTGGACTATAAATATTAATTATAAATATAAAAATATTTCCTATATAATAGTATTTTATTTATAATTTTTAGAGATTGAATAATTAAATTTATTTATGACACAATAATGATGTAGTATTTTCCTTATTAATGAAAGAATCAAATAATTGGTATTATAAATGTTAAAATAAATATAATTTGAAAGTTTTGATGACATAAAAGAATTTAATTAGTTAATATGACATGTTAGGATTAATTAAGTGAATTTTTTTATAATTAATAAAGTTTTTAAGACTAACAAAAATCAATTATTAAATAGTGTCAAAATTGACATAAATGATTTTTTAAAACAAATATTATATTATTAATTGATATTATATTCCTAAAAATATAAGGTTCTGAGAAAGGACTTATATAATTATTTGTGTATTATTAATGGACCACTTGGGGGTCTCTCAGAAGTATATAGTAAGTTTATTAACTATATAATATAAAAATACAAAGGGACATGGTAAATGTCAAACTAATTAACTAAGAGTTAAAATTAAAAGATAAGGTTAATATAGTGACCCAAACCTATCTAAAACCCATTTGTTGAGTGTTTTTAGACCTATACCCACCTTAAAATTTAAACAAAACACTTTGGATCCATTAGAAACCGAATATGAATTTATTATAAAATAATATTTCTAGCTTTTCCAAAGGTGCCCCTCACCCCTCTTATAAAAGGGAACTCCCCCTTCTCTCTAATTCACACCTTCATATCCTTTTGGATCAGAAAAAATCTGCCCAAATATCCTCCAAAATTCCCTCACTTAATCCTATAGTCCTTCATTTATTCATAAATCCAGCTTAAGGTGCCCTTTTGATCAAATCAAAAGGAAGAACCTGAAGAAGAGGTAGTGATTTCACCACCCTCTTTCAAGTTCATTTCTTCTTCCACTTCTTCTTTCTTTGTTATTTACATTCTAAAATAATAAATCTAGTATCTTATATATACTATGATTTTATTATAAATATGGTACAACCATATTCAGTATTATATCCATCCTTTGAATGACATGTCACCATACGTGCGTACGTACGACTTACCGTCTCCACGTCGTGGTGTAATTGTTATTCAAAACATTATTATTTGGATGAGTATGATAATGATGTGTAATTGATATAAATAATAAATATAACATGATAATTATTCAGTATATATGATATAAAATCCAATTATACATTATTTTAATATCAAAAGAATGATATTTTCGCTCGTGCATACGTACGGACTACCGTCTCCAAGAACGCGATGAGATTCATTCCCCATCGTATCCATTCAAGAATATTTTTTATTTAATGGTTGAAAATAATATTAAAAGACTTAATATCATTATGAATATGAATAAGATACAACCTATCCATAAAAAACATGTCTTACGTAACAAATCATATAAAAGAAAACGAATCAGTTAACACCCAAAACAACGATAATACGAAGATATTATTAACAAATCAATATTAAAAGATCATATATGATATCATATTAATGTATATGATTATTTTATAATTTAATAACAATTATTTCACCATTATACAGTAGTTTAACCTACCCTCGACCAAGGAAAATTACAAGGTAAGGGTTTATTTCACAATCTCTTCATTATCCGAGGTTGTTTATACATAATTATCTTCTGGAACCTATTTATCATCCACATCCATGTTTCTTAAAAATGTATTCAAATAATTATTACTATTTTATAGACTATGGTTTAATGTCATTTATACCCTTTTTGACTTTTTATAAGAGGTTTATGAAGGAATCGTTTCGTCGTTTTCCAAACAAGGTCCTTTTTAACCGTTTCGACAAAATTAAGGTAATAATATCTTTTTTTAACTTATATGGTGGGCGCAGATATTTTCTACCGTTATAAAAGCTTCAAAGATTCCCTTACAAGATTATAATAATATTTTCAAATTAAATGTTTTCTTTTATAGTTATTTCATTTTTAAATGATTTAAAAAAAAGAGATATTCCTCTCAAATAGTTTTGATTTGATCTATGTCAACATCCTTTGATGGATTTTAATCCTATTTGAAGTTGATTTATTATGATACAAAACTTCCATATTGTATTGAAGGTTTTGTGAAATGTTTGACTGTGGATGTGTTATTTTTATACCATTCATGGTTTATAGAGAAAGTATTGACATTTCGTATGCTAGTTTTAATACGAATGTTTTTTTATGTTTAAACCTACTCATATGAGGAATGCATTGGACTTAATAAGTGATGGGTGGAGCCTTCTATAGCTCCTCGATGCATCGGTAGGTATCATAAGACAAACTAGTGTCTTGAGATAAGGCTTTGACAAAATCTTATTTGTAGTCTTGGCACAAGGCCATGACTATGTGGTTATGATAGTCTGGCACTATGCATTCCATCATTATGAAAGTGATTATTGATATTGCATATAAGGCCCTGGCCTTAAACATTACTTAATATTGAATTAAATGAATAATTCACATCGAGGATCTTTTCAGGTTTAGAGTTTTAGAGAATTAGATCATAACTATTACATCTCAAAATATTACAAAGTAGACACTTCTACTAAGTTTCCATAGAATAAAAAAAAAACTCTTAAAAAGAGACATGTCTAGTTCCATGTTTTATATAGCATGACTTTCCCTTGATCCCATCCTTGACCCTATTCCACATTAAGTCCTGTGAAAAACATTTCAAAAAAAACTTGGGGTGAGCATGAAAAGCTCAGTAAGGGATACACAAAGAATGAAAACTGTTAGTTTATCAAAACAAAAAGTAAACCATGTATACTTTATCAAAGTAATACTTTTCACCCTTATGAAGTAGTAAAACTCTTCACTGAATAAAATATCATTAATTACCCTTTTGTAACCAAAAGATTACCATAAAACACATAAAATGATCACATAACATATAAAGGTAACTTGGGACATAAAAATACTTAAGTGGAATAACCATACAGTCGACTTCCACACGTATCACTTAATGGAATAGTCATTCGGCCAACTTCCATACATACTTAATGGAATAGCCATACGTCCGACTTCCATACCCAATGCATTGGAGGTTATAACGTAACCACTCATCCTAGTATTCATGGCACCACCCGTCATATGGTTTATCACGTAACCACCCGTCAAATGTCCAAGTACCAATATAAAATCATAAAACATAAAACCCATATAAAGGAATGATAACATTTCCACATTTCAATCACAATATATCATTTAAATATATTGACATAATAGAATCCTTTATCAAAACCATTTTCAATACCAAAATACATAAAAGAGTATATGGTATTTATTTTATTTTAAAAACATTACGGTTTGTTGAGGAAGCCAAAGACCAAATAATACTCGCGGCGGCGGAAAAGGTCATTGTCACCGCGTACGTTAAAAGAAACATTCCTTTTTGTTGTTTAGTAAAACGCTTCGTAGAAAAATATTCCTTTTGTATAAAAGTAAAATTCAAAGGGGTTTATACATCGTATAAAAGATAGTTGTGTATAAAACGAAATATGCCTCAATGAAAGGAGATTGAGACGAAGTCCCTTACCTCGGGTCCGACTTGACTCAATCGTTCTTTAACGTCCTGAATAATAAACTTGAGTTAATTTATACTTGATTAAGAATCTTTTTCAAGTTCATTATTACTTTTATATCACTTATTATCATGTTATAAACATTATGTAATCATTTAAGTTAATAATGTTTGTTTTGTCGATATTTGGTTCTTAAGTCGAAAGTGGACTTCTTACAATTACATGTTGTTCGTGTGGGCAAAGGTTCTTTATATCCAGAATGAAATTCCTGATTTGGATATCATATATATCATATATATACATAATATACATGTATTTATAATATTACATAATCATTTAGAGGTAAGAAATGAAATGCACCGTTCATGGAGACGGTAAGCCGTATGTACGCAAGAACGCTACTTTCATTTCTTTGTCATATTAATGGAATTAAAACTAAATGAGAGGTATGTATATTTTAATTCCAGAATTATATTCATCATTTAGATGTATCATTCATCATATATTTCCATTATATACATGTACTTTTAATAGTACATTACATTTGGGGATAAGAAATGAAATGCACCGTTCATGGAGACGGTAAGTCGTACGTACGCATGAACGCTACTTTCATTTCTATCTCATACTTTAATGGAAAGAAATAATAATTATATAGAGGTATATTATAATTATAGTATAACATCATATATAATAAATTTAAATCCATCCTTTATACATCCCACATATGGCATTAACGAATCAAATCACTTTGAGGGGGCGGTAGTCCGCACTTCCTTAAATGAAGATATCACGTTTACCCATAATGGAAACCATAAAGGTATGCCCAAAATGAAAAATACAGAAGCTTAAGGAAAAAATAAACATATTATATATCATATATAAATATAGTGTCATCTTAATGGCCACCTTTGAAGGTGTTAAAATAATGTTGAACAATCATTGTTTCGGGAGGCAGAAATTCACCATCCACGGAAACAGTATGTTCTTTAACCATTAGATGTAGGTGTGTGTAAGTGTAGCTCGAATCCTTCTTATAAAAAAAATCCTAGTATATTATGTATACTGTAGTTGTTACAAAATAAAAGAATAAAAATATTTTAGGGGGTTGGAGAAGCAAAATAAAACAAAAGGACTCAAAAGAAGACATTACCTTAAAATCGGGTAACTCCCTTTGGTTTGAGCTCAAAGGCTTCCTTGGGAAGTCTTCTGACCAAAGTGAGGCTTCAAGGAGTAAGAGAAGGAAGTGGAGAGACAAAATGGGCAGAGGTTGGCCGAGCCAAAGGCTTTGGGAGTGTGGGTAAGGTGGTAGAGTTGGGGGCCTTTTATAAGAGGAGAGGAGGGGCACTCTTGTAAAGTTTACAAAATGTTACTTTATTTTCAAAAGAGTTTCGGATTTTAAAGGTCCCACATTGATGTATTTCGAGGATAAGGTGACGAGGGTTCTAAATACACTCATCCAATAGGTTTTGTACATGTGTAGGTCTTAGATTTTACATTATCTTTCCATTTTATTTAAATCGTTAAATAATGACGTCATCGCTGCATCATCATGATGTCATAAATAATTTAATTTATTTAATGTCTAAAAATTATAAAAAAATACTATGATGTAGGATATCTTTTTATCTTTCCAATTAATATTTATAGTCAAAAATATGACTTGTATAACCTCATGTAAAAATTGTTTTAGTAAAACATTTCATGTTTGTGTCATTTTTTACTTTAACATTAAATAAAAGTTATTTATGTCATTTTCCAACCAAAGTGGCTCCATGGGGTCCCCAAGTTGACCCATGGATTGTATTGGTCGGCCATGACACATCCAATGAGGGTAGGACATGTTTCTAGGTCATTTCATTTTATTAAAACATTATTCTTACCTTAAACTACACTGATTACCTCTAATTGCGATTAAGAACTTAAGAGTTACTATTCACCAAAAAATTATTTTAATCTCATTGAACCACATTTTACTTCTTAATGACAACCATTCATGTTGGATTTTTGAAATTCAAAACACAGAAGTGGTAAAATTTCATTTAAACGAAAAATCAGTTTTTATAAGTACCACTTAGTGGTTTCACTATTCATCAAAAATTGATGTTTTTCAGAAAAATACAAAAAATTCACCCTAAGCTATATTTGATATTCCGAATTCAAAAATGAAGTCTATTTAAAAAAATCCAAACATATAATTCACATTAATTAATTTAATAATTAATTCCCGCTGTCATGACAAATAGTGTGTTTTTATGAAACAATAAGTATCAAAAGATTGACACTAGTTTAAGTCTGATTTCAAAGTGAAATTAATTCCAACGACCACTATTGGATTTAATGGTAAAAATATTTTCTAATTTCACTTTAAAACCAATTCAAATGATTATCTAATCATCTTAAGAAATTAGATTAAAAATATGCTTTGAAATAAAATATAACATTTTACACTATTCATTAAAAAAATGAACTTTATCGGAAAAAATACCAAAAATTTACACAAAGTAAATTTTGATGTCCCGCTTCTAAAGAAGAGTTATATTTGGTCCAATATAATTTATAAGATTGATCAAAACTATATTTAATGACGGTTCGCCGTCAAAAGGTGATAAGTGAACCCTTAGTGAAAATTAGGGTATAAATGCCTAAAATTGAATTCTTTCTGTATTTTAAGCCTTTATATTTTATTGGGTAAATGTAAACAAATTTAAAAAACATATATAATCATATTTTAGTTATTTCTATCCATTCCCGCCAATACAATGGCTACATGTTAACTACCATTTAAAATAATATTATTATATTACTAGTGTGCAACGTAAGTTTTCAAAGAAACTCATCGTTGCGTATCGAGTACGCAATCGAACATAGAAACCCATTTACAGTAAAATTAATATTTAATTCGTAAATATTAATAAATATGAAAATTCTTTATTCTTCATTTACCCGGGATGTTACATCCTTCCCCCCTTTTGGGAATTGCGTCCTCACAATTTTATTCACTTATCAAAATAAGTGGGGGTATTTATCCCTTATAGAATTTTCAGAGTCCCACGTTGCCTCTTCAACCATATGGTTTTTCCACAAAACCTTTACCTGGTGGATTACCTTATTTCGCAACACTTGCTCTCTTCGATCAAGAATCTGGACTGGTTGTTCTTCATAAGATGGGTTCTCCTCCAGCTGAGATACCTCTGGACTCAAAACATGAGATGGATCTGGCATATACTTTCTCAGCATCGAAACATGAAAAACATTGTGTACCTGAGATAAACTTGGAGGTAAAGCCACTCTGTATGAAACTGATCCAACTCTCTCCAGAATTTCATATGGCCCAATGAACCTTGGACTCAGCTTTCCTTTCTTACCAAATCGCATCACACTTTTCCATGGAGAAACCTTGAGAGAAACATGATCACCTACCTCGAAAGATAGTTCCTTCCTCCGGTTATCTACATAACTCTTCTGCCTTCTCTGAGCTGTTCTCATGTGTTTTTGAATCAACTAAACTTTTTCTGCCATCTCTTCTACCAATTCTGGTCCCATCAGCTTCCTTTCACCCACTTCATCCCAAAATGCTGGAGTTCGACACCGCTTCCCATATAATTCCTCAAATGGTGCCATCTGTATACTGGAATGAAAACTGTTATTATAAGAAAACTCAACCAAAGAAAGATGTTGGTCCCAACTTCCCTGATAATCCATCGAACAAGCTCGTAGAATATCCTCCAAGGTCTGAATTGTTCGTTCTGACTGCCCATCTGATTATAGATGAAAATCTGTACTAAAATTTAATTCAGTACCCAACGACTTCTGAAGGCCTTTCCAAAAGTTAGAAGTAGACCTGGGATCACGGTCAGATACAATGGAGAGAGGAAATCCATGTAACCTGACTATCTCTTTAAGATACAAACGGGAAAGTTGATCTAGGGAAAAAGTATCTTGTATAGCAAGGAAATGAGCAGATTTAGTCAAGTGATCAAAAATAACCCAGATTGCATTATTACCTCGAGGGGTCTTCGGCAATCCCACAACAAAGTCCATGGATATATTTTCCCATTTCCACTCTGGCACTTGTAAAGGATGAAGCATCCCTTTCGGTAACTGCCGCTCTGCCTTAACCTGCTGACAAGTCAAACACTTCACAGTAAAATCAGCAATATCCCTTTTTATTCCATCTCACCATTAATACTCCCGTAGATCTCTGTATATCTTAGTACTGCCAGGATGAACTAAAAACGGGGAACTATGAGCCTCACATAACAACACATTCTTCAAATGTGAATCACAAGGCACACATAATGTCTTCCCAAACCTCAAAACACAATCATTATCAATGTTGAATTCAGGCAGCTTACCCTTCTGAACCAGCTCTACCTTTTTCTGCAACTCACTGTCTTGCTTCTGTGCTTTCTTGATTCTGTCTGATAGGGAAGATGTCACTGATTCATGAAACAAAACAGAAGGACTTCCTACACAAACAACTTCCATTCCAAAGTTCATCAAATAAAAAACCAAAGGATCTCGTTCCAAACGCAACATTGTTAATAAAGCATTACTTTTTCGACTCAAAGAATCATCCACTTTATTTTCTTTTCTGGATGGTAATGAATTGTAAAATCATAATCCTTGATTAATTATAGCCATATATTCTGTCTCATGTTCAATTATTTCTGAGTGAATATATACTTTAAACTTTTGTGATCAGTATATATTTCACACTTTACTCCATACAAATGACGCCTCTAAATTTTTAAAGCAAAAACAACAAAAGCTAATTCCAAATCATGTGTAGGGTAATTTACCTCATGAGTTTTCAACTGACGTGAAGCATAAGCAATTACCTGATCATTCTGCATAAGGACACAACCAAGTCCCTTCAATGAAGCATCACTGTATATAACAAACTCACCATTCCTGGAAGGAAGTGCCAAAACTGGAGCATTCACCAATCTTCTTTTCAACTCCTGAAAATAATCATCACATTATTTTGTCCAGATGAACTTAACACCCTTACGAGTTAACTTAGTCATTGGACTAGATAAACATGAAAAATTTTCAACAAACCTTCGGTAGTAACCTTCCAAACCAAGAAAACTACATATCTCGGTTACATTTGTGGGTCTTGGCCATTCTTCAACAACTTTTTATTTAGCAGGATCAACAGTTATGCCATCTTTTGAAACAATGTGACCCATGAAAGAAATTTTTTGTAACCAAAACTCACACTTTCTGAATTTACCATATATTTTCTTTTCTTTTAAGGTTTGCAAGACAACCCTTAAATCACTTTCATGATCCTATTTACTTTTAGAAAACACCAAAATATCATCAATAAAAATAACCAAAATTTTTCACCTGAGTCAACTGATCCATCACTACAACAAACTGTTTAGTTATAATTCTGACCATCTCGGGATACTGATTTGAAAGGTCATATCCCTCTGTAAGACTTCCCAGAAAATCTGTTCTGTTTCCTCTATGAAAAACCATTCTTAACACAGAAATATTTTAGGTGAAGCAACATGGTAATCTTCAAATGCTATATCATTTCAATTTGACCATAAAAAAATATTTTTGCATAATCATTTAATAAAATTCTAACTCCTAAAGTTTTCTAAACTGACCTCTGATACCAACTATAAGGCCGTGGCCTTAAACATTACTTAATATTGAATTAAATGAATAATTCACATCGAGGATCTTTTCAGGTTTAGAGTTTTAGAGAATTAGATCATAACTATTACATCTCAAAAGATTACAAAGTAGACACTTCTACTAAGTTTCCATAGAATAAAAAAAAACTCTTAAAAAGAGACATGTCTAGTTCCATGTTTTATATATAATGACTTTCCCTTGATCCCATCCTTGACCCTATTCCACATTAAGTCCTGTGAAAAACATTTCAAAAAAAACTTGCGGTGGGAATAAAAAGCTCAGTAAGGGAAACACAAATAATTAAAACTGTTAGTTTATCAAAACAACAATTAAACCATGTATACTTTATCAAAGTAATACTTTTCACCTTTATGAAGTAGTAAAACTCTTCACTGAATAAAAGATCATTACTTACCCTTTTGTAACCAAAAGATTACCATAAAACCCATAAAATGATCACATAACATATAAAGGTAACTTGGGACATAAACATACTTAAGTGGAATAAACATACGGTCGACTTCCACACATATCACTTAATGGAATAGCCATTCGGCCAACTTCCATACATACTTAATGGAATAGCCATATGGCCGACTTCCATACCCAATGAATTGGAGGTTATAATGTAACCACTCATCCTAGTATTCACGACACCACCCGTCATATGGTTTATCACGTAACCACCCGTCAAATGTCCAAGTACCAATATAAAATTATAAAACATAAAACCCATATAAAGGAATGATAACATTTCCACATTTCAATCACAATATATCATTTAAATATATTGACATAACAGAATCCTTTATCAAAACCATTTTCAATACCAAAATACATAAAAGAGTATATGGTATTTATTTTATTTTAAAAACATTACGGTTTGTTGAGGAAGCCAAAGACCAAATAATACTCGCGGCGACAGAAATGGTTGTTGTCACCTCATACGTTAAAAGAAACATTCCTTTTTGTCGTTTAGTAAAACGCTTCGTAGAAAAATATTCCTTTTGTATAAAAGTAAAATTCAAAGGGATTTATAAACCGTATAAAAGATAGTTGTGTATAAAATGAAATATGCCTCAATGAAAGGAGATTGAGAAGAAGTCCCTTACCTCGGGTCCGACTTGACTCGATCGTTCTTTAACGTCCTGAATAATAAACTTGAGTTAATTTATACTGGATTAAGAACCCTTTTCAAGTTAATTATTACTTTTATATCACTTATTATCATGTTATAAACATTATGTAATCATTTAAGTTAATAATGTTTGTTTTGTCGATATTTGGTTCTTAAGTCGAAAGTGGACTTCTTACAATTACATGTTGTTCGTGTGGTCAAAGGTTCTTTATATCCAGAATGAAATTCCTGATTTGGATATCATATATATCATATATATCCAGCATATTAATGTATTTATAATATTACATAATCATTTAGAGGTAAGAAATGAAATGCACCGTTCATGGAGACGGTAAGCCGTACGTACGCATGAACACTACTTTCATTTCTTTGTCATATTAATGGAATTAAAACTAAATGAGAGGTATGTATATTTTAATTCCAGAATTATATTCATCATTTAGATGTATCGTTCATCATATATTTCCATTATATACATGTACTTTTAATATTACATTACATTTGGGGATAATAAATGAAATGCACCGTTCATGGAGACGGTAAGCCATACGTACGCATGAACACTACTTTCATTTCTATCTCATAATTTAATGGAAAGAAATAATAATTATATAGAGGTATATTATAATTCAGTATAATATCATATATAATAACTTTAAATCCATCCTTTATACGTCCCACATATGGCATTAACGAATCAAATCACTTTGAGGGGGCGGTAGTCCGCACTTCCTTAAATGAAGATATTGCGTTTACCCATAATGGAAACCATAAAGGTACGCCCAAAATGAAAAATACAGAAGCTTAAGGAAAAAATAAACATATTATATATCATATATAAATATAGTTTCATCTTAATGGCCACCTTTTAAGGTGTTAAAAGAATGTTGAACAATCATCGTTTCAGGAGGCAGAAATTCGCCATCCACGGAAACAGTATGTTCTTTAACCATTAGACGTAGGTGTGTGTAAGTGTAGCTGGAATACTTATTATAACAACATCCTAGTTTATTTAGGATACTGTATTTGTTACAAAAGAAAAGAATAAAATGAGTTTAGGGGGTTGGAGATGCAAAATAAAACAAAAGGACTCAAAAGAAGACATTACCTTAAAATCGGGTAACTCTCTTTAGTTTGATCTCAAAGGCTTCCTTGGGAAGACTTATACCAAAAGTGAGGATTCAAGGAGTAATATAGGGAAGTGGAGAGACAAAATTGGAAGAGGTTGGCCGAGCCAAAGGCTTTGGGAGTATGGGTAAGGTGGTAGAGGTGGGGGCCTTTTATAAGAGGAGAGGAGGGGCACTCTTGTAAAGTTTACAAAATGTTACTTTATTTTCAAAAGAGTTTAGGATTTTAAAGGTCCCACATTGATGTATTTTAAGGATAAGGTGATTAGGGTTCTAAATACACTCATCCAATAGGTTTTGTACATGTGTAGGTCTTATATTTTACATTATCTTTCCATTTTATTTAAATCGTTAAATAATGAGGTCATCGCTGCATCATCATGATATCATAAATAATTTAATTTATTTAATGTCTAAAAATTATAAAAAAAATACTATAATGTAGGAAATAGTTTTATATTTTCAATTACTATTTATAGTCAAAAATATGACTTGTATAACCCCATGTAAAAATTGTTTTAGTAAAACATTTCATGTTTGTGTCATTTTTTACTTTAACATTAAATAAAAGGTATTTATGTCATTTTCCAACCAAAGTGGCTCCATGGGGTCCCGAAGTTGACCCATGGATTGTCTTGGTCTTCCATGACACATCCAATGAGGGTAGGACATGTGTCTAGGTCATTTCATTTTATTAAAACATTATTCTTACCTTAAACTACACTAATTACCTCTAATTGCGATTAAGAACTTAAGAGTTACTATTCACCAAAAAATTATTTTAATCTCATTGAATCACATTTTAATTCTTAATGAAAACCATTTATGTCGGATTTTTGAAATTCAAAACACAGAAGTGGTAAAATTTCATTTAAACGAAAAATCAGTTTTTATAAGTACCACTTAGTGGTTTCACTATTCATCAAAAATTGAAGTTTTTCAGAAAAATACGAAAAATTCAGCCTAAGATATATTTGATATTACGAATTCAAAAATGAAGTCTATTTTACAAAATTCAAAACATATAAGTCACATTAATTAATTTAATAATTAATTCCCGCTGTCATGACAAATATCGTGTTTTTATGAAACAATAAGTATCAAAAGATTAACACTAGTTTAAGTCTGATTTCAAAGTGAAATTAATTCCAACGACCACTATTGGATTTAATGGTAAAAATATTTTCTAATTTCACTTTAAAACCAATTAAAATGATTATCTAATCATCTTAATAAATTATATTAAAAATATGTTTTTAATTAAAATACAACATTTTACACTCTTCATTAAAAAAATGAACTTTATCGGAAAAAATACCAAAAATTTACACAAAGTAAATTTTGATGTCCCGATTCTAAAGAAGAGTTATATTTGATCCAATAGAATTTATAAGATTAATCAAAACTATATTTAATGACGGTTCACCGTCAAAAGGTGATAAGTGATCCCTTAGTGAAAATTAGGGTATAAATGCCTAAAATTGAATTATTTCCGTATTTTAAGCCTTTATATTTTATTGGATAAATGTAAAAACATTTAAAAAACATATATAATCATATTTTAGTTATTTCTATCCATTCCCGCCAATACAAAGGCTACATGTTAACTACCATTTAAAATAATATTATTATATTACTAGTGTGCAACATAAGTTTTCAAAGAAACTCATCGTTGCGTATCGAGTACGCAATAGAACATAGCAACCCATTTATAGTAAAATTAATATTTAATTCGTAAATATTAATAAATATGAAAATTATTTATTCTTCATTTACCTGGGATGTTACATCCTTCCCCCGTTTTGGGAATTGTGTCCTCACAATTTTATTCACTTATCAAAATAAGTGGGGGTATTTATCCCTCATAGCATTTTCAGATTCCCACGTTGCCTCTTCAACCATATGGTTTTTACACAAAACCTTTACCTGGTGGATTACCTTATTTCGCAACACTTTCTCTCTTCGATCAAGAATCTGGACTGGTTGTTCTTCATAAGATAGGTTCTCCTCCAGCTGAACTACCTCTGGACTCAAAACATGAGATAGATCTGGCATATACTTTCTCAGCATCAAAACATGAAAAACATTGTGTACCTGAGATAAACTCGGAGGTAAAGCCACTCTGTATGAAACTGATCCTACTCTCTCCAGAATTTCATATGGCCCAATGAACCTTGGACTCCGCTTTCCTTTCTTACCAAATCTCATCACACTTTTCCCTGGAGAAACCTTGAGAAAAACATGATCACCTACCTCGAAAGATAGATCCTTCCTCCAGTTATCCGCATAACTCTTCTGCCTGCTCTGAGCTGTTCTCATGTGTTTCTGAATCAACTGAACTTTTTTTGCCATCTCTTCTACCAATTCTGGTCCCATCATCTTCCTTTCACCCACTTCATCCCAAAATGCTGGAGTTCGACACCGCTTCCCATATAATGCCTCAAATGGTGCCATCTGTATACTGGAATGAAAACTGTTATTATAAGAAAACTCAACCAAAGAAAGATGTTGGTCCCAACTCCCCTGATAATCCATCGAACAAGCTCGTATCATATCCTCGAAGGTCTGAATTGTTCGTTCTGACTGCCCATCTGATTGCAGATGAAAATCTGTACTAAAATTTAATTCAGTACCCAATGACTTCTGAAGGCCTTTCCAAAATTTAGAAGTAAACCTGGGATCACGGTTAGATACAATGGAGAGAGGAAATCCATGTAACCTGAATATCTCTTTAAGATACAAACGAGAAAGTTGATCTAGGGAAAAAGTATCTCGTATAGCAAGGAAATGAGCAGATTTAGTCAAGCGATCAACAATAACCCAGATTGCATTATTACCTCGAGGGGTCTTTGACAATCCCACAACAAAGTCCATGGATATATTTTCCCATTTCCACTCTGGCACTGGTAAAGGCTGAAGCATCCCTTTCGGTAACTGCCGCTCTGCCTTAACCTGCTGACAAGTCAAACACTTCACAGTAAAATTAGCAATATCCCTTTTCATTCCATCCCACCAGTAATACTCCCTTAGATCTCTGTACATCTTAGTACTGTCATGATGAACTAAAAACAGGGAACTATGAGCCTCACATAACAACTCATTATTCAACTATGAATCTCAAGGCACACATAATCTCTTCCCAAACCTGAAAACACAATCATTATCAATGTTGAATTCAGGTATCTTAACCTTCGGAACCAGCTCTACCTTTTTCTGCAACTCACTGTCTTGCTTCTGTGCTTGCTTGATTCTGTCTGATAGGGAATATGTCACTGATACCTGAAACAAAATATAAGGACTTCCTACACAAACAACTTCCATGACAAAGTTCATCAAATCAAAAACCAAAGGATCTCGTTCCAAACTCAACATTGTTAATGAAGCATTACTTTTTTCGGCTCAAAGCATCAGCCACTTTATTTGCTTTTCCCGGATGGTAATGAATTGTAGAATAAAAATACTTGATTAATTCCATCCATCTCCTCTGTCTCATGTTCAATTCTTTCTGAGTGAATATATACTTTAAACTTTTGTGATCAGTATATATTTCACACTTTACTCCATACAAATGATGCCTCCAAATTTTTAAAGCAAAAACAACAGAAGCTAATTCCAAATCATGTGTAGGGTAATTTACCTCATGAGTTTTCAACTGACGTGAAGCATAAGCAATTACCTGATCATTCTGCATAAGGACACAACCAAGTCCCTTCAACGAAGCATCACTGTATATAACAAACTCACCATTCCTGGAAGGAAGTGCCAAAACTGGAGCATTCAACAATCTTCTTTTCAACTCCTGAAAACAATCATCACATTCTTTTGTCCAGATGAACTTAACACCCTTACGAGTTACCTTAGTCATTGGACTAGATAACTGTGAAAAATTTTCAACAAACCTTTGGTAGTAACCTGCCAAACCAAGAAAACTACAGATCTCGGTGACATTAGTGGGTCTTGGCCATTCTTCAACAACTTTTTTTAGCAGGATCAACAGTTATGCCATCTTTTGAAATAATGTGACCCATGAAAGAAATTTGTTGTAACCAAAACTCACACTTGCTGAATTTCCCATATAGTTTCTTTTCTTTTAAGGTTTGCAAGATAACCCTTAAATGACTTTCATGCTCCTATTTACTTTTATAAAACACCAAAATATCATCAATAAAAACAACCAACATTTTTCACCTGAGCCAACTGAGCCATCACTGCAACAAACTGTTTAGTTCTAATTCTGACCATCTCAGGTTACTGATTTGAAAGGTCATTTCCCTCTGTAAGCCTTCCCAGAAAAGCTGTTCTATTTCCTCTATGAAAAACCATTCTTAACACAGAAATATCTTAGGTGAAGCAACATGGTAATCTTCAAATGCTATATCATTTCAATTTGACCATAAAATATATTTTTGGATAATCATTTAATAAAATTCCAACTCCTAAAGTTATCTAAACCGACCTCTGATACCAACTATAAGGCCCCGACCTTAAACATTACTTAATATTTAATTAAATGAATAATTCACATAGAGGATCTTTTCAGGTTTAGATTTTTAGATAATTAGATCATAACTATTACATCTCAAAATATTATAAAGTAGACACTTCTACTAAGTTTCCATAGAATAAAAAAAACTCTTAAAAAGAGACATGTCTAGTTCCATGTTTTATATAGCATGACTTTCCCTTGATCCCATCCTTGACCCTATTCCACATTAAGTCCTGTGAAAAACATTTCAAAAAAAAACTTGGGGTGAGCATAAAAAGCTCAGTAAGGGAAACACAAATAATGAAAACTATTAGTTTATCAAAACAGCAAGTAAACCATGTATACTTTATCAAAGTAATACTTTTCACCTTTATGAAGTAGTAAAACTCTTCACTGAATAAAAGATCATTACTTACCCTTTTGTAACCAAAATATTACCATAAAACCCATAAAATGATCACATAACATATAAAGGTAACTTGGGACATAAACATACTTAAGTGGAATAACCATACGGTTGACTTCCACACATATCACTTAATGGAATAGCCATTCGGCCAACTTCCATACATACTTAATGGAATAGCCATACGGCCGACTTCCATACCCAATGCATTGGTGGTTATAACGTAACCACCCGTCCTGGTATTCACGGCACCACCCGTCATATGGTTTATCACATAACCACCCGTCAAATGTCCAAGTACCAATATAAAATCAAAAAACATAAAACCCATATAAAGGAATGATAACATTTACACATTTCAATCACAATATATCATTTAAATATATTGACATAATATAATCCTTTATAAAAACCATTTTCAATACCAAAATATACAAAAGAGTATATGGTATTTATTTTATTTTAAAAACATTACAGTTTGTTGAGGAAGCCAAACACCAAATAATACTCACGGCGGCAGAAAAGGTCATTGTCACCGCGTACGTTAAAAGAAACATTCCTTTTTGTCGTTTAGTAAAACGCTTCATAGAAAAAGATTCCTTTTGTATAAAAGTAAAAGTAAAAGGGTTTTATACACCGTATAAAAGATAGTTGTGTATAAAACGAAATATGCCTCAATGAAAGGAGATTGAGACGAAGTCCCTTACCTCGGGTCTGACTTGACTCGATCGTTATTTAACGTCCTGAATAATAAACTTGGGTTAATTTCTACTTGATTAAGAACATTTTTCAAGTTAATTATTACTTTTATATCACTTATTATCATGTTATAAACATTATGTAATCATTTAAGTTAATAATATTTGTTTTGTCGATATTTGGTTCTTAAGTCGAAAGTGGACTTCTTACAATTACATGTTGTTCGTGTGGTCAAAGGTTATTTATATCTAGAATGAAATTACTGATTTGGATATCATATATATCATATATATCCAGCATATACATGTATTTATAATATTACATAATCATTTAGAGGTAAGAAATGAAATGCACCGTTCATGGAGACGGTAAGCCGTACGTACGCATGAACGCTACTTTCATTTCTTTGTCATATTAATGGAATTAAAACTAAATGATAGGTATGTATATTTTAATTCCATAATTATATTCATCATTTAGATGTATCATTCATCATATATTTTCATTATATACATGTACTTTTAATAGTACATTACATTTGGGGATAACAAAATGAAATGCACCGTTCATGGAGACGGTAAGCCGTACGTACGCATGAACGCTAATTTCATTTCTATCTCATAATTTAATGGAAAGAAATAATAATTATATAGAGGTATATTATAATTACAGTATAAAATTATATATAATAACTTTAAATACATCCTTTATACGTTCCACATATGGCATTAACGAATCAAATCACTTTGAGGGGGCGGTAGTCCGCACTTCCTTAAATGAAGATATCGCGTTTACCCATAATGGAAACCATAAAGGTATGCCCAAAATGAAAAATACATAATATTAAGGAAAAACTAAACATATTATATATCATATATAAATATAGTTTCATCTTAATGGCCACCTTTGAAGGTGTTAAAAGAATGTTGAACAATCATCGTTTCGGGAGGCAGAAATTCTCCATCCACGGAAACAGTATGTTCTTTAACCATTAGATGTAGGTGTGTGTAAGTTTAGCTCGAATCCTTCTTATAAAAACATACTAGTATATTGAGGATACTGTATGTTTTACAAAAGAAAAGAATAAAAAGAGTTTAGGGGGTTGGAGAAGCAAAATAAAACAAAAGGACTCAAAAGAAGACATTACCTTAAAATCGGGTAACTCCCTTTGGTTTGAGCTCAAAGGCTTACTTGGGAAGACTTATGCCCAAAGTGAGGCTTCAAGGAGTAATAGAGGGAATTGGAGAGACAAAATGGGTAGAGGTTGGCCGAGAAAAAGGATTTGGGAGTGTGGGTAAGGTGGTAGAGGTGGAGGCCTTTTATAAGAGGAGAGGAGGGGAACTCTTGTAAAGTTTACAAAATGTTACTTTATTTTCAAAAGAGTTTCGGATTTTAAAGGTCCCACATTGATTTATTTAAAGTATAAGGTGATGAGGGTTCTAAATCCACTCATCCAATAGGTTTTGGAGATGTGTAGTTCTTAGATTTTACATTATCTTTCCATTTTATTTAAATCGTTAAATAATGAGGTCATCGCTGCATCATCATGATGTCATAAATAATTTAATATATTTAATGTCTAAAAATTATAAAAAAAATACTATGATGTAGGAAATCTTTTTAGCTTTCCAATTACTATTTATAGTAAAAAACATGACTTGTATAACCTCATGTAAAAATTGTTTTATTAAAACATTTCATGTTTGTGTCATTTTTTACTTTAACATTAAATAAAAGGTATTTATGTCATTTTCCAACCAAAGTGGCTCCATGGGGTACCCAAGTTGACCCATGGATTTTATTGGTCGGCCATGACACATCCAATGAGGGTAGGACATGTTTCTAGGTCATTTCATTTTATTAAAACATTATTCTTACCTTAAACTACACTAATTACCTCTAATTGCGATTAAGAACTTAAGAGTTACTATTCACCAAAAAATTATTTTAATCTCATTGAACCACATTTTACTTCTTAATGACAACCATGTATGTCGGATTTTTGAAATTCAAAACACAGAAGTGGTAAAATTTCATTTAAACGAAAAATCAGTTTTTATAAGTACCACTTAGTGGTTTCACTATTCATAAAAAATTAAAGTTTTTCAGAAAAATACCAAAAATTTACCCTAAGATATATTTGATATTCCAAATTCAAAAATTAAGTCTATTTTAAAAAATTCAAAACATATAAGTCACATTAATTAATTTAATAATTAATTCCCACTGTCATGACAAATAGCGTGTTTTTATGAAACAATAAGTATCAAAAGATTGACACTAGTTTAAGTCCGATTTGAAAGTGAAATTGATTCCAACGCCCACTATTGGATTTAATGGTAAAAATATTTTCTAATTTCACTTTAAAACCAATTCAAATGATTATCTAATCATCTTAATAAATTAGATTAAAAAGATGTTTTGAATTAAAATACAACATTTTACACTATTCATTAAAAAAATGAACTTTATCGGAAAAAATACCAAAAATTTACACAAAGTAAATTTTGATGTCCCGATTCTAAAGAAGAGTTATATTTGGTCCAATAGAATTTATAAGATTGATCAAAACTATATTTAATGACGGTTCGCCGTCAAAAGGTGATAAGTGAACCCTTAGTGAAAATTAGGGTATAAATGCCTAAAATTGAATTATTTCCGTATTTTAAGCCTTTATATTTTATTGGATAAATGTCAAAACATTTAAAAAACATATATAATCATATTTTAGTTATTTCTATCCATTCCCGCCAATAAAACGCCTACATGTTAACTACCATTTAAAATAATATTATTATATTACTAGTGTGCAACGTAAGTTTTCAAAGAAACTCATCGTTGCGTATCGAGTACGCAATCGAACATAGAAACCCATTTACAGTAAAATTAATATTTAATTCGTAAATATTAATAAATATGAAAATTATTTATTCTTCATTTACCTGGGATGTTACATCCTTCCCCCGTTTTGGGAATTGCGTCCTCGAAATTTTATTCACTTATCAAAATAAGTGGGGGTATTTATCCCTCATAGCATTTTCAGGTTCCCACGTTGCCTCTTCAACTATATGGTTTTTCCACAAAACCTTTACTTGGTGGATTACCTTATTTCCCAACACTTTCTCTCTTTGATCAAGAATCTGGACTGGTTGTTCTTCATAAGATAGGTTCTCCTCCAGCTGAACTACCTCTGGACTCAAAACATGAGATGGATCTGGCATATACTTTCTCAGCATCAAAACATGAAATACATTGTGTACCTGAGATAAACTCGGAGGTAAACCCACTCTGTATGCAACTGATCCAACTCTCTCCAGAATTTCATATGGCCCAATGAACCTTGGACTCAGCTTTCCTTTCTTACCAAATCGCATCACACTTTTGTATGGAGAAACCCTGAGAAAAACATGATCACCTACCTCAAAAGATAGATCCTTCCTCCGGTTATCCGCATAACTATTCTACATGCTCTGATCTGTTCTCATGTGTTTTTGAATCAACTGAACCTTTTCTGCCATCTCTTCTACCAATTCTGGTCCCATCAGCTTCTTTTCACCCACTTCATCCCAAAATGCTGGAGTTCGACACCACTTCCCATATAATGCCTCAAATGGTGCCATCTGTATACTGGAATGAAAACTGTTATTATAAGAAAACTCAACCAAAGAAAGGTGTTGGTCCCAACTTCCCTGATAATCCATCGAACAAGCTCGTAGAATATCCTCCAAGGTTTGAATTGTTTGTTCTGACTTCCCATCTGATTGCAGATGAAAATCTGTACTAAAATTTAATTTAGTACCCAACGACTTCTGAAGGCCTTTCCAAAAGTTAGAAGTAAACCTGGGATCACGGTCAGATACAATGGAGAGAGGAAATCCATGTAACCTGACTATCTCTTTAAGATACAAACGGGAAAGTTGATCTAGGGAAAAAGTATCTCGTATAGCAAGGAAATGAGCAGATTTAGTCAAGCGATCAACAATAACCCAGATTGCATTATTACCTCGAGGGGTCTTCGGCAATCCCACAACAAAGTCCATGGATATATTTTCCCATTTCCACTCTGGCACTGGTAAAGGCTAAAGCATCCCTTTCGGTAACTGCCGCTCTGCCTTAACCTGCTGACAAGTCAAACACTTCACAGTAAAATCAGCAATATCCCTTTTCATTCCATCCCACCAGTAATACTCTCATAGATCTCTGTACATCTTAGTACTGCTAGGATGAACTAAAAATGGGGAACTATGAGCCTCACATAACAACTCATTCTTCAACTGTGAATCTCAAGGCACACATAATCTCTTCTCAAACCTCAAAACACAATCATTATCAATGTTGAATACAGGCAGCTTACCCTTCTGAACTAGCTCTACCTTTTTCTGCAACTCACTGTCTTGCTTCTGTGCTTGCTTGATTCTGTCTGATAGAGAAGATGTCACTGATACCTGAAACAAAAAAGAAGGAATTCCTACAAAAACAACTTCCATGACAAAGTTCATCAAGTCAAAAACCAAAGGATCTCGTTCCAAACGCAACATTGTTAATGAAGCATTACTTTTTCGACTCAAAGCATCTGCCACTTTATTTGATTTTCCCGGATGGTAATGAATTGTACAATAATAATACTTTATTAATTCCATCCATCTCCTTTGTCTCATGTTCAATTCTTTCTGAGTGAATATATACTTTAAACTTTTGTGATCAGTATATATTTCAAACTTTACTCCATACAAATGATGCCTCCAAATTTTTAAAGCAAAAACTACAGAAGCTAATTCCAAATCATGTGTTGGGTAATTTACCTCATGATTTTTCAACTGACGTGAAGCATAAGCAATTACCTGATCATTCTGCATAAGGACACAACCAAGTCCCTTCAACGAATCATCAATGTATATAACAAACTCACCATTCCTAGAAGGAAGTTCCAAAACTGGAGCATTCACCAATCTTCTTTTCAACTCCTGAAAACAATCATCACATTCTTTTGTCCAGATGAACTTAACACCCTTACGAGTTAGCTTAGTCGTTGGACTAGATAACTGTGAAATTTTTTCAACAAACCTTCGGTAGTAACCTGCCAAACCAAGAAAACTACAGATCTCGGTTACATTTGTGGGTCTTGGCCATTCTTCAACAACTTTTGTTTTAGCAGGATCAACAGTTATGACATCTTTTGAAACAATGTGACCCATGAAAGAAATTTGTTGTAACCAAAACTCACACTTGCTGAATTTACCATATAGTTTCGTTTCTTTTAAGGTTTGCAAGATAACCCTTAAATGACTTTCATGCTCCTATTTACTTTTAGAAAACACCAAAATATCATCAATAAAAACAACCAACATTTTTCACCTGAGTCAACTGAGCCATCACTGCAACAAACTGTTTAGTTCTAATTCTGACCATCTCAGGATACTGATTTGAAAGGTCATTTCCCTCTGTAAGCCTTCCCAGAAAAGCTGTTCTGTTTCCTCTATGAAAAACCATTCTTAACACAGAAATATCTTAGGTGAAGCAACATGGTAATCTTCAAATGCTATATCATTTCAATTTGACCATAAAAAAATATTTTTGGATAATCATTTAATAAAATTCCAACTCCTAAAGTTATCTGAACCGACCTCTGATACCAACTATAAGGCCCCGACCTTAAACATTACTTAATATTGAATTAAATGAATAATTCACATCAAGGATCTTTTCAGGTTTAGAGTTTTATAGAATTAGATCATAACTATTACATATCAAAAGATTAAAAAGTAGACACTTCTACTAAGTTTCCATAGAATAAAAAAAACCCTTAAAAAGAGACATGTCTAGTTACATGTTTTATATAGAATGAATTTCCCTTGATCCCATCCTTGACCCTATTCCACATTAAGTCCTGTGAAAAACATTTCAAAAAAAACTTGGGGTGAGCATAAAAAGCTCAGTAATGGAAACACAAATAATGAAAACTGTTAGTTTATCAAAACAACAAGTAAACAATGTATACTTTATCAAAGTAATACTTTTCACCTTTATGAAGTAGTAAAACTCTTCCCTGAATAAAAGATCATTACTTACCCTTTGGTAACCAAAATATTACCATAAAACCCATAAAATTATCACATAACATATAAAGGTAACTTGGGACATAAACATACTTAAGTAGAATAACCATACGGTCGACTTCCACACATATCACTTAATGGAATAGCCATTCGACCAACTTCCATACATACTTAATGGAATAGCCATACGGCCAACTTCCATACCCAATGCATTGGAGGTTATAACGTAACCACCCGTCCTGGTATTCACGGCACCACCCATCATATGGTTTATCACGTAACCACCCGTCAAATGTCTAAGTACCAATATAAAATCATAAAACATAAAACCCATATAAAGGAATGATAAAATTTCCACATTTCAATCACAATATATCATTTAAATATATTGACATAATAGAATCCTTTATCAAAACCATTTTCAATACCAAAATACATAAAAGAGTATATGGTATTTATTTTATTTTAAAAACATTACGGTTTGTTGAGGAAGCCAAAGACCAAATAATACTCGCGGCGGCGGAAAAGGTCATTGTCACCGCGTATGTTAAAAGAAACATTCCTTTTTTGTCGTTTAGTAAAACGATTCATAGAAAAAGATTCCTTTTGTATAAAAGTAAAAGTCCAAGGGGTTTATACACCGTATAAAATATAGTTGTTTATAAAACTAAATATGCCTCAATGAAAAGAGATTGAGACGAAGTCCCTTACCTCGGGTCCGACTTGACTCGACCGTTCTTTAACATCCTGAATAATAAACTTGGGTTAATTTATACTTGATTAAGAACCTTTTTCAAGTTAATTATTACTTTTATATCACTTATTATCATGTTATAAACATTATGTAATCATTTAAGTTAATAATGTTTGTTTTGTCGATATTTGGTTCTTAAGTCGAAAGTGGACTGCTTACAATTACATGTTGTTCGTGTGGTCAAAGGTTCTTTATATCCAGAATGAAATTCATGATTTGGATATCATATATATCATATATATCCATCATATACATGTATTTATAATATTACATAATCATTTAGAGGTAAGAAATTAAATGCACCGTTCATGGAGATGGTAAGCCGTACGTACGCATGAACGCTACTTTCATTTCTTTGTCATATTAATGGAATTAAAACTAAATGATAGGTATGTATATTTTAATTCCAGAATTATATTCATCATTTATATGTATCATTCATCATATATTTTCATTATATACATGTACTTTTAATAGTACATTACATTTGGGGATAAGAAATGAAATGCACCGTTCATGGAGACGGTAAGCCGTACATACGCATGAACGCTAATTTCATTTCTATCTCATAATTTAAAGGAAAGAAATAATAATTATATAGAGGTATATTATAATTCCAGTATAAAATCATATATAATAACTTTAAATCCATCCTTTATACGTCCCACATATGGCATTAACGAATCAAATCACTTTGAGGGGGCGGTAGTCCGTACTTCCTTAAATAAAGATATCGCGTTTACCCATAATGGAAACCATAAAGGTATGCCCAAAATGAAAAATACAGAATCTTAAGGAAAAAATAAACATATTATATATCATATATAAATATATTTTCATATTAATGTCCACCTTTGAAGGTGTTAAAAGAATGTTGAACAATCATTGTTTCGGGAGGCAGAAATTCGCCATCCACGGAAACAGTATGTTCTTTAACCATTAGATGTAGGTGTGTGTAAGTGTAGCTCTAATCCTTCTTATAACAACATCCTAGTATATTGAGGATACTTTAGTCTTTACAAAAGAAAATAATAAAAAGAGTTTAGGGGGTTGGAGAAGCAAAATAAAACAAAAGGACTCAAAAGAAGACATTACCTTAAAATCGGGTAACTCCCTTTGGTTTGAGCTCAAAGGCTTCCTTGGGAAGAAATCTTCCCAAATTGAGGCATCAAGGAGTAATAGAGGGAAGTTGAGAGATAAAATTGGTAGAGGTTGTCCGAGAAAAAGTCTTTGGGAGTGTGGGTAAGGTGGTAGAGGTGGAGGCCTTTTATAAGAGGAGAGGAGGGGCACTCTTGTAAAGTTTACAAAATGTTACTTTATTTTCAAAAGAGTTTCAGATTTTAAAGGTCCCACATTGATGTATTTTGAGGATAAGGTGATGAGGGTTCTAAATACACTCATCCAATAGGTTTTGGACATGTTTAGGTCTTAGATTTTACATTATCTTTCCATTTTATTTAAATCGTTAAATAATGAGGTCATCGCTGCATCATCATGATGTCATAAATAATTTAATTTATTTATTGTCTAAAAATTATAAAAAAAATACTATGATGTAGGAAATCTTTTTAGCTTTACAATGAATATTTATAGTCAAAAATATAACTTGTATAACCCCATGTAAAAATTGTTTTATTAAAACATTTCATGTTTGTGTCATTTTTTACTTTAACATTAAATAAAAGGTATTTATGTCATTTTCCAACCAAAGTGGCTCCATGGGGTCCCCAAGTTGACGCATGGATTGTCATGGTCGGCCATGACACATCCAATGAGGGTAGGACATGTTTCTAGTTTATTTCATTTTATTATAACATTATTCTTACCTTAAACTACACTAATTATCTCTAATTGCGATTAAGAACTTAAGAGTTACTATTCACCAAAAAATTATTTTAATCTCATTGAACCACATTTTACTTCTTAATGACAACCATGTATGTCGGATTTTTGAAATTCAAAACACAGAAGTGGTAAAATTTCATTTAAACGAAAAATTAGTTTTTATAAGTACCACTTAGTGGTTTCACTATTCATCAAAAATTGAAGTTTTTTAGAAAAATACCAAAAATTCACCCTAAGATATATTTGATATTCCGAATTAAAAAATTAATTCTATTTTAAAAAATTCAAAACATATAAGTCACATTAATTAATTTAATAATTAATTCCCACTGTCATGACAAATAGCGTGTTTTTATTAAACAATAAGTATCAAAAGATTGACACTAGTTTAAGTCCGATTTCAAAGTGAAATTGATTCCAACGCCCACTATTGGATTTAATGGTAAAAATATTTTCTAATTTCACTTTAAAACCAATTCAAATGATTATCTAATCATCTTAATAAATTAGATTAAAAATAGGTTTTGAATTAAAATACAACATTTTACACTATTCATTAAAAAAATGAACTTTATCGGAAAAAATACCAAAAATTTACAAAAAGTAAATTTTGATGTCCCGATTCTAAAGAAGAGTTATATTTGGTCCAATAGAATTTATAAGATTGATCAAAACTATATTTAATGATGGTTCGCCGTCAAAAGGTGATAAGTGAACCCTTAGTAAAAATTAGGGTGTAAATGCCTAAAATTGAATTCTTTCCGTATTTTAAGCCTTTATCTTTTATTGGATAAATTTAAAAAAATTTAAAAAACACATATAATCATATTTTAGTTATTTCTATCCATTCCCGCCAATACAACGGCTACATGTTAACTACTATTTAAAATAATATTATTATATTACTAGTGTGCAATGTAAGTTTTCAAAGAAACTCATCGTTGCGTATCGAGTACGCAATCGAACATAGCAACCCATTTATAGTAAAATTAATATTTAATTCGTAAATATTAATAAATATTAAAATTCTTTATTCTTCATTTACCTGGGATGTTACATTGCATGTGATTATTTGACTAGTATAATATCCATGTGAATAAGTAAATGGAATTATTTCATTTTATTTTTTCCATATTATGATGAAGTTCAAGTTTAAAAGTCTTTTGTTTTAGTTATACATTGCCTTAAATGTTTATGCTTATTTATGAAAGTTTCCGCTATGTTGTTATCCTTACTGGGCATATGAGCTCACCCCTTTCTATATTTTATTTTTCCCAGGACGTGAAGAAGTATTTTATGAATGAAATGCGGGGATAATATGAGGGGATATGAGTGTGGTCTATGGAGACAAGATGTAGTTTTAGTTTTAATTTTATGATGTAATGTAAGACTTATGAATGTATCTAGTGATTCCAAGGATACTAAACTAATCGGTCTTTCGAGACATGATATTTTGTGATCATGCCAATGTTATGTAATAATGCACCAACTCTGGGTAACTGGGGTCGGGGTGTTACAATCATCATAAAGTTTATAAATTCTTATCAGGTTGTGATTTAACCCCTGAAACTACAACACTTTGTTGATTGATATTGTTTTTGGATCTCCAACTGATCCAAATCTAACTATATTTCCTTTTTCATTGTCTCTAAATGTGACTAGTCCTCCTTCCATTTTTATTAGAGTATGAAAATTAGAAGAGTGTCCACTCTTTTGTCTTGAGCATCCACTTTCCATATACCATATTTAATTTTTGTTCCTGTGCTCTTTTTCCTGAAAAAGTATTTAAACACAAGGTTTTTTTGTACCCATATTTTCTTGGGTTTAGCTATATCAGCAAACAATGATCTGGGAATCCAAATTTACCTTATTTTATCGAAATGTGTATTTATAAATTTATAAATATTATTATCAATGAAATATTGTTTTATTCTAATTATCTAATTATTTATTAGGTAATAGTTATTAGAAAAGTTTCCTTTTATCCCACAGTAGAAGTTGGTAGAATTTTTAGAGTTGGGTACAAAATAGTCTTTGGATAATTTTGAGTTTTCACCCTTGATAACTATTCCATATTTTTATATTTTAATGAAATTTTTACCAATAATATCCTTTAGATATTTTTATCCTATACTTAAAATACTAGCATTAATTTTAAAAGACTCTAATTCATCTTTTAATTCTTTTATTTTATTTTCATTAATAATACAGTTGGATGCTTATGAATTTAATTTTTTAATTAATTATAGATATTTTTTTAGAATTTTATCTATTTCACTTAAAATAGTATTATGAATATTTTTAATGACTTATGCTTCTTTAAAATAGAATCATATTTTTCTTTAATCATTGATCAGTAAGCAGCAATTTTTCTTTTTGAACAAATTTTAGAATTAGAAGAAGAAGAAGAGTAGTAGGTTTGGACTCCACTTTCTTACTTAGCTATAAAGAACATGTTTTATTTCAAGCTATTTTTATAAATAAAATTTCTAATAGATTCTGGAGTATTTCGAAACAATCCATGTAGGTTTCATGGGTATTTTTTACTTCATGATCATAATAAATTTCTTCTAGTTCTTCTTATCTATTTTACTTCTTTATTCCTTTAGTTGGGGGAGATTAGGTCTGATTTGACCCATTTAATTTCATTTGTAGAATCTTACTTATTTGGATCCTTTCTCATATTTATTGATGGGTTTTTTAAAGTCTATTTTCTTTTTATAGAATTTTCTAAATTTCCTAGCTAATTGAGCTAGTTCCATTTTAGAGTTTGTTCAGTCTGAATCTTTTGAGACTTTAATATCTTATCTTGATTTCTTTTCATGCCTATGATATGTAACATTAAGGTTATTGTTTTCCATTTTATCTATTTTATGATCTTCAGCTTCAGGTCAAATCTCTACTTTATACATCATCAGTGTCCCAACTAATTCTTTCATAGTCAAATTTTTGACTGGAGATGATTGTCGAATAGCTACAGAAATGCCATTCCATTTTGAGGGAAGCAATATCAATACTTTTAGTTCTTGATCAGATTGAGTAATTGGATCTCCTAAGGTAGTAATATTGTTGAAAATATCTATTAATCGTCTATTCATTTGTGTGATTCTTTCTTCATCATACATTCTATAGGTGTCGAACTTTAGTTTTGTTGTAACATACCTCATTTGTAAAATATTATCAATTACTTCATAAGAATCAATGATTGTATACCATATTTCATAAGCATTAGGACATTGTGGTACTCAATTTAATTCATCAGGCCCAAGTCCAGAAATAATGAAATTCATTGATTTTTAGTTTATGTCATACTCAGCTTATCTTTGTATAGAACGTATACTTTTGATATTTCTAGAGATTTATCACAAAATATAACATTTGATACCAATTGTTAGGTTAAAATAATACAAAGATACACAACAGGGGGTGTGAATTGTGTCTTTTCAATAATCTTGATAGATTCTATATTTTAACTTTCCTTGAATTTTATGAAGATGTGCAACGTTCTATTCTGTTAGTGATTTGAGAAGAGGATAAAAAGTATATAAGAAGACAATATTTTTATAGTGGTTCTAGGCACAAAGATACCCAAATCTATTACACCAATGCTCTCTCTATGATCTTGGTGATTTTTACTAGACAAGGTCCTATCATAAGACCTTTAAAATACACAACTGAGTGTAGGAGGTTAACACCATTTCAATAAGACTAAATAATGTCTTCAAGTTATTTTATAGGGAATCGAATATACACATATTAGTATAAGAATCTGATACTCCTCCATGAATGATTTCGATCATTTGAAACTCCAATAAATCAAAATAGTTTCATTTGATTATTATGATATGATTTAGATCACAATTGCAGTAGAAACTGAAAAAATATGGATTTTCTTCTTCTTCAAAGATGAATATATCCAAGTATAAATATATTTTAAGAGATTCTAGTTGAAAATGATCTTCAATAAATGTAGAAGAAAATAAATAGAAGCATGGGGTTGAAATATATAATATCAAAGTGTAAACTCTTTAGAAAATAGTAGAGTCATTAATTATTTATGAAAGTTCTGAATTCAAAAGATATTCACAAAATATATAGATGAATATAACATATTTATCACATACATATTACACAAAAATATTCTAGCCATATATATAGAACACACAACTTTCCTTCAGATGAGTAGATACAAGAATTTCTCCTGACATATTATGATCATTTAAATTTGAATCATTTAAGAGAGTCGTAACATCCCTTAGAAATAAGAATGGTTTTCTCTGATGAATACAAGCATTTGAATCAGTCATAAAATATATTTGAATCGATCTTTATTTCCATCGAGACCATTTCATAAATATTGGATAATATCATGGATTTAAAAATTAGTCGTGGAATAGTCAAACCTAGGGTTCCTTCACATGAAGACAAAACATGGAATGTAGGGTTGAAAATGTATGGTTGATTTCCAAATTAGGGTTGATGTACCATACGTTTGTTTCCTCAAATATAGGGTCTCTTCCAAATGTAGGGTTGATGAACCATACTTTATTCTTTATCAAACTTTGGGTTCCATACTAATGTAGGGTTGATGAACTACACTTTCCTAACAACATAGGTTTTATGATCTATATATAATATTTTGAACATAGGGTTGATTCCTTATGCTATTTTTACCAACATAGGGTTGAGAATAGTGTTTCCAGAATACACTAAATATAATTTCTATCATTTTATTAAATATATCCCATGGATAAAATTCTTGAATATAATTCTGAAATAAATATTTCAATGAATATTAATTTCCTAAAATTCACATAATGTAATTTCATTAGTAAAACAACAAAGGTATTTGTGAGCATCAAAATCAATAATATTTATTGAGTATTTTTGATGAAATACATTACCAACACATTATTATAAAAATTATGGGGATATAAATCTTTTTTTGAGGTTTTGATTTAGATATTACCAAAGTGTTAAGGGTTCTTCATCTCAATATTGTTTCATTGAGAAATATTTGATGTTATGAACCTATTTATGTTTATGAGGTGCATATATTTTCCCTTTTACATGTTATATTATAATTTACCTTATGTTCATGATATTTAATGTTTTATTTTAATTTATTATTTATTAGGGATTAAGATTCAAAAGTTACCAAAGTGGTAAGGGATTTATGTTTTAATCTCATTTTAATCGGGATTGCTTATTCTTGAATTTACATTGAAGGAAATTATATGATACTTTCATAATAAATCCATTTAATTTTATTTTCCTATGGTTATTTATTAATAATACATATTTTCTATTAATTTTACTCACTTTTAATACTCAAGATACAAAAGGAATGTTTTTAAGGATAAACAACTTTATTTCTCTCTTCAGTCAAAAATGATTTTTATTCTATATACATGTTTTCTAAAAATGTTTTAATTTTTTTTATTATTCTATTATTTTTTAAATTCATTTTTACCCATGATTCACCTTTTTACAAAATGGTTTAAAGGAAACATTCTTATCATTTTCTTAATAAGGTATTTTTGAAATTTTACCAAAAATGTGAAAGGAATTATTATTTGAATATATATGATGTGAACAAAATTTCCCTCCTTCATGACCACTCAATGATTTGATTCTCCCTTTAAAACTTTACAAGGTTTATTTTAAATAATTTTTCCTTAATATTTGAGAATCTTTTTGATTTTAATATGTGATTTAAAAATGAAATGGGTATTTTTCTCATGAAATAATCCAATGATATTTTAAAGAAAATTTTGATCTATGATAGAATCCTTTGATATTACTTAGTATTTACTAAGGATATGATCTAATGACACCATATTTATTTTTTCTCTATATGGTTTATAGTTATGATGATGAAATATTGATGAAACCTATTTTCTTTTCTATGGGTTATGTTATGATGAATGTTTTTATGATCTTGTGGTATAAATATGAATGGATTTATGATTATGTAATGGGTGGACCCAGAATTATATAGCCTTAAAATACATTGGGTAAAGATTAATGTATTATGAACTCAAATGGTACATAGAAGGTTATACAAATATTGAAAAAAGAGGGTACTTTGGAGGTTATCCCAAGCTTGAAAGAGGGTACACTAGAAGTTATCCCAAGCCCCAAAGCAGGTACACAAGTGGTTATCCCAAGACTAACATGTTATGAATGTATTTGTGGGTATCCTTGACATATGATTTATATGATTATGATTATTCCACACTTTATGTCACTCTTTTTCAACATGATCTTATTCCAATATTATGTTCTCATAGATCATGTTATTTGATACCTTTATGACTCATGTCCTATGAACTGCCAAGATTTATTCCACGACTCATGTTTTATGATCTATGAATTACCGGGTATGAATTTAAAAGGTTAATATCATACTATAATATCTTTTATTCTTATGTTATGTTTACATTATCATTTTTATCTTCCTTGTTTACCCTTACTGACCATTTTAGTTAATCCTTTATTATATTTTCTTTTCCCCAGGATATGATGAAACATTTTAAATATGATGTGTCTAAAAAGGGTTCTACCTATGAAGAACTAAATAGGAGACAATTTAGATCTTTTATGAACCAATTTTTTATATATCGATGTTTATAATGACACTAAACCTTTATAGTTTTGGTTTGGATTGAATGATATGTATTGAATATATATATATAATAAGATGTAATATTTATGTATGAAATGTATGGGTCACTATATTTGGTATCAAAGAAAGGGTTTTTAACTTTTGGAAACTAGGATGAGAAAACTTTAGTGATAACCCTTAGGATAATCCTATGTATAAGATAAATTTCTTTTTTATGGTAAATAAATGAGTGTAATTTTCCTAGAGAAGCATCCTTGTATAGAAACAAAAAGTGGATGCAGTATTGATATATATACATATAGTGGCAATTACCATGAAAATAGTTGATTGAGTATATCTCTTCCATCATTCTGGTGCTCGGTGTGTGTACACTTACAACGCACTAGATTTGAAACTCTTGGGGGATATGCTTGAGTTAATTAAAATTTTACTTATGAACCATCATAAAAGATTTTAATATATTATGATCATGGATGACCTAGGTTAAATCTAAGGATTCATAGATTGAAAAGAAAGTGTCATGACTTATATATCTTATATTTTTTTCATGATTATATGGTCTCCCACTACGATTATTGTTTCTCATACTATATTTTTTGGTTTTATTCAATGGTTGGAACCCATAGGAATCATGTTAATGTTGAATGTGATGGAAAATACAATGATTTTTCTCACAAGAAACCACATGTTATGGAAGATGGACCAAAAAATATTTTTTCTATGCTTACACAACTTTATCCATATATGAACCATGTTGATCTTCTAAATAAGAAAATAAGTGAACAATATTCTCTTGAGTTCTTCCTGAGGTAATATATACTTTCTTTTCATGGGTATAATGATCCAATAGTTGCTGATAAATGGATTAGTACAACTAGAAAGATATTTTCTACACTTTAGTGTCCTTAACGTGAAAAATTTATTTTAGTTGTTTATCATTTGAAAGGAGAAGTAGATCAATGGTGGAATCTTATCAAGTACATGAGGTAACATGAATAAATTTAATCAATGGAGTGGGATTAGTGTAAGAGATTATTTTTCAATATGTACTTTCCTCACATTCTTTATATGAAAACAGAGAATGAATTAATTAAGTTAAAACAGAAGTGTGATGAATCCATTAGTACAAATAAAGATAATTTTAGAAGGATTTCAAGGCATTATTCTAGTATTATCATCCAAAAAAGTAAGATTGTTCAATTATTAAATGAATTAAAACCATGTATCCAAATTGAAATATCCATAGGAGGATTTAGTAGATATGAATAAATCATTTGAAGTGTTATCAAGGTGGAAATGGAGATTGTATTTACCCACAAATCTCATGGTTTTTATAAGAAAAGAAATATGGAATTCAAATGAAATTATAATAATAAAAACCATGGAGGGTAGAAGATGATCCTTTCCTTGTTCTAAAAGTGAGGAAGTAGACATGAAGGAAATTTTATTAAGGATACAATTAATTCTTTAAGTGTAGAAAATAAGACTATAGTAAAATTGAATACCAAAGTGATGGTAATAAGTTAGATAATGATGGAGAAAAAGAACCATAGAATACACCACCCACACTTTAGTGTTTCAAATGCAAGAAGTATGTGAATTATGATAACTATTGACAAAATAAAAAGGATAATAATGATGATTGGTGTTAAAAACATCTTAATCCTAGAGATAAAGAGAAATATCACAGGATCACTATTGTTGATGTGGGGTACAATAATTAATTTGTGAAAGGTATACTTACAATCAATTGTAGAACTACTAATGTATTATTTTATTCTAGATCTAACCACTACTTTATATATGAAGAATTTTCTAAGGGAATAACAATTCAAACCCAATGATTAAATGTTGAATTAGGAGTGAAAACTTCTAATGGTATGATGATAGTATCTCAAGTCTATGATTCTTCTTTGATTAAAGTTTCCAGGAATGTGATTTCTAAAAATCTCATTATTCTCCCTCTAGTTGAACTCAATATTATTTTGGGAATGTATTGGGTTTATTTACATAAATCCCACATCAATTTATGAGGAAGAAAAGTCACATTTTATATTATGAACCAACCTATGATCATATATCAGTGTGATGATAAATATGAACTTATAATAGAAATTTCATCCATTCTATTGGTCTTAACCACGGTAATTTTTTAATTTATTAAATGACACTTTTTAGAAAAGTGGGAACCAAAAAAAAGAGCCATAATATTGGCATAGTTCACAAATAACATCTATCCACAGTACAAAACTGGTTCAAAATGCAAGATACAACTTTCAAATTTCAAAACGAAAATTCTGAAATACCGCCAAAATCAACATCGAACCACCAGCAACCCACCTCGATCCACACCATGGGGATACCTCAAACCTGACCACACCACCATCATCATATCATCAGTCTTACATCACATCACCATCACAACCATCACACATTCACATCAACAAATTCATAATCCTCATCTTGGTAACACTGTCGACCGCATCTCCAACATCCACCACCAAAACGTAAAAAATCATCACAGTGATGTTGCATCTTTCGCTAAAACCAGACCACCAACATCATCATTGTCGGAGATGAACCCAACCTCACCTTCGACGATCGAATCCTCATCACCATCAACCTCCCAAAGCCGTCCACTCAAACACACATCCCAAAGACCATGAAGACCTCTGCACAACTCCACCTCGGAGAGAACAGAGGACTCCCAGGTCCAGAGCAGAGAAAAAGTGGGTATTTTCAGGATGAAACATTAATAAGAACCTCCGGGAATCGTTGACGTCGAATAAAGACAACACAGGTGTAGCCGTCATAAACAACCTCGAAGCAACCAAACAACTAGAAGCAAAAAACAAGAGATGAAACCCATCTGAAAACATTCCCAGAAATTATTGAATACCAAATTGAGGAAGGAAATATATATGGAAACAGAATTGGGGAATAAACCCTAAAGAAAATAGGAACTAGAAGAAAAAAGTTAAACAAACAAGAAAAGGAGGGAAAAGGAGGTTTGAAACCATAAATGAAGAATAAGGAGATGCTAGGATATCCACGACCGCCAAAATATAAAGCCCAAAAACTCTTTGAATTTGACGCTCCCAATCCAACCTGGAATGGAGTGGCTGATCGCGAGTTCAGAGCGCAGAAGAAGAAACTGGGAAGGATCTATCGTACCATCATCAAAGCTGAAAAGGATAACCAGACCCGAGGTAAAACCTGATTGGACCAACCGCGAGAGAGAAACCAGGGGATAAAACCCTAAAAGAGCCATGCTGAAGGAAGGAATGAAGGTTAAGGAAAAGCCGAGCCGGGAGAAGGAAACCTACCAGAGTGAGCGAGCCGAAGAGAGTTGAGAGCTAGGGGAGAAACTCATCATCAAATATATGATTATTGTATGAGAGTTTCACTATTACAAAATAGGTATTTAATAGTGTTAGCCTTTATCCACACCAGCAACAAGCATTGATAAAGGTTCCCTTTATCAGTGCTAAAACAAGTGATAATAAAGGGTACCTTTTATCAGTGCTTTTTTAGTGTTGATAAACAGTAACCTTTATCAGTGAATTATTTTTAGCAATAATAAATGACACCCTTTACAAGCGCATTATTTTTAGCACGGATAAAGGTTTGAATAAAATGAAATAAATAAATAAATAAATAATAAAAATGAGTTTATTAAAAAAATATGAATCTTTTTATTAATTAAATAACTATTGATAAAAATGAATAAATTTATTATGCTATATATGAATTATAAATACTAATAAATAGTATATATTAAATATATAGATATATGTAAAATAAAAATTAAAAAAATAAGAATTAAAAATAAGTAAATTGAGAAAAATATTAAACATTTTTTTAATTAAATAATTATTGATAATGTTAATAACTAGTATGTATTAAATATATAGATATATATGAATGTATATAAATATGATTTATATAATACAAAAAATTTATGATTTACATTAAATAGTCATATATTTAGTGAATACTGGTATATAATTAAAAAATAATATGTATTAAAAATACCGACTAATTACTTCGAGTAATGAACATAATTTAATGTCATTTGATTTTTAAATTTAACATAGATCAAACATGTGTTATATTTATTTCACATATACGTAATTAATGCATTTTTATATACAATAGACACACACCCAAATTTTTTTATGTAATTAATGAAATCTTATATAGAAACATATACACCTAATATTTATGTAATTTATTCAAATTTTAGTATTCATTTTAGAATTTCATTATAACATGATAAATTTAATATATCATGTCTTTAATCATGGTAAATTTTATTTATTTATTTTTAATTTTATTATAGTTAGGAATTAATTCATTTTTAATATGTTTTATTTTTTTATTTTTTTTCAGAATTTTATGAAATTTTATTATATATATCTTTAATATGTTTTAATATTTTCAATATGAATTCATATTTATTTCAATATATATCCATATTTTTTTAATAATTTATATTTAATTAATAAAACTTATCCATTTTTTTAATATTGTTAAAGTGTACTCATTTTTAATTATTCAATTTCACTCATTTTTAACATGAATGCACTTAAGATTAAATATTCATTAATAATACTAATAATATATTTATAAAAAATATTTATAAATAAAAATATTTATAAATGTATATTTACTATATTTATATATTTATATATTTATAATTATAAATAAATAAATATTATTTTTATAAAATTATTTATATAATTATAAATAAAGAATAATTTATATTTAAATAATTATAATAATTATAATAAATTAATTTAAATAATGAATATATTTACTATATTTATATATATATATATTATATATATATATATATATATAGTTATATAAATATATATAATGATATAAATATATATATTTTAAAAGTATTTAAATAATTATAAATAAATAATAATATATTTAAATAATTATAAAATTATAATAAATATTTTTAAGTAAAGAATATATTTACTATATTTATATTTATATTTATATTTATTTATTAAATATATATAATTATATAAATATATTTACACAATTTTTTATTTATAATTGTAATTATGAATCTTTTATCATTGTTAAATTAATTAGTGATGATGAAGATACCTTTTATTAGTGCTAATTAACTTAGGGATGATAAAAGGGATCTTTATCAGTGTTTTTTTGGAAGTACTGATCAAAATTTTCCAATCTATTTAAAAACCCTAACCAGTTACAAACTCTTCATAATATCCAAAGCTTTCTAGGAAAGCCACCCTCTATTAGTGCTCCTCCTCGATGAATCAAAGCTCAAATCAAGGCTTGAAAAATTCCAAGGATCAAATCCAAGTCTTAAACAATTCAAGGGTTGAACTAATCCAAGGCTCAGTTGAATTATAGGTTTTTGATATCTCTACTTTCATTCGGACTTCTTCATGAATGAAATGATTTTTTAGACCTGGTTCTTGGGAAGTATTGATAAATTCCATAGCACACTTAAGCCAACTAATACCATTGATGATTGTCTTTCATATATCCAAAGGGTGTTGAAGATGTTCACATTGGAGAATGAGGATCAGAGGCAGGTTATGCATGACCTGACCATTGGCTACAATGTGGGATTATGTCCCATATTTCTAACTTGATGATGGACAATGGAGATAAACAATGAGATATTTTTCCTCCCATAGTTTAATGGTTTCAGGATGTTTTTATTGATGAACTATATATTTTTACACCTAAGAGAGATGTTGGGTTTTCTATCAAGATTATGTTTGGAGCTCATCCAATTTATAATCCAACTTATCATATGGCTCTGATGGATCATTGTGAGATGAAGTCTCAATTATAGTACATAGAGGCTAAGGGTCTTATTCATCAAAGAACATCCTATTAAAGATCCCTGGTTTTCATTTTCTATGATGGAGGATTTATCATTTATGTAATGTGTTAACTATAGAAATATCACTAATTGCATAAAATTCCAACAACCAACTAATAGAGCATATCCAAGAGGAAGTCTCACTAGGGGCATCCAAAGGGTTGTTTTATTTAAATCTCTAATTTATTTTTTTAATTATTAAAAATCTGCCCTGTAACAACCCAAAGATTAATCAATGGAAATTACATTATTATAATTATTTCATATAGTATAATTACATGAAATCACAACACAATGAACTACTAAGTACTATGTGAACTTTAAACATAATATTGTCACTTCTGTGATTTGAATTTCAAAAATCTGACATACATGGTTGCGATCAGTAAGATGTTTGGAGTATGATAAGACAAACTAAAATTTTTAATGAATAGTAACTGACCCTTATGAATAGTAATATGAATCTTATAAATAGTAAATCATACATGTGAATAATTAACCTTACCAATGAAAGTATAAATAAAATTTAACCATCTTATAAGTGGAAATATGATATAATTATAATATTGGTATTTTTTGAGTCATGTATATTTAATTACAATTTTATGATTCATTTAATAATTTAAAAGAAAATTTATTTTCATAAAATTTATTCATAAATAATTATTTTTATGACTTATTATTATATGATAATTTTAAGATACCTTAATTAATTTTTCAAAGTGTTATAAAAGCTGTTTTAATTTTAAAATTTGTATTTTTCAAGTAAATTATAATTTTAATTCAAAATTAAATTTCACATATTTACATTTTTTTTCATAAAATGGAGTTCATTTTTGAATTCTACATGTCAAAAAATGGTTGGGGTGAATTTTTTGTTTTTAGTCTAAAATACTTGAATTTTTAGTGAATAATAAAATACGACAATTTTCTGTATATATACATTATATGTTAAATACACTATTTATTGATTCATGGATGATGTAAAAACCATGGGTTTGAACTCACATTCACATATTACTATTTTTGGTCACAAGAATCATTACCATTTCTTGTCTTGTGCAAAATAATAAAATAATGAATAGAATATTGAGAAAACCCCTCCTCCCCTACACTACAAAAACCACCCTCACCCCCTTTTCTAGTCACTCCTCTAAAGCCTTGTGACTAGTACAAATTCTGCCCAAATATCTCCCTAAGACCCTATCCCACTTCATTCATCCTTTGTTCTGTTTAAAAGACCAAATCCTCTCCCCTAAAGAGGTTCTCAAGGAAGATATATTCAAGAGGTAAATTCTTCTTTTCATTTATTTTATTTTCTTCCAAGTTCCATTATTTTTCTTCTTTCCTCACCTCCTTTCATAAAAATGTTATGATAACTCCAGTACCATACATGTACTAGAATTTTGTTATGATAATGTAATAATTCACCATCATCTCTCCTTTCCCCTCCTTTTATTCTAGAAATGAAAACACCATCCGAGATGTGTTAATTTATCACATTCAAGGATGACGAGTTTTCAATTTCTTTTACCATATTCAATTATGGTTATGAAACCATTTTTATGGTTGAACCATACTATAATATATTTATTATGTTCAATTTGAGGTTCTATAATCTTTTCTACGCATGATATTAATTTATGAAGAAAAATGTGTTGGATGTGATAAAAAACCACTAATTAACCGAAATAGTTATCATTAAAGTTTTATATAATGATTCATCTTCCCTCAAAATAACAAAATGAATTTTATAACTATGTAGTATTCTATATTTTCAATAATAAAATAAAAATTCAATTCTGGGAAACCATTCTCATCTTACATGTTTATCCTTACATGTATATAAGTAAACAAATCATGAAAACCAATGAAATAAACAATGAAATTGAACCTCTTAACCCATAAAAAAGGCCTTGAATGAACTTAATAAGGTTATAATAATTAAATTTAATTAATAAGAGGTTATGAAAATATTAATTAATGAATTTAATTTGGTTATCTAGTATATTAAGATCAAGTGAAGAACACTATCAGAATTAAGGTAATAGATTCTACCTGAACCTCAATTATTCCATCGAGTTACTCTATTTTCTTTTTTCCCAAATGAAGTTATCTTTTATTTTTTATGTACAGATTATAAATGATGTGTACATGTTAAAAAACCTTGTATAAATATCCTTTAATTATTCTATTTTAGGGATATATATATTTTTTAAATGGTCCCCTACTCAATACTTCCTGAAAAGCAAACTCGTTTTAAGAGAACTTCCCTAATTCTTACATAATTTCAAGTGCACAATATTTTCTGTTTTAAGCCACCATTGTTTTTATAAAATAATTATTTTTATTACGAACACTTTAATGTTTTACTTCTGGTTTTATATAAAATATTATTCCCTTTTCTATTTTAAAAGCTCTTTAGTATTTTCCTTAAAACCACACTATAATGTTTTAATGATAAAATTTCTTAAATAATATTATTACATGTTGTCACTTATATTTTACATCACTTACCATGATATATTCTTACTTTACCTTATTAATTTCCATGTATATTTTAATTCCTTTCTTTTATGGACACTTGTATGATATTCCTATTCATTATGCTTTATAACATGATGATGATACCCATTTCTTTCCTTAGGTACCCTTATGTTTATGGATGATTAATTATGCATGATTAATTATGTGTAAAACATATTCATTAACATGTTAAGATGGGTTTCCTAGATAATTATCTAATTCATTGGATAAAGTTGAGTCTCATGAGATGTTATGTGCCACGGTCTTGGCGTTTATCCTTCAATCATGCTACCATGTGTAATGGCCTTGGTGTTTAACATTGAATTTTGTTCCTCTATGTGAAATGACGCTTGGCTTGTGATAAATTCATGTTTTATGTTTCTTACACATTACTATGAATTCATGTTTATATGATCCCATGTTTTTATTTTAAGATTCTATATGTTCCATGCCTTTTTTATATCAATATATTATGCCTTCAAACCCATGTGCTAAAGATTTATTATTATGTTTATTAACTTACTAATATTTTTATCTCATCCCTTTTGTTCATGTTATCCCCAGTTTATCCTATGTAGATATATGAGAACAATGGAAGATATGATCTCTTTATGGAGATTTAATAAATTTTTTATGATGTTTAATTATGAACCTAGTCTTCCAAGACACTAGAATTTAGGATCCTTAACTTGTAATATGATTCTTTACTATGTTTAAAATCATGTAACGAAATGTGTAAAAATATAGGGTCTCTATAGTTGGTATCATAGGATGGTCTAGGTATTTTTGGATATTAGGAATAGAGAATTTTAGTAATAACCTTAGGGATGAGACTAAGTATAAGAAAACATCCCTAAATTTTGGTAAGTATAGAGTAAGTATTTTATCAATAAAATATATCCCTGTTTGGATATGAACAAGTGGATATAGCTTTGGTACATATGTATCTAGGGGTAAAACCCAAAAACATTTCTTTGAGGTGGAATTGAATGAGAACTGGTCCATAACAACGGGCCTTGCTGCACTCCTAATTTGATACTTCTGAGGGATATGATTTAGTAAATTTATAAGATTAGTACGAACCATTATTAAGGTAATAAAAAAAGAGACCATAAGAATATATGTTAATGAATAGATCAAGGATAACCTACATTGAAACCTAGGGAATCACAAGTTAGGATATACTTTTCATTTAAGAGTTTACCCTTTTATGTTTAAAGTTTCCTTTTTTATGTTTAAAAGCTAAGTATTCAAGCCCCATGATTGTACATTATTTTTCTTAGTTAATGGAAAGAAATATAAGAACACGTGACAACAATCAATATGATAGGCAATGTGATGATTTACCTAATGATATACTTGATATGATGGGAACAAGTGCTCAAAACTTCATGATAGTACTTGCTCAGTTGGATCAAGTTATGAATAATAACTTGAATCATGTGGAACTCCCACCTCATCCAAGGAAAGAGAAAGTTACCATTGAATCCATCATGTAGAAAAGGCCTCCCATGTTTAGTAGATCATCCAATACCCTCCTCAGAGAATAGTGGATTAACTCCATTGAAAATATATTCTCTATCCTCCAGTTCTCAAAAGAAGAGAAATTCATGCTGGTGGTCTATTATTTTGACAGGGATGCTGATCAGTGGTGGACATTGATCAAGGATAAGAAGTCCTAGGAGGAAATTGATTCCATGGATTGGGAGGAATTCAAGATTTTTTTTTAATAAATATTTTCCCGAACCCTCCGTCTCCAGATGGAATGAGAGTTCCTCAGACATAAGTAGAAGTAAGATTATTCCACCAAGTCATATGAATAAAACTTTTTGAGGCTCACAAGATACAACTCTAGCTTTGTCATAAACATATAAAGAAAGGTAGATCACTTATTTAGTGGACTAAAGAAGATTCTATGAAAATCATTGGAGATTTATGACTTAGACAGTTATAAGAAGATTGTCTGTTGTTCCCTCAAGGTTAAAATGGAGATCAGATAATCTCAATGGTATCATGGGCTCAGTAAAAAAAAAGTAGAAAATGATGTATAATATGGGTGGTTCAGAAAATAAATCCCATGATGAAAAAATATTGAACATCCCATGTGTCAAAATTATGGGAAGAAACATCATGTGAACTGTCTAAAGGGAACCAGGAATTACTTAAATTGTGGAAAGATGGGACATCTAGAAAAGAACTACTGAAGGGATATGAAGAATCCCAATAATGTGGAATAATAAAAGAAGTTTCAGATCAATGCTAAACCTTTAGTGTAGTGTTACAACTGCAAAGATCATGGACATTATGCAAACAATTTCCCTAAGCAAAGGGTTGTCAAAGGAAATCAATAATAACCTCCAAGTAAACAAGAAATGGATTATGTTATCACTACTACTGAGGTGGATCTGAAAAATGATGTGGAAATATGTATTCTATTTATTCATTAAAGAATATATAATATAATATTTGATTCTAGTTCTACACATTATTTTATATCTTTCTAGTTTAGTATAACTATTCAAAAAACCCCTCAAAATTTGAAGGTTGAGTTATCTGTGAGAACAAAAAATGGTGAAATTACTGCATCCAAAGTATGTAACTCTTCCTTAGTTAATGTTTGTGGACTAAACCTCCCAAAAAATATCATCATTCTTTCTTTAGTATAGTTTGATGTTATCTTTGGCATGGATTGTATATCTTTATACAAAGCCAACTTCAATTGTCAGGAAAGGGAGATCACTCTTCACATCCCGAAGAATCCTCCAATTATTTTTAAGTGTAAGGAGGAAGATGAATCTCCTTTAGAATCGTTGTATCAAGTGTGTATATTACCTCCTTATGAGAAAGCATGTCTAGATCAAATTATTAAGATAAAGGAGATGATACTTCTTGAAGATATTCCCATCGTGATAGATTACACTGCTGTATTCCCTGAATAATTTCCCGGTCTTCCTACTGATTGAGAGGTTGATTTCTCAATCGAACTTATTTATGGATCTCTGCCTATATAAAAGACACCTTATATAATGACCACCGTATAGATAGAGAAGCTAAATAAGAAGTTACAGGAGAATCTGGAGAAGGGTTTTATATGCCTGTCTGCTTTACCATGGGGTGGTCCGGTCCTCTTCATCAAGAAGAAGGATAGATCAATGCACCTTTGCATTAATTATCTAGAGCTCAATAAAATCATGATAAAGAACAAGTATCCCCTACCACAGATAGATGACTTGTTTGATCATCTTCATGGGGATAGTTATTTCTCTAAGGCTGACCTTTATTCTGGATATCACCGATTAAAGGTGAGGAAGGAAGATATTCTCAAGACTACCTTTCGAACGAGGTATGGACAATATGAGTTCATAGTGATTCCATTAAGATTCACTAATTCTCTATAAATATTCATGGATTTAATGAATAAAGTATTTAGATATTACCTTGATAAATTTGTGGTAGGCTTTATCGATGATATTCTGATATAATCTAAGAGCAAGGAGGAACATGAGGAGAATTTGAATGCTATGATAAAGACTTTGAAAATGGATAAAATTTATGAAAAGTATAGTAAATGAGAGTTCTATATGGAGGAAGTATCATCCTTGGGAAATGTTATCACCAGAAAAGGGATGTCTATGTACCTTTCCAAGACAAATGAAATTGAAGAGTGTCCTAGTACAACATTTGTAATGGAAATCCGTAGATTTCTAGGTCTATCCAAGTATTATAGATGATTTTTGAAGAACTTCTCACAATTTTCAAACCCAATAAACATGATGAAACAAATGTGAGTGAAGTTTTTCTGGACTCAAGAATATAAGGAAAGCTTTAAGGAGCTCAAAAATAGGCTTATCCCTGTTCCAGTACTCACAACCCCAATAAGTGGTGAACTATTTGTGGTGTACAATGATGATTCAAAGAAGGTCTTAGGATGTGTGCTGATGAAAAAAGATAAAGTGATAGCCTATGCCCCAAGGAAGCTGAAAATCCATGAGCAAAACTATCCCACACATGATCTGGAGTTGGCAGCTGTGATCTTTGCGTTGGAAATTTGGTGGAATTATCTCTATGGGTAAAAGTGTGAGATATATACTTATAACAAGAGTCTTAAAAATATATTCACACAGAAGGAGATTAATATGTGCTAGTGAATATGATTAGAGCTCATCAAGGATTATGACTACTCAATCCACTACCATCCTGGTAAGGAAAATAAGGTGGCAGATTCTCTAAGTAGAAAGGATCCTGCATCTTTATCAATGATGAGAGTTGATAAGGATCCAATCTTGTTAGATTGGAATAGTATGGACATGAGAATCATTAATGGAGGAACATCATCAATCCTTTTTCAAATGGTTGCTCAACCATCCCTTATGGAGAAAATAAAGGATGATCAAACAAATAGTGTAGAAATTCAGAAAAGGGTGGAAGCTATCAAAAATGTTAAATCATCTAAGTTCAATATTGATAAGGAATGATTAGTAAGATTTAGGTCATGATTATATGTAACACTTGATCTAGAGATAAAGAGGGATATTCGGAATAATGCACATAGCTCAACCTTCTCAATTCACCTAGGGATCACAAAGATGTATCAAGATATTTGAGAGATCTTTTGGTGGGATAATATGAAGAAAGAGATCACTGAGTATAAATCAAAGTGCCTGGAATATCAGCAAGCGAAGGATGAAAGAAAAAAGTCAAAGGGGATGATACAACCACTACCCATACCAAAATAGAAGTGGGAGAATATCACCACAGACTTTATCAATGGAATTCGAAGGAAATCTAGAGGAAATGATGCTATATGGGTCATTATGGATCATCTTACAATGATAGATCACTTTATTTCAATTCAAGAAGAATTCTCATTGGATCAATTTGCACAAATATATATCAAAGAGGTGGTAAGGCTGCATGGAGTAACACTATCTATTGTATCCGATCAAGATCCAAGATTCACCTCGATGTTTTGAAAAATTCTCCAACATTCTCTAAGAACTAAACTAAACATCTATATGGCCTATCATCCTTAAACTGATGACCAATCTGAGAAAACTATTCATACACTAGAATGCATGTTAAGAGAATTTTCTATGGACTTAAAAGGAGGATAAAACTAACATATTCTACTAGTCAAATTCTCCTACAACAATAGTTTCCACACCAGCATCCGAATGGCACCATATGAAACCCTTTATGGGAAAAGGTGTATGGCATCGGTATGTTGGGGTGAAGTTGGTGATCGTAAGATGATAGGACCTGAAATGATCAAATAAATGGTGGAGAATGTGAAAACCATTCAGCAGTACATCAAGGACGGCCAAAGTCAACAAAATATCTATGCATAAAATCATCGACGAGACCTTGAGTTTAAAGTTGGAGACATGGTATTCATCCACATATATCCATGGAAGTAGGTAATAGGATTTGAGAATAAAGGAAAGCTAAGTCCTAGGCACATCATCCCCTTCAAGATTCTTGATCGTGTTGGAACTGTGGCCTATCGACTAGAACTTCCACCTACCATGTATAAAGTACATGATGTCTTCCATGTATCCCTATTAAGGAAGTACATAATATATCATTCATATGTACTTTATTTAGAGGTGGTACAGTTGGAGAATGATCTTTCTTACGAGGAGAAGCTAGTGAGGATTTTGGAACATAGAGATAAATTTCTATGCAAAAGTCTACTCACATAGTCAAAGTACTATGGAGGAACCATAAGTACTAAGAGGCAATGTGTGAACTAGAGGAGGAAATGAAGAAAAAGTACCCCCACATTTTTACAATTTATAATGTAAAATTAAATTTCGAGGGTGAAATTTCATAAGGGGGAAGAATGTAACGACCTAAAGTTTAATCAATGGAAATAATATTCTTATAATTATGTCATATAGTATAATCACATGAAATTACCACACAATGAACTAATAAGTACTATGTGACATTTAAACATAATATTGTCACTTAAGTGATTTGAAATTTGAAAATCTAATATACACAGGTTCGGTCAGTAAGATGTTTGGAGTCCGATAAGAAAAACTTAATTTTTTTAGTGAATAGTAGCTGACCCTTATGAATAGTAATATTACCCTTATGAATATTAATACGACCCTTATTAATATTAAATAATCCAAGTGAATATGTAACCTTACCAATGAAATTAAAAAAATAAAACTTATCCATCTTATAAGTGACAATATGATATAATTATAGTGTTGATATTTTTGTGAGCCGTGTATATTTAATTAAAATTTTATGATTAATTTAATAATTTAAAAAAAAATTTATTTTCATAAAATGTATTCATAAATAATTATTTTGATGACTTATTATTATATTATAATTTAAAGAGACCTTAATTAATTTTTCAAAGTGTTAGAAAAGCAGTTTTAATTTTAAAATTTGTATTTTTCAAATAAATTATGATTTTAATTAAAAATTAAATTTCTCATATTTATAAAATTATGTTCATAAAATGGAGTTCATTTTTGAATTATAAAAGTCAAAAAATGTTTGGAATTAATTTTTTATATTTTTTAGAAATAGTTGAATTTTTGGTGAATAGTAAAATACGGTAATTTGCTGTATATATACATTATTTGTTAAATACACTATTTATTGATTCATGAATGATGTAAGAACCTTGGGTTTTAACTCAAATTAAAATATTATTTTTTTTTCACAAAAATCATTACTATTTATTTTCTTGAGAAAAATAATAAAATAATGAATAAAATATTGAGAAAACCCCTCATCCCTCTACTATAAAAATCACCCCCACCATGCTCTTCTATTAACTATTGTCAAGACTTGTGCCTAGTACAAATTCAATTAAAATATCTTCATAATACCCTCTCCCAGGTCCATAAGAATTTTTTCTCTTCAAAAGACCAAATACTCTCCCCTAAAGAGGTTCTCAAGAAAGATTTATTCAAGAGGTAAATTCCTCTTTTCATTTCTTTTATTTTCTTTCAAGTTCCATTATTATTTTTTATTTCCTCTAATCCTTTCATAAAAATGTTATGATAACTCTAGTAACTTATATGTACTGGAAGTTTCTTATGATAATGGAATAATTCATCATCATCTCTCCTTTCCCCTCCTTTTATAATAGAAATGAAAACACCATCTGAGATGTGTTAATTTATCACATTCAAGGATGACGAGTTTTTAATTTCTTTTACCATATTCAATTCTGGTCATGAACTAGTTTTTATGGTTGAACCAGACTATAGTATATTTATTATGTCGAATTTAAGGTTTTATAATATTTTGTACACATTATATTTATTTATAAAGAAAAATGTGTTCGATGTGGTCAAAAACTGCCAATTAACCAAAATAGTTATCATTAAAGTTTTATATAATGATTCATATTGACTCCAAATAAACAAATGAATTTTATAAACATGTAATCTTCTAGATGTTCACTAATAACATACAACTTCAATTATGGACAACCATTATCATCTTACATGTTTATCCTTACATGTATATAAGTAAACCAATCATGAAAACCAATGAAACAAACAATGAAATTGAACCTCTTAACCCATCAAAAAGGTCATGAATGAAATTAATATGGTTAAAATAAATAAATTAAATGAATAATAGTTTCTGAATATATTAATTAATGAATATAATTTGGTTATATAGGATATTAAGAACAAGTGAAGGACACCATCAGACTTAAGGTAAGGGATTCTACCTGAACCTCAATTATAATTTCGGGTTGCTCTATCTTTATTTTTACCCAAATAAAGTTATCATTTATTTTTATCTACATATTATAAATTATGTTTAAATTTTACAAACTCACGTATCAATATACATTCATCATTCTCTTTTGGGGATATAAATATTTTTTAAATGGTTCTCTCCTCAATACTTCTCGAAAAGAAAACCCGTTTTGAGGGAATTTATCGAATTCTTACCCAATTTAAAGTGAAATATATCATCTATTTTAAGACACCATTGTTTCTATAAAATTAGTTTTTTTATTATGAAAAAATTACTGTTTCACTTATGGTTTTATATAAAATATTATTCCCTTTTCTATTTTAAATTCTATTTAGTATTTTCCTTAAAACCGCACTGAAATGTTATAATGATAAAATTTATTAAATACTCTTATTAAAAATTTTCTCTTCTACTAGAAATCACTTATACGATATATTATTAATTTATCTTATGAATTTACATGTGTGTTTTAATTCCTTTATTTCATTTACACTTGTATGATATGACCATTCATTATGCTTTATGACATGATTATGATACCCTTTTCATTCCATGGGTACCCTTATGTTTATGTATGATTGATTATTTATGATTCATTATGTGTAAAACATATCCATGAACCTGTTAAGATGGGTGCACCCATATAGTGATCCAATTCATTGGGTAAATTTTAGTCTCGTGAGAGGTTATGCACAACGATCTTGGCAGTTAGCCTTGACTCGTGATACCATGTGCAATGGTCTTGGTGGTTAACCTTGACTTGTGATCTTATATATTCAACAAGACTTGAATCATGATAAAGTTATGTTTTATGTTGCTTCCACATTACTATGAATTCATTTATATTTTATCCTATGTTTATATGTTATGATTCCATATGTTCCATTCCTTTTTAAATCATTATGTTATGCCTTCTAAACCTTGTGCTAAATATTTATTGTTATGTTTATTCCCTTACTGGGACTTTTAGTACATCCCTTTATTCATGTTATCCCCAAGTTATCCTATACAGATGTATGAGAAAAATGGAATATAGGATCTCTTTATGGATATTTAATAAAATTTGTTTTATGATGTTTAATTATGTACATAGCCTTCCAAGATACTAGACTTTACGATCCTTAGCTTGTAATATGACGCTTTACTATGATAAAAATCATGTAATGAAATGTTTAAAAGGATATGGTCACTGTATCCCCATTAAAATAATTAAAAATATCTATAAATTTTATATTTTTATCATAAAAAATATCATCCCACCATTTTTAAGTCAGTATTTTAATGTCTCATTATCTAATATGATCAATTTTTCACTACCACAAATCAATTTCCACTTTCAAGCACAATTACCATAAATTTTTACAGACCCCAAATTAGAATATGGTTTGTCTAGTTTTCTATAGATTTGTAAAAATATTTTCAATCTTTAAAATGAAATCCCACTCATTAATACTTCTTAAAAATCACTTCATTTCCTTTATCACGCCTCTAATAAACACCATGTATGTTTTACTTTAATCCATCTAAAAATAGATCATTCTTTAATAGTACCTTTTATTTATAACATTGTTTAAATGAAAAAAATTTATATTAATGGATCCACCATTTCTAAAATAATAAGTACCATTTAAACTTGTCAAAAATCATTAATTACATCAATTTAAATGTCATGTGAGATGAACAACCAATATCTAATCTGAAATCATGTTTCTTTTGTAAATCCTTTACTGGAACATAAATTATAAATACCTCTTACATTATATTATTTTTCATATAATACATTTCTAATTATTTCTTCACATTCATCTATTTTTTTAGAAACTTTTGAAAATCCTTCATACAACCGTTTAATTTGTCACATGTTCAATAGAGTTTATTCAAAGGTTGAAATTTATCATCCATTTATACTTATGATGATTCATTTCACTCCAAATATATTTTTATAAGAGTGGGTTATATCCTATTTAACTTAAAACCTATATATCTTACATAATTACTATTATTTATTTCATTATAACAAAAAAATTTATACCATGTTCCCAAAATCACCATAGAACCCATAATAGATGTCAAGACCCCCTCCCCACAAAGTGTACCCCTCCTGGGCCAGCAATGTGGGAAGGGAGATAATTACCCCTGAGTCCCGCCTCCAGTAGGCCCCAGGTTGGCGACTAGCACCGAGGGTATAATAACACACAAATGAGAGGCATTACCCTCTAAGAGAACACATGCGGCAGAGAGAGATAAGAAAGACACCAACCAACTACAACTGAAATTATAAAAGAAACCCAAGTACATATATGAAATGTCATGAAAAAAGTACAACAACTAAAAGGGGAACTACAAGTACCAAAAAGAAGGTAAAACAACAACGACCACAAGCCCGAACAGCTTCTGCAACCACAAGCTTGTAGTAACCAGCCTGATCTCCAACCTGATCCAAGTGACCTGAAAAATAGTTTATATATACATAGGGTGAGTATAACAGTATACTTAGTAGGATCCTCCCTGAAGCCTCTCGTGCAAAATTGAAGAAAGCATGCTAAAGCACAACAAACAACAAGTGAAACTAACTCATCACCAAAACAGGTATACTAAGTTCCCAACCTCACCATGACTACTCTCACCAAGTAACGCATACAATAATATAGCATATAGTAAAGAATATCAAGGGTACCCCACTACTAATTCCCCAATGGTTTTCCGCTTTGCCCCAACGACATACGTCCTATGCATCTCTCTCCAAAGGATTACCCGTATAAACTTGGGATAAGCTCCACAATTTTCACCACGTGCACTACAAAGGCTTGCCCGCAGACACCTGGGCTAAGCTCCACACCATCCTCACAACCAAAAGTGACCAGGTAGTTTCCGAGATCCAATATAGCCCGCATAACATGTATCATACGTCGGGTATTGTACCTCAATCCATTACAACCCATACACCGCGTAAGGATCCACAAGCCATCACAGACTATACAAATTACACCTATAGTAGTCCATAGGATACTATATCCAGAATATATGTGTGGAAATAACCACAAGCCATTACAGCCCTCTACACAAATATATGGGGAAAACTAACCGATGTGCCAACGACACTAGTATCTACCAAGAGAAGAGAGCGGGGTTAAACGGGGTAGTCAACCATTCATCCTCCCACCGGAATGTTGGGGAAAGCACCCCCCGAGGGCTCAGAATCCCCAGGGTATCAGTTTCCCTTACTTACAGGGTGGAGTAGCATATAGAAACACAAAAAGTACAGGATATATATAATTCACAACCACATTATGGGAATAACCTAGTCTTAGCCTCAACTGTAGCTAACGTCTCTCAGACTCCAGGCTTCTATTTCTAAGACTAGGTATCCTATAAGCACACAACCAATTAAAGAACTTCATTAGGTTACTTTATTACATTTTTCACCAATTACACTATACGTTAATTAAGTATTCCATTATTAATTAACCATGAACAACCAACATTAACTTTCTTGGCATCAAATTCCAAATTTATTGTTCCTTCAAAGTTACAACATCACCATTAAATACCAGCATCTCCATCCCTGTGGATTATCACCATTTAATCAAACTTTTATTTTAGAACTACTTTCCCATATTCCTAGGCATTCTAGAAAAGCATCCTATACTACTAAACACAAGGGGGCTCAACACGGTGAGTAGATATATTACCCATTGAGTCTTTTCCACCTATATCAAGAGTGTATGCCCATTCTCCCTCGAGAGGATAAACACGGAAAGCACGTGGCATACCCCGCGCGTCTTCACCCCTTTCAGAAGAAGGGTAAGCAAGACCAGCTGCCTTGAGCAGTGGGGAAAAGTAAAGCAGATAAACAACCAAGAATCAACAAACACCCAACAATCACTACCATCCCATTCCATCATCCCCGGTGTCCTTCCTGACACCCATATTCATAAACTGATGCATCTCACCACTCTAGGCATCATCCACTGCCACAACCACAAGGCCTCCCTGCCTCCACATATCATAACACCCCTCCAGTTTCATATCACAACACATGATATCAGAGCACCCCTTCCAGGGTCACAACACATCATAAGCAGCAGTGAAACAATCATTACAACAAATGGGCTCTTGGCCCTTTAGCAAGGCATCCGACCTTCAATCAACAAACACCAATAATCACATCAAATGAGATTTTATCCCTAATCCACAAAAAGAGGGTAACTCCAAACCCTTCATAGAACTCAATCAAGTTATTTAACCCATCTTGAATTAACAAATTCAATTCGTTGGTTCTAACATCATGAACCAATTCAGTAAGCTATCACCGAAGATTAAACATGCTTACTATTCCAAATTTGATCAACATCAAATTAGAACAACTACAACAATGGCAACAACCGGATTCGTTTACATGCCTCTTTATCTTTAGCCAATTAATTATCAATTAATTTTGGATTATCAATTCCATCAAGAACAACATGATAACAAGCAAGGCATATATATCACACTATCTAGCAAATCAAGAGTCAAACCATTATCATGGTACAAAGCAACAACATGCGATCATGCCAATTATTTTAATCTAGTTCATGTATTTAATTAGGTCAATTCCATTGTTATCCAAAGGGATAAATCATTCTAACTCTACGATTTCACTTAACAAATAGAGAATCCAAAAATCCCCTACCTCAAGGGTTTTCGAAGAAAACTACAATGGTCGATGAACGCCCAAGAAACCGGGTCAATTCTCCACGAATCCTCCTTAGATCTCCTCTCCTATCACAACCAAGACCAAATCTCATCATAAACGACATCCACATACCTAGATCTACCCATAAAAGGCATAGATCTAAGAAGACGAGAAGAGAGGAGGAGTAGATCTAAACAGATCTAATAAACCAAACAAGAACGAGAACATACCTCAAGAAACTGACTTCGATTTGCGAAGAGAAGCCTCCAGATCGCCTCCAAAACAATTGGGATAGGTTCTTCCACCTCCAAGGAAGGGTAATCCCGAGTTATGTCCAATTAGGGGCTTAAAAAAGGTCATTAAAGGAAAAACGGTCAAGATCCTAAAATTTAGGATCTAACTTTAAGTGTCCGCACAGCCTAGTCGCACGATCAGACAAACCGTGCGCTAACCGTGCGGTCATCACTTCCTTAGCCACTCAGCTCGCATGGTTTGGTGGCACGGTTTAGACAAACCGTGAACCTCCCGTGCGGTCTCTAATGCCATCAAGGCCATCCACGCACGGCTTGGCTGCACAGTTTAACAAACTGGGCGCCAACCGTGCGAAAGCTACAAGACTTCCAGTTTTCTTTAAAAAGGGCACCCAAATGAACCTCCAAGCCGCCTCGATCCCCCGGGACACCTCTAACACCAAAATTTCACAAAGGAATGGACTAGATAGGTCCAAGCCATTACAATGGACATGAAAAAGAAAATTTATTATAAATTCTACCCTTCATCTTCTTGAAAATAATTATCATTTTCACCCTATCTGGACATAATTCTTGAATAAATTTATCAATTTATAATTTTGAGATGTTTAAAACCTTTATCATTATTAGGTATATTATTTTCCTAAAATTATTTTTTCCATTCCTTATCGATTTTTAATTGAAATTATAATTTTGAGATGTTTTTAAATATTTGATATACCATTAATATTAAATGTAATAATTCCTTAGGTTGTTACATCACTTGTTCTAAAAAATATAATAGAGGTTATCAAATTCTACATATGTTGGAATTGTTATTAGAAATTATTTTTAGGTATTCATCATTTTAGGTCTACATGTATTGGTTCCAACCCTAGAAATTTCATATTACCATCCATGTATATGAAATAACTCTTTATTTATTAAAATGTTTTATCAATACTTTTTTATATCTTCTAGTTTATTGAGTGAGAGTTTAATATTTTTTTATCATATTTGGGATTTTTATTACTCTTTAATTGCCTATATTATATTTTGATTTATTTAGGTAATTTAAGAAAGACTTGATGGATCATTTTAATAGATGTAGTAATTGTCTTAGTTAGAGGATTTAAAGTATTAAACATGGGATTTATCCAATAAATATAGAATTTATGGAGGCCCCAAAGATTCATATATCATAACATATCCCCTCCGAGACACCTTGAATCATAGATAATAATGTTTATGCCCCTAAATCCCACATTCAATAGGACACAAGTTAATAACTAGTTCAAATGGTGTAATTGTCATAAATGGATGGCATTATCCCTTTTGGAGAATGCAATGTAGTAAAACTGTCATCCTCATCAGCTTCATATCCTGAATAGTTATTATTGTAATTTGTTACTTGAGACCCATCCCACATCTCTTTTAAGTTTATTTTATTACTCTAATAAGTATTTATCCCATGAATTACTATTTCATAAATTATTTCAATAAACATAGGTGCATGTCCACAAGAGATGAAGTATGTGTATAAAACAATAAAATAAATTGATAAATGTTTAGGAGATGAGATGATTAGGATGACCATTGTCTATAAATTTCACTTTTTAATGAATTTAGAGGATAAAACATACCATAATGGAGTAATAATTTTCTAAAATTCAATTACAAATTTTCTTCAAAGCATACTACCATTTTTAAAGAAATAAAATACTGGGTTTCCCTTATTAGAATTATCTACAACTTTCACCTTTTATAATGAATATCTTATGTATATTTATTTATCTATTATAAAAAAATTTATATTTTATGAATCCAATAATATGGATATGAATAAAAAATGGATTCATGATAATTTTTTTACAAAATAATATGAAGATAGAGTTAAGGAGTTCATCAAGTTTTCAATAGTGTATACAAACAACCCTTCTCAAATCCATTTTCCATGTTTAAATTGTTTTTATTCAATAAAAATTAGTTTAGAAGGTTTGGAAGAACAATTTATTTGGAATGGAATAGATCAAAGCTATAAATGTTAGACTAAACAAGAGGGAAAACTGAATGTGCACACCGATTGGGACGATAAAGTGGTTTATGGATCATTTTATATGAAAACCATTATAAATGATGATAGAGATTGTATGGAAGAAATGAAAATGAAAATTAAAGACAACCTTTATGATTATCCAAATTTGTTTGAGAAGCCAAATAGTTTTTGTAAGATACCATTTTATATTGGTTGTACTAAATATAAAACATTGTAAACTATATTTAAGTTATATGATTTGGAATATGGGAACAGATAGATTGAAACTATCTTTACATAACTACTTGGTCTTCTGAATGATTTGATACTAAAATAAAATGAACTGCCATGTTGAAAATATGATGCTAAATGAATTATACATTCAATGGGAATGAAATCTAAAAAAATACATGATTTTAAAAATGATTTCATATTGTATTAAAAGGACCATAAATCACTCATAAAATTTTCTATGTGTGGTGTAGATTGATACAAGAAAAATAAATCAATTCCATCAAAATATTTATGGTAGTTTCCTATCATTATATAGTTTAGAAGACTATATAGATGTGAGGAAACTGTGAGAAAATTTTCATGACATGTAGATTCAAGAATTTAAGATGGGAACTTATGTCATACAAAAAATTCTCCTTAGTGGAAGAAAATTGATTATGAGTATCTTGAATTTATAAATGAGTCGAGAAACTCTATTATTACATTATCTATAGATGGAATATATCTTTTTGGTGTTCAGATTAGTACTCACAGTATATGGCCCATCATGTTGGTAAATTATAACTTTCCACCACGGTTATGTATGAAGCATAAATACATTATGTTTTCTCTGCTTATATTTGGGCCAAAGAAAACTAGTACTGATATTGATGTCTATTTGGATCCATTGATTGAAGATCTGAAATTGATATAGGATACATGTGTTACAATATATGATGCTCATAGAAGTGAAGAATTCACATTGAGGGATATATTGTATGGGATGATCCCACTTATTAAAATTTATCAGTCTATAACATTAAAGGAATGTTGGGGTGTATCATTTGTGAAAAAACACACACTCAGTTTGGTTGAAACATTCCTCAAAGACTGTGTATTTAAGTAATCATAATTTTTTACCTCGATGAAACAAATACCGATCCTAGATGAGAGTAGTTTATGGGAATATCGAATGAGGTACAACACTGTATCCAGTAATAGGTGATCAACTATTTAATAAAGTAAAAGATATTGACACTGTTTTTGGTAAACCACTTTCAAAAAACATTATGAAATCAGGTTGGAAGAAGAGATAAATTTAATTTGAATTACCATATTGAAATTGTTTGTATGTCATATTTTTTTTGATGTCATGTATATAGAAAAAAATGTATTTGATTATGTTATTGGAACATTAGTAAATGTTCTTGAAAAAAAGGATGGAATCAAGGTTAGTTTGGACATTATTAACATGGTGATGAGGGAAGAGTTGACACCAGTGAAGGATAAAGGGTGAAATTTTCTTCCTCTAGTAGCTTAAACTCTATACAAAAAGAAAAAATTGAAATCTTTTATTCTAATTAATATTATAATAGTTTGAGATGGGTATTCATAAAATATCAATAATGTCATTTCAATGACTAATTTGAAGTTACAAGGACTAAAATCACACAACTATCATGTTTTGATGCAAGATTTGATGCCTATTGCTCTCCATTGAATTCTTCCTCAAAATGTTTGACATAAATTAACTAAACTCTGATTCTTTTTCAATGCTATATATAGTAAATTTATAGACCTAAAGAAGTTTCCAATCATGAATAAGGAGGTTATAGTAATATTATGTGAATTAGAGATGTTCTTCCCACCACCATTCATTGATATAATGGCCCACCTAATGGTTCACTTGATTATAGAGGTTCAACTATGTGGTACTATCCATTATAGGTGGATGTACCCCATTGAATAGTATATGAAGATTTTGAAAGGCTATGTCAAAAATAGAATTCATCCAAAAGGTTGAATTTTAGAATGATATATTATTGAAGAAGATGTTGAATTCTGTATCGATTATCCATAAGATGTTAATAGCATAGGTCTCCCAAAGTCTCATCACAGAGGATTCCTTATGGTATAAGGGATCTCTAGAAGAGATGTTGTTATAATTACCTTGATAAATTCGGAGCAAGAGCACCTTTACATTTTACATAATAGTGAAGATGTTGATCCATACATTGAATCCCACAAATAAATTCTTAGAGATTTGAATCTATCAAGGGATGAAGGATGGATATAACATAAACATAATTAATAGTTTATAGGATGGTTCCAATATTAAATTTATAAGGAGTTATTTAAAAATATGAATTCAATTATCGAATGGATTCTGTGGGTAGCCAGGGGACCGAATGAAAATGTTATATCTTACACTAGTTTTATAATCAATGGTTATATGTTCTAAAAAAATAACATGATGACTAAAGTATGATGAAAAAACATGATGTTATGCTTGTGGAGGAAGTTATTCACATATCTGGTTCTGAGGATAGAAATCCAATTATGCAAATATGTTATATTTTAGTATTATCGAATAGATATATGAGTTGGATTATACAAAATTACAAGTTCTGATTTTCCATTTCAAATGGGTTACAATATGTGTGCAGTGAAAGTTGATGAAATGGAATTTTTGTAGATTAATTTTAGTGTGTAAGGGGAAAAGGATCCATTCACAATGGAATCACAAGCAGTGCAAGTATTTTATGTGTCAGATATAGTAAGCAAGAATTGGTTGATTGTTCTTCTAGCGACATAAAAAAAATATCAGGTCAAATGAAAATTCAATCAAGGATAACCCTTTCATTGGGATATCATAATCAATTCATGTTGGTCCCAATATATATAATGTCTTGTATTTTATAGGGGACCACAAAGAGAGGATTTGGATTCTGGATAGAAAAACCAAATCCCTAAAACCTTAAAAAAATAAAGCGAGTTTAATGAGAAGGTAAAAGGGTTTTTTAATATACTATATTTTTATTCATAGTATTATATGTTCTCTACTACATTAACATAATATAAATTAAATGTTGACTACCCATGCAGATAATGTCTTCTACGCATGATGATGTTACCAATCCTATGGAAGAAAAAACTATAATGAATTAAACCCTTTGGGAAAATGTAAAGGTAATGTTACGATATACTTTCTCTATTTTAAAAAAAATTTATAATGAAAAGGTTATTTAATTTTAATTATTCCTTGAAGATTTAGTTTATTTTAGAATATTTCTATCTATATTTCAGTCCCTTTTTCACCAAAAATTCCACAAAATTCTTCTCACTCAAAAAAGTTTCACCCCTATAGTGTTGAAATTATCATTTTTATTCAAGATCCCTCCACTTACTTTATAGGAATAGAAACAATGTTAACTCTGCTCAATCAAAAAGGTAATATTGATGTTTTCACAATTAAATAATTTTCCATAGAATTAATTAATTATTTCATATTTATGTTTAATTTATTTGTTTTTAGTATTACTCACATAAGAATTTTTTTCTTATACATGTGGATTCTTTTGTTCAAGTTGTGGTGGTATATCCATATTTTATTCTTTTCTACACCAAAAAATTCCATACAGATCTTCTCCCTCAAACCTTTTTTACCCCTACAGTGTTAGAATTTATCACTTTCCTTCAAGTTCCCTCCACTACCTTCAATGGATGAGAAACGACACTATATTTTCTCAATCACAAAGGTAATATTTATGTTTGTAAATTAAAATAATTATACATATAATTAATGTGTTTTTTAATATTTATGTTTAATTTTTTTTAGTATTATTTACATAATAATTTTCTTCTTATACAGGCGAATTATTTTGTTTGAGTTGGGGTGGTCTGTCCATATTTCATTCCTTTATGCACGAAAACATACATAGAATTCTACTCCCTCAAAACCTTTTCACCCCTAAAGTTTTGGAATTTATCACTTTCCTTCAAGTTCCCTACACTACCTTTTCAGGAATAGAAATGATGCTTCCTCTTCACTATCACAGAGGTAATCTTTATGTTTTCATAGTAAAATCATTGTCCATAGAATTAATGTATTATTTCATATTTATGTTTAATTTATTTCTTTTTAGTATTACTCATATAATAATTGTTTTCTTATACATGTGGATTATTTTGTTTGAGTTAGGGTGGTTTGTTCAAAGTTTCTAATGCTACTGAGAGATTGGACTTTGTGTCGGCAATTGAGATAATGAAAATAAGGAATGTGTCAAGAATGTATACAACCATCATGAAAATGTGAATCTATAATACTTATTTAATTAAAATATCTATAATTATATATACCATTTTAAATTTAATTTCTCATTATTTTTATCTAATACATATTTACTTTGTTTCACAGATCTTTTAGAAAGTCATATATTCATTTAAACTATCTTTAACAAGACACAAAAGAGATAAAATGTTTCTTTCTTCCAATGTTACCATGATTTCTATTGTATTTATTTATCTAACTGAAACACTTTATATTATTTTTAAATTCTTATAAAAATAAGGTTTTTTAGCTAAGAACATCGAGTCAATATGTAATGTTGTCAGTTCGAAAAATAAATCTAATGAAAATCATAGTAATATTGGAATTTAGGATTTTGTTGAGACATTGGGATGTCTAGGAATCAGCCTCAACTTAATATGACACATGGTGTGACCGTTATAACTATAAGTTCTTATTTTTATTTAAAATTGACATTAATTTTAGTAAAAAAAAAATGACATAATAAAAACTGAGAAAAAATATTCATATTGTTTTGATACTTTAATAAAATGATCCATAAGTCATTTTTGACTTGTAGGAATTAGCCGTACCTCAATCCGATACAGGATGTTCCCAGTATGACTCAAAGTGTTCGTTATCAGTTTAAAATCGACATTTTAGTTCAAAAAGTGTCACTCATAGAAAACCAAGAAAGCATTCTTAGATTTTCTTGATAATTTATGAAAATGATTCAAAAAAAATTCATGAAATCTTGGATTTTTTTTCATATAAAATAGACACACAATGTGACCAGTATGAGTTAAAGTATGAGTTTCTAGTTTAAAATGTCATTTTAGTAAAAAAGACAAGTGACATACTCACAAACAAGAAAAAAAATCATATTCTTTTGATACTTTTGTAAAATTATCAATAAGTCATTTGGAATGTGTAGGAATCATCTACACCTCAATCCGATGCATGGTGTGACCGATATGACTCAAAGTGAATCTTTTTATTTAAAATTGACATCAATTTTAGTAAAAAAGACAACTTATCTACTCAAAACAAAGAAATAGTATTTATATTGTTTCTATACTTTAGTAAGATGATCCATATGTCTTTTTTTATGTAGGAATTATCCAAACCTCAATCCAATACACGATATGAATGATATGAATCAAAGTTTTCATTATCAGTATAATTCCCCTAACATAAATGTTACATAATCTCGAGTTAATTAAAGAATTCACATTGAATATCATTTCAGGTTTATATTTTTAGAGAATTAGGCTATAACTATTACATAAAAACTCAGAATATTACAAGGTAGAAACTTCTATTCACTATCCATTTTTTTTCACAAAATAAAACTCCTTAAAAAAACAATATTTATTTTTCTTGATAAAAATATTCTTATCATTCATCTTTAAATCCACCTTTATCTTACCCATCCTTACACCATGTTGAAATATTTTTAAAAAAAATAGGATGAACATAAAAATCTCAGTAAAGGAAATAAGATAAGTAAATAAAATGTAAGTCCATTAATACTTAACAACCCATAAAATCATACTTTTCACCCATAAAACATAAGCCCTTTAACATACCTCATGAAATAATAATATTCCTTAAAAACTAATATAAATCATAAATCATAAAGTTAACTTGTGGCATCCATATCTTACTTACATTCCAAATTTCACAACTATATAGGGGTAACGTTTATAGCTACATTTGGACTACCCATCATCGTATATTCCCTAAATCTCTTAGAAGAAACCTTATCATTTAACTCTGCCTCATTTCCCAATTCATTGAAGAGATATCAAAGTCACACTTCCCTCAGTTTATCACGGAACCACTCGTATACATAAAAAATTTCCAAGAACCATAACATAATCATAACACATAAAATAAGAATAAAAGAAAAATAACATTTTAAATTTTCAATCAAAAGATACCAATTCAAGATGTTGACATAATCAATCCTTTATAAAAACAAATTTCTATAAAAAATATATGAAAAGTGAATATGTTATTTATTTCTCTTTTAAAAACATTATGGCTTGTAGAGGAAGCCAAAAATCAAATAATTTTTTTGGTGGAGTAAATTTCGTTGTCACCATGTACATTAAAAAGCATTCATTTTTTCGTTTAGTAAAACACTTCATAGAAAAATATTCTTTTTGAAAACCTTTGAATGAAATTAAAATTCAAAGGGATTTATTATACACTATATAAAATAAGGTGGTGTATATTATCAAAATATTCCTCAATGAAAGGAGGTCGAGACAAAGTCCCTTACCTTAAGTATGACTGATCACATACAATATTTATATTCCTGAATAATAAAATTAGGTTAATTTTTACTTTATTGATAACCCTTTTCATGTTTATTATTCTTTTTATATCACCTATTACCATTTTATAATAATTACATAATTATTTATGTTTATATCGGATGTTCAGTCGATATTCGGTACTTGAGTAGAAAATGAACTTGGATTGATGTCAATAGTCCATGTGCTCAGAAGTTCATAATATCCATAATAAAATTCATCACATAATAATAAATTTTATACATAAATTATACTTTTTAAATCAAACCATTCATTTATAGTATGAAAAATGAACATCGTTATAATCATGGAGTTGGTAGGCCCTACGTACGCATGAGTAACGTTTCCATTTTTCATTTCTCATTATGAAAATAACATAATTATTATTTTATATTTAAATAATTATAATAATATAATTAAAATCACAATAATCATTTAAATATAATTATATATACCATACAAGTGATGTGGTGAATAAAAATGATTCACTTCGCTTTATGGAGGTGATAGTTCACATGTATGCACGAACGATGTTATCATTTTTAAGTGCATAAAAAGTTAGAACATAATTGATATATTAATATATTATAATGAATAATATTTCATTAATATAACAAATGGACATTAATTCCATTATTATAACCATTCATGAGAGATTTCTATGGAAAATGAATTAGATCAGTTCATGGAGGTGATAGTTCACATGTATACATAAACAATTAATTCCTTTACTATTTAATGGAAATGGAGATGAATTTAGGTGATTATTTTAAAATAATAACATCTCAGTATATTTAGGATACTTTATTTATTAATTCATCTTGGAAGACGAATATTTGAAGTAAGTGGAATAAGAAATAAAATAGAAATATTTTAAGAAAACAATACCTCTTCTTCGGTTGATAACCTTTGAAGAACACCTTAACAACTTTAAGAAGGGTGTTTTGCCTAAAATAAGGGCTTAAGAAAGTGGTTAGGGATTATAGTAAGTGGTTTGGGTAGATATTGTCCAAAACAAATGGTTATTTAAGTGTTATTATTATATAAGAGTGGGTACCATTTTATAGAAGAGGGGAGGGGAACCCTTGGAAACTCTTAAAATATTAATTTAATATAAATTAATTTTTTTATCAAAATGAATCCAAATTGAGTTATGTATAATATAAGATGAGGATATTTTGAAATACTATCATACAACAATTTTTATACATGTATTTATTTTATTTTAAACCTTATCTTTTAGGTTTATCCTTAATTTTTCTCTTTTAATTTTAATTGCGGTAACAACATTTTAAATATTAAGAGGCTATAAATTTTATTTATACTCAGTAAATTCCCCATAATTGGATACTTTATAAACATTTAGACCTTATTATAGCCAATTTATAATTTTAAAATATTTTTTAGGATTTTTAATTAATTTAATAAATTATTATTTTTATAAAATATCAATTATGTCAATTTTGACACTATTCATTTTATTGAATTTAAATAAAATCAAAAAAGAGAGATAAATAAATAAAACCAATTAATAGAAATATAAAATGTCATATAAACCAATAAAATTCTTATATGACATCAAATATTTTAAATTATATTTATTTTAATATTATTACTATCATTTATTTGATTCTTCCTTTAAAAAATCTATCATTACATCATCATTGCATCATAATTAAATTTAATTATTTATTTCCTAAAAATTATAAATAAATTACCATGATGTATGAAATACTTATATCTTTAAATGAATATTTAGTTTTAAATAGATCACTTATATAAGGCCATATTAAAATTGTTTTAATAATAGTAGACATGTTTATAATATTTTTATTTTTACTTTAAATAAAATGTTATTAATATCATAATCACACCCAAGTGGTTTAAAAAGGCCAAAAGTTCAGCCCAAGTATTTTTTTTGGTTGTACATAACTCATACAATAATATTATTACCAGTTTTAGGGTAGTTTTATATTATTATAATATTATTTTTACCTTTATTTACATGATTTCCTTTAACTGTGGTAAATAAAATACTAAAGTTACTTTTCACCAAAAATTATTTTGATCCTATTAGAAAAAATTTTCTATACCAATTACATCCATGTATTTATATTTTTGAAAATTAAATTCATATAAGTTGTTAAATTAGGCTTAACACGAATATCGTTGACAGATCGAGAAAACAGGTTTTTAAGTAAAATGTTCAAAAGTTCACACTGTTTTTCTATTTAATATTAATTTGAAATTGCATCTGATAAATTATATAGAATTAAATGATAAAAAAATCATATAATTATACATTAAAACAATTTAAAAGGATAATATAATAATATAAATAAATTAGATGAAAATACAGTTTTGAATTAAAATGCAGTTTTTTCACTATTCATTAAAAATGAATATTATTAGAAAATACAAAAAATTCAACCGAAGTAAATTATGATGTCCTGATTCAAAATAAAAATTTTATTTTTTCAAATACAACATATATAAGTGAAAAAATATAATTTAAAAGGGTTCTCCATCAAAAGGCGATAAAACTACATTTAAAAAATATTAGAGTATTTATGCTTAAAATTGAAGTTATTCCCATTTTAAACCTATAAAATTTATTAGAAGAAAGTAAAAAAGATTTAATAAACATGTGTAAACATAATATAGTTAGTTATATTCATCCCTGCCAATACAACGACTAGGCAATAACTACCATTTAAAATAATAATATTAATAATGTATTATTTTTCGGTATATCTCACTCTTGTGTGCAACATAAGATTTCAGAGAAAACCATTGTTTTTTTCAGGTATTATATCTATAATAAAATCCATTTTAAAGTAAAATTACTATTTAATTAATAAGTATTCATAAATATTAAAAAGTATTATTCTATAATTACCAGGGATATTACAATTAGTTTAAAATCGACATTATAATTCAAAAAGTGTCACTCCCTAAAAATCAAGTGAACATGCTCATATTGTAATGATAATTTAGTAAAATGATTCATAAATAATTTTTCAAATTTAGGAATTAGTCTCATGTCAAACTGACACATGATGTAATTAGTATAAGTCAAAGTGAGTGTTTCCAGTTTAAAATGACATTTTAGTAAAAGTAGAAGTGACATACTCAAAACCAAGAAAAAACATTCCGATTGTTTTTATAATTAAGTTAAATGATCTATAAATCATTTAGGAATTTTAGGAATCATCTTCACCTCAATCTGATGCATAGTGTGACCAGTATAACTCCAAGTGTATCTTTTTATTTAAAATTGACATCAATTTTAGTAAAAAAGACAACCTACCTACTCAAAACTAAGAAAACACATTCAGATTGATTTTATAATTTATTAAAATAATCCATAAATCAGTTTTAATGTGTAGAAATAATCCTCACCTCAATACAATACATTATGTTCCCGGTATGACTCAAAGTGTCTATTATTAATTTAAAAGTCACATTTTAATTCAAAAAGTTTCAATCGCAAAAAACCAAGAAAAAATGATAATATTTTTTTGATAATATATTAAAATTATTCATAAATAATTTTTATGTGTAGGTATTTTTCTCACATAAAACTGACATATGATGTGACCAGTATTAGTCAAAGTGCATGTTTCTAGTTTAAAATAACATTTTAGTGAAAAGAAAAGTGATGTATTCAAAACTAAGAAAACACATTCAGATTTCTTGACACTTTAGTAAAACAATACATAAGTAATTTTGGATGTGTATGAATCATTCTCACCTAAATCCAATGCACGGTGTGACCATTATGACTCCAAGTGCATATTTTAATTTAAAATTGATATCAATTTTAGTAAAAAAGACAACCGGACTACTCAAAACTGAGAAAATGCATTAATTTTTTTAAACATTAGTGAAATGATATATAAATAACTTTTGACATTTATGAATCATATAAACCATAATATGGTACATGATGTGCCCGGTATGAATTAAAGTGTCTTTTATCAGTATAAAGTCGACATTTTTGTTCAAAAAGTGACACTCAATAAAAACTGAGAAAATGTAGTCGTATTATCTTAATAATTTTTGAAAATTATTCATAAATCAATTTTGATGTGTTGAAATTAATATTAAATAAAACCAGTACATGATGTGACTAGTGTGAGTTAAAGTGTGTGTTTCTAATTTAAAATTACATTTTAGTAAAAATGACAAGTGAGGTACTCAAAGTTGAGAGAACACATTTGGATTATTTTTATACTTTTCTAAAATAATAAATAAGTCATTTTAGATGTCTAGGAATAATACTCATCTCAATTTGACACATGGATGATAGGTATGACTCCAATCATGTATTTTTATTTAAAATTGACATCAATTTTAGTTAAAACAACAACTCATACTCAAAATTGAGAAAATGAATTATTATTGTTTTAATACTTTATTAAAATGATAAATGAGTCATTTTTATGTGTAGGAATCATCCAAACCTCAATCTGATACACGATGCGCTCAATATGACTCAAAGTGTCCATTACCAATTTAAAATCGAAATTTTAGTTAAAAAGTTGTCACTCACTTAAAACTGATAAACTATGCTCAGATTGTATTTATAATTTAGGAAAAAGATTAATAAATAATTTGTGATGTGTTTTAATTGGACTCACATCAAACTGATACACAATGTTATCGTTATAAGTTAAATTGCGTGCTTCCAATTTAAAATGACATTTTAGTAAACAAGACAAGTGACATACTCAATACCAAGAAAACACATTTGGATTGTTTTTATACATTAGAAAAATGATCCATAATTAATTTTATATTTATAATAATCATCCAAACCTCAATATAATACACCTTATAACTGGTATGACTCCAAGTATTTTATTTTATTTAAAATTGACATCATTTTTTGTAAAAAGGACCATCGATGTACTCAAAACTAAAAAAACACATTTGGATTGTTTATATACTTTAGAAAAATTATATATACAGAATTTGAGACATATAGGAATAAAATGTACCTCAATTAGTCTCACAGTATAATTAGTATGACTCTAAGTGCCTCTTTTTATTTAAAATTAACATCAATTTTAGTAAAAAGGACTAGTGACATACTCAAAACTAAGAAAACACATTCAGATTTTTTTGATAATATAAGAAAATGATCCATAAGTAATTTTTGACATGTAGGAATAAAAAACACTATAATATAATACACAAAATTCCTAGTATGACTCAAAGTGTCTATTATTAGTTTAAAATTGATATTTTAGTTCAAAAAGTGTCACTCACTGAAAATTGAGAAAACATGACCATATTATCTTGATAATTTAGGAAAATTATTAATAAATCATTTGTGAGGTGTAATAATTATTCTCACATCAAACCAATACATTATGTGACCAATATCAGTCAAAGTGCGTGTTTCTAGTTAAAAATGACAATTTAGTAAAAAAGTCAAGTGACATACTTAAAACTGAGTAAACACATTCATATTATTTTTATAATTTAGGAAAATGATTCATAAGTCATTTTGGATGTGTAGGAATCATACAAACCCCAATATGATGCACAGTGTGATCAGTATGACTCCATGTGTGTCTTTTTATTTAAAGATGACATCAATTTTAGAAAAAAAGACAAATGACCTACTCATAATCGAGAAAAACACATTAATATTGTTTTGATACTTAATAAAATGATCCATAAGTAATTTTTGACATGTAGGAATTATTCACACCTCAATATGATATTCGATATGCTCGGTATGACTTAAAGTGTCTGTTATCAGTTTAAAATCAATATTTTAGGTCAAAAAGTGTCACTCACTGAAAACTGAGAAAATGTACTTTGATTATCTTGATAATTTAGTGAAAAAAATTCATAAATAATTTTTTAATTTAGGAATTAGTCTCACATCAAACCAACACATGATGTGATCGGTATGAGTCAAAGTGCGTGTTTCCAGTTTAAAATGACATTATAATAAAAAAGACAAGTGACGTAATCAAAACTGATAATTTTTTTAATTATTTTGATACTTTAAGAAAATAATCCATATGAAATTTTGAATGTTTGGTTATTATCCCCACCTTGGTTTGAAACATAGTGTGACTGGTATGACTCCAAGTGTGTCTTTTCAATATATAAGTGTAATTTTAGTTTAAAATGCACATCACATCTCCAAAACTGAGAAAACCAGACTATATTGTTTTATCACGATTATATATGATATTAATTAATTTATTTCCTTATCATTTTTATATTATACTTATTTAATTAATTTTTATAGAAATAATTCTTGAAGATGAACATGAAATAGTGTGATGTGTAAGAATCAACCACAACTTAATCCGATACACAATGTTCTTGGTATGACTCAAAATTTAGTTTAAAATTAACACTTTTCATTAATTTATTTCTTTATATTATTACTAACAAAATAATTATTTTCTTATACATGTGCATTATTTTTCTTGAGAAGGGGTGGTTTGTTTAAAAATATATTGAGTTGTGGTTAGGATCAAAAGATAAAGGAATGTTGATGTTTTTGAATGTATATAATAATTCTACTTATATAATTGTATAATCCAATTATTGAAATATCTATAATATAGTGTTTTTTCCTTGTATTTGTGTTTTATATTTGATTTAATTTAAATTCTATATTAGTACATGCTTTTTTTTATATATGGTAGTGTTTCTAGTTCTGCGGTGTGCTATTAGAGCACACTGCACTGGTGCTGCAGTGTTCTATTACAACATGCTATAGTATGCCCTTTTATCAGTGAATTTTATCCTTGATAAAAGCCTTGTTATTTTAATCTCGCTCCGTTAGTTAGCGCTTATATAGCGCTGATAAAGTCCATTTTTAGCGAGGTTAAAGACTAATTTTGTAGTAGTTTTTTTGATGTTTTTCTAGAAAAATTTCCTAGTATTCCCCCAAATAGTGAAGTTGATTTGTCAATATAACTCATACCTAGTGTAACACCTATATCAAATACTCTATATATAATTACCCTGATTGAGTTATAGGAATTGAAGATGCAACTCCTAAAGAATCTTGATGAGGTATTCATTTAGAAAAGTGTGTCACCATGGGGTGAACCTAATCTTTTTGTTAAGAAAAAAGATAAATCAATGTGACTCTTCATTGATTATCGGGAACATAACATGGTCAAAACAGAGAATAAGTATCCTCTTACCCATATTAATGATTTTTTAGTCAATTAATAGGAGCACAATATTTTTACAAGATTGATCTTCAATTAATATACTATCAATTAAGAGTCAAAAATTGAATACATACCCAAGAAATCATTCCATATGAGGTATGAACACTATGAATTTAAAGTGATTCCACTTAGTCTTACTAATCCCCCTCTATATTAAGGAATTTAATAAATAGTGTCTTTATAGATTACCTTGATTAGTTTTTGGATGTCTTTATAGATGAAATACTTATATATTCCAAGAGTAAGTAAGCACATGAAGATCACTTGAATATTGTACTAAAGACATTAAATAAGGATAATCCATATTTAAAATTTACCAATTTTGAATTTTGGATACAAAAAGTTTCATTTTTGGGTCATATAATCTCAAGGGAGGGTATATAGGGGGATCCATCAAAGAAATAGGTTTTTTAATTTTAGTCCAGACTAACCATTATGATTGAGATATTTAGTTTTCATGGTCTAGATGAATATTATTGTTTATTTCTAGAATATTTATCATGGATTTGTAATCCACTAACTACGTTAACTCAGAAGGGGGCCAAGTTCCATTGTATAAATGAATGTGAGGAAAATTTTAAGGAACTGAAGAGAATGTTATTTAGTGCACCTATTATTACACAACTCTATAATAGATAAGGTGCCGTGATATATATTAATGTGATGAATAATTTACCAATGTGAATCTTTATAAATAATTAGATGGTTATAGTGTATGCCTCATGAAAATTAATGTTTCATGAGAAAAATTTCCTAAATCACGATTTAGAGTTATCTATGATAATTTTTACATTAAAGATATGGAGGTATTATATTTATATATAAATGTGGGATATATATACTAATAATTTTTGTAAAGTATATATTCACTTAGAAATATTTGACTATATTCTAGAGAAAGTGGTTGGAGTTGATTAAATATTATGACTGCTCAATACATTTTCACCTTGGGAAAGATAACAAGGAAGTAAATTATTTAAGTTGAAATGATTATGATAGATTATATATAATTAGGATCACAAAAGATCTAATATTTATATATTTTAAAAGGATAGATATGGAAATCTTGAGAGGATGGGAGAAATCCTATATTGCTCAAATGCGTGTTCAATAATTTATCCAAGTGAGGATTAAAGAGGTAGAAAAGGAAGATGTAGAGATATAAAATATGGTCATAAATGTTTCTTATTTTAACATTGATTATGATGTAATGATAAGGTTTAGAAATTTTTTATGTGTGATGTCAATACCATACTTGAATAAGGACCTATTGGATAAATCTCATACTTCAACATTCTCTATTCATCCTAGATGTAGGAAGATGTATAGTGATCTGAAATTGTATTTCTAGTGGGAAAACATGAAAAGAGATATTGAAAAGTACATATCTCTATGCTTGGTATGTTAAAATGTTAATGCTGAGAGACATAATTCTAAGAGGATGTTAAAACCATCACCCATAATAGAATGTAAATTAGAAAACATCACCATGAATTTTGTCATCAGACTCCCAAAAATATCTAAAGTCCACAATACTATTTGGGTTGCAGTCAACGTCCTTATGAATCTACCACACTTCATTGATATTATGGATTATTTTTCTCTTGATCATCTTAATAAGATATAAATTATGTGTTAAGGTTTAATGGAGTACCACATTCAATAGTATTTTATTAGTATTTAAGGTTTACCTCGATGTTTTGGTAAAGTATTCAGAAAGATCTGGATACAAAGTTGAGTTTTATTACTTCATATCATATTTAGAAAGATATTCAGTCTGAGAGAACCATTCAAACCCAATATGTTATCCTGATATCTTGTTCTATGAATTTTATATGTGGTTGGGATCAACACCTTCCTCTAGTAGAGTTTTCTTAGAACAATATCTTTCACTCGACCATTTAGATGGATAATTATGAATCCCTCTATGAAAAGAAGTGTAGAACTACAACGTGATGGTATTAAGTTGGAGAAGTGAATTTATTGGGGAAATATGAAGAAATGGAAGATAAATTCAAATCCATCTAGTAACACATCAAGGAAGTTCAATATTGATATAAAGGTTATACTGATAATCATCAATGAAATTTGGAATTTGAAGCTGGTGAGAAGGTATTGTTACAAATATATCCATGGAAGATGGTCATGAGATTTATAAATAATGTAAATATGATCCATAGGTATATTTTCCAATATGATATTCTTGATCGATTCAGGATGGTAGCTTATCGCTTGGTGCTTCAAATGAACCTCTCTCAAGTTCATGATGTGTTCTATGTATCTCTTTTGAGGAAGTACATACCTAATCTATAATATATACCAAACTTAGAGGTTATAACACTAAATCATGATATATAATATGAAGAAAAACTCATATAAATCTTGGACCACAGAGATAAAGTGCTATGGAATAAGACTACTCACATTATTAAAGTTCTCTGGAGGAATAAAAGATTCAAAGAAGATACATGGGAACCTCAGGATGTGATGAAACCAAGATATACTCATTTTTTTATATTAGAGTGAAGAAATTTAAAGGAATAATTTTATTTTAATGGGGGTAGAATGTAAAACCCTAAGGTTTTATGATATATTTCTCTTCAAATAAATTTAATATCTTCGATATCTAGTGATATATGCAACCGTGAGTCTAAATGAATTTTAATATATTATACCATTATAACCCAATAATTATATTAGAATAACGAATAGAAATATTTAAAAAAATTATGTTTAATGGTTTTATACAAATCAAATATTTTTATAAATTAGTACTCAATTTCTTGTAAATTCATTATAATATTTAAAAATACATTTTTCCTCAAAAATGATATTTATTTCTTTTTTTGAAAAAATAATATAAATATTTTATTATGATTTTATAAAATTTATTTGAAAAAATAAACTTTATTTTTTAAATCATAATATCAAAATTATCTAAGAGATAATTGTTTATATTTTTTTGATAAGATTGATTTCTCAATGAATAGTGAAAAATACTGATTTTTATTAAAAACTATATTTTCGTTTCAAGAATTTACAAAGATCCAATTTATTTAAAAAAGGTTTTAAAAGTAATATTAGTCTATTTATATTATTAATAATATAATTAATGTAATTTTAATTTATTTTATGTTTTAGTTTAGTATAAAATCTTTTTATACTTCAAAAAACATTTTTATGGAAAACAACTTTTCATCATATTTTGTGGGTTTAATTTTAAATTAAATTAAAAAATTTTCTTAATTGAATCCTAAAAAATGGATAATATATTTGGAATCAATTGGTAATTTTTTTAAATAACTCCCTTTTATTTTGGGTTATTATAAATATTAATCATGATAATTATTTATCACCTTAGTTGGTGTAAAATGGATACAAAATGGTTAAAACCACGATATAAGGTTTCAAAATCAACCCAAAACTTGATTTTTTTAATTTAATGTAAAATATTCAAATATATAACTCTAAAATTATAATATATAGTATTTTTGTTCCATTTCCATTGATGATGAGATTTATATTATTTTAAGTAATGAAAATTCCAAAATTTAACTCCCTTGAATTTAATATCTCTAAATTTTTTACATAAGATTAAAAGGGTGATAATTTCAGTTATACATTTTTATTTGAAATATGAATTAATATTTTATCATGTTAATTTATTTTTTATTTCTTATTTATGAAATAATTACCTTAAATTTTTACACAACTTCAACACAATGTTTGTAGAAGTAGTAGACAAATCATGTAAATGTTATTTAAAAACTCTAAAAGTAATATTGTTTACTTTAGTTATAGTTCCTCGTGAATTTTAAATATGAATATAACATAATAGATATTTTTAAAGGTTTATATTTGAATTAAATTACCATCTTCATGACTTTAATGTCAAATTAAACGAATAGATCAAAAATGACCTTAGTGATATTTTATGTTAAATAATATTTTATTAAATTATTTAAAAATAAAAAAATATTTTGATAGGACAAATAGGATGATAAATGGATTAAAATTTTACCCCTTTTCAACTTATGAACTAATTTTAGATTATAAGTAAAATTATAACCCTTTTATATTGAAAACATTGCTACCACAATTAAGGTTAAAATTAGTTAACAAAGTGGTCAAACAAAAAGATAAAGATTTAAATAAAACCAAAAACTATATAAATTTCATCAGATGATTATATTTAATCATTATCAATTTTTTATTTTAATATATTTCAATTTGGAATCATTTTACTTGTGAATTAATTAATTATATTTTAATCTTTTTAATAATTCTAATTATGCCTTTTCTTATCTTATAAATGGACACCCCTTATCTATTTTATATACTCCTCCTTGAGCCATATAACTTTACCAAAACCCAAAAAATCACCTTATAAATTTCTATATCCATGAATAATAAGTTATTGTATTCTTAAAATACCAATCAAAGGGTCATTAAGATGGGATCTAAAGAAGACCTATTGAAGAAGAGGAAATCACCTTTCCCGACCTCTATCAATTTATTTCTTCTTATAAATCATCTAAATCTATGGTATTATTCATAAAATAATAACTTCAGTATAATAAATATACTTAAATGTTTTTATGATTATATATCTACCAATATATGACCTCGATTCTATCAAATAGGAAGTGAAAGTATCACTCTTGTGTACATGTGGACTACCGCCTCCACAAAGCGATACAACTCATTTTCCATCACCATCTTTCAATGATGATTATTATTATGGGTTTAAAGTTTATATATTTTATTTATGAAATAATTATGTTACTTTATTCATAATATTATATCTTCCTTTTTTAATTTCATATCCATTGGAAAACAATAACGTCACTTGTGTGTATGTCTGGACCACCACCACCATAAAGTGATGTGATTCATTTTTCATTTATGATTAAAATGGATGATAATAAGGATATATTTAATGAATATATATTATACATATTATATAATAATTATTATATAAATATTAATTATTATTTACCTTTCTTTTGTTCTATCTATTTAAAAGTGAAAAAAATATTCATGCATATGAATGACCTACCGTCTCTATGAACGGTGCAATTAATTTTTCTATCTCTACATTATATGGATGATAATATATATATATATATAATTAATATTTATGATATTTATATCATGATTAAAATTTTGGATATGATGGAACTATAATCAAAGTAAAAGGACCAGAACCACCGAACTGAAATTATCATGAAAAAACAAAATTGTTAACACTCAGAAATGATGATTTTAATAAGGAGTTATCAATAAATGGGTGTTAAAAAGTTATAAGTGGATCACATATGATATTATAATTATGTAAATGAATATTTTATAGAATTATAATAGATTTAAATTTATTTTACATTAGTTTATATAACTTTCTAAGTAAGTCAAACTTGAGGTAAGAGATTTTCGATTCACTTTTACTTCTGTGAGGAACATGTCATATTCACAACTAATTTCTTTTTATATAGTGTGTATAATACCCAAAAATTTATTTTATGATTATTATCATGAAAATTTTTGGGATATACATTTCCATATAATGTTCTCTATTTTATGGGGTTATGATTCATATATTACTAAAGGGATAAGGGTTCTTCATCTCAATATTGTTTTATTGAGACATGCTTGATGTTATGTACCTATTTATGATTATGAGGTGTATATAATAAAAATGTAACATGTTATATAATTATTAAACTAATTTTCATGATATTTAAGGTTTAATTTGAAGTTATTTGTTCCTGAGGATTATGCTTCAAAAGTTACCAAAGTGGTAAGAAAATTATGTTTTAATCTCACTTTAATCACTATTGTTTATGCTTGAATCTCCATTAAAGTAAATTTTATGATAATTTACTAATAAATTATTTTAATTTTATTCTCATAAAGTTATTTATTGAGAATAAATGTTTTTATTTTCATTTTACCTTGTTGGTTGAAGTGGAAAACTCAAGAGGGGGTGAATTGAGTTTCCAATTAAAATTTGGGTTTAAAAATATTTAAAACTAAAATACACCAATTTGTAAAATAGACTAGCTAATTAAAATTTCATAAGTATATAATTATAATTTTTTAGAAGATATCTCAAAATATTGATTATAGTTGAGTTAAAATAATTTAATAATTACTTTAAATTTTGAAATAGATCTAATTACTTTAAAAATAATATATAAAACACTTATTAAAGATAATTGTCAAAGTAATGTTTTGATATATAGTTCTAAAAACTAAAACTGGTTGTTTTAAATATAGAGTAAAATAAACAAGAAAACAAATAGTGAAATAAAAAAATAGGTTCAGTCTCAAGCTGATACCTAGTCCTCTATACTTGGTAATCAACCACTACAAAGTAGTTTATTAAAGAATAAACCAATCCATAACCTGGATTAATTTTTACACTAAAAACTAAAAATATATAGTCCAAGATACACACAAACTATTCCATATTTATACATGTGATAATATATATAAAATAATGAATGAAAGAGTATCTAATTCTCTTAGAAACAAAGTAGGAACCTATGATAATGAATATATAGAGTAAATCAAACATAGCTCAAATGTAAGCTAAAATAGAGAGAGAGATAATAGACGAGAAGGTTTGATGTAGATAAATTTGATCTGATCTAGTTGATCAATTTTATTTAAATATATAATTGAAAATATTCAACTCAATGTTTCTATGAGAGTTCAAAAAAATAGAGTGTTGTGGAATGTCAGAGTAAGCCCCCAATGTATCTCAATATCTTATACACGTGTCAGCTACTCCTTTTCTATATATAATGTAAAAAAGTGCATATACATTGTAAAGTGATAACTATCTCTAATTATCCATTTTTGTGTATTTATAATTTAAGCCTTATACTCATTGAAACTTTAATTGATCTGAATCTAGAAAAATATCTAAAATATAGCCATTAGAGATTTGAATATACCTCACTGCTTAAGTTAGAAAGAATCACTTAATCTTCACTTAGGAACAATTACTTTGGCTTGTATTCAATTATCATGACCAATTTACATGGTAACATTCCAAAATCACTTATTTTCTTCATACAGTCACTTCTTTTCTTCATGTGGTTGCTTCATCTCTTCTCTCAGTCACTTAACTTATTCTTATAGTATATCCATTTCTTCTTACAATCACTTATTACTTATTGTGGTAAGTTATTTTATTAATGAATTAGCTTTGTCTCCTCTTGTGGTTACTTCACTTATTCTTATGGTATATTCATTTCTTCATGCAGTCACTTTATAACATCATGTGGTAGATTCTTTTATTATTACGGTAGACTGAACCCTTCATGTGGTCAATTAAAGACTTGGAAAAAATTATCCCATATGATGTAAAATCACTTGATTATTAATGTGATCAATTTTATTTCAATATGCGGTCACTTCTATATGGTAACTTGACCTTCACGGTCAGTTGAACTTCATCACATGATAGGTTGTCATGGTCACTTGATGACTTATCCATTTTTATAATTTTTTCTAGAAAATAGTTTATTATCATAAAACATAAAATTTATTAATAACATATAAAAAATTATTTGGTATTATTAAATTTAAAAGGTTATGGACTAAGTCAACATCCTTAGTTTAAGCACAGAGTGACTGAAATAATATTTTTAAGGAAAAATGACTTTATTTATATCTTCAGTTGAAAATCCTTTTTCTTCCATATCCTTATTTTATAAAAATATTTTCAATATTTTTATATAGTTATATGATTTTTTAAAGTCATTTTTATGCATGATTCATTTTTTACAAAATCATTAAAAATGATTTTCTTATCATTTTATGAATGAGGAACTTTTGGCTTTTTATAGAAAATATGAAAGGAATATTTATTTTAACATATACGACATGAAATTATTTTACCACCATCATGAAAATAAAATGTTTTTAAGGTTAATTTACAAGTTTACAAGGTTATTTTAAAATAAAATTGTTTCCTTAATATTTCTGAAATTTATAGATTTTAATATGTGATTAAAAACTAAAAGGGTTTTTTTCATCAAGAAATATTATAGTGAACTTTTAAAGGATTTTTTCATCTAAGATAACATCATTTGATGTTACAAAGTATTTAATAGGGATATTATCCAATTATACCATATTTATTCTTTCTTAGTATGGTTTATGGTTTTAATAATGAAATATCAATGAAACCCATTTTCTTTTCCACAGGTTAATTTATGATGAAAGTTGTTATGATCTTATGGAATACATATAAATAGATTCATGATTATGTTATGGGTGTACCAAGAATTGTATATTACTAAAATGCATTAGGTAAATATTAAGATTTTATGAGTTCAAAGGGTATAAAAAGGTTATCCCAAGCCTAAAAAAGAGGGTACATAGGAAGTTATCCCATGCCCAAAAGAGGGTAAACGAGAGCTTATCCCATTCCTAAAGTAGGTATATTTGTAGTTATCACAAGCCTAACATGTTATAAATGTATTGGTGGGTATCCTTGACATAATATTTATATGATTATGATTATTACACACATTATACTAATATTTTATTACATGATATTATACTAATGTTATGTTCTCATAGATTATATTTTTTGATCTCTTTATGATTCACATCTCATGAACTGGAAATATTTATTTTATAACTCAATTTTATAATCTAAAAATTACTGGATATGACTTTAAAAGGTTAATCTCATGATTTCATACCCTTGAATATCATTTTATGTTTAAATGATCATTGCTACCTCTATTTTTTACCCTTATAGATAATCAAATCTCACCCTTTATTATATTTTATTTTCCCCAGGATATGATGAAAAGTTTTAAGTATTATGTGTATAAGAAGGGTGTTATTTGTGAAGAAATAAATGGGGGATGATGTAGATATTTTATGAACCAGTGGTTTATGTATCTAATTTTCCAATGAAACCAAACCTCTACATTTATGTAATGGATAATAATGTTATTTATTTAATATTCATCTAATAATATGTAATATTTATGTATGAAAAGTATAGGTTAATAAATATCATGAAGTATAATCCTCTATCAACATGTACCAAACTATATCCATTAAACATATGTTCTTTTTAGAAAAATCATATTGTTTTGGGGTATATGTTTCATTTTTTTGATGATGAATATCTTTATTATTAATATATGCTTAAAATATTCCACTAATATATTATTCACTATTTTCTATTCAAATATTCTTCAAGGAGAAAACACAATCCTTTTGAAATAACCATACATCTTTAGATCCCATGATGTGTTCTTAATAAACATAATGTAAGTTATATGAGTAAATTCATCAATAAATGAAATAAAATACTTATCTCTACTTGTTTATTTATTCCTAATAATACCATAAATTTATGAATAAATAAGATCTAATGGATGATATGTTTGAATCTCAACATTCTTGTGTGGAGAATTTTCAATCTCATCCTTTTGAAAAGTAGAAACCATCTCATTTATTTATCTCACAATATAGCATTGTAACATCAAGAACATTATCTCCTTAGGTAATATTTCTAATTTTATTTTAGATGATTTTTTTTATAAAATCATTATAATTATTCTTTGATAAAGAATAATAAATACCAATTTCTCTTGGCAACATTTAAATGTGAAAAATTCATAGAAAAATGGTAAAATTATTTTATTTTAAAAAACATTGGAAGAAATAAAGGAAGATTAATAATGAAGAAAGTAAATAACTATGAGATAATTAGTTCAAAAGGTAAGCTGTAAAAAAATATTTTAATTATTTCGTAAATGGAGTCAAAAGTGGCTTGTGGAGAAAAGAATAAGAAAATTACTTTTAAAAACTATATAAATAAATTCAATGAGTTCGTAAAATAAAAGTAAGAAATAATTTATGTTTATAAAATAATATTTTTTTATACATGGTAAAGAACAAGGAAATAGAAGAAAAATAGTTCTAAAATATAATTTAATACTTTTAAAGTGTTGATTTTATATAAAACCTCATATGGCTATTAAAATAAAAGACCCATTTAAAAGAAAAAACTTGATAAATAAATTAAAATAAAATCATTATTTTTATAGTAATTGTTTAATATGTAATATAGGGATTATTTACTCTATATAAGTTAATATAGGTGAATAATTAAAACCATTTCTTAAAGAAGGAAATTTGAGACAAGAAACCATATAAAATTTTGTAATAATTGAATCGAAATGAAATATAATGAAATAAAATTAAATGTTTCTATAAAACACTTGAATTATATGAAATAATATGTCATAATAAATTCATGGGGTATTAATTACACTATAAAAAAGTAATATTGGTGAATAACATGAAATATATCTCACATAATTGAAATTTAGATAAAGAGAACCCTTTCAAAGATCATAATTTATGAATTAGGAATCAATCAATGAATTGAATATATTAAAATAATATAAATTCACATAAAAAAATGTGATTACAAATTAAAACAATTATAGGTTATAACACACATAATCTTATCATAACATAGAAGTAGTGATATAACCTAATAAAATGAAAACACTAAAAAATAATTATCTTTTTTCAAAACAGGTATATCTGTTGGTAAAATTTAATTTTTTATTGGTAAAATGTTTTACCAACAAAAATTTTCCTGCCGCTAAATTTTTGGTAAAAACTCTACCGTTAAATGTTTTTATGATAAATAAAATGGTTCTGTTGAAATTATAATAATACCAAAAGATAATGTATATGTTTGTTAAAATATTTAGTGATAGATTCATATGACAGATTTATCTACTGATAATATTATAACGAAAATTTATCTTACCATCACTAATATTATTACAAAAATTTATCTTTATTCCTTGTGTGCATTATAAAGAAATAATTTTTAATTATTATCTATTTATAAATTATTTTAAAATAAAATATTATGCATAGATATTAAAATATTTATTAATAAAATTTTATATTATACTTATTAATCTAACAATATATAATATATTTATTATATAAAAAAATCATTATAATTTTCGTTTAATGAACATAAACATTACAACCACAGAACACTCAATCATGTGGTTTTTTAAAATCCAACACAATACAATATACAATAGGTCTGAGAAGGGGGTATAATTGAAACAAAGCTATAGATGCGATGACCCTAACTCGAAACCAAGACATCCTCAACACACCACTATAGATAAAACAAGGATGAAACCACTGAACTACTCCCTATGGGAAAAAATCCAACATAATACAAGAGATTCCCAATAATAAATTTACAATTAGAAAAATTTATTAAAGGTCCTCAGTTCTCTGATGTCAATTCCCATTTTATTGCCCTAGAAAGTAGCCGCATCACCCCTGAACTCCATTTTACAACATTCATATCCATTCCATGGGACTGTTACACTTTTAAGAACATTTGATACATAGGACCATCATCCGATCCATCTTCATTGTCAACAAAATCCTTATAGCATAATCATATGCTCAACTGGAAATCACTACCACCCTTAACTAGTGAACATATTATATATTTATGCCATCCAATTACTAAATTTTAATGGAAAGATCGTCACTACAGACAACCATCTTATCTCCACTTTAATTAAAAGAAAGATCCTACATAGTGGAAGAATGTCTATTGTTTAATTCAAATGATGTCGAAAAACAATGACAATAATCAATGTCACCATCCTCTACCCATATCATAACAGTATTATCATAGCTACAAGAGAATAAAACATTAACAAATGGGTGTGAATGAACCATTTTAACAGTCATACTTTGAAGAATCCATGAACTAGGTAATGGGCATACACACTCTTACCAAAAACTGGATCTTTAATAAGTGAATCAATGTTGGAAACATGGATGAAGTCAAAAGTTCATGGATGTGTTGAAAATGGTTCACAACTACAATCCTCTAACATGTGAACCTGCATATTGTAATGTTTGCAGTTCATAGATGAACCTGCATATTGCATGCTAAAAACATTTAACCTATAATACTGAAAATCAACAACCCTTAATTAAAAAACCTGTAAAACCATAAATATGTATAACTAAAATATAAAACATATAAAACTGTAAACCAATAATCAAGAATATTCTTACCTATAAACATGTAAACAAATAATCATGGAACCTACAAACCTCAAACATACAAACCTACCAGATTGCAACCTATAAACAATTAAATTTTAACTAGATGATATACAAACTAAAAAACCTAAAATTTTGTAACCAGTAACATAGAAAACCATAAAAAATAAAAATTTAATCTTTCAAACCTATTTGTGAAAAATAAAAACTATTAAGCATAAAAATTATTAAGTACCATGTCTGCTGGGAGAGAATAAGATTATACAAACCTATTTTTGCAAACTTATTTGTGAAAACATGGGAATACATGGGCTTCCAAAAAATAAAAACACAATTGTGAAAACCCGAAAACCTATTTTTGCAACCCTATTTTTAAAAACTACAAACATATTTGTGCAAACCTAAAAACCTATTTTTTCAAAATGGTCTCATATTTGTGCATACATGGGATCCCACAAACTACAAAATATTGAACATAAAACATAAAATACTATAAACCTAACCTTCGATTTTCAAATCTGGAACCAGAATCCTAGAAACCTGTATCCTAAAAATTAGTAAAACAATCAATATAGAAACCTGTAATCCTATAACATAAAAACATTAAAATATATAAATTTGGAAGCATTGGAATCACCATCAAGAATACCTGAAAAGGCAATTCAAATATGATCATCCACATTAGTATTCCACAATATTTCTGTATTTTTATTACTAATAATCCTAGATACCCTGATAAATAGCAAGGGATGAAATCAGATAATACGAATTATGTAAGAGGAAAAAACTAAAATCTATTTTAGTATAATAATAACTGAAGAATTCAGTAACACATGATTATAAAAAAAACATATACTGACATAAATTCGAAATGACTCGTGACCAAATTCCCATCATTTTAATTATTTTTCTTATTCTTGTAATGTTAAAAAACACTTTATTTCAATCTAGAGAGACTTCTTGTAAGTATATGGAAACTTTATGTGTGTTCTTTTTCAGCTTTATGTGTGTGCTTTTATAGTTGTTTTCCACAACCATAAATTGTTATGATTATATTGGATAGGTGAAATTATTTAATAGATTATTATCTATTTTTATATTAAAAAATATAAAAATATAAAAAATATACTCAAATTGGAATTCAAAGCTTTTACAAATTTTCAAACAGATTAGATTTTCTGGAATTATCAATGCAGAAATATTATTTTCAGGTGCATATTGAGGTATTAAAAAGCTTTATATCATCCAATTTTAAGCCCCTAAATGAAGGAATTAAATTTTACATACATGAGATTAGGTATTTTATAGTATAAAGGTATATAAATAGGAGGAACATGAAAAGATATGTGGGATAAAATTGGTGGAAAACACCACTATCATGTTCCCAAATATATTGGAATCAAGCTCTACCGAGGTTGAGAGGCCGGAAAATTACCCAAGTTAGGGGGTTTCTCATACATCATGATATCACCAAGATAATGAGTTTATGTGCTGAAAAAACTTCAACTACAAGCTCTACCAACTTTTCATAGGGATCAGGGAGATGATGCCTACACATACATCAAGGATTTCATATTAACAATGAATACTTTCCCTATTGAGGGATTTACTGAAAAAAGAGTTATTTCTAAAATTATTCCCCTATTAATTTAATGGGTGGAAAGTATATGGATACTTCAATATAAATAATACACATTTGACACTTGTGAGTTCATTTATAGTGTATTTTTAAGGAGGTATTACCCAATAGAGAAAACCAAGGGATTGAGGAGGGGAATAAGAATAAGTATTTACATGGTTTTCTAAAATGGTTATAAGAAACAATAATAAAATTTAGTGAGTGATAAAGTTGTTGGAATCCTTAAAAAAATAGGCAAATCATTTAATTCACACACTGGAATAACATATATGTGCTGGTTTCTTCCTAATCCATGATACCCAGATAAAAAACAAGGTATAAATTAGATCAAAGGAATTATATGAGAAGTGAAACTCCAAATCACATTTAATAAAAAAAGTCTTGAATAATTTAATTACACATGATTACAAAACAGAACAAGAATATAACACTAGAATTCCTAAGAAAGTTATAATAATAACCAATTGACAACATTTTATTCAATATTTTGTATCTCTTTATGGTAAAAAAAATAACATAAAACAAAATGAAACAAGAAATAAGAATAATTATTTTATGTGGTTTTCTCAAATGGTTACAAGAATCAAGAATAAGATTCAATAATTATGGAAGTTTTTAGAATCCTTTAAAAAATAGTCAATCCAATGGAGTTAATCTGCATATTCCCTTACACACAAATATAATAATTACAATAAGTATAAATGGATGACAAAGTGTATAAAACCTTACAGTTGAAGGTAAAAAATCTAAAAATTTATAACTCTTCAATCACCCAGATCACCTTTGATTGTTCTACTCAAGTTAACCCATTCAATTATTCAAAACCCTGTAAAAGTATATGAATTATCTATAATAACCTCAATTAACATGAATCACAGAAAAATTTCCCACAAACTAATAGACAGATTCCAGGGACTAACCTCTGGTGAAATTGTGCAGTCGAAACATATCAATTGCACCCATAAGATCCAGAGCACACCTAAAAAGATAAGGCCACTATAATGACACATACATCAAAATTATGCTCTATTTGATAAAACTTCATGAAAAAATTTATAAGATACAATAAGTACTTCTATATATTATCACTTATTTAATAGAGGAAATTTAGTGTACCTAGTTTATGTACACCCCAATGACAAGTCTAAAATTTATTCCAAATTCAATGAACAACTTTCAGTAATAAATTTATCAGTATGTTGATGAAGAGTCTGTAACATAAAAATTCTCAATAATTAATAAAAAGTAATGTGATAATTGTAATTAACATGTGAATTAAAAATAACATTTAACAATTAACAAATAAAATATTAGTTGTGTATTAACAAAGAAAATATCATACAAATAATTTTTAAAATAATTAATTTTAAATACTAAAATAAAATATTCTTTATGACAATAGAATGATAATTTAAAATGAAATCAAAATATCATTATGATGCTAAAAACATAAATTATATTCAATGAAGATATCAACTTTTGTCCATAGTTCCACTAATTAAATATTTGAACATAAGGTATGCTTATAAACAATCTCATAAGTATATACTTTAAATATCAAATTCAATGGTATACTAGATGATTAATGTTATAAAATTAATATATTTAATTTACACACAACACACAATGAGAATCAAACATTAATCATGAAAAAACAAAACATTGAGTCATTCCACATAACAAATCATAAAAATAAAATTTAACCAAACAAAAAATGGTAAAACATTATTCAAAAAAGTAATAATGAATCCATTTCTAATTAGATGATTGGGGGTGCATTCATATTTAAAAATTTAATCTCCATCAATTTAAGGTGTGAAATTTTTATGTGGATTGTATATTTTACTACAATCCATAGAATGAAAATATTTTAGATCAATTAAAATGATATTCATACCTTATAATGAAACATAAAATGAGTATCATCAAATTATATTTTAAAAATGTTTCTATTCATCATCATAAGGCCCTTGATCTTTCAAAAATCAAAATAGGGTGAAAGAAGTAATTTTATGGTGTAGAGAGTTGGGTTCTTTTCAGTGTAACCTGTGTATTATCACTGACTATATTAAATTCACCCATTAATAAATACTATTTAGAAGTGGTTCATCGATTTTATGATGACTGGCATTGTGTTTTAATCCATGAAATATGAAATATAAAATAAAGGAATTCACTCAACATTAACAAAAAAAATTAGGATACAAGGACATAAATTTCACATTTTTTCACAACCAATAAGTTCTTCACAATCTAATTCATTTATTTTTTACTTAAAATTAAATTTTCCCATTTCCTGGTCAATATTTTGAGTGTATCTGAATAAAATGATCATATAAATAAATATTGCCTCTTAATTTTGATGAATTTTAAGGAGACAATAGAAAAGGATGTGATCCATGGAAGTATGGGAAGATAATTCACAATAGATGGAGAATGACCAACATCAGTGAACTATAGTGGTGATTGATAAAGGAAAAAATACATGGTTATGAATTTGGGAGCACAAGGGAGGAGGAAGAGAATGTGTTAGTGGGAAATCATGATGGCTAGTCAAGGAGTGGGGGAGCCGAAAAGGCGTGATATTAATTGATGTGGGGGAGACAACGTTAGTAGGGATGGCGACAAGAGCGGGCAGCGTTAGAAGAGCGAGAGAGTGGGGAAGGCAGTGACGGAGTGTAAGCACTAAGTGGAGGAGACCCTGATGTGGCTGGAGGTAAGAGTGGGTGATAGGGGACATGACTAACACCAGGGTTAATTATAAATAAATAAAAAATTATATATTTTAATTACAATAAAATTAAATATTTTATTAATATATAATTTATTGTATTCAAATAAATATTTATTATTTTTTAATTATCCATTTCAAAAAAATTTAGGGTATACAATGTATAGTTAATAATTTTTTTTAAAAATGTTGGTATTAGCATGATCTATTTTAATATATTTGTGAAATACCTTTTTCAACATATTTAAAAAAAATGTTGGTATTATTTTTGAATGATATATTTGAACATGTTTTTCAATAATGTTTATTATTTTTTCATTCATTGTTATGTTTATATTTATAATGTTTATTAAATCCAAATATCATAATGATTTAATTTTTTTAGAAAAAGTATTTAAATTTTTATTAAATGAAACGAATTATAAAATATAATCACCGTTTATACTTAGGGAAAATTGAAAATTAAAATTAATTAATGTGATATTTTTAATAAAACCTCTAAAAGTAAATATTTCCTTTGGTCATAAAAATAATAATCCATATAAACAATTTGATTTCTATTAATTGGTTATTATCATTGAATGAATTATTTTAATGTATTTTATTAATGGTAAAATATTTGTTGGTAATATTTATCATTAATAATATATTCTAGTGTTGGTAAAAAAGTGTTGGTATAGTTATGATAAATCAATATATTTTAATGTTGGTAAAATATTTGTTGGTGTTAATTGATTAATACTAACAGATATATCTGCTGGTAAAAATATGTGTTGGTACTTAAAATAAATACCAATAAAACTTAATATCTATTGGAATTACTCATTTTTACTAATAGATATATTATTTATCAATAAATTTATCATGATATAAGTCATTTTTTTGTAGTGAAATTTGTGGAGAATCCCCTTATCTCAGACATCAACTCAGTTAAAAATTCTATAAAATCCATGTATAATAAATTAATATTTATTTTAAAAATATATTAAAACCATAATTATATTTTTATTATTAGATACCATTCAATTATCATTTATTATTATGTATTTATTAAATTTTTTTTCATAAAAATCCATATTTATGTGTTAATTGTCTACTTTCCTAGGTGTGTTTCAATTTAGGGCTTTCTGTACTTGCACCTTGTGCATGGTTTCCTCACATAAATAATTTTTTTGATAATTATATTCATTTATTTTATATTATTCTTGAATTCGATGGATATTTTAGGAAAATTATGGTGATAATTCATATAAAAATCATAAAAATTTCATTTTTTTAAAAGTTTTGATTTTGTTTAAAGAATTGATTTTATTAAAAAAAAATTATTAACATAACATAATATTGATAACATGAGAATTTCATAATTATTACATAATATTACCAGTACATAACATTAATTAATCATTCATGATAGAAACATTATAACACAATTCATGTGGGTGGTAAAACCGAACAAAACCAGAAAACATTGTAATGGTTGAATCATTATAAACATGTTATTTATAATGAAAATATACCTTCTTGAGAAGATTAATCATGTTATAAATATCACATTTATTTATAATATTTATTTATAGAACCGTCCATGTATGGTGGTGATGAAAAATGAAATATGTTATTCATAGAGGTGGTAGTTTACACATACATGTGAGCTATGTTTTCATTTTTCAATGTATGGAAAGGAAAGAAGGTATATAATGATTTATACTTAAAAAATTATTACTATGTAATTAATATAATACTATTTCATTAAATCAATCTTTTTGACCATCCATGTGACGTGATGATGAAAAATGAAATACATTGTTCATTGAGTTGGTAGTCATCACGTACGCATGAGCGATATTTTCATTTTTCAATGGATTAAAGTAAAGTAGATAATAATTTTATATTATAATAAAATAAAAATTTAGTGTAATAATAACAATTATTTAATTATATTATAATTGTTGAAATATATTTTGAGGAGTTTTTAGAAGAAATAAACATGAATGAACTCAGTGAATATGATTCCCTCTTCCTTAGGTATCCTCCTTTGGATCTCTTCATAAGCCTTCATAGGTTGGTTTTTGTGTGTTTGGAAAGAACCTATATTTCATGGTTAAGGGTTTTGGGATATTATTTGGGTATTTAATGTTCAAAATAATGTACTAAAATTTTGTGTATATGTGAGATGCAAAAGGCTTCTTTTATAGGTGAGAGGAGTGACACCTTTGTAAATACTCTTAACTTTAAAATAATATAATATCCTATATCAAGCTCAAGTGGAACCAAAGTAACAAAAATTAATTTATAGGATTGGATAATTTTAAATAAAATCATAAAATAAAATTTTTGATAAAATTTTGTGATATTTGTTACCTTTTCACATAGTTTTAATTATTTTAAACCCATCCAACTCTTACAATGGTGACTATCTTTTACTACGGTAACATAATTTTTTGAATAAAAATGAAATGTACCATATTGAATAGTTTTAATATGATAATTAAAAATTCATAATCCCTTTAAAAAGATTCAATTTCATAATATTGTATAAATTAATTTTAATATAAGTACACATAACGTAATAATTTTTTTTATAAAAAATTTCTTTTAGAGCATAAAAATTATCTTAGTAAAAAATCATGTAAAGAGTTAATAACCATGAAATTTATTGTTTTATTATTAAAAAATTTAGATTTATTTGGATTTTTAACTAATAAAAAACCAATTGTAACCTTTTAAATACTTATTTAAAGAATATAATATAAATGAGTTCTTTTATTAGATTAAAACATCAATTAGGTTTTAAAATGAATATCATACATTTCAAAATTCAATATAGTAGTTCTAAATTTTTTATATTAATCTTTAATTTTTTTGGTATATAATAAATATTTTGTAAACTTTTAAATCATTTTTATATCATGATGACATCATTAAAGTGAAAATATGTGTAAAAACTGTATTTATCACTATTCACAAAAAAATCACCCAATTCATAAAAATAAAAAATAAATAAAAAAATCTAAGTTATTTTTTACATGCTGAAAAAATGAAGTTAATTTCATCAAAATAAAATTTAAAATTCATAAATTTAATTTTTAAATGAAAATTTTAAACATAAAGAAAAACTATTTTTATAGAAAAATGAACCTTTAAAACTTTAAGTCTTTTTAATATTTTTTATTATCAATTTATAATTAATTGAAAATTAATATATTTTTTTATACATTTGAAAAATTATATGTTATCATATTCGTCTTTTAAAAGTGATCAATTAAATTTATTTACATTAATACACAACACTTTCGAAAAGATAATTCTTTGAAAAATATCAATTTTTAAAATTGAATGAATTTTCATCAATCGTGTGATATATAATGTAATTCTTGTCTTGAAATAAACATATATGAAATTTAAAATAATTATTTCAAGAATAAATATAAATTAATAAATATTAAAACTGATATATTATTAAAAATACATGTATTATTAAAGATTTCATGAGATTTAAATATTTTATAAGATGAAATAGTTTCATTTGATCTGCATAAGATGAATATGAATATGTTGAAACTAAAAAAACCACCTGATGTACTAAATGTGAAATTATTTCTAAAGTAGAAACTTGTGAAGATATTGATCATTCAGTACGAGTAAACCAAAGAATTTGGTTCTCAATAATAGTATTTTATATGAAATTCATTTTATAGGGGACACTAATTTTTTGATGCATAAATATTATAAGATAATTTTATTATATTTTGTTTGGTGATATAAATCATTATGTTTCTTGATAAATAGAGTTATGGTGATTTATATGATGAATTTTGTAATTATTTTTCTAGGTAACTATCGTAGATTCATATAAGATATGATTAGAATGATTTTTTTACTAGATATAGTCATCGATTATGTTGTTAGATTAGGTGGGTTAGGTTATGATGAAAATAAATCTTGTCTCATTAAATTTTTATGATGTATAGATTCATCATTTTCAAAAACGTTAAATTCAATATAATTATTTATTAAAATTATATAAAAAATAATATTTACCTAAAGATATTTGTTTTTATAGATAATTTAATGAATCATGAAGATCACTTTGAGATCTTTTATAGGCTGAACCAAAAATTCAAAAAACTGGTGTTTAACTCTAATAAGTCTTTCCCCTAAGAACGAACCACTGAATATAGATATGAATGTTGTAGATTTCAATTTCTTTAATTTTTAATCATGGTTAATGGATGCCATGTGTGTATAAAATATTTATATTGATGCACACATACTCTAAAATATTAGATAATTTATTAAAGGATAATTAGACCTATTTGTTTTGCAATAGCGAAAGATATTCCAAATTAGATGTTATAACTTATGATCTAAGTCTATATAGGGGATAATTTCTAAAATTATAAAATTATTATTATGTTCCAACCATAAATAGGTATTTTATTTCGTTATCTTTTTTAGAAATAGTTGAAATTTTCATTTAGAATTATGAATAAGTGTTGTTCTATGTACTTGAATAAAATGTTTTACAGAAATGAAAATTTTATGAGTGGTTAATATATTTTAGATATATATAATATTATCTATAACATTCAAGATAATAATTTCATGGTGTATTATTACACCACTTATCATTGGTATTATTTCCTTGGGAATATAAATGAAAATCACATCCAAAGTCTTTATAGAGATTTGTTGTTAGACTCATTTGATTATGATAATTTGAAAATTATTAATCTTATATAATATTAAAATGAACAAAGAACCATTTAGTGGATGTGTTAATAGGTTTAGTGGAATATTATATCATAAAATAATTATTTTTATGCATCAATGAGATCACAAAAGGGGTTATTATAATTACTTATTAATATTCACTAATGAAATCAGTTTTCATGATTATGTGTTTCTTATGGGATTCTTGTTTAAAAAAAATTAAAATTTTAATGAATTAAATACTAAACTACGAAATAAACTAGGAAAATGTATTATTTTTATTTAATTAGATATTGGTGGTAAATTATTAGGCCTAAAATTTATTGATAATCCGATAGAATATACAATTATTTTACAATTCACTTATCCTAGAAAACTATAGTGGAATGGTTTATCTTGGAGTAATAATTGCACCTTGATGGATATTGTTCAATTAATTATGAATAAGTGGGGAATTCTCATATCATTATTAGTATATTCTTTATAATAATTAACTTTTATACTATGTTTCATTCCAACTAAGGAAATCATCAAGTCACCATATGATATAAGAAAATGGAGGTATCCCAAATCATATTTTCAGAGGATTTATAGTTATGAAACATATGCATGACTTTTGGATTCAAATAAACTTAGTCCTAATTTAAAGAGATTAAATTTCATTACTTATCCCAAAAATACTATTGGATATTTCTTTTATAATGCTATTAAACACAATGTGTTCACATATTGGTGTGGTGTTTTTCTTGATAAGGTTCACATTGTTCTAGGTGTCTATTATGGGATAATTGAACATGGAAAAGTTTACAACCTATAAATTGGAATGGACATGTGATAAAAAGTTATCAAGTTCCATAATAGGTTGTTAAAATAGAATACAATATAGTTACATAATAACCACAATGGTTTAATAGGATTTGTTAAGACCCTATGAGGAATAAATTTCTTAAGGAAAATGATGATTAATCAGTGTTTATGGATGGTAAAACTATCATCTACCAAGATTCTATTAATATATCTTATTTCAAGATATTTTTATAGATTATAGGATATAATATGGATTCCATGTAGACAAACTATATTTTTAACATGGTGAATACAATTTAAAGTGTAAGGATTATAGGGTAAAAGTGTATTTTATATATTTAAACTAAAATAGATGACAATTTTTCAACATATAAATATCCATTAGTTATAAATGGATATAAAAAAATTTATAGTATTCATTATGAAGTGACATTTTCATCATTTTTGATGATACAATGTTTATAGTTATTTATTTTTATACCAAATCATTATGATTATGATATATATCAAATTGAAGTCAAAAATTATTTATTTAATTAAAATTTATTCTAGAATTTATATATGATAAATCCTATAGGTTTGGATTTTCCAAGTCATACTTATATGGTATAAAAGTTTCATAGATCCATTTATTGAGTAATGAAAGTTTCTGAGAGTTGGAAATTTTGTTTAATGATATAATAAAATAGAATAATTTCACCAAAAATATGGATTATTCATGTATATATAATTGGGTAAGTGGGGGTGTTTTGGTATTTATGTTCTGGTACATAGATTACATAATATCATAAGATATTATACCCCTAATTTACATTTAGTAAAGGTATATTTGGGAAATTTTTTATTAATGATAGACATGGGTGAAACATCATTCAAAATGAATTTTATGATCTATAGATATAAAGTAAAAATAATTCTTGCACTTAGCTTAATTACTTATATTTTAAAAGTGATAACGTGGTATATCTTGGAGACCTCAAAGAAATAATCTAAACCAATGTTTCCTAACATATATCTTTTAAATAATTAATGTAATTACAAAAGTTTGTAAAGGAGAAACATGGATAATATTACCTATGCATCAACCATATGATATATCATGTTTTTCATGTTTTTTAATTGAACCAATGTGTCTTATACATTGAGCATAAATATAATATACAAATCAAATATTTGAGAGAGTCACCCTATTTTTATGAAGAACATAATTATGTACTTGAGAAGAATAAGGGATATAATTTCAATCTTTAGAGGTGGTGAGGAACTAATTACAAGGGGTTAAAATAATTGTAGATTAAAATTATATAAGGATTATATGATATCACAATATGGTTTCATGATTTCATCAACAATTCATTTATTAGTTTTAATATTTCTAAAAAAAACCCTCGTGGAAGGCTAGATAATATAGGAAGAGTACATCACTTCATCATATTATGTGAAGGTAAGTTGTTTGGATAAAGAAGTGTATCAAAAAACATATGGAAATCTCTATATTTTTTAGAATAATGGTTCTTTATTGTGACATTAATAAATCCATTTCTTAGGATAAGGAACCCTAGTCTCACTAATTGATTATACACATTACTCACAAATAAAATCAAATTTATGAAATTATTGAGAGGGGTGATTTAATGATATAATGGATGGATATATAGAAGAATATAGAATATCTAGTGAGAAATTAATTAATATAATGTAATCATAAGATGATTTTAAAGTAATTTGGTATTAGATAAATGTGAGAATATATGTAATAATTGTTTCCAAGGTAAATGTTTCAAAGTTTTATAATAAAGGGAGTATCTATTTTTCATTTATTTATACATGTTGTGTATATTACATGAAATGTGAAATAATAAAACAAATTATAGTATAATATTGAGTAATCCCATATCGATCATCAACATAGAATATTATGGGGTGAGATGATATATTAATATTAATGCGAGTGTAATATTTTAAATTAAGTATAGTAGAGTACTAGGATAATAAATAGAGGCTTGTTATTTCGATTGGAATACAACTTTATATCACATGGAATATCCTATGGTTATTGATATACTTTGGGGTATAGAATCCTTATAAAACTCTATTTCCTAGATTTAAGGAAATATTTTTCGTTTGAACCTTCAAGATTTTATACCATTCCTTTTTTATCCACAAGACTAAGATAATGAGGGGATTTATGGGTATATTTTTGATCATGACATTAGTTTATTTTATCTAATATAAGAATTGTAATATTTTATAAAAATTTATATATTTAGGCCTTCATTTTAATTAGAATAAATAAATTCATGGATATTTTTAGTTGAGTGACATGTGATGAACTAAACTAATTGGATTAATGAAATGTGCTATATTTATTTTATCAAGTTAAAAAACATTAGAATTGTGAATGTGTGAGATGACATATACTAGGTTTTCATGTTTCTTGTATACTTTTAACTAAATGTCTTGAAAAAAAAGATTATAGAAGCATGAATATGATGTTAATAGATATATATTATAGTGAACATATTCATATAGTGATTTGAGTTTGTTTGATTTAGATATTGTTTAACAGATTTATAACTTTAGTATAAATGATGTTTTCTAATAGGTTTTTATTACAATTATTAATTAAGATGTTAATAGTTGTTTTCAACACATAGAAGGACCATAGAGTCACATAGTAGGCCTTAGAATAAGTATGATATTTTTTTATAATGTGGTTATAAAAAATTTGATAGATTTTATATTATAACATATATAAAAAAGATTGTATGTGTGATACCCAAGACTGAGACCACTCATCAATGCACCAGATTGAGTGCCACAATAAGTTAGGTGCACCACCCTATACACCAGAGGTTGCTGACAGAAAACAATGTCCAAAATAATTCAATGGGGGTAATATTTCCTAAATATAATAATAATTATTAATAATAAATAACCAAACATCATCCACAATAATCATTAGCATATTCATAAATAAATAAACATACCCATGATATAAAAAATGAATTATGTGTAAGTTATACAAGAATAAATCCCAAATGATCACCCACTGGGCTGATCACATATTAAAATTAATTATGGGAAATAAAATATAAGGAGGATCTAATACCATATATGGGACTCACATCAATCCCATATACAATACTCATCGAGTTGATCTAGATTAATCCAATGTAAAACTTATAATCAACTGGTAATAAGACATAAGATATGTACACATACCAGAGTGATCATATATGTTGTGAGAAATATATCTAAGTACGGTATCACTATTTTACCACATTATATGTTTTCATATGAATTTATATCAATTAGAAAGATAAATAACATAAATAAACATTCATTTCATGTCATGATGTTTTAATATGGTCCCTATAACACCTGAATATACTTTCATTTGTATCTTTCAAAAATGATGTCATCTCATGCTACAAACCCCTACCCATGCTTGAAGACTTTGGGTAGGTATCTATAACAATCCTCAACCATTACCCTTTTCCTCAGTGCATGGACCATACATAATAACAAAATTATATCCTCTCAGGTGTTTTCACATATCAAGTTCCCAAGACAATCACTCTTAGTGGAGTTTGCACCTTAAGTATTGAATATAGACCCTATCAGGGTAGAGTGATCATAAGTACCTAACCCAAACACTCTTAGGGAAGGGAACTCAACATTTTCCAAGAAAACCTCTAAAAATGTAAGTTTATCATCAATTACCTAACCACAACCCACAAATTCATGGTAGGGTTCTCATTAAGTACCCATACTAACCCCTCTTAGGTTATGTATCCCATTAATTATCCAAGCCAACCCTTCATCATGATGGATACTCATGAAGAACTCAATCATCCACTCTTCCATAGGGGTTTCCATAAATAAGAGTATGGAATCTATATAACTATCCATACACATGTAATAAAAATAATTTCATTCAACACATCCCTGAAGCCCATCATCCCATTCCCAGAGTTCCTGTCACTCGAGACCTTTCCTTACATCCCAAGGAATATCTCTCCCTCTACTTGACCTTGAAATATAATCTCTTCAAGTCAATATTGATCATATATACACAAAATGTCATTACCCTTTTAATTTTTTTCTATCCCAAATGGCACTCCACTATATTTTCTAAACCTGTCTCAGTTTTATCTCAATAATACCAATGTGTACTCATCACCCCACAACAACTCTATAGACCATCGACTGTTATTAACACTATCCTCAAGAGTTCAATATTAATAACCATCCATATCTCAAATAAAAATCCATTTATCCTACCCATGGACTATCTTGATCTATCTTTCACTACGTATCTATACATACCCATGATGAGACATTAATCAATTCACTCAATCCATAGCTAGGTCCTTTCTCACATTTCCCTTATGGGAGCACTCAAGCCCATCATTTAGAGGAAACCTTCCACATCATACAACACAAATCTCTAGATGACTAATTTAACTCATAAAACTTACCATGGGTCCAATCATAGCTCAAAAAGGTGTTCCCACTCATGCATGTGATTTAAGGTTTTCTCACTATTCATTTCTTGGAATAAGTCTATCAATTATACCAAAATAGAAATACAGAACCCACATAGGCTATCCATGTATTATATCAAACCTGAGGACTTATATTGGCCATCTTATAATATTAAATGGCACCTTATATCCTATCAAATACATAGTATCTATGAGATTCCAAAACTATCCACAATTTTAAGGATCACTTATTCCTGATCTAGGAGGGTTGATGTTATCCTATGTCCTTACCTAGGGCACTCTCGATCCTTATCCCTTTTTCATTATCCCATGAATTAATGCATTCACACCAAACCATGAATAAAAAATAACATGGTTTTGTATTAAATGGAACACCTTACCCTAACATAGAGACTCCATCCTTGAAATATCTATTCTCATCCTCAACCAAGACCTTCTATACTCATAAAATATCATACCAACTCTTGATCCAATATCTCAAACTAAATCATAAAAATAATTACTTATAATAATTTTTGTTTAATTATTTAATTTAATATATGGAAGCATAATATCCTAAAAGCTCCTTAATTAGTATACTAGTGTTAAAATAAAGTGAAATAAGTTGTATTCCAATATCAGTATTCACTCAGTCAAAAGACATAAAAAAATTATCAATTTCATTCCTGAATTAATGACCTATTTAGACTAATTAGTATAAAAAATAAACCTTATTCTTTGATGGAAACATACCTATAAGAAAATCATGAATGATTTCTATAAAACCTACTTTAAAGACCTCCTCTATCCATGACATGCAATATAACCATCAAGTGGGATGCTTACACCATGGTCTAATTGAATCATCTCACTAAAAATATAACTGACTAATCCAAAATTAGAGGAAATAAAGGGGAATTTAATTGAAGGATATTGGGATAAATATAATATTTAATATGTGTGATGAAACAATTCTGAACCACCTAAATCAAAGGGGGTAAAGGGGGGTGAAGAGAGTAAAAAATAGTGCTCTCCATCATCCTCTTCTTGGATGGAATAAAAATATCCTTAGTGGGAAGGGGGGGGGGTCCAAAAAATCACCCCTATAAATTAATTAAAGGAAATTTAAAAAAAATATGTTGTCACATAATCAACCATGTGACCATGTGAGTCACACTGTGACACCTAAAGTTTTTGGTGGGTCACAACCTTTCACCACAGGATCATAGGGTGACTACCCCTAGAAAGAGGACATGAAACCCCTATACGACTCTGCTACAACATGACCACTCTAGGTTGTGGAATGATTTCCCCTTATTCCCGAACCATCAAGGTATGATGCATATGAGTAGAGGTATGAAACACCTCTACAAGGCCTAATCATCCTAAGTGTAACATTCCCACCCTATATGTCATATCCTCAACACTAAATGTCACAGTTCCTCCCCTTTAATTGGTTTTCATAGTGAAACCTAGGGGTCATGGAATGACCAAATTCTTTAAAAAAACCAAAATGTAGTACATAAGGAAAAACCCTCATGTATAAACCACATTGTGTGATGACCTCGATTCCGGAATGACCCTCTCATAGTCAAACTTTGTCACGATGTGACCCTTACCCATCCTGGTGTGATGAGCTACCTGTATCAAAAATCTCTTCCGTTAACCAGGTAAAAAAATCCACCATTCTCTAAATCCCATAATAAATCCATCATGACTATAATTAAATATTAAAAAATCTCTATGTGATGTCTTAAACCTTTTAATCTAGAGAAGTTTCCATGTTTGTGGAATATCCCTTACTCCCGGACCAAAAATTCAAATTCCCCATGGCCTGTAAATTTATAGGTGCTTACTGTTAGTCTGAATCAATATGGAAATAAGAGGATTTAATTTCTTTTTAATATTTTTTTAGATATTTAAAATTAAATTTTATGGAATTAAAAAAATTTATGTAATAATAATATTTATGTATAATAAATATAATTATAATGAAAATTAGTTAAATAAATAATACAATTCAATAGAAATAAAAATAAATAAAAGGGGCATTTGATAAAGGATTTTGGAAATAATCCCAAAGGAGATCCCTCAAACAACTCCAATAAATTATACTATATAGGTTTTTGGTTTAATAATTTATTTTTAATGGTTCTTTCAAGAAACCTAACCCCTTGATTTTTAGTAGTTATAAGATGGAAAACCTTTACAAGATATGGACCCTTGGTTTTTAGTGGTTGGTAAAAGAAACCCAAAACACAACTACCCTTTTAATGATTCTTGATATAAATCCAAATCCCCAACACATTAATGGAAGTTTAAACCAATCCCATACACACTCAATGGTAGAGAAGACCATAAAAAAATAAAAAGGGACTTGATATGTGCAATCCCAATAAATCACAATCTCTACCCCACAACATGTTTATAATAATAAAATAATGGATGTAAGAGAGTAAGAGAGATTGAGATTGAGAAAATGAATCACAATGAGGTAAAAAATGATTCTACAAGTTTCCATAATCTTTCCAAAACCCTTATGGGTGTATTAATAGCCTCTCATGGATATTAGATAATTCTAGAAGTATTTTGGCTCGAATAGAGTCATTATAGGGTGAATTAAGGCATGCATGTAAAGAACCCAACCCCAGTAGCCTAGAGATAGTGGTTACATTATTACATTGGAACATGATACAACTAATCACATCATAATAAACCAAATATTTTATTAGTATTTAATAACCAGATACATACATGATTCCCATATTACATTATAAATATAAAATACACAACATAAAAATATTCCCGTATCCTCGATATTATTTATAATATCTTGGGTGAAAGAAAAAAAATAAAACGGCAAGCTCATATGCTCAGTAAGGGTTACATAAAATGTAATCTATCATTAGTAAATAATGAATAATAAATTTATAAAAAAATAATAGAAAACACATTCCATTTAATTGATAAATTGATAAAAAATGCATTAATGTATAATATTAATGTTGTAATCCCGGGGATAATAATAACTAAATACTCAATGAAGGAAATACTTAATATTAGACACCATGATCTAAAAAATCATGCTATATATACCGACGAGGACTTATTCTAAGAGAGTTTAAAACTATGGGTAGTAATAAACCAAAAAACCATTTAATTCAATATTACTTACTTGTTTCCTAAAACCTATTGATGCATTTAGGGGCTATATAATTCTGGGTCCCACCATTCACTGTATGTCCAATACATTACTCATATATCTAATGACCATTTTAATTAATGAATAATATGAGTTATAAAAAAATCCATTTTGAGTGTATAATATGGGATTATCAATAATTCTATATTAAATCCAATAATTTTAAAGTATAACACTGTATGGAGAAATAGTATACAGTTTAAGATATAATCATATCCATGAAACAAATAATATGTATATTTATGTGAAAGATAATATAAAATGATTACAAGTAGGTGCATGTTTCAAAGGATGGTATCATTAAAACATATCCCAAGTGATGAAAAATTTATATAAGGATTTTATTTTCATTGATGAATAGAAATAAAATTAAAATATTATTAAAAAATTCTTGGGGAAGATAACCTTTCAATTTTTTAAAATCACATATTTAATTATATTTTTAAATTATAAAATGAAATATTTTCATTAAAAAAAACTTGTAAACTTATAAAGGAATATTGAAATAAAGTATTATTTATGATAGAGAGAAATTATTCTCATTTCATATAAGTTAAAAAAATTTCCATCAATAATTTTTCAGAAAAGTCACAATGTACCTCATTCAGAAAATGATAAGAAATTCCTTTCATTCCATTTTGTAAAATATACAAAATAGGTAGAAATTTCATTAGATAAATCATTATAGAAGTGTATTTTTTTATTTTTTTTATAGAAAATATAAATGTGTATAAAAATATAACCAATAAAAATAAAAATAAGATTAGTTTTTATTTTAAACATTCATTTATTGATTCAAGTTCCAAATAGAGTAAATGTTGGAAGAAAATATAGAAACTCTTTAAGAGAGTAAAAATGAAATGAAAATTAATCAAAATTAGTAAATCAATATTCATGTTAATTACCTCAAATATATACCACGTAAAAATAAATAAGTTCACATTACCAAATATGTCTTAATGGAGTGGTAGTTGAGATGAAATTCTTTGCCTCATGTCCGATGTTTCATATAGGTGCTATAACCTCTTGCATAATAAATTTAAATTTATTATACTTACATAAAAGAACTATATTCATATATTTTATATCATATATGATCAATTTATAACATTTTATCACTCATTTTTAATAATATTTTATTATTATCATTGTTTTGGGTGTTAACTACTTTTCTTTCCAAGTATGTTTTGATTCAATAGATCCAGTACAAATAAATTTATTATGGTTACATCATCTACATAATGTTATTAATTTTATAAATATCACACACACACACAAATATATATATATTTAATATATATATATTTAGATTCATCCATAAAATATAGAGATGGAAAAATGAATTACATTTTTAATGGAGACGGTATACCGTATATATGCATGAACACCATTTTCACATTTCGAAGGAAAGAAAAAATAAATGTAAATAATAATTAATATTTATAGAATAATTATTATACCATATATACCATATATATTAATTAAATCCATCCTTATTACCATCCATTTAAAACATAAGTGAAAAACTGATCACATCACTTTGTGGAGTTGGTAGTCCACACGTACCCACAAAAAACGTTACCATTTTCCAATAGATTGGAAGGTAATGAGTTATATATAATGTTTTCGTTCCAAAGTAATGTTTATTTCATAAATATCATAAATAATAATTATTTCCTTCTTTATTACCATCCAAGTAATGTGGTTATCACATAAATAGATTATTTTAAATGTATTTTTATTTTAATTTCCATTAATTCTTTGTTTTGGGGGGGTTTCCATGTTTTTATGGAGAATAGGTGAGTTTTCATGAATTGGGCCAAACCGTGAGCCCAATTCTAGATTTAAAAATAAATTTTGTTTCTTTTATAACTTATTCATTTTTTAATATTTTTCACTCATTCCAACTCCTAAATGTCCTCTCCTGATATATTAACACAAAAATTAAAATTTGGAGCCTTTGGAAATCCATAACCAAAGTGTATATGGGTTTTTATTTAAGGGATTGGGCCTGCCCGAAAGCCCAATTCCAGTTTTAAAAAATAAAATTTGATTAATTAATAACTTATTCATTTTTAAGGGTTTTTTGGTTATTCCAATCCCCAAACACGCCCCTTGAACCCAGACGCGCGTACAATATCCTCCCATCCTCTTTGCAGCTCATTTGCATCACGTTTTAGGTCAAAATATTTGAAGCACTCACATTTCGGGCAGATTTATAAAGGTAATTTGTTTCCTTCATAAATCCTTCAATTCTCACTCTTTTTTCCCCATTCAAATTCCTACATGGTCCCCTTATCCTTTTTCGAACATACCTTAAATTTTTGGCTGTTTTCAAATTCAGATAATGGTGTATGTGAGGAAACTTCTATAAGATCCCTCAAGTAAGTTGGTTTTCTTCATTCTTCTTTCAATTTTCTTAGGGTTACATTCAATGTGATTAGGGTTTCACACCTTATACATAAGGTTCCTAATTTCAAGAAGTTAGGATTCAAACCTAGGGTTTTATTTCTTGTCTTTTGGGTGAATGCTTCTGGTTTTATGTTGGATTTCAATTCCTTGAGGTGCGGTGGTGGTGCGGTTTATGTTTCACACCATGTTTTGAGTGTTTCGACTTAAAAGGTAGGTGATTCCATGTATAACCATTTTATGATGAGTTAGATTGATTGGTTTATTAATTTGGTATGTTTAAAATATGTTTTTTGTGGTGAAAAAATTGTTTTTGTGATGGATTAAGTTAAGTGTTTAATTTTTTTAGTTGCATTATTGCTTGGAATTGGGTGCTTTTCATGCGTGGTCTTGGGGAAATATTTGGGTGTATTTTATAAGATGTGAAATTGATTTATTAGTGTTAAAAGGGGCTGGAAATTCTGTTTTATTAATTCCTTAATGTCATATTAGCCTTGTAATGGGGTTTTTGAATGGTTTTAATGTGTGAAACCATGTTGTACTTCTTGAACATGATTTGTGAAAACATGTGTTTTTCATGTGTACCTTTTGTGGTATTGTTTGAGGTATTTGTATAAAACTTGGTGGTGGTTTAATAAATGTTTTTAGGGCTTCCAATTCTGATTTAGATTGTTATTGGCATTGTTTTGGTATTGAATTAGGTTTTTGAAATGGGTTTTGTACGCCAACCATGGTTGCACCTCTTGGGTTGGTTTTATGAAAATTATAAATGATTTAATGAGTTACAAAAAGTGTGAAATGGTTTCTTATGTACTGTTTTGGTGATAGTATGTTCCTAAAATGAATTTTTGAAACATAATGTTGTCAGTTATGTTGTAAAACATTTTGGTAATGTTTTGTAATTTTTCGAGGTGATATATGAAATTGGGATGTGGGTGTGAAACGTGTTTTCGGGCTGTTTTGCGTGAGTGTGATATAAAAAATGGACTTTGTTTATGAAAAGGGTATCATGTAACATGTGATTGGGATTTTATGTGATTTTTAGAATATTTGGAAGGATTTTATATAATTGTTAACAGATTTGTTGAATTGTTAAAGATGTGCAAAATGTGGTGTGGGATATTTTTGGTGTGAGTATGATTTGAAAATTCATTTGAATGAAAAAGTGGATTTTTAGACTTTTGGGGAATACATGTTGACTGTTTGGTGAACTTGTGATGTGAAAATGATATTTTCATGTGCAGTGTATATTTATTGACTTGTTGAACTTGTCTGAGCACAAGGGGAAAACCCGGGTATCTAGGTGGGTGGACATGTACTAGTTTGCTAGTGAATCCGTGGGGTTTGACCTCAGTTTAACATAGCAGGATTGACACTTACAACTCTAACTAAACTATGATGATGATGATTTGGGACCACTAGTTTATGGGTGTGTTCCCTACTAGTGGATTGTGCACGAGAACAGATATTGTGATGGTTACTCTCACCGAGATACGAGGTACCTGGGACCCACAACGAGCTAGTGCCTAGGGGTTTTTTCCTATTGCTTGTGCTCATTATTCACTTTGTACTTATCGTCGGCATACGGTATAGTTGGCTGGGAAATTCAGTAGTGTTTACATTATTTTTAAAAGTGTTGATTCTTAATGATATCCCACTTGAAAACTGTTTTTTTAGTTTCATCTTTTAGAAATTGTAACTAGCATTTTATGTTTATGAAAACTTGCAAGATTTTTGTCTTTGAATTTTTATCACATGAAATCTCTTAGTGGTGGTATCCTACTGGGCATTGTCTCACACCCTACTTACACCATTGGGTGTAAGTATATTTGGTTATTTTTTTGTTTCAGGTTAGGATACAGTTTTTAGTTCTAGTGTTCGGGTTTCTAGCATATCCTTGGTGGTGAAGTCTTGTGGAGATGGATTGAGGCCGGTGCCCCTTTCCATGAGGGTTCTTGGGCTGTTTAATTTTGATTTTTGTATTTTTTTATAGTCTTATTGAGTTGTTTTAATAGATGTAATTTAGTTATAAATTTTGTAAAAGATGGTTTTAGTTGAAAAATCCAGATTTGTTTTATTGAGTTTGTTTGTTGTTTAATGTTTATAAACTTGGGTAAATCATTACCAAACATCATTTTATGATACCCGGGAACTTGTTCCAGCCTGTGGGGATTGGGAACGCCCTTCGGACCTTGTCAAGGGCTGGGTCTGGTGCCGCTTTTGGCAGCGACCAGATTCGGTTTGTGAAAAAATGGTATCAGAGGAGGTTTGCTCTCTTTGGGTCATGTTATTTGGGGAACAGTCGAGTTAGATTGGTGTTAGGATTTTTGGGACTTGTAATTTCAATTATGAGTAGTGTGTCGGATCACCACACCTCATGACGGGATTCAATTCGCCAGGGGAAGTCGGGACCTTTCAGATTCCTTTGGTTTTCTTGGTTTAATGATGATTAGGGGAAATGAAAAGAGAGTTGGGTTAATGGTCTCAGTAAGCTCGCAGGGCCTGGAACGCCATGTGGGCTGAGGATATTCCCTAAAACACTCTTTGTGACAGTGGAGTGTTTGGAATATGGCCGCCAACCATATTTCTAAGTCACCCACTGAAACTAGTTTCCTCTCGCATTGTCTTGTGTTCTTTAGTTTTGAAATCTTGGAACTTTGGTTTTAAACTGACTTTGTTTTAAGAAGTGTAAAGTTTTTGTGAAATGATTTTCAGATAAATATAGAATGTTTTGATTTATGAAATGGTGGAACTGAATTTTCAGAATTGTTTTGAAATGGAAAATAGTATGCTTACACCTCTTTTGAAAGCAGAAACCATATTGAAGTTGGTTTTCAAAAGTGTTTCCAATATAGTTTTCTAAACAATTAAAGGGTGTTTTAATGGGATGAGATGTTTTGAAATTGATGTGAATAACTTGAAAGTGGGTTCTTTTCTAAATGGTTGTGTCCTTATGAAATGTTTTGTAAGATGTGAATTGGGATTTTGATCTCATTTTTAGCAGTTTTGAGAAAAAGGTTGGGTTGGTTGACCATTTTGTTTTTGAAAAGTGGAAGGAAGTTTTGTTTTACCCTTTGGTATTTCCATGAGTGACCACATGCATGGGGTTATACGAGATGATGGATGGTTGATGGCATGATTGGATGAGTTCTGGGATGGATATGAGGAGGGTGCCCAGTGTGGCACAAAAACATGCATGTGTGAGGCCCATGGGGTACCTTTGGTGGATACACTTACTCCTAAACCATTTGTTTTCAAAGAATTAGTTTTAAAGAAAAACATGATGTCTTGATGAATAGTTTGGTATGGTTTTTATTATGGGTTTTTGAAAATGTTGATGTTGTGGGATGTTTTGAGTTTAAGAACCCCTTCTGTTTGAATTGTGTTTTGGGTTTGTGTTTGGTCGGTAAGCTGTTTTGTAGGGACAGTTAGTGGTCTCTTTTGAAATTTTTTTTGGGATTCCTTTACGGTGGTTCCCTTCATGTGTTTGGATCTGGTTTGTGGAATGTTTTAACCAATGGACCAGCTTGGTTGGGTCCTTGGGTTCTCTCATTGGATAAGGTATTCCCCCATTAAGGGTTAATGCACAACTAAAGTGCAACCCGTATTGTTTCACCATTAGAAAATCATCCAGTTGATCAATATAAGGAATATTTTATCGAACTTTTTTTATTGAGTCTACACCCATTCATTTCACTGATTTGTGGATCCTCTTGTAGTGGGATAGTGCTTGTGGAAGGTTGAAAGAGACCTTAGTTTCTTAAGTTTCCTGATTAATCGAAGGTGGAAGTGTTCTTTCATTGTTAGTATGGATGAGTGTCTTAATGGTGTCTAAGAGGGCCTCTGGGTTCTTTATAGTTTCCTTGAAGAAAGAGTTATTATTAAACCCCCAATTTTGATATTTCGGTCATGATAGGATATTGTGTCCACTTTTTGAACTTTTATGTTGTTTAGGGACTTTGAATATGGTCTCGTTCCATGAATTGTTTCTATCAATCGCAAGGGTCATGTTTGGTGACACATTGTGATGTTGTGTGCTCTTTTGACCATAAAGGTGAAGGTCACACAATCCTCTAAGGTTATATGTTATGTTGGGATTATGTCTCCCTTGGAAAAAACATAAAATCATCTATCTTAGAGGAAGGTGTTTATACGTGTCTTTCCCTTCTGTTGTTTCTCACCCAAAGAAACAAGGTGCGATATGTGTGCATATTTTGATCCCTTGTTTCAGTTAAATGTCTATTTTTGGTAAAGTGGGTTATGGAGTGTGTTATATATTGATGAACCCATCAGGGTATGAGGTGTAGTTGTTTGTGGCACCGAAAGAAGAAGTTCCACATAGGGGTTTCAACAGCCTATCTGCGTGGCCGAAGATGCTTAAATATTTTGAGCTCCAGCCATAGGTCCCGGAGAGAAGCTGGCACGTAGTCAGGGGAAACACCAATGTCGTTTAAACACTTGAACAAAGTCCTATCCTCAGTATGAAAGATAGGAAGAGTTTAAACCTATGGTTTCATCATATTTCTTCTGTTGTTCCCGTTCGGTGGAAATAGGTGGAGGGTCTTGTACCCATGTCATCACAAAATATTATTCCCTCCCCCTTTGGTTTCCATTGAGTCTTTGGAGAATGGTTAAAAATTTTGCTAGACAAGTTGAGCACATGGTTTTCACATGGTTAGTTCTAACCATGAACAAAAATAATAACCATGCATATATAAGGATCCACATAGTTATTTCACAGTTTCCCAAACTGTGCAGACTAACCGTACGACCGTCCCAACTCCTTAATTTTGGGGTCTTTTCGTGTCAGCCCATGTCGATCAGTTAAGATGGTTGGTTCTTGTTGTGGGAAGACTCACCGTGGGTATCATGAATATTATTTTGTAAATTTCTAATTTATGTATACCCCTTGTACTAGGGAGTCTGTTTGGGCCTCCCCCTATTAGTGTCTTGATTCTGTCTCGGAAAACAAAATTTAAGTTGTCTCTTACGGTGGGGAGCCCATTTGTGTCTCTTCATACGAGTAACTCATATTTTTCCTTGGTTTTGTATGGGAAGTAGATATTATCATTTGGAGATATCTAACTACCAACATATTACTTTGGTAAACATTGATATTGGAGAGTGACCAATGGTTTAGTTATAGTAGGGAAAGTGTAACCTTGTTCGATGTTGTTGTTTATTTGGGTAAATTGATTGAGTATTGTTCAGATTGTGTTTGAGGAGTTTTCATTTGGGATAAAGCCTGAATGTGATTTATTGTTTCAAGAAAGTGGTGTATGTTAGGTTTGTGAGAGTATTCCTTCCTTCATTTATCACTGGAGGAGTTTTGGCCTTTGGGGGAGAAACCTGGCAAGGGAGTACCTCTTGGTTTCTCAGTTGGGTTTGGTTGTTGCTTTGGCCTTACTGTGACTTTCCGGGGCAGAAAGTTTTCATGGTGGGGAGAATTGTTACATACATAGCTTATTTTAAATTTATTTTTATTTTAATTTCCATTAATGCTTTGTTTGGGGGGGGGGAGGGTTTCCAATGTTTTTATGGAGAATAGGTGAGTTTTCATGAATTGGGCCAAACCGTGAGCCCAATTCCAGATTTAAAAATAAATTTTGTTTCTTTTATAACTTATTCATTTTTTAATATTTTTCACTCATTACAACTCCTTAATGTCCTCCCCTGATATATTAACACCAAAATTAAAATTTGGAGCCTTTGGAAATACATAACCAAGGTGTATATGGGTTTTTATTTAAGGGATTAGGCCTGCCCGAAAGCCCAATTCCAGTTTTAAAAAATAAAATTTGATTAATTAATAACTTATTCATTTTTAAGGGTTTTTCAGTGATTCCAAGCCCCAAAAACTACCCTTGAACCCAGTCACGCGTCCAATATCCTCACATCCTCTTTTCAGCTCATTTTTATCACGTTTTAGGTCGAAACATTTGAAGAACTCACATTTCGGGAAGATTTATAAAGGTAATTTGTTTCCTTCATAAATCCTTCAATTATCACTCTTTTTTCCCCATTCAAATTCCTACATGGTCCCATTATCCTTTTTCGAACATCCATTAAATGTTTGGATGTTTTCAAATTCAGATAATGGTGTATGTGAGGAGATTTCTACAATATCCCTCAAGTAAGTTGGTCTTCTTCATTCTTCTTTCAATTTGCTTAGGGTTACATTCGATGTGATTAGGGTTTCACACCTTATCCATAAGGTTCCTAATGTCCAGAAGTTAGGGTTCAAACTTAGGGTTTTATTTCTTGTCTTTTGGGTGAATGGTTCTGGTTTTAGGTTGGATTTCAATTCCTTGAGGTGCGGCGGTGGTGCAGTTTATGTTTCACACCATGTTTTGAGTGTTTTGACTTAAAAGGTAGGCGATTACATGTATAACCATTTTATAATGAGTTAGCTTGCTTGTTTTATTAATTTAGTATGTTTCAAATATGTTTTTTGTGGTGATTTTTTTTGTGATGGATTGAGTTAAGTGTTTAATTTTTTAGTTGCATTATTGCTTGGAATTGGGTGCTTTTCATGCGTGGCTCTTGGGGAAATATTTGGGTGTATTTTATAAGATGTGAAATTGATTTATTAGTGTTAAAAAGGGCTGAAAATTCTGTTTTATTAATTCCTTAATGTCATATTAGCCTTGTAATGGGGTTTTTGAATAGTTTTAATGTGTGAAACCATGTTGTACTTCTTGAACAAGATTTGTGAAAACATGTGTTTTTCATGTGTACCTTTTGTGGTATTGTTTGAGGTATTTGTATAAAACTTGGGGGTGGTTTAATAAATATTTTTAGGGATTCCAATTCTGATTTAGATTTTTATTGGCATTGTTTTGGTCTTGAATTAGGTTTTTGAAATGGGTTCTGTATGCCAACCATGGTTGCACCTCTTGGGTTGGTTTTATGAAAATTATAAATGATTTAATGAGTTACAAAAAGTGTGAAATGGTTGCTTATGTACTGTTTTGGTGATATTATGTTCCTAATATGAATTTTTAAAACATAATGTTGTCATTTATGTTGTAAAACATTTTGGTAATGTTTTGTAATTTTTCGAGGTGATATATAATATTGGGATGTGGGTGTGAAACGTGTTTTCGGGCTGTTTTGCGTGAGTGTGATATGCAAAATGGACTTTGTTTATGAAAAGGGTATTATGTAACATGTGATTGGGATGTTATGTGATGTTTAGAATCTTGGGAAAGATTTTATAAAATTTTTAACGGATTTTTTGAATTGTGAAAGATGTGCAAAATGTGGTGTGGGATATTTTTGGTGTGAGTATGATTTCAAAATTCATCTGAATGAAAAAGTGGATTTTTAGACTTGTGGGGAATACATGTTGGATGTTTGGTGAACTTGTGATGTGAAAATGATATTTTCATGTGCGGTGTATATTTATTGACTTGTTGAAATTGTCTGAGCACAAGGGGAAAACCCGGGTATCTAGGTGGGTGGACATGTACTAGTATGCTAGTGAATCCGTGGGGTTTGGCCTCAGTTTCACATAGCAGGATTGACGCTAACAACTCTAACTAAACTATGATGATGATGATTGGGGACCACTAGGTTATGGGTGTGTTCCCTACTAGTGGCTCGTGCACAAGAACAAATATTGTGATGGTTACTCTCACCGAGATACGAGGTACCTGGGACCCACAACGAGCTAGTGGCTTGGGGTTATTTCCTATTGATTGTGCTCATTATTCACTTTCTACTTATCGTCAGCATATGGTATAGTTGGCTGGAAAATTCATTAGTTTTTACATTATTTTTAAAATTCTTGATTCTTAATGATAGCCCACTTAAAAGCTGTTTTTTTAGTTTCATCTTTTAGAAATTGTAACTAGCATTTTATGTTTATGAAAACTTGCAAGCTTTTTGTCTTTGAATGTTTATCACATGGAATCTCTTAGTGGTGGTATCCTACTGGGCATTGTCTCACACCCTACTTACACCCTTGGGTGTAAGTATATTTGGTTATTTTGTTGTTTCAGGTTAGGATACAGTTTTTAGTTCCAGTGTTCGGGTTTCTAGCATGTCCTTGGTGGTGAAGTCTTGTAGAGATGGATTGAGGCCGGTGCCCCTTTCCATGAGGGTTCTTGGGCTGTTTAATTTTGATTTTTGTATTTTTTTTATAGTCTTATTGAGTTGTTTAAAATATGTAATTCAGTTCTGAATTTTTTAAAAGATGGTTTTAGTTGAAAAATCTAGATTTGTTTTATTGAGTTTGTTTGTTGTTTAATGTTTATAAACTTGGGTAAATCGTTCCCAAAAATCATTTTATGATACCTGGGCACTTGTGCCAGCCCGTGGGGATCGGGAACGCCCTTCTGGACTTGTCACGGGCTGGGTCTAGTGCCGCTTTTGGCGGCGACCGGATTCCGTTTGTGATAGCGGTGATGATAAATGAATTACATTGCTATGTGGAGATGGTAAGTCGTACATACGCTTGGGCAATGTATTAATTTTTTGTAGGATGTAAAAGAAGTGGAATATGGTTTCCCCATAACCATAACAATATATCATTATATTGATTATAATATTGTTATTATTTTATTATGGGAAAAATACTTTAGTAGGAAGTAGAAGATGAAATAAACTTGAAGGACTCAGTAAAGAGGATTATCTATTCTTCGGTAGAAGTCCTCTAGATCTATTTTTAAGGGACCAAGGGTTATCTTTTTAGGATAAAACCTCATAAATAAATTTTTTAAGGATGTTTATAATAGTAATGGGTAGGTTTTGATCGATATATATTGCTCAATGTGGTGTGAATATGTGAAAATAGAAGTTCCCTTTTATAATTGATGAGAGGGGAACTTTTGTAATTTCCTAAAAAATTTAAAATATGATATTACTATTATAGGTAAAAATGTTCCCAAAGGATCCTGAATTCAAAATAAAACTTTCTAGGGTTGAAATAAAATCAACCGATAAAATTTATATACATTTTTATATGTTTTTAATCCTTATCTTTTTTATTAACCCCTTTGTTAATTATTTTTTACCTTAACTTTGATAACCACCATTTTAATCACAAAAGGTTAATAATGTTATTATAAATGAACAATTTACTCATATATAGAATTTGGTTGATTTTTTAAACAATTTTACATTCATATATGTAAATGAAAAATATTTTTATGAATTTTTAATAATTTAATAAAATATTATTGTGATAATATATCATTAATGTCAATTTTGATAATATTCATTTAATTTGAAATTAAATACATCAATTAAAAAATAGTAATTTGAATATATTCATTTAAAAATACACAAAAAAGTAGTATTGATCTTGAAAATTTGTGGGACACATTATCTCATTCAAATCATATCAATTTTTATATTTTTAAATCATTTATTTTATTTTTCTTTTAATTAAAAAAATACTATATTAGTGTTGCACAAGAATTTAGGGTAAATATATATTTTATAAAAATTATAAACAAATTTATATCATGATATTAATTTTAATAATCTCAAAAAATACTTTTTGGTTCATTCATATCTTGGTTTTGTCCCTATGTGGACACAAATTATATATTTAAAACCAAGAGACTAACATATTGTAACTTTCATTGATTTAAATATTATAAGGGTCATTTTCATAGACATGTTTCTATTAAAAATAAATTTTTTGAGACTAGGTGATAATGGTATAATTATATGCATCCAATAAAAATTAATATGAAAAATTATGGGCTTATCACTTAGTTCTAACCAAGTTTAATCGAATTTATCCTTTATCGAGGTGGTAATTTTTACCATGGTTACTATTCCTATTAACCAAAACTAAAAGGGGAATATTTAAAAAGTTTTAGACTCAGGATTATAAATATTTAATACATTTTATAAAATTAAATTCCAATTAGTGGTAGATATTGATTTTAAAATATGTTTACAAAATGCAATGAAAATTAATTTTTAGAAAAATGTAATTTTAAGCCTAAACTGGATTTATTCTTATTCCATGTATAGTAAAAATATTCACTTAATGTTAAATTTTTTTATTACATATATAATATATAAATTTAATTTAAATTATTCACAAAAGATGGATAAATATAAAAACACATTGCACACATATAAACATTTTTTAAGAAAAATGCATTTTTAAGTATAAAAATGTTTTATTCAAAATTTTAAAATATATTTGATTCCAATGAATTTAGTTGGATTATTAATAATATATTAGAACTAATTTTTTTACTTTTAAACAATTTTAAAATATTATGGATCTTTGAAAATGGTTGAAACATAAAAAAATGATATTTTTACTATTCACTAGAAATTGAATCTTTTTAGAAAAATAAAAAAAATTCACCCGTTGTAAAATTTTGATATTCCAATTTCAAAAAATATATTATTTTTATAAAATAAAATTTATTTACTTTATAAAAATTAATTATAATATTTTATCATAAAAAATAATAAAAATCATTTTTTAAGAAAACTTATTTTTGAATCATAAAATGACCTTAGTAAAATTAGAGTACTAATTTACTAAGAATTAATGAGTGATTTTTATCAAGTAGGTAATATATATTTATATTTGAAAATTCACATAATAATATTCACTCCCAAAAATTCAATGGTTTGGTTAAAATTATTACATTAAATAAAAATATTTTAATAGTATATTGGGGTTTATTTAGGATCAGTGTTGCGTATGATATCGAAAATAGTGTTCTTACTTTAAATTATTAGGGTGTTAAAACCCACCATAAATAAATTATGTAATCACAATTTAAAATGTAATAGTTTTATTAAAATTTTCAAAGATTTATAACCCACATCACAAAATGGGTTAATAAAATATCATATAGAAAAGAGAAAAAAGGGAGTAAGAAGGTCACCACAAAACTTGATTTTCATATAGTAGAAAATTAGTGGGAAATAAAAATTTGTACATGGAAGAGAGAACTAATAATGAGTATTAATATATAATGATAGAAAACTTGGTCATGTGAATTTTAACCATTACAAAACCCCAAATCCATGATATGTTAAAAGATCAGTAATTTTTTAGTATTAAAAGTAAATTGTTAACATTTTTATTTCAACATAATTTTCCTAAAGTATATGGATTCTTATAAAAACTAGATAATTAACTCCATAAATTAAACTTACATGATTTTATTACTTATTGTAATCACAATATCATCCTTTAGTTGTTCTTAGATTAATTTATACTTTATCTATTACCCTAGGAAATGGATATTCAAATTTAATTTTTTTATTCATGAATAAATTTTAATTATTCATAAGTTTTATAAGACCTCCCTTTATTATCTAAATATTTTTCAAAAACAAAATGGTTAAAAAAGGTTATACAAAATGATAAATCATACTTTAACCTCAAACAATATTATTATATTTTCAAATTAAATTATCCCATGAGTAGTTTACCTTAAGAAATATTTGAAATAATTCTGACCCAATTCAAATCTCAAAAATCAGAAATATTTGATCAAGAAGTTCATAATGAAACATTCCAAACATGTTAATACCTTAATCACATATACTAATAATCTAAATCACCATTAACATCATCCTTATTCTATTTATACCATAAATAATGTAAAATCGACAATAAATTACATTGTCATCAAATCATTAACCATTTTAAAGATCACCAATACTATCATATTTACATCATTAGTTTCAATCTACTCTTTATCAAAACTAAAAATTATTAACTCAATATTCATAACATATTAGTGGTTATATTCCCCTATATTATGTATTCTATAAAAATATTAATTTACTAATATATCACTTTTCTTGGTTAACAATATCATTTAACATATGATTTCAAATCCTTAAAAAAACTAATATTGAACAATACTTATATGTTTTATGATTCATATAATCAAAATATAATTGATAAAATAATTCAAAATAATTATTCAATCCAAATACTCAAACACTTTATTCATTCTTCTATGACTATAGTAATAGAATAATATTACCCTTATCTCCTTAAATTATTCTATGGTATGTTACCTTGATACATAGGGAACTGGTTTGAATCATTCCACATCTATTCATAGTTGAAGTACTGTATAGTAGTGGATTCTTTCTTTGAATTAAAATAATTATATATATGACCCTTATCTCAACACTTATTATAAAATCTCATACCCTTCAAGAATTTTTTAGGATGATTCATTCTATAATTCTCACATGATGGAAATTTCTTTACATTATTCTTATCCTTTGATGCTTTTCCATTTTCTAGGTACCCACTTGAACTCTTATTATCTTAATTTCCATTCTAGATATAGGATATAGAAAATAAATTTTCTATCTTAATGGAACTTTATTTTATATCATTATAGGATGAAAATGGTTGAGAAACTAATTTCTTTAATTGACTCGGATTAGTCCCAAAAATGAAAATTTCAATCTAGATAACTAGATTACGTACATAGTCTAAGGCATGTCTAGATATTCTAGTAATGTTAGCCTCATAGTCTTTCACATTTTCACTATACTCTAGATTTAATTTGATGAAATTACACTCCGTTTTAGGTCATAGTTCTTGAGGGAAATATTTCTTAATGAAAATAACTTTAAAATTTCTCCCCTCTAAACATTCTATTTTTCAGCCTCTTTAGTGTTCCAGATCAATATCCACTATTGGTCGACATATCCTTTCAAATAATAAACAATCAAAATAACCATTTCAGTTTCATTACATCCCAAATATAGGAATATAATTTCATGATATTTAATCGATTTCCCAACTACAAATGGATTATTAGTTCAACTAAAATATCAATCCTTTTTTGTATAAAGTTATTTAACATAAGATAATCATGTTGTGGAATAAATAGTTATTCCATAAGGGAAATGTTATTTGTCATAACATGAGTCAACTTCCCTAATATAGCCATGATATTCTCAATTATAATGCTATATGTATCGGTTTACTCAAAAGGGAAATCCCAACATTTTATATGAGTGTTTATTCCATTTCTTCTATTAGGAACCATCACTAAATAATGGAACACACTGAGTTATCTCATAATCATTATGAATATTAAGATATAAAATAAAATCCCTATAATGGTAAGAGTTTTAAAATACTATAATGAATTATAATAATTCTCATGTTAGCTTTTTTTTATTCAAAATATGGTTCCCAAGGTTTCTACCAAACTTTCTTTGATATCAAATATAATGACCCCGACCCCAGTAGCCCAAATATTGTGGTTAATTTATTACATTGACACTAGATACAAGTAATAACATCCTAAAGGACTTAATAGTTTAGTAGTATTGATTAATTAGATACATACATGATTCCCATATATCATTTTATATATAAAATACATAGAATAAAATCATTCTTGCATCCTCGATATTTTTCATAATGTACTTTATATCCTAGGGGAAAGAAAACAGATAAAATGGTGAGCTCATATGCTCAGTAAGGGTTACATACAGTGGAATCTAGTATGATTAAATAAGGTAAAATAAATATAGAAAGGTAAATAACTAAAAATTCATTTCATTTAATAAATTTCTTGACCAAAAAATGAATCCATGGATAATATCAATATAGAAATCCCATGGATAATTATAATTACATTCTTAATGAACAAAATGATTAATATTGGACGAGATGATCTCATACATCGTGGTATATATACCATTGATACCTTAGGCCATGAAATTTTATTACTATATGTAGGAATATACCAAAAACCCATTTAATGAAAGCTTATTGATTTGTATCATGAGACTTATCAATGCATTATGGGGATATATAATTGTAGGCCCACCCTTCACTTCATGTCTAATGAATTCATCATATATCGAATGATTAATTTGATTCATTAAAAATATGATTATAAAAAATATATATATTTAGTAAATACCATGTGTTTATCAATAATTACCTAGTAAATCAAATACTTTTAAATTGTAACACTATATAAAGAAATAGAATATAGCTCATGTAATAATCATATCTATGATATAAATAATATGGATATTTAAGAGAAAGGTAATTTCCAATGGCCACAAGTAAGTGAATGTTTCAAAGTATGGTATCATTAAAACATATCCCAAGTGTTGAATAAGTAAGATAAAGGGTTTTTTTATCATTAATTAATATAAATTTTATTAAAATATTATTAAAAAATTCTTGAGAAAAATAACTTTTTCATTTTTTGAAATCACTTATTAAAAAAACTGCATAATTATAAAGTAAAACTTTTTATTTGAAAATAATATTGTAAACATGTAAAAGAATATTAAAATAAATTATTATTCATTATGGTTATAAAATCCTGTAATTTATTATAATTTAAAAAACATTCCTAACATACATTTTTAAGAAAAGTTACAAATTACTAGTTTTGGAAAACAAAAAAAATATTCCTTTAAAACCTTATTATAAAAAGTCAATATTTGGTAAAAATTCCTTTGATAAATAATTTTTTAATAATAATAAAAAGTTTGAAACAATTTTATAGAAAATATTGATATTGAATAAAAATTAATCCAATCAAAGTTGAAATAAGTTTGATTTTTCATTTAAACATTTCCTTTATTGATTCAGGTTCCAAAGAGAGGAAAATATAGAAGAAAATATTAAAACTCTCTAAGAGGGTAAACATGAAATGAAACATAATCATAATTAATAAATATATTTTCATGTTATTTAACTCAATGTAGTATTATATATACCACATACAAATAAAAAGGTGGATATTACAAAATATGTCTCAATGTAGTGGAAATTGAGACGAAATCCATTAACTTATGTCTGACTTGTTAAGTAGGTGATCTGACATACTATATAATAAATTTAAAATTATTATAATTACATAAATGAAAAATATTAGTATCTATGATATCATTTATGATACATTTATAACATTTTATCAATTGTTTGATAATAATCTTTTATTATTATCATTAGTTTAGGTGTTAAGTGATTTTTTTCAAGTATGTTTTGATTTGGTAGTTTTGGTACATGTACATTTATTATGGTGACATCATCTCCAGAATGTTATTAATTTTATAAATATAATATATATTAAATATATTTATATTTATATTCATCAATAAAATATAGAGATAGAAATCTGAATTACACCATTCATGGAGACGGTGGGCCGTACGTACACATGAATGTTGTTTTCACTTTTTAACAGATAAAAAAGAATAAATATGAATAATATTTAATCTTTACAGAATAATTATTATATAATATAAGTAATATATATTAATTTAATATATACTTATTATCATCCATGTAAAATTTGAATGAAAAACCGATGACATTGCTTCAAAGAGGTGGAAGTCCACATGTACACACCAGCGACACAACCATTTTTCAATGGATTGGAATGTAAAGAGGTATATATGATATTATAGTTTCAAAATAATATTTATGTAATAAATATAAAATAATCATTATTTCAATTTTTATTATAATCTAAGTAAAGTGGTGATGAAAAATGAATTACACCGTTACATGGAGACGATAACCTGTATGTAAACACATGCAATGTTTTCCATTTTTATAGGATGTAAAAGAGATGTAATATGGTTGTCTCATAATAATAATAAAATATAAGTATATTTATGATATTTTATTTAATAATTTAGTATGTTTACCAAACTTTATCAGGATGTATAAGAATAAATAAACATGAAAGACTTGGTAAACACAACTACCTATTCTTCGGTAGAAGTTGTCTAGATCTCTCTTTAAGGGACTTAGGGTATGTATTTTCTGGGAGACCAAAACATCAATAACATAGATTATGATGTTAAGAATAGGAATGTGTTAAACCATTTTACATTCACAAGTCCTATGGAAATATTTTTTTTCAATTTTAAAAAATTTAATAAAATATTATTTTTATAATATATCAATAATATCAATTTTGATACTATTAATTAAAATTGAATTTAAATACATCAAGAAAAAAGGGGAATTAAAATATAATTATTTAATTCTACCATAAAAATTCATCTAGATCTATAATATTCATAGGACACATTATCTCATACAAATTATATCATTTTTAATATTTTTAAAGTCATTTATTTTACTTTTTTTAACTAAATAAATACTATGTTAGTGTTTCACAAAAATTTAAGGTAATAATATAATTTATAAAAATTATAAATAAATATATTTCTTAATAATAATTGAATTATGAGAAAAATTAACTTTTATTTTAAATAATATCTTTATTTTTTACCTATGTTGACACATAATAGATTTTTAAAACTAAAAGAGTGACATTTTGTAACTTTGCTTGATTTAAATATTATATTGTTTATTTTCATGGAAAAGTGTCTAATAAACTTTTAAATTTAGAGACTAATGTGGTAAGAATCTAATTATATTCATCGAATAATAATTATAATGAAAAATCATGGCCTTATCACTTAGTTTTAACCTATATTATTCGAATTTACCCTTTATCGAGGTGATAAATTTTACCATGGTCACTATTTATATTGAAAAAAATAAAAGGGGAATATTTACCAAATGTTAACCACATTATTGCAACTATATAATCCATTTTTTCATATTTAATACCTATAATTTGTATAAATTAAGTTTATAATTTGTGCGCAAAACGTGGAAAAAATTTCTATTTAGAAAAATGCAGTTTTTAAGTATTATTTGGATTTATTCTTATCCCATTCAGAGTAAAAATATTATAAGAATGATAAAACATTTTATTGAATATATAATATTTAAATTTAATTTAAATCATTCACCAATAGTGATGAAGATATAAATATGTTGTGCACATACTTTTTTTCCAAAAAAATGCCTTTTTATGTATAAAAATGTTTTTATATAGAATTTAGATATATAATTGATTATAATGAACATAATTGGATAATTAATCATATATTAGAACTCAAATTTTCTTTTAAACTATTTTATAATAAATTTTATCTTCTTAAATGGTTGAAACAATTTTTTTAGATATTTTTACCATTCATTAGAAAATGAATCTTTTCATAAAAATATGAAAACTTCACCCTCATAAAATATTGATATTATAATTTAGAAATTTATATTTTTTTATAAAATATAATTTATAAATATTCTAGAAATTAATTATAATATTTTCTCACAAAAAATAAAAAAAATCATTTTCAAAGAAAACTTATTTGTATATCATGAAATAACCTTATTGAAAATTGAGTACTGATTTCCTAAGAATTAGTCAGTAAATTTTTATTAAGTAGGTCCTCTATAAATATATTTCATAATTTAGTTAATACTATTAATAACCACCAATTGAATAGATAAGTGATAACTGTTACATTATATAAAAATATTTTAATAGTACATTAGGGTACGTTTAGACTTGGTGTTGGGTACACTATCAAAGATAGTTTTCTTACTATAAATTATCGAGGTGTTACAATGTCGGGGACACCACCAATGGATTGAATTTAAGCCTCTTTGGGTTCTAATGGGTACCAATTTCTTTCTAGGGGAAACAAGATAGAAAATGATTTTTTATCCAGGTACCATTAGGTCACCACTAGAACTTGTTGGTTGAAGGCTCCAAATAATTATTCCCCTTCCTCTTTAACAACATGATTATTATAGAACCCCCATGATTTTTTTTACAAAATATAAATACTGAAATCCATCAAATAAAACCATTAAATTATAATTGTGAGTTTGTTATCATTCAAAACTTCTGAATAGAGTTATATTTACAACATTCTACCCCTTTTTGATGATAAAAAACACTTCAGTAATTTAAATAATAAAGAAATAAATAATTACACTAAAAGGAATTTCAATATTTTATAATGAAGTTAATTTTTTTTTATTTTTAATGATTTATAAGCTAATTTAGGATGTATTTTTAAAAATAATTTCATCAATAATTTAGTTTAAAAACGTCTCCCCCATTAAAATTATAAAAAATTTAAAATCACAATGTTTTCACAATCTATAATTTGAAAAACTATGAAATTTTCCCCCATATCATGATGTCAAAACTGTACCCCTGTTGGAATTATAAAATACCAACAGTAAATATTTATGATAATATAAAAGCTTTTTAGTCAAAGTCATTTCCCTAAATGAGATTATTGACATGCTCATGGATATGGGTAAGAAAGACACTAACAATGAAATCCTGATAGAATAAATCATATATGAGAAGGGAAATACTTTTTTGAGTTATATTAATACTATAATTAATATTCTTTTGATAGATAACATATTATAATTTATTTTGAAACATGAAACTAATATTACAATAAAATTATATTTTGAAAAAAACAGAAACAAAAAAATTAGTGATTTGAAAATAGACTTTGGAAAATAAAAAATATACACCACTTATTCCTTTTCTTAATGAAATATATTTGAATTTAAAAAATAATAAATCTAAAATTATGATTATTCTCTCTTTTTGAATACTTATATTTTAAATTTATTGGATCCCCATCAATGATCTATACTTTTAAATTTATAAGGGGGCATAAAAGGCATGTAAATCATGAGTAAAATAAAAAAGGAACAAAATAATCCTATATGAGTGAGATAAAAATATCCATCACTTCCTGATTTATATAAAAGATAAAAATTAACTATTATTTCAAAAATAATAATTTAAAGGTATAATTAACTCAAGATGAGAATAAATAGTAAATAATAAGCCTATCATTCTTAACAACCCATTAAAAAAATAAAAATGGTCAAACACAAGGTGTTTAGTGAAGATATTTCCCAATTGAATATTATTGAAAATAAAATCATTCATGATATCACATTTTGGGTAATGGTCTCTAAGAAAATGGTTCCTAAGGCTAATTCATTTTTTGGGAGAGTGTTGAATTATATATTTAGATATAGAAATCACACTTGTGTTGTCACACATAATTTTCAAATTGTCATAATTAAGGCCAAAATCATGAAGGGTATATTTCATCCAAATGATTTGGACACAAAAACTGACCATATAAATATATACATTTTCAGTCATAGAATGTGCAACCAAATTTTTATTCTCACTATTCCATGAGAGAAGGGATTTTTGAAATAGGTGGTAAGTTTCACTTGTGCTCTTTATATCTTGTTGGAACCCACCAAAATACATATAAAAAACATGTATGTTTAAAAGGAGTGACTTTTGGATAAAGCAAGACAAGATTTTTTGTTCTTTTAAAATAATTAAAAAATATTTTGTGAGATTTTAAATGAGATTTATTTTGAATATCATTAAAATGGGAACAAAGGAATACACAAAATATAATGTTTGTCCAGTTCACAATAAGATAGATATGATTCTGAATAATACCTGTATAATTATTATTTTATATAATTTTTATAGATTCATCCAAATTAATAATACAATAAGTAATCATTTGAGTAATAATCTCTTTATCTTGATCCATTACAAACCAATTTAACTTTTCATTAGTGTATTTTCTTTGGACAAGAAAAGATCTATTAAGATTTAGTGAAATTTGAAATCCAAGGAATAATTTGAGCTCACCTATAAAACTAATTTCAAATTATTTTCTCATTAAATTAGTAAAATCATTGTAAAAATACCCTTTAGTTGAGCCAAAAATTAATAACATAAACAAAAATTTGAATAGTCAAAAGATAATTTGGAATATGTTTTATAAATAAGGTGAAATACCCTTAAAAAATTTCAAAACCATTTTCTAAAAGAAACATAGTTAAATTTTCATACAAATAATGAGGGGTTTTTTTAATCCACAAAATTAATTGGTCAACATGAAAACATGATCCATAAATTTTTAATTCTCAAAACATGGTGGTTGTTCATTTTTTTTCAAAAATAAAACCATTTAAAAATTATAATTTAACATCCATTTGAAAAATCTTGAAATTTAAATGAGATATGAATTACAATAATATCCTTCTGGATTATAGCCTAGAAAATGAGGCAAAGTTCTCACTGTAATCAATTACTTCCTATGTTATATCCTTTAGCTATATGTCAGTCATTTTTATGAGTGATATTATCTTTATCATTCAATTTATTTCTAAAGATACATTTTGTTCCAATAACTATGATCAATGTCCTTTTCCACAAGAGTCCAACAATTATTCTGGGTAAATTGATTAAATTTATATCATATGGTAAGAACAAAATTTTCATCATTAATGGTATCATTATGAATTTGGAGCTCTAGGTGTTACATAAAGGCATTATGTTATACTTAATTTAGAACGGAACTTCTAGTACAAGTACTAGATTGTAAAAAACATATAAAATTTTCATAAGGATGACCTTTATATTTTAGACATTCTTTAGGTAAAGGGATAGATTATTTTTCAACATCATTTTATTTTAGAGGTTTAGTTTCATTTAGGGTAAATTTATCAGGTTCTAACTCAACATCATCAATTTGAGAATGAGTTTTGTGAAAATTGTCATCAAATTTAATGTGAATTAACTCTTTAACAGTATTGTCCCTTTTATTCAAAACCTAGTAAGCATTATATGTGTTAGATTACCCCACAAGGATGCCTTATTCTTATTTATGGTCAAGTTTACCTAGATTATATGTAGTGTTAAGAATAAAAAATTTACAACCAAACACTTTATAAAATAACCAACAGTAGGTAATTTATCATTCTAAAGATTATAAAGGGGTATTTTTGGAATGGGACATACATGAAAAAAATTAATGGAATAACATTTTTTATTGAATAATTCAGACCAAAATATTTGATGGAGATTTAATTCATTAAGGTTATTTCAATAAATATTTTATAAAGTTTTATTTATTCTTTCAACAACCTTGTTTTTGGGGAGTTATAGGATCAAAAAAAGAATTGCGATAACCTTGTGAAACACAAAAATAAATAAAATACTCAAATATGAACTCTCCCATTGAAATGATCTTATACCCTTTATAATTTTCAAACTTCTTGTTATATTAAATAAATATGTTATAATACCCACTTTTATGTTCCAAGAAATATACCCATGTAAATATTGTATAATCATCAACAATTATAAATGAGTAATATTTACCTTTTAGAATAGTCCCTTGGGATGGTCCAAAATGATTTAGTTGTATAATTTTAATTTATTTTGAGGTAAGAAATTCATTTTTATATTTTAATGAAGAATTATGTTGTTTATGAACTTAACGTACACAATTCCATTTTTGAAATGAAATTTTGGTAAATCTCATTCAACATGTCTCTGGTTAAGTTTCACTAGTGTGTGTGCTGCAATGAACAAGTAGTATAAGAAATATCAATAATTTATTATCATTTGATATTAATAATTTAACATCAAGACTTCCAAGATATTTTAATTCAATAACCTAATCATTTTTAAATCTTGAAGTAGAAAATAAAAACATTCTGTGGGAATCAAAAACAGTGCAAACGTTATTTTAAAATGACTTATTAAAACCACCATCACATAATTGACTGATATTAAGTTTATTATGCTTAATAACTATAAACTATAAAAAATAATTAATAATAGAAGTGTTTTAAAAGTAAATAATATCTATTCTAATGATATTACTCTTTGAGTTGTCACCAAAGTTGACATGCACACCATCATGCTTCTGAAGGTGGTTGAACTCAATGTAATCACCATATGCATGCCTAGAGAACCTTTTAGACATATCCCACATATCTCCTTGAGAATTTATTTTGAGATAGTTTTCCTGATAAATAATTTTAAGAGTCTAATTATTTGGGTACCCAGAATTTAGATCTATAAATGTTATTGAAAGAGCGCTGTCGTGGGCGCCCTCAAATGATTAGTATGATTTTGGGGTACTTAGGTGCAGCAGAGTGGCTGACCAAGGTCGTCTCTCAAAGGAAGAAGTGAATTAAAATTTTTTTAGAGGTATTCTAGAAGTAAAATAAAAGAGAATAAAAACACTACTTGAAAGGATGGGGGTGGTTGTTTGTAGTTTATGAATCTAGAAGAAGTTTGCTGGAAGAAGATTGTATTTTTTTTGTTTTTAGTTTTGAAATGAAGTTTGATTAAAATGACACAACAAAAAGATGTTTGTTTAGACAATATTTAAAAGACGCAATCGATCTAACTCTACCTCTTCAATAATTTATTAATCATTATCATTTAAATTAATATTCACTTAATTATGATCCATTAATTTGTTAAATCCCAGACCCTACGATAATTAACTTTACCACGAAGATTGAAGTGAATTTAACCTTAGGCTAACTTCGGAACATGCAATCGCAACACCCTGCTTTGATTTATGTTCTAAAATTATCTTATGGTCAGTGGTAAATTAAGGCACATAACCACTCTGGAAATTAGGATTAATTGAGTTTAGGGATTATATTTGAACTCTACAAATTGATCCCGTGTGGTTTTGAATTACCGGTTAAGGTTGCGCTCTCACAGTTCACACAATTCCCAACCTCGCGTGTTTTGTGTTAACTATTAAATTTATTGCTTAGTTTCATTTAAATTGAAAACTCAATTAATAGATCATAATATTTGAATTACAGTAGCTCATTGATTCAAAATAAATGAATGAAGAAGGATAGAGGTCGATCGATTACTAAAAAGAACTACTCTTCCATGGGTGGTGTAGTCATCGTGGAGACGTTTTGCATAAGCAACGGATTGAAAGGGTAGAACCCAATATTATCTCCACTCTTGATTCCAAACCAATTAAGAATATTAAGAGAAGAATAATAGAGATGAACATAGAAGATTATTTGAAGAAAAATTCAAGAAACAAACATGAAAGAAAAGAAATACAAAGAAGAGGTGAGAGAGGTGAGCCTTTTTGGAAGAGAGGTTTTCACAAAGGATTACTTCTTCCAGGAGTTTTGAGGGGATCCCAAGAGACACCCTTTCGGCCACACCTTCCCAAATCCTCTACCAGCCCTCTCAAAGAGTTAAAACCCCCTTTAAATAGAGTTTGTGAGGGCTAGGGATACATAACTTTTTAAGTGTGAAATGAAAAACTCGGCCAAATATTTTATTCCAACTTTCACCGCCCATTTGACCTCCAAAACTCGTGAATTTACCGGCCTTCCAGAAGGATGATTTGTGCCAAATCATGTCCCCGATCTTTCCTCAAAATTTGGGCTCAATCCAAGCCTGTATGTAGATGATATGACCCACATACAGAAACCATGTCCATTCTGCCGAGTCCAGCCCACCATTGGATTAATGGCTCATTTACTCCATCCAAATGCACTTTTTAGCTCTAGTGTCCTGAATTAAAGTTGTATAAAATGACGTTAGGAACACTGTTACAAAATATAAAATTCAAATAATAAACATAAAAATATTTATCTTTGAAATACTACAGTGCACTATTAAGGATAAAACTGGAATTTTCACCAAATTTCCAAATGAATGATCAAATCCCAAATATTTTATAAATAAACATATTTAACAAAATGTGAGGAAATTATTTCATTTATTATCAATAAAATATTCAATAAAATAGTGTTTTATCAACTCCCCCACACTTACCCTTTTGCACACCTGGGAAAAACCTCATATCAAGTAAACATCAATATCAAATGAAAACCAATTTTAAAACACATATCCTTAAGATCAATCAATTTCACACCAAGAATCAAAAGATATCATGCCTCATGAAAAACCTTATTTCAAGTTCTCCATTTATATCATTCAATATATTTCCACTTCATTTATCCACCAATGCACAAAACACTTACCTCGCTTGAATTTTCTCTCATCACTCAAATATCAAATTTTTTGCAATGTCTTTCTCATCCAAACTCATACAAGGGTCACCATAGGCTTGATAGATTCCTACATCGCTACCTGATGTGAGTCAATGACATATGTTTATCATGAGGAATTTTCAGGGTTATTCTGTGGCTTTCGGTTGGTAGGATTAAGATGTGAAAAACTCTGAGGCTGAATGAGGAGGGCTTGACTCTTTTGAAGAAAAATTGCATTAATCTAATTTTCACTTAAATATGGTCTTCTCTTCAATCCCCATAGTATAAATTCAGCTCCATCATCATGAAAAGTCATGAAAGGTTTACACTATTCATCATTTCAGCATAAAAAATGTCAATCTTCTCAAACATGATTTTCATGAAAGCTCTAGATGGGCACAACTTTCCACCTCAATTAGAAGCTCCAGAAAAGGCACAGCTTCACTTGTCATGAAAGCTCCAGAAAAGGAACAGCTTTCAATATAATGACTTTCTTTAGCAGCAAACACATCTCTTAAGAATTTAATTTTCCACCCAAAGTATCACAAAATGTGGTGGCAAAACCCAAGACAACTTCCCCCACACTTAAGCTCAACTAGATTATGCAATTTCACTTCAAGAGTTGGTTGGATAGGGAAAATTGGCTTGTAATGCGGCTTAACCTAACCGGTTGTGCATGAATTCTAAGGGCTACAAGGATTAAATATTCAAGGTAGGCCATTATAAAAAAGGATTCTTTGAAATAGGGGCTTTAATACCAAAAAAATGCCTCAATCATTTAAACATAAGTACATCAAACCCTCAAGTTTTGACAGGAATATATCAAATTCTGGTTAAATCAAGCATGGTTTGGTTCTCTCAAGAAGTGAGGTGAATGTAAAGAATATGAAAATAATGGTTTAGAAGCCTCACAGGAAAGTGATTTCAAATATAAAGACAATGAGATTAGCATGGGATTCAAAATTCAGTGAACTTTTCATGAAATTACTAAATATTTGAACTTGAAACAAAGTCATTTCAGCATTCATTTAAGCTTAGTTTCAAGGGGTAAATTTTTTCACTTATTGATATGGATTTAAAAATGGTGATGAGAATCATTTTAGCTCAAAATGTTTCAAAAAACACAAAAAATTGTAAAATAAACACACAAAATTTGAAAAACACACATTTTGTTTTGAAAAACACGCAATTTTTTTGGTTTTTTTTAAACAAGAAAACAATTGAAATTACTAAACTAAAAGGTTCCCTCCCCCACACTTAAAATATTTCATTGTCCTCAATGTGAACCCGTGAGATGATATATGCACATGAAATGAAGAATTTTTAAATAGGAAAAATAATATAAAAGTGAAAGTGTTAGGAACAGCCTGATGTGATCAAGTGATGATGGGGTCATGCAGTGTGATAAAATCCACTGCATCAGTAGGATGTCCCTCAATGTATCTCTTCAAACTTTTCCCATTGACTATAAAGCTCCTTCCAGTGTCCTCTTGTGTGATATCCACTGCACCATAAGGAAAAACATTAGTCACAACATAAGTACATAACCATCTGGAACGCAACTTACCAGGGATCAGCTTCTGTCGTAAACTGTAGAGAAGGACTTTCTCTCCAACATGAAACTCCCTTTGTTGGATCATTTTGTCATGAGCTGCTTTTGATATTTTCTTATAGAGCCTTGAGTTATCATATGATGATAGTCTAATCTCCTCAAGCTCTTGAATTTGCAGCTTCCTTTGGATTCCATCTTGGGCCAAATCCATGTTGCATTTATTTATAGCCCAATAAGCCCGATGCTCAACTTCCATGGGGAGATGACACGCTTTCCCAAAAACAATCCGAAATGGGGACATACCAATGGGGGTCTTGTATTCTGTCCTATAATCCCACAATGCATCATCCACACGCTTGCTCCAATCCTTCCTATTTGGCTGCACGGTTTTCTCCAAGATTTGTTTCAACTCACGATTTGAAACCTCAGCCTGGCCATTTGTTTGGGGGTGGTATGGTGTTGATGTTTTGTGTGTCACCCCATACTTTCTAAGGAGGGAAACAAAATTCCTATTGCAAAAGTGTGTCCCTTGGTCACTGATGATGACCTTTGGTACTCCAAACCTGCAAAAAATCTGTGCTTTGACAAAGTCCACAACAACATGAGAATCGTCAGTCCTGGTGGCCTTGGCTTCCACCCATTTACTCACATAATCAACAGAAACCAAAATATACAAAAATCCAAATGAACTAGGAAAAGGACCCATAAAGTCGATGCCCCATACATAAAAAATCTCACAAAATAATATGGGTTGTTGGGGCATCTCATGTCTCCTAGAAATGTTCCCAGTGTGTTGGCAACAAGAGAATGACTTACAAAACAAATGGGCATCATGGAACAAGCTAGGACAATATAATCCAGAGTCCAAAACCTTCCTAGCAGTCCGTTGGGGTCCAAAGTGTCCACCACAAGCAAGTGTATGACAGAAATGCAAAACAGACTCAAACTCATGATCGGGAACACACCTCCTAATGACTTGGTCACTACACATGCACCATAAGTATGGATCATCCCAAACATAAAATATTGACTCACTCTTTAATTTTTGGACTTGACGTTTCTTTAAATTTGCAGGGATTTCAGAAGAAACAAGGTAGTTAACTAAATCAGCATACCAAGGATGCGTACCTGAGATGGTATAGAGATGATCATCAGGGAAAGTGTCCCGAAGTGGTACTTGATCCAAGGTGTCATCCTCTAGTGTGTGAGTAATCCTACTCATGTGGTCCACCACCATGTTTTCTGACCCCTTTTTGTCCTTTATCTCGATGTCTGATTCTTGAAGAAGGAGCATCCAACGGATAAGTCATGGATTTGCATCTGGCTTCTTCAGGAGGTACCTCAAAGCTGCATGGTCAGAAAAAACAACTACTTTAGAGCCTAATAAATATGAACGGAATTTATCTAAAGCAAATATGAAATCAAGAAACTCCTTTTCCATGGTTGTGTAGTTTGATTGGGCTGAATCCAATGTCCTTGATGCATAGGCAATCACATGTGAACGTCCTTCCACCCTCTGAGATAAGACATCTCCAACCGCGAAGTTGGAGGCGTCACACATAAGCTCAAATGGAAGGTCCCACCGTGGGGGCTGTATGATAGGTGGAGTGGTCAGACACTTCTTCAGCTCATCAAAGGAAGTCCTACAAGAATCATCAAACACAAAATCAGAATCTTTTTGAAGTAATCGTGACATAGGAAGAGCAATCTTACTAAAATCTTTGATGAAGCGCCGATAAAATCCCGCATGCCCTAAGAAAGATCTAACATCACGCACACATGAAGGATATGGTAAGGATGAAATAATGTCTATCTTAGATCTATCAACCTCTATCCCATGTTTTGACACTACATGCCCTAAGACAATGCCATGCTCTACCATGAAATGACACTTTTCAAAGTTCAAGACCGGATTCTTCTCAATACAACGATTCAACACCTTTCCCAAACTCTTTAGACATTCATCAAATGAGGATCCATACACTGTAAAATCATCCATAAATACCTCCATGCAGGTCTCAATAAAATCAGAAAAAATACTCACCACGCATATCTGGAAGGTACCTGGGGCGTTTCAAAGTCCAAATGGCATCCTCCGGTAGGCAAATGTGCCAAAGGGACAGGTGAATGTAGTCTTCTCTTGATCTTCTGGAGCTATAGGAACCTAAAAATATCTAGAAAATCCATCCAAGAAACAATAGTGTGTTTTCCCAGCTAGTCTCTCGAGCATTTGATCAATAAATGGGAGGGGGAAATGGTCCTTGCGGGTGGTCTGATTTAGTTTCCTATAATCAATACACACACGCCAACTATTTTGCACCCTTATTGGAACTAAATCATCTTTCTCATTTTTAACAATAGTAAAACCAGTTTTCTTAGGCACAACCTGAATTAGACTTACCCAATGTGAATCTGAAATGGGAAAGATTATACCTTCCTCGAGAAATTTCTCAACTTCTTTTTTAACAACTTCCAGGAGGGTGGGATTGAGTCTCCTTTGTGGTTGTCTCACCGGTTTAGCCCCATCTTCCAAGAGAATCCTATGCATGCAAATGGAAGGGCTAATACCTAATATGTCGGCCAAGGTCCACCCAATCGCCCTGATTTTCTCCCTCAAAATATTCAAAATCTTTTCTTCATGTTCAAAAGGGAGATTGTTAGCAATGATAACAGGTAATCTCTCACCACTCAACACGTATGAGTATTTCAGATTTGGTGGCAATGGCTTGAGTTATAATGAAGGAGGGTGTATTATGGATGGAGACATTGAAGAAACTGAAATATGTGCACAAAGAGCATCAGTATCAGAATAGACATCATCAAAATCATAGAATAAAGCATCAAATCCATCAGCATACTCAACAGCCATTTCATAATCAGAGTGAACATGATCAAAATCAGAATATGAATCCACATCAAAATCAAATCCAAGATAGGATTGTGTATCAGAAACATGTGCGGAAGTGATCTTAGACATCAAACTCGAACCAATACTCATAATCTCCCTAAGCATAGGACAATCAAATTCTATGGAGTTTTTATTTGGTGGTTCAAAATGGGAGATAACAAAAGCAGAATGGTCCTCTGAGGGGTACTTCATGAAATCTATAACATTAAATATCACAACTTCATCTCCAAACTCCATGGAAAGTGTACCCTCATTGACATTTATGATAGTTTTTGCAGTTTTGAGGAAGGGTCTACCTAAGATAATGGGGGCATGAGAACTTACCTGATCATCCTCCATGTTAAGAACATATAAATCCGCTGGAAAGATCATGTCTCTTACCCAGAAAAGTACATCCTCAAGGACTCCCGCTGGATATACCGTAGCTCTATTCGCCAATTGCACCACTACTCTTGTTGGCTTCAAATCACCAACCTGCAAGGAAGAGAATACAGAGTGAGGCATCACATTTATGGAAGCTCCCAAATCACAAAGAGCATCAGAGAAGTGCAACTCCCTTATGGTACATGGGATGGTGAATGTCCCGGGATCCTTGCACTTTGTTGGCATTGTTAGAGTTGGTGTAATGAGTGCCGATACATTCCTTCCAAGGTTGATCGTCTCATTCCCCTTGAGCCCTCTTAGATTGGTGTAGAGTTCTTTTAAGAATTTGGCATACCTTGGGATTTTCTTAATGGCTTCAAGTAGAGGAATGTTGATCTCCACACGCTTGAATGTGTCCAAAACCTCATTTTGCATTGCTTCTTCAGCCATCTTCTTGGTTTGAACAACCCTGTTTGGAAAAGGAAGGGGTTTAGTAGGAACATCCTCAATATTTTTCTTACCTTTATCTTTCTCCTTGGATTTCCCATCAGTTGGTTTGGAATGCGGCTTCTCTGGAGTTGAGGTGAATCTCGGTGGAATGGTAGGTACAGATGTATTGTTCATTTGCTTCCCACTTCTCAATGTTATGGAACTAACATTCCCCTTTGGATTTGGAGTGGGTTGGGAAGGTAGATTGCCGGAATTCTTACTTACAAGTTCATAGAGGGCGGTGGAAATCTGGCTCATTTGAGTCTTCAACTCCCTCAGCTCCGAACTTTGACTCTTCAGCTCATTCTGTTGATTAAGAACAATTTGCTTCAAAAGATCATCAGTATTAGAATCTACCTTTGGTGGAGGATTCCCTTTTTGCTAACTTGCTGATGCTTGGGCTTCAAATCTCCTTTGGGGTTGTTGGAAACCCTGCTGGTAAGGCGGAGGCTGCTGGAAGTTTGGTTGAAAAGGGGGCCTTTGTTGTTGTCCAGAGCCATACCTCATGTCCGACTGATCTTTACACCCTTGGTTGTATACTGTATCAAACTTCTTTTGGGGATATGGTTGTTGTTGTTGCTGCTGAAATGGTCTCACAGGGAATACTGCTGCCCAATCTTCTGTCTCTTGTAGTTGTGGGAAACAATCAGTTGGGTGGCTTGTCTCAGTGCAAATACCACAAGGCCTTGAAGGAGGGGGTAGAGATGTCTTTTGTGCCAAAGAAATTTGCCTCACCATAGTGGTCAATTCTTCCAACTTAGTATCAATCAAATGACTTTCAAGAGAAGAAGGACTTACCTGATGTACTCCCCTGACATGTGGTGTACCTCTATCACCAATTTTTTTGAAGTTTTGGGCCATCTTGTCGATCAACACACGTGCAGCTACTGGTGTCTTGTCCACCAATTCTCCTCCAGCTGCAGCATCTACCTTGATTCTCTCCATAGGTGTGATTCCTTCATAGAAGTACTGGATGAGTAATTGCTCACTGATTTGGTGATGTGGGTAGCTTGCACACAACTTCTTGAATCTCTCCCAGTACTCATACATTGACTCCCCATTGGTCTTGCTTGATCCCTAATATCTCCTTTTGAATGGATGTTGTACTTGATTCTGGAAAAAATCTTTGCAAGAAAAGACGTTTCAAATCATTCCAACATGTTACATCTTCAGGTTGCAAATAATACATCCAATCTTTTGCAGCTCCATCAAGTGAGAATGGGAATTATCTTAATTTAATTTGATCTTCAGAAACATTTCTTGGTTTTAAAGTTGAGAAAACCACATTAAATTCCTTAAGGTGTTTGTTGTTATCCTCACCAGATAATCCATGAAACTTTGGAAGAAGGTGAATTAATCCAGATTTCAATTCAAAGTCCGATTCGAGATTTGGGTATGCAATACAATTTGGTTGATAGTTAATATCAGGTGCAGCCAATTCTCGAATGGTTATATTAAGTTCATTTCCATTATTTCCAGCCATTGGTTCCTCTTTTATGTTTGAATTTGAATTGCTTCCAATTTCAATGTTTCTAGAAGAGAGGAATTCACCAACTGGTTGAATATTGAAACTTCCCGTAGATTGAGAATGTCGGATTCGTGCCCTAAGGCTACGTTCAATCTCAGGGTCAATATCTAAGAGATCTTTGGGATTAGTTCATGCCGTAGATTAAATAAAAATGAAAAGAAAGAAAGTGGACCATAGTAAAATAAAAATGAGAAGTTTGAGTTGATGGTCCAAAAATAAGTAGAAGAAAATAAAAGAAGAAGAAGAAAAATCAGATTGGGTAAAGAATGAAGAAAGAAGAGAGGAAGAGAATAAAATGTAAAATAAAATAAATACCTCTAATTAGTTGAAATAATTACTTGCCTCCACGGCAACGACGCCAATTTGAAAGAGCGCTGTCGTGGGCGCCCTCAAATGATTAGTATGATTTTGGGGTACTTAGGTGCAGCAGAGTGGCTGACCAAGGTCATCTCTCAAAGGAGGAAGTGAATTAAAACAATTTTTAGAGGTATTCTAGAAGTAAAATAAAAGAGAATAAAAACACTACTTTAAAGGATGGGGGTGGTTGTTTATAGTTTATGAATCTAGAAGAAGTTTGCTGGAAGAAGATTGTATTTTTTTTGTTTTTAGTTTTGAAATGAAGTTTGATTAAAATGACACAACAAAAAGATGTTTGTTTAGACAATATTTAAAAGACGTAATCGATCTAACTCTACCTCTTCAATAATTTATTAATCATTATCATTTAAATTAATATTCACTTAATTATGATCCCTTAATTTGTTAAATCCCGAACCCTTTGAGAATTAACTTTACCACGAAGATTGAATTGAATTTAACCTTAGGCTAACTTCGGAACATGCAATCGCAACACCCTGCTTTGATTTATGTTCTAAAATTAGCTTATGGTCAGTGGTAAATTAAGTCACATAACCACTCTGGAAATGAGGATTAATTGAGTTTAGGGATTATATTTGAACTCTACAAATTGATCCCGTGTGGTTTTGAATTACCGGTTAAGGTTGCGCTCTCACAGTTCACACAATTTCCGACCTCGCGTGTTTTGTGTTAACTATTAAATTGCTTGCTTAGTTTCATTTAAATTTAAAACTCAATTAATAGATCATAATATTTTAATTACAGTAGCTCATTGATTCAAAATAAATGAATGAATAAGGATAGAGGTCGACCGATTACTAAAAAGAACTACTCTTCCATGGGTGGTGTAGTCATCGTGGAGACGTTTTGCATAAGCAATAGATTGAAAGGGTAGAACCCAATATTGTCTCCACTCTTGATTCCAACCCAATTAAGAAGATTAATAGAAGAAGAAGAGGGATGAACACAGAAGATTATTTGAATAAAAATTCAAGAAACAAACATGAAAGAAAATAAATACAAAGAAGAGGTGAGAGAGGAGAGCCTTTTTGGAAGAGAGGTTTGCACAAAGGCTTACTTCTTCCAAGAGTTTTTAGGGGCTCCCAAGAGACACACTTTCGGACACACCTTCCCAAATCCTCTACCATCCCTCTAAAAGAGTTAAAACCCCCTTTAAATAGAGTTTGTGAGGGCTAGGGATACATAACTTTTTAAGTGTGAAATGAAAAACTCTTCCAAATATTTTATTCCAACTTTCACCGCCCATTTGACCTCCAAAACGCGTGAATTGACCAGCCTTAAAGAAGGATGATTTGTGACACAGCATGTCCCCGAGCTTTCCTCAAACTTTGGGCTCAATCCAATCCCGTATGTAGAAGATATGGCCCACATACAGAACCCATGTCCATTCTGCCGAGTCCAGCCCACCATTGGATTAATGGCTCATTTACTCCATCCAAATGCACTCTTTATCTCTAGTGTCCTGAATGAAAGTTATATAAAATGAAGTTCAGAACACTGTTACAAAATTTGAAATTCAAATAATAAAAATAAAAATATTTATCTTCGAAATACTATAGTGCACTATTAAGGATAAAACTGGAATTTTCACCAAATTTCTAAATGAATGATCAAATCCCAAATATTTTATAAATAAACATATTTAACAAAATGTGAGGAAATTATTTCATTTATTATCAATAAAATATTAAATAAAATAGTGTTTTATCAGTTATCCAAAAGATATTTTGGAAACCATATTGATTTGAATTTTTTTTACTAGAATTATCATTTGAAGAAATATTAATGGATACAGGCCTTTGATAATGTTTATTTTTTCAATCTAATTCATAATTTAGATTCTTCTTTGGAAATAATTTCAAAAATTATGTTGAGAGAACCCTTTTACTGAATGTGTAGTATATTTAAGGTTTTAACATTATTTGAATAATCATACACATGTGTACCTTTACCATATCATTAGGAACCCAAAATTAAATTCATTTTTTTCTAAGCTTTTGGTAAATTATTAAGAGAATTTTTGAGCTCTTTTATTTTATTTTATAAATTTTAAATGTTGTATGGATCCTTTATACAAACTATTTTCCTTTAACTTTAAATAAATCATTTTTAAAACATTCATTATCTTTAAACAATTACTTGATTTTTTTTATCTTTTTATTTTTTAAGAGAAAATATGTTTTGTTCATTTTATTACTTTAGATTCTCATTATATTTGAAAATAGAATCCTTATCATTAATAACAGGGTTAGATCTATTTTTACTCTCTTTGAACTCTGTGGAAAGTTAAAAAAATCCATCTTCCAATTGATCCCTTACATATATTGAATATTCATAATTTAAATTACTAGATAATCAAGATGAATTATAATAATTTACCAATTTAATTATATTAATTTAATACATGAGGCAGTTGGGGATTCCATCACTTGAGCCCAATGAGGAGAGATATTCACCACTATAATTCCATGTCGACACCTTGATTTTTTTTTATTTTCCTTACTCTCTATCGATTAATTTTTATGATTGGGACACTCTAGGTTTATGTGACCATTTATGTTACACTCATAGCTTGTTACCCCTAGTTTATCTTTTATATTCTCTTTATTTTCATAGTGTAATACCTTCTTCTTCATAAATAATTTTTTATATTATTGGAAATATGAGTGATATCCTCTTCACACATGGAAGATTTAACATGGATTTATTTAAAGGGAATGGTCATATTTCTCTATTCCTATTTAGATTTCTTAACTTATTATAATGTAATTGTAATTTCATAGGTCACGAGTGAACCTTTGAGATCTTCAAGATTAATGATTTTGATTTCCTTCACTTCTTATACTTCCATAAATTTTGGTACCCAATAACTAGGAACGACCTAGAATAGTGTGTCATTGGAGTTAGTGTATCAAGACTACATGGAGTATCCACTAGGGTCTTCTGTATTACTACATTATAGATTTTTCACGAGATCATAGTCCAAAATAATGGTGGTCAATCACCATCTCAGGATTTGTGTGGCTGATATTATAGAGACAAATCTATACTATTTTTTTCATGATGATATCGGTTCTCATTTGGAATGCTTATGGGTTGAGAGCTTTGGTTAAAATAGATTTCTTATCTAATGAACTTCATAACAATTTTTTATCCCTGTTGAAATTATAGAGAAAACAAATTCTTCAAATGTCATGGATTATGTACAAATAATAAGGGTACATAATTTTCTTGCATGATTTCCCCTAGAATATTCACATTTTGCTATTCTAGAAGACTAGCATTTTAGTCGATCTGATTAATGCCTATGATTAGTTTATTAAAACAACAATCAATGAAAAAGTTTAAAATATTTTCTTCTCATTTTTGTATTATAAATGAGATTCTCTAGTATGGGAGTCTCTATAGAGTGATCTTATCTCATTTAACCTGGTAGATAATCCATATATTATTTTTGGTGATTTCAAAATTGTTTTAGTGATGGAGAAAAAAAAGGATGAGGTTAATTTTAAAGGGAATATAGTCAATAATTTGTCCCATTTATGGTCCACAATGGGCTTGTGTATATGGTCTTCATAAGGGATCATTTCACTTGGTGTAACATTCAGAGAGGGGTTAATCAGATTTGGTGTCTTCTCTATCATTTTCTAGAGAACAACCAATCCATATATTCTTTCACATACATTAAGGTCTCTCATCTGGCTTGTAGCCTATCAAATCACTCACCTTTACATATTATCTTGGACCTTAGGAATGGTTGGGGTGACTGTTTCCATTTCCATAATATTTGGGTGGAGGGCTGGGGCTTTCAAGATGTAGTGAGGGTGTTTTGAAATAAGCTATCCTTGGGTCAATTATGGAAAGAACTTCCTAACAAACTTAGATTCCTTAGGTTGGATCTTCAAACACGGATCAAAGATCATCCCCTAAGATGTTAGTATCTAGATGTGATAAATAAGAAAATTGAATAGATTGGGGATCGTCTAGAGAATGAATGGGATGAATCCTTATTTATAGATATTAGGAACATTAATAATATAATGATTGACATGCTTTTGAAAAAAGATTTTTTGCCTCATGAATGATCAAGAATAAAATGGCTTCGCGAAGGTGACTATAACACCAATTTTTCTATAATTTCATTAAATAAAGACATTATATCAAGAGACCAAATATACTCATGAAGGATGGATCTTACTCAAAAGATCATGTTGTAGTGGGATTAATAGCGGATGAGTACTTCAAAGCTCTACTAGATAGAACCAACACTCGAATACAAGAAGGATATCTAAGGGGTCCTTCAGAGCTCTTTGATACAATTCCTAACATGGTTATTGATATTGATAATGAGAACTTGAGGAAGATACCTTACTAGAGGGAGATCCATGATGTTGTGTAAACCCTTAATCATGAAACCACTCCTGGTCTTGATGGGTTCTTAGGTTCATTTTATAGAGGCTCATGGGATGTGGTTAAGAAAAATCTAGTGCATACAGTGCATGAATATTTTCATGGGGGAAATATCCCACTAATTTCATGCACCAAGAAGATTGTCTTGGTGAAGAAGGTGAAATAACTATACTATATAAATCATTATAAACCAATTTTTATGTGTAACATCACATATAACGTGTTTTAATGCATCATTAACAAGATAATAGCTACCTATCTCCCCAGATAGATATCCGAAGAACAATATGGGTCCATTAAAGGTCCCATGATTCAAGGTGATATTAGCCTGGACCAAGAGATGACCTTTGATATTAATCAAAATAATTTGGGGTCAAATATAGAAATTAATATGGACATGACAAAATCCTATGATATGATCAAATGTAACTTTGTTATCAAGGTCCTCTCCTGCTTGGTATTCTCTTCATGGGTAATTGATATATTGTTTCATTGCTTTATATCCTCATGGATATCCACACACTTCATGAGAAAACAATATTAGTTTTTTTAAGGAATTATGAGGTCTAAGACATGGTGACCCTCTTTCCCATACTTTTTTATACATTCTCAGGATGTGATTAGTCAGTATATAAAACAATGCACAATTTCAATTAGCATTCTCCTATACTGCAATAGGCACCTAGTTGGTGGAATTTATCATCTGACGTTTGCAGATGATATAATTATATTTTTTAATGGTATTAGTAGATCAATTTGAGGGATCAATGGAGTCCTAGAGAAATATTGTAAATGGAGAAGGTAATTGGAGAGTCACGAGAAGATTATATTCGATATAGTAATCAATTGTTCAGATATGAAGGTCAGAGAATTAGAGAGTAGTATTGACATTAACAGAGGGACCTTTCCTATGGAATATTTGGGTGTTCTAGTTCCCTGAAAAAGATACATATTCACTAATTTGATAAGGTAATGGATAGAATAATGGGGTTTATTTTGAACTGAAATTACAGGTTCCTATCATTTGGTGTAAGAATTAACATGGTGAATAAAATTCTCTCATCAATCCCCATACACGTCCTTTATACCCTTAAAGTGATAAAAAACGTCATCTCAAACATTGATAACTTAATTGTGTCCTTCTTATGGGATGACCAGTTGGATGGAAAATACCACTGGGCATCTTTGAATAGGATATAAACACACCTATATGTGGGGGTATGAATATGAGGAGTGTATTTTGGACAATTCAAGGATTTCATACTAAGTTGGCATGTGATGTCATTGAGGGGAATAATCTATGGGGAAGGCACATATATAATAAGTATGGGACTGATATGGACATGAAAAAATATAGACCATCAACTATTCATCTCATGAAATTTCCTTACCTACCCTATCCACAACAGCATACCTGATGGATTGTGGGAAGGGAGACATCAACTTCTAGCAGCATTATTAGGTGGGGACCAAGTTGGGTTTTCTTGGATATCCCACTTTGGAAATCACTTTTAGACAGAAAATTTAACATCCTAACTTCATCCAAGATATTATTGATAAGAACCAGTGGGTCATATTTGAGAAAATTATTATTAAACATGACTTAGAAAATTGTATCTTTACAGGATCTTCTTCAGTAGCTATTTCAACAAAATAGTTCCATAGATTTCATATGATTTCTAATGTCCATGATGATTAGGGTGAGGTTATTTTGTGCAAGGATATTCCAAAAAAATTTAACTTCCTGTTTTTTCATGTTAGGAACAAGGTTTTTACCACTTAAGATAATATCAAATGACTAGGAGTTAGCCTTAATTCAAGATTCCAGTGTTGAAGGGAACCAAAGGTTGAATTTCCTAGTCACCACTTTTAAAAAAGAAACTAGGAGAGTTCAGTGTGGTGTTTTTTAGGAGCCTTTATAGGCCTATATTACCAAGAGATAATTATTGATACCATTCTCAAACTATGGTTCTAAGTGACAAGAAATCTTAGCTCAGAGAAAAAGGAAAGAGCTATCATATTTTTATGGGTTTTTGGTACCTATAGAAGATGAGAAATAAAGTGCGACACAAATATTTCACTAGAATGAGTACATTTATTATATTAAAAACCAAAAAAACCTTAATTTATATGATTAAGATCTATTAGGACTGGGAGAAAACCCCCTTCCATAGAAAACTTTTGGTTTTCCAGTTCCGCCCCCAATCTGGCTAATACTCTTTGGTAGGGGTGTTGGGTCGGTGGAATCCACACTATTTGGGTATGAAATTGAACATAAATGGATATTTTCATCTGGGTATCATGTGTGTGTGTGTGTGGGGTGGTATCTCAGACCATTGGGTAATAGCCATTGTATATATTTTCCTTAACTTGGAATTTGTTAGTCAATTAAAGAAGAAGCCTAGGTGTTGATCATTAGTCTCCATTTATGAAATAAGAGAAATATTCACCTTGTAGAAGTTGAGAATGATTCTCTGATGGTTTAAAATTCTTTGTATGGAACTATAATCATCCCCTGGTTTACTAATTATATTATTCTAATGTGAAAGGGTATCATGAGAAACCACATGGATATCCTACATACATGGTATGAAGGGAATGTAGTTTCAAATTTTCTTTCTTCTATGAAAACACAAAGTGATCATATTTCTTATTTCGCGGGACTTGGGTCTTTTCCTCCTAAGGGGGTCATCCTTTTTAGAGTATATGATCTTAGGCTTCACTAATTCAGACCACTGTGCCTTTTGGGTAGACCTTTCTATCTTTAGTGTTTTCCTTGTACTTATAATTGTTTTATGATAATAAAATAAATATTGATTCATTGACTATAAATAAATATTTTAGTTATATAATAAATAGGATTCATATTAACTATTTTAAAATCATTTAGGTACATATCAAGCCTAGTAATTTAAATTATTGGTACCCTCATAAGTAACTTATAATATCATCCAAATTTCATGAACCATTTTATACATGGATACTATATTAAATTAATTTATATATAACCTATAATGTAGTTAATTTATTCTTTTTCAATCAGGCTCAAAAGTTGATGTATCATCAAGGGTCCATTTTTCTTATTTTTCTTGAGAAGGGTTATAGAAGTGCATTACTATTGTCTATACTAGATAACCAATTATCTTAATAAAATATGAAATCATATTTTCCCAATAACCATAATTAGTTCCATAAAATAAAAGGATATTCCTATAAAATTTCCTCCCAAATAACCTTGGGAAATAAAGGTTTAAGACATTATTAATTGATTGTTTATTGTAACTATTTTATGTTTTAAAATATGTATTTTATATGATACCAATTGCTGGGTTGAAAAAATATGGAAAGAGGGGGTGGGGGTGAATATCCTTTTGATTTTTTTATATTTAAATAAAAATTTTATGGAATTTTAAAAAATTGATATAATAATAATAGTTAAGTGTAATAATTATAATTATAAGTGGATGGAAGTAAATAAATATGTTTCTGAAACATAAATAAAAATAAAGATAAGGAACATTTGATAATGGAGGTAAATAATAACATATAAGGGGATTCTTGTATCTTCTCACCTAAAGTATCTTTGAGAGGCATTGATTTAAAACATTATTTTTAATAGCTGTATACATAAATTGAACTCATTAATTTTTATCACTTGTATTAAATAAAACCATTACAATAAATAAACCATTGGTATTTAGTATTTAGTTCCAAGAAACCCAAAACTCATCTAGAATTTTAATTATTTTTTCTAGAAACCGAAATCCCCCAAACATTAATGGTAGTGTGAACCAATCCCCATAAAAATAAATAGTAGTGAGAAACTAATAAAAAGAAGATACTTTCTCAGTGTAATCCCAATGACGCACAATATTTACCCCATAATAAGCTTACAGTAATAAAGGAATTGGTTAAAGAGATACAATAAAGTAAGAGGTATTGAGAATGATTAAATGAATCATAATGAGCTCAAGAATGATTCCCTATTTTACAAAAAAATTACAAAAACACATGGGAGTATATTTATAGATTAAAATGGATTTAATATTATTATGGTAGTATTTTGTGTTTAATAGATCCATTTTAAGGAAAATTATGTCAAGTGGGTTCCATCACCAATGGCTTGAATTTTATTCCATCAAGGTCCCAATAGGTAGCTGCTATAACCTATCAGGGGAGGGCTCCAAAAAATTCTTTCCCACTCCTCTGGAGCCCTCCCATGGTCTATAACCTCCCTATTTTAAAAAAAAAAATTAAAATACTGAAATACATAAAAATAAACCATAAAAAACTTAGGTGTTTTTTTATTATCATTCAAAACTACCTTAGAGAGTGAGTTTTTAAATATTTAAAAAATATCCACCATAACACTTCTCATTCCCATGAAGACATGGTGATCCTCAACCATTATTCCCAACCTTTCATGGCTGTTAATTAACAATTAAATCACCACATTCTATCCTAAAATGTCGAAACATCTTCCCATTCACAACTCAAAATTCTATGGAACACTATTGTCTAGAATCCGATCTACCCACTAATCTCCATATCCAAAAACAACATGGTTCTCAACTAAACCTATCTATCAAAAGTCACTAAAAAATATAAAATCATTAATTCCTAATTTTATGTTTACCCCTATAATAGGTCTCTACTCATAAAGGCTGATTGTAGTTCATGTTAATCCCCACTATATGAATCACATATAGAAAATAAATTTTGGGTGGTCCATCAACATGATTGATGTAGTTTACACCTCAACACCCCAAAACCCATGAAAAAACCCCATTCAGTCACCCAATGGATGAGTTTTCACAAAAAATTATTTTCTCCACCCATCGATTCACAATATCATCGCCTTACCTGATACTGATGGAAGAATTACAAGGGTTTTTAAGAAGTCATATAAACACCCACAATAATTTCTAAACCTCACAACAAATGAAATTCAATGGTTGGGTCCTTAACTACCCACAACTACCATCATACTCTCTCTACGAGAACCAACACACCTCTGATTTGACCTAATATCAGATCATCCCATTTTCATATCGAGTTCAATTTTGACACTAAGAATTTATTGAAAACCACATATGAATAACAAATCATCTTCATAAAAAGGAACCAAAAAAATAAAATCTACCTACACATCATAATCCAAGATCTATATCAACCACCCTATAGCTTCTCCCATCACATCTATTACCCTGCCAACATGAGGATTGTACCTCCTTGACTAATTTTATGTTTTTGACTATAGGATTATCTTTTTTAACACTATAATTAATAAAAAAAACAAATATTTATATCCCATGATTTTTCCATTACTTAACATAATTAATGCACATGACTTTCCCCCACACATATCATTTCAAATGAAAAACTATGATAACAACCATTTCCCAAATCACTTGGAACGTCATCTTTAACATCTTCCAAAATTTAATCTACTATGAGTTCCATACCCTCCAATGGACAATGATATATTTCCCACCATATTGGTTCCCTTACACTACACCTAAATAACAATTCCTAAATGGTTTCATATCACATATGGGTCACACTCCCCATGTAATTTTCATACTATCATAATATCCTAAATCAAGTCACATTCTCATATCAACCATAACATGATAATGTGATCCGTTTATGACATCAACCCTATCCACAAATGGAAATTTACCATTCTTAATAAAACCTCATTACACTATTCTCATATGCATCTCACCAATCACCTCAGTTTTTATCTCTCAACCAACTAAAAGGTCATAACAAATCTTCTGTCAAACACCAAGTGCGATCATATAATGAACCCCACTAAGATACCATGAATCTCCTTCAAGAAGTATAAAAATTAATGGCACATGTCACCAATCTATCATCACTAAAATTATTAGGTCACAATAACTAGAAATTTTTTAAAAATAACCATAAATGATTCCAATATATAGTAAAAAGGGAAATACACATAACCCTGAACACACTTTCCCTTATGCACAATGAATTTCTCCAGAAATCCATTCAAACAATCATTCTCCTCCTCTCTAGGTAGAGTGAGCCTATTGATAAACCTTATCAAAGAATATAATCAGTATCTAAATCAATATCTTTGAAACCTAACAGGTACACCCACCCATACTAAATAATCACACAAATTGACTCATGCTCCCTTGAGTTGCATAATATAAAACTTAGGCTCACAACAAAAATAACTAATTATGATTCTGAACATGTAATTATAATATATTTGAAATAAATATTTGATTAATTTTGTTATCTAATACTAAGAAATATCACTTATTCCATGGACTACTACATGATCAATTTCTACCCATGCATCGTTCCAAATTTCTTGTGTCTACCCACACTTTACCCATACATGGTATAAATATCTGCAATTAAGATCCATTATATAATCATGAACCACACTAGAAATAGACATGTAAAGGAATAAAACCAATACTACCCTATAAACACATTCTCAATATAAATCACCCTAATCACATTTCTTCTTGAAGGTATATGGTATCTCATAGGCATTTCCTCTACTTGTAAGAGTGCATCCAACATCCCAGGGAAACATTTTCTATTCAATTTTTTTGGGAATAAATCACCCTTAAATACCATCATAAAGGTTCCCAATTCCTTAGATAACCCACCAAGGGTCCATAATCAAGGCCTTAAATGATGATAATAACCCACTAAGGGTCACTATATATCCATATCTTTAAGAAATAATATATCCATAACCTAATAACATTTCACCATAAGATCAATATGAATAATAAACATGAATAATATAGTGTGGTTCATCCAAGTATAATTTCACAAAAAATTTATATAAAAAAATATATATTTTTGTAAACACTTTTAAAAACCTAACACCTTATCTATAGAGAAATAAATAGCACTCAAGAACATGTATTTTAAGTGAATACTATATGTCAAAAATGATGGATGTATGCATGCCTCTTTAAACTATGGGACATATTCTAAAACAAAAATTTATAATCATAAATACACACATCATACTTGAATAAATAACTATATCACTACAATGAAATACAAGAACATAATTCTCATAACCCTACTAACCTGGACTTTCTATTAGAATTTTGGTCCTGAATCACTCGTCTATGGTGTATTAGAAGATCTAACAAGTCCCTATTCTCTGTATACCATATCCATAAATAGTTATACATGAAAAAAACTATAAGACACTTTTATTGTTCTCTAGACCATGAACAATCATTAGTTCCACGATCATAGATCCACAACACCTCCCCATATTCTAGAGGTTGTCTACTAGAGGAAAGAGAATAAATCACACATAAGAGATACTATTCCCTTTATATCATAATAATAAATAAAATTAAATAACCAATAATCTTCTAAAATATTCATTAATATACACATAAGTAAAAAATGATGCATTCTATAACAAATGAACAATGCAGAATTCATAAAAGCATTCATCCTAATGGATCACCCACCCGAACGATCACATAAATAAAATAAATAATAATATATATATAAATATAATATACTACCATCTATTTTACTCTCCTAAATTATATATAAAATAATCATTGAGAATATCTATCTTGATCCACTGCATAATCTATGTTGATACTATAATCAGACATAAGGTCTACACACACACCAGGGTTCCCATGAAGTATGTGATAAATACATCTTAGTAGGATTTCAAAATGTTCCCCAAAAATAATTTTTCATATCCATGTTTAGGTACAATTATTATGATAAAAAGATAAAATAAAAAATAAAATAAACATTCACATTAGTTTGTCGGGTGCTAACCAGACCACCACTATACCTGACCATACCTACTTCAGCCTCATATTATTCCAAAAAACTAACACATAAAAAAATAACATAGACACGGTTCCATACCAATTGTATACATATACCCTTATTTTTAGGGTATAATTCATAACATGTACCCAAACTAAACCCTCCTGGAGTAAGTCACACATCATGTACTCATGTCACACCCTCTCAAGGGAAGATACCCATCATGTACCCAAACCAATCCATCTTAGGGGAGGGACCTCATCTATACCCTACCCAACCACTCTCAAGGGAGGTAACTCTTCAAGTGAAAATGCCAAAACTCTTAATAAGGAGTCCACTAATAAATTAACCAAAAAATAACTACTAATAAAGGGTTGGACATTCATCATGTAACCATCCATTACCAACTGATATAGGGTTGGTTTCTCATTAATTACCCACAAAAAAATCTCTTTTGGTAGGTGTCCCATTAAGTAACCATTCCATCCCCTATAAGGATAGGATAATCATAAAGTCTATAACCATAACTTATTTAATTGAGGAGGTAATCAATTATCATCCAACATAAACAAAACTAACCACACATAAAAAACAAGTAGGGCCTGTATACAATCACATAAGCTTATTAGGTCACCACCAAGGCGTGAGTCACTCGATACCTAGTCCCACATCTCAATGAAAATATTTCAATCAAACTATACCTATAGTCTAAAATCCTTAATAATATCTTATCCACATAATAACATCATGTTGATACCCATGAAATTCTCATATATCTAACAAGGGAATTAACTATATTTTTTTAAACATGACATAGTATTTCGTCATTGACAATAATGTGTACTCATATCCCCATGGTGAATCCTCACCTTGTAGAATACTCCTAGGCATAGCCTCATTAGTTAATTTTAAATCCTCATCTAGATCTCATATCACAACTCAACCCCTCTACCTAATGACTATCTGAATCCATCTCACACTAAGCTTCTAATAATCCCCATGTTACGTTGTTAAAAAATACCCATGATTGATAGTTAGGTCCTATATCACATCTCCCTTAGCTTATCTCTTATACCCATAATCTAATGAAAACCCACTATGTTTCCCCACATCAATCCCTAATGGACTAATCTCAATCATAGAACTAACTATGATGTCAATCAAACATTAAGAGGGTGATTCCAATCATTTGTGATATGTATAACTATTTTAGTCATAAATAAAAGTCCTAGGCCTCTCATACCTTCACAAAAATCCACAAGAAACCCACTTAGGATATAAATAACTTATCATTAGAAAAAGGACTACTCCTGGACTACTAAAAACCTTAATTTTTTCCTTCGTTCCCCATAGTGAAATAGTCACCAAAAAATTATAATTTAACAAAAGTGAAAAGTACTACTTATCCTTTTGAATGTATGAATTATGTTAAAGGGTTTTTTGAAAATATGTTTCCAGTAGAATTTTCTAAACCATTGAAATTTTTTTAATTGAATTAAGTGTTCTAAAATTTATGTGTGGATTCTGAAGATAGATGAGTTTTTAAATGAGTGGGTTTTAGTGAAATGGAGTGTGTCATAATACCAAAAGTGTTTTGAAATAGGATGAGATGTTTTGAAACTAATGTGTATGACTTAAAAGTGAGTTTTTATTTGAATGGTTGGTTCTTTTTTGAAAATATTTTTAAGATTTGAAATGGGTTTTTGTTTTTTTGTTCGTATTTTTGAAAAAAAAAAGTGTCAGTTTAATTTCTTGGTTTTAGAATGTGGAAAGAATTTTTATTTTATCCGTTGGTATTTCTTTGAACGACCACATGCATGGGTTTATATAGAAAGAGGGATTGTTAATGGAATGACCGGGTGAGTTCTAGGGTGGATATATGGAGGGTTCCCAGTGTGGCATGAAAACATGCATGTGTGAGTCACATGAGATACCGTTGGTGAATGTTCTTACTACCAATCCCGTTTATTTTCAAATAAATGATTCTTAATATAATTTTGATTTTCTAAAAATCAGTATTTGGGTGGTATGTTTTATGTGCTTTTGGGATTTCTGTTCTGTTATGTTTTGAGTTTGAGAACCCCTCTTGTTTAAAAGATGATTTGGGGTCTTGTTTCACCGGTGAGTTGGGTTAATGTGTTGGCTAGTGGTGTCTTTTGAGAAATGTTTTTATAAGCCCCTATAGTTGTTCCACTGGGGTGTTTGGTTCTAGTTTTTGGTATTTTTTTGACTAAAGTACCATCAGATCTGTGTCTTTGGGTTATATTTTTGGATAGGGTACTCCCCCATAAAGAGTTAATGCATGATTCAAGTGCGGCCCAAGGTGATTCTCTATTGAAATATCCTCTATTTGATCAACTCAAGGACCTTTTTCTTGAGATTTCGAGATTGTGTCTACCCCTATTATTTTTTGATTATGTGGATCCCCTTTTAGATGGGGAGTGGTTGAGGAAGGTTTAAATAGAACTTAGCTTCTTGATTTTTTTGAGTCATCAAAGGTGAAATCAGTCCAGGGTTGTCAGTGCAATATGTTGGTTAAGATGGCCTCTAGGTCCTTCATCAGTCTCTTCAAAGAAAGGATTCATGTTAGGCCACTAGTGTGGAAAACTTGGTCAAGAGAGGCTGTTATGGCCACAGGTACAAATTGTGTGCTATTTGAGACTCAATATAAGGTCCCTATACTTGTGTTGTTTCTATCATTCACAATGTTCATGTTCAGTGATGACTTGCAATGTCATGTGATTTTTTAACTTTAAAAGTGAAGGTTGTGAAATATTCTAGGAGTCTCTATTTTGTCAAAGTGTGTCTCACTTCAGAAAATTCATATGTCCTCTATTTTAGAGGAATGTGTTTCTATCTGTCCTTTCTTTTTTATGTTTCCCATCCAAAGAAATAAGGGGTAATGTTTTTAGATATTCTAAGACCTTGTTTTGGTAAAATTTTTAGTTAGGTGTCTCATTCAGTGTATGGATTTGTTTAGAGGCCCTTATGGGGTCTTTTTGGGTGAGTTAGCCTCGATCTTGGTTGTGGAAATCCTGAGATGAATGGTTAGGTTTATGATGTCAGCTATGGTTGTGAAAACTATTATATGGGTCCTCCCCTCCCCTCCCCTCATTTTGTGGGGTGTTTGGTCTGTGTCGAGAAGTTTATGAGTTCATGTTTCCCCCCTTGGGTTTCCATTGAGTTTTTGGAGAAAAGTATGAAATTTGGGCTAGGCTAATTGAAGTGCATGATTTTCACACGGTTATTACTAACCATGATCCATCCCAGAAAACTGTTTCATAGGAGACATAAACTACCATAAGACCTCAGCATGGCCATGTGCCTTATCTCAAGTAAGCGTGCGGCTGGGTCCATTTTGGAAGAGGTGACCACATGGTATGCGCATGGATTGGGAAACTTTGTAGACTAAACGTGCGGTCATGCCAGTTCATTAAAAGTTGGGGTCCATTTCATGTCATCCATGATATTCAGTTAATATGGTTGGTTTTTATGATGGGGAGACCCACCATGGGTTTCAGGTAATTTCTTTTGGAAAGAGTCTAATTTCAATCTAACCCTTATGCGAGGGAGTCCGTTCAGGCCTCCCCTTATTTGTGTCCTGATTCTGTCTCAGGAAATTAAGTTGTCTCTTATGGTGGGGAGTCCTTCTGGACCTACCCATGTTGGTGTAAATTAGTTTTATCCTTGGTTTTTTCATGAAGGTAGGTAGTCTCATTAGGGGTGTATCCAACCACTAACTTCTTTCTTGGGAAAGCATTGGGACTGGAGCGTTCCTAACAATTCTATTGAGGTAAGGCTATGGGAACCCTGTTTTAATTCATTGTTTGTTTTGGGTAAGTTTCATTAGCTTCATTTGGAAGTGGTTAAGGTGTTTTTATCATGGGATGTGGTTTTAATATGTTTTATTGTTTCAAGTATGTGGGGTAAAGTTTGGTTGGTGAGAGTATTTATTATTTTTATTGATCAACTGGAGGTGTTTTGGCCTTTTAGGGGTGAGCAAACTTAGCAAGGGAGTCCAACTTGGTCTAGCGGTTGGGTTTTGTTTTCACATATGGAATTTCTGTGGCTTTACTAGGGTGGAAATATTTATCATGGGGAGAATTTTTACACTCAGATATTCAATTAATTTCTTTGTTTTGAATCTTTTTTAGTTCTTAGTTTTCTCTTGGTTTCTGGGTGTTCTGGGACTATATTTGGTGTCTTGGGTGTTCTTGATCTAAGTCATTAGTCGTGGAAGTCTTGTATGATATTTGGACTTTTATTTTTAAAAATATATGGTATAAGGATTAGGTATCTTGGAATTGAATTTGTGACACTCCTAGTGGAACATTTTGTGTGGTATGTTTGTTGGGGTGGTTTACTTAAGATTTGGGCCAAACCATGAGCCCATTTGCAGATTTAAAAATAATATTTTCCTTTATAAATCCTTTTTTATTAATATTTTTCACTGATTTCACTTCCCTCAAGGCCTCCCCTGACCTATTCGAACCACCAAATTGTTTTGGACCCCCATAGGAACTCAAAATCATTGTGGGTTTGGGTGATTTATTCATGCATTTGGCCAACCCGTGATCCCATTTCCAGTTTTTAAAAAATATTTTATTTATTTTAAATCTCAAAAATATTTTAACATTTTTCTATCGTCCCACCTCTCACTAGAGTCCAAAAACTCTAAGCACACCCCAATGTTCCGTTTTCCCTCTTTGGAGGTCATCTGAATCGTAGATTAGGGAAAATTTTCTCTAGGTTTCTCAAATCATTCAGATTTGAAAAGGTAATTTATTTCTTTCATAAATCATCCATTTTTTACTCTTTTCCCCCATTTCAGTCCCCAATAAAACTCTTAATCCTTATTCAAGCCTCCCTTTCAATTTTGGCTTCTTGGAGATTCAATTTTTGGGGTATTTAGGGAGATTTACTCAAAGTTTCTCAAGTAAGTGAATCCCTCTCTTGTTTCTTCCATTATCCTTAGGGCTTATTCCCTCTTCCTTGATGTTTCAAAAGTCCAGAAACAAGGGTTTCGTACCTAGGGTTTATTTTTGAGTTTCACAGTTTAATATTATTGGATTAGGGTTCATTTTAATTCCCTTGTGGTGCGATGGTGGTGTGGTTGAATTTTCAAACAACGATTTGGGGGTTTTGAAAGAAATGATAGGTGATTCCATGTGTAAGAATTTATTGATGATTTATAATGATTGATTGATTGATTTATTTATCATGTTAATTATATATTTTGTGTGTTGTGAAATCTATTTTTGATGAAATTAGTTAGAAGTTTAATTTTAAAGATACATTTTTTCTTGAAATGGTGTGTTTTTCTTGTGTAACTCTTGTGGTATCATTTGGGTTCGTTTTATAACATATTAAAATGGTTTATTAAATGTGGATTGGGATTCCAAATCTTGTTTGGTATAGGTTTGGTGTGATTTTGGCCTTGAAAGATAGTTTTTAAAGGGTTTTATGTGCAAAGTCTTGTTATACTCCTTGAAGTTGTTTTATAAAAATTTCAAATGGTTTATTGAGTTACATAAAGTGTGAAAAAGATGTTGAGGTACTATTTTGGAGTGTGTAAGTTCTTAAAATGGATTTTTAATGATAAAGTGATGATTGGTGATTTCAAACATTTTTATAATATTTTATAAATTGTTGAATGATTTATTGAATTGCGAGAAAGGTGCAGGACATGTTTATGGGCTGTTTTGGTGTGTGTATAATGTTAAAATGAATTTGAATGTGAAAAGGAGTATTTTGTGGCTTGTATGTGGTATGTTCAATGTGTGTATGATTTTTAAATTAATTTCCTTGTACAATGGTATTTTATAATATGTGGAATGTGTTTGAGCACAAAAATGTAAACCCGGGTATCTAGGTGGGCGGACATGTACTGGTATCCTAGTGATCTGGAGTGGTTTCGTCCTTATTTCACATAGGAAGTTTGATTATTACAATAGTAACTAAAATATGACGATGATTTTGGGGACCAATAGGTTATTGGTGATTCCACTACTAGTTGATCATGCATGAGAACAAATATTTGTTATGGTTACTTTTCACCAAGATACGAGGTAAATGGGGATCAAAACTAAATAGTGCCTTGGGGTGTTCCCATTACTAGTTCTCATTGGATATTTTGTACTTAACATAGGAATATGATGTGTTTCAGCTGGAAAATTCAGTACCATGTTAATTTTCTTTAAAAGTGATCATTCTTTAAAGTTTCCCACTTGAAAACTATTTTCATTGAAAGTTACATCCTTTAAAAATTGTTTATAGCATTTTATGATTATAAAAACATGCAAGATTTTTGTCTTATAATGTTTATCATATTGAATATCATTTAGATGGAATTCTGTTGGTCTTAGGATCACAACGTACTTACAACTTTGGGTGTATGTAGTCTTGTAAATCTTTGTCGCAGGTTTGGGTAAAGCTTTCAGAATTAGTGGTTCGGGTTGTTAGTTTCCATCCTTCATGTAGTGTTTTGGAGAAGGCTTGAGGATAACGAACCCTTGCATTATAGTGGTTCTTGGGTTGTTTTTTATTCTACCTTTGAGTTTTTTCACTATTGGGATTTATCTAAAACAATGTATTTCAAATATAAATTTTTATTAAAGGCTTGTTTAGATAAAATTTTCAGATTTAGTTGATTTATTATGGTTGTTGTTTTATGTTTATAAATGTGGGAAAATTATTCCCAAATTTTACTTTATCATATCTAGGCACTTATGCCATATCTTGGGGATCGAGAACTCCCTTCGGGCCTTGACACACACCAGTTCGAGTGATAGTTTTTATGGAGACCAGATGTGGTTCCTAACAAAATGGAATTAGAGGAGGTTCACTCTTTTTGGGTCATGTTATTTTGGGAAAGATTCTGGGTAGACAGAAGCTAGAATATTCCGGACTTTACACTCTTATTATAAGTAGTGTTCCTGACTAGAACACCTCGTTATGGGATTCATGTCTCTAGGGGAATTTGTGTTTTATTTGAGTTATTTTGTTCTCATAGTTTGTTGATGATTGGGGAAATGAAAAAAGAGTTGTGTTAATGGTCTCAGTGAGCTCATAAGGCATGGAAAGCCATGTGAGGCCAATGATATTTCCCTAGAACATTCTCTGTGATAGTGAAGTGATTGGCTTATGACCTCAGACCATATTTCCAAGTCACCGGCTAGGACTAATTTTCCCTTTCATTGTATTGTGTCTTTTTATTTTGAAATTTTGGAAACATGGTTTTAAAACAAAAAATATAATGACTTAATTTTAAGAAGTTTGAATTTTTGTGTAATTAATTTCTAGTAAAGTGGAAAAGGGTTTATTTTTGAAATGGTATAAATGAAATTTTATAATTGTTTTGTAAGGGTAAATGGTGTGTTTACACCCCTTTTGAATGTATGAATTTTGTTAAAGGGGGTTTTGAAAATATTTTTTCAGTAGAATTTTAGAAACCATTGAAAAGTGTTTTGAATTAAATTAAGTGTTCTGAAATTTATGTGTGGGTTCTGAAGATAGATTTTTAATTGGTAATTAAAGGGATTAAAAAAATTGTTTCATGAATTTTTGGGGAACTTTTTTTAAATGAGGATAAATGAGTTTCTAAATGAGTGGGTATGGGTGAAATGAAGCTTTTCATTATACCAAAAGTGTTTGGAAATGGTATAAGATGTTTTGAAACTAATGTGTATGACTTGAAAGTGATTTTTTATTTGAATGGTTGGTTATTTTCTGATTTTTTTAAAATTTGAACTGGGTTTTCATTTTTTGGTTAGTATTTTTGAAAAAAAGAAGTTTCAGTTTAATGTATTTGTTTTTGAAGGTGGAAAGAATTTTTATTTTAACCATTGGTATTTTCATGAGATACCACATGCATGGGTTTATATGGAAATAAGGATTGTTAATGGAATAACCGGATGAATTTTAGGGTGGATATGTGGAGGGTGCCCGATGTGTCATGAAAATATGCATGTGTGAGGCCCATGAGATACCATTGGTGAATGTGCTAACCTCCAATCCTATTTATGTTCAAATAAATGAATCTAAAGTAAAATTTGATGTTTTGAAAATCATTGTTTGGGTGGTATGTTTTATGTACTTTTGGTGTTGTTGTTTTGAGATGTTTTGAGTTTAAGAAACCCTATTTTTTAAAGGATTATTTGGGATTTTGTTTCACTGGTTAGTTGGGTTAATGTGCTGGCTAGTGGTATCTTTTGATAAATATTTTGATAATCCCTTAAAGTTGTTTCCCTCATGTGTTTGGTTATGGTTTGTGGTATGTTTTGACCAAAGGACCAGCTTGGTTGAGTCTTTGGGTTGTCTTGTTGGCTAGGGTATGCCCCCATAATAAGTTAATGCATGATTGAAGTGCAACCCAGGGGGATTCTCCTTTGGAAGATCCTCTAGTTTATCAATATAAGGACCCTTTTCTTGATATTTGGAGATTTATTTAACCGATATTCTTTTTTGGTTATGTGGATCCCTTTGTAGAGGAAGAGTGGTTGTGGATGGTTGAAATAGTCCTTATTTTCTTAAGTTTCTTAAGTCATCAAAGGTGAAAGAAGTCTAGGGTTTTTATTGAAATATGTTTTTTAAGAGGGCCTCTAGGTCCTTCATCAGTCTCTTAAAATAAGAGGTTCATGTTAGGCCACCTGTGTGGAAATATTGGTCAAGAGAGGCTGTTATGTCCACTAGTAGGAATCGTGTGCTGTTTGGGACTCATCATAAGGTCCCTATCCTTGTGCTGTTTCTATCAGTCACAATGGTAATTTTCAGTGATGCCTTTTAATTTCATGTGCTTGTTTTACTGTAACGGTGAAGGTTTTACAATCCTCTGAGAGTCTAAGTTTTGTCAAAGTGTGTCTCACTTCAGAAAATTATGAAGTCCTTTAATTTAGAGGAAGGTGTTTCTATGTGTCCCTTCTTTCTGATGTTTCCCATTCGAAGAAAAAAGGGGTGATGTGTATGCATCTTCTAATGAATTGTTTTGGTAAAATGTTGTGTTAGGTGTTTCACTGGGTGTAAGCCTTTATTTAGAGGCCCTTATGGGTTTTTTTGGGTGAGTCGGCCTCAGTCTTGGTTGTGGATATCCAGGGATGAAAGTTTAGGTGTGTGTTGTTGGATATGGTTGTGAAACCTATTAGATGGACCCTTCTCTCCCCTACCCTCGTTTTGGGGGGTGTTTGGTCAGTGTTGAGAAGTTTTTGAGTTTATGTCCCCCTAGGGTTTCCATTGAGTTTTTAGAAAAAAGTATGAAATTTGGGCTTGGATAATTGAAGCACATGGTTAGAACTAACCATGACCCATTATAGGAAACCATTTGGTAGGAGACATAACCTAACATAGGGCCTCAACATATCCATGCACCTTGTCTTAGGTAAATTTGTGGCTAGGTCCCTTTTGGTAGAGGCGACCGCACAGTCTGCACATTGTTTGGGAAATTGTGTAGACTAACTGTGTGGTTGTTACAGTTCATTAAAAGTTGAGGTCTATTTCTTGTCGGCCCATGCTAGTTAGTTAAGATGGTTGGTTTTTATGGTGGGAAGACCCAACATGGGTTTTAGGTAATTTATTTTAGAAAGAGTCTAATGTTTGTCTAACCCTAATGTGAGGGAGTCTGTTCAGGGTTCCCCTATTGGTGTCATGATTATGTCTTGGAAAATTAAGTTGTCTCTTATAGTGGTGAGTCCTTCTAGAACTTCCCATGTTGAGATAAATAAAAATTTTCCTTGGTGTTGGCATGGAGATTGGTAGTCTCATTTGGGGGCTATCCAACCACCAACTTCTTTCTTGAGAAAGCATTGGGACTGGAGCGTTCCCAACAATTCTTTTGAGGTAAGGCTATGAGAACACTGTTTGAATTCTTTGTTTGATTTAGGTAAGTTACGTGAGCTTTGTATTAAAGTGTTTAAGGTATTTTTATCTTGGTATATGGTTTGAATATGTTTTATCATTTTAGGTAAGTGGGGTAAATTTTGGTTGCTGAGAGTATCCCTTCCTTTGATTGATCAACTGAAGGTGTTTTGGCCTTTTTGGGGCAGGAAAAATTGTCAAGGGAGTCTAGATTGGTCTATTGGTTGGTTCTTGTTTTTGAATATGTAATTTTTGTGGATTTTTAGGGGTGTAAATATTTATGTTAGGGAGAATTATCACACCTAAATCTTTAATTCCATTCTTGGCTTTAAATATTATTTTGGTTCTTAATTTTCTCACGGTTTCCAGGTGTTTTGGGATTAGATTTAGTGTCTTGAGTGTTCTTGATCTAAGTCATTAGTCTTTGATGTCTGGGATTGTATTTGGAATTGTATTTTTTAAAGGGAATTTATTTTTATGAGGTTTATTGGAATTTAATTTTTGAAACTCCTAGTGGAACCTTTAGTGCGGTATGTTTATTGGGGTGGTTTCTTGAAGATCTGGGCCAAACCATGAGCCCATTTCCAGATTTTAAAAAAAATTGTTTCTTTTATAAAACCTTTGTTTTTTAACATTTTTACCAATTCCACTTTCCACTTGGCCTCTATTGACATATTCAATTCACCATATCCATTTGGACCCACTTAGGAACTCATAATCATGGTGGATTTGGGTGATTTATTCAGGCATTGGGCCAATTAGTGATACCATTTCAACTTTCAAAAAAATATTTTATTTCTTTTATATCTCATTCATTTTTAAACAGTTTTTATTCATTCCTTCTCTCACTCAAGTCCCATAACCCTAGGAATACCCACACGTTCCATTTTCCTATTTGGAGGTCAACTTCATTGTATATTAGGGAAAATATTTTCCTAGTTTTTAAAATCATCTAGATTTGAAGAGTTAATTTATTTATTTCATAAATCATTCATATTTTACTCTTTTCCCCATTTTTAAATCTCCAATAGAAATCCTCAACCTTATTAAAACCTCTATTTCAATTTTAGCTGCTTGGAGATTTAACTATTTGCATATTTGGGGTGATTTCCTCAACATTTCTCAAGTAAGTGAATACCTATATTTTTTCCTTCTTTTCTCCTTAGGGTTTCTTCCCTCTTCCTTAAGGTTTAAAATTTAAAGAAACTAGGGTTTTTACCTAGGATTTAGTTTTTAGTTTCTTGGTTCAATATTCTTGGATTAGGTTTCATTTTCATTCCCTTTTTGTGCGATAGTGGTGCTGTTGAAGTTTCAAACAACAATTTGGGGGGTTTTGACACAAATGGTAGGTGATTCCATGTGTAAGTAGTTTTTGATGAGTTATCTTTTTTTGTTTACTTATTTATCATGTTCCTTATATATTTTTTGTGGGGTGAAATCTTTTTTTGATGTAATTGGTTAAGTGTTTTATTTTAAAGATACTTTTTTTGGTTAAAATGGTGTGTTTTTCTTATGTAACTCTTGTGGTATCATTTGAGGTCATTTTATAACATATGAAAATGTTTTATCAAATGTGGATTGGGATTAAAAATCCGGTTTGTTAGGGTTTTGGTGTTATTTTCCCCTTGAAATAGGGGTTTTGAATGAGTTTTATGTGCAAAACCTTGTTATACTCCTTCAAGTTATTGTATAAAAATCTCAAATGGTTTATTGAGTAACATAAAGTGCGAAAAAGATGTTTAGGTACTATTTTGGAGTTTTTATGTTCTTAAAATGGGGTTTTAAATATAAATTTATGATTTTTGATTTAAAACATTTGGAGAATATTTTATAAATTGTGGAATGATTTATTAAATTGCGTGAACAATGTAGGAGATGTTTATGGGCTGTTTTGGTGTGAGTATGATGTGAAAATTAATTTGAATGTGAAAAGGGGTATTTTGTGGAAATTTTTGGGATGTTAGATGGGTGTATGATTTTTAAATGTAATTTACATGTACAATGGAATTTTATAATATATTAAACTTGTTTGAATACAAAAAGGGAAATCTGAGTATCTAGGTGGGCAGATGTGTACTAGTATCCTAGTGATCTAGAGTGATTTCATCCCTGTTTCACATAGAAAGTTTGAAGATAACAACACTAAATAAACTATTATGATAATGTTGGGGACCATTAGGTTATGGGTGATTCCGCTACTTCTGGCTTGTGTATGAGAACAAATATTTGTTATGTTTACTTTTCACTGAGATACGAGGTACATGGGGCTCAAAACTAACTGGTCCCTTGGGGTGTTCCCGTGATTAGTGATCATTGGATATTTTTTACATACCATCAGAATATAATTTTTTTGGGATGTAAAATTCTTTATAATGTTAATTTTGTTTAAAAAATTTCATTATTTAAAGTTTCCCACTTGAAAACTGTTTTCATTGAAAGTTGCATCCTTTAAAAATTGTTTATAGAATTTCCTGTTTATAAAAATTTGCAAGATTTTTGTCGCATAATGTTTATCATAAGGAATATCTTTTTGGTGGAATAATATTGAGATTATTTTCACATAATAATTACACATTTGGGTGTAAGTAGGCATGGAAATATTTGTCACAGGTTTGGGAAAAGATTTCAGAATTAGTGGTTCAGGTTGTTAGCTTCCATCCTTGGTGTAGTGTTGTGGAGAAGGCTTGAGGATGATGACCCCTTGAATTGTGGTGGTTCTTGGGTTGTTCTGTTGCTACTTATGAGTTGTTTCCCTCTTGGTATTTGTCTAAAACCATGTATTTCATTTCTCAATTTTTATTAAAGGCTTTTTTGGCTTAAATTTTCAGATTCAGTTTATTTATTGTGGTTATTGTTTTATGTTTATAAATGAGGGTAAATCATTCCAAACTTTTACTTTATCATACCTAGGAACTTTTTCCTAACTATAGGGATCAATAACACCCTTCAAACCTTTCCATAGACTGGGTCGAGTGCCGGTTTTGATGGCGAACATATCTAGTTTGTGATAATAATAACATTATTACATAATATTAAATTTATTTTAAGTCCCCGTTGGGGAGATCCAGTTGTAGGTTTCTGTCTTGAATTCCTGGTGTTTGGGGTGTTCAATTCTTAGTGATTGTCTATATGTATGATAATTCCATTTCTGAAATATTTAAATTGATTTTTTGTATAAGGGAAATGGTTGTGAAACAATTTTACCCTGTTCAACTACATTATCACATAGGGATCCCAAGGACATCTTTTAAAGGAGGGAGGCATACTCAATTGGAAAAGAGGATGTGTAATGGGTGGATGGGGTTTCTGTTTATATATACATATATATGTTTATATATATATATATATTATAATAATATTAAATATTATTAAATATGTGTGTGTATTAAATAAATATAAATTTATAATTAAAATTTTAGAATATATTACATTATATTACATAATAAAAATTAGTATTTTTCATTAAAAAATAAGTATTACATTTATATTTATTGTATTCTTGGTCATAAAAATATTTTTTAATATATATTAGTTTTTTACACACCCCAACATACATGATGTTTTAAGTGAGTGAAGAAATTATTTCCAAAGGCAGCTAGTCATTGGGAAATTACCGGTGATACTATATGTTTCACATTGGTAAAGATGGAGAGTGGATATATGATACCTTTCGGTTTTTGATTCCCAGACTAAAAAAATATTAAATATATAAAACATATTCATGAATAATTCCCAGTAATAGTATTAATATAAGTAACCTCTATGGAAGTGATCGATCGAAACCACACTTTTAACAGTGATTATACTATGGTTTAAGGCCGCATTGTTGGGAACTCAAGAATTTATTGATATCTATAGAGGTGGTAGGTGTTGTAGAGTTAGTATAGAGCCCATGATAAGATCTTCCTATTTATCCCTATGAAGGTAATTAGAACCCATGTATTTTAGTTACACTTAACAAGACCCAACATACAATTTAAGGTTGTGTGATAAGGAACAATATAATTCCTTTAATGGTTGTGAGGATATAACCTATAGATGATATTTTTAAGTTATTTAATCTCGTAAATATTATGTGTTGGGATTGTACTTAAATTACCAATACTACATATTTTTGTTAATAGGAATCAAAGCCTTTGAAGTTCATTTTTCACAATTTAAGGTCACATGACAGGACCTATCCATGTTGTTTTGCATCACATGGTAAGGAAGTTTGTATTGTGAAAGGGGATATATCAAGTGATTGAGTGGGTAATATACATGGGTGGATCTTAATGGCTCATCATGATATTTGGTAATGAAACTAGAGAATGTATGGTGTTTCTCACAAGGAATATAGGCCATCAAGGTAGACATGCAAAAAAGGAATATATCCCAATGATGTTTAACGACTTGAAAATAATAAGGACCATTGAGGTTGAGTGACTCGCATGGAGTATGTTCCATTAAGGTAGAGTGAAATGAAAGGAATATGACCCTTTTAGGAAGAGTGACTCAAAGGGAATATATCCATTTTAGGATGAGTTGGGGCTTACTCATGTGTATCCATTTTCTACACACACCTTTGGTATGCCGTTAGCTAGACAAGGAAGGATAAATAGACTCCTAGAGAATATGGTTAAGTGTGGAAGTGGTTGGGGATTACATGTGGATGTCCTATATGCTTCAACCTAGTAGATGATTCTGGTGAAGTTAGGTTTCAAGGATTACACTACGTAAGTGTCCCACAGAGGAATATCATTGAAGGGAAAAAAGAAATTTGGTTATCAACAAGAATATGATTTAGGATTAAACCTAGTATGAGGAACACATATATACCATACTTATTAATGATTTAGATATAGGAGTACATTAATGTGTACATGGATGGGGATTACACCTAAAAGGAGTCCCATAAATATGTCCTCCACCTACATATTTAAATTATATAAGGTAGAAAAATTGGACTCATGGGGAATATTTATTGGTAAAGAAGAGTTAGGGGCTTATATATTGGTGTCCCATATGTGGATTTATATCTCATCAAGGGGACTATTGAGGCCAACTTGACACTAGTATAGTTAATATGAACATTCTAAGTTAGGGAACGTTATATGGGTATTATTACAATATGGTTCCTAATTATCGAGGGAATACATGACTGTAAATATCCTGAGGGGCTTATCAATTTGGTAGGAAAACATAGGGAGGTACTCTTATCAAGGTCTCAACCTTCATTATTAAAGGAATAGATGATTAAATGGATTTATACTGATGTGAGTATCCTATAAATTTAACTTAGGAGGCCCTAAAGGGGAATAAGGTAGGAATATTACTATGGTATAGAAACAATGTGAAGTTGTGATGAGGTGTGAGATCCTAGGTGATGTGACACCAAGGTGTAGGGATCTAGGTGAAGTGGAAACCATGAATATGGATCTAGCCAAAGGTGATCCCACCCATGGGACTAGATCAATGTGGGACACTTTCTGAACATGGATGAAGTGGTGAACAATTAGGGATCTAGGTGAAGTGTGTCCCTAGAATTGGGGTAGGGTGAAGTGTCACTATAGTATAGAAGTTGGGAGAAGAATTTTACTAGTATAGATATAGGGTGATGTTTCTCATGAGTACATAACTCCCAAGATGACATGGGAATTTAGTTCCCTTGTATGGTATTCCTAAGGTGTGTTGGGTTCATGAGTCCCTAGTATAGTCTTTACAAGATATGACCCTTCACTCTAGTTATTAAGAAACATATAAGAAGTTGTATTTTCTGACTATTTTAGTGTCAAAATCATTATATGATGCAATTACCTTTAATTTTGACTATTATTCGTAGGTTTCAAATTGGGAAGTCACTTAAAGGATGTGGGAAGGTTTTATAATGTGGGTAAGATCCTACCCTTCTCTTAAAGTCCATGAATATGTTTATTGTTCTCTAAATATGACCTATTTGGTTAGTTATAGGTAAGAGGTGACTATAAAACGGGTCTATGTGGGTAACCACCTCTAATGATTTGGTAGATGTGAACCTCATGTAGTTAATCTTGGAGTATGATTTAGGGGAAAACAAAGGACCTGAGCATAAATGATTCCTTATGCTAATAAAGTTATTAGGGCTATATATTTTAGGCATGAAGAGTAGTATGTTAAATGTACTTGGGAGAAATAACCTAGGTGAAAAAAGGACTTAAAATAAATTACATATCATGCTTCACCAGAAAGTATCCATATTTTTTAAAAGGGAGAACAAAAAAATACCCACCCCCTCATAATTGCATCTTATTGGAATAAGGAGGATCAAATTCCAATTTAAATACACATTTGGTGTGAATGTGGCTTTAAAGTAGGGAGTGTGTGTACCTACTGAGGACTAGAGGGCATGATTTTTTTATACTCAATGCACCATGCACTTTTGAATATGATTTTTGTGTGTGGTCTACTACTTGGTCTTTGGATACATATCCACCTTTATAAACAGTGGTTCTAAAATTTCACTATCTTACATTCATTTAACATGAGTGAATCCTAACGCTTCATTCTCTCTTTTAACTCAATTCATATTCCTTACTCTAGGTGAGTGTGTCTATATACTCCTCTCTAACCATAACACAATAAGTATGAGTAATCCCATCTTATCGTGACACCTTCATTTTAGAAATATGACTTGAGAAAATTGGCTGAGTGAAGACACCTGGGTAAAGTGGTCAGAATAACGAAACTTGGAAAAAAATTACTTTTTCAATTTTTTATTCAGTGGTATTCATATTTTTCTATTATTTTCACTCTAATTTAATTTACTTATCTATTATTTTTCCATTTAACAAACATTTTTTAATTCTATTTTAAAAAAATTATCCTCTTTAAAACACATTTTTAGACTATAAAACTACCACTTACATTGACTAACTGATCCAAGATGTCAAACTAGAGTAGAATAAATAGTGTAGGCCACACATTTCAGCTCTTGGACAAGTTATATATGAATATTTATCGAACTTACTAGCATAATATTTCCACCCACAGTATGCTCAGTGGAATCTTTCTGATCAAGATGTTTTTATTTCAAACAATAACCTAACCAAAATAAAGATCTCTAAGTACACAAAACATAGAAATGTATAGCATCTCACCCAATGGGGAATGCATCAATGTGGGAGAGAATTGCCTCATTTATATACTATAACACTCCAAGAAAATCATAAAAAACCATGAGTGAATATTATAAAATAAGACACATTGTTACATATCTATCAATCAGTGATCATATAAGGATGAACACCAAGGCTAGATAAAGGATTGTCTCTTGTATCCTAGGGCTGGAGTTAAGCCTTAATAGAGCTGAAAATATTGGGTTTGTTGAACAAGAATCATGTTGAAGAATAAATTAAGTGAGGAAGTGATATATAAAGTTATCTATATTTTATGAACTCATGTATAAAATAATTCTAACCTCATTCCACAATTTTATAGACATTGAATCCCATCGACCAATATAGTTTAATTCCCTTAGAGAAGTGGGGAGTAGTTAATGGGATATAAATAAAGTCATCATAGAACCCATTATTTTATATATTTAAGAAAAATTTCTCCCCTTAAAGTACAAATATATAGTTCTCCAATTAATTACGTCATTTTTTCTTACATGGAGTGATGATCGGATGCTCAAGTGTGGGGGGGGGGGGAGGTAAATGAAAATTTTATAAAAATTTCAAGATTTAACAATGTTAAATATCATTTTAGAAATAGAAAATAAAAAAATTTGGACCAAATAATTTTAATAGTATTTTTGTTAAATTTGGTCATAAATATACTCTTAAAATCACACCATCAACATGAGAAATGGAATATTGTAAAATTCTCAATATTTTAGGGGAGTGCCAACCAAAACTACAACCCAACTCTTCTAGTATAGGAAAAACCAATGTATAAACCTAAATTTTAAAGGATAGTCGCAACTTGTTACAACCAAAAATTTTAAACTTCAAGCCATAACTTAATTCCCCAAACTTTTCACCCTGGATTCACAACCAAAATGTACATTTTGATACGTATTATAACCCACTCACATCCATATTTTGATTATTAATTTATACTATAAAATAATATGAAATGAAATTGGTAAAGAAAATACATTACCAAAAACCAATATTAAACAGTGAATACTTTATTTTTGAGGTAGACTTGATAACTTTATGTGAAGTAGAGTGAATTTTATTGAAGTCTAATGAAAAATATTTTAGTAGAAGTGATTAAAAATGTGTATAGTTTGTTCTTTAAAAATTTTCACATCATGTAGTGCATCACTTATTTCACATTTCAAAGGTTTTTATATTTTCCACACATATATAGGTTCTATTGATCAATATTTATATATATTATACATCATCATTATAATAAACACATAAATCATGAATCTTCATACCCATTTTTGAATATTTATTTCTCATAACATGATGCATTGAATGAAAAGATAACAAAAATCTTATGACTTTTTCAAATCATCATTAAAAATAAACACAATCATTTGATGATTTCCTAGAAAAAAGTCTCAGATTTATTCTCCCTTTAATGGATGTGAAATCTCTATTTAATCTACATGAATATTTTTCATCTATCATTGTAAAATAAAATAGTAAATACAATACAAAAAATATATTTATTTCAATTAATTACTATAAAAATAAATATTAAAATAAATCAAATAAATTATATTGTATGAAATGATAAAAAAGTATCTAACTTTAATTTCATAAGGATCATTAATTTTCTACTTAGGGATAATTGTTTCTATATAGACCACTTTCAATGTAAATATCAATTTTTTAATGCAATGATATTTTTTTTAAAAATATTTTTCAATGAAAGAAATAATGTGTTTATGGATATTTCATAAACAACATTATTATTTGTATTGATAAATGTGTGTAAGGATAATTTATAATTTGTTTATGGATCTTGTTGAATGTAAATATGGATTATATTCCTAAAAATCATTTTTTGGGTTAGAATTATTCTTCATAAGGATAATTTTCAAGGTGTGTAAGGATCTTACTGATGTTATGTAATGAAATTTATAAAAAGAATAAGTATAATTTTCTGTATTTAATATTAACTTCATAAGGACCAAACCTGTTTTGAGTAAAGTTAATTTTGAATTCAGTTAATTAAAAAATTTAAAAACTGAAAAAAACTAATTTTGAAAAAAACGTAAGTTAAATACATAGAATAACATGAATAAGAATCAATAAATGATAAATAATTATATAAAAATTTATCAATGTATAAATAATGAAAAATAAAAAAAAATTCATAATTTTTTCTACTATATGGAGAGTAAGATTTAAATATTGGAATGATTTATTCTAACTAGAGGGAAAAAATAAATTATGGATTTTGTTAATTATAAAAAAAAACTAAAGTAGATATAATACACTCAACAATATACCCCCTTTTTAAAATTAAAAAACATTTTATCAAACATATAAAAATACTCCCCCATTTTGTAAATTATAAAAAAGGTTAAAGAAATTATTATTCAAAATAAAACACCATTTAAAAAATATCATTTTCTTAAAATGAAATAATCATAAAAAATCCGTAGTTGTTTTCTAATTTATTTTTAATATAAAATAAGCTTTAGATATAAATATAAAATTATATTTTATGAAATATTTATGATATATTTACATATTAAAATTAATGCATCTAGAAGCACATTTAAAAATAATTTTAAATTGTATTTTTGAATATTTAATTTTGGATAACACCCCTTAAAATAAAAAATTTATAAAAATATTAATAAAAATACAAGGGAATAAATGAATATTAAAGGAATGAAAAATTCCATAAATTTTTTATCTTATATCAATGAGTAAAATATTTTGAGCAAATTCCCTAATAAAAAAATTGTTTAAAGGAAACCTGAAATCATTAGATATTGATAAATAATAATAAACTGAAAAATCTCCCTGAATATAATATATTTAAATAAAATTTTCAAAAATACATGTTCATAAATAATCTTCGCTAACTTAACTACATCTAAAGGTTTTGAGAAAATAACTACCTATTAATCATCCATAGAAACATATACCAAATATATTTATCCTTTCTATACATGATCGCAAATAAAGTGAAATATATTTTCAATATTATTATTTTTAGAGTGTTGTAAAGGGGTTTTAGAAATAAAAATATAAAAGTAATTATCAAATAAATGAGGAAACGTATCAAAATAAATATTTAATTTAGTTAAAGTTTGTTTAATCCATACCCACCATGCACAATATAAAGAATCTATAATATATTCTCTTTTTCTGCACATAAAGAGAGCGATAGTTGTTTTATTAAACTCTATGATCCTAACCGTTAGACTAAAAATTGAAAAATACCACTAATAATTTTTCTATCAATTTTATATCCTCTAAAATTATAATCATAATAACGTTTCGATGAAAAATACAGTCTAAAAGAATAAAATAATATTGGATTTATAAAATCATTACATATTTAATGATTCTTTTAACATATTGTAATCTTATTAAGATTAGTATAAAAAATACCACACAAACATATTGAAAACATTATTTTTTGACTATAAAATGTCTAATACAAAAAATTTCCAATCATTCCATTAAAAACATTAACATCAATATATTTTATAGTAATATCTATATCTAATTATAGGTAGTACTCATAGGTTTATTTAGGGTTTAAGTAGAATTAATCCCTTATCTTTTAACTATTTCTTTATCATACATACATTAATAAAGAAATTACATTTTCTCTTTGAAAAATTTTATATCTTAAAAAGAAATCAATTATGCCATACAAATAATGTCAAATATATCAATCAAAAAAATCTAAAATCTATACAAAAATAATCTGACTTGAGGATCCAAAAACAATATAATCAACATAAATATGAACAATTTAAATATCTTATTAAAATTTCATAATAAATAATATATGATATATTTTTCCTTAAAAAAATATTTTTTCAATATAAATTGAGAAGATCTCTCAAAACAAGCACAAAGAGATTGTTTTTTTCAACAAGGAGTCTTAGAATGTTTTAAAATGTCATCAAGATTCTTTTTTTGTTCAAAACTTGGGATTCTTACATGATCACATTCTAAAATGAAATGATTTAAAAATAAATTTTTATATCAATTTGGTAAACTGTAAAACAATTATTTATGGAATATTCTAAAAAAATTATAAAAGACTATAATTTAGTAAAATGAGAAAATTATTCAATATAATCAATGCCTTTTTTGTAATGACCCGGACACGAACAGCCACCCGAACAGTGCTAAACAGGTCGGGTGTTAATACCTTAGGCACACCTCCCTGAACACCAATGGATGCTGACTAGAAGCGAGGGTCTTATGGGTATAGTGGGGTGGCTATACCCTCTTGGAGGATAATAATGGTACTGGTCCGATTATAAAAATAAAGATGTAGCAGAATAAATGACTCAGCAGACTCGAACCAGACCCAAAGAGCGGAATCACATTCAATATCGATAAACAGCAGAAGCAATAAATATAAACAACAATAACAGAAAGTAAACACAAAAACATGCTGATTACTTGTAAGCAGGTCATACGTACCCATATGTAAATGTGCCAATGGATAACCAACATTTTCTTCAAAACAAGTAAGCACGCTGATATAAGAAATAAATAAAAACAAAGTAAACTCTAGCAAGGTGATACCTCAAGGTGCATACCATCTCCATGAAATAGCTAATGAAATCCAACTCCTGAAGCTGACATATTTCCTGCATGTAAATCCATAAATTCTGCACACGTCCCGAAGGGCCCATGCAAGGTGTGAGATGAATCTCAGTAGGATACCACCCAATGGTGTGTACCTAATATAAGTGTTTAAGCAGTCATGCATTTATAAGAAAAACAGTAATCAGTATGATGCACACAACAAAACACAAACTCCACTAGTGCTCATCAGCCACCATGGAGTGTCACCTGCTTCGGCCAACGCCGAAATATCTATCATGTATCCCGACACCATGTTCCCCCTAACATCGCGTGTCTCAAGTACCGACATCCCAAAGTCACGCCCAAGAAATAAAAACTCGGAGGAACAAAAATGTCTGTCCTCAAATAATTAACCGAGAGGACAATGATGTTTTCCCTCAAATAAATTAATCGGAGAGACAATGATGTCTTCCCTCAAATAACAGTGAGCTTCTGCCTTTAACCTGATAGTCTCAATGCTATCCCTTGAAGGCTCCTCACCTTCCACGTGGCTTCCTACGACAATCAATGCCAACCAAAAGTACCTAAACCGAAAATAACGGGGGACTCCACCCACATGAGTGATCAAAAACACCTCATCACAGAGTCTCTCTATGTGCACACTACTCAAAGATCCGGGTGAGCGGTAATCAGCAAAATAGTACCCAAGACACAACACCTCTGACACCTCGTGTCCCTACGACCATGCCACTCAAGTTCGACGACATCTCCATCCAAGTAAACCGGGTCATGCCCAACCTGATAGTTACCCTGCCTAAATCCAACGTCCATGATGCTCAATCCTGTGGTCAGAACCACCCAATGTAACTCAGATCAACCCAACCTATGATCAACATCACTCAAAAAATATCCGAGCCGTTCCCAACACAACCCAGAGGGTTCCAACATATGCAATGACACATATCACATGTATAATCAAATGAAATACTTAAACAGGCAATAAAAAATAAAAAGTTGAGTTGCACTAGTCTGGTGTTTTCCCATACCAGCATTAGGATCTTGAAAGCCTCTAATAAGTCATATTAAGGTTTAATAAACTAAACTCAACTGTTTTAACCAATAAAAATCAATTATAACCATTTTGGCATCTCCCAGCCAAAATTCCCTAATGAGCAATGAACACTCGCCCAGCCTCGCTCAAGCAAAATAGGTAATAAGGAATACCCAAAGGCATCCCATAGGTAAAATAACAATTAAATAGGCAATAGTAGGTAAAATATGGTCACACACAAAATACCCAAAAACGAATCAATGGACGCGCCACCCAAAAGTCGGCAAAAACACAAAAAGAGGTATGTAACACCTACCTAAGACTTGTAGATGTAGGCACATTCGATATCGAGCTCCAATTCGAAGAAGATATTTGTAGATCAACATTTATGTCAAATCCCATAAATTCTACTCAGATGGAAACTATGATGCGTTAGGAAAATAAAATGGAATGGAATAGGGTGTGCGGGTTTAGCCTCGCTGTTGCAATCCCACAACCACTGACAGATTGAAGAATAAACTCCAGATGAAGATTCTAGGGAAAGGTATATAATTCTGGTTTTCGAGATGGAACTATTCCAATGTTGGAGAAGAAGAAGAGGATTTGAAAAATAAGACGTGACACACTTCCATTTAAGGAATAAAAATCAAAGTACACAGTGTGTATTAAGGACTACATGCCATTTAGTGTCCTTGTCTCTAATCTAACTTTATAGGAGGTATCCACATGGATTAGAGTCGCCACATGGGTTGACACACAACCAAAACTCAGCTAGTACACAGAATGTAGGATACACGACATGTCGAGTAACACTACACGCTGTGTAGTAGGAATTATTACACGGTCATCAAATGGAATGTACTCGGTGAGAACACGTCCGGTACTTGCCTAACCCATACACAGTGTGTACTTTAGAGTACATGGCATTTAGTCTGGAAATTTCCAAATCTTCCCAGATTTTCCTAGTTTTCTTAGAAACAAGTCCAAAATTCAAATAGGGTTGGGATTTTGACAAGTTCTAAAAACTCGGGTTCTTACAATCTCCCCACCTTAACATAGCTCATCCCTGAGCTATCCAACGAAACCCGAAGATGGAACCTAACATGCCACCCCGATAAAAGTAACATGGACTCTCTTGGTCTCAAAGGTTCTGGCAAAATTCCTCATGGGTCTCCCCACCTTAGGAATTTCCTAACTCAGTCTCAAACCTACAAAAATCAACAAAGCATGGGTTCAATAACCTTTTTTCGGAATCATGGTCCTCTCATGACACATCATTACCCTTGCGCCTCATTCATGCTCCCATGTCCTTTCTAACTCCCAAAAATATCTCACACTGCATCGGTGTCCACCTCCACGAGGTCCCGCATCCCATGGACGTTAAACATAAAACCTAATTCCATACACCTCAAGTGACCCGCATCCTCAATTACCCAATGCCCAAGGCACTTCAAGTAACCTGCATCCTCGATGCCCTGATGCCCACGACACCTCAAGTAACCTGCATACTCGATTCCCCTGATGCCACACATCTCATACATATATATGAATATATATCACACACCCGATATTGCACCAATTCCACTGATCGACATCTAGTCATTCCACATTGAAGTGCATTGTGTTGCATTTTTTTTCAATGAGGCATGAAGTTGTATTGGAATGAATGGATGTCACGGAGTCAAGATGTGAATGTCAAAGGATGTGATGGTGTTGGTGGTGAAGGAGAATGGCCATGGAACTTAGATGCATGTCACTTAGGAGATTCACTAAGTGGTATTGGAAACTGTGGTTGAAACATTCTCCATGAACATCTGACGATTGTTGAGCTGCTCTATAAGTTCATAGAACTTGTATCAAGATGATACAATGTCACAACATTGTTTGAAGACCATGCATTGTACTGACAATGCATGAGGAGATGAAAGAAGATCCATCCACAACTTCTAAGTGGGTGAAGTGGTTTAATGAAGTCCATGCACTAACACTTAGTGCATGTGAATTTGAAGTTGATCCAATTGATCTCTGATTAGGTCAATGAAGCACATTGAAGAATTTAAGTGATTTAGGAGCTCAGTTGAAGATGAAGACCCTTCGTGAATTCCATTACAAAGTGATGAATAAATGTTGAAGAAGAATGGAGGAATTCTAATGAAGAAGAAATAATTGATCAAGTAGCTCGGTTGATGAAGATCCTTGAGAATTCTCTCCTAAGTTGAAAATGAGATGGTGAAGAAGAATTATAAATTGAGGAGTTGTTTTTAATCGAGAAGATTAATGTTTGAATTCTCAAGAAGAAGATGAAGGAAAAGAATGCCTTGAAGGGCAAGTGGCACTTGGCATATTTTACATGGAGGACTTTGTTTTTACAAAGTATTATTCAAGACTTAGCCAAAAAATTGGCCTTCCCGTGAGCACCTTGTGGGTTCAACCCCAAGGCTCATGTGGGCCTAAGGCGCCACGCCCAAGGGGGAACCCGTGGGGCGAGCTCAGGGCGGCAGGGGCGCACCCGCAGACACCACAGAGGCGCTGGGGCACGCCCGGAGGAGCGCAGGGGGCCGTGTATACGCCCCCGAGGGCACGCGGTGGTGAAATCCGCGCACCGGAGGAGCATAGTGGGCGCTAGGAGCGCGCCCGCAGGGAGCATAGTGGGCGCAGAGCGCGCCCGCAGAAGAGAACACGGTGCGGGGCGGCACCGAGAGGGGAGGAGATTCAACTGGCCGTCTAAGGGAGCGGCAGGGTAATAAGCCGCGGAAAAACAGGCCGCCGTTTCGATGTGGGACGCGGGATTTTCCCGCGGAAGAGATCCTGGTCGTCCGAGCCATCGCGCGCTTGATCTGCGCCGCACGATTCATCCGCGGTGAGGCGATCTGATCTAGGCCGTCCGAAATCAATTGAATCGACGATCCAACGGCTGCGAGATCATCTCCTTCGTCGAGCTCGAGCCGAAGTCTCCCGCGAGCAGCCGCTGAACCAGAGGCATCCCGACGACCTATCTTGAGCTCCCAGCCACCATTTCTGAATCCGAAACCTCCATTGTGATCGTCTGTGCCTACTGAACATAACCATGCAATAAAATAAGCATGCATGCGATGAAAGGAGCATTTCGAGTTCGGCCGAGGCAAACAACGTTGCCGAGGCCTCGGTGTATTCGAGCTTTGCATGATTTGTGCCTAAACAGAGGCCGTGCATGCGTTATAAATCGCATGCACGAGGAGGAAGAAAATAATGAAAGAACCCGCGTTGGACAGAGGAGTAAATTCAAGATTTGGAAGATTTTTAAAGACCCGAATATCTCGGGATTTTGAAGTTATTGCACGCGGATAATCTGAGGCAGTCTCTGCCTATAAAAATGAGGCCGAGCCCTCTGTGCCGCTTGCTGATGCGCTGAAACTTTGAGAAGTCCCGTGAGAGCCTCTGTGCCTCACGAAGTTTGGAGCTCCGCACAACTCACTTGCGCGACGAAGCAGCCCGAAGCCACCCTTGGCTTCGTGAGTTCCTTTTGCGCATTCCTTGCGCGAAAGAAGAAGAAGGAGTTCCCTGCGCGTCTTTCTTTTGCGCGACAGGAAGGACCCGAGGCCGCAAGCACCTTGCGCGCCCTCGAGGTTTGTTGAGACCTGCGCGCCTTGTCCTTTGTTGAGGCTTGCGCGGCAGTGTTGAGGAAGAGAGGCCGCGGCTCATACTTTGTGCAGCTGTTGGAGAAGAAGTTGGTCGTGGCTCAAGTAGACCCTTGCGCGCCTCCTTTGGCATTCAGGTGGAATAGAAGAAGAAAGCCGAGACTTGTGCTGGTGTGCCAAGTGAAGGAGGAAATCCCTACGGCCGTGTGTGCTTAACAAAACAAGAAAAGGCAGTAGCCTTGTGTGTGTGCAAGAAGGGAAGAGAAGGCCGAGCCTTAGTGCCTTGTGTGCCAAGTGAAGTGGAATACCACACATTGTGTGTGAAGTGAAAAAAGGCCGAGAGGAAGTGTGTGCAAGTGGAAGAGGCCGTAGCCTTGTGTGTGCACACTATTGAAGAACAACTAAAAGAACACTAAAGTGTGTGTGTGCAACAAGAAGAGGAAGGTCACTACAAGTGTATGCTAAGTGAAGAATTTGTGTGTGCAAACTAAAGAAGTGGCCGAACCTAGGTGTGCACTAAAAGTGAACACACTTAGAAGAAGTTGAAAGGAGGACATCCACACTAAAGTGGAACACACTCTAAGTGTGTAAATAAATTGGATAAAGTGTGTGAAGTTCGGAAAAGGTGTGTGCTATAATTGATTACACCCTCTGTGGGTCTACTGCACCAAGAGGAAGAAAAGGAGAGTGCATGCATGCATGCATGCACGTGCACACGTGAACAGTGCTAAATCAGTGGTGTGCAACTGAGACTGGACCAGACCGAAGATAAAGATATTATTTGTCTGAGCCTTCAGTAATTGGAGAGAAGCCGGGGCATCCTTAGAAGAAGGTGATTAAGCCCGAGCTAGATTGAGAAGATCCTGATCATCACAAGTGATCAGAGGTACAGAGCAAGGCCAGCAGTCTTTATCCCAGACTGCTGAAGATACTTGAAGAACTTAAAGTGAAGAAGAGCTACTCGTGCGACTCGAGGAGCCAGGAGAAGACCCTGTGGGACTCAGGGAGAAGAAGTCTTCAGTGGGATTCTGGAGCAGGCCAGTGGGACTCTGGTAACACTGTGGGACGCAGTATAAAGACCCTCCTGTGGGACTCAGGAGAGATACGGTGGGAAGCTGTATCGACCATTGTAATACTAACAGATTATAATGGGAGAATCCATGCTTGGAGAGCATGGTAAGGATGTAGGCCTTTGGTGCCGAACCTTGTAAATCCTTGTGTCCTGTGCCTTTTCATTACTGCATTATCCGGGAAAGGTTGAGAGATACAAGAAGAGTGGATCGAGGCTTTAACCAGCCATAGAGGTTTAATTGATTAAGAATCAATTAGTAAAAAGTTTTAAAGGATCACTGATTCACCCCCTCCCCCTCTCAGTGATTCACACTGATCTGGGCACTTCACACATGAATCCTATGCACCTCGTGCACTAAAAACAAACATGCCTCAACAGGTCATGCCAAAAGAAAACAAGAAAGTCACGACCACACTCACGGTGTACCTATAACCGTCATCGGCTCACCAGCCTGCTCAGCCCCTGGCAGCTCCACGACATGCACCTAACCTGAAGTAGCATTACCTGATGCCTGACCTCCCCGCGGTGATGCTCCAGTCACCGACCAACAACCCATCAGTTGGGTCCTGCTGTCTCTGTCACGTCCTCCACATGTAGTTGAAACTGGGATACCCTCTCCTGGTACCGAACCAAAACCAACTCCAGATGCCACAATCTGTCCTCGTTCCTACCTGCTGGCTTTCTGAGTAGGATTCCTATAGAACCTCTCCAGATATCTGACCTGTTCACATGCCCATGACTCCTTTGGAGGCCTATCACACTGAGTCCAAACATTTCATGGTTATCCACACTGAAATAAAACCACCAAAGAACTGCTACGAGGTGGTCTAGCTAAGTCCTTGGCCTGACTTCCTTGCGAGAACTCATCCCATCATCTCTTCCTGCTATATGAACCATCACCTAAAGATGTTGCTCGACCAACTTGGGGGGTTATCCCTATAGTTTCCCTCTGCTATGAGTGCCTAATTCCCCGCCTCTAAGAACAAACCCAGACTAAATATATTTACTTGGATCCAAATGGTGTGTCGTAATCCATCCTCGAAGCGCCTCACCCTTTCCAAGTCATCACTTACCATACCAGGTGCAAAGCGAGAGAGATCATTGAAAGTAGCTTCATAGTCCATGATAGACATGTCTCCCTACTAAAGGCTCAAGAACTCCCAAGCTCTCTCGGCCCTCAATGTCTCTAGGTAAAAGTTCTTGAAAAACCTGTCCTCAAAGTCTTTCCATGCTAGTCCATCATGCCTGCAATCCTGAACCTGCACATCCCACCAGCGCTTTGCTGGTCCTCATAGCATGTACATCGCTAGCTGGACCATCCGCCCTGGAGGCGTCTCGAGCTTCTCAAGGATTGTCTGCATGCTCTCTATCCAGTTCTACTCCACCTTCGGACCACCATCACACTGAAAAAGTGGTGGGTGATACGAACAGAACTCCCGTGTCAGATATACCATGAATTGCTCTGCACCCTGCACACCTCTATCAATCCCCTGCAAGACACATACCAGGCTAGCTCAGAGCTGCTTGTCGATCCATGTTCCGAATGCTGCCAAACCCTTCTGTTATCCTGCTTGCACTTGATCCTGGACCCGTTCCTGTCCCTGAGCATGTACCTACAGCTCATGCTTTGCTTGCACCAGATCCAGAACCAGATCCTACTCTTGAGGCGCTATACTATCTCCTGCTTGACACTCCATCCGAGTCAACTAAAAGGAACCCACTGAGTACCATAAATAGTCAGAAATCCCATATATATATAAAAATATATATTCATTGCAGATGAAGAAAGTAGTAAAGAGGCATCATAAAATAACTACCCTTACTCTCCACTATCGCAACCCATGCCCATGGAATCCCGACCTCATGTCCTCCTTACCTGCCCTCAACAGAGCCAAGTATCAAAAGTACCTCAAGCCATGCCCATACCGACAACCAACATTTCCTCACACCGATGACTGAGTCGCCCAATCCTGGTGATCAAAATCACCTCAACTATAGTGTCTTCCTGCTCGTCTAAGAGCCAGGCCCAAATACTCCGCCACATGAAATTCTACAAATATATAAAGCATGGCATAACCTATTGAAATCAACAAACAGTTCTATCAGGAATTTCACCTATTCACATTTCAAATCATACAAAGCATGGAAATTTTATATTATTCACATGGAATTATCACTTAACAAAGCATACATGCAGTTAAGAAATTGAAATACCCTAAAAATGTGCCTATCAAAAGACATACAAACAACCTTTCCATACCAGGACAAGTTCAAATTTTCCCTTACTGCACCGGGTCAAGGGTAACATATCACAATCAATAACATCACACACTAAGTGATCCACCTAGGTGGAAATCATATAAACTATAATCTGAGAAGAAAGTAAACATCAAATCCCACCCATGGAAACTTGGTCCATCCCTCATACCTGGGGCTGTAGGGACCCAAGCACAAGCTAGAAACCCAATTCCAGTAATAACCTATCTTTAGTCTACCATATCCTAAATAATAAAACCAGAAGAAATAAATGTGAAGCTTCAATCTCATTAGTAGCTAGAAAAATTCTTCGACTAAATCCATATCAAGAACTCCTCTAATACCACTTTGTAATGACCTGGACCTGAACAACCACCCAAACAATGCTAAACAGGTCGAGTGTTACTACCTTAGGAGCACCTCCCCAAATGCCAAAGGCTTCCAACTAGAAATTTGGGTCCTATAGTTATAGTGGGGAGTCTATACCCTCTCAGAGGATAATAATGGTTTTGGTCTGAGTATAAAAATAAAGATATTGTGGAATAAACAACTCAACAGACTCGAACTAGACCCATAGAGAAAAAGAACATTCAATATAGATAAAATGAGAAAGTAATAAATATAAACAACAGTAGCAGAATGTAAACACAACAACATGATGATCACTTGTAACTACTACTGAACAACAAACATACATCCAAAGAAGGTCATAAATATCCATATGTAAAGGTGCCAATAGATAACCATATATAGCTACAAAACAAGTAAGCATTCTGATACATGAAAGAAAGTAAAATGAAGTAAACTCCAACAAGGAAAGACCTCAAGGTCCATACCATCTCCATGAAATAACTGATGCAGTCCATCTACTGAAGATGACCTCTTTCCTTCACGTAAATCCAAAAATTCTACACGCGTATTGAAGTGCACGTGCAGGGTGTGTGATGAATCTTAGTAGGATACCACGCAATGATGCGTACCTAATATAAATTTTCAAGCAGGCATGCATTTATAAGGAAAATAGTAAATAGTATGACACACAAAACCAAACACAAAGTCCACTGGTGCTCAGTAGACACCATGGAGTGTCACCTACTTTGGCCAACGCTGGAATCTCTGTCATGTAACCCGACACCATGTGCCCCTGACACCATGTGTCTCAAGTACCGACATCCTGAAGGCATGCCCAAGAAATAGTAACCTAGAGGAACATCGATGTCTGTCCTAAAATAAGTAACCAGAGGGACATCTATGTCTTCCCTCAAATAAAGTAATCATAGGGACAACGATGTATTCCCTAAAATAACAACGAGCCTCTGCCCCAAACCTGATAGTCTCAACGCTATCCCCTGAAGGCTCCTCACCTTCTATATGGCTTCCTACGGAAAGCACCCAACCGAAAAGTACCTAAACCGCAACTAATGGGGGCCTCTACCCACACAAGTGATCAAAACCACCTTATCACAGAGTCTCTCAATGTGAACACTACTTAATGTTCTGGGTGAGTGGTAATCACCAAAATAGTACCCAAGCCACAACACGTCTAACACCTCATGTTCCTGTGACCATGCCGCTCAAGTTGAATGAACTCTATATCCAAGTAAACTGAGTCATGCCCAACCAGACAATCACCCTACCTCAAGCCGACGTCCATGACACCCAATCCTATGGTCATAACCACCCAATGTAACCCAGGTTAACCTAACCTGTGATCAGTATCACACAAAAAATATCCAAGCCATACCGAACACAACCCAAAGTGTTACAACATATGCAATGACACATATAACATATATAATAAAATTAAATACTTAAACATTCAATACAAACTAAACAGTTTAATTTCACTATCCATGTGTTGTCCCATACCATCACCAAGATCTTGAAAGCCTCTAACAAGTAATATCAAGGTTTAATAAACTAAACTCAATAGTTTTAACCAATACAAATCAATTATAACCATTTTGGAATCCCCCGGCCAAAATGACCCAATGAGAAAGGACCACTCGCCCGACCCTCCTCAAGAAAAATAGTTAACAGGGAATATCTAAAGGCATACCATTGGTCAAATAACAATTAAACAGGAAATAACAGGTAAAACTGGGTCACGCTCGAAATACCCAAAAATGTTTCAAAGGCTACACCACCCAAAAGTATGCAAAAAAAGAGGTATGGACCTCCTACCCAAGACTCGTAGACCCAGGAATGTACGATATTGAGCTCCAATTTGAAGCCGATCTTCATAGATATATGTTTCCATCAAATCTCGAGAATTCCACTCCGATGGAAACTACGACGCGTGAGTCAATGAAATAGGAATGAAACAAGGTGTGTGGGTTTAGTCTCGCTGTTGGGATCCCGCAACCACTGATGGATTGAAGAATGAAATCCGGGTGAAGATTCTAGGGCAAGGTATATAATTTAGGTTTTCGGGATGGAACTGTTCCGAATTTAGGGAAGGAGAAGAGTATTTCCGAAATAAGACGTGATGCTCTTTCATTTAAGTGAATAAAAATAAAAGTACATGGAATGTATTAAGGAATAAATGACTTGTACATGCCTTGTTTGTACTCCGACTTAAGCGAAGGTAGCCAAACATCTTGGACACGCCACACAGGTTGACACACGACTAGAACTCAGCCGGTACGCAGAAAGTAGGATACAGAGCATGTCAAGAAACACTATACACCATGTAGTAGGAGTTATTACACGGTCATCACACAATATTTACTCAGTGAGCCCACGACCGATACTTGCCTAACCCATACATGGAATTTACTTTAGTGTACACAATGCGTAGTCTGGAAATTTACAAAACTTCCCAGATTTTCCCAATTTTCTTTGAAAGAAGTCAAAAATTCTAACAGGGTTTGAATTTTGACCTGTTCAAAAAACCCAGGTTCTTACATTTTTCTTGAAAAAAACATGAGAAAATAATCCCCCATTATTTATAATAATATGACAATATTTATCAATCACATTTCAAAATATCCATTTTTTACTAATAACTTGTTGATATTTAGGTGGTTTAACAAATTTATATACATTATTTCAAGAAAATTTATTTGGTTAATCTAATATTGATAAATTATTTTTTTTATGTTTTAAAACAACTTAAATATCATTTGGAAATAATTCAAAAATAAAGGAGGGGTGGGAATAAAAATTTATTCAAAATTTTATAGTTTTTAATCATGACACAATATTTATAATTACTCTATCTATAGGATGATATTTATTATATTTCCATGATTTTTCATTAGGGAGATTCTCCCCCTCAATGGGTGCATTCAGTTATAAAATTTTATCATCTCAAAAATTAAAATCTATATAATCTTTTTCAATTTTTTTTTTCATTTGTTTATTTTTTTGTTAAATACTCTTATATAATATTAACATGAATAGATTCATAAAAACCAATTTTCGTATGTTATATACTATGTAATAATTATTGAGGTTATAATTTTTTTAAAATATTCCTTTATCATATTTATCTTCAAATTTATCAAAATAATCATTATTATTAAGAATAAAAACTCAAATAGATAAATAAATAAATAATGTATCCAATGTTACTTTTTATTTCTTACAATAGTTCAAATGATTTTTTATATAAAATATTTCATAAAATAATTCTATTAAAATTATCTTATATTTAAAAGTATTTAGGCATAATATATTCACTAAACATAGTCCTATAATTTTGTCAAATTGTCATATATTTACTTTTAAAAACACCATTTTTTGGATGTTTTAGGGTATAAATATCTATCAAAATAACCATTTTCCTCATAGTCATCTTCAAATTATAAATTAACAATTTTACTTCCTCTATCACTTATAATTGATAAAATTAGATATTTTTCTCATTTGGAACCAGTTTTCAATAATCAATAAATTTTGATATATTTTCACTTTTATTTGTAAGAAAATAAACCCATGTAAATATAATAAAATCATAAAAAATAACTAAAAAATATTTATTACATCCATGATTAGTAGTTTGAACCTTTAAAAACATATCTATGTGTATATTTTGTAATGGCCTTACTATATTGGCATATTTGAGAGATCTAAAAGTTTCTTTGTGATATTTCTCTTTCATTCAGGAACTGAATACATTAGTTCTATCAACCTTGAAATCTTATAACTAAAAAACATGTCTATTTTTTGATATCTTTTTTAGTAGTTTACATTTTTCCTGTCCATAACTCATATTCAATAAAATTTTATTTGATTTTAAGAAATTTAAACACTTAACATTTTGATCGGTTTTTCTAAAAAATTAAATAAATAAATGTTTTATCTTTGGTTAAAAAAAATAAATCATACCTTATTTAAAAACAACAAAATTTTTTAGTTTATAACTAACATAACATCATCACATAAATGTGAAATGATAATTAGATTATGTTTTGAACCTTCAACATTTAAAGATTAAAATTATAACATTTTTATAAATATCTACTATTACAAAACCATTAATGTTTCCTTTTGAGTTGTCTCTAAAAGTCACATTTCTTATATCAAATCTATTGTATGATATGAAATTTGATGGATATCTATTCATGTTTGTAAAGAATTCATTTTCCATGTACCAAGTCTCCTTACTTAAACTTCAAATTAAAAAAACCTACAATATTAATTTGAGGATAGTTTTAGTACCCATGATGCTTTGGGTCCAATGTGATTAGTAATTGAAATTTGAAGAACCTAAATAGATTTCATGATTATATTAAAATTTAATCTTAAAGAAATAAATATTTTTAAAAAGTATTTTTGTATTCCAAAAACTCTATATACACTAAATAACTTCCACTTACAAAATAACCTTTAATGTTACATATAATATTTATAACAATTGACAAACATAATTTAAAACTTTTAAAAAATAATTTTTTTCTATATATTTTATAGTCATTGATAAAATCCAAGTACATGCTTATTTCGAATTATTTTCTTCATACTCATCATTTTTTCATAAAATTTTCCCCTAAAATAATGGTGGATAGGGTTTTTTCATGAAAAATTCAATTTCATTTTTGAGCCTTTCATTTTCCTTTTGAAAAATCTCAAATTCATCAAATAATACACTGAACTTTATTTTTTCCACTTCATTATTCATAGAAATAAAATCATTATAATTATCTATTTTATATTTAAGATTCTTGGTATCAAGATAAATAATCTAATTTTATTCAACATTTGTCTTATTATTTTCTTTATGTTCCTTTTATAGATCATATATTTTTATAATTTCATTTTTGAGTATTTCAATGTCATCATATATCTCATAAATAACACCTCTCTAGTAATAATATTCATTTGAATAAAAATTAGAATTACTAAATTGAATTCATAAATCCATAAGACATAAACTTTCTGATTTTTTCTTCATATAGATTCATTAATAGAATCAAAATCCTCTATAAAAATCCAACTAGATACTAAATATATATTCTTATTCTTGTTTAGATTTTTTTCTTTAGATTTTTTTTAATCTTATTAATTTAATCCTAATATGAACTTTTCTTCTACATCCATAATATATTAAATTTGGTGTATCATTAAAAATATTGTTACCCTAATTAATTCCTTTATGATCATCTTTAGAATAATATTTTCTAATTATTATAGAGTTTAATTTTTTGTGCATTCAATTTTCAACTTAATAAACACCGTCCCGTTCAATTCCCTGTAACTCAAAATTAGAATAGGAAGAGAAAACTTTCAAATTTCATTTAAAAGGTACATATTTACTTTTTTTATCTCCATGCATATATTATTATAATGTTCTTTTTCATATTGAAGTAATAAACCAATAATTTCATATACTGTTTATTGTTTAAAACTATTTCATTCATTAATAGAAACCATTTCATAATGTAATTTCTTTGGTAAATCTCTCAAAACTCTTTCAATAAGGATTTTATTATCTAGTAATTCTCCTAAAGAACTCATACCATTTATTATAATTGTGAATCTATTTCATATCTTATTTACATATAATTATTTACCCATGTTAAAATCTTGATATTCAGAACCTAACATTCCATGTTTGGTTATCTTTAGCTTATATGTTCTATAGTGAGTGAATTGAAAAATTATGTAAATATCATTAGTATTTTTTCATAAATATACATGGATAACCACATTCACTACTGAAAAAATGACCTATACCCACGATTCAAAACCATGGGTATAGCCCCCAAAACCGTGGGTATAGCCTATACCCACGGTTTTGGGAACCGTGGGCTGGAATGGCGTCGGTATAGGTCCCCAGCCTATACCCACCGTTTTCAAAAACCATGGGTATATGTGTCATGCCACCGTGTCACCTAAATATAGTCAATTTCTATGGTGTCAACGACCTATACCCACGGTTTCAAAACCATGGGTATAGGTCCTAAAATAATGCAGGCGCCGATTTTCGATCCCGCAACGTCTTCGCTACAAACACCGCGTCTAACCACTACCATAACATCACCTATATGTATATATATATATATACATATATAAACCATGGGTATAGAGGGAAGAACCGTGGGTATAGGGTTCCCGCCAAAAAAAATTTCCTTCTCGCATAATTTTTTTTCCCACGCTCACAAAAGTGACCTATACCGACAGTTTTTCATAACCGTGGGTATAAGTATTTTATCCTAGACCGATCCCCACAGTTTTCCCCAAAACCGTGGGGATAGGTACCCCTATTCCCACGGTTCTGGGAAACCGTGGGTATATGTCACTTTTCAGGACCTACCCCCATGGTTTTGGAAAACCGTGGGTATAGGTCTTGAAAAGTCACATATACCCACGGTTTTCCAAAACCGTGGGTATAGGGGGGTTTATCCCCACGATTTTGGAGAAAACTGTGGGGATATGTCCATTTTCCAGTAGTGATTTATACCAATACTAAAATATAAAATATTATTGAATTTATAGTTGAAAACTTATTTTATAGCATCATTACCAGTTAAGGATTTGGGGATAACTTCAGTTAATGAATAAAAATTTTCAAGTATAGTCCATTGACCAATGATTAGCTATTTGATGAAAGATTACATTATTTTTTGAAAATATTTATAGTTAGTGCTATAAAAAATGGAGGTATTTGAGTAATACAACAATTATTAGAACTTGTGTACATCATCTCAAATGGTCTTTTATATAGATGGTTACTTAAAATATATGGTCATAAAAATAAGATGAATATATAATAGAGATAACAAGCCTTTAAAGGATGAGATCCATTACCAATTGGTTGCCTATTTATAGAGATAAAAAAATGGTAATGTTGAAGAGAATTAACTAATGTATAAAAATTTAAAGGCTTATCATAGTTAAATATTTTTTTATGTAGAAGGAAATTAAATAAAATATAGACACAAAAATTTATTATATTTCAGATCATATTTATCCTAACTCTAATATTCACTTCTCTCTATCCCTGAGAGAAATAGAACCCAAAAAAATACTAATGTTTTCATGGGATTCAAAATCTAATACAACCTTATTTTTATAGTTGATGGAAAATAATTAAAAAACCATAATTTTAAAGGGGATTGACAACATGTTACAACATAAATTTCTCAACCACAAGTCACAACTTAAATACTTACATTTTTCAAGCAAGAGGCACAACCCAAAAAAAACTTTTAATTCATATTAAAACCCAATAATGTGAAATTTTTGAATTTAAATTTGTAAACTAAAAAATAACACATAGATAATTAGATAAGGAAAATATATTAGAATAAAACCAGTATTAAAGGATGATTTATTAAAAGTTAAGGGAAAATTAATCACATTATGAGTAGTAGAGTGTATAATGTTGATGTCTAACAAAAAATATTTTAGTTGTGGTAATTGAAAATGTATACAACATATTCTTACAAACTCATCACATCATGTAGTACCTCTCTTATTTCATGTTTTATGGCCTGTATATATTTACCACAACCATACTGGTTTTGTTAATTTATATTTATAAGGATTCATCATCATCATTATCTTGAACATAAAACACATGAATCATTATACTTTTTGTATAATATTTATTTCCAAACCCATGCATTCATGAATATATAGATAAAAAACTACTTCAAAGTAGTTCAAATATTTATTAAAATTCATCATAACCATTTGATTCCTTCTAAGATATTTTTCCAAGATTTAATCTCAATTTAATCCTATCTATTCCTATATATAATCTCCATGAATCTTTTTATTATATTTGAATAAATAAAAACAGTAAATGGGAAACACATAACATATTTATTTCCATAAATTAAATTAGATAATAATAATAATAAATAAATAAATCTTATAAAAAATGATAAAAAAGTTATTATATATAAAATCATAAGGATCATTCATATTTTTGTATCGATCCTTATTTATATAAGGATAATTTTCAACATAAACATCATTATTTAATATAATGATCCTTTTCATAAAAACAAATTTCTTTGTAATAATTATTATGAAATAGGATGTTGAATAACTATAATTTTTCTTTATAAGAATAAATTTGAATTTGGAACATTTATAATGTGTGTAAGGATTATTTATAGTGCGTAAAAGGATCTTATTTATATGAAAATATCATCTTTGTAATACTCTTTGTTTTTTGTATGCGTGATTGTTTATAAATATCAATTGGTGTAGGGATCAATGTTTGGAATAAGGATCATATGTAAATTTATAAGGGTAATTTTCAATGTACATAAAGATTATTTGAACAAATAATATGGATCATATATATGTTGTTTAATAATTTGTTACAAAACACATGGATGATTTCCTTTTTTAAAAATACACATCATAAATATCAAACAAGTGTTTTATAAGGATGATTTTAAAACTATTTTTTCCAAAAATTCAAAAACATTAGAAAACCAAATTAACATGGATTGTTACCAGAATACAATGAATAATATGAATATGAATTATATAAATTAATAATTAAATAATGATTAATTATTGAATATATAATGAAGAATAAACAACTCCAACCATAATTATATTTTTCTACATGAAGTGAAACATTAGCATAAGAAAATTATTGATTATAATCATAGGGAATAAATTAAATAAGGATTTTATAATTATCAACCCACAAACAAGTAAATTTGAAAGTGTCCACTCAATACTCCTTTTACTAGGAATTATTGAGAGAGACTGTAAATGTGATGGTGATGGATCCTCATCTACCAATGCACGTTGAGTTTAAAATGTGGTAGAGCATATTCATAGTCTCAGAGTGAGATAAGTCATCTTAATGAAACCCAATAAGGTTCCTAAAAATATTGAATAGGGGTATCCCTGGAAAAACAATTCTGGTCTAGAGATAACACATTACAAAGAATGGGTTTGTGATGTCAACTCATATGTACCTAATCAAACTCAACATGTCAACTTCCCTACCATATAGATGAGTATATACCTGATCCCAGTTCATAACTAGAATACAAGATTATGTATCAGTACCATGATGGTGGTTACCTTGTTAGTATATGTAAGGTCTATTTTCTATACAATTCCAATTTTGGATAAAATCTATAGGTTCATTTTGTTAATCTACAAAGGGAATCCCCTATTCCATATCTCAGGTCACATTCAAGTGTTGACGGGAAAGATAAAATAACACTTAAATATCTATGAGCTAACATGATAATTACCAATTTTATGGTGTTGATTTAGTGAATTTATACAATTAATATTTGGTATTAGTACATTATCACTAATTAATAGAAAATTACTTAATTTTTTGTGTCTGCACTAAGAATTTGAATTCATCCATTATAAAAAACTTCCAAGTAGATAAATGACTTATGATGATGAAAATGGATACAAATACTCATAATAAAATATAATCATGTGGTATTATATCTTGGAATCCCATATTGACTAAAATATAATTTGTGAATCCTATGAACCATAGTGGTTTGAACATCAGTTCAAGTGAATTCAGCAGAAAATAGTGGTGCTTCTAATAGAAATTAGGAAATAAAACCATTTTATGTAGAAAGGAATATATGGGTAATGATAGCATAATAGAATACATAGGTTGATATTAAACATAAATATATGAAAATATTCATCAGCTAGACCCCTAGGTGTGGTGGTGCATATATATCATTATTAACTCATGGGAAACTCATGAGTAATATCCCTAGGGTTAAGATATCTTCAACTATGGAGAGATATAGAAGGATCACTAATGAATCCTATAATAATGGGACAATGATCATGAAAATTCCAAGGAGGTTGATCTAAGTATATTTAAGTAAAAATTAAGTTTAAAATTATAGGTATTTAAATAATTTGTTTGCAACTAGGACTCAATCCTCTTCACAACCCTAAGAAGAACCTATTGGAAATTTTTACGAATATCTATACAACAAGGGTATCTATTTGTTCTTGATGTGGGTACTAGATACCTATTTTTTAGGCTTAGGTTGTTCCATTTTAAGTGTAATTCATGTTCCTAAACAAAAAAATGTTAAGGAATATCATAACATGGACATTGTAATCAATCCATTTTAGTCTAGAAAGTATCTCAAAGTGTTAGACATACTATTATATTTTCAACAGTAGGAATCCCATAACATTATGGGTGTATGATATATAGAATCGAGTCATGACCAAATAAAAAATTTATCTTTCCACCATAAAGAAGTATGATGATCTCCTCAACCCCAATGATATATAGATATGATCCTTTTGAATAAATTATCATCACTTTATACTGCTATTGCGATTCAACAATGTTCCTTTAATAGAGAGTGGTTATGGAATAAGTACCCACATATTTTCCTAAATATACTATATGTGGTACCCCAATGGGTAGAATCATGGTTTTAGTTTCTATAGAGGATGATAAAATATCATATAGGTAGTTGGATATGCAATAATTGTAGTGGAAGGATCTAATCTACACCCTCCAAGCCCTATGACCTTTTCCTTAGAATTTGAGGTTGGTGAGCACTACCCCCATCCTTAGGAATATATGAAATGTTAAAATTATATCCAAACACATCCTTACTATTGATTTTTTTTGTTTTAAAACTGACCCACATTGCTTCATCATGGTGTTAAAAACATATTTATTCGGTTGTATAATCTATATTTTTGAGAGATTCACTTATGATAAAATCCCAAATGGTTAAAAAGGGAGTTCTGTAATATTTTACAAACCTCCATTATAAGAGGAGTTTTAATGATAGTGTAGGGGACATAAACAACAGTCATTATGAGAACCCCTTCTAGTTAAAGAGTAGATAATGTAGGTATGAACACTAAGTGAAATTATAGTATTTCATAAAAAATTAAATAATTTATACTTATTTATATGGATTATAATTCTTGTTCAAGATATGAATAAAATTGAAGATCTCTTATCAATGATAGATACCCTCTCCTCCTTTACAAAATTTATATATTTTAATGAAGATCCAGATTAGAAAAGTTCACTCTCTCTTATAATTAATCGATTATTTTTCCCCATGACATGTTGATTTATACTTTTATCTCATAAGAATTATTAAATATAAAATATAGCCAATTCAATACATCAATTGGAGACTAGGAAAATCTTACCTATCTAGGTAGAAATTTAAACAACCCTATATTTTGAGATGTTGCAACTATTAGATATACCTCAAATGGACCATGGATTATCCTATAAATCTTCACTCCATCAAGACATTATTCCCCCACAAATTGATAGGGTGGCCATTGTGGGAGAGGATCACAACCCACACCCAATAAAACCATGTCAAGAAGTGTCGACAGAATTATATTGATAGATGATGGAATAATGACGATATGAGAAGTATTAGACATGAAAACCTATGAAGAAACCATAATAAATGTTCTCTAATATTCACCATCAAAGGTAGTGTATCTAGTTAATGAATAAAATTATTTGGTTAGAATAGTTGAATATCAATAATGCATTCATTATATTTTAATAAGAATAGGATGATGTGCGTACTCTTATATATTTCTATAGTAGTACCTTCACTTATAGAGGGTCAAGATAAAGAAGTCTCTATCCAAATAATCCATCTAATATAGTTCCTATATTTTAGTATTATTTTAATTTCAATGATATATGATGGTGTTAAAAATGTGATCTATTTGATTGAAATAGTCCCATAATATATTTGATTCTATTGTAGTGATTCTATTATAGATAAGAAATTACTTGATTTATAATGTTCTTCATGGAAGCATGTATGAAAAATCATCTGGTATAGAAAACCTAATTTTTTATTTTATAACTAATACATAATTTTAAGATAACAAACATAATAACATTAAAAATACAAGATCAAAAGTTTAAGTGTCTTGGGAAAATTAGGAACATACATAACTTGAACATAATAAAACCAAAAAACCTATTTAAAGCCTTCATCTTTATCCTTAATATCTCACACTCTCTTTAGTACAAGTAATCACCTAAGGATATAAATTATAGAAATGTGTGAGCTAAAATTCCAATAAGAGAATTAATAAGGGACATGAATCAATATAAAACATGTGAGCATAATAATGGTCATCAAATTATAAGAAAGGACCATCATAAATATCATGAGGGATACATGTAATAAACGAATGAAGTACTAAAATTCATAAAAATGAAACTTTATTTAATAGTGCTCAAATACCACATATAGTTGTGAAGAAATATAGAATCATGACCACACATAACATATGTGTATAATCATAACATAATATTGTAAAAAAATATAGCATCATGTTCACGCATAATACACATTTTTCATGAGATAAATCCCATCACCCAATTAATTTTTGGGTAATATAATTCTAGTCCCACCAGTCACATCATAAGATTTATATAATAATTCATGACACATAGAACATTTATTAATCATAAAAATTTTATAACCCATGGAAACGAAAGAGTTTCATAAGGATTTAATCAATATAGATTTCATGAAAAAAAATTAGTTCCCAAATGAAAAAGTGAAAAATATATTTTCTATAAGAATCATCATTCTTGATCGAAGAATAAACGAATTGAGAAGAGTCAAGATGTGTTTTGTAAAGAATAGTTCTTTTAGAAAAATATTCATATTTTTCATATAATAAATTTGGAATTAATTCATATACTCTAAAAGAAAAGGGAAGAATAATAAAATGATATTTAAGGAACATTATAGCATTATCCATACCAAATATGTCATGAGATCGGGATAACCCAAATAAAAGGAGTTGGGTTTGAGAATACTCTTAACTTAATTCTCGCTTTATTTCAATGCTTTTCTACCTCTTGAATAATAGAAATTGATTTATTAAAAAATTGATCTATAGGTGAATTATTAAAAATTTTACCACTCTTTATAAAATATAGTTTTTTATTATTGATTTTAATTTCATTGGTTATAGGGTCATCATTTTGATATCATGTTTTACTTAATAATTTCCCATTTTGCATTAATTTTTCTATTTTATTAAATGATATTTATACATCAGTATAATTAATTCCAAAAGATTATTATGAATATAATTACATGTTTATATATTTTATATATTTTATAATATCCATCCATTATGATGGTTATATGTGCTGACATAGAAATTTCTCCTTAGGCAGTTTACTGACCTTTAACGGGACATTGTTAGGATAGCGTGAAAGAGATGTTTGCAATTTATATATATAGTTTTATGACAATTACAATAGGTTAACATCATTAATATAGTGTTAACTTACTGCCTAATTATTTCTTTTAAGGTTTTATTTTTAAAGGGGTGGAAAGGAAAGATAATATGAACAAGAAATAAAAAGAGAGAGGAGTTGATTAGAACATACTTATTCCTCAATGTATCTTCTCTTATACACCACTAAAAATCCCTTGATGTATGGAGGATTATTACTCAATAAATACCATAAGGATTATAATGGGATTTAAAGGATTTATTTTTGAAGAACCTTTGTTTTGGAAATGGTGGGAGGAGTGGTTTTCCAAGGGAAGGGAGAGGGGTATTTTTAGAATAAAATATTGAATAAAATAATATATCAAAGGTAAAAACTATAATAGTGAATATTTGACAATATAAATCCTATAAATATAATATAATGGGTTTATTACTTTAAATACCATTTATAATTCCAATTCATTAGTTTATTAAAAAAGGTAATTAGAAGGAAAGATAAATTATTATCTTAAGGAATCACTTTTGACACCCGGTTTTGGAAGGTTAGTTTTAGGTTTAGAATATGAGTTTAATTTATTTTAATGAATAATTTATGAAATTAAAAATATCATGGATGAACCTCATATTCTTGAAATTATTATTTCATTATTAATCCATGAAGGATGTAATTTGAGAATTATTAGTTTGTTAAGAAAGTGTATTTTTACAATTCACCTAAAATTTGAAGTATTTCAAAAAATTAACAAAAAATCAACCCTGATTAATTTAGATATATATATTCAAGAAATAATATTAATTTTATCAAAATAAATTTATATCATAGGTGAATTTAATTTTTAATATAAACATTATTATTTTTATGAAATCTTTAAAATACAGTTTATTAAAAATACACTTATATTTTCCTTGAGTTTTTAATCAAGATATTTATTTTTTTTCTTAATAATATTTATATTTACTTAAATTAATCCTGATAAATATTATTTATGTCATCATTTCTCATTTTGAGTGAAATTACTTTTCCAATGGTCATGTTACTATTCTCAATGGTCAAGTTTATATTCCCAACATTCACATTACTATTCCAATGGATACATTATATCCTATATATACCACTACATTTATTCACTCAATATTCAACTCAATTCATATCATGATTCTATATTTCCATTTTATATAATGTTTCTTTTGTTTACAAATATTTTTTTATTCATATAGTGTCGGCAGTGGGTGCGATGATTTTAGTAGTTTGAGGAGATCTATATTTTTCCATTTTAGATTTTAGATTTTAGATTTTTTGTCCAATTGCAATGTTTTGAATTTTAATTGATTTAATTTTTGATTAGTGTAATAATATTTATCAATTAAATAATTTTTTTTTTGTTTTTTGTATATTTCTATGTGTATAATATTATATAATATAATAAAACACAAATTTATTTAGGGAAAAAATATTACTAACAAACACTAGGGTGTTACATCATTCTCCCTTTAGAATTTTCATCCCTGAAATTTCAACTACCGTTCTCAGTTGAGAATATATGAGGTTAATTTTGTTACACTCTTTCATCTAGTTTCCAAGTTTCCAAGTTGCCAATTCATAATTATGGTTCCTCCACAACACTTTTACAACGTGAGTTTTCTTGTTTCTTAGAACTTTGTCTCTATAGTCCATAATATTAACTGAATTCTCTTTGTTTGAGAGGTCATTATCCTGTTACAACACCTCTGGATTTAGTACATGTGAGGGATTAGGTATCTACTTCCTCAACAATGATAAGTAGAACATGTCATAAATTTTTTCCATACATGGTGGAAGTGAAAGCCAATAGGCCATTGCTTCTTTGTGATCAAGGATCTCAAAGGGTCCAATGTACCTTGGGATAAGATTCCATTTATTTCCAAACCCCATGACGATATTCCTTGGTGATATTCAAAGGATAAAATTATCTCCAACATTGAAATCAAAGTTCATTTGATGGTTGTCATCACATCTACTTTCCCAACACAGAGCAGCTTTTATATGTTGTTGGATGGATTAAACATTCTTTGCCATATCCTGAAAAATATTAGGTAAAAGTAGATCTTTTCCCAAACTTCATCCCAATAAGATGGAGTTCTACATCACTTCCCATATAGAGCCTCAATAGAGACATTTTAATACTTGAGTGGAAGCTATTGTTATATGAGAACTCAACCAATGGGAGATGCTGATCTCATCATTCTTTAAATTCCATGGTGTAGGGTCTTTTCATACCCTCAAGTGTCTGAATAGTATATTCATATTTTCCATTAGTTTTGGGGGTGATATTTTATCCTAAAATTCAATTTATTACATAAATAATGTTGTATAATTGTCTAGAGTTTAGAGGAAAACCTTAGATTACGATTAGGGAAAATAAAATGTGGACCCTTACATCCTCACCACTTCCTTTACATATATCTTCAAATGTTTTAAAGTGAGAAATATTCCCTAATAGTGATAATATGGGTAGTCTTTGTGAGTCAATACACTACAAATCATATCACATTGTTTTCTTTGGATGTATTGAGGAGACCAGTGACAAAGCCCATGGTGAAATTATCCCATTTCCACATGGGTATAGGTAGTGGTTGCATCATTCTTATAGAATTTTGGTACTCTAATTTAACTTTATGACATACCAAACATCATGACATATACTCTAAAATGTATTTTTTTATGTTGTCCCACTATAAGTGATCTCAAATATCATGATACATCTTAATAATTCTTGGATGGAGATAGAAATATGATCTATGAACATTATCTAATAGCTCCATATTTATCTTAGGTGATGAAGTCACACAAAGCCTCATTCCAAAATGAATAACACCATCATCATAGATGGGGAACTTATGTAGCTTTCTTTCCTTTACTAAATTTACCTTCTTTCGTATCTCTATATTATCCCTTATGTGCCTCCTTGATCTTATCTTGGATATATGGTTGGGAAATCATTTGTTCAAGGTAGGATGTATTCCTCACCATTATGATTTCCAAATCCATACATTGAATATTTTGGAAGATAGGTTCTTTATCAATCCAAATCATGGACAAACTATAAAGTTCATTTCTTCTTAGATCATCATCTACATTGTTCACCTTTCCCTGATGGTAGTGAGTAGAGTAAATATAGTCCTTGATTTGATTTAACAATATTATTTGATGCATGTTGAGATATTTCTATGTGAAAATATACTTTAGACTCCTATGATTGGTATATATATCACACTTATCACCATAGAGATAGTGACACCAAATCTTTAGAGTGACAATTATAGATTTTAAATTCAGATAATGTGTTGGATAGTTCTTCTCATGGATCTTAAACTATCATGAGGCATAGAATATCACTTTATCATTCTGAATGAGTATACAACCAAATAATTTTCTTGAATAATCACTATATATCAAAAATAATTCTTCACTTTTTGGTAGTGTGAGTATAGGTGCAATGATTAGCCTCTTCTTGAGTCCCTTAAAACTTTCCTCAAATTCTTCCATGTAGACATACATTACTTATTTATATTTTAAATTAATTATAGGCCTTGAAAATCATGAAAAATTTCTCACAAAATGTTGGTAATACCTAACCAATCCAGGAAAACTATGTATTTCTCTGATTCTAGTGTGTCTGGACCATTCCACAATTTCCTTTTTTGAAGGTTCCATAGAAATTTCCTCACTTGTGATCATGTGCCCCAAAAATAGAACATTATTTATCTAAAAGTCACACTTACTGATCTTAGCATGCATTTTATCCTTCTTTAATGTCTCTAGAACAATCCTTGTATTCTCTTAATATTCCTCCTTTCTCTTGGAGTAAATGAGAATATCATTGATAAACGCTACCAAATTTTTTTATAGGTAGTCTCTAAAGAATATATTAATCAAATCCATGAATATTATAAGGTAATTTTAAAATATGAAGGTTATAACTATGAACTCATAGTTCCCATACCTTGAAAAGAAATTATCCTTCTGAATATATTCATTTTTCACATTTATTTGATGATATCCCAAATGAAGATCCACATTTGAGAATCACTGAGCTCCTTGTATTTTATCAAACATGTTTTCAATCCTTGAAATGGGATAAATTTTTCTTATAGTTATATTATTGAGCTTCTAGTAGTCAATACACATCTATGTAGATCTATCCTTCTCATTGAAAAAGAGAAATAGAACACCCAAATGTGATGCACTAGGGAATATGAACCCTTTTTCCAAATGATCTTATAGTTGATTCTTTATCCCTTACCGTTCGATCAAGGATATCCTTTAGGGGTAATTTCAGATAGGAGTGTCTCTGGGTATGATCTATATTGATAAATCTACCTCATGATCTGGGGTAATTATAGGTAACTCTTTGAGAAATACATCAGTTTATTCCCTAACAATGGGAGTTTCTTCCATGTCGATACCTTCCTTTGACACAACCATTTTAGAAAGGTATTTTTATTCATATGGTATCACCACCCACTCCATTGAGGGATTTTATGAAGGGTATTGATGATATTACTTTTATTTATAGAGAATAATTGGATGGTTCATGATATAAAAAGAGATTTCCTTTTCTTGATAGTTGATGTGTGCACTATATAATGATATCCAATCCATACCTAGAATATCATGGAATTAAACCACAGGAATTATTAAAAGACTTTATAGAAGAATTTTCCCACATATTCTTACAAGATAAGGGTCTGACACTAGGGATTAAATGATTTCACCACTAGGTGTTTTTATAGATATCTCCACTTCAAGGAATTGGGGCTTCAATTCAATAGTTCTAGAAATAAATTAGTACATAAAGGAATGTGTATAACCATAATAAAATATATTTTTTCTATTATTGAGTGAATAGGAAGTGTAACTTATAGGATTTCATTTTCATGCTCCACTTAATTAGTAGTGATGACATAATTTTCCCTTTATAATTTTTCTTTAGTGGTTGCTAACACTGATTACCATCATGGACCTGTGGTTTAGTGCATTGAATTGCAATGTAACCTTTCTACCTATAGTTGAATCATCGAACCATGGGTGGTGCATTTGGATATTCCTTCCATTACTCCATAATATTTCTTTGATTCTTCAGCTTTCTTCAACATTCATGAGCTTGGTGGCTTTCTCTCCCACACTTGAAACATTTCCCCATACTTTTGAGTAAATTCCTATGATGCTTATTTCCACTTTTTTGACATGTGTTTAGTTTGATCCTCTTTACTTATTTTTCATTTTATGCAGTAGATTGAAACTAAATTCATATCTTCTTATCTCAATAACCTTGGAACCATTCTCTTAACTCCATCTCTATTTTGAGAGCACATTGGGTGACTTATTCATAACCCCCAAAGTCTCAGATAGATATATATTTTCAAAGGAGTGGTTTTAAACCAATAAAGAATCTACCTCTTTTTCTATCATTGTTGATAAAAAAACTCGAGATGTATCTTGAAAGACTTATGACGTTTTCCTCATAAGAATTGATAAATTCTCCTTTATTTTTCTTTAGCTCTATGAAATTTCTCCCTATCATTTTTTAAAGAGTTTTTGGAAAGTAATTAGTAATAAATATTTTCTTAATGTCTTCCCATTCCATATTTTTCATTTCATCATTTGTATTGGTTTTCTTTATAAAATCTCACCATTTATTAGCTCTTCCATCTAAATGATAGACGACCAGAGTCACCTTATCCTTCTTAGAATAATGCATCAAAGAAAATTTCTTCTCTATTGAGTTAACCCACTATTCCATGAAAAGTGGATCATATGTTTCACTTAATTTTTGTGGTTATTTTCACAAAAGGACTCAATGGATAATTGATCCTTATTGGGTTATGGATGATGTTCCACATGGTTCATGTTATTATTCAAAGCTGGTGACAATTGGGTAAGAATTTCCATGATGTTTTGAACTCCACCTGCCATGGAATTGAGAATGACGTTCGAACACTAATTGCACTATCCCTCATATGGGTTGTGGGAATGGTTTCTATTGGTTCCCACAATTTTATAAAATAATTTTTTTAAGAAATCATAAGTCAAAAAATAATGAATAAATAATTTATTCTTTTAAGTAATTTACTTTAAACCCATATCTTATGGGATCCATATGTTTATCCATTTCCAAAAACAATCTTATAATATTTCTCTCTTATACATAATATTATAATTATATATTTTACTCTAATTTTCTAATCCTAATTAAAAAATTAATGAAAAAATTATTTAATACCAACTATATCTACCCTACATTTTTATAAATATTACATCATTTTAAGATAAACAAAATAATAGTGTTAAAAATATAGGATCAAAAGGTTTAGTGTCTTGGGAAAATTAAGCCCATACATAACTTGAACATAATAAAGAATAAAAATTTCTTTAAAGCCTTCACCTTCATCCTTTAAATATCACACTCTCTTTAGTATACGTAATCACCTAAGGATACACATTAAAGAATGGGGTGAGGTAAAAGTTCAGTTAGATGATGAATAAGGGACGCGAATCAATATAACATGGTTTAGAATAATAATAATCACCAAATCATAATAATTGGATCATAATAAAAATTATGATGGATACATGTGATAAATGAATGTAATTTTTCAATTAATAAAAATGAAACATCATTCCAAAGTGGTCAAATACCCTACATAGTTGCGAAGAAATCTAACATCATGTCATGCATAACATATGTGCATAATCATAACATCATATTATGAACAATTCCAGTACAATTTTCAAAAATAATAAACATTATATCATGAGATAAATTCCATTAACTAATTCCTTGGAGGGATATATAATTCTAGGCACACCCATCACTTCATAACAATTATATAATCATGCATTCCACATAGAACATATAACAATCGTAATAATAAAATAACCCACAGAAAGGAATGAGTTTCATGAATATTTCATAAATAATTATTTCATTAATGAACTTGGGGTTCAGAAATAAAAAATGGAAAAACATATTTGCTATACGAATTATCATTCTTCAGCGAATAAGAAACAATTTGAGAGGATTCAATATGTTTTTTAAAAAAAATAGTTCTTTCAGAAAAATATTCAAAATTGTCATAAAATTAAGTTGAAAAAATGTATATCCTCAAAAATAAAATGGAGATATAGTGAAATGATATTTAAGGAAAATTATAGGAGTATTCATACAAAAGATTTTTTGAAAGTGAGATAACCCAATGAAAATGAGTTAGGTTCGAGAATCCATTTACCTTAATTCCTGCTTTATTTTTTCGCTTTTATGCCTCATGAATAATAAAATATATTTAATAAAAAATGATCCAAAAGTGAATTATTATAATGTTCACCACAATTTATAAATTATAGTCATTTGATTATATATATTAATTTTATTGGTTATAGGGTAGTCATTTTGATATCATGTTTTATGTAAAAATTTCCCATTTTTTCATTGATTTTTCTATTTTATTTAATGTAATTTATATATTAGTATATTTAATTATAGAATCTTATAATTCATATTTTTAAATTTTTATATATTATATATATTTTATAATATTCATCCATTATTATGGTTATATGTGTTGACATAAAAATGTCTCTAAAGGTGGTTAACTGACCTTTAATGAGACATTCTCGGGAGAGCGGGAAAGAGAAGTTTGAAATTTATATATATAGTAGTATGATACTTACAGTTGATTAAAATCATTAATATAATGTTAAATTACCAATTAATAAATTATTTTATGGTTTTGATGTGAAAGGGTTGGTAGAAAATAAAATATATGAGGAAGAAGAAATAAAAATATGTAGGAGTTGATCATAAATTACTTAATCCTTGATATATCTTCTCTTGTAAAACACTAAAAGTACCTTGATGTTTGGAGTTTTATTATGCTTTAAAAACCATAAGGATCCTAAGGGGATTTATAGGAAGGATTTTTGCAGAACCTTTGTAGAGACCCGTATCTTGATGTACATTGACATTACATTACTTTTGCGGAATACTTAGTACATTACAAAAACACACACACAAGGACCGTAATAGTTTAGTGTCTTTGGAAACTCGGACTATAATCTTCTAATCGTGGTGAAAGATCTTCAAAAATCTCCCACAAAGATCTTCCTTTTTTTTACCTAAAACCTTTCTTTATATCCTGGGGAAAAGAAAACATAAAAGGGTGAGCTCAAATGCTCAGTAAGGGTAAACAAAATAAATATCAATCACATCATATTCATAAGAACATAACATTTTGGAAATCATAACCTGCAAAAGAGAGCATAATTTCATAATCATGGGATAAATCATGGCAGTGAAAAAGTAATCCCAGTAATCATAACTTAAAACATGAAACTTTGTGTCATACACACATAATCATAGAGAATCATTTCTTGTTAGTCAAGACTAATTGCCAAGACTATCTTAGTGGACAAAGTCCCTTTCTGAATCGAGTAACCCTCATTTCAGTCCTGTTTCACTGAACCGGTATAACCTACCATTCCAGCCATTTCTATCTCATGAGATATAAAATCTTTACCCAATGCATTGGAGGGAGATATAGGTCCCACCCATCTTATAATGAATCCTTTCTTATGTGTGCCACATAATCATAAAACATACATCATCGCATAACACATGTAACAAAAATGGGATTCTTGAAACATCATGACATCATAAATCAATTCATATAAGATAAAGGAATTCATAAAAATAATTCCATCACAACATGAACAAATCAATGTAAAAATATGGATAGAAACAGAACCCTTTATTATCTTAGATGGAAAATAATTTTGATAAAACACTTGAATTGAATTCTTGAGGAAAATATCCTTTCTTCTTCAAAATCAATTTCTTTTCACAAAACATCATGCAATTTTAAAAGAAAGAGATTTTATTGAAAATATTCATGAAATCTTTTAGAGGAAGCTTCATGAAAGTAAGGCTTTATAAAACAGTAGAAATCCGTTCGTGCCGTATAAGTTAAAAAAAAACATTCTTCGTACTTTTGTCGGAAAAGTCAAAAAGTACCTCGTACAAAAAACGACAAAAGATTCCTTTCATACGTATTACTAAAAACTAAACGAAGGGTAAAAATGGATTTAAACAATTTTAGGTGGATGGAAATAATATTACATATTGAGTAAACATGGATGTGGACGATAAAATACACCCCAGTAAATACTTACGAATAAACAATCTCGGATAAAAATGAGATTGTGATATTTCCCTTACCTTAGGTCCGATTTGCTTTGTACGTGTCCGAAGCTCCTGTATAATGGTTTAAATAATGTAATTGACTTATTAAAGAATCATATTCATTGTTATGATATCATATATGGTTCACTTATGACATTATATTACCCGTTCTTTTGTAAATTCCATGTTAAAGAAGCGTTTTGGGTAAAATCGTTTCTTTTATCGTAGGTGTTTTGACTTGTTGTTATTGACATTATTATTACTTATATCATGATTTACTTACTTTCAGAATATAAAATATGATTTATATATCATATATATTCAGTATATATATATATATATAATAGATAGATAAATGAAATGAAAAACACCGTTCATGGAGACGGTAGTCCGTACGTACGCATGAACGCTGTTTTCCTTTCCCTATTGTCTTGAATGGAAGTAAGTAGATGACATACATATATACATAAATCCAGTAGCTTTATAATGTCATATATTTCATTATTATTTCTTATATATACTTTATAATCATTCTTAAATGGTTAACATGGATAATGAATCTCATCGCGTCGTGGAGACGGTAGTCCGTACGTACGCACGAGCGATGATATCATTTCCATAAATATTGAACTGAATTGGAGTGGATTATACAATATATCAGAATCAAAATTATGTTTTAATAACTATTTATAGTTATTCTTTACACCATTATACCCATCCATGTAAGGTGGTGGTGGAAAATAGATTACACCACGGCGTGGAGACAGTATTCCGTACGTACGCACGCGCGGTGATTTCTTTTTCCGTAGGATAGATAGATGGTGAAATAGGGTTGTTTCATACTTATAATAACATATCAGTATATGAGTGATACTGATGTTATTACTTCATAATGAAACAACCTAAGAAGAAGAAGTGGAAGAAGAAATAAAGATGAAAGAATTGGTAACGGTAATTACCTCTTCTTTGAAGCGCCTTTTGGAGACCTCCTCTTAGGGAACTAAAATTGGTCTTTGAGGAAGACCAGAACCTCTAGGATGTTGCTAGGGAAGTGGAGAAGAGATTTTGGCAGGGGTTTGCCGAGCTTGAGTGCTCAAATTGGTGTGAGGAGGAGGGGGAGGAGGTGCCCTTTTATAAGGGAGGAGAGGGGCACCTTAGGAATATCTCAAAATATTATTTTATATTAAAGTAAAAATCGGTTTATAATGGTTCCAAAGGGTCTTATTTCGAAGCTAAAGTGGGGATGGGTCGAAATCCTATCAACCAATAGGATTTAGACAAGTTTAGGTTCTTATTTTAACCTTATCAATTAGATTTAACTCTAAGTTAAATAATTTAACTTTTACCGTGTCTTTTTGTTTTCTTTCACTATATGGTTAATAAACTTACTATAACATGCCAAACGAACCCCAAATTGTTTATTATTAATATAAATATCCTTATCTAAGTCATTTGGCCGAACCTTAGATTTTTAGGAATAAAATAACAATTAATAATATAATATTTGATTTAAAAACTATTTTGTGTCAATTTTGACACTATTTGATATATGATTTTTGTGAAAGTCATAACAGAATTATATGTTAGAACCAAGTTGTTTACATCAACACCAATATATCATAGTAACCTAGAAAATTAGTGGAATTCATAAAAAGTCTCAAATTACATTCATTTGAGTATTTATAACATCAATTATGTTAATATTTCCTTAAAAGGGTAATTACTGCATCATCGTTGTGTCATAAATAAATTAATTTATTTAAAGTCTAAAAATTATAAATAAAATATCATTATGTAGGAAATATTTTTATCTTTCTAATTAATATTTATAGTCGAATTTATCTTATGTATAACCCCATATTAAAAATGTTTTAGTGAATAAACTTTGATTTTAACTCTTTTAACTCTTCTTTGAATTAAATAATAATAAATGTCCTAATCTAATCCAAGTGGGCCTAAATGATAATATTTTACACTTAAGGTTGTTTTTGGTCGAGATACACTTTTCCAATATAATTAGTACATGTGTTAGGGTAATATTAATATCATTCTTACCCTTAATTACCCTATTTACTTTTAACCGTGGTAAATAAAAGTAAAAAGTTACTATTCACCAAAAATTATTTTCATCTCATTGAACCACATTTTACTTACTGACATCAACCGTGTCTCTCAGATTTTTGAAATTCCATTCATAGAAGCAGTAAAATTAAGTTTTATGAAAAATTCAGTTTTTTAACTACCACTTAGTAGTTTCACTATTCATCAAAAAATGAAGGTTTTCAGAAAAATGCCAAAATTTCATCCTAAGCTATATTTCATATTCCGAATTCAAAAATGAAGTCTATTTTACCAAATTCATAACATAGAAGTTGCATTAATTAATTTTATAATTAAATCCCGCTGTTAAAACAAATAGCGTGTTTTTAAGAAACAATATCTATCAAAAGATTGACACTTGTTTATGTCTGGTTTAAATGTGCAATTACATCCAATGACCAACATTGTATTAAATTGTAAAAATATATTCTAAATATACTTTAAAACTACTCCAATTAATAATTTATCACTATTAATTATTTCGATTAAAAAAGTTGTTTTTTAATTATAATTTAGTAATTTTCACTATTCATCAGAATATGAAAGTTATCCGAAATGTACCAAAATTTCACCTTAGGCTAAATTCGATACTCCGAATCCAAAAATGAAGTTCATTTTGAAAAATAAGATTTACAGAATTTTAAAAAGTGGTTATTACTATTCATAACGGCTAGTTTTAATAACATTTTAATAGCATATCGCTGTTTAGTGAAACTCGTTATTGCGTACTACACACGCTATCGAGGAAGGTCGCGATTGCGTGTAATGCAAGGAAAGTCAAGGATGCGTGTTGTCCAAGATCCTTTTGGTGTAGCGTACAACACAAGACATTAATAAAATTAAAAATAATATTTTTTTATAAAATCTTGGGCTGTTACATTCTACCCCCCTTAAAATGAATTTCGCCCTCGAAATTCGTCGGGGTTATAAATGGTTTACTATTTGAAAGTTTCTTTAATAGAAACCCACATCGTAAAAAGGAATATCAAAACCAATCTTTAAAAACAAAAGTATGAAACGTAACGGTTACCCAAATAAACTAATCATTGGGTTTCCACATAGGTGAAAATATGGATATGGAAGAGAAATCTAACCATCATGTTCTGATGGAGAGTGGTAGAGAACATGGCTATGGAAAAGCCAATAATCACAAATCCATAAATTTGTGACGATCTAAGGTACCATCCGATTCATCAGGTATAAGATCACTAGGACAACATTTTTGGTTTTCAAGATCATTTCCCTAAAGTTGAAAATTTGAATTGGAATAAATACTTTCTTTATTTTGGTACAATCTCACTATTGTTTGTGCCTAGAACAATTTCCACTTCATCTCTTAAATAAATGAAGTTGAATTTGTTATTCGTGAAGTGTTAGCAGATCATGTGATAGAATGACGGGTCATTCCATCTATCTCAAACAAAAGGTTAGCAAAAATTATATACATAAGTCGATCTATAGTGACATTAATCATATATAGTTCCTAAAATGGACTTATACTTCATATATCATACTGCTTAATATAATAAAACTAGTTTCTACTAAACAGGGACTTCCTGTAGGCCAGTGGTAGGCGATAAAGGCCAGTCGCACTTCGGTTGTGAGTTCGATTCCCACAGCCTTGTACGAAGTGATGGGCTGTCGTCCGTCCTGCAGGTTGTCCTTTTTCTAAAACTATATTACTATAACATCCCATAAATAATATCGAAAAAAACTTCTATCCTTAAACAATACTAACTTATGTCCAACATAATCCATTCCAATCTTTAGTCCTATCCATAATACTGCAGTCCAATCTCATAACATAGTGAAAACGATTACCAGAGATTTAATACCATCGTTGATCCCCATATATCATAAGATATATCTTGTTGGACACATTCCAAACATTCAAAGGCCTTAATCTTGTACTCTCTTGAATACCCATTGAACCTTAGTGAAAAATTGAATGCAGTTAAAAGTTAACACTTTCCACATACCAAAATCCTCAAAATTCTATATACTCAAACCATGATATCACTTAGTCCTTATATCAATCATGAGCTCATGAATACTGTTAAACATTTCATTTTCTCGTTTTCCCTTCATTATGCGCATAATATCTCAATCACTTTGAATACCACATTAGACCAATACATAAATATTCCAATATTCCATGATACAACATTATTTTGGAATCCCATTACATAAAAACTTAATCATTCCACCACATCGTTGTCATATTCAACATTGCCAATAGTGATCGCATGTGACTTTTCTTTGTCCTTTGCCTTAAGAGGTTGCTCATGTCGATCATCACTAACCCTTGGATTAGGGCATTTATTGGCATAATGTCCCATCTCCTTGCACTTGAAGCATTGAAGTGTTGGTTGTGCGTTCTCTGCAGTGTTTGCTTTATTCACTTCATTAGAATCTCTTTTTCCATTACTTCGACACTCAGCTGCTCGATGACCTTCTTTTCCACACTTAAAACATTTTCTAGTCCCTTTAAGACAATATCCACCATGCTTCTTTCCACACTTTGTGCATAAGGAAACATTCATCTTCTTTTCACCATTATTCTGAGATTTCTCCTTGAACTCCATCTTTCGTTTCTTGTCAAAACCATGAGATGGATATGTAACACCAACTTCCATTTCTACCTTGATAGCACAACGCACAATTTCTTCATAGCTACTGAAGTCTCTTATAGCTAATGCCCTTCGAAGACTTGGTTTTAAGCCACTGAAAAATCGATCAACTTTACTTTCAGGTTGGATGATAATGCCAGATGCATACCTTGCAAGTCTTGTAAAATTCGCTTCGTATATACCAACAGATTCATCATCCTTTTGCTTTAGTTCAAGAAACTCCTTCTCCATCTTCGTTCGAAGAATACGAGGGAAGTACTTACTGAAAAACAAGTTCTTGAACTCATCCCATTCCATGGAATCAATTTCATCTCTTTGCCTCGTATTCTTGATAAGATTCCACCATTGATCAGCTTCACCTTCCAAACGATATACTGCTAAGATGAATTTATCATGTTCAGAACATTGAAGAACTGAAAATATCTTTTCAGTAGTACTAATCCATTGTTCAGCAACTAATGGATCAGTAGACCCACTGAAAGAAGGCGGACGCTGCCTCATGAAGGATTCAACAGAATGTTGCTCCTTCCTTTGCTCGTTTGGAAGTCCTGCATGATTCATAGCTTGAGAAAGTTGTGTGATCATGGCTACAAGATTTTGCATTCCAGCTCCCATATCGTTTGGTTGCTCAGGGGGACAATCATTGCATTGTCCATTGCATTGATCAACACGGTTCCTTCGGGTTCCAGCCATCGTCTAAAACCCCAAAAGAATAGTGTGAGAGGCAAAAATCATGCTAGGGAAAACAACATAATAAAGGGGTAGTACCCTCAATATCTAACATCTTAGGTTAAATTCTAAGATCGTTAGAGCAATTCTAGGACTATAACCTATACGTATACTTAACCTTAGAGACATCCCTAGACATACCTTAGAAATATCTCTAGGGATCTCACTAACGTTTTCGCATCCTAGTTTCCAAAGGTTGACTAAACCTTTCCTCTGATACCAACTATAACGGTCTGGAATTGCTTCCAGTGGACTATAATTGATACCTATCAGGGCACTCCATGGGCGGCTACACCCCCTGGGCGGGACACACCACCATCCCCAGTGGCAGCCATTTCCTCATGAAGCCCTTGGGCGGAGAGCCATGCTTCGTCCAACGCTCACATGTGAGAGTTCCCAAGGATCAGATACATTCCTACCTCCTTTGCCTCTGATACCAACTGTAGAGACCCGTATCTTTATGTACATTGACATTACATTACTTTTGCGGAATACTTATTACATTACAAAAACACACACACAAGGACCGTAATAGTTTAGTGTCTTTGGAAACTCGGACTATAATCTTCTAATCGTGGTGAAAGATCTTCAAAATATCCAACAAAGACCTTCCTTTTTTTTACCTAAAACCTTTCTTTATATCCTGGGGAAAAGAAAACATAAAAGGGTGAGCTCAAATGCTCAGTAAGGGTAAACAAAATAAATATCAATCACATCATATTCATAAGAACATAACATTTTGGAAATCATAACCTGCAAAAGAGAGCATAATTTCATAATCATGGGATAAATCATGGCAGTGAAAAAGTAATCCCAATAATCATAACTTAAAACATGAAACTTTGTGGCATACACACATAATCATAGAGAATCATTTCTTGTTAGTCAAGACTAATTTCCAAGACTATCTTAGTGGACAAAGTCCCTTTCTGAATCGAGTAACCCTCATTTCAGTCCTGTTTCACTGAACCGGTATAACCTACCATTCCAGCCATGTCTATCTCATGAGATATAAAATCTTTACCCAATGAATTGGAGGGAGATATAGTTCCCACCCATCTTATAATGAATCCTTTCTTATGTGTGCCACATAATCATAAAACATACATCATCGCATAACACATGTAACAAAAATGGGATTCTTGAAACATCATGACATCATAAATCAATTCATATAAGATAAAGGAATTCATAAAAATAATTCCATCACAACATGAACAAATCAATGTAAAAATATGGATAGAAACAGAACCCTTTATTATCTTAGATGGAAAATAATTTTGATAAAACACTTGAATTGAATTCTTGAGGAAAATATCCTTTCTTCTTCAAAATCAATTTCTTTTCACAAAACATCATGCAATTTTAAAAGAAAGAGATTTTATTGAAAATAGTCATGAAATCTTTTAGAGGAAGCTTCATGAAAGTAAGGCTTTATAAAACAGTAGAAATCTGTTCGTGCCGTATAAGTTAAAAAAAAACATTCTTCATACTTTTGTCGGAAAAGTCAAAAAGTACCTCGTACGAAAAACGACAAAAGATTCCTTTCATACGTATTACTAAAAACTCACCGAAGGGTAAAAATGGATTTAAACAATTTTAGGTGGATGGAAATAATATTACATATTGAGTAAACATGGATGTGGATGATAAAATACACCCCAGTAAATACTTACGAATAAACAATCTCGGATAAAAATGAGATTGTGATATTTCCCTTACCTTAGGTCCGATTTGCTTTGTACGTGTCCGAAGCTCCTGTATAATGGTTTAAATAATGTCATTGACTTATTAAATAATCATATTCATTGTTATGATATCATATATGGTTCACTTATGACATTATATTACCCGTTCTTTTGTAAATTCCATGTTAAAGAAGCGTTTTGGGTAAAATCGTTTCTTTTATCGTAGGTGTTTTGACTTGTTGTTATTGACATTATTATTACTTATATCATGATTTACTTACTTTCAGAATATAAAATATGATTTATATATCATATATATTCAGTATATATATATATATATATAATAGATAGATAAATGAAATGAAAAACACCGTTCATGGAGACGGTAGTCCGTACGTACGCATGAACGCTGTTTTCCTTTCCCTATTGTCTTGAATGGAAGTAAGTAGATGACATACATATATACATAAATCCAGCAGCTTTATAATGTCATATATTTCATTATTATTTCTTATATATACTTTATAATCATTCTTAAATGGTTAACATGGAGAATGGATCTCATCGCGTCGTGGAGACGGTAGTCCGTACGTACGCACGAGCGATGATATCATTTCCATAAATATTGAACTGAATTGGAGTGGATTATACAATATATCAGAATCAATATGATGTTTTAATAACTATTTATAGTTATTATTTACACCATTATACCCATCCATGTAAGGTGGTGGTGGAAAATAGATTACACCACGGCGTGGAGACGGTATTCCGTACGTACGCACGCGCGGTGATTTCTTTTTCCGTAGTATAGATAGATGGTGAAATAGGGTTGTTTCATACTTATAATAACATATCAGTATATGAGTGATACTGATGTTATTACTTCATAATGAAACAACCTAAGAAGAAGAAGTGGAAGAAGAAATAAAGACGAAAGAATTGGTAACGATAATTACCTCTTCTTTGAAGCGCCTTTTGGAGACCTCCTCTTAGGGAACTAAAATTGGTCTTTGAGGAAGACCAGAACCTCGAGGATGTTTCTAGGGAAGTGGAGAAGAGATTTTGGCAGGGTTTGGCCGAGCTTGAGTGCTCAAATTGGTGTGAGGAGTAGGGGGAGGAGGTGCCCTTTTATAAGGGAGGAGAGGGGCACCTTAGGAATATCTCAAAATATTATTTTATATTAAAGTAAAAATCGGTTTATAATGGTTCCAAAGGGTCTTATTTAGAATCTAAAGTGGGGATGGGTCGAAATCCTATCAACCAATAGGATTTATACAAGTTTAGGTTCTTATTTTAACCTTATCAATTAGATTTAACTCTAAGTTAAATAATTTAACTTTTACCGTGTCTTTTTGTTTTCTTTCACTATATGGTTAATACACTTACTATAACATGACAAACGAACCCCAAATTGTTTATTATTAATATAAATATCCTTATCTAAGTCATTTTGCCGAACCTTAGATTTTTAGGAATAAAATAACAATTAATAATATAATATTTGATTTAAAAACTATTTTGTGTCAATTTTGACACTATTTGATATATGATTTTTGTGAAAGTCATAAAATAATTATATGTTAGAAACAAGTTGATTACATCAACACTAATATATCATAGTAACCTAGAAAATTAGTGGAATTCATAAAAAGTCTCAAATTACATTCATTTGAGTATTTATAACATCAATTATGTTAATATTTCCTTAAAAGGGTAATTACTGCATCATTGTTGTGTCATAAATAAATTAATTTATTTAAAGTCTAAAAATTATAAATAAAATATCATTATGTAGGAAAGCTTTTTAGCTTTCTAATGAATAGTTATAGTCGAATTTATCTTATGTATAACCCCATATTAAAAATGTTTTAGTGAATAAACTTTGATTTTAACTCTTTTAACTCTTCTTTGAATTAAATAATAATAAATGTCCTAATCTAATCCAAGTGGGCCTAAATGATAATATTTTACACTTAAGGTTGTTTTTGGTTGAGATACACTTTTCCAATAGAATTAGGACATGTGTTAGGGTAATATTAATATCATTCTTACCCTTAATTACCCTATTTACTTTTAACCGTGGTAAATAAAAGTAAAAAGTTACTATTCACAAAAAATTATTTTCATCTCATTGAACCACATTTTACTTACTGACATCAACCGTGTCTCTCGGATTTTTGAAATTCCATTCATAGAAGCGGTAAAATTAAGTTTTATGAAAAATTCAGTTTTTTAACTACCACTTAGTAGTTTCACTATTCATCAAAAAATGAAGGTTTTCAGAAAAATGCCAAAATTTCATCCTAAGCTATATTTCATATTCCGAATTCAAAAATGAAGTCTATTTTACCAAATTCATAACATAGAAGTTGCATTAATTAATTTTATAATTAAATCCCGCTGTTAAAACAAATAGCGTGTTTTTAAGAAACAATATCTATCAAAAGATTGACACTTGTTTATGTCTGGTTTAAATGTGCAATTACATCCAATGACCAACATTGTATTAAATTGTAAAAATATATTCTAAATATACTTTAAAACTACTCCAATTAATAATTTATCACTATTAATTATTTCGATTAAAAAAGTTGTTTTTTAATTATAATTTAGTAATTTTCACTATTCATCAGAATATGAAAGTTATCCGAAATGTACCAAAATTTCACCTTAGGCTAAATTCGATACTCCGAATCCAAAAATGAAGTTCATTTTGAAAAATAAGATTTACAGAATTTTAAAAAGTGGTTATTACTATTCATAACGACTTGTTTTAATAACATTTTAATAGCATATCGCTGTTTAGTGAAACTCGTTATTGCGTACTACACACGCTATCGAGGAAGGTCGCGATTGCGTGTAATGCAAGGCAAGTCAAGGATGCGTGTTGTCCAAGCTCCTTTTGGTGTAGCGTACAAAACAAGACATTAATAAAATTAAAAAGAATATTTTTTTATAAAATCTTGGGCTGTTACAACCTTGGATTTGGAAAGTGTGAGAGGAGTGGGTTTTCAAGATAAGGGGAGGGGTTGTTTATACTTGAGGAGAGCGATGTTTTTAGAATAAAATATTTAATAAAATAATATATCAAAGGTAAAATTTATAATAGTGTATTTTTGAAAATATAAATAATATATAAATATAATATAGTGGTTTTAAGACTTTAAAAACCCTTTCCAATTCAAATTCATTATTTTATTTAAAAGGGAAATTTAAAAGAAATAAAAAATGTTACTTTAAGGATTGACTTTTGAATATTGGTTATAGAAAGTTCTTTTTTAGGTTTAAAATTCAAGTTTATTTTATTTTAATGAATCATTATTGAAATTAAATATATCATTGACTAACCTCAAGTTATATAAAGTATTATTTCATTATTACATCATGAATGATGTAATTTGAGATATACCAGTTATGTGAAAAACTGTATTTCTAATATTCACTATAAATTTGAAGTATTTCATAAAATTACCAAATAATAACCCTTTGATAATTTTTACAAGATTATTTGAAAAATGATACTAATTTTATCAAAAAAAATTCAAACAAAGTTATTTTGAATTTTTAATATAAAAAATATTATATTTATAAAATACATTAAAATACAGTTTATTAAAAATGTACATATATTTTATTTGTATTTTTAAATATGATTTTTTTTCATTATAATATTTATATTTACTTAAATTAGTCATGATAAATATTGTTTACATCAAAATTTATTATTTTAAGGTAAAATTACTATTCCAATAGTCAAGTTACTATTACAAATAGTCAATTTACTATTTTTAATGGTCACATTACTATTATGACGATCACATTACCTCATATATATACCACACTATTATTTCACCCAATATTCAACTCAATTCCTATGAAGGTTCTATATTTCCATTTTCGGTAATTTTTCTTGGTTTACTAATATTTTGTTTCATTTTTATAGTGATGGTAGTCGGTGAAATGACTCTAGTATATTGGGGAGATTCATATTTTCTCATTTTATCTTTTATATTTTATATTTTATGTCTAGTTATAATATTTGGAATTTTAATTGGTTTAATTGAGGATTAATGTAATTGTATTTATTAATGAAATAATTTGTTTGGTTTTCTCTATATTTAAATGTGTATAATATTATATAATATAATATAACACACATATATTCAAGAAATAAATATTACTAATAAACATTGGGTCTTTAAATCTAGATGTTGGTATAAAAAACCATCATGGTGCATTTATAAAAGAAATTTTATAGGAACCTCCATATTTTCATTATCATAGAATAGAATGGGTTCACTTATCATTAACTCCATTATATTTTGAAAGACATTATTTGTGATTGGGAATATAATTATATGTCCCAACTATGCCGTTGTTGGGTGGAATTGATGACAAATTATATAGATCATTGAGCTCTGGTGCTATAATAAAGGTCTAGTTCTATTGATACAACATATGAGAAATAATTATTGGTTAATAGGGAAAATTATAGTAAATAGACATTGTCATGAACTAAATGTTGAAAAAGGATGGATTTTAGGGAATCAGAGGATACTTAAAGATTCTAAGAGTGAGGAAATGGATTTCGACACTAGATAAAATATATTTCACCATACCAAGGAATTTGAATTTATTAAGATTTATAAATATTAAAGTATAATTGATTAATCTAGATGATCCATTTATGATATTCGGTCCTCATTGGAGAATAGTCTATAGTGTTTCACTAGCTATATCTTCATCCTCATCCTTCTCTAATTCTTAAGGGAGACTTCAATTCAAGGATGTTCCCCTTATTTATATTGTATGAATTACAAAAAATTATTTCCAATAAATTTAATTCAATTTTATAACTTCAATATCAAATTCACTATCAATCCCTTATTATATGTGAAACTACCAAAAAGTAATATTGTAATAACCAAACCCACATAAAAATAAAATAAGAATAGATCTGATAAAACATAACTCCCAAACACTTGAGTTAGTCATTTATATTAAATAATCTAATGTCTTTTAAACAGATCCCCTAAGATAGATATAGGGTGATGAATATATTGTACCATACACCATCATCATAATTCATGGTTAGTTCATGAGACAATACACTGCATGATTTGTTTTGCACATGAGAATTCACAAATAAATAGATATAGGTTGGACGAATATAGATCCACAAGAAATATCACTATAATATCGTATTATAAAATTTGGATTTAAAATATAGCTCCCTCCAGTACCTATACTCTCATAGAGATATAGGTCAGCTGAATATAGTTGTACACATACAATCTTTATATGTTAATATTTCTCTATTTACACATGATAGAGGTGTATGAATTAGCATAGTAAAAATTATTCAAGTGAATTTTAGAATAAGTTTTTTTATGTTAAAATATTCTCAAGTAAATTTAAATTATACTTTTTGTGTATTTCATAGAAAAAAACTAAACATATATATGAGAAAAAAGGGTTTCTTTAATTTTTTCCTGGGTTGATGACCTTAGCGAGCATGAATCAAATTTTTCTAGGGTTTTATGATATAAACCAAAATAATTATGTCTTTTTATTTTATTTTATATCCAATTTTATCCTAAGCCACATATAAGAGGATTAGTGGGCTTAAACTCATATTATTATAATACCAAACTTTGTGAATTCTCAACCTCACATGGTTTATACATTTTCCTATTCAAAAAACATGAAATTTACTAACATTATATAGGTTTCATACTTAGTGAATGGGAAATTACTTTTTCCTAGGATTACCATTATTGGTTTCTTAGCTAATGATCATTATGTTTCTTTCTTTGGGAAGTTTACAGTATTTTAATATAGACCATGAAGCTAGTGTTTAAGGTCAGGTAGCGTCAATTTAAAGATAGGGCCATCTAAATGAAAATATAGAAAATATAATATATAAATATATAAGAGCCTAATTCCACTAATATGGATAGACCAAAGGAAATGTGTATTAATTTTAAGGTCACAGTTCTTGGACCACATGTAATGTTTTTTAGGGTTACATTATGAGGATAGAACATTAAATATAAGTTTTCTATTGGAAGTCTCTCTACTCAAGCCACCATTGGATATTATGTGGAGTATCTCAAATCAAGTAAATTTTCATAAAATATGCATAATCAGATATTCAAGGGAATAAAAATTGGGTGAAACAACCTTTATTTAAGTTTGGTGACAATGAACAAATTCATACTATTGAGGATACATCAATCAAATTTAAGAGTTTAATCATGTTATATTGAAATCATAACATGAGTCATTTGAATTTGGGAATCATGGGATAAACTTAAAATGTTGAGGATGATCAATGAATGGTATTTAAATTATGTGCTCAACTATAGGGTTTTTAAAGTAAGATGGGGTTATAGGACCATCTCCATGGGATGGAATATAATTCTTATTGAGAAGGTGATATGATTTCTTGGATATCATTACCATGTAGAGGTGTACCTTTGGAGTGGAATTAACATGATATAAATACCCATGAAAGGTTTAATATGATTCAAATGCCTATGTTATGAACTCAGTTTTATAGGAAAAATGATATTAAAAAGTAATTCAAGAAACCTAAATGTTATTACACAATGTATTGAACATGTTATTAGGGTGAAGGAATATAACATGAAATTTCATGATTAGGTGATCATCTGAATAAAGATTCATGGTCATTGTGGAAAATTGGACTTGATTGGAATGAGAATGTACACATAGCATACTTTAAGCTCTCTTTCATGGTAAAATAATACATAAACTTACATTTTTATAGATTATTCGGTCTAGTGAGAATATCCTATCTTTTTCATGGGATATATGGTGGACCCCAAAATCTTTTTATATTTTCCATTTTGTGCTATAAAGTTTCCCAAAACCATGAATGATAATATCCTAACAAGTTAATAAATTTCTAGGGTAATATGGTGGACCCTATAAGATTTCTAAAAATTCAATTTTTTCACACTGACAGTTTCTTAAACCATGAAATATAATGGAATATTGATTGGTGATATGAATTATGTTGAGGATTTCCTTTACAGGTTTTAACCTGATAAGATTTGTGTCCTATTTTATTTATTTTTATTTATCTAATATTATTTTGGAAAGGTGTGGTTCTTTAAAGTGAGAAGAGTATTAACTATTTATTGTGATAGAAATTAATAGATTCAAGCCTAGTTTTTATAGTATCTAATGTCATTTTATTTTTAGGGTTTTTCAATTTGGATAAATTTAATAGCTATTTAAGGTCGAATAACTTTTAAAAAAGATAAGGTAGTCTATAGAATGATAAGGGATAGGTAAAAATAATGTGAATAAGTTATTAATTTCAATAAATACCATATCGAGGAGTTGTGAATGATTCTTATGGTAACAATACTTATACTGAAGGATGATGTAGTCAACCTAACATAATGGTCATGGTAAAACTGATGTTAACGAGTGCCCATTTCGACTAAAAACCACCATAGGGATGGTGCATGCAGTTTAAGTTTGTAGTTCTAAAAAAATAGGATATTAGAGCTTAATTTTATATATCATTTACTAATTATGTATAGTGTTGTATGATAACCCAAATAGGGCTCTAGAGTTATGAGTGATCCAACTCATTTGAATAAGGAGTGGTGATGACAGAAATTTTTACATATAAAATTTGAGTCAAGAAGTGATGGAAAAGAAAATTTATATTGAGGATGACCAGTGACTAATATTCATATTACGGGTTCCGTAATAATGTTTTTTGTGGTATATGGGGTTAGAGAAAATTATCACAAGAATAAATCATGAATCTAGTTATTAATGCTGAATATGGTGGTATAGATATCATTACCAAGAAGAGGTGTCCTTTAAAGATGAATGTGCTTGTTACCAATAACCATGAAATATTTTTGATGATCTAAAAACATAATACATGAGGTTTTTCATATGGGATGAACATTTTAAATAGGTAATTGGAAAACATGTTTCTCAAACTAAGCATGGTCAGGACATAATAGAATGTCAAAGTGGAGTGGAAATGGATGATGATTTGGGGATAAGTCTGAAATATACAATTCATACATACCTACGTATCAAGATATAATGTGATTCAAAACACACATAGTCCATATTGAAGATATGAAATATCAATATGGACCCTAATATAGAAATCCCTAATGTAAATGAGGGGACCATAAACTGGATGGTGGTTTGATGGTAATGGAATTTTTGGTTGGGATCAAGATAGATAATCTGAACGTTACTAAATTTATTGAATGATTGGTAAAGAAACCAGAAATAGTTTTTATTAAATATTTTAGGCATAGACCTAGCCCTTATTTTTATTAATGGAATCGTTTTTATTATTGAATGGGATTGGAACCATGAAAATATCTAAGTCATGTACTCAAGACAAGATATAATGTTTTCCTTAGTAAAGAAAACATTTTATCCTATCATAGCTATATGGATAGAAACCATATGTTTGGAAACCTTATATGGATCTATATTGTATATAGTGATGCATGGTCATATAGTATAGGATACTCTAAGAAGTTTATTTTATTATATAGTAGACCATCTATTAATTTGTTTAATAAAATTTCCAAATAATCAGATACCCTGAAATTTAGAGTCGTACTATGGGGACCTTCCTGTCGGGGTTCATTGCGTCGATTTTGTTTATGCATAAAAAATTAAATGAATTCATCTTTGTGATGAACACATTTAGAAAATAAAATATGAACTAGTAAGGATTTAAGTGATTAGATGAAGTAGGAGTTCGATGGTGATTGAATTTATAGCTAATCCCAAAATAGATAATCAAAACGTATCTATGTATCTTGAAATAAAAAGACTAAATCCACATATAGATATTATAAATAGTCGATAAAATAATATATCTTATTAATAGGTAATTGGAAAACCAAAATATTTTTTCACCAACTCTAGCTAGTATAGTGGAACGTAGGTTCAAACCCATTTGAAAAGAAAAGGTGTGAAATGAAAAAAATAAACCCAAATAATGAAACCAAAAAAATAAATTAAGGATGAAATGAAGTTCGAAGTGTAATTGTGATGAAAATTAGTATGTTTTTTTAAAATATTTGGGACATGTTTGAAAATTTGTTATGTTAAACTAGCATTAAATAAAGGATTCAAGTGAAAGAGATCAAAATAATGGAGAAATATATAGGTGATTAAAGTAATATAGAAGTTTTAATAGATTCATAATTCAAATATAATAATCCATAAATTCTAATATAATATAAAACTGGACCAAAAAGTATAGAATTAAAAATCACTAGATTAAAAAATAGGTTTAATTTTTGTGGGTTATACTATATAGTTTTTTAATTACATAATTAAATTCATCCAAAAAAATTATTAAATTAGCTTTACTAAGATAACATGATCAAATGATCTAGTTATACAAAACTAAATCATATAAAAAACTTCTTGTTATATTTATTTTGAAAAAAATTATCTTAATAGTTTTTTTTAATTTTTAATGAATATCATACTTTTTTTAATATTGAGAAATTATGAAAAGATTAATGACAAAGATAATAAAGTAGAGTAGAAGTCCATATGAAAAAATCACACAAGAATTAAGTAAAAGGAATTAATCCAAAAAAAAATCAATCCCTAAGAAAATATTATATGATAGATATTTTCAATTCCAAAAAGTGTAGAAATTCCACATCAAATGTAGTAAAAACAAAAGAAAAATAAGGAGGATTTTAGGAATCTTCTTTATTGAGATAGTTCCAATATCCAAGATTCACCTTCCATTTAACCGTCACTCAATCAGGCCTTCTAAATATTTTTATATCTGCCCATATCTTTAGGTATCCATCAACCAATGATTATTTTTGGAATTAAGTATCCCACACATAGTAGAGGGATCCATTATTCATTTATCACAAGAGTAAAATGATCTCCATGAACCCCAGAGTTCCACATGTCAACATATCACTATTAATCAACATCCCAATGTGATAAGAGATAAAATCATATAAAAAAAATATGTTCCTCCATGTTTGTCAAGCTTTAACTTCACACAATTAGTATCTAGTTGAAATACTAGCTTGAATATTTCTTTAGTGGTTTTCAGTTGAGAATCTTTAGCGTCTCCCCAAGTACTTATCTCATTGGATTAAGATACCCAAGATTTGTTATGGAGAAAGAAGAAATTAGGAATCAATATCTGGTATTCAAGATATAAATATAGTCATATTCAGTTGAATCAAAAAAATTATAAATTATAATTATTCTATAGAAACCTATAATTTCTAGGTAATTACCTTAATGAAATGGATATGAACCTTACTTTGGGGGGATTAAACTTATGATAGGATCATTTAATGTTTCCAAATGTTGGAAGAAATGATTTTTGGTCCATCTGAGCTAAATGAGCCTTATGTGGGTGAATTTATATCTTACATGGGTGAAGTCGACTATTACATGTGTGAAATTGACTCTTAAATAAAGGATAATTACCATTATAAAATATCCCCATTATCATTTCCCTCTTCTCAAAATAAGATCTCCCTTAAGAGTTATATCTGCATGAAAATATTGACTCTTATGAAATCAAATTTACTATTATGAAATAGGACCTACAAAACCGAGTCAATTACTTTGTTAAAAATCATTCAATAAATGAATATTATGTATTCAAAATGTAAAGGATATAAAAATACAAATCAATAATTAATTTTAAATACTTTTGAAATAAATAGTATAATTAGTTATAAAAAAACATATTTATGATAAAAACATGGAACCTTGAAATTATTAATTCTAAAAGCATGAAACCATGAAATCTTCACTAAAATAACGTTTCAACTATTAATTTATCCAAACCAATTAAAGATATTTTTTATAAATATATATTTAATTTAAAATATAAAACACTATAATATGATTATTAAAAAAATTAACATTCATATAAATATTAAACTAATAATAGTTTCAACCAATAAAACTGAAGAATAAATAATTTTTCAAATAGAGAAAATTTAATTACCATAAAATTTTAATTTGTGTAAAGAATATATGGAATATATATATATATATAAATAATGATAGATGAAATTATCCCACACTTAATTTATTTCTTATCTTCAAGAAATCAATTCAATAAACTTTTTGAAATAGAAATTATTCCCAAAAGTGAAGGATTATAATGTAATAAATGATGTAATTTTCAAAATTCTGTTCCCTCATGGAATATTTAATGTAAAAATGAAATATTAAAAATTAAATAGGTTTTTGAGAAATTTTGTTTCTAGTTTAAATAAAATGATCAAATTTTAATTTTTTAAATGTATTATAAATATTCTCCTTTAGAATCCAATTGTTTTTTTCAAACTACCTTTTTATCCATAGTAAGCACACACATAACCAAAAATTGAATCCATAATTTAGTATCTCAGTATAATTAGATATAAAAATATTATTGGATTTGTGATAAATAAAAATAATTAATATTGCTTTATAATTATACTAATGTAATAATTTTTAACATACATAGATTAACTAGGACAAAAATTCAATTTCAGTCAATTTAAATGCAAAATTTATTAGTTTAACTCTAATAAAGAGATTCAATTTAAAATAATAGTGTAAAACATAACCCAAAAAATTTCATCAATAAAATATATTCTCAAGGGTGAAATGATAATATTTCCCCATATTAACTCAATATGGGAAATAAAAATTATTTACCACCTTAATGTTGAAAAATAATCTATAAATTTTTGAAATATTTTCAAATGAAGAATATAAAAACTATTGCTCAATAAAAATTTAATTTTAAAAAATTATATCATAATTTGATGTAAACTAAACTAATTACAGCTCCTCAAAAGATTATTCCCACAGACTTAATACCCAACATTGTCCTCAATGATGAACGTCAAAGTTTTAGAAACATTTAAAATATTTTATGTTCAAAAATGGGATTAAAAATATGTAGCTCAAAAGAACGTTCAAAGGGTCACAATATGATGAAAAATAATATTTACCACAATTAACCATAAAAAATAAATCACATCATCAAATAATTTTTCCAGATAGCTACCATATATAGATTTTATTTGATATATATAATTTTCATAAAATTTTATGCCTTAAATTTGGTGTTATTTTTTTTCAGTTGTGTGAAAAATTAGTCATGGAAAGACAATATTTCAATGTAAACAAATATTTATAGTATCAGTAACAAGAATAATTTTTCTTATGATATCATCATTTAAAAAAACTTTATAAAAAATACAATTATTTTATCTTACTAAAAAAGAAAAAAGTATTTTTTTTTCAAAACCAAGTAGAAAAAAGATTTGAAAATTTTAAATATAATTTCTCATAGTATTAGTGAATTAATATTTTATATACATAAAATATTATTTTCCATTATTTATATTTAGATTAATTCCCTATTATTTCTTATTATAGTTCATATAATATTAATAAAATCAATATAGGATTTTAAAAAAAATCCATAAAGAAATAACAACAAATTTTGAGTTTAAAGGGAATGTGGTTCCAGAATTTTCTATTTTATATATTATGTTAGTCTTGGAAATACAATTGAGTTCATCTATATAAGTTCATTATATCTACTATCTATGTTCTTTCACAACAGGTTGTATTTCTTAATGCACACTAAAGAAGGTCATAATTTATATATGTATTTATTCTAAGAACAAAAATTCATCCCAAGTAATTTTTATGAGTCTAAAAGGATCTTTTTACAAAATAGAAGAAAATCACTAGCTCAAAAATTATGCATAAAAAAAGAAATGGTATTCATATTTTAAAAACATCCTGAAATAAATTTAAAAATAATTACCATGGATAGATTCCAATGAAAAAATAAGTTTAAGTCCCTAGATAGACTCTGATAATGTTTATGTTTCAAGAAAAAAATAGCTTCCAATCCCTTTATCTTTACCAAATGTAACTGTTAATTCTCTTTCCATTATCAAAAATTGATTTTTTTTTTATTTTACAACTTACTCAAAAGTCTATTAACTGAAAACTTGTGGTTATTGAAAGGTTCATAAAAATTTGTATGGATACTTATAAGAAATAACATTGATCTATAATTAAAATAGTACAGTTTTACTAGCCTTAAAATCTATATTTTGGGTGGTTTAGTCATCAAAATAATTAGTTATGAAATTTTAAATCCTATAATTTTCATATGACTATATTTGGATATTATCAAATTCACTAAACTCTATAAATCCCCCTCACCTGTATTCTTATATGCATAGTTCAAAATCTTCACCACTAAATAATATTTGTTTTGTAATTCCAGAAGAAAATTCCTTTATTTTCCAAACTAAATTCTATAAAGTGACATCTTTATAGTGTTCTTAAATGGAGTTATATAATCCCAAAAGGATTCATAAAGTTTCAAAGATCAGTCTATCATAGAACAAAAAATAGTTTTCTATAGGCTATATTTTAATTCTCTATTTGAAATAATATAATTCCCATTAGACTATGAATGAAAAATGGTTCATGTTTTAAATACTCAACCATGTTTATTCTTAAATTTTGTTAACATAGAGTTATCATAATTGTTTTTATAATTGTTTTTTAAATCCATAGGTTCTTTAAATATTTATAAAATTTTATTTTTAATTAAATTAAGAAAACTATTATCTTTACTACATGGATGTGAAACTACCTCTATACATAATGAAAAATATTAAATAGGAAAAAATAATTATTCCCATAGGAATATTTGAATGGTCCCATAATTTCAAATCCCCAAACATGAAAAATTTCAATATCTAAAATTAATTTTTGAGTAATATGTTTTCTTATTACATCATTCCGATCCTTTAACATTTACCTTATCCATGCACCATAATCCTAACATATTTGAAAAGATTGAAAACTCTCCAAAATTGAAATCATATATTCATAGGGTACAAAACTCCTTAAAATCCCATCAACAAAAGTTGGTCATCCAAAAATTAGTAGTTAATATGAGAAATAAAATTTCCTTCATTGGTTTTGTGTGAGACCACTAAGAATGATATTTGATGATGGGAAATTGATAAAATCTAAATACCATGAATTGTGTTTTAGAGAAAATATGGATATTTTTCATCTAGAAATGATGAATTGATTTATCATGATTCAATAACTTGAGTATCAGACAACCAAGAGAGATGATCAATAACTAAATTATGTCTTTTCCATTATTTATAGATCAAACTCTATCAATAAGTGAATATAAATAATGTGTACATGGTCATCCTATTTCATGGATAATTGATATTTTATAGGTAAATTGTATATGAAAACCATGAATTTGGACATAACAATATATCACTTAAATGAACCTAAAGAAAACATAATATACAATAACCCATTTTTAGTTTTGGTGTTATTCATTTTTTAATCATCTTGTAACCTAATAGAATAATGAACTACATGAAACCTCTTTTCATTTCCCTACCTCAATACAGACTCAAGTGATGGGTCACTAAAATTTAACATAACATGAAATGGTGTTTTAGAATAAGGGGAAACTATAATTGGTAAATAATTAAATTTATTCTTAAGAAGATTGAAAGTATTAATGAATTTATCAAAAAATAAAAAAGGTGAATCCTTAACAAGTCGATATCATAAGGGCTTTGTGCTCTTTGAAAATTATTGTACGAATATATGATAAAAACCTACATGCAGTAAGAAATTTCTAACCCCCATAATATACTCAAGAGGATGACTCTTCTAAATACACTCTATTTTCATAGTATTATCTTGTATTCATCTCCTAAAAACCTTTTCACCAATTATAATTCCCTCAGTTACCATAAAATAAAATTTCTCATAATTCAATACAAGGATCTATTTAAACCTTTGTGAGACCAATTTTATATCATCTAAATAACTCTATATTTTTTACCCAACAATGGAAAAATAATCAAAAAACACCACTATTATCATATCAATCAAGTCTGAAAATATTGTAATCATATATCTTTGAAAAGTTGTTAGAGTACCACACAGAATAAAGAGAATTCACTAATAGGAAAATGTTCTAAAGGTACATGTGAAGTGTGTTTTTCCATTATATTCAAGATATATAGAATCCTAGTTGTAATGAGAATATCCATTAATAAAGTAATGATATTCAATATTGGCCAAACTCTCAGGTATTTTATTTTTTTGTTCCCAAGTGTCTCATTTTTTCAAGGAGTCAATATATGAGTGAATATGAGATGGTGATGCCTAAATAATTATTATGGATTTGTTTTATTTCATTGAATTTCACACATGTAAAATTATCCATGTTTAATCTGATTATTGTTAAAGTTATCTCAAATTTCAATAACATGTGCTCAGAAGATTTCACATTATTTTGCACAAGTTAAAACCATTTAAAAAGTAATTTCTTGTTGAATAAAGGATATTAATTATGTTTTTAATGCATGAGTATATGAAGAGATGGCTATTAAAAAATATGAATATATATTTTTCCTGATGAATGAGAGAATAATGTAAGAGTAAGTAAAGTTTTAGAAGTGTTTGACTTGTAATTTTTATAGTTTTAAATTACATTCAATACGTGGATATATGTTATATTAATTTTAGTGTATCCCTTAATAAAAATATGGTATAACCCACAATGCATCCAAGGAAAAATCGATATTTGGCTAATATGAGACCTAAATGTCAACTGATCCCAAGGGGACCAACACAAGAAATCCCATAAATGATAGGAGAGTGGGAATGTGTATGAGGCCCATAGAGGAGAGCATGCTAGTAGAGCACATGGAAGGAGAACACAACCATGTAAGGAGGCATGATGGTAGGGGGTTTTGTATTTCTAGCGAGACAGTGGTATTGTTTGATTGATATACTGTAGTGGACTGCTACGATAGATTCAATATGTGAGGCTAGGGTTCTATATATTATTCTTACATTAATTAAATTATAAAAGAAACACATGCCTTTGGATGTTTTTGATATCATCCATTTGATCATGTACAATTTCTTCCTCCTCCAGCCTCATTTGAGGCTTCTACATGTAGTGTATCATCCACTATGATCGATCCAAAGTGATCACAACATCTATTAAGTTTGAGATTTTATCCCATGATCTTTTATTCATTAATCTCATGATATCTAGATGAGACCAATGATCATTCCATGGATTAAATTTATGAACTCACATGCATGATCATAGATTTACTGAGTAGTGATGTCAATTACTGAATTTGACTACCTAAGATGACATTAAATGATTAGATATGAACCTGTATGATCAAATTACCTACAGTTACACTTTCATGCATCAAATCAAGGATAATAATTACTAAACCCTATCATTTAGGTGTTTAAACATGAGGTAACATGATGCTTCAAGTTCACATGAAGAATAGAGAGAACCTGATTCCATTAGGTATTCAAAGTGAAGAACAGAGAGCTCGAGTCTTCAGGATTTTAAATGATATGATTTATTTATTTATAGTATAAAAAATAGAGGACCTAATTCTATGGGTATTTGACAGATGTTCCCGAAATTCCATTTATGGTTTCATGAGAATATGATACTCAAGTCTCTCGAGTATTTAAAATAAGAGGAGTTTAATGCATGCATTTTGGGTGTGCTACGGCTATGAGATGCGAGAGATGAATAAGGAAACACTCAAACTCACTAGGTGTTTATTTTGAGATGTTGTGCATGCCTCAGATTATAAATTCATGTCGGAGGAAGTAATACCCATTCATGTATTTAAAACAAATATAAAAAATGGAATACCCACATTCATGGGGTATTTAAGTGAGGATAAATTTATACACAAAAATATTGAGTTTCAAGAATAAGAGATAAAGAATACCCACACTCATTTGGGTATTTAATTAGAGAAATATAATGCACTCTTTTAGGTATCATTATTTAATAAAGGATAATTAATGTTTTTAATTATTAAAAAAATTTAATTGAGAATTTAATTTAGGAATTAAATCATGGAATTTGTTGAGATTTATATTCACAATATTTTTGTATTAATATGTTCATGTAGGTGATAAGAAATATTTACCAAATTTCAAGATCATTTTGAGACTCTGTGCATCCATTATGAAAGAATAATCTTTGAGGGTGAGCCAAAGATGGGAAATTCTTGAAGAGAGGGAAATCATTTGAATAAAATAATTCAGAACATTCAAGATATTATTGGAGTTTCAAGGACTAACATGGTTGATCAAGTAATCTATTGAAGACCTTTAAATTAGTTCACAAGGAAGGGTTATCTATATTTCTTGTACATGAAGACTATCTTTGAATAACATCTCTTTATCACAGGATCAATTTAAGATGTAGCTTATAACTAGGGTGTCTTACCAAGTACTAGAGGCTTGTGATTGGGGTATCTAACCAATCAAAGAAGAATAAAATTTGGGGTGTCTAACCAACTTTGGTGATATAAGTTGGGGTGTTTAACTAATTGTGATACTGGGAGTTTCTATCTAGTTGTATTCACTTGTGGAGATATTGAATAGAATCCATATTGGGGTGTCTAACCAACTTGTAAAGGAGTATGGCTTTCATTGCCTAACTATGTAAATACTATGTGCTACCCTCACTTATTTTACTACTGCACATGCGGTGAGGCTGAGTAAAACTATTGGGTGGATCAAGAACCTTAAAAAGTTCATGATGATTAATTTAAAAGGATATAAATTAATAAAACAAGGGGCCTCTAATTTACCCGTCCTCAATGGAACCTAACCAGTCTTTAAGTTATACAAGTAGTATCAAAGGATAGGCTACCTCTAAATATCCATGAGGTTTTAAATATGTAATATGACGAATATTTCAATGAGTTTAATTCCATTATTTAAATAAATTTCATAAGGGGTAAAATGAATATGTAATGAAAACATTTTCCTAATAAGAATTCAATGAGTGTAAATGAAATAAATATCCTTTCCTTTTATGAAAATAATATGAGGAAGAATCAATCACAGAAGTATTATTCTACGATAGAGGTAAAATCTAAATCGAATGTTATTTATAATTCTACCCCTCTTATAGAGAAATAATGTGCTCTTTCAGACACTCACATAAATATGAATAATAAATGTGTTCCTGGCGATGAAAAGAAATCAACATCAAATTATTATTCAAAATAATTCTTATGAAATGACATAAAAGATTAATTGATAATCATGTATGGAGTTTATTATTCAATGGTGAAATATTTGTACTTTGAAAATAAACAATTGAGGAGAGATTAATTGGTGTTGAATATCAACTCAAGTAATATGGGAACCAATATGAAGTAGAAAAGTGATATGATAAAAAATCATTCCTAAGAGATTCTAAAGCAAATGGGTATAGAGAAGGAATTGAAGGTTAATATCATATCTCTTAAAACTCAACATGAAGAAATGAGACAATTAGGTATGGATTCGTATTCAAATATGAATGTAATGGTTTCTAAGATAAAATAGAAACACATGAACATAAGAGACCTTGAGGAGATTATGAACACCATTAGGGATAAAATAATAATCCTTCCAAAAGATATGTCAATATTTATAGAAGTAAAGAGGAATAAAGATATAAAATATAGAAGTAAGGTTTTTTCCCATGAACAATCATGAAAAGTGGTCCCATAAAATATTAAATCACCAAAGTGTTTTTATTTTGGATGATTTGGGAAAATCATGAGTAGTTTTTCCAAAGACAACAAGTACAGTGTTGTTGGAAGAACTCCATCCATGAAAATATCTTAATAAATGATAAATCAAATGAAGTATGAATTTTTTGGTAATTGTTTTAAAATATTCTAAACATGGTAATAAGGAAAATAATTACACTTGGAGGAATTCATGGATGGGTAAAGAACCTATATGAATAAAATCCACTCTTATGACTTACCAGAAGATTTATCTTCCTGGTAAAAATATAAAAAATCTTGAAAATAGTCTTAATGTTTTAGAGAATTAAAATATTCCGAAATTATGGGTGTATCAGGAACCAAAATACAAGCACTTACAAGAACTCTCTTGGAATAAAAAAAGATTTTTTTGAAAGAATTTGTTCCACCTATAAAGGATATGGAAGAAAATATTCCACAAAATGAATAAGTTCATGGGAATGAAATATGTGCACAATATACGAATCATTTTAATAAGAAAGAAATAACGTCCCATTATAATATTAGAAAGAAAAATAATGAAATTATAATAGAAAACACTCCAATTTAATGTTTCCACAAAATAAATAAGAGGTTCCTCATTATTCTATATTATTTTATGTGTTATGAGCTAATATGCAAGGAATTGAAGGAAAAGTGTTGTTCATCATGGAGTTTATCAATTTATAGGATGATAATGATGAGTGAATCCATTTAGAGGGAGATTTTATGAGACCTAAGATATTTCAATCACACTCTCATTCATGTTTTCCTTAATTTTATTCATTAAGGGGGATTTTTGGTTTATGGGGAAATAAGACAAATAGGTAGCTATTATCTTTTACACTGGAAATTTTCTGATGTGTTTGTTGATGTTATTGTATAATTTTTTATTTAATTTATAAATATTATTATTTCCATCCCCTATAATATAATTGAGATTTTTTTTCCATGATTTATATGCATGACATTTTGTGGACATCTTAGACAACCTTGGTTGTATCTCTATTATTTCCTACACTGGGTTTCCCCATGTAGACTTACAGTTGATTAACTAAATTAAATTTTCTATATATAATGTGATATCATAACTTTGATATAAAATATGAGATGATATGTTTGAGAATAAATATGTGATAAGATGACCCCCAATTATACTTTGAATTTAACTGTCAATAGGAGGGAGAATAATTGATGTTTCTACTCATTGAATTTAATTACATGAGAATATATTGATTAAAAATGAAAAATAGGGAGATTTCTATTCCCAAGAATTTAATTTTTTTTAATTGAGTGAATATGTTTGCGAAGATGAGATGGTGATGCCCGATGAATTATTATGGATTAATTTTATAGCATTGGTTTCCATGTTTAGAGAAATCTCCATGTTTTCTCTGATGATTTTTGAAAAGATCTCTAATTTCAATTAAATGTGTTAAATAGTTTTCACATTGCACACCATAAGCAAAGAACATTAAAAATGTGAATTCTTAAAGAATAAAGGCCATTAATTGTGTTTTTAATGCTTGAGGATGTAAAGATATGGCAATGAAAAAAATATGAAGATATATATTTTTCATGCTGAATAAGATAAGAAGATAAGAGGAAGAGATGTTTAAGAAGAGGTTGGATTGAAATTTTTATCACTTTTATTAAATTTGATACTTTGATTTATTTAATGTTAACTTTAATTGGGGACTTAATAAAAAGAAGGGAAAAACCACAAGGAATCAAAATCTAACTCAGCCTTGGGCTCATGTAAGACTTGGAGGTCCACCACGCACAATGGAACCAGCCTGGGAAAGAAAATGGGTGGTATGAGAGTAGTCCCATTTTTTAGGATCTAAGAGGAGAGCATGCCACATAGAGTGCTTGGTAGTAGTGGAAGTTCAATCGTGTGGGGGTGGAAGGACAACAGGGGGGTTAAGATTTCTGGCAAGATAGCGGTGATGTTAGATTGTTATACTATAGCGAAGAGAAAAAAAAGATTTTATTAGGGACATAATGGTTACTCATACTGTTCCTCCATCACTTAAATGACAGAGATATCATGGGCTGACAGATGTTTCTGATCTTGGGCTTTTTATCATGCGCAATGTCTTCCTCCTCCATCCTTATTCAAGACTTCTAAGTGCAGTGGATATTTCACCATGATCATTCCAAATTGATCATTTCATTTATATTTTTTAGATTTTATCCCATGATTGTTTCCTCATTTATATTTTTATATCCATATGAGATCAAATATCATTCCACATATGAAATTAATGCACTCAAAAACATGAAAAAATAACCCCTGACCGATGATTTCACTTGTTGAAGTTGACTTCATAGGTGATGTTAAATGCTCATATAAGCGTAGGTATGATCCAATTTGATGTAGTTACACTTTAATGAATCAAAGAAAGGAAAATATTTGGTATTAAAATCATTTTAGTTTTTAAACATGAGGCAATGTGACGTTTCAATGTTGTATGAAGAATAGAGACAACCCGATTCTTTCAGGTATTCAAAGTGAAGAACCAAGAGCTCGAGTCCTCAGGCCTTTAAATGAGATGCTATATTTATTAAATGTGTGAATAATAGAAGACCTAAATCTATATATATATTAAATATGGTCCATATATACCATTTATTACTAAATGAGAAGATAATACCCAAGTCTCTCAGGTATTTAAAATAAGAGGAGTTTAATACATACATTCATGCATGCATGTTGTGTGATCTATGGTTATGAGCCATGTGATATGATGAAGGAAACTCCCAAAATCCTCATGTGTATATTTGAGATGTTTTTCATGCCTCAAATGATATATTCATGTAGAAGGAAATAATAAACATTCAAGTATTTAAATTGAATATGAAAAATGGAATACCCTCATTCATGGGGTATTTAAATGAGGATAAAATAAACCCACAAATAATGGGGTATTCAAGAATCAGAGATGAAAATATAAAAATCCATTTTGGTATTTAAATTGAGAAATAAAATATCCACATTTGAGTATTTTTATTCATGAAAGGATAATTAATTTGTTTAATTATTAAACACATTTAAATGAGGTTTTAATGGTAAAATTTAAATCATGGAATTTATTGATATTTATATGTACAATATTGTTGTATAAATATGTTCATGTAGGTGACGATATAGATGAATTAAATTTCAAGATCATTTTGAGACTCCTTGAATCCTATGTATAAGGAGAATTTTGCAGGTGAGCCCAAGCTGGGTAATTTTTAAAGAAGTTGATTTCATGAACCAAAGAATTTGAATAAATGAATTTAGATCATTCAAGATCTTATTGGAGTTTTTAGGAACAAAAGTATTGATAAAGTCATCTATTAAAGACCTGGAATATTTTTTCACAATAAAAGTAAATCCAAATTTATTATGGGGGGAAGAATATATGTGAATAAGATATTTATAGAACATGATCAAAATAAGAGGATGCTTGTAGCTGAGGTGTCTAACCAGCTACTAGAGGCTTGTGATTGGAGTGTATAACCAATCAAACAAGATGAGTAGTTGGGGTTTCCAACCATCTTTTGGGAGAGAATTTTTTGTGTCTAACAAATTATGATATCGTGGTGTCTAACCAATTGTATACACTTGAGGATATACTTAAGAGAATCCTTGTTGGGGTGTCTAACCAACATGGAAAAAAGTAGGCCTATCATTTCAAAAAATTGTAAATATTGTGTGTTTCCCTCCTCAATTTTACTATTTCACATGATTTGAGGTTGAGAGAAAATATTTAGTGTATCAAGAAACTTAACAATTTCAAGTGTTCAAATTTAAAATGATAAAAATTCATAAAACAAGGGTACCACTGATTAAACCACCTCTCAATGGATCCTAACTAGTTCTTATTATCTACATATTTAATAATTTAATGGGAAAATAATATTTCCAAATGGAATAATTATGCTTCCTATAATATATATATAATCTCCATTTTTTAACTTTATTAGTATAAATTTATTCAATCCTATCATTGGTGAAAATCTTGGAACCCCATTTCTTAGGTACAACAATGAACATGATTGACTATGGGGTATCATGGATTGGATAAATGATTCTAGTTTTTATAAAAAATATAACTTCATTACTAATAACCTTTTTTATATTAATTTTATGTTTCATTTTCCATCCCACTTTAGGTTAATACTCGGGCTCTATAAGGATCTTATGTAAAAAAAATTATGGACTTGTCCCTTTTATACGATAAATGGTCCCACATATAATAGTTTTTATATCTGTCAAGACAAGTGGAAATATTTCATGTTGAAATTATCTCATATCAATATAGATAATGATGATATGTGTGAAATTCTCACCCAAAGATGAATATTTTAAGTGATATAGAGATGTCTTAATCACCACATTAGGTGTTTGTTGTTTAGAGGGTATACTCTTGGGAAATGTATTACCATGGTACTCAATTTTTCTCTTAACTATTGATTTGAAAATACCAAATAATTATTCCTCTTTATTGTTTTATATAGTAAAAAAATCATCACACAAAGATTCCAAATGTGTTATTAGGATGTTAACATTAGTAAAATCATCAAGGAAATAAAAAAACAATCACTCATCAGTATATATGGAGTCATTATCCAAAAAAAAACAAGGTTTAACTTGGATCATACATTTATGGGTTTTATATCTAGTTGTTAAGTGATTCTAAAAAATTATTCTTAAAGGTTATCAAAAGTGTAGTCACAATCCTCTAACTCAACACTTTAGAAATTTTCCAAATGTATGGGTTCTTTACCATTAATTAATACACTAAACTCTTAAATTTGTATACTAAGGTTAAAATTTATTTTCCATTTTGAAACATATATAAAAACTACTTCAATGGCTAGGAAAGTCTTATCATGAATGATAAGGAATTTCTTATCACATTCTATATCAGGTATAAGAAAATCAACATGTTATACTAATGAGGTGATAAATGGGGTATTAAAAAAACTTCAAAATATATTGTGGATTATATATCTCATAATCATATGTTTTGTAATAGTGAAAAAGTGATCAGATTAAGGCTTGAACCAAGGTCATAGAAATATTTGATTTTAATGTTATTTCCTAGAGTAAATGGGATATGAATGAAACATGGGTATTACTGGTTAGGATTAATCTTATTGTATATGAAAATATTTTACTCCTCATTAAAGATATATTTTGAAAACAACTTCAATTTCTTGTTGTTTGAAACCGATTTTTTAATAAAAAATCAAATTTTATGGGATTTTAACTAAATATTGAATGGATGAAATGCTGACTAATTTTTTTAAATAACCTAAGTAAAATGAGTAGATCTAATTCATAATTCATTTTATTAACTCTTTTTTGGAATTTAAGGTGTGGGTTAATTTTTTTATAAAAGTTCTTAGGACCTCAAATTACTCCTCATTTTTTTATCTCCCTTTACTATTTTTCATTTCAAATTTACTTTCTATTTTAAGTGGGACATTTGGAATTAACTCAATTTAAATTATGTTTTACATATTTCTAGATTATTATTTTTCTAATTTTATATTTTTATAATCTTATAAAATTTATTTTTTAAACTCTATAACCTTTTCCCTAAATTCCCCATAGTTTTCATAGAACTCCAGATGGAAATAACAGTGATTTTTCCTTAAGATTCACATAAGCTATGATACACAGTTTACCATTTTATTATCTCCAATTTATATTTCTATTATGCTAAACATAACATTTTGACAATTAATTTTATATTAAGTGGAATATTTATAATATTTCATCTTAGAATTATGTCTAGATACTTCAAATTCTATATTACAATGGATTTGGTTCATCAACCCCTTTAAAATCCCTTGATAATTAGAGGATTCAACCCTATTTTGGTTATGAAATTAATTTATTGAATGATTATAGAATCTCAAGTCAGTAGATTTTCTAAATATATCATGATATTTCCAATAGTGGTTTGAGGTATTCTTATATCCTAGATTATAGTTATTTGAAAAGGAATCATCACTAGCTTCAATACTAGTAACAGATCTATAAAAATTGGCATTCTTAGGGGTATTTACTAGAATATAATAGTTATGATGGAATGTTTTTGAGTCCCCTAACTTTATATTGTGTTTTAATTTATCCTTATGTAAACTATAATGATTTTAGTTATTAATTTCAGAATCTTGAGAATTTCCATCATGAGCCAAAAATGGGTTTTTCCTATAGAAAAAACCATTTTTCTAGAAAAATATGGTTATGAATTTTTGATGAGTGTGTTGAAGATTTGTTTCAACTACCTATGTTTATTATAGACAAATCACCACTAAAATATTGATCTAAAATTTTTAGTGGTTAGGGTTTAGACCATTATATAATGTTCTCATAAAGACATGAGAATAAAATTGATATTTATAATAGTACATAAGGAAACCTCTAAATATTTTCAATGTATTATAGAATATTTCACCCTCATACTGGTCAAAACTAGTGATTTTAGTATTCAAATTGTTTTTCATTCTCCTAGTATATAATCTCAAAATATAAGTGTTAAAAACCTGGTCCAAAGTAACAAATATTTCCACATATAATTTTTCAAACCATCTCTTTGAATTTTAATTCAACTAGAATGAGAAAACTCAAAACTTTAACCCTTATTTTCTAAAACCATGTAATAGAAGCTATTTTACAACACTATAAATGTCCCTAATTAAGTACAAAGATACTTAATTAAGTATAATTATATCGGATGAAATTACGGATAGGTATAATTACATAATATTATACTATATAGAACTAAGTGTAATCATAATATAATATTAGTTTCTAGAAATTTTATGAAGGAGAAACACACTATGTATAACTCCCTCAATAACTTTATTTCTAGGTTTTGGTGGAATGCTGTTTTTATTATGATATAGAACCTCCCAAATCCCTTCTATTTGATATTTTTTTTATATTTTAGGGATTAAAAGTATATCTCATTTTTTAGAATTTAGGGATATAATTTTTTATTATTTTATATAGTGTAAATTAAATAGATAGTTTTTTCAAATTTTTTATAAAATAAATTTTTTGTTATTTTTTTTGAGTATTAATTATTTTTAAGTAACACTTGATTACATACCCAAAATAGTACCAAACATTGATATTTCATTGGATTATAAAATTATATTTTCACCGACTCTTACTAGTTTAGTGGAAAAAAGTCAATCCCTTAGGGAAGGACTATGTGTGGAGTCAAAAAGGAAAAATCCAAAATAAAGAAAAAAATTAAATAAGGAAAAAATGATATTTTCAATGTAATGGTGATGAAAAGAAATATAATTTTTTTTTATATTTGGAAAAATTATTAAAATAGATGAAGTTAATCTTGATTTAGATGAAAGTATTAGAGTAAAAGGGATCGAAAAATAGTATAAAGTTAAGGAAATAAGTTATTAAAATACATTGATAATTTTGAGTGACTTATTATTAGAATATATTCTTTTATTCATTCTAAAATGAGATAAAATAGAACTGAAAAATATATAAATTTATCTACATAACTCTTAAAAGAGTTTGAATTATAATTGGATAAAATCAATAATATTCACAATTTATAATTCAACTCAATGATAAAATTGGTGGAATAAGTTTCATCATGATTAAATTTTCATTTTATCTTGTTTTACTACACTCAAAGTTACAAAACACTTATTATCAGATGTTTTTTTCTAAATAAATGTTCCCAATATATTTTAAATTTTTTAATAAAGATCATCCATATTTAAATCTTGAGAAATTGGGAAAATATTACTACAAAGGAAAATGAATAAGAGTAGAGACCCGACATAAAAAATAATAAATGAATGAAGTAAAAACTGTGATCAAAATAAAATTTTCCCCACAATAAATGATATTTACCAAATTTTTTAAATTCCAAACAATAAAAAAATTCCACATAAAAATAATTAGAAATAATGGGAATAATAGGAGTGGATGAATCTCCCTCATTGAGATATCTCCTCTATCCATGCTTCATCTTTCTCCAAACTATCGATCTCAATATATTCTTCCAAATGTTTCTCCATCAACCAAAATCATCATGTCTTGATCAATCTATGATCCTTATTAAAATAAATTCATCCATATTTATTAAATGGTTCCCCATTCACTCATAATAGGAATTAGCCCATCTCCTCAAAACCTAATGTTCAATGTGTTGTCTTTTCACTATCATTTAAAATATTCATGTTAAATGAGATAAAATCTTCTAATGGATTTCTATCCCCCTTGGTCATCATTCATTGGGTCCAAACAATTATTATTTTGGATGAAATCATAGATTTATTATCTGTTTAGTGGCTTCTCTTATTAATATTTAAAGGGGTTCATATGTATCAAACTCATCAAACTCAACTTCACAAGATTTTATTTCATGTAAATAGAAATTAGTGCCACATGTTTGATAGTTGACATTTAAATCTGGAAAACATTATACAAATCCATGAAATTTTGAAAATTCAAATTGTTATATAGAAACCCATTATATTGCTAAATGAACCTTATGAAATGTATATGAATAATATGTGTTTGGGATTGTGTATTAAAAATATGAATATAATATTTTGAAATGGATACTTATCCAATTTAATTCCCATTTAAGCTAAATGAACCTTACACAAGATAATTTGATAATTACGTGAGTGAATCTGACCTTTATTGGAGTGAATATAACTCTTACTATGTGAAATAAAGGCATAATTAAAGGAAATAATACCTTTTAAAATCACCCCATATTCAATTGTAGTATCCTATTACTGGATAAAACTCACTAATGTCCCATTTGGTGGTGTTATATGATCCCCGGTATGCCTCCCTGTATGATATAGGATTTTGACTAGAAATGAGGTTTTATGGTTTTATGACGGGGATACTATAGCCTAAAATTAGTGTAAATAAAAATTGAAATAACAAAAAACAATCCATAAAAAAATAATTTTATGCATAATGAATAAAACAAAAACTATTCAATACATAATGAATTTGTTTCAAATGGTCATAAATAAAAACTAATCTCCCACTGGACCGATTAAATATACAAAATAAGTACATAATGATATACTACCATCCACAAGCCTTCTTTAAGCCCTATATTGACTCCATTCATGATATACACCTAAAATATTATATAATGGGACTCTACCTTACCTAAACCTATGATCATGAGTTCTGATTGGGTGTTAATGTTCCAAATCCACCCAAGAAGAGTGTGAGTAATACCCATTTGGACACCACAAATGGTGTCCCAAACCTAAGTAATAAAGTAGTTTATATAAATTTTATATTCCTAGAATAATAAACAAGGGAAAAAGCATAATAAAATAAACCTCATCAATCCTTAGGTTTTAATTTGACACCCTAAGATGAAAATTCCTACTTCAGGTAGTGTTTTATCTCTCTAAGATAGTTAGATCACCACCCAAGGGGAATAACATCCTACCCTATAATCTTTTTATATTATCACCATAGGTCCCATGAATTTCTCGAGAACCAAGATAATATAATCCACCCATTGGTTCACATCCCCTACCCATAACTATCATATAACATCAACCTGGGGGTCTCATCCCCAATCTAGAGTCATCATATACCCATGATCTACTTCTCACACTGAAACCTCAAATAAATACACCCAAGGGGGATCCCCTTGGAACCTCATAACATATAAAACCAAGGGGTCACATACCATTCCTAAAAAAATAATATACTATCCACTGAGATGGTATAATACCTTACCTAGAACTATCATAAAAAATACACTCGAGGGGTCACATATCCTACTTAAAACAGTTACTAGGACATCATTTCCCAAGGATACATCCCACCATATTACCTATTAACGCATATAACTATTTTCCACTGATCACCTTCAAACCTCATATAGAACACACCCAAGGTATTTCCCACCCTATTGCCTTATATATAATTCACCCAAGGGAAAATCCACCCGATAACCTCTTATACCATACACGGATGGGAATAATCTCCCCAAAATATCATATAATATACATCTTCATGTAAAGTATTATCAAAACCACATATATCATACAACTAGGGAAAAAATATCCATATGAAAACATATATTATATACTCATGGACAAATCCTCTATGTAACCTCTTATATTACATATAATATGGGTTGTACCCTCATTAAAACCAGTTACACATCTCCTTGGTCAACCTCTCTATAAAAAACCCATATATATCATGAGTTTCATGCTAGGTTATCACCATTGATCATCATGTTCAAAGTGGAATCATGGGATTGACCATACATATTCCCCTTCACTATGTCTCTCAAGGGTTAAATTTAAATCGGGGCACCCACCAAGGACCCCAAGTACTTACCAAAGACTGAACACCCCACAATGTCTCTCTCTCTCTATCACAACCCTAGGGAAATATCCCATTCCATAGAGGAAGTAAAGTCCCTCAATGCCACTATGACCACATCATGGACTAATCAACATCCTAGGTTCTACCATTATTGTTACACACTAGAGGTGTAAATTAAATCCAATGTCCTTTAAATAAAAAATTATGTCAATTTTATCGCACTGACCCCAGGCATACCAACTCTGGTACTCATGTACTAATGGGAGAGGAACAATCATCTTAATGACACATTAACGAGCCTAATGGATATAAATAATATCAAGGTTATTATACAACCTATCCCTAGGCCACCCATTCATATTCCATTACTCTCCCCTACTCAAGGGAACTAATCTCACCAAGGAAGGTCCACTATGTTCTCTCATTGAGTATACACCCTTAAAAAGTCTATATATCCATATAAAAAATCTATGATCAATTCATAATATATTAACGGACACGAAATAAAGCTGGTTATCAAGGGTTATTATATAACCTTGATAGTTACATTTATCTAATGAGTTTTTAACTAATTTTTTTAATTTATAGTCATTCTTAGACATGTGGTAGGACTATATATCACAAGCATGAATCCAACACCTTAATAAATCTTTACCAACATTGACAAAGATCATTTAAAACTTGTCCAATCTCATACCATCACCAAATGTTATATATCAATACACTATATCTTAATTATTAATTATAACCTATTACAATTAATTATTAAATTTAATTTATAATGTAATAATCACTAGAAATATCATCAGGTTATATTTACACATTGAATTTATGACCAAAAACTCTTAATAGGTGGTGTAACACCAATACTATCTTTAGAGAAATACCAATTATCTAGAACATTTTCATTTGCTAATTTAGTAAAAAAAATATGTAAAAATTCATTGGGAAATGTACATATAATGATTTTATGAGAAATTATGTGTGATCATGCTTTTGGGACATCCTATATCCACCACATTCAAAAGAAAAACCCTTTGAGATGATTATTGTATAATCTGGTGTAATAAACACTTAAAACCATAAGATGAAAAAGTGTGATTAGTGGCCAACACATGAGAAGAAGACAAAAGGGAAGGATAAGGAACTATACCACTAAAAACAATGAAAAATTCCCTATGGAATTCCACACTTCTAAAGGTAATTGAAGGAGGAAAGAGCGGGGGAGTGACACTTAAAGTGGCCTCTCACCACATGGATATTTTACCATAGACCAAGGGGGATGACCTATAAATTATCACTCATCCCCTACTAAAACATATAGTAGAATCTAAGTTGTGGAACAACCATGAGTCTCATAGGATGATCATCCTTGACATTTCAAGGTCATGTTGTGACCTCTACGGAACATAGTGTGACCACCCTAGGTAAAATAAAACACCCAAGGCGTCCAAATTATCATAGTTTAGTCTTCCTCTTCTCGCCATGTAGTTTTCATGATAGGGTAGGTAATTCCATGGTCCCTATGGGTTGTAGTGAAATTTACCTTTAAAAGAGGTCACACATTGAAAATTTCCATGGATTGATCCTCACACTTTATAGTGTGATGGGGAACCTTCATAATAATTCATCATATGGGATCCCCTGACCCCAGTTTTATGTACACATGACTACCTAAAACACCTATTGAGCCTTAATTCAAGTATAAAACTATTTAATGGAAATGTTACATCTCTCCAAATTCCAATATGAATCATGGTTCTAGAAATATCCATTCATCTAAAACAAAAAAAATTAAACTCCCACTAAATTTTATATCCCATAAAAGCATAATTTGTAACATTCCCCACACCATAAGACTTATCATCCCTGAGAAGTCTTGGTGGTTATTCAATCACCATTCTAGACCAACCTCAATCATCAATTAATGACTAACATGCAGTTTTATATCCCCAAATTATGATTCATCTTCCATAGTAAAAACCTAAAAAAGGGTTCACTAGTAATTATGGGTTGAGCTACCCACTCATCACCATAATCAACTATTAGATGGGGCTCAACTAAAAACAACTATTCCATGATGCAAAAATCATTATCAACTGATTCATTCAAAAGATCATTGTTCTTACCACTATAAAACTATATTCATAAATGTCAATTTCAGGACATGGTGCTCCCCACCGTAGAAATCATCAACTGTGAAAACATTCCAAATAGTGTGTCTATATTATTAGTGTGATTCCTCATCTATGCACTTAATGTCACAAAAAATCACTAGGTAGTCCTCCCCTAGAAAATATCTCTCAATAAATGCTCAGTTTATGATGTTAATGTGCTATATTATCCTGTGATCATGATTCCATACTTATAAAAGTAATCTTGTGATCATCCAAACACCTTAGATGATGTATATAACCCAACCATGGTGTAATTATAGGGTTCATATATCAACTACCCACACCATTCTTCATACTCTCATAGTGATAATTGCAACACCTATTTATCCGACTCACTCTTAGATCTATTCCAATCCATATAAATCTTAATATCAACACATAGACTCCATAGAATACAATATATAAATATATAAGGTGTTATTATCTAAGAAAATAGTTGAAATTGGATTTAACTAATCATCTGATTTCTGGTTCCATCTCGACCATCCACTAAATAGTCTCACTGCATCTATGACCCCACCAACATAAGATCGATCTAATTCACCCCTCATAAGTGTATATTTACTATCACTCTACTAAACTGAAATAAATTTCCTCTAACTCCCATGACATTTCCATTACTGTATATAATCATTGAACATGATTGTCCCACTCTTACTTGATAAACACCACAAAACAACAATAACTACCCATTCCTAGGCCACTAGAAAAATCATTGTTGATATCCATTGAAATTATATAAAAAATAAATAACACGCCCTACAATATAAAATAGGGGACAAAACACTATTCAACATCCATTTACTACTCCTCAAGAACAAATCCTAATAGATTTAAAATATCACGTGTGTGTCTCTCTTACCGATCCACTCTCAACTATCATGAGAAACCCTATAAAGGATCAATCTTAGATCAACTGTGCCACTACACTCTAATTCATTTAAAATGCATACTCTTAAAAAATAGAGACACATCCTATTAAATTAAAAACTTTTGAAAAATATGTCTATAATAATTCCCTCAAATACATTTGAACACTACTTGCAAACAACCACTCTGTGATGAATAATAGAATAAGAACTACAAGTAACCAGCGTTCACTTTACCTCATGCATTTAGACATTTCTCCAAATTTATTTCTAAGGCTCACTCTCCTCTCCCAATATAGATTGATCCTATAAGGATAATTCAATTTTTTTTTTCAATTATCCCTCATGATATCATCTAAATTTCATATGTGTATGATCCTTTATCACCCATTCACACAACTTGACTCATGATCCATTGAGTCACATGTCATCAAACCTAGGATCACAAGAACAAATAATTGATTGTTCTCTACTACATGTCAATATAATCTAACCAAAATCACTCTTCCTTTCCATCAAACCTGATATTTAACCCATTCCATGGCCTAACAAACAATCACCCCAACTCAGGTGTCTTTATAAAACTAAACACATCTACCAATACTCTATCCATCCCACATCCAACTATCTAGGATAAAAAACCATGTGGATAATAATCCAACAAATATTTTCTTAAAAAACAAACATTAACATTAAAATAACACTTATTTCATTACATGAAAAAATCCCTAATGCATCTCACATGACTATATATACGCTCACTGGTATGTCCCACATCATAAGGAAACCCATTCCTGATCCAAACTGCATTTCACAGACAAACCTTTATTATAAAAAAACATCATAAGGGAAGCTCATTTTCCAATATCCTCACTATAAGACTCTCACATATATGTATTAGAAATTACATTATAAGTAAACTACCTACTGCAAGTCACTAAACCTCACATGGAATCCACATATAAGAATTCCATCCTCAAGGACTAGGTCACATCCATGGGCATAAAATGATATCCATGATTCGTATTTAGAACAACCATAGTCACATGGTTTAGTTTAGTATAATTACACCATGAATCTATATGAGAAAACAAAAATCCTGTTAATTAAAAGGACATATTATCCTTTCCGAAACTTATAGAAAGGAATATAATTCTCAAACAGACCTATTAAGGGCATCTATAAAACCCATACATAGAGGGACTCTATAGCCATCATTAGAGAAAATCTCATATAGGATCCATGAGACCTATAATAAAATGATATATCATGGTTCAACTGAGTATAATGCTCCCAAAAAGTTATATAAAAAACTCTAGATATTGTCTTGATGAAATTTTAAATATATGAACCCAATATTATTAGTGAAATAAATCACATTAAAATATATGAATATCTTGTAAACCCTTCATATTGAAAACAACGAATGTAAAAATTCACCTTACCACTATAGGGAAAGAGTAAAAATTATAAATAAAAAAATCCTCAATATTCATATTTTCTAAAAATTACAAATCAATAATAATAATGAAAACCCTAAATAAAAATCCAATATCTTTGGAAGCCAGGATATCCCACTAAAAAATTTCCTCATGACACACCAATTTTTGTTCTGTAATAATACATAATAAATCCTTAATCTTATTTTACCCTTACCAAAATATAAGTAAATATAAAAATAATTCTTTGATAATAGTTTTTTACACCTCCCCATTAGAAGACCACTCACCAGTGTCTTGTCCAGTAGTTTTATATGAATTCAAGCATGTCTTCTTGTATTATAGAGAATTTCGTCTAGAGGAGAGGGTAAATTGTGTTTCCATTGGTAGATAATACCCTAATATAAGAGTAAAAAATAACATATACAACTAGTAACAATTTATAAAAGTAATCTAATTGTGAAAAATAAATAAAATACAAACCTTGATGTATCACATGAAATGATATCATACAGTTATAAATCTCAGCTAACCAGCTACTGGGATGATAACATATAAGAAGAATTAATACAGTATGATTTACTAATATCCTTCAGAATCATCATATCCATATCGAAAATCCATCTATCTATCTAATAGATCAATAAAATAATGGGATTCTACTTCCCTAAAACACTGATTATAAGGAATATTCTTACACTAAATTATAAAGGAACGATGAATCAGGTGTGTACAAAACTCATTAGACAACATCCAATAATTTAATTAATGTAACTAGTAAAGGATTGTATTTAAATTTTATATTCTCATGATAATAAACAACTGTGGAATAAAAATAAAATTACCATTGATTATCTATAATTTGTAAGGTGACAACTAATTTCAAATATACATAGGATATGTTTAAATGATTTGAATCTAGTCAGATCCTTATCGAGGGGGGAACATATCCTAACATAGATTATTTTTAGAATATCTTATAGGGGGACTAAGTATTATATCATAAAAATGATAATATCATCTACTTGGGGGTTTCATCCCTTACCTACAGATATCATATAACACCTACTCGATGGGTCACATCACTAACTCAGAACATTCATATACCCAATATCCATAGATCACACTAGAAAATAATATATCATACACCCATGGACTATCCCATGCTAGAGCCTCATATCTCAAACACCCAAGGGGTGGTAAAAAATACTTGTAACCATCATATACTTTTCACTATGGGGTTTTATCCCTTACTAAGAACCTTCATAATCCATCCATTTGGAGAGTTTCATCCCCAACCTAGAACAGTTTCAATGGCATCATTACCTAGGGTTTTATCCCATATTTATGATTGATAACATATATACCTTGGAGTCATAGATCACCCCAAAATATCATATATCATGAAAAAAGTGTCCTTCTCATATTTGTAACTAATGTATCTACACTTTATGTAAAATCTTTCCTATAACCTCATACATCATACACCTAGGTAAAAAATCTCTCAAGAAGCTCGTATAGCATATACTCAAGGGGGAAATCTCCCTGGAACCATATATATCATACATACGGGGAAAATATCTCAATAGAACCTTATGAATCATATACCCTGAGGGAATCCCCATAGAACATCATATATCACTTACCAATTGGGTTGATCACTAGCTAAAACCCAACATAAATATCTTTGGAAAACCTCTCCAGTGGCCAACTCATCCCTATCACTTCATCTCTCCTTGGATATCAATGCCAATCCTTGAGTACTATGTTGACACCCATGATCAACCATACTAGAAACCTTGGACAGACCCTATTGTGGGTAAACATAAAATTTGGGAAACCAGCTCAGTCCCATAAGGAATATCATAATAAAAACACCTCAAAGGGTATCTCTGTCTATGTAATGACCCTAGGTACAAATACAATCACTAAAAAGGAATAAAAACCCTCAACACCACAAAAAATTGCATCACAACCTAATCAGCCCCATGAGGACTAACATAATGGTGTCACCCTACAAGGATGCCCCATATACCATCTCTATTTTAAAATAAAACAGTTCTATCTTCTCACACAAAACCTTCCCACTATCCTACCGAAGACATACCACCTCAGTACTCACATAACAATGTGGGATGAACACTCCCCCTAATATATTATCAAAAGTATCTTAGGCTATAAGTAATATCAATATTTTTATATGGAATATCCTTAGGTCAATAATTCCATGTCCATTTTCACCCCAAATCAAGGGAATTAATGGACCTTATAAAGCACGACTATATTCATTTATTTAGTTTATTCCATAAAATGGTCTATATATCTTATTTCACACACTTATTATTAATCCCTTGGTCATCAGTGAAAGTGACATCTAGTAAGTGACAAAGGGTTATTCATAGACCTTCACACTTCGATTCTTCCTATATGTAGTCTAAATAACAATTCATTTAATTTACGGTTCATCACACAAAAGTGGAGAGACTATATATCACATACCCATTAAATAATTTATAAACACTTAGGTAGATTTTAAGGACCTCCAATCATATATATAGTTCTATTCCTCTTAAATATGCTTCACCACCATTTCATAAACTCATATAAACCATGTTAAACATCATACCATCACATGAGATCTAATTATAAGACACAATATCCCCATTATTAATAATAAGAAAAAATATTTTTTTTAAAAATTTAATCCACAAATTAATAATCTCCTAAATATTAACTGGTCTATTATAACACATTGAAACAATGACCAACCAAACCTGAAAGGTCCATGTCATGACCTCGACACAATACTGAAAAAAAAATCCCTAAAATATGTCACTAGGTCATCCCCAAATTTATTTCAATTAAATAATAAACATTATAAAAATATATAGGGTTATGTGCCTTCAATGAATTAGAGAGAAATAACATGTAATAATCCTTTTGAAAAATCCTCTATCTACATCATGAAAAATCACCATCGTTTAAGATGATTCCTCCATGTTCTAATGTAATACTCACTCAAAAACATAATTCAAAGAAAAATAGATCACCATAAAAAAAATAGAATAGGAAAAAATGGAATAAGATGAAAAATTATCTCCAAAATCTATGAAAGTATCCACTAATAATGCCCCACTTCAAGGGGGGATCAAGGGGGTTTGATAGGGTGAGTGAAGCCAATATAACCTCTCCATGTGTGTTTTTATGGCCAAAAACCATGAGGATTGACATGGAAATTATATGTCCTCTCATATTAAATTTTTTTGAGGCATGTCAGTAGTAATGAGACCATTATAGTAATATCATGGTGCTTTGTCTCTTAGCTAGTTCATGGTGCAAAATTTTTATGTCACGGTGTGAACACCCTTGAAAATATTGAACACCTGATGCCCCAAAACCTTAAAATGTAGCCTCTCTCTCTTTACAACATATCCTCTATATGATGGTAGGTCGTGACACATACTCTATGGGTTAAAATGTGATCACCCCTATTAAGAGATGAAAATTAATCATCTAACACTATAAGGGCTTGGCATACTAGTTGAAACACAATTAAGCAAATGGGTCACTCCAACATTCACCCGAGCACCTAAAACAACTCCAAGTCCTCGATCCACATCCAAAACCATCTCAATAATTTGTTTTAACTCTAAAATTTACAAAACAAATCCATGTTCTTGAAGCATCCCCTATTATAGGACCAAAAATTCATAATCCCTTTAAATTTAATAACCTATAACAACATAGGTTGTTACACCATTATCCCTTAACCAACATCTGATATCCTATATGAACTGTATCTACCAACCAAGAATGAATCTTATGAAATAAAATATACTCTTTTGAAATAACAATTTCAAAATAGAGGTAGAAACATTGTGAAAAATAAATCAATATATATAAAATATGAATATAAATCTAATGGTTCTTCTAATCAAAATCAACAATGAATTTTTAAAAATTAACAAATCAATATAAAAATTTGGTGTGACACAAAAAAAATCAAAATAAAAACATTTAACATTGAAATAATAAATTTTAAAATCCCAAAACCCTTAAAGATTCACTAGAATAATGTTTCAATTAAAATTTTAACCAAAAACATTGAAAATATTTATTCTAAAAATAATGGAGGTGAAAATATATAACCTCCAATAATAAATACCTAAAATGGATATATTCACACAATCCTCTATCTTCATAATATAAATTTATAGGTTCTCACTACCATTAAAGTAAGTATCCTCGGTTCTTGGTTTAATCTAAATCCAATGGTATTATTTTGGTTATTGGATTCCATTAAAACCAAGGGTTTATTTCCATAATTCTTTATTTATTAGTTTCTACTGGAACCAATTATACAATATAACCTTATCAAACATTATTTAATAGAGGAGATGTTGGGTCTTATTATTGATCTATTACTGAACTCCTTTATCAAAGTGTTGCATTTTAATTTCTATTATTTATTTTTGACTATGCTTTCTTATATATTGACTATTTTATTAATAAATTAAATTATTTAATTATAATAACTTTAATTTTATATGATTTATTTAAAATTATTTTCAATAGAAATTTACACCTCTTGGAATTTTATCTCCAATCTATATTTGGTACCAAAGTATATCATTGGGATTTTCTCAAAATATCATTTATTTAAAAAATAATTTTAATTTTCAACATTATAATTAATTTCAATGTTTGATATTTTTAAATGGTATCTATTTCAAGCACGAATTATTGTCCTTGAGGACACTATATAGGTCATGTACCTTTTTTATGGGTTTGGACTATAGCTATTTGAAAACTCACATGTTCACTTTTCTAATTAGTATAGGATATCATATTTAGAAAATTGTTATACATTTATTTACACATTTTAATGTTTATAAGGTAAAATACACCGTTGATGACAAAAAGGATTTTGAAATTTATAACAAATTTATGAATTATGTACATTTTTAGATCGTAATGATTTTAATCACATTTCTACTTGTAAAACTACTCTTGAAATCTATAAATTGTATGAAGTAACTAAATAAAGAAATAATAAAGTTATAGAAACTTGTATTGACATGTTTAGAAAGGAGTTTGAAATAATTTTTATGAATATATATTAATCTATTATTGAAATTCTTATAAGTTTTACTAAAATTTTCAATAGTGGATAGTCTTTTACTGATTATTTGATTACAAAAGTTTATTGTTGAAAATAATTTGGGTTTTACAAAGTGTAACACCACAAGATTTTATGAAAAACATTATTTCAATTTCATTGATGTCTTGTGTTGTACTCTACACCAAGATTATCTTGCTCAATACACAACACCGTATTAGCTTGCAGTATACGCAACACTATTCTTGGCTCGTGTTACACACAATTTTAAGTTCGTTTTGTAGAAATTATTCTACAAAACATTAATTATAGACTTTGTTTAATGTATAAATGAAATATGGTGGTATTTTGTTATACTCAACAAAAAATGAGTCTTGCACTACATGCCACACTGACTTGGCTTGCATTACACGCAATCGTGACCTTCCTCGATAGTGTGTGCAGTACACAATACCGGGTTTCACTAAACAATGATATATTGTTATAATATTATTATGGACTAGTCATTATGAATATTATTAACTAAATTTTAAATTTTATAACATTATTATTCATCTTAAATATTTTCTAGAACATTGTATGAGAACAAAATAAATTCTTCGGGTGAAATATGTATTTTTCAAAAAATACAGTTTTTCCGCCTTTTGATGGCGCACCCACTTTAAATCTAGATTTTGACATGTTTATAAGTTAAATTTTAAAAAATAAAATTATTCCTTGGAATCAGGATATAAAAATTTAATTTGGATAATTTTTTCATATTATTCTGATAACTTTCATATTTTGATGAATAGTAAAAACACGCTCTATTTTAATTAAAAACAACTTTTTTCATCGCAATAATTTATATTGATAGATTATATTTTAAATTGGTTTTAAAGTTTAATTAGAATTTATTTTTACCATTTAATCCAATGTTGTTCATTGGAATTAATTTCACTTGGAAATTGGACATAAACAAGTGATGATCTTTTGATAGTTATTGTTTATTAAAAACACGCTATTTGTTTTGATAACGGGAATTAATTTTAAGATTATTTAATTGCACTTCTATGTTTTGAATTTGAAAAAATAGACATAATTTTTGAATTTGGAATATCAAATATAGCTTAGGATGAATTTTTGGTATTTTTCTGAAAAACTTCAATTTTTGATGAATAATGAAAACACTGAGTTTTTGGTTAAAACTGACTTTTATTTAAATAATAATTTATTTGATTAAATTTTTTTTAGATAAAAATAGATACATAATAATTATATAAGTTCAATGAAATTCATTGGAATCATTTTATAATAATTTTATATTTATAAAAATTGTATTGAACTTTTCACCGTCTTTTACCCACCTCCTAGGAGCTTTTGCAATTGTTCGTAAAACTTAATTTTACCACTTATGTGAGTTGAATTTAGAAACTCCAAGAGACACGGTTAATATAAAGGAGTAAATTGTGGTTCAATTAGAAAAAAATAATTTTTTTGTGAATAGTAACGTTTTACTTTTATTTACCACGGTTAAAGGTAAATAGGGTAATTCAAGGTTAAAAGAATACTATAATAATTCAATATTACCTTAACACTTTTCCAAACCTTATTGGATGAGTAATTACTGACTAGGGGCATCCTTGGGTCGATTTTGGGATCCCATGGAGCCACTTATGAAAGACAATGACACATTAGATTAATTAATTTAATGTAAAGACAAATGTGGCATTAACAAAAATCTTTTAGTAATTAATTTTTATAAGGGGATATATAAATTATCTTTTCGACTATAAATATTCATTGGAAAGTTAAACAGATTTCCTACGTGTTGGTATTTTTTTTTATAATTTTTAGACATCAAATAAATTAAATTATTTATGACACAATAATGATGCAGTATTTACCTCATTAAGAAATGATTTAAATAAATAAGATTATAATGATTAAAATATCATCCAAAACCAGTCCAATTCATATTGGATGATTTTATTTCTAATATGAGTCATCTTATCTTCTACATTAATGTGTTTTTGACTTCTTGAAACCGAAGATAAGTTTATAATAAAATAATGTTTTCACACTTTCCTAAAGAGCCCCTCCACTCCCTTATAAAAGGAGACCACTTCTATACAATTCCTCACACCTCTCAAGGCTTTTGGATCAATCAAACTCTACCCAAATAAGTTCCATTAATCCCTATCCTCCCCCTTGAAGCCTTAAATTAGGCATAAGACACTCCAAGAAGTCCTTTTGGTTAAATCCAAAGGAAGTTACCCAAATTAAAGGTAATAGTTTCTCTTAAGTTGTTTTCTTTTTATTCTACTTCTCCAACCCCTAAACTCTTTTTAATCCATTATTTTGTGATGACAACAGTATCCTCAAAATACTAGGATGTTTTTATGAGATTTATTATAACCACACTTACACACACCTCCATCTAATGGATGAAGAACATAATGTTTCTGTGGATGGAAAAATAAAGCCTCACGAAACGATGATTGCTCGATTTTCTCCTACCGCCTCTCATGGTGGCCATTAAGATGGAAATGTATTTATATATGATATATATTATTTTTATGATTTCCTTATTCTTATTTACTTCCCAATTATATCAAGCCTTTATGGTTTCCCTTGTCGGTAAATACGATAATCTCATTTGAGGAAGTGCGGACTACCACCCCCTCAAAGTGATGTGATTCGTTAATGCCTTATGTGGAATGTATAAAGGATGGAATTAATGATATTATATATGATATTATACTGGAATTATAATATACCTATTCCATTAAAATAATAAATATAAATGAAAGTATGGTTCATGCGTACGTACAGTTTACTGTCTCCATGAATAGTGCATTTCATTTCTTACCTCCATATGTTATGTACTATTATAAATACATGTATATAATGAATATATAATGGATATATATGATATATAAATCATTATTTACATTATTTATGTAAGTAAGTCATGATATAAGTAATAAAAACATCAAGAACATCATGTCCAAACACGTACCATAAATAAGATGATTTTACCCAAAACGTTGCTTTAACATGGCATTTACAAAATAACGGGTAATATAAAGTCATAAGTGAACCATATATGATATGATAACAATGAATATGATTATGTAATAATTCAATGACATTATTTAAATCATTATACAGGAGGTTCAGATATGTACGAAGCATATCAGACCTAAGGTAAGGGATAACTTCTCCAATCTCGTTTTTATCCGAGATTGTTTATTCGTAAGTATTCACTAGGGTTATATTTATCATCCATGTCCCTGTTTTATAAAAATGGTTTCATGTATGTTTAAAGTCCTTTGTACCCATTTTTGACTTTTATTACATGGTATGTAAGGAATCTCTCTTTTGTTTACGTTACGATGTACTTTTTTGACTTTTCCGACAAAAGTACGAGAAGAATGTTTTTTTAACTTATACAACATGAAAGAATTTTTAAGGTTTTATAAAGACTTATTTTCATGAAGCTTCCTCCAATATATTTCATGACTATTTTTAAAAAAAAATCTATTTCTTTTAAAATTGCATGGCATTTTGTGAAAAGAAATTGATTTTGAAGAAGAAAGGATATTTTCATCAAGAATTCATTTCAAGTGTTTTATCAAAACCATTTTTCCATCTAAGATGACATTATTTAATATGTGGACATTTCAAGTATAATGTCTCTATTATTTACATGGTTTCACTTTTCTTATGATGAAATTATATCCATTTGTTTTATATGGATTATGTTATGATGGGATGATGTTTATGAGACCCATTTTTATTCTTTGGGTTATGATGAATGATTTATGTTTATGTTGTGGCACAAGTAAGAATGATTTCACTATGAGATGGGTGGGACCTATATCTCCCTCCAATGCATTGGGTAAAGATTTATATCTCATGAGATAGACATGGCTGGAACGACAAGTAAATCTGGTTCAGTAATACAGGTCTGGAACGACAAGTAAACCCGGTTCAGTAAGGGAATTTTTCCACTAAGACGGTCTTGGAAGCAATGCCTTGGCTACTATGGAAATCATATCATGTGATTAATGTTTTTCCACAATTACATGTTTTATTCCCATGCTATTTAATCATGATTAATGTTTCTTTATGATCTATGCCTTATGTATTTCCATGTTTTATGTCATTGCTCAAGATTTTGATGTTTAAAAATTATATTCATGTTTTTAAGTTCAAATGTATATGATTTGTTTTATTTTATCCATGCTTACCCTTACTGATCATTTGAGCTCACCCTTTATATGTTTTTGTTTTCCCCAGGATATAAATAAAGGTTTTAGGTAAGAAAACAAAAGGGGAAGATCTTTATGAGAGATGTTGAAGATCTTTCACCACGATTAGAAGATTATATTCCGAGTTTCCAAAGACACTAAACTATTACAGTCCTTGTGTGTCTATTTTTGTTATGTATTAATTATTCCTCAAAAGTAATGTAATTTCCATGTACGTCAAGTTTTGGGTCTCTATAGTTGGTATCAGAGGAAAGTTTTAGTTTACCTTTGGAAAATAGGATGCAAAAACATTAGTGAGATCCCTAGAGATATTTCTAAGGTATGTCTAGGGATGTAACTAAGGTTAAGTATAAATATAGGTTATAGTCCTTGAATTATAGTAAAGATCTTATAATTTAACTTAAGATGTTAGATATTGAAGTAACTCCCCCTTTTATTATGCTGTTTTCCCTAGCATGATTTTTGCCTCTCACACTATTCTTTTTGGGTTTTAGGCGATGGATGGAACCCGAAGGAACTGTGTTGATCAATGTAATGGACAATACAATTATTGTCCTCCTGAACAACCAAATGTGATGGGAGATAGAGTAAAAAATCTTATTTCTATACTTACACAAGCTATGAATCATTCTGGAATTCCAAATGAGAAAATAAGGGAACAATATTCTATTGATTCCGTCATGAGGCAACACCCACCTTCTTTTAGTGGGTCTTTTGATCCACTTGTTGTAGAACAATGGATCAGTACCATTGAAAAGATATTTTCCATACTTCTCTGTTCAGAACATGAAAAAGTCATTCTGGATATTTACCGATGATAAGGCGAAGCACATCAATCGTGTACTTTAATTAAGAATACAAGGTCCCAAGGTGAAATTGATTCCATGGAATGGGATGAGTTCAAGAACTTATTTTTCAATAAGCAATTCCCTCGTATTCTTCGAACAAAGATGGAGAAGGATTTCCTTGAGCTTAAGCAAAAAGATGATGAATCTGTTGGTACATATGAATTGAATTTTACAAGGCTTTCAAGGTATGCATCTGGATTTATCATCTGACCTGAAAGTAAAGTTGATCGATTCTTCAGTGGATTAAAACCAAGTCTTCAAAGGGAATTAGCTATAAGAGACTTCAGTAGCTATGAAGAAATTGTGCGTTGTACTATCAAGGTAGAACTAGAAGTTGGTGTTACATATCCATCTCATGGTTTTGACAAGAAACAAAAGATGGAGTTCAAGGAGAAATCTCAGAACAATGGTGAAAAGAAGATGAATGTTTATTTATGCTCAAAGTGTGGAAAGAAGCATGGTGGAGATTGCCTAAAAGGTACTAGAAAATGTTTTAAGTGTGGAAAATAAGGTCATCGAGCAGTTGATTGTCGAAGTAATGGGAAAAAGGTTACTAATGATGTGAATAGAGAAAAGAAAACAGAGAACGCTCCACCAACACTTCAATGCTTCTAGTGCAAGGAAATGGGGCATTATGCTAATAAATTCCCTAATACAAGGGTTAATGATGATAAACATGAGCAACCACTTAAGGAAAAGGACAAAGGGAAGTCACATGCGATCACTATTGGAAATGTTGAATATGAAAATGATGTGGTGGAATGATTTAGTGTTCATGTAATGTGATTCCAAAATAATGTTGTATATAGTACTGTGGAATATTGGAATATTTATGTATTGGTCTATAGTGGCTTCCAATAATTTTATGGTACCGGTAACCATGAAAAGTGATTGAAATATTTTTGGAAAACAGATGATATACACATAATGAAAAGATAAATAGAAAATGAAATGATCTCATGACTGATATAAGGAGAAATGGTTTGAGTATATAGAATTTTTGGGATTTTGGAATGTGGAAAGAGACAACTTTTGACAGAATTCATGTTTTCAACTAAGTTTATATGGTAATTCATGTTGTAATAGAATAAATTATTAAGGAATTCACATGTTTGGAATGTGACCAACAAGACATATCGTATGATAAATGATGTTATTCACGTTCTTGTTATGTGAACTTTCTTGTAATTGTTTTATTTATACTATGAGATTGGACATATGTATTTTGGATATGTATAAAGATTGGAAAGGGTTATGTCGGACATCAGATTTTATTGTTTAAGGCTAGAACTTTTTTTGAAATTATTTTTGTAATGTTATAATAGTGTATTTTTAGAAAAAGGAAAACCTGCAGGATGAGTGACAACCTGTCGCGTTGGACAAGGCTGTGGGAATCGAACCCACAACTGAAGTGCGACATGCCTTCATCACCTACCACTGACCTACATGAAGTCCCTGGTTAGTAGAAACTAGTTTTATTTTATTAAGAGGTATGATAGTAGAAGTATAAGTCCAATTTTGGAATCATATATGATTAACCTCACCGTAGATGAACTTATGTATATTTGATAACTTTTGTTAACCTTTTGTTTGAAATAGATGGAATGACCCATCATTCTATCACATGATCTGCTAACACTTCACGAATAATAATTTTTACTTCATTTCTTTAAGAGATGAAGTGGAAATTGTTCAAGTCATGAAGAATGGTGAGATTGTACCAAAATCAAGTAAGTATTTCTTTTGATTCGAAAATTCATCAACTTTAGGGAAATGATCTTGAAAACAAAAAACTTTTGTCCTAGTACTCTCATATCCGATGAATCAGATGGTACCTTAGATCATCACAAATTTATGGCTTTGTGACTGTTGTCTTTATCATAGCCATGTCTTCTACCACTCTCTATCAGAACATTATGGTTAGATTTATCCTCCATATCCATATTTTCACCTATGATCTCCTATATGGAAACCCAGTGATGAGTTAATTTGGTTAACCGTTACGTTTCATACTTCACTTTTTTAAAATTAAGTTTTAGCATTCCTTTTTACGATGTGGATTTCTATGAAAGAAATTCTCAAGTAACAAACCATTTATAACCCCGACGAATTTCGAGGGTGAAATTCATTCTAAGGGGGGTAGAATTTAACACCTAGAGATTTTATGAAAAATATTCATTCAATTTCATTGATTTCTTGTGTTTTACACTACAGAAATATTATCTTGCGCTATATGTAACACCGTATTAGCTTGCAGTATACGCAACACTATTCTTGGCTCGTGTTACACACAATTTCAAGTTAGTTTTGTAGAAATTATTCTACGCAACATTAAGTATAGACTTTGTTTAATGTATAAATCAAATATGGTTGTATTTTTTTATACACAACAACAAAGGAGTCTTGCAATGCATGCCACCCTGACTTGGCTTACATTACACGCAATCGCGACCTTCCTCGATAGCGTGTACAGTACACAATACCGGGTTTCACTAAACAACGATATATTGTTATAATATTATTATGGACTAGCCATTATGAATAATATTAACTACATTTTTAATTTTATAACATTTTTATTCATCTTACATATTTTCTAGGACATGGTATGAAAACAAAATAAATTTTTCGGGTGAAATGAGTATTTTTCAAAAAATGCAGTTTTGTCGCCTTTTGATGGCGCACCCACATTAAATATAGTTTTTGACATGTTTATAAGTTCAATTTGACAAAATAAAATTCTTCCTTGGAATAAGGATATAAAAATTTAATTTGGATAAATTCTTAATATTATTCTGATAACTTTCATATTTTGATGAATAGTAAAAACACGCTATATTTTAATTTAAAAAAACTTTTTTCATCGCAATAAATTATATGGATAGATTATATTTTTAATTGGTTTTAAAGTGTAATTATAATTTATTTTTACCATTTAATCCAATGTTGGTAATTGGAATTAATTTTACTTTGAAATTTGACATAAACAAGTGATGATCTTTTGATAGTTATTGTTTCTTAAAAACACGCTATTTGTTTTTATAACAGGAATTAATTTTAAAATTAATTAATTCCACTTCTATGTTTTGAATTTGGAAAAATAGATATCACTTTTGAATTCGGAATATAAAATATAGCTTAGGCTGAATTTTTGGTATTTTTCTGAAAAACATCAATTTTTGGTGAATAGTGAAAACACTGAGTTTTTGGTTAAAACCGACTTTTATATAAATAATCATTTATTTGATTTAAAAATTTTTAGGTCAAAATAGATACATAATACTTATATAAGTTCAATGAAATTCATTGGAATCATTTTATAATAATTTTAGATTTATAAAACTTGTATTGAACTTTTCACTGTCTTTTACCCACCTCCTAGGAGCTTTTGCAATTGTTCATAAAAATTAATTTTACCGCTTCTGTGAGTTGAATTTAAAAAATATGAGAGACACAGTTAATATCAAGGAGTAAAATGGGGTTCAATTAGATAAAAATAATTTTTGGTGAATAGTAACTTATTACTTTTATTTACCGCGGTTAAAGGTAAATATGGTAATTCAAGGTTAAAAGAATATTATAATAATTCAAAATTAACTTAACACTTGTCCAAACCTTATTGGATGAGTAATGGCCAACCATGGGCATACTTGGGTCGATTTTGGGACCCCATGGAGCCACTTATGAAAGACAATGAGACATTAGATTAATTAATTTAATGTAAAGACAAAATTGGCATTAACAAAAATCCTTTAGTAATTAATTTTTATAAGCGTCTATATAAATTATCTTTTTGACTATAAATATTAATTGGAAAGATAAAAATATTTCCTACATGTTTGTATTTTTTTATAATTTTTAGACATCAAATAAATTTAATTATTTATGACACAATAATGATGGAGTATTTACCTCATTAATAAATGATTTAAATAAATAAGACTATAATGATTAAAATATCATCCAAAACCAGTCCAATTTCTATTGGATGATTTTATTTCGAATATGAGTAATCTTATCTTCGACATTAATGTGTTTTTGACCTCTTGAAACCGAAGATAAGTTTATAATAAAATAATGTTTTCACACTTTCTTAAAGATCCCCTCCACTCCCTTATAAAAGGAGGCCACTTCTATGCAATTCATCACCCCTCTCAAGACTTTTCTCTCATCCAAAATCTACCCAACTAATCTCCCTACATCCCTATACTCCCCCTTGAAGCCTTAAATTAGGCAGAAGACACTCCGAGAAGTCCTTTTAGTTCAATCCAAAGGAAGTTACCCAAATTAAAGGTAAAAATTTCTCTTAAGTTGTTTTCTTTTATTCTACTTATCCAACCCCTAAACTCTTTTTAATACTTTATTTTGTGACAACAACAATATACTAAAAATACTAGGATGTTCTTATGAGAATTATTAGAACTAAACTTACACACACCTCTATCTAATGGATGAAGAACATAATGTTTCTCTGGATGACAAACTAACGCCTCACGAAACGATGATTGTTCGATTTTCTCCTACCACCTCTCATGGTGGCCATTATGATGGAACTATATTTATATATGATATATATTATGTTTATTATTTTTTTATTCTTTTTTACTTCCCAATTATATCAATACTTTATGGTTTCCATAGTCGGTAAATACGATTATCTCATTTGAGGAAGTGCGGACTACCGCCCCCTTAAAGTGATGTGATTCGTTAAGGCCTCATGTGGAATGTATAAATGATGGAGTTAATGATATTATATATGATATTATACTGGAATTATAATATACCTATTACATTAAAATAATAAATATAAATGAAAGTAGCTTTCATGTGTACGTACGGTTTACCGTCTCCACGAACAGTGCATTTCATTTCTTACCTCTATATGTTATGTACTATTATAAATACAAGTATATGCTAGATATATAATGAATATATATGATATATAAATCATTATTTTCATTCTTGAATTAATTAAATCATGATATAAGTAATAATAACATCAAGAACAACAAGTCCAAACACGTATGATAAATAAGATGATTTTACCCAAAACTTTGCTTTAACATGGGATTTACAAAAGAACGAGTAATATAAAGTCATAAGTGAACCATATATGATATCATAACAATGAATATGATTCTGTAATAAGTCAATGACATTATTTAAATCATTATACATGAGGTTCAGATACATACGAAGCATATCAGACCTAAGGTAAGGGATAACTTCTCCAATCTCATTTTTATCCGAGATTGTTTATTCGTAAGTATTCACTGGGGTTATATTTATCATCCATTTCCCTGTTTTATAAAAATGGTTTCATGTATGTTTAAATTTATTTTTACCCATTTTTGACTTTTAATACATGGTATGTAAGGAATCTCTCTTTTTTTTTACGCTATGAGGTACTTTTTTGACTTTTCCGGTAAAAGTATGAGAAGAATGTTTTTTTAACTTATACGGCATGAAAGGATTTTTACGGTTTTATAAAGAGTTATTTTCATGAAGCTTCCTCCAAAATATTTCATGACTATTTTCAAAAAAAAATCTCTTTCTTTTAAAATTGCATGGTGTTTTGTGAAAAGAAATTGATTTTGAAGAAGAAAGGATATTTTCTTCAAGAATTCATTTCAAGTGTTTTATCAACACCATTTTCCCATATAAGATGACATTATTTCATATGTTTATGTTACAAGTATAATGTCTCTATTATTTACATGGTTTCACTTTTCTTATGATGAAATGATATCCATTTGTTTTATATGGATTATGTTATGATGGGATGATGTTTATGAGACCCATTTTTATTCTTTGGGTTATGATGAATGATTTATGTTTACGTTGTGGCAAAAGTAAGAATGATTTTATTATGAGATGGGTGTGACCTATATATCCCTCCAATGCATTGGGTAAAGATGTATATCTAATGAGATAGACATGGATTGAACGACAAGTAAATCTGGTTCAGTAATACAGGGCTGGAACGACTAGTAAACTTGGTTCAGAAGGGGACTTTGTCCACTAAGATGGTCTTGGAAGCAATGCCTTGGCTACTATAGAAATAATATCATGTGGTTAATGTTTTTCCACAATTACATGTTTTATTCCCATGTTATTTAATCATGATTAATGTTTCTTTATGATCTATGCCTTATGTACTGCCATGTTTTATGTCATTTCTCAAGATTTTGATGTTTAAAAATTATTTTCATGTTTTTAAGTTCAAATGTATATGATTTGTTTTATTTTATCCATCCTTACCCTTATTGATAATTTGAGCTCACCCTTTATATACTTTCTTTTCCCTAGGATAAAAAGAAAGGTTTTAGGTAAGAAAACAAAAGGGGAAGATCTTTATGGGAGATGTTGAAAATATTTCACCATGATTAGTAGATTATATTCCGAGTTTCCAAAGACACTAAACTATTTCGGTCCTTGTGTGTCTATTTTTTTTTATGTATTAAGTATTCCTCAAAACAAATGTAATGTCCATGTACGTCAAGCTTTGGATATCTACAAAAAAATTGGAAACCTAAAGTGATGGAAATCCATGAATTTAAATTCATAAAAAACATGTCTTTCGAGGATATAATTGGTTCTATCATGACTTATGATATTATAATAAAGATAAAAGATAAAAAATATGGAAAAGATTCCATGGATAAAAAGATAATTTCTTTCAATGTAATTAATTAAGACTCTTATGATGGTGATGAAATGGATCATCTAGATACGAAGATGAATGAATTTTTCAACATAAATAAATACTAAAAACATGTTGAAAATAAGGATAAAAAAGTGTAAAATATTTTAACTGATTTTAATAAGAAATAAGTGACTTGTAAGGTTAAAATTAACCCTAATAAAAATAAGAACAAAGTGTTTAAGAATAAAAACAATAAATCCATCAAGGATTCAACCTAGAGTGTAAGAAATGATTTTCTCTCCTGAAGCAAGTTATGTGATGAAAGAACCAAGTTTATGAGGGTGGAAGTCAAGGTTAGTAATGAATTAAATTAACAATACACTCCTTATTTATCCTAACATTTTTCTTCTTCCTCCTTAAATTCATATTCATTCTATTATAATTTCAAACACATAAGCTATGAAGATCTAAAATATTATTTTGATAAAAGTGAGGATGTTTTTTGAAATAAATTTAGTATAAAATTATATTAAAATACAATATAATAAATGTAATAAATAAAAGGATCAACTCTTAATCAAAATGGAAGAATTATTGAATAAACTAGATGATCAAATGAATGTTCCCGAGTTATAACTGACTATAAACAATCTTAAGAAAGCTATCGTGGAATAAACTAAAGGCGCATAATCATTAAATTAAATTTTGGGTTTTTAATGAACTGTATAAATATTTTTGGTTTCATTTTTTAAAATAATTATTCTTCTTCTAATAATATGACCTTTAAAGAGGGATTTAATAAATTTTTTTTATCAATGTCATAAAACTGGAAATCTTATTCCTGAATTTTATTGATTTTCTTGATATGGAAGAAAAAAATTTATCCATATTTCATCCCATAAATCAACTCAAAAATACTCTTTAAAACATGTTTGTGTACCAAAATACCTTTTATCTAGCATATTTGAACCCAAAATCTGGGTACCAAAAGTTTAATTGTTATATTTTTAGGAAACATGTATATATAGAAAATTCCAAAAAACTATATTGTGCATGAATAATGGATTTTCTTGACACATGTGTGTTAACCCCTTAAAATTTAATCATTCAAAAAAACATGATGGAGGATAAATAACCTTATATTATAATTAATGATGTAAAATCATCAGTATGGGTATAATTTGTAATATCAATTAAAAACTTATAAAATATGTTTCATTAATTAATGGTTTAATGTACAATTTATTAAGAATTGGCTTAGTGTGCAACAATGGTTTTAAACCGTCATTTTAATATATTTTTTTTAAATGTTTTAAATATAAAGATAAGACATTTTTTTACTTCTTTTAAATTTCAAAATTTTTATACTATCAAATTAAAATCAATTTCTTCAAAAAATGTTAAAGGTTTGAGTGTCCAAGATATCATATATTAGATTTGGCATAGACATCATGGTTTCTGTAGCACACAAATAATCATTAAACTCAACTAACATAAAATAGCATGAGATTTACAAAAATTTCGTTTCAATTATTTTTTTGAACCATTCTAACTTGGTGAAAAAAACTGATTTTAAACTTAAACAAGTATCAACCTAAAACTACCTTAAGAATATTCTACTTGATATTCTTTGACCAAATCTAGGAAAGTGTATTGATTTAAAATAATATTCTTCTATGATTTCTGATGATTATATAATATTCACTTGGGTCCTTTTCTTGGAACATAAAAATGAGGCTTATAGAGTCTTTATAAGAATCATTAATAAAGATAAAAATGAAATGTAAAAAAATCATTTCTTTTTAAAGTGATCTTGCAGGAGAGTTTTATAAAAAATATTTTGATGAATAATGTGTTTCACAAGGTTATAATAATAAATTTTTTTACTCCTAAAAGAAATCAGTAAAATTTTGTTTTCCAAAGATGCAAATTAACTATTCAATAAATATCATGATCCCTCCTGAAAAATAACAAACACCTAAAATACTTTTATGATGAGGTAGTCAATATCAGTTTTATATCATAAACCTTTTTCTTATAAGTTACTTCCAAAAAAATACACTTTATGAAATTTGGGAAAAAATTATGAATATAGGAGTTTTCAAAGCGTTTAGATGAAAATATTTATTATTATTTGTAAATAAAAATTAAGAAAATTTTATACAATATTTAATGACATAATATTTATTGTGTGCTCAAAAAGAATAAAATCCTACCTATTTTTCAGTAAAAGAATCAAAACCATTAAGTGAATCAATTCATACTATATTCAATGAAAATATTCCTAAACCTTCATTCCAATTAGAAGATATGTACAACCATGAAACTTTTTATTTGAACGATCTACTATCTATAATAAATCATATTGAAGTTGACTATCATATAGGTCCATTACCAATATCCTGAAAAAAATCAAAATATCATCCCTTGGAAATTATTGTCACTGATTTTTATGCTTGTACTCATACTTGAAGTTCTACAAAAAATAATGTTGATCATATTTTCTTCTCTAAAACCCAAAAAACTTGATTATATTATTAATGATGAATATTAGGTATTTTATATGTAAGAAGATCTAAACCAATTCCAATGGAATAATTTTTGGAATCTTTTTGAACGACCTAATTCTTATACCATTATTTAAAAAATGGATTTTTAGAAATAAATTAGATGAACAAGGAGACATCACTTACAAAAAATCTAGACACATATCAGAAGGATATAATCAAGAAAATGTAATTGATTACAGTTAAACATAAAAAAATGTTTCTCATCTCAAATCTATAAAATTCTTGTTGGAATTTTTCACCCATCTAATTTTAAATTTTTCAAATAAATGTTAAAAGTGATTTAATAAAAGGTTTTTGTTCTGAATTTTTTTTATTGAACAACCACCCTTCTTTGAAAATTAAATTTTCTAAAAAAATTTTTTTATGTTAACCAATTCCTGATGTGGTTTAAAATAACCCCCTTAGGATTATTTTGAAATGTTAATTACATTTATTCTATTTAATTATTTTAAAGTGGTAAAATAAGAATTGATATTATTTCAAAAAAATGAATGAAATTATTTTTTAATTGATTAAATATATGTCGATGATATATTTTGTGGATCAAAAAATGAATCTATTTGTACCAGATTTCCATTATTTATGAGGAATTAATTTGAAATGAGTTTATGGGTGAGTTAAGATTATTTCATTATTTTTAAATCTCTCAAAATGAGGATGAAGATTTTTTATGGAAGATAAAATTCACTAATGAACTTATAAAATTGTTTGTAATGGACCGTGATAAGGAAATAAGAACACATATGATTACTTTCTATAATTTAGTGTTTGATAAATCTGGTAAACCAGTTGTCAAAAAACATTATATAAGTATGTTTGAGAGTATTCTTTATATAATTATGACCTATGTAGACATTATATTTAGTTTTTATCATCATGGTCATTTTCAAGGTAATAATAAATAATAACATTCAGAATATCTTAAAAGGAATTTTCTTTTATTAAATAGTTCTAAAAATCATATTGAGAGCCCACTCCCCTTCACTAATCGAAAATGGGATAGTACAGATCATTATGCCAGGACCCTCAAGTTGGTTCCACCAGGGGAGTACTACTTATGAAAGGCCCACACCTAGAATCAGTAGAGGAGTGAAACACCATATACCAAGGACCCAAACCACACTCATTAGGGGAGTAAAAATAAGTGACCAAAGGAAACATATCCTATTAATATAAGTTAAAATTGACTCTGTCATTTTGATCGTTAGGGGGGGACCCTCAGTCTTTCATTATGTGAGTACCAACACCAGGATAGAGGAAATTATCCCCATCACGGTAGGGGGTAGTGAATCTATAATATTTCTCTCTACGGGGGACAATAACCCATGTGAGTTAGTGGAGTACTGACCCAATAGTAGAGGACACACTCCCTAGCCCAATAGGTGTGTACCAACTCTACCGTAGCACTACATAAGACGAACATACACCCGAAAAGGGCAGGGGTGTGTAGAATCCTGCTATAGAGGACCTGCTCCATACTCGGTAGGGGAGTAACAACTTTATAAGAATTATACATAGAGGAACCAAAACATAAAAATATCTACAAGTACTGACTCTATGTATATAGGACCCACTCCCTGGCATGGTAGGGTAGTACAGACTCTTCCGTTACAAACTTCTCAAAGAACCTGTGCCCTAGTCCTATAGGGGAGTAACATTATCTCAGAAAATCACTCAATGAAAAATAAAAAAACACACCAAATTTGTGGAGTCACATATATACCAATAAATAAGTGTATGGTGTAACTATTACATGATTCATCAAGGTATTAACCATTTGAACATCTCATCATAAGAATCACCCTGATTCTTCCCATAGTCTACTCCTACAAGGAGATACTACAAAAAAATATCATGTCATCTATCTTTTAAAAAATACTCACCTAATGTATCTCAAAAAGAATTTATTGTCCCAAGTGTCCCAATGCCATAGACGGATCATCCAATGGACGCTCTTTTTAGACATTATATAACTTTTAGAGAAATGGGGACATGTTAGGTCCAGGTCCAGCCCGACCTTCCTGGCTAGGAATGGACCACAACCAGTATCCCGACCCACCTATGAGGAGGCCAGATCCTCCAGACCAGACGTGGCTACCCAGCATCCATTTCACACCAAACGACACTAGTTCGTGCTGCCAAATAGGTCCACTAGTATACACATGTGGATAGCTTCATCTATAAAGACATGAAGATTTGTTGCAGGTTTAGGTCACCCTATTATTTTGGTTGCGGGTCCTTCATGTGGATGTCACTGTCATCGCCATCATTGTCACACCAACTTCATGTTGTGTCCATGAACAGGGGAATGGACTAGAATTGGGACTAACCCACATAGGACCACCAAAAAATTCCCACAACAACCTACAGACCCATGTTAAGAGGGTTACAACATGGACATCTAAACCACACACTCCCGAATGAAGGGAAAAATAAATGGGCCAACACTTTTTGCATGAATACAGACCCCCACTACATAGGGAGGGGAAGGAAGGGGACCCAATAATTAAGATAATTAAACCAAAAACGAAAAAAAGGAACTACCCAACACTCTCCAACTACAAATAGGTATCACTAAGACCACACCCAATTTACATAGGCGGTCTACACTGGGGCATTGATCGAAAACCCACATCCATGAAGGCATAACCATATACACTATGTGAGGGGTATGTACACCACGCTCGTTGTGACAAAGTGAAATTCACAGTGATGAGGAACCAAAATAGATAAATAAAAACAACCATACCACAATGGTGGAGGCAGAAGCCTAGTCAAGATCCCCACACCTCAAGAGACTTCCTGACTGTGTGAAAAGCTTCACTCTAAGGCCTATGGCTGGAGCCCTAATGTTTGAAGCATCTGATGTGCTGTAGTCGAGAGCTACAAATCACATTACCTCCTAAAATACACTAGATCAAACAAAACTCCAATACCCAAATGGGAATGAGGGGTACACACAACCATTATAACTTACATAGAATGAATAGTGAAATGAACAAGGAACACGGTGAAACACACCAAGAATCACCAAACACAACCGCTATAACCAAGAGAATAATCATAACATGAAGGAACCATAAATCTAGCCCAAATATATCTCTATTTCAACAAATGGGCTGAGTAATCATTAGAAGAGGTGGATTTAACATTTGAAATGAATCCTTAGTTTGATAAATAGGAAGGCTTTAAAACAGAGAACTATCCATGGCCACATCACAACATCCAACAAATCTTTAGAAACCCACTGAACGTTACTCCAAAACTGATCCACCAACAAGATCGCATCTCAAGAAACAGTAAGAGTATAAATTCTAGATCACAACAAAGAATAATAAATAAACAACTCTTCTAAGACATAGAAAAAAACTATCCACATAACCATCAGTTTATAAAAAAATTCCAAAATTTTTCATCTCAAAACACTTTTGAAAAACAAACTAACTTGGGGGATTTCCACAATCACCAATGATGTTTCATCAAGTCTCACTCACATGAACATTTCTATGCCACCCTAGGAACCCAACCACCATGCCATATAGGAAATTATTCCAGATACTAATAAAATCATGGATGTGAGCACCCATGAAAACACTAAAGGCTAAAAAACAACATCATTCCAAAAATAATGTACCTTCCAAAGGAACACTAACCACCAAGTCAAAACCCTTTTCAGATTTCACATAACAAACCACACTTCATCAAGATCCATTTTCTTAAAAACCTACCCCTTTTAATTTTTAAAAATTTCAAAACAACCAAGCTACTCCAAACAACGCCTTGCCATTTTCAAAAATTCATCAACGTATATTTTCAAAATCCTATGGCCATTGAGACCAATACCCTTTCTAAGAAAACACCAACCACCCAGAACCAATTTCTAAAACAAATCCATCAGATTAAAAAACTTTTAAACAACCTAAAACACCCCATTTAAAACAAAGATTTATAATATCATTAAAATGATTCACACTTTCAAAACATTTTATTACAAAAAACCACAAGTTTAGATTAGGGACAATCAAATCTTCTTAAATCATTTACACTTACTCCACAAAATTTGTTTCACAAAAACACAAACTTCCAAAACCATTCTTATAGTTAATATTTGAAAACCAATTTGTCCAATTTTCAAAATCCAATTCTTCCTTTAAAACCCATTTACACAATTCTCACACAAGAATTTTCAAAACAAAAATTCATAATTCAAGAAAGATCCAAGAGACCCACAAAAGGGAAATAGAGTGAGTGGGTGAATTGACCATATGGTTGGTGGACACATGTCAAACAAAACACCAACACACATAGACTTATTAGGACCATGACCCAACTCCACATGTCTTTCCAGGACCTGTGACCTCACAGAGGCCATTAGTTATACTTCCTTTGTCATATCCCAACACAAAACAACCAACAAGAATAAAGGAGAGTAATAAAACTGGGATTCCTGTGGAAACCTGGGGATCAGAACGAGCGAGAGTTCGCGATGCACTTCCCACACTTACCCCTAAAGTACCAATAATCCTAATACATCTACCTTGAAATCCCCTAATAACAATGGTGATCTAAAAATAAAGGGCTGCTAAGAGACAACATCCTCTGATACCATTTTTGTCACAAACCATCATGAGTCTACCCTGAACCGGTCACCCAGGTCTGCCCACGACGAGTCCCGAGAGGCGTTCTTAATCCTCCAGGGATGGAGACAAGCAATGATGGAATCAATAGAGTATACAGGGGAACAATTAATCACAAATATAAAAAAAACAAACAATAGAAAGAAATTGATAGCCCAAAATACATTTACATAAAAATTTAACTAAACATTATTTGTACAATAAACTGAAAGTACAACTAAACCAAAAACTAAACTGACCAAACTTGACAACCAAATAACTCCATGTGACCCCGCTGGTCCCTGTCCAACACAATGATCACACATCTACCAAGGTGATTGAACTCAATTTGAAACTTTCACAAGGGATAAAAATAGAATAAGACTATAGGCGTGAGTATTAAAACTCAGTAGGTTAGACCAATATTATATTACCAATGCCCTTCCTTTAAAATAAAAGAAAATTAAATTTCTAGTTTTAAATACAATATATAAAGGTATGTTTTCAAAATGAGTTCCCATGCTATAAAAAAATTACCTGATAAAAACTTCCATGTTTTATAAACAAGAATGCAATTAACAGTTTTCAAAGATGTGCAACTTGGAAATGAAAATATTTTTCAAGAGGGCTGCTTTAAAGAATGTAAAATTTTAAATAAATCACTCAGGCTATGGAATTTTCCAAAAAAACACATCGTATGCTAATAGTGAGTACAAAATAGCCAATGAGCACAAGTCACGGGAACACCCCTAGGAACTAGTTAGTTGTGATCCCCAGGTACATCATATCTCGGTGAAGGTAACAATAATAAATATCAGTTCTCGTGCAAACAAGCCACTTGTAGGAACAAACCCATAACATAGTGATCCTAAAACAAAATCATCATCATATTTTAGTTAGTATTTTCATCGTCAAACTTTCTACGTGAAACATGGTCTAAACCCCATAGAATCACTAGCATACTAGTACACATCCGCCCACCTAGATACCCGAGATTCCCTCTAGTGCTCAATCAAGTTACACATATTATAAAATACACTTTCCGCTTGAAAATTTAATTCCCAAACCATAAACACACAAAAATATCACAAACATGTTTCATATTTCTTTCAGAGATCAATAAACTACTTAAAATTTTCATAAAACAATTTCAAAGTTTGTAATGAGGCTTTGCATATAAAACTCATTCAAAAACACTCTTTTAAGAATAAATGGACAACAAAACCTTACCGAACCATATTTGAATGGCCTAAAAACATTTAATAAATCTATTTCATGGACTATAAAACAATTCCAATTGACGCAACATGGTGTATACATGTAAAACACTCATTCTTCTTTTTTTGGAAACACCAAATGGGCCTTTAAACATTTTTACCGAAAAACAATTTTTCGAGAAAAAAATAACACATTTAACTAGGATGTGAGAAAACACAATTTTATGATTCAAAACATTGGTAAACACCTTGAAAATATTCATATTTCTTACCTATTACACAACCCTTTTTATAAAAGTTCCAAACGGGTCTTCCATTAACAGCACATGTCAAAATACCATAAAACAAATAAACATTCTTTATAAAAACCAAAACCTTCTCGTAATCCACATAATGAACCCAAAAAAATTTATTTACCCACTTTCAATATGATTATAAAGCCAATAAAATCATATCAAACCATACTCAACACATAAAAGCCAATTGGGAAACTTACCAAACACATGGCACCAATTTTTTTTAACAAAACAATTAATTTTAAGCACTCTAAAAGGAATAAAACATCAATTTAATGCAATAAATTTATTCAAGATGTTGAAACATGTTTAAAATAACAAAAAACATTTGCTGAAGCTAAGAAATCACTTGAACAAACATGTGGTGTGCACCATTTTAACAAAACTACACCACTTTACCAAAAAAAGGTTTAACAGCTACTTGGCACACCGAAAAAATTATCCAAAGCATAAATTACAATATTTAGAGTATGAGGAATTTGGAAACATCATTAAATAGATTCATCTTAAATAAAAAGGGCAAGTTCAATGGGAAACCTACCTCAAATCCTTGGCATAATGGAAACACACAACCAAAATCACTCGTCGTGGGTTTATAAACGCTAAAATTATGATGAACATTCTTAAATGAATATAACCCCCATAAAAAATCATTCCAAAACATAACCCTAGGTCATTAATGACCAGGGGAGAATAAATAACCATGAAATAATAGAAGGAGGAGGAAAAGGGAGGAGAAAGGAGAACAAATCCCACCATGGAAACTAGAAAACTCTTTGTATTCTATTAGAGCTACACCTATTGAGGAAAAGGAATGGATTGAAAATTCTTGGAGAGTATCCTAAAGTCTCAAATAACCATTAAAAAAATATTTTTGAAAAAAAGATTACTAATTGAATGATTTATGAATGAGAAAAATTACCTTTGGAAAATCTGGACGATTTGAGAACCATTGAGAAGTTTTCCCTAATATGCGACTAATATGAGCTCCAAAGAGGGAAAATAGAACATGGGGGTGTGCCTAGGTTTCTTGGGCTCGATTGGAAAGTAAAATAACCGAAAATTATTAAAAATTTAATAAAATAAAAAATAAAAAAATTTATTTTTTTAAAACATGAAAAGGGCCCATGGGCTGGCCCAATACATGAATCAATAACCCAAAATCACCATTCTTATAAATTCATAAGGGGTCCAAAATGATATGGAAGATTTAATATGTTAAGGTAGGAAAAGTGGTAAGTTTAATGGGTGAAAAATGTTGAAACAAATTAGTTATAAAAGAAACAAATTTGGTTTTTGAATTTTGAAATGGGCTCCCGATTGGCCCAAATCATGAAGTAACCACCATTTATACAAAAACTCCCAAAAAAGAAATGGGGAACCAAAAATAGGATGATTAGACACATATAGAAGTTAAAAACTCAAAATTAATATCAAGCAACATCAAATAAAAGTGTCATGATTTTCAATGAACCAGATCAAAACCAATACATGAAAAGAAAGGATAAAAACCAGGTGTGACAAGTCCATACCCAAAATGGAATCATATGGTTTCCTCATAATTACCAAGAGGTCCCATGAGAAACTATCTCCACTGATTGTCGACTTTCATTTCGGGTACATCTGTGATATAGAAGAATCACTCTCTATATCAACCTATGGAAACAACTGACATGCCAAAGAATATAAAGAAATATATAGTTCTCAAACAAGGGATATAGAGATAAAGGAATGACTAATTCCCATACCTAAAAGTTCTAGATAAACAGTAGAGGATACACATATCATTCCTTGAATAATTTCTTAAGAAGCTTTATCATATCCCTCTATAGACTAAAACTATCTATAAGAACAACCACTATTCCTCTAAGACTATTTTTGTACACGTGGTGGTGGTGGTTGCGGTGGGAGTAGGTCATATTATTATTCTCCACCTATAACACCTCCCTAAGGGGATCTATCATCTCCTCTACCAGCACCATCTCCATGGGGGCCTCCCTGACTATGTCTAGAAGATCTCTGATCATCGATCTTCATCTTCTATGGAGATAAATCCATTGTCCATCCACCATTTTTAGTGTGTCAGGTTAGGAAATCATGATACATTTATCATCTACCATCATAATCATTACATCAACCCTCTCTAGGATGGATGGAACCTCTGTGCGAATCCTAGCCTACAGATCAATATATTTGAGTCCAAGAATGAGTATAACTTCTACACTAATACCCTAATGACTGATTCCAACTAGCTAATATAGATTAATCAACCCCAAAAATTTCTATTTTCACCTATAGTTACCCGACATACCTTGAATAAAATGTTCTCCATCACCGAGGCTTGATCCATTGTTGTAGCATAAGTGGGAATGTATAAAGAGACCACACTAGTTCTAATTTAATTATGAAGGACTTTATCAAACTTCTACACTCAAAATTATCTATCCTACACCATATTGATAGAGTAATGTGCAAGGTTAGTAAACCTCAAGTAGTAGTCAGAAACTAACTTATCTCCTTATTGTAGATCAAAATGTTCTTAGATATACACTGAGGAAAAACTCAAAGGGTAATAATCATTTCATAAAAACTACCAAAGAACTATCTTTTAGAGTGTCATCTCATCATTGGTCTATGTGATCAATCCCCACAACTTCCTTACCACTCCACGAGGAATAATTATTTCACATATAACCATATGATTGGTTGTGGTCCGTACAATCCTAAATACTTGAACCACTACCTCAATCTAATAATCCACTACATGATGGTAGAGATTTCCATGAAACATGAGTGGTATTTACCTTTTTCACTCATATAATGCACTAATCCTGTGTGCATCATTGTATTATCCTACTGGAGCTATCAATTACCATACATAAAGTTGATCATCTTCCTGGAAAACTAGAGGTGTATCCATGTGCATCCCATTAGGTGGAAGAACTTATCTATGCTCCTCATAAGGGAACACCTCATGAATATGTCCCTATACTGAGGACACATCACTCAAATGGTCATTGTCATGACATTGTATTAGAATCATATATGTTTTTTATCATTAGGGCATCATGAATGTTAACATGAAGAATTGTGGTTAGATGAGCATATCTGGGAAAATTAATCAAGAAGAAAAAGAAAAAGAAAACGTAAAATAATATATGATTCATGTAAAATTAGATTACCAACAATTGATGCCTTGATATGTTGAGTCTACAAGTAGGTAGTCAGAGTCCTAGTGTGTGGATATGCAATACACCACACCATCACGATGTTACCTGGCTCAAGAGTCTAACTCAGGACACTCAAAAATCATTTCCTAAGTCCCCAATCCAATCCTCATGAAAATTATATCTCAAAAATTGGAACCTAGAACAAAACACCATTGATACCACTATGTAACAACCAGACCCACTATGCCACTGCCTAGGTCATAATTAATCATAGAGTGACACCCCAAGCTCTCCTATAATAGGCCACGAGATGATGACATGCACTGAGTAGGCATATCATGGAAATGCGAGGCCTTGGCATAATTCACCTATACTCATCACACATTCATATGTATACAATAGTTTGATGATATATAATAATTAAAACATGTATAGTGAAATAAATTAATAATAAAACTCTAGGAAATACTTCAATGCGAAACATGGTAATATATAAAATATATAAAGGGGAATATACATGACCAATAAGAATTGAGGTCCCCACATGACAACAAAAAAATGTTTTAAATTAAAGAGACCTCGTTTCACAATCTCCTAGACTAGCCGCTGAACATGGTCAACACCTCCAATTACAACATTGATCCTATGAAACTAGATCTAAAAAAGTCACCACAAACTGGGCGTTCATATTCATAAGACATGAAATTTGTTGGCATAACCCATGAAGGGCTGTATATAGACATACTCAATAAGATTACATGAAACCCAAGATGGATGAAATAGAATTAAATAGTTAGATCAACTAAAATTCATGGAGGGAAAATAAAACCAATCATTAGATTTTCTCATACTGAAATATCAACCAATAAAGGAGAGAAGAATCAGTCTCTATAGAAAGATAAGGAAAATTTTGAGTCATCCTACAACTTCAAAGGTCCTATCTTTGATTCCAATCACCACATGTAACCTCACTAGAACTTGGTTGTAGGGCCCACTCCATTCTACTATGATCCACAATTAAGGGATATCTATATCAAATAGAGGACATTATCTCACTAAATATTGATGAAGGGGGAGTATTCCACCATGGATAGCGGAATTCTTCCATATGTAGGGTTGGGTAGTATCAAATATAATGGTATAATGTGTAAGGGGACATGTTCCCTAGTGAGATAAGGGAATACTGACCCCAAAATATATCTGATGATCTAAATTGATTACTATCATTGTCCAAGAATCACTAGAAATAAAACCTACCTCATAAAAATTATCATCATATATGTGACGCAAAAATTAAGTCTACTATCATTTCCAATAGGATTCTCCTAGGACCAAATTCGTTCCCAAAAGAAGGAGATACATAAGGTATAGGATTCTGGTAAAATTAAACGACATGTAAATAGGGTCACATGGTGAGTGACTTAGCCCAAAGGACTAGAATTTCCTTCCCTATTCATGGATTATTAAGCCATAAAACTCCACAAGACATGTCTATATGGGGACATGGAATCTTTATTCACCAAGGATCCAAGGAGTGTTCTCTCATCACACTAATCTGCTACTCAGGTAATTTGATGTGGTGTGTGGGCCTATCCACAAGGATCGTGATACTTAATTTTCTATCAAACACCATTATCGAAGAGAATCATTGGAATAAAAAATTTGTTCCTCTAGATCAAACACCGTGTACTCACATTTTTTTTGAAAACAGAAGATTTGGTCTTTGGGAAGCCACCATATCCACTAATTATTTCACATTTATCGTCAGTTGACTCTCTAAAATTTTCCAAAATCATAGGGGATGGTCTCTGATCTTGTATTACCAACCTATAGTAATGAAAAATTATAACTCTGATATCTAAGATGAAAAATCATCGCACCTCTAAGCGTTGTTTGTGGTCCCGAACCATGAATCCAACACTCAACATCTATAAATATGGCTTGATGCATTAGAATGTTGATTATAACAAGGTAAATGATTCATATATCAAAATTATGGGGATTTTATCGTGCTGAAATTGGAAAAACAATTTCAAATCACTAACCTACATGGCCAATGATGAAGAACACAAAGAATGATGGTTAGGAAAAAGGCAAAAGAAATATGTAATTTTATCATCAGCCAATGTGATCCTAGAAAATGATCATAAATTTAAAAAATAAAAGGGTTCAATTAATATTTCAACATGTATAGATAATTAGGTTCAAGAATTAAAATTAATTTTTCGGCTCGTTCATCGAATGGAAATCATGAAAAAATGAAAATTCGTAGTCCATGATCATAAATTGAATCAAAAGTGTATAAATCCATAAAATAATGATCCCTGAATCAATACAGAATCAATCATTGGAAAATATATTGTTTTCTCGTGATGAAGGTGAATATCATTCTATGTTTAGCATTCATCTCATGATTACCTTAACCTTTAATTGTTGATTCACATTCCCAAGGTTGCAATTCCAAGGGAGATCTCCCTTCCCCCTCTCTAATATCCTAGGGTTATGTATCTATCCCATAAGATTTTATATAAAAGAATATTTATATATAGAATATTAGGTTTTGTTTATTAAATAAAATAAATAAATTTATCATTTATTTTATTTTACAAACCCACCAATTCCTGGCTCCCATGGAACATATGAAATTGGCCAACCTCATATTTCACCTACAATAAATCCCATATTTCAGACACAACCACATTCTATGATTTCCCATATGAGGCCAAAATTAATAGAAAAACTATTTATTATAAGAATATTTTCCTTCTTGCACTAAAAGATGTTAATATTCATTAAATATACTAATTTAGATGTTATGTGACACCCAAAACACAGTGCCAACTATGAGGAAAAATTATTATACATACATAGAAATATTCAAATGATTAACCTATGGTAACCCTAGTTGTTACATTTCTTTTACATACTACACTTTTGAACATTCTTCTAAACAAGAAAATCATTTGATTTAAGACCTATTTAACTTCCTCTTCCTCATAATCACTTGATTATTGTACTTAATTAACTATTTATTTACCTTTTTTCATGGATTCAATGTCTATATCATCTCTTTCTATCACATTGGATGCTGGTGATATTTTAATTTCATATATTATGATAATATTATAAAGTACATCTAATGATATATCTTCTTAGTCTTACAATGATGAAACGTTTTGAATAAATATATCTAGTAGGTTTCTCATTAGCTTAATTATAATTGTAAAATCGACCATCTTCTCACTAAAACCTCTCAGATTGTTGAAAATCTCATCTACTCATGTAAATTTGTAATAATTAGTTTCGTCATGATCCCTTTTGATATCCACAAACCTAATTATGTACACTTTTTACATAGCCTCTTTCACCTTCACATTTCCCTCAGAATGGTTCCTTAATTTGTTCAAAATTTCCTTAGTAGTTGGAATTCCCTGAAATTTATTATATAATTTCACAAATAGTGACATCATGAAGTCATTTTTTTATTTTCCCTCTATTTCTAGATTCTAATTATCTAAAAAATTCATAACAACATTCTCGTTAATGGGTCATAAATCCCATTATAGCTACATCTCTAACTTTTACACCAAGTTATAAGAGTTAAGGTATCATTATATTTATCCATCCAAGATAATTATAACTATTTAATGTGGGAACACCCCTATTTTCATTTAATTCTTATTCTACATTTTCAATAGTCACTTGAATCATTTAATGGATAACTTTTATATGATACCACTTGTATAACCTGGATTAATGTGTGATTAATAAGAGGGTTAGGGGGTAAATTAGTGAGCCATTTAATTTTTAAAAATTATTCCTTTTAAATTAAAACTATTTGTCTAGTTAAAGCCTTGGTCTATTATTCTTGTGTATCTCATACACACATCACATAACTATGTAAATAAAAGGCACAAAACAAATGGATTTACAATGTTCGGCCTCAAAACAAGTGCCTAGTCTTTTTTTTGGTTTGACCCCCTAACATGGAATCTATACTATATTCGAAACAGATATAATAAAAACTAGTTATACCCATTACCCCTAATTATGAGTTGGTAAAATTATTAACTCAAATAGAAATTACCAATTTGGGTAGAACCTTCAACTAAACCTTCTTATCCAGTGATTAGTTAAACCCCAAAATCACAATCTTCCAGAAACTGGTTAGAACCCCTAGCTATAGAATTATTCTTCAGATGTATTTATAAACTCTAGAATAATCATTTTAACTTCATGGTATCCTTTACACTAATTAATGATGATCACCCTCAATTAGCTTGTGGGATAAAAATTTATCATATACACCAGTTCGAGCACCATTATAGCTTGATTGTCTTACTCATATATTTCTGATCACTTGTGTATGATCAGTTGATTGAGTAAAATATTGCTCTGGTGTATATTATTACTTAAATCCATTGATGTAATTGCCTTAAAATCACTAAATACTATTTAATTAATTTGTTTTGATATACTTCCCAAAATCAATCGCAAATCACTGTACAATATTCATGGTAAATATATTTCATGTGCTCAAATATTCTTCATGCATATATAATGAATAGTCTTTAAGAACATATTATATGATGAATGTTCTAGAAAGAAAGAATGAATCTCACATTATTTCATTTAAGTATGAAACTCATAGAATGTAACTCACTACTCTTCATGTATCAATAGAGTACATGATATCTTATCTTCCTTATTATTTACATTTCTCAGTGTACTAAAATGTAGAACTTCACTGAAAAACCATAGTTCATGTAACACCTCAACTATATGTAGGTGAAACCACCTTCATTTATGAATAATATTTTATGCGTGATTCTCATGATCTTAATGTAACATTGGTATATAGATTCATCCACAACACAACCACACAAATAGTCTTAGAAAATAACCATGAAAAATTCATTTCTCACTAAATGGTTATAATTTTATCATAATAAAAATTAAAATTTGAATATAATTAATGAATATATATAGAACACTTATGAAAATAATCATATGGTCACAAAGGTTTATAAAAACTCTAATAAAATACAAGGAACTATTTCCATGACTGAAGATCATTTTATCTCACCTATTTTAGTTTCACAACTCTCTTAAAATTTTGTTAAGGTCACACATATAAATAGAGACAATCAACATATTTATAAACATCTATACCGACTTACTCCAACAATTATATGAACCTCCTCATTTCTATGTTCATGGACCTTATCCATTTTGTACACTACGATAGAATATGAAGACTTCATAAAATCACTATCATCACTTAGTATATTTTCCTCTCACTTTTATCTTCATCCCAACATCAATTTTAATATTCTACATGTAGTGTCTTTGAATGATGATACACAACAATATCACGATATTAGATTAATAATTATTGCCAGATGTTTTACTTTGGCTCTTGAAAAATCCTGAGGTAAAGGTTTATGTTAAATGATATCCCTTGAATCAATCAAAAAACCTGAATAGAATGGATAAGTCAGGCACTGTTCTTAATGTTTTTTAAAGTCATAACTATATTGTCTTTGAAGACAACAACCCACACCCGGTTTTCATTATTCATAACCCTCATTAATAACATATCATGTTCTAGTTACCTCTTGATTCAACATAGGGTCCAGCACTCAAATACACCACACTTCACATTGGTTAATGGGGTTGCATCCATGGGTAGGCCCACTTGACCTCCTCCATGAACTCTCACCCATGATTATCCCTTTGGGTTTTATGTGAAACTATAAATCTTCACAAGCTTGGCCATCACTATACTCATAAAAAACACTAGATTGAAATATTTTGACATAATTTCCCTCCAAATCAATGGTTTTAAAAATTTCTTTAGATAGCTAGGTGGTTGGAATATTTTAAGTAAAGTATTATAGAAAGAGTTAAAATTATACTAATTTATTTTCTAAATACACAACACAAAATACCAAACCAAATTTCTCCTCTTTCATTAAATACTCAAATTATACTAAAAGATAATTAACTTATTCTCTTTATTTAATATTGGAATATAATTATATATTCCAAAACAATTCAACAAAATATCATCTTTATTCCTCACATATTCATTTTTCTGAAAAAATTTTCAATTTAATTTAATAATGAAACATGTTCTTGAAATTAAAAATGGTGAAATAATCATATTAACAAATCAAATATGTCTTATCTATAATGTCATCAAATTAAAAATTTTCATGAATATTATCTACTTTAATTACTTAAGCTATAAGAATCACATAATTCTCCAACACATATTAACTTTATTGAAAATAAATAAAATCAACACAATTGGGTGTAAAATCCACCCTGTTGGATTTGTTTTCAATACCCCAAAACAATTCAGAATGTAAATATGTGAAATATATAGATTTTAGTCTCCCCTATATTGATAATGAATATAATGGTGTATTTAGGAGTTCCCTCTTGGTCAAAGCATTTTATTTTAGATAATATGATCACATTTTTCTGGTATAACCCCCATTGATTCATTCATCTTTATCCGTAGTGATATATTATACCAGTAAGAATTTGAATTTGATTAAATAATCCACAACATCAATAGTATCCTTTTCAACCAATTTTGATCTAAAATAAAAAATTATTGTGTATTAGATAATTATTAATATTTCTTAGTAATATTTTTAACTAAATTATTCACAATATTATCAAATTAAGCCATCTAAAATCATTTTTATTTATTTTCTTTAACAAGTGTTGGTTCTTCCATATTATACACTTACTAACCATCTGATTTATCTTTAACTTATTTTATATATCCTTATAACTCATCCATAATCATCTTATTTTAACTATTTCCATTAAGATGTGTGTATAATTTTTTAACATATCCTTTATTATCAAAGCTAATCTTATCAATTTCATTCTTCATCATATTGTTTTAATTGTAGAGTTTCATATTTCCCAAAATATTATCTTATATATTTTATTTTAACGTCCATTATATTCTAGTTCTCTCATCACCTTAATCACCTTAATATGAGTATTTTATATTTATTTTATTTGAATATAAATCACACATGATCCTTTGAAGATCTTACACATTATTATTCAATATTTTTGGATGAAAATTCTTCCAATTATCTACTCATCATATTTTTTTTATTGGGAGTAAAATAATTCTCATGCTACTTCCACTTTATTTTATAGAACTTATTTTATAATTCATTTATGTTAATATCAATATTGTTCTTCTTTGTATAGTTTCCAATAAATTTACCACTTTTTAGAAATTACATCTCATTTTTGGTTTTTTCCATTTCCTTTCCATAATCCCATTTTTAATGTTCTTGTAAAAAAATCCATAATTTGATTGAAGTATACATTAGCTTTTTCATCCTCAAAAATCACATGTTTTTAGTACTTATTGAACTCTAGCATTATATTTTATCATGAATTAAAAGGGAATATAATATCTTACTTTCACTACTAGAAAAACAGGTATTTGCAACATGTCATTTGCGACGAGATCCCATCGTAAATGGATTTTTGCGATGGGGGCCCGTCGCAAATGGCCCGTTGCTGAAAATGGTGTTGCAACAACAATTATTTGCGACGGGCCCGTCGCTAAATCTTTTTTTTTGCGATAGGGATTCTCCCCGTCGCAAATAGTACTCTGTATATTTGTAAAAAACTTTTCAAATAGTAATTTTGAAGGGCCCCGTCGCAAATACCTATTGTGACGGGCCCGCCGCAAATAGTTTTTACGACGGGTCCCGTCGCAAAAACTATTTAAAAAATAAATAAATAACTATTAATAAATTATTTTAATGCATATAATAATAATACTATTTGCGACGGGCATAGTATCCCGTCGCAAATACTATAAAAAAAATAAAAAAAATTAAATATTAATAAAATATTTTAATTAATATAATAATAATCCAATTATATTTCAAAAATAAAAAATAATAAAATATTAATAAATGATTTTAATTAATATAATAATAGATTTATAATTCACAAATAAAAATAATAAATTATTAATAAATTATTTTAATTAATATAATAATAATAGAAATATAATTCAAAAATAAAAAATAATAGAATATTAATAAATGATTTAATTAATATAATAATATTATAATTATAATTCATAAATAAAAAAATATTAATAAGTTATTTTAAATAATATAAAAATAATAGAATTATTTGACATTCAAATATTAAAATGATTCAAGTATTACAAAAAAATATTATTAAATTATAATATTATAAAATTTTAATATATATATATAATTTAGTATTATAAAATATAAATAATATTATTATTCATATTAATATTGTTATTTCAAAATATAATATTATTAATATTTTATAATTAGACAGAAACTACGAATAGAAAAAAAATCATATTTTGATTTCAAAAATTTTATAACATAAAAACAAACTCTAATCTAAAGGAGGGGGAGGGGGGATCTGCATATGGTGGTGGAGGAAACTCCATCCCTAAAGAATGAGTGAGTCAGCGCATGTACTCCATCTGCTCCTGATGCTGCTGCTGCCACCAACTCGTCTGCTCCCCGTACAGCTGCTGCTGGCGTCAGCGCTCCTCCTCATGCTGCTGACGCATCTGCTCATGCTCCTGTCGGAGAATCTCTATCAGTGCAGTCTGAGATTGCAACTGATCCTCATACTGTGTAGAATAAGAAGATGCACGAGCTCCTCTCGAGCTGGACGCCGACATCGCAGCACTGCCATAATAATCTCCGGGAGTCAGTCAAGAGCTAATACCAACTACCCGGCCCTTCTCGAAGGCATACTGGGTGGCCCACATCCATGCCGCCTCATCAAACTGACGGCCAGTGGTCTGATCTGATGACTCGGCCTGACTCTCAGGCTGGGCATGTGATGCTGCGGCCTCATATGACTCCTGTAGTTGCAATTTAAAATTAAAATTGTGAATATATTATATGCAGTTAATTTTTAAACTTGAAAACAAATAATACTGACCACGATGTGATACTGACGATCACCTCTGAGCTCCCCAGTAGCAGGATCACTATACATCCTCCGATATACGTCGTACTCCATAATATCGGGGTTCTCAACAGCCTATAAGAATAAAAAATAAACTGTTAATATTTATAGTTATATAAAATATTTATAAATAAAGTACGTACAAGATGCTGTCTATGAGTACTGAAAGAACGACTCCCAGCTCGATGAGTCACCTCCTGTCTCCCCCGAATATGCCTCCCCACTAATGATCTCCTCTGAAAGGCACCACTCAACCAGTGCGCACATAATCCATCCCATACATGGGATGAAATGTACTCTGGTCGGTGTGTTCTACATGACTCGTCAAAATCTGACACTCCTGCTTTCTTCATGGCAGCTTTTCTTAAATTGTGCAAAAACTGATGAAGGCGATCACGCATGGCCACCTCCCATGCCTCGTGGATGGCGTCATGCATGGTATCCTCGATCAGATACCATAAACCCTACAAATAAATCAAAATATCAAGTTAGAAATGAAATAATTTTCAAAATAAAAATTATTTATTTACGTATGTACCAACCAATGGCCGAACATGGCCTGCTGCACATCAATGGGAATCTGCTCCCATGTGGTCCATGGTTGAGAGAAATAGTTGCGCAAAATAGCACTGCCCTGTCCGACTGCTATATGCAGAAAACTGTAAAAATAATAAACATTTATTGTGTGAATAGATTAATGAAATCTTAGTCAAATCCACAGGTTATCACACCTCCGTGTGCGTGGATCAAACCCAAGACGTGGACGTTGCTCGGGGACGGGGTCAGGAATCATTAATCGTGCAAGACCGCGCCCCCTCCGTGTACTCCCTGGAGCACCTGAAGGCTGAGGGTCATCTGCCAGCAACTCATCCGCATCGAAAGACAGGTCAACATCCGCCAACTCACGAAATGTGGCGTCGTCCATCTGAAACAAAAAATGTTAATGTTGTTAGAAAATAATTGATAATTACTATTATATATATATACATATTATGATTGTATATAAATACCATGGAATTATATCAGTGTTCATCTTCATCATCATCATCATATATGTCAATGTCATCTTCATATTCCTCCTCAACATCATCGAAATCTATTCGAGTTACAGTTGCTTCATCTCTTACCATTTCAAATTCATATGTGACATCATTAACATCATCGTCATCACCGACTCTTAAATGTGGGGTGTCTTCATCGATACTCATGTCTCTTTGTAAAAAAGATTGATTTTGAGTACTCTCTTTAAAATCTTCAATTCTTTGCACATCAGTGAAAGCACATTCACTTTGACTAAACTGATTGTCTCGAATTTTGATTTTTATTACACTCCACCAATCAGTCAAGTCTCTTGATGTAGCACAATAATTTGCGTAATAAACTTGATGTGCCTGTTGAGCCAATAAGAATGGTTCATTTATTGCGAGAAAACTTTTACATTTAATATCGATGATTCCATGAGTCGGATGAACACGCACGCCTCTCTCTGTATCCAACCACCGACATTTGAACATGGTTATGTAATGTTGTCCATGATAACAGAGTTCAATGATTTCATCAAGTATGTCATAAAAGTCAACTTCATTTTCTCGATGATGAGATCCTCTCAAGCTAACTCCACTGGTCATTGTTTTTTTCAATTCACCATATACATGTGTGTGAAATCGAAATCCATTCACCACATATGCATTATAAGTTTTAACAAGTTTGGAAGGTGGGTTACTCAATACACACAGCCGTTTGTCAATTTTATCAACATGTCGAGACACCTAAAAATTTGTGAAATAATTATCAATATAGTAAACTATACATTGAAGGAGTTCCTAAAAGATAAAGAATTTATGTTACTAGTTTTTGAAACCATTGAGAGAAATTTTTCAGTCGACGTTCTTCGAGAGCAGCTGCTGTAATTTGTGGAATTTGTTTCTTGATATTATTATCATACAACATAGAAAAACCAAAGTTATTTACTGTAACATAAATGATAGAATAATTGATATACACACTTACAATACAACTGATGTCATCTCTTCACAGTTGAGAAGAACATACATACGAGCTCTATGATGTTCATCATCTGAAAGCCAGCATTCATAATCTCCACCAAAACCAAGCTCTGGCTGGTTGAAAACAGATAATTGATTGTCGATTTCATCAATATTCCTCTCGTTCTGTCCCATTCGGTTGTGTTTTGAAGGATACTCAGATTCAAAATAATGGGAGAAGAAAAAGATATTTCCTCTTGCAAATAAGCTTCTGCAATAGATCCTTCAACAGATGCTTTTTTACGTACTTTTCTTTTCAATTTTTTCATGCATCTTTCAAATGGGTACATCCATCGAAACTGTACTGGACCTCCACATTTGGCTTCATATGGAAAATGTAACATAAAATGTTCCATTGAGTCGAAGAAAGACGGCGGAAATATTTTTTCCAGTTTACATATAATTACAACATCTTCTTCAAGTTTGCCTAGAGCATCATAATCTGCTGTAGCCGCACAAATTTCCCGAAAAAAATGAGACATGTCTATTATGGAATCCCAAATCACAGAATTCAACAGACCTCTTAATCCAATGGGTAGAAGTATTTCCATTATAACATGACAATCATGACTTTTTAATCCAGTAATATGACCATTATTTACACATCTACCCAAATTGGAAGCACAACCATCTGGAAGTCTCAAATCTGTAATCCACTGACAAAATAATAAATGGTTTTCTTTAGATATTGTATAAGCTGCTTTTGGGTTCAGTAACCTTTCTGTTCTGACATTCTCAAACAGTTCCAGTTCTGGACGCCTGCAAATTTGGGAAAGATCTAAACATACATTTATATTGTCTTTTCTCTTTCCTGGCGTATCCAAAACTGTATGAAACAAATTATCAAAACAGTTCTTCTCAATGTGCATGACATCTAACATGTGTCGGACCAACAAATCAGACCAATATGGAAAATCCCAAAATATGCTACGTTTAATCTAATTGTGTTCTTTCCCAAAACCAGAAATTTTCTTTTGGTTTATTGTGGGACCAAAAGTGATGGGAGGTAATGAAAATACAACTGATTTTAACTCCGAAACTGATAGTATTTTTGGAGGTCCATCCCTTTCAAATGTTCCTTTTCTGAAATGAGATCTGTTTCTGCGAAAAGGATGACCAGCTCGAAGAAATCTGCGATGACAGTCAAAATAAAAAGGTTTCTTTCCATGAATGAGCATAAATGCTTTGTTCTCTCCCATACAGTAAGGACATGATTTATGACCATGTGTACTCCATCCAGATAACATCCCATAAGCCGGGAAGTCACTAATTGTCCACATCAATGCTGCTCTCAGCATGAAATTCTATTTCGTTGCTACATCATATGTACTGACACCAGTACTCCACAATAAACTTAATTCATCAATCAATGGTTTCAAATAAACATCAATATTTTCGGATGTCCTGGAATTAGTAAAGTCAAAAAGATATATGGCTCCTTCATCAACATCCATGGAGGTCAATTGTACGGAGTTAAAAAAATTGGACAACATGAATATTGACTACCATAAGATCCGAACGGATAGAAACCATCAATGTAAAGGCCTAGTCGAACATTTCTAGCTTCTAAAGCAAAGGATGGATGCACTCTATCAAAATTTTTCCATGAATCACCATCGGCTGGATGATTCGAGCTTTTATCGGTTGAAATATTCTCTTTATGCCATAACATCATTGTCGATGTATTCTTAGACATGAATAAACGCTGAATTCTGGATATAAGCGGAAAATATCTCAACTATTTTACAGGAATCAAACCAGACTTCCCATGTTGTCCTTCTTTATATCTTAGTTTCCCACATGTGGGACAACTATCCAACGACTCATTTTCCCCAGAATACAAAATGCAGTCATTTGAACATGCATGAATCCTCTGACAAGTAAGTCCCAAATTTCGAACCAACCTCTTACTCTCATAGTAATTTGAAGGCAAAACATTTCTTTCGGGTAACAGTGTTTTAAGCAATGAAAATATCTGGTCAAAACAGGTGTTTGACATTGCGTTATCTGATTTGATAGCCATAAATTTTTCAACTGCTTCTAATTTGATCATCTTGCAGCCAGGATATAATGCATCATCAACAGACCTCAATAACTCATAAAATTCAGACGGTGCCAACTCAGGATTTGAAGCTATATTAGCCGGAGTTTCTATATGTTGAACAGATGAACCTGCAACATCATGTACTAAATCTTGAAACCGGGATGGATTCAAAATCAAATTGGTATCACCTTCTCTGGAACTGCGTTCACCGTGTTGATACCAAAAAACATAATCTGGTTGAAAACCAAAATGCAAGAGATGTTCCCCCACTTTTTCAAACGTGTCAAACGTTCTCAATGCACATTTTCTGCAAGGGCATTTTATTTTGCCTTCTGAAACAAATTCTGGATTTGATGTCACAAATGATAAAAAATTCTCCACACCCTCTACATATACAGGATTTAAACCAGAACCATTTGGATTTCTATGTTGATTTATCCATATGCGGTCACCTAATAATGATTATTGACGACCTCGTTGTTCCATATTTTTCTATAAAATATAAAATCATTACTAGTTTTGAATAATTTGTTAGAAAAAACACTCAAGCTAGGATAATTATAGAGTTTACATCATACACGACTAACACAAACTCATTATTGTTAATTATTACTAATTATTGGTAATTATTACTAATTATTACTAATTATTGGTAATTATTACTAATTATTACTAATTATTACTAATTATTGGTAATTATTACTAATTATTACTAATTATTGGTAATTATTACTAATTATGACTAATTATCGGTATTTATTGCTAATTATCGGTAATTAATACTAATTATTGGTAATTATTACTAATTATTGGTAATTATTACTAATTATTGGTAATTATTACTAATTATTGGTAATTATTACTAATTATTGTTAATTATTACTAATTATTGGTAATTATTACTAATTATTGGTAATTATTACAAATTATTGATAATTGTTACTAATTATTACTAATTATTGGTAATTATTAGTAATTATTACTAATTATTACTAATTATTGGTAATTATTGGTAATTATTACTAATTATTGGTAATTATTACTAATTACTGGTAATTATTACTAATTATTACTAATTATTACTAATTATTGGTAATTATTACTAATTATTGGTAATTATTACTAATTATTGGTAATTATTACTAATTATTACTAATTATTACTAATTATTACTAATTATTACTAATTATTACTAATTATTACTAATTATTACTAATTATTAGTAATTATTACTAATTATTAGTAATTATTACTAATTATTACTAATTATTAGTAATTATTACTAATTATTACTAATTATTACTAATTATTAGTAATTATTACTAATTATTACTAATTATTGGTAATTATTCCTAATTATTACTAATTATTGGTAATTATTCCTAATTATTACTAATTATTGGTAATTATTACTAATTATTACTAATTATTGGTAATTATCGGTAATTATTGGTAATTATTGGTAATTATTGCTAATTATCGGTAATTAATACTAATTATTGGTAATTATTACTAATTATTGGTAATTATTACTAATTATTCGTAATTATTACTAATTATTCGTAATTATTACTAATTATTGTTAATTATTGCTAATTATTGGTAATTATTACTAATTATTGGTAATTATTACTAATTATTACTAATTATTACTAATTATTACTAATTATTGGTAATTAATACTAATTAGTACTAATTATTACTAATTATTGGTAATTATTATTAATTATTGGTAATTATTACTAATTCTTGGTAATTATTACTAATTATTGGTAATTATTACTAATTATTGGTAATTATTACTAATTATTACTCATTATTAGTAATTATTACTAATTATTGGTAATTATTACTAATTATTAGTAATTATTACTAATTATTAGTAATTATTACTAATTATTACTAATTATTGGTAATTATTCCTAATTATTACTAATTATTGGTAATTATTACTAATTTTTGGTAATTATTACTAAATATTACTAATTATTACTAATTATTACTATTTACCAGTAATTATTGGTAATTATTGGTAATTATTCCTTATTATTGGCAATTATTACTAATTATTGTTAATTATTACTAATTATTGGAAATTATTACTATTTATTACTAATTATTACTAATTATTACTAATTATTGGTAATTATTACGAATTATTACTAATTATTACTAATTATTACGAATTATTACTAATTATTTGTAATTATTACTAATTATTGGTAATTATTACTAATTATTGGTAATTATTGGTAATTATTACTAATTATTGGTAATTATTACTAATTATCTGTAATTATCGGTAATTATTGCGAATTATTGGTAATTATTATTAATTATTATTAATTATTACTAATTATTGGTAATTATTACTAATTATTGATAATTATTACTAATTATTGGTAATTATTACTAATTATTGTCAATTATTACTAATTATTGGTAACTATTACTAATTATTGGAAATTATTTGTAATTATTACTAATTATTGGTAATTAATACTAATTATTGGTAATTATTATTAATTATTACTAATTATTACTAATTATTGGTAATTATTACTAATTATTGGTAATTATTACTAATTATTACTAATTATTACTAATTATTACAAATTATTGGTAATTATTACTAATTATTACTAATTATTACTAATTATAAGTAATTATTCCTAATTATTGGTAATTATTACTATTTACCGGTAATTATTGGTAATTATTGGTAATTATTACTAATTATTGATAATTATTACTAATTATTGTTAATTATTACTAATTATTGGTAATTATTACTAATTATTACTAATTATTACTAATTATTGGTAATTATTACTAATTATTACTAATTATTACTAATTATTCCTAATTATTGGTAATTATTCCTAATTATTGGTAATTATTCCTAATTATTGGTAATTATTACTAATTATTGTTAATTATTACTAATTATTGGTAATTATTACTAATTATTGGTAATTATTCCTAATTATTGGTAATTATTCCAAATTATTAGTAATTCTTCCTAATTATTGATAATTATTCCTAATTATTGGTAATTATCGGTAATTATTGATAATTATTGGTAATTATTACTAATTATTCCTAATTATTACTAATTATTACTAATTATTACTAATTATTACTAATTATTACTAATTATTACTAATTATTGGTAATTATTCCTAATTATTACTAATTAGTGGTAATTATTAGTAATTATTACTAATTATTACTAATTATTGATAATTATTGATAATTTTTACTAATTATTACTATTTATTGGTAATTATTACTAATTATTGGTAATTATTACTAATTATTGGTAATTATTCCTAATTATTGGTAATTATTCCTAATTATTGGTAATTATTACTAATTATTGATAATTATTCCTAATTATTAGTAATTATATGAATAATTACCAATAATTAGAAATAATTACCAATAATTAGGAATAATAACATTATTAGTATATTTTATTATTAATATTAAAATAATATAATTTTCTATATTATATACAATTCTCCTTTCATCTATGTGTTTTCTGTCTCTACATACAAATAATACATGTGGAGACAGAAAACACACAGATGAAAGGAGAATTGTATATAATATAAAAAATTATATTATTTTAATATTAATAATAAAATATACTAATAATTTCATAATGTTATTATTCCTAATTATTGGTATTTATTATTAATTATTAATATTTATTCTTAATTATTGAAAATTATTACTAATTATTCCTAATTACCATTAACTATGAACAATACTAATAATTTAAATTTATTAAGTAACAAAACAATGTAAACATAATTAAATTACAACTAATTAAGAATAATTGAAACTAATAAAAAATGTAAAATAAATATTAAATTAAAATGAACATAAATACCTTGAAAATTGATCTGAGGTTGATATCTGACCGTTCTTGAAAACTTCAATATCAACTCCGGAGAAAAAAATTAAACTTGAGAAACGCTGAACTCTAGAAATAGAATTTTGAGAGAAGGAGAAGATGGAGTTTGAGAATGAATTGAAAAAAACGGATGGGGGTATTTATAGGTTAGATTATTTGCGACGGGTATCCCGTCGCAACTAATATTATTTGCGACGGTACCCGTCGCAAATACCTTAGCCATCATTTATTACGGTCAACGGTTAAATAGTTATTTGCGATGGGTCCCGTCGCAAATAACCACCTGCCGACATACTATTTGCGACGGGGGAATATTGTCGTCGTAAATACCTTTTACCGCCGCCAGTTATTTGCGACGGGCAATAACCGCCCGTCGCAAATATGTTTCCTGCGATTTGGCGCGCAAAGCGCGCAAGTTCTTTTGTGACGGGGAAAGCTATCCCATCGCAAAAGGCTACTTATTTGCGACGGGCAAACACCCCCGTCGCAAATAAGTTTTTAACGGGGCTATTTGCGACGGGATAAATCCCGTCGCAAATACCCATTTTTTTCGTAGTGTTTCTTCTTGAATGTTGTCCCTTTTATCATTCCATATTCTATGAGAATATTATTAATTTCATGTAGTGATAGATCTTCTCAGTATTCTAGATGTGATTTTTTTAGGTAAAATATATCTTAAATATTTCTCATTAATTTTTTCACAATAGTAAAATAACCAATATTATCACCAAAACCACTAATATTACTAAAAATACCATTCAATCATATAAACTATTCATCAATTATTTCTCTATAAACCATTTTTATATCCACAAAACAGTGTATCCATAATGACAACATATCCTATTTAAATTTCACATTCCCCTTATAACTACATCATAATTTATTCCAAATATCCATTGTTGCAGGAATTCTCAGAAATTTATTATATACCTTATAAGAGATTGAAATTAATATATAATCTTATACTTTTCCATCTATTTTTAGACTCTTGATATATATATATACTTTATTGTTTAATTCTCATTAAAGTGAAAAAATACCACCATACCTCCATCTCATACTTCCACCCCAAGTGATATGAGACATGGTATCATTATCTTTATCCATACTTGGTAGTTGTCCCTATTGAAAGTGGGAACACACATGATTCTTATTGGATTCATGTTCTAAATCCTTAGTAATATGTTGGATCATTCAGAGGAGTTCCTTTCTCAAATACCACTTATATTATTGGGATTAATGTGATATCACATAGAGAGGGAAGGGTAAATTAGTAATCCCTTTTATTTTTATAATAAATTCATTTTCTTTTCAACCTATGTGGATAGTTAATGCCTTGATCATCTCTTATTGTGTCTATCATCCTCACCTAAAATAATCCTATAAATTTATGGAACATAACACAAGGTTCTATAAGATTCAACCTCAATGTGATTTCCTACTCTTTATCATGTTAATTACAACCCATATCTTTAGTAAAAAATAATTCATGATTCAATACATTAAGAAATAATTATTACTATTTAAAATGATCATGAGGCCTATAATAGTTACGTAATTTGATATATATCACAATAACATGAAACATGGGTATACAAAAATTATTTAAAAACTCCAAAACATTTCCTTATATTACGTTGATCTTCTAATACTACATGAGATAACATGGGGGCACCCATACGAAAGGGGTGAGATATAAATCCTACAAAGAGAATAATCATAGTATTACATAAAGAATAACATACATGTGATTAAAGAGGAATATAAATGTGGAATAAAAGTTGTGAGAATCATAAACAAGAACATTTAAGCATGATATAATATAATAACATCATGGAGACATATGAATGTGGAAATAATATAAAACCTGAAATCATAAGAATAAGTCAAGGATTAAAGAAATGAAATCATAATTTTTTTTATTAGCATAACCCATCAGTAAAAACACAAGGTATATCATGAGATAATAACATTACTAAATGCATTGGAGGTCTATATAATTCAAGACCCACCCATCACATCTATATAATGTTCCTAAATTATTGTGCCAGAAATATCATACAACATTTAAAATCCTTTCATCAATTTTAATCCAAAAAATAATGAGTGAGTTTTATATATATATGGAAGTAACCAATAATTTATGGATATGTATATAAAGGTAAATATCCTTGAGTGTAAATGGTTATGGGTATTCACTACACAAATTTTCAGTATGGAAAATGACAGGATAATTTTGGCATCATTATGGGTGTACATAAAGATTCATGTAAGGGATTAATGAGAGTGAAATGTGGTCTATCAATATATGGAAATAATATGTATAGTAAAAGGAATGTTTAAAAACACATTCTAGAATATGAAATTTCAAATAAAATTCCATAATATGAAGAAAGGTTTGGAATAAAGAGGTCGAATAAATAATCCCTTTACCTTGAAAAGGGAAATTCTAAAAGTTTGAAAGTAGCTTCATAAGATCTTGGGAACACATTTTTAGTGATTTGGACTGGGAAATGGAGAGTAAATTCATCAAAAATAGTTTCTTAGTGAAGAGTACTTGGAGTTTTGGTAAGTGTTTTTAGTCAATGTCGGGGGGGGGGGATTATTCATTAATTTCTAAACACAGGTTTTTAAATCTATGAAAATCATAATAAAAACACAAACATAAAAATTATTTTTTTGTTATAATTTCATCCAAACAGGATTTTATTAAAGTACTTTATACTTATAAGAACTGAACATAATAAAATAATATCATTGGTGATTTTAAAGTGAGTCATGTTGATAAAGAATTGATTTTATAAAATTAAAATATATTATATAGGTTTTTTTGGATTCAATAATGGTTTATAAAATTAATCAAATAACTTTAAAAATATATTATTTTAATTGAAAAATATTTATTTGGTCATGGATTCCTTTTATGTCATTTACTACATCACTATTAGGTCTTTATGATGTTATAATATAGACTGTATATATATACTGTTTCAAAATTTTACCCAACAATTCATATATCTCATAAAATTATGAAACATTAACCATGGAATAATTTAAACATGACGTTTTCAAAAATAATATATATTAAATCAAAATAATTCTATAAATATTATAATTTACACTTTTAAATAAAATTACTTCTTTACTGGAAAACAATTGTTTTTAGGAAACTATCAATTTTATGATCCCTATACATATTCATTGGAAATAATTAAATTAAATTATCATTTAGTTATAAGTAAATATATTTTAGTAGTAGTATTAAATGTAAACAATTTTTTTTAAAAATTATTGAATTTATCAATAAGAGTGTTAAAAAAATATATTTTTAAAAAATAAAATTGTTTGTTTCTTCGTATCAAAATATAATTTTCATAAAATCATATATATTTTAATATATAAAGTAATAATGAAAATGGTTAATCATAATAGGTATTTTATATAGATGAAAATATTAAAATTCATACTATTAGTTTTTTCATACATAACCCCTTATTACATCATTTTACTCCCAATGGGTAATGTGTGTGATAATGTAACTTTCTTGGGATGGTTCAAAGAACATGGTTTGGGCCTTGATCTTGATAATCTTGAACTTATCTTTAATGTGGTTTAGTTCATGTTTTGATTGTTTAATTTCATCTTCATCTTGGTTAAGGTAAAAGTCTAGTGACACTATCTCCCTCGAAATCTATGATAACTGGTCTTTATAGGGTATGATCCTACTGGTCAAGGCCATCACTTCTTCCACATATATAAATTAGACTTTATCATAACCCTTAATATATACTAATCATAATAAACACTCTATAATGTTTATATCATCAACGATTAATTTTCATAATTGTATTTAAAATTAAACTGTCTATATTTAATAATGGCCCAAAATAACAAAATTAGTTCATGTATTTTCTATAACTACCTTTCTTAATATGGAATTTATTCATTAAATAAGGGAACTTAATTTATAAAACTTTGGGCCATTACATTATTCTCCATTCATAAATTTTACCATCAAATTTTTATTTCAAACACTAAAAAATATGACGTTACTTATTTTTTATCACCTCTTCTAGTTCCCATGCTTCTTCCTTAAACTTGTGGTTCTTCCACTACACTTTGACCATGTGAGTTGTATTATTATTTATAAGTTTGTATCTATGATCCATGGCCTTTATTGACCACTCCTATTTTTAATGATCATTCTTCAAGGGTTTCACCACTATATTTAACACATTTTAGGGGTCTAATATGTACTTTCTCAAGTGGGATACATGGAGAACATCATGTACTTGGGATAGGTTATGTGGGAGTGTTAGTCGATAGGCCACAAATGTGATGAAATAAAGGATATAAAAGGGGGTTATTTATCTTGGAATAAAAATTCACTTCATCCAAAATATCACATATTTCCTCCACTATGATATATGAAGGAACAAATTATTTCCAACCTCAAACTCCTGGTCCAATCAAAAATTGTATGCATCACTTTTCTATTGAATTTGTATGGATTTCATATAATGTTGAATGGTTTGAACGTTTTATATCATTTATTGGATAATATCAATTCCCATAATATTTTTCTCTCTAAATTCATCCCAACATGTTAGAATCTGACACCTATTCACATATAGTTCCTTATAAGGTGTCATCTTAATTCTAGAATGGAAATTAATTTTACATGATAACTCCATAAGGGGAAGGTTCTAAACCAAGAAACCTTATAAATTTATTGAACATGATCTCATAATATACTCTAGAGTATGTTCTTTCAGACTAATCAACCATATGATGATGATAAGAAGTATTTAAACTCATCCCTATATTTAGCAATTACTAAAAGATTATCTAAAACCTCAAAGTAAACATTAGATCTTGATTAGATAGAATAGAGTATGGAACTCCTTCAAGTCTTACCATGTACCTTATATATATTGGTATGTTGGTTAAGAGTTAAGTCCTCATTGATAGTAATGAATTTTACTAACATTATAAGGTGATCGACTACCACCCAGATGGTGTTATTTCCTTTAGTTGTCCCTGTGAGTCCTATAATGAAATCATTGTTTATGTTTTCCAATTCCTATACTGCAATGGGAAATTTTTCCATTATACCCTTATAATTGTTTAGTTCAAAATTGACTTATTTTCATACCTTGCATCAAAATATAAATTCTAAAATCTCCCTCTTCATGTAGTCCCACCATATATTTTTCATTTGATCTCTATAAATCTTACTACCTCATAGATTTATATTGAATTTTCATCTATTCGAAACATCCAAAAGATCTCTATTCGATTATGTTTTTGATGGGACACATATTCAGGTTCTCAAAATTATAATCTATCTTATTTTATGTTGGACATTAGAATATTTACCACCTTTCATTGTATAATCTTATCATTTATTTGTTCCTCCTTGAACATCTCAATAATGTAAGGATGAATTTTTCTTTGATAATGGTATGATGAAAATCCTTTTATTATTCCCAAGATCATATATTAAATATCTCAGAATATTGGATCCCTTTTAATCCTTTTCATGAATAGGTTTGTAATATCTTTTCCACTCATAGTATACCCCAATTTTTCATCTTCTTATGAGGTTAATTGATTGATGAATCATAATCCTTGTTCTTCTCTATCCAACTTTTTTGGAACATATTGAGCTCCTTTTGTGTGAATACATACTTGTGGATTTTAAGATCTGTATATATGTCACACATTTATTGATAGAGATAATAGCACCAAAAAATTAATGAAAAGATCATGAAAACCAATTATTGATCAATGTTTGGGTTGTTCCACTCATGGATCATTAATTAGAAATAAGAATAGGCTGTCAATTTGTCATCATGCATTAATAAAAAAGAAAATCCCATTTTAGACACATCACTGTAAATAAAAAAATCCTTACCTGATGGTGGGTAATGTGATCATATGTGTAGTGATTAACAACTTATTTGTTTCTTTAACACTCCCCCTACATTCATCATTCATCATTAGGTTTTATCCATTCTATGTGAGCTTGTATGGTGGGATTGAAAATCATGATAAGTTTCTCTTAAATCAGCTATAGTACCCAACTTTTTCAAGGATGCTATACATCTACATCATTAATGTTGGTCTATTACAAACTTGAATTGCCTATATTTTTAAGGATCTATTGATATCCCTTTGTTGATGATAAAATTTCACTGGAATGTTACTTGATCCATCCAAAACTCACATTTACTATACATTTCATATAACTTTTCATTTTCTAAGGTCTTCATTATAGCATTAAAATGATCTTCATGTTCCTACTTTTTTTGTAGTAGATAAGAATATCTTCTTTAAATATTAGGGAAAATATGTGTAGGTAATACAAAAAGAATATATTAATTAAGTCCATGAAGATAACTCGAGCATTAGTGAGTCCAAGTGGAATCACTATAAAATCATAGTTCCTAAAACTAGTACTAAAAGAAGTCATGTGGACATCCTCCTTTATCAATATTATGATATAATTTCACAATTGAAGGTCCACATTAGATAAGTACTAATCTTCATATAGCATATTGAATAATAGAACAATATGCGGAAGATGATACTTTTTCTTTATCATGATCTTATTGAACTTTGGATAATCAATGTAGATTCACATTGACCCATACATATTCTTAATGAATAGGAATGGTGCACCCCATAATAGAGAACTTCTATTTATAAAACCATTATATAGATTCTCATTTAGTTTAATTTTAATATCTTTAAGTGCAATAGTGTACATTAGATATTCATTCATAGATATTGGAAATCCTCCAGGTATAATCTCAACCGATAATTAATCCTCATATATTAAAGGATGTATACAAATTTCTTTAGGAAACACACCACTATATTACCTTACAATGATAATCTCATCATGGATGATCTTTTCTTTAGTCTCAGTAATTTGGAAAAGATATTATTTCTCATAAGTTAATAATATACATTCTTGAGACGAAGATTCCAATGGATATTAATCTTTCAACTTTCACATTCATAGAATCAGATGGTGATTCAAAAAATAGATGGTGACTTAATTATCTAAATAATTTATGTTTAATTTATATAATTTAATCCAATCCATAACCATAATTTCATCAAAATCTATTAAAGGGTGTATGAAAAGGTTTTATGGGAAGGCCATACCAAAAATATAGATATGGGTGTAGTCATATAATTAAGATGCAATAATTTACCCATTTTCTATATTCACCAATAAAACCACTTCTACATTTTCATGTGCTATTTGAATTGTCTTAAAAAAATATATGATTTGAAAAAATGCATAGAGCCAGAATGAAATATTACATTTTTCAAATTTTAATGAATAACTAGTGTACATTTCATGAAATATTTTTTAGTATCCACCTTATTATTTGTGATGTAATAATATCTTACTTTATCTCAAGGCCTTTTAAGGTGGTTTCATCAGATATTGTCAACAACACTTTGATTAGTGAATTTATTCACATAACATCCTTGTTGTTCTCATTTGACACATTGGACATTAGTGTGATGGTTGATTAGACCATTTAATTATTTCATTATATCAATGGGTGTATACCATCATAATTATATATCTAGGTTCCCTTTCTCCCACACCAAAAGAATTTCCTTGTCAACATTATAAAATTTCAAGGATGATTCTTCCCAATCTTTTGACAAGTGGGATGTTACAGTTTTTTCCAACATGATATTTATCTATCACTCCACAATAATTAAACTCCACTATCCACTTACTATCTCTAGAACCATGAGACTGTTTATATTTGTTTATCTATATTTCAAGTATGAGGGATCATCATAAGATTCACTCTTTGCTATAAGTGTCACAAATTTACAATGATTTTAATTGAATCATATTTGTCATATATGTAAACCAGTCAACATTACTTTTATGTCTAATAAATATGTGGAAGGTGTATCTTTCATGTCTTATAATATTTTTGTATGCCTCGATGGATTAAACATCCTTTTTCTTGAGGCCATATAAATCCGTATCAATTTTAAATATGATAGTAAGAGTAAAATATTAATCATTTTTTTTCAGAATTATTTCCACTCGATCCCTTAAATCTTTTCCTTGAACTTTATATTTTTTTATCAACATCCACCATTGATCATTTTATCCCCCTATATGATTAAAAAAAAGTATGATATTAAATTTCTCTGAGCATTGAAGGAAAACCAATATCCTTTCAATGAATTTAATCCATTGTTCAATGATTAATAGATCAGAAGATCCACTTAATATCAGAGGGATTTTTTATATTAATGTTTCAATTACAACTTGGAAATTCTTTTGGGGATTTTTATTTTCTACATAATTATTGTTTCTATTTATAACATTAGTTAATTGATAATTTACTTTCATGAATTTCTTAACTCTTACTCCTTTATGTTGAGAATCACATTTGGGTAGTCATTATACTTCCCACCACAATTTTTGTTGACATAAATACCAATATTTCCATATATTAACTAAAACAAAGGTAAAATTATGTATGATAATTTTCAAAATATTAATCCTAAAAAGAGAAACTATGAATATTTGAGGAATAAGTCACAAATCACATAAATTCCTTAAAAAATTAATATCTTGGTTTCAATCTAATTTTTAAAGGTACTATTTACTAATGTAATATTCTATGGGTATATTTATTCTCTTTAGGATGATTTAGAAGGATATTTTGAATTTACCAAAGAATATCCCAAGGAGTGTCAAATTATTGAAATTCATCGACTTTATAATTTGATAGACTTTCACATAGATGAAGTTAGTAAATTTAGATGTCCCAGGGAGTCCTAAAATGAAGTCGATGGTTATGTTTTCCTTTTTCCATACTATTATTGGATATTATTTTATAATACCCATATATTTTTACCATTCAAACATGAAATTTTTGTATACAGGGAATCAATTTACAAATTCTATAATCCCCCTCTTCATTTTATACCACCAATTTTTTCTCATTAGATCACTATACATCAGAGTTATTCCTAGATCAATAGATAAGGATGAGCTATGAGAATCATTCAAAATCCCCCCCCTCCATTTTTGGTATTGATGGGAAACATATCTAGGTTAAAAACCATACAACATCATATTTACCAATGTTGAAAATTGGAACATTCAGTACTATTACTTTTATATCCTTGTCATCTTTTTTGACTCTTTAATCATCTCAAGAATTGATGGTAGAGAAGTTATTTGAGAAATATAGGATGAATATCCATTTATTTTTCCCATATCCACCAATTTTATATCCAATATGGTTAGATCATTTTCAACCCTCATCATGTTTTGGATTGGAGGATCATTTCTACTCAGAGCATATTAGACTTTGTTCATCCTCCCTTTATATAAATGGATTGAATAATCATAATCCATGATTATATGTAATAAGATTCATTAGATCATATTAATCTTATTTTGTGTAAATATATATATGAGGAAATTATGATATATATATATATATGTTATGCTTTTAACTATAGAGATAATGCTTCCAAATGATTAATTCAAAGACCACTTTTTCCAATTCCATATCATGGGTTGGGTTGTTCATCTCATGGATATTTAATTGGTGAGGGGATTAGGATATCACATTATTATCTTGGATGAATAAATAACAGAATACATTTTTTGATGTGTCCTCATAGATCACAAATCCTTTCATGTTTGGGGGATGTGAAAACATGTGCAGTGATTAGACACTTATTTAACTATTTATGGCTCCCCTCTCATTCATTAGTTAATAATAAAATCTCCCCTTCTGAATAAATTTGGTTTATGGGATTCAAAATCAAGTTAAATAACTTAAAAATTGATGATAGTTTCTATGTAATCCTAGGAAACTACAAGTCACCATTATCAATTTTGATATGGTACATACTTTAATATACTTTATTTTTGATGGATCCATGGACATCACTTTGATAGTAATAAAATTCCCTAAAAATTCATATTGATACATAAAAAACTCACATTTATAGTACTTTGCATATATTTTTTCCTCTTGAAAGGTATTCAATAAAACATTCAAATGATCCTTATATTCCTCCATTCAATTGGTGTATATGAAAATATCATCGATAAAGACTGTAAAAAATATGTTGAGGTAATCCCAAAGGAATCTATTAATTATGTATATGAATATAACAGTAGTATTAGTGAGTCCAAATGGAATAAATTTGAACTTATAGTTCATATAAATTGTATAAAAGGAAGTATTAGTGATATCCTTCTTCATCACATTTACATGATAATATCGTGGCTGAAAATCCATGTTAGGGAAGTACTAGGATCCATATACTTGATCAAAAAAGTAATCAATCCAAGTAATAGGATACTTTTTCTTTATCGTGAGACTGTTGAGCTCACAATAATCAATGGAGAGGCACATTGAACCATCATTTTTCCTGATGAAGAGGATTGGTGAAACCCATGATGAATCACTTTGGAGTATAAATAATTTATTCAAATTCTCTGGTAGATTACTTTTAATCTCTTCATGTTCAAAATTTTTAGTTCCTCATGATTGATAACTAAAACTCATGGATTAGAGAAAGTCAATGAAATTCATCAGGAAACAAATCAACATATTCTCTACATTAGTCATGTCATCGAGGATGATCTTTTCCTTAGTCTTAATCATTTGATCTAGATAAAATTTCTCATAAGGAAAAAAATTTCATTCTTTAGATGGAAATGACAAAGGAGATTCATGATAGTCTTTAAAATTTTACATAATAATAATGTGGTTTATAGTATAGAGGTTAGTTTCATTCTCTCCACAAATTATATTGGCTTTATATATGGAAATCTAGTTCGCACCCCAAATTTAATTTAATTCAATTAAATGTGGCATCAAAAGGTTTTGTGGGATATTAATATAAAAAATATAGACTAGGGAAGAGTTTTATACATTGGGTATAATAATTTCTCCATTTTTTATTTTCACTGAAATCTCAACTTCTATATTTTGAGGTGGTGTTTTAAATTAGACATGAATCATTTAGGTACATTGGGATAAATAGAAATTAATGAGAACTGGATTGATGTTAAATGTTAATGTATCTTTATTTTGGGATATATGATTGGAGGTGGTTTGGTGATGTATGATAGGGGTTCAGTGATCATTTTTTTCCGCTTCTTCTATGGACATGGAAATTCCACTAGGGCGGAGACAAGGTAAATTCAAATATTCCTTTCACTATGAATATTTTACAAAAAAATATATCTTGGGTGGATTTTAATTCCAAAAATATTATAGAGTTTCATAATGAAAATTTTACAACCCCATGTGTAATTGAATACAACATTATGAAGTGTAGGTTTATCATTGGATAGGGAATGGATGTTACACACACTTAGAGGGATGGTAACATTGTGGCTGACATAATTTCTAGTAAAGTAAACCTTAATGAATTTCTAATCTTATACAAATGTATGATGCCTATTCCAAATTATTGTAATCTAAGTTTATGTTTTGATTCCTTTATAAGTAACCACATCACCCCCATGAATTTCAATTCATCTTGAAATTAAATTTGAGTGAGTAATGAATTTAGATCACCCTTTATATATAGGCCTTGGAAGTTTTTTTCATCAGATATAATTGAAATTCATTGGCTTTGTGAATTGATTTGAATGATGTACTTGTTACTTAAAAAAAATCATTGGACAATAGGATGAGGTTTGAATGGAGTATTACGTTCTCCCATTATATTGGTTGGTTTTTCCCATTGACATTTTCTATCTAGGTACCCTTCCATTAAACTCTAAAAGTATTTCCATGTCCCATTCTAGAGATTATCAGGATTCTTCTTCATAAAATTTTGAAAAGTGGGATGTTGGATTTTTCATCCATGATATTTATCCATTTCCGCCAAATAATTAAACTCTTTTTCTCCTCTTCCTACCTCGAGAACCATGAGAACCTTGAGGTTTTATGATATCTATTTTAAAATTTAGGTAAGATCAGAAAATCTCTTCATTACTGAAAAAGTCTAAATTCAGTAATGATCATTTAGACACTAACTCATCCCACCAAAGAATCATTAAAATTTACATTCAAGGTCATTGAAAAATCTAGAGGCATATTGGGAAAGTCATTAAAAGTTCTTCATGTATGCCCTGGAGGATTCTTTAACATTTTACTTGAGGTCATGGAAATTCCCCTAAATTGTAAGTTTGAGAGTGAAATGAAAATATTTATCAAAAAATAGTTTCTAGAATTTTTTCAACTCCATCACTTTGATCTCCTCCTTAGGCTTCATATTTTTTATGAACATCTACCATTGTTAATCTTCACTATCCATATAGTAAATATCCAACACTACCTTCTCCTAGTGATCTTAATAAAGTAATAAGATTATAATTTCAATGGATTTTATTGATTTTAATGTGACTAGGGGATGAAAAGATCCCTGAATGTTGAAGTAATTTAACACATAAAGGTCTCAATGGTAACATAATATTTCTTAGAGGGATATGGGGTTTCCCCTAATTAAAGTTTCTGTTCACTATTTTTTTAAATGGAGGATTAATATTTAGGATGTTCTTGAATCCTACTCCCATAAGGTGGATCATCTTATTTGGGAAGTCATTACGTTTATCACAAAATTGGGTTTTGATTCGGTTCCTTCTATTTCCAATAATTTACTAAAATAATGAGAAAATTAGGGATAATAATATAAAAAATTTAATCATAAAAAAGGGATAATATGAACATTGAAGGGATAACCCATAAATAACATACATTCCTTAACCTATTAATTTCTAGGTTTCTATTTAAGTTATCCATGTTGTATTTACTAACATAAATTTTATGGTAATTTTTGATCCCTTCATGATTCTTTAAAAAATGTGTGTTAAATATACAAAATTTTATTCCCTAAATGTATTAAAATAGGTTTACAATAATCCCTCTTTATCATGAACCATGTGTCGATCAATTTAATACCCAATAAGCCCCTTTCAAGGTTATTACATCTAGGTATAGATATTCTAAATCCACATCCACTTGTAGTTTCCAAACTTGAATTTTATTAACTGGAAAGAACATACTCTATAATTTACCATAATGTAGGGATTTTCCCCAATTTTTATTCTTATTTCGATGGATTTAAAAATATTTTTATAATTCTAATCCAAAAAAATAATTTGAATTTTCTCTAATACTAACTATGACAACCCATATCATTAATACACCTTAATTCATGATTTAATAAATAATGATAAATTTAACAAAATCCCAAAAGATCTCGAGGACTAGTGTATTTGGATAATTAGATATTTTTAATAGTATCTATAAATATGGATACAGAAAATTATTTATAAACTCTAAAAAATTATCTAATATTCCATCAGTCATCTAATACTGAAAGGGAAAACCTAGAGACGTACATAAGAAAGGGGTGATCTATAAAACCCATCAATGGAATATTCAATGCATTACATGATAAAAATAATACACGTGATTCAAGAGGCATATCAAGCTGACACAAAATGGGTTATAATCTTACATAGGAACTTCAAAGCATGATATAAGTTGATAACATCAAGGAAATATAGAAATACTGGAACAACATAAAAAGTATTCATTATAAGAAGAAGTCATGGATAAATAATAAGAAATCATAACATATTGTTCTTAGGATAACTAACCTTGAACCATACATGGTGTCTCAAGAGATAAAATAATTAAAAGTGAATTAGATGTCTATATAATTTTTTCCCACCCATCACATTCATATCATGTTCATGCATTTGTTTTCCACATATATCATATAACATTATAAGTAATTTCATCACTTTTTATACCAAAATTAATAAATTATCATTTATATAAATCTATGTCCCCTATAATTGAATGATAGGTACATATATTTGAATATCCTTGATTAGAAATGGGGATGGGTATTCACTACGCAAATGATTCAGGTAGAAAATCGTAGGATAATTTCGCTATCATAACAGGTGTACACAATGATTCATGGAAAGGTTTAATGTGATTTAAAGGTGGTATCCCATTACATTAAAACCATACAGATAGTAAAAGGGATGTTTGAAATCAAATTCCAATGTGAAAATTTATAATTCAAATCAAATAATAGAAAAAAAGTGCTCCAATAAATGGGAGGAGGAATGTACAACAACCCAACCTTTTCATACATGACTACTGAATAATTTTTAAGATAAAAGGCTATATAGTGGTAAAAAATATCGGATCCAATGTTTTTCAGTCATTGGAAAATTATAGTTATACAAAAAGTGTACATAATAAAACATAAAATATTTACATGAATATTTTTTCTTTATTTTTATAAAATATCACATTCTACATAGTACATTTAATCATTGTAGAATACACATCAATTAAAGGGGTGATCAAAAAGCCCAATAAAAGGATTAATAAGGGACTTGAACCAATAGAACATGGGTGAGAATAGTTTTTGTCATCATATTATAATCATAAGATCATCATCGTAACTGTGAGAGGAACATTTGGTAAAGGCATGGAATGTGGAATTTTTATAAAAATGGTAAAATAAAACACATAGTTGTGAACAATTTTAGCATGATGTCCATTCATAACATATGTGCATAAATAATCACATAATAATTGTGAAAAAATATAGAATCATGTTCATGAATTATACAAATAATCTTATGAGATATATCACAAATACCCAATTCCTTTTAGGGATATATAATTCTGGGCTCACCCATCACATCATTATTTACCACAATCATGAATTCCACATAGAACATATAAAAATCATAGTAATTAAATAACCCATTAAAATGAATGGGTTTCAAAATAATTTCATAAATCACACATTCATGAATAATATTTTTAATTACCAAATGAATTAGGGAAAAGATATTAAGACTAAACATCATCAATCTGGTTGAAGAAGATACTAATCCCGATGAGTCCAGGATGTGTTTCGGAAAGAAATTTATTTTTGAAAAATCATTGTATTTGGTTTAAAATTAATTTTGGAAAGGTGAAAAATATTTATATCTATAAAAATAAAAGGTAATAATAGTGAAATAATATTTATGGAATAATAGGTGAATATCCATACTAAAGAAGATTAGAAATATGGATAACCCAAAGAAAAAGGAGTTGGGTTCAAGAATCCCTTTACCTTAAATCCCTCTTTATTAAATTTCTTTTAATATTCATGAATAATAAAAATATTTATATTAAAACATTGAAATAAAATTTTTATATGCCAATTTGTATCACTATTTATCACTTATTATAATTATTTTAAATTTCTTAGTTTTTGTTGTAAAAATTGAAGCACTTCGATATCATGTTTCCTTAAAAATTTACCATCTTAGTTTGATTTTGAAATTTTTGTTCAAGGTAATTTATACATAAGTAAAATTAATTCAAGAATCATAAAAATAAATAAATTTATTCATTTATATTATAAATAATTTATTATTATTATACATTAGTGTGGTGATAAAGAAAGATTTGGGAACATCCTCATTGAAAGTTAACTAATTGTTAATGGGAACATTATTAATATAGGAAGAATGGCGGGCATAAAATATAATTTATTTGAATATATAATATTTTTGTATTATTATAAAATAGCTAGTATAATTTTAACATACTTACTACTTAGTGTTATAAGATTTCTTTTAAAGCGATCGAGGAAAAGAGAATAGAAGAGGAACAAAATCAAAGAGTTGATAAAAACTTATTATTTCATGGTGTTTCTTCTCTTGTAAGTTAGTAATATTACTTTATGAAGGGGTTTTGTTTTACTATTGAACATTCATAAGGTTTTTAAGTGATTAATATATATTATATGGGAATATATTAGGCTTTTTTAAGTGTTGGAGGAGTTTTTTTTTTCAAGGGGAGGGAGAGAGGTTATTTAAACTTGAGGAGAGGGGTATTTTTAGAATAAAATGTTGAATAAAATACTATATCTAATGTAAACCATGTAATAGTTATTTTAATGGTATAATAGATCATATATCAATAAAATATATATATTTTTTATTTTAATCCTATTTTATATTCCAATTAAATAGTTTTTTTAAAATGAAACAAGAAAAGAATAATTTTTTAATAAGGAATACATTCCACTTTATACTTTGGAAATTAATTATTAGGTTCAAAAAATATTTTTATTGTATTTTAATGAAAAATTAATGAAACTAAATATTTTTTGGTCATGCCTCAAGTTATAGAAATGGTTTTTTTCATTACTACATCATGAATGGTGTAATTTATGATACACCTATTATGTAAAAACATACATTTTTATGATCCACCAAAAAATAGATTTATTTAACAAAATTTATAATAAATCCTCATTGGATAATTTTTGAATTCTGATTATAAAATTGAAATTCATTTTTTCAAAAATAATTTTCGGAAATATATTATTTTATTTTTTATATAAAAATCATTTTTTAAGAAATATGATAAAATACAATTTATTAAAAATGTGGTTATATTTTCATTGATTTTTTGACAATGATAATTATTTTTTTCAATTATGATATTTATATTTAATAATTACCCATGATAAATATTATTTATATCACATTTAATTTTTTTTTGTTTAAATTAAAAATCTAATTGTCAGGTCACTATTTCTAACAAGCATGTTACTATTCCCAATGGTCACATTACTATTCAAATAGACATATTATTAATCCAATTATCATATTACTTCCTATAAATACTATAAAAGTTTATCATTAATTAATCAACTAAATTTTTCTTAATGTTTTAAATTTTTGTTTTCTAAAATAATTACTATTTTACTAATATTTTTATTCCATAGTGTTGTTTGTGGGAGGGATGGTTCTAGACTAATAAGGTGATCCAAAAGTTTCCATTATAGTTTTTCTATTTTATATTTCCCCCTTTAAATATTTTTACTTTTAATGGGTTTATTCATTGACTAATGTAATGATTTTCATTAATTAATTAAAGTGTTGTTTGTTTTTGTGTGTAATATATGTGTATATTACTTATATAATATAATATAACACACATTGATTTAATATAAAATTATACCTTAAAAGGATTAAGTCATTACATTCTTTTCCAATTTAGAAATTTCATCTATATAATTTCAAATCATATTCTCAGTTGATAATATAAGTGGGTTATTATGTTTCATTTTTTACTCTGGTTCTCATGTCACATATTCATTTTTATGATTCCTACACAAGACTGTGCCAAATCTAGTTGTGTTGTTATGTATAAAATTGCCTCTATAGTCCAAGATATCCTTAAGATTATCCTCATACGTAAGAACCCAAGTTTTTGGAATGGTTCAAAATCCCGACCCTGTTTGAATTTTTGATGTGTTTCTAAGAAAACTGCAAAAATTTGTTAAGTTATGTAAATTTCCCTATTACATGCCATATACTCCAAATTACATGTCATGTATGGGTTAGGCATGTGCCTTCCATGTTCTTGCCGAGTATATTTCGTGTGATGATCATGTAATAATTTCTTACTACATGTCGTATAGTGTTTCATGACTTGCCTTGTATTCTCCTTTCCATGTACCAGTTGAGTTCTAGCCATGTTTCAACCCTTATGGAATGTCCAAGCCATGTGGCTACCTCCGCTTAGGTAGAAGTATGGACAAGGACACTACACGGTGTGTAGTCCTTTTTACATGCCGTGTATTTTTATTTTTATTCTCTTAAATGAAAGAGAATCATGATGCTCTACTATCAGCATGACTTTGTTCGCTGTAGCACCTAGTTTCTGATGGGTCAAGGGAGATAGTCTAGCACCACTCTGGGAAGGAAGGACCATCACCATGCCTGAAGAAACCACCAAGGACGAAACCTGAAAATACCCAGCACCGAATCCGCCATTGAGCATATGCCTGCAGACCCGGAAATAGACAAGAAGATCGAACATAGTTGAGTAGAAAATGATGAGTCACACTGCCGAGTCAGATACAGAGAGGAATGAACAAATGGGGAAATGAATGCCTCAGGGTTGTCTGAAGAAACCAATTCTAAATCAAAGAAAAAAAATATGACAAAATTGAAGGAAGCAAGCAAGATGACTAACAAAATCCAAATGAGGATCGAACCACTACAAGGGGATGAAACCCTAGCGTAGGTAAGAGAGCACTCCTGAGAGAATTACCGGACAAAATAGAGTCATCTAGTTATTTTTCCCTCACACACCGCGGATTCCATCTGAGTCTAATTGCTAGGATTTTAAGGAAACATAGATATATGAAGATCATCTTTGAATTGTAGCTCGATATTGGACATGCCTACATTTACGAGTCTCTGGTAGGTGGTGCATACCTCTTTTTGTGTTTTCATGTTCATTTGTGTGGAACAACATTAAGTTCGTTTTTGGGTATTTTGAAAATGACCCCTTTTTAGCTGCTATTGCATATTAAATTTTTTATTTGACCAATGGGATGCCTTCAGGTATGCCCTTTTTCTTATTTTTCTTGAGTATGGCTGGGAAGGGGGCTGTTGTTCATTTGGGGAATTTTGGCCAAGTTTTCCAAGATGGTATAAGTTTTTTTGTTTGATTAAACTGCTATGTTTAATTTGTTAAGTTATGATATGAATTGTTAGAGGCTTCCAAGACCTTGGTGGTGGTATGAGACAACACATAGATAGTGCAATTCAACTGTTTAGTTTGTTTTTCCTCTTTAAAGTATTTATTTTGATTATATATATGTTTTGTGTGATATTTAATATGATGGTACCTTTAGGTTGTGTTGGGAATGACCCAAATATTTCTTGGGTGATATTGATCGCATGTTGGGTTTGGAGAGATTATTTTGGGCTGTTTTTACAATGATATTGGGTGTCATGGATGTCGAACTAGAGGCAGTGTGACTATTAGGTTGGGCATGGCCCGAGTAACTTGGATGGTGATGCCATCAAACTTGAAAGACATGGTCACAAGGGCATGAGGTGCCAGAGATGTTGTGTCTTGGGAATGTATTTTTGTGATTGTCGCTCACCCGGAACATTGAGTAGTGTGCACAAAGAGAGACTCAGTGATGTGGTGGTTTTTAACACTTTTGTGGGTAGAGGCATCATTAGTTGTAGTTTTGGTACTATTTGTTTTGGGTTGCTAGCCGTAAGAAGCCATGTGGAAGGTGAGGAGCCTTCAGGGGATGACTTTGAGGTAAGTTGGTTGGGGTCAGAGGCTTGCCGTGGTTTGAAGGCAAACATCGCTATCCCTCCAGTTACATTATTGAAGGTAGTCTTCACTATACCTCTGGTTACTTATTTGAGGAAATGTATCACTATTCCTCCAAGTTACTACTTCTTGGGCATGGCTTCGGGATATAAGTACTTGAGACACATGGTATCAGGGGGAACATGGTGCCAGGTTACATGAAAAAGATTCTGACATTGGCCGAAGTATGTGACACTCCATGGTGGCCTCTATGGACCAGTGGAGTTCGTATTTATTTGTGCATCATACTATTAACTGTTTTCCTTATAAATACATATCTACCTAAACACTTATATTAGGTACGAACTTTAGGGTGGTATTCTACTAAGATTTATCTCACACCCTACATGGGAACTTCAGGATGCATATAGACTTTATGGATTTACGTGTAGTAAAGAGATTAGCTTCTGGATTTGTACTTTATTAGTTGTCTCATAGAGATGGAATGGACCTTGAGGTCTTTCCTAGATGAAGATTATTTATTTATTTTTCTTTATTTCTTGTATCCCCATGCTTAGTTTATTATTTTAGCTACTTTTGGTTATCCATTGGTACCCTTTTTTTATATTTACATGATATTGATGCAAGACTTGTCTATTCTAGTAGTTGTTACAAGTTTTTTAGCATTCTATTGTGTTTAAATTACACTTATATTGTTTTCTATTTTACTTCCACTATTTATCTGCTATTGATTGTGATTCCGCTCTGTCGGTTTGGTTCGAGCCTACTAAGTCATTTATCTCCGTTGCATGTTACATATTATTACTTGAACCAGTACCATTATCATCCTTCGAGAGGGTATAACCTCCCCACTATACCTATAAGACCCTCACTAATAGTTTTCAGCCTTTTCCATTCGGGGAGGTGCACCTAATGTAGTAACACCCGACCCATTTGGCATTGTTTGGGTGGATTTATGGGTATGAGATGTTACAGAGTGGTATTAGAGGAGTTCTTGAAAGGGATTTACTAGCCATGTTTTGCTGGATACTAATGAGATAGAGAATTATATTTTAATTTATCCCTGTTTACTATTTGGGATAAGAGAGACTGGAGATAGGTTGTAATTGGAACTGGATTTCGAGCTTGTGCTTGGGTGTCTACAGGACCATGTAAGAGGGACAGATTGAGTTTCCTTGGGTGGTAATTATTGTTTGTTTTTGCTCAGATTACTATTTATATGGTTTCCACCATGGTGGATCACTTGGTGTGTGATGTTATTGGTTGTGTTATGTGACCCTTATCCCGATTAGGTAAGGGAGAAATTGGAACTTGGGGATTTATATAAAGGCATGTTTGCTTTTCTTTTTGATAGGAACATTTTTAGGGTATTTCAATTTCATATCTACATGCATGCCTTGTGAAGTGATAATACCATGATAATAATATAAAATGATATGATTTGGATTCTTTTGAAATGTGATAGGTGAAATTTATGATAAAATTTCTAGTTTATTGCAATGTTCTATGACATGATATATATATTGTGAAATGTGTCAGGAGATTTGGGCTTGACTCTTGTATGAGCAGGCAAGTACTATTATTGATGTAACTTTGGTCACCAGGATTGGGTGACTAGGTCATCAGTTTGAGGCAATGTTGGTTGTAAGGATGTGCATGAACCAAGGTACTTTTGATACTTGGCTCTGTTGAGGGTGTGTAAAGAGGCCATGAGGCCGGGATGCCATGGGCATGGGTTCTGATAAGGGAGAGCAAGGGTAGATGTTATATGATGAATCTTTACTGATTTCAGTATCTGTGTTTAATATATTGTATATATATATGGGATTTATGACCATTTATGGTATTCAGTAGGTTCCTTCTGGACGACTCAGATGGAGTGTTAGGCAGGAGATGGTACAATGTCACAAGAGCAGGACTAGGTTCCGGATCTGGTGTAGGCAGTCTGTGAACTGCCTTTATAGGCTTAGGGACATGATCAGGTTTAGGATCCAGTGCATCCAATACAACAACTGGGTTTGGCAGCATTCAGGTGGTGGCTTGATGATCTGCTCCGAACTAGCCTGGTAAGTGTCTTGTAGGGGATCAATATAGGTGTGTAGGGTATAGAGCCATCTATGGTATATCTGACGTGGGATTTCTAGTCACAACACCCGCCAATTTTTTATGGTGAGAGTGGTCCACATGAGGCTGAGAACTGGATAGAGATCATGAAAATTATTTTTGAGAAGCTCGAGTCGCCTCCTGGGTGGATGATCTAGATAAAGACATGCATCCTAAGAGGACCGAAAAAGCGTTGGTGGGATGTGCAGGTGAAGTCTCACAGGCACGGAGGTCTAGCATTGAAGGACTTCGAGGAAAGGTTATTTGAGAACTTTTACCCAGAGACACTGAGGGAAGAGAGAGCTCGAGTGTTCTTGAGCCCTCAACTGGAAGACATATCCTCCATGGACTATACAACTACTTTCACTGAGCTGTCTCACTTTTCAACTGGTATGTTAAGTGATGAATCGGCAAGGATGAGGCATTTCTAAGACTTATTTTGACATGACATTCAGATCGAGGTAAATATCTTTAGGAAGGGTTCGTTCTCAGAGGATCTGAATCAGGTGCTCGTTGTAGAGGGAAACCAGAGTGATATGCCCTAGGTTGGCTCGATGGTAGCTTCAGGTGATGGTTTAAAAAATATTAAGCAGGGACATGATGAGTTTCATTAGGTAAATCCAGCCAAGGACTTAGCTAGGCCACCTCATAGCTATTCTTCAATGTTTTACTTTCAGTGTGGGCATCCTGGGCATATTTGTAACTAGTGCGATAGGCCTTCAATGGAGTGATGGGCATGTCGATAGGTTGGAAATCTTGAGAGGTTCTATAGGAAGCCTTCTCAAACAGCCGATAGGAAAAGACCAAGAAAGACTGTGGAATCTGAAGTTGATTTAGGTTCTATACTAGGAGAGGGTAATCGAGGTTCAACTGCATGTGGAGGACATAAAAGAGGTGGAGGGACCCAACTAAGGGGCCAGTGGCTGGTGATTTAAGCATCAATGCAGGGGGTTCAGGCATCAGGCAACCGTACATCAGGCCAGGTTCATGCTGTGAAGATTCTAGGGGCTGAGCAGGTTGGTGAGCCGATGAAAATTAGATGTACACCACGATTATGGTTGCAAATTTCTTGTTTTATTTTTTCATGACTTGTTGAGGCATGTCTGTTTTGATTGCATGAGGTGCACAAGATTTATGTGAACTGATTAGATGCTAGTCAGTGGGATTGACACCATTTTGGTGTGTGAAATATATATATATATATATATATATATATGTGTGTGTGTGTGTGTGTATGTATGTATGTATGTATGCGATGCGTGGCATAAGAGGTATTGAGGGTGTAGGTTACTTGAAGTGCCTTGGCCATCAGGGCATTGAGGATGTGGATTACATGAGGTGTCGTGGGCATCGAGGCAGTGGGGATGCGGGTTACTTGAGGTTAATGGAATCAAGTTTTATTTTGAGCATCTATGGGATGTAGTACCTCATAGAGGAAGACATTAATGCATTGTGAGATATGTTTGCGGTGTCAAAAATGACACAAGAGCATCAATGATATGCAGGGGTAACAATGTTTCAAGAGAGGTCCATGAGTCCAAAAATGGGTTAGTGAACCCCTTCTTTGTTGATTTTTGTAGGGTTAAGACCAAGTTAAGAAATTATTATGGCGAGGATCCCCTTGAGGAATTTAGCCAGAACTTTTGAGATCCAGGGGAGTCCAAGTTACATTGATCAGGGTGGTATGTTCATTTCTATCTTCAGGTTTAATTTGATAGCTTGGGGATCATCTATGTTAAGGTGGGGGATTTTAGGAACTCGGGTTTTTTGAACGGGTCAAAATCCGAACCCTTTTTAAATTTTTGATGTGTTTCTGAGAAAACTGGGAAAATCTGGGATGTTCTGGAAATTTATAGATTAAATTTCATGAACCTCAAAGTACATGCCGTGTATAGGTTAGGCATGTACCGACCACGTGCTCACCGAGTACATTCCATGTGATGACCATGTAATAATTTCCTACTACACAACATGTAGAGTTTCTTTACACATCACATATTCTCCTTTCCATGTAACGGCTGAGTTCTAGCTGTGTGTCGGCATGTGTGGTGTGTCCATGCCATGTGGCTACCTCCGCTTAAGTAGTAGTATAGACAAGGACACTACATGGCTTATAGTCCTTTCTTACAGGCCATGTATTTTTATTTTTATTCTCTTAAATGAAAGAGCATCGCCTCTTATTCCAAAAAATACCTCATTATTCCCCATTTTATGACCTTGATGCTCCAAGAGACCGAAAACATTTCTTCTTGTAGATTCTTCATCTGAATTCCTTTATTCAATCTGTTGGTGGCTGCGAGATCGCCTCAGCAAGGCTAAACCCACACACCCTTTTCGTTCTAATTTCTTTGCCTCACACACTGCGGATTCCATACGATTGGAATTGCTTGGATTTGATGGAAACATAGATCTAAGAAGATATGCATTGAATTAGAGCTCAATATCAGAAGATCCTACATCTACGAGTCTCCGGTAGGTGATGTATACCTCTTTTTTATGTTTTCGTGGTCATTTGGGTGGCGCGTCCTTAAGTGCGTTTTTGGATATTTTGAGCGTGACCCTGTTTTACCTACTATTGCATATTAAATTTCTTATTTGACCTTTGGGATGACTTTGGGTATGCTATGTTTCCTACTTTTCTTGATCGGGGATGGGTGAGGGGTTTTTGATCATTTGGGGCATTCTGGGAAGGGTTTCCACGATGTTATAAGTTTTTTTATTAAATACGGAGTTTGATTTGTTAAGTTATGATATGAATTGTTAGAGTCTTCGAAGATTTTGGTGCTGGTATGATACAACACATAACTAGTGAAATTCCACTATTTAGTTTGTTTTTCCTATTTAAAGTATTTCTTTTGATTATATATATGTGATGTGTGGTATTTCATATGCTAGGACTTTCAGGTTGTGTTGGCCATGGCATGAATATTTATTGAGTGATATAGATCACATGTTTGGCTTGGACATATTACTTTAGGTGGTTTTGACCACGAGATTGGGCGTCATTGATATCAGACATGAGGTAGTGTGACTATCAGATTGGGCATAACATGAGTTACTTGGATGGAGATTCCATCAGACTTGAGAGACATGGTCACAGGGGCACGAGGTGTAAGATATTTTGTGTCTTGATGACTTATTTTGGTGATTACCACTCACTCAGATCTTTGAGTAGTGTTTACATAGAGACACTCTATGATGAGGTGTTTTTGAACACTTGTGTGGGTAGAGGCCCCATTATTTGCAGTTTAGGTACTATTGTTTTGGGGGATCTTACCATAAGAATCCACGTGGAAGGTGAGGATATTTCAGGGTATAACGTTGAGGCTATCGGGTTGGGGAAAGAGGCTCGTCGTGGTTTAAGGGAAGACATCGTTGTCCCTCCGGTTAATTTATTGAGGACAGATATCACTGTCTCTCCAGTTACATATTTTAGGACACGTATCACTATTTATCTAAGTTACTACTTATTGGGCGTGCCTTTAGGATGTTATTACTTGAGACATGGAGTTTAATGGGGTACATGGTGATGGGTTACATGACAAAGATTCCGGCATTTGACGAAGCAAGTGACACTCCATGGTGGTTGCTGAGCACCAGTGGTGTTCTTTTATATTTGGGCATCGTACTATTCATTTTTTTCCTTATAAATGCATGGCTTGTTAAACACTTATATTAGGTATGCACCATTGGGTGGTATTCTACTAAGATTCATCTGACACCTTGCACGGGTCCGTCGGGATGTGTGTAGACTTTATGGATTTATGTACAGGAAAGATGTCAGTTTCATGAGCTAGATTGTATTAGTTGTCACATGGTAATGGCATGGACATTGAGGTCTTGTCTAACTGGAGATTTATTTTTTCTTTTTTACTATATCAGCATGATTACCTTATTATTGTAGATACTTTTGGTAATCCATTAGCGCCCTTTTTTTATATTTAATCGCTATGGATGCATGAATTTTCTATTCTAGTAGTTTTTACAAGTGTTTCAGCATGCTGTTGTGTTTACTTTCCTATTCCGTTGTTTCTATTTTTCTTCCACTATTTATCTACTATTTATTGTGCTTCTTCTATGTGGGTATGGTTTGAGTCTGCTGAATTATTTATCTTCACTGCATGTTAAATATTATTACTCAGACTAGTACCATTCTTATCCTCTAAGAGGGTATATCCTCCCCACTAGACCTATAAGACCCTTGCTGCTAGTCAGTAGCCTTTGGCGTTCGGGCAAGTGTGCCTAAGGTAGTAACACCCAACCCATTTGGAATTGTTCGGGTGGCTCTACAGGTCCAGGATGTTACATCATTCAAGAGGTCATTCTACAGTGGTACCACCATAAGATTATTTACTTGTGAGGGGTTAGTTATGTACTTTATTAGGAGAGATACATGGAACACATCATAATCATGATCCATATTTGGTGTAAGTTAAAGCTGATAGGCCAAAGCTTATATAAGATTATGTATCTCAATGGTGATAATGTACCTCGGGATAATCTTCCCTTTCACTCAAAACCTTTTGACTCTCTTCCATGGAGATATTGAAAGGAAAAATTTGTCTCCAAAATCAAAATCCATAAACCATTTATGGTTGTCAACATATCCCTTTTTCCCACTATCAGATTATTTTATATAATGTTGGATGGCTTGATCATTATATATAATCTATTTTACAACATCAAGTACACTTAGCTTCCATTCCCCTACGACATCCAAAAAAATATAAGTTCAACATTTCTTCCCATACAATGTCTAATATAGAGCCATATGAATACTAGATTGGGATCTATATTTTTGTAAAATAAATAAACTAATGGGATATATTTATCTAGTCATCTTTTAAATTCCCTTGAGTAGGATCACAATATGTCCTCAAGCATCTAAAAATCCCTTTTATATTGGAAATCAGATTGTGGGTGATAGGATGTATTTAAATTAATTTCAATACTCAAATTATGTTGAAGACTTCTCAAAAATTTATATGTGAACCTTGGATCCAGATCATAGGAGATCAAAAGTGGTACCCCATATTTCCTCAATGCATCCATTCCATATATCATGTCATTTTATTTTATTGATAAATCATCTCTAATAGTAATGAAGTGAGAAATCTTAGTGAGTTGATCCACCACATCCCATATCGCATTTTTTCCTTTGGATGTTTTTGAGAGACCGGTGACAAATCCAATGGTGATTTTCTCCCATTTCCACATGTGTATAGGCAATGGTTTTATCATCTATTAGGACTTATGTCGCACTACTTTGACTTGAAGACTTACCATACATGTTGATATATACTAAAAATATTCTTCACAATGTTTTCCCAATAAATTTTCTCTTAATGATAACATTACATCTTTGTACCTCCTTTATGGATAGAGAATGATGAGTTATGTGCATCATACAATAACTTCTTCTTTATCTATGTTGATGAAGGGAAATAAAGAACTGTTCCAAACCGAATCACTCCATTATCATCATTATGAAATTCACCAGGATTTTTTTTATTTACCTATTTCACTATTTTTTGAAGCTCCGGATTATCCCATTTTACCACCATGAGCACCACTTTGATAGATGGATGGGACATCAATTGGGAAAGGTAGGCTGTCTTCCCTACCTTTATGATTTCTATATAGTTTCATTCTCAATCCGAATCATAGACAGAGTAGTAGGATTGTTTCTTATAAAATCATCATCTAGCTTGTTCACCTTTATATGATGGTATTGAATAGAGTAATCATAGTCCTTGATCATCTCTAACCATCCTGGTCATTTCGTATTGAGGCCCTTCTATGTGAATATAAAATTTATACTCTAGTGATCAGTATATATGTTACACTTCTCAGTATAGAGGTAGTTCCACAATATATTCATGGCTAATATCATAGATGCTTACTCCATATCATGCATTGGGTAGTTTTACTCATTTATCAACTATCACTTTATCGTTATACATGAGTAAACAACCCAATATATTCATTTAAGCATCACTATATGTCACTGAATTTTTTTCACTTGATTGTAATATGAGTACATGCATAGGGATTAGCCTCTTCTTAGTCCATTTAAATCTTTCCTCACATTATTCTATATAAGAATACTTTACCCCATTTTATACTAACATAGTGAATACGATATAAAATCATCATAACATTATCAAAACAAGTCTGTAGTAACCTGTTAAACCATGAAAACTATATATTTCTTTATCACTAGTTGGTCAGGGACATTCCTCAATTTTAAATATATTTAAAGGATCCATAAAAATACCATCACTTGTGATCACATTCCCTAAGAACGTGACTTGATAAATCAAAAGTCACAATTTCTAAACATAACATACATTTTATCCTTTCTTAATGTCACCAGAACTATCCATATATTCTCTTCATGTTCATCATTTCACTAGGATTAAATGAAAATATCACTAATTAAAACTACCACTAATGTTCAAGGTATTCTCTAAAGACACAGTTCATTAAATCCATGAAGATCATAGGGGAATTAATATGTTTTAAGGGAATCACTGTTAAATCATAGTTTCCATACCATGTATGAAAATATATCATATGAATATCTTCCTTATTCATCTTAAACTGATGATTTCTAAAAATATTAACCACTTTGGATTAGTACTGATCTCCTCATAGTTCATTGAACATGTCATCAATACTTTTAAGGGTATAATTTTTTTATTGTTATCTTTTTGAGCTCCCAATAATTGATGCACAACCTCATTGATGATTGATTTTTTATTGCAAAGAGAATTGCTACATCCCATGGTGATACACTTGGGAATATGAACCCCCTGTCCAAATTATCTTACAAATACTTCTTTAACACCTCTTGTTATACAAGGCACATCCTATAGGTCCATTTATGGATATGTGGGTCTCTGGGTGTAAGTTATTTGGATAAATCTATGTCATGATACGATTGAAGACCCAAAAACAATTAAAATAATACATTAGTATATTCTCTTACAATTATAATTTCTTTAAGTTTGATACTTTCATTTATCTCAACCATTTGGTCAATGTATTCTTCTCTATAGGGTATCGTCACCCACACCATTAAGTAAATCATCAAAGGAATTTTGTGAACTTCATTGAATTTTTACTGGATCATGGTATGGTTAGGAATATAGAATGATATTTCCTTTTCTTGATAGTTTTTTTTGTCTATATAACACGATCCAATTCATGCCACGTACATCATCAAATTCAACTAGGAGGAGGATCGTGAGATTCACTGTAATGATTTTGACAGATATGCTAATAGTATAAGAGTACAACAATTGGGTTGAAATGATCACACCACTAAGTGTTTTTACAAATAACTCTTCTTCAAGGTATTCGAGATTCAAATCAAAAGTTTAAGAAATAATGATGGATATAATGGAACAAGTATAACTAGAATCAAATTATACGTTCTCCATTAATCATAGAATAGAAAATATACATTGTAAGTTTTTATTTTCATGATCCTCTTTAGTATTTCTAATGACATAAGATTACCCTTTCTCCATTTTCATTGGTTTTTTATTATGGTGATTACCCTCAAGGAACCATGGTTTAGTGCACTAGATTTCATAGTGACCTTTCTTACTTTTGGTGAATTGTTATACCATGGTTAGTGCATTTAGATATGTCTTATTTTCCTCTATCTAGTTAGCCATATTTTTCAAGTATATTTGACATTAATGATCATGATGGACTTCTCTCCCACACAAGATGCATTTTTCTAACCCTCTAAATAAATTCCCCTGATGTTTCGTCACAAAATTTTGACATGTGGGTGGTTGGATCCTCTTTCCTCTTTTATCATTTGACCCCCAGCTTGAAATTCAATTATTCTCCTCTTAACCCCATATCAATGAAACCATTCACCAAAATCCATATCTCATTTGACAGAATATATAACTACGTCTTTAAAACTCTAAAATTATTGGAGTTTTAGAACATTTTAGAGGTATTTTTTAAAACACTAAAGAATTTATAGATTTTACTATCATGGTTGATGAAAAATCCAAAGGATTATCTTGCATTCTGTGTGAATTATGCTTCTAATCTTTGGATGATTCACCATTCTATTTCTTCATGTCTAAAAATTATCTCTCTATATTTTTTTGAATAATGTGAGAAGAATAATTGTTAATAAATATTTTCATAAAGACTTCCCACTCCATCTCTTTCGTTTACCCCTTTTCGTTGTACTCTTAATCAACACCCACCATTAATCTGCTTATCCATCTATACGATATACAACCAGAGTCACCTTCTCCTTCTTAGAACAATCTATAATTGAAAATATATTCTCTATTGAGTTAACCCATTTTTCTAAAATGAGTGGATTAGAAGATATACTAAACATAGGTGGTCATTTCTGAAAAAAGGAATCAACAGACAATTGATCTATTTTGGGTGAATGTTAAAATTTCACATGGTTTAGGTTATTATTCATAATCTAAGTCAACTAGTTAATAATCCATATGATATTTTTAACTCCACCTCCCATGGAATTGGGGATGTCATTCCGAAAAGCTTTGCATTGTTTCTCACATAGGTTATTAGCATGGTTTCTCCTTTTAACAACAATTTTCTAAAATAAAAAAGGTTTTGACAAAACATAATTCAAAAAATAATGAATAAATAATTTATTCTTATGCACAAGTTAATTATAAAGGCATATCTTAAGAGATCCATATGTTTAGCCTTCTTCTAAAATGATTATTCTCATATTTTTAACTATATATAGAAATATAAAGAGAATTTTTAGTAATGTATTCTAATCATAATTCCCAAAAATTAACCAAACCATTATATGATTCTAACTATATGAACCTAAAATTTTCTTACATGACTATTACATAAATTTTAAGGTAAAAAACACAATATAGTTATAAATACAAGATCCAAAAGTTTAGTGTCTTGAGAAAATTATGCCAATAAAATAACATTACATAATAAAATATAATGATTTTTTTGAATCATTATTTTTTGTATTTCTAAAATATTATGTTCACTGTATCCCCCCAAGCTTCCAAAGTACATTTCCCTTTGAATAATGTAATAGCTTGCATTGTAAGCAACATTGAGATTCTAACACACCACGACCAGCCAAACTATCATGTATGAATAGTAATACATAATTTAAAAATTTTATAAATTTTATCTTTCATAATAGAATTCATTTTTGGATTTTGAATATCGAAATTAGATTAGGGTGAATTTTCAGAATTTTTCTGAAAACTTTCAATTTTTGATGAATAGTAAAAAAACACCGCATTATTGGTTAAAACTGACTTTTTATTTAAATGGTTAATTATTTTATTTAAATTTATTTTAGGTAAAAATAGATACATAATACCTATATATGTTCAAGGTAATTCATTGGAGTTATTTTTTAATAATATTAGATATATAAAATTTTATCAAACTATTTACCGTCTTTTACCCACCACCTATGATCATTTGTGAATTCACATAAAACATCATTTTACTGATTCTATGATTTAATTTCAAAACTATGAGAGACATAGTTGATATTATTAAGAAAAATTTGGTACAATAAGATGAAAATAATTTTTGGTGAATAGTAACTTGTTACTTTTATTTACCTCAGTTAAAAGTAAATATGGTAATTAAGGTTAAAAATGATATCATTATTACCTCAACACATCTCCTAATTAAATGGGATAAGTGTAATTAGACCAAAAATAATATTATAAATAAAATATGATCCTTTAGGTCCACTTGGATTTGATTAAGACATTTATTATTATTTTATTTAAAGAAGAGTTAAAAGAGTTAAATTAAATGATTAATAACTAAACTATTTTTAATATAGGGTTATACATAATATAAATTCGACTATAAATATTCATTAGAAAGATAAAATTATTTACTATGTAATTATATTTTATTTATAATTTTTATAAATTATATAATTTATTTTATTTATGACACAATGATGACATAGTAATTACCTTAATAATGAAATATTAAAATAATTGATATTATAAATATCTAAGTAAATGTAATTTGAGACTTTTTATGAATTAGACTAATTTTTTTGGTTAATATGACATGTTATTACTGAAAATATGAATTTATTTCGAAGTAATAAAGTTGTTATGACTTTAACAAAAATGATTTATTAAATAATGTCAAAATTGACATAATTGAGTTTTAAAAAAAATACTATATTATTGGTTGATATAATATTCTTAAAAATCTAAGGTTTGGACAAAGGGCCTTAATAATATTATATTCATTAATTAACCTATTGGGGTTATATTGGAAGTTTATAGTAAGTTTATTTACTATATAATATAAAAATACAAAGAGACATGGTAAATGTCAAACTATTTAACTAAGAGTTAAATATAAAAGATAAGGTTAATATGATGACCTAACGCTGTATAAAACCTATTGGTTGAGTTGTTTTTGACTCATCCCCACCTTATAATTTAAACAATTCATTTTTGAGCAATTATAATCTTAAAAAGAGGTTATTATAAAATAATATTTCAAGCTTTTCCTAAAGTGACCCTCACCTCTCTTCTAAAAGGGACCATTCTCTTCTCTCAAATTCACAACTCCAAAGTCATTTGTCTTAGACAAACCCTGCCAAAATGTCATCCCAACTATCCTTAAATCATATTAGAGGCCTTACTTTATTAATAAATACAACCTAATGACCCCTTTTGATGAAATCAAAAGAAAGAATCCGAAGAAGAGGTAAATATTTCATCACCTCTTTCAAGTTATTTTCTTCTTCCACTTCCTCTTTCTTTGTTGTTTCCATTCTAAAATAATAAATCCAGTATATTATATATACTATTATTTTATTATAAAAATGGTACAACCATATTACTTATTCTACCCATCTTAAAAATGACAAAGTCACCATACGTGCATAAGTACAGATTACCGTCTTCACATCGTGGTGTAGTTTGTTATTCAAACACTTCATCATTTGGATGGGTATAATAATGAGTATAAATGATGAAAATAATAAATATAACATGATAATTATTCTGTATATATGATATAACATCCAATTATATATGATTTTAATATCAAAATAATGATGTTGTCGCTCGTGCGTACATATGGATTACCGTCTCCACAAACGTGATGAGATTCATTTCCAATCATAATAATTCAAAAATAATTTTTATTTTATGATTAAAAATAATTTTTATTAACATAATATAATTATTTATATGAATCAAATAAATCCTATCCATAACAAACATGGCTTACCTAACAAATCATATAACGGAAAACGATTCAGTTAACACCCAAAAAGATGATACTACTAAAATGTCACTAACAAAGTAATATTATAAGATCATATATGATATCATATTAATGTATATGGTTCTTGTATAATTTAATAATAATAATTTTACCATTATACAAGAGGTTAACCTACCCTCTACCAAATAAAAGTACAAGTTAAGGGTTAATTTCACAATCTCTTTATTATCCGAGGTTGTTTTTACGTAAGTTTCTACTAGGACCTCTTTATCATCAACATCCATGTTTCTTAAAAATGTATTCCAATTTTTTTTACTATTTATTATAATATGGTTTAAATTCATTTATACACTTGTTGGAATTTTTATAAAATGGTTTGGAAGGAATCTTTCTTTCATTTTCCAAACAAGGTACCTTATGAACTTTTCGACAAAATTAAGGTATGAATGTTTTTTTAACTTATACAGTGGGTACGGCTATTTTATGCCGTTATAACATCATAAAAGATTCCCTTACAAGGCTATAAGAACATATTCAAAATAAATGTTTTATTTTATAATTATATGAATTCTAAATCATTTCAAAATAGAAAGATATATTTCTCTAAAAAAGTTTTTATTTCATCTATGTCAACATCCTTTGATGGATTTTAAGGTTATTTGTAGTTGATTTATTATGATACATATCATCCATATTGTATTGAAGTATTTTTGATATGTTTGACTATGGATGTGTTATTTTTATAACATTCATGGTTTATAGATAAATTATTGACATTTCGTATGTTAGTTTTAATATGAATGTTCATGTTATGTTTAAACCTTTTTATATAATGAATGCATTGGACAAAGTAAATGACCGGTGGAGCCCTCTATAGCTCCTAGATGCATCAGTTGGTGTCATGAGGCAAACTAGTGTCTTGGCATAAGGCCTTAAAAAATTTTATTTGTAGTATTGGCACAAGGCCTTGACTATGTGGTTATGAAGTCTAGCATTATGCATTCCATCATTATGAATGTGGCTATTAATATTGCATGTAATTATTCGACTAGTATAATATCCATGTGAATAAGTAAATTGAATTATTTGATTTTATATTTCTTATATTATGCTGAAGTTCAAGTTTAAAATGCTTTTGTATTAGTCTTACATTACCTTAAATGTTGATTCTTATTTATGAAAGTTTCCGATATATTTTTATCCTTAATGAGCATCTGAGATCACCACTTTATGTGTTTTATTTTTCTTAGGATGCGAAGAAGTATATTATGACTGACCTATAGGGATAGTATAAGGGAAATGAGTGTGGACTATGTAGACTATATCATTTTAGTTTTTCATTTTACAATGTAATTTAAAACTTATGAATGTATCTAGTATTTCCAAGGCTACTAAACTAATATATCTTCTGAGACTTGATCATTTGTGATCATGCCAATGTTATGTAATAATACACAGACTCTGGGTAACTAGGGTCAGGGTATTACATTCACCTTAGTACATGTAATAATCTGAGTATATATATATCAACAAAAAGGGTAATTATAAATCTTAATAAGAAGTGATGACATAGAAATATACGATATGGAGGTGAAGATGATGATTTTATGGCGATGAGGGATTCTGGTGGGTCTCACCAGCATTGTGGTAAGGGGGAGATGAAAAGATAGGGTGTTTGACATGATGGGTTAGAGACTCGAGGAAGGCACCTAACTCAAGATGAAACACGAACCAAGATGTGTGATGATGTATTTTTAAATTTTTATGTTGAATGTTTTGGACTCTGGAACAGTTTTTTGAACTATCCTATTGAAATATAAGGTTACCGCTAATCCTTAAAGTGACTTTTGGAAAATGGAAAAAATGGATTTGGATGAGGGACATGAATCAATAGAAATTGGGTTATAATAATCGTAATAATCATATTATAATCATACGATCATCATCATAGTCATGATGGGAACATTTGATAATGTAACAGAATGTTCCATATGCCTAAAAATGAAGAATCATTTCATTGTGGTCAAATACCATACATAGTTGTGAACAAAACTAGTACCTTGTCCAAGCATATCATATCTGCATAAATAATAAAATCATCATTGTGAACAAAAATAGAATCATGTTGATAAATAATAAATATAATATCATGAGATATATCATATTATATAATTTATTTAAGGGATATATAATTCCAGGCCCACCCATCACATAAATAATTATCATAATCATGCATACCACATAAAACACATAATAATCAATGACATGAAATACCCATAGAAAGAAATGAGATATATAAGAATTTAAAAATGAATAAATTCATGAATAAAAATTGTGGATTACCAAATGAATAATTTCAAACACATTCAAGATAAAAATCTTCATTATTTATTGAATAATAAAAAACTGAAGATAAGTTAATGATGTGTTTTAGAATAAAACATCATTTTGAAAAATCATTCTATTTTCCATAAAAATAATTTTGGAAAGGATAAAAACATATATATCCCAAAAAAATGAAGGTAAGTACTATGAAATAATATTTAAGGAATATTTATGGAATATATATGTCAAAAATGAAGTGAAATATGGATAAACCAGATATAAATGAGTTGAATTTGAGAATCCACACTCTTTAAATCCATATTTATTTTGTCGATTTTATGCCTTCAAAATAATAAACAAAGTTTTATTAAAACATTTTAATTGATTTTAAATATCGTAATTTATGTCACTATTTATCAATTAAAAAATAGATTATCTCCAAATCCTTTTTTTTATTTTTTGGATCAACCACTTTTTGGGTTAGTGGGAACCTCAGATAAAAAAATTCAAAAACAACATCAGGAAGGATTCAAAAATAATAATTCAAAAACAACCAAATCAAGACCGAAACCCAAGGATATAACAATCAACACGTCAGAGAAAGTCATGTTGCCAGCCTTCATGATTTCCACCTATCGTCGTTGTCTCCCAAACACCACCAGTGCCGATTTCCAGGGAATGTTTTCTGAGAATCAGAATGAGGACAGAACTTCTAGCCATCGTCATCAAAGACATATTCACCTTCAAACAGAAGAACAACCACCGAGGGTAATCATTTTGATAATAAGTTTTCCATAAAAAATTTCCATTTTTCTTCTATTTGGATATATATTTTTCAAGGTAATTTATAAATAGTTAGAATTAATTCTGAAAGATTAAAATAAATATATTTATAAATTTATATATAATAAATAATTTATTATTACCATACAATGCTGTGTTGATAAGGAAGTATTTTGAGACATCCTTATTGGTGGTTAACCTATAGTTAATAATAATGTTTTCCAAATAAGAATTAAGAGAGGTAAAAATGTAAATAATTCAAAAATATTATAGATTATAATATCTAAAAATTATTAATTTATTTCTAACATAATTAATAATTATTCTTAGAATTTTTTTTTGAAATAGATTGAGAAAATCAAAATAAAGGAGGAAAATGAGAGAAGGGTTGCTATAAACTTAATCTTTTATCAACATGGCTTCTCTTGTACAAAACTAGAAATCCCTGATGAATGGTGTTAGTTTAATTAAGTACGACCCTAAGGTTTATAAAGGATTAATAGAGAGTATTTCGGAATATATTGGTCTTTATTTGTTGAGGGTGGAATGGTTTTCCAAGGGGAGGGAGATGAGTTTCTTATATTTTAGGAGATGGTAATATTAAGAATAAAATATTGAATAAAATACCTTTTCCAAGGTAAACAATATAATAGTGAAATTAATAAAATTATGGATCATATATAAATAAAATATATAGGTTTTAGGAATTTAAAACTCTTTATAATTCTAATTTAATATTTTACTGAAAAGGGAAGTGGAAAAAAATGAAAAATTATTTTTAAAGGATTATTTTTGTCTTTATACATAGGAAAGTAATTTTATGTCTAGAAAAAATGATTATTGTATTTCATTAATTTTTTTTAAAACTAAATATGTTTCTATTGAGACTCAATATCTAGAAATTACTAGGTCATTATTACATCATGAATTATGTTAATCAAGAAACAATAGTTACATAAAACACTATTTTTATTATTCACCTGAAATTGATGTATTTTAGAAAATTACCAAAAAATAACCCTTGGATAATTTATTAATGATGATTTAAAAATGAAATTACATTTATAATGATATATTTCTAAATTAGTTAATTTTAATTTTTGAATAAAATTATTATTTTTTACTGAATACCTTAAAATAGAGTTTATTAAATATGCTCTTATATTTTCATAGATTTTTTAGTCTTCCAAATTATTTTTTTGTAATAATAATATTTATATATACATTAATCATGATAAATATTATTTATAGAACATTTTATTTTATTTTTGATATTTAATTACCTTTCCAATGGTTTGGTTATTATTCCCAATAGCTAGGTTAGTATTACCAATGGTCAAATTACGATTACATTTTCTCATTACTATTCCAACAGTAAGATCTACTCCTATAAATAATAAAATTCATTTCTTCATTAATTACTTCATTCATTACTCAATTCAATTTATCTCAAGGTTCTATATATAAATTTTCTACGATTTTAATTTTTTTTATTAATTTTTTGTTTATTTTCTATAGTGTTGTGTTTGGGGGGATGATTCTAGCAAATTAGTGTGATGTAAATATTCCCATTATATATATTCTATTTTCAATTTTTAGCACCTTGTAATGTTTAGAGTTTTATAGGTTTTAGTCATTCAATAATGTAATTATTTACCTTAATGAATTATTATTTTTCTCTATTCTATCTATTTTATAAGATTTTTAGTATATTATATAACACACTTTGATTTCGAAACCATTTATCATTTCAAAAGTCTAGGTTATTGTAGAAAGACTCCCCTTACCTTGATAGCGTGATTCTAAAATCATCATAAGAGCTTATTAATATCTTAAGAACAACATTGGAGGGATTTAGAGAGATATAATGAGAGGAAAATCTTGATAAATGGGTTTTTAGTGAAGAGGCATGGGAGGTTGCGAGGGTATTCCTAGAAAAAAGGGGATTAATTTATTTGTTTCTAAACATCGGTTTTGGACTCTATATAAAAATAATAATAAAAAACACAAAACTTAAATGGTTTTCCCCATGGTTTATAGAAAATAGGATTGTTTTTCCATATTTTATAAGGAAATGAACAAAATATATTAAAATAATACAATATGTTATGTGGAAGTGAACTATGTTCATAAATAATTCATTTTAAAACATTAAAATCTAATATAGGTTTTGGAGGAATCATTAATGTTTAATAAAATTAATCAAAAACATTAAAAGATCATTATATTAGAAGGGAAATACATATTTTCTTGTTAATACCTTTTATAGAAATCATTACATCAATTTTTTCCCATTATAATGTCATAATACAGACAGAATATTTATACCATATTAAATTTTTCCCCAAAAATTAGACTGTCTCAAAAAATTAAAAAAATCACTATTATATAATTCTTTTGCTATGATTTTAAATATAATAATACATTTATGAAAATAATTCTCTAAATATGAGAATTTACACTTAAATATAAATCCTTATTTACTGGAAAATAATTTTTTTATGACAGTAACAATACTTTGACCATTATAAATTTTACACTATAATTCATTAAATTATAATGAAATTTTTATATAAATAAATAATATTTAATAATTATATTATATGAAATAAATATTTTAAAAAATTATTTAATTTATCAGAAAATTATTTTAAAACCATATATTTTCCAATAATTATTATTATTTTTCTTTGTATCATAATATGATTTTAATAAACATATATATAATTGTATAAATTTAAAGTAAAAATTTAATGATATAGACTTTATCATTATTATTTTTATAATAGAATTTAAAATTTCATACTTTTTGGCTCTATATACAAAACCCTTTATTACACCACCATATGCCCTAAGTGTATGGTTTGTGATTTTGGTAATTTCATAGGGTAGTTCAGTGAACATGGTATGGGTTATAATATTGATAATCATGTAATTATCCTATGAAAGTTTATTTTTCCTTTCGTAGTTATTTAATTTTATCTTGGTCTTGGTCACGGGAAAAAACTAGTGATGCCATCTTCCTCAAAAGCTTTGATAATTTGGTTTCAGAGGGTTTGATCCTACCAGTTGAGGCCATCACTTATTCTATCTATATAAATTAGACATTATTATAAACCAAAGAGTATACTAATTATAAATATCATTGTACATAATCTATATCATTATTGGTTATTACTCTTAATGGTCATTTAAATCTGACCCGCTATATTTTATAACGTTCCATATAAAACCAAACACTGTAAGTGTTTTCTATAATTAAATTAATTAATTTGGAATTTATTCATTAAAAAATGGAGTTTCATTTATCAAAGTACAAGTCATTAAATTATTTAAACATCAACAATTTTATCCACCACAATTTCATTTCATACACTAAAATCGATGAAGGTGATTTTGTTTTATCTTATCTTATGGTTCCCATGTTTCTTCCTAAAACATACGGTTACAACACAACACCTTGACCATGTGAGTTGTAATGTTTTGTAGAACATTGACTCTATGATATATCATAATCACTAACTAATCCTCATATAAAATATCAATATCCAAGGTTACCACCTCTTAATTTAGTTCATGTGAGAGGTCTAGTATGTACTTACTTAAGATAGATGCATGGATCAAGACATGTTGTTTGGATAAGTTAGGTGGGAGTGTTAGTTTATATGACATAAATACAATGTGATCAAGACTCTCAATTGGACTGATATATATTGGGATAATCTTTCCATTCATCCTAAAACACATGTCATTATTTGATGGTGATATATGAATGAACACCTTATCTCTTACCTCAAACTATATGTCTCTTCATTGATTGTGTACATAGATTTTACTCTAAATTTCTATATATTTCATTAGACATTGACTGGTTTTGAATTTTTCGGTCATCTATTAGATAAGATTTGGTCACATAATCATTTTCTCTCCAGTTCATCCAAACAACATAGTGGTTGAAACCTATTCCCATATAGAGCCTCATAATCTTGAATTAGAATTCAATAATTTAAGATGTTTTTATATGAGAACTCCACTTTGGGAAATATTTGATCCCAAAATCCGTTGAAATCCATTGAACACGATCTTTGTATATCCTCTATTGTTTGAAATGTTTTTTCAGATTAAACATCTATATAAGGGTTATATGATATATTGAAAATCATCTATGTATCTAATGAATGAAAAAGGATTCTCTATAACCTTTATAAAATACTATAATATCAACTAAATATAAGAGATTATGGAACTACTTGTAGTCTTATCACTTCATATATATATATATATATCTTATAGAGTTGATGAATAGAAATGTCTTCCTTGATAGAAATTAAACGCTCTTACTTTGTAAGGTTTTCGACTATAGCCTAGATGGAATTATTAATTTTAGATATCCTGGGGAGTCCTAAGATAGAATTCATGGTTATGTATTCCCATTTTCATGTTGGTATAATAAATGATTACATCATGAAATTATACTCCCATCGTTCACACTTGACTTCTTGTAATACCATGAATTGATATACAAATTTAGTAATATCCATATTTATGTTATCCCACAAATTTTTTACATCAGATACCTATACATATTAGTTCATATTGGATTAATATAGAAGGATGAGACATGTGGTTCATCCAAAAGTTCCATCTTCAATAATAGTATTTATGGGAAACATATCTCTGGTCCAAGATTTATAACTCCACATTTGGAAATTTTTTAGCACCCTCAGTTTTTGGAAAGTAATATTTTATTTATTCATTTAAGTATATAAAGTATATGGGTAAAGTTTGGAAGAGTTTTTATAACTTTAAATGTGTTTTTGGGGATAAATGGAAGGCAGATAGGCTGTGCACAGTTTGTCCAAACTATGCGACAACCTAGGAGAAACCGTTCACTTTGAAAATGGATTGGGTGTATTGAAACAGTGGATTCATCTTGGTCAGTGCATGGTTATTAAGATTGTACAATGGGACCATGGAAGGTTCATCTGTAAGGTAGTGGCTAATGCATGGTTATCACATAGTTTTCCTAACCATATAACTAAACCTTGCACAAGGTCAAAGTTAGATCCTAAAAAAGTGGATCTAACATGTTATTTTCTTTTAAGTATCTTTTTTCCCTCTTATGTATCCCTAAATCATGATTTTGGTCTCTCAAAGGTGGGATAACCTCTCCTAAAATAATTGGAAGTGATCTGGAGCCATCCATTGGTGTGTTGAAGCCTGATTCTAGTGGTAAGTTTTTTTTCTTCATCGTTCTTGACATTTTTGTTATATGTACTACACCCCCTCTTCTTGGGTTCTTAGATCTATGCCCAGTTTCATGAATTTTTAACCCAGTTTTGTTGGCGTTCTTCATCTATTTATCGTTTTCACCAAAACTCTTGAGGTAGGGGTCTTCACTCTCAACTCCTCTTGGTAGACCTGAATGGATTTATTTAAAATTGATTATTTTGTGTGAAATTTTTGGTGAATTGGTAGTGAAATTACTTTTTATAACCCTCTTGAGTGACGGTTTGTGGACACATGGGAATTGGGTGTTCTTACAAAAGTGTTGTGATTGGTTTTAAAATGTTGATTTTAAATTCAAGATTTTTTCTGAAATTATGGTAAAGAGATTAATACAAATTTTAGCAATAAAAGGTACGGTTTAATTAAAATTCATTAGGGATGGTTAATTTGAGTTAGTTTGTTTAAAGTTTTTCAATAAAATATTTGTTTTGCAGAAAAGGATGAAATGGTTGTTCTTGGAATTGGTTTTTGGCACAAAGGTTGTGTGTGTTCATGTGCATTCGAGAAGGATAAGGTTAAGGATTATCCCCCATCATTAGTGGGATTGATAAGGGTTGGGAATCTCCCCTATCAAAATGATTCACTAGGTGATGACTTAGGGAAAGGATCACTCAGCACTCGCGAGTATAAGGAGGTCCAGGTTATATCCATGGTTGGATGTGTGGATAGGTGGAATGGAATGGTTATGAAAATATGGATATTGAGAGATGTATTCAAGGAATTTGTTGGTTGCTTTCATGAAAATTATCTTTTTCTGGAAAATTGGGTGACATGGAAATTGTTTGTATTTGGTTATAAACTATTTTTGGAAGTTGTTTATATTTTTTTATAAATTAGTTTTGGAATTGTTTCATACAAATTATTTTATATAAATTTTGAATACCATTATATATTAGTTATCTAAGTATGGAAGTCATTGGGGAAAACCAAATGTGTTTTATTACTCACCCCTGCTTTTAAAACTTTGGTGCTTTTGCAGATGTCATCTACCATGACATGGGAAAAGGAAAAGTATCACACGTCATTAGTATTATGTCATGATACACAAGATGTTTGGTGATGTTGGAGCATCGAACTTGTGAAGCATGGGGTCTTATTATAATCATGTATTTTTATTAATTATCTTATGAGGTTTACATTGATGGTTTGTTTGGATTCCATTGTAGTACACTTTGGTGGGTTTTTATATAAATGAATTGGTTGAGTTGTCATTATTTTTATCATGCATCAAATAATGGATTGTTTGGTTTTGTTTTATTGGATTAGTTGTTTGATTATTAATGGGTAAATCATATCCCACATGTATTGAAACCCTTAGACATTTATTTCCAGACTTTGGCATCTTGGGGATGTCACTTAAGGTAAATTAGAAACCTTCCTACTTATCAATACAATGGGGAGAATGAGGTATGTTACCAATGATATCAATTTTGTTCCATCTAATTTCAGTTTGAGAAAAGTAGTATCAGTTTGGTCCTTCCTTGTAGAAAAACTGGTCATCAGTTTTCTTGGTTTTGGAGTAGAATGATTATAGTCTATTCCTTGAGTTTGGATCATAGAAAGGAGTAGGATTTTTTGGACTTTAAATTTAGAGCATAAAAAGAGGTAGCTAACATTTTTATAATGAACTTCATGTTACCAGGGAGTGGGGTACATAAGTGTTTTGTAAACACTTATAGGATATTGAAAACTCATTATCATGGTTTTAGACAATGATATGAGCATGACATGAAATAGAGGAATGACTTTACACTAGTATTTCATATTTCATTTTGAGTGATGATATATGATCTGATGCACTGTGTTGATTTTTGAAAAAAATTACATTTGTTTTCAAATGAAATACATTGAAAAGAGAATACGTAGTGTATTTTGAAAATGGTTTTATTTTCAAAATAGAGTATAATTTTTTTGAAAGATAGTTGAATGGGGAAAATTTAATTTTGGAAAACTATGTTGTGATAACTGATGTGATAGAATTTAAAATAACAGTCCTTAAATTTCTAGAGAGTGAGACTTATGGTGTTTGTTTTTTGTTTAGAAAATGACACCTGATATTCATTATAGAAACCAACCAGAAGAAGATACAGATGTGGTTGCACCTGATCAATAGGTTAACCAACAACTAGCTCATAGTATTGTCCAAGAATTTCAGGCTATGGACACATGGAGTTGAAGGGATTATCCAAGAAAATTTGATCATTATATCCAGTTCTAGAAATCAAATCCACCCATCTTATGGGGTGATTCAGAACTAGAAAAGGAAGAGGTGTGGCTAAACATGATGAATTGTATCTTCAATTTCATCAGCGCACCAGCGGAGATAAAATTCACGATAACGACATATATTATAGAGGATCTTGAATGCTAGTGGTGGTATTTAGTGGTATAATCTAAAGAGGATCAATGCCTTAGTTGGGAATATTTTGATGAATTATTCAAGAAACAATTCAATCCTCACATGTTCTAGATTAAAAGAACAATGAGATTATTTAGATTGAATAAGTAAAATATCTCTATCATCGAGTATGAGGATAAATTCATTAATTTAGTGCGCTTTTCACCTAAGGTTTCTGCTTGTGCATACTTGAAGGAGTGCATATTTTAATCAGGGATGAGATAGGATATTCACTCAAAGATAGTTTTTCTCTATATTACAGACTACATAAAGATGGTGGATAGAGATAAAATAGATGAATGAGACATCTCAAAAGCTATAGGAGGAGGAAGTATCATGATAAAAAGGGCAAATGGTGGAAACTCTAATTCTTGGAGTAAGCAGAAGAGGGACACATACTTCTAAGGTGGGACCGGGAATTAGAATCAAATGGATGGATCAGTGAATGGTCCTCCAAAACAAAAGATCTAGGCTAGATGTTTTCAATGTGGTTTTTTCGACCTCATGAAGTTATAGTGTACAACACAACCTATAAAATTCCACAAATGAAACCATATGGTGAATATTTAGTGTTATTTTTGAAATTCTCTCAGTTCAAGTACTCAGGACACTTCTCAAGTGTCCTAAGCATCATAAAATTAAATGGGGAGAGGATAGAATAATCAATATCATTAATAGAAAAGAGGTATCCATAGTGATTCTAGGAATACCATGAATTTTCAGAATGGAAAATATTATCATGGAAACAAAGAGAAGAGTACATAAAAGAGGCAATTATATAGAGATGATCAAATGATTGTAGACGATTAGGCTAAATCATCTATGGTGAGAGGTAAAATTCTTTTGAATTCTACCCTTATGCATGTTCTATTTGGTATTTTTGAATCTCATTCATTTATTTATTCTCATGGTGTTGATTTTCTATATTTAAACCATGAGATTATGCCTTCTATGATAAAACTTAAAAATCCTCCTAGTCAAATAGAATGTTGGGCCTTTATGTGTAGATAATGTTCTATAACTATTGATGGATCTAAGCTAAAATGGGAATTATCATTTCAATATATTGATGTTTATGATGTAATCATATGTATGGATTGGTTTACAAAGATCAAGGCTCAAATCAACTTTTATAGTAGAACCATTAGTTTCACGACTTGGGGAGGCACCGATAATATCTTCAGAGGAGGAAGGGTTTTAAAGAACAGTAAAACAAATTTGTTGGAAAAAATAGTGGGAAACATATCTTATAAATTGGAGGTATTAACATTTTCATTGATGGAAGAGATCAAGGGTAATAGTTTTACAATAGTCGTGGATTAATTTTAGATGTTTTTACCAAGAACTTATCAGGGATACCACCTATAAGGTAATAAGAGTTCATGATTGATCAAATTTCGGGGACTATTCCTATTTCCATTATGTATTATAGGATGGAATCAGATTAATTTATGGATTTGAAAGGGAAGTTGGAAGAGTTAGAAAGAAAATTTTTCATTCGACTGAGCATGTCTCTATAGGCAGCACCAATATTGTTCATGAAGAAAACTGATGGAAATCTAAGGTTATGTGTAGATTATCATAAGCTTAACCAATATATGATAAATAATAGATATCCAATTCGATGAATTGATGATATATTCGATCAATTGATGGGATCTTAGTGGTTCTCTAAAATCGACATGTAATTAGGATATCACCAATTGTGAGTTTGGAAGGAGGATATTCTGAAAACATATTTCAAGAGAAGATATGACCATTATGAATATGTGGTAATGAATTTAGGTCTTACTAATGAACCAAAAGTCTTTATGACATTGATGAATCAGATATTTAATAGATATATGGATTCTTTTGTTGTGGTGTTTTTGGATGACATATTGGTGTATTCAAGAACAAGGGCTGAGCACGAGAAACACTTAGTGACAGTGTTGGTAATCTTTAGAGACCATTTTTGGTATGCCAAACTATATAAGTGTGATTTTTGGATACAATAGGTATGATTTATTAGTTATTTAATATCCAAAAGAGGTGTTTTAGTGGATCCAAAGAAGATAGATGTTGTTATCTCCTAGAAATCATCAAATAAGGTTTTTGAGATACAAATATTTCCTGGTCTTTCTTGTTATTATCAATGCTTTGTTCGTAACTTTTCACAATTAGAATTTCCCAAGAGGACTTTGACAAAGAATAATGTTCTATTACAATGGAATGAGGAATTCCATAAATCTTTCCAAGAGCTAAAAGTTCTTAAATCAACACCTATATTGACTTTTCTGGAATCATGACAGGGTTATGTGGTGTATTGTGATGCTTTGGGATCTGGGTTGGGGGTGTGTTGTCATGCAAGGAGACCATGAAGTTTCTTATGGATCAAGGTAGTTGAGAGTACATGAGAAGAATTATCAACACATGATTTGGAATTAGCTATAGTTGTGTATTCCTTGAAGACTTGGCGTCATTAATTCTTCGGTGAGAAATTTATTGTGTTCATGAATCATAAGATCTTGAAACACATTTTCTCACAAAATTGTTTGAATTTGAGGCAAATAAGATTAATGGAGTATCTCCAGATGTATGAATTTGACTTGATGTATACTTTGGGTAAATAAAATTCAGTGGCCGATGAATTAAAAAGAAATTCATATGCCTAGTTGGAAAAAGAGACATTAGATCCATGGTAGTTGATGTCAGCCCTAACTAATATTCACTTGGAATTTGAATACTGAGGAAATGTTGAAGTTTTATTCTTAGTTATAGTAGTTATTGATTTGAAAAATATGGTAAATAACTCAAATAAATCCAATGCTGAATGTGTTAAAATGATTTCAAAACTCAATGGTGGGGAGAACATTGAGAGCTAGAGGATGGATCTGAGTTCGGTGTTGTGGTTCAAGAATCAAAAAGTTGTACCTATGTATTTTCTTGAATAACTTATTCATGATTAACACCATTCATGATGGGATGTTCATCCAGAAATATTGAATATGTATATGGCTTTGAATTTACAATTCTCGTAGAATGGAATGAAATAGAAGGTGGATGGTTTTGATTCAAAGTGCTTAACTTATCACCAAACTAAGGAAGAGCATCACATACCAATAGTTATGTTATAGTATTTTCACATCCCAATGTAGAAATTGGAGAAAATAGTGATGTATTTTTTTAAAGGTCTCTAATGAAAAGTTCAGAAACATGGTTAAATATGGGTCATATTGAATCAACTCAAAAAGTCGTCCCATTTCATCACAATCTGTGAACCTAATATGATGGAGGATCGATCCAAAATCTATATCGATGAAGTGGAAAAGTTACATTTCATACCTGTATTGATCGTCCCAGGAAGAGATCTGAGGTTTATGTCTTGTTTTTGTAAATCCTTATAGAAATCCCTTAGGACTCAGGTGACTATTAGTACGACGTATCATCCTCAGACAGATGGGCAATCCAAAAGGATGATACAAATATTGGAAGATATGTTGTGGGCTTGTGTAATGGATTTTGGTGGCTCATGGTAAGATCATTTTCCATTGGTGGAGTTCTCATATAATAATACCTATTTGGCCTTGATACATATGGATCATTTTGAAGCATTTTAAGGATGACCTTATCATTCTCCACATTGTTGGGTGGAAACAGGTGAGACATCACTTGTTGGTCTGGGCCTAGTCTAAGAAACAATAGATAAGATTAAGTTGAGCTAGGAAAGGATGGAGATGGATCATATTTTTTCAGAAATCATATTCAGATCATCATAGACATATGTTCTCATTCACAGTGAGTGATTATGTTTTTTTAAGAATTTCTTCAAGGCTTGGACATCGACATTTTGGGAAGAAGGTAATGTTATCTCCTCAATACCTTATACCTTTTGAGATACTGGAATAGGTTGTAGAAGTGAAATATAAATTGTAATTTCCACCATGGTTTAGTGCCGTGCACAATGTGTTCTATGTATCTTAGCTAGAAAAGTATCATCCTGACCTTGACCATGTGATCAGATGGGATCACATTGACTTAGAGCAGGATGCTTCTTTAGTACATATCCTAGCGTGGATAGTGGATAAGAAAGAGAAAGTATTTCATGGAAAAAGCATCAGTATAAAATGGGATTTTTGGAAACATGGTCATGTTCTTGAAGAGACTTGGGACATGAGAAGTAAATGAAAGAGAAATGTCCAGAACTCTTTCAAGACACTAATGATTTTCTACATTATGGGAACAAAAATATCGATGATGGGGAGAATATAAAACCCATAGTTTCTATTATGTGAACATTTATTTATTATTTTAAATATATAATTTATATATTTAATGTTTGGAAGAATTTTGAGAACTTTAAATGTGTTTTTTGGGCTAAAGGGAAGGCGCACGGGCTGCACCCAGTTTTTACAATCTGTGCAATAGCCTAGGAGAAACCGTATGATTTGAAAAGGGATTGGGTATTTTAAATAAGTGTCTTAAACATGATTGGTTCATAGTTATTGAGACCATATGAGGTTAATGTATTATGTTCATCCTTAAGGTAGTGGATAACACATTGTTAGCACATGGTTTTCCTAACCGTGTGACTAAACTGTGCGCATAGTCAAAGTTAGTCCCTAACTCAGGATTTGGGTCTCTCAAAGCTATTAGAACCTCTCCCAAGAAAATTGGAAGTGATCTAAATCCATCCCTTGGTGTTTTGATGCCTTATTCTTGCGGTAAGTGTTCCTTCTTCATTTATGTTGATGTTTTTCTTAGACATACTTCACCCCTATTCTTAGTTTGTTATATCTATTATTGATATGGGTAGATATAAGGATTTAGGTGCATAATAATTATAGTTTTGGTCTTTTTGGATAGGGTAATATATCTATGGTGGTTTCATGAAGATTTAAAATGATTTAATTGGTGTTCTCTGTCCGTTTATCGTTTTTGAAAAAAATATCAAGGTAGTTGGATTCAATCATAACCCCTCTTACTAGAACTAATTGGATTGATTTAAAATTGATTGTTTTATGTGAAATTTATTTTAAATTGGCTATGTAATTATTTTTGAAAACCCTCTTGAGTGACGTTTTGTGGAAACATGGTAATTGAGTGTTCTTATAAAAGTTATTTGGTTGGTTTTAAAATGTTGATTTTCAATTGAGGACTACTTTGGAATTGTGGTAAAGGAATTAATCAAAATTATTATAATAAAATTGATGATTTTATTTAAATTAATTAGGGACTATTGTTTGAATTGGTTTGTTTAATGGTTTTAAATAAATGAATGGTTTTATTTAAAAGTATGAAATGGTTGTTTTTGGAATTGGTTTTTGGCATAATGGTTCTGTATGTTCATGTAAATTCAGTAACAATAAGGGTAATAAGTCTCCAAAATAATTATTGGAATGGATAAGGGTTAAGGATCTCCCCCATAAATGTTTTTTCACTTAGTGATAAATTAGTGAATGGATTAATCACCACTCACGAGTATAGGGAGGACCATGATATATGCATGGTTGGATGTGTGGATAGGTGGAATGGAATGGTTATGAAAAAATGGATATTAAGAGATGGATTAAAATAATTAGTTGATTTTTTTAATGAAAATTTTCTTTTTCTAGAAAATTGGGTGACATGGAACTTGTTTATATTTAGTTATAAATATTTTTAGATGTTGTTTATATTTTTTTATAAATGGTTTTGTGAATTGTTTTTTATAAATTGTTTTATATAAAAATTACTAACCTTTATATTTTAGCGGAATGAGTAGGGAAGTCATTGGGGGAAAATGTACTGAGGTTTAGTACTAAACACTGCTTTGGAACTTTGGTTCTTTTGTAGATGTCATCTACCGAGACATGGTAAAAGGAATATTATCATACGTCTTTAGCACTACTTAGAATACTTGGGCTGTTTTGTGACATTGGCGAATATACCTTGTGGATCATGGAGTCTTTTGATCATATTGTAGTTTTATTAGTTATCTTACCCTATCTACTATAATGATTTGTTTGGTTTCCATTATAGCACACTTTGGTGGGTTTTGACATAAAATAATTGGTTGAGATTTTCTTTATATAATAAATATTATAGTGGTTTGTTTGGTTTTGTTTTATTGGATTAGTTTTTTTATTAATATAGGGTAAATCATCCCCCACATGTATTTAAACCCTTTGGAATTTATTTCCATCCTTTGGAATCTTGGGGATGTCATTTTAGGCCAAGTAGCATCCTCCCACCTTATGAATCCAATGAGGAGGGATGTTACAAATTTGAAATCCCGAATCGCCACCACCTTTTATTGTTTATCCTTATCATATTTCGGACCTCCTTGATCGTCTCATGAATGTATGTTTAAGTTACTATTTAGGAAAGGTATGATAAATATCCTCTTGTTATTACCAATTCCATACTTTTCATTTTCAAGGATGTTGAATCCCTTTTAATTCTCACCAGGGATATGGTTGCAGGATCCTTTCTAATTAGAGGATCTACCACATTTTTTATCTTTACAAGATGGAAATGGATTGAAAAATAATAATCCTTGATCATATTTAAAAAAAACCAATGGCATATACTGATATACTTTTGGGTGAAGATATATTTGAGTATTTTATGAAACTTATATATTTCAAACATTTATCCATGTATATAATTAAACCAAATATTTAATGAGATTATCATAATAGTTAATTAAATATCATGGTTTAGGTAGTTTTACTCATTGATCTTTAATTGTATGGAGGAAAAGAATATCACTTTTTCATCTTTCATGAGTAAAAAACCCATTCCCTTTTTGGAAGCATCGCTATAGATCACAAATACATACATTTTTATGGGTAATGTGGGTACAAGTGAAGTTATTAGCCTCTTTTATAACTCTGTAAAGCACACCTTTCATTCATCAATCTATAAAAAATTCACTCCATTTTGAGTTATATTGGTTAGTTGTATTGAAAATCATGATATGTTTTTAAAAAATCGATGAAAGTAAGAAACTAATTCAAGGACACTACAGATCTACATCAGAGATATTTTTTGTTCCATCCATCATTTGACTATATTATAGAAGGATACATAGATATCAATTTGATCATAATAACATGCCCCTGAATTGTAACATACTACATCCAAAACATTCATTTATTGCACTTGGTATATAAACATAATAATATCATCTATAAATACTACCAAAAAAAATTCAAGGTAATCCTTAAATACTAAATTCATTAGGACCATGGTGGTATCTTGATCATTTTTGAGTCCAAATGGAATCATTATGAACTCATATTTCATGTTCATTTTACAAAAAATAGTGTTGGGAATATCCTCCTCCTTCACCTTTACTTAATAATATGTTGACTAAAGACCCACCTTAGTGATGTACTGGTGTACACATAGCTGATCGAACTACTCATTAAACCACATAAGAGGATAATTTTTCTTTGTCATGTTTGTATTGAGCTCATGATAAAAAATGTAGAGACACATTGACCATCATTCATAATGAAAAAGGGGACCGATGGACCTTATGGTTAATCTTTTGGGCATATTAACCATTTATAGTGATTATCTTATAGTCTCATTTCTGTATATTCATGTTCAAAAGTGTAAATTATATATAGTGTCCTGAATATTGGAAGAGATGTAGGTATAATCTAGATTGAGAACTTAATCTATCGGTTCAAAATATGTTCTTGAAATCCATTGGGAAACAGCAAAATATTCACTTATAATGGTCATTTCATTAAGGATGATATTTTATTTAGTATTAATCATCTAATTTAGATACACTTTCTCTTAAAGGAATAATATTAGTGCTAGAGATGATTATTCCAAAGGATATTAATCCTCCTATGTGAACTTATAGAGAATTGGAGGGTGATTAATGATATAAAGAGTGATTAACTTCTCTCAAAAACCTATGTTTTCCCAGTATATGGAAGTTCAACCCATACACAAAACTTTCATCAAATTCCACTAAAGGGAGTATCATTAGATTCACTAGGAATTTCAACATACGAATATGGACACAGTAGGAGTTATATAATTGGGATGTAAAAATTTCAATATTTTTTCACCAAAAATACCAAATTTCATATTTTAAGGGGGTATTTGAATAGTTATTCTAAAAAAATCACGATATTTATGAATTTATAGAACCATAATTAAATAGTAAAGTTCATTACTTTGGAATTATTAACTAGCATACTTTTAAAAATTTCATTCTCAGGATCCGCATCAACAATTATGATAGAATAAGATATCCCTTTCTCTTTAGGCCATTGATATTTCTTTCATCATTTATCATTGACAACTATTGTCTTAGTGAATTAATTCACATAATGTTCTTTTTCAATGTAGTCAAAACATTAGATAACATGCCAAGGGTTGACTAGAGATTTTTTTACATCCATTATATTAGTGGGTTTCTCCCATAATCATTTTCTAGATTTGTTTATAAAAATCCCACAAATAAATCACTTCCTTTTACCCTTCATTCAATTTATAGGATTCTTCTACCCATACTTATGACAAGTGGGATGTTGGAGTTTTTTTTCAATTTTTAGATTTCTCCATCAATCCACTATAATTTAACACCACTGTCCACTTCCTATCTCAAGATCCATGAGGCCATTGAGATTTAGTTATCACTATTTTGAATTTGATGGAATATTATAAAATTTATATACGATAATCAATTTCCTGAATCATTAATGCTTTTAATAGACTCAACATTAGCCAACCAAGGTAGTCAACTGTACTTTTGCGGGACAATGACAATGATTGGGGAATTTCATGCTTGTATTATGAAGTTCTCCTCATACACCCTAATGGATTTATTTTCTTATTTATTTTTCACAAGGAAATAAATCTTTTTTTTAATTCATTTAGTGGGTGAAAAAATATTTATCAAAACACATTTTATACAATTCTTTCTCCTCTATCTCTTTGATCACCTCCTTGGGTTTTTTGTTTCTCAACATCTACCATTGATCAGTTTGTCCCTTAATATTATAAACATCCATAACATCCTTCTCTTGTTAATATATTTAAATTATGGAGAGATATTTACAATGGAGTTGATCAATTGTTCCATTATCAAGGGATCGGGGGATCCATTAAAATTCAGAATCCTTTTTCACATAAAGGTCTCAATTCCATCTTTCTCTTTCTTAAGAGGGTGTGGATTTTACTTCTTATTCACATATCTACCTGAATCATGGGTTGATTAAGATTTTATTTTCTAGAATTTATTGAATTATAATCCCATTAGGTTGAGTATATCATTTTTTCATTACGTTTCCCATTACATTAATTGTCTACTATGTTCCTCCTATTTCCAGCCATTGTTTAAAATAACGTAAAAATGTGGGATGATAATTTTTAAACTATTAATCATAAATAAGGGATACTATCAAAATTTAGTGGATAAATCATAAATTAAATAGATTCCATAAACCATGAATTTGAAGGTATCAATCTATATTATCCATGGATATTCCCTAACAGAAAATTTTATAGGAATTTTTAACCATTCTGATAGTTCATAAGGATCTTGTGAATTTACCAAATCATATCCATCGAGAGTGTCAAAAATGGTGGGTAATGAGGAATATTTTTTTACACCACATGCTGATGAAGGTAATACCCAATAAACTATTTCTGGGGTTAGTACCCATAGGTACAACTGTGCAAGAGGCACATCCAATAGTAGTATCTAGACAAATATTTTATTGCTTGAAAACCAATTAATCTATACTTTACCATAATTTTGGTGAGTTTTTCTATATTTATAATTATACCTAAATCTTTTAATAATTTTTTCTAAAATTAATCACAAAAAATTACTATATCATGCTCTGATACAAACTCTTACTAGACATATATTTCCTAAACTATAATTCATGATTTAATAGATAAAGATACACTAAATACAATACCAAAAGATCATGATTCCTATATTATTAAGGTAATTAGACACATAATAACCTAACCTGAAACATGGGTAGAACAAATTTATTTAAAAAAAATAAAAATTCCCTTATATTCCATCAATATTCTAATACTGCATGGGATAACCTACGAATAAACATAAGATTTGGGTGTGCTATAAAGCCTCGTAAGGGAATAATAATATCATGAAATGATGAAAGTAATACATGTGAGTCAAGAGGTATTCCAACATGTTATAAAATGGGTGATAATAAATATATTTTACATTTAAGAACAATATAATATGAAAACATTAAGGCAACATAGGATCATGGAAATGACATAAAACACGACAACACAATCATAGGTCAAGGCTAAACACTAAGACATAATAGAATATGGTGATTTGGAAAAACTATTGTGATCTAAAGGTGGTATATTATGGGATAAAACATTACCCAATGCAATAGATGGATATATAATAATGGTCCCTCCAATCATATTTATATCATGTTCATGCATTAGTATGCACACATACATCGTACAAAAAAATGACACCTTTCGTTATTTTTAATCACAAAATTAATGAATGTGCGTTATATAAAGGAAAGTTAAAAATAATTTAAGGATAGATACATATAGGTAAATACCATTTAGTTTAAATGTGGACAGGTATTCACTATACAAATGTTTGGAAAGGAAAATTGTAGGATAATTTCAGTAGTATAATATGTGTATATAATGATTCATAGAATGGTTTAATGAGAGTGAAAGGTGGTATATAATTACATGTAAATAAAAATACGAGCAAAAGTGATGTGTTAAAATACATTACAACATGAAAAATTGGAAATAAAATGGAATATTACAATGAATGATATTGAATAAAGGGAAAGGGTGAAGAATCCCCTCACCTAGAGAGGGTCCTTCTAAATGCATGGAAGGGGATTTTTAAGAGAACATGAATACCATAAGATAAATTTCTAGAGGTATGGGGAGAGTAAATTCATTCTAAATTTTTTTTGAATAGATGTTCTGCGTTTTTTGTTTATTTATAGAAAAATTGTGGGAAATTAGTTTTTTTATTTATAAAAATAGGTTTTGGAATCTATATAAAAAAATAATCAAAACCACATAATACTATATTTTTCCCCATTTTTTATACAAATAATGTGTGGTTTTCCATATTTTATAAATACCCAAACAAAAAATATTAAAACAATACTATTGGTGGTGTGAAATTGATCCATGTACAAAAAGAATTGATTTTAAAACATCTAAATATGATATTTTTTAGAGGATTCATTAAAAATTTATAAAATTTATCAAATCACTTGAAATGAAAATTATTTTAAAGGGGAAATTTATATTTAGTCATGGATTAATTTTATATAATTTATTACAAAATATTTCATCATTATAATGTCATGATACAAACTATATATTTATGTCATATTTAATTTTTACCCAAAAATTCAACTATCTGAAAAAATTATGAAAAATTAACCATTGGATAATTTGAGTATGATGATTCCAAATATTATAATTTTTTTATCAAAATAAATTTTAAAATATGATAATTTACACTTTTAAATAAAAACCATTATTTACTAGAAAATAATTTTTTTTGAAAATAATAATTTTATATCCCTTATAAATATTTTATTAGAATTAATTAAATTATTCATTTATATAAAAATAAATGATATTTAATAATAATACATTTTTAAAGTAATAATTTTTTAAAAATTATTTAATTTATCATAAATAGTGATAAAACCATATATTTTTCGAAAATATAATTTTTTTATTTCTTCATTTAAAAATATAATTTTCAAAAACTCTTATATAATTTTATATATAATTTCATAATGAAGTCGATAAAAATTATCATTATTTTATTTACAAGAAAATATAAAAACCCGTACTACTAGGGTATAGACACACAATCCCTAATTACACAGATGTATGCCCTAAGGTTAAGGTGTGTGAGGATGACACATTCAAAAAGTAGTTCGACAAACATGGTTGGGGTTATGATCTCAATAATCTTTAACTTATCCCATAAATGTTTTTTTATGTTTTAGTTGTTGAATTTTAGCTTGGCCTTGACCATGGTTAAATCTCAGTGACACAATCTCCTTTGTATTCTCTGACAATTGTGCTTCATAGGGCACAATCCTATGGGTCAAGGCCATCACTACTTCCATCTGTGGAAATAATAATTTATTATAAAACTTTATATGGACTAATATAAATTATCAATTTAAAATGGCTATATTAAAAATGTTTAAGATTATTAATTTTCTTTTAAATCCAACTTACTATATTTCATAGTTGTCTAAAATAATCATTGTAGTGCATGTGTTTTCCACAAATTAAATGGAATTAAATAAAAGTTAAATTTATAAATTTTAGAATATTATTTTGATAAAATTGACTTCATTTTGTAATTATATTGTTGATATAATATTAGGAATAATTTTTTGATTTTTATTAAGAAGTTCTCTTTTTGGTGAATAGGAAAATACATTTTTTAAAAATACTGTAACTTTTATGAAATCATCATGTATCCAAACTAGCATAGTAATTTATTAAATCATTTTCCATACCAAATATGAATTTAGTAAATATTAAATGGATTTTATAATATTAATTTTAATTTAGAAACCCATTATTTACTTTATAAAACCCACGTCATATTTTATTTTAATAAAAAAATATTTTTGGTTCTTTTCATTTAATTAATTGGATGAAAGTTTGAATTCAGTTTTGTATACAAAAAAATGTTAAAAAATATTCTTGTTTTGAGAAATGAACAAAAAAAATTAATATTGATAAATTTTATAGATTATTTTGCCTTAAATTCATTTTTTACTTATCAAAAGGCATTATTCTAAAAAATGGACTACCTTTTGAATGATTATATTAAAATTAATAAGTTAAAAATTTTAAAATGTAATATTTTTTTAATTATATTTAAATTTGGAATAAAATGAATTAAATTATGAAATATGGTTAATTTTTTTAACAAATATAATTAATTTATTTATGTAATAATTATTGTCACCACGATGAAAGTTAAATGTGGTAAATGGTCAAACTAAAGGATAAGGCCCCAACTATCTTTAAAACATGAGTAGATTTTATTTTATGAGAGTATTTTGACCCTACCATATATTATCATCTAAGTTGGTCTAATTTAGTTCCACTTTTCCTTGATAAAAACATTTATATTATCTTAAATACTAGAGTATCTTCAAAAGTCTCACTAATGTTTCTTTTAAAAGGATCTTATCACCCCTTAAATTCTCTAGAAAATATAATAACATTGGCTCAACTAATATCTATATAAAAACATACCCAAAAACCTTATCTAATTCATATATTTTCTTGTGTTTCCAAAATATATATCTAAGAATTCATATGTTATTTCTTAAAGATGTTATCAAAGGAGGAGGTATTTTTTCTAACTAAGTAATTTTGTGTTTCATTCTTTATAAAACATTAAAAAATACTCTATAAACATATTAATATAATGAAATTAATATAATTAATATACTTAAATGTTTTTATGTTGATATAAAAATCATTTTTTACCTCCTTTACATCCATTGGTAAAGGAAAACTTAGTTTATTTGTACCTATGGAATACCACCCCCATGAACGATTTATTTTATTTTTCATTACTTTCTAAAATTGATGGTTATAAAGATAGATTAAATGAATTATAATGACATTTACACTATAATTAAAATTCTATAAAATCTAAACTATTATTCACTTTATTTTCCTTCCATCCATTTAAAAGTGAATTCCTTGCTCTTGTGTACGTGTGGATTGTCACCTCCCCGAATGAAATTTTTCATTTCTCAACACCACCTAACATAAATTGTTATAAAAGTGTATTTAATTAATATATGTAATTTTTATTTCATTATTAATATTTTTGAAATATTATGGAACCATTTAATGACCCCCATTACCCTGGTCAACATAGGAAAGTAGTTTTGGACCAAACAACCCAAAAAATGTTTGATGTGTAGATAAATGATTTACTGACCTAAAAAGAATTTCCATAAATGATATAAAATAAATAATAATGAAGGAATACACATTAAAAATATTTTTATGTAAGTAAAAAATTAACATTATTTTATCATTCACGAATGTAAAGGATGTACGTGGTGAGTTGAGACTAGAGAAAAAACAGATTTTTATTTAAAAACTTATTTTAATGATTTCCATTCAAATTTTTTTCTTCCAAATATATATTCATTATAACATTCAAATATTTTTTTTATGTATAATATAATAATTGTTTAATTTCATTTCCAATTTTTTTTATTTTATTTATAGTGTTTTAAAAACTAATCTTTTTAGTCTTTTCTATATGTTTTTTTGAACTTTTTTAATGGTATAAAAAGAATGTTATATAGTTTTTACCGCATGACCATATTTTATAAAATTTAGGGTCATTACATTTTATAAATATTCATATTTGTTTTTTCATTGTTTTTTAAATTAATTTCATTACCCATTTTTTTAAAGAACTTTTAATTTTTAAAAAGTCATAAAATGGGAGTATAATCTTAATTTATTGATAAGTTTGAATGTTATTTTTATTATGGGTTCATATGAGTGTTATGATTAAGTAGTAAATATTATATATATATATATATCATTTATCTAATGGTTCTTGGAAATTACAAATGATTATAAGGGGCCCCAAGATATAACCCTTTAATGAATTTGGTAATAATTTTTTCTCTAGAGAAATGATGATTAGAATTAACTGGTAATATGCAATTCCATTACAAGAGAATAATGATGGAAAATTATTGATCAATATTATGTATGAGGACACATTTATTGATTTTATATTCTTTTAATGAGGATTAATGTTTTTGTTCGATAAAATATTGTTTTTATATGTGGATATGTCTTACTTATGAGATCAATGTTTTATTATTTTAAATGGATACTTCTATCATGGGTGTTATTATTTTTAAATAAACTAATATGCTTCTTTTTATTTTTATATCCCTTAATAATATTTTTGTACCCATATCATGTTTTTCAATGTTTTCAGAGTTCCTATCGATATCTGTGGACTATATAAAGTTCAATAATTTATTATTGGTGGAATATGTTGAATGAAAAAAAGTGTCATGAATGAAACAATATTTTAACCATAAGAACCTAATTTTTGTGAAAAATTTACACTATTTGGAATTTCCACTTATTATGTAATGATTTTTCAAATTATCTAAAACTAAAATATTAAAATATCATGAGAATGTACAAAAATATAACCCCTGTTATCAAACTCAAAATTAAGTGTTGTTTGAGATATGAGTAGTTATTGTGCTGAACATGATGATGGATATCACGTTCCTTCCTAAGATTCTCTTGTGTAATGGTAGGTACTATATCTATGTATTCTTCTTCCTTTTGATGATAAGAGATGTATGCATTGCTACACTATAGGGATAACTCTCTAAAGTGGTTATATGTTACAACGAGTTCAATGTTCTTCTCTATGGATCATCTATCATATGATGACCCTAGGAGATTCATCTCATAGAGTATAATCATTCTAACTATAGACTAAGAATGGATCTATTCAGTTGGTACTCACACATTAAGAAACTCACCATCTAAATTTAAAGGTTCTATTTCATTGTATATGTACTTCTAAGTTATGGCATGATTTCCTTTTCAATGGTTGTGTCTTATATATTGTGGATCAATAAATGATGTGCCACAAATTCTTCTGCCCTGGGAATGTTACGAGCTTTACCAAAGATCTTAATTGTGATTTTACTATGGTTTAAATCTATATAGTTGTGTCCTCTATAGTTTATATCTATTTGGTGAGGAGGAAAGTTTTGTAGAAATGGGTCCAGGAACATGAGTGGGGATTCCCTCATATTCCTATAATGTGAATCATTAACAATATATTTGGTGTTTCTTAATAAGATATACCATTCCTTTTATATTCATGATACACTGACCAATGTTGTTCCTTTTAAGTTCATGCATCCCTGACAAAATAATATCCATTTAAATTTAGTTTGTTTATGACCTATTGAATATCCTTTTAGATTTTTTCGTTCAAGACCTATGACATGTTGGGATTGAACCTCCACATGGTGTGTTATGTATCATAGTTAATTGGAATAATATCCCATATCATTTGGGTTTCAATGATTATGGTTGTTTGATTGGAATAGTCCCTAAAGGTTGGCATCAGGAGGTAAGGATGTTTGTATCATGAAAAGGGATAAAAAAATGTTTATAAGGTATTATAAATTGGTGGAATTTAATGTTTCAACCTATGTACTGGTGATGAAATAAGAGATGGTAATTTTATAATCACAAGGAATTTGGTCTATCGTGGTAATGGGATACACAAGGAATATGGACCATTGAGGTATAATGGATCATAAAGGATATGTCCCATTTAGGAAGAGTTACATGCTGGGAATACAAAATTTTTAGTAAGAATGACTCATAGGTATTTTTTCCCTTTTAGGAATCGTGTCTCGCTTATAATATATATCATTAAGGATGAGTTTACACTTATTTCTGGGAGGCCCTAAAGCACATCCACCTTTGCCCTGTTGGTAAAAATACATGGAAGGAAAACATATCCCAAAAAGAATATGGCTTGATAAGGTTGTTTTTTGGTATTTTTTAAGAGAATCCTATATATTTCAACTAGGAAGATGAATCAAGTGAATGAATGTTTCAAGGATTACACCATATATGAGTCCCACAATATTAGCTTATTGAATAGAACACATACTTGAGTTTATTAATAAGGATATTATTGGTTGTTATACCTAGTTAGAGAATCACATGTGTACCAACATAATTTATAAGTCATAGATATGAGATGATTAATGGGACATGGTTAGGGATTACACCTAATAGGAAGCCTACATTAGTGTCAATATCCTTCCCATTGTAAATTTAACTGAGAATGGAGACTAGAATCTAGAGTAATATGAAAAGGTGAGAAAGAAGTTGGGGTTTATGCCTTGGTGGCCCATATATGTATCTATGTAACATTGTGTGGACCAGGGAGGCCAACTCAATAATTGGGCTATCAGGATGATAATTTTGAGCTAGGGTTGGTTCCATTGATATCCTAATGATATTGACCCTCATTTTAAAGGGAATACATTATTATACATACCTTGAGGGCTTGATCAGTTTGGGTGGAAACTAGGGGAGGGACTCTCTTGGGGAGACTTACCATTATTAGTAATGGAATACAAGATCAAAAGGGTCCGCACTAATGTGTATAGAAAAATAATGTACCTTAGGAGGCCATGGAGGGGGAAGTGGTTGGTAAGTGATAATTATTTTGGTCTTGGGAGAATTGGCACATAGGTGTACTGATCTAGTCACAATAGAGCCTAAGTGTGGGGTCCTGCGTGATGGTGAACCCATCCATGGGGACCAGGGTGAAGTAACACCCTATAAGAAATTGAGAAATGTGTTACCCGGGTGTAGGGACCTGATAAAAGTGATACCCAAGTGTGGGGGCTTGGGTGAATGCCTTCTTAACCATGGTACTAGTGTAATGTGGTACCCTAAAAGGTATTAGAAGGGGAAACACTTTAGGTAGCTGAAAAAAGTTTCACCCTATCCATGGGGAAGGAAAAATAATCTCCCTACTATAGAGGTAGGATAAATCATCACCCATTCATGTGGGTAGGGAAATGTGTCACCCAAGTACAGACCTCATGGGGTAAGTTTGTAATTTTTCTCCATAGTGTGGTACTCTTAGTATAACATGTCTTTCTAGCGCCCAGGTTGGGATCCTTCACCACAGTTCTTAATAAACATAGGGGAAGTGGTATTTTGAAATTGTTTTAGAGTTAACCTCTTTAGATGATTCAATTAACCTTAGTTTATATTGTTATCCTTAGGTTTTGACATCGGAGGTCATCTGAAGGAGAATAGATGTCTTAGGTGTTCATAGAAGTAATAATATCTTATCTACATGTCCATGAGTCTCTATATAGTTATCAAAATAGGATATATGTTTTTATTTATTATCAAGGGGGGACTAAGGAGCATGGATAGGTGAGTAACTTCCGCTCACACTCTATTGGATGGGTGCTTCCTGAAAATTGGATCAAGGCATGATAGATGGGTGCGTGAAGGACTTGATCATACATGAAAATGTAGGAATTCATGTGGACCACATAATAATATCCTTGGGGCATCGAGGATCATGCCATAAGGACTTGTGAGAAATTTAAGGGCCACTCTAAGGACTTGAGTGCCATTGTTTTCCTTACGTCACTATAGATTTTCTGTCTGACTGATGTCAAGATATTTAACAAAAGACATCATCATCATTGTGTATATGTGTTTTTGTTGATATAATTATATTATTTTAAGAACAATAAATATTAATTATATATATACACACTTTTCAAATATCCATACAAACTCATTTTTTTTATAAATTTATCAAAAAAAATATATACAAATATATCTGTGTTTGTGTGAATCTATATATCCCTACAATACAAATATAAATAAATTATAAATTTATATATAAATACATTAACATATATACCCATGAATATTAAAATAAATTAAAAATGAAAAATTAAATTAATTTAATTAATAATTTCATATAATTTTAAATGAAAATTTATTTAAAAAATATTTCATATTTATATATACTTTAATATATGTACAAATATTGTATAATAATACTACATGATATTGGATGTGTGTGTTTGTTTAACAAATTTAATTTATTCATGAAATTTGTGAATAAAATAATTTTTTTGATATTTAAATTTAACATTATTATCTACGAATATGAATATAAGTATATTTAAAATAATTTTATTATTATTATATATAGTACAATTATATAATATTAAAATTAATATATATTAATTATAAAATAATATATATATATATATATATATTCAAACACACAAATAATTTTTATAAATTTATATATCTATATATATGTGGCTGTGTGTGTAAAATATTATTATACATATATATAACATATATATCCCTTGTTAACTATGTTTCTTGGATCATTACCCACATTTTTAAATGACCTTAATTGGCATCATTTTTCAATACACTAAATTTTGAATTATATGGGAAAATACAGCTTGTTTCCAACATTTCAAAAAATATTATTAATTAAAGATGTTTTGGAAAACATAGTTAATTATAGATATTTCAAAACAAGGATAATTTACTCACACCTCTTTAAGATATATTTTTTAGAAATTTGGGTATTTAAATTAGTATTGTTTTTAAATGGTGATAATGTAAAAGAAAATGTAACTGAAATGTACAAAAATAATCAATTTTAAATAAGAAATCCCAATTATTTAAATATGTTTCTATATATTATAAAAATATAAAAAAACCCAAATAAAAACACACATAAATAAAAAAAATCATATATATATAATGGCTATATCAATTTTAAATTTAGTTTCTCAGAATATTGTTTAACATTTAAAAATATCCAATTATCCATGTTTTTCAAAAAACTATGAATTAACAATATATTTGGTAACAATCTTGTTAGGTATGTATCAGAAAATAAAAATAATTAATGATGATTAAAAATGTGAATGATTTAATCATATATCACTTCCCTATATTTTTAGAAACATGTGTAAATAAACTAGGTATGTTTAGAAATATCATTAATGTAAAAAAACATGAATTTTTTTTCAATAACTATATAAACTATAAGTAAGATGGCCTAATTTTTAAATATTCCCCTCTAAATTATAAAAATATAAAAAACCAAATCTAAACAAGTTGATAAATAAATAAATTTATATATTTATAAATCTACAAATATAATACCAATATTAATTTTTAACTATATTACAAGGATTGTTACGTATATTTTTAAACATATCTATATAATGAAACTTTTCAAAATGATATAAATTATAAATATACTGGTGAAATTTGAAAACATAGCTAATTTAATTACACCTTATTTCCTTATACATCTTAAAAACATAGGAAATTAAATTAACTAAGTTTATAAATATAGATAACGTAAAAAACATGGAGAAAATGTAAAAACCATAAAGAAGAAAGTATAATTATAAAATATTTTTTATATTAGATATAAAATAAATAAAAATTCTAAATAAAAATAACCTAAATGAAATAAAAACCACACTCATATATATATATGTATATAATACTTATATCAATTAGTAACTTAGTTTATTGGATCATTAGACACATTTTTGAACACTTTTAATTTGTAATATTTTATTAAACACAACTTATTAAGAATATTTATGTTTCATCTTTTCTTTACCCATGCCACTTCTTCAGATTTGTGGAATAAAAAATATAAATTGTTTGAAATACTACCCCATGATTTATGATATCTTGAATCTCATGGAAACTTTCTCTCGGGTATTTATTTCACTAAATATATAGAATTTATCACATGATTCATATGATGAGATAATCCACCTAATATATTTTTGTTGAAATAATCGAATTCATGGTCATGCCACATTTAACCTTCTAAGAACATTTACAAGCATCATCGTGGCTTTGAGGAATGCCAACATGTTGTAGTATGGAAAGTGTAGAAACACAGTACATGAACTCTCTATTTTTAGAAGGATTGGTGTAGTTGGTAATTTTCATCCACCACATGGAATTATAGAAGTAATTGGAACTCTCCATTTAATATATTATCTAAATAAAAATCATATGTGGTCTCCAAAGGAAACTTAGGCCATTCGGTTTTTGGGCTTGCCTTCAAGGTTCAAAATGGGGATATAATGGGATGTAGTTATGGTATATGTAGATTTACCTTAGGTTTGGAGGCAAAAAATTATTGGATTAAATAATTTGGTTGAAATGGAATGTAAAAAAGGGTGGGAAAACCATTGACTTGAATGTTACTCCACCATTATTTTACATGCGGTGAGAAAAATAAAAATTAATCTCTAATTGAATATTATAGGAAGGTGGATAATTTTCTCTCGAACATGAATGATTTCATTACACAAGTGTATTAGGAATTCAAATACATTTCTAATGGTTTTTATAACAAAGGGATAAGATATGAAGATCTCACAATGTCCAATAACATAAAAAATGAGATAAATCCCCCTTTTCAAAATGATTATTGTATATTTCCTTACTCAAGACTTTTGTAATATTACTTTTATCTAATCAAAGAGACCTATCCTCTTGGAAAAGTTATTATCATTGAATAAGAAAATATTTTGGAAAACATGGCTTATTTTCTAGGCGTTGAAATTACACAACTAGGTAGTGATGTTTATGTAACACCCCAACCTCAGAAGCCCGAATGCGGTGCATTATTTTAATACATTGGCATGATTATAAAGAATCCAATCCCAATGGACCGGTCAGTTTAGTAGTCTTGGAAAATATATTACATACATGAACCTTATATTACAATTCAAAAAAATAAAATACATCATGGATATTCCTTTGATAACGTAGCATAACCACACATATAAATCATAATATTCATCTTGTTATGCTAAGAAAAAACATAAGAAAGGGGTGAGCTCACATGCTCATTAAGGGTAAAAAAATATAGAGGAAGCTATCATAAATAATCAGAAACTTTTAAGGAAAGGTATAAAACTGAAACACAAGCATTCTAAACAAAATATTGAGCATAATATGGTAAGAATACATTAAAAATTACATTTAAACATTCACATAGATATTCTACTACTCTAATAGTCACATGTAATATCAATAACAAATTTCATAATGAGGGAATACATAATGGTGCAGATCATAACTATACCATCAAGGCCTCCGGCCAAGAACATAAATTACCATACCCTTAAGACCTTGTGTGAAGACACGAGTTTTTCTTATGAGACTTATCGATTCATTGAGGGGATATAGCGGGCCTAACCCATCCCTTACTAGGCCCAATGAATTCCTCTTATAGAAGGGGTAAACATAACATAAAAAGTCATATTAAAAATATCATTTGAAATGTTAATACTTTAACAAAAAACAATGAATGGTATCAAAATAGCACATCAACAATAAAATATATCCTAAACCATCAAAATAATATTGAATATTGTACCATAATAAATCAACCATAATTAATCATAAAACCCAACAGTAGATTTTGACATAAATCAAAATAATCTAATAAAATTATTAAGACTATTTGATAAAAATATCCATCTTTACGTTGAAATCTTTTAAAAGACACACAATTATAAAAGAAAATATTTCTTTTAAAAATAAGCTTATAATATTATAAGGGAAGCTTCAAAATTTTTAGGCATCATGACGGTGTAAATAGATTCCCACATCGTATAAGTTAAAAAAAACATTCATTCCTTAATTTTGTTAAAAATATCATAAAGTTCCTCTGTAACACCCCAAGCTTCTATGGTACGCTTCTCTTTGAATAATGCAATAACATGTATTGTATGCAATATCAAGTTCTAACACACCACAACCAATCAAACTAGACGATATGAATAGTAATACCCACTTTTTGAAATTTATAAATTTTATTTTTTAAAATGGAATTCATTTTTGGATTCGGAATATCAAAATTATCCGAGGTTGAACTTTTGGTATTTTTCTAAAAAACTTCATTTTTTGATGAATAGTGAAACTACTAAGTGGTAGTTAAAAAACTGAATTTTTCATAAAAATTAATTTTACCGCTTCTATTATTGGAATTTTGAAAATCCGAGAGACACGGTTAATATCAAGGAGTAAAATGTGGTTCAATGAGATGAAAATAATTTTTTGGTGAATAGAAACTTTTTACTTTTATTTACCACGGTTAAAAGTAAATAGGGTAATTAAGGGTAAAAATGATATAAATATTACCCTAACACATGTCCTAATTCTATTGGACAAGTGTATCTCGACCAAAAAAAACCTTAGGAATAAAATATTATCATTTAGGTCCACTTGGATTAGATTAGGACATTTATTATTATTTAATTTAAAGAAGAGTTAAAAGAGTTAAAATCAAAGTTTATTTACTAAAACATTTTTAAAATAGGGTTATACATAAGATACATTCGATTGTAAATATTCATTAGAAATATAAAAAGATTTTATACATAATGGTATTTTATTTATAATTTTTAGACATTAAATAATTTAATTTATTTATGACCCAATGATGATGCAGTAATTACACAATTAATGAAATATTAGAATAATTGATATTATAAATATCAAAATAATTGTAATTTGAGACATTTTATGAATTAAACTAATATTATAGGTTAATATGACATATTAGGATTGATCATAAAAATTTGTTTCGAAGTAATAATGCTGTTATAAATTTATCAAAAAAAAATACCCAATAGTGTCAAAATTGACATAAAAGAGTTTTTAAAACAAATATTATATTATTAATTTATATTAAATTCTTAAAAATCTAAGGTTCGGCCAAGAGACTTCTATCATGATAGGTGTATCATTAATGGACCACTTGGGGGTCTCTTGGAGGTATATAGTAATTTTATTAACTATATAATATAAAAATACAAAGTGACATGGTATGTGTCAAACTAATTAACTAATAGTTAAAACTAAAAGATAAGGTTAATATATTGACCCAAACCTGTCTAAATTATATTTTTTGAGTGGTTTTTGACCCATGCCCACCTTAAACTTTAAATAATCCACTTTGGAGCCATTATAAACCGAATATTAATTTATTATAAAATAATATTTCTAGCTTTTCCAAAGGTGCCCCTCACCCCTCCTATAAAAGGGAACTCCCCCTTCTCATTAATTCACACCTTCAAAGCCATTTGGATCAGCCAAAATCTGACCAAATACTCTCTAAACTTCCCTCAATTCATCCTAGAGTCCTTCCTTTAGTAATAAAGACAACCTTAGGAGCCCTTTTAATCAAATCAAAAAGAAGAACCCGAAGAAGAGGTAATGATTTCACCACCCTTTTTCAAGTTCCTTTCTTCTTCCACTTATTCTTTCTTTGTTATTACCATTATAAAATAATAAATCCAGTATATTATATATAATTTTATGTTATTATAAACATGGTACAACCATATTTCAGTATTCTATAGATCCTTTTAATGACATGTCACCATACGTGTGCATGTACGACTTACCATCTCCACATCGTGGTGTAATTGTTATTCAAAACATTATTATTTGGATGGTTATAATAATGATGTGTAATTCATGTAAATAATAAATATAACATGATAATTATTATTTATATATGATGTACCATCCAATTATATATTATTTTATTATCAAAAGAATGATATTGTCGCTCGTGCGTACGTACGGACTACCATCTCCACGAACGCGATGAGATTCATTCTCCATCATATCCATTAAAGTATAATTCTCATTTGATGATTAATTTTTTTTAAGGACTTGATATAATTCTGGATATGAATAAGATACAACCTATCCATAACAAACACGTCTTATGTAACAAAACATATAAAAGAAAATGAGTAAGTTATCACCCGAAACAACGATAATACTAAGATATTATTAACAAATCAACGTTAAAAGATCATATATGATATCATATTAATGTATATGATTCTTTTATAATATAATAATAATTATTTCACCATTATACATAAGGTTAACCTACCCCCAACCGAGGAAAAGTAAAAGGTAATGGTTTATTTCGCAATCTCTTCATTATCTGAGGTTGTTTATACGAAATAATCTACTGGGATCTCTTTATCATCCACATCCATGTTTCTTAAAAATGTTTTTCAAAACATTATTACTATTTTACAGAATATGGGTTAAAGTAATTTATACCCTTTTTTTACTTTTTATAAGAAATTTATAAAGGAATATTTCTGTCATTTTTTAAACAAAGTCCGTTTTAACCTTTTTGACAAAATTAAGGTAAGAATTTTTTTTTAACTTATACAGCGGGTGCGGCTATTTTCCGCCGTTATAAAATCATCGAAGCATACCTTACAATATTATAAGAATATTTTCAGAGAAAATGTTTTATTTTATAAATATATGACTCTTAAATGATTTCAAAATAGAAATATATATTTCTCTAAAAAGAGTTTTTGATTTCATCTATGTCAACATCCTTTGATGGATTTTAAGTTTATTTGGAGTTCATTTATTATGATACAAAACTTCCAAATTGTATTTATGATTTTGTGATATGTTTGACTGTGGATGTGTTATTTTTATACCATTAATGGTTTATAAAGAAAGTATTGACATTTTGTATTCTAGTTTTAATACAAATGTTTATGTTATGTTTAAACCTGTTCATATGAGGAATGCATTGGACTTAATAAGTGACAGGTGGAGCCTGCTATAGCTCCGTGATGCATTGGTAGGTCTCATGAGACAAACTAGTGTCTTGGAACAAGGCCTTGAAAAAATCTTATTTGTAGTCTTGGCATGAGGCCTTGGCTATGTGGTTATGATAGTCTGGAATTATGTATTCCATCATTATAAAAGTGGTTATTGATATTACATGTGATTATTTGATTAGTATAATATCCATGTGAATAAGTAAATGGAATTATTTCATTTTATTTTTTCCATACTATGTTTAAGTTCAAGTTTAAAAGGCTTTTGTTTTAGTTATACATTTCCTTAAATGTTCATTCTTATTTATGAAAGTTTCTGCTATATTGTTATCCTTACTGTGCATTTGAGCTCACCCCTTTTCTATGTTTTATTTTTCCCAGGATGTGAAGAAGTAATTTATGAATGACCTGCAAGGATAGTATGAGGGGATAAGAGTGTGGACTATTGAGACAATATTGTTGTAGTTTTCATTTTATGATTTAATGTAAACATTATTAATGTATCTAGTTATTCCAAGGTTACTAAACTAATCAGTCTTTTGAGATTTGATCTTTCTGGTGATCATCCAATGTTATGTAATAATGCACTGACTCTGGGTAACTAGGGTCGGGGCGTTACAGTTGGTATCGTAGAAATTTAGTACAAACCTTGGAAGCTATATTTAGATAAACTCTGATTAGAGCACATAGGCCTAAGATGGACTTTGAGGATTAATATTGAAGAACTTCCTACAATTATGGTATTGTAGAGATTTTGTGAGTTTTATGAGCAATAAATCCCTGTCTGGATACGAGCAGGTAGAGGCGGCTCTGGCATAGATGTACCTAGGGGTAAAACCCGAAAACATCGCTTTGAGCAAGACTCGAACGGGAACTGGTGCACGCCAACGGGCCTTGTTGCACTCTTGGTTACGACACTCCTGGGGGATATGCTTAGGATAACTCTCATTTTCCTTAAAAATCATTATGAAGGGTTTATGAGTATATAATTCCTCAAAGAAAACATTTTTATGATTATGGATTATATCCATAAATAGTTCAATTTATGTTAAGTGTTTTATAAGTATAGAATTATGTATTTTGATTCATAAACTGATCTAGTTTATGCCATTGTTTATAAATGGTTCCTAGTAGAAGAAATGGAAACTGTATCAATGCACCCAATCCATGTAGGGATTTCCCTCCTGCTCAAGATTATTATAGTGGAGCTGGTGATGCAACTAGTGCTGATCAACTAATCGCCATACTGGGACAACTCACTCAGGTTATGAATAATAACCTTACCCATATGGAGCACCCTAATCCATAGCGTGGAGGATCAATGTTAGATCACTTCATGAGGCAACAACCACCAGCATTTAATAGGAGTACAGATCCATTGGTAGCTAAGCAATGGATAAGTTCCCTAGAGAAAATATTTCAGGCTTTGGGAAGTAGTGAAAGGGAAAAAGTTATCATGGCAGTTTACCGCCTCACTAGAGATGCTGATCAATGGTGTTAATTGATACAAAACATGAAGGAAGATGATGAAGTATCAAATATGGAATGTAGGGAGTTCAAAGATCTATTTTTGGAAAAATACTTTCCTCGTGAACATCGAGCAGATATGGAAAGGAAATTTCTAAGTCTGAGACACAAGGAGGATGAGAATGTCGCAATGTATGAGTCTAACATTACAAGGTTAGCAAGGTATGCTGGAGATTATATATGTAACACAAGTAGTAATATTGATCATTTCTTTGATGGGTTAAAACCATTTCTCCGTCGATCATTAGTCTCACAATCCTTCTCGTCGTACAAATACATTGTCTCATGTGCTATCAAGACAGAGAAAGAATTCTCTAAGTCATATGACTTTAAAGTAAAGAAAGAGAAGAAGATATATTCTGATCAATTTAGGAATGAAAATAAAGGGAATAAGGGAAAATTTGAATGTCCATCCTGCAGTAAATGTGGGAAGAAACACCCCGGTACTTTCTTAAAAGGAACGGGAGTCTATTACAAGTGTGGTGAAAAAGGCCACCAAGCTCGTGATTGCAAAGGGAAGAAGGAAGCTACCGATGTTCAGTGCTACAACTGCAGGTAGATGGGACATTATGAAAATGTATGTCCTAAGCGTTAGGGGAACTTACCTCAGAAAATGCCAAGGGATCAAGGACAAGATTATGCAATCACTACTGCTGAGGTAGAAGCTCCAAAAGACGTGGTGGCAGGTAATTTAATGGTTTCCTCAAGTTTAGAAAATGAATTATTTGATTCTAGATCTTCATATTATTTCATATCTTCCCAGTTTGCTAAGAAAATTAGATATTTCCAATTTGATTTAACAAGGGAGATGTCAGTTAAAACTCCTAAGGAAAGTATCATTGCAACAAAGTTTTTGGGAATCAGTCCCCATTAGAGCACATAAATGTTCATTATATTCTGATCTCATCGTCATACCTATGATTGAGTTTGATATAATCCTCGGTATGGATTGGATTTCGGACCATGATGTGAATATTTATTGTAAGAAGAAGAAGGTTATGATTTTTGATGATAATGATAAAGAACACCTTATCTTTAGAGCAGAATCATCACCACCTAATTCTTATCCAGATCCACCCCTAGTAGCTCAAATAAATTCAATTATTGGGGAGGAAGAGAATGAAATTATAGTGGGTGAGGAAAGTAATGTTCAAATAGAGGATTTACCAATTATGAAAGAATATGTAGATGTGTTTTTGGAATATTTACCTGGACATCCTCCAGAACTAGAAGCTGAGTTTTCCATTGATTTAATTCCTGGATCAAGGCCTATATCAAAAACCCCTTATAGAATGGCCACTATAGAATTAGTTGAACTAAAGAAACAACTAAAGGAATTGAGTAATAAGGGATTTATTCACCCTAGTGTTTCTCCATGGGGAGCCCCTGTTCTTTTTGTTAGAAAGAAAGATGAATCTATGAGGTTATGTATCGACTATAGGGAGATCAATGCTATAACAATAAAGAACAAGTATCCCCTACCTCGCATTGATGATTTATTTGACCAAATGCATGGAGCTCAATACTTTTCAAAGATTGAACTTCGATCTGGATACCATCAGTTGTGTGTGAAGAAGGAAGACATTCCAAAGACAGCATTTCGAACCAGGTACGGGCATTACGAGTTTACAATAATTCCTTTTGGATTGACTAATGCACCCTCTATATTCATGGATCTGATGAATAGAGTTTTCAAGGAATATCTCGATGAATTTATGGTGGTATTTATTGATGATATCTTGGTATGCTCCAAAATCTACGAAGATCACGAAAATCACTTGCACATTATCCTGAAGACTCTGAGAAGACATGAAATATATGGGAAGTTTAGCAAGTGTGAATTCTAGATTCAGGAGATTTATTTTCTTGGCCATATTTTATTTAAAGATGGAATCGCTATTGATCCTTCTAAGACCAAGGCAACCCAAGAATGACCAGTACCTACGAGTATAAATGAGGTACGAAGTTTTATTGGTTTGGTAGGTTATTATCGACGTTTCGTCTAGATTTTTTCCTAGTTAGCTAACCCATTAACAAATCTCACACGTAAAGTTGTTTAATTTGTTTGAAAAAAAGAGTGTAAATAATGTTTCGAATAACTAAAGAGAAGATTAGTCAATGCTCCTATATTGACTCTAACATCGAGGAATGATGGGTTCGTTATTTATAGTGATGCATCGAAGAAAGGACTTGGTTGTGTCCTTATGCAGAATGATAGGGTTATTTCCTATGAATCACGACAGTTGAAAATTCATGAACAAAACTATCCTACTCATGATATCGAGTTAGAAGCTGTGATCTTTGCTTTGAAGATATGGAGGCACTACCCCTATGGTGAAAAATGTGAGATTTATACTGATCACAAGAGTTTGAAGTATATTTTCTTACAAAAAGAACTCAACATAAGGCAAAGGAGATGTCTTTAATTACTCAAGGATTATGATTTTATGATACACTACCACCTGGGGAAGGCAAACAAGGTGGAAGATGCTTTAAGCAGAAAATATCATGGAGTTTTGAACAATATGAGAATTGAAAGGGATCCAATTTTCATGGATCTAGTGAACATGGACATGGGAATAACCTGGAAAGGTTAAACATCAATGGTTTTTTCAAATGGTTGCCAAACCATCTTTACTAGAAAGGATTAAGAGTTCTCAGACCGATGATGAAGAATTTCAAAAGAATATTAAACCTATGAATGATGGGAGATTGAGAGACTTTTTGTATGAAGAAGGAATTTTGAAATTTGGGAAGAGACTTTGTGTTCCTGATATACCTGATATAAAAAGAGAATTGCTGGATTATGCTCATAGTTCCACTTTCTCTATACACCCTGGGAACACCAAAATGTATAGATATTTGAAGGAAAATTGTTTGTGGGACAACATGAAGAGGGAGATTGCTGATTTTGTGTCAAGATGTATGGTTTGTCAACAAGTGAAAGCTGGAAGGCAACAGCCTGGAGGAGTCATGCAACCTCTTCCCATACTGGAGTGGAAATGAGACAATATCACGATGGACTTTGTCATGGGACTACTAAAGACTCCTAGATGGAATGATGCAATATGGGTTATTGTTGATCATCTTACCAAGTCAGCACATTTTATTGCTATAAGAGAAGATCTAACACTGTAACGTATAGCAAGACTATATATTAATGAAGTTGTGAGACTTCATGGAGTACCCCTATCGATTGTTTCGGATCGTGATCCCTGTTTTACTTCAGGATTCTGGAAAAGTCTTCAGAAAGCCTTGGATACTGAACTTCATTTGAGAACTTCCTACCACCCTCAAACAGATAGACAATCAAAACGAACTATTCAAACCTTAGAAGACATGTTGAGATCCTGGTCACTTGACTTTCAGGGTATGTGGGATCAATATTTACCTCTGGTAGAATTTTCCTATAACAATAGCTTCCATTTGAGTATTCATATGGCACCATATGAAGCGTTATACGGAAAGATATGTCGCACACCAACCTGTTGGGATGAAGTTGGTGAAAGAAAACTTGTAGTACCAGAACTGGTGGAGGAAACGATGGAAAAGGTTAAGGTAATCCAAAACCATATCAAGGTAGCTAAAGTAGGCAGAAGAGCTATGCCGATAATCGAAGGAAGGATTTGGAATTTCAAGTCAGTGATCATGTTTTCCTGAAGGTATCTCCATGGATGAGAGTCATACATTTTGGTAAGAATGGTAAATTGAGTCCCAGGTAGATCAGACCTTTTGAAATTCTAGAACGAATTGGGGTTGTAGCTTACCGATTGGCAATGCCTCCAAATCTCTCCAAAGTTCACGATGTGTTCCACATATCACTATTGAGGAAACACATGCCTGACCCAACGCATGTACTCACCTCTGAGGAATTAGAACTGGAACCCGATCTGTCTTATTGTGAAGAGCCCATCAAGATTCTTGATACGAGAGAACAAGTACTGAGAAACTAGACGACTCGTCTGGTAAAAGTCTTATGGAGAAACCATAAGATGGAAGAGGCAACGTGGGAAAATGAGCAACTTATGATGAAGAACCACCCGAGTCTTTTCATGAGGTAGTATTCTAGAAATTTTGAGGATGAAATTATTTGAAGGAGGGGAGAATGTAACACCCCAAGATTCTACGGTACGCTTCTCTTTGAATAATGCATTAGCGTGTGTTGTACGCAACATCAAGTTCTAACACACCACAACAATCAAACTAGCCGTTATAAAAATTAATACCCAATTTTTGAAATTTAAAAATTTTATTTTGCAAAATGGACTTCATTTTTGTATTCGGAATACCGAAATTATCCTAGGGTTATTTTTTTATATTTTTCTGAAAAACATCATTTTTGATGAATAGTGAAACTACTAAGTGGTAGTTAAAAAACTGAATTTTTCATAAAACATAATTTTACCACTTCTGTGATTGGAATTTTGAAAATCCGATAGACACGGTTAATATCAAGGAGTAAAATGTGGTTCAATGAAATGAAAATAATTTTTGGTGAATAGAAACTTTTTACTTTTATTTACCACGGTTAAAAGTAAATAGGGTAATTAAGGGAAAACATGATATTAATATTATCCTAACACATGTACTAATTCTATTGGACAAGTGTGTATCAAAAAAAAACAATCTTAGGAATAAAATATTATCATTTAGGTTCACTTGGATTAGTTTAGGACATTTATTATTATTTAATTCAAAGAAGAGTTAAAAGAGTTAAAATCAAAGTTTATTTACTAAAACATTTTTAATATAGGGTTATAAATAATATAAATTCGATTTTAAATATTCATTAGAAAGTTAAACAAATTTCCTACATAATGGTATTTTATTTATAATTTTTAGACATTAAATAATTTAATTTATTTATGACCTAATGATGATGCAGTAATTACCTAATTAATGAAATATTAAAATAATTGATATTATAAATTTCAAAATAAATGTAATTTGAGACTTTTTATGAATGAAACTAATTTTATAGGTTAATATAAAATATTATGATTTATTATATAAATTTGTTTCAAAGTAATAATTCTGTTATGAATTTATCAAAAACAAAATACCTAATAGTGTCAAAATTGACATAAAAGAGTTTTTAAAAAAAATATTATATTATTAATTTATATTAAATTTATTAAAATCTAAGGTTCATAAAAGAGACTTATATATTGATGGGGGTATCATTAATGGATCACTCGGGGGTCACTTAGAGGTATATAGTAATTTTATTAACTATATAATATAAAAATACAATGTGACATGGTAAGTGCCAAACTAATTAACTAAGAGTTAAAACTAAAAGATAAGGTTAATATAATGACCCAAACCTGTCTAAATTCTATTGGTTGAGTGCTTTTCGACCCATCCCCACCTTAAACTTTAAATAATCCACTTTTGAGCCATTATAAACCGAATATGAATTTATTATAAAATAATATTTCTAGCTTTTCCAAAGGTTCCCCTCACCCCTCTTATAAAAAGGCACTCCCCCTTCTCATTAATTCACACTTTCAAAGCCATTTGGCTCGGCAGAAATCTACCCAAATACTCTCTCAACTTACCTAACATCATCGTATAGTCCTTCCTTTAGTCATAAAGTCATCCTAAGGATCCCTTTTGATCAAATCAAAAAGAAGAACCCGAAGAAGAGGTAATGATTTCACCACCCCTTTTCAAGTTCCTTTCTTCGTCCACTTCTTCTTTCATTGTTATTACCATTCTAAAATAATAAATCCAGTATATTATATATACATTGATGTTATTATAAACATGGTATAACCATATTTCAGTATTCTATCCATCCTTTGAATGACATGTCACCATACGTGCGTACGTACGGCTTACCGTCTCCACGTCGTGGTGTAATTGTTATTCAAAACATTATTATTTGGATGGGTATAATAATGATGTTTAATTCATGTAAATAATAAATATAACATGATAATGATTCTTTATATATGATATAACATCCAATTATATATTATTTTAATATCAAAAGAATGATATTGTCACTCGTGCGTACGTACGGACTACTGTCTCCACGAACGCGATGAGATTCATTCTCCAGTGTATCCATTGAAGTATAATTCTCATTTGATGATTAAAAATAATTTTTAAGGACTTGATATAATTCTGGATATGAATAATATAAAACCTATCCATAACAAACATGGCTTATGTAACAAAACATATAAAAGAAAATGAGTAAGTTAACACCCGAAACAACGATAATACTAAGATATTATTAAAAAAACAATGTTAAAAGATCATATACGATATCATATTACTGTATATGATTCTTTCATAATTTAATAACAATTATTTCACCATTATACAGGAGGTTAACCTACCCCCAACCAAGTAAAAGTACAAGGTAAGGGTTTATTTCTCAATCTCTTCATTATCCGAGGTTGTTTATACATAATAATCTATTAGGATCTCTTTATCATCCACATCCATGTTTCTTAAAAATGTTTTTCCAAACATTATTACCATTTACAGAATATGATTTAAAGTCATTTATACCCTTTTTTGACTTTTTATAAGAAGTTTATAAAGTAATCTTTCTATTTCTTTCCAAAAAAGGTCATTTTAACCTTTTCGACAGAATTAAGGTAAGAATGTTTTTTTAACTCATACGGCGGGTGCGGCTATTTTTCGCCGTTATAAAATCGTCGAAGCTTCCCTTACAAGTTTATAAGAATATTTTCAAAGAAAATGTTTTATTTTATAAATATATGAATCTTAAATGATTTCAAAATAGGAAGATATATTTCTCTAAAAAGAGTTTTGATTTCATCTATATTAACATCCTTTGATGGATTTTAAGTTTATTTGGAGTTCATTTATTATGATACAAAGCTTCCAAATTGTATTTATGGTTTTGTGATATGTTTGACTGTGGATGTGTTATTTTTATACCATTCATGGTTTATGAAGAAAGTATTGACATTTCGTATGCTAGTTTTAATACGAATGTTTCTGTTATGTTTAAACCTATTCATATGAGGAATGCATTGGATTTAATATGTGACGGGTGGAGCCCGCTATAGCTCCTCGATGCATCGGTAGGTCTCATGAGACAAACTAGTGTCTTTGCACAAGGCCTTGGAAAAATCTTATTTGTATTCTTGGAACGAGGCCTTGGCTATGTGGTTATGATAGTCTAGAATTATGCATTCCATCATTATGAAAGTGGTTATTGATATTTCATGTGATTATTTGATTAGTATAATATCCATGTGAATAAGTAAATTGCATTATTTCATTTTATTTTTTCCATACTATGTTGAAGTTCAATTTTAAAAGGCTTTTGTTTTAGTTATACATTGCCTTAAATGTTTATTCTTATTTATGAAAGTTTCCTCTATATTGTTATCCTTACTAGGTATTTGAGCTTACCCATTTTCTATGTTTTATTTTTCTTAGTATGTGAAGAAGTAATTTATGAATGACCTGCAGGGATAGTATGAGGGGATAAGAGTGTGGACTATGGAGACTATATTGTTGTAGTTTTCATTTAATGATGTAATGTAAACTTTATTAATGTATCTAGTTATTCCAAGGATACTAAACTAATCGATCTTTAGAGATTTGATCTTTCTTGTGATCATGCCAATGTTATGTAGTAATGCACCGACTCTGGGTAACTGGGGTCGGGGTGTTACAACCTCATTTTTAATATAACAGAAATATTCCTTTCAAACATTTTATAAAAATTTAAACATGGATAAAAATGACTTTAAACAATTATTGAGGAATAATAATAAATATTTTGAATTACATTTTTAAGAAACATGGAAATGATGATAAATATTTCCCAATAGATACTTACGTATAAACAATCTCAGAAAAGAAAGAGATTACAAAATTAACCCTTACCTTGTGATTCCTTTTTGGGCGATCATCCTTTAACATCATTTATAATGGGTTAAAGGGTGTTAATAAAATATTATAGAACCATAATGATATCTATAATATTATACATCATATCTTTATAATATCTTATTACCCATTTGTTAAAAATCATTCATTGTTTCACTATTTTGGGTGTTAATTCCCGAGTTATCTCAAATATATTTTGACTTATTATTTGCTTCATATATTACTTATATCATGATTTAATCATCACTAGAATGTAAAACATGACTTATTTATCTTATATATTGAGTAAATATGTATTTATAAAAATCTATAATGTTTGGAGATAGAAATGAATTACAACGTTCATAGAGATGGTAAGCTGTACGTATGTATGAACACTACTTCCATTTCTTTATCGTATTCAAATTTTGAAAATAAAATGATAAATATGTATAATATAATTACAATATGATATATATTTTATATAAATTAGATATATTTATTAAATTTATTCTTAATACATTCAATGTATAGTGTGAACAAATCACATCACATTGTGGGGGAGGTAGTCCACACTTTCACAGATGATGTTATCGTATATCCACAATATGGAAAGCATGAATATTTGATTAATATAAAAGTTAAAGAATATTAAATAGGTTATAATGTAAATATTAAAATATTTTTTATCCATAAAAATATTTTTATGACTAGCCATGAAGGCGGCAATAGAAAAGGAACAAAAACAAAATTCATGGAGTCGATTAACCAGAATAAATTGGACAACAATTTTGTTTCTTTTAATAATAAGAGGTGAGAAATGACATGGATATGATATGTTCTATTAGAAACATAAAACTTTAGAATATAAATGACTCTTTATATATCATGCATTTATGGATAAAGGAGGTGAGTATAAAGTAGAAATAAATAAATAAATTAAGAGAGGTACTTTGAGAAAATTACCTCTCGAATATAACCTCCTTGAAAGACCCTTGAGGGGATTGGATTTGGTCTTTTGGTGAGACTAGAAGCCATTGGACATGTGGAGGGTGATTATTAGAGGTTTGGGCAGATTTTTTAGGATTTAAAAGGATTTTTGGTTGAAATAAAGTGGTGGAAAGGTGGTATTTATACTTTAGGAGAGGTGGGTTCAAGTGATTAATTTACTGATTATTTTATATTAAAAGAAAACCATATAGAGGTGGAATTAAATGTTAGGAATTTGGATTGTAATTAATGTTGTATATGATGGTTAGGGATGATCCAATACTCATAAAAAAATTACCAGAATGGCCTGAAGGCCTTCATTGTTTTTATTATTTTTGATAATCCGCCTTTCAAGGGGTGAGGTGGAACCCTTACAAGGCTCTAAGGCTTAGAGAAAATTACATGACCTGTCAGGCATAGAGGGAAACACCCAGAACAGACAACTTGGAATTTCTCCTCCCCAAAATATTTCATAATATCAGTGCTCCACCTTCGCAGGGCTAGTCAGCCAGCTGTCCTTTGCAAATTTGCACATGCCCGGAACCGATGGCAAAGCCATAGCCTCTCATTCTTCCAATTCCGATTAGCTCTGATCAAGTGAATGCACCTTCCCTGAATCCTCCTCTGAATCCATGTCCCTTGTAGTTTGACTTGTAAATCTACATTTTAGGTGGCCCGAAGGCCTTGGGGTGGCCCAAAGGCCTTATGGTTGCCTGAAGGCCTTGAGAATCAACTGGCTCGAAGGCCTTGGGTGTCCTGAAAGCCTTGCAGGACCCGAGGACCAAACCGTTGGCCCAAAGGCCATATGGATGAATTTTTATGGCTACTACAATACCAAATAGTGACTACTACAGTTCCTAATAAAGTAACCAGGTAGTTTCTGAGAGCCACCATAGCTCGCATAATGTGTATCATACGTCATGAATTATACGTCAAACCATTACAGCCCACACACCAAGTATGAATCCTCAATCCATCACAACCTATACATGTTACACCGATAGTATTCCATAGAAAACTACATCCAGAATATATGAGTGTGAATAACCACAAGCCATTACAACCCTCTACACACATATGTGGGTAAAACTAACCGTTGTTTCTACCAGCACAAGTAACTACCAAGAGAAGAGAGCAGGGCCAAAGGGGGAAGTCTTCCATCCATCCTCCCATCGGAATGTTGGGGAAAACATACCCCTAGGCTCAAAATCCCTATGGTTCAGTTGTCCTAACTGACAGGGTGGAGTAGCGTAAAGAAACACAAAAAGTACAGAATATACTATAGCTCACAACCGCACTATGGGCATAACCTAGTCTTAGACTCAACTACAGCTGATGTATCTTAGAATCCCAACATCCACTTCTAAGACTAGGTATCCTATATGCACATAACCATTTAAGGAGCTTGATTACATTCCATCATTCCCTTTTTATCAGTTTCACTTTATGTTAATTAATTCTTTAAACATTAATTAACTATTAAAAATTTTGACATTATATTTCATTACCATCACACCCAAAGTCCAGTGTTCCTTTAAATTTCAACCTCAGCATTGCATCCCAAAAAGATCCAACCCCATTGGTTAACATCATATATTCAATCATTTATTAACAACATTATTACTTTCTCATATTCCCAAGCATTCTAGAAAAAACTTTCTAAGCTACTAAACACAAGGGGGATAAACACGGTGAGTAGATGAACTACCCATATAGTCTTTTTGACCAATTGAAAGAGCGTAGACCCATCCTAACTTAGGAATATAAACACAAAAATTACATGTAATACCCCATGCATCTTCATCCCTTTTGGAAGTAGGGTAAGAAAACCAACAGCCTTCAGTAGTTTGGAAATTAAGAAAGATAAACAACAAATAAGAAACCTAAAGAATCCAAACATTCACATCCAACTTGTTCCATCATCTTCGGTGTCCTCCCCGACATCCACATACATAAATCGACGCATCTCGCCACTCTAGGAGTCAAATTATGCCACAACCAATTGTCCTTCATGTCGCACATATCACAACAGCTATCCAGGATCACCTCACAACACAAACAGTAGGGAAAAAACCTCATAACAATTGGTATGTTGTCCCTTAAACCAACTAGAGGGTAACTTAGAACCCTATAAGGAATTATCTTTTAACAAACAACCAGATCTTTAATCCAACTTGAATTAACAGATTTATTATTTGTAGGTTCCAACTTTTGGAAATGTAAACAACTAGCTATCACAAATTGATTAAACATGCTTAATACATCAATTTTATTAACATAAAATTACAAAAACAACAACCAAATTCATTTACATGATTCTTTATCTTTATCCAAAAATTATGAGTTAATTAGAGATTAACGTTCATTACCAATTTCTATTAAGAACAAAAATCTAACAATGAAAGAATATATATAACACTATTTAGAAAAACAAGAGGCAATAATATATATGATTGATACCAATTTATTTATCTGGTTAAAATATTTAATATCTAAATTTAATTGTGACCCAGTGGGATAAAACAAGTTAACTGTATATTTTCACATAAAAAAATAGAGAATAAACAAATCACCTACCTTAAATGGTTCTTGGTGTTCTTTATACGAGAATGATCCACACTACGGGTTACAATCTCCTTCCCCCGTGACAACTGTATACACCCAAGGATGGAGAGACTCCACCACACTAGTCAACACCCAAGAAAAGTACATAGGTAACATGGAGATAAAATTCCATAAAAGGGAAAGGAAAAACAAAAGGAGTTGAACCCAAAAGAATGATAATAGATCATACCTTATATCGAAGATTGATCAATATTGCTTGGATGCATCAAAAATAGAGGGGAACCAATCCAAAGAGGAAAGTGTAATCACACAACTCCTATGGGAAGGAATGAATGTTTCAAGCATCTCACACCATATAACAAGGAGAAAGAACTAGGGAGGAAGATATCTCATTCCTTTAGACGATTTAATAGAGCAGCAGTTTAAGATACGCTGGATTTTCCATTAAAAGAAGATCACATTAAATCATGTTGTTTGACCAAGTAAAAGAATCTTGAGCCTTAGAAATATTAATATAGGAGTTATGGCCTTTGAATAGGCCTTAGAGTACTTAAAAATAGGCTTTAAAATCATTTTACATCAAAGGAATCGTCAAAGGGGTGAAAAAGTAGGAAGCCGAAAACACTATTCATGAACTCAAAATTTGGAAAAGGCAATATAGGCTACTGTTGGAACCTCACCATTCTGGAAACACTATTCATAAACTCAAAATTTGGCAAAGGAAATAGAGGCTATCATTGGAACCTCACCGTTATGGAAACACTATTCATGAACTCAAAATTTGGCGAAGGAATGAGAGACTACTGTTGGAACATCAACTTTCTAGAAACACTGTTCATGAACATTAAATTTTGAAAAAGAAATAGAGGCTACTGTTGGAACCTCACCATTCTGGAAACACTATTCATGAACTTGAAATTTGGCAAAGAAAATAGAGTCTACCGTTGGAACCTCACCGTTCTGGAAACACTATTCATGAACTCGAAATTTAGCAAAGGAAATAGATGCTACCATTGGAACCTCAATATTTTTATAACACTGTTCATGAACTCAAACTTTGGAAAAGAAAATAGAGGCTATTGTTGGAACCTCACCGTTCTGGAAACACTGTTCATGAACTCAAAATTTGACAAAGGAAATAGAGGCTACAATTGGAAGCTCACCATTCTGAAAACACTATTTATGAACTCAAAATTTGGAAAAGAAAATAGAGGTTACCATTGGAACTATTCACAAGGCTACTGTTGGAACTGTTCACATAGGCTATCGTTGGAACTTTTCACATAAGCCTACCATTGAAACTGTTCATAAGGCTACCATTGGAACTGTTTGCAAAATCCTTCCATTGGAATTTTTCACAAGGCTACCGTTGGAACTGTTCCCATAAGCCTACCATTGGAACTATTCACTGGGCTACCTTTGGAACTATTCACATAATCCTACCATTGGAAAAGTTCATAAGGCTACTGGTAGAAAAATTCCCATAAGCCTACCCTTAGAAATATTCACAAGGCTACCATTGGAACTGTTCACATAAGCCTACCATTGGAACTATTCACAAGGCTACCATTGGAAGTGTTCACATAAGCCTACCATTGGAACTATTCACAAGGCTACCGTTAGAACTGTTCAGATAATCCTACCATGGGAACTGTTCACAAGGCTACTGTTGGAACTATTCACATAATCCTACCATTGGAACTTTTCACATGGATACCATTGGAACTATTCAAATAACCCTATGGGTGGAACTGTTCACAAGGCTACCGTTGGAACTCTTCACATAACCTGCTGTTTGAACTGTTCCCAATGCTACCGTTGGAACTATTCACATAAGCCTACCATTGGAACTATTTACAAGGCTACTGTTGGAACTGTTCACATAAGCCTACCATTGGAACTGTTCACTGTGGTCTCATCGGAGGAACTATTCACACCGGTCTCACCGGTGGAACTATTAACTGAATTGGAAATTTGGAAAAGTTTTGGGGATAGGTCACCTTAACACCCAGAACACCTCAAACACTAGATTTCTATAGAGTAATGGACCAGAAAGGGCTAGGCCATTACATAAGATAACTCTCAAAATATTCTCTTCCTTGAGAATTCAAAACCCACTTAAAGGGAAACCGAAATGGGGTACAAACAACCAACCATCGAGATACCTCTCAAAAGAGAGAAAGCCATAAGAAACAACTAATGAAATCCATCTCATAAACACAAAAGGTCTACAACCACAAAGAGAACATATTTTTTTAACATGCATAGAGTTAAACATCAAACAACTCGGGGAACTAAGCACGTATCTATGACTCACGTTCCCAGGTACTCTCTTCCACGCCACCGTATTGCCACAAGACACGATCCAAGGGGATTGAATGCCCAAGAAACACCTTCTCTTTGCGGTCTTGGATCTCCACATGCCACTCCTCGAATGATGCACCATCATCAACATCAATCTATCCCCCAATCAATGACGCGAGAGTCATCATGAAGATAATGACGGAGCTAGGACACGTGAAAAACATGGTGTATCTAGCTCATCTTCGGGGGTAAGTGCTACTCAATACGCCAAAGCTCCAACATGAGCCAACACCTATAATGGCCTAATAAACCAAGGAGAAATATTACTCCTATGAACAAACCTTCACTGCCCACAATGGGGAGTCACCTTTAGAAACGTGTGATCTACAACATCAAACACCAAAGGTCTCCTAATTTGATCAAAATATAATTTCTGACGATCCTAAACTGTTTTCATCCTCCCACGAATCACCTGAACCATCACTGTTGTATTCTGCACTAGTTTCTGTTCAGGAATTGCTAACTCTCTGACCCCAGTCTATCACAATATAGAATGGAAAGGCTGTCCATACAAGGATTCAAACGATGCCATACCGATGGTGGAGTGAAAACTATTGTTGTATGAAAACTTTACCAAGAGTATCTGCCTCATCCACGAACCTCCAAAATGCAAGACATGAGAGCATAATGTGTCTTCAAGAGTATGGATAGTCTGCTCGGTCTAATCATCCATCTGCGAAAGAAAAGTTGTTCTAAGGAATAGCTGAGATCCTAAATCATGTTGGATACCTCTCCACACCCTTTAGGTAAAACAAGGATCTCAATTAGAAATGATCATCCTTGGGAGTCCATGAAGTCTCACCACCTCCTACGGATACCGCCCCGACAAAATTTCAACTGATTTTGACTCCTTGATCGCTATGAAGTGGGATGATTTTGTTAAATGATCCACTACCACCCAAATAGCATCATGTCCTCCCTGAGCTCAAGGTAAACTTGTAAAAAAGTCCATTTAGATGTCCTCACACTTCCACTTAGGAACATCTAACAGCTGGAGCAGACCACCAGGAACATGGTGTTCGACCCTCACCTTCTGGAAGACCAAACATCGAGACACAAACTCCGCAACCGCATGCTTCAGTCGAGCCACCAAAACTGACTCCTCAAGGAACAATACATATTTTTCACACCCAAATGAATCGCTAAAGGTTAAATATGGAACTCTTTGAGAACCGTATCATGCATCACCAAAGAGAACAAATAACCTTCCATGATACAACACTCAGTGTTTTTCATCCTCAGACCGACCATCACGTGCCTCACCATAAACAACTCGGTCTCTCGAGACCTCCACCTCAACATCACACAACTAGGACTCTTACACCTGCTGCAATAGATATGATTGTACCATCATCTAAAAAAGACAACCTTTGCCCCCAACTTCTCCTATATCGAGATGTAATTATGAGATATCTTCCATTACTTTCCATGAATCACTAGATTCATGCACCACATCACTACATGACTTCCTACTCAGTGCATCAGTTACAACAATCCCCTTTTCAGAGGTATATGATATTTCAAATCCATATTCCTATAAGAAATGCATCCAATAACGCTATCTCAAGTCATGTTGGGAGAAAACATACCTCGATCTCTTATGATTGGTGAAAACCAAAAAGTGATTTCCAATGAGGTAATGTATCCTTAAATTCAGAGAAAAAACCCTGTCTTCCAACTCAAGATCATGAGTGGAATAGTTATGTTCATGGAGACGCAACTACTAAGACCCATTTGAAACAACTAGTCTCCACTGTATCAGAACACAACCTAACCCCAGATGTGAAGAATCATAGAAAACATCAAACTCAACTCTCTCTACTAGAAGATAAAGAATAGGATAAATTACTAACTTATCCTTCATATACTGAAAATCTTCCTAAAACTGATCAGTCCACTTGAACTCCTGATCCTTCCTGGTCAATACTGTCAGAGGAGTCCCAACCTGAGAGAAATCGGCTACGAACCTCCTGTAGTATCCTACAAGACCAAGGAAACTTTTCACCCTTGCCAATATCTTGGGGGCTTTCAAAGACAAAAATGATTCTATTTTAGATTTATCCACACCTAATCCCTGCTGGGACACAACATCCCCAAGAAACGGACTTATTGAGCCCAAAAATCACACTTCGAAAACTTCCCAAAGAGCTGATGTTGACGAAGAACTCCCAAAATGGCGTGTAGATTCTCTTCATGCTCCTCCTCATATATAAAGTACAAAAGGATGTCATCGATGAAAACCACCATGAAATTATCCAAGAACTCATGGAAAACAACATTCATCAATCCCATAAACACGGTTGGAGCATTCGTCACACCGAATGACATTACAATGAACTCCTAATTCCCATAACGACAATAGAAAGTAGTCTTTGACATATCCTCATCCTTCATACACATCTAATGATATCCTGACCACAAGTCGATCTTTGAGAACCAAAATGAACCCATAATTTGATTGAATAAATCACTAATCCGTGGAATAGGATAGTTATTCTTCATTGTCACTTTGTTTAAGAGACGATAATAGATACACAACCCCAAACTACCATCAGCCTTCTTCATGAAAAAAACTGGTACACCACAAGGTGTCAAATTAGGCCGAACAAAACAAAACTATAACAGACCATAAAGATGTATATGTTTCTCTCATAACTCATAAGGGGTCATCCTATATGGATACATAGAGATAGGATATGTTCCTATTTGTAGCAATATCCCGAACCTGATCTCTTGGTGAGGGGGTAACGATAAAGTCTCTTGTGGAAAGACATCAGGGTACTCGTATACGACCCTTGGAAATACCAACTACTTAAACTATGAAGAACTCATCATCACCTCATTCATCAAGGATGATAAGGACAAAACACGCCTCTAACCCATATGAGGGTCTCGCTCACCAACAAAAACCACCGACTCTCCATCCACATAAAAGAACACAACCTGCCTCTTGAAGCAATCCATGATAGCCTACACCGAATAAAACCAATCCATGTCGAGGATGACATCATATGGTTGTATCTGTAAACATAAGAAATCTCCCCAAGAGTAGTGCTTCCCTAGAACCAGCTCATAGTCTCTACATACATCAAATAAGTCAGCTCGACCTCCAACTTGCATAGTCAACACCAAGTGCACTGGAAGCCTCTCTACCTCAAGTCCCAAAGCATGGAAAATGGCAGGTGATATGAAGGAGTGTGTCTCTCCTAAATCAAACAAGGATTAAACCAAGGTAGAAAAGAAGAAAAAGGTACCTCGAACAAAGTTTGGATTGCCTGGAGATGGAAATTCTAAAGCATGAAGCGGACCATGACCTCCTCCATTTCATCTCTGACCCTGATGATGACCACCACCATGCCCGTGTACTTCTCTCTGAGGATGGGAAATGTCACTGGTCTATCCTCTTCTTACCCTATATACCCACTACTAATCCAAAGCTGGTGCAATCTGCTGCTGCTACCTCAGCTGGAACTGCCTCAATGGAAGAACTTGGAGCATAACACCTGGTGCATGATGACTTCTCTAAAAGGTCGGTCACTCTTGTTGCTGATGACCTCAACCACCATAAGAAAAACAAGCACCTGAACCCTTGGCATAGGCCTTAGAGGTTCTTCCCCCAGAGAAATGAGATGCTGAGGGCTGGGAACTACCCCCGGATAAACGGAAACTATTCTTCCCTAAAAACCGGGAACCCCAGACCACAACTCTACTTCGTGAGGAATCAGGATGACTCCCCTCTCATGATGATCCAGTTCTTTCCAATGTCCTCTTGATGACCTCTGCCCTCACCATCACCTCAAGTTATGTCTTCAGCATAAATGGGTTGACCTGGCACTAGATCTCTGGAAGCAAAGCCTTTTAGAAATGCCTCACCCTGGACTCTTAATCTGGAAACAGGTCTGAATCATGTCATAAAAGGTTCCAGAAATAGAATCCAAATTCTCGCATATTGTAGATCCCTTGTCTAAGGGTAATAAGCTCCTTGCAACTGAATGCCTTCATGGTCAATGAGAGAAACTTGACTATAAACTTGTATCGAAACTTTTCCCAAGAGATTATCGACTCTTCACAATCCCCGAGGAACAGGAACCGCCACTACCTCGCTACTCCATGAATCATCGTCACAACCAAAGACACCCAATGATATTTTCAAGCACAGATCAAACTAAACCCTATCTCATCCTCCTCCATATAGTCTTCAAGGACTGAATCTAGAATAGATTCCTTATACTTATATAGACTCTGGCGCTGAAACTCTCAGAGCGTCCTCCTCCAAGTGTCGTTGTCATCGACCATTACCCTACAACGTTCTACTGGCACTACCTACTGAAAATATTATATGAAATCATAATGATGACGTCGACCTAGAGACATACCTATAAAATAAAAAATAGTTAGAGCTCATAAAACTAGAATATATAACACTCAACATTAATTAGTTAATTTTTTTTCTTTTATTAATTTTTGGTTAACTTATCCCAAGGTCTACCCATTAAAAAACATGCACAAAGAAGAATGATGCATGATCCTTTCCTAGGTCTCTACCCTGAAACTAGTATCACCTCTTTTAGTAGCCATTATAAACATAAAGATCCATGAATCAGATCACAAGGGGCCCTAAATGACTATGTCTCAGCCAATCTCCAGTGTTTACATCACTTGGTAAACTTGACCGACACAATTTCCCTACGAACCCGTGCAACCTCACCTGTGCCTAACACAAAACTCCATCTTGTCCCTCAACTAGACCTCTGATACCACTCAGTCATGATGCCCTCCCCACAAGGTGTACCCCTCTTGGGCCGACAATGTGAGAAGGGAGATAATGACCCCTCGAGTCCCACTTTCAGTAGGCCTTGGGTTGGCGACTAGCACTGATGGTATATTAAACACATAAATGGTAGGAATTACCCTCTAGGAGAACACATGCAAAAAAGAGAGATAATATAGACACAAACCAAATCTAACTCAAGTTGAAATATAATAGAAAAACCAAGTTCACATATGTAATGTCATGCAAAACTACTACAACTAAAATGGGAAAACTAGAAGTACCAATAGAATGTAAAAATAAGAGAAACCACATTCCCAAATAGCTCCTACAACGCCAAGCTATTAAAAACCAGCTGGATCTCCAAACTACTCCAAGTGACCTGAAAAATAGTTTATATATACATTGGGTGGGGATAATAGTATACTCAGTATGATCCTCCCCGAAGAATATCGTGTAAAAGTAAAGAAAGCATGATAAAGCATAGTGAACAACATGTGAAACTAACTCGTCACCTAAAAAGGTATACTATGTTCCCATCCTCACTAGGGATACTCTAACCAAGTATCACATAAAAGATTATATAATATAATAAAGAATATCAATGGTACCCCGCTACTACCTCCCCACTGGTTTGCTACTTTTTCCCAACATCACATGTCTTAATCATCTCCCCCCATTAGGCTTTCTCGGATACACCTGGGCAATGCACCACAACATGAACCTTGTGCAACAAAACCCCCACGTTCATTTAAGAAAAGTGACCAGGTAGTTTTTGGGAGCCACCATAGCTTTCATAACGTGTATCATACGTCAAGAATTATACCTCAATCCATTACAGCCCACACACCGAGTATAAATCCTTATTCCATCATAGCCTATAAACATTACCACAATAGTAGTCCATAGGAAAATATATCAATAATATATGTGTGTGAATAACAACAATCCATTACAGCCCTCTACACACATATATGGGAAAAAATAACCGCTATTCCTACCAATAAAAGTAATTACCAAGAGAAGAGAGTGGGGCCAAATGGTGTAGTCATCCATCCATCCTCCCACTAGAATGTTAGGGAAAACACGTTCTAGGGCATAGAATCTACAAGGTGTCAGTTTCCCTAACTAATGGGGTGGATTTTCATATAAAAACACAAAAATTATAGAATATTTTATTGCTCACAACCACACTATGGGTATAACCAAGTCTTAGACTCAACTGCAGCTAGCGTCTCTCGGACTCCCGGATGCCACTTCTAAGACTTGGAATCCTTAAGAACAAAACCATTTAAGGATGTTGATTAAATTCATTCATTACCTTTTTATTGGTTTCAGTTTATGTTCATGAATTCTTTAAACATTAATTAAATATTAACAATTTCCACATTATATTTCATTAGCATCACACCCAATGTTCGAGGTTCCTTTAAATTGAAACCTCAGCCTTGCGTCCACGCAAGCTCCTATAGAATGGGTTAACATCATATATTCAATAATTTATTATAAAAAAATTTACTATCCCATATTCCTAGGCATTCTAGAAAAACATTCTAAGCTACTAAACACAAGGGAGCTCAACAAAGTGAGTAGGTGAACAACCCGTCGATTCTTTTCCGCCTATTGCAATAGCGTAGACCCATCCTCCATGAAGATAAACACAGAAAGAACGTGGCATACCTCATGCGTATTATCCCTTTTTGGAAGGAGGGTAAGCAAACCATCTGCCTTGAGTAGTGGGGAAATTAAGGAAGATAAACAAAAAACAAGAAACAGAAAGCATCCAAACATTCACATCCAACCCGTTCCATCATCTCAGGTGTCCTTTCCGACACCCACATGCATAAACTGTTGCATCTCGCCACTCTAGGTGTCAACTACTACTATAACCATTAATACTCTCTACCCCACATATCACAACAGCCTTCGAGTCTCACCTCACAATACAAGCAGTAAGACAACAAACATCATATAAATTGGGCTCCTGTCCCTTAAATATGCAATAGGGTAACTCAGAACCCTATAAGGAATTATCTTTTATCAAAAAAATAGTTCCTTAATACACCTTGAATTAAAAGATTTATTATTCATAGGTTCCAACTTTGGGAAACCTAAATAGTAAGCTATCACAAATTGATTAAACATGCTTACAGCAACAATTTGATAAATATCAAATTACAACAACAAAAACCAGACTCATTTTCTTGTCTCTTTATCTTTAGACAAATAATTGTTATTTAATTACATCTTTACATTCCTTACCCATTTCCATCAAGAATTAAATGCTATCAAAGCAAACATAGATATAACAATATTTTTTAAAACAAGAGGCAATAACATACAATCGATTCCAATTTATTTATCCAGTTCAAATATTTAATACGTCAATTCCATTATGGACCAGTGGGATAAAACATGCTAACTCTATATTTTCAAGTAAAATAATAAATAATTAGTGAATCCCCTACCTCAAATGGTTCTTGGCATTCTTTATATGAGAACGATCCACACTACGGGTTACAATCTCCTCCCCCATGAAAACTGTATCCACCTAAGGATGTAGAGATGCCACCAAACTAGTCAACACACAAGAAAAGTCCCTCAGAAACATGGAGAAAACATTACATAAAAGGTAAAGGAGAAATAGAAGGAGATAAACCCAAAAGAATGATGATAGATCATACCTTATATAAAAGTTTGATCGATGCTGCTTGGTTGCATAAAAAACAGAGGGGAAAGAATATGAGGAGGAAAGTTTGATCGCATAACTCCTACGAGAAGGAATGAAATGTTCAAGTATCTCACACTAGATAACAATGATGAAGAACTAGGGAGAAAGATATCTCATCCCATTAGATGATTTAATGATGCAGTATTTTAAGATATGCAAGATTTTTCAATAAAAGATGATCTCATTACACAACACACTTTGACCAAGTAAAAGAATCCCGAGCCTTGGAAGATTAATTTAGGAGTTATGGCCTTTGAATCAGCCTTAGAGTCCTTAAAACGAGGCTTTAAATTCATTTTACATCAAAGGAAACATCAAAGGGTCGAAACTGTGGGAAGTTGGAAACACTATTCATGAACCCAAAATTTGGAAACAAAAATATAGGCTACCATTGGAACCTCACCATTATGGAAAGACTGTTCAATGATTCAAAATTTGGAAAAGGAAATAGAGGCTACTATTGAAACCTCACCATTTTGGAAACACTGTTCATGAACTCAAAATTTGGCAAAGGAAATATAGGCTACCATTGGATCATCACCATTCTAAAAACACTATTCATGAACATGAAATTTGGCAAAGGAAATAGAGGCTACTATTGAAACCTCACTGTTCTGTAAATACGGTTCTTGAACTTGAAAATTGTAAAAGGAAATAAAGGAAACCGTTGGAACCTCACTGTTCAGGAAACACTGTTCATGAACTCGAAATTTGGAAAAAGAAATAAAGGCTACCGTTGGAACCTCACCATTCAGGAAGCACTGTTCTTGAAATCAAAATTTGGAAAAGAAAATAGAGGCCTCTGTTGAAACATTTTACAAGTCTACCATCGGAACTCTTCACATAGGCTACCATTAGAACTTTTCACATAAGCCTACCATTGGAACTGTTCATAAAGCTACCATTGGAAATTTTCACATAAGCCTCCCCTCGTAACTTTTCACAAAGCTACCATTAAAACTATTCACATAAGCCTACCATTGGAACTGTTCACATAAGACTACCATTGAAACTATTCACAAGGCTACCGTTGGACTATTCCCAAAAGCCTGCTATTGGAACTGTTCACAAGGTAACCTATGGAACTGTTCACATAAGGTTAATATTGGAGCTATGCATAGGGCTACCATTTGAACTTTTAACATAAGACTACTATTGGAACAGTTCACAAAGATATTGTTGGAACTATGAACATAAGCCTACCGTTGAAACTGTTCTCAAGGCTCCTGTTGGAACTATTCACTTAAACCTACCATTGGAACTGTTGACAAGGCTACCGTTGGAACTGTTAATATAAGCCTACTGTTGTAAATGTTCATAAGGGTACCATTGGAACTGTTCAAATAAGGCTTCTGTTGGAATTATTCACAGTGGTCACACTGGTGGAACCATTCACACCGGTCTCACCGGTGGAACTGTTCACCGTATTGGAAATTTGGAAAAGTGTTGGGGATAAGTCACCTTGACCACCAGAACACCTCAAACACTAGATTTCCATAGAGGAATGGAAAATATAGGTCCAGGCCGTTGCATGGAGCCTTATAGAATATATTATGACCATTATTTTTTTTAAAGTAATGTTAATGTTGTCACATTCATACTTTAATAAGTATTAAATTATTAGTGTTCGATTTTATAGAAGATAAATTAGACTACATATATTCTTATGAAAGATATTAAATTTTTTCATCATTATAGTATTTTATTTTCAATTTTTACTCAAAAAATTAGTATATTAAATAATTACCCAAAATCATTATAGTAATCATTTTATCAATGGAGATATCAAATAAATGTTATTAAAAATATTAAAATAAATATATATTGGAATAATTTGTAACACCCTGAGATTTTATGAAAAATATTCTTTCAATTTCATTTATGTCTTGAGTTGTATGCTACACCAAGATTACCTTGCGCTATACTCAACACCGTATTAGCTTGCAGTATACGCAACACTATTCTTGGATCATGTTACACACAATTTTGATAGTAGTTATTCTACGCAACATTGAGTGTGTATATACATATATATATATATGTATATATTCAATGTATAAATAAAATATGGTTGGATTATGTTATATGAAGCAACGAAGGAGTCTTGCATCATACGCAACCTTGACATGGCTTGCATGACATGTAATCACGACCTTCCTCGATAGCGTGTGTAGTACGCAATACCGAGTTTCACTAAACAATGATATATGGTTATAATAATATTATGAACTAACCATTATAAATAGTATCAACTACATTCTGAATTTTATAACATTATTATTCATATTACATATTTTCTAGAACATGGTATGAGAACAAAATCAATTTTTTGAGTAAAATAAGTATTTTACAAAAAATGTAATTTTGCCGCCATTTAATGGCGCACCCACATTAAATCTTGTTTTTTACATGTCTATAAGTTAAATTTGACAAAATAAAATTCTACTTTGGAATCAAGATATAAAAATTTACTTTGGATAAAATTTTCATATTATTATGATAACATTCATATTTTGATGAATAGTAAAAACACGCTATATTTTAATTAAAAACAACTTTTTTCATTGCAATAATTTATATGGATAGATTATATTTTTAATTGGTTTTAAAGTGTAATTAGAATATATTTTTATCATTTAATCCAATGTTGGTCATTGTAATTAATTTCACTTTGAAATTGGACATAAACAAGTGATGATCTTTTGATAATTATTGTTTCTTAAAAACACAATATTTGTTTTGATAACATGAATTACTTTTAAAATTTATTAATTCCAATTCAATGTTTTCAATTTTGAAAAATAGACATCATTTTTGAATTCGGAATATCAAATATAGCTTAGGCTGAATTTTTGGTATTTTTCTGAAAAACTTCAATTTTTGATGAATAGTGAAAACACTGAGTTTTTGGTTAAAACTGACATTTTATTTAAATAATAATTTATTTGATTCAAAATTTTTTTATGTAAAAATAGATAAATAATAATTATATAAGTTCAATGAAATTAATTGGAATCATTTTATAATAATTTTAGATTTATAAAAATTGTATTGAACTTTTCACCGTCTTTTACCCACCTCCTAAGAGCTTTTGAAATTGTTCATAAAACATAATTTTACCATTTATGTGAGTTGAAATTAGAAAATTCGAGAGACACGGTTAATATCAAGGAGTAAAATGTGGTTCAATTAGTTAAAAATAACTTTTGGTTAATAGTAACTTTTTACTTTTATTTACCACAGTTAAAGGTAAATAGGGTAATTCAAGGTTAAAAGAATATTATAATAATTTAAAATTACCTTAAAACTTGTCCAAACCTTATTGGATGAGTAATGACCGATGATGGGCATCCTTGGGTCAATTTTGGGTCCCCATGGTGTCACTTATGAAATACAATGACACAATAGATTAATTAATTTAATGTAAAGACAAAATTGGCATTAACAAAAATCTTTTAGTAATTAATTTTTTTAAGGGGCTATATAAATTATCTTTTCTACTATAAATATTAATTGGAAATCTAAAAAGATTTCCTACATGTTGGTATTTTTTTTATAATTTTTAGACATCAAATAATTTAAATTATTTATGACACAATAATGATGCAGTATTTACCTCATTATTAAATGATTTAAATAAATAAGATTATATTGATTAAAATATCATCCAAAACCTTTCCAATTCGTATTGGATGATTTTATTTAAAATATTTGTCATCTTATATTCGATATTAATGTTTTTTGGACCTCTTGAAACCGAAGATAAGTTTATAATAAAATAATGTTATCACACTTTCCTAAAGAGCCCCTCCTCTCCCTTATAAAAGGAGACCAATTCTATGCAATTACTCACACCTCTCAAGCCTTTTGGATCGTCAAAAATCTACCCAAATAAGCTACCTACATTACTATACTCCCCCTAGAAGCCTTAAATTAGGTATAAGGAACTTAAATAAGTCCTTTTGGTTCAAAACAAAAGAAGTTACCCAAATTAAAGGTAATAGTTTCTCTTAAATTGTTTTATTTTATTCTACTTATCCAACCCCTAAACTCTTTTTAATCATTTATTTTGTAACAACACCAGTATCCTCAAAATACTATTATGTTTTTATGAGAAGTATTAGAACTACACTTACACACACCTCCATCTAATGGATAAAGAACATAATGTTTCTGTGATGGAAAACTAACGCCTCACGAAATGATGATTGTTCGATTTTCTCCTACTGCCTCTCATGGTGGCCATTATGATGGAACTGTATTTATATATGATATATATTATGTTTATTATTTACTTATTATTCTTTAATTCCCAATTATATCAAGACTTTATGGTTTCCATAGTGGGTAAATACGATGATCTCATTTGAGGAAGTGTGGACTACCACCCCTCAAAGTGATGTGATTCGTTAATGCCTTATGTGGAATGTATAAATAATGGGGTTAATGATATTATATATGATATTATACTGTAATTATGAGATATCTATTCCATTAAAATAATAAATAGAAATGAATGTAGCGTTCATGCTTACGTACGGTTTATTGTCTCCATGAAAGGTGCATTTCATTTCTTACCTCCATATGTTATGTACTATTATAAATACATGTATATGCTAGATATAAAATGAATATATATGATATATAAATAATGATTTACATTCTATAAGTAATTAAATCATGATATAAGTAATAATAACATCAAGAACAACAAGTCCAAACACGTACTATAAATAAGATGATTTTACCCAAAACGTTGCTTTAACATGGGATTTACAAAAGAACAGGTAATATAAAGTTATAAGTGAACCATATATGATATCATAACAATGAATATGATTCTTTAATAAGTCAATGACATTATTTAAATCATTATACAGGAGTTTTGGATACGTATGAAGCATATCAGACCTAAGGTAAGGGATAACCTTTCCAATCTCGTTTTTATCCGAGATTGTTTATTCGTAAGTATTTGCTGGGGTAATTGTTATCATCCAAGTCCATGTTTTATAAAAGTTTATATATGTATGTTTAATGTCCTTATTACCCATTTGGTCTTTTACGACATGGTATGTAAGTAATCTTTCTTTTGTTTACGTTACGAGGTACTTTTTGACTTTTCAGACAAAAGTACGAGGAGAATGTTTTTTTTAACTAATACGACATGAAAAGATTTTTTTACGGTTTTATAATTCCTTATTTTCATGAAGCTTACTCCAAAATATTTCATGACTATTTTCAAAAAAATCTCTTTCTTTTAAAATTGCATGACATTTTGTGAAAAGAAATTGATTTTGAAGAAGAGAGGATATTTTCCTCAAGAATTCATTTCAAGTGTTTTATCAAAACCATTTTCCATATAAGATGACATTATTTCATATGTGTATGTTTCTAGTATAATTCATCTATTATTTACATGGTTTAAATTTTTTTATGATGAAATATCCATTTGTTTTATATGGATTATGTGATGATGGGACAATGTTTATGAAACCCATTTTATTCTTTGGGTTATAATGAATGTTTTAAGTTTATTTTGTGGAACAAGTATGAATGATTTAATTATGAGATGAGTGGGACCTATATATACCTCCAATGAATTGGGTAAAGATTTATATCTCCTGATATAGACATTGATGGAATGGTATGTTAATCTGGTTCAGTAATACAGGACTGGAATGAGGAGTGAACTCGATTCAGAAAGGGACTTTGTCCACTAAGATGGTCTTGGCAGCAATGCCTTGGCTACTATGGAAATCATATCATGTGCTTAATGTATTTCCACAATTACATGTTTTATTCCCATGCTATTTTATCATGATAAATTTTTTTTATGATCTATGCCTTATGTACTGACATGTTTTATGTCATTGCTCAAGATTTTGATGTTTAAACATTATGTTCATGTTTTTAAGTTCAAATGTATATGATTTGTTTTATTTTATCCATGATTACCCATACTGAGAATTTGAGATAACCCTTTAAATGTTTTCTTTTCCCCAGGATTTAAATAAAGGTTTTAGGTAAGAAAACAAAAGGGGAAGATCTTTATGGGAGATGTTGAAGATCTTTCACCACAATTAGAAGATTATATTCCGAGTTTCCAAAGACACTAAACTATTACGGTACTTGTGTGTCTATTTTTGTTATGTATTATGTATTCCAAAAAATTAATGTAATGTCCATGTACGTCAAGATTTCGGGTCTCTACAGTTGGTATCAGAGGAAAGGTTTAGTCAACCTTTGGAAACTAGGATGCGAGATCTTTAGTGAGATCCCTAGAGATATTTCTAAGGTATGTATAGGGATGTCCCTAAGGTTAAGTATAAGTATAGGTTATAGTCCTATAATTACGGTAACGATCTTAGAATTAAACCTAAGATGTTAGATATTGATGTTACTCCCCCTTTATTATGTTGTTTTACCTATCATGATTTGTGCCTCTCATAGAATTCTTTTTGTGTTTTATTTAATGGAGGGAACCAGAAGGAATTCAGTTAACATTGAATCGAATGGACAAATTGGTGACTATGAACAACAAAATTGTGTAATGCCTAAAGAGAATGATATTGTGATTATGCTGAATTAGTCATCACGATATATGATTAACAAGGTGAAATTTAGTGGTATTCCTAATTCATCAAATAAGAGGAAGATAGACTTTTATGCATGTTCGCATGTTGAGTAGCACAAAGAAAGGAAGATTGAAATTTATAAACAAGGGAAGAAGAACCTTGAGGAATACCTCAAATGGAGGGAAAGATGTTATCTGTGTGGAGAGAAGGGTCATAGAGTGACAGACTATTATGGAGTTCAATGTCTTATCTGTGGAGAACATGGGCATTACCCAACTCAATACCCTAACCTAAGAGGTTACTTCTAAATCAAGGAAGGACTTATTCCATGACAATCATTGAAGATGATGGTTTGAAGTGTTTATATATTGGTATTCAAGAATAATTTTATTGAGGTAATTTTATGGTATATTGGAATATCTATGTATTGGTCCATTGTGGTTTTCCATAATAATATGGCATCAGTAACCATGAAAAGTGATTGAAATATTTTTGGAAAGCAGATGATATGCACATAATGAAGGTATAAAGAGAAACTGATATGTTTGATAGTATTCATGAGCTTATGATTGATATAAGGACTAAGTGGTATCATGGTTTGAGTATATAGAATTTTTGGGATTTTGGAATGTAGAAAGAGACAACTTTTGACAGCATTCATGTTTTCAACTAAGGTTCTATGGTAATTCATGTTTCAATATAATAAATGATTAAGGAATTCACATGTTTGGAATGTGACCAACAAGACATATCATATGATAAATGATGTTATTCACATTCTTGTTATGTGACCTTTCCATTAATTTTTTTCTTTATACTATGAACTTTGACAGATGTATTTTGGATAAGTTTAAAGATTTTAAAGGGTTATGTCGGACATCATATAGTATTGTTTAAGGCTAGATCTTTTTTTGAAATTATTTCTGTAATGTTATAATAGTGTAGTTTTAGAAAAAGGACAACCAACAGGATAGGCGAAAACCCATCGCGTCATACAAGGCTATGTGAATCGAACCCACAACCGATGTGCAACAGGACTTTATCGCCTACCACTAGCCTACAGTAAGTCCCTGGTTAGTATAAATTAGTATAATTTTAGTAAGCAGTATGATAGTTGAAGTATAAGTCCATTTTTGGAATCATATACGATTAACCTCACCATAGATGAACTTATGTATATTTGATAACTTTTGATAACATTTTGTTTGAAACAGATGGAATGACCCATCATTCTATCACATGATCAACAAACACTTCACGAATAACAAATTCAACTTAATTTCTTTAAGAGATGAAGTTGAAATTGTCCAAGGCACGAACAACAGTGAGACGGTACCAAAATCATGTAATTATTTCTTTTAATTCATCAAATTTAGGGAAATGATATTGAAAACTAAAAAAATGTTGTCGTTGTGCCCTCATATCCGATGAATCAGATGGTACCTTAAATCATCAGAAATTTATGGCTTTGTGATTGTTGGATTTTTCATATCCATGTTCTCTACCACTCTCCATCAAGACTTGATAGTTAGATTTTTATTCCATATCCATATTTTAACCTATGTTATCTTATATAGAAACCAAGTGATGAGTTACTTTGGGTAATCTTTACATTTCATACTTTAGTTTTTTAAATCAAGTTTTAGTATTCCTTTTTACGAAGTGGGTTTCTATGAATAGTAAACGATTTATTTCCCCTACAAATTTCGAGGGTGAAATTCATTTTAAGGGGGGTATAATGTAACACCCTGAGATTTTATGAAAAATATTTTTACAATTTCATTGTTGTCTTGTGTTTTACACTACACCAAGATTACCTTGCGCTATACGTAACACCGTATTAGCTTGTAGTATACACAACGCAATTCTTGGATCATGTTACACACAATTTTGATAGTAGTTATTCTACGCAACATTGAGTGTGCATATACATATATATATATATATATTCAATGTATAAATAAAATATGGTTGGATTCTGTTATACAGAACAATGAAAGAGTCTTGAATCACACGCAACCCTGACTTGGCTTGCATTACACGCAATCGCGACCTTCCTCGATAGCGTGTGTAGTACGCAATACCGAGCTTCACTAAACAACTATATATGGTTATAATATTACTATGAACTAGCCGTTATGAATAGTATTAACTAAATTTTGATTTTTATAACATTATTATCCATCTTACATATTTTCTAGAACATGATATGAGAACAAAATCAATTTTTCGAGTAAAATAAGTATTTTTTAAAAAATGTAGTTTTTCCGCCTTTTGATGGCGCACCCACATTAAATCTTGTTTTGGAAATGTCTATAAGTTCAATTTGACAAAATAAAATTCTTCTTTGGAATCAGGATATAAAAATTTACTTTGGAAAATTTTTTCATATTATTCTGATAACTTTCATATTTTGATGAATAGTAAAACACACTATATTTTAATTAAAAACAAATTTTTTCATCACAATAATTTATATGTCTAGAATATCTTTTTAATTGGTTTTAAAGTGTAATTATAATATATTTTTACCATTTAATCCAATTTTGGTCATTGTAATTAATATCACTTTGAAATTGAACATAAACAAGTGATGATCTTTTGATAGTTATTCTTTCTTAAAAACACTCTATTTGTTTTGATAACGGGAATTACTTTTAAAATTAATTAATTCCACTTCTATGTTTTGAATTTGAAAAAATAGACATCATTTTTGAATTCGGAATATCAAATATAGATTAGGCTGAATTTTTTGTTTTTTTCTGGAAAACTTCAATTTTTGATGAATAGTGAAAACACTGAGTTTTTGGTTAAAACCGAATTATTATTTAAATAATCATTTATTTGATTTAAATATTTTTAGGTCAAAATAGATACCTAATAATTATATAATTTCAATGAAATTCATTGGAATAATTTTATAATAATTTTAGATTTATAAAAATTGTATTGAACTTTTCACCGTCTTTTACCCACTTCCTAGGAGCTTTTGAAATTGTTCATAAAATTTAATTTTACCGTTTCTGTGAGTTGAATTTCGAAAATCCTAGAGACACGGTTAATATCATGGATTAAAATTTGGTTCAATTAGATAAAAATAATTTTTGTTGAATAGTAACTTTTTACTTTTATTTACCACGGTTAAAGGTAAATAGGGTAATTCTAGGTTAAAGGAATATTATAATAATTCAAAATTACATTTACACTTGTGAAAACCTTATTGGATGAGTAACGGACGACCATGGGCATACTTGTGTTGATTTTGGGACCCCATGGAGCCACTTATGAAAGGCAATGACACATTAGATTAATTAATTTAATGTAAAGAGAAAATTGGCATTAACCAAACTCCGTGAGTAATTAATATTTATAAGGGGATATATAAATTATATTTTCGACTATAAATGTTCATTGGAAATATAAAAATATTTCCTACATGTTTTTATTTTTTTATAATTTTTATACATCAGATAAATTAAATTATTTATGACACAATAATGATGCAGTATTTACCTCATTAATAAATGATTTAAATAAATAAGATTATAATGATTAAAATATCATCCAAAACCTGTCAAATTCCTATTGGATGATTTTGTTTCTAATATGAGTCATGTTATCTTTAAAAGTAATTTGTTTTGTACCTCTTGAAACCGAAGATAAGTTTATAATAAAATAATGTTTTCACACTTTCCTAAAGAGCCCCTCCTCTCCCTTATAAAAGGAGACCACTTATATGCAATTACTCACACCTCTCAAGCCTTTTGGATCGTCCAAAATCTACCCAAATAAGCTCCCTAAATCCCTCTACTCCCCCTAGAAGACTTAAATTAGGTAGAAGGCACTTCAATAAGTCCTTTTGGTTCAAACCAAAGGAAGTTACCCAAATTAAAGGTAATAGTTTCTCTTAAGTTGTTTTCTTTTATTCTACTTATCCAACCCCTAAACTCTTGTTAATCCTTTATTTTGTAACAACAGAAGTACCCTAAAAATAATATGATGTTTTTATGATAAGGATTAGAACTACACGTACACGCACCTCCATCTAATGGATGAAGAACATAATGTTTCTGTGATGACAAACTAACGCCTCACGAAATGATGATTGTTCAATTTTCCTCTACCGCCTCTCATGGTGTCCATTATGACGTAACTGTATTTATATATGATATATATTATGTTTATGATTTCCTTATGCTTCTTTAATTCCAAATTATATCAAGCCTTTATGGTTTCCATAGTGGGTAAATACGATGATCTCATTTGAGGAAGTGCGGACTACCGCCCCCTCAAAGTGATGTGATTCGTTAATGCCTTATGTGGAATGTATAAAGGTTTAAGTTAATGATATTATATATGATATTATACTGTAATTATAATATAACTATTCCATTAAAATAATAAATATAAATGAAAGTAGCGTTCATGCGTACGTACGGTTTACCATCTCCATGAACGGTGCATTTCATTTCGTACCGCCATATGTTATGTAATATTAAAAATACATGTATATGATGGATATATAATGAATATATATGATATATAAATCATGATTTACATTATGGATGTAATTAAATCATTATATAAGTAATAATAACATCAATAACAACAAGTCCAAACACGTACTATAAATAAGACGATTTTACCCAAAACGTTGCTTTAACATGGGATTTACAAAAGAAAGGGTAATATAAAGTTATAACTGAACCATATATGATATCAAAACAATGAATATGATTCTGTAATAAGTCAATGAAATTATTTAAATCATTATACAGGTGGTTCAGATATGTACGAAGCATATCGAACCTAAGGTAAGGGATAACCTTTCCAATCTCGTTCTTATCCGAGATTGTTTATTCGTAAGTATTTGCTGGGGTTATTGTTATCATCCCAGTCCATGTTTTCTAAAAGTGTTTTTATGTATTTTTAATTTCCTTCTTACCCATTTTGTATTTTACTACATGGTAGGTAAGTAATCTTTCTTTTGTTTAGGTTACGAGGTAATTTTTGACTTTTCTGACAAAAGTACGAGGAGAATGTTTTATTTAAATTATACAACATGAAAGGATTTTTTACGGTTTTATAATGCCTTATTTTTATGAAGATTCCTCCAAAATATTTCATGACTATTTTTAACAAAATATCCCTCTTTTAAAATTTCATGACATTTTTTGAAATGAAATTGATTTTGAAGAAGAAAGGATATTTTCCTCAAGAATTCATTTCAAGTATTTTATCAAAACCATTTTCCATCTAAGATGACAATATTTCATATGTTTATGTTTCATGTATAATGTCTCTGTGAATTACATGGTTTAAATTTTATTATTATAAAATATCCATTTGTTTTATATGGATTATGTGATGATGGGATGATGTTTATGAAACCCATTTTATTCTTTGGGTTATGAGGAATGTTTTAAGTTAATTTTGTGGCACAAGTAAGAATTATTTCATTATGAGATGGGTGGGACCTATATCTCCCTCCAATGCATTGGGTAAAGATTTTTATCTCATGATATAGACATGGATGGAACAGTAAGTTAATCCGGTTTAGTAATACAGGACTGGAACGAGGAGTGAACTCGATTCAGAAAGGGACTTTGTCCACTAAGATGGTCTTGGAAGCAATGATTTGGCTACTATGGAAATCATATCATGTGCTTAATGTTTTTATAGAATTACATGTTTTATTCCCATTCTATTTTATCGTGATTAATGTTTCTTTATGATCTATGCCTTATGTACTACCATGTTTTATGTCATTGCTCATGATTTTGATGTTTAAACATTATGTTCATGTTTTTAAGTTCAAATGTATATGATTTGTTTTATTTTATCCATGCTTACCCTTACTGAGAATTTGAGCTCACCATTTATATGTTTTCTTTTCCCCAGGATTTAAATAAAGGTTTTAGGTAAGAAACCAAAAGGGGAAGATCTTTATGGGAGATGTTGAAGATCTTTCACCATGATTAGAAGATTATATTCTGAGTTTCCAAAGACACTAAACTATTACGGTCCTTGTGTGTTTGTTTTTGTTATGTATTAATTATTCCACAAAAGTAATGTAATGTCCATGTACTCCAAGCTTTCAGGTCTCTACAGTTGGTATCAGAGGAAAGTTTTAGTCAACCTTTGGAAACTGGGATGTGAGAACTTTAGTGAGATCCCTAGAGATATTTCTAAGGTATGTCTAGGGATGTTCCTAAGGTTAAGTACAAGTATAGGTTATAGTCCTAGAATTATGGTAACGATCTTAGAATTAAACCTAAGATGTTAGATATTGAAGTTACTCCCCCTTTATTATGTTGTTTTACCTATCATGATTTTTTCCTCTCACAGAATTCTTTTTGTGTTTTAGTCAATGGAGGGAACCAGAAGGAATTTGGTTAACATTGAATCGAATGGAAAAATTGGTGACTATGAGAAACGAAATTGCATAATGCTTAGAGAGAATGATATTGTGATCATGCCGAATGAGTCATCACGATATATGATTAACAAGGTGAAATTTAGGGGTATTCCTAATTCCTCAAATAAGAGGAAGATAGACTTTTATGCATGTTCTCATGTTGAGGAGAATAAAGAAATGAATATTGAGATTTATAAATAAGGGAAGAAGAATCTTGAGGAATACCACAAATGGAGGGGAAGATGTTATCTGTGTGGAGAGAAGGGTCTTTGAATGATAAACTATTATGGATTTCAATGTCTTATCTGTGGAGAACATGGCCATTACCTAACTCAATGCCATGACCTAAGAGGTTACTTCTAAATCAAGGAAGGACTTATTCCATGACAATCATTGAAGATGATGGTTTGAAGTGTTTATGTATTGGTATTCAAGAATAATGTGGTTGAGGTACTTTTATGGTACATTGGAATATCTATGTATTGGTGCATTGTGGTTTTCCATAATAATATGGCATCGGTAACCATGAAAAGTGATTGAAATATTTTTGGAAAGTAGATGATATGTGCATAATGAAGGGATAAAGAGAAACTAATATGTTTGATAGTATTCATGAGCTCATGATTGATATAAGGACTAAGTGGTATCATGGTTTGAGTATATAGAATTTTTGGGATTTTGGAATGTGGAAAGAGACAACTTTTGATAGCATTCATGTTTTAAGCTAAGGTTCTATGGTAATTCATGTTGCAATATAATAAATGATTAAGGAATTCACATGTTTGGAATGTGACCGACAAGACATATCATATGATAAATGATGTTATTCAAATTCTTGTTATGTGACCTTTCCAGTAATTATTTTCTTTATAATATAAGCTTGGACAGATGTATTTTGGATAAGTCTAAAGATTGTAAAGGGTTATGTTGGACATCATATTGTATTGTTTAAGGCTATAACTTTTTTCGAAATTATTTCTGTAATGTTATAATAGTGTAGTTTTAGAAAAAGGACAACCTGCAGGACGAACGACAACCTGTCGCGTCGGACAAGGATGTGGGAATCGAACCCACAACCAATTTGCGATAGGCCTTTATCGCCTACCACTGGCCTACATGAAGTCCCTGGTTTGTAGAAATTAGTTTTATTTTATTAAGTAGTATGATAGTTGTGGTATAAGTCTATTTTTGGAATCATATACGATTAACCTCATCATAGATGAAATTATGTATATTTGATAACTGTTGCTAACCTTTTTTTTGAAATAGATGGAATTACCCATCATTCTATCACATGATCTGCTAACACTTCATGAATAACAAATTCAACTTCATTTCTTTAAGAGATGAAGTGGAAATTTTTCAAGGCAGGAACAACAGTGAGATGGTACTAAAATCATGTAAGTATTTCTTCTAATTAATCAACTTTTGGGAAATGATATTAAAAACAAAAAAAATGTTTTCCTAGTTCCCTCATATCTGATGAATCATATGGTACCTTATATCATCACAAATTTATGGCTTTGTGATTGTTGTCTTTTTCAGAGCCATGTTCTCTAACACTCTCCATCAAGACTTGATGGTGAGATTTTTCTTCCATATCCATATTTTCACCTATGTTCTCTTATATGGAAACCCAGTGATGAGTTATTTTGGGTAATCATTATGTTTCATACTTCAGTTTTTTAAATCAAGTTTTAGTATTCTTTTTTACGATGTGGGTTTCTATGAATGGTAAATGATTTATAACCCCGACGAATTTAGAGGGTGAAATTCATTTTAAGGGGGGTAGAATGTAACATCCCGAGATTTTATGAAAAATATTTTTTCAATTTCATTGATGTCTTGTGTTGTACGCTACACCAAGATTACCTTGCACTATACGCAACACCGTATTAGCTTGTAGTATACGCAACACTATTCTTGGATCATGTTACACACAATTTTGATAGTAGTTATTCTATGCAACATTGAGTGTGTATATACATATATATATATTCAATGTATAAATAAAATATGGTTAGATTCTGTTATACTAAACAATGAAGGAGTCTTTCATCACACACAACCCTGACTTGGCTTTCATTACACGTAATCGCGACCTTCCTCGATAGCGTGTGTAGTACGCAATACCGAGTTTCACTAAACAACGATATATGGTTATAATATTATTATGAACTAGCCGTTATGAATAGTATTAACTACATTTTGAATTTTATAACATTATTAGTAATCTTACATATTTTCTAGAACATGGTATGAGAACACAATCAATTTTTCAAGTAAAATAAGTATTTTAAAAAAAATGTAGTTTTGCCGACTTTTGATGGCACACCCAATTTAAATATTGTTTTTGACATGTCTATAAGTTAAATTTGGAAAAATAAAATTCTTATTTGGAATCAGGATATAAATATTTAATTTGGATGAAATTTTCATATTATTCTGATAACTTTCATATTTTGATGAATAGTAAAAACACTCTATATTTTAACTAAAAACAACTTTTTTCATCGCAATAATTTATATGGCTAGATTATCTTTATAATTGGTTTTAAAGTGTAATTAGAATTTATTTTTACCATTTAATCCAATGTTGGTCATTGGAATTAATTTCACTTTGAAATTGGACATAAACAAGTGTTGGTCTTTTGATAGTTATTGTTTCTTAAAAACACGCTATATGTTTTGATAACGGGAATTAATTTTAAAATTAATTAATGCCACTTATTTGTTTTGAACTTGGAAAAATAGATATCATTTTTGAATTCAGAATATCAAATATAGCTTAGGCATAATTGTTCGTATTTTTCTGAAAAACATCAATTTTTGATGAATAGTGAAAACACTGAGTTTTTCGTTAAAACTGACTTTTTATTTAAATAATAATTTATTTGATTTAAAATTTTTAGGTCAAAATAGATACATAATACTTATATAAGTTCAATGAAATTCATTGGAATCATTTTATAATAATTGTAGATTTATAAAAATTGTATTGAACTTTTCACCGTCTTTTACCCACCTCCTAGGAGCTTTTGCAACTGTTCATAAGACTTAATTTTACCATTTCTGTGAGTTGAATTACGAAAATCCGAGAGACAAAGTTAATATCAAGGAGTAAAATGTGGTTCAATTAGATAAAAATAATTTTTGGTGAATAGTAACTTTTTACTTTTATTTACCATGGTTAAAGGTAAATAGAGTAATTCATGGTTAAAAGAATATTATAATAATTCAAAATTACCTTAACATTTGTCCAAAACTTATTAAATGAGTAATGGACAGCCATGGGCATCCTTGGGTCGATTGTGGGACCCCATGAAGCCACTTATGAAGGACAATGACACATTAGATTAATTTATTTAATGTAAAGACAAAATTGACATTAACATAAATCCTTTAGTAATTAATTTTTATACGGGGATATATAAATTATCTTTTCTATTATAAATATTCATTGGAAAGATAAAAATATTTCCTACATTTTGGTATTTTTTTATAATTTTTAGACATCAAATAAATTAAATTATTAATGACACAATAATGATGCAGTATTTACTTCATTAATAAATGATTTAAATAAATTAGATTATAATGATTAAAATATCATCCAAAACCTATCAAATTCCTATTGGATGATTTTATTAGAATATGAGTCATATTATCTTCAACATTAATGTGTTTTGGACCTCTTTAAACTGAAGATAAGTTTATTATAAAATAATTTTTTTCACACTTTCTTAAAGAGCCCCTCCTCTCCCTTATAAAAGGAGACCACTTCTATGAAATTACTCACACCTCCAAAGACTTTTGGATCATCCAAACTCTGCCCAAATAATCTCCCTACATCCCTCTCCTCCCCCGATAAGCCTTAAATTATGATGAAGGCACTTCCAGAAGTCCTTTTGGTTCAAACCAAAGGAAGTTACCCAAATTAAAGGTAATAGTTTCTCTTAAGTTGTTTTCTTTTATTCTAATTCTCCAACCCATAAACTCTTTTTAATCCTTTATTTTGTAACAACACAAGTATCCTCAAAATACTAGTATGTTTCTATGATAAGGATTAGAACTACACTTACACACACCTCCATCTAATGGATGAAGAACATAATGTTTCGGTGATGGAAAACTAACACCTCACGAAACGATGATTGTTCGATTTTCTCCTACCGCCTCTCATGGTGTCCATTATGATGGCAATGTATTTATATATGATATATATTATGTTTATGATTTCCTTATGCTTATTTACTTTCCAATTATATCAATCCTTTATGGTTTCCATAGTGGGTAAATATGATGATCTCATTTGAGGAAGTGCGGACTACCGCCCCCTCAAAGTGATGTGATTCATTAATTCCTTATGTGGAATGTATAAAGGATGGAGTTAATTATATTATATATGATAATATAATGTAATTATAATATACCTATTCCATTAAAATAATAAATATAAATGAAAGTAGAGTTCATGCGTATGTACGGTTTACCGTCTCCATGAACGGTGCATTTCATTTCTTACCACCATATGTTATATACTATTATAAATACATGTATATGCAGGATATATAATAAATATATATGATATATAAATCATGATTTACATTCTGGAAGTAATTAAATCATGATATAAGTAATAATAACATCAAGAACAACAAGTCCAAACACGTACGATAAATAAGATGATTTTACCCAAAACATTGCTTTAACATGGGATTTACAAAAGAAAGGGTAATATAAAGTTATAAGTGAACCATATATGATATCATAACAATGAATATGATTCAGTAATAATTCAATGACATTATTTAAATCATTATATAAGAGGTTTGGATATGTACGAAGCATATCGGACCTAAGGTAAGGGATAACCTTTCCAATCTCTTTCTTATCCGAGATTGTTTATTTGTAAGTATTTGCTGGGGTTATTGTTATCATCCAAGTCCATGTTTTCCAAAAGTTTTTTTATGAATGTTTAATGTCCTTCTTACCCATTTTGTCTTTTACTACATGGTATGTAAGGAATCTTTCTTTTTTTTACGTTACGAGGTACTTTTTGACTTTTCCGACAAAAGTACAAGGAGAATATTTTTTTAACTTATAAGGCATGAAAGGAATTTTTTACAGTTTTATAAAGACTTATTTTCATGAAGCTTCATCCAAAATATTTCATGACTATTTTCAACAAAATCTCTTTCTTTTAAAATTGCATGACGTTTTGTGAAAAGAAATTGATTTCGAAGAAGAAAGGATATTTTCCTCAAGAATTCATTTCAAGTGTTTTTTCAAAACCATTTTCCATCTAATATGACATTATCTCATATGTATATGTTTCAAGTATAATTTCTCTATGATTTACATGGTTTCAATTTTCTTATGATGAAATATACATTTGTTTTATATGGATTATGTGATGATGGGATGATGTTTATGAAACCCATTTTATTCTTTGGGTTATGATAAATGTTTTATGTTTATTTTGTGGCACAAGTAAGAATGATTTCATTATGAGATGGGTGGGACCTATTTCTCCCTAAAATAAATTGGGTAAAGATTTATATCTCATGAGATAGACATGGCTGGAATGGTAAGTTAATCCGGTTCAGTAATACAGGACTGGAACGAGGATTGAACTCAATTTAGAAAGGGACTTTGTCTACTAAGATGGTCTTGGCACCAATGCCTTGGCTACTATGGAAATCATATCATGTGCTTAATGTTTTTCCACAATTACATGTTTTATTCCCATGCTATTTTATCATGATTAATGTTTATTTATGATCTATGCCTTATTTACTTCCATGTTTTATGTCATTGCTCAATATTTTTATGTTTAAACATTATGTTCATGTTTTTAAGTTCAAATGTATATGATTTGTTTTATTTTATCCATATTTACCCTTACTGAGAATTTGAGCTCACCCTTTATATGTTTTCTTTTCCCAGGATTTATAGAATGGTTTTAGGTAAGAAAACAAAAGGGGAAGATATTTATGGGAGATACTGAAGATCTTTCACCATTATTAGAAGATTATATTCTGAGTTTCCAAAGACACTATACTATTACGGTCCTTGTGTGTCTGTTTTTGTTATTTATTAAGTATTCCGCAAAATTAATGTAATGTCCATGTACGTCAACCTTTCAGGTATCTACATAATTAATATGAACAATGAATTTTCTAGATACCCTTGAACTCTTAGGAATATAATAAAATAGTAGGTTCAATGTTAACTTGTTATATTAATATTTGTTAAAAAATCAATAAATTGAATAGTGTAAAAATTGTCACTTTTTATTATTTATCAAATTAACGTTTTATTAAATTATTTAAATATAATAAAACTTTTTTAAAAAATAGAATAATTTTTATATGGTCATAATTTTTTTAAATTATTTATTTATGGTCTAATTCACATAAAATAAGTAAATATTTTACCCTTTTAGTATTGAAATATTTGGTACCCCATTTCAAATGAAATAGAATAACTAATTGTAAATTTAAAAGAGAAGGTTTGAATAGACATATAAACATATCTAAAATGTATTGGTTGATGAGATTACAACCATATATTATCTCAAATCTTAAATTTATACATTTTAGAAGTTTTTTATTAGGGTTTTATTTTATTATAAATTAATATTTTTGAGGTTTCCAAAAGTACCCCTCACCTCAATTATTAATGGGCACCTCCTACCTCATTTATCCACAACTCATTAAGCCTTAAAGTTAGTACATACCCTTCTTATTTCTATTATAAACTTCCCTAGTTACATTATAAAGTTTCTGGTCATCTCAAAAGACCAACTCTAGTTCCATTTCGAGGAGATCTAAAGAGAAAACGTCAAAGAAGAGGTAAACTTATCTACCGATTCTTTCATATTTCTTTATTCTTCTACTTTCAATTTATGCGTTGTTTCATTATATAATAATAACTCCTCTAGAACATATATACTAATATGTAATTATAATTATAAAACAAATATATTCCACTTTATATCTATCCTAATAAAAAAACCAACACTCGTGTGTACGTACGGCTTACCGTCTCCACGACGTGATGAGATTTGTTCTCCACATTAACAATTCAAGAATGATCATAAAGTATATATAATAAATAAGCATTAAATATATGAAATAATAATTTTATTGGATTTATGTATAAATATATATATATATATGTAACTTACTTCCATTCAATTCAGTAAGGAAACAAAAATAGTGTTTATGCGTACGTACGACCTACCGTCTTCATGACGTGATGAGATTCATTCTCCACGTTAACCATTCAAAAATGTTTATAAAGTATATTTAATAAATAAAAATTAATTATTTTACATTATAATGCTACTATATTTATTTATATATATTTCATTTAATTCCATTTAATTTAAAAATAAACGGGAACAATGTTCATGCATACGTACGACCTACCGTCTCCATGAATTGTGTATTCCATTTCATTTGTCTACCTATTATATATATATTAATATAATGAATATATATGATATATAAATCATGGTTTACATTCTGGAAGTAATTAAATCTTTATATAAGTAATAATATCAAGTATAACATGTCAAAACACGTACGATAAATAACACGATTATTACCCATAATATTGCTTTAACATATAATTAACAAATGAACAGGTAATATAAAGTCACAAGTTAATAATATATGATATCATAAAAATTATTATTATTATGTTACATATTAATAATATGTTTAAACCCACTATACAAGAGTTTCAGATACATATGAAGCATATCAAACCTAAGATAAGGGATAATTTTGCAATCTCATTAATATCAGAGATTGTTTATTTGTAAGTATTTACTTTGGGTGTATTTATCATCCACATCCATGTTTCCAAAGTAAGTAATATTATTTATATTTTTCTATAATTGTTTAAAGTTAATTTTACCATTTAGTGAATTTTTACTAAATGGTATGAAAGGAATATTTTTTCGTTATTAGATATGAGGTACTTTTTGTCTTTTTTCAGCAAAAGTACAAGGTGAATGTTTTTTTAAATTATATAGCATGAAAATATTATTACATATTCATAATTCCATACTTACATGAATATTAATTTCCATGTTTTCAAGTTTATATTCAACTAAATTCATTTATTTTAAAATTGTGCAACATTTTGAGAAATGAAAATGTTTTTGAAGAAGAAAGGATATTTTCCTCAAGAATTATGGTCAAGTGTTTTATCAAAATTAATTTCCATATAAGTTAACACTATTTAAATAGGGTTATGTTTTTATCCCTATTATTACTATGATTTTATTTTATTAATGATATATTGATATTTTTTATGGACTGTGTCATAATGGAATGATGTTTAAGAAACCCATTTTATTTATTGGGTTATACTATGATAAATGATTTATATTTTTTTGGAACATGTAAGAATGATTTAATTATGAGATGGGTGAGACCTATATCTTTCTATAATACAATGGGAAAAAGTTTATATCTCATTATATAGACATGAATATAATGAAAAGTAAATCTAGTTGAGTAATATAGGGATGGAATGACAAGGAAATCTGGTTTTGTAATACATGGATGGAACGACAAGTAAACCTGATTCAGTAAAGGACTTTGTCCCCTATGATGTTCATGGAAGAAATTCCTTGGCTATTATGTAAATCATTTATGTGCTTATTTATTTTCCACAATACCATGTTTTATGCCAATTCTATTTTATCTTGGTCAATGTTCTTTTATGATATATTCCTTATGTACTATAAGGATTTATTTCAGGACTCACGATTTTGATATTCAAAATTTATGTTCATGTTTTCACATTCTTATGTTTATGTTTTGTTATATGTTCTTCATGTTTATCCTTACAGAGCAATTAAGATCACCCTTTTTATGTTTTATTTTCCATAGGATATAAATAAATGTTTTAGGTATGAAAAAAGGGGAAGATCTTTATGGGAGATGTTGAAGATATTTCACCAAGTTAGAAGATTATGTACCAAGTTTCCAAAGATAGTAAACAAATACAGTCTTTGGGAATCTGTTTGTATAATGTATTAAGTATTCCACAAAAGAAATATAATGTATATATATGTCAATCTTGGGTCTTTAGAAGGAAAACATGGAAATGAAATAAAAATTTTACCATCATGTTCTGAATGAGAGTGATTGAGAACATGATGAAGAAAAAGATAACAATCACAATGATCTAAATATGCAATGATCTAAGGGATCATTTGATTCATTGGAAAAATTAATGGTATATATTTTTTGGTTTCAAGATCCTTTCCCTATGAATAACTATTAGGCATGATTTTCATTGATTTCTTTCCATGTCATAACCATGATCTAATCCTTTGGTTGTGCTACGATCTATTTTCACTTCATCCCTCACACAAGGAAATGATTTTTTTTACACGTGAAGAACTTTTTATAAATCATAAGACCCACAAGTATTTCATTAATCCTCTAAATGTTTACTAAAAAAAGAGTTAGCACAAATAGTATAATAAATTATACATTAATTAAAAAAAATCAATGTTCATCATACTCTGTTCCTTCCTTAATAATTTTCCAAAATAATTCTTTCCAAATTAATAGTCTAAAAGGGTCTCTAAATTTCAAAAATCAATCATAACATCAAATTCCCCAAAAAATGTAATATAGCTCTTATTGAGACATAAAAATATTTGATCATATGAAAAATATTAATGAAAACATTAATGTCTTCAAATCATTAAAGAATAAGTAGTACAATAAAATCTTTATATATCACATTATACTTATAAACATAATATAATAACATAATTATTTAACAAGAAAACATTAATTATTTCACTTTGACCATAGAAACAACATAATCTTGACCTTGATCTATTTTCTTCTTCTGATAAATATTTCCTTGCTACTTTGGGAAATAATTTTCATAATGTCCCATCTCTTTACAATTATAGAATTGAAAATTAACAACTTCTTTTTTTTCCTACAATCACAAGCTTGGTGGTATTTTTCTCCACACTTGTAACAAACTCACATTACTTTTAGGCAAGTACATGGGTGTTTCTTCCAATAATTATCACTTATATTAAAATCATTCTTTCCCTTTTTCTATTTATCTATATCTTGATCCACCATTCTCTTTTTATATTGATTATATTTAATGGCATAAGACTTAGATAAATTTTTTTTCTTGATTGCACATGAGACTATATCATTATAAAATGAGAAATATTGTGAGACTAGTGCCTATTATAAGAATGGTTTTAACCGATCAAGGAATTAATAGATCTTACTTCATGGGTTATGTATATAGTCTGAAAAAACCCTCGCTATCCATGTGAAGTTATCTTCATAATTTTCTCTACATTCTCATCATCATTCTGCCTCAGGCTCATAAATTTCCTCTCTATATTTACTCTTAGATCACTAGGAATGCGTTTTTCTAGGAATATTTCTTTAAATTACCTCCATTCCAAACTTTATACTTCTTCATATTATTTGATGTTTTGAATTAATGACCAAAATATATCTACATATCATCATAGATGATAAACTACCATAAAAACTTTTTCCCTTTCGTTACTAAAAAAAAGAAATATTTTTTCTAAGGAACATATCCACTACTCAGTTACCAAATGAAATTTTGACCCAATGAATGTTGGGGGTTTTGCATCATAAAGAAGTCTAATATTGATCCTCCATGTTTGTGGGTTAGTGTAATGCCAAGACCCTATATTCCTAGAGTTGGTGCATTATTCTAATACATTGGAATGATTACAAGGAATCAAGTCCCGAAAGAATGACTAGTTTAGCAGTCTTGAAAAATAGATTGCATACATGAACATTAAATTACACTTTATAACATACACAACAAAAATATATAGCTCTTCGAGAACGACATTATTCCATTTATCTAAACCCTTCATATCAATCATAATACACTTCTTGGAATCATGGGGAAATAAAACATAATAAAGGGGTGAGCTCAGATGCCTAGTAAGGGTAAATAATTTAGTGAAAGCTAAAAACATTTAAGGCAAGATGTGTGATAAAAAAACATAATTTTTAAAAATAAACAAGAAAATAATATTAAAAATAAATAAATCAAACATTTATATATAAACATGCACATGGATACTCTACAAGTCGAATAATCACATGTAATAACTAATTTCACAATGAGGGAATGCCTAACATCGGACATCCTTACCACATAGTCAAGGCCTTGTGCCAAGAATACAAATAAATTTTTTGTCAAGGCCTTGTGCCCAGACACTAGTTTGTCTCATGAGACCTATCGATGCATCAAGGAGCTATAGAGGGCTCCACCCATCACTTACTAAGTCCACTGCATTCCTCATATGAAAAAGTTAAAACATAACATAAACATTCGTATTAAAACTAGCATATGAAATGTCATTATATTAACCATAAATCATGAATGGTATAAAAATAGAGCATCCACATTCAAACATATCATAACTCATTCAATACAACATGGAAAATTGTATTATAAAAAATCAACCTCAATCAAAAATAATATATAGTAAAGGATGCTGATGTAGTTGAAAATGATGAGTAAAACTTTTTGAGAGAAATATCCTTTTTGTAAAATAATTTAAAAGTCACACATTTATAAAATATGTAATTTAAAAGAGATTTTTGAATCAAAGTGTCCCATACCACTTTGAAACATTTAAAAAGAATTATAATTTCAAAACATTCATGTCCATATAAATAAATCCTTAAAATCATTTTGAAAACAAGGACATTAATTAAAACGATTTAGAATGATAAATCTTTAAAACATTTAGAATTATGATCTTGATAAAGAGTACCTTTCAAAAATCATTAAAATATTCATTTTGAAATCATTTTTATGAAAAATGGACATGGATGACAAAAATTCCCCAGTAAATACTTACACATAAAAAATCTCGGATAATAATGAGATTGAGGAATTAACCCTTACCTTGCGCTTTGCTTTAGTCGAGGGTACGTTTAACCTTCTGTATCAAGATCATAGTATGTTATTAAATTATACCAGAACCATATTAATATTTATGATATCATAAATTATTAATTTATGACTTTATACTACCCATTTAATAATAATTTCCATGTTAAATTAACATTTTGGGTAATAATCATTTTCTTTATCGTACGTGTTTTAACTTGTTACTCTTAATTGTATCACTTAGATCAAGATTTAAATACTTCCAGAATATAAAGCATGATTTATATATCATATATATTTAGAATATAAATATGTATAATATAAATATATATTAAATTAAAAACACCCTTTTTGGAGAAGGTAGTCCGTACGTACGCATAAACGTTGTTTCTGTTTTCATATCGTATTGAACATAACTAAGTGAATAAGATATATGTAAGTACATATATATATATAAATATATATCTACAGTATCATTATTATGTCATTTATTACATACATATTAGTAATATATATTTTTATAATCATCGATGAATCGTGAATGTGGAAATGAATCTCATCATGTTGTGGAGACAGTAATCCGTACGTAAGCACGATCGACAATATCATTTCCTCAAATGTGTGGAATTGGATGGTATATTAATTTTATAGAGACATTATCATGTTATTTTCATTATTTATATACATATTACTCATCATTATATCCATACAAATAACATAGTGTTGAATAACAAATTACACCATGGCGTGGAGACGGTAAGCCGTACGTACGCATGCATGGAGAAATTATCATTTATAAGATGGATAAAATAATGAATATAGTTGTGAAATATTTATAATAACATCAAAGTATATAAAATATACTGGTGTTATTATTTTATAACGGAAACAACAAAGAAGGAGTACGAGGAAGAATAAGATAACTTGAAAGAGGGTGGTGAAATCATTACCTCTTTTTCGGGTTCTTCCTTTTGATTTGATCAAAAGGGATTCTTAGGTTGGATTTCAGACCAAAGTAAGGAATCTAGGATTAATTTAGGATAGTTTGGAGGATATTATTGTAGAGGTTGGCCGAGCCAAATGGATTTGGAGGTGTTAATTTTAGAGAAGGGGAAGTTCCCTTTTATAAGAGGGGTGAGGGGTACCTTAGGAAAAACATAAATATTATTTTATAATAAATTAATTTTCGGTTTGTTATGGCTAAAAAATAAATTATTTAAAATATAAGGTGGGGATGAGTCGAAAACAACTCAACCAATAGGTTTTATATAGGTTTAGGTTACCATATTAACCTTAAATTTTATATTTAACTCTTAGTTAAATAGTTTGACATTTACCATTTCTCTTTGTATTTTTATATTATATGGTTAATAAACATACTATAAAATGCCAATAGAACACCAATTGGTTAATTAATGTCATATATATTATTATATAAGTCTTTTTTCTGAACCTTATATTTTTAGGACTATTATATCAATTAATAATATAATATTTTTTTTAAACACTATTTTATGTCAATTTTGACACTCTTTGGTATTTTTTTTGATAATAGAATAACAACATGATTACTTCAAAAAAATACATTGAATCGATACTATCATGTCATATTCACCTAGAAAATTCGTGGATGTCATAAAAACATTGAAATTATATTTATTTTAATATTTATAATACAATTTATTTGATTCATTCATTAATAAGTTAATTACTACATCATCATTGTGTCATTAATAAATTTAGTTATTTAATCTCTAAAAATTATAAATAAAATACCATTATGTAGGAAATAGTTTTATATTTCTAATGAATATTTATATTCGAATTTATATTATCTATAACCCTATATTAAAAATGGTTTAGTTATTAAACATTGATTTTAACTCTTTTAACTCTTCTTTAAATAAACTAATAATAAATGTCTTAATCTAATACATGTGGAAATAAAGGGTAATATTTTATTCCTAAGGTTTTTTTTGGTTTAATTAAACTTATACAATAGAATTAGGTCATGTGTTAGTGTAATAATAATATCATTTTTACCCTTAATTACCCTATTTACTTTTAACCGTGGTAAATAAAAGTAAAAAGTTACTATTCACCATTTTTTTTCTTATTGAACCAAAATTTTCTCCTTCGTATTAATCATGTCTCTCAGATTTTTTCAATTCAATTCATAGAAGCATTAAAATTAAATTTTATGTAATTTTTCAAATGCTCCTTGGAGGTGGGTAAAAGACGGTAAAAAGTTCGATAAAATTTTTATATATCTAAATTTATTATAAACTGAATCCAATGAATTAAATTGAATTTATATAGGTATTATGTATCTATTTTTACCTAAAATAAATTCAAATAAAATAAATAATTATTTAAATAAAAAGTCTGTTTTAAACAATAACTCAGTGTTTTTCACTATTCATCAAAAATTGAATGTTTTCAGAAAAATACCAAAAATTCACCCTAAGATAATTTTGATATTATGAATTCAAAAATTAATTCTATTTTACCAATTTTAAAACATATAAGTTTCATTAATTAATCAAAAATTAATTCCTATTGTCAAAACCAAGATGTGTATTTTTAAGAAATAGTAACTATCAAAAGATTGACACTTGTTTATGTCAAATTTCAAAGTGAAATTACTTACAATGACCATCATTGGATTAAATGGTAAAAATATAATCTAATTATAATTCCAAACCATTAAAATGTATAATTCTACACTATAAATTTTTTCTATTAAAAAAGTTGAATTCAACTAAAATATTGTATTTTTCACTATTCACCCAAATAAGAAAGTTATCAGAAAAACACCAAAAATTTATTGAAAATAAATTATTATTTATTGATTATAAAGAAGAAGTTTATTTTTGTCAAATAGAATATATAAAAGTTTCAAATATTGGATTTAAAAAGGGTTCTCCATTAAAAGGCGGTAAAATTTCATTTTTTAAAAAATACTTCTTTTATCAGAAACAAATGTATTTGTTCTTACATTATGTCTGAGAAAATCATAATATGGATTCTAAAATTATAAGGATTATATAAAGTTCAAAATTTAGTTAATACTATTCATATCTGATTTTGAACAACTAGTTTGGTAAGTCGTGGTGAGCTTGAACTTAGTGTTGCGTGTAGTGCAAGTTATTGAATTACTTTGAAGAAATAATGTACTATGAAATATTGGGGTGTTACATTCTCCCCTCATTCAATAAATTACGTCCCCGCAATTTGAAATTTTTAATTGAAAATAAAAGGTTGAAAATAGAAAATACCATTGTGGGAAAACCCAAATCGGAAATTGGGTTAATAAATTTTTGTCTTAAGAAGTGGAATATATATATATATATATATATATATACTTTACATGTAAAGTTTCATCCTTCAACTAATTCCTACCATAAACTCATCTTTCACTCTAAATGATTTCAAAAAAAATTCTATTTATCCAAATCATATAAGGTTCCAAAAATAATAAATTTATAATTCATTTATCAGCCTATTTAGAAATAAATAAATTATACAAACTGGTACATAATATAGCCCAGTCGTAGGTGATGCACCTTTGTCACTCTTCTGTTGTGGGTTCAAGTCTCGCGACCTTGCTGGATGCGACTAGTTGTCGCCCGACCTCTGGGTTGTCATTTTTATAACAATCCAAAAATAACATTAATAATAGTATCCAATTTCAAACTTAATCCATTCCAACCTTTAGACTTATCCAAAATACTTATATCCAAACTCTCAGTCCAAAATTTATAAGGCAGTTAAACACAATGAGGATCCTTTTTTCCAGGTAATAACATGTGAACGCCTTCATAATGTATTCTTTTACAACACCACAACATCTAGAATTACCAAAATCAATCATCTCTTATTCCAAAATCACTACCTCATTTTTAGGACCATATTAATGATTATCTTTCCTTCAACCATGTATTTTCTGAAAAGTTTAGCATAATATTAATTCAATTTTCTTTTAACCCTATAATCTCAAATCCTCAATAAAATAGTATTGTAGTACAATCCTTATTTATCTCCATAATTCATATAACCAGTATACTGTTAATAAAACACTGAAATAAAATAATTATATAATAACAACATAAGAACACTAGTCATTACTCTTCATCTGAGGTAGTATCATAACATTATTATTATCCAATAACATCATTTGTAGGATACTCTTATGAATGAGAAATTGATTCGCGTAGTGTCTCAACGCCTTACAGATGAAGCATTTTAAATTTGAAAACTTTTTCTTACCCTTTTAATCACATAATTGGTGTCCTTTTTCTCCACACTTATAACAAACTCCCATTCCCTTCAAGCATTTACCATGGTGATTCTTTACACATTTATTGTATATTGGAAAATCCTCCTTTTCCCTCTTCTCTTTATCCATCTTTCCTTCTTCCATCCTTTTCTTCTCTTGTTTCCCTTCAAATCCATAGGACTCAAAGAATTATTTACTTATCTTATTAATGTATGATACTATTTCTTCATATGTTGAGAATAAACGGGAGAACATTTCCCTTATAAATGTTGGCTTAATACCGTGAAAGATATGATCATTCTTACTCTTTGGATCATACGTATTGTTGGAGTTCACATTCATTCTTCTGAGAACCATTTCTATATAATGGAATACACTAGGTCAGTTTATAAATTACAATGAATAATTCCAAACTTGTAAAATAACTAACATAAATTGAACTGTTTATGGATATAATCCATAAAAATATTTTCTTTGAGGAGGTATATACTCGTCAATCCTTTATAATTATTTGTAAAGAAAATGAGAATTATCCTAAGCATATCCCCCGGGAGTGTCGTAACCAAGAGTGAAGTAAGACCTGTTGTCATGCACCATTTCCCATTCGAGACTAGCTCAAAGAAGTGTTTTCGGGATTTACCCCTAGGTACATCTGTGCTAGAGCCGCCACTACCTACTCGTATCCAGGGGGAGATGTATTTTCTTGGAAAACTCACAAAATCTATACATTACCAAAACTCTATGAAGTTCTTCTATACTAATCCTCAAAGTCTATCTTAGGGTAATGTGCTCTAATCAGAGTTTATCTAAATCTAGTTTCCAAGGTTATTGGTAAATGTACTCTGATACCAACGGTAATGCCCCGACCCTAGAGTCCTAGAGTCAGTGCATTATTTTAATACATTGGCATGATTACAAGGAATCGGGTCTTGAAAGACCGATTAGTTTAGCAATCTTGGAAAGTAGATTGCATACATGAACATTACATTACACTTTCTAACATAAAAAAATAGTTCTTTGAGAATTCCATTATTTCCTTTAGCTTAAACCTATATATCAATCATAATACACTTCTTGGAATCTTGGGAAAATAAAACATAAGAAAGAGGTGAGATCAGATGCCCAATAAGGGTAAATAATTTAGTAGAAGCTACAAACTTTTAAGGAAAGATGTGTGATAAATACAACAGACCTTTTAAACATAAACATGAACATAATATGAAAAAATTAAACATTACCATATAAACATGCACATGGATATTCTACTAGTCGACTAATCACATGTAATAACTAATTTCATAATGAGGGAATGCTTAACACCGAACATCATTACCACATGGTCAAGGCCTTATGCCAAGACTAAAAATAATTTTTTTTTCAAGGACTTGTTCCAAGACACTAGTTTTTCTCATGAGACCTACCAATTCATCTAGGAGCTATAGCGGTCTCCACCCGTCACTTACTAAGTCCACTGCATTCCTCATATGAAAAAGTTGAAACATAACATAAAAATTTATATTAAAACTAGCATATAAAATGTCATTACATTAACCATAAACCATGAATGATATAAAAATAGAACATCCACAGTCAAACATATCATAACTAATTCAATACAACATAGAATATTGTATTATTATAAATCAACCTCAATCAAAAATAATATCCAATAAAGGATGCTGACATAGTTAAAAATGACGAGTAAAACTTTTTGAGAGAAATAAACTTTTTTTAAAATAATTTAAAAGTCACATATTTAAAAATTAAGTAATATAAAAAATATTTTTGATTCAAAGTGTCCCATACCACTTTGAAAAATTTGAAAATAATTATTATTTCAAAACATTCATGTCCATATAAATAAATCCTTAAAATCATTTTGAAAACATGGACATTAATTAAAAATATTTAGAAAGATAAATCTTTAAAACATTTAAAATTCTGATCTTGATAAAGATTAACTTTCACAAATCCGTAAAATATTCATTTTTAAGTCAATTTTATGAAAAATGGACATGGATGATAAAAATGTCCCAGTAACTACTTAAACATAAACAATCTCGGATAATAACGAGATTGGGGAATTAACCCTTACCTTGTACTTTTTCTAGTCGAGGGTACGTTTAACATAATGTATGAAGATATTAGTATGTTATTAAATTATACAATAATGATATTAATATTTATGATATCATACATGATTCATTTATGACTTTATAATACCCATTTAATAATAATTTCCATGTTAAATTAGCATTTCAGGTAATAATCATTTTCTTTATCGTATGTGAGTTAACTTGTTACTCTTGATTGTATCACTTAGATCAAGATTTAAATACTTCCAGAATATAAATCATGATTTATATATCATATATATTTAGAATATAAATTTGTATAATAGTCATATATTTGAAATGAAAAACACCGTTTATGGAGACGGTAGTCCTTACATACGCATAAATGCTGTTTTCGTTTTCATATCGTACTGAACGGAACTAAGTGAATAAGATATATGTAAGTACATAAATATATATATATATATATATATATCTACAGTAGAATTATTATGTAATTAATTACATACTTATTTGTAATATATATTTTTATAATCATCGATGAATGGTGAACATGGAAATGGATCTCATCGCATCGTGGAGACGGTAATCCATACGTATGCACGAGCGACAATATAATTTCCTTAAAGGTGTATAATTAGATGGTATATTAATTTTTCAGAGAAATTATCATATTATTTTCATTATTTATATACATATTAGTCATCATTATATCCATCCAAAAAACATAGTGTTGAATAACAAATTACACCACGACGTGGAGACGGTATGCCGTACGTATGCACACATGGTGAAATTATCATTCATAATATGGATAGAATAATGAATATAGTTGTGAAATATTAATAATAAAATCACATTATATAGAAGATAATGGAGTTATTATTTTATAATGGAAAAAAAGAGTAAGTGGAAGAATAAGAGAACTTGAAAGAGGGTGGTGAAATCATTACCTCTTCTTCGGGTTCTTCCTTTTGATTTGATCAAAAGGTATTATTTGGTTGGCTTTTTGAGCAAAGGAAGGAATCTAGGATGAAGGTATAATAGTTGGGAGGATATCTGGGAAAAATTTGGCCAAGCCAAATGTCTTTGGAGGTGTGAATTTGAGATAAGAGGAAGTTCCCTTTTATAAGAGGTGTGAGGGGCACCTAAGGAAAAACATAAAATATTATTTTATAATAAATTTATTTTCGGTTTATAATGGATCCATAATGAATTATTTAATATATAAGGTAGGTATGGGTCTAAAAAAACTCAACCAATAGGTTTTATATAGGATTAGGTTACCATATTAACCTTAACTTTTAGATTTAACTCGTAGTTAAATAGTTTTACATTTACCATGTCTCTTTATATTTTTATATTATATGGTTAATAAACTTACTATAAAATGACAATAATACTCCAATTAGTTCATTAATTTCATATATATTATTATATAAGTCAATTTTCTGAACCTTAGATTTTTAGTACTATTATATCAATTATTAATATAATATATGTTTTAAAAACTATTTATGTCATGTTTGAAACTCGTTGGTATTTTTTTTTTGATAAAATAATAACAGCATGATTACTTCATAAAAAACATTAAATCAATACTAACATGTCCTATTCACCTAAAAAATTCGTGTATGTCATAAAAACATTGAAATTATATTTATTTTTATATTTATAATACCATTTATTTGATTCTTTCATTAACAAGGTAATTACTTCATCATCATTGTGTCATTAATAAATTTAATTATTTAATCTCCAAAAATTATAAATAAAATACCATTATGTAGGAAATATTATTATATTTCTAATGAATGTTTATATTTGAATTTATCATATTTATAACCATATATTAAAAATGGATTAGTTATTAAACTTTGATTTTAACTCTTTTAACTCTTTTTTAAATAAACTAATAATAAATGTCTTTATCTAATACAAGTGGACCTAAAGGGTCATATTTTATTCCTAATGTTGTTTTTTGTCTAATTAAACCTATCCAATAGATTTAAGACATGTGTTTTGGTAATAATAATATCATTTTTACCCTTAATTACCATATTTACTTTTAACCCTGGTAAATAAAAGTAAAAAGTTAATATTCACCAAAAATTATTTTTATCTTATTGAACCACATTTTACTAATTTATATTAACCCTATCTCTCATATTTTCTAAATCAAACACATAGAAGTGGTAAAATTATGTTTTATCTAAATTTGCAAATGCTTCTAGGAGGTGGGTAAAAGATGGTAAAAAGTTCGATAAAATTTATATATATATAAAATTATTAGAAATGAACTCCAATGAATTACATTGAATTTATATAGGTATTATGTATCTATTTTTACATAAAATAAATTTAAATAAAATAAATAACTATTTAAATAAAATTTTTGTTTTAAACAATAATTCGATGTTTTTCACTAGTCATCAAAAATTGAAAGTGTTCAAAAAAATACCCAAAAATCACCCTAATCTAATTTTGATATTACGAATTGAAAAATGAATTCTATTTTACAAATTTCAAAACATATAATTTTCGTTAATTAATTTTAAATTAATTCCTGTTGTCAAAACCAAGAAGCGTATTTTTAAGAAATTATAACTATCAAAAGATTGACACTTGTTTATGTCCAATTTCAAATTGAAATTACTTACAATGAACATCATTGGATTAAATTGTTAAAATATAATCTAATTATAGTTCCAAACAATTAAAATGTATAATTCAACACTATAAATTATTTTGATTAAAAAAGTTGTTTTTAGTTAAAATATAGTATTTTCACTATTCACCCAAATATGAAAGTTATTAGAAAAACACCAATTTTTTTGAAACTAAATTATTATGCCTCGATTCTAAAGAAGAAGTTTATTTTGTAAACCTGAATATATAAAAGTTTCAAATATTGTATTTAAAAAGGGTTCTCCATTAAAAAGCGGTAAAATTGAATTTTTAAAAAAATACTTCTTTTATCTGAGAAAAATGTAATTGTTCTTACACTATGTCTAAGAATCTCATAATATGGATTTTAAAATTATGAGGATTATATAAAGTTTAAAATTCAGTTAATACTATTCATAACCTCCTTTGAACGGCTAGTTTGGTAAGTCGTGGTGCACTTGAACTCAGTGTTGCGTGAAGTGAAAGTTATTGAATTACTTTGAAGAAATAACATACTATGAAATCTTGGGGTGTTATAGTTAGGTTGCTCCATATGGGTAAGGTTACTATTCATAACTAATGTCAGTTGTCCCAGTATGGTTATAAGCTGTTCAATAACAATTTTATCACCAACTCCACTATCATTATCATTAATATGAGGGAAATCTATAAATGGATATTTCACATTGATATAGTTTATGTTCCTTCTACTAGGCACCATTTCTAAACAAAAACATACACTAGATTAGATCACAACATAATATATAATCAAAAAACTAGGGAATAACATAACATAAACTGAGAATTTAGGTATAAATAATCTCTAAATCATAAACATGGTTTCATTGGGGACATATTTAATTTTAAATATTTCATAAAGTATTTAAAAAATATAATGTTAATTATCCTATGAATATCCCCCATGAGGGTCAAACTAGGTACACAGTAAGGCCCATTGTCATGTACCAGGTTACCCTGAGTCAAGCTCAGAAGACCTTGTCTGAGTTTTTACCCCTTTGTACATCTATTCCATAACCACATCAACTTGTAGTATCTATAAATGAATTTATTTTCTAGTAACAACTACATAATATATACATTAAAAAAATTCTATTATGCTCTTATATACTTATCCTCAATGTATATCTTAGGGTAATGTTCCTTAGTATTTGTTTTCTAAATATAGTTTCAAATGTTGTTTACAAAATAAATTTGATACTAACTATAATTCCCTGACCCCAGAAACCAGATTTAGTGCTCTATTTTAATACATTAGAATGATTATAAGGAATTAAATCCCGAAGGACTGATTAGTTTAGTAGTCTTGGAAAATATATTACATATGTGAACCTTTCATTACAATTAAAAACATTAAATAAAACATGGATAATCCTTTGATAATGACATTATTATCCTAGATTAACTATGCATATAAATTATAATACAAATTTTGGAATACTGGAAAAAATAATACATATTAAAGGGGAGAGATCACAAGATCAGTAAGGGTAAAAAATATAGAAGAGGGTATCATAAATAAGCACCAACTTTTAAAGAATAGTATAAAACCGAATCACAAACCTTTTAAACATAATATAAAGCATAATATGGAAAGAATAAATCAAATAGTTCAATTTAAATCTTAACAAGGATACTCTACTAGTTAAATAATCCGATGTAATATCAATAACTAATATTATAATGAGGGAATTCATAATATCAGATATTATAACTATACTGTTAAGGCCTCATTCCAAGAACATAAATAACCATATCCTCAAGGCCTTCTTCCAAGACACTAGTTTTTTTATGAGACCTACCGATGCATCGAGAGACTATAGAGGGCACCACCCATCAATTACTAAGTCCAATACATTCTTCTTATGAAAGGGTAAAAACATATCATAAATAATTATATTAAGACTAGCATTTGAAATGTTAATTCTTTAACCATAAACAATGAATAGTATAAAAATATCACATTGACAGTCAAATATATCATAAAACATCAACATAATATGGCGGATTATATCATAACAAATCAACCTCAATTAATTATAAAATCCAAAAAAATGATGTTGACGTAGATGAAAATAATCTAATAAAATTATGAAAACTATTTGAGAAAAATATCACTTTTTTTACATTGAAATCATTTAAAAGACTCAAAATTATAAAAGAAAACATTTATTTTAAAAATATCCATGTAAGATTTTAAGGGATGCCTCAAAATGTTACGGTGTCGTGATTCTGGAAATTGCTTCTCTCACCGTGTAAGTTTAAACAGTTATTCTTTCCTTAATTTTGTTGAAAATGTCATAAAGTATCTCATTTTGAAAATGATGGAAATATTCCATTCAAACATTTTATAAATATTAAAATATGGTTACAAATTAATTTAAATAATTATTGAGGAATAATAATAATATTTTGAATTACATTTTTATGAAACATGGACATGGTTGATATTGATTTCCCAATAGATACTTATGTGTAAACAATTTCAGAAAAGAAAGATGCTATGAAATTAACCCTTACCTTGAAATTTATTTTTATGTGATCATCCTTTATCATATTATATAATGATTTTATGTGTGTTACTAACTTATTATAGAACCATAATCATGTTTATAATATTATATATCATCTCATTATAATATTGTATTTCCTATTTGTTAATAATCTTCATTATTTCACTATTTCATGTGTTAATTGCCTAGTTTTCTAAAGTATGTTTTCACTTTTTTTATTCTTATATAACATAGATAATGATTTAATCATATAAATAATGTAAACCATGACTTAATTATCTTATATATTTTTTACATATGTATGTAAAATAATCTATAATGTTTGGAGGTAGAAATGAAATTCTATGTTTACGGAGACAATAAGCCATACACACGCATAAACACTACTTTCATTTCTTTGTTGTATTAAAATATAAAAGAGAATGATAAATATGTATATTATAAATAAAATTTCATATATATGTCATATATGTTATATATGTTTATTTAAATTATCCTTAATACATTTCATGTATAGAGTGAATGAATCACATCGCTTTGAGGGGCGGTAGTCCAAAATTCCACAAACGATGTTATCATATATCCACGATATGGGAAACTTGAAGGTATATTTAATATAAACATTATATAATATGAAATAGGTTATAATTTTAATTTTTAAATATTTTTTTACCAGATAAATAATTTTAATACCATCCATGAAGGTGGTAATAGAAAAAGAACAAAAACAATATTCACGGAGTCGAGTAGCCGACATAACTTGGACAATAATTTCATTTCTTTGAATAAGAGGAGGTGAAAAATGAAATGGATATGTGATATTATATTAGAAACATAAAAATACTATATATAAATTATTTAGGATTTATCATTCATTTATGGATGAAGTAGGTGAGGATAAAGTAGAAAAATAAAATAAATTAAGAGAGGTACTCTGAGAAAATCACCTCTTGAATATCACCTCCTTCAAAGACCTTTGAGGGCCTTGGATTTGGTCTTTTTGGGATACAAGAAGAACTTTGACCTGGGGAGAGTGACTAGAAGAGGTTTGGGTAGATATTTGAGGAGATACAAGGACTTTTGGGTTGAAATAGGGTGGTGGGGAGGTGATATTTGTACTTGAGTAGAGGTGGGTTCAAGTGATTAATTTTTCGCTTATTTTATATTAAAATACAACCATATAAAGGTGGAATTAGATTCCATGAATTTATATTGTAATTAATGTTTTATAGGATATTTAGGGTTTATAAACACCTCAAACAACCATTAAATTTTGTAGTTTTAGGTATGTTAATCTTTTAACATTTAACTTTAACCCTTGTCAAAATTGTACTTTTATTACAGAAAATACTTTTTTTCCACAGAAAGTTTTTATACCTAAAAAATAAATTTAAATTACAACATAATTTTTACCTTATGATTCAATATATGTAATAAATTTTATCTAATTAAATTTAAAAAATTGGGAAAATTGTATTTAAAATTAATTTCACAGACAAGACTAAAAAGATGGGGTTTAAAGGGAAATGTTCAAATTTTGACATAGATTTTGTATTCAATTTTAGTTTGAAATTGGTCCTAATGAACTAAATTTAATTAAATGATAAAATAATATTCTAATTACAAAATCAAAAAAATAAAATGATAATCTATCTATATAAATAAATTATATGAAAAAGATGTTTTGAATTAAAATAAAATATTTTTCTCTATTAATTAAAATATGTAAGTTATCAAAAAAACACAAGAAAATTTTTCAAAACTAACTTTTTTATGTCCCAATTATAAATAGGAAGTTTATTTTGTAAAATTTAATATATAAAATTTCAAAAAAAATTATTTAAAAATATTTCACCATTAAAAGGTGGTAAAACTGTTTTTCTTAATATTAATTTTATCGGAAAAATGAATTTTTTTCTTATATCATGTACATAAAATACATAAGTTGTATTTTAAAATTATATTTCATATATAAAATTCAAAATGTAGTTATTACTGTTCATAACTACTAATTTAATGTCTAGGTTATACATGATATTAAATAATAATATTTTATTAATATATTTTTGTTTCGTAAAACTGGGCTTTGTGTGTAATGCAAGCCAACTCATCGTTGTTTGTATCGTAATCACAACATAGTGTTGTGTGAAAATATAGAAATAAAAAAAATTAAATACATTTACTAATGAAAGGATTGTAACGTATTGAGCTATTAATGTTTTGGAAATTGTGGTTCACTAGGTATGATTGAAATCATTGTTATTCTACTCATACACAATTTCCCTATATTTTTTAGAAAGGTGGATAACTAAATTAATTATTTTTATAAATGTGATTGGATTAAAAAAACAACTAAAATATAAAATAGATTTATAAATTAAATAATAATGGCATGTTTTTAAATAAGTTTTTCCTGATTATCAGAATATATAAAAAATTATAAAATAAACAAATAAATAAAAAATACCACACACACACACAAATATATATATATAATAAATATTATTTTTTTTTAACTATTATTCTTTAATCATTAACCATTTTTCAAAAAAATAAAGGCAAATAAGGTTTGGGTAATTTCTAGAATTTTTAAAAATCTCTAATTAGTAATTTTTTTTAAAATATATCCAATTAATGACATTTTAGAAAATACTTCTAATTAGTTGAATTTTGAAAGACAATACTAGTCAATGATGTTTTAGAAAACAAGTATAATTTGTGATGTTTAAAATCATGGCTAACTTACTCACCCCTAACTTCAAAAAATATATTAGAAACATGGGTAATTAAATTATCTATATTTATAAATATGTATAATGTATGATACATTTTCTAAAAAGAATTTTTATTAAAACAGGCTTTACTAAAATTGCATTGTATGAATATATTTTTAGGTTGACTATTATGATGTTGTGATTGAATTTATTATGTTATACCTATTTTTAATATATATTTATCTATTATTTATTCCTTTATTTGATTATTTATGATTATGATATTAAAGATAGATCTATAAATTATATTGCATGTATAATACTCAGTTTTAGTTACCAACCTATAATTATTTTGGATAATGAATGATGTCTGGCGATGTTTTAGGTTAGGTTATATAGTGAGTTTAAGAGCGAGACATTACAATTTACAAGCAACTAGGTAAAACAAATTAGGATATACAGATAGTTATCACATCAAATACATTAATGGAAGCATTAAAAACCATATGAAATAAAAAAAATATTATATATCAGAATAAATGATTGAATATTAATTTTGATTATGTGTTTCTTCATGGGATTAAAAATGTATAATTACCCTTTTATGATTATCTGGAAAATAAGTTAAAAATCAAAACATTAATGACATCAGGATTTAGAATCCAATACAAAACATATTGTATCATTTTCACATTACCCACTTCATCTGTTATAATATCATAAAATATTATATTATTAACTATATAATATTTTAATAAATGTTTGGTTTACCAAAACAAGAAAAAATTAAATGTTTTTGATGTATTTAATGCATTAAAAATAAGAATTTGACTTGAATTTGTGAATAATATCTTGTTTTTTTGGACTAAAAATGGTGAAGAATGTAGAAGAGAAATGTTTTATAGTTTAAATCTATGAAATTGAAATCAATAGATAGATTTTTATGGAATAAATTTAAATAATATAGTAGAAGTGTCAGGATCCACCCCAAGTCATTCGTCCATTAGATGACCAAGTCATCCTGTAATAAGGCCTGAAGGGTGTTTTCAATACACATGGGCTGGAACAAGTTATTATGAATTAAGAAGACATAACATGGGAATGAATTATCCCTATAATCAAAGTAAATGTGAAAAATGTAAAAAAATGGAACAACCCATATATACATTGGATGTTCACGTCAAAACAAAAATATTAGAAAAATTAAACAAATAACAAAATATAAAAGTCCTAAAAATAACCAGAACAAAAAAATTCCCTCACATCCCATCCCCCTCTCATACAAAAAATTATTCCTAGAGGCTATCCTCAGTTATCAAATTGACACTATACCTCTATCAATAGAGTTTATTAAAAGCATAATTGTCCAAAGTAAATCATTTAAAGGAAAAATTGTCAATCATTCTTGGAAATGTAAAAAAATCTCACACTAGAAACCAATAATAGGATGATCCAGCCGAATGTAGAAAAATAAAGGCTAACCAAAGATCAATAAATTGTCATAAGAGTGTCAAAAACATGGATAAGATCATACAACTGAAAAATTATATATATATATATATATATATATGTACATGTAATAAGATCAGTATAAATTCTAAGTACCCACTCCCAATTTAAATTTTTTTAGATAGAGTATCATTATTTTGAATGATGGAGTTATAATATTTAGAATAGGTTTACATTTAGTCACATAAAATTCCACATCATTTATATTTATAAATAGCTTCATTTATTTTCATTAAATTAAATCAATCATTAAGGAATGGTTTTGAGGCTAAGGACCCTTTTTTATCAAAATAAATAATTACAAACTAACTTTTAAATCATTATTAAAAAACATTCTATTTAATAAACTACATTGTAACTATTTCTAATAAGTAAACCATCGTATCAAAATGAATGTTCGATAAATAAAAACTCACACTATCAAGTATAAGAAAATATAGAGTATCTAATCAAGGGATAATCCTAAGAATCGAGTGAGGAGACCCTATACATACTCAGATCAATATCATTTTCTATCCTATCGGTGTGATCCATAGTCAACAACCAACCCAGATGCTCTCAAATATCCTCACTAGTGGCACAACCCACATGAACGTTCCCTACTATGTGGATCTAGTTTGTCCAATTAGTACTAAATAGTGACCGTCCCCAACTCTGACTAAGATGCCTAGGATCTCATGGTAATAGAAAAATGGGAGGTAATAAAGATAAAAAAAATATAACATCTTAAACTAGAATCAATAAAAACCACCACACATGCAATGCCCACATCTCAATGCCATTCATGAAAAGACCTTCCCTAAAATTGAATAATTCTATAGAGATGTGAAATATTGAGAAAATAAATATATTATACTGGCCTGAACTTCTCCTTTAAAATTCATAATCATTTTTATAGAAAACACATTCCATTCAAATACCAATTAAAAACCCAAGGACACATCAAATAGAGTGTTAAAGTTTCAAATTGGAATTATAATTTTATTTTTAAAAACTATATCAATATAGGAACCAATTTGAAACAACATATGTGTTTTCTATATTAATCTCCAAGGATTCACATTCCCCAATAAAAAAATATGCACTTATATATATACATATGTTTTCCATTCCACAATTTCATATTTTCACATATGAATTTTCACATACACAAACATATATAAACATAGCCTTGAATATGTGTATAACCATTTAGTGGGTCATAAAACATTTTCAAGACTCAAACATTAATTAAAAAATATATTTCATGTAATCAATTTATACCTTAAGGTTTTTGAATTTAAGTAAATTATAATTAAAATAAAAGTGTAATTAAAATATCACCTTGATGATCAAGAATAGTATTAGAAAAAATAATGAAAAAATTACAATATCCATTAAAGAATGTATCAAAATAAAACATGAACAATTTATCCAAAATAAATTGTTATCATAATATAAATTAGGGGGAAACAATAAATTGAAACAAAAATCAAGAAATTGATTATTTTAATTTATAATTCCTATATATATAAATAATAGAGTTTATTTATATAAAAAAATGTTATTAAAAGGAAATAAATATAATGTTTCTATATGTATATCCCTAAAAAAGGAACACATACCGAAAGATCAATTGTCAATGACCCAGAACTAGACACCTTCGATTGAGGAACCAACACCAAGTGATAAGTGTCCTCCATGAACCATAGAATGAAAAATATCAAAAAAATAAGTCAAAACTAGAAACCATAGGTTTGAACAGAATAAATCGTGGTGATGTGAAGGAGAACATTGCAAGAAAAGATAAATGAAGAGGAAGGGGAGGCCATGCCTATGGGATTCAACTAAGAACCATGGGGAATATGGATAAAAACCATCTAAGAAGATATTTTGTAGAGGGTGTGTTCCTTACATGGGGTTTAGCTAGGTTGTATCACATGTGCATATAGTGATTGAATGAGGAGGAGGGTTTGAACATGGGGGTCTTCAAGAGGGATACCACCAAAGGGGATGAGAGATCACGATGAGGGTGGTTGCATAAGGGAGAGGTGGAGTAGTTATGGGGAGAAGGTCCATGAGGTAGGATAGAGCTATATAAGGATATGAGTATAATGAAAGGGAGAAAATCAAAGAATTTTTTTTTAAAAAAAAATGATTCACCATAAGGTTTACCTGAACAGTTTAATAAACCATTCTAAAACCCTATCTCCAACACTAGGAAGTGAAATAACCTCTCACTGTTACTCCTAATAACCCAAATAGGTTAAGAAACTATGCAATAACTATGAAAAATGGGACTATCCAATGACAGAACCAGTATAATGATTACCAATTGTTTTGGAAAACTATGTTGGATAACTATAAACCCCTTTAAAACCATTACTAATTAAAATTTACCAAACTAAAACTCCTTGAATCTCTTAACACTGCAAAATAAAATAAAATTTATTAATAAATACAAGAATGGGTGTGTAAATTCTCCCCACCATAAAGAATTATTTCTCTATAATTCCATTAATATAAGATGAATGATTACTCGAAGACACCAAATAAATTAGTTCCACAACAAAAAAATAATATTAAATAGAAATACATGACATCTCCCAGAGAAACATGACCGATAAAGAAAGAAACAAGGCTTAAAAAATAATGAAACCTATTAAGGACTCCCACCATTTAGATGTTGTCCAAATTGGATGGTCAAAAACACCCACTCTCCAAGAGATACTACACCTAAAAAATTATAATCCCATAAAACACCTTATAATACAATAAAACTATATCAAACATTCCAACCTAAAGGAGGAGAGAATCTATAAACTCTTTATAAAAAACCAATATAGTCCTTAGACCAAGGTCAATATCCTAAATTGGGTAAAATATGACCTAAAATTCAAAATACCAACTCATGGTGAACCAAAAAAGAATCAAAACTCTTAGGTGCTCAATGGATCGAAGTCCATATTTCCTAGTTACACAATAATAATCCTGAAATTATCCTTTCCTAACCCCATAAAAATAAAAAATCACAAAAAAACCATCAGAAACACACTTATCATCCAAGAATAAGCACCAAAAGAACCAACAACATCCCATAATAACCCACATAGAACCATATGAAGAATAACTTAACCAAAATAACTCAAAGTATCAGACTGATTCTTGGACACAAAAAAGAATCCACTAAATATAGAAACTAAGAATCACCCAAAGAATGAAATATAAACTAATTACAATAAAAATAATAGGAACCATGGAAAAGGATGGGTAGAATAATAAAAACCTAGTTTCAAATCCGAGATAAATAAAAAAATTTATCTCACCATTGAATTCCATGTCTAGATAGAGACACTAACTAGTGTGATTTCTCCTACAAGAAAGATAATCACCCATGGGGTTATCCATTGAAATAGATAATCCATATGTTCTATGATTTTTCAGAGTGGTGAAATTCAAATAACATGAAGAATGAAATCATCTATTTCATTTCTCAAATGATAAAATAAAAAGACCCCTCAAACTATGGAACAAATCCATATAATAAAACCAATAAATAATCACTCCTGAAAAATCCATCCTTTCAATAATTTCCAAAAACCCCATTTCAAAATGATCCATTTTATAAAAAAATTCTTTTCTAAAACTCTCAAACAAACATTTTTAAAAAAGAAACATTATATCTATGCCCAAAACATTTTAAAATCACATATTTTTAAACCATTCATTATACAATCTTTGAGATGGAAAAAAATACCTTTTTAAAATCTATCTTGGTTTTTAAACACTTCAAAATCATTGACTTCTAAAAACATTTATAAATACAATTAAAAAAACACTTTCATAGTTTTAAAATTCAATCAAAAATTTCAAAACATTTTCCTCAAACAATTTTTTTATAATTTCTCACTTTACAAAATATTTTTACAAATCCCCCTTTTTTATTCCTCTAAAAATCATTTTAAAAACCAAAATTTTATAAAATTGTTTTTTTCTTGCACAAACATTTCACAAACCTGATACAAATAATAGCATGCCAAAATACCACGCATGTATCAAAATATCATTAGTCCCACTTAATTAACTTATTATATTTGGTAATTACCCATGATAATCCTATATATTGAAAAAAATAATGGGATACAGAATAACTCTTTACCAGATAACATAGTTTGAGGGACCATAAGATATCAATATAGTAATTTATAATACATATTAAGATCCATAATTTGGTAATTTACCAGTTTTTTAGGCTATGAAAACCAAACTTACATCACCAACACATCTTTCATTTGAATACAAAAAATAAATCTAATAATAAAATAAACTCAATGATGTTTATTAGTATCAATAAATGATCAAAAATAACCAACTAAAATTTTAAATCAGAATTCAATTACCAAATACCCATGGTGACTCATGAATCTTCATGGAAAGTAGTGATTAGGAACCTATTCATGACCAAATTATCAATTTTAGATAACCAATCCTAACTTGATCCTACCATGACACACAAAAAACATAAGGGATACTATAGAGAGGTATAATATTACATTGAGGAAAGAACCTGACTTATCTAATACAATTTTTTTATGAACCAACCTAAGGCTTCCCTCTATTGGATCCCCAATCCATCTTGGGACATGGAACAAATGGTATTCCAGATCTCCATATTATAGAATAAATTACTAGGGATAAATAAAACACCACTTTTGTATTATTTCATAAAATAATCAGTGTAAATGTGATATAAAAATATAACAAAAATATGACATGTCCCATTTGTCTGTCAGATATCCAAACTGAATCAATTTTTTTCAATGAATAAAAAAGGAATAAAATTTAAAATAAATAAATAGAATGAGAACAAAAAACCTTCCTCACACCCTAGTCTACCTCTCCTACAAAAAATTCCAACCTATTCATATCTTAGATGACCACAATATCACTACACCACCAAAATAGAAATAAGTAAAATATTAATTGGACAAATTAAATCATTTAAAAGGAAAAATTTGAGGCATTATAGTTAATTTAAAAATAGTACCTACCAAAACTAGGTAATAGGAATAAAATTCCAAATGATGTTAAATAAGCACTAACCTCAGACACATTTATGCTCTCAAGTGTGACCAAAATCTGGATAAGTGCCTAAAAATGAAAAATGATAATTATATAGAAATGATAAATTATATCATTAGGAAATATATATAACAACTCCCCAAATAAAAGAAATTGGAAAGATGATACATATTATTCTAGTTTGAAATATAATAAAAAATATGATTTAATTTAGTTAAGGAAAATCACACATGTTTAATCTTTGTAAACATTATCTTTTCCTTTGTTTAAATGATAACAATTTATAAGGAAATTTTTTTGGGCCAACATCCCATTTTATCAATATAAATAATTAAAGACGGGATTTTTAAATATTCTTTAGAATCATGCTTTCCAATAGACCTTAATGTAACCATTTTCAAAGAAAGAAAACATGGTATAAAATTAATGTTAAGATCAATGAAAACACATTGTCTCAATTATAGAAAAATATAGGGTATGCAATCCTGGGATGTTTTTAAACATAAAGCAAGGATAACCTAGACACACTTAGTTTAGAACCATTTAATGGCCTATAGATGTGATCTATAGACAATACCAACCTAGGTCTTTCAACTAGCCTCACTGATGGCATAAGCAACATGGTCATTCCCTACCATAATAATCAAGTCCTTTTAATCTAGATTAAATATGAATTTTCTCTCAAATCTAACTAAGATGCCTAGGATCCCATGATAATAAAAATAGGGGAGGTGTGGTAGGAAACAAAAATATCACATCTCAAACATGAATCAAAATAAACCATGTCTCAAGATATGACCACCTATTTAAATCCCTGATTTTTTAAAAATTATTATTATATTTTGAATAAACTAAATTTATTTGTTAGCTTGTGATACACAGAACAATGATTTTTGGTTACGTTATATGCAACACAAAATTTTAACAAACCAAGATATATAATTAATAGTATTATTTAAACATTATTGCTATAACCTAGAAATTAAACATAGTTACATGACTAGAAATGAATACCTTTTAAATTTTTTTATAATAATTTTATATAATTAAAACATATTGATGAAAAAATTTCTTAATTTTTAGAAAATTATGTAAATGTTTTGAAAAAACGATTTTTCAAAAAAAGTTTTTTATTATTTTACGAACAATACTAAAATTATTTAATAAATGTTTAGAAAATTAATTTGATAAAATCATATTATTTTTTGAAATCATTATGAAAAAAGAAGCTTTGGGATAAATTTTGGTATGTCTATGAAAATATTAATTTTTCAGTAAATAGTGAAAAATACTAGTTTGTATTTAAAACAACCTTTTAATTTAAATAATTTATATGTTAATATTTATTTTATTAAATTTTTTAAAGTAAAATTACTGAAATAATATATTAATTAATCCAATTTAGGTAAATTTACTCATTTTTTATTTTTTACATAAAATTATTTCAAACGTTTGAAGAATTTCCCTTTAGAAAACTGATTTCTCCTCGTGTCTACGAGTTTAATGATAAATAAGTTTTTTCAAGTTTTGTGAATGAAATTTTAAAAATGCATTCCATATTTTTAATAAGAATATTTATAATATCTAAAAAGTTTAACTTAATATTTTACTATACTAAAATTTTAAAAATATATTTACCGTGGTTTAGGTAAAAACGGGTTTATCGACGGGTTAAACTAATAAGATAATGAATAAAAATGACCCAAAAACTATAATTCACTAATTTAATAGAAATATATAAACCTTATCTCTACTACTATAAAGAATAATATGTTATAGATAAAAAATATTGGTATGAATTTTCTTGTTCTAAAATTACAAGTGTTCCACTCACCTCACTTTCAAAAGGCCACCCCTCTCCTATCATGTTCACACATACAAAATGTTTTAGTTAGAAAAATAACTACAAAAAATAAATTTTTTAGTTACCTCATCATATCCTATAAGAATTATTTTGGTTATAAATTGAACCTAATAATTTTTTGGGTGCAAACCAAAAGAAGATGTCCAAAGAAGAGGTAACACACATAACTGATCATTTTATATTATTTATTCCTCCACCCCCTTTAATTTTTATATAACCATGCTGATATAATATCCTTAGTATTATTTATATACCAATATATTTTTATTTTAATATTATATCATACAATAATCTCCTCTTCCATCAAATGGGATACAAAATCATAATTCGTGTGTATGGAGGACTACCTTCTCACGAACCATTATTATTCATTTTCATCACTAACTCCCATGAATGGATATAATGATGGATTAACTATTTATATAAAATATTTATGATATTATTATATTTATGTAATTATTATATCAAATATACCTTCACACATTCCATTTTAATGTAATACAATAACGTCCCTTATGGGTACGGTGGACTGCCGCCTCATGAAGCAATGTGATTCATTCACACTTTTTATGAAAGGTAATAAAAATGATTTTAATGAACATATGTGACATATATGACCTAAAAATTACTCTATAAAGGTAATATAATATTTAATTTTTTTTCTTTCAATCTATCGTAAAAATGGAAATGACATCCATGTGTACGTACGACCTACCATCTCTATGAACGATGTATTTCATTTTCTATATCTAAATATTTGGGACTAATATAATAAAAGATACAATGAATATATATGATATTAAAAATTATAGATATTATGTAATCATGTTCAATGTATTAGGACCAAAAATAATAAATTAATGCATAGTTGAAAAACAACGCAGTTGTTGACTAAAATGTGGCTTCAACACGGAATGATTAATTAATAGGTGATAAAAGATTACAAGAAAATAATATATGATATGATATATATAATTATGGTTCTTTAATATATTTATAATAACCTTAATTTTATTATAAAATAGGTTCTTCTATTTATAAGGGAATTCAAGACTTACTGTATGGGTTTTTTGTCCCAATTTTACTGCCATGAGACATATATTATGATATGAACTTATCTTCTTCTATGAGAGTATATAAAACCAATTTTACATTTAATATTATGATTTTACTTTTTCTGAATATATTTTATTTTTCAATTAATGTTATTACTTCATGGGTATTACAATTCAATGTTTCCAAAGTTGTAAATATTTAAGCTTATAATAACATTGTTTATCAAGATTGTTTATGATTATATTTCTGATGATAAAATATTATGATACTCCTCTAAAAAAACTCATGAATTTTATTCCCCTATAATAATTTAATGGGAATACATTTTTCCTTTTATCCAATTTTTATGTACTTATTATTCTAGAATAATATTTTTATGAAAAATTGTTTTTATTTATCTCTTTGTTCGAAAAATATTTTTCATCCAAAACTATGTTTATAAAAATGTTTTCAGAAATGTTTTTAACATTATCCAAATGATTTATTAATCAATTTTTTTTCTGAATTTTTATTTTTTATTTTTTTAAAGTAATATCCATGTATTTTTCTTAAACAAGGTATGTGAGTATTTTACAGAAAATGTGATTAGAATTTTCATTTTAAAAATAATTTTATGAATTGAATTATATAACTTGTAAAAAAAATAGTTTGAAGCCTACTTTATTATCTTTAAACTTTATTTTCAATGAAAAGTATTTTGAAAAACTTTTGTCTTAATTTTTTTAAAAGTGTAGAGGATATTTTCCTCAGAAATGTTTTAAATAATGGTTTGAAATCATTTTGAATATAAGATGACATTCATCGATGTTACCTATAAATTATTAGGGAAATGATTCAAGGATTCCATTATTATTGTCTTGTTGAAAGGTTTATGTTTATGATTAAATGTTTTTTATAAAACTTGTTTTCTTGCATGGGCCATACCAAAAATAAATTCTTATAAACCCTCTTATTTAAATGGGTTATTATATGATGAAATGATTATGAAACATGTCTGATTTTCATTGGTTTTGATATAATTAATATTTATGAAACCTATTTCATTTCTTGGATTAATATCTAGTGAATTGTTTATGATTTTTTGGCACATACATGTATGATTTTCATTGTGTGATAGGTGGGACCAATATCTCTATCCAACACATTGGGTAATGGTTTTTTTATCTCATGAGATAGATACGACTATAATGTAGAGTGAAACTGATTCAGTAAGGGGATTTGTCCTCTATGATGGACTTAGGAGTGAAAAATAACTACTATGAGGGTTTGAATAGTGAACACATTAAACAATGATAGCCTTAGAAGTGATCCTTGACTACTATGGAAATAATTTTCTATGGTTATGTGTATTCCACAATTCCATTTGCTTATGTCAACGTTATGATCTCATAGATCGTGTTCTTTGAATTCAATATTATTCATGTCTTAGAAACTACCACTATTTATTCCATGACTCGTGATTTTGATATTTTTTATGATGGGTATAGTTTTCATATATTATAACAATGTTTAGGAGAAGATGGTGGTAGTGATATCTTTAGATCACCCTCAAAATTTATTAAAGATTAGGAGATTTCATGGACTAGCATGGTTCTAATGATGGTTAATCCATGATTTATTAAATTTGAAATCCCCCTCGATATCTTTGAAAATGAAAATGGTGTTGTTTGGTTGGTCGATATACTTTGATGAAGCATTTCTAGATCTAGAGATGATATTGAAGAAAAATCCACTACTTACATTTATATAACTTGAGTTGGGTTATGCGGTCTATGATGATACCTCAAGAGTTATATTAGAAGATATACTGATATAGGATGTTATAGTGATAGGGTCTTAGCCTTACTAATTATGAAACCACGAGAAGATTTATTCAAACTAGGACCTGATGGTTATGGATTTGGTCCATGATTTAATGATTTGGAAACACTATCTATTTGGAAAGTGTTTTTTCCTACACAGACTGTAAGATCCTCCATTATATCTTCTCAAAACTAAGATCAAAATTTATGGTACATTTAATGGGTGATGTATCTACATACATTTGACTACAAGATGGATTATGAACTAGGTAAGTGTAGTATAATTATAGATTTTATTATATATAACACTCAATATGCTAAGGTTTTTGGAGAGTGTCCTATAGAAAAATATTATATTTGGAATTTTTTATTGGAAAATTTTATGATGGATGAAATTTATGAGTTAGTAGTTGTGGAATATGAACCATTATTTGTCACACAAGCTATATTAGACTGAGTGAAGGCTAATTTGGTGATATATTCTGAATTTTTTTTGTGATGCGAGAGTGACTGGAGGGATATTATATAGTACTAGGTTATTACTTAGAAGATGGAAACATGATTTATTTATATAGGAGGATTATTGTTCCTTCTCTAATTAGGGAAGATATTATGAGATACTGTCATGACTCATGGAGTACCATGCATTCTGGATCAAAAAAGATATATCATGACATCAAGTACCGGTTTTGATGGCCATGTATTAATAGGTATATCGATGGTTTCATATAATGATGTCTTATCAACACAGATGTAATGGATTAGAATCAAGTAAATTGGATGATGTCAAGATGAATTTTGTGATAGGGTTACCGAGGTCTCAAGGAATTTCGATGTTGTATTGGTGATAGTGGATTGGATGACTAAGGTGGCCAAATTCTTACTGATCTAGGAGACTAATTTATTGGATTAATTTTTAATACTATTTTTCTATGATATTGTATGTGTAAACAGATTTACCATGATAATTTTATTATATAGATATACATGTTTCATGTCATAGTTCTGGAAGTGCATACAAAAGGGTTTAGGAACTCAGATGAGATTGGGCATTACATATCGCCCATAGATAGATGCACAGTCTGAGAGGATGATTATGATTCTTGAGGATATTCATTAAGTTTCTATCTTATACATTTGACGTTTATTGGATGATCATAAAACTTTGGTGGGTTTTTCTTATAAAAATATTTACCATGATTCTGTCGAGATGGAACCCTATGAGGCTCTCTTTGGTTGACAATTTCACTTAATATTATAAAGGCATGAAGTTGTTGAGGTAGCTATTGTATGTTTGAATCTGGTGTAGTAGACTTTAGATTGAGTGATGTTGATCTAGAGGTGATTGGTCACCAACCTGGGTATAAATAAATCATATTATAACCATAGGCATAACCCTTTAGTTTTTTTTTGTGGGTGACCAGAATTCCATGTGGGAAACTCCTCATTTTGGGCATCAACATATGTGTAAGAAAAGAAATATAGCCTCAGAATATGTTGGATAGATCAAGATCATCAAGAATATAGGGATATTGGATTACCATTTGGATCTTCCTATGTATTATATTGGTATAAATTATGTGTTCCACAAATCTCAATGTTTGATGTACATGCTTGATTTGGAATATTTTGAAGACTATGGGATGTTGAATTTATTTTGGATCCAATATATGAAAAATTATAGACATTTATATATGGATGAGGTGATAATGTATTTTGGCAGACGACATTTACTCTTTTTTGGATCATATAGAGGCACATACAAGTGTTGGAAAAGAATTTGGAACTTGGGTATAATGTTTAATCTTAGTATCCAAAGTTTTTAAATCAGGACTGATAGAGATTCTTCTTGAGTATTTTACGTCCTTCGAGGGGGGATAATTTAACACGCTCATTTTCAGTGGTTATGTTGATGTGTGTTATAGAATTTAATGAATGATTTTGATAATTTTTTATGGTTGAAACTTGGGTCTAGGATGTGTTGGTTTTTTAGAAGTATAAAAGTGGTTTTGGAGACTTTTCTGTTCAAAACAACCAATACCATGTCTGGGGTGATAGTTTTTTGGACTTTTTGTGAGATCTATGTAAAACGAGAAAAGGGGAAATGGGAATGGCCATGGAATGATTCATAGGGAAGGAACCTACGGGCCAAGGAATGGGACACCTCACCACACCCATTTTAGTGGTCACAGTGATGGAAAATATGAGCAATAGACGTAACACACCCTAGGGATATCTTAATTTCTTGATGTTCTCAAAACAAATACTAACCATAGTGTATACCATGTTTGAGGTAATTTTGGTGCTCTCATGGAATTTCAAATAGTCGAATCAACTTACTTTTTCATTAGATCATTAATAGTTTAAAGGGTGAATATGAGTACTATTTAAGAGGGTCAATTGACATGTTTTTAATTCATTCCCCCCCCATTATAAATCAATTATGTATCCCCTATTAGATATTTGTGTTTTTGGTTGTGTTTATGGAAAAGGGAAAATTGGTGATATGGATTTCATCGAAGCCCAAAATTATTTCGTGTTTTGGTCAATCATTACGTTTATTTGATCTATCTAAGGCCTTAGATAATCCATCATTACTGGTGATTTAGGGTTATTATGTTTTGGTGGGATCCTTTAGGTGATTATTACTTATTCCTACTAAGTTATTCTCCCTTCTTGAAATTTCATGAAATGATTCCATTGTGTATTATACTATGGTTATTTTTTCTAGTCAAGAAATTTACATAAATATTGTCACAATATATTATCTTGTGTTTCATTGGGGTTTTATGATATCTGAATGATGATTTTATTTGTTACTCTTATTTGGAGAGTCCTTTTTAACTTAAACTTGATGTTCCTATCGCACAACCTCCAATCATGAACTCTTAGGAAACTTTAGTGTTTGTTGATAGGTTAATTGGTTGTTAGCATGATTTTTGTGACTACCTTCTTAGATATCCTTGACATGATGGATACTGTCTTGAGATAGGGTGTTTCTAAACATATATGGAATTTAATAAGATATTGACATGATTTGATCATTTATTTTTGAAACATAGACAATATATATGTTTCATATGGGTGTGTGAGTAGCCCCTAAGACAAATCCTTGATAAGTGTTCTTATGATTTGAGTAAATCATTTGTAACCCATGCTTGTTTATGTTTCTATGTGAGTGTGTATGTGTACCCTCTTTAGGAATATTCATGAAATTCCTTATTATTAGTTTCTATGATAAGTAAATCTTTTGGTATTTCATAGCCTATAGAACTATACTTCAGGTAAGAGGATGAACATGTTTCTCTGTATTTGTTAGCTGACCACAATAGTTGGGAGTATAATGATGTGGAAAATGATATAGAACACAAATCATTGGATGGTATGAGTCATATCAGGGGCATGTCGACCGAAATTGGAGTAGAGAACATAAGGGTGTTGAGTATTCTTCAACTATAAGCTGATATGGGATATTTCTGTATAGGGGTGACATACACATCAATATATATCAAACATGCTAGGTTAGAATTACCATCATTCTAGGATTTACGAACACATTCACATTGGGATGTGTATTTTTGCTATTAATGACCACCATTAGGTTGGGGAATGTGACATTCCTTAAAGGCAAAACATGGAGACATTACTGATAAAAATTAGGTTCTAAATGATTTTTTTGGACTTCTGAAATGTCTAGTATTGTTTAGTGAAAGAAATTGATATCAAAAAAGGAATTATTCCAAATCATATGGGTTTGAGGTTCGTAGAATATTGGATAAAGTTAGATGACTCAGAACTTCTGTGGTTGTATTCTTACATGATAATTTACTTATATCAAGACATATATTGTTATATATTTATTGTTCACATGTCACTATGGAAAAATGCGAATTTAGCTGCGGTTTATTTTTCTATTTCGCGGTGGTTTAAACCACCGCTAAATCGATTGGCGATGGTTTTGAAAAATCGCAGCTAAATTGTGTGTCGAGAAACTATTCGCAGCGGTTTTTAAAACCATCATAGAACGTTTTGCGGCGGTTTTTTAGTGGTAGTTTAAACCACCGCTAAATCATTTAGCTGTGGTTTTTTGTATTTTTTTTGTATTTTTTTAAATTATTATTTTTATTTATTTAAACTATTTTTTTATTTTTTTTTATTTTATTTTTTTATTTTATTTATTTCATATTTATTTTATTTTATTTATTTTGTATTTTATTTATTTATTCGTATTTATTTTATTAATTTATTTGTATTTATTTTATTTATTTATTTCTTATTTATTTTATTTATTTATTTCGTATTTATTTTATTTATTTATTTTGTATTTATTTTATTTATTTCGTATTTATTTTATTTATTTCATATAATTCACATTAATTTATATACATTATCCAAGCATGCATGCTCATACCCATGCACATGCCCATTTAAATGCCCATGCACATACTCATGTAAATGCCCATGCACATGCCCATGCAATATAAAGAAATATTGTGTTTGCTGAGATTTGAACCCCTAACCTTTTGCATATTTTCCAAAGACATTACCACTCCAGCAAGCTCGTCATGTGGTTAATAAACAGAATTTAATATACTTATATATACCAATTGAAAAAACAAGTAATACATAACTAATAGATATAAACTCAATAATAATTAAACAATAAGCAATAATCAATAATTAATAACCAATAATTAATAATTAATAATTATTAATTTATTAGTTATTTATTGAGTCATTTATTATTATTTACTGTTTATTATAATAAATAACAAATAAATTATAATAATATTTACATAAATTATAAAATTATGAAAGTAAAATAATAAAATAAAAAAATTACGAAATTAAAAGAATAAAGAATAAATAATAAATAATAAATAACCAATAATAACTAATAAATAATAAACAGTAAACAGTAAATAATAAATAATAAATAATAAATAATAAATAATAAATAATAAATAATAAATAATAAATAACAAATAATAAAGAACAAATAATAAATAATAAATAACAAGTAACAAATAATAAATAATAAACAATAAATAAAAAACAACAAATAAAAAACAATAAACGATAAACAATAAATAATAAATAATAAATAATAATAAACAAATAATGAAAAATAAATAATAAATAATAAATAATAAATAATAAATAATAAATAAGAAACAATAAATAATAATAAATAAGAAACGATAAATAATAATAAATAATAAATAATAATGAACAAATAAAAAATAAAAAATAATAAATAATAAATAATAAATAATAAATAATAAATAATAATAATAAATAAATAATAAATAATAATAAATAATAATAAATAATAATAAATAGTAATAAATAATAATAAATAATAATAAATAACAGTAAATAATAATAAATAATAAATAATAATAAATAAAAAATAAAAAATAACAAATAATAAATAACAAATAATAAATAATAAATAATAAATAATAAATAACAAATAACAAATAATAATAAATAATAATAAATAATAATAAACAAATAATAAATAATAAATAATAAATAATAAATAATAAATAATAAATAATAATAATAAATAATAAATAATAATAATAAATAATAAATAATAAATAATAAATAATAATAAATAATAAATAATAGATAACAAAAAATAAATAATAAATAATAATAAATAAAAAATAAAAAATAAAAAATAATAATAATAAATAAATAATAAATAATAGACAATAAATGATAATAAATAATAAATAATAAATAATAAACAATAATAAATAATAAATAATAAATAATAAATAATAAATAATAAATTTTAACAAATAAAAATTAAAAAATAAAAAATAAAAAATAGAAAATAAAAAATAATAAATAAAAAATAATAAATAGTAAATAGTAAATAAGAATAACAATAAATGACACATAATTAATAATTATAATTAAATAAATAATAAATAATAAATAATAAATAATAAACAACAATTAATAATAGATAATAACACATATATAATAAATAATAAATAATAAATAATAAATAATAAATAATAAATAATAAACAATAAAAAATAAAAAATAAAAAATAAAAAATAAAAAATAAAAAATAAAAAATAAAAAATAAAAATTAAATAATAAATAATAATAATAAACAATGAACAATAAATAATAAATAATCATAATAATAAATATCACATAATTAATAATTATAAATAAATAAATAATAAATAATAAACAATTAATAATAATAAATAAATAATAATTAATAATATATAATATATAATATATAATATATAATATATAATATATAATAAATAAAATATTAATAATAATAATAATATATAATATATAATAAATAATAAATAACCAGTAACAAATAATAATAATAATAATAATAATAATAATAATAATAATAATAATAATAATAAATATATAATAAATAATATATAATAAATAATAAATAATAAATAATAAATAATAAATAATAAATAATAAATAATAAATAATAACTAAATATAAATAATAAATAATAAATAACCAGTAACAAATAATAGATAATAAATAAATTAAAGTTTATTATAAATAACAAATAATAAATAATAAATGAAACAAATGAAAAAGTACGAAAATGCGTGATAAGGGATGAAAAATTATGAAAACGCATGAAAACAGATGGAGAAGCATGAAGAAGGAAGCATTAGAAAGCATGAGAACACATGAAAACTCATGAAAACTCTGGAAAACCCATTAAAAATTCAACATAATCATCATAATAACCCATAAACACCCATTGATAAAGATAACAAGTCACGAAAACCCAAATAAATAATAATAAATAGAGCAACCGTTAAAACCCGTCAAAACAGTCATAAAGCGACAAAAACATTGGAATCACATTAACGGATATACCTAATGATCTGATAGTCCGTTCTAGATCCACGACTAGTCAAATCGAAGATCCTAAAATGATCTTCGAGCTGATAGGTGAAAGAGACCGAATGGACCGGCGGATCAGAAGTTACAACCATTTAAAAAAACTGACGGGGAATGGTTGCTAGAAACGAGGCATCAAAAAACATAACAAACCCGATACACACTAAAAAGGCCATAACTAATGATCCGGGAGTCCATGTGGGCGTCGCATCTAGTCAAACTAAAGCTCATCGAATGAAGTATGATCTGACAGGTGGAGGAGTCAGAACTGACACGCGGATCGAAAGTTAGGTCCGTTTGAAGAAACGTTCAATGGGACATCGGTGGAGAAAACACGGTTTTGGAGGCCTTAGAAGGGGTATTGGGGTCAAAAGACATGACAGAAGCTGATTCCGTCAAACTGGTTCGTAGCTCTCTTCACTGGCTTCGATTTGATATGTGGTAGAGCCCAAACGGACACCCGGAGCAAAAGTTATGGTCGTTTGAAGTTGTAGAACTTTTTTCCAGTTTATTATAACTCTCATATCATCCGAAACTTATACCGTCTCACGGTTTTGATTATACGTGCCTCTAGATCTCTTAATGATCTTCTATTTGACTAGTTGTGGCGCTCCAACGGATGCTCGGATCAAATGTTATGGTCATTTTAGTGATTTCGGGGTTTCTCGTGTTTTTTTATTTTTTTACTTTCATTTCGCGGTAGTTTTACCCAAACCGCCGCTATTTCACGATGGTTTTTTAAAAAACTGCCACTAATCCTTGAAATTTTTTAAAAAAATTAAAAAAAAATTAAAAAAAAATTAAGACATTTCGCGGCGGTTTAAAAATCGCCGCGAAAAAACCGTTGTGAAACGACCGTTTTCCTATAGTGTGTGGAAATGATGAATAAGAGGTGTGCTTCTAGTTTTTATTAATCACACCCTACAATTTCATTATATTGTTTGTTCTGAATTCATGGTTTGTGATCCAAATAAGTATAAGGGCCCTACACATGGTTTATAAGTAGATCAATATTTGGAGTTTTATGTGATGACAAGATCAACTCCACATGGTTTACTTTTTTATTTTTCATTTGTTTGGTCCTTTATTGGTCTAAAATTTTACTTCAGGGGTCTTGGATTTTCATCTCATGTGATTAAATTGTCATAAATTTGTTTTTTCTACCTTAAAATAATATATTATTGTTTTTATTATTTTTTAGGCTACGACTAATGAGGTTGTAGTTTTCCCACTGCACTCTTAGCCCATCACTACTTGTTAGCAACCTCTTGCATAGGGGAGGCATGCAGAGGTTTTGTAGAATCTCAACTCAGGTTCTATACAATAAATTAGGGTCAAGGAATTAGAAATTCCCTAGTTTGTTACTTAGAATTACTAGGTTCCCCTAGAATTTGTAACGATTGGTTGATTATCCCATGTTTCTTGTTTTAAAATAATGCTTATACATCTAATTATATAACAAATTTATCTTAGTACTATTGTCCTCTTGTATTTTTATTCCAAATCATATATCATAATGTGTTTTTAAGAATTGTTTTCAAATGGGTTGTTTTAATAAAGATGTATTCAGCTATCACAAACCATTATGAAGAGTCCATCTATTATATTCTTGATATGCCCCATGACATGGCTTAAAGGGAATTCCTGATCCCTATGGGATAAATCAAGTTCTTATGAATAAACAAAACCACACTTGGGAATGATATCACTCTAAAATTTGAGTAAAGGCTACGAAAGATAATAAAAACCCATTCATATATCATAAATCCATGCCTAATTAGATATACAAAAAATTCATTATAAAGTATAAATTGAAATTTAAAGGAAAACACCTCTAATCACCCCAATTATCCCTCCCTTACAATTCATAGACACACAAAAAAGAAACTACTAGAATCATTTTCTTTGACCACCATCAGATATCACTACCCTCTTTCATTAGAATTCCATAAAGTACAATTATACAAAGTAAATCATAAAAATTTCCACACACCAGACATTTTATATAAAGGATTGTCAAGTCCTATGAAAAAATGTAATTGGCACCGTATCCAGAATGTGATAAAATGAAACTAACCAAAAAAATTAACACATTCAAGAGTGTAAAATGTGAGTTAATTCCTGAAACTGAAATGATTGATGGGTATGAGCTAAATCTTAGTTGGAATTCTAAAATAAACCACACCCCAAAAATTAAAATAAAATTAATGATCCTTTTAATTCTAGTTTGAAATACAATAATTAAAGATAGTCTTCAATTTAATTTTATATAAAATAAAACATAAGTCTCACTTTTCATTTGTAACCATTTCATATTATTTACTCTAAAAAAACACTCACTTATAAAACAATTTAATGACCTATAAGACTGTCACTGAAAATACACTTGAGAAATAACATAAATAAAATCAATTTTAGAAACAACTTATAGTTGAACCATTTCAAAATTTTAAAATTTTCGGGGAAGTAGAAAACACACATACGTTCTAATAAAATAAATAAAAATAAATATATTAACCATTTTATAGAAGAAAATGTAGTTACTATAACAATATCCATATCATAAACAATTAGCATGTTAAAAATACCTATGTCATCTAATGTTAGTGGGGACTCTTGTTCTTCATATCAAATCACAATATAACTAGTAAAAATCAAATTCATGCATGATTTCCATTAATTAGTACATGCTCTTCACATATTAGAGTGGTGACACACCAACTGATTTCCCAGAACTAGGTCTAAAGATACTAAGGAATACATTCCCTTGGCCTTGCAGTGTGGTGATACTCTAGCCATTTCCCCACAACTGAGTCATCCAAGACCATGTCTTTTGTTTTTTTGTGTAAATCCAATGGGATATTTAAAATAGCGTACCCTATTAGATACCATGGTTTCCCATGTGCTTTACCCATTTAAAATGATCACATGACTCATTAAGAAATAAGAATGAAACTTTCACCAACCCATTCTATTTATCAAAGGCAACACATTCTTCTTAAATTGATTTCATTTATTAAAAAAATGGAATACTTTTAAACCAACAAAAAGGAATATATAATAATAATCAAGAAAAATATATCATGGATTCAGTTAATATAAAACACAATTTTAACACAGAACTATCAAGGTAAAAAAGGATAACTTGGACTTTAAACCATATTTTAAGAACCCATATTTTAATTTCTATATTTTTTACTTATATATAATTATTTATATATATGTGTGTATATTTTTCTCATTTCATAAATTTTCATATTCATATGGGATTTTTCCACATGAATATATATATATATATATGTGATTATATTTATATATATATATATCTGTGTGTGTGTATAACCATAAAAAATATATCAAGAAATTATTTTCAAAGCTCAAATTTTTATTCAAAACCAAATTCCCAAATATCTTTCTAGTTCATGGAATTTCAGAAATACATTTAAAAATCAGTTTCTAAATATATTCTGAAATAAATTATGAACATAGTCATTTGAAAACCCCTTGGAGAGATCAATTAAATTTTCACTTAATGCCTAAAATGGATAAAATATATATTTAATTTATTTCAATAACAAACTTGGTTAAGAAAATTTAAATATCTAAATTTAATAAAAAAATATTTCAATTTTTTTAAATACTTGGAATTTCAGGTTTCATGGGAAATTCCATGTAAAGGCATTATTCCAAATGGAGATAACATTGATGAATTTTAAATACTTAATTCAACATTCATAAAAAGTAATGATTAAATAAATTAGAAATTTGAAACAGAAAGAAGTAAAATTTTAAATATTTAAAGCATAAACAATGGAAAACTTGCATCAAATCCGGGAGAACCAAGGTATAATGTGTTGGAATGTGTTACCTTTGATATCAGAATCCCAAATGGGGTATAATGAAGTCACATGAACTCGAGAGTAACAAAACTCTAAAAATTATATCATTATTGAAAAAACCTTGTTTCCATGAAACCAAATTTAGGGGATAAAGGAAAATAATCATGGGAAAAATGGATGAGGAGGGAGGTAGATTCCTTACCTTTTGGGTCTGACCAAGAATCATAAGGAAATCTAGAAGAAGTTGGTTACAAAGGGAGGTTGCTAGGGGGGTCATGCACTGGGTAGAGGGAGCTTTAACATGAAGGGGAATGATGGGGTGGTTGGAGAATTGGGGGTATCAAAAAATAATAAGTGTGAAAGAAATAAAATATAAATAAAAATCGGATAACCCGCACTGTTAAGATAAAAAATTTCTTAAACCCTGCACAAATCTTGAAAATGACCCTAAACCATTAAAAACACTACACATGGTTTCATTAATTAACCCATAAGGTTTAATAAAAAATTAGATAACTTTAATAAATTTATCTCTATAAAGATAGAAACAATCACACGGTCTCCAAACAGTCTCTCAAACCATGCTCGCTAACTCGATAACCCTTTAAATCCTTTAAAAATTAAATATTTCAATCCACAATCTCCCAGGAACCCCAAAAACTAAAAAAAAATATTTTCTAAATTAAAATAATAAAATAAATAAAATACATGGCTGGGATAAAACTCCCCATTATAAAATCATTCTACTCATAGAAAGGAATTGATGAAGGTTGTAAGATAAAGAGGCTTAGAAAATCAAAAAATTTAAGAGAAAGGCATAAAGTTAGGAAAATGAGAAGACCCTATAGGGAAGGAAATTACTTACTAGAAAAATTTATCAATACTGGCATACATTATCATCAAGAAATAACTGACATCTCCGATCAGATACTAACCATAAATGACGGATGTAAAGTATAACAATCACTAAGATCTATCAATGTCACCCCACTATTTAGATCCCATCTAAACTAGTTGGTCATGTACACCCACACTCTATGTGAAAATACACTAGGAAAGAAACATTTCTACAATAGGCCCAATGGAGATTAGAATCCTTATATTAGTCATTCCAGTAATCCCAAAGTGGAAATATCAAAACACTAATCACATACTCATGGAAAACAACACCCAAACATGAAACATCAATGAATCCAATGGATTGTGGCCAAATCAACCATACTAAAATGGGAACCTTGAACTTAAATCTAAAACACTTCTCATGACATACCCATTATAAGAAAAATAGAACCCTTATGTGCTCAACACACCAAATTAAACCCATCCCACGTACATAAACACCAAAATGAAGTCACCCATCCCAACCCATCCTAGAAAAACTCCCTATTTATCATCCCTGAAATATAACCCACTATAAAGAAGGAATGATCACTAATGAGGAAAAAAATTAATAATATTGGTCTCACAAACTCCTAATACATTAAAAAGGAAAACACCAAAACCATGAAGCACCTCGAGAATAAAGGACATACATATTTAAATAATATAATCACCCTAAGGTTCATCAATGTAAATAAACAATCAATCCTTTACACCACCCTTATAGGATGTATAATTCAGATAAAATAAAAATTGAACTCAAATATTCCATTTCTCAAATTCTCAATCAAAATTTATCACCAAAGTAAAGGATGAATATAAATAATAAAACCAATAAAATAGGAGACATCATGAGGCCCCACTTTTTTTTAAATTCAAAAACTCTCATAAAAATATTTCAAAATCCACCTTACTAAAATATACATTTAATATCAAATTTTAATAAAATTCCTCATTCCATTTTGGTAAAAAATACTATATTTCAAAAAACTATAATCCATTTCTTAAATGATTCAAAATCATTAAATTTTCATAACTCTATTAAATTAAATTTTATATTTAAAACATTTTCAATTTTTTAAAATGAAAAAAATGTTATCAAAATAGTTTCCCCAAATTTACCCTTAAAAAATTTATAAAATCCATATAATTTTTATAAAATCCATTAAACTTAAAATTATTCCTTTTAGTATAACCCAAAACCAATTTCTATTTCTAAAACACTTTTCCCAAAATAATGACAACCCCAAACATATAAACAATTAATCTAAATCTAATACATAATAAACAAATCACAAATTACACTTGATACACTTCCAATCATTTCAAATTCCTTGGTAGTAGAATAAATATAAAACCAAACATGATGAAGAAACATAGTTGACCAGACAACATGTTTTTATGGATCAAGGGACAACCCCACTACAATTATTAAGATTTCTTAATATCATGAATTTAGTCACTTCCATGTTTCTGTGACCATGTAATCCAACATCGCACTATTGATTGTTTTCCATTTCAATCGAAAAATTTAATTTGTTCCCAAGGAAATTCATCCCATTCCATTAAAAAAACATATAATCAAATATAAATAGAATATATTTTCAAACATAAAATTAATTTCCCAATATCGCATAGTTACTCAAGTGCCATAATGAATGGTATTTATCAGACACCTATATTCGACCAACCACCTGAGTCCCAATGAGTATTTCTTGCTCAATTTTACCATGGAAACAAAAATAACACAGGGGTTACTCATGAATGAGCTAAGTATCCTTTATAAAAAATAACCTAGATACTCTAATATCAATTTTCCATTAAACAACCTGAGTATTCCATCCAGAAAATTCCTAATTTAGCCAACAATAGGGATCAAATGAAATTCAGAATCGAAACTTGCAAGATTATGTCAGTAGGCATAAAAGAAACACAATTTGGGAATTATTTTCCCCAAAATAAAAGTAAAACTAACATCAAAATATAATTAAAACACTAGAATGACCTATATTTAAATCAAAATTATAAGAAAAATTAGATATAATGAAATAAACTATAAATTAGCAAATTAATGTTAACAAATAATCCATCTACTCATCCCCAATATCCCTCACCCATAATGCATATGCACATAAAAATCCTCTATGGTATTCCTTTTTGTAGTCCATCTAATGATATCATTACCCTCCATTCATTGAAAATAATAAAAACCTTATTAGCCAATGTAAATCATATAAAGGTACACACATATAATATTCTATAAAAAGGAAAGGTAGGTCCTAAGAAAACATATAAAATCAACCAAATTTTGAATGTGATAAAATAAAACCAACCTAAAAAAATCAACTTTGTTAAGAGTAGACAATGGTGAGTGACAACCTCAAACTAAAATGATAGATAGTCATGAGATAAAGATCAATAGGCATGCCAATATAAATCAAACCCCAACAAAATATTATTAAAAAGTATCCTTTTAAGAATAGTTTAAATTCATTACATAATCATATAATTTTATTTTATTTTATAAAAAATACCACATAAGGCTCAATGATAATTTATAAAAAAATTCATATTTCATTTTAATTTAAAATAGTCACTAATAGATCATTGTATCATCCTAAAACTCTATCACTGTAAAAATATATTGAAAACACGTTTTAAAATCTATTTTAGAAACCACCATTTATCCAAACCACTAATTCCTTTTTGAAAAAAATATTTAAGAAGGAAACATAATTATGAATTTTATAAATTTAATAAAAGCATATTATTTAACCAATTTATAAAATAAAAGGCTTATACTATAATAGAAATGATTTTATAAACAAACATTATGGTAAAATTCCCTAGGAAAACAAATGTTAGTGGGAATTAAAATTATTCATATTAACATAGTTTTAATGTTTTCAAACTCTAATGTGTGCACTCCTTTCACTGAAGAGTTCATACCCTTGGACGGGTGGCATGGTGACCCCTCAATCAATTTGAAACTACCTTGTCTTAAGCTTCCATGGAGGGCATGTCCATAACATAGTGGTGTGGAATCATCATAATCGATGACCCACAACTATGTCATACAACCCAAAATGTTTTTAGCATGGAATAAATTAAAATTTATAATTAAAACACACTTACCACTTAGATAAACTTACTTCCCTTGATTTTTACCCATTTCAAATGTTTACACATTTCAATTATAAAAAAAATTCACTAACCCATTCGTTTTGTCAAAAAGATCCATGCCTCTTCAAATAATTTCATTTCTTAAATAATGGGAACATATTTAAACCAACAAGGAGTCATATATAATAACCTTGAAAACACACATACCATAGTTTAAATTAATTTAAAACAAAATTCACCACATAACAGGCAAGGTAAAAAAATGATGATTGGTCCTTTAAAACACATTTTAAAAAACCATATTTGAATACCCCTTCTTATAGTTGTATTATATATATATATATATATTATTCTCATCACAAAAATTCACATGTTAATTTTTACAAATAATCAAACAAACACACACATATGTATACCTATATATATATAGAAACATAAAATATACATCACAAGATTATTTTGAGAGATGAATATTTTATTCAAAACCAAATTTATAAATAACGTAATAGTAATTTTAATTTTATAAACACATTTAAATATAAAATACCAAAATTAATCTAAAACAAATTATAAAAAGTGAAATTGGAAAACCCTTTTCACAAATCAATTTATTTTTCTCATAAGGCCTAAAGATAGAAAAAACAAAGCTATTATATTTATTTTTGGACCAAAAAAGGGTCAACTTACTTTGAATATCTAATTTTAATTAAAAAATAATTTATCAAATCCCAAATAAATGGCATTTCAAGATTAAATTATAATGAAAGGTAAAATAATTATTCGAAATTAAAAAAACCTTGAATGATTTATAAAACCCAACTAAATATTCAAAAATAGGAATAATTAATAAAATCAAACATTTAAAGAAATAATTGGTAAGTAGTTATCAAATTTAAAGCCTAAACATGGGTAATCATCCCTAAAATCAAGTGGAACCAAGATGTGGAGTACCAGAACATTTCTTATTCAATAGAAGACACCCAATCGTGTTATAATGAAACCAAATAAACTATATAATCACAAAACCCACAATAATTGATATGCCTTGAAATATATAGGGTTCTAGAGAACCAAACAGAGGTGAGATAGGTAAAATATTATAGAGAAAGGGTAATAGGATAGATGAGTATTCCATCCCTGAAGGATCCGATGAAGAATCACAAGGAAATATAGAATAAGTTGTATGTGATGATAAGTCCACAATGGGGGATCACACATGGTAAGAAGAGCTCATATAGGTGGTGGAATTAAGATAATGGGAGAAAATAAGTGAGAGAATGAAATATGAAGGGTAAAAAAATTGAAAACTTCATTGTTAAGGAATATGGTTTATTAAACCATTAATAAAACATTAAATGGTCACTATACCTCTAAAAACATTAAGAAATTTCAATTCTATGATCATATATTTTATAACAAACCAAGTGATAAACATGGAAAACCAAAATATCCGGAGATGAAATCCATCACATGATCACCAAATGGTTTCTCAAACCATTCTGGATAACTATTCCAACCTCTAATTCCTATAAAATTTTAAAATATATAGCTTCAAATTTCTAGAAACTCACAATAACATAAAGTAATATTTAGTTTAATAATATAAAAAAATAAATAAAATTCTATGGTCTGATATCATCCATGTAAATTGAATTTAATCTTATAGTTTTAATTTAATATAAATAAAAAAATAATGTTTATAAAATAATTATAGATATGATATTGTTTTTTATGTTCTTATATATGGAATTTTTTTTAATAATGTATTTCAAACATGTATGAAATATATCAATTATGTAGAGACTATTCATGGGGGTGTGGTTTACTTTGGAATTCCTTTGGAGACTTTTTTCTCACACCTATTAAAATTTCATTTTTTGGTGTATGTTTTTTTTCTCATGTTGCATGTTTGGATTAATGTTGGATGGTGACAAGCTGAGTTAGGATGGTATGTTAGTTTTTTTTGTTTATTTTTTCTTATTGTACTGACTAAATTGGACTTCCCGATTTAATTTCCTTTATTTAATAAGTGGGTTTCTATATATATGTAGTTTTGGATATTTAAATAAAGGGAAATTTAGTGTGAGGGAGTTGGTGGTGAGCTATGAGAATCGGTTAAAATATTTATCTAGTTACTTTTAACTTTTTATTATTTTGGAATGGACGCTTGATTTATAGATGAGTCATGATATAATTTATGGTTAAATTACACTATTTATTTAATTTAAGTTTTTCATTAAATAATTCCCACTAGATATTATTTAATTAATTGGCCCTAGTTTTCATCCTTTAGTGATCAAGAACACACCTTGGGCATGTATCAATCCAAATCAAGTGCCTGGTTTTTGGGTGGAACCAAGATGGTTTATGAAAAATTGTATTAGTGTCTAGTTTCATTAGAGAGTCTAGGTTATTAGTGTGACAATTATTAATTGAGGATTAATGGTTGATTAGTGATAGGAATAAAAAGACATGGGAGGTTCATGAATGAATATTCTAGCTATTTCATTCATGTTTAATGTATCGAGTTTTTATGTGGAGTCATATTGAGTTTTCAAATTATGTTTCTTTCACTTGTTTTTGGTGTGTTTCAAATTTCATTGATGGTGAGTTTGAGTTACTTAAAAATGCTAGTTTTTTTAATGTATTTCAGTGTTTGAAGGATGAAAATGATTGTGAGGGCATGGTAACCACAGAGATCCGAAGGCCTGTAAATCTATTCTGTGTCCGATTATATAGTTTGACATTAATAATGAGGATAGTTTTGTGGTTATGACATGGTCCAATAAGAAATGATGCTAGGATTCATAAAAATACTTGTCCCTATTTTATTTTTTTGTAAATACTTTTATTTTAATTCATTATGATAATGAGTTTTTGTGTTATTTGATGAAAGAACATGAATAAATTTTAAAATATTATTCTTGACATATTATGGTTTTGTTTTTATAAATAATAAATATTTTTCCTAAAACAATTTAGTGAAAATGTAGGGATTTGGGATTTAATAAATTGGTTTTGGAAAAATCATTCTACACAAAATATATGTGTTGGTTGTTTTTTAATGAATAGAGGTTAAATTTTATATTTTGTAGTATGGTTTAAAAATTAATGATGTGAAACATTGATGATGTTTTAATACATCTCTAAATTTGAATTGTTTAGTGTTTCAAATTATAAATATAGTTTTGAGGAAAATAGGTATATTTTAAAATGGATAAATAGAATTTTTAAAATATTTTTAAATAGAGATATTGTATTGGGGTAACATTGAAAATATAAATAAAAGATATATGAAATTTTTTCTTTATTTTTATGTGGTAAAATATTTCATATTGGATTTTTAGAATGAATTTTTGTTTCTATTTCTAATTAAAAAATGGTTTTTGATTTTATGGTGTACATTATTTTATGTAACATGTTTTAATATATTTACTTGGAATTGGTGGGATAAAAAGGTAAATATAAAGATTTTAGAATAGTTTTTCATGAAATTTGATAAGTTTATTTTGAGAATATGCCTTGGTTTAATTTTAACATGCTTGATTTGAATTGTGTTCTATTTGTTAGTTAGGCCTTTGTCTTATGATATTATTCTTTGGATACCCTTAATGGTCATGATGAAGGTAGTGGATATTCTTAATATATGATATATTCCTCATATTTTATAAGTGTATTCCCACTTTTGAATTGTTTTAGTTATATAAATTATCTATTATTCTTTCTAAGTGAGGAGTTTTTGGGGTTTCTAAAGTGGTCCTTGGTTGGTATTTCTCTTTGCGTTTTCCTTGAATTATCTCAATAGAATGTGGATCATCTTGGAGATATTATTTATTTGGTGATTATATGTTCCAATATAACACCCCAAGATTTTGTGACATATGTTTTTCAAATAAAATTAATATTTTTGATATTTTTCATTACATAGGATATTGAGTGTCACATAAAATACACACAATACCATGTTTAAACGAAACATGAAAAACTATTAAAATAAAATTATTTAATATAATATTAATCACCTAACCATTGGAATTATGAGTATAAATGGGATTAAATATATTGTAAAAATATATGATCTAAAAATATATATAAAATGAATTATTCGGTGACCAATTAACTAGAAATGAAAATTAAAAGTATTTGAAAATAAAGGAAATATTTTTATGAAAAACTAGTTTTATGAAAACAAACATGTTATTCCTCAATAAATTAGAAAACCAATTCTGGATAATTAATTAAATTAAATTTATATAATATATATTAAATAAATTTTCTAACATTCATCTTTTTTTATACAAGAAAAAATTATAAATCCAAATTTCTGCTTAAAAAATTATTTTTCTAAAAAAACGTTTTGTCACCATTTTCACACTTATTTTAAAAATAATTTTTGACACATTTAGAAAACCTCACTCTAGAAAATAATATTCATTATTTAAATATTCATGTGAAAATCAAATTAGGTGTAACATCCCGGTTCCGGGTGCCACTCAACAGGTTTCCCCGAAACCGATTGGTCGCATGAACTCAAGAACATTTCCCCAAACGCCAGAGGCTTCTGACTAGCAGTGAGGGCCTAGGTCTGAGAGTGGAGAAACTATTCCCTCATTTGTCAAAGTGTAGCGTAGTGGAATAAAATAAAAAGCATACAACAATAGCGGAAGTAATAAAACATACACATTTAAAATAAACAATTATAGTAAAAGATAACCAATAGTTATATACATAATGATGCAACATGTCTCAAGGTCTAAGAAAACAGCCAGAACATGTTACACAACAATACAGTACAGTACAATACAGAGTATAGTAAAACAAAACAAAACAGCTGATAGCATCCTGAGCCTAAGCCCGGTCCCATGCTCCCCTACTCCTTAGCAGCAATCAAGTACCTGTATAGGGACCCTTTCCGTTATCTACACTTGTAAAAATGTAATCTGTTTGGGCCGAAGACATGACCCAAATAGGGTATGAGAAATAAATCCCAGTAGGCACCCACCAAAGGCCCGTGCTCAAATATGTTTATACATGCAACAACAATGTGCAAAAGTAAATGCAATAAATTAAGTAGTACTCAAAAGTAACTTGCTTTACCAATTATATTTCCATTTTAATATTCATTAAATCGTTCATTATAAAGAAACCACCATAGTGAATTTCTATGTAAATAGTCAGTGTCCTCAGACATGAAAACCCTTACCCTCAAGTAATCAGAAACGTAACCCGCAGGTACTTGCCCATAGGCATAACAGATATTTCCCTCATCCGTACAAAGTTTTTCCCTTGGGGATAGAGTCTATTGCCCACAGGCACGAAAGAAGTTTCCCTCAGGCCGAAATAACCACTTCCCTCAGGCTAAAGGAAACACTTCCCTCAAGGTAAACAAGTAACCGGTCCATTCCCAACATATAAAGTATAAATCCACATAAAATTTCTCTCGAGGAAAAATTAATTCACAAAATAAACATGGCATACCCTCGGGTATCCTGGCCAAACGACTAAACAGAGGAACGCACCCTCGGGGTGGTCTTGGATACAAGAAATAATCCCAAACAACATTTATTATCACATTTAATTACCTATACAATTCTAGGTATTTATAACAGCTAAGGCCTCAGCCACACGACACCCCAACATGGGTTCGTAGCTCAACTATACACAAAAACTCACAACAGTTGGAATTTAAACACTAAGCCACCTAACTCGATCACCCTTGATCGATATACGTGAATGACACTCCTTAGATAGTCTAAGAGCTAAGTAAATCTGAGATGACAGAAAACCCATTCAAACGCAAATAACTTCCCCTCGGGAAAGAATTGGTAAGAATGGCTTATAGAGAAGGAGAGGCTTACCCGTATGATTCCAACAAGATCGACAGAGGCGAAAACGAATTCCCAGCCTACGATCTAGAGCTCCTCAAAGGTTCAAACCTCTCTCTCGACTCCTCCTCCAGTTCTAAGCCTTCCCTGTGAACACGGGAGGCTACTACCCATTTTAAGTGAAAAAAACAAACTGCACGACGTGTACTATTGACTACATGGCGTGTAATTTTCTCATTTAACTGTTCCTCTGGCGGCACCTCTGAACTGTTCATCTGTCAACATGAGTACATGACACATATTCTTGATCACATGGTGTGTACTTTCATCTGGCTGGCGGCTGCTTCCACCACCTTACTAATTGCTTGTCGACTGACTACACAACGTGTAATTATCCACTACACGGAGTGTAGTTGGTTTTTACACCCTTCGTCACCGACATAGCTACACACCCTGTGTACTCATCCCACCCGGCCAAAGTACACGGCGTGTGGAATAATAAATGGTGTGTAGTCTCGAAATTTAGGATTTTCCCCATTTTTCCTATTTTATCAAAAACACTTAAGGAAAAGAGAATATAATAAACCCGTACCTCAAAAATAAGAACCAGGTTCTTACAAACTCCCCCCTTAAAGAAATTCATCCCCGAATTTCCCTTCCAAGGGTGGCGAAGATAAAACTCAGAACAACTCTGGCCACTGAGCACTTACGTCGGTCTCCCGCTCCCAGGTTTTGTCCTACACTTAGCCATGCTACCACATCACTTGTACGAGAGGAACTGACCGACCTCGGAGAACCTTCGTGCTCCTATACATGATACGATTCGAATGCCACCCAAAGGACACATCTACCTCGAGCTCAACCTCCTCGGGCTGAAAGACGTGAGACGAGTCTGAATGATAGTGATGCAACTGAGATATATGGAAGACGTCGTGCAAGGATCGGTACCTCTGTGGTAACTACAACCGATAGGAAACCAGCCCGACTCTCTCCAAAATATCAAATGGCCCCACATACCTCGGTGAATGTTTACCCTGTCTCCTAATCCATATGTGTCCCAACCTCAAAGAAACACACAAGGAAACCTGATCCCCAACCACAAACTCCAAGGGTCATCTACGGCGATCATCATAAGATTTCTGACGAGACTGTGTGGTATCCATCCACTTCTCAATAAACTAGACCAGCTCAGAAGTCTCTTGCACGAGACGTGGTCCCAGTAAAGCTTCATTACCTACCTCTAACCAACAGAAAGGTGATCGGCATGGCCTACCATATAAAGCCTCATATGGTGCCATCTCAATAGTTTCCTGAAAACTATTATTGTAGGAAAACTCAACTAGGGGTATATTCTTCTCCCAAGTGCCCCCAAAATCTAAGATGTATGCACGCAAAATTTTCTCAAGCACCTATATCATACGCTCTGACTGACCATCGGTTTGAGGGTGGTATGTTGTGCTCAGAAGGACCTGTGTACCGAGTGCCCTCTAAAAACTCTGCCAGAAATGAGACGTAAAGAGAGCATCCCTATCCGAAACAATAGAACGAGGAACCCCATGAAGTCGTATGATCTCTCGGATATAAAACTTCCCGAGATCATCAACACCAAAGGTCTCCTTGATTGGAAAAAAGTGAGCTACCATTGTGAGTCTGTCCACAACAACCCACACAGAATCATTGCCTCAAGGTGACCTCGGAAAACTAGTCATGAAGTACATCGTGACATCATCCCATTTAAACTCTGGGATGGGTAACTGCTGTAACAGTCTGCCTGTCCTCTGATGCTCTGCCTTCACCTGCTGACAGGTGGAAGATCTCGTAACAAAACCAACTATCTCTCTCTTCATACCCGGCCACCAGTACTGACCTCTCACATCACAGTACATCTTGGTAACCCCAGGATGAACTTCCCAAGCAGAAACATGAAAATCCCACATCATCTCCTCACATATATCCCCTAGAACCCATACTCGTCCTTGAAAATGCAGTACCTCATCATCGCCTATCATCCACCCAAGAGGAGGGTCCTCACTTTCCACCGACTCTTGTAGAACATGGCCCTCTGAATCAGATAGCTGTCTCATCCTCACTCTATACAGGAGGGTAGAAGCCATATCTAAAGATGAAATATAGGTCTTCCCTTGACTGTCGTGCACCACCAAATTCATCTCAGAGAACAAATCCATGATCTGCCACTCACCACTGGCCTCCTGTACTACCTATATCTGAGTCCTCCTTCTCAGTGCATCAGCCACTGCACTACCTTCACCAGGTGTATAGGCAAGCTCAAAATCGAAGGACTGAAGGTATTCGACCCACCTTCGCTACCTCAGATTCAAGTCACATTGAGTAAATATATACTTGAGACTTTTGAGGTCGGTGAAAACCACAAAATTCTCTCCCAAGAGATAATTTCTCCAATAGCATAACGCATGAACAACTACAGCCAACTCGAGGTCATGCATTGGGTAATTCCTCTCATGTGGACACAACTACCGAGAACTGTATGCAATAACTCGATCGCCCTATATGAACACTACTCCCAGTCCAATACCTCATGCATCACAGTAAACTGTATAGATCTTCCCTTGCTCTAGAAGTATCATGACTTGTGCTAATGTCAACCTTCCTTTTAGGTCCTGAAAGGCTGTCTCGCAAGCTTCCGACCAAAAAAATTCACACCTTCTTAGTCAAACCCATCAACGATGCTGCTAAGCAGGAAAAGTCCTGTATAAAGCACATATAGTAACCAAATAGCCCTAAGAAACTTCATACCTCAAACACATTCTAAGGCTTCCCCCAGGAAAATATTGCTCTCACCTTCTCTAGATCTACTGAAACACCTGCCTCTGAGATGATATGAATCAGAAGTGAATCTGGTCTATCCAAAAGTGGAACTTTGAGAGCTTATCATATAGATTTTGCTCTTTCAGTTTACTCAATACGATCTCAAGATGGTTGGCATGGTCGTGTCAAGTGTGAGAGTACACCAAGATGTCATCCATGAATACTACCACAAAAGAATCCAGATAAGGATGGAACACATGATTCATCAGAGCCATAAAAACGTCTGGCGCATTCGTGAGTCTGAATGGCATAACCAAATACTCGTACAGACCATATATGCTCCGAAAGGCTTTAAGCGGTATGTCTGATGGTCTCAAGTGCGGCTGATGATATCCTGATCTCAAGTCAATATCCGAGAACACTTATTCTCCACAATGTTAATCAGAAATATCATTAATCTTTGTCAAGGGATATTGGTTCTTGACCATCAGTTGGTTCAGTTTATGATAATCAACACATATTCCGAGGGTACCATCTGCTTTCTTCGCAAAGAGGACCGACGAACCCTAAGGAGAAGTACTGGGTCAGATGAAACCCTTTGCCTGTAACTCCTATAACTACCTCTTGAGCTTCTGAAACATTGGTGTAGCCATCCTATAAGGGGTAATGGACACCAACACTGCTCCTGGAACAAGCTCAATAGGGAAATCCACCTCACACTCCTGAGGTAGACCCAAAAAGTTGTCTGGGAAGACATCCCTGAAAATATTAACCACTGGAGGGAAATCCATCTGACAAGTCACCTAATCATCCAGATATAAACTCATAATCTGGGTTGTGAGTCCACCTCGCCCACGATGCTCTGGTCCAACTTGGCTCACCGAAACATCCCATTCACCTTTGTATAGAAACTCTCCACCCTCTGGTGACGTGAAAATCACACTGCGATGATAGCAATCTACAAAGGCTCGAAAGGGAACCAACCAGTCCATCCTGATAATGACATCATAGCTCATCATCTCTAAGACATAGAGGTCCCATTGTAAGTGACACCCACCAAAATTAAGGGGGAACTCCTTGTACAGACACACACCGGCCGTTCTAATTCCCAACGGAGTGTCTTGCATCATAACAACAGAAGAAGAAGAAACAAAGAGCCCAATGATCTCTACAATGAGCATAGATATAAAACTATGTGTAGAAACTGTATTGAAAAGTACTGAAGATAAAATAGAAGCTACTAGAATAGTACCTCTGACAGTAGAAGGTCTTCGATCCTGATCTTGCTAGGTCTGTTGCACTGCATATGCCTACCCAGTGTCGCAGATCTGCGACACAGCCTGGATACCCTGAGCTGTCCCACCCAGCTGCCTTTGAGATCCTGGTGTCTGGCTACCACGGACATGACCACCATCCCTGCCAAAAAACCCTGACGTATTCTGGTTTCCCGACTGTTAAGAAGCTGCTGGTCCTGCTCCCGCTCACAGAGTCTGCACAAAACCCCGCTCACTAGCCACTGGTGGAAACGCCCTGCAAAAGCGCAGTAGATGACCAATCTTGCCTCAATCTCGACACTCCACTGGGTCACGTGAACACTGCGGTCTCTTTTGACCCTCTTTACCACACTGGTAGCACATGACTTGACCACATGAAACATTTTTCTGGCTGGTACTACCATCAAGAGTGAAATCCATTGTCTCTTCCTCTTATTGGTAGAAATAGTACCAGAAACTGGTGTCGAACTTCCCTGGCCCACACCACTAGCTTCCCATAGATTCTTCTCGGTAATCAGTGCCTGGTTCACAATAGCATGTACAGTAGGCAACCTAAAAACATTCCCCAGTTCTCAGATGTCATATCAAAGACCATACTCAAAGCTCATAGCCCTTAACATCTCATCACCCACCATAACGTGTGCAAAACGCTGAAGCTTGGTGAAATGACCAGAATAATCCATCACCGACATAGTTTCCTGCTACAGATTCATGATCTCTCAAGCTCTATCTACCCTCATCATCTCTGGGAAGAATAAGTCATAGAAATCTGTCAAAAAATATTCCCACACCATGTCTCTGTGATTCTATTTCTGAGTGGTAACATCCCACAAACTCTTGGAGGAATCAAGAAAAATATAAGTCACGAGCTTGACCCTCCACCCTAGAGGCATCTCAAGATGCTCAAAAATAGTCTGCAATGAATAAATCCAAGACTCTATATCCTGTAGTCCTCCATCCCCTGAAAAAGTGGGTGGATGCTGCTATTGGAAGATATGAGTCAGCTAATCCATAGATGTGGCAGCTGGAAGTGCTCCCTAAAAGGTCGGCATGAACCGCATAAAGCCTTCACGGAACTGCGCCTCCGCGCCTGTGTCTGGTATAACGGCTGGTGAGGCATCTGGAACTACTGGAGGATCAACTGGTAGCTCATGGATGACCATCTCTAGAGTATAATCATTGCTGCTCTCTTAGAGAACAACACGTGGTCATCTCGGCGGCACGACTCTAAAAGGTCAAACACATAACTTAGATCATGATTATAAAAGAATGGAAACAATGGGACCAAAATGGGAACATCAGGAAAAAGGCATTAAAGATTTTCAAAACAAGACTACACAACGTGTATACTGACTACACGGTGTGTACTTGACTTCTCTTCCCCTGCCCGGGTCCTTCTACACGGCTAAGCCACACGACTCCCACTGAACAAAACTACACGGGGTGTATATAATCTACATGGTATGTATGGTGTAATTTTCCAAATACCTATGTCATTCGTGACACGTACGACTACTCGGCTTGATACTACACGGTGTGTTACACCCGCACATAGTGTGTAAACCACCCCGTTTCCCAGCCACATGGCTAAGTCCACACAGTCTATCCCCGGACAAGACTATATGGCGTGTCCCTCAGGAACACAACGTGTACTGGATGAGCTCCACCGACCCGTGTTTTTAGTTACATGACTGGATACATGGCTCACACTACATGGCGTGTTCCATATACACACGGCGTGTACACGAAAGGATTACACCAACCCGGGTTGTTAGTTACACAGACGGATCCCAGTTCAGACTACACGTCGTGTTCCATAATGGACATGGAGTGTATGTCTTAAGGTCTCCTCCATCCGTGCTTGTTAGTTACACGGGTGGACTCCATGTCAACACTACACGGAGAGTACATCTGGTACACGACATGTGTTTCCCAAGAATTTCCCTTCCCCTTGTCCCCACTCACACGGTCTATGACACGAAAAGAGACTATACAACGTGTACTTAAAAAGTTTTCTTTTCTTCCCGAACATAAGAATACACGGCATGTGTCTAAGAAACTACACGGTGTGTATCCGGGGTTTTCCAGACAGTAAGCCTCAGATACTACTCCGGAACACAGAAAAACCACTAAAACAGTCCTATGTGCCAAATTCTGACCCATGGGGGCCCATACTCCCCACGAATCAAATTTTGGCATCTTATCTGAGTTATAAATACGGTAAACAACCAATGATCCACTAAATTCTGGTCAATGAGGGCCCATACTCCTCAATAACCAAAGTTTGGCATTCATTCTTCCAAGGCCTCACACAAACATACACTATCACATAGAAGGTATTTATTAAAGCAACTATCACAACAGTATGCTTTTATAGCACAAAAACTATTAGAATAACATGAAATTTGTAATGCTCTTACATGGTATGGAACTATGCATGACATGTGATTCTAACATGTTCCTAAATGATGCATGAGATGGCATACCCTCATCTCATCGGGTTTCAACTAAATAGAACCCATAGATAAGATATAAACAACACAATCACAAGTGCGTCACCCAACGGTGAAATCAAATCAACTGTAAAATTGAAAAATCAATTGTAATTGTCAAGGTAGTCTAGATTTTCCCTATACATGGGTTAGCTACGCCCTGGAATAGCTTATTACCAACTACCGTTCTCGTCTTATCCCTAACTAAGGCTCCAAATAGTAAGTCAAAGAAGAGAACCCCTTGGATACCACTTTGTAACCTCCCGGTTATGGGTGCCAGTCAATGGGTTGCCCCAAAACTGGTTGGTCACATGACCTCAAGTGCATTTCCCCAAACTCCAGAGGCTGCCGACTAGCAGTGAGGGCCTAGTTCGGATAGTGGGGAAACTATGCCCTCATTGGTCAAAGTGTAGCGCAACGAAATAAAATAAAAAGCATACAACAACAACGGAATCAATAAACCATACACATTTAAAATAAACAAATAAAGTAAAAGATAACCAACATTAATATAGATAATGATGCAACATGTCTCAAGGTCTAAGAAAATAGCCAGAACATGTCACACAACAATACAGTACAGTATAATATAGAGTACAATAAAACAAAACAAAACAAAACAGCTGGTAGCATCATGAGCCTAATCCCGGTCCCATGCTCCCCTACTCCTCAGTTGCAATCGAGTACCTATATAGGGACCCTTGACCATATCTACACCTGCAAAAATGTAATCTCTTTGGGACGAATAGATGACCCAAACCGGGTGTGAGAAATAAATCCCAGTAGGGACCCACCAAAGTTACATACTCAACTGTGTGTAAACATGCAACAACAATGTGAATAATTAAATGAAATATACTAAGAAGTACTCAAAAGTAACTAGATTTACCAGTTATATTTATATTATAATATTCATTTAATCATTCATTATAAGGAAACCACCATAGTGAATTTCTATGTAAAAAGTCAGTGTCCTCAGACACGCAAACCCTTACCCTCAGGTAATCAGAAATGTATCCCACAGGTACTTCACCACAAGCCTCATAGATATTTCCCTCAGGCATACAAAGTGTCACCCTCGGGCACAGAGTCTATTTCCCACATGCATGAAAGAAGTTGCCCTCAGGCCGAAATAACCACTTCCCTCAAGCTAAAGAAAACACTGCCCTTAGGCTAAACAAGTAACTGGGCCAATCCCCACATATAAACAAGAAATTCACATACAATTCCTCTCAAGGAAAAATTAATGCACAAAATAAACATGGCATACGCTCGGGTATCCTTTCCAAATGGATAAATAGAGGAAAAAACCCCAGGTGTGGTCCTGGATTCAAGCAATGACCCCAAACAATAGTTATTATCACATTTAATTACCTATACAATTCTAGGTATTTAAAACAGTTAAGGCCTCAGCCACACGACACCCCAACATGGGTTATTAGCTCAACGATTCACAAAAATGCAAAACAATTGGAATTTAAACACTAATCCACCTACCTCGATCACCCCTGATCGATATATGTGAACGACGCTCCTCAGATCGTCCAATAGAGAAGTAGATCTCAGATGAATGAAACCTCATTCAAACGGAAATAACTTCCCCTCGGGAATGAATTGGTATAAATGGATTAAGGAGAAGGAGAGGCTTAACCGTACAGTTCCAACGAGATCAACAGAGGTGGAAACGGATTACCAGCGTGTGATCTGGAGCTCCTCAAAGGTTTGGACCTCTCTCCCGACCCCCCTCCGGTTATATGCCTTCCCTGTAAACAGGGGAGGATACTTCCAATTTTAAGAGAAAAAACAAACTACATGGTGTGTACTATTGACTACACGGCATGTACTTTTCTCATTTAACTATTCCTCTCGCGGCACCACCGAACTGTTCGTCCGTCGACATGAGTACACGATGTGTGTTCCCGATCACACAGCATGTACTGTCATCTTGCTGGCGACTTCTTCCACTGCCTTACTAGTTACCTGTCGACTGAATACACGGCGTGTAATTATCCACTACACGGCGTGTAGTCATTTTTTACACCCTTCATCACCGACATGGATACACACCCTTTGAACTCATCCCACACGGCCAAAGTACACAGCGTGTGGAATAATACATGGCATGTGGTCCCAAAATTTAGTATATTTCTCCATTTTCCTTATTTTCTCAAAAACACTTAAGGAAAAGAGAAAAGAAGAAACCTGTACCTCAAAAATAAGAATTGGGTTCTTACATTAGGGTTAATTTTTGATAATTTTCTGAGAAGATAAATTTTTTGATGAATACTAAAAATACTGGTTTTAATTGTAAAATGTTAATACTTTTAATGATTTTAAAAACATAAATATAGTTTTCAGACAGTTTTAAAAGAAAAATTATTTGAATTATATATGTATATATACAATTTATTTTATTTAAATAATTTAAGTATTTAATATTGATAAAAATTCTCTTTAAACCATTGAACTTTTTATCTTCGAAAACCAACTTTCTCACGACATATGTAGGATTAATTTTAAATAAAAAATTTATAATTTAATGAATGAAATTGGGATTAATTAATTAAATATTTTCAATAATTTTATTTTTTATTTTTTAATAAAGTAGATATAAATTTTTACCATATTGAATACTGAAAAAGTACAAATTATATATAACGGCTGTGGTAAAAATGGGTTTACCAGGGGTTAAACTAAAAATTTAATTGTAAAAAATGATCCAAAAATTTTACAAAACCCTTTTAATATCCATATTTAGACCTAATATCTTCTATGTTTCTTAATGGCCCATTTTTATCATTATTTCATGTGAAAGACATGGGTACACCTTCTTTTTTTCAAATATTTACAAGTGTGCCACTCACCACACTTATAAAAGGACACCCCTTCTATTATCATCTTAATAAATAAAAATCTCTTTGTTTTAGAAAATATATACCCAAATAACTTTTTAATTTCATAATCCCAACCCAAAATCTGTATTTTTGTTTGACATCCATTCCTTAAATATTTTTGGTGTAAACCAAAATAATTTTTTTGAAGAAGAGGTAACACCACTAACAAAGCATTTTATTTTATTTATTCCTCTACCTCCATAAATTTTTTATAAAATCAGGATGATATAATAAATTATATATATTAAATATAATTATATTTTTTTATGTTATGTCTATAACCTATAACCATGTTAATATCTTTCAAATGGATTTTTAAATCATTATTCATGTCTATAGTGGACTAACGCCTCACAAACCAATGTTATTCATTTTCCATAACCACCTCTAAATAATGAATATAATGATGGATTTATTATCTATATATTATATTTATGATATTATTATGCTTTTGGAATAATTATATCATGTGTTCTTTATTATGTTCCATTGTATGAGAATATGATAGCGTCATTTGTGTGTACTTCAGACAACCACCCCACTAAGTGATCTGATTCATTCACACTTTACATTAAAGGTAATATGGATTGTTTTAAGAAAATATGTGATATATAGGACATAAAAATTATTTTTTATTGTGAATATGTCATTTAAATTTCATTCATTATTTATTTTAGTAAATGGAAATTACGTTCATCCATACGTATGGCATACCATCTCAATAAACAATGTATTTCATTTTCAATCTATAACTTTTATGGATAATTATAGATATATATATACTGAATATATATGAAATTTATATCGAGGTTAAAATTATGGATAGTATGGAAATATGATCAATTTAATAGTCCCGGTAATAAAAAATCAACATATACATGAAAAAAAAGTAATTATTTACTAAAACATGACTTTAACAGGGAATTATTAATAAACAGACAATAAAAGGTAATAAGTAGATCATATATGGTATGATATATATATATATATATGTTTTTTTTACAATATTTAATATATATATATATATGATTTTTAAAATATGTAAAATATATATATGTATATATATTATACAGTATGTTCAAACATTTACAAATGAAGTCGAGACTAATGGAAATGGATTTTCATCTCACATTTTACTTCTTTGAGGAACAATCTATATTCAAAACTTTTTTAATTTATGTGGTGTATATAATACCCATGAATTTGTTTTATGATTCTTATTATGAAAATTATTAGAATTTAATTTTCAATTTTAGGATCTCTCTTTCATAGAGTTTAATGTTAAAAATATACTAAATTGGTTGGGGATTTTTTTCTAAATTTTCATTCTTTGAGGAATATGTTTTGTTATGAGCCTAAAATTCTTTATGAGGTATATAAACAAAAACATTTACAAGAAATATAATGAATATATTTATTCTCATGATATTATATGTTTTATTTAATTTCATTATTTCATTGTGCTTAATATTCAAATTTACCAAAGTGGTATGAGTTTTATGTTACAATATCACTATTTAGTAGTATTGCTTATGATTTTTCTTCTATTTGTGAAATAATATGATATATATTTCAGGAAAAGTGTTTATTTTTCTTCTACTCTAGTTATTTGTTTAGAATAAATGTTTTACCTTCATTTTTTTTCTTTATGTACTCATGAGTTAAAAAAATTAATTTAAAACCAACTTTATTTCTCTCTTTAAACTAAAATCCATTTTCTTCAAAAAAAAAAATTCTAATTTTTTTTGAAGGGTGTTTTTAAATAATTCAAATAATTTATTTAAGTAATTTTTACCCATGTTTTACCATTATATAATCTTTTTTATAGGAATATTTAGGTCAATTTCTATACAATTACCTTTTGGATTTTATAATAAATGCTAAAATAATCACTGTTTTAAATTGTACTCCATTAAAAGTAGTTTACACCATCATGAAAATTATTTTTTAAAATATCTTTTTTAATATGAAATGTTTATTTTCAATGAAATGGACTTCAAAAAAGTTTTTTGTTTCAAAAATTTTCAAATTGGAAAGGATTTTTTCCTCATGAATATTTTGTATGTTTTAAAGCTTTGTTAATATGTTTTAAAGTTTACATGAAAAAAAATATTTTAAAAATGTATAATGTTTTTAAAATTTCTATGTAAATTTGAAAGGATGTATTCCTCAATATTCTGTTCATGTAATATTTCAAAATACTATTCCATCTAAGATAAAATACTTTAATGTTGCTTATGATTTACTAAAGATAATATTGAATGATATAATCCTCATTATTTATCTAGATTATTAATTTTTATATTGATGAAATTTTTATAAAAGAAATTAATTTTTCATGGGTAATGCTATTGTGAATTAATTAAATGTTTATGAAACGTATTTTTTCTATATGGGTTATGTTGTGAAGATATGATGAATTTTTTATGATGTTGTGGAACACATGAGTATGGTTTTCATTATGAGATGGTTGGGACCTATATCTCTCTTTATTTCATTGGTTAAAGTTTTATATATCTTGATATTATCATAAAAAAATTCTTTGGGCTTGATCTACCATGGGAAATAGATGTATCTTGATCTACTATGGGAAACATGTGTGTCTAGATCCATAATAGGAAACATATGTATCCCAATCCATAATGGGAAATGGTGATAATTCATAATCTACTATGGTGATGGTATTGGTATTTAACCATAAAATATAAAATATTTTTCTATATTTATTATTGTGCCACACTTTTGTGAAATGAAAAAATGGTTTATAATTTATTTGTGATCCTTTTCACTCTTTTGGAACATGCATTTTGAAATGATAATGATTTATGCCGTGAATCATGTGATTGATCTATAACATCTAGATTATGAACAGTGTAAGTTATGTTCATGATCAAATACCATTATGATTATCTTATTATTTAATACGAACATATATTGATATCTTATATGTTTACCCTTATGGATCATCTTTGCTCAACCTTTATTATATTTCCTTTACCAAGTTATAAATAAAGCTTTAGGTATGGTATGATTAAGAGGAGTACCATGTGATATTATCTTTGTTGTAGATATTTAATACCATTCCAAAAATAATAAGATTACGATTCTAGTAAAAAAATACACAACACTATTATGGTCCTTAGTTAAGTTCTTATAAAATGTATTGAATGTTTATATAAAAAGATGTGATATTTCTGTTTGAAAATCCTTGGTTTCTATATTTGGTATCAAAGGAAATGTTTATTTAAAAAAATTTCGAAACTATGATGATAAAATATTATTGAGATCCAAAGTTATATTTCTAAGGGTATGTCTAGGTATGACTATGAGGAAAATTCTAATGAAGAATCAAATAAAAGGAAAATGTAATGAATTTTTTCTTAATGATAAGTCATATTGTTTCCAAGAAATTAAAACCCAATCTAGATTATAAAACTTTATTTGGATATAGAATAAAGGTACCTAAGGGTAATGAATATGAAATGGTTCCACTGATCTTGACCTGATCATCAAGTGGTGAACGATAATGAGAATTACTACAAAGTTGGTTTTACACTCTTGGGGGATATGTTTAGAAATTCATAGGCTCTTTAATAACCAACCTAAAGGATTTAAAAATATGACTCTTATGAGTAAAATTGTATAAATATATGTTTTATTATAATTAAAATAAAGTGTCATGATTTTTAAATCCTATAAGTTATTTTTCATGATTATTTAGTTCTTCACTATGACTTTTTTCTTAAAACACGTTTTTTTGTTTTAGTTAATGTTGGTAACTAAAAGGACCCAAGTAAATGTTGAATATTATAGAAAATATATTTATGTGAAACAAAATGTGATGAAAACTTGAGTGAAAGATGTTTATATTTTTCCTAACCAATTATCATGATATATTATTAAAACATTCACCTTAACAATCTCTTGGACTCACCAAATAATTGAATGATAGTGTTTGTAGAGATTTCATGTGGTGGAGACCATATAAGAATTAAAATTTAGCTTCTTATATGTTTTGAATGTGGAAAAAATCACCCAAGTTAATGCCTCAAACGAATGGTAAAATGGTTTGGTTGTGGAAATTAAGGAACAAAGAAATTAATTTACATGAAAAATGATATGTTAAGAAAATTTAATGGGTGAGAATAATGGTCTCCATAAGGTTTCATTAATATTTTAAAATTTTAAATGAGGTTATCATGGTAATTATACTAATAGATCGGGTAAGGATCCTGAAGAATATAATCAAGGTGGTATGTTTAATGATTATACCCCCGATGAGGGGGATACTTCAAATTACACATGACAGTTATGATATATTCTAACATTATTTTTTATGTTAAATGTTATAAACAAGATTAAATTAAGGATGAAGAATGTTAATACATGATTCATTATTCATATTACTGTAATGATTTATTAAGGAATAAGATTAAGAATCCTAGAAAATTGTTTGAGAAGGAGGTGGGATGATTGAAGTGTTTATGTATTGATGTCAAGAATTATATTATATGAATCATGAAGTATATAAGTATTTTTCAGCATAATTTGTTTTCTTTAAAAATTTCATAAAATATGTATAATGGTTATAATAGACTAGAAAATATATTTTTTGGAAATGTTATATAATTATTAAGGGAATATAAAAATTAATATGTTTAGGATATTTAGAAAATGGTGTTCAGTTCAGATAAATGGGTGATTAACATGAATATAGTAAATTTGATAGTATTAATGACCATGAAACTGATGAATGATTTGTGGAAGGTCTTGTTTATGTTATAATTCATAGTGTTTTAAACATTATTCAATTTATTGATTATATTCAATAATATGTGGTTTCATTCATGTAATGAGAAAGTTTATATGTTTTCATTATGTTTTTATGTTAATTCATGTTATTATAATGATTCAAGAAAATATATGACTATGGTATTAACACATTTGATATGTGGAAATCATGAAAAAATCTATTATATTTTTGGAAATAATTTTATGTTTTTTAGATAGATCTAGTTAATATATTTATATATTATGAATTTTTAAGGTTTATAAGATTAATCATTTATGAAATTATTTTTGTTGAATTTTGGATGTGGTTTTAAAGATTAATTTATTAGTTCATGATATGATTATTTATTCATAAATTATGATAAATGTTTTTATATAATAACTAGACATATAATTAGTGACATATAATTCTTTTATAGATCTTATTTAGTGCTTCATACGAGAAAAAAAATCCTCTCTTAGAGTAAGATATGAATTCGAAATTTGTCTATGCACAACCAACAGATGTGATTGTGCTTATGAAAGGGAATAAAATCAAGTAAGTATATCTTCTCATGAAAAGTAACCAACATTAGGAAAAGGATATTTAAATAAATTATGGTCTTATTATAATAATATTTCATGATATGAATGACATTTTTCAAACCTCTTTATTTTATGGCTTTGTGGTAGTTGGATTTATCTTCAAAATGTTTTCTATCACTACCTATTAGTATTTGGGTGTTAGTTTTAATATATATGTCCATTTTCACTTCCCACCTATGTTATAATATATGGAAAACTATTGTGTGATATTCCATATGACATTCAGACATTCGTTTCTCTATTTTAAAGAGGATGTCTTATTAACCTGTTTTATGATGCGGGCTACCCACAATAGGATTTTTAAATGTTAAACCCTTACTTACTAAGAAAAAATTAAAATTGAGAGGAAACAATTTATTTAAGGTGGTTAGATTTTGATGCCACAAGATATTGTGAAATATATATATTCATAAAAATTTAATCATTTCAATATATTTCGTTAGACGCAACACTGAGTGTAAATTATGATACATGCAATACATAGTTTAATAGATTCGTGACATAATATTAAAATATTAATATTTAATATGATAATAATCACTTAGACATTATAATGGTGGGTATTAATATAATTAACTATATAATGAAAATATATTATCTACACATGTATATAAAATTAATTCTTTGGTTACCAATTAACTATAAATGAAAATAAAAACTATTTAAAAATAAATGAAATCTGTTTCGGAAAAACTATTTTTATAAAAAAAAGTGAATTTTAACTAAATCAATAAAACAAAAACATTTTTTGAATTATTTTTTTAAATTTTTTATATATTAAATTAAATTTTTAAAATTGATTCTATATATGTTCTATAAAATAGATAATAATAAATCCAATTTTACATTTAAAAACAGTATTTTTCTAAAAAATAGTTTTTTTCACAATTTTGAATTTATTTAATTTTTCTTCACACTTTAATAATATGAATTTAAAAATAATAACTGTAATTTTTTATATAATAATTTAAATATTATCTTAGGGTGACTTTTTGAAAAAAAAATAGGAAGATAAATTTTTTGATGAATAGTGAATGTACTCATTTTTTATTTGAATTTTTCAATTATATTAAAGCATTTAAAAACATCCAAATTGTTTTACTAATTTTTTAAAAGAAAAATTAGTTAAACTATATATCATATTATATAATTTGAGTTTTTTAAATCATTTTCATAGTGAAATTTGATATAAAACCAATTTTTTCTTTTCATATTTCTCTTTGAAAACCCAATCTCTCGTTATGTCTATGGGATTAAATTTAAAATACTATTTTACAATTCTATTATTTGAATTCATAAAAATGAATTAAATATTTTTAATAATGATAATTTATATTATATAATAATTAAAAATTAATTTTTGACCATAATGAATTGTAAAAATAGTAAAAATTATTTACCATGGTTAAGGTAAAATGAGTTCACATAGGGTTAAACTAAAATGATAACTACAAAAAATGACCCAAAACATGTACAGAACCCATTTTATGGACATAATTTCAAATTATATCTTCTCAGATCTATTATGGCCTACTTTGGATCCTTTGGTAATGTAAAAAATATGGGTAAAACTTTTTCATTTAGAAAATTAAAAGTGTGCTATTCACCTTACTTATAAAAGGCCACCCATTATCCTCTACTCCTAACAATTGAAAAACTATTTTTTTATTACAACAACTACCAATGATAACTACTTAAAACCTTCCAAAAATACTATAATCATTATAATGGTAAAAAATACAACCTAATAATCCTTTTATTGAAAACCAAAATAAGTTGTCTGAAGAAGAGGTAACACCCCTAACCGAGTGATTTATTTTATTTATTCATCTACATAAATGAAATATTATTAAAACAGTATTGTATAATATAATAAATAGGTTCTATATATTTATAATTTTTAATGTTATGGGAATTATGTATTACCCTTGGTTTGAGGTATATGACCCTTGTTTCAGTTCTTTTGTGTTTTTTGAAGTGGTTGGTTGAAGTTTGGACAATTCTGGGAAAAAAATTTAAAGTTATGGAGGTTCTGCAGGGGTGCATGGTTGGCTCATGGCCTGAAAAAACCATGTGGCCATCCCATAAAACTTTGCACCCTTTACAGTGGGCTCCGCACGGGCGCCACACGATTTGTTAGACCGTGCGGGCATGTCGTGCGAAGTCCCTGGGTGAGATAGTGGCAACCGCACGGTTGGTGCATGGTTTGCCAAACCGTGCAGGGTAACCATGTGGCCACTTAATGTTTGGGTTTTTAAGTATTGGGGCACTCGATATTTCCCATTTTCCCTCATTCTTTCTCCCACTTGTGGCTCACGTGGGAGTCCCAGTTTTCAGAGGATGCGGGAGCTCTTTAGCTCATTTTGGAGGCAAATCGAAGGGTCTTCTTGGTGGATCGATGAAGGTTCTCCTCGAGTAGGTCCCTCTTTAGGTTCATTGAGGTTTTGGTTAGGGTTATCCCTCTCCCTCTATTAGTTTTCTAGATCTACAATAGTTTCATGTAGATCTAGGGTTGTGTTGCCTTTGTGTGTTAATGGTTGATCTCGTTGATGTTAGGGAAGGGTTTTTTAGGTGATTTCAAGGAGGCATTCACCGAGTATGGAGTGTTTTTGGGTAAATGGTCAATTTCACCAAACCCTAAAAGTTAGGTGGCTTCTCTCTCGACTCCACTTGGTTTGAACTAGTGGTTTTGGTTACAATTAATTTGTTTTTCTTGAAATTTATTGTGATTTTGATGTGCGAAATGGGGTAGAAATCCCTTTGGTCATGTTTTGGGGATTTTGGGGGGAAAAGGGTCTTACGATTGAATGTTCTTGTTGTTAAATTTTAAAATGTAGATTTTAAAATTGGTTGCTTGGCATGGGTTAAGGAAATGGATCATGAAAATGGTTTTCAATAAGAGGTTGTTTTATAGAATCAATTTTTTGGCATGGAAAATGAAAAATGAATGATTTCATTAAATGGGTGTTTTATTGAAGTGAATTAACATGTGTTGGAAATGGGAAATTGCATATTTCTTTAGCCTTAGTGATTTGTGATTGTTGGTTGACGGAGTGTTATGGATTGTGTTGGTTGTGTGGAAGTGGGTGGGAAGTATCACTTTAAAAAGGGAATGGATAGTGGATGGAAGGTCCACCATCAATAGCAAGTTGGTGGGAAGTACCATTTGATTGGATTGTCAATTAATGGGTTGGACGGAATGTGGCACCATGGTTTGTTGTGTGATTTTTTGGTTAGGTTTGTAGTTGGGGATTGTGAGTGAAATTTAAAAATAGTAAGAGGCTTGTGGCATGGTTGAATTGGCTTCCTTTCATGGCATGGTTGATTTGGATTCCTTGTGTGGCATGTTTGGCTTATGGCATCTTTGTCTTATAAACAAATGGTAGTTTAGTTTTTTTTATATAAAATGTTTTATATAAATGTGAAAACATTTTTATCCTAATGGCGTTCATAGGGAAGTCAGTTGGGAAAATCTTACTGAGTAGTTGTACTCACCCCCTGCTTTGGCACTTTGGTGTCTTTTCATATGTCGTGTACTGTGATGTGGGCAAAGGCAAGGAATCACTGTCCTTTAGTGGTGCATTGTGATGTTTCGGTGGATCTTGTAGGTTGGAGCTTGGTGTGGAGCTATGGTGGTGTAATGGCTCGGGGTGTTTTGTTGTTTAGTTTCGGCTTTGTACTCAGATGTTTTGTGGAAATGTCTAGTTGAATGGTTTTGGTGTTTGCGATGGAATTGTTAGTATCACATGATTGGGTTTGAAAGTGCATGCAAATTTAGTTTTTGGTTGGTTGAGTTGGGTTATACTTTTTAAAGAAAATCGTTCCCCACTATTCCTTGAAGCCCCTAGAATTTATTTCTAGCCTTTGGCCCCTTGGGAACATCAGTTAAGGCCATGTAACCCTCACCGCCTCGTCAAACCAATGAGGTAGGGGCAGGGTGTTACAAGTGGTATCAGCTTGTTCGGTCCTTTGGAGTTGATTCTCTAATTTGTAGTTGATATTCTTTGTGGTATATTCCTTGATTCGGGATGGTAACAAGGCGTTGGAATGTTGGAACTTGGAATTTATAGCATAAAAGGACGTAGCTAACCCTTTTATGTTGAACTTCATGTAACCAGGGAGTTGGGTACATAAGTGTTTTGGAGACACTTATAGGCATTGGCAATCTCATTTTCATGGGTGTAGCCAATGATATTTTCATGGAATATATGGTTGAAATGACTTCCCTCTAGGATGCATATTTCATTGGGAATAATGATTTATGGGATGAATTGAGAAATTGTTTTTCAAATGTGTAAAATTGTAATGTGAATAAATTTGGTATTTTGAAAATGGTTTTATTTTCAAATATGCTGAAACATGGAAAATTTGGAAATGTGGAAAGCCTCGTTGTAATAGTGTTGTGTAATGCGATTTGAAATGGTAATTATTGATGTCTACTGATGTGAGACTCAGGGTTGTTTTTTTTCTATTTATAGAAATGACATCGGGTAGGCATCGTAGAGACCAACCGAAAATGGCCGATGAGAACGTGGTTGCACCTGAGCCCCTGGTGAACCAGCAGTTAGTCCAGAGTATAGTGAATGATTTCCAAGCTGTGGGAAGTGTGAATAGAGCAGAAGACCCAATGCTTGTTGAAGATGTGGATCAGTTTCAAAAGTAAGATCCAGCCGTCTTTAGGGGTGATTTAGACCCAAAAAGGGTAGAGGCATGGATGTCCAGAATGAATAGAATTTTCGAATTCATGGGGATTCCAGTAGATCTAAAAGTAAAGATAGAAATGTATAATCTAGAGGATATTGCTCTTTAGTGGTGCGATTTGGTAGTCCAAGCGGGGACGAATCAGGTTATGATGTGGGAAGGATTTGAGTAATTGTTTAACAAACAATTCGATCCACATACATTCAGAATTTAGCGCATAACTGATTGCTTCAGCCTGATGTAAGAGAATATGTCTGTGATGGAGTATGAAGCTATGTTTATAAGCATAGTTTGGGTTTCACCCGAGGTGGCGGGTAGAACATCATTGAAGGAAAGGATATTCTATGCGAGGTTATGTCAAGATATCCATTCAAAAATAGTAGTGTTGTGTATCTGTGATTACACAGAGATGGTGAATCGAGCATCAGTGGCTGAGAGGGATCTGTTGGGAGCTATGTGCGGAGGAATCATGGTGGTACCCATGGGGAATAGTGGGAACTCTAATGCTGGGTTCAAGCGTAGGAGGGACACTTCTTCCTAAGGTGGGCTAATGGAACCTAATCCGATGGCAGGATTGGTAAATCTTCCTCCAAAGCCCAAGAGGAAACCAGAATGTTTTCAGTGTGGCTTTATGGAATACATCAAGTGGGACTGTATGACACAAGATTGAGCATATAACAATTTCAAGAATATGGGGCATCATAAGGTCTATTGTAGAAATGCTCCGAGGATGGGTTCACGTGACACTCCTTAAGGATCGTAGACGTCATATGCTTCAACGGGATGGGGACAACAACATACCAATCATCAGTAGAGAAAAGTCAGTCATGGTGATTCTTGGAACACCACAACTCCTCTGCAGGGCAATAAAGAGCAGAGTGTGGAAACCAAGGCATTGTTCGGATCCGAGAAGGTTGTGGTGGATGATCAGTCGGGACCATCGACGGTGCGAGGTACTATTCTTTTAAATTATACCTTAATGAAAGTGCTATTTGATACGGGTTCTTCACACTCTTTTATTGCTACACGTGTGGTTGAGTTGCTAGATTTAAGGGTTGAAATGATGCCTTCAGTTTTGAAACTTCAAAATCCTCTCAGTCGAAGAGAGTGTCGAGCCTTCTTGTGTAGAGCATGTTGTATCATTGTGGGTGTGGTTGAGATAATATGGAATTTCTCAGTGCTTGAGATGGATGGGTATGATTTAATCTTGGTAATGGATTGGATGGTAGAGTTTAAGGCCCACATTGACTATAATGCATGAGCAATGGATTTTACAACACACGATGGTGTTAGATATCTATTTAGAGGAGAGAGGCATGAAAGGAAGGGTGCAACGAGTTTATTGGCACCAGCAGTGGGAACATTATCATATTAGTTGGCTGTGTTGTCATTGGAATTAGTAGATGGTGTCAAGAAGAGTGTTCTTCCGGCAGTGGTGGATTAGTTAATGGATGTTTTTCTCAAAGAATTATCTGGGTTACCTCTTGTAAGAGAAGTAGAGTTTATGATTGTTCTCCTTCTAGGGACCAGTCCCATCTCACATCCATCATACCAAATGGAACCTACTAAATTGTGGGAATTGAATGTCTAGTTGGAAGAGTTAGAAAAAAAAGGGTTTATACGGCCTAGTATGTCTCTGTGGGCAGTGCTAGTGTTGTTAGTGAAAAAGGAAGATAGAAATTTTAGGATCTATGTTGATTATCGTAGACTTAACCATGTTATGATAAAGAAAAAATATATACTTCAACGAATTTCTGATTTTTTCGACCAGTTGATGGGATCCCAATGGTTCTCCAAGATTGAACTGAGGTTGAAATATCATCAATTGTGGGTGAGGAAGGGAAATATTCCTAAAACAGCTTTCAGAAGTAGATATGTCCATTATGAATATCTAGTTATGACCTTTGGTCTAATGAATGTGCCAACTGTGTTCATGGAATGTATGAATCAAATATTTTAGAGATATTTGTATTCATTTGTGGTGGTGTTTGTAGATGATATTCTGGTGTATTCAAAGTCAATGGTGGAGCATGAGTATCACTTGGCAACAATGCTGGGGATCTTGAGGGATCATCGGTTGTATGCCAAATTGTCAAAGTGTGACTTTTGGATACATGAAGTATGTTTTCCTGGCCATGTGATTTCTGAAAGGGGTGTTTCAGTGGATCCAGATAAGATAGAGGTTGTTATCTCATGGAAACCTCCAAAGAATATGTTTGAGGTATGGAGTTTCCTCGGTCTAAAAGGGTATTATCGGGGTTTTTTTCGTGATTTTTCATGATTGGATTCACCAATGATAGATTTGACTAGAAATAATGTTCTATTCCCATGGAATGAACAATATCAGCAGCGTTTTGAATAGCTAAAGGGTCACCTTACTTTAGAACCAATCTTGGTTTTTCTAGAACTAGGAAAAGGGTACGTGGTGTATTGTGATTCATCAGGATCGGGGTTGGGGTGCGTTCTCATGCAAGGGAATCATGTGGTTGTGTATGGATCATGGCAGTTGAGGGTGCATGAAAATAACTACCCAAATCTAGATTTGGAATTGGCAGCAGTGGTCCATCCTTTGAATGTGTGGCGTCATTATCTCTTCTGTAAGAAATTCACGGTATATACAGATCATAAGAGCTTGAAGAACATTTACTCACAATGTGATTTGAACTTAAGGAAAAGAAGATGGATGGAATATTTCCAAATGTATGATTTTGACTTGATGTACACACCGAGTTAGGGATATTCGGTGGCAGATGAATTATGTAGAAAATCTCATGCTCAGGTGGTGAAACAGGCATCAGACCAGTGGCAGTTGATGTCAGTTATAGCTGACATGTGGTTGGAATGTGAGGACTAGGGCGATAGAGTGGTTTTCTTTCTAGTTTTGTTGATTCCTAACTTGGTTGTCCTGGTTAAAGGGGCACGAATATCTGATTCTGAGTGTGTGACCACGAGGTCGAAACTCAAGGGTGGGGAGACCATTGAGGGATGACAACTGAATAGAGATCCAGTTTTGTGTTTTCTGAATCGGTTGGTTGTACTAGTTTTTTTAAGGAAGATATTCTCAGAGCGCATCATCATTCAAGATTAGTTATTCATCCTGGAATTTTGGAAATGTATAAAGCGTTGAAAACATAGTTCTGGTGGGATGGTAAGAAAACAAGAGTGTCTGAGTTTGTTTCGAGATGCTTGAATTTCCAGCAGGTCAAGGAAGAGCATCAGAGGCCAGCTGGAATGTTGTAGTCTTTACCAATCCCTGTTTTTAAGTGGGAGAAAATAGTGAAGGATTTTGTCATAGGTCTCCCAAGAATGGTCAGAAAGCATGATGCTATTTGGGTGATAGTGGATCAGCTAATGAAGTCGGCCCATTTCATTCCAATTCGTGAATCTCATACGGTGGATGATCTGTCCAAAATCTATATCTGGGAGGTGGTAATGTGTCATGGTGTCTCAGTTTCAATCATATCCGGTAGAGATCGAGGTTTACAACTCATTTCATGAAATCCTTACAGCAAACCCTTGGAACTAATTTGACCATGAGTATGACATATCACTCTCATACGGATGGTCAATCCGAGAGAACGAAACAAAATTTGAAGGATATTTTGCAGGCTTGTGTCTTGGATTTTGGTGGATCATGGGAGGATAACTTGTCATTGGTTGAGTTCTCATACAATAACAATTATCAGGTATCTATACATATGGCTCCATTTGAAGCGTAGTATGGGCGGCCCTGTCATTCTCCACTATGTAGGGTGGAAATGGGTGAGTCCTCGATGGTTGGACTAAGCCTTGTCAAGGAGACTATGGAGAAGATCAAGTTAATTAGGAATAGAATGGAGACGGCTCAGAGTCATCAGAAATCATATGCGGATCATCGTCGATGGTGTTTGTTGTTCGAGGTGAGTGATCATGTTTTCTTGAGGATCTCTCATAGGTTGGGACATCGTCGGTTTGGGAAGTAGGGAGAGTTTTCTCCAAGGTATATTGGACCTTTTTAGATTATTGAGTGGGTTGGTGAGGTGGCTTATCGTTTGGCTTTGCCACCTAGTTTTAGTGTGGTGCACAATGTGTTCCATGTGTTGCTGTTGAAATAGTATCAGCAGGATCCATGACATGTTATTCGATTGGATCATGTTGAGCAAGATTCAGATTCTTCAATGGTGCACATGACTGTGTGGGTTGTGGATAGGTAATAGAATTTCTTTTGGGGTAAAAGAATTGGTCTGGTTTGGGTTTTGTGGAATTATGGATAGATCCAAGAAGAGACTTGGGATCAATAGAAAGAGATAGTCGAGAAATAGCTCAAGCTCTTTCAGCAAAGGGTGGGTTCACTACTTTCTGAGGACAGAAATTCCAATGGTGGGGAGAATATAGTACCTTGGGTTCGAGGTATGTGGCCCTTATTTTGGTTTGTTTGTGCTTTTTAAAGTGCTAGTTTGAAGTTTGGACAATTCTGGGAAAAACTTCTAAAGTTGTAGAGGTTGTGTAGGGGTGCACGGTTGGCGCATGGTCTGAACAAACCACGCGGCCAACCCAAGAAACCGTAAACCCTTGACAGTGGGCTCCACACAGGCGACGCACATTTTTTCAAACCGTTTGGGAAAGCCTTTTGAATTCCATGGGTGAGACAGTGGAAACAACACGATTGGTGCACGGTTTTCCAAACCGTGTAGGGTAACCATGTGGCCACTAAAAGGTTTTGGTTTTTGAGTCCCGGGCCACTTGGGATTTCCCATTTTCCCTAATTCTTCCTCCCACTCGTGGATCACATTGGAGTTCCAGTTTTTAGAGGTTTGGGGAGAACCTTATCTTATTTTGGAGGAAAATCGAAGGGGTTTCTTGATGGATCGAAGGCAGTTCTCCTTGGGTAAATCCCTCTTTTGGTTCTTTGAGGTTTTAGTTAGGGTTAGCCCTCTACCTCTCTAAGTTTTCTAGATATAAAAGGGTTATATGTAGATCTAGGGTTGTGTTTACTTTTTGGGTTAAACGCTGAGCTTATTGATGTTAGGGAAGGGTTTATGAGGTGGTTTCGAGGATCCATTCACTCGGTTTGGAGTGCGTTTGGGCGAAGGGTCGATTTCACCATACCCTAAGAGGTTGGTGTCTTTTCTCTCAACTCCACTTGGTTAGAACTAGTTGTTTTGCTTACAATTAATTTGCTTAGATTGAAATTTATTTCATCATTTTGATGTGAAAAATTGGTTATAAATCCCTTTGGTCATGTTTTTGGGATTTTTGGGGAAAAAGGGTTTTATGGTTGAATGTTCTTGCAATTAAATTTTAAAATGTATATTTTAATGTTTGTTTCTTGGATTGGGTTAATGAAATTGTTCATGAAAATTGTTTTCAATAAATAAGTTGTTTTATTGAATGTAAAGACCCGGAAATTTCAAGTAAATTTTTTTCTTAAATTCTTTGGAACTTTATGAGTCTGCAGTTTCTGACAGCGCCTGATTCCGAGGCCCAGTGTGCCTAGAATAATTTTCTAAACTTTTGTTCGGGTACATTTAGAAAACGTACGTGCGAGTTTTTCTATCTTTTGAACCGGTGCACAGAATTGAAATCTGAGGACAACGATAAACTCACAGCCCCAGTTTTTTCTTAATGAGACCTCTACCGTTGTTGCGTTTGGTCGAGAGTGGAAGTTATAAATTGTGGGTTCTAATTAAAAATTAAATATTAAATAAAAATGTGTGTGTAACACAATTTTATTTGAAGGCGGTTAAAGAATTTTGGTTGCGGCTGTTTTCTCCAATGGGATGTTGGAGGTGGGGCCCACTCCAACATAACCTCCCATGGGAGGATATTGTGTGGCGGGGACCACAAGGGAACCTAACCCTTTAACTCACCTTAAACCCTTTAACTCCCCTTTATTAATTGGACAACTCTCCTCATTAATTGGAACCTTTCACATCCTCTAATATTTTGAATTTGAACCTTTCCTTTGCATTAATTTAATGAGTCACCACATTTAATTAAGCACAACTTGTGGTGTTGTGCCACTGATTTAATAAGACCATCCTTTATTGTTTTTTTGGGGTTGGAATAATCTTTTGAGAGAGCTTGGAGTTCTAGGAGAGCGGCATATTTCAAAGAAGAACGATGACGCTGTCTTTTTCCCCTCTAATCGGGCAAGAAAGGGGAGACGCCGCCCATGAAGAACGTCATTGACGACGTCTTTATCTCTTCCCAATGTCAACGGAGTGACTTCGTCTTCCCGCGACTCCATTAGGTGATCAATGAATACAAGGTAGGGAGTTTTGTATAATTTTAATTGAATAATATTATACACACATTCATATAGAATGCCATGGTTCATTTTTGGCCTTATGTTATCACATAATGCGGAGGGCGCATGCTGAACGAACACGGACTGACCACCCTCTTTTGATTCTTGTTTGCGTTGAAAATGGAGGAAGATCCTATTGGACTCGGTGTCGTCACACCGTTCTAGAAGAAGAGGCCACAACCATGAGGCGATAGCGACTGGAGGCGGCGGCTGCGCACCGGCCACATGGAGTAAAACTGCGGCCTGCTCAGGCTGATGAACCGGCCGGCTGCTTCCGGCTGGGCTGGTGGACCACGGCACCCGCAGGCACCGCGCAGAGGATATGCTGCCCACAACCATTGGCCACTTGGGCTGAGTGAACCGGCCAGCTATGGCCGGCTTGGAAGAGGAATCGCGGTGCCTACCGGCGCCGCACGGTGAGGGAACCACTTCCCGCAATTGTGGGCCGCTCACCAGTGAACCGGACAACTGTCTTCCGTCCTTTAAAAAGATCCACAGCGCCGCTTGGAACTTCATGGGAAGGACATCGTCCTACTATGCGGGAAGATCATGCTGGGTAGAACCGACCAGCTTCGGCCGGCCGTGTAGGGAGAGGCGACGCCGCTCAGCGCCGCCGGGCGAACTGGACCGACCCTCTCCGCGGGTTGGGTCTGCAGGTGGGCCGCGCCCCACTGGGCTAGGCCGAGCCCTCAGCCGGTTCGGACCCACCAAACTAGACCGGGCCAACCTATCATTTGGGTCGGACTCGCAGAGCCGGGTTGGGCCGACCCGTCATCCCACTGGGCTTGACGGGTCGGGCCCGACTTCTCTTAATTGCGAATATCTTCAAGACCACGCATCCGAACGATGCACCGTCTATGGAACTGGGATCCTCATGACGAGGAAGTCCTTTTTCATTACTATAAGTGAGTTTTGGGCGACTTTGGAAAATGGTCGGGTTTGGATCGAGCATATATCCAATCGGGCCCCTGGAATGGAAAAGCCAATAACTCTCAAACTGGGCGTCCGATTGATGCGCCGTCTGTCGCGTTGGGTTTCTTTTGACGAGACAGAACTTTCGGATGCATCAAATAATGACTTTGTGATAATTTATGTGTTGAACCCTTTTCTCGAGGAGTGGACCCTCCCGGAATCGAGCGTGCTGTGTGCGGGAACCTTAGAGCTGGCTGCGATAGGGACAACTACTGTATCAGAATCCTGTGTGGGTTTGACAGTGACGACTACTGTACTGGAATCCTTCGTGGCTGTGACTGCGAAGACTTCTGTACTGGAATCCTGTGTGGGTTCGACAGTGACGACTACTGTACTGGAATCCTCCGTGGGTTCGACGACAACAATAACTATACCGGAATCCTGTGTGGGTTTGATAGTTCTGACAGAGTAGCTGGTCCTATATCCTATGTGGGTCCGACAGCTTAGATGAATCAATAACTACATCTGATCATCTCTATTAATCTAGCATAGCTGGATTGTATCCTGTGTGGGTCTGACATCTTAGATGAGATAGCAGGTCTGTATCCTGTGTGGGTCTGACAGCTTAGACGAGATAGCTGGACTATATCCTCTATGGGTCCGACAGCTTAGACGAGATAACTGGACTGTATCCTGTGTGGGTCTGACGGCTTCGCTGGTTCTGTATCCTGTGTGGGTCCAACAACTTAGATGATCTAGTGGATACATTTGATCATCTATATCTCTCTACTATTGTGGCATACCTGTGTGAGTTGAGTCATGTCTCTCAACCATTATCGTCGTGGTGTTTGACTTTACTTCTTTTGTGGAATTGGTTTGTGCTTGGGCTCGAGAGTTAGAGCCGGACTGAGAATGGTAACTTAGGTATATGTATCGGCATATACCTAAGTAGGATTGGTTGATACTTCATGATTATATCTTTCTTTTTATTGTCCTTAGTGGATATTGTGAGACCTTACGGGTCTCGGGGTCCCTACTGAGTATCGTTATACTCACCCCCTCATGGGCTATGCCTACACCTCATTGTGTTGGATGTAGACGACATACAACGATGACGGAGGCCGAGAGCGCCCTGACTGGATGGTACCCAGAGGTGGACCTTGTGACGAGTCGACACATAGAGGAGACTGATGGATGTGAGAGTTGAGGTGGCCAGATATACCTACCCTTCAGGTAGGAATCCTCGGAGGATGATATAGAAGCTACTCTTACTTTCAGCTGTTTGTCCCTTTTTACTTGTTCTTGTTGTTCATTTGGGTTTGTATACTGGCCCATTTACTTTCCTGCACACTCTTTTGTATGCAGTTTTACTTAGTGTTTACTTCTGGTTGTGTACTCTGTTGTTTTTGTTTACTTTTATAAAGGCAATGCCTTCCCAACTTAGGGATTTACGCCTTTGGTGCTAGTCACCAAACTCTAGCCTTTGGAAGGTGGGCTTGGGGTAGTCACGGCACGGGCCCCCAGGATGGGTCGTGACAAATTGGTATCAGAGGAGTTGGTTCTATCGTAGAACTTAGGACTCTGATATATCTTATTGGGAAGAAATAATGTTAAGAGTATTGAGTGTGGTTTTAGTTTAGGGAGTCCAGTGTTGGTGCGGCGACTGATATATCCATAGACCAGGACCCTGACTTCTGATTCCTAACTCAGTGCATGAAAACATTGATTGCGTGTGTGTTTCAAGAGTTTCCTTTGTGCTCTCTTCGAGTCAGATCACCTGGAATAACTTATCGATTGTGGGGCACCTATTCCTTATCAGGATTCCACTACATAGACATCCTTCTAGGGTTCCCGAGAGAGTACATGATGACGGCCCACTGAGCAACGAGGCTCCATTTTATGGCCCTTTTTCTACGTTGGCACCTTCGGGTTGTGTACCAGCAGTACCACCACCCGTTGGGCAGAAAATACCACCGACCGCACTGGCAGACGATGCACGCCGATAGAGAACATTTTATGGGTTCCAGTAGCATAGGCCTCCAAGGTTTTGAGGCGAGACAGATTCTCAGGCAGCATAGGACTGGATGGAGGAGATTACTGGAGTTTTCCGCCTAGTAGAGACACTAGTAGAGCAGATGTTGATCTTAGATACTAGACTTTTTCACTGAGTGACCATATGGATGGTCTGTATAGTGGTGAGGTTTCGGTACATGGACCATTACCCGAGATAGTAACTCCTGGTAGTGTGCCAGATATACCACTGCCTGTTGGTCAGTAGTTGCAACTGGAAGTACTGGTAGAGAACACTTGTAGGCTTAGTGCCTTACATGTGTTTCAGAATCAGATACCCCTCAGGTTCCAAGGTGAGACCAACCCATATGTGGCTGAGGACCGGTTTGAGGAGGTGACTGAGAGTTTTCTAGAGATTATATAGCGTCAGTAGGGTGACATGTCGATAACTGAGTATTCATCGAGGCATACCGATATTTCCTGGTACTCGATGAATATGATATGATCAGTTCTTTAGATCTAGGACCTCTAAGAGAGGAGTGTTTAAGGATATACGAGCCAACAATTTTTTCCATATGCATTACTACTTATGTTAGGGTGCTAAAGAGGACCTTTTTGGTTGAATGTTCATTGGTTGAGCGGTTACATCCAGTGAATGTTAGCAGTTGGAAGCATGAAACTGGCACCATTCTTAGAGACTTGAACGTGTAAAATGTTTCAAAGAGGAAGTGTTAAGGACAGATGAATCTTCAGGGGTAGCAGAAGTGGAATTTGAGTTAGGAGAGCAACATGAGGTGGTGAACATTTCGACATGTTACAACCACCCACCTTTGTAGTCCATGCTTGGCTTAGGGAGCTGGAGGGCAGGGGAAGATAATAGATGAATACGGTCAAGGAGTGTGACCCAAGGGCTCTAGGAATGATTTGAGTTACTGTCTATGTTTACTACTAGATGTTGTATCAATATACATTGGTACCAATCATTCCATTCTTTTATGAATCTTGTCCCTAACCTAGAGTTTCCGGTTAATCTGTTGACTTGACCCACAAATCTGGAGATACCTTTGAGAGGAAACTTGATAATCACACTTATGCTGACAATGCGATATGACCATTGAGGCGAGAGTTTTGAATGGAACCTCTTGGTGGCAGTGTCGAGGCCTTATGACGTTAGTTTGGGTATGGACTGGGCTACCACAGTTCATACAAAGATTGACTGTATTAGGCAAAGAGGTTTTGTTTTATATACAATGTTGGGATGGGGTTTTCCATGGTCAGTGAAAAGGATAACCCAGGAAGCACAGGATGGAATCATGCATAAGAGGGTGCAGTTATTCACTTATGAGTCAGCCAGACTTACCTTTGTGCCAGACTTCTCTAGAGTTACAGTACCACTATCAGCTTTAGCGAAGAAGGGGAAACCCTCTGTGTGGTCAGAGAGATACTAGCAGAGATTTCAGGAGCTGAGGTAGAGACTGAATAGTGCCTCAATCTTGAGGCTTCCAGAGGAAGGCGTAAGGAACATAGTTTACAACGACACATCAGGGACTAGACTCAAGTGGGTCCTGATGCAGGAGCGAGCAATGATTGCATATGGTTCTCGGTAGTTTAGTCAGTACGAGCAGAACTACGCTACCCATGACATGGAGTTAGCAGCAACGGTCTTCGCCTTCATGATGTGGTGGCACTATCTTATGGGTGAATACATTATAGTCTACTCTGACCACCAGAGTATTAGGTATATCTTCTCACATAAGGACTGAACCTGAGACAATGATGATGTCTTTAGTTCCTCCTAAACTATGACTTCGAGATAGTCTATACTCCTAGGAAGGGAAACGTTGTAGCAGATGCTCTCAGTAGAAGATCTAGCATTCAGCTGCTAGGAGAGGCGACAGAGCAGCTAGCCACGTTGAAGACATCCTTTGTGGATAGAGATGGAGCAACCTTTCTGTAGTTTCTCACAGTCACTCCTCCACTTAATCAGTTATTCAGAGAGGCGTAGTGTGGGGACGTTGACTGTGAGGCACATTGTTCTCAGATATCCTCAAGGCAGGCACCTGATGGGGTTTCTAAAGGTGGGAAGCATGTCATCCTCTTCATAGGACGTATCATGGTACCAGTTGCACTACAGGAGGAGGTGTTGAGGGAGTTCTACACTTCCCCTTTAGCGGTACATCTAGGAGTGGTGAAGATGTATCAGGACCTCAGATGACCGCACTGGTGGCCAGGTATAAAGAAAGAAGTAGTAGATTTTGTCTCTCGATGCCTCACTTGTCAGCAAGTGAAGGTGGAGCACCAGGTTCTAGCAAGCTTGGTTCAACCCTTAGGGGTTACAGAGTGGAAGTGGGATGGGATATACATGGATTTCATGATGGGACTTCCACATACATCCAGAGGAAACGACTCTATCTGGGTGATTATCGAACGACTCACCAAGTCCTCCCACTTTCTACCGATTAGAGAGCAAGGTATCAGTAGAGATCTTGGGACACCTCTATGTTCATGAGATTGTATGGCTTCATGGTGTGCCATTGGAGATCGTCTCTAATCGGGATGATCATTTCACTTCCCAGATATGGAAGGTTTTGCAGGAGGCTTTCGGGATGCATCTTCTCTTGAGCACTGTCTTCCATCCACAAACAAATGGTCAGACTGAGAGGACCATACAAGCACTTGAGGACATGCCCCGTACTTGTGTCTTTGACTTTAGTCATAGCTGGAAGGATCACTTACCCTTGGTGGAGTTTTCATACCACAAAAGCTACCACTTCATCATCAGGATGGCACCTTACGAGGCACTGAACATCCGACCTTGTAGATCGCCTCTGTGCTGGACTGACCCTAGGGAGTCAGCACTTGTAGAACCAGAGATGGTTAAGACTACCACATAGAATGTTCAGATCATCCATGGAGAAGGTGAAGACTGCACAGTGCAGGCAGAAGTCCTATTCTGATAGGAGACAGAGACCAGTGGAGTTCGAGGATGGTGACCATGTCTTCCTATAGGTCCCACCTTGATAAGGTATATGGAGTTTTGGCCGAGGAGACAAGTTATCTACACGATTCATTTTGTTGTTCCAGGTCCTCAGCATAGTAGGAAAGGTGGATTACTGCCTGGATGTTCCACCTCTGTTGCACCGGGTGCACGACGTCTTCTGCGTATCTCAGTTGAGGAAATACGTGCACGATCCATCCCACATCATCGACCACGGGGAGCAGGGCATCGATGACGGGGGGACATTCACAAAGGTTCCAGTGGAGATTGAGGATCGACATGAGCGAGTCCTATGTGGACGATCGATTCCTGTAGTGTGCGTTCGCTCACAACATGGGAACCTCCATAAGAGCACAAGGGAGTAGGAGGCTCAGATGCGTGCTCAGTACCCTTTTTTGTTTCCCTAGTGTGTGTTGTAGCTTTACGGGGATGTAAAGCCTTGAGGTGGGGGTAATGTAATGACATGGAAATTTCAAGGGAAATTTTTTCTAAAATTCTTTGGAATTTTACGAGTCTTCAGTTTCTGACGGCGCCTGATTCTGACGCCCGGTGTTCCTAGAATAAGTTTCTAAAGTTTTTTTCTGGTACGTTCAGTAAAAATACATGCGGGTTTTCTATCTTTTCAACTGGCACTCGGAATTGAAATCTGAGGACACCGATGAACTTGCACCGCCAGTTTTCTCTTAAAGAGACCTCTACCGCAGTTGTGTTTGGTCGAGAGTGGATGTTATAAATTGGGGTTTCTAATAAAAAATTAAAGATTAAATAAAAATGTGCGTGTAACACATTTTTATTTGATGGTGGTTAAAGGAATTGGGTGGTGGTTGTTTTCTCCAATGGGAAATTAGAGGTGGGTCCCACCCCCACATAACCTCCCATGAGAGGATATTCTGTGGCGGGGCCCACATGGGAACCTAACCCCTTAACTCCCCTTGAACCCCTTTAACTCCCCTTTATTAATTGGACAACTCTCATCATTAATTGGAACTTTTTGTCTTGACCCGTCCTCAGGACCCATGCCGTGACTACCCCAAGCCCACCTCCCATAGGCCAGGGGCTGGAGACAAGCACCAAGGCGTAAATACCGACAAAAAGGGGAAGGGATTGCCTTTATAAAGTAAACAAACACCACAGAGTAAGACAGTAGAAGTAAACACTAAGTAAAACTAGGTACAAAAGTAAGTGCGAAAAGTAAATGGGCCAGAATACAAACCCAAACTGAAAGTAAAGTAGAACTGAAAATAAATTACAACATCTGAATGTAAAGAAGCAACGTCAAGACATCCACTAGAAGTCCCACCTGAAGGGTGGGTACAGATAGATACCTCAGCTCCTCGGGTCCAGCTGTCTGCACCGTGTACGTCCCGCCCAGTGGTCCACCTCCAGGTACCGACTGCTCCACTAGACTCAACCGCGATCAGCGATGTCCATCGTCTGCGTCCAACACAACGTAGTGCGGGCATAGCCCGTGCAAGGGTGAGTATACTCTACTCAGTAGGGACCCCGAGACCCCCGAAGGTCCCCCAGAATCCACAAAGGATAATCCACAAAGGAAAGATACAAACACAAAGTAACAACCAACACTACTTAGGTATATGACCATACATATACCTAAGTCATCAATTCCCATTCGGCTCCAACATCCGAGCCCAGGTTCGATCACGTCCACACAGGATAGTAGAATCCAATCTACACAGAAAAGTACAACACAATCCACATAGGAAATCAAGTCAATCATATCGAATATAATGATTGAAAGTCAAGACTCAGATCACACAGGTATACTTTTTCGTAAGGTGATAGAATGATCAGATATAGCCACTGATTCATCTAAGCAGGGACCCACATAGGATACTAAAATAGAAAAGCTATCAGACCCAAATGGTATACAGACCATCTACTCTACCAGACCCACGTAGGATAGCAATAATAGAGTCAAACACTGCCAGCCCCACGTAGGATGCAAGAACAGTAGTCATTGCCGTCAAAACTCACGGAGGATTTCAGTACAGTCTTCATCGCTGCCAAACCCACAGAGGATTTTAGTGCAGTCTTCATCACCTTGTAACCCATGGAGGATTTCATTACGGTCTTTATCACTGCCGAACCCACATAGGATTTCAGTGCAGTCTTCATCGCCGTCGAACCCACGGAGGATTTCAGTACGGTCTTCATCACTGCCGAACCAACATAGGATTTCAGTGCAGTCTTTATCACCATCGAACCCACGGAGGATTTCAGTATGGTCTTCATCGCTACCGAACCCACATAGGATTTTAGTGCAGTCTTCATAGTCATAGTCGCAGCCAGCTCTAGGGTTCCTACACACAGTATGCTCGATTCCGGGAGGGTCCGCTCCACGAGCCAAGGGGTCGATACATCAACTGACACGTAGTCCAAATTTGATGTATCTCAAATTCCCTCTCAACAATAGGAACTCAATGTGACAGACGGCGCGTCAATCGGACACCCGGTCTAAGATTTATTGACTTTTTCGTTTCAGGGGCCAGTTGGATTTTAAGTCAAAACCAACATGAACACACTCTAACTGCGTCCAAACCTCAAGTGTAGTAATCCAAATGGTCCGTCTCACTAAGAGGAATCTAACAAACTCGATGGCACGTCAGTCGGACGTCCGGTGATCAAGTTATAAGTGTTTCCGTTCCGAGGGCCCGATTGGTTTCATGTTCGAACCAACCCATCCAAACCTAAATTTCTTCAAAACATTGAGTGTAATCTACCAAAACGACCGTCTCGATCTAAGGATCGCATCTCAATTGACGGTGCGTCGATCGGAGGTCTGTAGCCCAAGATACGGGTGTTTGAACAGAACTATCTGGAAATAGGGGGTTTTGGGCCCGGACCGACCCGGCCCAAGACCCCCTTGGGTCGGCCCAAACCGGGTCCGGGTCCTGCCCATTAGGGCGCGGCCCAGCCTGGACAGACCGGCCCGGGGCGGCTCGGTGCTGGCTGAGCGGGGTCGGCTCGGCGCTGGTCGAGCGGACGCGCAAAGGGGGGGCGGCTGCCCCCCTTGATTGAGCCGCGACCCGCCACGTTGGGCCGCTCCTTCATTTCAGCCAGGGGTTACGACCCCCGGTCCCCATTTCGAAACGACCGGCCCAGTATTGCTGGCCGGTGCTGCCACCGCGGGACCGCTGTAGTCCCGCCCTCCAAGGTGCTGGCGGCCGACAGTTCCGGCCGCCCCACCTTGCACTGCTGCAGCTTTGAGTCGCGGCCCTGTCCGACCGGCGTGGCGCAACGACGCCGCGCCCCTCCGCCGCGGCCCCGCTCTGGCCGCGGCCTCTTCGAGGTTTTCTGGCGCGGCACGACGGTGCCACGGCTTCTTTCGGCCTCAACGGCGCGGTGCGACAGTGCCATGCTTTTTCACCGCATTCCTCCATGTTTACGCGCGGTGTCGCTGCACTGCACTGCGTTATTTTGAGCCGCAACAAACACAACAATCCAGGGGGAGGAGTGTCAGCCGTATTCGTGCGGTCCGAAATCCTCCCGTTAAGTTGATGACAAGAAGTCCCAAATCAAAGATGAAGAACGACAAAGATTATTCCATGAACAAAAATTAACCCCTACCTCAAGGTGTCGTCGAACAAAGGTTCGTCACGGGAAATAATCATCGCAGAAGATAGCGTCATGGAACAAGGCTCCGTAAGCGTCGTCGGCATCATGGAGAAGAGAATCGTCAGCGTCACGGTGCACGGCGTCACATCGTCGATCTCCGAGGATTTTATGTTATTTTTTTTCCATTGCTGGAGACCGGAATTCTTCGTCGACGACGGTGCGTTCTTCGCGTTCTACAAGGAGGAGGAAGAGGATTCCACGGCTTGAGAAATTCCTATCCAATCCATCTCGCACAATGAAACAACCCTTAATGAAATAAGACTTATCTTATTTAATTAACACACAATCCAACATCTCAATTTGAAATTCAAAATAATTCATTCAATTAATTGAATTAATTGAAGATTTTAACCGTCCAATTAATGTGAGTGTTGACTCGGCATTTAATAGGTGGTGCGAGTGTGTTACAAAAAAGGGGGTTTGAGGAAGTTGAATAGGTGGGTATCATGTGGGTCCCACCCCACTAATATCCTACCTAGTGGAGTAGGATATTGTGGGTCCCACTCCAACCACCATGCTTAGGTTTTAACTACATATAAATAAAAATAAAATTGGTTGCACAAATTTTATTTTATTCATTACTTAACCCAAAATTTTAAAAACCACACCCGAGCAAATGAAACTTTGGAAAAGGTGTTCCTAAGCAATTACCGGTGCTTCATATTCGTCGGTTCCCTTGGATTTTTATTCCGAGCACCGGTTCAAAAGTTAGGAAAACCCACTCATTCATTTACTGAAGGTACTCGAGCTAAAATTAGGAAATTGATTCCGGGCACACCGGGCCTCAGAATCAGGTACCGTCAGAAACTACATTCTTGTATAATCCCAAAGAAAATTAAGAAAATATTTCCTTTAATATTTACGGGTCTTTACATTACTCCCACCTCAGGGCTTTACGTCCCCATAAAGATACATCATAAACTAGGGGATCAAATGTGGGTACTGAGTACGCATCTGAGCCTCCCACTCCCAAGTGCTATCCTGGAGGTTCCCATGCCGCCATCTGATGCCCACTAGAGGTATCAACCATCCACGTAGGATGAACTCTTATTGATCCTCAATCTCCACCAGGACCTCTGCAGAAGTCTCCCCATCGTCAATGTCCAACTCCTCATGGTTGATGATATGCGTCGGTTCATGCACGTATCTCCTTAGCTGAGATACGTGGAAGACGTCATGAACCCGGTGCAACTGAGGTGGTAGAGCCAGGCGATAATCCACCTCACCTATCCTGCTGAGGAACTGGAATGGTCCGATGAATCGTGGAGATAACCTGCCACCTCAGCCAAATCTCCGTAATCCACGTCGAGGTGAGACCCACAAGAAAACGTGGTCACCATCCTCAAACTCTAGTGGCATCCGCCTCCTGTCAGCATAAGACTTCTGCCGGCTCTGAGTTGTCCTCATCCACTCCGGGATGACCTGTACCTTCTCTGTCATGGCCTGAACCATCTCTGGTCCCACAAGAGCCGACTACCTAGGGTCTGTCCATCACAGAGGTGATCTTCATGGCTGGCCATACAATGCCTCGTATGGTGCCATCCCCGATGGTGGAGTGGTAGCTGTTGTTGTATGCAAACTCCACCAAGGGAAGGTGGTCCTCCCAACTGCGACCAAAGTCGAGGACACATGCATGGAGCATGTCCTCGAGAGTCTGAATGGTCCTCTCCACCTGACCATCCGTCTAAGGGTGAAAGGCAGTGCTCAGACAAAGCTGCGTCCCGAATGCCTCCTGCAACCCCTTCCAAAGCTGGGAAGTAAAGCGAGCATATTGATTGGAGACAATAGATTATGGAACACCATGAAGTTGTATGATCTCCTGAACATAGAGGCGTCCTATGCTCTCCACTAAGCCCTGCTCTCTGATGGGTAAGAAGTGGGACGACTTGGTGAGTCAGCCGACAATCACCCAAATAGAGTCGTGACCTCTGGAAGTGTGTGGAAGTGCATGGAAGTCCAGTCACGAAATCCATAGATATCCTATCCCACTTCCACTCCGGGACCTCCAAGGGTTGTACCAAGCCTGCTAGTACCTGGTTTCTTGCCTTCACCTGTTGGTAGGTGAAGCATCAAGAAATGAACTCTGCCACAACCTTCTTCATACCCGGCCACAAGTGCTGTCGTCTAAGATCCTGGTACATCTTCACCACTCCTGGATGTATCGCTAAAGGGGAAGTGTGAAACTCTCTCAGCACCTCCTCCTGTAAATCAACTGGTACCATGGTATGTCCTCTGAAAAGGATGACGTTCTCTACTCCTGCAGAGAATCCATCAGGTGCTTGTCCTGAGGATATCTGTGCATGCCACGTCTCATAGTCAGTGTCCCCACATTGTGCCTCTCTGACCCGCTGAAGTAGTGGAGGAGTGACTGTTAGTGGATGAAGAAAGACTGCTCCATCTCTATCCACGAAGGATATCTGCAAAGCGACTAGCTTCTCCGTCGCCTCCCCGAGTAGCTGGATGCCCGTCCTCCTGTTAAGAGCATCGACTACTACGTTCCCATTTCCAGGAGTATTGACTATGTCAAAGTCATAGTCCTGGAGGAACTTGAGCCATCGTCGTTGTCTCAGATTCAGGTCTTTCTGTGAGAAGATGTACCTGAGACTCTGTTGGTAAGAGTAGACTATAAAGTGCTCGCCCATTAGATAGTGTCGCCGCATCTTCAGAGCAAAGACCACTACTGCTAACTCCAGGTCATGGGTAGCGTAGTTATGCTCATGCTGCCTCAACTGAAATGATCCAAATGCGATCACGGCACGCTCCTGCATTAGGACACATCCGAGTCTGGTCACTGATGCATCGTAGTAGACTACGTACCCTACTCCCTCCTCCGGTAGCCTCAAGATAGGCGCGCTGGTCAATCTCAATCTCAGCTCCTGGAAGCTCTGCTGACATCTGTCTTAACACACGAAGGGTTTCTCTTTCTTCTTCAAAGCTGACAGTTGTGCCGCAACTCTGGAAAAGTCAGGCGAAAATCTCTGGTAGTACCCAGCTTGCCCCAATAAACTATTCACCTCTGTCACGCTCCTGGGTGGCTCCCAAGCTAGCACTACCTCGATCTTCAAAGGATCCACCGCAACTGCCGCCTCAGAGATGATGTGTCCCAAGAAGTAGACCTCACGTAACCAGAAATGACACTTCGAGAGCTTTCCATAAATCTGGTGCTCTCGGAGTGTGTCTAGCACAACCCTCAAGTGGTAGGCGTGCTCCTCCTTAGTGGTCGAGTATATCAAAATGTCGTCGCTGAAGACCACGACAAATCGATCGAGGTATGGATGAAAGATCCTGTTCATGAGACCCATGAACACTTCTGGAGCGTTGGTTATGCCGAAAGGCATAACCAAGAACTCATAGTGGACATACCGACATCTGAAGGCCGTCTTCGGAACGTCCTCATCTCGAACTCTGAGCTGATGATAGCCTAATCTAAGGTCTATCTTTGAGAACCACCATGCTCACTTGAGGTGATCTAAGAGGTTTTCAATCCTTGGTAGCGGATACTTGTTCCTCACGGTCAGCTGTTTCAGGCGACGATAGTCGACACAAAGTCGCAAGCTCCCGTCCGCCTTCTTGGCGGACAATATCTGGGAAGCCTAGGGTGAAACACTGGGTCAGATGAATCCCTTGCCCTGCAAGTCCTCCAACTATACCCGTAGCTCTCGAAGCACAGCGGGGGACATCCGATATGCTGGAGTGGATATCGGGGCTGTCCCAGGGTACATGTCAATATAGAAGTCTACCTCTCTGCGAGGAGGAAGTCCTGGGACGTCATCGGGGAAAACGTCCGCATACTGATCCACCACTACAGGAAAACTCGAACTCCACACGTCAACTGCTCCTATGATGAGGCTAGCCAACTGATGAGTGATGGGTTGTCCTCTCCTCTGCGAGAGTCCATCCTGTGCTGCAAAGGCACCCTTCTCACCGGTGAAGGTGAACCTGCTCCCGTCGGTGCGTACACACCGCACCTTGCGCCTAATACAGTCAATCTGAGCATGGACTATAGATAACCAATTCATGTCCAAGATGACATCGTAAGGCCTCGACGCCACTACAAGAAGATCCCAGCCGAAGATCTCGCCTCCTAGAGTAATCTCAGACTGCTGGCACTAGTGCGTAATCGTCGAGTCTGCTTCCGTAAGAGTCTCTAGCCATAAGGATCGAGCCAACAACTCCATCGGAATCTCCAAGCTCTGAAAAAGGGATGCAGAAATAAAGGAATTACTTGCTCCTATGTCTATAAGAACTGCAGCAAGGCTAGAGTAGACACATATAGTACCTCGAATCATCTCTGGCGCGCCGTGGTCATAGGCGTCTGCTGCCTGAAGCTGAGCCTGTCTCTGCCCGCCAGCTCCTTGTGGTCGGGGTGGACCTCCTGGTGGTGTTGGTGGTAAAGCATCAAAGCGTCGCCCACCAACTTCTTCTCGGACAGCTCCCCTGCCTCGTCTACCGGCTCTTGGCAGACCGCCATGGTCGACCCTCTGCCTCTGCCTGGGTGGCCCCTCCACTACGGGAAAAATGGGTATTTGCGACGGGGGTATTTGCCCGTCGCAAATAAGTAGCCTTTTGCGACGGGGAAAGCTATCCCGTCGCAAAAGGTCTGGCGCCCTTTGCACGCCAAATCGCGGGAAAACTATTTGCGACGGGAATATTCCCCCGTCGCAAATAACCGGCGGCGGTAAAAGGTATTTGCGACGGGAATATTTCCCCGTCACAAATAGTATGTCGGCAGGTGGTTATTTGGGACGGGTCCCGTCGCAAATGACTATTTAACCGTTGACCGTAATAAATGCTGGCTAAGGTATTTGCGACGGTTCCCGTCGCAAATGGGCCCGTCGCAACTAATCTAACCTATAAATACCCCCATCCGTTTTTTTCAAATCATTCTCAAATTCCATCTTCTTCTTCTCTCAAAATTATATTTCTACAGTTCAGTTTTTCTCAAGTTTAATTTTTTTCTCCGGAGTTGGTATTGAAGTTTTGAAGAACGACCAGAGATCAACCTCAGATCAATTTTCAAGGTATTTATATTTATTTTAATTTCATATTTATTTTTAATGTTTCATTAGTTTTAATTATTCTTAATTAGTTGTAATTTAATATTGTTTACATTGTTTTATAACTTAATAATTAGTAATAAATACTAATAATTAGGAATAATAACATTATTTAATTATTAATATATTTTATTATTAATATTAAAATAATATAATTTTATATATATATACAGTTCTCTTTTCATCTGTGTGTTTGCTGTCTTCACATGTATTATTTGTATATGGAGATAGAAAACACACAGATGAAAGGAGAACTGTATATAAATTAGAAAATTATATTATTTTAATATTAATAATAAAACATACTAATAATGTTATTATTCATAATGATTTGTAATTATTCCTAATTATTGGTAATTATTCATTTAATTAGTCATAATTAAGAACAATTACCAATAATTACCAATAATTAGTAATACTTAGTAATAATTACCAATAATTAGTAATAATTACCAATAATTAGTAATAATTACCAATAATTAGTAATAATTAGTAATAATTAGTAATAATTACCAATAATTAGTAATAATTACCAATAATTAGTAATAATTACCAATAATTAGTAATAATTACCAATAATTAATAATAATTAGAAATAATTAGTAATAATTAGAAATAATTAGTAATAATTACCAATAATTCGTAATAATTACCAATAATTAGTAATAATTACCAATAATTAGTAATAATTACCAATAATTAGTAATACTTACCAATAATTAGTAATAATTAACAATAATTATCAATAATTAGTAATAATTAGTAATAATTACCAATAATTAGTAATAATTACCAATATTTAGAAATAATTACCAATAATTAGAAATAATTACCAATAATTAGTAATAATTACCAATAATTAGTAATAATTACCAATAATTAGTAATAATTACCAATAATTAGTAATAATTACCAATAATTAGTAATAATTACCAATAAATTTCAATAATTACCAATAATTAGTAATAATTAGTAATAATTACCAATAATTAGTAACAATTAGTAATAATTAGTAACAATTCGTAATAATTAGTAATAATTACCAATAATTAGTAATAATTACCAATAATTAGTAATAATTACCAATAATTGGTAATAATTACCAATAACTAGTAATAATTAGGAATAATTAACAATAATTAGTAATAATTAGTAATAATTACCAATAATTAGTAATAATTAGTAATAATTAGTAATAATTAGTAATAATTAGTAATAATTAGCAATAATTAGTAATAATTAACAATAATTAGTAATAATTACCAATAATTAGTAATAATTACCAATAATTAGTAATAATTAAGAATAATTAGTAATAATTAAGAATAATTAGTAATAATTAAGAATAATTAGTAATAATTACCAATAATTCTTAGTAATTAGTAATAATTACCAATAATTAGTAATAATTACCAATAATTAGTAATAATTACCAATAATTACCAATAATTAGTAATAATTACCAATAATTACCAATAATTAGTAATAATTAGTAATAATTAGTAATAATTACCAATAATTAGTAATAATTAGTAATAATTAGTAATAATTAGTAATAATTAGTAATAATTATCAATAATTAGTAATAATTAACAATAATTAGTAATAATTACCAATAATTAGTAATAATTACCAATAATTAGTAATAATTAAGAATAATTAGTAATAATTAAGAATAATTAGTAATAATTAAGAATAATTAGTAATAATTAAGAATAATTAGTAATAATTACCAATAATTAGTAATAATTACCAATAATTACCAATAATTAGTAATAATTAGTAATAATTAGCAATAATTAGTAATAATTAGTAATAATTATCAATAATTATTAATAATTAACAATAATTAGTAATAATTACCAATAATTAGTAATAATTACAAATAATTAGTAATAATTAAGAATAATTAGTAATAATTAAGAATAATTAGTAATAATTAAGAATAAATAGTAATAATTACCAATAATTAGTAATAATTACAAATAATTAGTAATAATTAGTAATAATTACCAATAATTAGTAATAATTACCAATAATTAGTAATAATTACCAATAATTAGTAATAATTACCAATAATTACCAATAATTAGTAATAATTAGTAATAATTAGCAATAATTAGTAATAATTAGTAATAATTATCAATAATTAGTAATAATGAACAATAATTAGTAATAATTACCAATAATTAGTAATAATTAAGAATAATTAGTAATAATTAAGAACAATTAGTAATAATTAAGAATAATTAGTAATAATTAAGAATAATTAGTAATAATTATCAATAATTAGTAATAATTACCAATAATTAGTAATAATTAGTAATAATTACCAATAATTAGTAATAATTACCAATAATTAGTAATAATTTCCTATAATTACCAATAATTAGTAATAATTAGTAATAATTAGTAATAATTAGTAATAATTACCAATAATTACCAATAATTAGTAATAATTAGTAATAATTAGTAATAATTACCAATAATTAGTAATAATTAGTAATAATTACCAATAATTAGTAATAATTACCAATAATTAGTAATAATTACCAATAATTACCAATAATTAGTAATAATTAGTAATAATTACAAATAATTAGTAATAATTAGTAATAATTACCAATAATTAGTAATAATTAGTAATAATTAGTAATAATTACCAATAATTAGTAATAATTACCAATAATTAGTAATAATTACCAGTAATTAGTAATAATTACCAATAATTAGTAATAATTAGTAATAATTACCAATAATTAGTAATAATTAGTAATAATTACCAATAATTAGTAATAATTAGTAATACTTAACAATAATTAGTAATATTTACCAATAATTAGTAATATTTACCAATAATTAGAAATAATTACCAATAATTACCACTAATTATTAATAATTACCAATAATTACTAATAATTAGTATTAATTACCAATAATTAGTAATAATTACCAATAATTACCAATAATTAGTAATAATTAGTAATAATTAGTAATAATTAATAATAATTACCAATAATTACCAATAATTAGTAATAATTAGTAATAATTACCAATACTTAGTAATAATTTCCAATAATTAGTAATATTTACCAATAATTAGTAATAATTACCAATAATTAGTAATAATTACCAATAATTAGTAATAATTACCAATAATTACCAATAATTACCGATAATTAGTAATAATTACCAATAATTACTAATAATTACCGATAATTAGTAATAATTCGTAATAATTACCAATAATTAGTAATAATTAGTAATAATTAGTAATAATTAGGTCTATCTCAAAAAAAAGTTTGCGTCAGTCGTGTATGATCTAAACTCTATAATTATCCTAGCTTGAGTGTTTTTTCTAACAAATTATTCAAAACCAGTAATGCTTTTATATTTTATAGAGACATATGGAACAACGAGGTCGTCAACAATCATTATTAGGTGACCGCATATGGATAAATCAACGTAGAAATCCAAACGGTTCTGGTTTAAATCCAGTATATGTAGAGGGTCTGGAGACCTTTTTATCATTTGCGGCATCAAATCCAGAATTTGTTTCAGAAGACAAAATAAAATTCCCTTGCAGAAAATGTACATTGAGAACGTTTGACACGTTTGAAAAAGTGGGAGAACATCTCTTGCGTTTTGGTTTTCAACCAGATTATGTATTTTGGTATCAACACGGTGAACACAGTTCCAGAGAAAGTGATACCAACTTGATTCCGGATCCATCCCGGTTTCAAGATTTAGTACATGATGTTGCAGGTTCATCTGTTCAACATACAGAAACTCCGGCTGATATAGCTTCAAATCTTGAGTTGGCACCGTCTGAATTTTATGAGTTGTTGAAGTCTGCTGAGGATGCATTATATCCTAGCTGCAAGATGAGCAAATTAGAAGCAGTTGCAAAATTTATGTCTATCAAATCAGATAACGGAATGTCAAACACCTGCTTTGACCAGATATGTTCTTTACTTAAAACACTGTTACCTGAAGGAAATGTTTTACCTGCAAATTACTATGAGTGTAAGAGGCTGGTTCGAAATTTGGGACTTACTTGTCAGAAGATTCATGCATGTTCAAATGACTGCATTTTATATTCTGGGGAAAATGAGTCGTTGGATAGTTGTCCCACATGTGGGAAACTGAGATATAAAGAAGGACAACAAGGGAAGTCTGGTTTGATTCCTGTAAAACAGTTGAGATATTTTCCGATTACATCCAGACTCCATCGTTTATTCATGTCTAAGAATACAACGACAATGATGTCATGGCATAAAGAGAATATTTCAACCGATAAAAGCTTGAATCATCCAGCCGATGGTGATTCATGGAAACATTTTGATAGAGTGCATCCATCCTTTGCTTTAGAAGCTAGAAATGTTCGATTGGGGATTTCCACTGATGGTTTCTATCCGTTTGGATCTTATGGTAGTCAATATTCATGTTGGCCTGTTTTTTTAACTCCGTACAATTTACCTCCATGGATGTTGATGAAGGAGCCATATATCTTTTTGACTTTACTAATTCCAGGACATCCGAAGAAAAATATTGATGTTTATTTGAAACCATTGATTGATGAATAAAATTTATTGTGGAATACTGGTGTCAGTACATATGATTTTGCAACGAAACCGAATTTCATACTGAGAGAAGCATTGATGTGGACAATAAGTGACTTCCCGGCTTATGGGATGTTATCTGGCTGGAGTACACATGGTCAGAAATCATGTCCTTACTGTATGGGAGAGAAAAAAGCATTTATGATAATTCATGGAAAGAAACCTTGTTAATTTGATTGTCATCGCAGGTTTCTTCCAGCTGATCATCCTTTTCGAGAAACAGATCTCATTTCAGAAAATGAACAGTTGAAAGGGAAGGACCTCCAAAAATGCTATCAGGTTCGGAGTTAAAATCCGTTGTAATTTCATTACCTCCCATCACTTTTGGTCCCACAATAAACCAACAGAAAATTTCTGGTTTTGGGAAAGAACACAATTGGATTAAACATAGAATATTTTGGGATTTTCCATATTGGTCTGATTTGTTGGTCTGACACATGTTAGATGTCATGCATATTGAGAAGACTTGTTTTGATAATTTGTTTCATACAGTTTTGGATACGCCAGGAAAGAGCAAAGACAATGTAAATGCACGTTTAGATCTTGCCCAAATTTGCAGGCATCCAGAATTGGAACTGTTTGAGAATGTCAGAACAGAAAGGTTAATGAAACCAAAAGCAGCTTATACACTGTCTAAAGAAAACCGTTTATTATTTTGTCAGTGGATTGCAGATTTGAGACTTCCAGATGGCTGTGCTTCCAATTTGGGTAGATGTGTAAAGAATGGTCATATTACTGGATTAAAAAGTCATGATTGTCATGTTATAATGGAAAGACTGCTACCCATTAGATTAAGAGGTATGTTGAATTCTGTGATTTGGGATTCCATAACAGACATGTCTCAATTTTTTCGGGAAATTTGTGCGGCCACAGCAGATTATGATGCTCTAGGAAAACTTGAAAAAGATGTTGTTGTAATTATATGTAAACTGGAAAAAATATTTCCGCCATCTTTCTTCGACTCAATGGAACATTTGATGTTACATTTGCCATATGAAGCCAAATGTGGAGGTCTAGTACAGTTTCGATGGATGTACCCATTTGAAAGATGCATGAAAAAATTGAAAAGAAAAGTATGTAACAAAGCATCTGTTGAAGGATCTATTGCAGAAGCTTATTTGCAAGAGGAAATATCTTTTTCTGCTCCCATTATTTTGAATCTGAGTATCCTTCAAAACACAACCGAATGGGACAGAACGAGGGGAATATTGATGAAATCGATAATCAATTATCTGTTTTCAACCAGTCAGAGCTTGGTTTTGGTGGAGTTTATGAACGCTGGCTTTCATATGATGAACATCATAAAGCTCATACGTATGTTCTGCTCAACTGTGAAGAGATGACATCAGTTGTACTGTAAGTGTTTATATCAATTATTCTATCATTTATGTTACAGTAAATAACTTTGGTTTTTATAGGTTGTATGATAATCATATCAAGAAACAAATTCCACAAATTACAGCAGCTGCTCTCGAAGAACGTCGACTGAAAAATTTCTCTCAGTGGTTTCAAAAACTGGTAACATAAATTCTTTATCTTTTAGCAACTCATTCAATGTATAGTTTACTATATTGATAATTATTTCAAAAAATTTCAGGTGTCTCGACATGCTGATAAAATTGACAAACGGCTGTGTGTATTGAGTAACCCACCTTCCAAACTTGTTAAAACTTATAATGCATATGTGGTGAATAGATTTCGATTCCACACACATACATATGGGGAATCGAAAAAAACAATGAACAGTGGAGTTAGCTTGAGAGGATCTCATCATCGAGAAAATGAAGTTGACTTTTATGGCATACTTGATGCACTACTGGAAAAACGACCTATACCCACGGTTCAAAACCGTGGGTATAGCCCCCAAAACCATGGGTATAGGCTATACCCACGGTTTGGGGAACCGTGGGGCTGAGTGGCGTCGGTATAGGGGTCTAACCCTATACCCACGGTTTAGCAGAACCGTGGGTATAGGCTTTTTCAAATGGAGGACCACGCTGCTCCAGCGTGGCACACACCAATCCCCACGGATTCCAAACCGTGGGGTATTAAAAATCGGAAATACGGGGCCGCTGGAATTCGAACCTGCAACTCAGCCAGCCTCACCGCCGCGCCTCAGCACAAGACCAACGCACCTACAATTCCTATTTGTTATATATGCATATATCTACAAATATATATTAATATAATCCACGGATTTCAAACGAACAGAAATAAATTCAAAAAAACGCACCTGGAGGGATTTGAACCCGCGTCTCACGCGGCATTTTCAGCGAAATACGGAACTCCTGACCAACACTACCAATTGAATTTTGTTAACGTCTCAATCTGGTTATTTACTTATATTAAAAATAATCGAATATCTAAAAAATAAAAAAATACCGGGATTCGAACTCCGGTCTGTCATGTATGAGACAGAGACCTTAACCAACTAACCCAGCGAAATTATTTTATTAAAGTCTTCACTCCATGTAATTATATTAATTTTAAATCATGTTCCCGCCAAAACAAAATCCACTCCCGCGGGAATTTTTCCCCCCCGCCATAACAAGGAAAAGCTATACCCACGGTTTTGGAAAACCGTGGGTATAGGTCTTGTAAAAAAAACCCCTATCCCTACGGTTTTTCAGAACCGTGGGCATTGGTCTCTATAACAACCCCTATACCCACAGTTTAACCAAAACCGTGGGTATAGGTCTTCAAAAATAACCTATACCCACGGTTTTGCCAAGAACCGTGGGTATAGGTACCCTATACCCACGGTTTTCCAAAACCGTGGGTATAGGTTCCTATACTAAACCTATACTTACGGTTTTGGGAAACCGTGGGTATATGGGTGTCCTATACCCACGGTTTTGTGCAAAACCATGGGTATAGACCCATTTTCCAGTAGTGATGAAATCATTGAACTCTGTTATCTTGGACAACATTACATAACCATGTTCAAATGTCGGTGGTTGGATACAGAGAGAGGCGTGCGTGTTCATCCGACTCATGGAATCATCGATATTAAATGTATAAGTGTTCTCGCAGTAAATGAACCATTCTTATTGGCTCAACAGGCAGATCAAGTTTATTACGCAAAGTACTGTGCTACATCAAGAGACTTCACTGATTGGTGGAGTGTAATAAAAATCAAAATTCGAGACAATCAATTTAGTCAAAGTGAATGTGCTTTCACTGATGTGCAAAGAATTGAAGTTTTTCAAGAGAGTACTCAAAATCAATCTTTTTTGCAAAGAGACATGAGTATCGATGACGACACCCCACATTTAAGAGTCAGTGATGACGATGATGTTAATGATGTCACAAATGAATTTGAAATGGTAAGAGATGAAGCAACTGTAACTCGAATGGATATCGATGATGTTGAGGAGGAATATGAAGATGACATTGACATATATGAAGATGATGATGAAGATGAACACTGATAGAATTCCATGGTATTTATATACAATCATAATATGTATATATGTATATATAATAGTAATTATGAATTATTTTCTAACAACATTAACATTTTCGGTTTCAGATGGACGACGCCACATTTCGTGAGTTGGCGGATGCTGACCTGACTTTCGATGCGGATGAGTTGCTGCCAGATGACCCTCAGCTTGCAGGCGCTCCAGGGAGTACGCGGAGGGGGTGCGGTCTTGCACGATTGATGATTCCTGACCCCGTCCCCGAGCGACGTCCACATCTTGGGTTTGATCCACGCACACGGAGGTGTGATAACCTGTTGATTTGACTAAAATTTCATTAATCTATTCACATAATAAATGTTTATTATTTTTACAGTTTTCCGCATATAACAGTCGGACAGGGCAACGCTATTTTGCGCAACTATTTCTCTCAGCCGTGGACCACATGGGAGCAGATTCCCATTGATGTGCAGTAGGCCATGTTCGGCCATTGGTTTGTACGTACGTAAATAAATAATTTTATTTTGAAAATTATTTCATTTCTAACTTGATATTTTGATTTATTTGTAGGGTTTATGGTATTCGATCGAGGATACCATGCGTGACGCCATCCACGAGGCATGGGAGGTGGCCATGCGTGATCGCCTTCGTCAGTTTTTCCACAATTTAAGAAAAGCTGCGATGAAGAAAGCAGGAGTGTCAGATTTTGATGAGTCATGTAGAGCACACCGACCAGAGTACATTTCATTCCATGTATGGGATGGATTATGTGCGCACTGGTTGAGTGGTGCCTTTCAGAGGAGATCATCGGTGGGGAGGCAGAATCGGGGGAGACAAGAGGTGACTCATCGAGTTGGGAGTCATTTTTTCAGTACTCATAGACAGCATCTGGTACGTACATTATTTATAAATATTTTATATAACTATAAATATTAACAGTTTATTTTTTATTCTTATAGGCTGTCGAGTACCCCGAGATTACGGAGTACGACGTATATCGGAGGATGTATAGTGATCCTGCTACTGGGGAGCTCAGAGGTGATCGTCAGCATCACATTGTGGTTAGTATTATTTGTTTTCAAGTTTAAAAATTAACTGTATATAATATATTCACAATTTTAATTTTAAATTGAAACTACAGGAGTCGTATGAGGCCGCAGCATCACAGGCCCGACCTGAGAGTCAGCCCGAGTCATCAGATCAGACCACTGGCCGTCAGTTTGATGAGGCGGCATGGATGCAGGCCACCCAGTATGCATTCGAGAAGGGCCGGGTAGTTGGTATCAGCTCTCGACTGACTCCCGGAGATTATTATGGCAGTGCTGCGATGTCGGCGTCCAGCTCGAGAGGAGCTCGTGCATCTTCTTCTGCTACACAGTATGAGGATCAGTTGCGATCTCAGACTGCACTGATAGAGAGTCTCCGACAGGAGCAGGAGCAGATGCGTCAGCAGCATGAGGAGGAGCGTCGACGCCAGCAGCAGCTGTACGAGGAGCAGACGAGTCGGTGGCAGCAGCAGCATCAGGAGCAGATGGAGTACATGCAACGACTCACTCATGCTTTAGGGATGGAGTTTCCTCCACCACCATCTGCAGATCCCCCTCCCCCCCTCCTTCAGATTAGAGTTTGTATTTATGTTATAAAATTTGTGAAATCAAAATATGAATTTTTTTCTATTCGTAGTTTCTGTTAATATTCTATTATTTTTTATTTTTGAATTATAATTCTATTATTATTATATTAATTAAAATAATTTATTATTTTTATTTGTGAATTATAATTCTATTATTATATTAATTAAAATAATTTATTAATAATTTATTATTTTTTATTTTTGAATTATAATTGGATTATAATTATATTAATTAAAATAATTTATTAATAATTTTTTTTATTTTTTTTATAGTATTTGCGATGGGATACTATTCCCGTCGAAAATAGTATTATTATTTTTTATTTGTTAAAAAATAGTTTTTGCGATGGGTCCCGTCACAACTAGGTTTTTACAAATATACGGAGTACTAGTTGCGACGGGGATTCTCCCCGTCGCGGAAAAGGGATTTAGCGACGGGCCCGTCGCAAAAAAATGTTATTGCGACACCGTTTTCAGCAACGGGTCATTTGCGACGGGATCCCGTCGCAAATGACCCGTCGCAAATACCTGTTTTTCTAGTAGTGCTCAACCGTCTGCTGCTCCTCTGCACAGCGGTTCGGGCAGTCACGAGCCATGTGGCCCTTCCCGCCGCATGTGTAGCACTGTCTGCTCCTCAGAAGGATGGCTCTGCGCCCTGTGCCACGCACCTCTGAACCAGTGTCCTGAGGTCGTCTGCCTGATGGTCTGGTCCGCCTGGACCCCTGTGACATCCGTCGACTGCCAGCTGCAGACGACTCTACTACGTGCTGCCCTGCGGTAGGCCTCGCTGCTGGCATAGGATCGGCAAGAAAGCTCTCTATGAGAAGGGATCTCTCTAGTACTCCTTCCTGTTTTGGAATACTGAGGGAGATCAACGATGCCCTGATCTCATGCCTTAGTCCCTGCTCGATAGTCCGGGCCCGGAAGAATGGGTCCCGTACCATGTTCGTCGAATAGCTCGAGAGATTGGTAAATCTCGCCGAGTACTGGGTGACCGTCATGCTACCCTACCGCAGCTGTAGTAGCTCCTGAATGCACACTGCACGGAGGGTGGCTGGGACGAACCCTGAACGGAAGAGGCTCTCAAAGTCCTTCCAGAGGAGTGATGCCTCATCGTGCACCTAGAGCATCAAGATCCACCATCTGCCCGCTGTCTCGTGCAGGAGGCTCGCTGTGAGGATCACCATGAGGTCAGCTGGTGTCCCCACTAACCTGAAAACATGAACAACTGCCTCCAGCCAATTCTCAATTGCCTGAGGGTTCGTGTACCCGTGGAACCTGGGCATTCTATGACGCTGAAACTCATGCAGTGCACTAAGGCGATGTGTACTCTTAGTGACTGGGGCTAGTGGCAGCGGTGGCTCAGTGGGTAGTGGTACCACCGGTGCCTCTGCTGAAAAAGGGCCTTGCACCGAGGCCTCATCGGTTGGTGGGATGTCATCTCGCACAAAACTCGGAACCCTAGCTGGCTGCCTCGTGGGGCCATCCTGAAAAGAAACAGGTGTTCCACAGTGAAACAGTATACCTGGTGAGCTGACACAAAGTAATCACAAAGAAAATTTTTGAAACATACATGCAATCAATGATTTCGTGCATTGAGTCGGAAATCAGAAGTCAGGGTCCTAGTGTACGGATACGTCGGCCGCTACACCAACACTGGACTCCATGGACTGATAACCACACTCAATACCCTTAACACTGTTGCTTCACATAGAAGAAGGATCAGAGTCCTGAGTTCTGCGGCAGAACCGAACTCCTCTGATACCAATTTGTCACGACCCATCCTCGGGACCCATGCCGTGACTACCCCAAGACCGCCTCCCATAGGCCAGGGGATGGGGACTAGCACCAAGGCGTAAATCCGGAAAAAAAGGGGAAGGCATTGACTTTATAAAGTAAACAAACACCACAGAGTAAGCCAGTGAAAGTAAAAACTAAGTAAAACTGGGTACAAAAGTAAGTGCGGAAAGTAAATGGGCCAGAATACAAACCCAAACTGAAAGTAAAGTACAACTGGAAAATAAGTACAGCAGTTGAAAGTAAAGCAGCAACGTCGAGCTGTCCACTAGAAGTCCCACCTGAAGGGTGGGTACAGATAGCCACCTTAGCTCGTTAGGTCAAGCCGTCCGCTCCGTGTACGTCCTGCCCAGTGGTCCACCTCCAGGTACCAACTGCTCCACTAGCCTCAACCACGATTAGCGTTGTCCATCGTCTGCATCCAACACAACGTAGTGCGGGAATATCCCATGCCAGGGTGAGTATACGCTACTCAGTAGGGACCCCGAGACCCCCGATGGTCTCCCAGAATCCAAAAAGGATAATCCACAAAGGAAAGATACAAACATGAAGTAACAACCAACACTACTTAGGTATATGACCATACATATACATAGGTCATCAATTCCCGTTCAGCTCCAACATCCGAGCCCAAGTTCGATCACATCCACATAGGATATTACAATCCAATCCACCCAGGAAAGTACAACACAATCCACATAGGAAAGAAAGTCAATCATATCGAAGATAATGATTGAAAGTCAAGGCTCAGCTCACATAGGTATACTTCTTCGTGAGGTGATAGAGATGATTAGATATAGCCACTGATTCATCTAAGCTGGGACCCACAAAGGATACTAAATTAGCGAAGCTGTCAGACCCACATAGGATACAGACCAGCTACTCTGCCAGACCCACGCAGGATAGCAAGAACAGAGTCAAACACTGCCAGACCCACGTAGGATACAAGAACAGTAGACATTGCCATCGACCCCACGAAGGATTTCAGTACGGTCTTCATCACTGCCGAACCCATGGAGGATTTCAGTGCGGTCTTCATCGTCGTCGAACCCACAAAGGATTTCAGTACGGTCTTCATCGCTACCGAACCCACATAGGATTTTAGTGCCGTCTTCATCGCCGTCAAACCCACGGTGGATTTTAGTGCGGTCTTCATCGCTGCCGAACCCACATAGGATTTAAGTGCAGTCTTCATCACTGTCAAACCCACAGAGGATTTCAGTACGGTCTTCATCGCTGCCAAACCCACATAGGATTTCAATGCAGTCTTCATAGTTGCAGTCACAACCAGCTATAGGGTTCCCGCAAACATCATACTTGATTCCAGGAGGGTCCGCTCCACGAGTCAAGGGGTCGATACATCTACTGACATGTAGTCCGGAGTTGATGTATTTCAAAGTTCCATCTCGACAAGGGGAACTCAACGTGACAGACGGCGCGTCAATCGGATGCCCGATCTGAGAGTTATTGGCTTTTTCGTTCCAGGGGCACGGTTGGTTTTTAAGTCAAAAACAACCCGACCACACTCCAACTACATCCAAACCTCGAGCGGAGTAAGCAAAAAGGTTCGTCTCACTAAGAGGAATCCAACAAAGTCGACGGTACGTCAATCGGGCATCCAGAGCTCAAGTTATAAGCGTTTCTGCTCCGAGGGCCCGGTTAGTTTCGTGTTCGAACCAACCCGACCATACCCAAAGTTATCTGAAACCTTGAGTGTAATATAAAGAAACAACTGTATCAATCCAAGGATCACATCTCAACTAACGGTGCGTCGATCGGAGGTCTGTAGCCCAAGATACATGCGTTTGAACAGAACTATCCGGAAATAGGGGGTTTTAGGCCCGGACCGACCCGGCCCAAGACCCCCTTGGTCGGCCCAAACCGGGTCCGGGTTCGGCCCATTACGGCGCAGCCTGGCCCGGTGTGGCCGGTCCGGCCCGTGGTGGCTCGGCGCTGGCCGAGCGGGGTCGGAGCGGCGCTGGCCGAGCAGACGCGCAAAGGGGGGGGGGGCTGCCCCCCTTTATTGAACTGCGACCCCCCATGTGGGGCCTCTCCATCTTGCCAGCCGGGGGTTATGACCCTTGGTCTCCCTTTCGAAATGGTCGGCCCGGTCTGGCCGGCCGGTGCTGCCGCCGTGGAACCGTCCTGGTCACGCCCTCCGAGGTTCCGGCGGCCGACGATTCCGGCTGGCCCGCCTTGCACCGCCGATGCTTTGAGCCGCGGCCCTTTCCGACCGGCGTGACGCAACGGGGCTGCACCCCTCCACCGCGGCCCCGATCAGGCCGCGTCCTCTTCGAGGTTCTCCGGTGTGGTGCGACGACACCATGCTTTTTCACCACATTCCTCCATGTTTCCGCGCGGTGCCGCTGCACCGCGCCGCGTTCTTTCGAGCCGCAACAAACACACCAACCAATGGGGAGGAGGGTCGGCCGTGTTCGTGCGGTCCGACCTCCTCCCATTATGTTGATAACAAGTAGCCCCAAATCAAAGATTAAGAACGAGAAAGATTATTCCATGAACAAAATTTAACCCCTACCTAAAGGTGTTGTCGAATAAAGGTTCGTCGCGGAAATTAATCGTCGCGGAAGATGGCGTCACGGAACAAGGTTCTGTAAGCGCCGTCGGTGTCATGGAGAAGAGAATATTCGGCGTCGCGGTACCCGGGGTCACATCATCGATCTTCAAGGATTCAAAGTTATTTGTCGTCCTTCGTCAGAGGCCTACATTCTTCGTCGGCGACGATGCGTTCTTCGCGTTCTTCAAGGAGGAAGAAGAGGATTCCACGACTTGAGCAATTCCTCTCCAATCCCTATTGCACAACGAACCAACCCCTAATGAAATAAGACTCTTCTTATTTAATTAACACAGAAGCCAAAATCTCAATTTGAAATTCAAAATAATTCATTCAATTAATTGAATTAGTTGAAGAGTTTTAACCGTCCAATTAATGTGAGTGTTGACTCGGCATTTAATATGGGGTGTGGGTGTGTTACAAAAATGGGGGTTTGAGGAAGTTGAATAGGTGGGTCTCATGTGGGTCCCACCACACTAATATCCTACCTAGTGGAGTAGGATATTGTGGGTCCCACTCCAACCACCAAGCTTAGGTTTTAACTACATAGAAATAAAAATAAAATTGGTTGCACAAATTTTATTTTATTCATTACTTAACCCAAAATTTTAAAAACCACACCCGAGCAAACACAACTCTAGAAAAGGTTTTCATAAGCAATTAGCAGTGCTGCGGTTTCATCGGTGCCCTCAGATTTTAATTCCGAGAACCAGTTCAAAAGTTAAGAAAACCCACTCGTTCGTTTATTGAACGTACCCGAGATAAACTTAAGAAATTGATTCTGGGCACATTGGGCCTCAGAATCAGGTGCTGTTAGAAACCGCGTTCTTGTAAAATCCCAAAGAAAATTAAGATAAAATTTCCCTTGAAATTTACGGGTCTTTACACCTTTCACCTCCTCTAATATTTTGAATTTGAACATTTCCTTAGCATTAGTTTAATGAGTCACCACATTTAATTAAGCACAACTTGTCGTTTTGTGCCAAATATTTAATAAGACCATCCTTTATTATTATTTTGGGGTTGGCATAATCTTTTGAGAGAGCTTGAAGTTATGGGAGAGCGGCATATTCCAACAAAGAACAACGACATCGTCTTCTTCCTCTCCAATCAGGGAAAGAAAGGGGAGACGCCGTCCGCGAAGAACTTTGTCGTCGATGATGTTATCTCCTCCCGATGTCAATGGAGTGACACCATCTTCTCAGGACTCCATTAGGAGATCACCGAATACAAGGTAGGGAGTTTTGTATAATTTTAATTGAATAAAATTCTACCGACATTCATATTGAATGCTATGGTTCGTCTTTGGCCTTATGTCATCGCCTAACGTGGAGGGCGCGGGCGGAATGAACAGGACTCTGAGAACTTCCATTGATTCTTGTTTATGTTGAAAATGGAGTTAGAGCTAGTAGGGTGAGGTGCTATCACACCGCAACCGAATAAGAGTCCATGGACATGAGGCAGCGGCGATTGCACACCAGTCGCATGGAGGAAAACTGCGGCCCGCATCTGAGGGCCGCTCGCGCTGAAAAACTGATCGGCAGCTACTGGCTGGGCTGGTGGACCGCGAAACCTGAAGGTACTGTGTAGAGGTGATGCGGCCTGCAACCGTGGGCCCCTTGGGCTCAGCTAACCATTCGGCTACAACCGACCGGGCAGAGGAATTGCTGCACCCGCAGGCGCTGCACAGCGTGGTAACCGCGACCTGCAACCGCGGGCCGCTCGCCAGCAAACCAACCGGCCACCTATCGGCTGGGATAAAGACCCGCAGCGCCACCTGGCGCTGTGTGGGAAGGACAACAGCCTGCTGTGCAGGCCGCTCACGCCAGATAGAACTGGCCGGTTTCGACCGACCGGACAGGGAGAGGCGGTGCCACTCGGTGCCACCGGGCGAATCGGACCAGCCCGCTCCACTGGCCAGGTCCGCAGGTGGGCCGCACCCCACCGGGCCAGCCCGGCCCCCCAGCCGTGTCAGACCCGCCGAGCCGGGTTGGGCAGACCAGCCATCCAAGTGTGCTTGACGGACCGAGCCTGACTTCGCTTAATTGTGAATATCTTCAAGACTGCGCGTTCGAAGGACGGGCCGTCTACGGCACTGAGATCCTCAAAACAAGGCGATCCTTTTTCATTACTCTAGGATAGTTTTGTAAAACTTTGGAAAACAGCTGGTTTTGGATCGAGCATAAATCCAACCGGGCCCCTGGAACAGAAAAGCCAATAACTCTCATACCGGGCATCCGATTGACACACCATTTGTCGCATTGGGTTACTTTTGACAACACGGAACTTCGAGATACATCAACTCAGGAATTTGTGATAGTTGATGTATCAAACCCTTTTCTCGAGGAGAAGACCCTTCCGGAATCGAGCGTGTTGTGTGCGTTAACCCTAGAGCTGGCTGCGATAGTGACGACTACTATACTGGAATCCTGTGTGGGTTTGACAGTGACGAATACTATACTAGAATCCTCCGTGGCTGCAAATGTGATGACTTATGTACCAGAATCCTATGTGGGTTTGACAGTGATGACTATTATATTGGAATCCTCTGTGGGTTCGACGATGACACCAACTGTATCAGAATCCTTTGTGGGTTCGATAGTTCTGACAGAGTAGCTGGTTTGGTATCCTGTGTGGTTCCGATAGCTTAGATGAATTAGTAACTACATCTGATCATCTCTATTACTCTAGAATAGCTAGATTGTATCCTGTGTGGGTCCAACAGCTTAGACGAGATAGCTGGAATGTATCCTATTTGGGTACGACAGCTTAGACAAGATAACTGGACTGTATCCTGTGTGGGTCCGACAACTTAGACACGATAGCTGGACTGTATCATGTGTGGGTCCAACAGCTTAGACAAGATAACTAGACTATATCCTGTGTGGGTCTGATGGCTTAGCTGGTCCTGTATCCCGTGTGGGTCTGATAACTTACATGATCCAGTGGCTAAATCTGATCATCTATATCTCTATACTATTGTGGTGTACCTGTGTGAGTTGAGTCATGTCTTTCAACCATTATCATCATGGTGTTTGACATTACTTTATTTGTGGAATTGGTTTGTGCTTCGGCTCGAGAGTTAGAGCCGGACTGAGAATGGTAACTTAGGTATATGTATGGGAATATACCTAAGTAGGGTTGGTTGATACTTTATGATTGTGTCTATCTTATTTTGTTTATCCTTAGTGGATATTGTGAGACCTTACGGGTCTTGGGGTTCCTACCAAGTATCGTTATAATCACCCCTACACGGGATCTGTCTACACCTCATTGTGTTGGATGCAGATGACGGACAATGCTGATAGAGGCCGAGAGCGCCACGACTGGACAGTACCCGGAGGTGGACCTTGCGATAAGTCGGCACACGGAGGAGACTGACAGACGTGTGAGGTGAGGTGGCCATCTGTACCCACCCTTCAGGTTGGAATCCCCAGAGGACGATCCAGAAGCTACTCTTACATTCAGTTGTTTTTACCTTTTTACTTGTTCTTGTTGTTTAGTTGGGATTATATACTGTCCCATTTACTTTCCGGCACACTCTTTTGTATCTAGTTTTACTTAGTATTTACTTTTTGTTGCATACTCTGTTGTGTTTGTTTACTTTTATAAAGGCAATTCCTTCCATGCTTAGGGATTTATGCTTTTGGTGCTAGTTGCTATCCCCTGGCCTATGGAAGGTGGGCTTTGAGTAGTAATGGCATGGGCCCCGAGGATGGGTCATGACATTGAATCAGGGTTTTGGCATGGAAAATGACAAATGAGTGATTTCAATAAATGGGAGATTTATTGAAGTGGATTAACATGTCTTGGAAATGGGCAATTTCAAATTGTTGTGACCTTGGTTCTTTGTGATTTTGGGTTGATTGAGTGTTATGGATTGTGTTGGTTGTGTGGAATTGGGCAAGAAGTCTCACTATAAAAAGGGTTTGGATAGTGGAAGAAAGGGCCACCATCAATAGTAAGTGGGTGAGAAGTACCACTTGAGTGGATTGGTAATGAATGGGTTGGACGAGAAGTGCCTCCATGGTTTGTTGTGTTCTTTGATGGTGATGTTTGTAGTTGGGTCTTGTGAGTGAAATGTGAAAATGGTAATCATCTTGTGGAATGGTTGAATTGGATTTCTTGCATGGCGTGGTTGATCTGGCTTCCTTGTGTGGCATGCTTGGCTTATGGCATGTTTTTATTATAAACAATTGGTAGCTTGGTTTTGCTTTATATAAAATGTTTTATATAAATGTACTAAAAATTTTATCCTAGGGGTGTGTATAGGGAAGTCAGTTGGGGAAATCTTTCTGAGTAGTTGTACTCACCCCCTTCGTTGGAACTTTGGGGTCTTTGCAGATGTTGTGTACTGTGACATGGACAAAGGTAAGGCATCACCCTACTTTAGTGGTGAATTGTGATGTTTTGGTGAAGCTTGGAGCTTGGTGTGGAGCTGTGGTTGTGTCATGACTCGTGGTTTTTTGTTTTTTAGTTTCCACTTTGTACTCTGATTTTTTGTGGACATGTCTAGTTGAATGGTTTTGGGGTTTGTTATGGAATAGTTATTATCGCATGGTGGGGTTGGAAAGTGCATGCATCTTTAGTTGTTGGTCAGTTGAGTTGGGTTATCTTCCTAATGGAAAATCATTCCCCACTATTCCTTGAAGCCCCCGACATTTATTTCCAGTTTTTGGACCCTATGGAATGTCACTTAAGGCCTAGTAATCCTCACCGCCTCCTTAAGACAATGAGGTAGGGTCAGAGTGTTACAAATTACCTACAACCACCTCCACTTCCATCAAATGGGTTATGAAATCATCATTCCTTTGTACGGCAGACTACAGCCTCACAAACTGATATAATTTTTTTCCATAACCACCTATCACAGATAGATATATTAATGGATTTATTATTTATATATGATATTTATGATGCTATTATTCTTATTTAACAATTATATCACATGTTACTTCTTACTTTCCTTTCTATGGAAATACAATAACTTCATTCATGTGTGTGGTGGACTACCACCTAGAGAAGCGATATGATTCATCAAAACATTAATAGATGTTAATAAATATGGGTTTAATAAAAATATTTATATTAATTACTTATAAATTATTCATTAATGTTAATATATTATTTTACTTTTTCCTTTCTTTCAATTGGGAAAATGGAAATAATGTTCATGCGTATGTATAGCCTATAGTCTCCATGAACGGTGTATTTTATTATCTATCTCTAGATTTTATGGATCAATATAAATAAAAGTATAATAAATATATTTTATATTTATATCATGGTAAAATATTTGGATTTTATAGAACCATTATCATTGTAATAGGACAAAAAATTACAAATCAAAACACAAATGAAAAAAGTTTTTATTTCCCAAAACGAGACATTAACATGAAATTGTTAATAAAGAGGTCATAAAAGGTCATAAATATATCATATATGGTATGATATATATATATATATATTATACTATAATATATGTATAATAAACACATATATATTATAAAATAGTTATGAACATTTATGAAGGAAGTCGAGATTTATGTTAAGGAATTTCCCTCTAACTTTTTACTTATATGAGAAATATAAAATATTCATAACTTATTTATTTATTAAATATATTTACTACCCATAATTTTATTTTATTCCATATTTATTGAAATTTTTTGGGATTTATAAATCAATTTTAGGATCCCTATTTCACAGGGTTTATGGGTCAAAGGATACCAAAGTGGTAAGGTATTTTTGTCTCAATTTTCCTTCTTTGATATATATGTTGTATTATGAACCTATATTATTATATGAGGTGTATATACAGAAAAATTAACATGGAACATAAATATTTTTTTTAATCTCATTATATTATATGTTTAATTTAACATTATTATTTTTTGGGGCTTATGATTTAATTTTTCCCACGTGACTAGGGTTTTATGTTACAATCTCATAGATTATCAGGATTTCTCATGATTATTCTTCCAAAGATGAAATAATATAATATATCTCTCATAAATACTATATAATGTCTTCTACTATGTTTATTTATAGTTAATAAATGTTTCAAATTCATTTTCCTCTCATTGTGTACTTAAGAGTTCAAAATAATATTTCCAAATAAAACTGAATTTATTTCTTTGTTTGGTCAAAAATCCTTTTTGATCTAATTTTTTAAAAGTGTTTTTAAATCCCAAAAATTATTTATTAAAGAAATATTTACCCATGGTATACCTTTTTTCAGTAATTGTTAATGAAATATTAATGTCATTTTAAAAAAAATTCCATTTTGGGTTTTATCAGAAATGTGAAAGTAAAATTTGTGTTAAAGAGTATGACATGAACACTATTCTCTTGTGTCACAACCAATCATTGTTTTAATGATTCAATTATAATTTTAATATGTTTTTTTCAATGAAAAATATTTTTCAAATGTTATATATTTTTATAAAAAAACATGAATGTTGAATGTATATTTTTTCTCAAGAAATGATTTATATTATTTATTTATTTATTTATAAGTATAAAAGTTTGTTTTCAAAGAAAAGGATTTTACAAATTTTTTATGTATTTTTATTACTAAAGAGTAATTTTAAAAATGGAAATATTATTTTCCTCAATTATTGTTTTAATTGATTTTTAATTCATCCTTAATACATTTAAAATGATATTTTTAATGAAAAAGAGTTTGAAAATGTTTTATGTTTTTAAATGTGTTTTGGAAAGTGGAATGGATATATTCCATAATAAATTATCAAAGTGATCTTCCAAAATAAATTTCTTTTTAATATGACATCTTTTGATATTAATTATTCCTTACAAGATATATTATTGAATGATGCCATCCTAATTCTTTATCATAATGGTTAGTCTTTTGGCTGATTAATTGTTTTTTAAAACCCATTAATTTTTCATGGTTTAGGTTACGGTGAATTTATGAAATGTTTATGATACTCATTTTTTTAAATGGGTTATAATGTGATTATATGATGAATGTGTTAATCTTTTTTTGTACACATTCGTATTGTTGTTATTATGAGATGGGTGGGACCTATATCTCATTCAAATGCATTGGGTAAAGCTTTATATCGTGAGAGATAACTATGGGAAGCAAGTTGATGGGATTGTTACAATATGGTAAGTAGTTTAATAATTATCCACTTCAGGAAAATGTACACCATGATCCACTATTGTAAATCGGTGTTTCTTAACCCTCCACGGGAATCAGGTGATAAGTATCAATCCACTCTATTGATGGTCTTGATAGTTAACTTTAAAATATAAAATGATTTTCTATATTTGTAATTGTTCCTCAATTTTTTAAAATGATATAATAGTTCATGATTTAAATATAATTATTTATCACACTTATGACCCATGATTTCTAAAATTATATAGATTCATGCCATGACTCATGTTTATGAACTATAACAGGTCGCTTACGAACCTTATAACTTATATTCATGATCACATACCCTTATGATTATCTTATGATTTAATATGATCATAGATTTATATCTTTTTTGTTTACCCTTATTAAGTATTTGATCTCACACATTATTATTTTTCCTTCCACATGTTATGAAGATAGTTTAATGTAGGGTATGCCTCATTATAGTACTATATGAGAAAATATTGAGGGAACATTTTAATGTACTTTCATGAAATAACAATATTTTGTTTCTACTCTTAGAATACACTAAACTATTATGGTCCTCAGGTATGTGTTTATGAATTTTAATAAATATTAATATAAAAAGCTGTGATATTTATGTATGAAAATCATGGGTCACTATAGCCCATTTTTTCCACAGGGATGTTGGCCCTATTATTTGGTATTTTTTATTAGTGGGTGTGAATTAGAAGAATTGTGTTAGTTTTAGGATAGTAAGGATGAGTATTACCCCAAACCTGGTTTCATCCTAGTTGGTACCTTATATATTCTAATAGTTTCAATGGAGTATTAGTGGTCTTTGTGTGATGCCCCGTGTTTCTTCCTTTTTTTCCTCTGTTCTAAAGACAACATTTTTTCTACTTATTTAGGAATAAATTATTTGAGACAATTACACTCACATATTATCCAATCATATCCATACTTACTTGGTTATCTATATATTATGTGATTTATATCATGAGATATTATTCTTTATGGATGGTTATAAATCTATCAGTGATAACCATCAATTATGGGTTTTGGATATTTTTTTATATCTCTTGAGATCCTTCCATCCATTTTAGTGATTTTTATCTTTCTTGTTTCTTGGAGTAAATGGTTTTATTGGAGAAGTTTTATATTAATGGAATTAAAATATAGTGTGTCAACCATCAATGTGTATCCCTTAATTTAAATGATAATTTGTGAGTCATAGTCTATAATGATTGGGCACAAACCATTTTTCTTTTAAGGAATCCATGGTTTATGGTTAGGGGACTGTTTTTAGATTATTTCTGAACCACTCCCACTAAAAGGAATAGTGTTGATCTTCAGTATTATATTGTACTTGGGGATACTTTTTTAGATTTTATTCTTGAGTTTAATTTATTTGTTTTCATTTTACCCCATTTAATTGGGGTGTATATTGGGTTTTGAAGGTGCATTTATGGACCCGACCATTCTCATTATTTGAGGTGACTTTCTTTTATAATGAGTCCCTTTTTATTTCTCTTGTGATAATTTATGATTTCTTACGAGTAGGGAATTAAAATATTATGGTGTGCCCCATTTCATTATTGCGGCTGAAATAATTAGTTATTGACAATAACTCTAGTTAGTGATCATTTTTTCTCATGCAACATCCTTATTATAATTGGTGTACCCCATTTTATTTTGAATCAACCATTTCATACAAGGATTTATGGTGGAAAAAAATATATGGTAGAGTGAATTGTCACTCCCTTACATAAATTTCCACTATTTTTTTTGAGTCCCAATTATTTAACTCTTTTTTGATGGTCATATCTGCTGAAAATTTGAATCATTTGGGTATGTCTGTTATTCCTCATAGTTAGTGCATGGTATGTATTAACCATGTGGAAACCATGTGAAAATGCTACACTTTTGAGTATATCCAACCACATTTTTGCTTGATGTATTTGAAACTGTGGGGTCATCCTATGCACTATGCTCCATTCAATTCCTTGAGGATTTTATGATTGGCACACAATTTGGTCAATAGTGTGGCCAGACTCTGTGATTTCTTTTAGATCATTAGAAATTGAAGATTTTAAAAACCCTCACTCTCAATTTAACCAAAAATCAATCCCCTCTCCCCTTCCACCCTTTTTATGAGACATAACACTCATGGGATCCCTGGTCACACAACCTCTTTCATTTTCCTCTCCCTCTCATCTTGATTCCATGAAATTTCTTTATGATTTGACTCTTGATAATCAAGGTATGATATTATTACCCTTTAATTTCCCCTCACCGCCTTGTTTATTATTATATTTAACTTCTCTCCTTTCTATTCATTACCTTGTCCAAAACCTAGGGCATGGGTTTGATTATTTTAATTATGATTCCTAATGTTAGGGCATACAGATTGTTAGTTGGGAATTATTTCTTTAATGATCAATTGATTAATATCATCTATCCTTGGATCGAGGTTGGTTTCACCTCACATTTTCCTTTAAATTCTAGAACCACTAATTTCATGGTATTTAAATTAATTCAATGAACTTCCAATGATAATATTAATTTTATTGATGGGTGTTTATGAGTAATACATGTTTTTTTCCTAGTTTTTAATCTATGTGAAAGTATATTCTATTTAAATATATATATTTGAAATGTTTGTTAACATCCATAAAAAGGTTTTTTCTTAATTTCCTAATTGAATTTTATTCATGTTTTTTAAAATATTGAAGTGTTTCCCCTCTGATTTAATTTCTAAGGGTGTGTATGGATGATAAAAATGGGTGTTGAAGCCTATTAATTAATTTGTGATATTTTATAAATCATTACAGTTTATTCTAAACAAGTTTCATAACATATATTTTTAAAATTTTAACTACTTGGACTAATCATCACCTTCAAAATGAGTGTTGAAGACCTTATATAAAATTCATTATAAAATTCATGGGTGTTTCTTGTAATTTTTTATTTAAAGGATTTGGATATGGGGTTTAATATAATCTTAATTTTTTATTAATATTATAGGTTCATAGTGTTTAAATAATCTCTTAGTGATGTTGTATGTTAATTGTTTTTGGTGATGTTATTATTCAAACCTCTTAGATTCCAAGGTATAATGGTAGGTGAAAATATATTGAATGAGGTTATAAAACACTACATAATATAGTAAACTGGGTTTGGAACCCCCTCTAGCTACTAATTTTATACTTGACACATTCCACTAACTAACGGAACATACCTATATATTTACATAGTATAACTAGGTTACCCAAGCTTTTATGGCCTTAAGGTGTTTCTACCATGATTCTGTTTTAAAATTTTATTTTAAATTTATTAATATATATAAATTTTTATTTTTTTACTTCTTCTCTATTATATTTCATTTAAAAATAATAATTTAACAAATTGTTTAAATTGTATTTTTTATATGATGTGTTAATAATGGATCATTATTCCAAATAAATTGTTTTCAAAGTGATTTTTATATAAAATACAAAAAATAAAAATTTATAAAATGATTATGGAAATGATATTAGACTTTATATTCTAATGCATTATTTTTTCCATTATTTAATTCTAACTTTAATGAAATTTATCTTTTATTTAAAGTCTATCTGTATGGTGTGGTTTCCCCAAGAATTCCTGTAGCACCTTAATGCTCACCCTATTAACATTTATTGTTGTGGTTCAACATTTGATTTCTCATGGATAATGTTTGGATTAATAATGGATAGTGACTAGTGGAGTCATGGAGGTATGTTTTCTAATTTGTTTTAATTAGTTTTTCTTATCATAATGGATGAATTATCCATATTTATTTATTTTAAATTATATAATATATGTATCATTATATATGTGCTATTTTAGAATTTCTATTTTAGGGGTTATGGTGTGTGATGGAGTTGGAGTTGAGTTTTGGGATTATTTTTCCATTAAATTGGTTATATTATTTGTTTTATTACTTTATTTCTTTCTTTTTGTTTTAATTTCCAATTTATTAATGAGTCGTGCCACAATTTCTATTAAAATTATGATAATTATTTAATTTATTTTATTTTAGAGAAACCATCACCATTGGATGCACTGGAACTAGTTTTCAGTGTGGGGTAATCAAGGACACACCCTAGGTATGTATGGTTCGACACAATTGTTCCATTTTGTGGTGTCCCGGATTTTGTTCCTGAAAAGTTAGAATAAAATAAAGGAATATCAAGGGATTATTATTAAAATTCTATAATTTATAAAAAATTGAGGAAATTTTATGACTGAAAATACAATAAGAAAGATCACAAAACATGAAAAAAAGAAAATATATTTAAATCAAGGTTTATATTTTTATAGTAATCCCATATCAATATTATTATATCCATTGACGATCACACAAGTATTGTCACACAAATATATAGAGATTCAAAATAATGAGGAACAACCATTAAATGTGAATGGACATTATCACAAGCCATATATCAAAAAATATTTGGTGGGTAATGTCCCTCCTCTTTACTTTTAATAATTGAGAATTTGTAAATTGAGTTTTTAACTTTAGATTAAGAAATTTCTTGGAATCAACCCATGATAGTTGTCTTCTTCATGTTTGAATTATTAATTTTTATTTCATTAATTATATATATATATATAAATCGTTTAGTGGGGTTACCAATATAATCTCAAAAAAATTCTCTAAAAGCACTCTATATCCATCCAACACCCCTACCCAAAATGAAAAAGAATGAAAAAATATAGTAGAAAAAGTGTAAACAATTGGTTTGAGATAAAAAGAAGAATTTTCCATGGAATTATTTTTCGAGACACAGTAAAAAGGGTCACACTAAAATGTATAAGGGAGAATGAAATATAAAATTGGATACCCATAAAATTTTTGACACTCAACACTATAGTAATCCTACTATGCCCCAAAATAGTACAACATCATAAAAAAATAAATTTTTTTCCACCTACCCACCATAAATGATGTTCCATTACATGGAGGAGAATCACAATGTAAATTCAATATCATATAAATGAAAATTCATAAATCACTCAAAATTCAACAAGTCACAGGGCCCCAATGGAGAGAAAAAATAAATATTAAGCTCATAGTAAATTTTTTCACCTAAATAATGCAGCTTATGGATAATTATTCAAATATAAATAACGAGGAAAATTCTAAAATAGATTATATCACGATAGTGTGGGTCATCATATAATATCAATGTCATTTGGAATTATTAAATTCACAGGAAAAGAGATATTATACCTATGACACTAAAATCTATAAGGACTTGGAATAAAATATTAAAAGGGTATAAATATATGTCTGAATACCTAGAACTACATAATGGTATTTTCTCCCTACTCTAGTGATTTACAAAACTATCTCATAAACCACTTAGATCTACTACATTATTTATTTGTACTTATAAATCCTAAAAAACCACTATTTATTTATTCAGTTATAAATATATGCATTTTATATACCAGTTTCCCTTCCCACTTCGCAAACTAACACCCCAACATTGATTTCCCTAGAATCATCACCCCTCTCACACAATACACATAACCAATCAAAACTGTGAATTTTATTATAAATCATTATTTTCCTATATCTAAAATGATATATTTGAAGAGTTACACCTCTCTATATACCCCAAAATATTTTCACACACATTATAACCAAATTTATCTTCTAGAATAAAAAATCCCCTCTAAATACAAACCACCTCTTGAAACCAAACCCAAACAAATGTGTATAAGACAAGAAAAATGAAATCTTCACTAGCTAAATAGGCTAAAAATCTCTAAAAGAAAAATCATACTCTATTACCAAATCCCACCCAGTTACCATACTAGGTACATCACCATCATCATCACCTTACCCTACCCCAAACCATTACCATTACTCTTATTCATCCAATGTTGAGAATTATGAATTCCTTTTCTTGAATGAAGACACCGAAATCTATGGATTGAAATGGTTTCAAAAAAATATTATATGAAATAGAAAAAACACTATATTAATTGGTGATGAGCCAAATTATAATATAGGAAAATTTCATGAAGGATTATTGGGACATAAATTTAGAGAAAATAATTTAAATATGGGAGATGTAATATATATTGTTGACATTATAATTTATGAATACTAGGGAGATGACATTTAATTTCATCATATATAGGTTGGGTGGAATGTTGTAAGAGATAATGTTGGAAATTTTAAGAATTGGTATAAGAGTATATAATATTTTTTTTATAGACACCAACTTATGTTGGGTGGGAAAATGATCCCAATTATACCAATGTGCATGTGAAATGGAAGTTCTGGGTTGTTCAACCCTTTATGAGACATGATATTGTAAAGGAAAAGGGAATTATGTTTAAGACAAAAATTAATAGGATTACATATAGGGATATAACAATTTTAGGATGGAAAAGGGCGATTAATAGGGATATGTAATTTGGTTGGATGTGTTTAAAGTTTTACATATAAAGAGAAAAATAAATTTTATAATGTTCAATAGTTTTATTTTTATTTAATTTTTTGATAGAGGAATAATTAATAAAAGAACTATAATGGATGGAAATTTTTTCACCCATTTAAAGAATCATTTGGATATTAAAATTTGATCCCATAAACTTGAAAATATAAGAATTATATTTTTGATATACCATTAGTTTCTTATAAAAAAATTAATTCTGTAGAAATCTATTGATAATTGTGTTTTGGATTACGGGTATGGAAACATTGTAAGAACTAATGGGGGAAATGGTAGCCAAACATAGTACAAATATAGACCATGAGAATAATTATTAAATATTAGTTAGAGAAACAGTTTAATAATACCTTAGTCCCATCCAGAAGAGGAGTAAAATAATTTTTTTTCTATAGAATTTTAGTATATATATGAGATTTAATCCCCTATTTATGAGGTGATGTGACACTAATTTGTGGTTTCAACTATATCTCCATAATAATAATCAACCGTGCATCTTATATATCATCCATACCAGGACACACCACCAATTTTTTTTTCTTATCTCTAGTTTCAATATGACCAACCCGTTCACATTTGATAGAAAAAGATCCCGCCTCTCATTCCATATGAGTTCCAAAATCAATGGACTCCAAGATGAAACCCACATTATGATATTTAGGATTATTTATTAGATATTGAATCCTTAAATTACTTATATTTTTATTCCTAGTTGAACAGAATGTATAAGATTCAAGATTCACCCCTAATAATCTATTAATTAATCCCATGGATTTTTATTGAACCTCCCTCATGACTAGGGATATTTCAAAATCCCGATTTATTGAAAAATTTATTGATTCCCCTAAAAAAATCCACATATCTTGTAGACACAAATTATGAGAAAATATCGACTATTTCTAGTATTGATCTTATTTAGTGTATGACCCTATAGTTTTCTCCCACTATATAAATGTTAATTGGTTGCTGTTACACCTACTGTTTCACCGATTATTCCTATGACACAGGGATATTAGAATTCCATTATTCAATATGATTCCATAATTGATGACACACCAATTTTATTATTATATTCTACCATGGATTATGCACAATTAGTCCTAAGTGAGTACCATAAAAACTATGTGAATTTGGGGATCACACTGAGGAGTCATAAGACACCCCTCCCCAATTTTTTTATTTTTAAAATGTATTTTTTTGTTATTTTTTTTCATTAATTTTTTTATTTATTCTATGGAGGTCATTAAGAAAATTATTTTATCTCTCTACTAATTATAAAATATACAACATATGAGAATCACTTTTCTTTTATTTTTTTTCATCACTATAGTATTTATGATTCTAAATGAAGCCATGTATTAGATTTTTTTTTATTTTATAATTACCATTCAGCACTATATCATGTAAGAATTTAAAGGAAATTAATACTATCCAAGGACCAGATAAAAAGTTTAAAATCAATAAAAAATGATTTTTTGAAATTATTTTCTTTTTAACAACCCATTTATTGATATTCATTATCATTTTTAGGTGTCTCTGTCACCATGTTTTAAAAATTAGGTATAGTGTTCTATTCATGTGTGTGGGAGGAATTCTTAGACACTATTTCACTTTTTACCCTAGTTTAACCTCAGAGAAATAATTAATTAAGGAATTATTTTTTACATATTAAGGAAATCATTATTATTATTTATAAAAAATAAATAAATAATTTAAATCCATCAGAAGATATATACCATTTCAAATTTTTATTACTTTAAAATGGATAATCATTTAATTCTAAATCTTGATATTGTTTCCTATATATTTTTATTTAGTAGAATAATCAATTTTTAATATTACATTAATTTATTCCCAAATTAAATATTAAATTATCATATATAATTTGTACTATAAACCTATTTTCACTCTTTCTACCTCTTACACTCTATTCATGGGAGATGGTGAAGATTTGAATGACTACCAAGATTTTACTTTTTATCTTTTCAAATAATGAGGATGTTCATGAAGTAAAGATGATTAAGTCCATTAATTTAAAAAATATAATCCTATATTATCTTGAGACCCTCCATTACATTTTATATTTTTATTAATCTATAGATATCATGAATTACCGTCATATAAAAAAACATTAGAATCCAAATTACCCTTCCTACACCAAATCATGAATATTAGTTTTTTATTATAAATTTATTATTAAAAGGTTGTTGGTAATAATATGAATGGTTGGGATATTCTTAGGGTAAAAAGAAAATTTGTTTTAATATCTTGAATTTGAAAAAAATGGTTTTGTGCTATCTTTTATTACACTTTATTGATCCTCGATCATTCTTAAAAGTTGAAAAAAGTATATTCAATTAAAAAATGACCTAAAACCATTCACATTATTAAAATAAATATAGAAAATAGTGTTAGTATGTGATTAATTTCTAGTATAGAGGTACTATATTGGTCTAACATTCATGGATTTCTAAATCATTCTTGCATAAATTACATTTAATAAAAATAGACGAAAAATTTGAAACAGGGAAACTCATCCCTGATGAAATATTATGTTATGACCCATTGAGAAAATTGATGAAGGAATATAGTTTATCTTATTAAAATATTTTTTAAAGAATATATTATGATATTAGAGATGAATTAATTTCAACCACTCTATATTAATAGTTTTCCTCATTTTTCAAAATTGAATATTTGAATTTTTACTTTATTTTCCTCCATCCCTTGGTATTAAAGACATTTAAACACTTAAGAACATCTTATTAATTAGTGTTGTTTGACTTATATATATGTATTAATATGAATTTCATGCCTATATATATATAATCCAAAATAGATTAAGTATTACTCTAATGAAATATTTTAAGAAAGATGTTTAAATTGAGTTTCAGGTGAGAGAGATGATACATGTACTGGGTAATTGTGGGAGGTTAAAAAAGGTAAGTGAAAGGGGGAAATGAAATTAATTGGATTAAGGACGTGGAATGATACAAAACACAACTTCATGGGATGTGGGATTTTGGAAAAATTCACAAAAATTTTATTTTTTTAATACCATGGATTGTGTGTTTCCCTTTATGAAATTTGATTTTTCTTTGAAGTGATGTTGTGTTATTGCATGAGGAAAAGAAAAATTTTATCTATGGGGGAATTAGTTTTGAAATATTTTTATAGTTTTTACATAAATTCGATTACTTTTAATAATGAAATATTATGTTTTGTCTAAATTTTAATATATTTATAAGTAAACTGAAATTAACGATGAATTGTTAGGTATTTTTAATATTTTCAATGACCATGAAACATACAAAAATTAAGTCCTAGAAAACACTCCACAATCATATTATGAAGGATAAAATTATTTTTTAGATTAATTTGGAAATATGACAGTTATATCTCTATTTCAAGTGAAATACTATGACATGACTAGGGCTACATGAGATTAAAAATAGAACATCAATGTATTTTTCCTCACTGTGAGTGTACATATATATTAATGGGTTGAAAGGAGTTAGAAATATCTATGTTATATATTGATTAATAATTAATCAATGGATAAATATGTAATGAGAACATATGAATTGATCATGCTTTATAATATTCATATGAATATAGTGATAGAAATGTAAGATATAATCCTACATGAAACGATGATACATAAAATTTCATAATTTCCCACAAAGTTAATGTTGGATGATCGAATCCACAATAGAGAGAGAGGCCAAGAAACATTATACACTATATATAAAGAGCATATACTAAGTGTGTGAGTATTCTACACTAATGTGTTGAGAATTGAACTACATTAAAGCCGTGTTATAATTATAACTAGGTAAAGAGTATACATTACACCAAAAACATAGACTCCATTACATGGAGTGTATAAAATTAGTATAATTCGCTTATTTTAGATACAATACCATTATATAGTTGCACTATGTATACAATGAAACATGATCATAAGAGATTTTAAGATATTTAAACCATATATATGAAATCATAAGTTACACACTATGATACTTTGGATACTAAATGTATTGAAAAGAGATATGTTTAAAAATCGTTACATACTATCCCTTTACTCCATGAAACTAGTAAACACCGAGTGATAATTCACTAATTTTAAAAAGATAAAATGAAATTAAGACTATTAAATCAATTTAATTTTAACTTTAATATATTATTTTTGGTGTATAACACTAAATTGATTCATTTTATATATTTTAAAGAGATTTTTACTAAGGAGATTGGTGAAGTTGTAGGGATACTTTCACCGAGTAACCTAAATAGATCCTTGAAGACATTGATTTTTTTATCTCAAACAAGTATTTTAGATATTAAGTTGTGTATAGTAGTTAAATTTATTTTCTTTAATTATACGAAAGACATTCCCTTTTTATCTATGAGTGTTATTTATCAACCCTTTAAGATCAGTACATTGTTTATGATGGTAAACCACTCGATCATGATTTAGTTGTTTATTAATCAATATTAGAACAATGGTTAAAGGATGGTACATTAATCTATATTATTATTTTTTATTTGTGTTAGATTAATATAACATTATGAATAATTAAAATCCAATCCTTTGATTTCTTAACAAGAGTGATGGTGACTAATGGAGGAACGCCAATATGGTGGTGAAGGTTGGGACCATGAGAGACACCCTTAATTCTTATTTTTCATTGAGATAAATCATAATGTTCTGAGGTTTTATTAGATAAATTTGACCATTATAATTGATTATAACTAGGTGGAGTTAATTTTTACAAAACATGTGAAATTATTTACCTTAAAAACTTTAAAAATTAACCATCCCTGAAAATTCACAAGAAAATAAAATTAAAACTTTCAGAAAAACATCCTCCATTTTTAATCAAACACATCAGTTAATCATGAAATGTTTGTGACAATTAAAATAAGTTCCCTTCACTATTGTTCTTAAATATAAATTCCCTTTTCCTCTAAAGTTAGTTTCAAGTCATTCATTTCATCTAGCTTTATCTTATTAACAACTAGTGTGATTTTACTAGGCTTGGTTCTCAAATTTTTAGTGGATTGAAGTAGTAACATAATATTATTATTTTTAGTTTTAGTAAATAGGTTGTTAAGTATTATATAGTATAAAATCATACCCAAGACTCAAAGTGGTGATTATTCTCAAGGAAATGTCATCTTCCAATTCTTTTCATTCCTACTGTCATATACGTCACATTAAGTGAATTTTTATGATGAATTCTCCTCAAATAAGTGGTGTAATTTCCTTAGCTACAAAGGGATACTAAGAATAATTTGATGCCTCTAATCTAGTGGGATCTCATTCTCATAAGCATATAGGTTTAGGTGAATATTATTGTGGGTATTATCAATTGAGGAGCAAGCTATAATTTATAAGAATATCCTAAATTCATAAAAAATATGGGAAATTATATGAAACCAAAAATACCCATATGAAATATTATGTTGGTCCTTTTACAATGCATGGTATTGAACATATTACATCATATATTTTTTTTACCATTATTCAATTTATATTCCTCATATTCATTTACATTATCATTATTTGTGGATTTATTAAACCAATTATCTATGTAATGTCATCTATAATAGATATATTGAGTGCTTTTGGGATGAAATTATATTTAGAAATATGATTTTTAATATTCCCTATCCCTATATGTGAAGTGGATCTAACATGGGATAATATTTTCCATGAAATTTATGTCTTCAACATCATCATATAAATATAATTATTGATTACATCGAAAGAACATATTAGATATAATCCCCAAAGGGTTTCCTTTTTCCCTCCTGATGTTAACAATCATTTATTTCTTTGTGGATGGGATCCTTGTTTAATTAAATTTAGACCTTCTCTCTATTAATTCATAGATTTTTAATGTCCAATATCATCAGTTTTAGTAGAATCTAGTGAATATAATTTAGTTAAGGAACTACCCCTTAATTTTAGAGACATATATGATATGTTTCTAGATGTTTTTAACATTACCTTTTGAACAAGAGGATGAATATTCCAGAAATCCTATTCTTTTGGAATAAAATATATCCTTTCTTTAATATAAAATGGATATATTTGAGCTAATAGAGTTAAATAATCAGTTATATAACCTAGAAGATAGAGGTTCTTTCTATACTTTTGTATCAGTACTATAGATTGTATTCTCTTTTTAAATAATTTTGATGGAATCATGTTATTTTGAATGATTATACAAAATTTAACCCTATAGAAAAAAAGAACATGTTCCATTTTCCATATAATGATGATCTTTTTGAAGAATAGAAAGGGGGTGTGGTTATACATAATTGATCTTAGTTCTATGTATAACTAGCTAGTGGTGAAGGAATATAATATCCCAAAGTCAGTTTTTTGATATAGGTGTGGATTCTTTGATTAACTTTTGATGTTTTTTTGAGTTGAAAATTATACTTTATTATTTATAGAAAATTTGAAATGCATCTTTCTTTATTACCTCAACTGATTTTTCATTGTATTCATGGATGATATATTGTTTTATTAAATTTTAAAATAGGTTCATGAGAATAATATGAAAATAATGTCAGAAATTATCTGAGATCACTATTTATTTTCCATGTTGTGTAAATATCACTTTTGAAAAAAAACTAATGTTCATGGAATATTTGTTATCTCAACATGAATTTTCAGTCATTATGAAAATAGTAAAATCTATTATATCATATTAAGTTCTAAATGAAATAATTTACATTTGATCATTCTTATGTATATTATGATACCAAAAGTGATTCATAAATGTTTTATCAATTCATTCATTGCCTTCGAAAAATCTCACTCATAAGTGATTGAAAATTTCATTGTGTTCTAAATTTCAAAATTCCTTTGATAAGCTAATATAAAGATCATAAAAGGATCCAGTTATAATTTGACCTTAGCCTGGAGATGGATATGTTTTATATTTTTGTGCCTCTAATATAGGAATAGGTTATATATTAATGAACTATAATCATTTTGTGGTATATGGTTCACAATAACTGCATCCACATGAGATAATATACTAGACACATTAACTTTAGATGGATTCTATTAATAGTTCTATAAATTGAAGGTGACACTACCTTTATGATGAAAATATTATAGTTTATACCAATGAAAAAAGTTGTATTTATTAATTCTCACAGAGTTATTGGACAATTAGATAGGTTTCATGGGACCAGAATATGTAAAAATGTGATTTTATCCTTCCTTATACACCTAGAAAGGTAAATTTTTTGGTCTTTGTTCATAGAAATAATTTTTTATCCCAAATATTTAAATAATATTTTGATGAAGTGAATACGATGAGTCTATTTATAGAAACAAATCATGATGTAATGGATTCTATCAAAGTTATGTTCTTATCCAATTTGAAAAGTATTCATATTATTGATTTATTTTTTCAATAGAAACAAATTTATTTTTCAATTATGACATATAAGAGGAATATTAAATAATAAGTATTCCATTGGTGATTTTTAATATTTCTATAAGGGTATCATTTATTTTAGGAATTAATTTATGGTCTCCCATTATTGTTAAATTATGAAATTAAACACTTCTATCATTAGTAAAGTTAATTTATTCAAATAATAACAAAACTTTTATGTCATATGATATAATAGTATTAGTGGCCTTGTTTGAGAAATGAAATCAATAAATTTGTGCCTCGATACTTCACTAGACCACAATTGATAGTGGGGAATCATAAGAATATATGATTTATTAATCAATTTTCTATTATAACATAGAAATGGTATTATATATCAATAAATTTAATTATTATATTTCCTTTTATAACTTATGGTAAAATGTTATTTGGGTTATTTTTGACTGTCTACATAAATATTATTATTTTATTCTAATAAAATAAAGTGATATGGTTGATGATATTTAGAATCTATATGTGTGTGAGACTGTAAAATTCAATCTGGTTCCATAAATAATAATTTCTAATAGGAATCCATGTTTTATATCCATATTCTTTAAAGGACATCAATATTTTATGCGTTGACAAGTGAATCCTAACATGGTGTCTCGCCGTAGAGTGTATATGAAAACATATGGGGAAATAAAAATTATGGATATAATTATTTTTACATGTGTAATAGATTTTGTGTGATCATTGTATGGACATATATCATTCATTGATTTTTTATAAAATAATATATTCGACACCTTAAAAAGGATTACTTCCTTTAAAGAATTATATGCCAAACCTTTTTTGGTCTGTACTTTTTTTGATCCAAGATTAGTGAACCATATCTATTTAGACTGAGTATAGTAAACAATAAGACAATAAATAATTATCTTGTTATGAAGAATCTATATAAAAATAAAATTAAAAAAAAATCATATTTTAATCTTTATCATTGATAATTTGAGTTATTAATAGGTCAAAAAGTTTTTTTTGATGGAATCTCTTTGTCTGGGTTATAGATGGATGGGGGAAAAAGTAAATCGATTTCAAGGAATGAGTGACCTTTTAAAATTCCTAAATGTAATGGGGGAAGTAACATAATAGTTAGTGTTTTATCCTCATATGATGATGATTAATAATGCATTTCAGGACTCAATGTTAGAGAAGTGTAATCATGATCCTTCCCAATTACTGAATCTGGAAGTTATAGTGTATGTGATTGATGTTTCCTTTGAGGATAAATATTATAGGTTCTTGACTATAAAAATAAAGTACTATATAGAAAATTTATTAATTTCATGTATGTCTTGTGGTTAAAAAGATTCTATTAACATGAAATAATTATAAGAAGGATGGATGAAGGAGAAAATCCCCATATATTCACTGATAAAAATTTATTTTTTTGACTCTCTAGGGGGTGAAAGGGATATGGTTGGAGGAATTATAAAACCCATTATGTGACCTTCTACTATTCATTTTTAGGTTCATTGGTATTATCTTTTTAATAAGTTTAATGAAACATTAATTTTTTTGGTTAAATTCCTAGATTACATGGTTAGTAAATACTACACATAAACTATGCATATCATATATTCAAGTTCAATAGTTATTCAAATTTAAATTCATGTTATTTATAACCTTAAGGACTAAACATAGAATATATTAAAATTTTAATTTCTCTAATTCGTATTTATGTTTAAGAGATTTCATTTTATTTGTAATTTTACGAGGAATGTTCCAAGATCTTTATCCTATTAGATCCCCTTGGTTCCCTCCCTTTAATTTTGTTACCATAAATGTTATTTATCAAATAATTGTGATTCATTAAGGTTATTCACTCTATGTTATATCCTATAATTATTCTCATTATCTTTATTCCATGTTCCCTCCCAAGAAAATATTTGGTATCTGATGGTTACTCTTGGTCGAATTGTAATTTTTGGGGTTTTCTACATTTTGGGTTTCTAGTCAACTTTTTAGGATTTATCATCTTATCATTGATTTGGAATCAACTTGTGTCAATTGTTTCAATAATTTATATTAGGTAGATATATGTAATTCTATTTTTCCTCTAAACCATGTGTTCTTTCTTTCAAATTGTTGAATAATATTAAAGATCTATCTGATATCTAGGATGATGTATTTGAAATAATAAATTAATCATCCATTATTTACTTTTTCGTATAGTGCATCTTTTATATAAAGTATAAATTATATAAATATGTTATGACATGACTAAAAGCGTTTATAAAAATTCAAAAAAAAATTCAACTGAAATATTTGATTTTTTTCCTATAACAATTTCATATGATTTATAATAAATTATTGATGGGTTTTTATGAAAGGATTTAATTGATAATATATTATTTGATTTATTTAAATTGAATATATTAGTTAGTACATGATCTACATAGACTAATGAGGGGGTGTATTGATTTCTTAAAATATTATTTATATGGAGACACACCCTTTTTTCGATATTTCAATCATCTAATATTTTCTTAAACATAAGAATAATTGGGAAAATTTAGAGAACTTAAATGAATCTAAATGAGTAGTTTATAGCGGAACATGGAATATAAGTCCCCCAGTCCACTCCATCAGCCTCCTCTCTAAAGTTTTAGTGATATTCACTAGTCCAATTCATTTTAAGAGGATTTTTAGTCCTTTTCTAAGATAAATACACGATTGAGTACAAGAAGTCAATATTTTTTATAATTGAACATGAATTTTAAACCAAGAACCAAAAATAATTTATAAACAGTAGATTTATGTTTTATTTATTGGGGGCATTATGAAACTAGAGAGAAAATTGAGTGTTTATAATTTCAACACATAGTTATAAGATAAAACTAATACAATGAAGTAATATCTAATAGAGTTAATATAAAAATATATTATCATGAATAGAGTCTTCAAAAAAATTGCAATCAGGATCGATATCATATAGTTGTTGCGCATGATGATTCTCCCTCTTTTTTCATGAAAAATAGTGCAATACCTAGAAGCATCAAGGAAAAAATGGTTCTTTTATGCATTGGTCTTACTCATATATTTTTATATATATATATATTATACACAAGGGAGATCATTCAATGTATATTCCTAAAAATTCATTTAAAATATTCACACTTAATTGCTGATAACACAATCCATAATATCTGAGATCTGAGGCACATAATTTTCTTAGAAATAACATGTCAACAGTACAAATAAACAAATAATCCTTGTACTTGTTTCATTTCTTGTTCCACAAATATTATTAAAATTTTATATACCTTAATGTGGTAAAATATAATTTAAATATTTCATGACCATAATAAAATATCATTAAAGTTCTTCAATGGTAATAAATAAAAAATTTAGTATGACATATCCTACTGAAGATTATCATGTAGCTAATTTCTACATAAGAATCTATACTATTGATTTGTTCCATGAAACAAAATTATATATGTAGTAATTATTCACATAGATTATTTTCTTCATGTATCCAATTTTTCTATGTAGATGAATTCACATATCAAAATTTATTCACATATGATATTCACTCACATAGTCAAATATGACAGAGCCAAATTGAACCACGTAGCTGATTTTACCAAATATTTAATTCATATAGTAGATTAATCTACATAACATATTTATGTAACTTATTGATCTATGTAGCAGATTTATTATAAATCCATTTAAACAATGTAGTCAATTTCCATGTAGAAAATTCTGCGACATAGCCAATTAACCTAGGTAAATCCTTGAGTTAGGTGTTTTACAAAGACAAATGCTCATGTAGCTATTTATTTGAGTAAACAAATACCTTACATTGCCTATTTTTATAGACATAAGACTGTTTTATCCAAGGTTTCCATAATTTAATACATATGTATTCTAAGAGATGAAACACATAAAAAGATATCAAACATAATTAACACACATAAGAAAGAAGCATCAATAACATATGGAAGGGTATTTCAGATCATCATAACCCAATGTACATGGGATATTTTGGAACAACATAAGTATTCCAACAGTCCCCCCCATTTTTATTATAGAAAACCTATATGTTATTAAACATTAAAATTTGAAATAGATTAACTTGATTATTCAAAAACCTATATAATATGTATACATTAATTTTAGGATAGTTTTTTATCCCCCTTAGTTAAACATATCTCCCGTTTATATTAAATTAAGGAATTATCCTACATTGAATGAACTTAAATTAATCATACTTTACTTTTGTCCATATTTTTTCATTAAAAATAAAGTACAATAAGAAAAAACTATTAATGTAACACTTATAGTAATAAACAATAAGGTTATCATGCTGAAACAAAATATAGAATTATTAAAATAATGGAAGACATTAAAAAATGATACTAAAAACATTAAATGAAAATATTCACTAGTAAAAACATAAAAATTAATATAAATAAATTTAATCAAATGAAAATAATACTTAATATAGATAGTAGAAAAGAACAAAGAGATATTTCATTGATTTGAAATTGTATACAAAAATTACATAAAATTAACACACAAAGAAAAACAAAAATGAAACATATAACCTTTTGAAGACTGAGTCTTGTGGATGGGTTCGAACTGAGTATGTTGTTTTGGGGGAAGAATCTTGAATGTGGGGTTTTTTGGGTTGTGGTTTGAATCTCCATTACTAATGGTAACACATCCTTACCTATCGTTGATGTAACACCACTAATTAAACCTAAAACATATTTTAATTGTGAACACTGAGATAGACCATTGAGAATGTTTTGAACATGACCTGGAGCTATATCAAAATCAAAAGAGGTGGTATCCACAAAAGGGACTCTCTTTATAGGTTTGTATGATGAGGTTCCGTCATTATACCACTCAATAACTAAGGCCTCATAAATATTTTATTGATCATTATGATAGACTAAGGATGGATCATAAACCCCATAAATCTTATTCTAGTACCTATATAAGTATTATGAAAATATAGACCAAGATGATTTCTTCTTATAATATTAAACAATGTATCATAAAAAATTTCAATCCTAGTGAGAATGAAAAACTTCTAGAATTAATAAAGAACAACACATACATGTTTATGCATTTTAGTAATAGAAGATAACCCAATTTTGAGAATTCCATTTAAGGATTAATGACATTATAATGAATAAATATATATTGCATTGAATATAGTAGGAATGGGTAGAGGATTAATTCCATCAAAACATAGTGATATGGTAATTTCCATGAAATGTATCCTTAGAATCCCCTCTACTGAACTATTTATTCCAATCATTCATCCATTCATAGACAGAATCATTCTTCAAATACGTTCCATTTTATCTAATATAAATTTAATAACATCCTTATGGTCACTAATATATGATTCTATAATTTGAGTACACATAGAAGAGTGATCATTTTCGACATGAATAAATATATAAGGAGAAGGCTTAACTTATGCAACTTAGGGAAAAAATGTGGGAGTTTTATAGACAACCAATTTGTTACCTATAGGACTGATCTTTATAAATAGAGCATCTTATAATTATAAACATGATTCCTCTTCTGATAATTTAGAATATATATTCATAATTACTAGATAGATATCATTTAGTATGTTGTATTTAATTTTTTTATTTTCATTTATTTTTTCAATAAATCATGAGACCATATACTATGCTTTCTTAGATAATCCAATGTTTTTTTTTACCATTTTACAAAGATATTACTGAATATGTTCAACATGGTCATTAGTTCACATGTATTTTCCATTAATAATATTTATTATAGATTATTTGGTATCTTCAAACTGACACATCTAATCTTTATTCAACTCTAGAAACTGAACATGTGAGAGAAATTCATACTGAATACATTGAAGATGAGAAGAAACAATGTTCAATTCTAATAACAACCAATCAAATCCACTCTAAAATTTTAGAACAATCGAATTTTTTTAGGTTTAAAATATAGATCTATAAATTTTTTTGATAAATTAAAACTGGATTATCACAAAACATCATAAGTCGTGCATGGTTTCCATCATTTTTATCTAAAAGGAAAATTCTCATTAAACCATTGGATGATTTTGGAGGGATTCCATATGAGATATAACAATAAATACATATTTATTAAAGTCCAATTTTATTTGTAATACACTTATCAATACTTTTACCATATCTTTAATTTCTTCATGTTCCATAGAAATTTCTACAGAATTAGAATGGTTGATATGAGGGAATGATTGAAAAATATTTTTTATAACTGTTTTGGTATCCAACATCCTAACCTACTTATAAAAAATAGTTTTGAGATAGGGGAATCATTGTGTTATATAATATATTATTTATAATAAGAAAATCACCACCATAAAATTATAATAATATACTGTGATATTATTAAACTCCATCATTTCAACTGATGAAAAAAATTAATTTTGAGTTATGTAAGTTCTTACATATAGTGGGTGATTCCTCATGAGAAACTGGTGGTGGTGATGGTGTGTTATAATTATCATTAGTCTCCATAGAAACATGAAAAATTCTAGATCTATCAATAGGTGATCAAGGATGAATTTTGTATTCTATTTGATTCTCTAAGATAACTTCATCTTAGGATAAACACGAAAAAAACTAAGAAAAAATCCAATTGGTCTATCCTTAGGAGAAACAATAGTTGTGTCAAAAAATAGTTCAACATATTGTCAAAATTCAACAATAATGATCTCAATAGACTCTAATATTTTTATTTTAACTATATCAACTATAGTAGGACTGACCATTGGAAACTGATGTTCAGATCCTGTATCCACTTTCTCCTCCACTTCTACAACATGGATAATTATTTTAGGTTCTACATCATAATGCAATGAGGTTTGTGATTACTCTCCATTAAGAACCACCTTTATATCCAATGATATTTAAGGAATTTGTGGTAGTGTCCAATAAATACCATATTCTTTTATATAAATATAAGATAGGGTATTACTCTTATGATACTTCACTACACATCCCTTAATAATATACACTTATTTTCTCATTAGAACCAAGATGATCATTCTTCCATAATGAAATTAGTAAATATAAAATTTTCTTTTTCAGAAATGATGAATAATGTGCATCATGTACCTAGTAAAATTAAATTACACATTATTTTTAGAACATACAATAATTAAATGTCTAGAAATAAAATATTCTCTATCTCTCTAGATCTATTAGTTATCATAGTTTTCACAAATTTAACAAAAAATATTCCACGCTGTTGGTAATTCCATTATAGGTTTCTTCCCAAAAGAAAAGGTAAAAAACATAAACTTGAACACATCTATCATTCCAATTGAGAATGTTCTAATAAGTGTCTAATTGAAATTGAACACCTCATTATGCAGTAAATGGGTAAACTCATCCAACTCAGTAGATGAAAAAAACTGATTTACCATTGAAATTTGAAGAGACAACTTCCTTTGTTTTACTAAACTATAACTTCTCATTCCTCATATAATAATTTACCTCTTCCATTAAAAATAACAAACAATTAATACCATCAACGATGAAATTTTAACCTAAAAACTACATCACACTCTTTAAAAATATCTAAAAACTATTCATCTAGTCTATATTAATGTCATTTCTAGTGAGTATAGAACATTGCGTGTATCCTTTGGATTTTATAGTAGTAATTTAACTTCCCTCATCACATATCTTTGGCTTTACTATGTTATACAGGTTCGGTTTAAATCCATAATATAACTAAGAGGTTTAGGGAGATAGTTCACCATTTGGAACAAGATACATATGAGAATGAAAAAATGGTAATAATTAAATATATTTTTATCACATAGATCTGATATCCAAAATTAATATATACAAAAAGTTTTTTTTGAGTTGATTATAACTAAATAAATAAATTAAAATTAAATTTAACTTAAATGAAATAAATTTTATTTTATAAACACACAACATTTAAAAATATTAAGGTATAGGCTAATAATTTTCTATAAATAATGAATAAAATAATTAAATATACATGTTAATAAGGAAGTAATAAATAATAAAAAAGTGATTTAAATTAATTTAAAATAATATAATCCCAATTCTCTTTTGATAAAATCAAAACATCCACATGGAAGGGACATAGTGGAAATATTTTCTAACTGATTCTCAGAAGAGATAAACTGAAGAGTAATATAACTTTATTGGGAATGATTACTCAATAAATGATGTCTTAAATCTATATGATTTATTATTGAATGATTTTTACTATATTTAGAAATTTTAAAAGATCTTTTTTTATCACATTAAATTTAGACATCATTATATTAGAATCCAAAATCCATAATGATTTGTTTCATCAACAATACTTTCTCACAACAACTAGTAGCAGAAATATAATCTATATTAGTGGTAAATAGTGAAATAGAGTGGTGTTTAATACTAGAACATGATATTAGTGATTTTATAGAAATTGAAAGGCCCGAGAGGTAATTTTTTCAATCTAGTATAAAACCACCAACATTGGTATCTAAATATAATTTGAAAATTAATTCACAGGTTTCTGTAAAAAGTAAGTAAAGGTAAATTCTTCCTTTTAATTACTATAATATTATTTTGGCATCATTTAAATTATATTATTTGGGATTTTATTGAAATCTTGAACAAAGACACATTGCAAGCATAATATCTTTTTTTACAAGTTGTAAAATATAATAAAATTCCAATTAATCTTCTATAAATATTTCTAAAAAATGGGTTCCTAGCTTCTTCCTGGTAATGTTTTTCATTGGATCTCATTAGGGGTTGTATTTAATAAACTAATTTTGACTCCAAATATTATTAATTTTTCAATTATGTTTTTTCCATCAATTCAACACATTCAAAATGAATTTTTGATAACTTTAATATCCTAGAAAATAATTTTACTCACCCATGATGCTCATTTAAAATTAGTTTTCCCAGATTTTTGATGATTTCTTACAAATTTTTTTATTTTTTGGACAAAAAAATTAATCATCAATATATATCTGAACTTGAAAATATCTAATGATGAATCTCTCATAAATAGAGTAGGATTTCCTTTCATAATGAAAATCTATTTGATTAAATAAATGAACTTAGTATCTCATACCATGTTATAGGTTCTATTAAAATACTATAATGATCATTAGTATGTTTAAAATATGAATTTGGAAAATGGGGAATGTCAAAACTAGTATATTGTTCAACATAAACTTCCCCTATAAGAAAACCATATAGTGGAGTAGATTTTACATACATTTGATATAATTAAAAATTAATATGTGAGGCATAATCTGTGAGAATCCTAATGGATTCTAATATATATGTTGGAGTAACAGTATCTTCATATTCTATTACTTCATAATAATTATAACCATTAGCTAATAGTCTATTATTATTCATAATGATCTCACCATAATCATCCTATTTGTTACCAAGAACATAATTTTCTTATAACAGGATATTCGAATGGTTTCATAAATAATTAAAAAAACATTCCACTCTTACAATGGTTTAATTATAATTTCATTTAAATTACTCATATATCATTTTCTAAGTACACATGTACATTATTATGTTCTAGTTGATATAGAAATGTTTAAAACACTTCATTGTTTCCTACAATACATCTAGTCATAATCCCTTAATCTAATATTCCAAAAAATATTTCTAAGGGATAATTCTTAAGGGTTCTAGGCTATATAGAATGAAACATTTCTAGTTCACTAGTATCCAACCATTCATTATTTGGTTTTGGAAAAGCATGTTCCAAGTTTATAGCTGTTAAACTTTCAAAAAGAGGTTCTGATATCATGTCTTCAAAAGAATCACTTAGTTCATCATTTTTTGTATTTTTGTGATCAAAAGGATAAAATTTATCAAATTTAACGTGATTTGATTCTTCAAAAATACTTTACCTTCTATTGAACACTCTATATGACATGGAAGTAGTAGAATAAACAATGAATAATCCTTCATCATATTTTGGATGAAATTTATCAATATTATCCTTAGTGTTTAGAATATAATAGTTACATCCAAATATATTTAAGTATCAATCTTTTGGATTTATATTATTCTATTACTCATTGGGTTTTTTAAATATTATTGGTTTTTTATAACTTTATTAAAAAGATAACATGTTTTAATTATATCTTCATCCCTAAAAAAAGTAAGAATATTATATTCACATAACATCGTTTTAGAAATTTCTTGCAACTTCCAATTCTTACTTTCAACAAAACCATTTTGTTTTTGGAATCTTGATGGAAAAAAGTATGTTTGATACAATGTTTTGAAAAATAGGAATTGAACTTAGGATTTTACAATTCTCCTCCATAGAAACTACTTAATCTAATAATTTATGAGTATTTCAACTTATGAACAAAAGTTAAAATACATTAAAAAAATATGATTAAATCTTAACAATTAAAACGAAAACCCTAGTAAACCTAGAGAAATCTTCAATTAATACAAAACCAATAGATTTACATCTTATAATGAAACTATATATGGAAAAAACAAATACATATGAATATGTTCTAGGGTTATAGATATTGAAACCTATTTTATTCATTTAAATTATGACTTGTTTTACATACCCATTTGGAATGCATCACATATATTATTGTTATTAATGTTATGTTTTGGTAAATCTGGAACTAAATTTCGTATTTAAAATTTTCTCAATGAATAAACATTATAATGTCCCAATATTTTATTGAAAATCCGTGATTCTAATTTTTCAGCATTTAAATAGATCAATCATTATATTGTCCAAGAATTAAGATCTAAATTATAGATGATATCTATTATAGGTTCATTTAATTTAAGAATATTATCATTAAAAACATAATAAGAATTATTTGTAAGATAAAAAAACATTTATCACAATGTTGATAAATATTAATAAGATTATATTTGAATCCATCCACAAGAAGAAATTTGATGTCGTGGACTAATATTTTATTAAAAACTTATTAATCTCCCAAAATATTTCCTTTATAATTATTACTAAAAGAGGAAAATCCTCCATCAACTTTTGATAAATATTGCGAATTTGAGAAATCCTCACTCATATGGCTTGAATATTCACTATCCATGTACCATTATTTTTGGATTCTCTTCGACCATTTTCCTTAAAAAGATAAATCAAATAAGATTTTGTTTCAACACCAATATTTTCATTAGTCTAATAAAGTTACAAAAAAATGATTTTCTAGCACAAATCTAATTGTGCTATCCAATAAACTAGCATTTAGTATTGAATATATTTTTTAATTAAAAAAAATATTTGAATCCTAACTATTTAGTTTTTTTTGAAACTAAAATTTTTGGCATAATTCCCAGAATCTCTATAATGAAAATAAGTAATTTTTAGAGGTTCTTATTCACTATGATAGGCATAAAATAATATTTATAAAATTTTGGATTCTCAACCTAGAATCATATTCATAAACTTTTATGTGATTTATTGTTTCCATGATTTTTATTTAAATAACTTTCTACTTTTGTAAAAAAACATGAACAATCCATGAAGTATTAAACTTATTTTTTCAATTTCTCAATATTATTACCTCGTTAAGTACATGAAACCTCTAAATTTTACAGTCTAGTTTTTAGTTGTAATATTTTATTTTTTATATCCCTATTGTCAATTACAATTTCATTATTGGACTTTTTAAGATATTTTTTTCTTTTTCAATGATACATAGTTAGTTTAAAGAATAGTAAAATAATAGTCAATATTCTCAAATGATCAATTTTTATTCTCTGATTCAGACTCATGATAAGAAGAAGAATATGAATGTACATCATTAGAGTGTTCCATAAAAAACATGTGGGACTTTTGTTTAGAATGTTAATTTTCTAATTCTGAATATGTGGAATTATAAGAATACTATTAAGAACTCTATGTTTCTTTTTTGGATTTCTTCTTGTAGCCATCTTTTTGAAGTATCTTTTCTCTAGCATCGTGTTTTCCTTCACCTATGACTAATCATGCTTGATATGTCCAAGCTTATTAGATTAATAAAATCCTATTTCATTAGAATTATCATCAATATTCTTTTACTACATTATGGATTTATTAAAACATCTTATATTATTATTGAACAATGTGAATTTCCTAGTAAAGTAAGCAAGATCACTTTCTAGAGAAGAACTACTTGATGTATCTTTATCATATGACTCATTAATTAAAATTTATTTCCCAGTATTATCATAATTTAATGTTGAAAAAATAAAATTTATAATTCTAATTCTTGACTAATATTTCTTCCCCAACATAAAACTCCATATATCCATAAAACATCATAAGAGTTCCAGTGTGATATTTTATTTTTAAAATATTGACCTATGTAGATTGTCTAACAACATTTGAAATTTCAATTAACTTATATGGTAAAACATGTAACACTTTCAGGGATTACTGAGTCTCTGTAATTTTTATTCATAGACCAGAAAAACTATTTTAAGTCATAGTGATTCTACAATTAATCTGAGCAATGCATTATCGTTCATCCATTATGGCGATGTAAAACATATTATTCGAAGTATTATATATTAGATATTTCATGTTATCCTTACCTAAATATTAAACAACTATAGTATTTCCCATTTTATGAGTTAGTTTGAATTGATAAAGTCATTAAATATTATCTAGACCAAGTCTAAAAATTATATAATTCAAAGCATTATAATTTATATGATAAAAAGATTCTATGTAAGTAACTCAAGTTTCTGGTTGGTTTCATTGAAATTACATAAGGATTCATGAATTTAGGACAATCCATTTAAATAATGTTATTTAAATAGATAACTATCAATGTATTCTAATGAATATATTTTTAACCATTAAAATTGGTGGCTCTAACCATTGACATACCTTCCATGTTATCAGTTGTTGTATCCATCTTAATAACAATCACTGGACTTCAAATTTTAATAGATGAGAACTCAAGAGTCATACATTATGATACCAAGTATTGCCTGAGATAGACATAAAAAAGGATAATGATAGGTGGGGGTGAATTGATTTCATCAAATTTTATTCGCATGGAAACCAACCTTTTTTATATTCTATTCTTCCAATGTTTTCTTAAAAAAAGTAGTATATGGATAAAATCATATTAATGAAAATAATCTAAAATATATATTTAAAGTAGTTTAGTGAATATAATACCTTTAGTCAACTCCACTAACCCTATTATCTATGAGTTTGGTTATTTTCACTATAAGTAACCTTTTTCTGGGGATTTCCAGTCCTTTTTATACGGAATTCATGACTAATTTTTTGAAGTCAAAGATTATTACAATTGAAAATGAGCTTTCAACAAGGTTTTAGTTAGGATTTTGAAAACAACATCCTTTAGTTTTTTTACTAAGAACATTGACAACAAGATTGGGAAAATAAGGATTTTATAGGTTTCACATAGATATTTAAGTTTCAATTTAAAGAACGAATAAGTATCCCTTGGCAGTGATTAGAAAATGTAGCATCTTGACATGATTCTTAAAAAATATAATATATGATTGATATCACACATATATAGATCAAGATACTTTTCCTTATTTTTTTTGAAAAACATAGTAGCATCCAAGAAGTTCAATAAAAATATATTTCTTTTATATATTAACGAGACACTTCTCTTCATATTTTTACACCAATATTATTTACATGGGGGATTTTTCTATGTATATTCTTAAAAATTAATGCAAATTCTTATCACATAAATGAATTGCTCACAATCCAAAAAAATTTGGATAAGAGACATGTCTTCTTCTCATAAATACCTTGGAAATAGTAAATTTAATTTAATCACCCTTGTACTCATTTCCTTTCTTAGAAAATTCTACTTATTACCATTGATTATACCATAATGAGGTAATCTATCATTTAATAATTTCATGATAGTATTAAAATCCCTTTCACATGCTTCAATTATAATAAAAAAGATTAAAACAAGTTGTAGCTGGTTGAATATAATCATGTTGCTGATTTAAATATAAAAATTTACATATCCAATTTGATCCACATTATCGATTTACTCACATAAGCATTCTTCATGTAGCTATTTTTCTTCACGATGCTAAATTTTTTCATATAGATGAATTTATGTATAAAAAATGATTTATGATGGATTTTTAATCATGCATTCAAATTTGATTTAGCCTAATGGAATGATCCATTCTATTTCAATACATATCTGATTCACAAATACCATTTTCCATGTAACTAATTTATGTAACTAATTGATCTACATAGACGATTTTTCACAAAGCTATTTGAATAATGTATGTATAATTTTCACATAGGTGATTCCATGATGTAGATGATCGATGTAATAAAATTTTTTATGTATGGGATTTAGAAAGTTTAATTCACAACTAGCTATTTCACTACATATCCAAATTCCTTACATATAATATTTTTCCACACATATCCAAATTTCATCCAATGTATCCCAAAATATAGAGGTCAGGATATTAACAACGAATTCACATAAATATATATATAAACTGATGAATATACTTATGAACATAAAAATTAGTAACATATGAAATTTTATCTGATATCCTAAAAGCCTAATGTAAATGAGAAATTTTGGAACATCATTAGTATTCTAACAGTTCTCACATGGTTCACTACCTTTCATACCATATTTCCCCTTTTTATCTTAAAATATTCATATATTAACATGTTATCTCTATAGATAATGAATAGTTTGAAAGGATATATCTAATGAACATGGTTTTGAATTATCTAACACTCTTTGGTTATGATAATAAATTTTGGGAAACAATTGGGTACTTATGTTGGTTTATAGGATAACTACATGTTCTAGGTTATGTTACGAATCTACCATTCTCATTCCATTCGTAGTTATGATAACACTTTTAAATGGATGGATTGGTTATGATGCCACTCTGGCTGCTTCTATATGGGACTTATCTCTAGCATGGGATGATAGTATCCCTAGTGATTACTCCAACAAGTGTAGAATAACACATTGTATTGTGGCTTACCCATAGTTGGACATTGATGTAGTTATTACTTTGATTATTACAAGGATGATAGACTTCCTTTCCTTAGTCGCATATGTTCTGTCCCATTTTTCCTCATAAATTTTTTTATTATAAGTTATTTTAATTTATGATTTTTAATTTATAGGAATACACCTCGATTCATTTTTATATTAAATATATTTTAAATAAAATATATACCTTTTTTATACCTTATAACTTGTTTTTATTTGAAAGAAAATTCATTTTTTTAATATTTGTAGTTCAAGCTATCATAACGTAGTCAATTTTATAAAGGTCAAACATATATAATATGAGGGAATAATAATAGAAATTTTATATCACACCTTATTTATACAATTAATATTTATATAGATTTGTTCCTATATGATTCATGTAAAATGAATAAAGCCCTTTGTAAACAAAATTCTTAATTTCTTTTGTTCGAGGTTTTACAGGCTGACTAGTTAAGTGATATCACTTGTAACATGGATATGGGAAATATGAACTAAAATTTACCTTGAATCTTACTTATTCATTAATTTATGTTGGAACTCACAAAATATATTCATCCATAGATCATCCCCCACAGTCTGATGTACCCTTTGAAAGGTAATGAGGTTAGCCTGCTGAACCTTACTAGCCTAAACCATACATGAGAAATGACTGAAAACAATATCTTTAAATAGGGATTAAAACTAAAAAACCTAAGACATTAAAATTCATTGAAAAAATCATTTAATTAGATTCATTTTTATAATTACATAAGTCACCCATAATTCAACCTTATACGGAAACAATCAAGATGCATACACCACTCCTAGGTCTTTATACTGTTAGAATAAGCACATCACTTAGCTCATATAATGAGATTAAAGTCCCAATGTCAGATAAAATGGGAACATAAATTTAACACCCTGAGCTTCCATGGTACTTTTCCCTTTGAATAATGCAATAGCTTGCATTGTACACAACTTTGAGATTCTAACACACCATGACCAATCAAAGTAGCTGTTATGAAGAGTAATACCCACTTTTTGAAATTTTAAAACCTTTTCTTTAAAAATGGACATTGTTTTTGGATTCGGAATATCGAAATTATATTAGGGTGAATTTTTGGTATTTTTCTGAAAACTTTCAATTTTTGATGAATTGTGAAAAATACTGAGTTATAGTTTAAAATTGAATTTTATTTAAATAATTATATATTTTATTTCATTTTATTTTAGGTCAAAATAGATACATAAGACCTATATAAGTTCAATGTAATTCATTAGATTCAGTTTATAATAATTTTAGATATATAAAAATTTTATTGAACTTTTCACCGTCTTTTACCCATCTCCTAGGAGAATTTTCAAATTCACATAAAACATAATTTTACCGCTACTGTGAGGGGAATTTCAAAAATATGAGAGAAATGTTTAATATCAAGGAGTAAAATGTGGTTCAACAAGATAATAATATTTTTTTTGTGAATAGTAACCTTTTACTTTTATTTACCACGGTTAAATATAAATAGGGTAATTAAGGGTTAATATAATAATATTATTACCCTAACACATGTCCTAATTCTATTGGATTAGTATAATTCTAAAAAAAAACCTTAGGAATTAATTATGAACCTCTTTGATCCACTTGGATTAGATTAGGACATTTATTATTATTTAATTCAAAGAAGAGTTAAAAGAGGTAAAATCAATGTTTAATAAATAAAACATTTTTAATGTAGGGTTATACATAAGATAAAATATATTTTTAATATTAATTAGAAATATAAAACTATTTCCTACATAATAGTATTTTATTTATAATTTTTAGACATAAAATAATTTAATTTATTTATGACACAATGGTGATGCAGTAATTACCTAATTAATAAAATATTAAGATAATTTATATTACAAATATCCAAATAAATGTAATTTGAGAATTTTTATAAAGACCACTAATTTTCTAGGTTAATATGACATGTTATGATTGATTAAATGAATTTAGTACTAATTAATAAAGTGGTTATAACTTTAACAAAAATCAATTATTAAATAGTGTCAAAATTGACATAAATGTGTATTTAAAACAAAAATTATACTATTAATTGATATTCTATTCCTAAAAATCTACGGATTGTCCAAATTACTTATATACAGTTATACATATTAATAATAAACCACTTGGGGTTCTCTTGGATTGTTATAGTAAGTTTATTAACCATATAATATAAAAATACAAAGAGACCTGGTAATGTTAAACTATTTAACTAAGAGTTAAATATAAATAATGAGGTTAATATAGTGACCCAAACCAGTCTAAAATATATTGGTTGAAAGGATTTCGACCCCTCCACACCTTAGCCTAGAAATAAGTCACTTTGGATCCATTATAAACCAAATATCAATTTATTATAAAATAATATTTTAAGTTTTCCAAAGGTGCCCCTCACCCCTCTTATAAAAAGGCACTCCCCCTTATCTCAAATTCATACCTTAAAAGCCTTTTGGTTCGACAAAGCCCTGCCCAAATATCCTCTCAACTTCCGTAAATTCATCCTAGAGGTCCACCTTTGGTCCTAAAGCCAACTTAAGGAGCCCTTTTGATCAAATCAAAAGAAAGAACCTGAAGAAGAGGTAATGATTTCACCACCCTCTTTCAAGTTCCTTTCTTCTTCCACTTCTTCTTTCTTAAATATTTCCCTTATAAAAAATAACTCCAGTATCTTCTATATACTGTGATGTTATTATAAATATGGTACAACCATATTCAGTATTCTATCCATCCTTTGAATGACATGTCACCATACGTGCATACGTAAGGCCTACCGTCTCCACATCGTGGTGCAATTGTTATTCAATATATTATTATTTGGATGGAAATAATAATGATGTGAAATTCATTTAAATAATAAATATAACATGATAATGACTCTGTATATATGATATACCATCCAATTATATTCTATTTTAATATGAAAATAATGATATTGTCGCTCGTGCGTACGTACAAATTACCATCTCCACGAACGCGATGAGATTTATTCCCCATCATATCCATTCAAGAATAAATTTCATTTGATGATTACAAATAATGTTTAGAGACATGATATCATTCTATATATGAATAAGATACATCCCATCCATAAAAAATATGGCTCACATAACAAAAAATATAAAGGAAAATGAATCCGTTAACACCCAAAACGACAATAATACTAAACTATTATAAAAAAATAAATGTTAAAAGATCATATATGATATCATATTAATGTATATGATTCTTTTATAATTCAATAACAATTATTTCACCATTATAAAGGAGGTTAAACTACCCTCTACCAAGGAAAAATTACAAAGTAAGGGGTTTCTTATATCACATTTAATTCTGATAGATTTCCAATCTTCACCACTTATTTATTGCATGTGGTGTGTGTACTGCCCATGTTTGTATTAATTGTGTAATATAATTTAATTCATGGATATTTACGTAATAATTTAATTATACTTCTTTCATGGGGGTATGTTTCATATGTTACCAAATCAATAAGGCAATTTGAAATTTTAATTTCCACTCATTCGACTTTTCGCATACTTCATTGATTATTTTACTCCAAGATTATGTGTGGAATCACTATTCATTTTCTTATGTCATAACTTCCACTCCCCTTTCTGTGGATATACTTTTGATACACATAATCACTCCATTGATAAATACTCAAGTCATCGGTATGAACTTGATAAGAGTAATTTTTACTCAATATGAATTTGTTGAGTTAAACATCCAATTCATTGGTGTGGTTTTTACAAGAATATGTGTGAATGTACTATGATTGATTTACACTTAATATACAATTATATAGAGTTTATTTATATTTTTCACACATAATTATTTCGGTTATTTATCTTTAACCTAAGGATACGGTCTTTATAAGATATTTCGCGTCAATTTACATTCCATTGATACTTCCTTGTTGTTATACACCAAATCACTTTTATATGGTGTATATAATATACTTTGACATAGTATATCATGAATCCCTTTATTCTCATGATATTACAAAGTTTTAATTACCTCAATTATTTGTATTCAAGTGTCTCTCTTTTGGTTAGAAACTCTAACTAAAATATCATTTTAAAATGTTTTAATGATTTATTATTCTAAATATTTTACCATAATTTCCATGTTTTAAAATCGATTTTAATGATTTATTTATATGGACATTAATGTTTTAAAATTAAAACTCATTTTCAATATTTCAAAGTGGTATGGGACACTTTGATGCAAAAATATATTTCAAATGGCTTCTTGATAAATACTGATACTTTTAAATGTTTTCAAAAAGGTGATACTTCTCTCAAATAGTTTTGGTGATTATTTTCATCTATGTCAATATCCTTCATTATTCTCGATTGAGGTTAATATGTTAAAATAAAATATTCCATATTGTATTGAATGAGTTATGTTTGACTGTGGATTTTCTATTTTTATACCATTCATGGTTTGTGGGTAAAGTGTTGGCATTTCGTACGCTAGTTTTAATACGAATGTTTATGTTATATTTCAAATTTTCATATGAGGAATACATTGGACTTAGTAAGTGACGGGTGGAGCCCTATATAGCTCTTTGATGCCTCAATAGGTCTCATGAGACAAACTACTATCTTGGCACAAGGCCTTGACAAAATCTTATTTGTAGTCTTGGAACAAGGCCTTGACTATGTGGTTATGATAGTCTGGAATTATGCATTCCATTATTATGAAAGTTGTTATTGATATTGCATGTGATTACTCGACTAGTAGAATATACATGTGAGTAATTAAATGGAATTATTTCATTTTATCTTTTCCATATTATGCTGAAGTTCAAGTTTAAAAGGCTTTTATTTTAGTTATACATTGCCATAAATGTTTATGCTTATTTATGAAGGTTTTAGCTATAATGTTATCCTTACTGAGTATCTGAGCTCACCCATTTCTATGTTTTATTTTCCCAGGATGCAATGAAGTATATTGTGACTGACCTCTAGGGATAGTATATGGATCTCAATGTTGTTTATGGAGACAATGTTGTCATAGTTTTATATTTTATGATGTAATGTAAACCTTATGAATGTATATAGTACTTCCAAGTCTACTAAACTAATCGGTATTTTGAGACTTGATCTTTTATGATCATGCCAATGATACATAATAATGCACCGAATCTGGGCTTCTGGGGTCGAGGTGTTACAGTTGGTATCATAGGATGTTTAGTACAAACCCTAGAAACTATATTTAGATAAAATCTGATTATGACACATATCCCTAAGATACACTTTCATAATCAGTATAGAAGAACATCCTAGAATTTTGGTATTGTATAGATTTTTTGAGTTTTCTAGGCAATACATCCCTATATGGATACGAGCAGGTAGAGGTTGATCTGGCACAGATGTACCTAGGGGTAAAACCTGAAAACACAACTTTGAGATAGACTCGAACGAGAACAGGTGCACGACAATGGGCCTTGCCGCACTCTTGGTTACGACACTCTTGGGGGATATACTTAGGATAACTTACATTTTCTTTACAAACTGATTTGAAGTATTTTAATATAATATGAGAATAAATGATCTTGGTTAATATTAAGGTGTTTAAAATTGAAAATATCATGTCTTGATATTCTCTAAATGATTTTATGACTACTGTTACTCACACAATGCTTTCTGGTATTAGTAAATGGATTAATTCCAAGGAAGTCATAGTGAATTTGAGAATGATGTTTAAGGTGGTAATAGTGGTTTCAATGAGAAAAAATGGAATGTGGATAGGAAAAAAAGATATTGTCTTCATTCCAAATTAGTTTTCCAAAAATATGATCAAAAACATATATATTAACCAACTCCCAGACTCAAAAAAGAAGAGAAAGGTAGTGAATGATAAGAGCTCCAACTATAGAGACCATGGAGAGAAGAAAGATCAATTTCTATCATGACCGAAATGTGGAAGGAGACACCCAGGAAAGTGTCTCAATAGAACAAAGAAATGCTTTATGTGTGGGAAGGAAGGGCATAAAGTAAATAATTGTCGAGGAAAAATGAAAAGTACTATGGAAGAAAATAAAAATGGTCATAAGATTCCAATTACGGTAATTTGTAGTAAATTTAAGGGACCTCAGAATCACCCAAGTCAATTATCTATTCTATAGGATAACCTCTTGGTCAAGGAAGAACCTATGTTGAAAAAAATGGATGGAAAAATGTTTAAAGGTATTAGTGCTCTTTGTTGTTGAGATTACTTTCGGTGAATTTTCACTTATATGTGTAACATGGAAATTTATCCTGTGAAAATGATATTTGAGGAAGAATTATCTTTTCTATTTTGTATATAGTTATAAATAACCATTTGGTTTTATATGATCCTTGAATTTGAGACACTTACAAGTTATTATATTTCGGGATGAAAATGCATGGTATGAGATAAATTTTTTTGTTAAATTATGTTATGGTTATTTTTGAGTAATTTATCTCATTTTGGTAATGATATAATATATAGTTTTTGAAAAAGGACAACACACAGACCGTGTGACAAACCGTTGTGTCAGACAAAGATGTGGGAATTAAACCCACAACCAATGTGCGATTGAGATTTATCGCCTACCACTAGACTACGCGAAGTCCCTAGTTAGTGTGACTAATTATTTTTAGTAAAATGATTTTATTGATCAATAATAAGTTGATTTAGGATCTTCTGTCTTATCAAATGAATACCCTTAGTATAAGAAAATTATTTGGTGATTAAGTGATAAATGTTATTTTGGAAGATGTTCACTTTGTTGGGAACACTATATGCCCAAAGAAAATAGAATACTATGGGATTTCATTTGAGGAGTAATGGTGGATTTTTATCTATGTTTTTGTTGTGTATTTATATTGATTTGGGTTATTTATGGAAATGATTAACCTATAATAGAGAATGTGTGATTAGGTTAATTACTTTTAAGTATGTGACTTTAATTGAAGTTGATATCATTTGGAGATACAATTTAACCTGGAAGACTACATAACCAAATTCTTCTATGTTTTGGGTTTCAATATTAGTTTGGATTATATTGAAGGATTTTAAGGAAACTTGTTTATTGAATGATATTTATTTAACATTGGGGCATTGTTGGTTTAATTTTAGAAATTTAGTTTAGTTTTTCTTTCTCTAATGGAATATCCTGTTGGGGGATCATCAGATCTTATACTAACCGTTTTGGTTTTGATTAATCTCTAAAGACAAGGTAAATATATGGTTTATCCTTCATGGATGATGTGATTCTATAAGAAGTTTCTTCTAGCTCTTCCAGTGTGACCAAGTCTTCTTGAATACTCATCATTTAAAAATGAGTTAGTAGTAGAAATTTATTAAAGAATGATACTTTACTTAAAAATTAAGTATATCTCTTTATGTTCTTAGTCAATATCAGAAATTAAATCCTCATCTTTATGTCATGTAACCTAAAAAAATGTTGTCCGTTTACTTTTCCTACTAGGAAACTAATGACCGTTTATCCCATTACAAGTTTGTGGTTTTCTTGTTTTTAACTTTCTTCTGATCATGTTTTCTATCCCTCTCCATCAGAACTTGACACATAGTTTATCTTCCATATCCATGTTTTCCAACATGGAATCCTAGTATGAGTTATCATGGGTGACCTTTGTACTTCTCTTAATTTCTTTGAAAGTGATAGTTTCATTTACTCTTCTTCCAATGTGAGACTTCCCATTATATTACCAAGCCCAATTTTAAAAATTGTGAGGATGCAATTTATTAAAGGAGTAGAAAATGTGACACCCCAAGCTTCCACAATATACTTCCCTTTGAATAATGCAATAGCTTGCATTGTATGCAACTTCGAAATTCTAACACACCACAACCAATCAAAGTAGTCGTTATGAAGAGTAATACCCACTTTCTGAAAAAATATAAATTTTATCATTCAAAATGGACTTCATTTTAGGATTCAGAATATTGAGATTAGCTTAGGGTGAACTTTTGGTATTTTTCTCAATACTTTCATTTTTTGATGAATAGTGAAAAACACTGAGTTATAGTTTAAAACCGAATTTCTATTTAAATAATTATATATTTTATTTAAATTTATTTTAGGTCAAAATAGATGCGTAAGACCAATATAACTTCAATTTAATTCATTTGATTCAGTTTATAATAATTTTAGATATATAAAAATTTTATTGAACTTTTCACCGTCTTTTACCCATCTCGTAGGAGAATTTTCAAATTCACATAAAACGTAATTTTACCGCTTCTGTGAGTGGAATTTCGAAAATTCAAGAGACCAAGTTAATATCAAGGAGTAAAATTTATTTCAATAACATAAAAATAATTTTTGGTGAATAGTAAATTTTTTACTTTTATTTACCACGGTTAAATGTAAACAGGGCAATTAAGGGTAAAAATGATATTATTATTACCCTAACACATGTCATAATTCTATTGGATAAGTATAATTCGACCAAAAAAAACATTAGTAATACAATATGAACCTCTTTGGTCCACATGGATTAGATTAGGACATTTATTATTATTTAATTCAAAGAAGAGTTAAAAGAGTTAAAATCAAAGTTTAATAACAGAAAATTTTTCATATAGGGTTATAAATAAGATAAATTAGATTATAAATATTCAATAGAAATATAAAAATATTTCCTACAAAATGGTCTTTTATTTATAATTTTTAGAAATGAAATAATTTAATTTATTTATGACTTAATGGTGATGCAGTAATTTCCTAATTAATAAAATATTAAGATAATTGATATTATAAATATCCAAATAAATGTAATTTGAGACTTTTTAGGAATTACACTAATTTTATAGGTTAATATGACAAGTTATTATTTATTAAATGAATTTAGTTTGAATTAATAGAGTTTTTATAACTTTAACAAAAATCAATTATTAAATATTGTCAAAATTGACATAAAGGAGTATTTAAAACAATTATTATACTATTAATTGGTATTCTCTTCCTAAATATCTAAGGATCCAAAAAATGACTTAGATACGGTTATATATATTAATAATGAACCACTTGGGGTTTGCTTGACTTGTTATAGTATGTTTATTAACCATATAATATAAAAATACAACGAAACATGGTTAATGTTAAACTATTTAACTAAGAGTTAAATATAAATGACGAGGTTAATATATTGACCCAAACCTGTCTAAAATAAATTGGTTAAAATTATTTCGACCCATCCAAATCTTATACTCGAAATAAGTTAGTTTGGAGCCATTATAAAATGAATATAAATTTATTATAAAATAATATTTTATGTTTTCCTAAGGTGCCCCACACCACTCTTATAAAAGGGAACTCACCCTTATCTCAAATTCATAGCTTCAAAGACTTTTGGTTCGGCCAAAACCTTCCCAAATATCCTCTAAAATTCCATAACTTCATCATAGAGTCCCTCCTTTTGTCAGAAAGCCTACTTAAAAATCCATTTTGATCAAATCAAAAGGAAGAACCCGAAGAAGAGGTAATGATTTCACCACCCTCTTTCAAGTTCCTTTCTTCTTCCACTTATTCTTTATTTGTTATTTCCATTATAAAATAATAAATCCAATATATTCTATATATTTTGATGTTATTATAAATATGGAACAACTATATTTAATATTCTATCCATCCTTTGAATGACATGTCACCATACGTGCTTACGTACAACCTACCGTCTCCACGTCGTGGTGTAATTGTTATTCAGTATATTATTATTTGGATGGGTGTAATAATGATGTGTAATTCATGTAAATAATAAATATAACATGATAATGATTCTTTATATATGATATAGAGTCCAATTATATATTATTTTAATATCAAAAGAATGATATTGTCTCTCATTCGTACGTACAAATTACCGTCTCTATGAACGTGTTGGGATTCATTCCCCATCATATCCATTCAAGAATAAATTTAATTTTATGATTAAAAATAATTTTTAGATACATGATATAATTATAGAGATGAATAAGATACATCCCATCCATAATAAATATGTCTCACATAACAAAGAATATAAAAGAAAATGAACCCGTTAACACCCGAAACGACTATAATACTAATATATTATCAACAAATCAATGTTAAAAGATCATATATGATATCATATTAATGTATATGATTCTTGTATAATTAAATAACAATTAGTTCACCATTACGCAGGAGGTTAACCTACCCTCAACCAAGGAAAAAGTAAAAAGTAAGAGGTTTCTTATCTCACTTTTAATTCCGTGATATTTCCATTGTTCACTACATATTTATTGCATGTGGTGTGTGTAAAGCCCATGTTTGTATTCATTGTGTAATATACTTTAATTAATGGAAATTTACATCATCCTTGTATGATCCTTATTTCATGGGTGTATGTTTCATAAGTTACCAAATCAATAAGGGAATTTGAAATTTCAATTTCCACTCATTCGGCTTTACGGATACTTCATTGATTATTTTACTCCAAGATTATGTGGGGAATCGCTATTCATTTTCTTATGTCATAATTTACACTCCCCTTTTTGTGGATATACTTTTTATACACATAATCACTCAATTGATAAATTCTCAAGACATCGGTATGATCTTGATAAGATTAATTTTTACTCAATCTCCATTTGTTGAGTTAAAAATCCAATTCATTGGTGTTATTTTTACAAGAATATGTGTGAATGTCCTCAAATTGATTTACACTAAATACCCAATAAAATTTAGTGTATTTATATTTGTCACACATAATTATTTCGTTGATTTATCTTTAACCTAAGGATACAGTCTTTATATGATATTTCACATCAATTTACATTCTATTGAGAATTCCTTGTTGTTATACACCAAATCACTTTTATATAGTGTATATAATGTACTTTTCCATTGTATATCATGAATCCATTTATTCTCATGATATTAAAAAGTTTTTATTACCTAAATTATTTTTATTCAAGTGTATCTTTTTTGGTTATGAACTCTAACTAAAATTTCATTTCAAAATGTTTTAAAGATTTATTATTCTAAATCTTTCTCATTAATGTCCATGTTTTAAAAATGGTTTTAATGATTTATTTATATGGACATTAATGTTTTAAAATTAATATTCATTTTCAAAGTTTCAAATTGGTATGGGAAACGGTGATTAAAAAATCTATTTGAAATGGATTATTGATAAATAGTGATACTTTTAAATGTTTTTAAGAAATATGGTGATATTTCTCTCATATAGTTTTGAGGATTATTTTCATCTATGTCAATATCCTTCATTATTCTCAATTGAGGTTAATCAATTACAATACAATCTTCCATATTGTATTGAATGATTTATGTTTGACTGTGGATGCGCTATTTTTATACCATTCATGGTTTGTGGGTAAAGTGTTGACATTTCGTATGCTAGTTTTAATACGAATGTTTTTGTTATGTTTTCAACTTTTCATTTGAGGAATGCATTGGACTTATTAAGTGATGGGTGGAGCCCGCTATAGCTCCTTGATGCATTGGTATGTCTCATGAGACAAACTAGTGTCTTGACACATGGCCTTGACAAAATATTATTTGTAGTCTTGGCACAAGGCCTTGACTATGTGGTTATGATAGTATGGAATTATGCATTCCTTTATTATGAAAGTGGTTATTGATATTGCATGTGATTATTCGACTAGTAGAATATCCATGTGAGTAAGTAAATGGAATTTTCTCATTTTATCTTTTCCATATTTTTCTGAAGTTAAAGTATAAAAATCTTTTGTTTTAGTTATACATTGCCATAAATGTTTATGCTTATTTATGAAAGTTTTTTCTATAATGTTATCCTTACTGAGAATCTGAGCTCACCCCTTTCTATGTTTTATTTTCCCAGGATGCAAAGAAGTATATTATGACTAACGTCATGGGATAGTCTATGGGATCTTAGTGTTTTCCATAGAGACAATTTTATTGTAGTTTTCCATTTTACGATGTAATGTAAACCTTATGAATGTATCTAGTACTTCCAAGGCTACTAAACTAATCTGTCTTTTGAAACATGATATTTTATGATCATGCCAATGGTACATAATAATGCACCGACTTTGGGCTTCTGGGGTCGGGGCGTTACACTAAAACCTCATTTCCTAGTATATATATCTGGATTAAATCACAAACTAGATTTAACATATTTGTTTCCAAAAAACCCATGAAATCCTCACGAGTTACTAACCATAAAATCCATCATAAATCTCATACAAATATATGATAAACCTTTTCAAGATCCACCCCCACTCATAACACCCCCTGAACCTAAAATGAGGATGATGGTGACACTTAAGTTCCTCCATTGATAATACATGGGTTAGTTACTAAAAAATAGAGCGCGTGACATGAAAAATAAGAGACATTTTCTATTAGTATGATAGGAAGAAAATGTGAAAAACCAACAATGAACACTATGATATTTAATAAGAAAATTCTAACAATACCTTATAGTGTGTGATATGTCTAGAAAAAAAGATCCTAAATAATATATGGTGTAAAAATACTAGGTAGGTAATTTTACCAAAGCTCTAACCTCTAAGTTTTTACTTCCAACTATGATCCCTGAACTCACCCTAGAAACAAGAAAAAATATTTTTATATAGGGGTGATGATAGTATGTTTTCTCTGTCAAATCATATTCAAAACCACTCATGGAAATGTCTATGAAAAATTTTAATACCTTAGTGAATAAATATGTGAACCAACAAGAACCTACCAAGTTTACTATCACCCAACCCCACCAACACAGAGTCACCAAATAGTGTATCTATGTATAGTAAAAACATATTAATGAATATAAAAAGAAGGAACCCTAAAACAAATTATCTACCAGTTTTAACTCTCACACCCATACTCCACACATCCTTCACTCCCAATCTCTTATATATCTATTCCATAACAAAATATATCTCATATAAAAACCATGAAACATTCCACTACCATATTTTCCTCATCAACCCATATTAACTACGATATTTATTATGTCACCCACCAATTATATGTACAATATTGTACATTATCGTTAACATGATTGAAATCAACATTGTTACCTCCTGCAATTATGCATGATCCCCATCGTGTAATATCATCTCATCTACCACACATGGTATTATAGTATATATCATACCCAATATTCATATACAAACATCAAAATATCATCTATAACATTGTTTCTTATATTACACCACATAATACACCCCATGATCATATCTTCATTGAGTTATTAATTCCCATACTACACCTAAAAGCTATAGTGGAAAATGTGTATTATTTTTCCATCAATTCCCACATCGACCATGATTTTTTAGAAGGAACATAGAACCTAAACCATTTTGAAATTAGTAGGAATATCCCACTAGGGTCAGGTATTTAAAGAAATCATAGAATATAAAAATTACATTATTAATTTTAAAAAGTATAGCCCCAAAGGATTTCATAAAAATAGTAACAAGACAACTCATGAACATCAACCATTACCTACTCCACACATGGTAAATCTATCCAATCATATCATCACTACAAGTCCTTATTTACCACACAAAACTACCACTACAAACATGTAAAATTTACCATTAACCCGTAAAATTTAACCCATTTAATGATTTGCTTATACCAACAATATTACATTTAAATATTTTATTAAATTCCATATTTAATAAAAACCATTATTCAAATCATTTATACTTATTACAACAATTACCCATTAATTTAATGTTCCTTTATCGAAATTAAAACCAGAATTTAATTCAATTCCAACCATACCCATTTTTAATATCATCATTTCAAGTAATATTCCACCATTACCAGGAAACAAAAAAACAATCCTACACTATCCTTCTATACTATGGATCCATAAAAACATCTCTGTTCCCATGTTCCAACCATGGAAAGTTATCTACAAACCCACTCTCAATTTACACCAAGCCCATAACTACTACACATTGGAAACCGTCACTACCCATTATAACCAAACATATCCCCACATTCTAACATATCCCATAGAAAAAATATCCATAACTAGTGCCCAACTATGGTCACCCAATAATAATAAGAATAGAACAACAATTTTTAGTAAAAAAAAAAAACAAAAAATCTACTTTTCTATTGTATGAAACATCACCCCAAAATAAAATCCCACACTAATAAATAATTTACCTTATTTAATTATTTATCCTTTTATAATTTTTGATTCCAATAGATAAATCACACCATATTAACATAATACTAACAAAAAACAATGATTTTTTGGTATAGTATTGAACTAGAATTAAGAGCATGAGTAATATCCTAGAAACATCTAAACACATGTAAAACAACCCTTTTTATTGATTTACTTATTCTCATTTCAATATCTATGTATAGTTAATTTTTACCATCCACTTAGGGAATAAAAAATTGCGGTACTTACATAAAATAGAAAAAAAATAAAATAGAGTTCTTGAATCCCCTACATCAATCAATGCTTCATAATTCATTACACATATATGAGATGAATATGAAATTGTTTCCAAATAAAAAAAAGAACCCTAGAAGGAAAATGATCATCATTATATTAAAAATCATTAAAATCACTTGAATGAACCACTACTATAGGAATGACCTTCTCCAAACAATAAAAATACAATAAATGAAGAAGTGAAGAGAAAGAAATCACTCGTATCACCAAAAATAAATCTCATGTAGTCGAGGATCAACTCCTAGAAAAATGGATCTCAAATATATCTAAAAAAACAACTAGGACCACCCAAGGGTTGAAGTAACCAATGGTAACCAAATGAAATATATAGGGGATTTAAAATTTTTATAGGTATAAGAAAAACATAAGACATTTAAAATGTGGCCTCTATTTCTGCACTTTTTATCATATTAGAGAAGATCTTCTCACTAAAAACCTGTCGGTTGGTGAACACGAACATGGAAATATACTTTGTATAGATTTTACTTTACATAAAAAGAGAGAAAATATAATATTTATTCAATTTTTTATTAAATATATTTCTTTTAAAAATTTATTAAAAACTATTATGATAAAGATTAAATAAATTTATTATAATTTTTATAATTATTAAAATAATTACATGTTTATAAATAAATAAATATAAATAATTAATTTTTTTCATTATTTTTCTTAGATATAAATATTAAATAATTATGATTAATTAATTATAATTATATTATTTAATATTAGTATTTTTGTATATTATATTATTATAATATAAATATTTATTAAAATTTTCATTAATATAAATATAGTAATATATTTACAAAACTAATAAATTATACTGTTATTATAATAAATTGTATAATGAAGATTATTTATTAATATTTATTTAAAATATTATTTATTATAAAATAATTTCATTTAATTTATTATTTATATTAATTATTATTATTATTTTATTTTTATTTTTTTTAATTTTTTTTCTTTACTACCTATTCCATTTGGGGGTCTCGAGTGACTTCTTCTAGAAGGAGATCAACCTCCACAGTAGTCCTCCGTGGCTCCTCCTCCATGGTGGTGACCAGTAGTGACTGAACATGTCAGTAAATGACGGTGAAGGCTTCTTTCTTCACCCTGGTGGCATGAAAATTTTTGTTTGATTTGATGGCAGTTGATGGAATTAGTCTCAACATATCAATGAGATTAGGGCCCCTTAACATACTTCAGTGGAGACCCCAAAATTGATGAGCTTTAATAGCATGATGGCCTCAAATCCTATAGATTTGAGCTATGTTTCATCAGATCCTGGTGCAATTGAGGAAAACTTGACATTAGAGAAGGATTTATGGCAGATTTGGTCAATGTTGGCTTCAGATTTAGGTAGACGAGAATATGAAATAGTGGATTTTTTCTGTTTTTCTGTTGGCAGAGAGTTCGTGCTGAAGGAAACAATGGAACAAGGTCTGCTATGGCTTCATTTCTGGTGGTGATTAAAGTGTCACCGGTCAGTGTGTGAATTTTTTCAAAGGAAAGTGAGCCACTTTTGGGTTCTCAATGGTGGGTTGAGTTTTTATGATGATTATGGAGTCACCATTGGGTTACACAATTGCGGTTGATAATCCAAAAAAGGGGAGGATGGTGGTGAGAAATTTCTTTAACATTGGGAAGTGATATTTTGACAAAGGAAATAGTCACCGTTGGAAAAATTTCCAATGGTGGGTTAGTAAATTTGGAAAAGGGACTCTAGTGGTGGGTAATGGGACTCACCATTGGGTTCTGCTCAACGATGTGTAAAATGGGAGTTTCCTAATTTTGGGAGTGACTACTAGCATTCAAATGGTGAGTAATCTGTCTAGCGGTGGGTGCAGGAGATCCCTTATTCTAAAAAAGGTAAAAGAGAAATGAAAATAGAAAATAAAACCTAGAAATATTAATGAAATTAAAATATAAACCATTATTTAAATAAAAATAAACTGTAATTCAGAATTGAAATAATAAAAACCTAAAACAAAAGAAAATAATAATAATTAAAACTAAAATAGATTAAAATAATTTAAAAAATAATATTTAATTTAAATAATATAAATAAAAATATATAAAAATAATTTTATTAATAAACTATTAATTTTTTAAATAATAAATAAAAATTAATAAATGTTATAATTAATTTTTAAAACTAATTAATTATTTTCATTGAAAAGAAGAGATTTTAAAATATTATAAGACATACATAATTGAATGAAAATAAAATTAAAGAACCTATAATTAAATTAATAAATTAATATGAAATGATTAATTAATAAAAAGAAAAAATAAATAATTTAAAAATAAAAATAAAGCATAATAAATATTTAAAAAATAAATAGAAATATAATACATGGTAAAATTAAGAAACAAAAAATTAATAATTTTAAATTCTAAAAATAAAAAAATAATTATAAAAATTATTGATTGAAAAATTAAAATATAAATTTATAAAAAGTTTAATTAATTAATAATTAAGTAAAAATTAATTAATTAAATGATTAAAAAATTAATAAAATGATGTGGTAAATTAGGTGATTTAAAAAGGTGATTTAAAATTCCCCCATAATTAATAATTGGTTGTCCTCAGTGAGTTCTATGATATTTTTTCTTTTGAAAAAAATATGTTTTTTTAACACACACCTAAAAAATGAAGCATGGAAAGGTATTTTAAAACTAGAGGAATAAAGAATGTGAATTATGAATATTAAATGAAAATTTCAAAATGGGTCTTTCCTAAATTCAACAAACCATTAAGAGATAAATTGAACTAATAATCAAGAATTTCTAAAAATGTTATGTCTCATATATAAAGCCACCTAATGATGTACTTCAGTCCAATATCAAGCCCTAATTATAAGAGTGATAATATGTTATATATTTATTGAAATAGAATCCTAAAATTAGGAACGTTCAACTTTCACTTTCTATTTGGGTTCTATAATTTCAATGTTTTAAATTATTATTATTTTGAATCACTTTATTTATAAAAATTAAATATTTTTCATAAAATCCAATTGTACCCTTCTTTATATGGAGTTCAAAATCACACTATCAATAATAAACTCATTTTTCACAACTAGGAACATTATTTTTTTGAAATCTACCCAACCATGTAACTTATTAATAACATCATGTATATAAACCTATTTGAAATGTACAAATGGATCACAAAAATGCACACATATTTCCTAGTGTTTCATAGGTTCACCGTTGGTTCCCATTTTCCCATTTTAATCAACTTTCAAAAGACTTATAAAACAACCATTTAATATGGATCCATAAAGTGATAATTTTTTATATGTTTTGTTAATTAAAAATGAGTCGTCTATGTTTAAATTCAAGTTTCAAGCTTCCTAATGATATGATAATAATTCCACAAAAAACTATCCCGTATCACTCACTTTTTTAGTTCTTAAACAAAATATTCATAAAATCAATAAGAATCTTCACCCAAAAACCATTCATACTTAACAAATTTGATTCAATGTAACCCTAATAAACTATAAATGTATTATCCATTAGGAAAGTTTGAATTTATGTGCCAAATAAAGCAAAAAAACCCATATTGTGAAATAATTTTGAAACAATTTGACAAATTTTTTACAAGAAATTTAAACGAATTTTATATATGTACATTAAAGAACATAGTATCTTAGAGTGATTAATTTAAATAACATGTTATCTTAAAATAAGAAGACCCTCTCCTACATTCTTAAAACCAAACCTTTTCCACAAAGTTGAATTCCATTGTGGTGAAAAGTATTTTACATTTAAATTTTAAAATATATATTCAATTCACCAGTTAAGTGATAATTCCAAGGGTCCTAATGAAACTCAAAGAATTAAAATTTTTGCACAATATTATTTAATTATAGAATCAGTAAACACATTGATTATCATTAAAGAAAGTGATAATAATTTTTCTATTATGTTCAAAGAGTATCATGTGAAAAATTGAATTCAAGGGAATTAGGTGTAAGCATGTTTGAAAATGTTTTTGAATTAGATATATTATAGAGATGAAAAATTACTTTTAAACACATAGAAAAGATAAACACAACCATTTAATGAAAATAATTTAGGTTTAAAACCCAACACTTAATTTCAAATTGTGAAATGAATTACAAGAAATGCATAAAATTTTTGAGCACAAAATCACAAGCATTAAAGTTTCTAGTATAAAAAAGTTACAACAACTAAAATAATAAAAAGTGGAAAAATATAGAGATAAAAATAATAAAATTCCCTAAATAAATATTATCTAGTGAGACTCTACAAAGTATGTTATACCCATGATTTTATAATACGTTATTTCTTCAAAATAATTCAATAACTTGCAATACATGCGACACTGAGTTCAAGCTCACCACGACTTACCAAAAAAGCCGTTCAAAAGAGGTTATGAATAGTATTAACTGAATTATGAACTTTATATAATCCTTATAATTTTATAATCTATATTATTAGTTTCTTAGAAATAATGTAAGAACAAATACATTTTTTTTCAGATAAAAGAAGTATTTAAAAAAATGAAATTTTACTGCCTTTTAATGGAGAACCCTTTTAAAATCCAATATTTGAAACTTTTATATATTCAATTTGACAAAATAAACTTATTCATTAGAATATGGACATAATAATTTAGTTTCAATAAATTTTTGGTGTTTTTCTAATAACTTTCACATTTGGGTGAATAGTGGAAAATACTATATTTTAACTGAAATTTTTTTTAATCAAAATAATTTATAGTGTTAAATTATACAATTTAATGGTTTGGATGTATAATTAGATTATATTTTTACCATTTAATCCAATTATTGTCATTGTAAGTAATTTCACTTTGAAATTGGACATAAACAAGTGTCAATCTTTTGATAGTTATTATTCCTTAAAAATATGCTTCTTGGTTTTGAAAATGAGAACTAATTAATGCAACTTATACATTTTTAAATTGGTAAAATAGAATAAATTTTTAAATTTAGAATATCAAAATTATCTTCGGGTGAATTTTTTGTATTTTTCTGAAAACATTCAAATTTTGATGAATAGTGAAAACACTAAGTTATTGTTTAAAACCAACCTTTCATTTAAATAATTATTTATTTTATTTAAGTTTAGTTTAGGTCAAAATAGATATATAATACCTATATAAATTCAATGTAATTCATTGGAGTCAGTTTATAATAATTTTAGATATATAAAAATTTTATCGAACTTTTTACCGTCTTTTACCCACCTCCTAGGAGCATTTGCAAATTTACATTAAACTTAATTTTACCGCTTCTGTGAGTTGAATTTTGAAAATCTGAGAAACACGGTTAATATCAAGGAGTAAAATGTGGTACAATAAGATAAAAATATTTTTTGGCGAATAGTAACTTTTTACCTTTTTTTACCACGGTTAAAAGTAAATAGGGTAATTAAGTGTAGAAATGATATTATTATTACCCTAAAACATGTCCTAATTCTATTGGATAAGTTTAATTCGACTAAAAACAACCTTAAGAATAAAATATGACCCTTTAGGTCCACTGGGATTATATTAAGACAATTATTATTATTTTATTTAAAGAAGAGTTAAAAGAGTTAAAATCAAATGTTTAATAACTAAACCATTTTTAATATAGGGTTATACTTAAGATAAATTCGACTATAAATATTCATTAGAAAGATAAAAATATTTCTTATATAATGGTATTTTATTTATAATTTTTAGAAATTATATAATAAAATTTATTAATGACACAATAATGATGCAATAATTACCTTATTATAAAATGAATCAAAATAATGGTATTATAAATATTAAAATAAATATAATTTCGAAGTTTTTATGATATCAATGAATTTTATAAGTGTATATGACAAGTTAGTATTGATTTAATGTATTTATTTGAAGTAATCATGCTGTTATTATTTTATTAAAATAACAAATACCAAAGAGTGTCAAAATTGACAAAAAATTGTTTTTAAAAAGAATATCATATTATTAATTGATATAACGGTCTTAAAAATATAAGGTTCATAAAAAAGACATATATAATAATATATATGACATTAATGAACCAATTGGGGTTTTATTGGAATTTTATAGTAAGTTTATTAACCATATAATATAAAAATATAAAGAGACATGGTAAATGTCAAACAATTTAACTAAGAGTTAAATCTAAAATTTAAGGTTAATATCGTAATCTAAACATGTCTAAAAGCTATTGGTTGAGTTTTTTCAGACCTATACACACCTTATATTTTAAATTATTCATTTTGGAGCCATTAGAAACTGAAAATGAATTTATTATAAAATAATATTTTATGTTTTTCATAAGGTGCCCCCCACCCCTCTTATAAAAGGGCTCTTCCCCTTCTCTCAAATTCACACCTCCAAAGCCATTTGTCTCAGCCAAACTCTACCCTAAAATCCTCCCAATTATCCTACCTTTATCCTAGAGGCCTTCATTTGGTCATAAAACCAACCTAATAATCCCTTTTTATCAAATCAAAAGGAAGAACCTGAAGAAGAGGTAATGATTTCACCACCCCTTTTCAAGTTATCTTATTAATCCACTTTCTCTTTCTTTGTTGTTTCCATTATAAAATGATAAATCTAGTATATTCTATATACTTTTATGTTATTATAAATATTTCACAACTATATTCATTATTTTATCCATCTTATGAATGATAATGTCACCATGCGTGCGTACGTACGGCTTACCGTCTCCACGTCATGGTGTAATTTGTTATTCACCACTATATTATTTGGATGGATATAATGATGAGTAATATGTATATAAATAATGAAAATAACATGATAATTTCTTTTTAAAATTCATATAACATCCAATACAACACCTTTAAGGAAATTATATTGTCGCTAATGCGTATGTACGAATTACCGTCTCCACGACGCGGTGAGATTCATTTCCAGGTTCACCATTCATCGACGATTATAAAAATATATATTACTAAAAAGTATGTAATATATGACATAATATTTCTACTGGATATATATATATATATATATATTTACTTACATATATCTTATTCACTTAGTTCCGTTCAATACGATATGAAAATGGAAATGGGGTTTATGCGTACGTACGGACTACCGTCTCCATAAATGGTGTTTTTCATTTCATATATATGTCTATTATACATATTTATATTATAAATATATATGATATATAAATCATTTTTTTATTATAAAAGTATTTATATCTTGATCTATGTGATACAATTAAGAGTAACAAGTTAAACACTTATGATAAAGAAAACGACTATTACCTGAAATGTTAATTTAACATAGAAAATATTATTAAATGGGTAGTATAAAGTCATAAATGAATCATGTATGATATCATAAATATTAATATGGTTCCGTTATAATTTAATAACACACTATGATGTTCATACAGGAGGTTAAATGTACCCTCAACTAAAGAAAAGTGCAAGGTAAGGGTTAATTTTTCAATCTCATTATTATCCGAGATTGTTTATGTGTAAGTATTTACTGGGACATTTTTATCATCCATGTATATTTTTCATAAAAATGATTTCAAATTGAATATTTTAAGGATTAGTGAAAGGTAATCATTATCAAGATCAGAATTTTAAATGTTTTAAATAATTATCCTTCTAAATATTTTTAATTAATGTCCATGTTATCAAAATGATTTTAACAATTTATTTATATGGACATGAATGTTTTGAAATGATAATTCTGTTAAAAAGTTTCAAGGTGGTATGGGACAATTTGATTCAAAAATCACTTTTAAATTACTTATTTTATAAATGTGTGACTTTTAAATGATTTTAAAAAAAGGATATTTTTCTCAAAAAGTTTTACTCATCATTTACAACTACGTCTGCATCTTTTACTGAATAATATTTTTGATTGAGGTTAATTTATTATAATAAAATATTCCATGTTGTATTGAATGATTTATGATATTTCTGACTATGGATGTTATATTTTTATACCATTCATGGTTTATAGTTAATGTAATGGCATTTCGTATGCTAGTTTTAATACGAATTTTTATGTTATGTTTCCAAAATTTCATATGAGGAATACAGTGGACTTAGTAAGTGACGGGTGGAGCCCACTATATCTCTTTAATGCATCAGTAGGTCTCATGGGACAAACTAGTGTCTCGGCACAATTCCTTGACAAAAAATTTATTTTTAGTCTTCACACAAGGCCTTGACTATGTGGTAATGATGTACGACATTAGGCATTCCCTCATTATGAAATTAGTTATTACATGTGATTATTCGACTAGTAGAATATACCTGTGCATTTTTATATGGTAATGTATGATTCATTTTTTTCATATTATGTTCAATTTTATGTTTAAAAAGGATTTTGTTTTTATCACACATATTGACTTAAAGGTTTATAGCTTCTACTAAATTATTTACCCTTACTGGGCATCCGAGCTCACCCCTTTCTTTTGTTTTATTTTCCCAGGACTCTAAGAAGTGTATTATGATTGATATGAAGGGTTAAACTAATTGGAATAATGGTGTTTTAAAAGAACTGTGTTTTTTTGTATTGTATGTTAGAAAGTGTAATGTAATGTTCATGTATTCAATCTATTTTCCAAGAATGATAAACTGATCGGTCATTCAGGACTTGATTCCTTGTAATCATGCCAATATATTAAAATATAAAACCGACTTTGGGAATCTAGGGTCAGGGCGTCACAGTTGGTATTAGAGGAAGTTTAATAATAACCCTGGAATCAAGATTTAGATAATCTCTCTTTAGAGAACATTACCCTAAGATACACTTTGAGGATTAGTATAGAAGAACTTCCTAGAATTTTGGTAATGTAGAGATTTTGTGAGTTTTCCAAGAAAATAAATCCATGTCTGGATACGAGAAGGTAGAGACAGCTTTGGCACCGATGTACCTAGGGTTAAAACCCGAAACACCACTTTGTGCTAGACTCAAATGGGAACTGGGGCACAACAATAGTTCTTGATGTACTCTTGGTTACGACACTCTCGGGGAATATGCTTAGGATAATTCTCATTTTCTATACAAATGATTATGAAGGATTTATGAGTATATACCTCCTCAAAGAAAATATTTTTATGGATTATATCCATAAACAATTCAATTTAAGTTAGGTATTTTACAAGTTTGGAATTATTCATTGTAATTCATAAACTGACCTAGTGCATGCCATTGTATAGAAATGGCGCCCAGTAGAAGGAATGTGAACTCCAGTAATACGTATGATCCAAAGAGTTAGAAGGATCATATATTTCACGGTATAAAGCCAACATTTAGAAAGGAAATAGTGTCCCTTATATTCTCAACATATGAATAAATAATATCATGTGTTAATAAGATAAGTAAAGAATTCTCTGAGTCCTATGGGTTTGAAGGGATGAAAGAGAAGAAAAGAATGGAAGATAGAAATATGGATAAAGGGAAGAAGGAAAATACGGATTTTCCAATATGTGATAAATTTGGAAAGGATCCCCTTGATAAATTCTTAAAGGGAATCGGAGTTTGTTATAAGTGTGGAGAAAAAGGACACCAAGTATGTGATTTCAAGGGTTAAAAAAGTTTTCAAATGTAAAATGCTTCATCTGCAAGGCGTTGAGACACTACGCGAATCAATGTCCCATTCATAAGAGTGTACCACAAATGATGTTATTGGAAGATAATCAATTTATGATACTACCTCAGATGAATAGGAATGACTAGTGTTCTTATGTTATTATTATAGAATTATTTCATTTGAGTGTTGTATCAACAGTATAATAGTTACATGAATTATGGTGATAAATAAGGATTGTACTCCAGTACTATTTTATTGAGTATTTCAGATTATATGGTTATAAGAAAAGTGAGTTAATAGTAAGCTATACTTTTTGGAAAATACATTGTTGAAGGAAAGGCAATCGTTAATATGGTCCTGATAATGAGGTAGTTATTTTTGAATATGAGATGGTTGATTTTGGTAATTCCAAATGTTGCGGGGTTGTAAAAGAATACATGATGAAGGATTTTCCATGTTATTACCTGGAAAAGTGGATCCTCATTGTGTTTAACTTCCTTATGAATCTTGGACTTAGAGTTTGGATATAAGTATTTTGGATAAGTCTAATAGTTGGAATAGATTAAGTTTGAAATTGGATACTATTATTAAGGTTATTTTTGGATTTTATAAAAAGGACAACCTAGATGTTTGGTGACAAATAGTCGCGTCCGGCAAGGCCGCGAGACTTGAACCCGCAACCGAAGAGTGATAAAGGTGCGTCACCTATGGCTGGACTACGTGAGGTACTGGTTTGTATAATTTGGTTTTTTAAATAGTCTGACAAATGAATTATAAATGAATTATTTTTGGAACCTTATACAATTTGGATAAATAGATTTTTTTTGAAATCATTTCGAGTAAAAGATGAGTTTGTGGTAGGAATTAGTTGAAGTATGAAACATTACTTGTAAAGTATATATATATATATAATTTTTTTTCTCTTATTAAGACTAAATTTTATTAACCCAATTTTTGATGTGGGTTTTCCCACAAAAGTATTTTCTATTTTCAACCTTTTATTTTCGAAGAACAATTTCAAATTGTGAGGACTCAATTAATTAGAGAAGGGAAGAATATAACACCCCATGATTTCATAGTATGTTATTTCTCCAAAGTAATTCAATAACTTTCACTACATGCAACACTGAGTTCAAGCGCACCACGACTTACAAAACTAGTCGTTCAAAAGAAGTTATGAATAGTACTAACTGAATATTGAACTTTATATAATATTTCTAATTTTAGAATCCATATTATGAGTTTCTTATACATAATGTAAGAACAAATACATTTTTTTTTCAAATTAAAAAAAGTATTTTTCCAAAAATGAAACTTTACTACCTTTTAATGGAGAACCCTTTTTAAATCCAATATTTTTGAAACTTTTATATATTCAATTTGACAAAATAAACTTCTTCTTTTGAATCGAGACATAATAATTTAGTTTCAATAATTATTTGGTGTTTTTATGATAACTTCTATATTTGGGTGAATAGTGAAAAATACTATATTTTAAGTGAAAAATACTTTTTTAATCAAAATAATTTATATTACTGAATTATACATTTTAATGGTTTGGAAGTATAATTAGATTATATTTTTACCATTTAATCCAATGATTTTAATTGTAAGTAATTTCACTTTGAAATTGCACATAAACTAGTATCAATCTTTTGATGGTTATTATTTCCTAAAAATATGATTATTGGTTTTGACAACGGGAATTAATTTAAAATTAATTAATGAAACTTATATTTTTTGAAATATGTAAAAGAAAATTCATTTTTGAATTCGGAATATCAAAATTATCTTAGGGTAAATTTTTGGTATTTTTATGAAAACATTCAATTTTTGATGAATTTTGAAAAACACTGAGTTATTGTTTAAATTTGACTTTTTATTTAAATAATTATTTATTTAATTTAAAGTTATTTTATTTAAAAATAGACACATAATACCTATATAAATTAAATTTAACTCATTGGAGTCAGTTTATAATATATAAAAATTTTATCGAACTTTTTACATTCTTTTACCCACCTCCTAAGAGCATTTCTAAATTTACATAAAACATAATTTTACCACTTCTGTGAGTTGAATTTCCAAAATCCGAGAGACATGGTTAATATCATGGAGTAAAATGTGGTTGAATAAGATAGAAATAATATTTGGTGAATTGTAACTTTTTACCTTTATTTACCACGATCAAAATTAAATAGGGTAATTAAGGGTAAAAATGATATTTTTATTACCCCAACATATATTATAGTTATATTGGATAAGTGTAATTCGACCAAAAACAACCTTAGGAATAAAATATGACCCGTTAGGTCGACTTGGATTTGATTAAGACTATTATTTTATTTGAAGAAGAGTTAAAAGAGTTAAAATCAAAGATTAATAATTAAACCATTTTCAATATAGGGTTATAGATAAGATAAATTCAACTATAAATATTGATTAGAAAGATAAAAATATTTCCTACAAAATGATATTTTATTTATAAATTTTTAAAGATTAAATAATGAAATTTATTAATGACACAATGATGATTTGTAATTTCAATATTAATGAAAGAATCAAATAAATGGTATTATAAATATTAAAATAAATATAATTTCAAAGTTTTTATGACATCAAAGAATATTCTAGGTGAATATGACATGTTACGATTGATTCAATTTATTTTGGTTTAAGTAATCATGATGTTATTTTATTTATCAAAAAACAAATACCAAAGAGTGTCAAAATTGACATAAAATAGTTTTTAAAACAAATATTATATTATTAATTGATATAATAGTCCTAAAAATCTTAGGTTTAGAAAAAAGACTTATATAGTAATATATATGACATTAATGAACCAATTGGGGTTCTATAGTCATTTTATAGTATGTTTATTAACCATATAATATAAAAATACAAAAAGACATGGTAAGTGTCAAACTATTCAACTAAGAGTTAAATTTAAAAGTTAAGGTTAATATGGTTATTGAAACCTATCTAAAACTTATTGGTTGAGTTTTTTTAGACCCATTACCACCTTATATTTTAAATAATTCATTTATGATACATTATAAACCACAAATGAATTTATTAAAAAATAATGTTTTAACTTTTTCCTAAGGTGCCCCTCACTCCTCTTATAAAAGGGCACTTCCCCTTCTCTCAAATTCACACATCCATAGCCATTTCTCTCGGCCAAACTCTGCCCAAATATCATCCCGACCATACTAATTTCATCCTAGAGGCATTCCTTTGGTCAGAAATCCAACCTATGAATCCCTTTTCATCAAATCAAAAAGAAGAATCCGAAGAAGAGGTAATGATTTCACCACCCTCTTTCAAGTTCTTTTATTCTTCCACTTACTATTTCTTTGTTGTTTCCATTATAAAATAATAACTCCAGTATCTTCAACATAATGTGATGTTATTATAAATATGGTCCATCTAAATTCATTATTCTATCCATCTTATGAATTATAATGTCACTATGCGTGCATACGTACGACTTACCATCTCCATGCCGTGGTGTAATTTGTTGTCCAATAGTATGTTATTTGGATAGATATAATGATGAGTAATATTTATATAAATAATGAAAATAACATGATAATGTCTCTATAAAATTAATATGACATCCAATTCCACACCTTTAAGGAAATGATATTGTCACTCGTGCGTACGTACGGATTACCGTCTCCACGATGCGATGAGATTCATTTCACGTTCACCATTCATCGATGATTATAAAAACATATATTACTAATAAGTATATAATATATGACATAATAATACTACTGGATATATATATATATATATATATTTACTAACATATATCTTATTCACTTAGTTCGATTCAATACGATATAAAAACGGAAACAACGTTTATGCGTACGTACAGACTACAGTCTCCATAAATAGGGGTTTTCATTTCATATATATATATATATCTATTATACATATTTATATTCTAAATATATATGATATATAAATCATTTTTTATATTATGGAAGTATTTAAATCTTTATCTAAGTGATAGAATCATGTTTAATAAATTAAAACACGTTCGACAAAGAATACAATTATTACTCGAAATATTAATTTAACCTTGAAATTATTATTACATGGGTAGTATAAAATGATAAATGAATCATTTATGATATCATAAATATTAATATGGTTCTGGTATAATTTAATAACATACTTCTATCTTCATACAAGAGGTTAAATGTACCCGTGACTAAAGGAAAGTACAAGGTAAGGGTTAATTCCTCAATCTAATTATTATCCGATATTGTTTATGTGTAAGTATTTACTAGGAAATTTTTATCATCCATATTAATATTTCATAAAAATGATTTCTAAATGAATATTTTAAGTATTTATGAAAGGTACTCTTTTTCAAGATCAGAATTTTAAATGTTTTAATGATTTATCTTTATAAATCGTTTTAATTAATGTCCTTGTTTTCAAAATGATTTTAAGGATTTATTTATATGGACATCAATGTTTTGAAATGGTAATTATTTTCAAATTTTTCAAAGTGGTAGGGGAAACATTGATTCAAAAATCTCTTTTAAATTACTTCCTTTATAAATGTGTGACTGTTAAATGATTTTACAAAAAGGAAGTTTCTCTCATAAAGTTTTACTCATTATTTTCAACTATGTCAGTATCCCTTACTGGATATTATTTGTGATTGAGGTTGTTTTATTATAATACAATCTTCCATGTTATATTGAATGAGATATGATATATTTGACTGTGGATATTCTATTTTTATACTATTCATGGTTTATGGTTAATGTAATGAAATTTTGTATGCTAGTTTTAATACGAATGTTTATGTTATGTTTCAAATTTTTCATATGAGGAATGTAGTGGACTTAGTAAGTGACGAGTGGAGCCCACTATAGCTCCACGATGCATCGGTAGGTCTCATGAGACAAACTAGTGTCTTGGAACAAGGCCATGACCAAATTTGTTTTGCAGTCTTGGCACAAGGCCTTGACTATGTGGTAATGATGTCCGGTGTTAGGAATTCCCTCATTATGAAATTAGTTATTACATGTGATTATTCAACTAGTAGAATATACATGTGAATGTTTATATAGTAATGTTTGATTTATTTTTTTCATATTATGTTCAAGTTTATTTTTAAAAAGGCTATTGTTTTTATCACACATCTTTCCTTAAAAGTTTATAGCTTCTGCAAAATGATTTACCCTTACTGGGCATCTGAGCTCACCCCTTTCTTATGTTTTATTTTCCCAGGATTCCAAGAAGTGTATTATGATTGATATGCGGGGTTAAGATAAAGGGAATAATGACGTTCTCAAAGAACTATTTTTTTGTACTGTATGTTAGAAAGTGTAATGTAATGTTCATGTATGCAATCTATTTTCCAAGACTGAAAAAATGATCTATATTTCTGGACATGATACCATGTAATCATGCCAATGTATTAAAATAATTCACCAACTCTGGGAATCTATGGTTGGGGCGTTACAGAGTATCTCCTTGTGATTTGATGAGAAAATAAAACTATTTTCCTATGTTAGTCACCTCAACAACATCCCTACCTAATAATAAAGACAATAAATAATAAGAACTTTTATCCCGAAGAATCATAGAATGCCAAGACAATGAAAAGATACACTTTATTTAAAACAAAACTAGAAAAATTTTTTAAAAAAAGAAATACCATGGGTTTAATTCCACAAATAAATCAATTTTAAGAATTGATTTAGACTTCATTGGGAATTTGTTTTTAAGAACATCAATGGAAACCAAGTCATTTGGTTTCCCATAAAAATAAAGACTGACTCTATGAAAATTAAAAAGAATTATCATGTTTTCATATCAAAAATTTTCTAAAACTCTATTATTTAACACTATTATAATAGTAAAGGTTCCATAACACATTGATTTTAACTTCACCTGAAATAGATTATGTTTGTAATTAAAGTGAAGGACATTCTATCCTGGTTTGAATTTTTTTGAATGACATAATCATGGAAAATTTATACCTCTATTTGTAAATCCATGAGTTTTTATAAAAGTATATCTTAATATCATCCAACTCACTCTACTCAACTAGAATCTTCTCTCCACTACTCTTAAATTCAAAATTTAAATCCTTAAATACCAAATATGACTTCTGCTGAAACTCCATAGTAAAATGAAAACATTTCCTAAATAAAATCATGTCCGGAGGAATACCAAATGGGGTTTTGAAAGCTATTATATAGGCCCCAAAAACATTATATAATTTTAGAGAAACAATCCTTCCTAAATTTTAGGAGATTTTTTCTGAAGAATATTTTTAGTTCCTTTTTTGAGATTTCGACCTATCCACTACACTATGGATGGTTGGAAGTTATAATCATATGAGCACATCCATATTTCACCACTAAAGACATAATTTTTTTAGTTTTTAAAATATGTGTCATTATCAGTTATGAAGGATCTTGTCTCCCCAAATCATGTAATAATGTTAATTTTGAAAAATTTTATAACACAGCTAGCATGATTTTTGGGAAGTTCTACTACCTCAACCAATTTTGATATATAGTAAAGAGCCACTAAAATATACTAATTCCAATGAGATGATAGGAATAGTCCAATAATTTATATTCACTAAACTAAAAATATTTAAACTTCAAAAATAAATTTATGTGGATATTCTTTATTTCCCCCAACATTCTCCAGCCTTTGGTATCTATCATAGACTACTATAGGACTCATTTTATCTTTTTTTTATGTTAGACTCGTGAAATATTTCTTGATGAAATTTTCGTGTTTTCCTTTCTCCACAATGATGTCCTCCCCAAGGAGAGGAGTGATAACTTTTCAGAATTGGAAACTTATATTATTCAGGCACACTCTTTATTAAGATTCTATTAGAGCATCAACTAAATCGTAATGGGTAATCCATAAGATAATATTTAATCGTAGAAATGAATTTACTTATTTGGTTGTTAGAAAAATCCTTCGGAAATACACTTTCTACCAAAATGTTGTAAAAACCTGAAAGCAATGAAGGATTCCTAATTGAGAGAGTGAGGATATTATCATCAACAAAGGAATAATTTATCTCTCTTGGATGATAAAACCGGGTATTAAACATCATAAAATGTTGTCTGTAACTACATTATCAACTCCTTGGTTATCTCTAATTTCAATTATAAACTCTTACAACATTAAAATACACATAATAATTCTAGGTTTGGGTTCCCTCATAGAAAAAAAGTATTTTAATGCATAATTATTAGTAATGACAATGAATTTAGATCCTAAGAGGTACTACCTACATTTATCTAGAGAAAAGGCCACAATTGATAACTCATTTTCTATTGTGGTGTAATTTTTTATGCTTCATCTAGAAGTATTCTAGTTTAATAGACTTCATGTATCCTCTTATATATCTTCTACCCTAAAACAGCTCCAACATCCATGTAACTTTCATTAAAAATTAGTTCAATAGGTAATTTATAATTAGGTGCATTAATGATAGGTGATGACGCGAGTTATTATCTTAGTAAATTAAGTGAGTCTAAACAATTTTGATCAAAATGGAAGTATGTATCTTCAAATAGTAAAGAATACACGAAATTGTTTTTTTATAAGTATTTTATAATCCTTCAGTAAAAATGGAAATGATCTAAGAAAATCTTATAACCCTTAACATATTTAGGAGGATCTAGTATTTTAATTACTCCAACCTTTGTATTGTTAACATCTAACCCCCTATTTGACACCTTAAGTCCTAAAACAATCCCCTCAGGGACCATGAACTAATATTTTTCTCAGTTTAGAACTAGGTGGGTCCCTAATAATCTTTCTATCACCAATAAACAATTTATTAGAAAAGTATCATATATTCTACAAAAAATTGAGAAATCATCCATGAAAACCTAAATTATCCTCTCAATCATATCAGAAAATTTATCCATCATACATATCTCCAAGGTATAGGGTGAACTATATTACCCAAAGGGAATTCGTTGGTAAGAAAATGTCCCAAAGGGTCATGTGAATGTAGTTTTGTCTTAGTCCTCTTGGGATATAGAAATCTGGTTGTAATAAGATTTTCCATCTATAATGAAAATTTATTTATTAATATAAAGACTTTAAATTATTTTATCTTGGAAAGGAATTGGAAAATGAAACATCACAGTGGTTGATATGATATTCCTATAATCTCTATAGACACTCTACTGGGTTTCTTGTCGAACTTGAAATTCCTTATTTTTTTTATCAATTTTTACTGTGAAACCATGTTTTTAGGGGCCACTAAGACATGAGTGACCCAGGAACTATCTGATATAGGATTAATTATACCAGTTTCCAGTATTGGGATAAATTTCTCTCTCAAAACCTCTTTTTTATTAGGGTTTAGTCTTCTTTCACACTCTACTATAGGTTTGTGGTTAGGCTCCATAATAATATTATGCATTAAAAAATAATGGCTAATAAATTTGATACCAGCTATGAACCAACTAATGTTAGATTTATATTTCTTCAAAACACCTAATAATTTTTCATCTTGGTTATCCTTATGTTAAAAAAAATAATGATTGTTGGTGTATAATTCTCAACTAAAAATCACTTTTTTAGTTATACTGGGATTAGTTTTAGCTACAAAGTGGGTGCCTTTTCATTTGAAGGAAGGATGTTGGGACTAGATGGTTTAAGATCTTCAACATTACTCTTATAAAGAGTTTGAAATGTAGAATTATTTAGAATTTCATGAGTATTTCTAATATTATTTTAACTGATTTCTAAGGAGTACAACTCACATTCATAGGTTTCTTGTTCAGAGTATAAGATTTTAATGTAAAAAGAATCATAAAGACGTGTTATCATCTCTACCTCTATTAAATAAAAATTTTACAAAGTGTTTTTAACAGAATAATCACACTCTTGTTAAGTCATAAATTCTGTAAATTATGAAATAGATGATAGATCTCTTGAAATAGTAGATGTAGTTTTATTGTCCAGATTTGGAAAAAAATGTATATTTTCATTAAGAGAATATTCAACCAAGAGTGACACTCCAATATCAACTTCCAAATTAATTTATTCATAGAAGGGTTTTTTTCTTATTCTTAAAATTTTTTGAAGAGTCTTTTCAGCATCTTTTGACTTTACCCTAGAATACTTTTCAAAGAATATTAGTCCCTTAAATTTTCTATACACATTGAATTATTCACGTCTTTCACTAATTTTAAAGATCATTTTACTCTTATAAACATCACTAATTGCTCCACCAGTTTCCAATAAGGTCCTACCTAGAATTATGGTAACCTCTTCGTCACAATTCACATGTATCACTAAAAATAAAGATAGAAGAAACAAAATTCAAACACCTACCATTAGGTTATATAGCATTCCAACTGGATATGTGAATGAGCTATCAATTAACTATAGGATGAAAGTGGTGGGTTAAAGATCAATCAATATAAAATATTGAAAAATTTATAATGGGATCATTTTGATATTATAACCAAGATCACAGAGGGATTCCAATTGACTAACATTACCTAAAGTACATTAAATGATAAAGCTACCAGGGTCTTTAAACATGGGAGGGATTTTACTTTTAATAAATAAACTATACTATTAAATGAGGTAGTGTGTAGAAAATATAATTAGAGTCCTTTTTTTGAATTAATTTTTCTAAGGGATTTCTGATATGATGAAACTTGGATCAAGGCATGGATGAAAGGGATATTCACACAGATCTTTTTCAAAATCCCAATGAACTAGAGAAGTTAAACCTTTTTGTATCTTTTAGGTTTTAGTTTTATGGGAAAGGGATGAGTGTGGAATAGTTCCTATGAATATAAGGAATATCTAATAATAATTATACAACTTTCTCCTTACACTTGTTTTTGTCAAGAAAATGTTCAGGCTTATTATCAGGTGACTAATTGATATTTTGTGGATTTTCAGGATTTATATCTTTATTTATATATTGTCAGTTAAATAGATTTATATTCCTAAACTCTTTCAATTTTTAATTCAGTAATTATTAATGTCTTTTTCAACTAATTGTTTTTGTTTTTAACCCACTTATTTGGACAACAACCTAGAAATTTTCACCAGGATTAATTTTAGTTGTGGTATGTAGCTTACACCTATCCTTAAAAGTAATGTATCTAGATAGTTGGATCATTTGTAATTTTAGACTGTGTATTCTTGCATCATATTCATCCTTATCATATTCATGTTGGGATTATTATGAATTAAAATTTTATTATTGTTAGACAAATATTTTAAGCATTAGTTCCATTCTATTTAGTATTTCCCCCTTAAAATTCCCTTGATAATTGGATTAATCACCCCTATATTGGTTTTGGTATTGTTTTCTAGGTTGAATTTGGAAGGTAGGGGAAGTAGGTTGTCTTATCATGCCTTGTTATTTCTATGTTAGATTAGTATAGTTCAATTTCATTGGTTGTAATTATTTAAAAAGGGATCTTCTTTGTTTTTCATCCTAGGAAAATAATTAGAAAATTTTCAATTTTTTGGTATGGAATGTCAAAATTAGGAAATATGTTTTTAGTGTGACCAAACATCCTACACTGAGTACATGTCTCCCTAAGTGATTAGTTTTTGTTCTAACAACCCACCTGGTTTATAGATTTTTTTTGAATTTTTGTTCGTTAATTATTTGATTTGGTCTATGATTTTAGTCATTTGGGCATGATCATTGACTCCTAAACCATTTTTAATTTCACTAATATTAACTCTCTTCCTCCTAGATTTTTTTAGAGTTTAAAGCAATGTTTTTAAATATTTGACTCAACTCTTCCTATGTTTTATCATTTTAATTATCCCCAACCGATTGTTCAACTAGATTTTGTGTAAATGAAGATAATTCTTCATAGAATGTGCCTATGAGATCATGGGATAAAATTTGATGATGGGGGAAATACCTAATATTTTACCTAAATCAATTACTAACACCCATGGAAAGATTAATCATCCTCTTGATAGAAACATGTGATTTTAGTTCCCACTTCACGCTTAAGTATTAGGGTGTAGAATTTACTTACAAATGATTTATACACTTGGTCTTGATTCTTAAATTTTTTCTCATCTAAACTCAAAAACCAATTTATATCATTTACATTTAGGAAAAATTGAATTACTCTCATTCCTAACTCATTTTCAGTTTGTCCTAGAGATGGATGTTGTTTCATTGTATTGTAGAAATATCTAATGAAATATAGCGAGTCTTCATTATAGAGACCATTGAAAGAAGGAAATTGTGAAAAGTGCATATACTTTAACTCATAGTTTATAGCACATTGAGACAATCTAATTGAAGACGAGTTATTTAAAAATTGACGGAGTTAAAACTCCCCCATACTTGTCCTTTACAATTATTTATCATGTTTGGATTGAATTTTTGGAAGATTATTAACATGAAATCTTTCACCAAAATTTTATTTTTTGAATTTATATTTCTTTTTTATGAGATTTAAGTGTTTTTCTATTTCTGGGTTCAAAGGATCTAACCTATAATATTAATTTCATGTTCTCATATAGCAATAAGTAACAATAAAAATCCATAAAAAATAGTACAAAATATTTAAAGGTAGTAATGATAGTAAAAAATAGTAGAAAAAAAGTTTGAACATTTTTTTAATAGAATTTTTAAATTTTTTTAAATTTTTTTAAATTTTTTAATTTAATTTTCTTAGTTTTGAAAATTTTGGTCACTCAAAGCCTTCCCTAGTAACAGTGCAAAAAAACCTTACACATTAATTTTGAAAATGTTTCAATGTATAATTTTCTATAAAAACTATTAACTAAAGTTTATAGTGACTGGTAGGATGTCAAAATTAAGGAAGGTTGGTACCATGCTTTTGAAACAAAGACCCACTGTTGTAAATAGGGGTGAATTGTTTTTATATATTCTTTTGAATTGATTAAAAATTATGATCTTAAATTTTTTTATAAAATGGGGGATGTGAATAATGGTGTTATGTTGAAAAAGAAAAAAAAATATATAATATGATCAAAATGAAGTAACAAATTAAAGAAATACAATGAAGATAGATGGTCATGGTAAATTAACAATAACTAGGTTTAATGAATAACTACATTCACATAAATATAATTGAATTCATAAAACCTTAAAATGGTTATGGTTAGTCTCTCTCGCATAGGGAACAACATGCCAATTGTTGGTTCTTGAACTTCTCCACATGAAGAATCACCATTAAAGTAAAAGAATTTTAGTAAAAGGTTTTCAGAAGCGATATATTCAATCCTTTCCAAAATTTTGAATTTCAAAAGATAGGTGTGATTTTTTTAATGATTCCATAATTCTTGTAGACAATCAACTTTGAATGTTGAAAAAGAATGAAAGAAATTAGTAAAAAGATAATACCCAGCTTATTAGAAATACCATGAAAAAGAATAAGTATCAAATGATCGAATTCAGTTTAAATAAATGATTAAATTATGAAACAAAAGATAAATAATACAAAGGAGAAAAGGTCCCCCTAAGTAAAATTAGTGATCCAAAATGGAATCTTCTCTGCTCCGGGTCTCCGAGACATTCAACTACTTCCTCTATTCTCTATGCCAATTAATCTCCTTCGTTATCTATTTTTTTAGTAATGAAAAACACAAAATTCATTTAATATTTTCTCAAACACTGAACATGTGGTCTTTATTTCTGTACTCATCAAACCGGAGAAGCCCTTGTAACTGAAAACCAGCCAGTTGGTGAACACGAACACGGACATTATCATTGTCCAAATTCTAATCTGCATAAAAATATAGATAAGATAATATTTAGTTAATAATTTGTTTATAAAAAGTATTAATTTTATAAATATAAGTAAAATATTATTATGATGGAAATAAAAAAAATTATTTTCTATTAAATGTTAAAATAATTACAAGTTTATATGTATATATATATATATTTTAATTTTGGTGCTTATTTTTATAATATTTAAATATTAAATAATTATGTTTAATTATTTATATTAATTTTTTAAATATTAGTATTACTATATATAAAATAATTATAATATAAATATTTATTAAAATTGTTATTACTATAAATATAATTATATATTTATAAAAACAATAATTATACTTTATTATAAAAAATTTTATTATAAATATTAATTATTTATATTTATCTAAAATATTTTATTATTATAATATTTTATTTAATATTTTATTTATATTAATTATTCTTATAATTATTAATTTGTTTTTAATTTTTTATAATTTTTCTTCTTTTTCCCTGTCCTATGGAGGGTTCTTGTGCGGCTTTCTCGAAAAGGATCTTAAGCTTTATTTAGTCCTATGTGGCTCTTAATCTATGGTGAAAACCGACAGAGACTGTGTGGCCCAATAGACAATGTTAGAGGCTTCTTCCCTCATCTCGAAGGCGTGACGATTTTGGTTTGGATTGACGATGGTCTGTGTCACCGACTTCGACATAGTGGTAAGAGATCAAACACTCCTCCAACTCCATCAGTGGATGAGTAAATGATGAGCCTCAGTGGTAGGATAACCTCAAATCCTATATACATGGTCTGAGTTTCATAATATCCAGGTTTGATGGAGGTGATCTTGATGAAAGAGAAGGCTTCATTGTAGATTGGTTTAATTTTTTTCTTTAGATTCATGTTGAATCAGATTTGAAATAGTGGCTTTTTTTTTGTTTTTTCTGATGGTAGGGTTTTCATGTTGAAGGAAATGGTGGAATGAGCTTAGCAATTCCTTTATCACTGGTGGTGAGTCAAGTGTCATTGGTGGGTGAGGAAATTTAGCTAAGGAAAGTGATCCACTATTGGGTTCCAAATGGTGGGATAAGTATTGGCGATAACTGCGGAGTCCCCATTGGGTTATGTAGTGGTAGTGGTACATCCAAAATAGGGGATACTGGCGGTGCAAAATTTTTATTGTGGGGGGTATGTATTTTTTTCTTTATAAATAGTCTATGTTCGATGTATTTCCAATGGTGGGTTAGAAAATTTGGCAAAGGGAGTCAAGCGGTGGGTCATGGGATCCACTATTGGGTTCTTCCCAATGGTGGGTAAAAATGAGTTTTCAATATTGGAAGCCACTATTATAATTCCAACAGTGATTCATCTATCTAGAGGTGTGTGAGAGAGTTCACCTATTCCGTACAAAAGTAAAAGAGAAATAAAAAAATAGAAAATAAATCATAGATATATTAATGAAATTAAAATTGAAACACGAATTTAAATAAACGAAATTCAAATTAAAAACTGAAAAAAAACCTAAAAATAAAGAAAGAAATAATTAAAACTAAAAGATATTAAAATAATTTAAAAACTAAACCCTAAATTAAAGACTATATATAAAAATAAATTCAATTAATTTTGTTGATAAACTAATAAATGTTAAAATAATATATAAAAATTCAAAATGGTAAAAATTAATATTGAAAAACAATTATTTATTTAACTTTTAAAGGTGGGATTTTAAAATTTTAAAATACACAAATAATTTACTGAAAATTAAATAAAAGTACCATTAATTAAATGAATAAATAAAGATGAAATTATTAATTAACAAAATGAATCAATCATAAAATTAAATTTCAAAATCATGAGGAATAAATACACAAAGAAGTAAATAAGAATATACTTCACCAAAAAAATTGAGAAAGACAAAATTAATAATTTTAAAAGCTATATATATGGATAAAATTATAAAATATGATTGATTAAATAATTAAAAAATCAAAATTTTAAATAGAAATTAATAAATGAAAAATGAGAAATTAATTAATTAAATTATTAAAAAAATAAAAAAACGATGTGGAAAATTATGTGAATTAAAGGCCACATCAGTTACCATATTCAATACCAACTCATGATAAATAACCATGTGTTGTATAAAGAGAAGATAAATCATGTAAAAATGTTCTCAATCATGTTATTTTATTTTCAAAATGGATAAAAAACTCTATATGAAATAAACACTACATCCAAATTTCATTTCATAATTCTCTAGACATAATGTTTTTGCCAAAAATATTATATTTTAAAATAATCATACTAAATTAATGATCAAATTATATAACAATATTTAAAATGTATGATAATTTATCATGATCCCATAACTAGTGAAAAAATAAAATGAGTTCCAAAAAACATTAAATATTGAAATATATAGTAATATTTAACATATTTACAATTTTACTTAGCAAAATACTAAATAAATTTTTCATGCCTCACCAAATATGTGAGGTTTTTATCTTTTAGTGATTGAAATCAAAATGAACCCTCCCCCATATGGTTTTTCCCTTCCAATGATTTCATTCATGATGGCCACTCATCCTCTAGTAGAGGTCAGGCCAACCTATCCTGATTATGTTAGTGATTCAGATCAAAGAGATAATTCTCAGCTAATCAAATCATGTTTACAAGATAAGAATATCATGATCATTCCTAGCATACATGTTGTTCAAAATTTTAGTAGTATTCTTTATGGATTACTAGTGGTTCCTATAACACCTCAAGAGTTCGAAGATGCATCTTCTATTCTTTCCTTGGTTATTCTTGCCAGCTTTGTTTGTCGTAAGATGTTTGTTGAGATTTTCGAATATATTTGAATGAATATTGGGTGTTAAGTCAGCTATTGTTCCTTGGTCATCAATGAACCATAAGCCACTTATTATATTCAACGATGAGGAATATATTCCATGGGTTTGGTTGAAATTTGGAATATTTTCTCAAGGCTTCCATTTCCACCTCATTTTGTAGTCTTTTGACCTTCAAATGAATGAAGATCCATCTCCCTCAATAATTCATGTTTAGTTTCCAGGTGTTCAAGTTCTATTCTATTACCTAATGATCCTCTAATATATAGGTAATTTCATAAGTTGTTTCTTATGAATTGATCATTAGACTTAGTATTTAATTCAGCTTAATATGGAGAGTTTCTATGTTGATATCATGTTATCCTTCCCCCCTTTAGAGATTTGGTAGATTTTAGTTAAGTGTGAACACAAGTATTTCCAAACAATTTATATTGAATCTTGGATGGGGTTTTTTACTAATTTCATTAGACTGGGGCATTATTTGTATGGATTATATATGAGGGTGTTGTGATCAATTTTGGTTGAGGCCAATATTTGTTACAGTTGAACATTTTTAATTATGGTTTTATATAAGAATTATGGAATTCACTCAATGAGACATCACATGGGAGTGAATAATCTACCACATGATCTCTCATATATTATATAAATCCAACTTTTTTAGTGGTGTATTATACATGTTAATAGAGAGACTTCATTTTAAATATGACTTAGTTGATGAAAAACATTATTCATTGGAAGTGGGTGATTTACATGATGGTTATAAAACTATCGAAATTGTCCTTACAAGGAAAAATATATTTTATTATGCGTCTAATGTTTTTTTAGTTTCTCTAGGTCCTAATCGGTTATCTCCACCTTCTCCACTAGGGAGGTTTAGTAGGAATTCGGTAAAATAGTGAATTCACCAATTCCTTCTGAAGAAAATATTTAATTTATAAATCCTATAAAGCCTTTAGTCACTTAGGTATTTGTTGTTCTACCTTCTCTTCAGTTTATAATGATATCCAATTATTCAGAAGACACTAAATGTGAATCTGTGGTTTTACCAGAATGTAGATAAGTCGCATAGAATATAGAAGGTATAGGCTCACTCCACTATCACGAGCAAGGAGTTCTATCTAATATCATATTTAAATATTATTTTTTATTTTTTATGAATGTGTACAATTTAGTGTGATCCAGGGTTGGCAGAATGTGGATTCTAAAAATAAAAAAATGGAGATCAATAATCTACAACAACATTAAATCAAATCTACATGGAGGTTGATTTAAGAACTGAAAACAATTCATCTAAAATAAGGTCACTATACTCATCTAATTATAAATAAGAGAAATTTTTAAGTAGGTTTTATGAGATAGAAATGTAAAAATATCCATTTAATTACATGGTTCTCTAGTTTCTACCTTGTATAAATATAAGGGGGTCTCTCCTGACTCCATTGGTAAGGGAAAATTGTTATTTAAAGACTACTCACCTCTTCCAAAACATTTAATAACTAGGGTTTTCTTGAAAAAATATATATTGAACGTGAAAGGGAAATCAAAGATAATAGGCCTCAATAAATATTTAATCCCAAAAATGATTAGAGGACTATAAAAGTTAATCCACATAAGGATTTTCAACCCTATATGTTTTTAGATAAATATAAATATGTGTATAAAAAAATTGGTTATTCTATTGTTAAGGAACATAACATTGAAAATAATCATAGAACTAAGTGTTTTCTAAAATACAAGTCTATGATGATGGGGATAGAGAAGCCTAAAGGCCTTAATAATTCTATATTTTGATGGTTATCCTCCCATTTGGATGTGATTTTTCTAAAAGTGGATGGAATCTCTTTTACCTTTTTTCTGACTTTGTGAATTTTTCAAACATTATTTTCATACCGATTAAAGGATATCTCTATCTATGTCCAACAATAAATGTTAAAGTCTTTTCTTGGATCTTCCTATCTATCCTGAGGTAGATCATCAGTGTATGTTGGTTAGTTTTGTTTGTTTATTTTTACTGTATTATTTGGGTGTTTCAATTGCTTTTTATTTCATTAGTAGTGTGTCTTTTTGTCTTAGTTTTTGTTGTGTGGGTTCCCACATAACCGTTTAAATTGGTTGTTCAAGATCAAAAAATAATAAATTTGTCGAGTCCATATTAATTTATATATTATGGAATATAAATAATATTTTTTTTTCTTTTTAACATCTCCTCAATTTAACAAAGACACTAATAAGTAGAAGGCCGATCATGGTATTTGTAAAATCAAAGTTATCATGCCCAAAAAATTAAAATTGATAATTTTATGTCATTGTATGGAATGTCATGAAAATGTTCATATATAATGATGGAAAATTATCTTTATCATAATAAAAGGTTTTATAAAAAAATAGATGTCAATAATCATTAAAAATATTGACTATAACAAAGTAATTATTCATTTTTCTAAACATCAAAATATTTAAAAATAATCCTTGAATTATAGGGATTTCAATTATCAGTTAATAATTTAATTTTAATTGGATTAATTACAAGTTTGTTTTTAAGTCAAACAGTAGTTTCATATTTATATCAGTAATAAAAACACATTAAAGACATAAGATCAGATAATTTTTTTGAATAATCAAGAAATAAAATAGAAAAAAACAATATTTTATCATTTTCTAAAAACCATTTCATAGAATCCCCCAATTCCAGACACAAAAAAACTATTATTTTTTGAAAACAAGGTTATCATTTCACTATTTATTAAATAAAAACCAATAAAATATCATAGTAAATACTTAATTCTATTAAGAAGTCTCTTTACTAATGCATGATACCCATATATCATCAGTTATACCCATGAAGATGGGGTTATAACACACCTATAAGTGTTTAATTAATATTTTCATACCTAAGCCACCATAACAACATGGGGTTTATTATAAAACTATTAGATACATCTTTTTATACCCTAAATTTCATGTCCTAATACATCTCATCCCCATACCGTCTATCCTAATTGATGAACTATACCAAACTGATACCATTTGTATCATGTCAACCCCAACCCATTTCCTTATATTAGATTTGAATGTAAAAAATTTTATTTTAATCACCCAGACACCAAATTCTTACATGAAACTATGAGGTATTAACTAAATAATTTGTGCATTTTTTTCCTTTTATATGAAATAATCTATAGTATAAAAATTTAATGAATTAAAACACAAGACTAAAATCCAATAAAATACACAATAATAAAAATTTAATATAATTTTGAGTCCCAACCAATAATAATATAATCAAATAAGACAACATGAGAAAAGTCTGAAAAGGAAATAACAAATTTCCAATAAAAAAATTTCCCTTACCCCACACAAGCACTTATTCTATGCTCCTTACTCCTTTTTCCAGGCCCACAACATTAATAAGATTCACTATAAAAGTAACATGTATTAATCATACCTATATTATATTTAATAACATCTATATATGCATCAAGACTCATATATTGTGGATGCGTAAAAAAACCTAGTAGGAAATCATCCAGAAACTTCTTACACATTCCAACAAATAATGAAAAATTTATCACACATTTTTTATAGATAATATATATATTAAAAAACTATTGGAAAAGATATAAATTAATTAATTTTTATAAGTAACTCACACCACAACTCACACTACATAAAAAACTCCCACACCTAAGAAATCTAAAAAATACTCCTTTATATGAGCCATGTTATAAACCTAATGCAACCCTACAGAGAGGGACTCCTTAAATATACAAATATCATGAGGGAAAATCCATTCCCCATACCCATGTCATTAATTTTATATTAAATCCAATATACGATAATGTTGGAATGAAATCCAAGACAAAATAAATAAGGAACCTTCCAACTAAGAATTAATTATGGAATGATGGACATGTTTTAATTAAGAAGGAACTGAAAAATGCATCCTAAATTTAGGCTAACTCCTGCTAATTAGACATTACCATTATTGTAATCTATGTTCTCATAAAAAGAAGTCGTTAATAATATTTACCAATAATTATATATATATATATTAATAATAATCCCACACTTTCCCAAGAAAAATATGACTTTAACACATTCCAAAACCATAATTTTAGAAACCACTTCCAAAAATTTAAATTTTAAAAAACATTATTTTGGTGTGACCCGCAACCTTTTAAAGAACCATTTTTTACACTAAGAGAGAGTTCAACCCAAATTTCTCCAAATCAATTAACATGTATAAAAATATGATATTAACATTTAAAACAATAATAATTTTTATGTTATTAATAAAATTTTAGTGGAAATAATCCACCAATATAAAATAATATCAAAATAAATAACCACACCTACAATGTGTTGATTAGATCTCTCAAAACCATCATATGACATGTTATAATAAAATACCCATCAACAAAAAAACCCTAAAACAATGATTTGTAAAGGAATATTTATAATAGAGTTATCCCGAGTGAAAATTATTAGAGGAAAAATTAACAGGAGAGTTTGTGTTATTGCAATTTATTTCTATGCTAAATGATCTAATAATCCAAGAAAATGAGATATATAGTTAAGAGGAGAACCAAAAAATAAAAGGGAATAGTCTGTTTTGATATTCATATAATGGTGGTAATATATATGTTTATTGGGTGGTTTTTTTGGTAAAAATATTATTTTTCCACTTTAATTTCATGCATGGTTTGGATGAATGGTTTGCTAAACCAAGAAGCAACCGTGCTGATGCCACTACTTAAAAAACTTATACAAATAAAAAAATTTATTCGTACTATTTAACCAGAAAATGAAAAAAAATTACTTACCCAACAAATCCAATTTTATTCTAAATGATTACCTAATAATTCTACATAATTTCCCCTGACTATGCTCCATTAACACATGCTTTGAAATCCTTCCAAAACAACTAAATACTCACTGAAACATTGCAAAACTAAACCCAACATATTTTGAATTTAAAAATAAAAAATAAACCATAATTGTATCTCATGACAAGGGTATCACATTATAATCATTTAATAAATGAGATAATTTAAAATTTTGTATAGTAAATACATACACGCTTTTATGGAATCACTTATTATCATAATAGGTTCATTACGAATAAAAACTTTAGGCCTCTTTCTTGGGAACATAAGATATAAAACATGTCATAACACTTTATGAGATGGATTTTTTCATAAGGTTTCAATAGAGAACCAAATATAGAATATGTTTATAGTAAGTGGAAGATATATCCTTTTATAGTTGAAAATTAGGGTCATTTATATGGAAACATAATCTAGGTGAGCTATAATGATGGAATCATATAGGTGTTTGGTGAGTTAATTAAGGAAGTTTTATTGAGAATAATAGGTTTATTTTCTCCCGCACATAATAAAGGTCTTCTATAATACACAAATATAATAAAAAGTACTTAAAATCTAAGGCATGTTTGTTTAACCCATTTTTTGTGGATTAACCAGGATACCAATTCAACAGGTTTACACGACTAACTCTCATACATAATAGATTGAAAATTTCCATATGGAATTAAAATTTAACATTACCCATTTAACCCTGATGTGTTGATATATAATTTTTTCACACATTCTACTCATCATATAAACTAACACACACACACATATGCATACTCAATACTAAACATTAAAAAATAAATAATAAATTAATGTAAATGTTTATTTTATGTGGTATATAAAATTATGTGCTATATCATTGGGAGAACACTACTTCCATTTCTATTACTATTGAACAATAACATGTTTTTTAATCCGAATAAACTCATAAAAATGATAGTATAAAACATTATTTTACATTTCATAAAACCCATGTACAAGTACCCCACCCTAATTTTATAATGGGACTCATATAGTCATCCCATTGAACTGCTATCCATAATTTCTAGATAGTAAATAATTTGATTCCACGAAATACCAATTTATTATGGATATCAATAAATGGCCACCGATGTTTGTGAATAATGTAGATTACATTGAAGGCTGTGACATATACATACACAATTAGATGATCTGAGAACACCCCAATACAGATCCATCCAACAAAGACCACTATATTATTATTCCACAGTCTACAAAATAATCACATATTTGTATGCATTCATCCTAAGAAAAATGTTCATGTCCAGTTATATCTATTTGTTTTTTATCACAACACATTAAATAGACTATAAATTATAAAAATATCCCACATGTAGACTACTCAAATAAAGACTGTAACGACTCTCATACATATATTCACAAATTCCAACACCCAAAAAAATATTACAAATTGTTATGAAACTTCTTCAACTCACTGAATTCATACTAAGGTAAAATGTTATCTCATGATTTTTTGGACTAGATATTTGGTTAATATGTTCAATAAATTCCACTTCAATGATTTTTCTTTATCCCTACCTCTATATTATACAAAAACTTCATTATAATGTGATATTTTATGTTTTTGTGCTACATTTGTGAATATATCATAGTATTTGTCCCAATGGATATTGAACATCAGCTATCAGTTTAAAAACCTATTTAAAAAGAACCTTCTATGCTCTTTCAATAGATGCCTAAACAATATCATCTCTTTCTCCACTTCCACTTCCACCACATATTTTACTAATATTGTTGAAAAAGCTATTATTTGTTGCATTTAGGACATCCATATTACTAATGTTCACCCAAACAGGATCACAAAACCTATTGTAAATTTTTATATATAAATCTCTAATAAATTCCACATCAATATACATCTACAATTTATTTTCCATCTCAAAGTATAATTCCCCATCTACAGTTCGTTTGATATACCATATGATCCATTTTATGTTTTTTAAGTGATCTTTTCAAGGATTGAACATGATGAAGCTACAAAATCCATGTGAAAATGAAATTTTTACATGAGTGAAAATAATTGTGTATATCATACATTTAATTGGTATTGTGAATGGTAAATTTTACATGTTATTTTCCTCATTATCTCTCTTCAACACCTAAGATTTGGAAAATATGCTGTGCTAAAAAAATTTAGTTGTAATTAACATGAATCTAGATATACTATATCTCTATATAATATTACAAATATAATCCCTATGACACACACAATGATTTTGATATATATTCTTCACCATGATCATTCACCCAAAATTTCCATGAAAACCCCTTCTTTGGGCTATGTATCCTTCTAATGTATGTATCCACTATGACAATGTTTTCCATGTTTAATAGAAACATGATGAATTTACCATAATAAAAATGATTATAAAAGATACATTGTCTCATATTCATCTACATGAAATTCCTCTAATCAATGAATACGTTGAACTTCTAGTTCATTTTCTTGGTTCTTATTCCATGATATAAAGTCTTCAATTCATCTTTGACACTGAGTATATGTTCCAATAATCCAAAAAATACACTAGTTTCCTCATTCATTTTTTCTCCTCAAAATATAATTGTTGATATTTAATATTTACATAAATTTAATCTAAATAAAAATCACTAGATTCATCAATGATTATCACTATATTTGTGGTAGTATGTTTATCTATGAGTGAAAACATTTCAGAGAAGTATATACCTTATTTACACTAAAACCCAATCAACCCCAATAATTTCTTACACAATTTATTCCTATTAGATACTTACTTTAATTATATTACCAATTTATAAGAATTTTCTCTAATAACTTGTGAAAAAACTAATAACTTACAATTTTTGTTCATATGTATTGAATCCAACACATACATCATAGTTAACTCACGTTTTTTAGAATAAATGATATTTTCTGTCCCTTCCAAGATTTATAGTTCCCCTCAAACTGTTATAGGATGATAAATAAAATCATGACCATGCATCTAAAATAGCTTACTAAGACTTTGAGAGATCAATAAATTTACCCCTGATTTTGATATTTCCATTACTACCTCTTGAAATGCTCTGACATTGAGAGTTCAAACCCTATGTTCCACCACTCAATCTATATCATCCACTAAGATCTCTAATATCTCTTCTAATGGTTTACTATCTAATATTTAGGATTCCATTGAATAATCAAGAACTTATATCAATCAAGTTTTACCATTTTTTCTACTTTAATTTCATTAATTGAATCACTTCCTATAAATTAATAGTCGATTATGTTTTGATCATTGAAGAAGACTCACTCATTTAAGGTCATATTATAACATTAATGACTCATTTATTTTCATCATTAAATAGAAATAATTTAAGGTTTTCATCTCAACATATAATTATAAAACAATATGAGGATTTTACCTCATATTTATCATGACTATTAGAATCCACATATAGAAATAAGAATCACCAAAAATATATTGAGATTGATGTGTTCCACTGATTTATCAAACAATATAGCTTCCAATATTTCCTACCCCATCAGTACTGATAGAATTAGGGTAAATAATTATTCATTATATATGAACACTTCCACCCAAACATATATCTACATTATTGAGTGGAAGCACATGATATGTTCCTTCTCTATAAATGTTTGATTCATTATTTTAGAAATTCTATTTTTCTATAGCATCCTAGGTGAATCCTCTCAAGTATTTTACCTCCATTATTTCAGAACATCAAGAAGTTTATTCTTCTATACTCACCATCACTATCAACCCTTATGTAGAAAAAATATACATCTAGTCTCATTATTTTCCATTTACATCCCCTATAAAATACTTAAAATACTTCAGACATAGTGTTTAAAATGTATGCATATATATTTATCATGGAATAATCAATGAAATTAAAAAATAATTATGAAACTCTTTCATATCAGACAGGGTAAAGTAAAAAAACATTAATGTGACCAAGCTTCATATTCTAGATCATGGGAGTCCATTCAATCAGATTGAATGACAAAAATATATTTTTCTAGAGTTTGTAACTCTCAGAACATCTAATGTATATATATAATCATTCTTCAAAATTATATTTTCCACTAGATCTTATATTCCCTTCTCACTAAGATTATTTAATAAATAATTAAAATAATATAAACTTTTGAACATTAATATTCTGGGAGTTGTCTATCCGTATAATCTTTTGGTCAGATAAAATATTATGTTCTCTATCACTTAGGATTTTACTATAGATACTCAGGTGATCTTTCATACTCAATTATAAAATATTTTATTGTATCAATTATTCATAAATATATTTTATAAAAATATAATTATTTCATAAATTTGAAAAGTCTAGAACAACTTTGAGATCATGGTAACTTCGATTATTCATCCATACTTTAGCATATCATATCCTAATGATTTAGAAATTTTCATCATTATCTAAGTGATCCTTTAAAAAACTTCATCAAAACATAATTTTACATTCATCCCATCCTTATTACGTATTGGAATGATGATCTAGAATCAATGATCCTTAATTCCACCAAAACATATACACTAAATAGTAAACTATATCTACTTTCCACATCCATAAAATTAATAGAACAAGTACTTCAAGATTCTTATCATCTAGAATTTCCCGTATTTACCTGCAATTCTTATTAATATTTACTCTCATGTCACAATGCTAATATATTGGGTTAGAAAAAATTGATTTACCTCAAATTCTTCAATGCGACATTTCATCCAATTTTATTTTAATTTCATTCTAATTTGTTGACCATTATCTCCCATTAGATGTGAGATAAATACATAATAGTGCTTCAAACACTCTCAATATAAATTAATCAGCATGTAAATTCCCTTAAACATCCTAAAATACCAAGTCATATTTCTTGCAAGAGTTACTTATGTACGTTACCATCACCTCCCAACTCTCCGAAAGTGAAGATGACAATATAAAATTCCTAGAAATATTCCAAAACCCTGTCATTAACATATTATAGTCGACTTAAAATCATGTTAAAATAATTCCCATGATCATCCATAAACCTATGTTCTGAAAATATCATTTCAATTAGTCTTTTCATCATGAAAACCATTTTACTGACTTTATAATTCTCATATATGTATGTAACAGTTATCATAGACTCATTGGATGTATTCATATCATAGATTATAAAGACTATATTCTATGAAAATTAAATATGAATGTTACCAAGTTCCTTTATTCCCAGACATTTTTTCTCTATGTTTTTCCCATTTTATTGATTGATTCAACCCAAAAGAACTTCCAGGTACTTTTTAATAAGATAATACCACATCTTCATTCTCTTTAAAAAAAATATTCTCCCACAAAATCTAAAAAAATTCACCTTGTATCCTTCCAAAATAATAATATTAGATATAATAAAATTCCCACTAAATTGAAAAGTATTTGAGGTAAGAGGATGATTACTCGAGTCTCTGGAAGTGTGTGTGCTATTGAGATCTAAAATAAGCTCTAATAAAAATTGTTTGGGTTTAACTACACTACCTCTATACTAGATACGATGTGATGTAAATAGACATGATCCATATAAAATAATTATTTCACATTACCCATTTGTTCTTGATGTATATGACACATGTAATTTCACACACCATAATCACTACAAAAACACATTCATACGGACACACACACACACATAAAAAACTCAATACAAAACATATGAAAAAAATAATGAAAAGTAAGGACACACAAATTTTACTTTTTTCAGGATAATTAAGTCGTATTTCCAAGATAGAATGATTCATCCATTTCCCTTATAATTAATTTATACAACCATTTATATTCACAATCAGTAGATACAATAAATATTAGATTAATGTGTTCCACATGACAGAACTTATGTATATGTATCCCCACACCACATTTATAGTAGGTTCCTATTACTCATCCCATTTCCCCACAATCTATAATTCCCAGAAAACACATTGTTAGATCCTAAAAACTATAGATATTCTATAGGTATCAACTTGTGACTGTTGATTATAGTGTACTCAGAAAGTTACACTTAATGATATAACAATTACTCAATCCCCTTAGTGAAATGACCACTTCCCATGACACATCTCCTCAACTGAGACCACTATTTGATCTACCAACCATCAGATATAGAAACCCATATATCGGTACCTACACTATATGACCGAAGTTAATGTTATGTTCTCACTACTCATGATTTTTTATTTTTTCACTTGAGTGGAATTCACATTCCAAACACTTTTTACCACTATGATACATTATTTTATTATTTTCCTAGTTATAAAATTATTTACCTGAAATAAAATATGATTTATATTATATAGATTTAATTATATGATTCTAAATTTCTACTTCATTAAATATAATTGATATTCAAAATATGAAAAATTTATTATTTAGATCAAAACATAATATATAAAGAGAAAAGTTTTTTTAAAGAAATATTTTATTTATATCTAGCATGTGATTTAAATATTATTCCATGTATATTAATATTCATCATATGTGTGACAAATAATTTTTTACATATAAATGTAAATGAAACATTTCATTAAAAAGTTTTCATAAAAGTGACCAATTTAACTTATCAAGGGGAAAATATAATATACAAATAAAATAATATTTCTAAAAAAAGTCCTTTTAATACTAAATAGATTAAATCCTTAATGTTTACAAACACACAATTCATTCTAGATTATTAGTTCATCTGCTTTAAAATAATGTATAGAATTTTATAAATATATTTATTTTCAATTATTCATAAAATGTGATATAAAATATATAGTATATAGAAACACACATTTTTGGAACCTAATTTTTTTATTAATACATTATGATCTCTATATATAATTCAGTAATTAATTAATATATATATTATATAATTTATAATATTTTATAAACTATTATCTATAAAAATTAAACTATTTGGATATACGTATATTAATTTCCTATATATCCAAAAACCATAAAACAAATGAATATATAACAAATGAACATATTACATTCATTCAAACAGACATAAAAAAAACATTCATCATATTCTCTTATTTATTTATCGAAATGATCTTTATTTTTTAAATAATATTCATTATTTTTAAATTTATCATCTGTGGTGTGATATTCAGGGTATATTTTCTTGATAACAATTTTTCCTTCTAATATTATTATTTACAGGCGTATTAAATAATTTTTTACTCTTCCAAGTTAAACATTATTTTTTTTATCTTATTTAAATTTTTATTTTATCATTCTAATTTAATGAAATAATAAATTGTTCATATCATTTTGGTATCATGTATATCAAAATTTATAAAGGCACACATTTTATTTAAATGGAAATATATACTAAAATCATAAGGTTTTATATTCTCCCCCATTAATAGAATTCCAACAACAAAATTTCATTACTCTAATGAAAAATGTGGTTAATTTTTCTTGTTATATTTTCAAGTTCCTACATATTTTCCTCAGATGTATGAATTTACCACAAAAAATTGAACCATGAATGTGGCCTTATTTTATTTTAAGTATCTCAATGGACCTAGTTCTCTACCATATATTCCTTAAAACAGAAAAAATGTTCCAATTATTTAAATTATATTTTTAGTACATGTGATGGATCTGGTATATAAATATCCAATAGTTATATATTGAACACGTTATATACATGATATTGTTTTGGATGATGTTTTATGTGATAATATGTAATCCCCAGATGAGTAAGGATCTGAAAAGGGGTGATTTATATAGAGACCAAATTTCTCTTCCTACCAAATTTGATAACCATATTCTATGGTTTATTTGAAGTAACAACATATCTTCAACTTAAAACATCAAATATCATTAATAATTATAATAGTATCTCTTTTTTCAATATTGTACCACATTAATATGTCACTAAAAAGTTTTTAAAATCATTTTCATTTCAAGAAAAAGGTTAGGTGCCTTGACCTTTCTCTCTCCTACTTCATCCAATCCTGTTGTTGTTTTATATGTCTCGCTATATAGAGCCTCAAAATATTTCATTTTAATTCTAGATTAGATAATTTTTTAATATAATAACTCAACAATAGGAAAATATTGAACCCTCATTTTAAATCCCTTGAATATGATCATATAATATCATCATAAGTAATAATGGTTCTTTTAGATTAACTATCAGAAAAAGAATATTATATGTTTCTCAAACTCATCTCTGTATCCAACTCTTATAAAAGAAACCTCCATAAATTCATGGATATTATTAGATCTCAATTAGATATAATTTAATATATCACACCTTTTATACTTACTACTTAATTTATTTAACTATTTTATAGATAATAAATTAATAAATAATCTTGAATATAAACGAAATGTGATTACATCAAAATGAGAGAAAATAAAATAAAATTTTCATTATATCCATTAGATTGTATGGGATGTTTTATGATGAAACCATAGTGATGTAATTCTATTACCATATAGGTATATGTTTTTATTTTATCATCCCCTTAGATTATGATGTTGAGACTTAACTTTTTGGTAAACCAAGCATCAAGATATATACACTAAAATATATCCCTTCATATTATCCCATTTAATATGATTATTAATATTTTTTCTTCAAGGGTAGATAGAGAATGATGAGCTATGTGATTCATCTAATAAAAAAAATTTAAATTAAATTTTTTCAGGAATGAATATTTACTTTATGAATCTTATATATCCATCATTATCATGGTTGAGCTCTATAATATTCTATACATTCTTCATTAGCTTTATACGCCCCTTATGAACCTTCTTCATTGTTACATGGATGGATGACTAAGAATCCACGGAGGAAAGATAGGATTTGTAACGACTATTGTTTTTTAAATGAAACATTGGTATATTTTAATTGATATCTTTTGATAATGATATAGATTTGGTATTCAATTCTAGATATGTTAAGTTTTATTACCATGTTATCCTTTATGATTTCAGGTTATTCCAGGATTGGGTGATCTTAGTTGTCTTTTAGAAGCGTTTGAAACCTTAAATGTGGGATTACGAACTTATTGGTTTAAAATAAGGGGAAACATAGTAGTGGATATGGATGTTGTGTTCCCTAGTTTATATTTATGTAAAATAGGAAAGGTAAGACAACATGACCTGAGTGTGGGTGTGGCCATGAAGTTCTCAAGATTGACCTATAAGTCATGGATTGGGAGACCACCATATTCCTTTTTTATAGGCCCTAATGAGGGAACACACATAGGACAGAACTAAACATCCATGGTTGGAATACTATATTGTAATATCTTTAATAAAACCACAAGAAATACTAGGACATTGTGGATGGAATGGTGAAGGTTGGGATAACTTTGAAATATACAAAACCATCTAATTTCTTATAGGATCACAACAGTTTCAAAATATATTATTATATGGATTAAATATAGGCTCTAAAATATGTTTTTAATTGATTCATATCCTTATTAATCAATTAATCCTTCAAAGTTACTTTACATTTAATTTAAAAACAATTTTTTGGCGTTTTAGTGAATATATTTTGATAATAATCTTTTCTAAAGTTATTGCCCTGTGATATTTTTTTACTTGAAGTAATTTTATTATTCTTTAGGAAAATATAAAATTTAATGGTGGGGGATTCTCTTGTTGAACAATTTTCTTGGTATCGAAGAATATTTTCTACTATCACTGTTTAAAAGAAGAAAAATGCCATTTTCTTCAACCTGACTTGGTTTCTAACATTGTATGTGGTTGATGATGGGTATGCATTTGTTCAATCCCCTATATTTCTGTTTTTTTATTCCCTTTATAGATACCTATAAGGTTATATTGGAACCCATTCATGGAACTCATGGAATAATTTCTTTTTCTTATTAGTGAGAGAACATGGTCTAGGTGATGACACTATTGATAAACCTTTGCATTGTCATCAATAGGTTTGAGCTAGGGATTTATTGTTATTTTTTGTTCCTTATATATAAATTCTATGTTAAACATGAATTAATTTGTGTAAAAATTAATTTATATATCATTCTATGTTGATTTATATATTGAATATTTATTTTTCCTAGAATAAAGGATTTGTTATTTTTTGAGACTATTTTTTATTCTTTCCCTTTCTTAAGATTTTTTCTATGTTGGAAAAATTAATAAGGCCTTATTTTTTTGTTCAATTTTGTATTTTATTACTTTTCCCTTTCTATCTATGTTAATCATCATCATTCAATTGGTTTTTAATTCAACAATATTAAAGAACACATAACACGGTGCATTTGAATCTATATTTTATATATTTTTTAACCAGGTTTAGTGTTATGATTTCTGAGTGATTGAGGAATTATGTTTATAATAAGATTACAATGGTAGTTATAGTGAAAGTGATTTTTTGAGCTGTTTTTTGTGGGTGTTTCTTTTATAAGGTGTTATGAGGATGAATTTGAAAAAAGGGACTTCAATTGTGACTCGTGGTGGGAGAATATGAGTCGGTGATGTGTTTGGAGACACCAGGAATATCTGGTGTTTGGGAGAAATTATAATTTTTATGGTGTTCAATTTGGAAGAATACATGTTTTTTAGAACCCTACTTGCGATGACTAAGCTTTCAAGCTCAGTCACTAACAGAAGACCATGTAAAATGTCTACATACTATGTGAATCCCAAGATGGATTACATGATATTAAGTGTGTGTACCCTCAAAAAATTTTATAATGTGTTTTTCCTCATTTATTTTATCATGAGGGTATAGCGAGGATTATTTTATTGAGTAAAGGATGAGTGATCCCCTTGATAGAGTAGTTCTATATAGGGTCAGATATCCCTCCACTTGATCTAACATGTGGTCCTATATCTCCTACCTCTATAGGTTGGGTCCAGTCTCTGATGGAAAACATATATGGAATTTTATCACCAAACTAGTGGGTTGTATTGATAAGGGTTATGTATCCTCCATAGGCCCTAGTCACAATACTCTCTCTGTGTAACTTTTTCATGTGTGTACAATCAGTGTTGGAAATACATGTAGAGTTAATTTCTTTGAATAAGAATACCACAGATCATTGAGCACAATATCTAGTCTAATAGTGAGGATATACATCGCCCTAATTATTAGAGTCTCCCTTTGATCATATCTATCTTAATCATGTTTCCCCTACATGAGTGATTTATAGAGGACACCCCCTCTAATGTTTTGTGTTTACAGAGTGTCTTTATAGGTATGTTTATACTCACCCCTTAATGAGATCTTATTTCATGTATCATATTTTATGTATATGACCTAACCTTCAACAAATTCGTAGGTTGAACTGGAGTAGGTGGAGCTTAGTTGGGATAGGCTAAATGATGATGGATCAGTATTTCATAGTTCAATAATGGTTTCGTTTTTTCTTCTTGTTAGACACCTTTATCATTTTGGTGGGTATGTGTTTAACCCTTTGTATCTATTTTCTCTCTTTTTCATACTTTGAAGTGGGATTATATTTTACTAAGTCATTTATCGTATCAATGTTTTATCATTTTTTTATTATTCTGATTAGTGTAAGTTTTTATGTATATACATGTACCTAGGGATAATTCCTCCCATGTGTGTGATAATCCCACCCATTTCTAGTTATTATCCCCTAGCTTATTAGTGGTGGGATTGGTGTGTTACTCTTTTATTTATGTAATTGAGGTATCCCCCACTGGTTTGGTTCCTGATAGAGTGGTATAATAGCCTAGGTTGTGTTATTAACAAAATTTAAAGATATTCTACCCATGAGAAGTAGTTTAGGAACTAGGTAACCAATATTAAACTACGATATGTTTATCTCTTAGGAAATGGAACCCAATGAAGGTGAAATTAATAATTTATCCATTCAATAGGACTCTAATTACCATCTTGTTTACTCAGTATTTACATGATATAGTTATAAGAAAAAATTTGGTACATGCATCATATAACCACGGGGTTTTGTATACTTGTCCTTTTGAGTCATCATCGTTGATATAGTAGTTCGATCATGGTGAATATTTATTATTTTATGACTCCTCCAAAACAATATCCAGTTGTGATTCCATAATAGGTTTTCAATGATGATATGAATAGTGATGGGGATTTAGTCTAGGGACCTATGCAAGAGGTAATACTTCCTGGTGGATTTCTGATATTACATCCACCAGTTGAGAAACCAATTGTTCTGGTAGTACTAGCGGATGATTCATGTAGTCATAGTGCATATCAAATATTCTAGATATAGATACATCTTAGGTTTTAGGGTGAGTAAGACCCCCAAGAAGAAAAATATTTTCTCAATGTGGTAGATAATATTTTCCTCCTTCTTAGGACCCCTCTGAACCAGATCATGGTCTAGGAAAAAATACTTCTTCGTGGACAAGTAGGGTGATGGTGGAGCTTAGTTATGTAGACACATGATTTTGTTACTCTCACTTGTTTAATGTTTGAGTGTATCTTTATAGAGGAGTTATATCCAATGATAATTTAGTAATTACATATCCCTAGGATTCTAGTGCTCTATTATGGAAACATCATAGTCAGAGTGTACATGTTAAGGTATATCAACCACTTGTTGTATTCCATGGATGTAGTTTGTGATGGATAATTTCAGTGTAAACCATTGATAATTTAAGTCACTAATATACCTAAGCTAGTGTGGTATTTATTTTAAGTCATTCTAATATAGGTGTGGTATAATGTGACTTGGTTGTATAGAGATTCTTGGAAGAGCAGTCAAACAATATTTTTTTTGGTAGTTGGCACCATAAAGCTAATACCTCAGTTTCTGGTAGTTGATATCAAACATGAAAACCTAGGGGTATGAGGCGACTTTCTATATTGTCTTCAGACTAGTGGTTACCTTCAAAATGTTCATATTGATATTAAAATTATCTGAGGATGAGGAATAACTTCTCCTTTGATTAATTAATAAATATCACATAGAATTTTTTAGATCACAAAGCAGACGATAGGGAGTCAATAGATAGACCTCCAATGGAAAGGTAAAGACTTGATCAGGGATGTCAATTGGGTGGTGGGTATAATATAGAAGCTAGGTTCACTATAGGTGTTAGTTGATATTATGAATGATTTAAACTAACAATACCCCAATGTAATCTACCCTAGAATTAGGTATATTTCCTTTAGGGACATGTAAAACTTCAGATAGTGGAGTCTTATGGCCTGGTGCCTCTAGGTATGAACCTATGTATGGTTAGTTTATATTCTAACTTATTTTCAATTTTGATACTCTATTGAGATACACTATTTTTTTGAATTTCCCTTTAGTTGGTACTCAAAGATTCTAGTAGATACTTTATCTAAACCTTTTTATTAATGACTCTAAATAGGGTATATTCAAGGATCACACAATTTTCTTCTATATTGTGACCTAAATATTGGAAGGGATAGGTTTATATGAGATCTCTTAATAGCCATGATGGAACTGTATGATGATTTTTTTGGTATAGACCAGATTTTTACTATAGATTCATAGATTAAATATTTAATGTGGAGAATATGATGGGTATGTATAAATAGTAAAATATTTGGATTTGTTAGGAAGAATACATATAAGTAAGATAAAGATGTTCTTGTTTTTAGGTGGGTATTAATGATTAATCATCTATTGGATGTTATAGACCTTGGATCAATAGATACTGGAAGCTTTTAGTTCCCTATAGTGGGTTAGGAGTATGAGGAAATCATTCTAGATAATATTTCAGGATTACCTCCCTATCTAGAGGGAAATGTTTTTATAGATATTTACCATATGATGACCTTAATATTTATTCCATCACATGGGCTGTCATTTGTAGAGTTGTGAGTGCTAGAGGTGCAATTAGAGAAACTATAGTATATGGGATTAAATATACCAAGTTTATAAAGCTAGGAATTCCCTAATTTGTTCCTTGGAATGGTATATGAGTGACTGAATTTATTGTCAAATTATAATTTCATGAGGCATGTGATAATAAAAAATAAGTGGCCACTCATAATAATCGCTGATCACTTTGACTAGTTAAAATGTGTAAGGTGGTTCTCAAAGATTTACCACAGTCCTGGTTATCTGCAGCTCTGAGTTCAAGAGGATGATATACCAATGATTGAATTTAGAAGACACCATAGTAATTATTAGTACTTGGTGATGCCCTTCAACATGAATAATTCAACAGAAGTGTTCATGGTCCTCGTGAACTAGATCATTCTGCGCATATAGGATTAGTCCATTTTTATCTTCATGTATAAAATTGTCATGTACTCAATATTACATTAGGATCATGTGAGAATTATATTGATGGAGTTGGACATACTTCATTAGAACCATATTTATATAAATTACTCTACATTTTAGTTCTGGATACAAAGGGTATATATTTTAGGACATGGAATTTAAGAAGAGTGTCTGGATGGGGACCTGAAAATGATTGAGGAAGTGGTGGGATTGGATCTAACCAAGGGAGTGGCTAAGGTGTAGTGATTCATTCTATTGGCTGGATATTTTTAAAGATTCATGTGATATTTCTCTTGAATCATGGATTCTCAGACTTCCTTAATCTAAAAGGGGAATCAATTCATGTAGTTGAAGAATTTCTTATAGGATTTTCAAGAGTTATAACATAGGTTTATGAGAATGACCATATATATATTTCGAGAGGAGGTATTTGAGTACATGGTATTATGAAATTCCTCCAAATATGGTCTTGGTTTCATTCATATATAGAGTAAGGATATAATTTCTGTTGGGTCCCATAAATATATGCCTCAAGAAAAATAATTATGAGGCCCAGGACCTTGAATTTGGAGTAGTGGTGTTCACCTTGAAAATTTAGGGACAATTTCTAAAAGGAGAGTGATTATTCATTTATTTTGAACAATGTATTCTCAAGTATATCTCCTCTCAGAATGTTCATAAATTGAGAAAGATAAAAATCCTAGATTAACCTTGAAAATTGTTTCAGACTGGGATTGTTTCTTTATTACATGAATGTGGAGAGGGTTAAAATATTATTTCATGTATCAATTATGGTTGAGAATGAAATTCTACCCCCAAACGGATGACCATATTTACGAAAACATTTTTATCTTGGAAGAAATTCTACAAGTTTACATGTTGTACTTTGGCTATAGCAGGGAGTATCACATATACATAGTATAATTTGAGTAAAATAATAGTTTCCACCACTCCAATGATACAACACCATTTAATGAATTTAATGAGAGACCCTAAAGGTCACTAATATGCTATAAGAATCAAAGAGATCTATCACTTATGATCATAGAGTTAGTGAAAGTGATTATATTGAAGATTCAATTCATCTCTGATTGGATGAAGAATTCTTAGATCTATCAAAAGACCTATAAAGACTAATGATATAGGCCTTTTTAGTTTGATTGTGGATACCATTTATTTTTGAAGGTATCACCTCAATGTAGACTCTAGATATTTTTATGAGGATGCAATATATCATTGAGGATTAATATCATATTCTAGTTATTATGTAGAGTTAGCAAGGTTCCATAAAACATGAACATACCAACATAGCTAGACCTAGTTCATGATATCTTATATATTTCATTTTTTGATTATATAAGATAATTACACATCAAAAATCATTTATTGGGGTGAGCTAAATATTCAAGATGGAAATAATATCTCAGAGTACCCAATGGTGATTAATGACTAGAAGGAGAAAATAATTCATAGAACATTGATTCCCTTTATTATCATTCATTATATGTATTTGAGACTCCAACAGAGCTCATAAAAGTTAAATAACTAGATCAAATCTTAGTATACTCACATTTCTATGTAATGATTTATTTTCATGATGAAAAAACCTATGGTGGAGAGAATATTAGGACTCTTTTTTGGTAAAAGATAATATTGAATATTTTAGATGATATATGAAGAGTAAATAATGATGTCAATTCACTTTCCTAATATTGTGCTACTTATTTTAAAATTATCATTAATGTTTTTTGGATAATCCATGATTTAATGAACCTACTGGGATTTGTGTAACTTGTGGAAGATTAAAAGTGGGGTTTATAAATTCTTTATCCAAAATAAGAAACACCACAACTATAGTTAAATCTAATATGTTAGCTAGTTTATTTCTTTGTAAAATTGGTAGTTCACATAGCCATACATGGGTCTATCTATGGGTGTGGTTTTATGGAGCTGGACCTATTGTCTATGGCTTAGGAAAACCCAACATTCCTATTTTGGATACCATGTTGAGGGAAAACACACAATATCCTATTACACTCCCTTATTTGGATGTCCATTTATGTGTGTGTATAAGAACACCATGAACATGTCCATCCATCGTGGAGGATATAGATATATTTAGGATTTCATAGAAATAGGTGAATTCACACTCCGTTTTATATATTAATCATTTTATTATGATAGAATGATTGGATTATATTTAGGGTCTTTAATTTGGTTTTTAATTGCTCACTACAAATATTAACTGATCCACCCTTCCACTTGATGTTTCCTTTGATTTTTATAAGTTTCCTGGGGATTTTAGTGAGAGTATTTGGATGAAAATACTTGAATAATTTTTAACATTTGATGATTCATACTCATTAAATCTCATTTTAAATGTTATGTGAAACCCAAATTTTGATGGTGGGGGATTCTGTTGTTGATCCAATTTTATGGAAACTAGAGTTATTTTCTCTCATTTTTATCAAAGAGATATGAATTTCTATATTACTCAACTGAAAATAGTTTCTTCCATCATTAGTGTTTGACATTGGTTGTGTTTTTTGTCCATTGGATTTCCCAATATTAATCTCTTTTGAGGAACCTATAATATATTATTGGAATCTATCATTGGAACTATATTCATTAAAATAGTTTCTATATGGTGTGAACACATGTTTTGGGTGAGTTCTCTTAATAAACCCTGACATTGACATTAGGTAGTTTGAAATTGGTCTTTAATTTGTTCAGTCTGTTCCAAATTATTAATTTCTGTGATGACAATGAGTTAATTTAATTATGTATTAATTCTTTGATAAGTTTTCTTTAATTTATGAATTATATATTTCTTTTTATTTTAATTAGGTATTTTTCATTTTTTTTTGTGGAATATTTTTTTTCCATTTCATATTCATCAGATTTCTTCATCAATGAAAACTAAAATTTTCGCTTCATTTGATGTTCAATTGTGTGTTTTAATCTATTATCCTATTATTCCATGTTCATATATAGTGTTCAGTTGTCTAGTGATTCAATTATATATGGAAACGCATTTCATGGGGTATTTTACTACATCTTATACTGATTTTTTTAAACATGTTTAGTTCTAAGATTAGAGATATTATGAATAAATGATGGTGATGAAAAAAATATAACGGTGTTGTAGGTTTTGGTGATTTTTTGAGCTTGTTTTTCTGATGTTTCTTTCCATAGGTGAAACTATAACGACTCTAGCATAGTATATAAGAATGTTAAGTGAGATCTATGATAGGAGAAAAGGATTCAGTGACATGGGAAGATATGTGTATAATATCTAATATTTTCTGGATATTCCCTTTTACATGGTGTATTTTTTTGGAACAAACATTTTCCTTATGGACCCCTCCATATGAAGGATATCCTTTTAGGATGATAAATTATCACATGTCTATGTACTGTTTCAACATCTAATGTGATTCCCTAGTTAGATGTGATATAGTGGTTGTTTTTCCTATCAATCTATTTTATCTTGAGTATGTTTCGTCAATCATATTACCATGAGGGCACAATGAGGAATCCTATCTCAAGTATAGAAAATAAAGTTCCCATTGTAGACTTTTTCCAGATAGGGTTAGGCATCCCTCCATGAGGCTCAAGTTGTGATCCTCTATCTCATACCTCCATAGTTTGGATAAAGAATCTCCTAATTAACATAAAAGGATTGTGACATCTGTAGTAGTGAATTATAAATATTAGTTCCACATACCACCCATAGGCTGTCTCCATGATTCCCTATCTATTTTACTTTATATCATGAGTGACATCAGAGTTAGAAAGACTAGAGGGGTTAAATCCTTTGGACAAGAACTACCATAGAGATTTGAGAATAATACCTAAGATATGAGTCGAAAAAACCTCACATTGAGACATCCAGTATCCCTTCACTTATATCTATTTTTTTATTATTCTTGTTCCTATGTGATTTAGAGGTAAAATGACATTTTTTTTGTATTTACAAAGTGTATTACTAAGTTTTTTTATACACATCCGTGCATGGGATCTACCATTATGTGTCATGTATTATGTATTTTAAATTTTTTTTCCAAGAAGTCCTAGATGGACTTGGAGATAGTGTAGCATAGTTGGGCTACACTGGCCACACAAAAAATCCTATAGTAACATTTTGGTAGGTGTTTCCTTTTGTAATGGGATAGAATGTTCAATATATTGGTGGGATTATATTTGTACCTTTGTATCTTTCTGTATTCTTTTTTTATTCTCTGATGTGGGATTATATGTTATTCATGAATTTATAGTATCATTTATTTTATCTTTTTATATTATAGTAGTGATTATAGATGTGTTCATGTGAACATGGTTTTTAGTATAAGGCCTTGAATGTGTCTAATATACCAATTTAATGTAGTCACCAATCGCTAGAATATTGTTTGTGGGTTTTGGTTGACACTCTCAGCTTACCAACGGCTAAGAGGTCCTTATTGGGCCAGATTTTGATAGGATTTCTCCCATCCCCATATGACTTCCTAGTCTATCTTCTATAAATACATTAGTATTGTGACTCTTTCAATCCTCAACCTGGTTAAGGTAGCATGATTCTTTATTCATATAGAATTAAAATAATTTTTTCCTTCCCATTTTGGTAATACATTTAGTGCTCATAGTACTTCATCAACACCAACTACATTCTTCATCTCATGTTCAACTTCTTATATGTTAATATATATACTTTAAGCTCTTGTGATTAGTATATATAAACATATAACACTTTTTAACATAGAGATAATGCATCTATATTTTCAAGAAAATATTTTTATTGTTAACTCTATATCATGAGGAAAGTAATTTTTCTCAATAACTTTTAATTGATGTGATACACAAGTTACATGTTTCATATTTTGGCTAAAGAAACTACCCCAAGACACTTTTGTATGTATATTATATATTTTATATAATTATTCATTATAGTGTAGTGTGAGATTAGCTTTAATTACCAACCTTATCTTAATATCCTTAATGATGTCTTAACATATATCAATAAAAATTTAATTGAATTATTCCAAATTTATCATGGTTAATTTATTGATAAATCATGATAAATTTCCCAAAAACATCAATAATATTTGACTAGTACAACAAATAGATGGATATAATTCATAGTGGATAGTTAGGGGAATTATTCGATCTCTTCTATGATTTATGGATCCATATTTATACCCTCAATTTTGTGAATACATGACCCAAGAATTATATGTTTTATAGATGAATTCAAACATTAAAAAAATTTCATCAATTTTATACCTTTCTAATGTCATCATAAAAATAAAAAAAAATTCTATTCCTGTAGATAATTTAAATTGGAATATAAAATAATATAATCTTTAAAGGCTATCATTAATCAATAATGGTAATAACCAAAGACTCTATTAATAAAATACCTTAAGGTTGGAGGGGGATTTCTTCATCAAAAGGGAAGCACTATGAATTCACTATGTCCATATATTTTATGAATGGTTTTCTTGGAAATATTATACATTTTCATGCTTAATTGAAATAATATAGATATAATATATTTCTTTGAGAAGTATTTATCCCTTCGCAGTAGATCAAACAAGTAATTAATGCAAGGCAAAGGATTTTTTTTTAATTTCATCTACTTAAAGTCATGATAACCAATCCAATGATGAAATATTCCATACTAATTATTAACATGTTTTATTTGTGTAAACCATTGTCAAGAATTTGGAAATATAAACACATTATATAGATTTTAATGGAGTTTCTTATTTAGTTTCTCAATTATACTATAGCTACTTTAAACAGATTGATCAATATTGTTATAAAACATTATATGAGTTCAGTTGAGAAATCAACCTAATGATATGGGTGATGACTAAGTATATAATTGGTGACTAAATCAACATATACATTCCCAATCAATATATCTTTAATATTTAGTTTCTCCTCCACAATTTTAGTTAATTACCTCTCAAGAATTTTCCTTACGGTCCACATAAGTGATGATGTTTCCATAAGGATTAAATAGATTGAATTACACAAACAAATAATCATAGGATTACTAAAAATTTGAAACGTCATTTCCCGATATTGAAAATTTATATGGTTCTTATTAGAAGAGATCCAATACATTCCCAATGTATAATCATATTTGACTATAGGGAGAATAATAATATTTCTAGAATGTGCATCCTAAAATCAATAATAATATAGGATTTGTAGACTTGGGTGTCCATAATTGAACCACTATGTGTTTTAATTGATAATTTAATTCTTAATAATTTTGGGTTTATAACCAATAAATTTAAAAAAAATACTTGATATAATGTAGTGCATAAAATATTAATTATATAATATATTTGATGTTAATGAATGAATAATAACCATACAAGTCTCAAATTTATTCTGGTTCTAATAAATTATTATAACAAAATGCTTTGACATGAGTAATAAACAATATTATACTAGGAAAATTAGAGTAAAAAATTATATTATTATCAAAAATAAATCATAATATATATTATTTAATGAAACCATTATATCAATCAATGGTATTCTTGGTTAAACTTATAACTCTTTCGACTAAACCTATGTCACCTCGTGCTCAACCCATAACACTTCTAGTTCAAGATAAGATGATTTATGCTTAGTTTTACTATGCTACATAACATAATCCCCAAAAATAAAAAAAACCAATATCTAATACCAAGGAAGTCAACCTAAGTATACAATACATAAATAATACAACATTATATAGGAAAATTAACTAAAAATTAAAATAGATTACATGCCTATAACCTATAAGTGTGTTATATTTTAATATTACATACATAAAGTAATTATTCAACAACACAGTGAATATTAAAACATTATTTCCACATACTTTACCGCCATATATATCATAAGTTATACTCTACTTTATACTCATAGAAATAAAAACATGATAAAGGGGTAACCTCATATGCTTAGTAAGTGTTAAAAATAGATATCAATTGAGAATAAGTTAATATAAATAAAATAATAAGTTATCATAATATGAGAATACATGTATATGAAAATAATAAATATATTCTATCACAATATAATAAAATCAAACCCAATAAAACATATATCATAAAAAAACGAATTATAAAATTATGAATTTGGTACACTATATGAATAATGAATCATAATGTGAAAACATTATAAACTTATGTTAATACATTAAAACCTAACCTAGTAATGTGACATATCATATAAATGTGACATAGAAATATGTACAAAAAGAATTTATTATGTCAAATCTCACTACTAATACCATCATCACATAGTAGATAAAGTCCCAAAACATAATGGATTCAGTTCAATCATCATTCCAATAAAAATAGAGGACTGGGTTAACTCTATAGTTAATTACATGTAATCGGATGAGATATATTTTCTTCTCAATGCATTATAGAGAAATATAATCCAACCCCATTAATCAAGTAATGGTAATGGTACATATGTGTACTACATGTATATGGAAACATTCATAAATCCACCATATCATAAATAACATATGAGAAAGAAATTAGTATTATTAAAAATTTCACATGATATAAATATAAGAAAACAAAATAAAAAGGTAGATGATATAATAAAAACATATCCCCAATTAGTTATGTAATATTTTAAATAAATATAAAAGTATATATATGAAAACCATTTTGAGGATTAAGAAAAACAAAAAATAAATAAAAATAACATTTTTTATTTTGTCCCTTTTTGTTTTAAATTGAAAATTTTCAGAAAATATTTTAATAAAATAAAATAAGTATAAAAATATATTAAAAAAGTATTAAATTAATTATGTCTTAAATGGAATCTTCATAATGAATATTGGAAAATTTGGTGGAAGAATGTAATTATATAGAAACATCAAAAAAGTGACTTTAAAATAATGTTTTCATACATTGTTGAAAAAATATAATTCAATATCAAATTAACCTAATAAATCATAGATTGTGTGATAAGGATATATGAACATTAATATGAAAAATATATACATGGTGGAGAAATATTTTTTTATTGAAAACAAGATATTATTTTAGCTCCACCTAGAAACATCATTTTTGACAAATTTGTAACCAATGGGAGGAAACATTATATAAAAACCTATAAAACAAAAAAAACATTTATAAGAAAATTAAGGGGTTTATGGAGAAATTATATACAAATTTATCAATTTAAATATATATATAGAAAATAATGATTTTAAATTAATATTAGAAAAGAAATACTTATACCATTTATATTATATAAATAAAATGATTACGAAGAGACATCATATATAGACTTATATATCATAAGAATAGAATATTATTTATAATAAAATAATTAAATTGGGTGGTAATTATATAATGTAAAAGAATAATATGTTCCAAATTTGTAATATTTCTCTGGGATGGAAACCGAGAAAAGAACCATTATCTTTACTCCAAACATTAATGAAAGTAGTTTAACAACTTGTATAATAAAATAAAATATTAATGACTGATTTTAAAACATTATTCATATATATTTACATTTATACTATTACATTATGTTCATTTATTAAACATATATTGGTTAGTAACTATTTAATTTCATAATCAGATTATAGTAATTTTGGTATTCTTGTACAATTTTAAAATAGATCTGATGATCCTCATTATTTGAAGAAAAGTTAATCATTCCCAAATTTCTCTGGTTATTTCAATCATTATATTATAATTATTTATGTATTTAATGTTTAATTGATGAAAGGAATGGGTACAATATGCGAGAATGGCATTCAATATAAGCATCTTCAAATTAATTTACTAAAAAGATCAATTAACATTATAATATCCATTAATTTCCATGTCACCATTCTAGAATATTTACCAAAAATAGATAAATCATTAATAATTATTTTATTTGAGTACTAATTTATTTAGACTAATTCCTAATGAAATGGATGGTGCTTGTATTATAGTGTTAATATAGCTGATTGAACTAACATAAACATGAAAATAATATAAAAAGAATAAGTATGAATTTTCAATTAAATAATAGTAATAAAAATATAATAGAGTAATAATGTGCTTAATTTTATATCATTATCATTTCGAGTTATATATATATGGAGTTTAGTTGAGTATTTTAATGAAAAAATTATAAAAGTTCTATAAACTTTGTCAAACAAAATCTCTGAATCTAGAAACATGTTTTTTTGGATCTATAATATTACAAACATGTAATAATAATTAAGTATGAAGAAAATTATTAGTGATTAAAGATATTAGAAAATTATTAAATTTTTTTACAGTGTATCAAATAAATATCATTTTTTAGGTGAAAATGAAGGAGATTTATTTGTAAATATATTTTAGAAAAATGGTAACGATAGAATCCAATGGAATTTTAATATGGGTTTTTTTGTAAATAATAGTTTTATTTAATATAGCCTTATAAAGGGTCCATATTTAATGTTTAAATATTCTATTAATTACTCACAATTAAACTGATTTCTATTTACCCCCATTTTACCAATTTTTAATTTAATTTATTAATTACTTTGTCAAATATTTTTTTATAAAAAATATAGTATATCCTCTATTACCTAATTTATAAATGATTATTCCAAATTTTTTCACCATTTATTTTGAATTAAATACTCAATATGAGAGGTTTATCATTTAAATGAAATCATGAGATATATTAAAATATATATTTTTATAGAAAAATGAATTTTTTGAACATTAATTACTACTATTATTCCATATTAATTACTAATTATCACATGAAATATAACATATTTTTTATTAATGTAAATAAAACACTTCATAGCAATAATTCCTTAAAAGCGGTCAATTTTATTTATATATATATATTGTATTACAAAATAATTTCAAAAAACAGTTTTAATAATATATCTTTTAACATCAAATGGTTATAAAATTTTTATTTACTTAAAAATAATTCATTAATAATTATTAATCCCTTTGAATTAAAATATTTCATTTGATTTTATACATATAGGTAATTAAAACCATTCCTAAGACGAGTTTTAAAATATACACTTTATAAAAATACACATTTCTAAAATTAAAATGTTTTTACCAATACATTATTATCTGTTTATTTCATTACAAAAATTATTACAATATTATATTTATATGATTTTTTATATATTACAATCCTTCACAAATGAAAATCGTCTCATTGTCAATTATTTAAATAAAACTAGAAAATATCTAATGTTCATATAACCGATGACTATTTAGCTAATGGCACCATAATCTATAACCATATTACATTCCAATAAATATACTTACAAAAAATCAATCATCATATTCGATAATTTTTTCTCATTATTTTTATCTTATTTATAATGATATTCATTCAATCAAAAGTTTTCATTATTGGTATGATATTTATAATAGATCATGATGATGATAATTTCAACATTGTAGTGTATTTATTTATGTGTTGTTAATTTTTATTTATTATTCCTTATTACATTTTATATAGTTATGTTTTAATTTATTTTAAATATATTATAATTTTTCATCACAATGAAATAAGGAATTCTCATTTTACTTCAGGGTTACATGTATCACATGTTAATTAACAAACATGATTTATTTATTAATAAATAAATAATAATATGTTTGATATTTACATTCTATAAGTTCAACCTATCTTGTAGACTTTTTAAATTCAATATTCATGGGTTAAAAAAATCAATACACTAATAGTACATTGTTTCCAACAGCCATATATTTTTTCATCATAGGAATAACGTATAGATATATTATTAGGCTCAAATAAAATATATAATTAGTTGATATATTGTATTTAAAGTTTATTTCTTTATTTGTTGATTGAAATATACCCCCATAATTATCATGGTGTATAGAAGTGGTTTTTGGAATAATGGACAATTCAAAAAAAATAATGTTCATTAGGGAATTAGTGATCTACTATTGAAATATCCTCCCACATATTCAAGTCTTTAATAATCAATACTCCCATTTCTAATTTCAATGCCTCTCTCTCTATATGTATTTGTGAAGTATTTTAATTAATTATTTATCTGAAATATTTCTTATGATATCTCTATCTAATGTTGAGAGAGATTTTATATACTAATTTTCTCATAGTGTGATCAATTGAATTTATATATGTTTTCACCCCAATTTTTTTTTTGGTTTTGGATGTTACATATCAGGGTTAATATATATATATATATAACATTATTTTATTATCTAAAAATTATTGGCCTAATATAGGGTTGGTAATTTTATTAGTCCCTTTATTCACACATTCTACTGTAGAGAGATATTCAAAATAACATAGAATAATATTATAATAGTGAATAGTTATTTTTGTACCTCAACTGAACTGTTGTAAATAAATTGGCCAGGCAAAGATACATATTGGTTTGTTCAAAATGGGTTCTACTAGTCGGTCAAAAATACGAATCATTAGAGTTCCTTAACTCTATCTTTAGTAAAATAGATCCTCTAAAATACAACTATAATATATATAAGTAAAAGGGATCTAGTAATTTCCTTATATCATTTTTTTTATCCATTATCAACATTATATGTTTTTTTATTTTATCTTTTAATATATTTAATTCATCAGACAACCTACTTTTAGTCTTCATTTTATATTCATAAGTTTATATTATAAGAAGAAAAAAGATATTACCCATAGAAAAATAATCATATTTCATTCTACTTCCACAAAATATATAAAATAATTCACCTTATTTAATAATAAAACTTTGTTTCAATAATTATTTAAAAATAACTTATAGTGGAAAAACCATAAACAACATTATCCTAATCTTTAATATTATTAAATTAATCAAATAATAAATTCTTTTATTTTATCAAATAAAAAAACTAGTAAACATATACTCCTATAAAGTGTCCAAAAATGGATATCCCAAAAAATATAACATAAAATCTTCTACCACAATACCATTTCATTCATTACATGTTATGTTTTTGTGGTATCAAAACGTTTTCCACCAATTGACCATTAAGTGAAATATTAAAAAAAACATCAACATTATAATTAACAGTCCATACGTGAATTAATATATTATTTTCTATAAGTTTTGCTTGTTTTTTCAGTTATATTTTTTGTCTTTTCCAATAATCATCATTCATACATTTTTTTAAAAAATTTGTATGTATTTTGTGGTTATATTGTTGTTTGTAGAAATGATCAATTATATGAATTTCATAGAAAATTCCTAGTGGGATTCCATGTAAATATGTTGATGGTATATATAAATTCCCACTATATAATTGATATATTAAAGGAAAATAATTTCTTAAACGTATTTTTTTTGTGCTAAATCATTTGATATTATGAGTTATTTATCTTATGGTTGGTTAGAGAATAGGTTATTAAATATTTTATTTTTGTAATCTGATTGAACTAAGAGATATAAAGGTGATTTTTTTATTATTATAAATGGATTAATTTGTATAAATGTTTATTTTTTCCTCGATAATGAAAAAACATAAACTTATTTATTGAGAAGTGGGGTATTGTACAATGATGTTTGAAGAATAATTTAAGTTAAATAATGGTAATTTGATTGTTTATGGTTTTATTAATAGTTTCCAACCATTTAGATGGATTAATAAACTATGAAGGGTCCCAAAAATTGGGGATTAATTATTCATTATTTATTTTATAATTTACTAATCATGAAATGCATAAAACCATTCCACCTTTTATTCGAAGTATCCTTTCCTCTTTTACATTTATTCTCTCACTCAACTCTTATGACATTCACTCTCCCTCCCTTAGTTTTCACTTCATCTAAGGAATAATCAATTATTATTATTATTTTTAAGAATACAATACATTATCCCATTTATATTATATTTTCTTATTAATTTTAATTTATTTGTTATTTTCCATTTATATTCAATTTATTTAAGATGTAGGTTTCTTAATAGTATAGTGAAACCCACTATGATGGTTTGTTTATTTTTTGACAAGCTAAAATGGGTTTAAATGTGGTGAATACATATAATTGATGACTGGTTCAATGTTTTAATTCGATCTAGTGAGTGTTTTATCATTTTAATTTTTTTGAGGTAGATTTTTTATATTTGGATTATATGATTATGGGAATTTTCATAAGTATTGTTTTTCAAATATTTTGAGACCTTAAATGTGGGTAGGTGGATTTTAAAATTTTATGTGAGGTATGTGTCCTTTTATCATATTGTGTTATTTTGTTAAATTTGGATTAATATTTGTTTCATACTAGTATATATTTTTTCTTTTATAATTATTATAATAATTAGATTACTATTATATAGAGACTCAATAACTCATATTATGTCATAGATTAGTTTAAAATATCCTAAAAATTGGGAACTAAATCAATCCCATTTTAAAATATTTAAATAACTACATAATTATTAATAATAGGTTTATTCAACACATTACATGTTGATCGTGAATCACCATTCAAACCTATATGTTGTTGTGAATTTATATTTGAGTAATCGGTTATTATGGGTAATAATAGGTGGTTTTAGTTTTTCAGAAATAATTATGTTATTAAAAATTTATTAATATGTGGTTTCAGGTTTCAAAAATAAATTTCATAGCTATGATTTCATTAAAATGGGGTATTTTAAGGAAATTATTTTCCAGGATATATTTTATTGTTATCTACAAGTTGGATTTTAATTATTGGGTATTCATATTAGGACCATTTTGGTAAAAGAAAGGGAATATTTGAATGAAAATTGGGGTTTAAAGTAGAATCTTATCTTTAAGGGGTTCTTTGGTGGATAATATTTTTTCGTTAATCAAAATGTATGTTCATTATATTTTTAAAAAAATATATGGAAATAAGATTTTAAATATATATATTTTGTCCGCAATAATTTTTTAAAAAAGTTCATTGGATTGAGTAATATTTAATTTTTGAATCTTTTTAATAAATGAATGGATTTGGGTTCTTCTATTTAGTGTTATGATGCTATAACCTTGAAGGTAATGTTTAATACGATTTTTAATGAGAAAACTTATTTATAAGGGAGTATTTAGGTGTCTAGAATAAATTCAAATGAGTTTATGGTTAAATCATGAAATTTAGGAATCAATGAAGAGTTTTAAGTGGAAATATATATTATTATTCCCTATTAATTTCTTACCTACACTATTTAATACAACATAAAATTTATTTAAAATAGGTAGTAGTGAATCACTATTTATTGAATGGGTTTTAATTAATACATGTAAACCATAAGAAATACTATTTTTTTATATTTGTGTTTTTATCTATAAACTTTTAGAGATAGGTAGTGGACTCCTATTGTTATGTTAGGGTATAGTTATGAGTTATTATTTATATTTAATGGGGTAATTTGAGTAGTTTTTAACTATTTTTCATTATTAGGTTTTATTTGGGTTGTTGAGTAGTTATGTTATTTGACTATTATGGATTCTAATTTCCTATTGGTTTTCCATAGTTAATGAGGTGGTTTATTAGGAAATGATTTCACATTGTTTTTCTCATCTTTCATCATATGTTTTTAATTTTTTATTTAAATATTGTTTCTCAATCACATTGGAATTTCAAGCTTATTTTAATTATTTTTTACATTTTGTAATCTATTTTTAAAAATTTCATTCAATTTTATATATTTTTATATCAATATTATAATTTTTATATTTTATATATTATTATTTATACAGTATTATAATATAATAATATTAAAAAATTTGAGGTTCACGGTGGAGTAATGTGTGACTTAGGATATAGTGAAAGCAAAAAGCAATAACAACACAAGTTATGTTCCCAAAAAAGTTAAATTTGTGAAATATATTATATTATACTTAAACTCTAAAAATGGTATTCCAGCCATATTTTTGGTATCATTGATGGTTAATGTAGATGAAATCTTAATAAGGAAGCTATATCTCAATATAATTCTAAATGATGATAGAATCTAAAAAGTAGGGTGCTATTTTTTCTCTTGCTTCACATTATTTAATGAATAATAGATTTTCTAGGTAACATATGTTAGTACAAATTAAATTCTAATTGAAGATATGGAATCACTAAAAGTAACATTTCCATTTTAATTTAAATACTGATAGAAAACTGGATGATTTTAAGGGGGTTTTGAAATTATTATGCATAGTTGTAGAAGTGAAAACATGATCTGATCTTATGTTTCTTTTGCTCATTATTACATATGGATATCTAGACATAACTTCGAGTAAGAGGGGACTACTTCCCAATTCTTAAAAATCATTAAATGTATCATTAAATGAATCATTAAAGATTTTTATACGGCTTCTTATATGAAAATTCTTTCCATGAATAACAAAATAGTGGAGATCATTATTATAAAAAAGGTCAGTGTTAGTATTCCATAGAATCCTTTTCAATAGATTTTTATTGTGGATTCAACCACTCTATAGATCAAATTTATGGGTTATAGTGCAAAAAATGGGACAATAGGTTATACATGATATAGTGGTCTTTTTAAAATAGTAGGGGTTTCATCAATGTATTCTTCCAAACATTACTTGGAAACATCATTTCCATTGAAGCCGGGCTCTAAGTGGTCATATATGGTGTCAATTATATAAACACATAGAATATAATAATTAATGGAAAAATAGTGATTTTTCATTGGTAGTAAAACTTTGTAAGAGAATGTCATCATTAGTTCCACGGTGTATTTTTATGGAGTAGTTAGTTTTTATAGTAGATAATGATTGTGTATTCCCACATTTGTTGGGACTCCATGATTTTGGATGACTCCGTGTCCAATAATGAAATGGTGGATGGGAATTATTTTTTTCATTCTATTTGAATGATTTCGTTCTCTCTATTTATCACTCTAATGTTCTGGGTGGTATTTTCACCCATAATTAAATCCCCTTGATTCAAATCCTACTATAATATTAATCAATTTTCATTAGAATGGGCCTTCATAACCCATCACCAATAAATTATTGTATTATTACTGCTAAAAACTAAAATTCGAATAGTTCTTTATCGAGAATGGATTATTAAAGAAATGGGGTTCAAAACTCATTGATATGATTAATAATCCTTGGTTTATAAAACAGAGATTATGTCGATCTTGGATGTAATTTTTTGACCTACACAATATGTTACTTAGATGGCTGGGTGGAATATAGTTTTTTAGTTTTTTGGAATGATACTCTGTTTCTATATATTATGGTGGGATTCCCATAAAACACCAATTTCATTAAAGGTAATGAAAAAATTATTTATTTCGGGGATTAAAAAACTATATCCTATTATGGTATATTGACTATTATTATATTTATACTAAATATGTTATGAATGATTTGGTTTGTAGGTTAATCATGGGGATAGTAACTTATTTTATTTTGGACACATTATATCTGCATGTTGATTACTTTAGTTATATTCTATATACACATACTAATAATAATATTTTTTTCTTGTATAAAATATAAATTTCGTTTAAGAGGGAGGTCCATACCCTTATGGAAGGAAGCATCATGTGCACTACCAATATTAAAATGGATCCCATCGAGCTCTCTTCAATACTCCTAGGCATTAGTACATTGTATCCTAACACAAACCAATATACATATCTACAAAGCCATAAAAATTCCACCAACAAAAGCCTTATATCTTACACTCTTAGTGTTTGGTGTGTCCCACTACCCTAAAAATACATTAGACATAAAATCCATGAACAACCACATGATATATCAATACCAAAATCCAACAGTCCTTGACCAACCACATTTTTCATCCTCTCAACACTCCTAACCTATAATCCTCAATCTACCCAACCACCCAACCACTATATCCCATCGATATCCAGACTATATCAACCCACTTGACTTCTTTTTGATTATTAAATCTACCTACAATGCCTTGTTTTTTGTCGAATAGAATCACCAAAAAACCCCTCATACATCCTCTTTAAGTGAAAAACCCTTCGATCCCAATGATCTAGTAACAAACTCTTATACTTCCTATTATAACTAAATTGTTTCAATCTAGAGTTAGTGACCCAACACCTTAGCCACATATCCATAAAAATTCATTATCGATGACACATTCATATCACAGAGTATATCCAATATAGGTAACAGAAAAATTTTATATTAGAAAATGGATTACATGATCAATGAGATAAAGGTTCTTTAAAATAGTTATAGGAATATATGATTAATTTAATAAATAATTTGGATAATTATCTTCTTTGTATATTTGGGCATGTTCAATTCATCATCGTCGGTGCATTGGGAACATTGAGATGATAGGGTGAAACTACTTTTTTCATGAATTAGTATGACCATACTGATAATGATTAGAGGGAGTTACATTTTTCATAGCCAAAATATCATTTTTTACTACATGAGGATAAATATATATTTCAGTTATTTATTTTATTGTATTGTGATCAATTTTCACATTTTTTTTCTATTTTGGAGTTTTAATAAACATGATTTTTTATGTGTAATGAAACAACCCAAATAATAAATCATGTAAATACAAACTTCTACTTATGACCATGTGTTTTTACTATTTACATAGGGATCATTACTCGAACTATGGTTCTAGGTCTATCATTTTTAATGATTTATACTCTTTTAGTTATAATACATGTCAATTATGGATACTATCAAAAATTTTGGAAGACATATACGTAGACTAAATGATTTAAAAAATAAAATGGAAACATGTCTAATGGGTAGTACCTACTATTATAGTATAAAAATATAAAAATAACTTAATTATAAGTATTTCATATTAATACAAAAACTACACACCCATAAAAATTGAAATTTTTTATATAAAATGAACACAAAATAAAAGGATAAAATGAAATAAATAGTATTCCAAAGACTTATCCTACAAATGTTGGCTTCCATTAGTCCACCCCTACATATAGTTATTTTTTACTATGCTTATATAATAAAAGTTCATTAAATAGACAATAATCTATCCTCACTTATATGCTCAAACATTAAATTCCAAATGTGAATCTTTATATGAAACAAGATATATAGATGATGTTGGAGTAAATAACAAAGTAATACATAACCATTAAGGTCCTATGTTTAATACCATATACTTATGAGTGCATAAAAGAAATGAAATACTAAATAATAATAATAAAAGTTATATTGATAATCATCTAATAAAAAAATATCAAGAATAAAATTATGTATTTGAAGTAAGAAGGAATAATATATGTAATTATGTATTGGTTCTCCACATTCATATAAAAAAAATCAGAAAATACAATATATACATTGTCTCACAATCAGAAAAAAATTATACATGATTTAAACTATTAATAGAATCCTCATGGGTAGTAACACGTAAACATGGATCAAGTACTCAATGAAAATCCATATAAGGGAAATTGATCACCGTATATTTATAGAAAACTCATATGTGGGATTATATGACATTATTCACACCTATACTGAGGAAGGGGGATGTGTATCCAGTGTATAGGAAAACCTATATATTTTTGTCATTTCCCTAGTTACCCATGTAAGTACTCAAAACACATTCAGATGAATTTTAATTCATCAAAAACATATTCATAAAATATTTAAAAAAATATCAAAAATTAATACTAATACCTTTTCCCTTCTAATTACTTTGAAAATTTCAAAAAATATACAAATTGTTATTATAATAACCACTAAGAATATAACTATAAATATTTAGGCACCATCATCATGGATCTATGGTACTAACATAAGCCATATATGATAAAAAACAATCTTCGACTCCCTTTTTATATTATAAATCCCAATTATAATGAAAATTGAAACATTTATATCCATAGAAGGAAATGATAAATGACAAGTTAAACTCATGAAACCACATCATTAAATCAGATAAGGAAATCATGGACAAATAACTACATAAAATACTTGAAACAATAAATACATGACTATATTTTAATATAAAATAATATTAATAAATATTTTTAATATTATGAATCCATTTTAATTTATTTTTCAAAATACCTTATTCCACCATCCACATATACCCTAAAACATGTACAAAATAGATAAGGGATCAATTTCACTAAAATGATCATAAATAATGGTCCTAAAGGACCACCCTTGGTTTAAAAATACTTATATTCCATTTAATTACAAGTTATATTATCATTTTGAAAATATTTGACCATATATTTATAGTTTTCCATTCCTGAACTCATTATAAAACCACTTTCATACCAACCAATATCCCAATATACTCACACTATATACACACTTATATAAGAACAATTTCATAAAAATAAATTCAATATCAATCTTATTTAAATTTATTAGTTTCATAAGATATTCAATAACATAAATAAAGTTTTTATAATATATCATAATGTATTATAGAAGGGTGAATCATCATTCATAATAAAATTTTCAAACATCATTCCACTGAACCATATAAGGTTGCTTGAGATATATTTCTATATGAATCACCCAGAAGGGTTTATATTATTATTAATAATTTAATACCACCCATTTAAATGATTTTTGTAATATAAAAAAATAAAAAATCAATAAAAGAGGTATATATTTCTAGGTTTTAAGGGGTCTTTATTATCCAAACACAACCACCCAAAGTGCTATCATCAAAATTAAGCGTCAAGAACACCCAAATACCTATACTCTACATAATACAATTAATGATAATTCATTTAAGATGGGTGTAAATGAAGGATTACATTTACCTTATTCCACAAGTACTAAAAATATAAATTATTATGGGTTGAATAATCTAACATCACATAAGATAATAAAATCATATGGATAATGCCTAATTTAGGAATATTTGTGGTCTTATAATGAATAAAAAACAATGAAAAATAAAACAATATATAGGGTTATTTTTTCTACTAAGAGGCTACTTATTTAGATAGATTAGAAATCATACATGATCTGGAGAAGATTGAATAATGAGAATGAGTTAGGATAAAGAGGGAATATGGATCATTTGTATCTTATCTAGAATAAAATAATATATGGTTATGTGTGAATATTTTTTTAAAAAATAATTAAAATATAAAAAAATTCATCATAGGCCTTTTGGGTTCCTAGTAAACATAGAACTCAAACTCTACGGTAATTGGAAAATTTCAAAAAACACAAAGTGTTACAACAGGTACATGGTGCCCCTCAACAAGGAACCTGATAACCTTTTTAGTCCTCTATGTCAGGCTACCACATCCCCAACTATCATTTAAACCTACAGGTTTTCCCTTAATACCCATAACTCTTATAGATACACTAATAATTACATCAACAAACCACTAATATAATCTCTAAAATAGAAATAAAAACCACGTTAGTTATAAATCATTTTGATCATATAATTCTCTAATTATATTTTTATAATTAAACATGGATAGTTTCAAACTCACAAAGATATACTCTCTTATTCCTTAAAATTATTCTCAATATTCTTTAAGAATTTATTATCCTTTGACTCATCCATTTGAATTGAACATCAATTTACATTCCTAATTTCAATATAATACAGACATACTATATGAATTATCCTAAGAATGTTCTACTCTATCAATACTATATATTTTTCCATTAATAACCTTGAATAATCCAATGAATTAAACATCAAATCACAATCTCAGTACATTGTAGTGAAAAATGATATTTGATCTAAAAAATACCCCCAACAATTTTACAGTAATTTTATAATAACCAGATCACTGTGAGACCAAAAACCACATTTTACAATAAAAAATACTATTGAGAAGATGAATCATCTTGACACATGGATATCAATGAGAAACATATAACAATTTAAATCACCATTATGGCCTAGACTACTATCCACTTATATCCACACCATTGAGAATAACATGAATTATTGTCTCCAATTCTCAAATTACATATTAAGAGAAAATTAAAAATAACATCGATTAATTTAGTAATATATCCATCACATGTCCTCATAGAGGATCGACAGAAACCATCAGGAGCATAAAACTAGTAAAATTATAAAAATATAGACAAGTTAATCAACTAAATAAGTATAATACCTGAATAATTGAATAAAAATACAAAAATATAAGTGTTGTTCAAGAATAAAAAATTAATTTAATCATATTGTGGTTTAACTTTATACCAATAAGATTATAACCTTTTATTTCTAGATAATTTAATTACCAATGAAAAGTGGTTCTCATAACTCAAATATACAATTAGTTTATTGATAATGTGAATCTTATAGGTTTATATTAGAAAGTTGATGTGGAACCTCAACACCCAGAAACATGGTTTTACCTAATATGATATCCATGACATTCACTACACACCACTCATAAGATATATTACATTATTTAATAACATATGGAGTGACATGTACTAAAATATTTTTCATATTGACCCCATCCGAGAGTTTAAAAAATTTGATGTAACTATCTATTTGTAGTTTATCAAGAAAGTTTAATCCTATTAATGTTATTGTTAACCCACTTAAAGATCCAAACTCAATGTCAAAATGTATTATGGTGTTTCACTATACACATAAAAAGATATAGATGATATGTTGTCATGATTCATGGATCGCGACGAGTCTTACATAGAAACAATAATATATCAGTTCAACATGACATAATATTTATAAATCTACCATTATTCCACCATTAATTTACATAATGGGATAATTTTCCCTAAATCAAATTTTTTTTTCATCTACATAGTCAACCTGAATGTTTCTCGCATTCTAAAGGCTTCCATCATGTTCCCAGTTATGAATATGTATTTCTTAATCATTATAGAATGAAGAGGTAAAGAAACCTCTAACTTCGTAAGAAATGATCTATTGATTACAATTATAACATCTCGAACCTAGTACAGTAATATGTAACTGAATATAGTAATTTATAAGGTTTGAAGAATTCCTCCCCATATAGAATAGGTTGTCGAATTATAGCGAGGGTCCATAGTGGTATACTAGGGAGGCTGTACCCTCATAATTAGATTGGCATAGTGATGAGATAACAGATAAATAGATAATGTATAATAATTAAAAGTAAAGTGACAGATGTAGATTATCTAGAAAAATCTAATACATTATGCTAGAAGTGGAACCATATACATAATGATGATTATATCATAGAGATATAAAAAATGTAGGCATACATACATACCAGTATATCAATTGAAGAAAAGACCAAACATGATATCCAATAACATCAATAGCCAAGGCTCATCCTACACTCTCAAAAACCCATCCTATAATAAATAAGTAATCAAATACCTATCCCTTTCCCTTGTCCCAACTTGTTTCCATGAAGTCTATGTCGGTAGCATAGGACAGCCCTAAGAGGGTGTGATATATACAGAACTGGATACAACCAATAGCATCTATACAAAACCAGTATATGAATATAAAATCAATATTTTTATGATAAAATTATAGGAAATCGAAAAACATGCATGAAATAATATTCATGTTAGAATGCAACTCCTCATGGGATGTCAGTTGACCATACATTCTTTTGATCATATGAGAAATGTTTTAACACGAATCCTACAAGATATTATGATTTATCATGTAGAAATATAATTTAATTGTATATATAGTCATCAATAGGACCTAAGGTTCCTCTAGGGAATCCAAGAATTAATGATAGCAATACCGAATCTAAGAGGAATCAAGGCTACCTTGACCACAGAGGGTCGGTCCAGCTCATAGAGCATAAACCATGCAACCTAGTAATAGGGGACGAAGTGTAATCTAAGTAGTAAAATGATTTAATTCCACAAGAAATGTGTCTAACCCAATCCATGGTCGAATTCCACAATAAATCTCATGTTAAACATGATTGGGTCCCAAGGGAAGAATCGCATGTGCTTCCTATCCTAAGACATAAATAGAATCTAAGAAGTGTATCAGAGGAATTAAAATATCTAAAATTATTTATGTGATTATTCATAATATTATAAATAATTAACATATAAATGTACACTGAAAATGTTCCAAGGTAGTCATCTCCCTCAGAAATCAACCCAATTAATTGGGGTGGTGTCTTATAATTTTTTCAAGGAATTTCCTTGAGAATCATAATATGGGTCAAGTTGTCTACTATTATAACAAGAAAAATGTCCAAAACAATAATAAGAAACTTTAATTTTAAAAAATAACCATGTTAATGGATTAATCATACCAATTCAGTGTCATTATGTATCATTCACACCGATATATTTTCATTAAAAAAATGAAAAGGGCTATGTAAGGAGTCACACCATCAATAATTTGTTCCCAAATTATTAATGTCCAAGTTAAAAATAGTTTCCCTTTATAAAGTGTAATTAAATTAAATTAAATTAATTAAAACAATTTGTAGAGTTAGACAAAAAACATTAATGTTTTTTTTATTTATGAAATAAAAAATAGTACATCACCATATGTATGGAACACCCAAAGGGGTGGCTAAAGTTTGGTCCACTAACCACTAACTACAATGAAATGGTCTAATATGGAATTTAAATGACATTATAAAATACTAATTGAAGTAAAATGATTTTATATGAAAAGTGAATCTGAGACCAGTGCTAAGCACAATTGTGAAAATTATAAATCAACAAAACTTCTACCAAAAGTCTTAGAAAACATACCATATAACTTTAGAGAATAACACATCTACTATTGACCCTCATTTCTATATGAATTATAATAAAATTGATGAATAGTCATATGCTTTGAAAATAGGTTGCATTATCTCGAACCAAAATAGTGCCGAAGATGGAGACATAAACCAAGAAAAAAAGTTACCAAATAGAATATCTTACTATGAGGGATCAAATGGGAAAAATGGTGGTGTGATAGTAGTCTTGATGAAGGACAAAAAAAAGGAACCTAGGTATAATCCATGGAGGATCTCCGATATGTCAATACTATTTGAAACGAAGAGGGTAATAAAAAAGGTGTTCTTCCCCTTTTAAACAAATCTAGGACACATTCTTGGTGAGAAAGGAAATCATGTTGTGTATTATTTAAGGTTTTTTTCTAATATGTAAATCTAGTTCACCTGAAGAATATTATTCCCGATATGCATTGATTTCGGGACCTATAAAAAAACATCATGTCCAGCTAGTCTATTTTACACCTTGAATTTCATTCACGTCCTGAATTAGTTTTGTAGCTAGTCTCCACACCTCTGATACCTTCTTTCAAAAAAGAAACTTAAAATACAAAAGGACTATTTTTTGAGTTTAATATGAAAAGAAAAACTTATCAAGGGTTTGTATATATATAAATGATCTATAACTCACAAAAAATTCAGGATCTTAAAATATTCCCCCTATAAAACAAATCATCATTGAGTTTCACTTCCAAGGGTGTTAAACCTTTTTCTAAGAACAAATCTAGTCACTGAGAATGTAAAAAAACCTATCTCTCCTAGGTCTCAGCATTTATATGTCCATACTACCATAGATCCTAGTCTAAAGGAACTGACATTCCTAGGATATCCTTCTTGATATGGTCAATGATGTTAATATTTCTATCCTTTAAAGAAGAATAATCATCATCTTACAAATCATCAGGATAGAAAATATGATATGAGTTTGAGTATTAATGAACCAAAAAATAATCATGGAACCTATTTGGAAGAGCTCTGTATCACTTAAAGAGTTATATTGGGTAAAATATTGGTTCGACCCTCTCTAAAACCTCAAAAATCCCAATGAAACGAGCTGAAAACATACCCTTTTTCCTAAACCATTGATTCCATTTGTAGTTGATATACACATGAAAACATGATCCCCAAACTCTAACTCTTGAAGTCATTGATGATTATAGGGATAATATTTCTATCTATAGTATCTAGTGATCATATTATTCCTAAGAAGCATCACCTTCTCTAAAGTCTTCTGAATGAGATAAGGTCCCAATTGCACATCCCTCCCCTCCCCTATCCAGCACAAAGGTAATCGACACAATATAAAATATAAGGATTCATAAGAATCCTTATATATCATCACTTGAATAATTTTATTGGAGGTGAGCTCAACTAGGGATTTATGTTTCTCCAAATTACCTACAAAATATAGGATTCATTCTCGAAGAATTTACTTTAACACTTGTATTGTCTATTTTGACTTGATGTTGGTCTTTTTATGGTAATATGTACTCAAAAGTACCTATGTACATAGTTCTTTATGAAACCCCTTCTAAAACCTTGATGTTAAAATAGAATCCCTATCTGAAATGATGGTACCATGGATCCCTTATAGGTGTATAATCACACAAATTTATATTATCCACAACTAATTCATGGATAATGTCTCCGAGATAGGAAGTATGTCTACTGCCTTCATCATACTATCCATGAATATCCAAAATGAATCTCTATGTTGAGGATTCCTTGGTAAATTTGTCCTGAAATCCATTGTAACATCATCCAATTTTTATTACTGAAATGATAAATGATATTTAAAACTAGAAGGTTTCTGGTTTTACAACATCACCTACTGATAGGTGGAACACCTAGTGATAAACCCGCAATATGACATTTCATCCCAGGCCACCAATATTGGTGGTGCATGTCAGGGTACATATTGGAAATCCATGGGTTCACTACCCATTGCAAAGCCTGGGATTCTTAGATCAACTTCGCTCATTCATTTTTAGGAACCCACATGAAACCATGAATGTGAAAGATCTCAGTCTCATCAAAGACCCAACCAAGAGGTGGGTCATCACCTATAATTCTCTCTTGTGGGACCATGCACTTATAATATGATAGCTTTCACATCTTCACACACTCTATAAGAGAAGACACCATTGATAACAATTCATGTATATACTATACAGAATAGTCCTAACCATCCAAGCGCGTCTAAAAAAAACATATCTATAAGCTATCACCCACTTCTGGAATCCACATATACCATTTTTGAGTCATCCTACTTAGGGGATCTTCTACCCCATTACCTTTACAAGGAATATAAGCAAGGTAGAATTCAAAATAATGTAGGTATTCAATACACCTCATATACCTATGATTCAATTCAGGTCGTGTAATGATATAATTAAGGATTTTGTAGACCGTATAAACTAAAAATATCTCTCCATGAAAATAATTCCTATAAAAATGCAAGGAATGAAATACAGATTCCATATCAATACCACATTTCATGTAATTCCTCTAATGTAGCCTCAACTCATGAGAACCATACCCCGTGACTCGATCTTACTCTATCATAACTTCTCCTATACCAATATCTAATACATTATAATTAAATATATAACTTCTTTCAGACTCTAGTAGAATCAGGATCATCACCAAATTCATTCAACCTTTCTACTCTTCAAAGGCTATATTAAATTATTTTGACTACATGAACTTCACACCCTTCTTTGTCAATACCATAAGAGGTGTTTCTTTGTAATAAAAGTCTAAAATAAAGAACTTATTATAGATACACATACACAAGATTATATGTATGTCAAAAATGTTCTTAGGATTATCCCATGATACTACAAACTCACCTTCTATGGGTTAATAGATTCTCCTTCCTCTAAAATTATATGACTCGAAGAAGTTATCATTGTCGATCCAAAAGTTTCATCTTCTAACATTATCATTCAGCTGTTTAGGTTTTAGTGTATTTAGTATGTTCTAAAGATGTTTGAGATGGTCATGTCGAGTGAGATAATACACTAAGATTTCATCCCTAAAGAGCACCACAAATGAACTCGAATACATGATAAATACATGATTCATAAAATTTATAAAAACAGCTGACACATTCATGAGACTGAACAATAAAAACATATAATAATATCACCATACTTACTAAAAATAACTATATGAGGTATGTATAATGTTGTAAATCATACATGAGGAAAAACGTACCTAAGATCAATTTGGGGAAAACACTCTCTCCTTAGAGCTAGTTTAATAGGTCATCGATATGAGGAAATGGATACCTATTCTTAACTACAAGTTGGTTCAACTGATGTTAATCCAAAAAAATCATGAGGCTAAAATCATCCTTATTTTGGAAAAGGACATGTGAACCCAAGGTGAAGTACTGGCCTATATAAAACACATATTTTACATGTCCTGTAGATTGGTATTGAACTATTATAACTCAGTAGTAGCCATCATATAAACATAAATGGATACCAATACTACTTCTGATACTAGAACAATAGATAAAATACATCTCTCTCATGAGGTGAAGTAGAAAATACATCCCAGAAAACATACATCAAATCATATATGATTGGAGGAAAATAAGTTTGATGAATTCACTAATCCTCCACAGAAATGTGAGAAATTTGGGATATCATTCCAACCATCCCATAATGATATGGTCTAACTCTACTTTACTAGACAAACCATTCACCATTATGAAGATGACTATCTCCCTCTGGTGATGTAAATGGTACGATGTAGTGATAACAATTCACATAATCATGGTAGGGGGGCAAACTGTATATCCTAAGAATGACATTGAATCCCATCATCACAAAGATGAAGAGGTTCCGTATGAAACCTTAACTGAATACCTAATGGGGGAATCCATTACAGTGGCACACATACTCTGATTTAAATCCCATCAGTCTATCAATTGTCATCACACAAAAAAAATACTAAATATGAATTCCAAAGTATTCCACAAGAGTTAGTGAGATAAAATAATGTAAAAAAACTTTGTGAAAATGAGTAGATAATAATATAGATTCTACCAGAATATTACGTCCTATAGTTGATGATCTGAGACCCTACTCTTTAGTTATAAATTATACTTATTATATTTTGATATTATACATGGACCATAATGACAAACTTAATACCCAAAGAGGGCCCAATGGACTTGCAATTCTTATCCTATGTTTGGGCTCTACTACCACAACCACCTTCTCATATTTTATGGCTATTTGTAGTTCATATTCTGACGTGGCGTAGGGATATTGATCCTAATATAGAAGGAAAAGATAGTGAGGATCCTCTTCCACAAGAAACATATGGAAAATTACAACCAAGACTCTAAAGATCCCCTATTATAAAGAAAAAATGACACTCAACTGGGTCACAGTCACAGTGAGGATTTCTGTGAACATCTCTCCCACACTTGGGGTGGAATATATCTTAATTACCCATTTTATACTTTGGATACTAGTACTCAATTGAGAACCTTCTCTATGATGCTTCCTTACACTGGATGAACTACATCCATGTATCAGCACTGAACTATTATGACCCATAAAATCTAATTCCCTCAAATAAAGAATAGTAATAATGTCTTGATTCACAATTCTCAAGAATGTAGTCAAGAAGAAAAAATTTACCTAAGACCGAATGGCATACATGAGACCATCCTCAAAACTTGTCACTCTATAAAATACATCATCATTGAAGGATGATGAAAAATGATAAATCTCTATAAAGAGAGTTGAATTATCCATAAGGGAAATGGATATTTTTATTGATGTAAGAACTAATTAGATTTGTCATCTCTAAACATCTCTAGAAAGAGAATGTTATAGAATGTATCTTGAAAAACCCTCCATAAAATATCCCACTACTGGCCTGTCTATGAAAAAATATCCCAAAAACTCATGGGGGAACCATGAATCAAATAACTAGTGAGATTGAAACTCTTTAATGGAGGCATCTCCAGGTTCTCAATTATTTTAAAAATGGACTCCAACCATTTCTTAGAGGACTTTGGACCGCCATCCACTGAAAATATGGGTCGTTGGAACTACAAAAACACTCATGTATAGTCTTACTAAAGAGGGTAGGATTGGGATATTACTAAAGGGTAAAAAAAATGTTGATAATATTATCAAATCTGGGTTTCATCGCTGATGAAAAATACAACTGGAGGTTCCATAGGTGGCACTACTGGAAGGTTAGGTCCCACCACCTCAAAAACATGGTCATCTCTAGCTTCCTAGTGCCTGAAATTAAAATGTCATGGTGAAATATATCTACATATTCCTAACACATGAATGAGGTAATATTTTTCTTCATAAAGTCTGTAATACACAAATAAAATAGGTATAAGCCATCATATATGAAGAACACACCCCCCATGACTACTTATAAGGATAGTTTTAGGCATCATATAAGACCATGATGAAATGATAAAGATACTATCTACTTCCCACTACTATGGTTGGGTATGGGTATAATTATCTATTTTATATCAGGGTTCTAGTATACAATGTTCCAATTATAAATTATAAAAGATTACCTTTTTGTTGAAATTGAAATCCCTATTTAACAGAAACCATTTCCATTTATGATTATAACTCAATAGTTCTAAATTATGTCATTATAAATATCCATACAAATATATGTCTATATATTTATATCATGGTCTAGTTATATGCATATATCATTCTCATGTTATGATTCAATATTACTTATATATTTCAAATGTTACTAAATTCAAAAGAAACCAGGATTTAAAGATGTTACAATTAGATGGATCTCTATTCCCAATATATTGAGGAAGACACACTTTTTATATTATTAATGGAATACATATGATTTCAACCAACTAATGTTTAAGATCAAGTAACTAGTGGTTCATGGCTAAAACACAATATAAGTGGCTAATTAATACTTTATTCTCACACTATATGGAAAAATATCATTTAGGATGATACAAGCACTTTAACTATCCCAATTATTTATCCCAAAAATAAATGTTAACAGAATATAATTTTATTAATATTATGATTTGAGGTATACACAACAATGATGAAAATAGTAAGTAAATATGGAATGTGATTATGCATCACATATAAATCCTCACTTTCCTATAATGATGTATGAAAAACTACATTGTTATCATACTGGACTAATGCTAAAACTAAATTCCATAATAAAAAAGGACATATTCCATGTTTTTTACCCATGGGTGAAATAAAATAAATAATAATAAGCATAATAAAAAACAGAAAATCCCATCCCTTGTACTCTGGATTTTCCTCATACATGGGATAAATACTCCATGGAATATGTCCATTAACAAATTACACCACATTATAGTCTCTTATCTAATAACCCAAATAGTAACACCAAAGTAGTAATATCCTATAATGATAATTCTGTAACATCCTAAACCCGATTCACTTATATGTAACCAAACCTAGTAGGTCACATGGTCTCAAACATGCCTTCATGTTCACCATATGATGCCAGCTAACAGTGAGGGTACATATTGGTATAGTTGGGAGACTATAACCTCATAATCATAGTGGAATTACTCTGAGGTAAAAAATAAATAAAGGAATCATAATAATAAAAATTGGAGAAATAGAAGTATATCATCCAGATAGTATTAATACATCTATCCAAAAGTGGTACCATATACAAAATAATGAACATGTCATGGATCTATACAAAATAAAGGTATATATACAAACATGTATATCAAGTGAATAAAATAGAAAAATAGAAATCGTAATCATCATGATTGAAGGTCTGGTCCTAAAATCCCTTGATATGTTGCTATAATCAATGAAGCATTCGAGTTCAGATGATTTCCCCTGTCACTACCTGCATCCAAGAAGTCTTTTTAAGAACTACACGACATCCTAAATTGGGTGTTAAATCAAATCAATAGGCCACCACCAAAAGTATCTATTCTAGTATATTCCATGACTAAATAAGTAGTAGTGAGAATATATAAGACTAGTCAATTTAATGACCTTCTTGAAATAAAAATAATTCAGGGCTCAAACTCTTAATGGGATGATGGCTGGCCATATATTCTTTATCTTATGCCCATAATTTCTTTACAAGGGAAAAATAAGCGGTTAATATTTATCATATATAAGAATAATGTACCTGTCCAAGTACTTATAAATATTAACCAATGTAAAACAAGGGTATCCAAGAACTAAGGATAGTAATATGGGATGCAAGAGGAATCAAGGGATCCTTGACCATAGATGGTCAGAATATATCAGAATTTATAAACCATAAAACCTTGCTATAGTGGACTATGTGTAATATAAGGGTAACAACCATGTAATTCCATTGAAAAGATTCTATTTGTGTCCATGGAACATTTCCACATTAAATATTTCGATAAGCATGATTGAGGACCAAGGGAAGAATACAAGGAACCTCCTATCATAATACATCATCTAAATCCAAGGAGGGTATATGAGGAATCAAATATATGGAAATGAGTCAAGAGTATCATTGTACTATGATGAGGAATTAACATATAAGAATACATTTGAAATATTCTAAGGTGGGTATCATCATCATAAAACAACCCAATAAGGTGTAGTGGTGTCCTCTAAGTTCTCAAGGTATTTCTATGGGAATCCAATGTTTGATCAAGTACGACCAATCCTATAACAATAAAATGGTCAATAGAAACCATATTCACCTTAAATTAAATGAAATAAAAAAGTGCACGTACTAATCATGAAAATTAATTCATATTATAAATTATTCAACTCCTTCAATTTTCATTGAACAGTGAAAGTAGATATATATGGTGTCATACTATCATTCATTTTATCCTAGTTTATTATGATCCAAGATAGACAAACTTTCCCAATTATAAAGTGTTTTTTATTCACCTAAATTAAAAAAATCACTTTGGAGAGTAAAACAAAAAAAATGAGTGTTATGGTTATTAAAAGAAACATGGTACTTCAATATATGTATGACACACACAAATGGATGGTTTGGTGTAACACCCTATGATTTTATTGTATGTATCTTCTTAAATAAATTAAATTTATTTGAGAGATTATGGTACACAGAACACCAAGCATAAAAAATGATTAAATATTATTATTAAAATTTTATAGTTATAGCTAAGTATTTGGAATGGAGGGAATGAATGAGATTAAATAAATTATAAAAATATATTTTACACATGTTTATAAAATTAATTCATTGGTTACTAATTAATTATAAATAATAACTACTACAAATTGAACATAAAGGATATGTTTTATATAAAAAACTCCTTTTATAATCATAATGGAATATTATAATCATAAATTTCATTAATTAATATTATATAAAGCTCTTAATTTTTCCAATTTTTTTAAAAAAATTCATTAAATATGTTTTATTTTCTTAATATTATAATAAATCAAATTTTAAGAATAAAAAGTTTTATATTTTCATAACCAGCTTTGCCGCATTTTGATAGAGATCTTATTTTAAATTTTAATTTTGAAAATTGTAAAAGTTTTATCTAATGAAATAATTTTAATTTTTTAAATTAGAATATAATAATTATCTTTGGCTAAAATTTTCTCACTTTTCAAAGAAGTTTCAATTTTTGATGAATAGTGAAAAATATTGCATTTTAATTGAAAATTGTTTTTTATTATAATTTATTTATATAGTGAGATTATATTTATAATGGGTTTTAAATTATAATTAGTTCAATTATACATAAATAAAACTAGTTTAAGTCATTTCAATCAATTTCCCCTTAAAATTGTATATAAAAAAACAAACTTTTAGAACTTTTCACTTTAAAAATCCGCTTTTTTATTGTGTATGCAGGATTAATTTCAAATATAATTTTTTAAATAAGGTGAATTGTATTTTTTAAAATGGATTAAATATTTGGAATTAAAGTATACAAATTATTTTGTATGTACAATTTTATTTTATCCATAAAAAATTACCATGGTAAAAAAATTACGTATTGTGGTATAAGAAAAAAATGTAACCTGTTAAAGTTAAAAGGGAAAAGGATGAAAATATCTAAAACATAACAAATTTGATGGATTCTTGAGGTATTAATGTAACCTTACCAGGATATAATATATTATTTTACTTCAAAATTTGTGTAAACTAATATCACCTCAATGTGGTTGGCTTTGAATACAAAATAATCTTTATTTTTATCACATAAACCCACATCTCCTCATATATAAATATAACCCCTGACAAAAACATTTCGACCCATAAGCCTTGAATAAAAAAATATATATCCAAAAACCTCTCCTATTAACTCTCACAACATACATGTTCTTATTTTCTAAACAAAAGATAATATCACAGGTCCTCAGGCAGTCCTCCTAGGAGCTGATATTCAAGAGGTAATTTTCTAAGAACACCTCTCTTATTTTATTTTCGTTTTCTACATTATCCTTATATATTTCACAAATCAAGGCATAAAAATTATGGAATCATTTAAATACTATGATTTTATTTTTATAATGAAATATTTTTTATCCACCCCATTTATTTCCTCCACTTATTCAATGAAACAAAACTATTGTCCAAATTATTCTGGTTAATCGTCTCCATGAATAATGATTTTTTTCATTTTCCATCACCCCCTTCATGGATGGTAATAAATATTTTTTTATGGTTAAATAAAATTCTAATAGGTACATTATAACATATTTAATTTTCTTTAACTAATATATTTTCTTAATAGTAAATAAAACAATACTAGTTCGTGGTGTTTGCAAAAACTGCAAAAATAAACTAATCATTTATGAGTAATGTTTTATCTAATGAGTCTTATTCAAGTAAGAAATAAAAATAATTTATGTTAAAATTAACAATAATAGGATTTGATTAATTATATTTCATTCCACTTCATGATTTTTATACCCATTTTTAAAATAATCCATAATTATACAGAAATGAACTGATCATGAAACCATCAAACGAATGCACTCAAAACCAAGAAAATAATGAAATATTATTAATTTATGGGTCATAATATGTTATAAAATCATCCCATGAGTTATTAAAAATATTAATAAAGATATATAAGGATTTAATAACATTATTTTAACTATTATACATGAGGTTAAATTATGCACCACAAAAGGGAAGTATCATATAAGGGTTTTCTAATCTCACTTTTACTTTTATGAGATATATGACTCAGTCACAACTTATTTATTGTATGTAGTGTATATATACCAACATTTGATATAAAATACCTTTAATATCATTATATTTATGGTATTTAATTTTTAATTTGAAAACTATTACTTTTATGAGGCATATGATTCGACCAATTTCAAATTTGTAAGGGAATTTTTATCTTAATTTCAAATCCTTGGTTTAAAATCCTACTTCATTTTTGTGTCGTAAAAATTTTGTGAGTGAAATGAATTTTTATTAAAATATGTTGTAATTAAACTTATTTTATGTGGATTTATAGGAGATACCAATATTTTATTCATTTTATTAATTCTCAACTCAATGATATGTAATTTCTAAAAGGTTTTTTTTAATTTTTTAATTTTTTTCTTAAAACTATCATTCTCTTCCATAACCATGTTTTCTAAAATTATTTCCAATTTTTTTAATATTCTTACATGACCATATAAATTCATTTTTAATCATATATTTATTTTAAAAAATTGTTTGAAAGGTATATTTTGTCATTCTCTAAACCAGGTTCTTTGAGGGTTTTCCAAGAAAAGAATGAAATGATTGTTTTTTTACTTATCTAGCATGAGTATATTTTACTAATTTAATGTCACCTAAAAAAATGTATCATTCTTTACATGTTTATTTTGATATTTTCAAATAATCTTTATTCTTTATGACATGATCTTTTTTTTAGATGTTACTATTAATTTTTAGAGTAAAAAATTTATTTTCCTCAAGAAATATTCTAGTTATCTATTTAGAGTAGTTTCATCTATGTCAACATCCTTTATTGTATATTTTATTGATGATGTAATCTATTTATACTATTAATCAAATAATTTTGTTTTTGGTTTATGATAATTTTTACTGGAGAAGTATTGATATTTCATATGACTAGGTCATACAATATGGATAATTAATGATTCTCTTAAGGCATATCGATTGAGTTGCGTTATTTATTCATGTGGGGAATTAATTGGACTTAGTAAGTTACTGATGGGACTCACTATATCCTATTGATGCATAGATAGGTCTAATGAGACAAACCAGATTGGGTTCTGGCTGAGACTTTACCCATTTATTTTCAAATGACTTGGTGAAAGCCCTGATGATATGTTTTTGATGTGAGACATTATGCAATCCATCATTATGAAACTAGTTATCAATTTTTATGTAATTATTTGACTTGTAGAATATAAATTGTTAAGTATTATACATCACTTTAATTATTTATATGTTGTTATTTGATAAACATTTATTTTGAAAACATATTATCCAGTTATTGATTAAATGGATTGTGTTTCAATTATTAATATTTCCATAATCATTTATTCTTTATTATTATAGGTTTTGTTGTATGTATACCCTTACCGACCAATTTAGATCATCCCTTTATTATGTTTTATTTTCCCCCATGATGTTAAGAATTTTATTATGATTGATATACAGGGTTAAGATAATGGAATAATAGTGTTCTGAAAGGATTCACTTTGTTATTTTATATATATTAAATTGTACTTTATGATTTATGTATGTATCTATTTTACCAAGACTACCAATCCATTCAGTCCTTTAGGATACAATTCTTTGTATCTTATTCTAGTGCAATAAATTATGGAATAGGATCTAGGCTAATGGAGTCCTGGTCTTTACATTTGTTATTAGAGGAAGCTCAGTAGAAACCTTGGGAATTAGATTTAGGAAAACCATGATTAGGGAATATAAAATTATGATAGACTTTGAGGGTAAGTGTAAGTATAGATAATATACTACAGATTTGGTAAAGACTATGGATAACCAAGGTTAAACCCAATGACCCATTTATTTAGAAGAATGTGTAATTATTTAGAAAAATAATTATAATATTAGATCACTATGATTAGTGTAATTTTATGCTTACACTTTACATTTTGATTTTAGTGAGTGGTGTGAAAAAAATGAACTAGGCCAAAATTTTATTTTATAGAAATGGTCTGGTTTAGAAAATAAATGTGATGATTACTAGAGTAAAGGATATCTTGTTTATTCATAATAAATTATCATGATATATGATTAAAAGAATTAACCATCACAAACTATTGGACTCCCTAAATAAGAGAAGGATAAAAGATTTTTGAATTATAGAGTGGTTTAGATCATGGAGAAAAGAGGAATCTGTTCCTATATGTTGGTAATGTGAACATAAATATATTTTGGGAGTGGGGATAAGGATAATAAGTATAAAAACCTAGGATCAACATACATGTATATTACACATTTTTAGATGAATATTCATTATTGTACACAAATACATGCCAGAGGACTATAACTTTTTAGTTCTTTAGGAAACTTGTAACACATTCTTCTAAATTTTTGAATGATTTTCAAAATCTCCCAAGAAGATGTTTCCCTTTATTTATCCTACGGAAAACCATTCTCTATAGTGTAGGAAAATGAAACATAATAAAATGGTGCTCTTAAATGCCTTGTAAGGGTAAATAACGGGAGATAACATGTGAATAAGGAAATAAGAACCAGAAAATTACTTTTAAAAATTAAGTCATTTATATCAATAATCATAATATCATTTCATGGAATAAATCATATAAATTTATATAAATCCAATAATATATTATTTGAGAGAATAAAATAATATATGAAATTCCAACATAGACATAAGCATATTTTATCATTTACATATTAGCCAGGGATCGTTTTCAAGAACATCATAATGGAAAATTTGTTATTGAACTGAGTTTACTCACGATTTTAGCCATGAATTACTGAATCATGTTTACTCTCATTCCAATCCAATATTATTCAGCCTATTTCACTTCGAGTTCAGTGATGTCATTCTCATTATATATAAATCCTTACTCAATGCATTGAAGAGAGATATAGTTCTCACCCATCACATAGAAAAACCTATAAAAATGTATGGAATAAGAAAATAAATCATTCGTCTTATCAGAAACTATAAAAAATCGGTTTTCATAATAATTTCAATATAACAAACCTCATCTAAAAGAATCAGAATTCACAATCATCAATCCAACATATACATAAAACATTCAAATAAAGAATAATAATTAGATAATTGGATCATATCCCTTTTAAAAAATAATTAAAATCATATAGAACAATCATAGAAGGAAAATTATTTGGACAAATCAGTTGAAATGATTTCTAAATAAAATATCCTTTCTCTTTAGTAAACTTTACCTTTTGTTAGAATTATTTAGAATTTTAAAATAAAAAAATTTATCTTTGAAAATAAACCTGGAATATTGTAATTAAAACTTCAATGTATTAAGGTGTCCTGATGATGGAATATTATATTCATGCCACATAAGTTAAAAATCATTCCTTTTATAATTTTTCCAAAAAAGTCACAATGTACCTCATTTAGAAAATGAGAAAAAGATTCCTTTCAAACCATGTTGTAAAAAGTCAAAATTTGGTAAAAATGACTTCAAAAATCCATTGGATAATAGAAAAAAAAACTGAAAACAATTTAAAACACAAGGATTTATATGATAAATATTCCACAATGGATACCTAAAACAAAACAATCCCATATATTGATGAGATTATAAAATAAATACTCATAACATTATAATAAGTAAAATAATTTTACCCATGAAATAAATAAAATTATATAGATGTGAAAATAACAAAATATTCTACATATGAATCATAAAATACATTCATCTGAATTATACACACCACTTCGAGAAAAGAAGTAGTGTATAAGGCATGGGTCCTATAGAAATAGATGCGAGACATAAATCCATTATCTTATGTCATGACTTCATTTGTATATGTTAAAAAATACAGTATAATAAATGTATTTTTATTATAAAAATACCAAAAAAACCATATTAATGTATATAATACAACATATTATTTACATATAACTTTATATTACTCACTTATAAACAATTCCATGTTAATATTATGTTTTGGGCAATAACCGCTATGTTTTTCTTTCATGTTTTTACTTATCATCTTTTATAATCCAATATAGATCATGATTTAATCATCTCAAGAATGAAAAACAAAATTAAAATATCATATATACATATATATATTCATTATATATGTATTCATGGTGTTTCATAAAAGATAAATATAAAAAATAGAATACAACATTCATAGAGATGGTAGGTCGTACGTATGCATGAAAAATGTTTTCAGTTTTTTGTCATATAAAAAGAAAGGAAAAATATATGATATATTACAATTAAATAAAAATTTTATGTTATATATATAATATATATTCATGAAATTCATCCTTATTACCACTTATGTGAAATATATATGAAAAAAAATCACATTGTATCATGGAGATGGTAATCCATACATATACACGAGCAACACTATTATTTCCCAAATGAATATGTGGTAAAAATTAGATATGAAGTTATCAATTTAGAAGTATAATAATTTCATAAATATCATTTATAAACATTAAACTCATAATAATTCTGACTCATGAAATATGGTGATGGAAAATGAATTGTATTGCTACATGGAGATGATAAGTTGTACAAATACATGAATGATAACTTCACGTCTTGTTTGATGGGAAAGGGGATGTATAATGGTTTGATAATAATAAAAATAAAATATCACAATATTGAGGATTATTTATTGTTTATTTTATGATATATATCATATATTTATAACATGTGTGGAAGTGTAGAAAAATTAGTGATCTATTTGAGCCATTGCATCTTCTCCAAAATGGATCCTTTAGATCTTCTTTAAAAGAAACTAGACTTGGTATTTTAGTAAGAAAAGAAGTTATATAATGTGTCTAGGGATTTATTAGTGATAATTTTATATAATTTGGTCAATATTTAAGGCTCAATGTTGTGAAATTTTTTGATGGATAAAGTGTACTTTTATAATGAAGGTGAGGGGTAGTTTATGAATTTTTCAGAAGATTAAATTTTAATAAATTAAAAACCAATACAAATACATACAAATAGAAATTAATTAGAATAAAATTTGGGAGAGGGTGTAATAGCATCATCCAATAAATTTAGGATAAGTGTTTTGGTAAATTTAAAACCTTTACTTTTTTATTAACCCTTTGTTAACCTATTTTAATTCAAACTACAATAAAAAAAATTTCCATATTAAAAGGTAGAGGTTTTTACTTATAATTCTTAAATTAAACCATAGATGATATATTTAAGAAATTTCAGACCATAATTTATCCAATTTTTATTTGTTTATGATTTTAATTGTTTTTAACTAATTTAGTAAAATATTGTTTTCATAAAATATCATTAGTGACAATTTTTTCACAATTCATTACATTAAATTAATTAAAATAATTCTAGAAACATAAATCATAAATAATCCACTTAATTCACTCATTATATTTCATATTCACCTAAAAAAATTCTTTTATAACCTTAAGTAATTAAAATTTTATTTATTTTATTTTTTTAATACCACTTAATTGGGGATTTCCAATAATTGAATAATCACTTCATCATCATTGTGTAATTATTTATTAAAATTACTTATTTAATAAAAATTTAAAACCACAATCCATGATTTATATAAATATTTTTTATTTAATGATATATATATATTCTATAATATCATTAATTTAATCTCATATTAAAAATATTTTTTTATTAAAAGTAAGAGTGTGAAATTTTTTTACTCTCAATTATTTTAATAATGTCCAAGTATTTTTCATTGACAAGTGTCCAATAATTTATTCAATTCCTATACCTATGTGTTATGAGTAGAATTATATATATCTAATAAGTCTTTTATAAGTGTTAGGGTAGTTTTCCAATATTTATCATAATATTATTATACACAATTACCTGATTTACCCTTAAATATTGTAATAATAATTACTAAAGTTACTATTAAAATTTTCCAAAAATAAAAAGGGATTAATTAATAAATTTTTACCCAATGATTAAAAATATTGAATCCATTTTATAAAATTCAATTCACATAATTTTCAGATATTAGTAAAAAATTAATCCCTCGGACGGGATGAAACAACGAGTTTTTAAAGTGAAAACATTCAAAAGATTGAAATGTTTTTATTTCCAAATTCAATTTTAAATTTCTTCTAATTACCAAAAATGGGATTAATACATTAAAACCAATTAAAAATATAAGTTTACGCAATCAATTTTTAGATGAAAATCCTATTTAAATATAAATGTAGTAATTTACATTATTCATAAAAACATTTAACTTAACAATAAAATACCAAAAATTAGACCAAAGTAAATTTTGATATCCCATTTTCAAAGAATAAGTTTATTTTTTAAAATAAAATTTATGAAATTGTTTAAAACAATATTTTTGACAAAGTTAATAATCAAAATATGGAAAAAATTCTTTTTCAGAAAAATACTTCTTTTATGCGTAAAATATGATTTGTTCTAATATCATGTCTAGAAAAAATATAATATTTATGTAAAAAAATAGACTAAATATTATATATATATATATTTTAATATAATATAATAATAGTTATTATTTTGTTTATTGTTATAAAACACACTTGTGCATATGAAAATAATTTCTCATAAATACATTTCCTTTTTTTGAAGATGTTTTAGAGTCATTTATAATTAATTAGTCAAATAATACTTGTGTAAACTATATTTTCATAATTCAGTAAATCATGTTCATACCTTCCATTTGAATGGATAGGTTATAATTTTCTTTTTTGAGTAATTACCATAATAAAATGATGTTTCATAGAAAATCAGTGATGTGTATAATACGTGATAAACCAATGTTGCACGTAGCGCCAACATAACATGGTTCTGCATTCTATGAAAGGTATTAATGAAATAAAATTATTAAAAAATATAATTCATCAAAAAATCTTGGGGTGTTACATTCTACCCCCTTTAAAATGAATTTTACCATCGAAATTCATCTGGTTTATCAATGGTTTAAAACATGAAAATTTATTTTAGAGAACCCCACATATTAAAAATGAATAATAATACTTCCCTTTAAAAGGGAAAAGTTGGAAACATTAAATGTTCCCAATGTAACTCATAATTGGGCTATAACATACAAAATCATAGGTGTAATGTAAAAACATGGAAAAGGTAGATAAATCTATCTATCAATTTCAGATGGAGAGTGATTGAGAACATAGGCAAGATAAAGATAACAATCACAAAGACATAACATTAGGAATATTTAAAGGAACATTTGACTCATAGAAAAAGAAGGTACCATGATATCATTTTTGGTTTCATAATCCTTTCCATAGAGTTGAATACTTTTCATGAAAAGAAATACTTACTTGATTTCATTACATTTCATATGCACGATATTACCATTTCATTGGGACTTGATAAAATTTCATTGCATCTATTATTCCATGAAATAAAGGTGGATTTTCATTCATGAATCATTAGTAGACCAAGAGATCCATAAATATATTGATAGGTCATTCCACCCATATTTAATTAATATCACAATAAATAGGTTAATACAAGTCATCAAGTATGCATAAATCTTCATATGGATATATAATATATTAATATCTAAAACCTCAAATTTCAATGTAATAAACCTCATAAATTGCTACATTTATGATCCTACCAAAATATTAAAATAAAAATATTTCAAAATAAGGTAACTAAATTTCTTATCATTAATCCATAAATATTATGATGTATCTCTTAATTTTCATACATCAATCATGTGAAGACTATTATCATATATTCTCTTGAAATACAGTAATAACCTAAATTACCATAAAACCATATAAAAAACATGCATGATTTCAAACATTAACTTCTCCTCATACCATAAATCCAAAAATTCTATAAACTCAATCCATGATATTATAAACCAATTTTTTATCATATTATTTCCATGGTTGTTAATTCTATCCCATTTATTTTATAAAAATAAAATATCTATTTATTTCATTATCCCAACAACATGAACATACTAAGGGTTATCCTTCCTTTAATTTTGTGTTCCCCAAAAAATATCACCATGCCCCCTCAATAACTTTTCATGGTTACTAGTAAAATTTAACATATAATTTCAAATCCTGATGAAAAAACTACACTGGACCAATAATTAGATATTTCCTTATTACATAACTCAGTAAAATTCTTCTACAATGTTATTCTTGAATTCCAATACATAAAAACTCAATCATTCCACTTTATTCTTAAACCATTATCATAGATTCACCATTTCATTCCTTAATACTTCATCCATCTCATATTTCATTCTTAGTATATTGATAATCATCAATATAACCACAACTCATTCAACCTTGATGGTCTTTTCCACTAGGGAACTCATTTCCATAATGCCCATGCATTACACATTTTAAAAAATTAATTGTCATTGATTCCTTAAGAATAATATTATTCTTTTAAATTTTTTTAACTAAACCTTTTCCTTTTCAATCACTTTATTTGTGTCCATTACACACCCAAATAATATTCCAGTTCCTTTGAATCATTCTCCTTGATTCTTAATCCCAAATTATTTACTAGTGGAAAATAGATCTTTCTTTCCTCTATAGTTACCATGAAACACAATATTTTCTTTATTACATGGGTTATGAAACTCAACAATGTTGAGATTATTAATCATATTATGATATATCTAATTAGGCATAATCACAATGACCTTTACTCAAATCATGATTCTATTTGACTTAAAATTAGAATGTTTTCAATGATATTAAATGCTAATCCACTTTCTTATAGTTCCCTCCTTTGACTAAAACCAAAAGAATTGTTTGAAAAATATTAACCATACTATGAAGTGCACATAATTAAGGTAAATTTCATTCAATATATAACATCATAGGTTTAGTAAAACATTATTCATGATTATTATAAAATAGTAGGATTTTAATCTATACATAGAGTTATCCTTAGATACATCCATATAAATATCCTTAAAAATTTCTGTAGGAATATCACTAATATTTTCTCATCCTAGTTTCCAAGGGTTCACTAAACATTTTACCAGATACCAAATATAAGGATCTAGGCTAAAAATACTTAGATATTTCATATTTTTATATTAATATTTACTACATCATAGAAATTCATGCCTAAGGATAATATTAGTTTAGTTATTTTTGAAACATGGAACACATTATTTGAATTTGGTGAAATATCTTCAACATCTCAAAAAAAGATCTTCCCCTTTAGTACTCCTTCTTAAACACATTCTTTATAACTTGGGGAAAGGAAACATAATAATAGAGTGATCTAATATTTATAATAAGGGTAAATAAATGGATATAACATAAGAATAAGAGGATAAGAACATGAAAAATAATTCTGAAAATTAAATCTTTCATATAAAAGATCATGATATTTCTTCATGGAATAAGTCATAGATTTCTTTAAAAATCCAAGAATGTATTCCATTAGAGTATAACATGAAAATGGAAATTTTTCATTAATATAATCATATGAAATCATTTACATATTATTCAAGGCTCATTTCCAAGACCATCATAGTGGAATAATTCCCTTACATAACAGGTTTTAGTCCATATTCCATTCATGCAGTAAAGAACAGAGTTTACTCCCAATTATTCTTATTTTATTAAAATGAGTTCACTTCCCATTCTATTCATGTAAATATTATGATATATAAATTTTTAGCCAATGAATTGGAGGGAGATATAGGTTACAACCATCACATATTTAAAACCCTACAAATGTGTTCCACAAGAACAAAATTCATTCATCATATCAGAATCCTTAAAAAATTGGGATAGTAATTATTTCATCAAAACATAACACACATAAAGGAAATAGAATTCATAAACATCAATCCATTATAAAAATAAATTTTTTTTAGAAAGAGTGATAATCTTATCATTGGATAAAATCTCTAGAAACAATTTACATTAAATAATGTCTTCTTGGATGGAAAATTATTTTGAAACATCCCATGAAATATTTATTGTGGAAAATATCCTTTCTTCTAAGAAATTTTTTTCTTTTCTTAAAATGACAAACTAATTTAAAATTAAGAATTTTCATTGAAAATTAATCTATAATATTGTAAAATAAATTTAAAATAATTATAGATTCATGATGGTTGAAATTTTTATTCATTCCATATAAGTTAAAAGGCATTCATTTCGCACTTTTTCCGGAAAAGTCACAAAGTACCTCCTTTGGAAAGATAAAAAGATCATTTCAAACTGTGTAGTTTACTGCCAAAAATGGATAAAAATGAATCTAAAAATGCAATGGATAATTTTAAAAACATTATTTAAATTATTTTTAGAAAACATGGATGTGGAAGATAAATATTCCCTAATAGATGCATAAAACGATACAATTCCAAATATTGATGTGATTGTGAAATAAATACTCATCACATTATAAAAAGCAAAATTATACTCCCCAGGAATGAAATTAAAATATATGGATATTAAAATACAATAATATTATGTATAATACTCATAAAATACATTGATGGATAGTATATACACAATTTAGAAGAAAGAAGTATTGTATGAGGCATGTGTCTCACAGAAATAAAAGTGAGACTTAAATCCCTTACATTATGTCTAGAATTCCATTATATACATTCAAACCACAATTATAATAAATATTCCCAAAAAGTATTAATATATATATATATTTTACCATATATTATTTACATATAACATTATATTACTTTCTTATTAACAATTCCATATCAATGTAATGTTTTGGGTAATAACCACTTTGTTTTTCGTTATTGTTTTGACTTGTAATATTTGGTCATCTTACATATACCATGATTGAATCATATAAAGAATTATGACCTTTATATAAATATCATATATATATTCAGAATATATTTATTCATCTTTAATTTTAAAATTTAGGGATAAAATTAAAATACACCCTTCATGGAGACGGTAGTCCTTACACACTCATCCACTTTGTTTTAATTTTATTGTCATATTAAAAGGAAGGAAAGTATATGATATATTATAATTATAAAAGACAATTTATGTTATATATATCATATATATTCATTAAATTAATTATTATTACCACCCATAAGAAATATACATTAAAAAGGAAGCACATCACATCATGGGGTTGGTAATCCAAACACACACACAAGCAACATTATCATTTCCCAAAATAATAGGTCGTAAATATTTAATGTGATATTATCAGTAAATAATTATATTAATTTTATAAATATCATATATAAACATTAAATCCATAAAAAATACCACTCATATAAGATGGATATGGAAATTAAACATATCGCATCATGGAGATAGTAAGTTGTACGTACGTGCAAGCGATACATTCAATTCTTGGTTGATGAGAATGGGGTTATATAATGGTGTGATAATAATAATGATGATATTTAAGTATATTTATGATGATAAATTTTTTCTTTTAAGATATATATCATAGATTTATATGAGGTATATAATAGTAGAAAATATAGAGTGATCAGTTAGAGAGATTACCTCTTCTTTGAAACGAATCCTTTTTATATTCTCTAAAGGACATTAGATTTGGTATTATAGGAATAAAAGCAAATATAAATCTATATATGGAAGTGGAGAGGATATTTTTTAAAAAACTGGTCCAGTTAGAAGGCTCAATTTGGTAAAATGGGATGAGGGATAAGGTGTCCTTTTATAATGAAGGTGTGGGGAACTTTGAGAATTTCAAAAAAGATTAATTTATAACAAATTAAATATTAACCCAAATACCTATAAATGGAAATTAATTAAAAGATTATATGGGATAGGGTGTAATACCATTATAAAATATATTTTGGACCTGATTTTTTGTAATTTTAAACCATATCTATTTTATAAACCCATTATTAAGCTATTTTAATTTTAACTACAGTAACTACATTTTCAATATTAAAAGGTGTATATTTTTACTTATAGGGTGTAAAGTATAATTTTAATTGTAAATTTATTATATTTCAAAACACAAATTGTAAAAAATTTCTTTATTGAATATTTTTATGATTTTATTCTAATTTAATTAAATATTATTTCATAAAATGCCATTTGTGTCAATTTTGACACTATTCATTACATTGACTAAAAAAATGAATCTAGAAAGATAAATTAGAAAAAATTCATTTCATACAATAATAATACATCATAGTCTCCTAGTAATTTTTTATATCTCCTTAATTAATTTAAATTATATTTATTTTAATATTTAGTAATATTTAATTAACTATTTCATTAATTGAATAAGTATTTCGTCATCATTGTGTAATTATTTAAGATAATTATTTATTCAAAAAAAATTTAAAATAAATTTTTTATTAGGTGTATAAACCATTTATATTTTATAAAAATATATATCCATTATTATATTCAATCTAACCCCATATTAAAAATATTATACTTATTAAAAGTAAGAGTGTGAAATTTTGTCACTCTCTTTGATTTTAATAATGTTTTAGTATTTTTAATGGAAAAGTGAGCATTAAATTATTAAATTTATAATAATATGTGTTTATGGTAAAATTTAATTCATCCAATAACATTTTTACAAGTGTCAGAGTAGCATTTTATTATTTATAATAATATTTTTAACCTCTATAACCCGATTTACCCTTAACTGTTGAAATAAAGACGACTAAAGTTACTATTAATATTTCCAAAAATAAAAGGGAAATAATTACAAAATTTGATACTTATGATTAAAATATAGAGTCGATTTTTCCAAATTCAATTCACAGAATTTTCATAAATGGGATAAAAATTAATCCCACATAAGAGATGAAATAACCTGCTTTTAATGTAAAAAAGTTTAACTAATTTAACTATTTTTATATAAAAATTCATTGTGAAATTTATTCCAAGACATAAATCATAATTAATGATATTTTTTTTTTCTAATTTTATATTAAATTTTTTTTAAAAATAATTTCACATGATCAATTATTTGGAAGAAAATGTTATTTTCAATTAAAATGTAATATTTTTTACTATTCATTAAAACATGAAACTTAACAGAAAAACTAAAAAATATTAACGAAAGTAAATTTTGATATCCTTATTTAAAATAAGAATTTTATTTTATCAAATATAATTTATTAAAGTTTCAAAAACAATATTTTTACTAAGTTCATCATTATAAGGTGAAAAAATGCCTTTTTTGGAAAAAATACTTCTTTTATACGTAAAATTGGGTTTGTTCTCATATAATGTCTAAAAAACACATAATATTAATAATAATAAAAATGATTTAATGTATTATATTTATATATAATTACTATAATCAAACAATATTTATTCGTTTACTTATTGGAATGAAAAACACTAGTGGACATTCAATTAGTTTTCATAAAAACATTTCCTTTTATTTTTTTAAAAAAATTTCACATTAATTTGTAATAATGTCGTAAAAAAATACATGTTTAAACCAAAATTTCATTATTCATTTAGTCATATTCATACCTGCAATTATATTTTCTAGATTATTATTATATTTTCTAAATAATTACAAAAATAAAATTATTTTTTGTAGGAACTCAATGTTGTGTTTAACACAAGCTAAGATAGTGTTGTGTGTAACACATGCTTAAAATGGTGTGGTGTTATATGAAATCAATTAATAAAATCAAAATATTTAAAAATATATTTCCTAAAATATCATAGGGTTTTACATAATGAATTATATTTCTAAGGGAGAATGAAATGTTTCGAATAATAGTCTCCTTAAGGTATTATCATCGATTTAATGTTTCAAATGTCATGAACCAACCCTGGTCAACCCTGAACCTGTCACCCAAGACAATCCATAGCAAATCCGAAGAGGTGTTCTCGGTCCTCCCAAGATGGAGACAAGTGCCAGGGCATCAATAGGGAGAGGTTTGGAATTATTTTTCCCAATAAAAATAAGTAAATTAGTAGAAAAAGGTGAAACGACACAATGTAAATAAATAAAATAGAAAGGAAAGAATGACCAACAACATTACACTAACCTGACCATGACCAAAACTCCTCATGACACCGAGGGTCACTCTCCAATCTACAACCAAATCTCACCCACTACAATCCAACCCAAAACTGGAATCTATAGGAGAAAATAAAAACAATAAAACGCTATAGGTGTGAGTATTAAAACCCAGTAGGTAGGCCCAAAAATATATTCCCAAAGCACTACCATTAAATAAGTAATCTACTAATTTAAATTTTTAACTACAATTTCTAAAAGTAGGTTTTTTTAAATATTTTACTTAACTAAATGTATGAACCATTATGATTATTTATTTTCAAAACTAAATTATTTTCATTAGTTCCAACAAAATTTTAGAAAGGAAAGGGGTTTTTTAAATTTTAGTATTTCTACAGAGTGAATAAAACACTTTCACTTGAAAACCATTTTTCAAGAAACTACTTTAAACAAACTCACCACTTTCCCAGATAAACTATACACAAAAATACACAATAGTGAGTACAGAACAAGGGAAATGTAGATAAACGTACTAGCATAATATTCATCATTGCGAGCAACAGAAACCTCAATTGTCATGGGTTGATCCTAGGAGCTCATGAACAATCCTATATGTACTATATGATGGACTAATCTTGAAGGAATTCCCTTCTCAATGAAATCATAATGAATTAATGCTCGATCGTCAACCTACCTAGCCTGATGAAGGGGACCAATAACATCGTAATAATAATAATAGAGTATCCCCTACTATGGGCCATTAGCCAGTGCATAATCTAAACTAGTACAGTAATCATTCATAGAAAATTAACTTACTATGCCAGGTTCTCATGTCAACATGTGTAATAAAAATGGTGAGCCAACCAATTCCAACCGATCATCAAATCACATGTATAAATATAAAAATAATTCAAACAACATTTACCACCCAAGTCAACATATGGAACAACATATTGCCTTTTTTACCATTAAAACAATAGGGAGACACATAGAATAGGACTTCATCCACATTCATTGCAACTTAGGAAAGAGAATTATCCATAAAGAGTTTTCTGCACAATAATTTATTTTTAATGTTCTATACGGGCCTTAAACACCCTTCAAGAAACATCCCATTTTTAAAAGAAACCAACACCTTTTCATCATATGTAAAACCATTTTATAATATCCAAACAACCCCCACATTCAGCAACATACAAATGGGCATTTAATAACTTTTAAAATAAATAATATTTCTCAAGAGAAACCAAAACATTTTCACATGTTTCGGAAGAAAACATTTCACATTAAACCAGAACCACACATTAGAATTCTAGAATTATGTTCAAAGTCTAATCAGACATTTTCACAATTGGAAATAGCCCATTTAAAAAATATTTCCAGTGAAATGAAAATAAATAAACTGTTGTATTTCAAGAAAATCACTATTCTAAAGATAATTATTTAATATTATATCACATTTAACGAAAATCAGTGAAATAAAAATAAATAAATAAAGACTAAATTCATAGGCAAGTGAAGTGGGGAACTTAACTCATCACACATCTTGAACATGATGACGTGACACGCCACGCACGAGCGCACAAGCATGTGCAATCCGATGACCACATTATCGCGGAAATTCCTTGCCAACAGATTGAAACAACAAAAATGACTAAAATCCCAGTAAAGTAGACATAGAATAATTCAAACCAAACCATAGCACATAGCCCGCATCGGCACAGATACATGATCGACATGCGGGGTCACTTGATAGTCAGAAAGGGGTGGCACACACTGGAATAGAGGGTGCACGGCCAGGAAGAGGGCGCATGATGGCCGAAATGCACCTAAAAGAGGGTGTGTAGCTATTTGGAGGGCGTGAAACGTCCATAGTGTATCGAAAGGGAGGTGCGTGGTGGATGGAGTCGTGTCGGCTAGTTAGAGCACGTCGGCAGGGGGATCGTAGTCAGCCGGAGGATTCATGATAGCCGGAAAGGAGATCTAGTAGGTGGGGGTGGATGAATGGTGTGGGGCAACATGAGGGAGCCAGTAGGAGGTCAAGGCAGTGGTCAGACAATGGGAAGGGGGCCGCTAGTTAGGTGAGGTCGGTCGATCAAGAAGGGTGGTGGGCTTAGAGGCCAGTAGGAGGTACGAGTGGTTGGATGATGTGCAGACAGTGGGAAGAAGGTCGGGTGCACACTGCTTGGCCTTTGACGAGGGAGAGGCATGGGTCATTACTGCCAGATGGGGAAGCATGAACAGTGTAGGGAAGGGGTGTGGGAGGCACGACCGATATAGGAGTCCAACGTCATGGATGGTGTAGGATATGGGAGCCAGCGTCTGAGTGCATAATGGAATGATCATAATGGATAGAGGGGAAGGCTGGCCGGATTGTGGCTAAGTGGTGGGGGTGCACCGACTGGAGGCATTTGGAGGCCATACAACAGATGCTTGTTGGGATCATGATGCATGTGTAGGGAAGGCCAGTGAGTGGTGCGACAACAAGGTGAAGGTGGGTGGTGGTGTGCTACAACAAAGGAGAAGAGGGGTAGGGTTCCGCATGATGGGAAAAAGGAGAGGGAGAGGTCGCACGAAAAACAAAACCTTAGAAAAATGTAAATAAATTATAAATTAAAGGAAATAAAAATTAAAAACCAAAACCTAATAATAATAATAATAATAAAACTAACAATAAAAATAATAATAATAACTTTAATATATATTCACAATAAAAATGTTAATATCAATAAGAATAAGAATAATAATACACATAATAATAAATAAAACAACATAAAAAATAATATTAAAAAGAAAAATATAATAATTTTAATAATAATTTTTTTAATAATAAAAATAATAATAATAATTTTAATTTGTCTCATAATATAAAAATAAAAATCTTTTTTAACAACAGTAAAAATTTTAAATGACACAATAAAATAAAAAAATTATTCATTTTAATTTTATGAAGACAGGTGGATTGTGCAATTGCATTGGAAAAGCAACATGGGGTTTCCAAAATGTGCTTTGACCATACACCAAACGATGTTAGCTAAAAAACATGCACTTTTAACAAAAACTCAAAAATATCATTCAAGATTCAAATGAAACCTAGAAATCAGTTTTAAAATCCAATGAAAACATTTAAAAAAAACATAAACATAGGTAGGTGTTTCAGAATTCTTCCCACAATAATGCTTTCCGCCCCTATAAAGTCACAACAAGATTCAGACCCAAAGATGAAACTCCTGAAGTGTCACACACCCCCAAAAGTGTAAGCGCCTCTAGTTGATTGATCTAAATAGAAACCACATTACTAAGGCCTATAACCCATCCTAAAAACATGAACACCCTATCCACTATCAAAAAATACCAAGTCCATCCATTTCAACCATGGAATGAATGAACTTAAACCACATCTGACACTAATTCCCATAATCTTAGTCCAGTAGAACTATTGGGTGTACTCTAATCCCAACGTTTACTCAAGGGGAAGAATATAGGATTAGGTGGTTACACACAAGACCAACTGCCACCATAAGATACATTAAAAGAAACTTGGATACTGACACGAGGAGTCCGGAATGGACTCCCTCCCTTAAGGATTTAGCTGAAACAAAATTATTTCAGGTGTAACTCTATGAGAACAACTGCGGGACTCCCCAACATAAGAACTGACGAGGTTAAACAAACTTTAAAATACCCCATAGACCAATAACCCCTACCATAAGGGGGAAGAATGGAAGGACCCAACTGATAGAGCATTAAAACTACCGCCATTTCTATATCAACAATGTCATACCCTCGGAAGAACAGAAACCATGCAACACTTAAGAAAATGAATAAACCAAGGCCATTTTTCACTTCAAGGGTTCTCCTGACTACATGCCAACTTCACTTTGGTACATATGGCTGGATCACCCATGATTGAAGCATCTCCTTCCTCATAGTCAGGCTTCATTAATTCCAAAACATAACAAATTAACCAGAATTTTACCAAACACACTTCCATTAAAATAAATGTTTCAAAGAGTTTCAGTAAAAACCATTCTTACAGCTAAAGGAAAAGAAACACCACAAAATTATATAATAGGTGACGACTACATATAGGGAAAACTAAAAAGATTTAACCCCAAACTGAACCCAATCATTGCCTTACTCCTGCTGATGGGATGAAGTAAACTTCATTGAGCCAAGTTTGGATTCAACACGCTTCTTGGAAACACCTCTATAGAACTACTGCAAGTGACCCAAGTGCCCATAAGAGTGGTAGGGTTTCAGAGTACTTGAGCACATCATCATCTTATAACCCTGATTTCCACACTTATGATAGATCACATCATTATGTTGTGAAAAAGATGACTGAAGTTCTAATGTCCTCTTGATTCCACTATTAGAGCCATTATCATCAGGTCACTTCCCATTATTTATATCTCCATCCTATACACTATTTGCCAAGATTGGGGAGAGGATTCTCCACCTCAAGTACTCATGCTAACTCAGGTTCACCAAGAAAGTATTTCCCCACAACATCCGAGAAGGTGGTTATGTTGAGCTCTACCACTTTCAACTTCAGTTCAGGATGATGCATGAGTTCGAAATGCTGAGCATTCACATGATCATTTCTAACATACGCTGGTTCATATGGAGCTAGGTCTAGGAAATAATGAAATCATTCCAACACTGATCCAACACCCAGATGAAGACTACACAACTCCTTCCTCTTCCTTAGCTTTGTCACCTCAGAGAAATATTGTTGGATGAATGAAGTCTTGATGAACTCCCAAGTGAGATCTTCTCAAGGCATGTTTTGAGACATGAACTTCCACGAATTCTAGGATGGACCATCAAGAATAAATGTATCCAATTTCACATTCAATGACTCAGGCGGCATGAGAAAATAGAAGTTCCTGTCAATATTCTATAACCACTCCTCTGACTCAAGAAGATATTCTTGTCCATAAACAAAAGAGGGTTCAATTTCTAAAACTCGAGGATGTATTCTATGGGATGATCAACCAAAGGATTTTCTAAGGGCGGACCACCCGAAGGTTCACTTTTTTCATTCATAAATCCTTAAAGGGGGGGGGGGGGACTATGAAATCTGGAAACAATGAACTTAAAAAAAAGAGGGCCTTTGCCATTTTAAGTTCATCTTTTCACAATTTCCAAAACATGTCTTTATAAATCAATTTTCATAATGATGGAAGACCCAAACGATTCACATAGGGAAACTAGTGTCGATGGTTGACTTTAAAATATGGTTGGTGGATGTAATCCAATCATGCCATAATCATAGAGAGAATTATAGGGGTTTTCCCCAATGACACATGGCTTTCCAGGTCATGCGAGATCACGGGGAAACCTTCCCAACTCCCTATTATTTTACCAACACAAAAAATTTCAAAATGAACCAAAAATACCTAAATAAACTGGACATTCCATGGTAACCCGAGGTTCATAATGAGAAAGGGTTAATTAATTCCTTCCCCTACCTACACCTCATGTCCTGAAAATTCTACTTATTTTACCGTGAAAACTCCAAATAGAAAAGGGTGCTCCCAAAATTAAGGTCTGCTAAGAGTCGACCATCTCTGAAACCATTTTTTCATGAACCAACCAGAGTCAACCCTGAAACAGTCACCCGATCCGATCCTTGGAAACACCTAAGAGGAATTCCCAATCATCCTGGGCTGGAGACAAGTTTCAGGGCATCAACAGAGAGAAAGTGTGAATGATTTGACCCATTAAAAATAAGTAAAGCAATAGAAAATTGTGAAACACCACAGAGTAAATAAATGTCTTTGAAAAGAAATAACGATTAACTACAAAAAACTAATCCAACCACAACCAAAACTCATCATGAACATAAGGTTCACTCTTCAATAAACAACCAACTCTTACCCACGATGAGCCAAACCTGAACTAGAACCTCTATGAGAAACTAAAAACAAGAAACTATTATAGGTGTGCATATTAAAACTCAGTATGCATGCCCAACAATCTATTCCCCAAGAACTATAATTAAATAACAAACTGACTAATTTAATGTTTGAAATAAAATTTATAAATGTAAATATTTTTAAATATTTTACTTAAAAAACAATGAATGAACCATGACCCTTATTTATTTACAAAACTAAATTCTTTTCACTAGTTCCCATAAAATTTTAAAAAGGAATGTGGTTTTTACATTTTTTGAATTGTATAGAGAGAATAAAACACATTCTCCTAATAACCTTTTTTAGAAAACTACTTAAAACTAGCTCACCACTTTCCATGAAAAAACATACACAAATATTCGCAATAGTAAGTACACAAAAATGACAATGTAGATACACGTACAAGAATAATATTTATCACTAAGTGCAACGTAAATCCAAATAGACATGGGTTGAACCTAGGAACTCATGAATAATATAGAATGTACTATATGTGTGACTCATCCTAAAGGCATGCCCTACTCAGTGATGTCAAAATGGCCTAACACCCGACCATCGCCCTACCTAGCCTGGTCGAGGGGCCCAATCTCATAGAAATAATAATAACAATGTATCCCCTACTATGGGCCATTAGAAAGTGCATAATCTAAACTAGTGCATCAATCATTCATAAAAAATTCACTTACTATGACAGGTTCCCATGTCAACACATGTAAAAAAAGGGTGATCCAACCAATTCCAACCAAGAATCAAATCACACGCAAAAATATAACAATAATTCAGACAACATGCATCACCTGAGTCACCACATGGAAAAAATTTGTGCCTTTTTAACCATTAAAACACAAAGGATACACATATCATGGGCTTTCACCACATTAAATATATCCATGAAATAGAAATATCCTTGAAGTGTTTTTCGCAAAACCATTTATTTTTAATGTTTCAAATGAGCCTTAAACACCCTTCGAGAAACAGCCCCATTTAAAAAGAAACCATCGCTTTTTCATCACATGTAAAACAATTTTCAAATATCCAAACACACCCAACATTAATTAAGATCCAAAAGGTACTTAAATAACTTTAAAAGACATACTATTTCTCAAGAGGAGCAAAAACATTTTCTCACACGTCGGGAGAAAACATTTCACATAAAACCAGAACCACACTTAAAAATTCCTGAATTAATTTCAGAGACAAAACATGCATTTTTCAACTTTTCCAAATAACTATTCAGAAAATATTTTGAGTGCAATGTAACGAAATAAACATTTTTATTTACATCAAATCACTCTTCTTAAAATAATTATTTAATATTATTTCACATTTAATTAAAATCAATGAAATGACAAGAAATAAATAAACTCTAAATTCAATGGCTTTTGTTGTGGGGGGCCTACCACATCTTGTAGCTCAAACTTGATGTCGCGACCCGCCTCAAATGAGCACACAAGAACGCAAAATCCGAAGACCATAGTATCATGGAAATTCATTTCCAACACGTTGCAACCGAATAAATAAATAAAAACATTGCAACATAGACTTCAAATAATTCAAACAAAAGAATAGCGCAAAACCCACCTCTGTCTGAAGACAAGCTCGACCGGCGGGGTCTCACGATAGTTGGAAGGGAGCAGCGTGCAGTGGTAGGGAGGGTGTGTGGCAGTGAAGAGGGTTCATGGTGGGTGAAAGGCACCGGAAAAAGGATGCACAACCATTTGGAGGGTGCACGACGTTCAAAGTACATTGGTAGGGAGCTACGCGATGTTCAGATCTGCGCTGGCTGGTCAGAGCATACTGACAAGGTGGTCGCGGTCGGTCAGAGAGTGTGTGAAAGATGGTAGGGTGATCCAGTAGGAGGTGGAGGAGTCCAGAGGGTGTGGGGAGACCTGATGGTTCCCATTGGAGGCAGAGGTAACAACCAAATGGAGAGAAGTGGAGTTGCCGGTGAGGTGAGTTCGGGCGAGAAAGGTGGGTTGTGAGATGGTGAGGATACTAGGAGGTACGTGCAGCCAGATGTTGTGTAGACAATGGGAGGATGATGGGTGCGTGCTAGTTGGCTGGTGAAGAGGGAGCGGCGATGGACATTGCTGCCAGAAGGGGTTGTGCGACCGGTGTAGGGAAGGGCTGTGGGAGGCATGGATGGTGCAGAAGGTTGGTGGCGTGGATGGTTGAGGGAAGGGGAGATGGGGTCGGATCATGCATCAGCAAGTTCATAATGGGGAAAGGGGGAGTCCGACTTGATGGGATCTGTGAGGTGGGGGCATGATGGATGGAGGCAGTCAGACGGTGGGGGCCGACAGGGAGGTCGTTATTGGTGAAGGGAAGGTCGATGAGGGGTGTGGCAACAAGGCAGAGGTGGATGGAGGTGCACTGCAACAAGGGAGAAGGGGGTAGGTTGCCACACAGCGAGGAAAAATGAGAGGGGGAGGCCACATGGGACAAAAAACCCTATAAAATATTAAAAAATAAATTATAGGAAATAAAAATTAAAAACCAAATCCAAATAATAAAAGTAATAATAAATTTAAATTTAATTGATAATAATAATAATATCAGTATCAATAATAATAAAAATAATAATAAACATAATAATAAATAAAATAATTCAACAAAAATATAAAAATGATAACAATAATAATTTAAAACACAATAATTCATTAAGAATTATCATAATCGTAAGGTTAAAATTAACAATTTTAGTTTTTCACCGAAAATAAAAATAACAAACTTTCTTTATAACTATCAAAATCTTAAAATACATAGTAAATTACAAAATTTATTCATTTTAATTTTTTAAAGATAAGAGAATAGTGAAATTTCATTGGCAAAGCCGCCTGGGGTTTCCAAAATGCACTATGCCCGTGCACCCAATGACGTCAGCTGAAAAAAACACAATTTTTACCAAAACTCAAAAATCACATTTGGGTTCCTACCTGAACCTCAACCAAAATTTTAAATTCCCAAGAAAATAATTAAAAGAGACCAAAAACATGAGTCAGGGTGTGACATTAAATGTGTAAAGTATGAGAATTATGAAAACATTTATCTTAGGGGAAAATTATAATGTACCCAATTTTTCCATGTATTATTTTTAAATATTATATAGAATTATTTTGAGATTAGGTGCTTAGATGGTGTGCAATTCTGAGGCCCAGTGTTCCTAAATGAAATTGTTGAAAAATTTTCAGTTTCAAATAAATTGCACGAGCAGTTTTCCTAAAAAAGTTGAATAACTTCTAAATGGGTTCCCAGACCAGATATTTGAGGGATTTATTGCATTTAGAGCAGCGATTCTACCCTAAAAAAATAAAATTATCCAATGTGGTTCAACTATGAAAAATTATTTCGAACGTAACAAGAATAAAAATATTTTAATAAATTTTTTTTATTCGTTGTAAGGATGTTTCTTTAAAATTTTCCATTTAAGATGGCATCCAGGGTTAGGCTCATAACCCTGGAATTCCATGAAGGCTCTAGAAATAATTTCAGAGAAATATCTCGATAGACGATGACAAGATGGTGGATCGAGATCATTCTTGATAGATATTCATCAATAGCAAATCCTCGATAGAAAATGATCCTTTCTCAAGTAGGGTATTGTGATTTTTAGTTCTTTCATTCCCTATTCATAGAATCAATAATGAACACGAATCAACCCAAAAATAGGTTGATCCATGTATTGATTGTTCTTGAGGAATGGGTTTGATTACAAGAATTATTTGGGGATGATTATTATGCTGTTTAGTTTCAGTTAATCATTCTTATAGGAAAAAATTGATACCAAAACAAACAACGGTCGAGTTTTGTTCCTTGAGATCATTCCATGTGATTTTTCCCCCTTTTTTGGTGTGTTTTTTAATCTTTGTGTGATATTGAAAAATGATCATTGCACCTTCAATTATTGGTGAAATGAATCAGAATTAATGATCTGACCTCGAGACGATGTAGCCTAGGTGTAATGGAAAAGGTACAACACAGTTTGTCAAGGATAGTGGAACACAACTGTGCCTTTGGTCGGTCTAGGCCAGCGGCAGAACTGGTCCTGGGTGTTGGTCCAGGACGATGGTAAGGTGGATGACGTGCCTCCGGTGGGGTGGCCAATGGAGTTGGAATGCAGAAAAGTGGGGGCTGTGTGGGATCTCGCACCAGCAGCAAGGCCACAAAAAGGTAGGGAATGTAGGGCACACATGAACACAGTAGGCCGACCGTGGTGGAAGGGGCATAACACCGCATGGACTAGGGAGAATGTGGTCAGGGTAGACCACATTTAGCGGAAAACTGGCATGTGTTTATGTCAGCCTGACCAGGGGAACCAGGACACACCTGGTGACCTATTAGACCAAGACAAACTAGGCCCAACCAGACCAGGTCGGGTCAGGTCGAACCTTGATTGGACCCAAGTCAGATATTTTTATGAAAATGAGAATAACATTCTAACGAATAATTTATTTGACGCGAATCAGCGTATTGGGACACTTGAAATGAGTCGGTCTTAATGAGACCAATGGTGGGTTTTAACTTGGATATATTTTCAATAAAATGGGCTATTTACACAGGTAGTATCCAGGGTCACGGGGTACAACAGGTGTGGTTAATACTCACTGTGCACCCTCTATTTTCTAAATGATGTGATTATTTCATGAACAATATCTGTGAAGAGTTTTATTAGGGTTTTTTCCATTTATCATTTTCCCAGAGGATTATTGGTATCGTTTCCAATCACAGGAGTATGATCCATTCAGTAGGAGTTCCCAGATAGAGTGGTTGGAATTCTTTGAGAGGCCCAGCGATGTACACTATATTAATATTCATGCTAGAGGAGGAATCAATGGTATTGACATGACCAACTTCATCGGGCATCGATCCTCTACTTAGTGGGTTAATCCAGATTTAGTTGTTGGTATCACCCTATGGCCTTGGTTATGATCCTCATATAATGCGTCATATCTCAGTTTAGATCATTCAGCGTATCTCTCTCTCATTAATGTTTTCAATGAAAAATACTTCTTGAATGGATGTTATTAGTGCTATAGAGATTAAGAGTGTGTTCTCCTGAATGTGTGCTTCATGGAATAGTTGAAATGAATTCCTATTGTTTTTATAAAATGGTTATGAATTACCTTAGACTATGTGTTATGGTTTGAGTATATTTGGATATTCCTATTATATTATGTAGACATATACTTATGTATAGATGACTATACTCCCCTTTGGGTATTTATTTCTATTTTTGGGGTTTCATATTGAGTATTCTAATACTCACCCCTCAATGGTCATTGCCCATGTGTCATATATTGTTAAGACGAGCAACCATATGATAGAGTCTAGGGTGGACCAAGACCAGAATGAGAATTATGAGATTAGACGGTCTGAGGTGTTCTTATGAAATTAGATAGTATCCCCAGTACGATGCCTTTAGGTTGGATCAGTAAGGGTTCTCTACGTATGATTTTTAGGAACTTATTTAGAGACGTTATTTTTGGTGAGATTATATTTTGGCCATGTTTTATTTCTAGTACATTCACTGTATTACTCTAGTTGTGGGTTTTAGTGGTATGCATGCATCAGGTTCAAGAAGGTTTGACCGAACCCAATGAGGTTGTCGAGTGGAAGGGGGATGAGATATCTGTTGAATTTTTGACAGGTTTACAATGTACGTCTAGGTGGCATGATTCCATCTGAGTGATCATTGATCGAATCACCAAGTTAGCCCACTTCCTAATTATCTAAGAGTAGAATTTGGTAGAGAACATAAGATGCCTCTACATGCATGAGATAGTCTAGCTTCATGGACTTCCATCAATGGTTGTTTCAGATAGTGATGCCTGTATCAAATCCTGGTTATGGAAGGGATTCAAGGATGTGTTTAGGAATCAATTATTCTTGAAAATAGAGTTTCCTCCCTATATGGATGAATAGATGAAGAGGACCATTCAGGTTGTGGAGGATATGTTACTATCATTAATGTTGGACTTCATTCATAGTTTGAAGGATCACCTACAATTTGTGGAGTTTTCATACAAAAAAAATACCACTCCAACAATTATATGGAACCATTCAAGGCTCTTTTATGGGAGACCCTTTAGGTCACCACTTTACTGGAATGACCTATGAGAGTCTGCACTCTTAGGCCTAGAGTTGGTGCGAGCTACTATTGAGAAGGTGAAAATCATCCATGATTGGCTTAAGATTTCACATAGTTTCCAAAAGTCATATGCCGATAGGTGACAGAGGCACTTGGAGTTTGAGGAATGATACCATGTGTTCCTTCAGGTCTCATCTCAATGGGGATTGAAGAGATTTGGATGGGGAGACAAGTTATCTGTAAGGTTCATCGACCATTTTTAGATACTACAAAGTGAGGGTGAGGTGGCATACCACCTAGGTCTACCAATAAATTATCACCGGTTATATGATGTCTTTCACGTGTTGCTGCTGATGAGGTATGTGCATGACCCATTACACAACACCAACTAGGGAAAAATAAACATTGAGGATGGAGTGACTTTTTCTGGATATCTTATAGAGATCGAGGAGTGGTATGAGAATATACTTTATGGAGAGTGATTCTGTTGGTTCCTATACAATGGTAGAATTAGAATCTCTAGGAGATCACATGGGATTATGAGTCTCAAATTCATGTGCAATACACACATCTTTTTTTGACTAGTCTTGTTTTTAGATTTTTGGGGATGTAAATTCCTATGGTGTGGAGAATGTAGTGTCCTGTATTTTGTCATGTATTATTTTTAAATATTATATTGAATTATTTTGAGACCAAGAATTAAGACAGAATGTGGTTCTGAGGATTGGCGTTCCTAGAATAATTTTTTGAAAAATATTAATTTTTTAATAAATTAGATGATAATTATTCCTAAAAAATAGAATAACATCTAAATGGGTACCCCAAGAAAGAATCTGATGGAACCATTTCATTCAAAATTGTGAGTTTACCCTATGTGAGGCCTAACATCGGATGACACATGTCAATTGTGAAAAAAAATTTCAGACGTAACAAGAATAAAAATATTTTAATAAAAATATTTTTTTTTGATTGAATGAAGTTTCATTTAAATTTTCATATTAAGCATAGATCTTGGGTTTCTATCATAATCATATAATTCCCTGAATACTACAGAGAAAACCTTGGAGAAATATCCTGACAGACGATGATGAGATGGTAGATCAAGATCCTTCTTGACAGACCACTATCGATAATGAATCCTCGACAGTAAATGATCCTTTACCAGGTTGGGTGTTGTGATTTTTATTTATTTACATCCCTATTCTTTGAATCATCGATAAATATGAATCAACCAAATAACAGGTTGATCTACAGTTCAATCTTTCTAGCGAGATGGGTTTGATTGTGGGAATTATATTGGGATGATTATTATACTGTTTAGTATTGGTTTCTCATTATTATGTGAATAGATCGAGACCATAATGAAAAATGGTGGAGGTTCATTCTTTGAGTTTATTCCTTGTGATTTATTCCCCCTTTTTATGTGTCATTCATTCTATGCATGATATTAATTAATGATCATTGAGCCTTCTCTTCTTCGCACAACAATTCGAAATCAAATATCCATCCTTATGACGACACAGAAGAGGTGTGACAACAAAGGAACAATGATGTTTGACTAGGATGGTGTCGCATTGCGGCGCATGACACCAGCTGGGGTGGAAGCTTCATTGGTCCGAGAAAGTGGCGGTGCCAGTACAGGGGGTCATTCCAGGCCGATAGAGAGGTGGATGGCGTGCTGCTGGTGGGGCATTCGGTGGAGGAAGAACATGGAATGAATAGGACTTGGGGAGCCTATGTAATTAGTGAGGCTATGGAAAGGGGGAGGATATATGGATGTGGTGGTTCGGCTGTGCGGGATGCGTAAGGACACCACGTGCACTTGGGGAAGGTGATGAGGGAGTACTGCGTGGGGTGGAAAAACCATCCTTTATGCATGCGGGCTGGACTAGGGGAACTGGGCCACACCATGTAGCCTATCAGGCCTAGCAGGCTAGGCCAGCTGTCCTAACAGGATAGGCCGAACTGGGCCCAGAGGACTGGGTCAGGTCAAGTTGGCCGGACTGGGTTGGGATAACCAGTGGGTTTGGTGGGTCGGGCTAGTTGGTTCGGACCTAGACCAACCTTGGGTATGATATTTTTACTAAAATGATTATATCATTCAAACAGAACATCCATTTGACGCTCCATTAGCGGATTTAGAACATTTTCAGTGAGAAGGTCCTTATAATACCAATGGTGTTTTTGACTTCGATATATTTCCAATGACACAGGCCATTTACATGTGCAGTACCCAAGGTTAAGGGGTATGATGGGTGTGACTACTACTCATCATGTACCCTCTCCTTTATATGTGAATTGGTTCTCTTATCCTCTATATATTGGAAAATGTTCATTATGTTTTATTCCATTTATCGTTTACCTGAATGTTTGTTGCTATCTTTTCCTAGTCGCATGAGTATGATCAATTCAGCAGGACTTCCAGGATAGTGCTATTGGAATCTCTTAAGGGACCCAGTGTGAGATCTTCTATTCATCTTCATGCCCTAGGTATAGTCCATAGTATTGACATGAGTAACTTCACCAGGAGTTAATCCTCTACTTAGCAGGTTAATCCAAGGTGAGTTGTTGGTATCACCCCATGGCCCTATATTTGGTCCTCATCAGATGTATAAAATCTCTCTTCCTATCATTTTGTGTATTTTTATCTCATGATGGTTTCTAATGAACGATGATTCACAAGTGGATTTCAATAGTTCTATTGGAAGCATGAGTTTATTCTCCTAGACGTTTGGTTCATGGAATCTTTGAACATAATCCCTAGTGTTGGTATATAGCAGTTATGACTTACCGTAGACTGTACGTTATAGTTTTAGTATATCTAGATATTCATTTTATATATTGTAGAAATACACTTGTGTATAGCTGATTAAAATTTATTTTTTTATTTCCTCGGGGTTTTAGTGTGTCATACTGTGTATTGATATACTCTCCCCTGCACATGCTTTTCTTTCACATGTCCTGTCTTGTGTAGACGGGTAACCATTCGACAGAGTCCATGGTTGAATAAGACCGAATAGAGACTTGTGAGATCGGATGGACAGAGTTGTTTCTACAACATTAGACATTATCCCCATTACCATACCTTCAAGTTGGATGAGGTAGGGTTTTCTGTGGATAATTTTTAGAATGTTTTTTCCAAATATTTTTTTGGTGAGCATGAATTATGTACCTATTTACATTATAGTACATTTATTATGATACTCTGATTGTGGGTTATAGTGGTATGAATTCATTTGGTTCTAAGTGGTTTTCACTTTTTAGCAGCTGGGTTTGGTGATGTGTGTGTCTGTACATGTACAAAAGAAAATGTGTCCCTTGTTTGTGATATGCCAACTCTATGCTAGTCACCAGCCCCTGGCCTATAGTCGGTAGTCTTGGGTAGTCGTGGTATGAGCCCCATTGGGACGGGTATTGAAAAGAACTCAGGAAGATAATCATAAAGGATGTAAAATTAATGGTTATAATATTGAAGATGAAGATACTACAAGTGAAAAATGAAATAAAGGAGTTATAAAATTAAAAGATGATGATGCATAGTTAATGGTAAAGAATAAAGTTGAATGATTTAACATTTGATGTATTTGGATTCAATAATTATTTAATCAATGATGCTTTGGTAATAAAAATAATGATATATGTTAGTATTTTCCTGCAACACTTATTCATTAAGGATTTTAGAGCACATGGTTAATGGTACCGATAACCAATAAAGTGATTTAGTTAAAAGTTAATATTTTTGAAAATAAGGAAAGATAATAATTAATATATGATTTATGATGAGAATATAATGGAAAATATATATTTATAGGATAATACTGGTGATTATGAAAGTGGTTTGTGATTTGATGGTTTACTTTATCTTTCTTGGGAATAATACATGTCTAGATTTAAGGAATATATTCAACAACCTGAGATCTAATTTTTATAAGCATGCTTGACTTCATTAATGTGTAATGGTGATAAAGGTGTTCATTTATTTGGTATGTGAAAATAATAACTATATTACGAAAAACAATTTGATGATTTTGAAAAATTATCAACCTTCTAAATTTTTAGACTTTGATTTTGGATAGATTTATCTTGAATTAGTCTTAAATTTATCTAATTATTGAATGAATTAAGTGTCACATTGGATATTATTATTTTATTTTAATTTGTGATTTATTATATTGGCTATCATTTTCTTAACATTTTGGTTTTAGTAATAATGTAATGACTTAAAGAACGACTTGTGGTTCTTATGATCCATTAATGTACTTCAGGCCTATGAAAATCATTTTGAACAATAATTTTCAGGTATAGGGGATAAAGTGAATGTAGATCGAAGAACAACAAAATGATGATCTTATATTTATGACATGGAAAATTTTCATGTTCATTTATTTTTCCAAAATGCTTATAAAAATAGTAAAAGAATCCCTCAACTTTAGGAAATGAATTTGGAATGAAAACACCATTCATTTAATTTTCTTAATGACAAATCAATTTCCACTTTAACCCATTTAAGATTTTAGGGTTTGTGATTGTAGAATTTCTAGTGACCAAGTTCCCAATCACCCTCCATCAGAACATGATAGTTTGATTTCAATTATTGTACCAATTTTCAATTCCTACTAATGTTATTCTATTCTTAATCCTAATTTTTTGGAGACCTTCCCATTTACCATTACCTCTTATTAAGGGGATATTTTATTAACCATATTTACGATGTGGTTTTCTCACAATGTAATTTTCTAGTATCAACATTTTATTTTCAAAGTAAAATTTAAAATTTAGATTAATAAATTTATTGAAGGAGGGTATAATGTAACACCGCGATATTTTATTGTTTGTATCTTCATAAATGAATTATTAATTGGTAACTAATCAATTAGAAACGAAAATGAGAAACATTTTAACAATAGAGATGTGTTTTTTATAAAAAAACCATTTTTATGTCCAAAATGAAATCTGATATTAATAAATTGAATTAATAAAATTAGTTGAAATATATTAATTTATTCAATAAAATGTTTTTAAATTCATCAAATTTTTTTATAGGCTTAAGATAAGAATAAATCCAATTTTAAGCATAAAAGTTATATAATTCTAAAGTCAATTTTCCAATTTTAATAGAACACCTATTTTAAATATAAATTTTAACACTTTAATAAATTTTATTTGAAAAAATAAATTTCTTTTTTTAAAGAGTAATTTCAAAAATATATTAGTTAAAATGTTTTAGGGTAATTTTCAATAGTTAATGAAAAGTGAAAATATTGAATTTTAATTGAAAACTACATTTTATTCTATTTTATTTACATAGGTAAATTTTATTTTAAATTGGTTTTAAAGTATAATTATTTAAATTATACATCAATAAAACCAATTTATGTAATTGAAATCAATTTCAAATTAAATTTTTATACAAAAAAATTTGAATCTTTTGTGCTTTTCACTTTGAAAACCAACTTTTTCATTGTGTAAGTGGGATAAATTTTTAATCTAATTTTTTCAATCATGTGAATGTAAATTGTTAAAATGGAATAAATTTTTTGAACCAGAAGTTCTAAATTATGTTGTAATTTCAATATAATTTTGAGGCATAAAAAAATTAACCATGCTAAAAAATTATTCTCCATAGTACATTTAATAAATGAAACAAGTTAATGTTAATAATGGTAAAGAATTAAAATACCTTAAAAATAAGAAATTTAATTGTGTATTGTTATATTTATCTACCCTAAACTACCTATTAATTATTTATTTCTTGACAATGTCATTGGGATTAATTCCACCTCAATGTGGTTGACTTTAAATATAAAATTATCATTATTTTAATAACTAAAATCCACCCATCCTCATGTATAAATATCACGCCTCACAACCCCATTTCGAACCAAAAACATTTAATATCCTAAAATCTATAACAAAACATATCCTACTAACTTTAACAAATTCCTAGTGCTACTATTATAAACAATATATCAAATCCAAAGTCTTGAAGGGATTATCTATAGAGGCGATATTCAAGAGGTAAATTTTCAAAACATCTCTCTCATTTTCTTTTATTCATCCAAGTTATCTTAATATATTTCACCCATAAAGGAATAAAAAATAAATAATCATTAATTACCTATAATATTATGTTTCTAATAGAAAATATTATATACAACTATTTTATTACCTCTTCATATTCAAAATAATGAATTTATCATCCAAATCAAGCTGATTAATCATCACTGTGAATAATGAATTTGTTCATTTTTTATCACCAAATTCATGGATGTTCATAAAAAAAATATTCAGGTTAAATAATATTTAATACATATATCATGACCTATTTAATGTTTTAGATAAAATATATACTCAAAACAGTAAATAAAATGAAACTAGTTCATAGTGTTGGAAACCAACAACCAAGATAAACTAAACATTTATCATTAACATTTTATCAAATGAATCATCATAATGTAAAAAAAAATATTTATAGGACCATTTATAATCATTTATGTTCATTAATACCATTTCATTCCACGTCAAGAGATTAATTCTAATTTTAAAAAATAATACAAAATTATACACAAATGAACCGATCATGAAACCACATAAAAAACTCACTTGAAACCCTGAAAACAATAAAATATTATTAGTGTATGGGTCATAATATGTTATAAAAACATCACATAAAGTATTATAAAAATTAATATTGATTTTTAAAGTGTTAATAACATTATTTGAAAAATTATACATGAGGTTAAAGTATGCACCAATAAAGGGAAGCATGGGATTTGGGTTTTCTCATCTAACATTTATTTCTTTGAGATATAAGACTCATTCACTACATATTTATTGTGTGTGGTGTATATACAGTACCATTTAATATATAATACAATGAATCTAATTATATTCATGGTAATAAATTTTTAATTTTATAATTATTACTTTTATGGGGAATACAATTCAACAGATTAAAACGTTGTAAGGTAATTCTTAACTCAATTTCCATTTATTGGGTTGAAATCATACTTTATTTTTTCTGTCATGCTATGATTGAGAGTGAAAATTATTTTTTATTACTTTAAGTTGTATGTAAACTTATTTAATGTGGATTTATAGTGGATACACATATTGGATTAATTTTATTAATTAGTATATCAAAGATATGATATTTATAAGAGAATTACTTTTTTAAAATATGTTTATAATGTTTACCTTAAAATTTTATTTTTCATCCATATACATGTTTTTTATAATTGTTTCCAATTTTTTTACTATTATTCCATTAATTATTATCATAATATTTACTCATTTATGGATTTTACAAAATGGTTTTCAAGGTATATTTTATATTTTTTTAAACAAGGATCTCTGAGACATTTACAAAAATAATGCAGAAGGAATGTTTTTATTTTATATGACATGATCAGATGTTCCTAACATCATGTCACCTTAAAATAATGAATATTAATTTACATGTTTAAATGTATGTTTTCATAAAATTAGATTATTTATTGCAAGATACATTTTTAAATTTTAAAAATTATTTTCAAAGAATAAATGGAATTTTACTCAAGAAATATTAAAAAATATAATTTGATATTTTTCATCTGTATCAACATCCTTTGTTGAATATTTTTTTAAGGACGTAGTCTAATAATACCATTAATAAAATTTCTATTTATGGTTTGTGATCAGTTTGACATGGGAATTATTGATATTCCATATGAATTAGTCTTCCAATATCAATACTTATTGATTTTGTTAAGGAATGATGATTCAGTTGTATTATTTATTCATATAACAAATGAATTAGTCATAGTACGTGATATGTAGAGCATACTATAGCCCCTATATGAATCAATAAGTCTCATTAGACAAACCCGATTTGGTTTTCGATATGACCTTACCCATTTATTTTTAGATGTCATGGTCAAGGCCTTAACAGTATGTTTTATATGTACAAAATTATGAAATCAATTATTATGAAACTAGTTATTGATTTCCATGTGTTTATTCGACTTATTGAATTTACATGGTTATGTTTTATATATCATTTAAATTATTTATATTGTATTATTTTATCATATTAAATTCTTCCATATTGTGATCAATCTATTGATTAAATGACTTGTGTTTTAGTTATTTACCTTTCTATAATAATTTATGCTTATATATAATAGGTTATACTGTATGTATACCCTTAGAGATCATTAGAGTTCACCCCTATCTTATGTTTTATTTTTTCCCTAGAATGTCAATATGATTATTATTACTTATATGTAGGGTTAATCTAAAATAATAATAGTCTTCTCAAAGAATTTACTATGTTTTATTTTCATATTTTAAATTTTAATGTAAGATTCATGTATGTATTTGGTTTACCAAGACTTCGAAACTATTCGGTCCTTTGGGATGACAATATTTGTATCTTATGCTATTGTGATAATGAAAGGCACTGGATCCAGGCTACTGAAGTGTGGGTATTTACCCAAAGGATGAGGTCCTTGACCTCATACTATACTAAAAGGGTTTAATAATGCATTTAGAACATGAGCCTTAGCCCCGTTGGTGAGGTCTCCTTAAGTGATTCCAGGAGACCAAGGATCAAATCCTGGAGGAGTCACATTTTCGGGGGGGTACTATAGTAGTACTATAGCAGGTAATATAGATGGAAGTACAGTTGGAATTGTTTGGAACTGTAGCACCTAAGACTATTTTCCTGTTTGGGCCTTCGGGTCACCGATTTGGTCCCCGAGTCCTTTAAGGCCATCGAGCCAGCCAGGCCTTCGGGTCAGTAAGTCCTTTGGGCCACCTCAAGGCCTTCAGGACACCTTATGTGCTGATAAAAATGAGGAAAACTACAAGGAAAAAGCTTTATAAGGAGTATGAGGAAGGATATTTCACTATAGTAGAAGCTAAACAGATTTCCAGAATGAGAGGGTATGGCACTGACCATTTGGAGAAGCCTGTTTATGCACGGGAAAGCTTAGCCGAACAGCAATGCGTAGGTGGAGAGCTGATTTCACTGTGAAGATGCTGGGGAGGAGAATTTCCAAGTAGTTTTTCTGGGTTGCATGTAAATTTTGGAGCCTATGAGAAATGCATTCATCTAAAGCCAAGGGTCTATGTAATACTTATGCCTACGACCCTTGTAGGGTTCCACCTCAGCCCTTGAAATGAGGATTATCAAAAATCAATAAAAAATGAAGGCCTTCGGGCTATTGGAGGATAATTCATTTAAAAAAATTTTAGGAATACAATTGAATGAAAATGTTTCTAGAGGAAAATAGAGGGTGAAACTAGTGCTCTTCACAAGAATGAAAATTATAAATCAATGAAACATGTGGGAAAAGTCACAGACCACCAACCTTATAGAGTTAGATGAGAAGTTATCTAATATATAACATCAAAGGTAAATAAAGGTTATGATATTTTCATATATACGAATATTTGTGAATTAAATAATAATTTTACTTTAAAGGGGATGCTATGTTCAATGGCGTACCCAACACACAATAATGGGTTTTTCCAAAATCTGATGTTGCACACAAGGCTGAGTCATATAGAAAAATAATAAAATAATATTATTTTACATAGTGGCTTTGGCCTAGCCATTTTATTGGAGGGAATGAACATAAATAACTATAATATTATTATAAATGTTTATTAAATTTATTTACATTTATCCAATAAAATTTAGTGGCTTAAAATTACAATGAATCTTATTTTAAGCTTGAAAAACTCAAATATATTTTAAAATGTTATTTTACGCATTTTGGTGGAAAACCCCATTTAAATATAGTTTTTTCACTTTTATATGTTCAGTTTGATAAAAAAAATTTATTTTATAGAATTGGGACATCAAAATTTACTTTGGGTAAATATTTGGTATTTTTTAGATAAAGATCATTTTTAATGAATAGTTAAAACTAGTGCATTTTAAATCAAAACTGTCTTTTAATAAGATGTATTTATATAGTTATATTGTAATTTTAATAGGTTTCAAAGTGTAATTGGATTATATATTTATCATTTAATCCAATTTTGGTCATTGGAAGTAATTTTAGGTTGAAATTCGACATAAAAATGTCAATCTTTTAATAGTTATTATTTCTTAAAAACACTCTTTTTGGTTTTGACCATGGGAATTAATTTTAAAACAATTTCTTCAAATTATGTGTTTTGAATGTGAAATAATTGATTCCATATTTGGAATAAGTATGTGTAAATTGTGTGAATAGGTAAATTTTATTTTTAGACATTATTAATAGTAACTTCTGTAAGTATTTTATTTATCGCGGTTAAAGAGTAAATCTGGTAAATAAGGGTAAAATAATATTATAATAATATTAAATTTTGCTAAAAAGTGTACTAACCTTATTGGATGATACATGTACGACCATTGGAATCCTTGGGTCTGTTTTGGGACCCCATAGAGCAACTTGTAAGTTAAAATTACATTTTATAAAAATTAATTTAAAGGTAAAGAATATGTAACATAAAGATATATCTTTTAGTAAAACAATTCTTATATGGGGTTATATAAGTGATATGTTTGAATATAAATATTAAGTTGAAATCTAAATTTTTTTATACATCATGTTATATTACTTATAATTTTTAGATATCATATAAATAAATTTAATTGTTACACAACGGTGATGTAGTGATTACCTTATTAATGAAATATTTAAATAAATGAGATTATAAATATTAAACTAAATTTATTTTTGAAACATTTTATGTCATCCAAGAATTTTATAATTAATTATGAATTTTTATATTCGAACTAATTATGGTTTTTTGAAATAATTAAGTTGTTTTGGATTTAAAAAAAAAGTTATGGTATGAATTGTATATAAATTGACATAAATGAGTTTTTAAAAAGAAATATTATTTTATTAAATGATATAATAATCCTAAAAAACAAATATTCTGCCAAATGAATTATATAAGGTAGATAATTTTATTAATGAACCACTTGTGGTTTGATTGTAATTTTATGGTAACTATATTAACCATATAGTATGAATATTCAAGAAGACATGGTAGGAGTTAAATTAGTTAGCGAAGGGTTAAAGTTAAATGATACGTTTAAATATGAAACAAAAACATGCATAAAACCTATTTGTTGAGAGTATTTATAAAAATAGTCATCTTATCATATAATTTAATTAGTTTTGGACCTTTTGAAACTGAAAATAATTTTAAAATAAAATAATATTTCAAAGATTTCCTAAAGTGCCCCTCCTCCCTCTTATAAAAGGACACCACCTCTATCCCATTACTCACACCTCTAAATCCCACTTTTATCATCAAACCTCTATCTAAATAATCACCAAACATATATCAATTCTACCTGTAAACCTTACCTTAGTCATAAGGCAATTCAAGAAAGTCTTTTCGTTCAAACCAACGAGAGTTACACGATTTCAAGCTAATGTTTTCTATCAAGTTTGTTTCTTTTATTTTACTTATCCACTTCCTATTAAATTTATTCTTTGATTAAATAAAAAATTATATACAATATACTAGATTTTTTATGGGATTGATTCAAACTACACTTCCACACACCTCCCTCTAATGGATACAAACATACTGTTTCTGTGAACGACGAACTGCTGCCTCTCGAAACGATGGTTGTTCAAATATTTCCTACCAACACCCATGGGGGACATTATGATGGTAATATATTTATATTTGAGATATATTATATTTATATTTTCTCTATTCTTCATTATTTTTACTTTATTTCATACCATTATAGTTTCCATAATGGGTAAATACGATAATTTAATTGGAGGAAGTGCAGACTATCCCCCCCTCAAAGTCATATGACTCATTCATGCCATATGTGGAATGTATAAAGGATGAAATCAATGAAATTATATAATATATTATTCTGGAATTATCATATAAAAAACCTATCATTAATTTTTCTTTCCATTAAATACAAAATATAAATGAAATTAGTGTTCATTCATACGTATGACATATCGTCTCTATGGATGATGCATTTCATTTCTTATCTCCAAATGTTATGTTCTATTATAAATACACACATATATATAGGATATATATGATATATCTGATATTTAAATCATGAATATCATTCTGTAGATAATGTAATTTTGACCACATGTACAAATTTTAATTATAAGAAGTTCATTTTTGACTCAAGTATCAAATATTGACAAAACCATCGTTATTAACTCAAATGATTATGTAACGTTTTTAAAGTGGTAATAAGTGGTATAAATGGAATTATATACTTGAAAAAGGTTATCAATAAAGTATAAATTTACTTTAGTTTATAATTCAGGATATTAAAGAACGAACAAGTCAAGTCGGACAAGAGGTAAGGGACTTTGTCTCATTCTACCTTCGTTGAGGCATATTTTGATTTATAAATGACATTATTTATATGATGTATAAAACCGTTTTTACATTTAATTTCAATTAAAAGGGAATATTTTTTCTATGTGACATTTCACTAAATGACAAAGGGAATTTTTTATTAACATACATGGTGACAATGACCTTTCCACCACCGCAAGCATTATTTGATATTTGTATTCATTAAAAATATGTAATGTTTTTAAAAGGAAAAAAATACCATATACTCTTTTTTACATATTTTGGAATTGAAAATGGTTTTGAAAATTTATTGATTATGTCAATATATTAAAATATTATGGTGTGATTGAAATGTGGAAATGTTATCTTTTTTTATGCATGTTCATGTGTTATGATTATGTAATGGTTCTTGGGAATTGTTTATGCATATAGGTGGTTCTGTGATTAACCTAGGGTGGGTTATCCCAAGATAGATCTCCAATGAATTGAGTAATGTGACTGAGTAAAACATTAACTTTTCTTCTAAAAGATTTAGGTAATATACTATGATGGGTATTTCAATCATTACTCCCTATGTTGCAGAGAAAGCTACAATGTATGTATGTTATGGATGCAACAAGATACCTTCATGATTTTTTATTTCTATGTGTTATACATAAATATTAATATTTCATGAGTTATATTTAAGAGCTTATGTTTTGTATGTATTTGTGGACTAATTATTTCTTCTTTTATTTTATATCCCTAACTGAGCTTTTCATGCTCATCCCATGTTTTTGAAATGTTTTTCACGGGGTATAAGGCATGGTAAAAGAAAGGAATAAATTATGAAGATTTATATAAAGAAAATAATTCTGGTTTTATTTTAAGTGTTTTATGAAAAAATGGCTATTGAGTATAAGTTTTCTCTTTTTAATATTTGAGAAGTATTGTAATAGTTATGGCCCAATTCTCTGAAACTATAAACATAAAAATATTTTCAAAGTGAATTATTAACTAAATTGAATATTATGTAATGATTGAGGTTGGGGACTTATAGATGGTATCATATGTCATTTTATACAATATTAAGAGTTATGATATTGTTAAATTAATATCAATAAATTAATTAATGGTAATATTGAAAGGATATAGCATTTACAGATTACCATTTCACTTTTCCCAAAATAGTTTTGTTTTTAGAATGGTTTTACGTAGAGGAAATAGGGATGCTACGATGGTATGACATCAAGAGGAAAAAATCCTTACAAATCAACAACCTATGTTTGTCAGAATCAGAACTGAGAAGTTTTTTATAGTGATGGAACAATTGAATTAGGCTATAAATGGTGGGGGTATTGATGCACCAGATTAGCCAGATCATCCACAGAAGAACATGTCAGTAGTGGGGAATTTAATGAGGCAACATCCCCCATCATTTAGATAATCACCTGACACTTTTCTAGCATAAGGGTGGATTGAAGAACTAAAATAGATTTTTGATGTCATGGTGTGTTAAAAACATCAAAAGGATACTCTTTTTGTTTAATGTTTTGAAAGTGAAGTCGATCTGTGGTGGTGGATGGTGCATAATATCAGATATGGTCAGGAGATTGATGCTCTTTATTGGGATTAATTAAAATGTATGTTTCTTGAGAAATATTTTCTTAATGTGGCTTGTCTTAGGATTGAAATTTTTTACTATAAGTGAGGTAGGAGGATGACTCAGTGTCTACTTAGGAAGAAAAATTTACTCAATTAGCAAGGTATGCACAAAATTTCATACAATATATTGATAGTAATATTAATCATTTTTACATAGGATTAAATCCTAATTATCTAAGGACACTAGCTTCTCATGAATTCAAAAGTAATTAATATTTTGTCTGATGTGAGGATAAGGTAGAAATGGAATTTTCTGATAACCAGGTGTTCTTTGACAAACAACATAATAAGAGGTCGAGGTGGTAGAAAAATGGGAAGATATATTCAAAAAAGTCTCATAGTAAGAAACTTAAGTTTATAATATATGAATATTGTGGTTAAAATCAGACTTAGGAATGCCTTTTGAAATCTGGTAAGTGATACTGTTATGGTAATATGGGTCATAAGTCCTGTAATTTCACTAAAAAATAATAGGATAATGGTAAGAAAAAATATGATTTATAGTCAGTAAAATGTTTTAAGTGCAATGAAATGGGTCACTAAGAAAATGAGGGTCCAACGAAGAACACAACCAAGGGGAAGAAGTTGGACTACAAGCAGAAAGGGGTGGTGAAATACTTTGAAACTACTTTATAAGATATTGGGCCATATAATGATGTAGTATCAGGTACACTATTTATTTATTCAAATTATGCCAATGTGTAGTTTGATTCAGGGTTTACACTTTAAACCATTTCTATGAAATTTTCTAGTAAATTGTGAATCCCATCTTAGGATATGAATCTTAGACATATGGTAAAAACACCATGAGGAAATTTTGAGACAAAAAGAAATGATAAGAACCATCTTATCCTTGTGTGTAGAAATAATCTACCTACAAACCTTATTATTTTGACTTTAGTGGAGTTTGATTTTATTTTGGTTATGGATTGGATTTCTTTTTATCATGATAAAACTGATTGCAAAGCTTAAGAGGGTTCATTTCAGAAATAATCTCACTTTTTGAACAATAATGAACCCTTACTTTTGATAACATATAAGAAATCTGAGAAACTACTAAATGATGGAAATGAATGTTACCTTGCACATATTTTTGAAAACTAAGGAACTATTCGGATTAATGATATGCCCATGGTAAATGAGTATCTTGATGTTTTTCTTGATGAGTATCTTGGTATAATACCTAACCAAGAAGTTGAATTTATTGTTGACTTAGTTCCTGATGAAAATCCCATTTCGAAACCCCCTTTTCGAATGGCTCAAATTGAACTTTTAGAGTTAAATAATTAATTTCACGATTTATTAGATAAAGGTTTCATTTGACCTAGCACATCACCTTGGGGTGATCCTGTCTTGTTTGTTTAAAAGAAATATGGTTCAATGAAACTTTTCATTGATTATAAAGCATTGACTAACATCAGTATTAAGAATAAGTATCCTTTGTATCATATTAATGATTTTTTTGATCAGCTCCAGGGGGCTTAGTATTTTGTCAAGATTGACTGGAGGCTGGGGTACCATCAGTTTAAATTAAAGTAAGTAAACATTCTGAACACCGCATTTCATACTAGATATGACCATTATGAATCTGTAGTTATGCCTTTTGTGTCAATCAATTCACCTACTTTATTCAGGCGTCTTATGAATATAATTTTCCGTGGGATCTTGGATATGTATGTGGTTGTTCTTATTGATAATATTTTGTTTTTTTCAAATGTAAATAGGAACATGAATGTCATTTACGAGTTGTCTTGGAAAACTTTAAATGAAAGAAAATGTATGGGAAATTTACCAAGTGAGAGTTTTGGTTACAAAAAATTTCATTCCTTTGTCACATTGTTTCAATAAATGGCATAAGTGTTGATCCTGCAAAAACAAAAGTTGTTAAAGAATGGCCAAAACCCACAAATATAACTGAGATCCATAGTTTTCTTGGTTTAGAAAGTTATTACTGGAATATTTTGGTAAATATTGCATGGTTATCAAGCCCACTGAATATGTTAACTCGAAAAGGTGTTAAGTTAATTTGGACAAAAAATGTGATGATTGTTATTATGAATTGAAAAGAAGATTGGTGAATGCTCCAGTTTTGGCATTACCTTCAATAGATTTTGAAATTTTTATCTACAATGATCCTTAATTGATAGGACTTGGTTGTGTCCTAATGCAGAATGATCAGGTAATTTCTTATGCTTCACATTAGTTTAAAACTCATGAGTTAAATTACCCTACACATGATTTGGAATTAGCTATTATTGTATTTTTCTTTAAAAATATGGAGGCATCATCTGTATGGAGTAAAATTTGAAATATATACTGAACATAAATGTTTAAAGTATATATTCACTCAAAAATAATTGAACATGAGAAAGAGTAGATGGCTAAAATTAATCAAGTATTATGATTGCATGATTTATTACCATCCATGAAAGGAAAATAAACTGGCAGATGCTTTGAGTCAAAAATGTAATGCTACCATAAATATGTTACTTTTGTAATAAGCTCCTTTGATTAACGATTTGATGAACTTTGGCATAGAAGTTGTTGATACAAAAAATTCCTATTTTTTTTCTTGTGTCAGTGAAATCATCTATATTAGCTAGAATTAATAAAGTGTCGAAGTATGAAAGTGAGTTAGAGAAAAATGTATAATTGGTTCAGAATGGTAAGTCACCTGAAATTAACGTTGATAGAAACTGTGTTTTGAGGTTTGGAAAGAGATTATGTGTGCCTTGTGATTCAAAGTTGAAGAAATAGTTATTATTTGTAGCTCATAGTTCCCCATATTCTGTTCATCCTGGAATTACTAAGATATATAGAGACCATAAGGAGTATTACTAGTGGGATGGAATTAAAAGAGATTTTTCTCACTTTACTATGAAGTGTGTTATTTTTTAAGAGGTTAAAGTAGAGTGGCAGTTACCGAAATGGATGATTCTGACTTTACTGGTGCTAGAGTGGAAATTTGAAAATATATCCATTGAAATCATTGTGGGATTACCAAAGACATCTCAAGATAACAATTCAATCTGGGTTATTGTTGATTGATTGACTAAATCTACACATTTTCTTCATATTTGAGATACTCTGTCCCTAGATCAATTTGCTCGATTGTATGTTAAATTGATAGTCAGGTTATACATATTTCCCCTCTCCATTGTATCTGATTGTGATCTTAGGTTCAATTATAACTTTTGGAAAGGCATTCAGAAGTCTTTAGGTATTGAATTAAAGTTTAGTACAACTTTTAATCCACAATCACATGGGAAGTCAGAACGAACAATTCAGAATTTTGATGATTTTAAACGTAGTTATTCAATATATTACCAGGGAATATTGAATGAAATTTTTATTTGGTTGAGTTTTATTATAATAATAGTTTCCATTCCAATATAGATATGGATCCATTCGAGGCATTATATAGGAAGTAGTGTCAAACTCTAGCTTTTTGGGATGAAGTAAGTGAAATGAAACTGATTGGACTAGAATTGGTAAAAGAGAGAGCAGAAAATGCTCAGTTGATTTAGAATCACATGAGAATAGCTCAGATTATGAAGAAAATTCATGTCGATAACTAAAGGAAGTATATTTCTTTCAAGGTAGGTGATCATGTCTTCCTCAATTTTTCTCCATGGAAAAGTGTGATTCATTTTGGTAAGAAGGGAAATCTGAGTCCATGGTTCATTGAAACCTATGAAATCGTAGAGAATGTTGGATCATCTGCCTATAGAGTGACATTACCTACATGTTTATCCTAGGACCACAATTTTTTTCATGTTTCAATGTTGAAAAAGTATATGCTAAATCAATCTCATGTTTTAAGTCAAGTGGTAGTTCAGTTGGAAGAGAATCTTTCTTATGAGGAACAACCAGTCCATATTATTGACCAAAGAGAGAAAGTTATGAGGAATTAGGTAATTCATAAGGTAAATGTTTTATAGAAAAACCATATGTTTAAAAATGAAACATGGGAATCCGAGAATGATATGAGGGATAAATACCCCCCACTTATTTGATAAGTGAACAAAAATTGCAAGGATGAAATTTTGAAATGGGAAGGTTGAAACATTCTAGGTAAATAAAGGATATGATATTTTCATATATATTAATATTTATGAAATAAATATCAATTTTACTTAAAATTGGATGATATTTTTGTTGGTGTACCAAACATGAAATAATGGGTTTCTCCGAAATATCTTGTTGCACACAGGCTGTGTCATGCTGAAAAATAATAATATTATATTATTTTAAATTGTAGTTAACGCCTAGCCATTATATTGGAGATAACTAACATAACTAACTACACTATTATTATACATGTTTGTTGAATTTCGTTACATTTATCCAACAAAATTTAGAGCCTTAAAATGAGAATGAGTTTGATTTTAAGCATGAAAAACTCAAATGTTTTTAAAAAGTCAATTTACCACCTTTTGGTTGTGAACCCCGTTTAAATCAAGTTTTTTTTAACTTTTATATGTTACATTTGACAAAATAAACTTCTTCATCAGAAGTGTGACACCAAAATTTACTTTGGGTAAATTTTTGGTGTTTTTCTGATAAAGTTGATTTTTAATGAATATTGAAAAATACTACATTTTATGTAAAAACTGTTTTTTCATCTAATTTACTTATATTGTTATATTTTCCTTTTAATTGGTTTAATATTTTAATTGTATTATATTATTACCATTTAATACAATGTTGTTTATTTTATGTAATTTCACATTGAAGTTGGACATAAAAAATGTCCATCTTTTAGTAGTTATTAATTTTTTAAAACACACATTTTGGTTTTGAAAACAGTAATTAATTTTAACGTAATTTCTATTACTTCTGTGTTTTGAATATGGAAAAATAGATTCCATATTTTGAATTAGTAGGTAAAAATGTGTAAATATGAAACTTTTATTTTTATACATTATGAATAGTAACTTTCGTAAATATTTAATTTACCTTGGTTGAAGGGTAAATCCTATAAATAAGTGTAACAAATAATATTATAATAATATTAATTTACCCTAGTACATGTACTAACCCTATTAGATGATACATGTACAACCATGTGAATATTTGGGTCGATTTTGGGACCCCATCGAGATACTAGTAAGTGAAAATGACATTTTATAAAAATTAATTTAAAGTTAAGGAAAATGTAACATTAACAAATATATTTAAGTAAAAATATTTTTATATGGCATTATATAAGTGATATTTGGGACTATAAATATTAATTATATATCTAAAAAAAATTATTACATCATTTTATTTTATTTCTTATTGTTAGACATCATATAACCAAATTTATTTAGGACACAATGGTAATGCAGTGATTACCATATTAATGAATGATTTAAATAATGATATTATATATGTTAAAATAAATTTATTTTGAAATTTTTTATGCCATCAACAAATTTTAGAGATAATTATGACTTTTTATATTTTAATTTATGATATGTTTTCAAAATAATCAAGTTGTGTATTTTTTAAAAACTCATGATATGAATAGTATATAAATTGACATAAAAGAGTTTTTAAAACAAAAATTATTTTATTAAATGATACAATAATCCTAAAAAAATAATATTCGTCCAAATGACATATATAATGTTTTTAATGTCATTAATGAACCACTTGTGGTTATATTTGAATTTTATTGTTACTATATTATCCATATAGTATGAATATACAAGAATACATTGTAAGAGTTAAATTAGTTAACTAAGGGTTAATGCTAAATGATAAGGTTAAATATGAAACCTAAAACATGTCTAAAACCTATGGGTTTAGAGTATTTCAAATACTAGTCATATTATCTTTGAATTTAATTAGTTTTGGACATTTTGAAACCTAAAATAAGTTTATCATAAAATAATATTTCAAAGATTTCTTAAAGTGCCCCTCCTCCCTCTAATAAAGGGACACAAAATCTAACCCTTTACTCACACCTCTCGATCCCCCTTGGTGAAGTTCCCAGTCAGGATCCAAGAATCACTGAGAGGGGGAGGGGGTGAATCAGTGATATATTTTTCTTTTTTATGTTCCCTTCGAATTGAATCAACCTTTGCCGCCTGTTAAAGATTTTCTTCTCTACTGAACACACACAACCACAAGAACACATGATTTATAAGGTTCACTACTCAACAAGAGTAGCTACGTCCTTGGTATGGTACAGAAATAATCTAGTACCACACAATCCACTAAAGAAGAATCCTTTGATGTGGAATACAATTAGTAGGATATACCCTTACACTCGTGTAGCACTTGGAAAACAATCCTCAAGTGTGTGTGCACCCTTTTAGCACATATAGGGAATTACAATATTTTAGTGCTTCTTTACAATTGAGCAGATGTATTCTCTGAAGTTCATATCTTCACTTTCCTACCCAGAAGCTGGTAAGAACTTCTGTATGCACAACTGAATATGTTTAAAGACCCCAAATTTTCCATGCATCCCTTAGAATATCTTGCGTGCAATTTAAGTGTATTGCACATAAAAATCCCTTTTGGAGCGAAAAACCTTTTTTCATGCAAGTTTCCTTTTGCATGAAACTGTTTCTCTTTTCGTGCAACTTCTCAATTTTTCGTGCAGCTATCCTCTTTTCGTGAAAACTTCTTTTTTCCACGCAACTCACTTAGCATATAATTTAGATGCACCAGAGATCGGGATTTCTTCTAAGTGTCAAGCATTAACAAATGAGAAGGGTTCTCCTCATATTTATAGGCATTTTTGACCCGACAAGAAAACCACTCATTCGCGCATAAAACCCTCTTCATGCACGTAAAAACTCTTTCATTCCACCTTATATTTCGTGCAATGCTCCAATATTTCACAGACCTCATGGCTTTTCCATTTTTCATCATTCTAAGCATGACGCACCAATTGCACACAAAATTCCACACCGCATTCCATATTGCACGCAAAACCATCCTTTCACGCGACATCGTATTTCGCGCAATGATCCAATTTTTTGCATAGCTCATGCCTTTGCAAATTTTTGATCTTCAGATGTCGAAATAGCTTTTGCGCGAAAAACATCATTCCCCTATTTCACGCATCCCGCATATGTTTCGCGCAACCCGCTACTATTTCGTGCACCACTTCATTTTTTCACACAACCTGCCTAAATTTCCACGCACTCCATGCCCTTGCCATTATTTGATGATCTGACCTTAAATGATGCCTTGCACTCTAAATTGTAAACCATATTCAATCTTTCGTGCAACATCCATTTCCAAAAACACATCTTCATCTCCCGATTTTCAGGCCCTAAAATTTGGAAAACACTGGAAAATGGCACCACCTTAAACTGTGCTTTTGTGCCTCCCCCAGATTGTCCATTGCTTTGCCATTTCTCCCTTCACTTCTTCCCATAACCCTTCATTCAGGATTCATCACGAACTCCACTATCGTGATATATATCCTTTGATAGATCAGCTTTAGCATCATTAGAGTTACAATTGAAAGTACTAAACCTTCCATATCTTCCAGAAGCATCATTCCTTCCAATCAAAACTGTATATGATTGGTATCATCATTTCTCCCCCTTTCCTTTATAAGTCTTGAATCACAAGTTCTCCTGACTTATGATATTTGAGAAATACATATCAGTAATGTGGCCAATTTCTCCACATTCAAAACATTTCAAAGGGAGTTTCCGTTTGTATTTCCTTGTGCCTCTTTTAACATTTTTAGAAAACAAGGTTATAATTTCATTAAAATTTTGACATACCTCATTTTCAGAGTCGGATTCACCAGCTTCTTCATTAATAAGAATTTTCTTCAACTTCTCTTTCTTTTCTAACTTGAAAGACATTTCTCTATCGGCTTTTTCTTTTCTCTTCATGGTCTTCTCTCTTCTCATCTCATAAGTGATGAGAGTACTGTGAAAATCATCAAGAGATAATGTTTCTGGGTCCCTATCTTCTAGTGATGAAACTTTAGCATCAAATTTGTCAGGAATAATTCTCAGGATCTTTTCAAAAACTATAGAATCTTCCAACATTTCACCAAGACATCTGATTGTACTGAAAATGTCATTAACCCCGGTAAAGAAGTCCCCAATAGATTTAGATTCTCTCATTTTCAAGTCATAATACTTCAGCCTCCAGATTTGTAGTTTTTCCTTCTTCACTATTTTATTTCCTTCATAGATATTCATTAGCTTATCCCAGATTCCTTTAATTGTAGTGACACCTTTCACTCTTAAAAAATCATTCTCAGAAAGTGATGAGAGTAATGCATTTTTATCTCTTCCATCATTCTCAATATTCTTCTTATCGATAGGAGTAAGAGGGAACTTGTCATCAATAGTAGGAAATCCATCTCTTGTAGTTTCAAGAACTTTATATCCAAGAGACATAAGATATCACATCATTCTATCCTTCTATAAGTGATAGTTCTTTCCATCGAAAATTGGAATCCCCTTACTGTTCACGCAATTTAGATTCTCCATCACAACTTCTCTTCAAACACTTCAGCAAAGAATAAACGAAGGGAACCTGCCTCTGATACCAATTGAAGTTCCCAGACAGGATCCAAGTATCACTGAGAGGGGGAGGGGGTGAATCAGTGATATATTTTTCTTTTCATGTTTCCTTCGAATTGAAACAACCTTCTCCTCCTATTAAATATTTTCTTCTCTGCTAAACACACACAACCACATGAACACAAGATTTACAAGGTTCACTACTCAACAAGAGTATCTACGTCCTTTTTATGGTATGAAAATAATCCCGTACCAAACAATCCACTAGAGAACAATCCTTTGATGTGGAATACAACGAGTAGGATATACCCTTACACTCGTGTAGCACTTGGAAAACAATCTGCAAGTGCGTGTGCACCCTTTTATCACAAATATGGAATTACAGTATTTCAGTGCTTCATTACAATTGAGAAGATGTATTCTCTGAAGTTCAGATCTTCACATTCCTACCCAGAAGCTGGTAAGAACTTCCGTATGCACAAATGAATATGTGCGAATACCCCAAATTTTCCGTGCAACCATTAGGATATCTTGCGTGAAATTCAAGTTTCTTGTGCGTAAAAACCCCTTTTGGCACGAAAAACCTTTTTCCGCGCAACTTTTATTTGCGCGCAACTGTTTCTCTTTTCGTACAACTTCTCAATTTTTCGTGCAGCAATCCTCATTTCGTGCAAACTTCTTTTTTCCACACAACTCACTTAGCGTATAATTTACGTGCACCAGATCTCGGGATTTTTTCTAAGTGTCGAGCATTAACAAATGAGAAGGGTTCTCCTCATATTTATAGGTATTTTTGACCCAGCGTGAAAACCACTCATCCGCACGTAAAACCCTCTTCATGCACGTAAAACTCTTTCACGCAACTTCATATTTCTCGCAATGCTCCAATAGTTTGCGCACCTCATGGATTTGCCATTTTTCATCATTCTAAGCATGAATCAATAATTGCGCACAAAATTCCACACCGCATTCCACATTGCGCGCAAACCCATCCTTTCACGCGACATCATATTTCACGCAATGATCCAATTTTTCGCGCAGATCATGCCTTTGAAAATTTTTGAGCTTCTGATCTCAAAACAGCTTTTGCGCAAAAAACATCATTCCTCTATTTCACGCATCCCACAGATTTTTCGCACAACCTGCTACTATTTCATGCACCACATTATTTTTTCGCGCAACCTGCCTAAATTTCCGCGCACTCCATGCCCTTTCCATTATTCGATGATCTGACCTTAAATGATGCCTTGCACGCTAAATTCTAATCCATCTTTAATCTTTCGTGCAACATCCATTTCCAAAAACACATCTTCATCTCCCGATTTTCCGGCCTTAAAATTTGGTAAACACTAGAAAATAGCACCACCTTAAACTATGCTTTTGTGCCGCCCCCATATTGTCCATTGCTTTGTCATTTCTCTCTTCACTGCTTCCCATAACCATTATTCAACATTCATCACGAAATCCACTATCGTTATATATATCCTTTGATAAATCAGCCTTTTCATCGTTAGAGTTACAATTGAAATTACTAAACCTTTCTTATCTTCTAGCAGCATCATTCCTTCCAATCAAAACTGTATATGATTGGTATCATCATTTCTCCACCTTTCCTTTATAAGGATTGCATCAAAATTTCTCCTGACTTATGATATTTGAGAAATACATATCAGTAAAGCATCTTCTGGTTTGTGATCCTTCTACAAAGTGAATTGATTTATCTTCTTTGACAATAAAATACAACACTCTACAAAGGCTAACTCTTCAAACTTCCTTCTCCATTCAACTTGGTCCCAACACTTGGAAAGTCTAAAATCTCCCAAAATAAGCTCCCAACATATATTTTTTCCACCTAGAAGCCTCAGCCTTTGGTGTAAGGCAATTCAAGAAAACTTTTTTGTTCAAACCAAATGGAGTTACCTGATTTATTTGAAACTTATTTTCTCAAGTTCTTTTCTTTTATTTTCCTTATCCACTACATATTCTATTATTATTCTTTGATTACATACCAAAACCAGTATAATCAATATACAATGATTTTTTTATAAAAATTATTATAACTACACTTCCACACACCTCCATCTAATGGATATGAACATACTATTTCTATGGATGACGAACTACTCCTTCACAAAATGATGATTGTTCAAATATCTCCTACCACCTCTCATGGTGGACATTATGATAGAACTTTATTTATATTTGAAATAGATTATATTTATATTTCCTCTATTCTTCTATATTTTTTATAAATATCATACCTTTATGGTTTCCATAATTGGTAAATACAATAATTTAATTTGAGGAAGTGCAGACTACTTCCCCCCTCAATGTGATATAACTCGTTCATTCCATACGTGGAAGGTATAAAGGATGGAGTTAATGAAACTATATATGATATTATACTATAATTATTATATACCAATGTATCATTAGGTTTTCATTATATTAAATATTTAATAGAAATGAAACTAGCCTTCATGCGTACATACAACTTACCATCTCCATGAATGATGCATTTCACTTCTTGTTTTTTTAAGAAAAACGGAGACATGAATTGGTCACCCAATTCATGAACCAATGAAATTTATTAAGAAAAAGTATTAAAATGCATGCTTGATGTGTAATGAGTTTTCATGAACCTGAAAATGAGAGTGATACATGATGAATGGTAAAAAAGGGGTAAACAATAGCTCACTAAAACTGCCAAATACCTTATGCCATCATGTAAGAAAACACATCAAGAGAAGAGTGGATAAAATCTAAGAATACTTACATTCCTCAAGATATGTTGTCCTCAAGATGAAATAGAGAAGAGAAATAAAATAAAAAACACATCAAATGTGGCATCAAAAAATTGTGATATAAATCTGTAAATGTGATAACACTATCACATGAAGGGAACTCCCCTCAAAAACATGTTCATCACTCTAGACAGGTCGAAGAAGCAAGACTTGGTGCACCTAAGATAGAGAAGATCCCTGCCAACATCCATGATGAGAAGTAATGGTATTTGTTTAGCTATCAGGGATGAGAAGAACAAGAGTCTTGGCCTTCCCAAATTGATTGACAGATCATAAAACGCACAAAACAAAGTTTCCAGACCATGGCTTGCATCCTTCACACATGAAGAGAAGACAATTATCAAGGGAAGAAACATCAATTATCTTTAGTTCTACAACCAGAAAGAGAAACTAAAAATGGAACTAGCCTCAAGATCTGTAGTATCTCATCAAAATCTGTTCCAATTCCACTGGATCAACTGTGAAAGCAAGCTCAAACGCAACTATAAGAAGGGAAAACCCATTATGCACAACCAATGATTTCAGAAAAAAGAAACACTGTGAAATCAGACAAGAAACATAGTAGAACTGAACAAGAAAATCAGAGACTTTTTCTAGATTCCCTCAACCTCTTATTAAATATTTTACATTTAATATTAAGATAAATCCTCTCAAAAATTTCACCATTTCTGAGCCATTGAAAATCTATTTCATCTCCAAATGTTATGCCTATTATATATGCATATATATATATATATATATATTAGATATATATGATATATATGATATCTAAATCATGAATATCATTCTATAGATAAGGGACTTTTTACCACATGGATAACATGAAATTATAAGATGTTAATTTTGGACTCTAGTACTAAATATCGACAAAACGACTGTTATTAACTGAAATGATTATATATTGTTTATAATGCGGTAATAAGTGATATAAAAAGACTAATAAACTTGACAAAGTTATTGAATCAAGTAGAAATTAACATTATTTTATTATTTAAGAGATTAAATAATGAACGAGTCATGTCGTACAAGAATTAAGGGACTTCGTCTCAATCTCCTTTAGTTGAGGTATATTTTTATTTATACACAACATTATTTTATACAATGTATAAACACATTTTTAATTTTAATTTCAATTAAAAGGGAATATTTTTTCTACGTATTGTTTCACTAAATGAAATAAGGAATATTTCTTCTTATCTTATGATGTGATAATGACCTTTCCACCATCGCAAGTATTATTTGATATTTGAATTCCTTAATAAGGCATAATGGTTTTAAAAGAAAAATAAATACCATATACTCTTTTTTCATATTTTTTAATTTAAAATGGTTTTGAAAATTGATTTATTATGTTAATATATTAAAATATTATATTTATATTGCAATGTGGAAATGTTATCTTTCTTTTATGCTTATTCGTGTGTTATGATTATGTTATGGTTCACGGGAAATGTTTACGCATATGAGTGGTTCCATGATAATCCTAGGGTGGGTGAGCCATAGATAGCTCTCCAATGCATTGGGTGATGTGACATAGGTAAACATTAATGTTTCTCTTATGAGATTTAGGGAATTTACGGTGATGGGTATTCTAAACATAACTTCGTACGTAGCAGTGAAAGCTATAACATAAGTATGTTATGGATTCCACATGTTAACTTTATAATTTATGATTTCTATGTATTATTCATAAATATTATGATTTATTGAGGTATGTTAAAGAGCTTATGTTTTTTTATGTATTCATGGAATGATGTTTTCTTCCCTTATTTTAAATCTCTTGCTGATGTTTTTATGCTCATCCCATTTATTGAAATGTTTTTTCACAGGGCATAAGGCAAGGTTAGAGAAAGGAAGAATTCAAGAAGATTTATATCATGAAAAGAATTATTGTTTTATTTTAATAGTTTTTTTTGAATAAAATCTATTCTGAGTAGAAGGGTATAATTTGTAATATTTTTGATATAATTTAATAGTTATGACCCAATTCTCTAAAACTCTAAACCTGAAAAGATCCTCAATGGGAATTTTTAACTTAATTCAAGATTATGTAATGTTTAAGGCTAGGGCCTTATATAATATCTAACATTGGTTTAGTCTAATTTGGATAAGAATTGAAGTAAAAAAATTACCTAAAAAAATTACATATAATATCATGACAGAAAAAGGTCCAATGATAGGGAGATAATCTAAGAAAATAAGGAAATAGATCATAGCTATTACACAGGGGATCCAACGAGACTAATAGTGGTACGATCAGAGTCCTAATGAAGATGAAACCATACGAACCTAGGGATAATCTATAGAATATATATCATGAAATATTTTTATGTAGAAGGAGGAGGGTTAGAAAAAGATTAGGGGTTTTAGAACTTTATAAAAATCCATGACATGTTTACAATGTGAAAGGAATTCACATCATGAATTCCTCAAGTCACTTTTTATGTATGGGAAAACCAGTTCATGTCATCAACAGGATCCCTAAAATTAATTGAATTCATATCATGCTATATAAAAATGGGGTATAGAAATAAAAATTCATATCATGAATGGAATTCTTATCTTGAATTACATTCAATTATTAAATACCATTCATGTCCTAAATTAGTTCTATAACCAAAATCTATCACTCTGCAACCTTATTCAAAAAAACTAACTAACCAGCCTAAAGGAATGGTTATAAGGCCTAATATGAGAAGACAAAATTTACAAGGGTAAAGTATAATTTAAATGATATATACCTCATAATAAAAATACGGGATCCTACAACCATGTATCATGTTTTAAGTTAAATTAAATAAATAGATAACTCTTAATGAATCCTCATAAAAATATTTTAAAAAGTTGATTTTTTTAAATTTAGTTCCTTAAAATATTAATTATTACAAGAATACTTTTAAAATATAAAAATTATTTTTATTGATCTTTTAAAATAATGGAGCTTCATGAGTGATGTAAATTACCAGGGTGTATAGTCTCTTAATGAGAATTGTTACGGAAAAAATAGTGGAGATCCATCTATGATTATCACCCCTTACACTTTTCTTCTATATAGTTATCTACTATATACACATATAAAATTATATATTAGAAAATATCAAGCAATCATGTAAGATTGTAAATGAACGATATTTTATAGAATAGATATTTAATATTCTCAACCCTTTTTTGGAATTATGGGATGTTAATTCCCCATTAAAATTTATGTAAGAATACTCATAAAAATCTAAAATAACCCTAAGAATCACTAATAATTTATTCATAAGACCCTTATTTGGGGTCTTCAAAATTATGAAACACCCCCTTATGAATTATTCATCTACTTTAACACCATTTTTACATAACCCAAATTTTAACCATTTCAAAATCAAAATTAACTACGGTTCCTATATTTTCTATTTAATATAAGCAGACAACATGGAATAGAGTTATTACCCACTCACTCAATATCATAAGTTTGTAAAATGATTTTTAATGTTAGTTTTTTTAATTTTTAACATTGGGTAGAAATACACATCATTGTAAGTGACATTTTAAATAAAATTTTTAGACAAATTATTTTAAATGAATTAAAAAAATATTTTTTCATTAACTATTTATATAAGTGATGTTTAATTGTCCTATAAAATAAAAAATCAAGAGACCTAAAATATTTTTTATTTTATATCTGTTATGAATGAGGATTTTTTCATAGGTAATTTTAAATACCCAATGTAAAAAAAATATTTTTTTATTAAATTTTATTAAAAGTATTATACCTACACATGTAATATAATAAAACCGAACCTGTTTAATAGAAAGTTACATTAGTGAAAGATAAATTATAATTCACTTGAATATATTTATATGAAAATGTAGTTACAACTAAAATAATTTGGAAATTTAATTTTCAATATAAAAAATATAAATTTTAAATATAATAGAAGAACTAATAGATTACAAAATATGGGAAATAATTGTACCATACTCTAGGAAGATGATTTATCATGTTTCAATAAAACGGGAGAGGATCATCAAGAATATAAAAATTAATAATAAAATATCCATACAAAATTATCAATATAATGATATGATAAATAAAATTAAACGTGAGAATAAAAAAATACCTAATAGAAATATATAATTGATCCAGTTATAAATTTATTATAAATAAATCTAGACACCAAATACCCACATTTCACTCCTCTTTATTGAACATGAAAATATAGTTTCAAAAGATGTTATATTTTAAAAATAACATTTTCAATATCTGATATAAAATAGTATTTATATATTATGTTTCATTTTCACTCTCATAATAGATATTTTCTTCCATTCTTCTTAATGACCAATGGCAGTGCTTCAATCCTCCATTTCAAAATGAAAAAAACAAGGAAAGAAGATAATTTTTTATAACATATAATTATTAATGTAATAAATGATAGATAATTAATAGTAATTTATATATTTTTTAAAAATTACCATATATGGAGCAAGACCTATATATATATATTTTAAGGGAAATAAGTAAATAACATCCATTGAACACATATATAAAAAAATATTAAGTGAGTCCTTAATTTACTTAAGGGATATTTTATACTAAAGAAATATATTTTTCATACCTATTATGATTATGATACATCAAATAATTACCTTATCCTTTCTGAAATCATAGAGAAATATATTTGGTATTTTATTTATCATGTATTTTCCTCGAATTTATAGAAATAAGTTATGGGTCCATAAACAAAAACACTGACATTATATCTTATGGAATTCAATATGTATGATGAAACTTAATAAAAAATATTGTTAGTATGTGACATCAAATAGATATAATTGGATAAAATATTATATTAAACTTATAATGAAAATACATGACATGATGTGTGTCCTAACATATATATAACAAAAAAGATCATAAATATCATTTTTTATAATTATCAGTATATAGTGGAACCCAAAAGCATTTGTAGTCAATGGAGCCTCATATCCATCTGAAAAAGTTAATTTATATGATGATAAATTTTAATTTACACTATAATAAGCTGTCCTCAGTAAAAGGGGTATCAAATTATTATTGATTTAATACAAAATATATTTAAATATCTGTTATTGTAAATAAATAGATAAATAAATATATATATATATATATTAGAATAATAAAAATAAATTATTTAAATAATAATAAATAATGGACATAACATATGAATACCTTAACTTTTAATGGTCATACAAGTCTAGATGGTCAAAATAATAAATACATTACACTTTATCAAACTATAACCACCTCACCTGTGGGGAATGAAACTCTATCCCATGAATCTATAATATCATATAATTCCATATTTAGATAATCAATATCCATATATTATAGATGTATTATATCCAAAATATAATATAAAATACCATATTCTCTAATATTTAATTGGGGATCCTCCACATATAGCTCAAAATATATGGTCAACTATGGATGATAAGGTATAGGAGTGAAATATAAAGGCTAAAACCATATCTTTGTGTCGACAAAGATCAAATACACTGATGATATATTCCTATCCTCCATTTCCTCTTCCATATACCTATACATTACATAGAATGAGCCTATTTTGAAATTATCTAATTGATTAATTAATATAGCAATTGGACGATCAAACATTTTTTTTATAGATACGCCCCATAATATCTACATATGTAACCCCGATTTTCATTAATTCTTAACAAAATAACCAAAATATCATTCCTACACTTTAGTGTAAATGTCCCTTGTGCATTTTTCTTCTTATGGGAATCCAAATGAAAAAATTATATAAGATATAGATTTTTGAAATTAAATAAAATGAAGTTTATAATATTATCAGAAATATCCTTTAACCATTATATATGATATTTCATGTCTTTATATTTATTATCCATTTTTCATTTATTATGTTGAGATGGGGGATTGTTGGATAATATCTATAGATCCCAAATATTTAACTTCCAATTATTTCAATTTCATTTCCATAATTTTCAATTTGAGTAATTGATATCCTCTAGGAGATAATATATGTGGTAAACATTCTTCAATTAGTTCTCATGATGAGATATCCTTATTTATTTTTTACTAAATATGTACAATCATTAATGTGTTTATTTTTAGCAATTATAGAATGAGACACATAAAAATATTGATATTGTTATTATAAAAAATGAGTTTGTCTATCAAGCTTTAAAAAAATTATTCAATATATCTACATCTAAAAATTAATAGAATTATTATGGATTTTCATTTTTTATTTCCCAAAAAATCAATCTAATTCTTGTTTTAACATTGAATCTCACTATCATTGTGTAGATAATGATATTCATCTCATCCCAACATTATAATTAGTTAAATTATTTTTAATCTAAAACTGTTCATAAATAAGTGATCTTCGTTACTAAAAAATTTAAAAAAATTGAATTATATGATAGATTTATAAAATTTCCTCCCACATCTGAGAAAGTGTTGTATGGTTGAAACTTCTATAGTATGAAATAAAATTAAATATTTTCCCCATATCTGAAATATATAAAAAACAGATAGATTGTTTTTAATTTTGACATATATGATTACTATTAATAAAAAATGTTGTTGTAAACTTCTCCTTGATATGAGCAAATAATAATTTTTTTAAATATGTGCTACCGCATTTAATAAACCTAAAATCCCTATGTTTCTATATAGAAGTAAAACGATATTATGTAGAGTAATGAGAAGGAAGCATAGAAGAATTATATGAAGGGTCCTCTATAAAATATTTAGATGCCTAAATTGTTGGATCTGATATGCACCAAAAAAATAAATTAATAATGAATTAGTTAATTATGATATAAATATAATTTTATTTATTCAAAATTAATAAATATATTAATTGTATAAACGAAAAAAGTTAACACAATTTTATCATTTTCTATAATGTTGTTAACTAAAATGTTATGAAAATATTGGAAACATTTAGAATAAATTAAATGATATAGATTAATGTAAAAAAAAAGTACGATTTTGATGTAATAAACAAAAAATCTTCTATATTTACTAAAGTTTGTAACTTAAATAAATTATATAATTTGAAATAATATATCTCATTTTTTAAACTTTAAAATAGTTATACCTAAAATAATTGTAATGTTCCTATAATATTACATGACTAGTAAATTATTTATTTAAAATATTCCTTCATCAAGATAATTTTGTATTTCAAGAACCATATCTATGTCACGGTCATCTATATCAAATGATGATATTTCCATTTAAATTAGGATCTCATTAAATTCATAATTATGATCATATTTTTCATCATGATTGTATTTTTTTATCATTAAAAACCTGACTTGTGATCATTTCATGGACTATGAACATATATAATTTATTTAAAATGTGTTTCTATGATAAAAAGTACATTTTTGTTTGATAATATCTTTAGATTTAAGAGTTTCCTTCTAAATTCATCATGTTTAATATTACAGTTAACCACAACCATTTTATAGTTAAATATGGAAACTCAAAATATAATTCAATCAATCTCCTACAATCCTTAATTAACACCATAATATTCGAATTAAATTGAGATTTATTTATTTTCAGTTTCAATTTAATATTTTATTTCATAAATAAACACCAAAAAACCTCTTTACTAAAATATACTTATATTATATTAGTCTTTGGTATAAGTTGTATTCTGATTAATGTCATATATAGAGCATATTATATCATTTATACATGGCCCACTCATTAACAATATTAATGTTTCTAATGCTTAATGTATATTATTCATGTTCTCATTAAACTATATAAAAATGATTTTGTATGATTATTCAATGAAACATTATCTTTAATCATTAAATTACATTATTTTAATGAATTTATATGAAATTTTATATATAGAAATGAATCATATATGTCATTTGAGATATAAAAATGTTCCTATATTTTTTTCACTTTTTAGTGATTTTATTTTATATACATCAATCTCCATTTCTTAATGACCTAGTAGTTCATAGTGAGGTGCAGGAAACCGAGCATGATTCACTGTTGATAAGTAGTGAGTACAAAATTTTCCACATTTTTAGAAAAATATTTTTCAAAAATTGAGGCATAATGTTGCTCTATAATCATAACATTCCACTTTAATATATTCATATTCATTTCAAAAAAAAAATACATCCAATGAAAGTATACAGGCCCACATAGTGTTAATTCTCCAACCAAATGAATAATTTAAGGAAATTTGATGCTAAAATACATTTATTCATTTAAAATAACAGCTGATAAAGTATATTGACTGTATAATTATCTAAATTACTCAATAAATTAATATCCATCACTTTTTTACAAATGGAATTGAAAATATATCAATCCTTTATGATGGTCAATACTAAACAGATGGGTAGTACTCCGCATAATGAAACTAGAAGGATTTGTTATATCATACAAATATAGTAATGTGATTTCATTATAATTCGCATTAAATATTTTACTAAATTAAAATTATTTAAATTTTAGGAATAACCATGTGGAAACTTGTTACCATGTCAACACTAATAAGGAATTATTTTCTCTATCATGGAAAATTTATGATATGATAGAGGCAAGTATGTTAGTTTTAAATTAGGAGTTGGAGCTAAATACTAATGTTTTTCCATTTAATTTTAGTGAAATCATTCATTCAAACCAACCATATAAATATCATTAATATCAAACCATGTCAAAATAACAATATCATTGATATTATTCACAACAAACACTACATCAATGTAACTTTTAATATCATGATATCCTAAATAAGTAAGATAAAAATTATTTATTTCTAATTCTATATATTTATGCCATTAATGGATAACTAAATCATTAAAAACATGAAAACAATGTTTTTCATCCTCTAAAAATACTGATTAATTGATAATGGTTTCGAAGAGACATCAATTCTAAGTGATCTATTGAATGATTTTTTTAATCTTTAATGATAGTGATCTATATATAGAAACCTTTGAATAACCATTTGAATTTTATTACTCAAATTTTATAGTTGATAACACGAAGTCCATTATTTTTAAAATGGACTGGCTTTATAAACATTAACACTATATACATAGAAATTTAAACATGATCAAAATTCATTTATAGGGACTATAATCATGTCATTAATTTTAAAATATTCATTTTTATAATAATCATACACTCAAATACATTCCTCCCACAAGAGTTTGAAACATCAATTAATTATTAAAATAAAACATCAATATCATTTATAGCCTATTTTTTATAGAAATTATGAAACTCAACCTATAATATTTACAATTCATAACAAAATCCATAAAATTAGTTTTAAATTTCAAATAAATAGGCCATGAGTTATGTTTAGTACTATAGATCTAATTTGGATTCATTCCATTTGTACCTAGTTCATGCCTAATATTTGTGAAATTAATTATTGTTATGGTAATTTTTTTATTATTTTTATTCTTGGCTAATCATTTATCAAGATAACATAATTTTCCCTCATATATTCACCCACTTATATTCTAACTTAACTTTTTTACATCATTTTAATTTTATAATACAAGTTTTAATAAAACAATAGTAGGAAAATACCATATTTATTTAGTACGAGTTTTAATAATTTTTTTAATACATAAATTAAAATTTATTTCAAAATATACAGTTTGATCCCAAATTTAAGATACTTTTTAGGTACTTCATTTCATTCCAACAAAAAAAGTCATTGGAGAAGTTTTTGTAGCATGTCACAATTTTAATATGTATTTCACATTAAATATTTATTTTGTGTTAGATATCCTGTGAAATAAAAATCAATTAAATAATGTGAATAATGATTAATTATTGAATAATAAGTTCTTGAACTCGTCCCATTCCATGGACTCAATTTCATCCCTTTTTCTCGTATTCTTAATAAGATTCCACCATTGATCAGAATCTCCTTCCAAATGCTACACTACTAGGATGACATTATCATGTTCAGATCATTGAAGAACTGAAAATATATTTTCAGTAGTACTAATCCATTGTTCAGAAACTAATGGATCAGTAGAGCCGCTGAAAGAAGGTGGACGCTGCCTCATGAAGGATTCAACAAAATGTTGCTCCTTCCTTTGCTCGTTTGGAAGTCCTGCATGATTCAAAGCTTGAGAAAGTTGTGTGACCACGGCTACAAGATTTTTCATTCCAGCTCCCATAATGTTTGGTTGCTTAGGGGGACAATCATTTCATTGCCCGTCGCATTCCGCACTAACACGGTTCCTTTGGGTTCCAGCCATTGACTAAAACCAAGAAGAATAGTGTGAGAAACACCAATTATAATAGGAAAACCACATAATCAAGAATAAAATTTCACACTTAAGGTCTTATCCTAGGTGATTCATGGTCATTTTTAAAACACTAAGATTGTGTTCTATGCTTAGAATTATCCTTAGGCTTTCACATCCTAGTTTCCAAAGGTTGACTATACCTTTCCTCTGATACCAACTATAACGACCCATATTTTACATAAATTGTTATTACTTCAAAATTGAACCATACTTATTACAACATATAACAAAATCATGAAAGGACCGTATAGGTATAATGTCTTTAGAAACTGGGAAACATAAACAACTGGTTCATAAAGCGTCTACACTATCTCCCATTTATTTCATCATATCTATAGTCCCTTTTGGCATATCTTACTTAATAAACATCTTCCTGACCTGGGGAAAGAAAACATAAAAAAGGGTGAGCTCAAATGCTCAATAAGGTTAAACAAAAGAAATATCAATCACATCATATTCATAAGAACATAACATTTGGGAAATCTTAACCTGCAAAAGAGAGCATAATTTCATAACATGGGATAAATCATAGTAGTGAAATGAAATCTCAATAATAATAACTTAAAACATTAAACTTTCTGGCATACACACATAATCATATAGAATCATTTCTTATTAGTCAAGACTCATTTCCAATACTATCTTAGTGGACAAAGTCCATTTCTGAACTGAGTTCACTCCTCGTTTCAGTCCTGTTTTACTGAACCGGTTTAGCCTGCCGTTCCAGCCATGTCTATCTCATGAGATATAAAATCTTTACCCAATGAATTGGAGGGAGATATAGGTCCCACCCATCTCATAATGATACCATTCTTATGTGTGCCACAAAATCATAAATCGTACATCATTGCATAACCCATGTAATAAAAAAAGGGATTCTTAAACAACATGACATCATAAAACTTTTCATATAAGAGAAAGGAATTCATAAAAATAATCCCATCACAACATAATCAAATCAATGTAATAATAGGGATATAAATAGAACCCTATATTATCTTAGATGGAAAATAATTTTGGTAAAACACTTAAACTCCATTCTTGAAGAAAATATCCTTTGTACTTCAAAAACATTTTCATTTCTTAACAAGTCTTACAATTTTAAACTAAAATAAGCTGATTAAAAATAAACTTGAAATCTTTTAAAGGAATATTCTTGGAAATAATTTTTTAAAAATCCATTCATGCCGTATAAGTTAAAAAAACATTCTTCTCGTACTTTTGTCGGAAAATTCAAAAAGTACCTTGTACGAAAAACAACAAAAGATTCCTTTCATATATTTTAATAAAAACTCACCAAAGGGTAAAATTGGATTTAAACAATTGTAGGTGGATGGAAACAATATTACATATTGAGGAAACATGGATGTGGATGATAAAATACACCCCAGTAAATACCAAAGTATAAACAATCTCGGATAAAATGAGATTGTGATATTTTCCCTTACCTTAGGTCTGATTTGCTTCGTAAGTGTCCGAACCTCGTGTATAATGATTTAAATAATGTTATTTACTTATTCTAGAATCATTATTATTTTTATGATATCATATATGGTCATATTCTTAGCTTCTTATTAGTAATATTTCATTACTACTTGTTATTTGGGTGTTTATTACTTTTTGTTCTTATGCGCGTTTTGTCGAATAAATTCTTATTTTTCATTTTAGGTTATAGATACCTTATTTCCAGAATGGTATTAGTGTAATATATATCATATTAATTCACTCAATTCATTTATATAATCATTATGCAATGAAGATCATGTATAACGAGTCACATCACATCGTGGAGACGGTGTTCCGTACGTACGCACGAGCGATGATATCATTCCCATGATCATGGAATTGTATTGGAGTGTATGTATACTATTTTATAATCAATATCACATTAAAATAATCATATATAGTCATTATTTACACCATTATATCAATCCAAGTAAGGTGGTGGTGGAAAATAGATTACACCACGGCGTGGAGACGGTATTCCGTACGTACGCACGCGTGGTGATTTTGTTTTCCGTAGGATGGATAGATGGTGAAATAGGATTGTTTAATACTTATAATAACATATCAGTATATGAGTGATACTGATGTTATTACTTCATAATGAAACAACTAAAGAAGAAGAAGTGGAAGAAGAAATAAAGATGAACGAATCGGTAATGGACATTACCTTTTCTTTGAAACGCCTCTTTGAGATCTCCTCTTAGGGCACTAAAATTGGTCTTTTAAGAAGACCAAGACCTCTAGGATGTTTCTAGGGAATTGTATAGGAGATATTGGCAGGGGTTTGCCGATCATGAAGGCTCAAAGTGGTGTGAGGAAGAGAGGGAGGAGGTTCCCTTTTATAAGGGAGGAGAGGGGCACCTTTGGAATAACTAAAAATATTATTTTATTATAAAGTCAAATTCAGTTTTTAATAGCTCCAAATTGATATATTTAGAAGCTAAGGTGGGTATGGGTAGAAATAATCTCATCCAATAGAATTTATACAAGTTTAGGTATCAATTTTAACCTTATCATTTTGATTTAAGTTAGATAATTTAACTTTTACCGTGTCTTCTTGTTTTCTTACACTATAAGGTTAACAAACTTACTATATCAAGCCAAAAGAACCCCAAGTTGTTTATTATTAATATATATAACCTTATCTAATTCATTTGGCCGATCCTGAGATTTTTAAGAATAAAATAACAATTAATAATATAGTATTTGTTTTAAAAACAATTTTATGTCAATTTTGACACTATTTGGTAATTGATTTTTGTGAAACTCATAATAGAATTATTAGTTCGAAAAAATTTAATTAAATCAATAATAACATGTCATATTAACATATAAAATAATTTAAATTCATAAAAAGTCTCAAATTACATTTATTTGGATATTTATAACATCAGTTATGTCAATATTTCATTAATAAGATAATTACTGCATCATCATTGTATCATAAATAAGTTACATTTTTTTAATTCTAAAAATTACAAATAAAATACCATTATGTAGGAAATCCTTTTATATTTCTAGCTAATATTTATAGTCGGATTTATCTTATGTATAACCCTATATTAAAAATTATTCAGTTATTAAACATTGATTTTAACTATTTTAACCCTTCTTTAAATAAATTGATAATAAATGTCTTAATCTAATCCAAGTGGGCCTAAATGGTCATATTTTATTCCTAAGGTTGTTTTTGGTCAAATTAAACTTATCCAATAGAATTAGGACATGTGTTAGGGTAATAATAAAAACAATTTTACCCTTAATTACCCTTTTTTACTTTTAACCATGGTAAAAAAAGTAAAAGTTACTATTCACCAAAAATTATTTTCATCGCATTGAACCACATTTTAGTCCTTGATATTAGCCGTGTCTCTCATATTTTTGAAATTATACTCACAGAAGCGGTAAAATTATGTTTTATGAAAAATTCAGTTTTTTTAACTACCACTTAGTGGTTTCACTATTCATCAAAAAATGAAAGTTTCTAGAAAAATACAAAAAATTGGGCCTAAGATATATTTGATATTATGAATTCATAAATGATGTTTATTTTACCAAATTAAAAACATATCAGTTACATTAACTAATTTAAAAATTAATTCCCGTCGCCAAAACAAATAGCGTGTTTTTAAAAGATAATAACTATTAAAAGATTGACACTTGTTTATTTCTGGTTTAAATGTGAAATTACATTCAATGAACAAAATTGTATTAAATTTTAAAAATATATTCTAAATATACTTTAAAACCACTCAAATTAATAATTTATCCCTATTAATTATTTTGAATAAAAAAGTTGTTTTTAATTAAAATTTTATAATTTTCACTATGAATCAGAACATGAAAGTTATCTGAAAATTACCAAAATTTCACCCTAAGCTAATTTTGATATTCCAAATCCAAAAATGAAATCCATTTTGAAAAATAAAATTTACAAAATTTCAAAAAGTTGTTATTACTATTCATAATGGCTAGTTTTAATAATATTTTAATAGCATATCGTTGTTTTGTGAAACTCAGTATTGCGTACGACGCAAGCTATCGAGGAAGACCGCGGTTGCATGTAAAGAAATCCAAGCTAGTGTTGTGTGTAGTGAAAGATTCCTTTGATGAATTATATAACATAAAAAAAAAATATTTCTCATAAAAGTCTCGGGTGTTACATTCTACCCCCCTTAAAATGAATTTCGCCCTCGAAATTTGTCACTTTGTAACCAAAAGATGAGGATACCTCTCTGTTATCATATCCTCAAGCTCCCATATAGCTTATTCTAATTGGTGGTTCCTCCATAAAACTTTCACCAAGAGAGTGGTCTTGTTCCATAGGACTTTTTCACTATGATCGAGAATCTCTATCGCCTATTCTTCATAAGAAAGATCTTGTTCCAGCGGTACAACTTCTGAGCTGAGTACATGTGAAGGGTCAGGTATGTACTTTCTCAGGAGAGATACATGGAACACATCGTGAACTTGAGAGAGATTCGGTGGAACATCCAATCGGTAAGCTACCTTCCCAACACGATCCAGTATTTCGAAAGGACCGATATATCTAGGGCTCAACTTCCCCATCTTTCCAAATCTCATGACCCTCTTCCAGGGAGATATTCGTAAGAACACTTTATCACCCACTTTAAACTCTAGGTCTTTTCTTCGGTTGTCTGCATAAATTTTTTGTCAACTCTGAGCTGCTCTTATGTGTTGTTGAATAGATCGGACCTTTTCTGTCATCTCATCAACAAGATCAGGTCCTAATAGCTTTCTTTCCCCAACTTCATCCCAACAAGTTGGAGTCCTGCATTTCTTTCCATAGAGAGATTAATAAGGAGCCATCTAAATACTAGAGTGAAAGCTATTATTATAAGAAAATTCCACCAAAGGTAGCCGTTGATCCCAACAACCTTTGAAATCCATAGAGAAAGCTCTAAACATATCTTCTAGAGTTTGAATTGTTCTCTCAGACTGGCCATCTGTCTGAGGATGATAAGCAGTGATGAAACTCAACTCTGTATCCAGAGTATGCTGAAGACTTCTCCAGAACATCAAGGTAAATCTCGGATCCCAATCAGATATAATAGAAAGTGGTACTCCATGCAGTCTTAACACTTCCTTTACATATATCCTCGCAAGCTGATCCAGAGAGAAATCCTCTCAAATAGCAATGAAGTGTGAAGACTTTGTAAGACGATCAACTATGACCCAGATAGCATTATTGCCTTTAGATGTTTTAGGAAGTCTTTTGACAAAGTCTATAGTGATGTTTTCCCATATCCATTCGGGTATGGGTAATGGTTGTAACATCCCCTTAGACTTCTATCTCTCAGCTTTAACTTGCTGACAAACCAAGCATCGAGAGACATATTCGACAACATCTCTTTTCATGCCATCCCACTAGAAGTACTCTTTCAGGTCCCTATACATCTTCGTGCTTCTAGGATGAATATAGAATGAAGAACTATGAGCCTCATCCACCAGCTCCTTCTTTAATTCTGGGATGGGAGGAACAAAAACCTGATTCCTGAACTTTATTATCCCATCACAATCAAGGTTGTATTCAAGAATATTTCTCACCTTCTTTTGTAACTCTATATCTTCTTTCTGTGCCTCTTTAATCTTCACATGTACAGATGGTTAAACATTCATTTGAGAAACATACTATTTTCACCCTTCCATTAAAATTCCAATATCCATCCTTTGTAAATCCATAAATATTGGATCTTTTGTGATCCTCATCATGGATAAGCTAGCATGGTCTTGTCGGCTTAATGCATCTTCCACCTTGTTTGCTTTCCTAGGGATGTAATGAATTGAGCAGTCGTAATCTTTAATCAGTTCCAACCATATTCTTTGGCACATATTCAGCTCCTTTTGTGTGAAAATATACTTTAACTTTTATGATCAGTATAAATGTCACACCTTTCTCCATAAAGATAATGCCTCCAAATATTTAATGCAAAGATTGCCGCAGATAACTCCAGATCATGTGTTGGGTAATTTTTCTCATGGATTTTCAACTATCGTGAGGCATAAGTTATCACCATATCATTTTGCATAAGAACACACCCCATCCCCTTCTTGGATGCATCACTGTAGATCACAAACCTTTCTCCACTATAAGGCAGTGTGAGCACAGGTGCACTGGATAACCTTCTTTTCAACTCCTTGATATTCTCTTCACATTCCTCTCTCCAAACAATCTTAACTCCTTTCCGAGTCAACCTGGTGAGTGGATTAGATAATCATAAAAAATATTTCACAAAACATCAATAATATCCAGACAAACCAATAAAACATCGGATCTCAGTTACTGTTGTTGGTCTCGACCATCTTTCGATAACCTCTGTTTTTGCAGGATCCACAGATATCCCCTCTTTTGAGATTATGGGACCCAAAAATGAAACTTTTTGAAGCCAAAATTCACACTTGGTAAATTTGGCATAAAACTTCTCCTTTCTCTGGGTCTTCAATATAATTCTCAAGTGATCTTCATGTTCTTCCTTTCTCTTTGAATAGATAGGTATATCATCTATAAAGACTACCACAAACTGATCAAGATATTCTCTAAAGACTCTATTCATCAGATCCATGAAGATAGTAGGGGCATTAGTAAGACCAAATGGCATCACTATAAATTCATAGTGTCCATACCTTGTACGGAAAGCCGTCTTTGGTATATCCTCCCTTTTGACCCTTTATTGATGATACCCTGAACGAAGATCAATCTTGGAAAAATATTGAGCTCCGCGTAGTTGGTCAAATAAGTCATCAATGCGTGGGAGATGATATTTTTTCTTGATAGTGATCTTGTTAAGTTCTCGATAATCAATGCAGAGTCTCATTGATCCATCTTTCTTCTTAACAAATAGAACAGGTACTCCCCATGGTGACGCACTAGGGAGTATTAATCCCTTATCAAGATTCTCTTGGAGTTGCTTCTTCAATTCACGCAACTCAATTGGGGCCATTCTATAAGGTTTCTTTGAAATAGGCAAAGTACCCGGTACGAGTTCTATTGAAAACTCAACATCATGATTTGGTGGAAGACCCGAAAATTCCTCCGGAAAGACATCATCAAACTCCCGTACAATAGGCATATTCTTAATTGTGAGTTTCTCACCAACCATTTGAGATAAATAACCTTCATTTAGTGGAATCAAGACCCATATGATGGAAGAAATTTCAACTTTAAGGTTATGTTCATCCTTGCATCGATAGACGATCATAGATTGATCTGGAATATGAAATGTGACTTCCCTTCTTTGGAAATTGATATGAGCTCCATATAAAGAAATCCAATCCATGCCAAGAATCACATCAAATTCCACTATAGGAAGGATCAAAAGATTTGCAGGAAGCACTTTCCCACAAACTTCAATCGGGGAAGAATTATAAACTTTTGATGTGACTGTTGTGCCATTAGGTGTTGTCATAGCTAACTAAACATCTTATTGTTGAGGTAAAATGGTGATACTCTTAGAAAATTAATTAGAAGTAAAAGAGTGGGTGGATCCAGAATCAAATAAAACATTTTCTACTTTAGAGTGGATGGTAAGTGTACCTCCCACCACATTGTTATCGTACTCCACATCGTTGATAGAAATTGCATGTGACTTTCCTTTGTCTTTATCCTTAAGAGTTTGTTTACGTTGACCATCATCATCAACCCTTGGATTTGGGCATTGATTGGCATAATTCCCTATCTACTTGCACTTGAAACATTGATGTGTAGTAGGTTCATTCTGTGTGTCGCTTCCTTTGTTTTCATCATTAGACATCTTCTTCCCATCATTGCAGCATTCAAATGCCCGATGACCTTCCTTTCCACATTTGAAACATTTACTTGTCCCTTTAAAACAACTCCCTCCATGTTTCTTTCCACACTTTGAGTATATGGGAAAGCTCGTCATCTTTTTAGTGTGCGCTTTAGATTTTCCGTTGAATTCCATTTTCCCCTTCTTATCAAACCCATATGACTGATGGGTTACTCCAATATCCATCTCAACTTTGAGAGCACATCTAACGATTTCCTCATAGCTATTGAAGTCCCTTATGGCTAAGGCCCTTAGAAGACTTGGTTTTAATCCACTAAAGAATCAATCGATCTTACTCTCAGGTTGGATAATAATACCAGAAGCGTACCATGCAAGTCTTAGAAAATATGCTTCATAGGTACCAACATATTCATCATCCTTTTGCTTCAGTACAAGAAACTCTTAATCCATCTTTTTTCAGAGAATATGAGGGATGTACTTATTGAAAAATAAGTTCTTGAACTTGTCCTATTCCATGGACTCAATTTCACCCCTTTGCCTCGTATTCTTAATAAGATTCCACCATTGATCAAAATATCCTCCCAAATGATACACTGATAGGATTAATTTATCATGTTCAGAACATTGAAGAACTGAAAATATCTTTTCAGTAGTACTAATCCATTATTCAGCAACTAATGGATCAGTAGACCCGCTGAAAGAAGGTGGACTCTGCCTCATGAAGGATTCAACAGAATGTTGCACCTTCCTTTGCTCGTTTGGATGTCATGCATGTTTCATAGCTTGAGAAAGTTGTGTGATCATGGCTACAAGATTTTTCATTCCAGCTCCCATAACGTTTGGTTGCTCAGGGGGACAATCATTGCATTGCCCGTCGCATTCCGCATTAACACAGTTCCTTCAGGTTCAAGCCATTGACTAAAACCAAGAAGAATAGTGTGAGAAACACTAATTATAATAGGAAAACCACATAATCAAGAATAAAATTTCACACTTAAGGTCTTATCCTAGGTTATTTATGGTCATTTATAAAACACTAAGATTGTGTTCTATGCTTAGAATTATCCTTAGGCTTTCACATCCTAGTTTCCAAAGGTTGACTATACCATTCCTCTAATACCAACTATAACGACCCATAATTTACATACATTGTTATTACTTCAAATTGAAGCATACTTATTACAACATATAACAAAACCATGAAAGGACCGTATAGGTATAATGTCTTTAGAAACTAGGAAACATAAACAACTGGTTCATAAAGCGTCTACACTGTCTCCCATTTATTTCATCATATCTATAGTCCCTTTTGGTATATCTTACTTAATAACCTTCTCCCTGACCTGGGGAAAGAAAACATACAAAAGGGTGAGCTCATATGCTCATTAAGGGTAAACAAAAGAAATACCAATCACATCATATTCATAAGAACATAACATTTTGGAAATCATAACCTGCAAAAGAGAGCAGAATTTCATAACAGGGGATAAATAATAGCAGTGAAATGAAATCCCAATAATCATAACTTAAAACATGAAACTTTGTGTAATACACACATAATCATAGATAATCGTTTCTTATTAGTAAAGACTTATTTCCAAGACTATCTTAGTGGACGAAGTCCATTTCTGAACCGAGTTCACTCCTCGTTTCAGTCCTATTCTACTGAACCGGTTTAACCTGCCGTTCCAGCCATGTCTATCTCATGAGATATAAAATCATTACCCAATGCATTGGAGGTAGATATAGGTCCCACCCATCTCATGATGATACCATTCTTATGTGTGCCACAAAATCATAAATCTTACATCATTGCATAACCCATGTAATAAAAAAATGGGATTCTTAAATAAAATGACATCATAAAACGATTCATATAAGATAAAAGAATTCATAAAAATAATTCCATCACAAAATAATAAAATCAATGTAATAATAGAGATAGAAACATAACCCTATATTATCTTAGATGGAAAATAATTTTGATAAAACACTTGAACTCCATTCTTAAGGAAAATATCCTTTCTACTTTAAAAACATTTTCCTTTCTTAACATGTCTTTGAATTTTAAACTAAAAGAATTTGATTAAAAATAAACTTGAAAACTTGTAAAGGAAGCTTCTTGGAAATAATGTTTTAAAAATCTATTCATGTCGTATAATTTAAAAAAAACATTCTTCTCGTACTTTTGTCGGAAAAGTCAAAAAGTACCTTGTACGAAAAACGACAAAAGATTCCTTTCATATATTTTAATAAAAACTCACCGAAGGGTAAAATTGGATTTAAACAAATGTAGGTGGATGGAAACAATATTACATATTGAGGAAACATCGATGTGGATGATAAAATACACCGTAGTAAATACCAACGTATAAACAATCTCGGATAAAATGAGATTGTGATATTTTCCATTACCTTAGGTCCGATTTGCTTTGTAAGTGTCCAAACCTCCTGTATAATGATTTAAATAATGTTATTGACTTATTCCAGAATCATACTTATTTTTATGATATCATATATGGTCATATTCTTAGCTTCTTATTAGTAATATTTCATTACTACTTGTTATTCGGGTGTTTATTACTTTTTGTTCTTATGCGTGTTTTGTCGAATAAATTATTATTTTTCTTTTTAGGTTATAGATACATCTTTTCTAGAATGGTATTAGTGTAATATATATCATATTCATTCACTCAATTCATTTATATAATCATTATTCAATGAAGATCATGTATAACGAGTCGCATCACATCGTGGAGACGGTATTCCGTACGTACGCACGAGTGATGATATCGTTCCCATGATCGTGGAATTATATTGGAGTGTATGTATACTATTTCATAATCAATATCAATTTAAAATAATAATATATAGTCATTATTTACACCATTATATCCATCCAAGTAAGGTGGTTGTGGAAAATAGATTACACTACAGTGTGGAGACGGTATTCCGTACGTACGCACGCGTGGTGATTTTGTTTTCCATAGGATGGATAGATGGTGAAATAGGGTTGTTTCATACTTATAATAACATATCAGTATATGAGTGATACTGATGTTATTACTTCATAATGAAACAACTAAAGAATAATATGTGTAAGAAGAAATAAAGATGAATGAATCTGTAACGTACATTACCTCTTCTTTGAAGCGCCTCTTTGAGATCTCCTCTTAGGGCACTAAAATTGGTCTTTTAAGAAGACCAAGACCTCTAGGATGTTTCTAGGTAAGTGGAGAGGAGATATTGTCAGGGTTTGTCCGAGCTTGAAGGCTCAATGTGGTGTGAGGAAGAGAGGGAAGAGGTTCCCTTTTACAAGGGAGGAGAGGGGCACCTTTGAAATAACGAAACATATTATTTTATTATAAAGTCAAATTCGGTTTTTAATAGATCCAAATTGATATATTTTGAAGCTAAGGTGGGGATGGGTCGAAATAATCTCATCGAATAGAATTTAGACAATTTTAGCTATCAATTTTAACCTTATCATTTAGATTTAACGTTAAGTTAGATAATTTAACTTTTATTGTGTCTTCTTGTTTTCTTACACTATAAGGTTAATAAACTTACTATATCAAGCCTGACAAACCCCAAGTTGTTTATTATTAATATATATAACCTTATATAAGTCATTTTCCCTAACATTATATTTTTAGGAATAAAATAACAATTAATAATATAGTATTTGTTTTAAAAATAATTTTATGTCAATTTTGACACTATTTGGTAATTGATTTTTGTGAAACTCATAAAAGAATGATTAGTTCGAATACATTTAATTAAATCAATACTAACATGTCATATTAACATATAAAATTATTGAAATTCATAAAAAGTATCAAATTAGATTTATTTGGGTATTTATAACATCACTTATGCCAATATTTCATTAATAAGATAATTACTGCATCATCATTGTATCATAAATAAATTACATTATTTTAAGTATAAAAATTACAAATAAAATACCATTATGTATGAAATCTTTTTAGATTTCTAGTGAATATTTATAGTCGAATTTATCTTTTGTATAACCCTATATTAAAAATTATTTAGTTATTAAACATTGATTTTAACTATTTTAACCATTATTTAAATAAATTGATAATAAATGTCCTAATCTAATCCAAGTGGTCCTAAATGGTCATATTTTATTCATAAGGTTGTTTTTGGTCGAATTACACTAATTCAATAGAATTAGGACATGTGTTAGGGTAATAATAATAACACTTTTACCCTTAATTACCCTATTTACTTATAACAGTGATAAAAAAAAGTAAAAAGTTACTATTCACCAAAAATTATTTTCATCTCATTGAACCACATTTTAGTCCTTGATATTAACCGTGTCTCTCGGATTTTCTAAATTCTACTCACAGAAGCGGTAAAATTAAGTTTTATGAAAAATTCAGTTTTTTTAACTACCACTTAGTGGTTTCACTATTCATCAAAAAATGAATGTTTCAGAAAAATACAAAAAATTAGCCCTAAGATTTATTTGATATTATGAATTCAAAAATGATGTTTATTTTACCAAATTAAAAACATATGAGTTACATTAACTATTTAAAAATTAATTCTCGTCGTCAAAACAAATAGCGTGTTTTTAAAAGATAATAACTATCAAAAGATTGACACATGTTTATGTATGGTTTAAATGTGAAATTACATCCAATGAAAAAAATTGTATTAAATTGTAAAAATATATTCTAAATATACTTTAAAATGACTCAAATTAATAATTTATCACTATTAATTATTTTTATTAAAAAAGTTGTTTTTAATTAAAATTTAATTATTTTCACTATTCATCAGAATATGAAAGTTATCCGAAAAGTACCAAAATTTCACCCTAATCTAATTTTGATATTCCGAATCTAAAAATGAAATCCATTTTGAAATATAAAATTTACAAAATTTTAAAAAGTTGTTATTACTATTCATAACTGCTAGTTTTAATAATATTTTAATAGCATATTGTTGTTTAGTGAATCTCGGTATTGCGTACGACGCAAGCTATTGAGGAAGACCAAGGTTGCGTGTAAAGAAAGCCAAGCTAGTGTTGTGTATAGTGAAAGATTCATTTGATGAATTATATAACAAAAAAACAAAATATTTCTCATAAAAGTCTCGGGTGTTACGGTCTACCCCCCTTAAAACGAATTTCACCCTCGAAATTCGTCACTTTGTAACAAAAAGATGAGGATACCTCTCCCTCATCATATACTCAAGCTCCCATGTAGCTTCTTCTAATTGGTGGTTCCTCCATAAAACTTTCACCAAGAAAGTGGTCTTGTTCCGTATGACTTTTTCACTATGATTGAGAATCTCTATCGACTGTTCTTCATAAGAAAGATCTTGTTCCAGTGGTACAACTTTTGAGCTGAGCACATGTGAAGGGTCTGGTATGTACTTTCTCAAGAGAGATACATGGAACACATCGTGAACTTGAGAGAGATTCGGTGGAATCGCCAATCGGTAAGCTACCTTCCCAACATGATCTAGTATTTCGAATGGACCGATATATCTAGGGCTCAACTTCCCCTTCTTTCCAAATCTCATGACCCTCTTCCAGGGAGATATTCGTAAGAACACTTTATCACCCACTACAAACTCTAGGTATTTTCTTCGGTTGTCGGCATAACTTTTCTGTCGACTGTGAGATGCTCTTATGTGTTGGTGAATAGATCAGACCTTTTCTGCCGTCTCATCATCAAGATCAGGTCCTAATAGATTTCTTTCCCAAACTTCATCCCAGCAAGTTGGAGTCCTTCATTTCTTTCCATAGAGAGCCTCATAAGGAGCCATCTGAAAACTAGAGTGAAAGCTCTTATTATAAGAAAATTCTACCAAAGGTAGGTGTTGATCCCAACCACCTTTGAAATCCATTGAGAAAGCTCTCAACATATCTTCTAGAGTTTGAATTGTTATCTCAGAATGAATTTCTGTCTGAGGATGATAAGCAGTGCTGAAACTCAACTCTGTATCCAGAGTATGCTGATGACTTCTCCAGAACTTCAGGGTAAATCTCAGATCCTGATCAGATATAATAGAAAGTGGTACTCCATTCAATCTTACCACTTCCTTTACATATATCATGGCAAGCTGATCCAGAGAGAAATCCTCTCTAATAGCAATGAAGTGTGCAAACTTTGTAAGACGATCAACTATGACCCAGATAGCATTATTGCCTTTGGATGTTTTAGGAAGTCTTGTGACAAAGTCCATAGTGATGTTTTTCCATTTCCATTTGGGTATGGGTAATGGTTGTAACATCCCCTTAGACTTCTGTCTATCAGCTTTAACTTGCTGACAAACCATGTATCGAGAGACATATTCGACAACATCTCTTTTCATGCCATCCCACCATAAGTACTCTTTCAGGTCGCTATACATCTTCTTGCTTCCAGGATGAATAGAGAATGAAGAACTATGAGCCTCATCCAGCAGCTCCTTCTTTAATTCTATGATGAGAGGAACACAAACCAGATTCCTAAACTTTATTATCCCATCACAATCAAGGTTGTATTCAAGAATATTTCTCACCTTCTTTTGTAACTCTACATATTCTTTATGTGCCTCTTTAATCTTCACATGTATAGATGGTTGAACATTCATTTGAGAAAGATACGATTTTCCCCCTTCCATTAAAATTCCAAGATCCATACTTTGTAAATCCATAAATATGGGATCTTTTGTGATCCTCGTCATGGATAAGCTAGCATGGTCTTATCGACTTAATGCATCTGACACCTTGTTTGCTTTCCCAGGGTGGTAATGAATTGTGCAGTCGTAATCCTCAATCAGTTCCAACCATCTTCTTTAGCGCATATTCAGCTCCTTTTGTGTGAAAATATACTTTAACTTTTATGATCAGTATAAATGTCACACCTTTCTCCATAAAGATAATTCCTCCAAATCATTAATGCAAAGATTACCGCAGCTAACTCCAAATCATGTGTTGGGTAATTTTTCTCATGTATTTTGAACTGTCGTGAGGAATAAGCTATCACCATATCATTTTTCATAAGAACACACCCTAGCCCCTTCTTGGATGCATCACTGTAGTTCACAATCCTTTCTCCACTACAAGGAAGTGTGAGCATAGGTGCACGGGATAAACTTCTTTTCAACTCATTGAAATTCTCTTCACATTCCTCCGTCCAAACAAACATAACTACTTTTCGAGTCAACCTGGTGAGTGGATTAGATAATTGTGAAAAATCTTTCACAAAACGTCGATAATATCCAGCCGATCCAAGAAAACTTCGGATCTCAGTTACTGTTGTTGGTCTCGACCATCTTTCGATAACCTCTGTTTTTGCTGGATCCACAAATATCCCCTCTTTTGAGATTATGTGACCCAAAAATGAAACTTTTTGAAGCCAAAATTCACACTTGGTAAATTTATCATAAAGCTTCTCCTTTCTTAGGTTCTTCAATATAATTCTCAAGTGATCTTCATGTTCTTCCTTTATCTTTTAATAAATAAGAATACCTTCTATAATGACTACCGCAAAATGATCAAGATAGTCTTTAAAGACTCTATTCATCAGATCCATGAAGATAGCAGGGGCATTAGTAAGACCAAATGGCATCACTATAAATTCATAGTGTCCATACCTTGTACGGAAAGCCGTATTTGGTATATCCTCCCTTTTGACCCTTAATGGATGATACCCTGAATGAAGATCAATCTTGGAAAAGTATTGAGCTCTGCGTAGTTGGTCAAATATGTCATCAATGTGTGGGAGAGGATATTTGTTCTTGATAGTGATCTTGTTAAGTTCTCAATAATCAATGCAGAGTCTCATTGATCCATCTTTCTTCATAACAAATAGAACAGGTGCTCCCCAAGATGATGCACTAGGGAGTATGAATCCCTTATCAAGATTATCTTGGAGTTTCTTCTTCAATTCTTGCAACTCAATTGGGGCCATTCTATAAGGTGTCTTTGAAATAGGCAAAGCAGCCGGTACAAGTTCTATTAAAAACTCAACTTCATGATTTGGTGGAAGATCCAGAAATTCCTCCGAAAAGACATCATCAAACTCTCGTACAATGGGCATATTCTTAATTGTGAGTTTATCACCAACCATTTGAGATAAATAACCTTCATTTAGTGGAATCATGACCCATAAGATGGAATAAATTTCCACTGGAAGGTTATGTTCATCCTTGCATCCATAGACGATCATAGATTGATCTGGAATATGAAATGTGACTTCCCTTCTTTGGCAATTGATATGAGATCTATATAAAGAAATCCAATCCATGCCAAGAATCATATCAAATTCCACTATAGGAAGGATCACAAGATTTTCAGGAAGCACATTCCCACAAACTTCAATCGGGGAAGAATTATAAACTTTTGATGCAACTGTTGTGCCATTAGGTGTTGTCACAGCTGACTCAACATCTAATTGTGGAGGTAATTTGGTGATACTCTTAGAAAATTCTTTAGAAATAAAAGAGTCAGTGGATCCAGAATCAAATAAAACATTTGCTAATTTAGAGTGGATGGTAAGTGTACCTCTCACCACATTGTTATTGTACTCCACATCGCTGATAGAAATTTCATGTGACTTTCCTTTATCTTTAGCCTTAAGTGTTTGTTGACGTCGACCATCATCATCAACCCTTGGATTTGGGCATTGAATGGAATAATGCCCCATCTCCTTGCACTTGAAACATTGAAGTGTAGTAGGTTAATTCTGTGTGTCCCTTCCTTTGTTTGCATCATTAGACATCTTCTTCCCATCATTGCAGAATTCAAATGCCTGATGGCCTTCCTTTCCACATTTGAAACATTTACTTGTCCCTTTAAGACAAATCCCTCCATGTTTCTTTCCACACTTTGAGCATAAGGGAAATATCATCTTCTTTTCAGTGTGCTCTTTAGATTTTCCATTGAATTCCTTTTTCCCCTTCTTATCAAACCCATATGACTGATGGGTTACTCCAATCTCCATCTCAACTTTTAAAGCACATCGAATGATTTCCTCATAGCTATTGAAGTCCCTTATGGCTAAGGCCCTTGGAAGACTTGGTTTTAAACCACTAAAGAATCGATCGATCTTACTCTCAGGTTGGATAATAATACCAGAAGCGTACCTTGCAAGTCTTGTAAAATTTTCTTCATAGGCACTAACAGATTCATCATCCTTTTGCTTCAGTTCAAGAAACTCTTTCTCCATATTTGTTCGGAGAATACGTGGGAAGTACTTATTGAAAAATAAGTTCTTGAACTCGTCCCATTCCATGGAATCAATTTCATCCCTTTGCCTCGTATTCTTAATAAAATTCCACCATTGATCAACATCTCCTTCCAAACGATACACTACTTGGATGACTTTATCATGTTCAGAACATTGAAGAACTGAAAATATCTTTTCAGTAGTACTAATCCATTTTTCAGCAACTAATGGATCAGTAGACTCGCTGAAAGAAGGTGGACACTACCTCATGAAGGATTCAACAGAATGTTGCTTCTTCCTTTGCTCATTTGGAAGTCCTGCATGATTCATTGCTTGAGAAAGTTGTGTGAGCATGGATACAAGATTTTTCATTCCAGCTCCCATAACGTTTGGTTGCTCAGGGGGACAATCATTGCATTGCCCGTTGCATTCCGCATTGACACAGTTCTTTCAATCTCAAGCCATTGACTAAAACCAAGAGGAATAGTGTGAGCAACACTAATTATAATAGGATAACCACATAATCATGAATAAAATTTCACAATTAAGGTCTTATCCTAGGTTATTCATGGTCATTTCTAAAACACTATGATTGTGTTCTATGCTTAGAATTATCCTTAGGCTTTCACATCCTAGTTTCCAAAGGTTGACTATACCTTTCCTTTGATACCAACTCTAACGACCCATGATTTACATACATTGTTATTATTTCAAAATTGAAGCATACTTATTACAACATATAACAAACCCATGAAAGGACCATATAGGTATAATGTCTTTAGAAACTGGGAAACATAAACAACTGGTTCATAAAGCGTGTACACTGTATCCCATTTATTTCATCATATCTATAGTCCCTTTTGGCATATCTTACTTAATAACCTTCTCCCTGACTTGGGGAAAGAAAACATACAAAACGGTGATCTCAAATTCTCAGTAAGGGTAAACAAAACAAATATCAATCACATCATATTCATAAGAACATAACATTTTGGAAATCATAACCTACAAAAGAGAGCATAATTTCATAACATGGGATAAATCATAGTAGTGAAATGAAATACCAATAATCATAACATAAAACATGAAACTTTGTGGAATAAACACATAATAATATAGAATCATTTCTTATTAATCAAGACTCATTTCCAAGACTATCTTAGTGGATAAAGTCCATTTCTGAACCGTGTTCACTTCTCCTTTCAGTCCGGTTTTACTAAACCAGTTTAACCTTCCGTTTCAGCCATGTCTATCCCATGAGATATAAAATATTTACCCAATGCATTGGAGGGAGATATAGGTCCCACCCATATCATAATAATACCATTCTTATGTGTGCCACAAAATCATAAATCATACATCATTGCATAACCCATGTACTAAAAAAATGGGATTCTTAATCAACATGACATCATAAAACGATTCATATAAGATAAAGGAATTCATAAAAATAATTCCATCACAACATAATCAAATAAAATGTAATAATAGGGATAGAAACAGAACCCTATATTATCTTAGATGGAAAATAATTTTGATAAAACACTTGACCTCCATTCTTGACGAAAATATCCTTTCTACTTCAAAAAAATTTTCCTTTCTTAACATGTCTTAATATTTTAAACTAAAAAAAGTTTATTAAAAATAAACTCGAAAACTTGTAAAGGAAGTTTCTTGGAAATATTGTTTTAAAAATCCATTCATTCCGTATAAGTTAAAAAAACATTATTCTCGTACTTTTGTCAGAAAAGTCAAAAAGTACCTTGTACGAAAAACGAAAAAAGATTTCTTTCTTATCTTTTACTAAAAACTCACCGAAGGGTAACATTGGATTTAAAAAATTGTAGGTGGATGGAAACAATATTACATATTGAGGAAACAATGATGTGGATGATAAAATACACCCCAGAAAATACCAAGGTATAAACAATCTCAGATAAAATGAGATTGTGATATTTTCCCTTACCTTAGGTACGATTTGCTTCGTAAGTGTCCGAACCTCCTGTATAATGATTTAAATAATGTTATTGACTTATTTAAGAATCATAATTATTTTTATGATATCATATATGGTCATATTCTTATCTTCTTATTAGTAATATTTCATTACTACTTGTTATTCGGGTGTTTATTACTTTTTGTTCTTATGCGCGTTTTGTGGAATAAATTCTTATTTTTATTTTTAGGTTATAGATACCTAATTTCCAGAATGGTATTAGTGTAATATATATCATATTAATTCACTAAATTCATTTATATAATCATTATGCAATGAAGATCATGTATAACGAGTCACATCACATTGTGGAGACGGTATTCCGTACGTACGCACGAGCGATGATATCGTTCCCATGATCGTGGAATTGTATTGGAATGTATGTATAATATTTCAGAATAAATATCACTTTACAATAATAATATATAGTCATTATTTACACCATTATTTCCATCCATGTAAGGTGGTGGTGGAAAATAGATTACACCACGGTGTGGAGACAGAATTCCGTACGTACGCACGCGTGGTGATTTCATTTTCCGTAGGATGGATAGATGGTAAAATAGGGTTGTTTCATACTTATAATAACATATCAGTATATTAGTGATACTGATGTTATTACTTCATAATGAAACAACTAAAGAAGAAGAAGTGGAAGAAGAAATAAAGATTAATGAATCGGTAACGGACATTACCTCTTCTTTGAAGCGCCTCTTTGAGATATCCTTTTAGGGCACTAAAATTGGTCATTAAAGAAGACAAGGAACTATATGATGTTTCTAGGGAAGTGTAGAGGAGATATTGGCATGGGTTGGCCGAGCCTGAAGGCTCAAAGTGGTGTTAGGAAGAGAGGGAGGAGGTGCCTTTTTATAAGGGAGGAGAGGGGCACCTTTGGAATAACTAAACATATTATTTTTTTATAAAGTCAAATTCGGTTTTTAATAGCTCCAAATTAATATATTTCTAAGATAAGGTGGGTATGGGTCGAAATACTCTCATACAATAGAATTTATACAAGTTTAGGTATCAATTTTAACCTTATCATTTATATTTAACTTTAAGGTAGATAATTTTACTTTTACCGTGTCTTCTTGTTTTCTTACACTATAAGGTTAATAACCTCACTATATCAAGCCAAACGAACCCCAAGTTGTTTATTATTAATATAAATAACCTTATCGAAGTCATTTGTCTGGACCTTAGATTTTTAGGAATAAAATAACAATTAATAATATAGTATTTGTTTTAAAAACAATTTTATATCAATTTTGACACTATTTGGTAATTGATTTTTGTGAAACTCATAACAGAATCATTAGTTCGAATAAATTTAATTAAAGAAATAATAACATGTCATATTAACATATAAAATTATTTAAATTCATAAAAAGTCTCAAATTACATTTATTTGGGTATTTATAACATCAGTTATATCAATATTTCATTAATAAGATAATTACCGCATCATCATTGTGTCATAAATAAATTACATTATTTTAAGTCTAAAAATTAAAAATAAAATACCATTATATAGGAAATAATTTTATATTTCTATTGAATATTTATAGTCGAATTTATCGTATGTATAACCCTACATTAAAAATGATTTAGGTATTAAACATTGATTTTAACTATTTTTACCCTTCTTTAAATAAATTGATAATAAATGTCCTAATCTAATCCATGTGGGACTAAATGGTCATAGTTTATTCCTAAGGTTCTTTTTGGTCGAATTAAACTTATCCAATATAATTAGTACACGTGTTAGGGTAATAATAATAAGACTTTTACCCTTAATTACCCTATTTACTTTTAACTGTGTTAAAAAAAGTAAAAAGTTACTATTCACCAAAAATTATTTTCATCTCATTGAACCACATTTTAGTCCCCGATATTAACCGTGTCTCTCGGATTTTCTAAATTCTACTCACAGAAGCGGTAATATTATGTTTTATGAAAAATTCAGTTTTTTTAACTACCACTTTGTGGTTTCACTATTCATCAAAAAATGAATGTTTCCAGAAAAATACCAAAAATTAAGCCTAAGCTATATTTGAAATTATCAATTCAAAAATGATGTTTATTTTACCAAATTCAAAACATATCAGTTACATTAACTAATTTAAAAATTAATTTCCGTCGTCAAAACAAATAGCGTGTTTTTAAAAGATAATAACTATCAAAAGATTGACACTTGTTTATGTCTGGTTTAAATGTGAAATTACATCCAATTAACAACATTGTATTAAATTGTAAAAATATATTCTAAATATACTTTAAAACCACTCAAATTAATAATTTATCACTATTAATTATTTCGATTAAAAAAGTGGTTTTTAATTAAAATTTAATAATTTTCACTATTTATCAGAATATGAAAGTTATCCGAAACGTACCAAAATTCCACCATAAGCTAATTTCGATATTCCGAATCCAAAAATGAAATCCATTTTGAAAAATAAAATTTACAAAATTTCAAAAAGTGATTATTACTATTCACAACGGCTAGTTTTAATAATATTTTTATGGCATATCGTTGTTTAGTGAAACTCGGTATTGCGTACGACGCAAGCTATCAAGGAAGACCGTGGTTGCGTGTAAAGAAAGCCAAGATAGTTTTGTGTGTAGGGAAAGATTCCATTGATGAATTATATAACATAAAAACAAAATATTTCTCATAAAAGTATCGGGTGTTACAATGTGTATGTGTACTTAATGTTTTATTTATTTTTTTCAACTATAGAAATTAAATAAATTAAAATGTTTTTTATTTTGGAATTACCATTTAGAATTTTTATAATATGGTCAATTTCAGTTCCTATAACAAAAATATGTTAGTAAAGTAAGAATTAGTCACTATGGTAATTGTTAAAATAATGCATAAGGGTTATATTAATGGATAATTTCATAAAATATCAAAAGAAATATAATATTTAAATTAATGAATATGGGATTAATGAACCAATAAATATATATTATATATTATTCGTTCTGTTGTATCTACATTTACTTTTAAAATTAATACCTTATACATTATGTTTTTTGGTATTTCTCAAATTGCACTCAAAGTCACTTATAAAAGGACCCTACCTCTACCCTTCTCAAAAAATAGTTTTCATTTAAGTTTTCTTTTAATAATTGCCTAAATTACATACATTATATATACCATTTGAGAACCTTTAGTCCCATGAGAGAGACTTATATCCTTCATCTTGATGAGGCTCTAAAAACATGAGATTCATGTATTCAACAGAAGTGGTATCCTATTCATGACGACTCATATTTATCTTATTTATCATAATCAATATTATTATGATTGATAAATTTAAATTATTTGCTTGAAATAAAATATAATATATAAAAACATGAATGATGCTATAATATTCTCTTCCTAGTTGGCTAAGAAAACTGAAACAACGATATTAATAATTAGTTGTTATAACGTTTTTATGTCTTAATAATTATGGTACGGTGATATAGATATATATTAATTAATAAAAATATATTTTTATTAAATAAAAATTTTCCCAAAAAGGGTTTTTAATCATTCCATGGAAACCATCACCACATTATCTATTAAATGACTATGATAATCGAAAATTAAGTCAAAAAATGTCTTAGATATTTATGAACACCCTATAAATGATGAACCCATGATCACATAATAAGGAACAGAACCACTAAACCAAAAAAAGAGTGAAATAACATAATACCTAACACCTGGATAATCATTTTAAATATTAACAACTAATATAATTATATGAAGGAATTATAAATTAATGAAAATAATTATAATGAATAAAAATATAGTTCTGATAAATATTAATAACTGGCCTAAATATATTATTCAAGGCTTTATAAAATGTACAATAAAAATGATTTCTAAGGAAAGGGTAAATTTTCTAATCTCTCACTAAAACTTATGTTTATCAAGTTATATCCATTTAGAAGATTTTTTTATTATTTCTATCCAAAAAAAAAAATTCTTATGATTTAATTATTTTGTGGTTTTACATTTCTACATACTATGCACTGGTCTTTGTATCACAATTCAACATAATGGTTTCCTATTATTGGAGCAGACCATATATCTATTTTTATCATTTAGATTCATCTACCCGGAATGTCCATATTCATTATATTATTTTATACATTTAAATATCTATAATTTAATTATTTAATATCATAATTTTATATTTTATTTAATTCATTATTTTTTAAATATAAAAATTTTAATTTTTTACCGAAGACATTTTCAATTGAAGAAGACCCTCATTAAAAATGTTTTAAGAGAATAATTATTTTAAATATTTTTTACATGAACAAATTTTACTTCCATCATCATAATTTTTCATTATAAAATTTACAATCCATGCTTTAATTCATTTCAATAATAATTTATATTATTTTTTATAACATACTATCTTTTAAATAATACTTATAAAAAATAGTGGATATTTTATGAAGACCTGGAATTTCTATGTAAATATTGTTTTTAATTAAATGGGAATTTTACAAGTCTGCAAAAATTGGCAGTGTGTGATTTCGAGGCCGGTAGTGCAGGGAGTGAATTTCAAATTTTTTTTTCAGGTACGTTCAGTAAACATACAAGGGGGTTTTTGTAACTTTTGAAACAGTGCTCAGAATTGAAATCTAGGGGCACTACTGAACTCACAACACTGATATTCACTTAAGGAGACCTTCACCTCGACCGTAGTGGGTCAATAGTGAAAGATAGTTTTTGTGTTTTTTGTGAAAGAATAAAATAAAATAAAAATGTGTAACAATTTTTTTCTTTTTTTGAAACCTTCGATGTGGATGTTTTAATGGTGGGGATCACCTGTATTAAAACCTCTCAACATAGGATATGGTGGTGGGGACCACTTGAGCCTAACCTCCCCTGTGGTTTATGGTGGTGGGAACCACCCGAGACTTAAAACCCCCTTGAACCCCTTTGAACTCCCTCTTAATTTGGAGAAACCTCTTGAGCTCCCCCACATAATTATGCCAACACTCTCCTTTAATTAATTAACCTAACCCATCAAATAATTAATTATGCAATTTGGAAATTATTCCAACAAACATAATAGATAAAATGTTCTATTTATTGGGATACCTTTCATTTTGGTGGAATTGGGTAGAGAATAACTATTGGGAGAAAGCTCTACAACGAAGAACACCAACAAGGAACATGTCCCACGATGAACGAACCGACGATCGAGGAAATGCCAACGTCACCGATGTCCTTCTATCCCCAAAGACATCGTCTCCTTCCTTGTGGAATCCATCGACAAATCTTCTAGGTAGGGGTTTATTTCTATTTGATTATAACTTCCCATGTTCTTCCCTTGAAAATAATGAATGCGGATCAACTCTCATAAACTAGTTGATCCGCAGATGTTTTCTTTTGCGGAATTGGGAATAGTGATGGATGAAGGTTGTGGGGATTGATGTTTTTAAATATCTCCCATACTCGTTTTAAACTCATATTTGTGAACCAGTTTCTACTGCTCTAACGCGGAGGGTGCATGCCAAACAAACATGGCCCGGACCCTCCGTCGTTTTTTCTTTTGTGTGTTCTATGTGATTGTGACGGTGTCCTGTGTCGACATTTGGTACTAGTGGAACACTAGAACGGTGACCGACACCACCGCCGGCCGCGATCAAGACAACTGTGCTCTGCCATTCTACGACCTCGCCGCGCCACCCGGCAGCCTCGCTACACCTCCACACTACCGCCTTCGCCCTGCGGCCCCACCGTGCCATCCATGGCCCCGCCGGGCCGCCCCTGCAGCCTCGTGGGATTGCATCGCCCAGTGGCACCTGTGGTCTCGCCGCAAAGACACACGACCATCCGCATCCTCCCCCCCTGTAGCCTTCCGCGGACACCGCGGTCCCTCTAGGCCCTCGGGGCCTACCGGACCACCCAGTGGGCCAGGTCGACCCAATCCGGGTCGGGTCGGCCCAGTCCGGGTTGGACCGGACCCGGAACAACTACGAGATTTACGATATTTTGGCCATAAATTCAGAACTGGACACCCGTTTGATGAATTATTAGCAGCGATGGAAACCTTGGAGCGAGTTTGTCCCTTTGGTATACCCCACAGGTGATTTGGATAAAGTTGGAGTATGGTATGGTTAGATCGAGCAAGAATCCAACCGGGCCCTCGGGACTAAAAGGCTAATAACTCACAGACCAGGAATCTGATTGATGCACCATCTATTGCATTAAGACCCCTAGGACATGGAGGTAATTTGAGATACTTCATCATTGGACTTCATAGAAGTTGAAGTATCTACTAGTGACTTGAGGAGAAAACCCTTCCGGAAACGAGCAATCCAAGTTCAGGAACCCAATAGCTAGATGTAACTTGAGGAAGAGATCCTTCGTGGGTCTGTGATTGAGGGTCCCACATGGAACCGCTCTAGGATTCCATGCGGGACTACCCAGACGATCTGGTGTGGGTCAGCACCAAGCAATCTTGTGTGGGTCAACACCTAGAGATCCTGTGTTGGTCAGCATCAAGTGATCCTATGTGGTTCAACACTTAGAGATACTATATGGGTCAGATGATCATTAGTGATCCTTAGTGGGTATTTTTCTTAATAGAGTAAGATGATTCAATTGTTAAATATAATCATCTATACTACTGTACCTATGAAATACCTTGTGTGAGTTGAGTTCGTACCTGTGTGGTACTTTCCTTTGTGGTAATACCTTGGTGGTATTCTTCTATGTGGCATACCTATGTGGTACTTTCCATCATGGTATTCCTTCATTTTTGGAACAGTTGAGAATGGGCTTTGAGTTGGACTCTGTGTTTTCTTCATGATTGAGATGGGTATACTTGATAACTTAGGTATATGTATGGGAATATACCTAAGTAGGGTTGTTAGTTGATTTCATGTTGTGTGGTTTATCTTTGGTGGATTTTGTGAGACCTTGAGGGTCTTGGGGTCCCTACTATGTATCATTATACTCACCCCTGCATGGGTTGTGCCCGCACCATGTTGTGTTCGGTGCAGATGACAGACAACGCCGACTGAGGACGAGAGTACCGGGACTAGAGGTGGCTCGAAGGTGGACATTAGACAAGGTGAACCATATAGAAGGCCATTTGTGAACTGTAACTACCCTTAAGATAGGATTTGTGGGGGATGATGTATGAGCTGCTTTTCACCTATCCGTCATCTTGTATTTTCTAGTTTTTCTTGTAATTTTTAGTTTGGCTTGTATTCTGGCCCCTTTTTACTTACTGTACTCACTCTGTTTACTATTTAGTTTGTTTGGTTTCGTATCTTGATATGTGCTTGGTTGTGTGTGTTACAGGTTATAAATTCAATGCCTTCCCAATTTTAGGGAATAAACATTTGGTGCTAGTCACCAGCCCCTGGCCTATGGAAGGCGGGTTTTGGGTAGTCACGGCACAGGCCCCGGGGGACAGGTCGGGAAAAATTGGTATCAGAGAAGTGGGTTCTACCGGAGAACATAGGACTATGATCTTTCTTTTTAACAAAAGTAGTGTTATGTTTAATGAGTGTGGTTATCAGTTTAGGGAATCCAGTGTTGGTGCGGCGACCGACGTATCCATACACCAGGACCCTGAATTATGATTTCCACCATAGTGCACGAAAACAATAATTGCATGTGTGTTTTCGAGAGTTTTATTTGTGATATCATGGGTCACCTCACTAGGTATAACTTATTTACCATGGCGCACCAGTTACATTTCAGGAAGACTCCACGCAGACATCTATCTAGGGTTCCAGATATAGTACGCACTAATAGACCACTTAGCAATGAGGCCTCGGTACAGGGTCCTCTTATAGTAGAGGCACCATCAGAGGCACCCACGGTACCATTACCCATTTCTCCCCCGATTCCATGATCCCCAGGAGCAGAGGGTGCACGCTTCTTGAGCACATTGCACGAGTTCCAACACTAGCGGCCACCCAGGTTCAGGGGAGAGAAGGACCCACATGCGGCTGGGGATTGGCTGGAGGCTATGGTGAAAGTCTTCCAACTGGTAGGGACACCAGCTGATCTCTTGGTGTTCCTTTCCGCCAGCCTTCAACAGGTAGAATCAGGCAGAAGGTGGAGCTTGATGCTCCAGGTTCATAATGAGGTGACACTTCTCTGGGCAGACTTCGAGCACCTGTTTCGAGCAGAGTTTGTTCCAGCGAATCTTTACACATTGCGTATATAGGAGATACTTCATCTGCAGTAGGGAAGTATGACTGTGGTTCAGTACTCATCGAGGTTCACTGACCTCTCACGCTACTCAACTGATATGGTGTAGGATCCATTCTTCATTGCACAGACCTTCGAGCATGGGCTTTGGCAAGAGATCAGGACTTCGATGATCTCTCTTAGCATCCCAACTCAAGAGGGGTTGTTAGAGCGAGCCCTCTTAGTGGAGAGTTTTTTTCTAAGAAGTCACTAGCAGTGAGACCCTCTACCAAGAATCACATAGTGGAGTCTTCTACAGCTGGTAGAAGACAGATGACATAGAGGTTCATGAGGCCCAAACCTATAGGTGGAAGACCACAGGATTCAGGTTCAATTGTGCGAGGCACCCGAGGCAGAGCCAGTCATGCCAGGAGAGGGAAGTGTTTCACATGCGGGGTGTAGGGTCACATGGCTCGTGACTGTCCAAACCGTCATATCGATTATCCGTAGACAGTAGAGGGACCACCGAGTAAGAAACGGAGATTAGACGGGGGAGGTCCGCAGGGAGTAGGCGAATGTGGCAGAGGAGCTGACCGTGCAGCTGGAAATGGGAGATGTTTCGAGATGTTACCGCCAACACCACCAGGAGGTCCACCCCGACCACAGGGAGCAGGTGGAAAGGGTTGAGTTCAGCTCAAGCCAGCTGAGGCCTATGATCACGGTGCTCCAAAGATGATATGAGGTACGATCTGTGTCTACTCCACCTTAGCTGTAGTACATATAGACATAGGTTCCAGTCATTATGTTATTATCACTTTCCTCGTTTGGTGCTCGGAGATTCCGACGGAGCCATTTCTCGATCCTTATGGATAGAGACTCCTACGAAAGTGGATTCGACGATTACACACCATTTCTGGCAGTGTGATCTTACTCTAGGAGGTGAGATCTTCAGCTGAGATCTCCTAGTACTAGCATCGAGGCCTTACGACATCATATTGGGTATGGACTAGTTATTTACATACCATGTTCAGATTAACTGTATTAGGCTAAAAGTGTGGCGTTTACACATGGATGGGACTATTTTTACCTTCACTGGTGAAATGGGAGCCTTCACAACACATGATGGACTTACCTGGAGGAGAGTGCAGCCGATCACTCATCAGTTGGCTAGCCTTACCCTCAAAGTAGTTGATGAGGAGAATCCAAGTTATCCTATAGTGGTGGACCAGTATGCGGATGTATTCTATGATGATGTTCTAGGTCTAACTCCTCATAGAGAGGTGGAATTTTATATTCACTTGTACCCTGGGACGACACCGATATCTACACCAGCGTTTCAGATGGCTATCGCGGAGCTTCGTGAGCTGCGAGTACTGCTAGAGGATTTGTAGGGGAAGGGATTCCTACAACCCAGTATTTCTCCTTGGGCAGACCCGATTTTGTTTTCAAAGAAGGAAAATGGGATCTTGAGAGTTTGTGTTGAATATCGGTTCCATAACCAGGTGACCGTGAAGAACATGTACCCACTTCAGAGGATTGACGACCTCTTTGATTAGATGAAAGGAGAATGGTGGTTCTTGAAGATAGTCCTTAGATCAGGCTATCACCAGCTCAGAGTACGAGACTAGGATGTACAAAAGATGACTTTCTGATGTCAGCACGACCATTACGAGTCCTTGGTTATGCCATTAGGTGTGACCAATGCTCCAGCAATGTTCATGGGACTCATTAACAGGATCTTTCAGCCATACCTTGATCGCTTTCTAGTGGTCTTCATCGATGACATTCTGATCTACTCGACTACTAAGCAGGAGCATGCCTATCATTTTCAGGTAGTACTAGACACACTCCAAGATCACCAGCTTTATGGTAAGCTCTCTAAGTGCCAATTCTGGATCTGAGAGGTTCACTTTATAGGAAATGTCATATCCGAGGATGGAATTGTAGTGGATCCAGCAATGATTGAGGCGGTACTTGCTTGGGAGCAACCTAAAAGTGTGGAAAAGATACAAAGTTTCATGGGTTTGGATGGATACTACCAGGGATTTGTGATATATTTCTCTAGAGTTGCAACACCTTTATTAGCATTTATGAATAATGGGAAACCCTTCGTGTGGTCATAGAGATTCCATCAGAGTTTTGAAGAGGTGAGGCATAGGCTGACTGGTGCCCCCATCTTGTGTCTTCAAGAGGTTCACTTTATGGGAAATGACATATCCGAGGCTGGAATTGTAGTGGATCCAGTAATGATTGAGGCGGTACTTCCTTGGGAGACACCTAAAATTGGGGAGAAGATACGAAGTTTCATGGGTTTGGCTAGATACTACCAGGGATTTGTGATATATTTCTCTAGAGTGGCATCACCTTTATCAACATTGATGAAGAATGGGAAACCCTTCGTGTGGTCGTAGAGATTCCCTCAGAGTTTTGAGGAGCTGAGGCAGAGGCTCACTAGTGCCCCCATATTGAGGCTTCTAGAGGAGGGAGTAGGGTACGTAGTCTACTTCAACACATCAGAGACCAGACTCGGGTGTGTCCTGATCCAGGAGAGAGAAGAGATCCCATGTGGTTCTCAACAGCTGAGACCACATGAGTAGAACTATGCTTCCCATGATGTGGAGTTAGCAGAAGTGGTCTTCGCCTTGAAGATGTGGCGACATTACTTGATGGGTGAACTCTTTACAGTCTACTCAGATCACAAGAGTCCCAGGAATATATTCTCTAAGAAGGACCTGAACCCGAGACAGTGACGTTGCCTTGAGTTCCTCCAGGACTATGACTTCGAGATAGTCTATACTCCTAGGAAGGGGAACGTTGTAGCAGATGAACTCAACATGAGATCTAGTATACAGCTTCTAGGTGAGGTGACTGAGCAGCTGGCCGCTTTGTAGATATCCAATATGGATCGAGATGGAGTAGCTTTTCTTCAGTCTCTTACAGTCACTCACCCACATCATTAGCGAGTCAGGGAGGCACGGTGTGGGGATGCTGACTGTGAGGCTCGACGTGCTCAGATATCCACAGTGTAGGCACCTAGTGGATTTTATGAAGGTTGGGAGCATGTCATCCTCTTTATAGGACATACCTTGGTACCCGTTTCACTTTGGGAGGAAGTGATGAGGGATTTCCACACATCCCCTCTAGCGGTACATCTTGGAGTAGTGATGATATACCAGGATCTCTGAAGACAAGACTGGTGGCCGAGAATGAAAAAAGCAATTGCAGTGTTTATCTCTCGGTGCCTCACTTGTCAGCAAGTGAAGGCAGAGCATCAGGTACCAGCAGCCTTGGATTAGCCTTTGGAGTTCCCTGAGTAGATGTGGGATGGGATATCCATAGACTTCATGATAGGACTTCCACGTAATCCAAGGGTCATGACACGATTTGGGTGATCGTCGGTCGACTCACCAAATCAGCCCACTTCCTACCGATCAGAGAGTAGGGATCAGTAGAGAGTTTGGTACACCTCAATGTGTAGAATATTTTTTGGTTACATGGAGTACCCTCGAAGATTGTCTCTGATCGTGATGCACGTTTTTCTTCCCGGCTATGGAAGGGGTTGTAGGAGGCTTTCAGGACGTAGCATTGTTTGAGCACCGCCTTCCATCCTCAGACGGATGGCCAGACTAATCGGACCATTCAAACCCTTGAGGACATGTTTTCTGCTTTCATCCTTGACTTTGGTCACAATTGGGAGGATAACATTCCTTTTTTGGAGTTTTCATACAATAACAGATATCAGTCCACCACAGAGATGGTACCTTTTGAGGTGTTGCACGGGCGACTTTGCAGATCACCTTTGTGCTGGACTGACCAAGGGAAGTCAACACTAGTGGGTCCAGAGATGGTACAAGCTACCATAGAGAAGGCTCTGATCATACAAGAGTGGATGAAGACTGCACATAGTAGGCAGAAGTCCTTTGTTGATAGGAGACATAGACCTCTGTAGTTTGCGGATGGCGACCACATCTTTCTATGGGTCTCACCTCGATGAGGTTTGTAGAGATTTGGACAAGGTGGAATGTTATCTCAAAAGTTAATTGGACCATTTCATGTCCTCAATATATTTTTTGAGGTTGCTTACCGCTTAGCTCTTCCACCTCAGTTGCACCGGGTGTACGACGTCTTCCATGTATCCCAACTGAGGAGATACGTGAATGACCCTTCTCACATCATCAACCATGAGAGATGGACATCGATGATGGAGAGAAAATTACAGTGGTTCTAGTGGATATTGAGGATCAACATGAGCATTTACTTCGTGGGTAGTCGATACATGTAGTGCATGTACGTTGGTAGCACGAGAACCTCCAAGAGAGCACATGAGAGCGGGAGGCTTAGATTCGTGCTCAGTACCCCCACTTGTTTTCCTAGTTTTGAGTTATGTCTTATGGGGACCTAAAGCCCTGAGGTGGGGAGAATTTAAATAGCCGGAATTTCCATGAATTTTTATTAAATTAAATGGGAATTTTAAAAGTCCTCAAAAATTGACGGTGCATGATTTCGAGGCCCGGAGTGCCTGGAGTGAATTTCAGAACATTTTTTTTGGTACATTTAGTAAAGTTACGTGAAGGTTTTTGTAACTTTTGAACTGGTGCTCGTAATTGAAATACAAGGACATCGTTGACCTCACAGTAATGGTGTTCACTTTAGGAGACCTTCACCTCAACTGTAATTGGTCTAGATTGAATGATAGTCGTTTTGTGAAAGAATAAAATAAAATAAAAATGTGTAACATTTTTACTTTTTATTGTTGAATCCTTCCATGTGGATGTTTTAATAGTGGCGACCACCTATATTAAAACCTCTCAACATAGTATATGGTGTTAGGGACCACCCGGTACATAAACCCCCCTTGAACCCCTTTGAACTCCCTCATAATGGGGAGAAACCACTTGAGCTCCCCCACTTAATTATGCCAACTCTCCTGTTTAATTAATTAATCCAACCCATCAATTAATTAATTAAGATATCATGAAATTATTCCAAAAAACATAATTGATAACTTGTTCTATTATGTGGGCTACCTTTCATTCCAGTGGAATTGGCGAGAGAAGAACAATTGGGAGAAATCTCTCTAATGAAGAATGCGAACCAGGAACATCTCCAATGATGAACGAACCGATGATTGAGGAAACATCGACGTCACTGACGTCTGCCTATCCCCAACGACATCGTCCTCTTCCTTACAGCCTTCATTGAAAAATTATAAAAGTTGGGGTTTATTTCTATGTGATTATCAATTCCCATGTTCTTCCCTTCTAAACTATGAACTTGGATCAACTATCATAAACTAGTTGATAAGCAGATGTTTTCTTTTGCAGGATTGGGAATAGTGATTGAAGAAGGTTGTGGGGATTGATGTTTTTAAATATCTTCCATACAAATTATTGATTCAAATTTGTGAACCACTTGCTACTGCTCTAACGTGGAGGGTGCAGGCCAAACAAACATGGAATGGCCCCTCCACCGTTCTTCTTTTGTGTGTTCTTTGTGATGGCGAAGTTGACCATTGCCAGATTTTGGCACCGGTGGAACACGAGAATGGTGGCTGCCACCACCATCGACCGCAACGAAGACCACGGTTCTCCACCACCTCGAAGCCACGCAACACAACCCCAACACCACCACTGCCCCGTGGCCCCGCCGCACCGTCCGCAGCCCCGCCATGCCCCCACGGCTCAGCCATCCCTTGTCCTCACTGCGCCGCACTGCGGCACCCCCACCTCATGGCCCCTCCTTGCCACCCCTGTGGAACTCATGGGCTTGCGTCGCCTAGTGGAACCTGCGGTCTTGTCCTGCCGACCCGCGGCCTTGCGGCCCTCCAGAGCCTCACAGCTGACCGCGGCCTCTACGCCCCCTCATGCGGCCTTCCGCGGCCACAGTGGTCCCTCACGGACCTAATGGTCTGCCGGACTACCCAGCACAGGCCGGGATGGACCTATCGTGGGCTGGAAAAGACCCAGTGGGCTGGGTCAACCGAAACTGGGTCGGGTGGGCCCAGGCCTGGTTAAACCGGACCCTGACCAGCTTTGAGCTTTAGGCTCTTTTGGCTATAACTTCGGCACTAGATGCCCATTTGACGAAATGTCAGTGGAACTATAAAAATTGGAGTGAGACGGTCCGTTTGGGATACCACACTCATGATTTGGATAAATTTGGGTAACAGTTGGGTTGGATCAAGCACGAATCCAACCAGTTCCTTGGGACTATAAGGCTAATAACTCATAGATCAGGCATTCAATTGATGCACCGTCTATTGTGTTGAGACCCCTATGACGTGGCGGTACTTTGAGATAATTCTTCATGAGACTTTGTAGTAGTTGGAGTAACGACCAGTTTCTTGAGGAGAGAACCCTTCCCGAGATGATCAAACCTAGTGGGGGAACCTAGTTGCTGGCTGTGACTTGATGAAGAGATCCTTCGTGGGACTATGATTCAGCGTCACACATGGAACCGCTCTAGGATTCCATGCGTGACTACCCTAGAGATCCTATGTGGGTCAGCACCTAGAAATCCTATGTGGGTCAGCGCCTAGAGATCCTATGTGGGTCAACACCGAGCGATCCTATGTGGGTCAGCATCGAATGATCCTATGCAGGTCAGCACCGAGTGATCTTGTGTGGGTCACCACATAGAGATACTATGTCGTTCTGATGATGATTAGAAATACTTCATGGGTCTGCCTCTTAATAGATTAAGATGATTTAGTTGTTGCATCTAATCATCTCTACTACTGTACCTAAGAAATACCTGGTGTGAGCTGAGTTCGTACCTATGTAGTACTTTCCTTCGTGGTAATACCTTGGTGGTATTATTCTATGTGGCATACCTTTTTGGTACTTTACATCATGGTATTCCTTCCTTTGTGGAATAGTTGAGCTTTGGGCTTTTAGTTAGACTCTATGCTTTCCTCATGAATGAGATGGGTATACATGATAACATAGGTATATGTATGGGCATATACTTAAGTAGGGTTTCCAGTTGATTTCATGCTATGTGGTTTATCCTTGGTGGATTTTGGGAGACCTTGAGGGTATCTAGGGAGATAATGAGTATCTTTATACTCACCCATGCACGGACTATGCCTGAACCTTGTTGTGTTGGGTGTAGAGGATGGACAATGCTGACTGAGGACGAGAGTACTAGGAATGGAGGTGGACCAGAGGTGTACGTTAGATGAGGCGAACCGCCGAGATGACCGTTTGTGATCTGTACCTAACCTTCAGGTTGGATTTATGTTGGATGGTCTAGGATCTTTTTTTTCACCAATCATCCGTCTTTTATTTTCTAGTATTCCTTGTACTTTTCCATTGGGCTTGTATTCTGGCCACTTTTTTCTTATTGTACTCACTCTGTTTACTATTTAGTTTACTTGAGTTAGTATCTTTTGGTGTGCTTGGTTGTGTGTGTTACAGGTTATAATGGAAATTCCTTCCCAGTTTTAGGGAATACTCTTTCGGTGCTAGTTGGCATCCCCTGGCCTATGGAAGGCGGTCTTGGGGTAGTCACGGCACGGGCCCCAGGGGACGGGTCGTGACACATATATTCTTATTTTTCCAATAAATTTTGATATAATGTTATAATTTTTTTATTATCTATGTCAACATCTTTTAATGATTCTTATTAATCACTTCATATATGATAAAATGATATAATACACCTTATTACTATCAATTGATTATGGTCATTTTTTTGTGTTTCTATAAAACCCATTTCATTCCTTTGGTTAATAATGATTTGATGAAATTATGAGTTGTTCATTTTCATATGAAACAGATATATTTGGTTTTAATTATGTGATGGGTTGAATCTAAATTATGTATCCCTCCAATTTATTAGTTAATGATTCAGATTTCATTATATGACATTAATCTTATTGAGGAGTAAACATATTCCATCAAAGATTAATTTGAATAGTGAGGGAAGACTATCCACCATAGGAATCCATCAAAAATATTATCATAATCTTAATAGTGATCCTTAATGTGGTATGTCATAATCCATTATTTTTTATGCCTCACCCTTATGCCACAACTTATTCCTAGGTTATGACTTCAATGCACATGATTTCTAAATTATGATTGCATATCCATATTACTCATGATTTATGTTATGTTAAATCTTTATTCCATTACTCATGATTTATGATATATAATTTTTTGTGAATGGTATTCTTATATTAATATTTTATTATGTTCTTTGACACATAATATCATCTTATTCTCACTTGTGGTTTTCTATTAATATATCATATTTTTTCCCTAACTAAGAATTTGGTCTCACCTATTTTTATGCTTCCATCCCCAAAGTTTAAATGAATTGTATTATGTATGATAATTTTAAAAGGGTATAATTTTTCAGGAATAAATGGGGGATATATTCAAAATGTTGAAAAATATGTTGTTTATGTATTATATATGTAAATATACAAATCATATATGTTTTGGCGTGTGATTTATTATGGGATGCAGTGGATAATCATTTAAAATTATATAATATGAATATATGTTATTTGTGGGTCCTCATAGATGTATCTTCTTATAACCATATCCCATAAAGAATAATGTTTTTTTTGAATTACAAGTTGAATATCATAAATAGTTACCTTTTGAAAGAATTTATTTCCACCAATATAGAATTTATATACAAAAATTAGCATTCTATCTATTTTTAGATTTAATATTTACCAATATTAACACTATTGATAAAGTCATAAATTTTTACTACATAGATATAACAATTTTTAGCATCTTCATATTATTTCTCAATTATCTATTCTTTCACAATTTATTCAACTTTAATATCAAAAAACATTTCTTCAATTTGATCTAAACTATTAACTTAATAATATCTATCATCATTAATTTTTCCCAATTTTGTCATAACATATATGAGAACTATAACATTGATTAAAGTCATTTAAAAATAATTTATCTTAAATTTCTCCACATAGTAGCTTCTTCATATTTAATGACATCAAGAATGGACATCAAACCTAATATCTATCAGGAATATTACATTAAATTTTTTTTAAATAATATAAAAACCTTCTGGATATTCATCACTTGTTCACCATCCATTAATACAACTATGACTCATTATCATTAACAAAATATTTCAAAGATTGATTATATGTTACTGTATTTTTAATTTATAAAATAAAATTTACTCTTTCAAATAATAATAATAATATGTCAAATCGTGAAGAAAAAATGATAAAATAGTTAAGAAAAAATTATGAATAATTAATATATTATATATTTACAAAATAAGACATCATTTGTATGATATTTTTCTCATTATGAATTATCCATTACATATTTCATACATATATAAACGTTCTAAAGATGAAATATATTATATATATATATATATATTCATAGAAAATATTATACTTATTAATATGCTTTTTGATACTCTCTTTTATATATTATATATACCATGAATGATTTATAATATGATTCCTTGTTAATTAAGAAAACAAAAAATCATTTCAGATTATAAAATATGTATGCCCAATTTTTAGTAAAATTAAGTAAAAATGATATCAATAAATTTAACTTTATTTGAAAAATATATTTTCTAAAATGAAAAAAAATTAAATTAAATTTATATTTTTTAATAAAAGATAATATGTACTTATAAATATTGAAGACATTATCTTTATGTTTTTAATTTTTTTTTAAAAAAATAAGAAATTATATGTCACGACCCGTCCCCAGGGGCCCGTATCATAACTACCCCAAGCCCGCCTTCCATAGGCCAGGGGCTTGCCACTAGCACCAAAGGCATATCCCCCTAAAAACTAGGAAGTCATTGCCTTTATAAAACGTAGAAACACACAACCAGAGTACAAGCAGAAGAAAACAATAAGTAAAGCTGTAACAAGAGTTCTGAAAGTACAAAGGGGACGGAAATAAAAGCCCAACGAAAAGGTACAACTACAACTAAAAAAAGTACAATAGAAAAGACAAATAGCTGGAAGATGGAAGCAGCTCCGGGATCGTCCTCCGGGTTCCTACCCGAAGGGTAGGTACATATGTCCTCCTCAGCACTCAGTGTCTATCAGTCCGCTCCGTGTGTCATCACGCTGAGTGCTCACCTTCGGGTACCGTCCAGTCCTTGTACACTCTGCCTCGGTCAGCGTTGTCCGTCGTCTGCATCCAACACAACGAGGTGCGGCCATAGCTTGAGTATGGGTGAGTATAACGATACTCAGCAGGGACCCTGAGACCTTCAAGGTCTCACTAAATCCAGCAAGGATAAACCACAAAGAAATATCTCAAAGGATAACATTTTCTTAGGTTTATGCCCATACATATACCTAAGTTATCAAGTAACCCATCTCAATCATGAGAAAAACACAAAGGTCATTGACTCAGCTCAAACCAGGACTTTTTTAATGATTTCGAAACCATGGATACTGGAGAACGCCTCCTCTATCGAGTACAGTGGGCCTTCCGCTACAACCAAGCGCTTTCCACTAAGCTTGGAATACTGAAGTACTCCACCTGTCGAGTACTGTGGGCCTGCTGCTACAACCAAGCACACCCCCTCATAACGTACAGAGGTAATCCTTCTGTCGAGTATCGCGGGTCTTCCGCTACAACCAAGCGATCCTTCTCTATGGGTATGCCACTACAACCAAGCGCACCCCCTCATAAGGTACAGAGGTAATCCTTCTGTCGAGTATCGCGGGTCTGCCGCTACAACCAAGAGATCCTTCTCTATGGGTATGCCGCTACAACCAAGCACACCCCACTGGGCCATCCGAATCACTCTAAGTCCATCGATCAACAGTCGTCACGTCTCAGCCAGCTACTTGGTCTCTGCACTCCGTATGCTTGTCACTGGGAGGTTCCGCTCCACGAGCTACCGGTTGATACTTCCAAGTGTCATGTAACCTCATGTGGAAGTATCTCAAGGGACCGCCTCGTCATAGGGGTCTCAACGCAATAGATGGTGTGTCAATCGGATGCCCGATATGTGAGTTATTAGCATTTCGGTTCCTAGGTCCCGATTGGATTTTGGATACAATCAAACCCGACCATGCTCAAACCACATTATAATCTTATGTAAAGTACTCCAAAAGAACCGTCTCATCAAGAGGAATCCAAAAAAGTCGACGACACATCAATCGGACGTCTGGTCCTTATGTTATAAGCGTTTCTGCTTAGAGGGCCCGTTTGGTTTTGGGTTCAAACCAACCCGGTTATACCCAAACATCGCCGAAACCTTGAGTGTAATATACTGAAATGAACGTCTCGATACAAGTAATCCTAATCAACTGAAGGTGTGTCGATCAAAGGTTCTCAGCTCTAGATATGGCTGTTTAACGAAAATAGTCCGAAAAAGGGGGGGTCTGGGCACGGTCCGACCCGGCCCAACCCACCCTGGTTCGGCTCGAACCGAATCGACCTGACTCGGGTCCTGGTCTAGCCCGGTAGGGCACGGCCCGACCAACGTGGCCCGCCCCGGCCCGACCAGGGGGGGGGGGGGGCGTTGGCTCGTCAAGCGGCCGAGTGAGTTGCGCGGAGTAGGGGGCAGCCCCCCGCTAATTATAACCAGTGGCACCAGCTGGCGCTACCCCTAGTTATCCCAGATCCTGCGCAGCTATTTCTGTGGCGTATTTTCTCCGACAGTGCACTGGGGAGCCGCCACAAGATTCCGTGGGCCACCAGAGTTACTATGGTGGTCCGTTTCTGCTCCCGACTGCGCCCACAGACTTCTTGGGTCCCAAAATTTACTATGAAGGCTCCAAATTGCCGTTGTGGCCCCATTTCATCGTCACCTGTCATTCTACGCCCAAACGAACAACCAGCAGAGGGTCCAGTCTTGTTCGTTAGCCTGTGTCCTCCACGTTAGAGGCTCAAACCAATATTTCTCCATAAAAGAATGCCTCAGGTCAAGGATATAATTCACATAAATAGTAATTATATAAAAACAACCCCTACCTCGCAATGATGTCACATGTCGTCAATCAGCGGAAGAAGAACGTTGCAGTGGTCGGACGTCGCAGAAGAATGGTGTCGATTCCGTTGACGCCGGAGAAAGAGCCGTCATCGATGGCGACGTTCCCTGCAGTGGTGTCTCCTCCCTTGACGGGAAGGAAGAAGAAAATAAGGCACTCCATCGGTGACTTCACGTTCTTCATCAGAGGCGTTCTTTATCGAAGAGGCATCATTCTTCGTGGAAGGATGGTGTTCTTCGTCGAAGAAGAACACATCCTTATAAATTCTCTCAAGAGCTCTCCCACCAATATTGCCAAACCCAAAATAATAAAAATGGCTCTCCCATTTTTAAGAAGTGTTGTTAAAATAAAATTAATTCAAACTCTTCAAATTAATTTATTGAAATGTGTTGGCATAATTGATTAGGGAGAGAGGGAGGATAGAGGTCTCATTTATGGAGGGAGAGTTAACAGACATAAATAAGGGGGTTTAAAGGGAAGTTGTCACTTTAAACAAGGGAGATTAAATGGTTTTAAGGGAGGTTATGGGGAGATGAAGGGTTGGGGATCATGTGGGACCCACCGCTCAAATATCCACACATGGGAAGTTGGATGGATGCAGGTCCCACCATTAACTTCCCATGGGAGGAATTAACCTCCTTAGATACATAAAATTGTTCTAACAATTTTATTTATATTTTTAATTAAACCACAATTTATAACTTCAAACCCGTAGAAAAAAAAACTGCGGTAAATGTCCCCTTATGTAATTACCTGAGCTACGAGTTTATCGATGCCCTTGAATTTCAAATCCAAGCACCGGTTCAAAAGATAGAAAAACCCACTCGTTCGTTCCTTGAACGTACCCGAGCTAAACTTCAGAAATTAATTCCGTGCACATCGGGTCTCAGAATCAACTACTGTCAGAAGCCACATACTCTTAAAATTCCAAAGAAATTAATAAAAAAATTTCCTTAAAATTTACCTGTCTTTAAATTACTCCTACCTCTATGCTTTACGTCCCCGTAAAGATTCAACACATGCTCGGAAAAAAACGGTGGGTACTGAGCACGTATCGGAGCCTCCTGCTCCCAGGTGATCTCCTAGAGGTTCCCGTGCTTCTAAAAAAAGAGAACAAGAGGAATCGACCCTCCCAATAGGACCCACTCCTATCAATCCTCAACCTCTAATGGAACCCCATGAAAGTCACCCCGTTATCGATGTCCAGCTCCCCGTGGTCGATGACTTGTGAAGGGTCATGCACGTATCTCTTCAGATGAGATACATGGATGACGTCGTGCACTCGGTGCAATTGAGGTGGAAGGACCTTACGGTAAGTCACCTCACCTACTCTGCTGAGAACTTGGAAAGGTTCAAAGAATCGTGGAGATAACTTTCCGCCCTATCCAAATCTCCATAGACCTCCTCGAGGTGAGACCCGTAGGAAGGCATGGTCACCATCCTCAAACTCCAGTGGTCTTCATCTCCTATCGGCATAGGACTACTATCTGCTCTATGTAGTCTTCATGCTCTCCTGGATGATTTGAACCGTATTTAGTCCTACAAGAGCTGCTAAGATTTCCCCTTTGACGAAAAGTGAAATCCGGTCTCATCCTATGGATGAACCACGTACTTTTCCTAATACAATCATTCTTAAGATGAAGGGTACAATTCAAGTCTTGGATGACGTAGTAAGGCCTCGACGATACTAACAAGAGATCCAACCATTACTCTCGCCTCCAAGGGTCGAGTCACACTATCGACATCAATGTGTGGTCACTGGGTCTCCTCTAGTATGAATCTCGAAGTGAGGGTTAAGTCAACGGTTTTAAACCGAAACCTCTTAGTATCAACCATACAAAAAGGATAGGAATGTAAACGTCACAAAGATAAGTGTCTTCTATTACTACATCTCGAAGTACAAAGACACAAATAAAACACAAAAACAACAAAACAAAAACTAGAAGCACCAAGAACAAAGGCCTCCATGCTTAGAACTAGTCTCACTCATGTCCGCCTATTTCCGGATCTCCATAGTCGTATGCTTCAGCTGCCTGAAGCTATGCTCTCCCATATCCACATGTTACCTGCGGTCAGGGTGGACCTCCTGGTTGTGGTGGTTGCGACACCTCGAAGCGTCGTACACCACCGGCTGTATGACCAGCTCCTCTACCCCGGTCTAGTAGGTTCCTCCACTTCTTGTTTCTCATCTCCTAGATAGGTCGGGAAGTCTCGAGCCAAGTGACCCTATTTTACACATGCATATCACTTCCTGCTCCTCATATGGATGTATCTGTTTTGTGTTCCTCGCACAACTGAACCTGTATCCTGAGGTCGGACACTTGTTGGCCTAGTCCTCTTGGACTTATGTGTAATCTGTCTACTGCCAGCTTTAGAAGAATCCGCTATGGTCGGAAAACCCTATGAAAAGGAAAGCAGCTCCTGAGCATGCTCAAAGTGTAGAGTCGCTATTATAAACTCCACCCTGAAAAAACTCTCAATGTTTCCCTAGGTGAAGGTCATCTCGTTGCCAAACTGGAGCATCTGGCTCCACCACCTCTAAGATGATCCCTAAAAGAGACTAACAGATAGGTACACCATCAAGTCAGCGAGTGTCCTAGCTATGTGGAAATCTCATGCTACAAACTCTAGCCAGTGCCCAGCCGTCTGAAAATCCGACTCGCCTCGAATCCTCAGAGGCGTCTGTCCCTGGAACTCGTGCAACGCGCTCAAGCGGAGTGCACTCTCTATTGTTGTGTCAACTAGGAGAGGGCCCTGTAATGAGGTCTCACTGCTTGGTGGACTATCATCACGTCTCCACTCGGTACCCACACTGGCTGACTCGGTGAATACATATTGAAATAAATAGATGTGACACGGTCAGAAGACTATACCTGGTGAGCTGACCTAGTTTGAGCAGATTTAAAAGAAACATTTGAAAACACACACGTAATCAGTTTTTTCGTGAACTGAGTCAGAAATCAGAAGTCAGGGTCCTGGTATATGGATATGTCGGCCGCCCACACCAACACTAGACTCCCTGAAATTAAAACCACACTTAGTTCCCTTAACACTATTTCTTCATAGAATGAAAATATCAGAGTCCTATGTTCTCCTATAGAACCGACTCCTCTGATACAAATTTGTCATGAACCATCCCCAGGGGCCCGTATCGTGACTACCCCAAGCACTCCTTCAATAGGCCATGGGATGACGACTAGCACCGAAGGCGTATCTCCCTAAAAACTAGGAAGGCATTGCCTTTGTAAAACATAAACACACACAACCATAGTACAAGTGGAAGCAAACACTATGTAAAGAAGTAACAAGAGTGAAGAAATGACAAAGGGGTTGTAAATACAAGCCCAATGGAAAGGTAAAACTACAACTAAAAGAGAGTACAACAGAAAAGGAAAACAGCTGGAAGATGGAAGCAGCTCCTGGATCATCCTCCGGGTTCCTACCTGAAGGGTAGGTACAAATGTCCTCCTCGACACTCAGCATTTATTGGTCGGCTCCGTGTTCCGTCACGCTGAGTGTCCACCTCCGGGTACCATCCAGTCCTCATACACTCTGCCTCAGATAGCATTGTCCTTCGCCGGTATCCTACAAAATGAGGTGTGGGCATAACCCATGCATGGGTGAGTATAACGATACTCAGTAGGGACCCCGAGACCCACAATTTCTCACTAAATCCAACAAGGATAAACCACAAAGAATGATATAAAAGGATATACTTTACATATGTATATACCCATACATATACCTAAGTTATAAATTAACCCATATCAATCATGAGGAAAACACAAAGGTCATTGAATCAGCTCAAACAAGGATTTCATTCATGATGTCGAAACCATGGCTACTGGAGAACTCCTCCTCTGTCGAGTACAGTGGGACTCCCGCTACAACCAAGCGCTTCCCACTAACCTTGGACTGCTGAAGTACTCCACCTGTCGAGTACTCTGGGCCTGCTGCTACAACCAAGCGCTTCCTGTAACACCCCAAGATTTTATAGTGTGTTATTTCTTCAAAATAATTCAATAACTTGCACTACACGCAACACCGAGTTCAAGTGCCCCATGACATACCAAACAAGCCGTTCAAAAGAGTTTATGAATAATATTAACTAAATTTTAAACTTTATATAATCCTTATAATTTTAGAATCCATATTTTGAGTTTCTTAGACATAATTAAGAACAAATTCATTTTTTTGAGATAAAAGAAGTATTTTTCAAAAAATGTACTTTTATCAATATTTAATAGTGAAACCCTTTTTTATATCCAATATTTTAATCTTTTATATATTCAATTTGAATAAATTAATTTATTCTTTAGAATGGGGACATCAGAAATTTACAAGGTAACACCCCAAGCATCCACGGTACGCTTCTCTTTGAATAATATAGTAGCGTGTGTTGTACGCAACTTCGAGTTCTAATACACACTAAAACCAATCAAACTAGCCGCTATGAATATTAATACCTACATTTTGAAATTTTATAAATTTTATCTCTCAAAATGGACTTCATTTTTGTATTCAGAGTATCGAATTTAGCCTAAGGTCAAATTTTGGAACTTTTCGGATAACATTTATATTTTGATGGATAGTGAAAATTACTAAATTTTAATTAAAAACAACTTTTTTAATCGAAATAATTTATATTGATAAATTATGAATTTGAGTGGTTTTAAATTATATTTATAATATATTTTTACCATTTAATATAATGTTGGTCATTGTACATAATTTCACAATTAAACCGAACATAAACAAGTGTCAATCTTTTGATAGTTATTTTCTCTTAAAAACACGCTATTTATTTTGAAGACGGGAATTAATTTTTAAATTAATTAGTGCAACTGATATGTTTTGAATTTGGTAAAATAGACAACATTTTTTAATTCATAACATCAAATATAGCTTAGGCCTAATTTTTAGTATTTTTCTGGAAACTTTCATTTTTTGATGAATAGTGAAACCACTAAGTAGTAGTTAAAAAACTAACTTTTTCATAAAACATAATTTTACCACTTTTGTGAGTGGAATTTATAAAATCAAGGAGACACGGTTAATATCAAGGAGTAAAATTTTGTACAATGAGATGAAAATAATTTTTAGTGAATAGTAAATTTTTACTTTTATTTACCATAGTTAAAAGTGAATAGGGTAATTTAGGGTAAAAATGTTATTAATATTACCCTAACACATGTCCTAATTCTATTGGACAAGTTTATCTTGACCAGAAACAAACTTAAGAGTAAAATATTATCATTTAGGTCCACTTGTATTAGATTAGGACAATTATTATTATTTAATTCAAAGAAGAGTTAAAAGAGTTAAAATCAAAGTTTATTTACTAAAACATTTTTAATATAGGGTTATACATACGATAAATTAGATTGTAAATATTAATTATAAATCTAAAAAGATTTCATAAATAATTGTATTTTATTTTTAATTTTTAGACATTAAATAATTTAATTTATTTATGACACAATGGTGATGGAGTAATTACCTAATTAACGAAAAATTAGAATAATTGATATTATAAATACCCAAATAAATGTAATTTGAGACTTTTTCGAAATAACAATAATTTTATCGGTTAATATGACATGATAAGATTGATTTAATTAAATTTTTTCGAAGTAATCATTATGTTATAAATAGAATATATTTTTTACGTTCTATTATCCTTTAGAGTGAAATATGAGTTTGTGGTAGATATTAGTTAAAGGATAGAACTCTACTTGTCAATAATATATTTTTCTTCTTCTCTTATTTTATGAAGAAATTAATTTTTTTACTTTATTTAAGGAATCCTAAAACCGAAAATGTGTTATCCTAATACCCTATGTTTTGTCGAACCGATGGTATTTCAAATCATCATAGATTGATGAATTTAAGGACCTCAATTTTACACTTATTTGTGATTGATGACCTCGATCACTACCTATAAATATTTACATTTTTCCTCAAATTATATGTCTCTAATTTCCACCAATGTTCTCCGAATATAGATCATAATTTGGCAGTGACCCTTTCATTTCTCTTTTCCTCTTATTAAGACTAAATTTTATTAACCCAATTTCCGATATGCGTTTTCCCACAATGAAATTTTCTATATTCAACCTTTTATTTTTGAAGAACAATTTCAAATTGAGAGGAAACAATTTATTGAAGGAGGGGAGAATGTGACACCATAGGATTTCATAGTGTGTCATTTCTTCAAAATAATTCAATAACTTGCACTACACGCAACATCGAGTTCAAGCGCACCATGACTTACCAAACAAGTCGTTCAAAAGAGTTTATGAATAGTATTAACAAAATTTTAAACTTTATATAATAATTATAATTTTAGAATCCATATTATGATTTTCTTAGACATAATATATGAAAAAATTCATTTTTTTTTCAGATAAAAGAAGTATTTTTCAAAAAATGCACTTTTACCAACTTTTAATAGTGAAACCCTTCTTTTTAATCCAATATTTTAAACTTTTATATATTCAATTTTACTAAATGAATTTATTATTTAGAATGGGGAAATCAAAAATTTACAAGGTAACACCCCAAGCTTCCACGGTACGCTTCTCTTTGAATAATACAGTAGCGTGTGTTGTACGCAACTTCGAGTTCTAACACACACTACAACCAATCAAACTAGCCGTTATGAAGAGTAAAACCTACTTTTTGAAATTTTATAAATTTTATCTCTCAAAATGGACTTCATTTTTTTATTTTTATTATCGAATTTAGCCTAAGGTGAAATTTTGGAACTTTTCAGATAACATTTATATTTTGATGAATAGTGAAAATTACTAAATTTTAATTAATTTTTTTTAATCGAAATAATTTATATTGACAAATTATTAATTTGAGTGGTTTTAAAATATATTTTGAATTTATTTTTACCATTTAATACAATTTTGTTCATTGTACATAATTTCACAACTAAACCGGACATAAACAAGTGTCAATCTTTTGATAGTTATTATCTCTTAAAAACACACTATTTGTTTTGACGATGTGAATTAATTTTTAAATTAATTAATGAAACTGATATGTTTTTAATTTTGTAAAATAGAAATCATTTTTGAATTCATAATATTAAATATATCTTAGGCCTAATTTTTAGTATTTTTCTGGAAACTTTCATTTTTTTGATGAATAGTAAAACCACTAAGTGGTAGTTAAAAAACGGAATTTTTCATAAAACATAATTTTACGGATACTGTGAGTGGAATTTCGATAATCAGAGAAAAAATGTTAATATCAAGGAGTAAAATTTGGTTCAATGAGATGAAAATAATTTTTGGTGAATAGTAAATTTTTACTTTTTTTTACCACGGTTAAAAGTGAATAGGGCAATTAAGGGTAAAAATGTTATTAATATTACCCTAAAACATGTCCTAATTCTATTGGAAAAGTGTATCTCAACCATAAACAACATTAGGAGTAAAATATTATCATTTAGGTCTACTTGTATTAGATTAGGACATTTATTATTATTTAATTCAAGGAAGAGTTAAAAGAGTTAAAATCAATGTTTATTTACTAAAAAAATTTTAATATAGGGTTATACATACGATAAATTCGATTGTAAATATTCATTATAAATATAAAAAGATTTCCTACATAATGGTATTTTATTTATAATTTTTAGACACAAAATAATTTAATTTATTTATGACACAATGTCGATGAAGTAATTACCTAATTAATGAAAAATTAGAATAATTGATATTATAAATACCCAAATAAATGTAATTTGAGACTTTTTATAAATACAAATAATTTTATATGTTAATATGACATGTTAGGATTGATTTAATTAACTTTTTTCTAAGTAATAATTCTGTTATAAGTTTTAGAAAAATCAATTATTGAATAGTTTCAAAATTGACATAAAAGTGTTTTTAAAATAAATATTATATTATTAATTGATATTAAATTTCTAAAAATCTAAGGATCGTCCAAGAAACTTGTATCATGATAGGTGTATCATTAATGGACCAATTGGGGGTCTCTTGGATGTATATAGTAAGTTTATTAACCATATAATATAAAAATACAAAGAGACATTGTAAAAGTGAAACTAATTAACTAAGAATTAATACTTAAAGATAAGGTTAATATAATAACCAAAACCTGTCTAAATTCTATTGGTTGAGTTGTTTGCGACCCATACCAACCTTAAACATTAAATAATCTACTTTGGAGCCATTAGATACCGAATATTAATTTATTAAAAAATAATATTTCTAGCTTTTCCAAAGGTGACCCTCACCCCTCTTATAAAAGAGAACTCCATTTTCTCATTAGTTCACACCTTCAAAGCCTTTTGGTTCGTCCAAACCCAGCCCAAATACTCTCTAAACTTCCCTCACTACAAACTAGAGGCCTTAGTTTGATCAGAAAGCAAACCTAAGGATCCCTTTTGACCAAATGAAAAGGAAGAACCCGAAGAAGAGGTAATGTTTTCACCACCCTTTTTCAAATTCATTTCTTCTTCAACTTATTCTTTCTTTGTTATTATCATTTAAAAATAATGAATCCAGTATCTCCTATATACTGTAAAATTATTATAAATATGGTACAACCATATTCAGTATTCTATCCATCCTTTGAATGACATGTCACCACACGCGCCTACGTACGGCTTAGCGTCTCCACGTCGTGGTGTAATTGTTATTCAATCTATTATTATTTGGATGGGTATAATAATGGTGTATAATTCATGTAAATAATAAATATAACATGATAATTATTCTTTATATAAGATATACCATCCAATTAAATATTATTTTAACATCAAAATAATGATATTTTCGCTCGTGCGTACGTACGGACTACCATCTCCACGAACGCGATGATATTCATTCTCCATCATATCCATTCAAATATAATTTTCATTTTATGATTTAAAAATAATTTTTAAGGACTTGATATCATTCTGGATATGAATAAGATACAACCTATCCCTGACAAACATGGCTTACGTAACAAAACATATAAAAGAAATCGAGTAAGTAAACACCCGAAATGATGATAATACTAAGATATTATTAACAAAGAAATGTTAAAAGATCATATATGATATCATAATAATGTATATAATTATTGTATAATTTAGTAACAATTATTTCACCATTATACAAGAGGTTAACCTACCCCCAACAAGGAAAATTACGAGGTAAGGGTTTATTTCACAATCTCTTCATTATCTGAGGTTGTTTATACGTAATAATCTACTAGGATCTCTTTATCAGCCACATCCATGTTTCATAATTTTTTTTTTCAAAACATTATTACTATTTTACAGAATATGCGTTAAAGTCATTTATACCCTTGTTTGAATTTTTATATGAAGTTGATAAAGGAATCTTTCGGTCCTTTTCGAAACAAGGTCCTTTTTATCCTTGTCGACAGAATTCAGGTAAGAATGTTTTTTTAACTTATACGGTGGGTGTGGCTATTTTCCACCGTTATAAAATCGTCGAATCTTCCCTTACAAGATTATAAGAATATTTTCAAAGAAAATGTTTTATTTTATAAATATATAACTCTTAAATGATTTCAAAATAGAAAGAGATATTTCTCTAAAAAGAGTTTTGATTTCATCTATGCCAACATCCTTTGATGGATTTTATGTTTATTTGGAGTAGATTTATTATGATACAAAACTTCCAAATTTTATTTATGGTTTCGTGATATGTTTGATTGTGGATGTGTTTTTTTATACCATTCATGGATTATGAAGAAACTATTGACATTTCGTAAGCTAGTTTTAATACGAATGTTTATTTTATGTTTAAACCTGTTCATATAAAGAATGAATTCGACTTAATAAGTGACGGGTGGAGCCCGCTATAGCTCCTCGATGAATCGGTAGGTCTAATGAGAAAAACTAGTGTCTTGGCACAATGCCTTGGTAAAATATTATTTGTAGTCTTGGGAAGAGGCCTTGGCTATGTGGTTATGATAGTCTGGCATTATGCATTCCATCATTATGAAAATGGTTATTGATATTCCATGTGATTATTCGATTAGTAGAATATCCATGTGAATAAGTAAATGGCATTATTTCATTTTATTTTTGCCATACTATATTCAATTTCAAGTTTAAAAAGATTTTGTTTTAGTTATACATTTTCTTAAATGTTTATTCTTATTTATGGAAGTTTTCACGATATAGTTATCCTTACTGGGAATTTGAGCTCACCCCTTTTTCTATGTTTTATTTTTCCCAGGATGTGAAAAAGTATTTTATGAATGACCTGCAGGGATAGTATGAGGGGATATGAAGACAATATATTGTTGTAGTTTTTCACTTATTGATTTAATGTAAACATTATGTAGTATGTAATGTAAACATTATGAATATATCTAGAGTTTACAAGGAAACTAAACTAATCGGTCTCTCGAGACTTGATCTTTCTTGTGATCATGCCTATGTTATGTAATAATGCACCGAATCTGGGTAACTGGGGTTGGGGCATTACACTTCCCAGCATGGGTCTACCGCTACTACTAAGTGCACCCTCTCATATCCTACAGAGGTACTCTTTCTGTCGAGTATCGTGGGTCTGCCGCTAAAACCAAGCGCTCCTCTTCCATGGGTCTACCACTACAACCAAGTGCACCCCACTGGGCCATCCGAATCACTATGAGTCGATCGATCAGTAGTCGTCAAGTCTCAGCCAGCTACAATGTCTCTGCACTCCATACACTCATCACCAGGAGGGTCCGCTCCACGAGCTACTGGTCGATACTTCCAAGTGTCACGTAACCTCACGTGGTAGTATCTCAAGGGACCGCCTCGTTAGAGGGGTCTTAATGCAATAGACGGCGCGTCAATTGGACGCCCAGTCTGTGAGATATTAGCATTTCTGTTCTAGGGGCCCGATTGAATTTTGGGTACAATCCAAACTGGCCATGCAAAACCACAACTGCATCCTATGTAAAGTATTCCAAAAGAACTGTCTCATCAAGAGGAATCCAACACAGTTTACGGCATGTCAATCAGATGTCTGGTCCTTAAGTTATAAGCGTTTCCGCTCAGAGGGCCTGGTTGGTTTCAATTTTGAACCAACCCGGTCACACCCAAACTTCGACGAAACCTTGATTGTAATATACCAAACCGAAAATCTCTATCCAAGGAATCCTATGCAACTTACGGTGCGTTGATCAGAGGTCAGTAGCTCAAGTTATGGCTGTTTAACAGAAAACGATCCGAAAAAGGGGGGGTCTAGGCCCGTTCCGACCCGGCCCAACCCACCCTGGGTCGACCCGACTCGGGTCCAGGTTCAGCCCAGTAGGGCATGGCCGGACTTGCGTGGCCTACCCTAGGCCGTATGGGGAGGCTCTGGCTCGCCCAGCGGCGGAGCGCGTTGCGCAGAGCGAGGGGGGGGGGCTGCCCCCCGCTTATTAGAACCGGCAGTGCCAGCTGGAGCCGCCCCCGGTCGTCCCGGATCCCACACGGCTGCAGGATCCGCCACGTCACTGCCACGTCATATTTTCTCTGGTTGTGCGCTGGGGCAACGCCACCACCTCTGGTCGTCGGCACCACCGCGCCGACGACCCGCACCACCACGAGATTCTGCGGGCCACCAGAGTTGCTCATGTGGTCCGTTTCTGCTCCTGACTACGCCCACGACCTTCTCGGGTCCTGAAATTTACTGAGAAGGCTCCAAATTTCCGTTGTGGCCCTGTTTCATTGTCGCCCGTCATTCCGCACAAAAATGAACAACCATCGGAGTGTCCAATCTTATTCATTAGCCCGTGACCTCTGTATTAGAGGCTCAAACCAATATTTCTCTATAAAAGAACGCCCCAGGTCGAGGATATAATTCACATACATGGTAATTATATAAAAACAACCCCCTAAATTACAATTATGTCACACGTCGTCAATCCACGGAAGACGAACGTCGCGGTGGTCAGACGTCGTGGAAGAACGGTGTCAATTCCGTTGACATCAGGGAAAGAGCCGTCATCGATGGCGACGTTCCTCGTGGTGGTGTCTCCTCCCTTGATGCAGAGGAAGAAGAAAAGACGACACGTCATCAGTGAATTCTTGTTCTTCTTCGGAGGCGTTCTTCGTCGAAGAGGTGTCTTTCTTCATGGAAGGACGGTGTTCTTCATCGGAGAAGAACGCTTCCTTCAAAATACTCTCAAGAGCTCTCCCACTAATATTGTCAACCCCAAAATAATAAAAATGGCTCTCCCATTTTTATGAAGTGTTGTGCAGATCAATTTAATTCAAACTCTTAAAATTAATTGATTGAAATGTGTTGGGATAATTTATTAGGGGGAGAGGGAGGTGAGAGGTCTCATTTATGGAGGGGGAGTTAACAATCTTAAAGAAGGGGAGTTTAAAGAGAAGTTGGCACATTAAACAAGGGAGTTTAATGGCGTTTAAGGGAGGTTATGGGGAGATGAAGGATTGGGGCTTGTGTGGGCCCCACCTCTCATATATCCACACATGGGAAGTTGGATGGATGAGGGTCCCATCATTAACCTCCCATGGGAATAATTAACCTCCTTAGATACATAAAATTATTCTAACAATTTTATTTATCTTTTTAATTAAACCACAATTTATAACTTCAAATCTGCATAAAACGAAACTGCGGTAAAGGTCCCCTTAAGAAATTACTGGCGCTGCGAGTTCATCGGTGCCATCAGATTTCAATTCTGAGCACCGGTTCAAAAGATAAAAAAACCCGCTCCTTTGTTCGCTGAATATACCCGAGCTAATCTTCGGAAATTGATTCCGGGCACACCGGGCCACGGAATCAAGTGCCGTCAGAATCCACAGACTTGTAAAATTCCAAAGAAATTAAGAAAAAAATTTCCTTGAAATTTCTAGGTCTGTACATGATAAATGATTTTATTATTATTTAATAATGTTATAAAAATGAATCAAATTCAATAATTAATAATATAAGAAACATAGTTTCCCTTCCATAAGAAAATATATATCCTATCTTAAATAGTATTAGTTTTTTTAAATAGGCAATATATAATAATGAAATATTTTATTCTTAGAAGTAAAGAATTGTGATGTGAAACTGAAAAGAAATTATTATATAAATAATTATCATATAAAATGTATCTTAATTATAAAAAATAACACATATATTTATCAAAAAATTAGTAGGAACATTCTATACAATAATAATAAATAAATAATAAATAATATTTCAAAATAAACAAATAAAATTCTAATAATTAATTTTTTTTAAATACTATATAATTAATGTAAATAATTATAATTAATGTTATAGTGATAATTAAAAAAACATATTTAAAAACTAATTTTTTAATGAACATCCTATAGGGTCTAAATTTATACAACAATTAATCAATACACTTATGAAATATTGAAAAAATAGATATTATCAACAATGAAGCCCCTAGAATATTAGGTTAATCAAATATAATATCTATTTAATAAGTTTTTAAAATCACATTTTTTATCGTATACATTACGATTCCAAATTAATAGAAAAACATAATGGACTTTAGCAATGGGGTGCAAATATTAAGTGTAGAGTATGATGAATGAGGGTGGAAGAGGATTAAAAAATGGAGGAGCATTGCTGATGGAAGTGGTTAATAAAATATTAAGGAGGGTGATGGTGGGTAGAATGGATGACTGTTAGGGTTAGTTTTTAGTTCATGGAATAGGTATAGGGCATTGATAGTGGTTGAGTGACCGATGAAAAGTGTCATTTAGTCACCATATCTTAGTTTTTTAAATGTTTTTATAGTAGTTATTTATATAATCGATGTTGAAAATAGGTTTTCAATGATGGTTATTTAATAACTGACATTAGGAATTTATATTTTATAATGGTAATTGAGTAATTGATAAAAAAACATAAGATGAGGGATTTTAAAGTCAATTATAAAATAATAAATGTTATAAAGTCTTTATTTTAATTATATTATTCAGTATTTTATCATGGTGACACTAATCAAATGGATATTAATGTAACACCTTGATTCAAAATGGATAATTATATAGGATAATCACCATTAAATAAAATAATGATCAATCACATGAATTATATCTGATTTCCCCTAGACACACCTAAGTCACACTCTATTCTTGGAAAATTTGCTAGGTCTATACTTAATTCATATATAATAAAAATATACTATTAATACAGTGTTGATAATTAGCCTCAACACATACTGGATACTCTCTAGATAGAATAATATCAAAACCAAGTTATATCACTTTTGAAATATTTTAAGTGGCATGGATTTTTCTTTCAATACTATAACAATAATCTATATGAATTATAAAAAAAATATTTAACCCATTATAAAATGTAATTAATTCCAAATAATATGTTGTAAAAATAATTTCCATAATTTGAAATAAAAAATAATTTCATTAAAAATTTAAATCTTAAAACCATAAAAACCCAATTTAAATATATTATATATTAACGGAAAATAATCAATTGTAATTAAACAACATGTCATTTAATATAATTAATTTGGACCCCACTAAGAAGATATTCAAGAATATCCCAAGTAAATTATTAGTTTCTTATAATTAATTAATTTAGTTCACATATAATAACAATAATAAATAAAATTCACATGATTTATATGCCACTATACTAATGAAGAATGAATAAATAAGAAATTGGATCTTTACTAAGCCGTATGACTTATTCAAAGTCCCACCTTTCTTTATCTATGATACAGAACCCAAAATCTCCTTCAATACTATGGTTCCCAAACTAAAAATCTATACAACTCATAACATGATCCTTTAACATTAAATAATTTTTTAATTAAATTAATGGGTAACTTCTCAAGTCCCAACTCATCATATAACACATATATAAAACAATAAAAATCCAAACACTATAGTGATACAAGTTATAACCACCTTCCCCAATTTTGTTCTGACCTAGTTCATACCAAAATATACATGAAGAATGTTCCAAGATAACCAAAAAATAGAAAATGGTGTTGAGTGTCTGATTTTATCATTTTTTAGTGATTTACCCTCTTTTTGTGATAATATAGGCACTACATGATTATTATAAGTATCTAACTTGACCCACATATATATATATATATAATATGGGTCCTAAAATAAAAATATAACCAGACTACATAGATGAAATTTTATGTTTGTATGAAAATATAAAAACTGAAATAACTATATATGGACAAATAATTGATAAATAATACACGTATTCAAATAAAAAAGTGATATACCAACTGAAAACCAAGAAAAAGATAAAAAAATATAGATATCCAAAATAATTCTCATAATAATTATATCCACCGTCAGTTCTCCACTAGTTAGTGACTGACGCAACTAATACGACACGATATTAAATCAGGTTACAACAAAGAAGTTATCTATGAACACATTCTTGTATATCAAATAACACAATTGAAACTATATATGAAATATAACTCATATGAAGTATGATAATACATTACTCAATAGAAATATGAAACTATATATGAAATATGACTCATATGAAGTATGACAATACATTACTCAACAGAAATATACCAATGGGGAAAATTATATAATTATGAGGCACCTATATACTCAAATTTAAATATCATCTAATCCCAAATGAAATATAAATTACTGAAAAATAAGGGACAAAAAGGTTATACAAGGTTCAGTAAAAATGTTGGTACCTTATAATTTTTGTGGTCAATTTTAGTTAGTTAAAAGGAGTTGTCCTGGGCTCCTTCAAATGATTACTAGTTTTTGGGTTATTAGGTGCAGCAGAGTGGCTGACCAAGATCGTCTCTCAAGGAGGAAGTAAATTTAAACAACTTCTTAAAGGTATTCTAAAAATAAAATAGAATATAATTAAAACAGTACATGAAATTATTGGGGGTTTGTTTATCGTTTATAAAACTTGAATAAGTATTCAAGAAGAATGTTGATTTTTTTTGTTTTTAATTTTGAAATGAAGCTTGATTAAAAAGACGCAACAAAAAAATATTTTTTGGAAAACATTTTAAAAGGTGTAATCGATATAAATCTACATCTTAACACAATTATTTATCATTATCATTTAATAAAATATCTACTTATTTATGATCTCCTAATTTGAAAACCTTCAAACCCTACGAGAGTTAACTTAACCACAAAGATGAAATTACTTAAACCACAGGCTTGCTTTGGAACATGTAATCGTAGCACCCTGATAGGATTGTTGTTATAAGGTTAGCTTATGGTCAGTGGTGAATTAGAGCACAAATACATTATATAAATGAGGATGAATTGTGTTTAGGTATTATATTTTAACTCTACAAATTTATCCCGTATGGTCTTGTATTACCCATTAAGATTGTGCTCTCACAATTTACATAAAATATCGACCTCACTTGTTTTTGTGTTAATTGTTAAATTTATTTCATAGTTTATTATAATTTAAAAACACAATTCATGGATCATATTAAGTTAATTTAATTAGATCAATGATTCAAAATAATTAAATGATGAGGGTAGAAGATAGATCAATCACTAAGAAAACTACTCTTCCATGGGCAGTGTGGTCATCGTGGAGACGTTTTGCATGAGCAAAGATTGAAAGGGTAGAACCAAAACTTGTCTCCACTCTTGATTCCAACCCAATTAAGAAGATAAATAGCATAAAAAAAGGTATGAACACAAAAGATTAATTGAATAAAAAAACAATATAAAAAAATGAAATAAAAAAATACAATGAGGAGGTGGGAGAGGAGAGAATTTTTGGAAGAGAGGTTTGCACAAGACTTCTTCCAAGAGTTGTGAGGGGATCCCAAGTGACACCATTTCAGCCAAACCTTCTCAAATCCTCAACCAGAACTTTCAAAGAGCGAAAACGTCTTTTAAATAGATTTGGGTAGGGCTAGGGTTACAAAACAATATTAAATTTGAAATAGAAATTCGTCTAAATATTTTAATCCCAATTTCACCACATTGTTGTCCTCCAAAGCGTGTGAATTGTCCAGCCTTCTAGAAGTATGGTTTGTGAATAATAATATCCCTAATATGACCTCAAAAGTTGGGCCCAATCCAATCCTGAAGGAAGAAGATTCGACCCAAATGGTGAAGTGATGTCCTATCTGGATAGTTCAGTCCATATTTGTCTTCATGGCCCATTTATTCCAGTCAAATTCCCAATCCAACTCACGTGTCTTTAATAAAATTTGTAGCCTATTACGTTAAGAACACTATTAAAAAAATTTAAGTAAAAATTTTTTATAGAAAAATATTTATTCCCAAAATAATATAGTGAATTTTAAAAGGGTAAAACTAGATTTTTTTATCAAATTTGAAAATGAATGATCAAATCAAAAATATTTCATAATTGAACATATTTATCATAATGTGAGAAAATTATATCATCTATTATAGATAAAATATTCAATAAAATTGTGTTTTATAAACTCCCCCACACTTACCCTTTTCCACTCCTGGGAAAATCCTCATATCAAGTAAATATCAATATCAAATGAAAACGAATTTTAAAACACATGTCCTTGAGATCCAACAATCAGTCACCAAGAAACAAAAGATAACATGCCTCATAAAAAACCATTATTTCAGGTTCTTCAATTTTATCATTTAATATATTTCAACTTCATTTATCCTCCCATGCACAAAACACATACCTTACTTGAATTTTCCCTCATCACACAAATGTCAATTTTTAGCAATGCGTTTCTCATACAAACTCATACAAGGGTCACTATAGGCTTGATAAATTCCAACATCACCACCCGATGTGAGTCAAGGACATATTTTTATCATGAGGAATTTTCAGGGTTGTTCTGTGGATTTCAGTTGGTAGGATTTGGATGTGAAACAATCTGAGGCTGAATGAGGAGGGCATGACTCTTTTTGAAGAAAAATTTCATTAATCTAAATTTCACTAAAATATTGTCTCCTCATTAATCCCATTATCATCAATTCAGAACCATCATAATAAAAATTAATGGAAATTTTACACCATTCATCATTTAAGCAACAAAAATGTTAATCTTCTCCATAATAGTTTTCTGTGAAAGCTCCATATAGGCACAACTTTCTTTCTTTTTAGAAGCTCCAGAATGACACAACCTCACTTGTTATGAAAGCTCCAGAAAAGACACAACTTTCAATAGAATTATTTTTTTAGCAACATACACATATCTTCAGAATTTAAATTTCCACCAAAAGTATCACAGAATGTCGTAGCACAACACAAGATAGCTTCCCCCAAACTTAAGTTCAACTATATTATGCAATTTTACTTCATGAGTTGAGTGGATAGGGAAAATTGGCTTGTAATATGGATAACCTAATAAGTTGTTCATGTATTCTATTGGCTATAGGGAATAAATGTTCAAGGTAGGACTTTATAAAAAATTATTCTTTGAAATAGGGGCTTTACTACCAAACAAATACCTCAATCATTTAAACATAAGTACCTCAAACCCTCAAGTTTTGACAGGAATAAATCAAATTCTGGTAAAATCAAGCATGGTTTGGTTCTCTCAAGAAGTGAGGTGAATGTGATGAATATGAAAAGAATGGTTCAAAAGCCTCACAGGAAAGTGATTTCAAATATAAAGATAGTGAGATGTATCATGGGATTCAAAATTTAGTGTACATTTCATGAAATTACTAAATATTTTAAATTGAAACAAAGTCATTTTTAGCATTCATTTAAGCTCAGTTTAAAGTGATAAATTATTTCACTTATTTAAATGAATATAAAAATGGCGATGAGGATCATTTCAGATTAAAAGTTTCAAAAACACACAAAAAATTGAAAAAAACACACAAAATTTGAAAAACACACACTTTTTTTATTTTTATTTTATTTTATTAAATCATTGAAAAATAGGAAAACAATTAAAATTACTAAACTAAAAAGTTTCATACCCCCCCACACTTAAAATATTGCATTGTCCTCAATGTGAACCCATGAGATGATATATGCACGTGAAATGCAGAATTTTAAATAGGACAATTAATAAAAACCTTAAAGGATTAAGAATAGCCTTCTATGCTCAAGTGATGATGGGGTCATGCGGTGTGATGAAATCCACTACATCAGTAGGAATTCCATTAATGTATCTCTTTAAACATTTCCCATTATCTGTAAATATCCTTCATATTTCCTCTTGTGCGATCTCCCCTAAACCATAAGGAAAAACATTAGTCACAACATAAGGACCTAACTATCTAGAACACAACTTACCAGGTATCAACTTTAGTCAATAACTATAGAAGAGGACTTTCTCTCTAATATGAAACTCCCTTTTTGGATCATTTTTTCATAATCTACTTTGGATATTTCCTTATAGATCCCTGAGTTCTCATATGAAGACAATCGAATCTCCTCAAGCTCTTGAATTTGCAACTTCCTTTAGATTCCAGCTTGGGCCAAATCCATGTTGCATTTCCTTATATCCCAATAAGTCCGATGCTCAAATTCCATGGGGATATGACACGGATTCCCAAAAAAATATGAAATGGGGACATACTGATGGGAGTTTTGTATGCTGTCCAATATGCCCATAGCACATCATCCAAGCGCTTGCTCCAATCCTTCTTATTTGGCTGCACAGTTTTCACTAAAATTTGTTTCAACTAATGATTTGAAACCTCATCCTAGCCATTTGTTTTGGGGGTGGTATGGTGTTGATATTTTGTGTGTCACCCCATACTTCTAAAGGATGGAATCCAAATTCTGATTACAGAAGTGGGTCCCTTGTTCACTGATAATGGCCTTCGATACTCCAAACTTGAAAAAAATTGCGCTTTGAAAAAGTCCACAAGAACAAGAGAATCATCAGTCATGGTGGTATTTGCCTCCACCCATTTACTCACATAATCAACAGCAACAAAAATGTACAAAAAAACAAAGGAACTAAGAATAGGACCCATAAAATCAATGCCCCATACATCAAAAATCTCACAGAATTGTTTGGGTTGTTGGGGAATCTCATGTATCCTAGAAATGTTCCCAGTGTGTTGGAAATGAGAGAATGACCTAAAAAACACATGGGCATCATGGAATAATATAGGCCAATATAATCGAGAGTCCAAAACAATCCTATATGTCCATTGGGGTCCAAAGTGTCCACCACAAGCAAGTGTATGACAAAATTGTAGAACAGACTCAAACTCATGATCATGAACATACCTCCTAACAACCTGGTCACTACACATGTTCCATAAGTAAGGATCATCCCACACATAAAATATCGACTCACTATTTAACTTTTGGACTTGATGTTTCTTTAAATTTTTAGGGATTTCAGATGAAACAAGTTAGTTTTCAAAATCCACATACCAAGGATGCATACTTGAGATGGAATAAAGATGCTCATCAGGGAATGTGTCCTAAAGTGGTACCTGGTCCAAGGTGTCATTCTCTAGTGTGTGATTAATCCTACTCATGTGGTCCGCAACTAGGTTTTATGAACCCTTTTTGTACATTATCTCAATTTAAAATTCTTGAATAAAGAGAATCCATCGGATTAGCCTGGGCTTTGCGTCTGGATTCTACAAGAGGTATCTTAGAGCTGCATGGTCAGAAAAAACATCTACTCTAGAGCCCAATAAATATGAACAGAATTTATCTAAAGCCAATATAACAACAAGAAAATACTTTTCTATGGTTGTGTAGTTTTATTGGGCTAAATCCAGTGTCTTCTATGCATAGGCAATCACATGTGAACGTCCGTCCACCCACTGAGATAAGATTGCTCCAACCACGAAGTTGGAGGCATCAAACAAAATCTCAAAATGAATCTCTCAATGTGGGGTTTGTATGATCAGTGGAGTGGTCAGACACTTATTTAGCTCATTAATGGATGAATTGTAAGAATCATCAAACACAAAATCATAATCCTTTTGAACTAATCGGGACATAGGAAGAGAAATATTACTAAAATCTTTGATTAAGCACCGATAAAATCCTACATGCCCTAGGAAAGATCTAACATAACGTACACATGAAGGATATGGTAAGGATGAAATAATATCTACCTTAGATCTATCAACCTAAATCCTATGTTTTGACACTACATGCCCTAAGAAAACACCATGCTCTACCGTGAAATGAAGCTTTTCAAAGTTCAACACCATATTATTCTAAAGACAACGATTCAACACCTTTCCCAAACTACTTAGACATTCATAAAATGAAGTCCCATACACTGTAAAATCATCCATGAATACCTCCATGCAGGTTTCGATAAAATCAGAAAAAATAATCACCAAGCATCTCTAGAAGGTACCTGGGGCATTTTAAAGTCCAAATGGAATCCTTCGATAGGAAAACGTGCCAAAGGGACAGGTGAATGTAGTGTTCTACTGATCCTTCAGAGTTATGGGAACCTGAAAATATCTAGAAAATCCATCCAGGAAAAAATAGTGTGTCCTTCCAGCTAGTATCTCAAGCATCTTATCAATAAATGGGAGGGGGAAATGGTCTTTTCAAGTGAACTGGTTTAGTTTCCTATAATCAATGCACACACGCCAACTGTTTTATACCCTCATCCGAACTAACTCACCTTTATCATTTTTTACAAATGTAACCCCACTTTTTTTAGGCACAACCTGAATAGGACTCACCCACTAGAAATCTGAAATGGGATAGATTATATCTGTATCGAGAATTTGTTCAACCTTTTTTTGACAACCTCCAAAAGTGTTGGATTGAGTCTACTTTGTGGCTGCCTAAACAGTTTAGCCCCATACTCCAAAATAATCCTATTCATGAAAATGGAGGGGCTAATACATGATATGTCAGCCAAGGTCCACCCAATTTCCGTGATATTCTCCCTCAAAAGATTGAAAAGTTTTTCTTCATGTTAAAAAGGGAGATTGTTAGCAATGATAACATGTAATTTCTCACCACTTAACAAGTATTATTATTTGATATTTTTTGGTAATTGATTGAGTTCTAGTGTAGGGGGTGGTGTATGGATGGATACATAAAAGGAACTGAAATATGTGCACAAAGAGAATCAGTATCAGAATATACATCATCAAAATCAGATAATAAAGCATCTAATCCATCAGCATACCCAACATCCATGTCCTAATTAGAGTTCACATGATCAAAATCAGAATATGAATCCATTTCAAAATCAAATCTAAGAGAGTATTGTGCATTAGAAATAGGTGTGGAAGTAATTTTAGACATAAAACTAAAACCAATACTCATAGTCTCCCTAAGCATAGAAAAATCAAATTCCATTTGGTTTTTATTTGATCATTCAAAATGGGAGATAAAAAATGCAGAATGATACCATGAGGGGTACTTCATGAAATCCATAACATTAAATATCACAACTTCATCCCCAAACTCCATGTAAAGTGTACCCTCATTAACATTTATGATTGTTTTTGTAGTTTTGAGGACGGGTCTACCTAAGATAATGGGGTCACGATAACTTAACTTACCATCTTCCATGTTAATCATGTAGAAATATGCTAGAAAGATCATGTCTCTTACCGAGACAAGTACATCATCAAGAACTCCCGCTAGATATGCCATAACTTTATTCTCCAACTCCACCACTGCTCTCATTGGTTTCATCTCACCGACCTACGAATAAGAGAATACAGAGTGAGGCATCACATTTATGGAAGCTCCTAAATCATAAAGTGCATCAGAAAAGATAAAATCCCATATGGTGCATGGGATGGTGATTGTCCTGGGATCCTTGAACTTTTTCGACATTGCTAGAGTTGGTGTAATTAGTACTGACACATTCCTTCCAAGATTTATCCTCTCATTTAACTTGATCCATCTTTGATTTGTATAAAGTTCTTTTAATAAATTCTCATACCTTGGGATTTTCTTGATGTCTTCAAGAAAAGGTATGTTGATCTCTACACGCTTGAATGTATCCAAATATTATTTTTTGCATCGCCTCCTCATCCATCTTCTTTGTTTGTACAAATATATTTGGAAATGGAAGGGGTTTAGGAGGAACATCATCAATCTTTTTCTTACCTTTATCTTTCTCCTTGGATTTCCCATCAATTGGTATGGAATACAACTTCTCCACATTTGAGGGGAATCCAGGTAGAACAATAGGTGCAGATTTATAAGTTGTTTGCTTCCCACTTCTCAATGTGATGTCACTAACATTCCCCTTGGGATTTGGAGTCGGTTGGGATGGTGGATTTCTAGATTTCTTACACACCAGTTCATGGAGGTCAGCAGTAATCTGGCTCATTTGAGTCTTCAAATCCCTCTACTCTGAACCTTGACTCTTCAACCCATTCTGTTGATTAAGAAAAATTTTATTCAAAACGTCATCAGTGTTAGAATCTAACTTGGGTGGGGAATTCTGTTGTTGTTTTCTTGTTGATGCTTGGGATTCAAATCTCTTTTAGGGTTGTTGGAAACCCTATTAGTAAGGTGGAGGCTGCTGAATGTTTTGTTGAAAAGGAGGCATTTGTTGTTGTGCATAGGTGTACCTCATGTCCAATTGATCCTTCCACCCTTGGTAGTATGTTGGAGAAAATGAATCAAACTTCTTTTGGGGGTATGACTATTGTTGCTGCTAATTTGGTCTCCCTGGGAATACTGCTGCGCAATCCTCTATCTCTTGTAGTTGTCGGAAACAATCAGTTGGTTGGCTTGTCCCAGTGCAAAAGCCACAAGGCCTTGAAGGAGGGGTTTGGGATGTCTTTAGTTCCAAAGTAATATTCCTCACCATAGTTTTCAATTTTTCTAACTTTGTATCAATCAAATGACTTTCAAGGGAAGAAGGATTACCTGATGTACTCCCCTGACATGTTTTGTACCTTGATCACCAAATTGTTGGGAGTTTTGGGCAATTTTTTTGATCGATGCACGTGAAGCTACTGGTGTCTTGTCCACCAATGCTTCTCCATCCACGACATCCACCATTCTCCCCTCCATAGGCATGAGTCCATTATAGAAGTATTGGATGAGGAGTTTTTCACTGATTTGGTGATGTGGGCAACTTGCTCACAAATTCTTGAATCACTCCCAGTACTCATACATTGAATCCCCTTGGGCTTGCTTGATCACCGATATATCCTTACGAATGGAAGTGGTCCTTGATGCTAGAAAAAATCTCTACAAGAAAAGACGTTTCACATCATTCCAACAAGTTACATATTCAGGTTGTAAATAATACATCCAGTCTTTCACAACTCCATCAAGTGAAAATGGGAATGCTCTTAGTTTGATTTCATCTTCAGAAAAAATTTTGGGTTTACGGGTTGAGAAAACCACATTAAATTCCTTAAAACTTTTGTTTGGATCCTCACCAGATAATCCATGAAACATTGGAAGAAGATGAATTAATCCAGATTTTTAGTTAAAAGACAGATTCGAGATTCGTGTATGCAATACAATTTCATTAATACTTAGTATATGGTGCAGCCAATTCTCAAATAGTTATATTGATCTCATTTGTATTATTTTTATCCATTGGTTATTTATTTAAGTTGGAATTAGATGTGTTTCCAATTTCAATGTTCTTGGAGTGGATAAATTCTCCAACTGTTTGAATGTTGAAACATCCCGTAGATTGAGAATGTCTGATTTGAGCCCTAAGGATGCGTTCAATCTCTAAGTCATGATCTAAGAGATCATTGGGATTAGTTCACGTCAAAAATCAAATAAATATGAAAATAAGGAATGTGGACCATAATATAATAAAAATTAGAAGTTTGAGTTGATGGTCAAAAAATAAGTAGAAGAAAATAAAAGAAGAAGAAGAAAAAAAAAAGATTGGGTAAAGAAGGAAGAAAGAAGAGAGGAAGAGAATAAAATGGAAAATAAAATAAAAACCTCTAATTAGATGAAATAATTACTTGCCTCCCCAGAAACGACAGTAATTTTAATGGTGCTATCATGGGCTCCCTAAAATGATTAGTGGGTTTTTGGTACTTAGGTGCAGCAGAGTGGTTGACCACGGTCGTCTCTCAAGGAGGAATTAAATTAACAAAACTTATTAAAGGTATTCTAAAACTAAAATAGAATAGAATTAAAACACCACATGAAAGGACAAAGGGTTGTTTATTGTTTATAAAACATGAATAATTTCTCTAGAAGAAGATTTCATTTTTTTGTTTTTATTTTTGAAATGAAGTTTGATTAAAAAGACGCAAAAAGAAATCATTTTTTTTAAAATATTTTAAAAGGCATGATAAATATAAATCTACATCATCACTAAATTATTTATTATTATCATTTAAATCAATATACACTTAATTATAACCACCTAATTTTTTAACCCTTGAACCCAATGAGAGTTAACTTAACCACAAAGATGAAATTACTTAAACCCAAAGCTAGTTTCAGAACATGCAATCACAACACCCTGCTTTGATTGTTGTTCTAAGGTTAGATTATGGTCAGTGGTCAATTAGAGTACATATCCATTCTGTAAATGAGGATGAGTTGTGTTTAGAGATTATATTTTAACTCTACAAATTTATCCTGTGTGTTCTTGTATAACTGATTAAGATCACACTCTCATAATTTACACAAAATCTCGACCTCTCATGTTTTGGTTTTAATTGTTAAATTTCTTTCTTAGTTTATTTTAATTTAGAAATATAATTCATGGAACATATTAAGTGAATTACATTAGCTCAGTGATTCAAAATAATTAAATGAAGAGGGTAGAAGATAGATCGATCACTATGAAAACTACTCTTCCATGGGCGGTGTGGTCATCGTGGAGACGTTTTGCATGAGCGAGGATTGAAAGGGTAGAACCCAATCTATTCTCCACTCTTGATTGCAACCAAATTAGGAATATTAAGAGAAGAGGAAAAGGGAAGAACAAAAAATATTAATTGAAGAAAAATTCAAGATACAAAAATGAAAGAAAAGAAATACAAAGAGGACGTGGGAGAGGATAGCCTTTTTAGAAGAGAGGTTTTCACAAGCCTTAATTCTTCCAAGAGTTGTGAGGGGCTCCCAAGAGACACCCATTCTGACACACCTTCCCAAATCTGTGACCAGCCCTCCCAAAGAGTGAAAATATCCTTTAAATAGAGTTGGGGGGGGGGGGGGCTAGGGTTACAAAACTATATTAAATGTAAAAGGTAAATTCAGCCAAATATTTTAATTCAAATTTCACCGCATAGTTGACCTCCAGAACACGTGAATTGTCCAGCCTTATAGAAGGATGATTTGTGAATAATCATATCCCCAAGAAACCATCAAATTTCAGGCCCGATACAAGTTTTAATGAAGAAGATACTGCCCAAATGGTGAAGTGATGTCCAATATTAATAGTTCATTCCATCTTTGTCTTCATGGACCATTTACACCACACAAATTCCCGATTCAGCTCACAAGTCCGGAATATAATTTGTATCCCATTATGTTAGGAACACAGTTTCAAAATCTTTTGTCAGAATTATTTACATAAAAATATTTATTCCTGAATTACTGCAGTGAATTTTAAAATGGTAAAACAAGAATTTTCTTCCAATTTTCAAATGAATGATCTAATCTCAAATATTTCATAATTGAACATATTTAGTATAATTTGAGGAAATTATATCATCTATTATCAAAACAATACTCAATAAAATTGTGTTTTATCATTAGTGTTACAAATTTTCTTCTAGAATTAATCACCAATTACAATTTGATGGGGAAATGTAATCATTTACCCATGAGTTGTTTACAATAGATATTGTCCAATTTATTAGAAAAACTCTAGTGATTATTAAATAATTTTAGAAAAATATGAGTATGATCACAATTGATTCTATGATTCTTCAATAATTGGTAATGCTGATCATGTTCCCATTGAGCCTTCAAGTAGAAAAATAATAATTTTCCAACCACTTGAAAAATATCAACCTATGATATTCTGTTTGAATCCAAAATCTATCAGCCATTCTCACATCTTCTCGAGAATCTCCATTATTCTTCAAAATCGTAGAATACTAAATATGCAGAATAATTAAATTTCTATTTTCAATACAATACACCCTAGTTTTATTCATTATATGACAGTCTCTCATATTTAAAATGTAATACCCCGACCCCAGCTACCCAAAGTCGGTGCATTACTTCGTAACATTGGCATGATCACAAAAGATCAAGTCTCGAAAGACCGATTAGTTTAGTAGCCTTGGAAACACTAGATACATTCATAAGTCTTACATTACATCAAAAAGTGAAAAACTAGTAACAAAGTCTTCATAGTCCACACTCATATCCTCTTCTGACTATCTCTGCATGTCATTCCTAAAATATTTCTTCACATCCTGGAAAATATTAAAACATTTAAAGGGGTGAGCTCAGATGCTCAGAAAGGATAACAATATTTCGGAAGCTTTCATAAATAAACATAAAAAATTTAAGGCAATGTATAACTAAAACAAAAGCCTTTTAAACTTGAACATCAACATAATATGGAAAAAGTAAAATGAGATAATGCCATTCACTTCTTCAAATGGATATTCTACTGGTCGAATAATCACATGCAATATCAATAACCACTTTCATAATGAGGGAATGTATAATGCCAGACATTCTGAAACATTTTGTCAAGGCCTCAGCCAAGACGTGCAAAATGATTAAGGCCTCGGCCAAAACCATAAATCAAATTGGGAAAGGGCCTTGACCAATTCCACGTCTAGTTGTCTCATGAGACCTACCGATGCATCGAGGAGCTATAGCGTGCTCCACCCGTCACTTATTATGTCCAATACATTCCTCATATGAATAGGTTTAAACATATCATAAACCATAACATAATCATATCACATAAAACATGCATAAAGGAAACATAACATTTCCACATTTCAATCACAAGATATCAATACAACACATTGATATAATAAAAACGTTTTCAAAACCATTTTCAATACCAAAATTAAATAAAGTTAAAACTTTGTATTTATTTTTCATCAAAAAAAATGATGGCTTGTAGAGGAAGCCGAAACTCAAATAATGGTCACGACGGCGGAGTAGTTGTTGTCACCGCATAAGTACGGAAAGAAAAACATTCCCTTTTGCCGTTTAGCAAAACGCTTCGTATAAAAAGATTCCTTTTGAATAAATGTAAAAGACAAAGGGGTTTATACACCGTATAAAAGAAAGTTGTGTATAAAACCAAATATTCCTCAATGAAAGGAGATTGAGACGAAGTTCTTAAGAAAAACATTTTTAAAATAAAATATATCTATTATGTGTATTTACTATAAGTACACATAAATAAAGTACAAATACAAGATATGAAATAATAATATCAAGTCATAATTTGAAAGTAGGAGATTAACCCAAATATTGGAAATTGGGTTAAGAAATTCCCTTACCTCGTGTCCGACTTGACTCAACCATTCTTTAACCTCCTGAATAATAAACTAGAGTAAATATCTACCTTATTAAGAACCATTTTCAATTTCATTATCCTTTTTATATCACTTATTACAATGTTATGAACATTATGTAATTATTTAAGTTAATAACGGTCGTTTTGTCGATCTTTGGTACTTAAGTCAATAATAAACTTCTTATAATTACAAGTTGTTCATGTGGTGAAATATCCATTATATCCAGAATTATATTCATGATTTAGTTATCATATATATCATATATATCTATTATATACATTCATTCATAATATTACATAACATTTAGAGTTAAGAAATGAAATGCACCGTTCATGGAGACGGTAAGCCGTACGTACGCATGAACGCTACTTTCATTTCTATTTCGTATTTAATGGAATGAAATCATAATGATATAAATGTATAATATAATTCCAGTATAATATAGCATATAATATCATTTACTCCATCCTTTATACATCCCACATATGGCATTAACGATTCACATCACTTTGAGGGGGCGGTAGTCCGCACATCCTAAAATGAAATTATCACGTTTACCCATAATGGAAATCATAAAGTATGCCATAAATGAGAAATACAGAAGCATAAGGAAAACATAAACATATTATATATCATATATAAATATACCGACAACTTAATGGCCACCTTTGAAGGTGTTTTATGAGTGTTGAACAATCATCGTTTCGTGAGGCAGAAATTCGCCATCCACAGAAACTGTATGTTCTTTAACCATTAGATGTAGTTGTGTGTAAGTGTAGCTCGAATAATTCTTATAACAACATCCTAGTATATTTAGGATACATGTTTTGTTACAAAATAAATGAATAAAAAGACTTTAAGGGGTTGGAGAAGAAAAATAATAAAAAACAACATTAGATAAGACATTACCTCAAAATCGGGTAACTCTTTTTGATTTGAGCCAAAGGCTTCCTTGGGAAGAGTTCTGCCCAAAGTGAGGCGTCTAGGAGTAATAGGGGGATGTTTGGAGAGTATTTGGGTAGATGTTAGCCGAGCCAAATGGCTTGAAAGTGTGAATGAGGTGGTAGAGGTGGGGGCCTTTTATAAGTGGAGAGGAGGGGCATTATTGGAAAGTAAGGAAAGTTTACATTATTATACAATTCATTTCGGATTCTAAAGGTCCCAAACTTATATAATTCGAGTCTAAGGTGATAAGGGTTCGAAATACATCCATACAATAGTCTTTGGACAAGTGTAAGCCTTGGATTTTACATTATATTTCCATTTTATTAAAATCGTTAAATAATGAGGTCATCGCTGCATCATAATGATGTCATAAATAATTTAATTTATTTAATTTCTAAAAATTATAAAAAAAATAATATGATATAGGAAATCTCATTAGATTTACAATTACTATTTATAGTCAAAAATATGACTTGTTTAACCCCATGTAGAAATTGTTTTAGTAAAACATTTCATGTTTGTGTCATTTTTTACTTTAACATTAAATAAAAGGTATTTATGTCATTTTCCAACTAAAGTGGCTCCATGGGGTCCCCAAGTTGACCCATGGATTTTCTTGGCCGGACATGGCACATCCAATGAGGGTAGGACATGTATCAAGCTCATCTCATATTATTAAAACATTATTTTTACCTTAAACTACACTAATTACCTCTAATCACGATTAAGAACTTAAAAGTTACTATTCACCAAAAATTATTTTAATCTCATTGAACCAAATTTTACTTCTTAATGACAACCATGTATGTCGGATTTTTAAAAATCAAATCACATAGGTGGTAATATTTAATTTAAACGAAAAATCAGTTATTTAACTACCACTTAGTGGTTTCACTATTCATCAAAAATTGAAGTTTTTCAGAACAATGCCAAAATTTTACCCTAAGATATAATTGATATTCTGATTTCAAAAATGATGTATATTTTACAAAATTCCAAAAATATAAGTTTCATTAATTTATTTTATAATTAATCCCCACTGTCACAACAAATAGCGTGTTTTTAAGAAACAATTTATATCAAAAGATTGGCAATTGTTTATGTCCAATTTCAATGTTAAATTAATTCTAATGACCACCATTGGATAAAATGGTAAAAATATATTATAATTATAATTTAAAAACACTAAATAGTATAATTTATCACTATAAATTATTTTTATTAAAAAAGTTGTTTTTAAGTATTTTTCACTATTCATAAAAAATTAGAAGTTCTCAGAAAAATACAAAAAATTCAACATAGGCTAATTTCGATATTCTGAATCCAAAAATGAAGTCCATTTTGAAATATAAAATTTCTATAATTTTAAAAAGCGGTTATTACTATTCATAACGACTACTATGATTAGTCGCGGTGTTTTAGAACTCGAAGTTGCGTACAATGCAAGCTATTGCATTATTGAATGAGAAGCGTATTGTGGAAGCTCGGGGTGTTACATTCTCCCCTCCTTCAATAAATTGTGTCCTTGCAATTTGAAATTTTTCTTGGAAAATAAAAGGTTGAAAATAGAAAATACCTTTGTGGAAAACCCACATCGGAAATAAGATTAATAAAATTTAGCCTTAATAAGAGGGAAAGGGAAATGAAAAAGTCACCACCTAATTATGATCTCGATTAGGAGAACATTGGTGGCAATTAGAGACATATAATTGGAGGAAAAAACGTAAATATTTGTAGGGAGTGATTGAGGTCATCAATCACAATCAACTGTCAAATTGAGGGCCTCAAAGCCTTCAATCTATGTTGATTTAAAATATCATCAGTTCAACAATACATAAGGTATCAGGATAACACATTTTTTTGTTTTAATATCCCTTTACTAAAGTTTAAGAATTAATTCATTCATTGAATAAGAGATAGGTATATATATATATTTATTCTTGACAATTAGAGTTTCAACCTTCAACTCATCTTTCACTCAAAAAGATAATAGAACTCAAAAATATTATACTTATCCTAATTGTATAAGGTTCCAAATGTTAATACATACCATTTAGATTAGTAAAATTATTTTATAATAACCAGGGACTTCCTGTAGTCTAGTGGTAGGAAATAAAGGCCTTCCGCACTATGATTGTGGGTTTGATTCCTGCAGCTTTGTCCGACGCGACGGGTTATGCCCCACCCTGAAGGTTGTCCTTTTCCTAAAACTATAGTATTATAATATTCCAAAAATAATCTTCATTAATTTTTTAACCTTAAACAATACTATCCAAAGATCAACTTAATCCACTCCAACATTTATAGTTATCCAAAATACCTCTGTCCAGACTTTCTCTAAAAGGTCTCTTAATTCCAAAATCAATTTATCAGATTCCCCAAACAAAGTAAAGTTTCTCTTATTCTCACATACTAAAAATATAATTACCTTCATCATATTAAAACCTTACTGAAATCAACAAGTACTGCAGTACAATCCTTATATATATATCACATTATTCTAATAACCAGAATATAATCCATGAGTCCAAAAGAACCAATACATTAATTATTCAACTTCAACTGTAGTCACAACATAAGATTGGCCTTGTTCCCTTGGCCTTTTCTGAGGTAAGTTTCCCTGATGCTTAGGACATTCATTTGCATAATTCCCCATTTCCCTACAATTGTAGCATTCAACATTGATAGCCTCTTTCTTTCCCTTGAAATCACGTGCCTGGTGACCTTTTTCCCCACATTTATAACAAACTCCCATTCCTTTTAGTCAAGTACCAGGGTGATTCTTCCCAAAATTATCACATAATGGAAAATCCTTCTTTCCCTTTTTCCCTTTATCTGTCTCTTGTTCCACCGTTTTCTTCTTCTCTTGCTTTACTTTGTTGTCATAAGACTTATAGAATTCCTTTTCTGTCTTGATAGCACATGAGACAATATCTTCGTATGTTGAGAACGATTGTGATACTAAAGCTCGATGGAGAAATGGTTTTAACTCATCAAAGAAACGATCAATATTACCTCTTGGGTTACGTATATAATCTGCAGCATACCTCGCTAACCTTGTAAATTTGGCCTCATACTTTGCGACATTCTCGTCCTCCTTTTGTTTCAGACTCAAAAATTGCCTTTCCATATCTGCTCTATGGTCACGAGGAAAGTATTTTTCTAAGAAAAGATCTTTTAACTCCCTCCATTCCATATTCGATATGTCATCATCTTCCTTTGTGTTTTGAATCAATGACCACCATTGATCAGCATCTCCAGTGAGGTGGTAAACTGCCATGATAACCTTTTCCCTTTCGCTACTCCCCAAGGCGTGGAATATTTTCTCTAAGGAGTTTATCCATTGCTCAGCTACTAATGGATTTATACCCCCATTAAATGTTGGTGGTTGTTGCCTCATGAAGCGGTCAAACATTGATCCTCCATGTTGCGGATCAGGGTGCTCCATATGAGTAAGGTTATTATTCATAACCTGAGTGAGTTGTCCCAGTATGGTAATAAGTTGATCAGCACCAGTTGTATCTCCAGATCCACAATAATTATCTTGAGCAGGAGGGAAATCCCTACACGGAGTGCGTGCATTGATACAGTTTCTATTCCTTCCACTAGGCGCCATTTCTATACAATGGCATAAACTAGATTAGTTTATGAATCAAAATACATAATTCCATACTTATAAAATACTTAACATAAATTGAACTATTTATGGATATAATCCATAAAAAATGTTTTCTTTGAGGAAGTATATACTCATAACCCTTCATAGTGTTTTGTAATGAAAACGAGAATTATCCTAAGCATATCCCCCAGGAGTGTCGTAACCAAGAGTGCAGCAAGGTCCGTTGTCGTGCACCAGTTCCCGTTCGAGTCTAGCTCAAAGCGGTGTTTTCGGGTTTTACCCCTAGGTACATCTGTGCCAAAGCCGCCTCTACCTGCTCGTATCCAGACAGGGATGTATTGCTCGGAAAACTCACAAAATATCTACAATAACAAAATTCTAGGAAGTTCTTCTTTACTAATCCTCAAAGTCTATCTTTGGGCTATGTTCTCTAATCAGAGTTTATCTAAATCTAGCTTCCAAGGTTAGTACTAAACTACCTCTGATACCAACTGTAACGCCCCAACCCCAGCTACCCAGAGTCGGTGCATTACTTCGTAACATTGGCATGATCACAAAAGATCAAGTCTCGAAAGAACGATTAGTTTAGTATCCTAGGAAACACTAGATACATTCATAAGTCTTACATTACATCATAAAGTGAAAAACTAATAACAAAGTCTTCATAGTCTACACTCATATCCTCTTCTGACTATCCCTGCAGGTCATTCCTAAAATACTTCTTCACATCCTAGAAAATATTAAAACATTGAAAGGGGTGAGCTTAGATGCTCAGTAAGGATAACAATATTGCGGAAGCTTTCATAAATAAACATAAAAATTTAAGGCAATATATAACTAAAACAAAAGCCTTTTAAACTTGAACATCAACATAATATGGAAAAAGTAAAATGAGATAATTACATTCACTTCTTCACATGGATATTCTACTGGTCGAATAATCACATGCAATATCAATAACCACTTTCATAATGAGGGAATGTATAATGCCATACATTCTGAAACATTTTGTCAAGGCCTCGGCCAATACGTCTAAAATTATTAAGGCCTCGGTCAAAACCATAAATCAAATTGGGAAAGGGCCTCGGCCAATTCCACGTCTAGTTGCCTCATGAGACCTACCAATGCATCGAGGAGCTATAGCGGGCTCCACCCATCACTTATTAAGTCCAATACATTCCTCATATGAATAGGTTTAAACATATCATAAACCATAACATAATCGTATCACATAAAAAATGCATAAAGGAAACATAACATTTCCACATTTCAATCACAAGATATCAATACAACACATTGATATAATAAAAACGCTTTCAAAACCATTTTCAATACCAAAATAAAAGAAAGTTAAAACTTTGTATTTATTTTTCATCAAAAAAATGATGGCTTGTAGAGGAAGCCAGAACTCAAATAATGGTCACGACGGTGGAGTAGTCGTTGTCACCGCATAAGTACGGAAAGAAAAACATTCCGTTTTTTCGTTTAGCAAAAATCTTCATATAAAAAGATTCATTTTGAATAAACGTAAAAGTGAAAGGGGTTTATACACCATATAAAAGAAAGTTGTGTATAAAACCAAATATGCCTCAATGAAAGGAGATTGAGACGAAGTTCGTAAAAAGATCATTTTTAAAATAAAATAGATCTATTATGTGTATTTACTATAATTACACATAAAGAAAGTACAAATACAAGATATGACATAATAATATCATGTCATAATTTGAAAGTAGGAGATTAACCCAAAGATTGGAAATTGGGTTAAGAAATTCCCTTACCTCGTGTCCGACTTCACTCAACCATTGTTTAACCTCCTGAATAATAAAATAGATTTAATATCTACCTTATTAAGAACCATTTTAAATTTCGTTATCCTTTTTATATCACTTTTTACAATGTTATGAACATTATGTAATTATTTATGTTAATAACAGTCGTTTTGTCGATCTTTGGTACTTGAGTCAATAATAAACTTCTTATAAGTACAAGTTGTTCATGTGGTGAAATATCCATTATATCCAGAATTATATTCATTATTTAGTTATCATATATATCATATATATCCAGTATATACATTCATTCATAATATTACGTAACATTTAGAGGTAAGAAATGAAATGCACCGTTCATGGAGACGGTAAGCCGTACGTACGCATGAACGCTACTTTCATTTCTATTTCGTATTTAATGGAATGAAATCATAATGATATAAATGTATAATATCATTCCAGTATAATATAGCATATAATATCATTTACTCCATCCTTTATACATCCCACATATGGCATTAACGATTCACATCACTTTGAGGGGGCGGTAGTCCGCACTTCCTAAAATGAAATTATCGCGTTTACCCATAATGGAAATCATAAATTATGCCATAAATGAGAAATACAGAAGCATGAGGAAAACATAAAAATATTATATATCATATATAAATATAGTGACAACTTAATGGCCACCTTTTAAGGTGTTTTATGAGTGTTGAACAATCCTCGTTTTGTGAGGCAGAAATTCGCCATCCACTGAAACCGTATGTTCTTTAACCATTAGATGTAGGTGTGTGTATGTGTAGCTCGAATAAATCTTATAAAAACATCCTAGTATATTGAGGATAATGGTGTTGTTACAAAAGAAATGAATAAAAAGAGTTTAAGGGGTTGGAGAAGACAAATAATACAAAACAACATTAGAGAAGACATTACCTCAAAATCGGGTAACTCTTTTTGATTTGAGCCAAAGGCTTACTTGGGAAGAGTTATGCCCAAAGTGAGGCTCCTAGGAGTAATAGGGGGAAGTTGGGATAGTATTTGGTCAGAGGTTAGCCGAGCCAAATGGCTTGAAAGTGTGAATGAGGTGGTAGAGGTGGGGGCCTTTTATAAGTGGAGAGGAGGGGCACTCTTGGAATGTAAGGAATGTTTACATTATTATACAATGATTTTCGGATTCTAAAGGTCCCACACTTATATAATTCGAGGATAAGGTGATAAGGGTTCAAAATCCATCCATCCAATAGTCTTTGGACAAGTGTAAGCCTTGGATTTTACATTATATTTCCATTTTATTAAAATCGTTAAATAATGAGGTCATCGCTGCATCATAATGATGTCATAAATAATTTAATTTATTTAATGTCTAAAAATTATAAAACAAATAATATGATATAGTAAATCTCTTTATCTTTCCAATTACTATTTATAGTCAAAAATATGACTTGTATTACCCCATGTAAAAATTGTTTTAGTAAAACATTTCATGTTTGTGTCATTTTTTACTTTAACATTAAATAAAAGGTATTTATGTCATTTTCCAACTAATGTGGCTCCATGGGGTCCCCAAGTTTACCCATTAATTGTTTTGGCCGGACATGACACATCCAATGAGGGTAGAAAATGTATCAAGCTCATCTCATATTACTAAAACATTATTTTTACCTTAAACTAAACTAATTACCTCTAATCGCGATTAAGAACTTAAAAGTTACTATTCACCAAAAATTATTTTAATCTCATTGAACCACATTTTACTTCTTAATGACAACCATGTATGTTGGATTTTTAAAAATCAAATCACAGAGGTGGTAATAATTCATTTAAACGAAAAATCAGTTATTTAACTACCACTTAGTGGTTTCACTATTCATCAAAATTGAAGTTTTTTAGAACAATGCCAAAATTTCACCCTAAGATATAATTGATATTACAATTTCAAAAAAGATTTATATTTTACAAAATTCCAAAAATATAAGTTTCATTAATTTATTTTATAATTAATCCCCGCTGTCACAACAAATAGCGTGTTTTTAAGAAACAATTTATATCAAAAGATTGGCAATTGTTTATGTCCAATTTCAATGTTAAATTAATTCTAATGACCACCATTGGATAAAATGGTAAAAATATATTATAATTATACTTTAAAACCACTAAATAGTATAATTTATAACTATAAAATATTTTGATTAAAAAAGTTGTTTTTAAGTATTTTTCACTATTCATAAAAAATTAGAAGTTCTCAGAAAAATACCAAAAATTCAACATAGGCTAATTTCGATATTCCGAATCCAAAAATGAAGTCCATTTTGAAATATAAAATTTCTATAATTTTTAAAAGTGATTATTACTATTCATAACGGCTACTATGATTAGTCGCGGTGTTTTAGAACTCGAAGTTGCGTACAATGCACGCTATTGCATTATTGAATGAGAAGCGTATTGTGGAAGCTCAGGGTGTTACATAAAATATTCCTAATAAAATTATTTATTAACCATTTATGAAGATTTTATAGTAAATAAAATACAAAAAAAATCAAGCACAATCACATAATTCAAAATATTCTTAAAAAAATTGAACACCTTGACCCTCCATGAAATTCAACATTCAACTATTCATATGGGTCTTTTTCTCATGATCATTTGCTCAAATTAAAAAAATACCTTTTTCATATAATGTTTTTTAAATAAAAATACTCCATTAATCTATAGTTCAGTTAATAGTTTATAATTTTCTAATATGTGAAATTTAAAATTGGAGAATATATGAGTAATGATATAATGATCTCCTCTATGAAATCATCGACAAACACAACATGTATTATAATATATTCATCACATAGTTATTTTTGACCTTAAGAACAACATGAAATTTTCCTTGCTAACATTATGAAGTATCTTCCAAAATTTAATCTTTTTCATTAATTTTTTTAAAGGAGATAACTCTTATGAAACTAGAGATATAAGCTTTGAAAAATAATCTATCACCCTTATGAATTATCACATAAATGTAAATGAATGTTATAAATTGTAAAATGACTTTTATTATGATCAATGGTATTCACTGATTATTAAAATTTTACATCAACTCAATAAATGGAAATTTTTAAAATGGAATGTACTCTTAGGAATACTCCCAATTACACTTTTGGTTCTCAGAGAATTAATTGTTACACTTATGTTTTCAATACTTTTTCAATTCTCACACACTTCTAGCACTTAAGAATTAATATATGTCCCAAATAAAATATATAGTGTTCTCTATTGACCCATATGAAATTATTTGATGTTCCTTATAATACATAATGTTTATCTCATATTTTTTGTACTTCTATCTTCAATTTCATTATATTTGTAAATTAACCTTACAAAATTATAATTCATACAAAATCAGTATGATGTATCTATTTTTTTTATTCTATATTTATTGAATATAAAATTTATAATTTGTAAACATCGCCTATTATCTTAAGATCACACAAATAATCTTTTAAAACCAATAAATGTCTTTTCAAACAATCTCACAACATGTATGTTCACGTGAAAACAACTCAAAAACATTATAAAAACTTTAATGACTATCTAAATATATTACAATGAATCCCATAAATAAAATAGAATAAATAAAATTCATTAATAACTAAATTGGGATTTTTAATTTCACCTTTTTTTCATACTTAAAAACACATTACAATGTTCAATAATTCTTATAAAAAATCATCAAATCAAAACCTTTCTCAAATAGAATTCTAATAAAACCACATTTAAAAATAAAGTGATGATAATAAGATAATTATATATTTATATGATTGGAATTTTTTTCAAAGTAACAAGAATGTTCTAATCCTCAACTGACTATTTTTAGAAGAGACTTAGATATCCAACCTCTTAATATAAGATCTCGAGTGACTTTTGTCCTTCTTATTTATAATAACTAGTACTTTCCCATGTATTCACATAGTGATATGATTAAAATTCTCTAAAAAATGATCCAATGCTCAATAAATATTCATGATCCACTTCTCAAAAAAAATGTTTCAATGCTCATAAAAAATCCAATGATCAAATTAAATACTTGATCCTCTAATCAAAGAGAGTACATGATCCAGTGATCTCAAAGGTGAAAAACTCCCTCGTCGATATCAATGTAGAGTATTCTGAATGAGTGAATCATATGGTTTGGTACCTACAAATAGAAATATCATGTCATGTTTAAATGTTTATCAACAAAAATATAAAATGGAATCATAATGTTACAACTAATTTTAAGAAATACTACAATAAAAGATCATATAGATGTGATACGTGTCCAAAAATATAACATACCAACATAGACATAATTTCTAACTATCTGAAGAGAACAAGAGTTTTCAAAAAATTAATTCGTTGGGGTAAATATATATATAGTAGGAGGTGATAGATTGCATATAGTAGGGGTTGAACCAATACTAACCTCAAATAAATAAATTATATAGTAGGAGTTGAAATGATAGTAAGAGTTGAAACAATACTAATCTTGTAGTAAGATTATATATAGAAGGAGTTTAACTATAAAAATATTTCAAGAACTCTTTAAAATATATAAAAAACGAACCTGAATACTTTTTCTCAATGTTTTGAGTTTATTCAGGTAACAATTAAACTATAGCATGAATAATATCTTGCCCCGTAAGAAATACTAAAACGTCACCCATGGGATTTTACATTACCATATGATAAATAAATATGCAAGATTACATTTTTATAAAAATTATTTATAATTTATATGAAACTATAAAAGACACCATGAAAGAAATAAGTGTGAATGAAAAGAACTGAAAACAATTCCATAAATGAAAAAGAAAACCATTTGAAGGATAAATAATTGATAAAAATTTGATTCACTGATTAAATAAAATATATGTTTCAATGAAATAAAAAACATCCACCCATAAAATTAAAAACCTCATCCACTACTCAAATAGAGTACATGATGCGTTTTTCAAAAACATGTATGACAAGAGATATATAGTACACGTAAAAGAAACAAATAACTAAGATAAAAGGAAATGACCTGTAGTATTTCTCCAAATTAAAGTTAAATTAATCCTTTTAAACTTTTTTATTTAGAAAATAAACCATACATTAACATAAATTTGAAATAAGAAAACGTAATTATGAATATAGAAATATGAGAATCCAAACTATGAATTTCAACCTAAAAGAAAAATATTCAAACTGAGAAAACATAACAATATGTTTACTGTAGAAATATTTATATCAAAAAAAGAAGCCGAGTGTTGTAACAGTAGCTTCTCATTTTTCATAATGCATTTTATGTTCCTTGGAGACTATCAGTATATAGCCATGTTAGTAAAATCCCTCATGTAGAGGTGTGAGTAGTTATTGTATTGGAGAACTTTTCCTGGTTATGTTCACTGTATTGTATAACCTTTCAGTAGAAAATATAGGTGAGAAAAAATATTTGAAAAGAAGTTATACATAAAAAATTTAATAGTAAAATACCTCCATTATTGTGCCATAATATAAATAAAATGAGTTTCTATAGCGATCTACATGCAGCGAATTGGAAATTGGGATAGCAGCAACAATATCAGCCAAGGAAGAATGGCATATGAATTGATTCTGATCATGCACAACCATGTTTCTACCTCTCCAGATGAAATACAATAATTCCAAACATGGAACATTAAATAGATTTCATATATGTTTGGACATTTTAATATTCATAAAAGTAGGTAAAAGGTTTTAAGAGTGTTTTACTATGGTGGGTGAGTTTCAAAGATGCAAAAGACAATGGAGATTCATATAGGGAAAAAGTGAGAAGGGAAGAGGTGCACCATGATGGATGAAAGTAGTTCTGCTTCATTTTAGCTAACAAAACAACAATTCAAATTCAACCATCAAGGTGAACTAATCGATTACCATTTGAATATGAACCTGATAATAAAATCTTCTACATGGGATGGAGATATTGTTCTATAACAGTGAAAACCAAGTGCTTATATGCAGTGGAAACCTGGTGCATGCAATTGCGCCTCCATGCAAATAATATCCTCAACACAAGCAGACCCACCACCACTTCCACAACATAGTGAATAATTTTTGTACATAACAATTGAAAAAGATTTGAAATATAAAGTTTTAAAAATTATGATAATTTGTAATGAAATATTACAATAATAATATATGTAGATCATGTAAGACTTATTCCTATATTATGTACACTTTCTATATAGTCAAAAATATTTTTAAATTAATGTTCAAAATGTAGAATGAATAGTATTCAAAATTGAAATATGTGTATTGAACAATATATGTTACAGTATGATGAATAGTTAATGAACATGTTTACTATAATATGATTATTATAGGTAAGTAATCATATAACGTATATTAAAATCAAAAAGTAGTGATACATAATATTGGACATGGTTATTTCAGTTAAATGGTCACAATATTTAATGAACATAATTATTAAACGTAAATGGTCACATAAAATATATTATAGTATGATGAACATTTAATGAACATGATTATTCAAAATTTTGAAATCACAAAATAGTGATACTTAATGTGGGAATACAATTGGAAAAAATATATAGAACTCATTAAGAACGGTTTACCTCATTCACACACAGAATGTTGCACAAATGTCTCTTGAAAATGAAAAATATGATCTTTCACAGATAAAGTAAAGAAATTAGTGATACCAGAAAAAAATGTCCAAGTTTAAATATTGTATTATAACTCCATATAAAACCTACATATGATAATTAGATCATGCTTATTTAGGAAGCACACTCACAAATTGAGTCTAAAAATATTTGGTGATGACTCACATGTTGATTGTCAAGTAAAAAAATATGTGTAATCAAGACATCATTCCCAATGGTAAAATGAGAAATCCAATCTATTTAGGAATGTATTCCTAAAACTCATTGGGTATAATCCCAAAAAGTGATTGAAATGGATAATTCAAAGGATGGAAATAATGAATTCAAAGAGCTGAATATGGATACCATGTATTTTGTGACCTGACTATATACACACCCATGAACTTCCTCAGAACTAGAGCGGCTAGAATCACTACCTATCATGCTGCAAGCTGGTTGGTCCAATGATAACATAACATATACTTTGAGCCTCAACAAAAAAAGATAAATTATATTTTTTCAATAACACAAATTCATGTTTTTTTTATTACAACATCATATATCCCTTCCAAAATTAGAACATACATAAAAGAGATATTGTTAAAAAAATGTACCAACACTATAAAAACACAACATTATAGATATTTTAAAAAATAAATTTCTATATTCATTTAAGAATGAAAAAAAATTCCTTATTTAGAAACCTAAAACAAAAAAATATTCTCTCATTGATAAACATATAAATCTATTATAGGAATTAAAAATAGAAGTAACATAAACGTAAAAGGATTCATTAACAAAAAAACACAACAATTTAACTATTAATAAAAATTTAAAATGGAATATTCAGTTGAAAATAAAGAAAATTAGATTCAGATGACTTCATTAAAAATGTTAACTAATCAAAAATTTAACTGAATTATCAGTTTGAACCAAAAAATCAACACAGAATGCATGTTTTGTAAATATACTAAACATACTAAAATAGAATAAATTTGATATATATATGATGTATCAACCATAAATAGAAGAGTCTTGTAGATGGGCATATTTAGAGATCATGTTGTATAAAAAACACATGAAATAAAATACACAAACATATAATTATATTTCAGACAACATTTGATATCTATTGAAATAAATGATATATAAATTTAGTTTTTTTAAACAAATAAATTTTTTTTCATACCTAAAATGAAATAGAAGAAGAATCACTTTTTGAGACCACATATCATATCCTGTAGATCATAAAATATTTAAATAATGAATGAACAAATATATTTTGTGCAGGAAAATATATTTTGGGAAGGAAACATACCTTATAAATACAATCTAGAATATGTGCTATAAGAAGTTTACAGAATGTTTCTTCAAATAGAACCCTACCTTGTTCACCCATACATGACATTCCCATATTGATCAAATTCAATACACTGATATCCCAGGTTTTATAAAGCATCTTAAACCATGTCCTAAAATTATGAAAAAAAATTCTATGAAATGTTATCTTTTGAGAAGTGTAATTTTACACAATACCTCTAGATTTATCTACCACATAATAATTTGGGTCAGAAGAAATTCCAGCTATAAGGTTTTATTTAATGATCATTAGTAGGCCCCAAATGGCTCTTCACTTGCAACATGGTAGGTATTTTCCCCTGACATCCACAAACAATGATTGGAACAGAAATCAATGAAAAAACCAAAACAATGATGCCATCAAATAAATAATTATTATTAAGAATAATGTAGTTATTATAATAAAGTAATATATTCTAGGAATGAATAATTAATGTTCAAATAACATTACCAGAAAAAAACATGTTCAAAAAGCGAATCAAGTGGGCAGTGAATTGTGTCGTAAGCATGATGCAACACACTTTGTGTCCTCTAAAAAGAAGAAGAAACAATATTTCCAAGGATTAAAAGTTTGATATTATCATAAACCAATTTCAAAATGAAAACTATATGTTGATCAATTACAATACATGAATAAATAAATGATGAAACCAATATAATACCTAGGATAATCCAATAACTCCCAAGATCCAAAGGTTCTTAATATCTTAACTAACCACTACTCTTAAATTTTTAAAGAAATGTTCATTATAATCAAGAAATATTGAGAAAATTGGAGGAATTTAGGAGGATTTTCCTTTGTAATGGATGATTGAACTTAGAATTAGATCCAAAATTCAAAGATCCAATATGAAAAAATATAATCATCCCGCTATTATACACCTTTGCATCATCCATGAAAAAATAATTTTCAGCGTGGTTTTGGTCATTCTAGTGGCTTCCATCCTCTTTTACGTTATGAATGTATCAATACCATTTACAGCGTGGTATTGATTTACTTTATATTGAATTTTCAAGGATTGTAGGGAAACCATTTTTCTAATAGTTAACAATAGTCATAATGTAAAATATGTTGCGAAGGAAAACAACTAATTTACTAAAGTTGTAATTTCATGGTGTTATACTATTTGAAATTATAGAGAAATTAATTTTGGAACATAAGAACACTGAATTTCATGTATTGAATAATATAAGGTAGGTAAAACAGTGTTAGATGATATAATGTGGTGTAAAAGACGGCTGTCAAATATGGTGTTGAAAGCAGTTGTATAAAATGTCTGATAGTGGTTCACCATTGTTCACGGAGTAACAATACTGTAAATATAGTAGCAGATTTATGGGATATCAATAGAGATAGTGAGTCAGATGAAAAGAGTAAGCTATTAATAATCTAAGAATCATACATTTATATGTAGACTACATCAATGTAGGAGGAGTTAAAAGTTGCAATACTTTGGAAGGGACAGGGCGACATGATTTCTAAAAAAATTGGATTTCCCCGAGAAGCAAAGAACATCATGTATACTGACCTAGCTTGAGGAGAAACATGAATCTCTATTTTATAGAGATAGTTCTATATTGAAGAATCCAACCCTATCATTTCTGAAATAGAAGATGTTTATCTTTAATATCCTTCACAAAACAAAGGTTTATATGTTTGAAAGTGGTTTGTACCTAGCCTTACTCACTACGTTCTTGAGAGAGTGAGAACCCTAGGTGGATTAGATGACCCTGTTGTAAAAGATCTGAAGTCGGAGTCACTGGTTATGGAGAAGTCATAGGTTGAGGATCAGAAGACATATTGTCGAGTAGCAGCACTGACTGTAGATTTGGGAGGTAGATCTTGGTGAAATCGTCGGACGAGGAGAAGGCATAGTAGAAGGATATGAATTTGGAGGAGCTAAAGGATGATCAAGCGACGGTGGAGTCTTGACTAGAGAGGTGATTTGAGGAGGGGAGGGGAGCAGGATATCAGATTTGGAGAGGGGGGAATCGGGGAGGGGTGCGGGAACCCTATAGCAGGGAGAGGGGAATTGAGGAGGTGAATCACCGAGGAGAGAGAATAAATATGGAAAATCCTGATCAGGGTCGGGATGGCGGGAGGTATTTTTTGGTTTGGAGGGCTGGATACAGAATATGTGTTGAAGTGGAAGCGTGGTAAGGTGACACATATGTAGGAAAATGCTTAATTTAGTAAATATATAGATAGATACCAGCATAGTCAATACCTAAAAAGTTGAGTAGATTTTATGCTCGTGTTTCCTATGAAGACCTTTATCATAGATAAGTATACAATATAAATGTTGGTAAAATACTGTAAGTTCATTGATTATCACTCCTGTATAGTTCTCAAAACACTAAATAAAAAATTTCAATAAAATATTAAATAAAAAATATGTCAGTGCATATATAATGTGTTAGATTAACAGAAGACTAACATAAATAAGAATATAAAGATCACTTTGAAATAAATAAAAAATAAATGGAACTTATATTAAGAGATTTACTAGTTGAATGGCTAATACAGAATAATAATTAAGAATTAAAGAGATAGAAATATTAAAGAATAATTACATATAATAATTGAAAAATATCTAAACTTCATGATAGTGGAAATTTATGAAAAATATAGTGGAATTGTTCTTTTAGTTAATATTGAACATTGATATTATGGATCATGAGTCTGTTTGAAGAAGGTACATGTTGATTTTTGTTTTAAGTATGACAAAAACGAATATCACAGATTAGATAAAATAACCAAAAGAGTATAATTTAATATAAAATAATACTTTTCAAATTATAAATATGTATATAGCTTGATATTAAACTGTTCATACGTGGTAATAGTCTAAAATCATCATGTCCTTATGGATAGAGAGACCAGTCTAGTAATAAAAGCTCAATGATCTAGTTATTTTCCCATCAAAATAGTTGTAATGGAATAAAATATGTCACAAAACGAAGAAATTCATAAAATAAATTTTTGCGAGAAAATCAAATTGAAAAAATATAGATAAGATATAAATATATAAAATAGAACTTTTTGAATGTCACAACCTAGGTTTTTCAAACAACCTTAGAAAATGAAAAGGGACAACCCCTCTTACTATGATATATGAATGAACAAAGTCAAATTTTTTCAAAATTAAAAGGCATATGTAATGAAATAGAAGGATAACCACAAAATGAAATAGAATATGTTACATTCTTTCACTCAATTTCGAAGAACCTATGACTAGAATTGACAATTTATAAGTATCCTCATAGTATATTTGACTCCATGTTTTAGGTCATTCGCTCTTAGTATGAATAATGATAGGAACCTGCGAACAGATTGAATTTTAAATTGGTTTAAAGGGATGAGCATGCATATAAATTGTTCAAACCTGATAATAAAAAAATGTTAATAGTCTCGATTACACAAGTGATTGTAATGAAACATAACTAAAAAGTGGTGTATGGACCTAAAAATAACATGGAGAACCAATTTTTGATGATGAGGATTGAAATGAAACATACCTGAACATAAAAATAACTTAACACAGATTATAAATGGGAGGAGGAGTACCAGGTTGAAGATGATGTACAAATCGGAGGTGTGGGAACCCAAGAAGATTACGGGAGTTTGAAGAGGGTAGTTGACAAAATCAATGTATTGGAACCTTAAGTCTACTAGAGATATAGAACGAGCGGGATAACACTCCGAGTAAAATCTTCTGTGAAAGAGATAAGGATGATAATTAGTCGATTGAGACGAATGCAGACAATGTGTACCTACAACGCAAACCATAGATCGACAACTCGAGTGGAAGGAGAAAGTGATTGGAATTTGGAGATGAAGCACGACCCAGATGAAACTCTGGGTAAAACATTCTATGAACGATTAAAGGAAGGAAATTAATTGATTGAGATGAATGTAGATGATGAGTACCTATAGCACGAACCCTAGAGCGATAACTCGAGTGGATGGAGAAATCTATGGGATGTCGGAGGATCTGAAATTGGAGGAGTAAAAATCAGAGGAGCCGTAGTCAGTGGAGCCGAAGTCAGAGAATTTGAAGGAAGATCATGCACAGGTGGAGTTGGGACTCGATAGGGGATTTGGGGAGGGGAGGGGAGGGGAGCGGAAGATCAGATACGAGGAGGGGTGCGAGAACCCTAGAGCCGGGAGAAGGGAATCGAGGAGGTGAAACAGGGGAGGGATAGAATAGAAATGGAAAATTCCAATCAGAGTTGGGATCTCAGTAGTTATTTTCTGGTTTGGGGAATGGCTAATATAGAATACGAATTAAGCGTTAAAGTGATAGTTATATTAAAGAACAATTACATATAATCATTGAAAAATATCTATCCATTGTGATAGTGGAAATTTTTGAAAAATATACTATAATTGTTCTTTTAGTTAATGTTTACCATTGATATTATTGATCATTAGTCTATTTGAAAAAGGTTCATGTTGATTTTTGTAAGATCTATGAAAAAAATTAATACCACTGATCAAATAAAATAACCAAAAGAGTTTAATTTAATAAAAAATAAAACTTTTCAAATTAAAAATATGTATACAGCTTGATATTAAACTGTTCATACATGGTAATAGTCTAAACTCATCAAGCCTTTATGGTTTTATAGAGTAGTCTGGAAACAAAGATCAAATACCTATTTATTTTCCCATTAAAATAGCTGTAATGGAAAAATAGAGGACACAAAACGAAGAAATTCATAGTTGAAATTTTAGTGAGAAAATACAATTGAAAAAATATGGATAAAATGTAAATATATAAAATAGACCTTTTTGAATGTCACAACGAAGGTTTTTCCAACAGCCATGGAAATGGAATAGGGAGAACCCCTATTGTTTTGATATATGAAAGAACAAAGTTAGTTTTTGTAAAAATTAAAAGGCAGATGTAATTAAATAGAAGGATAACGAGAAAAAGGAACTGAATCACTTACATTCATTCACCCAATTTCCAAGCACCTATGAATGGAATTGACTGTTTAGAAGTATCCTCACAATATATTTGACTCCATGTTTGAGTTCATTAACTCTCAGTATAAATAATGACAGGAACCTGCGAACATATTGAATTTTAAATTGGTCCAAAGGGATGAGAATGCATATAAATTATTCAAACCAGATAACAAAAAAATGTTAATAGTCTCCATTACACAAGGTATTTTAATGAAACATACCTAAAATTGATGTATGGACTAAAAAATAACTAGGAAAACCAATGATTGATGATGAGGATTGCATTGAAACATACCTTAACCTAATAATAACTTAACACATCTTATAAAAGGGAGGAATAGTACCTAGTCAATGATGAAGTACAAACCGAAGGCGTGGGAACCCAAGAAGATTACGGGAGTTTGAAGAGGGTAGTTGAGGAAATTAGTGTACATAAACCGTAAGTCGACTAGAGATGAAGCACGATTGGGATGACACTCTAGGTAAAAATTTCTGTGAAATAGAGAAGGAATGATATTAGTCGATTGAGACGAACAAAGATGATGAGTAACTACAACGTGAACCCAATATCGACATCTCGAGTGGAAGGATAAATCGATGGGATGTTGGAGAAAAATCACGAGTTGGATGAAAATACGAGTAAATCCTTTTATGAAAGAGAGAAAGAAATTAATCGATTGAGATGAACATAGACGATGAGTACCTACAGTGCAAACCCCAGATCGACATATCAAGCAGAAGGAGAAATCCATGGGAAGTCGGGGGAGATGAAATTAGAGTATCAGAAATCAGAGTAACTGTAGTCAGAGGAGATGAAATTAGAGGACCTAAAGGAGGATCATGCACAGGTGGAGTCAGGACTGGAGAGGGGATTCAGAGAGGGTAGGGGAGGGGATCGTGAGATCAGATTCAAGGAGGGGTGCAAGAACCCTAGAGCATGTAGAAGGGAATCAAGGAGGTGAAATGGGGGAGGAAGTGCATTGAAATGGAAAATTCAGATCAAGGTCGAGATCATAGTAACTATTTTTGGGTTTGGAGGCTGGGATGTAGAAACTTTGGTGACGTAGATGCATGGTTCGGTGACATGTTAGCAGAAAAAATCCTTCTTTACTAAATATATAGATTATATCCTCATATTCAAAATTTATAAATAAATAGAATGAAATCATTTACCCCTTTTTCACCTCTATCCAAAAAAATTATGAGGATTTATCCCACCAATGATAATTTGAAAGGGTAGGCTAATCATGATGTTTTATTATTAATTTAGAAAACATATCTCATGGAATTTATTTTGTAAACCCAACTTCAATCTAGTAAATTTTAGAAATATCTTCTAGATTCATATCTTTATTTACATCCATTTATTTTATTAAATGATATATAATTTCTAGGTTCTTGGATCTATAATGTTGTAAATGTTTCTTGAATCCATCTATGATGCCTTTATTATCAATAGAAATCCCTAATGTAACTTAAAAATTATCTTCCACATATTTTAACAAAAAATTCATCCAATTAAATTTAGTACAAGAGTTTTTTGGCTATATATTCAGACTCTATTAAGAAAAAACTAACAGAATTCTATTTTATATTTTTTTTATCATAGATATGTCTGAGTGAAAATTATGGTTTGAAAAGATTTGGATCTCTTTACATTATAATCAGTATCGGAATATGCATATATAAAACCTAGACAAATGTTTATAAATACTTCTATAAAAAATTCCATTACCCACTATACCTTTTTCTTATATTATAATTCATTCTTATTCCCATATGTGAGACTCATTAGGATTACCTCAATATCAGGTTTATGTTTCAATGTGTATACAACATCTAGTATTGATGTTTTCAGATAATAAATTCCTTTAATGATTCTCAAAAATTCTTTTAAATGAACAACTCTTCATACATCATCCGTTTTAAATATCATTCTATTTAATATGGGTTATAAAAAATATTTTGAATCATAGATGATTAATATCATCAATAATTCTATTGAATATTTTTTTTCAGGCACGTTCTAATCATATTTTTTTGGAATATGTAATCCTAGAAAATAGTTTATTACACCCAACATAGACATCTCAAATTTCATTTTTATTCATCTTAAATCCCAAAAAATCCTATCCTTTTCACTTTAATTTATTATATTATTAATATATACTATAATAATAAGATAAAATGAGTGTATCTAATTCATATAAAATTGATATCAACCTTTCCTTCTGTAAATTATACTCCTTTAAAAAAATATATAATTTCTAATACCATCCATTAAGTGATTTTTTTTCCCATATAGTTCCACATTCATATTTCATACTATACTGCATCAAATATATAATGAATCGTTCATGTTGTTAAAATAAAATTCACCATCTACATATATATTTAAAATATTCTATTTCACTTCTATTTTATATACCTCGTAGTGTCTATGAGATACAACTGCAAGAAACAATATTATTTATTAGTGTGTAGAAACCAGTGAAAAAGAATGATCAAATTCGATTTAATAAATATGGGAATATGGTTCTCATACCAGTATGGATCTGTTTCCAAACACCTAATATTTTTCATTTATATTGTTTCTAAATACCCACTTGATACCAATAATTTTTTTAACTTTAGGTATAGGTTCAATGTCATAAGTTGACTTGACCCACCTTCACCAAGAGGAGGGAAGGGTCAGTAGGTTGCCTAGACCTTCCTTCTTTATGTTTAAGGAGATATAATGACCCCTGAAACCCGCCTTCTATAGGTCCCGGAGTGGCGACTAGCACCAAGGGTATGGAAATTACACACAAAATAGAAGGCATTACCCTTTTTCTGTTTTATAGGGTCGGGAGATAAGATGATGAAACCCTACAACACCAAAAGTAAAAGAAAAATAAAGGCAAAAGTAAACCATTCCCACATGTATGTTCCAAAAGTTAAAGCCAAAAAGTACAAAAGTGACTACATGGGTAAGTACCAAACAAGGAAAAATAGAAACTACAACTGCCCCAAAGGTATGAGCTAGTAAGGTCCTGCGCGATCCCTGAAGTCCTCATGGAATCCTAAAAGTAGTTTTTTATACGTAGGGTGAGAATATAGGTACACTCAGTAGGGAAAACCAAAGACTCTCGTGCAAAAGTGGGGGAACGTACTAATGTCCCGTGAGAAAAAGAGTAAACCAAACACTTAACAAGGTAAACTATCCACCCAAGCCTCACCAAGGCACACTCCCCAAATAATGCAAGTCAAGTAATATACATAATATGAGCACATAGATGTTTGGGTACCCCACGCCTCTTTCCCACTAGTTATTGAGACATCCTACGCATTGAACCAATCCTGCCATTCTCACTGCAGTCTAACTGCCCCACCCGCCCGTACACACCTGGGCCACAACCACACACAGTCCCACTGCCAAATCCTGCCTGCAAACACATCTTCCACAACTATCACACGTAACCACGCCTGCAAACACCTAGTCCAGAACAACCACTGCCACGCCCGAAGACACTTGGGCTTAAAGATCCACTGCCACGCCCGAAGACACCTGGGCCTCATCCCGAATACACTTGGAAAACCACCTGCCCCACACACCTGGCCAACCACTACACTACCCTACCCGAAGATTCTTGGGCTAATAATGGACCTCAGTCCATCACATCTTGCCCGAAGATACTTGGGCTATCCGGGAAAGGGAGCAGAAAAAGAGCTAATAACCAGCCACTAATAATAGTGTTGGAAAAAACACCCTGCCCCATGAAATGGGGGTGTTTGGCACTAAGTGATCAACTTGGGTGGGGCATGAATAAGAAACACAAAACTACAAGTATATATTTAGGAAACAAGAACTCACCCAAAGTTAGGTTTTTCTTCAGCCAACCTAAAGGACACAAACAACACTCAAGTCTGAGTCATGACTCTCGCCAATAAAACCCATTTGTCCCTTTCTTGTTTTCATATTCGGTACTAATGTTAAAATAATTTATGCACTACTAGGAAACTAATATCATAAGCAAAACCCAAGGAAAAGATCTATCCAAAGGTCAATTTAAGTGTCCACACCCGGTTCTCTTGTAAAGTCACAACAACCAAGGGATAAGTGAGATCCCTCTAAGTACTAAAACCAAAGACAACCCCGAGACACTGCCCCATGTACCCTCCCCCAAAAAGATTTTTCATCAACAGAGGATCCCACCCCAATTCGTGATATAAACAAGGTAACCACCCGGTCTTAAAACTCACAACCACTGAATCCATAACAACAGGGGATCCCATCCCCAATTTCATAACCACTGAGAGTATAAAAACAGGGGATCCCATCCCCTTCCACATCTCCAGCAATCGGCCTATAAAAGAAAACAACCAAACCACTACCACCAATTCAAAGTAGGGAGATGCCAGTTTTTTTAGATTTATATGATTTAACACACTCCATTATTTCAATTTCCGTGTGCTTTAACCGGGGGTTATCACAGAAGGGTTGATCCTGGTGCTTTCAATTTATTTATCCGAGTGTACGTGATTCACCAATTTCCTTTTTCATAGTAGGAGTTCACAATTACAATACAAGCCGTTTAAAACATCACTAGGGGTTCATTAGTGCGTAGAGAAAGGACACCAATGGCCATGATTTTTAGTAGGCGTAAACCCGCACAATTCACAAAGAAGATCATAACATAAAACAGCATCAACGATCATAGCCCCCTATCTTTCTTTATAGAATCGGTTCATTATCTTTATTTAGGTATGATTTATCCAATCCTATAGAAACAAAAGCATGCCCACCTCATATGATACACAAAAGAGAGAGACGAAGGAGAAATTCCTTACTTGTTGATCAACGATCGACTCTTAGGCCGGGAGAGAAACTTCACGCATAGCGATGCGGCTCGCCTGAACGAAAAGTTGACCGTCTGAACGATGGGTACCCTAGCGCAGGTTGAAGGAGAAAAGAACCCTATGGAAAACCCTTTAGTTTATAATAGCCAGGGACGGTTGAGATAAGAACGTGAAAATGCGTAAGGCACGGGGTCGTGGGTTGACCATGCGGTCGAGACACCCCACACGTTATTAAAAAGGCCGGGCGGTATAAACCGACGCACACACCGGGTTAATTCATTAAATATTTAAATAAAACGTTTAGGGGTGTTACTGGGATTTAAAATGAGTTTAACGGGTCAAAATAAGGATTAAAAACCCATTTGCGCAAAAAGGAGCACCACTGGAAAGAACCCGCAGGGGTAGGCCAGAGCCACCGGAAGCCGAGCTACGTGTAGGTTGCAGCCACCGGTAGACCGAGCTATCGATAGGCAGCAGCTACTGGTAGACCAAGCTACCAGTAGGCTGTAGCTACCGGTAGACCGAGCTACCGGTAGACAGAGCTACTAGTAGCTGCAGCTACTGGTATACTGAGCTACCAGTAGACAGAGCTACCGGTAGGTTGCGGCTACCGATAGACTGACCTACTGGTATGCCTACTACCGGTAGGCTAAGGTTACCGATAGGCCTACTGTTACGCCAAACTTCACCAAGATTCCCAGACTAGAAAACCCAACACGATATTTTCACAATGTAATGGACCCCAAAAACCCAGTCCATTACATCAGATACCTCTTAAACGATTCTCGTCCTCAAGAATCAAAACAAATTAGAAGGAAAGAGAGCGTCTGAACAACCACCTTTGAGATACCTCTTAGGAGTGAACCCATGTTAACTAAAAACACTCTCCTGTCATGAACCAAGCAACATACCATGTCAAACTGCCCAGGCATGTGGGGGTTAGGGAGTCTCCTTCCCCATGTCATGATGTTATCTGATTTGGGTGGCACTAACTTGCTCGCATGGGTTTAATTGCATCCACCTTAATGCGTCTTGATTAGGGGTCGGGTTCTCTCCTCCCCCATAGCCAGGTCCTTTCACACACATTCAGAGGAAAGAAAACCAGTACATTTCATAGCAAAAAAGACAAAATGTTCCACCACAACATTTACAACAAAGAAAAAAACTCAAAACAACTCTGGGTACTGGGTACGCTTCTGTGCTTCCCTCTCCCACATATTTTCCTCAAGCCCTCCATGTCTCCACAACACACGAACCAAGGGAATGGTTCTCCCATGAAGCACCTTCTCCCTACAATCCTCAATCATCACTGGTCTCTCCACAAAAGTCACGTCGTCTTTAATGTCCAGCTCACCCCAATCAAGGACGTGTGAATCGTCATGTAAATACCAACGGAGTTGGGACACATGGAAGACATCATGTATCCTCAGTAGCAGCGGTGGTAATGCTAGCTGATAAGCCACTTCGCCGACCCGCCGAAACACTTTGAAGGGTCCGATGAAATTGGGAGAAAGCTTACTCCCCTTGTCGAACCTTCGCTACCCACGCCGAGTGGAGACCTTCAAGAACACATGTTCTCCAACCTCAAACTCCAAGGGTCTCCTCCTGGTATCAGCATACGACTTCTATCTATCCAGGGCCACCTTCATCCTTTCCCGTATGAGCTGAACCTTCTCTGTCGTGCTCTGCACCACCTCCGGGCCAAGGATGCCTACCTCACCTACTTCAGTCCAACACACAGGTGAGTGGCATGGCCTCCCGTACAAGGCTTTAAACGGGGCCATACCAATGGTAGAGTGGTATCTATTATTGTAGGAAAACTATACCAGGGGCAAGTATCGTACCCATGATCCTCCTGAGTCCAGAACACATGCCCATAGAATATCCTCCAAGGTCTTGATGGTGCGCTCTATCTGTCCATCTGTCTAGGGATGGAAAGAAGTGATTAGATGTAGTTTGGTGCCAAAATCATGTTGCAATCCTCTCCAGACTCGCGAGGTAAACCATGCATCCCTATCTGAGACTATAGACCTCGGAACTCCGTGCAATCGCACCACCTCATCCACGTACCTTTGCGCCAAAGAATCTACTGCACTCGACTCCCTAATCGCCAGAAAGTGAGCTGATTTCATCAACCAGTCCACTACCACCCAGATGGCGTCATATCCCCCTTGGACCTTGGGTTGTCCAGTGACGAAATCCATCGAGATGTCATCCCACTTATACTCAGGGACATCTAGAGGATGTAGTCGGCCCCCAGGAACTCGGTGTTTAGCCTTCACTTGTTGACACACTAAGCACGTGGCCACAAACTCTGCCACCTTTCTCTTAACTCCGGGCCAAAAAAAGTCTCTTCAGTCCATGGTACATCATGAAAATTCTTGGGTGTACCGCCAGGGGTGAGTTGTGGAACTCCCTGATAACCTTGCCGTGCATCGCCTCCGGAAAAAGCAGCTTTCCCAGGAAAAAGCATCCGGTTTTGGCCATCCTCCGTCCACCCTTCCGGGGCATTGCTCGGGTCGACTCGGTCGTGCATCACTTCACACTCTAGGTCTCCCCATTGAGACTCCTCCACTAGATAAAACAGAGACGACTGCACTGTCATCTGATACAGGCAACATCTACTGCTATCCAACCTCGCATCTAGGTGTATGGCAGCCAACTCCTCCATCTCCTTCTAGGCGTCCGCCAACTCTCGGACCGCATCTTTTTGAGTCCTCATGCTCAATTCATCGGCCACCACATTCCCCTTTCCCTCAGTATAAGAGATCTCAAAGTCGTAATCCTGGATTAACTCAACCCATCTCCACTCTCAGAAGTTTAGGTCCCCTTGGGAGAAGATATACCTCAAGCTTCTGTGATCTGTGAAGACCACAAAGCATTCTCTGATGAGGTAGTTCCGCCATAACTTTAGCGCAAAAATGACCGATGCAAGATCCAGGTCATGGGTGGTGTTATTACGCTCATGAGGGCATAGCTACCTGGACCCATAAGAGATCACCCCGTGTCACTACATCAACACACATCCCAGGCCTTGTCCTGAAGCATCGCAGAACACCTCATACGCCACCCCTTCTTCTGGAAATCTCATCACTGGGGCACTGACCAACTGCTCTTTCAGATAACTGAATGCTAACTCGCAATGCTCACCCCACACAAAAACCTAGTTTTTCTTAGTCAGGTCTATCAAAGGGGCTGTATCTCGAGAGAAGTTGGGTACGAACCACTGATAGTAACCTGCCAGCCTGAGGATACTATGGACCTCTACCACATTCTTGGCTTATTCCCAGGAAAAAAATTCCTCAACCTTTGATGGCACCACCTCTACCCCTTCTCGGACACCACGTTCCTGAGGAAGTTCACTTCTCGTGTGCAAAACTTGTATTTTGACAACTTCCCATAGAGATGATGTTGTCGGAGGACCTCCATAACCATCCTCAGGTGCTCCGCATGGTACTTTTCTGACCATGAATAGATCTGGATATCGTCGATGTACATAACCACAAACCGTTCCAAGTACTCCCGGAAGATAGAGTTCATAAGCCCCATGAACACAGCCGGGGTGTTCGTAACACCGAAGGGCATGACCACAAACTCGAGGTGTCCATATCTACATCTGAAAGCCGTCTTCAGGATGTCACTATCCTTCACCCTCAGCTGGTGATACCTAGACCGTAGGTCAATATTCGAGAACCACCATGTCCCTTTCAGCTGGTCGAAAATATCTTCTATCCTCGGAAGAGGGTAGTAATTCTTGATCATCACCTGATTCAGCCTCCTGTAGTCTATGAACAACCTGAGACCATCATCTTCCTTCTTTATGAAAAAGACTGGAGCAACCCACGGTGACGCACTCGGCCAAACATAACCCCTCTTCATCAGATCTTCAATCTGAATCCGCAACACCCGTAGCTCTGATGGTGCCATCTTGTAAGGAGCCACCGAGATTGGACGAGCACCGGGCTGCAAGTCTATCCCGAACTCGATATCACGTCGAGGGGGTAGAGTAATCACTTCCTCAGGGAAGACATCCATAAACTCACAGGCGATCTCTGGCACCTCCACTATTTTAGTATCTACTGACTCTACTGACAGCTTAGCTAACAAGGAGAGGAGGGGTTCCTCTTGCCTGCTTCCCTTCTGACTACTCCACTCACCGGTGAAGGTAACATGCCGACCGCCCAAGTACGAGAACACAACCATGCCTCGGAAACATCCAATGATGGAACACACAAAGGATAGCCAGTCGATGCCTAGGATGACATAGTATGGCTGCTTCTGTAGCAGATGAAGATCCCTAACTGACTAATGTGGCCCTATCATCAGTTTGCATCCCCAAAAACCAAACAACAAGTCTGTCTGAACTCCGACTGGTGTGCTCAAAACCAAGGGCACAAGAAGTATCTCAACATCTAGAACTAAGGCACGGGCTATACTGGGTGCAAAAAAGGAGTGTGAAGCTCCGGTATCGTACAAGGAAAAAGCAAGGGTACTGAACAAACTGATCGTACCTCGAACAACCTTCGGCCCTGCTGGAACTACTAGCTCCACTGCGTGTAGCTATCCACACCCAGCTCCTCTGCCCCTCGGCTGTCATCTAGCTCCCCGACCACACCCCGTCCGTGGTCCCTGAGGAGCACCCTGAAGTCAGCCTCCTCCTCCTATGTCTGCCCTCGGAGGAGCGGGAACTCGCTTTCCCTGCTGCTTCTACTGGAAAGGCCTGGCTGGAAGGTGCTGCTGGGGTGGGTGCTGGGGATTTCTGCCACCACCGTGCTACACCCGGTTTGGTCCCGAATGAGTACTGGGTTCCTCTATCCATCAGCTAAATGTGGGGAGCAGCGCTTTAGTGGTGGAATCTTTACCTGGGGGAGAGGAGAGAGGCTGAGGTGGCATGAGCTGATTTTGAGAGGGAATTCCGAGCGGAATTCCTCTCCTCGACTATGAAGGTGGAAAAGAGACAGGAGCTACTCTCCCTCCAACAGGGGAGTATGTAAGTATGGGAGCTAGGAATCAAGTTCAAGGACCTCCTTCATTTTTCTCCGGACCTATTTCACGACATGGAGTCTTGGGCAAGACGTTTACAGGAGGTTCTTCGACCGTCACTCCAATATACTATTACCCCCTTTACCCTGCCAACGTACTTGGAGGTCCAGAAGAAGGCTGAAGTGGTGGAGAGGATGCACGCTCTAGGAGGTGTGTCACGAGAGGGGATCTAGATGGGACCATCGAAGGGGAAGCCCGTCAGCACCAGACCTCCAGTGTCGGGGCCCTCTAGGTTCCGACCAGCAGGGTGCAGACCGCAGCAGTTTCAATTTCAATCCCCTGGTCCTCACCCATTTCCTTCTGGCCCGGGACCACGGTGCTTCGTCTGTGGGAGAACCAAAAGGAGGGAAGGGTCATCAGGTTTCCAATCCCTTCCTTCTTTATGTTGAAAAAAAATAATGAACCCCAAAACCCACCTTCTATAGGTCCCGGAGTGGCAACTATCACCAAGGGTATGGAAATTACACACAAAATGGAAGGCATTTCCCTTTTTCTGTTTCATAGGGTCAGGAGATAAGATGATGAAACCCAACCACACCAAAATTAAAATAAAAGTAAACCCAAAAGTAAACCATTCCCATATGAATGTTCCAAAAGTAAAAGACACAAAGTACAAAAGTGACTACAAGGGTAAGTACCAAAGAAGGAAAAACAGCAACTGAAACTACCCCAAAGGTTCGAGCTAGTAAGGTCCGGCGTGATCCCCAAAGTCCTCCTGGAATCCTGAAGGTAGTTTTATATACGTAGGGTGAGCATAAAAGTACACTCAGTAGGGAAACCCAAAGAATATCGTGCACAAGTGGGGGAACGTACTAAAGTCACGTGAGAAAAAGAGTAAACCAAACACTTAACATGGTAAACTATCCACCCATGCCTCACCAAGGAACACTCCCCAAATAACGCAAGTCAATTAATATATATAATAAGAGCACATCTTTGTTTGGGTACCCCTCACCACTTTCCCACTGGTTATTGAGACACCCTACGCATCGAACCAATCCCGCCATTCTCACCGCAGTCCCACTTCCACACCCGCCCGCACACACCTGGGCCACAACCACACGCAGTCCCACTGCCGAATCCCGCCCGCAAACACCTGGGCCACAACTATCACATGTAACCATGCCTGCAAACACCTGGGCTAGAACAACCACCACCACGCCCGAAGACACTTAGGCTAGAAGATCCACTGCCATGCCCGAAGACACCTGGGCCTCATCTCGAAGACACATGGGAAACCACCTCCCACACACACCTGACCAACCACCACACTACCATGCCCGAATATTCTTGGGCTAATAATGGACCTTAGGCCATCACAGCCTACCTGAAGATACTTGGGCTATTCGGGAAAGGGAGCATAAAAGGAGCTAATAACCAGCCACTAATAATAGTGTTGGAAAAAACACCCTCCCCCATGAAATGAGGGTGTTCACCACTAAGTTCCCAACTTGGGTGGGAAGCGAATAAGAAACACAAAACTACATGTATATATATAGGTAACAAGAACTCACCCAAATTTAGTTTTTTCATCAGCCAGCCTAAAGGACACAAATAGCACTCAAGTCCGAGTCACGACTCTCGCCAACAAAACCCATTTGTCCCTTTCTTGTTTTCATATTTAGTAATAACTTTCAAATAAATTTATGCACTATTAGGAAAATAATATCTTAAGCACAACCCAAGGAAAAGATCCAGCCAAAGGTCAATTTAAGTGTCCACACCCGGTTCTCTTGTAAAGTCACAATAACCATGCGACAAGTGAGATCTCTCCAAGTACTGGAACAAAAGACAACCCCAAGACACTGCCCTGTGTCCCCTCCCCCAAAAAGTTTTTTCATCAACAGATTATCCCACCCCAATTCGTGATATAAACAAGGTAACCACCCAGTCTTAAAACAAACAACCACCGAATCCATAACAAAAAGGGATCCCATACCCAATTTCATAACCACTGAGTGTATAAAAACAGGGGATACCATCCCCTCCCGCATCTCCAACAATATTCCAGTAAAAAAAAACAACCAATCCACTACCACCATCATGGAATCATATCCCCTCATACAGGAAAGGATGAAGGCGGCCGAGGACCGAAAGAAGTCGTATACTAAAAGCAGGAGGAGGCCCTTGGAGTTTGAGGATGGAGACCACATGTTCCTGAAGGTCTCCCCTCAGCGTGGGCAGTGGAGGTTCGGCAAGGGGAGTAAGCTTTCTCCCAGGTTCATCAGACCCTTCGAAGTGTTACGGCGGGTCGCTGAAGTGTCTTATCAGCTAGCATTACCACTTCCACTACTAAGTATACATGATGTCTTCTATGTGTCCTAGCTCCGTTGGTATCTGCATGACGATTCACACGTCCTTGATTGGGGTGAGCTGGATATCGAGGACGACGTGACTTTTGTGGAGAGACCAGGGATGATCGAGGATCGCAGGGAGAAGGTGATTCATGGGCGAACCATTCACTTGGTTCTTGTGTTGTGGAGACATGTTGGTCTTGAGGAAAGTACATGGGAGAGGGAAGCCCAGATGCGTACCCAGAACCCATAGTTGTTTCGAGTTTTGTTCTTTTTTGTACCTGTTGTGGTAGAACGTTTTGTCTTTTTGGCTATGAAATGTACTGGGTTTCTTTCCTCTGAATGTGTGTGAAAATCCCTGTCTATGGGGGAGGAGAGAACCCGAACCCTAATCAAGACGAATTAATGTGGATGTGATTAAACCCCTACGGGCGAGTCTGTGCCGCCCAAAGCGGATAATATCTTTACATGGGGAAGGAGACTCCCCAACCCCCACACGCCTAGGTAGTTTGACATGGCATGTTGCTTGTTTCTTGAATGGAAAGTGTTTTTAGTTAACATGGGTTCACTCCTAAGAGGTATCTTCAAGGTGTTTTTTCGGACCCTTTCTTTCCTCCTGGTTTGTTTTGATTCTCAAGGACGAGAATCTTTTAAGAGGTATCTGATGTAATGGCCCAGGTTTTTGGGGTACATTAATTTGTGAAAAATATCATGTTGGGTTTTATGGTCTGGGAATCTCGGTGAAGTTTAGCGTAACGGTAGGCCTACCAGTAGCTCCGTCTACCGGTAGCTCGGTCTACCGGTAGCTGCTGCCTACCAGTAGCTGCATCCTACCAGTAGCTCGGTCTACCGGTAGCTCCAGCCTACCAGTAGCTATCACCCACTGGTAGCTCTCAGCTACCGGTGGCTCTGGCCTACCCCCACGGGTTCTTTCCAGTAGCTCTCCTTTTTTCACAAATAGGGTTTTAAACCTTATTTTGACCCGTTAAACTTGTTTAATGTCCGGTAACGCCCCTAAACGTTTTAATTAAATATTTAATGAATTTACCTGGTGCGTGTGTCAGTTTAAACTAGTCAACCTTTTTAATAACGTGTGGGGTGTCTCGACCACGTGGTCTACCCACGACCCCGCGCCTTACGTGTATTCACATTCTTATCTCAACAATCCATGACCATTATAAACTAAAGGGTTCACCGTAGGGTTCTTTTCTCATTCACCCTGCGCCAGGGTACCCTTCATTCAGATGATCATCTTTTCATTCTGGCGAGCCGCATCGCTATGCGTGATGTTCCGCGCCCGACCTAAGCATCGATCGTTGATCAACAAGTAGGAAATTTTTCCTTAGTCTCTCTCTTTTGCGCATCATGTAGGGTGGGGGTGCTTTTGTTTCTGTAGAATTGGATAAAACAGACCTAAATAAAGATAATGAACCAATTATATAAAGAAAGATGGAGGGTTGTGATTGTTGATGTTGTTTTATGTTATGGTCTTCTTGGTGAATTGTGTGGGTTTACACCTACTGAAAATCATGGCCGTTGGTGGTCTTTCTCTGTTTACTAATGAACCCCTGGTGATGTTTTAAATAACTTTTATTGTAATTGTGAACTCCTGTTGTGAAAAAGGAAATTGATGAACCACGTACACCCAGCTAAATAAATTGAAAGCACCAGGACCAACCTTTCTGTGATAACCCCTGGTTAAAGCACACAGAAATTGAAATCATGGAGTGTATTAAATCTTATAAATTTGAAAATAATGGCATCGCCCTGCTTTGTATTGGTGGTAGTGGTTTGGTTGTTTTCTTTTAAGGGACGATTTCTAGAGATGTGGGAGGGGATGAGATCCACTGTTTTTATACTCTCAGTGGTTATGAAATTGGGTATAGGATCCCCTATTGTTATGGATTCTGTGGTTGTGAGTTTTAAGACGTGGTGGTTACCTTGTTTATATCACGAAATGGGGTGGGATCCTCTGTTGATGAAAAACCTTTTTGGGGGAGGGGACATGGGGCAGTGTCTCTGGGTTGTCTTTGGTTCTAGTATTTCGAAGAATCTCACTTAAGTGGCACTATTATATATCTAATCCTTATATTCATTCATATTCTATAATAAATCCTCATTATTAAAAACTTATTCTACTAAGGATCATTTTTTTAAATGATATCCATTTTATTCTCAAGTTTAAATATTTTTATTGTCTGAAATTGAGCCTCTTAACAGATAATATTAATTTCTACTTCAAATATGTTATTCAATTTTATAATATTTAGAATTCCCATTTATATTATAATCATCCTAACTAAAGTTTTATTTAGAATAAACCTCAATAGATATTGGTTCTTTTAATCTTTATCTTCATTATGTTATCCCAAAGGTGTTACATATCCCTATTAATAATTTCATAATATGACATCAATAATTTAATAAAGTGGATTCTATTTTCAAAAATCATAACAATAAAAAAATTAATCAAATTCTGAAATTATTTTTCCAACACATGTAGCCTCTTAAATTTTATATGTATCCCTTGATTATCCTTTCATTATCATTCCATTTAATTTTACTTTATTTTTACATCATTTTAGATGAATATTCAAATCATTTTAAAAATACATGCTCGAGGACCATAATAGTTTGTTGAACATGGAAACTTGGAAAAAATATATTAAATAGGTGAAAATGTAAAATATTTTACATAATGATCTTCCCCTATAATTATACTACTAAAAACATTTCTTCATTGACTAGGGTAAGGAAGCATAAGAAAGGGGTTATATCATATTCACAGTAAGGGTAAAAAAAGTGATACATAAGCATAACATGAGAATAACAGAATGAGAACATGGGAATCACATTTTAAGAACATACCATGCATTTTAAAGATCATATTCACGATTCATAGAATAAATATGGTGATCAAATAAGACATTAATCATATGTTAATCAAGAGAATAATCAATGAGACCATTACATATGAATAAGACATAAATTGTTTTGTAGAAACATTATCATGTAAAATAATTTATATAACAGTCAAGGAATCACTACCAAGGCCATCTTAGTAATATGGGTTCACTTAAAAAAATATATTAGTATTAATGGTTCACTCCCATGATAATATTATAAGGCAAGGTTCACTCCCAAGACTATCATAGAGGAAAATGTCTGTTAATTAGTTAAGTTCACTCTCCTTTTCAGCCTTTTCTATCTCATGCGGCATAAATCATTACCAAATGTATTGGAGGGAGATATAGGTCCCACCCATATCATAATGAAATTATAAATACATGTTCCAAAAAATAAAAAAAAATCATATCATAACTGATGAAATTAATTGGGTGTCATAAACATGTAATCATATCATTACATGTGGAAAAAGACAAGATGGGTAAAAATTTCATCAAAGAATAACCTTTGAAAATAAAGAGTTTTCATAATCACATACCCTTTGAAAGTGAAAAAAGTTTCATAAAAATCATGCCCTCAAAAAATATACCACTCATAGATTGAATATGAATTGTACTCTTAGATCTCAACCTCAATAATGCATAAACTATAAAAAAGTATGTCATCTATTATAGAGAAGGATTTTTAAATATCACATGAAACATTTCTTAAGAAAAATATCATTTATATGAAAATAATTTTTATAAAACCATTTAAAAAACTTTTTTCATAAATAAACCTTTATAATTTCACTTAAAACATCTCAAGAGAAAAATATATATCTTTCTATGAGAAATTATTTTTAAAATAATAATCATCTTGATATATTTTTTATTTTAAAATTTATTTTAAAAATAATAAATGAATCTAAAATAATAGAAATATTTTCCATGAAAACAACCTTTTAAAATCATATAATAGGATAATTAAAAATCATTTAAGACACTATTTAACCATAATTATTTTTGAAAAAAATATATATTTTAAAATACCATTAAAATAATTGAATGTACAGAATTGTAGGATTTTCTAAAACAATAACCTTATAAACTGACAAAATAATATTCGATTAAATGACTGTCATGTTGATGATTAAGCCCGTACACACCTAACAATAATTTTTAACATTAATTGTTTAGAAATGTTCCTTGATAAGAAAAGGAAAGAAGATTAATTTTAAAACCATATCATAAAAAGGTAAAAAATTGTTATAGTTTCCTTTAAACATCATTGGATAATATTACACCATTTTTCAAAACATTTTTATAAAACATGGGTTTGAAGGAACATATATTTCTGACGAAATGGAGAAATGAATTTAGATTTTCATAAAATATTATAAATCAAGATAATTTAAAAAGAGTGGAAAATGGTTATAATATAAGAATATATCATAGATAACTAGAGGAAAATAAAATTCATGAGTGTTCTTAAGATATTTATCATAATAATTCATCAATATAAGAACAATCATAAACAATCATGATAAACAATGGGATTATAGAAATAAACTGGCACCACTTTGTTAACATTAAATCATATTCCCCATGAAAGAATAAAATTACACGAATCATAATATATCAAGGAAATAAATAGACTAATTATATAAAATTTCAACTAATACTATATACACCCCATAGAAAAATATAGGTGCGTAACATGTCATGTATGTCCAAGAAGGAACATTGAGACAAAATTACTTTATTAATTTGGTAACTATTTATCCATAAACAACATCAAAGAATGATAATACAATGGATATTTAAATACCAATAAATTTAATAATATTAATCATATAAATAAATTCATGGGTGTTATATAGCACCTATTAGAGAATAAGAAGTGAACATGTCTTGTGTCCCTTGGAAAATAAATATGAGAAGGAAACACTTACCTTAAGTCATAAATTTATTCATTCTAATTAAATCCTCATGTATAATAAATATAAGTCTAATAAAAATATACTAAATATCCATATTATTATTTATAATACCATATATTATTTTTTATGAATTTATATTACCCATTTTTAATAACTCCATGTTAATGTCATATTTCAGGTAATATCTATTTTGTTTTTCGTATTTATTTGGAATTTTTATTCATGATCCGCATTATTAGATTGTGATTTTATTATTTACATAATATTAATCATGATATAATGATACTCTATATTAAGTATATATATATATATAATAATCTATAATATATAGAAACATGAAATGGAATACGTCGTTCATAGAGACAGTAGGCCATATATAAACATGAATGTTTTTTATAATAAATTCTCATTTTAAAGAAAGGATATAAATGAAATATATGTTAATATATATATATATATATTATCATTATAGTGGAATAAGTATTTCATATTTATCATATACATTTACAAAACCCATCCTTAATCTAATCCATGTATAGTGTGAATGAATCACATTGGTTTGAGGAAGCGATAGTCCACATAACCAAAAATGATTTTATTGTATTTACACAAAATGGAAATCATGATATAATGTATTATATAGTAATTATATAAGCATAAATACCTTATCAATATCATATAAATCATATAACAGTATAGTGTCTAAAATAATTCTCAACTATGAGGGGTGGTAAGGAAAAATGAACAACAAAATTTCATGGGGTGGTAGTTTAAAAAATATAATATAGGTAAGTTATTTTGAATCATTTAGTGTTTTAAAAAATGAAATACTATGCTTGGTAGCGTACATGACACACCACATCAAATATAAATGAACAACCATATATTACTATTTAAATGATACATTATAATGTAGTAATTAGAATTGCAGGAATGAAAAATATTAATTGAATTATGAAAATAGGTTTGGAATGTTGATATATAAATATTTGTTTTGTGAACAATTGATTATAAAATAATGTAAAATAATATTTTTAATATAAAATGAATTGTTTTTCTAAAAAACAATATAAATAAAAATAATTATGTTTGTAAAATATTAATACCACTCTTCTTGGATTATGTTAATGATATATATATACTGAATTTAGTATAATTCTTAAAATTCATATTATTTGTTTTCTAGATGTGATTTAAGGAAAAATCCAATTATAATTATAAACAATGTATTTTTCAAAAAAATAATTTTTTCTTCCTTTTGATAGAAAACCTATTTAAAATCTTGTTTTTAATTTTTTTAAACTATATTTGATGAAAATAAACTCATTCTTTGAAATCAGTGTATAAAAATATACTTTGGTTGTATTTTTCATGTATTTTCGATTGTATCCATTTTTTGATGAATAGTGAAAAACAATGCATTTTAATTAAAAACTAATTTTTTATCAAAATTATTTACAATGTTAAATTATATATTTAATATTTTTAAGTATAATTAGATTAATTTTTATCATTTAACCTAATATAGGTAATTGGAATCAATTTCACAACGAAATTGGATATAAAAAATTGTGAACTTTTGAAGGTTATTACCTAAAAAGCATGTTTTCTCTTTCATTAAACATGACTGATTTTTAATTTATTTCTGATGTTTTTATTATTTTTAAAAAATAGATTAAACATATGAAATCATATGGTCAAAATTACGTAAATAGTTTCCTTTTATTTTTGGACATTTTGAATAGTAACTTTATTTTATTTTTTTCACCACAGTTAATAATAAATCAGGTAATTAAAGGTAAATGTAATATTATCACTAATACAAAATTACCCTAAAACATGTCTTAAATTCATTGTAATTTTTTTAGAATAAAAAATTCATTGTATTGATGTTATATCCTTTGAAATCCACTTGGGTGTGAGTAATACAATTATAATATTATATTCATAGAGAATAAAAATTTTATCTCACCCTTGTTTTTAAAAAGTAATGTATTTTTAATATGGGTTTATACAGGGAATATATTCTACAAAAAATATTATTTATAAATGAAAAATTATTACCGACATCATGTTAATATATTTATATTTTTTTTGAAAATGAATAATTAAATTAAATAATGATATAATTATGATGCAGCAATTGTTTACATAATGGGAGAATCAAGTAAATGATATTAAAAATATTAAAATATAGATAAAATGATATAATTTATCTAATCCAATAATTTTATATATTAATTTTAACATTTTATGGATAATTTAATATAGATGTTTCATATATATACTGTCTCTATTACATGTAAAAAGCTATCTAATTAATAGTTTCAAAATAGGCCTTATTTAAATTTTAAGATAAATAATATTTTATTAAATGATATAACATTTATAAAAATACAACATTCTTAAAAATTATTTTTATAAAACATAAAATTTCATAAATTACTCATTCAATGGACATTTTTCATTTTATAGTAATTATATTAACACTCAATGTTTAAATTACATGATATCATTGTAAAAATTAATAAGGGTTAAAAACAAAAATATAAGGATTCAAAAATAGTAAATTCTTTTATAAATTTTATTAGATGATTTTTATTTGACCAAAAATAATTATATATTCTAAATAAATTATTTTGGATCCATTTGTATTATAAAAATAATTTATATTAATTTAATATTTTGATGATTTCCAAAAATTCCCTTCCCCTATCCTATAAAAGGGAACCGATTATTATCTATTCTTCACAACCAAAATCCTAATTGGTTCATCCCTAATATACCCAAATATAATCATAGATTCCCTCTAAATAATATTGAGTCCTTATTTTTGGCAGGAAACCCTCCTTAGAGGTTTTAAGATGTTAATCAATAGAGATCACTTGAAGAATATGCATCATTTTTACTTAAGTGTTTTTGTTTTGTTTATTCATCAACTTACAAAAAATATTCTTCAAACTTTATTAAATAATAAACCATGTATCCTAAATATAATGATATTATATTTTATTAATAGAATTAAATTAATCAATATTCACTTCCTTCAAATGGAAAATAATTAATTGTTCATGTGTACGTGTGAACTGTCACCTCTACAGACGAATATAATTTGTTTTCCATTAAATTCTATCAATACTGGTTATAATGATATAATTAATGTTTATATATGATATTAATGACAAATTTATCATTATAATATAATAATATATCAATTACATTCTTACTTTCCTTGCACATAAAAATGATATTGTCATTCATGCATAGGTGTAAACTATTACCTCCACAAAGTGATGCCATCCATTTTCCATCACAACATCAGATTGATGATATATATAATTATATTTCAATGATTAATATGATATAAAATATATTATTATCATTATTTATATATAAAATAATTCTTACATTCTTTTCATAATGATCATTAAAAATGAAAACATTACTCATGTGAACGTACGACCTATTGTATCCGTGATTATAACATAGTTCATATTTCATATATTTATAGAATGAATGGATTTAAAATTATGATTTATTTATAATATTTATCATTACATCATTAATGTTATTCTGCATTTTATGTACTAATGGCCTATTTGCCCATATTTGAATTACCAATTTCATTTTGGACTGAAATATCAAATATTGTCAAAATGTCCGACATGAACTTTAATAATTAAGTAAATTTTATAACATGATATTAACTGATATAAAGAGAAAAATAAAATTAAAAAATGATCTAAAGAAATTAAATAATTAACATAATTTTATTATTTAGGAAGACTAAAATCATACTTGATAAATCACACTCGAGGTATGAGACTTCATCTTAATCTTATTTCATTGAGGAATATATTGATGTTATGCACCTTTATTATCATATAAGATTTATATAAAACCCTTTTGTAAAGTTATATCATGCATTAATATATTCTAATTTTAGTAAAAGTTTTTTTTAAATTTTATTCTTTAATTATTTTTAAGATAGTTTTTCTCATGTGGTAAGGGACTCTTTAACCAAAACACTGTTTTATGTTTTTAATGATTTATTATTCATTTTATTTACCATGTACATGTTTTAAAAATTATTTAATTGATTTATTTAAATATAAATAAATTCTTAAAAATGTTTATTTTAGATGTTATTTAATAAAATTTAATGTGTTATGGGACTCTTGGATTCCAAAATCTTTTTTATAACTGTTGTAAATTGATTTTAAAAAAATTTGTGTTATTCAATAACAAGAAATGTTTTCTTATGAGTGAAAATGAAATATAGTGAGTTACATGTTGAAATTGAATGATTTTATGTGTCATTATTTTATAATGTTACTTGGACATTTAAATGGTGTTTATGTGATAATCCATGTATATGTGTTTATGTTATAACCTCCAACACATTGAGCTTGGAAGTCAGCATTAGGACTATTCCATTTATAAGAGCGACATATATGGAAGTAGGCCATATGGCTATTCCATTTTTAAGAGTGACATGAATGAAAGTTGATCGTATATTTATTACATTTCAGTATAATTATTTCCCAAGTTACCTACTTATATAGTAAATGTTTCTTATGAGTTTTCATAGAAATAGTTTGATTTTATAAAATTTAGATAATGATATTTTTGAAATGATGATCCTTTATTTAGGGTAAAAGGTATGTTTTTAAGGAATGCTTTTATACAGATTTCACTGGACTAATGGTTTTTATTTCTTTATGTCCCTTACTAAGAATTTTGTGTTAATACCATGTTTTTAAATTCTTTTTATAGGTCTTGATATTGGGAAGGTTAAAGAAGATGTCATGGGGAAATAATTGAAGATGTGTTCTCAAAAGGAAGACATGTCTTATTTTAATAGGGCTTACTTTGGTGGAAAAAAATGGATTCTAAATTGAAGTTTCCATATTTAATGTATGGGAATGCATTTTAATATTTGTTTCCTAATTCTCTAAATCGATAAACTAAAAATATCCTTGAATTTTAATTCTCGTTCAAATACACTAGAATATGTTATCATTAAGGTTGAGTCCTTATAGTTGGTATCAAAGGATGGTTTAGTCAACTGTAGAGATTAAGTTGTCTTATTAAGAGATATGGATATCATCAAGGATTTATAATTTTTTGGTTTATCATAAGTTTAATGTCCTAGAATAACTATTAAGGATTTATGTTTTAAATTTTATAAAGATTAAAGGCATTTTTGGAGACATTTATTTTTTGAAATAATTATGTGTCATTACTTTTGGGATGAAAAGTGAAAGGCATGAGATATATTTTTTGTTTAAAACATGTTATGGATAATTTTTAGGAATTTATAATATTTTGGGAGTGTTATATGAATTATATAGTTTTAGAAAATAGAAAACTCGCAGGATGGGTTATAACCCATCACGTCAAGAAATGCAGCAGGAATCGAACCCACAACTAAAGGGTGGTAAGGGTGAATCACCTACCACTGGACTTTTAAAATCCCAAGTTAGCATGAATTTTTCTTTTCGGTAAACTAATTTAATGGACTAAAAATAAGTTTAATTTTTGAATATATCTTTTATCATATAGATTACCATGAGATTGGGAAATCATTTGGGGATTATGCGATAAATGTTTTTTTAGAAGACATTTTCTATTGTCAGAATCCTATATGAACAAGGTAAATATAATTTAATTATTTTTTATGAATAAATTTTTAATTATATTTTTGAATATTATATGATTTTAATGTGGGTTTATTTTGATTTAGGTTATTTATGGAAATAGTTATCATATCTAGAATATGACTAGAGAAATTACTTTTTGGTATGATAATTCATGAGTAATTGAATTCATTTTGAGATAATTCATAAAATTTATTTTAGAATATTATGTGATAATATCATCTTTGGGTTTAAATCTTAGACTATAATATTTTTAAATATTTTTAGGGATACATTTTTTTATTAATGGTATATATTGAACTTTAGGTATTACAATTGATTTTTAGATATTAAAATTACTTTTTCATTATACATTGGTTTATTATTTTTGTATAATTGTTTTATTTTATCGTAACCATATTTTTTTTGTTAATGTTTCAATACAGTAGAAATTAAAAGTTAATATTTAGTGTAATATGTGATCCCATAGAATTTTATTCATCTTCAATACTCCTCATTTTAAGATAAAGATAAGTTTTTGGTGGATTTTTAGTAATGGAAGAAACAATAATTTTAAAGGAAGTATATTTACATAGTTTTTTATTATATGTGGTAAAATAATTCCCCAACTCTATGAAATTTATTTTTAAACAAAAACATTATCCATCTACTTTTCTGACTATAAAATAAATGAAATTTTTAACCAATCACATATTTAAGGTTTTGTGATTTTTATCTTCTTCATGACCATGTTCTATAGCACTCTCCATCAGAACATGATTGTTAGTTTTTATTCGATTTGTCTTTCTTCATACATAGAACCCTAGTATGTGTTTTTCAGATGACCTTTGTAATTCCATTATTTTCATTTAATGTTGATGTTTCATTTATCCTTTTTTCAATGTGGGATTTAAATAAATGTATTTTTATAAGTCAAATACATAGTTTTCGATCTCAAGTTAAAATTATGGGAACCCATTTATTAAATGGGAGATAATTTGACATCCTATGCTTTTAAAAATTAATGACTATATTCAATAGATTACATGATAAACCACACCGAGCATAAATGATAAATTAATATTATTATTTAAATGATACCATTATAACATAGTCATTAGAATTGAGGGAATGAATATTATTAATTTAATTATGATAATATGGTTAAAAAACTTATATATATTTAATTATTTGGTGATTAATTAATTATAAATGATTGTAAATCCACCTTTTTAAAATAAAAGTAAATGTTTTTTATAAAAACTATCTAAATGAAAAAAAGTGCATTTAAAAAAAAATAAAATCACTATTTTTGTATTATATTAATGAAATATATATAATGTATTCAATATAATGTATAAAATTAACCATATTTGTTTTATAGACATGATTTAAGATCAAATCCAATTTTTTGCCTAAAAAATTATTTTTTAAAAAATGGTAGTTTTGATGCCTTTTGATGGCACAACTATTTTCCAAAAATTAATTTTTTTTATTAAAAAAATTTTGAGGAAAATGAGAGACCACCAAAGAACAATCAAATACAAAGTTTTTCCAACACAAAAGGATATCACAAATTTGTTTAAAACAAGTCTATGATTTTTAGAATTTCTTATCTGATATAATCCTCATTAAAATGATTCGACCATCATGCTCTGGTCATCCCAGATTAAATAATCAAAGTGGGTAGCTAGCTTGTCCCAAGTATGGATATATTCCCCCATATTGATCTTTTGTGCATTAAAACCTCATGCCAAAATAAAATCTTGGTTATTGATCCAATTTATTTTTACTTTACTAACATCCATTTTAATCTCTCTTTCTAGAATTATTTCGACCTCCTAACTTGATGGATTACATTTAATAACATTTTCTTGCATTTATTCTTTTGAATGAATAATTAATTAAATATATTGAGTCATATCTCCTTTCTTTACTATCACATCACTATCCACTTGATTTTGTATATATCAACACTTAGCTATAACCTTTTCATTTATTGGGCCCAAACATTATAAATCTTGAGGTTTAGGTTTACAGTCAATTTATTTTACCTTACTAGATTATTTTTTTAGTTAGCATAGGCAACTAGGTGTAATCCTTCATCCCATTTAGATTCCTTCCCTTTAGTCATAATGCAGCTCCCCGCGTTGTGGTTCCCCTTCTGACCCTTTTTCTTCCGTTGTCTTTGGAGACCTATAATTCTCACTCCCCCTCAATGCTAATATAAAATTGACTAGATACATCAGTTGCATTCACACCCTCAGATAGAGACCGAAAACCCGAGGGTTACTCCTCTTCCAATAGTGTGCCCACATCTGGAGTAATCTGTAGGGCTAAAACCATGAAACCAGCCTTCATACCTCAATTGGATAGCTGGTTTATTTCCTAGTCCTAAACTGGACCTTCCTTCATCAAGCCTTCAAAGTTGTTAATGAGACCGATGGTTGCTTGATAATTTGTTGGTTTGGAAATGGTCATTGTTTTTACTCCATCACCTATAACTTTTGTCTTCTTGGTACCTATAGAGCCTCCCTTACTTTACACATCATCAACACCTACATGATCAGGGGCATTCCCATAGAAATATGAAACATCATTCTGTTCCATAGTTCCTCTCTTTTGAGGGACTGAAGTATTCTGGTCTAGCACAACATGAGATGGTGGCCTTGGCACTAGAGGCACATTAACCACATTGAAAATATAACCCAAGGCACCCTCCTACACAGTGAGAAAGCCACCATTATTCATATTTTTAGAAAATAATGGAGAAAACAAAAGATAAAACAGATGATCATCATCGGGAACTGGTCTTACATGATGTTTGACACCCAAATTAGGGTTCAAGGTATTAATGATACTAGGGACCTTCAGATATTTATGTAATTTTTTATTCTGTTGATGAAAATCCACCCTTGATTCCTTAGAACCCTGATTTTCAACTTTGAGAACTGAGGGAGATACATACCCATTTTTTAGAACATCATTCACCACCCTTGGGTGAATTGAGAGACTCTTCCAAAAATCAGAGGATAAATGACCCAAGATATGACATGAAGAGAAGAATTCAATCCAGGAATTAAAAACCACATTTTTTTTCACTAGAATTCCACCCCAATAGTGATACATATATAGTTGAGAGGAGATTTGGAAGTATCCACCTCAACAAAACTATGTTGGGAGATTGGATGACAAAAAAACTTGGTTCTAAAATTCGAACATAGGAATCATGCAATCATACTACAAAGAATATAGATTATATTAGTATTTTGGAAGGGGAGGGGGGGGGGGTTCAGGAAGACTTACCCAAAAATCCATAGACAAATTACCACGTTTCATGTAGAAATCATAGGAATAGCGAGTAATGTAGAAGTGAGATCTTTTGCATACACTTATAGATTTAGACCATTCCAGGATCATGCCTTCCTCCAACAACAAATGAATCATCATGTGCCCCGGGTCATGGATCCCCACAACATCTATGTCTTCTAAACCCCATGAAACAAATAAAAATCAATAAAAATTGTAAAACATTGGATGAACGTTCCTGAAGCATGTAAAAAAGTTCATATTTAAGTGAGACATGGCTTCGTTGAATTTCGAGGGAGATAATGAATGTTTAGGGAAACATCTATAAAGATCTGGGACTTTAGGGACGAGGTCGATGACTAGGAAAGAGGGAATAATGTTGGGAATTGAAAATGGAATGAAGGAAGGCCATAGGCTGTAGAGAACGATGGGGGTACCTCCACCTCAATTGGGGGAGGTACTGGGCTCGTGACCATCACCACCTAGGGCATCCCCGCTCGAGTGCTGAGAGAATGATCATATAAGGCCTGAAAAATATCTATGTAATACCTTTTTTAAATCTAATTTTTTGTAACTTTTATAAATGATTTTTGAAGATAATAATTTTTATTTTGAAATAAGAGTATAAAAATTTACTTTTGTTGAATTGTTGGTGTTTTTTATATGATTAATTTATTTATAAATAGTGAAAAAAATAATGTATTTTAATTGAAAAAACATTTTCATAAAATTTATTTATCATGTTAAATTAAAAATTTTAACGGTATGAAATTATAATTAAATTTACTAATTATCAGTTAATCTAAATTTTGATAATTGGTATCGATTTTACAATGAAATTAAGTCTAAAAGTATTGTTAACTTTTGATCATTTTTAAAATAAAAATTTATTTTCTTGTTCCGTTAATGGGATTAATTTTTAATTAAGTTATTCTATTTAAGTGTTTAGATTTTTAAAAATGGATTCCATATTTGGAATTACAAGTTCCAAATTATGTAAATAGTTTACTTTTATTTTTGGACATGATGAATAGAAACTTTAATAATATTTTTATTATCATGATTAAGGGTAAATCAGACAATTAGAGGTAAAAATATTACAATAACTAAAATAAAAACACACTAAAACTTTTCCTAATTCCATTTCATTATTTTTTAACCAAAATAATACTTTTATTGAATTTATATTCTTCGAATTCCACTCGGGTGTGAGTAGGAAATTTAATATATTATATTCAAAGAGAATAATTTTTTTGTCACTCTATTTTTTAACAAGTAATGTATTTATAATATCGGTTTATACAAGGGATATTTTCAAATAAAAAAATTATTTATTAATATAAAATGATTATATACATCATTTTGAATTATTTATAATTTTTGAAATTAAATATATAAATAAAATATTGACACAATGATTATGAAATAATTGATTACATATTGGAAGAAACAAATAATTTTTTAAAAAAATGTTAAAATAAATAATATTTGATATAATTTTTGTCAAACAGTACTTTTATGGAATAATTTTACATGTTATGAATTATTTAATAATTTTTTTCTAATATATCATGTTATGATATTTTTAAAATTTCAACTAATGAGTAATGTCAAAATATAAATTATTTAAATTTTAAAATAAATATTCATTGATTGAAAGATATAAAAATTATAAAAATACAAATGTATTCCACATGATTTGGATAATTCATAATATTTTCTAAATAACCCATTTAATGGAATTTTTTCATTTTATATTAATTATATTAACACTCAATATTTAAATTACATGATATCATGGTAAGAATTAATAAGGGTTAAAATATAAAAGGTTTGAAAAAATGTAAAACGTTTATAATTTTCATTATATGATTGTTGTTAGACCAAAAAACAATAATTATCATAAATAAATTTGTTTATTTCTATTTTTATTATAAAATAAATTTATATTACTTTAAAATTTTGAGTCTTTCTAAGAGTACCTATCCCCTCTCGTATAAAAGTGCACCCGTTTTTCTCTGTTGTTCACACCTAAAAACTTTTTTTTCATCCAATATTTACACAAATACCTTACTATAATCCCTAAAAACATTATATATCCTTTATTTTAGGTAGAAACCCCTCCTTATATTTGTTAAGGTGTTAATCAAAGTAGATCATGTAAAGATGTGGTATCCTTTTTATTTTAGTGTTGTTATTTTGTTTCTTCTTCCACTTCCTTGAATTATTCTTAAAACATGATGAAATAATAATTATAGTATCCAAAACATACTAGTATGTTATTATGTTAATAGTATCCCATAAATCCATCATCATTTCCTTCAAATGGATATAAATTAATCATTCATGCGTACGTGTGAACTGTTACCTCCATGAACTGATAAAATTCGTTTCCCATTACCGTATCTAAAAACTAATTATAATGATCAAATTTAGGTTTATATATTCTATTAATTACATATTTATCATTATAATATAGTAATATATGAATTACATTCTTACATTCTATGTACATTAAAATGATAACGTCGTTCGTGCGTACATGTGACCTATCACCTCTATGAAGCGATATAATTCAATTTTCATCACCACATCGCATAGATGATATATATAAGTATATTTAAATAATTAATATGTTATAAGTGATATTATGATCATTATGGATATATAAAATAACTCTTACCTTATTTCTATAATGATCATTAAAAAATAAAAACGTTACTCATGCGTACGTACAACCTACCGTCTCCATGATTGCATCATAGTTCATATTTTATATCCATATTTAATGAATGGATTTAAACATATTATGGATTTAGAATTATGATAATTTTTTCAATAATATTATTCTGGATATTATGTACTAATTATCTCTTTGACCATATCTTACTTATAAATTTTATTTTGGTTTAAAATACTAAAAACCATATAAACTTCCGACATGAACATTAATAATTATATAATTGTTAAAAGATGATATTATGTGATATAAAATGAATAATAAAATTGAAAAAGTTTCTAAGGATGTAAAATAATGATAAAATTTTATTATTTAGGAAGAGAAAGAACATACATGATGAATCAGACTCAATGTATGAGACGATTTATCTATCTCCATTCATTAAGGCATATCTTGATGTTATGAACCTATAGTATCTTATAAGGTGTCTATAAAACCAATTTACATATTATATAATTAATTAATATATTCAAATTATATTTTATTTTTTGTTTAAATATTATTTATTAATTATTTTTAAACAATTGTATATCAAGAGGTAAGATACTTTTTTAATGAAAACATAATTTTAAGTGTATTAATCATTTATTATTAATTCTCACTATCATTAATGTACATGTTATAAAAAGGGTTATATGGATTTTGTTTATTTGAAAAAAATTCTTAAAATGTTAATTTATGTATTTATTTGAAAATTCTCAACATTGTATGGGACACTTCGATTTAAAAATCTATTTTATAAATGTTTTAATTTTTTTTGAAAATGGGTTGTTTATTAAATAACAGTAAATGTTTTCTTCTGAGTGAAAATAAAATTTTATAAGTGAAATGATTAAATTGAATGATTTTATGTGTCATGAATATATTTTGATACATGTAAATTTTATGTTTGGTAACATTATCAACAAAGTATGGGTGGTTACATTATAACCTCGAATACATTGATATTAGAATTCAGTTGTATGGTTATTTAATTTTTAAGAGTTACATGTATAGAAGGCAGTCGTATGAATATTACATCTATATGAGTAACATGTCTGGAATTAGACCATATGTTTATTCCTTTTTTAGTATAAATATATCCAAATTTAACTAATTATATATTATATATTTTCTTATGAGTTTTCCAGGGAATCATTTGATTCACAGTTGTTAATATAATGATCTTTTCGAAATGATGATCTTTTATTTAGGGTAAAAAAAGTATGTTTTTAAGATATATTTTATGGGGATTTCACTATAATAATGGTTTTTATTTTATTATTTCCCTTTATGTTCTTTTTTTATTCCATGTTTTAAAATGTTTTTCACAAGTCTTTAGATTGGTAAGGGAAAATAAATGTCCTAAAGGAACAATTGAAGATATGTCTCGAAAGGAAGTCATGTATTATATTAAAAGGGTTTCCTTTGGTGGAAGAATGGATACTGAGTATAAGCTTCAACATGTATTGTATAAGTATACATTGTAATATTATTTCCTAATTATCATGAACTATAAACTAAAAATATCCTCAAATGTCAATTAGAGTTCAAAAACACTAGTATAAGTTATGTTTAAAGTCACGTCCTTACATATTTACCCATTATATAGAAGTGTGTGTAAGGGTATTATTTAACCTTATAATGAAAACTTATATTTTTATTTATTATAACTTGTTATTATATAATAACAAAAGAAGAATATTTTATGGTGGGGAGAATGAAAATAAAACAAAAGAGCATGAAGGATTATGTTACCTCTTTTTTGGGTAACTCTATTTCAGTATCACCAAAGATATTACATGGATGTATTTATTCGTAAATGGATAATAATTGGATGATGTTATAGATTTTGGGAAAATATTTATGCCAAATTTTTCCTAGACAAATCGATTGAGATGATTGAATAAGTGGGAGGGGTGAGAACCTTTTTATAGTAGATATGGAGTGGTATTCTTGTAAATTTTTAAAGGGAATTTAACCCATGTTTGTCCCAATTAAATTGTCTCTAATAATGTTCCAAATTATATATAATGGAGTATAGGGTTAAAATATTCCCAAAAAATGTATTTTTGAAAAGTTTTGAGGTTATTTTGGACCTTATGTTTTAGGTTTAATCCTTCATAAGCTATTTTTTCTCTTAATTTATATAATACAATTTAGTCCATTTCACTAATATTTTTGGTCAAATACTAAGTTTACATTAGTAGAAATTATAATGTATGATGATTGCAAATATGTATTCCATTTTACAAACAGTTTGAATGTGAAATTGAATAAAATATCATCAAATGTAACAAATTATTTAAAATTTATATAATTAAACTTTAAAACCAAATTATAATATAATTTAACTATATAAATAAATTTTATGGAGAATTAGTATTGAATTAAAATTTAGTGTTTTTCACTATTCATAAAAAATGAAACATCCCCTAAAAATAATAAAAAATCAACCCAAGTAAATTTTCATAGTCCTATTCAAAAAATTAATTTTATATCTTCAAATAATTTTTTTAAAAGTTTCAGAAATTAGATTTAAAATATGTTCTCTATTAAATGGTGGTATAATTACCTTTTAGAAAAATACATCTTTTTATTCATAAAATTATATTTATTATTATCTTATACCTGTCAAATATATTTTATGAGTATAAAAAATATTTATCCAATATATAATATATATATTTTATTAGAAATGTTAATAAAAATCATTTTGTTTAATTTATTGGGATAAAAATATGTTTATACATAGAAAATTTGTTTTGTTAGAAAAGTAATTTCTTTTTTTCAAATAGTTCATATATTCACTTATACTAATAGATAAACAAAGTATTAATTTTATATACATGTGTAAATAATATTTTTCTAATTTAGTTAATCCTATTCATAAATTCAATTCTGATGTCTTAGTGACATCTATAATAATATTATAAAAATATTATTAATAGAATATTATCATTCGGTAAAACCCGGCCTTACGTGTAACAAAAGATATCAAAGGGACTCCATATAGTGTTTAATAAAAGAAAAACAAAGTGTTTTGTGTACCAAAATCTATTATATGTTTTTCTTGTAGCACAATCTTGATATGATGTTTTGTATAACACAACCCAAACATAGTTCTTTCATATAAAAAAGTTATATTTAGTTTTGTGAGAAATGAAAAATATCAAAAAGGTAAAATTAATTCCAAAAAATAATAATTTTAAAAATCTAAGGGTTTTACATTATACTCCCTCAAAATAAATTTCACCCTATAAATTCTTCTAGCTTATCCAAGGATTAATACTTTAATGTTCCATTCATAGAAACGCACATCATAAAAATGAATACTAAAATATAATTTTTATAAAAGAAAGATGGAAACATAATAGTTATACCAAAAAAATAACTAGATTTCCACAGATGAGAACATAGGTTGGAAGTGACAACATGAATATGGTATAAAATCACAATTATTCATAGACATTTATAAATATCACTAATCATAATAAAGTTTGTTATCTAGTGAATGTTTCAATCACAAAAAAAAATAAATTGAAGAAGTATGCAAGAGGTCGTTGATATCATAAAAAATAATGATAACAGGAAATCATTTTATTTCACGGCCCTTTTCCCAATGGTGAATAATTTTAATGAGAAGATATAGTTACTTAATACTTGAACAATATCCCTCTTTTTGTGCAATGTTCAATTTAAAATTTATCTCTTATTCCAAGAAATAAAGGTTAATTTTTCATTCCTGTGGTTATAGCATATCATGAGGTATGATGATAATTCATTCTATATGTCTGTAGTTATCATTATAGAAAAATGATTATCACAAGTTATCCAATATTCACAAATCCTTGTATAGAGATATAATACATTAATCTCTGAAACGTCATCCAAATTTTAACATAAACCATTCAAAAAATGGTTAACCTTATAATAATTCTAAAATATGAATGTTAAAATCATTATAAATATGGTCACTAAATTTTTGAGAAACAACTTAGAATTGATGTCCTGTATATCTAAAATTAGCTCTTGTTTTTAACATACCAAACATGTGAATACTTTTATCATTAATTATATTGAAATATAGTAATATCCTAAATTACTAGAAATACTTATTGAAGACATTCAAGTATATTTATTAAAAATCTTATTGTATATATTTCTTAAATCAAAAAATTTTGTATATTTCATCAATGATAGCATAAACCAATTGTTAAAAGACTCCTTCATTTATTCAAAGGTAATTATTATCATCCAATTTATTCATTCGTATCCCAAATATCTTTATCAAATCATCATTATCTAAACATAAGAAACATACTATGGGTTATATTCCCTTAGTAAAAATATCCCCTTTTTCGGAAATCACTTTTTAATCCATCAAAAATGTCAATATATTCTTGTAAATCCTTAGAGGAAAAAATAAACTGAAAAATACTTATATATATTGAAATTCATAATTCATGAATCCAAATATATAAACACTTCAATTAGTCTACTTCATACTTTATCTTTTATCAAGGCTACCTAATCCCATTACTTAATACCTCTTTCCTTTTATATTTCATCTATAGTATCATAATCATCATCAATATAACAATTACGTGTACCACATTGCTAATTCTCTTTGTGAGATTTCTACTTGGGAAATCAATTTTCATACCGAACATTCATTCAACACATAAAAGAATTTAACCATTGATAATGTCTTAGGGCGGCCAATATTCACTTATATTTCATTTACCAAATTCTTTATTATTAATTTTTAGTTACATTCCTTGTGTTCATCTTTTACATAGCCAAAACATATTCTATTTCACTTGAGTCATTAACTTGTGTTTTTCATCCCAAATTATTGACATGTTGAAACAAAATATTTTTTCCTCTCGGGTCTCCATTACCATAATTTTCAAAAAACTCTTTCTTTCACTTCCTTAGTAATTTTGAGAGTAAATTAAGGTGCATGTTGTTAATCATATTTTGTGAAAAATGATTTGCAAATATCACAATTTCTTTAACTCCAATGATAATCCCATTTGATTTAAGTTTAGCAAATTAGTCATCACATTCAATGTTATCCCAGTTCCACCTTTTTCTTTACATTAAAAAAACAATAAATCCTAGTTTGAGAAACATTTATCATAATAAGAAAACTCATAATCATGATAAATAACCTATAGGATGATTACATATTGAGACTTACTACATTAATATATGAATCCCAGGGTTTATCATGGTTCATTTATATTCAACCTTTATTTAAATCCTTCATGATAGTTTGTAATGTGTTATAATTCCTAAATCTTATCCCTTAGAAGATTCAAACCTGTTGTCAAGTAAGGATCATTGTTGTGCTCTAGTTTTCAGCTGAGTCTAGTTATATACGATGTTTTAAGGGTTGTCACCACTATGTATATCTATTCCAAAGTCACATTCACTTCTTGTATCCAAATATAAGTGGATTACTATAAAACTACTCATTCAATATTTTATGAAATTTCCAAGACATTTTACCAATCCTTAAACCACCCTTAGACCCATCCTTAGAGACATCCATAGACATATCCTTAGAAATATCCCCAGGTATCCCACAATGTTTTCTCATCCTAGTTTCTAAAGGTTTCTTAAACCATTCCTTTGATACCAACTGTATATACCCATGTTTAACATATACAGAAATTTCATAATTTTAGATAAACATTCAAAACATTATATAAATAAATGCCCGAGTACCATAATAGTTTTATGTCTTTGGAAACATGGAACAAAATTTTCTAACACTGTAAATGATCTTCAATTTCTTCCAAAATGATATTCCTCCTTAGTAATGTTACATAAAACCTTTCTTCATAACCTTGGGAATAGAAAATATATTCAAGGGGTGAGATCAGATCCTCACTAAGGGTAAAAAAGGAGATATCTAAGTGTTAAATTAGTATAAGGGTATAAGAACATGAGAAAAACATTTTAAGATCATACCCTGTACATTAATGATAATAATCATTAGTCATGAAATAAATTCTTGTTATTTTATAAGGCATGAACATATAACAACTAGGAGTATAATCCATGAGACCATAACATAATAATAAGACATAAAATTTATGGTATAAACTTATTCTTATAAAATGATTTCTATATTAGTTAAGGTATCACTAAGAAGTATATATTAATAGTATGGGTCCACTCCCTATACCATCTTGGTTGTCATGGTTCACTCCCAAGACCATCTTTGAAGTCAAGGATTCCTCCCAAGACCATCATAGCAGACAATGTCTTTTTCTTAACCGTGTTCACTCCCCATTCCATAAATATCTATCTAATGATATATAAATCATTAACAACTTCATTGGAGGGAGATATAGGTCATGACCATATCATAATAAAATCATAAATACATATTCCAAAAAATCATAAATAATAATATCATAACCCATGTAAACATATAATTATATCTTAACATATGGAAGAATAAAAGTTTGACAATCATTTCATCAATGAATAACCAATGAAAAGAAGTTGTTTTCTTAAGAATATTGTCCATGAAATATAAATGGGGTTCATAAAAATCCTTCCATAAAAACATAAACTATTTAGAGATAAAATATGATTGGTATTCATAGATAATATCCCTTGTAAAGAATAAAATATAACAATGTATGTCATATTATATGGAGAAGGATTTTAAAATACCCCATTAAAAATATCTTAAGGAAAATATCATTTCCTTCAAAATTATTTTTATAAATCCATTTCAAAATACTATTCTTATAAAAAATTCATTAATGTTTCATTTAAAATATTTCTAGAGGAAAATATGTTTTTCTCTATGAAATATGATTTTTAAAACATAAATCATTTTGAAAACATTTTTCTTCTAAAATAGATTTGAAAATGTATAATAGAATCTTGAAATAATGGAAATAATTTTCTTCTAAAGAATCCTTTTGAAAACATATATTGTAATCTTTGAAAATCATTTAAAACTCATTTATAAACACAATTTTTTCTAAAAATATAATTTTAAAATCCTTTAGACACAATAAATTAACAAAACATTTTAAAAATAAATTTTATTAAAAAAATATCCATATAAACACACAAAAAATATTCTTGGAAATTATGGTCATCATAGCGAGTACGTCCATACATGCCGAACATTCATTTTACATCATAAATTTTTTGAAAAGTGAATTTTTCCAAATATGATATGAAGATTCCATTTTAAACCATTTTTTTTAAATTGGAACATGATTAAATTTTTAATCTAAACCTACGAGTATAATAGTAAAACATTTTGGAATTTTTTTATAAAACATGATTTTGAAAGAACATATATTTCTGATCTAAATGGGAAATAAATGAAGATTTTCACAAATGTTTTACTAATTATATTAAGTAAAAAAGAGTAAAAAAATGGTTCTAATACATGAATATATCATGAATAATTATAGGATAATAAAATTCATGAGTTTTATTGAGATATGGATCATAATAGTTTATCAATTAAAGCATAATCATAAACAATACCAATAAATGATGAGATTGTAGTAATAAACTATTACTACTTTGGAAACATTGAATCATAGTCTCCATGATAGAATAAAACTACATGAAGCATAAAATATATTTAATATAATGAGATTCAAGATATAACATTTTAATCATAATTATTTACACCAATAGAAAAATATAGTTGTATAGCATGGCATTTTTCTCAAAGAAGGAAAATTGATACAGAATTAATTTACCGAATGGGTATCTTTAGAGCCATAATCCCAATGAAAGATATATCATAAAATGGAAATGTCATTAACTATTAATTTAATAATATTAATCTTATAATACATTAATGTGAATTATATATCACATATAATAATATTTGAGGTGAACATGGATTACGTCTCACAGAAAATAAAATTGAGATGAGAAAAACATTATCTTAAGTCATGAATTTCTTCATAAATTTTAAAAACACCTATATAATAAATATATGTTTATTATAAATCTATAAAATAAATATAATATTATATCTAGCAACATATATTATTTTTATGACTTTATACAACCCATTTATTAATAAATCCATGTTAATGTTACCTTTTAGGTAACAACTTCTTTGTTTTTCATTTCGGCATGTTATTCTCGATCCTCTTACATAAATCCATGTACAATTAATCTTAGAAGATAAATAATGATATAAGTATCATATATATTCATTATAAATGTATTTATAACAATCTATAAAATATAGAAATATGAAATGTAATAAATCATTTCTAGAGATGGTTGACTGTATGTACGCATGAATGTTATTTATGTTTAACTATATTTTTGAAAGAATTAATGTAAATGATATATATATATATATATAATCATTAAATTATAATTATTATTTCATATATATCATATAAATTTACTAAACTCATCATAATACATTCTATGTAATGTGCGAACGAATCACATCACTTTAAGGATGAGGTAGTCCACACATCCCCAAATGATGTTATCGTATTTACCAAAAAAAAAGGAAAATAAACAAGTTATGTTTTATATAATAATTCTACACTCTTTAATAAATAATAAATATGACATATATCACATCAAAACATATTTTTCACCATAATGACCATCTATGAGAGGTGGTGAATGAAAAATGAACAGTATCGTTTCGTGAGATGGTATTTCTCCAAACACAAAACAACAAGTTCGTTACCCAGTAGATGGAAGTGTGTGTAAGTGTAGATATAAACATTAGAATAAATAAATATTAGTAAATTAATGATAATTATGTTATAATATATAATATAATAAGAATAATCGAGGGAGTATAGAATGTAAATAAAAAAATATCTTGATGAATGATTTTACCTCTTTTTTGTGTAACTCGTTTTGGTTTGCACAAAAGGGATTACATGGATGGATTTTTTAAAAAACTTTTATTTATAGGATGAAAGAATTTATTTTTAGAGGATATTTAGGCAGATTTTTTTCAAACCAAATTGCTTGATTTGTTTTAATAAGAGAGAGGGTCGAGTGCCTTTTCATAGTGGAGGAGGAATAATATACTTGTATACTTTGGAAATGGGAATTCCACCTATGTGTTTCCCTTGTCATGTGGCTCAAAAAATGGTAAAAGTTATAAAAATTGAATATAGAGTAAAAATATTTCTAGGAAATGAATTTTTTATAAGTTTCTAGGTCAATTTGTCACCTAATGTTTTTGTTTAGACCATTGTTAAGATATATTTTCTTTTAATAGCTATAATTAATTTTATTCACTTTTACCAATATTTTTTTCAAAACAATGATTAAATTATTATAAATTATAAATTATTTACATTCCAAATATTGAATCCATTTTTTCAAATTATAATCTCATTATTGGAAGAAATTAAATTAAATTAAATCTCGCATACTGAATGACCAAGAAGGTTTTTAATATAAAAATTTTGAAATGTTTAAAATGTTTTTATATGAAATTTCAATGTGAAATTTATACCAAATGAAATGAATTGGATTAATTTATGCAAAATTGATAGAATTAAACTCTAATACAAAACTAAAATATAATTTACTAATATAAATAAATTATATGAAAACAAACATTTCAACTACAATTTAGTGTCTCTCACTATTCAAAAAATAAATAAACATTCTTAGAAAAACTCCACAATTTCACCCAAAGTATATTTTGATATTCTACTTCAAAAAAAAGTTAATTTTTTAGATAAAATTTTGAAAAGTGTCAAAAATAATATTGAAATTTGGTTCACCATTAAAAGGTTGTAGAATCCCCTATTAGAGAAATATGTATTTTTATTCAAAAAATTGGATTTATTCTTATATTTTACTTTTAAAATATATGGGAAGTGTGTCAAAAAATTGATTGAGTATATAATATATAAATTTTATTACTAATTAATTACTTTTTTTGGTATTTTCAGATGAATGTTTTAAAGGATAAGTGTGATCCTCAATAATTTCATCCAAATATAACCATAAAAGAAGTCATTATGGATTGAGAATACTTGGAACTACCCCTCCCCAGTGTATAGATCCTTTTTTCAAGACTACTCCTTTGCATGGATGCTTGGATAGATATCACGTTCAATGTTTCACAGGCCTAGTACCGATGGAAATTTTCAGACAATCTCATTTGTTTAAATCCAGATGGCTATGCTTTGGTGAATGCTTCCTGCTCGAAATCCTCATTGGAGCTGTTCCGTGTAAGGTGTCTGGTTGCATTCACATTATAAATACCTTTTATAAACCTCATTTTTATTATTTTCTTATAATGTGGCAGGTTTCTTACATTACATGGTCAAAATACGAAATATATCGCAAACAAATAATAGAATCAAACCCCTAAAAATATGATTTCGAATGGAAAAAAATTCAAATTCACAATTCTATTACTAGACACATCAATCCTATTCTATGAGACACCTATGATCTTATATCAAGTATGCCTCGTCAACAGTACCATCATCCCCATCAATTTCTTCATCCTATTCATCAAGTCTTTGGGAAAATAACTCTGATATCATTACTATCCAGTCATCACTGAAGCTGATAACCGGAGAAACAAAAAACACACAGACCCCATCATCCACCTAAATCTACACCATCGACAATTCACCCTCACTGAACAGTTGGACTCAAAGATCATTTACTTGAGAATTGATGACTAACCAAATTCCAGCTCATAAAGCACTGATAATCCAACTCTCCTGACAGACCTGGAGAGAAGAAATGGGCCTCAAGGGCAGGGCATGGATAAAGCATCATAAGGTTAACAGAGAATGAGCCTTTCACAATGGACAATTCCAATATACCAAAAAACTATATCAAAAAAAAAACTACAAACTCTTTTAACTTATAAGAGGCTTAAAAAATGAAAAAGAAAGAATCTTGAGAAAAAAAACCTTTAACTAGAAGAAATATAAACAATGGAGAGGAAACCAGAACTAAAGCCATGAAATGAATTATGGATTGAAACCCAAATAACTAACACTATAAATATAAAGAGAAACCAAATGAGATAGTAAGTGAAATATCAAACCCCACGTTACCCCTACTCCGATAGCTATAATCCCAATACCATCTGAGGAATCAAAAAAACCAACCAATATTGGGTTGTGTGTTTCATTTAAGATCGACAGAGTGGGGGTTGATAGAGAGAAAATAAGTTAACTCCATATAATAATAAGAGAAATAACCTATAAATAATGAAGTTTTGGATTCCATAAAAATGATCCATCATTGTTGATAAAATGAAATACCTACGGAAGGAGATGTTAAAGCCGAAACAGGGTACTCGATTATGGATCCTATTAAATACGAACAATAATGAATCCAATGGAAGAGTATATTCCCATCACCACTAAGAGAACATGAATACCTAAAAAGAGTAATGTGAAGAGGAGGCCTGAATCCAAGAGTGGTATCTGGTAGAGTGGGTCACCATATATAAATTTTATTAAAAATATTAATCAAAAGAGGTTTTTTAATTTATTGATTTAAAATCATTTCTTACATAGAAAAATAATTTTCATATAAAAGTAATTTCTTTATTTTCAAATAGTTATTACATTAACTTCTAATAAAATAAAATTATACATTTTATATAAATTTATAAATCATATTATTATAATTTACTTAATCTTATTCTTAACTCTAATTCCAACAGCTTGGTGGCAGCTATAATAATATTTTAATTATAATATTAATAGTATCTTGTAGTTTGGTAAAACTAAACCTTGAATATAACACTAGCATTAAATGGGACTCATTATTGGGTGTAATATAATCAAAAAATAGTGTTGTTTTTACAAAAATCTAATCTATGTGTATAATGTAGTTCACGATTGACTTAGTGCTGCATATAAGGAAAGACACACTCTGTGATTTTTTATAAAAAAACCAATATTCAGTGTTACGCGAAATGAAAAATATAAAAACAATAATATATTTTGAAAAAATAATAATTTACTAAATATTAGGGTTTTATAGTTTCATGAATTACTATGCTCTCAAAAAGGAGTTTTTTTGTATTTGAATGGTAGTATGAACTACTTCCTTATAGAAAATGTTTTAGAGTTTATTCTCAGAAATCATTATTCTTCTCATTTCAAATAAATTTTTTTCATTAATTCATAATTTTCTTTTCTTATAGGAAGTGTAAGGACACTATAATGGTTCATAATTTCATTATTTTTACAATATTTATTATATTATTTCATTTTTATTCCATGCCATTAACAAATTTTATTTTTTTGATGTAAACTCCAACCTTCATTTCAATATTTTTTCTGAAAATTTCTAAAATATTTAATACTTAAAAATCGTTCATTATAAGTATCTTATTGGTTATATGACTAAAATAATGAATTTATATGGATCACCTTTGGTATATCATTTTATCATAGGTCCACAATGGTTAGGATGAATAAGATTAATTGTTATGTAGACTAAATATCATCACTTTTATTATTCTCCACATCAATTTTCCATCTCTCTCTCTCTCGAGTTGGGGTTGGTCTCTTTACACATATAAACTAAGATATAAATCCAATACCATTAATCAAGATATTCATTAATTTTATTCCATAAATAATTTCATCCTTATAACAAATATAATAAGTATTTTTTTGATCAACAATTTTGAAATGATTTATAGTTATCCCTTTTTCATGTGTCATAATACTTCTATAATTTTAGTTCATGATAAAAAAATATTCATTCATAGATATAACATCATTTTCATATTCTTAGAGTTGACACAAACATGATAAACCGTGTTTAATTTCTTCAACTAGAACAAAATCTTTGGATTAAATCTTTTTGGATTTAATATTAGTAGTACCAACTCCTCTATTTTTTTAAGAATATTTATATCCAAAATCCACTACCCCTCAATCATATTCTTCATGATTTATATTAAATAACTATATATGGGGAACATACAAATTCATAAATCTGATACCTACTTGTATTACAAGATTTCATAGAAACTTCATTAATTGGTTGCTTCAATTATCTTTCATGTTTATAAATTTCCATTCCTTTATCAGTGTTGTGAAACTATTCAAGAATATTATTCTTGGAATATTCATCATAATAACTCTATTGGTTATATATTTTACATATTTCTTCCATATATTGAATGATATCTTATGTAGACAAACATAATGAATTTTTTTCAACAACTAACTTATTTTAAGAACATATTATAATATTTTATGTATTTAACCAATATGATTCATGCGTTCTCTAAGGAAGTGACATTCCATAAAAAACATAAATAGTATTTTTACCTAAATACTCTTCAATAAAAACAATATCCTTTGATATTACATATTTTATATTGGTAAGTGTTATCTATAGAGATTTTTCCCCTCAAAAGTTAAATATATTAATCACCATTTTTCCATAGAGAGTAAGATATTCTTTAGTTTTTTTATTCTTTCATTGATATAGAAAATTATTTATCATCATCTCCCTTTACCCAAATATACCAGTATTTGATATTGAATGTTACCACCCTAAATTTTAGTAATTATTTTATTTAGATAAAAAATATGTTAATATATCTTTCTATAGTAAACAAAAAATTAAAGTGACACCATGATATATTAAAATTAATATTGACAATTATAATATAACTTTTAAACACGAGAGTATAAAATGATGTAACCAATTTATGAAATATGTAAATAAATGAAATAGAATCAGGTAATGTAAGTATCTAATATGAAGCCTTTTTATCTGAATGTTGTAATGAGAAAACATTGATAGTGTTTTCTCTAGAATAAGACAAATGAGATCACACAAAATTATAGTATGAGTGAAGTCCTATGTGAGAGAAATTGAAGCTTTCAAAATAGTAAATAGATATGCGCTCGTAGAACCACCACCCTTGACATCCACCAGATTGTAAATTATTTTTGATCATACATACAAATATTTATGTGATATGTAACTAGATAATTGGAATATATAGTAATTTATTAATTAAATTAATAATTTATTTATCACATTTTTTACAAATGATTAATTTTGACTTCTAAAAAATGATGGTTTATTTTTTTTTTATTAAAATAGTTATTCAATATATTTAACGTTTAAAAGATAAATATATAATTTTTTAAAATTTTAATTTTAAAAATTAATTATTTATTTTGAATCATCAAAAATACTACTTTATTAAGAATAATTTTTGTAATTTTTTAAAATTGTTAATCTTAAGTGAATTGTGAAAATATATTTTTCTTACTAAAACTATAATTTTATAAATATATAAGAAAGTCCAAAAAGTTTATGAATAATTTAATTGATCATTGATGTGTGTTAGACGTATATATAAACATATTTAAATATAATTTATATTTTATAAAATAAATTTTTATTATTTTTAGAACATATGTAATATTTCCCAAAAAAAAAATTACACTCATTTCTTTGAAATAAATATTGTTTTAGTAAAACATGGAATTTTATTTCTCTAAAAATAAATAATAGTAAGTAGTTTTATAATAATCAAATTTATATCATTAAAATTAAATACGTTAAGAATTTCACCCAACCCATATGTTTTTAGCTAAAAAATACACATAAAATTTGAGTTTTACATGTGATGTTCCCTAAAATTATTGTGAATGATGATAACATCATCATGGGTCAGTGGAGACTACTGCCTCCATGAATGATGAGTTCTATTTTTCAAAAAATCTTTAGATTGATGGTCCAAAAAATATATTTCATGATAAATATAATTATTACATAATTATTAATATAAAATTATTATAATTTAATATTATACCCCTCCGGTTCTATGGATGATGAGTGCATCATCAATGTAAGAGCAGAGTCACACCTCTATAGAATGACGTATTACATTTTTTTATCACCAGCTTATAAGGATAATGTTATGAAATCTTTAAAATTTATCAAAATGATATTTATGAAACTCTTAATATTGTATAATGATAATATTTGGAATTATATATGTAATATTAATAATACATGATTGTATTGACTTTAACTTCCTTAAATGATTTGATCAATGCACTTTTCCTAATTTGGGTCTATTTTGTGATAACCTATTATAGTGTATAAATATTATACTTATTTAATAATCTAGGTAATGATAACAAACAGTCATACTGATCATGGTGTTATTACAGAAATATTTTTGTCATGATCAACAAATCAAAAAGGTTATAGAGATTTTAATTGAACAACCCCAAGTAATGGACTCAAGCAGAAATTATATTAAAAAATAAATTATAATAAGTAGATCAGAGAATATTAAAAATACATGAATAATGATATTAATTAATTTTTTAATAAATATAATTTGATTATCTTAGATTTCGGTCTCATGTACAAAGGGAATCTTAACCCAAGACATGGGTTTTTGGTTCTAAATTTTTTCAGTAGAATATAAATCATATTTACCATGTTTTCATTTTATTTTTTTATATAAACTATAAAGATTTGAAATTTTTCATCATTTTAATGGAATTAAATTTATATTAAAATCTATCACATTTTATACCTTCCATGTATTTTCAATTCGAAAGATCAATGTATTTTAATGGTTTTGTTAAATCAGACCAACATTCTTTGGGTTATAAGGTGGCATTTTGAACATCTAACTTATATGAAAATTTTATTCCACTATAAGACTTTATATTTAACACTCTATTTCTATATATGAAAATGTCACATTTTGATTCAATTTCTCCATGTCAATTGAATTATTTCCCATAAAAGTAATACAGTATTAAAAATAATTCTCCTTTTCTTGAATGATGATTTCTCCCCTGTCAATGTTTTCTCTTCCTACCACTGGTTTCATTTAATAATTTGGGAGCCAAAATATGTTTCATATAATTTGATCCTAATATTTATCCTTACCCATATCCAAAAAATATTACCATTTTTAATTTTATAGATTTCAAGAAATCTATTTATAAACATAAAAATGTGAACATCCAAAACCACCCTCATTACTTTTAGGTTGTACATTCTCTTTTTTTCTCTAATTTTATATATCTTTTTATCAAGTATTTGTTATATTATAATACATATATGTTATTTATATCTATACATAGATTACTATACCTTTATTTATTGGAATTGACATGTGTTCTATGTCCCATTTGAATTTCCCACATTTAGATAAACCCGACTTAAGGGAAATTGTTGATTTCTTATTTCATAAAAAGTGCAAGCTTCCTAACCTTTTTATCACCATAAATATATTTCAAAACCCATTATTATTTTTTTACCCATATTACTGAAAATATAGTTTAAATATAAATAATAATCAATTTTCATCAATGAAAGGTTATATTATCACTTAAAAAACAATCACTTATGCATTTATTTTTTATTACTTGTCCTGATCTTTATTATGAATGTTCATACATTGGAACTCAAATTTTAATAGCTAAGACTCATTATTAATATATTAACATCCATTTTCTTTTGATTTACTTATCCTGTTCGTAATTTGTATCAGATAGCCTTATGTTATTTTTTTAAGACCTGATTATGAAACCCATTTCATTCCAATGGGGTTTATAATATTCTTTGTTTATATATGGTTTCTTTTCCCCATGTGTTATACATATTAGGGAACATAATATTTTTGTCATTATGTGAAGCATGATATTATAATTATATTTCTTTCTAATGAATTGGTTAATTGTTTCATATCACGAGATACCATGTATGGTACATGAGTAGATAACATAAACACAATATGTTATGTGATTGGTGGGCCCAAAAATATATAGACCGCTAATGAATTAGGTAGATCATTACATCTCATGAAATCATTTGAAAGGGTATGAGGAGTGAACCCAATCCACCATCAATATCCATACTCTATGTTTATAAAACCGAGGATGTAATCTAATCCACTATGAGACTCTTCCCACTCTGATAGTCATGGAAGTGAGTGTAACACCATGATACTAGTTTTTCATGATCCAGTCTGGGATTCCATATGACATACACTCATCCTAGTCTAAGATAAGGTTCGGGAGGGGTTACTGATCCTCCCAGACATGCAACTAGCACCATGATCAATGATAAACTATATAGGAACAATTTCATCGAATAAACAACTAGGAAAAATCAACCAAAGAAGTGGACAGAACATGAACCAACAACAACTGAATATCAATGATTTAAAAAAAATTCCAACTAGTTAAACAGCTAAAGTAAACAAAAATGAAATGAAAAAAATATGAAACCCAAAATAACATGATCTCCACATCTCCTATTGGTCACCTCCAACAACAAGACCAACTAGCTCCAATGGAACACACTCGAACCAGAAACCTGAACCTCTAAATAGCTCAGATCTTCCAATATTAAGTAGCATATAAAAGGTGTGATAAAATAATAAATTAGTATATAATGATCCAAGAATCAATACACTTTACCAAAAATTTTCTATATATTCTATTTTAAAATAAATTTAGAAAATCTGTTTTTAACAATTTAATAATCTAAATAGAACTTCCAAGAAATTCCCCTTTCCGAACAACACATGTAAAACTTCTCTATCTAAAATGATATTCCATTCCAAAACCCAGTTTATATAAAAAAATACAATAGAGAGTCTAAAAAATATGATAAATTGGGAGTTTTTAAAAATAAATTGAATAAAAAAAGAAAATAAACACTAACAAGGAATGATACCAAAGTGAAATATAAATAACCTGAAACATATAGATAGATAATCATGGGAAATTCCTAAACATCTCTAGAATAAATCCATATACATGTTATGTTTGGACTCAAATTACAATGTAACGTACAAATCAATCTTCAATAACCAACTATCCACTCTAAACTGTCCAATCTAGTGGAATGTCCCACATTTCCACTCATCTAATACAGCAGTAACGACTTGTTTAATCATTTTCATTAAGAAACTATCACATGACAGTATAGATGACAACACAAAATCTCATGATAATAGTACATGGTGGATGGAGAGGTCCTCACATCCTGGATCAAACCATTAATCCATAACCACTATGATTTCGTAGCCCAAACACTAACACCACCAATGAAATGACCATATCCTCATAGGGTCCACCACAGAGGTTCCCGTCCCACAACATTCCATTAAAAAATGGAAATCAGGCCATCACATCACACCACTTACAAAAAAAAAACAATTCTAAAGATTATAAAATACCAACCCAGAAATTTTTCTTTCCAATCCAAATATATTTATAAACCTAATTCCAATGAATTCTCAAAAGAAATGAAAAAAAAACCACATGCTCAAAAAATGCTAAATGGTCCATTATGTCATTTAGATACCAAAACCCACATCAATGTGCCGAAAAAGATAAACTTTAAGAATAACATTATAAAACCATCTTTGAAGATATTATAAATTAGAGAAACATTTATGAATTATTGAAAGGTAAGGGGATTTATGGATGAAAATAGAGAAAATAGATAGGTATTTTGAAATACAAGGTTTGAAATTTCCATTTCTTTAGAAGGATATCTTAATTTGTGAGCCTATATATAAGAGCACCCTATGGACCTATTTATTTGTCCATATATAATGAAACACTTATAGTAAACCATATAAGTTTCCAAAGAAATATAAAAATACATCTACTTGAATCACATCAAATATCAACATGATACACACTAGAATCAAGAAATAATGACCTAAAAAATCCACACATAACACCTAATTCACAAACCAACTAAATTACTAAAACATAAAAAAAGTCACAAACAACCCCAATCAAAAAAAAAGTTTTAAAATAACTAATTGAAATTTAATAAGAAAAATTATATTCATATATTCATAAATATATTTTGAAATCCATTAAAAACATTTATCACAAAATTACTAACATAAAAGCACCAAAATTTGTAACAAAATAACATTAAAAGAATAAAAACACATTTAAAATTTATTTATAAACATCCAAGAATCAAATAGAAAGATACAGAAAGTTAATGGTGGGAAACACCTACCTTAATAATATAAAACATGAGAAAACATCATGGGATGGAAGATCCAAGACTAATGGACCAACCACACAACCTAACACAAAAATTAAAATATCCACACATCAACCATAACCCTTAGGGTATGGTGAAGTGGAAATACAACCAAGAGAAACCACTAATCCGAGAGAAAAGAAAGAGGATAAAAGGAAATTAACCAAAAAACTAAAAGAACTGACCTTATATTGAATGAAAGAGAACCAAGGTAGAAGGAGGAACGAAGGGAAAGGGGATTAGGAGCCCATTATGGTGCAAAAAACGAGACAAGTGAGAGTAAATCCCAAAAGGGGTTAAAACATAATAGGGGAATACAAGGAATATCAAGTTTTAGGAAATCTTGGAAACTCGCAAGATTCGAAACACCATACGCCAACAATGTGCACCATGCTGGAGAGAAGTACACCCTCATAGAGTTTGGTTGAATAATATGATAAATCATGCACTAATTATATGAAGATACTATATTAAATTTTAGATCCCCCTTGAATAGTTTTTATATGGTTCCACTGATATGTGTGAAAGATGCGTGACATGTCCCATACACCAAACCCTAAGCTGTATAGTTTATCCTAGGCCTTATACCGTTTTTCCAAAGTAGTGAAAGTAAAATGGTGCAAGAAGAAATTAAAATGGAATGTACCTCGTCCTAAATAGGTGATACGGTTTAACTACTAACCATGAACACTCTCATTGCATAGGCCATAAATCCACCCGGAATCTCCAACAAATAAAAAACTAATTTCATATAGTTAAAAAATATCCCAAATCTATTGGTTAAACATTATAAGAGAATAAAATAAAAGAAAAAATGTGGCCATGATGTTGTAATTATCTTCACTAAAAAAACATTCTCACCCAAAAAATCCATCCATCCACATTAAGATCGAGATAGATCTTTAAACAAAACCAGAATAATTGAAAACAGAAAACTGGGGGTGACGCTTTTAACCATACATGTCACACCTGAACAACTATAGGGAAAACCATAAATAAAGAGCTAGGGAAATAGAAGAGGGTTCTTCCCATAAAAATAACCCGAATAGCACTATAACTGCGCAACAATATTGACCAAAGTGGGAACTCCCAACATGATCCAAAAACTCCTATCATAAGGGAAACACATGAAAGGGACTCAAACCAATCATCAAGATATATCTCAATTTATATTTTCCTTGAGACATAAATGTCTCAATAATAAGCATAAAAGAAAACCAATACCGATCCAAAAAATTCTAAAAATAAAAAAATATGCAGCCTTAAAACACAAGTAATAAATTATAAACAAAAAAACCACCAACCTTATTTATATTAATGAGAAAATAAAAAAATAGGAACCATTATAAATTACCTTAAAGTATTTCCATTACAACCCTGAAGATGACACTAGGCCAAAAATTTCCAAATACAATAATAATCCTCACTATATGAAGAGCTTCACTAAGGGGCCTTATGCTGGAGCCATGATGTATTATAGAAAATTCTACCCCATAGTTAGGAGCTAAAAAACTCTAACAGAGAGTTCTCTTTCTAGAAATTATTTATATTAAACTTACCTAAAAGACCCAGGTGGCCACATCAGTGACAATACATTGGAGGATTTTGATAAGATGGATTTGAATTCCTAGTCCGACCATAGTGGAAGAACATGAATGATTGGTCTGTATAACTAGAAGTTGAAATGAAAAAAATTATACCCCAAAAAAATATTTTACTCTAGAATAAAACTCTTACTAGTTGGTTAAACATTACATGGACTGAAAGGTTGGTTCATTAATTGCCTTTTACTACACTCCATGAACCATGTCATCCAAAAATTTCGTATCCACCAAATTCTTGAAAAACAACATCATTAGACAAGAATAATTTATCTTTGATATCTGGATGAAGACCCCAAACAAAGAGATTATATTTTACCTAATCCTATTATTCTATCTCATGAGAAAAACAAACTCCTTGATCTAGTAAATATTTCCATTTACCATTTGCAAGCCAGGATTAACATAGAAAAACATTACCACATTATTTTCCATCACCTTTTTAGGTATAAATCATTGGATTAAAGTTGTATTAAACACTTCCTAAGAAATTTCAACTTGCAATGATGATGATATTCCCACCTTCCACCATTCCAAACTCAAACCCTCAAACTAACACAAAACTTCATGCACTCTCACCACTTTGGAGGTTCCAAAAAACTAGAAGAAATATTAACCTCACTCACGCTACTCCACTTGGAGTCTGGGATAGCCCAAAAACCATAAAAGGCTCACTAGATACCTTGGATAAATTTATGGGTAGAATTCTCTAAGATCAAGAAAAAATATAACTAAAATGATTCCCCAACTGAAACTCAAAAAAAGATCACATCATGCCAAATCAATTGGCTCTTAAGACAAAAATCACAAATGAGAGAAAAAATTATATTAAAATCCACCATTTCCTTCTCTAATTCAATGTAATTTTGAATCCCAAATTCACATTTCAGAAAACACAATGCAGTTTCAAACCCAGTTTGATCACCAAAGCCCACAAAATCAAACCATAAAAACTTTTCCATTTTGAAAACCCATTTCTCCAAAAAACCATTTTACATTTGAAAGTACATTCACAATAATTGAGAATTTTCTTTGAGAATATGGAACTAGTATATGTGCATTACCTAAAAAATGGTTAGTGGTCCATGTTCTAGGAAAGATCTAACCCCCAGGAATATCATGATTTGTGCACTAGTGCTCTATTAGGATCACTACTCTATGTGATACCACTTGACCACACTAGATCACTTCCACTTTTATCCCCTATCCACAAAAAAACATTTAAAAAGACTCCAATCATGGACTATCATTGGAAACATAATGATCATAAAGAGAAAGGGCTCACGAACCAACCCCTAGGAAAGAACCAACCCCTAGGACTATCCTGATTTGTGAACTAGTTCTCTATAAGGGTCACTACTCTATGTGATACCACTTCACCACAGTAGTTCACTTCCATTTTTATCCCCAATCAATAAAAAAACATTGAAAAATACTCCAATCATGGACTAACATTGGAAATACAATGATCATAAAGTGAAAGGGCTCATGAAATTATTCATGTTTCTACCTCTATAGTCTCTAAAGTCCAAATCTCCATCCTATGAGATGACCCAAATAAAAAAAGTCTGCTCGGATACTATTTTTTCACAAAATAGGGAAGGCTTATATCAGACCCGACACCCAAACTGGTTCACAACATGGGCCGAGAGGCATTCCCGATATTCTTAGGTTGGAAACACACAAGGGGAATAAATGATAATCTATTTGGAAATGAAATCTTCCAATTAAAAACTATGAAAAATCTACCAATGTAGAGAACACATCATGAACCCACACTAATTGAATCACAGTGAGTACAAAACAGATCAAAACACTAGACCAACTGAACAAAAAAGAAACTACAACGAAAGAAACAAACAAACAGAAAACAACTAGATCTCTACATGGACTTATGGCCACTTCCAACCACAAGACCAACCTACAACAAGGAAACTCACTTTAACTAGAAACATAATCCTGTAAAGTAGATTGATTCTACTGATGGTGAGTGGAACAGGTAGGGTGTGAGTATGAACCAAGTCATTGGGTAATCACTTTAGAATCCATACATTTAATTTCATGAAAAAGTCTAGATACACTAGTTTAAAATAAATTTATAAAATTAGTTTTTATCAATTTAAACATCCAAGAACTATTTCCCAGAATTTGTTTTTGAAACAATACACATACAAATTCACATTTGGAAACAATTTTCCATTAAAAAATCAATTTAAAAAACCCAAATCTACTAAATAATCAATACTAGATTATAAAGAGGGGTATTATGAAAATAAATGGACCAAAACTAGAAAAAAATTCTAATACGGATATCCACCAAATTCTAATAGAAATACAATAGAACATACAGATTGGTAATCATGGGAAATTCCTAAATATCTCTAGAATAATTCCTCGGATGTACTATGTTTGAACTAACCTTATAGAATATGGTGCATATCTATAGTATATAAAATAATGAACACTCTAAATTATCCAATCTAGTGGAACATCCCACATGTACTATTAGCTAATCCAATGGATACTTGTAGGATTAATTGTGGTTGATATGATACCGTCACGTGACCCTATAAATGAATACTAAGAATCCCATGATAATAGTACATGTTTGATGGGGAGGACTTCACATGTTTGTATCAAACACAAAACTGAAAACCACCATTATTTCGCAGAAGAAACACTAACACCACAAATATGATGAACCTCTCCTCATAGGTGTTTCCATAGTGGTTCCCATCTCACAAAATGACATTCATAAGTGCTAACTAGGATGATAAATCACACAAGTTACAAAATTTTTTTACATATAATTATAAAATACCAACAAGGTATTTTATATTTCAAATTCAAATCCATTTATAAAACCATTTCTATAACCAATGAAAAACACACCACATGCCTGGAATTTGAAAAACATTCCTCTACATCATTTAGTTACCAACCCCACATCATCATGCCAAACTAGATGAACATTAGAAATCACCTTAAAAAACCATTTTGGATGTTATTATGAAATAGAGAACCATTTAGGTATTATTTAATGGGATGAGTCTTTGAGGGAAAAAATAAAGGAGAAAGGTATTTTGAAATCCAAGATTTATGAAGGTTATTTATTTAAAAGGACTTATTTATTTATGTTTCTATCCATTGGTGCACTCTATGAATCTATTTATATGACCACAAACAATAGAATACCTTTAGTATACCATAGAGGTATCCAAAAAACAATTTTTAAATAACCACAACATGCATCACATGAAATTTTTACAAGCCATACAAAAACATAAAGCCAGAAAGATCACCAAAATACACACACATCACCCAATTCATAAACCCAAAAAAAAACTAAAACATATCCAAATGAAAACAACAACCAAAGAAAACAATTTTTTTAAAGGGACCAATTTATCTATCATCAAATAAATTACATGAATATATACATAGAAATATATATTGAAATCCTTTGAAAAAAATTTCTAAAAAAAACATAAAGACAACAAAATTTTTCACAAAAGAACATCACATGCATAAAAAATACATTTAAAAATTATTCAGCAAAACCCAATCATAAAATGGAATGGGTAGAAAGAAATCATAGGAAACACCTACCTCAATGATATATGAATGTGGAAGAACATTGTGGGAATAAAGATCCAAGACCAATGGATCAACCCCACACCCTAACACTAAATATAAATAACCCACACATCAAACCCAACCCTTATCGGTCGTTTAAGAGGAAATCCCCAAGAGAATATAGGAATCCAAAAAAAATGAAGATAAAAAAATGAAATCAACCAAAAATGACTAAAAATCATCAAGGATTATAATAATGAGCATCAAGGGAGGAGTAACAACATAGGTAATGGGTTTTAGGAGCCCCTTCATGTGCCAAAAAAATATAAGGTGAGGAAATCCCGAAAGGGGTTAAAATATAAGTGAGGAAAACATGGAATTTCATGTATTAAGAAATCATAAAAACATGAACGATTTGGCCACATAATTTGATAATTGTTGGACCATCCATGAGTAATGTACTAAAGAGGAGGGAAACCCTACATGGTTGTGCTACACGATTTGAATGACCAGGCGCCAACCATGAGATTTTACTCTTTTATATTGCAGATCCTCCCTGCATGCTTTCCACATAGTTTCTCCTAACCTTGTACAAGCCCTACAATATGTACCAGAAAGTGACCGACGAGCTTCATGTTTTCTCCTAGGCCTCACATGGTTTAGCCCAAGCCATGCTCAAGTATTGAAAATAAGACTCTGCAAACAACAATTAAACTCGAAAGGATATAAAACTAAAAATTGTATATGGTTCAACTCCAAACTATTCATAGGCCAAAAATCCACCCCAAAAATCTAAATCATAAAACCTTAAATCATAAAACTCAACACGATCCTAAAATTAATGGTCCAACAATAAGTAAAAAAATAATAATTTAAAAACTGTGGTCAATGTGTGACATAGTAACCCAGAGATGGATGCCATCTTTTCAAATTTTCGAAAGATACAAGATATTATATCCGAATGAGGTAAATATTTATAAGGTCATGTGAGACTATATACATCTATCATTCCCACATTAAATTTGAAAACCTGAAATAAATCATAAAATACCATTGATAAATTTATGATTTTCTCTATTATATTATTAAGATTATTAATAGACCCGTTCATTGTATCTCAGGGACCAGAAATCATAATAAAGGGTGATGTCAGATTCTTAAAAAGGGAAAGCATACAATATAATCTATCCCAAAATAAATATATAATGTACAATATGTAATAGATTAATAATAATAAAATATTCCATATAACTAATATCATCATCAAGGAATATATCAATATATGAAATAAAAACATAAGTAATCATGTAGATAATGATAAATCATTTCATAATGAAAGATTTTATAATGATAGACATCATAATATTACTGAAAAGGAATCCTTCCAAGGAATCCTATATAAGTAGGATAAACGTAAACAAATTAGTCATAAATAATTATTTCATTAGACCCAATGATTCATCGATGCGCTATAACATCCCACTCATATCACATAACAAGTCGAATTCATTCATCATATGAAGGAAATGTAAGAAACTCAATGCATAGTTTACAAAGTCAGTCATATTAAAAATCTATCATATGAAATGGTATTCCATTCCCTAATAAATCACTAAAAATTTAGAATAAGAAATCCAGTGTAATACAATAGATGGTATCTGTAACACCCTATGCTTCCACGGTACGCTTCTCTTTGAATAATACAGTAGTGTGCGTTGTACGCAACTTTGAGTTCTAACACACACCACAACCAACCAAACTAGCCGTTATGTGTAGTAATAAACACTTTTATAAATTTTATAAATTTTATCTTTCAAAATTGACTTCATTTTTGGATTTGTAATATCAAAATTATTCTAGGGTGAAATTTTGGTATTTTTCTAAAAACATTCAATTTTTGATGAATATTGAAAAACACTGAGTAATGGTTTAAAACCGAATTTTTATTGAAATAATTATTTATTTTATTTAAATTTAATTAAATTAAAAATGGATAAATAATACGTATATAAGTTTAATGTAATTCATTGGAGTTAGTTTAAAATCATTTTAGATATATAAAAATTTTATGGAACTTTTCACCGTCTTTTACCCACCTCCTTGGAGAATTTGGATATTCACATAAAACTTAATTTTACCGCTTCTGTGAGTGGAATTTCAAAAATCAAAGAGACACGATTAATATAAAGGAGTAAAATTTGGTTCAATAAGATAAAAATAATTTTTTTTGAATAGTGACATTTTACTTTTATTTACCACGATTAAAAGTAAATAGGGTAATTAAGGGTAAAAATGATATTAATATTATCCTAAAACATGTCCTAATTCTATTGGACAAGTTTATATCGACCAAAAAAAACGTTAGGAATAAAATATTATCATTTAGGTCCACATGGATTACATTAAGAGATTTATTATTATTTAATTCACAGAAGAGTTAAAAGACTTAAAATCATTGTTTAATAACTAAAACATTTTTAATATTGGGATATACAAAAGATAAATTCGATTATAAATATTAATTAGAAAGATAAAGATATTTTGTACATAATGTTAGTTTATTTATAATTATTATAAATTAAATAATTTAATTTAAATATAATACATTGGTGATGCAGTAATTACCTAATTAATGAAATATTAAAATAATTGATATTATAAATATCAAAATAAATGTAATTTGAGACTTTTTAGGAATTCCACTAGATTTAGAGGTTAATATCACATATTAGGATTTGTTATATAAATTTTCTTTGACGTAATTTTTTTGTTATGAAATTATCAAAAACAAAATACCTAATAGTGTCAATATTGACATAAAAGAAATTTTAAAACAAATATTATATTATTAATTTATATTCTATTACTAAAAATATAAGGTTCGGCCCAAGGACATATATAATGATAGGTGTGTCATTAATAGACCACTTGTGGGTCTCTTGGATGTATATAATATGTTTATTAATTATATAATATAAACATACAAAGTGACATGGTAAATGTAAAACTAATTAACTAAGAGTTAAAACTAAAAGATAAGGTTAATATAATGACCCAAACCTATCTAAAACATATTTTTTGAATGTTTCATGACCTATACCCACCTTCAAATTTAAATAATCCACTTTGAAGACATTATAAACCGAATATGAATTTATTATAAAATAATATTTCTAGCTTTTCCTAAGGTGCCCCTCACCCCTCTTATAAAAGGGATTTGACCCTTATCTCAAATTCATAGCTTCAAAGCCTATTGGTTCGGAAAAAACCTTAAAAAATATCCTCTCAACTTCCATAACTTAAACCTAGAGGCCTTAGTTTGATCAGGATGCCAACCTAAGGAGCCCTTTTAATCAAATCTAACGGAAGAACCCGAAGAAGAGGTAATGTTTTCACCACCCTCTTTCAAGTTCATTTCTTCGTAAAATTCTTCTTTCTTTGTTATTACCATTATAAAATAATAAATCCAGTATCTTCTATATACTGTTATGTTACTATAAATATGGTACAACCATATTTAGTATTCTATCCATCCTTTGAATGACATGTCACGTACGACTTACCGTCTCCACGTCGTGGTGTAATTGTTATTCAAAACATTATTATTTGGATGGGTATAATAATGATGTGTAATTCATGTAAATAATAAATATAACATGATAATGATTCTGTATATATGATATAATATCCAATTATATATTATTTTAATATCAAAAGAGTGATATTGTCAGTCGTGCATACGTACAAACTGCCGTCTCCACGAACGCGATGAGATTCATTCCCCATCGTATCCATCCAAGTATAATTCTCATTTGGTGATAAAAATAATGCTTAAGGACTTGATATCATTATAGATATGAATAAGATAAAAACTATCCATAACAAACATGGCTTATTTAAAAAAACATATAAAAGAAAATGAGTAAGTTAACACCCAAAATGATGATAATACTAAAATATTATTAAAAAAGCATTATTAGAAGATCATATATGATATCATAATTATGTATATGGTTTTTTATAGTTTAATAGAAATTTTTTAACTATTATATAGGAGGTTAAAATTCCATATATTAATTAAAAGTACAAGTAAAGGGTTTATTTTACAATCTCTTCATTATCTGAGGTTGTTTATACGTAATTATCCACTGGGACATCTTTATCATCCACATCCATGTTTCTTAAAAATGTATTTCAAATCATTATTAATATTTTATAGACTATGGGTTAAAGTAATTTACACCCTTGTTGAATTTTTATAATAATTTTATAAAGGAATCTTTCTATCGTTTTCCAAACAAGGTCCCTTTTAACCTTTTCGACAGAATTAAGGTAATAATGTCTTTTTTAACTTATACAGAAGGTGAGACTATTTTCCACCATTATATAATCGCTGAAGCTTCCATTACAATCTTATAAAAATATTTTCAATGTAAATGTTTTATTTTATAATTATTTTACTTTTAAATGATTTCAAAAAAAAATATATTTCTCTCAAATTGTATTGATTTCATCTATGTCAACATCTTTTGATGGATTTTAAGCTTATTTAAAGTTTATTTATTACGATACACAACATCCATATTGTATTGAAGATGTTGTGATATATTTGACTGTGGATGTGTTATTTTTATACCATTCATGGTTTATGGAGAAAGTATTGACATTTTGTATGCTAGTTTTAATATGAATGTTTATGTTATGTTTAAAATTATTCATATGAGGAATGAATTAGACATAATATGTGATGGGTGGATCCCTCTGTAGCTCCTCAATGCATCAGTATGTCTCATGAGACAAACTAGTGTCTTGGAATAAGGTCTTAAAAAAATATTATTTGTAGTCTTGGCATGAGGTCTTGACTATGTGGTTATGATAGTCTGAAATTATGCATTTCATCGTTATGAAAGTGGTTATTGATATTTCAAGTGATTATTCAACTAGTAAAATATCCATGTGAATATGTAAATGGAATTATTTCATTTTATCTTTTCCATATTATTTTGATGTTCAAGTTTAAAAGGCTTTTTTTTAGTTATATATTGCCTTAAATGTTTATGCTTATTTATGAAAGTTTCCGCTATATTTTTATCTTTACTAAGAATCTGAGCTGACCCCTTTCAATGTTTTACTTTTCCCAGGATGTGAAGAAGTAATTTAGGAATGACCTTCCAGGATTGTATGAGGGGATATAAAGACAAGATGTTGTTGTAGTAGTTTTCACTTTATGATGTAATGTAATCTTTATGAATGTATCTAGTTATTCCTAGGCTACTAAACTAATCTATCTTTCAAGACATGAACTTTTGTGATCATGCCAATGTTATTTAATAATGCACCAAGTCTGGGTAACTGGGGTTGGGGCGTTACAGTTGGTATCAGAGGATGTTTAGTACAGTCCTTGGAAACTAGTTTTAGATAAACTCTGATTAGAGCACATAGACCTATGATGGACATTGAGGATTAGTATATAAGAACTTCCTAGAATTTTGGTATTGTAGAAATTTTATGAGTTTTCTGAGAAATAAAACCCTATCTGAATATGAACAGGTAGAGGCAGATCTAACATTGATGTACCTTGAGCTAGACTCAAATGGGAACTGGTGCACGAAAACGGGCCATGCTGCACTCCTGGTTATGACACTCCCGGGGGATATTATTTGGATAATTATCATTTTCATTACAAACCATTATGAAGGGGTTATGATTATATACTTCCCCAAAGAAAACATTTTTATGAATATAGATTATATCCAAAAATAGTTCAATTTATGTTAATTGTATTACAAGTATGGAATTTTGTATTTTGATTCATAAACTGATCTAGTTTAAGACATTGTTTAGAAATGGTGCCTAGTGGAAGAAATGTAAATTGTATCAATGAACGCACTCCATGTAGGGATTCCCTCCTACTCAAGATAATTATAGTGCTGCTGGTGATGCAACTGGTGCTGATCAGGTAATCACCATACTGGGACAACTCACTCAGGTTATGAATAATAACCTTACTCGTATGGAGCACACTGATCCACAGCCTGTAGGATCAATGTTAGATCGCTTCATGAGGAAAAAACAACCAACATTCAATGGGAATAAAAATACCTTAGTTTCTCAACAATGGATAAATTATTTAGAGAAAATATTCCATACCTTTGGGAGTAGTGAAAGGAAAAAAGGTATCATGGTAGTTTACTGCCTCACTAGAGATGATGATCAATGGTGGTCAGTGATTCAAAACAAAAAGGAAGATGATGAAGTATCAAATATCAAATGGAGGGAGTTCAATGATCTGTTTTTAGAAAAATACTTTCCTCTTGACCATCGAGTATATATGGAAAGTCAATTTCTACGTCTGAGACAAAAGGAGGAGGAGAATGTTGCAATGTATGAGGCTAACTTTACAAGGTTATCAAGGTATGCTGCATATTATATACGTTACCCAAGAAGTAAGATTGATCATTTCTTTGATGGGTGAAAATAATTTCTCCGTCAAGAATTACACTCACAAAACTTCTCGTTGTACGAAGATATTGTCTCATGTTCTATCAAGACAGAAAAAGAATTCTCTAAGTCTTATGACCTTAAAGAAAAGTAGGAGAAGAAGAGATCTGCTGATCACTTGGGGAATTAAAATAAGGGGAAGAAGGGAAACGTTGAATATCCATCCTGTAGTAAATGTGGGAAGAAACACCCTAGCACTTTCTTAAAAGGAATGGGAGTCTCTTACAAGTGTGGTGAAAAAGGCCACCAAGCTCTTCATCGTCAGGGGAAAAAAGAAGCTACTGATGGTTAATACTACAATTGTAGGGAGATGAGACATTATTCAAATGAATGTCCAAAGCGTTAGGGGAAATTATCTTATAAAAGGCCATGGGATTAAGGGTAATCTTATGCTATCACTACTGCTGAGGTAGAAGCTTCGAAAGACATGGTGGCAGGTAATTTAATGGTTTCCTCAAGTTTAGCCAATGCTCTATTTGATTCCAAATCATCAAATTGTTTCATATCTTCCTAGTTTGCTAAGAAAATTTGATATTTCCAATTTGATTTAACAAGGGAGTTTTCAGTTTAAAATCCTAAGTGAAGTATCATTGCAACCACGTTTTATGAATCGGTCCCCATTAGAGCACATAAATATTCTTTATATGTGGATCTCATCATTATACCTATGATTGAATTAGATATAATCCTTGGTATGGATTGGATTCCAGACCATGATGTGAAAATTTATTTTTAGAAGAAGGAGGTTACTAGTTTGGTGATGATTATAAGGAACACCTTATATTTCGAGTGGAATCATCACCACCTAATTATTAACTAGATCCACCCCCAGTAGCTCAAATAAATTCAATTATTCGGGTGGAAGAGAATGAAATGACTATGGGTGAGTAAAGAAATGTTCAAATAGAGGATGTAACTATTGTGAATGAATATGTAGATGTGTTTCTGGAAGATTTACCTGGACATCCTCCAGAACGAGAAGTTGAGTTTTCCATTGATTTAATTCGTAGATCAAGGCCTATATCGAAGACCTCTTATTTAATGGCCACTATGAAATTAGTTGAACTAATGAAAAAACTAGACGAATTCAGTAATAAGGGATTTATTCTCCCTAGTGTTTCTCCATGGGAAGACCCTGTTCTTTTTGTAAAAAATAAATATGGATAAATGAGGTTATGCATCGACTACAGGGAGATCAATGATATAACAATAAAGAACATCTATCCTCTACCTCACATTGATGATTTATTTGAACAACTGCATGGAACTCAGTACTTTTCAAAGAATGAACTTTGATCTGGATATCATCAGTTGTGTTTGAATAAGGAAGACATTCCGAAGACAGAATTTCGAACCAGGTACGGGCATTACGAGTTTATGTAATGCCTTTTGGATTGACTAATGCACACTCTGTATTCATGGATCTAATGAATAGAGTTTTCAATGAATATCTCGATGAATTTGTGGTGGTATTTATTGATGATATCTTGGTATACTCCAAAAGATATGAAGATCATGAAAATCACTTGAGCATTATCTTGAAGACTCTTATAAGACATGAATTTTATGGGAAGTTTAGCAAGTGTAAATTCTGGCTTCAAGAGATTTCTTTTCTTGGCCATATTGTCTCCAATGATGGAATCTCTGTTGATCCTTCTAAGACCAAGGCAATACAAGAATGGCCAGCCCCGATGAGTATAACTAAGGTACACCATTTTGTTGGTTTAGCAGGTTATTATCAGCATTTCATCCAAAATTTTTCCCGATTGGCTAACCCATTAACAAATCTCACACGTAAAGGGGTTATTTTTTTTGAAAAAATAATGGGAAGAATGTTTTGAAGAACTAAAGAAAATATTAGTCAATACTCCTATATTGACTCTACCATCATGGCATTTTAACAAGATGATAGTTGAAAGGGATTCTATTTTCATGGATCTAGTGAATATGGATATGGGAATAACCATTGAAGGTGAAACATGAATGCTTTTTCAAATGGTTGGCAAACCATCTTTACTAGAAAAAATTAAGAGTTCTCAGACCAATGATGAAGAATTTCAAAATAAGATTAAAGCTTTGAATGATGGGAGATTTAGTGACTTTGTGTATGAAGATGGAATTTTGAAATTTGGGAAGAGACATTGTGTTCCCAATATACCTGATCTAAAAAGGGAATTGTTGGACGATGCTCATAGTTCCAATTTCTCTATACACCCTGGGAGCACCAAATTTATAGAGATTTGAACGAACATTTTTGGTGGGACAACATGAATAGGGAGATTGCTGATATTGTTTCAAGATGTATGGTTTGGCATTAAGTGAATGTTGGAAGGAAATATCCTGGTGGAGTCATGCAACCTCTTCCCATACCGGAATGGAAATGAGACAATATTACGATGGACATTATCATGGGGCTACCAAGGACTCCTAGAAAGAACGATGCAATATGGGTAATTGTTGATCGTTTTACCAAGTCAACACATTTTTAGGCTCTAAGAGAATATCTACCACAGGAACGTCTAGCATTATTATAAATTAATGAAGTTGTGAGACTTCATGGAGTACCCCTATAGATTATTTCTGACCGTGATCCCCATTTCACTTCAGGATTCTGGAAAAGTATTCAGAAGGCCTTGGATACTGAACTTCATTTCAGCACTGCCTACCACCCTCAAACAGATGGACAGCCAGAACAGACTATTCAAACCTTAGAAGACATGTTGAGATCATTCTCATTAGACTTTCAGGGTATGTGGGATCAATATTTACCTCTGGTGGAATTTTCCAATAACAATATCTTCCATTCAAGTATTCGAATGGCACCATATGAAGCGTTATACGGAAAGAGATGTCACACAGCAATGAATTGGGATGACGTTGGTGAATGAAAAATTGTTGGCCCAGAACCGGTGGAGGAAACAATGGAAAAGGTAAAGGTAATCCAAAACCACATCTAAGAAGCTCAAAGTAGGCAGAAGAGCTATGCTGATAACCGAAGGAAGGATTTGGAATTTCATGTAGGAGATCATGTTTTCTTGAAGGTATCTCCATGGAAGGGATTTATACGTTTCGGTAAGAAGGGTAAATTGAGTCCTAGGTACATCAGACCTTTCGAAATTCTAGAACGAATTGGGGATATAGCTTACCGTTTGACAATGCCATCAAGTCTCTCCAATGTTCACGATGTGTTCCATGTATCACTGTTGAGAAAATATATGCATGACACAACACATGTACTCACTTACGAGGAATTAGAATTGGAACCTGATCTATCTTATTGAGAAGATCCCGTCAGGATTCTTGATAAAATAGAACAAGTGCTGAGAAACTGGACGACTCGTCTGGTAAATGTTCTATGGAGAAACCATAAGATGAAAGACGCAACGTGGGAACCTAAGGAACTTATGATGAAGAATACCTTTATTCTTTTCATGTGGTAGTATTCTAGAAATTTTTAGGACAAAATTATTTGAAGGAGGAGAGAATGTAAGACCCCAAGCTTCCATGTTATGCTTCTCTTTGAATAATATAGTAGCGTTTATTGTACACAACTTTGAGTTCTAACAAACACCACAACCAATCAAACAAGTCATTATGAATAGTAATACCCACTTTTTGAAATTTTAGAAATTTTATCTTTCAAAATGGACTTCATTTTCGGATTCATAATATCGAAATTAGCCTAGGGTGAAATTTTAGTATTTTTCTGAAAACTTTCATTTTTTTTATGAATAGTGAAAAACACTAAGTCATGGTTTAAAACGGAATTTTTATTTAAATAATTATTTATTTTATTTAAATCTAATTAAGGTCAAAATGGATACATAATACATATATATGATCAATGTAATTCATTGGATTTAGTTTGGAATCATTTTATATATATATAAATTTTATGGATCTTTTCACTGTCTTTTACCCACCTCCAAGGAGAATTTGGAAATTCACATAAAACATAACTTTACCGCTTCTGTGAGTGGAATTTTTAAAATCCAAGAGATTCTGTTAATTTCAACGAGTAAAATTTGGTTAAATACGCTAAAAAGAATTTTTGGTGAATAGTAACTTTTTACTTTTATTTACCACGGTTAAAAGTAAATAAGGTAATTAAGGGTAAAAATGTTATTAATATTACCATAACACATGTCCTAATTCTATTGGACAAGTGTATCTCGACCAAAAACAACCTTAGGAATAAAATATTATCATTTAGGTCTACTTGGATTAGATTAGGACATTTATTATTATTTACTTCAAAGAAGAGTTAAAAGAGTTAAAATCAATGTTTAATAACTCAAACATTTTTAATATAGGGTTATACATATAATAAATTTGATTATAAATAGTAATTAGAAAGATAAAAATATTTCCTACATAATGGTATTTTATTTATAATTTCTAGACATTATATAAATTAATTTATTTATGACACAATGGTGATGCAGTAATGACCTAATTAATGAAATATTAAAATAATTGATATTATAAATATCAAAATAAAAGTAATATTAGGATTATTATGAATTGCACTAAATTTATAGGTTAATATGACATATTAGTATTGGTTATAAATTTTTTTTGATGTAATATTGATGTTATGAAATTATCAAAAACAAAATACCTAATACTGTGAAAATTGACATAAAAGAGTTTTTAAAACACATATTATATTATTAATTTATATTCTATTCCTAAATATCTATGGTTCAACCAAAAGACTTATATAATGATATTTGTATCATTAATGGACCACTTGGGGGTCTCTTGGATGTATATAGTATGTTTATTATCTATATAATATAAAAATATAAAGTGACATGGTAAATGACAAACTAATTAACTAAGAGTTAAAACTAAAATATAAGGTTAATATAATGATACAAACCTGTCTAAATCCTATTGGTTGAATGTATTTCGACTTATACCCACCTTAAAATTTAAATAATCCACTTTGGAGCCATTAGAAACTGAATATGAATTTATTATAAAATAATATTTCTATCTTTTCCTAAGGTTCCCCTCACCCCTCTGATAAAAGGGCACTCCCCCTTATCTGAAATTCATACCTTCAAAGCCTTTTGGTTCGGCCAAACCCTACCCAAATATCCTTTCAACTTACATTAATTCAACATATAGGCCTTATTTTTATTATAAATCCATCTTAAGGATCCCTTTTGATCAAATCCAAATGAATAACCCGAAGAAGATGTAACGTTTTCACCACCCTCTTTCAAGTTTCTTTCTTCTTCAACTTCTTATTTATTTGTTATTACCATTCTAAAATAATAACTCCAGTATCTTCTATATACTGTGATTTTATTATAAATATGGTACAACCATATTAAGTATTCTATCCATCCTTTGAATAACATGTCACCATACATGCGTACGTACGGCTTACCATCTACACGTCGTGGTGTAATTGTTATTCAAAACATTATTATTTGGATGTGTATAATAATGATGTGTAATTCATGTAAATAATTAATATAAAATTATAATTATTCTATATATATATGATATACTATTAATTATATATTATTTTAATAGAAAAATAGTGATATTGTTGCTCGTGCGTACGTACGGACTATCGTCTCCATGAACGCGATGAGATTCATTCCCCATCATATCTATTCAAGTATAATTATAATTTTATGATTAAAAATAATGTTTAAGGACATGATATCATTCTGGATATTAATAATATAAAACCTATCCATAACAAACACGTCTTATGTAACAAAACATATAAAAGAAAACAAGTAAGTTAACACCCGAAATGACGATAATACTAAAATATTAGTGAAAAAGAATTATTAGAAGAAAATATATGATATCATAATTATGTATATGGTTCTTATATAATTTAATAAAAATGTTTTAACTATTATACATGAGGTTAACATACCATAGACTAAGGAAAAGTACAAGGTAAGGGTTTATTTTAAAATCTCTTCATTACCCGAGGTTGTTTATACGTAATTCTCTACTGTGACCTCTTTATCATCCACATCCATGTTTCATAAAAATTATTTAAAATCATTCTTACTATTTTATAGAATATGTGTTAAAGTCATTTATACCCTTTTTTAATTTTTATAAGAAGTTTATAAACTAATCTTTCTATCGTTTTCCAAACAAGGTCCTTTTTAACCTTTTCGACAGAATTAAGGTAAGAATGTCTTTTTTAACTTATACAGAGGGTACAACTATTTTCTGCCATTATAAAATCATTGAAGCTTCCCTTAAAATCTTATAGGAATATTTTCAATGTAAATTTTTTATTTTATAATTATGTGACTTTTAAATGATTAAAAAAAAGAGATATTTCTCTCAAATAGTTTTCATTTCATCTATGTCAACATCCTTTGATGGATTTTAAGATTATTTGAAGTTTATTTATTATGATACAAAACTTCCATATTGTATTGAAGGTTTTGTGATATGTTTGACTATAGATGTGTTATTTTTATACTATTCATGGTTTATAGAGAAAGTTTTGACATTTCGTATGCTAGTTTTAATACGAATGTTTATGTTATGCTTAAACCTGTTCATATGAGGAATGCATTGGACTTAATATGTTACGGGTGGAGCCCGCTATTGCTCCTCGATGCATCGGTAGGTCTCATGAGACAATCCAGTGTCTTGGAAGGAGGCTTTGAAAAAATATTATTTGTAGTCTTGGCACGAGGTCTTGACTATGTGGTTATGATAGTCTGACATTATCCATTTCATCATTATGAAAGTGGTTATTGATATTGCATGTGATTATTTGACTAGTATAATATCCATGTGAATACGTAAATGGAATTATTTCATTTTATATTTTCCACATTATGCGTTCATGTTTAAAATGATTTTGTTTTAGTTATACATTGCGTTAAATGTTTATGACTATTTATGAAAGTTTCCGCTATATTGTTATCCTTAATGAGCATTTGAACTCACCCCTTTATATGTTTTACTTTTCCTAAGACGTGAATAAGTAATTAATAAATGACCTATAGGGATAGTATGAGGGGATATTAAGAAAAGATGTTGTTTTAGTAGTTTTCACTTTATGATGTAATGTAAACTTTATGAATGTGTCTAGTTATTCCAAGTCTACTAAACTAATCGGTCTTTCGAGAGTTGATCTTTTGTGATCGTGACAATATTATGTAATAATGGAGAGACTCTGGGTAACTGGGGTTGGGGCATTACATTATCATTAGAATATATCCCCATCGATGAATCATTGTTCTCAAAACTATCAAAATATTTATTATTTTAACTAAGTATAGTATATGGGTTGAACTAGGTCATTCTCCTGAAGAGCTGTAGGGGTCAAGCACTCACTAGTTATAATTTACTTTTTTATATTTATTTTACATATATTTTATTTATAAATTAAAAATAAAAAAATTATGGTTTGGGAAAATAAAAATAATTACTAAAATTAAAAATCAAATAGAAATTCAAAGACAATTAATGTAAAATGAATGAATTTATAATGAAAGGAGATATTATTTACAGAATAATACATATTTAACATTCATATTCTTATTTTTTGTTTCACGTTTACTTAATAAAAAAACTCCATAGTATGTGTGAACATAATATTATACCTATGGTCGTGAATATACAATTCACTTGATTAAATAAACTTAACATCCACCACCTCAATCGAGGGATTGTATTGTAATAGAAAACGATAAGCCTCAAGAGGCAACTGGAGACACAAAGGCACCCGACCCACTAAGATCCCCCATAAAATAACTCTAACAGAATAGGAAGCACTAATAATGAGTGATAAAATACTTGGTTCCATCACTTGATTACTCTCCCATGAAAATTCTCATGTTAACTACCCATGATCACGAGTATAATAATTCACAATGAAGAAGAACATGGGGAGAGAAAATAAAATAGAGATAGAATAAGAGAGAAGGGAGAACCCTAAAATTAAAACATGAAATGGAATTATAGAATGAAGATAAATGAAATTATGATATTAAACTACATTAGAAATTTGGATAAATCATCAGTTTTGTGGGAATTTTTTTGAAATTAAAGGAAACACAATTTTATAAGGAGAGGGGAGGGAAATATTTTATCCAAAATATTACTCTAAATTATTATGCATGGGATATATCATTAATGGCCAAATTGGGACAAGTTTTAATTTTCATAATTGTTCCCTTATGTCTTTTATGTATTTCAATTAAATGTAAGCTTCATTTTCTGTGTTTTTAAGACTTACATTACATTTAATTTTGAAATTTATTCTACATAGGAAGACTTAATGAATTCAACATATTTATGATTTAATGCATTTATGGCCTTGAAAAAAAAATAATAATGCATGAAAAAAGTAATAAAATTTTTCACTAGGATTTCATATTTATCCATAATCAACTTTATGTCCATTGTTATAGCCGAATTCAATATATAGTAGTGGCATAATAAATCAGAGTATCTTGGAATACATTTCAATTCCATACTTGTGGGAAAGCTTTGGGCCATTAAAAGGATGATTTAGCTTAGGGTCAAGAAGACTTAAATGAATCATGTGATGCATTTAAGACTCAAAACAATAATTTCACAATTTGGATTAGTGTTGAAAATTTTATAGTAGAATGATAAAAATATAATAAATAGTTAAAATCCAAAAATGGCATGCTTTTTTAGTTAAGCTCAAAATTCTACTAAAACCATAAAATGTGAAAATTTCCCTTAAAATGATAGTTTGGTCGGAATAATAATATTTAAATAAAATGTAAAATAATGAAAAATATTTTTTCTATTAATTTCCCCACACTAAAACAATTCACTCCTTGAACGTTATAGAATACCAATGTCAAAACAGCTTCCCAAATGAAAAATGACAACATAACTCATTTGTCAAATCAAGGAAATTTTCATTCCCCCGACATGGGTAAAAATTCACCAACCCCTAGAAAATAATAAAAATAAATTTAATTTCATGTTAATCCTTATATTAAGGTCCCACCTACCTCTATAGAAAAATGTTTCTCTCTTCAATCAAGGATATTTTTTTTAATTTTTTATCATTCTCAAGAAGATGTGTTGTATCCATTGGATTTATATCCATATATTATCTCTATTTCATAGATTCAAAAAAGTTCCAATCATATGGATTTATAAATGTTTTATAAGGAGGCATTGGGTGGGGAGGATTTAAATTTAAAAATATAACTAGTAGAACAAGTAGTTTTAATCTTTAAAGTGATGTAAATGCATAAAAATAGTTTTCTCAAGAATGTTGTTCTCTATAATCAGCTCAAAAATTATTCACCTTCAAAAACCTAATTATTTTATAGGGATGTTCACACTTTTAGTTTAATCATTAGTGATAAATTTGTTCTATCTTTTTCCCCCATTTTAATCATTTTCATCTTGAATTTAGATTTGTATTTCTCTTTAGAATAATATTTTTGAGGAAAAGAATGGCATATTATGATATTTAATTATTAGTGAACACACAACACAAGTTATTAATGATATTTTTGGAATCCATCAATATTTACATCATGAGATTTATTACACCAAGGAATTATGAAATATTGAAACACTTAATTTTCATTGTAGTGGAAATAGATTCTTTAGGAAAGAAAAATATAGCTCATATTCTCCCTCCCCCACACATTAGTTCAACAATAATAAAGGATTTTAATTATAGATAACGATATACAGGGATTGTAATATTTTAATTTTGATGCTTAATAAGGAAATTCAACTATAATACGGTATTAATAAATCTCACATGAAAAGGTAGCAAAAAAATTAGAGTTCTATGAAAAAAGTGATTTCAATGTGGCCCCATAATCACACTTGAAACATTACATGGACTCAAACAACATTGAAAAAGTTAAAAACACCATGTTCTAGATCATGAATCATGAATCATGATTATAAAGATATAATATGTTAAAATTATTTAGAAACCTCTCCGTTTGTGCTTGATTGTTCAATTTGGACATTATTTGTGGACAAGATTTTCAAAATCAGTAAAACTACATAAACTAAAATTATCAATGATCAGGAAAAAATTACATTCAAAATTCATTTAAATATTAAAAAATTAAAATCATGAAATGTTACAAAGAAACCAATATGGATTGAATTTAAAAATTTATTCGATGCAGTTCCAGAATAATAAAAACTCACCAAAAATGATGAAGGAACTTATATGGAATTCAAAAAATATATAAAAAATAAAATTGAATCACAGAAAAAATTCCTGATAAAATTTTGACATCCCTTCCCTAGACTTATTCCATTTATTATCTTATTTTTAGTTCAAATTAGATCAATAAATATTTCAATATATAAAATTAACAGGGTAGTAAAAAAATATTGAAAATGAAAGACACTACCTGATGTATTTTTCACTGGAAACATTGAGATATGATTATAGATGAAAATAGAATAAAACTATAAAAAATAATGGTAAAAACAAAATAATATTAAATAAAAATAATTATAAAAGCTAAAAAATGGATAATCTTTCGTTCATACCCCCAATAGGGTTCTAGGTTTTTACTTCCCCATGCTAGGAGGTTGTAGTGGATTATCCTCAATCAAAAAAGGATGTAGTTTCATTATGATGAAATATTCCATGTGACATTTCTTAGTGTCCATGAGAAGACAAAAATAATATAGAACCCAAAATAAGATAATAAATTTACCAAAACCCAAGAAATAAGAAATATAATGTTTTTGTTCTACAGTGGGAGGGAAAAGAAGATAGTGGGTGCTCAATGTTATGATCTGTAGTAACCTCATTTATATGGTGTATACGTTTTCATAATTGAGGTAGTCACATCCCCATATTCTTCAGTTGATTTTATTCTAAAGGAACTTATTTTATGACATCATCAACATAATCTATGACCTACTCCATTTGTGTTATATAAGAAATTTTTGAAAAGTAGATGTCAAAAAACAATTTAGCTCGAATAATTTTATAACATGAAGAATGAATAAAGAAATATTCACTCTCAAGTAATTCATCATGGAAATAGATCTTTTTGGTATAGACCATTGGTAACTAAATCAAAATAGGTTATTATTCATCATAATATTCCAAAAATATAGATATTTAAGAAGGTTTTGGGGATTTATTATCAACGATAGAAATGTTATGTTTATTGTTATCTTAAGTAAAGCTATTTATTGAATGTTTCCAAAAACATTTAGTCTCCCATGTATGAATATTGTTGAATGTGTTATTTAAGGAAATCCTCATCTAGTGGTTCTTTGATAGATAGTGTTATTATTTCCTTTAGTAGCTCCTTTTCAACAACCTTAGGTTCATTACCATAATTTTTTTTTGTGAAATCACATCCACCAGTCTTTTTTTTTCTAGTTCTACTTCAGGTTTTAGTTTCTCTAGAAGTTAAAAAATATATTATTCTTTCCCTTCATATTTTATCTCCATTTTTTACTTCTTATTTTTGTTATTTTTTATGTTATTTAAGATCATTTTTAAATTATACTTTCACCTGCGATTGGTCATCCCATGCATAATAATTTGAATTGTAATTCATAATGGACAAAGATATGTTTATTTAATTTTTTAAAATGAAATTTAAGAAAATTATTTATAAAATTTGGATAAAAATAGTGATTAGAGACCACATGTAATCATAGTAATGGTACCAATTAAATGATTTTTTTTATTTTATGCTCCCAAAATGTTTATGATTTTAAATAATGGTAGCACATGTGTTGAATTAAGGTGTTCTCATGAGGAGCTGTTGCAGTCAAACACTCACTACCTCTAAATCACTTTTTTATTTATAAAATAAAAATAAAATAATTTTTTTATTATAATTTATAATGAAATACTAAAATTAATAATGCATATAAAATGTAAAAATAATAAACTAAAATCGAATGAAGTTATAAATAAATGGAATTTTCCAAAGAGAATAAACAATATTGAACCCTAATTATATTATTTTTTATTCCAAATTTACATAATATACATACTCCAACATATTTTTCAACATACTATTATATATATGGTTGTGAATATATATTTAACTTTATCAAATACACCTCAAATCCACATCCTGATTGATGGAGAATATTAAATATGTGAAAGCTAAACCATATGAGGTATGTAGAGATACATAGGTTCCTTGACCACTAATACACCCTTAGACTAATTGGAAGAAAATAAGATACATTAAAAATTATTTTTCAACAACATGGCTTCATCACTGGACTTATCACCTAAGAACCTCATCTAGTTAGCTACTCATGATCATGAAAAAAGAATTCACATTGAAGAAGAGCAAGGGAAGAGGAAGAAAAGATATATAGAATAAGATAGAATTTAGAATAGTAAAAAAATTAAATGAAATTATAGGATGAAATGAAAAGAAAATATTTTAGTAAATTATAAAATTACTTTAGTCAAATCATTTTTATTGGTTAAAACTATGAAATGAAGAGGTAATACATTTTTATAGGGGTAAGGGAGATAAATATTCATACCAAAACAATACTATGATAATTTATAAATGGGATTCATCAGTAAAGGCCAAATTAGGAAGCATTTTTTTAATGTAGTTCATCTATATCACCTTTTTTAAATAAAAAAAATTCCATAATCATTTTCTATGGTTAGTAATATTTACATCTCATTCACAATAGAAATTCATTTTTCCCAAGAAGAGTCTTAATATTCCAAAAATCTGATTTCCCATGCATGTATAACATTGAAGGATAAGGAATCATGCTTATCCAAAATAATAAAATATCATTATCAGCATTTCTTATTTCTCCATGGATAATTTATAATCAATTAGGCCATCTATATTATTGGTATAAAGCCATCATTAAAAATCTACAGATCTTTGCATAGATTTGAAGGCCCTAATTAGGATCTAGTTTTGGGCCTTGAAATTATAGATAGAACTTTGGGTCTAGATGAATAAAATGATGACCAAGATATACTTAAACCTAAAAAAATAATTTCACAATTGGTATTAGTATAGAAAATGTTATTCCTAAAATCCAAGAATAAATTAAATTGATTAAAATCCAAAATTATGTTATTTTAAAATTAATCTTAAAAATGATACTAAAACTATAAAATGTGACACTTTCCTATAAAATAACACTTTTGTGGGATTATAAACACTGAAATTAAAATTAAAAAAATTCTAACATTTTCTTTGTCACCTAGTAAGGAAAAATATTAATTAAAGGGCATTTTAATAGTGTAAAAAAATTTTATAATATCAATCTAACATGTATTATATAAAATACCAATTCCATTTTGAAATCGCATATTTAAAATATAAAAAATTCTATAATATTGAGGATAAGTTTTCCTTTTAAATTATCCATGGAAAAAATTATAGGAATAATCAAGGAAAATAATATTCATGACGGTGGGAAAATTCATTTTTCTAGTAAAAGTTATGACAAATATTATGTCCTCACAATTGCTAAAAAGTAACTCATTCATAAAATTGAAATGTGAATATTTTTAATCCATAATTTTTAATTTAAAATATGTATAAAAAATATTTTCATAAAATATTTGACAATATTATAAATAATATGGGAAAAATTTAAAATTAATACGATCATGGAAGGAAAATATTCCACACAAGACAAAAATACTATGTTAGTTTTCCTTAGAAACAATCTTTAAAAATTTCTATTACTTAGATTGGGAAAAATTATAGCAACACAATTAATGTATAAAATATAAATATTTTCAAATAAATTATTTAATAATTGTGATATATATAAAATAAATTTTTATCATTGAAAATTTTAGCATAAACAATAATGGAGTGAGTAATATTGTAACATTAAACCCTTACCCAAGGTTTTATTTGTTTTATATATTTTTTTAAAATTCGATATAATAAATCGAATGTTATTATATTTATATAATATAATCATATTGTTAAAAATAATACTATACATTACATACTTATAATATCTTATCCACCATTTGATATTGAAAAATTATCATCATCATCATTTTTTGTAGACTTCTTCATTTTTATGTATTTTTAGAATCCCCAATTATGGTCCTTTAACCATGAACTTAGAAAAATAATGTCATCAAATCTATCATTACATAAATTTCATATATATATATATATATATTAATTTTATACAAATGTTTAACTATCCATTAAAAGAATACCCTGGATAATCAATTAAATTATTCATAGAGATGGTAGTCTGTACAAAAGCATGAAAATTATTTTTATTTTCTAATGAAAATAGGGAAATAAATATAAATAATTTTTTATAATTATATAATTATTATATTATCATAAATATATTATATATTTATTAAATACATTATTATATCCAATAATGTGATTTGGTGATGTAAAATGAATCAAATCCCAATGTGGAAGTGGTTGTCCACATGTACACATGAGCGATAATTTCATTTACCATTAGACGGAAAACTGGTAGAAAATTGTTGTTCCATTGTCATAATAACATCTCAATATATTGAAAACATTTTATTCAATATTTTATTATGGATACAATATATTTATATGATGTAAAATAATAATAAAACTTTGAAAGACTTTGGAAGACAATTAGAAATTTTTTGAGACATCCTTTGGCTTACACCTGAATCCTTAATAGGACTATTTTAGGATAAGAAAATAACATAAATAATTAAAGGAAGGAATCCAAGATGGATTATTTTTTATAAATATTCAAGTTATATGGGTCAATGTTTTTGAATATGGGTGGAGAATAAATGACCATGTACAAGTGAGTAGAGGGACACACCTAAAAATAACTAAAATATTGAAATAAATTTAAAGTCATTTTCTTATGAAAGAGGAACCAAATAGTCAAGATATTAAATTTAAGACTAGATATGTTTAAAATATCCACAATAAATAACATTTATACCAATTTATATGGAATTTATACCATATTCATTGAGTATTATCCTCATTAAAACATTTTAACCTTAATCATAGAAATAATTTTTTACTATCATTACTATTAATTAAGCCAAAATATTATATTGAGAAAATTAATTAATATGAATTATTACTTATTAATATATGGAATTAATTTTTCTAATATTCAGTTTCTCTAAATAAAAAAATTTAATTTCAACATTTTTTCGTAATGTTTGATGAAGATCGTTTTTAGAATAATGTTTTTCTTGCATAAAAAGGATTTTACTAAAAAATAATATATATTATTGATTATAATAGAAGTAAATATATTATTTTAAATCCTAGGGGATTTAATTTTCATTACAAAAAATTGAAAGGATTCTTGAAAATACACGAATAAATGAGAATAAATAAGAATATTTCTAATTTGGATAAAACATTAATTAGATTTGTAAACTATTAAGCATATTCATTTGTGTTCAAATTTAAATTTTTAGATGGGTTATTTTAATTATTATATATATATATGTATTTCTCTAACAAAAATTATAAAAATTTCTCAAAATTATTATATCATTATAATTCCTAAAAAAGATAGCTTTTATAAAAATGGTAATATCACTATTCAACCAAAAATCAACTATTTCGAAAAAAACATAACATTCACCAAAATAATATTTAAAATTTTAATTTATAAATTTCAGTAAATATTTTAAATATTACATTTATAAATTAGAATTTTTTATTCTATATATTCAAAAATTGTACACTGAAAAACAATTTTTATAAATTATGTATTCTTATGGAATAAAATGAATTTATTCTAATTATTTTTCTAGTAAATAATTTATTAATGTTATTTCATTTATCACATTAATTATTTTTATTAAGAAAATAAATTATACATATATTTTATAATTTGTATCTTTTTATTAAAACCTGCAAACCCAATGACTATGTTATAATAATCATATTTAACTAATATTATTATTTTTAGTTATTTTATGTATTGTGTTTCATGTGGGGAACACTATCAAAAGTATTATTTATTTAAATGAAGGTGTTCCATTCCACTATTCTTAAAAAAATTGAATAATTGCAATTTTAATTCATTTTTAGTATCTCAAGACATTTTAAAATAATTTCCTATGAAATTTAATTTTCAATTTAAGACCGGGTAATATATTATTTCCTAAAAAATATATTATATAATTATATTACTAACATTTGGGAATTTGTTTCTTTAAGATTAAATTAATAAAAAATTTATACCTTATATAGAAAATGGAATAAATATATATTTAATTACATTATTTTAAAGAAACATATGGAAACTTACTTATTTCATTCCTTTCAAAATTCTATGTGAAATTTTTTCCCATTTGTTCACTATTTTATTTAGTTTCGAATTCTGATTCTATCAATGAATAACTAATTTTGTTTTTCCATTACTCATTCAAAAAATTAAATTTTTAATGGTTCATAAAGATCGATGAAAGAATTACTTGTTATTTCACTTCTCTAACAAAATGGTTTTTATGTGTTAAGACAATATTTAATATGAATAAACCTTATTGTGAAGATTTAATACATCAATAATAACCCCCAAAATATTTTCAAAAAGATTCAAAATTAAATTATAAAAAAATATGTCAACATAGATTACTGTATGCTTCATATAGTAATTCATAAATCCTCAAAATAAATTAAACCCAAATAATTTGGATGATGTCTTATCTAAATATAGTTATTGAAACCATGTTTGAGACCATAGACCAAAAGTTTATCACAACAAAAACAAGTCAATATATTATCCTTATAACCATATTTCAACCTTGTTTCTTCATTAATAATTTAATCCTCATAGTTTTTAGGGATGATTAGATATCCATGATGAAATAAAAAATAGTTCATATATCTGGAATAAAATAGAACATTACATTACAATCAAGGTAAATTTTATCAAAATAGGGGATTCAAAATTCATTTTTGGTAATTTTTTATGATTTTTCTCTCAAGATTATAATTTCTTGAGGTAAATTACCATTATGGATATGGAATTCATCTGAATATTTCCTCATCTCCTTATAGTTGAAAGACAATCCATTAGGGGATTATTTATTTCCCATGAATTCAAGCACTTGAAGGTCTTTTTCTCCATAGTTGAAGAAAATTAAAAATCCCTTTGAGCAAGTAAAATGGTGGTTATTTACATAATTAGATATGTGGGAATTATTATCATAAATTTATTTTCCATTTCATTATTTATCTTTCATAGCTCTCATTCATCATTATCTTCTACTGATTTCAGTTTAAATCATATGACTTTAAGTATTTTTTCTCTATTATAATAGAACATGATAACATAGAATCATATAATGATATCATTTGAAAAAATAGTACCCTTTGTATTCATGTATTATTTACATCAATGAAATTGGTAATATTACATTATGGATTATGTATATTCTCCATAGCATGAATTCTTAATGTAATAAATTTTTCATCATATTCAACAACACAACCCTATTCATTATCCCTTTTATTGATGAATTTTCTTTTTTATTTCAATTCGTGCCCCTATAGAAAATCATGATTCAATGAATATAATTTTAATAGTTTTACATTACATTTACTCTTTCTACTCATCCTCATTTTTATTTTGAATCAATGAACAAAGTTGACCAGTATCTTCTATTAATCAATACACTTCCAGAATAACCTGCACCCTTTCATTACATATTAAAGAAAGGCCTTTTGAAGGAAAATAATAACCTAATCCGTTTAATTATTTATCAATGATAAAAATAAAATATTAAGGGACTTGATCCATATTTCAACAATCAATGAATTAGTTTAACCATAAAAGATGGAGGTTTCTACCGCATGAAGTGGTCCAACATCAAGGAATAACACTGTAAATTAATAGGCCATTCTATATGGAAAATGTTACTTGTCATAACATGAGTATAAAATCCTAGTGTAGTCATAAATTTATTATCTCCAACAGAAACCTTTTTTACTTACTCATTATAGAAATCCCTTCTTTAACATTGATTATTGACATTTTGTCCATTCCACATACTAATATTCATTTATAAATAATTTAGTACACTAAAATATCTCATAACATTGTAAATAATAATGTATATTTCCAAATATAAAAAATATATATCACCCAATTTAATATTTATAAATAGTTACTATTTATATCATAAGATTCATTTCATTATAAATAACTTCCAATCACAAATACATATTCATATTGTTCATAATGGTTAATAAATATCATTTGATTAAACCTAATCATATCCTTTGGGAGTGTCTATCAAGGTTTAAATTCTCAGTCCCACTTCTCGTGCAATAATATAATAATGAGTTGATACTAAACCAAAATTTTTTGAGTGTTTACATCAAGGTGAACACATGCCACAACCATATCCACTTTTGATTATGCAATGATAATATCAGAATCATAAGATTAATATCTTTAAAATTATTATAAAATTATAAAAATAAATTAAAAAAATTCCACAATGGTTTATATATATCATATTAATCAACCCAAGAATATCCCCCCAGAGTTTTTAGCATATTTTATAGTATTAATCCCACTCATTGTGCACCATATGAAGACTAAGTTGATACTCAACCAGAATTTTCAATGTGTTTTCCCTAGGTATATAAATTTTATAATGGTATCCAATTTAAAGAACCCCAAAAGTGATTTAATTTCTAGGAAGCCATACATTTTCTACAGTATCATTAATTAGGGAGATTATACTATACTTGGACATATCATTAGAGTTATTCATATGGTTATATTCTATAATTTATGTTTTCATAAATCTATTTCCCATGGTTTATACTAGACTTTATTTGATAACAACTACAACTCCTAGATTATAGTATTTATGTTTTGATGGGTATCTGACGATATTTTCACATGATATAAGATATCTAAATGCAATGGTCTAAATAGTATAATAATATTAGGGACTATGATTCTCACATTATATACTGTAAAATTTAAGTGAAAACATTATTATTTTTCACCTCTATCCTTAAATTCAATCATATAATATTTCTTGGTATCTTAGAGAATGGAAAACATAATAAGGGGTGTTATAATATTATACATAAGGTAAATAACATTATAAAATATATCATAGAATAAATAAACATGAATAATAGGGAAAAATAATTTGATGAAAAATATGACATATAAGTAATATTATAAAAGAGAAACATATCCATTGATGGAATAAGAATATAAAATGTCACATGGATAATAATAACTAGTATCATAATGACATAATGAAGTATTTTGGATATCATAATATTATAGCTATGGAATAGTGAAAATATATCTTAAATAAATATATAAGTTGTATTTCGAAACCCAAACCAGTTTGTCGCATGATTCCTACTGATACATTGAGGGGATTTAACGGTCCATTACCATCAATTAATATGTTAATATTAATTATCATATTAAATAAATGAAAATAAATTCAATACATAATAAACATTAACATTCACATTAAAAAATCGGCATGTTAAATTTTAATATTTTCCTGATTAAATCATTAGTGAAACATGATCATGAGATATCTAAGCTAATATGTTGGATTTTAATAATGGATTATATTCCCCTAAAAGGATATGATTTTAAATGGAATTTAAAATATATGAATATATTTTTTGATGGACACTAAAAAATCTCATGATAAAATAAAAATTCTTATTTTGAAAATACATATTAAAAATCTATAAATTTCTAGGAAAAAAATATTTCCTTCAAAATATCCATGGAAAAAATTAATTTAATATTCAAGTAAACTAATAGTCATGATAATGATAATATTTCTTTGTGAAGTAAATTTTAAAATAATGACCTAGTTTAAAATCTTTGTAAAATAGTACCTCATTTGGAAAATAACAAGAAGATTAATTTTAACCATATTTTAGAAATACCAAAATTAGATAAAAATATTTTATGGATCTTTTTATCATAATAGTAAAATAATTGTAATAATTATAAATAAAATATGAATATGGAAGAAAAATAATCATGATTAAATAGAAAAACATATTCTTATTTCCAATAGAACATTATTTTAGAATTTTTAGTACTTTGAAAGAGGAAAATGAAAATAAAATTATTATTTATTAAAAATAACAAGAATATAAAAAAAGAATTATTATTATTTTAGATACAGATCACATACTTTATTCCTAAAATATTTAACCCTAAACATTATATAAATGTGATAATGTAATATGAATCCCAAACCTCAACTATGAGTTGATTCATAAGTGATATTACCCCCATCGATAATAAATATAAAGTTATAATAATTCTATAATAGAATCATATTCATAACTAAAATATCATAAATGGTTTACTTATAATATATCATCACCAATTCATAAACAATATTTCATTGTCATTATCATTTTTCGTGTTAAGTGATTCAACTTACATATATGATTAGATTATGTATTTATGGTCATTAAATATTGAGAATTATTAAATTATACCCAAAATGTTAATAATGACATGAATATAATATATAATCATTATATAAATATTTAGAGTTATCTATATATGGTTGAAATATAAAAATGAATAAAACCATTCTTGGAGATGTATGTATGTATGTGAATATGGAAAATATTTTCTATTTATGTTAAAATAATAAAGGAAAGATAAAAAGTATTTTATCATTATAGAATGATAATTTTACCATTAAAATTATATATATTTACTAAATCTAACATTATATCCATCAATTTTGTGTTAGTGATAGAAAATGAATCTTATCTCTCTATGGTGGCTATAGTCTACACATAAAAAAGATAGATATATCAATTTACCATATTATCAAAAAGTATAACACTATGAGATTTTTTGATATATTTCCATCTTAATAAATTTTCTATTTATTATATCTTTCGTCACACACTGATCAGTTTTTTAACAAACCACATTATACTATTGAATTATTATTATTTAATGTGATATGTAATTCATAGTTATTAAATCGACAGATATGAAAATGTCTATCTAAATATGAAAATATATTCTATACATATTTTTAAAATTAATTAGTTGGTTTTGAAATGGTTATAAATAAAAACTACATACTTGAAGGTAAAAATGAGTATTTCTTAATTTTTAAATATAAAAAATAGGTATTATTTATAAAAAATTGTTAAAAACTATTGATAAATTATATTTTCAAAATTATTTGAAAATATATTCAATAAAATATTCTGACATTTATCAAAAAATTTTATTGGGTATAAAATGAATTTAAACTTAGATTTACTCTTAAATATGCGTTTTTGCTAAAAAAATATTTTGTTTCATTTTTCATAATTATTTTAAAATATTTTTATGAAAGATATAGAAATTTAATCATGAAAAAAGGATTCATTATTTTTTTATTTGAAAAATTAATATTAATTAATTTTTTAAACTTACTTTTTTATTATAAGGAATAGTAACCAAAGAAAAAATTCCTTATTATGGTAATGGATTAAAAGGGTTGATGAGAGGTTATATTAATAAGATAATGATTAAAATGATCTAATAACATGTGTAAATCCTATTCAATTAAAATATTATTATTCTATATCATACTAGAAATTAACATTATCCCCATTAGAGCCACTTTCCTATTAAATGAAATAATTATATTTAAATATTATTATTAATGTCATGCATGCCACTCACCTCAGATTTAAAATAGAAACCCTTTATTCTATTCTACACATGACTTGATCCATACATTAATACTAAAACCTTCCCAAAACTGTGATAAACATCACCATTTATGTTATTGAGGTTCTTCTCTTCTTGAAAGACTTTCTCAAGGGTTATTATAAAGTGATCCAAAAGAGTCTTCTTAAAGAAGAGGTATATTTTAATAATAATATTTTTAACTAATCATTATTATTATTATTAAAATACAATTATTGTATCAATAATACCATACTTCTACTCAAATAATAAATATACCACGATTTTATAGGGATTATGGTTGAACAAGTGTTCACTAATTTCCCCTCAAAAGGGAGAACAAAGTGTCTCTCTTGGATGTGTGTATACTACCTCCTTTTCATAGTTATATGATTCATTTTCCATCACCATAAATAATGTACAATTATGATGATATTATTATTTTTTATGTTTAATATCTATGACAAGAAAATTTATCTATAATTATAATATCTCATCTACCTTCTTATCATCCCATCCATTGTAAAATGATAACTATTTTAATGTGTACATATATACTACCAATTCCATAAATTAATTTAATTAATTTTTCATACCTTCTAAAATTATTTATATGAAGGATTGAACTAATGAATTTATATGAATTTTTAAATGTCATAACGATTCTATAAACCATAATTAATTATCAACTTTCTATTATTCAAACCATCGAAAAGGGAAACATCACTCATGCTTCTCTACATACCACACTATCAAAAAAGTGATGCATTTAATTTTGCATCACTATTTTATATTAATGGTTATATAAGTGTATATTATAAATAAAAATGATAATAATTTTTTGTTCAAGATTCTGTATTTGATTAAACCTTGAAAATGTTTCCTGGACCAAATCCATCAAACCGATATATACATGGAAAACATAAAAGCTTTTACGGAAATAACATTTATAATGATAAAATCAGTAACAAAATGATAATTGGAAATTATTAAGTAATGATAAGTAGTAATTTAGGTTTTATTTTTTATCTTTAATAGTTTTATAATTAATAAATATTTATCTTAAATGTGGTTTGAATGAATACAATGTTGGATGATAAAATAAGTAAGGGGTTGTATTAGGATCTCATTTCTTTTAAATATTATCTATTAAAAATTTACATTGATAGAAATTATATTTTCCTAATAATCTACACCACATATATTTCATTATTCTATTTTTATTGATTTAATTTACATTTAATAGTACTATTTTCCCCTCATTGGTACTTAAAAACATCAAGGACATGTTTTATGAAATTTTTTCATTATTTCCACTTTGGTTAGTGGTTATTTTTTCTCAATGTCCATATTTTATTGAAAAAATATTTAACAATGCTTTAATATTAGTTAATTAATTATTAAAGACATTTTTACCCATACATGTGTTTTGGAAATAAAAATTAAAAAATGGAATATTTTTTTCATTTTCGAAAAAGGCACTTTTCGTGAAGTTATAAAAAGAATCTTTATATAATTTATAACTCATTAAATTTTTTTCTCAACATTATCAATACTTCTTTATTTTAATATTATATTACATGATTCTATGGTTCATCTTAAAAAAATTATTTCTTAATAATTTAGAATAATTTTGATTTTAAATATGTCATTTTGAAATGAAATGTTTATTTACCTCTTGAAATATTGAAAGAATATTTTTTCATAATTTTCATACATTATTAATTCCTTTGATGTGACCTATTATTAACTAGGGATATGATCAAATTATAACATCCACAAATTTTCCCTAGATTTTTTTGATTATGTGTTTTTATGGGTAATTCTACAAGACCCATTATGTTTCTATAGGTTAAATTGGGTTGGGTGAAATGTTTATAAAATCAATTTATTTTCAATGGGTTAAATAATAATGAACTGTTGAATGAGGTTATGAGGTTATTTTCCATTTAAATATTATCTTTATTTGACATTTGTGTATGGTATATCTCTCTAATGAATTGGGTGAAAATTATATCTAATGAGATTACTATATTATCAGTGAACATGATTTCATATTTGAAATATAATGTGTGAACATGATTTCATGTCTATTAGTTTATGTGTGGAATTGGTTTTTTTTACATAATTATATCTATATAGGGGGAATGGGAAATGTTACAATGGAAATAATAAAACAAAAAATAGGATATACTTGTCGGAAATGAACATGAGACCTCAATAAAACATATAGAGGAATCTACCACTATGTATTGACATAAGGGCCATAGTCTCATGTCCATATGTTTATGTGAGGGATTGATTTCATGTTCTTTACATAATAAGTGAACAAATTACATTTTAAAAAAATTTAACAATTTATTACATAAGGATTATGAAACATTCTTTTGTTTATGATATGCTCCCATGGTTCATGAATAATTATTTATGATTATGCAGTATTATGATTTTTTCTATTATTATAACAAAATTTTATGCCTTAAAACATGATTAAGGATATTTCTATGATTCTATAAAAATTTACTGTGTTATGATTATGTTATAATTTAACTATTATCATAAATTATTAGTTATTTTTATCTTTAATGTTAATCCTTATTGAGAATTTGATCTAACCATTTAATATATTTTACTTCCCTAGGGTTTTATGGATGTTTTTATGGTTTATATTTATAAAATATTACTAATAGAAAGTTATTTGTGAGAGATGATAAAGATTGGTTTTAAAATTGGACATTTATGTATCAAATCTCTAAAGAAACTAAATCTTTACAGTCCTAGGATGTGTAAAATGGTTTTATATATTTAATATTCATCTAAAATAACATAATTTGTATGCTTGTAATGCTCATGTAACATCAATTTGTAACAGAGTTGAGATTTTTTATTTTTGAAGAGTTGTATTAGAAAAATATAGTCAATACCTGGTGATTATTCTATATATTTTATTCCATACTAATGTTTTAGTAAAGTGTGGATGGTGTGACTTCCTAGAAAATACATCATTTTCTTAATACTGGCTAGTTGATACAACTGTGGAATAGAAGGATATAGGGTTAAAAATTCTAAAAGAGGAGGATTGGGTGTTACCTCAGTAATCATCATTACATTATTTGTGTGAATAAATCTACACATCTTTCATGACCCCCCAAAGATATATTATTTTGTAATTTCACATTCCCTTTATAAACCCTTATTAATGGATTGAATAGATTATGACCATGAATTACCTAGTTTAAAACTAAAGCGTCATAAATTGATTACAAGGTGTCATAATTTATGACGTATCTAGAATAATATTGATGAATATATGATGTTCACTTTCATTATTTTATCTTGGTGGTAAAACAATGTTTTTTGCATTAGTATATGGATAGAACTAAAAGATATCATTTGAATAACAAATGTGACTAGAAATGGATCAAGCTTCCGCTTGAATAAACAAATGGATTGGTAGCTATGATTAAATATATTGTGACTTTCATAACTCAACTCTCACAAGAATTAACTATAAATACATACAGTGTTGAGATAATTAACACCCTAAGGAGAGAGATACATGCCATTGAGTCTATTAGGAGACAAAAACCTCTCTAATTTTGTGGGTCTTCTAGTCCCCTTGTCTATGTGGAATAGATCAATTTAGTAGAAAATATACTTTTAATTCTTCAATTATTGGTCCATGATAATTTTTTCATAGATGTATACATATTATAATGAAAAATTTATCAATGGTGTACTCTAATCAGGAATATAAAGAAAGAAGATGAAATGAAATTATAGGAATTGGAGGAGTTTAAAATTTTATTTCACATTAAATATATTCCTAAAGCACTTTCTAAAAATATGGGGACTTTCTAGAGTTTTTTGGGGAAAACTCCCTCATGGTTTCCTCTCGATGTGTTTTGGGTGTGTTTGTGTTTGTTGGAAATTCCAGATGACTGCAAATGAGTATGGTTGGTATTATCCCGAAATAGTTTTTTAAGGTGGTGTAGTTTCCCAGTGTGCCAAATTTTTGGGCCTCAAAAATGGAAATTTATTTTTGGAAATGTATGTATTTCTTCAGAGGACTAAATGGTGTGTATAGTGGAAAATGAAATCGGAAAAGGAAGTGAAAGAAAGAGCCCATGACATGGATCGTGTAACATGTCTGGGAAGATTATGGGGTCGCATACCAGGTAGAAGGAATGGTATGTTGGACCGGTTCACGAAAGCAAAAATGGTTCCCGGAGTAAGGCGGTGTGGTATGTAGATGTTTTGTCCTTGGTGGAAGAGATTGAACATGTAAGAGAAAAGGTAGTTCACGGACCGCGTATGAAAAACGATTTACAGGAAGGCTTGTTGTTCGCTGTAATAGGAGGATCGGTATGCGGTGGAGGCTATACTGAATCAATGATTTGGTAAATCATGGATTAGAAAATATTGAAGATATCATTTCCTATATTAGAATCCCTAGTCCGACTGATTAAATGTGAGACCCAATATAATTAGAGAACAGATTTTTCTCTGGGATTTTAGAAAATTCCTAATGAAGTTCACAATGGATTATTCCACGAAAGGTGAAGTGATTCACGTTGAAGAAATTTTGTCAGAGGTTTTTGCAGAGAAATTTATCCCATATATGACATGGTACACAAAGGAAGAAGGTGTGGTATGCCAGTGGTTAGTGAAGGTAGTCCACAAACAAAGAATAGTTCACATGAAGAGGGTGATTAGAAAAGGAGGTTCTCGGATTCGGTACGCATTGGGGGTACATGATAGCGAAGGCAGAGGGAGTCTGTAGATGAAGGTAGGTTTGCAGAAGCGGAAGCTTTACGCAAAGGAGGTGTTCTGTAAACCAAAATCGACACAGAGCACATGGGAGAAGAATGTGGTTCATGATTTACAAAAGGAATGTTGTGAAAGATTAAAATCAGTTTTGAGAATTTATTTTCAGTATCTAGCCATACTCAGGAAGGTGGGATTCATCTGCTGGTGAAAAAGGAATTTCAATAGTGTATCTACCAATAGTTTAGGGTATCAGAATTAATGAAAATGAAGGGACATACATGTTCATAAAAAATGATTGACATACAAGTCTATAAACTCAGTGTGTATTACTTTCCATGATCATTGAGCATAATAAGAGGAAGACAGTGACCCTTTCCACCAGAACTAAGCCAAAGAAAGATGTAGAGGTAATTACCAATGGGAATGTAGTGGAAATAATCTAAATCTTATAAATACAGTGGGACTGGGCATAAAATATCGAGCTCGAACTTTGTACTCATAATTTGTAGAAATCCTTAGTGAATTTGGTACATCGAAAAATCGTCATTGAATGCTCTTTGGACGTAGCCTAGTCAGGGTGAACCAAGTAAAAATTGTTGTGTCCAGTGCATTATTTTATATTTGTTCATATATTTCAACAAGAGGGAGATAGAGTTGAGATTTTTTAAACAATGAAGAAAGATCTGAAAGGGAAAATATTTTAATCTGTCATACCATGATTCACCCCCCTCTCAGGATATTCAACCTAGTGGACCTAACAAGTTTAATATGAAATCAGGTTAATAAAAATATACATGGGAGTCAATAATTAAAATACATGAAATCTATTATTTATGTTTTATCCCTGATCTAAAAAACAATATTAACTTATTTTTTAATGGTTTAATCTCATGTATTTGAAAATAATTAGCCATACAAGACTTTAGATACTATGAAGATATTTTTTGATGTTCATTAAAAGTGGAAATGAATTTTTGAATGTAACAACCATAAAATGCAGTTTAAAATAATACTACGACAAAAATATGTATTACCACACAATACTATCTTTTAAGACAGCTTTTACATAGTATACATATTTTATTAGGTGTCTGTTAGAGCCTATCCATTAAATTTGATATATGAATATGAATAAGAATATTAAAAAATATATTTATAAAGGTTTTATATAATGAAAATTTATTTATTAATTTATATTAAATAACTACTCAATTGTTAGTAATGTCATTTTATGGTTTTAAAATATGTTTTCTTAACAAATGAGTTTTATTGAATTTTGTGTGTGGAAATCATAATCAGTTTATAAAATATGGAGAAAATATAACTTTTGAAATTAATAAAAATTTTAAATCTGGTTTTTAATATTAACTTAGGAATAAATTTTGTATTTTTCTATAAACATTTATTTTTTTTGTGAATAGTGTAAAATATAGTTTTTTGATAAAATATCTTTTCTTTTCAATAAAGCATGTAATTTAAAAGTACCATTTTGTTTTTCATTTAGTAAAAATATTTAATAATATATTTTTTATTAAAAATATAAAAAATAATTCATTATGAATCATCATTATATTTTATTTCATTATATGTTCAATTTTTATGCTTTAAAACACAGTTTTATAACAACAAATTTTTGGTTGTGTTTTACAAAATTTTATTAAAATTTATTTTTTAGAACTCAAGAAACTGAATCATTAAATAAAATTAAATATTTAGAATCAGTATGATCAAATTTTCTAAATAGTTCCATTTTTATTTTATTCATAATGAATAGAAACTATTAGAAAATTTATCACCTCGATAATGGTAAAAATAAGATAAACATGTTTGAAAATATAGAATAAGAATTAAAAATAAATAATAAATACTATTATATTTCATTTCATGTGGTCAATTAGTCCCCCCATTATATATTAGAAAATATAGAATCTTTGTTCCATTTTTATTTGATAAAAACCTTTATTTTATATTAAGTAATGAAATATTAAAAAATTCCACACTCTTTATTATTAATTTATCTTATATGTTCAAAAAGGAAAAATAGTATTTTATGAATGAATTAAAAAGTTTATTAGGAAAATATGTAATTTAATTTTGTTATTGTTATTTATTTTTTATTTTCAGTGATGGTATAATAACTTTAAATTCTTACACAACAAAGATATAATGCTTGTTTATTTAGAAAAAAAAATAGTAAATTAATTTAAGAAATACAAAATTAAAATTGTTTGGATTAATTATGGAATAATGATTTTTTTTTGTTAATAATAGTTTATAATTATTGGTGAATGATTTTAGATTCTAGTTCCATTACTCTGTTGATGTATTTATGGTCAAAATATGTAAATAAGAATTTAAATGAATATAATGATTTTTTGATATGAAATATTATTTTATTAAATTATTTAAAAACAAGTAAAATACTAAAATTTTACAAAAAAATAGTATTTGTTCTAAAAATTAATTACTTTTCCATTTTGAACCAATTATTTCAATTTAGCATTAAATTTATAACCCTTTAATAACGAAAACATAATTTTAATGTTTAAGTTTAAAAATAGTTAATGAAGGGGAAACACAAAATGATTAAATTTAAAATTACATAGAAAAAAAATAAAATTTTATAGGTTTATAGTATTTAATCCTTAAAATGTTTTATATTCTAATTTTTGGGAACCATTCTCAATTTTCATATGATAATGACTTTATTTCATTTAAATCACTTAAATAATTGCATGTGTGTACTTTCCTTCACTATAAATGGACACCACCTCCTATATATTCATAAAAACACCTCGATCATATTACTATGGAAATTATCGAAAAAAATCATTCTTAAAATTCTAAACCAAGTACTAGATGTTATGGTTTTATTAGAATACCATCCTTTCAAGTCTCATGTTGTAAGACAAATGATGTTTCTCAAGGAAGATATATAACTATTAACCGAGTACATTCAATTTTATTGTTTCTTATAAAAAATAACCTCTTATATCCTTCCTAAAATGTTGAATCAGATATTATAGATATTTTGAGATGTTATTATAATGATGTCACAACTAATTTCCACCTTCTATCCATCAAATGTGAAATAAAACTATCACTGATGCATATATGTAAACTATTGCCTCCATATAGGGATATGATTTATTTTCAATAAAAATCATTCATAGATAGATATAATGATGGAATAAATATTTATATATGATATATATGAAAAAATAATAATTATTTATTTATAATATGTGATTTATATTCTTACCTTCCCATTTATTATCAAACGATATCATCTCTTATGCATTCGTGTAGACAACCCCCTATATGAAAAGATGTGATACAATTTTCACTTATACAAAATATAATTGGGAATAAATATGGATTTAATGAATATATATAATATTTTTGAGCTGATAATTTTTTTTAATATGTGAATTATTATTTAGTATTTTTATTCCATCCATAAAAAATTCAAAGCATCACAATTTTGTACTAACAGATTACCATATCCAAGAAGTTATGCAATTCTATTTTCATCACCAATTTAAATGAATAGTTATAAATGATTATTTAATGATTAAATATTAATACTATGAAATTCATAAAATCTATAATATTATTTAACTATGATCAATGTACCATGAAATGGATTTTCAAATTGATAGATGAATGAGAGAAAAACTATTATCACCTAGAAAAGTGATTTTAATAATGATTTGTTAGTAAACATATAATAATATATTTTTAGTAAATAATAGGGTATAACATGTATGAAAAAGTATCTAAAATAGATTTATAATAATTATAAATGTATTATAGTGGTTTTTTAATGCATACAACATATGATGATTATTTAGGGAACAAATTTATTCTAGAAACTCATTTATTTTTAGGATATTCAATGATAAATTTATATTAAATGAAATATTATTAACCATAAACTTTTATATACATATATTTTATTCTTTTATAGTTATTTATTTTATTTTAATGTATTAGAACCCTTTTAAGTTCTTTAATAGATAAAAGGATCATGAAAATGTTTCTATGAAAAAATGAATATATTTCTTCTTTGGTATAGAATAATTTTCTCTCAGGTACATATTTTAGTTAAATTATATTAAAATTTTAAAAAATTTATAAAAAAATTTAATAAATTAATTTTTACCCATATGTATCTTTATATAAATTTTTTTAAAAATACAACTCTTACTATTTTCTAAAAGAGGTACATTTTACCAAAGGTGGGAATTGAGTCACTGTTTAACATATACCGAATGAAAATATTATATTATCATAATGACCGTTATTTTATTTTAATATTTAATTACACAATTCCATGGTTATTTTTAATGACAATTTTTTTCCTTAATAATTTCATTTTTTTATTAAATAACTGGTTTTAAAATGAAAACAGTATTTCTTTTCAAGAAATATTCCAGTAATATTTTAAACTCACTTCTCATCTATGATATAATCATTTTATGTTACTTATTATTTAGTAGGTATATGATCAAATGATACTGTAAACATATATTCTATGGATGGTTTTGTATTTTCATGTTTTATGGCTGATTCATTAAGACCCATTGGTTTTTTAGGGGTTAATAGTGTTATGATGAAATCGTTCTGAAACTAAATTCTTTTTCATGGGATACAAGATGAAGAATTGTAGTTTGTTTTTATGATATTGTGGAACATTTATGGATTATGGTTATATAAAAATTTCATCTTGTAACACCCATGTAATTTTTCAGATGAATAATTAGATAGATATCTTTCTTAACATGCAACACTGAGCTTTATGAAAATTGTGATATACTATAAATATATAATTATTTAAATATTACTTTTATCACATAGTGGAAAAATTTACATGATTTAATTATAATGATAATATTATAAAAATATGTATATATTTTTAATATAATAAAAAATTATGGATTAATTAATATGAAATAATCATTATATTTTTTGTAAAGTATTCTTTATACAAAAAATATTTTTCCTTTACAATTGGTCTAATTTCTTCTTGTAAATTTTTTCTATAACGAGTTTCATCCAATTTTAAAAAAAAATATTTTATTAAAATAATATTATTTTTGAAATTACCATAACAAAAATATCTTAGGCTGAAATTTTGGTATTTTCTAGAAAAGATTGATTTTTCATTTAATAATGAAAAATAACAATATTTATAAATCTATCATTCTTTTTCATTAAAAATATTAAAATAAATGTTCAATTTGATATTATTGAAATATTATTCGAATTTAATTATATGAAATCTAATTAATTACATTGGATTGGTCATTATAAATGATTTTATCATAAGTTAATTTGTGGGCTTGAGAACATATTTTTCTAAAAATTATTTATTATTATTTTTGGAGTTTTATCTTCTACTAATATATTTCATGTAAATAAATTGAATCTAGAATAAATGATGATATATTTTTAATCATGTAGATCAAATTTGGTAAATATTTCCCTTTTATTTTTTTCATTTGTAATAGAAAATATGGTAAATTTTTGTCACCTCAATATTGATATAATGTTTAATGTAGGGTTCAGACAATCTGAAAAGGTCAAAATATCAACCCAACACATTTATATATTTTATTTTATGAGAAGAATTAGACTATATACATCATAATAATTAATATACATAATTTTTTCCATTTACAATTTCTAATGAAATTTTTATTACTTTAAGTAAATAAAATTTTAAAAAATCAATATCTAGATAATTCTTTCCCTTCTAAGTTCACATAAGGATAATAAGATATAATAAATAAATATAGAATTTAATTTTTTATATTATTAATTTATGTTTACTGTGATAAATTAATTTCAATTTTTATTAATTGTATAGTTAACTTAAATTCTTAAACAATGTTAACATAGTGCATGTGAAAGGTATAGAGAAATCAATGTGAAATGTTTTAGAAACATTCAATGTAATTTTTATTAGATTTATTATTATGTCACATGAATTTTATATTCAATAATGTTGTTTAAATGATGGTTAAAGAGTTTTATTCTAATTATATACCCGTATTGATGTCATTGACGTCAAAAATATGAGAATAGTTCTTAAAATGGATTTAATGGTATTTTATGTAAAATAATAAGTTATGAAATAAATTAAAATTAATAAAAATCTCTAAATTGGATAATGGAGATTGGATATATTTTAAAATTTTATAAATTTATAATTTTTTATATAATTTTTATCTTAAATGTAAATTTATATTCCTTAATGATTGGAAAATGTGTTTCCATGTTTAATGATTAAAAGGGTTAATGGGGGTTATACTAAATTGATATGGGTTAAAATGACAAAATAACTTGTCTAAATATAATTTTATGAGTTTATATATATCCTATATCTTATTTAGTTGTATATTTTTTAAATTTTATCCACTTTTACATGAATATTTACTTATAATATTTTACTGTTTTGATAACTACAAGATTTCCCCATCCCCCCTTAAAAATGGAAACCCCTCCTTTATTAAATTTACACCAATTTGATCTATCTATGTAGAAAAATATATTTACATTTATATTATTAAATTATATATTGATGAATAAAGGGATATTTTCTTCTCATAAGACCGTTTCAAGGGTCCTTAAGATGAGATCTAAATGTCGTTTACTGAAGAAGAGGTGACTATCTTACCTGACCACTTAAAATTTATTTCTTCTAATACCTCTAATAAATATTAGGTTTTTATTAAAAAATAATAAATTAAGTATCATAAATATAATTAAATGTCATTATAAATATTTATGAACCATTTTTCACATACATTCCATCATATGAGAAATTAAATGCATCAACTTTTGTGTGTGTGTGGACGACTGCTTCAACATAGTGATATGATTCTATCCCCATCACCATAATTCATGATTGGTAATTATAAAAGTTTTAATGTTTATATATGATATATATAGAATAAATATACTTTTTTAATAATAATATATTATCTTATATATGTTCATTCCAGCCATTTAATACTAATAACGTCACTGCTATATACAAATACACTACCTTCTCATTGAATTGATGTTAATTATTTTTCATTTTGTATTAACATGGAAAGTAATAAGTATATATTCAATGAATATATTTTACATTTTTTATATAATAAATATTCTTAAAAGTAGAATTATAATTTTACTTTCATTTTTCCAACAATAAAAATTTAAAAATATCACTCATGCACACATACAGACTATCATCACTACGATATGATGCAATTAAATTTTAATTAAAAATTAATTCTAATAATTATAAAAGTGTATATGAAGAAATATGATAATGATTTAATGGTTATTATTTAGATATAATTACACCATGACCAATGTGTAAGTACTAGAACTATCAAACTAAAATTTTTATTTAAAATAGACTAGTTTTAAAAGAGATGTTCGTTGTAATGAAGAAATTATTAATAAAAAGATAATTATATATTATAATGTAATGATACATAGAATAAATTATTAGAATATGTTTCTATAATATATTTATAATAAAAAATTAATTATTATATAGGATAATTCATAATGTAAGAATCACGACCGGACATAAGGTAATTAGATTTCTTATCTCACTTTTATTTCTATGAGACATATGTCATATTCACCACTTATCCCCTTTAGTAGTTTCTATAGCATCCCTTGTAAGTAATTAATAATATATATTCTTATCTATGTCTATTTATGAATTATATAGTGTTTTAGAGTCTTAAAATGAGAATAAATCCAATCTTAAGCATGAAATACACTAATATTTTTAAAAGATTGTTTTCCACCTTTTTATGGAGAACCATTTTTAAATATATATTTTAACAATTTTATGAGCCCTATCTGTAAAAATAAACATATTCTTTATGATTTGGACATTGAAATTTACATTGGGATAATTTTTGGTATTTTTCTGACCATGTTCATTTTTAATGAATAGTGAAAAATACTGCATTTTACATCAAAACTTCTTTTTCATCTAATTTAAGTATATGGTTATATTATCTTTTTAATTTGTTTTAAATTTTAATTAGAATATATTTTTTCCATTTAATCCAATATTGTTCATTAGAATTAATTTCACTTTGGAATTGGACATAAACAAGTGCCAAACTTTTCATAGATATTGTTTCAAAAAAACCCGCTATTTGTTTTAACAACGGGAATTATTTTTAAATTTATTATTTAAATTTCTATCTTTGTAATTTGGTAAAATTTATTCCATATTTTGAATCAGAGGTTCAAAATTATGTAATTACGACTCTTTTTTTTAGACATTATGAATAATAACGACGGTAATTATCATTAATTATCTTGATTAATTAGTAATCGGGTAGTTAGGGATACTGAAATAATATCATAATAATAGAAAATGACCCCAACATGTGTCCTAAGGCAACTATTTGTGACCTGTCCGACCATGGGATGCCTTGTGCCAAACTTAGGGACCCCATGGGATCACTTCTAGGTGAAAGTGACACTTTATCTTTTTATTTTTAAAGAAAGAAGAATATTACTAAAGAATGTATCACCAGAGTAAAACATTTTTAAATTTGTCTACATAAATGATATCTTAGACTATAAATTTTAATTGGAAATCTAAAAAGATTTCCTACATCATAGTAATTTTTTTATAATTTTTAGAGATTAAATAAATAAAATTATTTATGACATCATGATGATGCAGCGATTACCTCATAAATGAACGATTTAAATAAAATGAATAGATAATGTAAAATCTAAGACTTAAACTTGTGATAGACCTGTTTTATGAGTATATTTTGAACCCTTATCACCTTATCCTCGAAATATATCAATGTGGGACCTTTAAAATCCGAAACACATTTTAATATAAAGTAACATTTTATAACTGTCCAAGAGTGCCCCTCCTCTCCTCTTATAAAAGGCCCCCACCTCTACCTCCTTACCCACACTTCTTAAGCCTTTTGCACGGCCAAGATCCGCTAATTTTATCTCTCCACATCCCTCTTTTAATCCTAGAAGCATTACCTTAGGCAGAAAGCTCTTTAAGAACCCCTTTTGGTTAAAACCAGGAAGAGTTACCCGATTTTAAGGTGAAGTCTTCTATAATATTCTTTTGTTTTATTTTTCTTCTCCAACCCCTAAACTATTTTTTTTCATTTCTATTGTAACAGCACCAGTATCTTAAATATACTAGGATGTTTTTATAAGAAGGATTCGAGCTATACCTACACACACCTACATCCAATGGTTAAAGAACATACTATTTCCGTGGATGGCGAATTTCTGCCTCACGAAACGATGATTGTTTAATATTCTTTTAACACCTTAAAAGGTGGACATTATGATGTCACTATATTTATATATGATATATAATATGTTTATGTTTTCCTTAAGCTTCTGCATTTTTCATTTATGGAATACCTTTATGGTTTCCATTATGGGTAATCATGATATCTTTGTTTTAGGAAGTGGAGACTACCGCCCCCACAAAGTGATTTGATTCGTTAATTCCATATGTGGGATGTATAAAGGGTTTAGTTAATGATATTATATATGATATTATACTGTAATTATAATATATCTTTATATCATTATGATTTCATTCCATTAAATATGAAATAGAAATGAAAGTAGCGTTCATGCGTACGTACGGCTTACCGTCTCCATGAATGGTGCATTTCATTTCTTACCTCTAAATGTTATGTAATAATATAAATGCATGTATATACTGGATATATATGATATATATGATACATACATCATGAATATAACTCTAGATATAATGGATACATGAACAACTTGTAATTATAAAGAGTTTATTTTTGACTCAAGTACCAATGATCGACAAAGTGACCATTATTAACTCAAGTAATTACATAGTGTTCATAACATGGTAATAAGTTATATAAAAAGGAATAATGAACATGAAAAAGGTTCTTAACCAAGTTGAAATTAACTCAAGTTTTTTATTCATGAGGTTAAAGAATGATCGAGTCAAGTCACACTCGAGGTAAGGGACTTCGTCTCAATCTCAATTTATTGACGCATATTTTGTTTTATAAACAACATTCTTTTATACGGTGTATAAACCCCTTTGAATTTTATGTTTATTCAAAAGGAATCTTTTGATATATAAATCATTTTACTAAACGACAAAAGGGAATTTTTTTAGTACGTATGTGGTGACAATGACTACTCTGCCTCTCTAACCATTATTTGAGTTTTAGTTTCCTCTAAAAGCCATAAATTTTTGTTTAAAATAAAAAATAAATACCATGTTTTAGTTTTCATTTATTTTGGTATTGAAAATGTATTTCATAATGTTTTTATTATATTAATGTGTTGTATTGATATCTTTTGATTGAAATGTGGAAAATTTATGTTTCCTTTATGCATGTTTTATGTGGTACGATTAGGTTAAGGTTCTCGGGCATTGTTATGAAGACGGGTGGTTCCGTGATAAACTAAGGGTGAGTGATCTCGATATAGCTCTTCAATGCATTGGGTAATGGAAAGGGGTTAAACCTTAAGGTTTCTCCTAATAGATTTAGGGAATATACTATGATAGGTATTCCAAACGTAACCATGAGGGTTACTCCCTACGTAAGAATGTTATGAATGCCTCAAGTAACCTTTATGTATTATGATTTCTATGAGTTATTCATAAATCTTATGATTTCATGAGTTATGCTAACGTGCTTATGTCATGAAAGAATCCATGTTTTGTTTTAAATATACTTCCATTGATGGGAAAAATGAATACTATATTTTATGTAACCACTTTGTTTAAATGTAGAATGTAATGCATGATTTATGATCTAATTATCTAAAACTCTAAACCTGAAAATATCCCCAACGTGTATTCTTGAAATAACTCAAGAGTAAGTAATGGTTAAGGCTAGGGCCTTATAGTTGGTATCAAAGGTCAGTTTAGATAACTTTAGGAGTTATAATTATATTAAATGATTATCCAAAAAAAAATTTATGGTCAAATTTAAATGATATAGCATTGGAAGATTGCCATGTTGATTTATCTAAGACATGATTGTTCAGAATGGTTTTCTACAGAGGAAATAGGAAAGCAGTGCTAGGAAGGAATACAGAAGGAAATGACCTTCCGAATCAGCATCCTGAGATGGTCGGAATTGGAACGGTGTAGTTTGTTGTAGTAATGGAACAATTGACTCAAGCGATAAATGGTGGTGGTATCCATGTACGAGATCAGCTAGATCAAATGTAGAGAAACATGTAAGTGGTGGATCATTTAATGAGGAAACATCCCCCATCATTCATAGGATCATCTGACCCTGTGCTAGCTGAAGGGTGGATTAAAGCACTGGAGAAGATTTTCGATGTCATGGGGTGTTCAGACAATCAAAAGGTTAGTCTTTCTATTTACCGTTTAGAGAGTGAAGCAGACCAGTGGTGGTCGATGGTTAAAAATATCAGGGACGCTGATGAGATTGATACTCTCGACTGGGATGAATTCAAAGGTATGATTATTGAGAAGTATTTTCCTAAGGCTATTCGACTTAGGATGGAAAAATAATTCTTGGAATTGATGTAGGAGGACGACTCAGTGGCTGCTTATTAAGAGAGGTTGACTCGATTTTCCAGGTATGATCCAAATTTTATCGGAGACCTTGATAGTAAAATCAATAGTTTTTACTTAAGATTAATGCCAAACTATTGAAGGGCATTAGATTCTCATGAGTTTAAAAGTTATGAAAATCATGCTCTATGTGTTGAGAAAGTTGAAATGGAGTTTGTCAATGATCAACTGTCCTATAACAACCAACAGAAGAAGAGACCGAGGTGGCAGGAGGAAGGGAAGAATTATTCAAAAAGGACTGATGGTAAGAAAACTAAGTTTCCAGTTTGTGATAAATGTGGTAAAAGGAATGCTGGGGAATGTCTTATGAATTCTTGAAAGTGCTACCGATGTGGTAAGATGGAACATAAGGCTCTTCATTGCACTGAAAAAGATCAGGTTGATTGTAAGACCAAATTGTATCTACAGTTAGTGAAATGTTTTAAGTGCAATGAGATGGGTCACTATGCAAACGAGTGTCTGACAAAGAGATCGAGTGATGGGAAGAAGTTCGACTACAAGAAGAAAGGGGTGGTGAAATCCTTTGTAACTAATTCAACAAATGTTGGTCCATCAAATGAAGTGGTATTAGGTACTTTGTTTTTTTTAGATTATGCCAGTGTGTTGTTTGATTTGGGGTCTAGACATTATTTCATATCTGAAAACTTTTCTAGTAAATTGGTAATTATATCTCAAGAAATGACTCCTGAAATTTTGGTAAAAACACATGGGGAAAATGTTGAGGCAAAAAGAATTTATAAGAATCTTCCTACACTTATCCATGGAAATAACCTACTTGCAATCCTTATTGTTTTACCTCTAGTAGAGTTTGATGTTATCCTGGGTATGGATTGGCTCTTTGTTTACCATGCTAAGATTGACTGTAGAGCTAAATAAGTTTCCTTTCAGAAAGACATTCAGTCTGTGTACAAGAATGAACCCTTACTATTGATAACATATCAAGAGGCTTAGAAACTATTAAAATATGGAAATGAATGTTAACTTGCACATATTGTTGAAAAAAAAGGAACCGTTCAGATTAATGATGTGCCAGTGGTAAATGAGTATCCTGATGTCTTTCCTGATGAGTTCACTGGAATAATACCCAATCAGGAAGTTTAATTTATTGTTGACTTAGTTCCTGATGTTAAACCAATTTCAAAACCCCCTTATAGAATGGCTCAAATTGAACTTTCCGAGTTGATGGGGAAATTTCAAGATTTATTAGAGAAAGGTTTCATTCGACCTAGAACATCACCATGGGGTTCTTCTATCTTATTTGTTAAAAAGAAATATGGTTCTATTAGACTTTACATTGATTATAGAGCCTTGAATAACATCACTGTTAATAACAAATATCTTTTTCCTCATATTGATGATTTGATTGATTAGCTCCAGGGGCTCAATATTTTTTAAAGATTGACTTGATATTGGGGTACGATCAGTTGAAGGTAAAAGAAGCATATGTTCCAAAGACTACGTTTCGTACAAGATATGGCCATTATGAATTTGTCGTTATGCCTTTTGGTCTAACCAATGCACCTGCTGTATTCATAGACCTTATGAATAGAATTTTCCATGAGTTCTTGGATATGTTTTGGGTTTTTTTCATTAATGATATTTTTGGTGTTTTCAAAAACTAAATAAGATCATGAAAATCATTTAAGGGTTATTTTTATAACCTTAAAAGAAAATAAATCGAATAGAAAATTCAGCAAGTGTGAGTTTTGTTTGCAACAAATTTATTTCCTTGGTCACATTGTTTCTAAAGATGGAATAAATGTTGATCCTATAGAAACAAAGGTTGTTGTAGAATGTCCAAGACCCACAAATTTAACCGAGATTCATAGTTTTCTTGGTTTGGCAGGCTATTACTGAAGGATTGTTAGAAAGTTTTCACTCTTATATAGTGTAATGACTAAGATAACTCGGAAGGGTGTTAAGTTTAACTGGACAAAGGAATGTGATGACTGTTTTCATGAATTGAAAAGAAGATTGGTGAATGCTCCAGTTTTGGCACTACCTTCCAGGAATGGTGAGTTTGTTATCTACAATGGTGCTTCATTAAAAGAACTTGGTTGTGTCCTAATGAACAATGATCACGTAATTTCTTATGCATCACGAAATTTGAAAACTCATGAGGTAAATTACCTTACACATGATTTGGAATTAGCTGCTTGATTTAAAAATTTGGAGGCATTATTTGATGGTGTAAAGTGTGTAATATTTACTGATCAAAAAAGTTTAAAGAATATATTCACTCAGAAAGAATTTAACACAAGACAGAGGAGATTTATGGAATTAATCAAGTATTATGATTGTACAATTCATTACCATTTGGGAAAAGAAAATAAAGTGGCTGATGCTTTGAGTCGAAAAAGTAATGCTTCATTAACAATGTTGTGTTTGGAACGTGATTCTTTGGTTAAGGATTTGATGAAATTTGGCATAGAAGTTGTTGGTGTAGTATGTTCATCTGTTTTATTTTAGGTATCAGTGAAATCTTCTCTATCAGACATAATTAAGCAAGCAAAGAAGCGAGACAGTGAGATGTAGTAAAAGGTAGAGCTGGTTCAGAGGGGTAAGTTGCCTGAATTCAAAATTGATAATGATTTTGTTTTGATATTTGGGAAGAGATTGTTTGTTCCTTGTGATTCACAGTTGAACAGAGTTGTTATGTGAAACTCATTGTTCTCTGTTTTCAGTTTATCCAAGTAGTACTAAGATGTATAGAGATCTTCAGGAGTATTACTGGTGGGATGGAATGAAAAGAGATATTGCTGATTTTACTATGAAGTGTTTGACTTGTCAACATGTTAAAGAAGAGTGGCAGTTAGAAAAAGGGATGCTTCATCCTTTACCAATGCCAGAGTGGAAATGAGGGAATATCTCCATGGACTTCGTTGTGGGGTTTCCGAAGACACCTTGAGGTAATAATGAAATCTGGGTTATTGTCGATCTCTTAACTAAATCTGCTCATTTCCTTGCTATACAAGATAATTCATCCCTAGAATAACTTTCCCATTTGTATCTTAAAGAGATAGTCAGGTTACATGGATTTCCCCATTCCATTGTATCTGATCATGATCCCAAGTTTACTTCTAACTTTTGGAAAGGCTTTCAGAATTTATTGGGTACTAAATTAAATTTTAGTACATCTTTTCATCCTCAATCAGATGGGAAGTCAGAACGAACGATTCAGACATTGGAGGATATGCTACGTGCTTGTTCGATGGATTATCAGGGAATTTGGGACCAACATCTTTCTTTGGTTGAGTTTTCTTATAATAACAGTTTTCATTCCAGTATACAGATGGCACCATTTGAGGCATTATATGGGAAGCGGTGTCGAACTCCAGCTTTCTGGGATGAAGTGGGTGAAAGGAAGTTGATGGGACCAGAATAGTTAGAAGAGTTGGTAGAAAAAGTTCAGCTGATACAGATACAAATGAGAATAGCTCAGAGTGGGAAAAAGAGTTATGTAGACAACAAGAAGAAGGATCTCTCTTTTGAGGTAGGTGATCATGTTTTTCTCAAAGTATCACCATGGAAAAGTGTGATACGATTTGGTAAGAAAGGAAAGTTGAGTCCATGGTTCATTGGAAAATACGATGTTTTGGAGAGAGTTGGATCAGTTGCATACCAAGTGGCTTTACCTCCAAGTTTGTCTCAAGTACACAATGTTTTTCATGTTTCAATGTTAAGGAAGTACATGAAAGATCCATATCATGTTTTGAGTCCAGAGGTAGTTCAGCTGGAAAAGAATATATCTTACGAGGAACAACCTGTCCAAATTCTTGACCACAGGGAGCAAGTGTTATGATATAAGGTGATTCATCATGTAAAGGTTTTTTGGAAAAACCACATGATTGATGAGGCAACATGGGAATCTGAAAATGCAATGACGGATAAACACCCCACTTATTCGATAAGTAAATAAATTGAGGGGAAGAAATTTTCTAAAGTGGGGAAGGATGTAACATCCCAAGTAATTAATAAATAATATATATTCTTATCTGTGTCTATTTATGAATTATATAGTGTTCTAGAGCCTTAAAATGAGAATAAATCCAATCATAAGAATGGAATACACTAATATTTTTAAAAGATTGTTTTTCCACCTTTTAATGGAGAACCATATTTAAATATATCTTTTGAGAATTTTATAAGCACTATTTTTTCAAAATAAACTTATTCTTTATGATTGGGACATTGAAATGTACCTTGGGTTATTTTTTGGTATTTTCCTGACCATGTTCATTTTTTAATGAATAGTTAAAAATACTGCATTTTACATCAAAACTACTTTTTCATCTAATTTAATTTTATATTTAGATTATATTTTTAATTGGTTTGAAAGTGTAATTAGAATATATTTTTATCATTTAATCAAATAGTGTTCATTATAATTAATTTCACTTTGGAATTGGGCATAAATAAGTGCCAAACTTTACGTAGATATTTTTTCAAAAAAACCTGCTATTTGTTTTGACAACGAGAATTACTTTTAAATTCATTATTGAAATTTCAATGTTTGCAATTTGTTAAAATAGATTCCATATTTGGAATCAGAAGGTCCAAATTATGTAATTAAGATTCTTTTTTTGGACATTATGAATAGTAATGATGGTAACTATCTTTAATTATCTTGATTAATTAGTAATCGGGTAGTTAAGGATAATAAAATAATATCATAATAATAAAAAATAAACTCAACATGTGTCCTAATGATACTAGTTGTGTCATGGCCGACCATGGGATGCCTTTTTCAAAACTTAGGGACCCCATTGAATCACTTTTGGGTGAAAGTGACACTTTATCTTTTTATTTTTTAAAAAAGGAGAATATCACTAAAGAATGTATCACCTGAGTAAAACATTTTTAATTTTGTCTAAATAAATGATATCTTTGACTATAAGTATCCATTGGAATTCTAAAAATATTTCCTACATCATAGTGTTTTTTTATAATTTTTAGACATGAAATAAATTAAATTATTTATGACATCATGATGATGCATCAATTACCTCATTAATGAACGATGTAAATAAAATAAAAATATAATGTAAAATCTAAGACTTACACTTGTTAAAGACCTATTGGATGAGTATATTTCGAACCATTCTCACCTTATACTCAAAATATATCTATCTGGGACCTTTAAAATCTGAAACTCATTTTAATGTAAAATAACATTTTATAACTTTCCAAGAGTGCTCCTCCTCTCCTATTATAAAAGGCCCCCACCTCTACCCCTTTACCCACACTTCTCAATCCTTTGGGTAGGCCAATATCTGCTCATTTTGTCTCTCCACAACCCTCTATTCATCCTTGAAGGCTTACTTTAAGCAGAAATATCTTTAAGAAACCCTTTTGGTTCAAACCAAGAGGAGTTACCCAATTTAAAGCTAAAGTCTTCTCTAATGTTCTTTTGTTTTATTTTTCTTCTCCAACCCCCTAAAATATTTTTATTAATTTCTTTTGCAACAGCACCAGTATCATAAATATACTAGGATGTTGTTATAAGAAGGATTCAATCTACACTTACACACACCTACATCTAATGGTTAAAGAACATATTGTCTCCGTGGATGGCGAATTTCTGCCCCACGAAATGATGATTGTTCAATATTCTTTTAACGCCTTCAGAGGTGTCCATTAAGATGTAATTATATTTATATATGATATATGATATTTTTATGTTTTCCTTAAGCTTATGTATTTTTCATTTATGTCATACCTTTATGGTTTCCATTATGGGTAAACGCGATATCTTCATTTTAGGAAGTGCGGACTACCGCCCCCTCAAAGTTATTTGATTCATTAATTCCATATGTGGGACGTATAAAGGATGGAGTTAATGATATTATATATTATATTATACTGGAATTATAATATACCTTTATATAATTATGATTTCATTCCATTAAATATGAAATATAAATGAAAGTAGCGTTCATGCGTACGTACGGCTTACCGTCTCCATGAACGGTGCATTTCATTTCTTACCTCTAAATGTTATGTAATATTATAAATGCATGTATATACTGGATATATATGATATATATGATATATATATCATGAATATAATTCTGGATATATTGGATATATGAACAACATGTAATTATAAAGAGATTATTTTTGACTCAAGTACTAATGATCGAAAAAACGACCATTATTAACTTAAATAATTATATAGTGTTCATAACATGGTAATAAGTTATATAAAAAGGAATAATGAATTTAAAAAAGGTTATTAAGCAAGTATAAATTAACTCAAGTTTATTCTTCAGGAGGTTAAAAAATGATCACGTCAAGTCGGACCTGGGGTAAGGGACTTCGTCTCAATCTCCATTCATTGAAGCATATTTTGTTTTATACACAAATTTCTATTATACGGTGTATAAACCCCTTTTACTTTTATTTTTATTCAAAAGGAATCTTTTGATATATGACGTGTTTTACAAAATGAAAAAAGGGAATGTTTTTGTCGTACGTATGCAGCGACAACGACTTCTCCGCCGTAGTGACCATTATTTGAGTTTCAACATCCTCTACAAGCCATAACTTTCTTTTAAAATGAAAAATAAATACCATGTTTTACTTTTCATTTATTTTGGTATTGAAAATGGTTTTCATAATTTTTTTATTATATCAATGTATTGTATTGATATCTTGTGATTGAAATGTGGAAATGTTATGTTTCCTTTATGCATGTTTTATGTGATACGATTTTGTTATAGTTCTTGGGCATTGTTATGAAGACAGGTGGTTCCATAATAAACTACGGGAAGGTGGGCCCGATATAGCTCTCCAATGCATTGGGTAACGTGAAGGGGTTAAAAGTTAAGGTTTCTCCGAAGAGATTTATGGAATATACTATGATGGGTATTCCAAACATAACCATGAGGGTTACTCCCTACGTAAGAATGTTATGAATGCCTCAAGTTACATTTATGTCTTATGATATGAGTTATTCCTAAATATTATGATTTGATGAGGTATGTTAATGTGCTTATGTTTTATGAGTAAAGTATGATTTCATTGATTCTTACGTATACATGTACTAATGTTTCCTTTTCATATTTTTATATCCCTTACTGAGATTTTTATGCTCATCCCAGGTTTTTGAAATGTTTTTCACAGGTCAAGGGAAAGGTACATGATGTGATGATAGTGTCAAGGAAGATTCATGAAGGAATCAATTTTTTGTTTTAAATCTGTTTCCGTTGATGGGAAAAAAATTAATACTATCTTTTATGTAACCACTTTGTATAAATGTGGAATTTAATGCTTGATTTATGATATAATTCTCTAAAACTCTAAACCTGAAAAGATCCTCAATTTGTATTCATGAAATAACTCCATATTAAGTAATGTTTATGGTTGGGGCCTTATAGTTTCACACCTTGACTATATTAAAATATTTTTTAATTATATACTTATATTTACTATATTTCGTTAGTTTTTTTCCAAACTGGGTATAATTTTTTATTTTTTTATTTTACTATAGGCGCATAGTTGGTGCTCAGTTAGTTGTAATTATCCACAGACCTAGCAAGAACATATGTAATATTTACAAAGCCATCAAAATGGTCAAAACAATATATCCTTAAACATACAACCTAACTATTTTGGGTTCTCTATTAAATCCATTATGGTAAGGATGGTTGGCACAGAGTTTCAATAACCATGTGAAAAAAACATATGCATTTCGAAATGATTAAAAAATTATTTTCTTCCATTTTTTATTTCTATTCCTTGTATTTTCCCTTTTTTCTCCCAAAATCCCCCCCATACATAGTACATTATACTAACATCTCTTGTGAGTCAGAGCTACACCTCCCCTTCTCCTCCAACCTCCAATTGCAATATAACAAGGTTTCTTCATGTTTTTTAGTTTCATTCTTCATGGTATGTTTCCCTAGCCCTTTTTCTTCCCCTTTGCTACAGTTTCCATTTTCTCATTTTCATCTCTTTCACCATGTTCAGATGATATACCAATTTGGGAGTTGTTTTCAGTTGGTTTATGATGTATAGGGGTCATTAGAATTGATTGACCCTTGTTCTAATTGTGGTTGTGGAAGGCCATGATTTATCCATCATTTTGAGTAGGATTTCATCCATTTTTATTCCTTAGACAACTTTAATTTATTGAAATTATAATTTTTGTGTCTCTCATTATTTTCTAGAATGTGCCATACCCTATTGTTGTGGAATAGTGTTGTTGTTTTCAAAGGTAGTGAGTTGCACATTGATTTATGGTATGTTCCCCATATTTTAGTAATTTAAAATTAGAAACTTTATTTTCCATGTTTTATTTAATTTTTATGTTCTAAATTTATAATATGAATTATATTTTATTTTTTCTAAAAATAAAATAATTAGTCAGATGATTTCTATCCCAATTTCAATGTTATTTCATCTTGTTTATGTTGTTTAGTTTTGAGGAATTCCCAAATAGACTATTTAAATTCCTTATGTTGTTTTCTTGATTTGTTGAATTCCATAATAGTGTGATTTAAATTAAAATTTAAACTATAATAGGTATTTATTTTTGGAAATTCCATGTATTAATAGATTATTTTGATATTAGTTTTAAATTAAATGTTTGTGGCTTTCAAATGTTTATGTAACCTACTGAATGTTTATACCGATAAACATTGGTAAAAAAATTGATATGTATTTTTGAAAAAATTCAGATGTTTAAATATTTATTTTAAAATTTAATAAATAGGATTATATATAATATTATATACGATGAATGTATAACCTTATTAAATTAAATAAGAAACTCATACATGGTTTTAATATGGTGTTAAGTGGGGTTCCTTTTTAGGATATAATTATATATCCCATTTGGAATAATAGAAACATGGTTGGATGAATTACATGTATTTTGAATTGGTTTTTAGAAGAACTATTTTTAATGATAAAAATGTTATAAATTTAAAATGTGAATGATTGGATAGTACCATAAAATACATTTCGGGAAATTGAACACCTCCATAGAAGTCCTATATTTTATTGAGTTCCTTCGCATGGATGGTGTTGGGCGGAGGTATTAACATGTGTGATTGATTATATTGAATCATGATTGAAATTTTATATTTACGTTATCATCCTCACCTCCCATTTATCATGACCTAGGGATCATATTCATTTAGTGAAAGTCAAAATATAGTTCTTATTTAGCTCTGATTAGATGGACTAAATTCCCATGTTTGATCACGGGCATGTTTTATTTTCCACTAGTGATGCTAGGATATACTATTTGAACTGGATTAAAAATTTATATGACATTTATAAGACGATATATGGGTCCAAACATAGTATGTTTAGGGCCTCCTTTAATGATATATATGATTTTCCAATAATGATATAATTCATATTTTCTTATACATGATGAAATGTGTTTTCATTGATCATGCATAAATTATTATACCATTTATTCCCTATTAGTAAATTATTACATAAAAGTGAATTTAAATTCATTCATTTAAAGAATGTATAGTGGTTTTAGTTTTAGATAAATATTTTAATAAAAAGGGGTGTTGGCCTGAAAATGTTTCTGTAAATATTATTTTCATTTATAAAAAGAAAAAATTAGTCTGTAAAAGATTAAAGATGTGTTAATAGATTTTAATAAATGAAACCATATTTTGATTAATTTATTTCATAATAGTATACCAAATATCTTTTATCTAAAGTATATTACATGGGGAGTGGTTATATGGCATGCCAATTAATCTTATTGCATAAACTTATCTTTATCAATTTTCAGTTACTAGGTTCATCCTAATTATTCATGAACATGGGGGATTGGGGCTATATTATTTAGATGTATAATATTATAGTCATAAAGAGTCCATTTTTTTTAATTTAGTTTTATTTTATTTTATTTTATCACATTAGTAACTTCATCCAATATCTTTCTTTCTACAGATGGAAGCTAACTATTGTTTCCGGTGGATAAAGAAAATGCATTATGTGGGAATACCTAATTTGTAGGATAGGGATAGTAGGTATTAGTGTGGTTTTGGGGGGAATATGTGTTTACTAGTTTCATATATCATTTTTAGTTTAGTATTTATTTCAATTTTTTTTGAAATGGATGTTTGATATACTGATAGGTCATGATGAAATTTTATTAAATTTACTATGCTAAATATTATGATAATTTATTGGGATAAAAAATTTCTATATAGTGATTCATTTTTAATGAGGCACTTGTTCAAGCCCATATGAATTTGTAATTCCCTTTGGGCCTTGTCATGAACCTGTTGGGCATCTAACAGAGGGACAACCTAGGTTGGTTTAAGACAAAATGGTATCTGAGAATCCATTAGTTACTTGCTATTTCAATTAGATTAGATAAAGGGTCTTAAAAACATTATAGTTAGGTGAGTGAATTTCCCCATCACCTCTTATTTATATCGAGCCTCATGTTACATGGGATGATTAAATTTGTAGTCTTTTTTGAGTTTTTTTAACTCTTAAGTGATTTAGGAATAAAAAATGGAAGAGAAACAAATGTAATAGATGAGCTTATGGGACTTAAAAAGGCATTTAAATCCCTATTACATGGTTCATGATGACCCATAGTGAAAGGTTTTTAGTTGAAACATAGTGTTCCATGCCCTGAATCCATGATTCAAAATGATAGTAGTCCCCTTTTGAAATTATTCATTGGAATTGTTTTTTTAATTTGTTTTTATTATTGTTTTTTGTGTTTTTATTTTTCAAACAAAAGATTTATTATATTAAATATTTATTTAAATATATTTATATTTTGTTTTTAATGACAATAAATGAGTTTATTTAAATTATTTAAATGAAAAATTAGGGTTTTTTTTGAATTTTAATCACTTTTTTCTTAAAAAAATTGTGATTTAATTTCAAATGGCGGTAATTTAAGTTAAAATTATTAATGTAGAGTTTTATTACTGTATTGATGCCCCTTTATGGATGTTTGTGGGTGTTTAAAAATGATAAAATTGTTTTATGAGTAGGTTTTGTAGTTTATTTTTTTGAAATAAGGGTTTCTAATACATTTTGGAATGATGGTAATGTTTTAGATTTTGATGGATATTATTATGAAGTAATTTTGGAATTCTAAACTAATTTTAGAGTTGGGATTTTTGAAAAATGTATTATTTAAATATTTTATTGTGGCTAATTTTTTTTAAATTCACTTTTTTTTAACAAGTATTATAATTTTAAAAATATTTCTAAAAATATTTTATTCTAGTTTTTTCTTTTCAATACAATTATTAAATGAGTTTTAAAAGAATGAAATATATGGGTGTTGAGTAGTTTTTAAAAAATATATTTTTAATATTTTTGGGATCTTAAATTTTTATTTTTGTTATTTAATTGGTGTTTGATTTAATAGATTGTGATTATCATTATTTGGTTTCTCATGGTTTTTCCTCATTTATATGGTATACCAAATTTTGTATGTGGTGAATCTGGATGTTTCTAATTTTAAATTTGATGTTTTCATTTTCATTTTTTTTTCATTTAAAATTATTTTATGAGTTTTAGGAGGATTTAGTCTGGAAGTGTTTCTATGTCTTGTCTCTTATGGTTAAGTTGTGTGATCATATAGTTGACATTATTTCATAGACTCTAAGTGATGTAAAAAAATGTAAAATCTTGTAAAGTCTGGGATTTTTTTAGTTTTAAATATAATATGGAAGTAATTCAAGAACTGGAGAAGAGGAGGTCTGCGATTTCAAGGCCCGGTGTGCCAAAAATCAATATATGAAATAAATTAAACATTAATTATCATGCATGAGAAGTTTTCCTAAAAAATGGGAATAAATTATAAATGGGTACTCAGATTTGAAATCCAAGAATATCATTGCTTCTGAAGAAGCTACTTCACATTATGAAAGGCTTAACATTGGTTGGACCTGTTCGTCTTTGAAAGTTAATTTTTTGATGTTTTATTGATATAAAAGTAATTAAGAATTTATTTTATTTTTCGTTTTACAGACATGACAAAAAAAATTTCCTTTTTGATAAGGATCATGACGGATACCTAGAGTTAGAATTCATAACCCTGATGGAATCCCTAGAAACTTTGGAGAGGATGCCCCTTTGGGGAACCTCTCATTGAATGATGATGACAGATCGAATCATGGATCATTGTGCCAAGAGGTAGGAGGAACTCACTAATAAGGGAAGCTTGATCATCCTTAATCAATGATCAATCCAAACCCAAATGTATGATGTCTCATTTTATTTACATCGTTCCCATTCTTGGATTTAATGACAAACATGGTCCAACCTGTGAACAGGATGACCCAAAGTTCATTATTTCTTATAGTATGGGTGATTGCATGTTTGATTCAAGGGATTATTTCAGTTTTAATCTAGTTTCTTAATCCTTATAATGGGAGAAGATCAAGTCCATAACAAACAAATATGAAGGTTTTTTCCTCGAGTTGTTTATGTGATTTATTCCCCCTTTTTTCTCTCATGTTCATTGTTCTTCACAGGATTATAAATAAAGGATCATTTCACATTAGATTCAGTGCACAATGATCTAAAATCATAGATCTGGAATTGTGATGACCAAGTGGAGTGGCGATTGGAGTTGATACGGAGAGATCGATGTATTTATGGAGATATAATTCTTAGACCATTCTTTTTGCGGATGATGAGAATCGGGTTTTGGTGCCGATTGAAGGCATGAAACCAACCAAATCAGTGTTTCAAGGGTGAGGAGACCATGGATATTTAGTTTATAGGTAAACCTACCATCATATTGAAAAAAAGCACCAAAAAACACTTGTAAAAAAACAGTGATTCTGGAAAATCATAACGAACATGGAATGTATCTCAAGATACACAGCGTGTGGGACCAGTTCCGCAACAACTAGGGTTTCGGGTGGCAGAGAAGCGTGACCTGGCATGTGAATCCTATCCCACGACATGTGAGACCTTCACCGAGACTATGTGGTTATCTTTTAGGATACATTAAAATTCGGTGGAGTACATGACACGTACTCCACTACATGGCCATACCCTAACCACAAACATAGGCTGCCCCATGTACTGGTGCATGGGTAGGGGGTCACAGGTTGACACCCTATATTGGCACATGGATGAGGTACACGAGTGGACCCTGTATATATGGGAATGAAATGTATGACTTTCAACACAATTTGTATACCTTTCCCTACATGACATGTTCTTCTGACATGGGCTATTGTACACGGGGAGTACCCAGGGTCAAGGGACATGATGTGGGACCTACCTAAACATCGTGTACTCTCTTCTAAATGGATTGATCTCCTTGTCCAACGTATATTTTCAATATCTAATTTTGTTTGGTTCCACCTTAATCATTCCCCTGAAGGTCAGTGGGTATCATTTCCAATCCCCAAGACTATCACCCCCTTTAAAAAGACATTATAGATAGAGTCAGTAGTCCCCACTGAGAGGCACATAGTAGAATGTTCTATCCATTCATGTGTCCTAGGAAGAGTTTGGTTATTGAAGTTACCAATCCTACTAGAAATTGGTCATATACATATCAGGCGAATCTGAATGAGTCATGGAATACGCCAAAGCCCTGATACTGATCCTCGTCTATCTATCCTGATCCTATTCACTCATTGAGTTGGTTATCTCGGAATGAGTGTATCATATTTCTATATTCATTTCTATCAGATTATCTCTCTCTCATGGAGGATCCAAATTAATTGCACTTCTCAGAATGATATCCTCAAGGCCATAAGACTTAGGAGTGAGTTCACCCGAAAGAGTGCTTCGTGGACTCATTGGACTGAATCCCTAGCCTGGGCATGCAGTCGTTCTGACTTACCTCTAGACTACAAGCTTGGGATATTAGTATATCTAGATATGTTGTTGTCATATATATTGTATACATATACTGTGTAGATATGACTATAACCATAATTTTTTTATTTCTTTGTGGTTATCGGGGTGTCCAACAAAGTATTGTTATACTCACCCATGTACGGGCTTTTCCCACATGCATCGTGTCTTGTGCTGATGAGCTACCTTTTGATGAAGTCCATGGAAGACCATAATCAGGAATAGATTATTCAACTCCAGATAGGATGATGTGTTCCAACAGTTTTAAGTAGTAGTCCCAATACCTATATTGTTTTTTACTGGATAGAATTTTAAGTTGCCAGACTCTTTATTTTTTGTGGGATTGTATTCTGGACAAGTTTAATTTTCTGCACTTTATGTTCTATTGTACTATATTGGTTGGGTTTAGTAGTACACATGGATGTTTGTTCGTTATTAGTTTTTACATTTCAGAATTTGTGGGCTTGGAGATGTGTATGTGTGTACATGTACATATGAAATTCCTCACAAGATTGTGACACGCCTACTCAGTATTAGTCACCAGCCCCTGGACAATTGATGGATGGTTTTGGGTGTCGCAAAACGGGCCCAACAGGGATGGGTTGTGATAGAGTGGTATCATAAGGGTTTGGTTCAACCTTAGGATTGAGACTCTGTGAGATTGGTTTGGGGAAATAGTGTTAAGTGTTTTGAGTTTGGGTTTCTAGCCAGGGAATCTAGTGTTGTTGTGGGAGACCAATATATCTATACATCAATACTATCATAAACAAAATTACAACTCGGTACATGAGAACACTACTTGTGAGGAAAAAATAATGGCACATTCTTCATATAGGAATGGGTTGTGGTTTCCATGACCTTATTTAGTTAGCTCTAAAGATATACTCATTGTCCATGGTAAATTGTGTTTTATTATAGGATGCCTCCGTGATGCCTACCAGTATGGATTCATCAGTACTATAAGGATGACTAGACCATAGTGACGAGGCTTAGATACCAGGACCAATTACTCAGGCGTCACGTCTTGGTGGTGCACCAACTATACCACCACCAGGGGAGAATCACGTGATACATGCAATACCACCAGTCATGGAACACAGGTTGAGCACAATCCATGAGTTTTAGAGTCAAAGACACCTCATGTTTTGATATGAGATTAACCCTCAGGAGGACGATGAATGGAAAAAGGTGGGGACCATAGTATTTCATCTAGTGAGAACACCCGCAGACTATATTATGATCATCGAGAAAATCCTTATTTAGGGTTTGGTAGAGAATTTGTGGATTTTATCCTTGAAGTCTTAAAACGAGGAGATTATTTCAGTGATAGAGTCCTAGAGTCTCTTTAGAGAATAGTTCTCTTGGGTTACACAGGGAGAAGTGTGTATATATGATCTTATTCAACTTTATTAGGGTATCTTGATGGTGGAAGACTATTAATTTAGGATTACCCACCTCTATAGGTATATGATGGATATGGTCAAGGATCAGTACTTCAGGGATCATACCCTCAAGAAAGGTCTATGATGGGGTATCTGAGCCAGTTTTGTACTTCTATTCATTCCGACTTATGATGGAGTGCTTGATCAATATTTTTTCTTCATGAGATACTTGGCATAGAAGAAGTATGCAATGACTGTTAGGAGCCAAAAGACAGGTGCAGAGACCATAGAAGAAGGAATCCAATGTCAGACGTAGGAATTATGATGTGGGAGACGTCACAGGATGTCCTAGGACTGGGGATCTATAATCCATAGATCTCATGATGGATCCAGTCAGCCTAGGGAGAGGTGATGCTATACATGAGATGATACAGGGTATCTCACAAGTGATTTTCCAGCATGTCAAGCTTCTGATATGGAGGCAGTGGATGGAACTCTATGTCATAAGATATGAGTATAGTAGGATGAATTTCGAGGTGGTGGAAGTGGTTGAGGAGAAGGGAGAGTTGCAAGGGTGAAAGGTGTTTTGACATGTTACTTCTAACACCACCCCTAGGAGGTCTATTCTAGACTCAGGGAGCTAGAGGATAGAGGCATGAACAACTACTTGCGGTCTAGGTGTATCAACCAAGAACTCCATGGTTGATCCACGGTATGATCTATATCTTTTCTACCTTATCTTCCATACTTATATACAAAGGTTCCAGTCATTCCTTCCTCTCTACATACCATGTTTGAGACAGTGAGATTCGGGTAAAACTGTTGGCTCGACCTTTATTCAAAGATACAGGTACAAGAGGAGACTCGAGAATCACCCAACATTGTAGAATGTTTGTTCATACCCATTGGGGTGAGAGTTTCAGTTGAAACCTCTTGGTGGTAGCGTTGAGGCCTTATGTTGTAATTACGAGTATGAATTTTCTATCAACAATCGATTCCTTGATTGAATGCTTTAGGTGAAGGGTGAAGTGTGTCAATAAAGATGAGATAATGTTTTGTTTTATCGGTTAAAAGGAAATACAGAAACAACAAGATGGGCTCATGAATGGGAGGGTGTGGCTGATCGGTCATGAGTTGGCTATCCTTACGCTCATAGTAGCAGATGATGTGATATTTAAGTTCCTAGTAGTAAAGGTGGAGTATGAGGACGTCTTCCCTGAAGATGTTGCATGATTACCTCCCCACCTGGAGATGGACTTATGCATCGTATTACACTTATGTATAGAAATGATATCAGCACCAGTATATCATATGTTTCCCATAGGGAATCAATATTTGAGGGTGAATTTGGAGGATTTAAAGAGGGATGGCTTCGTGAGACCTAGTATTTCACCCTAGGCAGCCCTAATTTTGTTTTCTGAAAAGTAAAATAAGAACATTAGGTTGTTCATGGATTATTGGTACTAGAAACAAGTGATGGTAAAGAACATGTATCCACTAATAAGGATGAATGACCTCTTTGATCCATTGGGAGGGGAAATATGGTTCTCAAATCTTGACCATTAATCAGTTAATCACCAGTTGCGAGTATTGGGTGAGGATATACCAAAGATGGATTTCAGATGTCGATATGGTCCCTATGAGTACATGGTGATTCCCTTCACCATGACACACACCCCAATAGTGTTCATGGGACTCATATACTTGATCTTCTAGATATTCATATATTGGTTCATGGTGACCTTCATCGATGAAATCCTTGTGTACTTGGCGTCTGTGGTGGTTCACGCGAGACACTTGTCGATGGTTCTAGATGTACTCCAAGAGCATGAGAATTATGGGAGGATCTCAAAGTGATATTTCTAAATTCAGGAGGTCCACATTCTTAGAAATGCTTTCTCAAAAGATGAAGTAGTAGTGGATCTGGCCAAGGTTAAAGCAGTGTTAGCATGAGATCCACTTAGGATGGTGAAGGAGGTGTTGCGATTCCTTGGGCTGGTAGGCTATTACCATAGATTCATACCTGATTTCTCCCAAATGTCAGCACTGATGCTATATTTGACTCAAAATGGGAAGCCATTCATGTGGATGTAAATGTACCAATGGGATTTTTAGTTGTTGATGAAAATTTTGATGAGTGCCCAAATCTTGAGATTTCCATAGAATGGAGTCGAGTACATAATGTTATACTATGAGTCAAGGGCCATACCTGGTTGCGTCCTAATGCAGAGGCATGTAGTTACTACATATGGTTCATTCTATTTGAGGTTACATAAACATAACAACATGAACCATGATCTTAAGTAGTCAGTGTAAGTATTTTCATTGATTATGTGGTGACACTACCTAATGGGTGAGCGGTTTATCGTCTACTCTAATCAGAATAGTCTTATGTATATCTTCTCTTTGAAGGATTTGAACGTATGTAAAAGGTAATGGATAGGGTTCTTCTAGAAATATGAAATTGAAATCATCTATACTTCTTTTAAGGGGAACGTGGTGGTTGATTCCGTCATTAAGAGATATAGTATGCAGCTTCAAATTGAGGTATCAGAGTAGTGGACCTCATTATAGATATCCATCGTGGGTGGGGATAATGTAGCTTACCAACAGTTGATTGTTTTCACCCCTTGAATATTATAGTGAGTCAGAGAGGCACATCTTTGGGATGTCTACTGTGTGAAATTACGTGGTCAGATGTCTACAAGGCTTGCTCTGATTGGATATTCAAAAGGTACAGACCACATTTTTTTTCAGGGGACGTACAGTTGTTCCTCTGGCATTATAGCTGGTTGTTTCGAAGGAGTTTTATACATCCAATTTGGAAATACATCCTAGGGTGGAAATAAGGTATGATGACCTATAACATCTTCTATGGTGGATAGGGATGAATAAGGTCATGGTAGAGTTCATTTATCAATTCCCTACGTGACAGTAGGCGAAGGCTGAGCACTAGGATCTAGCAGGATTAGCTCACCCCTTAGAGGTACTAGAATTGAAGTGGGATGTAATATCGATGGAATTTAATATGTGTTTACCTTGTACGTCCAGGGGAAATGTTGAAATCAGGTGATTTTTGACCAACTCACTAAGTCGGACCACGTGTTACTTATCCAAGAGAAGAGCTCAGTAGAGAGAATGGGACACTGCTACAAGTAGGAGACAATGTCTCTTCATGGATTACCATCAATGATTATTTCAGGACAAGATGCTCGTTTCACATCTCAGTTGTGGGAGGGAATGAAGGAGGTGTTTGGGACTATATTATGTTTTATCATATCATTTCATCCCTAGAGATATGGCCAGATGGAGAGGAAAATTCTGGTTCTGGAGGACATGCAATGAGACTTCATGGTGGAAATCGGTTGTAGCTAGGTGGACCACATACAACTTGTGGAGTTTGATTAAAACCACAACTACCACTCCACCATTGATATGGAATAATTATAAGATTTTTATGGGAAACCCCATCAATAAAAATTTCACTAGAGTGACCCATGACATTCAGCACTCATGGGCTGAGAATTGGTGCAAGCTACTACCGAGAAGCTTCATGTCGTACATGAGTGGATAAAGACTATAAAGAGTTGGAAGATGTAACGACCAAATCTTTGTAAATAGAAATTCCTTTCATAAAAACATTTCATAAAATCACTTAAATACACAACATAATGATCTGCTATATGCTAAGTTACTTTTAAACATAAGTTTATCACTTCTGTGTTTGGAATTTCGAAAATCTGACATACACAGTTGCAATCAGTATGTTATTTAGAGTCCAACAAGGAAAACATAATTTTTGGTGAATAAAAACCTACCCTTATGAACAGTAACATACAAGTATGAATAGTGATATACCATAATGAATAGTAACCTTACCTATGATAATATATAAATAATACTGAAGTTGAATATATGTTATGCCTATATAAGTAAATGAATGTTTTAAAACTGGGTTTTAATAATAAATTATGATATTAATTAAATATTAAAATAAAAATATTTAGAAAATTAATTTTGAAAAATGGACTTCATTTTTGGATTCTACATGTTGAAAATTTGTTAGAGAAAATTCTTGATATTTTTCTAAAATACTTGAATTTTTGATAAATAGTAAAATATGACAATTTATGATAAATACTAAATAATGGATTCATTAGTCATTGGTGATGATCTGCTGATGAAAGACCAATTAATTCAAAGTCACATTCATTTATTACTATTTTTATCATGGAATCATCAATATTTCTGGTCTTGAGGGAATATAATAAACTAATGATTATAAAATTACGAAAACCCTCTTCTTCCCCACTATAAAACCCCCCTCAATACCTCTTCTCTTCACTCCTCTCTAGCCTTGTTCCTTTCCAATATTCAGAAATAATATCGCCCAAAGATCCTCCTCCATGTCCAAAATCCCCTATATTCTTCAAAATACCCAAACCTCTTTTTTTAAGAGGTTCTCAAAGGAGGAAGTCTCAATAGGTAAATTCCTCTTTCCAATTCCTTCATTTCTTTTAAGTTCATTTCTTTTTGTTTCTTTCCTCACATCCCTTCACCAAAATAGTATGATAACTCAAGTAACATAAATGTAATGGAATGTTTTTATTCTTATGATATATTTCATTATCTTCTCTCCTTTCCACATATTTTTTTGGAAGAAATGAAATCACTGTTTGAAATGTGCTAATTTAGCACATAAAGGACAACAATTTAAGAATTTATATTATCATATTTAATTATGGTCATGAAACCATTTGTGTTATGGTTGAACCAAATTATTATATATATAATATAACCTATTATTTTTTATGTAATCCTTTTGAACAAATGGTATTATGTTATAAAGAAAAACATGTTCTTTCTAATCAAACCATCCCATTAACAAAATTGTTGTGACTGTGGTTTTATATATAATATTTCGAGTTCAATATAAGTAACATAATTAAAATTGTATCCATTAAATATCATGTATGTATACTAATAACATAAAAAATCAATTCTGTACAATCACTTTCATCATATGTGTTTATCCGAACATGGACCGATCATTAAATTCATGTAAGCAAATGAACCCGAACAATGAAATTGAACCTCATAACCAATAAAAATGGTAAAAATTGAACATAAAAATATTATACTAAACCAATTAAATATAGAATTGGTTATGGAATAAATAATTAATAAACATAATTTTTTTATTCAGGTCATCAATAACAAGTGGAGAACACCACCAGACATAAGGTACGAGATCATCTCTAATTCTCTCTTAATCAAGATTGTCCTCTATGCTATGCCTTTTATGTGTAATCCCAAATGTTGGGGTATGTTTTTTCACCTACCACAAAATTACATCATGATTTATAAATGATTATAAAACCCTTTTCATTCTCATCATTCCCTCTTAGGTACACCTGACACCATTCCAATAAACCGTACTAAATTCTACCCGAACCTTCTTTGTTCATTTGGGATGCCTTATATTTTTTTATATAAAAATGGTTTTATATTATATGTTTATGTACATATTATAAATTTTGTTTATTATAAAAATTAATTAACGAAGACACGTTCATCACTCTGTTTTGGGGATATACATATCCTAAAAGATTCCCACCTTAGAACTTTCTGAGAAGAAAAACTATTATAAGGAAACATCCCAATTTTTTTTACCCATCTTCATGTGAACTATATCCTCTATTTTAAGCCAAAATTTTATTTATAAAATCTGACTTTCTATTTGGAAAAACTTTGTGGTTCAATTATGATTTTATATAAAATATTTTTCTCTTTTCTATTTTAAAATCTCTATAGTATTTTCCTTAAAACCGCAAATATTTTTGTTAATGTTATTGATTCTAAAATACATTTCTTATATGTTTTCATATTTGTTTCACATCAATTAACATATTCTTTTCCTATTTTACTTTATCAACGTCCATTAAAGTGCTAAAATATTTCTTTCATGGAAACATTCATGATATAATCACTGGTAATGCTCTATGTCATGATTTGGGTACCCACTTCTTTCCATGGGAACCCTTATGTTTATGTATGGTTGATTTTGTATGATTAATTACATGGAAAGAATATTAATGAAAATTTTGAGATGGGTGCTCCCAGATATTTCTTTAATTCATTTCTTATAGTTTAGTCTCATGAGATGTGATGGGAAATGGGATTGGTGGTATTCCTTGACCCATACTAAAATGGGAAATAGGATTGGCCGTTATCATTGACCAATACTAAAATGGGAAACAGGATTGGTGGTTAGGATTAAACCATAGAAAAATGGGAAATGAGATTGGCAGTCAGCCTTGACCCATACTATGGAGATGTTTTATGATCCTTCAACATTTATATGATTCCATGTTTATATGATTCCATTATTATATGATACGATTATATATGTTCCATGCTTTGGATATTATTATGTCATGCCTCCTAACTCATGTGATTAAGATGTATCCTTATGTTAATTCCATTACTTGAATTTTCATCTCATATTTTTTTTTCATGTATTCCTTATGCTCCCCAATATAGATTTAAGGACTCAAAGGAAGTTAGGATCTCTTCATGGAGAGTAAATAAAGAAGTGTTTTTAAACACCAGGTTTTATGTTTTCTATACCATTTCATCAAATACACTAGACTTATGATACTTGGATTGTACTTTGATGCATAATTATGCTTAAAATCAGGTAATGTTTTATGTAAAAGACTTGGGTTTCTATAGCTGATTTCTTACATTGACAGATGATAGATGCCTTTGGAGTTTGAGGTAGGAGACCATATATTCCTTCGGGTCTCACCTCATCGAGGGTTGTAGAGATTTGGCTGGGGTGGTATGTTATCTATGAGTTTCATCGTCCATTTTTAGATACTTCCTATCGGTGGTTTGGTGGCATACCACCTAGATCTATCACCACAGTTGTAACTATTATATGATTTCTTCCACATGTTTCATCTGAGGTGGTACATGCAAGACCCATCATTTGCCATCAATTGGGGCGATCTTGACATGGAAAACAGAGTGACCATTGCTGGGTACCCAATGGTTATTGAGGATTGATAGGAGAGGGTCCTTCATGGGTGAGAGACTTCATTAATTCATGTCTGGTGGGAGAATGGGAATTTCCAAGAGAGCACGTGGTAGTGAGAGGCTATGATTCATGTACAGTACCCACACATTTTTGTTTTTCCCTTGTATTTGTCTTTTTGAGGACACAAATCCCTAAGGTAGACAGAATTTAATGTCCCATATCTTATATGTATTAGTTTTAAATGTTATATGGAATTAATTCAAGACCAGGTGTTGAGGTGGCATGTTATTCTGAGGCCCGAGTTTCCCTGGATAAATATTTGAAATAAATTAAACTTTAAATAGAACACACAAGCAGTTTTCTTGAAAAGTGTAATAACATCTAAATGAGTTCCATATAAGAAATCTGAGACTCCCACTACATCCACAGAAATTATATTACCTTATTTGAGTCTTAACATCGATCATCATAGGTCAAATATGAATGTTTTTTTACATTTTAATGATATGAAATAAATTAAGAATTTATTTTATTTAGAGTTGCGGTGAAGTAGTGACACATTTTCAATTTTTGATAAGAATCATGGAAAGGACATATGGTTAGAATTCATAAGCCTAGAGTAATTCCTAGAATCTCTGTAGAGGAGACCCCTTAGAGAAACCTTTCTATAAACTAAAATGACAGATCAGATCATGGATCATTGCACTAGTGGGTTTTAGGATCTTGTTACCGGCGACTGAATGATCATACTTCTTCAATGATTTATCCAAACATGAAAGTAGGGAATGAGATTGTATTTACTACTTTCCCATTAATTTATTAAACAATGAAAACAGATCAACCCACGAATAGGTTGACACATGGTTTTTTCATTCTTGCGGGATGGGTAATTACGAGTTTGATTCAGGGGATTATTTCTGTTTTGATCTAGTTTCTTGATCCTCATATAAAGAGCGGACCGGTTACATAAAAAATGGATGAAGATTGTTCCTTGAGTTTTTATGTGATTTCTTCCCCCATTCTCCCTAAATGTTCTTCGTTCTTTGTGAGATTATGAATGGAGGATCATTGTGAATTCAATTTACTGAACAATGACATAAAATTATAGATATGGGGTCATGATGAACAAGAAGAGGTGGGATGGTGGTGGCGATGGAAAAGTCAACATATTTCAAGATATATCACTCTATGAGAATTCTTTGTGTGGTTGACCAGAATCGGATTTCAAAGCCAATCAAAGGCCTGAAACCTATCGAATCCAAGTTACAAGGGATAAGTAACCATTGATTTGCAGTTTCTAGGAGAACTGAACTTAAGATCGAGCACCAGAGGATCAAACTAAGCATTGGATAAAGAATAGTGATTCTATAAAATCACCAAGAGCAAGGAGTATATCTCAGGATACACGGTGTGTTGGAACAGTTCCGTTGTGGCTAGGGCTTAGTGTGGCAGTGAAGCATCACACATCGTGTGACACCTGAAACATGGTGTGTGGGACCTTACCCAAGACTTGGAATTTATCTCGGAGGATACACAAAGATGGAGTGGAGTACACAATATGTACTCTACCACACGATTGGACCCCATCCACAAACACTGGTTACCCCATGTACTAGGGAATTGGTTAGCAGACATTGGTTGACACCATGTACTAGCACATGGATAAGGTACCCAGGTGGACCCCGGATGGATGTGAAGGGTGTGTATGACATTCTAGAAGCCATTTATACCTCTACCTTCATGATATGTTATTATTACAAGGTCCGTTGTACATGGGCAGTTCCCGGGGTCATGGGACACATCGTGTGACCCTTCTACATGTTTTGTACTCTCTACTTCACAGATTTAACTCCTTGTACACCATATCATGGAAATGTCAGGTTTGGGTTGGTTCCACCCTACTCATTCTTCTGAAGGTTAGTGGGTATTATTTATCATCTACAGTAGTATGATCCCATTCTTTAAGAATTTATAGATAGAGTCGGGTGATCCCTCCGACTGGCTCGAAGCAAGATCCTATATACATTATTGTTCCCTAGGTAGAGTGAGGTTATCAATGTGACCAATCCTACTGGACATCATTTCTCTACATAAAAGGTGAATCCGGATGAGTCGTGGTATATGCCAAGGCCTAAGTAGTGATCCTCATATGTGTACCATGATCTACCTCAATTGTGGAGTTTGTTCTCCGAAAATGATTCTATCATATTTATCTCTTCATATCTATCAAAAAATATCTCTCTCATGGTTGTTCCTGATGAACAGTACTTCTCAAATAGATTTCGTCAAGGATATCAAAATCAAGAGTGATTGTCTTGGATGAGTTCTTCGTTGAAATTTTGGGCAAAATTTCAAGAATGGGTATGTGGTCATTGTGACTTACCTCCAAACTATAAGTATGAGTTCTGAGTATATATGGATATTTTCCTGTTATATATATTATATACATATACTGTATAGAGTGAACTATGTCTTTAATTTGTGTATTAATTTGTGGGTTTGGGGTGTCATACTAAGTATTTTTATACTCACACATATAGGTTCTTTCCTGAACATGTCGTGTCTCGTGGATACGAGCGACCTTTTGACAGATTCTAGTGCAGAATAGTATTGGGCAGTGATTACTGAGTTCGAGGCAGATTGAGTTATTCATATGTCTCTGAGAAGTAGTTCCAGTACCAATCTATTTTTCTTATAGATTAGACTATACAGTTGGAAGACTATTTCTTTTTGGCGGGCTTTCATGCTGGCCTAGTTGACTTTTCCTCACTTTATATTTTGTTGTAATCTGTTGGTTAGGTTTAGTAGTATACAAGAAATTTTTGTTCCTTGGTAGATTTTTAATTTCATTATTTGTGGGCCTGGAGATATGTGTGTTTGTAAAGGTACTTCGGCATTTCCTAACTTGTAAGTGACATGCATAATCTGTCCTATTCACCAGCCCTTAGCCAGTTGGAGGTGGTATTGGGGAGTCACGAAATGTGCCCCACTAGGACAAATTGTGACAAATCCCCTCTTTGTGAATTGATATTTTCATGGGATCCCTTTAAAATATTTTATTTTGGGTGTTTCATTAAATATCTTGGTGAATGTATGATTTCATTAGATATTTTTTTATGTTAGTGATTATTTTTCTATCAAGGGTTAGATAAGATGTTGTCCTCTCTATGTGATTAAATTTTGAATGTTTGAGATTGAATGTTTTCGGGGAAATCATGGTTGACCAGGATGGGTTTACCACTTTTATAGGTTTTATCCTAGTTAGTTATTTTCCTTTTCATATGGATTCACTAAGGTTTTAGTATTTCAGATATAATGTGCTAAGAAACATCCACGTCCACATCTAAATTCATGATAACATCAATTATTCTTCTTTGATCATGTTTTATTTTTCGTAATTCTAGTCGTATCTAACATTCTTTCATTAGTTTACTTGTATTTTTCTTATTTCAAATAGATATTTTACCTAGTATTTGAGATATTATTTTATTATATTATATAAATATTTGTGGTTGTGTCCTTTATGAACACTCTAATTCTCATGGTGATTTTTGTGATCCCCTATCATTTATATTGAGTTTTCTTTTCCTTTTTATTAATCATGGTCATTCCCTTTCATTGGAATAATCAGTTTCCAGAGAGATTAATTTTGGGAGTGGGATTATTATATGGTTTGGAGACCACCATGTGTAAACTTATTGGGATTTGATAATTTTTATGAGTTCTTATACATGATCTTATGTGTTATTTGTTTTGAGGATGAGTAGTATCATGTGAATATAGAGTCATTTTCCAAATTGTTTCCCAACCACCACCACCAACGGGAAATATTTAATTATGGTTTTTTTAGAAACACTACTTTCATAATTAATAACTTCTCCCTTTTCATTGGAATTTTACTTGGGTGTTGAAGTTGTTTCATATGAGGTATACCATTTTTTCAATCATTGCAAAATCCTTTATGCTAGAAGAACTTTGTAGCTATTTTAGTTAAGTGAATTGATAAATTGAGGTATGCACCATTTCTATGTTGTGGATGATGTTTTAAATCATTGGTTGTAAATTTTTTAGATAGTAGTATTTTTTAAATAGTGTTCTTAGTGTGGAAGTTGGGTTTCATTCATTTTGTTTCAAAAATTTCAACCATGAGATTTCTTTGAAGAGAAAACAACATATTGGGGAGAATTGTCACACCCCACCCTTAATTAAATGATCAGTTTTAATTAACTATTTTTACAAATTCACATTCTTGAGTTTGTTTTTATATGTTGTTTAATTTTTAAATTTTTTGATTTCTATAAAGGTGTACAATTGTAACATATTTAGTAGAAAACATGAAAATTCTATATGATTGAATTTTTAAGAACTACATAGCCGACCACGTGGTTGGTGAACAGTTTTCCTAAATGTTTTCCAAATTTTTCCTTCATAGTTTTCCATCTCATACATATCACTAAGGCTCCATTTCTTTTAATAAATAGCTTTATTCTAATTTTTCACTTCTCCATTTCTTATAACATTCCATGGAAATTCCATAATTTAATTTTTGTATTATTTTTAGTTATTACTTGATATTAATGGTTCATGAGCCTTGATTGATGCCCTTTTATCCGTAGTTATGAGAGGTGATGAGTTCTCCATCATTTTTTAGTAGAGTTTCTTCTTTTCTACTTTGTTAGGTCAATTATATATAGGGATTATTTTAATTTTGGTTCATTGTTTATTTTTTATAGAATTTGAGATACCATTGATGAGTAATAATGTTTTTTTCTGGGGAAGTGATTTCATCATCGATTCATGGTTGGTGACCATTTTTAGTGTATTAAATTTATAAATCCTCATTTTATTGTGTTTTAATTTAATATTTTGGTATAAATTGATATTATTAGATATATACATCATATATTTAAAATAAAATTTTAATTTACAAGATTTATTTCCCAATTTGAAGGTTTTTTCAAAAAATATTCTTGACTTGTTTATATGAAAACCCAAATGTCCCTTGTAAACGAAATATGTTATTTTTGTAAATTGTTTTGGGTCCTTTATGTGAGTTTTAAATTTACCCTTTTATATTATTTGGTATTTATATATAAATATTCCATGTATTTATTGATTACTTCAATGAAAGTTTTCTCATAAAAATGTTAGACATGTAAATGTTTTTAAGACCAATTGAATGGTTATTCCCATATACATGGGTATGTATATATTTACATGTATATGAAAAACATCATATGTGAAAATATAAATTTATGAAGTGTATTTCATATATATATAAGTGTATATATTCTTAATAGTGAATGTGGAACCTTAGAGAATTAAATTGGAAACACAATGCTGGTTTCAAATGGATATTAAGAGGATTTATTTATAGAATAAAAATATAATACCCATTTTCCATTAGGGAAAACCGGTTGGATGATTTCAATGAATTTTTTATTTTTGATTAAAGAAGTATTTTTTCCAATAAAAAGATTATGGATTTCCTAAGTTAAGGCCAATTTTGTACTATAATTTTTTTATCAAATGTGATAAACTCCATAGAAGCCCTATAGTTTATGAAGGGTATTTTTATAGATACTTTTTGAGGTGCGATTATCTTGTATGATGGATTATATAGATTCATTTTTAGATGATATATTTGTGTTTTATTACTCAACCCCCCTTACTCTTACCATGTGATTCTATTTTTCTTATTTGGAGTGATGTGATAATTTTTATTTAGAGCACATTAGTTATACAATATCCTGAGAGAGGCTAGTTGAGAGTAGACATGTTGGTCATAGAGTTTGGATTTCATCAAGAGTTTAGTAGATGGTTCTAAACCATGTATATCTAAGTTCTCTTATTCTGATGTGTAGGATTTTAGCATGATTACACATTTAATATTTTATTATATATTATGGGGTGTGTTTTTATTTATTTTGAATTTCTTTTTATACCATGTTTTCCCTCTTTGAAAATGGTAATCTAAATGTTAGATAAAAAATAATTTTAATTAATGTTTAATGATTCAATTTTTAGATGTTTATTTTAATACAACTGGCTATTGGACTAAATTTTTTTCATAGATAATACATTAATTTATGGAAATAAATTGTAAAATTTGGAAAAATATTGATGACATGTGATTTTATTGGACTAAATAATAATCTATTTTGATTATTTTATTTCAAAATAGAAAAAAATGAATATTTTATATAAATTCTTTTACTAGGGAAGTGGTTACCTTGAATGACTACTGTACTTATTACTCATTGATAACTTTATCATATCAATTAGTGGCTTTAGACTATTTGTTACCATCCACATCCTATTGAGGTTTTATTTTTTGGATGATGACTAGCACACTCACATGGAGCTAGGTTTGTAGTTTAGTTTTAATGTTTTTCTTTTATCACATTGGACACATAGGAAATGTTTTTAACATTTTATAGATAGAGGGTGACTATAGATACTGGTTGATGAAAAAAATACATCACTTGAGAATAATTAATATATTAAAGAGGGGAAATGGGGGTGAGTGAGGTTTTTATTTCAAATTATTTTTTTTGATTTCATAAGTTGTTGTTAATTTATTATTTCCTACATTTTACCATTTTTTCATGGATTTATTATGTACATAAATGTCATGAAAAAATTTAAAAAAAATTATTTTCATAAATTAAATGATATTTTTTGGGTTAAATACATTGCATGTGAAGATTCTTTGATTCCAATGAACATTTACAAGCCTGTAGATATCAGAAACACCCAGCAGGCCTTACCGCGAGCTAGGTTCGGCATCTGATTGAGGGAAGACTCGATATAGTTAATGAAATGTGGTATATAAATTTTTTCTATAAATTTCATTTATTATTATTTTCATGAAATTTATGGGGAAAATAAAAATCTATATAAGGTTATCTCTTTTATGATGTATTGATTCGGAATTTTCCAATGTTGTATTGGTTTTATGTTATAATCTATTTTTTTACCATGATTATTTATTATTATGTTTAGGATACTGAAATTTTATGATCTATATCTCAAGAATCTCATGAATCATCTATTACTCTATTTACTTCTATAGAATACATATTTCCATAAATATTTTTTTATTTATGTACTCACGAGATTGATATAACTTTGTTTGGACTACCAAATTTGTTTTACTCTTTAGTCTTGAATCTTTTTCTTCCATGTCATTGATCTCATTAAATTTTTTTCCAGAATATTTTCAATATTATTTTATTGTTTATTAAATTATTTTATACCCATTTCCAAATTTCTATAAAAAAGGTTTAATGGATTCTTCATGTAGACTTCCAAATTAATAACTTTACACATTTTACTGATAATTTGGAATGTATGATTATTTTAACATGCATGGGTGGAATATAATTTCATTCCATCCTGACTGATTAATATAAAAACATTTCAGTACATGTTTTTAGGGTTTTTCTCAAGGAAATAATATTCATTAATAATGTTGAAATATTTGGATTTTATGTGATTTCCAAATGAAGAGAGTTTTTTTATCCTGAGATATTCTAATGATATTTTAAATATATTTTTCATCTGTGATAGCATCATTTGATGTTAATATAAGGAATGTGATCAAAATATACCATACTTATCTTTTAATCTTATTTTTTATGATTATAATTATGACATGTTTACAAAACCCTTTTATTTTCCATGGGTCATGCTATGATGAAATGTTTCTGAAATGCATTTCATTTCCATGGGTTATAATATGATGATACAGAGAATGTTTTATGATATTATGTAATAGATATATATGATTATCATTAGGTTATGGGTACGACTAGAATTATACATACTTCAAAAACATTAGTTTAATATAGATATCTCAAGAGATAATTAGAACTAGAATGGGGATTGAAATAAATTTATTAAGGGACTCTATCCACTATGATAGTCTTGGGAGCGAACATTGACTAAGGGTATGATGGAATGGGGAGTAAACCCAATCAACTATTATAGTGTGGGAAAGTATCATTGAGTAAGGAAATTATTTTCAACATTTATTTGTATTTCACATACTCATGTATTATTCCCATGTTATGCACTCCTAGATCATGTTCAATAATCCCTTTATGATTCATGTCTTATAATATTTAATGATATATTATATGACTCATTTTTATAATATACAATTTACTGGGTATCATTTCCAAAAGTTAATCTCATGTTATCATAAAATTATGATCATGTTATAATTAAATGGCCATTTATATATCCACTGTTTAAAATTTACAAGAACCTAATCTCACCCTTTATTTTGTTTTTTTTTCATGGGATATGAAGAACTGATTTAAGCATGATATTTCTAAAAAAGGTGATAGTTTTGAAGAAATAATTGGGAAATAATGTAGATCCTTTATGAACTAATTTTTTATATATCAATGAATCTGATGGATATAAACCATTATAATATGATCATGTATCTTAATGTTATTTAATAAATATTATTTTAATTCTATTTAATATCTATGTATAAAAAATTGGTTGTTATCGGTCCATTATTTCCCTCCAATACGTTGGGAAGAAGGGAAACTCATTAGATAATTATGGTATGAGTAAATTAGACTTCATGTTCATAATATTATACACTGATCTAGTTTCAAATCCATAATTTTATGTATAGACCTGGTATCATGTTAGTATGTTTTTTTCAGGACCTAATTTCACATCGTTAATATAATGTGTGAACTTGTAATGATTTATGAATATTCAAAATGTTATAGGAATATACATGTGCCACATTCCTATGTTTATGATATTCACTCATGGATCATGATGGATTATTGATGATTACAAAATCTTTTCTGTTCTATCATTTGTCATGGAAAATTATTATTCTGTGACTCCGGATTACAATCTATGAATTATTGGGAATGATTTTAAATTGTTAAGCTCATGTACTCCTACCGTAATGCTCATTATGATTAAGAATGATCATTTATTTATATCTCCCTATTCTAACCGTACCTAGAATCTAATGTCACGCTTTAATATGATTCCTTTTCCCAGATATATCATGAAATAATTTATGTACGACATAAAAAAGAAGGGCTTTATTTCAGTTGATTGTTGGGGAGGATGGTGTTGGTATTTTCTTTACCAGTTTCTGATGAGTCCATTTTTCCAAAGACACTAATACTTTGTAGTTTTGTTTGGATTTTAATGATATATAATTAATTATCATCTAATAATATTTAAAATTTATATATGAAATTCATAGTTCACAATATAGAAACCATAATTTTAATTATTATGGTCATAATAAAAGAAATATATAGTTTCATGGAAGCTCTTATAGAATCGCACATAGAGGGAAGAAGATGATTCAACCTCCTATATGTTATAAATTTGGAAAGGACCACAAAACAAATTTCTTGAATGAAAGAAGATGATGCTTCATGTGTAGAAGCCTACAAATCGAGCTAAATTATTTCAAATTGAAGTGAAGTGGATAGAAAATGGTATAGGGGTAGAGAAATCTCAACTAAAAACACCACCCATACATTTGTTATTTATATGGAAGGAATATGGGTATTATAAATATAAATATCCTAATCCAAGGAATAATGAGGATAAAAAGACTTTGGAACCCCTTACATCAAAGGGTAAAGGGAAATCTTATGTAATCACAAATGGTGAAGTGGATTTGGAAAATGACATTGTGAATGGCACACTTCCAATCCACTCAATAATTGAAAATGATTTATTTAATTCATTTTATACAAACTCTTTTATAAATATGTAATTTTATTATGGCATAAAATTAACACCTCAATGATTTTATGTTTAGTTTATAGTAAAAACTCATTATGGACTAATAAAGACATTTTTAGTCTATAAACCCACTCTAGTAGTAGTTTATGGAAATATTCTTCTTAAATTGTTATTATTAATCCACTTGTAGAATTAGATGCTATTTTTTCCATTGATATTCTCTTTTAGTATATATCCCCTAAAAATTTTCAAAATAAGTGAAGTTACATTTGATATTATAAATCAACCTATGGTCTTATATTTGTTTCAGGAAGAACCTAAACTGGTAATGGAATTAACATCAATCATCAGGGTTCCACTACCTTTGAATGGGGGAAATTTATCTTAAATATTCAGAGAAAAATTAATAATTTAAAAGTTTCTTATTTTTTGGGAATATACTGATTTATTTCTCGAGTACATGACTTTTCTTCCCCCTAATTGTCAAGTGGAGTTTTCAATAGAACTCATACATAGTGCTATAACTATTTCAATGCATCTATATAAAATGATCCAGATTTATTTATAAAAAATAAAAAAAATCTAGGTGAATCTAGAAATGAGACTCAATTAACCTTTTGGGTCACCATGTCATGTACCTATTCATTTTGTTATTAGTAAAGATTGGTTAATGTTTATATGAGTTTATTATCTATAACATAACAAGATCACTATAAAGAAAATTTACCCACTACCACATATTGATGAAACAAATCATCAATTATGATTTTTCCATGACTGATCATTGATTTTCATGTCATGAGCTAATGGTGAAGAAAGAGGATATACCCATTCTAGCCATTCATATAAGGTAAGGTTATTATATTTTTATAGTAATTCTATTTTCACTTATTAAATATCCAAATAATGTTATGGATTTATGGTATAGATACTTTAGTGATTACATTGATTAGTTTTTGTAAGATATTATAGATTATATTAATATATATATATATTCATTGAGTATAGATTAATATTATGAATATTTAGGGATTTTACTGAAAAACATGAGGAAGGATAAGCTATATAATTTTTTTTGCAGGTATGAATTTTGGCTACATAATGTCTCATTCATGGTTCATATAATATCATGTAAGGGTATATCAGTGGATCCTTAAAAATATTATTTAATGATTAATGTACTAAACTAACCATAGTGATAGAGATCCATAGTTTTATTAGGGTTATGGGATACTACCAATAATTTGTGAGAAATTTATAAAGCCTATGAAATACTCATTCCATGTTCCCATCAAAGGGATCCAAATTCATGTAAATAGATGACTATAATGTCAATTTCAAGTAACTAATGATATGGTTGGTAAGTGGACATATAGTCCCACTACAATATAGTGGATACGAGTTTTTGATCTAAAATTATGCATAAATGATGTTTTTGTTATGTGTTCATATATAGAATGATATAGTGAATTCATTTTCTTATTTCCAATTTTAAATTCTTGAGAAACATTACCTTGCTGAAGATTTTTAGTAGGAACCATTTATTTTTTCATTGAACATATGGAGGAAATATCTTTATAGTGAAACATGGGATATATAAACTAATAATAAAATCGTATGGTAAATTTTCAAAATGAAAAAGATAAATATTAACCAAAAGAAATGGTAGGAGTGGGTTACTTCTTATGATTACTCAATAAACTAACTCACTGGGAAAGAGAACACAGTGGATGACTATTTGAGTCTAAAAAACCATGTTATTTTATTTATAATGAGGATTTAATTATAATTAATTTTTAGGGATTTACATAATATAGACATTGAATTCATGTGGAGTGGTGATAGATCATAACATTTTCATACGTATGATCAATCATACATCTATACGAGGATTAAAGTGAAAAAAGGTATATGTGGAACTATAAAAGAAGGGGAAAATATTCATATGTTTAACCATGATCATGATGGAATGATAAGGTATAATAACCCATAACACATCCCATCGATTCCATATATGAAGAAGGAGCTATTTGAATGAAACTCAAAGTTCAACATTCTTTATTTATCATTGAATTACGATTATTTTTATAGATATGAAAGTGTGTTTATATTGGAATAACATGGAAGGGGATATTACAAAGTATGTATCTAAATTATTGATATGTCAGAAATTTAATGGTGCGAGATAGAAGTCTAAGGAGATGTTACAACAATTAAACATAGAAGAATAAAAATGTGAATACCTTACCATGTAATTCATCATTGTACTCGAAAAAACATATGAAGGGAAAAATTATATTTATGTTGATGTTAATAGATTTAAAAATTTATAACATATTTTTTTAATATATAATATTTCCCAATAGATCAACATGATAGGATCTATATTAAACAGATGGTCATTTTTCATCGATTAATATACACTATTATATCTAGGGATCTAAAGTTTACTTTGATGTTCTTGGAGTTTAACATTAACACTACATATCATCCACATACAAATTGTTAATTTATGAATACCATTAAAACCTAGGATAGATTTTTTGAGCATGTCATATAGAATATAAATGTGGTTTGGTTCAATACCATTATCTGGACAAATTTTTGTATTATAGTAGCTTTCACTCAAGAATTCATATGGTTCATTATGAATCCCACCATATCAAGAATATTAGAACTCCAATTTTTTGTGATAAAGTATAATGTCCTCATCTCAGGAGCCAATAAATCAGTTCCCAAAGCTGGGTCGCCACATGACCTCAAGCATGCATCCCTAATGCCAGATTTTTTCATCTACTATTGAGGTTCTAAAATGTCACTTAAGGAGACTATACCTTCTTTAATAGACTAAACTACAATAGAAAATAAGTAAAATTATTATATATATATATATATAATAACCGATGAACATGCATAAACAAACACATCTTAAAACTAGGTACAAAACATATCCAATAGTAAATATGTCATTATAAGATAAATAGTACCATGTGAACAAAACCCAGAAAAAATAAAACACCAGAATCTAAAAAATGGTCCTGACTCTAATCATGGAACCTCATAATTGCACTTCCCAACTCTACTCAACTCCCATGAACAAGGTCTTTTCCCTTATCCTTAGCTGCAAGTATGAATTATGCTCGGGTGCCCAATGGTGGCCGGACTAGGGTGTGAGTACAACTCAGATGGCCACAACCAATAGTGTACAAAAAATATCCAATCTTGATAAATAATGTGTGAATGTTATAATATAGGACAATTAAATAAAATAATGTTCGGTGACATTGTTTGACCAGGTTCACATGAGTCATTACTAATATTAATCCTAATTTCATTACCTATACCATCTTCATTACTTAATTCAGTTTCATAATGTGTTTAATGGAATAGGTGTATTCTTCAATATTAATGCATAAGGGGGGAGAAATAAATTTAACTATAAAACATGGGATAACAAATAATCATATATAATATATGATTACTTTGAAGCATTGGTCAGGGTAGTCTCATCGAATACCACCATTAGGGGAATAGAATTGAATCTCCTTCCCTAATCTATGCATTTTGGGGTGGAGTTTTAAGCTTATGTATTACTCGACCTATGGGTGTAGATCCTCATGTAAACTCCCCACTCTAATAAGACAAGTGTACATGATTATTTGTCTATTCTCCACCCATATTTGATACAACCTAGAATCATAACCAATGCCAATCACAATCACAACCCCTAATAACCAACATGGGAATTAACATTATTTCATAACCCATTAACACAATTACCATTTAACTTATATTCAAATTTATCCTAAATCCCATTTCATATGCCTAACTCACTAAAAATATTCACTAATTACCCTATACTATCCAAATTAATATAGCTAACCCTTCCCTATGTTAATTAATTTAACCCATTTTAAATTTCCCATATATTATCCCAGTTATGCATTTCAAGTACAAATCAAAATTCATTTAGAAATTTACCATTACTATCATTTAACAATTTTCATGTTTATCCAAGTGATCCCTTATCCCTTAACCAAATCTAGAAAAAACAACTTGTTTTACCTTCTTAATCCTCAAAAAATTAATTAACTTGTTTATCCTAGTCTCTACTTAATGATATGTCTATTTGGCACCAAACATTTTTGTCAACCATGTTTAGGAAGGTCGACAGACAGAATTGGTGGCCCCAAATTGGTTAATTAATCCTCCATGCATCCGAAATGAATCACGAGGGGTTAAATTTTTCATTTGGAAACCCATTATATCAAATATCACTAATGAAACCAACAACACAAAAAGTGGGAAACAAGGACAGAACCATGCATGCAGAAATCAATATAAAAACTAAGGGTTATAACTCATAGACCACCTACCTCAAATAAATAGATGAACACACTCTTAATCATTTCTATAGATCCCGATACACACCCGTTGAACCCTTAACATAGATCCCTCTAGAAAAAGAGTTCTTTAGGGATTCCGAAGAATCTTTTCCAAGATTCAAACCTTAATCCATAAAAGAGAAGAAAGGAGAGGATTTGACATACCCGAAACATGAATCTGAAAATTTTTCCACTCTAATTAGAATAGAGATAAAGGAGAATCACCCTTGGAAGGTATTGGTCTCTAGGGTTTTCCACTGGGGTAGAAAGGGAGGAAATGGGGAAGAAAAATGAGTGGGATCTTAAAATCTGGTAGTGGAAATTTTGTAATGTTTTCAACATTACAGGGCTGCACGTATTACCCACAAGGTTTTCCAATCCACTTACAAAGTATGCACACGCCACTATACTATGGGAGATGGGCCACAAAATTACATGGGGAGTTCCACACAGTGGGACTTTCGATGTATTAACCATGTGATATGTCACTGTTCATGGTTTCCTGGTGTAGCGTAGTTTTATTAACTACGTGCCAACCACGTGCCTTGAAAATATTGACTCATTTTAACTTCGTTTCATTCCTTGATCCATCAAAACACCCAATATCTTCCAAAAAATCCTAAGAATCATTTCCTTAAAAAAGATATTGAAACCAAAATTGTAAACAAGGACACACTCCACAAAATCTGGGATCTTACAACCTTCCCAACTTATAACATCTCATCCTTGAGCCTCTCTTCCCAAGAATCACTAAGATTCCAAAGTGAATCAATTTGGCCACAGATCCTATATATCCAACTCCTACACCCATATTTCTGGTTTATTTATTCCATTTTTCAATAAGACTAGAACCAAGGGCATTATCTTTCCTCACAAGACTTTCTCACTACGTTCCACGATATGAACCCGGTGCTCCTCAAAGGAGTCCTCAGCCTCAAGCTGGAAATCCTCCATATTAATCAGAAGTGATGGGTCAGGGTGATACTATAAAAGCTATGAAACATGAAAACATCATGCATTCCACTATTCCATTTGGGAGGAGATAATCATTAATCCACGGTTCTGATCCTCTCCACAATCTCAAACAACACCACATATCTAAGATCCACAATTCCCTATTTCGGAATCTGACATTTAAGCAAAATTGGAGACAAACAATGAACAACATTATCTCCCTCCATAATGTCAAGAGGTCGACAAATTCTATCTATATATGACTTTTATAATCTTTATGCAATTAAAATACATTTTTGAATCAATCAAACATTTTATGTTCTCATGTGTGAGACTTAGTCCCAACAACTTAGAGACCCCATATTTTTACCAACAAAACAGATATCTACACGATCTCCCATATATTTCCTCAAAAGATTACAAATTATCTATATCTTGAAAACTTTTGTTATAGGAAAAATTAAAAAGAGATTAGTGTTTCTCCCATGAACCGTTGGAATATAGGACACAAGCCCTCAAAATATCCTTCATCACCTGAATTGTATGTGCAAAATGTCTGTTCATCTATAGGTGATAATCCATAATACAAAACACATGGGTAGAAATTGATATATGTAATCCCTGTTATAAGTGAATTATGATATGTGACTCAGGATCTAAAAATATATTTATTGACACACCATGCAACCACACGATCTCTTAAACATACAACGCATCCAACATATTAGTTGTGAATGTCTCCTGAATCAACAAGAAATGGGCCACCTTAGTAAACTAATCCACAACAACCAAAACTAAATCATTCTTCCAAGACATCCATAGAAGACCCACTATGAATTTCATCATTACAACATCCCGCTTTATCACTATAATGGATTATGGCTATAAAAAAAACATGGATACTGATGATGATCCTTCATCTACTGACAGGTAAGGTGTATCATCACAAAATGCACAGACACATTATTCATTCCCAACCAACAATACTACCAACGAGGAACACAATATATCTTTCGAAAAATATGATACACTACCCCCGTTGATGCATGTAACATACACATTAACTCTTCCAGCATACATACCAGTACAACCACATGGTACAAACACAATAAATCTTGTCAACATCAACATCCCATCTAGAAGGTTTATCCCCAACTTTAATACTTTAATTCATAGATAAACACTCTGGATATTCCAGATGACTCTCCTTTACCATAATCAAATGAATGAAATAAATTGATTTAGACACAATGGACTTCTTCCACAACCTATACTGTACCCTAAAATACATTTCAACAACTAGCATCATCATCTTCCACTCAAATCGGTATTCCTAATCTACTCGATTCTGAGTCTTCTGACTTGGGGATATGCAACACTATTCCCATTTCCTAAAGTGTTACCCAATTAGAAGTCAAATGACTATTTGTATTCAACCCATATTTGCTGCTGAATATTCCAATAATGACAAGAGAATATGTACTTAAGACTTATGGTTGGTATACACTATAAATCACCCTCCCAAAAGATTGTTATTCCAACACATTAAGGCATACCCCATCACAACCAACTCTAGATCCTGAGTGGCGTAATTTATTTTAGGATGTTTCAACTGTATTGACCCATATACTATAACTTGACCATCTTACATCAATAATCCCACAATTCAAACACAAAATGCATCATAGAACAAGGTATACATATTACCTAGTTCATGTAATATCATGATCAGTGAGATCATCAACCAATTTTTCAAATCTCAGGATGCATTTTTGCATTCCCAGACCCATCATACATAATTCCCTTCTCAGTTAAGATCAATATTGGCACTACCAAATGGTAGTAATATTTAATGAACATTCAATAATAACTATCCAATCCCTGATAAATATAATTTTCATAGAAATTCGTTTTCTTCCCCCAAGACACAAAATCTTGCACTTTCTCTAAATCGACTGACATACCTTATTTTGGGATATTTTTACACACTAAATGAAAAAAATCAATCCAAAAATGACATTTTTAATGATTAGATGAAATCTTATGTACTATTAGAGTATTCAAGACAATTTCAAGATGTTTTGCATGATCTTCACGAGTTCTTGAATACACCAAGATGTCATGAATGATGACAATAATGAACTAATTCAAATATTGGTGAAATATTTAAATCATTAAATCCATGAACACATCTAGTGAATTTTTAAACCCAAACAAAATCACCAAAAACTCATACAACTTGTACATGCTTCTGAGGGAATTTCACGATATTTCATAAGACCACACCATAATTTGGGGATATTCCAATCACAATTCAATCTTAGAAAACACCTTAGAACCTTTCATATATTCAAATTAATCATATATTCATTGAAGAGGGTTTCGATTGTTAACTGAAATTTGATTCCACTTCTTATAATTAATTCAAAGCTGCAACAATCCCTCAAAATTCTTATAAAAACAGTAGATCCCCAAGGTGTCATATTTGGACAAATGAACCCTTTTCTCTCCAACACCTCCAACTAATATTTACTCTCATTGAATTCTTCTGGAACTACTCTATCTATTAGAATAGAAACTAGATCTTTACCTAGCAGTAACTTGATCATAAACTCAATGTCCTTCTTGGGTGGCTTCCCTGAGAAATACTTAAGTAACACATCGTAATGAAAATGCACCATTGGAGTAAATAAATGCTACTCAACTCCTCAATAATCTATCACAAGACAAGAAAACTGGACTATTATTTCTCCCAACTGTTAACAAACATTCCCCACATGGCTCGTTCAAAAATCCCACTCACCACAAAAGACATAAGTGTGTCCATCAAGAAATCTAGAAATTACTCGATGGTGTTAATAATCAATGTGGGATTTGTACAAACACAAAAAAATCCATAAAAAATATGATACCAAAACCTAACATCTCAAGGATGAACAAGTCCCATAAAAACTAGTACCCACTAACCACCAGATAAAAACCTCTACATAGCCTGATACCCTTATCTTGAACCCCCAAAAGAGTATCAATAACCATAACATCATAGATGCATTCCACCGATAGGGCCAAAACAAAAAAATATAAGCAGAGAAAAAAGACTGTGTGGAACCTGTATCAAATAATGCACTAGAAATTGTTGAATCTACAAGAATCATACCACATTATACCGACCAGAAAGCCTCACTAACTCAAATTATATAATAAACTATGTGAATCTGACCCAACCCTCTACCCCGAGGCCTTGTCAGAGTACCCAGAACTGAAATAACATACTAGAATGAAAAATCTCTCCCTATAGTGAAACACCCACCACCCATACCTGTACAGCCCGTGGCACTCTAACTACCTACCATATATGGGGTAACTGACCCCTACATGGACTCAAAATCTTCCTTTAACCACTATATGTGACCATCTATCAAGGGTTCTTTCATAACCTATATATATTCCCAATTAATCCACACAGCTGACACTCAACTAGTGGATAAGGACACTAATCATGCATGTGACTCAATCTTTCACACTAGTCATAGAACACCTAATCTTCACCCTCAGAGTCTGACCCTCTCTTCCAACTACTCTGTGCACTTTCACCCTAGTGGAAACTCCCAAAACAATTCTTAATGTTTTATGAAATCACACCACCCATCCTCCTAGTTGGTACTGTAATTACACTACCCAAACCGCCCTTTAGATTCCCATTAGAGATAAGGGACTAATCTACTCCCTCTCTAAACTTTTTCATATAAAAAATATTCACCTAGGACCTGATCTCATAACTAAACCATCCTGTAAATGTTTTTCCATAGCTACCTCATCGTCTACCAACACTGGAACGATGATTCGCAAATTATAGAAATGACTATCATAATCCATCACTTACATAGCCCCTTGGCCCAAACTCACAAAACCACCATCATTATCCTACATCGAGGTCTCTGGATAGAAATCATCTAGAATCATTTCCAAGAAATATTTTTGTAACATTCTTCCAACCTATTTGGTATACACCATGATGTCCCGCCAACAATTTTCCTAGCCTTGCAACATTTAGCTAAACGACGTTACTTGGTTCTAGGAAGGAGTCTCCAAATGGTCAAGAATCATCTGGATAGACTCTATGCATAACTTGGATGCCTCTATCCCAACCCCTATACTAAAGGTCGGAGGGTGTTGGAGCTTAAACTCCCTGATCATCTCAATCATGAATGGCCCAACCTGCCCTGGGGCTCATTCAATCATTTTCATAAAGCGAGAACGATTTTCAGGAGAATTAACTTCTCTATTATATGGGTTGGGTATATTATTTTACTCCACTAATAGAAGGGTTTTTTCAACTACATAATTCTATAACCCAACCAACACATTCCTTCATGGTTTCATTTCTCTATAATGCCAAATAATTTCTTTGGATAACTTAACATAAACCTTCTATAGTTCATTTAAAAGATGGATACCTACAAGTCATAAAGACTGTTTCATACACCACCCAAAAAGTCATCCTCGAACCCCAAACATTACCCTCAAATATACCTACTGAGGGCCATGTATAACATGATTCAATCAACTTAAATAGTTTGAAATCATACATTGGAAACTATTTAAAACTATTTCGATAATTACCAAGCAAATATTTCCCCCCATCAACATTTATTATTTCACAACATGTAATAACCATGACATTGACCCATATACAAACATCCTTAATTATAATTCCATAACCACCCTTAACATTTTATTTCCATTCTTACCCATTTTCATCATTTTATTTCCCACCATTTTGATTAATTTCACGAAAATTGAATGCATTATTTCCTTAATGTCCCACACACACATCTGGTGTGTGTGCCTATCATGATGTGAATCACTTATATACTTAGGTACCTAGTATGATTCATCAATGCAAAAACTTGTGCCATTTTTTCCATTATAAAGATATCATAATACTATCACATATCACAATAAGTGCATCACCCAGGGGTGAAATATCATCAAATGTAGAAATGAAAATTAATAACAACAATTCCCACTATAGGTGAATTTCCCCCCATACATAGGATAGATTCTCCCAAGAACTAGTTTAGTAGAATTCATTGAATCCTTACTAACCCTCTTTCTATCATCCTCAAATAGTAAGTGAAAGAAAATACCTTCTTGAAAACCACTTTGTAACATCCCCATCCCATGATCCAACAAACCGGTGCCTCAAGCCGGGTCACCACACGACCTCAAGGACATATCCTGTTATTATAGAGGTTTCCAAAAAACTAGTGAGGGTCTAAAAGGTCACATGGTGATATTATACGCTCTTTAGCTGAGTTCACCATAACATAAAATAATTAAAATAGTATAAAAACGAATAATAACTAATGAAAATTCATAAAAATCATCGCCTGACGATGCGTAAAAAAATATCCAATAGTAAATATTTTATGACATGCTAAAATATTCCATGTGAACTAAACCCAAAATAATTGAAAATAGTGGAATCCCCAAAATGGTCTTGAATCAAATTCTGGAACCCCATCCTTGCACAAACCTACTCGACTGAACTACCATGAATATGGCATATTCCCTAATCCTAAAATATAATTATAAAGTATTCTCAGGTACATAATTGGGGCCTGAGTAGGGTGTGATTACAACTTGGTAGGCCACCACCAATGGTGTCTACAAAATATCAAGTCTTGATAAATAGTGCATGAAAGTCCTAACATATGAAAAGTAAATAAAAGAATTTTTGGGTGAGATTAGTTAAACAGGTTAACTTAATTCATTCATATTATTATTCCCATTTTCATTACATATACCATCTTCAATACATAATTCACTTTCGTCATGTCTTCAATGAATTAGGCATATTTTCAATGTCAATTCATAAGGGGAGATTAATCAAGTTTCCTATATCATAAGGGATAAAAATAATCATATTCCCAACACGGTCTCCTTGGATACTTTTTCTAGGTGGTCTCATGGAATGTAACCATTAAAGGAGTCAAAGTACACCCCCTTCCGTAATTCATGTATTTTGGGGAGGTGTTTAGAGACTAAGTCTAACATGGCCTATGGGCATAGATCCTTATATCAATAACCTAATATACCAAGCCATGTGTACATTATTTTTTGTACATTCACAAAATATATACCATACCAAGAAGAAAGCATCACTAATTTCAATAAAAATCATAGTCCATAACAACAAACATGTGAATTAACATTATTCCATAACCCATTAACACATTTACCAATTACCTTACATAGCTATTTGGACCAAATCCCATTTCTTAAGACTAACTCACTAATCATATTCACAAATTTATCAACATTAACCCAATTAAAATATCCCATAATTTTTATTTGTTAATTGATTTAACACATTTCTAATTTATCATGTATTAGCCCATTTATGCATTTTAAGAAAAAAATCACCCTTAATTTAACACATTGCCCTTAATTTAATTTAACAATTTTTATGTCAAGGAATGAATTCCCTTAGTTCATACCCAAATAAAGTAATAACTACTCATTTTCTCATATTAATCATAAAAAATAAATTAACTTGTCTATCATGGGCTCTACTTAATCATAATTTTAATTTTCAACTACAATTTCCGTTAATCAGGTTCGGGAAGGTCGGCAGACCCCATAGTTGGCCCCAAATTGGTTAATTCATCCCCCATTAATCCCATGTGAATAATTAAGGGTAAATGTTTTCATGTCTACAAAAATTATATCAAATATTAATAATGGTATGAAGAACACAACAAGGGGAAAATAGGAACATAACCTTTTATGCACTAATCTTTTTAAAAACTATGACATATAATTTATAGACCACCTACCTCGAATAAATTGATGAAAACCCTCTTAATAATTTCCATAGATTAAAATACAAAACATTTGTATAGATTTATCCTAGATCCCATAGAAATAAGTGGGTTTTATGGATTCAGAAGAAGATTTCCTAAGATACAAACCCTAATCCGGAAAAGAGAATAAATGAGAGAGTTAGGATCACATAGAAATTCAATCTACAATTTATGGTTTTCCGAACGACCTAGAGATGGTATAGAATCACCATTGGGATGTCCTTTTCACTATGGTTTGTCACTAGGGATGTACGAGAGGAAACATGGAAGAAACTTGTATGGGAACATTAAATAATGTATTATAAATTTTATAAAATTTTCAACTTTACTAGGCTGCATGGTTTACCCACATGGTTTTCCAATCCGAGCGGAAACCACTATCCTTGGGGAGTTGGAAAACATGGTTAAATAGGTATTTCTACACTATTTGACTAACTGTGTTCCAACCGTGTGATATTCCACTACCCTAGGTCTCATGGTTTTCTTGGGTAGGCAGCACAATTCGCTTAATCGTTCACCAACCATGCGATCTTTATAGACTGTCCCATTTTCCTTCATTTCATGATATAAATCTCTAGAACACCCCCAATATTCCTCATAATCTGGTGAAGAATTTAAGTAACCAAAAAAAGATATTGAAACTAAAATTTTCAACAAGAACATACATCCATGAAATCTAGGTTCTTAAAGAAACTTTGTGAATCCAATATATTCTTACCGTGGATCGATTAATGAAAAATTGATTAGTTTAAAAACATTCATAAGAAAATTTGGGAAGCACAATGTCAACATATAATTTATTCTCACTATGACTAGTGATATATATATTTTGAAGTTAGCAACATGGTATTCCCATGAAAATATCCATGGAAGAAGGTTTTGAGATTTAGAAATGAGGGAATGTTGATCCGTTGATATATTGGACCATTTCAAATTCCATATTTTATTTTGACCATTTATTATCACTTAACACTTCCATTTAACCACTCCCATGTCCATTATGTGATTCATTAATATCTCTTTAGGATGTACATACATGATCTTTTACATGTAATGAACTATGAGGTTTTATAACAAGATCATGATCTTTGCTATGAGGAACAACTCGTGAAGACTCTAGATTGAGTATATAAAGTGTTTTAAAATACAACCACCCACATGGTCAATGTTTTGTGGAAAAAAATTAATATAAGGAAGCTATGTGGGAAGCTAAGGAGGTGATGTGGAAAATATATCCTCAAATTTTTATATTGGAGTGATATAATTTTGAGGGTTAAATTCTTATGAGGGTGTAGAATGTGACAACCAAATAATTTATTATATATTTCTATTTAAATAAGTTTAATATCTTTAATACATTTCTTTAAACGGAACACCATGATTTAAAGAACTGCAATATACTATTGAATTATTATTATTTATTCTATTTTTTATCATCCAGCCATTTTATTTGAATGTATGAATATGAATACATAAATTATCAAAATGTAATTCTATTAATATTTATAAAATTAATTCATTTCATACATTTTTTTACAAATCAAAATAAACATATTTGAAGGTAAAGAGAGATTTCATTTTGGAATAATTGTTTTTATATGCTCCATATGTATTTACAATATTAAATTAAAATAATATAAGTTGATAATTTTTTTAAAGTAAGTGTGTATCTAATATATTAAATCAAACATTTTTTCTTTAAACTAATTGTTTTTACATGGAATGTAATGATGGTCACCTTAGGTTTAGCTTAAAAATACATTTATGTTAAAGATGGTTTTGTTGCATTTTTTGAAACTATTTTAAAATTTATATACACCTAATATATAAATTGAATATTTTAAAATTTATACCATTTTATGAATCATCATAATTAATATTATTTAATATGTTCAACATAATTTTTTGTCCTTATGAATAGTAACTGAGGAATAATTTTATTATTATGGTGAAGGCTAAAAAAGGTCAATTATGGGTTAAACTAATGATATAATGTTTAAAATGACCTAAAAACATTTATAAATACTATAAAATGAATATTTTTATATTATATGTCATTATATTTTTGAAAATGATCCAATTTGTAACCACTTTACCATCATATTGACATTATTAAAATTTAATATTCTTAATAATCACATGTGTGCCACTGCCCTCACTTATAAATAGTCAACCCTATATTCTCTTATCCACATAACATTATCGACTTATCTTGAATAAAACTACCCAAATATCCTATAAAGATCCTTATTCAAGTCATTTATGTAATTCAATTCTAAAAACACTAATATAATGATCTATAAGAAGGAATTCAAATAGTGTTTCTCAAAGAAGAAGTATATTATCTTTCTAATTTTATTAATGTATTATTCTTTGTTTACTCATTTTAAAATTGTTTTATAAATATTAAAATAATTAATCCAGTGTTATAACTACATTTATATATTAGTTAAATTATGGGACAATTATTTTACACCTCATTTCAATCAAATTGTAAATAAAAGTATCGCCTGTGCATACGTGTGCACTACCCCCTCACCTAGTGAAATTGTTCATTTTGTGTCACTATATTTAATAGTTGGTTATTAATATGGATTTAATTTTCATATATGATATTTATTAATAAAATAGTATTCTATAATTATAATAAATAATCTATATTATTACCTTTCCATGCATTGGAAAATGATATTATAAGTTGTGTTTACTTGTGGGCTACTATATCCATAAAGAGATTTTATATTTCTATTTATAGTTAAATTGATGGTAAGAAGGATATATTTTATTAATACATATGATTCTAATTATTTAATAATGGTTATATGGATGTTAAATATAAATTTATATTATTTTATTCAAACTATTTAAATGTGAAAACATCCCTCCTACACACATGTGGACTACTATCTCTGCAAAGTGATGTAAATAATTTTTCATCATTAATTTATATAAATGGTTATAAAATAACATATAAAGAAAAAATTTCAAAATAATTCATGATTATTATTATTTATATGATGAAACTATGACCAAGGTGGAAGTATGAGAACAATCGAACTGAAACATACTTGGAAAAGAGATAATTTATCATTTGAAAGTTCTTTCAAATATTGAAATTGTTAATTAATGGGAAATTAGATATTATAATGGAATAAGACATATTATTTTATTATTTAATATGGTTCTATAATAGATTTATAATAAATATATATTTATTATAATGGATTTTTGAATTCATATTTAGTAGGATGAAACTTTACGTAACGATTTATGTTACAATCTCTTTTATTTTTAGTGTTGTCTCTGATAAATTTACATGAGGGAAATTATATGGTTCATATTCTTTTAGACCATTCCATATTATTCTCCTATATTTTCTAATTTAAGTTTCATGTAATATCACAAATTTCCACTCATTGGTATTTAAAATTATCATCGATGTGTTTTAATAATATTCGACTTCATCTCCTATTTAGTGGGGAATCTTTCATCCATAGCAATATGTTATTTAAAATGATTAGAAGAATGTTATTATTATTGTCCAAATAATAATTAAATTATTTTTTACACATAATAAGTTATATAAAATTGTTGAAAAATAATATTCTGTTTGTTCTTGAATGTTTTGAATAGAATACTAGATTTATCATATACCATATGAATTGATTCTCCCGTCCTCATTACTTCTATTTATTATAGATATTATTTTATTTAAATCCATGGATCATTTAAAATATATTATTTCGTTAATATGTTGTAATTTTATTATTTGGAAATAATTTATTTTATAATGACTGGAATAATTAATATGAGAAAAATCCCAAGGATCTTTTAAAGACATTTTTCATCTCTAATGGAATCCATTTTTCTAACTTTTTCTTTAATGGGGATATAATCCAATTATACCATGAAAATATTTTTACTAGATGATTTATAATGATTATGTTTTTTTATGATTTTATGAAACTTATTTATTTTTTATAGGTTTTGAAATTATTAAAATAAGGATGTATTTATGACATTGTATCACATTTATGGTTTATGGTTATGTGAAATGTCAGTCAATTATATCCCAAGAATTAATTTTTTAACAATAGATAAGTCATTAGATAACCATATTATGTATTAATCATATTTTATGCTCATTGTATTATGCATATTTCTATTTTTAGGTCTGTATTATTATGCGTGGACTTGGTTTCATGTACATAAGATTATGTGAGGATATGATTACATGTACATAACATTATGTGAGATATTATTACTATTTATACATTTTCACAATTTTATAATATTATACTTGCTCCATATTTGTTTTTTATGATATTATATCACATATCATGATTGATTACTAATTATTCTGCACTCTTATGGTGTTTTTATTTTTTTTATAATATATTCTCATCAAATAAATCATGAATAAATATATTAAATTACATCGGTTTAAATTCGGTATGTTATGGTAATGTTCTCAAACCATTATAGTCACATCTAATTATTGATATATATCTTCTATATTAACCTTTACTGAGAATCTTGGACCACCATTTCTTATTCCCACCTTTCCCACGATTTAATAGAAGTTTCTATGTATGTTATGACTATAAGGGTAAAAATTTGAAGAATTTTTTTGGATATTATTAGAATAAAGTATGAACTATTATTTTTTATGTTTCTATGCTCTAATGAAATAAACCAATTATAGTTCTGTGTCATGTATAAATGTTTTTGTAATGAATATTTATTTAAAATGATGTAATATGTATATATGTTATGATTAAGTCCCCTAAAAAGCATGCCGATTTTTTTCACCTAATAAAAATAATATATTAGTATATCTATGATATGAGATTCTATATGTTATAATGGATACCATATAATTTGGGGATTTATAAGAATAAATAAATTTTTAAGAGTTGGGTAATATAATTAACTCTTCTTTAAGACACTTCCTTTGGAATACACCATAATCCTTGTTAAAATGGTATTAGGGTTACACAAGATGAACAAAAACTTGGGGAAAAAAGATGGTATTGTTTTTTGCGTGGTATATTTTGAGATAGAGTTATTAATTTTTGTGAATAATGGTGGAGAATAGGATTCCTTTCATAATTAATGGGTGGGATAAACAATGAAATACATAAAGGATTTTAATATTATAATATCATTTTCTTGTTAATGTGGGAATCAAAATGCAGAAAAAATCGAATGTAAGATAATATAATGTCAAAATCCATTTAAAAAATATTAGATACTACTTTTTAGTGTGATTTTTTCCATTATCTCTTAGTTTAACCCACGGTAAACCCTTTCAACAATAACCATGGAAAGAAATTACACTCTTTCAAATAAAAAAATAAAAAAATTAAGTTGACCCTATTACATAATATTTATTATTTTTTTCAAAAAAAATAATTCATTTTATATTATTCAATTCTTGTAGGGGTGTAAATTTTCTTTTAATATATACTCATAAGGTATAGAAAAAACCCTTTTAAGAAATAAGTTTGTTTTAATAATTAAAATCTTTTTATAGAAAAGTAACTATAATGTTTATTAAAATGAAATTAATTAGATTTTTTATATAATATGAGACTTAATTTTCTTTTAAACTATTATAAAACTGAAAAGAACTCTGTAAATAAATTATAATATGAGAAGAAAAAAAATATTTTTTATTGAAAGAAAAACATTGCATAGATTTTGAGAATGATAGGAAATTATTTATCATTTCATTATTAGATTTTTATAAACATTGTATTACGTATTGGCTATATTGTTTTCTTGGGTTTTTATAAATTTTTTTGTTATTATTATAAAATTATATTTTCCTAAATGTCAAATTTTTTATAAAAACAATATTTTTCACTATTCAACCAAAAATCAAATAATTTTGAAAAAATTCCAAAATTAACCCAAATAAAATATTCACACAATAATTTTAAAAAATAAGTTCATTTATTGAAATATTATTTATTAAAATGGATTAAATTTATACCATTTATTCCCACAAAAATAACATAAAATCCATTTTTATGAAGAATAAATCCTTATGATAGAAAAGGATTAAATTCTTCTATTTTAACTAGAATAAAAAATTAAATGAATCTATTGTTTTTTGATATAATTAATAATTAAATTATAAAAATATATAAATATTTTTCATAATTTTATTATTCCTATTCATACCCATAAATCCAATTATTAAGTTATAAAATCAATATTTAAAAAAATTATTTCCTAGTTCATAAATTGTTGGGGTTGCGTGTGGTGCACACTATATAAAATTGTTTTAATTTAAATGAAACTAAAATCTTGGGAAATTATAAAAAACATTTAATTATTCATATTATTTTACAAATTATTATGTTTACACATATTTTTGATTCATTGAACTTTTCATATCATTCTCATATTCCATGATTCTATTCTTATGTCCCACTATTATTTCATTGTACACGTTTTTTTGAGATCATTTATACTTTATTTAGGATATTTTGAAAACTATTATTTTACCATGTTCTTATTAATAAGACAATTCTCCCTAATGTTTTCTTATATCCTTATGAGCTAACCTCTGACAGCATGTGATATTTTTCCCCCACAGAGCATTTGATCTCAAAAAATTATTATGATTTAATTACATTTTTAATAAATAGTATTTCACATTATATGATGTATAAAATAGGGTATATAAGAGATTAATTATTGAGAAATGTTCAAAATATTCAAAAATATTTTTCCTATGTAACTGGACCTCAAGATAAAAAATTGTTTTCTCATATTTGAGGGATTTTTTATGATTTTAAATGTCAAAAAAATGAAAATGAAGAAAATTAAAGATATGTTTTTCTTGGGACATTATAGGTGGTATAAAATGATGTTTTAGTTGTTTTTTATTAAAGTTATATCAAGGACCTGGATTATATAACATTAGTTAAATAAATCTATTTATAAGACAACATCTTTAAATTTTTAAAATGTTTTTATTGAATGGGTTTTCAAGAAATAATATCATAGAATATGTACTACATGTTCATGTAGTATATAGAATAGATGTACCTATGGTTTATTAACCAAATAGGATGTGTTGGTTATTAACTCAATAACCATCTTGTATTTGATAAATAGGGCACAATACATACATATTCTTAATATTCTGGGGGATAAAATTTGGTCAATCAAATTATATTTAAAAGATAATAATGGATTTATTTTTATAATGATTTATGTAGAGTATGATATAAACTAACCTAATTTTTTTTTCTAATAGTGACCTCAGATATAATGTAGGACAATGTCATGGTTTAAAATAGCTTAAAATTTAGGGTTTTAGGTTTTAATATGAAAATTTATGATAAATATGCAATTTTATTAAAATATCATCACTCATGTTTAACCCCATTGATTTTAGTAATTTATGAAGCCTAAAGTATCCATGTTAATCACTAGTGTTATGAAAAAATAATGGATTTTACAAATGAGAAACCTAATGGAATGAGATCTAGAGTGATAAATCATGAGATTAATCACAAAAAGCTATCATGATTAATTATTAACATAAATAACAAAGTTGAGTTCTTATGAACACCTAATATGAGAAGGATATAGTGTCATATAATTGCAGGTAATAAAGAGAATGGAAGAAAAATGATTTAATATCCTTCATAAGAAAAAATTGGGAAGAGTTACCCTATGGAATGTCTAAAGGGTACTGTAGTATTTATTATCACAGGAAAAAGAGGGAATATAGTAACTATATAAAAAGTGTAAATTAAATATTTCAATGGAAATAGTGAAAATAGAAACTTTTTGTATTAATCTACCACTAATATTTATATGTCTTAAATATTGGTAACTCTTGAATTATCAATGAAAATTCTATAATCAAAAGTCTAACAATAATGATATGAATAAAAAACATCCAAAGATAGGGGAATAATGGAAATCCTATACAATAAGAAATACTAAAGTATGTTCTAAAAATTATATAGATTGAGAAATTTTTATTATCCACTCATGAATTGTGGATGTTTTCATTTTATATTATTCAATCAACATCTTTTTACAATTTCTCGTTACTAAGGATATAAAATTTTTACATAAATGAAAAGTTTTTTTATTTACTAATAATTTTTTTGGACTAATTATTGTGTCCATAACATATAACACTTTTACAGTAAATTATTATAGAAATATTCATCCCATAAAATAATTTTTTCTATACTTTAGTAATGTTTGATGTGATATTTAGTAGGGATTATTCCCCTCTACATAGATTGTATGATTATTTATTATAATATAAAATAACATTCAAAATCATAAATCATTAAATGATAACCTATTACTACATGGTTAATTATACAATACCTTTAATAAAATTATGCAAATTATATTGGAAAATTTGATAAAAATGGCTAGAAAAAAACTAAATGTTACTTATATTCATGTTTTAATGGAATGCATGAGTTACCTTGTTTAAACTAATATACTAGAAAATAAACCTCACTAAAAATAAAATATTGATTTTAATATATCTTTAAGATAAAATTATTTATTTTTATTAATGGGTAGTAATTAAAATTATGCGGAAATAATAATTTAATGGCGATGTAGTAAAACCATAACATTTTAATAATTACTTTCCTTAAGTAAATATAATATTAATAGTCTTTCCTAAACAAAATTTCAATCTAAAATGAAATAAATATATCCTAAAATAAATTTTTTCCTTTATAATATAGCCATTATATGTTCATTAAAAAGATTAAATAACCATATTATGAAAGCTATGAAAGAAATAAATGTCATCTAGTGGTGCATGTACTCTTTATGATTATATTTTGTCTGATATCTTGAATGAGGTAGCCTCAATAGAGTTTTATCTAGATTAATACCAAGAAAAACACAAATAATTATACTATGAGTGAAATAATATGTGATATAAATTCACACTCACAAATATTTCCATGAGATCTGTGCTAGTGGAATCTCTACCCTCAAATTTCATAACAACATACATTATTATAGATATGCAATGTACTAAAAAAAGCACCACTAAATAGTAGACCAATATATTGGGTTCCATGGACTAATGTGTTCCTACCCATGTACCATAGGTTTCCAACTAGCAGTGAGGGTCTATAATGGTATGATGGAGAGAATATAACCTCATGATAAGAGAAAAGAAGTGGTATAAAAAGTAAATAAATTATAAGATTCATTAAATAAATCAAAAAAAAGATAAATGTCTAAATAATAATATTAAAACCAACATATCTAAAGTTAATATTATATAAAAGATGATTATGTCATGTCTCTATACAAAATGGGAAGTAATACATGGGAACAATGACAATTAAAATACATTTATCAAATTAAAAGATGGATGAAAAGAAATATATCCAGATAATATCATAACAAAACATTGGTCCTATTATTTCCTTCTCATATTCAAAATAAATAAAGAATCATAAAGTGTGCTCTTTCCCAGATCCCTAAATGCATCCATGAAGTATATTAAATTACCCAATGGAGGCCCGAACAGGGTGTGAGTTACCACTCAGTACGCCACAACCAACAGTGTCGATAAAAAATATTTTGTGTTAATTTTAGATAAATTAGTGTATAATATAAAGTAGTAATATAAATGAATAAGAAAGAGTAATATTTTATGGCTTCAAGTCTCACGGTAAACTAACAACCAAAATATCAATCTAACCATAATGTATGATAAAGTTTCCACTGCTTCCCATACCGAGTAATCCCATGCCAGACATAATTTTTAGATGTGAGGTATAAATAACAAGGAATCATCATTATGATTGGGATAAATGGTATAGATCTAAGGTATAAATGACCATGTAATCATCATATATTCAATGGATCATATCCATTAAAAACTCAGTAATGAATTGGGTGGATCCCAAGGAGAATTTAAATGGAGTTTATAAAAAATGGTTTAAGGAAAATAGATCATGGGACTAGAAATATCACTAGAATACAATGTATTCTAGATCCATTGATTAAATTTTTTCTTGAAATACAATATAATAAATGTTTCAAAATCATACACAAGATCTAATGTGTTGAAATGTCCCAAGAAACCATTATCATAGTCAATTCATTAATCAATTCATAAAACATTTCATAATCATTTCAAAATCTTGGAGATCATCCAACCCATTCCTAATTTTTCATTTAAACCATCATTACCATTATAACAACATGTAATCACATTAATATGATGTATAAACACTCTCCAAAAATTATATTTAATTCATTAAGTCTCCCACTATGATGGACATATCACACACCCAACCGAGTGATATATCATGGGGAAGATACATAAAATCACATCAAAGGTGTTCTTGTACAAGGTTGAAAACCTATAACTATCACATGGTACTAAGTGGTAATCATAATGAAAATTTCCAAAATTTATACAAGTCTTTCGATTAATTTAGGAGCACACCCAAAAGGTCCAGTGGGTTATACAATGGAAACTATCTCAAAAACAACTAGATTTTATGGGAAATTGTATAGTCCACCTACCTCAATTATGTGTTAGAACACTCATCCAATATTGGATTCTATGTCAACCTTGATTGAAAGAAAACGGAATAATAGACAAATACCCTGAAAATAGGGAATATTTTCATGTACTAAAATCACTATGTTGATACAATGAGAAATGAGAAAAGTCATAAGAGGAACATAGAAATTACCAGCATAGATCCCATCAGTTGAATATGACATGAACCAGAGATTATATTGAAAATCGACACCAAAACCATGGTTAGTCTTGAGGAATTCACCAATGTGAGTAAAAGGGGACTAACCTCTGGAGAAAATAATGAATCCTTTATGTTGTAATAATTTTTGAGTTTGAAATGGTAATTTCACCCAAAATAAAAGGTTTTTACGATTTGGAAGAATTTTAGCCAAAAAAGTCACCAACTGTTCTCCCTTAATTGTCTAATGAGGGACCTCGTTTGGTTCATGTGCATCATTTTGGAAATACTATGCAAATTTTATTTTTTTTCCTCTACTAAAAAAATTTAGGTGACCCACACAAATGTATTCAATGGGTTGCATAGTTATAGAAATCCATGAACCCTATATTATTCACTAAAAAGAATCACACTATTTCATCAAACTATGTGGCTTAGGACATATGACTTCTACTAACCGTGAAGCTGAACAGTTTTCTCTAAAAACTGAGCCTCTAGGCTCCAAAAAAGATTCATACACCCCCATAAAGCTTCTCTAACCTCATTTGAAATTCATATTAGCTTAAACCCAAGGAATTAATCTCAAAATAATAATATCAATGCCTCAAGTAAAACCCCATGATCTTACAATATTCTCTCTTTAATGAAATTAAACCCCGAATTTCCTTCCCAGGGTTGTAAAACATCATCCAAAAATAATTTCGACCATTGAGCACATACATTATCCTCCAACTCCCATGTCTCATTTTGTAGATGGTATTTCTTCTATTTCACCAGTACTAGAGGAAATAACCATCCTCGGAGAGCCTTCATGCTCTAATAAATGATACATATAGAATTCTACTTGATAAAATATTAATCGTACAAATCCACCTTGTTGGGATAAAGAAAATGAGACAGATCTTAGTGGAAAAAATGTACATGTGATACATGGAAGACAACCATCATGGTTTAGTACCTCTGAGGTAATTTAAATTGATAGGTTACCACCCAAAATCTCTCCATAATCTTAATACTCTTGAAATATTGAAATAAAAGAATAAATTGTCTCTAAATACATCGATGTGATATCCTTGGAAAGATACATAAAAAAGTCTTGATCCCCGACATCCAATAGTATACACCATCGATGGTGATCAGTATATGACTTCTATAATGACTATAAAGTACCATCCACTTTATAATCAATTTAACATGCTCTAATTTATGCTAAAAAGACATGGTCTAAGAATTACTACCTCTCCTACCTCTAATTACCGTAGTGGTGATCAACATGACCTACTATAAAAACCCTCATAAGGTTCCATATGTATATTCTTAAGATAGCTACTGTTGGAGGTGAAGTCAACTAGGGGTATATTCCTCTCGCTTGTGCCTCCAAAATTTAAGACACATTCTCTAATAATGTATTATAGAACCTGAATTATTCCCAAAAATGGGCCATCGATCATAGGTTCCTAGGCCATGTTCAAAAGATCTTGTGTACAAATAACCCTTCATAAGACTTTCCTAAATAAAGACGTAATCCATGTATCATTATTCAATACATCGGTATGATGAACCCCATGAAGTCATAAAATCTCAAGGATATAAATTCTATTATTCCCATATGTTGAAAAGGTATCCATGATTGGTATGAAATAGGTGATGTTTGAGAATCTATACACAACAACCAATAAAACATAACTACCTCGAGCTGACCATACATACGATGTCACAAAATCAATATCCACATCCTCCCATTTTTACTTGACATTGGTTTATTTAATTAAGGTCCCTATTGGTCACCAGTATTTCGACATCACCTACTGATATGTAGAACACATCATGAAAAAACTATCTATATAAAATTTAATATTTAACCACCAATATTGGTTGTTTGAATACCAATACATCTTGATTATGTCCAGATGTATTACCCATGTTGAGTAATTATATTCTCAAATCAGGTCATCTCATATATCTACTAAAACCCAAATTCAACCTTGTAATCATAAAAATTAATCCTCTTTAATAGTCTAACAGTGATGTGGGCCTCCACATTCTATGTTTTCCCATAGGACTAGGCCCTCAGAGTCTGAAAACTCTCTCATACTCACCCTATCCAGAAGGGTGGAAGTCAACACCAAAGATAAGTGGAATTTCTATCAATGATTATCCTACACCTCCAATTGCATCTATGAAAACAATCCCATAACATTACACTCTCTATTACCATCCTAAACATATTGTATATTAGTCCTCTTACTCAATTAATTGGAAACCACATTTCCATTTCTAAGCATATAGGAATGCTCAATGACAAAAGAATATAGGTGATCGACCCACCTTCATTTCCCCAATTTAATAAAAAACATTGAATATATTGTGGAGGATTTTTGGACCTTGTACTCCAAAAATTTCTCTCCCAGTTATAAATTCCTCGAACAATGCAAGGAATGTACAACCATAACTATCTCAACATCATGAATAATGTAATTTCACTCATGTGGTCTCAATTCACAAGACATGTACCCCACAACTCACTCATACAACATAAAATATTCCTATACTAATACCCTATAGACCATAAAAAACTATATGGCTCCTTCCTAGTTCTGGTAGAATCACAACTGACAATGAAATAAATATCCCTTTCAACTTCTTAAAGGATTTATTATAGACATAAAATCATATTTACCACAAAAACTTCTTAGTCAGGAATGCAAGAGGTGATTCTATATGTGAGAATAACTCAATTAAATTCCTATCATAACTACCATTCACCAAAATACTCTTTATTTTAATGAAATTATTGGTATTTTCTTAGGAAACTACAACTATCACCATCTCTAGGTCAATTTATACTATTATATGTAAGATTATATGACCAAATAATTGAATCTTATCAATCCAAAAGTGAAAACATTCCTTCATAGCATACAAAATGTTCTCTTTAAGTGTATTCAGAATGATATAAAGGGGGTTCAAATGATCATGTCGAGTAAGAGTATACAACAAAATATGATAAAAAAACCTCAAAAATCTAGATAAAGATGGAAAACTGTGTTTATCAGTTCCATGAAAACTTCTTATGCCTTCATTATACCAAAGTTCATAACCATATACTCCTATGGATCATACCTACTATATTATATTATACGAGGTATTTCATATGTTCAAATGTACACTACAGATCATTAGATTTATTGAAATATATCGTCTATCTTTGATAAAAGATACTATTTGTTAACCTTCAACTAGTTCAATTTCCATTAATACACACATAACTGAACTTTTTCATCTAACTTTTTCCAAAAAGGTATAGGAAAACACCACAGAGATGTACTGGGACATAAAAACCCCTTAAATTCTAAATCTTCAACATACCTATTGATATATTCAAGCCTTGTAGTATCCATCCTATAAGGAGGAATTGATACTAGTGATATTCCTGCAACTTGGTTGACAGAAAACTATAAATCCCTCTTCGAATGAATTATTGAAAAGTTATACATGAAAAAATATTGAAAATGATCATCCACTAGAGGGATGTCCACCTTACTCATTCCCTGATCATCCAAATATGAGTTAGCAGTATAGGATTTCATCCAATGCATCCCATGATTCATGGGACTAACTCGACTACCTTAGACATCACATTGACCAATGTAAATAAAATCCCACCCTCATGTGATGTGATTGTCACCCTTCATTGATATAAATATATGAAACTATGAAATGTAACCAACTATTTCATAATGAGAATGATGTTAAACCCAATCATCTCAATGAAAAAGAGGTGCCGCACAATGTGTAACCCATGTACCTCAAGCAGAACTCCCTACACTGATGGAAAATGTTTGCTCATATCCCCAATAGAGTGTCAAGTGTCATCACTCGACTAGAAATCTAAAAATAGATCCCATGGATCTCTATAAAAAGTAATGATATGAAAAATGTGAAACACCTATATCAAAAGGGGATGATATAAGAGTAGTGGCTACTAACATCATACCTCCCACTATAGACATATTAATGATCTAGTTCTCTGGTGTAGGCTGTAATGAATATATATATCAAAACTATGACCCTGATAAATATCCATACTACCCAGAGTAGTCCCACTCTACTATCAAGGGAAAAATAGGGTCTCTCCCCCCCATAAATAACCATATCTTCATCTTGAGTGACTAGTAGTACTCTAGCTAAAAGCATGATGTGGAGATGTGAATCCCACTCATGAGCCTACTTTCATTGTAAACCCACACTCACTAACAAACATAGTAATGTGCCTGCGGAACTGTGGTATATGGACCATCATTCCTTATGATTGGAACTCGAATGGGTCACTATCACACTTATCCCTCATGTGTACCTACATTTTACACAGACGAAAAGAGATATAACTACTAACACTCAAAACCTGGTTATCACTCCCCTTACAAGGACCCTCACAACATCGCTTCTTACCTCTTATAACTGATCCAATCGGTCAAGAATATACAGTAACCTGCTCGGGGCATTAATCTTCACTCATTTTACACTCAATATTCAGCACACTATTCACTATTTTATTAATATAAGTCAACCAAATAATGTTCACATGTGGCTATACAGAATTCTTGATATCTTCCTCAAATGTTACCACTATAGGTAGCTCATCATCAAGACACATAAGAGAAAATAATTTACGCTCTCTAAAGTGTGACAAATATTCCAAAATGGTCAGCACACCCAGCCTTATATGCATATAATCTCTAGAAAGGTTAGTTCTTAGTGCCATAGTATAATATTTTTCATAAAACCTTGTTTGAAAATCACTCCAAACCATATACATAATAATATCAACTTGGTTATGAAAATGAAAACAACACTTATAAACACCATGAAGAATATAAATTAGGATCTCCACTCTCCTCTTATTATGTTTCTGCATATTCTTGAATATCAATAAAATAGTTTTATTGCACAACTCATAATTATGTGGGATTCCATGTAACATCCCTTTTTACAGGTAAAGTATTGAAATATATATAGTATTATATTTGAGGCTATGCATTGAGATAATGTGTAACTCATAGACCCAATTTTCCCTTAAATAATGTTTGAAATATAATAAATATATAAATTTCACATGCGCAAAATTATCCTGAAAAAGTGGAAAACATCTAAATAGTTCCTAATATCATAAATTTGGTGGTGCTATTCTGTTTGGAGTGTGGGTTTTACCCAAGTCATGATATAACCAGGGAAAACATCAGGTATTTAGATTGTGGTGTAGTTTTGGGAATACATTTAAATAAATTAATATAATTAATCACCTGACCAATTTTTTTTATAATTATATGGTTATGTAAGAATCTATGGTTTATACACATAATGATATAGATTTGTCTGATCCATTAAGTGTAGTTTGATGAGGTTCCATTGGAAAATGAGAACCAGATCAAAGATCAGACCGATGTGAAATTAAATCTGAGGATCTCAGCAATGATAATGACACAAATTCATTCATGATCATTGATTAATCCATATCAAGGTAGGATGTAGAATTATTTGGTATTCTTACACATTTTATTTTATTTATGCACAAGAAATAATAGACCAATGGATTGATTCATAGATCATTCATACTGAAAGATGGGTTTGTCTATGAGAATTTTTGGGGATTTCATTATGATTAATTTTATTTCAACATTCATCATTCTAATGGTAACAATTCTAGGAAAACATGAACATTTTCAGGGTTTTTCCTTATCTTTATGTTGGTTAATTTCATTCCCATTTATTTATTAATCCTATGAAAACACCATTTCCCTTAGTTAAATAAATACTAGATTATAAAATTTTGTGCGCCTGATTCATAGTGAAATGGATTGATATAAATGATCCGGTATTGGATTGATTATGGTATAGAGAACCCATGGAATCAACACCAGATCAGATGGATTTAGGGAATCAGATATCTTGTTCTTTAACATGAGATGAAAAATGATCCATGATGGATTTTTATAAATTGATTTTATGGATGAAATCTAATGTCTGACGATAGTAGGGCTCGACCGATGGTGTACCTTAGTTTCCATCATGGTGCATGGGTGGGATGATAGATAGAGTAGAAGACAAATTCATTGGTTGTAGATATGTGATTCTGAAAAGTATTGTAATAAGTAGTATGTATTATAGATCTACATGTCATGTGGGACCCCATGGTGTGGCTCTAGGGTTCCATGAAGAAGTTATACATCTTATGATGAGACTCAATGATTAGTAAATCATGGGAAAACAACATCAGTTCTATGAGACTCATAGAGGGTGGTATCCGGTATGATTTCTATGTGAAACCATTGAGAATGTTTCCTAGGATGTATTTACTATTGTCAATTTACATTGAGATTGTGTTTTTGTATCAGGTATATATATATATATATTCTTGTTATATGTGTTTTATACATATACCTTTAAAGATATTATAGTTATTCTTGATGTTATATGCTTAGTGTTTTGAGGTGTTTTATTAGTTATTGTTGTACTCACCCCTATATGAGCTATCCCAACATGTTTCATGCCTTTTGTAGTTGAAAGACCTTTTGATGGAGTCATATATAGGCCCGGAATAGGAAGTGCATAGTGACCTAGATAGAATAAGGAATTTAATTATAGTTATCTTGATAGAAATTCCCATCCTTAATTTCATGTCAAAATTGTTTTTATACACATTGTGGTGGGATTTTATTTGGCTCTATCAATATTCCTAGGATTTTTGTTGTACTCATGTTGGTGGATTCAGATGTATGAATTCATGGTTTATCAGTTTTTACCATTTTATCATTTTATATTCTTGGATATGTGTGTGTGTGTACATGTACTTTAGGATAAGGCCTCCCATGTTAATTATATTCCAAGTCAGTGCTAGTCCCATCCTCATACCTATTTTATGTGGGATTAGGGAGTCATGGAACATACCATATTGGGAAGGTTAATTAAATAGAGATACGAGAGGAAGTAAGTTCTACCTTAGGATTAGATTCTAGGAGATTGGTTTGGGACATTAGTTCTATGTGTTTCATGTTTTAATTTCAATATAGTGATTGGAGAGATATTGTGGTAACAAACATTTCTATACAAAAGGAATCAGATCACCTAACCGTAAACATGGTATATATTGATTCCAATTTCTAGGAAAACTATTGTACATGCATTATCATGAACCAACTCAGGTCGACCCTAAAAAACTCACTTGATCTGGTCCATGACATTTCCTAACGTGCATCCAGATCACCATTTTCTAGTAACCAGTGCCGGGAATAAAACAATATAACCATTGGGAATGATTTGAACCAAAAATATAAATAAATATCCATGAACAAACAGAATAATAAAACTGAGCACGCGCAGTGGAAAAAGAAAATAAACATAATATCACAACATACCTCCAAGTCACCTTCCAGGTCACCTCCAAACTAAAGCCCGACCTTTCTACAATAATGAAGAATCTAGAAAAGATAACCTGAGAAAAGGGAACCTGCAACAGAAATGATAAAATAGGTGTGAGGATGAAAATGTTCCACAGGGATGCAAAAAGTGAACAAAAAAATACATGAATTTTCAAATTCAAAAATAGACAAATGACACTAGTTTTAACAACATTTATAAAAATATGGTTTTCATATATAAATGCATTTTGAAATCGATGAATCACAATTCCATTGCCCTTTAAATTAAAAAATAGGGAAAAGAAATAAAGTGGGGCACACACAAACTTTTCCCAAAACTATACTTTGAAATCCTTTTTAAAACATACTATACATACAATGTTTTTTTCAAGAAACTACCAAAACCAAGTTGAAGGGTATGATTCCACACACAAAACAAGGGAAATGGTATGAATAGTGGTCATATTGAAGGATCAAAGAAAACCTAAGAACTCAGAGGAATACTAGAACATACAGTACAATTGACTCATCTTGATGGTATGCCTACTCTCAATGACATCTGACGAAGCGTTGTCGTGTGCGCTCTCAAAAATATTTATACTAAGTGCAACAGAGTGGCTGACCTAGGTCGTTCTCTTGAGGAGCTTTTGTGGTTAATAAATCACTACTTCTATTCCACCTAATCTAATTATTTTTTGTTGTTTAATGTTTAATGAAATAAATGTAATTTAATAAAATAAATTAAATTCATAAATCATAAGAAACTTAAATTTAATTCTAAATTACCATGCAATGCTAAACAGAATGTAATTAGGGAAGAAGGAAGTTCTCCTGAGAGAATATTCAGGGAGCACCTTCATTGGCCAGCTTCAAATATTCTTAGTTTACACACTCCATCGTATGTGTGCACACCTTATTCTACACCGGTTATGAATGAAAAGTCTACTTAGCGATCGCTAAGCACACCTTCCATCCACCTCCTCAATCGAGGGAAAATGGTTGAAGATTAAGAAGTTAATCTTTAGACAACCATAGTGAGGATTACACCCACTATAAATTATCCTTAGAATTAACTCAAAGAATATTAAAAAAATGATCTTGGGTTCAAGAACCTTATTACTACCTCGGGATATTCCTCAGATTAGTTACTCATGATCATGAGTATTATAGTTCACGATGGTAAGATGAGAGGAAGAAAAGAGGGTGAATCAGTGGTCAAAAATAAAAACAATGCATGAATTTATTAGAAATCTAAATTACAATTAAAAACTAAAAATAAAGAAAAGAAATAAAATAAAAAGAAATGTGGAAGATTTGAGGCCGGCCTCCCTCGGTGGAGATCTCCTCCTTGGTGCTTTGAAGAAATGGATGGAGAATGAGATGCTTTGAGGAGGAGGTGAAGGACTCCTTTTATAGGCAGAATTTGTCCTTCAAAATTATACGCATTGTATAACCCATTAATGACATATTCACGCATTACACCTTTAATAAATGTTGTTCATAAATGTCTTGGCCGTCTCCTCTAAAAATTTCAGCTGATTTGGAAACCTTATGTAGGAGTTATTAATTTTTCATTCTCGGTTACTGTTTCTGGACGAAGCATCCAGGAAGGTTCTTCCAAAATAATGTCATTCAGTAGCCACGTTAAGGATCTCCAAAATCCTCCAAATATATTTTAGAGAGGGAACTATCTGTCCTAAAGGTATCCCAGGTGGAAAAACATCATTTGGATATGTTTAGGCCGCGTTTGATGTCCGTTACCTTGGGTGGGTCCATGCTGTCCGCCCGGAAAAATTCCAATCTTCAATGATTTTTAGGCCCTTTAGATGACCGAATCATCTCCTGGTACAGAAGACAACAATGAAGGAAATACAATAAGGATTCTAACAATATTTTAATCAGAAAATTTGGAATTTTATTTTTCCTGAAATGACCAAAATACCCCTGACGTAAAATTCTGTCAAAAATCCAGAATTAGTCGTTTTTCACATTTGGGTTCAAAATAGCACTAAAACCTAAAAACATGATAATTACCCATTCAATAACACTTTTTTTGGATTATAAACAATGTTTTACAGTATAAAATATATGAAAATGTGAGCTTCATCACTCCCCCACACTTAAACATTGCACTCCTGGGCAATCATCTTACATCCAAATCAAAATCCACACAACAATCAAAAATGAGAAAATATCAATGATTTTATCCAAAATAGAATTCCATAATGTCTCATTTATGAATAATAATTCTCTCATTTTCATTTCAATCATTAAAATTTGTTCAACCTCATAAATCAATCCACGGCCCAATCACAACCTACCTAACATTGAATTTTATGTCACTCTTCACTCAATAGAAATTGATTCTGGAGTTATGCTCATACTTGAAAATCACATGTATCACCATAGGTTTGTGAAAATTATCATTTCTCCATAGCGTGAAACATGAAAATGAATTTAATCATGAGGGCTTTAATTAATGGTTCAAATGATTCTGTGGCTTAGGGTCGGTGGTAAAATGATTGAAAAATGTTCCAAGCTAGAAAGAGGAGGTTGAACTTTTAAGTACAATGCATGATTAAATCAAGTGAAAACACAGGAAATTCCTCACTCAATACTACTTGTAAATGTGAAAAACAACCCCAACCCTCTTTATGACATGGTACATGAGCCAATAAGTGATTATAATGAATGATATCATCTAATTTCTCCTCTTTTTTTTTAAATCTCCAGAAAGGCACAACTTTATTTTCTTTATTTTCTTTTTTTCATAGAGAATGAGCTGAAAAATTGAATACAATGAATGAATGACAATTCATGCCCTTGATTTTTGGGAGGGACATGAGTCATAAAAGAATGTACAACGAATATTCAAACTCATCTCCATTTTTTCTTCTTTTTTTAGGAGAAATGGATGAACTAAATAAAGCCCAATGAAATGATGACCCATGCCCAATTCTCTTGTTATCCACTGCCCAAAATATTGACACACACTTCACACTACCCATAAATGATACAAATCCCAATGAACGCACACGAAAGGCCCTTCCCCCACACTCAAACTTGAAATATCCATGCAAAAATACTAAAAGTGCGGGTAGGTATGGAAAAATTGGCTTGTAATGTGGCTTAAACCTATAAGGCAATTCATGGAATCTAAGGGATTACGAAGGATAAATGTAAAGGTGGGTCTCAGGATAAAATGTGGCTAGCCAATGAGATGCCTCAATCATTTTAAATACATTCCATGAAATCCAAAGCTTCGAAAGAGAATATTCACAAATTCTGGTTCTCACACAAAATTCAAGTTTCCCTCAAGAAAGTGTGGGTATTAGGAAGAATATGTAAAAGTGGTTTAGAATACCTCACAGGATTGGAAAAAATATTTTGAGTCAGTGTTTCATGGTCATGGATTTCAAAAATCAGTCAAACTGATAAAAATGATTGACAATCCAATTCAAGAAAAATGTTTTCACATCAACAATCATTTAAAATCCATTATTTCAAAAAATCATTTCAATTCTTTATAATCAATTGATGTGTGAAATGTGATATGAATATTCATTAAAGCTCAAAAATCCTAAAAAAATGAAAAGCACACAAGAAGAAATAAGAAGGTTGACACTCCCCCACACTTAAATTTAACTACCCCTTATTTCAACTCAATAAAATATAAATATAATGGTAGAAAATCAAAGGTAAGGAAAGATGCAACCTAACATTATTTTAGAACTGGATGCCTTGAGTTAAGCTCCTAGAAGAAACCACTTTAAGACTACAAGAAAGTAATAAAAATAAATAAGAAAAAATAAATAAAAAGAATGAGAAAAGGAAAAGAAAAGAGATAATGCTTGGTTTAGACCCCCAAGCGGGTACTAGGTTTTTACTGCCCCTAGTCAGGAAGTTTCAGTGGATTATCCCCAATCAAAAGGTGGGTGTGGTTTCTTTGAGATGAACCACCACATGTGAGTTTTCTCGATGTCCATGATTAAAACCTGAAAGTAGATAACCCCAAATAATATTTGAATGTTCCCAACCCCATAGAAAGAATAATGAAGAAATTTGAGGTTCGAAGTGGGAGGGAATAAAAGATAAGGGTGCTCCCTGTTAACTTCGGTGGTGTCCTCCTCTATATGGTATGAAATTTTTTGTTGAGGAGGTAGTCGCACCACCACTAGCTTCTCCGGAACTTCTTCCTTGATTACCACCACTTTGGTGGTATCATCATCAAAATCCAAGGCCTGATCCATTTGTGTTGTATCTGAAATTTCAGGAAAGGAGATTTCAGAAAACAATTCAGTTTGAATAAAATTAAAACATGACGAATCAATAAAGAAATCTTCCCTTTCAAGTAATTCAGCTTGGTAATTGATCTCTTCAGGAATGACCATTGGAAACTCTATCTCAGCAGGTGCATCTTCTTCTTCATCTTCCAAAGAAAGAGTGAGGTAAAAAGGTGCTGATTGTTCAATATCAAGCATGGGATGATCATGTTTCAAGTTATCTTCGACAATGTTATTCCAAGATTCTTTGAAAAAATGTTGACCTCCCATCAGTGCATCCGTTGGAATGTGTACTTCTGGGACCTCCTTGAGAAATGGTTGAGTGCGGGATGATATGATAAGTTCCTTTATAAGTTCTTTCTCACCCGCCTCAGGTTCATTAACATAAAATGTGATCGGTGAAATATCTTCCACCACTCGTTCTGGTTCAGGTTCAGGATCAGGTTTGGATTGCTCTTGGGATGTGCGTACATATTCAGAAATCCATTCAATTTGGCTCTCCAGTTTTTGAACTTTATCACTAATCCTATGAAATTGAGCATCAATTTCATTGCAAACATTTTATGGCACCTGAGATTGGTCAGCCCATGCAGAATAATCACCATTGAAATACATCATGAACAAAAAGTTTTTTTTAGTTTTTGAAATTTATGATTTTTTTGTTGTTTTTTTTAAATGAAAGGAAAATTATTTACAAAATGTGAATAAAAATAGTGAATTAAAACCACTTCGCCTCCCGGAAACGGAACCAATTTGACGAAGCGTTGTCGTGTGCGCTCTCAAAAATATTTATACTAAGTGCAGCAGAGTGTCTGACCTAGGTCGTTCTCTTGAGGAGCTTTTGTGGTTAATAAATCACTACTTCTATTCCACCTAATCTAATTCTTTTTTGTTGTTTAATGTTTAATGAAATAAATGTAATTTAATAAAGTAAATTAAATTCATAAATCATAAGAAACTTAAATTTAATTCTAAATTACCATGCAATGCTAAACAGAATGTAATTAGGGAATAAAGGAAGTTCTCCCGAGAGAATATTCAGGGAGCACCTTCATTGGCCAGCTTCAAATATTCTTAGTTTACACACTCCATTGTATGTGTGCACACCTTATTCTACACCGGTTATGATTGAAAAGTCTACTTAGCGATCGCTAAGCACACCTTCCATCCACCTCCTCAATCGAGGGAAAATGGTTGAAGATTAAGAAGTTAATCTTTAGACAACCATAGTGAGGATTACACCCACTATAAATTATCCTTAGAATTAACTCAAAGAATATTAAAAACATGGTCTTGGGTTCGAGAACCTTATTACTCCCTCGGGATATTCCTCGGACTAGTTACTCATGATCATGAGTATTATAGTTCACGATGGTAAGATGAGAGGAAGAAAAGAGGGTGAATCGGTGGACAAAAATAAAAACAATGCATGAATTTATTAGAAATATAAATTACAATTAAAAACTAAAAATAAAGAAAAGAAATAAAATAAAAAGAAATGTGGAAGATTTTCGGCCGGCCTCCCTCGGTTGAGATCTCCTCCTTGGTGCCTTGAAGAAATGGATGGAGAATGGGATGCTTTGAGGAGGAGGTGAGGGCCTCCTTTTATAGGCATAATTTGTCCCTCAAATGTAGACGCATTGTATACCCCATTAATGACATATTAACGCATTAAACCCTTCATAAATGTTGTTCATAAATGTCTTGGCCGTCTCCTCTCAAAAGTTCAGCTTATTTGGAAACCGTATGTATGAGTTATTAGTTTTTCATTCTCGGTTTCTGTTTCTGGACGAAGCATCCGGGAAGGTTCCTCCAAAATAATGTCGTTCACTAGCCTCGTTAAAGATCTCCAAAATCCTCCAAATTTATTGTAGAGACGGACCTATCTGTCCTCAAGGTATACCAGGTGTAAACACATAATTTGGATATGTTTAGGCCGCGTTTGATGTCCGTTACCTTGGGTGGGTCCATGCTGTCCGCCCGGAAAAATTCCAATCTTCAATGATTTTTTAGACCCTTTAGATGACCGAATCAGCTCCTGGTCCAGAAAACAAAAATGAAGGAAATAAAATAAGTATTCTAACAAAATTTTAATCAGAAAATTTGGAATTTTATTTTTCCTGAAATGACCAAAATACCCCTGACGTAAAATTCTGTCAAAAATCCAGAATTAGTCGTTTTTCACATTTGGGTTCAAAATAGCACTAAAACCTAAAAACATGATAATTACCCATTCAATAACACTTTTTTGGGATTATAAACAATGTTTTACAGTATAAAATATATGAAAATGTGAGCTTCATCAACATCATAATTTCTAAATGCTCTGTGCTTTCTTACCTAGCCTAACCAAGGGGCCCAATCCCGTAGTAGAGAAAAGTACATATTAAGGGCCAGTAGCCAGTGCATAGTCTAAAATATTGCAACAATAATTCTTAGTAAACCCCCTTTCAAGGCTATGTTTTGGTTCTATGATCACAAATAGGTGTGACACACAGTAAAATAACAATACATATATATAACCAAGCATGTGACACAATCCAGCACCACCTCGACCACCTCAATATTAGTCTCATGCCTTAAAATAAATATTCTCAAAAGGAGGCCCATACAGAGGACCCTCGTGTCTCATGATCAATAGAAGAGGCAAGACACATAACCAAAGATGGGTTTTACAAAAAACTGATTCGAAGATTCTAAACGGGCAATTAGCTTTACCTCATTCAACCATTTAACAAAACATTTAGAAATGGTTTTAAAATAGTAATAAATATCATTTTTTATAAACATGGTCAGACATACCAAACCACACCAATATTAATTCATGAAAACATTCATTTACTGAAACACACTTTTACCAAAACATTCCAAAAAAAAAACAGTTACAAACCATTTTAAAAACAAATTTAAACACCAAAACATGTTTCAAAACAAATGGTCAAACCATAAAGAACCCATTACAAACCATATTTCCCAAAAAACATAAAACAACACTTTATAAGACCTCATTTAAAACTCTCCATAGAAACCACACAAGGGGACTGAATTGATATGAAAATTTTAAATCCATTTAGGGAAAACAAGATTCTATAGAAAAAATTTCATATGGCCCCTTCACGAGATATTACAAAGAACACACCCAAATACCTCACATTTGTGAAGAGAGTCGTATTCCTATAAAACATCACACCAAACCATATTCGCAATGTATTTCAAAAAAATCTAACATGATGGAAACATTATAAAACAAACCAAACAATTTCTCAATAATTACATGAAAAAGACATATAATTTATAAATAATTTAATAGATATTCCATATAAAATACAGAAACATGAAAACACTATAACAAACTATTTTTAACAAAACCAACTAACATGAAAACACTATATCATATCGACCAATTTATTTTTATAGGTTTGAATAAAGTAAAAGAATTAATTAAAATCACACAATCATTTTATAGAAAAATTCAGAATGGAAAATGTGGATTTTTCTTACATCAAAGTCGACAAAACATGATGTCGCTTCCATGGAAAGAGGAATAACCTCCTCCACACCAATAGTATACCTAAAACAACTTTTAAATCATTCCAATACACACCCTAAAAGTAGAGGTTTATACACTTAAATAAAAACATTGAAAATAAAGGAAATCTACCACATGTGTGGTCTTCGGGCCGGAGAACTTGCGAATAGCTGGGGAGGAAGTGGGAGGTCCCCATCAAGTCACGTGATGGAAAACGCTGGAAATGAGGGAAAGTCAGACCACAACCAGAATGAGGGGAAGGAAGGAAGAAAGTGTATAGAGGGAGGAGGATACCTGGACATTGGTGTAGAGGGATGGAATGAGGTGTGGCCATCACTAGGGTGAGAGAATTTGATAAATTGAGGGAGGTAGTGTCTGCTGGATCTGGCACAAGGTAGAGGCTGGGAATGGGAAGGCTAGAGTGAAAAGGCTATGTACTGGGGGTTGAGGCACAGAGGAATGCTACTAGAGGATGAGGTATAGGGAATGTATAGAGTGAGGATGACGAGAACTGTATTGGTGAGAGGCAGAGAGAGGGTGAGGACCCGGGCATAGTGAGGTTGAAGGTGGAGGGCCTGGCCGTGGAGGGGCCGAAGCTGGATGAAGGGAGAGAGGGGAATCGTGATGGCATAGAAAACTGGGGCATGGGGGAAGGGTCTTAGTTCACCATAGATAAAAATTAAGGGAGAGCGCGGTATAGGGAACTTGAGGGTAGATAGAGGTAGGGTCGACTGTATGGGACTGGTTGGTGGAGGACCGACACTGGGGGTCATGAGGGTGGAGCTTCTGTTGGAGCGCAGTGGTGAGACATGAGGCACGAGGAATGAGGGTGAAGCATCATGCATAGGGAGAGGGGTAGTGAGGGGGGCTGAGTGGCAGCTAGATAAAGGGTAAAGTAAGGAAGGGTTGTGACACGACTAGGTTTAGGGTTAGGTAAATGTGTGTGTGTTTTTTATAATGATTACATTATTAAAATAATAATAATAATAGAATGTATAATAATAATAAAAATAAAAAAATTAATGAAAAAATTGAAAAAATAAAGATAAAAATAATAAAAATTAATAACAATAACAACAACAATAATAATAATATAATAAATAAAATAATAATAATATTATGAATAATGAGAAATTGATCGATCCTTGGTCCAACTACATGGCTACCTCTAACCGCGCGATGAACGCCCACGTGTCTGAAGCCTAGTTAAAATGTTAAACAACAATAATTTTATGATGGGGCCCAACCCGAACCTTGGTGTGAGAAGCCAGAGCCAAGAAATAATAAAATTAAAATTAAATTAAAAATTTATGTGAGACAATTCTATCCCCCAAATAAATTTTCATCCCCAAGAAAATCACTCTTCCGAACAATAGACAATACAAGAGACCATACACAATGGAGTTTGAAAGAAACCACAATATAAGAGAATGATAGAACATGAGAGGGTTCTCCCAAACACAAGAACTCAACTTGTAAATAAGTTTAATACCGAATCATACCACACCATGAGGGGGGGGGGAGAACTCCCAACTGATCCAAAATAACATCTATAAAATGAGAGAAAAAACACCTCAACTGAGTCATGGAACTCTCGACTCTGAATAAAACCCCCTAAAACTAGGGAAAAATCACTAAGAAGAATATAACACAATCATTGAAACTGCGCGTAACCATAAACATCGATTCTTCCATAGAAACTTGCATCTCTAAACGAACATAGATAAACCAAAATTATCCGATACAAGGGATAAATACCTTTTTAAGGAATAAACATGATTCAAAAAACGAAAATCAGTCAAACAAAACTAGTTGGATTACTCTAGACAAAGTCTATCATAACACCATGGAAACAAAATGATCTTATGACCACGTAATAATTTAAATAGTATAAAAAAATAATGGAAGGACATTAAATGTTCTCCTGCCAACGAGGAACACAAAACAAAAAATGGGGATTCGCACCACGACCACTCCTGACTGTGAGAGAGATTCACTCCAAGACCTACAACTAGGGATCTTACGGTTGAAGAATATCTTGCCTTACATTGAGGAATTGTAATTCCTCCAGTCACAATATCTTCATTAGGCGGCACATCCTTCAAAACTTCTCCCAATGTCCCAGATAGCTAGAATGATGGAACACATTCAAAGGGATGCAACATGATAGATTCATGTGCCCTAATAGTCCACACTGATGGCACGCCATTGAATAGTCCAACAAACTGGAAGCCAGAACCACTGCAGAGAACTCTTTTGAAACATGTCCCTCTGGGACACCCTACTAACCAGATAAGGAACCATCATGAGAAACAAGATACACTATATTTCCAACCGTATACACTTGGGAGACCAACTCAGTTAAAATTACCTCATCCACTAGCTTCTAAAAATGATGGACTCACAAGGGAGGACTCTTTCGTTGATCTCTAGATGAAGACCCCCAATGAAGAGAGAATTCTTTATCAAATCCATTGACGCTGCCTCTAGAGAAAAGGGAACTTGTTCCTTGAAATAGTCAATATATTTCTTCACCGTCTGTTGGCCTTTTTGAATACACATTAGCTCTTCCCTTTTCTTCATCTTGACCACTTCAGGAATGAACCATCGGATGAAGATGGATTTAAAGACAACCCACATCATTCCAACATGCATTAACATAGGGGATACCAACTGTCACTCGTCCAGAGTTAGAACTTCGAAAAAACCCAAAACAACAAGAACTCTGACAGTTTTGGGAGTTCTTAATACCGTTAATATGTGCTCAACCACTTCAAGACTCTCTACTACCTCTAAGAGCCCCCGATCACTGTGACAGGAAGAAAATTTCTAAGAAGGACCAAAAACTGGTCATGACTTATCGTAAACCTTGGGGGACTTTCTGGGCAGCATTTTTTGAACAACATATAAAACAAAGAGTAAAAACCAGTATCAAGATGAAGAATCATCACTAAAATCACCTTCATCAAAAAACGAACATCTCAAAACACAGGCCAATACAAATACAACCCTAAAATTTATTTTTTATTTTAAATTTCAAAACCTCCTTCTTTCAATGCCACTTTCCAAATACCAAATACATTTTTTATACCATATTCAATTTCTAAAAATCAATGTCCATTTTTAAAATCACCACAGAAAATCATGGTCAAGACTTTAATTACAAGTACACACCCTATTAATCCAATGAACCATTTCACATGTATTGTTCTATTTTCAACCATATGTACCAACACACACTTCCCATCCATCCCCTCAAATGTGAAAATGTTCATAGAGAGTACCTGAGGTTGCATAGAAACCATTTCTCTACCAATTCCAAGAAAACACCACACTTTTTGACCTAGAGAATTCGGTTTTAAAACCCATTTCCTGAATTTAAATCAATTTAAAATAAATAATTATTATTTAAAAACCCCCTTTTCTTTTTCAAAAGCGCACTCACACAAACCTAGACCAAGACGACACTATACATGCAACAAACTACTAGAGTGAGGGACTAGCAGACATGCATTACTTGGTGACTTGGTAGTGGGTATTGCACCAAATACTCATAAATAACTAGGTGCAACTTACACCATTTACTCAGATTCCACATGGATCACTACTCCATTTGAAATCACGATGTAACATCTGCTTGCCTCTGTTGTATTCCCTCAATTGAAAAAAACCATAATAAGACAAGGACTGAATTTCTTGACTACCCCTGGAGACTTGAGGTTCAAAACGGATGAGGGATCATGACGTCCATCCCATACCTACCTCCCATGTCTTGACAGTTCTAATATCCTTTTACCGAAAACACAAAATATCAAGAACCTCTCCTTTAATACAATTTTTTAACGAAATAACCCAGGTAGACCCTAAAATGGTCACCCGAGCCGGTCCCCAAAATGTCCTTAGGGGCGTTCCTGATCCCCACAGGCTGGAAACTATTGTCGGGCATCAAAAAAACCATTAGGATTGATTTTTCCCAAAAATATAAATAAATAACCAAGAATAAAACTAATAATAAATATGATCTTGAGAAGCAGAAAAAAAAAAAAAATAGAAAAACACAATATACCTCCATGTGACCTTCCCAGTCACCACCCAATCAAAGGCCGACCAGGCTCCAATAATGAGTAATCCATCCATGAAAACCAAAGAAAAAAAACCTGAAACTAAAATGATTAAATTTGTGTGATCATGAAAATGATCACCATGGACACCAAAAGTGAACAATAAAATACATGCATCTTCTAATTCCAAAACAGAACAATATCACTAGTTTGAACTACAGTTATAAAAATAAGGTTATCATAGATACAATGCATTTTGAAAACTAAAAATCACAATTCCATTTCACTTTTAATTAAAAAATAGGGAAATGAAATAAATTTGGGTGCACACAAAATTTTCCCAAAATAGATACTTTGAAATCCTTTTTAAAACCAACCACACATAGAGAATTGTTTTTCAAGAAAACACCAAATCCATGTTTGCGAGTATGAATCCACAGACACAATAAGGGAAGTGGTACTAATAGTTCTCATATCAAAGGATAATAGAAAACCTAGGAACTCGGAGGAAGACCTGAAGATACTATATATGTAACTCATCCTGAAGGCATGTCTACTCTGGATGACGTCATAGCACCAAAATGATTGGTGTTTCCTTACCTAGCCTAACTGATGGGCCCAATCCCCCAATAGAGAGAAGTCCATACTAAGGGCCACTAGCTAGTGCAAAGTCTAAACTAGTCAATCAATCGTTCTCGGGAAACCCCCTTTCTATGGATCATTTTTGTGAAATGATAACAAAGAGGTGTGGAACACAATAAAACAAAAATCCATATATATATAACCAAGCATGTGAAACAATCCAGCACCACTCGACAACCACAAGATTAGTCTCATGACTTAAAAATAAATATTCTTAAAAGGAAGACCATACCGAGGAGCCTCTTCTCCCATGATCAATCAACAAGGCAAGAGACCTAACCAAAGAAAGGTTTTCCAATATATTGTTTCAAGGATGACAAATGGGCCTTTAGCTATAATTTTTTAAACCATTTACCAAAACATATTGAAATGTTTCGAAAATAATAATAAATTCCATTTCTTACAAACATGTTCAGATAGACCAAAACATGACAATATTCTTTCATGAAAGCATGAATTTACTGAATTTTTTTTAACAAAATAGGAAAAAACAATAAACATTTACGAAAATTTTCAAATCAACATTAAACACAAACAAATGTTTTAAAAATTTGGTCAAACATTAAAGAACCCTTTAAAAACAATGTTTTCTAAGACACTTAAATCAACACTTTATAAGAAATCATTTAAAACAGACCTTAGAAACCACATAAGGGGCCAAAATTATTGAAAAATTTAACATCCATATAAAAAAACATGAAACTTAAGAAAAAATTTCAAAATATCCCTTAGGAAAATATAACTAAGCACTGACCCAAATACCTCACATTTTCTAGTGAGCAGTTTTCCTTTCCAAACTCACTCCAGACGATATTAAATATGTATTTAAAAAACTCTAATGTGATGGAAACTTTACAAAACAAAATATAAAATTTATCAAAAATTACACAAATAAGACAAACAATTTATAAATAATTTAATATATGGGGAACAAAAAGTACACAAACTAGAAAAAACTATAACAAACTATTTTTAACAAAACAAACTAACTGGAAAACACTATAGCATATTGGCCAATTAATTTAAAATTGAGATAATCAAGTAAAATAATTAATTAAAAACATAAAAGAATTATATAGACCTATTTTCAAAGGGAAATACAGATTCACCTTCATCAAAGTAGAGAAAATGTGATGTCGCTTCCATGGAAGGAAGAACAACCTCCTGCACACCAATCAAACTCCTAAAATAACCAGAAGAGCATGCCAATAAAAAATAGAGACGTCAAGGTTTGAACACTTAAATAAAAACACTGAAAAATGGAGGAAAACTACCACATATGAGGTCGTCAGGATGGAGCACTCGCGACCTGCCCGTGCAGAAGTGGGATGTTGCCGTCAGGTTTCATGATAGAGACGTCTGAAAACTGAGAAAATCAGACCGCCATCGGGAAAGAAGGGATGGTTGGATGAAGTACGGCTAGGGAGGAGGTGGCCTAGCTGGTGGTAATGAAGGTTGAAATGAGGCACGACCATCATTGGGGCGGAAGCCAGGACAAACCGAGGTAGGCGGGGTCTATTGGAGCCGACGTAAGGGGGGGGGGAAGGAATGGGCATGCTAGAGTGAAAAGATAGGGTGCTGGGGGAAGAGGAATGATGACTTTCTACCAGAGGCTGAGCTGCTAGTTGAGGTTGGAGGGAGGGTGAGGGGACCCGCTGGGGCGAGAAGCTGAGTGAGGGTGAGGACCTGGGCACAACAAGGTCAAAGGCGGAGGGCTAAGTCACGAAGGGGCCGAAGGTGGATACTAGAAGTGAGGGGCGGTGTGAGGCCAGAGCGGCTGGGGGGATTAGGTGCAGGGTCCTGGTATGAAATATATGAAATGTAGGGGGTGCACAGTGCAGGGTCCTCGAGGTTAGACGAAAGTGGGGTCGACTACAAGGGATTGGTTGGAAGAGCGCTGGAGGTGGGTGTTATAAGGTTGGCACTTCCGCTCGAGTGCAGTGGTGCAGTGTGAGGCAAGGGGAATGAGGGTGGAGCGGCATGCACAAGGTGAGCGGAAGTGAGGGGGTTTGGTGCCAGCTACATGAAGGGTAAACTAGGGAGGGGGTGACATGGTTTGGTGTCATGTTATTTTATCTGGGTGTGTTTTTTCTTATAACTATAACATTAATACAATAATAAAAATAATAGTAATTATAATAATATTAAAAATAATAATAATAATAACACAAATAATAATAAAAAAATAATAATAATAAACCCAAAAACATAATGGTCATAAAAATTGAAATAATAATGATAACAATAATAAAAATTAAGAATAATAATAATAATAACAATACAATAAATACAATAATAATAATAGTAATAATAATGAAGAATTTCCTGACTCCTAAGATGACTGTGTGGATACCGTCAACTGAGTGGTCACCGCACATGTGTCTGAAGTCTAGTAAAAATATTAAACGATAATCATTTTATGTTTGGACACATCCAGAACCTTGGCGTGAGTACCCAGCGCCATTAAATAATAAAATAAAAATTAAATTAAAAAGTCAGGTGTGACATGTATAATATTGGATTGTGTTATTGTTTTAATTTCATTCATGAGTCATATCTCTAGATATACTCACTGAATGTGGTATAATATGTCTATTTCAGGATGACTTTGTGGCATATTTCTGCCAGGATTCTGCATTAGGATCATGGGGAAGGTCCCCTCAGTGACGAGAAATTTATATAGGGACCTGATACAAAGGATTTACCTTATACTTTTCCACCATCTATACTTCCACCTATTGAGTATAAGATGGTACACATAGTACTAGTTGATGAGGTGCATATGCTGAACACACATCATGAGTATTGAAGCCAATTACCCCTATGATTTTGGGGAGATCCTATCATATTGGATGTTGAGGACTAGATTGATGCGGTGACTTGAGTTTTCCATATTTTCTAGAAACCCATAGGTCAGATGGTCATTTTGGAAGAGATACTTATCTATGGATCTATAGGATGATGGTGGGGTTATGTGACCCAGAATTACAATGAGGTGGATCTATCATGTACAAATTTTGATAAAATGTTTAGAGAGGAGTTACCTCATTGAATGTTGAGGGTTGTGTGCATCCATGATCTTCTATATCTTTAGTAGTAGTGTATGATAGTTTTTGAGTTTCGATAATAGATCACCAACCTCTCCAAGTACGTGATGGATAAAGTTCAAGATTAGTTCTTTTTGGGATAGACCATAGAGAGAGGACTGTATAGAGACATCTAATCCAACATTATACATATATTTATTCCTTCCTATTTTGAGGTGAGAGAGAAATCATTGGTGTTTGATATTTACCTGGATAAGGAGTTGTTGGCTATTGATTCCATATATAGGTATACAAAAGAAGATAATTTGGTCACATGGAGAGAACATCAGTCTTGCAAACCTAAATATCTGAGAAATTTCTATAGGTATTCATAAGAAAAATATTCTTCAGTTCAATTACCACATGATAGTTTTATTAATCCATTGTAGAGGCAGTTATTCTCAGGTGACCATAAGGGATATCTTATAAGATATTGTCTGAACCACTATACGACCAACTAGGAGACAATGGATGGGAAACTTAGGTAGATGAAGACACAAGATAAGATAAGTTTGTAGGTAGGTGGATGTGGTAGAGCATATGGGAGAGTAGTTGAAGGTGTCATATGATTGCCAAGTTACCAACCCCACCCCTAGGTCATCCAAAATAGGCTCAAGGAGCTAGAGGAATGGAATTGAGGTTGATGGAGGTAGTCAAGGATTATGAACTAGAGGTTACACAGATTAAATAATATATGATCTATTCCATTTATCATTTAGTTGTATTAATAATAGACATAGGGGTTATCCATTAATTTTTTTCCACATATATGGATCATGACATAGAGATTCTTGTTGATCCCTTGGATCGTCCCTTTTGATTAAAGACCCCTATAAGTGATGAATCAGTGATCACACAGTTGGGAAACCAATGTAACCTAAATCTTATAGGTTAAGGTTTCTGTTGGGATCCCATTGTATTAGTGACACGACCTTATGAATTCAATTTAGGTATGGATGGTTTATTTGTATTTCATGCCTAGGCTGACTATTTCAGGTAGAGGATATAATGTTTCAATAGTGATGGGTCTACGTTTTCCATTGTGGGTCAAAAAAACCTAGTCAGTGTAGGATTGACTCTGTCATAGGAGGTTGACGATGATTTCTCATTAGTTGGGAAGCATGACTTTCAGTGTAGCGGATTATATTATTTTTAATTCCCTATAGTGGAAGCAGAGAAAAATGATGTATTTCTATAAGATGTTCTAGGATTACCTTCTGGAAAAGATATATATTTATGTATTGATCTACACCCTTTGATGAACCCAATAGTTGGGCCAGAATTTCATATGGATCTCATAGAGCTTCCTGTGTTGTGGGTTCAATTAGGGGACTTATAGATGAAGGGATTTTTAGACATAGTGTGTCACCCTGGACATCCCCAGTACTGTTCATCATGAATGAAGTTCTGAGATTGAGGTTTTGTGTAGATTACTATTTCCTAAAATAGGTGACCATAAATAATATGTATCCACTACCAAGGTTTATTCACCTATTTGATCAGCTGAGTGGGAAGTGATCATTCTTGATGATTGACCTTAGACTAGGCTATCATCATTTGTGATTACAGGATGAGGATATACCAAATATTTCATTCATATATCACTACATGAACTATGAAATCTTGGTGACTCCCATTGGCATGAAAAAAACCATAAGTGTTCATGGGAATCATGGATAAGTTATTTCATCCTTTTTTAGACCAGTTTAAGTTAGGCTTCATTGAAGATATCGTAGGGTACTTAGTATTTTAGGTGGAGCACATGAGACACTTAAATATGGTTTTTGGTTGTCATCATAGAGAACTTGATATTTGGGATGCTTTTGATGTTCCAATTCTAGATGTAGGGGGTCCACATTCTATGGTATTTTATCTCAATGGATAGTGTGGCAGTGGATTCGATGAAGGTCAAGGAAGAGTTAACATGGGATCCACGCAAATTAAGATAGTGATATAGTGATTCCCTGGGATGGTCAAATACTATCATAGATTATTACCAAAATTCTCCACAATAAAACTCTTTGGATATCTTTTGACCTGAAAGGTGATTCTTTTCATCTATACATAGAGGTTCTTGAAGGCTTTCTAGGAGTTGAGACAGAGATGCGCAAGCACTTCCATCTCGGGATTATCAGAGGAGGGTATTGAAAATGTAGTGTTATTTGATTCAACAAGAAAAAATAACGTATGTTTTATGATATATTGGAATGAGGTTATTTTCTATGATTCACATCAGTTGGGACCAAATGAGAAGAATTTCATGACTCATGATATTGAGATAGTAATAGTATTCTACACACTATTGATGTGGTGACACTACCTAATTAGAGATAACTTTATAATCTATTAAGAAGAAAAGTGTTTATTTTATATATTTTATTAGAAGTATATTAAAATTAGATAGATTTGATGTCTACAGTTCCTCTAGGATTATGAATATACGATTTTATATACAAATAGGAAGGAGAAAATCGTAGAATATTCATTCAACATGATATCTTATTCAAATTTATTGGCCAAGGCATCTGATAAGTTAGAATCTTTTTAGTTATACTTTCTATATGATGATATAGAATCTTACTTCAATCTCATGGTTATTACCCATCACTTTTTATAGTGATTCAGGGAGGCAAATCTTGGGGATACTGACTGTGAGTCCCTACGTACTCAGATATGCACTGGACATGCTCTTGAATGATTTTTTGAAGGTGGGGAGCATGTAATTATTTTATAAGGATTCATGATGGTAACAATGATATCACAGGAGAATTTTAAGAGAGATTTGCATAAATATATTCTATTATTACATCTAGGAGTGAAAACGATGTACCATGACATCTGTTGTCAGTTTTAGAGTCCATTGATAAATAGGGGATTTGTAGAGTTTATTTCATGATTCCTTGCTTTTAATCATGTGAATAGGGAGTACCATGTTACATATGGTTTAACTCAACTCATTGAGGTTATAGAGTTTAATTGGTATGGGATATACATTGACTTCATGAGACAGTTACCACAAATTTCTAGTGTATGTGATGTCATCTGGGTGATCATAGACTGAATTACCATGGAATCTCATTTAAAAACTATTAGAGAGTAGATTTATAAATATATCCTGGGATGAATCTACATGTATGAGGTAGTTCCGATCCATGTATATACCTTCACGACCATTTATGAACACAATGATCACTTTAAATATCGAGTATGAAAGAGATTTAGGGAGGATTTTGGGAATCAGTTGCATTTAATCATGGATTTTCATCCCCAGCCTGATAGCCATTCTGGGCAACCAATAGGGTTTGGGAGGTAAATATGTGAGCTTCCATGTTTAAATTATTCCATAATTTTGAGTATCACCTATAGTTGGTGGAGTTTTCATACAACAACTACCAATCCACCATTGGTATGGAACTATTCAAGGCCTTGTAAGAGCAACACTACAGGTCACCATTATACTAGAACAAACTAGGTGGGTCCTCACTTAAGGGCCTAGAGTTGTTATGAGCCACTATAGAGATGGTGAATATCATATAGGATCATATGAGGAGTTCATAGAGCCTAAAAAATTCACACTATTACTAAAGAAGGAGGCCACTAGAGTTTGAGGAGGGGGGGGGGATAAATTTTTTTCCAGAGGGTCTAACCTCAATGTGGATTAAATTTATTTGGATGTGGAGGAAATATATCTCTGATATTTATTACCCAATTATAGATACAACATATAGTTTGTTAGGTTGTGTACCATATGAAAACCCTTCTTTCTATTACAACTTAAACATGCTTTATTACATATAACGTCACTTGAAACAACAAAGAAGATCGAGAGGTTTAGTGTCTTTGGGGATTAGGATCATTACATAAAAAATTTAAACTTGAAATACAACATCTTTATTGAAAACATCCTTTACATGGCCACTACATTCCTTCGTACTTAGCATTTCATGGGATAACCTGAGGACATGCATAAGAAAAGGGTGAGCTATAAATCCCAGTAAGGGAGTACACAATGAATAACATGAGGGGTTAAATACATGTTAGGCAATATGAATATCAATAGAGCATAAGAGTAACATGAATATAAAGTCATGATAAAGCATGATAATCATAACATGGAAATGTGGCAACAACACTTAACAGTGAATTAGCATGAGCCAAGGCTCATTGCACATGGAGCATGAGTAAACCCTCATTGCACTTGAAGCACAAGTAAACACTAATTTCACTTGAATTAGCATGAGTCAAAACTCATTTCAAATGACGTATCATGATACTATACTTTACCCAATTCATTGGAGCGCTATAAGGGCGCACCCTTCTTAAACATTTCATTTCATGCATAAGTGCGCCACATGGATCATAAAACATGGATTCATAAAACATAATCATTTATTCCAAGATAAAGGAATGTGGAATTTATACATGAAACTTTATAATCAATAAGTAAATGTGCATAAAGGTGAATACCCCTGATGGAGAAATGGGCATGGTATTCACTACACAATGATATTGGCTTAGAAAATTGGTGTGATTTCGGCAGCGTAACAGCGTGACATAAGAATTCATAAAAATGGTTGATGAGAGAGAAAGGGGTTCCTCATAATATTTACATTTAATGGAAAGTAAGGAGTTCATATAGATACATGTCCCAAAAATTGAAAAGGAATTTAGATTCATGATACAAAAGTATTGCTTGAATATAAAAGAGGAGAAAAAAGTTCCTTTTAGAATTTTGGCATAGTAACGGGTGTACATGGGAGGAATTTAATGAGATAGAAAGGGGTCTCCCATCATTCAAAAAATAAGAGGGAAGTGTGGGGGAGGTGAGAAACCATACCCCAACATTCCTAATTGAAATTAAAAGGGCAATACATCTTAAAGAAAATTGACAAAAATGAGAAAGGAAGAAAAAAACCTTACTTGGAAGTGTGGTTCCAAAGGCTAGAGAGAGGGTTGTGAGAGGCTTATTGGGAGCTTGGGGCACCTTGAGAGGATTATATAGAGAGTAGGGCAGAGGTTGGACGAACTCCAAGGGCTTTGAGTGAGGAGGAAGTGGGAGCTTGGGTGGGTTTATATAGGAAAGGTGAGGGAATTCTTTATTATTTAGGTTTGGGACCCCTTATATTAAAATAGTCCAAACCACAAACCATCCCATGGTATTTTCCCATGGTTTCTGGAAAAGGAAAGAGGAAAACAATATTTTACATGGTCAAGGTCCGAACTTATTAAAAAAATAAGGGCTGCTTATGTGGAGGTGAGTCACACTCCCATGGAAATTAATTTAAAAAGGCAAAGTGTTGAATAAGTCTTGAGGGCTCCATTAATGATTTGAAAAGTAAGTCAAACAAACCCAAAACCACATTATTTAAATGATAAAACACATATTGGTCGAACATAAGGATTATGGTATTTTATTACATCACCATTGGGTCATTATGATTTCATAAAACACATTATATATTTAAATGGTATTTAATTTTTACCCAAAAATTTGACTGTCTCAGAAAATTATGAAAAATTCACCGTTGGATAATTTCGATGTCCTGATTCCAAAAATGATATTTATTTTATCTAAATAATTTTAAAAATATGTGAATTTTCACTTTTAAATTAAAAACCAACATTTATAAAAAATTCATTGGTTTTGACAGAAATGGTTTTCAAACCTTAATAAAAATTTTAATTGCATTCATAAAATTTTAAGATCATTTATATTTAATAAAAATTAATTTAATAATAATAATAATATTTTATTAAAATATTATTTAATTCAAAAATCCTTTAATTTAATAAAATATAAGTCTTAATTAAATAATAACTAAAAACACCATTTGTACATTAAAAACTAATTACAATGTATCAAAAATGACTAGAAATTATATTTATTATTATATAAAAAAATAATGTACATGAACATGGTGCTATTATTTGTTACATAACCCCTTAAAACAGCCACATAAGACCTTAGGGTAAGGTGTGCGATGGTGACAGACTCTTGGGGCGGCTCGGATAACATCGCTCGAGTGGTAATCTCTATCAACCTCCACTTTTCCTGTAGACAATCTCATTCAAGCATGACATAATGAATATAAGCTGGGGCTTGGTCAGGGGCGAAGCCCAAAGATGCCACATCTTTTCCGAGCTCTGACAAATGGGCTTCTTAAGGTGAAATTCTTCTGGATGTGGCTATCGCTTCCTTTGTCTGAGTCGAAATGGGTTCGTTAAAGCCTTATATTTATACTAATCAGATGATCACTGTTCAATGGCTATAAAAGTAACGGTCACAAATCTTAACGTAAAACTAAAGAAGTTGACATCTTATAAAAACATTTTTCATAAAGAAACATTTAACTGGATCAAGAGGGATTTTCCATTAATGAAACTTTGGGTTGTTACAATATTCCCCCCTTAAGAAATTTCGCCCTCAAAATTTTCCTTTTCCCACACTAAAAAAATGTGGGTAACTCAGCTTCATCATATCCTCCGACTCCCAAGTTGCTTCTTCAAACCTGTGGTTTCTCCACAACACCTTGACGAGGGGCATTGTATTATTTCGTAGACCTTTTTCTCTACGATCTAAGATCTTCACTGGTTGATCCTCATAAGAAAGATCATCTTCCAATTGTACCACCTCGGAAGAGAGTACATGTGAATGGTCTGGTATGTACTTCCTTAAGAGGGATACATGAAAGACATCATGCACCTTGGCCATAGTAGGTGGAAGTGCTAGTCGATAGGCCATATCCCCAACACAATCAAGAATCTTGACGGGGCCGATGTACCTTGGACATAACTTCCCTTTCTTTCCAAACCTCATGACCTTATTCCACGGAGATATGCGTAAAAACACCATGTCTCCGACTTTAAACTCAAGGTCTCATCGACGATTATCTGCATAACTCTTCTGTCGACTTTGGGCTGCCTTGATATGCTACTGAATGGTTTTCACCTTCTCCACCATTTCTTCGACCATTTCTAGTCCAAGCAGCTTACGTTCACCGACCTCATCCCAACATGCCGGTTTTCTACACCTTTTCCCATACAGGGCTTCATATGGTGCCATTTGGATGCTCGAGTGGAAACAATTATTATAAGAGAACTCAACCAGAGGAAGATGTTGATCCCATCCTCCTTTAAAGTCTATTGAGAACGCTCTCAACATATCCTCAAGTGTTTGGATAGTCCGCTCAGATTGGCCATCAGTTTGAGGATGATAGGCCGTACTGAAGTTCAGTTTAGTATTCAGATCTTGTTGAAGACTCTTCCAAAACATAGAGGTGAATCTTGGATCTCGATCAGAAACAATAGATAGTGGTACTCCATGCAACCGTACCACATCCCTGATATATATCCGTGCTAGTTGATCCAAATATAAATCCTCTCGAATAGAAATGAAGTGTGCAGTCTTTGTAAGACGATCCACAACAACCCAGATTGCATTATTGCCTTTGGATGTCCTTGGAAGTCCAGTGAGAAATTCCATGGTGATGTTCTCCCATTTCCATTCTGGTATGGGAAATGGTTGTATCATCCCCTTATACTTCTGCCTCTCTTCCTTCACTTGCTGACACACCAGGCACTTTGATGTATATTCGACGATCTCCTTCTTCATATTATCCCACCAAAAGTTTTCTCGGAGATCTCGATACATCTTTGTGCTCCCTGGGTGAATAGAGAAATTTGAACTATGTGCATCATCCAAAAGTTCCTTCTTCAGCTCCGAACATGATGAAACACATAGTCTTTTTCCAAACCGCACAATTCCTTCCTCATTAACATTAAACTCCGAGGATTTTCCGTTTTTGATAGTTTCTATTTTTTCTTGAATTCATGCATCATCCTTTTGAGCATCATTTAACCTTTCCAAAAGAGATGGTTGAGAAATCATTTGTGAAAGGATTGATGATGTTCCCTTCTTTATGATTCCCACATCCATCTTCATTAAGTCTAAGAGGATTGGATCCTTCTCAATTCTCATCATTGATAGAATCGCTGGATCCTTTCTACATAGGGCATCTGCCACCTTGTTCGATTTCCCAGGGTGGTAATGTATTGAACAGTCATAATCCTTGATGAGCTCTATCCATCTTCTCTGGTGCATATTAAGCTCTTTCTGTGTGAATATATATTTAATACTCTTGTGTTCAGTATATATCTCACATTTCTCTCCATAGAGATTATGCCGCCAGATTTTCAAAGCAAAGATCACCGCCGCCAACTCCAGATCATGCGTTGGATAGTTTCGATCATGGATTTTCAACTTCCTTGAGGTATAAGATATCACTTTATCATTCTGCATCATCACACATCCTAAGCCCTTCTTTGAAGAATCACTGAATACCACAAAAAGCTCCCCACTTGTGGGTAAAGTGAGCACAGGTGCAGTGATAAGCCTCCTTTTCATCTCCTTGAAGCTTTCTTTTCATTCATCAATCCAAGAAAACTTTACTCCCTTTCGAGTTAGCTTTGTAAGAGGGTTGGACAATCGTGGAAAATTTCTCACAAATCGTCGATAATATCCAGCTAACCCCAAGAAGCTACGGATATCAGTTACCGATGTTGGCCTCGGCCATCCCTCAATTGCATCTGTTTTGGAGGGGTCCATAGATATCCCATTGCTTGTGATGATATGGCCCAAGAATGAGACCTCCTTCAATAAGAACTCACACTTACTGTACTTGGCATAGAGCTTCTCCTTGCGCAAAGTCTCCAGTACAGTTCTTAAATGCTCATCATGGTCCTCCTTGGTTTTGGAGTATATTAGAATATCATCTATAAAGACTACCACAAATTTGTCTAGGTAATCTCTAAAGACTCTATTCATCAAGTCCATGAATATTTCTGGAGCATTGGTTAGTTCGAAAGGCATTACTATGAATTCATAGTGCCCGTACCTTGTACGAAAAGCAGTCTTGGGGATATCTTCCTTCTTCACCCTTACTTGATAATATCCCGACCGCAAGTCCACCTTGGAGAAGTATTGTGCTCCACGCAGCTGATCAAACAAGTCATCGATTCTTGGGAGAGGATACTTGTTCTTTATCATGATTTTGTTATGTTCACGATAATCGATGCAAAGCCCCATTGACCCATCCTTCTTCTTGACGAAGAGGATTGGTGCACCCCATGGTGATGAACTTGGGCGTATAAACCCTTTATCCAAATTCTCCTGTAGTTGATTCGTCAGCTCTTCAAGCTCAACAATAACCATTCTATATGGAGTCTTGGATATTGGTAGCGCCCCAGGTATAAGTTCAATTGAGAACTCAACATCTCTTCTTGGAGGAAGACCAGGAAGTTCCTTGGGAAATACTTCAACAAATTCCCTCACAATAGGCATTTCTTAAAGGGTGGTTTCTTCCTTGGACTCAATAATCTGAGCCAGATATGCGTGCTTATAAGGCAGTAATATCCATGCATGAGATGATGGATCTAAAGGAGATTCATCTTCCTCCTGACACTTGTAAAGAATCGGGGGACGATTCTCCATATGGAGTGTGATTTACCTCTCCCGACAATTTATGTTGGCTCTATATAAGGAAAGCCAATCCATGCCAAGAATTGCATCAAATTCCACCAAAGGGAGTATGATGAGGTTCTCTGGGAAATTCAATCCACAGATTATAACAGGGGAGGACTTACACTCATGGGAGGCAATGATTTCCCCATTTGCCGTACTCACCGTCATCTTTACTTCCATGATTTGTGGTGGTGTAGGGATTGTTCTACTAAACTTTTGAGATATAAAAGAATGCGTAGAACCTGAATCAAAAAGTACGTTCGCTATTCATGAATAAATAACTAGCGTACCTGTCACCACTTTGTTTTCGGGGTTCACTTCGGCAGAAGTGATGGAAAATGTTCTTCCTTGCTGTCTTGGAGGTTGCTGGTTGCCTCCGATAACCCTTGGATTAGGGCACTGATTTGGATAATGACCCGGTTCTTTGCATTTGTAGCATTGAACAACGTGTTGATGTTCGAACGGAGCGTTACTCTCCTCTGTCGCAGCCGTGGGTCCTTCTTGCTGACAGTTAACAGCTAGGTGCCCTTCTATTCCACACCTGAAGCATTTTCTTGTCCCCCTAAGGCAATTTCTAGGGTGCTTCTTTCCACACTTTTGGCTAGTGGGATGCTGGAACTTCTTAGCGCCGTTGGATTTATCCATAGGACCACCAGCATTGAAGTCCACCTTACACTTCTTGTCCCCATGATACACCTGTGATTCTCCGATCTCCATTTCAACCTTGATGGCACATCGTAGAATTTCATCATAGCTGTCAAATTCACGGATCGCTAATGCTTTCCGCAAGCTAGGCTTCAGCCCACCAAAGAAGCGGCCAACCATTCATTCAGGGGTAACGACAAAGCCAGATGCGTATCATGCAAGCCTTGTGATGTTTTCCTCGTACGCTCCCACAGATTCTTCATCTTTCTGCTTGAGGGAAAGGAAGTCCCTTTCCATCTTAAGATGGAGGGTGCGCGGAAAATATTTATCCAAAAACATCTTCCGGAATTCCTTCTATTCCAAAGCCTCGATCTCCTCCTCAGGCTTCGTATTTTTGATCAATGTCCACCACTGATCAGATTCACCCTCCATACGATAAGCCTCCAGGAGAACCTTCTCTTGTTCAGAACATTGAAGGATAGAGAAGATCTTTTCAATGGAGTTGATCCATTGCTCAGTGATCGTGGGATCGGATGATCCACTAAAAGTAGGAGGCCTTTGTCTGATGAAGCTCTCAATAGAAACTTGTTCTTTCTTAGGGGGGGTTGAACGTTCCTCTTGACCTGTGTTTCTATTCAAAACTTGAGTTAGCTGAGAGAGAATCTGGACAATGTTCGCGATTCCCGCGCCCATTGGATTGGGCATCTCATAAGTACAATCATCACACTGATCTTCACAATGGTTGTTAGCTCGAGTCCTCCTATTACCGTCCATTGGCAGGAATAAAAGGAAAGTTAGGGGTAACACATAAAGGGTAATCCAAATAAAAAACTTGATGACTTATAAATAAACATTAATTTCCTTAACTAATGAGTCTATAGGCTTCAATCTAGGATTTTCATGATCTACTTTCTAACATATATTCTTAGGGTAATTTTTCCCTTAATAAGAGTTCATACTAAGCTTGTGAATTTATCAAAGCATATCCCCAGGGAGTGTTGTAACCAAGTGTAACACCCCAGGTAAATAAGGAATATGACATTTTCATATTTATCCATATTTGTGAATAAAATATTAATATGACTTTAAAGGGGACGCTATGCTCGATGGCGTACCCAACACGCAACAACGAGTTTCTTGGGAATCTTACGTTGCACTCTAATAATAAAATAATATTATTCTAAATGGTAGTTAACATGTAGCCGTTGTAATGGCGGGAATCGATAGAAATAAATAAAATATGATTATATATGTTCTTAAATATTTTTACATTTATACAATAAAAGATAAAGGCTTAAAATACGGAAAGAATTCAATTTTAGGCGTATATGCCCTAGTTTTCACTAAAGGTTCACTTATCACCTTTTGATGGAGAACCGTCATTAAAAATAGTTTTGTTCACTCTTAAACATTATTTTTGACCAAATAAAACTCTTATTAAGAACCGGGACATCAAAATTTACTTTGTGTAATTTTTGGTATCTTTCCGATAAAGTTCTTTTTTTAATGAATAGTGTAAAATGTTGTATTTTAATTCAAAACCACTTTTTAATCTAATTTATTTATATGATTAGATTATATTTTGAATTGGTTTTAAAGTGAAATTAGAAAATATTTTAACCATTAAATCCAATAATGGTCGTTGGAATCAATTTCACTTTCAAATCAGACTTAAACTACTGTCAATCTTTTGATATTTATTGTTTCATAAAACATGCTATTTGTCATGAAAGCGGGAATTAATTATTAAATTAATTAATGTGACTTAAATGTTTTGAATTTTGTAAAACGGACTTCATTTTTGAATTCATAATATCAAATATATCTTAGGGTGAATTTTTGGTATTTTTCTGAAAAACTTCAATTTTTGATGAATAGTGAAACCACTAAGTGGTACTTATAAAAACTGATTTTCCGTTTAAATTAAATTTTGCCATCATTGTGTTTTGATTTTCAAAAATCCTACATACATGGTTGTCATTAAGAATTAAAATGTGGTTCAATGAGATTAAAATAATTTTTTGGTGAATAGTAACTTATTAAGTTTTTAATCGCGATTAGAGGTAATTAGTGTAGTTTAAGGTAAAAATGATATTATAAGAAAGTGAAAACACCATGAAACTTTTCCTACACCTATTGGTTGTATCATGGCCGACCATGAAAAGCCATGTGTCAACTTGGGGACCCCATGGATCCACTTTGGTTGGGAAATGACATAAATAACATTTTATTTAATGTAAAAGAAAAATTGACACAAACATGATATGTTTTACTAAAACAATTTTTAAGTGGGGTTATACAAGTAATCATTTTGATTATAAATATTCATTGGAAAGCTAAAACGATTTCCTACATCATAGTATTTTTTTATAATTTTTATAAATTAAATAAATTAAATTATTTATGACATAATAATGATGCAGCGATGACATCATTATTTGACGATTTAAATAAAATGGAAAGATAATGTAAAATATATGAAATAAACATGTCCAAAACTTATTGGATGAAATGATTTCGAAGACTTATCACCTTATCCACGAATTATATCAATTTGGGACCTTTTGAAACCGAAACACATTTTCAAATAAAGTAATATTTCTTTACTTTCCAAAAGTACCCCTCCTCTCCTCTTATAAAAGGCCCCCACCTCTTCCTCATTTAACACACTCCTCAAGCCTTTGGCTCGGCCAACCCCTGCCTTTTTAATCTCTCCACATCCCTCTACTCACCCTAGAGGATTACCTTTGGGCATAATCCTTTCAAAGGAAGCCTTTAGGCTCAAATCAAAAGGAGTTACACTTTTAAAGGTAATTCATTCTCTCAAGTTCATTTGTTTTATTTTGCTTCTCCAACCCCCTAAACTCTTTTTATTTACTTCTTTTGTAACAAAACCAGTATATTAAATATACTAGGATGTTTTTATAATATTTATTCGAGCTACACTCTCACACAACTACATCAAATGGTTAAAGAACATACGGTTTCCGTGGATGGTGAAATTCTGCCTCCCGAAACGATGATTGTTCAATACTCATTTAACACCTTCAATGGTGGCCATTATGATGTCACTATTTTTTTATATGATATATAATATGTTTATGTTTTATTTATTCTTCTGTATTTTTCATTTTTGTCTTACCTTTATGGCTTCCATTATGGGTATACGCGATATCTTCGTTTAAGGAAGTGCGGACTACCACCCCCTCAAAGTGATTTGATTCGTTAAATACCATATGTGGGATGTATAAAGGATGGAAATATGATATTATATATGATATTATAATGTAATTATAATATACCTTTATATCATTATTATTCCATTCTATAAAATACGAAATAGAAATGGATGTAGCGTTCATGCGTACGTACGGCTTACCGTCTCCATGAACGGTGCATTTCATTTCTTACCTCTAAATGATTATGTAATGTTATAAATGCATGAATATAATGGATATATATGACATATATGATATCTACATAATGAATACAATTCTGGATATAATAAACATTTGGCCACACGAACAACATGTAATTGTAAGAAGTCCACTTTCGACTTAAGAACCAAATATCGGCAAAACAAATATTATTAACTTAAATGATTACATAATGATTATGACATGGTAATAAGTGGTATAAAAGTAATAATGAACTTGAAAAAGGTTCTTAAGGAATTATAAATTAACTCAAGTTTATTATTCATCAGATTAAAGAATGATCGAGTCAAGTCGGACTCGAGGTAAGGGATCATACTCCTCTCTTTTTGAGTACACACTTTTATGTCATTTCTTTTAAAGCTCATCTTTCTTGTCATTGGGATGATCTTTTATATTACACTTACTGTAAATTTTATGTTCATGTGATGAGAGACCCTATTCTCTCTCATCAATCCATTTTGGAAGTTTGAGTGGCGCCGTTAGGCTGCCGAATTTTCGTAAGAGATCTAACCTCTCTCTTTCTTTTTAAGTACTCTCCTTTGTGTCACTTCTTTTAAGATACTCTTTGTAATGTTGGGGGATGTTATTTTATATTCCTCTGCTGTAAATTTTATTTTAATGTGATGAGATACCCTATTTGATCTCATCAATCCATATTCGGATGTTTTATGTGGCGCCGTTAGGCTGCCGAGTTTTCGTAAGGGATTTATCATCTCACTTTTATTCCCGTGAGATTTATGCTACATTTGCCACAAATTCCATTGAGTGGTGTATGTACTACCCATTATTCTACTCTTTGTGTAATATACTTTCGTTTATGAGTATTTACATCATTGACCTCTTGTCTTTCTTTCATGGGGTGTATGTTTTGAAAGATACCCAAGTCGGTAAGGGAACATTTCACCCTCCTCTTTTTTAAAAGACTTCATTTATTGGGTCTTTTAATTTACATATTTTTATGTTGGGATATGTTCTCATAAATCCTTATTGATGTAAATTTTATGTCCAAGTGATGAGATACACTTTTTATCTCTCATCAACTCATTTTGATGTGATGTCGTTAGGCTGTCAAGGGAACTTTTTAACCCAATTTCGATTTCTTTGGGTTCAACTTGTAGTCATTGAATATGTCATCCATTGAATATGTGTGATTGACATTTTATTGTTTTACACTTAATATCCACATATATTGGGTGTATATATATTTTTCACACATATTTTTGAGATTTATTTGTCCTTAATTTAAGGATACCTTCTTTATAAGGGATTTCATCACATTTGACATTTCTATTGAGGATTCATTGTTGTTATGCACCAATTCACTCTTATATGGTGTATATACTGTCCTTTGGAGTATTATATCATTAATCCTTTTATTCTCATGATATTATAAAGTTATGACTAAATGTTATTCCTCAATTATTGTATTCAAGTGTCTCTAATTTTGGTAAAACCCCTTTAACCAAAATATCATTTTAAATGTTTTAATTATTTGTTCTTATTAATATCCATGTTTTCAAAATGGTTTTAAGGATTTATTTATATGGATATTAATGGTTTAAAATCTTAAAAGATTCAAGGTGGTATGGGACACTTTGATTCAAAAATCTCTTTATTAAATGTTTTAAATGGTTTTGGAAATGGTTTCTTTTTGAATGGGTTCATTATTTCAATATCCTAAAATGTTATATTGTGATTGAAATGTGGAAATGTTATGTTTCCTTTATTCATGTTTATGTGATATGATTATGTTATGGTTCTTGGGCATTGTTAGGAAGAACGGGTGGTTCCGTGATAAACTAAGGGCGGGTGAGCCCGATATAGCTCTCCAATGCATTGGGTAACGCGAAGGAGTGAAACGTTAAGGTTCCTCCGATGAGATTTAGGGAATATACTGTGATGGGTATTCCAAATGTAACCAAGAGGGTTACTCCCTATGTAAGAATGTTATGAATGCCTCAACTTACCTTTATGTCTTATGTTTTATATGATTTATTCATGATTTGATATGCCTATGTTTTATGGGTAAAGTATGATTTCATTATTATGTATTTATGAACTCATGTTTCCTTTCCATATTTTTATAACCCTTACTGAGTTTTTTATGCTCATCCCATGTTTTTGAAATGTTTTTCACAGGTCAAGGGAACGGTACATGATGTGATGATAGTGTCAAGGATGTGTCAAGAAAGAATCCGTGTTTTATTTTAAATAGGTTTCCGTTGATGGGAAGAATGAATATTTTCTTTTATGTAACCAATTTGTTTAAATGTGGAATGTAATGAAAGTTTCATGATCTAATTCTCTAAAACTCTAAAACAGAAAATATCCTCAATGTGTAATCTTGTAATAACTCAAGATTAATTAAGGTTTAAGGCTGGGGCCTTATAGTTGGTATCAAAGGTCGGTTTAGATAACTTTAGAGGTTAGGGTATTCTTTAAGCATAATTGACAATTACCATAATGGTTAGGATTTCATAAAGAGTCTTAGTTTTAGATAATGTGAATGAGTAAGTATGTCTTATTGTATATCTTACTCATTAGTACATGATGGTTTTGTTGATATACTCACACTGACCTTTTTGGTTTTAGTAAATGGCTGGATCTAGCAGGCACCAAAGTAACAGTGGATGTGAAGGAAACTGTGACAGTTTTTTGAGTAAGCAACTGAATGATACGGGAGCTGCAATGAGAACTCTTTTGATTATCCTCAACCAACTATCTGGAGTCATGATTGACCACCTAAACCTTGGAGATTTCTCTAAGGCATCATATATGCAAGAAACAAATCCCTACGGAAGTACAGGTAATAATCATAAAGGTAAGTGTGTTCAAAAACCTATGTGTCAAATATGTGGAAAGAAACACCTAGGAAAATGTTTCAAAGGGGCAGAAATATGCTATAGATGTGGAAATGAAGGTCATAAAGCAAGAACCTACCATGGAAAAAGGAAGCATCCAGTGGACTCGAGGAAAGGGAAAGAAGTTCTTTTTGAGGGATCAATTGAATGTTTTAAATGTGGTGTGCATGGTCATTATGCAAACACATGTCCTATGAAGAAGTTTCGTGAATGGGGTCACCAAGAGCGTACCAATATTCGTTTACCAATACCTAATGCCATTCCGATTGAGGATGAAGAAACTGACAATGACCAATCAAATGTATGTACTATTTCATGACTATTGTTTTCTTATTTTGGAATCTTAGGATATGATTCAAGATTTTGTTTGTAGGAAAGAGGTATTTCAGAATAAGTTGGAAAGGAATGGATAATGGATCATGAAGAATGTTGAATGAGTAAGATGTCAACATATAAGGGATTCAAGAGTTAGGGTTAAATTCTTAAGAGTATTAAGTCTCTTTTGATGATGGGGTTACATTAGAAGACTTTTTATATTATGTGTAACCCTGATGTTTAATATAGGAAAATTTTATTCAAGTAATAGTTATCTTTTCTTTTGTGGACATAGTTATAAAGAACCATTTGGGTTTATATGATCCTTACTTTTGAGATAATTATGGGTTACCATATGTTATGATTGAAGTGAAAGGCATGAGATAAAATTGAGGTTAAATTATGTTATGGTTATTTGTGTTGATTTTATCCCTTTTTGGGTAATGATTTGAGAATTATATAGTTTTGGAAAAAGGACAACACGCAGACCGTGTGACAACCCGTCGCGTCAGACAATGCTGCGGGAATCGAACCCACAACCAAAGTGCGACTGGTATTTATCGCCTACCACTGGACTACGTGAAGTCCCTGGTTAGTTTGACTGATTCTTTTTAGTTATATGATATTATGAATTAAGAGTAAGTTTATTTTGGAGGATATGTGATTAGGATAATTACTTTTCAATGTGAGACTTTAGGAGCAACTGATGTTGTTTGGAGATAAATGTTACGATTTAACTTGGAAGACTATGTGACTAAATCCTTCAAATATTTGGGTTTCAATCTTATATTGGTTTACTTTGAAGAATTTTATGGACAAATTGTTTATCGGATGGTCCTCGTTGAACTTTGGGTTTTGTTGGACAAATTTTGGATATTAAGAATATATTTTCTTTTTATAAGGGGTTATCCTTTTCTGGATTATCTGATCTTGTACTAACCTTTTTGGTTTTGGTTTTGGTTAAAGCCTAAAAACATGGGATGTATATAGTTCTCTTTTGGGGATTAGGTGATTCTCTAGAAGTTGATTATAGTACTCTTAATGCGAACACGTCTCTCTAAATACTCGTCTTTTGGAAAAAATGTGAGTTTGACTAAGGAATATAGTAAAATTTGAAAGTCAACATGATAAGTGATTATGCTTCCTTATGAATAAATTCCTCAATAAAAAGTAACTTAAAACAAAAATGTTGTCTATTAACTTTTCCTACTGGGGAATCGAATACCGTTTAACCCATCACAAGTTTGTGATTTTCTCGTGGTTAACTTTCTCCTAAACATGTTTTCTATCACTCTCCATCAGAACATGACCCTTTGTTTTTTCCTCCATGTCCATATTTTCATACTTGGAATCCTTGTATGGGTTAACTCGGGTGACCTCTGTGCTTATCTTTCTTTATTTTAAAGTGATTTTTTTTACCGACTCTTCTCGGATGTGGGACGTTCAAGGATGTTTCCAAGCGCAATTTTAAAATTACGAGGACGCAATTCGCAAAAGGGGGGAAGGATGTAACACCCCAAGTAAATAAGGAATATGACATTTTCATATTTATCCATATTTGTGAATAAAATATTAATATGACTTTAAAGGGGACGATATGCTCGATGGCGTAGCCAACACGCAACAACGAGTTTCTTGGGAATCTTACGTTGCACTCTAATAATAAAATAATATTATTCTAAATGGTAGTTAACATGTAGCCATTGTAATGGCGGGAATGGATAGAAATAACTAAAATATGATTATATATGTTCTTAAATATTTTTACATTTATACAATAAAAGATAAAGGCTTAAAATACGGAAAGAATTCAATTTTAGGCGTATATGCCCTAGTTTTCACTAAAGGTTCACTTATCACCTTTTGATGGAGAACCGTCATTAAAAATAGTTTTTTCACTCTTAAACATTCTTTTGGACCAAATAAAACTCTTATTAAGAACCGGGACATCAAAATTTACTTTGTGTAAATTTTTGGTATCTTTCCGATAAAGTACTTTTTTTAATGAATTGTGTAAAATGTTGTATTTTAATTCAAAACCACTTTTTAATCTAATTTATTTATATTATTAGATTATATTTTTAATTGGTTTTAAAGTGAAATTAGAAAATATTTTAACCATTAAATCCAATAGTGGTCATTGGAATCAATTTCACTTTGAAATCAGACTTAAACTACTGTCAATCTTTTGATATTTATTGTTTCATAAAACACGCTATTTGTCATGACAACGGGAATTAATTATTAAATTAATTAATGTGACTTAAATGTTTTGAATTTTTTAAAACGGACTTCATTTTTGAATTCAGAATATCAAATATAGCTTAGGGTGAATTTTTGGGATTTTTCTGAAAAACTTCAATTTTTGACGAATAGTGAAACCACTAAGTGGTACTTATAAAAACTGATTTTCCGTTTAAATGAAATTTTTCCATCATTGTGTTTTGATTTTCAAAAATCCGACATACATGGTTGTCATTAAGAAGTAAAATGTGGTTCAATGAGATTAAAATAATTTTTTGGTGAATAGTAACATATTAAGTTTTTAATCGCGATTAAAGGTAATTAGTGTAGTTTAAGGTAAAAATGATATTATAAGAATGTGAAAACACCATGACACTTGTCCTACACCTATTGGTTGTATCATGGCCGACCAAGAAAATCCATGGGTCAACTTGGGGACCCCATGGATCCACTTTGGTTGGGAAATTACATAAATAACATTTTATTTAATGTAAAAGCAAAATTGACACAAACATGATATGTTTTACTAAAACAATTTTTAAGTGGGGTTATACAAGTCATATTTTTGATTATAAATATTCATTGGAAAGCTAAAACGATTTCCTACATCATAGTATTTTTTTTATAATTTTTAGACTTTAAATAAATTAAATTATTTATGACATAATAATGATGCAGTGATGACATCATTATTTGACGATTTAAATAAAATGGAAAGATAATGTAACATCTATGAAATACACATGTCCAAAACTTATTGGATGAAAGTATTTCTAAGCCTTATCACCTTATCCCCGAATTATATCAATGTGGGTCCTTTTGAAACCGAAACACATTTTCAAATAAAGTAATATTTCTTTACTTTCCAAAAGTACCCCTCCTCTCCTCTTATAAAAGGCCCCCACCTCTACCTCATTTAACACACTCCTCAAGCCTTTGTCTCGGCCAACCCCTGCCCTTTTACTCTCTCCACATCCCTCTCCTCACCCTAGAGGATTCCCTTTGGGCAGAATCCTTTCAAAGGAAGCCTTTAGGCTCAAATCAAAAGGAGTTACACTTTTAAAGGTAATTCATTCTCTCATGTTCATTTGTTTTATTTTGCTTCTCCAACCCCCTAAACTCTTTTTATTTACTTCTTTTGTAACAACACCAGTATAGTAAATATACTAGGATGTTGTTATAAGATTTATTCGAGATACACTCTCACACAACTACATCAAATGGTTAAAGAACATACGGTTTCCGTGGATGGTGAAATTCTGCCTCCCGAAACGATGATTGTTCAATACTCATTTAACACCTTCAATGGTGGCAATTATGATGTCACTATTTTTATATATGATATATAATATGTTTATGTTTTATTTATGCTTCTGTATTTTTAATTTTTGTCTTACCTTTATGGTTTCCATTATGGGTATACGCGATATCTTCATTTAAGGAAGTGCGGACTACCACCCCCTCAAAGTGATTTGATTCGTTAAATACCATATGTGGGATGTATAAAGGATGTAAATATGATATTATATATGATATTATACTGGAATTATAATATACCTTTATATCATTATTATTCCATTCTATAAAATACAAAATAGAAATGAAAGTAGCGTTCATGCGTACGTACGGCTTACCGTCTCCATGAACGGTGCATTTCATTTCTTACCTCTAAATTATTATGTAATGTTATAAATTCATGAATGTACTGGATATATATGACATATATGGTATCTACATAATTAATACAATTCTGGATATAATAAACATTTGGCCACACGAACAACATGTAATTGTAAGAAGTCCACTTTCGACTTAAGAACCAAATATCGGCAAAACAAATATTATTAACTTAAATGATTACATAATGATTATGACATGGTAATAAGTGGTATAAAAGTAATAATGAACTTTAAAAAGGTTCTTAAGGAATTATAAATTAACTCAAGTTTATTATTCAGGAGATTAAAGAATGATCGAGTCATGTTGGACCCGAGGTAAGGGATCCTACTCCTCTCTTTCTTTTTGAGTACACACTTTTATGTCATTTCTTTTAAAGCTCATATTTCTTGTTATTGGGATGATCTTTTATATTAAAATTACTGTAAATTTTATGTTCATGTGATGAGAGACCCTATTCTCTCTCATCAATCCATTTTGGAAGTTTGAGTGCCGCCGTTAGGCTGCCGAATTTTCGTAAGAGATCTAACCTCTCTCTTTTTTTATGTACTCTCCTTTGTGTCACTTCTTTTAAGATCCTCTTTGTAATGTTGGGGGATGTTCTTTTATATTCCTCTGCTGTAAATTTTATTGTAATGTGATGAGATACCCTATTTGATCTCATCAATCCATATTCAGATGTTTTATGTGGCGCCGTTAGGCTGCCGAGTTTTCGTAAGGGATTTTTCATCGCACTTTTATTCCCGTGAGATTTATGCTACATTCGCCACAAATTCCATTGAGTGGTGTATGTACTGCCCATTATTCTACTCTTTGTGTAATATACTTTCGTTTATGAGTATTTACATCATTGACCTCTTGTCTTTCTTTCATGGGGTGTATGTTTTGAAAGATACCCAAGTCGGTAAGGGAACCTTTCACCCTCCTCTTTTTTAAAATACTTCTTTTATTGGGTCTTTTAATTTACATATTTTTATGTTGGGATATGTTCTCATACATACTTATTGATGTAAAGTTTATGTCCAAGTGATGAGATACACTTTTTATCTCTCATCAACTCATTTTGATGTGATGCCGTTAGGCTGTCAAGGGAACTTTTTAACCCAATTTCGATTTCTTTGGGTTCAACTTGTAGTCATTGAATATGTCATCCATTGAATATGTGTGATTGAACATTTATTGTTTTACACTTAATATCCACTTATATTGGGTGTATATATATTTGTCACATATATTTTTGAGATTTATTTGTCCTTAATTTAAGGATACCTTCTTTATAAGGGATTTCATCACATTTGACATTTCTATTGAGGGTTCATTGTTGTTATGCACCAATTCACTCTTATATGGTGTATATACTGTCCTTTGGAGTATTATATCATGAATCCTTTTATTCTCATGATATTATAAAGTTCTGACTAAATGTTATTCCTCGATTATTGTATTCAAGTGTCTCTAATTTTGGTAAAACCCCTTTAACCAAAATATCATTTTAAATGTTTTAATTATTTGTTATTATCAATATCCATGTTTTCAAAATGGTTTTAAGGATTTATTTATATGGATATTAATGGTTTAAAATGTTAAATGCTTCAAGGTGGTATGGGACACTTTGATTCAAAAATCTCTTTATTAAATGTTTTAAATGGTTTTGGAAATGGTTTCTTTTTGAATGGGTTCATTATTTCAATATCCTAAAATGTTATATTGTGATTGAAATGAGGAAATGTTATGTTTCCTTTTTTCATGTTTATGTGATACGATTATGTTATGGTTCTTGGGAATTGTTAAGAAGAACGGGTGGTTCCGTGATAAACTAAGGGTGGGTGAGCCCGATATAGCTCTCCAATGCTTTGGGTAACGCGAAGGAGTGAAACGTTAAGGTTTCTCCGAAGAGATTTAGGGAATATACTATGATGGGTATTCCAAATGTAACCAAGAGGGTTACTCCCCATGTAAGAATGTTATGAATGCCTCAAGTTACCTTTATGTCTTATGTTTTATATGATTTATTCATGATTTGATATGCCTATGTTTTATGGGTAAAGTATGATTTCATTCTTATGTATTTATGAACTCATGTTTCCTTTCCATATTTTTATAACCCTTACTGAGTTTTTTATGCTCATCCCAAGTTTTTGAAATGTTTTTCACAGGTCAATGGAAAGGTACATGATGTGATGATAATGTCAAGGATGTGTCAAGAAAGAATCCGTGTTTTATTTTAAATAGGTTTTCGTTGATGGGAAGAATGAATATTGTCTTTTATGTAACCACTTTGTTTAAATGTGGAATGTAATGAAAGTTTCATGATCTAATTCTCTAAAACTCTAAACCTGAAAAGATCCTCAATGTGTAATCTTGTAATAACTCAAGATTAATTAAGGTTTAAGGCTGGGGCCTTATACCAAGAGTGCAGCAAGACCCGTTGTCGTGCACCAGTTCCCATTCTAGTCTAGCTCAAAGCGGTGTTTTCAGGTTTTACCCCTAGGATACATCTGTGCCAGAGCCGCCTCTACCTGCTCGTATCCAGAAATGGATGTATTTGATTGATAAACCACTTACTAAATACTTACCAAAACATAGGGATGTTTTTGTTATACATAGTCTTATATCTAAGGCTTTACTAGGGTTTTCCTAATCCCAAAAATAACTAAACCTATCCTCTGATACCAAATATGACAACCCTACTTTCTATTACAACTTAAACGTGCTTTATTAAATATAACTTCACTTGATAAAACAATGAAGATCGAGAGGTTTAGTGTATTTGGGGCTTAGGATCATTACATTAAAACTTTAGACTTGAAATACAACAACTGTATTGAATACTTCTTTTACATGACCACTACATTCCTTCGTACTTAGCATTGCATGGGATCACCTGAGGACATGCATAAAAAAAGGGTGAGCTATAAAGACCAGTAAGCGAGTACCCAATGAATAAAATGAGGAGTTCAATACATGTTAGGAAATAGGAATATCAATAGAGCATAAGAGTAACATGAATATAAAGGCATGATAAAGCATGATAATCATAACATGGAAATGTGGCAACAACACTTAACATTGAATTAGCATGAGCCAGGGCTCATTGCACATGGAGCACGAGTAAACCCTCATTGCACTTGAAGCATGAGTAAACCCTAGTTGCACTTGAATTAGCATGAGTCAACACTCATTGAACATGACGTATCATGATACTATACTTTACCCAATGCATTGGAGCGCTATAAGGGCACACCCTTCTTAAACATTTCATTTCATGCATAAGTGTGCCACATGGATCATAAAACATGGATTCATAAAACATAATCATTTATTCCACGATAAAGGAATGAGGAATTCATACATGAAACTTTATAATCATAAAGTAAATGTGCATAAAGGTTAATACCCTTGATGGAGAAATGGACATGGTATTCACTACACAATGATATTGGATTAGAAAATAGGTGTGATTTCGTCAGCGTAACGGTGTGACATAAGAATTCATAAAAATGGTTGATGATAGAGAAAGGGGTTACTCATCATATTTAAATGTAATGGACAGTAAAAAGGTCATATAGATACATGTCCCAACAATTGAAAAGGAATTTATATTCATGATACAAAAGTATTGCTTGAATATAAAAGAGGAGAAAAAAGATCCTTTCGGAATTTCGGCATAGTAACGGGTGTACATGGGAGGCATTTAATGAGAGAGAAAGGGGTATCCCATCATTAAAACAATAATAGGGCAGTATGGGGGAGGTGAGAAACCATACCCCAACATTCATAATTGAAATTAGAAGGGAAATACAACTTAAAGAAAATTGATAAAAATGAGAAAGGAAGAAAAAACCCTTACTTGGAAGTGTGCTTCCAAAGGATAGAGAGAGGCTTGTGAGAGGCTTCTTGGGAGCTTGGGGAACCTTGAGAGGATTATAGAGAGAGTAGGGAAAAGGTTGGACGAACTCCAAGGGCATTGAGTGAGGAGGAACTGGGAGCTTGGGTGGGTTTATATAGGAAAGGTGAGGGAATTATTTATTATTTAGGTTTGAGACCCCTTATATTAAAATAATCCAAACCACAAACCATCCCATGGTATTTGCCCATGGTTTCTGGAAAAGGAAAGATGAAAAAAATATTTTACAAGGAAAATTTATGATCTTATTAAAAAAATAAGGGTTGCTTATGTGGAGGTGAGTCACACTCCCATGGAAATTAATTTAAAAAGGAAAAGTGTTGAATAAGTCTTGAGGGCTCCATTAATTCTTTGAAAAGTAAGTCAAACAAACCCAAAACCTCATTATTTTAATGATAAAACACATATTGGCCGAACATAAGGATTATGGTATTTTATTACATCACCATTGGGTCATTATGATGTCATAAAACACATTATATATTTAAATGGTATTTAATTTTTACCCAAAAATTTGACTGTCTCAGAAAATTATGAAAAAATCACCGTTGGATAATTTCGACATCATGATTGCAAAAATTATATTTATTTTCTCTAAATAATTTTCTAAATATGTGAATTTTCACTTTTAAAATAAAAACCGACATTTATAAAAAATTCACGGGTTTTGACAGAAATGGCTTTCAAACCTTAATAAATATTTTAATTGCATTCATAAAATTATAAGATCATTTATATTTAATAAAAATTAATTTAATATTAATAATAATATTTTATTAAAATATTATTTAATTCAAAAATCAATTAATTTAATAAAATATAAATCTTAATTAAATAGTAACTAAAAACACCATTTGTAATTTAAAAACTAATTACAATGTTTCAAAAATGACTAGAAATTAAATTTATTATTATATACAAAAATAATGTACATGAACATGGGGATACTTATTTGTTACATAACCCCTTAAAATAGCTGTATAAGACCTACGTGTAAGGGGTGTGATGGTGACAGACTCTTGGGGCGGCTCAGATAACATCGCTCGAGTGGTAATCTCTATCAACCTCCACTTTTCCCATAGACGGTCCCGTTCAAGCTTGACATAATGAATCTTAGCTTGGGCTTGGTCAAGGGCGAAGCCCAAAGATGCCACCTTTTTTCTGAGCTCCGACAAATGGGCTTCGTAAGGGGAAATTATACTGGATGAGGCTATCACTTCCTTTGTCTGAGTAGAAATGGGTTCGTTAAAGCCTTATATTTATACTACTCAAATGATCACTGTTCAAAGGCTATAAAATTAACGATCACAAATCATAACGTAATACTAAAGAAGTTGACATCTTATAAAAACATTTTTCATAAAGAAACATTTAACTAGATCAAGAGGTATTTTCCATTAATGAAACTTTGGGTCGTTACATACCATGTATCTCTATTTCCATAGTCATATTGGGCATACGAGGTCTTCCATTTTTCAAATCTCCATAGGTTCGTGCAAGATCCTTCACACGTTATCGAATGGGATGAGTATTAAATATAATATGGATCTACCATTGTAGAGTAATTGGTAAAGATCAAATTATTCTAGGATAATATTTTTAATGGGTGATTTATTCACCTAGTGTATGTTTCGTGGTAGCATGGGAACCTTTTGGAGAGAACATGAGAGTGGGAGATAAAGATACATCCTCAGTACCCATACCTCTCCATTATTACTTTTTTTTTAATTTTTTAGAGGAAAATACCTATGGTGGCGAGAATGTTAAAACCCTATTTCTTCATTTAATGTCTTGTAATATATATAGTAATATATTCATGGCCAGGCATTGGGATGAGACAAGCTTCCAACGTCCATGCTTCCCAATAATAATTTTAAAATATTTTAAATATATTAATTTCATGTGCACATTTTTTTCCTAAAAAAGAAGAATCAAATTTAAAATGTGGCTCAATTCATAAATCTACTACCTCCATTTTTTTCATATCATGGGTTATAACCAATTCGTGAAATAGTTTTTGAACACCTCGAGTGTTCGGGATGAGGTGTTGTCTTTAGAAGATGTTTATATAAATAAAAAATGTATATATTTATTTAATTAATTAAAAAAACTAATTTATAAAACTAATTTTATTTATATGGTGGAATATAATGTTTATACACATAACCATAGATATTTAAATGAGCTATTGCAGACATTTTCAAGGTGGTTTTGATGGTGAATGAAAATTGGATCAAATATCAGAGTTCGATATGCAAAGGTATCTGAGAATTTTCCAATGATAATAATGAAACTTCATTCATCACTATCAATTGATCTAAATCACGGCAGGGTGTTGATATATTTGGTTTTGTTTTGCCATTATTTTTTTATATTATGGACATTAATCAATTGACCAATGGATTGATTCATGAATCAATTGTATTTTAGGATGGTTTTATCTACGATATTTTTTATGTATATCTTTTTGATTATTTGTTATCTCTATTTTCTTAATTATAATGGAATTATATTGAGAACATCTCAAGAAATGGACAATTTTTGTTCCTTGATTTTGTGGTTTTGGATTTCTTTCACATTTCTCCATTCATTTCTATAAAATCCCATAGATTGAGGTTAAAAAATACTAGATAATAAATCATTATGAACCCAATTCTTGGAGTAACAAATTGATATCATAGATATATATTTGGATTAGATATTGGATCTAACTATGATAGAATATGAAATAGTTAAGATGGATTTTGTATGAACAATTTCATTTTCTATAGCGCTTGATGAGGGTTGACATGGAATAGAATTTTTCCAATGGATTTGATCAAAGGATTATGGTGTTTGACAATGATAAATATATGGTAATGTTTTAACTTAGTTTCCGGAAGGGGACATGGATGGATCAATGGCCAGAGTAGCATTAAAAGAAATGTGCTCAATATTTGGTATTTTTGGTAATCTTTTATTACACAATGAGTATTGGGGAACAACACACAATGTGGGACTCCCATACTATGTGTCTAGGGTTCCATGGAGATGTTATGTTTGACATGGTGTGTGACCCAATTATATAGTGTATTAGCATTCCAATTTGGATTGGTATGTATATTGAATGGTACACAATAATGGTTATGGTCAAAACTAGCCATACATGGACACAAACAACCATACATTGACACCACTATAAGTACAGTGGCTTAGTCACACCATGTACTGAGACATAGAAATAGACACAGATAAGTGTTATTTTACATGTTAAGAACCTGTTGTTAAAGGAAAAATTCATGTACTCATTCAATGTTGGATTGGATCCTTTTTCCTCTTCATCATGGAAAAGATTCATTATGGTGTGTTCCCTGTATCCATTCCCAAAGGGTTGTTATGGAATCACATCCTATAATTAGGATAGTGATCCATTTAGTGATTCTTCTTGTATAGTGTTTTTGGTATTTTTCTGTGATTAATAGAGTGAGATCCTCGATAACTATCTTTCCATATGTGGAGTTATTAGTATAATCATGACCAACACTATGCATACATTATTCCTCTAATTCAAAGGTTTTTCCAGATTTATTTTTTAGTATACCCATTATTCTTTGGTGTGATCCTCATCTTTGTATCATTCTCTTTAGACATCTAGTTTATACTTTTTAATATGAGACCTGATGAGGAGTATACCTTAGATATATATCATCGATGGAGTGTGACTCATGAAGTGTGTTCTCCTAGTTAAGTTCTATATTAAACCTTTGAGCTGTTTTCCTAGGAGGGAATTACAGTTGTGACATTACACTCTAACAATGTGTATTTGTTGAATATATATGGATATTGTTTTTATTTGAGTTGTAGAAATATTCATGTCTATATATGACTCTTCTTCTTGTTGTTATATTCTTAGGGTTTTGAGGTGTCCTGTTGATTATTTTTATAATCACACCTATATAGATTTCTCCCACAAGGGTCATGTCTTATGTAGATGATCGTCCTTTTGATTGATTAACAGAGGGACTAGGAACAAGTTTTTCTTAGTGATCTTGAAAAATAAAGGCATCATCCAGATATTATCAAGATAGAAGTCCATATATTTAATTTTATGTTGGACTTGTTTTTCAGACTCTTTATGGTGGTATTTTATTTGGACCTGTTTATATTCCAATGTTTGTTTTCATACAATGGTTTTGGTATTTTGAAGTATGCATGCATAGTTTATCATTTTTTAACATTTTAGCATTGTATCAAATTTCAGTTGTGTGCATGTGTTCATGTACATTATTATAAGGGCTACTATGTTAGTGATATACCTACTCGGGGCTAGTTTTCTACCCCTATCTTATTAGAGGTGGGATTGGGGAGTTGTAAGTAAGGCCCCAATTGGGAAAGATCACGACACACCATCCACTGAAAAAGTGGGTTAAAGTTTCTTCTAGAACACATACATAAGAACATTCACATTCATGAAAAGTTGTGGGGATACCTGAATAGTATTTATAATGTTCATGAAACCATCAATTAATTCAGCATCATCACCCATATCTGGAATAATAGGTAGTGCCACAAGTGGCGTGACTGGAGGTTATACTAACAGCTCATGACCAACCAACTCCATTGCATGGTCTTCTCCACTATCCTAGTTCATTAATAAATGTTTTTTTGGGGACATATATCAAAAAAATCAAAACACATGCCTATGAAAATATTTGATAAAAAAGATCATAGATATTTACATAAGACAAGTACTGGCCTTCTTATAACAATACCAAAAGCTTATGCCTACTCCTAAATCAATGAATGTGCAATGAGACCTACCATAAAATGAAATAGAGACACACCCTATTTACAACTATTAATGTCGGTCTTGGGTTTAAGATCTCTGTTTCTAAGAATGAGTCTGGCTATATGGAGTGGCAGTTGAAATTGACAACTCCAATTATCAGTGACTATTTTATTTCAATATTTAAAAATAATTTAAATTAACATATATTTTACTATTAAAATTATATTGTCTAATTATATACATTACCATTTCCAATTTATAATTGCACATATACCTTATATGAGGATGTGTGGATTCTATTTAATCCCAACCATAAAATGTTCCAGCCCATACGACCAATGGTCTATGATTCAAAATTCAATTTTTGATAGTTTAGGGTGTCCATTGTATCTTATGTATGAAAATACTATTTAGGTTATGGACGTAACATTAAGTACAAATTATTTATCAAATTATGAAGAAAAATATTAGCTAATAACAATTCTATAACACATGTCACACATATTAAATGTCATCATTCAAGAAAATATTCATATATTACATGTGGTAGTAAAGGAAATTGAATCTAATAATGATCCTAAAATTATTAATGATGCAAAGTCCCTTATAGTATCGGGCCAAGGTTAATATTAAACTCTAAAATCATAGTAATAATAAAATTACATACCATCTGCATCACCCAATAGTGTAATCAAATCAATTGTAATTGTAAAATACCATAATATCATATAACAATCCATGTAATTTTATTTTTTACTATATGTGGTATATCTACTTCTAGGAACAAATCATTACCAAATTATATTTCTTTCCTAATCACATGTCTATTATCTCAAAATAATAAGGAAAGAAAATGAATAAGCACTCTGATAGGACATAGTAATGTCATCACCTAGGATCCACTTAATGGGGCCCTGATATGGTGGGTTGTAAGTCCTCATGCTTACCTCCCCTTTTTCTAGAGGCTACAGACTTATAGTAAGAGTCTGTAATGTTATAGTGTGTAAACTATACCCTCAAAATTAGTGTAATGAAACCTTATCATATGTAAATAAATAAGAGTAAACCAAAAAAACCATTGACAGATGATAAATTTCCTCTCGATAATATTAAAAATGAATAGATCCAAAGGAAATATCATATACAAGATGAGTATTTCCTATCTCTATATAGTTTGATAATAAACGCATAGACAGACACAACCGGTATAGTGCTTGTATCGAAATACAAAAAAACCAAAATAAACTATCTATAGGTAGAATCATGAGCTTATCTCGATCATGTGATCCCCTTATTTTATAAACATTAAATCAAGCATTGAAAGATGAACCATTCCCCTGACCCTATCTACATCCCAGAAGTCTGTCTGGGTACCCAATAGTGGCCCCGAATATGGTGTGAGATAACACTTAGTAGGCCCCTACCAATAATGTCTATAACAAATCTGGTGTGTGCATGTAAACTGAACCCATGTTCAATATATGTAAGTAATATAAATGAATAAGTAAGAGTAATACTCTCTATCCAATTTACACTCACTATAAACCAGCAACAGTAAACAAGGGAAAACTGTAAATCCTAAAAAATAATCCACTGTGGTCTGTGCCAAGTAAACCAATTTCAGACCCAATGTGCTGAATCCAAGTTATAAATTCCAAGTTATCATCATTGTGTTATGCCTAGAAGATCCATATCAATGGTAAAAATAACCATGGAATCCTCATTGTGTTCATGGATAATCTCCATAAAAAACATGGTAAAGACATTGGTGGATCCCACGTTGCATATCCATAGGGCATGCCCAAGTTTTTCCAATAAAGTATGATCTTTTGAGTAGAAATGTCCCATTATTCAAATATAATATAAATCCATGGGGGAGAAATATCCATGGAATCCAATATAAATAAATTCAGACCCTCTTGGCCCATATCGAAGGAGTTGAAATGTCCAAGGCACAGATTATCATTTCATGTTCTTTAATCAATTCTTAATCAATTACAAAACGTTTCAAATGTTGTGAGTTCAACTAACTCATTCCTCATTTTCCATTTAAACCATTTAACAATTTTAATATTATTAAATTAAATGGATTTTTTTATAAAACCTATCATAATTCCATATTTATTTCAACGTCTCTCCCACTAAAAATATGAACTGATATGCCCCAATTAGGTTTTATATCATGGGGAAGATACATAAACTCACCAGAAAGATGTTCCTATTATGGTTGAAAAACATGAACCATCACATAGAACTATGTGATAATCCTAATAATGGTTAAATAAAGAATTAAATTAATTAAATTGAAACCCCATGAAATTTTGACATGTTGAACAATGGAAAATTACTATAAAAAACATGAATTTGTGGGAAAATGTATAAACTATCTACCTCATATATGTGGTCGAATACTCATCCAAAATCATCTTCTAAATGGAACTGGATTGGATGAAAATGGAATATAGTATGAATACCTTGAAAATCATTTTTATTACTTTTCACCATAATAACTCCATTGATACAATGGAAAATAATTAACGGTGAAAGTGTAATATAGAACATAAAATTTTGAATCTAACGAGATGAATGACTCATGAACAAGAGGTCATAAAATTTACCAACACCAAATCTTGGGATGAGATTAATGAACTAACTGATGGGAGGATAAGGGGACCAAGTGCTAGAGAAAAATGGAATGATTTATGTTATAATAATTATAAGGGATGAAAGGTAATTTCACTGAAAATATAGGGGTCTCATGGCTTGGATGCATTGTTTTCCAAACTGTGCACCAACCATGCAACCTTTACATTACATATATGGACCTCTCATAGTATATAAATGTGTTTTCTCATAATGTGTGAAAACCTTACATTACATGATTGCAAAAATTGAAGGTGGTATTCTTGGGAATGTGGACAAGGTTTCATGGTTAGGGGAAATTTTGTTCCCTCTACAGTGCACTAAGAATCCTAGCATGATATTCTCAAACCATGCATCCTGGGTCACACAGTTTTGGCTAACCATGATGGCCACCTATTTTCCCTCAAAACCGAGCCTTTGGGATCTAAAAAAGCCCCAAAAATCCCTGAAACTCTCGTGACTTATTTAGGAATTCAGATTAGGTGAAAAAGAATTAATTAAACTGAAAATTAAAAGTTCTTTACCCCCATGGAAAAATTTGGGATCTTATAAGATTTTACATAGATATCATGAGGGGATTTGTAACTAGAAATTATTATAATATTTGTCTGTAATTATGTTTGTAATAATTTATTTATCACATTAATTTTAATTTTTTTTATTTAAATTTTAAAGGAGAATAAATATTTTTTTATATAGAAGTATTCTTTTATTATATTTCATTTTTAAAATAACATTTTAAAAATTTTAAAATTTGAATTTTATACGATGAACTAAAATGTTTTATTTGGCATAATAGTATTATCTTATGATTAAATTATTTGTTTTTTGGAAAATAATCTATTATTAAGTGAATACTGAAATTATTATACTTACCAAAACTATAAAATTATAATTACATAATTATAAAATAGAAATTTATTATCATTTTAATTGAGAAAATATGTGTTTTAAGAATAAGTATTTATATATATATATATATATTTCAATACCTTTTATAATTTTAAAAACATAAGTTTAGTATTTTAAGAACATATGTAATAAATTCCAAAAAAATTGTTTTAGTGTTTTCATTAAATAATGTTTATTATGTAAAAATTTGGATTTTAATTTCTTTTATATCAACATCCATTTTATTTTTTTATTATCATCCAATATATACCCTTTAAATAAAATATATTTACAATTTTACCATTCAAATAAGTTTTCATCTTAAAATTATAGTTCAAAATAATTGTTTTTACATGTAGTGTATGATAATACAATACATAATTTCTATAATTATTAGAAATTTAAATTTTATAAAATGATTTTTACATTTAAATAATCATGTTCAAATTTTTAAATAATTCCATAATTTATTTTTCATATAATAATTTGTTAACATGGGTTTATAATGAGTTTCTTTGGTATGGGTAAATTAGTCTTACAAGGAGATAAACAAAGTTAAAAAGAACAAACCATGTTGAAAATTTGTGTGACAATGGATAATGGATGGATTTCTGACCTTATTTATTCCCCACTCCATTATTGACCTTTCATTGAGATTTTATCCTTGAATAATGTAATGAAATTATTGAATTGTAATGAAATTTTACAGAGAGGCCACAATCATTAATTATAGAAGGAGATCACCTCCTATATATTTATACACTAATTTAAAAAATATACCCCACACAATAATCATCCAAAGTATCTTTAAAACTCCATACACAAAAATTATAGTCCTTGTTCTTCCAAAAATACAATGATAAGGATCCTTAAAGAATAACACAAGGGAGAACTTCCAATTGGGGAGGTAAATCTCTCAAACGAACATTTTGAGTTCTTTTATTCTTCTGCCCCATGAAGTATCATCTTTTCATGTAGTTATGATAATATAGTAATTTTTAATACTTGGAATCATTAATTTACTAATGTAAAATCCAATTTATACCTTCCTCTAAAACCATTTAAGAAAATTAAAATTTCATTATGTGTTTGAATTGATAACCTCCTCAATGAATGAAGTTTACTATTTTTCATACTCTCTTTACATGGGTTATTTAAAAAGTTATTTTTTTAAAAAATAACTATAACATGATTAATGTTCTAAAATTATAATTATTCTATTTTTATTTGCTCTCAATTTCCCATGAAAATGAGTGAATCTTTTATGGATATGTGGGATTATACCTCCACATAATGATGTATTTCATTGTTCTATTATTTCCTAAAATTGATGAATCAAAAACTATATCTGTTGTATAAAAATGAAATTTATTAAAATTTTAATATTAATTGATGAATATATTTATGAATATATTTGTAATATTTGTAATAAACAGTTGTAGTAACTATATCATCCTTAAATGAATTTATCAATGCTTAATTCTTAATTATATATGATTTCATAATAACCTAAGAAAATGTATAAATTATTATTAAAATATAAAAATTATGGAGATAGAAAAAAATAAATATTAGGAATATATTTTATAAAACTATGTTCCATGATAAAAAAAATGAAAGAGTTACACATAAATTAAGAGAACAACATCATGTAACAAATATAAGGGAAAATATTATTAAAAAATAACAAATGATAATAAATTAAAGATAGAATACAAAATATATATAAATAAGGATATAAAATCAAATTTTAATAATCATTATTTTCATACCTAGGATGTTAGGAACACACACATAACATTTAAAGAACTATGGAAAGGGATTTTGTTTCTATGTTTTTGTTTTATATGTATATAAATTGTAATATCCACTTATTTTTTATTTATTAATTGGAAATGGATTTATATTTTTTCATAAATTTCATGAAATATATGTTTTTACCTATCTATAGATTCTATGAATTTTTGAATTTAATATAATGTGATTTTGTAATGGTATTTATTACTCAAAACCCAAAATAGGGTTATAAGGTCTCATTTGGAACTTCTAACTTATAGTAATGATTTATTGCACCATAAAATTTTATATTGAACATTAAATTTTTATCTAAGGAAAGTTAAAACTTCTAATTCACATCAACTTCATTGATTAATTTATTCTCCATAAAATTAATCTATTATTATAAATAATTAATATTTTATTTAATGATGATGTTTAAATTATGTCCATGTTTTTACATCTGTATAATGTTCTGTTTTCCTATTTTGGAACCAAAATATATTTTATCCCATATGAAAATTATATTTCCCAATAAATATTTTCCAAATAATATTTTATTGTCCAATTTTATGATTTTGGTTTCAATAAATGTGATTTAAAATATAAAAGGTATCTTCTAAAACAACCCCAATTACATTTCGTTTATATATTTTATTAAATTTTTCCCCAGTTTCTATATCTAATTGTCATATATTAATTATATATATTTATATATGTTTCTTATATATATATATATAGTTTAACATAACTTATTTATTTAGTTAAATAAATGTTTTATGTTCTCCTTAAAACCACCACTATTAAATAAACCTAGTATAGTGGAACTTACCAATGTATTATTTTAGGAAAAGTACCATCTCATGGAATTTATTTTCACCACAAATTTTTTTTTATATTCCAAATATTATTATGTAATATAACCTTATTTCAATTTTAGTATAAATGTAAATAATAATATATTTTCAACATTAAATGATCACATGCTTATTACAAATAGTTTCACTCATGCAATTCAGTTTTATTCATACTTCTCCTTGATCCTTCTCAAAAATTTTTAAACATTATAACATAATAAATAAGTATGATATTTCTTTATTAAAGTATAAAAATATTTTTTTTATTTAGTATTATATTTGGAATATTTATTATATTTCCTTCAATTATACTTTGATATAAGATTATGAAACTGACTTCTTTCACATGGGTTTTATCATGATCATTCATTTTTTATAGTTGGTTTTTCACATGAAGCACATGTATGATTATCGATATTATTATTTTAATTGTCTAATGGTTAGGACCAAAATAATATACGCATCCTATTAAATGAGTAAAGTTTTTCATCCCATGAGATACCTTATATAGTGAATGTGTTGTTAGCTTCAGAACACTATGTTATGTGATGGGATTACCATAATTATATAGCCCTTCAATTCATTGGTTAATGATTTAAATATCATGAGATAATATGAAATATAATTAGTAATGATCCTATTAAACCATTGGAATATATTAAATATTTTTTTGAGAAGTGTTAGGGAACACAATCTATTATGATAATCATGGAAGTGATCCTTGACATTCTCTTATGAATTCTTGTTTTACATTGTTTTATATATTTATAACCGATTTATCATATTAAATAATTTCATTATATTATTTTCCTTTCTAATATCACCATATTATGTAATGATAAATGTTTTATTAATTTGATATTACATATCCTTCCTTCATTATTTATGGAAAAATATTATCTTATTATGTACTTTTTACAAATATATTTCTCCCTGATCATGTTTCCGAATATTATTACACTATTAAACATAATGAAATGTGGTAGTATTTAATCTAATATGCTTTTGGGATCACCAATTTTCATTCATTTCATAGTTAATAAAGATAATTATCACTTAAGATCAGTTTGGATGGGGGTATAAGAGATTTTAATTTTAGAGATGTGTTCATGAGTTTTTAAAATAAGTTTCCAATATGACTAATCATTGAAAAAACTAAACCAAATGGTTCAATTTTTTTTTTGTGATATTTCGGAATTTTTTTTATCATATGTAAATGATGAAAGATAATGAAATTTTTATCTTTGGTCATTATATTGGAACATGAATTTTTAGAAACATTATCATTTATTTAATTTTTAGAAAATGAATACTGAACCTGCCATTTGTTTCACCGAATTTGATGTCTATTCATTGAAATCATCAACATTATTGAAGACTTATCTTATCATCATTATTCCATTTCAATCATTAGAAAAAAAATTATGTCTTTGATAACTCTCCTCCTCTATAAATATTTTCTTCAATATACCTAATTATTTTATCTTTATCATGAATATTCAACTTTAATTTTTTAATTCGATCAATGTACTCACATTCCCTTGTAATAAAAAAATTTTTTATTCATTTTTATTACCATTTTACTAATTTTTAATCTAAGTTTATTATTGAGTTTATTTTCCTACCCATGATTGGATTAAATTTTATCCTTACATGTATTATCAATATATGTTTCCAAACTATCTTCATCTTTACTACTTGAGTACTAATATTTTTTACTAAGAAGATCAAATAAGTTTATGAATATTTCTAAATTCATTTATTTGGATTCATTTTTTTAAGTGGAGTATAATTAATCCTATCTTCTCATTATAATTCTTAAATTTCTTCAAGGAAACCCTTTATTTCTCTTAAGATATTGGTAATCTTTTCTTTATATCTAACATAATTTATTTCATTTATGATTTGAATCTTACTAATTTCCATCACACATTACATATTTCTTCATTAGAACGTCGATTGATAATATTCCAATTCCATAAAATTCGAGACATTATAATGGTTGTTTTTTCGATGAACGTCCAATTTCATTTTTATTTTCCTTTATAAAGGATAAATAATTATACTATATTATTCATTTAATTTCTTATAACTATATTTATAAGAGTTATAAAATTTCACATATTTACTTTTTTTTCTTAAGTATTCAAAATCCATAACATGAATGATATTTGTATTCAATTTAATATTTTTCATCATCTTATAGGAATTAATAATTTCACGATGTTTCTAAATTATATGGTCATCACTATATTATAATAAATAAGATTTATGATCAAAAATGTTTTGAATTTTTTTAAAAAATTGTGATCTCATAAACTTGTTCCCTATAGTCAATGATAATTCTGAATATTTTATTAAATATTGTGAAATAATTATAAATTTTATATTCATTATCCATATTTACATGCTCGAACCATTTTACCTACAATTACTACATTACTTCTTATACATTTAAATTTCTTTTGATGAAACGTTCTTTATTTTCCCAAATTTCATTTTCTATTCTAACCCCTCTAACTTCTTTATACAATATATCCGAAAGGGATACAAAAATGAAATTTATATATTTATAATCAACATATGGATTCATATTATCATTACAATCATTTGTATAATTCCTTTAAATTAGAATAAATCTAACAGTGGTTGAATTTATAACTTTTTGAACATATGATAAAAGGTAGGGTAAAAATGTATACTTATAATCAGGAATGTTATTTCAATAAAATTTATGAATCCATATTACATTTATGGAATTAATATTTTCTATATTAATTTAGGAGAGGACTAGATAGATATAAAATTTATATAATCCTATACGAGTTAAAATTACCCAAAACTTGATTATGTAATTAAGGATGGGGGATTAATGGTAAAAAATTTAAACTTTATTAACAAGATACAATCATTTGTGGTCTATTAGAATATGATCAACTAAAATTAACATATGAACCAAACCCAATTAAAATTGAAATGAATGAATCTTAATGGACACAATATTTTGACATTGGTTTCCTCTAATGTTGGTACCTACTGCATATATTGATTAGTTTCAACTTGAGTGTAAAATTTTAAACTACAATTAACTACAAATTAAAAGTTTATTGGGATGAAACCTCCTCTATATATGAGTATTTACTAATACAAATAATCTCACTGATAATATTGACTCCCAAAAATATATATCATTTTTAGAACATTTTGATTTTGATCAAAATAGTGTCCAAGTTGCTTCAAAATCTAATACTAATGATATTAAATTTGAGAGTTCAAAAAAATGTTCTGATATCCTCATCATGAACTTTGACCGATGATATTAACTATTTATCCTAGATCAAAATACCATTCTCACTACTTATATTACTTAAAATATTATGTTTCTCAATCATAAAGTAATGAATACTAAAGCAATACGAATATGTATTTTAACACTAAATTATCTGGTATTAGTATTTATAGCACATAGTCCATTATATTTTACTCATCCCAAATATACTCCATAATAAATCATTTTTAAATATTCCAAAATTAATTAAATTAATAAAATTATCTATCCTATCATATTATATATAATTAAAATTATTTATTTATACTCCATGATTCTTCATGAAATTTTTCATTCTATTATTCCTGTGGTTTATTACACCATGATCCTTATCTAAAATTCAATGAATAATTTTTTTACCTATAATCCAATTAAATAAAAATATCTAATAATTATCTAATTATGGTCACCATTTATAATTTTCAAATATTTCTATTTAAAATTTTTAAAATATTATAGTAATGGACTCATCATTTAAATATTCCCCAAATAGAGCTTGAATAACAACATAGCCATCTGATTATTAATTTTAAACCTAAGAACCTTATATCATCATTCTAGTAAACTTGAAAAAGTATATTTATGAATGTTATCTTCTCTTAAAAAATTAAAATGGATCTTAACCTTATAAAACTGGAAAATGTATCTTATAAATTAATCATTGAATCATATAAAATCACTTATATGTGTAAATGAATTTAAAAATTTTTCAAATGAATATTTTTATTCTAAAATATATTCATGACTTTTCAAAAAATTCTATATCTCAATAGATGTTTGTTATGATAATTCTATACAAACTTGTGTAGGGTTTTGATGACCCAGATAATAATCCAAGAATTCAATGTCACTCTTATGTTTTCATTCCATTTTTAATTATCACCAAGTAATTCCCCATATTAATTATGAGGTAATACTTATTAAAGGAATTATGTTCTCAGATAAATCATTAGAATTACTTAATTACAATTTTTAAAATATTTTTGTCTCTTTAGTCAACAATATTTTTTTAACAATCTCATACCAAAGGTAAATGACCCTTAAAAACATTGCTCTTAATTTTTTTAAAGAATTATCTCATTTTAAGTCCTCCAAATATTCCTAATTATAAATTAAATTATGCGTGAAAAAACCCTATAATATATAAATTATTCATTATAAAATATCAAATCAATTTAAATGAATTTCAAAAAACACTCAAAACAACTTCATTAATATAAAATCATTAAAAACATTATTCAAACATTAAATTCATGATCACCATAATCCAATGATTCTCATTCATATTTGAAAACAAATAAAATAATTTAATAATTCAATTGGTTTCATTATTATATACATGAATCAATCCATTCATGATAATGACCGAAATATTATTTGATTTGGGCTTAGAATCATCATGGATAAGAACCAATGGACTATGATTGAGTGAACAAGGAAGCCCCATATGAAAGAAAATAATCACCATATAGAGTCATAATACACATATAGGGGATAATATTTAATGATTTATACAATCAAGATATAATTTGTAACATGTATCCAACATATTGGGAAACCATTCATATTCGTATAGAGAACCTATGCACCCTAATAAGTCATATCAGGATGCCCGCCTCAAGATTCATCCATCAAAGACGTATTACACAAACCCTTTAGTTTTTTCTTATTAATTTATAATAATACATGTGACCTTAAAACCAATAAAAATAATTTAATAACATATACTTAATAGGTAAAACAACGATCATAGTTAATATCACTAAATTATGATGCCTTCATCATCATATATCTATGGAACTATCTAATCTCTATTTAAAAACAACATTCTATGCACCCATAATTATATATGAATAGCCAATTTTTAACATATATAAAAATATGTATACACATGGTATGAAATGAAAAATGTTATTTTTATTTCTAAAAATGAAATCATAAAATTATGTAGGGAATTTCATGTATAATGACTACATAATAAAATTGTACCCATAAACCATTTAAATTATTTTAGTAGAAAATATTTTATAGGAAAAAACAATTTCCATTTATGTCTCACACTATATTATGAGGCAATCCATATATACCACGGAGACATATATTATTGAGATAAGGTATCACCCTGTTTCAAAGGGCCATCACTCTCTAAACTAAAGGACCACACATGATGCATGAAAATATGTAATCCATTTAAAAACAATATAATATATTTTAGAAATCAATCCATTATCGTAAACTTATTTATTTTATATTCCTAAACATAACAGATAACCATTTTAGGATAATTAATTACATAATCTACTTACACTATAAACACAATAATTGAAGAAGAATTAAACTAAAAACATTCAGAAATAATCTAACTCAAATATGTGAGTTTTATAACATTTCAATGAACTATGTTAAGGATATCTAACCTATCCAAGACCATCATATGATTATAATTGGTCATAATAGATGAAATATTTGAACACAATCATACTAAACCATACAATGTTCCTAAAGAAATAAATATGTACTAGATATCATTCGTGGGACCAATTCTAAGTTATAATGTAATACCACCCATTGAAATAAATCATTTAAGCCCCAAAAATCCAAACACACCATAATTGGTATCTAGGACATGGTTATATGGGGACTCCATCATCCTAACAGTACTACACTAGGTCTAATTATATAATTTTTTAGTAATATACACCCAATTAATAATTATATCCGTCATTATATTCATGAAAATTTATATATGTCGACGTTAGATGTAATGAACACCTACCCAATTATATAATGAGTATACCAATCCATTATTAAATATTTCAACTCCATAAATATTTTAAATACATAAACATATATAATCATACAAAAATTATAGATTTATAGTATATTTTTGATGCAATATTATTTAAAAAAATATTGATAATGAATGGCTATTATTACCAATAAGGGGAAACTTATTAATATAAATAATTAAATCGAAATGATACAAAAGAGCTGAAAGTATAATATGTATAGGGGAAGTCGAAACTGGTTGGATCATGGGTGTCATGGTAGGGAAAAATTGTTGGTTGATATGGAATAATAAATTTAAAAAACATATTTAACTATTGATTATTTTAAACTTCATACTCGGAGAAAAGCGAAAATGAAACCCATCCACCAGGTACCTGATAGAATTTAGATATATTCGAAAACCATAAAATGATACATTAATTACTCAATATACCCCTTCATCAGGAACATGGTGACCTATTTAATCACTTATTGTGTGATATATCTTCTATAAAATTCACTTTAACCTATGTATCACCCTAAAAACATCATAACAAATTTAAAAACAACCTAAATTTCATCATCTAACCTTTAAAATCATATCCAACATTCAGATTGAAAAACTAAACCTTCTTAAAATCAACCTTATCTCTATCTTCTCTAATACCATAATTATTTTTACAATCTTCTATTTATATTTTACATTTGTTATTATTTATAATTAATTTTTATTACAAATTTAATGTTTTAAATTATATATTTTTATTTGGTTATATTGATGTTCATTTTATAATTATGTAATAAATTAAAACATTTTATAGTGAACACCAATATGATATCAAGTAATTAATCATGATAGGGATAATATTATGTAATTTATTTATTCAGTATTAAATATTATGCATTCACATGTGTGATGATTGGAAGTAAATAAATATATTTATTTATTACTTAATATATATTATTATTACTCTTCCCAACTATTAATTTTTTACTAAACGAGTAGTCATATATATTGGAACCCAAAAATGATAAATGAATTGATTCTTTGAGAAGGATTTCTTATTATTTTTTCACTAGATTCAATTATAAGAATATAATAAATTTTCATGATGTTAAAAAACAAGATTTTGGATGATTTGTGAGAGACATTAAATTTAATAACATGAACATAGTTTTTAGAGTTAATGATGATTACTTGAATAATTATTCAAATATAAAGACTATATATTTTTGGCTATGCATGAAAATTTACTACATTCATAACTCCAAATGTTAATTATACATTTATATATATTTATATAATTATTTTCATTTATTTTATTATTTTTATTTTTATTAATCTCATTAGAATTAAAAACACTCATTATCTGGGAAATTTTATATATATGATATAAACGGAAAAGTAAATATTCAATTTATGGTATCGAACCTACTATCACTGATTTAGTGGTTATATGTTTGAATTTTTTTAATTTGGATCGTATAAGAAAAATCCGAGAAAATTTTGTTACAATTTTTATAGGTAATTATAAAATTAATAAATCCTCTGTAGAGGTAGATTAATTATTATTTCTAAATAGATAATAAATTACTAATAATTGTATTTGTTTGAATCCTGATGAAAAAATCACATCTATTGGGAAAATATAATGGTATGTACATCTCTATATATTTACAATAATGACATTCCCAAAAAACCTATGATGTATAATAAATTTTTTTTAACCAATTATTTCTGCATGTATAAATTTTTTTTATTCATAATCACTCAAAAAAATTTATGATATAAGGGAACACACATTGTTATATATTCATATTCGTGTGTACACTACATATAAATATTCTCAGAGATAATTTTTTTTATAAATTCAATAACTTTGGACTCATAGAACTAATAAAACATAGAAGAACATGTGTATAAATTTCAAAAATCTATTATATAATTTGAATAATGATTATAATATGAACCACCTTACACACTAGAGGATGATGACTTATTTGGTCAATCAGTTTATGAACCTACTTGAAAAACTAAAAAATAAAAAATGATTCCTAAGATATATGTAAAAAATGATATATTTTAATTAATGTAATATTTATCTAATTCCATAATAAAATTTTAAAAAATAAATCACATCAACTAGTAAAATACCTTAATGTGATTGAAGTCACCTCACCATGACATGATTTCCAATTTCTAGTAAATTATTTTTTGTAATGTCTTATATAGGTTCCTTGTGAGCATGATTATTATACCATGTGTGGTGATAATTATTATTTGATTTATCCATCTTCATATAATGGATTAGAAAAAGTATCTCCACTATAACATTTTTTGAAAATTCTATTCATATATTAAGAATACGAGAATGATAATATTTATTTTTCTACAATAATGATACATAAAAATGTGATTTTAGGTCTCCAAACATTGAGTATAAAACACATAAAAAATTGATAAAACTTGATTCATTTTATTCATATAATCTTGCAACCATTAAGGATAAAAATGACATCAACAGATCTAATGAGGCCCACATTGACTAGTAGTATAGTTAGTGTTCGACTCTAATATCGCCTCCAATTTTATAGTTTGTTGTCTCTAGAAGTGGGTAAGAATATAAAAAAAGGTTAGAGACTTTAACATTATGAACCTAAACAAAAAACAATTCATCATAATATCATTGAAAATTAAGATATCATTCAATGAAAGGTAATTGTTTAATCAAATAAATTAATTATAAAATATATGTGAAAGGCACCCACATTTGGGTTCCATTAATTTAATTTATTATTCTCTAATTTATTTTACTTTTTCATTAGTTTCATTGTAATATACATATCAGAATTACCATTGATTACAACCTAAAGTAGATATGGAAATTCAATAATGGGACACCCATAGTTCCCAAAACTATTAATTGATATTAGAGGAGTCACATATTTTTTTTTAAAAATTATTATTTCTTGATTTATTATAGAAAATTGTTTTTAGTTGTTTTCTTATAAATTATTTTTTCAGCAATATAGATATTAATTGAAATTTCTTATTGATATTAATTTTCTATAATCAATATTATTATGCTCTTAAATAGATTTATAATAGATTAATAATGGTAAAAGAATCCATTAAGTGGTGTTACGGATTCCAACTCATAGAAATGAATGAATAGTATGTGACAAAAGGTACATATTGTGTATAGAGGTTCACTTCACCTAGATGTGTCACTCGAAACATGACATGCATTGTTGTAAATAACATTATTTTTTTATTAAATTGATGAAATATATTGGTTGATGACTGTGTAAAACAACAACATGGGTTTTTTCGAATAAAATTCATGTAGTTGGTGTACACACCATATAAACTACTCAGATACATGAAAAAATTCATGGAAACAATATTGTTAAATATAAATAAAAAGATATATAATACTATCAAGCTATAACATTAATAATATACACATAGTGTAGATGGAAGACACACAAGGTCACTAATTACTATTTAAATATGAGAAATACTCTCTGTCAATACGTGGGTTTCATGGAAAGAAGTAATGTGGACCACAAAATTTATATCTTATTAAAATACATTGTGTATCTCATCCAAAATATACACCATATATATATTTTTAGGCTATTTCAAGGAAAATACAAACACATTTTGTAGCTCTTAAGAATATTTTATAAAGTCACCTTTTAATAAAAAAATCAAATTACATGAATTTTAACTAATTATATAATTAAAAACTAATTACATTATTGGAAGCTTTAATGCTTACAAATTATAGTGGTTTTAATAATTTATAAGAAAACAATTAATTCTATGAATTTATCTATGAATTCTACTCTGATGGTTAATTTTAAATGATGCAGCATAGAGGGATATCTTCATGACACATCTTATAAACATTAATATAATGGAATTTCATAATTTATTGAATTAATTAATAAATATTTATCTTCATAATATAGAATGAATTTTATCTAGTTTAATTATTTTGAATCCAATTTATGTATGTTGACAACATAGTTAGGATCCAAACTAGAGTTATGAAACCCCTTAATGATACACCAAATCCCAATATCAAATCATGGTTGAACACCAAGATATTTGGAGTCGTTGGAATTTAGATTTGTTGGATGTGGAATTTCAGCATAGTGTAGTCCCACAATGGATTTTCATTGAGGGAGTTATGTAATCGTTGGGTTCGCGATAATGGATTATATGTAGCAGTGTTAGATTAGCTTGGAGAAACTATGATTATTGTGTGGCAAAGAGAATTTGTACATCAAATGAGTGACATGATAGAGGTCCAACTAGCCTAGCTTATGGTGGAGGGTCAAAGAAGCTGTAATGTTGATGATGGGAGAAAAAAATTGGGGCTCAATTAATTTGGTGTAGTTCTAGATAAGGGCTCAGACTAGAAGCCCCTAAATTTTCAGGGATACCGGATTTAAAGAATGAGAGGGAATGTAATTTCTTGTTGGTTCCATACATTGTGCATCTCCACACTAGGAAATGATAGATATGCATCACTACATTATTGGATTATAGGTTTAATGTATTAAATATTAATTGGAGGTACTTTTCTATTCGTGTCAGGTCTTTGGGGACTTTAAGTTCATATATTCAGCTATACACAATCTAGTCTTACAGGTTATGTTTGATTCCCTCCCAACCCAATTAAAAATTGTATTATACTTGTAAATATATAAAAAATATAAGTCCATTGAGATTTCAAGCATGTATGTGGATGGCCATGAAGTTATACCGGTCTGTGTACAAGATTAGTTTTTTATGATTTAAATTATTCAATGGTTTTTGACATAATTCATAAAATTAAATATGGTTGTGTGTGTCATTTATATCCTCTAATTATGTAAGGGAAGTCATTCATGCAGTTTTATTTATGTAAACCCTATTAACCAATTATTCGGTTATAATCACCTGTATGTGTGTAAAATCTTATTAAATGGATATATATCATAGGTGATGGGATTTGATTCACGTTTGGATTCAAGGAGAAACTAATTTAATAGGCACACAAGTGAATTCGATTAATGATTTAACTCAATCAAGTAATGGTTCCATGATTTTATTCCCTATGTTCAATTGTTGGTTTATCATATTCTAGAAAAACCAGTAGTTCTAAAATCTCATTCCATTCTACTTTATTTATTTTATTTGTATTAGTTTCATGGTTAAATATATATGGATTCATATTAATTAAATTAATAAGTCAAAAATAATCCATGATTGATTTAAAATATTATTAAAATATGTTTAATATTTATCTATACATGGTTAATGACTTACATAAAATCCATATACTATTAATAATAATCCAATAAGATAAAATGTTAATATTACATGGAGATATAAAATTTCCCTTAATAAAATATATAAACATGGTATAACAATCGACTATGATGGTGTAAATCGAACCATAGTTTCATGTTCCTGAACAACCCCCTTGGGGTACTTTTAATAAATAGGGAATTTTTTATTTTCTTTTGGGATGAATTAACCTATATTTCATTATTATTTAATTTCTTATGTGAGAAATTGTCGAAATAGTAGGAAACGTTTTGAGAAAATAATTAGTATTAGATTTTGAAATTGAAGATTCCACTCAATGAGTGATGGGAAGATGAGTTAATGTAGTTGGAAAGTTATACTTACCCATGTATTTTATAATTTCATAACAATCCTCCTCCTGGGTTTTGAGATTGAATATATATATTAATTTTTCAAAAAAATAAATGGTAAATGATATTCTAAAAGAAATGGTTGGTTCTATGGAATTTAAAAAAAATAATGGGAGATAAATAAATTTAATATTTATTATCAAATTTATTTTTCTAGTTATTTACTAAAACACTATGTTTATTTACCATATAAATGGATAACAACTTGAATGTAATAAAGTAATAGTGATCCATTATTGATAAGTACAACCCTATAATTTTCATTAATTTCATAAACTATCATAGGTTCTTGTATGTTATACTACTATATTACTAGAATTTATATGTTCTATAAAACACCATTCTTTTAGAATCAAATAAATTTTCTACCAAGGAAGAGTTTTCATTCCATATAAGACATTTGGATAATTCCAAAAAATTTCCAATATTCTTGGATATCTTTTATATATAATTAGCTTCTAAATAATTATGAGGATAGAGATATGTATAAAATTATGTGTCACTATTATGATCTTTATCAAGATAAGGCAAGAAAAGAGATATAAAAGATCTCAAAAGCATTATTCACATTCAATAGTTGAGTTTCAGATCAAGTTGAGACTCACGTAACTAAGATGATTAGCTACATTGAGCGCTTAGACATATTGAGGTTTAGGATCTATCATGGGATATACACATATCTCATTATACCCTCATAATATAAGGATTCTATAGCTTCATTATAGATTAACATTTAAAAATGAATGGGAATTATATCAAAGAACTCCATAATTTAATTCAACATGTTGATAAAGACATGGGGTGAGAACCGCCTATGGTCTAGATGGTGAATATGATAAAAAAGAATAAAGAATATGGGCCTTATATTCATTCCAAATATAATCATTCGGATCACCATCCTTCTATGAGAATGAAAATCTTGATATTTGTGATGAAATAAATATATAATATGTTTTGAATATATAAATCTATTACAATAGAATAATAATTATAGATAATTAAATAAGAAAGGGTAATATCTAGTTGTATTCACTATCGAGTGCTATATTTATACATCTATACATTGGGTATTAGATATAACTTATGGTTACCACATATGTATCCAAATTCATTTATCATTTATATTTGAAAAATTATATGATTAGTGGTAGATAATTTTATATAAAATGGAGAAAAAGATTCCATTTTTCCATAGGATACTACCACATTTTATTTCTATATAGAAACATTCCTACATTATAAGCTTTTTATGTTGTACAAACTGTTACGAAGAACATATTTTTTATATCCACACAATATATTAATTGTTTTATTAACATGTTTTAAAATAATTATATGTTTCTTTTATAAAGGTATCATATGTTATGGATTGGAACATTTATATACCAGTATTCATGCTTTAAATTATGAAATACATGTATATGAAATTGAAAATGAATCAGGTTTTCATGACTCATTTCACCCCCAGCTATGGAAACACTCCCATTGACATGTAAATGATCGAAGACATGTAATTATCTATCAAGATGGTTATTTAAACACTTTTTTTTATAAAACATGTGAATGAAGTCACGATTGTTTATAATGAAAAATGGCTCTGGAAAATTTTTATAGATAAGGAAAATGATCCACTGATATTTTATAATTGGTTCACAATGTTGGGTGAACTACCTTTTAAGTAGTTGTTAGAGGTGGGTATTATTCCTCCATAATTTTTACTAATGACTTGATTATATAAGGTTATTCAAGAGTTATGATGCATGAGTCAAAATTATTTGAGAAACTCAAAGAGTTCAATATTTAAGTACATAATTAACATGATATATTGATAAATAATATTTGATTGGATCAAGGTGGTAAATATCATAATGAAGATATTATAGACTTTATATAGGATTCTCAGATTCTATCTCAACTCATAAATCCTTATAAAACATATAGGAAATTATTAATTCAATTTAGGAAGAATACCTTAATTGAAATGTTGTAGTCAATGATGAGTTATGAAGATCATCCATTATCCTTTTTCATAATATGTATTACATACAATGACACAAATTACAAAATGAATTGCAACTAAATTACTAAATGTTATAATATATGAATTATTTTATGGAATGAAATATTTGTTTACACAGAGACCAAAATGTGTCTGTGAAGAATTTTGTAAGTACTTATCTGTAAAAATATCTCACCCTAGGGGGAAAAGTGTACATTTGTAGGGGATCACAAAGAATTAATGGGTTAGTATTTATAGAATCCATAAAATAAGTAAATTAAAATCATAAGATAGTTTATTTTTTTGATAAGGACAACATACTCAAGAACCATAGAGTGATGGAGATTAAATTAAATGATTTTTCTACTCACGATACCCAAGACTACGTAAGGGAAAATACTCTACTCGTCCTAATGTAAAATATTATTCCAAAACCAAAACATAAGTTGTATAAGCACCATATAGGTTAGATAACTAGATATAAATTATTTCCTACTCAACATGGATGATGATTCATTATTGGTTGAATATAATTACCATATTTCATACAGGTTGGTAATAGAGATCATAGAATCAATTATATTGAAATATGCAATTAATTGTGAGATATATTCCAATGATCAGAACCTTGTTTAGGGTCTATTCGTTTTTCATGATGATGTAAAGGGAATTGGAAAAAATGGGTAATTAAGAGAAAATGATGAATGGATTGTAAATTAAATAACTATAAATAATATTTAGTGGCTAAATGGTTTAATAGTGTCATGTTAATTGAATATGATGAATCCTTTTATCTAGTTTCCATGTTTAAATCCAATATAATTATACATTCATGGTATATTTCTATGAATATGATATTGGGATGATGGATGTCAAAATTTCTTTCCTCTATATGAACAATTAGGATTATTTTTACAGTGATCAACATAAATAATTTATGAATATAGGTAATTCCAATATGATTTTCTTGTTACATGGAACACTTTATAGATTGAATAAATTACGTAGTTCATGGAATTTTTGGTTCAATGAATCTATAAATGACTTTAATTTCACAAATAAAAAATTTGATGCTTGTATATAAAATTATTTTAGTGGAAGATTATTATATTCAACAGAGTACAAGTTCATGAAAGATTAATTATTGGAAATGAAATTCTAGTCTAACAGTCAGTAAATGAATATTTAAATAAGTGACTATCAACAAAAGACATAGGTGAAGAAACATATATCATTGGAATCAATATATTTCATGATAGATCAAAAAAATTATTTGATAATGTCAAGGTATAAATATCGACCAGATAATATAGATAGTTGGTATAGAATAATCCTAGAGGGGTCTGGTTTTACTGTAGCATGGTATAAAACTATGTATAAAAATGTATCCATGCACATAAAGGGAGATTGAGATAATGGTTTTGATATCAAATAATTCTTTGATAAGATCAATCATGAATGAAATGTTCTATTGTAGGATTGATTTTAAATGCACATTGAGCATGGTTAGTAGATATGAAGCTAAACTATGAGAATAAAGTTGGTCTATTATTATAGTTATTCATAAGTTTCTGAGGATTAATAAAGATATATTATATGTATATTGGGTTTACAAGGACTTCTTCATCAAAATAAATTATGATTCTAGTCTCCAAATAGATCATACTCATTTTATGTAATAGTAATTACATTTCCTCAATATTATCAAAGGAGCTATGAGTATGAAAATTTCAAAATAGCTAGATGATGCCGATTTACTAATGTAATATGAGTAAATTACAGCTTTATTTAAAACAAAATAAGTGGGTTGGACTAAAAACAACATCCATGAAATAGATTTTTTCCATATTAATAAATATTATATAACATTGTAATGTTATAATACTACAATGGTGTCTCATGAAATGGATCCAATGTCACATCAAATTACAAAGCATATAATCTAAAAGTGTCGCCTCTTTATGGATTTTTTCACATAGGGGTAAGGTCATTGTGTTAAGAGTATATATAAAGGAAAAACTAGAAGAAAAATTGACTAAATCATTATTTCAGTAGGGTTATGAATATCATGGGAGGGAATTAGATTAAATGTTGTCAATTTTTGGCTCTAGTGTAAGTGTTAGACAATTATTATTTGGTCCCTAGAAAAACTTATTTATACTATATGATTACCTACACAATTTTTTAAATACTAATAAATATAATTTCACATATTATTATATTTTTTTTTGAAATAGTTGGTTAAAATTTCCCAAGTTTAGCTATCACATTGAAAGGTTATAAGAGTTTCCTAATACTATGAGAATTGACAAGTTCCATTAAACTTTTTTGAATTATATTTTCTATTTTTAGATGATATAATTTAATGGAAAAAATATCATACATGATATTTGGTGTAGATTCATATAGTACATTGAGATTAAATTTAATGATTTAGACCATTTTTAAACACCAAGGAATTATATTATATGAACATAACCATCTAATATGAAATCATCATTTATATATGTCATTGGATATTCATGTATTTAAATTTTTGTATGGATCCTTCTACTTAATGATTATTCATAAATAATTTCATGATTTGAATACTTATATTTATTCATGAAAAAAATGATATTTACTTATGATTATTTAGGTTATTTTGGGTGTTTAATGAGTGATATTTAATTAATGAATAATTAAAGATTGGATTTATATATTCATAGTTTAGTAATAGATGTTATGTAAGGTTATTTGATAATAATGAAATTGACTAAGTCCATGATAATGTTGTTCTATAGACATGTTCAATTTGTAGAAGAAAATGATCCGCATAATTTGATGACACCAGCATGAAACTGTCTTAATTAAATATTTTGATATAAATGGATTATATTAAGCAGTAATTGTTCATGTGAGCTTGCATATCATGTCAACGTTAACCTATTTCCCATTGAGATCATTGGAATTATCTAAATAATAACCTTGGACATTATGTAGTGAATTCAAATTCCAATAAGAAAGGGGTATATAGAATGACACAATAAGTTTATTCATAACCATAATATAATTCCATATGATTTTAACATGATGGATAAATACTATTCATGTACAGGATTTAATAAATTTTCATGATAGTTTGATTCCAAATATTTAGTATTATGGTACAAAAACAATATATTTGTTATTTGAATATATATTTTCTATTTTATGATTACTTATTTATTTAAATAATTATATAAATATATAATATATATTTATTCCTTTTCATTCACAAGGAATCAAATGTAAATTTATTTTGTTATATGATTATTTAATAAATATTTTTCCATTATCTTTTGGAATATAATATTTTTTAGTGAAATATATTCTGAGGTTTGTTTATTTAAATAAATATTTCCTCATCATGGTCCCATAGATATTGAGGAGGACTAGAAAATTGAGATTATTGGTCTGATAATAAATTTCAAGTGAAATTTTATTTGAAAAATGTGTTCAATTTTTTCTTAAATAAAATAATTTTTATTTTATCCACATTTTTAGTGAATTTTATTTAAATAAAATATTTTTATTATCATTTATACATGGGTTAAATTGGGGATTAAGATATTAGAAAGGAATTTTGTTTAATTAATATTATATTAACCAATATATATTTAATACTATTTATGACAAACCCTAGACAATTTAATCCATATTCCCAATGAGTCTGAGAGATGATTCATTGAAAAATAGAGAAATCCTCAACTAGAAAGACCTCAAGAATGTGGAGATATTTACCTCCTTCAGAAGAATGACTCCTTTATACCTTGAATTATTATACTATTATGAATAATGATAAACAAACTCATTTGAAAAATTTGTTCTATAAATATTGTCGATTATACAAAAATGATAAGTGGTTCACAGAGGATATGTAGATATTGATTTTTTAAATATACCTTTGAATTATCTAATATACCGAAAATATGAAAATAAGTCTTCATTTGATCATAAAAAATGAAGAAATAATTTAAATAAAGCTAAATATTTATTGAAATAAATTAATTATATGTTATATAAGAAAATTTCCTCTCTACCTGGCACGGATGAGTCATTCAATTAATATTTGAAATAATTTCATTATTCATGACATTCATCAATATATACATCTGATGATTTCCATTGATTATAGCATAGAGCCACTTTGGAACTACCCAAGGGGAAATTTAACTATGCTAATAACCATTACATGGGGATTTATAAGTCACTATAACAAAAAAATTTAAATTTAAATTCTAATTAGGGAATGAGAATATGACAATCTATTCATTATCATACTCATTCATTGAATATATAATTCCCTTATATTGGGTTGTTTTAAACACCTAATAGAGTGATGCAATAAATTTAGGTCATTGATGTTTATAGAAACATTATTACTATTAATATATGTTATTAGTAAAAAATAATGAATTTTTATTCTATAATTTTAAATTTAATAAATTACTCATCATTAAGATACCATTTCTTGTTCATTAAATTATTTGAATCATGCTCATTATGGGTTTAATATTTTTGAACTATAAAAAAATCCAAAAGAAACACATTGAACATAATAAAAAAAATATGAATCATTTATTCTAGTATTTTTAATATAATGTGAGTGAACAAATATTTATGGATAAAAAATATCCATAATCTTAATTTCAAAACATGTATAAACAATAAAAATTATTAACATATGATAGTGTATATAATTATAAACATACTAATATATGGGTAGTGAATGATTATGATTGAAGAATATAAATGGTAATATATAAGAATAAGGTTATAAAATTAGATATAAATATGAGTATATTTATTATATAGCATGTTGAATCACATTCATGGATTTCACAATAAAATCTAGGGGTTTGACATCTCAACATTCTCTATCTTATACATATTCCATATTTACCAATTAATATTTTTTTTGCGATGTACATTATCATACATATTCAATTTATTATACCTTTCATGAAATTTTAGTTATTTATAATTCCACATAATGTTATCCCTTTTAAGGGTGTTTTATTTCAAGGTTTTCAAAGTCATAATTTTTTCCATTCTAATCTCATTTTGAATTTGAGATTATTAATAGAATGTTTCCAGATAGAGGAATTGGATGATATTTCTATATAAAAAACTCGCATATTTCCTTTAACTTTATTATTTTATTATTTTTTTTCCATCAAACTATTTCACCCCCATTTGGATAATAATTCACCAAGAGTGATGCTTATAATAGTGATATACCATACCTCTTCTTTTTTGTTTGAGATTCATTTTCGACCATGCCTATATTCTATATTTATTCAGGTATATATTCATCTTGAAATCTTGAATTGGTTATGGTATTTTTAAATGGATTTCACTTTCTTAACTAAATAAATATTCTTTTATAATTTTAATTGAGGTAAATTTCCATCAACATAGACCATCATTATGAAATGTGAAAAGATAATCATTTTAAGCCTTTTTGGAACAAATTCATTTTACCATTTCCATTATCACTTTTATTCAAGAAGGTAAATCTTCAAATTATAAATATTTTCAAAATATATTATTCTTGTCTTTTAATTCGAAAATATTTTTCAAATTATATAAAATGTTAGAAGGGTATTTATTCTCATTTCTCAGTGTAAATGTTTATATTCATATAAAATTGTTTTTTATATTTTAAAACATTTTTAATTATTTCATATCCTATAAAAAAATATGATATAAATGATTCAATCCAACATATTTTTATGGGAGTCTTATGGAATTGAAAGATATTTCTTTTCCATAGGTGAAATGAGATTTTTTAAAATTTGGAACATTTTCAAATTCTTATGGCCCATATATAAGTATTTATTTATTATGTAACAGGTGGGTCCAAAAAAATATATTCCTTTAATGACATTTGAAATTTTTGATATCTCAAGTGACACTTATGGGATATAGTAATGTGGTTCTAGATCTACAAAGCTATGGGATGATGAAATTTGATTATTTATCCCTTATATTATGGGAGATATTAACATGATTCACGATCCCAGATGTTATTACATGTCGGAATTTGATTCCCATTCCACTATATTTTTTGATACAAAAATGTGAATCATGATTCACTATGTTATGGGATACATGAACATGATTTTTAATCCACTATGTTATGATTTATCTTCATATGATTTTACCATTTTCATATTCATTCAATAGTACTGATTCTATGAAGTCTTATGTCTTATTTTATACTCATATACTTTATTTATGACTTTTGATTCAGGAAAATTTTCGTATGATATAATAATGGTATATTATTGATTTTTTTTTTTCTTATCATACTTATATTTTTATCTTATTCACACATATGATATTCAATAGTTATCTATATTTTTTATTACCATTACTGAGCACATGATCTCATAATTCCAGGCATTTAATCCCCAGTATAAAATGAATTTTATTATATATGATATATATAAAGGATACCATAAAAATATATTAATGGGAGATGTTGAAGATATTTTAGAATATGTTCACTATGTTCCTAATATCCAAATATAATAATGCTTTTGGTTTTTTTTATTCAGGAGTATTTGTGATATGTAATTTTTAATTATTGAGGTGATATGTAAAAGAATGTAAATATATTTATGTCATCTCAGTTGGTATCAAATATAGTAACTAATTTATATGCTTGTATCATGAGATATAGTAGTGTAGGTCCAGGGAATATATTTCCAAACCTAATTTTGTGGATTTTATAATCTAGTTAGAGTAAAACAATCGTGAATTTCCTTGTTAGATAGTAAGATGATATCTAGATATCTAGATAATTTCATAACCTAAACTTATCAATTTCCAATTTGAATCACAATTGAGTTTTTGATAATTAAAATATTTATTTTCTGTTTCAAAATCCTACATATTTTTATTCATTTACATATCTATTAATACTGAATCACCTAGATAATAATCAATTTTCCAGTTATTTTTATATCATAATATTTAAGATCATATTTTAAAAATCCAAATCTTATATAACATTTAATTTTTGTTGTTTTGACCCATAAAAATAATTCCACGAATAAATTACTATTTCTCCTTATGAATATTTATATCAGAGAAAAATTTTTATTTCACGTTGAAAAATATCATTTTTTTAAAATATATGAATCCAATATTAGTTTATACAATCCATACATTATCTTCAGAATGTCATCCACCTACTCTCTAAAGTCATATGCGCCCCTGTAAACATCGAATTAAAATGAAAAAATTTACCTCTTCATATGTAATGTAAATCCATATGATGTTACTAATGTCTTACAATAAGGGATTCAATGTCCTGTTTATACTCAATCAGCGATTTATGATTCATTATAAGACTTAATTTGTAGGAAATAAAAGTCTTTAACCTAGTAAAATAATTTTTTTTCAATTGAAAATCCATACAATGTTGTATAATGTCATATATGAGAATCTAAAGTCTTAGATAGATTAATAATATTTTATGAGAGACATAATACATTTATTGTAACATCCCAGGTAAATAAAGAATAAAGAATTTTCATATTTATTAATATTTAAAAATTAAATATTAATTTTACTTTAAAGGGTTTTCTATGTTCGATAGCATACCCGATACGCAACAAAGAGTTTCTTTGAAATCGTACGTTGCACACTAGTAATAAAATAATTTTATTTTAAATGTTAGTTAACACGTAGCCGTTGTACTGGAGGGAATGGATAGAAATGACTAAAATATGATTATATATGTTTGTTAAATGTTTTTACATTTATCTAATAAAGGATAAAGGCTTAAAATACGAAAAGAATTCAATTCTAGGCTTATATACTCTAATTTTCACGAAAGATCCACTTATCAACATTTGATGGAGAACCATCATTAAATATAGTTTTGGTCACTCTTATACATTCTATTGGACCAAATAAAACTCTTCTTTATAATCTAGACATCAAATATTACTTTGTGTAATTTTTTGGTATTTTTTCGATAAAGTTCATTTTTTAATGAATAGTGTAAAATGTGGTATTTTAATTAAAAAACTTTTTTAATATAATTTATTAATATGATTAGATAATCTTTTGAATTTGTTTTTAAGTGCAATTAGAATATATGTTCACTATTTAATCCAATAGTGGTCGTTGGAATTAATTTCACTTTGAAATCGTACTTAAACTAGTGTCAATCTTTTGATACTTATTGTTTCATAAAAACACGCTATTTGTCTGGATAGTGGGAATTAATTATTAAATTAATTAATGTGACTTATATGTTTTGAATTTTGTAAAATAGACTTAATTTTGGAATTTGGAATATCAAATATAGCTTAGGGTGAATTTTTTGGTATTTTTCTGAAAAACTTCAATTTTTGATGAATAGTGAAACCCCTATGTCGTACTTATAAAAACTGATTTTTTGTTTAAATGAAATTTTACTACTTCTGTGTTTTGAATTTCAATAATCCGACAAACATGGTTGTCATTAAGAAGTAATATGTGGTTCAATGGGATTAAAATAATTTTTTGGTATATAGTAACTTATTAAGTTTTTAATCCCGATTAGAGGTATTAGTGTAGTTTAAGGTAAAAATAATGTTTAAATAATATGAGATAAGCTTGACACATGTTATACCCTCATTGGATGTGTAATGGCAGACCAAGACAATACATGAGTCAACTTGGGGACCCCATGGATCCAATTTGGTTGGGAAATGACATAAATAACTTTTAATTTAATTTTAATGTAAAAATGACACAAACATGAGATGTTTTACTAAAAAAATTTTTACATGGGGTTATACAAGTCATATTTTTTACTATAAATATTCATTAGAAAGATAAAACTATTTCCTACATCATGATAGTTTTTTTATAATTTTTAGACATTACATAAATAAAATTATTTATGACATCATGATGATACAACGATTACCTCATTAAGAAAGGATTTAAATAAAATGGAAAGATAATGTAAAATCAATGACCTAAACATGTAAAAAACCTATTGTATGGGTGGATTTAGAACCTTTATCACTTTATCCTCTAAAACAATCAATGTGGGACCATTAAAATCCGAAAATCATTCTAAAATAAAGTAACATTTCTTTACCTTCCAAGAGTGCCCCTTCTCTCCTCTTATAAAAGGACCCCACCTCTACCTCCTTACCCACACTCCCAAAGCCTTTGGCTCGGCCAACCCCTGTCCATTTTGTCTCTACACTTACCTCTCTTACTCCTTGAAGCCCCATTTTGGGCAGAAGTCTTCCCACGGAATCCTTTGAGCTCAAACCAAAGGGATTTACCCAGTTTTAAGGGAATGTCTTCACTTGAGTCCTTTGGTTTTATTTTTCTTCTCCAACCCCCTAAACTCTTTTTATTCATTTATTTTGTAACAATTCCAGTATCATAAATATCTTAGGATGTTTTTATAATAATTATTAGAGCTACACTTACACACACATACATCTACTGGTTAATGAACATACTATTTCCGTGGATGGCGAATTTCGGCCTCCCGAAACGATGATTGTTCAACATTCTTTTAACACCTTAAAAGGTGTCCATTAAGATGACACTATATTTATATATGATATATAATATGTTTATGTTTTCTTTAAGATTTTTTATTTTTCATTTTGGGAATACCTTTATGGTTTTCGTTATGGGTAAATGTGGTATCTTCATTTAAGGAAGTACGGACTACCGCCCCCTCAAAGTGATGTGATTCGTTAATGCCATATGTGGGACGTATAAAGGATGGATTTAAAGTTATTATATATGATGTTATACTGGAATTATAATATACCTCTATATCAGAATTATTACATTCCATAAAAATATGAAATATAAATGAATGTAGCATTCATGCGTACGTACGGCTTACCGTCTCCATGAACGGTGTATTTCATTTCTTATCCCAAAATGTAATGTACTATTATAAGTACATGTATATAATGTATATATATGATGAATTATACATCTAAATGATAAATATAATTCAGTAATTAAAATATACATACCTCTCATTTAGTTTTAATTCCATTAATATTATAGAGAAATGAAAGTAACGTTCATCCGTACGTACGGCTTACCGTCTCCATGAACGGTGCATTTCATTTCTTACCTCTAAATGATTATTTAATATTATAAATACATGTATATGTTGGATATATATGATATATATGATATCCAAATCAGGAATGTCATTCTGGATATAAAGATCCTTGGACCACATGAACCACATGTAATTGTAAGAAGTCCACTTTCGACTTAAGAACCAAATATCGACAAAAAAACATTATTAACTTAAACGGTTAAATAATGTTTATAACATGGAAATAAGTGATATAAATGGAATAATGAACTTGAAAAATTTTCTTAAGGAAATAGAAATTAACTCAAGTTTATTATTCAGGACGTTAAAGAACGATCGAGTCAAGTCGGACCCGAGGTAAGGGACTTCGTCTCAATCTCCTTTCATTGAGGCATATTTAGTTTTATACACAACTTTATTTTATACGGTGTATAAACCCCTTTTAATTTTAATTTTATACAAAAGTAATCTTTTTCTACAAAGCGTTTTACAAAATGAGAAAAATGAATGTTTCTTGTAATGTACGCGGTGAAAACGACCTTTTCTGCCGCCGTGAGTATTATTTTAGTCTTTGGCTTCTTGAACAAGCCGTAATGTTTTTTTTAAAATGAAATAAATACCATATACTATTTTATGTATTTTTGTATTGAAAATGGGGTTTTTATAATGGATTTTTATGTCAATATATTTTTGTGATATATTGTGATCGAAGTGTGGAAATTTTTTCTTTCCATTATATTTGTTTTAGGTCTTATGATTTTTTATAATGGTACTTGGACATTTAACGGGTGGTTACGTGATAAAACATATGACGAGTGGTGCCGTTAATACCAGGATGGGTGGTTATGTCATAACCTCCAATGCATTGGGTATGGAAGTCGACCGTATGGCTATTCCATTAAGTATGTATGGAAGTTGGCTGTATGGCTATTCCATTAAGTGATATGTGTGGAAGTCGACCGTATGGTCATTCCACTTAAGTATGTTTATGTCCCAAGTTACCTTTATATGTTACATGTTCTTTATATGGGTTTTATGGTAATCCTTTGGTTACCAAAGGGTAAGTGATGATATTTTATTCAGTGAAGAGTTTTTACTACTTCATAAAGGTGAAGGTATTACTTTGATAAAGTATACATGGTTTACTTGATGTTTGAAAAACTAACAATTTTCATTATTTGTGTATCCCTTACTGAGCTTTTTATGCTCACCCCAAGTTTTTTTGAAATGTTTTTCACATGACTTAATCTGGATTAGGGTCAAGGATGGGATCAAGGGAAAGTCAGGCTATCTAAAACATGGAACTAGATGTGTTTCTTTTTAAGAGTTTTTATTTTATGGAAACATAGTAGAATTGTCTACTTTGTAATCTTTTGAGATGTAATAATTATGATCTAATTCTCTAAAACTCTAAACCTGAAAAGATCCTCAATGTGAATTATGAATTTAATTAAATATTAAGTAATGTTTAAGGCCAGGGCCTTATATTTATATAACTACATCAATTTTTCATGTTAGAAGAATCAATTTCATGCATTCTTTTCCCAATGGTTTTTTGAATATAATAGTTATGATCTACCTGTAATGTTTTATGGAGTAATACATAAGATATATTCTAGAAATAATGCAACAATATTATGATATATTAATGTAAATTCAGAATCCTTTCATTTGGATTTATTCCACCTTCAAGAATTTCAAAATAGTTTAGGGAAATTATCAAACATGGTAAAATAACTTTTATATGAATCAATGTCCTAAAAAATACCAAATACTAATGTTTGTGTATTTTTATAAACTCGACATTCGTGGAATTTTATATTCAAAATAGTATCCTCAAAATACATTATCCATGTGATTTATTCACTGAAAATAAGAATATAAAATTCTAGAAACTCCCTTAACGGTCTTCCACATAACCATAGAAAATAAATCTTCGATTCTTCTATCTTTTAACAATAATAACTACAGATTCGTAATATTTTCTACACAACAGTCTTTTAAATATTAATGTTTTTGAAATATACTTATTATTAAATCATAATTGCTAACATAATTTAATGAGGATCATCTATATCAGTTGTATAATGTTTTGGGTCAAATACTATGAATCAATATCATTCAAATTTCCTTTGAAAAAAATAAAATCCCACTTTTGTATGATCATTGGTAGAAAAATATAATATAATTTACCCAGAGACATGGGTAACTTTATGTATTCATTTAGTGGGTTGTATAATTAATCCATCACACATTCATATTTGTTCATTGAAATAATACATATTGATATAATTTATTAAAAAAAATACAATCACACACAAAATGGTACATTAATCAACCAATTTGGATATGTTTTCCATAGTATGAATATCAAAATAAAATTTATTCATGTCAATATTACAGAAAAATTTATATTTTAATCCCACACTTGATAAATATAAATGAAATGTAAGAAATGGTTATTCCCCACCTTGTTCATTCCATAAAATGAATGTTACATTTATTTTGGGAATAGTTTTCTCAGCCTTAATCTTATAATTCATAAACCATATTCATCACAATTTTTATTAAATTTATATTGTTATCAAGTAATTCCATGAGATAATGTGGGAAAAAAATTTATTATCTATCAGACTTCATTTGGATAACTCTATGGATACTTGGGTGAACCCAGTCTAGAAATCATGATTGATTATACCAAACATTCAAGTCTATCCATATATACCCCTCTATGTAGTATCAAATAAAATCAATTTCTTTTGGAATATACAATATATTTTCAAGAATTTATATACACTTATAATATATTGAATAATCACAACAATAATATTCATGTAAAAGTATTCTCTCTACTATAATTTTACATTCTAACCCATTTGTAACTATATTTTTTTATCCACAAGAGTAAACTACATGAAGTGATCATCATAAATCAAGATGTAGTTATATTTTTATATTATAAATATATTCAAGTACTTTTAAAAATTATTAAATATATCCTAATATCATTATTTTCTAGACCCCTACTGAATTAATGATTTTAAATTTTCATTATAGAAAATTTCTTTTCAAGACATATACTACAATTACTTTTTAAACTTGTTAATGTGTGATAAAAATCAAATTTAGTTTGATGATGTTTTTTATTGAGACCAATTGATAATACATTAAATTAACCATTATAGATGTTAATTAAATATTTAATTACACCACATAAATCATCATATACTTCTATTCATCATTTTTAATTACCTTGTCCAAGTTAAACAACATCCAAGACATAAGGATAAGGTGGGTATTCCCTCATCTCCATAGGTGTAAAATTTATGATAATAGTCCAATATAACCATATAATATAAATTAATTTAGCTATAAATAATCTCAGTATCTTGATAAAAGAATTACATTTTTTTAGATTTAGACATAATTAGATAGCGTAGTTTTCTCATGTATTTTTCTTAGATGGATTAGAATTTTTACCATTAAAAGATAATGCGTTTTTTCTTTTTTCATCTGGATCTATCTCTTAAAATTTTCCAATTATGTGGGCCATAATGTTATCCATTTCTTTTTAAAGTGTTAATCCTACTACTTTTGTGTGGGATCCATCTTCATAGAGTTATTTTTGGTATTTAAAATAACATCTCTTTACCCGGTGACTTTCATTACTTAATTTTGACATGGAATTCATGTTAGGAATTTGGTGGATATATTCCCAGCCACCATAAAATCTCCACACACAACTTTAATATACCCTCAATTTCTTATATATGGAAATGTATAAAACTCAACATTTGTGATGTCTTCTACCAAACAAACATTCTTATACCTTTACTTTATTGTATCACTTTTTGGTTCTCGATTTTACCATTTAACATTGATCACCATTTATATTGTCCAATGATCCTTAATGTATCCTTTTCTAAAAAAATTCAATCATATTATCATTTCAATCATGAAATATCTCTCAACCTTCATCACTGTATTCTTTGAGGTAATATTCTATCCATTATTGTTTTATTTAATCTCCATGATATACCTATTTTCATCAGTTTTTTATTATAATATGTTTTTAACCTCTTCAAATCAGTATAAATAATGGTATATGATGTAAAATACCATCATTCATCAAAGGAGTACCCAATTATGTTGAAAATATTATAAAAATTTGTAAAATGACAAAATATATTTCCATTTGATATATATATATATATCTTTTTTAAATTATTCACTTATTTAATATGTTTCTTGTTTGATTTACGTATACTACCTAAGATCTTATCCTTTTACCATAGGAATACACATATATATAATTCCAATAATCTATGGTTATATGGTTAAACCTCTAGAGGCACCAAAACATTACAATAAATCCCTTAATATTAATTTTTATAGAAATATATCACTGTTTAGAAGAATTTTTTTTCTATTAACCCCAAATATTTAGATCTATTTGGGGAGATTCTATTATTTCACTTAAATAAAAAAATTCTTTACACACTAATAGGTTTCTCAAAATTTTGCACTATCTAAAATTATCTATAAATAATATTTAATCATGTAGTAGGCATTAATACAGATTTCGTGCAGACAAATTCACTTGGATTTTGGGATAGATTTCTCCATTAACATGAGGTGGATACTTTATTACATTTTCTAAAATTATCATTGACACCAACAAGAATCCCATTTAAATGTAAAAGAGATATTTTATTCCTATGTTTTAGCATTCATAATCAAATTAGATTAGGAATTCCTATCATTGGTTATTTCATGGATTATATATTTCATTTCCCATTAAATACACATGAGGTTTTGAGTGAATTTTTTTTTCTTCCACTAATCACAAAATGTCTCCCCAATTTATTTTTATCTTTGGATTTTTTATGAACTCATCATTTCAATTTATTATTTTAAATATCATGTAATTAATTTTTTATTTTGTATATAGCTATGTATCCATGATATTAGTTGCAACTTTATAAAAAATCTCTAATAGAAATATTTATTTTTTAACTAGAGATTAAACATACCCTTATCATGAACTACAAATTAGATGTACTCAAAATAGTGTAAATATAATTCATTGAATAGTTATATAGTTTCATGCTTAGATCTCACTAGTTATATGAGGTTGTTTCATATCCCATACATTTAGCTAATGAAAAATCAATATCACAATCTTATATTTCGTGTAATGATTTAGACTTCATATTTACTTCAACATGATAAAATACATATGAAATGAATTAATCCAGAACGTTATTTAGATAAACATTCCATTCAAAAATAATATCAATGACCAGATTTTTCCCTATAATCATCATCTTTATAGATAATACATTCAATTTTATAGGAAAGAGGATAAAAATATCACTCAAGATAATCACCATTCTGAACACATTCTTTTAATTGATCATCAAATTGTCTCAGTGGGATTTTTTACTACATCTTGGCCTCTCTAATCTTCCAATTTTTCAATCCCATGGATAAGACTTCATTTCTAACATCAATAAGATAAAATTTTGATTGATCCATAATAAAAAATTCTTTAAAAATATAAAATATTCATATCATCAAAATTGGATTAAAAAATAAAAGTCATGAAAAATTTAGATCCAACAATAGGGATCCATTACACTGATATTAGTCTAAATTATTTTTGTGTTGGGTGTAGACACATAAGAGGTCAGTGAATCATGGGTTTACATTTTTTTAATGTTCTAATTTATGTATTTAACCCCTTAGAAATAGAAATTATATTACATTATGGGGTATGATTTAATATCTTCTTACCCATACCCAACATGACACACCCACATGAAATTAATGTATAGAATGAAAATATTTAATACAATATGTTGACTAGGTTCAAATCTATGTCCAACTTCATGTTATTTTTGGTTTTTTCCCCAATCATGGATTATCTTATCCATTACAATGAAAAATGAATACAGAGAGATTTATTATTCCCAAAATGTTCTGTACACTTATAATTCTTCATACAATGATATAATGGATAACTTCTCACAAGACTACACAACTTCTAATTGATCTCATAGAGTCCTATTGAACTCTCCTTGTATATTAGAAGACATATTGGTTCCACAATATCCCACATTTTATATAAAATTTATGTTCTTCATCTATTTGAAGATTAATATGTGATTAGAATAAGGATACCACAATATCCCCAATATTATAACCTTCGGTAAAAAAATATTCTTGGAATGCCTTTAGTTTTTATAGATCGCTGTCATACTACCCTGTATTTCCTTCCATAATGGATTGAATAAAATTTTATAGAATATATTAACTTGGGTTCCTTTTTCATTAATTGAGATCTAGTGATGTTCATGTTTTTCGAAACACCTCAATCTTTGAAATTGCTGATATAAATATTAGAAAATTAGTTTTAGTTTTACTTTTCGTATATCCTCAATATATTTTTAATTATTCTCAATATTTTAAAGTAATGTATGATTCAATATGTTGTTATTACCTTTTCATTTATAAATATATATTTAATATAATTAGAACATGATCAAGATTTATATCTTCTTCTAATTTGAGAGTCTATCTTGGACTCCTCGATACACAGACTCTCATATATCCTTATTTCAGTATCTTATTTCCATTATCTTATTTTTAATTTCATTCATCAATAAGATGAATAATAATTTCCTCATTTAGATTATTGAAAAAAACTAAATCACAGGGCCATATTATAACATTCTCAATATATTGTGTAAGAGAGTGATACAATAATGACCATTCATTTTTATTTATTATAATTTAGTGTCATTTTAAATGACATGAATTTAATTTAATTTTATAGCATTCAGATTTCTCTTATCCTTTTCAGAAAATAATTTATATTTTCGATACATTTATTTAGCTTAATTTATTTTATTCATGTTACATTTCCCATGGGAATATGTAGTAAAATAGCCATCATTATAGTATAAAAAATAAATACAACATATATTTGTGGAATAACATAATATTTTTTGTCAAGAGTCTATGATTTTATATTGATAGTTATAGTTAACACATTTATCCTCATAAAACAACATTAAATGACCTTCTCAATATCCAACATGAATCAAAAATATTTTTCAACCATCAAAACATTTACATTCAACTTAATCACATTCAAAATATTTATGAATTGTTTCATATAATAATTCAAATTAACTGTCCCAAAATCTAAAACAATTTATCTTTAACAATTAATATTGAATATGGGATTTTATATAATCAAAATATTATATTAAATTAATTTTTTAAATTTTTTTTTCATGAAAATTTGTCCAAGCATCATCCAATTTTGTTTTCAAAGTCATTTAATATTTAATATTTGTAATTCAAACAATATAATTATCATGTTTTTTCAATGGTTTTCTGTAAAAAAGATATTAAAGAAGTCATATTAAATATTTAAGAGTTTTATACTGGATCTCTAATTTCAAACATACATCTTTTGGAAAATTCACATTCATAAAATAGTCACTTTTTCATATTGCATGTAATGTCATAAGATGTCTTTAATGTTATATGTCAGGTGAATAAAATTCGTACTACAAATCAATCAAAGACATATGATACTTTAGAAGAATTATTATTTTTGGTGAATCAAGTCACATGCCTAGTGAAATCACCATTACATATTACATGAAATTTCATTTGAATCCCATGGATGTCATACACCATTATAAAATTATTATGATTCTGAAGGACGTCTTGTGGGATACTAGCCAATGTTATGTACCCACGTCAAAGCCTCAATATGGGTGACTCTAAATCATATGAACCATTCCCAATATTTTAAAAAATTTATTACTTTGGTTCTATATTTAATGTCTCATGGAGTATAAATTTTAATTTTTTTTAGTATAAGATCAATAATTCAATATTTATTAATGTATTCACAGAATATTCTAAATTAACTTTGAACCATCATGAAAAATATCATAACACATTAGATAATATATAAAAATTATCCAATACACATCTATATTGCTACCAATTACTTGAATCACACTAAATAATCATGTTAGTCTATTTACATAAAGTCAATATCCTTTGAATTTTTATTTCACATTTTTCAGTTTAAAACCATTATCCTTCTAATTTATTCACTAAAATAATCATCCAATATTCTAAAAACCACTTTTATTGTTGTTTTTCTAAATTTCATAACATAAATACACTATTTAAAAAATATTATATCCATTATAATTACATATTGCTAAATCATCTCACAAATCTATTATTTTACTCTTATTATTTATTTTGTAGATAAGTTCCCATTCTTCCATAAACACTAGTCACATACATACATAACAATCATAATAATAATTCATATGATGCCTAGTATTCAACACCAGTGTACTATCTAATTTAAAACATATTTTCAAATATAATATGGTTTACCCTTTTCATCATCAATGAAATCAAACTCTAATATTACTTAACCATAGATATTGGTAGCCTTCATATCCACCCTTAGTTGGGTGGAAACCACTCCTTCACCCATTTCAATATACTTACCCATAACAAACATATTAAAAACATAAAAAAACTACAATCAAACAAAAATGTCATATCAATTTAAAAAAATTATGAAAATGATAAGGTATATTACTTTAAACTTATAAGTATATGAATGAAAAAGATACTTATTATGTTGATCAATATCAACTTCCATATTCCTCATGTTACTCAATAATATTTATTCCATGTTCACCATTTTCTTATAAAAAATTCAAATCCAAACACATTTTTAATGCTAACTAGTATATAAATCCAAACCTATAAAAGATTTAATGAATCTCATACCATTTTTTAATAAATTAGTTCATTTGAGAACCCTTTATTTATAGAGACTCTATTTATTGTGGTGTGAAATTTTAGTATATGGCGTGTTCTAATATCCTGTGAATACAGAAACTAAATCTAGAAGATACTTGATTAGTATTTATATTTCCTCATAATTTCATAAATATTTTCCTATATAATCCTATCTTCTTATATATATGGTATATAAGTGAAAACACGAGAACTAGTATTGCAGAGAGATTCACATTTTACTTCATTTACAAACATTCAAATATCTTTACATCTAGTTGATTTCTTTATTATCCTATCACATTAAATATAATAATAGTATTTATGTTTTAACAGTATTTTGATACCAAAAATAGTTTCCCCAAACATTCTCAAAATATTCACCTCATAATACAATTGAATCCTTAAAAATTTACCCCACATATAACCATCAAGGAACAACCTCCAATTCCATGACAAGATTCAGATATGCAAGTGTAACCTACATCCCATCATCATCAGGTTCACAAATCAAGTTAATAAATTATGTTGTATATATTCTATGTATTACTATACTCATCAAATATAGAATCTGTATCAATGTGAAATAAATCCCCCAAAAATCTAATTAAAATAAAGTTAGTATAATATCATTATTTTGTATCTTTGATAAACTTAAATTCACCTCCATATCACCCTATAGAATGTTACAACTAAATAAATCATGTTTTTTTTTCAATATCAGGATTGAATTTCCCCAAGAAGTAAGTCAAAGAATTTTTCTAATGTTAAGGTCCTCTTGACTTCACACCTTTAGATAAATGTTTTTATGAGAGTACTCTAAACCTCGGTGTATGATCTATTCTTATTTATCAATATCACGATTGATAATAATTAACTAAATTTTCCATTAAAAATTAAATGTGAAAAGGTCTAATTGAAATGTCAATATCTCCATGATATAAGGAATCTTAAGTCTCCACAGAATATTGTCGATTATTGATAGTACAAAATATTATATTTCTTCATACTTATTTTAATCATTTTTATAACTATCCTATCATAGTTTTATATATATTATATATTTTGGGTATGTTAAATAATTCACACTCACTTTGAGATATATATATTTATAGGTTAACACATTTATATAGCTTCACATAGAATAGAAAAAATTTATTCATTTATATGTAGTTAAAAAAATTTCACATTAATTAAATATTTGTTTTTAGAATTCTAAACCACATTTTAAAAAAAAATATCACAATTATATTCATTGATCCCCCATGTGATGAAATTTTTATCTTTATTTAACTTCATTGGGGAAATATGACTCATTTATTTTTTCATGGATTGATCACATGATTACTTATTTGAAGTATTTATAACCTTTATATAATCACTTTAGATGATATTAGATATTTTGAAATACTTATGAATATAATTTTTGGAAACATTATAATTTTATAGAGTTTTATTATCATTAATTATTTTTATTTTTGTATAATGATATAATTCCATACCCAAGTGGACATAATTTTCATTTTCAATATTTCAAATTTTATTCTACATGAGATAATCTAGGTGAATTATATTCCTTGTAATAGTTAATATATATTTCTATTTAGAATATCAATTTTCTTAAAGACATCATAAAATTATAATGGAATTTTTTTTAGTTCATTTTAGGCTCAATAAGCCACACTCAATTGTTTTATATTTAATAACCCATATTAACCATGGATGATGCCTTAAATGATATGTTTATAAATTATATAATTTTTTTAATTTGTAATTTTCTTAATCTATGTGTAGAGGAGATATTACATCTTAGAGAGTGTTTTTTTGTATTGAGTCATTTAATGAACATGGATAGTCTTTATCCCATCATTTAATTAATGTTTTATTTCACATGAACTCTTTTTATATCACTTAAAAACTTTAATGTGAAATGTATAAGTTCATTTAGTTTAAATTAAAAAAGTGGTTTTTATTACATATCCAAACTCATATATATGGATGAATATAAAATAGATGATTAATATTTTTAGAAAAACAATTTTAGGATAATTTTTAGAGTTTTATTTTTTTATTTCTTTAAATCATGTATTTTTCTTCATTATTACGGTTTCAGAATAGATCCTCATTTTCCATCCTTTTTAATTTTTATGATTTGATCATGGTATGATTTTTTATCTCATGAGGGTATACTTTATTATTTTCATAGGGTTAATAAATAATTATAATTATCCCTGAGTGACCTTTTGAAAAATTGACTTGGATTTCTAATATAATGATTATATTTTAGGATTTAACAATAATGTTTTACCAATTGTTTTAAAGAGTTATTACCAAGTCTCCCAAAACTACCAAGATCATTTGAACATTATTTTAAATCCTAAATATTATTAATGTATTTTCTATTCTAAATAGTATATATTTAATAATCATTACAAGTGTATGGTAATCACTTATGTCTCCATGAATTAAATATAAATTTGGAAAAACATATTATTGAATGATGATATTGAAAGAAAGGTTGAACCAAATGATATATTGGTGTGGATATATGTATTTATATTAATTCAGTTTGGTGGAATTATAATTTTTAAATTTTAAATTTTATTGAATTTAGAAAATTTAGGAGTAAATTAATTGATACATAATTTAAAATTTTCACTATGTTATTTTGATATGATTAATGGTGCATCCATTTTTTGTTATATAACTATGTTTTCCATAGATTAAAATAGTTCATGTGGTGAGTAATATATTAATATGGTTTTTATTTCATTTATATATACATTATTTACTTCTTAATTATATTACATTAATAATTTCTAGGGTTTAGATTATTTTAAATATTTTTTATTTTGAAAAATTTTTCACTCTTTTTATAATTTTTTCATACTATTATAATAATACTATGATTTTAATAATATATAATTTATATAATTTATATTTTTTAATAATATATTAATATTAGTTAATATTATATACTTATTAATATTGAAAATGTAAATTTTTTTATTTCTATTGAAAATAATTATGCTGTAAAATTTATTTTACATATGAATACTATTATATTTAAAATCATTTTTTTATTAGTATTATTATTATTAGAATTTTTGTAATTATTATTAACATTAAATATTATAATTATAATTATGGTTATAATAAAATTATTATTATTGTTGTTATTGTTACTAGGATGATTTAATTTGATTCTTCATGGTATGTTACTAATACTCAAATATATGATCAATAAAAGAAAAAAAAATCAATGAAATTGTTATAAAACATCAATAGAAGTAATTATCTACCAATGGTTCTAGAAATTATGATTTCTATGCATAAGAAAAGAATAAATTAGTCTGGAGTGGGTTTTCACTACTGGAAATTAGATCTTTTCCAACGCTTCTATACCAACAGTTTGCAAAAACTGTTGGTATAGGTCCCCTTTCCCAACGGTTTGGCCAAACCGTTGGGAAATGACCCCAAATTGGCCACTTTTCCCAACGATTTGGCCAAACTGCTGGGAAAGGTAGACCTATCCCAACGGTTTGGCCAAACCGTTGGGAAATGCCCTCAAATTGGACACTTTTCCCAACGGTTTGGCCAAACCGTTGGGAAAGGTCCCCAAATATACCACTTTTCCCAACGGTTTGGCCAAACCGTTGGGAAAAGTGGGCCAAAATTCAACATCCTTCACAGAATGAAAATCACAACCAAAGACCTATACCAACGGTTGTTAAAACCGTTGGTATAGGTATATACCAACGGTTTTAACAACCGTTGGTATAAGTACTTTCATTTTTTATCGGACCGTCGTACCGAGAACATTATATAAATCAAATTTAAAATATTTATGAGAATAAATATATATATTTATGTAATTATGATCACAAAAGTCATGTTAGGTTAGTGGTTGAGTCGTTCAATTATAAACGAGGGGTCCTGGGATCAAATCCCAGCAGATGTTTTATTTTTGGAATTTATATACCAATGGTTCCATTACCGTTGGTATAGATTTCATATTACCTATACCAACGGTTTCCAAAACTGTTGGTATAGACCTATCCCAACGGCTTACTACGCTATGGTTCTCTAAACCGTTGGTATAGGCTATACGAACGGTTTGGAGGCCTATACCAACAGTTCCAAACTGTTGGTAAAGGTTAGTTTTCCAGTAGTGTTTATTTACCATATACTTATATCCAAAAAAAGAACTCTTTTTATTAGAATATTTGAGTGATTTAAAACCTTATATTATTCAACATGGTGATGGAAATGTTTTTATTGTTGGATATGTAAATGATTTGATAAAAAGTATGGAGTATAGTTAATTTTCTCTCATTAGATGGATTTTTATTACAAAAGAGGATAATCCCTAAAAGAATGTTGTTCTCAAATATAAGTGCATCCACCACTCTACATCACATAAATATAGGGAAATTATAGTTTGCAAGGGATATTATCATATGGTATTTCTCTATCTTTAATCCATGAATATTGTGATAAGATTAAGTATAATAAAATATTATCAAGGTATTTTTAGAGTCTATAAATTGGATTTACATTCTATCCTAGTCAATGAGAAGAACATGAATGACCATACATTAAATCATTTACAAGGTTTAAATTATCTACTTGTAATCAATAAAATAATAAAGGAATTGGAATTTATTGTTAGAACTCTAAAAAAATCATGATAATGACAGAGGAACTAATTAGTGTCCACTAAATCATTCTAATTGACATCCATTTTACATTTACCTTATGTGGAAAATTCAACATCATTATATAGAATGAAAAAATTGATGATTTAAATTATTATGATTTCATCACTAAATTATAAATTAGTTGTATAGTGTCAGTGATCATGTGATAGAAGGAAAATCTATCAAACAAATAATGGAATATCATTTAACCAATAAAATGAAATATCCTCAAGATAGATGAAAGGAAATCGATCCTAACCATAAAATTCCATAAACTCATTCAAATGTATAAGGATATCTACTCCTAAGGACTTCTGAAATAGATAGAAAAGTAAGAAAAGAAAAAAACCTGACGAATGTCGGGAACCAAATGATATAGGCATATATATGCTTAAAAATAACTAAGAAATATTATTTTATATTCATATTTTGGACAAAAAAGTTTAGAATTAATGAGACCATATTTTTAACGAATAAGTGGAAATAATATTTTCATTGGTTGATATGAAATTAATGAAAAATATAGAAGTAACATAGATCAAATTAAAAATCCCGGAATATTCTAGGTAATTAAAATATATTTTAGGAAATATAATTTTTTCACTATATATGAAATAATGATATCAATGGAGATCCAAAAATATATATAAGATAATTATTCTCTAGTTAAATGGAAATAAAAAAAAATTAAAATTGAAATCCAGTAAAATACTATTGTAAAAATAAACCACCATACCCATGTGGTTATTCATCAAAAGTTAGATCTATTTGAAAAATGTCTATTTTTTTAGAATTTTCATATATTTTACATCATTGATATAATAATAATTCTGATGAACTAAATCTAGAAACAAAAACATTTGGTTCAAGGAATTTTAAATCAAATATTAGTTTTAAAAAGTGTTATATTAAAAGTGATAAATAAGGATAACTTTTTAGTGAAATAAAAAACTACTATTTCTAGGGAAACCCATTTAATATTAGTTATTAAATCTATCATCTACCTTGATATTATCAATTAACGTGAGAAAATATTTACAAATGTGTTTGATCTAGATTAAAACCATATTTTTTTCTGTGTTGCATGCCTATATAATTTTCTTTAAATGTATCATAATAATATCTCGCAAAAAATTGATATATTTTGATTTCTATAAATGAAATGAAATTATATAGTTTTCTTGTAGGTAGAATAATTAATACTATTTCAAATTATTTATATATATATAATTTTATAATTTTCAACCATTAATATTCCAAATATTTTTCTAAAACAATTTTGATTGTATTACATTATTAATTGATTCTAGAAAAAATAATTAGTTGGATAAGATGGATTTTTAATTGAGCAATGAGTAACACGACCTGACCCATCAGGACTTCACAAGGGGTTTTAGTTTGGATATCTTTTCCAACTTGTATATATATCAAATATGCCATGGGTTGGGTACTACCACCAAGAATAAATTCACATACATGGGAGTCCATAGTATAATGATAGCCTATAATAAACCAAAAATCACTAATAAAATACAATGAAATATAACAAATAATTAATAATAACATAAATATAACAACAAAAATACAAGAAATGGGATGATAAATGAGACACTGACAATCCTGAAACTATAACCAATTAATAGTATAAAGGATTTAAAATATATTGGATATATATCTCAATATAAAAATGTAATAACATTATGGGTAAAAACCTAAATTCCATAATAAGTTACGTTATATTCTATAACTTCTCCTAACACCATCAATCACCACTAATAATGAGTACTAGAAGCTCCATGCTTCTTGATTTCTCCCCCGAACATTACAACTTATTCTTAGACACAAAAAATTTGTGATTGAATGATTGTGTATAGTTGGGTATAAAAATACCTATCATAATTATCTAAAAAATGAAATAATGAAATAAAGTATCAACTCAAAAACTAGAAAAAATGAAGGAACCTATAGAAACACTTATGACAAGACAACCAATTCAACAATAAAGCCTAATGTATATAACCAAATTTTATAATAAATCAATAAGGAAACCATCAATGAAAATACATCATTATACTTAAAACACATGAAATAAGAAACATCACAAAATTCCTTGTGATCTCACAAATATCATAGTGGGTTCCCATAAATCCCTCAAAATTTCATGTCAGTTGATGTAGTATTGACCCATATGGAGTAACCATAACTCAACAAGGGAAATTGATATATATATATTGGTGATATTGAATCAACAGATGGAATAATAATTCAATTTCATAGAGTGGTAAAAGTCACTATCAGTAATATGGGGGACTTGTGCCTTATTATTATAAAGGGGATACTAAACTTATACAAAAAATAAAGGACTTTCACCACAATTATTCATGGTAAATGATTAATGAATCAATAAAATATATAGAGGACCCATTACCTAGTATGAGATTATATCTAGGGTTTAATAAACTAATGTATACAATGAAAACACTACCCCAATTTTGACACCCCATTATAAAATTCAGATTCTCAAGCTTCCTAAAACACTTCACTATCATACTCTAATATTGAAGATGACCCTACCATGAAGATATTTCATATCAACTATACACATTATATATTGATTTTATACAGAAGGATTAAAATAACACAATCCCAAAAGACTGATAGGACTAATGTCCATGGTTAATTAGATAAATATCACAATGAATTAAAATAGGGATATAATGAAATTATTTAAAACACCAAAAAATGCTTTTAATTATATTAATATTCCAATACTACATGTGATAACCTTCAGTTATACACAAGTATGGGATAAGATTTAACATTCAGAAATGGAATAATCAGATCATAGCATAGTTCAATATAAAACATGTTATTAAATAGGTATGAAATGATGAAATACAATTGAGATAATAATAACCACACTAATTGTTCATGATATATGGTGATAATGTCAAAATATCTAATGAATTTAAAAACAATATAAATCATGTCGTAATAATATTATGTAATGGATAAATACTAATACATCATAAAATATCATTCATAGGTCAACCTCCCATGCACCATCCATGGAATCCCATGATATTAAACCATCACCCAATGTATTTAGGGGATATATAATTATGGACCCATCCATCACATTAATTTCATGTCGATGCATTTTTTTATCATCGATCATACTGTGAAGCAACATATTTTATTTACATTACTCCTAGGATTAATGAGTGTGGGTTTCATACTTAGAATTTACTAATTAAAAAATTATATTAACACTTGTGTGAATACACATGAGTGTAAATGGGGATGGTTATTCAAAATATAAAACATCATCATGAAAAAACATTAGAATATTTATATAGAAAAATTGGTTTATATAAATTTTCATGGATTATTTTAATGAAAGTGAATTGTTGTCAATTATTACCGGTATATTATTCTTATTATAAAGGAATGTGTAAAATAGATTACTACATGAACAATTTTAAATCAAAAGGAATAATATAACTAAAGTACATAAATACAAGGAAGAGGAAGAGAATACCTTACCTTGAGAGAGTGATTCTAGAAGAATAGTAAGAGATTCATAAGAGAATGTGAACACATTAGGATGGATTTGGAGATGGATATATATATGAGAGTCATGTTAAATCATAATTTGGTTAAGATTAATAGAAGGATGAATGGATGTTAATTATAATGTGATGGTAGAATTTTATTAATTTCTAAACATAGGTCTTAGAATCTATTATAAAATAATAAAAACCACAAACAATCACATGGTTTTATCCCTTGGATTTACAAAATTGTATATGTTTAGAATACTTTATTAGTTTTGAACATAAATCAATTAAATAATACCTTCCATTATGAGGAAGTGAGTCATGATCATAAATAATTGGTTTTAAAACCTCAAAATATAAAATATGTTTAGGGTGATTCATTATTGGTTTTTAAAATCAATTAAATTTAATAAAAATCATCTAATTTTAAAATTAAAATATATTTTTGGTCTTTAATTCATTGTATAATATTTATGAAATAATTTTTTTTCAATTATGATGTCATAAGACATACCATATTTTGAAACTATATTTAATTTTTACCGAAAAATGTGACTATGTCAAAAATTATAAAAAAAACTTTGGATAATTTAAAAAATATAAATTCAAAAGAACTATTTATTTTACCAATTTTTTTAAATATGAAAATATATACATTTGGAAAATATAATTATTTACCTTAAAGATCTATTTTACACGACACGAAAAACATTCATACCTATTTATAAATTAAAATGGACATCAATATATATATATATATCATTTTAATTTAAATAAATATTATTTAATATGAATATTTCATGAAAATAAAATTAATTTCAAAATTATTGAATTCATCAATAAAAGTGTTATAACTCCAATAATTAAAATATTTCTTTCTTCATATCAAAATATAAAAATTTTCTGACTCATATTTAACCATATTTATATATATATATATATATTGAAATGGGAAAAATATAATCAAATTTAAATAAAAATAAAATATATAAATTCAAACTACTACGGTCTTGATACAAAAAAACTTATTACTCCAGTGTATGATCAAAGGGTACGGTGTGTGCTAGTAGTATATTCATAGCATGGATCGAAGATGTTGGTTTGGTAAGTGATCTATATAATATCTCAATTCAATCATAAATGATATCCATCATGGTTTATTTGTTACATCTTTACTTGTTATTAGTCATGTGAAAATACTAGTTATCTCATCTATATCATAATATTTGATAAATAGGTTTCATAGGGTATAATCCTCGTGATAGATATAACATCACTTAACCATCATTCTATTATTTTTATCCATTTTCATTGATCACCCGTTTTTTTATTTTCGTAGGTATTTCGATTTGTGTTTGTAGATTTTTATGGATTTGTATTGGGAGATACCCTTTAATGAGAGGGGATATGGCATTGAGACAGGGTCAAAATCATGAACGATATGGATGAATTATAGGGGATTTTAATGAAACATCCATATATGGAATAGTTATGGAATAGGGATTCAGCTATGGAATGGGGACTTGAAATAGAGTTTTTGATTCCCCTAAAAATATGTTATGGTTACAGAATGAAAGTGATGTGTGACATAATATAAATTTCTAGTGCCTCCCTAATTTTTTGGGTGGATATGGTGTCATTTGTGGGATATGACCTATCCATAATGTGAGTAAATATGATCTTTGTGAGATATTTATAGTTTTTTCATGAGGTCAGTTTTAAGGGTGTTTACTCCATTCTCTCTTGAACTTCATCATGCTCACAGTTATTTTCACTAATTCTGAACAATGGTGTGGTAGGATACATTATGGCTTTTTTTTCAATAATATAAAATATTTAAACCTCATATATTATTCCCACATCCTATAATTAGACACTCACATTACCCCTCTATTTTTAGAGGCTCTAAAAATATGATTTTCCCCTTCAAAGCATTTCCACTTGAATGAAAGTAATGATGTATGTGGTTGATCTCTATTCTAAAAGTGCATCTATCCTTGAAATGGGAATCACACTCTTTTCCTTTTTAATATATATTTATATTGGTGACTCCTCTTGATGTTGAATGATTGGAATTCTAATTATTTCAGTTACAATTCTAGGGATTCCTTCTTCATCTTATATTCCTTCATCTCTGCATTGACATTCCCATTTATGGAATTTGATTGATTGTTTTTGTTATTAATGTTATATGGTTTTGTAATGAGTTTCTATAACTGTGAAACCCTTATTTAATTAATTATTTGAAATGACTATTTGGTTTATTTTTGATCCATGATTTTATTTTTTGGAATGGAATAAATTATTGAAGGAAACCCCTTTATTAAAGTCATTAAAATATTAGTTGATTCTACAATGATGGCATGAAATGAGAAATGATTTGTTGAAATTTTTTAAAGTCAAATATTTATAAAAAATTCATTAAATAAAAACATTTTATATGGTATTTAAATTGAAATGGCATATATAAAATTGAAAACTGGGAAATTGAAATGTGAATGGTGAATTCATTTTAAATGATTGATTTTAACAATTTTTTTATTTGATTGAAGAACATGTGAGCCTGGGTAGTTAATTGGTGAATATATTAATAATTATGGGACATTAAATCCAACTAAGATGATTGTTAATGTAAACATGTACAAAAACATAGTTGGTGTAATTTTCCTCATTGGGGTTTTTGTTATGAAGGCATGATGCGAGGGATGTGAGTACAATTGGGTTGTGATAAATTATTAACATATGTTTCATTATTTTAACAAAAAAAAAATAATTTTAATTAGGTCTTAATACATGGTTCTATGATATGTTACGTTGTCTTTTATTCATCCCATATTTTGTTTTGAAATTTTCATTTAAGGCAGTTTTTAAACCTCTTCTATATACATGATTTGAATGAATATTTTGATTAAAAATTGAAAATTATTTTAAATTTCCAATTTTTTATAAAAAAATTATGAAATATAATAATTTTTTTATTTAAATGATTATACAGACTTGGTGAGATCCAACTTTTGTATTTTGATCACAACAAACCATTTCTATTAGGGATTTTTAGATCTTGACATGCTAGGTCAAAATAAAAGGAAAAATTGACACATAGTTGGTGAATGTTCTTGATTCATGGTACCTAGAATGATAACAAAATTTTTTGGTGGTATAGTACACTTGTTAAATGATGATTGTGAGACGTTATCATTACAATTATTATTTGATCATTTTAATGATGTATTACATTGGGATTTTTGTCAAATTATTTTTAGAAATTTTATCCTAGAGGAGTGATTAGAATAATCAATGTGTATTTATTTACCATAAAAAAATTCTATATTTATTAATTATACATTTGGATAAATAATTATCTTAAACATATTGTTAATTATAGGTGATACTCTACATCTCATGCGGATCAGGAACACCTTTTAGGTCATATAAGGTCGTGATCGAGTATTGAGGTACCATTAAATTCCTGATTCAATGAAAATATTTAATAAAAGGTAGGTTATTCCTCAACCCTTGATTCTAGTATACAGTTTTTGGGTGTCTTAGAAGACATGAGGTGTGATTGTGAGAATATCAGGGGTAGTTGAGATAGAGTTCCTTGAAAACTCCCATCATAGTGAGGATTGTGTCACCATTGGTGTTTGGTAAATGTTCTTGGGAGTAATTAATTGACCAGATTATAATATTTTCATTAAATAAATACATAAAATACTAAAATACCAAAATATTTAGTTTTATTTAATCTAATTTATAGTCCTGTATTTGTTGATTAAGGTAATGATATGATTATCTTTTCTTATTTTTCCAAGTTTTCTATTTATTTTTTGTAGTACCATGATCTAAAGAGGGAGTTTTAAGGGAATTTGTAAGGTATTTTCCAATTAATTATCATAAGAAAATTAAATAGATGATTATAAAGAAAATTAGGTAGTGGTGAATATTGTTGAATCTCTAGGAAATATATCTTCAACCATTTTAGTTTAGGATTTATTTATGAAACCTTGTTGGATGAATCTTGTGATCATGATTATGAGTTTCTTCACTATAATAAACTATATTTTGAGGATTGAATGAGAATCAAGAGAAAATGGAATGGTTAATGAATATTGAGATTATTTTTGAGTTCATGGAAAATTTTAATTCAATAAAGGTAAAATGTGGTACCTTTATTCATTATGGGCCGAGTAAGAAGTGGTGGGATTCAGTGAATATAAAGAAGAATCACGAGGGATCATAATGGAAAGGATTAAATGACCTTTTACTAAATATGTTAATTCTAGAATTGATGGTTTTATAAATTTAATTAGATTTTCTTAACCTTCATCAAGGTAATAGAACTATGAATTAGTACGAAAGCTGATTTTTTGAACATTTTTAGATTCGTCGTGAGGTTGGGAGGAATAAGAAGATAAATGATCAAGGGTTCATGATGGGTCTTAAATATGATATCCAATCTATGGATTTCATGTTGATGAACCCTTCTTTTGTTGATTTTCTGGTTAAGGAGTTTATAGTTGATCTTGAGATGGATGGTATGTTAGTGTTGATTTGTGTCCCTATTACTCCTTGTGGCAGTTCTGTTAGACCATTTAATGGAAGAGAATGATAGATGAGTCTCATAGTGGATATCGATGTATAGTATATTCCAGAACTTATGTGGTGACTGTAAGAGGTCTTTTGACTTTGTTTCAGAGTGGAAAGGTAAGAAATTAGAATATATTTTGTTTTGAGGCACCCAATATATGTGGTTTATGTTATCACATAGGCAACCAAATGAATTTATATCATATATTTCTTCCATGAACAATACTAAATTCTCTTTAGTACCTAAAAGAAAAAAATTTCAACCATATTATTCAATAACTAAGGCTTTATTACTAAAGGAATCTAGAATAAAGCTTCCTCGTCTTGGGGAAGAGTCTCCAGATGATGTTGATTTAGGTCCAATGGAAGTGAGAGGTACCACCTTATCTTATTCATTAATAAATTCTTTATTTACTATAACTGCATCTCATTTACTAATATCTACTTGTGTTGTGTATTTTCTTTCCCTTTCTAAATATCATATGTCTAATGTTATGGATATTTACATGCACCCTAAAATAAAGAGAGAGTAGTGTATCAGATGCCCTATAGGTGCATTCTCTTTACAATAGATCGAGATCACCTGAGATTTTATATTTATCAAGAAGAAACATCTTGATGTAATTCTTAATACGGATTAGATTATTACCCATAATTATTGGTCTGAATGTTACCCCTTTCAGATCCCCTTTACATCTCCTAATGGGGTATTCCACGGTTTATATGGATAGTGGAACCTAAGGGAGATTAGTTAAAATTTTAATCTTATCATAAACACTCCACATTATTTTGGTGTTATTAGTTGGATACCGTATGTTTTTGAGTGTTTCACCATATTTGGGACATTGATGGAGTAGAAAATAAGGATTTATTGCACCATGAAAATTGGGAACATTTGAGGGTTTTCAACCAATTATAAAGGTGTTCTCCCACATAGAATTGCGACCTTAGTTAAAATCAATTCATAATGTGTTTTACATATCAAAACATTGAATGTATCTTACTAACCCATTTAATGTTTTGATTTTGGAAGAACTTGATGTTAAAGATTATTTATTCATTACTGAGAAACTAGTTATGATCTTTGATCGGGAGAAAATGGTTCTTCATGTAAATTCTATAATTTTTGGTTATATGTAATGGCCTCATTGTTTTGATTCACCTGAGACATGGGAGTGTGAGTAAATGACTTGATTGTAGTAGCCTCATATATTTGAGATGGAGTAATCTTGATAGGCATTTTGGGGGTATAATGATTTTATTGTGGGGAGGTTGTAACATCATGTTACCAGATTTTTTGTTTTTTATCCCTCATCTTTGATCACCCAAAACTACAAAACTAGTGTTTAATAGTAATGGTATTTATCTGTGCTACCAAAAATAGATGATAAATGGAATATTTATCAATGCTAAAATAGAGCTAATAAATTTAACATTTTATTAGTTGTGAAAATGAAACCTTTATTAGTACTTTATTTCTAGTGTTGATAAAGGGTACCCCTTATCAGTACATTTTTTGTTAGCGCTGATAGAGGGTACCATTTATGAGTACTTTATTTTTATAACTCATAAATGAATCCTTTATAGGTGCTTTTTTTGTGTTGATAAATTCCAAATTAATAAAATGAAATAAATAAAAAAGGAAAAAATAAAAAATTATTTTATTAAAAAGAATACAAATTTTATTAATAAAACAATTATTAAAAAAATTAACAAATTGATTAAACTATATATAAATTATAAATACTAAAAAATAAAATGTATTAAATATATAGATATATTCAAAATTAAAATTTTTAAAAATTAAAATTAAAATTTAGTAAATATAGAAAAATATTATACATTATATTAATTAGATGAACATGGATAATTTTAAAAATATTTTATATTTAATATATATATATATAGTTATTAATTTATATAAATAAGAATTATTTAAAGAAAAATATTATTTATGTTTTACATTAAATAATAATTTATTTTGTGAATAATGTTTTATAATTAAAAAATAATATAAATTTTTAAATACCAATTTATTGCATCAAGTAATTGAAATAATTGAATGTCATTTTATTTTTGAATTTATAAAATAGTTAAAAAAATTTATATTGATTTTACATGTTCATAATTAATTCATTTTTATATACATACACGCATACATAATTTTTTTTTTGTAATTTTATCGATTAATATTAATATATATATATTTATTTAAGATGTTTTAATATTTCCAATATGTATTCATATTTATTTCAATATATATGAATTTTTTAATAATTTATACCAATCTGAATTATCCAAATTTTCAATATATTGTACTCATTTTTAATTAAATAAGTTTTCCCATTTTTAGCAAGCATGAAATTATGATTAAATATTCATTAAAAATGTTAAAAGTTCATTTTTAAAAAAATTTATAGAAATAAATATATTTATAAATGTATATTTATTGTTTTTATACATTTATAATTATAAATAAGTATATAATATTTTTTTAAAAATGTATTTATATAAATATAATTTAATAATTATACAATTTTAATAAATGTAATTAAATAATGAATATATTTAAAATGTTTTTACATATAAAAATAGATATTAATATATAAATATATATAATGTTATAAATATTAATTTTCAAAAAGTATTTATATAATAAAAAATAAAAAAACATCATATTCAAATTATTTTAAATATATTGTTTTATAAATACTACTATTATAAGTATTGTAATTATCTAGAATAATTATACATTTTTAAATTTTTTTAAAAGTATTATATGTATTTCTCATCACTTTTTTAGCACAGATAAACATATGGATTTATCAAGGCAAAAAAAGAACTCATAAAATCAATCATTATTAGTGAAAACCCATTAGAATTAATAATGATTTATTTTATCAGTTCTTATTAACCGATAAATAAAAAGAAGGTATATTTATCAACCCTTTTTTAAAATATAGATAAATGTGTTATGATATATTTTAGGACCCCTGTTCATCGAGAACGGGATCATGATATCCGAATCTCTTATAAAAGATACCTACTTCTTGTGCTCCATTTTGTCAAATCCAAGCTCGAATCTAGGCCAGAATCAAGTATCCAAATATTGCAAGGTTTTAATCCAAGTCTCATGTGATTCAAGGGTTGAATAGAACCATGACTCGAACGAAATCCATGTTTTTGATGCATCTAATTTCCCTCGGTTATCCTCTGAACCCTCTCATCCCACTTCCATGTAACCCAACAAGTCTAATTGCACTATCCTATAATAAAACAAACCAAAATTGTTTATTTTTTAGATATATTGATGTATATTTCTCAACGATATCATATGGGTCTCCATGGGACAACATTGGTACTATGCGATATAAAATATGTCAAACCCAATGTTGGGTCATGTTTTTTTGAGGTATGATAGGCACATAATACCTATATTCCATGACATCTACCTCTTTGTAATCATAATGTTTTAAAAATTCATCCATATAGTAGTCATCTTTGTCATTTGTTTGGAATATTACATTGTAAATCTCTTGGAAAATGAGATTTTTAACATAATTGGGGTCTTGTATTATTTCATTAAATAATTCCAATTAAGATGGTTGAGTGTATAGGAACTAAAATATAGGGTTATCTCCTTCTATTTGAAATGTAATCCTATATGTTGTTTGACAAATTTGATGGTGAAATATTTGACACATGGGAAAAACTATATAATGATTTTTATGTAATTTTTTTAGGATAATGAGCACTAAAACGTAGTTTAAAATTAATGGATTTATTTCGGATGAATGTGAAATATTTCATAAGGATGGATTGAATTATGGGTCACTTATAAAATGTAACAATTAAATGATTCTGATGAATTTCTAAAATTAGATGAGAAAAAACAACATATATACATCATTTTTTGTCCTATTAATTTAACTACTTCTTGAAAAATTATAATGATTCCAATTTTTAATTTTGAAATATGTTAATTTAAATTTAAATAATATTACTTTAATTCTATAAAACGTATAATCAATGTGGTTAATGTTCTATAATATTTGAAATATATTATACAGAAAAAATGATTATGAGATAAAATGTAATTGATATTTTTATTTTGGTTGCTGAAATATAGTTAGAAAATAAAAAATTGTAAGGAGTCGATTTATGGGAAAAACCTCAAAATGATGGTCTTTTAAGAAACAAAATATTATTTCATTACCGGGTGTAGAAAAGATTACATTTTTGACAGAATTTATTGTTCTCAATCAATTAGGATTTTTAAAATGTTTTCTAATTTTGATATTTTCATTTAAAAGTAAAATATTTATCAAGAAATGTTTTCCACTATTTAAATTTTAAATTATATTTTAAATCATTATAGAATAAATCTTATACCATTAGATTTAACAAGTTTGATAAAATAAAATATTAACATTGAGTGATGAAAATCTAATAAATAAGTTTTAATAGAATAAATTTTGATGAAATAAAAATTATTTTTCATGGATAAAATTCTTATAACTTTATAATCCCACATCAATTAAACATTAGTTGTTTTGATATATTAAATTAATGACATGATTTATTCATGGGGGATTTTTAATTGTTTTGAATTTTATGGTTTAATAACATAAACATAAATCCATTTTTTCAGTCATAATGGTAATATGATGCCCCACAAATGTGATCATCTCAATTACTTGACAAGAAAGAGACTTTATTATAATACATTACCATGACTATTTATGTAAATAGTTTTACAGCATTAGGACAAAAAATGAACTAAAAATCTCTTTTATTTTTAAACTAATGGACATTTTAGAACAATATATGCAATAACATGATCCATAATAAGCCTTCATTGTTCTTATTCATATCAAGATCCTCATGTCACATTTTTTTATTTGGATGATGCTCCTCATGAATATATTGGATCCAATTATAATCCTTTTTAACCTATCTAAATTGTTTAGGATCTTCTTGGGATTAAAATCAGGTCTTTTTTATAATCCTAATTCTTAATGTTTCTACCAAAACATTCAGATCACCAATGAAATTTAATTCATTGATTTATGATTTTCTTGTATTTCAAACTGTTGATAATAATAAATCCATCTTTAAAATGATAACCCACTCAATAATACTTCTTAAAAATCATGTTATTTCTTTCTTCTCACATATAATAATCACTACGTATGTTTTACATTTATCAATCTAAAAACATATCATTCATTTACCTTTCCATTTCATTCCACCCTTTAGAACATCTTATTACCCTCCTAGTAATTCTCACAAATGGGAGGTTTCCACATTTAAAAATGAATATCTTATGTGAATTTATTTATTTATATTACGGACAAAATATTTATTGAACCAAATAGGATATCTTTAATTTCTGTCGAATGATTCAAATATTCAATCCAAAGTATCTCATTTTTTCCTCATCCTCCTCACACATTTAATGATTGTTTAGAGTGATTGATTTCTGTTTTAATGATAATTCTTGGGTTATGGTCATCATATCCCTATGGTCAATAATGATTTTTTAGTAAAACAATTATCCATAAAATTAATGTGTTGTTTCATATTTATATTTAATTTATTTCATTTCAGTGTTACACATTTAACAATTTTTTTCTTGTACAAGTATATTCCATTATTTTAGTTGGGTTGGTTTGTTCAAATATGGTCATACTAATGAGTGATTAAACATTTAGCCATAAATAGAGATAATAAAAATAAGGAAATGTGTCAAGAATGCATACAACCATCATGAAAGGTGAAATTTAATTCATTTTTAATTTAATTTTTTTCATCATTTTATCTAATATTTTTTAATTAATTTCCTTATCATTTCAATATAATATTTATATAGTTATTTTATAGATCTTTTGGGAAGCCATATTTTGATTTCAAATATCTATAACAAACCACAAAAGATATAAAATAATTATTTCTGACAATGTGAACATGTTTCTTTTTTCATTTCTTTTCTTTTTCAACCTAGAAATACTACATATTGATTCAATATTGTTATATAAAAAACATTCTTGTAGTTGAAAGTATCTGCACTATTAACATTCAACAAAGATAATGGGTTTTCATCTTAGAACATCGATTCAATATGAAGTGTAGGTAGTTCTACATAAAAATATAGTGGAAACGTGGTAACATTGTATGTTAGTTTTTTTGAGTCTTTTTGATGTTTTGGAATCTTCCACACCTCAATATGATACATGGTGTGACCAGTATGACCCCAAGTGTTTCTTTTTTATTTAAAATTGACATTAATTTTAGTAAAAAGGAAAAATTAAATTATCAAATTGGTGAAAAAAATATTATTATTTTTTTGATAGTTTAAGTAAATGATACACAAATCATTTGAGGCATTTATGAATAATAAAAACCTCAATTGGATCATGGTGTAACCACGATTACTCAATGTGTATGTTATGAGTTTAAAATTGATAGTTTAGTTCAAAAAATTCACTCACTGAAAAATTTCAAACACACTTGAATTTTTGTGATAATTTATAAATTTATTCATATGTAATTTTTTACTGGTAGGAATCAGTCTCACATCAAACCTATATACAATGTGATCAGTATAGTTCAAAGTCCATTTTTCTAGTTTAAAATAAAATTTTCTTAAAAAAAGTCACTTAACGAAAACTACGAAAACTTATTTGTATTATTTTAATACTTTTAGAAAACAATTCATATGTCATTTGTGATGTGTAGGAATCAATCTTACCTCATTAAAATGAATGGTGTGTCTGATATGACTCTAAGGGTGTCTTTTTGTATAAAAATGACATCAATTTTAATAAAAATAAAAAATATCCCACTAAAAATGGATCAAATGGATTCATATTTTTTTATACTTTATTGCAAGGATCTATATGTCATTTTATATGCGTAGGAATCAGTGGTACCTCAATAAAACACATGGTGTGTCTAGTATGACTCCAAGTGCATTTAAAAAAAATGGAATTGATTTTAATAAAAAGGACAACAGACCTACTAAAAATAGGGAAAACACAATCTTATAGTTTTCATATTTTAGTAAAATGAACCATACATCATTCAATATGTGTTGGAATAAATCATACCTCAATCTGACGTATGGTTTGGCTAGTATAACTCCAAGTATGTCTGTTAATTTAAAATGGACATGAATTTTAATAAAAATTAAAACTAGCCTACTCAAAATAGATAAAATTAATTCATATTGTTTTGATAAATTAATAAAATGATCCATAACTTATTTTATACATGTAATAATTATTCATATCATAATTTGATATAGGGTGTGACCGATATGACTCCAGGTGTATCTTTTTATTTAAAAATGACATCAATTTTAATAAAAATGCAATTAACCTACTAAAAACTGAGGAAACACATTGATTTTTTTTGATACTATAGGTAAACAATCCATATGTCATTATTGACATGTAATACCTAGACACACATCAATATGATATATAATGTTCCTGGTATGACATAATGTGTTTGTTATAAGTTCAAAATAGAAAGTCTAGTTCAAAAAATGTCACTTACTAAAAACCAAAAAACATTCTTGTATTTTAATTCTAAATTAGGAAATTTATTTATAATTTTTTTTTACATTTTATAAATTGTTTCACTTTAAAATAATTCATGATGTAATTGGTACGAGTCAAAGTGTGTGTATCCAGTTTGAAATGAAATTTTAATAAAAAAGAAAAGATACATACACAAAACCATGTAAACACATTTGGATTGTTTTGATACATTATGAAAACGATCCATAAGCCATTTGGGACTTGTAATAACTTATCATACCTAAATATAATGCACAATGTGACCAATATGACTCAATCTGCATTTTTTTTAAATTGACATCAATTTTAGTAAAAAAATAAAATTCACCTCCCAATACCGAGAAAATGAATTCGGATTGTTTTAATACTTTATGAAAATCAATCAAAAGTAATTTGAGATTTTTTGGAATTTTCCGCATCTCAATTAGATATAGGATGTGTACTGTCTGACTCAATATGTCTTTTATTAGTGTAAAATCAACATTTTAGTTCAAAAAGTATCCCCCACAGAAAACTAATAAAAGGTGCTCAGATGGTATTTATAATTTATAAATATGATTCAAAAGTGATTTTTCAAATGTAATAATTGATATAAAATCATACACATGCATGATGGTTTAATTTTTATTCATAGTGTGTGATTCCATTTCAAAATGATATTTTAGTAAAAAAGACAAGAGACATACTTGTAATAGAGAAAACACTTTTGGATTATTTTAATACTTTAGGAAAATGATCCATAAGTTATTTGAGACATATAGGAATCATCCACACCTCAATCAGACATATAGTGTGATTAGTATGACTCCATGTATATTTTTAAAATATACAAGTATCATTTTCGTTTAAAATACGTATCAGATCGCCAAAGTCGAGCAAAATAGCCTAAATTGTTTTCCCTTCAATTAAGTTCTATATAAATATTTTATTTTGGTGGTTTCATAGTGTTTTTGGTGCTGCGGTGTGTTTTTACAGGACACTTCACTGGTCCTATAGTGTGTTTTAATATCCCAATAAACTATTCCCCTTTATTAGAGCTTCTAAAATCACTGATAAATGGTCCTTTATCAATGAATTTTTTAGAATTGATAAAGTATTTCTTTATTAGTGATTTTAAAAGTGCTGCTAAAAGACCCCATTATCAGAATATTTTTTTAGTTTTGATAATGAACCATAGAATTTAATCTCACTCAAGTAGTCATCACATCTCTAGCCCTGATAAAGTCCATTTCTAGCACTGTTAACGACCAATTTTTTGTTAGTGACCTATTTTTTTGGGATTGGTTCTGGGTCTTTTTTAGATTATGTGGAATTTTTTTAGTTTTCTATAAGGATATTACCTATAATGATAAGGGTTGAGGCATAGAGATGGTTTTTTTTGGCCTGGATTATCCACCTGTTGTGTAAGGGAATTTGATGAAACTACCAAATCCATCATGGTTTTGGAATAGATAAATGACTATAGAATAGAGCCCCAGGATATAGTTTTTAGGAATTTACCAAATATTTAATGGAAGAAGGAAGGAAGGGAGATGTTTTATATTAGGATTTTGGGGCGAATCATGAAATATTTTGGCGGAAACAGTGTAGTGTGAAGGATGAGCTGAATACTTACCTCTGGTAAATTGGACCTAGGCCCAAACTACTATATGGATTCCTAATTCTAGTTGGTTGGGGGTGTTTGTGGAATGATCTCTTGTAATATTCCAAAGTCTGAGTTATTTTTACCTTTTATGTAATATGGTTTTTAGGATAAAGTGTGGTCTTTTCCATAGAAGAATATCCTAAACCCCCATTTATTATTTCAAATTCCTCTAATTTAATTCTCACTCGACCCTAAGATTTTGGATTCTCCAGAGAGAGGATTTGGAAACCATAAACCCATTTCCTATCAGATATATGTGTCGGGGAGGTGATTTATCTATATTTTTTAGGTGTATATTCCCTTAAATTGATAATCCCTCTATTTTTCATTCCCTCCTTTGTGAGTGAATAATTTCTATCATATTGGTAGAATATAATATTGCTTAATTGGGTTATGATTCTATGGATTCTTTATTGATCATATGTGTCTTAAAGAATATTTTAGGTTTCATGTTTCATGTTTTTTATTGATTAATATTATGACTAAAGGTATGTAGTTCTATAAATATTTTCCATACTTTTGAAAACAATATTTCTTTCTTTATTTGAAATGAGTTTTTAATGGGTTTTTTAACTGTGATTTGATTTTTTAGAAATCTATTAATTTCTAAAAAACCATCATTCAAAATATTTGATAAGTTGTGTGAATTTGATTAGGATGTATTGAAAAGAGAATTTATTTAATGAAATAATTTTATGTGGAACATTGAGAAAAATGGTTTTAAATGAAATATAATATTTATTGGATTGAATTTGATGAATACATATTATTTGATTTAAATTTTATGTTGAATGTTGAAACATGAAAACTGGGAAATTGAACTATGAATGATGAGTTTATTTGAAATAAATTATTTTCCAATGATTGATTCTTTTATTAAAGTAAAATTGATCTTTTATTGTTAATTGGTGGTTTAGATAACCATGATAGTGCTTTAACTCCCTATAATTTAATTAATGATGAAAATTCTTACAAAAACATATTCAAAATGATTCCCCCTAATGGGGTATTTGTAATGATAGAATAAGCCAGTGTATGTGTAAAAAATTAATCCATGATCACTAAATGAGTAGTGTGATGACCCATGAACACAGGAAAAAAATAAACTCAGGGCTTATGACATGGTGCTATGATATGTTCTGAGATTAGAATTACGTAGAAATTATTATAGAGTTGTTTTATTAATTCCCTCCAGTTTAATTAAAAATTTCATTTATTTTAGTTTTGAAATAATTTTTTAGTTGATGTGAAATTATATTTTAACTTAAAAAGTATAATTATCATCCATTTTCTAATTTTTTTTTATAAAACAATGAGCACATCTGGTTTATTTTTTATGGAAATTCTTATAGTAAACTTATTTACATCATACTTGGCTATTTTTCCCACACCCTTCACTTACCTTCAGGATCAAGTATATCACATTAATCCAAGTCCATGTAAAGTAAATGCACCACTTGGAGGTGGTATATATTCTTGAATCATTAGAATTGGAGTGATGGTGGTGATCAGTGTCGGTATGATCCACTCATTACATGGTATTTGTGGGATATTTCCCTGACATATATTTTTACATATTTTGGATAATGTTTTACTTTGGTATTTTTTTCTACATTATTGTCGTAATTTTCCCCATATAGAGTTATTTGAATACTAAATGTGTATTGTGTTATCTTATTCTAGTGTGTCTTGTTTATTTACATCAGTGGAAAAAATAATTCCCTTTGACTTCTTATTGATGCACAATTTTATTCATTTAACCCATGGGTATTGGGAATTCCCTTCATGTCATGTTTGGATTAGCTATAGTGTTGATGTAATAGGTTATTTTGGATGGTCCATAAAATTTGAGTCCATTAAATTCTCATTATGTGTTATTTATACTTTATTAAAACCTTCAAATTTTGCTACTATTAATGGTAATAACATAATTACTATATTATCTACAATTATAATGTATAATGTTCTCTTTACCTTAACTGTCAAAATATGGATTTATATTATAACAGATCAAAATGAAAAATGAAAAACATTTAATATTTTTTCAACAACCACATTATAAAAAGGGCATTCATTAATTTACATGGAAATTTCATTTATAAAATTTTGGGTCATTACATTATTCCCTAGTTTAAAATTTTCACCATCAAAATTTCTCTTCATTTACTAAACTATATAAGGGAACTTTTGTTTGATTTCCTCTTATAGTTACCACATTGCCTCATAAAACTTATGGGCCCACCACAATACATTAACTAGGTGTGTTGTATTATTTCTTAAATTTTTTTCCATGATCTAATATCTTTACTTTCTTCTCCTTCTATAAATGATCAATCTCAAACGATTCCACCTCTTGGTCCATTTTATGTGAGTGGTATGGTTTGTAAAACCATAATAGGGATTCTTGGAACACATCATGTATTGTTATAGGTTATGTGAGAGTAATATTCAATAGAATATATCTTCAATGTTATCAAGGATCTCAAAGTCATGTTATGTATCTAGGAATAAGTCTCCTCTTCTTCACAAACCTCATGAATTTCCTTTATGGTGGTATAAAAAGAAAGACCTAACCTCCAACAATAAACACTAGTTATCATGGGTGATTGTCTATATAAAATTTATATCAAATTTTGTTAGATTTTATATAAAAATGAATTATATAAACCTTATATATTATATAATGGATACTATCATTTCCCAAAAGCTTATACTCACCAACATTATCCCAACATGTTTGAGCCTGACACTTATTCCAATACAAATTCTTACAATGTTTCATTTAAAATATATAATGGAAACATTTTTTCAATGAGAACTAAACTATGGTAATGTGTTGATCAATAAATGCCTGTAAATATATTGAAATAGATATCATCATATCCACTAGATGTTTAATGGTTCTCCCTAACTCACTATCCATCTAACGACAATAAGATGTACTTATTCTCAAATATGAATCTAGTGATTTTTGAAGGATTTTATGGAACATTGTGGTATTGTTTGGATCACAATAATATAAAATGGGGAGTGGTAATATAATATTTACTCCCAATTATCTTATTTATATCATAGTGGGTTGTCCAGTAAATTGATCGTCCCTGATAGAAATAAGATGTGATGAATTTTTATGGTTATAGACTACCAATTAAATAATTTTTTTTCATTTATATTTCCTAAGGACTGATATTATTATATACTAGAGTTTTTTTCTCATTTATATTATACAATTTGAAATATTTGATTCATACCCAAGACTTCTGTTAGTCAACCTTTACTTATTGTCTTACCACATAATGGCATACAAACTTTGAAATCTCCCACATCATTTTATTCAGACAAATATTTTGTGTCAAATATATATAGCTCATATTTTTTCTTATATTAATAGATAAATATTTATTATGTAAATCATAAAGAAATTTCTTCTTCATTTTTGGTTTTATTGGTACCCATATCTAGGTTTCAATCATTATAACTTCATCTTTAGAAAACTTGAACTCTATAATATTCAAGACCATTTTTGTAGATTCCCAATGTATTTTTGGGACACCATGATACTATCTTGAATGACCAATCGATTAGTTATGTTATAAATGAAGTATAAAGTTCAATTTATAATTACTATGTAAATACTTTTTAATTTCCAAGAATATTTGTTTGTTTTTTGTCCTCATCATGTATAGGGATGAAAGATACTTTAACTCAATGAATCATCTAATTTATTCTCCCTCCCATGATGTAAATTTTCTAAACAGTAATAACCCATAATAAGATATAACCAACTTCATTAAAATATCTTCAGAGCATTTTGTGTGACTATATACTTGAGAATTTTTTGATATGTATATATGTAACCATTTTTTCTATAGAGATAATACCATGAAATATTCACTATGGATATTACTACTACTAATTATAAATAATATGTTTGGTAGTTATGCTCATGTATCATTAATTATAGTAGGGAATATGATATCATTTTACGATTTTTCTTGATTTCGCAAGCAATTAAATTATTGGATACATCAATTTAGATCACAAATAAATCCCCACTAGTGGTTAATGTGGGAATATGTGTAGTGATTAGACTATTATTTTAGTCTTTAAATAAATCCTTTCATTCATCTATCTACACAGACTTCACTACCACCTAGGTTTTTATTATTATTGGTTTAACCAAAATGTCATGTATCTCAAAAACAGATGATAACACCTAACTTTTCCCTGAATAATATTGATATATATCAGTGATTTTGGTCTAGGAAATCCTTCAAAATCTACCCTCATTGAAAGACCCTTATATATTCTTTTGATAGTGAAGACATGCACAGAGAATGTTAATCTATCTATTTAAAACTAACATTTTATATAATTTTCTTATATCCATTACTTTTATAAGTTATTTATCAAAAAAATTGAATATGTCTTTGTTTTCTTCTATGATTTTTGATTATAAAAGAATATATTCAATAAGGAATACTGTAAATGTTTTGTGGTAATCCACAATGACTCTATTCATTAAGTCCATGAATATAACTTTTGAAATAGTGAGTCTAAATGGAATCACTTTAAACTTGTGGAACATGAAACATATATGAAAATTAGGCTTTTGGGACATCCCCTTTATTCAATATTACACGATGATATCCTGACTAAAGATTTGTATGTTTCGGGCACAGTGGAAGCGCGTTGGTGGGTTTTCCCAACATTAATTTTAATGTTAAACATCATTTAATCCAAGATCCATCATGATTTAAAATGCCAAATCTTCAGAATAGAATGAAGAATGAAAAAGAAAAGAAGAGACCCAGAACCCTTGAGATATGATCATCATATGTTGGTTATAATTAATTTAATTAATTCATAAGAATTACCTCGATTGAATTCTTTCTTCGTTGGAGTCTCCGGTCACGATCTTGTGATCCATCATTGCGATATAAAATCCAAGTACAGGATTCCTCTAGCGGTGATCCACACGTTCTCCACGTATCTCTGGACTTCACCGAAGGGATCTCCGGGTGCTAGCACGGAAGAACCTTCGCTTGCGTTGTCCGCCTTCTACCGCCGTGATCCAGTGGAGGATCTCGCTCTCGTAACATGAAAGCGTTCTTGGTGGAAAGGGAATTCCCTCTTGGCTTGAGAGTATTTCCAAATCCATTGTGCACACCAATGGCTTTGTTTCTATGAGAATAATGTAATTGGGATTATAATACATAGAATAATAAAATGAATTAATTGCCTGAAATCATTTAATCCTTTCATTTAATTCTTAATGATACCCATGTCTTAATAATGACAGTTGACCATCATTATTACATGACATGCTCCCAATGTATTAACTTTAATATCATTTAATTAAATAAACAATATTTTCTCACAAATCCGGAAAAACAAACTAATCGGTGTGTATATAAATATACACGGCGTGTACTTTTATTTTTCATTTTATTTATTTCCTCCACCATATTTATTAGACCATGAGTAATGGATATTTATTTATTAAATAAATTTAACTGCATTACTCTCTAATAAATATATATTATATCACCCACAATATATTCTCTCGAATAACTAGTGTCGAAATAAATGTGATCAGTCATCCTTAAATATTTTTTAAACCACAGTCGGGAATAATATTTATTTAACTTGTTAAATTAATATTTAACTGAGATACATGGACACACTTAGTGTGTGACCCTCTATGCCTCATTCTCAGTGGAATTAGGCCGAGCCTGCCTAAAGTACATGGTTGGCATCTAGCAACATGAAATGGTACCCATTGAAAAAGAAGTTAATGCCGCAATGACCTATCACCTCCTACGAACTCATACCGTGTAATATAATCCCTTTGTCTCAATATCTCCAATCAAGCGGGTTGCATGCGAGTGCCATCAACCCATGTGCTCGATTATTCTTTCTTTGACATCGCGTAATTGAACTCACAGATACCTTACCATGGCCATGGATTTATTTAGGCTATATAAATTCCATCAAAGGGCCTGAGATATCTACTTCCATTATGGAACAGAAAGGGAAAATCCTTTCTCGCATTATCTATTATTGCAGTATTACTCGTGATGAACCCAACATATCCTACCTCACTTCGATCAGTGTGTCGTCACAGTTTTCATCAACACATCTAAGTTCGTGAGTTGTAATACCCATTTATAATAATCTTAATTTCTAAGGACCAATAAACTCATCCACATATAGGAACTTCCAATGACACTATGAAATGTGGATTTCCTAATGCTAGGTCTCATTCTCATAATATCCTCCTAGATATTACCTAGGGTGCACACCATGAGAAGGTGCCTCAAAGTTTTATGAGTCCTCACCCCTAATGACCTGTATTATTTGTGTCGCTCAAATAATATTATCCTTCCATAGAACATATATTCAAGAACAGTGTTATGGAACTTCTAGGTTCTCATCATAGTAGGGATCCGCTATGACCCATTAATGCAACAACTATCCTTTGGACATTATCACATGCATTTTCATACAAAAGAACCATAAATAAGAGATAAGGCTTTTATTAATGAATAAAGTACAAAGTAGTTGGTTTTAGACAACCAAATATAAAAGACTCCCACTTGGACTAGAGACAACTGTTAACAACCATTAACCCACTAGCTCTTACATGATATTCATGCTTCTGCTGAGATAGGCCTTTGGTCATGGGGTTCGCCATGTTCTCTTCTGTGGACACTCTGGTCACTGCAACTTCACCCCTTTGATAAAAATCGCTCAAGAGGTGATACTTCTGGAGTATGTTCTTTGTCCGTTGATGTTACCTTGGTTCTTTTTCAAGAGCCACCACTGTAGTATTATCACAATACAATGTAATGGGATCATTACTGCTAGGCACCACATCATGATCCTAGACAATGTTCCGAATCCAGATGGCTTCCTTGGCTGCATCAGAAGCCACTATATACTCATACTCCGCTGTAGAATCAGCGACAACTGGCTGATTTGAACTCTTCTAGCTCACATCTCCTCCGTTGAGACAGAAAACATATCCAGATTGTGACTTAACATCATTCTGATTTGTCGGAAAACCAGCATCAACATACCCTCTGATGACAAGCTCCTCATCTCCTCCAAACAACAGGAACATATCCTTAGTTTTTCTCAGATACTTAATGATCATCTTAACAGCAGTACAATATTGTTATGCTAGATCTTCTTGATATATGCCTACCTTGCTCAGTGCATAGGCAACATCAAGCCTGGTACATAACATGGCATACATGATAAATCCTATAGCCGAAGTGAATGGGATCTTACTCATCCTATCTTTATCTTGTTGTGTCTAGGGACACATTTTCTTAGAAATATGTAAGCCATGTGACACTGGAACTAATCCCCTCTTGGATTTTTCCATACTAAATCTCTTTCGTATGTGGTCAATGTATGTACCCTGACATTGTCCAAGCAGCCTCTTGGATCTATCACGAATGATCTTGATCCCTAGAATGTAGGCTGCTTCTTCTAAATCCTTCATGGAGAAACACTTGTTCAACCAGTCCTTAACTAACTTTAAGGTTGGTACGTCGTTTCCAATAAGCAATATTTCATCAACATATACCACTAGTATGACGAACTCATTCCCATTAAACCACTTATAAACACATGGCTCACATTCATTCTTAATGAAACCAAATTCATTTATGGCTTCATCAAATAGAATGTTCCATGACCTGGAAGCTTACTTCAATCCATGAATGGATTTCTGCAACTTGGAAACCCGTTTGGCTTCACCTGGTGTCACAAACCCTTCTGGTTGTGTCATATTGACATCTTTCTGAAGTTTCCCATTATGGAATGCTGTTTTGACATCCATCTTCCAAATCTCATAGTCATGGTAAGCTGTTATGGCAAGTATGGTTCTTATATATTTAAACATGGAAACTGGCGAGAATGTTTCATCATAGTCAATTCCTTTACACTGCCTGAATCCTTTAGCCACTAGCCTTGATTTATAGGTGCTAACTTGACCTTCCATGTCCAGCTATCTTTTGAATAGCCATTTGCATCCAACAGGGTTTACATCAACTGGCTCATCGACCAGAACCCAAACATGGTTATTATACATGGAATCCATCTTAGAATTCATAGCTTCTAGCCATCTTGTATCTTCTGAGATTTATACTTCTTCCTCGTATGAGAGAGGTTCATCATTGTCCGATAATAATGATTCACCATCCTCGGTGACTAGGAAACCAAATCCCTCTGGTTCCCATACCTATCATGAGCTCCTACACAATACTTGCGTTTCTGGAACTTCTTCCATGGGTACCTGTGGAACTTGTTCCTGTACCCACTCAGGTGTATCTTGATCATCAACTTTGTTGAAGTCAATCTTGCTCCCACTATCCTTCTCGAGGATGTGCTCCCTCTCAAGAAAGACGACTTGTCTGAAGATTGTCACTTTCTTTTCATGAGGGTTATATAGGTAATATCCTTTAGTTTCCTTGGGTTATCCTATAAAGATACACTTCATGCCCCAGGGTGCTAGTTTGTTTCCTGAGAATGCCTTAACTAATACCTCGCATCCCCATACACGTGTGTGCGACAAAGTGGGTTTCCTTCCATTCCATAACTCAGATAGAATTCCATTTTCCGCCTTAGTTGGTACTCGGTTTAATGTGTATGCTGTGGTTTTTAATTCATATCCCCAAAAGGACAATAGAAGATCCGCATGACTCATCATCGACCTCACCATGTCCAACAAGGTGTGGTTCCTCCTTTCACTAACACCATTCCACATCGGTGTATAATAAGGAGTGAGATGAGATAGAATCCAAGACTCCCGTAGAAGATCGATGAACTATTGGTTTAGATATTCTCTACCTCGATCTGATCGAAGCTTATTTATCTTCTTACCAAGCTGATTCTCTACTTCATTCATGAATTCCTTAATCTTTTATAAGGACTCTGACTAATACCTCATTAAGTAGACATATCCATATCTACTCAAATCATCAGTAAAAGTAATGAAGTATGAATATCCACCTCTAGATTCTACTATAAATGGTCTACACACATCCGTGTGTACCAATCCTAGAAGCTCTGTGGCCCTTTCACCTTGTCCACCAAAAGGTGGCTTGGTCATTTTCAATGGAAACAAGCATGACATATATCAAGTGGTTTTAGCTCAGTAGAGTCTAAATAGCCATCTTGGCAGAGCTTTGTCAAGCACTTCTCGTTTACATGACCAAAGAGGTGATGCCATGACTAGGTGATGTATGAGTCATGTGAGTTTGTTTCGTTATCGATTTCCCACACATGGTTTTCATAATTTAATACATATAAACCATTATTCAAATGTTCCATACCATAACATATGTTGTTCTTATAAAATAGACAACCCTTATTTCCAAACATGAAAATAAATCAATCCATATCAAAAAAAGATACAGAAATTATATTCTCGGTAACACTAGGCACAAAATAACGGTTTTGTAAAACCAAAATCATGCTAGTTGGCAATGTGAGGTGATAGTAGCCAATAGATAAAGCAGCCATCCTTGCGCCATTGGCAGCTCGAAGATCCACCTCTCCTTTGGCAATCTTTTTAAATCTACTTGGTTCCTACATTTGAATACATATGTGAGCCCCACAAGCTGTATCTAATACCCAATGTGTAGAAATAGAAAGATTGCACTCAATAACAAATGCACCTTTAGCGTCCCCACGCTTCTGGGTGCAGTTCTTCTTCTAGTGTCCCTGCTTTCCACATGCAAAACACACTACCTCCAATTTCTTGCCCTGCCTTTGGATCTTCCCCTTCTTGGAGGGACGGTGCACGGGGGCTTCAGACCGTTTATAAGTCTTCAGACCCTTTTCCTTTTCCTTCATTTTCTTGTTCACCATAAGGATTGCGTGTTTGTCATTCCCCATGTCCTTGTCGACTTGTAGAATCAAGGTCAGAAGCTCTGACATACTCTTCCCACTGCCACTCATGTTATAGATTACAATGAAGCTAGAGTAGGTCTTGGGCAGTGATGATTGGATGATATCTGTACGCAACTCATCCAGGAATTTAATCCCTAAGATATCTAGGCATTCAATGCAGCAAATAAGCTTGACTACATGAGGCCCACCTGGCGCAGACTCTCTAAGCTTCATGGTAAACAAAGCATTGGAGATCTTATACCTCTCCTGTCTCGCCTTCTCTTGGTAGAGATTTTTAAGGTGATACATCATGCTATACGTGTCCATGTTTTCATGTTTCATCAAGAGCACATTAGACATGAATGACAGCATGAATCACTGGACATCTGTGGCATCATCCATGTGTTTCATATAGAAAGATAATTCCTCATCACTAGCCTCTTTAGAGGTGCAACTGGAATAGCCTCTTCTAGCACATAAACTTTCCTTTCGTGGCAAAGGACGACACGTAAACTCCTCTACTACTCTTGGAAATTGGTGCCGGTGAGAAGGTTTTCCTTCTCGATTATGGTGTGCAATGATATGTTTGAATTCATTTTAGTGATGTTCCTATAAATTAAGATGAGAAATGGTTTAGTACATTATTACAAAAATTGAGACAAATAAATAATTTAATACTTATTAGTCTCCCACTATTTTATCGAAATCCAATATTTCTCACCACTGACTTTGGAATATTCTGTTGCGTGAATATTCTAGTGGAATGGATCCATATTTCTCTTCGTATTACCCCAACTAGGGTTTTTTCAAGCAACATGAAGGGTTTTAGGTAGGCATTCCAAATGCCAACTGCATTAACTCGTAACTCCTTGATCCGCTGAGTGGACTCCCCAATCCTGAAATCCTTTTGGGATTTCCTCAACCTTTTCCTCTTGGTCACACGAAGTCCTTCTGTGGTAGTCAACCCTTGATGCGAACCAAGTCAAGTCAACCCAAAACCATGAATTAGAATTCCACGATAATTGAAAGCACCCCAACTAGGGTTGGTCAAGCACTTTGAACTATAGTTCAATTCTAACCAAGATTAGGGAAGGCTATGCCAACTTAATATTTCTTTTGAGGGATTTTATCCTTATATATAAATTGCCATTTTATTATGTTTGATTACATGCTAGTTAATATTATGTGGGATATACTTAAGTTATTAACCATGTCTATGATAATATTTACGTATAAGCTGGTTTTATTTTAGTTCCATCTTGTATGCTCGTTTAATTCATTAATTGTGTGATCGTGAAAACACACCCACAATATATAAACTAGGAATCTGACAGAAATAAAATAAATGGCATGATCATGATCTTTTCTATTGGTTAGTTTATCTAGCGGTTGATAAAATAACCCAAGACCTAGGAGAGAAACACCTTGAACCTTTCAGTTTCATGTTTACAGCTTTCCACATATCCACCTTTGTATCTCTTTGGATTGGATTCACCTTGGCTCTTCACTTGAGCCGCCTCCACTAGCTTTGGAGCTCCATCCATTACATATGCATTTATCTCACATGCAGGTGAGGGGTAAAAGGGGTTTTTACATAAAATAATTCGTGGACGTGCATTCCCTACATATTAATGAGGAGATGGATCGCAGGACAACAAATTTAATTTAAATAAATAAATTAAAAGAAACCATTCACATACAAAGGTCTCGGTCTAGATCATGATCATCTATACATGCAACGATATTTACGCATAAATAAAACTAGCATTCAATTCTTTAATCGTTCTTGTTTAAGATAAATCATGCTCAAATCAATTAATTATATTTAATTAATCAATCCTTTTATATTAAATCCTTTTTCTGAATTTCCATGAGATTCCCATCCATCATAATTTTAAACAAATAAATTCATTTAAAATTATCCTTGTACGTAACATGTACCATGGAGGCAACCCGGTGAATTCCCATTTATTACGCAGATGTTAAATTAAACACACATATATAAAACATCTATCACATGTTGTGCCTCAGCTTTACGCCTACACCATGGTACACGTCTCAAGGTTTTGTATAATATAATAATAAATTTTAATAAATCTGTGTAATTTGGTTGCGTACACGGTGTGTAGTTCCGACTACACGGTGTGTACTTTTCTTCACCGTCCACCCGAAGTACACGCCCAGGGAGATAGCGTGTTTAGGTACTTTGGAAATTTTTAGAGTACACGACGTGTTCTGTGGGAAACATGCCGTGTAGTTTCCGCATTTCATGGTTTGCAGTCGAGCAAGCTGTGTACGGGGTACACAGACCAAACCTAACCCGAATGGACTACACGCCGTGTTCATTGGACCACACAACGTGTAATCCAGAAACCGTGTGCCACCTGTTTCTAGTCAACACACTATGTCTTAAATTCTTAGAATGAATCAAATACATGACCTAATTTGGTAGATCATTCAATGAATTGAACCGAGACTACACGATGTGTACTTCAGAATAAACGTCGTGTACTATGGTGTTGTACGACCTTAAACATTAGGATCCTTCGGATGAGTTCCTATATTTTATTTTAATCAAAATTAAAAGAAAAATTCGTTTATGTGAGGTGAACAAGAAATGAGGGAGGAGGAATGGATCTCGATATTCAGATTTCTAGAATGATTAAAATTGAACTGAAATAACATAATTATTAAATGCATAAATTACCAATGAAAAACTAAATAATTATAATCAACAATATAACCGCTCTGATACCACTTGTAGGTTCCGGGCGCAGCGGAAGCACGTAGGTGGGTTTGCCCAACTTTAATTTTAACTTTAAACAATGTTCAATCTGAGATCCGTCACAATTTAAAATGCCTAATATTCGGAATAGAACAATGAACAAAAAAGAAAAGAAGAGTCCCGGAACCCTTGAGATAGGATCATAATATGTTGGTTATAATTAATTTAATTAATTCAATAGAATTACCTCGATGGAATTCTTTCTTTGTTGGAGTCTCCAGTCACGATCTTATGATCCATCGCTGCGTCGTAGAATCCAAGTACAGGATTCCTCTAGCGATGATCCACAGGTGCTCCATGTATCTCTGGACATTGCCGAAGGGATCTCTGGGTGCTAGCGCGGAAGAACCTTGGCTTGCGATGTCCACCTTCTACCGCCTTGATCCAGTGGAGGATCTCGCTCTCGTAACATGAAAGCGTTCTTGGTGGAAAGGGAATTCTCTCTTGGCTTGAGAGTATTTCCAAATCCATTGTGCACACCAATGGCTCAGTTTTTATGAGAATAATGTAATTGAGTTTATAATACATAGAATAATAAAATTAATTAATTACCTGAATGAATTTAATCATTTCATTTAATTTTTAGTAATACCAATGTCTTAATAATGACAGTTGAACATCATTATTACTTGACATGTTCCAAACATTTTAAATTTTATATAATTTAATTAAATAAACAATATTTTCTCAAGAATCCCGAAAAAAAACTACACGGCGTGTATATAAATATACACGACGTATACTTTAATTTTTCATTTTATTGATTTCCTCCACCACATTTATTAGTCCTTCAGTAATGGAAATTTATTTCTTAAATAAATGTAACTGCATTACTCGCTAATAAATATATATTATTTCATCCACAATATAGTCTCTCAAATAACTAGTGTCAAAATAAATGCGATCAGGCATCCTGAAATAATTATTAAACCACAGTCGGGAATAATACTTATTTAACTTGTTAACATAATATTTAACTGAGATACATGGACACACTTTGTGTATGACCCTCTAGGCCTCTTTCTCAGTGGAATTAGGCAGAGCCTTCCTAAAGTCCAAGGTTTGTGTCTAACAACACACAAAGGCACCCATAGAAAAATAAGTTAACGTCACAATGACGTGTCACCTCCTACGAATGCTTACCATGTAATATAATCCCTTTGTCTTGATATCTCCAATCAAGCGGGTTGCATGCTAGTTCCATCAACCCATGCGCTAGATTATTCTTTCTTTGACTTCTCAGAATTGAACTCACCCATACCTTACCATGGCCATTGATTTATTTGGGCTATATGAATTCCATCAAAGGGCCTGGGATATCTACTTCCGTTATGGAACAGAAGGGACAAATCCTTTCTCACATTATCTATTAATGCAGTATTACTCGTGACACACCCAACGTATCCTACCTCGCTGTGAACAGTGTGTCATCCCAGTTTTCGTCAATACATCTAAGTGTGCGAGTTGTAATACCCATTAATAATAATCTTAATGTCTAAGGACCAATACACTTGTCTACAGATAGGAAAATCCAATGACACTATGAAATGTGGATTTCCTACTAGCAGGTCTTGTTCTCATAATATCCTCCTGGATATTACCAAGGGCGCACACCATGAGAAGGTGCCTCAATGTTTTTTGAGTCCTCACCCCTAATGACCTGTATTATATGTTTCCCTCAAACAATATCATCCAGCCATAGAACATATATTCCAGAACATTGTTATGGAACTTCTGGGTTCTAATCTTAGTAGGGATCCGCTATGACCCATTAATGAAACAGCTATCCTTAGGACATTATCACATGCATTATCATACAGAAGAACAATCAAGATGTGATAAGGCTTTCATTGGTGAATAAAGTACAAAGTAGTTGGTTCTAGACCACCAACTCCAACAAGATTTACCTTAGACAAGAACCGATACATCTATAAATGATCTAACAAGTCATAAATTCTTTTAATTGGTTAATGTTTTCTTATCTTGATCTTATCGGGGACCAAAAAATAAATGAAAATGTGCGTTGAACCACCCTCCATCTTGATGAAAAATACTAGAACAAACTATACTTAAGAACATATGCATATGAACAATTTATCAATATTATTCTATTATTTATTATTGAACTCATCAAGTTAAAATGAAGAAATTAAGTATCGAGTCTTGGATATAAAAAATCTATAAGAACATGTTCATTTTAGAACTCATGCGCTTGGATAGATGGAAGACCAAACAATTACATGGAAAAAACTTCAACATATTCTCTTAAAATGGGAATTTCCTCAAGGATGATAATTTACTTTGTCTTAATAATTTGATTAGATATACATTCTCATAAGGAAATATTTTCCATGATTTAGATGATGATTCTAAATGAGATACACCCCTCTTAAATTTTTAATTAATAAACGGGGGATTAATTATATATATAGTGGTTTCTTTCTCCTATAAATTTATGTTATGTCTAGATAAGGATATCCAATATATTTCATGAATTGCATCGAATTATTTGATTGGGGCTAAGACTAGGTTTTTAGCTAAATTAATCTCATAAATATTTATAGGGTAAAATTTATATACATGGGATGTAAAAAATGATCCATATTTCATTTTCACGGATAACTCGAATACCATATTTTCAGATAGTATTTTAATAGTTCTACTAAACATTATTTATATTAAATAATTCAAATAACAAAAATTAAAATGTTAATTATGAACTCTTAATCGAGTAACTAGCATACTTATTACCACTTCATTATAATGATCCAACACTACAGTTGTTATGGTATATTCTCACTCAGTCTCTTTAGGCCTTAGAGTATGTTGTCATTGGTTGTATATGAAAACCGTTGATATAGTTCATTGGTTCTTATAATGTTTTTATTCCTTATCGTTGAATTATTGGATAGTAGGATGATAATGTACAAGAACATTCATTTTTATCCATCGAACGAGTGGGTTTATACCATTAGAATTCATTATCTAGGTTCCCCTACATACCATAAGTTCCTTGTCCCCTTCAAGCAGTTGTTATTTGGAATCGTCACACACATTTGTCAATTGTGATGTTCTAGACTCTTACCACCCTCATATTTCTCCACTACTCTCCCATAATTAATCTCCATTTTCCACTTCCAATATATAGAAAAATGAAACCTATGAGACTCATATATATCAAATTTTACATTGAGGTAACAATATAAAATTATTTTATAATAATTAATGTTTTTATTTAGAAAATATTTTCATAGATTCATCTTTATCCTACTAAAGAAGTGGTCAAATATACTTTCACGGTCATTTGAAAATTCAAAGGGATATCATGAAGGACTTTTGATATTTTACTCATAGTATCTAAGGGATAAATAATCTTTTCCCATTGGGCCAAGGAAGTATATCTCCATTTTTTGTTGTATAGGGTAAGAAAAATATTTATTGAAAAAATTCATGAAGCCTTTCAACCCAATCTAATTGAAATCAACCATGTGTTTGTATTCTTGATCAAAATCCCCAATTTACTAGCTTCTACCTCTATACGATAAACTAAAAGCATGAATATTTCTCCCTTCGGCCATTTATGGACATAAAATAACTTATGAGTGGAGTTGATCCCTTTTTTCATAAATAAAGTATTATTATATAAACTAAAATTCAAAGGGCTTGGTCTCCAAATGGTCTCAATTTCAAATTTCCATTTCACTAGGGGATATAGGTGATACTCATAATTCATGTTTCTATTTATTACATGAGTTTATAGTGAATGTATTATTATGAAGTTCATGAATCATACTCTCATGGGGTTGGACACTTCATTTGGACTACTGTCACATTTCCCATCACATTGGTTATTGACTTGGTTCCTCCTATTTCCAGCCATTGACTAAAGTATACGAAAAATAGGGATGATAAATTTGGGAAAATAAAATTTATTAACATGAAACTATGAATATTGAAGGTATAACCAATAAATTACAAGTATTATTTATGTTATAAATTTCAAGGATTTAATATATGTTTTCATTTTCCATTTCCAAAAATAAAATTTTTTAGTTTTTCCCCTACATAATGTTTTATGGAAGGATATTATTATCCAAATAATTTCTCATGAGGGTGTCTAAATTGGTGAGCAGTCCTAGGACTCTTCTTTGCATTGGGTACAATTTATTTAAGATTAAAAAAATTCCTTTTATAGTTATTACCCCTAGGTATAATTTTTTTATATCCCAATCCATACTCCATTATCCAAAAAGATATATATTTTTCATTCAAAACAAAGAACTCTATACTTTACCATTTTTCAACGAATTTTTCCAATATTTTGTCTTATCGTTATGGTTTTCAATATTTTTTTCTAATTATATTCTCAAAAAATAATTATAACATTTTCTGATACCAACATTCACTACCCATATGTCTTATAAACATTATTTCCTTTTTTACATAAGGATACACATTACACAATTCCAAATACTATAGAGGCCTAGTGTCATAGGGTGATTAGATATATATATATATCATAATAACATGAACATGGATATAATGTAATTATTTGAAACTCAATAATAGGACCTTTAATTCCAAAGATATTCTAATAATTCATAGGATAACCAAAAGACTTATATAAGAAAGGTCTGAAATATAAATCCTCATAGAGAATAATACAATCAAATCATAATGTAAATTAGTACAAGTGAGTCATGTTGTATGAAATGATGAAATAGAATAATGAGATTCATAATCTTAAAAACTAATCATTATATAACATGATAACACCAAGACATCATAAGCGTGTTGAAACAACAAAAAACATGAAATTGTAAGAATAATTCAAGGTGAACTGTTGAGATATCATAGCATAGTGTGATTTGGGAAACCACCCATGGACCACACAAGGATTCTCATGACATATAAAACAATTCCCAATTCATTTTGTTGAAATATAACTTCAGGTCTATATATCACATTCATATATTTTATATTAATTTGTGTTCTATATAGATCATTAAACATAAGAATATATTTCACCACATATACTCTCAATATAATCGAGTGTAAGTTACATAAAAATAATCCCACAACATGTGAGGTATATTATAATTTTTCTGAATATCTTTAAGGGGGAATGGGGATCAGTATTTTCAACACTAATATATTGCATGGAAAATCATACGATAATTTTAGATATATAACAGGTGTTCATAAAGGCTTATCTAAGGGTTTAATGTGAGAGAATAGTGGAATATATTTACTTAGGAATCCTAAGGACAGTTGAGTCATGTGTACAAATACATTTGTATATAATAAATTTGAAATAAAAATGATTACTATAATGAAATGACACAAATAAAAATAAAAAGGGAAACTAAATGAATCCCTTACCTTGAAATGGTGATTTTAAAACTTGAGAGGATCTACGTAAGATTTTTGGAATTCCCTGAAAGGGCTTCATAGATGGATCTAGAGAGGGATTTTTTTCACAATGCAATTAGGGTGAAGATGCATGGGATATTGTGTGGGTATTTATAGAAAACAAGAGGGAAATAATTTATTAATTTTTAGACATTGTTTTTGGAATCTAAGTGATAAAATAATAAATACACAAACCATCCAATGATTCTTTCCATGGTTTATACCAAAGGGTAGTCGTCTCCAATATATTATTAGAATAACAAAAAATCATTTAAATAACACCATCTATGATTTGGATGTGTGTCCTGTGTATATTTCTTTTTTTAAACAATTAAACAGTATTAATGATTTGTATGATTCATTACAACTCTGTAAAATTAATGAAATAACATAAAAAAAAATATTCCAAAGGGTAAGTATATTTATTGTTGTGCATTTTTTATATTTTATTTATTACATAAATATTGTGATATTATGATGTAATAATACCTAATATATATTTATTCAATATTATAGTCTTGCCTAAAATTTGACTGTCTCATGAAATTAAGAAACATTGACCACTAGATAGTATTTAATTGTCGTGCTCAAAATTTATATTAAAAACTGAAAATTAATTTTCAAAATTGATGAATTACACTTTCAAATAAAAATAATTATTTACTATTGAATACTAGTTCATATGAAACTAAAAACATTATGAGCCTTATAAATTTTAAAAAATATTCACATATTTTTTATCATTTATCTTTAAATAAATATTTTTTTAATAATTATATTATGAAAACAACATTTATTTCAATATTATTTAATTATTACTATTTTTTTAATTTAAACTACATATTTAAAAATAATAGGATTTTTGTTTCTTTATATCAAAATATTATTTTTATCAAACTAACATATAATCATGTATATTTTTTATTTTATTAATGAATAGGGATAAATATGATAACTATTTTGTAAAAAATAAAATATAAAAAATCAAAACTATTAAGGTCTAGATATATAACTCCTTATTAATCTATTGTATTCCCTAAGGGTATTTTTTGGGATGGTAATACATTCTCGGGGTGGGTCAGTGAACATGGTTTGAGAAATGATATGTATAATTTTGAACTCCTCCCATAAACTATTTTTCTCATTTTTTTGTTTTGAAATCTCATCATGGAATTGGTTAAGGTAAAATCATAGTGATTCTATCTATCATAAAATCATGGATAAATATGGTTCATATAGTACGGTCATACTTATCATGGTTACAACATCTTATTTTTGTCTCAATTATACGTTATCATAACCCATTATAAATAATACCTATAATTTTCACTTTATAATAGATATATTATCAATGGTTGTGATGCTAAATGGTATTCTAATCTCTACATTCAAATTATGGATATAGTTTATAAATCTTCAAAATAAAAAAAAAATATAATATATGTATTGTCTATAAGTATATTATAGAAAAAATTATTTATTTATTATAAATGGAATTTCATTTATAATACTTTGGGTCATTACAACCACCACATCCAATATGAATAATTTTTTAAATAAAATAATTAATTTCTATATTGTGAAATTTTATATATAAAATGAATAATTTAATAGAAAATTATAATATATGACATGTAATTTTACTCTACATTTCTTGTATATCGCAAAGGGAAATCTAGGAGTCTACTATTATAGCCCATTCATTTCATTTAAATGTTATTTTTTATCCTTTCTTACATTGTATATCCTTATAAAGGGTTACTCTATGTGTACTAAAAATTATTGAGTCATGTCACTTATTTTGAGATAATGTTTGATTATAATCCACATACCACATGATATTGGAAGATAACTTCATATATATATATATATATATATATATATATATATATATATCCGTACAACCATATACATTACACTCATATAAGAAACATTTATTACCAAAAACTCTATTCCATGTGATATTAACTAATTTTTATATTCCCCACTAGTCGATTTCTATAAGACATAGTGTGTGAGAAAATTTATATGTCATGTGATCGTGTTCTTCCCCAAACAAAACCCATCCCACTAGCCAAAATTAATATTTTTATCCCATAACTAATCGTGATTCATTTTCCTCATAAGCTATTGTATTAATATTTTAAAGATCTATTTTATATCCATTCTTAAGACATTCCACTTTTTCATTCACCTATATCATGAATTTATTTCTAGATTGATATCATAAGTTTCACTACCATTCCACTACCACTAATCCAATAAGGTTCATCGTATCACCTCATGGGATCACATCCCTTCAAAAAATTACCGATTCCTTGGTATGTGATGATTACATCATTTATGGGGGAGAAATGGGGGATCTAAATGAATATGGAACATGATTGTGTACTCATTAAGAATACATGGATACCACATTCATCAAACTAATAGGCTCTTACATCTATAAATTGGAAAACACACCAAGCATACCTCTCATGGTTGGATTGGGGGAGGGTTTGGGAGAGTCTTGGAACAAAAATTCTCCTACTAGTAGAATCATTTTTCAATTAACTGAAAAAACTAAATAATTCCAAAAAATTATATTAAATTGGGATAAGTTGATTTCAATAATAAATATAATGATACATAAATATAAAATTATACTCAAATGATATCATTTTGAACAATAGAGGAAGAAGAAATATTATACCTCTAAAGTAAATTTGAATTTCTTTAATAGTTTAATATTTATCTATTGACTTAATCATTGTCTGATAGTTGAATATGATTTTTAAATTTATATATTTTTTAGTGTTTCCTCATCGATACCCACTAAAACTAATTTTATATGTTGAGAAGGATTTTTTAGATATATGTTTATATTATATATGTTTTATTAATGTATTAAATAAGACCATTTTCATCCTAAAACAACAATAAAAATTACAAATCTCTCGAAAACTACCTATATCATGTCATACTATAAGGAAATATATTCCATTTTGGTATTATTTTATGTTATATCAATGATTTAGAATCCCTTCGATTCATGGGGGATAAAAATATAAATTATAAAATAAATTATATTTAATTAGTTCCAAAAAAACTAGAAAATATATATAACCATATGACCAATTAACAATATTAAAATAGAAATATTTCAATGGATTTGATAAAAAGTAAAGATCTCTCTATTATCCCCAGTTTAATTTTCATCCCAAAAATAATAACTCAGTTGATCATGTGAGGGTACTAATCTCATATATGATTCTCATGAATTTATATGATCTTCAAATGGATCTTATTATACCCTAGGATATACTCTAATGGTATCACCAACCCCTATAGGGTGTAATATCATCAGTCTATGATCAACATTAGATACTCTATAATGTGGTTCCATCCTCAACAAACATCTCACTATAGGCAATGATATGAAATAGATCAAAAAAATTTCTTATTTTTTATTATATATTGAATTCATTGGTCAACCAATTTAAATATTATGCTAATAAAAGTTGCTAGGAAACATCACCCACCTCCTGATGATCTTGAACGGATCGATGAACCATGGGTATAACTATAAAAATATTTTTTCCCTTATAAATGATTTCTTTTTTTAAAATAATATTTTTTATTCTATTGGTTGAGTCACTATAGGATTCGACGGCCTTAGGAGGATTGTTATTGATATAATAAATATAATAAACATATTATATAACTTGTGCCACATTATTCTAAACTAATGGTACATTTTTCAAATGGATTATTAGATTAGATTTCTAAGACTTCCATTAATTACATAATTTGGGGTTTACCCTATGCCTGACAAAATCTATCTAAGTATCCAGTGCTTGGATTAAGTGTAATTATAGTCGGATTAATAGATACACAATTAAACTAATTTATTTATTGTTTATTAATGGGTCCAATAACTAATATCCTTTATAATAAACCTATTATGGGAAAAAAGACTAGGATTATCCACATAAAATAATGTATTAGAGGTTATCCAAGGATGATCACTATTAAAGGATGATAAACAATCATAATGAAACCATAATTTTTAATTGGGTATCCCTTTATAATTGAATTTAATAGATTTAAATATTGAAAATAGAATATAACCATTCATCATAAATGATCAATTTATACTCAATATTGGTTGTTTCTTTATTTTTCTTTTTTTATCCAAATCTTTTTTTCTTATGTTAAATATGAATCAATCATTCTGGAGAATTGATTTATTAGTTGATCATCGAATTACATGAATAAAATTATATTCCTAGTCCATAGAGTTGATGTTGATTGATAATTAAGACTATTTATTTTCCATTTATTAATATCACAGTAATGGATTAAGGATAACGAAAAAAATGTTTAGGTTTTTTCTATTGTTTTTATATCTTGACTTTATCCCTTCTTTCTTCACAAGATTATCATAAGTGTTTCATTTTTATGGTATTCCTATAAATACACATTGAATGATAATTTTTGAATCATTATTTAGTGTAATGGATTATTACTATTAGTTCAAATTTTTAATTAATGGAATTGATATAGTGAGTGATAATGAAGTAGGTTTTGGATCGAATCAATAGTTCTTTATTCATGGGTTTAGGGAATTCTGGTGTTGTGGGACATTTTAGGTTGTTTCTTGATAGAATGGGTTGTCAGGTATCTTCCACCAGAAATAATATAAGTTAATTCAACTAAGATATCAGTTCTAAAACATTCATTGTTTCTAGATCAAGTGGAGTGGGGTGTGGTGGTGAAGAAGAATGAAAGTTATCATGTTCTATAAAATCAGGACATACTCAACATATAGTACAAAAAACCCACACAATGTAGTCCAATGGATGTGGATGTTTGGGTTTTAATAAAATAAAATGTTACATGACATATGGGACATACCACATTCCCTGTGAACAGTGACATGTGATGTGGGGTGTACAGTTGTCTATGTAGTCACATACATGACCACATACATAGGAAGACATACTAATAGTAAAAAACCATATACTTGGATGAAACTAGGAGCACATGCATGGAAAGAGTACACATGAATGACTAGAGTACATGTGAATAGTTCAAAGTACATGAGTATAATCTATATTTCATGGTAAATACCGAGGTATAAAACATACATTGTGAATACCATATTAAACCAATGTCCTTTTTTCAATGATGGTTGAGTACCGCATTCTCTTTAGTGTATACTAGTATTTTTATATTTTACCCCCTTTTTCCTTCCTTATAAGGTTATAGGAAGGAATAATTTCTTGAGTATAGGTTGTGACACACTATACAATATTAATATTACATAGAGTTAGGAATCCCTCTATACGGAAAAGTTTTTGATCCTATATCAGTCTTTTCTTCTAAAGGATTGGTTTGAAATACTGTTACTATAAGTAATGTTGTGTGATATCCGTCTTAGTTGGTTACACAGGGTAGGGATAAGAATCCCCCAATATCCCTAAGTGAGAACCAATATATGTGTACCAATGTATTTAGAGTTCCAACATGTTCTTCTCCAAGGTGAGGCCTGATGAGCACATCTTCTCAGATGAGTTCCATCAGCATTAGAAAGGCTTGTATAGTGTGAGTTATCCTGGATGAGTGTTTCCTTAATGCCACAAGAATAATCCTAGGATGAAATTATATTTGTAAACATACCTTGAGAATCAGATTTTTATCATGAGTATATCCAGGTTATTATTGTTTTGTCTTATATATTTACTAACATCCTATTGAGAAAATGAGATGAAACGATATGGATTCATTTTGTTTTGGGTCTTCGGGGTGTTATATTTGGTATGTATATACCCCCCATCATGGGATCTTCCAGCACATGTTGTGTATTATATATAAAACATTCATTTTGATGGTGTCCTACATTGAGTAGAAGATGGAAGATCATTGTTGATATAGATAGATAATGGTTCATATTAGGTTCCTCATTTGATATTTGTCCTTTCCTACCTAGCATGTTGGAAAATTTTTGTTGTTTTGTTGTTATTTTATTTCATTTTATATTCTTTTTAATATTATTGTCATATTCTAATGTGGGATATAGTTATTATCATGGGTTTTGGCATCTGTTTTTTTATTTTATCATTGTGTGAACATTTAGATATGTTTGTGTGTACAGGTACCCTAGACTAATTCAAAATATATGTGCGTTTTGGCTACATTGAATTGGTTTCAATACCCTAGCCTATTCGATGTGGGATGGGTTTATTACACTTGGAATAACACTAGATTTCCATGCCCCGATGGTCAAGGTAGTGACATTGTGGTATCAATGAAGTATGAAAATAAGACCACAATTTAGATATTGTATATTTGTGAAATTTGAATTGGAAACTAGAGAAATAATGTTAACGTGTTTCGAGTTTGACTCTTGACCCAGGGAACCGAGTGTTCGTGTATCTTCCAACATATACATTTAACAAGACTCTGATAACATACATACTAAATAAGTACATGTAGTTAGTGAATATTAGGAAAGCATTGATACATTAATCAAATTGGAATGTGATGTGTCTTCAATTTCATTCTTGATTCCACCCAATAGATGTACTAATAAATGTGGTAAATATTTTTAGTTTCCCTTCAAGAAGATAAACAGATAATATTTTATAGTAGGATAATTATTATGATCAAAATAGTGATAAGGCTTTAGTAAAGGGACCTATTCAAGAGGTCCTACCTTCGGGTGGTTTTCCAATCATCCACCCCCATTGAGTAGTAGGTTGTTCTAGTAGTGGTAATGGAAGATTCTCAAATTCCCTAAACAATTAATTATATTCAAATGTACTCACACATAATTTTTAGGGTGATATATCACATCAAGTTGTATATTAATGAATTGAGGATGTTGTCTAGGATTCCCACCTTTTTGGGAGATCATCCACTTAGATGGTGGTCGAAACAAAATTATTTTTAATGGATCTATTGGGAGATGACAGAGTATCCTTACATAGATTCATGATAATTTATATATCCCTTCAATAGAGTTGTATTGTCTCCTCCTAAAGGATATCTATTTAGCTATGTTGTGTTTTTTATGAATCCCTGATAATATAGAGTTCTAAAAGTGTGTCATAATAGATTCAATGTATTAATAAAGGCTTATTAACCTCTCATTATAATAATTTGATATTATTTGAGATATTTTTAAATATAATGGTATTTGAATAATAGAATTCATAGATATATGAGGAATAGTGTGATAATTACCTTCATTCTTATTTATTCTAGAGTTCATGAGAAATATTTTGTGTTGGAGATCTTCATGGAGGATTATTTTCAAAAAATTTGGGTTGGCAGTGGGCACCGAGGTGCTAATACTTGTACAACTAGTATCAATATTCAGAATAAGGGATCCAGGTGCTCTAGTTGTTTCCACATATACTATTCAGATATAGATTCTATAAATCATGGATTAAGGGTTGGATCTTGAATGCTAAAGGAGAGGTTATGGTACCCTTGTTGTGGTTAGGGATTTCTCATGTGGGATTTTCAGACCAACCATTCAACTATCATAGAGAGAGTCAATGGGATTCCATGGAAAGGGTATACACTAGATTAGGAAGGTATACAATATGGTGGATGTGGTAGACTATAGGGGGTGTTTTATAAGGTTTAATATAGTTTATTCTATTTCCACCAACACCCATAGGTGGTCTATGAAAGGATCAAGGTGCCAGTGGTCAAAGAAAATGAAATTTTCATATAGTAGAGGCCCATGACCAAAAGGATCATACAATAATTAGAGGTACAATATGTTTCCCATATACATTAGATGAATTATTGATATAAATATGTAGAATCCATTCACTTAATTATACCCCATGTCCTAGTATTTATATATTCTAGTGGAGCATTTGACATGACCCTAATGTTTAGAGACTCCTACCGGAGGGGATTCCATTATCGTTCTCTTTTACTGATAGTGAAACTAGACACTAACTAGGAAGATTTTTTTTGGACATTTTTCTTTCACAATGATACCCTATGAATGGAATATTTTTATAGAATGTATCTACTATTTTCATGTATTGATAGACAATTTCAAGAGGAGGATATGGTGTATCCACGTAGATGGTAAGAAAATTTTAATCATTTTTTAAGAAAATTGAAGAATATTTAGATAATCCCATATATTGGAGGACACATATGATTACTCATTAGTTGGAAAATATTTCTCTTAGATGAGTACATGTTTTGGAATTTGTCTTTTAGTAGTGGTCGCAGAGTTTGAGGAAGTATTCCCTGAGGACATGTCGACCTTACCTCACCATGAAGACATCAACTTCTAAATTGAGTAACACCTAGTGATGGGCTCGATATGTTTTCCATCATACCAAATCTATCCCATATAGCTTCAATATATTTGGGTTTAATTGGAGGAGTTTCTGATGAAGGTTTTTATTAGAACCAATATTTATCCCTATTGAACCCATGTTTTAACACAATGTAAGATAAGGGGAGCATAAGGTTGTTCATGGAATACCATCAACTAAATATAGTGACCATAAATAATAAGTATCCACTACTAATGATTTAATTACACATTGGGTGTTGAAATGGGTGAAGTAGTTCTTGAAGATTGACCTCATCCCAGTCTTTCAACATCTCTATGTTTTCGATGAAGATATATTTAAGGAAACAATATGATGTTTCTACCCCACTATATATATATGGGGTTTACATTTGTAAATAATAACCCCCTAAAGTGTTTATGAGAATCATGAAATAGATCATTAATCCATTTATAGAACAATTCATGGTGGTCTTCATTGCTAATATCCTAGTGTAATTAATGTACAAGGAAGAGTAAACTAGTCACTTGTTGATGGTCATGGAGATACTATGAGAGAAATATATTTTATGGGAAATATCAAACTATTAATCCCGGATTCAAATGGTCCATATCTAATGTCATTCCATCTCATTCGAGTGTGTTACAGTGGAACCCATAAAAGATGAGGGATTAATCCCATGGGAGCCACCCATGTGGGTGAAAAACATGTGTAGATTGCTTAGGATGGATGGACACTACATGAGATTCAATCCAAATTTCACTAGATACCATCACCAATGAATTATTTCACTCAAAGGGTAGACTTTCATGTGGATAAAGAGGTTTCATTGGTATTTTTAAGATTTAAAGCTGAATATGATGAGTTCACCCATCATGAAACTAATAGAGAATGTTTTTTAATAGGTATTGTTATATGATTAATTTTTAACTAAAAATATTTATTTTTTGATGAAGATGATGGTAGTGATTTTCTATCGGCACTGAAAACTAATACCCCAAGAGAATAACTACGGGACCCATGATCTGGAGTGGGTAGAGATGGTCATCACTAAGAATATGTGGTGACCCAACAATATTGGTGAGATTTTAGTCATCTATTCAAATAAAAATTATCTATAGTACATTTGTTCATATAAAAATATAAACTTTAGGTAGAAGTGGGTGCAAGAGTTCTTCAAGTATTTTAACTTTGCGATATTCTATACTACATGAAAGGAGATCATGGTGGTAAATTCTCTTAGTATGATATTTTCCTTGTAGTTTTTGAGTGATTCATTAGATAAGTTGACCATATTAAATATTTTCTTAGTGGAAAAGGATAGTGTAGCTTAAATATATTAATTGGTTTTTACCCCTATGATTCATCATCTTCTATAGGAGTATCTTCTTTGAGATAACGACTATGATACCTTTCATAATCAGATGACCACTATACCTGATGCTAAGGAATTTTTCAAAGGAGCAGATCACATCATCCCTTTATGAGAGACGATGATGGAAAAAGTTATAGTGTGATAAGAGATGATGAGGGAGTTTAATAAATCCTAATTATAATTGCATCTTTGTGTCACAAAGAAGTAATAGGATCTTTAGATTCAGTTCATAGGGTCAAGAATGAGGACGTGTGTCACTATGTTTGTCTCTTGATTCCTCGCTTATCAGCATGTGAAGAATAAACATGAGGTTTAAGCAATTTTTTATCAACCACTTGAGATTACAATGTGAAATTGGTATGGTACCATTATGGACTTCATTATGGGGATTAAATGATCTTGTAGAGTATACAATGTTATCTTGGTGATCAAGGAAAAAATCAATATGTCAGCTAACTTCCAAGCCATCTAAGTGTTCCTTTTTGTTCGTAATATATTTAAAACCCACAGAGTTCCCTTGATTATCATTTAAGATTGTTATGATCAATTCACATCATGATAATGGATGGGATTAGAAGAGGCAATTGGATCTCCATTGATTTTCATCATAACATTTCACCCACAGAAGTGTTTCTAGAATGAGAGAACCATTTAGGTTCTAGATTACATGCTTTGGGATTTCGTGTTATATTTAATCCATAGTTTAGAGGTTCCCATAACCTTGGTAGGGTTTACATATAAAAGAGGTTAGTACTACACTATTTTTGTGGTACTATTCATATCCTTTTATGAGAGACCATACAGATCCCAAAATGTGTTGGACTGATCCAAGATAGTTAGTACTAATGGGCCTTGAGGTGGTTCCAACGGAAACTGGGAATGTTTTGATCATTTAAGAGTGGATTAGAACTACCCAGAGTTGGAAGAAGATTCAAGTAGAGTGATGTTGAAGGCCTTTGATGATAACCCAAGAGTTATCATTGGATTCCATATACTAATGTGTCTTGGTACTGATATAGTAAATATAGTAAATATATTACATTATGCACACATAGCTTTTAGAAATAATTGAACAGCTCATGAATAGATTCTTGAATGGAAACGATTAAACTACAGTTAAATAAATAAGGTGTGTTTAACCCTAGGTGTGAAATAATCATTATTAGTGTTAGGTTTTCAAAATCAATTCCATCATGGGGGATAAATAAATAATAAACAAAATAATATATTTATAAATTAGAAATATGACCCAAACCAAAACCAAATCTTATATACAAAAATAATTTTATAGAAAAACCCCAGGATAAGATTAAAAATACTTGGTATTAAATATGATGCTATGATATTATTCATTGACTATGGAAAATAGATTGTGGTGTAGAGATAATTGTTCACAAGGTTTTTATTCTCTAATGAAGCTCATGGATACCGATAATGAAAATTGAATAGAATTATTCTACATCATTGATCAATCCATATTTGATATAAGAAGTTTATTTATTTTTGATTTAATAATTTTTATTTTTCTTATTTGAATCATGAATCACAAATACTAATGAATTTATCTGTAGATCAATGATTTAATTATGGGTATATGATTATCTTCTTAGAATTTGGAATTTTTATTTTATTATGTAACACCCCAATAAATTGGGAAATATATTTTTTCCGTTAGTTTGAATAAGTTTTCATTGATTTATTTCATTTTACTAAGTAAAATATTTCATTACCATTGAATAAACATTGAATGCGCTACAAACAACACCGACTTGGCATGCATTATATGCAACACTGAGAATCTACAAAATATCATTCTATTTTAATAATTATTTAAATGTGATAATTATAACAAAGATGTTAAAAATAGAAGTAGAAATTAAAATAAATACTCATAATATAATATTTATAATTTTTATCACATAAAAAACTAACTTATAATTAAATATATAAATTTTTGAAAAGTCTTTATATGTTTTAAAATAATATCTCATTAATGAAATTAATTTTTATGTCCTTTTGTGAACAAAAGTAAAATTAATTTTAGAAACTAATAGAAATAGAATTTGATAAATTAATTAACATTTTTGAGTTTTAAATGTTGAAATTTCCTTCTAGATAATTTTTTTATTATTTTTCCAAGAATCATAATTTTTGGGTGAATAGAAAAAATTATGGGAATTTAGTTAAAAAAAGATTCTTGTTTAAAAAATTAGTAGTGTTACATTATATTTTAATTTTTTTCAAGCCAAAATAGATAAGTTATGAATATATTAATCAAATATTTGTCATTAGAGTCATATTTATATAGAACTTATATATAAAAACTTATTGACATTTTTATTGTTTTTACTATAAAACCCATCTTTCTTGCCTTGTTTGCAGATTAACATCATTCTAAATTTTCCACCTTCTTTGATTTGAATTTTTAAAAAACGAAATATAATGTGTTAATAAATGTGATATTTTTAGTCTAATAATATCAAAGCCATTTTTAAACTAAAATATTACTAAATGTTATTAAAATTAATCATAGTGATTAAGGAAATAATAATCTTAATTGGCGTATAAACCCTAAACATAATGTCCAAAATGACTTGTAAAATTGTACAAAATCCATTGGATTAAAAAAATTATACCATACCCCCTCTTGGATCTAAATTTAATGATTTATTGGAATATTATAAAATGGAAGTGCCATATATAAAATATTAAGTAAGGGAAAAAACAAAAAAAAAGGACTTTCTTACGATTTAACATTTATAAAACATTGAGATATGTATGAAACAAAATATTTTTTTTATACAGATCCTTTTAAAATATAAATGGATTGTTTTTATCAATATAATATATCAATAGTTTTTAAATATGACTTTATTACTTAAAATGCTTACCACACTCTAGTGTATGGATTAATTAGATAATAATTAACTAAATCAAATGATACTATAAATGATAAAAATGAAGTGAATTGATTGAATTATTGTGTTAAATTATTTTTGGAATATTTTTATATCATTTAAGTCATCTGTAAAATTAGTTTATATTAATTCCAATATAATTTTTCCATTTTAATATAAAAACTAAATAAATACTTTCAAAAGGAAATTACTGTTATTGTACAATAAATGAATTTTTATTTGATGATTTAAAAGTAATAAAATATTATTTTATGCTAAATTATTTTTATGTGTTAAAAAATATTAAATTTTCTTTGTTAATGGAAAAATTTATCTTTTATAATTATCATACTGATCCATGGATTTTAAAAAAATTGTTAGCACAGTATGGGTTGAAGCAATGTTTTGCGCTTCACATGCACTTGTTTTTGAAAACAAATTTCAAAAAAACATGTGATTATTATTTTTTAAATTAGAAATAATATTTATAATTCACAGGATCTATATTATATAATAAATCTCACTTTAGTTTATTATTAATTGGTAAATTACATGGGTTATATAACTAGATTCTTTAATAAAAACCGAAATAATAAAATTGGGGATTCATAGATGTTAAGAATCCAAGTTATTCAAACGAACATATTTTTTTATTTATAGATTTTTTTAGACAATAAATATAAATTAATATATTATTTTTCATTTTTTTATATATAATAGGAAAAGGATACCTCCAAATATTGAATACCATTTGGTATTTACAAGAGTTCCACACCTCCTTCCCTATAAAAGGAAACCACCTCTCTTTATTCTTTAAACCTTTTAAACCACTTTGGTTCATCCATGAACTACAAAATACACTTAAAAATTTACCTAAATTCACTAATTAAGCCTATAGATGGGAAGAATGTCTTCCATGGAAGTGTTTTGGTAAAAACCAAAATGGCTAACTTGAATAAAAGGTAACACCTTCTCTCAACCTCATTTATTTTATATTCCTTATCCACCCCTACACTCTCTTTTATTTAGTTATTTAATAAAAAAAAATATTCAAAATATACTAGTATGTGGTTATACTATGTTTTAAACTAGAAATTACACAAATGTTTGTCTAATTGGTAAGAAACATACTGTTTACGAGTACAGTGAACTACAAACTCACTAATTGATGATTGTTCATTATTCCTTTACTGCATCTCATGGTCAAGATTATAATGGAAAATATGTTTATATATGTTATATATTATATTTACTTTTTATTTATTATTAATTATTAATTTTTAAAAGACATATCTTTCGTAATCTCTAGTTTTTTAATATGATAATTTCATTTCAGGAAGTGTGGACTACCACCCTCAAAAAGATATGATTCAGTCATAAACTACATTGATTGTATTAAGTATAGTTTTAGGGGATATAAAAGAAATATATTATATCATAAAGATACTGAAATAATGATATATATACATATTAATGTATTTGATTTACTTTCTTTCTTTCAACACGACAATTGAACGGAAATAGCCTTTATACGTACATTCGGCCTACCGTCTCAATGAATGGTGTATTCCACGAAATACTTAGACATATTATATATTAATATAATAATTATATAATGAATATAAATTATATTTATATAATATTTTACCTTTTTTAAATCCTGATATAAATATGAGGACCAATGATAAAACAATTTAATACACATGAGTAGAATAAAGAATATTACCCGAAGTGAAACATTAACATAAGATTATTAACTAGAGAGTAATATAAGGTTATAATAAAACCATATATGGTATTAGATATAAGAATATGGTTTTGAAAAATATGAATAATAAATTTTTATTTACGATATAGGTGGTTTTAATGACGATGAATCATGCCCAGACCCAAGGTAAATCAATTTCACATCACATTTTTATTTCCATGAGATACATTATTTATTCCACTCCATTTAATTTGGGTGGAATTTATACTACAAATGTTTGTATTCATTTATTATTATAATTAAATTTATCGGTATTTATATATAAATTCTATGATCTATATTTCATGGGGATTATGTTTCAAAAGTCACCAAATCGGTAAAATAGTTTTTCATTATTTTTTTCATTAAGACTCATGTTATATTCTGTAACTAATTTCTTTCTCAGGGTTTATATACCACCATATAATTTTTATTTCATGAATATAGTTATTTTTTCTTACATATTAAGCTCAATTTTCTTTCAATTTCTTACATGTATATTATTTTTACAAGTTACTACATTGATTGTATTAAGTAATGTTTTATTGGATATAAAAGATATATATGATATCATAAAGATACTGAATTAATGATATATATATGTTAATATATTTGATTTACTTTCTTTCTTTCAACACGACAATTGAATGGAAATAGCATTTATACGTACATACGACCTACCGTCTCAATTAATGGTGTATTCCTTGTAATACTTATAAATATTATATATTAATATAATAATTATATAACGAATATAAATTATATTTATATAATATTTTACCTTTATTAAATCCTAATATAAATATGAGGACCAATGATAAAACAAATTAATACACATGAGTGGAATAAAGAATATTACCCAAAGTGAAACAGTAACATAAGATTATTCACTAGATGGTAATATAAGGTTATAATAAAACCATATATGATATTAGATATAAGAATATGGTTCTGTAAAATATATATAATAAATTTTTATTTACGTTATAGGTGGTTTTAATGACTATGAATCATGCCCAGACCCAAGGTAAATCAATTTCACATCATATTTTTATTTCACGAGATACATGTTTTATTCCCCACCATTTCATTTGGGTGGAATTTATACTACACATGTTGGTATTTAATGATTATTATAGTTATATTTATGGGTATTTATATATAAATTCTATGATCTATATTTCATGGGGAATATGTTACAAAAGTCCCCAAATCGATAAAATAGTTTTTCATTATTTTTGTCATTAATACTTATGATAACCTTTTAGAAAAAATCTAACCGTATTTCTCTATTTCGTTAGAAATCAATGTTATTTAAAAAAATCATGGTTTCAAAAAGGTTTTCATATGATCCTTGAATATAATTTTCATAGGAAAATTTTTTCAAAAAATTTTATGTTTTTAAATGCTTAGTTTATACGTTTTAAACCTATTTTTAAAGAAAAAAAGAATTTCTTTTTGTAAAAAAATCTAATTTAATCATTTTCAATCCTTCATCGTAATATTTCATTATTTTTTCACAAATACTGGTTTCTGAATTATTTCATTAATTATTTTTATTTATTCATAAATATTTCATTTAAAAGGGGTTTTAATTTTTTTTAATCTAATTTTATATTTTTAAGGTTGTTTTATAGGTTTCCATGGAAAAAAGTTTCCTAAATATTTTCAACTATATTTATATGTTTTAAAATAAAAATTTTCCAAAAATGTTTTCAATGAGTTCTTTATAAAATTTCACGTTTATTTCCAATAAAATGGATTTCAAAAGTTTTTTATGTTTTAAATCGATTTTTTCACGGAATGATGGATATTTTCCTCAAGAAATGTTTTTTGAAAGATATTTCTAAATTATTTTCCCTTTAAGATGACATCTATTTATATTTCACATGCCCTTAAAGGAAATTATATAAATATTCCAATCATATTATTTATATTAACGAGTTATTATTAATGTCATGCTCTTTATGAAACACATTTCACTTTCACAGGTTATATGTTTATAAAATCTGTTTCTCTTTCATGGGTCATAAGTTTATAAAATCTATTTATATTTCATAGCTTATGATTTTATGTAATGGTTATGAAACCTGTATATTTTCTAATAGGTCATTAAATGTTTACATGTTTTTGATAACCATTCCATTTTTTAGGTTATGATATAATTATTTATGATTTTGTGGAACATGTATGTAAGATTTCATTTTGAGACACGTGGGACCTATATCTACCTCCAATGTATTGGGTAAAGATCTATACCTAATGAGATTCACTAATATGGTTTTGGGAATGAATCTTCACTACTATGATAGGCATGGGAGTGATCCATTACTAAAATGATTGTATGGAGAGTGAACCCATGCTACTAATATGGCCATGGGAGAGAACCATGACTACCACGATGGTATGGGGAGTAAAACTATTCTATAAGGATGGTATTGGAATCATGACTTGGCTACTATGAAAATAATATTATAAACTTATGTGTCTTCCATAATTCTATATTTCATTAATATGTTATGCTTTCTTAGATTACATTATTTATTTCCTTATGATTCATTCCCTATGAAAAGCCAAGCTTTATTCAATGATTCATGTATATGATCTTTGATATGTAGGGTATGAAAATCTATTTTCTTGATCAAGATATTATACCCTTATACTCAGGATTATGGTTATATTTTCCCATCATTTTCCCTTATTGACCATATGTGCTCACCCCTTTCTTTTGTTTACATTTCCTAGGTTATGAAAAATGGTTTTCGGTAAATGTACTAAATGTGGACTTATTTGTGGGAGATTTTGAATAAATTGCATTAGTATAGAATATTTTGTTTTAATGATTCAAAAGAAACTAAACTATTATAATCCTCATGCATGTATTTTTTTAAAGTACCAAATATTCATATAAAATGATGTAATATCCATGTACATCAAGCCATGGTCTCTATATTTGGTATTAAAGGAACGGTATAGTAAACAATTTTAAACTGGGATGATAAAACATTGGTGATATCCCTAGGTAAATTTCAATTGATATGCCTAGTGATCTCTCTATTTATAAGTATAAGAATGAGTTACCTTATAGGAAAATGTACTAGAATTTTGGTAAAACAAAAAAGTCATTGGTTTTTGAGAAATACATTCCTTTATAGATTGTGTAAGTGGATGTGGCTGTCAAATATATGTACCTAGGGGTAAAAACTTTGACAAGATATTTAAAACCTAACTATGGGTAATATGGTATATGATAATGGGCATTGTTACACACCTTGTTTGACACTACTGAGGGATATTCTATAGGAATTCACCAAACTATTCATGATCCACTATGAAGGACATAAATACAGGATGACAATGAATGACATGTGATAAACCCAAGGTTTCAAAGATTAAAGAAGTAGGATCCCTGATTTAGAAACCCTATAAGTAATTTTTCATGATTATATGGTATCCAAATAAGAAAAATGTTTCTCAATCTATTGTTTCTAGTATTATTAAATGGATATATATATAAGGAACATTATTAACATTTAATGTTTTAGATTTAGAAATAATGATCATTTGGTGAATCGATTTCCCATGTTGAAGTATCCTAATGAGAACCAGGAAGATGGAATGATTATTTGTTATACTTTTAATGATAAGGAGACTACAAAATGAATGTCAATGGTATGTTATGTTCTTACATTATTGTTTACATTGATCGTAAAAAGATTTATTTGATTTATGTTGAGTAACCTTAATAAATGATTCATATTTAATATTATATGAAATATGTATTAAGGAATATGTTGATGGATTATAAATAGTTGTTTAAGAATAATTTTGGATTAATGAAGTACATATGTTTTGTAATTCATAAATAATGTTATACGAATCATGAAATATATAATTATTTTTAGTATATGTTTTAATTAAGGATTTAAAATCACAATTTGAATGGTGATGAATACATAAAAATGTTATTTCATGGGAATGTGATAATTTTATTATGTAAAGGAATCCCATAATTAATGTCTAATGTTGAGTTTGTGATTATTGGATAAAGATATGATGGGTATGAATATCTAAATTGGACGTTATGAATTAACCTTGAACTGATTATTGACAAAGATCTCTATTTCATCAATAATGAAGTTTAATACATCATGGATTTAAAAGATATATCTAGTAATCATTCGAATAAATAATAATTCCTCTTTTCCAAAAGGATTTATTGTAGTTAAGTTTTTTACAATGAATCAATGGAATATACGATGAGGGTATTCACATGTTTGGAAAGTGACAAAAAATTAGTACTTTGTGATATATGTGGGATCAATAATAATTTGTTTTCCTATCATTATTTATAATTATTTGTATTTTAATATTTCATAAATGTTATATGGTTAACCATTTATGGGATTTTTTAGTTAGACTTCATATGAAGTCAATAATATTAATGTGTTATCTCTACATTTGTGGATTGATGCATATTGGACAGCCTGTTCAATCTAATTTATGTTGATGATAATTAATGGGATGGAATATCATGGGTCTTAAAATTTGATAGTACTAAAGGAATAAAAATGTCACCTATATTTTTAGAGAATGTGGGGAAGTGGATCAACAAATAAAAAAGGGTAAAATTGTCCTAAAATCATTAAAGTATATATTTTTCTTGAAAATTATTCAACTTTGCAAAAAAGAAATATAAATTAAATTTAATCCTCATACCTTTATTTCTGATAGATATGATGGTACTTTAGGACATTGCATATTTATGGCTCTCTAATTTCCAATATTCTCCTGATACTATTTTATATCTCTCTCCATCATAACATGATGATATTATTTCTCTTCCATGTCCACATTTTTAGTTCCCATCAATGTTCTCCTATGTGGGAATATTGTTATGGTTTATAATTTTCAAACATTATGGTTCAAACATTATTTATTAAGGGACGTTTTAGTATCAATTTTAACGATGTGGGTTTTAGTGAAAGGATCTTTCATGTATTGAACATTTGATAACTTGGATGAATTTTAATTGAAAAATTACTATTAATGGGGTTTGAATGTAACACCCTGAGATTTTTTGAAATATTATTTTTCCTCAAATAAATTAGTTTAAATTTTATTATTTCATTTCACTATGTCAAATATTACTTTCACATGGAATCAACATGTCTTTCTCTATGTGCAACATCGACTTGGGATGTGTTATATGTGACACTATGTTTGAACGCAACATCATTTTATAGTTTAATAATTTAAATGAGATAATTATAACCTATACATTAAAAATACTAATATGAACAGTAATAATCACCCTTTATATATTATTTATGACTATTTCACATAAATAAAACATTTTGATAATAAAATATTTAATTTCTGGCTAAGTCTATATGTTTTTAAAAAATATTTTTTAAAGACATTTCATTTTATGTCCTTCTATAAACAATTGTAAAAATTATTTTTGAATGTAATAGAAATTTATTTTGATAAAATAAACATAAATTTTTAATTCATAATGTTGAAATTATCTTAGTTTTTTTTTGATATTTTTATGAGAAACTACATTTTTGAGTGAATAGTAAAAATACTTCAATTTAGTTGAAAATAACCTTCAATTTTATAAAATTATTAGTGTTAAATTATATTTTATATTAGGTTTTGATTAAAAAATAGTTTAATTATTAATATATTAATACAATTTATGTCACTGGATTCATATTTATATATGAGTTATATATAAAAACCTATTAACATTTTGAATGTTTTTTCTAAACAACACACCTTCTCCTCAAGTCTATAGATTAATGTTAATAATAATTTTCCCAATATTGTTATATTAATTTGGAAACATTTATTTAAAAAAATTTAATTGGTATGATATTATTAGTCTAATAATATCATTTTTATTTTTGAATTATAATATTAATGAATTTGACTAAAATTAAACATAGTTATTAAGGTAGGATCAAACTTAAGCAAGGACTAGAACTTAATTATATAAACTAAAATGACCTGAACACATAAAAAATTTCCATTGGATTAAAATTATTCATTCGTATCCGCTCTGGGTTCAAATTGTATTGGTTAATGAGATATCCTTACATAGAAGAGCCCAATATAAAAGGTTATATAAGGAAAAAGATAAAAATGGAAATTTCCTTACCTGTAAGATTTATAAAACATTACGATGTATACAAAAATGATATTTTCAGTTATACATATATTTTTATATATATATAAGGAATAATTTTATCATAATAATTTATCAATAATCTTTAGAGATGATTTAGTAACTTAAAATTCTTACAAAATATCAACATAGTGATTATTTAGTTAATAATTAACTAAAATTAATGATATTATAAATGTTAAATGTGTATTTAATTGACTGAATTATTGTATGTAATTATTTTTGGAAGATTAATATTTCATTTTAAACATATTTAAACTTAATTTATTTTAATTAAAATATTATAATGAAATTTAAAAATAAAAATTGAATAAATAACATCAAAATTGACATTATTATTATTTTACAATAAATAATATTTTTTAAATGATTGAAAATTAATAAAATACTATATTTTTCTATATAATTTTTAATGGAAAATTTATTTCAAATATGTTATATTATGGAAAACTTTATTTTTTATAATTAGCATATTGATCCATAGATTGTATAAACATTGTTAGCACGGTCTTGGTTTAAGCATTGTATTGCTATCACATGTGTTTATTTAAAAAATAAAATTCCAAAACACATGCGTTTTTTATTTTTTAAATTAGGTATAATATTTATAATTCAGTTTATATATATTATATAAAAAATCTCTCTTTAAGTTATTATTTATGGTTAAATAAAATTGGTTAGAAAAATAGATTATTTAATAGAAACCAAAATAATAAAATTGGGGAATCAAAGAAGTTAAGGAACCAAATAATTTGAATTTACATATTTTTGCGTGTTGTAGATTTAATTTGTTCATAAATTTATATTAATCCATAAAATTTTCATTTTGGATGGACATTAGGTAATGGATACCTCCCATTAATGATTAACTTTTGGTATTTAAAAGAGTGCCACACCTCCTTCACTATAAAAGCCACCACCTCTCCCTCTTCTTCACGCCTCTCAAAACACATAGTTTCAGAAATGATAAGCACAATAAAAATTCCAAAATTCCTTCCCTTACTCATTATGCCACCCTTTTGGAATATATTCATTCAAGGAATCAATTTGGAACAAACCAAATAGAGTTACCCTATTAAGAGGTAGCTCCTTCTCTCACGACCCTTTCAATTATTTTCTTTATCTAACCACTACACTATATTTATTCCATTATTTTTTAAGGAAACCAGTACCCCTAATATACAAGGATTTTTTATGCTAATGGTTAAACCTAAACTTACACACCCCTCCATCTAATGGATAAAAAATATATTGTTTACGTGTACGTTGAACTACCACCTCACTAAATAATGATTGTTCATTTTTCATTAACCACCTATCAGGGTAGACAGTATGATGACAACTCTATTTGTATATATATATATATATATATATATATTATTTTTTATGTATTTATGAATATTAATTTCTTTTTAAGAAACATATCTTTTTTACTTTCCATTTTGAGTTAATATGATAATTTCGTTTGAGGATTTGTGGACTACCACCCCTCAAAGTCATACGATTCATTCATACACTACATGGATTGTATTTAGGCTGGTTTGGTAGATATATATGATATATATGATATCATAAATATAATTTAATAAATATATTTATATAAATGTATATATACATATATATACATATATATACATATATATACACATATATACACATATATACATATATATGCATATTTTTTTTAAATTTCATTCTTTTATCCCCACAATAAAATGGTAATAGCGGTCATCCGTACATATGACCTACTGTCTCCCTGAATAGTGTATTTTGTGTCAAAAATATATATTATATAGATTATTATAATACTAGTATACTAAATATAAGTTATTATTATATAATTTTGTACCTTCTAGAAATCTAGAGATAAGTATAACGACCAATGATATAACAAATTAAGACACATGTGAAGAATAATGAATATAACCCAAAGTGAAATATTTACATAGGATTGTTAACAATAGGATAATATATGGTAGTAATAAAAAATTGTTATTATGTATAATAACATGGTTTTGTAAAATATGTATAATAAATTTATATTTATTAAAAATTTGGTTTTAATGATTATGATGAGAGTCAAGACACAAGTTAAGGGAATATCATATCACTTTATTATTTTCAAGAGATAAAAGATTTATGCACCACCATTTCCTTTCGTGTAGTGTGTACACTAAAAATGTAAGTATTAAATTATTCTTACAATTATATTTTATTGTATTTAAATATACATTCTATGATATGTAGTTTATGAGGAATATATTTTAAATGTTACCAAATCGATTAAACAATTTTGTCTCAATTTCCCTTCTTTTAGAATCATGTTTTTTAAGAATGAAAATTATTTTTCAAGGTGTATATAAATAAATTTTACTATATATATCATGAATCATTATTTTAATTATATTTTAATATTAATTTAATTTCAATTTCTTACACAAGTGTTATGGTTCAAAGTTAATAAGTGATAAGTGTTCATTAATTAAATCTCATGGATTTTTGTGATTGTTTATTACTTTTCTTCTTATATTGAATTATTATTATCGATCCCTAAATAAAAATCATGAATTTTATTATACTCAATTAACTCATGATATATACATGTTTTAGTACAATGTTTCTCTCATTGTTACTTATGATAATGTTTTAAGTAAAATATGACCATATTTATCTCTTTGGTCGTAAATCTATTCTATTTAAAAAACATGTTTTAAATAATTTTTTAAATAATGTCTTAAAATGATATATGAATATAATTTTTCAAGGAAAATGGATTATAATTTTTTTTTATTTTCTAAAAATTGTTTTATATGTTTTCAAAACGTTTTTTAATGTAAACGGATTTCAAAAATATTTTATGTTTGAAAATGTATTTTAAATTTTTTCAAGACTTATTTATATGTTTAAAATTTATTTTCAATGAAATGGGTTTCAATACATTCTCATGAATTATTTATAGGTATTCAAAGAAAATTCAATAGAAATGGTATTTGAAAAAATTTCAAGCATCATTTATAAATTTTCGTGGAAATGGTTTCAAAAACATTTTCAAGAAATCTTTATATTTTTTAAATGAAAATAGTTCCCAAATTTTCTTCAAATAATTATTTATAATATTTCATGTTCATCTTTAAGAAAATGGTTTTAAAAAGGTATTTATTTTTTAAATAGACCTTTCCAAAGAAGAAATGATATTTTCCTCCTGAAACATTTTTGAAAGATATTTCAAAATTATTTTCTATATAAGATGACATCCATTGATGTTACCCATGACCTTATAGAAAATGATCTAATGTTTTAATCCATATAATTCTTATTAGTGTTTTATGAATAATGTTATGGAATTTATAAAACTTGTTTCTCTTTCATGGGATTTATGTTTAGGAAAAAAATTCTCTTTCCGAGGATATATATTTAAGAAATATTATTCTCATTCATAGGATATGATTATTATGAAATGGTTTTGAAACTTGTATATTATTTCACATGTTATAGGATGCTTACATTTTTATGATACCCATTACATTTCATAGATTATGATATGATTATTTATGATTTTGTGTCACATGTATGTATGGTTTCATTTTGATATGGGTGGGACCAATATCTCCCACCAAATCATTGGGAAATATTTATATCTCATGTTATATAAATAGATTGAATATAAAATGAAATAATTTTAATATAATTATATAGGAATGGAAAATTATCTCGGTTTAATAGTATAGGGATAGAATGATGATTCAACTCAGTTCTATGATACATGGTTGTAATGTGGTGTGAAGCTTGTTCATTGATGGATTTTTTTAGTAAGATGGAAATGGAAGTGATTCCTTGATTACTATAGAAATAATTATATATACTTATCTGCATCCCACAATTCTATGTTTTATTTATATTTTATTATTTCAGTCCATATCTTCCTTACTTCTTTATGATTCATGTTTTATGATCTTCCATGATTTACACTAAGATTCATTTTTGAGTTCATTTATTTGTAGGGTAAGATATTATATTTTCATGATCACCTTCGCATACCCTTATGCTCAGAATTATACTTATATATCTCCCTTGATTACCCTTACTGAGCATTTTAGATCACCCCATTTTATGTTTCCTCCCCTGGTTATGAAAATATGTATTATATTTTATGTGTATATTAAGGGTGATATTCAATAATAACATAGTGGAAGAAAATATAACTCATTTAAGTACCAGTGTATATTTTTATGTGTTTCCAAAGCCACTATAATAATACGGAATTTAGTCATTTGTTTGTATAAGGTTTTATGTATTCCTAAAATGATATTTAATGCTATTTTATGAAAATTTAGGGTCACTATATCAATGATTCCATAAAATATTCACAAGAGAGATTTGTTTCGAAACTAACTCACCCAATAAAATTATTTAATGTGTTGGGGTAATTTTACTATATTTATATTATTCATTTTTCTCTTATTTCACTCACATACCCTTAACTGTGGTAATTGAAATTACAATGCTTAAATTTTCATATTTTTCCAAAAATAAAAGGGAATTATTTACTAAATTTAATTCTTATAACTACAAATATGGAATCCATACTTCATAATTCCATTCACTGATTTTGTATAAATTTATTTGAAATTAATCATCTAAGAGAAATGAAACAATGGATTTTTAAAATAATAATGTCTTAAAGATTGATTATTTTTATATATACATTCAATGTGGAATTCATTTTATTCACCCACATTGGATAAAATGATGTATTATTAAACTATTTTTAGTTTAATTCTATTTTAATATAGTATTTAAATTCATAAATTAATTAAAAAAATATATTTTTCAATTAAAATGTTGTTTAATTTTCACTATTCATATATAAATAAAAAATCTCAAACAAATTAAAAAAAATCAACCAATGTAAATTTTGATATTTTTTATTTAAAAAATAAATTATATTTTTTCAAATAATTTTTTAAAAAGTTTCAAGCATTGTTATTAAAATAAGTGAACCATATAATGGTGTTAAAACTTCCTATTGAATACTATAGAGTTTTAATATGTAAAATTATATTCATTCTTATATTATTCCATTAAAATATTTTGAACTACTTTTTTAAAAATAGTTAAATATATAATATATAAATTTAATAATGTTGTTTATACTATTTAATAAAGAAATTTTAGCTGCTAAGTTACAATATCCATTTACTAATATATTGTCATTTGTTAGAACATAGTTTTTTATGCAACACAAGCTATTCATTTTATTTAAAATGAAAACACATAGTAAAATCATGGGTTGTGACATTATTCCATACTATAAAAATTTCTTCCTCAAAATTTCAAGAATATCACCTCATAAAAAGATTATGGTTGTTCTTCATTATAATTTCTTCATGTTCCCATGTAGTCTCTTCTATTTTAAGTTTTTTCTACATTAACTATACCAAAAAAAGTAATTTGATTCCTCAACACTTGTTATCTAGTGTCTAGAAACTAGATATACTCTTTATATTATGATAAGCTAGGTTCTACTTCTATTTATCCAGAAGTGAGAACATGCATTTTTTTCTGAGACATACTTTCTTTTGTGAAGAGATATGAAAGACATCATGTACTTTATGAACAATAGGTTTAATTCTGAAATGATAATACACAGTTATAATTCATTATAGAATTTAAAAATCTTATATGTACTTGGAGATTAGTTTCCCTTTTCAAAAAAATCATGTAACATCCTTCAATGGATATACCTTCAAGAAAACATGATCTCCCACTTGATATCTCAAATCTCTCATTAATTTATATGCATTTCTCTTTTGATTACATTGAGCTTCATTGATATAGGTTTGTAGAGTATTTACCTTTTTTTGCTTCCTCCAAAAGTTATAGGGCCTAAAAGCTACCATTCACCAACTTCATCCCAACATGTTGTTGTGCGACATCTCTTTCAATATAATTCTCCATATAGTTCCATTTTAATACATAAATGAAATATATTTTTATAGGAAAATTCATCCAAAGTTAAAATTATGACCCCACATACCTTGAATTTCTAGTGAGAAGAAGCTCAAATAATATTACAATGTGTAGATAGTCCTTTCTGACTTCTCTTCCATCTGAGGGTGATAAGGTGTACTCAAATGAAGTTTAGAATCAAGGGAATCCTAATAAATTTTTAAGTATTTAGATGTAAATCATGGATCATGATCCGAGAAAACTAAAAGAGGTACACCATGAAGTCTTAAATGATTATTAATATAGATTTTTTCATGCTGATCTAGTAATAAATCTTCCCTTATGGAACAAAAATTAGATGATTTGGTAAGGTGGTCAAAAATAATCATTATCACCTCATTCTAAGTGGTATTGGGTAATCAAGTGACAAATTTCAAATTAATGTTATCCCATTTACATGTAGTTATAGGTAGATGTTGCATGAATACTTTTCGAAGTTCTCTTTCAGCCTTCACCCATTTTCAATCCAAAATCCATGACACATAATTAACAATATACTACATCAAATTGCCCAATAAAAAATTTTACATCAGATTTCTTTTCATTTTGGTGCTACCGGGGTCTATAATGGAATTAATGTAATGATCTTGCTCCAATAATTCCATTTTTATATTGGGTATATAGGAAAAACAAATGATCCATCCAAATATTAAAATACCATTTTCACATTTGAAGTTTGTCAATATTCCGTCATTAGAAAATTTATCTTTTTTGGATGTTATCATCCTCATATTTTGAACTTTTAAAATTTTCCACTAAAGATGGTTTGGAAAAAATTTGTTATTTAAGTGATATTTCCACTTCCATAATAATTCTCTTATACATATTTACTAAGTCTATGTATACATTATCTCTAAGATCCTCATTTTTTCAGAACTCCTAGACACTTTCTACATAATGAATATACTACCTTATTTTCCTTTACATAATGGTATTTTATTGAGAAATCATAATCATTGAGTAGCTCGAGACATCTCATTCTCATCATATTTATTTATTTCCATGAGAATATATATTTCAAACTCTTATGGTCTTTATATAACTCACATATTTCACTATAAATAGAAATTGTTGATATCCTCTAAGAAAAGATTTTAGCTCCTAACTCCTGATCATGAATGAGATAATTCTATTAATGAGTTTTTATATACCTTGATGAATATGAAAAATTTCTATCATTCTGCATAAAGACAATTTTTTTTACTTGATGCATTACTATAATTCACAAATCCACCATTTCCCTATGGTAATGTCATGATCATACCATTGACCAATATTTTATTAAAATTTTAAAAATCTTCTCCATATTAATTTTTCTGTATGAACATAACCATTTACATAAAAGATTGGTTAAAGAATTAGTTAATCATGAAAAATTATGAACAAAGTGATTATTGTAACTTACAATACCATTGAACCTATGTTCTATAGTTATGATCAATGGTGAAAAAAATTATTAGATTGCATTTTAATTTATAGGATAAAAAAATATTTTATCCTTAGAGATAATATGGCCATGAAATGAAATTTCTTGAATCCAGAATTCATTCTTTCTAAACCAAACATATAACTATTCCTTTCAATGAGTCTCTAAAATGCTCCTAAAATGCATCTATTGATATTATCATTATGAATATATCAGTGAAAACAATAGAAAAATAATTCTCATTTATGGAAGTGATTAATTATTTGACTCCATGATATCTGGAATTATGATACCATTACTATAAAGTCAATCCACAAGATAGCGTAAAAAAATAGGTAGAAACTTGTTTTGTTTTCTCATTTAATTATTCTTAGGGGACCTAACATTACATTAAGGAGAAATATTATAGTGGGCCCAAAATCTCACTAAAGGTCTATGTAATTCCTCACATATTGAAAAAATTATTTAATTCATGAATTAATATTCCTTTTCATCAAATATTTTTATTGGGTAAATGATTCAATTTATTTCTATTATTATCCAGTTAATGAAATAACATTCAATGTAAAACACGTAAGTAAAAATGATATAAAGTTTAGGAAATAACAATATACATTACCCAATAATATGTATATTTAATATTATTTCGCTATAAAATGAAAATTTATTTCAAGGAAGTTATTGTTTAAAGATAAAGTTAACAATCGAAAAAAATGTTAGATTACACAATTGAATTTTCTACATGGAAATTTTCAAGTAAAATATGATTTGATGAAATAATTTAAATTAAAAAATATAATATCATGAAGTATTAATGAATTATAACATTACATTTCAAATTCGTATTATATACAACTCATAAAAGTGAATTAGATCATAAAAACAATTAAGTCTCAATGAAATGTAATATGCGATGAAATCCCTTACCTCAAGCTTCCTTTGGATAGAAAATTCAATAAAGTCCTTTATTGTGGGTTTGAAAAATGTTACTATCATAAAAAAAGAACAATATTATGATGTATAATATTATATATATTATCCTTTTATAACAAACTACTACATGTTAATTTATACTCTTATATTATTTTGATTGTTTTGGGTTCACATTGCATAGTTTTTTGTCATGCGTGTTTAATCATGAAAGATCTTGTTTAAGAACATATTATATAGTTATATCATATCTAAGAAAATAATATTTAAATAATTATCATATTATTATATAAATTTATATTTTAAAACCAATCCCAAGTGATGGTTATAAAACAATTGTCTATGTTATGATAATGGAGAAGGTAGGTTGTACGATTGTGTGTGTAAAATTTACATTATTCACTGATCATTATTTATGTAAGGGATGTAATATTCTAACATTATAAAATGATCATAATATAATTAATAACATATTAAATACATATATATATATATATTCCATATTTTTTGGTTATTAGAATAGATTCACATCGCTTTGTGAAGGCGACAATCCACACATACATGAATGGTGTTGTCATCTTTACATGAGAGAAAAATGAAAGATAAAAAATGATATATAATATCAATAAGGAATGAAATTTTTTCAATTAATATAATTATTGTGTTATTTATATCAAATATAATCATTTAAATTATCTTTATGACCATCAATCTTAATCGTTACTGAAATATGAATCACATCTCTTTGTAAGGCGGTAGTTCGTCATACACATGAATGACAATATCATATCTCATACGGAATGGAAGGTATATGTATATATATGATATTTTTTCTACTTATGATTAAATTCATTATAAATATCATATGGATATTTCATATCAATCTTCATATCCATCCTTGGGAGGTGGAAATAGAAAAAATGAATGACATCAGTTCATGAGGTGGTAGTCCAACAAACACATGAATGATGATTTCATAACCCATTTGAGGGATATGGGGATGGATCTAGGTTAGGTAAATTTTATAAGTGGATGATATTAAATGTAATATACATATATTATTAAATCATCCTGGTTTAATAAAAAATTAAGGAGGTGGAGAAATAATTAATATAATGTCACATATAGAAGAACATCACATCATCTTTAGGTATCCTCCTTAGGGTTTCACTAAAACATAAAAGGATTGATTTATTATAAAAGAAGAAATATATGATCAGGGGATGGATTTTTCATGATATATAGTCATTAATTTGAGGATTCAATATGGAGTGACGACGTGAATAAGAGAGGAGAGGGGTGACCATCTATTGTTGGAGGAGAGGACACGCTAGTTATTTTTTAGAAGAACTAAGTTCTCTCAAGTGTTTTATATGTATTAATGGAAAAAAATGCTCCATTATCTATCCTTATAGAAGTAATGGTATAAATATTAAATGGAAACATTCTTTAGACAATATTATATGTAATTATACCCTTATTATTTTAGTTTAACCTCTCTGTAAACAAAATTTTCCCATCATAATGGTAATTAATTTTTTCTATATTTGATATTAATTATGATAGAACATTATATTGAACATATTAGAAATTATATATTATTATGATTTATTGTATTGAATCTATTTTCCCAAATTTAATTCATCTATGTGGATAAATTTAAATTTCAATTAATCCTAAACTCGTGATGAGAATGTTGGGTTTTATGGTTAAAATGTTCAAAAAGATACAATGTTCTATAGAAAACTTTAACATTGAAATGATTACAATAACCTATTAGACTAATTGATATATAGTTAAACTAATTTTACATTAAAATTATTAGAAATATTAATTTAACAATATAAATACATTAACAAAATGTAGTTTTCTATTAAAAGTCAGAATTTTTCACTATTCGCCAACAAATGAAACTTTTCAAAAAAATACCAAAATTTACAACTATGATAATTTTGGAATTCCAATTTCAAAAATGATTTATATTTTTTCATATAATTTTTCTAAATGTGTATAAAAAATAATTTTGAATTACTTTTTCAAACCACGATTAAAACGTCTTTTAAAAAATGTACTGTTTTCAAGAAATATTACCTTTTTCATTTAATTTATATTCATTTTAATACTAATTAATAAATTTCTAATGAATGTATGTAGAAAATATATTTTAATAAAATATTTTTTCCTATTTATACCCCATATTTTTATGGCTAGGTTATGAAAATTATATTATATAGAAAAATTCCAATAATATATTATTATTTGATAAAACTCAGTCGTGAATTTTATGATTTATATAAAAGTAAATATTGATTGTGTGTAATGCAATATAAAATCAATTTTTCATGTAATTAAATATATTTAGTATAATATTCAAATATATCATTATTTCTAAGGTGTAATATTTACTTCTATAATTTTTCAAGAGAGTCATACACGGTATCGAAAAAAATTAATTCTTTTAAAATCGTGGGGTGTTAATCTCTCCAAACCATTAATAAATTGAATCCTCACAATTTAATATTTATCACATTAATCAAAGAATTTAAATTTATAAATTATTAAATTAAAAAACCAACATTTTAAAAAGGTTCAAAAATCATCATCTAAAAGTGAGAGAAAGGGAAGTACCATGGTAATATAGTTTATTATATAAGTAGGTTTTTATGAAGGTGAAAATAGGATTGAAATAATAACAAGGACATCAGTGAAAATAATAAATAATTATACAGATTGATGGATGGTTGTTTTTACAAAAATGTTAATGGTTAATTGAAAATAAAGGTACTCAAAACCATAAATTATTGATTATTTAAATTATCATGTAATTTATCGAATAATAATGTTATAAGATAAATGTTTTCATGATCATTTTTATGAAGTTGAGGAATTATCGTAATATATTAAAATATAAATAAATGAACTAATTTATATGTTTCTACCTCATAAGAACAATTTCATCATTTCATTGTTATTCTATAAGTTTTCAATTCCCCACATTCTCTAAGAAATTAATATCAAAAAATGAATTTTTTATTAATGAAGAACTAAAATATTCTTTTAAGGGACTCTAACATCCAGAATAAAATGACCAGTCATTACATCAATCTTTTTTAATTATTATATAATAGTTTTCTAATTTTTTTTCCAATATCCATTAATATCCATTTAGTGAAGTAATACATTAATATCTAAAACATTGTATAATTAATAACATAAATAATTTCATAAATGGTAAACCATATGACCCATACAAAAAGATTAGGATCAGTATCTTTAGAAAGAAGGTCAATGAATTACCAGAATGAAAATGTCATTTATTTTCAAAAAACATGAATTATACCTTAATCGTCATATGTCGAACAAGAGAATAATGATATCAGGTATTTTCATCAAGCATAGTAATAACATAAATTACCAAAAAACCTAATTGAAAACATGAATAATTACTTATTACATAAATAAACCAAATATTATCAGATATATTTCATAAATATTTATATTTAGTAAACTCTATTAATGATAGAATAAACAAAATTATCAACATGTAATCTATTATTTCCATTGAATATAGTACTATCTAATATAATTTATCCATATCAATCATATATTCCTTCCAAAATTTTTATCTAAACACCATGAATATATTAAGGGTCTTTGATCATGTGTTTTTTAAGAAGATTATGTTTCTAATGAATTATTTTTTTGGTCATATTATTTCAAATCCATAATGTATATATACTATATTGCAATACTTATATATTTCAAAAATCACAAAATAAGGATATCAATGATGAAATAATAAAATATCATAATTGTTGGTTTCAAAAATAGTCACAATAATATTTAATATTCAACTATTGTAATAGCATAAGATGGACCATGATCCACTAGCTTCTCTTGATGTATATTACATTGACGCTTGAGACATTGATTTTCACAGCTCCACAATTACTTGTAGATGAATCATTATACATTGGAAAATATTTTATTACCCTTGAAATAAAAAATTAATGGTGGACTTTATATTCAAAATTTTAGGATACTCTTATTCCTTTTATGAAAGTAATAAGGTGTTTCATTCCACAATTATCACAGTTTTCAAAACCCTTCATTCCCTTCTTACATTTATCCATATTTTTCTATACTAACATCATATTTTATTTCTCCCATTTTAATCAATAACAATTATAGAAATATTTTTCTATCTTGTGAGCACATTATATTATGTCCCCATATGATAAGAATGTTTTGGATACATTTTCCCTTTGAAATATTGGCTTAAACACATCAATGAAATGATCATTCTTACTATTTTGATTACATAATTTAATGTGGTTCTAATTACATAAGGAAAGTTTTTTTATAAATGATGGGAAACACTAGATAAAATAATATAGTTATGAAACACAATTTATAATTTGAAAGATATTAAAAAATATCATAAATTTAAAAATATATGCATATATTATCACATATTAATAAATATAGTTTCTTTGGGGGTATCCCTATTTTAAAATACATCATTATCAGTTGTAATGAAAATGATAAATATCCAAAACATATCCTTTATAAGATTAAACTATTTTTGTATTAAGGACTATTTTCATACAATGGTATTTGATTGGGTCTAACCGAATTCACTCGTTTAAGAGTTATTAACCCTAGTTCATCTGTGCCTGAACTAATTCCACTTATTGTATCTAGACAGATATATATTATTTTGAAAATGCATATAAACTCTACTGTAAAAAGACATTAGGATTTACTTCTTCACTTATCTTCAACGTATATCTATGGGTTATGTTCCCCAATATATGTTTTCCTTAATCTATGTCCCAAAAAATCTAATATTATTCCTCGGATACCAACTGCAATGACCCCACACTAGTAACACTGTGATATTGTCTAATTTTATTACATGGGTATATATATATAGAATTTAGTTATAAGGGACTGAAAATTTCAGAATGTTTGGAGAACTAAATACATATATTATACCCATTTTACATTGGGAATATGAAATATAACATAATATATAACAATAGTAAATAAACTACATCCTTGAAAACTCTTTAAAAGATCTCTTATTCATATCCTAGAGAAAAGGAAAAAATAATTATGACAAAAAATTCATATTGATGGTTAAATACATTTGATAATATCATTAATTGTTAATGAATAATACATATATACATGTAAATCATTGAAAAATCATGTTATTTAATCAATTAAATGGGAATGTAATGCATCCAGATATAATATAATTGGTAACATATTATTGGTAAAAATAATAATAAATAAATTATCATTGTGTTAAATTATTAATTATCAGAATCCATGATCTCAAGAATCATGATACCTTTACTATTAAGACCATTCACAATATAGTTTAAAATAATAGTTAAAAAAACTATTTAATTTGGCCACTTAATTTTTCTCAAAACAACTACAGATGAATCAAGGGGATATATTTTATTGGCTCCCCCAGTAATTGTATGTCCAAATAATTCCACACATATCAAATAATAGACATAATTCATGAATTAATATTCCTTATCAACAAATATTTGTATCGAGTAAAGGATATAGATTTATCAACAAACAACCTTTTAATAAAATAAATTTATAGTAAATACCTTTTGTAGAAATGGTATACGGTATAAAAAATATTTATATAATTTATACATTAAAATGGATAATTAATTTGAATTTAACTTATAATGAAAAATGATTATGATGAAGTGATTTTTTCAAGATAATGCCAGCTATCTACCAGGAAGAGGATATTTCATAATAACTTTTACTACTTGGTAATTATCTATTCAAATCTCATTGAATGAAATGATTCAAATTGAAACATAAATTACCATGATGTAAAAATGAATCTGTAAATTTCATGTCAAGGGGGAATTATACACACCATATAAAAGTGAATGGGTGCATAATAATAATAATTCTCAAGGGAATAAAAATTGAGATAAAATATTATACATCAGGCTTATTTTTTATTTAACATTATTTATCCACATTTATACTGGTTTTAAACATGTTATAAACATATTAATGAAGCATATTAATTTTAATAATAATATATATGATCCTTTTATAAATTCTTTTTACCCATTCATTTAAAATTATTCATTATTTTCATTAGTTAATGTATTAATTTCCATTTTTCTCATGTATGTTTCGTCCTGAAAGATCCAATTCATCCCCATATTATATATTATATAATAACATGAATAATAATAATGACCTAATTATTATATTTTTAAATATATAAAACTTTTAAAACCAATCATTAATGATGGTTATGAAAAATGATGTACCTTAGAATCACAGAGATGATAGGCCGTATATACCCATTAGTAACGTTTTTATTTTTCACCGATCACTATAGATGGGAGGTACATAATATTTTAACATTAAATAAGAATTATAATATAATTGATACCATATTGTATACTTATATATATCATACATGTGTTCATGTGGTGAAATTGGTGTCACATCGCTTCATGGATGAGGTATTTCATGCACACATAAACTATGTTATAATCATTACGAGAGTGAAAATGAAAGAAATAAAATAGTCTATATTATATTCCATGACAGATAAATTTTTTATGAAGATAATAATTATTTTATTTATATCACATATAATAATAAAATTTATCTCCACCACCTACCATGTGAAGGGTTATTGAAAGACGAATCACATCACTTCAGGTGGTGTTAGTTTGTTATACACTCGAGAAACATTATTGAATCTATTACAGAATAGAAGGTTAATATATATATATATATTATAGTGAATAATGTGGTATAAATATGTTATAAATATCATATATATACATATAAATTATATACATCATCATACCCAACCTGGAGATGTGGAAATGGGAAAACGAACAACATAAGTTTGTGAGGTGGTTGTCTGTCACACACACAAATGATGATTTCATTAATCATTTAATGGAAGTGGAGATGGTTTTAATAAATTCCCTTATTTTAACAATATCAAACTATATTAAAGTTATTTTAGTTATTATATCATCATAGTTAACTAAAAACATAAGTAGGAGGATAAATAAGTGACATAATGATTCTTATTGAAGAACATTATGTCTTTTCTATTATCCCCATTAGGCTTTCACTATAGCCTTCAAAGATTGAGTTTCTACCCAAAAAAATAATTCAAGGATAAGGGGAGATATTTTGGGAAGTGATTTGTCTGGGAATTATATAATCAAATAGGAAGTGATGATGTGTATAAGAGATGAGAGGGGTGGCCTTTTTTTAATGGGGTAGATGACACACTTTTTATTTTTGAAATGATTTGCATGTTACCGAGTTGTTCATATGTCACAGTAGAAAAAATTGATCCATTATTCTCCATGTAGGTTTAACGATATAAATATTTCCATATAATAGTTTTATATTATTGTATAGGTCATTTCTATTTTAATTTTTTAATTTTAACCCCCATTAAACCCACTTTTAGCTTAATCACCATAATTAATTTTAATCACATTGACTATTCATATTGGTAAAAAAATAAGATAAAAATTTTAGAAATAATAAATTTTTAATATTAAAAATATGGAATCTATTTCCCCAAATTCAACTGACATAATTTAAAAATTTATGTTTAAAATCAATCCCACAGACATGATGATAAAAAAATTATTTAATGTGAAAATGTTCAAAAGATTAAAATGTTTTATTTCAAAATTAAATATGAAAATTATTAAAATTTCCAAAATTGAAGTAATTGATATAAAATTATACTAATAATAATTTAAAATCAATTTAAAATAGAGTTTAACATTATAAATAATTAAAACAAAAATAATGTTTCCAATTAATATTTTATGATTTTTACTATTCATAAAAAATGAAACATTTTAGAAAAATTAAAAAAATTTAATACTAAGATGATATTATTAATATTATTTTAAAAAATAATTTTATTTTGTCAAATAAATTTCCTAAAATTGGTAAAAATAATAATATTTAATTATGTTTTCCAAGTGTGAGTAAACCATCTTTTAGGAAAAATATTGTTTTAAGAAAATATTTCCATTCCTTTTAAATTGTACTCACTTTATTACTAATAAATATATAACTTATTATTATTTTTAAACAATTTATATTTATAATTTAGTTAAATATATTCATACCCAAGAATTTAGTATCTAGGTTACAACTATTATATTATATATTAATATTCTAATAATATAGTGTTTCAAAGATCTGTGATATATATAACTGTTTAAACTATTCCATTAATTAGATGAGTATAAATAGTACTAAAAATTTATTAGTGATATGTATATATATATAATAATAAATATAAATTATATATAAATGTTTGGTAAATATTCAATCAAATTTTAGTAAATTGTTTTAATTCTACAAGAACATATTTTCTTGAAAATTTTTTTTATTACTTTTCATTAAAGAAATATTATAATAATATATTGGAAAATTTAAAAACTTTGTTTTAAAAATTGAAATTAATTATTAATATTTTAATAAGGAAATTAAAGTGGGTTGAAATATTGCGATATTCCTGAAAATTTGTTTTTTTGGTGAATAGTGAAAAAGAACAAATTTTCCAAAAATGTCATTTAATTTAAATAAATAAAGAATTTTAAATGTACCTTTATTTTTTGAGTAGGATTTATGGAAACATAATTATTATTTAGTGTCATTTAATCCAGGTAATTTATTTCTTATAAATTTCATATTGTTATTTTATTACAAGATTATATTTAATTTAAAAGGATATTTTTTCTAAAATTGTTTTCAAGTGAATTTTCTGTATCCCTTTTAATTAAACACAAAACTCATAATTATGAGTCATTTAAATGAAATTTATAAGTCATATATAAATAAAGTTTCATTGAAATTAAAAAATTTATTATTATTATCAACAGAGTTTTTGAATAAAATCAATTTTTCCTTGAAAAATAAAATTATTGAAACCCTTCCTTTTTATCATGTCTTTGAGTATAATTTTAATGTAATTTTATTGAAATATATAAATTTAATTTTGTGAAATAAATTAAATATTAATAATCATAAAATTTTAAATTATCTAATAATTTCAAAATAATTTTTTATAATAATGAAGGTTAAAAACAATAAAATTAAAATTACCTCGGTTAGGAGAAATCATGTTTACCATGGGTTAAAATAAACAAATAGGTGACAAAATGACATAAAAAATTCTCTACAAACATTTTTATTAGAATATATATACATTTTCATTTATATTTATCGGTATTGGTCTATTTTGGTGCCTTGGGTAATGTAAAAATGTGGTTACATCTTTTTCTTTTCTAAAATTATATGTGGACCACTCACCACACTTTTAAAAGTCCACACATTACCCTATACTCTTCACATCCTCAAACCAAAATCCCAGAAAAATAAATTTCCAAAATACATAAAATCGTCCAATTAGAATAGGTTTTATTAAGAATCCATTCTAGAAATACTTTAGATATATTTCTTTATAGGTTGTATGAGAAGAGGTAAAATTCCAAAAAATGAGTTTTTCTTTTATTTCATCATCCACCTCCCTAAAATGACCATAAATATTTATTATATTCTCATATTAGTGTGTAATATATACTGATATTTCATTATATCAATTTAAATAACTAAATCGATCTCTTAATCCATTAAAAGAGACACAAAATTATTATTCCAATGTATGAAAAACTACAACTTCAAAAACCTATGTCACTTTTTTCCATATCATTGCCTCTCAAAGATTGTTGTGTGGATGAATTTAAACTATATATATAGTATTTTTAAAATATTTAAAACTATAGAGTTATGATATCACAAATAAATTTTTTTCCATGTTGTGTGGCATAGGATAAAATTGCTTGTGTGTATTGAGAACAACCACCTTACAATGTGCTGTGATTTCATTTACTAATTCATTACATAAATTATAATAATGATAATGATAATTAATATATCTGATATATATATATAATAGTAATTATATTAATGAAATAAATATAATTATTAAAATATAAGGAATCTTTTTATTTCTCACCCTGGTAAATGGTTATGTCATTCGTGTACGTGTGGACCACCTCCTCCATGGAGAAACATGACAATTTTATAATTATAAAAAATTATAATAATATAAATAATTATATTTAAATAAATAATATGGTGTTTATGATTTTATAATAATTCAATAATGATAATAAAATATATAACTTCTTTCCATAATGATCATTGGAAAATGGAAATGTTACTCATGCATAGGTACGACCAACCATATCTAATATCGTAACATATTTAATTTTTCAATATTGGGTTTAGAAGTATAATTGAATAATAAATATAATAATTATGATTCTATATACTTTTAAAAAATTCAATCATTTACCACAATCAACACATTAAACCCGTTTTGAAATAATGAACCAAACATCCCCAAAACACATGGTGTGGACTTAACTTGTTAAATATTAAAATATTTCATTAAAAATATATATAATAAAAATTTTATGAATAATTTATTAAACATAGAAAATGTAATTAGGAAATAAATTAATTGATATATGCCTGTTATATATGTGATAATTGATATATAAATAAATTTTGGACTCAATTTAAGGATTCGCCATCTCACTTTTACTTCTATGAGAGATATGTCATATTCACCACTTATTTTCATATCGTAGTGTATATACTATATAATTTACAAATAATATCATTAATCCTTCATACATCATGGTATTTTATGTTTCAATATTATTTTATTTAACTTATGGTAATTACACGATTGGTACCATGTGGTAATGAGTATCTTAACACAATTTCCTTTCATATGGTCATAAGACATCTTCATTAACATTTTTATGATATGATTATTTGTGATTTCATCTCTAAATTGTTTAATAATATATTTAAATTTTATATTATGGATTTATATTTTTTAAAAACTAATATCTCAATTTATTATAATATAATTCAGTGATGTGATCATTATATGGGTTAATTATCCCAAATTACTTTTTTAGGGAAATATGTTTATGATATGAACATGTCTTATTTATGACGTACATATACTACAATTTGGATATATTATATCATGAAAATAATTCTATTAATGATATCTAATTTATTATTGGATTTTATTATTGAATTGTGATTTTTATTTAAGAGTTACTAAACTGGAAAAGGATTTATGTTAGGATCTCCTTTTTTAGGATTATTTATGTTGAAGGTTATTTGGAAGGAAATAATTTGATATTTTTTTATTAAAACACACAACTTATATTTTATATTTTTTTTTAATGTAGTTCAAATTTTTAATTTATATTTACTCCCTTATTTATTTAGTAAATATCATGAATGAATTTTTCATTTGACACGTATCTTGTATTTTTTTTGATCGAGCATCATCCTCTAGAACATCTATGTTTTATAACATGTTTTACGAATTTTTTTTAAACATTTATAGATTTTTTAAAAATATTATTTTTGAATCCTTTTTATATTATCATTTACATTCTTTTAAAAAAATTTAAAAGCATATTTCTGAACATTTTCAAATAGCACACTTTGTACTCCCTTTTCAAAATTTCTTTTAAAAGATTTGTTTTAATATTTTTTATTGGAATTTATTTTTCTTCATTCATTTGCTTTATTTTTTTTATATTTCCTCTATATATCTCCAAGATTATTTTCAAAGAAAATTATTTTCCTAATATATTTTTAATGTGAAAATTTTAAAAGTGATTTTCAAATGAAATGGTTACTTTCATCACAAAATATTTATTGATATTTTAATGGTATTTCTATTTATAAACATCAATAACCCATGTAGTAACATATTCTCTAATGGGATAATTTTTAATGATATGATAATCATCATTTCTCTAGATGTATTAAGACTATATCAATTATATTTTTTCGATCTAATTTAATTTATTCATGTTGATCATCTTTCGGTGAGATTGTTATGTAACCCATTTATTTTCCATGGGTTAATCATGGTTCAGATATAATTTGATGTAAAATATTTATTTTCCATAAGATAATCAGGTTATGAAAAGAATAATGATTTTTATACATGTTTATGATGAAATGAATGCTCTATATACTATGTTGATGATACAGTTCTTAGATATTTTTTATGAAGATGGGTGATTATGTTATAAACCTAATATATAAGGATCCATTATAAACCAACTATGAGTGGAAAAGTTATAAACTAGGAATAAGTGGTTCCATGAAAAACTATGGATATGTGGGAAAATTTTATCGATCAAATTGATTGGGTAATCTGAATATTTCATTTCACTATATTGGTTATTCCATTTAAAAGTAGTGATATAAAGATAATGATATACGATAAAAATAATTTTTATATATGATTTCTATGGTTTTATAATTTTTATTATGATCATTATGGTATGACATGGATCAGGATTATTGATTCTGATGACTCTATCTTTTGTTTAATCCTAATTCCATGTTTTCATTATTAATGATTTGGGAAATGATCTATATGAACATTCTTTGGTTTTACTCAAGTGATTTTATTATGTAATCATGCCATTATTTTATTCATATCCTCCCCTATGAAATTCATTTTTTAATGATTACATTTACCATTAATAATAATTTATTCTTTATAATAATATTCTTTCATTTTCCCAAGTCATAACAATTTAGGATGAATCAATTATTTCTAAACATATTTCATATGGATGATGATGATAACCAAATATAGAATATAAAAGACTAGGTAGAGTGGTAGAAGATATTCATCATTATGAAATAATTTTTCATCCATCCATTATGTTAATATGTTTTATAATTTATATAAAACTCCAAATCCTTATTTCCCTTTTAGAATACAAGTGATCTATTATTTTCCTTTTCATTTTTTTATATTTGGATATAAAAAATTATTCCACCTTCATCGATATCAGTAATAGAAATGTTATGTTTATGATTTTAATACGGGATATGAGAGTGTGAGTTTGAGACTTTTATATGGTGTTCTTATTTTGATATTGGTTCATGACATGTTTATCATCACAAATGGAATGTTAATTACAAGAGGAGATGTTTTTTTTCAAATTCATCAGAAAAAACATTTCCATCAGGAAAGATATTCAAGGGGAGCACACTTCACATAGTATATGTTTCATTGGTTATTGTATAATAGTAGTTATCTACTCTGATGATTTTGTATCCTTGATTTTATTACATATCTGATAACTAATATATAATCTTATCTAAGGGAAACCAAAAAGGCCTTGTTATTTTACTAATTGATTTGATTATCAAAAAATTATTATTTATTTATAACACAAAAGAATAAAATTTCTGATCCTTTAGATGGAATATTAAAATTTTCAATAAGGAAAAAAATTAAAGATCAATGATGATTTGGTGATTAATAATTTAAATATATGGGTAATTTTTTAATTATATATTAATCTAAATAAAATTCACCTATTGAATTCATCTTATCTATTTAGGATTCATTAATTTTATATATTATAAAAAATAATTATATTTTTATATAATTATTTCAATAATAGGGCTTCACAAAGGCTACAAGGTTGTCTATAAACATTTTGAGGTATATTGTGGATTTAGAAGAAATTTCATTTCTTACTGACGTAGTTTATACTATTCATTTAAATATATTACTCTATAGACATTGATTTTATTTGGAATAGTTATCTATAAATCCAAAAAATCATAATTATTTATTTTTTACTTCACATGGTATTGGTGATGGGGAAAGGATAAACAATAGTGGAATTAATATTGGGGTGAATTATATTTTTTGAAATAAGATGGAGTGTAAGTTTGTATTTTTTCGATTTTATAAATATATGGATATATTAGACAAGGTGAGGCTTATATAAGTTACTCTTTTCGGAACTGCACATATGACGTAAAAAATTGGGCATAATCTATTCCACCAGTATAAAAATAATAATTTGATGGTAGTTTAATAGAGTTATTAGGGTATATGAAATGATATAAAAATCACTCAAATTACACTAAAATCATAGTGGTAGCATAATATAAATATATTTATATCCATGGAACATTTATTTAGATACTAATTCATTTTAGGGGGAAAATATTATTTTTTTGTGCATTTTGAAATTGAAACCCTTCTATTATGATCCTTATTTTGGTTAAATGACATAGATGAGATTTTAAACCTTACACCACCTATTCTCCTCCTATTACTCATATATAATAGGTGTTACAATATATTTTCATGACATTATCCAGTGGTAATATTATCCTCTTCCTTTTAATTTTTACTCAAATATTATCTTTTCGTATTTGTATTAATGAAACCTAGTTATTAGATTAGAAATTTCAAAATATATTTGTGTAATTTTATTATAAGAATTGGTATTTCATAATTTATCTCAATAAGTAAATTTGGAATAATAATTTCACACTACCAGATGACACGTGAATTTATGTATTGTTTGAAAAAAATTTCTTTAATTATTTTTTTGAAATTGGGATTTTTTTTTAAATTTTGGTTAATAATTTTTACCTATATATATAACTAGATAATGTGTTTTTTAAGATTGGTATGTACCTCATTATCCCTGATTTTTGAAATCATATCATGTCATTTTGAATTTTACTAGTGTTATTCCTAGTATGTGAATTTTGTTTTAAAGTGAATGGGTTGTGTATTTTTTGGATTTCATGACAATATAAGGTTGAGTTAGAATCAATAGTGTTTCATAAAAGCATAGAATCATTATTTATAGTGATATTTGGAATTTTACCTTAAAATATTAATTATATTTAACACATTAGTGAATATTGTGTTTCTTATATGTTATTTTAAATGTGTATGATATTTTTATTAGGACAATCCTGATTATATCATATCACTATAAATTTATCCATGGGGTTTATCCATATAATCCTAGATGTCAAAATATTACTTTATAACATGATAAATGAATTTTATGGAACATTGATCGATAGTGTGTTAGTGACCCATATAATTGATTTTTTGGTCATTAGATTTTATATTTGAACAATTTTGATAATGGAAAATGGATTAAATATTAAATAAAATTATATGATATTTATTTTTAAATACAATTTAAAAATTATAGGGTTATATATTAGACTATTTATGAACTGATATCTCAAAAAGTTATTTTTTTGCAAGAATATTCCAATTTTTTTGGTCTATAGACCTTTTTTAATTTGAATAAAAACTAATTCCATTATTAAAATATTTATAAAATAATTATTTAACTAATTATTATATTATGAAGTGATAAATCCTATTTTTAGAAATGAATTCGTATAGTTGACATTGTGAGAGAATTTATTTAATTATCAAAGCATCTGTGCTTATGAGAGATTCGTGAATTTACAATTTCCTAATATGTTATCACCATTTTCATTAATATTATATATAATAAAAAATGATATATAAACCTTTATAATGTGTGATTGGTGGGTTAGAATATTTTTTAGATGTATAACACTCTCCTTGATGGATTTATAGATACCAAAATTTGAATGTTACAAACTGCTATAGTTAGATTATATGACTATTTGTATCCATATTAAATTGATTTTTGTTAAGGGATCCTAATTAGACCTAATGAGTTATCACACACAGGGTTAGATCAACTCATGTGATGATTTTTGGAGAGTTTGAGATGCCTTTTTAACTGAGTAATGTTAAGTGAATTCACCATCAATCATATGGGAATGTATTTTATAGTTTTAGTATATAGACTATATTTGTTTTGTTTAATATGTTATGATAGAATTAGGGGGATAATACAATTTTTATTATAATCAATGGTTAGATCCATGATCTTAGGATAAGAGACGTAGAGTCTTATATTTATCGAAATACATTGCATTATAGATTTGAGTTTGTCATGTTAATAATGATAGTTTTAGAGGTGGTTGGTGGAAGAGGATTAAATTTTTATCAAAATTTAAACTGTGATAAAAAAATTAAATTATGAAAAGGTGTGAATTCCCTGATTTATTAAACAATGATATTGGAAGATAGGATAATTTTATATTCATTACATCTTGACCTCTATTCCATGATTCTTATTGTTATAGTTAAAGTTTGTTCATTTCTCTATATTTAGTTATTTTATTTTTTATTTGGGGTCTCTTTGTTTAGATCATTTCTCAAAACTAAATTTGTTTTTTTTTGTGATTTAGTTAGATTTGATTTAATTTAAAGAAGCGATATGACTAAAACTATTAAAATAATTAAATTTATTTTATATGAATGGTAGGGTCATTAACATTACAAATTGATGAGTAATAATTCAACATGATTCTATTTTTTATTTTTATTTGTTTATATTCATTGTCTGTGAGAAAGAGGATTCAAATTTTTGTTTATAGTGATATGGTTCACATGATGTTCTTATTCTATTATGATAGAAATAATACTATAATTATTTTTCCTTAAGTTTTTTTATAAATATTGATTGATTCTTGAAAATCTTTTAATTTATTTCACTCTTACATGAACATTACCAACCCATTGTCTTTTTGGAAACCATGGAATAACATATTTTACAGTGCATCATTCATTATTTATCTTAATGTTTAAAGAAATTAATCATGTAAATTATTCCTTTTTCTTCTTCCTTCATTTGTTCCCTTTTATCATTCTTATGTAATTGAGATATTTTCATTAAATTTTACGTAATCATTTTATATAAATTTACAAGTACTTTGTTTTAGGTATGTTGTTTTCTTGTTTATTGGTGTCCTATTGTATGGTTCCTGCATTATGGCCTTAGTGATTTATTTCTAGTTTTGGGATTCAAACATTATTATTTTGTTTAATATATAATTATGGACTTATCATTCTTTGGTTTTATTTAGATAAAGTTTTAATTTTAACCCAAAATATATATCAAATCATATAAAAAAAATGGTGTGAAGGGTAAGTGGTGTGATATATGTGTTTTTTATTTTTGTATTCATATTTTTTGATCACTATGTTATTGATTAATTTTTTTTTGTTATCATGTTCTATTTCTTTATATTTTTATGAATTTATATCAAGGATAAGTAACTAAAAATAGTAAATAAATTATATGTAAAAATATATAATTTATTTAATTTATTTTTTATATTGTTTATTTTTAGTAAGGAGATATGAGGGATATAGAATTTTTTTCTGATGTTGAATGGATGTTTTTATCTTATAATTTTTTTCTATATTTTTTTAGTCATCATTGTATAGATATTGTTAGTTTGATGTGGAAAATGGGGAGGGAATGGTTATATGGTTGTTTTCACTGTAGTGTTGAGAGGATGGTGGGATATATGTGGTAGTTTCTATGGAATATGGAATGAAACTGAAATAAATGAAATAAAATAAATAATGGGCTGTGATAAGAAAAATTATGCGATGGAAATAATAAATACTGTTGTGTCTAATTAAATAATGGTAAATGAAATTATAAATATTATAGTAAAAGTTGGTATAATAAATTATAGTCGATATATTTTAATATAATTAATTAATTTAAAAGGTATGGTAATTCATTAATATCTAATTTGTAGTAGATATGAAATAGGATAAATATGAGATGGTGTTGTTAAATTGAGTGTGTTTTTTGGTTTTTTCTGTAGGTAGAAACACATGATGATGAGTGAGGGTGGTATTTTTGTTTTAATTTTTTTTCGACTAATTTTTTTGTAGGACGTTTAACCATAAGATTGGTTTTGGTGATATTATGTATTGATTTTTTTTCTGGATATTTCATATATTCCACCACCTAAGCCTTGTAACCTAACTGATGACCATGTGAGGTCTCCAGTTCTAGGAGTATACTTAATATGTTGTATGTGAGATATATTGAAGGATTACTACCACTTCCTTATGGTCTATTATATATGTAGTAAAATATGTCATTTCCAGTGGTTATAGTACATGGTGATGTAACATTGAGGTAATGTTCTATTTTTTTAATATATGTTGGTAGTTATAATATGGTTGTGTGGTTATATGGTATGTGGAAATATTTATATTTAATAGATAAAAGTGATAATACATATGTAGTTGGGGTTATAGGGTGAATAGTTATATGGGGAAGTGATTGATGTGTCACTCTTATATATATATATATTCATGACTTTTATATTATTATACTTGTGTATGATGTCAGTGTCTGTTACTTATTAAGGATGGGTGGTATTAGATATAGTTAAAAAATGAGTTTCTATGACTATTTTTTTACAGAGTCTTTAATAGGATTCATCGATATTTAAATGAGATGGTTTTGGTGAAACCTTCTGAGTAAACATCAATCCTCACCTATATATTATATATAAAATTATTTATTATTTTTTTGATGAAGTATGTGATCAGTTTAGATATAACTAGATCATTGATATTATTGAAGTAAGTGTCAGATTCATACAAGATAGTTTTTCTTGTTATTTTTATTACATATTTATGGAATTATATGGATGATGTGATCATTGTTTTAACTAATATTGTTTAGTTACTGTTAATTATTAGTTTATTTCTATTGTTTTTATAGTTAATGATGGTAATTCTCCGTATATGTGTGATTTATATCCTCAGTGATAATCTATAACCTAAAAACTATTGGAGTAGTGCGTCGATGGTCACACTCGGCTATGATATTAACCCAAGAGGGGTCTTAGTGGTGATGGATCTTGAAAAAGTTGTATCATATCATATGATGTTTGTTAAAAAATATTGTTAAGTGAGGATTTGGTTTAGAGTGCATTTGGTTTGTTGGGAAATAGTATAAATAGAATATATTACATGATGTATGCATGTATATCAAGGACTAATATAGTTACCTTGAGATCCAATCCTTAGAAATTAATACTTCTAAGAATAATAACGTGAGTTGATATTTATTATAGGGAAGATTCCTTGATTTAGTGATTGCATTAGGACTAATTGTGTGTGTGTTTGAATTGGGGATATTTGAGAGGTATTTAAGGATAAATTTAATATAATGATCTAAAATTATTTCAATATAGAGGGATTCTGAGGTATTTTTTCCATCATATATATGGTACATGGAAGAAACTCATGTGGGGTTATAGATGAAGAGATATAACATGATTCTCTTGTTGATCATATGAGATTTTATCCTAACAAGTATGATTTATGAATGAAGGAACTATATGATTTTTATTTTTGTGTTCTGCGAATTATGAGGGAACTTTATCTTATTTAGAGATATATCAATGGTAATATTAACAATAGATTTCGTATTGTTTGATCTATATAAGGATGGAAAATTGGATTCAATTTTATATTATTTTATTGAGGGGTTCTTTTCAACAGTGGTGTATCATGTTTCATTGAATTCATGAGTTGGAAATATCATTAGAAATGTTTTGTTCATAGTTCTATGATGAGTTCTTCTATTTGACATTGAAGGTTGTGTGGTGATAGGAGTTTTATTTATTTAAAAATTTTAACTAGTGTGTGGTAGATATTATAATTTTATTTATGGATCATATTCATTTTTTATAAACATATCTCTGACTAGGAGAATAGGGTATAACATTTTGAGGAGGCATTGCATATAATGATTCAATGTTTGGTCTCCCATTTTACATAACATTCATATCTTGTGGGGTTGGAAAGATTTGAGTTAAAAAGAATATATTATCCAAAACTACATAATTTTGAGGATAAATAATAATTAATATCCCTAGTAGTATATTTATGTGTGATGGACATTTTTATGGGAACTCAAGGTTTCATCTACAAGGGAATCAATATTAGCCAGATCTAAAAAAATTATTTGGATAGTTTTTTATTTTACCTTTATTGAGATCTCTAGTATGGGTTTCCCTATAAAATTTGAGTCCCTGAATTATTTTAATTTATAATAGTTCAATCTATTATTAACTATCTATTATACAAATTTCTAATATAACATCAGTGATACTTTTCTATGAGGACTTCTCAAAATCAACAAGGATTACTAGTCAATTGAAACCATATTATAGATATAGCCTAGATTGGATAACCTCATGATGTTTCTCATCATTAGGTCATTGTGAAGAGAATTATTAAAGAGGATGAAATTATTAGGGTATTCATGGAAGAGAAGTAGAGTTTATTCAATCATATTACCTAGAGTTACTATAGCATGGATGTCAACATGTTGTTTTATGTACTATTTTTTAATTCTATAACCACATTGGAGATAAATTCTTTCTTTGATTAAGAACACTTAAAGTTAAGGTTTATGAATTTATATTTATGAAAACAATGAAATTTTTAATGATTTTGATGAAATTAATGATTCTTAATTTAATTTATTATTATATTTTAGTTTTCATCATTAAAATAATTTCGTAATCAATGTATTAAGAGGATTATGATAAGGATTTGAGGGTTGTGTTCTAATTAATACAGTGACTTCATCTATATGAGAAGTTATATATATGTATGTACTATACATGAGATGTTTTTTCCTTTGGGAATAATATCTCTTAAAATGGTCTGGTTATTGATAATATGGATATTGAGGTATCTTTATCTTGGTAAGTGTAAAAATGTTATATATCGTCATAGTTTCATTGGTATTATAGGTTAGTATTATAGGTTCATGTCTGATTTTCCCAAAATAAATCTTCTATAATTGAATTGAATAGAAAGGATATGGTCATTGTATAGACAGATCCGTTTTAGTTGTGTTTGTGTACATGACACATAAGATGATTAATGTCTCGGTTTATAACATGATAGTGGAGGGACTTATGTTATTAGAATATTTTAACAGTTATCATTTTATTTGTGGATTGTTCCGATTCATCCAAATAACTAGATATCTTATTAGTCTTCACAATTATATCTCGATTAACATAACTATGTTACACATGATCTTGATCATACTGATACTATATATTACATAAATAAATTTAATAATTATCTTATCAAATAATGTATTTAGGTTTTCACATATCATAAGATGTTTTGATATTATCTCCCACTATGAGGTTTGAATTTATTTTATTAATGGTGAATGGTGTTTTTATAGAATTATGATTTCAATATCTCTATCATAATAGGAAAAATTAATATAGTGTCTAATTAGATTATCTGTAATTTAAAAATTGTTGTTTATCTCGATTTTAGAGTAGTGTAGAGGACAATGAAGCAATTTTAGGCTTTTTATCCTGATATAGAAGATGTAAAGAATAGATATTTCCTCTATATTATGATACTGAATTCTTCCCTAGTATATAATGTTGAATATTATTAATTTTGATAACCCAATTTTGTGATGTTAAGAGATCATGTAGTTTATGTAGTCACTTGAAAGGGGTTTTAATAGGATGATCAACATCATGTGTTATTTCATGATTTGGAAATGGTTTTGATAGAGGTGTGTGAGGTGGGTATTCAAGAGTTTCATATCCTAACTCTTATTTTACATCATGTTTTTCATTGTTAAATAATTATATGGGAATTTAATTTTGTTTTATGTCATTAAGAGTTTAATTGAAGAGTTTTTGTCTTTTTCTTAATTTGAATGAGTTAAATATTATAATCTAGTTATTTAAAATTTTATGTTGAAATTGGATGATCAATGATTCATATGGGATAATATTTTTATTAATGTTTTTTAATATATCACTTTTTGAAGTATTATATTATTCTATTTGGGTTTTTGTGGATCAGTTGAAAAATTTGTATAATATTCAAGTGACTAGGGAGCTGATCGTGGTAAATTTTTTATGGCATATATATGGATAAGGTGGTGAAACATTATGGGTTACCAAGGATGATAATATTTAACTATGTCCTAATTTTACTTCATAGGTATGGAAGATTATTCAATGTTCTTTTTTTAATATGAGATAGAACTTGTCATTATATTTCATTATCCTTTGAATGGTTTATTGAAGGAGAAAATAAAAACAGTTGAGGGATTATTATATTTTTGTTTTCCATATTTTTGTGGTTTATAGAAAAATAATATTTCATTGATTTAGTTTTGTGCTAATAATATCTTTTTCTGGTACATTTTTATATCTCTATTCAAGGATAGTTAAACGGTACCATTCAAATATATATTGTATGGGACCATAGATTGAGATTTAGTGATTTGTGGAATAAATTTGTTGTGTTCCAAGGAAATGAATGTGTATTCAACTCATGGGTTGATTATATCCACTCAGAAAAACAAAAAATTATATGGTGATCATTGGATATGGAATCTATAGTTATATGTTGGAAATATTATTTTGGTTGAAATTTTTTCCACATTATATAAAGTGATGATTTTGTCTTAGGGTTATTATATCTTTTTTAATTTAGAAATCATTTTGAGGTATTAGAGCAGGTCTATGTTGTTGTATATTATTTATCTCTTATTATATAGATGAATCTAATTAATGACATGTTACATGTGTTTTAGATCTTATCATTTCATCATTGTGATACCCATGTCATTCATTAGGTTAAGTTGGATGTTGAGGAGTATAATACATTTACGTATAAGTATAGTTAGAATCACAATCCTCCGAATAAATCATTATATGGTAGAATCATTCCTTTATTTCATATCATTTGGACATATAGTTTCTTGGAGGAGTGAATGTTATAATATGAATTTCATATGTATAGTCATTATCTTGAGTTATTTTTATTTTCTGAATCTTGTTTAGAATTTGTTATTGATCATACATTGATTTGTTTTAGGTGTTCACTATATTAATTTTTTTTAATTCATAGATTCCAATTTGAGAGTTATCTCACAGGGTCTCTAGTTTTATTGTATCTTCATCTTCCATTAAATATTACTTTTTAACTTTTAATGAATTTTTTTTTTAAATTTCAAATATGTCATACCATAATTTTATTTGTAATCTATATTTCTTTTTTTGATGAATGAGACATTAAGGATTAGTATGATGTTTATTTGTTAGAATAAGATAAGTTTTGATGTAATTTTAGATTTCAATAGAAGTAATTTCTATGAAATGGTTAATTATTCCATGATATATTAATTATTTGGTCAAGAGGATATGATAATTTTCATATCCTTATGGAATATTATTTTTATCATGATTCGTACTGTTATGATATGAGGGGATTAATTACATGAGTATAATTGAATTAATCATTACATGATGTATCTTATCAGTGGCATTTTCCTATAATTCATTTCATCAAAATATAATTTTTTAGGGTGGAATTGAAATAAGGAATTTCATTTTTTATGTTTATTGAAGGAGAATAATGTCTACAACATGAATTCTTGGGTATTTAATTTTGAAGAATACTAATGAGTGTTTCAACATGATTATCATTATTTATATTTATTTTTAAATACTTATAGTATAAAATAATGTTTATTAATGACATTGTTTCTAGAGATGTGTTTGAATAAACCCCATGAAACATTAATTCTAGGATATACACCATGTTTTTGATACATCAAATTTTATAATAAATTCAGGTCGATTTTAAAATTTTTTTTTTTTAATTCTCCCTGATTTTTTAATGGAATATGGGTTTTCTTGGGTGGATTTTAATTTTATCATATGTTGTGTCTAGTTTTTTTCATATTATAATGATATATTTATTAAAATAAGGTAATTATTTATTTTTTTTGTTCATTATATTTTCTTCTTTATTCATCTTTTAATTTTATTTCATCTATCATTGTAAAATATTTGATTTTTATGGATGTGTTATTTTGATGGTATTCAATATATTTTAGTGTTTTTTGGAAGATCCATACAAGTTTATTTTTTGATTCATTTATTGTTCCTACTATTTTTCATTGAATCATTATTTTAATGAAATGTATTAAGAAATACTCAATTTTTATCATCTAATTTTATAATTATCATCTTTTGGATTACATTTTTTAAAGAGTTCATATTTACTCATTAATTTAAAAATTCTAAAATAAATAAAATAAATTAGAGATGAGAAACATAAAAGTTTTAGGTGATGTTTTTTATTTCGTTGACATTTATGGAAATTTATATTATATATTTACAAGAATACAGTTGTGATTTTATGTTTTTTATGTTAAGGAATATATTTCCATGTTATGTGGCTTAATATTTTAATACAATGGTGGAATGAGAATTTATATTTTTTTTATTTTTTCCTTTATATTTTTTAATATTGGTTGTTTTTTTATTGTGGTTTCATTTCTATTACTTTTTATTGAAGCTGTGTCACTCCAGTTGTGCTTGGTTTGGTGTGGAAAATGTGGTGGTGGTGGATGTGTATTTCTCAACATAGTGTCATAGGATTGTGTGTCTATATGTGATATTTTATAGGGAATATAAAATTATATAGAAATAAATTGTATTAAAGTTGAAAATGGAGTGTTATGATATAAATAATAGAATAGAAAAAACAAATCGAGTAGTGGAAAACTTATTTATGCTAAATTAATGTAATTTTTTTAAAGTGGAAGTCAATATATGGGTTTACAATGGATGAAATATTTGATAATATATTTATATAACATGGATAGTAATTCATTGATATTAATTTTGGATGAATATAAAATAATAGGAATATTTGTGGGTTGTACGTAGTCATGTGTGGTTAGTGGTGTTGATTGGAGGTGGGAATTTATGATTATGTGTTGATATGAAGTTGTGTTGATATTTTTGTTTCTAGAGATTTTATGGTAGGAAGTTGAAACTTATTATAGAATTTTTATCTACAATATACTTATTATAGTTTATCTAATTTATTATTAAACAACACCTGATTTAGGTCACATTCTTAACCCCAATGTTTGGCCATGGCTTTTGAGCATCACCCCAAATTCTATGATGTTGGTGATATTGACAACTGACTACTACACATTCCCCCACCTATTTCATCAATACATAGTATATTCCATGATGGTATAGGGTAATTGTACATAATTATTTTTTAGTGAGTTGATGATAATGTAGTGATTGAGTATGTGGATATGGAATATATCTAATTTTTATGATGTTTAAATGGTTATGTGGTATGTAATTATGTGGGTATGTAAAATATATGAGTGTTAAGATATATTATATTAGTTTATTTAGAAATCATAAAAATATTACATATATATATATAAATATATAAATTTTCATGATTTATATATTATTATACTTGTGTGTGAAATTTTGGAGTTAGCCTTTTTATGTATGGGTGTCAATAGACCATGTTAGGAACTGATTTTGGTAATATGTTTATTGAAAGAAGTATCACTATATTTCTTCCTTGTTTTCATGAGATATTATATCAAGGAACATAATAAAAATACACATATGATCTATATCTTTTATATATTGATTTGGTGATCATGTTGGATACTATCAGCTTAGGGTGATTTTGTAGTTAGATTCACTAATATAATAGTTGGTTTAATTTTTTTATTCTATTGGTTTTTCTATGAATCTAAATTTATTGTGGTATATTTATTTTATTTTTTTTAATATATAATATTTTATTTTTGGTTTAATTTTTTCCATAGTATTTACATATTTATTATTCCATTGATGGTATTTAGAAACCCATTTCCTTATGAAGGTAGGTTTCATGGGACACATTGTGCTTTATTTCCAATCCGATATTGGTATTAGTATGTATGGGTCATTATAGGAATAGATCATTTTACCTCATTAGTGAATGTCTTATACCAGTGTGAAATAGGGGGACTAGGAACCTACATTTTTTGGAAATACTGTGACCTAGTGGACCTCTAATTTTGGGTACTACTCTATAGGAGTTGTTATAAAGAGACAATATTGATGTACATGAATATTACATCATTTTTTCTGAATACATAATATATAACAAAATCAAATTCCCAAACACCGTATTAGTCTAGTGTCATTGAAAATATAGAATAAATTATTATAATTTGGTGAAAATTCTCCAATATCTCTAATAAATATTTTCCCCTTTATAACCCACAACTACAACCATTATTTATAAAATGTGGCAAAGAAAAAATAAGAAAAACGGTGATCTTGGATGCTCAATTAGAGAAAAAGAGATATATATGATTATTTACTAGTGTAAGTGTATGATAACATGATCCTGAATAGAGAAGATTGCGTCTTGCATATAAAAGATCATAGACATGATCATAGAATCTTGATTAGTAGTTCATAAGTCATGAATAAAAAAATAATGAACATAATACATGAAACAATAACATAGGAATAAGACATGGTATTTTAGAATACACACAATCATATTAAAATATTTCCATAGTAGTCAATTCATCTATTCTGAGTCCATATTAGTATTATGGGGTCACTTTCCAAACCATCTTGGTAGTTTTGGTTCACTCCCATATCTATCTTTTTTGTCATGGTTCACTCCCATAACCATCATAGCGGAGACAATACTGTATGTATATCTCATGAGATAAAAATATTTAATGAATGAATTATAGGGAGGTATAGGTACCACCTATATCATAATGAAATCATACATATGTGTTCATGGGAAAAAATTCATTTAACATATCATAACCCATTGAATGAATTAGATTTTATAAACATCATGAAATAAAAACATAACCCATCGAAACGAAATGGATTTCATAAATATCATTCCATCATAAAAACCACCATTCATATAAAGAATAAGAATATAAAAATTGAACCATATCCCCTATAAAAATAGAGTAATATCAAAATATGTTATCTTATATGAAAAATTATTTTGATACTACTATTGAAAACAATTCTTGTGAAATATATCATTTCTTATTTGAAAACATTTTAATTATATGAATTGTGGAAATTTTTTAAAAGAAAAATAATTATATGAAAATAATCATATAATATTTTAATGTAAGATTCAATTTAATAAGGCATCATGAAAGCATAAAAATATGTGCATACCATATATGTTAAAAAAATATTATTCTCATACTTTTTCTAAAAAATTCAATAATTAACTCGTTTGGAAAACAAAAATATTAAATTTAAACAATTTAATAAAACATAACATATGGGTAAAAACGCATTCAAAATTTTTAAGAATATAGTAAAAATATTCTGGAATTTTATTTAAGAAATAGGTACAAGGATAATTTATATACCCCATCAAATAAATAGGTATACACAATCTTAGAAAATACCAAGATTGTGTAATTAACCCTTAAAACATTATAATAAGTAGATTTATATTCCAAAAGAAAGAATTAAATTTATTTATATAGGAAAATACCATGATATTATGGTTAATATTCATAGAAGACATTCATTAGAAGTATATACACTACATAGAAGAAGCAATTACTATATGAGGCATGTATCTCACAAAAGTAATAGTGATACCAAAATCCATAACATTAGGTATGATTCCATCTATGCATGTGTGAAATTCCTATACAGTGGTTTTAAAAATATTATTTACATATAAAATAATAATAATAAAATTTATGATATCACTCATGATTTTTTATGACATTACATTATCTAATTATCAACAATTTCTCGTTAAAGCATTATTTCAGGTCATAATCGTCCTGATTATCATACACGTTTCTACGTTATATTCTCGATACTATTAAATAAATAATGATTTTGTTAATTAAATAATGTAAAACATGATTTATATATCATATATATTTAGTGTAAAAATATTTATAAAAATAGATATATGAAATGGAATACCTCGTTCATGGAGATGGTAAGACATACGTATGCATGAATTATGTTTCATTTTTCTCATCGAACTAAACAGATGAAGGTAAATGAACTATATGTATACATGTATATATATAATTTTTTCCATTAGAATTATTATGTCATATATCTCATATTTATCCATCATATACATTTTATAATAATTATTGAAATGGTTAGAGTGGAAGATGAATCACATCACGTCGTGGAGACGGTAGGTTGTACGCATGCACGAGTGACATTATCATTATCTTAATTATTAAAGGATGGTGAATTAGATTTTTTATTAATTATAAATAATCAATATATTTTTATATTTATTATTTATATCCATTATATTCACCATTATACCCATACAAATAAATTAGTGATGAAATAATATTACACTATGGCGTGGAGATGGTATCTCGTACATACACACGCAGGGTAAATTTGTTTTTTATATGGTGAATAAAAGGTTTAATACTGCTGTTACACAATAATAATAATAATAATAAAATACTATATTATATTTTATAATGGAGTTATTAATTTATAATGTAATCAACACATGAATATTATAATGAATAAGAAACAATTTTGAAGGAGTATGTAAGGAGATGACCTCATCTTCAATGATATCCCTATAAATATCCTCTTAGAGACAATTGAGTGGGTATTTGGAGAACACAATATCCTCTAAAATTTTACTAGGGAAACTAAATAATGGAAATAGGTATGGATAATTTGATCTTTAATTTTCAAATTGATGTGAAGAAGCAAGGGATGAGGTTCCCTTTTATAATTGAGGTAAGGGGAACTATTGAAAACTGTTAAAATATTAAATAAATATGAATTTATTTTCACATTAAAAATTATCCAAAGTGAGTTATTAATAATTTTATATGAGGATGGGTCAGAATAATATCAAAAAATTGTTTTTAGACACGTGAATGTTTCATTATTAACCTTATCATTTGTATTTAAACATTGGTTAAACACTTTAACTTTTACAATGACAACGTTGATTTTTACAATTCAGGGTTTATATAGTTACTATAAAATTCAAAAATTACCCCAAATGGATCACTTATGAAAATTTTAACATTTTTATAGTCGTTTTTAAAAATTATGTATTTTAATAATTTTATATCATTTGTTAACTTACTATTTATTTTTAAGTATAATTTATGTCAATTTTGATATTATTCATTATTTTTATTTTAAAAAATATAATATTAACATTATAAATTTAAAAAAAACTTCCAATATATCAAAAATATATCCATGTTATATATAAAACTATTTTATGTCATTAATTATGATAAATTAATTTTTTTTAATATTTTGGATATCAATTATTTAATATTTCCATTAATTAAACAATTACTAGATTATCATTATGAAATTCATTTAATAAATTATTTAGTTACAAATTATTTAAAAAAATATCATTAAGAATATAAATTTGTTATATTTAATTCTACTATTTATATTCTAATTTATCTTATATATAAACCTATATTTAATATGATTTACGTCTTAAATTTATGAGTCTGATATTTTTAATTTATCATTAAATAAACTATAATAAATGTGATATTCTTTCCCATGTGGTTTAAAATGGTTAAAATTTCTTCCTAAGGTTTATTTTTTCCTAAATAAACTCACTAAATGAAATTTGAACAAGTTTTTGGATTTTTTATAATATAATATTACTATTTTGGCCATAAATTATCCAATTTGACCATAACTATGGTAAATAAACATTTACCAATTTTACAATTCACAATATCCAAAACAGTAAGTTGACCTTATTAAAATCTAAATATAATGTTTATTACAACCAAATATTTCTATTTTTCTAATTTCAAGTCACTGAAATGGGAAGACTAAGTTTAATGTTAATCCTATAGACTTGGCAGGAAGGTGGTAAGAAGAATGATAAAATGTTCAATAATATTTTTATATATAATTTGAATATAAAAATGATTCCAGTGACCTAAGTGAGATTAATATATGTATTATTTATCTCATGTAAATATAAAAAACAATTTCAATTATAATAATTATTTAAACAAAAAGTAGTTTTTAAAAATAATGTTTTTTGACTATTTATAAAAAAATAAACTTCTCCAAGAAATCCCAAAACATCAGCCTAAGATAATTTGAAATTATGAATAAAGAAATTATGATTATTTTATTAAATTCAGGTTTTATATGTTTCTAAAATAAATTTTTCTATTCTTCTTAGAAGAACATTAAAATCAGTTCATTTAAGAAAAAAGTATTTTTAAATATATAAAAACATTACCAAAATTATATTTGTTTAATTGTCAATATGTTTTATTTTTATAAAACCATTATAAATAATATTTGAAGTGTATTAATTACAATTCATGTTACTATTTTTAATGGTTAAGTAATAACTATATTATTTAAATTATTATAATAGTAATGTAGTGATTCGTTGAGAGTCAATGTTGCGTATAACTTAGTCCATGATGATATTGAATGTAGTGCAATCTTAACATGGTTTTTCAAATAATGTAATCCAAAAAAGTGTTTTTTTAATCTATATTTAGTGTCATGTAAATTGAAAAATATCAAAAAGATGAAATTACTTTAAAAAAATTTCACAAAATCATTAGGTTTTACATTCTAACCCCCTTAAAATGAATTCCCCCCTCAAAATTGATTTGGGTTATCGAAGGTTTAATACATGAATATCCCTTTCATAGAAACCCATATCATAAAAATGAATAATAAAAATACCTTTTTAAAAGGAATTTTAGAAACCAAAATATTACCCAGTGTAACTCATTACTAGGTTGCGATATAGGAGACAAAAAGTAGAATGTGAAAAAATAGACATGAAAGTGAAATTTAACTATCATGTTTTGATGGAGAACGAGAGAGAAAATGGTCAGGAGAATGTTAAAAATCCAAAAGCGAAAAATCCACAATGACCCATGGTACCATCTAATTCAAAGGAAATGAAAGTACTAGGATAACATTCTATGTTTCATGATCTTTTTACATAGAGTTGAATAATTTTCAATAGGAGACATACTTGATTGATTTTAGGACAACAGAAACCTTATTATTCCAAAGTCAATTCCCACATTATCTCTTATTACAAAAAATGATGTTTATTTTTCATTCCTGAAACATTAATAGATAAAGAGATCCATAAATAGAGTGATAGGTCATTCTATCTAACTTTATCACAAAAAATGGTCTACATAAGTTATCAAATATACATAAGTACAACTATGGTGATATAATACTTTAATCTCTAAATCATTAAACAATTTCATGAATGGGTAAATTTATGATTCATAGATAATATTAAAATCCAAATCTTTCAAATTAAGGTCACTAAATTTCTAAATTCAACTTATAATTATCTTATAAACAACTTGATTTATATATTAATTTTCACACACCACACATGTGAATAACATAATCATATATTCTTTTAAAAAATTGTAATAACCTGATTTATCCAACATCCTTTTGGAAAACATGAATTTTTTCTTATTCTAATGTTTATTAGATATATTCCATGAATCAAAAAATACAATAAAATACATTTGTGATATAAAAAACTAATTTTTCAACAAATCCTTTATTAGTTCCAGGTAACCAGTACAATCGAATTCACTAATTAATATCAAACATGTATCATATCCAACATCATTATCCTAATATTAGGAACACATTATGATTTATATTTTCATTAATCATTTGTTTCTCATGAATATAACCATTCTATTAAATCACTTTTCTTATTTATATAACCTATTCAACATATTGTATAAAATAATTAGTAAAAAAGAAACATAATATAATAAATCCTTATATAATTCCCCATTCACGATTCTAGAATCCGAATACATAAATACCTAAATCCTTAAACATTACTGGAATCCATAATATAGGTCTTTAATTTATTTAAAAGTAAATTATTAATTCATGTAATTAATTTGTGTAATTTCTTTATTCTTTATTGATTATACGTTTGACCCCATGAAAATTTGCTACTCTATGACCATTCCCCCCAGAGATAACATCTTCCCCTACATTTGAGGTATTCCTTAATGTTCTTATTCTCTTATTCTAGACATATAGGAAGCGAAATATTCATTCCTTTATTAAATATTATAAGTGACCATTTATAAAAGTTCATATTCCTCGTATTCAATGTGTTTAGAAAATCAGCATAGCATACATTGTTAATCATATACCAGGATAGAAGATTTGGTATAATCAAAAAAACTATCTTTCGTGTGATCATCCCATTTTACTACTCATTAGTTAATTGTGTGTCACATTCAATGTTAACCTAATTCTTTATTGTTCCATTCATTTAATAAAACCATAAAGAATAATGTGACGAACACTTATCAGGGTGAAACCCTATATAATCATGAAGAATTACATATATAATGTCTAAATTATAAAACATTCTTTAATTTATGACAGCTTAGTTTTATCCTAGTATATTCATTTCTAACTTATATTTAAACACTCTATTATGTTTTGTGATGACTTTGTAAATTACACAAAAATATCCATGTGGAGTTCCAAAATAGGTCTGCATTAAAGACCACTATCATATTTCAGGTTATGATCACGTTAGGCCTTACACCTTATCATAATTTTTAGCCCTAGGTACATCTATGATGGAGTGAAATACACTTATAGTATATATATAATGTTGTATTCTTTAAAATAAAAAAATATATCCTTTACCAAAATTATAGAATATTCTCCCAATCCTTAGACATATCCATAGACATGTATTTAGGGTTCCTACTATGGTTTTCTCATCCTAGTTTCTAATGGTTATCTAAATTTTGATTTGATACCCACTATAAAATCCCATGTGTCATGAACATGGATAATACATCACTATTCTGGAATATATAATACATTACACAATGAAATACCCATGGACCTTGTAGAATAGTGCCTTGGGAAACATGGAACAAATTCTTCTAATTTGTTGAAATATCAAAAAAATATCCTTTAAAGATATACCCTTTAGTACCCCTAACTACAACTTTTATTTAAAAACCTACAGATGAAAATATAAGAAAAATTTTGATCTCAAATGTTTGATAAGGGTAAGAAAAGAAGATATATAACCATATTACTAATTATAAGGGTATTATATCACAGTAATAAAAATAAAAGATCATATCATGAAGATCAATGATCATAAACATGAATAATTGAATACATATTGGTAGTTCATAAGATAGAATCATAAATAAATAAAGAACATAATCCATAAAATAATAACAAAGGAATAAGACATAGAATTTGTATATACACCAATGATGATAAAAGAATTTACATAGTATCCAAGTCATTTCTTCCAATGAAATCCTTGATATATGGGTTCCATTCATATATCATCACGGTATTCTTGGTTTAATCCCATAACCATCTTAATAGTCATGCTTCACTCCCATAACTATCTTGGTGGATATGATACTTTATATTTATCTCGTGAGATATAGATCTTTTCTCAATTAATTACATAGAGATATAGGTCCAACCCATTTCTTAATTAAATTATACATATGTATTAATTAAGAACGTAAATAATTTATCATATTAGAACCCATTGAATGAAATGGGATTCATAAACATCAAGTAATCATAACATAACTCACAAAAAAAATTGTTTCATAAATACTATTCCAACATAAACATAAAAAATTCCTAAAAATAACAACAATGGAATCATTGAATAATATCCCTAGTAAAATGTAACTACCACCTAACAATGCTATCTGAGAAGGAAATGTTTTTTGAGAGAACTCTTGTAAATAATTCTTAAGTAAAATATCATTTATACTTCGAAAAAAATCTCATTACGTGAAATGATGAACAATATTAAAATAAAACATTTTATTTGAAAATAACATTTAAATATTGTAAGGCAATCTTCAAGGTAACATGTAATCTTGAATGCGTAAAAATCGTTTCATGTCATATAAGTCGAAACAAATTCTTCCTATATTTCCTTTGTAAATGTCCGAAAGAACCTCATTAAGAAAATGAGAAAATGTTCCTTTCAAAAAAATGTAATAAAAAGTTATAGATGGTAAAAATTGACAGTAAACAATTATAGAATAATTTTAAAAATATTTTGGAATTTTTTTAAGAAACCTTGATATGGATGATAAATATACTCTAATAAATACTTATGTATAAACATTCTTAGAAAATAGTGAGATTGTAAAATTAACACTCACAACTTTATAATCAGAAGAATCATATGTCCTATTAATGAAAAAAAAATTATATGGATATGAAAATACCATAGTCGTGTGGTTAAGACTCATAAAATACATTCAAGTGTATTGTATACACCACATAGAATAAACAATTAGTGTGTGAGCATATAAGTAATGGTGAGACAAAAATCCATTACCTTAGGTCAGATTCCTTCCATATGTGTTCAAAACTTTTTTATAGTGGTAATAAAAAACTAATTAAATTACAAAATAATATTAATAATATTTATTATATCATTTATGATTCACTTATGACTTTATATAACCAGTTTATTAATAATTTTAATGTTAATGCAATGTTTTAGGTAATGATCGCAATTTTTATTGTACATTTTTTAACATTATATTCATTATCCTCTTACATTGATCATGATTTACATTCATACATAATATAAAAATTATTTAGATATCATATATAATTAGTATATATATTTATAATATACAAATAAGAAATAGAATACACCATTCATGGAGAATATAAGGAGTACATATGCAGAGCACTGTTTCTATTTTCATATCATATTGAATGGAAGAAGGTAAATGACATATATGTATATATATTATTATATACTAATTATTATTTCCTATATTTCATATTTAATCATTAAAAATATTTGTATAATAAATTTTGAAATTTTTAGCAAGTAAGATGAATCTCATCGCGTCGTGGAGACGATAGGTCGTACATACACAAGAGCGACAATATAATTATCTAAATAGGAAAGGGTGAATATTTAGATGGTATATTAATTAGAAATAACAAATATAATTTCATATTTATTATTTACATCCACTATATCCATCATTATACTCATCCAAATAATACAGTTATGAAGAGAATATTACACCGTGACGTGGCTACGTTAAGCTGCACGTATGCACTCATGGTACTTTGGTTTTTTGTACTATAAATAAAAGGAGGAATATGGTTGTTAAATTATGATAATAACATATAATAATATATTAGATACATTATTTATTAATTTATAATTCTCTCAAAAAATTAAAAGGAAGTAGAAGAAGAATATATATTTAAAGAGTCAGTAAGGTGATTACATCTTCTTTGACGATCTCCCTTTAGATCACTTCATAGGGACACTAGATTTGGTCTTATGAGAGGACCATAATTTCTATAATGTTACTAGGTAAGTTTAAAAGGAAAATTTCTATGGATATAGTCAATATTTAAGGCGCAATGTGATGAAAATAAATAAGGTAGGAGGTCCCCTTTTATAATTGAGGTGAGCAGAATATTATGAATTTCTAAAAATATAAATTTATTATAAATTTATTTTTGATTTAAAATATCTACAATGTTATTTCATTTAAAGTTACAATAATTATGGGTAGAAATAATATCAATTAAATATATTTAGACACTTTTAGGTCAAAATATCAAACTTATCTTTTGTCTATAATTGTTAGTTAAACAATATAACTTTTACCATGATAACTAGGATTTGTACTTCTTAGGGTTAATATAGTTACAATAAGATGCCAAAATAACCCCATATGGATCATTTATGAAATTTTAAACCTTATAAAAGTTTTTAGGATGAATTATAAATTTATATAATTTTTATATTATTTAATAAAATATTATTTATTTTAAACTATCATTTATGACAAATTTTATACAATTCATTATTTTTCATTTAAAAAAATCTTATTAACATGATAACATAGAGACAACACATCTAATATATCCATAATTTGTATAATTTATCTATAAAATTATCTTACATCATTTTTTAAGTTAATGTATATTTATTTTTATATTTTTAATATCTTTTATTCGATATTTTCATTAATTAAACAATTGTTGTGTAATCATTATGCAAGCCAGTAATTAAATTATTTCTTCTCTAAATATTGAAAAAAATAATATCATGATAAAGATAAATTTATTTAATTTCATATTAATATTTATATTAGAATTTATATTCTGTAAAAACATATATTTAAAATTATTTACCTACTAATATTATGAGTATAACATTTTTAACTGATCATTAAATAAAATATAATAAATGTAATATTCTTACCCATGTGGCTTAAAAATGTTATAATTTCATTTTATGGTTTATTTTAATTAAAAATATCATTAATTATAAATATAACAATTTTTAGGGTACTTTTATTATATTGTAATATTATTTTTACCTTTAATTTTCCAATTTAGCCTTAACTATGGTAATTAATATTTTCCAAAATTACAATTAATCATAATCAGACTATTAATTTGATCCAATTATAATATAAATATCATAATTATTAACAAAATATATTTCTATTTTTTAAAATTCAAATCATAAAAACATGAAAATTAAATTTAATGCTAATCCCATAGATGTGGTTAGAAGGCAGGTAAAAAGAACATTCAAAAGATCAATATTTTTTAACTTATTTTTAATATAAAAATGTTTCCAATAACCTAAATTAAATTATTGTATGTATAATTTAAATATTTTTACTTTAAAAATAAATTTAAAAGATAATAAATTTTTAAACGAAGATGAAGTTGTAACTAAAATGTTGTAATTTTCATTATTCATCAAAAAAGGTCATCCTAGAAAAATCCAAAACATTCACCCTAGGATAATTTTGATATTATAAAATCAATAATGATGTTTATTTTATCAAAATAAATATCATTATGTGTCTATAATTAATATTAATATTATTCATAGAAGGATATAAAAAGATTCACATTTGAGAAAATAGTATTTTTAAACATATAAAGAATTTACCAAAAAAATATTTTTTTCATCCTCAAAAAACTATATTTGTGTAAAAAAATAATAAAAATTATTTTGAAATTAGTTATTAAAATGTATATTACAATGCTTAACAACAAGTTCATAACCATAATATTAAAATAATTATAATAGTAAAATGTTGTTTCACATAAACATAGTATTGCGTGAAACACAAGACATGTTAGTATTGCATAGAGTGAAATAGTAAATTGGTGTTGGGAATAATATAATACAAATTTAAAGGTTTTATAATATATATTATGTGTCTCATAAAGTTAAGAATATAAAAATTAAAAAATTAATTCACAAAATCTCGGGGTGTTACATGTGTCCTCTAAAATGACGTTTGGGTTTGAGTTGATCTCATGGAGATTAAATATGAGCTTTTTTAATTTCATAAGTGGTTATTATTTTTCCTAAAAAAATTTATCCCATGTTAATTATTTATCTTCCTCATTGTTATATGGATCTGGTACAATGGGATATGGGGATCTTGGGTAGATTGTAGAAGATTCATAGTAGGAGGATTCAATTTCATATGATAGAGAAAACATTACGCATATAAGGTTAATTCATTAGTAAGATTGTGGATATGGAAAACACATTTTATGATGATAAAATATATTATATAAATGATCAATATTCAATCCTAGTGTCTTATAATCATATAATAATATCCATCTCATATGAACACATGCAACATGAGGAAAGAAGCTGCAATTTCTCTATAGGTAGACTATTAAATAGATATAATGAAGAACTACAAGTTTATAAAATTCATGGTGAGATATATGGAATATTTCTTCCTTCTGGTTTAACCCATTTCGTATTTTTTCTATTTGGATATTAATGAAATTCTTATAATGACTATTTTTATTACTTTAGACCCTAAAAAAATTCCCATGATAAGATTTTTTACATCTAAAATTGAATTTTGGATCATTTTTTATTTCCTATATTGTTATAAGTGGAATGATAAATTTCAATTAAAATATTCCAAATTTTAGTTATTGAAAATCAATGTGATGATTGTAGGGTCATGATGGGTCAATTTTGGTGATTTTTTGAACATAATGTGGAAAATCATAATAACATGGTTTTATGTTATGGGAGATACTTTAATATATTCTTCATTGGGACATGTGAACACATGAGTATTTAGTTAAAAAGAATAATGAACTTGATTTTGTTAGTATTATTCTAGTTTGTGACCTTAATAAGTCAATGTTTCCATCACTATGATTTTATATTGGTATGGTAGTATATCATGAGAAATAAAGGGTTATTTTTCCTAGTTGGTTGAGAAAAAACTCACCATATACATTCAAACGAATTTATTTTATAAATAAAACATAGTTTTTAATGATGTGTGGAGGAATCCTAATGGGTCATTAAATACACTCTTGACCATGTACATGGAATTTTTTTCATTTTAGATGTTTAGAAAATTATCTTTCATTATGTTTTTAGGCATTATAAGGAGATGTATATGTTGAATAGAACATGTTTTTTCATATAGGATTGTGAATTAGAAGGGGATATTCTATTCAGCTAGGTAAAAAACTTGGATATTTTATTTCTTACCTTCACAACACATGAATCATCTATGCAGTTAAAATGACTATTTATTTTAATTGGTATTATTTTTATTGGATTCATAATCTATTATTTTTGTATATATCAAAAAAATTGTTATATTACATGTGTATTATAGACTCTAAGATACTATGTTAGTTCTATATTTTATTTCAATAGGTATTGGGTGTGCTCAATGTAATAATAGGTCAATAAAAAAATTTAATAACATGTAGAATATCCCATATTCATTTTAATGGAGGACATATTTTCTTTTTATTTTTTCAAGAAAATAAAACAAGTTGGTGGCCTCTGTAATATATGGAGGCATGCCTAATGCTAGGTAGAACTATTTTTCAACCACGATCTAGGTAAATTAGGAATATATATTACATCATTGAATCAAAAGATTAATTTAATTAATAAAAGGATTGTTTTTTTAGATTTTGGATATTGGAAATTTGATTTAGTTCATGAGCATACCCATCCAACAATGATTTTATTGAAACAATTATTGTAAAGGTATTAAAATAATTTTCTTTAGGAACTCTAGGTATACATAATGTTTTTCTTCAAGATTCATAGTTTAAAATGGATAATATATGGGTTTATTAATAGGTCAAAACAATAATATGACTTCTTATCATCTACATAAACCATGATAGTGGGATTCATTATGAATTTGATTCGTGTTTATGAGAAATGATGATCAACATAATTCCTCAATCAAGTAAACTATTCTTTAAAAGAATATAATAATTTATTCATTGTTTTCCAAAATATATTATTAGGGTTTAATTAATTAATTTTTATTAAAGGGGTGTTTGGTTATTTGTGTGACCATTTCTTCTCTTGCCTTCCAATCATTGGGAAATTGTTTTTAGCATTGTGAGTTTTAAATAAAACATATTTTTTTGAATAGTAAATGGGATATAAAATGTGAAAAGTATTAAAACTATTTTATAAATCAAATTTAAAAGAAATGGCTCATAGATTATGAATTTTATTAAAATGTTTTTATTTGGATGAAAACCCTATTTTTGAAAGTATATTTTTATGGGATTTCAATTTAAATTTTTTTAACCCCTTCAACAAATATAAAAAAAAACACACATTAATGAACCCTTATAAAATCATAATTATATGTTCGTGTTTTTATTAATCCATTTACCCACAAATTATCATGCTTCATTTAAAATCCTTATTTTCAAAAATAAATTCGCATCCACTAATATTATTTAAAAAACATGTACATACAGTCATTCATCTTGTGACCGACCTAACCATCACTTAAATTGATAATGTAAATTTAATGAAATGTTAACCTTAATTTTTATTCACTAAAATTGTTACCATATTACTACCATTAAAATAACATATTTTCTTGTAAGAAATGGAAAATTTTCACTAATATTTAATAAATTTGCATTCGTTCAAATGACATTTTTGGTTTTGGGAATGTGGATTATATTTGTTTTTTGTTTTTTGGAAAAAGGATTAGTAAATCAAGTAATAAATTTATGATAAATGTTAGTCCTGATCTTTTAATGAAAATATAACACCGACACACATAAAAGTTTCATTTTTCATAAGAAAATAATGATGAAAATAAATACAATATGAACTAGCAGTAATAAATATCTCAAATATATATAAGTACACACATGTGAGTATTAACTCCAAGACTCCAGGAATGAAATATAAAAAAATATAATATAATAAAAGTTTAATATTATCTCATAAATTATATATAATTACTGAAATCGTGTCATAGAGAAATTATTTTGCTTATGAAGTAATGATAAATCAAATTTATATGTATTTATTAATTCGTGTGTTAGAAAATAATAACCAATAATTTTATAATTAATGAAAAATTTTAAATTCCCATTAATAATATATTAAACATGAAAATTAATATATATACTGAATCAATAAAGACATAAATCAAGATGAGATAATGTCAATCCTTGGGAATAAAATTAATTATTGTCCCTCAAAAAACAATTTCCATTAATGATCAATCCTGCCTGCGTTGATAAAAAATAATAATAACAATATTGGTGATACTTTTAAGGGTATCAGTTATAGGATCATATTAAATGTTAATTTAATTTATTATATGGGATATATTATAGATAAATTTTAAATGTGAACCAGTTGGATAAAATGGATAAATAAAAAACATGTGTTATTCATTTCTGGGAAAAGATCAAAATTCTATCAACTTGATTGAAAAAATTTGAATGTTCTAGAATACATATCATGGTTATTATCCCCTTAAGAAAATAGTAAATATGATGTGATGCTAAAAGGATTCAAATTCTCTATATTTATAGAAATATAATTTTGGATAACATGGGTGATAAAAAGATAAAGAAACATTTTTAAAAAATATGAACATTTAGAAAAATTTTAAATACATGGAATGATATAAAAATAATCAAATTCATGGTATAAATAATTAAAACCATTCAATTAATAATCATGTACCCTGACATACCATGGAAAAAAGTTGTATATCCCTGATTTTGTTATTGTATAAATATAATATATTCATATGTGGGTTCAAAAATGGTATGTATGTTAGTTATTAAATGTTACATTCATTATTATTAATTAATTATTTGGAATATCCTTTTTGGAAGTGTAAGAAAAATAAAAATATATTTAACACATCCTTGATAAATAATGATAGATATGGAGTGGTTTTCTATATCCATAAAATTCCTAGAAATGATTTCACCGACAAGATCTATACAAAGACAGAACATACTCAAATAATATAAAAGAAAAAACTATAATCAAAATCATCTGGATTATAGAAATATTTATAATTAATTCAAATCAATTGTATCTAAAAGTGAAAAATAGTATCTTGTTAATGTATGAAATTTAACAACCTAAAAAACTAAATCAAATAAATCTAAATATAGTGAAATGAAAAGTAAATAATGGTTTTTTCCTACATTTGGGGACTAAATTTATTTCAATTTTAGATATACATTGATTTCAATCCACCAAAATTAAATATAAATTTATAAAATATATTTGTCTCTTTATCAATAAAATTAATTAATGCACCCATCTTGAAGAAAATTACTATTAAAACCACACAATATATTAATGGACACTGGTTTGAAAAATTGATTTGTGTATTTGAATAAAAATTACCCATCTCAAAATGATTTAAATAATCATTATGTGAAGAAAAAAACAATATGAATTTTGGTAGAGGTCATTATTGTGAAAATAATATAGATTACTTTATTAATTGTATAAAAGAGAAGATAATTCCATGGTAGAAGCCTTTAATGATCATATTTTATCTATCAAATAATACAATGTAGTGTTAGTGTAAATCATATCACATTGTTATTTTTCATTAATAACAAAAATAATAATTGAATTAATTTGTTCCAATATAGATTCAGGATAAATAGTTTCATTGAATTATCTTAGGTAAAAAGTATTGATACCATCATTGGGTATATAAAGATAAGTGAATCAAGATCATTAAGTAAAGAGGGTGGGAATAAATCAAGTGGGTTATGTGTTTCTAGTATATTAAGAATGATATTTTCTTATAATTGTTCGTTTCTATTTCTTTAATGAAGTATCACCGTTGGAACATTTGTTACCACTGGATCATAAACTTCCCAAGAGTCTCATTATTCCAAATAATATCGAAAATTATTTGGGTCCTCAACCACAATCATTGAATAATTTTATGACTATTGTACAATTTACAATGTTTCCATATTTTAAAACTGTTTCATACTCAAAATTATTCTCTGAAATGGGATATTTTTTAATGAATGTCACTTCCGCAAGTGTAGGGTAATTCATAGTTTCTTTTCATAATTTTATCTATATCATAGTAATTTTAGATCGTTAGTAAGCATCCTATTTATACAATAATATATTTTAGTTTATAAGAAGTAGATATTTATATACATTAAAGTAATCCATTAACAATTTGGGAAATATGGTTTGTGAAGTCATGTATGAGGGGAATCAAATAAAATTTTCGGATATACCTTTATAGTTAATAGAGTGTAGTGTAATATTTTTAAATGTCATGGGAATTTGGGAATCATGTTTTAGAGGAGAGAAGTCACCAATTGTGTGATAAGTAAAAGTACTAACCAAAATAGTTTAATCATCAAATTTTATGAAATTAATTTTTTTTAAATGAAACCTCTACTACACTTTTATGATGAGAAATGTTCTGGGTTTGTATATCAAGTAGATTTTTTATGTTAGTTTAACAATTTGACAAATTTTATTTTTTATGTTTTTATCTAGTAAAAAATAGGAATTACATTCTTCTTGATCTGCAGACCTTTTATTTACCTCAGAAATCATTTAAAACATTATATTATATAATGATGATGTGTTCAGATTCAAAATTTATTGGTCAAATTTCTATCATCCTCTCTTCATTTAAGTCGTTTATATTAATTTTTTAAACTATTCATCTATGTTTTCAAAATTTTTATAAAAATACTTGTGCACTAGATAGAGTCCATGAATCTAAAGGTTATAAATTTTTATGAGTATATGGAATTTTAGATTTATCAAATATAGTGTATGGTTAAATATCTAATCATAGTGAAGCGTTCATTCATGTATCACCAAATTTTAATGAATGATAATAATTAGATTAAAGAAAATTACCTAGAGATGTAATGATTATAGAAAAATTGCAATTAATAACATAAATTGAGGATGGTACAAGAGTGTATTGATTGTCAACATGTGGCATCATAACCACTATTAAATACTCACGAGCATCTTTAATTTAATATAAGTGAATAAAGTATCATGGGGAATGGTTTATTCCTAACGGGAAATATGTGTAGACACTTGTGGTGTCATATACTAAGAATATTCTAATAGATGAAACATCCAATTTGATAAATAATTTTATAAATCATGAAATCAATAAATTTAAATAAAATGACTAAAACAATCTAATGATATTTTTGTAAAGATAATCGCTTCATATATTTGAATCCCATTCTATAAGAACATAAAATAATGATATGGTACTAATAAAAAAAATAGAAAATTTCAACATAAATTTGAAAAATCATTAACAAGAATAAGAAATTATTAAACCCCACAAGTAAAACTAATTATAATATTAATATAAAATTTCATAAAATATATATAATAATATTTAAAATTCATATATAATAACAAAAAATAAATAAATAATATTATTACATAACAAACCAAAAACAACTAAAGTACTAAAAAACTACAAAAACAAATTAAAAACACCCAAACTATAAAACAATATAATTAAAATGATGTTAAAAATATTAAAAATGATTTTGATTTCAATTTTTATCTCACAACATGAGTAAAAAAATTTACTTGTGAGTTTTAAAAATATTATATGAATATATAGTGTATTGAATATTATAATTCCATTAAAACCCAGGTAAATTATTTCAATATTTTATTTTAAAAAGTTTTTTTTGTGAATGGGAATTGTTTTTATGGAATGAAAATGGAATTCAAAGATTTTTTAAATATATGTTTTTTAAGAAAACCTATGGGTGCAGTGGTAAATTTTGGAAATGTGAATAAATATTCGTGGAAACTATGTGTTTTGATTAGAAATAGTTGGGTTTTTATAAATTGGGTATATAAGAATGTCCTTTTAAATTTTTTTATAATGATAAATGTTATTTTTACTAATGGATGATAACTTTTTTATGTTTGAACATGTGGATATGATAATGCATAGGTTTCAATAATTTATTATATATTTCATGGTATCAAAAAGGTGAATATTATGGTGTGGGGGACTATTTGGATAATAGACTTTATAATAGTCACTTACTAAGGTTGGGACTTCAATAATTCTGTGTACTTTCAAATCTTCTTTTTAGGATTAGTGAATGTGTATTCACTATCTCAATATCTTGCTAGCTGGTATGAGTAGGCTGCTCGAGTGACCAATATTTTCAATGTAAGAGAATTATTATATGATTCAATTCAGAATCAATCTGATGATGTGATAGTGGTCATGGATGATTATAAAGGAGTCTTAGTGAGTGGGTGATGATTTTTTTAGTAAATAGTGCACAATTTTTTGGGAGTTCTGCAGTGGAATTGTGAAATGATTTGTAGGATAAAACACTATGACATAATGAAGAATTAACAACCATTATAGGTAGATATATATGGGTTAAATAACGGTGATTCTTACGTAGGATGAAAATAACTATGATAGTTATTTTTTAACGACTCATGCCTTTTCATTTCAATGTAACTATATGAAATTAAAACTAAACTAGATGTGGTACCAAGGTGAAATTGAATTTATGAAATTAGATTTCGTAGAAGATTATATTTTTATCTTTCACATGAATAAACATAGTTATTACACCTAAACAAGTATACTGAAGAGTATGGTGATGTAATTCCACTAGTTGTATATTAACAATCAATCAGTGGGCACGTTTTTCTTTAAAAATCACTCTGTTTGGTAGATTTATCTATAAGGAATGATGAACTTAAACAAAAATTATAATACATTAAGATTAAAATATTATTATTAAATATGATTTTAAAATCTAGTAATTGAATTATTTTGAATTAATATGAGTAATAACATTATTAAATATGGGTAGAATAAAAATGAAGTCTATTTTTAATAAAAATGAAATTCAATTAATATACCTTAAGAAACCAAGACAATTATTTTATATTTAAAATATATATTTTTAAAACATTTTTGTTTAACATCAACAAAAATAATTACATTCTTATGAAATAATAAAAATAAATATTGTTAATATGAATAACATATTAGAAATAAATTAATTGGTAATCTATAGGAAATAATAATATTTAATTATAAAATTTTCAAGAATATATATTCCAATATAATCTATTTTTTCACTATATTTTTGGGGGTTTTCAAATACTGAAATATAAAATTTTAAAATTTAAATTGGAAACAAATACCATCATTTTTCATGTAGTCTAATAATATAAGCTTAAGATAAATTTTTTGGATTAGTTAAAAATATTTTATTTTTAGGTGAATAGTGAATAAATTGTTTTTGAAAATACCACAGATTTTATAACATAACATGGATATAATCATAACATAAAACATATGATAAAATTTCAGGAACAAATTTATGTCATATATATAAAATTATATAATTTAAAATGTTATGTTATCATTATTAATTCTACATTTTAAATTTTAGAACTTAGGGAATATGTTCTAAAAAATTGTTTTGATAGATTATACAACAAAATATTTTAAAATTATAAAATTTATAAATTTATTAAAATAATATGTGTTCAAAATTTATAATAAAGCTGTAAAAAATATCTAATATAGAAAAATTAATTTTTAGTCATAATTAATATGTTAACATAGGTGAAAACTAGTTTCTCCGACAAAATCTCCATTGTATAAAGTAATAATTCAATGTGTAATGTTTTTGAAACAAGATAAATATAAATTTATAAATTATTTCATGAGGTGTGGATTGAATTTATATCTTTTAAAATTCGTTATTTCTAAATATATGATCAACGTTCCTTGATATTGACTTAAAATAAAATGTTTTATTTCAAATTAAATTTTGTGTAATAAGTGGGAAACCCAAAAATCAAAAACAAAAGAGATAAAAATAGAATAAGAATCTCATAAAATAATTAAATAAAAAACTATGTATACTGTAGTCAAACTCCCGATATAACCCCCATTATAGTGTGGTTACCTGTTTATATGGATCACCATTTATATGAGATTCAAAATGATATGGTAATCTTGTCCCACGTCTAGATATATTCATCCATAATAATCTTAATTTATTTGAAACCTCATTATAAAATTTGATCTTGTTTATTGATTCATATTCTTTTCCCCCTATTATTTTCTACCCAAATTATTATATCATATATTCTATTTAAATCCATATTTGGGGCATTGATATGCAAGGATTATTCTAAAATTTCCTCCTTGTAGTGAATAACAAACTCCATGTATTTTATCTTCTCAACTCCCACCTATCCCCCCATAATGTACAAGACTTCAGCATACACTATATCATTGACCTTTAATTTTACATCAACTTCATGTACCATTCCTTCCTCACTTATTATATGAACACCATGATTTCTAGTGATATAATTAACACCTTCAACCATTATTGATTCCCCCAGTATTGCTTTTGTGCTATTTTTCATTTCTGTATCTGTCGATCTGGTTAAAATTGTTTTAGGAATGTTTGATTAATATTTTTAAGTCCATTATACCACATGTAAACTGATAAAATCTTTGAAATAATATTACATTTCTTTCTCTTCCTCGATCTAGACCTAATAGTCATGTCCATTAAGAAGTTAGGCTAATTGTCTATTAGTGGTTGAGAGACTTACCCTTTAAAACATAGTTAATTCCCTTTTTGAGACCTTGAACTAACCGTATTCCATTTCCATATTGGAATGTCTTTATTCCATCCTCTAGGGTCAACAATATTCATTACACTTCCATTCAATATATGGACATGATTTTGGATCATAATTTCTTTTCATATTTCGTATTGGTCGAGCCACCCCTCACTCAGTGGCAATGGTGAATTCAAACTTTTAAAGTATTAAACTTCATAAAGAACCCCTTTATTGGAATGAGTGATATCAAAAAAAGTAGAATCACATTGATCAGTCTCCTATATGTTCTCCATAGATCGAAAAATAACCATATCAAAAAAAGGAAGGGACCATTGGGAAAATAGGCTCTCCAAGGTCCGACAATATCATCTTGAAACAACCTAAATCATGTTTCAACATTGAAAACACATCCTCAAATCCTTTTTCAAGATTCAAAAATATCAGCATAGGGAGTGTTCTTCTTCTTTTTAATGTTATATTCCTTAACCACCCTCTGTATTTCCCTTTATAAAAACTTAAATGGAAATCATGCATTGTCCACACTACCACCTCAATGATGCAACATGTTTTGTTTTACTTCACCACCATATAAATATAGTTATAATATGGAAATTTATATATAATTTAAATATTTATGATTAATTTTATATTCTTAAACTATAAATCATATTACTCCTATTTCCAGTTATATGAAACGAGAAATTTTCATCCATGCATATGTCTGCAATTCCACCTCCATGTAGCAACTAATTTACAATTTTCATTTCATCACATATGCACATGGTTGGATTTGATAATGGTTTTAATGGATGAATATTATGTTTATGATATGAGGAAGGTTATATTAATAACAAATATATTTTCAATTAATTATATCAATGATAAACTACTATTATAAAATTAAATACCTTAAACATACAAAAAAATAAAAACAATTTATTCATATTATGAAATATTTACATATCCATTACTTATAATTTTAAATCTATCCAATAATATTATATTATAATAATAAACCATAAATATGATTATTATTCTTCTCATATAATTATGACAAAACTAAATCATCACATAATCATCCATTACTCATTGTATGTTAGGGTTTGGGTTAAATTTACTATATACTTGAACAACGACAAAAATTATATCATGTACAAATACAAAAAATTATTAAAGTAAAATTATGATATATATATTTAGATAAATATTTTTTTCTGTTTCATTAATGGATATAAGAATATTTAATTCTGAAATTAAAAAACTACCATTCATTGATTTATTATGATTTTCATATTCAAGGACAATGAACGAAACACAAATAAAATGAAATTTAAACATAATAAATCATTATATATCATAAATTATGTTAACATTAATTAAATTGGAATTATTATTTTTTCACGTAAAACAAATACTGACACTTCTCTAATGAAACAAGTACACACTATCAAAACTATGAACATTCCATGTGGGAAAATTGGTATAAAGTAAATGACATATTTATTGATAAAAAATATTAATTAAAATTTTAAATAGTTATTGGTTTGAATATGGTTTGAAAAATAGTTATTTATAGAAAATTTTCATAGAAGGTTTTAAATAACTTTTTTGATAATATATATTAATGGTAAGGTTTTAGTTTTATCATCTTTAGATCCATGAGACATGTTTGATATTTTGAACTATAACTTCTTTATTATGGTATAATAAATACCCAATTTCTATTACATATAAAAACATATTCCATGTGGTGAGATTTTAATTTCAATTTCAAGACATACTATTCATTCTCCATTTATTATTTCATTTCAAATTTGATAATTGTCTTATTATTTAAAATTTCTACTAATTGTGTCGTAATATTTTTTTCTTGAATATAATTTTTCATGATTTAATTTATCCAAATATTCCTCAATTTTTTATGTTGCTTCATTTTTTAGTTTTTAAATTACATCTCATCAAAATAAAGACTTCATAAATAAAATATTTCCTAAATAAAATTATGACTTTTGTAAGAAAAAATCCAAATCATACCAAGGAATACATTATTCCATACCCATGTCTTCATAATTTTCAATGTTATCATATATTTTTGGGAAATATAAAATGGATTATTTTAAATGATTCCCATAATTATCTTTACCCCTTTTCAAATTAATGTTTCATATAGTTTTTATGAGGTAGGATTTAAAAAAATGGTATTTCAAAAAAATTTATAAATGACTCTCCATCATTTAAAAATCAAATGGATTCACATCAAATGTAAAATTTTAATAACCATAATTTATTTTCAAAGATATTTTATTTTGAAATATTTATAATATAGTTTTTGAAATTCATATAATTACCTTTTTTAATATAATTTATACATTGAATTTTAAAATAATGTATGAAATGTTTTTTTGGAAACTATTGTATTTTCACTTAACCTTTTATTCCATGGGTTTTCTCGCATAAAGTGATATTTTGATCATCCTTTATATTTAATTATGTTATAAATTATTTTAAAAAGAAATATTAATTTTATCCAATCATTTTTTATGTCCATGTTATGTGTTGTTCACAGAATGTTTAAGAAACACATTATTTTTCAACTAGTTTATTAAGATATATTTATGATTTATTTTAAGAGGAATACATATTTAAGGATGATAATGGGTCGGGTATAATATCACCCTATACCTAATTGGATAATGTTTATCACTTTTGAGCCCAAAATGGTTTAAAAGAGACATTTCCCAAGAAAATGGGTGCATGAGATGATTAATCCCAAACCAAAGGGGTATACAATATATTTTATCTCATAATAAGGGTTTATATGAGGATTCTCCCAATCCCCAAAATGTAAAATATTTGTTAGGCCAAGACAACTATGTGATAAATATCGATATTATCAGCTTTTCTATTTTAATTCAATGATTATTTATCCCCACACTCTTATTTCATAATCAAGTATATATGATTATTCTTTATGATTCTAATTTTATACCTCTTGATTCTAAATAACTTTTCCATGGTATATGTTTTCCATTTTATATTAGATATCCTTATATCATTCCATTTTGAAAAATCTTATTGTTCCTTGTTATTTTTAATAATAAGTTTTTATTTTTTCCATGGTTTTCTCCTATGGTTAGGATATAACACATGATGACTGGTTGATAAGTTTTCCCTTATTAATAATTTATGTTTTCCCATTTATTATGTTCTCATTCCCCCTTGTTATGATGATAAATAAAATCAGTTGAAAATTTATAAGGGATTCTGGATGATTTCGAATATAAGGAAATGATTGTAGATTAATATTTTTATGTATTTAAATACCGAGAAACCATACATTCAGGTCTTTGGGTTTTTCTAATATTTATTATATATATTATTTAAAATATGATATTAATGTATTAATATGTTATGTTTATACTAGGTTGAATTTATTAGTATTAGATTAGTTATTAGTTATATTTGGAGATTATTTGATTGATTTTGGATATTAGTTTATAGATCCTTATGGAAAAATCTTGAGATGATTATAAGTATAGATTGACATCCTGAAATTTTTATAAATTCATTATTAGAGGGTTTTTCCTAGAAATAAATTTTTCTCTAGATATTAAAATTTTCTATAGGCTCTTTATTAGATTAACAAAAGGAAAATATCCCTAAATAAGTTTATTATGTATTAACTCAATTATCACTTGGGTAATAACTAAGATACCAAACTACAAAATTATGTTGAAACTCATATGAGATATTCTTCATTTATCCATATTATCAATAAGAATCAAGATGGTTGATTAAAAGAAATAACTATTTATGTTAGAGAAAAATCTAGTATGACAAACATTGATAACATATATTATAGCTTATATAATAATAAGTTAGTTTATATATGTCATATTATTTTTATTTTCCCTAAGATAATATTTTGGATTATGTGTATTTATGGATTTTTCATTTCCAACAATTACTTATTTAATATTGGGGTTGGAACAATAACACCATGATATTTTATGAGAAATAGTATTTTTAATTTCATTCATGTCTTATGTTATATAATAAAAAATGACTATCTTTTGTTATATGAAACACCTTATTATATTTCAATATATGCAACATTATTCATGGAATGTGATACACACAATTTCATGTTCTTTTGATATAATTCATTTCACGCAACACCGAGTGGCGTAAGATATACACAACACTGAGTGTAGATTTTGATCAATGTATAAATGAACTAATATTGGATTATGTAATACACAACAAACAAGGAATATTTCACAACACAGAACACTGACTGGGATTATGTTACACGCCAGGGCGACATTACTTTATAGCTTGCATTGTACATAATACATAGTTTCACTAAAGAACAATATATTATTAAAATGTTATTATTTAATGAAATATAAACTAATCGTTATGAATCATATTTACCACATTTTCAATTTTATATAACCTTAACATTCATTATATGTATTTTCTAGAACATTATATAAGAAATAATTCAATATTTTATCATAAATGAAGTATTTTTCCAAAAAAATGTTGTTTTACAGCCTTTTGTTGGAGAACCCATATTAAATCTATTTTTGGGCACTTCTATAAGTTAAATTTTATTAAAAAAACTTCTTATTTGGAATAGGGATATTAAATTTTACTTTCTATGAATGGTTTATTTTTTTCTAATATTATTCATATTGTGATGAATAATAAAAATATGCTAAATATTAATTGATAAAAAAATTTTCTTCCAAATAATTAATATGGTTAAATGATATTATTGATTGGTTTTACAGTACGAATAGAATATATATTTATAATTTAAAACAATTTAAGTCATTGTCATTAATTTTAAATTGAATTCATATGTAAAAACATTTCAATCCATTGCAATGTTTCAACTTCAAAACAAAAACCCGTCTTTTTCCATTTTGACAATCAGATTAATTTTCAATTAATTAAAAAAACATATGTATTTTGAATTTTTAAAAATGGATTTAATATTTGGAATCAATGGTTTTAAATTATGTTAATAGGTTACTTTTTTTTGATATTATGAGTAGTAACTATGATAATTTTTATTCAAAGGAAAATCCGGTAATCTTGAGTAACAAATAATATTATAAGAATAATATTATTATCCGAAAACCTAACAAAATAAAATTTGATGAATATAATTATACCCTTAACATCTTTTGTTATAAACATAGTCATTTAATATCACCTAGAAAATTAAAATGACATATATATTAATAAAACCATTGAATGCGACAAAATGTCAAATTCACATTTCTTATATGTATAATAATTTTTGATATTGGGGTAAACTATTGATATCATCAAAAATAAATATTCCATGTAAAGATATAATAATTAAATATATCAGTATAATTTATTTTTATTTTTAAGAAAAATATAATTACATTAAAGTGTTAATATTTGATGACGTAAAAATTATTTATTTGGTGAGAAATCAATGAATATTGTTATTAAAATCTTAATAACCATAAAAGGGTCCAAACCCCTGAATAAATTATATTTCCCAAGTATATCTTGACTATAATAATTCAAAGGTCATGGTAGATTATATTTTGACCCTTATATTATTTTACTTAAAGTAATGTTAATGTCTTCACATTCATACTTTAATAAGTATAACTTTTTTAGGATTTGTTTTTATAGAAGATAAATTAGACTACATATATTCTAATGAAATATATAAAATATATCATCATTAGAGTATTTTATTTTTTAATTTTACACAACAAATGAGTATATTAAATAATTATTCAAAATCATTGTATTAATCATTTTATTAATGGAGAAATCAGAAAAATATAATTAAAAATTTTAAAATAAGTATAATTTGGGATAATTAATATGTCCAATGAATTTTATAGTTACCCTTGAGCTATTATGAATATAATAAAATATTTCTTTTGAAGATAAAATGTTATATTTTTTTTAATAAAATCAATAAATTGAATAGTGTCAAAATTCAGACTATTGATTATTTATCATAATAGTGTTTTATTAAATTATTTAAAAATAATAAATCAATCTTGAAAAAATATAATAGTGATTATATGGTCAAAAATGTTCATATTTAATTATTTATCATTTAATTAACATGAAACGAGTAAACATTTTACCCTTTTAATATTGAAATATTTGTAACCCTAGGTAAAATTGAATAGAACAACTAAGTGTTAAATTGAAAAGATAAGGTTTAAATGGACATAGAAAATCCTCTAAAATGTATTTGTTGATGGAATTCCAACCCTATACCATCGCATCTTTGAAATTGGTATATTTTAGAGGTTTTTGAGTGGGGTTTTATTTTATTATAAATTAATATTTTTGATGTTTCCAAAAGCGCCCCACACCTCAATTATAAAAGGAAACTTAATCCCTAATATATCCCTAAATCATTAAGACTTGAAGATCATCCATACCCTACCCATTTCCCATAAAAACATCCCTAGTTACATTATAGAGGTTCTGGTATTCTCAAAAGAATAACTCTAGTACCATTAAGTGGATATCTAAAGGGAAAACATCAAAGGAGAGGTAAAATTCTCTACTAATTATTTCATCATTCTTTATTCCTATACTTCCACTTCCTGAGTTGTCTAATTATATAATTATAAATCCAATAGAACTTATATACTAATATGTTATTATAATTATGAAGCCACCATATTCAACTTTCTATCCATCCTATGAAAAATGAAATCCACATGCTTGCGTACGTACAACAAACCATCTCCACGACATAATGTATTCTATTTTTCACCACTACATTACGTGGATGGGTATAAAAATGGATGTAATAACTCTATAATATTATTATAAAATTATATATATAATTAAATATATTAAACCATGAAATTAAGTACCATTAATGAATTATGGGAATGATATCATCGCTTGTCCGTACGTACGACCTACAATCTCCATGACGCGAAGAGATTTATTATCAACGTTAACTATAAATGAATTAATATAAATTATATATAATATATAAGAATGATATGTATGACATAATAATTCTACTATATATATATGTCATTTACTTCTATTTAATTCTATAAAGAAATAAAAATATCATTCAAGCGTATGTAAGACCTATCATCTAAATGAATGGTGTATTTTATTTCATTTATCTACCTATTATATATATTTATATAAGGAATATATAAATAATTTTTTACATTATATAAGTAATTAAATCACAATCTATTGAATCATATGAAGAAAAAAAGTCAAAACTGGAATGATAAATAAAACTATTATTACCCAAAACATTTTTTAACATGGAATTGATTAATGAATTGGTAATATAATGTCCTAAGTGAATCATATATGATATCATAAATATTGTTATGGTTCTATTACAAGTTAACAATATGTTTAAACCCAATATAGAGGAGTTTCATATATAGATGAAGCATATCAGACCTAGGTTAAGGGATAAATTATCCATTTCACTAATATCTGAGATTGTTTATTCGTAAGTATTTACTGGGGTGTATTTCTCATCCACATCCATGTTTTCCAGTTATGAAATATTATTTATATTTTTATAATATTTTTTAAAGTTAATTTTACCATTTTTATAATTATTACTAAATGGTATGAAATGAATCTTTTGTCGTTATTCGATTCGATGTACTTTTTGACTTTTTCCTCAAAAGTTGGAGGAATATGTTTTTTAAACATATATGGAAAGGACTGATTTTTATGTCTTCATAATGAATTAATTATAAGAAGATTACTTTTCATGTTTTCAAGTTTATTTTAAAATAATTTTTTTAAAATTTCATGACATTTTGAGAAAGAATCTATTTTTGATGAAGAATGAATATTTTCTTCAACAATTATGTTCATGTATTTTATCAATATTATTTTCTATATAAAATGATGCTCTTTAAATAAGGTCATATTTTAATCCATATTATTAATATAATATTTTTTTAAGGATGTATTGATCATTTATTTGGAATTTTTTATGTGGGAATTTTTTTTATGAAACCAATTTTATTTTTTGGGTTATACTATGAAGAATAATTTATATTTGTGTGAAATATGTATGAATTATTTCATTATAAGATGGGTGGGACCTATATCTCTATCTAATCCATTGGGTATAGATTTATATATCATGATATAGAAATCAATGGAAGAGTAAGTAAATTCAGTTCACTAATACAGGTCTAGAATGATATATAAATCCGGTTCAGTAATACCTAGCTAGAACGACATGTATACTCGGTTCAGTAATTGAATTTTTCCACTACGATGGTCATGAAAGAAATGTCGTGGATACTATAGAAATAATATTGTGTTCTTTTGTATTTTCCATAATTCACAGTTTGTTTCCAATTCTATTTTATCATGGTTAGTGTTCTTTTATGATCTATTCCTTATGTACTTCCAAGTTTTATTTAATGACTCACAATTTGGATATTAAAAATCTATGTTCATGTTTCAAATTATTATGTTTATGGTTTGTTTGATGTCATTCATTTTTACCCATACTGAGCATTTTATATCACCCTTTTTATATTTTTCTTTCTCTAATATATAAGTAAATGTTTTAGGTATGAAAAAAGGGGATGATATTTATGTGATATATTGAAGATATTTCACTATGTTATAATATTATGTTCCAAGATTCAATAGACACTAATCTAATGCGGTCTTTGGGCATATTTTTCTATCATTCATTAAGTAACACTAAAATGAAATGTCATTTCAATGTACATCATGATTTAGTCGTTAATTTTGGTATTATAGAGAAGGTTTAGTCATCCTTTGGAAACTATGATGAAAAAATGAGATACCTAAAGATATTAATAAGGATATGTTTAGGGATGTGTTAAGGATAATTCAAGTAAAAGATAAAATCTTAGTGTTTTTGTGATAATCATAAATAAACAAGTAATAAGACTAATATATAATAGATTGAAATATTATATGTAATTTACCTTATTTATGAGTTTTCTATCTCTGATATATATTTCTCACACTTTATTTATTGTCTCAGTCAATATATAGAACTACGTAGAACATGGTTAAACATTGAATGTTTCAAGTGTGGAAATTATGGGAATTATAAAGATCTATTTCTTAAATATAAATATCATTATGAGAAACATGAAGATGGTTTGAGTATTGGTCATACTTTTCTGGATAAAGAAATTATAAAAAAACAATTGATAGTTATTTGATATTTTTCCAGTATTGTTTACATTAAACCTATGAAGCTCATGGTTGAGAGACCTTCCATCAAGATTCATATTTTAGGAAAGAGGAAGACAATGGATCTTGAGTAATATTATAAGAATAATGTTTAATGATTGAGTTATATATATTTTGGCTTTCAATTCTTATGTTTTATGAATCCTGAAATATATATCTATTTTCAATACATGTTTTTAATTAAGAAATGGAAATGATTCTTTATACAGAACTAAGGAGATAGAAAATTGATTTATGGGTAATGTGAAATAATTGGAAGACACCATATTAAGGGAAAGATAACCCCTAATATATCCATTATGTCCTGAAAAATATTTTTCACTGAAGGTTGATTGTATTTTAATAAGTAAATTGGATTATTATAGTTTCTTTAGATCTAGGTATGGTGTTATTGAAAAGTGTGTTATGCTATTAGGGATGAATTTGACAACTTTTAGGGAATTAAGTAATATATCCAATATGTTTTGTAATTAAGAGACATGCATATTTTCAATATGGATATCTAATAATTTTGGTAGTTAACATCTCTTAATATTATAAATGATGAAGGTGTTCACATTTTTGGAATTCAACCAACTAGAGAGATCATATGGTATATGGGGGATAAATAAAGGTATTCACATGTTTCTTATCTGAACTTTCTTGTAATTGGTTTTTTTGTAATCTAAGTTTGGATTGAAGTATTTTTAATAATCCTAAAGGTTAGAGTGGATTATGTTAGACATTAGATAATAATATTTAATGTTATTTTTTATTATTATTTCTAGAATGTTTTTGTTTCAAAAAAATAACAACACGTAGGATGGTTGACAACTTGTCGCGTCGAACAAGGCTGTATGAATGGAACCCACAACCAAAGTGAGACATGCCTTTATCACCAACCAGTGGCCTATGGTAATTCCCTTTTTAGTATATATTCGTTTTATTTTATTTAAGATGTATTATTGATTATTTATAAGTCCATTTGTGTAATTATATATGATTAGTCTCACCATAGATGGACCTGTGTATATTTGATAACTTGTGAAACCCTTTTTGTGATAAAGGAAGATGGAATGACCTATCATTATATTTATGGATCGCATGATCTACTAACACATTAGGATTGAGAAATACAAATTCATTTCTTTGAATAAGATATGATGTGGAAATTTTTCAAGGCACAACAAATTGTGATATTATATGAAAATCAAGTATGTATTTATTCGCATGTTCTTCTTCTTCATGAAAAAGATATTTTAAACCACTATCACAGTTCCTTCTTATATAATGAAAAATATTTTCCTTAAAAAAATAATTTTTTTTTTGTTTTTTTCTAGTTAACATTCTCCAAACCATGATCCCTATCACTATCCATCTGAACAAGATGGTTAGATTTTTCTTCCATATCTATGTTTTCACATCCCACCTATGCTCTCCCACATAAAAACCCATTGATGAGTTAAATTGAGTAACTGTTATGTTTAAAACATTCATTTTTTAAATTAATTTATATTATTAATTTTTACAATGTGTGTTTTTATGAAAGAAACTTTCATGTATTAATCATTTTATAACCCTAATTAATATCAAGGGTAAAATTCATTTTAAGGGGAGTAGAATGCAACACCCTACGATTTTATGATAATGATTCGCTTTAATTTTATTTTTTTCTTGTGTTGTATGATAAATCATGATTAGATTTCACTCTACAAAAATCATTATAACATTGTAGTATACACAACACTATTGTTGACTTGTGAAACAAACAATTTAATTTTTTTTCTGACAGGATTCATTTCACGCAACAACGAGTTGTCATAAGATATACACAACACCGAGTAAAGATTTTTTTTCAATTTATAAGTGAAACATGTTTTGATTATTTTATAAAAAACACCATATGAATCATACTCTATATGAAACACTGACATGTTTTGGGTTACACGCAAGACCGAACTTCCTCAATAGCGTACATTGTACACAATACCGAGTTTTACTAAGCAATGATATATTATTTAAATGATATCATTTAATGAGAAATAAAAAATTTAATGAATAGTATTAACCAATTTGTTAATTTAATATAATATTAAAATTCATCTTATGTATTTTCTAGAAAATGATATAAGAATAAATTCAATTTTTTCAGATAAAATAAGTATTTTTCAAAAAAACTGTTTTACCACATTTTGTTGGAGCACACATTAAATATTATTTTTGAAACATTTATTTGTTCAATTTGACCAAATAAGATTCTTCTTTAGAATTAATATATAAATTTTTTACTTTGGATTATTTTTTTATATTTTTTCTAGTAACTATCATATTATGATGAATAATAAAAATATGTTAAATTTTAATTGAGAAAAACAAATTTCATCGAAACAATTTATATGGTCAAATTATATTATTTAATGGTTTTAAAGTAAAAATAGAATATAATTTTATAATTTAAAAACATTTATGTCATTTTCAATAATTTTACATTGAATTCATTTGTAAATAAATTTCAATCTTTTTTAATGTTTCATCTTTTAAACCGATATCCATTTTTTTATATTTAGACAGTGAGATAATTTTTAAATTACATAATATAACCTCTATATATAGAATTTTGAAAAATAGATTCTATATTTGGAATCAATGTGTTTGAATTATTTTAATAGGTTATTTTATTTTTTTATATTATGAATAGTAACTACAATAAGTTTTATTTAACGTTGTTAAAGATAAATCTAGTAATTTTTTTTACAAATAATATTATAAGAACAATAAAAATTATCCAAAAACCTGAGAAAATCACATTTTAGGATTAAAATTCTATCCTTAAAATCTATGGTTTGAAACATAGTCATTTAATGTAATCTTGACAATTAAAATGGCTCTGATATTAACAAAACCAATGAAAGATTCAAAATGTAAAACTCACATTTATTATAAGTATAATAATATTAATATGTGTATACCCATGTGATATCTATTAAAATTAATTGTAAATGGAAGGATAGAGAACTATATACATCATGATTTTTTATTTTTTATTATTAGGATAAAAATAATTACCTTAAAGTCTTATTATTTGATGATGTAAAAATTAATTATTTGACAAGAAATCAATGAAACAATTTTTATTAAATTTACAATAACAATAAAAATGTCCAAAAAAGTAATAAATCTTACTGGTCAAGTATATATCAACCATAATCATCCAAAGGTAATTCATGTGACCATTTGGAGCCTTATAGAATAGTTTATGACCTTTATATTATCTTATATAATGTAATGTTAAAGTTGTCACTTTCATACTTTAATAAGTATAACATTTTTAATGGCTGATTTTATAGAAGATAAATTTGAATAAATATATTCTCTTGAAATATATTAAATTTATATCCATTATAGAATGTTATTTTTAATATTTACTCAAAAATAATTATATTAAATTATTTCCCTAAATTATTGTAGTAATCATTTTATTAATGGAGATATAAAATAAATGTTATTAAAAATATTAAAATAAAAATATTTTTGGATAATTAATATTTCCATTGAATTTTTTATATACCCATGACCACTTATAAATTTAATAAAATATTTTTTCTGAAGTTAAGTTGTTATCTTAATATTTTTAAAAAAATAAACAAATAGAATAATGTAAAAATTTATATTTGATTATTTATCACAATAGTGTTTTATTAAATTATTTAAAAATAATAAATTTTTTAAAAACATAAAATTCTTATTATATGTTCGAAAATGTTCTAAATTGTTTATTTATGATCTAATTTACATCAAATAAGTAAATATTTTATCCTTTAAATATTGAAATATTTGTTACCCTACTTAATATGAAATTGAATAACTAAGAGTTATATGAAAAAAAAGGTTTGAATGAACATATAATCTTTTATAAAATGTATTATTTTATGATATGAAAACCATATATTATCCCATATTATATATATGGACATTTTAAAGGTTTTTTATTTGTCTTTGAGTTTATTATAAATTAATATTTGTGAGGATTCCAAAATTTCCCTTCACCTTAACTATAAAAGGGAACCTCCTCCTTTATACCTCCACAAATCATTAAGCCTTTATGAATGTCCATCCCCCACCCATTCCTATTCTAAAACTCCCTAGTCACATTATATTGTTCTTTTTATTCTCAAAATTCCAGCTCTAGTTCCATTATGGGGAGATCTAAAGAGACCATGTCAAAGAAGAGGTAAACTTCTCAACCAATTATTTCAAATTTTATTCTTCTTCTATTTCCACGTCATGAGTTTTTTAATTATAGAATAATAAATCCAGTATAACATATATACTGAGATATTATTATAATAATTAAACAACCATTTTCCAATTTCATTCTATCCTACAAAAAATGAAATCACCATGTGTGTGTAGGTGCGTCTTATGGTCTTCATGCCATAGTGTAATCTGTTTTGCCCCACCACCTTACTAGGAAGGGTATGAAAATGGATATAATAACTATATATGATTATTATAAAATTGAATTTAATCTTAAATATAGTAAAACATTAAATTATATTCCATTCAAGAATTATATGAATCATACTGTCTCTTGTACGTACGTATGACCTACGATCTCCACGATGGGATGAGATTCATTCTCCACATTAACCATTGAAGAATATTTATAATGTCCATATAATAAATAATCATTAAATATATGAAATAATAATGTTACTATATGTATGTATATGTATATATATATATCATTTACTTACTTTCATTCAACTAAATAAGGAAATAGATACAACGTTCATACCTATGTACGGCCTACTGTCTCCATGAACAGTGTATTCCATTAAATTTATACTAATATTATATATAATTATATAATAAATATATATGATATATAAATCATGTTTTACATTATGTAGTTATTTATATAATGATCTATGTAATAATATCAAGAATAAAAATTTGAAACACGTATGATAAATAAAACAATTATTATCCAAAATATTGTTTTAACATGGAATTTACAAATGAAAGTGTAATATAAAGTCATAAGTGAATCATATATGATATTATAAATATTATTCTGTTTCTATTAGAAGTTATTAATATTTTTCTACCCACTATACAGAAGATTTGGGTACATACAAAGTATATCGGACATAAGGTAAGTGATAATACTGCAATCTCATTAATATCTAAGATTGTTTATCTATAAGTAATTATGGGGGTGTATTTATGATCCATATCCATGATTCCCAAGTATGTAATATTATTTATAATTATATACAATTTTTGTTTTGATAATTTTAATTTTTTTTAATTTATACTAAATGATATGAAAGGAATCTTTTGTTGTTATTTGATACGAGGTACTTTTTGAGTTTTTCAAAAAAAGTAAGAAGAGAATGTTTTTTAAATTATTAAAAATGAATTGATTTTTATGTATTAATAATTCCTTATTTACATGAATTTTTTTTTCACATTTTATCATTTTTTCATCTAAATTTATTTCTTTTAATATTTCTAGTCATTTTGTGAAAAGAAAACATATTTGGTGAAGAAATGATATTTTCCTCCAGAATTATTGTTAACTATTTTATCAAAATTATTTTCCATCCATGATGCCACTCTTTAAATAGGGTTATGTTTTTATCTATATTATTAATATAATTTTATATAGTTAAGGATAGATTGATATTTTATATGGATTGTATTATGATGGAATAATGTTTTTGAAACCCATTTTTTAATGAGTTCTACATAGATGAATGATTTATATTTTTGTGGGAAATATAATAATGATTTAATTATGATTTTGTTGGGACCAATATACCCCTCAAATTAATTGGATAAGGATTTATATCTTATGATATAGACATGACTGGAATGACATGTTAATCCAGTTATGTAATACATGGCTGTAACATAAAGTAGTTATAGATCAGTAATACATGGCTGGAATGGAAAGTAAACCTGGTTCTCTAACAGAAATTGTACACTATGATGGTCTTGACATAAATTCCTTGGCTACTATAGAAATCATATTATGTTATTATTCATTTTCCACAATCACATGTTTTATTCCAAATCTATTTTTTTGTGGTTAATGTTTATTTATGGTCTATTCTTTAGGTACTTCCAATATTTATTTCTTGACTCATGATTTTGATATTCAAGTATTTTGTTCTAGTTTTCACATTCTTAGGTTTATTTTTTGTTATATGTTCTTCAAGTTTACCCTTACTAACAATTTCATTTTACGATTTTTATGTTTTTTCCCCATGATATAAAAAAAATATATAGGAAAAAAGGGGAATATATTTATGATAGATGTTGAAGATATTTTACCAAGTTAGAATATTATGATCCAAATTTTCCATTGACACTAACTAATAAGGTATTTGGGGTCTATTTGTATCATGTATTAAATATTATGAAAAATAAATGTAATGTCTATGTACGTCAAGATTTGGTCATTTGAGGAATATAATGGAAATTAGTTGATAATGATTATATTGGGCCATGTTGATAATTTCACAATAAGATTGAAAATGGGATTGAAAATGGATTGAAAAAATTCATGAAAAATCTATCATAGTTTTTGTATAATAAAGCTAACATTGTAGATCTTCGAATCACATCATGTAATGAGTATTTTTCTATCATGATTTTACCCAAAAATGACAATAGATCTTTATTGTGTCTTTTAATCCACTAATTACTATGAAATGGTCCAGTTATTAGAAACTATATTTATTATTCTAAAGAGATCAAATTATGATAAATATTTCATGGCTATATATTATTCGGAATGAGAAGCTAATGAATGGTGGTGTCATGAACCCCTCCATCCAAAGATACACTAATTAAGGAAGAAATATAATAACCATGGTGTACCCTATTTAAAAGGCAATGAGTTGTCAACTGGCACAAAGGGTTTGACTATTTTATAAATGGAAGGTATTACCCACTATAATAAAATAGGATTGAGAGATATGGTAAATCATCTAAACGAATATACATGATATATATAAAAATTGAAACCCCAAATCCATCCAACAATTGAAATTTTAATTATATATATACAAAAACATTTCTCCAAATAGATGATATAAAAATATATGCTAAGGTCATGACCCTACAATACCACTAGTGGTTTGAGCTAGTAATCTCTAGCATTTTCCACAATGTCCACCTCAGAATCCGAAAAAATACTAATATTCTTAGGGTGACCAAACAAGTATACGTAGTTTGTAAACCAACGATTCTCATTCACATGTTTATAGATCATACGTATGATCCTTTGGGAAAACAACATAACCAACAACACTCAAACAAGTCAACTATCAACCCAAACCACACTAAGGCATACTCACAAAATAATCTAATCCAATTATAGAAATACAATATGAACTACATCAATAAAGGATACTATTCACAACATTTCCACTGATTTTCCACTCTCACACAAAAACAATATACATCATAGTGCTCCCCCTTCTTTTGTATCACATCTGATCACATCACATCTCTACAAAAGACACATATTCCATCACACTGCATCAGATCACATAACCATTATAGTAGGGTATCATGAACATTAAAGACATCAACATTATTCCCTCCTCATATTATGAACACTCATTCCATAATCCATCTCAACACTTCCTTCCCATATACATATAGTCCATCACATCTCTTGACACCACATCTCAATAGTGTGACTTTTGACTTCTAGTCATCATAGCTTGTTCATTTTCTTAAATCTATTAAAATAGGGAGTGGGGATTAATGGGTAGCCATTCATCCATCCTCCCATCTGGATGTTGTGAAAAGAACCCCCAATGTGATGATAAGGGTGGAAATACATAGTTCTCGATACAAGTGGGGCATACAAAGGAAATTGAAATAATATACATCTTATATATATAATCCAAAAAAATCCCCTATATGTGTTCAAAATAGGCACTAACCATCTCATTAACATGAAAATTTTCATCTACCTCCAAATGAATAAAACAATAAAAAGGAGAAAAACCAACCATACACTTTCCCCTTCAAAGTTTGCATTTAACAAATTTATAGATTGGCATTATTAACCAACTTCAAATATTAATCCCATTTTTATCCATACCATTATTTCCCATATTGAAAAAAAACTATATAAAGAACACTTATCAATTTAATTCATTATTTCATTATCAATTTCCCATCAATTTAACATTATTGTTTAATTTTATTAATACCTATGTATAAATTTCTACACAACCAATTAAAATTTCATCTACCTCATTTCACAACCTCACATCATAAATGGATGGCATTTTCCAGTTTTTTTGGAAGAAGCAATTCCATCACATTCACCTTCATTATTTAAGGGAATTCTTACATAATCTAATAATCTCTAGGGAAACCATTTTATTATCTAGATATAATTCATTTAGAAATTCCATTTAAATTTCTTCCAAATAATCTAACCAATAAAGGTTCCATAACATATATCAATTTATTGTAAACAATGTTTTCCATTAACCATAGTTTTTAGTGATTTATGAGACATTTATAATCCAATAAAATATATCACAACATGAGAAAAAACAATTGAGAAATTCTTTTTTTAATAGAAAATAATAAAAATTAACTTCATGTGATTATTAATTTATCTCTCTAGGAAAATATTTCAATTTTCTAAATTAAAAAAAACATGTGATAATAAATATAACAATTCTTTATGAATGTTATAACATTTTATAGGGAAAAAATTATATGAAAAATGATGAAATCACATAAAATAATGGAGAAATTCCCCCATTATCTATCATTTCTAAATAATCAATTAGTTATCATTATTAATCCAATCCATACTATCTTCTTAAATAATAATATGAGAAGACCCGTCCCACATGATACCCAAATAAGAGATATGGGGAATCAATTACCCTGATTTTTAGACCCAATATAGATGAAAAAATTGTTATAAAGGCCTGATGTTAACCTACAATCATCCAATTATCCATATTCAATAATATAATTTTAAACTTTTGGATTTAAATAAAAATATAAATTATAACACTATGCTTATTGAAATAATTAAGGATTAACTTCTACTCATAAAGAAGAAACCAAATAAGCTAACTATTTGTTAATACGATTAGTATTCAAGGAGATAAGGAAGAAAGAAATTGAATATTTGCGGTATTTTATTTTCCATATTTTCAATTAATAAAAACTATTATTTATTTAATTCTATCTAATAATTAAATAATTTAATAAAAAACCAATCACACAGTTATTATTTAATTTTTATGTTTCAATGTCTCTATTTATTATTTTTTATTGAACATATTTCATCCCATTTAATATTATTTTTAAAAAAAATTTATTTGTATTCTATATACATTTTCTGCATGGTCATCTCACAAACCCCTCATGGTGTTCCTATTATTAATCCACTTCATCCCTCTCTCCAATCAACCATCATTATTCTTTTATTATTATTATTATGTTTATTATTGTTATTCTTATCATCATCATAATCATCCACTAACTGTAGTCTCTTATCATAATTATCCTTTATATCTATAATATATTCCCCCGCATTAATTCAACACCTCATTCTCATTAATCCTTCTTTCTACTCCCAAATCCCTATTTATATTATTATTATTATTATTATTATTATTATTAAATAATCACACTTATTAAAATTTTCTCCCTCATTTAATTATTCACTAAATCAAAACACACCTTCTCTCATAATTATTATTTCCCCATGTCTACCTCTTACGCCTCTCTCTATTGATCATTTATTTATTAATTAATAATTATTATTCTATTAACTCACTAGTCTCCCCGTCATCTTATTTAATATAATTATATCTTTTTTTTCAATGCTCCACCGTCCATCAATTATTTATTTTTTAACTCATATATTTTTATATCATATATATATCATTTTTTTAATTGAATTCATTATATATATATATAAATATTTAACAGACACAAAAACGTATATATTTTGATATATATATATATATATTCGAAAAATATAATATATATACATACAAATATATTTATATGTGCTTGTGTGTCTAAAAATATACACACTTGTGTATATAAAAATTTAAATTATATATATGTGTATATGTTCAATATAGAACTATCAAAAACACACTATTTTATTTAATATTACAATATAGTGTTTGTGTGTGTGAATATAGCATTTGGTAAACAAATATTTTAAAATTTTTAATTATAACATGACACATTTATATATACATATTTGTATATGTGTATAATTTATTGTATAATATTTAATATATCACACCCAATTTAAATTTGAATAATATATTTAAACTAAATAATACGGATTTTCATATAATTAAATTAATCTCTCTAAGTAAATTCATTTATAAAAATATAAAAATAAATTTTAACAAATAAAAATAAAAATAAATAAATTATAAAACCCATTCAGAACAACATAATATTTTTTAAATTTCTAAAATTCAATATCACAAAAAAAAAACCCGAGAATGAAAAACTAAAGATCAAAATTATTTCATAGCTAAGATTAGATACCTCTCAAACAATTATTATCCTTGAGAATAAAAAACCAGAATGAAAATAGAATTTTAGTCTAAACAATCAACCAATGAGTTACCTCACCCGAATATCGATATATTTGGAACAGAAAACCCACTAGGGAAACAAAGTTGGAAACTGAACAAAAAACATTAAAAAATATCCAAGGGAAGATACCTCTAAAAAAAATTAGTCTATATAAATGGTCATGAAAAACACATTAAGAAATACATATCAACCAATTACGAACAAAAAATTCTTTTCAGCTCAACTTATCATTTGTAGTTTTAAACAAGTACATGCCATTCAAAATCACCCACTAATACAAATTTTTATTGTAAGAGTGCTAGTAAAAGGGATTTAACAATGTTATTGAAGTGCTGATAATTCATGGAATGTCAAAGGGATTGCTTAATGAATTCTCGCAAGAAGTGCTAATAAAGAAACCCTTTAAAAACATTAAAAAAATTGATATTAAAGGGGTATTTATCAATGCTTTTTTAGCTCCTGTAAAGGACACCGTTATCAGAACATTTATAGTTATATTAAGTTCCACCATTAGAATCATTTTTCTGCACAGTTACATGCCGCATTTATGGACAATTTTATTAAATACTGATAAAGGGGGAATGAATTACTTTTGTTCATACCTCATCCTAACAATTCTTTTATCAGTGCTTCTCAACCCCACATTATCAGTTATTGTTACTGACTCTCCTGGTAACTCCCCCCCCCCCACACCTTTATCACTTATTTACATAATTCCAGACTCCTGTGTAAGCCCCATCCTCCAACGATATGACCACACCTTTTTCACCCACTATAATGTTTTTTTTTAATTTTTATGATATTTCTATATATCTATATATTTTTTGTTACATTATTTTATACATATATATATTAATACATATAGAAGATATGTTTTGTGTGTGTGTATTTCTATATTTCTAAATACATTCATACAAAATTTTTTATATTTATATATATTTTTTCATCTATAAATATAATTATAAATATTTAAAATTATTTAAATATATTATTTATTAGTTTTTATATACATCTATTAGACTATATAGATAAATATATATCTTTTTGTTAACACATTGAAACACAGATATACATATATACATATATATATATATATATTATATATACATTAATTGAATATTTATATAAATAATCATACATTTTTATTTTTAATAATTTGTTATTATTTATTATTTAGATATGTTTTATATATTGATAAATATGTTTTATATGTAAATATGTAAACATATATATTTATAAACATAAATTTATATATTTTAATATAAACAAAATATTTGTATTATTATATATTTGATTATAAATAACAATATAATTTGATAAATGATAAAACATAAAAATCATAATATTAATTTGAATGTAATACGTGAGAGTAAATTCGATATATATTGAAAAATGACAATAATACCAACTGTAATGTTCCTCAAATTCCATTAAATGTTAATATATTGGGATACCCCTACAAAAACTCAATTTTAAAGGCCTTAAAACACTTTATTGGCATAAATAATGCGACTCATTTTTTCCCCAATAACATGTACATATCGACCATCACATCATTTAGTTTGTTATGTGGTAGTGCTGGAATGGGCAGCCAGATCAAAAGTTATGATCATTTTATGTTTGACTCTTATTTTCAACATATTTTATAGAATTTACGGATTTATTGAAGTTTTATATTTTTACATTTTTTCTAAATGAACATTAACTAAAAATAACTATAAAATTATTATATATTTTTATTATTTTTATTATTTTACAATACATTATTCCAAAAATATTTTATATATTATGTGTATATTTTTTCCCTTATAAATTCCCCCCTTTATCAGTGATTTTTACTAGTTTTGGAAAAGGGACCCCTCTATCATCTCATTATTACTACTATTGATAAAGGGTACACTTTATTAGTAATTTTATGTGTAACACCCCAAGCTTCTACAGTACGTTTCTCTTTGAATAATGTGATAGCGTGTGTTGTACGCGATATCGAGTTCTAACACACCACAACCAATCAAACTAGCCGTTATGAATAGTAATACCTACTTTTTGAAATTTTATAAATTTTATCTCTCAAAATGGACTTCTTTTTTGGATTTGGAGTATCTGTTTTAGCCTAAGGTGAAATTTTGGTACTTTTCGGATAACAATAATATTTTTGATGAATAGTGGAAATTAATAAATTTTAATTTAAAACATTTTTTTTAATCAAAGTAATTGATAGAGATAAATTATGAATTTGAGTGGTTTTAAAGTATATTTAGAATATATTATTACCATTTAACAGAATTTTTGTCATTGTACATAATTTTACAATTAAACCGAACATAAACAAGTATCAATCTTTTGATAGTTATTATATCTTAAAAACACACTTTTTGTTTTGACAGCGGGAATTAATTTTAAATTAATTTCTGACACTTTTGTGTTTTGAATTTGGAAAAATGGATTCCATATTTAGAATCAGGATGTTCAAATTCTGTAAATAGGTTACTTTTATTTTTAGACATTTTGAATAATTACTTCAGTAAATATTTTATTTACCATGGTTAAAGGGTAAATCCGGTAAATAAGGGTTAAAAAATAATATATAATAATAATAAATTACCCTAAAACGTGTCCAAACCTTATTGGTTGATATATTTTTGACCATGGGCATCTTTGGGTCGATTTTGGGACCCCATGGTGCCACTTGTAAGTGATAGGGACACTTTATTTTAATTATGTTAAAATGAATACAAAAATGACAAAAGCATATATCGTATAGAAAAACAATTTTTACATAGGGTTATATATGTTGGAGTTTCAACTATAAATATTCATTAGAAAGATAAAAAGATTTCCTATATAATTTTATTTTATTTATAATTTTTAGACATTAAATAGGTTAATTTATTTATGACACAATGATGATGCAGTAATTAGCATAATAGTGAACAATTAAAACAATTGATATTATAAATACCCAAATAAATATAATTTTAGACTTTTAATGAATTACACTAATTTTCTAGGATAATATGACATATTATAATTTATTTAATTGACTTACATAGAACTAATCATTCTGTTATAAGTTTCAAAAAAATCAATTATTGAATAGTGTCAAAATTGACATAAAATAGTTTTTAAAACAAATTGTATATTATTAATTGATATTAAATTATTAAAAATCTAAGGATCGGCCAAAAGACTTATATCAGGATAGGTGTATCATTAATGGACCACTTGGGGGTATTTTGGATGTATATAGTATGTTTATTAACCATATAATATAAAAATAAAATGAGACATTGTAAAAGTGAAACTAATTAACTAAGAGTTAATACTTAATGATAAGGTTAGTATAATGACCCAAACCTGACTAAATTCAATTATTTGAGTGGTTTTCGACCTATACCCACCTTAAAATTTAAATAATCCACTTTGGAGCCATTAGAAACCGAATATGAATTTATTATAAAATAATATTTCTAGCTTTTCCAAATGTGCCCCTCACCCCTCTTATAAAAGGGCACTCTCCATTCTCATTAACTCACACCATCAAAGCCTTTTGGTTTGTCCAAACACTTCACAAATACTCTCTAAACATCCCTCAATTCATCCTAGAGGCCATCCTTTATTCAGAAAGCAAACATAAGGATCCCTGTTGAACAAATCAAAAGGAAGAACCCAAAGAAGAGGTAATGATTTCACCACCCTTTTTCAAGTTCATTTCTTCTTCAACTTCTTCTTTATTTGTTATTACCATTCTAAAATAATAAATCCATTATCTTATATATACTATGATGTTATTATAAACATGGTACAATCATATTCAGTATTCTATCCATCCTTTGAATAACATGTCACCATACGTGCGTACATACGGCTTACCGTCTCCACGTCGTGGTGTAATTGTTATTCAATAAATTATTATTTGAATGGGTATAATAATGATGTTTAATTCGTGCAAATAATCAATGTAACATGATAATGATTCTGTATATATGATATATCATCAAATTATATATTATTTTAATATCAAAAGAATGATATTGTCGCTCGTGCGTACGTACGGACTACCGTCTCCACGAACGCAATGACTTTCATCCTCCATCGTATCCATTCAAGTATAATTTTCATTTGATGATTAATAATAGTATCTAAGGACATGATATCATTCTGTATATGATTAAGATACAACCTATCCATGACAAACACGACTTACGTAGCAAAACATATAAAATAAAATGAGTAAGTTAACACCCAAAACATAGATAATACTAAGATATTAATAACAAATCAATGTTAAAAGATCATATATGATATCATATTAATGTATATTATTCTTTTATAATTTAATAACAATTATTTCACCATTATACAGGAGGTTAACCTACCCCTAACAAAGGAAAAGTACAAGGTAAGGTTTTATTTCGCAATCTCTTCATTATCTGAGGTTGTTTATACATAATAATCTACTGGGACTTCTTTATCATCCACATCCATGTTTCTTAAAAATGTATTTCAAAACATTTTTACTATTTACTAGAATATGGGTTAAAGTCATTTATACCGTTGTTTGAATTTTTATAAGAGTTTTATAATGGAATCTTTCAGTTGTTTTCGAAACAAGGGTCTGTTTAACCTTTTCGACAAAATTAAGGTAAGAATGTTTTTTTAACTTATACGGCGGGTGCAGCTATTTTACGTCGAAGCTTCCCTTACAATATTATAATAATATTTTCAAAGAAAATGTTTTATTTTACAAATATATGACTCTTAAATGATTTCAAAATAGAAAGATATATTTCTGTAAAAAGAGTTTTAATTTCATCTATGTCAACATCCTTTGATGGAATTTAAACTTATTTGAAGTTGATTTATTATGATACAAAACTTTTATATTGTATTGAAGGTTTTGTGATATGTTTGACTATGGATGTGTTATTTTTATACCATTCATGGTTTATGGATGATGTATTTACATTTCGTATGCTAGTTTTAATACGAATGTTTAGGTTATGTTTAAACCTTTTCATATGGGAATACATTGGACTTATTATGTGACGGGTGGAGCCCGTTATAGCTCCTCGATGCATCAGTAGGTCTAATGAGACAAACTAGTGTCTTGGCACATGGCCTTGACAAAATCTTATTTGTAGTCTTGGCACGAGGCCTTGGCTATGTGGTTATGATAGTCTCGCATTATGCATTCCATCATTATAAAAGTGGTTATTGATATTTCATGTGATTATTCAATTAGTAGAATATCCATGTGAATAAGTAAATGACATTATTTCATGTTATTTTTGCCATACTATGTTGAATTTCAAGTTTAAAAGGCTTTTGTTTTAGTTATAAATTGCTTTAAATGTTTATTCTTATTTATGAAAGGTTCCTCTATATTGTTATCCTTACTGGGCATTTGAGGCCACCCCTTTTCTATGTTTTCTTTTTCCCAGGATGTGAAGAAGTAAATTATGAATGACCTGCAGGGATATTTTGAGGGGATAATAGTGTGGACTATGGAGACAATATGTTGTTGTAGTAGTTTTTCACTTTATGATGTAATGTAAAACATTATGAATATATCTATTGTTTCCAAGGCTACTAAACCAATCGGTCATTTGAGATTTGATCTTTTTGTGATCATGCCAATGTTATGTAATAATGCACCGACTCTAGGTAACTGGTGTTGGGGAGTTATAGTTGGTATTAGAGGAAGTTTAGTACAAACCTTGGAAGCTAGATTTAGATAAAATCTTATTAGAGCACATAGACCTAAGATGAACTTTGAGGATTAGTATAGAAGAACTTCCTAGAATTTTGGTATTGTAGAAATTTTGTGAGTTTTCCGAGAAATACATCCCTGTCTGGATAGGAGTAGGTAGAGGCGGCTCTGGCACAGATGTACCCAAGGGTAAAACCCGAAAACACCGCTTTGAGCTACACTCGAATGAGTACTGGTGCACAACAACGAGCCTTGCTGCAATCTTGGGTACGACACTCCCGGGGGATATTCTTAGGATAACTCTAATTTTCATTAAAAATCATTATGAAGGGTTTATGAGTATATACTTCCTCAAAGAAAACATTTTTTTATGATTATGGATTATATCCATAAATAGTTCAATTTATGTTAAGTGTTTTATAAGTTTGGGATTATGTATTTTGATTCATAAACTGATCTAGTTTATGCCATTGATTAGAAATGGCGCCTAGTGGAAGAAATGGAAACCATATCAATGCACACACTCCATGTAGGTATTTCCCTCCTACTCAAGATAATTATAGTGGATATGGTGATGCAACTGGTGCCGATCAGCTATTCACCATACCAGGACAACTCACTCAGGTTATGAATAATAACCTTACCCGTATGGAGCACCCTGATCCGTAGCGTAGAAGATAAATGTTAGATCGATTCATGAGGCAACAACCACCCACGTTCAATGGGAGTACAAATCCCTTAGTAGCTGAGCAATGGATAAATTCCCTAGAGAAAATATTTCATGCTTTGGGGATTAGTGAAAGGGAAAAAGTTATCATGGAAGTTTACCACTCACTGGAGATGTTGATCAATGGTGGTCATTGATTCAAAACATGAAGGAAGATGATAAAGTATCAAATATGGAATGGAGGGAGTTCAAAGATCTGTTTTTAGAAAAATACTTTCCTCATGACCATCGAGAAGATATGGAAAGGCAATTTCTGAGTCTGAGACAAAAGGAGGATGAGAATGTCGGCTAACTTTACACGGTTAGAAAGGTATGCTAGAGATTATATACGTAACCCCAAAATTAATATTGATCGTTTCTTTGATGGGTTAAAACCATTTCTCCATTGAGCATTAGTCTCACAATCCTTCTCGTCGTACGAAGACATTGTCTCATGTGTTATCAAGACAGAAATGGAATTCTCTATGTCTTATGACTTTAAAGAAAAGAAAGAGAAGAAGAGATCTGGTGATCAATCTGGGAATGGAAATAATGGGAAGAAGGGAAAGGTTTAATATCCATCCTGTGGTAAACGTGGGAAGAAACACCCCGGTACTTGCTTAAAGGGAATGATGTCTGTTACAAGTGTGGTGAAAAAGGCCACCAATCTCGTGATTGCAAAGGGAAGAAGGAATATACCATTGTTCAGTGCTACAATTGTAGGGATATGGGACATTATGCAAATGAATGTCCTAATCGTCAGGGGAACTTACCGTAGAAAAGGCCATGGGATCAAGACCAATCTTATGCTATCACTACTGCGGAGGTAGAAGCTCCGAAAGACATGGTGGCAGGTAATTTAATGGTTTCCTCAAGTTTAGAAAATTAATTATTTGATTCTGGATCATATCATTGTTTCATATCTTCCCAGTTTTCTAAGAAAATTAGATATTTACAATTTTATTTAACAAGGGAGTTGTCAGTTAAAACTCATAATGGAAGTATCATTGCAATAATGTTTTGTGAATCAGTCCCCATTAGAGCACATAAATGTTCTTTATCTGATGATCTCATCATCATACCTATGATTGAGTAAGATATTATCCTCGGTATGGACTGGCTTTCGGACCATGATGTGAAGATTTATTGTAAAAAGAAGGAGGTTACGATTTTTGATGATGAGGATAAAGAACACCTTATCATTAGAGAAGAATCATCACCACCTAATTCTTATCTAGATCCACCCCCAGTAGCTCAACTAAATTCAATTATTGGGGAGGAAGATAATGAAGTTATTATGGGCGAGGAATGGAATGTTCAAATAGAGGATGTACTTGTTGTGAAAGAATATGTAGATGTATTTCCGGAAGATTTACCTGGACATCCTCTAAAATGAGAAGTTGAGTTTTCCATTGATTTAATTCATGGATCAAGGCCTATATCAAAGACCCATTATGGAATGGCCACTATATAATTAGTTGAACTAAAGAAACAACTAGAGGAATTGAGTAATAAGGGGTTTATTCACCCTAGTGTTTCTCCATGGGGAGCCCCTGTTCTTTTTGTTAAAAAGAAAGATAGATCTATGAGGTTATGTATCGACTACAGGGAGATCAATGATATAACAATAAAGAACAAGTATCCCCTACCTCGCATTGATGATTTATTTGACCAACTGCTTGGTGCCCAATAATTTTCAATGATTGACCTTCGATCTAGATACCATCATTTGTGTGTAAAGAAGGAAGACATTCGGAAGACAGCATTTCGAACTAGGTATGGGCATTACAAGTTTACAGTAATGCCTTTTGGATTGACTAATGCACCCTCTGTATTCATGGATCTGATGAATAGAGTTTTCAAGGAATATCTTGATGAATTTGTGGTGGTATTTTTTGATGATATCTTGGTATACTCCAAAAGCTACAAAGATCATGAAAATCACTTGCGCATTATCCTGAAGACTCTGAGAAGACATGAATTATATGGAAAGTTTAGCATGTGTGAATTCGGGCTTCATGAGATTTCTTTTCTTGGCCATATTGTCTCTAAAGATGGAATCACTATTGATCCTTCTAAGACCATGGAAATCCATGAATGGCCATCACCTACGAGTATAACTGAGGTACATAGTTTTATTGGTTTAGCAGGTTATTATCGACGTTTCGTCCAGAATTTTTCCCGATTGGCTAACCCATTAACGAAGCTCACACGTAAAGGGGTTAAATTTGTTTGGACAAAAGGGTGTGAAGAATGTTTTGAAGAACTGAAGAGACGATTAGTCAATGCTCCTATATTCACTCTACCATCAGGGAATGATGGGTTTGTTATTTATAGTGATGCATCGGAGAAAGGACATGGATGTGTCCTTATACAGAATGATAGGGTTATTTCCTATGCATCACGACAATTAAAAATTCATGAGAAAAACTATCCTACTCATGATCTCGAGTTAACAGCTGTAATCTATGTTTTGAAGATATGGAGGCACTACCTCTATGGTGAAAAATGTGATATTTATACTGATCACAAGAGTTTAAAGTATATTTTCTCATAGAATGAACTCAACATGAGGCAAATGAGATGGCTTGAATTACTCAAGGATAATGATTGCACGGTACACTACCACCTGGGGAAGGCAAACAAGGTGGAAGATGCATTGAGCAGAAAATATCATGGAGTTTTGAACAATATGAGAATTGAAAGGGATCCAATTTTCATGGATCTAGTGAAGATGGACATGGGAATAACCAGGGAACGTGAAACATCAATGCTTTTTCAAATGTTTTCCAAACCATCTTTACTAGAAAGGATTAAGAGTTCTCAGACCGATGATGAAGAATTTCAAAATAATATTAAAGCTGTGAATGATGGGAGATTGAGAGACTTTGTGTGTGAAGATAGAATTTTGAAATTCGGGAAGTGACTTTGTGTTCCTGATATACCTGATCTAAAAAGTGAATTGCTGGATGATGCTCATAGTTCCAGTTTCTTTATACACCCTGGGAGCACCAAAATGTATAGAGATTTAAAGGAACAATTTTTGTGGGACAACATGAAGAGGGAGATTGCTGATTTTGTGTCAAGATGTATCGTTTTTCAACAAGTAAATGTTGGAAGGTAACAACCTGGAGGAGTCATGCAACCTCTTCCAATACTAGAGTGAAAATGGGACAATATTACGATGGACTTTTTCATGGGACTACCATAGACTCCTAGAAGGAACGATGCAATATGGGTTATTGTTGATTGTTTTACCAAGTCAGCACATTTTCCTGATATAAGAGAAGATCTATCACTAGAACGTCTAGCAAGACTATATATTAATTAAGTTGTGAGACTTCATGGAGTACCCCTATCGATTGTTTCAGATCGTGATCCCCGATTTACTTCAAGATTCTGGAAGATTCTTCAGAAATCCCTAGATACTGAACTTCATTTGAGCACTGCCTACCATCCTCAGACAGATGGATAATCAGAACGAACTATTCAAACCTTAGAAGACATGTTGAGATCCTGCTCACTTGACTTTCAGGGTGTGTGGGATCAATATTTACCTCTGGTAGAATTTTCCTATAACAATAGCTTCCATTTGAGTATTCAGATGGCACCATATGAAGCGTTATACAGAAAGAGAAGTCGCACACCATCCTGTTGGGATGACGTTGGTGAAGGAAAACATGTAGGTCCAGAACTGGTGGAGGAAACAATGGAAAAGGTGAATGTAATCCAAAATCACATCAAAGTAGCTCAAAGTAGGCAGAAGAGCTATGTCGATAATCGAAAGAAGGATTTGGAATTTCAAGTCGGTGATCATTTTTCCTGAAGGTATCTCCATGGAATTGAGTCATACATTTTGGTAATAATGGTAAATTGAGTTCCAGGTACATCGGACCTTTCGAAGTTCTAGAATGAATTGGGGCTGTAGCTTACCGATTGGCAATGCTGCCAAGTCTCTCCAAAGTTCACGATGTGTTCCACGTATCTCTATTGAGGAAATACATGCCTAACCCAACGCATGTACTCACCTATGATGAATTAGAACTGGAACCCGATCTGTCTTATTGTGAAGTGCCCGCAAGATTCTTGATACGAGGGACAAGTACTAAGAAATCGGACGACACGTCTGGTAAAGGTTTTGTGGAGAAACCATAAGATGGAAGAAGCAACGTGGGAACCCGAGGGACTTATGATGAAGAACCAACCAAGTATTTTCATGTGGTAGTATTCTATAAATTTCGATGAAGAAATTATTTTATGGAGGGGAGAATGTAACACCTCAAGCTTCTACGGTACGTTTCTCTTTGAATAATGCGATAGCGTGTGTTGTATGCAATATCGAGTTCTAACACACCACAACCAATCAAACTAGCCGTTATGAATAGTAATACCTACCTTTTGAAATTTTATAAATTTTATCTTTCAAAATGGACTTCATTTTTGGATTTGGATTATCTAATTTAGCCTAAGGTGAAATTTTGGTACTTTTCGGATAACTTTAATATTTTGATGAATAGTTAATAATACTAAATTTTAATTAAATTTTTTTAAATCAATGTAATTAATAGTGATAAATTATGAATTTGAGTGGTTTTAAAGTATATTTAGAATATATTTTTACCATTTAAAACAATGTTGGTCATTGGACATAATTTCATAATTAAACCGAACATAAACAAGTGTCAATCTTTTGATAGTTATTATATCTTTAAAACAAGCTTTTTTGTTTTGACAGTCGGAATTAATTTTAAAAAAATTTCTGCCACTTATGTGTTTTGAATTTGGAAAAATGGATTCCATATTTATAATCAGGATGTTCAAGTTGTGTAAATAGATTACTTTTATTTTTAGACATTTTTAATAATTATTTCGGTAAATATTTTATTTACCATGGTTAAAAGGTAAATCCGGTAAATAAGGGTTAAAAAATAATATTATAATAATAAAAAATTACCCTAAAACGTGTCCTAACCTAATTGGTTGATACATGTTCGACCATGGGAATATTTGGGTCGATTTTGGGACCCCATGGTGCCACTTGTAAATGATAGGGACACTTTATTTTAATTAAGTTAAAATGAATACAAAAATGACACAAGCATATATCTTTTAGAAAAACAATTTTTACATAGGGTTATATATGTTGGATTTTCGACTATAAATATTCATTATAAAGCTAAAAGGATTTACTACGTAATGGTTGTTTATTTATAATTTTTAGACATTAAATAATTTAATTTATTTATGACACAATGATGATGAAGTAATTACAATAATAGTGAAAAATTAAAACAATTCATATTATAAATACCAAAATAAATATAATTTGAGAATTTTAATGAATTACACTAATTTTATAGGATAATATGACATATTAGGATTAATTTAATTGACTTTTTTCTAACTAATAATTATGTTATGAGTTTCACAAAAATCAATTATTGAATAGTGTCAAAATTGACATAAAAGAGTTTAAAAAAAAGGATATTATTAATTGATATTAAATTCCTAAAAATCTAATTATAGGACAAGAGACTTATATCATGATAGTTGTATCATTAATGGACCACTTGGTGGTTGTTTGGATGTATATAGTAAGTTTATTAACCATATAATATAAAAATACAAAGAGACATTGTAAAAGTGAAACTCATTAACTAAGAGTTAATACTTAATGATATGGTTAGTATAATGACCCAAACCTATCTAAATTATATTATTTGAGTGTTTTTCGACCTATCCCCAACTTAAAATTTAAATTAATCACTTCGGAGTCATTAGAAACCGAATATTAATTTATTATAAAATAATATTTCTAGCTTTTCCAAAGGTCCCCCTCACCCCTCTTATAAAAGGGCACTATCCCTTCTCATTAACTCACACCTTCAAAGCCTTTTGGTTCGGCCAAAATCTGCCCAAATACTCTATCAACTTCCTCACTTCATCCTAGTGGCCTTAATTTGTTCAAAAAGCCAACTTAAGGATCCCTTTTGATCAAATCAAAAGGAAGAACCCAAAGAAGAGGTAATGATTTCACCACCCTTTTTCAAGTTCCTTTCTTCTTCCACTTCTTATTTCTTTGTTATTACCATTCTAAAATAATAACTCCAGTATCTAATATATACTATGATGTTATTATAAATATGGTACAATCATATTCAGTATTCTATCCATCCTTTGAATAACATGTCACCATACGTGCGTACGCACGGCTTACCGTCTCCACGTCGTGGTGTAATTGTTATTCAATAAATTATTATTTGGATGGGTATAATAATGATGTTTAATTCATGTAAATAATAAATTTAACATGATAATGATTCTGTATATATGATATACCATCCAATTATATGTTATTTTAATATCAAAAGAATGATATTTTCGCTCGTGCGTACGTACGGACTACCGTCTCCACGAACACGACGAGATTCATCCTCCATCGTATCCATTCATGTCTAATTATAATTTGAGGATTAATAATAGTATCTAAGGACTTTATATAATTTTGGATATTATTAAGATATAACCTATCCATGGAAAATGCAACGTACGTAACAGAACATATAAATGAAAATGAGTATGTTAACACCCAAAACAACGATAATACTAAGATATTATTAACAAATCAATATTAAAAGATCATATATGATATCATATTAATGTATACAATTCTTGTATAATTAAATAAAAATTAATTCACCATTATACAAGAGGTTAACCTACCCCCAACCAAGGAAAAGTACAAGGTAAGGGTTTATTTTTCATTCTCTTCATTATCTGAGGTTGTTTATACGTAATAATCTACTGGGACTTCTTTATCATCCACATCCATGTTTCTTAAAAATTTATTTCAAAACATTTTTACTATTTACTAGAATATGGGTTAAAGTCATTTATACACTTGTTTGAATTTTTATAAGAGGTTTATAAAGGAATCTTTCTGTTGTTTTCCAAACAAGGGGCTTTTTAACCTTTTCGACAAAATTAAGGTAAGAATGTTTTTTTAACTTATACGGTGGGTGTGGCTATTTTCCGTCGAAGCTTCCCTTACAAGCTTATAAGAATATTTTGAAAGAAAATGTTTTATTTTATAAATATATGACTCTTAAATTATTTCAAAATAGAAAGAGATATTTCTCTAAAAAGAATTTTGATTTCATCTATGTCAACATCCTTTGATGGAATTTACACTTATTTGAAGTTGATTTATTATGATACAAAACATCTATATTGTATTGAAGGTTTTGTGATATGTTTGACTGTAGATGTGTTATTTTTATACCATTCATGGTTTATGGATGAAGTATTTACATTTCTTATGCTAGTTTTAATATGAATGTTTATTTTATGTTTAAACCTTTTCATATGGGAATGCATTGGACTTATTATGTGACGGGTGGAGCCTGCTATATCTCCTCAATGCATCAGTAGGTCTCATGAGACAAACTAGTGTTTTGGAACAAGGACTTGACAAAATCTTATTTGTAGTCTTGGCACGAGGCCTTGGCTATGTGGTTATGATAGTCTAGCATTATGCATTCCATCATTATGAAAGTGGTTATTGATATTGCATGTGATTATTCGATTAGTAGAATATCCATGTGAATAAGTAAATGGCATTATTTCATTTTATTTTTTCCATACTATGTTGAAGTTCAAGTTTAAAAGGCTTTTGTTTTATTTATACACTTCCTTAAATGTTTATTCTTATTTATGAAAGTTTCCTCTATATTGTTATCCTTACTGGGCATTTGATCTCACCCCTTTTCTATGTTTTATTTTTCCTAGGATGTGAAGAAGTAAATTATGAATGACCTGCAGGGATATTGTGAGGGGATAATAGTGTGGACTATGGAGACAATATGTTGTTGTTGTAGTTTTTCACTTTATGATGTAATGTAAAACTTTATGAATAAATCTAGTGTTTCCAAGGATACTAAACCAATCGGTCTTTCGAGATTTGATCATTCTTGAGATCATGCCAATGTTATGTAGTAAGGCACCGACTCTGGGTAATTGGGGTCGGGGTGTTACATTATGTTAGCATGGATAAAATCCCTCCTTTATTAGATTTCTTATATTAGACCTGATAATGGGTCCACTTTATCAGCTCCGTTGATAGCACTATTAAATTCCCCCCTTTATCATTACTTTTAGCTAGTGCTAACAAATCTAATAACTAATAAAATATATTAATTTATTAGTGACCCTTCACATAATACCATTTCTCTAAAACGTAATTCTATTATCAAATCACTTCTCATTTGAAGACATCCCCCCTTTTTTTGGATGCCTTTAAAAGAATGTGTTTTTTATATTTATATGACATTTATTTCAAAAATAGAATTTAAATGAGTTTTAACCCATTCCATTTATTTCATAATCATTTTATTGAAAGGGTCCCAAATTTGAAAAATAACCTGCCTCATAAAAACATAATATTAAAACAATCTATATTATCAAGTTGTAAAAAAAATTATGTTTCCCAACAAAACATTTTATACTAGGATAAAATCCATAAAAAATCATAACATTTTCCAATCCATAAAAGCTCGCATATTACCTTAAAAAAGATACTGCAAGTATCCAAATCAAAGGAACCCATACACTACACCATGATATTTTCTTCATTGGGTGCACAGACATTCCCACATAGTTTTAAAACATGCCATAATATAATCCCTCTTGATACGGTAATGATTTACTCTCTCTTTATATGTTTGAGGTTATAACATGTGTCATAAACATAAGATCAATCACTAGAAACCGAAACAAAAATATAGTAGAAAAATATTACCATCACATCCTTTATAATAGTATTTTGGCATGGGTGTTAAGCCCATCTTCCATAGATTCATGATTTTCCAAACAACACCTTTTCTTTTATTATCAGATTTAATGGATTAAACTTTTTATGGTTTGTTGGTGATTCCATAAACACATTCACACCTCTACACAACATAAGAATTCTTTTTACAACAACCACATGTCTCATCCATCATACATCACCATCACCTAACAATATAACCATTATCCTAAACTCACCAACCAATGAAAATATCCACCATAAATATCACATAACAATATCACCTCAAAACCATACCTTTCACAAGAATCCACCCATTTAACATTACCTCATTATCCAATATATCCTCCAAACTACCCCAATAATTTACCTCCACCATTATTATACAACAAACCCCAAGCACAAAAATCAAGGAATTACCCATCCCATGTCTATATATTATCTTCTTTGGGTTTCATAGACACACCTATATATTTTTAATCATATCAAAGTATAATATTTATTTATTAGGGAGTAGTTTTTCCCTTCATCGTATAATTGATATTTTTAATGATAAATTACTTAATATAACACAATAATAACAACCATACAATGAAACTAAACATTTCAGCATCCACAATTATTCAGTGGATCACATTACTTCACCTCATTATTTAGCATGGGTATCCATAAACATTTTAAAATTCTCTATATGGAATTAGTTCATAAGATATATATAAGGGAATATACTTTTAATACACAATGATATTAATAAATGACTCTGATCACTATCTCATAATCCACAATAACCTCAACACAATCAATGTTTCCAAAAGAATGTTATCTTTTAAAAAAAATATCAACACGTATAATGAAATGCAACCAAAAACAAAACTCAATAATTCAAATTCATTTTTTGTGAAACTCTATTCCTTTAATTTATATAGTTACAACATGCGTCCTAGTTATATACAAAAGCAAACATGTTGTATTACTATGCTTCATTCATTATCTTGCTTGAACTAAACATTCATTAACCATTCAATTGATAATAAAATCAGGCATATATATTTTATAAAAAATAAATTTATTCAAATTCCACATTTAAATTAAAGATATTAAACATGCTACATGCTTCAGTCTGAAATACAATAATTTCCATAGTTAGCACAAAAATGTTTTCAAAATGAGTAATTCATTACCATAAAAAAACACTGATGATATAATATGTGAGGAAATGTTTTTAAATAATAAAAATTAATATTAGTCTTAAATAATAGGATTAATCATTTAAATAATAAAGTATCCAAAATTTACCACAAAGTATGCATAAAATTTACAAAATTTTAAAAAACATTTCCTATGAATTTCCACCCAAATACATTATTAAAACGAATGTTTATATCAATACCTCATAAATGAAATATTACGAAAGATAAGTAGAAACCTATTCTTTCATGGTTTCTAAATTATAAGGATTTATCAATAATAAAGATGAAAATTTTCATAAATTTCAAATTTTGAAATCCCAAAACCAATTTTTAATAGAATTCCCTGACACATGTTCATGATAAATTACAAATGGAATGAAATTCATGGAAAATTAACTCATATGGGAAAAAATATAATTCTATGAATGGTTTCAAAATAATTTTTTTATCTTTTCAATGTTAAATATACCTGATGTTACATTCTGAAAAAGGGTATTCAATATTAAATATTAGTTCAAAAAAATATATACTAATAGTGATTCTCTAAAAAATTAAAACATAAATAGAAAAAGATGTCACATTATATGTTTTAAGGATATAAATGAAATTAAATTCATTATGAATAATCATATAATATGAAATAAAAAACCACATATAAGGCTCAAAAAGGTGTAAAACCAAAATTTCCTGCTAGTTAGACATCATTTTACTCATTCCATTAAGGTTACACAAAAAATTCTGAAAAAACAGCATTTCATTAGTAACAATAGAATTAAAACAGTTATAGAAACATATATAAACATAAAATTTTATTTAATTAAATTTATAACCATCTCAAAAACACCCCCTTCAATCATAATAAAAATAAATCAGGATGCTTGTACCTCCTCGAGTCCTCTATCATGAACATGGTTCTACCTCACATGGTCATTTTGTTGGCTCATATTTCATGCATTATATAAAGGGGTACCTAAAATAGCATGACCTATCTAGTCTTCTTAAACCTATATCATACATTATGGTCAGCAAACCCCATTTCTCGACCAAACCATACAGTCCTCACTTTGGCTACTTTAGAACTCCATCCCTATATATCTGTCGTGTCCCATCCCCCGGGGCCCATTTTGTGACTACGCCAATTCCAACTAAAATGTATTAGTACTACTGAAAAGAGAAAATATCGCCTGGATTTTCCATCGAGGATCCTACCTAAAGGGTAGGTACAACTCATGATCGGTAGACACTATAGTACATAATGTCAAATTGTCCACCGTTGAGCACCATACAATCTAGGCTCTCACAACCTTGATAAATTTTGTATGTCATCTACACAAGACAAACCAAGGTTAGGATGTAGCTTGTGCATAGGTGAGTATAACAATACTCAGTAGGGACCCCGAGACCCCCAAAGGTCTCTTAGAGTTCCACAGAGGAAATATCAAAAGGAAAGACTCCAATCACCAAGCATGATGTTTTCATCAACTCTACTTAGTTATATTCCAATACATATTCCTATGTAATCAAAAGATACTCGTGTTAATTATTATGAAACTTTTGGCTCCATATTTAAATCCATTTTAAAATTTGTTCCATGAAGGAAGGAATCCACAAAGGTAACACCACAAAGGTAACACCACGAATGTGAGATTATCACATAGGTAACACCCCAATGTTAACCCCAAAAATGTAAGAGTACTAAAAAAGTAACACCAGGAAGGTTACTACATGTAGATAAAAGTACAACAAACATAACACCATAAAGGTAAAAGTACCACAAAGGTAACACCATTAGGTAACACCATGAAGGTAAAAGTATGACAAAGGTAAAGACTTAGCTCACATGAGGTATAACTGAAGTACATAAGTACAAATTATTAGATTTAAATCTATATCATATTACTCTATCGAGAGGCTTTATTGATGACCCACATAGGATCGGTATGCGGTGACCCACACAAGATCGCTGAGCACTGACCAACATAGGATCTGACCGACGTAGTAATTGTCTGCACTGACCCACATAGGATTGAAAAAAATTGACCCTTGCATGATTGTTATGTACTGACCCACAAAGGATTGATATTCATTCTTCACATCATAGCCAATCAACTCCGCCTCACTACCAGCCTATGGATTTTGCTCATAGTACACATGATTCTAGTAGAATCGTTCCTTAGACCATCAATTGTACCTCAATAGCCAAGATGTTCCCTAAAGAAGTATCCCAAAGGTCCTCCATGTCATAAGGGTTCTAACGGGACAAATGCACATCAATGAGATGACTGGTCTGTGACTTATAAGATTTTTAGTACCGAGGTCCCGGTTGGATTCAGGTTAAAACCTACCCAACCATACTCTAACATTATCCAAAACTCATGTGATGTATAAAAAAGCACCATCTTGTTCCAGGACCCTAGTTCCATAGAAAGTCTATCAAACAGATGTCATGATTTCATGTTATGGTCCTTTAGGTGAAACTTGGACTTGATGTGTCTGGGTCCGGTCTGACCCAGTTCGGGTTGACCCAGATGGGTCCAGGTATGACTCAGTCTGGCGGTGTTGGGTTGTGGACCAGCGCGACCTGCTGGGCTGGCGCGGCCCAGCCCACAGAGGGACACGACAAGCTGGGCATGCATGGCCCAACCTGTGAAGGCACAACCCGATAGGTATGCACGGCCCGACCCATGAAGGCGCGGGCCACTGGGTTCGCATGGCCTGACCCACAAAGGCACGACCACTTGAGAGGGGTCCACTATAGTTGACACAGTGAGTGGGGGGGGGGGGTCCCTCGTTCTGAATCGAGAGTGGCGGCACCACGTGGTGCCTCCAGGTCATCTGTAGGAAGTGGGTCTCGGCCCTTCGCTGCAGCAAGCAGTCGCGGCATTCTTCAGCAGCGCGCGACAACTTTCCGATCTATGCCACAATTATATATTGGGACCCCTTTCTCTGGCAGCACATCATTGCACACCAATCCACCTTCCATGGCCAGCCCAAGCCGTCGTCTTCACCCGCCATGGCTATGGATGTGACATTCATCACCGGTGGGGCACTGCCATCTACTCTGTGGTCAGCCATTGTTGGCCACTTCTATCACATGACATTCTAGGTTTCGTCCTGCCCGGATAAAATCTCGTGAAGAACACAACAAATTCCAACAAAAAAGAAGAGGGTCTAGGATTTCTTCATTTTTCTTGTGCGCATAGCATTATCTTGATAGAAAGAGTGTAGAATAATGATACATCAACACTTGGATTTAGACAAGAAATAAATTCTATCTCAAGATCATTGGAGGACATCGCGTTTGTGGAGTAGTCAGTTTTCTACATTTGGTGGCACTCATCATTTCTTTCTAGAACCGGTTTTTCTTCCATGTGATTAACGTTATGGTACTTTTCTTGGACTTCTTCACTTGGTGAAGGAATTCCAACACTCTTTTCCATGCTCCATATAAATAGGTGAGGGGGAGGAAGAGTAATGCACATGGAATTAATGGGGGTTAATTTAATAGGAACATTCCTAATTCCAATAGTGCAGTTACAATGTATTTGAGAAGTAAGGCCATTTTATGGATTGACGCATTTTTGGTCCCACCACTGCCGCTTGTTTGTTGAAGTAAAATAAAATATAGAAGTAAAATAACAAAGTTATTATATTAATTTTTTAAAAGTTCCAAAATATATCTTTTTATCATGAACTAATACATTCAAAGTGATGCCTTCCTTAATCGTATTTCAGTTCTTCAAATTCAACGATAGCCTCATATTTTTAATCCGAGCACCGGTTCAAATCATAGAAAATAACACCCATGCGTTTCCTAAACGTTCAAATAAAAAGTACAAAAAATAATTCAAGGGACACTAGGTCTCGTTATCACGCACTGTTATGTTTTGTAGTCTCTTAATAATTCCATCTAATTTAAAAAATTACATGGAAAATCATGTTCTTTACACTCTCAACCATCTCCTATAATAAAACTATGTAATGACCCCATCCCTCAAAAGATATGTCAATGAAGGAAGATACACCACTACAAAAACGGGCATTAATAGCGCTAAAAACGGGCATTAACAGTGCTAAAAACTTGTTGTAAATCGTGGCATCGATAAAGGTAGAATTTATTAGCGCTAAAAGAGCACTAATAAATGAGTGTGTTATCAATGCTTCTTTAGCACTAATAAAGGTGTAGTTTATCAGTGCTTTTTTAGCACTGATAAAAGCACAATTTATCAACGCTAAAAAGTTCTGATAAATGCCCTCTTTGTTGATACAAAAAAATCTACAGCACCACACCCGAACACCTACAAAAAAATCACCATCTCAATAAGCTAATTAAAGAATGCATACAGATACAAAATTAACACATAAATGATAAGATAATTAGACCAATAATACTCATACAACAAGTATACTCGTACACCATTAACACATAATTAATAATTTAATTATGTACATAAAAAATCAATTCAAAATTTTGGTGGTTGGTGGGTTGTTCAAGGGTTTGGGGTGGTTGTCCAAGGGGGAGGGGGGTAGGGGTGTCTGAGGGGGATTTCTAGGGGGTGGGCTGGTGTCCAAGGTGTTGGGGGGGGGGTCATTACAAGGGTGTGGGGGGGGGGGGGGGGGTTTCCAGAGGGGTGGGGGTGTCTAGGGGTGGATTGGTGTCCATGGGGGGTGGGGGCGGTCCAGGGGTGGATTGGTGTAAGGGGGGATTTCCAGGTGGTGGGCTGGTGTCCAAGGTGTCGGGGGGGATTTACTGGGGGTGGGAGGTGTCTTGAGGGGTGGGGGTGTCCAGGGGGATGATTGGTGTCCATGGGGTGGGGTCGGTCCATGGTGTGGATTGGTGTCCGGGGGGGATTTCCAGGGGTGGGATGGTGTCCAAGGTGTCGGGGGGGGGGGGGGGCTTTACAAGGGGTGGGGGTGTCTAGAGGTGTGGGGGGTGTCCAGGGGGTGGATTGGTGTCCAGGGGGTAGGGTGGTCTAGGGGGGTTGGTGGGGTTGGCTTGAACATGTAACCATGGACCCTTGGATTGTTCTTATAAAAGATCAAGGCAATAAAAATGCGTTTGGTCATATTTTCACAGGTCAGTTGTTGTTTTCCAATAAAATTGTGTCCATTTTAAACAAAAGAGAGACCCTTTGAGTGTTATCGGCCACAACGTGCCTTTTATTGAGGTGTGGTTGACTCATACACATCACCAAAGACCCTTAGATTGTTCTTATAAACTATCAAGGCAATCTGAATGTGTTTGGTCGGATTTTCATAGGTCGGTTGTTGTTTTCAATTAAAATTGTGTCCATTTTAACCAAAAGAGAGACCCATTGAGTGCTAGCGGCCACACGTTCCTTGTATTGAGGTGGGGTTGACTCATACACTTCACCAAGGACTCTTGGATCATTCTTAAAAAAATATCAAGGCTATCTGAATGTGTTTGGATGGATTTTCATAGGTCAGTTGTTGGTTTCAATTAAAATTGTGTCCATTTTAAACAAAAGAGAGACCCTTTGAGAGCTAGCAGCCACACCATGCCTCAGATTGATAATGTGATGACTCTTAAATGTCCCAATGGACACATGGATTGATATCCTAAAGTATCAACACAATCTGAATGCGTTTGGTTGTATTTCCGTAGGTCAGTTGTTGTTGTAAATTTAAATCGTGTCCATTTTAAACAAAAAAATACCCTTTGAGTGGTACCGGACAAACCGTGCCTCATATTGAGGCGGGGTTGACTCGTTCATGACACCAAGGACCCTTTGATCATTCTCATAAAAGATCAAGGAAATCTGAATGCTTTTGGTCAGATTTTTGTTGGTCAGTTTTTGTTTTCAATTAAAATTGTGTCCATTTTAAACCAAAGAGAGACCCTTTGAGTGATAGCGGTCACACCATGCCTTGGATTGAGGCTGGATTGACTCATACATGTCACAAAGTACACGTGGATCATTCTCCTAAAGTATCAACACAATCCAAATGTGTTTGGATGGATTTCTGTAGGTCATTTGTTGTTTTCACATAAATCGCATCCATTTTAAACAAAAGAGAGACCCTTTGAGTGGTACTGGCCACACCGTTCCTCGGATTGAGGCGGGGTTAAATCTTACATGTCAACAAGTACCCTTGGATTGTTCTTATAAAATATCAAGGCAATCCAATTGCGTTTGGTCAAATTTTCGTAGGTCAGTTGTTGTTTTCAATTAAAATTGTGTCCATTTTAATCAAAAGAGGGACCCTTTGAGTGATAGCAGTAACACCATGCCTCAGATTGAGGCGGGGTCGACTCTTACATGTCACAAAGGACTCTTGGATCATTCTTATAAAAGATCAAGGAAATCCGAATGTGTTTGGTCAGATTTCCGTAGGTCAGTTGTTGTTTTCAATTAAAATCGTGTCCATTTTAAACAAAAGAGAGACCCTTTGAGTGGTACCGGCCACACCGTGCCTCGGATTGAAGAGGGGATGAATCATACACATCACCAAAGACCCTTGGATCATTCTAATTAATTATCAAGGAAATCTGAATGCGTTTTTTCATATTTTTGTAGGTCAGTTGTTGTTTTCAATTAAAATTGTGTCCATTTTAAACAAAAGAGAGACCCTTTGAGTGATAGCGGTCACACCATGCCTTAGATTGAGGCGGGGTTTACTCATAAACGTCATGAAGGACCTGTGGATAATTATCTTAATGGATCAATACAACAAGAATTTGTTTGGTTGGATTACCATAGGTCAGTTGTTTTTTTCACTTAAAATCGTGTCCATTTTAAACAAAAGAGAGACCATTTGAGTGGTACCGGCCACACCGTGCCTTATATTTAGGCGGGGTAGACACATACACGTCACCAATTACTCTTGGATCATTCTTATAAAATATCAAGGCAATCAGAATGCGTTTGTTCATATTTTCGTCGGTCAGTTTTTGTTTTCAATTAAAATTGTGTCCATTTTAAACAAAAGAGAGATCCTTTGAGTGATAGCGGTCACACCATTCCTCGGATTGAGGCAGGGTAGACACTTACAGGTCAAAAAGGACCCTTGGATCGTTCTTATAAAAGATCAAGGCAATCTTAATGCGTTTGGTTGGATTTCCATAGGACAGTTGTTGTTTTCAATTGAAATCGTGTCCATTTTAAACAAAAGAGAGACCCTTTGAGTGGTACCAGCCACACCATGCCTCAGATTGAAGCAGGGTTGACTCAAACACATCACCAAGGACCCTTGGATCGTTATCAAAAATGATAAAGGCAATCCGACTGCGTTTGGTTGGATTTTCATAGGACAGTTATTGTTTTCAATTAAAATTGTCTCCATTTAAAAAAAAGAGACCCTTTGAGTGATTGCGGTCACACCGTGCCTCGGATTGAGGCGGGGTTGAATCATACACATCATTAAGGACCTATGTATCATTCTCCTAAAGTATCAACACAATCCAAATGAATTGTTTTGGATTTCAGTAGGTTAGTTGTTGTTTTCAATTAAAATTGTGTCAATTTTAAACAAAAGAGAGACCCTTTGAGTGATAGCGGTCACACCGTGCCTCAGATTGAAGCGGGGTTGACACTTACATGTCATAAAGGACCATTGGATTGTTATTATAAAATATCAAGGCAATCTGAAAACATTTGGTTGGATTTCTGTAGGTTGGTTGTTGTTTTCTATTAATATCGTGTCCATTTTAAACAAAAGAGATACCCTTTGAGTGGTACCGACCACCCCGTGCCTCTGATTGAGGCGGGGTTGACTTATAAGCATCACCAACGACCCTTGGATCATTTTCATAAAATATAAAGGCAATCCAAATGCGTTTGGTCAGATTTTCGTAGGCAAGTTGTTGTTTTCAATTTAAATTGTGTCTATTTTAAACAAAAGAGAGACCCTTTGAGTGTTAACGGTCACACCGTGCCTCGGATTCAGAAGTGGTTTACTACTAAATGTCACTAAGGACCCATGGATCGTTCTCCTAAAGTTTCAACACAATCCGAATGCATTTGGTCTGATTTCCGTAGGTGAGTTGTTTTTTTCACTTAAAATCGTGTCCATTTTAAACAAAAAGAGACCCTTTGAGTGGTACCGGCCACACCGTGCCTTTTATTGATGTGGGTTGACTTCTACATGTCACTAAGGACCCTTGGATCGTTATCACAAATGATAAAGGCAATCCGAATGTGTTTGGTTTGATTTCCATAGGTCAGTTGTTGTTTTCAATTAAAATTGTGTCCATTTTAAACAAAAGAGAGACCCTTTGAGTGATTGCGGTCACACCGTGCCTCGCATTGAGGTAGGGTTGACTCATACATGTCACTAATGACCCATGGAATGTTATCATAAAGGATCAACACAATCTGAATTCGTTTGGTCAGATTTCTGAAGGTCAGTTGTTGTTTTCACTTAAAATCGTGTCCATTTTAAACAAAAGAGAGACCATTTGAGTGGTAACAGCCACACCCTTCCCCAGATTGAGTTGTGAATAACTTCTACAAATTAACAAGGACCCTTGTATCGTTATCAATAATTATCAAGGCAATCCAAATGCGTTTGTTCTGGTTTTCATAGGTCAGTTGTTGATTTCAATTAAAATCGTGTCCATTTCAAACAAAAGAGAGACCCTCTCGGTGGTACCGGCCACACCGTGCCTCGGATTGAGGTGGGGACGACTCATAAATGTACCAAGGACCCTTGTATCATTATTATAAAATATCAAGGAAATCCTAATGCATTTCATCAGATTTTTTTAGGTCAGTTGTTGTTTTCAATTAAAATTGTGTCCATTTAAAAAAAAGAGATCTCCTTTGAGTGATAGCGGTCACAACGTGCCTCAGATGGAGGCATGGATGACTCTTACATGTCAAAAAGGACCCTTGGATAGTTATTATAATGGATCAACCCAATCAGAATGTGTTTCATCATATTTCTGTAGGTCAGTTGTTGTTTTCAATTAAAATCGTGTCCATTTTAATCAAAAAAGATACCCTTTGAGTGGTACCGGCCACACCGTGCCTCAGATTGAGGCAGTGTTGACTCGTACAAGTCCCCAAGGACCCTTGTACCATTCTTATAAAATATCAAGGAGATTCAAATGTGTTCGGTTGTATTTTCATAGGTCAGTTGTTGTTTACATTTAAAATTGTGTCCATTTTAAACAAAAGAGAGACCCTTTGAGTGCTAGCGGCCACACCGTGACTCGGATTGAGGCAGAGTTGACTCTTACAAGTCACCAAGGACCCTTTTATCGTTATTATAAATCATCAAGGCAATCCAAATGAGTTTCATCAGATTTTCATAGGTCAGTTGTTGTTTTCAATTAAAATTGTGTCCATTTTAAACAAAAGAGAGACCCTTTGAGTGATAACGGCCACACTGTTCCTCGGATTGAGGCGGGGATGACTAAAACATTCCAAAAAGTACCCTTGCATCATTATACTAAATGATGAATAAAATATGAATGCGTTTGGTCAGATTTGCGTTGCTCAGTTGTTGTTTTCTATTAAAATCGTGTCCATTTTAAACAAAAAAAAGACCCTTTGAGTGGTATCGGCCACACCATGCCTTGTATTGTGGTGTGGGTGACTCATACACGTCACCAAGGACCCTTGGATCATTCTCATAAATGATCAAGGCAATCTGAATGCGTTTGGTCGGATTTTTTTAGGTCAGTTGTTGTTTTAAATTAAAATTGTGTCCATTTTAATCAAAAGAGAGACACTTTGAGTGATAGCGGTCACATTGTGCCTCAGATTGAAGCGGGGTTGACTCTTACATAAAAAAGAACCCTTGGATAGTCTTTATAAAATATAAAGGCAATACAAATGCGTTTGGTCGGATTTCCGTAGGTCAGATGTTGTTTTCAATTAAAATTGTGTCTATTTTATACAAAAGAGATACCCTTAGAGTGGTACCGGACACACCGTGCCTTGGATTGAGGCAGGGTTGACTCTTACACATCACCAAGTACCGTTGGATCATTCTCATAAAATATCAAGCCAATCCAACAGTGTTTGGTCATATTTTCGTAGGTCAATTGTTGTTTTCAATTAATATTTTGTCAATTTTAAACAAAAAGAGATACCCTTTGAGTGATAGCGGTCACACTGTGCCTCATATTATGGTGATGTTGACTCATACACGTCTATAAGGACATGTGGATCATTCTCCTAAAGGATCAACATAATTCAAATTCATTTGGTTCAATTTCCATAGGTCAGTTGCGATTTTCACTTAAAATCGTGTCCATTTTAAACAAACGAGAGTCCCTTTGAGTGGTACCGGCCACACCGTGGCTCATATTGAGGTAGGGTTGACTTGTAAACATCACCAAGGACCCTTTAATTGTTCATATAAAATATCAAGTAAATCCAAAAGCATTTGTTTTGATTTTCATAGGTCAGTTGTTGTTTTCAATTAAAATCATGTCCATTTTAAACAAAAGAGAGACCCTTTGAGTGGTACCAGTCACAACGTTCCTTGGATTGAGGAAGGGATGACTATTACATGTCACAAAGTACCCGTGGATCATTCTCCTAAAGTATCAAATCAATCCGAATGATTTTGGTCAGATTTATGTACGTCATTTATTGTTGTCACTTAAAATCGTGTCCATTTTAAACAAAATTGAGACCCTTTGAGTGGTACCAGCTGCACCGTGCCTCGGATTTTAGGCAAGGATGACTTTTACACATCAGTAAGGACTCTTGGATCATTCTCAAAAAGGATAAACCCAATCTGAATGCGTTTGTTCGGATTTCCGTATGTCAGTTGTTGTTTTCACTTAAAATCATGTCCATTATAAACAAAATAGAGACCCTTTGAGTGGTTCATAATTCTTGCATGTTGCTGGTGCATATCATCTGTTAAAATGGGAAAATGACTCAATGGAGAAAGTATTTTTTTTATTTAATAAAAATTACAATTTTCCTACGAACATTTACACACAAAAATATTTCATCTTTTAATCCCCTTAACACCTCTCAAAAATGACAACCAATTGTACATGTCCCCAAGTCAGATCTTCATTGTATTTGTGTATAATCGACCATCAGGTATGTGGCCCAGTCATTTCGGAACACATATATATCATCTTGTGAGTATGAGGCTTTTTGGAAGTCAGAGTAGTACTGTAAAATATAAAAATAATGAATTAATAAATAACATAATTGAACTAGTAGTAGTTTTTGAAAATACCTCTTTAGGTATTCTAGTTTCTTGATGAAAAACGATCTCTTTCATAAATTTAAAAACATAATAACTGCAATCATTATCATTTGTTTGTTTTGGACACTTCAAAAAATTGATCATTAAGAGAATAAGTAACTTGTGTTGAGATGTATTTGGATAGTGAAATTTTATTATATATACCCTGATATTTGTCCAGACGTAGTACTTGATCGCCTCCTTATGCTTAGCCCCCGTCCTCATTCCTTTTTTTAGATGATAATGATACACAACCCTATCATTACATAATCCTTAGTAAAAGATAATAGAAATTATATTAAATTATGTTTAGACCTAAAACGTAAGATGTAGTGTCTTATATAATCACAATCTCCATCATTTGTGGCCGTTTTGATGGATATCCATGCTTTGAATCCTGAAAATACATCTTTGGGGAGTATCAAAGTTCACTTCAATTAGAAACCAATGATTATTAAAAACACAAAAATGAATAAGTAATAAAAGAAGTGAAAATATAATTGATATTATTTAATCATAGAGTATTACCCCTGCATGGTTGGTATTAAAAAAAGTATGCAATCTGTAATCTTGGTTTCAAATGTTTTTAGCAAGCCGTTCACTATTTCATCCCTTTTTTATGGATCAATTTTTTTAGGTGTTTTGATGTGATATGAGGACTAAAGAGTCCAAATCATGGCTCATGGGAAAATTCCTTCAACTGTTTTTCATAAATGAATCTATCAACAATATAAAATGCATTTAGTCATAATTTTTACAATAGATCATCTTTTAGAAAAACAATTCATGGAAACAAACCTCATATATACATTTACAACTGTGACTCCTAGCCAACCATTTTCAAATATCTCATTTACATTTTCTGCAGCAACGAAATCTTGACATTTCTCTCCATATATATTCTCTTCGAAAACCACTATATGACTATTACCATCTTTTAGCTTCGTATCTACATGAGTCTTCAATGCTAGTAAATGTGGATAGAGAACAGGTGGTGTTATTGTGATTTCAGTAGCTCTATGGGATCAATAGGTCGATCCTTTAGATGGTTTTGAGCTGATGTTTGTCACCCCATTCCCTTTCTCCGTCTATAACAACAATCACTAGTTTAGACCCTTTTTTCCATTAATTGTTAATGGTTTAGCTTGAAAAAAAGAAAATAAATACCTCTTTGTCTGCATGTAATATTACCAGTTGTGACGGCCATGTAATGAAGGTCCTAATAGCCTTTTATATCATATGAATATCATCTTTATCATGTGGAATAGGTTTCTATACATTTGGCTCATGAGCTGCAGTAATAATAACTTTCAGATGATCTTTTGGAAGTGGTATATTATGCAGTGTGGCATATGGGATATTGAACACTGTAGCCCTTTCAACAAGGCGATAGGTGGGTGTTGACAGATATAAATCACACTCATTATCACCCTATAGAAGATCATTACATAAAAATTATCAGTGTTTGTCTGATTCACATTTCATGGGAACCATTATTAGAATATTGATTACCACGGCTATGACAGTTCATTGAGGCGAATGGCTCTCCTCAAAGCTAGTGGGGGTGGGGTGGGATGTTCATGCACTGGTTTTTCCTGAGTTGTGTCTTCCCTTTGCTTCCCACCCATTAAAGTTGCTAGAAACTCTCCCTGCCATTGAAATCGTTCTTCAAGGGTTGCTATTTTTTTTCTCATTTGTTCCAATTTTTCAACTGTATCATTAATTTTTTTCTTCTTCTCAAAATATACTTGGGGTTTCACCCCAAAACCCGCACCTATGACACGATCTTATTTTTTTGGCTGCTTCATAGTCATCAATAATAGGTCTATATCCGCTACAGGAGTAGTTGATTCCTATGACTGTCAGATATAGGAAAAAAAACTAATTATTTTTATATAATATCAATTTTAAACAAATATTTTTATCTTCGTGTCATACCTACACATATTCCCCACACTTTCAATGTGTTCTCATCTACTAACATCCCTTCTTTGTTCACATGTGCCTCCTTCCATAGCACATGACGTGGGATGGAAGTTCATTTGGTTATAGACTCATCAATCTACATATGAACATAGAAAGATAATTATGATGTTGTTTATTGGCACCCTACAATATTACTGTAAATTTAAAATACGTACCATTTTCTTTTCTAATAAAGCATACCCCATCCTTGCTTTACGATAGGGGTAGGTTAGTTTTGATGCATGTTCCTTATTTCCAGTATAGTGTTTCTATTTCATAAAAGAAATATTGACAATCAAAGTGATGAATACTGGTATCCTCAAACAACATATTGTCACCCTAAATGTACCTGAATCGTATCATACCCACGACGGCCAATAAATTCATCCCATGATTCTTGGTATATCAGTTGAGCATAGACAATGGGTGGGTGCGGGTTTATTTTACCTTTAGAATATTTCAGGTTACATCTTGTTAAAATAGTCTGAAAACTTCGATGAATCTTTCATGCAAGTCGTAGTACATAATCCTACTGTGAATCGTCTACTATAAATCTACTATACAAGATATTGAGAAGAGTAATACATTGTTTCAATATTTTATTCGCTAGTAAATTAAAGAAATAAATTCATAATGTTACCATAATTTCTTCCCAGATCACAGCCTTCAGCCCGAACACAAAATGGTGTAATGAATATATATCAATCGACATGCATTGCCGAGTGACAACTCCATTGTAGCTGCTAAACATAGCCTTGTTGGGATTTACATGTTGTCCGCATGCATTCCATCTGACTTCAAATTTTATGCCTTTGCTTTTCGCCTTAAGAAATTTGGATAACACCGTCAGACTATGACACACCTATGTTTTATATGACACCGACCCTTAATTACTGACCATTTTATCGATATCAACAACATCTATATGTTCATATGGAATGGTATCAACGGCTTGTGCTGATGGTTGTTTGACCTCTACACTAGGAGCAGCAGGAGCCACATAAGCAGGAGTAGCAGCCGCCGTAGTAGGAGCTATAGGAACCGCATCAAGAGGAGCAGCAGGAGCAACAGGAGCCGCAACAGGAGCAGCAGGAGCAGCAGGAGCCACATCAGGAGCAACACGAGCCACAATAAGAGCAATAGCAGCAGCAGCATGAGCTGTAGGAGCAGCAGCAGCCGCATCAGAAGCATCTTGAGAGACTTGTTCAGCCTCAAGGTTAGGAGCTCTAGAATGTGCATAAGTCATTATCTAAAAAATTGGTTGAATAGTTAATTCAGATTACATAAATTCGGTAATGATAAGATAATAACATGAGATAACAATATCTATATTACAAACAAAATATAACCTGTTTATTGAATTCGCTTTCTTTTTTTCAATGGTTGAAGGGATTTTAAACCTCTATCGATTATCCAAATCACTTCATTGTGGTCTCCTCTAACATAAAAAACATCATCTACATTGGGACCATTCCGAAATGATTGTGACGTACCACTATAAAGATCATCCTAAATTGAATATTCATCGGAAACTTCAGTAGTTTTGGATGATAACAGAAGAATCGACCACTTTTGGTTTGCGGGATCTGGAACATAAAAAACTTGTACCGCTTGTGATGCCATTATAAACTGTTCGAATTTGTACCCTTCTTTACTAAAATCAACTTTCACAAATCCCCATTCATCTATTTTATCACCACTATTGTTATCAATCAATTTTCATTGAAAAATCAATAGTTGTAGTGTTGTATAATCCAACTCCCATATTAGTTTGATAATTCCAATGTATGACATATTTCCATATATTGGATTTCTGTCCTTACTACCAGAAACATGCATCGCTTCAACCACTAGTGTAACTCCACTATTTTTCATGGTACTATATTTATCATGTTCATCTGTATAGAATGTATAACCATTAATTACTTAACCACTGTAAGATAATACATACAAACTTGGTCCAGCGTCTAGCCATCATAGTCGTTCTGAAATTGAATTCATATTTTCATCTAATTGCTTAAAAATAAGGCCCTCAAACCATCCTATAAACTGGTGATTATCTGTATCTGATAACCATTTTTCATCCCTTGATGGATTCAACTACCTATGAATTTCTTTTTGAGTTTCGATATATAGAGAAACCTCCCAACTGTTATGAAAAAAACAAATATGGGCCTGCTCCGGTCTATAATGCTGATTGTCACAATGTCTCTTCTAGAAATTCCCTCATCCTCAATGTGTCCAGTGTGACGAGATTTCAGGAGACAAATTCTTTCCATATCAGATAGGTATTCTGTACAAAATTCAATGGATTCCTCAACAATATATCACTCCACTATACAACCCTCTGTCCGACTTCAATTTTTGACATGCCCTTTCAAAATCTTCATATACCAGTCAACATGATACATCCCTCTATAGTGCACAGGACTACAAAGTCAAATCTCTCTCACCAAGTGACTCATAAAATGAACTATCATATCAAATAATGTTGGTGAGAAGAATATTTCTAATTCACATAATATGATGAAAATTTATTTTTCCATTTCTGGCAATTTCCCCAGGTCTAAAACTTTGCTATATATAGCTTTGAAAAAGAAACAATGTTTGGTTAATGTTTGACAAACATTCTTGGAAAAAGTGAAACATAAAGCTATAGGAATAATATCTTGCATTAAAACATGGCATTCATGTGATTTCAAATCTTTTAACTTCAAATCATTCATTGAAAAAATGTTCTTGATATTTGATGAGTACCCATATGGAACCTTTACTTTATTAAAGAAGTTGCAAAACTGATATCTATCCTCCCTAGAAAGAGTATAAGTAGCTGGAGGAAGAAACATTCAATTTTCACCCTTCATGGGAGCCAACTCTTCTCGTATTCCCATGTCAACCTTGTCCAACCTTGCCTTAATTCCATATTTTGTTTTTCCTGGGGCATTTAGAAATGTTCCGATAACACTGTCACATACATTTTTTCCAAATATATCACCTCAATAAATGCCTGATATACAAACATTTCCAGTATGGTAATTCAAAAAAACTGATCTCATTTTCCAACCGATTTTTTCAAGGTTTTTTGAAAATGGTTTACCAAAAATAGTGTTCAGATCTTTTACTTTATCAAACAGTTGATCACCTGTTGGTGGATATAGTGTTGCAGGTTTTTCTGAACTTCCATTGAATGATGTCATCCAAGATCTGTACTTCTTTCGACGAGGTAGAAATCTACGATGTCCTAGAAACACAGATTTTGATGAATATTTCATCCTAATTGATTTTGTAACTTCTTCTCACATGGGACACCCTTTAGTTCCTTTAATTATATAGCCTAACAAATTTCTATAAGTAGGGAAATCATTTATTGTCCCATAAAAAATCCCTCTTAATGTGAAGTATTTTCTATTATAATCATCATACTATATTACACATGAATCCCACAATAACTTCAAATCCTCGATCAAAGGATCCAGATAAACATCAATATCGTTACCTAGTTTTTTTGGTCCTGATATAAGCATAGATAACATGATGAATTTTCTCATCATGCATAACCAGGGTAGAAAGTTGTAATTTACCAACATAACAGGCCATGTACTATGAGTGCTCATTTGAAAACCAAAAGGATTCACTCCATCTGTAGATAAAGCAAGATGAAGGTTTCTCAGCTCTTTTCCAAAGTAAGGATACTCATGATCAATTTTCTTCCATTGAGGAGAGTCGGCCAGATGACGTAATTTCCCATCTTTATTTCTTTTATCTATTTTCCACGACAATTGTCTTGAAGTTTCTTCACATCTATTTAGACGCCTAAACCTTAGAATGATTGGAAAGTACCATAAAAATTTGTAGGATTGGATTTATCTTTCTTGTATTGAGAAGAACCACACTCTGGGCATTCAGTAAGTGATTTTTTTCTCCTTGTGAAACAATATACAGTCTTTCGGGCATGCATGTATTCTTTTAGAAATCATACCCATCGAGGGTAATATTCGTCTATCTTCATATGTCCGGATTGGAGATCATTATCTTCCGGGAGCATGTCATTCAAGAGAGATAGAAGTTCCATAAAATGGACATCACTCCATCTATTTCCTACATTCAATTTATACAACTTCTGAATGTCTAAAAATGTCTTATACTTAGTGCAAGCAGCATACAATGGCGTCTTTGCACAACTCTTTAACTTCTCAAACAATTTTGGTCAACCATAGAGTTTATCTTCAATTGTCTTTGTCATTTAATAAATATGATCATAATCATCATTGAAATCTATAATCACATCCTCCATATGGTCTTCTTCTTTATCTATATTTGTATTGATATCTGATGGTCCATAAAACGCAATTTTATCCCAGCTAGTAGCTACTTTAACAGTTTCTCTGTGTTTATTCCATCATTTATACCTCTGATCTATTCAGTGACATATCAAATGTTCTTCCAACACCTCTGGAGTATGTAGTCTTGAAAAACAACAACGTAAAAATGGAAAAATGATTTGAGAAGGATCCTTTGCATTATCATTTTCAAACATGATGAACACTTTCACTCTGTTCTCATACTCTATTATTAAACGATTAGTATCCATCCCATCTTTATTCATCTTCATCATATTTGAATCTCAAATATTATTATTTATGGTTCAATTACACAAAACAAGAATTCCAAATACAGTAGAAAAGAACCACTTCCTTAAAAAATAGAGATTAATAGAGCCTAAACATTAGTATTTATTCATCTCCATTAAATATATTTACTTTAGATTCATTATAGTTTCCTCAAATCACCCCAGACCAAACACAAGAATAATCAAGAATGATACATCTACCACTCCTAGGTCTTTTCCCTACATTCAATATCATTATTCCTAAATACCCATATATCCACACATACACATGTAAAAAACACATAAAAAACCATATCCACATCAGAACCAAAGTACCAATATAGATTTTAATCAGGTTACTTGACTCAAGTGGTTGTGATTAAGAAATAATAAGGAAATATAATAAGTATATAGTCACACATAAATCTCAAACTGGTGTTAATAATCCAATAAACCAAAGGTATCATTCCATCTATCAAAATACTCTGAAAGAGCCCATATGCGACAGTAGTCCCAGGCGGTGATGGTTTCTGAGGAGGAAGGGGAAAACACGCACTTATCCGGGTTCGAGGTCAGGTCATTGAGGTTGAAGGTGGCCCGATACTCCTACAGGGGTTCATTGCATATTTCACAAACCATGTCCTAGTACCCTAGGATATTAACACACTACTGGTGGAAGTGAAACCTTTCCTGATGATCATGCCAAGAAGAAATGGAAACCAAAAGGGGGGAGTGAATCAAAATACCTCAAGGAAGATGGAAAATCATGGTATTTGAGAATAGTTTAGTGGATTTCTTGGTGGATAGTCACCTATCCAACAGACTCTGCATGTGGTGATGGCCCCTGAAGTTGTTGCACTAGGTGAAACTGTCATCTAAGATGTTGAGTTCAATGAGGCCCTTCTTAGCCATGAACTGAACAAACTCCATGATGGCCTTCCTTTGGAATGGGCTTCTACCTTTCCTTTACTTTCGGATGGAAATGACATTAAAGTCACTCCTAAAACACAATGGATGATGACTGGGATCAAAAGTATTTTGTTCAAAAGGAAAATAAATCCCCCCCCCCAATTTTTTAAAATACCAATTCCATAAACCATTTAAAAACAATACATTTTAATTTATTTTGGAAATCATTCCCAAAAAAAAATCAATAAAAAATAACATGCCAAACCATTAGTAATTATATTTAAAGAATGAAATTATCTTTATTTTAAACCATTATTTTCATTTATAAAATAAAATCCATCAACGGTAGAAGGAAACCTAATTTATTTCAATGAAAAAGGTTAATTCACAATAAGATACCATCGATTCCATATATTATTTTCATGAATAGGGTTATCATTTGCTTCAAAATTATCAAAACATGTCTAACCAGCTTCAAATGGATAAAATATGAATTCATGAAACACATGAATCCCATAAATAATATATAGTATAGAAACAACCATTTGGAATATTTGGGATCAAAACACAATGAATCTGAATGAGTCTACTCAAATGAAGACCATTGAATCAAATAAAAGGGATCTAAATAAAAGGTAAAATAGATACTATATCCATAATTCCCCATAAAAATTATAGTTCTAATAAATACAAAGGCTTCCATATCCCCCAGGAACAAAGAATCAAGTGATGGAGAGAGATTGAAGTTCAATAAAATAAATAAATACCAAAAGAGGATCACCATTTCCAATGAAAATTCAATCCACCAAGTGATGAGGATAAAAGATCCAAACAATCCAAAGGGGCTCCCAAGGCTTGAGTGGGTGGAGTTAAAATTGAGGGATAAGATAAAATAAATAAATGGGGGTATCAGGGTGCAATTACCCTACTACCTCGATGCTTTCTCATATACAATGACACCAATGGCTAGATAGTATCCCTCACCAGCTAGACAGTGGTTATAATATAAATGTTATGACCATAGGTTATCCCACTGGCTAGTCACTATAGACCCACCAGCTATCTAACGACTATAGATTTTTTTTGTATCCATTTTGAATCCCATTGCCTAGACAATTACCCTAACCGACAATTCTGTGGACCACATGATGATTTTTAACCTACATGTTCACGTCCACACCTTCTATGACAGTCTAGGACATCCTATGACCTCTCAAGAAACAAAAAAACTCAAAGATAATTGATTTGATTAAAGAGATTCTGAGATGTTACAATTCTCCCCAACATTCTTCTTTTATTCGAATAAATATTCTAGTATGAAGAATAGAAAATGATGAGAAAAAAATAAATTCCACACAATAATTGTTGTGTGGAAAATTCACAAAATATAGGAAGATTCAACGAATATGGGACCACTAAGAAAAAAATAAAATGAACAGATAACCAATTTTCCCAGGAACCCTTAATTTATATCCTCCAGGAACATCATAGATCACCAAATGACATGTCTACATCACTAAGAAGAGGGACAATCCCAATAAGGTCTAGAGACCAAGAATAGGTCACCCAACCCATTAAATATTCACTAAAATGGTGGGACATAAGAAGGAAATATAATAACAACACCTCCCTTCACCCAAATAAGAGACTACAACCACTAACCATGAAGAACCACTAAGATCATAATTTGAAACCTAAGGAATGGTACACCCAAAACATACCAATGAATCCAAATGAAATAACACAATCGATATCTATCAATTATTCAACTAAAAACAAGAAATTAAAAAACTATAAAGGATTTATTCCTCGATCAAGTACTCGATGGAAACCTTGAATTCCCACTATATAGTGTCACTCATCGACGGTCTCATTGAAGTAGAAACCAACACCTCCCAGTTCTTGGTCCATCAAGAGACATTATAATCCTAGTCATTTGAGTACACACAAAAAGTCTATCAATGTCCAACCATAAATAGATCATATAAAACGGTTTTTGCACAATGATGGAAACTAATCTCTTAAATGATAGACCACCCAACACGTCAAGATTATGCTCTAACTAAGAAGTTGTGAATATGAGAAAAATAAGGAATAATAACCACCTTAATGGTCTCAAACACCCACCCAAAGAAGACAACCATGGAAGAAAACATAGGGGATTTTAAAGGGAAATAAACTAAAATATCCGTAGGATTCGAGAAAAGGATGAATCATGTAGCCTACAACCATCAAAATATCAAATATCCATTAAATATATCATGCCAAATCAATATATGGTTATTTGTGATGGGATAGGGGAACAATATTAATTTTTTTTGTGGAAAAAATGCCTTAAAGAGAGGTCTAACAAACTGAAGCTTGAGGGTGTTGCGGGTGGCAGAGGTCTGGAAAACTGAAGTTCGGTGGCGGCGGAGGTCCGACAACGTGAACTCAGCGGGCGGAGGAGGTCCGGAAATGAGAACTCAGCAGGTGGCACAGGGGAGTCATAGGGTTCCAGTACCGCGATAGCTTTAGGTCGCGATAAAACAAGGTCACAATGCGCCCGACTTTATAAAAAATGGACTAACGTTTTATCAGCGCTAACAAATCATGGATAAAGACTACCTTTATCAGCGCTAAAAAAGGCCTGATAAATCCTCCTTGTATCAACTCTAAAATTTTAGCACTGATACATGGATTTTTTATCATCTCTTTTCTAGTGCTGATAGTGTCATTTTATCAATGCTTGTTTAGCGTTGATAAAGGTTACCCTGTATCAGCGCTAAAATTTTAGCACTGATAAAGTGATTCTTTATCAGTTCTTTTCTAGCACTAATAGAGGGCCTATTTATCAGCGTTAGAAAAGCAGTGATAAAGAAACACTGTATCAGTGCTTAAATTTTAGCGCTGATACAGGGTAACCTTTATCAGCAGTTTTTCTTAGCGCTTCTAGAAGGGGGTGCTTCCCTTAACCATTTTTATAGTTGTGATAGATAATGACCCCCTCGTTTCCTTTCCCCAGTAGTCCCCGGGTTAGAGACTAGCATTGAGGGTAAGAAAATATCCTAAATAAGAGACATTACACTATATAATAAAAATGAATCTAGGGATATGTTAAATTAATCCCAAAAAAGTCCATGATATATAAAAATGGTAACCCAAAATTTATCTCACAATGCATTTTTAAATAAAATAGACATAGTTAAAAGCCTCCAAATGAATTTGGTAAAAATAAAATCTAAGGGAGTGACACAAAAAAATTCATAATGTCTGAGATTGTAATTTCATTAACGGTTCATGATGTCCTCCTATAAAACATGAAAATATTTTTATTTATGTTTGGTGATCATAAAAGTATAATTAGTAGTAATACAAATTTGTCCCATGAATATGAAAAAAGAGCATACTAATACATCTATCTAAAAAAATCATAACCGACAAAACCAAAAGAGGTAAACTATCCACCCAACCTTACAAAGGCATGCACACCAAATAACATAAGACTATTATAGTAATATAATATAATTCATATCAATAAATGTTACCCCACATTAATTTAACAATAATATTTCACTCTTAAACCCCAATGAAATGTGTCATGACACTCCCACCTATTTCATATCACATTTCAACACATCACATCCCTCCTAAAGAAAATTTTTCAGTCCCATCACATCACATCTTAACTGAAGACACCTAATCTGGGATGACATATCACATCTCATAACCAATGTATTAAGGTATCATGAAAATGAAGGACATAAACCATGTTACCTCCTCATACCATGCATAACCCCCACCATAATCCATCTCCCCACATCATTCTCAAATACAATTATTCTATCAAATATCATCACATGACATCTTGATAGTGTTAGTTTTGAATTTTGGACATCACATCCCATGTTTGTTCATCTCATCACCTATAAGAGGGAGTGGGGAAAGATGAATAAGGATTCATCCTTTCTCTAACTGAGATATTGAAAAAAGAACCCATTAATATAATAAATATTATAATTAATTATGATTTTAAAAATAAAATATATGGAAACCATTATCCATAATATATTGAAATCGCAAAATGTAATGTAAAATTTCCCTCATTACCCGTCAATTTAAATTAATATATTAAAAGTATGTTTTAACTTTATATATACCATCTTCACAATGAATAACATGAGTAGACCCCTCATGTATGATACATAAAAAAGTGTGATGAGTGATCCCCTACTTATATTTTATAACCCAACATAGATGATAAATAATTTCATCATGGCCCGACATTAATCCATAACCATCATATTCTCCATCATCAATAATTTTGAAGTAAAAAATTTAATTTAATTTAATATTGAAATTAGAAAATGACTATTGTTAAAAAAGGGAAAAAATTTCATTCTATTCATGAAGATGAATCCATTGGAAGTTACTATACATTAATCTGATTATTATTGGCCGTGATATGGGAGAAAAAATTAAATAATTGTTGTATTTAATTTACCAAATTTTTAATTATTAAAACATATTTTTCAGGTAATTAAAACATTTATTCCCCTCATTTTAGAACCATATTTTATTCCGAAACTATTAAAAAATTATCATTTAATATTTATGGTTCAATAATGACATTTATTATTTTTTTATACTTATATTTTCCCATTTATTATTATTTTTTAAATGGTATTTTCTTCTATCTCTTTTGTTCTACGACATTTCACAAACCCCTCATGGTTTGCCTATCCATTAACCACTTATACTCCCTCTCAAATAAATATTCATTATTATTTTATTGTTAGTATTATTATTATTATTATTATTACCATCCACCACTCTCTTTCTCTTATCATTATTATCATTTCTACCTCTAATTTATTCATTTATTCTAATTCAAGACCTCACTCTCATTCATCACTCCTTCATTCCACAACAAACTCCCTCTTCGTAATATAGTAATTATTTTTTCATTGAATTATAAATCATATTTACATTATCTCCCTCATTTAATTTGTAATGGATAAAAACACAGCTTCTCTCATCATTACTCTTTTTCCCATGTCCTCCTCTCACTCCTCTCTCTAAGGTTCATTTATTTATTTATTTATTTTTTATAATTATCATTCACAAAACTCACCACTCTCTCATATTATTTAACATAATTTTTTTTTCAATGCACCACCTTCAGCAAATTATAATTTCTTTTTTTAATCATATATAGTTACAACACACACATATATATATATATTTCATGTGTTTTGTAATCAAAATCATGATATATATATATATTCAATAAACACCAAAACTTATATATAGTGATATATATATATAGGAATTTTTTTTTATATTTATAAAAACACAAACATGTTTGTGTGTTTAACAATATACAGACTAATATATATATAATAGTTTAAATTATACACACACACACACACATATATTCATATATGTGTAATATACATCTAAAAAACCCAAAAAAATTATTTTATCTAAAAATTTAGTTTCTAAAAATATATATATAACATTAATAAATAAAATTTTTTGAATCATTTAATTACAAAATGAATTATGTAAATATATATTTAAACATTTGTAAAAAACATTGTATAATATTATATATAAAATTGGGAGAGTTTATAGTGGAATTATTTAGTAATTATCTTCTTTGAACTCTTTATTCAAAAAATTGATAGATAATTCCCTACATTAATGTAAGAGGAATATGAATCCATTAGTACATAATATTAAGACATTACAATATATGCAAGGTATATCTCAAGTTTTATCACTAACCAGGAAATTAATGTTAATTATTTCATGTGTGTTTTTATGACAAGACTCTAAAAATTATTGGCAATAAGGAATTTTTGAATCTATGGAGAGAAAATGAAGAGATATAAGGAGACCAAGTAATGTAATGTATGGTGTTAATTAGAATATTAATGATGAAGCCTCAATAAAATAATCCAATTATAATATGTCTTAGTGTTACACCAACACATTTAGTAAACTGTTCGAGTATGACAATAATAAATTAAAAAATTCACCAACTAGAAGTGGATAAGGAAACATCTATGAAATCACAACAACATATGTAGATTTTGTTAAAAAAGAGGGTAAATATAATTATTGAATACATATACACCAATTTAGATTAGTAGATGTATTATTGGATTATAACTCTAGTAACTCTAGAATATCATATGTGTTTTCTAAAAATGATTAATCAAAACCCCAATTGTTTGATTATATAATGAAAAAAACCATACTTATTATTATATCCCATATTTAAATTTAGGGAATATAATTCATGAATTTATTACTATCCCTTATTAGACCAATTCAATGTGAATTTGGAAAGGATTCTACTATATCATCCTAGATTAAATAAAAATAAACAAAAAAAGGAACTCATATTTAATATATCAAACCATCTTATGATCATCAATCAGTGCCAAGATGATTTAGAGATATCTGGGAAAATAGAATCTATTATAAGAGTAATGATACCTTTTCATTATGGATGTTTAGATCAATTGAGTTCGAAAATACTCAATATTAGGATTTCTCTATTCTTAATGAAAATGATATATTTTATATGTCTGTTGATAACACTACATAAATTATATTTTTAGTTGAGACTACCTAATAGATACACTATTCTAATTTCACCGGTATGTTATTATCAAAATTTTGAGGTAAAAATTTATTTATGGATGGATAATACAACACCTTAAGATTTTTTAATATATATTTTGAAATATATAATTTTTTTGAAAACATTTTCAAAAGAAATGATGAACATAAAAAAACCACAACACATTTAGGTAAACCTATAATTATAAAATATAATAGTTAAAAACCAGTTATTGAATTACCATTTCTGAATATTCATAATTAAATAATGAAATATTGGAATAATTAAAATAAATTCTACCTTTTATACAAATTAAATTCAATTAGTATTTCTATAATAACTATGAAAAACCATTTTTTCTAAAAATATATTTTTATAAAATTGTAATTTTATTTCATGAAACTAATTATATTTGAATTAAATATTAATAAATTATATTTATTATATGAATAATCTATTAATAATAAATTAATTAGTAATTAATAGAAAATATTAAAAAGGAATACTAAACATTTTGAGGAACTATTTTCAAATATAAATAATTATCCACATTTATGGATTTCATTATAATATCAAATTTTAATATATTTAAAATTTAAACTAAAAAATAGAATATTTTATGGATTGTTCATAATAAATTATTTTAAAGATGAATTTTTGGCATTTTTCTAAAATAATTGATTTTTATGTGAATAGTTCAAAATATAATTTTTAAAAATATGATTGCTTATATGATAGTACATAGATATAAGGATAACCTAATGTTTAGGAAACCTTTTTCATGAACGATATATTTATAATAAGTAACATTTTATTATTTTATATATTATATTTGAACTATAAACCAATATTTAATATTTTAGAACATAAGTTACATTTTCTAAAAAACAAATTATATATTAGTATTATAGAAAAATTTTATTCCCATTTATGAAAATAATCAATTGAAATTGATTTAAAAAATTTAATCATTTAGTTAAAATTATATATCAAGTATCACATTATTTTTATGCATAAAATTTAATTTACATTATATAAAAACTAGTTACCATGGTTATAAATTATGTGGAAAAGTAATAATTCATGGGGTAATGTTTTGGAATCATATTAAAAAATGAATATAATTGATGGGTTGAGAAGTGTATTGACCTAAAATTTTATATTATCCATTATTTATCAATTATGGAGCCACATTCTTTGATAGTAGCTTTTCATTGTTGAAAATTTGTTGGTATTTAAAAAAATTCACCCCTTTTAATTTATAAAATTTGAGCTCCTATTATAATTTCAATTTACTCCAAATCCCCTTATGGTTTACCAAATATATTCAAATATCTAAATTAAACACTCATATAAACCAAAATCAATTTGTGGTATTCTCAAAATATCATCCCACAAAAATTTAATCATCTTTTTAATGGATACAATTCAAGTAGATATCTATATATTTCTAACCACTTCTCCCTCCTTCCTATATATATATATGATTATATTATTCATAAAATTTCATATCACTATATTATAATTGTAAAATCAGTATTATAATTATATATATAGGTGAATATAATTAATAAAAAATCATTAAAACCAATTCTTATTTAATTATGAATAATTAAAACGTCATTTGGGCATTTTAAGAACTACCTCCACAATGACACAAAATGTTTAATTTTCCATACCAAATTAAAAGTATAGTCCTTTATGTAATTTAATATATAATTTAAATATTTATAACCGAGTTTCAATATGAATTGAAAAAAATATTTCTCCACTAACCGATTTTATCTAAAATTAAATCATCATCTATGCATACATGTCCACTATCACCTTTATAGATTGATCAACATATATTCTCCTTTCCATCACCACATGAAATAGAGGATTATGAAATGGTTTTAAAGGAATAAATTTATTTTTAGGATATGAATAAGGTTTTTTTAAAACCAATATAATAAGTTATTAGAAATATTAATCAAAGAAAATCATTATAAAACAAACAGTGCCAAATGAAAACTACGATGAAGAAATATAAATTAGCCATATTATTTAGTATTTTTTATATCCATTGACTTTACTTAAATTTCCCTCAAATTTTGATATATAAATATATTAAAACTAAATATGACCATTACACTTTTGGAATAATGATATTTTAAAAAAAGAACCTCAAATTCTTCCATTAATTATATAGTAATGCATTGTTTGGTTTGACCACCTACTTGAAGAACTCATCAATATTATATAATGGATAAATATTAAAACATATTTAGTGAAAAAATAGGATAAAAATATTTAAATAATTATTTGGTTTTAGTTATGGAATGGATACTTCATTAAAAAACTCTATAATTAAGAAAGATCCTTTCACCGGATGTGAGAATCATTAGTGTGTGCATAATTTTGAATTCATATAAATTTATAAAGAATAAAACATAAAAAAAATTAAATAATTGTAAATAATTATAATTCCTTAATTAAATTGACTGTAATGTTCTATTAATTATGAAATTTTGAAGAAAAACTAATACTGATACAACTTATATTAGACTAGTAGAATTGGTTGAAACTATAAACACCTCATATGGAAGATAGTTAAGACCTAAATAATATACATGAATATAATGATTATAAATTTAAATTATCAATAGTTTTAGTATAAATATTTATTTAAAATTTGTTATTGAGATATTAATTGTTTTATAGGAGGTGAAATCCCTTATATTGAAATCAGTAGTAAAGTTAATTGATTCCTTGCCTAATTTTTAAATCCATGGGGCATGTTTGATATTGTGAACTATATATTATTTTATGTTTTATATTTACTACCCAATTGATTTAATATATAAAAAATACATTATATTTTATAATAGTTTATTTTTAATTTCACGAACTTAATCTAAATATACATTGATTCTTTCAATACTGATTTTGTAAAAGTTTCATCAAATCAACTTCTAGTTCATTATGTCATAGCATTCCTTACATGAACATACACTTTCAAGAAAAATTTCATCAAAACATTTTCCAATTTCATTTTTTTTTTCTTTTTTTATCTGGGTAAATAAATTTTAATCATCAAAAAATAATTTATTAGTTAAATGTTTTCAGAAATATAAGTGTAACATTGGAAATAATAACTCGTATTGTAACAAATAAATATTTTCATAAATGTCCTTGTTTTCCAATCCAATAATGTTCTCCTATCCTTTTGGGAAAAAATATATGCTTTATTTTCTATTATTATCATAATTTTATTTACCACTTTTCAATGTAATGATTGATATTTATTTTATAAAGTGGATTTATTCAAAAAAATGTATTAAAAAAATAAAATGGTTTTCAATAATTTACAACAAAAATTTTTTATATTCTATTTTATATTTTTGATAACTTAATGGTATTTTAATTGATATTTTATTTGGAACTCTTTATAATAATGTATTATTATTTTTTCTTTCACTTCTATGTTTTTTAAAGTAAGTTTCACGTGACATATTATAAAAATAAATAAATGCATTTCTGGAAACACTTTTATTTTCAAATTAATTATCCCATGTTTCATCATTCATATTTTAATGTTTTTATCGTCCATAATATTTTAGTTTGATATGATTTATTTTGGAAAAATAATTATTGATATCCTATGATCATTTATGTTTGTGTTGTGGGATTTTTTTAAACATTAATATATCCATTAATTTTTACATGGGTTATTTAAGATGTGATTAAGATTGATTTAATGTGTCAAGAATTTTTTGGATGATGATAGGTTGGTCCCTATTTCAACAACAAATTCATTGGTTTAATTTTATGTCTCATGAGCCTAAAAGGGTACACTATAAGATTTATCCCAAGAGAATGGGCACATAAGAGGATTTATCCCAAGAAAAAGGGGTACATGGGAGGTCTTATCCCTTAACCAAGGGTATATATGGTGTTTTTCGAAGTTTGAGAAGGTACACAAGTTGTTACCATAAGAATATTATGTGATGAATGTGTTTGTGGGTAGCAATAACAATTGGTTCTTATTCTTATGTTTATTCAACACTCTAATTTCATATTCTTGGGCCAATGATTTTGCTTCGTGACTTATGTTTAATGTAACATTATTCCAAAAACGTTTTACATGTTTTATGTTGGTATATTTGATATTTAATGCCCCTCTATTATAAATTCGTTACAATGGTTATTGTTCAATATTCTTTTTAATTAGAAATTTCTCTCGATCCTCGGTTTTCTAATATTTCTATAATTTAACCTTTTATAACATGTTGATATGTATTCTCTTACTATTCAATTGATCCTATTCCTTTTATATGTTTTCCCTTAACCATGTTAGGAAGATAAATATTGCTTTTGGGATATTTTTAAGGGAAAATAGGGTTGTTCTATTATAGTGAATTGATTATATTTTATGATTTTTATGTAGATAATTTCCAAGACACTAAACCATATGGTCACTAGGATGTATTATTATTTTTAAAATATATTATTTTAGTCATGGTATTAATGTTTTATTTGAGACATGTTTAATTTGGTTTTCTATATGGTGTAAGAATGAATTTTTGGTGGGATACAACTACAAGCCAATGAAACACCAGTGGATATCTAGCAGAGCTATTATGTTTTGGAAAATTGTAAGAACCACTTCCCATGAAATTAGAATATTGATGGTGGGAAATCAAATCTATGGTGGTCTCACTGGGAGTCCATTGAGATATACCAAAAATATGGTAGTGTAACATCCTAGGTATTGAAAGCATTTTTTTCATAACATTTTAAATTAAATTAACGATATATGTATAGATTAAAATTTGTTTTTATATTTTCTTTTAATTTTTATTATATAAACCATATATATATATCACATAATATGTGTATTTAATAAATGTGTTTTTATAACTTTTTAATTCATGTGTTATAAAAAACAATAATAAATGAATGATAACACATAAACAAAAGAATATATACTTTATATATTCATAATCAAAATAAAATATTAGGAAAAAAACCTATGATATTGAAAAAAATAAGTTATTAGAATATACATATATAAATAATAAAACTAAATTATGATCTTCGGGAGAAATGAAATCTCTTAGTCTTATAAAGAACTGGAATAACACTATTAAAGGAATGCAAACACTCAGAAAAAAGTTTTAGATTTTTCAAGGTGAAAGAAAGATACATTGATAAAAAAATTTATTAATTGAATATATAATTAAATATTTTTAATTTAATGGGATTTTAAAAATTATAAAAAATGTGAAATTGTAATTGACCATTTGAAATAATTATTTCCCATCAAAATAAAAACCAAATTAGTAAAAGTTATAAAATGATAGAAAATTAACATTTACAATGCATAAAACAATTAAATATTAATAATATAATTTATTAAAATTATTTCTAAAATTATTTATCTTAGAATAAATATAAGAATGAATTTTGTTAAACTTTGTTTGTTTATTTACTAAAAGGTAATTGTTATATTAAAATTTAAATATTATAATTAGATAAATATAAAAATTAATTTTTGATTTAAATTTATATTATATATTGTAAATATTTTGTTGGTAATATATGTATGATTAATTTTCAACCATAAAATTATTATGGATTAATAATATAAATAAATGTTATCACTACTGGTAGAAGAAATAATTTTTGTTATAGTAAAAATGTTCATTCCATATACTATTAAATTTTGGTCTAAAATAAATATTTACATATTTCAAAATATGAATTTGGAAAAATGGCCTTTATTTTTTCAATAATTATACTAAAGTGAACAGAGTTTAAATTTTTGATCTTTTTCAAAAAAATGTTTTTTAATTAATAGAATAACATACAGTTTTTATGAATATAATTATTTTTATAACAACATCATAAAATAATAGTGATGAAAAAATTAGTCTTTCTTTATAAAATAAAATTTATTAAATGAGTCAAATAAGTCATTTAAAAAGAATACATTTAAATTTCAAACTAATAGATGAAATTGTAACTAATAAGTTATATTTAATTCTAAAAAACATATTTTTTACTCATTACATAAAATCTCATATTAATATGTTTAAAATATATTTTGGGAGTGTTAAAATACTAATAAAACAAAAAAAATTAGTAATAATAGACCATTAAAATCCAAAATAATCTTTATTATTCATAGTATTCCCCATAAAAAATTAAATATTCTATAATTTATTTTGAAATAACACACCGCAGAAGATATAAAAACCCCAGACCTCCGCATGTTTCAAGTCAAATACAAAACATCTTTATTTTCCATTATATGATCGAAATACATCTCAACCCTCAACTATTGACATCTCTAATGCACATTTCACTCCATAAAACCCTTATCCAATGTCCTTAGGCTCAATCTAAAAGAGGTAGTGCAAAAAAAAGAAAGTTAAGGGTATATAATTCTGAATTTCTTTTCTTATTTGAGAATCTTCAATCCTGAAAATCATTTAAACCACAACATATTTTGATGAAATTATTATATTTATAATTTTTTAACATTTTATTGATACATTATTTTTTACTAGTTAACCATTAACTCTCATCAAACCCATTTATTTAAGTCATTATTATCTCAAAATTGGGATATGTATATATATATATATAATCATTTTTTCTTATATTACCCCTTATACGTAATAAATTAACAATAAAAATTAAATTAAAACTTTATTCTAATTAATATTTTTTATTTTTTTATGGTTGTGGATTTAATAAATAACTATGATATTAATGATACAAAAAGTATACAACTCTAGTCCTATAAATGATGTCTACTAAGACAAATTTTTGATTTTTAACTATTTGTTTAACTATCGAATTACATAACTTATAAAATTACATGAAAATTATACATTCAAAAATTTGGAGCCTATATATCTATTTGAAAGTGGTATTTTCTATTGACCAGTACATCTATGATGTTTTGAAACAATGAACCAACTATGGCTGGTGGCCTCAGGCCCCTTTGATGTCAACAAACTATGGCTGGACAATTTCCCTTCTTGGCTCTGCTTATGTACGACTGCGGATATTCTCCATTAATATAATCTTTTTTTCCTAAAAAAAGAATGAAAATTATAATAATAGTGAAATTATCATTAAATTTTTTATTATAAAATTAATTATTAAATATAATTTTACTACTCATGAGATTATATTTATATATGAAATCAATTCAGACTTGAGGTTAGTGTATCATTTAAAATCTCCAACATTTTTATAAATTTTGTACCTAATATTTTTATTAAATTCAATATCTTTTATAAAACCTTATATAAATATATATGTAAATTATAAATTTTACAATTATATTCAATGTAATAAATCCTTTTTTGTTATTCTTAATAATTTATATGTAATATTTACATTTTGAAAATACATCTCATAAAATTTTATTTTGATTTCATGTAATTATACACTTTATCAATATCTAATTATCAATATTAAATTCACTTTTTTCCTAAATTTTTGTATTCATTAACTCATGGATAGTTTATATAAATTTTAAATTAAATACATATTATTTAAAACATAGAGATGATTGTATATCCATCAATTTATATGATTTTAAAAACATATATTTCATATTAGATGTTAAAGGGTTATTATATAGAATTTTATTCCATTTATATGACTTGGAAAATATATTTTAGGCCTTTTGAGAACTATTTTATATGTTAATTATCAAAAACATGTAATTTGAATATATAATAGTAACACTTGGGAGAGACTAATTGAAGTATTATACTTTGAGACCATGGAAGTCTGACTTTAGGGAGATGAATTCAATTCATCAAATGTTTAATAGGTGAATATGTAAGTTCATTAAATTAAATAGTTTGAATCAGAAAAAACATCAATGTGCTGTTTAAATGCTAGGTCATTGGTAGAACATTGGGATAAGATTACTTGATATACATTGGATAATGTGTGTTCATTTAAAGAAAACGTAGTTATGGGGGGGATTTAATCCAGTGGATGGATTAAAATGGGGTAATAGTATGGAAATGGTGAGGAGGATCTCTTAATAATTGTACTCTAAGTAGTTGTTCGTTTTATAATGAATGAAGTAATCCATGAGAAAGGGGCACCTTTTGGTAGATTAATGGATGTTTAGAGGTGGTTATGGTTATAAATATGTCTTTATGTCATCTATTATAGTGGATCAGTAGATTTATTTCATATAATATTATGATAAAAGGATTTTGTTGTAGTTTCATTATGGTTGAGTGGAGAGAAATTTTACATCTTACTAGTTGATGGTTATCAGAAGGGAATTTTTGTTTTAAATCAAAATTCGATTATTATAATGGAAGGATTGGCAATATTTCTAGAGAGATTGTGTGAATTGATATCAAGATTACAACTTATACAAAGTGTGGGATGGGATAAATGTTAATGATGCAAAAAATATATCAAATTTGGTATTCAATCAATTGATGCAGGACAAATGGAATTTTACAATAGACAGAGAACACAGGGTTTATCCAAATATATAAATCTTGAAATGTTTAAGGATGTATTTAATTAATGATAAGGATTATTTGAAAAACAAAATATCCAAAATATATGTTTGGTGGGAAATATTTCTGCAAACTGAGTAGACTTAATGGAATTTAATAATCCCTTGTAACTCCTATGATTTTTTCCATGGTATGATTTGAGACACCATCATTAAATTGTGTTTGTAAGATACATCACATGAATCACATAATCCTCAAGTGATTTTATTTTATGGGTTTGTGTTTTCATGTTTCTATGTTTACCCTGTTATTTCTCACTTGTACCTTCATTGTAAGGAGTATCATTATGTGAACTAAATAAGAATGTGGAGGATAACTCAATGGAGTGGTTGGGGTGATTTTAATTCCTATATATATTATTAAAATACATGAGATATTATGTTATATAATGATGAGTTAAATTATGTGTTTGGAATTATGTGACAGTATAGATAAAACTATATGGTGTTCTGGTCATCCAAAAATGTGCCCACATCCCCAAAATTTCAATTATTTATTGGTTAAAATGATCAAGCATAGAGCCCTGTTTTAGGCTTTCTAGTGGAGAGGTTCACCGAGTATTAGATTAATTTGACACTGAATATGAAATATATTCTATTTTGTAAGGATATAATTCAGTATTAGTTATAATGAGGAAGGGTTGTCAGGTTCAGGTGGTTTATCATGTTTCTCGACGATTGTAACCGTATGGTGGATGATATACCGAAGGTGTTGCTCAGATTTAAAAATTATAATTAGATTCAAGATTCATTTAGCTTGTTCTATTTTTTGGGTGGAATTATGGAATACCCCCATATTTTATAAATTAAAACTCTGTTCAAAAATGTATTCGATATGCAATATTGAGCATTAATGACCCGTGATATATATAACTATTTTAACCTTGCCATTAAATTGAAGCTTATGAATATAACTAACAAAATCATGATATATATATATATATATTTATATTAATATAAATTTTGTAGTCAATATAAATTGTTGCTAAATTTTTATTAAATAATCATTCATTTTTTCATAAAGTATTTAAATTCTTCAAAATTATATTTTCTCTAAAATGATTTTTATTTATTTCAATGAAAAATTATTTCAATTATTTTTTTAGAATATAAAAATTTTGTTTTCGAGAAAATGAATATAAATTATTAAATTAGAATAAAAAAATATAATTTTTGTGAAATTTTCATATTTTTCTAAAAATCATATTTTTTCAATGAATAGTAAAAAATACATATTTTTTAAAAAATGTCATTTTTTTCAAAAAATTAATAATTTTAAAAGTAAATATATGTTTCAAATATGATTTAAGTTAACATATGTACTATTTATTTTCATAGTATCCACTTAATTTCTATTTAAGAAACTATATATTATATTTCAGTTTGTGTTGTCTTTGGGTATGAAAATGGTATTTTTCTAAAATCATTTTTAAAGTGTATAATTTTTTGGCTTGTTTATTAATTAATGAAAACTATATTTTAGAATTTATAAAAATAAATTTATATACCATATTTCATGAAATTTAAATTTATTTTAAAATAATTATAATTTTTAATAATAGAGTAAATATAAAATTATCCTTTCCCAGGAAAATACACTTCGTGAAAGATCACTTTTTCTACATGTCTGTGGGTATAATATTAAATTAGTTTTTTTTTCTTTTGTTGTAATTTAATTTTCTAAAATGGATTACATATTTTGAATTAGAATAACTTATAATATCTAAAAAATTCAACTTAATTCTTTTACAATATTTAATAGTGAAACACATAAATAAATCACGGTTATGGTGGAAACTAGATTACCTGATGGTTAATAAAAATATTAAAAATTCAGACATAAAACATCTTAAAAAATACTTTTTTCCATATTTACACATAATAATTTATATGTAAATGTATTCATTCATTTTATATCCTTGTTAAATATTAAAATATTGGGGAATCCTTTTTCTTTTCATAAATTACATGTTTTCCACTCACCTCATTATTAAAATGCCACCCAATATCCTCTCTTATTCGGACCTTATATCCATTTTTTGTTTGAATAAAACCTTCCCAAAAAAGTTCCAAATTCATTCCCATCCATCTGGGGGATTTTTTTTTTCTTTAATCCATTCTAGTAATTCTTTACGTAAAATCCCAAAGAGGAGGTCTGAGAGGAGGTTAAATTCCTCACTATTCATTTTTTGATTTTATCACTTAAACCTCCACAATATATAATTTTGAAATTATCATATGATAAAAAATATATAATATGTAACGCCCCGACCCCAGCTACCCAGAGTCGGTGCATTACTACATAACATTGGCATGATCACAAGAAAGATCAAATCCCGAAAGACCGATTAGTTTAGTAGCCTTGGAAATACTAGATACATTCATAAGTTTTACATTACATCATAAAATGAAAAACTACTACAGCAACATAATGTTTCCATAGTCCACACTATAATCTCCTCATAATATCCCTGCAGGTCATTCATAACTTACATCTTCACTTCGTGGGAAAAATAAAACATAGAAAAGGGGTGAGCTCAAATGCCCAGTAAGGATAACAATATAGCGGAAACTTTCATCAATAAGAACAAACATTTAAGGCAATGTATAACTAAAACAAAAGCCTTTTAAACATGAACCTTCAACATGGTATGGAATAAATAAACTGAAATAATTCCATTTACTTATTCACATGGATATTCTACTAATCGAATAATCACATGCAAAAATCAATAACCACTTTCATAATGTTGGAATGCATAATGCTAAACTTTAATTTCTTTTCAAGGACTCGTCCCAAGACCTTGGGGCTAACTGTAACCGGAACCCAACCCGGAGTGCCTCTAATAACCGGACACCAACCCGGAGGGCCTCTAATAACCGGACACCAACCCGGAGTGCCTCTAATAACCGGACACCAACCCAGAGGGCTTACTTTTACCAGTCCCTAACCTGGAGGGCTTACTTTTACCAGTCCCCAACCTGGAGGGCTTACTTTTACCAGTCCCCAACCTGGAGGGCTTACTTTTACCAGTCCCCAACCTGGAGGGCTTACTTTAACCAGTCCCCAACCTAGAACATACTTGTCCAACACATTCATATGAAGTAAAGGTTGAAATATAACATAAACATTCTTATTGGAACTAGCATACGAAATGTAAATAATTTCACCATAAACTATGAATGGTATAAAAATAGCACATCCACAGTCAAACATATCATAAAACCTTCAATAAAATATAGAAGTTTTGTATCATAATAAATCAACTTCAAATAATCTTAAAATCCATCAAAGGATGTTGACATAGATGAAATCAATATTCTTTTTAAAGAAATATCTCCTTTTAATTTGAAATCATTTAAGATCCATATAAAATAAAACATTTTCTTTGAAAATATTCTTATAAGCTTGTAAGGGAAGCTTTGACGATTTTATAACGGCGGAAAATAACCGCACCCGCCGTATAAGTTAAAAAAAACATTCTTATCTTAATTCTGTCGAAAAGGTTAAAAAGGACCTTGTTTTGAAAACGACCGAAAGATTCCTTTATAAACCAATTATAAAAGTCAAAAAGGGTATAAATGACTTTAACTCATATTCTAGTAAATAGTAAAAATGTTTTGAAATACATTTTTAAAAAACATGGATGTGGATGATAAAGAGATCCTAGTAGATTATTACGTATAAACAACCTCGGATAATGAAGAGATTGTGAAATAACCCTTACCTTGTACTTTTCGTTGGTTGGGGTAGGTTAACCTCCTGTATAATGGTGAAATAATTGTTATTAAATTATACAAGAATCATATATATTAATATGATATCATATATGATCTTTTAACATTGATTTGTTAATAATATCTTAGAATTATCGTCGTTTCGGGTGTTAACTTACTTGTTTTCTTTTATATGTTTTGTTACGTAAGACATGTTTGTAAAGGATAGGTTGTATATTATTCATATCCAGAATGATATCAAGTCCTTAAACATCATTTTTAAATCATCAAATGATAATTATACTTGAATGGATACGATGGAGAATGAATGTCATCGCGTTCGTGGAGACGGTAGTCCGTACGTACACACGAGCGACAATATCATTCTTTTGATATTAAAATAATATATAAATGGATGGTATATCATATATACAGAATCATTAACATGTTATATTTATTATTTACATGAGTTACACATCATTATTATACCCATCCAAATAATAATATATTGAATAACAATTACACCACGACGTGGAGACGGTAAGCCGTTCGTACGCACGTATGGTGACATGTTATTCAAAGGGTGGATAGAATACTGAATATGGTTGTACCATATTTATAATAACATCACAGTATATGTATGATACTGGAGTTATTATTTTAGAATGGTAAGAACAAAGAAAGAGGAAGTGGAAGAAGAAAGGAACTTATAAAAGTGTGGTGAAATCATTACCTCTTCTTCGTGTTCTTCCTTTTGATTTGATCAAAAGGGCTCCATAGGTTGGCTTTCTGGTCAAAATAAGGCCTCTAGGTTGTAGTGAGGGATGTTGAGAGATTATTTGGGCAGAGTTTGGCCGAACCAAATGGCTTTTATGGTGTGAAGAAATGAGAAGGAGGAGTGCCCTTTTATAAGAGGGGTGAGGGGCACCTTTGGAAAAGCTAGAAATATTAATTTATAATAAATTCATATTCTGTTTCCAATGGCTCCAAAGTTGATTATTCAAAGGTTAAGGTGGGTATAGGTCGAAAACCACTCAACCAATAGAATTTAGACAGGTTTGGGTACTTATATTAACCTTATCTTTAAGTATTAACTCTAAGTTAATTAGTTTCACTTTTACAATGTCTCTTTGTATTTTTATATAATATGGTTAATAAACTTACTATATACATCCAAGAGACCCCCAAGTGGTACATTAATTATGAACCTATCAGGATATAAGTCTCTTGGCCGAACCTTAGATTTTTAGGAATTTAATATCAATTAATAATATAATATTTGTTTTAAGAACTCTTTTATGTCAATTTTGACACTATTCAATAGTTGATTTTTGTGAAACTTATAACAGATTGATTACTTCGAACAAAGTCAATTAAATCAATCCTAATATATCATATTATCATATAAAATTAGTTTAATTCATTAAAAGTTTCATATTATATTTATTTGGGTATTTATAATATCAATTATTTTAATTTTTCACTATTATAGTAATTACTGCATCATCATTGTGTCATAAATAAAATAAATTATTTAATGTCTAAAAATTATAAATAAAATATCATTATGTAGGAAATATTTTTAGATTTCTAATGAATATTTATAATCTAAAATCCAACATATATAACCCTATGTAACAATTGTTTTTCTAAAATATATATGCTTGTGTCATTTTTGTATTCATTTTAACTTAATTAAAATAAAGTGTCATTATCACTTACAAGTGGATCCATGGGGTCCCAAAATAGACCCAAAGATTCCCATGGTCGACCATTTATCAACAAATAGGGTTAAGACACGTTTTAGGGTAACTTATTATTATTATAATATTATTTTTTAACCCTTATTTACCGGATTTACCCTTAACCATGGTAAATAAAATATTTACCGCAGTAATTATTCAAAATGTCTAAAAATAAAAGTTACCTATTTACACAATTTGAACATCCTGATTCCAAATATGTAATCCATTTTCCTAAATTCAAAACAAAGAAGTGGCAGAAATTAATTTAAAATTAATTCCCGCTGTCAAAACAAAAAGCGTGTTTTAAAGAGATAATAACTATCAAAAGATTGACACTTGTTTATGTTCGGTTTAATTGTAAAATTATGTCTAATGACCAAAATTATATTAAATTGTAAAAATATATTATAAATATACTTTAAAACCACTCAAATTCATAATTTATCACTATTAATTATTTTGATTAAAAAAGTTGTTTTTAATTAAAATTTAGTAATTTTCACTATTCATCAAAATATGAAAGTTATCCGAAAAGTACCAAAATTTCACCTTAGGCTAAATTCGATATTCCGAATCCAAAAATGAAGTCCATTTAAAAATATAAAATATATATAATTTCAAAATTTAGGTATTACTATTCATAACGGCTAGTTTGATCGGTTGTGGTGTGTGTTAAAACTCGACGTTGCGTACAACACACGCTACTGTTTTATTCAAAGGAAAGTGTACCGTGGAAGCTTGGGAAGTTTCATTTTAAATTTTTTGATGTCTCCATTTAGTCAAAAAGTTTAAAATATTGTATTTAAAAAGGTTTCACTATCAAAAGTTGATAAAAGTGCAATACTGAAAATGAATCTGTTCTTGCATTATGACTAAGAAACTCATAATATGGATTCCAAAATTATAAAGTTTAAAATTTAGTTAATACTATTCATGACCTCTTTTAATGGCTTTTTTTTTGTAAGTCATGGTGCAATTGAACTCGGTGTTGCGTGTAGTGCAAGTTATTAAATTATTTTGAAGAAATAACACACTATGAAATCTTGGGGTGTTACATTCTCCCCTCCTTCAATAAATTGCGTCCTCGCAATTTGAAATTGTTCTTCGAAAATAAAAGGTTGAAAGTAGAAAATATATTTGTGGGAAAACCCACATCGGAAATTGGGTTACTAAAATTTAGTCTTAATATGAGGAAAAGAGAAATCAAAGGGTCACCACCAAATTATGATCTTGATTAGGAGAACATTGGTGGAAATTGGAGACATATAATCGGAGGAAAAACGTAAATATTTATAGGTAGTGATTGAGGTCATCAATCACAAACAAGTATAAAATCGAGGTCCTTAAATTCATCAATCTATGATGAATTGAAATACCATCGGTTCAACAAAACATAGGGTATTAGGATAACACATTTTTGACGTTTCAAAATATCCTAGTTGAAATCCCACATCGAAAAATGAATTAATGAGGCCTCTATTTAAAATAAAGAGTCGAAAGTATGAAGATTACCGAAAATAACACATACTAGGGTTCCATGTAGGAAAATATGGATATGGAAGAAAAATCTAACCATCAATTATCTGATGGAGAGTGGTAGAGAACATGGCTATAAAAAGGCCAACAATCCCAAAGCCATAAATTAGTGATGATTTAAGGTACCATCTAGGAAAACATTTTTGTTCAAAGTTGCTTTTCTTAATATTGAGGAATTTATTTATGAGATTGGCTAAGATCATAAGGAGATATACTTACATTATAATTAGAGTTTTATCCATTAATAAATTTCTACCACAAACTCATCTTTCACTCTAAAAGATAATAGAATGTAAAAAAATTCTATTTACACTATTCGTATAGGGTTCCAAAATAAACTAATTTATAATTCATCTACATGATCTTTTAATAAAAACTACATTATTTAATCCAGGACATCTCATGGTCTAGTGGTAGGTGATACACCCTTGTCGCCCTTCGGTTGCGGGTTCAAGTCTCGCAGCCTTGCCGGACGCGACGGGTTGCCGCCCGACCTCCGGGTTGTCCTTTTATGGCAATCCAAAATAATCCAAACTAGAACTATCCAAAATACTTCTTTCCAAACTCACAGTCTAACATTTATAAGGAAGGTAAACATAATATAGATCCTTTTTACCCCGTAATAGCATATGAATACCTTCATCATGTATTACCATATTCCTTATTGATTACATTCATGCTCCCTTATTCCATATAGAATGCTGGATATACTTCATCAATCCAAAAATGTTTTAAACCCCAACAATGATGGAATATACAAATCATTAATCAGTTCCAAGGTAGTCAGAATATCCAATATAATTTATCCAAAACAATCATGTATTATTCCAAAATCACTAACTCGGTATCAGAACTATATTATGGTTTATCATTCTCTCAACCATATATTTTCCAAAACTTTATCCTGCTGTTGAGTCGCCTTTCTTTGTTCCACACAATCTCAAGTCCTTAATGAAATAGTACTGCAGTACAATCCTTATATACTCCATAATTATTATAACAAGTACACTGTTGATACAACACTCAATTGACATAATCAACATAAGAACTCTAATCATTCCTCTTCATCTGTGGTAGTATCATAACTTGATTATTATCCAATAACATCATTTGCGGCATAGTCTGATGACTGGGACATAGGTTCGTGTAGTGTCCAAACTCCTTGCAAATGAATCATTGTACATTTAAAACCATTTTCTTACCCTTACAGTCACGTACTTTGTGCCCTTTTCCTCCACACTTATAACAAACTCCCATTCCTTTCAGGCAAGTTCCAGGGTGTTTCTTTCCACAGTTACCACATATGGGAAAATTCTTCTTTTCCCTCTTCCCTTTATCCATCTTTCTCTCTTCTATCCTTTTCTTCTCTTGCTTCCCTTCAAAGCCATAGGACTCAGTAATCTCTTTACTTATCTTATCAATACATGATATTATTTCTTCATATGATGATAATACATGGGAGACTATTTCTCTTATAAATTCTAGCTTAAGACCATGAAAGATATGATCCTTCCTTCTCTTTGGATCATGTGCATTTTCGGAGTTCTCATTCCTTCTACTGGGCGCCATTTCTAAACAATGGCATAAACTAGATCAGTTTATGAATCAAAATACATAATCCCATACTTATAAAACACCTAACATAAATTGAACTATTTATGGATATAATCCATAATCATTTTTTTAGGATGTATATACTCATAATCCCTTCGAAATGATTTGTAAAGAAAATGAGAGTTATCCTAAGCATATCCCCCGGGAGTGTCGTAACCAAGAGTGCAGCAAGGCCCGTTGTCGTGCACCAGTTCCCGTTCGAGTCTAGCTCAAAGCGGTGTTTTCGGGTTTTACCCCTAGGTACATCTGTGCCAGAGCCGCCTCTACCTGCTCGTATCCAGACAGGGATGTATTGCTCGGAAAACTCACAAAATCTCTACAATACCAAAATTCTAGGAAGTTCTTCTATACTAATCCTCAAAGTTCATCTTAGATCTACGTGCTCTAATCAGAGTTTATCTAAATCTAGCTTCCAAGGTTTGTACTAAACTTCCTCTGATACCAACTGTAACGCCCCGACCCCAGCTACCCAGAGTCGGTGCATTACTACATAACATTGGCATGATCACAAGAAAGATCAAATCCCGAAAGACCGATTAGTTTAGTAGCCTTGGAAATACTAGATACATTCATAAGTTTTACATTACATCATAAAATGAAAAACTACTACAGCAACATAATGTTTCCATAGTCCACACTATAATCCCCTCATAATATCCCTGCAGGTCATTCATACCTTACATCTTCACTTCCTGGGAAAAATAAAACATAGAAAAGGGGTGAGCTCAAATGCCCAGTAAGGATAACAATATAGCGGAAACTTTCATCAATAAGAATAAACATTTAAGGCAATGTATAACTAAAACAAAAGCCTTTTAAACATGAACCTTCAACATGGTATGGCATAAATAAAATGAAATAATGCCATTTACTTATTCACATGGATATTCTACTAATCGAATAATCACATGCAAAAATCAATAACCACTTTCATAATGTTGGAATGCATAATGCTAAACTTTAATTTCCTTTCAAGGCCTCGTCCCAAGATTTTGGGGATAACTGTAACCGGAACCCAACCCGGAGTGCCTCTAATAACCGGACACCAACCCGGAGTGCCTCTAATAACCGGACACCAACCCGGAGTGCCTCTAATAACCGGACACCAACCCGGAGGGCTTACTTTTACCAGTCCCTAACCTGGAGGGCTTACTTTTACCAGTCCCCAACCTGGAGGGCTTACTTTTACCAGTCCCCAACCTGGAGGGCTTACTTTTACCAGTCCCCAACCTGGAGGGCTTACTTTAACCAGTCCCCAACCTGGAACATACTTGTCCAACACATTCATATGAAGTAAAGGTTGAAATATAACATAAACATTCTTATTGGAACTAGCATACGAAATGTAAATAATTTCACCATAAACTATGAATGGTATAAAAATAGCACATCCACAGTCAAACATATCACAAAACCTTCAATACAATATAGAAGTTTTGTATCATAATAAATCAACTTCAAATAATCTTAAAATCCATCAAAGGATGTTGACATAGATGAAATCAATATTCTTTTTAAAGAAATATCTCCTTTTAATTTGGAATCATTTAAGATCCATATAAAATAAAACATTTTCTTTGAAAATATTCTTATAAGCTTGTAAGGGAAGCTTTGACGATTTTATAACGGCGGAAAATAACCGCACCCGCCGTATAAGTTAAAAAAAACATTCTTATCTTAATTCTGTCGAAAATGTTAAAAAGGACCTTGTTTTGAAAACGACCGAAAGATTCCTTTATAAACCACTTATAAAAGTCAAAAAGGGTATAAATGACTTTAACTCATATTCTAGTAAATAGTAAAAATTTTTTGAAATACATTTTTAAGAAACATGGATGTGGATGATAAAGAGATCCCAGTAGATTATTACGTATAAACAACCTCGGATAATGAAGAGATTGTGAAATAACCCTTACCTTGTACTTTTCGTTGGTTGGGGTAGGTTAACCTCCTGTATAATGGTGAAATAATTGTTATTAAATTATACAAGAATCATATATATTAATATGATATCATATATGATCTTTTAACATTGATTTGTTAATAATATCTTAGAATTATCGTCGTTTCGGGTGTTAACTTACTTGTTTTCTTTTATATGTTTTGTTACGTAAGACATGTTTGTAAAGGATAGGTTGTATATTATTCATATCCAGAATGATATCAAGTCCTTAAACATCATTTTTAAATCATCAAATGATAATTATACTTGAATGGATACGATGGAGAATGAATCTCATCGCGTTCGTGGAGACGGTAGTCCGTACGTACGCACGAGCGACAATATCATTCTTTTGATATTAAAATAATATATAAATGGATGGTATATCATATATACAGAATCATTAATATGTTATATTTATTATTTACATGAGTTACACATCATTATTATACCCATCCAAATAATAATATATTGAATAACAATTACACCACGACGTGGAGACGGTAAGCCGTTCGTACGCACGTATGGTGACATGTTATTCAAAGGGTGGATAGAATACTGAATATGGTTGTACCATATTTATAATAACATCACAGTATATGTAAGATACTGGAGTTATTATTTTATAATGGTAATAACAAAGAAAGAGGAAGTGGAAGAAGAAAGGAACTTAGAAAAGTGTGGTGAAATCATTACCTCTTCTTCGTGTTCTTCCTTTTGATTTGATCAAAAGGGCTCCATAGGTTGGCTTTCTGATCAAACTAAGGCCTCTAGTTTGTAGTGAAGGATGTTGAGAGATTATTTGGGCAGATTTTGGCCGAACCAAATGGCTTTTATGGTGTGAAGAAAAGAGAAGGAGGAGTGCCCTTTTATAAGAGGGGTGAGGGGCACCTTTGGAAAAGCTAGAAATATTAATTTATAATAAATTCATATTCGGTTTCCAATGGCTCCAAAGTTGATTATTCAAAGGTTAAGGTGGGGATAGGTCTAAAACCACTCAACCAATAGAATTTAGACAGGTTTGGGTACTTATATTAACCTTATCTTTAAGTATTAACTCTAAGTTAATTAGTTTCACTTTTACAATGTCTCTTTGTATTTTTATATAATATGGTTAATAAACTTACTATATACATCCATGCGACCCCCAAGTGGTACATTAATTATGAACCTATCATGATATAAGTCTCTTGGCCGAACCTTAGATTTTTAGGAATTTAATATCGATTAATAATATAATATTTGTTTTAAGAACTCTTTTATGTCAATTTTGACACTATTCAATAGTTGATTTTTGTGAAACTCATAACAGATTGATTACTTCGAACAAAGTAAATTAAATCAATCCTAATATATCATATTATCATAGAAAATTAGTTTAATTCATTAAAAGTTTCATATTATATTTATTTGGGTATTTATAATATCAATTATTTTAATTTTTCACTATTATAGTAATTACTGCATCATCATTGTGTCATAAATAAAATAAATTATTTATTGTCTAAAAATTATAAATAAAATATCATTATGTATGAAATCGTTTTAGCTTTCTAATGAATATTTATAATCTAAAATCCAACATATATAACCCTATGTAACAATTGTTTTTCTAAAATATATATGCTTGTGTCATTTTTGTATTCATTTTAACTTAATTAAAATATAGTGTCATTATCACTTACAAGTGGATCCATGGGGTCCCAAAATAGACCCAAAGATTCCCATGGTCGACCATTTATCAAAAAATAGGGTTAAGACACGTTTTAGGGTAATTTAGTATTATTATAATATTATTTTTTAACCCTTATTTACCGGATTTACCCTTAACCATGGTAAATAAAATATTTATCGCAGTAATTATTCAAAATGTCTAAAAATAAAAGTTACCTATTTACACAATTTGAACATCCTGATTCAAAATATGGAATCCATTTTCCTAAATTCAAAACACAGAAGTGGCAGAAATTAATTTAAAATTAATTCCCGCTGTCAAAACAAAAAGCGTGTTTTAAAGAGATAATAACTATCAAAAGATTGACACTTGTTTATGTTCGGTTTAATTGTAAAATTATGTCTAATGACCAACATTATATTAAATTGTAAAAATATATTCTAAATATACTTTAAAACCACTCAAATTCATAATTTATCACTATTAATTATTTTGATTAAAAAAGTTGTTTTTAATTAAAATTTAGTAATTTTCACTATTCATCAAAATATGAAAGTTATCCGAAAAGTACCAAAATTTCACCTTAGGCTAAATTCGATATTCCGAATCCAAAAATTAAGTCCATTTAAAAATATAAAATATATATAATTTCAAAATTTAGGTATTACTATTCATAACGGCTAGTTTGATCGGTTGTGGTGTGTGTTAAAACTCGACGTTGCGTACAACACACGCTACTGTTTTATTCAAAGGAAAGCGTACCGTGGAAGCTTGGGAAGTTTCATTTTAAATTTTTTGATGTCTCCATTTAGTCAAAAAGTTTAAAATATTGTATTTAAAAAGGTTTCACTATCAAAAGTTGATAAAAGTGAAATACTGAAAATGAATCTGTTCTTGCATTATGACTAAGAAACTCATAATATGGATTCTAAAATTATAAAGTTTAAAATTTAGTTAATACTATTCATGACCTCTTTTAATGGCTTTTTTTTTGGTAAGTCATGGTGCAATTGAACTCGGTGTTGCGTGTAGTGCAAGTTATTAAATTATTTTGAAGAAATAACACACTATGAAATCTTGGGGTGTTACATAATATATAGTTATATACAATAATATTAATTTCTTATCTGAATCCATCTCTTCCTCCATCAACTGGTAATCCAAATCATCTTTTTGGTATACGAGGGACTACCTTCTCATGAACTAATGTAATTAATTTTCATAATAATATATCACGGATTATGGTAAGGATATATTAAAATATATTGATGATATTTTTAACATATTTATACTTATTGAGTTATTATATCATATATAAATGTATAAAATAAAATCTATAGAGGATATGATAATGTCACTCGTGTGTACAACAGACTATCACCACAAGAAGCAGTGTGATTCATTTTTTCCTAACTCTTCACATGGAAGGCAATAAAAATACTATTAAAGAATATATATGATATATTTGAGTTAATAATGATATTAATTACATATGTATCATTCAAAAAATATAATATATCAAATAAATTATTAGAATGTGAATTTTTAATGTTGTTCATTTATGCGTTGACTACCACATCCATGAAGCGATGTGATCTTTTTTTCATCACCACATCAAAATATTATATATATATATATATATATTCAATGAAATATTATGGGATTTTTATATTATTATAATTCATGAAAGGTAAAATAATACAAACCGTCTTTTAAAAATTATCACTGAAAAATGGAAATGCTAATCATGTATACATACAACCTACCACCTCTATGATCATAATGTTTTTCATTTTTCAAAAAAATCATTATTGGTAATAAATATATAATAAATTAATTAATATGATAATAATTTCTTTATTTTTATTCTATTAGTGTTGAAATAATTACATATTTAACCATGATCAATACACCGAAGTAGATTTTAACCAATGAACAGAGCATCCTCGAAACATCCAAAGTGGACTTAACTATTTAAATATTTAAATATATCCTTAAAATGAAATAAAATTAATTATTTAAATATTTTTTATTTAACCTAGAAAATTATTTTATGAAATAAAATTTTTTATTTAAGCATTTTATAAGTGATTTTATGCAAATAAGTGGAATATATGGACTTAAGCTAACAATTTGTACTCTATCTTTAACTTATGTGAGATGAATGTCATATTCACCTTTTATTTTTTGTGTAGTAAAAAGAATTCTATTTTAAATGTAATATCATGAATTATTTATATATCATGTTGTATTAAGATTCAATTTGATTTTATTAATCCATGGCTATTTACATGATAGTCAACAAGTTGTAAAGTGTTTCTTAACTCAATTTATTTTCACTAGGTTATAAAATAGATTCATTTACTCCATTATGATAATATATGATGTAAACTGATCTATAAAAATTTTTATTCGGTATTTTTTGATTTTGTGGAGTTTTTTTAAATTTATACACATAATACCTTCTGTTATTAACTCCCAATTAAGTTATATGATATTATTAAATGCTAATCATCCCATATTCCATTCATTAGGACACATGATTATGATATGAACCAAAATTCCTTATGTGGTTTATATACTGAACATTTTTTATATCCTGAAAATAATTATTTTAATTATTTTTTAATCTATCATTTTATTTTATTATTTCATGGGTCTTATGATTAATGAGTTGCAAATGTGGAAAAGGATTTATGCTATAATCTCTTTTCTGTATGGATGGTTTATTTTAAAGGTTCTTTGGGTGGAAATAATGTGATATTATCTTCTTGAACAATATAATATTTGTTATCAGATGGTTATTAATGTGTTTATAATGATGAATTTACATTTCTTCCTTACTTATTGAATAAACATCAAGAAATTGGATTTTAAGTGATACTGGTCTTTTATTTTATTTTAGATCAGGTATCTTTCTCTTCCAAATATTTGTTTTCTAAATTTTTTTAAAAAATATTATTTGTCTAAATATAAATTATTTCATAATTCTATTTCACATGATGTTTTACCTTTTTATAAAAGATTTTAAAATGATATTTCCTATCATTTCCCAAATTTGTCACTTTTGACTCCCCTAATTTAAATGATCTGAAAATAATTATTTTTAACATTTTTGTAATGAAAAGATTTTCTGGTTGTCATGTTATTTATATGATTTTATGTTTTATTCATATGTTTTGTAGTTAGTTTTCACTGAAATATATTTTTAAAATATTTTGTAACTTCTTAGTTTTTAGAACTAATTTTCAAAATTAAGATGTTATTTTATTCAAAATGAATTTAAGGATATTTTAATTTTATATTAATTAATCAATATTCAAATCATCTTTTTGATACATATTCTTTAATGAATATATTTTTTAATGATACCACCCTCATTATTTCTATTTTTTGATTATGATTACCTTAAAGATATGATTTTTTAAACCATTTCTTCTCCATGGGTTAATCCTTATTCAAATATATTATTATGGAACCCATTTCTTTTCCAACAGTTATTCATGTTTCAAAGAGATTTTCATTGAAACTATTTATTTTCTATTGTTTAACCATGTTATAAAATTGATAATGATTGGTTTTTTGATTTTATGTTGAAGAAATTATTTATATACTTTATTCATGAAAAAGTTCTTGTAAAATGATGATAATGAAGGTTGGTTCAGTTATAATCCATTAATGTGTGGTTATTTATTAAAAAATGATGGTTTGTTCCATGATAAACTAATGATGGGTGGGTCTGTTATTTCCCTCAAATGCATTGGGTACTCTATAGAAATATGTTAATCATATTGGTTATTCTATTTTAAAGAAGTGATTCGAAGATAGAATTCCAAGATACCAATTATTATTATCTATGATTAATACTAGTTTATAAGGTTTTTTATAATAAATATCATTATCACATGGCTGATGATTATTGATTATAATAAATATACCCACTGAAAATTCCATATTCTATGTTTTTATGTTTTATGACCAATGAATTGATGGGTGAGAATATTCCTATGGTATACTCATGCACTTTGATTCTGTTATCATAGAAAAATGAAATTTTTATGCTCTATGGTGACATTCAATTATTAATATTTACATTTACCCTAACACTACATTTGATCTCATCGTTATTATGATTCAATTTTCCTTGGTTATTAGTATTTATTTGAAATTAATTATGTATAGAATAGATTCATATGGATAAATATGATGACCTGATATGGAATATTACATGATGGGTATAATGGGACATGATATTAATCTTAATGAACTAGTTTTTTATGTATCCATGAGGTTTGGAGTTTTTTCTAATTCAATGAAACCATAAAACTAAAATGTCCTTGAGAATATATAAGATCAAATATTATCCATTTAATGATTTATTTTTTGGAAAATGAAAATTGGGTCACCTTCATTATTATAAAATCTAGAGTTATAGTGTTTATAACTGTTTCACTTGGATTTTGGGGATGACCTCCTTGATGGGAGGTTCAAACGTTCCGATCGGTTTCTAGCGGGTTTGTTCGTAGAACCGGAAACATCCAATGATTCCACATCTGTTTGGACCTACTATCCAAAGGCAGGCGCTCATTAGTTTGTGGACTGATGAGGCTTAGGAATTTGCATTGGTCGAGAGGATGGGAGGTCGGACTCATCACACCTTTTTGAGGGGAATTATTGTCTACTCCGGGACTCTCTTTATAGATTTAAGTTATGTTCGTGAATCCTTATTACATTACCAAGTATAAAATGTGATTTCCTTTAGTTTTAACAATCAATGATTAAATATGCAAGAAATTTAGAGAATCTTTTATATGTATTTGAGGTTCTTCATCAATAGAGAATCATCTATATCTGTTTAGAGATTCTTGGTCAATGGTATCGTTCAAAACATTTATATAAAAGTCTCTTGGTCATTATGATGACCAGGATGGTTTTAAAGCCACTCAGTGGGGCACTTGAAGTTTATCGTCATTCAAAAGGACATGGATTATTTCAAAGTTGGGATCGAACCCATAAATGGGATACCTACGTATCCTTTGTTTTGGAAAAGGAATCAGAACCCACGTAGTTCGAGTAATGGAGTATGATGTTTATGATTGATGGCTCAAAGAAGAATGTCATAATTACTTTTACACTCTAAGCTCACGTGAGTCATGCTCGGTGTGAGAAACATGAGGTATTGGTAAAAACTAGACAATTGTCCCATGAAAGATGCAATCATAAGAAATTTTTTGGGGCTTAGGTATGTATGACTGCCCAGATAGATGAAGGTTTAGGATTCACTTTTAGGGAGAAAATCCGGGAACATGGTCCATAAAGGTATATGTGCTTTATGGAGATTGGAATACTCTAATCTTGGGGCTTACTCCTAAGGAGGATGCCCCAGTTAGGAGGGGACTTATGATTGGGTTTTACTCCTGAAAAGGAAACCCAAATCAAGGGTAAATTAGGACTGGTTAAGAGAAATTTAAGGGGGCTTGGGGTTTACTCCTGAAAAGGAAACCCAAGATTATGACTGGTACTTACTCCTAAAAAAGGAGGCCCAGGTTATGACTGAGTCTTATTCATAAAAGGGAAACCCAAGATTATGACTGGGACTTACTCCTAAAAAAGGAGGCCCAGGTTATGACATAGTCTTATTCCTAAAGGGGAGACCCAAGATTATGACTCGGACTTACTCCTAAAAAAGGAGGCCCAGGTTATGACTGAGTCTTATCCCTAAAAGGGAGACCCAGGTTAGGGGACTTGGGGCTTACTCCTAAGAAGGAAGCCCAAGATTATGACTGAGTCTTATTCCTGAAAAGGAGACCCAGGTTAGGGATTAAGGTTTGGGGCTTACTCTTGAGGAGGATGCCCATATTTTAGGTTGGGGCTTACTCCTGAGGAGGATGCCCAAGTTAAAGGAATTAAGGTTTGGGGCTTACTCCTGATGAGGATGCCCAAGTTTGGGAACTTTAAGAATTTGGGGCTTACTCCTAAAGAAGGATGCCCAGATTTGAAATTGGGGCTTACTCTTGAGGAGGATTCCCAAGTTAAAGGATTATGATTGGGGCTTACTCTTGAGGAGGATCCCCAAGTTAAGGATTATATCATCTTAAAGGATGAGGTTGAATGAATGAATTCTCTATATTTAGTGACATAAGGATATGTAAATCACTAGGTTTTGAGAGATATTCCACAAAATTCCTTTCAGATAAGGAAGTCAAATCAAGAAATCATGCCATAAATGGATTTGAAAAGTGTCTTGAAGACTGAATATTGAAAAGGAAAGGCGTAATGGATTAAGAGGGGTAAAATGGGCAATATGGGCACCCAAAAAGGTAGGGGAGCGCAAGTCTGGAAAGGCGTGCAAGTCTTCCATGGGCGCGCAAGTTTTGGTCGCGCAGGTATACCTGCGCGACACATGGTGTACTTGCGCGATTTTCAACCAGCATTGAAATATTTGAGCGACTCTTTTTTAAACCCTTTAGAATCCTCTTGAGGTTCTTCCAGAAAAGGGACGCGCAAGTTATATTGAAGGAAATAAGTCCGTGCGCAAGTGTTGATAAGTTTCAACACATAGGCCTTCTTTCTTCTCTTTAGATCTTCCATTCTAGGTAAGAAATAACCTTAGAAGTGTTCTGGAAGCTTTGAGAAGAGACTTGGGCATCGAGAGCTTCAATTCGAGTTTCTGAAAGAAAAAAAAGATCCTCTCGAATGGGGGGCCCACAGGGTCTATTTATAGGTAGGAGAAGACCCTGGGCGGTTACCGGGAGGTTACCACTTAGGTCGCGCAAGTCACTTGCAGGACCATAAGGCGTCGCGCAAGTAGACTTGCACGACCACTAGGCGGCGCGCAAGTGTACTTGCGCGACCATGAGGTAACTTGCGCGACCTATGGGTAATGTTCTCCTTGTTCATCCCTTTGTTGATTTTTGATGTTTCTTCAAAGGATGAATCACATTGGACTCAGATATTCCCCTTTTCCGATTTTTAGATTCTGTGACGAAAGGAGCATCAACAAAAGTGCCCCCTCAGAGTTGGATCCGGAGAGAAATGAGGATTTGACTCTGAGGAAATTGAATCCATCCAAAGGAAAAGGGGGCGTGCAAGACTTTAGGGCACAGAGGGCAGTGTGCAAGTGTGCTGGAACTTGACTTTTATTCAGAGTTCCTTTGTCTTTTGTGGGCAGTTTAAAGTCATGCATGCCGGACATAAAGGGGATAATGTTTAAGGTCGAAATAGCTTTGACCGAAATGTACTAAAATTGATTCAATTCCTTGACAATTTATCTGAAAAAATATTACCATACTCGAGTATGAGGGAAAAAAATGTAAATATGGCTTAAGAATATTTGAATCTGAGGAATGATATGAAAAATAGCTAAAAGGCATTAGAAGAAGTAGTTTCCAAGAATGAAGTTACTATTATTTAACAAAACCCGTTATGGGGTTGAAATATGCAGGGCCACCTATGGGCATTGGCTGCATGGTCAAATAAATAGCATCTTTCGGCTAACAAGTCTTTTATGTGGACTGTTTATGCAAGGACACCTATGGGCACGTGCTGCATAGTCAGGCAAAAGAATTCTTAGAAATTTTGACATTTTTGTGACTAGAAGTCATGAAAAGGGTTATGAAGATCTGAAAATATTTATGGTTAGGATTATAACACATAAAGATGGGTATTTTCCAATGTATATAGAGATACATAGGTCAATGATAACCATAATCATGTTGTGGCTGGGTCCTGAATTGAAATTTTGGACTTCACTACGTATCTTATAAGATTGAGAATCAAGCCATACGTAGTTCTTGAAATGCAGTTTAACGTCGTGTAGGACAAAAGTATGAGAAATCTTAGTTTAGGGTCATAGAATTCAGACCATAATAATGAATACACAGTGTGTGTTTTCATGAGGACTTTTCAGCCAAGGGATTGAAAGTGAAATTTGGGGTTAGGCCAAAAAGACTTGGGACTGGATTTGAGGGATACTCGAATGTTCCTACGTATCCCATAAGGATGGGAATCAAGTCCACGTAGTTCTAGGACTACCCTTTATACAAATTTGGTTCGTACATGTGAAGGGTGAAAGGGGACATTAGTGCAATGATGGTTTAACCTAAGACAAAAAGTTTAGGCATTACCATGTATGCATGTAGTCTTTTGAAATGAAACATGATTGAAAAAATCAATGTCAATAATGGTTCCTTCTCAAATGAGGAAATCAAAGAATATTGTAGTTTATTGTCGTACCGGACAAAAGTGTTGTATAGTTTAACGTCATATAACAAGGACGAAAGTGAATCAATGTAAAGATATTGATTCCAGGGGCGGTTTCACAAATAAACATCATATGAGATGGTGGTGAACCGATGTGAAGAGATTGTTTTTGGGTTTGAACCCTGGGAGGTTGCCTACATACCCATCCTGGAGGGAAAGGATCAAAGTCCGTGTAGTTCAATTAAAGAATGAATTAATGATCAAGTTGTTCTTGTGGACAATGATCTAAATAAAAAATGTTGTTGGGACTTATACATGGTTAGTGGCCCAAAGGGAGTGTTATGGTTGCTGTTCGCTCTAAGCTCACGTGAGTCATACTCGGTGTGAGAAACAAGAGGTAATAACAGCCTTAACGATGCACAGTTTAATGTCATGTAGGACATAAAAAAGGGACTATGCAGTTTAAAGTCTTGTAGTTAGGACTATTGGTGCTGCACAATTTAGTGTCATGTAGCAGGGACAAAATAACAATTGAATTTCATGTAGGACATATCAAGGACTTTCTGTACAGTTTAGCGTCATGTAGTTAGGACGACGGGGACAAAATAGTTTAACGTCATATTAGACGAAAGGGGGACTGTGCAGTTTAATGTCATGAAGTAAGGACAAAAGAGTGTACCATTTTAATGTCATGTCGGACGAAAGTGCGAATAGTTTAAAGTCATATGCATGGACTGTTAATGGTGCAGTTTAATGTCATACTGGACTTTTGAGATTATATAGTTTAACGTCTTTCCGGACGTGAGGGACTTTTATACAATTTAGCGTCATGTAGTTAGGACGTCATAGTTTAACGTCTTGCTGGACATAAGGGATTTGAAAATAGTTTATGGTCATATACATGGACCAGGGATGATGCAGTTTAAGGTCATGTTGGACGGTTTAGGGATTTTTTTCACAGTTTAATGTCGTGTGGGACGAAGTTGCAGTTTAAAGTCATACTGGACCATTGCTGTATAGTTTAACGTCATATAGCAAAGACGAACTGGTGCTGTACAGTTTAAAGTCATGTAGCTAGAACTAAGGTGAACCAATATGAGGATATCAGTTCTGGGGACTTTTTACAGTTTATCGTCATGCTGGACGTTGGAAGTGCCACACAGTTTAATGTCATGTTGCTAGGACACAATATAGTTTAATGTCATCTCAGACAAAATATGGAACTTCTGTACCGTTTAATGTCATGTAGATAGGACATAATACATTTTAGTGTCATGTAGGACAAATAAGGAACTTCTGTACAGTTTAATGTCATGTAGATAGGACATAATACAGTTTAGTGTCAGGTAGGATAGAATATGAACCAATGTGATTATTCTTGGATCTGGGAACAATATTTTGTGTTTATACAAAATACTTCTTCAGAAATCTGGCATTATTGGGAGTCGTGATGTGTTCTCCATCCATTGAGATTAGAGAATATGCTCCATTGGAGTAGACCTTATGTATTGAATAAGGTCCTTCCCATTTTGGTTCAAGCATGGGAGGCTTCTTTCCTGGTATCATTGGTGCTCTGAGAACCAATACCAATTCTCCCTGAATGAATGAACGAAGACGAACTTTTTTGTTAAAAGCTCGTGCTATTCGATTCTGATAGATTTCCAAGTGGTGCAAAGTGCACAATCTTTTCTCATCTAACTGTTCTGATTCATTCAACCGCTTTTGGGATTGCTCATCTGTAGATAACTGATCACAAATGGCTATTCTGAGTGAGGGAAATTGAACTTCAATTGGCAAGACTGCTTCTGTTCCATATACCAATGAATATGGAGTTGACCGCGTTGCATTGTGAGTGGTAGTCCGATAAGCCCATAAAGCATGAAAGAGTTTATCAGGCCATGACCTCTTATCTTTATCCACCATCTTTTGCAGTATATTTGAAAGAGTCTTGTTGAAGGCCTCTATCTGGGCATTAGCCGCTACATGATATCGAGATGAATGGTTGGACTTAATGTTGAATTATTGATACAATTTCTTTACCTCAGAAGAATAGAAGTTGGTTTTGTTGTCCGTCAATATGGTATGAGGGACACCAAATATAGTAATGATGTTAGACTTGATGAAGCTAACAATGCATTTAGAATTGACTTCTTTGAGAGGTACTGCCTCTGCCCATTTGGAAAAGAAATCAGTAGCAGTAAGAATGTACTTAAACTGCTTGGCCGTAGCTGAAGGGTAAGGTCCCACCACATCCATTCCCCATGTGGAAAATGGCCATGAGTATTTAGCTGTATGAAGCAAATATGGAGGTTTATGAATGAAGTTGGCATATACTTGGCATGAATGACACTTCTTTGTGAAATTAACACAATCTTGTATCATTGAAGGCCAAAAGTATCCAAGCCTTAGAATTTGATCAGATAGTCAATGTCCAGACTGGTGGGCACCACAGACTCCTGCATGCACTTCTTTTATGACAGCCATTGTCTCTTCACCATCAATACATCTGAAGAGAACTCCATCAAAACCACGTTTGTAGAGAATTTTATCAAGGTGGTTTGGGCTATCATAAAGAGTAAAATTGACCATACGTCGCCGAATTTGTTCTTTCTCGGCTCTATCAGGTGGAAGTGTTCCATTTTGAAGGTATTCCCTGATAGGTGACATCCATCCTGTAGTATGACCATACGGTTCAGGAATGGGACTAATTTCATTAATTTCCTCTGTTCTGACTTGAACATAAGGTGAAATTGCACGACGGTGGGCAATACAGATGGTTGTCTCGTCCCGATTTGGATCTGCTAAAGCTGCGGCTATATTAGCCAGTGCATCAGCTTGAGCATTTTGTGATCTTGGGACATAAGAAAATGTCGGTTCTGAAGGGAATTCCGACAATAACTCTCTGACGTAATCATACAAAGGGATTAATTCTTCTTTTCTGATGGCATAATCCCCATTGACTTGTTTGATTACCAGGTCTGAATCATCTTTCACCTTTAAGTGATTCACTTGTGCTTGAAGCGCTAACTCCAAGCCTGTAATGAGAGCTTGGTATTCAGCTTCATTCTTGGTACCACCTTCCCACAAAAAAAGGAATAAGGTAACACTGCCTTATCTGGAGAAATGAGCACAATTCCTAAACCAACTTTGTTGAATTTAGGATTTTCCATTTTCTTCCCTGTTGGACTTCTAGAAGCACCATCAAAATACATTTCCCATGATTGAGGACTCTCTTGAATAGAGAAAACTTCCTCATCAGGGAGTTCGATTTCCGAATACGTGTCTTCCACTGAAGGATGTTCATCCAGGAAATCAGCCAGAGCTTGGCCCTTAATTTCCTTTTGAGACACATACTGAATGTCGAACTGCTGTAGAATAACCGCCCACCTTGCCAGACGTCCTGTAAGCATTGGACGACTAAGGATGAATTTGAGAGGATTATTACAAGATACCAATTGGACTTCATGATGTTGCGGGTAGTGTCTCAGTTTCTGAACTGCAAAGATTAATTCTAGGAAGCACTTTTCAATACTTGAATACCGGGTTTCTGCCTCAAGCATAGTTCTACTGAGATAGTAGAGACTATTTTCATTCCCAGCATCATTCTTTTGAGCGAGAAAGGCACTCAATGATCGCTCTAAAGCTGTCACATAGAGGATAAGAGGTCTACCCTCAACAGGTGGCATGAGTACTGGTGGACTCAAGAGGTATTTCATGAGGACATCAAATGCTTCTTGACATTCTTCATTCCACTGGTAAGTGACTCCTTTCTTCAATAATTTGGTAAAGGGTAAACTTTTTCCTGCCAAATTGGCGATGAAACGCCAAATATAGGCTAAGTGTCCTTGAAGTCCTCTTAATTCTTTCAAATTCTGAGGAGGTGACATACCAAGGATTGATTTGGTCTTCTCAGGATCGACTTCAATACCACGATGGCGTACAACAAAGCCGAGGAATTTTCCTGAGGTTACCCCAAAAGCACATTTTAAGGGGTTCATCTTCAAATTATGTTGTCGAGGCTTGTGGAATATGACTTCCAAATCAGCCAAGTGATTAGAACATTGTTTGGATTTAACCACCAAATCATCTACATAGCATTCAACAAACTTCCCTAAAAGAGATTTGAAGATACGATGCATGGAGCGTTGATATGTTGCACCTGTATTCTTTAAACCAAAGGGCATCACCCGGTAACAAAACACACCTTGAGGAGATCTGAAGGCTGTATATTCCTCATCTTCTAGGGCCATTCGGATCTGATTATATCCAGAATATCCATCCATGAAAGAAAGTACTTCATAGCCAGCCGTCGCATCAATTAAGAGTTCTGTAATCGGAACCGGGAAATCACCATTAGGAAAATACCGATTAAGATCTCTGAAATCGATGCAAACCCTAATTTGTCTGTTCTTCTTATTTACAGGGACAATATTAGCCAACCACATGGGATATTTAACTTCTCTGACGAAGTTAGATTTGATAAGCTTATCCACTTCAGCCTCAATTTTGGAAGCATAGGTTGGGTGTGTTCTTCTCGCGGTTTGCTTGAATCCTCGATGTTCTTTTGGCAAACCCAAATGATGGGTGGCAACATCAGGATCAAGGACAGGAATGTCTGTATAATTCCAAAAAAAAATATCTTTATTTTTCTTTAGAAAAGAAATATACATCTCTTGCTCATCAAGGGTCATGGCCGCACTAATTAAAGTGGGGCGTGGATCTTTCTCTGTACCCAGATTTACTTCTCTGAGTTCATCCACAGTGGTAGAGATACCCTCTTCAAATGCCGGAGGAGCATCTCTAAGATCTTCCTATTCCTCTTCATCATGTGTTATTTCTTCCGTTTCTACTTGAAATGTAGATGAAAAAACGAAATTTTCATGATCATAAGAGATGTCAAAATTTTCACATTTTGAAGAAGAAGCTTCCATTTCCAACCCTATTGATGATAAAGGGTCTTCTTTGGGAAATAAAGAGGGGATGATGGATTGAGAATCGACATCATTATTCACCTCTGGTGTTGCTATAACTTCTTCTGGCCTGATTAGCGAAGTATAGACTTGTTGGATTTCAGCAGACGAAATGAAAACGTCACCACTTATGCTTTCATCACTGCTTGGTAAGTTACCAATTTCTCCTATGTTGTCTGGCTCAATTGTCGTAATTGACATTATGGATCTTTCCATAAGAGTATTTTGATTTGGGCCTATTTTGTCAATTTGACTGATAGGTAATACATAATCTGTACTCACATGTGAAGATGGATTTGTTGGAATTTTCTCCAAACTATATAGAGCATTAACTTTGGTAATTTTCTTCATTGTAGATTTTTCTCTTCCCTTCATGTGATAAAATTCCGCCTCAATTTATTGAGACTCACATGTCTTGAACGGGGACTTATCACCATACAATGTTCCAACTTGACCATCGAAACAGTATTTGAGACATTGATGGTATGATGACGGAATAGCTGCATGATGATGTAGCCAGGGTCTTCCAAGAAAGATATTGAAAGCTGAGTCCTGATCAACAATCATGAAATCTGAATTGGAAACAAGATCTCCAAACTGAGTTTTGAGTGTAACTTCTCCCAGTGGTTCTTGTTCATTTTTATCATATCCTTGAAACATCATGGTAGAAGGAGATAAATCAGATTCCGTGAGGCCCAATCGACGAAGTGTACGAATGGGCATGAGGTTGACTCCTGAACCATTGTCAATGAAAGCTCTTCGAACATCTATACCATTGACTTTTCCAGATAAGTACAAAGGTTTTATGTTCCCATGCACAACAACATCTTCATCTTTATCAGTAAAAGATATCACTGCATGGCATTCTGCAGGATTATTCTCTATGTGATAGATTTCAGCTGCAGCAATTTCAGCTTCAAACTCCTAAGGACTTGAAAAAGCTTCGATAAGTGCTTCCCGAAGATCTTTTGACAGATTCAAAGCATCCAAAATTGATAACTTGGATGGTACTTGGGCCAAGTGTTTCAATATATCATACTTTTGATCTAGAGGTCTGCGTTTCCCAATAGGAATATGCAGTTTAGCAGGTACCTTGGAAGCAGATGCTTTGGAAGCTGATGCATCTTGTATTGAAGTTGGCAACATCTTTGGTTTTGGAAGATTAGACTGATTAGATCCATTTACTTGCTGAGATAAAGAATATAGAACCTTTAACCGGTCTTCCAAAATAACTATGCCAAAACTGAGTTGGCCATTGGCAGAAAAACTTGCTTGTTCTTTTTGAGCTCGCTGAAGGGCTCTACCACGATTTTCTGCTGCATATACAGTGCTAGCAGGGGTAAAATTAGAGTAGTGGCTTTGGAAAGATCCACGTCTTCCCCTATATCCTGAACCTCTAGAACCTCTTCGTATTCCCTTATTTGATACAGGGAATTCAGGCTCATCAAGACTGGAATATGAATCTGTTAATTGAATCATATTAACAGAACCAAAGATTAACTCTTCATCTGATAAAGACTCTGCCTGGTTAGCCTGTTTAGGCTGTTCTGTTTGATGGGGTGGTGCCTGTGGCTTTGAAGTAGATGGCATGAAATCTTCCAGAGTCAAAGTCAATTTAGGATTTGCTACATACTCATCTTCTCCTGATTCCACTTTCTTCTTTGAATTTCACTGCCCTTTTGAGGATTTGTCTTTTGATGGAGGCTTTACTGCAGATTTTGTAGGAGACACAATTGGCTTCTTCAATTGTGTTCGCAAAATGGAATGGGTCTGATTGATTGTCTTTCTGACCATCCAATCATCATATTTTATTGCAGTTTTGCTTTTGACTTCCTGCCACTCGCCTCCTTCCTCTGGATCTGTATCGGTAATACACGCTACATGAACTGAAGAACTCTTCAATTTGACTTGTCCCAAGTCGACCATCTTTTGCAGGAGGTCTTTAAAGACAAAACACTCCTGGATGGGATGCCCCAACATTTGATGAAAGGGACAATAATTGGGATGGTCTTCATCTCCTTCCTTGTTTGGCCTCTTTGGCACTGGTAATTGAACCAAATTATTTTCCAGAGCTGAAATGAAGTAACAAGGAACTTGCTCACTTCGGAAAGAGTATGTTTTACTCTTCATATCCTCAAATTGTTTTCTTCGTTGATCTCTTTGATCATTTGGACGAAACAGCCTTTGTTGTTGGCGTTCAGGAGGCGGAGTCCTTCGAGAAGATGAAGGTTTTGAAGTAGATATAGGTATAGGTTCTTGTTTAAGCATAACTGTAGCAGTTTCTACTTTACCCATTCTTCTTCCTGGAGCTAATGGAATTATACGAGATTTAACCTTATCCTGTATAAGGGAATCTTCAATCTGCTGAGCGATTTAAGTAAGGTCTCGAAACCCTCCTGTGTATTTCACAGGGATCAATGGCGTGCGTAATTCGTCAGGCAGATTTTCCACACAGATTGGCAACAATTCCTCCTGAGGGAGTGCTAAACTCAAGGAATACGTTAATCCCTTCCAACGAGCAATGAAATCAGAAACTCTTTCATTCTCCCTTTGCTTGCAGTTTGTAAGATCGAAAACTGTCATTTTTGGAAAAGTTAAGCTAAACTGAAGAAGGAATTTTTGATGAAGATCCTCCCATTCGATGACTGACCGGGATTGCAAGCTTGTATACCAGACAAATGCTGGTCCTTGCAAGGTTCGTACAAAGCATCTGAGTTTCACTGCTTCTTGTTGCTCTGGAGTTCCCATCATAGGATCACAACAAGACACGTAATGCATCAAATGTTGTTCAGGGTCGCCTGATCCATTGAAAGTTGGGAAAACAGGGTTTCCAAAACTGGATGGAGGAGAAATTGAATCTACCCATTCAGGGTAATCATTCTTTTCAGGTTGAACTTGCGCCTGTTTCCCTTCCATAGTTTCTAACCGAGCTGTTAATGACTCAATAGTAGTTATTAACTTTTGAGAAACGTCAGGTTGAACTTCGTTTTGGGTAGGTGCAATGAATGGAGCTTGGACAGACGTGGTGGTTGGTGTTGCAACTGATGGTAGTGCTGCCAACTGTTGTTGCGTTTGACCCGTAGGATTAGACCTCTGTGGGTGTACTGATAAAGGAGGATATTCTTGATCCATATCAGTAGTTACAACAAATTCCTTCGGCTGTCGGACTTCAGCATTCTTATGAAGAAGACTACTTTGAAGTAGTTCTGCATTCAACCTTCTTAATTCTTTCATTTCTTCCTCCTGTTGTGCAAACCTTTGCTCTAAAGAGAGAGATTGACCTCCTTCAGAGGAAGGGTGAGAAGTAACCTGATTCTTTCCTTTCCCCTTATTGGATCCTTTTCGGAGAGGGGGAAGTGGGTTAATTGAAGGAATACCCAGATTTTGGGTAAGCCTTTGATTACGTGTGCACACACCTTCTTCATTTAAGTCTGTGTGTGCAACTTCTTGAGCAGGAACCTCTTCGTCTGATCCCTCTGATTGAGCCTAATCTGGTGAATCAGCAGCAACGACATTGATGACATTAATGGATGCATATTTCATGGAATCCTTTCTATCAGCATTTCTATGATATTGTATTCTTCTATGTCCATGATGTGACATGGCATTCCATTTACTTGATCCCTCCGGAACTTCTTGGAGAGTCGTCACTTGGAGAGAATCTCCTGATAGCTTGGCTCTTCGTTCCTCTTGAGGCTTATTCCCTAATCGAGAGAATACTGACTTTCTCTGAGGGAGGGATTGAGGATTTGAAAAAGTCCCCAGTCCGGTGGACTGGGGATGTTCCTGCTGCTTCCGCTCAACTCCTTGAATCCCATTTGTTGACTCTGAGGGTTGGGTTAGAGATGTCCCCAGTCTGGCAAGCTGGGGTGTCTCTTGACATGCTATGTCTGAGATCTTTTTAAAATCTCTCCTGATCTTGCGAATATTAGTTTGGAAATTAGCTAGATGCATTAACCTGTATCCACTTTTATCACCTGGTTCAACAGATCGTTGGATGATTTCCGAAACTTGTGTCATTTGATGATGTGTTTGCTCCAGACGAGAGGCTTGTACAATATTCTCGCCTGCTTGTTGTAGGAGCAATTCAACAACCTGTTCTCTATATACTTGATTTTGAGAGGAACTAGTTGAATCCTGTTCTTGAGCAAGATTTTGATTATGAACAAAGCCCATTGACTATGGCCAACCATGGGCAATAACATTGCATGAGACCATTTTCGGTGGGCTTTGCTAACTGGAAAGCACTGTGAAATGTAGTGCTCCGTGAACACCCCATCCTCTGATATGAACATCAGATGGAGCATTGGCAATTAACTGATGCAATTTTCTTAGTGTTCCAAGGCATGAACGTTGAAGGGTTCTCTGTTGCTTTTCAGCCTTCAGATACCGAGAGACTGAGAGAGATGCCATATCAATCTGACGTTGTAGCCCTTCTATTATCTTAAGATGATTTTCATATTCATCGTAAGATAATACCTTCTTCTTTAATTGACAAAGAGTTTTCCATATGTTGAGACGAATATCATGGATTCCATCATCCGTCAACATCTTTGGAATGTCGTACTGGGAGTCATCCAAAGGCCAAAACATGACTGGTACTTCACCTTTTGCCAGTTTTTTCCTCATGTTCAGCATTTCCTCTTTATCATTAAATGAAGATTCTTCTACCTGTTTGGACCAGATTTGGTGTTTCCTTGTTGCTTCATCGGATTCAACAAGATTGGTAGAGATATCACTATTCATGCTGGAAGATGAATGACCCAGGGATGGTTCGGAGAATAACCTGAACCCCAGGCTATCTTCTGATGGAGAAAGAGTTTCACCTGCCGATAGTAAAGCATCAGACATGAATGGTTTTACGTTTGCAAGTGCCTCGAGATAGGAGGGATTTCTCGTCACTACATTGCCTTCTGAAGAATTTTCGAGACAACGTGAATCACTACTACGGAGAGGACTTTCGCATCGAAGTTCATCACCATGAGGAGGACCGTCATGATGGGTTACAGCAAAAGATGAAATCTATTGCTCCTTGGTCTTCTGACCACACAGAGGGTTCCTGTGGCTCTCATCTGAAGAAGAAACATCAAGATTGACCGAACTTTCATGAAGAATGCTTTCATGAGGAAGTGTCTGTTGAAGACCTTCAAAATTAATGTTCCCGTTATTGAGAACTGAGGGAGTATAATCTTGAATTCCGATAGATAAATGTCTGAGGGCTTCAAGAACTCCAGCATCGAGCAAGGCCTTGTTGCAGATTGGACTTTGATCTCCTGACTGTGCTGGGCGGATCTTTTTCTTAGATGCCTTCTTACTCACTTTAGAAACTACTTTTTGACGAAAGTGGTTACTCTGAGAAGGTGTATGTGCCTGATCAGGAAAGATGGTTAGGTTAGGCTGACGATCTCCACTCAAATCAGGTGTATGTGCCTGACTTGGTTGTCCGTTTGATATGGGGGAGTATGCCCCATAACCCTCTTGGACTGGAACAGATGTGTGAGTCTGTTCCGGAGTGAATCATTGATGTGTCACTCCACTGCTAGGGATAGATTTATGTGTCTGTCCCTGTGATGATGCTGAAGCTGTTATGATATCATGGGAAGCATCCAGAATATGAGCATGAATTTGCTTCTGCTCTTTCACCATTGACAAAATATGTTTGGTGACTTCAGCCGCCGAAACGGGGATATACGTCTATTCTGGGCTTGGAGTAAGTGTATGTGCCTACTCCTGTCCTCCTTTTCCTGTCAGTGAATCCTAACAGTACTCAAGTGTGGAGGCAGAGAGTTGAGTCTGCCTCCTGTTTGTCGTCAGGACTTTCTGACTGACTTCTCCGTGCGCTACCAAGCAAGACTGTTGGTAGGCTTGATTAGTATTAGCAGGTGTATGTGCCTGCTGATTACACTTCGCCAAATGCGGTTGACGAGACCATCATATGTAGTCAGACGAGCCTGCTGACTAACTGGTGATGTATAAGCAGGTGTATGTTCCTGCCTATAGTACTCCGCCGGAATTGCCTGGCGGGATTGGCTTGATGCTGCCAGACGAGTCTGCTAGACAGCGGAATTAAAACGGGCAGGTGTGTGTGCCTGCTCGTTGTTTTCCACCAAGTTAGGTTGGTGGACTTCTCTGGAGATGGCAGGGATGACAACCTGCCCATTGTTCACCGGATTCTGTCTCTGGCAGTTCATCTTGCCTTCTCGGGTTCGAGGAACCTGAGCTGAATGCCTGGAGTCGGTACCCTCATCATGTTGAGGGCGCACTACCGCACGAGTCTGGCGGCGATTGTTGATGGGAGCCCTTGAGAAGGACTCCTGTCTTTTTGAATTAAGGTCCTGCGGGACCTGCTCATTCACTTCCTCAGAGTAAGGGAGTGAATGGAAATTGCGTTCCGGGGATAACGACCCGAAACGGTTGGAGACGGTAGTCAGTACCGCCTCATTCTTGATAGCTGGCCGCCGTTGTCCGGACGACCAGGTAGAGTTGTTAACTTGGAGGGCTTGACGAGTGGCCTCCAATGTTGGGATAGTACTGTTGCGACGGTACTCCTTAACCCGTGCATTAGAAACCCAGCGTTGAAGACGCTGAGTTGGTGATGTCATCCTAAGAGCGGATGACGTTCCAGCAGGAGTAGCAGCATTGGTTTTCACAGCAGCAGACCTCACAGTAGAGGTGTTCACAGCAGCAGTATTCACAGGGGTGAATTTAAGGAAAGCCATTTTGTAGAAGATCTTGAGAAAAGAGTTCTTATTCCATATAACAGACATAATCAAGATGAATCCGGCCTCTGTATATTTTGGATGAGCATATGTCAATGATTGCTTTGTTGGCCCAAGGGGCCTAACAAAAAATAAGAACATCACTTTAACTTGGTTAAGGATTCACGTCGGGTTCACCATTTTTGTTTCGCACGGATTTCGGGGATGACCTCCTTGACGGGAGGTTCAAACGTTCCGATCGGTTTCTAGCGGGTTTGTTCGTAGAACCGGAAACATCCAATGATTCCACATCCGTTTGGACCTACTTTCCAAAGGCAGGCGCTCATTAGTTTGTGGACTGATGAGACTTAGGAATTTGCATTGGTCGAGAGGATGGGAGGTCGGACTCATCACACCTTTTTGAGGGGAATTATTATCTACTCCGGGACTCTCTTTATAGATTTATGTTATGTTCGTGAATCCTTATTACATTACCAAGTATAAAATGTGCTTTCCTTTAGTTTTAACAATCAATGATTAAATATGCAATAAATTTAGAGAATCTTTTATATGTATTGGAGGTTCTTCATCAATAGAGAATCATCTATATCTGTTTAGCGATTCTTGGTCAATGGTATCCTTCAAAACGTTTATATAAAAGTCTCTTGGTCATTATGATGACCAGGCTGGTTTAAAAGACACTCAGTGGGGCACTTGAAGTTTATCATCATTCAGAAGGACATGGATTATTTCAAAGTTGGGATCGAACCCATAAATGGGCTACCTACGTATCCTTTGTTTTGGAAAACGAATCAGAACCCACGTAGTTCGAGTAATGGAGTATGATGTTCATGATTGATGGCTCAAAGAAGAATGTCATAATTACTCTTACACTCTAAGCTCACGTGAGTCATGATCGGTGTGAGAAACAAGAGGTATTGGTAAAAATTAGACAATTGTTCCATGAAAGATGCAATCATAAGAAATTGTTTGGGGCTTAGGTATGTATGACTTCCCAGATAGATGAAGGTTTAGGATTCACTTTTAGGGAGAAAATCCGGGAACAGGGTCCATAAAGGTATATGTGCTTTATGGAGATTTGAATACTCTAATCTTGGGGCTTACTCCTAAGGAGGATGCCCTAGTTAGGAGGGGACTTATGAGTGGGTTTTACTCCTGAAAAGGAAACCCAAATCAAGGGTAAATTAGGACTGGTTAAGAGAAATTTAAGGGGGCTTGGGGTTTACTCCGGAAAAATAAACCCAAGATTATGACTGGGACTTACTCCTAATAAAGGAGGCCCAGGTTATGACTGAGTCTTATTCCTAAAAGGGAAACCCAAGATTATGACTGGGACTTACTCCTAAAAAAGGAGGCCCAGGTTATGACTGAGTCTTATTCCTAAAAGGGAGAGCCAAGATTATGACTGGGACTTACTCCTAAAAAAGAAGGCCCAGGTTATGACTGAGTCTTATTTCTAAAAGGGAGACCCAGGTTAGGGGACTTGGGGCTTACTCCTAAGAAGGAATCCCAAGATTATGACTGAGTCTTATTCCTGAAAAGGAGACCCAGGTTAGGGATTAAGGTTTGGGGCTTACTCCTGAGGAGGATGCCCATATTTTAGGTTGGGGCTTACTCCTGAGGAGGATGCCCAAGTTTGGGAACATTAAGAATTTGGGACTTACTCCTAAAGAAGGATGCCCAGATTTGAAATTGGGGCTTACTCCTGAGGAGGATGCCCAAGTTAAAGGATTATGATTGGGGCTTAATCCTGAGGAGGATGCCCAAGTTAAGGATTCTCTCATCTTTAAGGATGAGGTTGAATGAATGAATTCTCTATATTTAGTGACATAAGGATATTTAAATCACTAGGTTTTGAGAGATATTCCACAGAATTCCTTTCAGATAAGGAAGTCAAATCAAGAAATCATGCCATAAATGGCTTTGAAGAGTGTCTTGAAGACTGAATCTTGAAAAGGAATGGTGTAATGGCTTAAGAGGGGTAAAATGGGAAAGATGGGCACCCAAAAAGGTAGGGGCGCGCAAGTCTTGAAAGGCGTGCAAGTCTTCCGTGGGCGCGCAAGTTTTGGTCGCGCAGGTATACCTGCGCGACACATGGTGTACTTGCGCGATTTTCAACCAGCATTGAAATATTTGAGCGACTCTTTTTAAACCCTTTAGAATCCTCTTTAGGTTCTTCCAAAAAAGGGACGCGCAAGTTATATTGAAGGAAATAAGTCGGCGCACAAGTTTTGATAAGTTTCAACACATAGGCCTTCTTTCTTCTCTTTAGATCATCCATTCTAGGTAAGAAATAACCTTAGAAGTGTTTCGGAATCTTTGAGAAGAGACTTGGGCATCGAGAGCTTCAATCCGAGTTTCTGGAAAAAAAAGATCCTCTCGAATGGGGGGCCCACAGGGTCTATTTATAGGAAGGAGAAGACCATGGGCGGTTACCGGGCGGTTACCACTTAGGTCGCACAAGTCACTTGCACGACCATAAGGCGTCACGCAAGTAGAATTGCACGACCACTAAGCGGCACGCAAGTGTACTTGCGCGACCATGAGGTAACTTGCGCGACTTATGGGAAATTTTCTCCTTGTTCATCCCTTTGTCAATTTTTGATGTTTCTTCAATGGATGAATCACATTGGACTCAGATATTCCCCTTATTCCGATTTTTAGATTCTGTGACGAAAGGAGCGTCAACAATAACTTCAACAAAAGATTTGGGAGTGCATGTTCTTGAATGTTGTACATTAAAAACATTCTAAATGAATACTAGGATTATGATGGAATCCAATAGTCCATTACATTGTTTAGAATTAATGGGATTCCATGTATCCATTTAAAATCATTATATTGGTTAGGAAAAATTTGAAAACCCATTGGCGGGGGATACTAAATTTATAGAATCTTAGTGAATCTACTATTGGAATGCTTTGTATGTTTTATTGGATAGAGAAGATAGATAGGAGAGAATATCCCATGAAATACATGTTATCAAATATTGGGGTTATTTCATACATCATAATTAGTTATATGACTTCTGTTTCTAGATGGTGGTTTTAGTTATATCATAAAATGGTTAGTTTATATTGAGGTAGATTCTACTGGTGATTATAAGGTATAATAGTGGATTATTAATTTCAGGATGTTGAACACACCTGTAGATAAATGTGGTTGACTAATTTTTTTACCATGAGCTCTTTGAGCCCTAGTGTGTAGATAGAAATCTAGATATGATGTTAAATCAATAAACATTCATTCAACATGATGTGGTGGCATGCTGTGGAGAATCTAATATATTTAGGGTTATATCTATAAAAATGATAAAAAAAACTAGAGTGGCATGGTCCTAATTCATTATATGATGACATAATATAAGGAAAGTGGTATCTCAAAAGATCATGGTAGAATTAACATTTATGGATTCATGGGGGTGGTTCATGTGCATAGTTTTATACTTAAAATGAATATTGATATGCCTAGGATTAGAAGAGGTGATGAATGCATTTATGGTAGGGTTTCTATATTTTTATTGGAGTTATAGAGAAATAATTATTATAATTTCAATTTAATTATATGAATTTATATTACTTAGTGGAAGAGAGTATAATGTTTTGTTGCATTAGTTGTTTACACTATAACAAAATAATATTTTTATGGGCTATAGAAGGGAAAAATCATGGACGTGTTCCCTCTTATAGAATACATTGTACATCAATTTACCTTTATTAGAGAGTCGATGAACAAACATGATTAATATGGATGAGGTATATCATCTAAAATATAAGGATTGTGAAATGTGGATGTTCTAGAAGACTACTAGTGAATTTTTCTTAAGTAAATAAAAATATTATATAACATAATATATGGGTTTCATGGAGTGAATTATTTTAGGTCAGGATATTATATGGTATTTTTTTTGTTCTATTATTTTTTATATTTCGTAGAAGGGGATGACTTGGGCCATTGGGCAGATAGAAATATTATAAACCCACGTCTTGGATTGTTTCTCAATGTATTGTTTCCAACTACTTGGAAATGTTAATCCTAATATCATCAGTGAAGTTAATGGAACTCTAGATTAATTTTTAGTCTTTAAAAGTTTATGTACAATGTGGGGATAGTTTTAGAAAAGGATCATAGATTCCATGGTTATAAAATAGAGATTTTTAGTGGGCTTTCATCATTATAATGACATCATAATTTTTCAATGGTGATTTTTGGATGTATGTTGGACACAAGGATGTCACCGGAGTTTGAAATACTAAAAAGAGCTTTGAAAAAGTTGAATCATTGTTATAGAGTCTTTAGAAATACATAAAATGCAATATAGTTTTGCAACGGAATCGGTGAACATTGTGGAATGATAATAGAAAGTTTCATAATGTCATAGGATATAAAATCCATTTTTATTTTTAGTGGAGTATTTTACCTAGAGGAATTAAAATGTGATTAATGGTTTTAATTAAAATAAATTATCTTTATCCTAGTTAACAAAGTATAAATTTCTTTAGTAGGATCTTGGATGTTTGGATGAAGAACAAATGGGAAATCCACGTTGATTCTATATAGAGAAGATGAACAATACATGATCCATGAGACTTTCATGTGTGCATGATAATCATCATATTGTGAGAGATTATAATAATTCTCCTGAAGAAAATTATCACGTTAGATATTGATATAGTTTTGAAAGAGAACTATTTTTAGGTCACGTTTCAGAGCTCTAAAAAATAGGTCTACAAATGCTTCACTTGGGAGACACATGACATAACACACTACTCCAATACCATGGAAGGTTGAGTTTCTGTATCAAAATTATGCTCACTAAATAAAAGGAGTACTAGAGGAAAGAACACTTGATTTTGAAATGTGGGTTAATGAAAATTTATTTGGGATCCTAAAAATATTATGTTTTTAGAATCATGATTTGGAAAATAAATTGGATTGTTATTTCAATGAAATTACATTATATGGAGTGATTTCATTTGAAGTAGAGGAATTTACTGGATAGATATTATTCAGTGGATGTAGCATAGTGAATATAGAGTGTAGGAATATAGAGGATGCCCTTTTGATTAATTTGATTAATAAAATAGTCATGTTTCCAAATCATAATGTGATAAGAATTGAAGGTTATTAATTTCATTGTTGAATAGTATTTTAGTGTTAGTGGAGTTTTTTGGGAATTAATTTTTCATGTATCTAATAGTGGATCATGAGAATATTTCATTATCAGGTTTTGGTTAAGCTAAAATATTTATGGGTTCATCATGATGTAGAGGAGGATAAAATATACTAATCACCTAATGTTGGAATAAAAAATGGATCTGTTGTTGGAAATAAAAGGTCTCTGGCAAAAATGGATGGACAGTAACAATTTTTGATGGGTAGTTTTGGTTGTATGATAGACTGAGGATAAAAGAGTGGGATTGAACCCATGTGAGGATATACAAAAAGTATGGGTTGGAGAATTTGATTGAAAAATATTGGTGGAAAATTTTGTTTCTCAATAAGGAGAACACCTAGAAATATCTAAAAGGAAAAATTATGAAATTTTAAAGGTTGTGGTTAAATAATGAGAAGGATTATAGGGAATATAAAATGACTAGATGATGGAGTTGGTGAGACATCTTTTAGAGAACTATATAGAGTTCTAGGAATTTTATAATCCATTTTTAATCATATTCACTATTTTTGATTAAATAAAAAGATGTCATTATTCCCCAATTTCAAGTTAACACATCATTTAAATTATTTAATCTATTTTGAATTTCATTTTATGTGTTAGTATTTCTATGTGTGTATGTTCATCATGAAAATTATTACATGTTTTCTCATTATGAGGACCATGAGTTGAAAAAAAGGTGGAATAAAAATCAATGTGGTGGATAGGGTTCTTATAATTACTAGATTCATTCTTTTATGTAATAGGGGATGATTAGATTAAAATATTAGTTTCTCTTGGGGGATGATTTTTCTTTTAAATATATTATCAAAAGAATGAGATTTCAATTATTATAAAATGTTCCTCCACCATTATAATTTTCTCAACAAATATGATTTCTTAATATAGATAATTATTTATTAATTATAAAAATTGGTACATGTTCTTACATATTGAACATTATATTTCATAATTTTTATTCATTACATTAATCTGATAAATTCATTAGAATTATTAAGTGATGGTTGAGTCATGAAATTATAAAGTATCTCGATGCATTAAAGAGACTCATGGGAAGAAATAAAACGTGTATTTAATTTATTTCTCCCATTTATATATAGTATCTCAGTACAAGACCCTGAAGACATGGTTATAATGCCTAAAAATATAAATTCTACAATTATATGGTTTTTTATTATTATCTATGTGTTTATATATTTCTTTTTTAAGAATATGGGATGATTTTATCATAGTTATGTGGAACTTATTTGTTTATGTATTCTATGAATAATATGTATGTCATTCTTATTCTATATTCCCATATATTATACGATACCCCATTCTAAACATCTATTCTCACTCATTTATGTATTACCAATTCCATCAAGAAATAATGATGAATTCTACATGTAATCTATGGAAAAGTAATGGTGGAATAATAGTTCATTTTTTTAATTCATTTTTTGTTACAATGTAATGTATTTATGAACTACATTTATAGTATATTGACTTAAATAATATTTCAATTTTGGAAATTCATAATATTAAAAATGATCATTATGTCTAGGTAGGTAATGTCAAGGTTTCTATAGTTAGTCCCTTATATCCTCATTTACAAAGAGACATTAAGTGATTATAGGATTTCTAAAATTGGAGAATTAATCATAGGTTTTTCATTTTAGACACATGTGATAATGGGGGACATATCATTAACATTTTATTCCTCAGATGATTTAAATTTTTTAGGTTCATGTTTCAGGCTTCATGGAGTCAATATAGTCTGCATTCCCTATTCATTCTCCTTATTCCATTTCTCTCTATTTTGGAGTGTTTTTAAGATGTATTCAATGTATTATTCCTTTGAACCATGTTTTAATAACATTTAAACAATAGTTAATTCATAAATGGTTTCTATAGGAGGCTATATAAGTGTAAATTTTAATTATAACATAAAATGTATCATTTATTATTGTACTCCATTATTTTTTTAAATGTTTTTTAGACAATAATAATAAATTGATGGTTAATTTTAGTTCAATAAATTGGTATTTTTTGAAACCATACCGAAGGATTAACTTCATATGGTTTTTACCCTCATTTTTCATGATTTTCGAATCAGTTCTCTTCATATTAATTCTACATAATATTTTGATAATCTGGGATTCATTATTTAAAATGAATTATTTTTTCATTTTTGGGACCTCGAGATGTGATATATGATTGTGGGATTCTATGAATGTCATTAAATTCATTGTGATATAATTGGATAGTGATACATGGGTTTTATCATTTATTCACTTTTATATTGATCATTGTGACAAGTATTGACTTTCCTGATTGTAAGTGTATACTCATATAATATTCTTATTATGATTGGAATGATTTTATGTCTATTTGTAAGATTAATCACTTATATGGGAGGTAATACAATTGTCCTATTATTAATCAAATGAATATTTTAGTTGTGAAATGGATTATTTGGTTATGCCTTAGTTGAATGGGTGGAAATGACCCATTTTATTGATTATTTATTTTTGTGATTTGATATTTCACATGCTTTTCAATATTAAAATGGGGTAATGTTTAAAATGAAATTTAAAGATATATATATTTTGAAATAAAATTTTTTATTTTTTATTCATTTATACGAAATGGTTTTTAATGTGATTTAAAAAAATATATATTTGATTTCCAATGGGATTCCGGTTTATTTTTTATCACAGTCCATAGTTAGTTAACCTAATATGTTAATATTGAAAATGAACTAAAATACTATATCATATTTTATGATATACCCTACATCGTAATCTATGATAAGCATATGATTCATGTCAAAGGATATGATATTATTAAATAATATGAATACTCATATTCTTATATTTTCTTTAATTATAGGGTATAATAGGCTTACAATATGTAATCCACATATATGAATCATCTCAATGTTCTCCCATAGGTTTATTTTTATTATTAATCATATGATGATTCATTTATGAACATTATTCATTGAACAATTCAATGAATGGTACACCAAATGATGTAACATAAAGAGAACATCAGATTGAAAAAGATGATCGGGTGTTCATTATTAATTGACGAGTTGCTATAGAACCGATGTGACTGCATCTATTGGGAATCAATAAAAAAATATAATTCTATTTTAAAATCATGTTGATATTGAATTACCATTTTTCTCAGGGAGAATGAACTGGAACCCCCTTTAGTGATTCAGGATCCTCTCAATATGAATCGGTATCCCCTAGCAATTTTATAATATTTGAGGCAAGAAGAATTTTATTGCTACTATAGGTGATCTCTATCAATGATACATGGAATATAAAAAGTCATCTTATATAGTAGTAAAAGTACAAATAGTTTTTTAAGAACATGTTTATCATAATTGAATTAGATCAATATCAAAAAAATAAAATAAAATAATTTCCTTTTTTCTAGTTGGTTATTGAATATGAATGATCTATATAATAATGTATTATTTTTATTAAATTAATGTATTTGAACAATGATATAAGATACAAAATGGGATAACATAAAATATTTCTGAATTCCAATTTTTTTTAAAAAATGCATCATAACATAATTACAATATGAGATATATTGTATAATATGTAAGGAGATTTGTGATATCTCCAAGTGAAAGTAACTAAATAAATAATAGATTGTTCTTAGTTATTATATCATATAACATGACTAATATTTATGCTCACTCTTTTAGGTTAATCACAATTTACGATTGACAATTCCCATTATCATTTTTAAAATATGATATAGGTCACAATGTTAATAAAAATAATTTTAAATATTTTCATATAATTTAAAAAAAGCTTATAAATTATAATTTAAAGGTGATGTAAAATTAAAATTTCTACAAAAAAGTATAAAAATATATTTTGGTATCCCTTTTCTTGGAAATAAAGTAATGCATTTATTTTTTTTCAAATCATTTTAAATTTTCATATTTATAATATATTTTCTAAATCTCAATATTATGTATTACAATTCGATGTGACATATTACATCTAGAATATTATTATTCCATTCATTTTATGATAGGTATGAATATATAAAAAAATTAATCTACCTATACATCAATTATTTATATTAATTATGATCTTGAATATATTTGTTAAATAAGGTTTGTTCATATTATGTTTTAAAGTTATCTTGAATTGGATTTCCCTTTAGTGAAGTTTCCCCAGGTAGAGGAAATTTGGGTGAGACATTCCACTATCCTCTAGTATTGTCACAAACCAACCTGGGTAACTTGGTAACCTGATAACCGAGCTAGCCATGAAAATACCCCAAGGGTGTTCCAAATCCACTTGGGTGATATCCTAACACAATATATCATAAAAATTGAGTGTTAGAATGATTTGGCCACTAATAGTGGGAAAATAAAAGAAGGAATGCAGTATGCATATTAATAAAAACTCAACAGGGAGTAATGAACCAATGAAAAAAAGGTATAAACCTTTCCTATTTACTATAACCTCGGAACCAAAATAGATGGAAAACATACCATGTCCATAAGGACACAACTCACCATGTCCAACGTTCAAAGGATGAATCCACCTTTAAGTGATCCTCTCCCATTTCGCAAACCTGGAGGAAGATAATATACAAACATATGAAGTCATAAGTAGGGTGTGAGATAAAAATCCCACTAGGATCTCACCTTGATTTCCATAAAAAATTCCAATAATTGATTAACCAATTTAAAGCTTCCTAATATTTATGATAAAGAGGTTTAGATATTTGTATCATAACCAAACAAGTGATGTTATACCATTCAAATGATGAAAAAAAATTTAATAAGAGGATTTATAAATGATGGAATATTTCTAAAACATAGGTTCTTAGTCACTCATAAAGTGGTTTATTTGAAAATACAAATAAATGTTTGGTGGAATATTTCTAAAACATGTCTTAAATAAAAAAGTTTATGTAAATTCAGCAGGTATGAAAAGTAGTTAAAAAGTATTGTCATTTATTTATATCTAAAATATAAATAACAAGAGAGAAACATGGAAAACTTCCTAATAGGCACTTATGTTTCAGGATATAGGACTCTACACTCTCTAAGTGATCATAGAAATATATATACACATATGTTCTATAGACACTGGTCTGGAAGGACAAGTCACCATCTCCTAAGGGATGTGAGCATCCACATGTATATTTTAGAATATTGTAGTATTCATAGACTATGTACAAATAACTCACAATCAATTTATGGTTTTCATGTGATCTTACAAACTCAAAGATGGTTAATTTATTATAATTCCTGTTAAAATACTATTAAATATCATTCCCCCATTATAAATTAAATGTTTCCATTTAAAACCCAAACAAATTTTAATAAAAAATCATCATTACCAATATAAAACCATTGGGTTTCTATAAAAACATATTAATCAATTTTAATTTGTTTGAAATCCATTAAAAACTGATTCTATAAATTTCAAAATTCTTTTCCATGGATAAATTCAACAATTTAATTGAAATCGTTTCCATCAATACAAAATTTAAATTAACCAATTTCCATAATCACTTCCCAATTCAATGTAATTTGGGATTTTCCTATTCTTCATTCCCAATGTAACGCCTAGACCCAAGTTACCTAGAGTCGGTGCATTATTATATAACATTGGCATGATCCCATGAATGATCAGATCTCGAAAGACCAATTGGTTTAGTAGCCTTGGAAACACTAGATATATTCATAAGTCTTACATTACATCATAAAAATGAAAACTACAACAAAATCTTTTCTTCATAGTCCACACTCATATCCCCACATACTATCCCTGCAGGTCATTCATAAATTACTTCTTCACATCCTGGGAAAAACAAACATTGAAAGGGGTGAGCTCTAACGCCCAGTAAGGATAACAATATAGAAGAAAATTTCATAAATAAGAATAAACATTTAAGGAAATGTATAACTAAAACCAAAACTGTTTAAACATGAACATCAATATAGTATGGCAAAAATAAAATGAAATAATTCCATTTATTGATTCACTGGGATATTCTACTAATCGAATAATCACATGCAATATCAATAACCACTTTCATAATGATGGAATGCATAATGCGAGACTATCATAACCACATAGCCAAGGCCTCGTGCCACGACTACAAATAATATTTTTCCAAGGCCTTGTGCCAAGACACTAGTTTGTCTCAGGAGACCTACCGATGCATCGAGGAGCTATAGCGGGCTCCACCCATCACATATTAAGTCCAATGCATTCCCATATGAAAAGGTTTAAACATAACATAAACAATCGTATTAAAACTAGCATACGAAATGTAAATATTTCATCCATAAACCAAGAATGGTATGAAAATAACACATTCACAGTAAATCATATCACAAAACCTTCAATAAAATATAAGATTTTTGTATCATAATAAATCAACTTCAAATAAGTGTAAAATCAATCAAAGGATGTTGACATAGATGAAATCAAAACTCTTTTTAGAGAAATATCTCTTTTTATTTTGACATAATTTAAGAGTCATATATTTATAAAATATAACATATTAATTAAACATATTCATATAATCTTGTAAGGTAAGTTTAGAAGATTTTATAGTGGCGGAATATAGCCGCACCCGCTGTATACGTTAAAAAACATTCTTACCTTAATTCTGTCGAAAAGGATAAAAGCACATTGTTTGGAAAACGACAAAAATATTCCTTTATAAACCTCTTACTAAAATTCAAACAAGGGTAAACATGACTTTAATCCATATTTTTGTAAATAGTAAAAATGATTTGAAATACATTTTTGGGAAACATGGATGTGGATGATAAATAAATCCCAATAGATTATTACGTATAAACAACCTCAGAAAATGAAGATATTGAGAAATAAACCCTTACCTTGTACTTTTCCTTGGTTGGGGGTAAAATAACCTCTTGTATAATGGTTAAATAATTGTTATTAAAATTATACAAGAATCATATACATTAATATGATATCATATATGATCTTTTAACATTGATTTGTTAATAATATCTTAATATTATCGTTGTTTCGGGTGTTAACTTAATCATTTTCTTTTATATGTTTTGTTACATAAGCCATGATTGTCATGGATTGGATGTATCTTATTCATATCCATAATGATATCAAGTCTTTAAAAATTATTTTTAAATCATCAAATGATAATTGTACTTGAATGGATATGATGGAGAATGAATCTTATCGCGTTCGTGGAGATGGTAGTCCGTACGTATGCACGAGCAATAATATCATTCTTTTGATATTAAAATAATATATAATTGGATGGTATATCACATGTAAAAAATCATTATCATGTTATATTTATTATTTACAAGAATTAAAAATAATTATTATACCCATCCAAATAATAATATATTGAATAACAATTACACCACGATGTGGAGACGGTAAGCCGTACGTACGCACGTATGGTGACATGTCACTCAAAGGATGGATAGAATACTGAATATGGTTGTAACATATTTATAATAATATTAATGTATATAGGAGATATTGGATTCATTATCTTATAATGGGAATAACAAATAAATAAGAAGTTGAAGATGAAATGAATTTGAAAAAGGGTGGTGAAAATATTACCTCTTCTTTGGGTTCTTCCTTTTGATTTGATCAAAAGGGCTCCATAGGATGGCTTTCTGATCAAACTAAGGCCCCTAGATTTTAGTGAGGGAAGTTGAGAGAGTATTTAGGCAGGTTTTGGCCCAACCAAAAGGCTTTGAATGTGTTAATTAGTGAGAAGGGTGAGTTGCCTTTTATAAGAGGGGTGAGGGGCACCTTTGGAAAAGCTAGAAATATTATTTTATAATAAATTTATATTCGGTTTATAATGGCTCAAAAGTGGATTATTTAATGGTTATGGTGGGTATGGGTCGAAAAACACTCAACCAATATAATTTAGACAGGTTTGGGATACTATATTAACCTTATCATTAAGTATTAACTCTTAGTTAATTAGTTTCACTTTTACACTGTCTCTTTGTATTTTTATATTATACGGTTAATAAACATACTATATACATCCAAGAGACCCCCAAGTGGTCCATTAATGATACACCTATCATTATATCAGTCTCTTGGCCGAACCATAGATTTTTAGGAATTTAATATCAATTAATAATATAATATTTGTTTTAAAAAATCTTTTATGTCAATTTTGACACTATTCAATAATTGATTTTTTTGTAATAATCATAATAGAATTATTACTTCTAAAAAGTTAATCAAAGAAATTATAACAGGTCATAGTATCCTATAAAATTAGTTTAATTCATTAAATGTCTGAAATTATATTTATTTGGGTGTTTATAATATCAATTATTTTAATTGATTATTAATTTAGTAATTACTACATCACCATTGTGTCATAAATAAATTAAATTATTTAATGTATAAAAATTATAAATAAAATATCATTATGTAGGAAATAATTTTATCTTTTTAATTAATATTTACAATTGTATTTATCTTATGTATAACCATATATGAAAAATGTTTTAGTAAATAAACATTGATTTTAACTCTTTTAACTCTTCATTGAATTAAATAATAATAAATGTCCTAATCTAATACAGGTGGACCTAAATGATAATATTTTATTTCTAAAGTTCTTTTTGGTTGAGGTAAACTTGTCCAATAGAATTAGGAACTTGTGTTAGGGTAATATTAATATCATTTTTACCCTTAATTACCCTATTTACTTTTAACAGTGGTAAATAAAAGTAAAAGGTTACTATTCACCAAAAATTATTTTCATCTCATTGAACCATATTTTACTACTTCATATTACCTATGTCGCTCAGATTTTTGAAATTCCATTCATAGAAGTGGTAAAATTATGTTTTATGAAAAATTCATTTTTTTAACCACCACATAGTGGTTTCACTATTCATCAAAAATTGAAGTTTTTCAGAACAATGCCAAAATTTCACCCTAAGCTATAATTGATATTCTGAATTAAAAAATGATGTCTATTTTAGAAAATTTTGAACATATAAGTTTCATTAATTAATTTTATTATTAATTCCCATTGTCACAACAAATAGCATGTTTTTAACAAACAATATATATCAAAAGATTGACAATTGTTTTTATCCAATTTCAAAGTGAAATTAATTATAATGAACATCATTGGATAAAATGGTAAAAAGATATTCTAATTATAAATTAAAACCACTCAATAATATAATTTATCACTATAAATTATTTTGATTAAAAAAGTTGTTTTTAAGTATTTTTCACTATTCATAAAAATTTGAAGTTCTCAGAAAAATACCAAAAATTCAACATGGATAATTTCGATATTCCAAATCCAAAAATGAAGTCCATTTTGAAATATAGAATATATATAATTTCAAAAAAGTAGGTATTACTATTCATAACGGCTAGTTTGATTAGTTGTGGTGTGTTAGAACTCGATGTTGTGTACAACACACGCTATCACATTATTTAAAGAGAAGCGTACCGTAGAAGCTTGAGGTGTTACATTCTACCCTCCTTCAAATAATATCTTCTTCATAATTTCTAGAATACTACTGCATGAAAATACTCAGGTGGTTCTTCATCATAAGTTCCTCTGGTTCCCACGTTGCCTCTTCCATCTTATGGTTTCTCCACAAAACTTTTACCAGACACGTCGTCCTGTTTCTCAATACTTGTTCTCTCGTATCAAGAATATTGACGAGCTCTTTGCAATAAGACAGATCAGGTTCCAGTTCTAATTCCTCATAGGTGAGTACATGGGTTAGGTCAGGTATGTATTTCCTCAACTGAGAATCGTGGAAGACATTGTGAACTTTGGAGAGACATGGCGGCATTGCCAATCAGTAAGCTATATCCCCAATTCGTTATATAATTTTGAAAGGTCTGATGTACCTGAGACTCAATTTACCTTTCTAACCAAAACCTATGACTCCCTTCCATGGAGATACCTTCAGGAAAACATGATCACCGACTTGAAATTCCAAATCCTTCCTTTAATTATCGGCATAGCTCTTCTACCTACTATGAGATGTTTTGATGTGATTTTGGATTACCTTCACCTTTTACATTGTTTCCTCCACCATTTCTGGACCTACAAGTTTTCTTTCACCAACGTCATCCCAACAGGTTGGTGTGTGACATCTCTTTCCGTATAATGCTTCATATGGTGCCATCTGAATACTCGAATGGAAGCTATTGTTATAGGAAAATTCCACCAAAGGTAAATATTGATCCCAGATACCCTGAAAGTCAAGTGAGCATGATCTCAACATGTCTTATAAGGTTTTAATAGTCTGTTCTGATTGTCCGTCTTTCTGAGGGTGGTAGGCAGTGATCAAATGATGTTCAGTATCCATGGATTTCTGATGACTCTTCTAGAATCATGAAGTAAAACGGGGATCACGATCAGAAACAATCGATAGGGGGTACTCCATGAAGTCTCACAACTTCATTAATATATAGTCTTGCTAGATGTTTAGTGGTAGATCTTCTCTTATAGCAAGAAAATGTGCTGACTTGGTAAAGTGATCAACAATAACCCATATTGCATCATTCCTTCTAGGAGTCTTTGGTACCCCATGACAAAGTCCATCGTAATATTGTCCCATTTCCACTCCGGTATGGGAATAGATTGAATGACTCCTCCTGGTTGTTTCCTTCCAGCTTTCACTTGCTGACAAACCATACATCATGACACAAAATCAGCAATCTCCCTCTTCATGTTGTCCCACCAAAAATGTTCCTTCAAATCTTTATATATTTTGGTGCTCCCAGGGTGTATAGAGAAATTGGAACTATGAGCATCATCCAGAAATTCCCTTTTTAGATTAGGTATATCAAGAACACAAAGCTTCTTCCCAAATTTCAAAATTCCATCTTCATACACAAAGTCTCTCAATCTCCCATCATTCACAGCTTTAATTTTCTTTTGAAATTCTTCATCATCAGTCTGAGAACACATAATATTTTCTAGTAAAGATGGTTTGGAAACCATTTGAAAAAGAATTAATGTTTCACCTTCCATGGTTATTCCCATGTCCATCTTCACTAGATCCATGAAAATTGGATCCCTTTCAATTCTCATATTGTTCAAAACTCCATGATCTTTTCTTCTCAAAGCATCTGTCAACTTGTTTGCTTTCCCCGGGTGGTAGTGTATTGTACAATCATAATCCATGAGTAATTCAATCCATCTCCTTTTCCTCATGTTGAGTTCTTTTTTTGAGAAAAATATACATCAAACTATTGTGATCAGTATAAATCCCACATTTTTCACCATAGAGGTAGTGCCTCCATATTTTCAAAGTAATGATCACAGCTGCTAACTCAAGATCATGAGTAGGATAGTTTTGCTCCTGAATTTTCAACTATCGTGATGCATAGGCAATAACCCTATCATTCTGCATAAGTACACAACCAAGTCCTTTCTTCAATACATCACTATAAATAACGAACCCATCATTACCCGATGGTAGAGTCAATATAGGAGCATTGAAAAATATTCTCTTCAGTTCATAGAACAATTCTTCACACTCTTTTGTCCAAACAAATTTAACCCCTCTACGTGTGATCTTTGTTAATGGGTTAGCCAACCGGGAAAAATTCTGGACGAAACGTCGATAATAACCTACTAAACCAATAAAACTTTGTACCTCAGTTATACTCATAGGTATTGGACATTCATGGATTTCCTTGGTCTTAGAAGGATCAACAGAGATTCCGTCTTTGGAGAAAATATGGCAACGAAAAGAAATCTCCTGAAGCCAAAATACATACTTGCTAAACATCCCATATAATTCATGTCTTCTCAGAGTCTTCAGGATAATGCGCAAGTGATTTTCATGATCTTTGTAGCTTTTGGAGTATACCAAGATATCAACAATAAATACCACAACAAATTCATTGAGATATTCCTTGAAAACTCTATTCATTAAATCCTTGAATACAGAGGGTGTATTAGACAATCCAAAAGTCATTACTGTAAACTCGTAATGCCCGTACCTGGATTGAAATGATGTCTTTGGAATATCTTCCTTCTTTACACACAACTGATGGTATACAGATCGAAGTTCAATCTTTGAAAAGTATTGAGCTCCATGCATTTGGTCAAATAAATCATCAATATGAGGTACGGGATACTTGTTCTTTATTTTTATAGCATTGATATCCCTGTAGACGAAACATATCCTCATATATCCATCTTTTTTTTAACAAAAAGAATAGGGGCTCCCCATGGAGAAACACTAGGGAGAATAAATCCTTTATTACTCAATTAATCTAGTTTTTTCTTTAGTTCAACTAATTATATAGTGGCCATTCTATAAGGGGTCTTCAATATAGGTCTTGATCTATGAATTAAATCAATGGAAAACTCAACTTCTCGTTCTGGAGGATGTTCAGGTAAATCGTCTGGAAAAACATCTACATATTCTTTCACAACAGGTACATCCTCTATTTGAACATTAACTTTATCACTCATAGTCATATCATTCTCTCACTCCCCAATAATTGAATTTAGTTGAGCTACTGGGGGTTGATCTAGATTAGAATTAGGTGGTGACGATTTTGTTCTAAATATAAGTTGTTCCTTATCATCATCATCATGAATCGTAACCTCTTTCTTCTTACAATAAATTTTCACATCATAGACTGAAATCCAATTCATATCGAGGATTATATCAAACTCAATCATAGGTATGATGATGAGATCAGCAGATAAAGAACATTTATGTGCTCTAATGGGGACTGATTCACAAAACATTGTTGCAATCATACTTCCCTTAGGAGTTTTAACTAACAACTCCCTTGTTAAATCAAATTGGAAATATCTAATTTTCTAAGCAAACTCGGAAGATATGAAACAATGCAATGATCGAGAATCAAATAATGCATTTGTTAAACTTGAGGAAACCATTAAATTACCTGCCACCACATCTTTCGAAGCTTCTACCTCAACAGTAGTGATTGCATAATCTTGGCCTTGATCCCTTGGCCTTTTCTAAGGTAAGATCCCCTGATGCTTAGTAAATTCATTTACATAATGTCCCATCTCCCTATAATTGTAGCACTGAACATTGGTAGCTTCCTTCTTCCCTTTGCAATCATGAGCTTGGTGGCCTTTTTCACCACACTTGTAATAGTCACCCATTCCCTTCAAACAAGTATCGGGGTGTTTCTTCCCACATTTATGACAGGATGGATATTCAACCTTTCCCTTATTCCCCTTATTTCTATTCCCAGATTGATCAGTAGATCTCTTCTTCTCTTGCTTTTCTTTAAAGTAATAATACTTAGAGAATTCCTTTTCGGTCTTGATAGCACATAAGACAATGTCTTCGTGTGACGAGAAGGATTGTGAGACTAATGCTCGACATAGAAATGGTTTTAACCCATCAAATAAATTATCAATCTTACTTCTTGGGTTACGTATATAATCTGCAGCATACCTTGCTAACATTGTAAAGTTATCCTCATACATTGCAACATTCTCATCCTCCTTTTGTCTCAGACTCAGAAATTACCTTTCCATATCTGCTCGATGGTCGCGAGGGAAGTATTTTTCTAAAAACAGATCATTGAACTCTCTCCATTCCATATTTGATACTTCATCATCTTCCTTCATGTTTTGAATCAATGACCACCATTGATCAGCATCTATAGTGAGGAGGTTAACTGCCATGTTAACCTTTTCCCTTTCACTACTCCCCAAAGCCTGAAATATTTTCTCTAGGGAATTTATCCATTGCTCAGCTACTAAGAGATTTGTACTCCCATTGAATGTTGGTTGTTGTTGCCTCATTAAGTGATCTAACATTGATCCTCCACGCTGCGGATCAGGGTCCTCCATACGGGTATGGTTATTATTCATAACCTGAGTGAGTTGTCCGAGTATGGTGATTAGATGATCGACACCAGTTGCATCACCAGCTCCACTATAATTATCTTGAGCAGGAGGGAAATCTCTATATGGAGTGCGTGCATTGATACGATTTCTATTTCTTCCACTAGGCGCCATTTCTAAACAATGGAATAAACTAGATCAGTTTATGAATCCAAATACATAATTCCATACTTATAAAACACTAAACATAAATTGAACTATTTATGGATATAATCCATAATCATAAAAAAAATTTCTTTGAGGAAGTATATACTCATAAACCCTTCATAAATATTTGTAAAAAAAATGAGAGTTATCCTATGTATATCCCCCGGGAGTGTCGTAACCAAGAGTGAAACAAGGCCCGTTTTCGTGCACCAGTTCCCGTTCGAGTCTAGGTCAAAGTGGTGTTTTTTGGTTTTACCCCTAGGTACATCTGTGCCAGATCCACCTCTACTTGCTCGTATCCAGACAAGGATGTATTGCTCGGAAAACACATAAAATCTCTATAATACCAAAATTCTAGGAAGTTCTTCTATACTAATCCTCAAAGTCCAGCTTAGGTCTATGTGCTCTAATCAGAGTTTATCTAAATCTGGCATCCAAGTTTTGTACTAAACATTCTCTGATACCAACTGTAACGCCCCGACCCTAGTTACCCAGAGTCGGTGAATTATTATATAACATTGGAATGATCACAAGAAAGGTTAAATCTTGAAAGACAGATTAGTTTAGTAGCCTTGGAAACACTAGATATATTCATAAGTCTTACATTACATCATAAAAATGAATACTATAACAACATCTTTTCTTCATAGTCCACACTCATATCCCCACCTACTATCCCTGTAGGTCATTCATAAATTAATTCTTTACATCCAAGGAAAAATAAAACATTGAAAGGGGTGAGCTCAAATGCCTAGTAAGGATTAAAATATAGTAGAAACATTCATAAATAAGAATAAACATTTAAGGCAATGTATAACTAAAACAAAATCCTTTTAAACAAGAACATCAGAATAGTATGGAAAAAATAAAATAAAATAATTCCATTTACTTATTCAAATTGATATTCAACTAATCGAATAATCACATGCAATATCAATAACCACTTTCATAATGATGGAATGCATAATGCCTGACTATCATAACCACATAGCCAAGGCCTCGTGCCAAGACTACAAATAATATTTTTCCAAGTCCTTATGCTAAGACACTAGTTTTTCTAATGAGACCTACCAATGCATCGTGGAGTTATAGTGGGATCCACCCGTCACATATTAAGTCCAATGCATTCCCATATGAAAAGGTTTAAACATAACAAAAACATTCGTATTAAAACTAGCATACGAAATGTAAATACTTCATCCATAAACCATAAATGGTATAAAAAAACACATCCACAGTCAAACATATCACAAAACCTTCAATACAATACAGAATTTTTGTATCATAATAAATCAACTTCAAATAAGCGTAAAATCCATCAATGGATGTTGACATATATGAAATCAAAACTATTTTTAGAGTAATATCTCTTTTTATTTTGAAATCATGAAAAAGTCATATATTTTTAAAATATAAAATTTTATTTAAAAATATTCTTATAAGCTTATAAGGTATGTTTCTAAGATTTTATAATGGCGGAAAATAGCCGCACCCACCGTATACGTTAAAAAAAATTCTTACCTTAATTCTGTTGAAAAGGTTAAAAAAGCACATTGTTTGGAAAACGACAGATAGATTTCTTTATAAACCTCTTATTAAAAGTCAAAAAAGTGTATAAATGACTTTAATCCATATTTTTGTAAATATAAAAAACGTTTTGAAATAAATTTTTATGAAACATGGATGTGGATGATAAAGAAATCCCAGTAGATTATTATGTATAAACAACCTCGGATAATGAAAAGATTGAGAAATAAACCCTTACCTTGTACATTTCCTTTGTTGGGGGTAGGTTAACCTCCTATATAATGGTGAAATAATTGTTATTAAAATTATAAAAGAATCATATACATTAATATTATATCATATATGATCTTTTAACATTGATTTGTTAATAATATCTTAGTATTATCATTGTTCCTGGTGTTAACTTAGTCATTTTCTTTTATATGTTTTGTTATGTAAGCCATGTTTGTAATGGATCTGTTGTATCTTATTCATATCCAGAATGATATCAAGTCCATAAAAATTATTTTTAAATCATCAATTGATAATTATTCTTGAATGGATACGATGGAGAATGAATCTCATCGCGTTCGTGGAGACGGTAGTCCGTACGTACGCACGAGCGACAATATCATTCTTTTGATATTAAAATAATATATAATTGGATGGTATATCACATATAAAGAATCATTATCATGTTATATTTATTATTTACATGAATTACAAATCATTATTATACCCATCCAAATAATAATATATTGAATAACAATTACACCACGACGTGGAGATGGTAAACTGTACGTACGCACGTATGATGACATGTCATTCAAAGGATGGATAGAATAATGAATATGGTTGTACCATATTTATAATAATATTAAATTATATAGGAGATATTGGATTCAATATCATATAATGGGAATAACAATGAAAGAAGATGTTGAAGAAGAAATGAATTTGAAAAAGGGTGGTGAAAACATTACCTCTTCATCGTGTTCTTTCTTTTGATTTGATCAAAAGGGAACCTTAGGTTGGCTTTATGATCAAACTAAGGCCTCTAGATTGTGGTGAGGTAAGTTTAGAGAGTATTAGGGCATGGGTTGGCCGAACAAAAAGGCATTGAATGTGTGAATTAGTGAGAAGGGGGAGTGCCCTTTTATAAGAGCGGTGAGGGGCACCTTTGGAAAAACTAGAAATATTATATTATAATAAATTCATATTCGGGTTCTAATGGCTACAAAGTGGATTATTTAATGGTTAAGGTGGTGTGGGTCGAAAAATACTCAACCAATTGAATTTAGACGGGTTTGGGTTACTATATAAACATTATCATTAAGTATTAACTCTTAGTTAATTAGTTTCACTTTTACAATGTCCCTTTGTATTTTTATATTATATGGTTAATAAACATACTATATACATCCAACCGACACCCCAGTGGTCCATTAATGATACACCTATCATGATATAAGTCTCTTGGCCGAACATTAGATTTTTAGAAATTTAATAACAAATAATAATATAATATTTTTTTTAAAAACTCTTTTATGTCAATTTTGACACTATTCAATAATTGTTTTTTTTAAACATAACAGAATGATTACTTCGAAAAAAGTTAATTAAATAAATCCTAACATGTCATATTATCCAGGAAAATTAGTTTAATTCATAAAAAGTCTGAAATTATATTTATTTGGGTGTTTATAATATCAATTATTTTAATTTTTTATTAATTTAGTAATTACTGCACCACCATTGTGTCATAAATAAATTAAATTACTTAATGTATAAAAATTATAAATAAAATAAAATTATGTAAGAAATCGTTTTAGCTTTCTAATGAATATTTACAATTGAATTTATCTTATGTATATCTCTATATTAAAAATATTTTAGTAAATAAACATTGATTTTAACTTTTTTAACTCTTCATTGAATTAAATAATAATAAATGTCCTAATCTAATCAAAGTGGCCTTAATGTTAATATTTTATTAATAAGGTTTTTTTTGGTCGACATGAACTTGTCCAATAGAATTAGGACATGTGTTAGGTTAATATTAATATCATTTTTACCCTTAATTACCCTATTTACTTTTAACCCCGTTAAATAAAAGTAAAAAGTTACTATTCACCAAAAATTATTTTCATCTCGTTGTACCACATTTTACTACTTGATATTAACCGTGTCTCTCGGATTTTGGAAATTCCATTCACATAAGCGGTAAAATTATTTTTTATGAAAAATTCAGTTTTTTTAGCTACCACATAGTGGTTTCACTATTCATCAAAAATTGAAGTTTTTCAGAACAATGCCAAAATTTCACCCTAAGATATAATTGATAGTCAGAATTCATAAATGATGTCAATTTTACAAAATTCCAAACATATAAGTTTCATTAATTAATTTTATAATTATTTCCCACTGTCACAACAAATAGCGTGTTTTTAAGAAACAATATAAATCAAAAGATTGACAATTGTTTATGTCCAATTTCAATGTGAAATTAATTGTAATGAACACCATTGGATAAAATGATAAAAATATATTCTAATTATAATTTAAAACCACTAAATAATATAATTTACTACTATGAAGTATTTTGATTAAAAAAGTGGTTTTTAAGTATTTTTCACTATTTATAAAAATTGGAAGTTCTCAGAAAAATACCAAAAATTCAACTTAGGATAATTTCGATATTCCGAATCCAAAAATGAAGTCCATTTTGAAATATAAAATATATATAATTTCAAAAAGTAGGTATTACTATTCATAACAACTAGTTTGATTGGTTGTGGTGTGTTAGAACTCGATGTTGCGTACAACACACGCTATCACATTATTCAAAGAGAAGAATACCGTAGAAGCTTGGGTTGTTACACCCAAACCATTACCAAGTCTCCCAATTCATAGGAATTGGGTTCTTATTAAATCACTTAAAACAAATTTGAGAAATTGAATTAAAAAAATCAATAAATTCAAAATTAATCAATTTGAAAAATTGTGACGGAACCACCTATATCAAGGTCACCAAAGCCAGCGGTAAAGATACACCAGACCGTGTGGTTCAATACACAACCTCACGACCTTATTATCATAAGTATTGAAACCAAAATTGTTGACATATATTAATGGTTCTAAAAACCAGTACTAGTTATTTTATTTTAAAATAAAAAAAATACATGCAATGATACATTATTTCTCCAATATAATTTCACAAACTAAAGATTAAAAGATTAAATGTGATAATATTTTATCTCTTATAGATAATTTGAATTTATCGATTAAATTTTTACATGGGATAATATGATAAACAACATTTGATAATTTTATTTAAAAATTTACTTTTGATAATATGGTGGGATTTTCATTGACAATTTTATGATATTATTATTTTAATATTTTTATAATAATCCATTGATAAAACATGTATTTATCCCATCAAATGTTTTTGAATTTATGTTACATGATAATTACCTTATAATTATCCATTAATAAATTCTATAATTATATTATAATAATTATTCCATTAAAAAAATTTAAATTTCAATTATATAATGATAATTGGTTTCCACATTTATATTTTGATAATTTAGTGCCAAGATCCATTAAAATGTGAAAAAACAGATCAAGGAATACCTTGCTTCCTTCGAAACGAAAATAGTATTTTTATTCTATTCGTTGAGATGACTTCAATATTACTAAAAAAGTGTAATTATGATCAGTATTGGAGATGTTATCGTATATATAAGTTAAAAATAATTAATTTAAATAAAGAAACACCCCCACCTTCTTCACATCATGCACACCAGGAAAGCGTCACGACACTCTTAGTTCTGAATTAGTCAATGGAACATGGTCTTCACTTGTTAAGGAGATTATATATGTTGTTTATCAGACTCATCAAGATAAATCAACAATTAAAGAACCGCATTTTTTAGGTATTTCAACAAAAAATGGGACACCAAAACCCTAATTAAAATATCCATTTTAATCCCCACATCAACTGAAAATTCAGTACATAGTTATTTATATATCCTCCATAAGGTGTTGAAACAAAAACAGTTCAAGTTAGTCATAAAAAGAATTATTTTGAAATCTTCTATATGTTATAATGGATGTTCGGCCATTTTTAGGAATATCAAACATTAATTTAGTTTATTTTAGAAAAAAATAAAAATTAATAATTTTTCAAAAAAATTGAATAACACGAAACACATGTTGAACGTGAACGTTAAAACCCACCTAGGTTAAAAAATCTATTTTGGACCTAATATTAGTCTCATATAATTGATAAAACACACTATTTGAGAGATATTAATTACTTTTAAAAACAAACATGATTAATTAATTAATTAAAATTAAAAATAATTTTATCGCGAGTGATCTATCCAAACGTCTGAGGCTTACGAATGTTATACCCCTTCTATGGTAATACCCTCATTCCTGACCCATATAAAGTCTCATATTTCTTATAAAATTCACTATTTGGGACATATTTAATTATTTTGAATAAAATAATATTTTAATTGTTATTTAATAACTTTATCTCATGACGGAGACATCCAAATGTCAAGTGAATTCAAATTTTACACCCCTCCCAGGGTAAACAACACGTTCCAAACATAAAAGTGGTCTCAAAATTCTCATACAAAGCACCATTTGTAGTTATTAAACTATTTTAAATAAATGTTTCATTATTAATATAAACAATTAATATTTTTTATTCAGTCATCACCAAGGAATTCAATCCTCTAAATATCACACTAACATAGTGTTAAACCACAAAAATATTAAATTGAATATTAAAATATGTTAACTAGAAGTTATGGCCTTTAACAATTTTATAAAAATATTGATATATCATTTTCTCCCCACTTATGATATTAATAATTTATCATAAGAGGTTTTATGAAAACCTGAATACAGTAATAGGATGTTACAACCTCCCCACCATAGAAAGTTTCTTCCCCCAAAAAGCCTACGAAGAAGCATCTACGTCGTAAAGATAATGTATCTAATCTTTAATCAATGTCTCCCCCTCCCACATCTCATGAGAATCATAACCATGCTACCATAGCACCCAAGCAAGTGGTATCGTCCTCCCACAAAGTACATTTGTCTCATAATCGACAACCCTATCTTGTTGTTTAGTAATAGATAATTTAGGGTCTACTTCAAGATCACACCAACTCAGAACATGATATGTGTAAGATAAATACATTCAAAGATGATATACACAAAAAACATTATATATCAATGTCTAATGAGGTGGTAGAGTCAAATGATATGAATCCTTTCCCTAACTTATCAACAATCGGAAATGTTCCTTCAAAATAGGATGCAAGCTTATCTTGCCTCCCCATGCATCAAGGACCAAATTGGGGTGAAACAATCAATAATACATTTCCAACAACTTAATATTACAATGGTTTATGGAAATTATCAGCATAATATTTGTATCGTCTCTTTACTGTTTACATTATTTGATAAATCAATTGAATCTTTTTCATCGCCTCTTTTACCAATCATTATCCAACCAAGGAACTCTCACCAATCTTCGACAAAATCAATAGAGATTTACAAGTATGAACATGTAGGGCCTCAAAAGGATCTATTTTTTATTACGGATGGGTAATTTTTTATAATTAAAAACTAAACCATCCTTCATTTTTTATCCCAAGCCCCATGAAATTTGATAAAACAAGCACGAATCATATCCTCAAAAAGATTTGTAAACTAGGAATTGATCTCTTTGAGTTCTTTTTGTGCCATAAAATAAGATGAAATTGAAACTGATTGAGTACCGATCATCAATTGTATAGAAAACTCAACCTCTCTCAATGTTATTAAACTATAAAAGGTCAGAAGGAAACACAATTGCAAACACAATGAAAAATGGATGGATATCACCACTCATAGAATATATATCTAGATCATATGAAAAAAATTATATCACTTTTTCCAACTCTAGATAAGAATGTTTGTCTTTTCTAAATATTGGGTCCCATTCGCATTGAATGACAGGTGGCACAACTCTATGTATAGTAATGTAAACATGTCAAATATAACAACAAATTCGGTATTTATTGGAAATGAGAAAATCCATCCAAAATATGACTTCAATATATTTCATGTTGAGTACTATAAAACACAAAGGAATCTCAACATATGATATAGATAAGACACATGATGTACTATGAAGACCCTACTCTCTATTCGTTCTAAGCAGTTTCGTAATATTTCATAATATAAAATCTCCATAATAAGATTAAAAATATTAATGACACGGGATGAAATAAATTAGTGACATGAACCAATATCAAATAGAGAAATCATCAAAGAGGAAGCTATATTAATAAAACATATCATGGTTATTGGACATGTATTGTATTCCTCTAGAGACTCATTCACTATGGGAAGAAGATTCATTCCAGATTCTTATGGCTGGAACCCTTTTTTACAGGATGCATTTGATTGTCCCGCCATTGTTTTTAGGTGATGAAGTTCTCATGCCATAGTATGGAGTGGAAACATATTTTAAGAGCTTATGTAGGTTCCAAAAATGTATGCAAGAGCCATAATTCTTGGGTGACTATGTGAATACCCTCTTTGAATTCCCTAGATGAATACATTGGTATCATATTAAATGTATTCTTCTGTTAATAGTATGAGTTTGAAAATTCCCTTGTTATCAAAAACCACTAACATAGCCATCATGCTTCCACTTTCCTTCAAAGGAACTCATGCTTCCACTATGAGATAAAGGAACTCTCATAAAAACTGACGTTCCTTCCAAGTCCATATCAACCATCATCACCCTATAAAGCACATCACCATAAGTGGGAAGCTTAGGAAGAAAACATGAGAACATAAATATGATCTAATCTCTGACATGAACTATTATGACTTCATTCTCTCATTAGATACAATCTCAGGAACAAACTGCACCAACTTAGCAAAATAATTTGAATACTTAGTCAAAATTATGTTCAAACTATTAAGAAAGAAAAACACTACATCATTGGACAACACCAATGAATATGGATAGAACTAGTCAGAGAATAGAAACATTATTTCCATTCACTCTAATACATCATGTTTATTTGTCTTCACTATCATGTCCCACCATTTCCTACATGTTCCATCCAACACGATTGTGGAACACATCACCTTGATCACATCTAGTGTCTTTAAGAAATCAAAAAGAAAATTTATCCTACCCTACCATTCCTCGGCATGTTGAAGATATATGGATCCTTTGATAATAGGTGGTTCTGGGAAAATTAAATATTGATAAATGTTTTGAAGAACATCCCCATACGGATCCACAACTTGAGCTAGAATGGGGATTGGTGGTGGTCTGCCCTAAATCATGTAGAGTACACACGGGTAGATAAAATGGATTCCTATCCAATATATGATTTTCTTGATGAGTTTTAGGAGAATCATCCTTCTAGATCCATTTCACATGTTTTATCAAAGGAATGATGTTACACAACATCATCATACAACCTTTAAGACATTATGTAGTGCTCCAACAGATCAATATGAGAAATTAATTTGAGCTAAAAGAATAAACAATATTTGTATTACACATTATCCAAATCAAAATAGGTAAAATACTAAAACTAATCCATATGATATATTTCCCTAACCACCCATGGTGTCCGAAGGTTCATTACTATGAGAGTTGTCCAGAAACTCAATTGAAACAACCTCCTATGTTCTGACAAGATTTCACCAATGCATACTAACTTCAAGAAAATATCTCTACCCACCTCTCAAGTAACTTTTATATTAAACAAATTTGGTATCCTGGAAACCCGATAATGGATCCATAACTGACACATCCTAAGGGTCATTCCCGATACACATGGGGTAAAAACTAGAACCTAACATCATACAAAATGAGACTGGGAATGATTTTGCATTTATAATGTAGAAATAAAATAGGCAAGACAATATGCATAAAAAAAGAATCTCTAAATGAAGTAATATATTAGAAGACAAAAAGGCATAAACCAGACCGAAGAACTAAAACCCAAGTATTGAAATAGAGGAAAATATCCCAAGTACCCAAGGACACAACTCACTAATTCAATATTTCAATAGCTTGATCCACCACCAAGTGATCCTCTCCCCTTGATGTAACCTCGAATAAAATAATCTAAAATCACTTGAAATAACAAGTAGGTTGTGTGATAAAAATATTTGTAGGTTCTCACCAAATATTCCATAACATATTCTCACAATTGATTATCCAAATGAATGATTATAATTTTTAAAGATAATCAGGTTTGTCATTGGAAAGCATAATTAAACAAATCTTTAAATACAGTTCAAATGATGGAAAATAAATTTAAGAAAAGGATATAAAAATAATGGAATATATCAAAAATAATACCTTGAATAAAATAGTTACATAAAATAGTATATTAAAATTCAACATGCAAGTAAAGAAGTTCAAAAGCATTGGCATATATTTATATCTCCAATATAAATATCAATGGAACAACATGGTATTCTTCTAAATAGGTAGGTACGTTTCATGCTGTAGAACCCTACATTCCATAAGTGATCATGGAAATATGTGTACACATACATCCTCTGAGCGCTAGTTAGAGAGGACTCGTCACCATTTCCTAAGGGATGTGACCTACAACATGTATGTTTTAGAACGTTGTAGTAATCGAAAAGTGTGTCCAAATAAATCACAACACACCTTGATATTTCATGTGTTATTACATAGTTGATGATGGACAATTCATTTTAAGATTTATAACAATACAATTAAATCACATTAACCCAATACATATGCTAATTTTTCATTTATAACCAAATCATGTTTTAATTAAAAAATACTACTTTTAATAAGATAATACCACGTTATTTCTAGGAAAATATTTTAAGCCATTTTCATAAGTTTGAAATCCATTCAAAACCAATTCAATTAATTTCAAAATTCTTTTCCACAAATATATTCAACAATTTATTGAAATTTTTTCCATCAATCCATAATTTAAATTATAAAGTTTAACTAACTAATTTTTATAACCACACCCCAATTCCATTGAGTTGGTGGTTTTCCAATTTTTCATTCCAAACCCATTTCAAAATATCCAAATTCATTGTCATATTGTTTTTATTTAATCAATTTAAATCATGTTGAGGAATTTAATTTAATTCGATAGATGAAATAAATCAATACATTCAATATTAATTTGTTTGGATAATCATGATCGAACCACCAACCTCATGGTCATCGATGTCAGCGTTAAAGATAAACCACCCTATGTGGTTCAATACACCTTCTCATGACCTTATTTTCATGTTCATCGACAAACCAATCGTCAATGTTAATCAAGGGTTCCTATTACAAAACATGTTAGTTTATTTCAAAAGTAAATATAATAACACATGTGATGATACATCCTTTCTCATAGATAATTTCCAAAATTATTGTTTAAAATATTTAATTTGAGAATATTTTATCTCTCATAAATAATTTAAAATTATTGATTAAAATATAACATATGTTTATATGATACACAATATTTGATAATTATATTTTAAATTTCTATTTGATAATCTGGTGAGATTATCATTGATAATGCTGTGATATTATCTTTTCAAAATTATGTTAATTATCCTTTAATAAAACATGTTATTATCCCATGATTATGTAGATAATCTAAATCCCTTGATAATTACCTTATAATTATCAATTAATAATTTATATAATTATGTTATATTAACTATTCCTTTAGAGATTATCAATTTTTAATTACCTTATGATAATTGGTTTCCACAATTATCATTTGATAATTTTGTGCAAAGATCCATTAAAATGAACAAAAAATGAATCAAGGAATACAATGTTGTCTTCAAAAGAAAAATATTATTTTACTTCTTCTCATCAAGATGAATTTAACGATACTAACGACATGAAATTATGAATAGTATTGGACATGTTGTCGATGATATAAGTTAAAAAAGAATAAATTTTTTAATTTTAATCAATTAAACACCTCCCACCTTCCTCATTTCATGTGCACCAGCAAAGTGTCACAACACTCATTGTTTGGAATCGGTCCATGATCCATGGTCTTCACTTATCACGGAGAGTATATTTGTAGTCTATCGAATTCCTCAAGATTAATAAATACCAAAAAGCCTAATTGGTAGGGATTTAAACAAAAAACTTGCTACCGCAAAACCCTAATTTAAATATCCATTCTAATCCCCCGATTCAAAAAAATTTCTTTATAGACTCACTCATTTATCCTCATTAAGGTGTTGAAATATAAATGGTTCAAAACCATCATAAAACGAATGATTGAGAAGTATTCCATATATTATAATGGTTGTTTTTACATTTTTAGGAAGTTGAAGCAATAGTTTTGATTTTTTTTAAACTAATATTTCTAATTTATTATAAGAAAAAAATAGCACCAAACTCACATTGCACAAGAATGTTATGACTCATTTAGGGTAATCACCCCTTTCTGGACACAATAGTTATCTCATATTTTTTATATGATGCACCGTTTGAGAGATATTAATGATTAATAATTTAAAAATCATAATAAAAAAATAATTAAAAATAAAAACGTTCTTATCACGAGTGATTCATCTAAATGTTAGATGATTGCGAATATTGTACCCCATCTAGGGTGAACCCCTCATTCCAGATCCATTGGTGGTCTCTGATATCCATTAAGACTTACCATTTGGGAGATATTTAATGACATTTAATAAAATAATATATTAAATATTTTTTAATATCTTTATCTTTTGAGAAAGACATCCAAATGTTCAGAACCTTCAAATGTTATACACATCCTGGGGTAAAAACCACCTTTTAGACATAAAAATGGTCTCAAATTTCTCAAGAAATGAACCATTTTGGAGTTATTAAAATATTTTGAATAAATTGTGTGTTCTTAATAAAATATGATTAATATATTTATTCAGTCTTCAATGAGACTTTTCAAGCCCTGAAATTTCACACAAAATCAGTATTGAACCAAAAAAATATTCAATTGAATATTGGAAGAGGTAACTTGATGTTTATTCCTTCAACACAATTATCAAAATTTTAAGGATTAACCATTTTCTTCCCATTTAAGATTTTAATAGTTTAATACCAGTGGGTTTAATAATACCTAAAAAGAGTAACGGTATTTTAAAAATATTATTCCTAATAATAGGATTGTGGGGTTTTGCTATCTACAACTCCAGACATACTCATATCACTACCACAAAATGGTGTAAGGTAAGTGCCACGTTGTATCAGCACTAAGCAGAAATCACTGATAGGGGGTTATCAGTTCTATTTTTAGAAATGATAATAATTTATATAAAATTATATTATTTATATTAAAAATAATTTTTATTTTTATACATTAAATATAAAATGCATATTTATAACTAATATATATTTTTTAATAATTCAAAAATTTATAGATATAATTTTTAAAAAACCTATTTATATGATTATAATTATAATTATATATATATATAATTATAAGTTTATAATAAATTTCATTAAATAATAAATATAATTTTTAGATTTATTAGATATTCTAGATATATATGATTTATAATATTTATAAGACTTATTAGATTTATTATATGATTTTTAGATTTAGATTTATTAGATTATTTAATTAGATTTATTATATTAATTACATTATTAAATTTATTAGAGTCATTACATTTATTATATTTGATATATTTATTATATATGTTATATTTAATATATTTATTTTATTTGTAATTATTATCTCTAAATACTTCGCACATGCGCCTCTGCCTTGTTGGAGAGGACTCCTTAAGTGCATCCAGGTGACCCTAGATCAAATCCAGAAGGAGGCATAATTTCAGGGTACTACAGTAGCACTATAGCATTTCTGTTGCAGGTACTGTTTGGATTGGTAGAATCTAGGAATATTCCCCCGTTAGGTCCTTCGGGCCACTAATTTGGTTCCCGAGTCCATTAAGGCCTTTGGGCCACCAAGAATTCATGTTAGTAAGGTCTTCATGCCACCTCAAGGCCTACGTGCTACCTTAAGGCCTTCGGGAAACCTTGATTGCAGATGCAAACCAGACATCCTACAAAGAACAAGCTCCAAAAGGAGGTTGAGCAATGATATTTTACCATTGAATAAGATAAACAGATTGATAGAATGAGAGTGTATGGAACCTTCCAACGGGACAAGCCTATGCATGCATGGAAAGCCTAGCCGAATAGCTATGTGAAGGAGGCGAGTAGATTTCATGATTAAGATGTTGGGGAGGTGTAGTTCCATGTATTTTGGCTGGGTTATACATAATGTCTTAAGCCTACAGAAAATGAATTCCTCATAGGTCTATGGTCCATGTAATACTTATGCTTACAGTCCTTGTAAGGGTTCCATCTCACACCTTGAAAGGTGGAATACCAAAAATCAATAAAAATGAAGGCCTTCTGGCCATTGGAGTAATATATAAAAATATTTTTTCAAAATATCTTATTATGTACAGTATAATTATTAAATTTTTTGAGTTTTTAATGAATTTAGTCAATAAATATATTTATCATGTGTTCTTATATGTTATATATCATGATGAATGTTCATTTATACATTACACCCTTTTCATTATTCATTTTGTCCATTGATGGATTGTTTTTATTATGTATATACCGATACAAGTAATTCATCTTACCCATATATACAATATTATTTCTCAAAAATAATTATAAAATTACATTAAATATAATTATATAATAAATATATTTATTCTATTTATATTTACTAAATTTTAATTTTATATAAATAGTGTTTAAATATATTTATTTGTAGTTGTAATTTCAAATATATGTATAAATATTTAAATAATTATAAAATTACAATAAATACATATATTATAATTATATATATGATTATAATTGTATATAAATTGTTATTAATATATTTATTTATAGTTATAATTATAACTATGCATAAATATAAATATGTAAATAATTATAAAATTATAAAAAATATATTAGTTATTCTATTTATAAAGATATAATATAATAAGAAAAATATATTTATAAATACATTCAAATATATATAAATATATATATATATATATTATGATAATTACTATATATATATATATAATTTAATAATTAAACAATTATAATATATATATTAATTATATATATTTACATTCAAATATTAATTAGTAATTACAAATATTTATAAATATAATTCTAAATAAAAGTATAAATATTTATATAATTTAAAAACTATAAATAATTAAACATATATTTATAATATATAAAGTTTTTTAAATATATATATTAATACATAAAAAATATCAACAATATATCTTTATCATCACTTTTTAGCGCAGATAAAGGCTTGTCATTATGAGTGCTAAAAAAGCACTAATAAAAGGTGTATTTATTAGTGCTATATTTTCAGCACTAATAAATGAATTTTTCATCATCGCTTTCTATTTTAGCACGGATAAAACATAAATTTTTTTGAACTTTTTATGTAGTAATGATAAATTTTTTATTTGGTTTTATAAAGAAACCCTAACTTTCTCCTCCTTTCTCGCACCCCTAAAAATCTCATGAAGGTATATCATTACCACCTTCTCCTCCTCCTCCTGCTCCTCCTCCCCCTCTACCACTGGCTACACTACCACTATAGAACCTTTCTCTACAAACCCACTTTGGTTGCAAGCCTCTCTTCTACCACCCACCGCTCCTCTGCCACTCTCCTCTCCTCTACCGGAGTACTAATCTGTAGCATGCCTCTCCCCTTACATGTTCCTCCCCTTCATCATGCACCTCTCCTCTTTCTTGAAGTGACGTCCACCATGCACTAAACAACACCTATATTTTATGTTTTTATTTGTGTTATTACAGTTTGGTATTGATGGTGATGTTGTGAATTTTATTGGATAAATGCCCCACTAAAAATCATGTCGTTGGTTATCCTTGATTGTGCACTAACTAAATTTCATGTTTGTTGGATTCATTATTGTGTACCTTTAATTTTCCTTTTAATTTTGAAAGTAATTTGAATAATGTGATTAAATAGTTTTTATCTGCTCATGTTTTTAAAATTGGTTTTTTCTCATATGCTTCAATTGTTTTAGAGATTGAGGATTCGAGGAATATACATTCAATTAGGTCAATGTGCAGATGTTCATGATTTTTTCACTGCATTATTGTCTTGATAGATTTTCAATTTATATTTCATTTGTGATCATAGAGCTCATATTCTTGACATTTTTCATTACAGCAAATATAAATTCACCTTTGTAGTATTTTTTTCTAATTAGACTGTGTTCAATGTGTACTGGATATAGGAATTGTTTCATTCAAAAATTGTATTCGAATAATTAATAGGGATATGGAATTGGGTTATCTTGAAAATATGATCTATGATAATCTATAGATTAAGATATTTTTTTCATGCTACCATTTTAAAAAATGCTTAAGAATAGGACTTGATATTTTACTATATTAGATCAATGATGTTCTAGGGGTTTAGAACAAATTAAAATTGGAATTGGGTGTTGATCCTTCAACGACATTGGATTAATATCAATGATTTATAATTATAAGAACTGTGATAATCATTAGTAATATTCTATAGGGGTATATGCATTATTATTTAGAAACAAATCCCGAAACATGATATACAATAACATAAAATTGAAGCTATAGCTATGACACTACATCAAATATCTTCCTTTTAGATCCAGTAACCACATGGTTTTGAAAATAACTCCCCTAAAGGAAAATGAGAAATAAATAATAAATACATGACATATATCGAATAAGCATGCCCCATGATATTTATGTTGTTTGGATGAATATCCTACTTCATAGGGTAATACATTGATACTTTATTAGGGGATAAATTGAGTTACCAGGGAATCATATCTTTTTTTATATACCTATCGAAATATACAAGAGACACTTTTTGGACACCCCATTCAAATAACCATAAAAACACATGTAATACATCCTACCTCCCATAAGAACAATATGGTGAATCCCCTCATAGGGAAATATGATATAAGTCAAGTGATTATCAAATTATATTTCATTATCAACATTATTATATATATATATATTATTATTTTATTACAACATTAACAAATTATATGAATGAATTTTTAACTATTGATATTCAATGTTGTGAATTTTTTGTGGCATTGAGGTTGATGGATCCATGAAAGGTACCAAACATAGAGTTTATTTATGAAAATTTCTTTAAATGGGTATAGACTATTATAGGACATGATGTTTTTATCATCAAGAATGAGTTTCGGAGAGGTAAGAATTATTTTGAGACTTTTGTTGATACTCTCATCACATTGATTATAGTGGTTACTAATATGAGTTCAGAAAAGTATTTTAGAATGACTAGTATTTATAATGTCATTTATAATGTTTTTTTAAATATTTTAGAAAATATAATGTAGAAAACCATACAATCTATTAGTTTAGTACCAATTTTTCCTCTTATTTTGACTTGAGATATAATGTACAAGAAAGGACCAGGAATGAAAAATAGTTTATTCTAGTTATGAGTGGCTTAGGAAAATTCATTGTGTGAATGGAACGAAACTTGATAAATTTTTGATTATGTAATGGGATCATTCTTATAGATTTTCTTACATGTATTTACAAATGAAGGAACTAATAGTACTTCATGTGAGAGAAAAATATATTATTCTTGGAGTTTAGAACCAGTTTATTTGGTGTGATCCAAGTAATATTGGGATAATTCAGTGTTTTTAGTAAATATAAACACAAATGTTTCTTGGTTGTGAGTGTGGTCACAGACTTTGAAACATATCTGTTTTTACTCTGGTGATATGGTAAAGGATAATTGATATTACTAGGAAATAGAAGAATAGAACATGGATATACAATGGTGGGGAGAACAATATCAAAGAATTATAGAAATAGTAATTATAACACAAACCTTTGGAATAATGTGATCGAATCATAAAACACATATTTATTAGCGATTAATCGAGGTGTTTTCTGTGTATCTTTTATTATGTTTCTTTAATGGGATTTATGACTTTTTGAAAATGGTTAAGTGGCTATTTTAAAATTATTCAAGTGTATTGAAATGTTTCATAGAAGGTTGTCACTCTTTTAAAATGATTAAGATTATTGGGTCATGATGATTCCTTGAATGATTTAAAAAAAGAATTTTTTTTGTGAAATAGTGTTTGGAACTGGTTTATTTATTTTAAATATGGTGTCTTAATTTAAAGAAGAATATGTGTAAATTGTAACTTCCCGAGTCCGGAGCCCCTCCACTGGTGCCCCGTACCCGGTTTTCCACATGACCTCAAGCGCGTTTCCCAGAACACCAGGGCTGCCGACTAGCACCGAGTGCCTTGGTGAGTCGGTGGGGAAACTATGCCCTTATTCGGTAAGGTATAGAAGGTAAGAAAACAACAATAAATAGTGGTAGCAGTAAACGACATGCATAAAAACAGAAACCAAACAGCGGATGTAATACTGATATATAACAATGATGACAATTACGCAGCAGGTAAAAATATCTATGGAAAACTGCAAACACAAAAATGTGCTGGAATAGAACAGAAACCAAGTGCAAAAGAAAACAAAGAAAGCTCATCAGCATCGCAAGCCACGGCTCGGTCCCATGCTCCCTAGCTCCAGTGAAATCAAGAACCTAATGTAGAAGGGAACTTGCCCTTATCTATACCTGCAGGAACATAGTCTGCTTGGGCCCAAAAACATGGCCCAAACAGGGTGTCAGATACAATCCCAGTAGGCAATCTCCCAAAGAATTTTCCTAACAGTCAATGAATACATGGTAGTAAAATAAACAAGAAGCAGTAACAAGAAAGAACAAGAAGCTAAAAACCATAATTATAAGAAGTATAGGACACAAGTAAGCAATCAACAACAAGAAGAAAACAGGTAACCCTATGGGTAGCTCTCACAGCCTAACCCTTGTGGTTCAACCTATAGTACTAGCAACCCTCTGGAAGGCACACACAGTCTCACCCCTCTGGTTCAGCTACGTAATTAAGCAGACTCTCTAGGGAAGCACTCACCATCAATTCCCCCCTATAGTCTTGTATCGTGCTAAAGGCTCTCTACGGAAGCACTCAACGTCAATTACCCATGTGGCCTGCATCTTAATTAAAAGACACTCTGGAGAATCCCTTCCGTCAATTCTCCCTTTGGTCTCGCATCATGATTAAAGACACTCTGGAGAAGCCCTTCCATCAATTCTCCCTTTGGTCCACTACTCTAGGTTCCAACAGTCCTGAGTATAACTAAACATGCTCAGCACGCGTGCATCATCCAAGTAAACCTCAAGAAATACTTGTCTAACAACTAAGGCTCAACAACATATCAAAAGAGACAGTTCCACTATCCTACATGAAGGTATGGCAATTGGAAAAACGCCCAATAGGAAAAAAAATCATGGCAGAGCAACCTGAGCACAAAATAAATGACACTACTCACAAGCAATAACCTCTATTAAAGCAATCAAGAAAAGCAGGAAAACAACAAGGGAAAAACAGGAAACACGCAATACCCTGTTCAAGGGTATTGGTTGACTTTGCATATAATATTCATCAACATTCTACAGAACGACACAAACCACCTACCTCGATCTGAGGAGATCGATATACGCGAACCTCGATGAAAGATTCCTCTTAGAAAAATGTAGATCTTAGAAAACACACAAAATATTCATCCCACGATAACATGGAAAATAGGAGGAATCATGAAAGAAGTCTAAGGAAGAAGGAATAACTCACCACTGCGATTCCAACGCAAATGACCGTGATCGAATCGGAGAACGGATGGCGGGGCAGATGCTTGGAGAAGATTCGGCCATACGGTCGCTTCTGGGCGGACGAAATCTGAAGAAGATGATAGATCTGGGGGGTTAGACGTGACCCTAGTCTGTTTAATGAAAAAAAGTACAAGGTGTGTACTTTTAGAGTAGACTGCGTGTACTTAAATTTTTCCGTACTCTGAAATAAACAGCCTCCACCTCAGCCTTACACACCTTGTGTGTGTCCCGGACACGGCCAGCACACGGCTTCAAGCCGGGGAAGAGTACATGGCGTGTACTCAGAAAGTACATGGCGTGTACTTCTGAAATTTCAAGTAAATTTATTTTCTCTAAAAACTCTAAAAAAAGGGAAAACATACCTTAAAATAGATCTGGGTTCTTATAAAGTTCCCCCCTTAATGAAATTCGTCCCTGAATTTCCCTAACGAGTTGGAGAAGAAGAATTCCCGAACAGCTCCAGCCATTGCAATTGTACATCGGCCTCTCTCTCTCTCTCAGGTCTCGTCCTGTACTCGCCCGTGCTACCATATCACTCGTACCAGAGGAACATACCGCCCACGGAGAACCTTCATAATATGATCGACAATCCGTATAGGATTCTCCTTGAACGACGCATCCGTTTCAAGCTCAACTTCATCGGGCTGAAAGATGTGAGAAGGGTCTGAAAAGTAACGTCGGAGTTGAGAGACGTGGAAGACTTCATGCATGGCCTGATACCTATGAGGTAGATACAACCTATAGGCAATCGGCCCCACTCCCTCCAAGACCTCAAACGGCCTGACGTACCGCAGTGAAAACTTACCCTGTCTCCGAATATTTGTGTTTCCCATCCTCGGTGTGACACGTAGGAAAACCTGATCACCGACCTCGAACTCCAGAGGTCGTCTTCTCTTATCACCATAAGACTTCTGTCGAGACTGCGTTGTTGCCATCCTCTTCTGAATCAGCTCTATCAGCTCTGATGTCTTCTGAACAAGACGAGGTCCCAGCTGAGCTGCCTCTCCTACCACCAGCCAGCATAAGGGTGATCGACATGGCCTACCGTACAAGGCCTCATATGGTGCCATTTGAATGTTCGCCTGAAAACTATTTTTGTAGTAGAACTCCACCAGAGGAATATGATTCTCCCAAGAACTGCCAAAGTAAAGGTTGCAAGCCCGGATCATATCCTCAAGCACCTGGATCGTGCGCTCGGACTGGCCATCAGTCTGGTGATGGTATGATGTACTCTAAAGTATCTGTGTACCTAAGTCCTTCTGAAGTCCCCGCCAAAACCGAGAGGTAAAGCACGCATCTCTGTTAGAAATAATAGAGTGTGGAACTCCATGCAGACGAACGATCTCTCTGATGTATAGTCCTCCGAGATCATCGACACTAAAGGTATCCTTGATCGGCAAGGAGTATGAAACCTTCGTAAGTCTATCAACGATAACCCAAACAACATCATTCCCTTGAGGTGATATCGGAATCCCGGTCACGAATTCCATCACAACACCATTCCACTTCCACTCCAGAATGGGTAACTGCTGTAAAAGGCGTCCTAGTCGCTGATGCTCTTCTTTCACCTGCTGACAAGTAGAACATCTCATGACAAAAACCAGCAACATCCTTCTTCATACCTGGCCACCAGTACTGGCGATGAAGATCCTGATACTTCTTGGTGATTCTAGGATGAACTTCCCAAACTAAGGAATGGAAACCCCACATCAGCTCCTCACGTATGTCTTCTGGCCCCCATACACATCCTTGGAAACGCAAGATCTCATCCTCACCCACTGTCCATCCAGGAAGAGGGTCCCCTCCTGGAACACTCTCCTGCATGAATAAGCCTTCTGATTCTGATAGTTGTCTCATCCATACCCGATCAAGAAGTGTGGAGGTAATAACTATAGAAGATAGAAAGGTTTGTCCCTGTCTGTCGTGCACCTATAGATGCATCTCGGAGAACAGAGCCATCAGCTGCAACTCACTACTGGCCTCCTGAACTGCCTGAATCTGAGTTCTCCTGCTCAACGCATCTACCAAAAAGTTTCCCTTTCCCGGCGTATAGGCATGCTCGAAGTCAAATGACTGAAGATACTCAACCCACCGACGCTGCCTCGGATTCAGGTCACGCTTGGTGAAGATATATTTGAGACAGTTGTGGTCAGTGAAGACCACAAAGTGCTCTCCCAGAAGATAGTGTCTCCAACAACGCAAGGCATGAACAACTACTACCAACTCTAGATCATGTGTAGGGTAGTTCCTCTCATGTGTCCTCAGCTGCCGAGACCCATATGCAACGAATCCCTGTCCCTGCATAAGCACAGCTCCCAGCCCGATACTCGAAGCCTCATAGTAAACAATGTAGCTCTTGCCTGGCTCCGGAAAGACTAGTATTGGTGCTGACGTCAAACTCCCTTTCAGCTCCTGAAAGGCTGAATCACAAGAATCTGACCATAAGAACTTCGCCCCCTTCTTGGTCAGACCTGTCAAGGGTGCTTCTAAATGAGAAAAGTCCCTAATGAAGCATCTGTAGTATCCAAACATCTTTAGAAAGCTCCGTACCTCAAAAAATATCTTCAGCTTCTCCTAGGAAACTATAGGTCTCATTTTCTCTAGGTCCACAGATACTCTTGCCTCTGAGATGACATGCCCTAAGAAGTGAAACTGGTCCATCCAGAAGTGGCACTTTGAGAGTTTATCATAAAGCTGATGCTCTCTATGTGTACTCAGAATGATCTCAAGATGTGTGGCGTGGTCGTGTCGATTTTGAGAGTACAACAAGATATCATCCATGAAGACCATGATGAATGAATCCATGTAAAGATGGAACACTCGGTTCATCAGTGCCATGAAAACTGCAGGTGCATTCGTGAGACCGAACGACATAACTATATACTCGTAGAGACCATACCTACTTCTGAAGGCTGTTAGAGGTGTATCTGATGGTCTAACGCACAACTGATGGTAACCGGACCTCATGTAGATCATCGAGAATACCCGGGCTCCTCGAAGCTAATCGAAAAGGTCATAAATCCTTGTAAAAGATATCGGTTCATGAACATCAACTGGTTCAGATTCCGATAATCCACACAAAGCCGAAGGGTACCGTCTGCCTTCTTCACAAACAGAACAGGCGAACACCAAGAAGAAGTACTGGGTCGGATGAAACCCTTAGCCTGTAGCTCCTCCAACTGCTTCTTGAGCTCCTGCAACTCATGTGTGGCCATAATATATGGAGGAATGGAAACTACTGCCGCTCCTGGAACGAGCTCAATAAATAATTCTACCTCACACTCTAGAGGAAAACCTGAAAAGTCATCTGGAAAGACATCCTTGAAGCGATCCACCACTGGAGGAAAGTCCAACTGTGGAGTCCCCTGATCATCCAGATAACGACTAGTAATTTGGGCCATCAATCCTCCTAGCCCAAGATGCTCGAGTCTCGCCCGACTCGCCCGACCGTCCCATTTTCCCTAGGAAGGAAAGATTCCACTTCTGGTGAAACGAAGCTCACTCTACGATGATAATAGTCAACGACTTCTTGATAGGGAATCAACCAATCCATGACAAGGATGAAATCATAGCCTATCATCTTAGGACATAGAGATCCCATAAGTAGCGTTACCCTGCAATCTTGATAGGGCACTCTATACACTGGCGTACACTAGATGTCCTCATCCCCAAAGGTGTGTCAAATGTCAACGAGTCGACAGAAGAAAAGATACAGAGTCATGGGATCTCCACAACGACAATAGAGATAAAGCTATGCGTAGAACCAGTATCGAAAAGGGATGAAGATAAAACTGAGGCTACTAAAATCATACCTTGAACAGTTGAAGGGCTAGGATCCTGATCATGATAAGTCTGCTCCACGGTGAAAGACCGGACCGTGCCACGGCCCTGCACCCCGAGCTGACCACTCTGACCTGAACCTCCCTGCTGGTGCTGACGAATTGGTGGCTGACTGCCATGGCCTCGATGTCCACCTCGGCCCGAATGGCCAAAAGAACTCTAGTTCCTGGACTGGTGATAGACGGGTGGGGCTACTCTTGAACAAGGAGTCATGGATGAACCCCGGTCACCAACTCCTAGTCGGAAAACCTGGTAGAAACGCTGAAGGTGACCCAAATTGTCGCAAGATCGGCACTCCATGGGGTCTTTCTGGCACTACGGCCTCGTGTGCCCTGTCCGGCCACACTGATAGCACGTCACCTGGCTGCCTGATGATGCGTCTCGCTTCCTCGAATCACCACGTGTAGGTTCCCTATGACGCTTCTTGCTGTCAACTGAAGGAAATCTAGCTCTGGAAGTAGAACCGCCCTGGCTCGCAGTTCCGGAGTCTCTCAGATTGTGCTCTGCAATCAGTGCCTGGTTGACGATGGAAGTGATGGAAGTCGGCTGGAAGATGTTCATATGCGATCGGAACTCCCGCTTGAGTCAATCCTTAAACATCCTCACCAAGAACACACCACTCCAATCCCGAAGGGGTGTAAAACGCTGCAGCTCAGTGAAACGGGTGGAATAATCCATGACAGATAGAGTACCCTACTCTAAGCTCGTGAACTCCTGGGCTCGATTGGCCCTCAGGGTCTCCGGGTAGAAGTAGTCGTAGAACACGCGCTGGAACTCCTCCCAAGCCATATCCTGCTGCTGACCCGCAAGTGGGATCACGTCCCACCACCTCTTGGCGGAGTCTCAAATCATGTAGGTGGCGAGCATGAATTGACTCTCTGGAGGTGTCTCCAGGTGCTCGAATATGGTCATCATGGATTCTAGCCATAACTCTGCAGCCTGAGGTCCTCCCTCCCTCGAGAACGTGGGAGGATGCTGTTGCTGAAAGACCCACGTTAAGTCTTCCATAGACAAGGAAGGAGGCGGTGCTCCTTGGAAGGCCTACATCATCCTCATGAAACCTTCCCTGAACTGTGCATCAGCACTCGCGACTGGTACAACTACCGGTGCCAAGGCTGGCTCGGCTGGGGGATCGATAGGAAATCCCTAATCAGCCCTGTCTGGCGTCTGATCAGTGCCTGACGATAGACGTACGATAGGAGGATGTCTCGGAGGCATAGCTCTGAAAGATTAAAAGCACACCTTAGAGAAGGAAAACAAGGACAGAGAACACAAGAGTAAAAAACAGGAATAGGGAAAGAAAAACACACAATATTGTAAAACACGACTACACGGCTTGTATAAAACTACACGTCATGTCTTCTGAAACCACTGACATGGGTGTGTACTCCCACCCTACAAGACGTGTACACTTCAAACTACACAGCGTATTGGCCACCACACGCAGCTTGTACTTGAAACTATTCCCCTACCAGAGTCTCCTTACACGGCTAACCCACATAGTCCGACTAAACCCGAGACTGCACGACATGTTCGAAACAAACATGGAGTCAAATAGACAAGGTTTTGGTGGTCCGCGTTGTTGATTACACGGTCGTCTATATGGATGGATCATACACGGCGTGCTCTGAACAAACACGACGTGTAAAGGCGAACGTGACACCATCCCGTGTTTCTCGTGACACGGCCGGGTGCCTGGACAAGACTACACGGCGTGTTCCGAACAAACACGGCATGTGGAAAAGAAGGTCATGCCGGCCCGTGTTGTTCGTGACACGGCCTGGTACCTGGACAGGACTACACGACGTGTTCCCTATGGACAAGACGTGTTCTGCCCGAGCATTCTCGGCCCGTGTTGTTAGTGACATGGTCGGGTACACGGCTTCGAACTCACACGGAGTGTACCAATGGTACAAGGCGTGTTCCCGATGTTACTCCCAAGACACCGTGTTATTCTCACACAGTCAGTGACACAGACTGAAAACTACACGGCATGTATCTAAAATGTACACGCTGTGTATTCTGGGGTTTTCTGGCAGTAACTTAAAAACTGCGCAGAATTCCAGAAACACTAAAAACAAGGAAAAAGGTGCCAAATTCCAATCCGGGAGGGCCAATAACACCTCAAGAACCAAAATTCGGCGTTCATTTTTTATGAAAGGAACAAAAAAAATAATTTTCTAACATAACAGCAGAGAATCTATCAAGCGTCTATCACAACAGCATGCATAATCTCTGTAGAGCCTATCACAACAACATAAATCGCTAATGCACCCTAGATGGCCTGGCTAGAATTCCTGGTATGTTATTCCTACATGTTTTTATATGATGCATGAGATGGAATACCCTCATCTCATCAGGTCGCGGCAGAAATAGAACCAAAATATCCAATCAGTAATAGCACAAGCCATGTGAATCACTCTCGGTGAAATCGGGTCAACTATAAAATCTTAGAATCAACAACTGCAATTAATGAGGTAGTATGGATTTTCCCTATACATGGGTTAGCTACTCTCGAGGATAGGTTAATGCTAAGTACTGAATCCTTCCTATCCCTTGCTAATGTCTCCAAACAGTAAATCAAGAGAAAAAACCCCTCTGATACCACTTTGTAATATCCTGAGTCCGGAGCCCCTCCACTGGTGCCCCATACCCGGTTCTCCACATGACCTCAAGAACGTTTCCCCGAACTCCAGAGGATTCCATCTAGCAGCGAGGGCCTTGGTGAGTCGATGGGGAACTGAGCCCTCATTCAGTAGGGTATACAAGGTAAGAAAAAAACAATAAACATCGGAAGCAGTAAACAACATGCATAACAAAAGAAACCAAACAGCAGAAGCAATGTAGATATATAACAATGATGACAATAATGCAGTAGGTACAAATATCTATGGAAAATAGAAAACACAAAAATGTGCTGGAATACAACTGAAACTATGTGCAAAATAAAATAATGAAAGCTCCTCAGCATCGCGAGCCACGACTCGGTCCCATGCCCCCCAGCTCCAGTGCAATCAAGAACCTGATGTAGAAGGGAGATTTCCATTATCTATACTTGCGACAACATAGTTTACTTGGGCCCAAAAGCATGTCCCAGATAGGGTGTGAGATAAAATCCTTGTAGGAAATCGCCCAAAGATTTGTGCCTAACAGTAAATTAACACATGGCAGTAAAATAAACAAGAAGCAGTAACAGGAAAGCACAAGCAGCTACAAACCATAATTCTAACAAGTATAGCACACAAGTAAGAAGCCAACAACAAGAAGAAAATAGGTAACCCTATGGGTAGCTCTCACAGCCTAACCCCTATTGTTCACCCTATAGTACTAGAAACCCTCTGGGAGGTACACATAGTCTCACCCCTCTGGTTCAGCTACGTAATTAAGCAGACTCTCGGGGGAAGCACTCACAGTCAATTACCCCCTATAGTCTTGTATCATGCTATAGGCTCTCTAGGGAAGCACTAAACGTCAATTCCCTATGTGGCCCATGTCTTAATTAAATGACACTCTAGAGAACCCCTTCTGTAAATTCTCCCTTTGGTCTCGCATCGTGATTAAAGACACTCTGGAGAAGCCCTTCCATCAATTCTCCCTTTGGTCTACTTCTCTAAGTTCTCACAGTCCTGAGTATAACTAAACATGCTCAACGCGTATGCATCGTCCAAGTAAACCTCAATAACTACTTGGATAACAAATAAAGATCAACATCATATCAAAAGAGACAGTTCCACTATCCTAGAAAAAGGTATGGAAACTAGAAAAACACCCAACTGGCAAAACAAGCATGGAAAAGCAACCTGTGCACAAAATAAATTTCACTACTCACAAGCAATAACCTCTACTAAAGCAATCGTGGAAATCGGGCAAATAACAAGGGAAAAATAGGAAACACGTAATACCCCATTCAAGGGGATTGGTAGACTTTGCACATAATATTCATCAACTTTCTACAGAAAGGTAGAAACCACCTACCTTAATCCGAGGAGATTGATATACGCGAACCTCAATGACAGATTCCTCTTAGAACAGTGTAGATCTGAAAAAAAACACACAAAACGTTCATCCCACAATAACTTGGAAATGTGGAGGAATCAAGAAACAAAGCTATGGAAGAAGTAAGAACTCACCGCTGTGATTCCAATGCAATTGACCGTGCTCAAATCGGAGAACAGACGGCAGGGCGGAAGGTCATAGAAGATTCGGTCGTACGGTCGCTTCCGGGCGGATGAAATCTGAAGAAGAAGACAGATCTGGGGGTTAGACGTGACCCCGGTCTGTTTAATGAAAAAAAGAAATTACATGGCATGTACTTTTAGAGTACACGACATGTACTTCAATTTTTCCGTGCTCTGAAATAACCGGCCTCCACCTCAGCCTTACACATTGTGTGTGTGGCCCAGACACGACCAGCAAACAACTTCAATCCGGGGAAGAGTACATGGCGTGTACTAAAATAGTACACAGCGTGTACTTCTGAAATTTCCATAAAATATATTTTCTCTAAAAACTCCAGAAAAAGGAAAAACATACCTGAAAAGAGATCTGGGTTCTTATAAACATCCCCCCTTAAAGAAATTCATCCCCGAATATCCCTAACGAGTCGGAGAAGAAGAATTCCCGAACAGATCCGGCCATTGCGATTGTATATCGGCCTCCCTCTCCCAAGTCTCATCCTGTACCCGCCCGTGCTGCCATAACACTCATACCAGAAGAAAAGACCACCCACGGAGAACCTACGTACTCGGATCGACAATCCGGATAGGATGCTCCTTGAACGATGCATCCTATTCAAGCTTGACTTCCTCGGGTTGAAAGACGTGAGAAGGGTCTGAAAAATAACGTCAAAGTTGTGAGACGTGGAAGATGTCGTGCATGGACCGATACCTCTGAGGTAGCTGCAACCTATAGGAGACCGACCCCACTCTCTCTAAGACCTCAAACGGCCTGACGTACCGCGGTGAAACCTAACCCTGTCTCTGAATCCTTTTGTGTCCCAACCTTGGTGCGACACATAGGAAAACCTGATCACCAACCTCAAACTCCAGAGGTCGTCTCCGCTTATCATCATAAGACTTCTGTCGAGATTGCGATGTATTCGTCCTCTTCCGAATCAGCTCTATCTTCTCTGAAGTATCCTGAACAAGATGAGGTCCTAGAAAAGCTGCCTCTGCTACATCCATACAACATAAGGGTGATCGGCATGTCTACCGTACAAGGCCACGTATGGTGCAATTTGTATGGTCGCCTAAAAAATGTTGTTGTCGGCAAACTCCACCAGAGGAATATGCTTCTCCCATGAACCGCCAAAGTCAAGGATGTAAGCCTGAAGCATATCCTCAAGCACCTGGATCGTGCGCTCATACTGTCCATCAGTCTAGGGATGGTATGTTTTACTAAAAAGTACATGTGTACCTAATGCCTTCTGAAGTCCCTTCCAGAACAGAGAGGTAAAGCGCTCATCTTTGTTTGAAACAATAGAGCGTGGAACTCCATGCAGACGAACGATCTCTCTAATGTAAACTCTTCCTATATCATCGACACTGACGGTATCCTTGATCAGAAAGATGTGAGCAACGTTCGTAAGTCTGTCGATGACAACCCAAACAGCATCGTTCCATCGAGGTGATCGCAGCAACCCGGTCACGAAGTCCATCGCAACATCGTTCCACTTCCACTTATGAATGGGTAACTGCTATAAAAGGCATACTGGTCGTTGATTCTCTGCATTTACCTGCTGACATGTAGAACATCTCATGGAAAAACTAGAAACATCCTTCTTTACACCTGGCCACTAGTACTGGCGATGAAGATCCCGATACATCTTGGTGACGCCAGGATGAACTGCCCAAACTAAGGAGTGGAAACCCCGCATCAGCTCCTCGCGTATGTCGGCTGGCACCCCTACGCATCCTTGGAAATGCAAGATCTCATCCTCACCCACTATCCATCCAGGAAGAGGGTCCCCTCCTGACACACTCTCCCACAGGACAAAGCCTTCCGAGTCTGATAACTGCCTCATCCATACCCGATCACGAAGTGTGGAGGTAACCGCTACAGAAGATAGAAAGGGTCCCCTCCTGACACATTTCCAAAATTATCATTTAAAATATTAAATGTGAGAATATTTTATCTCTCATATATAATTTAAAATTATTGATTAAAATATTACATATGTTAACATGATACACAATATTTGATAATTATATTTAAAATTTCCATTTGATAATCTGGTGAGATTATCATTGATAATTCTGTGATATTATCTTTTCAAAATTATGTTCATTATCCTTTAATAAAACATGTAATTATACCATGATTATGTAGATAATCTAAATTCCATGATAATTACCTTATAATTATCAATTAATAATTTAAATAATTATGTTATATTAATTATTCCTTTAGAGATTATCAATTTTCAATTACCTTATGATAATTGGTTTCCACAATTATCCTTTGATAATTTTGTGCAAAGATCCATTAAAATGAAAAAAATTAATCATGGAATACAATGTTTCCTTCAAAATAAAAATATTATTTTACTTCTTCTCATCAAGATGAATTCAACGATACTAACGACATGAAATTATAAACAGTATTGAACATGTTATCGATGATATAAGTTGAAAAAGAATAAAATTTTTAATTTAAATAAATTAAAATCCTCCCACCTTCTTCATTTCATGTGCATCAGCAAAGTGTCACAGCACTCATTGTTTGGAATCAGTCCATGATCCATGGTCTTCACTTATCACGGTGAGTATATATATAGTCCATCGAATTCCTCAAGATAAATAAATACAAAAAAAACCTAATCGGTAGGGATTTAAACCAAAAACATTCTACACCAAAACCTTAATTTAAATATCATTTTTAGTCCCCCGATTCAAAAAAAAAATTCTTTATAGACTCACTCATTTATCCTCATTAAGGAGTTGAAATAGAAATGGTTCAAAACCATCATAAAACGAATGATTGTGAAATATTCCATATATTATAATGTTTGTTTGGACATTTTTAGGGAGATGAAGGAATAGTTTTGATTTTTTAAAACTAATATTAATAATATATCATAAGAAAAAAAATAGCACCAAACTCACATTGAACATGAATGTTATGACTCATTTAGGGTAAAAACACCTTTCTGGACACAATAGTTATCTCATATTTTTTATATTATGCACCTTTTGAGAGATATTAATGATTAATAATTTAAAAATCATAATAAATAATTAATTTAAAATAAAAACGTTCTTATCATGAGTGATTCATCTCGACGCCAGATGATTACGAAAGTTGTACCCCATCTAGGGTAAACCCCTCATTCTGGATCCATTGGTGGTCTCTGATATCCATTAAGACATGCCATTTGGGATAAATTTAACGACATTTAATAAAATAATATATTAAATATTGTTTAAAATCAATATCTCTTGAGCAAGACATCTGAATGTTCAGAACCATCAAATGTTTTACACATCCTTGGGTAAAAACCACCTTTTAGACATAAAAATGGTCTCAAATTTCTCAATAAATGCACCATTTTGGAGTTATTAAATTATTTTGAATAAATTATGCGTTCTTAATAAAATATGATTAATATATTTATTCAGTCTTCACCGTGACTTTTCAGGCCCCGAAATGTCAAACAAAATCAGCATTGAACCCATTAAATATTCAATTGAATATTAGAAGAGGTAACTTGATGTTTAGTCCTTTAACAAAAATATCTAAAATTTAATGATTAACCATTTTCTTCCCATTTATGATTTTAATAGTTTAATACCAGCGGGTTTAAGAATACCTAAAAAGAGTAACAGGATTTTAAAAATCATATTCCTAATAATAGGATTGTGGGGTTTGGCTATCTACAACTCCAGACATACTCATATCACTACCACAAAATGGTGTAAGGTATGTTCCACGTTTTATCAGCACTAAGAAGAATTCACTGAAAGGGGGTTATCAGTGCTCTTTTTAGCAATGATAAAAGTTTTTATAATAATTTATATAAAATTATATTATTTATATTCAAAAATAATATTTATTTTTATACATAAAATAAAAAATGCATATTTATAACTCATATATATTTTTTAATAATTCAAAAATTAATAGATATAATTTTTAAAAAACCTATTTATATGATTATAATAATATATATATTTATTTAAATAATTATATGTTTATAATAAATTTCATTAAATAATAAATATTTTTTTTGATTTATTAGATATTATAGATATATAATATTTTTTAGATTTATAAGACTTATTACATTTATTATGTACTTTTTAGATTTATATTTATTAGGTTAGTTAATTAGATTTATTATATTAATTACATTATTAAATTTAATTGATTCATTATAATTATTATATTTGATATATTTATTATATATGTTATATTTAATATATTTATTTTATTTTTAATTATTATCTCTAAATACTTCGCACATGCGCCGCTGCCTAGTCGTAGAGGACTCCTTAAGTGCATCCAGGAAACCCTAGATCAAATCCAAGAGGTGGCATAATTTCAGGTCACTACAGCAGCATTGTAGCATTTCTATTGCAGGTACTATTTGGAATGGTAGAATCTAGGAATACTCCCCCATTTGGTCCTTCGGGCCACTAATTTGGTTCCCGAGTCTATTAAGGAATTTGGGCCACCAAGCATTCATGTCAGTAAGGTCTCCATGACACCTCAAGGCCTACGTGCCACCTTAAGGCCTTCAGAAATCCTTGATTGCAGATACAAACCTAACATCCTACAAAGAACAAGCTCCAAAAGGAGTATGAGAAATGATATTTTACCATTGAAGAAGATAAACAGATTGAAAGAATGAGAGGGTATGGAACCTGCCAACTGGATAAGCCAATGAATGAATGGGAAAGCCTAGCCGAACAGCTAAGCGAAGGTGGTGAGTACATTTCACGATTAAGAAGATAGGGAGGTGGAGTTCCATGTATTTTTTCTGGGTTATATGTAATGTCTTAAGCCTATATAAAATGAATTCCTCATAGGCCTATAGGCCATGTAATACTTATTCATACAGGCCTTATAAGGGTTCCATCTCACACCTTGAAAGGTGGAATACCAAAAATCAATAAAAAATGAAGTCTTTCAGGCCATTGGAGGAATATATAAAAATACATTTTTATATACAGTATTATTATTAAATAGTTTTGTGTTTTTAATGAATTTAGTCAATAAATATATTTATCATGAGTGCATATATGTTATATATCATGATGAATGTTCATTTATTCATTACACCCTTTTCATTATTCATTTTGTCCATTGATGGATTGTTTTTATTATGTATATACCTATATGAGTAATTCATGTTAACCATATATAAAATATTATTTTCTGAAAACTAATTATAAAATTACATTAAATATAATTTAATAATAAATATATTTATTTGTAGTTATAATTTGAAATTTATGTATGAATATTTAAATAATTATAAAATTAAAATAAATACATATATTAAAATTATATAAATGTTTATAATTGTATATAAATAGTTATTAATATATTTATTTATAGTTATAATTATGACTATGCATAAATATAAATATGTAAATAATTATAAAATTATGAAAAATATATTAGTTATTCTACTTATAAAGATATAATATAATTAGATAAATATATTTATAAATACATTCAAATATATATAAATATATATATATATATTATTATAATTCCAAAATAAATATATATATATATAATTAAATAATTAAACAATTATAATATATATATTAATTATATATATTTACATTCAAATATTAATTAGTAATTACAAGTTTTTATAAATATAATTTTAAATAAAATTAGATATATTTATATAATTTAAAAACTATAAATAATTAAACATATATTTATCATATATATTGATTTATATATATATATATATTATTATAAAAAAATTATCAACAATATATCTTTATCATCACTTTTTAGCGCAGATAATGGCTTTTCATTATCAGTGCTAAAAAAGAACTGATAAAAGGTGTCTTTATTAGTGCTATATTTTCATCACTAATAAATGAATTTTTCATCATCTCTTTCTATTTTAGCACGGATAAAACATACATTTAATTGAAGTTTTTATGTAGCAATGATAAATTATTTATTCGCTTTTTTAAAGAAACCCTAACTTTCTCCTCCTTCCTCGCACCCCTAAAAATCTCATGAAGGTATATCATTAGAACCTTCTCCTCCTCCTGCTCCTCCTCCCCCTCTACCACTGGCTCAACTACCACTATAGAACCCTTCGCTACAAACCCACTTTGGTTGCACGCCTCTCTTCTACCACCCACAGCTCCTCTGCCGCGCTCCTCTCCTCCATCGGAGTACTAATCTGCAGCATGCCTCTCCCCTATCATGTTCCTCCCCTTCATCATGCACCTCTCCTCTTCCACGAAGTGACGTCCACCATTCACTAAACCACACCTTTATTTTATGTTTGTTTTTGTGTTATTATAGTTTGGTATTGATGGTGATTTTGTGAATTTTATGGGATATGTGGCCCACTAAAAATCATGTCATTGGTGGTCCTTGATTGTGCACTAACTAAATTTCATGTTTGTAGGATTCTTTATTGTGTACCTTTAATTTGCCTTTGAATTTTTAATGTAATTTGAATCATGTGATTAAATAGTTTTTATCTGCTCATGTTTTTAAAGATGCTTTTTTCTCATATGCTTTAATTGTTTTAGAGATTGATGATTCAAGGACTATACATTGGATATGGTCAATGTGAAGACGTTCATGATTTTTTCACAGCCTTATTGTCCTAAGAGATTTTCACTTTATATTTCATTTGTGATCATAGAGATCATATTCTTGTCATTTTTCATTACAGCAGATTTAAATTCACCTTTGTAGTATTTTTTTTTCTAATTAGATTGTGATCAAAGTATGCTGGATATAGGAATTGTTTCATTCAATCATTGTATTCAAATAATTAATAGGGATAAGGAATTGGGTTATTTTGAAAATATGATCTATGATAATCTATAGAGTAAGATATTTTTTCATGCTACCAGTTTAAAAAATGCTCAAGAATAAGACTTGAGCTTTTACAATTTTAGATCCATGATGTTCTAGGGGTTTAGAACAAATTAAAATTGGAATTGCGTGTTGATCCTTCAATGACATTGGATTAATATCAATGATTTATAGTTATAGGAACTGTGATAACCTTTAGTAATATTCTATAGGGGTATATGCATTATTATTTAGAAACAAATCATGAAACATGATATACCATAACATAAAATTGAAGCTATATCTATGACACTACATCAAATATCTACCTTCTAGATCCAGTAACCACATGGTTTTGAAAATAAACCCCCTAAAGGAAAATGAGAAATAAATAATAATAACATGACATAAATCGAATAAGCATGCCCCATGAAATTTATGTTGTTTGGATGAATATCCTACTTCATAGGGTAATACATTGATACATTATTAGGGGATAAATTGAGTTACAAGGGAATCATATCTTTTGTTTTCCATACCTATCCAAATCTACATGAGGCACTTTTTGGACACCCCATTCAAATAACCATAAAAACACTTGTAATACATCCTACCTCCCACAAGAACATTATGGTGAATCCCCTCATAGGGAAATATGATATAAGTCATGTGATTATCAAATTATATTTCATTATCAACATTATTATATATATATATAAATTATTATTTTATTACAACAGTAACAAATTATATGAATGAATTATTAACTATTGATATTCAATGTTGTGAATTTGTTGTGGCATTGAGGTTGATGGATCCATCAAAGGTACCAAACATAGAGTTTATTTAGGAAAATTTCTATAAATGGGTATAAACTATTCTAGGACATGATGTTTTTATCATCAAGAATGAGTTTCGGAGAGGTAAGAATTATTTTGAGACATATGTTGATACTCTCATCACATTGATTATATTGGTTACTAATATGAGTTCTGTTAAGTATTTTCGAATGAATAGTCTTTATAATGTCATTTATAAAGTTTTATTATTGATTTTTGAAAATATAATGTAGAAAATCATACAATCTATTAGTTTAGTACCAATTTTTTTTTCTTATTTTGACTTGAGATATAATGTACATAAAAGCACTCGGAAAGAAAAATAGTTTATTCTAGTTATGAGTGGCTTAAGAAAATTCATTGTGTGAGAGGAACGAAACTCCAGATATTTTTTATTATTTAATGGGTTCATTCATATAGATTTTATTACGTGTATTTACAAATTAAAGAACTAATATTACTTCATGTGAGAGAAAAATATATTATTCTTGGAGTTTAGAACCAGTTTATTTGGTGTGATCCAAGGATTATTGGGATAATTCAATGTTCTTAGTAAATAGAAACACAAATGTTTCTTGGTTGCAAGTGTGGTCACTGACTATGAAACATATCTGGTGTTACTCTGGTGTTATGGTAAATGATAATTGATATTACTAGGAATTAGAAGAATGGACCAGGGATATACAATGGTGGGGAGAACAATATTAAAGAATTATAGAAATAGTTATTATTACAAAAACTTTTGGAATAATGTGATCGAATCATAAAACACTTATTGATTAGGGATGAATCGAGGTGTTTTCTGTGTATCTTTTATAATGTTTCTTTCATGGGATTTATGACTTTTTTAAAATGATTAAGTGGATATTTTAAAATTATTCAAGTGTTTTGAAATGTTTCTTAGAAGGTTGTCGCTCTTTTAAAATGATTTGGATTATTGGGTCATGATGATTCCTTGAATGATTTGAAAAAAGAATTTTTTTTGTGAAAGAGTGTTTCAAACTGATTTTTTTATTTTAAATAGGGTGTCTTATATTAAAGAATAATATGTGTAAATGGTATGTTTTTTAATGGAATGTTATGGGTAACATTATGAATAGTTTTCAAATTAAATTGGAACTGTAGTTTTTCCATATTTTTTTATGTGTATATTTTTATAAATTTCAGAAACCCATTATATTATATCAATGTTTTGTGTAATTATTTTTTAAATATTATTATTATAAAATAAACTAAGATTCATTTGAATAAATAATGGATGGATTCCAATCGGTTAAAAAATAGTTTGAATATGGATTGAATGTATTCATCATGTTTTCAAAAGATTAGGAATATTACCCTTCTCAAATCCATTGTCAATCTTTAGATTATTTTTATTCAAGACAAATTCGTCCATAGTATTTGGAATAACACTTGATTTTTCACCTAATAGATCGAAGTTATAAATGTTGGAAAAAACACAGGAAAAAAGGAGAATGTATTTTTTGTTGGGATAAAACTGTGTTTTATGGAACATCTGATATGATTGCAAGTGTTAATAATGAAGAATACTATATCGAGGATGTGATTATAGATGTGAATGATGTTGAAGATCGTATTGAGGAAATGAAAATGACAGTTTATTATGGAAATCATAATTTCCCAAAATTGATTGAGAAATTAAAGAGTTATGAATTGATGCCATTATATACTAGTTGCACTAAATATATAACCTTTCTAGCCATAACAAAGCTGTGTAATTTGAAGGATAGCAATGGTTGGGGAGACACCAATTTTACAGAATATCTTTTTATCAAAATAACATGCTCTTGAGCTGAAAATATGATGCCAAAGGAATGTTATTCTCGATAGGTATGATCTCAGAAATAATAAATTCCTTCTTAAATGACTTTATAGTGGTTTCCAAAGACAAAAAATCACATATGGAATTCCCATTGTGTTGTCCTTTTTGAACCAAGAAAGATGAATCCATTCCTACAAAAGTTGTATTGTACATTCCAATTATTCCAGAAATTAGGTTCCTATATGGAAGTGAAGAGACTACATAGAAATTAATGTGGAACACAAATATAAGAAATAAATATAGAAAACTATGTCACCCAGCAGACCCTCCAAAATGGAAGGGAATTGATCATGAGTACCCTGAATTTGGAAATGAGCCATGAAACCATCATCATGTGTTCTCTACATATGGAGTGAATAATTTTCGTATTTAATGTCGCAATCATAGTACATGAATGGTTATTTTGGTAAATTATAACATAGAACAATGGTTATTCTTAAAATGGAAATACATCATGTTATCTATGCTTATATCAAGACTAAAAAACCGAGTAAAGATATTGATGTTTTTTTGGATCCATTGATTGAGGATTTGTAATTATTGTGGTATTCAAGTGTTAAGATCTATGATTCTTATAAAAATGAAGATTTAACATTGAGAGACATGTTTTATGGGATGATAAATGAATTTCATTCTTATAGAAATTTTTTCAAGCTATAGGAATAAACTCAATGGTGTCCCACTTGCAAACAAGTTATATACCCAATTATGTTGAAACAATCATAGAAAATTGTGTTTCTTAGAAGTCATAGATTGAGATCGAGATAGAATAAGTACAACTCATGGACGATATCATTCGATGAAAGTTTAGAAGAATGTATAACACTATATCCACTAACATGAGATAAATATTTTGATAATGTAAAATAGTTGGACACTGGTCATGGTAAACTGATTTTGAATAAACTTACGAAAAGTAGTTGTAAAATGAAATCATTTTAAAAAAAATACTATACTAGAATTGTTTGTATATTATATATTTTCATGATGTTATGCATGTTGAAAAAAATGTATGTTATATTGTCATCAGCGCATTCCTAAATGCACTCTAAAAAACAAAGGACAATATTAATGCTTGGTTAGACATTGTTGAAATGGGAATACAAGAAGAGTTGGCACCAGTGAAGTGTGAGAAATGAACATTTCTTCCTCTTACTGCTTACAAAATTTCTAGTCAAGAGAGATATCAGTTTTTCAGCTTCTTGAATGACGTAATGGTTCTAAAAGGGTATTTATCATATATCAATATCATGATGTCAATGAGAGATTTAATGTTAAAGGGTCCAGAATAACACGACTGCTATGTATTGATGCACGATCTAATTCCTATTGATTTACATTTCATTTTTTCCATGAATTTTTATCATACATTATTGAAGCTTTGTTTCTTCTTCAAAGCTACATGTAGAAATGTTATAGACCCTGAAAAAATACTGACTATGGATAGAGAAATTTTTGTCAAATTATATTAATTGGAAATTTTCTTCTTACTGATATTCATTGATGTGACAGTTTATTTCAGAGTTCACTTTGTGAGACAGATTCGACTATGTGGCCTTATTAACTATAGATGAATGTTCCCCATTGAATTGTGTATGAATATTTTGAAAGTATATGTAAAAAATTGAAGTCGTCCATAGGGTTGTATTGTAGAGCGATATATTATTTAGGAACCCATTGAAATTTGTATTGAATACCTGTCTTGTGTGGAAACCATTGGTCTACCAAAATATCGACACACTAGGTGCCTTTCGAGTGAAGGAATTTCTAGAAGAGAGGTTGTCACAATCAATATTATGGATCTATAGAAGGAGAACGTTATGATTTTTCATAACAGGTTCAACGTTGAACCATATGTTAAAACCCACAATGAAATTCTTTGGCATTTGAATTCACTAAGGGATGAATGAAGGATATGAGATACACATAATCGAAAGTTTATAGGATGGTTTTGGGGCCATATATTTAAAGAGCCAAATGAAAATGTAGATTAAAAATTATAATTACTTTGATGGCTAGCCAGAGGACCAAGTCTGTATTTATTATCTTACAATAATTATGTAATTAATGAATATACATTCTTTAACAATAATCATGATGAAGACAGTACCATGCAGAATAATGGAGTTAATCTTGTGGATGAAGTGATTCATGTTTTTGGTTCTAAGGATGGAAATCCAATTTATGCGAATATATCATACTTTGGCATCACAAAAAAAATAGATCAATTATAAAAAGTTACAAGTGCCAATTTTTAAATGCAAGTGGGTTGATAACTAGAGTGATATTAAAATAAATGATTTATGTTTCAAGAAAGTCAATTTAATTAAATATGTGTACATAGATGTATTTTTTATAATGTAATCGCAAGCATTGAAAATATTTTATGTTCTAGATCCCAAAAAAATAAATTTGTCAACAGTTATGTTATCAACCAAAACCACTGAATAGTCGGATGAAAATTAAACAGAGAGTGTCCCTTTCATTGGGATGTCACAATAATTTGAAAGTAGTCCCAATATAGATGAACTTTTTTTTGACACATGAGACCATAATGAAGGGATTTGGATAGTCGATAAAGGGGCCAAATCCCTTCATCCATTAAAAAAATAGAGTTCAATAATATGGTTATATTTTTATTGTAATATACATCATGTTGCCTTTTGTTATTATCTATTCACTACTGAATTTATATAATATATATTAAATATTAAACCAATTAGGTACATAATGACTTCTGCATGTGTTGATGCTCCCAATCATGAGGAAAAATATGACTCTTAACCTATGGTTTCTTACAGTGCAGTTGAACAATAGGTTTCTCAACCTGCAGGTGCACTTAATGCAGAGGTAAAACCACCATCTACACATTCTAATGCTAGCAGTATGGAGGAATGTATTGATGATATGAAAACAAAGGAAATGAAAGGAATTTTAAACTTGAAATGAATAAAAAATATAAGTTTTTTACTTTGATGATGCTAGAAAAAATCATTATGGTTAATGCTAAAGGAATCAAATAAGAGGTCATTAGGAATAAATAGTGACATCATGTTAACCTCAATAAATCCATGTTCCTTTGTTATGTTGGAATCATCATTTGACAACACATTCCCATTAACGTATTTTCATGAAACAATGTTATCATTGGTCTTAACAAACTAATGTGGGAATATATTATAGTAACATTATGATATCATTTACTTAATTTACAAAAATATAATATAATTAAACACTGACTAACTCTTCCTCATCTCTTTTAGAGTAAATTTATAGTAGTTCACTCACACAATGACTATTTATTAAGGGTTTCTGGAAGGATTCATCAAGGATTTAATAAAATTTTAACCTGATATCATCTTATAGATGCATAGAGGAAAAGAAAATTGCACCCACCTCCAATTTATGCATTCTTGATAACCCATGGAGCATGGGATGCATTTACTATCCATCGTGTGGAGTTCTATTTCTTGGTACATTGTGTATAGTAATATATTTCTTAATGATATCATTACTCATCACTTTTATTGATGGGTTTTTATTTATGAAAGATCGACTATGTGTTGAAAATAAAGACCAAGTAGAAAAACCAGCATGCCCTTACCATAAATCATGGATGGGGTATGCTTCACTTGAAAAAAAATTGGTAGGTATTTTAAATCAAACATTATAATTTTTTGTGACGAAGAATGGCACTATGACTATGTAACTCTATTTATATTTATATTAGTGAATCCAAATCTGGATCCACATCTATGTAATTCTAGGTTCTATGGAAGGAGTCACGTGTAAATAAAAATGGGAAAATAATATATTAAAACACACAAAAAGTGTGGGAAACATGTGTTAGTATGACATAATAAATCATTATTTTCCTTTTAAAAACTATTAAATAACAATGATAACTTATTTTTATATATTTTATTTTTGATATAGTCATTAGAATCAATAACACACACACACACCAGATGCATACATACTTTCAGTTTCCTTGAAGTAGCCAGAACTGTTTGGCCATGTCAGAGATGCGAATTTTTCGGTGACACCCAGAACATATTTTGCGAATAAAAAACAACAGAAGGATCCATGTAAAGAAATTTAAATGATGAGAGAAATAGTATATATCATTGACAAAACAAGTTCAATGGTATAGAGAGATGATAACAACTATTATGGGTTTAAATAGAAGAATCCACTCAAGAAAAACCAGCGCGTGAAGATCCCTCCCCACCCCCACCTACATTGAGGTGGTCCATTCCCCTCAAAAACAGTCTTAGAAATGGTAATAAATGTTATAATAATTTTTTTTGTGAATTTTTAATCAGATAGGGACTTATACCTTTCCTTTACAGATATTCTATAGGGTGAAAATGACTATGATTTATATCTATAAACACACACCCATCACCTTGTAGCGAGGGCTACGGTGTTCAGTATCCAGAATGAGTTGCTACACAAAATACCACATCCAAAATGTCATTTAAATGTGTTGATTAATGTATCCCATATGCCTAAAACCAATATACATGTTCCAATTTATAATGAATATATTTACAAGGTCAAACAAGCTCTTCGAACAATCATCAAATGACCGTCACATCTTAAAAAACAAACCTGACGACAATGTGGTATTTATTTAAAATTTATTTTTCAACATAAACCATAAATTGTTAATGAAAATTATTTTTAACTGATGAATGTAGTTACATATATACCAAGAGAAGGGGTGAAATGATAGAATGGCTCAATACCATCTCAAGGGTGAACCAAAAAATCAAAACAATCTATCAAAATTATCATAACCCCACCCACTCTATATCTACATTTGTTAACTTTTTAGGCTCATGTGGATATAATGTTGAAAGATGGTGGTACTAACAGAATTAATTTTTAATAAAATATGTATAGGGAGAAGATCTATACATGATTAGTGTTGACATTGTAAGTGAAATCCTATAGTATGATTGGTTAGGTGGCTCCGTTATAAATGTATACATGAGCGATGTTTTCATGATTTGATTTTCCCAAATATTATATACTATATTGATTATGAATGAATAAATTTCATATTTTTCATTGTGGTATATATGAAAACAATTTAAGGTATTTTCCCATGAAATAAATTTTGACTTTTTAGTCCTCACATCACCTTTACATAAAAAAAAGAAATAGATTCCATGAAATATGGTGAAATAGTATCAGGCCTGCTCAAATCATTTAACAGAAAAAATAGGGATGATATACTCTTCATTATACAAAAAATTTGAGAGTAAATCTCAATTATTTAATCATATAAAATATTTTATAATTTCTTTCATTTCTTATTCATTTTTGGTGTTTTTAGGCAGCATTGGATGCTCATTATGGTCAATTTGGGAAAACCAAAGATATATTTCATAGATTCATTGGATGGATATCCAGCAAAACATCCATACATTATGGTGTATTCCAATTTTTAATAATCTACATCCAACATTTTAGAACTAAACATCTAGTTATTTAATTTTTATTGTCATTAAATGAGAATTGTTTTATGTTAGAGATGTGCATCAATATCATCTAGATCATGGAATGTGTCCAAAGGAAAAGGAAAATGAACATCAAAATAACTAATACTGGACATGTATCAATGTATATATAATTATATTTCACTATCCAAACACATATAAAAAATTATTTATTTTTCTCAATGTTTTTGCAGTGTATGAAACTGAGAAATGGAAAAGTCTGTGGTTATTATATTTGTAAATTTATAAAATATATCTTATTTCATCAACAAACTATCACCCCTAATGAGAAATTTTCAAATATAAATATTATTTAAATTAAAATATTTATTAATCCTTTGTTTATTTTATTTTCAAAACTACCACAACTACTGAAAAGACTCATATTCAAAATATGATATTGATTTGTTTAGAAATGAATGGGTCACATACAATATTAGAGAATGTACACAAATAACATTAAGATGTGACTACCATAATAGTTGGTGATTGCATTATATTTAGGTTTAATTTACTTCATTTTGGTATTAATGGCATAATTAGGAATTCTTCTCTTATACATGTGTATTGATTTGTTCGAGTTAGGGTAGTTTATTATTTATGGATTGGCTATGCTTAACTAATAATCTAGTTTCTCCATTTTGAAAATGAAATGAAATGGAAAACATGGTAATTCATTATGTGGTTGGTATGACTCAAAGTGTCTCTTTTAATTTAAAATTTACATTAATTTAAGTAAAATGATCTAGATAATTACTAAAAACTAGAAAACACATTATCAATGTTTTAAAACTTTTGGAAAAAGATCCATGAGTCATTTTTTATCTGAAAGAGTCAACCCCACCTCAATCTGATGCACGTTGTGACAGTATGACTAATTGTGTATGTTATCATTTATAAAGACACATTTTACCTAAAAAACGAGTCAGTCACTAAAAACCAATAAAACATTTTATGATTATCTTTATAATTTATTATTATGATTATTAAGTAATTTAGGATGGTTATAAACCATCCTCATGTCAAACTAATTCACAATGTGACCGATATGACTCAAAAGACATATTTCATGTTTGAACTGATATTTTAGTAAAAAAATTCAACTGACATACTAAAAGAAGAGAAAATGCATTTTTATTATTTTGATAATGTAAGAAAATGATCCATTTGTCATTTTTAATGTAGAGGAATCAACCCTACCTCAAATGAATTCATGGTGCGATCGGTATACATCCAAATGTGTCTTTTTATTTAAAATTAAAAATAATTTCAGTAAAAAATAACATGTGTTATAATGAAAACTGATCAAACATATTTAAATTATTTTTTATACTTTAGGAAACGAATTCAAGAGTCATTTTTGACATTTATTAATCAACCACACCTCAATCTGCCGTATGATGTGATTTGTATGACTAAAATTGTCTATTATTAGTACCAAATTTACGTTTTATCTCAAATTATGTCTGTCACTGAAAACCAAGAAAACAAATTTTGATTGCATTTACAAATTAGGAGATTGATTCTAAAGCCCTTTATAAATTTTATGAAGTAATATCACATCAAACCAATGTACGATGCGATTGGTATGACTCAATAAGTTTGTGTCCCGTTTAAAATGATATTTTAGTAAAAAAAACAAAACTGACATACTAAAAACTAAGAAAATGCCTTTGGATTGTTTTGATACTTTATAAAAATAATCCATGAGTAAATTTTTGACTTGTAGGAATCATATGAACCTCAATATATCAAATAATGTTATTAGTATAAATCCATATTTGTTTTTATTTAAAGTTGACATTAATTGAAGTAAAAATAACAAGTGACAAACTAAAAACCATGAAAACACATTCAGATTGGTTTGGTACTTTAGAAAAAAAATCCATTAGTCATTTGGTATGTGTCAAGATAAACCACATCTCAATCTAATGCATGGTGTGACTGGTATCTAATAGTTTCTGTTATCAATTTAAAATTTAAATTTTAGCTCAAAACACATCACTCACTCAAAACCAATAAAATTCATATTGATTGTCTTCATAATTTAGGAAAGTGCTTCTTAAGTTGTTTTGTGATGTGTTTGTAGCTGTCTCACATCAAACTGATGTATGATGTGACTGATATGACTGAAAAAGTATGTTTTTGGTTTGAAATGAAATTTTAGTAAACAAAACATAACATATATACTATAAACCAAGAAAAAAACATTCAGAATGTTTTAGTACATTAGAACAATGATGAATCAGTCAATAATAACCTGTAGGAATCAACACCACCTCAAATCCATGAACGATATGACCTGTCTAAATCCAGATCTGTTTTTATTTAAAATTAACATTAATTAAATCAAAAATAAGAAGTGAAATACTGAAAACTAGGAAAATTATTTTGGATTGTTTTGATAATTTATGATAATGGTCAATGGGTCATTATTTATGTGTAGGAATCATCTATACTTCAACCACAGACACAGTGCTGAAAACCAATAAAATGCATTCTAATTATCTTCAAAATTTAATACATCAATTCTTATGTCCTATATGATGTGTATGAAGTATTCTCACATGAAACTGATGCATGATATGACTGATATGACACAAAAATCATGTTTTAAGTTTAAAATGATATTTTAGTAAAAAAACATAACTAACAAATAGAAAACTAAGAAAACACATTTGGATTGTTTTGATACTTTAGAACAAGGATCCACGAGTCATTTGTGATGTGTAAAATTCAACCACACCATAATCCAAAGAATGATTTGACTAGTATAAATCCAAATGTGTTTTAATTTACGATTAACATTAATTTATGTAAATAGCGACATACTAAAAACTGAGAAAACACATTCAGATTGTTTTGATAGTTTAGGACAATGATCCATGAGTCATTTTTGATGTATAAAAATCAAATGCACCTCGATCTGACACATTTTGATTTAGGTATGACTAAAACATTCCATTATCTGTTTAAACCTGACATTTTAGATCATAAGGTGTTGCTCACTAAAAAAAATAAAACATCCTCTGATTGTCTTCATAATTTAGGACACCAATTCATATGTACTTTGTGATGTGTATGAAGTTGTCTCACCTCAAACAGACTCACAATGAAACCGGTATGAAACACAATGTGTGATTCTAGTTTGAAATTATATTTTAGTAAATAAATACAACTGATAACAACATCAAAATACACAAGAAAACAACAACACAAATCTCAATTCCATTGATAATTTCTATATCCTCCTCCATAATATATTCATCATTCCCATAATAGAAATATAAAACATGTATCACCAAGCCCCTTCCATCTCAGATCATACCTCCACCATTAAGAAATCCATTAGATCATAAAATATATGTGTTCAATTTCAGACTGGTCCAAGGCAGGTTCCATTTCACCAACCTACCTTGTGGTGACACATGCGAATACCAAGAGATGAAATATCTGATGGAACACAACGTTCTCATCATTAGAAAAATATTCCAGTCCCCCAAAAGTTGACCAAGCTCATCTTCCACACTGCAAAATCCTTCCATGAGGGTGATCTGTGAACTCCACATGCCTGTATGCCGATATTTATTTCTTGACTACCAAATGCACCAACACGCCACGACCTGATCTCCTCTCCCCTATCTCGATGTTCTCATTATCCTCATCTGAAATTATATCAAATAATGTCACCCTTATCTTTAATTTCTCATTCGAGGCCTTCTTTGTGGATTTCATGATTCATAGATAGACATTAGGGGATTGATTAAGAATGTAAAATCCATCATTGGTGTTTTTTTAGATGTTTGTTCATACATGGGGTTTGGAGTGTCTTTTTATCATTTTGATGCTAAATATAAAATCCTTTTTCATTTTTATCATTGCATGATGATTTCATCTGGTATTGGGATATGAGTCCTCTTTCGGTAACCGGTGGAGATTCCAAATCCCCCGATAGTCTATAGGGGATCATCAGGGTTGAGAGTCTTCTTTGGAGGCCATTTGGATTAGTCACCTGGGGTCACCCCTTCCCGTCAAAAACATTACTTTCTTGGAATGGATAGGTAACCCCTTAGGTTAGTTATTGTGTGTGGAAAATTTCAAATTAAACCTTTAATAATCCTACATGGCTCAAATATGTGTCACAATGGACCTCTCATTTCTCCCTTCAGCATATATTTTTCATCCAGTTGAAGATTGATTGTGGTGGAATAAATATTTTTTCTACCCATAGACTCCATAGTATTATAACTCTTATCAGCTTCATGGCCACACAATGATTATGTGTAAAAATATATCTATGAATCCATCATCACAAATTAAGTCCTTTTTGATGTGTATGAAGCCGTCTCACGTCAAACTGATGCACGAAATGACCTTTATGAATAAAAATGTGTGTTTCCAGTTTGAACTGATATTTTATTAAATAAACATAACTAACATACTGAAAACCAAGAAAACACATTTGGATTGTTTTGATACATTAAAACAATGATCTGGGAGTCATTTATTTCATATTGGAATCAATCACACCATAATCTGACGAATGATGTGAAAGGTATAAATCCAAATATGTCATTTAAATTTGATATTAATTTTAGTAAAAGAAAAATGTATATACTCAAAAACCATGAAAACCCATTTAGATTTTTTATATTTTAGTAAAATGATCCCTAACTCATTTTTGATGTGTAGGAATCAACCCAACCTTAGTATGATTTTTATTATGACCGGTATAACACTAAATGTGTATTTTTTATAAAAAAATGATATTTTATTAGTTTATTCATTCATATTAATGTTTAATTTATTTTATTTAATGTTTTTGGAACATAATTTTTTTTTTCTTATATAGGTGGAATCTTTTTCCTGAGTTTGGGATGATTTATTTGGTATCAAATTACGATGAGAAGATATTTTTGAGAGAGGATCATGAATGTCAAAGGATAAAACATTAATTTTTTAATTTCTTGTTGTATAATTGAAAATAAAATTATATAAAACATTTTTTAAAATGTATATAGAATTTTTTGCCATACCCTTGGGTGCGCTGCTTGGTTCTTGGGTGAACAGTTTTTTGTAGGTATTGTTTTGTGCAGGTGTTAGGGGTGCTGTAAAATAAACAACACATTACAGGTATCTAGGAATTTATTAGTTCCATTTAGAGCACTAAAAACGCCATTTATAAGTGCTAATTAATGATCTGATAAATTAGTCCATTATTAATGCTAAAAATAGTGCGGATAAAGGGTGTCCTTTATCTATGCTAAAATAACGTTGATAAAGGGTGAACCTTTATCTGTTATTTTTGTGCATGGATAAAGGGCACCCTTAATCTGCACTTTTTTGTGCTATTAAAGAGGATCCTCCCTTTATATTCGATGTGATTAAAAACAATTTTAAAAGCACTATATACAATTGTGTAAGAATATTTTAAACCTCATATATCTATAAGATATTATATTAATTGTTCATATATCTAATTCTCGTGATGTGTTTTTTTTTGTATAAATATTTTTAAGCTCTATTTTAGAGTGAGTAAAATATTACATTGTGTGTGTAAATAGTAACACATAATTATGGTGTGAAAATCTATATTTGGTAGTTTGTATAAGGATTTAAATATTTAGTATTTAGAATAATACATAAAGAATACTGTCAAACTTGAGATAATATTTTTTTATGATATAATGGTTACAAATTTAAGATTAGTTTTACTTATTATAAATTGGAAATACCTTTATTGAAAATTAAACAAATAATTACAATGATATTCCATCCATTGAATCACTTATCAAGAACATTAACATCTAAAAGTGTTGTTTCTTGACAAATTTAGGTATCCTTGAATTATAATATATATAGAAATGGATTTATTGTTAATAAAATTACTATGTACTATATCCTTATTAGTTATATTCATATATACATAAATTTGAAACCAAAATAGTTAGGATAGAAAAAATATTTTAGGGAATCCATATGACGAATTAGGGATAACAAGTTCATCTACTAACAAACAGGAATCGTACCTATTATAATTGAGATAATTTCCCTCATATATAAATAAGTGTTGATATGAGTACCTTATTAGACTGATAAAATAGTGAAATATGTTTCATGGATCAGTAAATAGATATAATGAAGTGGTCATCATTTTTTTTGAGAATATTTCACTAAAAGTAATAGATAAAATTAAATAAAACACGATACATTCCCATGAAAATGAAATTTTCATAGAATATAGATTAAATAATGACAATAAATCCAAGTTTAATTATAGGTATGACCTATAATAAAATAATATATTGTTTTATACGGTTAAGATGGTTCTTAAAAGAGAATAATTATAAGAACTATAATGAGAATGTTATAGAGCATAAATTATCCAACTCTAACTCATTGGTATTGGATACTGGGTCCGGATAACACATATGTGATGTTAATAATAGAGTTAGAGATAATATATAATTGATAATGGCAGAAGTAGGTCTATATATTTATAATAGATTAATATTTTTTATTGAAATTTTGAACATATGATATATATTTACCATGCTGACTGTTTTTTGGAATTTGGGAACTGTTTTTTATATTCCCACTATAGAAAAGAAATAATATTTGTTTATCTTGTTTCTAGAATATGGAATTATAATTCATTATTATGAATAATACTTTATATATATAGCTATGAAATGTTTTATCATTTTCAGAATATTTTAAATGGTTTAAATATTCTAGATATAGATAATATCATCTATAATATTCAGTATCTGAAGGCAAGGGTTGATTCTAATCATACCTATATTTGGAATTATTTACATTGATATATAACTTAGAAGAAGATAAAAAAAATTATATTGATATATATTATTGGACTCATTTTATTATAAATAATTTCATACATGTGAATCTTATTTAGAACAAAAATGAATAAAATACATTTTATTAGAAAAGGTGAAAGGGAATGTAGAATAATTTATCTCATAAAATGTGACAAATGAAGACCAATTAGAACTCAATAAATTGTTGGATATAGGAAAATTATTAATTTAATTGAATAAAATTGTTTTAATTATATATTTTTAAGTGGATCTGTGGGAGTTTTTTAGTGTATTGATATTCTATATTGATGAAAACAGTCCATTAAAAAAAGAAATCCGAAAATTTCATTTTTAAATATGTGGTTCCATATATTATTCAAAAATACCTGGTTGGGGTATCCCACATAATATGTAATAAGATATATGAAGATATATTTAATGGGTTACATTGATGGATTCAAGATACACACATTGGTAAAGTTTTAGAGTACATATTCATCGTGAGATCCATAATATGGGTTTTTACCAATATAAATAAGAATGAATATTAGGAAGATTCAATATCCATTAATGATGTTAAAAAGGATGAATATAGTAATCTATGTATCTTCAGAGGATCTATCATATATTATAGGATATGTACATAACCTGATTTCACCTGTACACTTTTCATTACTTGTAGATACCTATCCAATACTAATGAGGTTCATAGGGTTGTTCTTAAGAATATCCTTTTGTAGTTTGGAAGAACCAAGGATATATTTATGTTTATTTGAGTAAATGAAAATATTTTTAAAAAGTGGTTACAATGAAACATGTTTCTAATCTAATATAGATGAAATAACCTATCAATTTTGTTTAATTTTTGTCTAAATGGTTATAGTGTAGAATCATTTTAGTCATTTATATTACATATTAATATATGAATATTCTTTTTATTATAAAAAAAACATGTGGATAATAAATGATTACTATTTTTTGAGAATAGACATGAAATATTCTTATTTCATGAAATATCATCAATTTTTTCCATAAATATCTTACAATTTTTTAATCCTTATAGACACGTCCTACATTAATTGTTCTTAATATCCTGGGGAAATGAAACATAAGAAAGGGTGATCTATAATGATAATAATGGGTAAACATGGGAGATATAAAATGATGATCATAAAAAAGAATAAGATAAGAATAACGAATGATATTATAAACATAACATACAATATTTATACCCAACCAATAAAAGATCAAAAAAATGTTTCAATGAAAAAAAATCACTTTAATGACATTCATCATAAGAGTGATAAATATTCACAAATGAATCATGAACGATATGATAATTTTCAATTAGTTTAAATTAATCATAAGTATTAAAAAATTCAAATGGCAAGGTTAACTATAGAAACCATAACATCATATTAGATAAGAAATACCTACATATTTCCTACTATATAATGGATCATTCATCATAACTAATTTTCTATAGTGTAATAACCATTTTGTATTTTCTCCCATAGTCGATCAAGATCATCATTTTTTCCCCTATTATATCAAGAACATTAGTTTTACCAAAACTTATATCATAATATATTTATATGTACCCAATTAATTAGAGGGATATATAGGTCACACCCATAACATAAATCATAAATTTTTTTCCACAACATAAAAAAACATTAATCATATTATAACCCATGGAATGGAAATGTTTTTCATACTCATTTCATCATAATATAACACGTGGGATGGAAACAATTTTCCATAAAATCTCTTCATAATAATAATAAACATAAACCATCTATAAAAATAATAAGATTGATAATATTTTATGCTATCCCCTATAAAACATAAAAAACACCACCATTTTTTCTTGTGATGAAAATAAATTACAAAAAAAGATCATTAGAATATTCTATAGGAAAATATCATTTCCAATTTGAAATCACTTATTTAAAATATAAAAAATTCTGAAATAATAATAAAAAAGTATATTAAAATAAAAATAGGAAATATTAATGTAATATTAAAATCATTTAGCTGTCATGACTATTAAAAATACCATTCATTTTGTACATTAAAATATAGGTTCATTTCATATTTTATGTTGAAAGTCAAATGCACATAATCTGGAAAAGAACAAGAATAATCTTTTTAATACGTTATTATAAAAAATTTAAACAAGGGTAAAAATTAATTTAAACAATCATTAGAGTGTATTTAAAACATTATTTAAAAATTTTCTACAAAACATGGACTTAAAAGAAAAAAGAATTCCAATCAAAGAGTGAAATTAAGATGAGTTATCTAAAGAACATTTAGTTGGTCTCTATAAAACTCTAACAGAATAAAATGAAAATAAGACATTTATTCTTTAGAAATAACTAATATAAAATAAAATGTTAGAGTTTATTTATATTTAGATCAAAATATTTAATCATAAAAAACAGAATCATGAAGAATACTAAAAAACTATGAGATTGTTACATAATACATTTACCAACTTGGTATCATTTGAACCATAAATAACATGAAAAAAAAAATTATATTAAACAATAAATATAACTAGAATAATAAAATTAATGATATTAAATTCATATGGTTATTTGAATACATATAATAATTGAATATAGGTTCATAACCTAACATATTTCAAAAATAAATTTTTTTACACAAAAAATCTTACCACTTTGGTATCTTGGAACAATATTACCCATGAAAAAATATAACATAGTTGGATATGTAAATCACCATACAATTTTTAATAATAATAATAAAATAAAATATTGGGTAGTACATACACCAAAAATTTAAATAATTTGGGAATAAGGTATGTATCCAATAGAAATAAATGTGAGATGAAAATACCTTACCAATTTGGAATCTTCTGAATCATAATCCCCATTAAATAAAAACATTAAATTTAAAAATTATTATCATGAAAATAAAGATATTAATCATATAAAATGTCAAATGGAAATTATATAGAACATAAAAATGAGCTATGAATATGAAATATGTAATAAAAAAATAATATATAAACTAGAAATATTTTACATGATGTTTTGAAATTATCCATGTGTGTTTGAACCTCCTCTTATTCAGATATAATATCTAGGCTTATAGATAAGGATGTAATATAAGGTCCTAGTAATAAATGTAATGCCTTTTTGAAATTGAGAATGATGTAAATAATGAATTTTTTAAGGAATTGGTTGAAAAAACCTTTCATGGAGTTTGGAGAGGAGAGTATAAACAATTCCCTTTTATAAGTGTGGAAATGAATCCACATGGAAAATATATGGAAATTTCAAAAAACTATAAAAATGATATGTTAATTACAAAGAAAATTGATACCAAATTAATATATATTCTATGTTGGGATAGGATATGGTTTAAATATAGACAATTAATTTTATTTAGATATGTTTGATTGGAAAATGGAGCCTTATTGTTTATACCCCTGTAAACCGTTTTTATCATTAACCATGTAAATTAATATTTAATATGTTCACTATTATTTATGAATAATAATTAATTTCACCATATTAAGTATTATGAACTATAATAATTCAAAATATTTAATCCATTTTTGCAAAATCAATTCTCAAAAGTGGAATAATTTAATTTAAATAAAAACAAGTAGACGAGATGAAGAATCTGTTTTCTAAAGAATATGTTTCTTTAAGTATAAAATTTGTTATGCCCAAAATCAAAATAATATTCATTCCAATGAACTGAGTCGGATTATTGATAATATAAATGATCTAATTTTATTAATATAACCATTTTGGAATATAATTTTAGTTTCTAAATACTTTGCACAAAAAATAATTTTCAATAAAAAACATTAATTTCACCATTCCTTGAAAATCTAATCATTTCAAAAAACTCTAAAAAAATCACCCTATGATAATATTGAAATAATTATTTAGAAAATTAAATTTGTTTTTTAATACTATTAATCTATATTTGGTATAAATTATTTTTAAAATAATTGTTCACAAAGCGATAAAACCTTTTCCTAGAAAAAAATTATTTTTTAAACATAAATATAGATTATTTATAATATCTCATGAAAAAAATATTACATTAATAATGAAATATTTGATTAAATTTAAAATATATAATTTTAAAAGTAATTAATAAAAAATAGTATCTAATTTAATTTACATAGATATAAACACAATGTCATTATAAAAATCTTTTTGAGGAAAACATTCTTTTATTTTCAAATGATTTTTGTTTTCATTTATAAAAAATTGATTACAAAAGGATTTATTTTATTCATGATTATATAATATTTTTAGTAATTTATTTATTCCTATACATACCCAAAAATTTAATAGATTGGTTATAATTTCTAGGTTTAAATAATAATATTATTGGTATTTATGGTTCACATAAACTCAGCACTACATGTATCACAAGCTATTTGGAAATTATTTTAATTTGAATTTTTTCCCATAAAATATATATGTTTTATATTATCCTACCTTATCCCATAATAAATTTAATTCAATTAATTTTATCTTTTTTTTCATTGGATTTGAAATTTCAAAACATAGTTGTTTAAAAATGACATTATAACAAGCGTTAAATAATAGTTCTTCTTGAAATGAGCGAAAATAAATTAAAATTTTATGTTGAAATAAAAAAAATTAGGTTTAAAATTAGCATAACATTATTCATAAGTTAATATATGTACATGGAATAGAATACTATTTCGAAAGGATTAATTGAGAGTGATAGATAACTTGGTCACAACAAAGTTAACAACTATAAAACCACACATATAAGAAGTGTTTAAAGACCATTGATTCATAAAAATGAAAGTAATAGGGAAATATGTTTTTCTCAAGATACAAATAAAAATGTTTAGGGAACAATTACTATCACAATAGAAAATTTTTTAAAATATTCTTACTATATTTCATTTTATTCCACAAGAACAATCTCAACTTTTGATTATCTATATATCAATTTCAATATAATCTCTTAAGCTAGGAAATGAAGATGAATTTTTCAAGTGTGAATATCTTATGGATGAAAAGATCCATAAATGAATGATATAGTATTCCTTATATCTCTAGTCATCATGAATACCAAAATAATTAGAATATGTTATCCAATATGTTTAAATCATCCAATGATGAAATAATAATGTAATAGCAAAATCCCTATCCAATTTTAATCTAATTACATAACATAAATGGTTAAACATAAGATAGGTAAAAAATTAAAAAATTTATAAATAAGGTCACCAAATATCCCAAATCAAAATAGTATTATTACCCAGAATACTGCAAAGTAGCTCTTAATTTTTCGATAAAATATGTTTTAACACCTTGGTCATATATTCTCCAAAAACATGGTAATGGTCAAAATCTTTATAAAGCCTCATGGATAACAAGCACACATCTTCATTCCTTAAATAAATCCACATATAATTGAATATATTATATGAATTCTAAAATAATTTAAAATCAATCAATGAAAAAGTAAAAAAAATCCTTAAATCAATAATCGTTTCCAAAGACTTTTATATTATTCAAATTAAATTTTCCATATTAATCATCTGTTTATCCCACTGAAACATCATTATAAAAATATTAATGACATATTTATGGTGATATTTCCCCTAATAATGAGTTTTCCATAAAATAAAACCTTTACTTTAAATTATATGTCTAGGTAATTTATACCATTCAATATATTCATTCAATTCCTAAATGATAATTTTTTTATAGAATAATCGTTATATATTTTACAGTTGATATTAAATAAATTTATATTTCTAATACATAATCACTTTAATTCATTTCATTTTTAAACAATTAACTTGGCTTTAAAATATTTTTCCTTAATACCTCATTCCTTTAATATTTCTATTACATTCTACTCATCATCAAAAACCATTACCCTTAGAACCTCTTTGATCTTATTCTTATGATTTCTTCCTTGGAAATTGATTTCCATAATTCCCATACATTCCACATTTAAAACATTCAACACTTGATGCTGAATTAGAGAAATCAATGTTCCCATCTATTGAATAAATTTCAATTTTCATTTTCCATTGTAAATTACATACAAGGTGCCCTTTTTCTCCAAATATAAAATACCTTCCCATTATTTTTTTTGACAATACCTTTATTTCTTATTCGCACAATATTGAATTATAGGAAACCAAATATTATTTCTATAATGGTTTCCACTAAGCAAGATCTCATCGAACTCTATCCATTACTACTTCTTTGAGTTCAAGAGTTGTTTAGGGTACATGTTATTAATCATATATCAAGACAACATATTATACATAATTCCAATATCCTTCACTAAAGTCATCATCCGATTCTGGTTCTCATTAACATATTTCTTATTACATTCAATGATAACCGTATTCTTTATGATTACCATCATTTTCGAAAACAAAGAAATCATAATTTGAGAAATAATATTTATATTCAGAAACCTCATAATTGTGAAAAATCATTTATTGGATATCTAAATCATGACACGTTCATTTAAATCTATGAAACCATATGTTAAACCTAGTACATTGAGGGACATTATCTATTCAAATACTTTAGGATGGTTTATAAATAGTTCTTTAATTTGAAAAAAATATCCCCTCTGAGTGTCTCAATGAGTGTGTATCAAGGAACATTTCCATACAATAGGTGATGATCTATTCGAATTCATTTATTCTATTTTCAGTGTTAATTCACCAAAATACTATTATTTCATATACACATCAACATGTTACATATTAAATGGGATTTATTTTCAAGGAAGCCACTAGCATTATATTTCATTAATATTAATGGTTTTTCATAGAAATATTCTTATCCTTATAATTATTTATATATCTCTCACTAATGATTATTTATACTATATCCAATGGACAACTAAATAAATCCTCTAACACTAAATATAGAGACGCAATATTTTAATTTTAGCACCCCAAACATTTTATGGTATGTATTTATTAAATACATTAAAATCATCAATGTGTTCCTTGGAAACAACAGTAGGTTATTTAGGATATAGTCAAAACCTAGCCATTAAATATAAACTTTCTACATCTATGTTTGGAATTTCAAAAAATGGTCATCTTGAGTTGTGATCAGTAAGTCATTTGGAGTCTGATACAACAAACATAATTTTTGATGAATTGTAACATACCCTTATGAATATTAATATGACCCTTATGAATATTAAATAATAATATTATTTTATTTTCTTAAGTCAACAATATAATGAGATATTAATTAGATTTCCAATGAGAAATAAAACTAATTGCACCTTAATATTGTTATTTTTCAAATTAACTATGACATTATTTAAAAATTAAATTAATAATATTATGAAAAATTATTTTTGAAAAATGGACTTCACTTTTGAATTCTACACGTCAAAAAGTGGTTAGGGTGAATTTTGGGAATTTTTCTGAAACATTTGATTTTTCAGTGAATAGTAAAGAATATAGTTTTTAGTTTTGGTGTGTTTATGAGATCATAAATGATAAAATAATGATGTCATAAATCTGTTCTACTTGTGTATAGTTTAATAATATGTGAGGTGTCCCATGTGTCTTATAACATGGGTAAGCCCATGGTTTTGCAAAAACCACTCATGAGGTGTCCCTTGAAAATTATTAAAACAATCACTCACATTTCCTATAAATACAAACTCTTTACTTAATTTAATTAATTTACAATTATCCCTCAATGATTTTTTGGAATCCTTCCTTTTATATTAGTCCACCCAAGGTTTCCTCAAGCCCCCAAGGTCCCAAATTTCATGTTCTAAGGGTGTTCCACCCGAACTTCCATTTTAATTTGGGTTAATTTTATTGTCTAATTTCATTGATGAAATTTTTATGTATTATTATGTACTACTCATAAATTCTGTGTGAGTATTCTATATATTTACAAAAAAATAGAACCCTTCCTTATTTTATGTATAGCTACATGTTATAAAATAAACTCTTAGAACTATTTCAAAAAATACGAGCCCGATACAAGGGAATTTCAAAAATTCGTATCTATATTCAAAGGGCAAGACATAATCTATTTTTTTGGGAAACCATTATCCTTATAAAAACACACATTTTATAATTAAATACTATCTTACTTTACTTCTGGTTTTATAAAAATATTTTTCCAAAATAACTCTTCTTTTCAAAATAAAAGAGTATCTGTCATAAGAATTGCTTAATGATATTAGAAGATTATTCTCATTTGATCCAAAACTCTTATTGATTTATATGTATTGTTGTGGTTACTCATTTATGAATTCATATACCATATTTTATTCAATGTTTTATTACTAAATTTATTGTGGATGATCTATCCTAAAACCAGTCACTATATTATTCTTAATGGTTAGTGTTTATGTTCAATAATTTGGGAAAGTTAGTTACATATCATATGATAGTTTCAATATGAATGTATATGTTGTTTATGTTTATCCCCACTCTTATGTGGAATGAATTGGTCTTATTATGTGATTGGTGGGGCCCGCTATAGCTCCTCGATGCATCGGTGCGTCTCATGAGGCCAAACAGTTTGGTGATAGACCCTTCGAGTTTGTTTCCAAAAATCAGAAGGGTTTCTACCCACAGAACTAAACTTTTTTTATGGTATTATGGTTTCATGATCCAGATATATGACTTCCAATTAATAATAATTCTCTTTATTCATTATAATTTATTATTATTATCCATGATTTTTTCACTATAACAAAATCTAGGGATGATGTTTTATTCTCAGTTTATTAATGGAATTAGTTATTCATTTATTCACCATGCTATATTGATTATGTCAGATTGATTGTGATTAACTTATTATTGTACTCATGATTCCACTATTTTTAACCCTTACGGAGCATTTGAGCTCACTTCTTTCATTTTCTTCCTTTAACAAGTGATGAAGAGAAGATATTTTATTGTGTTTTTGGGGATTCCATTTTTTTGTTTTTGTTATGTATTGTATTTTGTATACTTTTATAATGTAATTTGAGTAACATTTATATATCTAGTTTCTTCAAGACTACTAAACTGATTGTTCCTTTAGGATATTCATTCCTTCTAACCATGCCAATATCACAAGTAATACATCGGCTCCAGCCTAGTGGGGTAGGGGTGTTACAGTTGGTATCAGAGGAAGTTTAGTAGAACACTTAGAAACTAGAATAGGAAAATTATAGTAGGGAACAAAGCCATAAAATAGTATTTGAGGATAAACATAAAAGAACGTCCTGGTATTTTGGTCAGGAATGGAATATGTGAATCCTTCTAGTAATTACATCCCTTTATGGATACGATCAGGTAGAGGCGACTCTAGAACATATGTATCTAGGGGTAAACCCCTAAAACACCACTTTTAGCTAGACTCAAATGAGAACTGGTGCACGACAACAGGACTTGTTTCAATCTTGGTTATGAAACTCCTGGGGGATATGCTTAAGATAATTCATATTTTCTTTACAATCCATGATGAAGGAGTTTAATTTAAAATTTTCCTCAGAGGAACCTTGTTTATAAGATATTCTATTCATATAATTTCAATCTATGTTAGGTGCTTTTCTATTTGAGATTCATAAACTAATCTATTGTATCCCATTATTTAGAAATGAAGTCTAACAGAAGAAGAGGATTAAATACTAATGGGCAAGGTAGGGATATCCCTACTGATCAATTCAACACATTCAACGTTGGAGCAGATCAGATCATGACCATATTTGGACAACTTACTCATGTTGTAACGAATAAAAATTCAAACCCTATGTTGGATCATTTCATGCAGAAAAAGCCCACATATTTCAGTGGGACTGCTAATCTAGTGGTTGCTGAGTAATGGATCAAGTCCCATGAAAAGATATTCATGGAGTTAAGATGAAATGAAAATGAAAAGGAAGTACTGGAAATATGTTGTCTCAAGACTGGCGTTGATCAATGGTGGTCTCTGATTCAAAATACTACAGAGGAAGAAGAGATAGTGTATATGGAATTTCATACATTTAAGGAAATATTATTCAAAAAATATTCCCCTCATGAGCAATGAACTAAAATGAAGAGGAAATTCCTTGGATTGAAACAAAGGGAAGAAGACAGTGTTGTGGAGTATGAGGCTACCTTCATAAGGCTAGCCAGGTTTACTATAGATTACGTACGTGACTAGGAAGAAAATATTGACCATTTCTTTGAATGTCATAAACCATGTATTTTAGGGGCACTTGCATCTCAATCATTTTCATCATATGATGAAATTGTATCATGTGCCATCAAAACAGAGAAATAATTTCCTGGATCAAATTTTTCCAAAGGAACACAAGATAAGAAGCGACATTATGATAAAATGGAAAAGGATAAGAACCAAAGAAGAGCAATGGAACGAATAGTTTGTCACGACCCGTCCTCGGGGCCTGTGTCATGACTACCCCAAGCCCGACTTCCATAGGACAGGGGCTGGCGACTAGCACCAAAGGCATAAAATCCCGATAACTGGGAAGGCATTGCCTTTATAAAAGAAAACAAGCACCACAGAGTACAAGCGGAAGCAAAAGACTAAGTAAAAAAGAAATTCTGAAAAGAAAATGGGCCAGAATACAAACCCAAAAGAAAGTACGACTACAACTGAACAAGGTACAACAGAAAAAAGACAACAGCTGGAAGTAGGAAGCAGCTCCTGGGTCATCCTCCTCGGATCCTACCTGAAGGGTAGGTACAGATTGCGCAGCTCCTGGTCGTCCACCACGGATCCTACCTGAAGGGTAGGTACATATAGCCTCCTCCACGCTCTCATCTGTCAACCTCCTCTGTGAGTCGTCACGTCGTGTAGTCCACCTCCGGGTACCGTCCAGTCCTCGAACACTCGGCCTCCGTCAGCACTGCCCATCGTCTGCAGCCAACACAACGAGGTGCAGGCATAGCCCGTTCAGGGGTGAGTATAACGATACTCATTACGGACCCCGAGACCCTCAAGGTCTCACTAAACCAACAAGGATAACCAAAAGAAGATCTCAACAGATAACCTCTACTTAGATATATGCCCATACATATACCTAAGTTATCAAGTAACCCATCTCAATCATAAGGAAACACAAGGAGTCTGAAATCAATGGATAACCACTACCCAGGTATATTACCATACATATACCCAAGTTATCAAGTGACCCATCTCAATCATGAGGTAAACACAAAGGTCAAAAAGTCTCAGCTCAAACCAGGATTTTCATTATCGAAACCATAACTGCTGAAGAGCTCTGTCTCTAGAGTGTACAATGGTCCTGTCACGACTCCGAGGTACTGCTCACTAACCTAAGACTGCTGAGGTGCTCCTCCTTTCGAGTACCACGTGTCTGCGGCCAACTACTGGGCGCTCCATCCGCTTTGGGTCTGTCACCAAATATCGGGCGCTCCCCCCAATAGCCTACAGAGGTACTCCTCCTGTCGAGTACTGCGGGTCTGCGGCCAACTACCGGGGGCTCCGTCTGCTGTGGGTCTATCGCCAAATACCGGGTGCTCCGTCCACTGGGCTAGTCGACTCACTCCAAGTCGAGTCGGTCAAGCAGTCATCAGGTCTCAGCCGGCTACACGATCTCCGTACTCTACACGCTCGTCTCCGGGAGGGTACGCTCCACGAGATACTGGTCGATACTCCAAGTATCACAAAGTCCCGCAATGTAGTATCTCAAAGGACCACCTCTTCATAGGGGTCTCAACGCAACAGACGGCACGTCAATCAGACGTCCGGTCTGTGAGTTATTAGCATTTTCGTCCCAAGGTCCCGGTTGGTTTCGTGTGTGAACCAATCCGGCCGTAACCCAACTATACCCCGAACACTCATAGGGTATGCTCATAGGGACCGTTTCTCAACGAGGTCACCAACGCTGTTAACGGATCGTCAAATAGACGTTCTGTCAGAAAGGCATCAGCTTTTCCGTTCCAGGGGCCGGGTTGGATTTCGGGTGCGATCCAACCCGGCCACTATCCAACTACATCCAAAACTCTGGCTGAGGATGCCAAAAGTTCAGTATCGTCAGCAGGAATGCAACGCAACAGACGGTGCGTCAATCGGACGCCCGGTCTGGAGGTTATTGGGTTTTTCGTCCTAGGGGCCCGGTTGGTTTTTAAGTTAAAACCAACCCGACCGTACTCCAAATACGTCCAAACCTTGATCGAAGAAAGCCAAATGATCCGTCTCAGTTAAAGGAATCCATAAAAGTCGACGGCACGTCAATCGGACGTCCGGAACTCAAGATATAAGTGTTTCCGCTCCGAGGGCCCGGTTGGTTTCGTGGATGAACCAACCCGGCCGAACCCAAAGTAATCCGAAACCTTTAGTGCGATATACCGAAATGACCGTCTCGATCCAAGGATCGTGTTGCCGCTGACGAAATGTCGTTTGGAGGCCCGTAGCTCATCTTACAGGCATTTGAATGAAAGTGCCCCGAAAACGGGGGTCTGGGCCCGGGCCGACCCGGCCCGCCCCCCTGGGTCGACCTGACTCGGGTCCGACCCGGCTGGGCCCGGCCCGGCCCGGCCCGGTCCGGCGCGGTCCGGTTCGGTCCGACCCGACCGGCCGGCCGCGGCTCGACCAGCGTGACCGAGCCGACACGCGGGCGGGGCGCGCAGATCCCCCGCCCTTCGCCGCTGATTGAGGCCGGCGGTTCGCCAGCCGCCCCTTTTTCCGGTCGCCGGTGCCGCCGTGCCGGCGTGGCGCGCCGCCGCCGCCTTCCGCGGACCACCAGACGCGCTTTGGTGGCCCGTTCTTCCTGTCGTCTTCGCCTATGGTCCCCCCGGGACCCCATCTTCACTGCGAAGGGATTCAAACGCCCAAACGGCCTGCTTCATCATCACCCGTCAATCCACACATCAATAAACAATCTGAGGAGGGTTGTCGGGTTGTGTTCGCTTGGCCCGCACCCTCCGCGTTAGATTATAACAATGGGAGAAGTTTATTCAACACATGAATACATAACCAAAAACAATTTTAATGAATTAAAATTGTTCTTATTATCCGGGTTCTTCACCTTGAACGGAAACATTCACGGAGTATAGACCATTCAAATAAAACCCCTACTTGGGGTATAAGCCGATCGGAAGGAGGCGTCGTCGTTCGAGGTTCATCGCGGTATGGCGTTGCGAGGATGACGACGTCGAAGGGGGACGTCGGCGTTCATCCGACTCGAGGGAAGGCGAAGCCGTCGTCGCATGCTACCCGATTCCACTTCCAAGCTTGTTCGTCGAACTCCAACAGATGATTGAAGGATTCGTTGTGGAGGAAAGAATGTCGCAGAAGAGGAAATGTCGGCGTCGCGGCACACGGTGTTGCGTCGTCGATTTCCGCGGTTTCGGCGTTCTTCGTCGGAGGCCGGTGTTCTTCGCGTTCCTCGTGTTCTTCGAGTTTTCGCGTTCTTCGCGAAGGAGGATGGAGAATTCATAGAGGTTCTTCAATGTTTAACACAACATTCCAAAAAAAGAGGGTGTGTTGGCCTTATTTTATTACTACGCCAACGGATTTCAAACCGGTTAAGAACCGAATAAAGAGATAAATAACGACCCATTAATTCGTAGAATTAATTCAACGAAATAAACCGCCCAATTAATTGGTGCGTTAAGAAAATAAGAAAACGAGTCAGTTGACTTTCATAATGATGGGTTTTCGCGGGTGCGTTACATAGCGGAAAAGAAACGACGGGGCTCGTGCGGGCCCCACCTCACAAATATCCTACCAAGAGGGTAGGATATTTCGGGATAGCACCCCATCCGCATTGACTCATCTTAAGCTGTTTTAAGTGTCTTCCAAGCGGCATAAGTGAAATAAAATAAAGTTTGTCGTACAATTTATTTTATTTCTTAAATTTAAGCGCAAAAATTAAAAACCACACCCGAGCAAATGCAACTCCGGAAGAGGAGTTTCTAAGAAATTACTGGCGCTGCGATTCCATCGGTGCCCTCAGAATTCAATTCCGAGCACCGGTTCAAAAGGTAGAATAACCCACTCATCCGTTCCCTGAACGTACCTGAGCCAAACTTCGGAAAATGATTCCGGGCACACCGGGCCTCGGAATCAGGTGCCGTCAGAAACTGCGGTCTTGGAAAATTCCAAATAAAATTAAGAAAAAAATTTCCTTGGAATTTACGGGTCATTACATTACTCCCACCATAGGGCGTTACGTCCCCGTAAAGCTTCACCACAAACTTAGGGATAGAAAGGTGGTACTGAGCACGCATCCGTGCCTTCCGCTCCCATGTGCTCACCTGGAGGTTCCCGTGCTACCAAAGAAAGTGCACAAGAGGAATCGACCGTCCTCCTAGGATCCGCCCCTATCGATCCTCGATCCCCACAGGAACCTCCGTAGAAGTCACCTCATCGCCACCGTCCAGCTCATCACGGTCGATGATATGCGGAGGGTCGAGCACATATCTCCTCAGTTGAGATATGAGGAAAACGCCGTGCACCTAGTGCAACTGAAGTGGATGGGTCAAGTGGTAAACCACCTCGCCTACCCAGCCGAGGACCTAGAATGGTCCGTTGAACCTCGGAGATAACTTGCCTCCCTGGCCACATCTCCGTAAACTTCGTCGAGGTGAGACCCGTAAGAAGACGTGGTCGTCATCCTCAAACTCCAGAGGTGTCCATTTTCTGTTAGAAATGAAACCCAAAATGACTGCTTCTACGAGGGTAAGGCTGACCGTCTCAAGAGTGATCGATCGCACCCTCCTGTGCAAGAGTTACCCTGCGCTTCCTGGGGTTTCCTTTTTCACCGACCAAGGAAAACCCATCCCGACGTCGTAGTTAAACTAAAACCTTTTTTCCTAATACCATCAATTTGTGTATGAACTGTGATTTCCCAGTCAATACTCAAAGAAACGTCATAAGGCCTCGACGCTGCCACCAAGAGATTCCAACCGAAAATCTCGCCTCAAGGATCTGACCACACCGTCGGCGTATGTGTGATTATCGAGTCTCCTCCCAAGGTATCTCCAGACGTGAGGGTCAAGTCCACGGCTTACCAGAAACTCTAGGTCTGGAACAAGATTTATGAAAGCAAGGAATGATTCATATCGACATCTATTACTACAACAGCTAGTAGTGGACACAGACTGTCCCTTGAATCATTTCTAGAGCCATTGGGTCACACTCCTTGACCGCAAACAACCACACTCTTCCACCGCCCTCCAGCTCCCTGAGCCTAGCGGGGATAACTAAGGCGGGTGGTTGTAGCATGTTAAGATGTACACCACCTCATACCGCTCTCCTACCTCTGCCTCCACGTCTGCTGCTTCGTAGACTCATCTATCCTTAAATATTCCACTTCTTGAAACATTTAACACGCCCGAGTCTCTAAGACTGGCACCTGTTTCCTATTTCTTACTGCACTGTGCAGTCTTCATCCGCTCTTGGATGGCCTGGACCTTCTTTAGTCTCACAAGAGCTGCTATGATTTCTTCTTTGCTGATAAGAGAAATATGGTCTCATCCCCTGGATGAACCACATTCATTGCCTAATACAGTCAATCCTGACAAGAATGATGCATTCATGCCATGGATGACGTTGTAAGGCCTCGACGTAAATACCAAGAGATCCACCTGTCACTCTCGCCTCCAAGGGTCGAGTCACACTGTCGGCATCAGTGTGAGGTCACTGGGTATCCTCCAGTAGAAATCTCAAAAGTGGGGGTCAAGTCAACAGTTTAACCGGGACCACTCAGTATCAACCAAACGAAAAGGACAGGAAAGAAAAAAAAGATAAGTGTCTTTTTATTATTTCAGCTCATAGTACAAAGACATGAATACAAAAGCAACATGGAACTAGAAGTACAAAGGACGTATCCACTAGTTCCTCTCCTGTACACCTGCCCTCGGAGCTCCATGACCATAGGCCTCAGCTGCCTGAAGCCGAGCTCTCCCATATCCTCATGTCCCATGCGGTCGGGGCGGCCCTCCTGGTGGTGGTGGAAACAACCCGAAGCGTCGTCCACCTCCAGCTGCACGGCCAGCTCCTCTGCCATGGCCGCCTTCTCCTTGCGGTCTTCCCTGATCGAACCTCTACCTTTGCCTCAGAGGTTCTTCATTTAACTGCTGGTCATCTTCAAGGTGGGTCGGACAGTCACGTTCCATGTGACCAATTCCACCACAGGAGTAACACTGTCCACTCTCGGAACGTCTGGCTCTGACTCCACCCCGGTTTCCCAGCACAACTGATACTGAGTCATGCAGTCGGCCACCGGTAGGTCTGGTCCTCTTGGACCTCTGCGTCATCTATCTACTGCCTGCTGCAGAAGACTCTGCCGCAAGCCGGCTAGTGGTGGGTCCTGCTGCTGGAGACTGCTCAGCAAGGAAAATCTCTACTAAGAGGGATCTATCCAACACCCATGTCTGAGTCGGAAAGCTGTGAGAAACAACAGAAGCTCTAATATCTCACCTGAGCCCCTGCTCGAAGGTTCGGGCCCTGAAGAACGGGTCTCTTACTATATCTGTGGAGTAGCATGAGAGGTCTGTGAATCTCGCTGAGTACTACGCCACTGACATGTTTCCCTGCCACAGCTGAAGTAGCTCCTGTATACGAACCGCTCGAAGGGTGGCTAGTACAAACTCTGCCCGCAACAGGCTCTTGATGTCTGCCCATAGAAGTGTCGCCTCGTCATGCATCTGAAGCATCAGGCTCCACCATCTGCCTGCTGCATCCTGAAGAAGGCTGGCAGCTAGGATCACCATGAAATTTGTCGGCGTCCCCACTAGCCTAAATACTCTCACCACAGCCTCCAGCCAATCCCCAGCTGCCTGCGGGTCCGTCCCTCCCTGGAACCTGGGTGGCCTCTGGCGCTGGAACTCATGCAGTGCGCTCAAGCGACATGCATCCTCTGCTGTTGGGGCTGGTGGAATCGGTGGCCCAACGGGTCGTAGTACCGCTGGTGCGTCCGTTGGTGCCTCAACTAGGATAGGGTCCTGTACTGAGGCCTCGTCGCTCGGCGGGCTGTCAGTACGTACCACTCTCGGGGATCTAGCTGGTCTTCCACGGGGAGGCATCCAGAAAGAAACAACGTGACACAGTCAAAAGATTATACCTGGTGAGCTGACATGGTTTGAGCTGACATTTAAATAAAACTTCTAGAAAACACACACTCAATCAGTGTTTTCGTGCACAATGTCAGAAATCAGTTGTCAGGGTCCTGGTGTAAGGATACGTCGGTTGCCCGCACTAACACTGGACTCCCTGAACTGAAAACCACACTCAGTACTCTTAACACTATTGCTTCACTGAAAGAAACATCAGAGTTATAAGTTCTGCGGTAGAACCGAACTCCTCTGATACCAATTTGTCACGACCCGTCCTTGGGGCCCGTGCCGTGACTACCCCAAGCCCGCCTTCCATAGGCCAGGGGCAGGCGACTAGCACAAAAGGCGTAAAATCCCGATAACTAGGAAGACATTGCCTTTATAAAAGAAAACAAGCACCACAGAGTACAAGCGGAAGTAAAACACTAAGTACAAAAGAAATGCTCAAAAGAAAATGGGCCATAATACAAACCCAAAAGAAAGTACGACTACAACTGAACAAGGTACAACAGCAAAAAGACAAGAGCTGGAAGTAGGAAGTAGCTCCGGGGGCGTCCTCCTCGGATCCTACCTGAAGGGTAGGTACAGATAGCCTCCTCCACGCTCTCGTCCGTCAACCTCCTCTGTGAGTCGTCACGTCGTGTGGTCCACCTCCGGGTACCGTCCAGTCCTCAAACACTCGGCCTCCGTCAGCACTGCCTGTCGTTTACAACCAACACAATAAGGTGCGGGCATAGCCCGTGCAGGGGTGAATATAACGATACTCAGTAGGGACCCCAAGACCCTCAAGGTCTCACTAAACCAACAAGGATAACCACAAGAAGATCTCAACAGATAACCTCTACTTAGATATATGCCCATACATATATCTAAGTTATCAAGTAACCCATATCAATCATGAGGAAACACAAGGAGTGTGAAATCAACGGATAACCACTACCCAGGTATATTCCCATACATATACCTAAGTTATCAAGTGACCCATCTCAATCATGAGGTAAACACAAAGGTCAAAAAGTGTCAGCTCAAACCAGGATTTTCATTATCGAAACCGTAACTGCTGAAGAGCTCCGTCTCTGGAGCGTACAGTGGTCCTGTCATGACTCCGAGGTACTGCTCACTAACCAAAGACTACTGAGGTGCTCCTCCTGTCAAGTACTGCGGGTCTGCGGCCAACCACTGGGCGCTCCGTCCGATATGGGTCTGTCGCCAAATACCGAGCACTCCCCCCAATAGCCTACAGAGGTACTCCTCCTGTCGAGTACCGTGGGTCTGCGGCCAACTTCCGGGCGCTTCGTCCTCGGTGGGTCTGTCGCCAAATACCGGGCGCTCCGTCCACTGGGCTAGTCGACTCACTCCAAGTCGAGTCGGTCAAGCAATCGTCAGGTCTCAGCCGGCTACACGGTCTCCGTACTCCGCACGCTCGTCTCCGGGAGGGTCCGCTCCACGAGCTACTAGTCGATACTCCAAGTATCAAAAAGTCCCACAAAGTAGTATCTCAAAGGACCACCTCGTCATAGGGGTATCAATGCAACAGACGGCGCGTCAATCGGACGCCCGGTTTGTGAGTTATTATCCTTTTCGTCCTAGGGGCCCGGTTGGTTTCGTGTGCGAACCAATCCGGCCGTAACCCAACTATACCCCGAACACTCATAGGGTATGCTCATAGGGACCGTTTCTCAACGAGATCACCAACACCGCTAACGGTTCGTCAAATGGATGTTCTGTCAGAAAGGCATCAGCTTTTCCGTTCCAGGGGCCTGGTTGGATTTCGGGTGCGATCCAACCCGGCCACTATCCAACTGCATCCAAAACCCGGGCAGAGGATTCCAAAAGTTCCGTATCGTCAAGAGGAACACAACGCAATAGACGGCGCGTCAATCGGACGCCCGGTCTGGAAGTTATTTGCTATTTCGTCCCGGGGGCCCGGTTGGTTTTTAAGTTAAAACCAACCCGAACGTACTCCAAATGCGTCCAAACCTTGAGCAGAGTAAGCCAAATGATCCGTCTAACTTAGAGGAATCCATCAAAGTCGACGGCACGTCAATCGGACGTCCGGAACTGAAGATATAAGCGTTTCCGCTCCGAGGGCCCGGTTGGTTTCTTGGATTAACCATCCCGGCCGAACCCAAAGTAATCCGAAACGTTGTGTTCGATATACCGAAACGACCGTCTTGATCCAAGGATCGCGTTGCCGTTGACGCTGAGTCGTTTGGAGGCACGAAGCTCAAGTTAAGGGCATTTTACAGAAAGTGGCCCGAAAACGGGGGTCTGGGCCCGGGACGACCCGGCCCGGCCCGACCCGGTCCGACGCGATCCGGTTCGGTCCGGCCCGACCGGCTGGCCGCGGCTCGGCCAGCGTGGCCGAGCCGACACGCGGGCGGGGCGTGCGGATCCCCCGCCCTTCGCCGCTGATTGAGGCCGGCGGTTCGCCGGCCGCCCCTTTTTCCGGCGCCGCGCCGCCGTCGCCTTCTACGGACCACCGGATGCGCTCCGGTGGTCCGTTCTTCCTGCCTTCTTCGCCTATGGTCCCCCCGGGACCCCATCTTCACTGCGAAGGGATTCAAACTCCCAAACGGCCTGCTTCGTCGTCGCCCATCAATCCATACATCAATAAACAATATGCGAAGGGTTGTCGGGCTGTCTTTGCTTGGACCGCACCCTCCGCGTTAGATTATAACAATGGGAGAAGTTTATTCAACACATGAATACATAACCAAAAACAATTTTAATGAATTAAAATTGTTCTTATTATCCGGGTTCTTCACCTTGAACGGAAACATTCACGGAGTATAAAACATTCAAATAAAACCCCTACCTTGGGTATAAGCCGATCTGAAGGAGGCGTCGTCATTCAAGGTTCGTCGCGGTATGACGTCACGAGGATGACGACGTCGAAGGGGGACGTCAGCGTTCGTCCGACTTGAGGGAAGGCAAAGCTGTCGTCTCTTGCTACCCGATTCCGCTTCAGAGCTTGTTCGTCGAACTCCAACAGATGATTGAAGGTTTCGTTGCGGAGGAAGGAACGTCGCAGAAGAGGAAACGTCGGCGTTGCGGCACACAACGTTGCGTCATCGATTTCCGTGGTTTCAGCGTTCTTTGTCGGAGGCCGGCGTTCTTCACGTTCCTCGCGTTCATCGCGTTCTTCGCGAAGGAGGATGAATAATTCTCAGAGGTTCTTCAAGGTTTAACAAAACATTCCAAAAAAAGGAGGGTTTGTTGGCCTTATTTTATTACTACACCAACGGATTTCAAACCAGTTAGGAAATAAATAAAGAGATAAATAACGACCCATTAATTCGAAGAATTAATTCAACGAAATAAACCGCCCAATTAATTGGTGACTTAATAAAATAAGAAAACGTGTCAGTTGACTTTTATAATGACGGGTTTTTGCGGGTGCGTTACTTAGCAGAAAAGAAACGGCAGGGCTCGTGCGGGCCCCACCTCACAAATATCCTACCAAGAGGGTAGGATATTTCTGGATATCACCCCATCCGCATCGACTCAGCTTAAGCTGCTTTAAGTGGATTCCAAGCGGCTTAAGTGAAGTAAAATAAAGTTTGTCGTACAATTTATTTTATTTCTTAACATTAAGCCAAAAAATAAAAACCACACCCGAGCAAACGAAACTCTGGAAGAGGCGTTTCTATGCAATTACCAGCGCTTCGATTCCATCGGTTCCCTCAGAATTCGATTCTGAGCACCAGTTCAAAACTTAGAAAAACCCAGTTGTCCGTTCACTGAACATACATGATCCAAACATTGGAAAATGATTCCGGGCACACCGGGCCTCGGAATTAGGTGCCGTCAGAAACTGCGGTCTTGTAAAATTCAAAATAAAATTATGAAAAAAATTTCCTTGGAATTTACGGGTCTTTACATAGTTTCCCATTATGTGTGAACAGTGGAAAGAATCATCCCGGGAATTTCTTGAAAGGCAAGGGGTCTGCTATAACTATGGAGAAAAGGGTTATCAATCTGATGAATGAAAGGGGAAGAAACAATTTAATGATGTTCAATGCTACAATTGGAGAGATATGGGACAATATGAAAATGAGCATCCTAAGCACCAAAGAAACATTCCATAGAGAATTCCAAGAGAGCATGGAAGAGCCCATTCGATTACAACTATGGAGGTTGAAATTCCTAGTGACATGGTGGGAGGTACTTTAATTGTTTCCTCAAACTTATCCAACAATTTTTTTGATTCTGGATCATCACATTCATTTATATCCTCTCAGTTTTCCAAGAAATTTAGATATGTCCAATTTGATTGAAGAAAGGAGTTGTCAGTAAAAACACCCATGGGATGTATCATTGCAACAAAGGTATGTCGACTAGTCCCCCTACAAACACTAAAACGTTCTTTATTTTCTTCCCTCATCATCATACCCATGACTGAATTTGATATAATTATCGGTATGGATTGGCTATCAAATAATGATACGAGGATTTAAAGTAAGAAAAAGGAAGTCACAATTTTTGGAAATGGTGTAGAATACCTTGTCTTTAGGGAAGAAACATTTCTTCCTGATTCTTATCTAGAAACACCCCTAGTAGCTCTATTTAATGCAATACTTTGGGAGGAAGATAAACTAATATCATTGGGGGAGGAAATAAATCTTCAAAATGAAGATGTGGATATAGTGAAAGAGCACATTGATGTATTTCTAGAGGATTTATCAGGAAATCCTCTAGAGCAGGAAATTGAGTTTTCAATTGACTTAAATCTTGGTGAAATACCTATATCAAAGTCCCCATATAGAATGGCCACTGTGGAGCTAGTGGAGCTGAAGAATCAAATAGAATTGTTGAGTGAAAAAGGATTTATTCTACTTAGTGTTTCCCCATGGGGAGCCCCGGTCTTGTCTGTAAAGAGGAAAGATGGATCCATGAAGCTATGCATAGATTATAGAGAAATCAATGCTGTTATAATAAAAAATAAGTATCCTCTTCCCTAGATTGATTATTTATTTGAACAAATTCATCGAGCTCAATACGTTTAAAATATTAAACTTGGATTCAGATATCATCAACTAAGTGTGAGGAAGGAAGATATTCTGAAGACAGTATTTCGAACAAGGTATGGGCATTATGAGTTTACAGTGATGCCTTTTGTACTTAAAAATTCACCCTCTATTTTCAGGGATTTAAATAATAGAGTTTTCAAAGAATAGCTTGATAACTTTGTTGTGGTATTCATTGATGATATCATGGTATACTGAAAAATCTATTCAGACCATGAGGATCATTTGAGAACTATTCTGAAAACTCATAGAAGAATTCAGTTATTTGGGACGTTTAGAAAATGTGAATTATGTATTCATTCAGTTTCTTTTCTAGGACAAATTGTCTCTATGGATGTAATCCTAGTTGATCCTGCAAAGACAAATGAAATCCAAGAATGGCCCACGCCAACAAACATAACTAAGGTATGAAGTTTTATTGGCATAACACGTTATTATCAGCATTTCGTGCAGAATTTTTACCAACTGGATAACCTGCTAATGAAGCTCACACTTAAAGGGGTTAAATTTGTTTGGACAAATATTTTTTGAAGAATGTTTCGATGAACTAAAGAGAAGATTAGTCAATGCTTCTATATTGAATCTACCATTGGGGAATGACAGGTTTGTTATTTATAGTGATTCCTCAAAGAAAGGACATGGTTATGTCCTTATGGAAAATGATAGGGTTATTTCTTATGAATAACGATAGCTAAAAGTTCATGAGTAAAACTGTCCTACTAATGATCTTGGGTTAGCTGCTGTAATCTTTGCTTTGAAGATATGGAGAAAATATCTCTATGGTGAAAAATGTGAGATTTATACTGGTCACAAGGTTTTGAAGTATATTTTCTCACAGAAAGAACTCAACATGAGGCAAAGGAGATGGGTTGAACTACTCAAGGATTATGATTGCATGATACACTACAACCCGGGGAAGGAAAATAAGGTTACAGAAGCATGGAGTAGAAAGTATCATGGATTTTTGAATAAGATAAGAGTTGAAAGGGATCTTTTTTCCATGGATATAGTAAAGATGGATATGGGAATAACCATGGAAGGTGAAACATCAATGCTTTTTCAAATGGTTTCCAAACCATATTTAGTATAAAGGATAAAATGTTCTCATGCTAATGATGAGGAGTATCAAAAAATGATTAAAGATGTGAATGATGGGAGATTGAGTGACTTCGTATAGGAAGATGGAATTTTGAAATTTGGGAAAATACTTTGTGTTCCCGATATTCCTTATCTAAAATGGGAAATGTTGGATGGTGCTCATAGTTCCAATTTCTCTATACACCTCGGTAGCACTAAGATGTATATAGATTTTAAGGAACATTTTTTGTGGGACAACATGAAGAGGGATATTGATAATTTTGTGTCAATATGAATGGTTTGTCAACAAGTGAAAGTTGGAAGGCAACAACCTGGTAGAGTATTTCAACCTCTTCCTACACCTGAGTGGAAATGGGATAATATCACGATGGACATTGTCATAGGACTACCAAATACTCCTAGAAGGAATGATGAAATATGGGTCATTGATGATCGTCTTACCAATTCAGCACATTTTCATGCTATAATAGAAGATCTACCACTTGAAAGTCTAGAATGGTAATATATTAATAAATTTTTGAGACTTCATTGAGTTCCCCTATCGATTGTTTCTGATCATGATCCATGCTTTATATCAATGTTCTAGAAAAGTCTACAGAAGACTTTGAATACTGAGCTTCATATGAGTATTGCATATCACCCTCAAACTGACAGGTAGTATGAAAGGACTATTCAATGTATGGAGGACATGGTGAGATCATGCTCTATTGACTTCAAAGGTTTGTGGGATCAAAACATGCCTTTGGTGGATTTTTACTATAATAATTCTTTCCATTCTAGTATTAAAATGGCTCCATATGATCCATTATATGGAAAGATATGTCGAACTCCAACTTATTGGGATGAAGTTGGTGAAAGGACACTTATAGGCCCAGAACTTATTGAAGAGACCACAAAAATGGTGAAGAAAATACAAGCCCATATTAAAGCAGCCCAAAGTAGGCAGAAGAGTTATGTTGACAACCAGAGAAAGGACTTGGAATTTCACGAGGGAGATCATGTATTTCTGAAAGTATCTCCATGGAAGGGCGTCTTAAGGTTCGGTAAGAAAGGGAAAATGAGCCCCAGGTACATTGGACCATTTCAAATCTTGAGTAGAATTGGATTTGTAGCTTACCGTTTAGCGATGCCGCCAAATCTCTCTTGAGTGCATGATGTCTTCCATGTATCATTTTTAAAGAAATACATGCCAGAACCAACGCATGAACCCACATATGAAGGAATAGAACTGGAACTGGATTTGTCATACTGTGAAAAGCCCATCAGGATTCTTGACACAAGGGAACATGTATTGAAAAATCAAACAACTCGTCTAGTAAAGGTTCATTGGATAAACCATAATATAGAATAAGAAACATGGGAACCAGAGGATTTCATGAAGAAGAACCACCCACATCTTTTTGGTGGGCTATACACATAAAATTTCAAGGAAGAAATTTTAGAAGGAGGGAATAATGTATCACCCCAAAACATTTATGGTATATTTTTGTTAAATACATTCTATTCATCACTGTGTTCTTTAGAAACAACAATAGTTTATTTAGATATAGACAAAACCGAGCCATTAAATATAAATTTTCCACTTATATAATTTGAATTTCAAAAAATGGTCATCTAGAGTTGTGATCCGTAAGTTATTTGGAGTCTGATAGAACAAACTTAATTTTTTGTGAATCATAAAATTCCCTTATGAATATTAATATGGATAGTAATATGTCCCTTATGAATAGTAAATAATAATATTATTTCATTTTCTTAAGGAAACAAGATAATGAGATCTTAATTAGTTTTTCAATAAGAAATAAAACGAAATGCACTTTAAGATTGTTATTTTTCGAATTAACCATGACTTTATTTACAAATTAAATTAATACTATTTAGTAAAATTATTTTTGAAATATGGATTTCAATTTTTGATTTCTACACGTTGAAAAATGGTTAGGGTGAATTTTGGATATTTTTCTGAAACAGTAGATTTTTTAGTGAATGGTAAAAAATACATATTTTAGTTTCAGTGGGTTTACGACATCATTAATGATAAAATAATGATGCCATAAATGTGGTCAAATTGTGTATAGTTAAATAAGATGTGATGTGTCCAAAGTTGCTTACACCATGGGAAAATACCATGGGAAAGCCCATGGTTTTGCAAAAACCACTCATGAGGTGTCCCTTGAATATTATTTTAATTATCCCTCACTTTATCTATAAATACCAACTCTTATCTTAATTTAATTCATTCCCAATTCTCCATCAATGATTTTCTAGCCGCCTCACATTCATATTAGTCATCCCAAATTTTCCTCAAGCCCCCAAGGTCCCAAACATCTTGTTCTATGGGTTTTCCACCCGAACTACACTTTTCATTCGGGTTACTTTTATTGTCTAATTTCCTCGATGAAATTTTTATATATTGTTATGTACTCCTCATAAATTATGTGTGATTATTCTATGTATGTACACCAACCAAAACCCTTCCCTATTTTATGGATATCTACATGTTTTAAAATAAACTCTCAGAAGTGTTTCCAAAAATACAATCTTGGTATAAGGGAATTTCTCAAATTCGTATCTATTTTCAAAGGGAAAGCTATAATATATTTTTTTGGAAACCATTATCCTTATAAAAACACTCATTTTATAATGAAATACTATATTACTTTACTTCTGTTTTTAAACAAATATTTATCCAAAAGAACCCTTCTTTTCAAAAAAATATTGTACTTGTCACAAGAATTTCTTAATGATATTAGAAATTTATTCTCTTTTGATTCAAAACACTTGTTGATTCTTATGTATGGTTGGAGTTAATCATTTATGATGTCATGTACCATATGTTATTGAATTTTTTATTACTAAATTTATTGTGGATGATCTATCCTAAAATGATTCACCATATTATTCCGAATGGTTAGTGTTTATGTTCAGTAATTGGGGGAAGTTAGTAACATTTCATATGATAGTTTCAATATGAATGTATATGTTGTTTATGTTTATCACAGCTCTTTGGAGTAATTAATTGGACATATTATGTTATGGGTGGGGCCTTATATAGCCCCTCTATGCATCGGTAGGTCTCATGAGAAATAATAGTTTGGTGACAGAACCGTCGAGTTTGTTTCCAAAAATCAGACGGGTTTCTACTCACAGAACTAACCTGTTTTTACGGTATTATGGTTTCATGTTCTAGATACATGAAGTCCAATTAATATGAATTCTCTTTATTCATTATCAGTTATTATTATTATCCATGATAATTTCACTATGGAAAAATCTATGAACGTAGTTTCATTCTCAGTTTATTAATGGCATTAGCTATTCATTTATTCACTATTCCATATTGATTATGTCAGATTGATTGTGATTCACTTATTATTTTACTCATTCTTCCACCATTTGTAACCCTTACTGAGCGTTTGAGCTCACCCCCTTCATTGTCTACCTTCAACAGGTGATGAAGAGAATATCATTTATTGAGTTTCTGGGGATTCCGTATTTTAGTTTTTGTTATTTATTGTATTTTGTAATCTTTTCAAATATAATTTTAGTAACATTTATGTATTTAGTTTATTGAAGACTACTAAATTGATTATTCCTTAGGGATTTTCATTCCTTCTAACCATTCAAATATCACACGTGAAGCACCGGATCCATCCTAGTGGGGTCGGGGTGTTACATTAATATATTGATATTATATATTAATAGATGAATATTAATTTCATTATTGAAAAACACTCATGGGGATGGTGAAGGTTTATTTAATTTAGAGACTAGATAAAAAATCATATTATTTCATGAAAGATATTAAATATCACCAATACGGATCTTCCAACTTATTAAACATCATAGTCATACCTTATATAAACCCTTTCTTGCAACCTATAGAGAGGTAACAAATGAAATGGTCATCATAGATTCCTAGTAATGGTAAACTTGTGATATATTAATTATTGATCATAAGAAGGCATAAGATAAGTATAACTGTAGGAGATCCTAAACGTAACATAAAACATTTATACACAACCTATTAAAGATCATAAATAGGATTCACGGACTAAATCATTATCATTTCCAATACACTCATCATAAGAGTGAGAAAAAATAAAATATCAGCAATCAATATTATTTTCATTATAGAAAACATGCATTAGGAGAAAAATTGTTTAATTTATTTTGAGAACACATATACAATCCTCCTATTTCATGAATGGTCTTAAACATAACCCATAAATATCTTCATAATTATTATTATTTTAACATATACCTTATATAATCCTTTCATTATAACCCGGGGAATAAAAAGATGATAGTGGATGATCCCAGAAGCACAGTAAGGGTAATCTTGGGAGATAAAGATAGTTGATCATAATATGGTATTTGATATAAAATAGTGTAATAATTCATGAACATGACATATTTGGTTAATACCCAATTTGGAAAAGAACACAAACCTGCATCATGTCATAGAATATTATCATTTCCAAGACATGGATCATAATAGTGATAAATCATCATAAATCAATCATGAAGCATATGTTGATGTCACATAAGTGTGGTTCCATCATATATATAGAAACCATATCATGTCATGGGTTACTATCAAGACCGTCAAATAATAGTATATTTGGAATCCTTTCTAGTTTCCTATAAAATTACAGATCAATAATATTTACCTATTATGTATTTTTGATCATGCATATTGACTTGTTTCCTATAGTGGATCTAGAAGATTGATTGGTTTCACTTATAAAACGAAGCACAAAATCTTATTTCCAATAATTATATAATGGAATTTTTATATTCTCCAAATTAATTTGATTGAGATATATATCCCATAAATCTAATAATCCATACATTTTCTCCAATATAATCATAAAAAATCGTTATACCATGACCCGTTGGAAAGAAGTGGATATCATAAATATTTAATCACATTATAACATATGTAAAATAAATTAGTTTCATAAAATTATATTCATTATAATCGTAAATATAAACCATCTAGATAAAAAACAAGGATCAATCCATTGTATCAGATCCCTAGGAAACAGAAGCAGCAAAAATGGTTTTTCCATTGAAGAAAATAAATTCTATAAATATACCATCAAACCAATCTTGATGAAAATACATATTCATTATTGAGATATCTTTTTCCGATTCTAATGATTCTAAAAATATAAAATAAATCCTTTTATTTTAAAACACCCTTAGATGCTTGTAAAGGAATATTTAAGACACTTTTTATTTAGGGTAGTGTTAAATACTATTCCTGTCATATGGCGAAATAATGGATCCTTTAAAATTTTATGTATATGTTAAAAAATACCTCATTCATGAAATGAAAAGAATATTAATTTTATGATATTCTTTAAAAATTCAAAAAGGATAAATATGACTTTTTAAATAATTTTATATTAGTAAAAAATTTCATTAAAATTTTTTAACAATCAGGGACATGGAATTAAAAGAATTTTTGACTTGAAGGACAAATAAGTTATATTTTTATTAAAAATAAATATTTTTGATTCCATAATCCTTTAAGTGTGGACAAATAAAATAAAAAATTTATTTTATAGAAATAATTATAGGATCAGAAAACAAATTTTTTTTCCCGATAGGCACCATATAATATTTCATCATCCTAAATGCAATCTTAAATAATACCTATACATAATGAGATTATAAAATAAAACATTTACCGCATTGGTAAAATTTAAATAATACTCCCTATAAAATAATATTAAATTAATATTTTAATATCTTAGTAAGAATTAAATTCCGGAAATAACAAGTGAAATGTTTTCTATATTCACCTGAAAAAGAATATACGTGTCTAATATATTTCTCAAAAATTGAAATTTGAGAGAAAAAACTATTTAAACTATTTTATATTTGAATCAACCTAGGAAATAAATAAAAATAGGTTGAAATTTATATCCCAAATAATTTTATAATAAGAATAATAATGTATATTAATTGGAAATATATAAACGAGAAAAAATAAATACTTTTTTAATATGTCATGAGCCCCATGGGAGTAAGAGTGACACGAAAATCACTTAACAATTTTAAAATATTGGAATAGTAATCCCCATTAAATAATAACAAATAATAAAACATTATATATCATGAAAATAATATAATACATATCATAACTAATTAGTGATATATTATATACACCACACAAAATAATGATTTGTGAAATTGGCATATGCCTTTAATAAATAAGAAAGTCACTAGAAATACCTTAACTCATTTCATAACATTCTTTATACACATTCGAACCTTATCTTCTTAAAATATCCTATTTTGGATTATACCTAATGTTATGTCCCTAGCATTAGTATACCCAATTTTAGGCTTAAATCATAAAATTGAGAGTAGATATAAGTAATCACATTTTCAATAAAAGAATAGTTTTGTATTATTGAAAAAATAGATACATACAAGAAACAAAATAAAATATAAAAAATAAAATAAAACATATAATTATATTTGAGAATACAATTATTCCCTTTAGAATATCATTTTCATATCAATCATAATACACTTCATGGTGTCCTAGTAAGTGATAATATAGGAAAGTGATGAGCTTTAATGCATAGTATGGGTATGTTTAAATTTGATGCTATCATAATAAACTAAGTCATAATAAGTATATAAATATAAATAAATAAAACACTTTAATTTTAATAAATAACATTAACATATAGAATATTATAGAAGCAAAAAATTATGATAAAAAATTCAATATAAATATTTACATAAGCTGGATTAATATCCATGGATATTCTAACTTATAAAAAATTAACATTGATATTGATAAATGATATCATAATTATGGAATTAATAATGTCCTATATAATAACAATACCATCAAGGTCAATTTCGAAGAATTCAAAACAAAAATGGTGAATTAGTCCACTGAATACCCAAGATAGTTTGTCTCATGACACCTGCCAATGCATTGAAGAGATATATAGGGCCACACCCATAACTTACTATGTCTAATGGATTTTTAAAATTAAAGGTTAGAAAAATAATCATCATAAACATTATAATTAAAAAAATAACATTTATAAAGATAATAATTTCCCCATTAAATATACATAATAAAAAAACATTATTATTTGAAAAAAGAATACAAAATGAAAATTATTTCCCCAATCAATATACATTATCATAAAACATCCATTTTACAATACGGAATAATATCAAAATAGTACATCTTATTCAAAATAATCTTAAAAAATCCAGATGAATAATAAGTCTGGTATCATTAAAACAAATTTCCAATGGATATAATTTATAAATGATGGGTGCTTTAATTAAAAAAAAATTACCATAAAATAACTATAATTTTTTTAATGAAAATATCATTTTCACTTTCAAAATATTTTTCAAAATATAAAAAATTTCTAGAAATTTGTAAAATTATTTTATTTAAAAATATCCATTTAAACATATAATGGAATCTTCAAAACAATGACTATTCCTGAAATTGTGTAATTCCATAGATGCAGTATAAGTAAAAAAACATTCCTTTTATAATGTTGTAAAAAGATTAAGAAGTACCTAATTAGGAAAAAGAAAAGAAGATTCCGTTAAAAATATTTTTCAAAACTTCAAACATTTGTAAAAAATTATTTAATAAATCAATTGAGTACTATTAAAAATAATTTTTTTATAAAAAAATATATTGAAGAAATTGTAATTTATACCAAAAAGTTATATAAATTTGTATATTAATAAAAACATTTTATATGATATTTTAAGTTCCAAATAAAATAAAAGTGCCCTATTAAATGATAACTATTATTAACATCTAAGGGATAAAAAAAATATTTTTTTAATGATAGGAATAGAAAACCATTCTAATTTGGGACACTTAAACATTATCATTCCCAAATAATGACGAGTTTACAAAATAAACCATTATGACTTTGGTATAATATTAATTATAAGCCCAAGTAAATAAAGAAATTTAAATTAATATCAAATATATCATGATGATACAAGAATCATGATATAGTACATCAATGTTGCGGTATATACACATCATTAAATTGAATATATGATGAATATGGCATGCATCTTAGGGAAGTTCATGTGAGACAAGAAACCATTATCCCAAGTTTAATTTGAATTATATGTTTTGGAACCTCCTATATAATAAATATATATTTATTAGGATTATATTAATAAATATAATCATATATATAATACCATATATTGTTTTCATATAAATACTTATCATGATTTCTTAACAGTTCATTATTAAAAATGTTATTTTTGGATTATAACATCAATGATTTTGACATACGCTTCTGTTGAATAGTGTTGATCCTTGTACATTGATTATGGTTCAATATTATTATTAATGCTAAGCATAATATAAATATCATATTTATTCATTATATAATTATTGATAATATTACATATATTTAAGATTAATAAAAATGAGTGACACTATTCCTAGAGATAGTAGGTTGTACATATTCAAGAACACAATTTTAATTTTTTGATGGATGAAATGAATGAATGGTAAATATTTGGTCAAAATTATTGAATAATTAAAATATCATATATTTTGTTTATATTAATATAATCTATTATTATCACTATCCATGTCATAAAAAAATGAAAAGTGATTCACATCGCTTTATGGAGGTGATAGTCCACACATAGAAATGAGCAACATTATCATTTTCTAATGGATTGGTAGGTAAGAAGGTTTATGTGATATTATAATTCAAGAAGGGTAATTATTTATAAAATAATATATATATATATATGTACATTAAATCCATTATTATATAAATCCATTGGAGATCGATATTGAAAAAAATCACATTTGTTTAAAAGGTGGCAGTCTTCTGTACACATAGTTGATGGTTTTATTTCCAATTTTATGGAAGTGGATATTGATATTGGAAATTAAATTAACATAATGACATATAATTATTTGTTAGGTACTATATTTATTATTTTTTATTATTTTATGGAGATTTTATGGAGTTAATAAAATAAATTAAATGATAATGTATGGTTATGAACTATATCTCTTCTTCAGACACCATCTCTAGGTTAATAACTAAATCATTCTTAGATTGATGTTATGATAAATAATATAAATCTACTTCAAGCTTAAATATTCAGGAAAGGTATTAGGGAATATATTTTTAATCCAAAGGTATCTTTGGTTGTTTAAATTAGAGTAGAGGAGTAATTCTTTTACAACTATCAGAGGGTATCTTCTTGGGATGTACATGCAAATTTCTAAAAAGAATACAAAATAAAAAATAAATTCACATGAAAAATGATTCCAATGAAAATATAATCTAATTTTATATATTATGATCATTAAATATGGCTAGTAAATAGTTTTTTTACATTATTTACTAGAAAAAATTACATTATATTTAGATTTAATCCCTGGTAATCCAATATTAACCTTAAAACGAGTAATTATTTTTTATATTAAATATGAAAAAATAAGTCAAAATAATTACTTAATATTTATTATTATAATAAATTTTATTGAATTTATTTTTCCAAATCCAAATTTTTGAAGTGGAAGAATAAATTAAAAAATTAAAAGTGTAGATTTAATAAAAAACTGCGTTTCCAGAGATATGTTTCCAAAAGAACAAAACGTTTTAAAATTAAAATATAAATAATAATTTTTTAAAACAACCAAAATTGAAATAATTATAATATAATTGAATAAATTTTACTTTTAATTGAAGCAATAAATTTATTTAATATTAAAAAATATTTAAGTTAAAATCTTGTTTTGTAAAAAAATCAATAGTTTTTCAATAATGATCGAAAAAATTATACTTTTAGGAAATTATTAAAAAAATAACTCTAATATTATTTTGAAATCATAATTTAAAAATTAATGATGATTTTCTAAAAAAAATTAAAAAATTCAACAATGTTTTCTAAAATAGGTTTTCAAAACAGGAGGAAACTATTTTTTAACAAAAGTATTTTTTTTCCAAAATAAATTTATTTTTATTTAACATGAATCTTATTTTTATTTAGAATGAAATGAAGAAAATAAATTTATTTATAAATTTATAATTCATATAATTTTCATAATTTAGTTATTCATATTCATACCCACCAATTTAATATTAGGGTTATAATGGTATATTAGAATACATTTTTTAGGCTTATAGTTTCATGTATCAAAATCTATTACAAAATATACTTCTTTAAAACTATTATGTTGTTACATTATACCCACCATAAATAAATTTATTCCTTAAAATTTAAACATGATCTCAGTAATCAAATTCCATTTTTTTGAAATACCTTTGTTGAAATCCCACATCGGAAGAATGTTTAAGAAAGCATAGTCTTTTAAAGAGGGAAAGGGAAGTAAGGAGGCCATCTTGAATAACTCAAAACACGGTTTTAATGTAGTAAAATGTTAGTGAGAGGTGAAAATATTAACATTGATTAAATGAATAAAAAAATACACGGAGCATTAGATATCTACAATCATAATAATGTGAATCATATAAGGAAATTTAATTGTCACAAATCCACAAATATGTGTTTGATGAAAGAACCATAAGATCATATAAAATTAATGTATTATGATAAAATTATAGTTCCAAAATCCTTTCCATTGAGTAGATAAATTCCATTAACATATACACTATGAATATAAAGAATTATACTTTTCATGTTGAATTTTAATCATTCAATCAATTTCCACCATAATAAAATACTTTTCTCCAAATTAATAGCATTGAAGAATAATTGTTCATTTCTGAAGTAGTAAAATTAATTTTTAGGAAATCATAGGATCCATAAAATAATAAAAATACATTCCTCTTATATCAGTATATTTTTCAAAACCAATATTGTCAATAAAAGTTATCCAAAATTAAATTTATTTCTATAAAAGCATCAATAACCCAAAATATTCAATTAATACATTTCATAAATTTTTATACATAATCATCATCAAAAATATTTCTATTTAAATTAAATGTATAAAAATTTAGAAAGAATATCTCTTTATTTCCAAAATATATAGACCATAGATTCCCCACCAAAAAAATAAAGTATCTATTAACATGGCATACTAAATATGTAAATAACTGATCACCATTTTACATTATTAAAAACATACAATATTGAAGAAATTATTTCTCTTCATATTCCACAAATAAAATATCATATTATTGAATATATTGTATAATTCTTGGAATGCAGTAAACTACGTCATAAACATTAACATCACTAATCAGTATCATGGTAACCAATAATATCCCACAAACATATATTTATCATTATTAAATTTATATTGAGTTCATATATGGGTTGATCTTACCTCTATCATGTGTTTCCAAAATATGTCATATTTTCATATAATCACTTTTCATAGTCATCGGTAACTTTCAACATATACTTTCAAATCCTTGTAAAAATACTATTGTAAAATACTAGTAAATATTGTGATAATTATAGTAAGAATATCATTAATGATATATGTCAATAAACTATTAATTTTATCCAAATAAACAATTAAATTAATACTTATAATTTGGTCTTATTAATATAATAATATTATCCATGACACATTAGATTATTCTATGTTATATTGCCTAGATACATGGGAAATTTGTTTGTATATTACCTCATCTCCTTATAGTTGAAATTCTAAGCAATAGTGGTTTTGTTTTTATGCCTGATTTACACACCTGGTCGATTTTATCACCGTAATGGAAGTAAAATCCCATTACCTTAATGCATGAACTTTGGTGTTTCTTTCCACAATTATCACATGTGGGGAAATCCTTCTTTCCTTTATTCCACTTATTCATGTTTCTGCATCAATCCCCATCTTCTATTTATTTCATTAAAATTTACAATATTTATAGAGTTATTTATATCTCATCAATGCATAAGACACTATATCCTCATATAATTATAATGGTTGGGAGTCTAGTGCTTTTAAATAGATTAGATTATGACTATAAAATAAATGGAAATTAATTCTGTTAGGCTTTGGTATGTAGTCCACAGACTCACATGATTAACATTTAATTTTAGATTCATATATATAATCATTTTGTTATTTTTTTTTATTAGACTCAAAAATTTAATCTATATATCTACATATTTCACACAAGGAAAATAAATTTGTAGGGATATTAACTTAAAATCATTCCAGTCAATAGTTTCTATTTTTTCTTAATCTATAGTTTTTTAACTAATGACCAGTATTTATTCATAACCCATGATAGATGAGAAAATTACATGAAAACTATATTCTATTAGTGACATACCAATGAGAGAAATATATTATCTAAAGAACACATACATTTGTCAAATATAAATGGATTTTTAGTTCTATTAAATTATGGAGGATTAGGATTCATGAAGTGGTCTAACATTGTTACAATTAATTGTGTATTGATAGGAATCTCCATATGAGTAAACTCATTGAATATAACATAGTTCATATACACTAATATAGTTATGATTTAATAATCTCAGGCTATAGAACCATCACAATTTTATTATCGTTACATGGAGGGAAATAACTAATTGTATTATGTGAATTTATACTCTTTAGATTCCATAAACTAGGTTCCATTTTTCAGTAGTGGATTATACTAGATTAGATCATTACATTATTAAAAATGAAATATAACCTAAAAACTTGTGAATAAATTAATAAAAATAGAATAATTTATACATCGCTAATCTCATAGTCATAAGAATTTCCTCTTTAGTAATGATCTCAAATCATATTTTTTTTGAATCCATAAAAATTATCTATAAAAATGTGAATTAACCCAAGAATATCTCATGGGAGTGACAAACTATGTGTGAATCATGGCATGTTATCATGCACCAAGTGAACATTGGGTTAAAGCCCAATGAACACATTTATTGAGTTATTTCCCCCAGGTACATCTATGTAATATCCATATCGACATATAATATCGTGACATTGATATATTTAATGGAAATCCATATAATCTCAACCAAACCAAAATGTTGACATGTTATCTTAAACATATATGTCACCTCAAAGTCAATAATAGGGTTTTGTTATCTAATCTTTTTTGACCTAAATCTACTAGACATTGTTTCGAAAAAACATCCAACGAAACCATCTGTAATGAAATTGACCCAAGGATCCTATAATTTCTTGTTAAATTATTAAATTCTCACTAGATATAAAGAATCACATCCCAATGGACTGAATAGTATAATTGTCTTAAAAAACTAGATGCATTCTTGAAACTCTAATTACATATGAAAACATGATATAAAATATAATATTTTCCTTGAAAACACCATTATTCTCTTAATCATATCGCTTTATATAAATAGTAATGGACTCATATTAAATAGGTGATCTTTAATGCTCAACGAGCATATGTGTGCTGAGGAAGCTATCAAAGACAAATTGATAACAATCAATATAGGATGGTAAATAATAGAAAAAACAAGTCCTTTAATTAATTACAGGAACATTAATAATAATATGGTATGAATGAATGATGATCAAAATAATTATATATATTTAATCACATGATATTTAATCTTTCTTTAAGATACTCTAACTAATTGAATAATCATGTTTACAATAATAACTGATCTAAAAATTAGGGAATTAATAATGAAAGAAATAATAACTATATCATAAATTACATTTCCCATGACATATTACACAAATGGGTAAGGCCTTGTCCATATACCAAATCTAGTTTCTCTCATGAGACCAACCAATGCATTGAAGGGATATTACAGCCCTCATGTAACACTATGCAATTTTAAATAAATTTTTATTTTCATAACGTATTTGACATTAAACACTAATCTTAAAAAACCCATGAAATAAATTTTATAAATTTTATCCCTTTGATATCTTCTGATACCCTTATCATAGTGTAAAAATGGACACTAATATATTTTACCCATATAACATATCCATTAATCTGGTGGGTACGAATAACACTATCTCAATTATGAAATTTATATTATTTAAAAATGTATAAAATAAATTCAATGGTATAAATTGATAATAAATAAAATAATAATTTTACACCATCATATATATGATTTTTTTCATAATTTAATAACTTTAATATCTTGGATTTTAGGAAACACCAATTTTTAATGAACCACAACAAACAACTAATATTTTTTTAAAAGATGATGACTATTACTAATTCATTAAACATTCCATAATTTATAGAACTAACTAAATTTTAGATATTGATTATAATGGTTTTATATAAATATAATATAATGATAAAAAGTCACAAAAGATATTGTTTAATCTATATGTTTATGAAAATTCTCTTTTCTCTAATTTTTTTTATTTCAATTTTAATAAATAATAAATGTAATTTTTTCTGGCATGTAAGAAATATATCTAAAAAATAAAATTTATTATATAAAAATTCTTTTTAAAATTTTCTTTTAGTTATTTTTTATTATTTTCTAGAAAACGTTTCTTTATCATTGAATAGTTAAAAATAATGATTTTTAGAAAATGAAATCATTTCATCTAAGAAAATTATGTAAATATAATTTATAAGTATTTATTGAGTATGATTTCAAATAACATAATTATTATGTAGTGGTAATTAATCCTATTAATTACTTTTTAATCAATATTATATTGGATTTTAATATAATTTTTTACATTATGTTGAAAGAAGATTTTTCCGAAAACAATTTTGAAGTTAAAATTCATGATAAATTAAATTAATTAAAAAAAATAATTATGATTTATTTAAATCGAATTTATAGATTAAATATCATTATATAATGATTTAAATTCATATAATAAACATTAAATGTCATAGAGTTAATATAATACCCTTATTTTCTTGAAAAATACACTTCTTAAAGAACGCCTTTTTCATCACATGTGAAGAATTAATTTTAAAATAAATTCAATAAATTATTAGAATTGAATTTTTAATAATGGATTAAATATTTTTAATAAAGATTATTTATAATATTCAATTTTTTTTTTCAGTAAATAGTTTTCTTAGTGAGTTGTGAAAATAGAAAAATTCTTTTACAATGATTAAGGTAATGAAAAATTTACCATTGGGTTACACTAAAAAGAAATCTATTTAAATGAAATAAAAAATTGCCTAAAATATATTCTATGTAAATATATTTTGTCAATAAATTATAAATCTTAATAATTTTCCATTTATTTTATCATTGGGTCTTGTGAAAAACATGGGTACACCTCTTCCTTTTTAAAAATTACATGTGTGCCACTCACCACACTTGTTAAAGGACACCCCCACTCCTCTTCTATTCACAACATAAAAGAAATTTATCTCAGAAAAAAATTGTGAAAATATCTTATTTTATTTCAACCCCATGACCTAGAGCCCCTATTTTTAAAATAAATCCATCCTTATAATCCTTTGGGTTCTTATTAATGGAGGCTATCCGAAGAATATGTAGTGGGTTTAACCAAGAATATTTATTTTATTTCTTCTTATACTTCCATATAATATTCCTCAATTAGGGTGATATAATTAGAAAAGTATATCCCATATCCAAATATGCTTTTATGTTAATTTAATAACCTAAATTCATCTCGACTTCAAATCAAATGTGATAAGATAGGGTTGTTTGGTTCTATAATGGACTACAACCTCACATACCAATGTTATTAATTTTCCATCCCAAAATTATGTTTCTTGTTATAACTATGGATTTAATATATATATATATATATTATGATGTTATTGTACTTGTTTAATTATTATATCACATAAAACTCCATTTTTTTCCATTTAGTGTGGGATATAATAATGTTGTTCACATGTACGACAGACTACTGTCTCATTATGTGATGTGATTTTTTTCCACTAACACATTTAATGTAAGGTAATTAGGGAAATTTTAATGAATATATGTAACATATATGAAATTATATTTATTCTGGAAATTTAATATATTATTTACCTTCATTTTTTCCATTATTGAGAAAATGGAAACAACGTTCATGAGTATGTACAATGTACTATCTCCATGAACTTTGTATTTCATTTTATATAAACAAATTTATGGATTTTTATGAATACATTTCAAAATAATATATAATTTTTATATATAATTATTTTCATTCAGGGATTATGGACCCTTGATATGTGTTAGAGGACCGAAAAATACAAAAAACAAAACATACTTGGAAAACAAAGATATTGTTATCCCAAACATGATTTTAAACTTGAATTATAAATAAATGGGTAATAATGGTTCATAATTAACTCATAAATGTTATTATATATATATATATATTTATATTATATATTTATGATAAACATATATTCATTACATTAGATGTTCAATGATGTATGAGGGAATTTTAGAATTAAGGTGAGGGGTTTTTTACTCAAATTGCTTTCTTTGTGAAATAATTAATGTTATGCACCTATATTATTCTATCAGGTGTATATAATATCCCTTTAAAATATTATATTTTTAATCCCATTATTTTAATTATACTTAATATTTCATTTTATTTTATTCATTAATGGGTCCTATGATTCTAAATATACCAATTTTGGTGAATGTATGATTTTACAATCATAGTATTTATTGAGATTGTTAATGATTATGATTTTTATGATGAAATATTATGATCTATCTATCTATAACATAATTATTTTATTATCCTATGATTATTTCATGAAAATAATTATTTTTTTTCTTTTCCTTCTTTTTATGTTCTCACTATACCAACATAAGGTTTTCCTGAAAAATCACTTTTAATTTACTCATTATTCAAAAAAACTTTTTATTTCATATCCATGTAATAAAATTATAATTTCTTTATAATTCCCCAAATGATTTATTAAAGAAATTCTATCCTTCATTTTATATTTTCAATGTGTTTTAAAATGAATATTAATATGGGTTTTCAAACAAGTACATTTAAGATTTAACCGAAATTGTCAAAGTAATATTTTTTTAAATGTGTATGAAATGAATGTAAATTAATAGACTTCATAAAAATTAATTTCATTGAATATTTATTTATTAATTTTTATGGATATTTTTGATGAAATTGATTTTGATTATAATTTAAGAATTTTTAATTTTAAAAAAGAGATTTTCCGTGAAATGATATTATCCTTAAGAAACATTTTATGTTATATTTCATTAAAAATCATTTTTCATATAATATTACATCTATTGTTTTTATATAATCGTCTCTATGGATATAATCCAATTTCAATATCATTTTTATTCATCTAGATGTTTTATGTTTAGTATGTAAATATCTATATGAAACACATTTCCATTCCATTAGATATAGTATGATGAAATGTTTAATAAAACCAATTTATTTTTGTGGGTTGTGATATGATGACTTTTTTCGGGAGCTTTTTCACACATAAAAATTTCTAAATTACTTGATGTGTCCTAATTATATATCCCTCAATTGCATTGGGTAATGGTTCATATCTCATGAGATTAATATGACTGGATTGGGGAGTGAATCCAATTCATTAATTTACATTGTCTACTATGAAAGTCATTGGAGTGAACCATGACTGCTACGATGGTTTTTAGATTAAATCTGTTACACCATTGTAGCCTTGTAAATTAACCTTCAATACCAGGGTAATTATTTTTTTAGCTTATGATTATGCAATAATTCTACATATTATGAAATTTTAATCTGGTTATGGCTCATATTCCTTGATTTTATTATGATTCGTATCTTATGAGCTACAAACATTTATCCCATCACTCAATATTATGATGTTTGATTTTCATAGTATTGTTTTTGAAAGTTTATGATCATGATATCATACCCTTATGATTACATTATGTTTATATATTTCCCTAGTTTACCCTTACTAAACATATGAGATCACATATTTATATTTTTCATTTCTTGAGATTCTATTTAATTATATTCTGTACTATATGTTTGAGAAGGGTTTTAGTTATAATGATATTAGTGGTATTTGACATAGCTCACTTGTGGACCAACTGTTTATGTTTATATGTTTCTAAAGCAACTAGACAAAAATATTCTATCATGGATAAAAATGTTATGTAATGAATATTAATATATTATGATTTCATACATATTTATGAGAATTTTAGGTCATTACATATTGTATTAGAGTAAGGTTTATTTAATCCCTTTGATCTAGGATGGGAAAACACTAGTGATAACCTTTGGATAATGCTATTTATAATAGAACGACCAATTTTATTGTAAATAATGGAGTGTGTTTATCCAAGAAATACTTCTATGTATTTATACTAAAAGTGGATTTGGTTACAGAATAGATGAAATTTGGATTAATAACTTTCAAAAAGGTGAATAAGGCATTATTTTAGTGTTATATAATACACAAAAACATTCATAATGTGCACCTTTTTTGAATCTCACGAGGGATATTCCTCGGTTAATTCAAATTATTTTTGTATCCCATTAATAAGGAATTTAATAAATACTATTAATGACCTAGGTTATGCATAATGTGTCATTTTTTGTAAATGAGGTTTCATGATTTAAGCATCATATAATTTATGTTTTGTGATTATGTGGTTCCTCTCTATGATTATTATTTCTTATACTATGATTTTTTGTTTTAGTCAATGGATTGAAACAAGAAGAACCATTTTAAAGCTATATGTGATTGAAAATAGAAAGATTTTACTCTTGAGAAACTGAATGTTAGGTGAATTATAATGAAAATTATCATTATTATGTTCACAAAAATTATATAAGCTATTAATGATTGTAAAAATATATATGAGAAAATGTGGTACCAATCATCTTCTAGAAAATTCATTGGTAAAATTAAATATTATTTTCGTAGATCTATTAATCCACTAGTTTCATAATGATTGATCAGTACCATTGAGAAGGGGTTTTTAGTTCTTTAGTGTTCTGAGCCTGAGAAATTTCATTTTAGCTCTCAATAATTTGAATGGAGAAGTAGATCAATGGATGAATCTAATAAAGAATATAGGTAAACTATATTAAATTGACTCCATGAAATGGGATGAGTTTAATAAATTATTTTTTAGTAAATAATTTCATCATATGGATTACACAAAAATTGTGAAGGAGTTCAATGAGTTAAATAAGAAGCTTAAAGAATTTATTGGTATATATGAGATAAATTTTATAATACTTTTGAAGTTAAATTTTGGTATTGTCATCAAATATAAAAATTAGTTCAAGTGAATCATTAATATCATAAAACCAAATCATCGAAGGAAGTTTTCTATAAGGGACTTGAATAGATAAGAAGAAATAATCTTACTTGATCTCAAAGTCAAAATAGAGATTAGTGTTACCCATCAATCACATGGTTTTGATAAGAAAATAAATGTGAAATTACATGTAAACTCTAATAATCATTGATAAATAATATGATCCTTCATTCATTCTTATTGTGAGGGGGGAAACTTAGAGTAAATTGGTTTAAGTGGATTGGTAAAATTTTTACATGTTGGAAGGAAGGTAACCAAGAAATTATTAGCTGAATTTATGCGAATATTATAATTATTGATGTTAATGGATGTCATTACCCCCAATATTAACCCCGTATGCTCTAGTATTTCAAGTTAAAGGACTATAAGAATTATTCCAAAAAGGTTCCAAATTTGAAGTTTAATAGTGTTGATCAATGTTTGTAACCTATTAAAAAAAGATACAATGGAAAATATAATGTGATCACTATTTATGATTGAGGGTGAGATAAATATTAGTGAAACATACACCTACCATCCACTCTAGAACATATATTTTCTTATTTGACTTTCTATCTAACCATTCCTTCATATATTTATAATTTATTAACATTATCATGATTCCACCCAAGAGATTAGATATATAATAGAAAGTGAATACCCCAAATAATATGATGATCTCATCTTGATTACATGATTCTTCTCTAGTTAATGTTTTTAAGAAATGTGCTTTATACATGTAATTTCTTATTATCTTTAATTTAATATGATAATATCTTGTGAATGGATTTTATTTCTATATATAAAGATCATGTTAATTACCAAGGGATGATAGTCACATTTTATATTTTAATCCAACTTTATATCATTTATAAATGAAATGAAAACATTAAAAATATAATGATAATAATATCTATTTTATGGGTTTTTTTAATATTCAAATGGGGAATTTATCTTATATTGTTGGAGAGAAACTCAACATCGATGGTATTCTTATTGTTTAGGAGGAATTTATGTCATTATAGAAGTGTTTATGAGTCTTACACTAGAATTTGAAGTTGAGTACTCAATATAACTCTACTAAGTTCCATACCCATTTTAAAGAAACCTTATAGAATATATCATATTGAGTTGCAGTAAAACAAGAATAATATCGGAGAGAATTTTGACAAGGGATTCATTAGGACAAATATGTTTTCATTGGGTGCACATGTTCTATTTTTTAAAAATAAACATGTATCGTTGAAATTTTACATTGAATATCAAAATCTAAAAGATATCCTGATCAAGAAAATTCTTCATATACATCATATTAATGACTTATATGATCAACCGTGTAGTTCTAAATTATTTTCCATGATTGACCACTATCATAGATATCCACAATTTATGGTCCAATAGGAAGATATACCAATTATAGTGTTCCATAAAAGGTGTGGAAACTATGAATACATAGTGATGAAATTTGGTCAAATAAATTCACCTTCTACCTTTATCAGTTTAATGAATAAATATTTAAGGATTTCCTTGATCAGTTTATGGTATTCTTAAAAAATTAAATTATCCTTTATTAAAATAGTAATTATGAGAACCATGAGAACTTAATAATTGTAATAAATCCCCAATATAAAAATAAATTATATCTAAATTTTTTAATTCCTACCTTTTTGCTATAAAATATTTCATTTTGGGTCATATATTCTCAAGATATGGCCTATCTATAGATTCAACAATGATGGATTCTATTAAATATTGTCCCAGTCCAACTATAGTTACTAAGATCAGTATTTTTGTTAATTTAGTTGGATATTATCAATATTTTTGTCAAATTTATCATAACTATTTAATCCAATAACCAAGTCAACTACTAAGATATCCATGTTCATTTAGAGAAATGAATGCAATGGGAATTTTAAAGAAATATAGTGAATATTAGTCAGTACACTTGTTCATACAAGACCTTTTAGTGGAGAGGGGTTTTTAATCTGTAGTGATGCATCCAAGAATGGTTTGGGATGAGTTATTATGAATAATGTAATGGTCATAATTTATACTACATGATAATTTAAGTCCCATTAAAAGAATTACCCAACAAATGATTTGGAGTTAGCTCTAGTAATTTTTTAATTAAAGATATGTTGGGATTATATTTATGGAGAAATGTGTTACATATATAACAATCACAAAAGATTAAAGTATATATATATATATATAAAATAATTTTAATATTCACCAAATAATATGGATTGTGATAATTAAATATTATGAATGTTTAATTCATTTCCACTATATAAAAGTGAACAAAATAGTTTATGATTTGAGTAAAAAAGGATAATATTATATAATCTATATGAAGGATCACAGAAGATCCAATATTTATTGATTATAAAACGTGGGATCTATAAATACTGATGGAATGGGAGAAATCATATCTTTGTCAACTGAATGTTCATCCATCTATCTATGTGATGAATAAAGAGTTGAATAATTAAGATGTATATTTGTAAAGGAAGGATAAAATTGTTTATGAGTTTATCATTGATTAATATGGAATTATAATGTTCATGAGCTATGTATCTGTTCCATCCATTCAATATTTTATGAAGGATATGTTAAAGGATTCTCATAGTTTTTCATTCCTTATTGATTTTGGATGTATGTAGATTAATAGAGATTTGAATTACTATTTCTAGTGGGATGGTAGAAATAGTGATATCGAAGAGTTTGTATTGGTTCATAGAATTTTACTAAGTGAAGCATAATATAAAAAAGACTATGGGGATGTAACCTATACTACCCATAATACAATTGAAATGGGAAAACAACACCTTGTATTTTGTCATTATATTTCCCAAAATGTCTGAAATAAAAAATAAAGTATGATATTTTTAGATCACCCTGCAATATAATCACACATAATTGATATCAAAAAATATTTCAATATATATCATCATTCTACGATATAAATTAAGTTTGGGGTATGTTTTCTATGAGTACAAAATTTCATTATGTTTGATCGGGATTCGATATTTTCCCTAACATTCAAATGACGTCTTCATCAAAATCATGACAAAGATATTATTTTCATCACTACGAATCAACCTATGATAGATTTCCTATGTGATTAAACAATTCAAACCCTTGAGGATATGTTCAGATATTTTATCTAGATTTCAAATGTGGTTATGATAAACAACATCCTCAAGTTGATTTTTAATATAATAATATATTTTATTCAAGTATTTATATGGTTCCTTATAAATCCCTATATGGAAAGTATCCTACATCTCTAATTTATTGGATTAATTATATATAAATAAATCAATTAGATCATTATATAAAGGAATAAATGGTAGAGAAGGTCAGATCCACTCAACACTACATTAGGGTATCCCAAAGTCTATAGAAACGTTTTACTGGTAATTGTTGATTTTATATAGAATTTGAGGTTGGTCTCAATGTTTTTCATTAATTTATCTATGAATGTATGAAATTATATTTTTAATGACGGGAAAAATGGTACCTATGTATATTGTTTAGTTTGAAATTCACGATCATAACTGGATGGAAGCCTATTATATGGTTCTTCCACCAATCCCCCATCAAGTTCACAATGTGTTCCATGTATCTATCTTGAGTATCTATGTTCTTAAACATTCGTGGGTACTTATTATTGAGGTCTTAATAAATGAATAATATCATTATCATGAGGAATTTGTTTTGGATATTCTAGACTGAAAAGATAAATTTTAACAAAACAAAGGCGCTCATATGGTTAAATTTTTGTGTTGAAGCCACTAATTTAAAGAAATTATATGGGATCTTGATGATCTGATGAGTAATAATTATCCTCATCTATTTTTACCTAATTGATTTATTTTTAGGGTGAAATTCATTTTAAGGGGAAATTAATGTAACACCCATATATTTTAGAAAAATTAAAAAAACATTATAGATTTCATTACATAGAACATTGAGTTTTAACAAACCATAATGAAATATTAACAATTTTATTTAAACATGAACAATATAACATATTTAATGATAGATTATTTTCATAAATAAATGTTACACCATTTTTTATGAATATTTATTATAGAACATAACAAATCTATGCCAAAACATTATTGGTCTATTGTAATTTTAATTTTGAATCATAAAAAATAGGTTTAAAATATATCAATATCATCTCCCACTAATTTATCTGTAACTATAATCCTTTTTTATGCATCATTCTTAGTAAATTTATTTATATGTTGGGTAAATTAAACACAATAAATGAGTGAGAACTGATTCTTGGTAAGTGTAAATAAGGGAGATATCAATGATTACATAAGATTAACATGAGAATAGAGGTATAATAAAATGAAAATATCCTATGAAATTTATACATTGTATATCAATGATCATAATATTGAGTTATGGAACATATCATGGATGTTCGTAAGACATGAATCATAAATGAATTGATGAGCACATTACATTAGAGAAAAACATAAGACATCTAATTGTGAAATACACATAAGAATAGAAATTCATTTTCATAGTAGACAGGGTTATTTACTAAGACTTTTATAGTGGTATGTGTTCACTTAACAAGCCATCATAGTAGTCAAGGTTCACTTCAAATACTATAATAGTGGTGAAAGTCAAATACTAAACCAATTTTTGTTCCTATTCTAGTCATGTCCATCTTATGAGATATATATCATTACCCAATTCTTTTAAGAGAGATATAGGTACAACATGTGACATAGTGAAATCCATATATATTTGTTCTATAAGAACATAAATAATTATTCATATCAGAACTAATGAAAAAAATGTTTTCATAATCATTTCATCATAAAATAAACCATGAAAAAATGGGTTTCATAAGTATTTCAACATTAAATTGTAAACATAAATCATCTAAAGAAAGATGAAATATGGTTTCCTTAGAACATATCCCCTATAAATCACAAGTAGCATTAATTAATTTATTCATAGATGAAGAATTAATTTTAAATAATAGTTCGAATAATTCTTGAGTAAAATAACTATTTCATTTTAAATGTAAATATATTTTAAATTGTTTTTCCCTTGTAATTGAACAAATTTTAATAAAAAATATACATGTAAAATTCTAATGGAATTATAGAATAATTGGGGAATCATAATAGTGGGAATATTATATTAGATCTTGCATGTTAAAAAACATTTTTATGGTTTTTTATTAAAATAATTCACAAAGAACCTCACTGAAGAAACCGAAATATTATTCCTTAAAAAATCATACATAGGTAAAAATCATTTTAAATAATTTTTTTTCAGAAAAGTGACAATGTTTTTGAAAACATATTTTCAAAATAAGAACATGGAAGGGAAATATTTCCCAATGGATAATTATACATAAACAATCCCTAATAATAATTATAATGTGAAATAAACCCTTACCTAAAGTCTTTCTTTCCTTTATTCATATTCAGATCTTGAGTATAATAAAAATTTATTTATTATAAATTAATTATATAATCATATATATATATATCATAACATTTATGATTTATTCATTAGACATTATCACCCATTTTTTAATATTTTATTACTAAAACCACTATTCACGATGATGACATCTTCATTTTCCAATCATATTTCGGTTTGAAAATCGCATTTTTTATTCCTCAATCATGGTAAAATAATTTAAAAAATGATAATAATGGTAAAAATTTAAAAAATATTAATTATATAAGTATTTACAATAATTAAATAAATTTTAAATAGAAAAATACATTACACCATTTATGGTGATGATAATATGTACATACGCATGAACAATGTTTCCATTTTTCAAATGATGAAGTGAATGAATGGTAAATAATAATTTAACTTTTATAGATTTATTATTATTTCTTATATATAATATATAATATTAAAATTTTTCCTTATTATCATCCATGTGATATATAAATAAATAATAAATAATATCACATCATGTAGATGATAGTCAATATATATCCTTGAGAAGTGTTATCATTTCTCCGAGGATTAGATAGTAAGAAGGTAAACATAATATAATCATTATAGAAGCATAGTTATATCATAAATATAATATATAAACATTAATCCAATCATAATACACATTGATAAAATATGGTTTTGAAATATTAATTATATTGGAATGTGTAGATAGTAAGTCATACAAATGCATGAGAGACACTTTCACTTTTTGATTTATTGGAAAGAGGGTGTATTGTAACACCCTAATACTTTACAATATTTTATATATTATAATTAATATAATTTTTTCCAATATTACTTAAAAAAATTAGTCTTATGTTCCATGAAACACAAATTTTATCTCTTTCTTTACATAACACCAAGGTTATCTTGGGTTACAAATAAGATTAACATTCCCAATGACATTTGTGACACATAAGTCCGAGTTATAACAAACCCTAAAATATTGTGAAGATATTATTATTTATTATAATGAGATATTAACAATCCATTAAATTAGTTGTTATTAATATTAATAAATAACTTATGAAAATTCATTTTTGAATTCATTAGTTTCAAATTATTTATAAATAAATATATGAATGAATTGAATATAATGGGAATGTTTTTATAAAAAACTATTTGTATCCTCACGAAGCTGTTTTTTTAAAACATTAAATTAATTAAAATTAGTGACTAATATAAATATATATATATATTCAATATTCAATAAAACCTTTTTATACTCATCCAATTTATTTTATTGGCATAAATCTGAGAGTATACTCATATTATACATAAAAAATTTTATTTTTATAAAAAATATTTTAACAAATTTTAATGGTGAATGTATTGAAAAGATAAATATATATATATTATAAATATTATATGTCAAAATAATTATAATTTTTTAAATAGATACCTAAAATTAAGTCTAGGTATATTCTTTGGTATTTTTCGGAGAAGTTTTAATTTTTAATGAATAATAAAAAATAATGAATTTTGAGGAACAACTAATTTTTATTCTATTTTATATATAAGATTAAAATATATTTTTAATGGGATTATAGTTTAATTATATTTTTTATCATTTAATAAAATTTACGTCATTTTATCCAATATCAAATTGAAATTATATATATAAACATCTCAAATAATTGAAATTTTTTTACTTTAAAACCCTCCTTTGTCATTCCATTTATATGATTAATTAAAAAATAATTTACAAGATTTATGTCATTATAATTTGTAAAAATAGGGTACATATTTTGAATAATAATAATTTATAATATCTAATAATACCATCTTAGTTTTTTAACAAAAATTTTAATAAATTTGATTAAATTTACTTAGAATAATTAAGAGAAAAATTTTCTTAATAAAGCACTAATCCTTAAACGTAAGACACAAAATGACCAATAAAGATAAAAAAAAGGACATATTATGCCCATATATAGACCATATCCTCCCTTTTATAGAAATTTTGACATTATATGAGACATTTTTCATAGAAAAATGTGGTCTCATTACCTTTCAAAAAAATTACAAGAATGTCACTCCTCCTCTGCTATAAAAAACACTCACACCTTCAACTAACTCAGAAATGTCAAGAAACTTTTTCTAGATTAGGATATTCCCAAATAGACCCTAAAAATACTTAACCTAATCCCGATATCCTTATATTTTTAATATATCCATCCATTAAATCTCATTGGTGTAAATTTGAAAGGAGTTACCTAAATAAGAGGTAACATCCTTCCTCAAGCTCTTTAGTTTTATTATCATATCCATAACCTAAAATATTACTATTAAAAGATTATCTATCAAAATAATTATCATAAATAGACATTTATGTTTTTATATTTATTTAAATACCTTAAATTACACAAACATACACATAATTATTAACAAACCTACCATTTATGTATATGACAAACTATTGCCTCATGAAATGGTGATTGCTCAATTTTCCTTTACTGCCACTCATGATGGGAATTATGATGGCCACTATATTTATATTATATATATATATATATATTATTTATAATATATTTCACTTTATTTAATTTCTATATAACACATTCCCTTATTCATTCCATTTTGTGTTAATATGATAATATCGTTTTTGTAAGTGTAGACAATCTCCCCCTCAAAGCGATGTGATTCATTTGCATTATATATGAAACTTATAAAGGTTAGTTTTATTAAACCAATGAAACAGATATGAAATAAATACAATAATTTAATTATAATAAATATATATATCATTTACTTTTCAATATTTAAATGCTATAAAGAAATTAAAGTAGCATCCATGTGGATGTACTGCCTACCGTCTCTATGAACAATGCATTTAATTTATTATCTCCAAATATTATGGATTATTATAAATACAAATATATGGAATATATATAATTTCTATATCATGGATTACATTCTTTATATTCTGAAACCACTATCTAATTAATATAAATAACACGTAACAAGTCAAATCAAACTCGAGAAACTAGGCAATTAACACCAGAAATAGTGAAATTTATGAATAAATATTAACATACGGGTAATAAGATATTATAATAAGATGGTATAAGATATCATAAACATGATTATGGTTATATTATAATTTATTAAAATATTTTTTTCCACTATATAGTAGTTTCAATATCACACCATAAAAAAGATGGATATGGTAAGGGATTCTTGTATGTCTTTTCTTTCCATGAGGCATACATAATTTTCACAACTTATTTCTTTTGTGGTGTATATTGTACCCATATTGTGTTTTATATCAATAATAAATTTATATTCTTGTTATTAGGCGTTTCATTGAAAATTATTTCTCTCTTGGGGATTATAATTCAAAATTTACAATTTTTTAAAGGATTCCAGTCTAGCTTTTATTTCTTTGAGGAATACACCATTTTCAAAACTTATTTCTTTTGGGTGGTGTATATAATTCCCCTATTGTATATTATATCAAAAATAAATTTATCTCAATTTTATTTAGAGACTCATTTTAATTTATTTCATTTGTGGTATTATAATTCAAAATTTGTCAGGTTGTAAGGGATTTCATGTCAATTTACATTACATTAACACTTTTTTGTTGTTACACAGTAATTCATATATATAGGGTGTATATAATGCCATGTTGACATGTTATATCATGAATATCCTTATTATAAAGATATTCTAAATTTTTTTAATGTTATTCATTCTTGGGTATTATTCTTAAAATGATTCAATGTAGTATGTGACACTTTGTAATGTTTAAAGATTATTTTCATCAATAATGTGTTTAATTATTACCTTTGAATTACTACATTATTTTATGATTGTTAAATTTCTCTAGATACTATAAATTTATTTATGATAATTTTTTATGTTACATTAGATTTCACTTCATTATCCATATTCTCATTCAGTGAATATTAATATTCCATAAACGATATATCATTTTTTATATGGTGTTCACTTGGAAAATTATTTGAATAACTGGGGAATTATCGATAAATATGTATCATTTATACAATAAAGATATATAATAAGGCACATTGTGCCTTTTGAAATTTATTATTCTATAAATGAGTAATGAGTTAGAGAGTTACAACATTGATGGTTCCATGTTATATATTTTTCCATCGATGAATTAGTTGTCCATATAAGATGGGTTTTTACCTGATATGATAAATAGTCTTCGGAATGATCTTGTTGGTAATGGTTCTTTGTACCTAGGAATCATGACATACAATAATTAATAATTTCACTCATTTAGCTTAGTTATTATTTTTCTATGATATTTTACATAAAAATATCTATGGATACATTTCATATTTAGTTCATCGATTAAATGGAATATGTTCTCAATTTATTAGCTATCTATATTTATATTTTCATATCTAGTTATTTCAATGGAATGTGTTGTTTATTATTTACCTTTCCATGTTTGTTACACTTGTAAATTTATTATTTTTCATACTTCACTTATTATTGTTGAGCATTTTAAGTCAACCTTATTATGTTTACTTTCCCTATGTAAGGAGGAAAAAAATATTTGAATACATTTTCATGGATAAAGTCCATTTCATTTTATTATGCATCATATTTTCTTTTCTTTCCCCAATGTGTTATTAATATCATGAATGTAATTTTCCTTTCCAAAACTACTCAACTGATCAGTATTTTAGGATTTTATTCCCTGTAATAATGTAAAATTAATAAAATAATGCCCACATTTTCGGTTTCAAGGGTGTGGATTTATAGCCAGTATCAAAAGAAGTTTAGTATAAACCTTTTAAAATAGATATAGAAAACAAATATTAGGTAAAAAACCATAAGATAGGATTTGATGACAAGTATAGAATAATATCCTATTATTTTGTAAAGGTAGATATTGTTTGGGTATTTCTAATGATTCATCCATGTCTAGATTCTATAAGTGTACATGGTTCATTCACAGATGTACCTAGGTGTAAAAACTCTGATAAGGTGTGTTGATCCAAACTCAACATAACAAAATACATGATAATGGGCCTTAATTCGCATCTATTTTGACACTCATGGGGGATATTCTTAAGATAATTCAACATTTTCCTTACAAACCATTATTAAAAAATTGAAAGTAAAGATATCCCTAATGAAACCATGTTTATTGTTAAGAGAATATTTATCAAAAAAATTTCAATTTATGATTACTGTTTCAAAAGTTTTGGGATTATAAATTATTTTACATAATGATATGATCTAATCCAATATATGACATTGTTTAGAAATGGTTCATAGGAGGAATAATGGTATTAGTACTCTTAGAAAATGTATAGATATTTGTACTGCGGAAACCAATATAGCTGGTATTATAGTTGATAATGTTATGGAAATACTAGGGAAGCTTAATTAGGTTATGATTCATAACCTTCTGAAATGGACAAAAATATTTCATAGAGAGATTCTATGATGTTATATCACTTTATGCGATAGATACCCCATCATTTTGTTGGACAACTAACCTAACGGTAGTTGAGAAATGGATTAATTATTTAGAGAAGATATTTATGTAATTAGGATGTGGTGAGAAGGAAATTATTACACTTAAATGTATTTTCTCAATGCTTATGTAGATAAATAGTGGTAATTGATACAAAATACTAGGGAGGAAGAAGATATTGAACTCACGGAATAACGAAATTATTAGGAAACGTTCATTGATAAATAATTACCTCATGATAAAATAATTGAGTTGAAGATAATTTTCCTTAGATTTTATAAAAATGAAAATGAAATTGTTGAATAGTATGGAGCTACCATTACCAGGATAGTAGGTTATTATACAGATTTCATACACAACACTATGTTCTAGATTGATCATTTATTTGAAGAACATAATCACTGTCTTTGAATAGAACTGGTAACTCAAATATTTTATTCATAAAATGATATAGTTTTATGTTTTCTCAATATGGAAAAATAATTCTACATGTCATATAGATTCCAATGGAATCTAGATAATAAGAGAAAGGGATATAAAATGGAAGATAAAGGGAATAATGGGAAAATGATTAACCCATATGTTATAACTATTGAAATAATCACCTTGGTAAATGGTTGGAGGAATTGGAAGTTTGTTATAAGTGTAGAGGAAATGGTCACTAGGAAAAAGAATGCAAATTAATGAATGAAAATGATGCTATTCACTATTAACATTATAATGATATGGTAAACTATACAAAATAATTACGCAAGCATAAATGGGATCAACCACATATGAATCCAAGGTGTGAAGGAGAATCTTATGCTACTAATATTTACAAAGTGTAATGATTACTATTATTTTAAGTTTATATAAAAGAAATATTATGTTAGTGAATTTCATTGATGAAATTATGAAATATATTAGGATTTTCTAAAGTAATTTTTTTTATTGATTTGATATCATATGATGAATGGTATCCAAAAAATTATTCAGTAGAATGTAAAAAATTATTGAAAAGACTAGTGTGAGGGAAAGATAACCTGTAATATATTCACAATGTTCCAAAAATAATGTTTGGATAAATAAATTATTAGTTTGGATAATAGAAATAGTTTATGTGATAAGTACCTTGGAACTAAGAAATTATTTATTGACAACACGGTTTCTGGATTCCTTAATTGGTTTTACATCATTTCTTGATTTCAGGAATATATCTCTTAATATATGATATATTTAAAGAATAAAAATAATGTATGTTTTTAATAAGGTTTTATGGTAATTTATGTTATTACCATATTAACATTTTTTATGTAGAAATTGAAAGACACTCCATGCTATTTGATATGTTCATTTTTAAAATTTGATGGTCTTCATTCTAACGTTTTAGATCATAATCTTTCGGAGAAGTAGTCCATTTATGAAATTTTTAAGTTTATATTTGGATGAGATTTGATAGGTTAGTGTCTTAATTACCCATATGATGAATCTTATGCTGCTAAATGATGTAGAAATATTTCAAGTCCCAAATAAATGATAATATTGTTTTTATGAAAAAAATATATTTTTACTTATATTTTTATAGAGTGAAATAATTCATCAACTATAGGAAAAATTGTCCTGATTTTTCCCCCTATTATCATAATTATTGATGATATTGATGACCATTTCTTAACTGTGGTTTAGGGAGTTGTGGTCATCAAAGTTAATCATAACATGTTCTCTATAACTCTTCGTTAGACTTTGATTGTTATATATTTCCTTTTTATACATGTTTGCATTTGACACCTATATTCTCCTACTAGGGAACATAGTTATATGACCATTTTACTTTTCTTTCTCTCTTATTAAGAATATTTTTTATTAACCTTATTCATGATGTGATTTTTTCTACAATATTTTTTTTCATATATCAACCCTATTATTAGTATTATTTTGTTTAAATTGTGCGGATGTAATCTTTTAAGGTGAGGAGAATGTAACACCCCAATAATATACAAAATTTCTCCTTTATAATAAAATTAATTTTTTCCCAGATTTATTCCTATGAAACACCTATATATGGTTGTGTTATATGCAACATAATTTTTTTATTTATCTATATGGAACAATGAGGCCAGCTTGTATCAAACTCAAGACATACATTCCTCAATTACTTACATAGCACACTAGACTGAGTTTTACAGAACAATAATATATTTTTAAGACATTATTATTCAATATAATAAGATATAAACTAGTAATTAGATTAGTGGTTATGAATAGGATCAACTAAATTATAGAAATACATGTCAGAATTTATTGGTTATAAATTAATAATAAATGAACATAAAAACAAACAGAATATAAAGGGAATTCTTTTATAGAAAATTATTTGTATGCACACAATGTTTGATTACCATAATAGATTAAATGAATAAAAATAAGAGAATTATATTAATTATTTATATATATATGATTCAAAAAAATGTTTTTTATATTCATCCAATTGATTTTATAGACATAAGTTGAAAATATACATAATATTACACATAAACCCCAAATTTTTATAAATGTTGTTTTACCTCCTTTTAATAGAGAAACTATTTTAAATATAAATTGTAGAAGTTTTATAAATTTTACATTCCAAAAAATAATAATTTTTGATATAGAAACATAAAAATTAGGTTAGGATGAATTTTTATTAATATTTTTTGAAGATTCATTTTTTTATAAATAGTGAAAAATATTTATTTTTAACTGAAACTACTTTTTTTATATTTTATTTATAAGGTTATATTTTTCTATTAAAGGTTTTAGAGTTTAATTAGAATAATGTTTTTATCAATTAATCAAATTTAGATTATTGGAATCAATTTCCCACTAAAAATATATACGAACCACAATAAAATTTGAACATATTTACATTAAAAATTAGATTTGACGTCCCATCCGTGGGTTGAATTTTAAATTAATTTATTTCATTTATATGATTGAAATTTGAAAAAATGGATTCCATATTTGAAATTATAATTTATAATTCCTAACATGGTAAACATAGTTTTTTATAGAATATATTATTGAATGTGATAAAAATTAATTACAACGAGTACGAGAAAAATTTGCTTAATAAATGAATATACCAAAAACTAAAGGACCATAATGACCTATAAAATTTTAAAAAGGACACATTATAGACATATATAGATACTATAATCCCTTTTATATAAATTGTAAAATTATTTAACCCACTGTTTATAGGAAAAAACATGGTAGGAATTCACATTCCAAAAATTTACAAGAATTCCACTCCTCCATTATAAAAAAGATATCACCCCTCCTACTTCCCCGCATATTTAAAGACAATTTTGATTGACCAAATAATTCCAAAATATATCATAAAAATAACTCCCCTAAAACTAGATGCCTCATATTTGGAAAAAATCCATCCATGGAATCCCTTTGGCGGTAACCAAAAGGGGTTACCCAAAGAAGAGGTAACATCCTACCTCACATTCTTTAGTTTTATTATCATTCTTCACCCTATCAAATATTCATATTAAAAGATTATATAATAAAATATATATATATATATATATACTAAATATTCTTTTATGTTGTTATTTTATGGTTTTGACCTTCACTTATACACGCGTACATATAATGGTTAATTAACCAAAAATTTATGTGTATGGAGAACTACTGCCACATGAAATGAGGATTATTCATTTTTCCATACCACCTATCTTAGTGGGAATTATTGAAAAAATTATGTTGATATATTATATATATTATATTTATAATTTATTTATTCTTGTTCAATATTTCTATAACACATACCCTTATTCTTTCCAAATATGTGTAAATATGATAACATCTTTGGGGAAGTGTAGACTACCACCCCCCTCAAAGCGATGTTATTCGTTCACACTATACAAAGAACATATAATGGAAGATTTTATTAGACCTAAAAATATATAACAAAAAAAATATAATATCATAATTATAATATATATTGTTCAGTTTTAGTATTTTTAATATGATAAAGAAATTAAAGAACTGTTCATGTACATGTACGACCAACTATCTCCATAAACGGGGTATTTCATTTATTATCCCCAAATATTATAATTTATTATAAATACATATATATTGAATATATATTATATTTAAATAATTATTTACATTTAATATGGAAATAAACTATCGTATAGTTAATATGAATAACAAGTAACAAATCAAAACATAATCGAAAATCATGGAAATTAACACCTGAAATAGTGAAAATAATGAATGATTACTAACAAATGGGTAAAAAGATATTATAAGAAGAGCATATATGATATCATAAATGTGATTATTGTAACATCCCAAGTAAGTAATGAATACTAGATATTTTTATCTATGTCTATTAATGATTAATATAGTGTTTTAGAGGCTTAAAATGAAAATAAATCCAATCTTAAGCATGGAATACACTAATATTCTTAAAAGATTGTTTTACTGCTTTATGATGGAAAACCCTTTTTAAATCTATCTTTTGACAATTTTATAAACTATGTTTGTAAAAATAAACTTATTCTTTATGATTGGGACATCAAAACTTAGTTTGTGTGAATTTTTGGTATTTTTCTGACAATGTTCATTTTTTAATGAATAGTGAAAAATACTGCATTTTACATCAAAACTGCTTTTTAATCTAATTTATTTATATGACTAGATTATCTTTTGAATTGGTCTTAATGTGTAATATGAATATATTTTTACCATTTAATCCAATGGTGGTCATTGGAATAAATTTCACTTTGAAATTGGACTTAAACTAGTGTCAATCTTTTGATACTTATTGTTTCATAAAAACACACTATTTTCTCTCACAGCGGGAATTAATTATTAAATTAATTAATGTGACTTATATGTTTTGAATTTTTTAAAATAGACTTCATTTTTTAATTCTTAATATTAAATATAACTTAGGGTGAATTTTTGGTAATTTTCTGAAAAACATCAATTTTTGATGAATAGTGAAACCACTAAGTGGTAGTTAAAGAAACTGATTTTCCGTTTAAATGAAATTTTTACATCATTGTGTTTTGAATTTAAAAAATCTGAAATACATGGTTGTAATTAATAAGTAAAATGTGGTTCAATGAGATTATAATAATTTTTTGGTGAATAGTAACTTATTAAGTTCTTAATCGCGATTAGTGGTAATTAGTGTAGTTTAAGGTAAAAATAATGATTTAATAAAAGAAGATGAGCTTGACACATGTCCTACCCTCACTGGTTGTGTCATGGCCGACCAAGACAAGCCATGGGTCAACTTGGGAACCCCATGTATCCACTTTGGTTGGGAAATGACATAAATAACTTTTTATTTAATGTAAAAGTAAAAATGACACAAACATAATATGTTTTACAAAAACAATTTTTACATGGGGTTATAAGGATCATATTTTTGATTATAAATAGTAATTGGAAAGCTAATAAGATTTCCAACATCATAGTATTTTGTTTATAAGTTTTAGACATTAAATAAATTAAATTATTTATGACATAATAATGATGCAGCGATGACATCATTATTTGACGATTTAAATAAAATGGAAAGATAATGAAAAATATAAAACCTACACATGGCCAAAACCAATTGGATGAGTGGATTTCGAAGTATTATCACCTTATCCTCGAATTATAGCAATGTGGGACCTTTTGAATCCGAAACTCTTTTTGAAAAATAAAGTAACTTATCTTTACTTTCCAAAACATCCCCTCCTACCCTCTTATAAAAGGCCCCTACCTCTACCTCATTTCACACACTCCTAAAGACTTTGGATCGGCAGACCCCTACCCATTTACTCTCTCCACATCCCTCTCCTCATCCTAGAGGATTCCCTTTGGGCAGAATCCTTTCAAAGGAAGCCTTTAGGCTCAAATCAAAAGAAGTTACAGTTTTAAAGGTAATTCATTCTCTCATGTTCATTTGTTTTATTTTGCTTCTCCAACACCCTAAACTCTTTTTATTAACTTATTTTGTAACAACAAAAGTATCTTCAATATACTAGGATGTTGTTATAATATTTATTTGAGCTACACTCTCACACAACTACATCAAATGGTTAAAGAACATACCGTTTCTGTGGATGGCGAAATTCTGCCTCCCGAAATGATGATTGTTCAATACTCATTTAACACCTTCAAAGGTGGACATTATGATGTCACTATTTTTATATATGATATATAATATGTTTATTTTTTCCTTAAGCTTCTGTTTTTTTCATTTTGGGCATACCTTTATGGTTTCGATTATTGGTAAACATGATATCTTCATTTTAGGAAGTGCGGACTACCGCCCCCTGAAAGTGATTTGATTCGTTAATACCATATGTGGGATGTGTAAAGGTTAATGTTAATGATATTATATATTTTATTATACTGGAATTATAATATACTCTTATATCAATATGATTCCATTCCCGAAAATACGAAATAGAAATGGAAGTAGCGTTCATGCGTACGTACGGCTTACCGTCTCCATGAACGGTGCATTTCATTTATTACCCCTAAATGTGATGTAATATTATAAATAAATGTATATGATGAATATATATGATATATATGTTATCCAAATCATTAATATAATTCTGGATATAATGAACCTTTGACCAAATTAACAACATGTAAGTGTAAGAAGTCTATTTTTGACTTAAGAACCAAATACTGACAAAATGAACACTATTAACTTAAATGATTACATGATGTTCATAACATGGTATAAAAGGAATAATGAACTTGAAAAAGGTTCATAAGGAAGTAGAGATTAACTCAAGTTTATTATTTAGGAGATTAATGAACGGTCGGGTCAAGTCGGATACGAGGTATGGGACTTCGTCTCAATCTCCTTTCATTGAGGCATATTTTATTTTATACACAACTTTCTTTTATACGGTGTATAAAACCCTTTGACTTTTAGGTTTATTCAAAAGGAATATTTTTTATACGAAGCGTTTACTAAACAACAAAAGGGAGTGTTTTTCTCGTACATATGCGGCGACGACGACTTCTCCGCCGTCGTGACCGTTATTTGAGTTTCGGCTTCCTCTACAAGACATACCTTCTTTTTAAACGAAAAATAAATACAATGTTTTACTTTTCTTTTATTTTGGTATTGAAAATGGTTTTCACAATGTTTTTTGTGTTGTATTGATATCTTGTGATTGAAATGTGGAAATTTTATGTTTCCTTTATGCATGTTTTATGTGATACGATTATGTTATGGTTCTTGGGCGTTATTATGAAGACGGGTGGTTCCGTGATAAACTAAGGGCGGGTGAGCCTGATATAGCTCTCCAATGCATTGGGTAATGCGAAGGAGTGAAACATTTTCCCCGAAGATATTTTAGGCAATATACTGTGATGGGTATTCCAAACGTAACCAAGAGGGTTACTTCCTACGTAAGAATGTTATGAATGCCTCAAGTTACCTTTATGTCTTATGATTTCAATGATTTACTAATGATTTGTTGAGGTATGTTAATGTGCTTATGTTTTATGGGTAAAGTATGATTTCACTCTTATGTATATATGTACCCATGTTTCCTTTCCATGTTTTTATAACCCATACTGAGTTTTTTATGCTCGTCCCACGTTTTTTTGAAATGTTTTCACAGGTCAAGGGAATGGTACATGATATGATGATAGTGTCAAGGAAGTGTCATGAAATAATCCATGTTTTATTTTAAATGTGTTTCCATTGATGGGAATACAGAATACTATCTTTATGTAACCACTTTGTTTACATGTGGAATGTAATGCAAGTTTTATGATCTAATTTTCTAAAACTCTAAACCCGAAAAGATCCTCAATGTGTAATCTTGTAATCACTCAAGATTAAGTAAGGTTTAAGGATGGGGCCTTATAGTTGGTATCAAATGTCGGTTTAGATAACTTTAGGAGTTAGAATTATATTAAATGATTATCCAAAAATATTTTTTTATGGTCAAATTGAAGTGATATAGCATTTGAAGATTACCATGTTGCTTCATCTAAGACATGTTTTTTCAGAATGGTTTTCCGCAGAGGAAACAGGGAAGCAGTGCTAGGAAGGCATACAGAAGGAAATAACCTTTCGAATCAGCATCCAGAAATGGTCGGAATTGGAACTGAACAGTTTGTTGCAGTAATGGCGCAGTTGACTCAAGCGATAAATGGTTTTGGTATCCATGCACGAGATCAGCGAGATCAACCGCGGATGAACTTGTTAGTGGTGGAACATTTCATGAGGCAACATCCACCATCATTCAGAGGATCATCTGACCCTGTGCTAGCTGAAGGATGGATTAAAGCACTGGAGAATATTTTTGATGTCATTGGGTGTTAAGACAATCAAAAGGTTAGTCTTGCTATTTACCATTTGGAGGGTGAAGCAGATCAGTGGTGGTCTATGGTTAAAAATATCAGGGACGCCGATGAGATTGATGCTCTTGACTGGGATGAATTCAAAGGTATGTTTCTTGAGAAGTATTTTCCTAAGGCAGTTCGAATTAGGATGGAAAAACAATTCTTGGAATTGAGGCAAGAGGAAGACTCAATGGCTGCCTATGAAGAAAGGTTCACTCGATTGGCAAGGTATGCTCCAAATTTTATCCGAGACCTTGATAGTAAAATCAATCATTTTTACTCAGGATTAAATCCAAAATACCGAAGGGCATTAGCTTCTCGTGAGTTTAAAAGTTATGAAAAGCTTGTTCGATGTGTTGAGATGGTGGAAATGGAGTTTGCCGATGACCAAGTGTTCTATAACAACCCGCAGAAGAAGAGACTGAGGTGGCAGGAGAATGGTAAGAATTCTTCAAAAAGGTCTGATGGTATGAGAACTAAGTTTCCAGTTTGTGATAAATGTGGCAAAAGGCATGCTGGGGAATGTCTTCTGAATTCTGGAAAGTGCTACCGATGTGGTAAGATGGGACATAAGGCTTGTGATTGCACTGAAAAGGATCATGGTGAAGGTAAGAAAAAATTTGATTTACAGTTAGTGTAATTTTATAAGTGCAATGAGATGGGTCACTATGCAAACGAGTGTACGAAAAAGAGATTGTGTGATGGGAGGAAGTTAGACTACAAGCAGAAAGGGGTGGTGAAATCCTTTGTAACTACTTCAGCAGATGTCGGGCCATAAAATGAAGTTGTATCAGTTACTTTGTTTGTTTTTTCAGATTATGCCAGTGTGTTGTTTGATTCGGGGTCTACACATTCTTTCAACTCTGAACCTTTTCTAGTAAAATGGGAATACCATCTCAAGAAATGACTCCTGAACTTTTGGTAAAAACACCTGGGGGAAATGTTGAGGCAAAAAGAATTTATATGAATCTTCCTATCATTATCTGTGAAAAGAACCTACTTGCAAACCTTATTGTTCTACCTCTAGTAGAGTTTCATGTTATCCTGGGTATGGATTGGCTCTATATTTACCATGCTAAGATTGAATTTAGAGCTAAAGAAGTTTCTTTTCAGAAAGACTTTCAGTTTGTTTACAAGAATGAACCCTTACTTTTGATAACATATCAAGAGGCCGAGAAACTTGTAAAAGATGGAAATGAATGTTACCTTGCACACGTCGTTGAAAATAAAGGAACTGTTCAGATTAATGATGTGCCAGTGGTAAATGAGTATCCTGATGTTTTTCCTGATGAGTTGGCTGGAATAATACCAGATCGGGAAGTTGAGTTTACTGTTGACTTAGTTCCTGATGCTAAGCCAATTTCAAAACCCCCTTATCGAATGGCACAAATTGAACTTTTAGAGTTGAAGGAGCAATTGCAAGATTTATTAGAGAATGGTTTCATAAGACCTAGCACATCACCATGGGGTGCTCCTGTTTTATTTGTTAAAATGAAAGATGGTTCTATGAGACTTTGCATTGATTATAGAGCCTTTAATAATATCACTATTAAGAACAAATATCCTTTGCCTCATATCAATGATTTGTTTGATCATCCCCAGGGAGCTCAGTTTTTTTCAAAGATTGACCTGAGATCGGGGTACCATCAGCTGAAGGTAAAGGAGGAAGATATTCCGAAGACCGCGTTCTGTACGAGATATGGCCATTATGAATTTGTAGTAATGCCTTTTGGGCTAACCAATGCACCTGCTGTATTCATGGACTTAATGAATAGAATTTTCCATGAGTTCTTTGATAAGTTTGTGGTGGTTTTCATTGATGATATTTTGGTGTTTTCTAAAAGTAAAGAGGAGCATAAAAGACATTTAAGGGTTATCTTGGAAACCTTAAAAGAAAAGAAACTGTGTGGGAAATTCAGCAAGTGTGAGTTTTGGTTGCAACAAATTTCTTTCCTTGGTCACATTGTTTCTAAATATGGAATAACTGTTGATCCTGCAAAAACAAAAGTTGTGGAAGAATGGCCAAGACCCACAAATGTAACCGAGATTCGTAGCTTCCGTGGTTTGGTGGGCTATTACCGAAGGTTTGTTAGAAATTTTTCACGGTTATCTAGCCCAATGACTATGCTAACTCGGAAGGGTGTTAAGTTTATCTGGACAAAAGAATGTGATGATTGTTTTCAGGAATTGAAAAGAAGATTGGTGAATGATCCAGTTTTGGCACTACATTCCAGGAATGGTGAGTTTGTTATATACAGTGATGCTTCATTGAAAGGACTTGGTTGCGTCCTAATGCAGAATGATCAGGTAATTGCTTATGCTTCACGACAGTTGAAAACTCATGAGGTAAATCACCCTACACATGATTTGGAATTAGCTGCTGTTGTCTTTGCTTTAAAAATTTGGAGGCATCATTTTTATGGAGTAAAGTTTGAAATATATACCGATCACAAAAGTTTAAAGTATATATTCACTCAGAAAGAGTTAAACATGAGACAAAGGAGATGGCTACAATTAATCAAGGATTATGATTGTACAATTCATTACCATTCGGGAAAATCAAATAAAGTGGCTGATGCTTTGAGTCGAAAAAGTAATGCTTCATTAACAATGTTGCGTTTGGAACGTGATCCTTTGGTTATGGATTTGATGAACTTTGGAATAGAAGTTGTTGGTGCAGGAAGTCCTTCTGTTTTGTTTCAGGTATCAGTGAGATCTACTCTATCAGATAGAATCAAGAAAGCACAGAAGCTAGACAGTGAGTAGCAGAAAAAGGTAGAGCTGGTTCAGAAAGGTAAGTTGCCTGAATTCAACATTGATAATGATTGCGTTTTGAGATTTGGGAAGATATTGTGTGTGCCTTGTGATTCACAGTTGAAGAGAGAGTTGTTATCTGAAGCTCATAGTTCTCCGTTTTCAGTTCATCCGGGCAGTACTAAGATGTATAGAGATCTGCGGGAGTATTACTGGTGGGATGGAATGAAAAGAGATATTGCTGATTTTACTGTGAAGTGTTTGACATGTCAACAGTTTAAAGAAGAGCGACAGTTACCGAAAGGGATGCTTCAGCCTTTACCAATGCCAGAGTGGAAATGGGAGAATATATCCATGGACTTTTTTGTTGGATTACCGAAGACATCTCGAGGTAATAATGCAATCTGGGTTATTTTTGATCGCTTGACTAAATATTCTCATTTCCTTGCTATACGATATACTTTCTCTCTTGATCAACGTTCCCGTTTGTATCTTAAAGATATAGTCAGGTTATATGGAGTTCCTCTCTCCATTGTATCGGATCGTGATCCCAGGTTTACTTCTAACTTTTGGAAAGGCCTTCAGAAGTCATTGGGTACTGAATTAAATTTTAGTACAGATTTTCATCCTCAATCAGATGGGCAGTCAGAACGAACAATTCAGACATTGGAGGATATGCTACGAGCTTGTTCTATGGATTATCAGGGTAGTTGGTACCAATATCTTTCTTTGTTTGAATTTTCATATAATAAGAGTTTTCATTCCAGTATACAGATGGCACCATTTGAAGCATTATATGGGAAGCGGTGTCGAACACCAGCTTTCTGGGATGAAGTGCGTGAATCGAAGTTGATGGGACCAGAATTGGTAGAAGAGATGGCAGAAAAAGTTCAGTTGATTCAGAAACACATGAGAACTGCTCAGAGCAGGCAGAATAGTTATGCGGATAACCGGAGGAAGGATCTATCTTTCGAGGTAGGTGATCATGTCTTTCTAAAGGATTCTCCTTGGAAAAGTGTGATGAGATTTAGTAAGAAAGGAAAGTTGAGTCCAAGGTTCGTTGGACCATACGAAATTCTGGAGAGAGTTGGATCAGTTGCATACCGAGTGGCTTTACCTCCGAGTTTATCTCAGGTACACAATGTTTTTCACGTTTCGATGTTGAGAAAGTATATGCCAGATCCATCTCATGTTTTGAGTCCAGAAGTAGTTCAGCTGGAAGAGAACCTATCATATAAGGAACAACCGGTCCAGATTCTTGACCACAGGGAGCAAGTGTTACGGAATAAGGTGATTCACCAGGTAAAGGTTTTGTGGAAAAACCACATGATTGAAGAGGCAACATGGGAATCTGAAAATGCAATTAGGGATAAGTACCCCCATTTATTTGATAAGTAAATAAATTGTGGGGACACAATTTTCTAAAGGGGGGAAGGATGTAACATCCCACGTAAGTAATGAATAATAGATATTTTTATCTATGTCTATTAATTATTAAGATAGTTTTTTAGAGGCTTAAAATGAAAATAAATCCAATCTTAAGCATGGAATACACTAATATTCTTAAAAGATTGTTTTACTGCCTTATGATGGAAAACCCTTTTTAAATCTATATTTTGACAATTTTATAAACTAGGTTTTTTAAAATAAACTTATTCTTTATGATTGGGACATCAAAATTTACTTTGTGTGAATTTTTGGTATTTTTATGACAATGTTCATTTTTTAATGAATTGTGAAAAATACTGAATTTTACATCAAAACTGCTTTTTAATCTAATTTATTTATATGATTATATTATCTTTTGAATTGGTCTTAATTTGTAATATGAATATATTTTTACCATTTAATCCAATGGTGGTCATTGGAATCAATTTCACTTTGAAATTAGACTTAAATTAGTGTCAATCTTTTGATACTTATTGTTTCATAAAAACACGCTATTTGCTCTGACAGTGGGAATTAATTATTAAATTAAGTAATGTTACTTATATGTTTTGAATTTTGTAAAATAGACTTCATTTTTGAATTCTTAATATTAAATATAGGTTAGGGTGAATTTTTGGTAATTTTCTGAAAAACATCAATTTTTGATGAATAATGAAACCACTAAGTGGTAGTTAAAGAAACTAATTTTCCATTTAAAAGAAATATTGCCATCATTGTGTTTTGAATTTCAAAAATCCAACATACATGGTTGTCATTAAGAAGTAAAATGTGGTTCAATGACATTATAAATTTTTTTTGGTGAATAGTAACTTATTAAGTTCTTAATTGCGATTAGTGGTAATTAGTGTAGTTTAAGGTAAAAATAATGCATTAATAAAATAAGATGAGCTTCACACATGTCCTACCCTCATTGGTTGTGTCATGGCTGACCAAGAAAAGCCATGGGTAAACTTGGGGACCCCATTTATCCACTTTGGTTGGGAAATGACATAAATAACTTTTTATTTAATGTAAAAGTAAAAATGACACAAACATTATATGTTTTACGAAAACAATTTTTACATAGGGTTATAAAGATCAGATTTTTGATTATAAATAGTCATTGGAAAGATAAAAATATTTCCTACATCATTGTATTTTGTTTATAATTTTTAGACATTATATAATTTCAATTATTTTTGACATAATAATGATGCAGCGATGACATCATTATTTGACGATTTAAATAAAATGGAAAGATAATGAAAAATATAAACACTACACATGGCAAAAACCAATTGGATGAGTGGATTTCGAAGCCTTATCACCTTATACTAGAATTATAGAAATGTGGGACCTTTTTAATCCGAAACTCTTTTTAAAAAATAAAGTAACTTATCTTTACTTTCCAAAAGTGCCCCTCCTCTCCTCTTATAAAAGGCCCCCACCTCTACCTCATTTCACACACTCCTCAAGACTTTGGCTCGGCCAAACCCTACCCATTTACTCTCTCCACATCCCTCTACTCATCCTAAAGGATTCCCTTTGGGCAGAAGCCTTTCAAAATAATTCTTTAGGCTCAAATCAAATGCAGTTACACTTTTAAAGGTAATTCATTCTCTCATGTTCATTTGTTTTATTTTGCTTCTCCAACACCCTAAACTCTTTTTATTAACTTATTTTGTAACAACAACTGTATCCTAAATATAATATGATGTTGTTATAATATTTATTTGAGCTACACTCTCACACAACTACATCAAATGGTTAAAGAACATACCGTTTCCGTGGATGGCAAAATTCTGCCTCCCGAAACGATGATTGTTCAATACTCATTTAACACCTTCAAAGTTGGCCATTATGATGTAACTATTTTTATATATGATATATAATATGTTTATTTTTTCCTTAAGCTTCTGTTTTTTTCATTTTGGGATACCTTTATGGTTTCCATTATGGGTAAACACGATATCTTCATTTTAGGAAGTGCCGACTACCGCCCCCTGAAAGTGATTTGATTCGTTAATACCATATGTGGGATGTGTAAATGATAAAGTTAATGATATTATATATGTTATTATAATGGAATTATAATATACTCTTATATCATTATGATTACATTCCAGAAAATACGAAATTAAAATGGAAGTAGCGTTCATGCGTACGTACGGCTTACCGTTTCCATGAATGGTGCATTTCATTTCTTACCCCTAAATGTGGTGTAATATAATAAATACATGTATATAATGAATATATTTGATATATATGTTATCCAAATCATTAATATCATTCTGGATATAATTAACCTTTGACCAAATTAACAACATGTAAGTGAATGAAGTCTATTTTTGACTTAAGAACCAAATACCGACAAAATGAACACTATTAACTTAAATGATTACATGATGTTCATAACATGGTATAAAAGGAATAATGAACTTGAAAAAGGTTCATAAGAAAGTAGAGATTAACTCAAGTTTATTATTCACCAGATTAATGAACGGTCGGGTCAAGTCGGATACGAGGTATGGGACTTCGTCTCAATCTCCTTTCATTGAGGCATATTTTATTTTATACACAACTTTCTTTTATACGGTGTATAAACCCCTTTGGCTTTTACGTTAATTCAAAAGGAATCTTTTTTATACGAAGCGTTTACTAAACGACAAAAGAGAATTTTTTTGTCGTACGTATGCGGCGACAACGACTTCTCCGCCGTCGTGACCATTATTTGAGTTTCGGCTTCCTCTACAAGCCATACCTTCTTTTTAAAAGAAAAATAAATACCATGTTTTACTTTTCTTTTATTTTGGTATTGAAAATGGTTTTCACAATGTTTTTTGTGTTGTATTGATATCTTGTGATTGAAATGTGGAAATGTTATGTTTCCTTTATGCATGTTTTATGTGATACGATTATGTTATGGTTCTTGGAAATTATTATGAAGACGGGTGGTTCCGTGATAAACTAAGGGCGGGTGAGCCCGATACAGCTCTCCAATTCATTGGATAACACGAATGAGTGAAACATTAAGGTTTCTCCAAAGAGATTTTAGGTAATATACTGTGATGGGTATTCCAAACGTAACCAAAAGGGTTACTCCCTACGTAAAAATGTTATGAATGCCTCAAGTTACCTTTATGTCTTATGATTTCAATGATTTACTAATGATTTGATGAGGTATGTTAATGTGATTATGTTTTATGGGTAAATTTTGATTTCAATCTTATGTATATATGTACCCATGTTTCCTTTCCATGTTTTTATAACCCATACTGAGCTTTTTATGCTCATCCCAAGTTTTTTTGAAATGTTTTCACAGGTCAAGGGAAAGGTACATGATATGAAGATAGTGTCAAGGAAGTGTCAAGAAATAATCCTTGGTTTATTTTAAATGTGTTTCCATTGATGGGAATGAATAATACTATCTTTATGTAACCACTTTGTTTATATGTGGAATGTAATGCAAGTTTTATGATCTAATTCTCTAAAACTCTAAACCCGAAAAGATCCTCAATGTGTAATATTGTAATAACTCAAGATTAAGTAAGGTTTAAGGCTGGGGCCTAATAATTATTGTACTAATATAAGTTTTTAACATTTTTAAAATAACTATACAAGAGTTTTAATACCACACAACAAAAAGGTAGGATAAGGTAAGGGATTCTTTTCACACCTTTATTTTAGTGTGTAATATACCATTTTCACAAATTATTTAATTTTTGTGGTATATATATTGAAAAAATTGAATTTTATATCATTAATAACATTTTCATCATTGAATTAAGAGATTAATTTCAATATATTCCCTTCATGAGGATGATAATTCGAAGTTACTAAGTACCAAGGGATTCTTTTCACACTTTTATTTCTATGAGGCATACACTATTTTCACCACTTATTTTTTTTTGTGGTATATACTACCCCTATTTTATTTTATATCATGAATAAATTTATCATCATTGTATTTCTAGTTTCATGTGAATATATTTATTTCCTGGGTTTTATAATTCAAAATATATCAAGTAGTAATGGATTTATTCTCAATTTACATTCCTTTGAGACATATTTGTTGTTATTCGCCAATTTACATTTATATGGTATATATATTTCCCTTTAATATTATATATCAGTAATCTCACCATTCTAAATTAATTATAAATTTCTATTAACTTTTTATCATTCATGGAGATTATGATCAAAATGTTTCAAAGTGGTATGATACACTTTTCAATATTTAATTATTATTTTACTCTAGAATGTGTTGAATGATTACATTTTCAATATCACCTTCTTTTTTGATTGATTAATTTATCTTAAAAAATCAATCTATTTATGATCATTTTTAAGGTAAATTACATTTATCTGAAATATACATATTCTTATACAATGGATATTATTATTTCCTAATGCATATTCCAATTTACATATAAAAGTTTCTTTCATAGTTATTTGTTGAACTAGGGGATTATTAAAAAATCCTTATATTTTATTTAATATGAATATTTTAAAAGGCACATTATACATTTATAATATATTTTTCAATATATGAGGACTGATTTTGATAGCTATGACAGGGGTGGGTCCTAGTTATGGATAGCCCCTCGATGCATCAATAGACTCAAGAGATGAATTAGTTGTCCATATTAGGTGTGTTTATAATGGATATGCTAAATTGTCTTATGAAATGTCATGAATATAATGGTTTTTCATACCTATTTAACAAGGAATAGAATGACAAAACATTTCCCTCATTTATCATTAGATATTATTTATCCTTGAGATGTTTCATTAATATATATATATTATTGTATTTTATATTTAGTTAATTAATTAAGTGCCCAATGTTTTCTGTTCCCTACACTTCCATATTGATATTGAATTATAAATTATTTTAATGGATTGTGTTATAAATAATTGACCTTTCCATGTTTATTATTCACATCAATTCGTTATTTCTTCATTTTTTACATACCCTTACATAACATTTGATATCACCCTTGTTAAGTTTCTCTTCCCTAGTTTATGAAGAACAAATATTTGAATATGCTTTCAAGGATAATGTTTATATATATTTATTATGTATTAGGTTTTGTTTTTACTTCTCTATGTATTATAAGAATAATTAATGTAATCTAACATTCCAAAATACTATATAGATCGGTACATTATGATTTGAATCCTTGTATTCATGACAATGTAATTATATAATGTACCAGATCTTGGCTTCTTGGGTTGTGGTGTTAAATATATAATGGTTCTTTTGTAAAGATAATAAAATTTCATTATTTTTACGATACTTATGTTATTATATTATGATAGATATCATAGATTCATATGTGGTAAATAAGAGTATGTAAAGAATGTGATTAGTTATATGGATTTCCACTTCACTAGAACAACCAATTTAGATCTTATCTAAAGGGAACAATGGTTGTTATTTTGGGAAGAAAAGCATCTCTATAATGTGTCCATAGAAGCATAGATGTTAATTTTTTCGAGTATTGTTTATCTAGAGGGTAGAATGTTTTGAAATGAAGGGAGATGTAGGATGTGTCATTTTATATTGAAGGTGAGGGGCCCCTTTGTAATTTCTCAAGATATTTAAATATATAATGACTATTCTAGATAAAAATGTTTCCAAATAGAATATAATTGAACAGGGGATGATATTTTCAATATTTCCAATCCCCTTTGACCTTATTTAACATTTTTATGATTTTTAAATAATTTAAAAACATATTTATTACATAAAATATTATTATCATCAATTTTTAAACTATTCATTATTAGAAATTTTAAAATAATAGTATACTAATTAAAATTAGAACCTACATTTTTATTAAATACAAAACATGTCAAGGTAGTCAAGATAATTCTTGTATCACCTTAAATATCTGAAAATATATTTTTTTCAAAATTTTTTATATAATTTCTATGAATTTTCAATTAATTAAGTAATAATGTCATCATCATTGGGTAAGAATTTATGGTAATTATATGTTGCCTATAATTTAAAAATACATTATCATGATGAAGATAAATCTCTTTGATTTCAAAATATCATTAATGGTCAAATATATCATATGGATAACAACATATTAAAAATGGTATTCTTAATAAAAATATTAGTGTTACATGTTTGACTTTTCATTAAATTAATTATCATAAAGGACATAATGTCAACCAAGTGGATTTAAAGATCATAAATTTTACAAATAAATGATTAAGGTCAATAAATAATAACATAATATAATTTTTAAAAGTGTTATTGTCATTTTAGAATCCATATCATATTACTTTTATGCTTAATTAAAATATTATCATTAATGATGATAACAAAAATTAATTTATTTATTACCAATATTGAAAACAATTGAAGAGATTGTTTTACTAATTTCTACATGTTAAATCCAAATAAGAAATCTATTTTTCAAAATTCAAAAAAGAATGGAATAATTAAATTTATTATTATATTAAAAAAAGAATAATTTTTTTATAAAAAAACCCATTTTTAGTTATAATTTTTTTTATAAATTGCTGTATAAATTTAATTTCAATGGGAAAAATTATATTAAAATAAACTAATGAAATTTTAAATCTAATCAAAAATATAATTTTAAATTTAAATTCTTTAAAAAAAATACATTTTTCAATATAAATAAGTATTTTTAACTATTCATTAAAAAATTTAAAAAGTATTGAAAATAATCATAAATTTATATTAATATAATTTTGAAATGTTGAAGTAAAAAATGAGGCTGGGTTGGTAAATTACATTTTATTAATGTTTTAAAATAATATATATTTATTTCTTAAAAAAAAGGAAAAAATATTTTTTGAAAGGAAACTTATTTTTGAATGATAAAGTACATTACTAACCGAATTAGTGTTTATTTCATTATAATTAATTACTAAATGTTTTATTGAATATATAATTAATATATATTTCATAATATAGTTATTATTATTAATAGTTGATGATTCAAAAGATAGGTTATTTTATTCGTATTAAAAGAATAATATTTTAATAGTATATCATGACTAATTTGAACTTAGTGTTATATGAAACAACATTTATCATCGAAATAAAATTATTTGATGAAAAATATTACATAAAAATTATAATTTTCCATTCTACCCTAGTTAAAATGAATATTCCCTTGAAATTCATCATTGGGATACAAAAATATAAGGATACCTTGGTTTCATCATGTCCTTAGGTTCCCGCATAGCTTCCCCAAATTAGTGGTTCCACTACAAAAATTTAACTAAGATAGTGGCCATGTTTCATAGAACATTGTCACTATAATCCATAATATCTATCGTTTATTCTTTATAAGAATTATCCTACACCAGTATTATTTATTATGAGTTTATTACATGTTAAGGTTCAGTTATGTACTTCCTCATAAGAGATATATATAAAAACCATAAACTAGAGAGAGATTCAGCAGATGTTCCAATCGATAAGCTACCATCCTGATAAAATCATTAATTTTAAAAGGAATTATATACTAATTTCATAGATTTACCATATTTCTAAATTTCATACCCTCTTCCAGGAATATATTCTTAGAAATGCATTATGACAAACTTAAAAGTACAGGTCATACCAATGATTGTCATTGAAACTTTTTTGTCAACTCTAGGAAACAATAATTTGGAGTTCAATAGATCTAAAATTCTCCATATCTCCTCAGCTAGATTAGGTCCAATATCTTTCTTTCACCAACATCATTCAAACATGTTGGTGTTCTTTACTTATTACAATAGAAGTCTTCATAAATAGACATCTAAATTCTTGAAGGAAATCTATTATTGAATGAAAATTATTCTAACAGAAGGTTTTAATCCACATATCCTTTAAAATACAAAGGGGAATCCCTCAAAATGTATTCTATAGTTTGAATGGTTCTCTCAAACTATTCATCTATCTAATAATGATCTGTAGTTCTAAATCTTAATTTTGCATCTAGAACATGTAGAATACTTTTTTAGAATATTGAGGTAAACCTCAGATCCCAATTAGATACAATGGAAAGTGGTACTCCCCAAAAATTACCATATCGATAATATATATCAAGGAAAAATGTTGGAAAGAGAAATAATATATTATTTTAATGATATTTTCAGACTTTATAAGTTGATCAAATAAAACCGAAATACATTTATGGAGTTCAAATGTTTTAGCATGTTCGACATCAAAATCCATGGTGATGTTTTCCCATTTCAATTCAGGTATAGTAAATGGTTTTAAAATCCCCTTATACGTCTATCCCATATCATAAATTTTTGTAAAATCAAGAACCAAAAACTATACTCTTCAATATATATCTTTCTTCCATCCCATGATAAGTATTCTTTCAATTATCTATACAAATTTGTACTACTAGGATGATTGATAATGACGAACTAAGAAACTAATAAAATAGATTAATCTTCAAATATGGTATAGGCAGGACACATACACACTTCTTGAAACTTACTATTGAATTATAGTAATTTTTGAAATAAGAAATAATTTTCACCTTCTTTTGTATCTCTACATATTCCCTATGTATCTCATTATTCATCACTTGAATAGATAGTTGGACATTCATTTTATCTAGAAAAAATTTATACACTTCCATTAAGATTCCCCATACCATAATTTCTAAAAATTCAAATATTTGATAGTATTTGATCCTTATAAAAGATAAAATAGAAATATAATTTGGGAAAAAAGAATCATCCACCTTGTTCTCTTTTCCTGAGTGGTTCTGCACAGAGGAGTTATATTCTTTAATTATCTCTTGCAATATTTATTGGATCATGTTCAATTCATTTTGAGTGAAAATATAATTTGAACTTGTGCGATCAGTATATATGTCAATAATTTGTTCATAGAAATAATTCCACTATATCATTCATGGAAAAAATATAGAAGTTTAATTCAAATCATGATTTGGTTATTTTTTACAATAGATCTTCAACTAGAATGAAATGTAAGCTATAAATATATAATTTTTCATGAGAATAAATCCTAATCCCTTCTTTGATTAATCAATATAGATCACAAACCTTTATCCATAATAATTTAACGTGGGAACAACTGCACTAACAATAATTCATTTCATCACTTGAATATATCTTCAAATTCCTCCATCCTTATGAACTTAATTATTTTCCAAGTCAACTTGGTTAGTGTCACGAACCTGCCTAGGTATATAGGTAACCAGATAATCAATCCATCAATGACATGGCTGAAAGGGGATTCCTAATCCCCATGGGTTTGTGACTAGTAACTGGCATTATACAAAATGAATGTGGGAATATATTTTCAAAAAACATTATAGAAGTCAGATAACAAAATAGAAAGCATTCAAAAGAAAATCCACTGGGAGATTCATACCAAAAGATTAACAGGTCTAAAAACCCAAAGTAATTAAACAATGTATCATAAATATATGATGTCAACAAACCATGTCCCAATGAAAAAAACTCTCCAAGTACACAAATCAATAGCTATAACAACCTCCAAGTGGTGCCTTACCCCTGGTTGAACCTAGAATAAGATAATCTTAATTCACCTAAAGGAATTGGTAGGGTGTGGGATAAATGACTAGTAGGGTAATTCCAAGACATGATTCCAATATCAAATTAACCAAATAAAGATCGTCCAATTTTTAAATAAAAATATTTATAATTTCAACGAATATTTCAAAAAAATATGTTTTATAGTTCAAAAATATTGAAATACATTTTATTTGATAGAAATACATTAGTCAAATGGAATTTTTGACAATGTATTAAACCATTTTTTACATTAAATGTTTTATATAAATCATAAGGAATGTATAATTGTTTAAAAAAAATGGAATACATTTATATCTCATATAAATACAAGCAAGTTACATTGTTATATTCTAAGAGGTACAATAATTCTAGTATTTGAGATCCTAACACACTCATGTGATGAAACACAATGGGCACACATGTCCATTGTTAATTTTAGGATAAGAATCATCAATTCCCAAATGGAGAAGTAAGATGTATAGAACAATATTTTTTAGTGTTGTAAAATGTCAATCCATTGCTTGGGTAATTTGAACCTAGTATGTTTATTCTAACAACTCTCTAACCACCTAGGATTTCATGTGCTCAAGAACAATTATATAGTGGGAAATGTATTTGAAGGTTCCTTAAAATACATTTATATAATATTCCACCATTTAAAAAAATAATTATTTCCATTTAAAAAACAAAACAATTTTTTAATAAATAAATATTCCTTTTCCAAGATAAAACCGTGACGTTTCTATCAAATCTATTGTAATCCATTTTCCACAAATAAAAATTTAAAATCAATTTTCAATTCACATTCAAAATTTAATTCAACAATTTAGTTTTATACAATTTTTATCAATTTCACAACAACCCGCCACCACAATTCAATGGAGTGGGAGGTTTTCACAATCTATTCCATTAAAATCATTCCAAAATTTAAATTAAAAAATTTAAATTTCACCATTTTTCACAAATGAAAATTAATTCAGTGGAATTTAGGGCTTTCCAATTTTCTACCATACCACATATTAAAACCCCAATTCAATGGAGTTTTGTTTTTTCAAAAAAAAATTATATGAAAATAAATTCAATTAATTACACATAATTACAAAAGATGAAATTAAATAAGGAAATTTAGTGTTAAAATAAATTGGTCACCATTATAGAACCACCCACCTCAGGATCAATTCATCATGATCCACCAAACCCTAATCAGGATTTTTCAAGGAATAACGATGATAAAAAAAATCTGGGAAATAAGTATAAAACTTAGTTGTAAGATCCCAAAATAGAGGGTATTATGTATTTAATGAAACAAAAGTATACAAAGAACCCCATGGAAGATAGTAGTGATTTCCAGATATAGATATTTGTAGGAGGAATCTATGTAGGATAAAATTGGATGACATTCCCAATCCATCGAGTCACTTATAGGTGGGATCCAACAGGCTAAGAACTGCTCTTTGGTGCTTGTATGAAGGAAGAACTAGTATGTGGTCACGATAGGTCCATCTGATAACTAAAAAGGGGGTTTCATGATTTTTTTGTTAGGTTATGATATTAAATAAAACCCATGCATGGATTACTGGCTGGATATGCATGATTAGACTAAATCGTGCATCTTGATTGTGCACCACTTTAAATGTGATGCATAATTACTCCCAAGAGGGCACTTGGTTTAACAAACCATGTGAGAATTATTAAAAACCCCACTACATGGGTCTCATGATTTGGATTGAGAGGGCACAGTCTTTTGGAAAACCATGTTCCACCCATGCACTATCCCATAAATTTCAAAATGTTTAATATTTCAACATGAAAAATCCTCAAATGAAACACAACTAAAGAATTTTTAAAGGATGGGTTTAGGAATACTTGGAAATAGTAACATGATGTTACAACCTCCCCATTGTAGAAACATTCTATCCCAAGAATGATTACTCAGAAGCTTCAATGCCAAAAGGATGATGCCACTTCTCTCACATTGGTGCCACCCTATCCCATGTCTAATGAAAATCAAAACTCTAGTGGCATAGTACTCAAACGAATCGTATCTCCCTCCCATGATGTACCATGGATTCAATATCAACTATCCTGACTGGTCTTTCATTCATGGATAAATAAGGTTCATCCTCAATATCACTCAAGCTAAAAATATAAGATGGATCTAATATATACTTTCATAGCTAAGATACAAAGATTAGGTAATGTATCATTATCCACAAGGGTGGATGGGATAAATGGTAATATTATTTTACAACCTATTAAACAACCTCAAAATGTCTCACAAAATGAGAGAAATATTTCCTTAGCTCCCATCATGTCGATCACCCAACTGAGGTGAAAATCTCAAGAACATAAAGTCACCAAATGAAAATTGCATTGGTTTTTGAGGAAAATCAATATAAGACTTATACCGGCTCTATGATAAAAACATTATATGATGAATAAAAGGAATCATTTATTTTTTATTTTTAACTAGGCTTTGTCTAATTTTGGAACCTTCACCAATCACTGACTAACACAATAGAGATCAATAAGGGAGACCATAAAAGGCCCCAAAAAGAGCCATTCGGAATGTAGATTAGTCAACATTATAATATAAAAACTTGAACAACCCTAAATGATTACCCAAAGTCCATCCAAATTCAACAACATAGTCACAAAACATATACTCATGAGTATTTATATCTGTTTCAATCTTTCCATCTAATAGCGGATGGTATGCCATACTTAAACGGACATGAGGGGTCGTTTCCTCCCGAAGGACTCTCCAAAATGAGAAGTTAACCCTCGATCGTAATCATAGAATATAGAAAAATAAACTCCATGAAAATGAAAAATATATTTAATATATATATTTCATAACTCATTTACATTGTATAAAGAATGTGTAAAAAGTGAGATGATTTTTTTTCGATCGATCTAAATGAATATCACATTATTATTTCTCTAGGTATGTGGAAACCCAACCACAACGTCTAGGGAGATCTTATCCTACATCAATGTTGTAACTATATGAGGATAATCTAATATAGATGGCTTATGGTATATAGACATTACATTTTTGGCATGTATAATAAATATAGAAAAAATTAGTAATACCCCATCTCATATTTGGAAACTAAAATCTATGTTTCATGTCATAGTTTATATTTGTGGTTCATGGGTGCGTATCCATATGGATCTATGGAAATTCCCCATAATATATCTCCTTACTGATAGTGGTTCCACAAAATGATTTTGATAACATATAATGTACTCTATATAGAACGACTACTGAGGAACTGTATCGCCCCCATGAAGAGGGTATCTAATGCTATGGAACTCATCAATAAGCTAATATTCATGATGAATCATCTTGATAAGAATATATTTCAAATGAAACAATCTAATGAAACCTCGTCCCCTAATTCTTGGTCTCCAATTTTCAACAATGAAAAGAGATCCATCATGGTCTACTATGCTAATCATTCACTCACTGTTTGGGTCAAAATTTTCCTACTCAAAGAAACTAAAATGACATTCCCTTTTCCTAGGGTATTCTTGGTTTCAATGTATATATATTATAGGTATTCCACCCAATTATTCTGGTAGATATTCACATAATTTTGATTGAAGATATAATTCAAGAACCTGTTCTCTGAAAACATGGTAAAACATTCTCTATAAAGGCGGTGTTTCTAACTCTTAAGCATGTGCATCACAATTGTATGTTCAATGTCATCGATTGGATAATTCTTCTCATGCGGCCTAAGCTAAAGAGATCCATAGAAAATAACATTTTCACTTTTTATAAGAACATTGCACAATCCTAAACATGATGCATTAGAGAAGACCACATAGCCTTGTTCGCCCTCTAGAATAGTCAATATAAACGTAGATTACAAAAGACATTTCAGCTCAACAAATGAATTATGAAATATTTTATCCCAATAAAATATTACCCATTTCTGAGTTAGGCCAGTAATTGGAGAACCCAATGTTGATAAGATTTTAATGAATCGATGATAATAACTTTGTAATTTAAAGAATATTTGAATCTAGAAGACATTATGTTGTTTATCTTATGTCATAATCGCCTTCACCTTCTTAGGAACAAATGATATTCCATGTTCCACAACACTTGTCTCAAGAACATCGCATCTCATATCCAGAAATCAAATTTTGAAATATTTTAATAACGTTGGTGATTTCTTAGACAACATAGAACTATTATATGGTAATTCACAAGTTCCTGCTTTGACGTAGAGTAGATGAGGATGACATCGACAAAGACAACCAAAAATGTCTTGAAATACTTGTGGAAAAGCATGTTCATTAAAACCATAAAAACTTAAAATTGAATTGGTTAAACCAAAGTACAGAACAAGATACTCATAATGGTTATTCTTTCGCTAAAAGACAATTTTAGGAATATCAAATTCTTTTATCCTCAACTGAAGTAAACCAGATCGATTGCTAAAATTTGAGAACCACTTTTCTCCATGAAACTGATCAAAAATATCATAAATCCATGGACATTTATACTTTTTATTTATCATCACTCGATTGAGTTTTTGGTAATCAAAACATAGTCATAGTGAACCCTTAGCATTATTAGCAAAGATAATGGGTGCCACCCGAGGTGACACACTTGGGTGTATAAATAGTTTCAATAGAAGATCATACAAATGACTCATAATCTATTTAATTTTAGCTGGTTCCATGTAGTAAGAGTAAAATGAAACTAGTTGAGTACTAAAAAATAAATCAACATAAAATGCTACTTACCTTACAAATGGGAAAACATATATGTCATAAGGAAACATATCAGAAAACTTGTTGAAAAATGGAGGGAGATAATTGCTCAAAGATTCATACTCGAGATAAAATGAAAAAAATAATATTACATTCAAAAACTCTAGATAAGAATGTTTGTATTTTCTCGACCTTTTCCTCTATTACCTTTTCATGAAACAACACACACTATATGGAGTATTAAAGGAGACCCCTTGAAGATAAGAATAAATCAACATTTGTTTTGGAATTATCAAATCCATATCAAATATGATATCATGTGGTTTCATTTCAAGAACCAAAAAACACCAAGAAAGCACGACATCAGAAAGAGAGGAGACAGTGGTGAGACTACGGAGACCCTGATCTCTCTTCATACCAAGGGGTGTAGTAATACACAGAACATAAGATAAAATCATTATAGGAATATTTAATAAATTAAAAACATGAGTTGAAATAAATTATTGATATTCACCAGTAAAAAATAAATAAGTCACTATTGATGAATATATTGCGATGGTACCTCTCATAGTCGCTTGGCTTGTATCTTTTTCGTCTATAGAATCATCCACTATGTGAAAAAACATTATTCAGAATTTATGTTCTAGGAACCCTTTTATACAAGAAAAATTTGATTGAACTGTTCTTTTAGGAGGAGCTAATGATCTCGTTCTACTATGTTTAGTGGAGTAAACATTGCAGAATTCTTGTAAGCGTCTAGAGGGTCCAAAAGAACCACATTCCTTGGGTGCTTTAGTGAAAACCATCTTAGAATGCCCAAGAAATCCATTGTGGTTGCAAATCAACGAGCCAAATTCATATAAAACATGAGGTCCAGAATGACCAAGTTCTTAATAAAAATTCTTAGACTCATCATGCTTTTGCTTTCCTATAAATGAAATAGTGATGCCCCTCAGAAAGGAAGAAGATCCTGACAATCCTGATTGTCTTCCTGGTTCATTTTTACCATCAATGCTCTATTATTCTCAACCATTCCTCATACTCTTGAGGATTATTATATCCTTTGAATGGAATTGGTTTTTGGTGATGAAACACTTTAGAATTATCTCTGAGAACATTCTCCTGAGGTTCCAAAGTTAGAGTAATAATGGGACTAGTAGTGGTGCATGTTGCATACACTGGTAGAAATTGGACATATACCAACACTTCTTTCCCAATTATTTGAATAAACCATAGGGATAAGTATCCTATACCAATGGTTTCCTATAACTGTTGGTATATTCATGAATAATTTGGAATTTCCCAAATTTTTGAGACAGTTGTGGGAAAAGGCATGTTTGGTCTAAAAATATCCAAATAGTTTCCTTAAACGGTTGGTATATACCATCTATCTGATTTGTTTTTTCAAACTGTTGTGATAGAAAAATCCCAACTTCAACCATCACCCTTCCACCATACATTAGATCATGATCCTCCTTCCAGAATAGATTTTTACCTAAATATAGCTCTCCCTCCTGTAAAGAGTACTTCTCAATCAGTATCCCATTTTATGGAACACACTTCCTCCAGTACCTTTCTATCTCGCCTCCCATCCCTGCATCTAAAATCGTGATCTATCCTTGATTCACATAATTTTTTCCTCCACTTAAAATTGGTATGTTTGAACTACCTCCATTTATTTTAGTTTATTTTGTCAATTTCGCTGTAATATTTTATTTTTTACGCACTATGTATTATGATCCCCTTATAAATTCTAGTCGTGTATCAATTTCGGTTGTGGTTTTATTGTGATTTATCATTATAGAATAATTTATAATGACATTTAAGATTCTAATTATATCAAGAATTAATTTATCCTTGGATTGTTTTAAATTTAAGGTTTATTGAAATTATTTGGTTGGTTAGACATAAATACAACTGTAGAATTTTTTATCCTTAGAGGAATGACAAGATATTCTTGAATTTTGAATCTACCACAAAATGATGTATTTTGAATATAAAACTCTGATGTTATGATGATGATACCCTCATAATAAGTCATTCATGAACCTGTTAGAATGGACAAGGATTTTCCTATTAGATGTCACTCAAACACATAGATAAAATATTTCACGAATTAATACATAAGGTTGTAGTGGGGTAGCATGCTAAGGGTTAAATTAAGATCTTATTGTATGGGGTGTTAAAGGTATCAAACATAGTCCCAAATAATTACAATTGAGATTCCACAGTGGTTCAGATATTAATAAAAAAGCCTGTAGTTAATTTCTAATCTAATATGTGATGAAAAAAATTAGGACAGTGTAACACTATATATTATTTTTTTATATAAGTTGTGTGAAATGAAATAATTAAATTAGTCCCATAATTATCCTCCTCATAATAAATTTATTATATAAATATATTAAAATAAATAGAGACTGTAATATCATATATCATCTACTATACATGTTGTTATTTTAATTGATTCCACATTAATTTTATTCAACTCCACCAAATAATTTTGATAGACTATGTGAGATAATGTTTCCAAAAGAAGAGATTAAAATTTTACTTTTGAAAAAAAATATTATCTATAAATAACATATGAAACATCCATACATAAAAATATTACGAGTGAGAATTGATCATGATTCCATGTACCATTAATATGGGTGTTGAACTTCTTTTAGTGTAAATTTAATACATGAGAATCAACATGTAACATAACTGAGTAAATGATTCCACCCCAACACCCCAAACATCCCCCACCCCCAAACAAACCCCCACCACCCCCCTGGATAGCCCCTGCATACCCCCCTCCATCAGAGAGCCCCCGCACCCCCTAAAGACCCGCACCCCATAGACAGCCCCCACATCCCCCTAAACTGCCCCCTGTAGACCCCCACCAACCCTGGATAGATCATACCCCCTAGAAATCACCCCACCCCTAGACAACCCCCACCCCTACACACCCCACCCCATGTAAAACACACCCACCCCCTTGCACACCACCCACTAACCATGGAATACCCACCCCCTGGATATCCCTCCCCCCAATGGACCCACCACCCACCCCATGGAAACTCCCCCCTGGACAGACCCCACCGCTCGGATAAGCCTCCATTCTCTACATACCCCCACCCTCCAGTACAACCCCCACCACTAGACACCCCCACCACACTGGATAACCCCCACCCCTCTAGATAGACCCCACCCCTAGACTACCCCCCACCTCCCATCCCCCTATATACCCCACCCCTGGATATCCCCTACACCCCAACCCCCTAGATACCCCCCTACCCCTGGATAACCGCACTCTACACCCCCACAACCCTAAATACCCCACCCCCCTTAGACACCCTGCACCCCACCCCACACCCCCTAGATATCTCCCACCCCTGGAGACCCCCATCACACATTCATGTATGACTCCATTATTGAAAAAAATAATATGAGCCAAAGTCTCACTGCTACCATAATTTGATACCAAATCACTGGAATTGTCTAACTGAACACACCACAGATTCCTAAATTGATTCCCCTAAAAGAATCATGGATCTCCACATCATATGAATTATTATATGGGACTAGGTTCTATAACTCCAATAGAATTTCTAATTCTATTCAGTTCCATCACATGTTATCAATGAAATAAATAAGGTAATTTTAAATTCCCAAACCTCATTCCTGTGTTTTACCTGGACCAATGAATCACTTCTAATAAATGAAACTTGAAATGATGTACTTACTTGAAAGGAACTATAATATTATTACACAGCATATTCATACTTGATAGGTTGAGATCGATACAGTTACAACCCACGTCATTTAGGTTTATACAAAATAGTAGTTAGATTACATCCCATGTATAGACATCATATAAAGGATATGGATGGAGGAGATAGAGCCCATAATCATAGAATGATTATTTTTCAATCATCATATCTAATTACCTTATATATTTTTATTTCAATTAATTATATTTTGTATGAAATTCAATTCCTTATGTATTGAATTTGGAATTGAAATCACTATACATAAAATTTCTCAAGTGGTATTGTTCTTCCAAAAATCTAGGAATAATCAAGAACAACATGCTTCTTATCCTTCAATGTCTCCTAAAATTAAAATGTCCATCTTTCTTTGATATAGGATTTATTGATCTCTCATAATTATCACACGGTTTATGAATGCTCATTCAAAATCCAATACTATCATCTTTTTCAACATGCATAATAAATTGACACAAAATATCATTTGAGTAAAATATTGCGTATTCAAAATATGGATTATCAATAATCTTTTGTAGTATGTAATATTTTATATCTTAAGTATTTAAAAAAATATTCCTGATTTATTCTTCACTGAATCCGGGTTTTGTATTCTCATTAAATTCAACTAAATAATCAGGTGTTTTCTAATTTTAATCCTCAAACCACTATTCATTAAACTCATTAGAAATATCCTCATGAAAGTAATCATATTTTTCTCCTATAGAACATTCATCTTATGACATCAAACTCCTCTTAGTTCCATTTAATATTCCCTTTAACATGATCCACAAGTATGACCATGATGTTTCAATCCATGAATAACTTTTTAACATAATTTTCATTTTATATTTCCCATTTATTGAGTATTGATATTATTAATATGACTCATGTAATCAACTAAAATATAAAATTTATTCGATTTATAATTTACAGAACAGTTGAATAATTCTCCTCCACAAGTGTAAATGATATTTTACACTAATGTATAGTTCTTCAAAGATATTCAAAACCTTCCTTGGAAATTTTTTTTGGTCACATAAAACTCTCCAAATATCAGGTGATCAATTTATTACTACATTCATTGAATACTAGTGAATACTGGGATTCTAATCCCAGAATGACTCATTGATTCTAAATCACTTATTCTCTTTGACACAAGATGTATAAGACTCCCAACTTTATCCCATAGATTATATATATTATCTTAATATGAACAAATTTAATTGTATTATATTTTTAATTTAATTCAATATCATCGATTTATATTAATTTATATTATTTTGTCACAAATATAGTATTTTGTTTTATTTTATATTATGATTATCATATAGAGTAGTATTTTAGTTATGGTTTCACATATTGTGAACAATTCTCATTTACTGAAATATATTTTCAAATAAAATTTTATCTTATTGAATTGATTTTGACAAAATAAAAGATAGAATATGGATGTATGAAACCAATCAAATATTATGAAATTTTCAATACAATTTGGAGATCTCACTATATTTTAAATTTCAAAATGCATAAGATAGTGGTCACATACACTTACCATGTTAAAATTATGTGGAAGACCTTGGTTGAGTTGTGAAGAAGTCATCTACCACATAATGAAATATGGTTTTCTAGAAAACTACATTTTATCGTATCACAATGGGAAGAAAATGAAATCTCAAAATCCGGATATACCAAATGAGTGGATTGGAATGGAGAATTTTTTATATGACATATTTCCATTTATTCATCATCATGAAAAATAGAATGGATTCCTACATAAGAAGTATTATATATGATTAATACATGATGTTTCAAATGAAAATGAGGATGTTGTCAGGGTGAAAATTATGAATGATTCTTCCACGACTAAAGTATATGAAAAATGATATACTATTAAAATTATATTATTTTTAATCATATTTTTTCATGGGAAAATAATGTATGGGTTTTCTAATATTTTCATCGATTACATTTTTACCTTATTGAAGGACTTACTTCAAGATGATGCAGGTATTCCCTCAAAACACTATATGGCATGGAAGTTAGTTAAGGAACATGGATTTTCAAGAAAAAAATGCATGCCTATGTGAAAGATTGTATTTTATTCTGGGAGGAAAATGCTGAATGAAATGATTGTACAAAATGTGGTACATCCCACTAGAATCCAAAAAGTGATAGAAGACATCCCATGTTCCCAAAAAAGTAACGTTTCACTTTCCATTTATCCCCAGACTCCAGAATCATTAAATAGTTGATGAAATATCAATAAAAATGTGATGGAATTATACCAAGGGAATGATGACTAATGATGAGTTTGTTCACCCTACATATGGATTTACATGTCTTATATATGTGCTCGATATCCTGATTTTGCAGCAAATGTGCGTAATTTGAGGTTGGTTCATTCATGTGACGATTTTAATCTGTTTGGGAATATGATTACATCTCATAGAACATGGAAACTTATTATACACATTTATAACCTTCCCACATGGTTGTGTATGAAAAAACATTTCACTTTCATGAGTATACTCATATATGGACCTTCTGATCCCAACAAAGATATAGATGTATACATTACACCTTTAATAAAAGAGTTGAAAATTCTTTGGGATGTGGGTGTTCCCATATACGATGCATGTTCAAAAGACATATTTCATATGCGTGTTGAACATATGTGGATGGTAATAGATTTTTCTACTTATGGAATGTTTTCTAGATAGAGCACGCAATGTCTTATTTGTATTAAGAATACACATTCCAGATCAGTGAAACGTCATTGTAGATTCACTTTTATGGGACATCGACAATTCATTCCATTGTTACATCCATATAGAAATAATCATTGATGATTTGACAATAACATGGAAACTGATGATCCACTTATTGTTTGTATGAAATTGATGTGCATAATAAATAGAATGATTTCAGTGTTTCATTTGGGTAGGTTCAAATGAAATCTAGAATGAGAAAGAATGTTTCCATTAGACCATGATACAGTTGGAAGAATAGGAGTATCTTATTTGATTTTCCATATTAGCCAAACAATTTATTCTTCATTTCCTAGATGTAACGCACATTGAAAATAATATATGAGAAATGTTTCTTTCAATTCTTCTAAATGTTAAGGTAATGAAAAAAGATGATTTATGATCTCGACGTGACATTGTGGATTAGGGCTTCAAAACAGAACTTCATCCGGTGTGTATGAATGAAAATAAAAGGAAAGTTCCCTATCCTTATTATATGATGGAACTTAAGGAAAAAAGGAAATTTTGGGAAGTACTAGAGACTATTAATTTTCTTAGAGGCACTTCAAGTAACATATCTAAATGGGTCAATAGAAGAGAGTTAAAGGAAAAATATTTGAGGACTTGTGATTATCACATCCATCAACATCAGTTGATTCCTAAAACAATATGTCAACTTTAGTCCAATAATGTTAGGTTGAATGTTATTTAGTTGTGCCATTTTTTTAGTGATCTTTATTCTATGACGTAGTCTATGTATTTCATGAAAAAAATTTAATATGCTCCACTATTATGTGTGAGTTAGAGAAAATATTTCCTCCACCATTTTCACATGCATGTTGCATTTGAGTATCCATATTCCAACTGAAATACTTCTAAAGCAACCTATTTCCTTTCATTGAATATATCCAACTACAAAAATTATGTACACATTAATTTCTTATGTCTCAAAAAAGAATCATGATGAAGGTTCTATCATGAATGGATACATGGCTCAAGAATTTATGGATTTATTCTCTCTATATTTTTTTGATCTTACTACAAGAATGAACTGACCAATTGGAAAATAAGTATAATAGTATGAGAAAATTGTACCCAATTTTCCATCATTTCCTCAAACATGAGAAATTCATGTATTATATATATTGATGACATTAATCCTTGAAGTGCCGGAGATATCACATCAGACAATTTTTTAAACTATGATTTGTTGGCTGACTAAATCAGGTGTGTAAATTTAATATGTATATCTGAAAAATCTATTAAACTATTCATATTTTTATCTATAAGGAACAAGAAGCAATGAGAAATACGAAGCATCATTCTTTATATTTGATAATGAAATAGATTTTTCATAGAAAAGAGTTTTATACTTGGATAAAATTGATGGAAACAATAATACAACATAAAATAGTCAAATCAATATTTAATATAGTTTAATAATAATTTATATTTTAGGTATTGAGTTTTCCTTCTTACTCTGTCACTGAAGAACTAAGAGCTTTGGCTTTTGGTCCTAATACTATAGTTCGTGACTGTAAATCAATTTTTATAAATGGGTAAAAATTTATTATCACTGAATGGGAAAATAACTTGGGAACCCAACAAGATGGTGTTATTGTTACTTCCACAATAGACTGTTATGAAAGTGCATCAAATAGTACACCTCTATTTGAAAATGTAGGTTATTATAGAGTCATTGAGAAAATAATAATATTATATTATTACTCTCATGTACAAGTCACTATGATAAAATATCAGTGGTTTTTTTGATGATGAGGCATGGAACATTTATTGATAATTGTGGATTTTGAGTAATTTATATGACTCATACTCTTGCTAATGATGAACCATATGTACCTACATCAGTGGTGAAACATGTTTTTAATTTCAAAGATCATCTTCTCCCTAAATTTGGTTTCATTTTGTAAGTAATTCCTAGACTTATTTTTGATGATGGTGATGATGGAATTGACACCATCCATATTTCCATTAGTACCAGTCCATTTATTAATTTTGATGATTCTAATAGCTCAATTTTCAAATTTTTTTTGTGAACTTGATTTTGAGGTGCGAAATATATAGAATCAACCATCCATGTTCTCAATTATTTTGGTATAGCTCGACTTGGGTTCTTAAGGTTAGTACTATAGAAATTGATTTAATATTGATTAAAAATATGTTGTATCTGAATTTACCATAATGTGAATTTAAATATTGGTTTCACTTTTATTTGAATTTAATTTTATAATTTAGAGTTGAACTATATTCAAAAATACAAAACAAACATTTCTAACTTGTGAAAAATTTAATTGTTTTATTGACCATTGCTGCTTGACCCCAGAATCAATAAATCCCCCAATCCCCTATCTTATATTTTTTTGGGTTACACATTAGATATCATTTCCTAATTAATTCTATATTTCTTTTACAATGAAAAGAAATAAATTCTATCATGTGATTCAATGAAAAAAGATGACGGACATCAACTGTCGCATAGATGAGATGAGAGTTCCTCCATAAGTGCCAGTTGTGAGTATTTTATTTCAAATATATAAATATTATAACATATATTTTCTTGTGATTATTTTTGTTTTAAATAATTTTTTGAAGGATCCACCACTTTGGTGATAGTTATTTGATGAGGAGGCAAGTAGTGGTCGCAATTCTCATGTTGGTGGTATGAGTGATGGTGGTACAAGAGCAAGATGATCTAATCGGCGTACCTGATTAGACAATGTCTCTCCCACTGACATACCATATATACCACATTTTGATCATGTTGTTCCATTAGGGACACATGGGATATTTAGGAATCCTATTTTTTCACCATCCTATTCATCTATGCCTCTTCACCCATCCTTACCATGTACTATCATGATTACCACTTCTGATCCATATCAGGCATTTGGTCGGACATCCATGCCTTCTTCTTTTACTTTTACATACTTCTTTCCATGATTCTATATTCCATCTTTTTTTAATACTACTCTACCAAATTATATGCCTTCCTAGAATAAAACGGGACCCACTCTAGCTATATATGGTGTTCCTCCAGTTTTTACGGATCCAGCGGTGCCCACTAATCAAGCTGTCGTAAGTATATATATAGAACCCCAATAAATTTTAATACCATAATTTATTTTCATTATAACATGCATTGATATAATTTTTTTTTCTTTCATAATAGGTACATCTACTGATAGGAGGTGTGGGTGGGGGTTTACACACATGGGTGAGGTGTGGAAACACTATACATAGTTGATGGTGGACTATAATCAATGTAATCAAATTTTAGAAAAAACATGGAAGCAATGTCGGTATTTTTTACTGACGGTTTCCAAATATCCCAACATCATTCCTGTTAGCCCAATCCCATGGAAAATTTTTCCGAATGTGGTCAAGGATAATTCTTGGGAACAAATATGTGTAAAAGAATTTTTTGGATTTAATATAATATATTATTTTCTTATTTATATAAATTAATATTTTTTGTGTCATTTTTTATTTTATTTTCCTGATTGTGAGGGTACATGGTTAACACATCTACAGAAATTAGGTGAGCTTTAGATATGCTACAAACATGAGATTTATATTGGCTTCAATGATAGATTTGGCACAAAATTAGAGGAAATACCTATCATGAATGACTACCCTATAGAACAATAACGACAAATTATTTCTCAATGGATGACTACAAAGTCTGCGTTATTAACCAAATTTGAGCATTTAAAATGAAAATATTCATTATTTTCACTAATATTTTTTTTATTTAACTTTATTTAGAAATCATACAGAAATAATAAACAAAACACTTATGTTAAAAAATACCTTTACTCATTGGGGGATTCTACGATGTCAAATCAATTGAGGAAGCATGTTTGACAGTTTATAAATTTTTTTAGTTCTTTCACTTTTTATTGATTCAACCATAATTTATTCAATTTAAATATTTTTGGTATAAATTTTGTTTTGAAAGTCATTATTGATAACTTATCTTTAATTTTTGGTTTCCTACATTCAATGTCATTTCAGTTGATAGAACTGAATATTGAAGGATGTGTGGCTCAAGAAAAATTATTTTGCTCGAGTAGAAAGAAAAATAGATGGAAGTGTTGTAAACGAATTGAAAAAACAACATATTGTATATTTTAATTTGATGATTTCATATTTTAATATATATTTTGTTACCTAATAAAATATTTAAATTTGTGAAAGACTAATTTAGAGTCTCATAATTACCATGAACATTAAAAATTGGGAAAAATGATCATTTACATCATGTGTTGGGTGATGAGAACTATGGAAGAGTACGATGTCGACCAGGGAAGTGTATTTCAGTAACATGGTATTGGACCTTTTCAGGTACAAGTTTTACTTCCACCAAATTCAAAATGGTTAAGGTACAAGCAAAACATGCTAAAAAAGGGCCACATAGGTCGAAGAACGAACTAAAAAGGGAAAAAATAATTCATGAAATTAATGAATGTCTTTTGTCCGTCACATCCAACAAAGGATAGTGAGGGTTATGATGCATATATTTCCACGATTAATTAATTATATATTTCACCAGGTGGATGTTCGTGTGGTGGTTGAGATAATGTTGTACCATGATATGGTGATGGTGATGGAGAGGAAGAAGCCAAGGGTAAAGATGATGTTGAGGACAAGTTCAAGGAGGAGGGAGAGGATGCGGGTGAGGGGGAGGTTAGAGATGAGAATGGGAATGAGGGTGGGGATGAGGGTGAGGACAATTTTGGGGATCGAGATGAGGAAGACGATGAGGCCTATAATGATGTTGATGATTGCGATGGTGATGAGGGACAAATTAATCTGTTACATTTATGCAGGTAATACTGGGATATGAGGTTTTATGAATTGTTGTGATAGATATTATTGAGATTTGATATTTGATGATTTGTTGTAACTAAATATATGTTACCATTTTTCCTTCATTTATTTCTTTTGTTTTCATTCGGTTTTTCATCAATCTTGATTCACGAATCTTCTTTATTTTAAATATCTCAATTAGTTAGTATTTTTTAGTGATTATTTGGTTTTTTTATCATATATTGAGTAATTACAAGAACTATTGATTTAAGAATTGGAATATTATAGTTTTTGTAATTTCGTGTTGTTTCATTGTTTACCAATAATGTTAGGAGTATCCACGTGGTTCACATGTAGATGGTTAAATCATGGAGATATAGACATATTTAAATGTGTTTTGATATTAGAAGAAAGGGTTTATCTTTTGAAATTTGACATATTTGTCCGTATGAATTTATTAAATACCATTATGACATTTTGAAATGGATTAAATGGTGTGTGATCGATTTTTATTTCATTTCATTATTTATGCAGTGAAAACTATCAACCGATTTGATATCATTTTAAACGGGGGGGGGGGGGGGGTTGTGTATGTGGGGAGGGGTGTGCAGGTTGGGAGGGGGTATGTTTTCCAGGGAGAGGGGGTGTGGGTAGTCCAGCTGGGGTCGGGGTGGGTAGGGGGGTGGGGGCCTGTTCAGGGAGGGTGTGGAGGGAGGGGGGGTCTGTCCAATGTGGTGGGGTCTATCTAGTGGGAGTGCAAGGGGTTGGGGGTGTACAGGGGGTGCGGTTGTACAGGAGGGTGTGGGTCTACAGGGGCGGCTGTCTACGGGGAGGTGGGTGGGTGGGTGGGGGGGGGGGGTTGTCTAGGGGGATTGGGGGATGTCCAGTGGGATGGGGGGCTGTAGGGGGTGGGGGTTGTCCAGGAGGTGGCGGTCTGTGGGGGGGGCTGTTTGGGGGGGTGGTGCTGGTGGGGAGGGGGATGTGGGTTGTGAAGGTGGGTAGGGGTGTGAATGTTGGGATGGGGTATGTCTAGATGGGGTGAGGGGTATATATAGGTGGTGGGGGCTATCCAGGCGGTGGGGTGAGGGGGTCTTTCTAGTGGGGGTGGGGGTTGTCCCGTGGGGGGGGGATGTCTAGGGGTGTGGGATTGCAGGGGTGGGTGGTCTATAGGGGGTTGTCCAGGGGAGGTGGGGGTTTATTCCAATGGGGGTGGGGGTATTCAAGGGGTTGGGGGGATTTCCTGTGGGTGTGGGTGTGTGTCTGGGGGGGGGGGTCTTTCCATTGGGGGGTGTCCAGTGGGGGGTTGTCTTGGGGGTGGGGTCTGGGGGGGAGGGGGCTGTAGTGGGGTGGGGTTTTACAGAGGGTGGGGGTCTGTAGTGGTGGGGTATCTCTAGGTGGTGGGGGCTCTTCAATGGGTGGTGGATTGTCCAGGTGGTGGGTGGTTTACAGGGGGGTTTTCCAGTGGGTGGGGGTCTGCACAGGGGGGGAGGGGTCCGTAGGGGGGGAGGGTGTCTAGGGGGGTGGGACATAGTTTGGGGGGTGTGCTGGGGGTGGAGATGTCCAAGGGGTAGGATTACTATGGGGTGGGGGTTGTCTAGGGGGTGAGGGAGTGTAGTGGGGTGGGGTTTGTAGTTGGATGGGGGTGTGGGAGGTGTAGTTTCCCATGATATTGATTGGAAATCAGGAAATACTTCTTAGTTTCTAGTGACAATTTAGAAAGCTTAGTGGACTTCATCCATCTCGAATTGGCCTTTCTTCCATTTCCCTCTTCATATTCTTCCATTGATGAAGGTTTTTTCATGCTATCTTGAGAAATATTTTTAATTGAAACCCCTTCTCTAACCATTTTTGAGTCACCATTATTCTTAAATTGAGCATTATCTCCAAATAATTATTATTTTTGTGGTTCCCCCAATATAGAACCATAGTAATAGTGCCAATTCCATGATATGGTTCCTACCACCATTGGAATTTTCTACCATGAAATTATTCTATTGGTCCACCAACCCACTCAGTTTGGTTCTCAATGACCCTCCCATAGACATGTGAAATAATTCTATACTTACACTAGTATCAACACATTCTTCTATTTTACATGATAAAATATGTATTCCTTAACCATCTTCAAAAAACATTAACAATTTATCTATTCCTAAAAAATTAATATCCATATCTAAAAACACACCCTTCATAACCTATTATATTCACCTTATGTAGTTTCCAGATTATCACAATCTAGCACACACACAAAACACTATTTAAATATACATCAGAAAATTGTTCTTGATAATGATTGGCTTTCACTACATACACACTAGCGAAAAATCCAATCATAACGAATTTAAGACTAATGTAACCCTATTGTGATTTAATACCCAAACCATTGTTTTTTCCTAATTCCCCAGGTGATATCCTCTGTTGGATCATCATAATGCATATGAAATCCAACTCCCATGCCCATACTCCACCAACCGTCACAACTGAATTGATACATGGAATTCACCATATAATCCAAATGTATTTGGTTCCACTTATTCACCTGTATTATAATGTTTTCATTCCAACCCATGGTCGGCTCCACACTCACGTGGACCTCCCATCATAAGTTTCACATGCCCATAACTAATCAATCACTCCCCACCGTAAGAGTGTTGTTAATATTTCTTTTCTAGACCATACTCCCAACCTCAAAGAATCATGATCCATTAATTTCCAAACTCAAAGATTTGGTGTGGTCATTCCCCTATCACCTAAGAGATAGTACAAACATAATTTACCACATGTTTATGGATTATCATAAAAACACCCACAATATGTAATAAGATCCATCTCACACATGCTTATCATTCCATGACTCTACCCATATTATCTTCCAAAGATTCAGGTCATGACACCTGAAATAATTTCATTAAAATTTACCAATTCCGTTGAATATATATTGTTTGTTCTGGGTCACCACACATTCTATCACCGCATTAAATTGAAAAATATGTGATGTTTTTATTAGTATTTAAAATTTTATATATGGTGTTGTAGTGTTTTTGGAGATCTTTATATATGTTGTTTTATAGTTTTTCATATGATTTTTTGAAAGGTATACAATGTTGGAGGCTGGTGTTTGCAAGATTGGAGGCTTCTATATATTGGCTTCTATTTTCAGATTTATGTGTGCAATGTTTGACCAGCAATGTTGGAGCTGTTGTGGAGAGATGTTGTGGAGCTTCAAATCTGGGTGAATACTATACCAATTGTTTATAATTGTTGGTATAGTGCTGAAAGAGTGAGATTTTTCCAAATTTTATCTATAACTATTGAAAAAACTCAATGCCAACAATTAAGAAATTATTGGTATTACATTGTTTCCATTGTAAACAAGTGGTTTTAAATCATTGGTAATTATATATCCCAATAGTCCTATTGAACCGTTGGGAAACTATATGTTTTGTAACCTATACAAATGATTATTTATAAACTGTTTGTTTATGTGTATCCCAACCCCAGGTGACCCAATGGTTTAGCCCCCCCCCCATGCCATCAGTTTGTAACAGTTGGTATAGTTCAACTTTCTAGTAGTGAGAGCGTGGATTGTGCTAAAAATACCATCAACTAGACTCGAGTCTATGAGAGTATTTGATCACTATGGTTCATTATCAACATCCTCCTAGATCTAATTCACATGTCTCTTAAGAGGCATGAAGCTTCTAGACATCCGTAGACAACAAAGAAGACATTATTTTAACACTCAAATAGAAAAATGATTGAAATTAATCCCAATATATAGAGAAAAACGATTTGGATATCATTTAACAAAATAAAAAGATGGACAGTACTAGAACTAATATTCAAGGTATCTATAACACCCCGACCCCATTTACCCAGAGTTGGTGCATTTTTACATAATATTGGCATGATCACAAGGGATCAAATCCTGAATGATCGACCGGTTTATAAGCCTTGGATGTACAAGATATATTCATATGTTTTACATAATATTATAAAATGAAAAAAAAATCATCAACATTATATCCATTGACAATAATCATATCCCTTAGACTATCCCTGCAGGTCATTTATAAAATACTTCTTCACATCCTGTGAAAAGTAAAACATAGAAATAGGTGATCTCATATGCTTAGTAAGGATAAAAATATAGAAGAATCTTTCAAAAATAAGCATAAAAAATTAAGGAAATGTATAAGAATAAAACATAATCATTTTAAACATAAAATTCTACATAATATGACTAATATAAATCACATTATTCCATTTAATTAGTCACATAGATATTCTACTAGTCTAACAATCACATGCAATATCAATAAGTAATTTCTTAATGATGGAATTCTTAATTCCAGACTTCATAACCACATAGTTAGGGTCTTATGTCAAGTCTACAAATAATATTTTTTCAATTCATTGTGCCATGACACTAGTTTCTCTCATTAGACCTACTGATGCATCTAGGAGCGATAGTGGTCTCCACCCGTTACTCACTATGTCCAATGCATTCCTCATATGAAAATGTTTAAACATAACCTAAAAATTCATATTAAAACTATCATATGAAATGTCAATACTTTATCCATAAACCAAGAATGGTATAAAAATGACACATCCATAGTCAAACATATCAAAAAACCTTTAATAAAATACGGAATATTTGTATCATAATAAATCAACTTCAAAGAAGTTTAAAATCCATCATAGGATGTTGAAATAGATGATGTCATAACTTTTTTAAGAGAAATATATCATTCAATTTTGAAATCATTTAAAAGTCATATAATTATACAAGAAAACATTTGTTTCAACAATATTCATATAAGCTTGTATGCGAATCTTTGACAATGTTATAATTGCTGAAAATAGCCACACCCACCATATAAAAAAATACGTTCTTACCTTAATTTTATCGAAAAGGTTATAAAGTACCTTGTTTGGAAAAAAATAAAAAACATTCCTTTCAAAACATATATGTTCAAATAAGGGTATAAATGACTCTAACCCATAATCTAGTAAATAGTAAAAAAATTTTTAATTACATTTTTTGAAAACACAAATGTGGATGAGAAAGTGGTCCCAGTAGATACATACATATTAACAACCTCAGATAAGTAAAGAGCTTGTAGAATTAACACATACCTTGATCTTTTCATTGGTCAAGGGTACGTTAACCTCATGTATAATAGTTAAATCATTGTTATTAAACTATACAAGAATCACATACATGAAAATGTTATCATTTATGAACTTCTAATATTTCATTGTTAATAATATTTTAGTAGTATCACAGTTTCAGGTGTTAATTGATTCGTTTTCCTTTATATGGTTGGTTAGGTAAGCCATGTTTGTTATGAATATGATGTATTTTATTCGTATCAACAATGATAATAAGTTAATAAATATTTTTTTATTCATTAAATGAAAATTATTCTTGGATGATTATGATGGGGAATGAATCTCATCACGTCGGTGGAGATGGTAGTTAGTACAAACACACAAGGGAAAATATCATTATATTTATGGTGAAATTTTATTTAATTGGATTGAATATCATATATAAATAATAATTAAAATTTTATATTTACTATTTACATCAGTTATACACATTATTATACCCATCCGAATAATGAAGTGTTTGAATAACAAACTACACCATGACATGGAGATGGTAAGACATACATACTCACGTATGGAGACATTGTCATTTATAGGATGGACATAATAACAAATATAGTTGTACCTTATTTATATTAACATCACAGTATGTAGAAGGTACTAGATTTATTATTTTGTTATGGAAACAACAAAAAAAGTGGAAGTGGAAGAAGAAATTAACTTGAAAGAGAGTGATGAAATTATTACATCTTCTTCGGGTGTTTCCTTTTTATTTGATCAAAAGGGATCCATAGGTTGGGTTTTGGATCAAATAAAGTACTCTAGGTTGTAGTGAGGGTAGATGGGAGGATATTTTATCAGGGTTTGGATGAACCAAATTGCATTGTTGGTGTGATTTGTATGGAAGGTGAATTACCCTTTTATAAGAGGGGAGTGGGTCACTTTAGGAAAAGCAGGCAATATTATTTTATATTAAAATAAATTTCTGTTTATAAAGAATCATGTCACGACCCATCCTCGGGGCCCGTGTCATGACTACCCAAAGCCCGCCTTCCATAGCCAGGGGCTGGCGACTAGCACCAAAGGCGTAAATCCCGATAACTGGGAAGGCATTGCCTTTATAAAAGTAAACAAAACACCAATGAGTACAAGAGGAAGTAACACACTAAGTACAAATAGAAGTGTTGAAAGGTAAATGGGCTAGAATACAAACCCAAAAGAAAGTACAACTACAACTGAACAAAGTAAAACAGAAAAAGACAAAAGATGGAAGGACGGAAGCGGCTCCTGGGTCGTCCTTCTCGGATCCTACATGAAAGGTAGGTACAGATGGCACAGCTCCGGGATCGTCCACCACGGATCCTACCTAAAGTGTAGGTAAAGACAGCCTCCACAACACTCTCACCCGTCAACCTCCTCCGAGTGTCGTCTTGCCAGGAAGTCCACCTCCAGATACTAACTTGTCATGTAGTCCACCTCCGGGTACTGACTCGTCGTGTAGTCTACCTTCGGGTACCGTCCAGTCCTCGAACACTCGGCCTCTGTCAGCACTGCCCGTCGTCTACAACCAACACAACAAGGTGCGGGCATAGCCCGTGCAGGGGTGAGTATAACGATACTCAATAGGGACCCTGAGAACCTCAAGGTCTCACTAAAACCAACAAGGATAACCACAAAGAAGATCTCAATAGATAACCTCTACTTAGGTATATGCCCATACATATATCTAAGTTATCAAGTAACCCATCTCAATCATGAGGAAACAAAAGGATTATGAAATCAACGGATAACCACTACCCAGGTATATTCCCATACATATACCTAAGTTAGCAAGTAACCCATCTCAATCATGAGGAAACAAAAAGGTCATAGACTCAACTCAAACCAGGATTTTCATTATCGAAACTGTAACTGCTGAAGAGCCCCATCTCTGGAGTGTACAGTAGTCCTATCACAACTCCGAGGTACTGCTCACTACCCAAAGACTGATGAGGAACTCCTCCTATCGAGTACTGTGGGACTGCTGCTACAACCAAACGCTTCCCACCATGGGTATGCCGCTAAAACCAAGAGCTCCCCCTCATAGCCTCAAGAGTTACTCCTTCTGTTGAGTACCATGGGTCTGCCGCAACAACCAAGCACTCCTCTGCTGTGGGTCTGTCGCTACAACCAAGCGCTCCCCCTTATATCCTCCAGAGGTACTCCTTCTGTTGAGTACCGTGGGTCTGCCGCTACAACCAAGCGCTCCTCCGCCGTGGGTCTACCGCTATAACCAAGCGCTCCCCACTGGGTATCCGAAACACACCGAGTCGATTGGTCAAGCAGTCGTCAGGTCTCAGCCGGCTACACGGTCTCTGTATTCCGCATGATCATCTCTAGGAGGGTCTGCTCCACGAGCTACTGGTCGATACTACAAGTATCACAAGGTTCCACGAAGAAGTATCTCAAAGGACCGCCTCGTCACAGGGGTCTCAACGCAACAGACGACGCGTCAATCAGACGCCCTGTCTGTGAGTTACTAGTTTTTTCATCCCAGGGACCCGGTTGGTTTCATGTGAGAACCAACCCAGCTGTATCTCAACTGTACCCCGAACTCCCATAGGGTATATTAAAAGGGACTGTTTATCAACGTGATCACCAATGCTGCTGACGGTTCGTCAAACGGACGTCCGGTCTGAAAGATATCAGCTTTTTTGTTCCAGGGGCCCGGTTGTATTTGGGGTACAATCCAACCCATCCACTATCTAAAAGCAACCAAAACTCGGGCGAAGTATGCCAAAAGTTCCGTCTCATCAAGAGAAATTAAACGAGATAGACGGCGCGTCAATCAGACGCCCGGTCTGTGAGTTATTGGCTTTTTCATTCCAGGGGCCCGGTTGGTTTTGTGAGCGAACCAACCTGACCACAATCCGACGTCATCCAAACATCTATAAGAGTAAGTCAAATGATCTGTCTCACTTAGAGGAAAGCATCAAAGTCGACGGCACGTCAATCGAACGTCCGGAGCTCAAGATATGAGCGTTTCCGCTCCGAGGGCCCGGATGGTTTCGTGTACAAACCAACCCGGACGAACCCAAAGTATTCCGAAACCTTGAGTGTGATATACTGAAACGACCGTCTTGATCCCATGATCGCATCACAGCTGACGGAGCGTCGTTCGGAGGCTCCTAGCTCATGTTATGAGAAAAAGACCTAAAAGGTCTGAAAACGGGGGGTCTGGGCCCGGGCCGACCCGGCCCGACCCCCCTGGGTCGGCCCGAACTGGGTCGACCCGACCCGGGTCCGGGTCGGACCCGGCCCGGCCTGGGAAAGACCCAGCACGAACCTGCGGGTCGGCTCAGCTCGGCCGACCGGCCGAGCGAGGGAAGCCGCGGGGGGGGGGGGGGGGGGGGGCGTGCTACCCCCGCGAGAAGTGAAGACGTGGCCCCACGTGGGGCCGCTCGGTGTCACTGGATGCGACCGGGCCGCCGCGTCCCTGCCTCCAGTTCCGCGCGGCCGCTGAACCGCATCCCGCCGCCGTGGCTTCAGCCGCGCCGCCTCCGGCTGCCGGCGCCGCCGCGCCGGCGACCCTCGCCGCCAGTGGAGTCCGCGGGCCACCAGAGTTGTTCCGGTGGTCCGAATCCATTTCTGTATGCACCATAGTTCATCCCAGGCCCCGTTCTTCACTGCGGAATCAACAAATCATCTCTGCGGCACGTTTTGTCATCATCCTCCATTCCGCCCACAAAGAAACAAAGGGCGGTGGGTTCGGACTTGTTCATTGGTCTACACCCACCACGTTAGCGGTTTGAAACAAGACCATGAATCCCAGCAATTGATAAACCATGTCCTGCAAGAATAATCCGTGAACCAACTGGTTAATTGGTTGGTCTGCGTTCTTGCCTTGGAGGAAAACAAACATAGGTAAAAGAAATAATTTCCAAAACGACCCATACCTCGTCGTAGTTGTCGGACGATTTCTTCGCGGAATTGACCGTCGCGGTTGAAGATGATCGTCGCATCGCGGAAGGGTGTCTCGTCGTCACGGTATACGGCGTTGCGTCAACGAACTCAAGATGACGATGGAAGATTGTCGCGGGGATGGATTGTCATGGAAGAAGCATCGCGGAGGGAGAATCATCGGCATCACGGAACACAGAGTCTCATCGTTGATCTCCGAGGGTGACGACGTTCTTTGCGTTCTTCACGTTCTTCGCGTTCTTCGTGAAGGAGGATGAAGATCTCAAGCCTTGGAGTCTTCTCCAAATCCTCTCAACGAGTAATACTCAATAAGACAAGCGTTGGTCTTATTTTATTAACATGCCAACAAATTGTAAAACAAACTAATTAACAACCAATTAATTGATAGAATTAATTTCAATGAATAAACCGCCCAATTAATAAGAGCGTTTAAGAGTTTAAGGAAACTCCCCAGTTGACTTTCATTTAAGAGGGGGGTTGCGGGAGCATTACTTAGGGAAAAGAAACAGTGGGGCTCGTGCGGGCCCCACCTCACAAATATCCTACCAAAAGGGTAGGATATTTTTCGATTTCACCCTTTCCGGTTCAACTTAGCTTAAGTAGCTTTAAGTGGCTTTAAGTGAAATAAAATAAAGTTGTCGCACCACTTTATTTTATTTTCTTCACTTAACCCCCAAAAATTAAAAACTACACCTGAGGAAACGCAACTCCAGAAAAGGCGTTTGTAAGAAAATACTGGCGCTGAGATTCCATCGGTGCCCTCGGAATTCGATTCCGAGCACCGGTTCAGAAGTTATAAAAACCCGCTCGTTCGTTCACTGAACGTACCCGAGCTAAACATCAGAAATTGATTCCGGGCACACTGGACCTCGGAATCAGGCGCCGTCTGAAACTGCGTTCTTGTAAAATCCCAAAGAAAATTTAGAAAAAAAATTTCCCTTGAAATTTACGGGTCTTTACATTACTCCCACATCAGGGATTTACATTCTCGTAAATCTTTAACATAATCTAGGGTCACAAAGGCGATTCAGAGCACTCATCTGAGCCTTCCGCTCCCATGTGCTCACCTGGAGGTTCCTGTACTCCCAAAGAAAGTTCACCCGAGGAATCGATCTTCCTCGTAGGATCTGCTCCTGTCGATCCTCGATCCCCACTAGAACCTCCGTGAAAGACAAACATCTCCATCGTCCGACTCCCCATGGTCGATGATATGCGAAGGGTCGAGCACGTATCTCCTCTATTGAGATACGTGGAAGTCGTCATGCACCTGGTGCAATTGAGGTGGATGGGTGAAGCGGTAAACCACCACGCCTACCCAGCGAAGGACCTAGAAAGGTCCGTTGAACCTCGGAGATTACTTGACTCCATGGACACATCTCCATAAACCTCGTCGAGGTGAGACCCGTATAAGGACGTGATCGTTATCCTCGAACTCATGAGGCCTCCAATTCCTGTTAGAACTGAAAGTCAAAATGACTGCTGCCATGAGGGTAAGGTTGACCGACTCAAAAGTGATCGGTCGTACCCTCCTGAGCATGAGTTTACACTGTGCTGCCTAGGGTTTCCTTTTCACCGACCAAGGAAGACCCATTCCAATGTCGTAGTTAAACCACAACCTTTTTTTCCTAAAACCGTCAGTTGTGTATGAACTGTGATTGCCCAGTCCATACTCAAACCAACATCGTAAGGCCTCGACGCTGCCACCAAGATATTCCAACAGAAACTCTCGCCTCGAGGGTCTGACCACACCGTCGCCGTATGTGTGATTATCGAGTCTCCTCCCAAGGTATCTCCAGACATGAGGGTCATGTACTCAACTTACCAGAAACTCTGGGTGTGGAACAAGATTTGTGAAAGCAAGGAATGATTCATATCAACATCCGTTACTATAGGATCTAGTAGAGGACACAGACTGTCCATTGAATCATTATTAGAGCCATCAGGTCACTCTCCTTGACTGCATGCATCCGTACTCTTCTTCCGCCCTCCAGCTCCCTGAGCCGGGCGGGGATAACCAACGCGGGTGGCTGTAGCATGTTAAGATGTACACCACCTCATGCTGCTCTCCTAGCTCTGCATCTATGTCTGCTGCTTAGTAGACTCATCTCTCCTTTAAGCTTACTCTTATGGAATCTTTTAACATGCCCGAGTCTCCAAGACTGGTGCCAGTTTACTGTTTCATACCGCACTGGGTAGTCTTCATCCGCTCCTGGATGATCTGCACCTTCTTTGCCTACAATCTGAAAGAGCTGCTAAAATTTATCCTTTGCCGAAAAAAGAAACACGGTCTCACCCCTGGATGAACCACACCCATTGCCTAATATAGTCAATCCTGACATGAATGATGTATTCATGCCATGGATGATGTCATAAGGCCTCGATGTAACTACCAAGAGATCCAACTGTCACTCTCGCCTCCAAGGGTCGAGTCACACTGTCGGTATCAGTGCGAGGTCACTGGGTCTTCTCCAGTAGAAATCTCGAAGGTGAGGGTCAAGTCAACAGTTTTAAACGGGACCACTCAGTATCAACCAAACAAAAGGACAGGAAATAAAACATCACAAAGATAAGTGTCTTTTTATTATTTCAGCTCATAGTACAATGACACAAATACAATAGAAACATAGAACTAGAAGTACAAGGGACGTATCCACTAGTTCCTCTCCTGTCCACCTGCTCTCAGAGCTCTACTACCTTGTCCACTGCTCGGCTGTTTCTCAAGCACCCGACGCTGCTTCTGCCTCGGTGGCTCCTCCAAAGACTTCGGATCATCTGTACGAGGATTCAGATAGTCACGTGCTAGGTGACCCTTCCTGCCGCATTCATAACAATTCCTACTCCTCGTACGGCTGGCTCTACTCCTCTTGGACCTCTGCATCATCTATCTACTACCCACAGGTGACTCGGATACTGATCGAAAACCATGCGGCAAAGGAAGAATCTCTTGTACACGCTCGGGGTGTAGATCTACTAGCACAAACTCCACCTTGAAGAAGCTCTCGAAGTCTTCCCATGTGAAGGCCATCCCGTCGCAAAATTGGAACAAGTGGCTCCACCACCTGCCTACTACTGCCTGAAGAAGGCTGGCAGAAAAGATCACCATGATGTCTGCCGGCGTCCCCACTAGCCTGAAGACTCTCACCACAGCCTCCAGCCAATCCTCAGCCGCCTGCGGGTCCGTCTCTCCCCGGAACCTGGGTGGTCTCTGGCGCTGGAACTCGTGCAACGCACACAAGTGGCGGGCATCGCCTACTGCTGGGGCTGGTGGCATCAGTGGCCTAACGTACTGTAATACCGATGGTGCCTCCACTGGTGCCTCAACTTCAAGAGGGCCCCGTACCGAAGCCTCATCTCTCGGCAGGCTGTCAGTATGAACATCCCTCTAGGATCTAGCTGGTCGTCCATGAAAAGGCATCCTGAAAGAAAAAAACATGACACGGTCAAAAGATTTATACCTGGTGATCTGATCTAATTGGAGCTGATATTTATAAACTTCTGGAAACACACACGCAATTAGTGTTTTCGTGCACAAAGTCGGAAATCAGTTGTCAGGGTCCTGATGTATGGATACGTCAGCCGCCCGCACCAACACTGGATTCCCTGAACTGAAAACCACACTCAGTACTCTTAACACTATTTCTTCAAATAAAGAAAAAATCATAGTTATAAGTTCTGTGGTAGAACAGACTCCTTTGATACCAATTCGTCACGACCCGTCCTCGGGGCCCATGTCGTGACTACCCCAAGCCCGCCTTCCATAGGCCAGGGGCTGGCGACTATCACCAAAGGCATAAATCCCGATAACTGGGAAGGAATTGCCTTTATAAAAATAAACAAAACACCACAGAGTACAAGCAGAAGTAAGACACTAATTACAAAGAGAAGTGCTCCAGAATACAACCCCAAAAGAAAGTACAAATACAGGTGAACAAAGTACAACAGAAAAAAACAACAGTTGGAAGGATGGAAGTGGCTCCTGGGTCGTCCTCCTCGGATCCTACCTGAAGGGTAGGTACATATGGCACTGCTCCGGGATCATCCACCACGGATCCTACCTGAAGGGTAGGTACAGATAGCCTCCACAACGCTCTCACCCGTCAACCTCCTCTGAGTGTCGTCTCGCCGTGAAGTCCACCTCCGGATACTGACTCGTCATGTAGTCCACCTCTGGGTACTGACTCGTCATGTAGTCTACCTCTGGGTACCGTCCAGTCCTCGAACACTCAGCCTCCGTCAGCACTGCCTGTCGTCTGCAACCAACACAACGAGGTGCGGGCATAGCCCGTGCAGGGGTGAGTATAATGATACTCAGTAGGGACCCCAAGACCCTCATGGTCTCACTAAAACCAACAAGGATAACCACAATGAAGATCTCAACAGATAACATCTACTTAGGTATATGCCCATACATATACCTACATTATGAAGTAACCCATCTCAATCATGAGGAAACACAAGGATTATGAAATCAACGGATAACCACTACCCAGGTATATCCCCATACATATACCTAAGTTATCACGTAACCCATCTCAATCATGAGGAAACACAAAGGTTATAGACTGAGCTCAAACCAGGATTTTCATTATCGAAATCGTAACTGCTGAAGAGCCCCGTCTCTGGAGTGTACAGTAGTCCTGTCACGACTCTGAGGTACTGCTCACTAACCTAAGACTGCTGAGGTACTCCTCCTGTCGAGTACTGTGGGCCTGCTGCTATAACCAAGTGCTTCCCACCATGGGTCTGCCTCTACAACCAAGAGCTCCCCCTCATAGCCTCAAGAGGTACTCCTTCTGTTGACTACCGCGGGTCTGCCGCTACAACCAAGCACTCCTCCGCTGTGGGTCTGCCGCTACAACCAAGTGCTCCCCCTTATGGCCTCCATAGGTACTACTTCTGTTGAGTACCAAGGGGATGCCACTACAACCAAGTGCTCCTCCACCGTGGGTCTGCCGCTTCAACCAAGCGCTCCCCACTGGGCTATCCGAAACACACCGAGTCGATTGGTCAAGCAGTCATCAGGTCTCAGTTGGCTACACGGTCTCCGTATTCCGTACGCTCATCACCCAGAGGGTCCACTCCATGAGCTACTGGTCGATACTACAAGTATCACAAGGTTCCACGAAGAAGTATCTCAAAGGACCACCTCGTCAAAGGGGTATCAACGCAATAGACGGCGCGTCAATCGGACGCCCGGTCTGTGAGTTACTAGCCTTTTCGTCCTAGGGGCCCGGTTGGTTTCATGTGCGAACCAACCCAGCCGTATCTCAACTGTACCCCAAACTCCCATAGGGTGTACTCAATGAGACTGTTTCTCAACGTGATCACCAACACCGCTGACGGTTCGTCAAACGGACGTCCGGTCTGAAAGATATCAGCTTTTCTGTTCCAGGGGCCCGGTTGGATTTTGGTTACAATCCAACCTGACCACTATACAACAGCAACCAAAACTCGGGTGAATTATGCCAAAAGGTCCGTCTCATCAAGAGGAATTCAACGAGACAGACGGCGCGTCAATCACCTGCCCAGTCTGTGAGTTATTGGCTTTTTCGTTCCAGGGGCCCGGATGGTTTCGTGAGCGAACCAAGCCGAACGCACTCCGACAGCATCCAAACATCGAGCGGAGTAAGTCAAAAGATCCATATCACTTAGAGGAAAGAATCAAAGTCGACGGCGCGTCAATCGGACGTCCGGAGCTCAAGATATGAGCATTTCCGCTCCGAGGGCCTAGATGGTTTCGTGTACGAACCAACCCGGCTGAACCCAAAGTATTCCGAAACCTTAATTGTGATACACCGAAACGAACTTCTCGATCCAAGGATCGTATCGCCGCTGACATCGCGTCGTTCGGAGGTCCGTAGCTCATGTTATGAGAAAAAGACCTAAAAGGTCCGAAAACGGGGGGTCGGGGCCCGGGCCGACCCGGCACAACCCGACCCAGGTTCGGGTCAGACCCGGCCCGGCCTGGCCTGGGCACGACCCGGCCCGAACCGGCGGGTCGTCTAGGCTCAGCCGAGCGGCCGAGCGAGGGAAGCCACGGGGAACGTGCTGCCCCCGCGTGAAGCGAAGGCGCGGCCCCGCGTGTGGCCGCTCGTTGTCACCGGACGCGGCCGGGCCGCCGCGTCCCTGCCTCCGGTTCCGCGCGGCCACGGAACTGCATCCCGCCACCGCGGCTTCAGCCGCAGCCGCTCCATCCGGGGGCGGCCCGGCCCGCCGCCGCATCATGCTGCCGGCGCCGCCGCGCCGGCGACCCGCACCGCCGGTGGAGTCCGCGGGCCACCGGAGTTGCTCCGGTGGTCCGAATCGATTTCCGTCTGCACCGTAGTTCATCCCGGGCCCCGTTCTTCACTGCGGAATCAAAAAATCGTCTCTACGGCACGTTTTTCCATCGTCCGTCGTTCCACCCACCAAGAAACAAAGGGCGGTGGGTTTGGACTTGTTCGTTGGTCCGCACCCACCGCGTTAGCAGTTTGAAACAAGACCATGAATCCCAGCAATTGAGAAACCACGTCCTGCAAGAATAATCCGCGAACCAACTGGTTAATTGGTTTGTCCGCATTCTTGCCTTGGAGGAAAACAAACATAGGTAAAAGAAATCATTTCCAAAACGACCCCTACCTCGTCGTAGTCGTCGGACGAGTTCTTCACGGAATTGACCGTCGTGGTAGAAGTTGATCGTCGCGTCGCGGAAGGGCGTCGCATCGTCGTGGTATACGACGTCGTGTCAACGAAGTCAAGATGCCAATCGAAGATTGTCGCGGGGATGGATCATCATGGAAGAAGCGTCACGGAGGGAGAATCGTCGGCGTCGCGGAACACGGCGTCGCGTCGTCAATCTCCGAGGGTGACGGCGTTTTTCACGTTCTTTGCGTTCTTTACGTTTTTCGCGAAGGAGGATGAAGATCTCAAGCCTTGGAGTCTTCTCCAAATCCTCTCAACGAGTAATCCTCAATAAGACAAGCGTTGGTCTTATTTTATTAACATGCCAACAAATTGTAAAACAAACTAAGTAATGACACATTAATTCATAGAATTAATTTCAACGAATAAACCGCCCAATTAATAGGAGCGTTTAAGAGTTTAAGGAAACGCCCCAGTTGACATTCATTTATGAGGGGGGTTACGGGAGCGTTACTTAGGGGAAAAGAAACGTTGGGGCTCGTGCGGGCCCCACCTCACAAATATCCTACATAGAGGGTAGGATATTTTTGGATTTCACCCTTTCCGCTTTAACTCAGCTTAAGTATCTTTAAGTGACTTTAAGTGGCTTTAAGTGAATTAAAATAAAGTTGTCGCACCACTTTATTTTATTTTCTTCACTTAACCCCCAAAAATTAAAAACCACACCCGAGCAAACGCAACTCCGGAAAAGGTGTTTCTAAGAAAATATCGGCGCTGTGATTCCATCGGTGCCCTCAGAATTCGATTCCGAGAACCGGTTCAGAAGTTAGAAAAACCCACTCGTTCGTTCACTAAACGTACCCAAGCTAAACTTTGGAAATTGATTCCGGGCACACTAGGCCTCGGAATCAGGCACCGTCAGAAATTGCGTTCTTGTAAAATCCCAAAGAAAATTTAGAAAAAAAATTTCCCTTGAAATTTCTGGGTCTTACAAATCCAAATAGATTTATTTAATGGATAAGGTGGGTATGGGTCTAAATATTCTCAACTAATAAGTTTTATAAAAGTCTAGGTCACTAGACTAACCTTATCTTTTAGATTTAACTCATAGTTAAATAGTTTAACTTTTACCATGTCTTCTTGTATTATTAAAATAAATGGTTAATTAACATACTATAAAAATAAAAGAGAACCACAAAGGGTTAATTATTGATATATATACCCTTATCTAATACCTTTGGAAAACAATTAGATATTTAAGAATATTATGTAAATTAATATTAAATTATTTATTTTATAAACTCATTTATGTCAATTTTTACACTATTTGGTATTTGGGTTTTTGTGAAAATCAACAATACTTTATTACATCAAAAAAATAATTAAATCCATTATAACATGTCATATTCACCATGAAAATTCATGTACGACATCAAAAATTCCAAATTATATTTATTTTAATATTTACTATATCATTTATTTGATTCTTTTATTAATAAGGAAAATACAGCATTATTATTGTGTCATAAATAAATATATTTATATTTTGTCTAAAAGTTATAAATAAAATATCATTATGTTGAAAATATGTTTATATTTAAAATGAATATTAATATTCAGAGATATCAATTATATAATCAAATAAAAAATATTTTACCAAAAGATATATGTTTATGTCATTTTTGTCTTTACTTTTAATTAATTTATATAAAGTGTCACTATAACTCTCAAGTTCCTCCATGTGGTCCCAAAATCAACCCAGGGATTCCCATGGTTAGAAATGTATCAAAAAATGGGAATATGAAACTTTTTAATGTAATTTTATATTATTATAATATTAATTGTTTACCATTATTTATGAGATTTAACTTTTAACCATGGTAAATAAAATATTTACTGAAGTAAATATTCAAAATGTTTAAAAAAAGGTTACCTATATACACAATTTGAACCTCCAGATTCCAAATATGGAATAAATTTTTAAAAATTCAAAACAGAGAAGTGGTAGAAATTAATTTCAAATTATTTCTCATTGTCAAAAAAATGTGTTTTGAAGAAATAATATCTATCAAAAAAAACACTTGTTTATATCTAGTTTAAATGTGAAATTAAATCCAATTACCAAAATTATATTAAATGATAAAAATATATTCTAATTATAATTTTAAAGCTCTAAAATTTATAATTTAACGATATAAATTATTTCGATTAAAAAAGTAGCTTTCAATTAAAATTTATCATTTTTCATTATTCATCAAAAATTGATAATTTTCAGAAGAGTACCCAAAATTTATCCAAACTAAATTTTTATACCCCACTTATAAATAATTATTTTATTTCATAAAATTGAATATATAAAAGTGTCAAATATTGATTTTAAAAAAAAATCTCCATTAAGAGCGAAAAATATTGCATTTTTTTAAAAAAAATTATCTAAAAAAATGAATTTGTTATTATATTATGCCTAAAAAACATATTATATGGATTCTAAAATTATATGGAGTATATAAAATTAAAAATTCTTACAATACTATTCATAACAGCTTTCTGAACAACTAATTTGGTAAGTCGTAGTGCGCTCAGACATGGTGTTGTGTATAACACAAGATATTGAATAATTTTAATTAAAATAATTTTCTATGAAATATTTGGGTGTTACATTATCCCCTCATTTAATAAATTTCATCCTAGAAATATTAAATAAAAATAGAAAATACATGTTTTAAAATAGAGAAATACCTTTGTGGGAGACCCACATCTAGAATTGGGATAATGAAATTAAATCGTAATTTGAGGTAAAAGAAAATGAAAAAGTCACCGCCAAATTTTGATCTCGATTAGGAGAACATTGTTGGAAATTAAAGAATCATAATTGGAGAAAAAACATAAATATTTATAGGGAGTGATTGAGGTCATTGATCACAAACAAGAGTAAAATTTAGGGTTTCCATGAAATCTATCTATGATGATTTAAAATATCATCAGTTCAACAGATCATAAGGTATTAGGATAATAATTTTTTGGTTTTAAGATCCCTTCCCTATAGTTTAAGAACAAATTTATTCCTAGAATAAGTGGAAAAAATATACTTTAAAAGTAGAGTTTCATTCTTCAACTAATTCCTACCACAAACTCATCTTTCACTCCAAAAAAATAATAGATTTTAAAAGTATTCTATTTATCCTAATCATATAGGGTTCCAAAAATAATGAATTAATAATTCATTTGTCAGATAATTTAAAAAAACTACATTATATAAACTAGGACATCACATAGATCAGTGGTAAGAGATGTACCATTTTTGCCCTTTGGTTGTAGGTTCATGTCTCACAGCCTTTCTAGACGCGACTAGTTTTTGACGGACCTCCTGGTTTTCCTTTTTATGAATATCCAAAAATAATCTTAATAAATTCTTTAAACTTAACAATATTATTCAATCTTAAACATAATCTCTTCCCACCTTTAGAATTATCTATAAACTTCTGTCTGAACTCATTGTCCAAACTTTATAAGGAAGGTAACATAATATACTTGTGAATACCTTCATAGTGTATTCTCTTAAAATGTGGTAATAAAATCAATTTCTAGAAAACCATATTTTAATAGGTATTTACTTCAATATTCCTTCTTTAAATCATATAATTCTGGGTATACTCCTTAAATCCAAAAATGTTGTGATCCCCAACAATGATGTAATAAAAAAAATTAAATAGTTTCAAGGTATTCAATAATATCCAATATAATTTTTCCAAACCAATAATCTCTTATTCCAAAATCAATACCAAAGTATCAGGACCATATTAATGTTTATCTTTCCTTCCACCATGTGTTTTCCAAAAAGATAAACATACTATTGAGTCACTTTTCGTGGTACCACACAATCTAAAATCCTAAATTAAATAGAAATGTGGTACAATCATTATATAATCCATAATAATTATATACAGTACATAGTTGATACAAACCTAAAATAACATAACTATTTAATATCAACATAAGAATACTAGTCATTACTCATCATATATGGTAATATAATAACTTTATTATTATCCAACATCATCATTTGTGGTATACTCTGATGATTGAGACATTGATTCGCGTAGTGTCCCAACTCATTGAAGATGAAGAATTATACATTTGAAACCATTTTCAAACCTTTGAAATCATGTACATGGTGTCCCTTTTCTCCAGACTAATAACAAACTCCAATTCCCTTCATGAATTTACCAAGATGATTCTTTCCATAGTTATCACATATGGGAAAATAATTTTTTCACTTATTCCCTTTTCCATCTTTCTCTCTACCATACTTTTATTCTCTGGCTTCCCTTCAATGCCATAGGACTCATAGAATTATTTACATCCCTTCTAAACAATTACTTTCACTAGGTTAGCTTATGAATCACAATTCATAATTCCAAACATGATAAATACCTAACGTAAATTTAAAAGATTATGTATATAATCTTTAATCATAAAAAAATGTTTTCCTTGAGGAAGTATTTACTCCTAAATCCTTCATAATGGATTGTAACGAAAATGTGAATTATCCTAAGAATTTCTCCTGGGAGTTTAATAACCAAGAGTAAAGCAAGACCCATTGTTGTTTACTAGGATTCCTCAGGACGAACCTGAAAATCCATGTTGGATTTTTCACTCCAAGGTATATCTTTACCAGATCCTCCTCTACCTGCCAATATCTAGACGGAGATGTATTACATGGAAAATAAACAGAATCTCTACATTACCAGGATTCTAGGAAGTTCTTCTATACTAATCCACAAAGTCTATCGTAGGGTAATGTTCCCCAATCAGAGTTTATCTCCATCTAGTTTCCATGATTATACTAAACTTCCTCTGATACAAACTGTAACGCCCTTACCCCAGTTACCCAGAGTCGGTGCATTATTACATAAAATTGGAATGATAAAAAGGGATCAAATCCTAAAAGACCGTCCAGTTTAGTATCATTGTATGTACTAGATACATTCATAAGTTTTACATTACATTATAAAATGAAAAACAACAACAACAACATTTTATCCATTGAATACATTCATATCCCTTAGACTATCCTACAAGTCATTTATAACATTCTTCTTCGCATCTTGGGAAAAATAAAACATAGAAAGGGGTGATCTCAGATGCTTAGTATAGATAACAATATAGCGGAAACTTTCATAAATAAGAATAATAATTTAAGAAAATGTATAAAACTACAACATATGACTTTTAAACATAAAATTTTGCATAACATGGCAAATATAAATCAAATATTTTCATTTACATATTCACATGGATATTCTAGTTGTCTAATAATAACATGAAATATCAATCTCCAATTTCATAATGAGTGAATGCATAATGCCAGACTTCATAACAACATATTTAAGGCCCTGTGCCAAGACTACAAATATGAATTTTTCATGGCCTTATTCCAAGACACTAGTTTGTCTCCTGAGAACTACCATTGCATCGATGAGCTATATCAGGCTCCACCCATCACTTACTAAGTCCAATGCATTCCTCATATGAAATGTTTTAAACCTAACATAAAAATTTGTTTTAAAACATTCATACAAATCGTCAATACATTATCTATAAACCATTAATGTTTTAAAAATGACACATTCATAGTCAAAAATATCACAGGACCATCAATACAATATAGAAGATTTGTATCATAATAAATCCACTTCAAACATGTTTAAAATCCATCAAAAGATATTGGCATAGATTAAATCATAACTTTATTTAGAGAAATATATATTTCTATTATGAAATCAATTAAAATTCATATAATTATAAAATAAAACACTTATTTTGAATTTTTCTATAATCTTGTATGGGATTCTTTGACGATGTTACAATGGAGAAAAATAGCCACACTCACCGTATAAGTTAAAAAAACACATTCTTATTGTAATTTTATCGAAAAGGTCATAAAGTACCTTGTTTGGAAAATGACGGAAAGATTCATTTCAAAACATATATGATAAAATAAGGGTAAAAATGTATTTTACCCAAAATCTAGTAATTAGTAAAAATGTATTTAGTTATATTTTCCTGAAAACACAAATGTGGATAATAAAGAGGTCCCAGTAGATACTTATGTATTAACAACCTCAGATAAGTTAAGAGATTGTAGAATTAACCATTACCTTGTAATTTTATGTGGTCGAGGGTACGTTAACCTCTTGTATAATAGTTAAATAATTCTTATTAAATTATAGAATAATCATATACATAATATGATATCATATATGGTCTTATAATATGACATTGTTAATAATATTTTAGTAGAATAATCATTTAGGGTGTTAACTAATTCATTTTCATTCATATGCATGGTTATGTAACCAATGTTTGTTATTAATAATATGTATTTGATTCATATCTTGAATGATATTATGTTATTAAACATTATTTTTAATCACAAAATGATAATTATTATTGAATGATTACGATGGGGAATGAATCTCATCGTGTTCGTGGAGACGGTAATCCGTACGTACGCACGAGCGACAATATCATTATATTTTTGGTGAAATCATATTTAATTGGATGGTATATAATATGTACATAATAATTAATATTTTATATTTATTATTTACATTAGTTATACTCATTATTATTCCAATGAAAATAATGAAGTGTTTGAATAAAAAACTACACCATGATGTGGAGACGGTAAGTCGTACGTACACACATATGGTGACTGTCATTTATAGGATAGATAAAATAATGAATTTAGTTTTACCATATTTATAATATCATCATAGTATGTATAGGGTACTATATTTATTGTTTTGGTATGGAAACAACAAAGAAAGAGGAAGTGGAAGAAGAAATGAACTTGGAAGAGGCTGATGAAATTATTACATCTTCTTTTGGTGTTTCCTTTTGAGTTGACCAAAAGGGCTCCGTAGGTTGTCTTTATGATCAAATTAAGTCATCTAGGTTTAATTGAATGTATTTTAGAGGATATTGGATCAGGGTTTGGCCGAGCTAAATGGATTTGGAGGTTTGATTTTGAGAGAATGGGACGTACCGTTTAATAAGAGTGGAGAGGGTCACTTTAGGAAAAGGCTACAATATTATTTTATATTAAAATAAATTTTTGTTTATAATGGTTCCAAATGAATTTATATCAAGTATAAGGTAGATATGGGTCTAAATAGAGTCAAATAATAGGTTTTCTACAAGTTTATGTCACCTTATTAACCTTATCTTTTAGATTTAACTCTTAGTTATATAGTTCAACTTTTTACCATGTCTTGATGTATTACTATAATAAATGGTTAATAAACATACAATAAAAATACAAAAGAACCCAAGTTGTTTATTATTGGTATATCTAACCTTATTAAAGTATTTTAAATAATCCTTAGATTTTTGAAATATTATATCAGTTGATATTATATAATTTGTTTACAAAAACATTTATGTTAATTTTGACACTATTTGGTATTTGGTTTTTTTTGAATGTCAAAAAAACATTATTACATTGAAAAATATATATTAAATCAATAATAACATGTCATATTCACCTATAAAATTCATACATGGCATCAGAACATTCAAATTATATTTATTTTAATATTTACAGTATCATTGATTTGATTTTTTTATCAATAAAGAAAATAATAAATAATTATTCTGACATAAATAAATATATTTATATAATGTCTAGAAATTATATATAAAATTTCATCATGTATTAAATCTTTTTATATTTCAATATAATATTTATAGTCAAAGTGATCAATTATATAACCCTATATAAGAATGTTTTACTAAAAGATATATGTTTATGTCATGTTTGTCTTTACTTTAAATTAATTAATATAAAGTGCCATTAGCACTCTCATGTGGCCAAATGGGGTCCCAAAATCGGCCCAAGGATGCCCATGGTCGGACATTTATCAAACAATAGAAATAAAAAACATGTTATGGTAATTTAATATTATTATAATAATATTTTTTTACCCTTATTTCCCAGATTTAACCTTAAACCATGGTAAATAAAATATTTACTGAAGTAAATATTCATAATTTATAAAAAAAAGTTAACTATTTAAAAAATTTGGACCTCCTGATTCCTAATATGGAATCCATTTCCCCATATTCTAAACATATAAGTGGCATAAATTAATTTAAAATTAATTCCCATTGTCAAAACAAAAAGCGTGTTTTTAAGAAATAATTTCTATCCAAAGATTGACACTTGTTTATGTTCTTTTTAAATGTGAAATTACATCCATTGACCTAAATTATAATAAATGATAAAAAATAATAATCTATTTATACTTTAAAACCACTTAAATTTATAATTTAATATTATAAATTATTTCGATTAAAAAATTTGTTTTCAATTAAAATTTAGTATTTTTTACTATTCATCCAAAATTTAATGTTTTCAGAAGATTAAAAAAATTATCCAAACTAAATTTTTATGTCCCACATATAATTAATAATTAACATACATTAAGTTTAATATATAAAAGTTTCAAATATTGATTTTAAAAAATATTCTGCACTAAAGGTCTATAAAATTGCATTTTTGGAAAAATACTTCTCTTATCTGAAAAAATTAATTTGTTCTTTTATTAAGCCTAAAAAACACATTATATGAATTATAAAATTATATGGAGAATATAAAATTCAAAATTAAATTTTTACTGTTCATAACCACTTTTTGAATGGATAGTTTTGTAAGTTGTGGTGCGCTCAAACTTGATATTGCGTGTAGCGCAAGCTATTGAATTATTTTAAAGAAAATAACTTACTAAGAAATATCGGGGTGTTGCAGAATATTCCCCAAACAACCCTTAATGAATTATGGTTCATTACGTTGATATTTGGACAAAAACCCAGTTGCAACTACCTCCTATATCCAGACATGATTACACAACTGCATACTAACATCATGAAATGATGCAGAACCTATAACTTTGATACCACTTTATCACAAACCATCCTGAGTACTATAGTAACATTATGACTGAGCAGACATTAACATGGCCTAATGTGAATTCCTGATCCCCAGGGGTTTGAGACTATAGCCTAGCATCTTAAAAATGATTGTGGGATTGAATTTGTCACAAAAATTATAGAATAATGATAATAAATTATTTTGAATATGAAAGAAACTCCACTGTAGGAGGTGTAAAAACAATCACACATATATTAAATCATATACTACTATAGGAAAGAACCAGAAAAATAGGATTATAAATTCCCAAGTTGTAATATATGCAACTCTCTTAGTCCATGGATCAACATCTAAAGCGACCTCCAAGTGGTGCTTTACCCCTACCCGATCATGGAAGGAGATAATCTATAAACACTCAAAGGAAAAGTAAGGGTGTGATCTAAAAGCACAGTAGGCTATCACCAAGATCCCATAATTAGATGAAATTATAAAATTAACCATATATTTATTTAAATTTTGAATCAAAATTTTGTTTTATTTCAAAATCACATTTAGGAAAATTTTATATTACATTTCAAATTCTAGAAATACATTTTAGGTGATGTAAATATATTAAACAAGTGAAACATTTCACAATGGATTAAATAAAAACTTTTTTACAAAATAATTTATATAAATCAAAAGTCATCTAAAATAGTTTAAAACAATGGAATAGATTTATATCTCATATATAAACAACTAAGAAACATTGTCATATTCCATGAGGTACAATAGTTCTAGGATTTGGGATCCTCACAGACTCATGTCATAAAACACAATGTCAACGCATGTCCCTTGGAAATGGAAATAAATTCCTCATCCTTATCCCAATGGGGAAGTAAGATGTGATGACAAATTTTTTCGGAGTATTGTAAAGCATCAATTAATTCCTAGGAAAATTATAAACCAACATGTTTTTTCCAATAACTCACTAACTACACTGGTTTTCATGTGATCTTGTACAATTCAATGATAGAAAATTAATTTTATGAAACATTAAAATAAAATATGTCCCATTACCCCATTTCAAAATTTCCAATTCCCATTTAAAAACAAAAAAGGGTTTTTCTTCAAAAACATTCCTTTTCTATGATAAAACCGTAAGGTTTCTATCATAACAATTTTAAACTATTTTTATCAAATAGGGATTTGAAAAGAAAAATCAGAATTCACATTCACAATTAACGTTCACAATTCACTTTTATAATTACATTCAACATTGTAATTTCAAAAAAACAATCGATAAATTTAAGAAAAAAATCCCAATTCAATAGAATTGGTGGTTTTCAAAAAAATTTCAATCAAATCCTTTTTAAAATTTAAATTGAACAATTTAAATTTTTTCAATTTACATAAACACACCCAAATTTAGTGTAATTTGGGGTCTTCCAATATTAAACCAAAATCCCACATTAATACCCCAATTCAACAGGATTTGGTTTTTCTAACTAACCAATTAATAGAAAACCATTTTAAATTCAATGGATTTAATTTACTTCAAAAGAATGAAATTAAATAATTAAATTTAGCATAATCCTAAATTGGGAATCATGATGGAACCACTTAACTCAAAATTAAAGAATCTCAGTTCACCAAACCCTAATCATGATTAAAAAATGAAGAGTGATGATTATAAAATCCAAGAAACAAGGATAAAACCTTGGTTTCAGATCCCAAAACATAGTTTATTATATCTGCAATGCTACATAGGGATCCACAAAACCTTTGGGAGGATAAGAGAGATCATGGGAGATAATGATCAGGAAGAGGTAACTAATAGGGATAAGATCAAACAACAATCCACGAGATTCAAATCACTTCCAAGAGGTAATCAAGGGGCCAAGAATACATCATGGGCGATCATGAGGAAGAAGAGCATGTATGTTGTCATTATAGTCATGTCTGTCATGTAAAATGTGGGTTTCATTATTTTTAACTGATATTTTTGAATCAATTAAAACCAATGTACAGTTGAAATGATGTTCTTCACGGTTAGATGAAACAATGATGTATGGTCGTTCCCCCATTTAAATAAGATGCATCGTTCAACCAGTGATGGCGCATAGTCTAAAAAACATGTTCCAACTCTTGAAACCCCCACTATATTGGTTTTTATAGTTGGATTAATAGGGCGCACGGTTTGGGAAAACCGTGTTTCAACCAGACATAAGCCCAAAATTTTTAAAACTTAAAAAATTTCATCCTAAAAAAACCCAAACAAACCCCCCCCCCCAAAAAAAATCATGGTTAAAATGGGTCTAGGAATATAGGAAAATAGTAATAGGATTTTACAATGAGTAGATTAGATAATCATGAGAAATATTTCATAAAACATGAATAATATAATTCAATCCAATGATAACTATGGATTTTTATTACCATCAATGAAGTATAAAATGATATACCTTCAAATGAGAATATATGACTAGAAATTTAATCTTTATGAAGATAAAATTTACACATGGTAAATTTTTTATAAGTCTTATCCTTCTTCGGGGTCTTCATCACAATCCTCAAGTGATCTCCATGTTATTCCTTACACATTGAATATAATATAATATAATATATAAACAGTACCAAAAAACAAATGAAGATATTCTCTATAGATTCTATTAATTAAATATTTGAAGATAGTGGGGGAATTAGAGAGATAGAAAATGAATCTATATAAATTCTTAGTGTATATACTGTGAACAAAAATCCATCTTGGGTATATCCTTCTTCTTGACTCTCAATAGATTATTTCCATAACAAAGGGGAATCTCAGATAAGTATTGAGATCCAAATATTAGTTTAAATAATTCATCACTATGGGGTAGGGGATAGTTCTTCTTGATAGAGATATTCTAATGTTGTTAATAATCAATGCATTTACTCATTGATCCATCATTATTCATAACAATCAAATGTGATTCACCACAAGGAGACTGAATATTGAATAAAAAACCATTATCAAAATTCTCATAGAGATTATTCTTTCATTCATGTATCTCAATTGTGCCCAATCTATAAGGATTCTTATAAATAGGCATCAAACCAGGTATGTGATCTATTGAAAAAATATAATCATGATTTAGGGGAAGAACAAGAAATTATTCTAGATAGGCATAAAAAATATTGTAAAATAGGTGTATCATTAATATTGAGTGTCTCTAAAACTATTTGAGATGGATGTCCTCCATTTACAGAAATTAATTCCAACAAGATGTAAGCTTTTTTTTAAAAGTTCATATTCAATAAATAATTAATAAATGTTTAGGGGTTCATTCATATTATGAAATATGACATCCTGTCCTCAACAATGAATATGATAACCATATAGATAAATACAATCCATGCCCAGAAACAAATAAAATTACACTAAATGGAGAAACAAAATATATAAAGGAATAAAATTACAAAAAACATCAATCACAGGAAAAATATAATCATGAGATTTTTCCATTATTCCATTTTGATTTTTCATAGCTAACTCAAAATATAATTTTTTATTTGATATTATGATACCCTTTTAAATTTCAACAGAAAATAAATAGTGGGTTTATCCGAAATCAATTAATACATTAGTTGTTCTAGGTTAGTTTATAAGTGTTCCTTTCAGTATGTTTTAATCATAACCAACATCGGCAATTTTGATCACATGATATGTCCAGTTTTATTGAGGCTAAAAAAGTTTTTGAACATGATCCTCAAAATCCCTCAAATTAAAATACGAGATGTATTAATTCCCATACTCCATTCAATTATACTGTTGGAGAAATTGGTGGTGCATTATGTGTTGTTTTTCATTATTCGTATCATTAGATAACTTCATCCCATCACATTGGAATTTATTTTTCCAGGGAGAATACATTCCACATATCTGTAAGACAATATACCCCATGATTACTTCTATGTATTGAAAAATAAAATTAAAGCTCCCCTTATTTTCTATATGGTTATTAGAATTAACATTGAATTTAATTTTTAATTAATTATAAAAACTAGAATATTGAGGGGTAAATTCAATCACTATAACAACCTTGAGAGAACATTAAAAGTTTATTCATAACCACTTAAGTCCCTTATGGGTAATTATCTTAATTTACTTGGTTTTAGGCCATTGAAGAATCCATCAGCAATAAATTCTGGTTAAATAGTAATCCCAGAAGTGTGCCTAGAAAGGCTTGTAAAATATTCATCATAGGATCCAACAAATCCATCATCCATTTAATTTAACTCTAGGAATTATTTCCCCATTTTCATATAAATAATAATAGGAAACTACTTAATGAATTTTTTTTCTTGAACTCTTCCCATTATATGGAGTCAATTTCATCTCATTACCACAAATACTAGATAAAATCCCACCATTGATCCACATGACATTACAAACTATATAAAACCAAAATTTATTTCTCATGTTCTTAACAATGGATAATAGAAAATATCTTTTTAGTTGTGAATATCCATTTCTCAACCACTAGTAGATCTGAAGTCCAACTAAAATAAGGTGAACATTTTTGAATAAAGGACTCAACAAAATTTTGTTCCCTCTATTGATTTTGAATTCCAACATGATTCATAGATTGAAAATCTTATCAGATCATAACAATAATATTTTTCATTCCTACTCCCATAACAAATTGTCTCCTCGGAGAACAATTGTTTAATTGCATGTGTCATTCAGAAATAACATGTCTCCTTTGGGCTCTATTAGTGGAATAAAACCAAAAAGTATAGTTTTTTAAAAACTAATCAATGCGGGAATCCATATAATCAAGGGAAATTACATTTAAAACTTCAATCTATGACACCATAGTTTGGACCGTTTTAATTTATGATTGTTATAAAGAATATGTGATTATAAACTATACATAATATTATGCTTAGGGTTTTTACTAAATTTTTCTAATCCTAGTTTATAAAGGTAACATATTCCTTGATCTCATACAAACATAAATGAACCAATATTTTTATACACAAATATTATGCATTTTTAGATGAATATTCATTACAAAAAATAATAAATCGACATTATAACTGTATAGGTCTAGTGTATTATAAAATCATAGAAACCTAAAAAAAATATTATTAAAAAATATATATACCCCCCCCCCCTTATTATTTCATAATAATAATTCATTTTGGAATATAATTAATAAATTTTTTCTTCATATCCATGGGAAAATAAACATAAGAAAATAGTGAGATCATATGCTTAATAAGGGTAAAAAGGGGGAAATCAATATTACACAATCAAATGATGAAAAATGGTATAAAACATGAAATTAATATTTTAAAATTATAAGTTTTATATGAAATATCATAATATTGACTCACAGAATAAATCATAGATGATTGTAATATATGAATCATAAAAGAAGCAAAGACCATAAACATCGAGGGGATAAAAGAAGGCCTGACATTATAGAATATACAAAATAATAGAGTATAATTTCCATTGTAGTCAAGGATATTTCCCAATAATATCATAATTTAATTGGTTGGATTCTTAAACCATCATAGTAGTTATATTTTTCTTCCCAGCCTATCATTTTGGACAACGTTCCATACTGAGCTACTTTCACATCCTATTCAAGTCTTGTATATCTATTGAGAAATAAATCATTACCTAATTCATTATAGATATAAATAGATACCAACTATCACATAAAAAAAATACATTTTTATAACAGTAGAACATAAATCAGTCATAATGTCAGAATCCATGAAATGTAATAGGTTTCATAAATATTTCATCATAAGATAACCCATAAAAAAGAAATGGGTTTTATAAATATTTCATAATTTCATCATAAAAATGAACTATATTGAGTAATAATATAAATAATATACTTATAAAATATACCCAATATAGTTTAAGTATGTTAGAATAATTTTATCTTAAATTATAATTGATGTTTAAATCTAACATGGAATAATTCATGTGGAAAATAACAATTTCATTTTAAAATAACTTATATTTTTAAAAATATTTGTACATTTAAATGAAAAATTTTCATTTGAAAATAATTATATGAAAATGTAAAGGAAAAATAAAATAAATGAGGTGTCATGATTGTGGAAAAATATTCTTATGATTTATAAGTTTAAAATATATTCAGTTAATATTTTTTATTCATAAATGTAAAAAAATTACATTTAGAAAACAGAATAAATATACCTTTTAAAAAATTGAAAATAGTAAAAAAAATCAATTATTGTTTGAGAATATTAAAAACACTTTTCAGAAAATATAAATCATGGACATGGGAGGTAAATAGTTCTTAATAATGACTTATGAATAAGTATTTGTGAATAATAATAAGATTGTGAAATAAATCATTTCCTCAATTATACTCTTTCCTTATTCAAGTTACAACCTCATATAGAATTAATATAGATTTATTATAAATTTATAAAATATAAATATATCTACCATACCATTTATTATTTATTTATAACCTCATATCATTTTTTTATTAATAATTTGTTATTGACATAACAGTTTAGGTGATAACTGATTCATTTTCCAAGGATGTTTCGGTTTGGCAGTCTTGGTCCTTATACTTTGATGATGGTCACATAATTTCTTGAATATTAATCATGTTTTAAATACAATATATAATTATTATATACATATTTATAATCATTCATTAACATTAGATATATAATAATGAATTACATCATTCATGGAGATGGTGGATCCTATGTACAGATGAATGTTGTTTCCATTTTTTAATAGATGAAGTGAAAGAATGGTTAAAATAATTTAACCATTACATAATTATTATTATTTAATATATATAGTATATATTTCTAAAATTCATACTTATTACCATACATGTTAAATTTTTATTAAAAATTATTCACATCACATCATGGATATAGAAGTCTGTACGTACACAAGATCCACAACATCATCCCTCAAAGGATTAGATAGAAAGAAGGTAGACATTATATTATCATTATTAAAGTATAATTATGTAATATATATCATATATAAATGTTAAATTAATAATAATACCCTACCATAAAATATTGTTTATAAACATTAATTGTATCTCTACACGGAGATGGTATGTTATAGATACGAATGAGCGTTAATTTCTCAATTTGTTTGATGTGAATGAGGGTGCATAATTTTGGTTTAATGATAATAATACTAATAAAATTTAATAACATTTAATATACTATATTCATTATTTTATTATAGATATCATAGACATATATGAATTAAATAATAGTATAAAATTAAATTGATCGGTTAGAGAGATTACCTCTTCTTCGAAACGACTCATTTAGATCTCCTAAAAAGGGCTCTAAAGTTTGTCATTTAGGAAGGAAAGAAGCAGTAGAGAGTGAATAGGGAAGTAGATAAGATAATATCTTAGTTTATGGTCTAGAAATAATGATCATTGTTTTGAATTAAGTGATGGAGGAGGTTTCCTTTTATAATGGACATGAGGTTCCACATTTGAATTTCTCGAAAGATTAAAAAATTTAAGAATATTCTAGATCCAAATGCTTCAAAATAGCCTATAAATGCACAGGGGATGATAATTGTGAACATATATTATACCCATTTCTATATTTATTATTTTTATGATTTCATAATATTAAAAAAAAATTAATTTCGTAAAATAATATTATTATAAAATTTGATTCTATTTATTTCTATGACATTACATAACATCAAGATAACAAGTAAAATTATAATCAACTATTTAATTATACCCAAAATATTTCAAGGTAATCTGTATAATTTTTCTATCACCTTAAATATATAGAATTTTATTTAATTTAATATTTTTGAAATCATTTATTTGATTTTTCCAATAATTTAGTTAATGTTGCATCATTATTTTGTAAATACTTAATGTAACTATTCCTTCCATAAATATTAAAAATAAATTATAATGATGAAGACAAGTGCTTTATATTTCAATGAAATATTTTTGGTAGATCTTATCTTTTGGATGGCCATATATTAAAAATGTAATATTTATTAAAAAAAATAATGTGACTTGTTTGACTTTTCCTTAAATAAAATAATAAAATGAACATAATGTTTTCCCAGTGTCTACCAAAGGTCATAAATTTTATCCATATAATATTATTGTTTAAATAGACTACTAAAAAATTGTGATAATGTGTTAGGGTTGTTATATAATCCTTATCTTTCTATTTTTACATTTAATTACTAGATTACCATTAATCATGGTAAGAAGAGTAACTATAAGTGTTATTCATATTGACCAAAAATAGAAAATATTATTTAAAAAATTTAGACTAGTTGGTTCCAAATATTAAATCCATTTTTTAAAATTCAAAATAAATAAGTGACACAATTAAATTTAATATTAAATCATTAAAAGGCAATGGAAAATAATTTTTTCAAAAAAAATATTTTTAAGTGTTAAATATTTTTTTAATAAATCGATTTATAAATTTCATTACAATGAAAAAAATTAGATAATAAAGAACTAATAAAATATTATAAATAATTAATAATAAAAGTTTACTTTGTAAATTGTTTAAAGGAAAATACAATTTTCAATGGAAATCTTTATCTTAACAATTAATTAAAATTCAAAATTTTTTGAAAATTGTAAAAAAATTAAACCTAAGATAATATTTCCATTCTGAATTAAAATATTTATTTTATTTTTTATAATTCTGTTTCTAAAAATGTAAAAATTTATTATATTTATTTTTCCATACAAATAAACTAATTTAGTTTAAAATGGTTGCATAATAAAATGAATTTTCTAAAAAAATTGCTGTTTATTTCGAAGAATTAATAAATAAAAGTATATTGAGTATAAAATTCACCCATATTTCAAAATAAGGTTATTCATGGTCATACCCTCTAACTAAGCAGTTGGGTTATAATGATCCTATTAAAATAAAAATAAATTAATATTGTATATTTATTCTTTTGAACACGGTGTTGTGTACAACACAAGTTACATAAGAAATCAAATTTTTTAAAGAGAAATATTTTTTATAAATAAAATGGAATTAAAACATATACATTAAACATGGAGTAATGAGTATTAATAACTATATTTTAAATATTATGTATAATGTACTTTTATGTATAAAGATTACTGATAAAAAATAATTACTTTTTTTTCAAGTCTTTATATCTTTTGAAAATACTATTTATTCAAGAAAAAATGTTTTAATTTGATTTTTTAAAGGATAAAAAATAATTTTTTGAAATTTCTATATATGTATTTTAAAAAAACAAAATTATTTTTAAGAACAACATATCAAAATTTACATATAGATAAATTTTGTGATTATATAAAAAATTTGATTTTTTTGTGAACTGTGAAAATTATAAAACATTTTAACAAATTGTAAATAATTTCAATATATTAATAAAATATAAATATCGAGTATTTTTTGGATAAAAAATATAAGTTTCTTTTGATTTTTATTTAAAATGCATAATTATTTTACTTTTTAATAAATTAAAGAAAACCCTATTGAGTATATATTAAATGAAATATATATATCATATATCAATAAATATTAATTGAAATTAATAACATGATTACTACTAGTCATTGAGTTAATATAAATTTTTTACTTTTTTGAATAATACACTACATGAAAAACTGCTTTGGAATGCGTTTGATGGTTTAGATTCAAATAAAATTTATCTAGTAATTTTAATTGAATTTTGAAAAATAGGTCCCATATTTGGAATCAAAATAACATAAATTATTTGATTCTTCCAACATAATTTTTTCTCATAATAAATATTTAAAATAATAAAAATCTTTAACTACGAATATGGTAAAAACAGATTAATTTAATGTTTCAATATAATGTTATGATTTAAAATAACCAAACAACATGTCTAAAATTTATTTTTTTTTGGAAATATTTTGATTTTATAATGTGTAATTAAAATATATTCTATTTTTAGGTAATTTCTTATTTTGAAAAATATTGTTACTCCTTTTTTTGTATTACAAGTGTGGCACTCACCTCATATATAAAATGGAACCCAACTCCTCTTTTCATCACACCAAATGAGAACTTAAAATCATCCAATATTTATGAAAATATATTATTTAATTACCTTTACATGACCTAGAACCCTTCTATTTTATCAAAAGTCCATCTAAATAATTACATTATTGATTAACAAATGAATTTTTCTGAAGAAAATGTATTATGGTTAACCAAGCATCAAAATTTTATTTATTTTTAAATCCCCATAAAATCATCATCAATTGTTATAATATAATCACACTATTATATCTCATATACATAAATTATATCTTGTTAATAGTATAACCTAATTCCATATCATCATCCATCAAATGTGATATGATATTTTCGGTCGGGTGTACATTGGTTGACGGCCTCATGGACCGTTTGTTAATCGTTTTCCATCACCACCATACATGGAAAGATATAAAAATGTATGTAATATATGTATATATGTCATATATGATGTTATTATATTTACATAATCATGATATCACATATAATTTATTTTATTTCTTTTCATTGGGGATATGATAATGTTGTTTATCTATACGACGAACTATAGCCTCACGAAGCGAAGTGATTCATTATTGACTAAAATTTTTCATGAATGGTAATTAAGGAAAATTCAATGAATATATGTATAGAATATGGTGTAAAAATGTTATTCAAACAAAAATATTTTTTATATACCTTCATTTTTTTCATTTTTTGCCAAAATCATAAAATTTTCCATTCATGTGTACTGCATACTATCTTCATGAACATCGTATTTCATTTTCTCTCTATAAATTTGTTTGTTACACTAAATTTGTTTATAAATATATTAAATATATATTATATTTATAACATGGTATAAATTTTTGATATTATTGAACCATTATAAAATTATAATTACCATAAATACCTAATATTAAATATAAATGAATAGTGAATATTTTATTACGTGAAATGTGATTTTAGGATAGAATTATTAATAAAACGATTATAATGGGTTATAAATAATCATTATATTGTAGTATATAAATAATTATGACTATTTAATATATTTATAATTAAATTATAATTATTATAAAGTAGGGTTAATTGTGAAAGAAATAATTCAAGACTAATGGTAAGAGATTTTTGTCTCAAATTGACTTCATTGGGACATAGGTTATTTTATGCACCAATTTTTTTATATGAGGTGTATATGCCACCCATTTGATGTTTATATCATCAATATAAATATTTTCATGATATTAAATCCTTCCTTTTATGTTATTCTTATATGAGGTATAAAATTCAAAATTTACCAAAGTAGTGAAGGATTGATATTATAATCTTGTTGTTTATCCAGATTGTTTATGATTATATTTTGACAATGAATTCATGTGATATATTTGTGAATATGGAATTTAATTTCACTGTCCTGTTTTTATTACATAAAAATAATTTTTTAATTATATTTTCATCACTTTATGTACTCAGCATACTAATGTATTATTTTAAAGAAAAATAATCTATATTACTCTATTTAGTAGAAACCCCTTTATCTTCTATATAAATTTATAATAAAAATGTTTTCAAAAATGATTTATTAAATTATTATTTTTATAGAATTCTTTTTAATAGGTATTAAAATGTTCTATTCGTGTCATTTTCCAAAAAGTGTTATTTTCTTTTTCCAAAAAGTTTAATGAAACCTTTTTTAATGTGTATGACATGAATGGTATTTTCTCGGTGCAGAGGCTACTAATTTATTTAAAGAATACATAATATGTTTTCATGGTTATTTTTGAAAAAAATTATTTCTATTTTTTGAATTCATTATTTAAAAAATGTGATTCTCAATGAAAGGATATTTTACTCCAGAAACATTCAAAGTGATTTTTCTTCAAAAATATTTTTATATCTAATATGAAATCCTTTTGTTTTACATAATAATTATTGGTGATATTATATAATGACACCATATTAATTTTTTCTATGGATAGTTTATATTTATTATAAATTTTTTATGAATCCCATTTCATTTCTATGGGTTATGCTACGATGAATTGTTCTATGAAACCTATTTCTTTTAATAGGATATTATATGTTGAATAATTTTTAAAACCCATTTATCTTCATGGATCATGATATGATGAATATTTTATGATATTTTTATATACGTATGTATTATTTTTCATATGTGAAAGGTGGTACCTATATCTCCATCCAATACATTTATTATAGATTGATATCACATGTGATAAAAAAGATTAGAATAGGGAATGAAACCAGTTTAGTAATAGACATTTTCAACTATTATGTTCATTAGAGTAAACCATGACCACTGTAATGTTTTTGTGAATAAACCCATTCCACTATGAGAGCCCTGAAAATGACCCTTTACAACTAATGTAATTGTTTTTTTATAATTATATGTATTCCATAATTCCATGTGTTTTTGCAATGTTACACCCTTATATATAATGTTCTTTATATACCATATGATTCATATCTTATTATCTTCCAATACTTATTCAAAGTCTCACGATTATGATCATCGATATGCATTGTATGGATATAAAATTTTTTGATCATGTTCACATACTGGGCATCTAAGATGACCCCTTCTTATTATTAATTTCTCTTGGTTATGAATAAATTTATTATATATAATATTTTTACGAAGAGTGCAATTTATGGTGAACTTAACAGGATATATCATAGAAAATTTATAGACTAGCTGTTAATGTATCAATGTTTTGAAATCCACTACAATAAAATGATCCTATCATGTATTTTTATGGGACCTAATGAATATTAAAATATTAAGATGTTATACATATTTATAACATGTTTGGGTCTTCAGAAAGAATTATTCTAAAGAAAATGAAATATTTTCTAACAAACAATACCTTTTAAAAAGAGGTCTCCTATATAATTCCACAAAAACATTAAAACAAAATTTTACCATACTTATAAAATTTATTTTATAATATTACTAAATTCAGGATCTAATCCTATCAAAATTATCTAAGAGTGATTTTTTTTAAAATTTTCATAAATGGTAATTTTAAGATAGATTGTATAAATAGTTGTTTTTATTGAAAAGTTCTTTTTATTTTAAATCATAAAAAATATTAATTTTGATATAAAATTAATATAAAACTAAAATTAGTATACTTATGTTATAAAAATTAAAATTTTTATCATAGGATTAAAATTCATTTTATTTTTATATTTTACTATTTTATACTCGTGGGAGTTTTCTCTTTGGAAAACTACTTTTTCGTCAAGTATGATGGTTTAATTTAAAACAAAAATATTAAATATTTGTAAATTTTATTTGTAAAAATTGATTCCATATTTTGATTCATCGTATTTAAAATTATATAATATGTTTAAATTATCTTTTACATATAATGAATAGAAAAAACAGTAAAAACTAATAACTATGGTTAATGTTAGAATGAGTGTTCTTCATGGTAAAAACGAAATGATAAGGATTGAAATAACATATAAACTACTATTATATATATTATAAGTACATAGTTCAACTTTATCTTATACATGGTTTGATGAGAAGCTATTTTTGGTCTTTGTTCTTGTGAAAAACATGGGTATCACTATTTTTCAAAATATTGATGTGTGCCCTCACCCCCATTAATAAATGGCCAACCCTATCCTCTCATACTCACTGTAGAAAAGAATTGATTTGGCCAATATATAATAAAATATATTCCCAACATATTTCCATACATCCTATTGGAATTTTTTTATAATAAATCCAATCTAGGAAGGATTTAGGTATAGACATAATGAGGTTGTCTAAAGAAGATATAATCTTCCTAACCATGTATTTTCATATAATTTTACATATAAATCCTTAAAATGAAATCCTAAAATGATAAAATATGAAGAAATGTATCAAATATATAATTAAATTTTTCTATGTCAATGGAATAACCTATAAAAATATAATCTTTTGTAAAATTTAAAAAAAAATCATCGACCGTGTGTACATTTGTCTATTGCATCGTGAACAGATGTAAAAAAACTTCATTAATCCCCTATCATTATGGGATAGAGTTATGGATTAGTCATATTCATGTGATATTTATGAAATTAATATAGTTATTGAATTTTAATTTCACATATCCCTTCATACCTTCTATTTTGTTGGAAAATATTAATGTCGCTCGTGTATATGTGTGGTCTCCTTTCACCACACAGTGATGTGAAATGTTTTTTATTTATTTTACATGGATTATAATAAATCTATATTTAATCAATATATATTAAATATTTGGTATAAATGTATCATCATAAAACATCTTACAATTAAACTGGTAGCGAGACCGGTCAGTCACTTGGACTCATGTGCATATCCCCATATTTCAGGGGATTCAAACTAGCAGTGAGAGTATTAAGACAAGATATTGGGAAGTCTGTAATATCATATCATTGTGGCACGATGGTGGAATAAATAAAATTAGAATATTACAGTAGAAACAGTAAATAAATATGATAAAGAAATAAGAGAATGAATTTATATAACTAAAAAAAGTGGCCAATGATATTTTAAACAATGCACGGATGATGGATGATAAATAAAGTAAATAATTAAACAAACATCATTACTTACACTATATTAAAAAAATAAAAAATAATATAATAAATCCCCATGTGTGATCTCCATGAGTATCCATACCTCTAGCTCAATCCTTTGCTACTGACTCCCAGTTGCCATTCGCATAACCACAAAACTAGATTCTGCAAATATAAGGTCAATCCATGTACTAAGGGTACCTAATAATGGTGTAAGATAAAAATCTAAATAGGCCAGCACAAACCCTACCTTTCCCAATCCAAAGAGTGCACCATAATTTAAACATTTAGGAGATATAGATAATAATAACAAACAGAACAAATAAAAAACACCCATATAGATTTATATGGGACACCTAATGGGTATACATACATTCTACCTTGGATGAAATCAGAATATGTAACTAGTTTATTAATAAATTATTACAAGTTTATAAAGTAGTCACATGTTTGTAATAATGACAGTTCCAAGATGTTATAAGGAAACCTATAATGAAATTTAATAATGATGTTCCAAGGTAATAAACAAGTTAATGTAGACATAAAGGATATGAATCTCATTAATGACTATATCCTAGATAAGGGTTTGAGTGTAATATAACAAGCATAGTATAATTTATTCCTTGTTAATATGCCAAACAAGTCCGAGGAGTTCATCCAAGGTAAAATAGGACTGAGGAATAATCGGGCCCAATGGGCTTTAACCAAGGTACCCACTTGTCGATGCTGGATCGATGTAGTGTATCAATGGAATCCTATAGTACTACATGAGGGATTATATGGTGTCATACTGGGCATCCAATGTTAGAAATGTTTTGGGTTTTAGGTGGTTTTGAACGTAAGCAAGCTGCATCCTTGATTTTAAAATGTGGTCCTCGAGTGGTTAAGGAATTCCGTCGTGATTCCAAGGTGAGCATGATTAAGGCCAGTTATATTTTGATAATTAAGTCCTATATAATTTATATGGTTCAAACCATTACCCATTATTAGTGTGATAATGCTTATTGGGCTTGAAATCATTTAATCAAGTCATAATTATTCAGTATGTTGATTTGGCTCAATCCTTTCCATTCATTAGTCTCAAAAGACCACGTAACATGAAACCATTAATAAAATAAACTCAAGGAATTTTCAAAAATCAATGATCACCCCTCTAACATTAATTATCATTGTATGGGGTGCTACAAAATGTAAAAAATTATTTCATTATGAACCTAAGTACCTTCATGGAATTCCTACATGAGAATCTATTTATTACCAAAGGAATAAGCATGAAAAATCAGTGAGTATGTCCATGGAATTATTTTTTGGGAATCCATTATCTCCAATGGTATAAAAGCATTAAATTTAGCAAATCATGGAAGTTTTATTTATATAGATCCCTGGGTAACAAATGAGGTGTTAATAAAAAAAGGAAATCACCTACACAACCAAGAACTTAGACAGTTCCTTGTTTCCTTAATCATTTAAAAAGGGAATCTCCAATGTTCACTTTCCATTAGAGGCCATGTCCTAAACATGCCACATCCCAAACATAACATCAAGGCGTAAGAAATATAAATAAAAGAAATCATAATTGTCTTCTCACTACTTTTTATCTTGAATAAAGTGCACCTCCGTTGAAGAGGTTTTATTATAATCTCAAGAAATTAATATTAAATTAATTAATTTATTATTATTAGAATCTCAATCATAAAACATAATGATTTAAATTTGGTAGGAATTTAATCCAAATACCATACTACATTAATTAAAATCTAAGGAAGGTGTGATAAGTAAATAATTAAGGAATTCCCTAAATTAATGCTTAAAGGAGATGGACCCTTACTCAAATAAGAAACACACCATCACTTTAGCACTTGACTCTTTTTAACTCAAATCTACAACTACACCCACTATGAATATTCACCTTCTCATAAATTTAAAGACACCTAGACCCTATTCACACATCCTCGTGGCTAGAAACTTGTCTAAGGGGGTTGTTACATATATTCTTATATGCACATACTCGTCTTTTATCACATAAATTTTCATTTTCATATATATTCATAGGCACACCTAGCCCAATAAATTCATATTCACTACCATGGATGAATATACAGATAATGGGGTAATATACATATATATATATATACTTACCTATGTATATGCAGATAAGTTTCCTCAGACTCTGTAACTCAAAACCACGTTGTAGGGACCAATGTAGTAGGATGGTGGTACTGAACCAAAACCACCAAAACTACTTCATCCTCTATGGAGGTTTTTGTAACACATAAGAACAAATCCCAAGAGTTCATTCACATGCCCTGCTAAAGGAATAAAAACAAAGATCGGTAAAACCAAATTTCTAGGGTTTCGACCGAATGAGATAGGTCAAGGGAAGACCATAAATTGGCCCAATAAGAGATGTGCCGAGAACATAATATAGAATTTCAATTATTTGGATAAGAATTAAAAAAATGGAGGATTGATGATTTTAAATGGAGGCAGTGGAGGGTGATTCATCACACTAAAGGGGGATTTTGGTAGGGGTGTCGTACCTAGTAGGAAAAAATGGATTCCCTTTAGGTTTTTCTTAATACCAAAATGAAAATAATAATAATAATAATAATATAACTATTAATAATAAAAATTTATTTTTTATTTCATATTCCCCATATAATCTATTTTAACTAGTTTTATTTTTAAATTATAAATTAATTATATTTTTTATCAATAGGGTAAACTGCATGGTTTGACCCCCAGGATTTTCCAAACATCGAAAAAAATGCAATGAACAATTTGAAGGTACTGCCTCAAATAGTACTCTTTGTAGGCTAGGTGCATGATTTGAAAAATTGTGTGCAACCCATGTGCACTACCACTACCCTCTTTGAAGAAGGTTTCATGGTTTCTTAAAGTAAGACGCACAGGTTCAGAAGAACTGTGAACCCTCTTTAGCCTTTAAAAACCATTATTTTCTTGGTCTGGTGTCTTAAAACCTCACTTAGACACATAAAAAAATATCACGACATTACCTATGTCCAATATTTTGTCATTAAAGTATTATAACATACATAATTAAGTTTCTATGCATTTTTTTAAATTAAAACCATCCAGTAAATCAAAATGTTCAAAATCCTTTGGATTTTTTTCAAGATTAAAAACATAGAACTCTACTATCTCCATATCGTTGAACTTATCAACATCAAAAATCCTTCCGGAAACAATTAAAACATCTCCAAATATAATTGGGTCATGACAACTTGTTTGAACTGCCATGTTGCCTTTATTGTGCCCAATGTTCCTTTAAACATTACCTATTCCTTCAAAAACTCATCCAACACTCAATTTTCAACTGAAACACAAAAACTGATATTTTTTGTGCCCGAAATGATAGAGACATGATCGTGTCATCATCTTGATAAACATCTGACTGATGGTTCTCCCCACCAGAGGTCCTAATGTTAGAAAGGAGAAAATTCCAAGCCATGATACCTCTATCGTCATAATTTCAATACAAATCACACCACTAAGAATCATAATTATTCTTATAGTAGGATTTCATAAAAGATTAATGGTGAACTTCAGATCGACCTAACAGAAACATGCCACACACACTTTCTTTGTATATAATTTCATCCTTAAAACCACACTCTCTTTAATAGGGAATGTGCTTTAAAATGGTTCCATACAACCATAAACATTGAAAAAACAATATACTAGTTTGAGAAAATTTGGAGATATATCTCAAAGATGGTCATATTAGATGGTCAGAATATTGAAAACTGTAATAAAATAAATTCCTCTATGAAGTAATTCATTTACAATGACCATGTTCACTAAAGCCGAAACCTGACCCAATTGAAGCTTCCTATGTCAAACCATCTCCCAAAAATTTAGACTGTAGCTTGAGGAACTATTTAAAGGTAGTTCACACTCCTTTTTATAATGAAGATGTTGGTAAAAGTCCAAAATATGCATAGTTGAACATTAACTGATCCTAGAGTCAAATATACTCAGCATTCAAGTTGAAAGAAACGACTAAAGTCTGTATGTCTGACCAAGGAATTCCTACTTGAGAACCAATTAATGATTTATGACTTACCAAGCCTTGATATAACAACGTGTCATTGTGAAACAATAATAAAACTCACCCAACAAGATCAGAATATTAAACCTTTAACATAGTGTATGACCAACGCTCTCATAGTGCATAAAGGGTGATGTCATGATAGGGAACATGATCATCAATAATCAGAATACACTAAATAATCTTTTCATGGATTCCTCTCAAAAGTATCCAACTACTGGAAAAGAGATCAGTAAATCCACAACTAGTTGACTTATTAGAAGAAACTCGACTTCACCTACCGACTTTCCATTACAACCGATAAAAAACATTCACCCTTAGATATTCTGTGATCTCTCATAATATGACAACCGAAGTCATCCTTGACCAACATTGTTTTCCATAGGTCTCATACCAAGAAAACCAAATTAATGTCATGCTGATGAGAAATAACTGAAATTCAAAAACCCAAACAACCCCATGATATTTTATGTAGAATCATCCATTTTTGATCGTCATCATGGATTGTGTTCTATCTAATTAAAAGGCTCACCTTTACCAAATCCTACACAAAACTACCCATAATAGTAGTGTCACATTCATTGAAGGACAAGAAGATAAACTAGCCACTCACAATCACACTAATAAAAAAACACCTTATATGTATGTGTGTTACTCTTTAGATCCATGATCACATATGTAAAATCATTCCAAGAAATCCAAACCAACATGAACGACATGTTAAAACACCTGATCCTTTAGAAACTTCATCCAAATAATTGAAAAAAAACAGTATTCCTTATCGCTCATGTCACACTACTTTAAGATGAACATAGAATATACATAACACCATAAGATATTTATTTCAGAGGTGAATTTCCTTAGACAACAATTAACCATGATGAAACCATGACCAATTATATGTTACTATGAGGAGGGAAGGGTAAAACGATCATCGAAGTAGCTGAACATGTCTTAGTTATATCTAACCTACTAAAAGCGAGCACCAATCACTACTCCTGTCCATAACAAGGCCAAGGAAACCATGAAAACCGCTACAACCAAGGGTGTCATTGGAATTTGAATTTAATACTAGGGAAAATAATACCTGAATGAAACCAAATGTCAGAAAGCCGATGATAATAATAAGGCCTCTAAATTATAAGGGTGCTACAAAACATGGGATATCCCCTTATAAAAAAGGGTCAACATTAAACCTAGGTCACATATAAAAAAAGATATATTTCTAAAAATCCAACCATATAATCCCTTGGTCAATGTATAAGAATGAATATGGAAATTACTCAAGATTCATTTCCATGAAAACCCAAAGAGAATCATTAACTACCATCACCAGAGGGTTGGAATATATGACACCACCTATGGGTTCCATTTTCAATGCCCTTACATTTATTCACATTTTCAATCTTTGACCATTTAAAATATTTATCTACTAAATCATAGAAGAACATTCAAGTATATCAAAATACATTTTCAATGTAAAAAATCACAAACATCACGTTTTTATTAGGCAATTGAGTAAACCATTTATTTTTAACAGTTACGGAAACCTACAAGGGTTCCATTTTAACAAACATAAGTTTATCAAAATGAAATTCAATATCAAATCTCAAGTCATTAAAATATCAAAAACCCATATCAATAAATCTCATATGTTACATGTCACAATAGCTAAATATGTGTCCAGATTCACATTTTATTAGGTAGCCAATTTCATTTTAGATCAATATTAAATAGTCCTTTATATTTATATCCATTTAAAAATACATCATTCCATAATTTTAATATGGGATTCCATTTCCCAATGTATGAATCACCCATACATTTCATGGATTTATAATTTTCTCACATAAATAAAAATCAAACACAAATCAGAATTTAATATGATCACATATAACTGTCCTATTTTATTGGTGGCCATATACCAAAGGATCAAAACCCATACACATTATAGGTTTTCATTTGGATCCCATTTAGTAACAAAATTACATTTTTATTTAATTTTTAACAGCATTTTACAATGGATTAAATACATGGGATACCTTTTCCCAGCTTTAAGTCACACATACACCATTTAATTGAAAACTAGCTCCCTTCATAATCACAACCATGTAATTTAACAAAAACAACCAATTATTTATCAATGTTAGAAAGCATGTCACTATAAGTATCTAACATGGATTAACATGATTAAATCACATAAAAATGGAATTTTAATTTCAAAATCATGCTATAAAGAGAAGTAAACATAGTAGGTATGCTAATGAATTTCCTAAAAGGTATAAATTTAATCATGGGATAGATCTCAAGGAAAATAATCCAAAATATCAACCAACCTGCATATGCAACTATATGACATGGAATATGCATGAAATGTGAATTTATTACACAACTAGTACTATGCATGAAATGAACTTCCTTTCAAAACAAGTACAGTGGTAAAAATACACTAAAATCATAAATCAATAGGAAGTGTAAATTTCACTAGCCACTCAATGAGAAATCATATCAACTGTAACATGAAATAGCATGATTAAAAATTCATAGCCATAACACCTGTTCATTTACCATAAATAGGGTGATCAGTTCCACGCAATACTATTAAGCTAGTGTCAACAAATTTCTATTATCTTGTTTACCAATCTCAAATAACAAGATGAAAGAAAAAAGTTTCCTATGATACCATTTTATAAAATATTGAACAATCTTACCATTAAACTGATATCATAACTGATGGGTCATAGGAACTCAATTGTGTCTCCACATATACTAGAGGCTAAGGAATACCAGCGAAGGTCTCGAGAGGTGATAATATGGGGACTACAACCTCATATAAGATTGGGATAATGGTGTAATTAAAATAATTAGTTTATAATAGGGAAATAATTATATTAGAATGTAAAGGAAGTAGAAGAAATGTTTTATATAATTGAACATATGTGGTTACATCTAGTTTATACAATGCATGGATGAATGATAATACATAAACTAAATCAATAAACACTTAGAATTATTTTTGTTTCATTAAAAAATAATGAAAAGGTGGAAAATCAAATCAATCGACCTTCATGTGAATCCAGAGCTCCAGCCATGTCCTTTTCACCTAACTCCTAGGTACATGAAATACTAAACACAACCTAGTAATTTGAAATATATGGTCTACTCGAGTACTCAGTGTACCTGATTAAAGTGTGAGAGACAAATAACAGTTGGTAGGAACCCATAGTTTCTACCCCAATCCTAACAGTGAAACATAATTTTAACATTATGCTAGTATACAGAATAATAAAAAATGAAATAAATAAACATCAACTCTCTAGGTTGTTATGGGACACTTGATGGTTATTCCTACTTCGAACCTTGGCTAGAGTCATAACATGTAACTAGTTTATTAATATATTGTTAGTAGTTTATAAGTAATTCATTATTTTTCAACAGTTACGGTTCCAAGATATAACAAGGAAACCTCTTATGATATTAAATAATGTTATTCCAAGGTAATAACCAAGATAAAATAAACCATAAAGGCAACCTTATCAGCAATGAATGTAGCATGAGTAAGGGAAGATTAAAAATGCAAATATTATTTTCTAAGGCATTCAACAATAAGACTCTCACTGAGTCTAAGGAGTTAATCTATAGTGTAATTGAGCTATGTCTTGAATGGTACTGATGGGATTTAACTATAGAACTCACAGGTCAATTTTGGATCTAAAGAGTGTATCTATGTTATCTTGTAGTACATCATGAGTGATCCTATGGTGTCATGAAGAGATTCCAAAGTTTGAAATGGATCGAGTTCTAGATAGGTCTCAACATATGAAAATCATATCCTTGAATTTAGAATGGTGTCCTCGAGTTCTCAAGACATTCCCTTAGAAATGGAAGGCGAGCTTGAGTCAGGGCACACTTAATTTGATAATGAAGTCATATATAATTAAGTAGGTTCAATACATTATCGTTCATCAGTGTAACATGACTAATTGGTCATGAAACCATTTAATAAGGGCATAAGTAATCAACAAGTTCATTTGGTTCAATCATTTTCCTTAATTAGTGTGACAATGCTAAGTAGTAAGAAACAATTCATTTAATCCATTTACAGCATTTTCAAAATTCAATGTTCACTCAACTACATTATATTATTAGCGTATGGGGTTCTATAGACATGTAAAAAATTATTTATGTATGAACCTGACTTGTCAATGGAATTCTTACATTGGAATCCATGTATCACAAAAGTTATAAGTATGATAAACCATTTAGTCCATCCCTGGCATTCCTACATTGGAATCCCTGTATCACCAAAGGTATATAATCATTCTATTTAACAAAGCATGTCAATTTAATTTATAAGGACCCATGGTTCACATAGGAGGTGTTAATAGAAAATGAAAATCCCCTACATGGGTAATTCCGATACACATACTTGGCCAATCCCTCCGACCATACCTTTGTTCATTAATAATTTTAAAAGGAAACTCCATTTTTTTAATTCCATTTGGGATAAAGTCCCAAAAATCCCATATCTTAAACATAACATCAAGGCATAAGAAATATCAATACAAAAATTCAAGAAATCATTAATATCTAATCACTTATTATTATCTTGAATATAGTGCACCACAGTTGGAGGGGTTTTATTATAAAATCATGACATTTCTTTTGAAATAATTCATTTATTATATTTATCATCTCAATCATGAAACATACTCAATTATATTTATGAGGTATTTAATCTAAATCCTATTCATCAATAATTAGAATATATGGAAGGTGTGATAAGTAACTAATTAATGTGCTTATGAAATTAATGGGGCAAGGATAATGACCCAACCTAAAAGAAGAACTAATCAAACACTTTTACTCTTGATACTTTCTAACTCAAAGATAATGCTACGCCCACTGAGCATATTAACCCTATCTTAAATATGAGGACACCTATTTAATATGAACACATACTTATGACCATGAACTTGTGGAAGGGGGTCCTTAGATATATGCTTATATTCACATACTCGTCTCTACTAACATATGTATGTATTTTCATTTATATATACATAGTAACACCTTTCCCCATTCATTATATTTTCTACCATGAATGAATATAAACATAACAGGGGATCCTATATATATATATATATATACTTACCTATGATTACATAGGAATGTTTCATTAGAAATGAGACCTTAAATCCACAAGGCAAGGCTCAACGTACTCGGTTGGTGGAGGAGAAACAAAAAAACCAAAACCACTTCTCATAGGACAACGATTATCAGAATACACATGAACATGAAATGAGAGGCCATTCACACACCAAATTAATGAAATAAATACAAGAATTGGTAAAAACTAAATCCTAGGTATTCATATGAATGAATTTGGATAGAGGAAGACTAGAAATTATCCTGAAAAGGGAAGAGGAGAGAACATGAGGTCTTACCATACTGATTTAGAGAAGAAAAAATAGTAAAAATCTACGAATAAATGATCATAGAGGGAGGCCATATAGGGTGGTGTGTCATGTGTGAGGGGGATTCACCCAAGGGGTGTCACTCCTAGTAGAGAGAAATAGATTCCCTTTTTGTTTTCCTTAAATAAAAAATTAAAACTCATAATTATAATAATAATTATATTATTATTACCATTAAAATTTTCATTATTATTTCTTATTCACTCCTTAATATCCTTTGACTAATTTTCATTTTCACTTATAATTTTGTTTGATTTTTTTAAAACACGGTAAACCGCACGGTTTTACAAACGATCTACAATATATGCGGTGAACAGTGCGAAGGTACAACCTCAAAAGACAAACCATGTGGTATAGGATCATGGTTTGGAAAGCTATGAAAAACCCGTGCAGAACCCCATTTCCCACTTTGAATAAGGTTTCACAATTTCGGGTAGTGGGCTACATGGTTTGAGAAAAATGTGCACCATATGCATCTTTTCAAAACCATTCTTTTCGGATTTTGGTGCCCCTATAACTCACTAAGACTATCGATAAACTTCTCTATCCATTATCCATGTCCAAAAAACATCCCAGCAATTTAATACAACAGAAATAATTTTTTTTTTGAAGTTTGGTTTTAAATTTGACAAGTCCAGTAAACCAAAAAGTTTAAAATCCCATTGATTTTTGTTTATTTCAAAAAAAAAAACTCTAAAATAACATCTTTTCTAGAAAGGTGAATAATTATTTTACTTTTTTGTGTTCCAATTGTTCTACAAATATAAAAATATCATTCATTCCTTCACATGATGTACCATATCCATGAAGGGTGTAAGTAATTTTACAATTTTTTTGGACTAATATATATACTTATATAATGATTATATATGATATATACATCATTAATAAAATTATTTATATGATTTTAATATGATAAATTTGAATGTACCAAGACTACTAAACCAAAACATCCATGAAAAATGGTTCAATAATCACTAGAAATGATGATTTTAATAAATTTTAAAAATGTGGTAAGTGTTTATTTCACTATCTCATCATTATTTGGGATTGTTTTTGTTTTTTGTATCATATTTTGTAATTATTTTTTAATAATAAACCCAACATAATTTTTTCTCCTAAAGTTATTAATTATCTTTTGAAGTAGTAGTACCATTTTCCTCTCCTTTTAACTTCAAATGATAGATAAAATGTTTTTTGGAAAAGCTAATAGTATTTTTTGTCTTTGATCAAAAATTCATTTTCTTCCATATCAATGTGATCAGAAAACTATTTTTAAAAATAATAAAATTATTTTTAATTTAAATTTTCCCCATTTTAGAAATTTTACAATGTGGTTTTAATGAAATATTCTTGTTTATTATCAAATGACGAACTTTTTATCCGTTTTATGACATTATGTAAGGAATGTTTTTTTATATAAAATATTAGGAATTACCCAACATCATGATAACTCATTAAATTCAATATTATTTTATAGTTTTATGAGGATATTTTTATAGAATTTTTTTTCAATTTATACTATAAAATTTTTATTCTTCAATGTGATTATTAATGTGAAAATGATATTTTTCACAATAATTTTTTTAATGGAATTTTAATGTTATTTTTATACCTAAAAATAAAATAAAAATATATTTCTATTATGCCCCTATGGGAATATATTGTAATATCACCATCTATATTATTTATCTATATGTTTTATGATCTATTTGACTGGGGATGTACTATTATGATACCGTTTTACATATTTCTCTAAATACATTATGATTATGTATATTGATTGTAAAAATTATTTAAATTTTTATTATAGTGTTTCTATATGACTATTTATGTTGATTATGATCATCCCCTTTCATTTGAGGAATGAATGAAACGTCATATGTGATGTGTGGGTCCAGTTATATCCTCCCGATGATTCGGTAGGTCTTATAAGACAAAATAGATGTTGTATTTAGATGATTCCTTATCCATTTATATATTATTTATGGGAATTGTGCCTTTATTATATGGTTAGGATGTCATAAATTATGATATCCTTCATTATGAGATTTTTTATTATTGTTCCATGTTATTACTCTATTTATTAGAATATCCCTGAGTACGATTCAAGATACTGTGATTACAAATATGGACTTATTTTATCATCAATTATTCCTTCGATATTATTCTCAAGAAATTGATTGAAATACATGTTTCTCATTTATTTACCTTTTAGTATTTATTATTCATTATTTATTCATGACAGTTTCTATTTTATGTATAACCATACTAATCCGTTGTGATTACTAATTTATTATGTTTCCTTTCCCGAGAATCCCAATATGTGTTTTATGACTTATATGTGGGGATATTCTAAATGGAATAATTTTGTACACAAAAAAAATATTTTTTATTTTATTTTATCATTTATAATATGAGATTCATATATATGTATTTTATTCCAAAAGTGAAAAAAGTATCTTGTCCTTTGGTATGTGATTCCTTATTTATAGTGATAATGAAATAATGTAACCATTGTATTTAGGATTCTATATTTAGGGTATTTATATATGTTATAATGGGAATTTTAGTAGAAATCATGGGAACCATATTTTAACCCTTTTATATACAATGAGAATATGTGTAGAATAATATTCTTCAATTTTGGGGGGATTGGATAATGTGGTTATTTCCTAGAAATAAATTCTATAATATATAATTCAAGTGGAATGTATTCCACTGTAGTTTTACCTAGGGGTAATATATTCAAAAAGGTAACATTATTATTTGACACGATCCTATCTAGGCATGAGATAATGGGACTTACTATACCCCTAGTTTGAGAATCCAAATGGATATTCTTGGGATAATTCACATTTTTATTACAAACAATTATGATGGACATTTAAATATTTTTATGATTTGAAAACCTTTCAAATTAAACCATGTTTATAATTATAAGATTAGTTACATATAAAATTTTCAACATATTTTATGTGTTTCACTAGTATTGGGATTATATATTTTGTTTCACAATGTTTTGATTTAATCCATTTTATGAAATTACTTAGGAATAGATCCTAGAGGTAGGAACGAAAACCATATCAATGCACATACTCAATATAGGTATTACCCACCTAGGAATTATAATGATGGTAGAGATGGAGCTATAGTTAGAATGGATCAAATTATAACAATACTAGGGATGCCAACTAAGGTGATGAGTTATAACCTTTCCCATATAGAGAAGTGTGTGAATCCCCATGTTGTGTATTAATCATACAGAACTTAAAGTGTAAACAACCATCACCATTCAAAGGGAATAAAAATTCCATTATAGTATTGAAATTGATTAATTCATAGGATAATATATTTTTTCACAAGGATTTAATGAATGTGATATGGGTTTCATGGTTGTTTATCATTTCTTAGGGGAAGAAGATAATTGGTGTTCATTGATTTAAAACACTAAGTATGAGGAGGAAATATGAATCATATAGTGGAGGGAATTTAATGTAATATTCATATAGAAATATTTTCCACTTGAGAAATGAGAATAAATATGGAAATAATTAATGATTTTAAGAACAAAGTAATAGAAAACTATTTCTATGTGTGTATCCAACATTACAAGGATATAATTTCAAAATGTACACTATATACATAATACAAAGAGAAAGATTAAAAATTTCTCAGATGGTCTTAATCCAATATATAGAAGGTCACTAGTTTCATAATCATTATCATCATAAAAAGGACATAATATCATGTTATATCAAGATTATGAAGGAATTATCCTTGTTTTATAACATCTAAGGGATGTAAGAGAGGAATAATATGGTAGATAAAAAATAGATTTGGGGTGAAAGGGATAGAAGGATATCTCCAAAAGTGATAATTATCAAAATAAACACCCTGGTACATTCCATAATGTAATTTTCATTTTATTATTATATAGATATAAATCTCATCTGGATTCTAAAATAAATAGTAAAAAGAAACCTATATTGATTAGTGTTTCAACTACAAGGAGATTGAGCACTGTGTAAATAAATTACTCATGTGTGAAGGGAATATAAATTAAATGAATCTAAGGGTCAATTTAAATATTATGGAATTAATTTATCCAAAGTGTAATGATTAAATTTCATAAGTATTTATGTTTAAGAAAAATTCATTAGAAGTATATTTTATAATGTCACTTTAGTTTTAAGAATATTTATGTGTCTAAAGATTGTGTTAATTTTAGAAGTATATACTTATTCATTAACATAAGAGTAATATATTACATCATATGTATATGAGTATAAGGATTATCATGATTTAAAGTTATTAAACACCCCTTCTAGATTTATTTTATGGTATTTTTTTAGAATATTAAGGATGTTTTTGCGCATATTTATTAAAATACATCATGTTGGTTTTGTATATATCATAGTAAAAATAACATTTAAGGAAAATGGTTTTACATTTTGTGAATATATGATTAAAGGTATTTGGTATCATTTAGGATTTATATTTTCATTGAATTTTAGTTAATTATTCATTATTAAATTTTTTTAATTTTATTGTAATTATATTAAATTTGCTTTGGAAAATGACATATGGAATGTCGGGTGATAACCCATCGCGTCAGGTGAGCCCATGAGGATTGAACTCATGACCAATGGGAGATAAAGGTTCCACACCTTCAACTTACATTTATGATGTAATATTTAGTGTGACATTGTATTTACATAAATTATTTGATTAATATATATATATATATACAAAATCGATTAAGAATAATTTTTTGTGTTACTTTTAGCTTTAGGGATTAATGAATTTATTTAGATTACTCATTTTAATCATTTTGGTATTGTTAAATATTTAGGTACATACAAAAAGTATTTTAAATATTTTATGGAACATATGTATTATTAAAATTTAATTTTTTTTTCTTAAGGAATGAATAAAATGTTTTTAACATTCAATCATTAGAGTAATAAATGTAGTGAAAGTTAATCGATGTGAAACCAAAGGATTAAATTGTTCTTATGAAATTAAAATATAACGAACTATAAACAACTGGTTCATAAAGAATCCACATTATCTCCCATTTATTTCATCATATCTAGAGTCCCTTTTGGAATATCCTACTTAATAACCTTCTTTCTGACCTGGGGAAAGAAAACATACAAAAGTGTGAGCTCAAATGCTCAGGGAAGGTAAACAAAATAAATATCAATCACATCATATTCATAAGAACAAAACATTTTCGAAATCTTAACATGCAAAAGAGATCTTAATATCCTATCATGGGATAAATCATATTAATGAAAAGTTATCCCAAATAATCATAACTTAAAACATGAAACTTTGTGTAATACACATATAATCATAGAAAATCATTTCATATTAGTCAAGGCTCATTTCCAAGACCTTCATAGAGGACAAAGTCCATTACTGAACCGAGTTCACTCCTCGTCCCAGTCCTGGTTCACTGAACTGGTTTGACTTTCCATTCCAGCCATGTCTATCTCATGAGATATAAATCTTTACCAAATGAATTGTAGGGAGATATAGGTCCCACCCATCTCATAATGAAACCGTTATTATGTGTGCCACAAAATCATAAATCACACATCATAGCATAACCCACGTAATAAAAATGGGATTCTTAAACATCATGACATCATAAAACAATTCATACAAGACAAAGGACTTTATGAAAACAATTCCATCACAAAATAATCAAATCAATGTAATAATAGGGATATAAATAGGACCCTATATTATATTAGATGGAAAATAATTTTGATAAAACACTTGGACTCCATTCTTGAGGAAAATATCTTTTCTACTTCAAAAACATTTTTCCTTTCATAACATGTCATAAAATTTTAAACTAAATAAGTTGATTAAAAATAAACTTTAAAACGTTTAATGGAAGATTTTTGGAAATAATTTTCTAAAAATCCATTGATTCCGTATAAGTTAAAAAACATTCTTCTCGTACTTTGGCCGGAAAAGTCAAAAAGTACCTCGTACGAAAAATGAAAAAATATTATTTTCATATCATTTACTAAGAACTCACAGAAGGGTAAAATTGGATTAAAAAAATTGTAGGAGGATAGAAATTATATTACATATTGAGGAAACATCGATGTGGATGATAAAATACACCTTAGTAAATACCAATGTATAAACAATCTCGGATAAAAACGAGTTTGTAAAATTTTCCCTTACTTCAGGTCTGATCTGCATCGTATGAATCCGAACCTACTGTAATATGGTTCAAATAATGTTAATTTACTTATTAAATAATAATATTCATTTTTATGATATCATATATGGTCACATTTGTATCTTCTTAGTAGTAATATTTTATTACTACTTGTTATTCTGGTGTTTATTTCTTTATTTTCTTATACGTGTTTTGTCAAATAAATTCTTATTCCCTTTTATAGGATATAGATAAATAATTTACATAATTCCATTAATATAATATATATCATATTCATTCATTAATTTTATTTATTTAATCATTATTCAATGAAGATCATATAGAACGAGTCGCATCACATCGTGGAGACGGTTGGCCGTACGTACGCACGAGCGATGATATTGTTACCATGATCGTGGAATTTTATTGAAGTGTATGTATAATATTTCAGAATTAATAACAATTTACAATTATCATATATAGTTGTTTATTTCCACCATTATATCCATCCAATTAAGGTGTTGGTGGAAAAACATATTACACCACAACGTGGAGAGGGTATTCCGTACGTACGCACGCGCAGTGATTTTGTTTACCATAGGATGGATAAGAGATGAAATAGGGTTGTTTAATATTTATAATAACATATCCGTATATGAGGGATACTGATGTTATTACCTCATAATGAAACAACTAAAGAAGAGGGAGTAGAAGAAGAATGAAACTTGAAGAAAACGGTAGAAGGTATTACCTCTTCTTCGAAGTGCCTCCTTTAAACTTTCTCTTAGGGAACTAGAGTTTGTCTTTTGAGAAGACCAGTACCTCTAGTAGATTTATAAGGAATTGGGGAAGTGAAATGGAAAGGGGTTGTCTGAGATTTAATGCTCAAAGTGGTGTGAGGAGGAGTGGGAGGAGGTGCCCTTTTATAAGGGTGGAGAGGGGCTCCTTTGGAATGTGTGAAAATATTATTTTATTATAAACATATATTTGGTTTAAAAAGGTCCAAAAATCATTAAAGATGAAGATAAGATGACTCATGGTCGAAATAAAATCATCCAATAATAATTGGACATGTTTTGGAAAATATTTTAATCATTATAATCTTATTTATTTAAATCATTTATTAATGAGATAAATACTGCATCATTATTGTGTCATGTATAATTTAATATATTTGATGTCTAAAAATTATAAAAAAATACCAACATGTAGGAAATATGTTTATATTTCCAATGAATATTTATAGTCGAAAAGATAATTTATATATCCTCTTATAAGAATTAATTACTAAAGGATTTTTGTTAATGCCAATTTTTTTCTTTACATTAAATTAATTAATCTAATGTCTCATTGTCTTTCATAAGTGGCTTCATGGGGTCCCAAAATCGACCAAAGGATTCCCATGGTCGGCCATTACTCATACAATAAGGTTTGGACAAGTGTTAAGGTAATTTTTAATTATTATAATTTTCTTTTAAACTTTAATTACCCTATTTACTTTTAACCGTGGTAAATAAATGTAAAAAGTTACTATTCAGAAGAATTTTTTTTATCTAATTGAACCATATTTTACTCTTTTATATTAACCATGTCTCTTGGATTTTTAAAATACAACACACAGAAGTGGTAAAATTATGTTTTATGAACAATTGCAAAAGTTCCTAGGAGGTGGGTAAAAGACGGTGAAAAGTTCAATACAATTTTTATAAATTTAAAACTATTATAAAATAAATCTAATTAATTTCATTGAACTTATATAAGTATTATGTACCCATTTTTACCTAAAATAAATTTAAATCAAATAAATGATTATTTAAATAAAAAGTCAGTTTTAACCAAAAACTCTGTGTTTTCACTATTCATAAAAAATTGACATTTTTCAGAAAAATACCAAAAATTCAGTCTAAGCTATATTTGATATTCTGAATTCAAAAATGATGTCTATTTTTCCAAATTCAAAACATATAAGTGGCATTAATTAATTTTAAAAGTAATTCCCGTTATCAAAACAAATAGTGTGTTTTTAAGAAATAATAACTATCAAAATATCATCACTTGTTTATGTGCAATTTCAAAGTGAAATTAATTCCAATGAGAAAAATTGGATTAAATGGTAAAAAAATATTCTAATTAAACTTTTAAATCAATTAAAAAGACAATCTATCCATATAAATTATTGTGATGAAAAAAGTTTTTTTTAATTAAAATATAGCGTGTTTTTACTATTCATCAAAATATGAAAGTTACCAGAATAATATGAAAATTTTATCCAAAGTAAATTTTTATATCCTGATTCCAAAAAAGAATTTTATTTTGTCAAATTAAACTTATAAACATGTCAAAAACTAGATTTAAAATGCGTGCGCCATCAAAAGGCGGTAAAACTGCATTTTTTTAAAAATACTTCTTTTATCCGAAAAACTGATTTTGTTTTCATAAATCATTCTAGAAAATGTGTAAGATGATTTATAATGATATAAAATTTAAAATTCAGTTAATACTATTCATAACGACTATTTCATAATAAAATAATAATATATCGTTGTTTAGTGAAACTCGGTATTGCATACTACACATGCTATCGAGGAAGGTCGCGATTGCATTTAACGCAAGCCAAGATAGTGTTGTGTGCAGTGAAAGATTCCTTTGAGTATAACATAATAAAAAATATATATACTTCTCATAAAATATTAGGGTGTTACATTCTACCCCCCTTAAAATTAATTTCACCCTCGAAATTCGTCATTTCATAACAAATAAATTAGGATACCTTTCCCTCATCATATCTTCAAGCTCCCATGTAGCTTCTTTTAATTGGTGGTTCCTCCATAAAACATTCACCAAGAGAGTGGTCTTGTTCCGTAGAACTTTTTCACTACGATCAAGAATCTCTATCAGATGTTCTTCATAAGAAAGATCTTGCTCCGGCGGTACAACTTCTGAGCGTAGTATATGTGAAGGATCAGGTATGTACTTTCTCAAGAGAGATATGTGGAACACATAATGAACTAGAGAGAGATTCGGTGGAAGCACCAATCGATAAGCTACCTTCCCAACACGATCCAGTATTTCGAAAGGACGGATATACCTAGGGCTCAGCTTTCCCTTCTTCCCAAATCTCATTACTCTCTTCTAAGGATATATTTGTAAGAACACTTTATCACCCACTTCAAACTCTAGGTCTTTTCTTCGGTTGTAGGAATTACTTTTTTTTCTACTCTAAGCTTCTCTTATGTGTTTCTCAATAGATAGGACTTTTTCTGCCATCTCATTAACAAGATCAGGTCCTAATAGATTTCTTTCCCAAACTTCATCTCAACAAGTTGGAGTTCTGCATTTCTTTCCAGAGAGAGCTTCATAAGGATCCATCTGAATGCTGGAGTGAAAGATATTATTATAGGAAAATTCCACCAAAGGTAGGTGTTGATCCCAAACACCTTTGAAATCCATAGAGAAAGCTCTTAACATGTCTTCTAGAGTTTGAATTGTCCTCTCAGACTGACCGTCTGTTTGAGGATGATAAGCAGTGCTGAAACTCAACTCTGTATCTAGAGTATGTTGAAGACATCGCCAGAACATCGAGGTAAACCTCATATCTCGATTAGATATATTGAAAAGTGGTACACCATGAAATCTTACCACTTCTTTTACATATATCCTGGAAAGTTTCTCCAGAGAGAAATCTTCCCTAATAGCAATGAAGTGTGCCGACTTCATAAGATGATCAACTATAACCCAGATATCATTATTGTTGTTGGATGTTTTAGGAAGTCCAGTGACAAAGTCCATAGTGATGTTTTCCCATTTCTATTCTTGTATGGGAAATGGTTATAAAATCCATTTAGAATTCATTCGCTTATCTTTAACTTGCTGAAAAACCAAGCATCAAGAGACATATTCTGCCACATCTCTTTCTAGGCCATCCCACTAGAAGTACTCTTTCAAGTCCCTATACATCTTCATGCTTCCAGGATGAATAGAGAATGATAAAATATGAGCTTCATCCAGCAACTCCTTTAATTATAGTATTTGAGGAACATAAACCTGATTCTGGAACCTTATTATCCCATCACAATCAAGGTTGAATTTCGGAACATTTCTCACCTTCTTTTGTAACAATACATTTTCTTTTTGTGCCTCTTTAATCATCACATGTATAGATGGTTGAACACTCATTTGAGAAAGATAATATTTTTACACTTCTATTATAAATCCAAGATCCAACCTTTGTAAATCCATAAATATTGGATCTTTTGTTATCCTCATCATGGATAAGCTAGCATGGTCTTGTCGACTTAATGCGTCTTCCTCCTTGTTTTCTTTCCCAGGGTGGTAATGAATTGAGCAGTCGTAATCCTTAATCAGCTCCAACCATCTTCTTTGGCACATATTAATCTCCTTTTGTGTGAAAATATACATTAAACTTTTGTGATCAGCATAAATATCACACCTTTCACCATAAAGATAATGCCTCTAAATCATTAATACAAAGATTACTGCAGCTAACTCCAAATCATGAGTTGGGTAATTTTGCTCATGAATTATCAACTATCATGTGGAATAAGCTGTCACCATATCTTTTTGCATGAGCACACACCCCAATCCCTTCTTGGATGCATCAATGTTGATCACAAAAATTTCTCCACTACAAGGCAGTGTGAGCACAGGTGCACTGGGTAACCTTCTTTTCAATTCCTTGAAATTTTCTTCACACTCTTCTGTCCACACGAACATAACTCCTTTTCAAGTCAACCTAGTGAGTGGATTAGATAATCGGGAAAAATATTTCACAAAACGTCGATAATATCCTGCCAAACCAAAGAAAACTTCAGATCTCAGTTATTGTTATTGGTTTTGACCATATTTCGATAACCTCTGTTTTTGCTGGATCCACATATATTCCCTATTTTGAGATTATGTGACCCAAAAATGAAACTTTTAGAAGCCAAAATTGAAACTTGGTAAATTTGGAATAAAGCTTATCCTTTCTCAGGGTCTTCAATACAATTCTCAAGTGATCTTCATGTTCTTCCTTTCTCTTTGAATATAAAATAATATCGTCTATAAGGACTACTAGAAACTAATCATGATAGTCTCTAAAGACTCTATTCATCAGATCCATAAAGATAGCAGGGAAATTAGTAAGACCAAATGGCATCACTATAAATTCATAGTGTCAATACCTTGTACGGAAAGATGTCTTTGGTATATCCTCCCTTTTGACCCTAAATTGATGATACCCTGTATGAAGATCAATCTTTGAAAAGTATTGAGCTCTGTGTAATTGGTCAAATAATTCATCAATGCGCGGGAGAGGATATTTGTTTTTGATCGTGATCTTGTTAAGTTCTCGATAATCAATTCAGAGTCTCATTGATCCATCATTATTCTTAACAAACAGAATAGGTACTCCCCAAGGTGACACACTGGGGCATATGAATCCTTTATAAATATTTTCTTGGAGTTTCTTCTTCAATTCATACAACTCAATTGGGGCCATTCTATAAGGTGTCTTTGAAATAGGCAAATCACCTACTACGAGTTCTATTGAAAACTCTACTTCACAATTTGGTTGAAGACCTGAAAATTCCACCGGAAAGACATCATCAAACTCCCATAAAATGGGAATATTCTTAATCATGAGTTTCTTGCCAACTATTTGAGATAAATAACCTTCATTTATTGGAATCAAGACCCATAAGATGGAAGAAAGTTCCTCAGGAAGGTTATATTCATCCTTGCATCGATAGACGATCATACATTGATCTTGAATATTAAATCTTATTTCCCTTCTTTGGCAGTTGATATGATATCTGTATAAAGAAAGCCAATCCATGCCAAGAATCACATCAAATTCCACTATAGGAAGGATCACAAGATTTGTAGGAAGCACTTTCCCACAAACATCAATAGAAGAAGAATTATAAACTTTTGATGCGACCGTTGTTCCATTAGGAGTTATCACGACTAACTCAGCATCTAATTGATGAGGGAATACGGCGACATCCTTTGAAAATTCTTCAGAAATAAAAGAGTGGGTGGATCCAGAATCAAATAAAACATTTCCTACTTTGAGTGGATTTTAAGTGTACCTTTCAGCACTTCATTATCGTACTCCACATCACCCAATGTAATTGCATGTTACTTTCCTTTGTCTTTGGCTTTAAGAGTTTGTTGACATCAATCATCATCAACAACCCTTTGATTTGGGCATTGATTGGCATAATGCCCCATCTCTTTTCATTTGAATCATTGAAGTGTAAGTGGTGCATTATAAGTATCCCTTTCATTATTCGCATCATTAGTCATCTTCTTCCCATTATTTCGACATTCAACTGCCCGATAACCTTCTTTTACACACTTAAAATAGTTTCTTGTCCCTTTAAGTCAACTCCATCCATGTTTCTTTCCACAATTTTAGAATAAAAGAAAACTCATATTCTTTTCAGTGTGGTCTTTAGATTTTCCTTTGAATTTCATTTTCCTCTTCTTATCAAATCCATATGACTGATGGGTTACTCAAATCCCCATCTCAACCTTGAGATAACATCAAAAAATTTCCTCATAGATATTGAATTTCCTTATGGATAACACCCATAGAAGACATGGTTTTAAGCCACCAAAGAATCGATCGATATTACTCTCAGGTTGGATAATAATTCTGGAAGCGTACGATAAAAGTCTTATAAAATTAGCTTCATAGGTACCAACGGATTCATCATCCTTTTTCTTCAGTTCAAGAAACTCCTTCTCCATATTTGTTCATAGAATACTAGGGAAGTACTTATTGAAAAATAAGTTCTTGAACTCATCCCATTCCATGGACTCAATTTCATCTCTTTGCTTCGTATTCTTGATAAGATTCCACCATTGATCATCATCACCTTCCAAATGATACACTGAGAAGATGACTTTGTCATGATCAGAACATTGTAGGACTGAAAATATATTTTCAGTGGTACTAATCCATTGTTTAGCTACTAATGGATTAGAAGACCCGTTGAATGAAGGTGGACACTGCCTCATGAAGGATTCAATAGAATGTTGCTCCTTCCTTTGCATGTTTGGAAGTCCTTCATGGTTCATAGCTTGAGAAAGTGATGTGAGAATGGATACAAGATTTTTCTTTCCAGCTCCCATAACATTTGGTTGCTCACGGGGACAATCATTACATTTCCCATCGCATTCAGTATTAACACAGTTATTTCAGGTTCCAGCCATTGACTAAAACCAAGAAGCATAGTGTGAGCAACACTAATAATAATAAGAAAACCAGATAATCAAGAATAAAATTTCACACTTAAGGTCTTATCATAGGTTGTTCATGGCCATTTCTAAAACACTAAGACTGCGTTCTATTCTTAGACTTGTCCTTAGGGTTCTTACTAAGGCTTTCACATCCTAGTTTCCAAAGATTGACTATACCTTTCCTCTCATACCAACTATAACGACCCATACTTTACATTCATTATTATTAAATCAAATTTGAAGCTTACTTATTACAACATATAACAAACCCATGAAAGGACCATATAGGGATAGTGTCTTTAGAAACTGGGAAACATAAACAACTGGTTCATAAAGCATCTACATTGTCTCCCATTTATTTCATCATATCTAGAGTCCCTTTTGGAATATCCTACCTAATAACCTTCTTCCTGACCTGGGGAAATAAAACATACAAAAGGGTGAGCTAAAATGCTCCGTAAGGGTAAAAAACAAGAAATATCAATCACATAATATTCATAAGAACATAACATTTGGGAAATCATAACCTGCAAAAGAGATCATAATATCATGTCATGGGATAAATCATAGTAATGAAAGTAATCCAAAATAATCATAACATAAAACATGAAACATTTTGGCATACACACATAATCATTGAAAATCATTTCATATTATTCAAGGCTCATTTAGAAGACCATCATATAGGAAAAATTCCATTACTGAACTGAGTTCACTCCTCGTTCCAGTCCTGTATAACTGAACCAGTTTAACTTGTCGTTCCAGCCATGTCTATCTCATGAGATATAAATCTTTACCCAATGCATTGGAGGGAGATATATGTCCCACCCATCTCATAATAAAACCATTCTTATAAGTTCCACAAAATCATAAATCATACATCATAGCATAACCCATGTAATAAAAATGGGATTCTTAAACATTGTGACATCATAAAACAATTAATATAAGATAAAGGACTTCATAAAAATAATTCCATCACAACATAATCCAATCAATGTAATAATAGGGATATAAATAAAACCCTATATTATCTTAAATGGAAAATAATTTTGATAATATAGTTGAAGTCCATTCTTGAAGAAAATATCCTTTCTACTTCAAAAACATTTTTCCTTTCTTAACATGTCATACAATTTTAAATTAAAATAAGTTGATTAAAAATATTCTTTAAAACTTGCAATGGAGGATTCTTGGAAATAATGTTCTAAAAATCCATTAATTCTATATAAGTCTAAAAAACATTCTTCTCGTACATTTTCTGGAAAAGTCAAAATGTACCTCGTACGAAAAAAGAAAAAAGATTCTTTTCATATCATTTAATAAAATCTCAACGAAGGGTAAAATTGGATTAAAAAATTGAAGGTGGATAGAAAGAATATTAAATATTGAGTAAACATGGATGTGGATGATAAAATACGCAACAGTAAATACCAAAGTATAAACAATCTCGGATAAAAATGAGATTGTGAGATGTTCCCTTACCTTTGGTCTGATATGCTTCGTATGAATCCGAACCTCCTGTAATATAGTTTAAATAATGTTAATTGACTAATTAAAGAATCATATTCATTATTATGATATCATATGTGGTCATATTTGTATCTTCTTAGTAGTAATATTTCATTACTACTTGTTATTCGGGTGTTTATTTCTTTATGTTCGTATGCGTGTTTTGTCGAATAAATTCTTATTCCACTTTATAGGATATAGGTAAATCATTTACAGAATGGTATTACTGTAATATATATCATATTAATTCATTCATTTCATTGATTAATCATTATTAAATGGAGATCGTATAGAACGAGTCGCATCACATCGTGGAGACGGTATGCCATACGTACGCACGAGCGATGATATCGTTCTGAGGATCTGGGAATTGTATTGAAGTGTATGTATAAAATTTCAGAATTAATACCACTTTAAAATAATCATATACAGTTATTTATCTACACCATTCTATCCATCCAATTAAGGTGGTGGTGGAAAACATATTACACCATGGCGTGGAAACAGTATTCTGTACGTACGCATGCGCGGTGATTTTGTTTACCATAGCATGGATAAGAGGTGAAATAGGGTTGTTTAATATTTATAATTACATATCAATATATAAGGGATACTGATTTTATTACCTCATAATGAAACAACTAAATAAGAGGGAGGATAAGAAGAATGGTACTTGAAGGAAACAGTATAAGGTATTACCTCTTCTTCGATGTGCATCCTTTAAACATTCTCTTAGGGCACTAGAGTTGGTCTTTTGAGATGACCAATCCCTCTAGTAGGTTTCTAAGGAAGTGGGTAAGTGAAATGGGCAGGGTTTGGCCGAGCATTAAGGCTGAAAGCGGTGCGAGGAGGAGAAGGAGGAGGTTCCCTTTTATAAGGGAGGAGAGGGGCACCTTTTGAAAGTGTGAAAATATTATTTTATTATAAACTTATCTTCGGTTTCAAAAGGTCCAAAAATCATTAAAGATGAATATAATATGACTCATGATCTAAATAAAATCATCCAATCAGAATTGGACATGTTTTGGAAAATATTTTAATCATTATAATATTATTTATTTAAATCATTTATTAATGAGATAAATACTGCATCATTATTGTGTCATAAATAATTTAATTTATTTGATGTATAAAATTATAAAAAAAATACCAAATTGTATGAAACTTTTTAGATTTACAATGAATATTTATAGTCTAAAAGATAATTTAAATATCACCTTATAAAAATTAATTACTAAAGGCTTTTTGTTAATGCCAATTTTGTTTTTACATTAAATTAATTAATCTAATGTGTCATTGTCTTTCATAAGTGGCACCATGGGGTCCCAAAATCGACCCAAGTATGCCCATGGTCGGCCATTACTCATAAAATAAGGTTTGGATAAGTGTTATTGTAATTTTGAATTGTTATAATTTTCTTTTAACCTTGAATTACCCTATTTACTTTTAATCATGGAAAATAAAAGTAAAAACTTAATTTTCAATAAAAAATTATTTTTATCTTATTGAACCACATTTTACTCCTACATATTAATCGTGTCTCTCATATTTTCAAAATTCAACTCACGGAAGGGGTAAAATTATGTTTTATGAACAATTTCAAAAGCTCCTAGGAGGTGGGTAAAAGACGGTGAAAAGTTCAATAAAATTTTTATAAATTTAAAATTATTATAAAATGACTCCAATGAATTTCATTGAACTTATATAAGTATTATGTACCCATTTTGACCTAAAATAAATTTTAATCAAATAAATGATTCTTTAAATAAAAATTCGGTTTTAACCAAAAACACAGTGTTTTCAATATTCATGAAAAATTGATGTTTTTGAGAAAAATACCAAAAATTAAGCCTAAGATATATTTGATATTCCAAATTCAAAAATGATGTCTATTTTTAAAAACTATAAATATAGAAGTGGAATTAATTAATTTTAAAATTAATTCTCGTTATCAAAACAAATAGCGTGTTTTTAAGAAACAATAACAATCAAAAGATCATCGCTTGTTTATGTCTATTTTCAAAGTGAAATTAATTCAAATGACCAACATTGGATTAAATAGTAAAAATATATTCTAATTACACGTTAAAACCAATTTAAAATATAATATATCCTTATAAATTATTGTGATGAAAAAAGTTGTTTTTAATTAAAATATAGCATGTTTTTACTATTCATCAAAATATAAAAGTTACCAGAATAATATGAAAAATTTATCCAAAGTAATTATTTATATCCTTATTACAAAGAAAAATTTTATTTTGTCATATTTAACTTATAAACATGTCAAATACTAGATTTAAAATGTGTGTGCCATCAAAAAGCGGTAAAACTAAATTTTTTGAAAAATACTTCTTTTATCTGAAAAACTAATTTTGTTTTCATACCTCATTCTAGAAAATGTTTAAGATGATTAATAATGTTATAAAATTTAAAATTCAGTTACTACTATTCGTAATGGCTATTTCAAAATATTATAATAATATATCATTTAAAGAAACTCGGTATTGCGTACTACACATGCTATCGAGGAAGGTCGTGATTGCGTGTAATGCAAACCAAGCTAGTGTTATGTGTAGTGAAATATTCCTTTGCGTATAACATAATAAAAAAATATATACTTCTCATAAAATATCATGGTGTTACATAAAATATATTACTTAAGTATATTTTCTTTTGTTCACCAACATGATACATAAAAATAAAATAAATATACTAAAATGATCTTGAAATGAAAATTTTATACAATTACCTTAATTTCTATCATAGTATAGTGGTTTTATAGTCAGTCATTCACTTTCTTGTGATCAATGATCTCTACCGATCTCTTTAATTATTTACACATTTCCAACATATACAAATTTATAAATCCCACTAATGTATTCATAAATGCAAAATTTTCATTTTTATTCTATATGACCTTCATACTTCTATTTACAAATTATTAAGAAGATGTTATATTAACAAATTTTATGATGTGGGTTTTGAAAAAATGATATGACATTGATGACCATAATAGAGATGAGTGGGAATAATTTATTTAAGGGGGTAGAACATAACATCAAGAGATATAAAAAGAATAAAATTATGACTAATAGAATATATCACATTCAATATAAATTTAAGAATTCCAATGCAATTTATTTATTTATGTTTAATAGTTTTGATATCTAGTGATACACGCATGTTTGTGTATAAATGCACTGTTATATAGTATTCTGTTATAACCATGGAAATCAATTGGTGGGTATTAATAGAACCGAATATGTTATAGATATTATATAGATTATAAATTTAAACAACAAAATAAATTTTAATTATTTATTATAAATTAAATTGTCATCATTTTAATGAAAGGGAAATGTTTTAAAAAATGCATTTTTCTTAAAGGGGGTCTCATCAACCTGTGAACAGAATCATGGAAATAAATTTTTAAGTAATTTAGAAAATTTATTTTAAAATATAAATGACTTTATGGAAATCAAAATTTCTAGAATTTTCTCTGTGGAAATTGTTTTTAATTTTATTAAAGCATTAATTTTATGATAAATATATTAAAAAAATATTTTTTTATGGAAAACGATATTTTCATTTAAGGAATTGAAATGATTAATTAAAAAAAACATTATATGTAACATTATTAATGTTATATTGTCATAAATAAAATTTATCTAATATAAATCATATTCTTTATTTATTAATACATTTTATAGTTATGAAAATGTTCTCCTTTGGGAACTGATTTTTGTCACACTATCTAATTTAATTATAAATTAAAATTTTTAAAAATATGTGTTTGGAATTTAGAAAAATAAGTTATACAGTTTGAATATTTATAATGAAAATATTTTAATATGTTCAACATAACTTTTTGGTCAAAAAAATAGTAAAAAATAATAAATAGTAAATGTCATGGTTAAGGATAAAACAATTATAATATGGGGATTAAATGAAAAGATATGTATTAATATGACCTATGATATTTCCTAATTTTCCATAGATGGACATATTTATAATTTATCATATCCATGATTATATAATGATCTATTTCTAAGCCTTTTGAAATTGGGAAACTGTGGGTATCACATTTGTTTTTCAAAATTCCAAGTGTGTCATCAAACCATCTTCTGAAAAACGACACCCCCTCAACTCATATTCACTTCCCAAATCCATTTATTTAAAAAGAAAATAAAAAAACACAAACAAAAATACATTCCCACATTTTAGTGTCCTTTTATTTATTAGAGATTCAATCTATGAATGCATTGCATATAAACTAAAACATGTTGTCTAAATAAGAGTCAATCATACTAACCATGCGTTTTCATTTTACTAATTCTTTTAAATCCCTAAAAATTTATCTAAATATGTTAAAATAATAACAAGATTTTCTAATATATAGCGAAACATTGTTTTTCCTATGTAATAACCTATCTCTATATCATCTTCCATCAAATGAGACATGAAACCCAAGATCACGTGTAATGATAAATATCACCTCATGGACTAATGTCATACATGTTTTCATCACTGACTCGCTTGGATGTATTTTATGATTTATTTAACATATTTGTATTATATTTATGAAATTAATACTCTTCTATATTTATAATATCTCATATACCTTGTTACACTCTATTTTTTTTTTGAAAAATAATAATGTCACTCATGTGTGTGTGTGAACAATGAATTCTACATAGAAATGTGAATTTTTATTAATTTTATTTTGACATGGAAGGTAAAAAGGATATACATAATAAATATTTATGAATTATTTTATATAATAATTTTATAAATTGTTAATTATTCTCTGTTCTATATTTTATATAAATAGAAACAACGTTCAAACATACATGCGGCCAACCACCTCTATAAATTGTGTAACTCATTTTCCCATATATACATTGTATGAACTGATTTAAATACTTATATATTAATTATAAATTATATTTTATTTTTTGTTCTATTCTATATATTATTTAACTATGATAAATTTAAAATTACCAGAAATACTTATTGAAAACATACATCAATAGTAATGAAATTTTCACATGAAATTGTGATTTAAACAAATAATTTATCATAAACAAGTCACAAAAGTATATAAGTAAATAATATATGGTATGAAAATTAAATTTTTGGCTTTTTAGATTATTTATAAAAAAATTATTATGTGTTATAACAGATTTATAGATACATATGAAGAAAATTTGACCTCTTGTAAGTGTTTTTAATCAGAATTTCACCTTTTTGAGATGTGTTCCATATTCACCACATCTTTATTTTTTCAATTTATATACTATTACATTGATATGTTATATAATTAATATATTTATATTCATGGTATTTAAGGATTCATTTTTTTACTTCTTTCATTGGACTTACTCTATCTAACTGAACATAAATATTACATAATCTTGAGTTTTAAGTCAACAATTTATTCTATTACATTTGAATATATTTTCATGTTCAATGTTTTATATAATGATATCATTACTAAAAAATTTAAAACATATATTAATATGTAGAAACATCCAGATGTTATCATTTGTTACAATAATATAAAAGATTTAAAATAATAAAAGATTTCTTTTCAAAACATATATTCTGGAATTTCCACCGGACATTATCCCTTCCCTTACCCAACTAAACCCTATTTAAGACATTTTAAATAGTGTAACGAGCATAAAATGAAAAATAAGGGGAATATAAAGAATGAAAATAATATTCTATTAAAATACATAATAAATCATATAACATTTATATTTTCTTCATATATCATTGAAAGTATGAAATAAAACATTAACATAATAAATTCACCCACATGATTATCTTAAAAATAATTTAAACCCCACATAAATAAATTATAATCCTTTTTATTTACTTAGAGCAGCATATTCATATCCCATCTTAGAACCATTTTAAAATTAACTAGGGGCTTATAAAATCCATAATTGAAATGCTTTGCTAACTCCTTCACTCATTCCTAGTAGTACTGGTAACATGAACCAACTCATTGGAGAGCCATAATGATGAATACCCCTTATACAAGAAATATATGTTTTACATGTGATCTTTAATGGGGATCAATAATCTGCATAATGTATATCATGCTCACCCATGACCTATATTGTGGTTGAACCTTTTGTATAAGCTATATGGGGCTCACCCATTTTTTATATAATATCCAAGTACCATATCATAGGAAAAAAATTTACTATTTCAATTTTTTATTATAAAACCCGTTTTAAAAAACCCATTTAATCCCATATGAAATATATTTTTGGATATCTAAATAGCATTATATTTTAAAATCCATTTTCAACACAAAAATCCCTTAAAAAAGGAAAGAGGAGGATTTAATTGAAGATGAAAATTCAATCTTTCATTGGAATCTAGAATTTAAATAACCTTCATGGTGGTGTAAAATTGGAGTGTTGTTGTATATATTAAAAACAGAACATTCCTTTTGTTCTTTTCCAAAATATTCCTTATAAATCATGTAAAAATATTATATTTAAACCCTTTTATAATGTAAAAGGGATATAATATTTAATTTATATATATACTATATTCATATTAAATTTTTATAAAATCATTTTTTAGGTAGGGATATGGAGGAGAACGATTTGGAAGGAAATTTTTAAAAGGGAATATTATTTTAGTAAAGTCAATTATAAATTTGGAAATATTTTCATCATAATACCAGTGAAATAATTTCATTTAAAAAAATTAAATACCTTGAGAATATATAATTTCTTGATATAACAAGTAAAAGGGGCTGTATATACATCTTGTAAAAATAATATTCATACATAACATTAAAATATGCCTTATTGAGAGGAAATTGAGACAAAGTCACTTACCTTGAGTTTAACTTGTCATGTGTTTCATTATCTTCCTAAATTAAAAACTTCTATAAATTATTTACATTATTTATCACCTTTTAATTTTTATTATAAATTTTATTTCACCAATTAAATTGTTATATAAAATAAATTATTCAATAAATTTTTCATCATGTTTATTTACTTCATTTGGATTATTTGTAAAAAATAACATTCGTAGGATGATTATGTTCAGTGGTGTAATTATTAAAAAAATAATAGAATACTAATCGTGATTTATTTATCATATTTAGTGAATAATTATAAAATTTAAACCAATATTTATCTATGATTCTGATAAATTAATTAAGTTAACATAACATATAGGGTACGTAGTACGTACACATATATGAACATTTTTATTTTTCAGTGATAATTTTAAAAAGAACATATTTAATATTATATATTTCCATAATAATCAAAATATAATATATATATAATATTATTCCATTATGTATATTTATATAGATTCTCCATGTGGTGTGGTGATGAAAGAGTGTCACATCGCTTCATGAATGAGGTTGTCCATACATTTAAGAACAATATTTTCATTTATCAGTGAGTGAAATGGTAAGAAATATAATCATATATTATATTTTTAAAATGATAAATATTTCATTAATATCATTATTATTCTATTTATGTCACATAAATTAAGTATATTTACCATTATGAACTTCCATATAATGTGTTAGTGGAAAAAATATCATCACATCGTGAGGTGGATGTCCGTTATACACAAGAAAAAGATTATTGTTTCCCCAAAAAAATTGAAACATAAAATGTTATATATGATATTATTACTACATAGGTTTAATTATGTTTTCTTTATCAAATATATTATTTATATCCATCATCATACACAACCATGATAAGTATAAATGTAAAAATTAAGGGCATCAGTTTGTGAGGTGGTAGTCCACTTTTGTTACATCATGTTAATTATTTTCATGTATTCCTAGACCCTTATATTTATATTTACATGGTTGGGGATTTTATTGTGATGTTTAGTGTAAAATTTTAAAATTTATGGATTCTCATTGGGTTATGCGGGGTTGGTTCACTATTATCACAAACAGTGCACCATCCCATTTTAAATAATGCAACCATAGATAGTGTGGGTTTGTAATATTTGAACACAGATTTTAATATTGTGTTACTAGATACATTAAACTATTCACCTTTGTGTGGGGGTGTAGAGTTATGTCTCATGGGTTGTCTAATCACATGACCATGTTCATATAATTGTGCATGTGGATGTTTTAATTACAAAAATTACTAAAAACATTCGCTACCCCATTTATGAAACCTAACCTAAAAAACATAGCCATACTCTATTTTATAGTCATTAGAGGTAATAATGAACTTAATTTGGACCCTCTAAACACATTATTAAAATAATCTATGTGTAATTATAATATCTTATACCTTTATTAAACTATATTTCATCCCTTGTGTTTTATCCCCCTATCTTTTTTCTCCTTCTTATAAAATGTTATATTGTCATATTATAGAGGGAACAAAACATCATTCAATTGAATACTAAAACAGGGTCTTATTTCTTAAACTCTATCTCTATCGTTTTTCATTGGTAGATTCCAGTATAGATGTTGATGTTGGATTTTGGGATTAAAACTGTGGTGTTTTATTTGAGTTTTGTACGTTTATTAAAAATTTATTTTCATGATTTGTATAAAATTAATTTTAATTTATTTATCAAAACAAATTTTATATTATTTGGAATTGGAATTTGAAATGGAATTGATTATTGAAAAACCCCAAATTCTGATGGAATTGAATTTTTTAGTGTATTTTGAAATTGATGGAATTGATGTAATTATTTGATAATTGAATTTAGAAAATGGATTAAATTCGATTGATATAAACCAATGATTAGTTTTTTAATGAAAGGTAATGAAATGATGAAAACCAATTTCTTTTGTTTTGAAACTCAGTTGACATATAGAAATTGTAAATTTGGAAACTGAATTTCTAATGATGATTGATTTTGATTTTGACGATTTCCACATTATTTATAGATTTATAGAGAACATGCAAGACTTTGTAGTTAATGGATTATTTGGTTCATGTATGCTAGGTTGTTAATTCCCTTGAAATGGATTTATGATGACCACTATAACAAAAACATAGATCATATTATCATATCTTCAATGGGATTTTGATGAATTTAATTTATCCTGAACATGAGGAAAGCGTGTACACATATTCCAGAAATCACTTAAATGAGATATGTGGGTATTCTATGACTATAAACTATCACACCACATGGGTGGTTTCCATTTAAAATTTTGTTATTATTTTCATATATATTCCTTTGATTCACAAACTATTTTCTACACATTAGTTGACTTATATAAAATATTTTCTATAAAATGTTCTTTAAAGAAATGTTTTAAATATTTGTTATAATTTTATAATGGAAGTTTGTTTTTTAAATTATAATATATTAAAATAAACAATATTATTTAAATTGAAATCATTATTTGTTATGTTATTAAAAAACAATTTATCGAACACCTATTGGGACCACATTATGATTTATACCTCACACCATACCCTTACCTTCATGAATTTATATATTTCTTTCATCCAGTTCTGATAAAAGGAATATTACCACATGAAGGTGGTGGATTTTCATTACCCTTTAATCCTATATTGATGTTTACTTTAGAGTGTGTACAATATTAACATTTATCATTTATCTTTTGTAGTTTTTATGAATATTCATTAACTCATCTATCTTGTATGATGTTAGGATCCAGTCACAAACCCACGGGGACTAGTAACTCCCTTTGGGATATTTCAATGATAGATTTTTTATCATGGTACCAATGTATCTGGGTTGGTATGTCAAAATTTGGTATGAGTGGTTCATGTTTTTCATCATTCATGATGTTAGAATACAATTTAATGTATTTTATCAGGACATAAGAGTAAATTTTTAGTGACTTCTTGTTCATGTATGATCATACTAAAACTTGAGATTCCACATGTGGGTTGGGAATGATGTCATGTGGAATAATTTTATATCATTCTAGTATTTTCCATGCATCTTATATTGATAGGTTAAAAAACCAAAAACTTATTCCTTAAATTTTGGGATTTTCTATCCCCATTACCCATGCATGATATAGTTATTTTTATATTATAATGATGTCTTTAATGTCGTTTTCTAATGATGGGTAGTGTCACTACTCTAATAAGACTGTTCAATATTATCAAATATGAAGATGTTGATAATCCATAGTGAAGGAATCCTCTGATTTCCCAGAATCTCATTGAAATTATTTTATGTATTGTTTATGATTTGGGACAAGCACCTTCACCTATTCTAATTCAGTATCCAGTTGTGGAACCCTAGAGTGAAGAATCCAAAAATCATTCTCATGAGTTACTTCACGAAAATCAACATTAATTCCAAGGATCTAATGATCCTGAACATGCTCAGGATTGTTTGAGAAAGATAGAGATTCTTTTTTAGTTCATGGAATCACTTTATTTGATCATTGTGAAATGATCCACCTTCTTACTAGAGGGGCCTAGAAAAATATGATGGGACATGATGGTAACTGAGAAGAAGAAAATAGGTTTGGAGTGTAAGTAATTTAATATTTTTTTTTCAGTAATAAGTTCTATCTATATTTTATGGTATCCTTATCAAGAATATTAAGCATTGGTTAGTTTATCACAATTTGAAAATAAAATAATCTGAAATCCATAAAATTACCTTTCAGAGTGGGTATGGTAATTATGAGTATATTTACATTCAACTTTTTTTTATCCAATACTCCTATAGTTTTTTTGGATTTGATGAAAATGATCTTCCATGAGTATCTTGATACACTGATGGGGGTATTTATGTTTGAAATCCGGGTAACTACCAATCTAATTATGGTAATGTACATAATCAGATCGTATTTATCAAATTTATGAGAGATCACTGAAATTATTCCAATATATTGAAATGTGATTGATGGATTATGGAAGTGATGTTTTGGGACATGTGGTCTCAAAACATGGCATATCTGTTGATCCAGAAAAGGTGAAAGCTATTTGGAAAAGGGAGCACCTAAGTATTTTTTTTGAGATTCATAGGTTCATAGGATAAGTTGTGTATTATCCCCAATTTTAAATTTTTTTCTCATTTTTGGATCCTCTAATGACCTCTCTCACTTGGATGGCGTAAATTTTTTTAGGATGAACAAATTTTTGAGGTATTTTGTTGGGTTGAAAATTATTCTTACTTGTACACTAGTGTTAACTCTTCCACATGTTGATCATTGTGATTTGATCTTCTATGTCATATCATGTTTGGGTTTGGGATATGTTCATATATATAGTATGATCATGTTGTTTCCTATGGATCTCTAATTAATTATCCATGCATTAATAATTACTCAATACATTACCTTGAACATGTACCCTTGATGCACTCTCTTAAAATTCTGTGACATGATTTTTTTGAAGAATGGTTCTCCATGTACATTGTCATTATGTTCCTTATTTATATATTATGTGATTATTATTTTAATATCCACCAGTGGTGATTTATGGAGTGCCTGAAATATTTTTATTTCTATATTCCCTACAACTTGGGGAAATATAATGTCATTTCTACAGATTTATTCAACAAACATAAGGACTTTGCTATGAAATAATCACCAGAATATAGTAGCTCTATCACGATTTATTACTATTACATATAGTTGTTTTGGAATTAGTGGATTAGGTTTTCCGTGATAATTTTCAATGTATTTCCACTCATCTCAATATGATTCTTCAGGAAAATCAAATTGATGAAAATTATATAGCATTATAAACTCTTTTTCTGGTAGGGATACCATTTCTATGGGGTCATTCTCCCTAAAATGAATTCTATGTTTTTAGAATATTTTTGACACTATTATCTATGTGGAATGCATTGATGTAGGATTTCCATAATTCCTAGTCGGATGTTCACCAAAGAACTACAAATATGTTTTATGATATTCGACATCAATTCTAGTGTCATGGTTTGAGATGTGACATATAATATTTTTCTATCTTTTTGATACTTTATATAATGTCAATACCAAGTAATAGAGACCTTTGGGTTTTATTCATCATCTTAAGTGTGTACATGTAAGTGATTTGATTTATCTATGTACTTTTTAGTTGGGTTATTATGTACCCCAAGGATAAAATAATGTGATATGGGTTCTAATCTAAAGTAAAAAAAATTGTATAACATTATACCCATTCATGACCCGACCAAATATGAGGGGTTCAGAAATATCTATGTGAAATTTTTTTTTCAATTTCATGGAGTTCTATCTACATTAGTATTTAATAGAGAAACACATTTTTCCTATCACTTTATTACTTTTCCTTTAAGAGGTGATGGGTTCTATGGTTTTTTTGACAATGGAATACCATATGTAGATGAATTTGTTGACACATATTGCAATAAATATCCCATATGATATTCAATTTTTTCCACAATCAATAACTTTGGTGGTGCAAGGGATAACCATTTGAGGCTTGCAGAGATCTCTAATTACAACCATTTTCAAACATCTATTAGAAAGGATCCTTTTGTGGCTTTATATAATAGGCCAAGAAAATATCCATTGGGTTGGTTGGAGATTGAATAAACATCATTGGTTGGACCATGTTTGGTCAATGTGTTTATGTTTAAGATTCAGTTGATTTATTAGGGAATGTTGATGCACAAAGTAGTATAAATATTATATTGATTATCATCATAGATCATTGGATATAGTTGATGGTGACCAGGTGGTCTTTAATGTATCAACTCGTATAGTTCATCAACATATTGGGAGGCATGGGATCCTTTCTCATCATTTTGTGGGGCCTTTTTAGGATGTTGTGAAGGTGTTTAGTTTGACAAAATAATTATAATTTATGTATTTGTTGACATCAATACATAATGTGTACAATTTATCTCAGCTACAAAGTATCTTTCTAACCATGTTATGTCATTAGGGGGGGATCTTGATGTTGAGATTCATTTATTTGTGACTAGGAATCTAATCTGTCTTGTTAATTCTATGAAAAAGGTAATTCATTAGAGGATGATTCATTTGGTTTCATTGATATAGATTCCAGGTTTTAATTTTCATGAGACATGGGAATGTGAGGCACATATAAGAGAGTAGTGGCCTCATCTCTTCGATGTAGAAACTTCTTGACATGATTTTTGATGATAGATAGTTTTTATGGTCAGGATGCTATAACATCCTATTTCTTGTTTTTAGGTATTCATCAACTCTTATTTGTATTATTCCTCTATTTGGGTTTGTCTTCGGTAGTTTAGGTTGAATATTGGAAAAATAATTAGGAGCCTTATTTGGATATTCATGGTGGCTACACAATTTTATCAAATTATGTTCCCTCATAGTAAAAATCATGAATCCTTGGAAATCGTGGGTTTGCACAGTGGGATAGTGATATAAAAAAAATGAGTTCTCTGCAAGTAGAAACCTTGCACCCAATTTTAGGTGAACATAGTTTTTCAAGACATGAGGCCCTTCCTAGCTAACTATAGAGACATATTTTTTAAATTCTAAAAAATGTTAAAAATATTTTTAAAGCCTCTATTTAAGATACCTATCATACCCCCACAATTTTGTAATCTCTTTCTTAGGATTTTAATGTTCTTAATAATTTATTTAGGTCCCTCTAAACCCTTTCTTTAACAAATCAAATGGCAGGTGAAATATCTAATCCCTTTTCGGTAATTGAATCTACTACCATGTGTTTTATCCCACTCTCATTTTCTATCCACATTAGAGAGTAGTAGATCATCATGATTTTAATGAGTCAACACCCATTTCAATTGAATATTTAATCTAGGTTTGATTTATGGATATTTTACTCCATTGATCCTCATAAGAAGATCTTATTGTGGGTGTTGATATATGATTTCTTGATTAATGTTTGATTGTTATATTTGAGATTTTTTGCATGATTAAAAAATTATTTTCATTATTTTTTTGAAATTTATTTCAATTGGTTTATGGAATCCCAATATTTTAGGATTTGGAATTATAATTTTAAATGGAGTGGAAATTGATAAAAACCAAAAAATCAAATGGAAATTGTATTTGGGGTGTATTTTGAAATTCATAAAATTAATGAATTGATTTGAGAAATAATTTTAGAAAAATTATTAAATTCAATTCATATAATCCTATGATTTTTTTGTATTATTAATGAATTAATTGATTGAAAAACCATATTTTGGTTCTGAAACTGAATTAGAATATGGATATTGAAAATTGAAAAATTGTTATGTAAATGAAGATTGATTTGTAATGAGATGATTCCCCCTTGTTGAATTATTGATTAAGAACATATGATACTTAGTAGTTAGTGGTTTATATGGGAAAAAAATATATGATGGTAATTCCCTAGATATGGATTGACGATGACAAATCTAATAATAACAATGGTATGAAGATATTATCCCTGATGGGATTTTGATGTGTCATATTCACCCTGACCCCATGGCACATGTGTTACGATATTTCCCCAATAAATTATTTTATATTTTCATTGATGTTATAACAATAAATAATCATACCACAAGGAAATTGTCTATTTTTATAAATGGGATTGTTATGATATATATTTTACTGAATCTTGAAAATTTTTCTTCATGCTAGTAGATTTATATAAAATATTTATTTAATATTTTATATAAATATTTTCCATTATTTTTAAATGAAAGTATGTTGTTTAAATATGATGATGTATATTCATACCCTGGTTTATTAATAATTTTGGCATGATTTTTCCTATTAATATGAAATGTTTTTAAAGAACCCTTGGTGAGACCCTAATAGTATTTATAGCTTACACAATACCTTTTCATTCAAGAAATTATAGATTTACTTCAACCAAGAATAATAAAAAGGAAATCACCATAATGTGGTAGAGGTTGTTATTTATCCTTTGGGAATAGATTTTTTTCTTTGGAAAGTTTTCCTTTTTATAGATTACTTTTAAAACGAAGTGTTTTTAGTTTTTGTTATACATGTTTGGTTTTTGTAACTTTCTCCCTTTGGAGTGTTGACCATAATGACATTTATCTTTTTTCATTTACTATTTTGTAGAAATTGTTTCCTTATTTTATCTTTTATAATTCTAGGTTCTGGTCACCATCCAATGGGAATCATGAATTCTCTTTGGGCTATGTCAGAGTTGACTAGGTTTTTTGTGTACCAAGGTATCCGGAAAAGTTTGTGACAACTGTAAACTTAAATCATGATATCATAACCCATTTTACTAAAGTGGAGAATAATTTTAGTTATTTAACTAACCTAATAAAATCTAAGTATGTTGAAGATACTATGGATATTATATAAGAATGGTTTTAGACTAATTTAAGGGGTGGTGGAAAACATAAAATAAATACATTCACAGAATAATGATACCTTTTTTTGGGTAAATTATTATGTTTTTCACAAAAGGCCATCCATGGTTGGATTTATATATAAAATATGGATTATAAGATTACAAGATTGAAATTTGGAATGTAATTTTTCCCGTATTCACCTATATTTTTTTATAGTTTGGAGAAGATATGAGAGGGTGGGGGATATTATAATTGAGGAGGAGTGGCATTTTTTATATACTCAAAATTTTTCAATAATGGGAGGTCACTGTAACCTCATGTTACTCAAAACATAGTTATCAATGTAGGGGATTAATGACTTTTTCAAGAAAAACCTCCACCAAAAAAAATAGAAAAAATATTTCCTTCATGTCATTTCTTAGTCTTTATGATAATGTAATATTACACTTTCAATTTTTACCATGGTAACATGTATCGTTTTGTTAACCTTGGTAATTTATCCTTTCATACTAAAATTAAAATGAGAATAATTAGATAATATATAAATAATTATTATAAATTTGAAATCCAATATATTAGATATTATTCTTACATTTCTATTCAACTAGTTTTAAAAAAAGCATATGTAATGCGTAAAACCTCGTTTTAACCTTAGTCTTTGTAATTAATTTTATAATTATTCTCGCTAATCAACATGGTATGAAAATATTTTTTAAATTTAATATATTATAAATTATTATTATTACAAATACAGATTCTATTTTTTCAAAGAAAATTAATATAATTGGGATTATTTAATTTTAAATTAATCATACAAACGTGATGAGAAAACAGGTTTTCAAAACGAAAAAGACAAAAAAAAATAAAAATTGGTTTTAGAAATATAATTTATCATCATTACTTAATTAAACAAAAAAGTAGTTTCATATAAATTTTAGTATTTTTATATAATGATAATAAAATAATAATTTTTAGAAAATCTAAAAACATTACCCTAATCAAAATAAATTTTTTGAATTAAATATTTTATTATAGAAAAAATAATATTTCTTTAATTAAAAAAATAAATTATAAATTTTGGGTGAAAAGTTCGACAAAACCTCATTTAAAATCAATTTTTAAGAAAAAAATTCTTCTTTATATTATTATTATTTTACTTCAAATAATTAGATATATATTTTATATATTTTATACAAGTGTAAACCATATAACATTCATAATATATTTAATATTAATGTTACCAACAAATTTAATGGCTAGGTTATAATGGTCATGTTTAAAAAATAATTTTTGAAATAGAGTGTCATCTTTCATTTAATCCTTATTTTACATATATTATATGATATTGAAGGGATTGAATTAATATGTCATAATGTTTCAGGGTGTTATGTTATATTATAATCTTGGTGTATCATTTCAAAAATGATATCAAACAAAGTTTTCATTTATAAAATAATGGGGTGTTAGACTTATGATTGAAAAGTTACCAAAGTTTTATGTATTTATTTCACAATATCATAACTATTTCAGATTGTTTATTTTTAAGTCACCTATTATGGAATTGTTAAATATTTTTATCATGAACCCATTAAATTTTCTTCTACTCTATATATTTATGAAAATATCATGTTATTGAACCATTTTCCAATACAAGGTACATAAAATAATTGTGAAAGTGTATTTAAAAAAAATATATCATTATTTCTCTCTTAGGTCAAAAATCCATTTTCTTATATATCCTTATTTTCTAAAAATTATCTCAATTTTTTTAAATTTATCATAATGAAATATAAAATATATTTTTTCCCATGTTTTAATTTTTACCAAATTTTTTGAAAGGAATCTTAATGTCTATTTCTGGATGAGGAACCTTATAACCATTTCATAGTACTACAAAAGGAATGTTTTTTTTATCAAAAAAGACTTATATTGAATTATTCACTTCAATTAAAAATAATTAAATTCAATATTCCTTTTCAAGTTTACAATGATATTTTTAATGATAATTATTTTCATAAAATTAAATAAATTTCAGTTTTTCAATGTGATTTTCATTAGAAAAAGAATATTTTTCTCAATGATGTTTTAAAATAATTTTTATGGAATTTATATTTATCAATGAAAATAACCCATAATTCACATTAGAACCATTGGTAATATATTATAATGAGATCATCGTTACTAATTCTCCATATTTGTTTATGATTATATTGAAAAGGGGTGTATTATTTTTGTTTGAATCCCCAAATGACACTAATTGGTAGAAGTTTATGTTTATCAATTTGGGAATTTGTTAAGATATAATATTCTAGATTTTAAATATAATGTTTATGTTGGTTATATTTCACACCATTCATATTTGAAATTCATTAGACATAGTTTGTTATGGGTGGGGACCATTATCACTCGCCGATGCATCGTTAGGTCTCTTGAGCTAATTTATGAATAGTATTTGGACAATTTTACTCAAATTTATATATGATTTATTACAGTGAGTACTTTATGTTATTTTTGATGTCTGGAATTATGAATTACCACATTATGAAATTATTTATGGATGTTCCATGTTATTATTTAATTAGATTGCATAACCATATTTATGGTTCAAACCCTTTTGATTATTTATATAGAATTATTTGATCATTATTTATTCATATCATTTTAAAGTATTTTAATTGATTGAATGACATGTATTCTGGGTTATTTACATTTCCCTTTTAATTGTGTCTTATCTAATAATTATATATTCTACAATTCACAAACCCATACTGAGAATTACATATTATCCATTTCTTATGTTTCCTCTCCCTTGGATTCGATTAATTGTTTTATGTTTGATATTTAGGGATATGATAAAGGGAATAATGTGGTACTTAAAAAAATTAAATTTTTTATTTTATGTTTTGAAAATTAATATAAGATTCATGTTTTCATCTTTATTTCAAAAAATAATGAACAATATATTCCTTTGATATTTTATTACTCGTATCTCGTGAAAATATAGTAATTTAACCACCATATCTAGACTATTGGGTTTGGGGTCTTTACTCCCCACCCATCACATACTAGTCCAATGAATTACTAATATAAAAATAGAATAAAATTAAAAATATATATATATATTGAAAAATTGAATATGAAATATTAAAAATTTCTCAAATCAATACATAGAATCAATATAAACATCTTTTTTGGAAACTACCATAAAAATGATAATAATTTCCATAATTAACTAGCATAATCATAAACCATCCAAGGTACAATTGAGAATGGTATCAAAATAGTATGTTTTAATTAACTAATCTTAAATATTTCAGATAAATAATATATACTATTTCATTACAACATATTCACATTGCATAATAAAGAAAAATGAGGGTTTTTTTCATTTATGAATATAAATACAATACATTTTCCATTAGAATTATATTTAGTAAAATATTATTTTCATATTGAAAATAAATATAAATGCAAAGAAATGTAATAGATTTTACAAAATATACTTTCTTTAAAAGTATTCTTATAAACAATAAGTATTAAAAAATATTTTTCATAAAGGAAAATCATTTTTTAAAATCATATAAGTTGAAAAAAAGTATTCGTATGTTGTTTTATAATGTTTAAAAAATACCATATAAAGAAAAAAACAAAACATATTCCTTTAAAAAATTAAAATATTATACATAGGTAATTTTTTTAAAAAAAATTCAATAATGTTAAAAAAGTGAATATGTTTTTTAAAAACAAGGAATTTTATGAAATTATATCTTCTATTAAAGGAGAAATAATGCCGACTTTTCATTCAAATATTATCTTGGAAATTTTATGTACCAAATAGAAGGAAATGGAAAAATTACCACAAATGGTCATTAATATCTATAAAAGAAGTAAATAAATTCATTATAAGATATAAATATTAAACTCTTCTCCAAATGGGACATAAACCAAAACAATCACTAATAATTATGGGATTGTGAAATAAACCCTAACAACTTTGGTATCTTTTGAATCATAAGGACCATAAAATAAATAAAATCAAATGAAAACTTTAAAATTCAATGAATATAAATATATTAATTAAAAAACTAATCAATGGAATAGTATATACACTACCAAAAAGAAATAATTAGTGAATATGACATGTCTCGTGGATATAAAATCCATATGTGAAACCTTTACCTCAAGTCTGATTTCATTCGTATATTTTAAATCATCTTTTATAATAAATATATATTTAGTATAAATGTATTATTTAATCATAATAATATATATCATGGTATTTATTATATTATTATAATAGTTAAATCATAAATTTATATATAATTTATTTTTAAAAACACTACTCTAAGTGATACTTGCTTCGTTTTTTCACGTCTGTTTTGGTTTGGTAGATTTACAACTTGTTTTTTGATCATAATTTCATCATATAAATAATGTTAACCCTGATTTAAATATCATATATATTTATTATAAAATTATTTATAAAATTCAATAAATGTTAGAGTTAAGAAATTAGTTACACTATTAATGTGGATGATAGGTCATACGTATGCATAAATTTTGTTTTCCTAACATTGAAAAGTTGAATGAAATAAAGATAAATAATATATAACCATTATATATTAAGTATTGTATCATATATTTAATATATATTTATTACAATCCTTGTTAATGAAAAATGAAAAAAAAATTCATGTCACTTCGTGGAGTTGGTAGTCAACATGTAAGCTTGAGTCATGTTATTGATTTCCATTAGATTGGAAAGTAAATAGGTAGATATGATATTATTAATAAATTAGATAAATTATGTCATAAATATATTATAATATATATATATATATATATATTAAATATTTCATTATATCCATCCATTAGAGGTGGGTATGGAAAACAAATTACATCAGTTCGCGAGGTGGTAGGTTGTCGTACACACGATCGAATTCTTCATTTACAATTTGAAAAAATAATATACTGATATTGGAAATTACATTAACATAATAACAAATAAGAATATATTAGATACTATTTTAATTATTTTATCAGTTTTTTTATGTTTTTAAGGAGTTAAATGAATATATAAAATGAAAATTCATGGTTAAAAACTATACCTCTTCTTCGGATAACCACTTTAGGTTTGTACCCATGGCCTTACTAGATTGGTTTCCTATAAAGAAAATGACTCTTGGTGTTGGGGAGTGATATAAGGATTATATTTGGTTATTAGGATCTAACCAAAATAGAAACTTAGGTTTCGATTGGAGATGCAATGATTTTTCTTTTTAAATGTGAAGGAGGGGTAATTCCTAAAAATTACTTGAAAATTTCCCCAAAAAATATGTAATTATAAAGTAATTATAAGGAAAAATTATTCCAAATGACATTTGATTAAATTTTGTAATATGAAAGGATATAATATTTTGATAAAATATTGTGTTTAAATGTTTAATAGGAAATCATACCTTTATAATTAGGTTTAATTCCCCTGGTAGGATATTTTATCCTTAAACGTGGTAATTAGATTTTATTGTTTTTACAATTCCTTATAAAAAAACCTTGTTTAACATGTTATGTAATATTAATTATTTTAATTGAATATATTGAATCCATTTACAAAATTCATATCACATAGGTGACATAATTTATTTTAAAATTAATTCTCATAGTCGATGAAGGAAATTTTTCCAAATAAATCATTTTAGTACATATAAATTTATTTTTATTAATATTGATCCTAAAATTTATTCAAATGACATAAATTATATTAATAAAAATATAAAATAAATATTTATACATTTCAATATATTTTAAAAAAATTAATTTTATAAATTCTTTATAGTAAAATGATATTTTTAGTAAAAATCATTATTTTTCATTATTTATTTAAAAAATACTATTTCCCAAAATTATCAAAAAAATCATATCAAGATAATATCTTAATTAATATTTATAAAACTGAATTAATTTTTCTAAATAATATATATAGAATTGTAAATTTTTTATTTTAATATAAGTTTGAAAAATCGTATGAAGCTAGTTTTTAGAAAAAGTAATCTTTTCCATAATTAAAGTAATTTCTATTTCAATTGATTATTATTTTTATTTATATTAAATTTTAAAAAAATCAACTTATTAATATATTATTAACCCATATATTATTCATAATTTATTATGTACTATTTATAAATTCCAATTTAATTGATTTATTATAACAATATACTATTTTTTTGGTCTTTCAGACTCAGGGATGCATGTATCGCAAGAAATCGAACATAATTTTATTATTTTAAAATATTAAATTCTTCACCAAAAGATTCATAGGATTGTTTTTTAATCAAAATATATAATACAAAATGTTGGGAGGATATATATTAATGGATTTTGGTATGGTATGGCCCAAAAAAAGGATCATGGAGTGTTGAGAGAATTTGAAAATACATTCCCTTTTATAAGTGGGGAATGTGACCCACTCTGAACCAACATCAAAATATCCCAAAAGAATCCAAAATTTGTTATTTTATTACAAATAAAAATGAAAAAAATGACCACATATTCGAACATGGGATTTTATAATATTCAAATAGGTTAATACAATAGGATTTAGAGATGTTTTAATAGGAAAACATACACTTATCTATTAGTTTAACCCCTTCTAAACTCATTTAAACCTTTACCATAATAATTAATTATTACTGTTTCCACTATTAATAATGATTAAAAACTAATTTAACCATATTAAAAATTATTAACTATTATAATTAAATATATATATTCCATTATAAAAAAATTAATGCATATAAATTGAAGAATTTAATTCAAAATTAAATCGGTTGATGCGACGAAGAAGTAGTTTTCCCATGAAAATTTTTATTTGTGTATAAATTTTTTTATATGAAAAATTAACCTAAAATAGATTCCAATAACCTAAATTGGATTATTAATAATATATATTAAAAAAAATTACACTTGAACCCATTTTAAAATGTTATTTAACATTATATATACTTTAAACATAAATATAGTTTTCAATAAAAATATGTTTTTTAAAAATTCATTAAAACCTTAATATCTTTAGAAAATTGTTAAAAATAACCCTAATATAATTATTATAGTATTATTTAATAAGTCATATTATTATTTAAAATGAATTTCTTAAATGTGGAAATAATAATTTTACAAATAATTGTGCATAAATAAAAAAGAAGTTTTTTGAATAAATACAATTTTAAATCAAGAAATATCAATCTCAAAAATTTCAATGATGGAAAAATATTATATTATGGATTAAACATTTTATTAAATATATAATATCTATATATCATTAAAATAATTTACAAATAGTGAATAATTTAATTACTTTAGATAATAACATTTCTTGTCCATAAAACCTCTTATTCAGAAAAACAATTTTTTTACTATCTTGTGTTTTTTTTATTTTTTTATAATAAATTATAATAAAATTAACTTATTTTATTAATTTTTAAACCATATTCATTTCATAATTTATTCATTCCTATTCATCTCTGGAAATTTAGGGGCTAGTTTGAGATGATTATGTTTAAAAATATTATTTATGATATATTGTGGTTCCCTAAAATTATGTGTCTCTTGTAATGAAATAAATAAATAAATTAAATTTATTTTTAAAAGTTTATAAAATCTTAAAGTGTCCCAACTATGGATTTATACACTATAAGAGTTTAAAGAAATCCCATTTCTCACTTAATAATATAGATAAAATGCATTTATTTATAAATTGACATAAGAAGTCTATTTGGATCAAGATATAAATTTATAAACCTAATGTGGTTTCTAGAATTGATAGAGTAATTGAACCTTTTTGTGAAAACAATATAGTTTTTGTCTTGGTAAAAAATCCTTTTCTTTGGAAAATATTGAGCAAACACTTTAAAAATAAAATGTCATGTGACTTATCATTGATGGGGGATATACCAGGATCTATTGGGTGACTACCTATGATAATGTTTTGAATCCATTAAAAGAAATATTATAATAAAAGAATCATGATGTCTATGTTGGGTCTCTTGGTATATTATATATAATATATTTCCATAATTTCTAAACATCGTTTTATGATTTTATAATAAAAAAGAAATGTTCATTTTTTATTCATTAACATGTGCTAAAATTTATATTACATGAATATTGGAATGAAAATATCCTCAATATGTAGACATTGAGTTGTAAAAAATTAATGTTTATCAAGAATTACTTTTGGATGTGGTGATATTTTCTGATTAAAATGAGTAGTGGAAATGTGATAAAATAAGTGGAGGCGTAATATTTGAAAAAAAACCAGCCAAAATATATCACATGGAATATTATACAGTAATCGATATACATAGGGGTGTATGATTATTATGAATCCTCCACAAGTTTGACGAGATACCTAAAATGAGGACCTATATACATTAATAAATTCTACTGAAAAGAAACTATTATTATTTAATTACAGATCGGTTAGGCATGAATATAATTTTAACGATTGAAGCTCAACCAATATGGTCTTTTCCAATCAAATAATGATAAAATATATATAGAACATGATTTAATTTTATGGAATAAATCCATGGAATCTATTTGTTATTTCACAATGATGTTTTTAGCTACATGTCTTTTGTACACGTCATGTGATCATCTACTAGAAGAATGAAATATGATGTATTCATTGGTCATGTATATTTATTTTTATATAATAATGAATACTTGAGATGACCAATAGTCAATTCACATAATTCAATGTCTAGTGATAATTTAATGTCATGGAAAATGAGATTATATATTTATACATATGATATGAAAGATATATATTTTGGTGGAAAGGTCATTAAGATATATGAGTAAGTTTAAGAAAGACGACACTATGAACCTTATTAGATTATGTTGAACTAATTATTTTGCATGAGATTCACTTTGTTTAAAACTATAAAATTCATATTTTATATTTTTTTCAACTCAACATAGGATCCCATGTTTAAATTTTTCAGATTATAATTTTAAAAAAATCATTATTCAAAATTTCATAGAATTTGGTGAATTGTTCACAAAAATATTTTTATATGGATTTATAAAGAGAGGTGTTGTTTTAGATTAGTTCTTAATTTGATTATCATTTAAGGGTTTGATACCTATACTATTAGGTATTGGGAAAAACCAGAAAAATTATAATTGTGTTTAATTAATAGCGAGATAAAACTATTTTATTTTATAAAATTTTTATATTTTAAACATTAAACCTCAAAATAAATATGTAGTCATAATTATAAATTTTTTTGATTCATTTAGGATTAGATATATAAGTGACATATTTTATGATAATTTTATATATTTCACACTAATAAACCCCTATAAACTCCTTATTGATTTCTCATATGTTGTAGTAATTTTCGATTCATTGGGAATGTAAATCAAATAATTTGGTGTGTTAAAACACTCATTATTTTCCAAAGTAATTAATATATTATCAATGGATAGACTGTATCCTTTTGATAAAACACTATTAGGGGAGAAATATATTTTTAAAAAGAATATATAACATTAAGATTTATCCATAAGTCATGAAGGAAAGACATGTACACTCAATTTAACATACAAATACCATGGAATAATTATATGAAAATATAATATTGATCCTTAGTGTGTAATAAAATGAATATATCATACAAATAAGGTGTAAGAATATGAATAAAATATCATAATATTAAGAAAAAGGTTAAGAGAAATAATTTCCATGAAAAGTTTTATTGAAAAATATAAGATAATATCCATGAAAAATCATATAAAAACAAATATGAATTAAAGACCATGAAACATCATGTGAGAAATTCATTACATAATCATTTCCACACTAAACCATTTTACCAAAGCATAACCTAATCATGTAAACACACAACCATGAGAGTATTGCATTTTGTGTTCAGGTTAATGAAACACTACAAAAAGGATGTAGTGTGATATAATGTCCATGCACCATTTTGTTAAAAAAAATATTTGTTATCATCTTTATAATGAAATTTGTAATCAAATCATAACATGATATTGTCCTGAAATGAAAAGGTGAAAAATTTATTACACAATTGTTTCCATGCATAACATAGTGAACAAATAATTACACAATAATGTCCACAAAAAAGCTCTATTTTCTCATTACATATAAAAATTTAATTGATGATTTTTTGTATTATATAGGACCCCAGATTTCTATCACACATACATATGTGTTTCAGTTGAAATATATCATTCATATTTTAACCATCACTTAATTAACCCATGGAGAATATATGGGTTTTATGGTTACAATCATAGAACATTAAACAATTAATCCAAATAATAATAATGGATGTTACCATAACAACATATAATATATAGAATGTCAAATGTTATTGACCTAAATATAAATCACCCATTTAAAATTAAATGATGTTTTTCATTAAAAACAAGAAGAAATATCCCATTTTCAAATTCTGGAAACCCCCTAAAAATATTTGCAATAAAATGAAATACATTGAGCATGATAAAACAGTTTACAAATTACCCAACAAAACAAAAAAATAATTTCTAATAATATTTATAAATTAAATACATTTTTACAATCATTCGTTTATAGAATTAAGAAATTGTGAAAAATATTTATTAATATCACAAATCATCAGAATGCCATTTATAATCATGAATTAATTTTTAAAATCAAAATTAAGATTAAAATAATTATGGGAATAATAAATATTCATTTAAAATTAATTTTGATTTAATATAATTAGGAATAACATGTTAAATAATAGAAAAAAATCCATATAAAGAAGAATTACCAAATAGAAAGAAAAAAAATCTAGTAGTGTTTTTTAATAAAAATATTTCCACGCTTGTAAATGTTAATGTTTTGAGTCACATTAAATGTTCATTTTTAAATTGTTGAAGTGATTTTTTAAAACATTTAATTTTAAAATGATCTTTAATAATGTTTCCTTGAAAACTAAATAATGGGTTTTTATAATAAATTTGGAGTGGAATAAAATAAATTTGGTCTTAAAAGGAAAACATTTTTAATAAATTAAAACTATTTTCCAGAAAATCGACAAAATAAAAAGGGATATTGATACATAATTTTTAAAAGTAAAATATTAAATGAAAATATCACATTAGAATAAAAATAACGTGTTTTCCATATCTAAAGGAATACATTTTTAGGAAAGATATATATGGGTATAGAGGGTTAACTTCCATTAATGATGTTGAGAATTATTCTACAAAATGATATAAATTTTTAAGAGGAAATTCAAAAAAATTAAAATATATTATTTAAAAATTGATTCAGCCTAGATAGGATGATAATGTAAAATTAAATAATATCCTAATAAGAATGAAACCAAGATTGGAAGAAATATCATCAAGAAAATGCATTATAACTCAATGAAGCGAGTTGAGATAACCAAGAAACCTAATATTTTGGTATCTTTTGAATATAAAAACCATGAAAAAATAACTATATATTGATTTATTGTAACACAAATAAATTTCACGGTACTTTTTTCTTTTTAAATAAATTTAATATCTTGCATTTCACACAAAACAATGTTTGACTGCACCATGATATATTAACCTCGTCATTTAAATAGTGGTTATAAATAATATTAACCAAATTATGAATCACATATAAATTCCATGGAATTTTAACATTTATCTTCTGTGTTTCTTAGAAAATTATATAAAAACCGATTTTACTTATAAAAAAATATTTTAAGGCGAACTTTACAAGATTATAATGGAAAAAATATTTTAAAAATAAAAATTATAAAAATTATAAATTTAATTTTTCTAAATAGGCATAATTTATGAATTTTGAATAAAAAATTATCTTAGGGTTATTTTTTTGTATTTTTCTAAGAAGTAACATTTTTTTATAAATAGTGAACTAATAGAACATTGTTTTTAAAATTTGAGATTTAATTTAAATAATTAATATGATTTAAATTGATTTTTAAATTCATTATAGATTAATAATAAATATATTAATCCAATGAAGGTTATTTGAATCATTTTTATTTTGAAATTTGATATAAAAACTTAATTAAAATTTGAACGTTTCCTTTTAACAGCATTCTCACCACAAACATGAAATTAGTGTTGAACATAATTTAGCCACATAAATGAATTAAATTTGGGAAAAAGTAAATACATAATTTTAATAAGAATTATATTTAGAGTCTAATATGATCAACTTAATGTTTTGATATTTTGAGCAATAAGTTCAATAAATATTTATTTACCATGGTTAAGGGTAAATCAAGTAATGAAAGGTTAAAATAATATTATAATATTATAAAATAACTATTACACTTTTCCCAATTTCATTGGATAAATATGTTTCAACAAAAATAAACTTTATGAAAAAAAATATAACCTTTTTAAACCACATGCGTAATAGTATGAAATTTATAATATTTTATTTAATGATAATTTAAAAATGTCAAACACATGTTTTTTATTATGTATTACAATTTTATTAAATGGTTATAAAGAATATAAATCAGTCTATAAACATTAATTTTAATGATAATAAATTTATACTCATAATTAAAATTTATTTTTAATTTTTACAGAATATATAATTAAATTAATGTTTCTTATAATAATGATGTATTAATTGATTAATTAATAGAAATATTAAATAAAATATTTTAAAAATATAAAAATAAATATTATTTGGCATAATTAATGATTGAGAATAATTTTATATATTACATAGAAATTTTAGTGATTTAATAGAAGTGTTTTTTCTAATTTATCATATTCCTATGATATTTTAAAAAACAATAAATAATGATTAGTATAAAAATAGAAATAAAAGAAACATTAGAATAAATATTAGTTTTTTTAAATGATATTAAATTCATAAAAATATAAAAATCATCCAAGTTAGTATAATAAGGATTTATATTTATCAATGATCCATTTTGGTTCATTTGGAATTTTATTGAAACTATATTACCCCTAATGATTAAAAAACCCATTTTGTCTTGGTAAGAGGTAAAGGGTTTATCTAGGGGTTAAATCCAAATGATAAGGTTAATAGAATGACCTAAACTTATACAAAAATAATTATTTGGGATGATTTAAACCCATTACAATATTATATTCTAAATAAATCACATTGGAGCTATTTTAAATTTAAATAAAATTTATATTAATTTAATATTTTAAAAACATCCAAGAGTGCCAAAAACCATTCATATAAAAAGAAACCTCATAACACAATTTATCACTGGAAATTGATAATTATAAATCCATAAAATATTACCATTTCTCCTCCGTATATTTTAATTTGTGTTTTGGCATACTTTGTATTCTAAAAAGACAAAACCTAGTGTCCGAATAAGGAGATCCAAAGGAAGCCCACCGAAGAAGATGTAATTGTTTTACTAATTCATTTATTTTCATTTCTTATTATACTTCTTCATCCTATGTCGGCTCCATAAAAAATTAATAAATAAATTATAAACTATATTATGATAGTTTATTATGATTTTGGGACAACCGTATTACACTTTTATCCATTAAACTAAAAAAATATCACCATGCATGTGTTTATACAACTTAACATCTCCACTCTAGGGTGTAATTTGTTTTTCATCACCACTTTTTAAGGATGAGTAAAATATTGAATATAATAGATATGATAATAAACATGACATTATATTTATTCTTTATAATTAACATACCATCCAATTAATAACTATTTTACCATTAAGAAATGATATTTTTCCTCATCAGTACATATGACCTACCATCTCCACAACGTTATGAGATTCATTCTTCACACTAACAAATAAAAGAATGATAACAAAAATATATATAATATGTGAATTTAATATTTATGAACCAAATATAATTCTAGATATAAGAAAAATATTTCATATTCTTAATAAATTTTTTTACACAATAAAACACACATAATGAAATAAACAAGTTCACACCCAAAACAATTGTAATAATGAAATATAATTAACAAAATGATATAAGAGTAAGATATATGATATCATAAATATGAATATAGTTGTAGGATAATTTAATAACATGATTCAACAATTATACAAGAGGTTAATACACCCTCAAATAAAAGAATGTACAAGGTAATGGTTTACTATACACACTCTTTATTATCAAAAATTTTCTATATGCATGTATTTATGGTTAAATATTTATTATCCTTGACCATGATTCATAAAAATGTATTTCAATTTTTTTTTTTATTTTTTTTATAGATAAATTTAAACATTATTACCCATGTTTGACTTTTTATAAAATTTTATGAAAGGAATGTTTTTTTTTTCATTTTCCAAATAAGGAAATGTATGTATTTTTCGATAAAATATGAAGGGAATTTTAATTTTTAACATATAAAGAATTAGAGAATCTACCTTTACAAGATTAAAATATTATTTTAAATTGAAATTTTTTATTTCAAAATTTCACTCCTCTTTTAAAATAATTTCAATATATAAAGGGAATTTATCTAAATTTTTTTTAATCATTTCATTAGATGGTTTTCATCTATGGTAACATCATTTATTGTATTTTTTTCATAAATTGAGGTTCATTATTATGATAATATCTAAAATATTTTATTGTAGGGATTATTATAAATTTAAATTATGTTTTTCTAATTCGATATCATTCATGGTTTATTTTTAATGTATTTAAATTTTGTATGATAGTTTTAATATGAATGTTTAAGTTGGTTATGTTTCACCATTTAAATATGAGGATGGAAATGGACATAATATGTGATGGATGGGGACCAATAGAGACCCTCAATGCATTAATAGGTCTCATGAGACAAAATATTTTTTCGTTTTACCCATTTATGTATAGCTTCATGGATGAAGCCTTGACGATATGTTTATGATGTCTTGAATTATGCATTCCCCAATTTTGATATTAGTCATTTATATTACATGCGATTATTTTGGTATTAGAATATCCATGTGAATGTTTATATTGAATGATTTTATTTATTCGTCCCATATTATTCTTGATATTATTTTTAGGGGGATTATGTTTCAATTATAAACAATTTCTTGAGATTTTTTCTTATTTACTTGTTATGTATTCTGATGTACACTTACCCATTCTAAGAATCTGAGCTCACCCCTTTCCTAGGTTATATTTTTTTTAAGATTCTATGATACATATTATGACCAATATTAAGTGTTAATATTGGAAAATAATTATGTTATAGAAGTATTATTTATGTTTTATTTGTAAGATTTAATGTGTAATGTATGATTAATGTAAGTAATTTGGTTTCCAACACTGATAAATTGATTGTTCCTTTGGGATTTAAGTACTGTATCTTAGCCAATGTAATAAAAAAGGACACTGACTTTGGGATATTTTTGTTGTGGTAATTATAGTTGGTATTAGAGGATGTTTAGTAGAAACCTTTGAAATCATATTTTGGAAACATTGATTATGGAACATAACCCTACGAAGGACTCTGAGGATAGGTATAGAAGAAAATACAAAAAATTTGTTATGGTAGAAATTATATTTGTATTCCTAGAAAAACATCCCTATCTACATAATATACGTGGATATGGTTTCAGAAAAAAATGTATTTAAGAGTATCAACTATGAGAATTTGTGTCGGGCCTGACTCAGTGTAGTCTTCTACCTGAAAATAAGGCATACTGAGCTCCTAGTTTGACACTCCATGGGGATACACTTTGGATAATTCAAATTTTATATACAAATAATTATGAATTATTTTAATATATTATGAAAATGAATAACCTAGGTTAATTCTTTATGTGTTTTAGAATTAAAATAATGTGTCATGATATTATATTAATGATTATACATTTTTCTAACTATAACTATTCTTACTCCCATTATGATTTATAGTTTTAGTCAAAAGATAGAACCTAAAGGAGCCATGTTAACATTGAATATGATGGAAAAGGTGGTGGAGATGAGAAACCAAATGGGATTATTACATGATTTAAACATATCTCGTTGATTATAAATTAGTTTTTCCAAAATATGATTAACAATATATACCTTAATCATATCCCAATCTCAACAAAGAATAAAAGGATGGAGTTTTCTAAGATCTCAACTAGTAGAGACCGTGGAGAAAATAAGGCTCGATTTCCATCATGAATGAAATCAGGATGGTGACACCTAAGAAAATGTATCAATGGAATAAATAAATTCATTATGTGTGGGAAAAAATTATATAAAGAAAATAATTTATAAGGGAAAATGAAGATTATAATGGAATAAAATTAAACTAATCATAAGAAACTTTTTGATGTTCATTGATGTAAATTTCAGGAACTTGTACATTACCTGATTCAATTCCCAAATTTATATGACAAACTCTACACCAAGGAATGACGTGTGAGGAAATAAATGTATGATGAATTTTTATATTGTGATTGTATTGAAAACCATAGATAAAAAAAATATTTATTGATTAAATTTATTTCATGAATATCCATCTCAATTATTGTTGATGTTATGCTAAAATAGTTTTATAAAAATTAAGTGCCATAGGCCAGATGATAACCAGTTTTTAGAGTGAAAACCCATTGGCCGAGTGATAAGATGTCGTGTCTGGAAAGTCCATGGGGTTTATCCCAGAACCGAAGGGTGACAAGGGAATAATAACAACCACTAGACTATGTGATGTCTAGGTATGATTGACATTTTTTAGTTAGTAAATATATATAATGGATAAAGGTTATTTTTTAGGTACATTTGTTTTTTCAAATAAATAATAATTGGGTTTGAAAATTATTTCTTGTAATTAATGTTATTTGTGAAGAATTCAGATATTTTGGAAATCCACTAAGATTATAGTAAAAATAATTAATTTTATTTGGGAGTCAAATATGATTTTATTGTGTAATTATAGTTACTCAAGTTATTTATGGAAATGATTATCAAAAAATTAATGATTTGATATTTAATTAATTAACATTTTTGTATAAGACATTATGAATGATAGGTTTTATTTGTAAACCTATATGATCAAATATGTCTATTTTTTGGATTTAAATTTATTCTATAATATTTTTTTATGGTGGATAGATATTTTCTAAATTTTATATGTTTAATGGTAGTGATTTACTATTGAATTTTGGGGAATTGTTTTTGGCAATTATATTATATTGACCTGATTTTTTTGGTTTTCAATAATTTATTATAATAGGAGGAAATTATATTTGTATTTTTGTTTCTTTTGTTGTACGTAGAATTCAATTCAAAATCATTAAGAATAATAAATTAATCTTAAATACACATCATTTAGATGAAAATATGATTTTATTGAAGAAATTTATTGATGTATGAAAATCTAAATTTAAATTATTTAGGTTTCCTTATATTCTTATTCTATTAATTACATGATTTTTTCAACTCTAGGGAAAATATTATGAAACCATAAATGATATCCTAGTACCTTATTATTTTTTATGAATAAAATAACCCATAGATCATAACATTTTATAGTTTTGTGATTGATTAATTTATCTTGATTGTTTTATCTATCACTTTCCATCAAAACTTGATAGTTAGAATTATCTTTTATATATATGTTTTCTTACATGGAACCGTAATATCTGTTATCTCTAGTGACCTTAAAACTTCTGTTTATTTTAAAGTGGATGTATCATTGACCATATTTTCATTATGGGTTCCCCCATGAAAGAAATTTTAAGTATCTACAATTGATATCTAAAGTTGAATTTTAATTTTTGATGATGAAATTTTTGAATGAGGGAAGAATATAACACACTCATATTTTACGTTATGTTTTCTTTTTAAATAAAAACAATATCTTTCATTGAATGAAATAATAAGTTTAAGGGAACCACAATCTATAAATATAGTCATTTAAATTGAGGTTATAAAAATTATTAACCATATTATTAAACTTATTTATATTACATATAATTTTAATCGTTAAATTATGTGTTTCCTAGGATTTTATTTCTGAACATGTTCAATTTTACGTACAAAAAAAAAAGATTTTCTAAGAGGAATGTAACCACCTATTAATGATGAAAAACATTTAAAAATATATTTTTTAAATTTTATTAATTTTATTTTTCAAAATTGAATTAATTTTTCAATTTGGATTACCAAAATTATCTTAGGGTGAATTTTTTGTATTTTTCTGGGAAGTTTCATTTCTTTGATGAATAGTGAATAATACTCCATTATAGTTAAAAACTGACTTTTAGTTGAAATAATAATAAATATTTAAATTATTTTTAAAGTAAAAATAAATGAATAATATGTGTATTAATATAATTTAGGTTGTTGTATTCATTTTTACATTCAAATCAGATATAACAACTTATTGAACTTTGGGTCGTTTCCTTTTACCCTCCATATCGCAACATCAACGGGATTAGTATTAAACTTAATTTAATTACATACGTGAATTAAATTTGAAAAAATGGAAATATATAGTTATAATAATTATGATATTAGGAGTCTAATATAATAAGAATTATTTTTGTATTTTTTGAATTGTTACTCTAGTAAAAATTTTTTTGCCACTATTAAGGGTAAATCATGTAAATAAAGGTAAAAACAATATTATAGTATTATAAAATTACAATAAAACATGTACTAATTTCACTGGATAAACGTTTTTAGAAAAAAACATTATTCCTAAAATATAACGTTTCTATTCCAGTTGGGTAAGAATATCATGTTTATAATATTTTATTTGAAGATAAGTTAAAAATGTCATACTCATGTATTTTAATAAGTATTACATTTAAAATATAATGATATAAAAAAGAAAAATTTGATCAAAAATAGTAATTTGAAAAATAATATATTTATCTTAATCATAATAATTAATTTTATGTTTTTATAGAAGAAATAAGTTAAATAAAAGATCAAATAATAAGGATGGGGTCATTGTTTAATTAATGGAAATATTAAATAAATGATATTAAAAATATTAAAATATATATAATTTGACATATTAAATGATATAAACCATATTTATAGACAAAAAGTCATTTTTTGATATATTATATGTTTTGGTTAGATGTTATCATTATTTTTTGACATCGTTTAAAAAACCACAAAAGAATAGTATCAAAATTGGCATAAAAGATACTTTAGATAAAAAACAATTTCATTAAATGTAATTAAGATAAAAAAAATAAAACAGTGCTCCAAATAAAAATTATACGTTTATATATTACATCCATGATCCATTTGAGGTTTGTTATGTATTTTATTTTAAATAAAATAACCCTAAAGTGAAAAGAATCCAAAGTTGTCATGGTAAGTGTTCATGGATTTAACTAAGGGTTAAGTCCAAAAGAGAATGTTAATATAGTGACCTAAACATGGCTAAAAATATTTTTTTGAGCTTATTTATAAACATAATAATCTTATATTCAAGATAAATTACTGTTGATCTATTTTAAATTGAAAAAAATTATATTAATTTAATATTTTAAGGGAATCCAGTAGTGACCCTACCCTATATTATAAAAAGGAACCTAGTCACACACATACTCACACCACATTGAGACTTATATATCAACCAAACAGATAAAATTTATCCTCCCAACATTATTAGTGATTTTTGGGTGGTTTTGGTTTTCTAAAATGTCAAACCCCAGTGTCCCTAAGTGGATATCCAGTGGAAGTTCATGAAAAAGTGGTAATTGTTTTACTAATTCATTTAGGTTTATTTATTCTTATAAATAATTTAATAATTTTATTTAATACAAATGTTATAAATCCAATATAATATATATTTTTATTTTTCATTATGATAATGTAACAAACATATTTCTCCTTTTATCCATCATACAAAAAACCAAATCACCATTCATGCGTACGTAAGACATACCATGTCCACGCTATAGTGTAATTTTTCATTTATCGCTGCTTTATTTTTTGTGTATAATGATCAATATAATGGATAAATTAATTAATATAAAGGATATTTATTCTGTATAAATAATATACCATATAGTTAGTTATTAATTTACCATTAAGGGAATGATATTGTTTCTCATGCATGCGTACGACCAACAATCTTCATGGAATGATGATATTTATTCTCCACATTAACCATTCAAGAATGTTTATAAAAAAATTATTGGATGGGTTAACATAATATTTATGAAATTAATACCGTTTTTATATGATTAAAATATATCTTATTCATGATAAATAGTACTTACATGAAAAAAACATAAGAAAATGAAACATTTAACACCAAAAATAATTGTAGTAGTGAAATATTATTAACAAAACAATATAAGAGGTTCATATATGATTCCATAAATAAGGAAATTGTTATTGTATAATATTATAAAATTAATAAACATTTATAATGGAGGTGAACACACCCTCAAATAAAGGAAATTGTAATGTAATGGTAAACTTCACAATCTCATTATTAGTGGGGATTGTTGATACGCATGTATTTACTATGAAATATTTTTCATCCCTATCCATGTTTCTTAAAAATGTATTTAAAATATTCAAAATATTATTCTAACATTTACTAATTTTATTTTCTAACATGTATAAAATTTTATTTATTTGTTTTTTGATATGGTTTTTTTGTTGTTTTTCCAATGAAAAATATTATAATCATTTAGAAAAAAATAGAAAAGATGTCTTCTTTTTTAACTTATACTGCATGACTGAAACATCCTTTACAATATTAAAAGTTTATTTTCAAGGAAAATTTTTTCTATTAAAATTGTCTGCCCCATTGAAATTATTTTCAATATAAAATGGTTATTTATGTAAAAAATAATTTAATTATTTCATTAGACTATTTTCATTTATATCAACATCGTTTTTTATATTTTATACTTCATTGGGGTTTATTTATTATGATACAATATAACATATATTATTGAATGGTTTATAATATGATTGAATATGTATGTAATATTTTTAAACCATTCAATGTATATTAATAACATATTAAAATTTTGTAAGATAGATTTAATACGAATATTTATACTGATTATGTTTCAACCTTTTCATATGAGGTATGTATTTGACTTAGTAGGTGATGGGCATGGCCTGCTATAGCCCCTTGATTAATTGGTAGGTATCATGAGAAAAAATATTTTTGGTTTTACCAATTAATGTATGGTTTCTAGGATGAATCCTTTATGGTATGTTTACAATTTCCACCATTTTGAGTTTCATCATTTTGAGAATGATTTATTGAAATTACATGTTATTATTCGATTTGTAGCATATCAATGTGAATGTTGATATGGAATTTTTTTTATTTTTCTAGCCATAATATGGTAAATAATAAGTTTATGAAGATTATGAATCAATTTTACACCTTGATATAAGGTTTATTCTTATTTAACCACAATAGATTCTATTGTACGGTTACCCTTACTAAGCATCTGAGATCATCCATTTATTATGATTTATTCATTTCTAAACACCATGATGTTTATTATTACTGATATTTAAGGTTAATCTAGGATAATAATGATACTATAAAATTATTTTATATGTTTTAATTTTTGTTTTAAAGTTTAATGTATGGTTCTTTTATGTAATTTGTCTTCCAATTTAGCTAAACAGATCTATCATTCGGGATTGTAGTATTGTTTCTATGCTAATTTAATAAAGTAAGGCACCAAATTTGATTTAATGGGTCAAGGTTGTTAAGTTTATAAATACATTAAATTCAATTAAAATTCTTAGAAAAATAAATTTATCTATGATATATACACAATTAAAAAATAAATTATGAATACAAATCATATCTCAATGACGCATATTAGGATGGAAAAACCCTGACATTAAATCTAGCTTAGTCATACTTCCTATAGTCATAGAAATAAAAAATATCCTTATTAATACCTTATTTTAGAACACTAATCATAGCGTAAATATTTTTTAATCATCATTGAAAATCAGTTATTTAAAATAAATTAGTTACTCATACTTTTTTATCCTTAGATGTTTTTATAATAGGTTATTTATTTGGTAAAATTTTCATATTGGATGTGTTTATTGATGTTGGTAAATGAAAACAATCACAATTATAATGTCATTAAAGGTATCTAAATAGATTTTTAGTAATTATTTTATTGTGTTGATTAAATTTCATATGTTGTTAGGTTCTGATTCCTCGTGATTATGTGGGTGATGAGCTTGTTTTAGTAATATATAACAAACACAATGGTACTAAAATAATAACAAAATAAACATCAATTTAACATTACTATAAGAAAAAAGTAAACTTATTTTCTCATTAATATTTAGTAAATCAGAATTTATTATCTGTAGTCATCCATGAAATAAATTTACAGTTTAGTTCATGTTGTAGATTAAACCAACTTAGACAATAAATAACCATTATCTTATGAAGATTATAATTATGAAATACATTCCTTTGGAATAATATCATTATATTATATGAATCATATTATTTAAAAATGTGATGAATTATAATATAATATATTTTTATATATAATATATGAATTGTGTAAAATGAAATATGCCACTTTTGTGGAGGTACTTGTCTGCATGCACATAAGGGCGGAGCGCTAGTTTTATATAGATGGGGGGAATATAGGAAATGGTTCAAAATTTATGAATATTAAAAATGTTATAAATATCATATAAAATCATGAAATAGTATTTTAGATCTATCCTTTTAAGGAGGTGATGAATAATTAGGTGAGTCTTTAATTGAGGTGGTAGTTCAGACATCAACAAGATGATTTTTTCATTTTTTGAGTGGTTTTAGGGGATGATAATATATATTATGTTAATGTAAAAACATTTATACAAATTATTAATACTTATGATATCAATATATTATGGATATTTCATGATTTAAGTGATAAAATAGGCGAAAATAATAATTTTCTGTTGATAACATTACCACTCTCTTTGATTTTTCTCCCCTAGGTCACACATTAAGGTTCTTTATATTTTTATTTTGGAAGAAAATGAAATATATGATGCCAATATAGAGATTATTATACACTATATAATATTTATGGTTAATATAAGGAATTCTATGGGGTGGATTAATATAATATATGTGATCTCCCTTTCTAAATGATGAAAATGGATTTTTAAAAATACTTATTAATGTTTCAATGATGTCATAACACAATTAAAAGATAAAGGGATAAAAAAGTGGGAAATAATTGATTTTTTGGGTGTTATATTGTCTTATAAAACTCCACCATTCATTTTTAAATAATTCTTAGACGATTTTCATGTCTTTTACACTAGTTTTTTAAATTTATCAATTTGGGGTTTTCACATTGTAATTAGTTTTTACACATATAATTAATATGTCATTAAAAATATTTGGAGAAACCAATAAAAATATAGTGTTTTTATGAATCTCAATTTATTATCTATATAATATAATTTATAATTTAAAAAATAAATAATTAACATTTAAATTTAAAAAATATAGTATATGTAAAAACTATGTTGTAGAAAATTGTTAGTTTCCCCTTTAAGTGTACTTAATTTTATAGAAAAATGACTTCCAGTTACATTATTCATCATGTATATTAATATATGTAAAATTAATATCTAATTAATATAATAAAATCAATAAATTTAGTTTATTGATAAAAATTACACATCATTAATAAAATAATTCTTTGAAATAACCTTTTATACATTATGACAGTCACAATATTTAATAATAGAAAACATACTTTTATGTATAAAATAGAATAGTGCATAATATATAATATAAACCTATTTATATATAATACAAAATACATTTTTTAGAATTAGTATCAACAAGTGATTAGATCTAAATTTTTAACAATAATCGAATAAAAATAGTGTTTAGAGTTAAAAATTAGTAATGATTCCATAAATTTAAAAATTTGTTTTATAAAGTCAAAATTTTATTTCAAATTAATTATATTAAATTGTAATTTTCTTATAGAAAAATGTTTTAACAATCTTATTAGTCATTCTCAAATTATAAAAATGTCTTAAAAGTGATGAAATTTTGAAAATCATTTTTTTCAACATTTTCGTAGAAATATATAAAATTAGAAAAATATATAAAAAATAAAACTATAAAAAATATAAAATTATGAATTCAATACTGAAAATAATTTTAAACGAAAATTAAATTATCAACAATATATATTTATCTTTTAATATAAAATATAAAATATAAAGAAAAACAACTTTTATTAAAAATGTCATTTTAAAATGTTATGTGTAATTAATTTTATTTTTTAGGAACTTCTAATTGATTAGAATATTTTTATTTGATATAACTTTTACTACTATTAATTATTTTTAATAATATTTCTTTAATATGTCATGGTTTCTTGTAGATCAATCTTACTTTTGAAACAAATTATTGAACTCATTTGATTTATTTAAAGGAATGATATGTAGTAAAATCATAAGGTGGTATATTATCTCCCATTAGTTAAATTAAGTCATATATATCTTAATTATAACTTACTAATATAAATACATGTGGTAATATAAATGAAAATCATGACATAATATTTATCTTCTAAAGAGATACAACCCACACTATCATATAGTGACTGGGTAACACATATATTTTCTTATAAAATATATATATTATGATTATAAATGATTGATTCCAAATGTGACATTATTTGTATGGATTAAAAGTCTCTAGAGATATACCATCTAAAGATTAATCTTTAAAGTCATATTTCCAACAAAATATTAGAACAATAATTTTTATGATATGATCTATAAAATTCGTCATAAATGTTCATTTGAATATGATAACTCAATCATAGAATGTATTATGGAATGAAACCATTATTTCAACCTGTGATACATTCATTTCCACTATGATATAATATGATCAATATATCACACATTTACTGTAATCATGGATTTTCATGATCCTTTTCTTGATAGGTTTATATCATATTCATATCACTCACCCTCCTTCATAAATATAATGTGAATATACAAATAATATCCCCTGAGAGTGTATAAATGTTTTTAATATTATGAACACTCATCTGGAATGTAGTTAATATAATGGTTATAAACAACTAAAAATTTTCAAGGTTACTACCCCAAATTCGATCTGATCCATATACATATCCACTTACATGTATCTATAAGGGTATGTAATTTCTTAGAAACTACCAAATCTCAACACTAATGAATATTATGGATATTATCATATACATAGAAATTTTTCTAGGGTATCCTAAAAAATAATCTAATCCTAATATGAAGAAATTTATAAACTGATCCTTAGTGATTACTAAACCCTACTCAAATTCTAAACGAGGCACCCCAAACCCACAATTCTAGGTATAGTTCTAAAAAACACAATTTTCAACTATATTTGATAAATTTTTTGATGATTCTATCTCAAATTTTAATCATTTCAATAAGTTGAAAATTTTATCTCAATGTTTACAGATAATCACAAGAATTTAACATTTAGTGTCTTTGAGTATCTTCTACATATTAAACTTATTTTTTATACTTCTGAACATTTCGACTAAATAGATCATCTTATAGAAATATTTTAAGTTATTTAATTCATTATAAATTGGGAAATGTAAATAATGAATTTCATGATCTAAAATTATTAGTAATGGAAAAAATCATCCACATTTCATCAATGCAAAAATTATTGGTGTATGAGAAAACATGAGAAGGGGAGTAATATTTTACTAGAAATAAAATAAAAATATAATATTTTCTTATAATTAATGAGGGAATGAAATGTAATTTCAATTGAAGAAATAGGTACCAAGGAATAATAGTGTGAGATAAGAAACCTATCCCATAAAGAATACTTATTAGAATATAATATTGAATAATGAAAAAAAATTTAGGTATATGATACCCTAATACTCGAAATATGGTTTATAAAAGTCATTTCAGGGCACAAAAATTTGAATAAAAAACATAATTATCAATTATTAATATAATGATGTGAACAATGTTATATGGGATCACATCCACACACAGTGAAAAACCCTGTGTTTTTAGCATTTTTTAATAATTTAATTTATTCGATAACATGGGTTATGAAAAACACTGAGTTTTAACACACTACGAAAAAGAACAGATATTATTATTTAAAAATTACAACATTAACTATTTTTTAAATATGAAGGAATGAATAAGAGTACTATTGTTTTGATAATTAATTATAAATTTTTTTATAAAGAAATCATACTAATAAAATATAAAATATTTTTATTAATTTTTTCATTTTGTTTGAAAAACTACTTATTCTTAAAAAATTAAATTTATTTCTGGAAAAAATAATAAAATTAAAATTTTACACTTTTATATAATGTAATGTCATGGATATTTAGTATAATTGTTTTTAATTATATAGAATTATTTATCAACCGTGAAATCTGATGGCGCGTGATTTCGAAGATCAGAGTGCCCAGAATGATCCGTTGAAGTTTTGATAAGCTTTAATTAGCGCGTGTAATAATTTTCCTGGAAAAAGTGGAATAACTATTAAACGATTACTTGAATCAGAAATCAAAGCCCACCATTGAGCTCAGGATAACGAGTTCACCCTAGGCGTGACTTATGTTTAGTAGGCACTAGCCTCCTCTGAGAAATCCCGAAAATGGCATTACTGTAAATAAAATTATAAAATATTTTTTTTAAATTCATATAACTCACGAATAGTAACTCGAATTTAAAATCTGAGACCACCACTGAACTCATGAGGGTATGTTGTCTTTAGGAATATACTAATATTTCCTGGTGTTGGCCACCTTTGATTGTTAGTTTTTAGCCATAAATAAAATAATTAAGTCAAAATTATTTTATTATAAAATTCATAACATATAAATGGTAACTCAGATTTGAAATTAGAGAGTAAAACTGGGTTCGTTGGGGTGTGTTTCACTTAATTAGAGCCCATCCTCGACCGACGCAGGTCCAGGGTGACTGTTAATAATTTTCCAAACTTTTTTGGGTACATTCAGTAAATGCGTTAGCGGTGTTTTCTAACATTTGAATAGTTGCTTGGATTAAAAATATGAGGGCACCATTGAATCCACAGCATTGAGATTTGCTTAATGGAAGCATAAATTTGACCGCAATAGGTCAGGAAAAAAGATATTTTTTTGGACTTTGGAAAGATTAATAAAATAAAATGTTTTGTTATTTTATTTTCTTTCTTTCCTCCAACGGACGAATGATGCTGGCGGGACTGGCGACCTGTCAAGCCAATAAATGGGTTGACTCTACTTTTCCTGTAACCATACCATTGAAAATTCAGTATGCTCATTAATTAAAGGAATCTCATTAATTCCCGGATCTTTTCACACTATTTATCCTCTCCTATTTATTTGGTGCTCAGGGAGGGGTGTTGGAACGTCTTTACCAAGCGACGAAGCCTGGGCAATGTACCACGATGCCAACCATCTAGAGGATGAGACTGGTTCCAATGAGTGGTGATGACCACCATCAAGTCATGAACAGATGACAACGATGAAGGAGGTTCCATCGACCATCCTTAGCGGACGCATGTTACAGGATGGGGGTTATTTTCATTTGTGTGTTTTTATTCCCTCTTCCCCATTCTTGAAATTATACAAAGAACATGGATCAACTGACTAACGGGTTTACCAACAATTCATTCATCCTTACGTGAGATAATTGTGGGGAATCTTGTGGTCTTAATCTTGTGCCCAATAAAACTGTATATTAAACTCCCTTAATATCCTCCATATAACAATCTAACACTGAGGTTTTGGACCTAACAATAATAGCCTGAACACCCTGCTATCATTATTTCCTTGCGCTACCTCAGAAGACAGTGATCACGTCGACACACGAAGCAAGAGGAGGGATGCGGCTTGTCAGCTGCGGCGAATGTAAGAGGCAGTCGGTATGACTGTCAACTGTGGGAAAGAAGGTGGTGTGACCGTCGCACCACAGATGAACAAAAGATGTGGCTAAAGCCGCGGCGGAAGCCGAAACTGCCTCTATCAGGTTCTATGGTGACCATGTAGCACCCACAAAGCGTTGTCACCTAGACAAACGAATGACCTCCGGGCTATTTGGGAATCTGAGTAACCGGGTGCTTACGACCCCCACGTCAGACCGAACCAGGCCACTACACTCAGAGTGGGACAACGCACTCAGACCAGGTCACCACCCTTGGAGTAGGCCGCCGCCCTTAGACTGGGCTGCTGCCCATGTGGGCTGCCGCCCTAGACTCGGCTACCACCCCACGAGTTCCAGGCCGCCCCCTTCCAAGCCTCCCTATTCTGGTCAGGACATCCTATTCCTGCTGGGCCACCCTTGGTATCTTCCCCTCTTACAGGCCTGACATGAAATTGGCCTAGGGGGTCGAATCTACCCCATCCCAGCCAAGACCGAGTCGGGGTAGTTCGGTCTAACTAGGGCGGACCAGACCTGAGCCCAACAGGAACTAAGAACACTTAAAGGGACCTATCTTGAGAACCGAATGTCTTTTAGACAAACCGTCTATCGCATTGGGATCCTTGGATCGATATAGTCCTTTTGGAATAATTCACATGAGATTTTGTGAAATTTGGAGTACGTCATAGTTGGATCGAACCTGAATCCAACCGGGACCTTGGTGCTAAAATGGTTATAACTCTCATACAGGGAGTCTGATTGACACGTCGTATGTCGTGTTGGAACTCTTATGACATGAAGGTGTTTTGGGTTACTTCTTTGTAGAGCTTAGTGGCAGTTGAGGTATGACCAATACCTCGAAAGGGAAAGTTCTATGGAACTTGAGCTTACCGGTGTGTGGAAACCTATGGCAGCCTGCAACATGGATAAAGAACATTGATCTTGTGTGGGTCAGCATATATAGAATCTAGGAAGGTTAGATTTTATATGGATCATTAAATAGGTACCTTTAAAGGGTGTATCTATAATCACACTTATGTCGACAGTGTGATCTGACCCATGAGGTGAGAGTTTTGGTTGGAACATCTTGGTGGTTGCGTCGTGGCCTTACAACGTTAGTTTTGGTATGGAATGTACATATATAGTTCCTACTAAGATTGAATGTATTAGGAATAAAGGTTGTGATTTATCTACAATGTTGAAATGGGGTGTTCCTTGGTTAGTGAAAAAATTTATCCCAGGCAGCACAAGATAAACTAATGCATAGGAGGGCGAAGCCGATCACTCTTGAGTTGGCCAGCCTTACCCTTATGGCATCAGGAGTTTTAAGTTTTCAGTTCCCACCTATAGTGGCATAGTGCGGAGAAATATTTTCCAAATATGTTTCTAGGATTACCTCTCTAAAGGGAGAGAGACTTCTTCTTTGGCAGGGTACTAATGGAGTTTTGAACCAGACTTCTCTAGGGTAGTGACACCTTTTTCAGCTTTGATGATGAAGGGGTAGCATTTCCCGTGGACAGAGATGTATCAGGAGAGCTTTCAAAAGTTGAGACAACTATGATGGATAGAGTTCATCCTGGACTATGACTTTGAGATAGTCTATTATCATGGGAAGGGGAACGTGGTATCAGACACACTCAGTATGAGAACTAGTCTATAGCTACTGAGTGAGGCATCAGATCTGCTATCTGCGCTTCAGATATCCTTCATGGATAAAGGTAGAGCAGTTTACCTCCATTCTATGACTGTCACTACCCCAATTCCTCAGTGAATTCAGGATTCATAGCTTGAGACAATGATTGCAAGGCCCGATGTGATCAGATATCCTCAAGACAGTCTCATGAACAATTTTTAGAAGCTGGGGAGCGCGTCATCCTCTTCATAGGACGCACCATATTACCAGTGACGCTTCGATAGGTGGTCTGAAGGTAATTCCATACATTCCCTTTAACAGTACATCCTTCAGTGGGGAAGATTTACCAGGACCTCTGACATCTGTACTAGTGTCTATGGATAAAGAAAGTTAGTGGCAGAGTTTATAACACAATGTCTCTCTTTTCAGCAAGTGAAGACTACACAGAGCTAGAAGAAATCTTATGCTGACAAGAAACAGATACCTTTATATTTCTAGGTGGGGGGACCACATTGTCTAGTTAGTCTCCCATTGATGAGGACTACAGATATTAGGTCGAGGCAACAAGTTATCACTAAGGTTTATCGAACCATTTTTGATACTTCGGAGGATTGGAGAGGTGACACACTGTTCGGCACTACTACAACGGTTGAGTGGGTGCATGAAATATTCCATGTATCCCAGTTGAGATGATACATGCATGAACCTTCTCAAGTCGTCGACCATGGAGAGAAAGACATAGACGATGAGGCAACATGTATGGAGGTTCCAATTGAGATTGAGAATTGAAAAAAGCGTCTCCTTCATGGGAAGTCGATACCTTTGGTGTATATTCACTAGCTGGATGGGAACATACAAAAGAGCACATGGGAGCTGGAGGATCAGATTCGTGCTCAGTACCCCAATTTGTTTCCATAGTCTGTGTTGGGGCTTTTGGGTATGTAAATATCTAAGGTGGGGATATTGTGATGTCCCTGAAATTCTGTATAATATTTTTTAATTATATTTTATTATTTTGAGACCGCGAAATCAGACGGATCGTTATTATGAGGTCTGGATATTCTGAAAAGATATGTGGAAGTTTTATTAAGCTTTAATTATCACACATAAGTATTTTTCCTAAAAAAGATGAATAACTATTAAATTCTTACTCAAATCAGTATTCAGAGGGCACTGTTGCGCTCAGGATGGCGGGTTTACCCTAGGTGCGACGTAAGTTCAGTCGGTACAGGCCTGCTGTGAGAAATCATGATAATGTAATAACCATAAATAAAAATATTAAATAAAATAATTTTATTATTCAAATACATAGAACTCAAGAAGGGTAACTCGGAATAAAAATATGAGACTACTGCTGAACTCGTGAGGGTAGGATATCTTTAGGTAGATACAAACATTGGCTGGTATCGGCCACCCGTGATAGATAGTTTTTAGCCGTAAATAAAATAACTAAGTGAAAATTATTTTATTTTAAAATATATAACTTTTATATGGTAACTCGGATTGAAAAACAAAGAGTACCGTTGGGTTCGTTGGGGCGTGATTCATTTAGGCAGAGCCTAACCTCGACAGGCGCAGGTTGAGGGTGACTGTTAATAATTTTCTGAACTTTTATTTAGGTACATTAAGTAAACACATGAGCGGAATATTATAACTTTTGAACATTTTCTCAGATTAAAAATCCGAGGACACGGTTGAATCCATAGTGTCTAGATTTTCTTGAGAATATAATAACTTCATCCGTAGTAGGTTAGGTGAAAAATTTACTTTGTGGACTTTTAAAGGATTAAAAAATAACATGTTTTGTTATTTTATTTTCATTCTTACCTACAATGGACGAACGACACTGGCGGGACCGGCGATGTGTTAGTCCAATAAATGGCTTGACTCTTCTTTTCCTATAACTTCACAATTGGGATTTTGGGATGTTCATTAATTAAATGAACCTCATTACTTACCCCGATCATTGCACACTCCTTATCATATCCTATTTATATGGTTCTTGGGGAGGGGTATTGGCATAACTTCACCATGTGATGATGCCCTGACAATGTACCATGATGTCAACCACATGGAGGATGAGACTAAATCCAATGAGCGTTGATGAGCACCACTGAGTTACGAACCGATAACAACGATGAAGGAGGTTCTGTCAACCGTCATTATCAGACATCTCTTCCAGGTAGGGGGTTATTTTCATTTGTGCATTTTTTATTCCCTCTTACCCATTGTTGAAATTATATGAAGAACATGGATAAACCGACTAACAGGTTGACCCGCGATTCATTCATCCTTGCTGGAGGATATTTCTGAGAATCATGTGGGGTTAATATGGTTCCCAATACAATTGTTTATTGAACTCTCTTAATATCCTCTATATTATGAGCTACCGTGGAGGGTGTGGGCCTAATGAACCCATCCTGAACCGTAGTCTATCCTTTTTTCCTTGTGCCACCATAGAAGACCACGAGAACGTCGACACACGCTGAAAGAAGAGGTTCGCGGATCGTCTGCCGGGGTGAATGGGGGAAGCGGCCGGTATGACGGCCGGTAGTGGGAAGGAAGATGATGTGATTGCCGAGCTGTCAACTAATAGAAGCTACGGCTGAAGCCACCGCAGAGGCTGAACCTACCTCTAGTGGGTTCTGCGGTGGCCGAGCAGTGCCCACAAGTGGATACTGCTTCTCCAACCGAATGGCCTCCAGACAGTTCATGAATCCGAGTGACTATGGTGTTACACCCCAATGTCACACTGAACCAAGTTTCTGCCCTTGATGCAGGCCACTACCCATGCGTACCATCGCCCCGGACCGGGCCACTGCCCCCATGCGGGCCGCGCCGCCCCCTTGCCGGCTGCTATATTCTGGCCAGTCTACCCCCCTTGCAGGACACCCTATTCAGGTTGTGCCACCCTCTTGCGGGCCGGGTCGATATGACAGGTTCAGACCGGACCCGGGCCCAACCAGACTAAGGAACACTTAAAGGGGCATATCTTGAGAATCCAATGTCTATTTGATGAACCTTCTTCAGCATTGAGATCCTTCAACCGAGATGGTACTTTTTTATACTCTACATGAGATTTGGTGAATGTTGGAATACAGTTGGGTTTGATCGAACCTTAATCCAACCGGGCCCCCGGAGCTAAAATGCTTATAACTCACAGACATAGCGTCTAATTGATGAGCCATCTGTCGCATTAGAAATATTACAACATGGTGGTCCTTTTGGTTACTAATTTTTGGAGAATAGTGGCTATCAAGGTATGAATAATATCTCGAGGGGAAGATTCTATTGAACTCGAGCACACCGGGTGCGAGGAATCCTATGGCAGGCTACAATGTGAAGAAAGAACATCAATCCTATGTGGGTCAGCATCTATCGATCTTATGTGGGTCAGATCTTTTGTGGGTCATCGCTCAACGATCATATGTGGGTTAGTGCATGCCAATATTATGTGGATTAGATCCTCTATGGGTCAGAAGGGGTTATTTACCTATCGATCATGTTAATGTCAGTGGGGGTTTGTTACCTATCAATCTTGTGTGGGTCAGAAACAGTGATTCTTAGCAGAATAAGATGATTTATTTTACTAATAATCATTTTTTCTTCTTTACATAAGTTATAATTTATTTTCAGCTGAGTCTTTTACCTTACTGGTACTTCTATCTTTGTGGTGTTACCTGTGTGGCACTTCTATCTTTGTGGTGTTACCTGTGAGGTACTTCTAGCTTCACGGTGTTACCTGTGTGGTACTTATACCTTTTTTTATCGTTATTTTAGTAATACTTATGTGGTACTTCTATCTTCAAGATGTTTCCCATGTTGTAATTCAATATTAGTGGTGTTACCTGTCTGGTACTTCTAGCTTTGTGGTGTTACCTGTGTGGTACTTCTACCTTTGTGGTATTGTCATCATGGTGTTACCTATTTGGAACATCTATCTTCATGGTGTTACCTATGTGGTACATCTATCTTAGTGGTGTTACATATGTCGTAATTCTATCTTCATGGTGTTACCTATGACTTACTTCTATATTCGTGGTGTTAATTGTGTGGTACTTCTGCCTTTGTGGTATTGTCTTCGTGGTTTTAAATGTGTGGTACTTGTTTTTTTTTGTTGTTTTACCCATGTGGTACTTCTACCTTCATGGAGTTACCTTCATGGTGTTATTTTCATGGTGTTACCTATGTGGTACTTCTAAATTTGTGGTGTTACCTATGTGGTCTCCACCCCTAATGTATGATATGAGTATATCTTGAAAACTTAGGTATATGTACAGGCATATACATAAGTAGAGTTGATGTCTTACTTTGTGTTTTTCCTTTATGAAACTCTAAGAGTCCTACGGGGGTCTTGGGGTCCCTACTGAGTATTGTTAAATTCACCACTACACGAGCTTCACCCGCACCTTTTTGTGTCTGGTGCATATGACATACAATGTTGATCATGGATGAGGGATCTAGGACCGGGCGACGCTCGGTGGTAGGCCATTTGGAGTGATGTGAGAAGGAGGAGAATGATGGATGTGGAGTGCTGAGGAGGCAATTTGTACCAAAACTACAGGTAAAAACCACGGGGCACAACCTAGTAGTTGTTTTCCTTTCTATTTCAGTTGTATTCTGCTTCCAATCATTCATGTACTTTTACAGTTGGTCATGTATTTTGGACCCTTTTTTACATTCATCACTCTTTTACTATGTGGTTACATCTTTTTTCATTTTAGTCTATGTGGTTTCTTCTTGTTCTGTTCTTCGACTATGTGTCTATACATGTTAAAAAGTTAATGCCTTCCTGTTTAAGGGATATGCGTTTCCATTTCCAGTCACCAGCCCCTGGCCTATGGAAGGTGGTCTTGGGGTAGTCATGGCATGGTCCCTGAGAGACGAGTCATGTAAGATAATTTATTTTTCAAATTAAACATCATTTTGGGAGTCGAGATGTAAAAATTCTCTTATGGTTATTTTTTACAAAAATATTACTTTTTCAATGCATAGTGGAAAATATTGGTTTTTGTTGAAATCATCCTTCTACATTAAATAATTTATAAGGTTATATTTTTTTATAATTTTCTATAAGTCAAAAATATTTTAATAGTATATTAATTCATGAAATATATGTCATTGGATTCAATTCCATATTGAATTTTGATCATGAATCATTTTGTTGTTTTTATTTTTTTCTATTTGGAAAATATTTTTTAATCACTTCTGCATTTTTAATTTTTAATTAGATTCTAAAACATATGTGAATTTAAATCAGAAATTATACAATCTTTTTTTGATCAAATATTTAATATTATTTAATAGGTTCAGCTTAATTTTTTTCCCATAATTAATAGTAAAAACATTAAAATATTAGTCATAATGGTTAAGGTAAAATGCTTTTATTTGGAGTTAATAAAAAAGAAATGGATTAAAATGAACCAAAATTGGTCTACTAAATTTTTTTGGCCATATTTTTACTTTATATCCTATAATATTCTATAATAAATCATTTGTTAGCATATTTTCATGTTAAAAAATGGGTACACTTTCTTATTTTAAAAAATATCAAGTATATCCTCGCCTATGATTAATAAATGCAACCACTCTACTCACCTCCTAAAACCTAAAAAACATGTGGACCATCCAATAAATAAGGAAATACATTCCGTAAATTCCTAAAAATTACATATTTCCCTTGGTTTTATTATAAATCCATCATATGTAGGCTTTTGGTTCTAAGCTAAGGTAGTTTCCTATAGATGATTTGTCATTCTTGAATTAGCATCATGTTTTTTAAATTTATAAACCTCATTAAAAAATTATTAAAACATTATTATAAAACAAACACATAATATTACATATTATTAGTTATTATTTTGTTAATGGAATGACTTATATCTATCTCCTCTTCCCTCAAATTGGAAACAGGACTGTCAATTTGGGGTATAATGTAATAACACATTATAAAATGATGTAATTAATTTTAATTTAACACTTATCAATGGATGATATAATTATTGATTTAAATTATATATTTATATATATTATATTTGTGATAAAATAACTCTATATTATAATATAACATCTACCATTTTATGTCGGAACCCATTGGAAATGAATAATTTCTCTTGTGTGTATGGAATACTAATACCTCACAAACCGATGTGATTTTTTTCATTTAAATTTGACATGGATTTTAATAAGTATAAATAAAGTAAAATTGTAGGATATTTTTTTACTTAATTATTCCTTTCTAATTATTATTTCATTGACACCTTCTTACATTCCATTTCATGGGGGATACGATAATGTTGCGCATGTCTACGGCAGGCTACCGCCTCCGGAAGATATGTGACTCATTCCTCAGTAAAAATTTACATTAAAGGTAATAAAGTTATAGATAATGAATACATGTAATATATATTAAATAAAACTTATTCTATAAATGAAATATAATTTTTACCGTTATTTCATTTCATCAATTGAGAAAATTGAAACAACTTTCATTCATATGTACGACCTAATGTCTCCATGAATGAAGTATTTCATTTTATTTCATTAACATTAAAGGATTACTATGAATATATGGGTAAAAAATATATATGATATTTATATAATGTTTAATAGTATTATATGATGATACCATGATCAATTTAAGAGAAGTGAATATATGATGTCAAAACATACACGAAAAAACATCTATTATAGAAAACATGGTTTTAACATTGAATTGTTAATAAATGTGTAATAAAAGTTCATAAGTAAATCATATAATTGTATGATAAATAAAAATTGGTTTTAGTAATATATTTATAATAAACGTATATTTATTTTAATGTATGTTCGAACATGTATGAAAGAATTTTAGGCTTAATATAAGGGAATTTGTTGTAAATTTTCATTCATTGATACATATGTTATGTTATGAACCTATATTATATTAAGAGGAATGTATACTTCCCCTTTTAATTTTAAATCAAAAATATACTTTAATTAATTATATTGAATGTTTTTTATAGTATTATTTAATGAGTATTATGATTTAAAAGTAACAAAGTGGTAATTTTTTTAAATTACTATCTCATTATTAGTTGGAATTGTTTATGATTTTTCATTTGTTGATGAAATATTTTAATAAAATTTAATAAAAATTCATTATATTTTTATATTATAGTTTTCTCAGATAAATACAATATTTCATTACATTTCTTCTATTCATGTACTTAATATTTCAAAAAAAATCTCTTAATCGACTTTATTTATCTCTTAAGCCAACACAGTTTTTAATCCATTTACATATTTAAATAAATATATTTAAATAAATATTGTAATATTATTCAGTGGTTTTATAGAGAAATTTTTTCACATTTATGACCTTTAAAATGTTTTTAAACTTAATCTTTATGCCATTTCACAAATAAATGTCATTTATCTGTTATTGAAAATGTGAAAGGAATATTTATTTTAACATGAACAATGTAAATGGTGTTATATGCCTTCATGACCCCTAAATTCATTAAATCATCAACTGTAATAATCCAATGATATTTTAAAATAGATGTATTTCCTTATTATTTTTTGAATTTCTACTTTTAAAAAAGATATTTTCAAATAATGGGTTTTTTAGGAAATGTTTAAAGTGATCTTTAAGAATCATTTTACATATATTATGACACCTGTTGGTTTTACATAAGTATTATTGGGTATAATATCAAATATTACCCACTCTATTCTTTAATTGTATAGTTAATGTATTGGAATATAATATTCTTTCTAAATTTATTCATTTTTCTATGGGTTATTCTATGATGAATTTATGAAATATTCTTGAAAGTCATAAATTTTCCCATGTCTATGGGATGATGAATTTTTTTTGAAAGTTATCTCCTTTTACAAGTTATGTTTTGATAAATTTTTTATAATATTTTGGAGTACAAAAGTATTATTTTTGTGAATGGTAGGAACTGTATCTGCATCTAATACATTGGAAAATATTAATCTTATATAATCTAAAAGGGTACATGTGAGGTTATCGTAATCCTAAAAGATGGTACATCTAATGTTATCCCAAGCTTTAAATTGAGAACACGAGATGTTATCCCATGCTCAAAAGATGGTATGTGAAATTTTATCCCTTGATTGAAATAGTTAGACTGGTGGTTATCCCAAGCCAATAATGTTATTAATTTCTTGGTGAATAGCCTTGATATAATATTTTTTGTACTTATGTGTATGCTACAAATCAATATATTTTTCCAATTTTATTATCTCATGGAATATTCTATTTGATAACATTATCATTCATGTCCTATGAACTGTGGAGTTTTCTTTTATGACTCATGTTTATTATCTATGATATTCAGGGTATAGTTTTTCAAATTTTATTCTAATGTTCTGATACCCCTATGCTATTGTTAGGTTGATATCTCTGTTATTATCCATTATTGAGGATTTGAGATCCACTATTGTTATATTTACTTTCAACATGTTTTAAGAATGGTATTATGTACGTTATGAACATTAAGGGTGATAGTTATGAATTACATAGTGAGAAATTATGTACCCCCTTATATACTAGTTGTTTATATGTCCTTGTTTCCAAAGGCACTAGGCCTAACTGATTTTAGAATGCATCATTATGTAATGTAATTAATACTTTAATTTTAAGATGTAATATTGATGTATGAGAAGATTATGTCATTCCAATTGGTATCAAAGAATGGTTTCTTTGTCCTTAATAAGATAGGGTGATAAAACATTAGTGAGATCCTTAGGTATATTCCTAAGGATACGTCTAAGGGTAGTTTTTTGCATAGTAATATATTATATAATATTGGTGATAGATAAAAAGATTCATTTATAAGAAGTTACATCCTTTTATATATAATACAAGTAGATGTGGTTCTTGCATAAAATTATAAAGGGGTAACATATAAAAAAATGGTGTTTCAATCATGAATTTAGTGTTACCTAGAACACCATAATGGGACATACTATGAACCTAGTATGAAACTCTCTATGTGTAATCATTGGTAATTCCAAATCTCCTAAAATACCATCATTATGTGTTTGAATAAGTCACTCAGTTAATCAAAAGGTGTAATAGATTGAAAATAGTGTGTGATTATTTAGACATACAATAAAATATTTTTCATTATTTTGTGTTTCACCACTATTATTATTGTTTCATTCAATTTTTTTTAATTTTATTCAATGGTTGAAACCCAAAAAACCATGTTAATGCTGAGTGTGATGGAAAATACAAAAATTATCACCCTATGAAACCTAAATTTTTGGGAGATGGAATGAATAATATTATTTCTACTCTCACACAACATTCTCCTGAAATAAATCATGACGAACATGAAAAAGATCAAAGGAGGGAAAAATGTATGATTGATTACATTTTAAGAAGCATATCACTTATATCAGTAGTTTTATGGATCCACTAGTATCTGATAAATCGATTAGTACATATTAGAAGTTATATTTTATTCCATAGTGTTAAGATATTGGATGAGTCATTTTGGAAATCTAAAATTTCCAAGTAAATGAGTATAATTAGAGTACTATTGTCAAGATTATGAGGAATCATAATTATATAGACTCCAAGTCATAGAATTGGATTTAAATATTGTTTTCAATAAGTAAATTGTTGATTTATATTTATGAAAATGTTAAAAAAATTTCCTAATCTAAAAGAGATGGATTGTTAATCCATTGGTTCATGTGAGGATATTTTTACAAGGAATTCAAGGTATGCTTTAAGTATTATTATCTACCATGAATGATTGTTAGATCGATTATTCAGTGACTTAATTCCATATATCTGAATACAGTTATCCATAAGGGATACCATTAGAAAAGAAATAAATAGTTCATTGTTCTATCAATGTGTACATTTAGATTATAGTTACCCATAAATCAAATGGTCTTGATAAGAAAGGAAATATTTAATTCATGTGAAACACTAAGAATCATTGTGAAAAAGAATATTTTCCATTAATTATTCTTGAATTCAGGAAAAAAATCATAGGAAATAATATTAATGGGGTTACTAAATATTTTAATAGAGGAAAAAAATGAAATTAAGAGATTGAATGTCAATTTTTTAAGTAGAAGTTAGTTAATAATTAAAAAAGTGGAAAATATCTATATAATTCACACCACACACTATAGTGCTTCATGTGAAACATGTTAGGTCGTTATAAAAATCAATTATTAAATACAATGTATAATATGGATGATAATATATAACAACCTCTGATGATAAATGACAGTGGTAGATCTTATGAAATCATAGTGGATGAATTGAATCATGATAATTACGGTATACTTATCCTCCACTCCTTAGTAATAAATTTATTTTTATATTTTATATGAAGGATTCATATGAAAATCTTATTGTTAAACCTGTAGTGGAACATGATTTGATTCTAAAAATGTATTATCCCCCTCTATGTGGATTCTAGATTAATGAAATCATATTTTATAATATATTAGTGTAAGGATGATCCCAATCATCTAATAGAATATTTTTTTGTAAGATCAGAGATTATTTATGGAATAAAGGGTTAATTATTTTTTTATACCACATATGTCCCCTAGTAATATTAACTAATGTGTTATGGATACCATCATGGGTTTACAAGATTTAGGATGATAATAATTTAAACGTATTAAAAATCCATTTTTAGGTTTTTTTGGATAGGTGTTTATTATGATCACTGATGTTTTGGGGAAATTTATTGAAAAAAAACCCTTTGGTTTTGTTTATGTTTTAGTGAAAAAGTTATTTGAGGATAAATGCATTTAATTTTTGAAACGTAAGATTAATTGTATATATAACCTTCGAGGTCTATATTATTTTTTATATTTATATAATTATTGGTTATTTAAATTTAAGGAAATTGAAGGAATTATATTAATATAGTTTTGGGGAGATATGACACACATTTTGGGAGACAACCTATTGTATCTAGTGAGACCACGGACAATGAACCTATAATAGAAGGATGACAGGGGTATATTGCATACAACTGTTCTATATGAAAGAATATTTCGAGTGTGATAAAAAAAAGAGAGATATTCCTATGTATGTGTCATGGTGTGTTGTTTTTTAAAAACTATGGGGAAACATTATAAGGGTATGTCATAACTATTACCCATTCCTAAATGGAAACTAGAAAAACTCACCCTGAATTTTCTCATTGGAGTCCCAAAAATATCTTTTAGAAATAATGATATACAGTTTATAGTTAATCACGTTACAAAATTATCACACCTCATCACTGTTTGAGAATATATCTCTATAGATCATATTTTTTGGATATACATTAAATAAGTGGTATGGTTTCTATGGGTACTACATTCCATTGAATCTGATTAAGATAGAAGGTTTATCTTGATGTCTTATTGAAGTCTTCATTAAAATATTGATACAGAATTGAGTTTTAGAACTATATATTATCCTAATATGGGTAATCATCATATTAGAAAACATAAAACCCTATAGTATATTCTGAGATATTATTTGATGGATTTTATAGTTTTTTGTGTTCAACACCATCCTCTAATTAATTTTTCTTAAAATATAAGCATTCAATCATAGAATTTAGCTAGATCCTTATGAATTCCTATATGGTAAGATGGATAGACCAAATTTTTATTGGGATGAAATAATATAATTAAATATATTTGGATGTAATAAAGTTATTGAAATGGTATAGAAGGACAGAGTCATTCAACAACACATTAGGGCATCACTAAGTTGGAAGAAATGTTTTGTAAATAATCATTATTGTGATCTGGAATTTGATTATGGTTATAAGTTGTCTCTAAAATTTTTTCTATGGAATAATTTAATGATAATAAAAAACCAATCCCTCGGTATATATGTCCCATTGATGTTTTTTATTTTATCATTATGGTAGCATATCGACTGGTGCTTCCACTAAAAATTTCTCAAGTCTAATTTTTCTTCTAGTTATCCCTCATGAGTATGTTCATAACTAATAATTCATATGTACTAAATACATAGGTCATATAATTATAGAATTTTCATTCGAATGCGAAACAAATGATGAAGATTATGGATCCTACAAGTAAAGTGATAGAAAACAAGGCCACTCACCTAGTCAATGTTTGGTGGTGAAATCACCAGATTGAGAATGCTACTTGGGAAAATGGGTATGTAATGAAGAAGAACTGTCCTCATTTGGTTTTATCATGGTAATACATTTTGAGGGAGAAAATTATTTTATGAAGGTTATAATTTATCATTGTGAGTTTTTATGACTTTTATTGATTGATTTCATCACATTTTAGATTGTGTTACACCAAACATCGAGTTTTAATGATCCATGATAAACTATTGATATTACTATTTATAAAAAATCATTGTTATATATCCTATAAAATTTCATGAATGAATTGAATAACTAAATTATGAAAATTAATTAAAATTTTCTATATAAATAAACAATAGTGTTAAATATGTACTTAATTTTTAGTAATGTCTATATATGTTTTGAAAAATAATTTTTTTTCAAAAAGTCAATTTGTATTGTTTTTTGTGATAAAATAACAAAATATTTTTCTCAAAATATTATAAAATTGATCAGAATAAAAGATATTATTTTTATTGAATTTACATTTCAAAATTATCGTACGTTGATTTTTTGTGATTTATATAAAAAGATTAATTTTTCGATAAATAGTGAAAAATATATTATTTATCGACATTGTCTATTTCATTTGAACAATTTGTAATATTATATTTCTTCAAAAAAATTATAAGTTACATAAAGAAAATTATATTGTAATTAATGAAATTTAATCCAATATAATCAATTTAACATTGAATTTATATATATAAACGTTTTAACTTATTGATGTATATATCTTTGGAAATTTGTTTTTAATCACTTCTACCCATATAATATTAAAATAATTTCTACCATATTTCTGAATTGAAATGGTAAAAATGGATTCTATATTTTTAATTAGAATAATTTATATTAAATAATAAGACCATCTTAACATTTCATCATAATGAATAGTAATAATAATAAGAAATTTATTACTGTGGTTAATGTAAAGATGGGTTTAATAGGGGATGAATTAAAATGATAATGGTTAAAGATAACCCAAATATTTAAAATTCAAATTACCTGGACATATATTGACCTTATCACCTATAAGGTTCTAGAATGAACTTTTTCAATGCCTTTTGGAAAGTGAATATTTTGAAAACATTTTGTTCATTCAACAATTAATAAAGTGTCTTCAACCTCACTTATAAATGGGAACAAACTATCCTTTTTATTCACACCTGAAAAATAATTTGGATAAGAAAATACCTACCCAAAACCCTAATATACTTCAATTCCGATGATTTAGATTCCCTATTTTATACTAAAATACATCCTATAAAATGTTTTTCTGTTAACCATAGGAGGTTTTATGAAGAATAGGTATAATTCATAAACATGTGTTTATATATTATTTATTTTTTATTCATATTTATAATATTATTAAATAATGATTATATAATAACATCAGTATCATCAATTAAATAAATTGATGTTAAATTGTGGTAATTATCTATATCAATATCACTTTTCCAAAAATGGAAAACGAAACTATAGATTGATTATATGGAATACTACCACATCATGAACTGATGTAATTATTCATTATAGTTACCAATAATCATTATTTTATATAACTATGTGTTTAAAGTAAATATATGAAATATATTTTATAAATATTTCTCTATAATTATAATATCACATTCACATTTCTACCTCCCAAGCAGTTTGTAAACAATAACATCGCTTTTGTGTTTGGAGGACTACCACCTCATGGACAAATGTGATGTGTTATTCATTTGAGTTTTTCATAGATAGTATGAAAGATATACTAAATAAATATATAATATATTTTTTAATTTACTATATTTATCTAATAATCATATCAACCATATTTTTTAGCATTCTATTTTATGGGGGATATGATAATATCTCTTCTGTACACAAGGGACAACCGCCTTGCGAAACGATGTGACTCGTTTTTTTTATTGACGGGGCAAAGCATCTGCATTTATTAAGAGAAAGAAAAAAAAAGAACAACATAGGGGCAGATGGGGTCAAACAACAAACATGCCCTCATCCACCAAGAGCAAGTCTAGAGATCATAAAAAGACATGTCGTTTCCATAATTAGAATCACCAGCAGTCTCCCACTCAGATTGAGACTTGTCCCTATTGAGGATTTTCAAGATATCCAAATCCACTTTCCTTGACACCTTGGACGACGATCTGGTAGACACAGTTCTAGGTACATTAGTATAATCCTTACGTGGTCTCCTCTTAAGGGGAGGACCTTCACTTTCAGTAGTCTTTGACTTGCCATTCAATATTGCATCCTTATAAGAGGCATGACCACCATTGCCCGAGACCCTGATCGGGGAGCGCGCCTTCCCCTGTTCATCTTCAGAAATGTTCCCCCATTTCTCAGGTAACTCAGATGACTGAAAATGCTTCTGGATTTCATGTTGAAAATCATCATGAAGCTACACATCACCCTGCTTAGAGACATCAACCTGGTGAGAATCAGGGAGCACCCGTTCTGGAGTCCGCAAAGGGATGTCCTCAGCTAGAGGAACCTCTTTAGCCAAATCAGATCGAGTATAAGAAGGGCCACTACGAGCCTCCTTCGGAGAATCATCAATAAAAATCCCTTTACCATGATCAGGAGCCGACTTTAGAATTGCATCACCATCATGAGCAGAAGACTTTGGAAATATCGAATCCTTCAGGTTGGATTTCCTGCGACAGAGGACTGTTGAATGTCCTCTCACACCACATTTCTCACAAGACATATTCTTCCGGCATAATTCTAAAGAGTGTCCAACAGCCATGCATACATTGCAGAAAAGAGGATTTTTTTCATACTCAACATCAATTTGAATGTTATCAGAAGGGGTGGAAAGAGTTACCTTGTCGATCAAAGTAGAACTAAGATCAACCTCCACCAACATCCTAGCAAAATGACCAAACCGAACATCCTCAGTTTCTTTATCAAGCCGAATGGGAGTCCCAATTGCCATGCCAATATCATGCAGAATTTTGGGATGCCAGAGGACCCAGTTGAGCCCATGCAAACGAATCCAGAGCTGAGAAAATGCATTTCGTGCATGCGAGACATTAAAATCCATAGACCATTCATGTAAATGCAACCATCCAGGTTTTAGAAACAAGGTTCCAATGCTCCATGCCCGAAGCTTCAAATCAGAAGATGGAAAAAGACAATGAAAAAATCCTTGACCAAGAGAAACACACTTCCAGTTAGAAAAGCCCCACAAATTTGAAATTCTGCAAGTCGGGTCTTCAAGCTTCCATGGATTAGCACCTTTAGGAAGAACAATACGCGCAATCAAAGAATTTTTACCCATTGACATTCGCTCTGCAAGCGCGGCAGGGTTAGCTTCAACATGAGCCGAAGAACCCTTTTGAAGAATTCTGCTCGGGCAAGAGTCCGTGAACAAACCCAATGAACAGGATCCATCTTGCTTCAACCGGGAATTTCTGGCCCGCACCACGCCATTACCAAAATCCTGAAACACAGAAGGGGTATCTACCACAAAACCATCTCGATGCCGCGGAGCCCCACGCTGCGCGCCAATCCGCAAATCTGCTTGCAACATGGACTCTGATCCGACTTGAGGAACCGAAGTTGAAGAATCTGCCGAGTTCTTCAATTTCGCCAAAGCATCCACCAGATTCGCAGATCCGGTAATAGAATCCGAAGCCGACTTAACACCAGCCGGGAAACGCGAAGACACCGCAGCCTTAGGGTTTCCAGAAACCGCCGGAGAGCGTGCGCCATGAGTAGAAATAGAGGAGGTTAACGCCAACGACGCACCACCGGGATCATTGAGACAATCGAACCCGAGAAAGAATGGAATTGCCATGACCGAGCAGAAACCCTAGAAAACTCCATTGACGCGGAGGAGAGAGCCCGCCGCCGCCCACAGCGCCATCTTCCCAACGATGTGACTCGTTCTTCACTAACAATTTACATAAAAGTTAATACAGATAATGATAAATTAAATATGTTATATATAGGAAATAAAAATTATTCTGTAAAATTAATATATTTTTTATCATTATTTCATTCCATCCACTGATAAAATGGAAGCATCATCCATGCATACGTAAAACCTACCATCCCCATAAACATTGTATTTTATTTTCAATATCTAAATTTTATGTATTAATCATAATAAAATCATACTAAACATATATGATATTTATATATTGGTTAAAATTTTGGATATAGTGGGACTGCTATCAATGCAAGAGGACCAAAATTATCAAATCAAAATATACATGAAAAAAATTATTATTTCACAAATTGTGATTTTAACAAGGAATTGTTAATACAATGTCAAAAAATGATATAAGTTATATATATATGGTATGATATATATAAGTATATTTCTTTAATATTTGAATGATAAACCTATTTTTATTTTCTATGAGGTACATATGTGTTTGGAGGAATTCAATACTTATTTTAAATGATTTTTGTCTCAAATTTTCTTATTAGAAATACATGTTTTTATGAACCTATATTTTTAATGAGGTTTAATAACTACCCATTGACATTTTAAATAATTAATAACATTCTATTAATTATATTTAATGATTCATTTTATTTTATACTTTAGTGGGTCTTACGATTCAAAATTTATAAAAAAAGGTAATGGTTTAATGTTTCAATCTAATTGTTTTTAGGGATTGTTTATGATTATGATTTTGAGGAAGAAATATAATGATTTATTTCTCAATAATCTCTAGAATTTTATTTTATTATTTTATTTAATGGAGTTAAATATTTCTCTTACATTTCCTCTATTTATTTACTTATGAGTTCAAAAGAATTTTTTAAGAAGAATTCACCTTATTTTATTCTTTAGTCGAAACCAATTTTCCTTCCACATACCGGTTTTATAAATAAAAATACGATAAATAAGGTTTTTAATATCATGAAATTATTTTTTAATAATATCGTCACCAATGTTTGAATTTTTACAACGTCTTTTAAAAGGAATATTAATTTCATTATCTTAACAATTGTTTTCTAATCATTACTGAAAATGCGAAAGGAATATTTGTTTTAACGCGTACGACATGAAAAATAATTTTTGTATACATTACACATAAATGATTAAAATAGTAAGTTATAATATTATAAGGTTTCTTTAAAAATTATTTCTATAACATTTGATTAATTTATAATATTAAGAATGTGATTTTTAAAGAAAGGTTATTTTACTCATGAAATGTTTTGTGTGATCTTTTAAAATAATTTTTCATCCAATATGACATCATTTGATGTTACAAAATATTTTCTGGGTATATGATCCAATTTTAACATCCTAATTCATTCTCTTTATTTTTTATCTCTTCGAATATGATATATTTTTTGAAAATTATTCATTTCTCATGGGTTTCCCTATGATGAAATGTTTATGAAACTCATTTTATTTACACATTTTATGGAAAGATGAATAGTTTATAAAACTCATTTAATTACATGGGTTTTAATATGGTGATTTTTTTATGAACATGTGGAACAAAATTGTATTCTTTATGTGATTATATGGACTTATATCTCCCTCTAATTCATTAGATAAGAATTAATGTTTTATGGGGTCAAAGGGATCACAAGTGGTTTTCCGAAACAAAAATGAGGGTGCACTGGAGGTTCTCTCAAGCACAAAAGATGGTATGTACGAGGTAATAAGAATCCCAAAACTGGGTAAATTGGAATTTATACCAAGCCCATTATAAGTAAAAATAGGGTTATCCCTAGACTAAATTCTTATTATTATCATTACAGATATCCTTTCCATAATATTTTCTTTTTTTATGTATATGCCACACATATATATCATTTTCCAATGTTATTATCTAATGGATAACGATATCTTATTAATTTATGGTTAATGGATTAAAAACCAACATGATTTTTTATATTAATCATGATTATGATCAGTGACATGTAGGTTATGATTTTTCAAATGTTATTCTCATTTTCTTATACCATTATGCTCATATTATACTGATATCTCCATTTTACACTTATTGAGAATATTATATCACCATTTATTATATTTACATTCCCCATGTTATGTAGAAACATATTATTTGTGATATGGCTATAAGGGGTGTGAGTGACGAAGAACATATTGTAATATTATGTAGGTCACTTATGTACCACATGTTTATGAGGCCTTATTTCTAAAGGAAATTGACTTAAAATATTTACGCATGGTTCAATATGTTATATAATTAATAATCATCTATTAATAATTAATGTCAATATATAATATTTTTTGATCTTTAAACATTATAATTTGGAAAATCATAATACCATCATGACACACACTACATTCTGAAGAAAAAATAATAGGATCATGTCCACACAAAACCTGGTGAAAAAAACAATGTTATGATCATTTTTATTTACAACCCTGTGAAAGAGGGTATATGTGATAATTTCAATGAAGAATCCAGTGAAAAAATTCTATATTAGATCATGTATACTCTAAACCATGTAAAAACAATACTAACATGATATTGTTCATGAACAACATTGTGAATAAATAATAATGTGATCATGTCCATAAACAAATATGTGAAAAATCATAACATGGACATTTAAATTATCAAAAATCTAATATCATGTGATATAAAACCCTTGAAAATGCATTGGTGGAAAAAATGAGACCCTCCTATCAATCTTCCATATATCTATTATCCAAATGAATTCAATCATTCATATATAAAATATCACCTAATTAACATGTTGAAAAGTGATAGGTTTCATGTTGAAATACAATGAAATTTTCATATGGCATATAGATAATGAATTAGGATGATATCGTTATAAAATATCCTAGATCTAACAAAATGAATGTTAAAGGAAATTAACAATGATTTAAATTTCCAATTTGAAATTATTATATAAATAACATTGAAAAATAAAACGAAATCCCCAATTTTGAATTTGTATAAAACAAATTGAGTATATTATTTTTAATATAAATAACATTATGATTGGAAAAATATTTTTCAAAATAAAATTTAATAAAGAAAAGTGTGTTTACAAAAAACAATACAAAAGAATTATGATTTCAAAAAAATTCATAATAATTAAAAGTACTAATGATTTTTTTTAATAATAGAAGCCTATAAAATCCCATTTAAAATCAATAATTTCTTTCCAAAATCAGTCTTATACATTAAAATATATAAAATAACATTTCTTTCTATTTTTAAAATCATTAAGGGTTGAAATCATTTGGAAACAGATTTAAATACTTGAATGTATTCAATATAATTATGAATTCTTATATGGATATAGAAACCTAATTAATATTTAGAAATTTGTTATACCATAATCAGATAAGATTAAAATTTTAAAAATATTAAATTTTCATTTTTGAAAAAGGTAATGTGAATTTTGTAAGAATCTTATATCTTTAAAATGAACATAAATAATGTATCCATTAATTAATATAATTATTTATAAAAAAATTGGACTTGAAGAGAATATATTAGATCATGATATGAAAAAATAATTATACTTGGAAATAATTGTTAGAAAAAACAAAAACATAAAAAATGATTCTAAAGCATCTTTCTAAAAAGTGGAAAATAGAAAAGTATCGTTCACATGAATTTATAATAATACGGATTCGAAATATAAATGATTAAATTATCAGGATAGTAAAATATGTATTATATTTACAAAATTTACTTAGGTTTTTAATGTTATGTTGTCCATTATAGTGTAGCTTGGGTTGTTGAATCATAAAAGATCTAATAAGAACCCTAAAACACATACATTCGAGGGAATATTTTTTTCAATGAAGTGTCCAAATTTTTTATTATTTTAAATGGGTTTAAATTTACACTAATAGACATAAGTGTATTAAATTTTGTTGAATGATTTGATCATACGTTACACTTGGGGTGGATTAAATGATTTTTTTTCAAATATTTCAATTTCTTAAATTTGATAAGGGTTTATTAAACGAAATAAAACTACCATCATTACTTACTGGTTTAATAACTGCACAACCTAATAATTATCTCATATACACTTGAAGGATCATACTTTTGAGAACTCCAATGTAAATGTTCTTATTATCTCTTGAAGTGTGTGGCCTTAAATTCAATAAGGAAAAAATGTTTAAAGATCTTCAAAAAAATTATCAATTATAATAATTTATTAGACATTAATGAATTGAGAAATAATATCCAATCATTCCCCTTTATACTCTATTATATCATCCCAAACAAGGATTATCCCTCCATTGATTCTATAATATCAATGGAATCCGATAATAGAATCCTGAGGAAGGAATTAAATGATGTAAAAGTAACAAATAAATGAACACTCCACCATCGTGTGAAAGATTTCCCTAATAAGTACGTGAATAAATTTAAACCATATTGAAACAGTATAAAAATTTCGATAAAAATAACATAAAACAATAATAAGTAAAAGATTTATTAAGAGACAAATTTGATTTGAATAACTTACATGAGAATGAAATATGATTACAAAGACAACACGACATCATAACATTAAAATGAAACAAAGTACCATGAATTGATAAAATAATTCACCAAAACTATCTAAAATAGTAATTTCAATAGGAATGGGTAAATCCCACAATATTACACGTCTTCCCACTTGAGGAATGGGAAAATCCTCACCATTTATTATCTTAAGGGGTGTTCAAAATGTACAATGTAATATTTCATTTAATGGGCTTACAATCAAAATGTGAAATAAAGTTTTTTTAGTAAAATGAAGTAAAAATGGTATTTATGAATAATGAATAAAAAGAAACTTATATATATTAAAAATGAATATTTTCCTCTTTTATTGGAAAATCACACCCCCCCAATTTGATTTTTGCTTGTCTAGGGAAAAATATATCTCAGAAATATAAAATTTGAATTCCCTTTTTCCAAAAAAATATTTTAATATACAATATTCACTGAAAAACATCATACCATAAAAATTATTAAACCCATTAAAATCATTTAATATATTTTTGGTTCACAAGATTATCCAATGTCCAATCTCGTTCCTTTTTTAAAATTCGTCTTCACATTTCATCCCCTTTTAATTAAACGTGATGATGTGTTGTGGATCACAAGATACTTGGGGTTTCATCATTAATCAAGAGGAAAATATGGGAGCTCTAGGTGGAATCGCATTTTAATATTAAAATTATTATTACCTTCATTTTTTTGTCATTTTTCTAAAATAATTGAAATTACTAACAATCAAGTCAACCCCTATAGCGAGACTTTTCAGATTGATTCTAAAACTAATGACCTTAGGGAAACATATGAAACCGAGACACTTGGGTATCATCTCATGCAAACACAATAAAAAATACATTCAAATTACCTAAAAGTGTGTAAAAATAACAATATTTCGGCCAAATAACATTGGGGTCACAATCCCATACTTCCTAAAAACACATATTAGGTCAATCCATTACGCAGAATTAAATTCTATTATTATTATTATTATTTAGAATTTTTTTATGAATACACATGTTAAAATTAAAATTTTCACTTACCTATTCCATTTATTATGGGACCCCAAGAACTATTATTAGTACCACATATCTAAATGTCTTGGGTCCTGAATTTTTTTATTAATTGGATGAAAATTTAAATGGGGATAAATCACAACAGACAACCACACTTTCCAAAATCTATGCTCGTAAACATAAATTTACTTCAAAATTAAAATCAAGTAATGGAAAATTGTTTTATATATTGTTTCAAAATATTCAATTTTTATTATCATTTTAAAGGTCAAAAAAATGTGTCCTTCTATTATGGTACATTTTTAGTCATTTCAAATCATTTTTTAATTTTTTTATGCACATAAATGAATATTTTCTATTCTATGTCCCCTTAATTGAAAAAAAATCATCCCTAGTGTTTAATGAAAAGAAAATTTAGAAGGTGGGTAGAGATGTGGAAGATGAGTTAAAAAATTATATTTAAAATGAGAATCATTGAATGTAGTAACCCGTTGGTTAAAGTTGAATTTAGTGTTGTTTCCATTTAATGCATTTATCTCCTTATCAAATAGAGGCACCTTAGGGGTGATTGGGAATTTATTTTAGAATCATGATAAAATTTGATTCAATTAGAAAATTATTAAGGTTATAAATATCATACTAAAACAAAAGCAGAGCAAAATTGAGTCCTCGAGGGAATCCCTTAAATAAAAACAAACAATGAAAAAAATCAAGGGATAGAAAAAGTACCTATTTATTTCTTCATACCAAAGATCGATAGTAGGAATAAGTAAAAATAATACATATATATATATATGTTATACAAGTATATATATTATGAAAATAGAATAAGGAAGCACTATAAGTTGTAAGTCTGTGGTAGGCACACTCCCAGGTCTCCCAAAAAGAACATAGTTCATTATAGTCAGCTCGACATGCCCCCCTCCCATTTACCCAATACCAATATTCAGAATCTTAAAGATTATATATTTAATGAATTCCATTATATCATGATTGAGTCTCCATTAAGTTTGAAAGAAAGGTTTGGAATTTTTTTATGAAAACCATATAGGTCACATTGAATTGGGTAGTCCCATGAATATAAAAAAGGGTCCATCCAACTGATTTTTTATTCTTTCTTAAGAAATCTTGGTGAATTTTTTTATCCTTAGAATTGAGAGAGGATGGAATGCTAATTTATTCAATTTTATCCCATTTTTTGGAATACATGGAGAAGATGGGTATACCATGAGTTCAATATTTGGATAGCCAAAACTTTTAGACACAATTCGAGACTTTAAATTTATCTTAGTTTCATTTACCAAATTTCTCAATATAATGGATCATTTTGAAAAGAAGAATCAACCCAAAAATTGGAAATATCAGTTTTAGAAGTGGTAATGGAATCAATTTTTTTTATTTCTCCCAGTGGATTGGTATTTTGACTTTCTATAAATCATCAACGGAACTATAATATGGACCCTGAATACATGATGTCAAATTAACCCCTTAGGAATACATGAAACCAATTACCTAATAATTTAAGAACCCATATAAAATTCTATCATGTTATTCTTGTCTCATAGAATTAATGCATTATTTTATATAACATTCATGAGAATTTTTTGTGTACATATATTCTTTTATCAATTAAGAGGAATGGGAATCCTAGGTGGGAATGGGTTCCACAACCATTTCAGTTCTTTGTATTTATACTATAAATAATGAAACCTCTAAAGTAGTTATCTCTATTTTATGACACAATATCTCATGTAATGGATGTGGATAAAGAAGGGAAAGGGGTTGATATTGATGGTCTATTTTAGGAGGACAATAATGTTGGAGGAATTACATAGGAGTATGTTAACAATGGCCTTTTGGGGTTGGAACTCATCATAGGTTGGAATTTTTTGTTGATAATTAATGTAAAAACATTATGGCTTAATCATTTATTGATTTTTTCACCAATAAAACCTAATATAGTCATTAAATATCCCAATTGGTGCGAGGTAGTCAATGTATGGAGAGGATCCCCAAGTTTTGGTTTGTTCAAAATGACATTCCTTGATATTAACATTGGGGGTGAGAACAGTGAAGGGGGTGAAAAGAAGATATGACTGTCTATGTTAACTTACTAAGGTCCTCGACAGCTATTCCAAAATTTGGTCTCGACCAAATTTAACTATGTTTTATGGTTATGTGTTCACCTGTAAGGTTTCATGGGTTGTTGAATCCTCATAGACCCAGGGAGAAACCTACAGACACGTACGTTCTATGGATTCTTTTTGGGTATCAAGTTCCCAAATTTGGGTTTATTTTAGATTGGTTTAAATTAACACTTATAGAAATAATTAAATTCAATTTAATCAAATATTTTTATCCTCAGTTATCTCATTGGGTGGATTTTATTAATTCAATTTTGACTATTTCAATTTCATAAATTTGACATGGGTTCCTTCAAAGATATAAAAATAATATAGTAAATTAATAGTTTAATAACTATAGATCACATTACTAATATCACAAACACATGGAGGATACTATTTATGAGCACTTCATTTTAATTGTTCATATTAACTCATGAATTGTGTCTCCTTAAATTCCACAAGGACGAATGAGTTTAACAATCTTCAAAAAAATTTCAATTTCAAATATGTGATTATTCATTAATGTAGTGAGCTATTACATCTAATGAATCACCTTTATACACCCATAGATCTACCTTTAAGTGTATTATCCATCCATTGATTCTATGATCTCAATGGAAGTAGGAAGTAGACTCATGAGGGAGGAATTGAAGAAAAAAACAACCAAATAATTAACACTCGACCATTTTGTGAACGATTTATCTCTTAAATGATTTAATAGACTCGCACCATAAAAAACTAGTATCAAAATTTCAATAAAAATAAATTAAATTATAAATAAGAAGATATTTTATTAATAGACTTAGGTTATTTGAATAACATTCATTAGAATGAAAAATGATTTCAATGAAAAAGTCAAAACAAAAAATTAATAAGAAACAAAGAACTCTGAATAGATCAACTCACTCTCTACCAATACCTTAAATAATAATTTAGTGAATAATGTGATGATCCCAAGATATTCCATGTCTTACCACTTGAGTATGTAAGTCATAGGGTGGTGGAATTTTTTTGGAATTTGGAATTTTCCACCTGTGTCCTGAAATGCCAAATACCTTGCATTTACCAAACATTGGCTTCGAAATGAGATTCAAGATAACTAAATTGGAGTAGGAAATAGAAAAAAAACGAATCCCCAAATGTATCATAATATACATTAAACGTTCATCCCAAATGGATTTTTTCTTTTTGAAATATTATTGAAATGGTGGGATGGTTTTCTGTTCCAGGAAATCTAACCTAGAATTTTATCTCAAAATTATGCCGAATGGAAAACATTATAAAACAAATAATTATATATATTAACTACGGGATGAAATTTTCACAATTATTTCTTATATTATTAGTTAATATTTCAGATTCATTGGTCTTGGATCATGCCCACTGCAACAATTTTATTGGGATTTTACCAAATTCATATTTCCAAAAATGTTGTTCGTTCAAGGCCCACTTTAGTAGTCTTACAATGTGAATCTCCAAGTTCTCACAAAAGATGAATTGTTCCTGATATAAAGGGAGACAATAAAGTAAAATTTGAAATTAAAATCAAGACCATTGTCTGTCTTAGGAGGTGTTCAATAATGTACCCTCTAATAGTGAAATCATAATTTGAAATAATGTTTAATTTGTTAAATGAACATAAAATGATGATTATGTATAAGGCCCTAGCCTTAAACCTTTCTTAATATTGAGTTATTATAAGATTACACATTGAGGATATTTTCATGTTTAGAGTTTTAGAGAATTAGATCATAAAACATTCATTATATTCCACATTTAAACAATGTGGTTACATAAAAGATAGTATTCATTTTCCCATCAACGAAAACATATTTAAAATAAAACATGGATTCTTTCTTGAAACTTCCTTGACACTATCATCATATCATGTACCATTCCCTTGACCTGTGAATAACATTTCAAAAACATGGGATGAGCATAAAAAGCTCAGTAAGGGTTATAAAAAGTATGGAAAGGAAACATGAGTACATATATACATAAGAATGAAATCATACTTTACCCATAAAACATAATCACTTTAACATACCTCATAAAATCATGAATAAATCATAGAAATAATATGACATAAAGGTAACTTGAGGCATTCATAAGATTATTACATAGGGAGTAACCCTCTTGGATACATTTGGAATACCCATCACAGTATATTCCCTAAATCTCTTCAGATAAACCTTAACGTTTAACTCCTTCGCGTTAGCCAATGCATTGGAGAGCTATATCGGGCTCACCCGCCCTTAGTATATCACGGAACCACCTGTCTTCATAACAATGCCCAAGAACCATAACATAATCATAGCACATAACATAATAATAAAGGAAAGTTAACATTCCCACATTTCAAAAACAATATAACATTTTATGATATTGAAATAATGAATCCATTCTAAAAACCATTTTTAAAACCATTTAAAACATTTAATAAAGAGATTTTTAAATTGAAGTGTCCCATACCACATTGAAGCTTTTAACATTTTAAACCATTAATATCCATATAAATAAATCCTTATAACCAATTTGAAAACATGGATATTAATGAGAAATATTTATAAGATTTAATCATCAAAACATTTAAAATGATATTTTAGTTAAAAGGGTTTTTAACAAAATGAGAGACACTTGAATACAATAATTGATGAATAACATTTAATAAAAACTTTATAATATAATGAGAATAAATGGATTCATGATATAATATCACAAAGGACAGTATATAAACCATATAATAGTAAATTGGTGCATGAAAACAATAAAGTCTCAATGGAAATGTAAATTGAGAAGAAATCCATTATAAAGATGGTATCCTAAAATTAAGGATAAATACATCTCATAATTATGTGTGGCAAATATAAATTCACCCAATATAATTGGATATTAGGTTTAAAATAATCAATGGTCATTCATACATATTCAAAGGATGACATATTCAATAACTACATGTTGAACCCAACGAAATCGAAATTTGGTTAAAAAGTTCCCTTGATAGCCTAACGGCGTCACATCAAATTTTAGAAAAAGCGTTGATGAGAGAGATAAAGGGTATCTCATCACTTGGACATAAAATTTACAGCAATAAGGATATATAATAACATATTCACACATAATAGGATGAAAATTAAAATACATAACAAAAGAAGTCTTTTAAAAAGAGGAGGGTGAAAGGTTCCCTTACCGATTTGGTTAACTTTCGAAACGTACACCCCATGAAAGAAGGACTATAAAACATTAATATAAATACTCATAAACAAAAGTATGTTACACAAATATTAGAATAATGTAATGTACATACACAACTCAAAAGGAAATATTGGCAAATGTAGCATGAATCTCACGAAAAGATAAATTGAGATAAAAGCCCCTTACGAAATTTCGGCAGCCTAACGGCACCAATTAAAACTTCCAAAATGGATTAATGAGAGAAAATAGGGCCTCTCATAATATGAAAAAAAGAAGTAAAGTTATATTAATATAAAATAACATCCCAATCATAAGAAACATGAGCTTAAACGTAATGACATAAAAGAGTGTACTTAAAAAGAAAGAGAGGGGTAGGATCCCTTGCCTCGGGTCCGACTTGACTCGATCGTTCTTTAATCTACTGAATAATAAAATTTGGTCAATTTATAATTTCTTAAGGACCTCCTTTGAAGATTATTATTCTGTTCATATCACGTATTATATTGTTATAATAATTGGTTAATAATGTGAGTTCATATCAGACGTTTTTGTTGATGTTCGGTTCATGAGTAAAAATTGAACTTGTTGGAAAAGAATTTTCTATGTAGTTATAGGTACATCATATCCAGAATAGTATTGATGTTTTAAATATCATATATATCTAGTATATATTCATTTTATACTATTCCATAGCATTTGGAGATAAAAAATTAAAAGTACCGTTCATGGAGACGGTAGGTCGTACGTACGCATGAACACTACTTTCATTTTTTTTCATATTAATGGAATTAAAACAAAATGACAGATATATATATTATAATTAAAGAATTATATCCATCATTTATATGTAATATATTAAATATATATCCATTATATATATGTACTTATAATAGTACATAACATTTGGAGATAAGAAATGAAATGTACTGTTCATGGAGACGGTAAGCGGTACGTACGCATGAACGCTAATTTCATTTTTTTGTATTCAATGGATTGAAATAATAATGATATAAATGTATATTATAATTACAGTAGGATATCATATGTAATAACATTAATTACATCCTTTATATGTCCCACATATGGCATTTAAGAATCAATTCACTTTGAGGGGGCGGTAGTCCGCACTTCTTAAAATGAAAATATCACATTTAACCATAATGGACACCATAAAGGTATGACATAAATGAAAAATACAGAAGCTTAAGGAAAACATAAACATATTATATATCATATATAAATATAGTAACATATTAATGGTCACCTTTTAAGGTGTTAAAAGAATATTGAACAATCATCGTTTCGTGAGGTAGTAATTTTCCATCCACAGAAACAGTATGTTCTTTACCCATTATACGGAGGTGTGTGAATGTTTATCTCGAATCCTTCTTATAAAAACATCCTAGTATATTTAATATACTGTTATTGTTAATAAAAATTAATAAAAAGTGTTTAGGGGTTTGGAGAAGCAAAATAAAACAAAATAACACAAGGGAAGACATTACCTTTAAATCGGGTAACTCTCTTTGATTTGATCTCAAAGGCTTCCTTGGAAAGGATTATACCCAAAGTGAGGATTCTATGATTAAGAGAGGGATGTGGAGAGACAAAATGGGCAGTGGTTTGCCAAGCCAAAGGCTTGAGAGGTGTGGGTAAGGTGGTAGAGGTGGGGGACTTTTATAAGAGGAGAGGAGGGGCACTCTTGGATAGTTACAAAATGTTACTTTATTTTCAAATGCGTTTTGGATTTTAAAGGTCCCAAATTGATGTATTTCGAGGAAACGGTGTTAAGGGTTCTAAATATACTCATCCAATAGGTCATTGACAAGTCTACGTTATACTTTTAACATTATCTTTTCATTTTATTTAAATCCTTTAATAATGAGGTAATCGCTGCATCATCATGGTGTCATAAATAAATTAATTTATGTAAAGTATAAAAATTATAATAAAAATATAATGATGTAGGAAATTATTTTATCTTTCTAATGAATATTTATAGTCAAAAATATGACTTTTATAACCCCATTTGAAAATTGTTTTATTCAAACAACTCATGTTTGTGACATTTTTATTTTAACTTTAAATAAAAAGTTATTTATGTCATTTTCCTACCAAAGTGGCTCCATGAGGTCCCCAAGTTGACCCAAGGATTTTCTTGGTCGTCCATGACACATAAAATGAGGTCAGTACATGTGTCTAGGTTATTTCATATTACTAAAACATTATTTTTACCTTAAATTACACTAATTACCTTTAATCGCGATTAATAAATCTTAAAAGTTACTATTCACCAAAAATTATTTTAATCTCATTGAACCACATTTTACTTCTTAATTACAACCATGTATGTCGGATTTTTGAAAATCCAATCACAGAAGTGGCAAAGTTTCATTTAAAAGAAAAATCAGTTTCTTTAACTACCACTTAATGGTTTCACTATTCATCAAAAAATGAAGTTTTTCAGAAAAATACCAAAAATTCACCCTAAGCAATATTTGATATCCCGAATTCAAAAATGATGTCTATTTTAAAAAACTTAAAACATATAATTTGCATTAATTAATATAATAATTAAATCTCACTGTCAGAATGAATAGCGTGTTTTTATGAAACAATATATATATAAAGATTGACACTAGTTTAAGTCCAATTTCAACGTGAAATTAATTACAATTACCACTATTGGATTAAATGGTAAAAATATATTCTAATTTCACTTTTAAAAAAATTCAAAAGATAATCTAATCATATAAATAAATTATATTAAAAATAAGTTTTGAATTAAAATACAACATTTTTCACTATTCATTAAGAAAAATGCACTTTATCGGAAAATTACCAAAAAGTATCACAAAGTAAATTTTGATGTCCCGATTCTAAAGAAAAATTTTATTTTGTCAAATATAACACATAAAATTTTCAAAAAGTGGATTTAAAAGCGGTTCTCCATTAAAAGGCGTTTAATCGACCTTTTAAAGAATATTAGAATGTTTACGCTTAAAATTGGATTCATTCGCATTTTTAATCCTCTAAAATTTATTGTAATAAGTAAAAATATTTGACAAACATATATAATCATTTTGTAGTTAGTTCTGTTCATTCCTGCCATTACAACGGCTAGGCATTAACTACCATTTAAAATAATATTATTTTATTACTAGTGTGCAACGTAAGATTTCAAAGAAACTCTTTGTTGTGTATCGGGTACGCTATCAAACATAGAAACCCCTTTGAAGTAAAATTAACATTTTATTCACAAATAGGGATAAATATAAAAAATGTCATATTCTTTATTTACCTGGGGTGTTACATCCTTCCCCCCTTTTGGGAATTGCGTCGTCTCAATTTTAAAATTGGGCATGGAAACTTCATTGAAAATCTCACATTGGAACAATAGTCAATAAAACAAACACATTAAAATAAATAAAGAGAAGTACAAAGGTCACCCATTTTAACCCATACTAGGATTACATGTAGGAATACATGGATATGGGGGAAAAACAAAGGGTCATGTTCTGGGGGAGAGTGATAGTAAACATGTCTAGGAGAAAGTTAACCATAAGAAAATCACAAACTTGTGATAGTTTAAACGGTATTTGACTCCCTAGTAGGTAAAGTTAATAGACAACATTTTTGTTTTAAGTTAATTTTCATTGAGGAATTTATTTTTGATCTTAAGGAAACATACTTACTTGTCATGTTGACTGTCGTCTTTTACTAGATTTCTTACACAAACTCATACTTTCCCCAAATGATGAGTATTTATGAAGACTTTTTCACATTAAGAGTACTATAATCAACTTCATTAGAATCATCTAATCCAAAAAAGAGAACTATATATTTTCCATGTCTTTAGACTCTTACCAAAACTAAAATTGTTAGAACAAGATCAAATAATCCAGAAAAGGATAACCCTTTATAAAAAGAAAATCTATTCTTAATCGCCAAAATTTGTCCAACAAAACCCAAAGTTCAACGAGGACCATTCGATAAACAATTTTTCCATAAAATTATTCAAAGTAAATCAAACTAATATTGGAACCCAATTCACTGAAGGATTTAGTCACATAGTATTCCAAGGTACAAATTAACACTTATCTCCAAATAACATCCGTTTCTCTAAAAGTCTCATATTGAAAAGTAATTAACCTAATCACATATCCTCCATGATAGGATAATAATTTATATAAATAACCCAAAATAAACATACTCTTAATTCATAAAATCATCTAACTAAAAAGTATAATTCATACTAACGAGGGGATTCATGTAGTCCATTGGAAGGCGATAAATACCAGTCGCACTTGGGATGTGGGTTCGATTCCCGCAGCTTTGTCCGACGCGACGGGTTGTCACACGGTCTGCATGTTGTCCTTTTTCCAAAACTATAAAATTCTTAAAACATTCCCCAAAATGAGATAAAATATTCAAAATTAATCATAACATATTTTAACCTCATGTTTATCTCATGCCTTTCATTTTCCATCATATCATAGAGTAACCCATAATTACCTAAAAAGTAAGGATCATATAAACCCTAATGGTTACCTTTATAATTATTACCCGAACATCCACATCGATTGGTCATCTTATACATGATTCATTACAGAACATACCAATGTTCAAGTGGTTGATCATGACTCCTTGATAGTTGGTTTAGAACAACCACGAGTTTCCTCATTGAATACACCACTTCATCCAGTCTCTTAATTAGAGAACCACCACAGTTTCCTTCAAACCTATTGTCACTTTGGTGCCAGCTAGATCCATCCATTCTTTAAAAACAGAAATGTCAGTGTGAGTATATCAACAAAACCATCATGTACTAATTAGGAATGTAAACACTAAGATATACTTACTCATTCACTTTATCTAACACTGGGACTCTTTCTAAAATCCTAACCATTATGGTAACGTCACTTATGCTTAGAGAATACCCTAACCTCTAATGTTATCTAAACCGGCCTCTGATACCAACTATAAGGCCCCAACCTTAAACCTTACTTAATATTGAGTTATTACAAGATTACACATTGAGGATCTTTTCAGGTTTAGAGTTTTATAGAACTAGATCATAAAACTTGCATTAAATTCCACATTTAAATAAAGTGGTTACATAAAAGATAGTATTAATTTTCCCATCAACAGAAACATATTTAAAGTAAAACATGGATTCTTTCTTGACACTTCCTTGACACTATCATCATATCATGTACCTTTCCCTTGACCCATGAAAAACATTTCAAAAACATGGGATGAGCATAAAAATCTCAGTAAGGGTTATAAAAAGTATGGAAAGGAAACATGAGTACATATATACATAATAATGAAATCATACTTTACCCATAAAACATAATCACTTTAACATACCTCATAAAATCATGAATAAATCATAGAAATTATAAGAAATAAAGGTAACGTGAGGCATTCATAACATTCTTACATAGGGAGTAACCCTCTTGGTTTCATTTGGAATACCCATCACAGTATATCACCTAAATCTCTTTGGAGAAACCTTAACGTTTAACTCCTTCACGTTACCCAATGCATTGGAGAGCTATATCGGGCTCACCCGCCCTTAGTTTATCATGGAACCACCCATCCTTACAACAATGCCCAAGAACCATAACATAATCATATCACATAACATAAGCATAAAGGAATGATAACATTCCCACATTGAAAAAACAATATAACATTGTAAGATATTGAAATAATGAATCCATTCTAAAAAACCATTTTCAAAACCATTTAAAACATTTAACAAATATATTTTTAAATCAAAGTGTCCCATACCACATTGAAGATTTTGAAATTTTAAACCATTAATATCCATATAAATAAATCCTTAAAACCATTTTGAAAACATGGATATTAATGAGAAATATTTATAAGATTAAATCATCAAAACATTTAAAACGATATTTTAGTTAAAAGGGTTTTCAACAAAATGAGAAACACTTGAATACAATAATTGATGAATAACATTTAATCCAAACTTTATAATATCATGAGAATAAAGGGATTCATGATATAATATTTCAAAGGACAGTATATACACCATATAAGAGTGAATTGGTGCATAACAACAATAAAGTCTCAATGGAAATGTAAATTGAGATGAAATCCATTATAAAGATGGTATCCTTAAATTAAGGATAAATCAATCTCAGAACTATGTGCGACAAATATAAATACCCCCAATATAAGTGGATATTAGGTTTAAAATAATCAAAGGTAATTAACACCTATTCAAAGGATGACATATTCAATAACTACATGATGAACCCAAAGAAATCGAAATTCAGTTAAGAAGTTCCCTTGACAGCCTAACGACGTCACATCAAATTTTAGAAAAAGTGTTGATGAGAGAGATAAAGGGTATCTCATCACTAGGAAATAAAATTTATGGCAATAAGGATATATAAGAACATATCCACACATAATAAGATGAGAATTAAAAGACATAACAAAAGATGTCTTTTAAAAAGAGGAGGGTGAAAGGTTCCCTTACCGATTTGGGTAACTTTCGAAACGTACACCCCATGAAATAAGAACTATACAACATTGATGTAAATACTCATAAACGAATGTATGTTACACAAAGAGTAGAATAATGGACAGTACATACACCACTCAAAAGTAAATATTGGAAAATGTAGCATGAATCTCACGTAAACACAAAGTGAGATAAAATCCCCTTACGAAATTTCAGCAGCCTAACGGTTCCAATTAAAACATCAAAAATGGATTGATGAGAGAAAATAGGGTCTCTCACCATATGAACATAAAATTTACAGTAGGAGTAATATAAAAATACATCCCAATCATAAGAAATATGAGCTTAAAAGGAATGATATAAAAGAGTGTACTTAAAAAGAAAGAGAGGGGTAGGATCCCTTACCTCGGGTCGGACTTGACTCGATCATTCTTTAATCTCATGAATAATAAAATTTGATAAATTTTAAATTTCTCAAGGACCTCCTTTAAATATTATTATTCAGTTCATATCACATATTATAATGTTATAATAATTCGTAATAAAGTGAGTTCATATCAGACGTTTTTGTCGATGTTCGGTTAATTAGTAAAAATTGAACTTGTTGGAAAAGAGTTTTCAATGTAGTTATAGGTACATCATATCCAGAATAGTATTGATGTTTTAAATATCATATATATCCAGTATATAATCATTTTATACTATTCCATAGAATTTGGAGATAAAAAATTAAAAATACCGTTCATGGAGACGGTAGGCCGTACGTACGCATGAACGCAACTTTCATTTTTTGTCATATTAATTGAATTAAAACAAAATGAGAGATATATATTTTATAATTCCATAATGATATCCATCATTTAGATGTAATATATTACATATATATCCATTATATATATGTGCTTATAATAGTACATAACATTTGGAGATAAGAAATGAAATGTACCGTTCATGGAGACGGTAAGCCGTACGTACGCATGAACGCTACATTCATTTCTTTTTTTTGGGTATTAAATGGATTGAAATAATAATTAAATAAAGGTTTATTATAATTAAAGTAGGATATAATATATAATAGCATTAATTCCATCCTTTATATGTCCCACATATGAAATTTACGAATCAAATAACTTTGAGGGGGCGGTAGTCCGCACTTCCTAAAATGAAGATATCACGTTTATCCATAATGGAAACCATAATGGTATGCCATAAATGAAAAATACAGAAGATTAAGGAAAACATAAACAAATTATATATCATATATAAATATAGTGACATATTAATGGCCACCTTTGAAGGTGTTATAAAATATTGAACAATCATCATTTCGTGAGGTAGTAATTCGCCCTCCACAGAAACAGTATGTTCATTAACCATTAGACGGAGGTGTGTGAAAGTGTAGCTCGGATACATCTTATAACAACATCCTAGTATATTTAATATACTGTTATTGTTACAAAAAAATTAATAAAAAGAGTTTAGTGGTTTTGAGAAGCAAAATAAAACAAAAGAACACAAGGGAAGACATTACCATTAAATCGGGTAACTCTCCTTGATTTGAGATCAAAGGCATTCTTGGAAAAGATTCTGCCCAAAGTGAGGCATCAATGATGAAGAGAGGGATGTGGAGAGATAAAATGGGCAGGGTTTGTCCAAGCCAATGTCTTGAGAGGTTTCGGTAAGGTGGTAGAGGTGGGGGCCTTTTATAAGAGGAGAGGAGGGGCACTCTTGGAAAGTTACAAAATGTTACTATATTTTCAAATGAGTTTCGGATTTTAAAGGTCCCACATTGATGTATTTCGAGGATAAGGTGTTAAGGGTTCGAAATATACTCATATAATAGGTCTTTTACAAGTGTATTTATATTTTTATCATTATCTTTTCGTTTTATTTAAATCAATTAATAATGAGGTAATCGTTGCATCATCATGGTGTCATAAATAAATTAATTTATGTAATGTCTAAAAATTATATAAAAAATATCATTATGTAGGAAATATTTTTAGATTTATAATGAATATTTATAGTCAAAAATCTGACTTTTATAACCCCATTTAAAATTTGTTTTATTCAAACTACTCATGTTTGTGACATTTTTATTTTAACTTTAAATAAAATGTTATTTAAGTCATTTTCCTACCAAAGTGGCTCCATGGGGTCCCCAAGTTGACCCATGGATTTTCTGGGTCATCCATGACACATCCAATGAGGGTATGACATGTGTCTAGGTCATTTCCTATTATTAAAACATTATTTTTACCTTAAATTACACTAATTACCTTTAATCGCGATTAATAAAACTTAAAAGTTACTATTCACCAAAAATTATTTTAATCTCATTGAACAACATTTTACTTCATAATGACAACCATGTATGTCGGATTTTTGAAAATCAAATCACAGAAGTGGAAAAGTTTTCATTTAAAAGAAAAATCAGTGTCTTTAACTACCACTTAGTGGTTTCACTATTCATCAAAAATTGAAGTTTTTCAGAAAAATACAAAAAATTTACCCTAAGCTATATTTGATATCCCGAATTCAAAAATGATATCTATTTTACAAAATTCAAAACATATATGTTTCATTAATTAATTTAATAATTAAATCCCTCTATCAGAACAAATAACGTGTTTTTATGAAATAATATATATATAAAGATTGACACTAGTTTAAGTCCAATTTCAAAGTGAAATTAATTCCAATGACCACTATTGGATTAAATGGTAAAAATATATTCTAATTTCACTTTAAAAACAATTCAAAAGATAATATAATGATATAAATAAATTAGATTAAAAAGAGGTTTTGAATTAAAATACAACATTGTTCATTATTCATTAAAAAAATGAACTTTATCGGAAAATTACCAAAAATTTATACAAAGTAAATTTTGATGTCCCGATTCTAAAGAAGAATTTTATTTTGTCAAATATAACACATAAAATTTTCAAAAAGTGGATTTAAAAGAGGTTCGCCATCAAAAGGCGGTTAATCGACCTTTTAAAGAATATTAGAATGTTTATGCTCAAAATTGGATTCATTCACATCTTTAATCCTCTAACATTTATTGTAAAATGTAAAAATATTTGATGAACATATATAAACATTTTTTAGTTAGTTCTGTTCATTCTCTCCATTACAATGGCTATGCGTTAACTACCATTTAAAATAATATTATTTTATTACTAGTGTGCAACGTAAGATTTCAAAGAAACTCTTTGTTGCATATCGGGTACGCTATCGAACATTGAAAACCCTTTGAAGTAAAATTAACATTTTATTCACAAATAGGGGTAAATATAAAAAATATCATATTCTTTATTTACTTGGGGTGTTACATTATGAATAATGAAGCTCATGAAAATTTTATATTATTAAAATTTAATACTATCCCATTTCAATGGCTAATAAATCGATAATGAGAAGAATCTTTCACTAAATAAAATGAGAATTACTCCCAAAAATAATATACTTTTGAGGAAGAAATACTTGAAGTTAAAATATTTGGAATAAAAATTAAATCTCCACATATATAAATAAAAATGAAAAATTAAATAAAATTATAGTTTTTATGTAACATTTTTAAAGCAACATGTTTGATAAGAATAATTATAAGTCAATGAAGAGAGTTGAGTTAATAATGACTCATTCTATTTTTTTATTTTTTTAATCAAAAGTATATTATTGATATAATGAAAGATGAATTTTTAAATCCATAATATTTTCTTTAAATTAAAAAACTCATTTTAAGTATTTAATCTTCAAAAAGAAAAAATTTGTGAAAATGAATCATATCATAATAAATGATAATAGAGATGTAAAAGCCCTTACCACAAATCTCTCTTAGTCGAACATTCTCAAACCTCATGTATAAAAAATTACAATATTAACCAATAATTTAATGGTAACAACATGAGATTTTATGAGAATTATTACTTTTAATTTCATTGATGTCTTTTGTTGTACGCTACACCAATATTATCATGTGTTATACGCAAAACCACATTAGCTTGTAGTATATGAAACACTATTCTTGGATCGTGTTACACACAATTTAATGTTTGTTTGATAGTAGTTATTCTACGCAACATTGCATGTGTATATATATATATATTCAATGTATAAGAGAAATATGGTTGGATTTTTTTATATGCAACAACAAAAGAATGTAGCACAACACGCCACCCTGACATGGCTTGCATTACACGCAATCGCGACCTTCCTCGATAGCGTGTGCAGTACGCAATATTGGGTTTCACTAAACAATGATATATTGTTATAATATTATTATAGACTAGCCGTTATGAATAGTATCAACTAAATTTTCAATTTTATAACATTATTATTCATCTTAGACATTTTCTAGAACATGGTATGAGAAAAAAATCAATTTTTCGAGTAAAATAAGTATTTTTTAAAAAATGTATTTTTGCCGCCTTTTGATGGCACACCCACATTAAATCTTGTTTTCGACATGTCTATAAGTTCAATTTGACAAAATAAAATTCTTCTTTGGAATCAGGATATAAATATTTAATTTGGATAAATTTTTCATATTATTCTGATAACTTTCATATTTTGATGAATAGTAAAAACACGCTATATTTTAATTAAAAAAATCTTTTTTCATCGCAATAATATATTCGGATAGATTATCTTTTTAATTGTTTTTAATGTGTAATTAGAATTTATTTTTACCATTTAATCCAATGTTGGTCATTGGAATTAATTTCACTTTGAAATTGGACATAAATAAGTAATGATATTTTGATAGCTATTGTTTCTTAAAAACACGCTATTTGTTTTGATAACAAGAATTACATTAAAAATTAATTAATGCCACTTCAATTTTTCGAATTTGGAAAAATAGACATCGTTTTTGAATTCAGAATATCAAATAAATCTTAGGCATAATTTTTTGTATTTTTCTGAAAAACTTCAATTTTTGATGAAGAGTGAAAACACTGAGTTTTTGGTTAAAACTGAGTTTTTATTTAAATAATAATTTATGTAATTTAAATTTATTTTAGGTCAAAATAGATACATATTGTCACGACCCGTCCTCAGGACCAGTGCCATGACTACCCCAAGCCCGCCTTCCAGAGGCCAGGGGCTGGGGACTAGCACCAAGGCGTAAATCCTGGTAAAAAGGGAAGGCATTGCCTTTGTAAAGTAAACAAGCACCACAGAGTACAAGCGGATGAAGTAAACACTAAGTAAAAACTGAGTACAACAGTAAGTACAGAAGGAAAAAGGGGCCGGAAATACAAGAAAAATTGTAAAGTACAACTCGAAAGAGAAAACAACAACAGTAAAGTAAAGCTGCTACACCGAGTTGTCCACTGGAAATCCCACCTGAAGGGTAGGTACAGATAGCTCCTCGGCTCCTCGTGTCCCGCCGTCCGCTCCGAGCACGTCCCGCCCAGTGGTCCACCTCCAGGTATCGTCCTTCTCTGCAAGCCTCAACCATGATCAACGCTGTCCGTCGTCTGCAACCAACACAACGTAGTGCGGGTATAGCCCATGCAGGGGTGAGTATAAGCTACTCAGTAGGGACCCCGAGACCCCGGAAGGTCTCCCAAAATCCACATAGGATAAACCACAAAGGAAAGATACAATCACGAAGTAACAACCAACACTGCTTAGGTATATTCCCATACATATACCAAAGTCATCATTTCAATACGCTCCAACCTCCGAGCCCAAGCACTACTCAGTCCACATAGGAAAGTATACGTATTCCACACAGGAAAGCAAACGTAATCCACACAGGATAGCACAACACAATCCACACAGGAAAGAAACAGGATTCATCTCACAAAGGTATACATCGTCTAAAGGTGAAGGGATGATCAGATATATATATTGAATCATCTAAGCTGGAACCCACATAGGATACAAGACCAGCTGTCTTCATTGATTCATCTATACTGGAACCCACATAGGATACAAGACCAGAATTGAATCATCTAAGCTGGGACCCACATAGGATACAAGACCAGCACAGCTAGGACCCACATAGGATACAAGACTAGTTGTCTTCATCGATTCATCTATAATGGGACCCACATAGGATACAAGACCAGTATTGAATCATCTAAGATGGGACCCACATAGGATACAAGACCAGCACAGCTAGGACCCACATAGGATACACGACCAGCTCTCTTCATCGATTCATCTATACTAGGACCCACATAGGATACAAGACCAGTATTGAATCATCTAAGCTGGGACCCACATAGGATACAAGACCAGCACAGCTAGGACCCACATAGAATACAAGACCAGCTGTCTTCATCGTCGCAGTCCACTGAGGATCTCTGCACAATCGTCGTGGTCACAGTCGCAGTCGCAGCCAACACTAGGGTTCCCGCACACAGCAAGCTCGTTCGGGAGGGTCCGCTCCACGAGCTGAGAGGCTGATACATCAACTGTCACATAGTCCAGAGTTGATGTATCCAAAAGTTCTGTATCGTCAACAGGAACTCAACGTCGCAGACGGCGCGTCGATCGAATGCCTGGTCTGAGAGTTATTGGCTTTTTCGTCCCAGGGGCCCGGTTGGTGTTTAAGGCAAAACCAACACGACCGTACTCCACCTACGTCCAAAACTCGGGCGGAGTATGCAAAAATATCCGTCTCACTAAGAGGAACTCAACAGAGTTGACAGCACGTCAATCGGACGTCCGTAGATCAAGATATGAGTGTTTCCGCTCCGAGGGCCCGGTTGGTTTCGTGTACGAACCAACCCGGCCGAACTCAAGGTATTACGTAACCTTGAGTGCAATATACCTAAACGAACACCTCGATCCAAGGATCGAATCGCTGCTGACGGCGCAACGTTTGGAGGTCCGTAGCCCGAGTTATGGGCATTTGAACCTAAACAGTTCGGTATCGGGGGTTTCGGGTCCGGGCCGACCCTGCCCGAGACCCCCCAGCTGGCCCGAACTGGGTCGACCCGCCCTGGACAGGGTCTGCCCGGACCGGCCCGACCCAGCGGGGCTCGGCCCGACCTGGCCGGCCGGCCAGGTGCCGGTCCGGCTCAGCGCAGCGCGCTGGGCGCGCTGCCAGCTCGGCTTCGGCCATGCTGATTGAAAAAAACGGGGGGTGCCTTCCCCCCTTTGTGAAACCGCGGCCCCCCTCATTATGGGGGGTCGTTCAACTGGCTAGAGGAATTTAATTCCCCCGGGTTGCTCCCTTCCGGTCGGCCTGACCTGGCCGGCCGACTCCCTCTCAACAGGATCGGCAAAGGCCAGTCCCCTTCCGGCTTCCGACACCGGCGGCCCAGCTGGCCGCCGGTCATCTTGATCCGCCGCGGCCCAGAACCGGCCACGGCCTTTGCTGTCCGGCGCGGTGCGACGGCACCGCGCCCCTCCGCCGCGGCCCCACTCCAGCCGCGGCGCCTTCGACATCCTTCGACGCGACGTGACGACGTCACGTTCTTGAATTTAATTCCACGGCGCGGTGCGACGGCAACGCACAATACTTGCCGTGTGATACCCGCGTGGTGCGACGACACCACGCCATACCGTTCCATCCGCAAGAAACAATCATGAACAAAGGAGGGGGTTAATCCGTTTTTGTGCGGTCCGGCCCCCTCTCGTTAAAAGATATCATTTATTCGTTTAACCACGAAGTTCAACATGCTAGAATCAAGAACAGAATAATTTAATAAATAAAAAAATTCCCCTACCTCGGTTCAAGAGAGAAGAACATCAACAAACCGCGGAAGACAAGTGTCGCAAAGGTCGGGCATCGCGTTAATCGTACGTCGATTCCGTTGACGTCGAGGGGCGTCCGAAGAGGTACGTCGATGGAGTATCTTCGTAAGCTGACGAAGAAAGCCCAAGGAGGAAGTGGCATCTCCTATCGTTGACACGGGAAGAAGATCGATAGAAGCGGCGTCGTCGATCTTTGGAAACACACCGGTTGCGAAAAAGAGAAGAGACGTCACGTCTTTCTCTTCTTATGGTGATGGCGTTCTTCGTCGGAGCCTAAGTGTTCTTCGAGTTCTTCGTCGTGGTTGAAGAAGAAGAAGAAAGCTTCCCAAAAATCACAAGGTGGCAAAAGGAACTAACCAATATAAAATAATTCTAAGGCTTATTTTATTTACACAACTAAACCACTTGAATTTCAAAAGTTTGAAATTAAGTCACTCATCTTATTTAATAACACAAGTTGTCAAATTAATAAGAGAGGAGTTATTGGTAGTTTTAAGGGGAGTTGAAGAGTTAGGGTTCGTGTGGGCCCCACCACACTTAATCCTCTCAAGGGAGGTTAAGTGGATGTGGGTCCCACCTCTAACTCCCTTTGGGAGGAAATAACCAACATGGATAAAAATAAATTGTGTTTCCACAATTTATTTAACTTCATTTAATTTCCCCCAAAACTAACTCTCAACCCGCATAAAACACAACCTAGGAAAAGGTCTCCTTAAGCGAATATCGGTGCTTCCAGTTCATTGGTTCCCTCGGAATTCGATTCCGGGCACCGGTTCAAAAGTTTAGAAATTCCCGCTCGTTCGTTCACTGAACGTACCCGAGCCAAACTTCGGAAATTGATTCCGGGCACACCGGGCCTCGGAATCAGGTTCCGTCAGAAACTGCGTTCTTGTAAAATCCCAAAAGAAATCAAGAAAAAAATTACCTTGAATTTTACGGGTCTTTACATTACTCCCACCACTGGGGTTTACGTCCCCGTAAAGCTTCAACAAAAACTAGGGATACAAAGGCGGTAGAGCTAGGCGGTAAGCCACCTCGCCAATCCTGCTGAGGACCTGGAAGGGTCCGATGAAGCATGGAGACAACTTGACACCTTGGTAAAATCTATGTAATCCACGTAGAGGTGAGACCCGCATGAAGACGTGGTCGCCATCCTCAAACTCTAGTGGCCTCCGCCTCCTGTCAGCACAAGACTACTGCCGGTTCTGAGCCGTCCACATCCGCTCATGGATGACTTGGACCTTCCTGGTCCTACAAGAGCTGCTGAGATTTCTTCCCCGCCGATAAGAGAAATCTGGTCTCATCCCCTGGATGAACCATGTTCTTTTCCTAATACAGTCAATCCTGACATGGATGATACTAATCCAAACCAAGGATGACGTCGTAAGGCCTCGACGCTACTACCAAGAGATCCAACCGTTACTCTCTCCTCCAAGGGTTGAGTCACACTGTCGGCATCAGTGTGTGGTAATTGGGTCTCCTCCAGTAGATGTCTCACAAGTGAGGGTCAAGTCAATAGTCAAAACTGGAATCTCTTAGTAACAACACAAAAGAGGATAGGAAAGAAAACATCTCAAGGGTATGCGTCTTTTATTAATGCAGCTCATAAAACAAAGACGATACACAATAGCAACAAGGAACTAGAAGTACAAAGGACGTATAAACTAGTTCCGCTCCTGTCCATTTGCTCCCAGAGCTCCATGATCGAAGGCCTCAGCTGCCTGAAGCTGAGCTCTCCCATGTCCACCGACTTCCTGCAGTCGGGGCGGACCTCCTGGTGGTGGTGGTGGCAACACCTCGAAGTGTCGCCCACCATCTTCTACTCGGCCAGCTCCTCTGCCTCATCCGCCGGCACTCTACGGACCTCCATGGTCGAACCTCTATCTGGGAGGTCCCTCTACCACCTGCTGCTCATCTGTAGGACGAGTCGGGCAGTCTCGAGCCATGTGACCTTGCCCACCGCATGCGTAGAAATGTCTGCCCCTCATGTAGCTGGCTCTCCTTCGTGTGCCCTGCACAACCGAATCTTCATCCAGAGACTGCACATCTGATGTTCTGGCCCATTTGGACCTCTGTGTCACCTGTCTACTGCCAACTACAGAAGACCCTGCTACGGGCCGTCCTGCGGAGGGCCCGGTCACTGGAGCCTGCTCGGCGAGAAAACTCTCCACTAGAAGGGCTCTCTCCAACACCACTGCCTACATCGGAATGTTGAGGGAGATCATCGAAGCCCTGATCTCATGCCTCAGTCCCTGCTCGAAGGTCCGGGCCCGGAAGGACGGGTCCCGTACCATATCTTTGGAGTAGTGCGAGAGATCAGTAAATCTCGCCGAGTACTGGGCTACTGTCATGCTACCCTGCCGCAGCTATAGTAGCTCCTGGATACGCACCGCTCGGAGGGTGGCTGGGACGAACTCTGAGCGGAAGAGGCTCTAAAAGTCTGTCCAGAGTAGAGATGCCTCATCGTGCACCTGGAGCATCAAGCTCCACCATCGTCCTGCTGATGTGTACAGTAGGCTCGCCGCGAGGATCACCATGAGGTCTGCTGGTGTCCTCACTAGCCTGAAAACTCGCACGACTGCCTCCAGCTAGTCCTCGGCTGCCTGGGGGTCCGTCTCCCCATAGAACTTGGGTGGTCGCTGGCACTGGAACTCGTGCAGCGTGCTAAGGCGACGTGCATTGTCAGCGGCTGGGGCTGGTAGCATCGGTGGCTCGACGGGTAAAGTTACCACCGGTGCCTTTGCTGACAAGGAGCCCTACACCGAGGCCTCATTGCTCGGTGGGCTGTCGTCACGCTCGACTCTCGGAACCCTAGCTGACTGCCGTCGTGGGGCCATTCTGAAAAAGAATCAGGTGTGCCACAGTCAAACAGTATACCAGGTGAGCTGACACAAGTAATCACAAAGAAAACATGAAACACACACGCAATCAATGTTTTCGTTCATTAAGTCGGAAATCTGAAATTAGGGTCCAGGTGTACGGATACGTCAGCCACCGCACCAACACTGGACTCCCTGGACTGATAACCACACTCAATATGCAAAACACTATTGCTTTACATAGAAAAGATCAGAGTTCGCGGTAGAACCGAACTCCTTTGATACCAATTTGTCACGACCCGTCCTCAGGGCCCGTGCCGTGACTTCCCCAAGCCCGCCTTCCATAGGCCAGGGGCTGGCGACTAGAACCAAGGCGTAAATCCTGGTAAAAAGGGAAGGAATTGCCTTTGTAAAGTAAACAAGCACCAAAGAGTACAAGCAGAATAAGTAAACACTAAGTAAAAACTGAGTACAACAGTAAGTACGGAAGGAAAAAGGGGCCGGAAATACAAGCCCAACTGTAAAGTACAACTCGAAAGAGAAAACAACAATAGTAAAGTAAAGCCGCTGCACCGAGATGCCCACTGGAAATACCACCTGAAGGGTAGGTACAGATAGCTCCTCTGCTCCTCGTGTCCCACCGTCCGCTCCGAGCATGTCCCGCCCAGTGGTCCACCTCCAGGTACCATCCTGCCCTGCAAGCCTCAACCATGATCAACGCTCTCCGTCGTCTGCAACCAAAACAACGTAGTGCGGGCATATCCCGTGCAGGGGTGAGTATAATCTACTCAGTAGGGACCCCGAGACCCCTGAAGGTCTCCCAAAATCCACATAGGATAAACCACAAAGGGAAGATACAATCACGAAGTAACAACCGAAACTGCTTAGGTATATGCCCATACATATACCTAAGTCATCATTTCAATACGCTCCAACCTCCGAGCCCAAGCACAACTCAGTCCACACAGGAAAGTATACGTATTCCACACAGGAAGGAAAACGTAATCCACACAGGATAGCACAACACAATCCACATAGGAAAGCAACATGATTCAGCTCACACAGGTATACTTCTTCTAAAGGTGAAGGGATGATCAGATACAGATACTGAATCATCTATGCTGGGACCCACATAGGATACAAGACCAGCTATCTACATTGATTCATCTATACTGGGACCCACATAGGATACAAGACCAGTATTGAATCATCTAAGCTGGGACCCACATAGGATACAAGACCAGCACAGCTAGGACCCACATAGGATACAATACCAGCTGTCTTCATCGATTCATCTATACTGGGACCCACAAAAGGATACAAGACCAGTATTGAATCATCTAAGCTGGGACCCACATAGGATATAACACCAGAACAGCTAGGACCCACATAGGATACAAGACCAGCTGTCTTCATCGATTCATCTATACTGGGACCCACATAGGATACAAGACCAGTATTGAATCATCTAAGCTGGGACCCACATAAGATACAAGACCAGGACAGCTAAGACCCACATAGGATACAAGACCCGATGTCTTCATCGTCATAGTCCACTGAGGATCTCTGCACAATCGTCGTCGTAACAGTCGCAGTCGCAGCCAGCACTAGGGTTCCCGCACACAGCAAGCTCGTTCGGGAGGGTCCGCTCCACGAGCCGAGAGGCTGATACATCAACTGTCACATATTCCAGAGTTGATGTATCCAAATGTTCTGTATCGTCAACAAGAACTCAACGTCGCAGACGGCGCGTCGATCGGACGCCCGGTCTGAGAGTTATTGGCTTTTTCGTCCCAGGGGCCCGGTTGGTTTTTAAGGAAAAACCAACCCAACCGTACTCCACCTGCGTCCAAACCTCGGGTGGATTATTCCAAAAGATCCGTCTTACTAAGAGGAACTCCACAAAGCTGACGGCGTGTCAATCAGACGTCCGTAGCTCAAGATATGAGCGTTTCCGCTCCGAGGGCCCGATTGGTTTCGTGTACGAACCAACCCGGCCGAATGAAAGGTATTCCAATACCTAGATTTCAATATACCGAATTGACCGTCTTGATCCAAGGATCACATTGCCGCTGACGGCGCATCGTTTGGAGGTCCGTAGCCCGAGTTATGGGCATTTGAACCTAAACAGTTCGGTATCGGGGGTTTCGGGCCCGGGCCGACCCGGCCCGAGACCCCCCGGCTGGCCCGAACCGGGAAGACCTGCCCCGGACAGGGTTGGCCCAGCCCGGCGGGGCTCGGCCCAGCCTGGAAGACTGGCCAGGCAGCGGTCCGGCTCAGCGCAGCACGCTGGGCGCGCTGCCAGCTCGGCTTCGGCCGAGCTGATTGAAAAAAATGGGGGGCGCCTGCCCCCCTTTTTGAAACCGCGGCCCCCCCTCATTATGGTTGGTCGTTCAACTGGCCAGGGGAATTTAATTCCCCTGGGTTGCTCCCTTCCGGCCGGCCCGACCTAGCCGGCCGTCTCCCTCTCAACGGGACCGGAAAAGGCTGGTCCCCTTCTGGCTACCAACACCGGCGGCCCGGCTGGCTGCCGGTCATCTTGATCCACCCCGGCCCGGAACCGGCCGTGGCCTTTGCCGTCCGGCACAGTGCGACAACACCACGCCCCTCCTCCGCGGCCCCGCTTCAGCCGTGGCGCCTTCGACTTCCTTCGACGCGACGCGACGGTGTCGCGGTCTTGAATTTCTTTCCATGGCGCGGTGCGACGGCGCCGCACAATACTTGCCGTGTGATAGCCGCGTGGTGTGACTGCACCACACCATCCTGTTCCATCCGCAAGAAACAATCATGAACAAAGGAGGGGGTTAAGTCGTGTTTGTGCGGTTCGGCCCCCTCTCGTTAAACGATAACATTTATTTGCTTAACCATGAAGTTCAACATGCTAGAATCAAGAACGGAATAATTTAATAAATAAAAAAATTCCCCTACCTCAGTTTCAAGAGCGGAGAACATCAAAAAACCGCGGAAGACAAGCGTCGCGAAGGTCGGGCGTCGCGGTAATCGTACGTTGATTCCGTTGACGTCGAGGTGCGTCCGAAGAGGTACATCGATGAAGTAGCTACGTAAGCTGACGAAGAAAGCCCGAGGAGGAAGCGGCGTCTCCTTTCGTTGACACGGGAAGAAGATCAATAGAATAGGCGTCATCGATCTTCGGAAACACACCGGCTGTGAAGAAGAGAAGAGACGTCACATCTTTCTATTCTTATGGTGACGACATTCTTCGTCGGAGCCTAAGTGTTCTTCGAGTTCTTCATCATCGTTGAAGAAGAAGAAGAAAGCTTCCCAAACATCACAATGTGGCAAAAGGAACTAACCAAAATAAAATAAGTCTAAGGCTTATTTTATTTACACAACTAAACCACTTAGAATTTCAAAAGTCTGAAATTAAGTCACTCATCTTATTTAATAACACAAGATGTCAAATTAATAAGAGAGAGTTATTGGGAGTTTTAAGGGGAGTTGAAGAATTAGGGTTCATGTGGGCCCCACCACACTTAATCCTCTCAAGGGAGGTTAAGTGGATGTGGGTCCCACCTCTAACTCCCTTTGGGAGGAAATAACCAACACGGATAAAAATAAAATGTGTTTCCACAATTTATTTAACTTCATTTAATTTCCCCAAAAACTAACTCTCAACCTGCATAAAACGCAACCTCGGAAAAGGTTTCCTTAAGCGAATATCGGTGCTGCGAGTTCATCGGTGCCCTCAGAATTTGATTCCGGGCACCGGTTCAAAAGTTTAGAAATTCCCGCTCGTTCGTTCACAGAACATACCCAATCCAAACTTAGAAAATTGATTTCGGGCACACCAGGCCTCGGAATCAGGTGCCGTCAGAAACTGCGTTCTTGTAAAATCCCAAAGGAAATTAAGAAAAACTTTCCCTTGAATTTTACGGGTCTTTACACATAATACTTATATAAGTTCAATTAAATTCATAAAACTTAATTTTACCGCTTCTGTGAGTTGAAATTCGAAAATATGATAGACAAGGTTAATATCAAGGAGTAAAATGTAGTTCAATTAGATAAAAATAATTTTTTTGAATAGTAACTTTTTACTTTTATTTACCATTGTTAAAAGTAAATATTGTAATTCAAGGTTAAAAGAATATTATAATAATTTAAAATTAACTTAACACTTGTCCAAACCTTATTGGATGAGTAATGGCTGACCATGTCCATCCTTGGGTCTATTTTGGGACCCCATGGAGTCACTTATGAAAGACAATGACACATTAGATTAATTAATTTAATGTAAAGACAAAATTGGCATTAACAAAAATCCTTTAGTAATTAATTTTTATAAGGGGATATATAAATTATATTTTCGAATATAAATATTCATTAGAAAGATAAAATGATTTCCTACATGTTTGTTTTTTTATAATTTTTAGATATCAAATAAATTAAATTTTTTATGACACAATAATGATGTTGTATTTACCTCATTAATAAATGATTTAAATAAATAAGATTATAATGATTAAAATATTATCCAAAACCTGTCCAATTCTTGTGGGATGATTTTATTTCAAATATGAGTCATCTTATCTTCGACATTAATGTGTTTTGGACCTCTTGAAACCGAAGATATGTTTATAATAAAATAATGTTTTCACACTTTCTTAATGAGCCCCTCCTCTCCCTTATAAATGGAGACGACTTCTATGTAATTCCTCACACCTCTCAAGAATTTGGGCTTATCCAAACTCTTCCCAACTAATCTCCCTACATCCCTCTCCTCACCCTAGAAGCCTTACATTAGGCATAAGGAACTTTAAAAAGCCCTTTTGGTTCAAACCAAAGGAAGTTACCCAAATTAAATGTAACAGTTCCTCTTAAGTTGTATTCTTTTATTCTACTTCTCCAGCCCCTAAACTCTTTTTAATCCTTTATTTTGTAACAAAACCAGTATCCTCAAAATACTAGTATGTTGTTATTAGAATTATTATAACTAAACATACACACACCTCCATCTAATGGATGAAGTACATAATGTTTCTATGGATGGAAAACTAACGCCTCACGAAACAATGATTGTTCGATTTTCTCCTACCGCCTCTCACGGTGGCTATTATGATGGAACTCTATTTATATATGATATATATTATGTTTATTATTTCCTTATGCTTCTTTAGTTCCCAATTATATCAAGCCTTTATGGTTTCCATATTGGGTAAATACGATGATCTCATTTGAGGATGTGCGGACTACCGCCACCTGAAAGTGATGTTATTCATTAATGCCTTCTGTGGGATGTATGAAAGATAGAGTTAATGATATTATATATGAAATTATACTATAATTATAATATAACTATGTATCATTATGTTTTTAATTCCATTAAAATAATAAATAGAAATGAAAGTAGCATTCATGCGTACGTACAGTTTACCATCTCCATGAACGGTGCATTTCATTTCTTACCTCCATATGTTATGTAATATTATAAATACATGTATATGATGGATATATAATGAATATATATGATTTATTAATCATGATTTACATTTTTTGAGTAAGTAAATCATGATATAAGTAATAATAACATCAAGAACATCAAGTCCAAACACGTACGATAAATAAGATGATTTTACCCAAAACGTTGCTTTAATATTGAATTTAGAAAATAAAGGGTAATATAAGTCATAAGTGAACCATATATGATATCATAACAATGAATATGATTATATAATAAGTCAATGACATTATTTAAATCATTATACAGGAGTTTCAGATACGTACGAAGCATATCAGACCTATGGTAAGGGATAACCTTTCCAATCTCGTTGTTATCCAAGATTGTTTATTCGTAAGTATTTGTTGGGGTTAGTGTTATAATCAAAGTACATGTTTTCTAAAAATGGTTTTATTTATGTTTAATTTCATTTTTACCCATTCTTTATTTTACTATATGGTATGTAAGGGATCATTCTTTCTTTTATGTTACGAGGTACTTTTTGACTTTTCTGAAAAAAGTACGAGGATAATGTTTTTTTAACTTATACGGCATGAATGGATTTTTACCATTATATAATGCCTTATTTTAATAAATATTCCTCTAAAATATTTCATGACTATTTTAAATAAAATATCTTTCTTTTAATATTTCTTGACGTTTTGTGAAAATAAATAGATTTTGAAGAAGAAGGGATATTTTCCTCAAGAATTCATTTCAAGTGTCTTATCAAAACCATTTTCCATCTAAGATGACATTATTTCATAAGTGTATGTATCAAGTATAATGTCTCAATGATTTAAATGGTTTCACTTTTCTTATGATGAAATGATATCCATTTGTTTTATATGGATTATATTATGATGGGATGATGTTTATGAGACCCATTTTTATTCTTTGGGTTATGATGAATGATTTATGTTTATGTTGTGGCACAAGTAAGAGTGATTTAATTATGAGATTGGTGGGAACTATATCTCCCTACAATGCATTGGGTAACGATTTATATCTCATGAGATAAACATGTCTGGAATGGTAAGTTAATCTTGTTCAATAATACAGGATTGGAATGAGGAGTGAACTCGATTCAGAAAGGGACTTTGTCCACTAAGATGGTCTTCGCAGCAATGCCTTGGCGACTATGGAAATAATATCACGTGGTTAATTTTTTTAAACAATAACATATTTATTCCCATGCTATTTTATCATAATTAACGTTTCTTTATGTTCTATTCCATATGTACTTCTATGTTTTATGTAATTGCTCAAGATTTTGATGTTTAAACATTATGTTCATGTTTTTTAAGTTCAAATGTATCTGATTTGTTTTATTTTATCCATTCTTACCCTTACTGATCATTTGAGCTCACCCTTTATATGTTTTTTCCCTTGGATTTAGAGAATGTTTTTAGGTAAGAAAACAAAAGTGGAAGATCTTTATGGGACCACAATTAGAATATTATATTAAGAGTTTCCAAAGACACTAAACTAATATGGTCCTTGTGTGTCTATTTTTGTTATGTATTAAGTATTCCAAAAAAGTAATCTAATGTCCATGTATGTCACGATTCGGGTCTCTACAGTTGGTATCAGAGGAAAGGTTTAGTTAACCATTGGAATCTAGGATGTGAAAACTTTATTGAGATCCCTAGAGATATTTCTAAGGTATGTCTAGGGATGTACCTAAGGATATGTGTAAGTATAGTTTATAGTTCTATAATTATGGTAACAATCATATAATTAAACCTAATATGTTAGATATTGAAGGTACTCCCCCTTTGTTATGTTTTTTCCCTAGCATGATTTTTGCCTTTCACACTATTCTTTTTCGGTTTTAGACGATGGCTGGAACCCGAAAGAACCATGTTGATCAATGTAATGGACAATGCAATGATTGTCCTCATAAACAAACCAATGATATGGGATATGGAGTGAAAAATATTATTGCTATACATACACAAGCTATGAATCATTACAGACTTCAAAATGAGCATAAAAGGGAACAATATTCTATTGATTCCTTCATGAGGCGACGTCCACCTTCTTTCAGTGGGTCCTCTGATCCACTTGTTGCTGAACAATCGATCAGTACCACAGAAAATATATTTTCAGTTCTTTAATGTTATGAACATGATAAAGTCATCTTAGAAGTATATCATTTGGAAGGCGAAGTTGATCAATGGTGGAATCTTATCAAGAATACGAGGACAAGAGATGAAATTGAGTCCATGGAATGGGACGAGTTCAAGAACTTATTTTTCAATAAGTACTTCCCTTGTATTCTTCGAACAATGATGGAAAAGGATTTCAATGGGCTTATGCAAAAGGATTATGAATCTGATAGTACATACAAAGAGAATTTTACAAGTCTTGCAAGGTATTCATCTGGCTATATCATTCAACCTGAAAGTAAAGTTGATCGATTCTTTAGTGGCTTAAAACAAAGTCTTCATGGGGCATTATCTATAAGAGACTTCAATAGCTATAAAGAAATTGTGCATTGTGATATCAAGGTAGAACTGTAAGTTGGTGTTACATATCCATCTCATGGTTTTGACAAGAAACAAAAGATGGAGTTCAAGGAGAAATCTCAGTACAATGGTGAAAAGAAGATGAATGTTTATTTATGCTCAAAGTGTGGAAAGACGAATAGTGGAGATTGTCTTAAAGGGACTAGAAAATGTTTTAAGTGTGGAAACAGAGGTCCTTGAGCAGTTGATTGTTGAAATAATGGGAAAAAGGTTTCAATTGATGTGAATAGAGAAATGACAACAGAGAATGCTCCACCAACACTTCAATGCTTAAAGTGAAAGGAAATGGGGGATTATGCTAATAAATTCCCTAATCCAAGGGTTATTGATGATCAACATGAGAAACCACTTAAGTAAAAGTACAAAGGGAAGTCTCATGTGATCACTATTTGTGATGTTGAGTATTAAAATGATTCTGTGTAATGATTAAGTGTTTATGTAATGGTATTCAAAAATAATGTTGTATATAGTATCGTTGAATATTGGAATATTTATGTATTGGTCTATTGTGGTTTTAAATAATTTTATGGTACTGGTAACCATGGAAAGTGATTGAGATATTTTTGGAAAGAAGATGATATGCACATAATAAAGGGATAAAGAGAAAATGAAATGATTGACAGTATTCATTAGATCATGAATGATATAAGAAAATAGTTATATCATGGTTTGAGTATATATAATTTTGGGGTTTTGGTATGTGGAAAGAGTTAACTTTTGACAACACTCATGTTTTCACTAAGGTTTAATGGGTATTCATTTTTGAATAGAATACATGATTAAGGCCTTTGAATGTTTGGAATGTGACCAACAAGACATATCTTATGATATATGGGGTTCAACGATGGTATTAACATGCTTGTTATATGAACTCTCTGGTAATCATTTTCACTATAATATGAGAATGGACAATAGTATTTTGGATACGCCTAAAGATTGGAATGGATTATGTTGGACATAAGTTAGTATTGTTTAAGGCTAGAACTTTATCAATATTATTGATGGAATGTTATAATATTTTATTTTTAGAAAAAAAGGACAACCTGCAGTACGGGCGACAACCCGTCACGTCGGAAAAGGCTATGGGAATCGATCCCACAACCAAAGTGCGACAAGCCTTTATTTCCTACCACTGGCTTACATGAAGTTCATTGTTGGTAGAAACTAGTTTTATTTTGTTATGTAGAATGATAGATGAAGTATAAGTCCATTTTGGAACCATATATGATTAATCTCACCATAGATGGAATTATGTATATATCTTTTTCTATCTTTTGTTTGAGACAGATGGAATGAAATATCATTCTATCACATGATCTGCTAAAACATTGCGAAAGACAAATTCAACTTCATTTCTTAAAGATATGAAGTGGAAATTATTCAAGGTACGAACAACAGTGAGATTATACCAAAATAAAGTAAGTATTTCTTATGATTAAAATTCATCAACTTTATGGAAATGATATTGAAAACCAAAAATGTTGTCCCATTACCCTTATATCCGATGAATCAGATGGTACCCTAGATCATCACAAATTTATGGCTTTATGATTGTTGGCATTTTCATAGCCATGTTCTCTACCACTCTCCATCAGAACATGACAGTTAGATTTCCCTTCTATATCAATATTTTCATATATGTTCTCCTATGTGGAACCCCAGTGATTAGTTAATTTGGGTAACCGTTACATTTCATACGTTATTTTTTAAAGTCATGTTTTGGTATTCCTTTTTACGATGTGGGTTTCTATGAATGAAATTCTCAAGTAACAAACCATTTATAACCCCAATGATTTTCGAGGGAGAAAATCATTTTAAGGGGGATAGAATGTAACAACCTGAGATTTTACGAAATTATTCTTTTTAATTTCACTGATGTCTTGTGTTGTATGCTTCACCAAGATTATCTTGCGCTCTGTATTAGCTTGTAGTATACACAACACTATTCTTGGATAATGTTACACACAATTTCAAGTTTGTTTGATAGTAGTTATTCTACACAACATTGAGTGTATATATATTCAATGTATAAATGAAATATGGTTTGATTTTGTTACATCCAACAACAAAGGATTCATGCACAGCACACCACCATGACTTGGCTTTCATTACACGCAATCATGACCTTCCTCGATAGCGTGTGCAGTACGCAATACCGGGTTTCACTAAACAATAAAATATTGTTATAATATTATTATGGACTAGCCTTTATGAACAGTATCAACTATATTTTGAATTTTATAACATTATTATTCATCCTACACATTTTCTTGAACATGGTATGAGAACACAATCAATTTTTCGAGTAAAATAAGTATTTTTCAAAAAATGTAGTTTTGCCGCGTTTTGATGGCGCACCCACTTTAAATCTTGTTTTTGACAGGACTATAAGTTCAATTTGACAAAATAAAATTCTTCTTTGTAATCAGGATATAAAAATTTAATTTGGATAAATTTTTCATATTATTCGGATAACTTTCATATTTTGATGAATAGTAAAAACACTCAATATTTTAATTAAAAACAACTTTTTTCATCGCAATATTTTATATGGATAGATTATCTTTTTAATTGGTTTTAAAGTTTAATTAGAATATATTTTTTCTATTTAATCCAATTTTGGTCATTGGAATTAATTTCACTTTGAAATTGGACAAAAACAAGTGATGATCTTTTGATAGTTATTGTTTCATAAAAACACGATATTTGTTTTGATAACAGGAATTAATTTTAAAATTAATTAATTCCACTTATATGTTTTGAATTTTGAAAAATAGACATCATTTTTGAATTCATAATATCAAATATAGCTCAGACTGAATGTTTGGTATTTTTCTGAAAAGCTTCAATTTTTGATGAATAGTGAAAACACTGAGTTTTTGGTTAAAACTGAGTTTTTATTTAAATAATAATTTATTTTATTTAAATTTATTTTAGGTATAAATAGATACATAATAATTATATAAGTTCAATGAAATTCATTGTAATGTTACTATAATAATTTTAGATTTAGAAAAATTGTATTGAACTTTTCACCGACTTTTACCCACCTCCTAGGAGCTTTTGCAATTGTTAATAAAACTTAATTTAAACACTTCAATGAGTTTATTTTCAAAACTCCGAGAGAAATGGTTAATATCAAGGAGTAAAATGTGGTTCAATTAGGTAAAAATAATTTTTGGTGAATAGTAACTTCTTACTTTTATTTACCACTATTAAAAGTAAATAGCGTAATTCAAGGTTAAACGAATATTATAATAATTTAAAATTACCTTAACACATGTCCAAACCCTATTAGATTAGTAATAGACGACCATAGACATCCTTGGGTAGATTTTGGGACACCATGGATCCACTTATGAAAGACAATGACACATTATATTAATGAATTTAATGTAAATACAAAATTGGCATTAACTAAAATCATTTAGTAATTAATTTTTATAAGGGTTTATATAAATTATCTTTTCGACTATAAATATTCATTAGAAAGATAAAAATATTTCCTACATGTTGGTATTTTTTTATAATTTTTAGGCATCATATAAATTAAATTATTTATGACATAATAATGATGCAGTATTTACCTCATTAATAAATGATTTAAATAAATAAGATTATAATTATTAAAATATTATCCAAAACCAGTCCAATTCTTATGGGATGATTTTATTTTGAATATGAGTAATATTATCTTTGAAATTAATGTGTTTTGGACTTCTTAAAACTGAATATACTTTTATAATAAAATAATGTTTTCACACTTTCCTAAAGAGCCCCTCCTCTCCCTTATAAAAGGAGACCACTTCTATGCAATTCCTTACACCTATCAAGCCTTTTGGATCTTACAAACTCTTCCCAACTAAGCTCCCTTAATCCCTATACTCCCCCTAGAATCCTTACATTAGGAATAAGTCACTTAGAGAAGTCCTTTTGGTTCAAACCAAAAGAATTTAACCAAATTAAAGGTAATAGTTTCTCTTAAGTTGTTTTCTTTTATTCTACTTCTCCAACCCCTAAACAATTTTTAATCATTTCTTTTGTAAAAACACAAGTATTATGAAAATATTTGGATGTTATTATGTGAAGAATTATAACTACACTTACACACACCTCCATCTAATGGATGAAGAACATAATGTTTCTGTGGATGGAAAACTAACGTCTCACAAAACGATGATTGTTCGATTTTCTCCTACCACCTCTCATGGTGGAAATTATGATGGAACTGTATTTATATATGATATATATTATGTTTATGATTTCATTATTCTTATTTACTTCCCAATTATATCAAGACATTATGGTTTCCATAGTGGGTAAATATGATGATCTCATTTGAGGAAGTGTGGACTACCGCCCCCTCAAAGTTATGTGATTCGTTAATTCCTTATGTGAGATGTATAAAGGATGGAGTTAATGATATTATATATGATATCATACTGGAATTATGATATTCCTATGTATCATTATGTTTTAATTCCATTAAAATAATAAATAGAAATGAAATTAGCGTTCATGCGTACGTATGGTTTACCGTCTCCATGAATGGTGCATTTCATTTTTTACTTCCATATGTTTTGTACTATTATAAATACATGTATATGCTGGATATATGATGAATATATATGATATATAAATCAATATTTACATTCTTTATGTATGTGAATCATGATATAAGTAATAATAACATCAAGAACAACAAGTTCAAATACGTACGATAAATAAGATGATTTTACCCAAAACGTTTCTTTAACATGGGATTTACAAAAGAACGGGTAATATAAAGTCATAAGTGTACCATATATGAGATCATAACATTGAATATGGTTCTGTAATAAGTAAATGACATTATTTAAATCATTATACAGGATAGCATATCAGACTTATGGTAAGGGATAACCTTTCCAATCTCGTTCTTATCTGAGATTGTTTATTCGTAAGTATTTGCTGGGGTTATTGTTATCATCCAATACAATGTTTTCTAAAAGTGTTTTTATGTATTTTTAATGTACTTTTTACCCATTTTTTATTTTACTACATGGTATATAAGGAATCTTTCTTTTGTTTACGTTACGAGGTACTTTTTGACTTTTCCGACAAATGTATGAGAAGAATGTTTTTTAACTTATACGGCATGAAAAGATTTTTAAGGTTTTATAAAGCCTTATTTTCATAAAGCATCCTCCAAAGTATTTCATGACTATTTTCAAAAAAAATATCTTTCTTTTAAAATTGCATGACGTTTTGTGAAAAGAAATTGATTTTGAAGAAGAAATGATATTTTCCTCAAGGAATCATTTCAAGTGTTTTATCAAAAACATTTTTCTATCTAAGATGACATTATTTCATAAGTGTATGTTTCAAGTATAATGTCTCTATGATTTATATTGTTTCACTTTTCTTATGATGAAATGATATCCATTTGTTTTATATGGATTATTTTATCATGGGATGATGTTTATGAGACCCATTTTTATTCATTGGGTTATAATGAATGATTTATGTTTATGTTGTGGCACAAGTAACACTAGTAGAATACTAACCTATACCAACGGTTCCAAACCGTTGGTATAGGCCTCCATACCGTTGGTATAGCCTATACCAACGGTTTGGAGAACCGTTGCGAATTAAGCCGTTGGGATAGGTCTATACCAATGGTTTTGGGAAAACCATTGGTATAGACCTATCCCAACGGTTTTCAAAACCGTTGGTATAAGTAATATGAAAATCTATTCCAACGGTTATAAAACCGTTGGTATATGTATTTCAAAAAAATACATGTGGTGGGATTTGATCCCACAACCCCGCGTTTATAATTAAACACCTTAACCACTAACCTAACATAACTTTTATAAACATAACTTCATAAATATATATATGTATTATCATAATTGAATTTATAATTAAACACCTTAACCACTAACCTAACATAACTTTTATAAACATAACTTCATAAATATATATATGTATTATCATAATTATTTAAAATTTATATTTATATAATGTTCTCGGGTAGTAGACGTGGAAGAAATCAAAGAATCTATCCCAACGGTTCTCAAAACCGTTGGGATAGGTGATAATTTCTAGGGGCGAATGATGGATTTTGGGAAAGGGGGGTCTTTCCCAACGGTTCTCCCAAACCGTTGGGAAAGGGGTGTTTTGAGGGGGTCTTTCCCAACGGTTCTCCCAAACCGTTGGGAAAGACCCCCCCTTTCCCAACGGTTTGGGAGAACCGTTGGGAAAGGGTGTATATAAGTGTTGGGAAAGATCCGATTTCCAGTAGTGTAAGAATGATTTAATTATGAGATGGGTGGGACCTATATCTCCCTCCAATGAATTGGGTAAAGATTTATATATCATGAGATAGACATGGATGGAATAGTAGGTTAATCTGGTTTAGTAATACAGGACTAGAACGAGGAGTGAACTCGATTCAGAAAGGGACTTTGTCCACTATGATGGTCTTGGCAAAAATGCATTGGCTACTATGGAAATCATATCATGTGCTTCATGTTTTTCCACAATTACATGTTTATTCTCATTTTATTTAATCACGATTAATGTTTATTTATGATCTATGCCTTATGTACTTCCATGTTTTATGTCATTGCTCAAGATTTTGATGTTGAAATATTATGTTCATGTTTTTTATGTTCAAATGTATATGATTTGTTTTATTTTGTCCATGGTTACCCTTACTGAGCATTGGATCTCACCATTTAAATGTTTTATTTTAACCAGGACGTAAAGAAAGGTTTTAGGTAAGAAAACAAAATGGGAAGATCTTTATGAGAGATGATGAAGATCTTTCACCGCGATTAGAGGATTATATTACGAGTTTCCAAAGACATTAAACTAGTACGGTCCTTGTGTGTCTGTTTTTTTTATGTATTAAGTATTCCAAAAAAGTAATGTAATGTCTATGTATGTCAAGATTCAGGTCTCTAAATTAATAACCTAATTCATAAACATATACTTTTATAATATTAATTTATTTTCATTTAAAAAAATCTATTTATTAGTTATAATTAATTTTATCATCATACATTATTAGATTTGATAGTTTGTTTGGTATTAGATTCGTAATGGTCGTCTTAATTCATATTTGTAGATTCAAATTTCCTTTTTTTTAAATAAATATACATAATAGAATAATTTAATTTGTAATTATTTTTAAATGTTCTAATTTCATTTAATTATTATTTTGGTAATGAATCTTATGGTCGATTTTGGTAAAGAATTTGATTCGATAATGTAGAACAAACCAAATGGCGGTACAATAATGATAAGTTATTTGATATTTTAAAAATTATATAAAAAATTTCAAAAAAAATAAAATTATATTCTAAAATAACAACATTTTTTCATATTCAACTATGATATAAATTTTTATTGTTATTCATGTTGGTGGTTTGACTAACCTAACAAGAATAAGCAATAATATTAGGGTAAGTATGGTTAAAAAAGTGGATTTATTTACAAAATATAATTATATCAGAAAAATAATGATATTATATAGATTATTTTAAAGTGTTCAATCAGTTTATTAAAGATAAATTTAAATTAAAAAATAATAGAGTCAAAAACTAAATACGTCACTTTAATTGGAGAAGGTAGTCTGCAAATACAAGTAGGTGATGTGTTCGTTTTTCCATAGATTAGTGAGTAGATAGGTAATGAATTAAAATTAATAATTATTAATAATTTTAGTAATATCATATCAAATAATTATATATTCATTGATAAGAATAGATATAATGTGTTTCTCAAAGATTAAGAATGTCACTCAAGGGGTTGGTATTCATCATGAACACATGACGACATCATCATTTTTCGAATGGTTTTATAATAAAGTTAAAAATGGATATTCCATTAGTAAAATATAGTTTCAAAGTAATAGAAATATTTATATCAAAATAATTTCATTGATATTGAATGATTTTATATTAATAATAAAGGGAGCTTAGTTAAGAATATTACATCTCCATTTAGATATTCTCCATTGGGTAACAACATGAGGTTTCTTAATATGGGTTTTTGGGAAAGTCAAGGATTGTAAGAAGTGAATGGATTATTTAGAAGATTCTATAAAATATTTTGTTTAGGTAAATATTTGGAATGGTAGGAGAAATGTTGGGGATTTGATCTCCATTAATTAGTGATAAAAAAATTATTTCTCATAAATAACAATTAGATTTTCAATAATGGCATGACACTATTAAACAATAAATTGCTCCGAAATTTGAAATAATGATTTTTTGGATGATATAAGGTTTATAAGGCCTCTAAAATTAATTTTCACTAAATTTTTAAACATTTTCATGTCTTTTTACCATTATATTTTTACATTTTACTATTTTAGTTTTTACCCTCATCATTAGATTTTTAGATATGTAATTTATATTTTAATAAAAAATAAAAGCTCACTACTCTACAAATTTTTTTGAACCTTTATTTATGATCCATATAATAAAATTAAATTTAAAAAAAACATTTAAATTAAAACATATAATCTTTAGAATGATTGTTTTCTATAAAAATTATATTTTAACCATCAATTGTTAATAATATTTTATCGAATTTATATAAAATGAAATGATTGATGATATATTTTTATATATGATTCAAAATCATATCAAATTCATTAAATTATATACATATTTTTTATTTATTATATTTATTAGATAATACTATACAATATTTATAATGAAATTCTTTGAAAACAACTCATTCAATATTATCATGATGAATAACGTTAAAATTAATAATTATAATTTTATTCCAAAAAATTAGACTGACCTCACTACATAATATGAAAAAAAAATTCTATAATATCTAAAAAGATTAATAGTTTTATCATATATAGGTGATTGTAAATATTGTTTTTCATATTATATAATAAAAAAAATTTAGATAAAATTGTAGTTGGTGTTTCGAAAAATTTTTGCATGGGATTTATAAATTCTATATAGTATTTTGAAATGATTTATTTTATTTATAAATATATTTTTATAAAAACAATGTTTTAAAAACATTTTTTTCAGTCCCATATTTTGATAATGTTATTAATGTGATGGTATTATAAAAATCCTTATTTTTTCACTTTTAAACTAAAAACATTTATTGAAGAAAATTATTAAAAATTCTAAAAAAGTGTATTTTATTTTTTTGAATAAAAAAATTAATTTATTATTAAAAAATTAAAATTTGAATGTAAAAAATTTATCTTTTAAATGATGATACAGTATAAAAAATATTTACATTAAATAATGCATTTTAAAGTAAATGATTTATTAATATTATTTTTCTAAAACATCTAATTGATAAAAATAATTTTATTTACCACAGGGTTATAAAATTCTAAAATTATCAGTAGTATTATCATCTAATATGTCATAGATTTTGTTCGGTGTTTCCTACTAAAAAAGTTACCAAACACAATATATTTATTTAATGAAAAATATATATAGAAAAATCTTGCTATATTACATTAGTGAAATTTTTATATTGTTTTTAATGCAGAAATAGGGTATAGAAAATTTTAAGATAAACCCTAAATCATTAGTATAAATATGAAAATGATGCATGTGGTAAGTTGAAAACTTTTTATACTTATAGAATCAATAGATTCAAATGTTTTAATCAGTAACATAGGAGGATAGGCTCATCACCAAAGATCCACATGCATGAATCACTAACATATTCCCAAGGAAAGGTTTATGAAACCTATGAATACTCATATTTAGTCATTCATAATCATTTAGGATTTCAACGAATGTTAAATAAGTTTGATATAATTCACCAATACTATAAGATGGTCGTTGATAGTCATGCAGTCATAATTTTTTTATGCCAACAAATAAATGTGATTCAGTCCCGCATATTGAGTAATACCCAATACATGAGAAACATGCTTGAATTTTCTTTTATCTCATGTTAAAAAATTCCATGAAAAAATTTGTTATAACAACTTTGTTAAATTTCCATACCCTTATTATGAATGTGGACACAATTTCAAGTGTAACACCTATGGGGGGAGGATTCATTTATTAGATGATATAGTTTATCTCAATCAATCATAGTTCAAAGAGTAAATGATGGATTATATGAATGTTTATGAAATCATAGTTTTGTATTCACTGTTTTATAATAAATTATTTCTATTGATTTGAAATCAATCATTTCGATGGGTTTTCATCATTATGTTTGATCATTATATGAGTCTTCAATAAACATTTATCATGTCTATTCCATTTTAAGGTAGATATAAAGACCCAATTATCTCATGAGGTTCCCATATAAAATACTATCTATATAGTAGTGTTAATACTCAATAAAAAATATATAATTTATTCATATACAATTTGATTCTCATATTGGTATAATATCTATAATACAGAATTCATTTTTCCATTTATATGTCATAGATCATTCACCTCTCACATTCAGTGTCGGAAAAAAATAGTCAATGTTAAATTACATATTATATCTTCTTTTCTTAAAGTGTAAATTTATATTGCTACCACATATTTCAATATATCATCCAATTTGATTGATAAGTTAAGTTTATGAGATTAACATATTCCTTGAGTAATAGAGATCACTACATCTTTGCGTATATGGAAATAATTGGGTTTCAAATACCATTTTTGTTATGTCGTGATCACTGGTGTTGAATTCATGATGGGATTGAATATGCTTAATCTAGATTTCATTGAGAATACAATAGTAATGTATTAAAATCTCATTTCAAAATATCATATTAGTTATTATTATTGAATATATATGTTCCCCTTACACGATGGGAACACTTATATATTCAGAGAAGAGTAAGATATAATATTATATAGATCATGTCCCATTATTCAAGATATTTTAACAATCACATAATAGTTATAATATTTTTCTCTAGACACCATTGATGGATTTATAAAACAAATCCTCATATACTGGTTGAATAATATCCAATTTTTTCTTACATATTTATCTATATTTCATTTTTTGAGGGATATTTTATTATTTAATGTCATTATTACAAGGATGAATCATGTTTATATTACCATATAACTACTTTAATTTAAGTAATTGAAAATTTTAATGATCCAAATAAAAGATCTCAAAGACAGTGATTTTGTTTATCCCATTGTGTAAAATTAGATGGTACTAGTTATCCTAGAAAAAAATGATATATAATGCATATACCATTTTATTAATTTTATAATTATCAATTAATTGACCCTAAAAAATAAATATGTATTTTCTTATATTGATTATAATTTTTACCTACTCATTGGAATAATTTATTTTTGTAAAATTAATCCCATATATTAATATTACAAGTTGAGGGTGAAAGAAGGTTGATGTTTGTTAGAGATTATGGAAATAGTTTTAATGAATTTGTAATTCAAAAATTTTAAATGAAAAAAATGATCAAAGAATGAAATTTATTATATGACAGTTCAAAAATTCTATTTGAGTTTATAAATATAATATCAAACTAATTTATGTTAAGAAACAATTGAACCAGGAATATGAAATAATGTGAATTAATTTTAAATGAATAAGTATTGAAATCGTAAATACAAGGAAAAAATTGATATGTTTCTGTGAAATAGAATTATGTGGGCACCTATTTATCGACACCATAACTATAGAGGATAGTTGTAGAAGTCTTTTGATCTCAATAGAGATAAATCAATAAATCTTTCACAATTATAGTTTGTTTTAACACTATTGAGCTTCTATAGTATACAAGGAACCCATCCCTCACTTTTTTAGAGTGAGAATCATTATAAAATGGTGTTTTTGGAGTGAGATAATTTATTTAGGAAAACCTGTTAAATGATAGTCAAAAATATGTTATAATCAAAGATATAAAATTGATAATGAGTTATTAGTGGGAAGGGATGACAACCTATATATATTGATAACATTTATAAGGATGATTGAGAAAATTGAGAATTATATCACTTCATTTAATAATTTATTTTTATATAACATCGTTGGGATTAGTAGTTAAATGTTAGGGATTCAAGATAATAACTAGGTCCTTTCATATGCAGAAAAAGGAATAAAATTGTTCTTGAATTCAATGAGTTTAATGAAACTAAAAAACAAAATTTTTGGAATTTTTGACCATAATAAAAAGATTTATCACTATAGTAGTTGAACCTATGCCGGATACTGATTTTCCACTACCAGGTATTTGATAGACATCCTATATATAGAGAATTTTGTAAATCCACCATTGAAAAGCTACAAATATCTAGTGGTTGGATGGTAGTATTTTGACAAAAGGATTATTTATTAGATAATCCAATGGCTAACTTATGGTCCTACAATGAACATGGGGTGCTTTCATAATGGTATCATCTATCTAGTGAATCCCAAACAGCTACTCAATCAAGATGTACTTCCCCACATACTTCAAAATCGTTCTAAATTCTTTTAAAATACATTGCTAGACATAAAAGTTAAATTTAAATATGTCCAATCTTGTAAAAATACATAGAATGAAATTCATGGTGTAATTAAATTACATTAGTTGATATTCATTGTATAAACTTAAACTCACTTAAATTAATAATGATACAGGAATATATGATTTTTTAATCATTAAAACTCTATGAGAGAGGGGGTTATAATGATCTCTTTCTTTTTGGGGGTCAGAAAAAATTAAAATAAAAAATATAAATTAAGAATATGTTGATAGAAAAAAATATTTTAAATAAATTTCATATTTTAATTGGATATTGAAGAATACGAGGAGTAAAAATATGAAGCATTATATTTATAATAATTTAGAATAATTTTAAAATGTCTGTATTTGTAAAAATAGTAATCACCATAGAGGAGTACAAAAAATTGATAACAACTACCCCTTCTTCATTTTTTTAGAATATTTTGACCCTCCCATTTTATGTAATTTCAATTCCTTTATGACAATCTAAAAAATAAAAAGATTGAAAATAAAAATAATAATAATAGGAAGTTGAATCATATGAATTATTTTAATGAAATAATCAATAATGATTTTGAATAACCAAATAGATAATGGAAAAATATTTCAATATAGAAGGGGATTTTTGAAAATTATTTTTTTAAGAAAAAAATCCCAAAAAAATTTTAAATTCCAAATTTAGAAAATTATATAATTATAAGATATAAAGGGAGATAAAAGTAAAATAGAATAAAAATTTAAGGTTTTGAAAAAAAACACCCTTTACCTTCCAAAATACTAATATGATATATTAATTATATGGAGATATTAGATTGTAAAAGAGAATAAAAAATGAAAGGATTATTAGATAACAATAATAAAAATGAAGGAAAACGAGGACTAGAAAAAAATATAGGTTAAAGGAGTAAATAAACAAAAAATAAAGAAAATAAAATTATACATGCATTTCCCACATCATTACCTTTCCTTTAAATAAAAATTATCTTTGTTAATTTATATCTCTATGGAGTGAGATACAAATTAGATGGCCCTTTCAATGTGGAAGCATACATTTAATTCGTCCTTTTATTTTAGTTTCACTAAATGAAACTCAAGAACAAATCATTAGAGTGATAAGTATATATGATATATTTTTAATCATTATTAATTCTTATTAAGAGAGATAAAAACAAACAATTATGTATTAAAATTAGTATATAAATAAATAATTTTATTTGTTTTCAAGAATGATATTTTAAAATATTTTAAAAATAATGGTTTCAAAAGGTGTATTTATAAACAATTTTAATATTATCAAAAGAACTTTTTTTATAAACTAGTTTTTTAAAATTATGAAAAACAAGTGATAATATTTTTAATAGAATTTTATAGAAATGGGGTGCATTATGTAAAATTTCTAAATTAAAAAATTTATAAGGCCCCAACACAAATTATTACATATTTGAGATAAAGGTATAATACCCAATATATAATAAAAATAATAATGTCAAAAATTAATTTTATAAAACGATTGTAAATAATTTTTCAAAATGAATTTATAATATTTTAAATAGAAAACTCATAATAGTAATAGATCAAATAATTAATTTCATAGGTTAAACATTCTTAATTCACCCTTAATAAGTTTGAAATTATCAAGTGCTAGAAGTTGGGTGAAAATATTAATGACTATGAATTTAATTGGGATAATATCTAACAAATTTCCAACTTTTAATACGAGATATCTTGAGAAATGGTGTATCAGGTCAATTTATTTAGTGAATGAATGTAGGATTATATTTTTAGAAAATTTTATGGATCTTATATTATCTTAATTGATTAGGATATGAAAAAATATTACCCCAATATCCAATAGATAGTATTGCATCTATAGTTTTTGGGTGCAAAAACTCCCAGTGGCAATGTATTTCTCTTTAGATGAAGAAACAGAAATAGAGTTCTTCTTCTTATTACTACCTCAGTATAGTGACTTTTTTATAAGTGTAGTGTTTCAATATATCTTTTCTTATATATTTGGAATCCTCTAATATTAGTGTCGAAAGATAAATTTAACTAAATAGAGGCTATTTTTAGTAAAAATAAGTTGATATTTTTGTTTCCATCAAAAAAATAATAAATCCTTTTATAAATTTAAAAATCATATTTCATTTGAATTTATTTAAAACAACAATATAAAAAACACGAGACAAGATATAAGGCTAGGTCATAGAATAATAAAAGTGAACATAAATCATTATTATATAAATATATTTTTGGATTTCTTTAATAGATTTATCCAATTATAACATTAATTATTTACTAAATGGAGTGTGATTATACTATATATGATCCACTGTGAATCATTTTAAAAGATCATTATTGTATATTTCTTGGTCTAAAGTGATACCATATTAACTCAATGAAATATAAACCTTATGTAAGAATTTTAGTTCTCCTATAAATATTTACGAAAATTCAATATTATTTAAATTAAAAACATAAAAATACGGTTTTTAATTTGTAGATAAAACAATCACATAATTAGTGTAAATTTTTATGTGTAATAAATCATTTGTGATTTTTTTAAAGGAGTTTTAAATTATCTATTCATATTTAAAAAAAAATTAGAAGAAAGTGTTTTGAAATATATTTATACCAAATGTAAGGATATTTTATTAAACTATATTCATAATTTAAAATATTAAAAATAAAATTTTGAAGATTTGTGTTCTCAAAAACATGTGGTTGTTCAATTATTTATTTTCAAAAATATACTCATTTTGAAAAATGACTTTGACATCCATTATAATTTCTTAAAAATTTATATTATACATGAGTGAAAAAAAATTTAATATAATATAACCATGTAATGTTTTTAATGTATTTTTGACAGTTTTTTCCTTTTTCATGGTCATAAGATTTACAAATTAAATATGCATTGTTCATTGTAATTTTATAGGGAATGCTAAATTAATTTCTAAGAACCTATTTTGTGAATTTAATATTATGATCTCAAGGATTATCCATGAGTGTCCATAAGTCATTTTTAGTGAGTTAATTTAGTCTATATTTCATATAAATTACCCATTTTCATCTATATGGGCATCAATAAGGTTTTGGGGTTCATAGTGATAGGAAAAGTTAAAGAGTCTTTCCTTATTTAAGATTGATCTAGGAATATGTGTTCATTCTCTTAAATATTAGATAATAATTTCAATTGGATGGTCTTTATATTTTTTAAAAACACTAGGTTGAAAATTAAAATGATATTCAGGTTTTTAGTCAATTTTTTTTAATTTAAAATGGTTCATTTAAATCATTATTTTTCAAAACTATTTTTGGAATGAAGTTTTAGAATATATGAGTAAAAATTAAATTATTTATCAGGCATTAAATTCATTTTGTAAATATATATTAATATTTTCATGTGTTGGATTAGACATGAATGATTCCACCATCAAATTTAGATTATAATTTTTGAAGAATTTTTTAAATTAGAAAATTTTCATAAAAAAATTCAAATTATATGACATCTTGTTTTATTTTAAGAAAATGTTTAGAATGTAATTACTTATGAAATGGTATAATTAAAACATTGTTAATTATATAGAATGTATTAATAATCCCTTTTCCTTAAAATATATTTTTAATGAAAATTCATTTTAAATAGTTTTACGGGTTTCATATACTATTTGATTTCACACTTCCACTACCCTGTTTTCATTAGGGGTTCAATGGGTGGAAATGGAATCACTATTGATTTTAGAATAATACTAATCATTAAATTAATTATTATTTAATTCTCTATAATGATAACTATGAATTGTAATTTTTTTAAAACCATTCAAGTCTTCAAACATTTTTGAAAACATGATAGAGGATTTTTATGTTTCATTATTTTAAGAGAAAAAATAATTCCACATGAATCTTAAAAAATCATGAACAATTTTTGTAAAATATAATTTTCCTAATATTTGTTAAAATTTATTTGGACCAAAACCTTCAAGAGGAGTTAGTTCAAGAGTTTTTGATGAGGTAACACTTTTTTTTTATTTAAAATTTTAGTTTTTTCCCAACATGAATACTTCATTCTGAGACCATGTCATTATTTAAATTTAATATCATAATATCATTAACTAGTTGATAATAGTTGAGTTTGAAAAAGGATTCAGTTCGAAAATGATGGATAATTCTATTATAAATCCATATCAAACTCACTCGTGTAATCAAAAATTTTATGTTTTGGGTAGAAATATTTTTTAAATTAATATTACAAAAATTTCCTTAAGTTTAAAATTTCAATGAAACTTTTCATTTGGAATTAAAAAAATTACTAAAATCATATTAAAAATATAATTCAATAGTGTTATATTATAATTAACAAATTCTTAGTAAACCATTTTTAATATTAATATTAATTAATCCACTTTCATTATAATTACATTAGAAAATATTATATTACATTTACCAATTAGCATACCCCTAGAATTTTTACCAAAGGGGATGAGACCGCATCCAATTTTTTTTATTTGATTAAATTTATTGAGGATTACTCACATGCATCTTGAAAAACTAAATTCAAGGTATAATATAACTTCATGGGGTTTTCATGGGACAAAAGTATCGAAAAAATTTAAATTAATACATATCTTAGTACAAACATATACTTGGGGCTTCTCATCTTAGGAAATTAATATTTATTAATCCATATTTTATTAATTGGATTTATTAGTGAAAAAAATTGATGAAAAAAGTATTAACTTTTTCCTTCTATAACACATATCTTGTTATTCGCATCCATATATTAAATAAATAATTCTTTTTTCAATAATTATATTTTATATTTTCATAATCCTTTTACAAATTTTGTTTTCATTGGATTTATAGAGGAACTTCTACCACTAGGATAGCCAATGATGGCTCGATCTTTTCTAGTTTATTAAGATAATTTAATTTTATCTTAATAGTCTATACCATGGGTGAAATTTTAAAATTATTATTTTAGTTCACTAAAGGTTATTTTAATATTACAGAAATTCATTTGATTTTTCATTGTCCTTAGGATATCGATCATTTATACAAGGAGAATATCTTTCTATTTTGGACATTTTATTTTTCTTTAAACCTATTGATTATGTTTTTTCATTTAATAAGTATAAATTTGATAGTTTGTTAAAATCATTTTCATTTTTTTATTGATAATATTATAGGTCTTAATAATATTAATGATTAGAGGGGAAAATTAATGAAACTATAAGAGATGTACAAGGAGAAGAAGGGGAGGAGGGGGAAATGGGAAGAGGGGCACTGAAATCAAATTATTCCCCATCATGTTCCATATATAAATTCAGGATCTAATTTCATGAAATGGATATTGATGTTTAATACATAGATCTATGAACTTAATTTAATGTTGTAACTTTGAAATAATTTTTACCTTACTCATTTTCTTTTATCTCATTCTCAAAGACCAAGTACACTATCTTGGTTAGTCCATTATTTTTTACATTCATAAACCAAAACCTCTATTTTTCCGTTTGATATCACATTTTGGTTCATTTTTAAAGACCTTATTTGGAAGTTAATTGATCATGTTCTTTATATGATGACAATGGTATAGAACATCACCTCTAAATTATTCATCATTGGTGGCTTTTAAGGTGATGGTGTAACTGACTTCTTTGGTTTCATTGGCATATTTTTCGGATTTACATTTCATCATAATTTAGTATTTTATTTGTGTTATGATGATATCCTTAACCTATTTCTTTTTCATCTTCTTTGATACTTTGATATCCATCACTTTAGGAGATGATGAGCTTGGTAAAACCCGTAAGATTTTCATTATGATCATTAATGTTGTCAATACATCATAGTGAGAATTTTTACCATTATAACTATTTTTAAATATTATAAAATTTACTATAATTGTTTCCTTATATTTATTAGTAAATATTTCAAAATATTCATTGTACATATCTAACCAAGATTCTTTAACATTATTTGTTCTTTCAAGTAGGACTTATAAAAAATTTAAAATTTCAAAATATTTTTTAATGGAATAAATATTATTTAATTAATTTATATCAGGAAAAAAATTCCTGGAATTCATATCATTGTTATTAATTGAAAAATTATTAACATATATGGAGGTACAATTTTCATCAGACTCTTTAGTGGGAATATACACATTCATTATAAATTTACATATGGGATAACTAATATTTCTAAGGGATGTTGAAATCTTATTCATCCCATTAAAAATTATGGTTCTATAAAAAATAGATGCATTTGAATTGGAATAAAAGTAAATAATAAAATATATATTTTAAAATTGTTTGTTTATGTAAATATTTAAAAGGCCAAAAGTTGGAAAAAAATTGTTATTAAAAATAAAAGTAGTCATTTAATTTTTTTTATATTATAGAATGATTTGTGGGGTTAATTACACATTAAAACATTTAAATTAAATAAAATTATTAAATTATGATTTCGATTAAATGATTTTTGATAAATTTGATTTGATTTTATAAGATTAATATCAATTTAATATGAATCTGGAATCAATTGAATTGAATATATGCATGAATCTGAATCAATTATAACTGATTTAATGTGACAATTTTAAATTTAAAACCAAACATAATTGATAATTATTTTTTAACTATATTTATTTTTATCTATGTATATCCACCCATCAACTAAAGAGGATAAAAATATAAATCATATTTTCTAAAGAATGATCATGAAACATGTTCCATATAATTTTTTTGTGTGAGAAACCTCTTGAGCTTCCTTGTTTATAAGGAAATTTATCATCTCTGTCATTTATTGCATACCATGGTAGAATTGTGGCTGATAATAGAAAATTTTTTATTATAAAAATCCATTAAAATACATTGAAAAATATCATTGTATGGATGAAGTATAATGGAGGATAAGATATTTTAGATAATGGTTGAGTTCCTTTAGTGACTTCTAATATTTGGAAGGCTCCTTGAGGGATTTGTGAATTATATCTCTTTATCATCAATATGATCTTATGTGAAAATCATTGCGATAAATAGTGGAAATTTAAGGATCTAAGGTTCCAATGTTTTCATTTATAGTCTCTAAAAAGAAAAATAAGGTTCTATGATTCATTCAGGTTTATGAAGCTAAATAAGACCCCAATAATGATCTTTTAGATATAATAAATGCATCCTTACTGGAGATTTATATATATAACTATATTCTAAGTATCCACCACTAAAAGGTGATGGGATTTCTATAACATTATAATTCTTGATATTAACCTTTGATGAGACACTAGTGGAAAGAAGTGGACCAGTGTCCTTTTGATATAATTTCGCGTCAATAGATAAGCCATTGACTGGATGTTTCTCCACAACCAGCTTATTGAATGTCCTGCGACACACTAGGTTTACTTGTATTATGGAACCATCTGGTTGGTGTATCCTACAAAACCTTTTCAAAGAGTATATTCTCTATAATTCTTCTAATTCCTATTTTAGATATTCTTATATACATTCAAGGACTGTAAAGATGAATTTAAATATATCAATGCCTCAAATATGACATCAAACATAATTTAGAATTTCATTGAATTAAAATTTTTCATATTCATTTCAAATACTGAAACTCAAATAAATTTAAAATATTAGAAACATAGGTGAGTTTTTTGTGATCATAAAATCATTATGTGATAGAGAGTGATACAAATTTTTTATTAGAAATATTTTTTTTTCAAAAGTAGATATTGGTATTATAAATATCTGGTGATTACCTTTGATATTACTAATGATATTGTTTTTTTCATGGTGTTTATGAACCATGTATATAATATACACATTAAAACATTTATTTGGGAGTTTTTAGATCTGATGTGGGTTTACTCTAACATATTGTAATGGAACAAATATAATCTTGAGGTTGTTTTATGGACTCTCTAAGAGAATTGACCTTTTCTAAAGAAATATAAATTCATAATCTAGATTTAATAAGTCAAATTATTATGTCAGATGTTTGACATGAAATGTGTATTGGAGTATATTGAGAAGGATAAACCTATCATGTCTTGTGAGAATCACAATAATGTTTTTTATATCATAAATATTTGACATTTTCCAAGAAATTACTCAAGATTCAATAATAATTTATCAAATTCATAGTATCCCATAAAGTGATTTAATTGAAAGGGTGTCATGATTTAAAATATCATGGATTTTAAAATATTAATTTAATAATTTATGAATATATTTTATCAGCTATAAGTTTTATTATATCTAAACATCTTGAAAGCTATAACAACTATTTGGAGACTGTAATTTTGGGTTTTGGATACAATTTTATATAATGTGATCTTTTGTGGAATATGGATCTTGATAATTATTCCAAAATAAAAAAACTCCCACCAAATGACTATGATTTTGATGTTGTGATGTATTCAATTAAGTATTATTTACATTATTTATTTGGATTGAAATGTACTTTTAATTTTGATTAGACAATTCAAATGTACATTTTTTATCTGAAAGATAAAAAACTCAAATATAGAAATTGGGTGAAATACCTAAAAAACAGTGACTTTGATAAAATATACTCCCCTAATAATGATAATATGATCATTAATTTTCTTGTTTAGATATTAGTAATCAAACTAATGAAAGGGTCTCTAGATGAATTGTTGTTTATCCCCATTTTTTATGTAAATGAACTTGAATGTGAATGGAGATGACAACCATTTATTCTTGTTTAGTGTATAAGTTAGACATTATTTGCTTGACTAAATTCATTCAACGTTGGTTTCAATTTTATTTAATTTCTATGCATTGAGAGAGTCTAAATATTTGGTGTATCTAATATGTGGTGGGATCATGCTTTTTATAAGACTCTCTATTTCAAAAATAGGTTGGAAATTCATATTTTATTAATGAATGAAGTTATAAAATAAAATCATTATACTACAATGGATGTTCATCTAATGTATACCATGATGTATTATTATTTCATGAATATATATTTGTGTCATTTTATGAGTCATAGATTTAACAATTTGTTGTCATGTTGCATTATTTTTTATAAAGTGAATGGTTAATGTTAAATTCCCATTAATTTATTACAACCACCTACTATTCATATATTAATGTGGGATGAGGTATTCACATATTTTTTAATTATATTTTATCCATCACTTCATGGACATATTTCTAAATATGTAATTATAAATCAGATATTGGATGTGGGTTATTTTATTCCAATATAGAATTTAATGAATGTCCATTATTCTAGGAATTTATACATGTAGGATGTTGTGAAGATTCACAGTGTTCAATATTTTTTTTTGTTTTACAATGATTATAGATTTTCTAATCATTTATATAACTTTTTTAGTAATCCATGGGAACTCATCTAAGGCTCATCACACCATACCATTCACAATCTATTTTCTATATATACTATCAAATTAAAATTATTTGTCATATGATATGTGCTCATATTCATAATTTTAGTGATTCATTATCAGAACAATTATCATTAATTAAATTTATTTCTTATATTAAATATTATGAATCAATAGAATGAGATAATTTTAAATCCTTTTATAGAAACTATAATTATACATGCCTTTTATAAAAATTATTATATGATTTGTTAATAAAATATACTACATGTAAAAAGAAAACAAGAAATCTTATTTATTATTTTAATTTTCTTTGTTGTGATCCAAAATAAATTTGAGCTCCTGAAACCACATAAAATAACGTATATAATACAATGAAGAAATGGGTGATCTATAAATATGAGCAATGGAATAAAAATGAAAAGGAATCATAATGCGTGAATTATATAAATAACACGATATCATAAAATAAAATTCATGTGAGTAATCAAAAGGAAAAATAACAGATGAGGAATAATATCATTATATCACAATGTCATATGAAATGCTTCAACAATATATAAAATAACATAAACATTAATTAAGGTTAATTTCTAAGATAATATCACACGAAAGAAAAACTTTCATAGTGGATTAGGTTTACAATCGAATCATATATATTGTGTCTCCGGAGTATATAAGATTATACAATGAATTGAAGTTATATCTTGGCTATCCCATAAAAAAGGTTCATGATATATTTTTATGATATAAATCAAATCAATCCTAATGCATAACATTTAATTAATCAATGAAATAAAATTGGTTATAAAATATTTAATTATATCATATTGAAACTGAATTTCATATTGAAGTAATTTATGAAATGATCTTAAGGTATGTATTACATCATTAAATAATGGTAAAATATAGTAGATATATACATGAGATAAATATTTACATAATTTAGAAGAAATATATAATATTATTGGTCTTTTTGATGATATAAATACATTTAATATTATTAAAAATATTCTAGAGCAGAATATCATTTTCACTTTGAGAGATGTAAAAGGATTTTATCTTATGCGAAAAATTATTTTGAAATGGTCATGTTAATATATCATAAGGAAAATATCATTTTCATTTTGAAAACACATATTTGAAGTATTTCAATTTTCAGAAAATAAATAAAAAAAAATTCTTAAAATAACCATTGAAACATTTAAATTAATATTTTAGCATTTAGTGCTCATGACAAAGGAAGAGTTAAATTCACTCCATATAAATTAAATTAAACATTCCTACATCATTTTTATGAGAAATGAAAAAAATAAACTTCTAAAAAATGATAGGATTGTTTCTCATTAAAACATTATATAAAATTAAATTATAGGTAAAAATGAATTCAAAAAATCTTATTAAAACCTTTTTAAAATCATTTTTAGAAAAAATGTATTTCAAATTCAAATGATTTTGACTTTAGATAGAAATTAAATCTGATTTTCATAAAAACATTTTATAAAATATTTTAAGTAACAAAATGATTCAAATTATACTTTATGTGAAAAAATAATTAATAAAAATTGGAGAATAAAATTAATGGTTTTTATTGCACAATGATAAAATAATTTTATTCAATGTAAATTCAAACATATGATTTTTAATAAACAAGAAATTAAATCACGACACGTTACCTATTTGATAAATTTGAATCATAACTTTTCATGTATGAATTTGTGGAATTTTAATAAAACTTTTGATTTTAGAATGATTCATGAAATATTTTTTAAATTGGTATTATATTCATGATTCAAAATAAATTATGTGTATATAATAAAACTTTTATTAAAGAAGGATGCTTGATATGAAATCCATTCAATGTTCATATAATCGAGGTAAAAGTTAGTCAATATACTGATTAGGTGTACAAAATTTAAATACAAACAAAGATAGTTTAAATAAAACATTATTAAATAAAAATTCACTTCATAAATACTTTTTGGAATATTTTATTTACCATAGATGACATATAAACCAATGAATATAAATTCAGTTAAAAATCCCCTTACCTCATTCTTCCAATTTTATAAGTGATCATTAAAATCATTTATAGTGTATTAAATATGTTATTAACATATACCATAATCATATTATTATTTATAATATCATATATTTTCCTTTTGTTACATTTTATTACTGGTTTGTAAAAAAATATTTCAACATCACTATTGTTTCAGGTATTAATTTCATTGGTTTATCCTGTACGTTTCATCCAAAACAAAATAGATCTATAAAAAATGTTATAATTACATCATATGAGTAATTAAATTAATTTTATAAATATAATTTTTCATTATATAAAAATTTATAATCTTAATTAATTTTTAATCATATATAATTAATCGTGTCGCTTTGTGGAGATGGTTGGCCAGACATACATGTGATTGACACAATAATTTCCTTAATGGGTGAATGGGTAAGGAAGGGGATAGTATATTAATTAAAATTAATCATACTAATTTCATATATATCACATATTTTCATTAAATATTTCCACTATTATCTTCCATTAAATTAATTACTGGAAAAAATCACTTTGCTTCACGAGGTGGTAGTCTGCCATGCAGACGAACAACATTATCATTTATTCAATGTAAATTAATGTATGAAATTATGTAATATATTTTTTTTCATGAATTATTTATATTTAACTAATATAATATAAATTAACATAAAATTAATCCATATTACATTCAATTTAAAGAGTAACAGAAAAACGTATCGTGTCACTTTGTGAGGTGGTAATCCCCCATACACATGAGTGATGTTAGCCTATTCTAGTGATAATGAAATTAAATAAGTATATATGATATTATAAAAATATAATTATAATTTTTTAATAAGTATAATATATAACAAAATACCTCAATACATCCATTAATCAGAAGTAGTTGGGGAAAAAAATTACATAAGTTTGAGAGGTGGTAGTCCTCCGTACAAATGATCCATGATTTTATTTTCAATTTGATAGAGGAGGTGTTTATAGGTAATTATGTAAAAAAATATTATTATATTTATGATCATGAGGTTTTTATTTAATAATTCTTCCTTAATATTTGAATGTGGTGGAGTAATAAAAAATGAAACACTAGATTAAGGAAATTACCTCTTTTTCATAAAACTTAATTTTGTTTACACGAAATTTATAATAGGTTGTATTTATAGACATAAAATGTCTTATATAATGAATTTAGGTAATTAGGGATCTTATTTGGGAAGGTAGTGGCCACACCAATGGGGTTTTGAAGTGTGAAGGATAGGGGTGAGAAGGGAGCCTTTTATAAGTTTGGGAGGACACAATATGTGTTTTTGAAAAGAATTAAATATGCCCATGTATTTCTCATGGAATAAGGATCAAAAATTAAAATATTTATGTAAATTAAAGAGAATAAATAATTATAGGACAAGAAAATATGATCTAAAATGTTTTTGGTAATATTTAACAATTATTATTTTTTAATCTATAGTAAACATATTTTCCCTTAACTATGGTAAATAATTTTTATTGTTCTCGCTATTCATTATGGAAAAAATTAACATGACCTTATTATATAATTTTTTTATTATTCCAAAATATATTAAAATTTTCAATATATATCTCTCAACAGTTGAAGAATTAATTTTAAAATTTAAACCACAAACGCATCAAAAACGGGTTTTCAAAAAATACATCTTTCAAGGTGAATATGATCTCCAATTACCTATATAATAATTAATAAAAATTATTTTTAATTAAATTAATATTTATATATATTATATATAAATTTAAATTAAATCATTTCTGATTATTTTCTGATTCAATTATTTAAAATGTGTATACATTATACACTTTAAAAAAGTTTTTATAAAAAATTAGTTATAAATCCAACGACAAACATTAATAAAATATATTATAATTATAGTATAAATGTAATTAATTTGATTTATTATAAGTAGATAATAAATATGTTAATTTTAAATCAAATTAATATAAATGGAATCAGATTATTATAAATAATTTACAATTAAATAAAAATAGGTATTTTTTTATTCACTGATAAGATAATATTTTTGGAAAAATATAAAAATTTCATCATTAGATATTATATATATGAGTATTTGAAAAATGGTGAAGAATTTATTGAATAAATGTTTTTAAAATTGGTTAAAATTAATTTTACATTATGTGCTCAAAACATGACTAAACTCTCTTTAAGAAAAAATTATATTTTCTCAGAAAGCATTTCTGTGTCATTCAAATAGTTTTTATTTTATTTATAATAAGTACATAACCATTGAATTTATTTTATACATGTGTGAACCATATAATTTTCATAATTTTGTTTTTTCTATTCCTACCCTCAAATTTAATGGCTAGATTATAATTTTCATTTTTGAAAAATAATAATGTAATATAGTATCATGTTTCATTTAAAGCTGGTCTTGTGTGCATCACAATATAAAAAATATATTGATTATATTTAAATAGAAAATATTTTTCCATTTCTATGGGTGTTACATTATCATATAATATTGGTTTTTTGTTTCATATATGTAATCTAACATAACATCTCCCTTTTAAAATATTAGGGCTATTACATTCTTCCCACCTTAATAAATATCACTGTTTCAATTTAATCATTATCTCAAAAAAGAAAGGGTTGGAAATATTAATATTTTCATTTCTAAAAACCAACGTTGAAAAAGGGTTAATAAAAAATTCTTTTAAAAATAGGTAAATTGAAATTTTAAATTCATCACATATGTATGATTCTAAATATGAGAATATATGAGGAATGTTAAGATTTCATCATGGAAAAAATTAAATAATTTTTGAGAGTGTTGTAGATCATTAATAACACAAATGTGAATGATAAATTAAATTTCAATGACCTAAAGCCCATAAATATTTGGTAAGATAAAAATTATATATTCATCATACATAAATGTAATATAAGTAATTTTCATCAATATACTTTCTCTAGAGTTGATAGATAATTTTAAAATATAGACTAAGAATAAAGGAATTATACCTACATGATAAGAATAATTTTATCTTTTAACCAGTTTACACAAAAATATCATCTATTTATACACATGATGTGTATTAAATATTAATTTCTCATACAGCATGAAAAAACTATACTTATTATAGATTACATATTACACAAATTATCGCAAGGTATTACACTATTAATTATCTAATGAAAAATGGTTTGTAATATTTTTACTATTTATTAATCCCTAATACCTCTACAGTAACACCCAATGTTAATCTCAATAAACATCATATATATCTATCCATAAAAATATTCATCCTCTACATCCAAATAACAGAATATAAATCATCCCAAATAATTCCATAAATTAAAAATCAAGCTTATATAAACTTCTCCCTAATAAAATTTTTCCTGTAATATTATTGGCCACCTTAGAAAAATTTGATCATCTTAATATTTTTTCCATATAATTTATTTTAAATAATTTCATAGTAACCATTATATTAATTTATTTAGTGATAGTTTATGTAACCTAAACATCCTTTGGTTGTGGGTTGAAGCCCCTTGGCCTTTATATATGTGATGGGTTTTCACATGGCTTAAAAGTTATCCTTTTTCTAAAACTATAGAAAAACATTAGTGATAATAATATTCATAATTCTCCATGATCCTATAAAATTTCTAATAATATGCTGATCAATTTAATAAAATGATTTTTTATCAAATATTCATGTTTTCAAATAACTTTTTTAAACCACTATTGTTTTAAATAAAACTCATTAGTTTATTAAAAACCAACTTATTACCCTAACCTCAAGAACATATCCATGATCTCTATTTTCTAAAATTATATATTGTCACATTACCACAAAATCACATTTATAGGTCATTAGTGTAATTCCCTAACCCCAGTTACATAGAGTCGGTGCATTATTACATAACATTGGCATGATACAAGGAATAATGTCCTGAAATGTCGATCAGTTTAGTAGCCTTGGATGTACTAGATACATTCATAAGTTTTACATTACATCATGAAATAAAAACATAAACAGAATATTGTATCCATTTGAACACACTTATATCGATAGCATATCCCTACAGGTCAACCATAAAATTCTTCTTCACCTCCTGGAAGAATAAAACACAGAATGTGTTGAGCTCAAATGCTCTGTAAGGATATCAATTCAGTGGAAACTTTCGTAAATAAGCATAAACAATTAAGGAAATGTATAAAACTAAAACAAAAGCCTTTTAAACTAAGACTACAGCATAATATGGAAAAATTAAAATCAAATAATTCCATTAATTTATTCCCATGGATATTCTTTTAGTCGAATAATCACATGTAATATCAATATCCACTTTCATAATGATGGAATTCATAATGCTATAATTCATAACCACATAGTTAAGCCCTTGTGCCCTGACTATAAATAAATTTATTTCAAGGCCTTATTCCAATACACTAGTTTGTCTCATGAGACCTACTGATTCATTGAGAAGCTATAGGGGGCTCTACCCATCACTTACTATGTCTAATCCATTCCTCATATGAAAATATTTAAACATAACATAAACATTCAAATTAAAACTATCATACGAAATGTTAATACATTATCTACAAACCATGAATGGTGTAAAAATAACACCTCCATAGTCAAACCTATCAGAAAACCTTCAATAATATTTGTATTTTTTATATCATAATAAATAAAATTCAAATATGAAAAAAATCCATCAAAGGACGTTGACATAGATGAAATCAAAACTTTTTTAGAAAAATATATCTTTTATTTTGAAATCATTTAAAAGACATATAATTATAAAATAAAAAAAATTTCTGAAAATATTCTCATAAGCTTGTATGGGATTCTTTGATGATATTATAACGGTAGAAAATAGACACTCTTATCGTATAAGTTAAAAATATGCAGTCTTACCTTAATTTTGTCGTAAAGGTTAAAAAGTACCTTTTTTGGAAAATGACAGAAAGATTCCTTTCAAAACACATAAGGTCAAATAAGGTTATAATGACTTTAACCCATTTTCATTTAAATATAAAAAAATTTATGAAATATATTTTTAAGAAAACACTGATTTGGATGATAATGAGGTCCCAATAGAAACTAATATAAAAACAACCTTAGATAATAAATAGATTGTGAAATTAACCTTTTCCTTGTACTTTTCCTTATTTTATGGTATTTTAACCTGCTATGTAATAGTTAAAACATTTTTATTAAAAAAATATGAGAACTATATACATAAATATGATATCATATAAGATCTTATAATATTTCTTTGTAAATAATATTTTAGTAGTATCATTGTTTTGGGTATTAACTGATTCGTTTTCCTTTATATGATTGGTTATGTAAGTCATGTTTGTAATGGATAGGATGTATTTTATTAATCTACATAATGATATTATGTTCGTAAAAATTATTTTTAATCATAAAATGAAAATTATTCTTTAATTATTATGATGGGGAATGAATCTCATCACGTTCATAGAGACGGTAATCTGTACGTATGCAGGAGAAAAAATATCATTATATTGATGATGAAATAATATGTAATTGGATGGTATATTATTTATACAGAATAATTAACATTTTATATTTATTATTTACACCATCTATACCCATTATTATACATATCCAAATAATTAAGTGTTTGAATAAAAAACTACACCACGACATGGAGACAGTAATGCGTACGTATGCACGTATGGTGACTTTGTCATTTATAGGATCGATAGAATAATGAATATGGTTGTAAAAATTTTATAATAATATAAAACTATATATAAGATACTCTAGGTATTATTTCATAATGGAAACAACAATGAACGAAGAAGTGAAAGAAGAAAAGAACATACGTACGGTGACTTTGTCATTTATAGGATAGATAGAATAATGAATATAGTTGTAACAATTTTATAATAATATAAAACTATATATAAGATACTGTAGGTATTATTTTATAATGGAAACAACAATGAACGAAGAAGTGAAAGAAGAAAAGAACTTGAAAGATGTGATGAAATATTTTCCTCTTTTTCGGGTTCTTCCTTTTGATTTGAACAAAAGGGCTCTTTAGGATAGATTTCTGAGCAAAAGGAAAGACTATAGGTTTAAGGGAGGAATGTTGGGAGGATATTTTGGTAGGGTTTGGCTGAACCAAAAGGCCTTGGATGTGTGAAATTAAGAAAATGTGATGTTTCTTTTTATAAGAGAGGTGAGGGTCACATTAGGAAAAGCTTGAAATATTATTTTATAATAAAATCATTTTTATTTATAATTGATCAAAAATAAATTATTTAAAGTCTAAGGTTGGTCTGGGTCTAAAATATATCAACCAATTGGTTTTAGATAGGTTTTGTTCATCATATTAAACTTATCATTTAGATTTAACTCTTAGTTAAATATTTTGGAATTTACCATGTCTCTTTGTATTTTTATATTATATGGTTAATAAACATACTATTACAAGTCATGATTACCCCATGTGGTTCATTATTAATATATATAACCTCATCTAAGTCCTCTGGCCAGGCCTTATATTTCTAATAATATTATATCAATTAATAATATTATATTTGTTTTTAAAACTCAATTATTTCAATTTGGACACTATTTAGTTTTTGGTTTTTTTAAATCCATAAAAACATTATCAACACTAATAAAATATATAAAACCAACCATAACATGTCATATTAACCAATTAAATTAGTATAATTCATCATAAGTAACAATTTACATTTATTTGGATATTTATAATATCAATTATTTTAATATTTCATTAATAAGGTAATTACTGCATCATCATTATGTCATAAATAAATTAAATTATATAATGTCTATAATTTATAACAATATAATATTATTTAAGAAATATTTTTATCTTTCTAATGATTATGTAAATTTTAATTTATATTTTGTGTACTCATATATTAAAAATGGTCTAGTTATTAAACCTTGAGTTTAACTCTTTTTTCTCTTCTTTGAATAAAATAATAATAAATGTCCTAATCTAATTCATGTAGACCGGTGAGGATCCTATTTTATTCCTAAGGTTGTTTTTAGTCGAATTATACTTATGAAATAGAATTAGGAACGTTTTTAGGGTAATTATGATATCATTTTTCCCTTAATTGCCCTATTTACTTTTAACCATGATAAATAAAAGTCAAAAGTTACTATTCACCAAAAAATTCATTTTATTGAACCAAATTTTACATACTGATACTAACCGTGTTTCTTGGAGTTTGGAAATTCAACTCACAGAAGTTGTAAAATTATGGTTTATACAAATTTTCAAATGCTCTTATGAGGTGGGTAAAAGACGGTAAAAAGTTCGATAAAATTTTATATATTTAGACTTATTATAAAATGACTCCAATGAAATAAATTGAACATATATAAGGATTATGTTTCTATTTTGACCTAAAATAAATTAAAATAAAATAAATAGTTATTTAAATAAAAATTCGGTTTTGAACAATAACACAATGCTTTTCACTTTTCATCAAAAATTGAAGGTTTTCAGAAAAATACCAAAAATTCACCCTATGATAATTTCAATATTCCAAATATAAAAATGAAGTCCATTTTTAAAGATATAATTTATAAAATTTCAAAAAGTTGGTATTACTATTCATAACGGCTATTTTGATTGGTTGTGGTGTGTTTAAACTCAATGTTTTGTACAACACATGCTATTTTATTATTTAAAGGGAAATGTACAGTGGTTGTGTGGGGTGTTACATACTCCGCTCCTTAAAATAATTTATTCCTCAAAATTTCTCGAATATTACTGCATAAAAAGATTCAGGTGGTTCTTCATCATAAGTTTCTCGAGTCCCCACAATGTCTCTTCCATCTTATAGTTTCTCTAGAGAAATTTTACTAGAAGAGTCATTTGGTTTCTTAGCAGTTGTTCTCTGGTATCAGGAATTTTGACACGCTCTTCAGAATGAGATAGATCTGGTTCTAGTTCAATTTTCTCATAGGTGTGTACATGCATTGGTGCGGGCATGTATTTTATCAAAAGTGATACGTGGAACACATCATGAACTTTGGAGAGACTTGGAAACATTTCCTAATGGGAAGACACATCCCCAATTTATTCTAGAATTTTGAAAGTCAAAATGTACCTTGACTTAATTTAGACTTCTTACTGAATCATATAACTCCGTTCCATAGAGATAAATTCAATAAAACATGATCTCCTACCTGAAATTCCAAATCCTTCCTTCGGTTATCAGCATAGCTCCTCTACCTACTTTGAGCTACTTTGATGTGGGATTGGAAAACCTTCACTTTTTACATCATTTTCTCAACATGTTTCATGCCAATGAGTTTTCTTTCACTAACCTCATCTTGTTATGTGACATCCCTTTATATAAAATACCTCATATGGTGAAATATGAATAATTTAATGGAAGCTATTATTATAGTAAAATTATACCATTGTTAAATATTAATCCCATACACATTGAAAGCCACGTGAGAAATATTATAACATTTCTTCTATGGTTTGATTAGTCTGTTCTGATTTTCCATCTGTTTGAGGTTGGTAGGCAGTTCTCAAAAGATGTTCAATATCTAGATCTTTTTGAAGACTTTTCTATAATCTTAATATAAAACCGAGATCATGATCAGAAATAATAAATAGGGGTACTTCATGAAGTCTTGCAACTTCATTAATATAAAGTCTTGGTAAACATTAAAGTGGTAAATCTTCTCTTATAGCAAGAAATAGAGCTGACATGGTAAGATGATCAACAATGACCGATATTAGATCATTCCATCTAGGACTATTTGGTAGTCCCATGAAAAATTCCATAGTAATATCATCCCATTTCCACTCAAGTATGGAAGGAGGTTTCAGGACTCCTCTATAATGTTGCCTTATAGTTATCACTTGTCGGAAAACCATACATCTCGACAAAAAATCCGCAATCTCTCTCTTCATGTTGTCCCACCAAAAATGTTCTTTCGAATATCTATACATCTTAGTGCTACCAGGGTGTATAGAGAAATTAGAGCTATAAGAATCATCTAGGAATTACCTTTTTAGATCAGGTATATCCGGAACACAAAGCCTCTTCCCTAATTTAAAAATCATGTCTTCATATATGATGTCGATCAATCTCACATCATTCACAACTTTAATTTTATTTTGAAACACCTCACCTTCAGCCTGAGAACTTTTTATCATTTCTAGTAAAGTTGGTTTGGCCACAATTTGAAAAGGTATTGATGTTTCACCTTCGATGATTATTCCTGTATCCTTTGTTACTAGATCCATTAAAATAGGATCCCTTTCATCACTCATCTTGTTCAAAACACCAAGATCCTTTCTGCTCAAATCATCTCCCACCTTATTTTCCTTCCCCTGGTGGTAGTTTATTGTGCAATCATAATCCATGAGTATTTTAAGACATATTATTTGCCTCATGTTGAGTTATTTTTGTGAGAAATTATACTTCGAACTCTTTTGATCAATATAAAACTCACATTTTTCTCTATAGAGATAGTGTCTCCATACCTTCAAAGCAATGATTACAGCTGCTAAATCAAGATCATTAGTGGGATAGTTTTTATAAAAAAAATTTAGCTTTCTTTTTGCATAGGTAATAAATCAATTAATTTGTATGAGGATAAAATCATGTCCTTTTATTGAAGCTTCACTATAAATAACAAACCCATCATTCGCTGATGGTAGATTCAATATTACAGAATTCACTAATATTCTCTTCAATTATTCAAATCATTCTTCCCACTATTTTTTCCAAACAAATTTAACCCCTTTACATAGGATCTTGGTTAATGGGTTAGCCAATCGGGTAAACCCATGGACAAAACGCCGATAACAACCTACTAAACCAATAAAACTACGTGACTCAGTTATACTCGTTGGTGATTGGATTTCCTTAATTTCCTTTGTCTTAGAATGATCAACAAATATTCCATTCTTTGAGAAAATATGTCCAATAAAAGAAATATTTAGAGTCCAAAATTCACAAATGATAAACATCCCATATAATTCCTTTCTTCTATGAGTCTTTAGGATAATACGCATGTGATTTTCGTGATCTTTGTACCTTATTGAGTATACCACGATATCATAAATAAATACCACTAAATAGTCATCAATATATTCCTTGAAAACTCTGTTCATTATATCCATGTCAAAAGAGTGTGGATTAGTCATCTCAAAAGGCAATACTATAAACTCATAATTCCCGTACCTGGTTCAAAATGTTGTTTCAGAATGTCTTCCTTCTTCACACACAACTAATGATATCAAAATAGAAGTTCAATCTTTGAAAAATATTTATCTCCATGATGTTGGTCGAATAAATCATCAATGTGAGGTAGGGGATACTTGTTATTTATCATTATATCATAGATATCCCTATAGTCAATGTAAAACCTTAAAGATCCATCTTTCTTCTTAATAAAAAAGAACATGGGCTACCCATAGAGAAACACTAGGGTGAATAAATCTCTTATTACTCAATTCCTCTAGTTGTTTCTTTTATTATACTAATTCCACACTGGCCATTTTATAAGGGGTCTTTGATATGGGCCTTGAACCAGGAATTAAGTCAATGGAACAGTCAATATCTAAATCCAGAGGAAGTCTAGGTAAATCCTCTGGAATCATATAGACAAATTCATGAACAATAGGTATGTACTCTATTAAAACATTATTTCCCTCACCTATAGTTTTTTCATTCTCTTCTTCTCCAATAATTGAATTTAGTTGAGCTACTGGGGGTGGATCTAGATAAGAATCATGTGGTGATGTTTCTTCTCTAAAGATAAGGTACTCATTATCATCTTGGAAAAATGAAACCTAATTCTTCTTACAATAAATTTCCACATCATTGTCTGAAAGCCAATATTTCTGAGGATTATATCAAATTCTATCATGGGTATAACGATGAGATTAGTAGATAAAGAACATTTATATTCTTTGATGATATTAGATTAACAAATTATTTTTGAAATGATACTTTTCATGGGTGTTTTGACTAAAAACTCCAACGTTAAGACAAATTGAAAATATCTAATTTTCATTGCAAACTAGGAAGATATAAAACAATGTGATGATACAGTGGAAAATAATGCATTGGATAAAAATGTAGAAACCATTAGATTGCCTTCCATGACATCTTTCGAAGCATCAACCTCAACAGTAGTGATCAAATAACCTTTTCCTTGATCCCTTTTCATTTTCTGATGTACATTCCCTTGGCACATAGGACATTAATTTGCATAATTCCCCTTTTCTCTTCAAATTTAGCATTCATCATTGACAACCTCTTTCATCCCCTTGCAATCACTATCTTTGTGGAATTTTTCACCACACTTGTAACAGAATCCCATTCCATTCAAGAAAATACCAGGCTGTTTCTTCACACTTTTACCATAAGATGTATATTCATCTATTCCATTCTTCCCCTTATTTCCATTTATATATTGTTTAGAAGATCTCTTCTTCTCCATCTTTTCTTTTAAGTCATAAAATGTTGAGAATTCTTCTTCTGTATTGATAGAACATGTGGCAATTTATTAGTATAATAAGAAGTATTGTGAGACTAATGCTTGCTTGAGAAATGGTTTTAACACAAAAAAGAATCAATCATTCTTACTCCTAGGTTTATGTATATAATCTGCAGAATTCCTTGAAAACCTATTATTTTTATCCTCATTTTTTGGGACATTCTCATCCTCATTTTGTCTCAGACTCAAAAATTTCCTTTCCATATCTGTTCGATGGTCCCAAGGAAAGTATTTTGTTATGAAAATATCTTTGAACTCCCTCCATTCGATATTTGATAATTCATCGTATCTTTTTTTGTTTTGAATCAATGAACAACATTGATATGAATCTCCCATGAGGTGATAAACATCCATGAAAACTTTTTCCCCTTCGATACTCACTAAAGCGTGAAATATTTTCTCTACGGAATTTATCCATTTCACAGCTACTAATGGATTTTTACTCCCACTAAAAATTGGTGGTTTTTTCCTCATGAATCGGTCTAAAATTGATCCTCCACATTGTGGATCAGGGTGCTCCATACGGGTAAGGTTATTATTCATAACCTGAATGAGTTTTCTTCATATGGTGATAAAGGGATCAACACCTATTACTTCACCTGCTCAACTATAATTATCTTGAGTAGGATGGAAATCCATACATGTATTACATGAATTGATATGGTTTCCATTGCTTCCTCTAGGTTCCATTTCAAAATAATTGAATACAATATATTAGTTTATGAATCACAATACATAATTCCAAATTTGTAAAATTGTTAACATAAATTGAACATTTAATGGATAGAATCCATAATCATAAAAGGTATTCATTTAAAAAGTATATACTCATAAACCCTTCATAATTCTTTGTAAAGAAAATGAGAATTATCCTAATCATATCCCCCAGGAGTGTCGTAAACAAGAGTGCAGCAAGGACCATTGTCGTGCACTAGTTACCATTGGAGTCTAGCTCAAAGTGGTGTTTTCGGGTTATACCCCTAGGTACATCTGTGCCAGAGCTACCTCAACTTTCTTGTATCTAGAGAGGGATGTATTGTAGTGAAAACTCTCAAAATCACTAGTGTAACAAAATTCTAGGAAGTTGTTCTATACAAATCCACAAATTTTATCATAGGGTAATGTTCTCAAATCAGATTTTATCTAAATCTAGATTCCATGGTTTTTACTAAACGTCCTCTGATACCAACTATAACTCCCCGAACCTTATTACTCATATTTGGTGCATTATTACATAACATTGGCATGATACATGGAATCATTCCATGAAAGGCCAATAAGTTTAGTAGAATTTGAATTACTATATTCATTCATAAGATTTATATTACATCATGATATAAAAACATCAATAACATTTTTTACCCTTTTAAACACACTTATATCCTTGGTCTGTCCCTATAGGTCAACCATAAAATACTTCATCACATTTTGGAAAAAATAAAACATAGAATGTGGTGAGCTCGGATTCTCATTAAGGATAAAAATATAGCGGAAACTTTCTTAAATAAGCATAAAATTTTAAGGCAATGTATAAGATTAAAAATACTATTAAACATAAACTTCATAAAAATATAGAAAATATAAAATCAAATAATTATATTTAATTATTCACAAAGATATTCTACTTGTCAAATAATCAAATGCAATATTAATAGCCACTTTCATAATGATGGAATACATAATTCCATACTTCATAACCACAAAGTCAAGGTCTTGTGCCAAGACTACAAAGAATATTTTGTTAAGACCTTGTTCCAAGACACTAGTTTGTCTCATGAGACCTACCGATGCATCGAGGATCTATAGTGGGCTTCACCTGTCACTTACTAAGTCCAATGCATTCCTCATATGAAATGGTTTAAACATAACATAAACATTCATACCAAAACTAGAATACGAAATGTCAATACTTTTTCCATAATCCATGAATGGTGTAAAAATAAAACATCCATAGTAAAACATATCACAAAAAATTCATTACAATATGGACCTTTTGTATCCGAATAAATCATCTTCAAACAAGCATAAAATTCATCACAGGATATTGGAATAGATGAACTGAATACTTTTTTAGATAAATATCTCTTTCTATTGTGAAATCATTTAAAAGACATATAAGTATAAAAGAAAACATTTATTTGAAAATTTTCATATATGATTCTATTGGAATATTTTACGATGTTATAAAGGTGAAAATAGCTTTACCCACTGTATAAGTTAAAAAATACATTCTTGCCTTAATTTTGTCGAAAAGGTCAAAAAGTACATTGTTTGGAAAACGATGGAAATATTCCTTTCAAAACATATAAGGTAAAATAAGTGTATATATGACATTAATTAATTGTCTTGTAAATATTAAAAATGTTTTGAAATACATTTTTATTAAAACATGGATGTGGATGATGAAGAGGTATCAGTAGACACTTACGTAAAAACAACCTCGGATAACAAATAGATTGTGAAATTAACACTTACCTTGTACTTTTACATAGTAGATGATATTTTAACCTCATGTATAATATTTAAAACATTGTTATTAAATTATATAAGAACTATATAGATAAATATGATATCATATGTGATCTTATAATATTTCATTGTTAACAATATTTTTGTAGTCTCATCATTTTGGGTGTTAACTAATTCGTTTTCTTTTATACGCTTGGTTACGTAAGCCATGTTTGTTATGGATGGGATGTATTTGATTCGTATAAGGAATGAATTTATGTTCATAAACATTATTTTTAATCATAAAATGAAAATTATTCTTCAAAGATTATAATGGGGAATGAATCTCGTAACGTTCATGGAGACGGTAATCCATATGTACGCACGAGCGACAATACCATTATATTGATGGTGAAATCATCTGTAATTGGATGTTATATCATATATACAGAATCATTAATATGTTATATTGATTATTTACATAATTTAGACTCATTATTATACCTATCCCAATAATTTTGTGTTTGAATAAAAAACTACACCACGATATGGAGACGGTAATCCATACGTACGCAAGTATGACGAATTTGTCATTTATTGGATGGATGGAATAATGAATATGGTTATAAAATTTTTATAATAACATAAAAGTATATAGAAGATAATATATTTATTATTTTATAATGGAAACAAAAAAAAGAGGAAGTGGAATAAGAAAAAAACTTGAAAGAGGTGATGAAATATTTACCTCTTCTTCGAGTTCTTCTTTTTGATTTGACCAAAAGGGATCCTTAAGAAGGCTTTGTGATCAATGGAAGGCCTATAGTATTAAGGGAGGAATTTTGGGAGGATCATTAGCAGTTTTTGGCTGAGACAAAAGGCTTTGGAGGTGTGAAATAAATATAAGGAGAAGTTCCCTTTTATAAGAGAGGAGGGGGTCACTTTAGGGAAAGATTAAAATAATATTTTGTAATAAAATAATTTTTGGTTTTCAATGGCTCTAAAATAAATTATTTAAAGGATAAGGTAGGTAATGGTCGAAAACATCTCAACAAATAGGTTTCAGTTAGGTTTAGGTCATTATATGAACCTTATCCATTAGATTTAACACTTAGTTAAATAATTTGACATTTGCCATTTCTCTTTGTATTTTTATATTATATGGTTAATATACTACCAATGACATTCCAAGAGAACCCCATGTGGTTAATTATTAATATATAAAACCTTTTCTATGTCCTTGGTCTGATCCTTAGAATTTTAAGAATAATATATCAATTAATAATATAATATTTTTTTAAAAAACTCAATTATGTCAATTTTGACACTATTTAGTATTTGATTTTTTTCGAAAGCCATAAAAACATTTCCACTTCGAATAAATTTTATTTAACGACCCATAACAAGTCATATTAACCTATCAAATTAGTTTAATTCATTATAAGTCTCAATTTACATTTATTTGGATATTTATAATATCAATTATTTTAATATTTAATAAATAAGGTAATTAATCCATCATCATTGCGTAATAAATAAATTAATTTATATAATGTCTAAAAATTATAAATAAAATAACATTATATGAATATATTTTTATCTTTATAATGAATTTTTATAGTTTAATTTATATAGTGTGTAACTCTATATTAAAAATGGTTGAGTTATTAAATTTTGAATTTAACTCTTTTAACTCTTTTTTAAAATAAAAAAATAATGAATGTCCTAATCTAACCCAGGTGGACCAAAGAGGATCACATTTTATTCCTAAGGTTGTTTTTGGTCATATTATAATTATCCAATTCAATTAGGATATGTGTTAGGGTAAATATGATAACATTTTTACCCTTAATTAGCATATTTACTTTTAATCGTGGTTAATAAAAGTCAACAGTTACTATTTACCAAAAATTATTTTCATTTTATTAAACCACATTTTACTTACTGTTATTAACTGCATTTCTCATATTTTGGAAATTCTAACTCACAGTTGTGGTAAAATTATGTTTTATACAAATTTGTGAATGCTCCTAGGAGGTAGGTAAAAGATGGTAAAAAGTTTGATAAAATTATATATATTTAAACAAAATATAAAATGTCTCCAATTAATTAAGTTGAAAATATGTAGGTATTATGTATCTATTTTTATGTAAAATAAAATAAATTAAAATAACTAATTATTTAAATAAAAAGTCAGTTTTAATCAATTACGCAATGTTTTTCACTATTCATAAAAATTGAAATTTTTCAAAAAAATACCAAAAATTCACCATAAGATAATTTTCTTATTCCGAATCCAGAAATGAAGTCCATTTCGACAGATAATATTTATAAATTTTCAAAAAGTGGGTATTACTATTCTTAATGGATAGTTTTATTGGTTGTGGTGTGTTTGAACTCGAAGTCGCGTACAACACAAGCTATTATTTTATTTAAAGGGAAACGTACCATGGAAGCTTTGGTTGTTACAATTAGTACCATTAAAATATTAAAGAAAATTATTTACATAAAACATCAATAGAATAATCGATATATATGTATATATGTATATATTTTCTGATTTAAATAATTCATGACTTCATGTACATAAACATTAAATCATTTAATGTCTTTGTTAAACCATTAGAATGGCTTAATCATATTATCTATTAATTAATCATTACATAAATATTTTCTTTGTAGTCTCCTCATCATCTACAAAAAAAATAATCATACAATATTTTTGACATTTATCTTGAAAATTCCTTATATGAAATAAATTTTCATAATTCACACACTTTATCAATTTAAAACATTCAACAATTGATGATAAAATAGGGACACCATTATTGTTATTTATTGTATTAATTATAAATTTAATTTTCAAACAAAAAAAATTCCCCTTATTATCCACACATAAAGCATATTTTTTTTTGAGACATTCCATTGGGTGATTCTTCATATATTATAGACATATAATAAATTGAATTTTATTTCTTATATGGTCTCAACTATCAAAACAATAAATGAACTCTATCTTTCTCTTCTTTGGCGAGGCTGAGAGTTGGTTAATAAGTAGGTTTTCTATCGTATATAATAATAACTAATTAGGCATAATCACAATATCATTCACTCTAGTCATTATCCAATTTTGTTTCTCATCAACACATTTTATATCACATTCATTTTCAACACTAGTTTCTTTCGATTCACACCATTGAATAAAACCATAAATCATTGTGTAAAAAATAATATTCATAGTGGGAAATGACATAATCATGATATGTTATTTATAATATTACTAAATCAAGAAACCTTCTATTACAATGTACGTAATATTATTAGTAACCGATGATATCTATGATAATAATATTTTCAATTAATTGATGATTTTTCATAAAGAGTTTGAGAATTTCCAATGAATATCCCCAGATATTGTCAAACCAGGTGTATGGTAAGGATTTCTGTCTTGTACAACGTAATGATTATGTAATGATTGAAATTTTATATTTAGAGTTTTTACCACTACATACATCTATTCTAGAACCATGTCCACTTGTAGTATCCATACAAGAATTTAGTTCCTTGGAAACTACTCAATCTATAATTCAACAATATTCTAGGATATTTCTCTATAAATATTTTCATTCATATAAATATCCCTTGAGTTCTCACTAATGTTATAAAATAATTGACTTAAAGGTTGAATAATGCTTTTCATTGACACCAACTATAGAAACCCAATCCTTTTACAGATATTATTACATTATTTTTAAACAAAAATATCCATCATATAAAATCAAATAAATAATATGTGCTAGTTTCTTTGGAATACAATGATCATGATACATGAAAGGAACATATAATATTAAATCCATATTAATTTTTTCACTTTACATGGTGAGTTTCTTAATACATTTGTATGGGTAAAACTAAAGAGTAAAATATAGGGAATACATTGATGAAATTGGGGAACTAGAATGACCAGTAAGGGAATAATCATAACAAGGAAACAGAATGTGTGAGTTATAGATATAACATGGTATCAAAAAATATGAGGATAATGAGTACTTAAATTGAACCATCTCTTAAATAATAAGGTATCATAAGATCAAGGAATCATAAGAAATTTAGAAGATAAATATTTGCTGATATAAAAAAGAGTCAATGATAACTACCTAGAAAATATTACATGGTTCACAAAGTCTCATAATGGATTATTTTAACTCCCAAATCCCATAAATGATGTCCCATAAAACAATTACTCTACCGAATACATTAATTAACTATCAGGGTGAGCCCAATATAACATATTCATGATATATGTGTCACACATAAAGTAAATCAATCATAATGCATAGAATAAGAATTACTCATAGAAATAAAATAGGTTTCATACTCATTATTTAAATAATGTCCATATGAAATTTCATAACGAATAACTTTGATAAATGATTATAAGTCATTTATTTTACACTAAAACTAAGGGATAATAAACTATGAATATATGAGAGAGAAATATATTTATAATTTAGAAGAAATCAATAACATCAAATGTTTTGTTTATTTTTGAAAATAAAAATCAAATGACAAAAGACATTCTTTTGTAAAGTAACCTTTCCACATTTTGAATCATCATTCTATGTCATCATAGATAGAAAATTATTTTTAAAAGATCACAATTAAACATACATAAACAAAATATCATTTTAAAAAAAACTTATTTAAAATAAAAAAAATTCATAAAAATTAAATACAACCTTTTTTAGAAAATATAATATTTATCCTAAAAATAATGCTTTAAATTTTTTAGTGGTCATGGTGTAGTAATAGTTCCATTCATTCTGAATATGTAAAAAAAATGGTTCCCCTCAAAATATTTTATGAATATTAAAAATTACATTTCCCTAGAAAACAACTAGAATGTTACAAGTAAAACATTTTAAAAAGAAATAAATTTAGGATAAATATTACTTTAAACCTATTATGTTAAGAAAATTTGATTCTTTAACTTGGACTTGGAAGAATATTAATTTTCGTTTGATGATATAAACGATATGAAATTTTCATAAAATATTTTCTTAATAATTTATGTACCAAAGAGATGAAAATGGTAATTTTACTTGAAAAATTCATGAATTACCTGAGGAGAAAAAATTAATGTCTTTTATTTTTTAGAATTCATTAATATACATCAATGTAAATTCTAGATTATAAAATCAAAATTATAATTATATTGAATGATAAAACTTTACAACTTTGATAACTTCTTATTCTTAACATCCTGTGAATGATATAGTTGAATTATAACTGAAAATCTAATTACGTATAAATTATTAATGATATATTTTGTAACAACTCAGTATATGGGCCACTAAAAATAAATTAAGTTCCCAAAATAATATGTGTACCAATGAATGATGTTTTAGATGAAACCCTTTAAATGGTCATATCATCAAGGCGAGAGTTAATCAAAGAGGTTGTTATATGTATAAAAAATTTATCTATGAAATGAAAAGTAAAAATAAAATAGAAATTAATATTAATTAATTCTATATAAAATTTATTCCTAATTTAATCTATTTAGTAGATATATATCATAATGAATTGAAATTTAGTTAAAAAAAACCCCAGATCATGCTTACCATTAGTAAAGAATTATTTATCCATTTTTATAGTGGTTGTAATATTTTTATTAACTTATACAATAGTCATATTATTATTTATAATATAATATCATTCATTTTTTACATATTATTAAATTTTCATAAATAGTCCTTCACTATCACTATTTTTCAGGTGTTAATTCCCTTGTTTTAAACTCTAGGTCCACCGTGAATGTTAAAAATAATAAACATAAGTTATTTTCCATCATATAAATACTTATATTAATGTTATGAATATTTTTTATTAGATACGTCTTTGTAATTAGTACTAAATATTGATCATCGGTAATGAATCACATATCTTTGTAGAGACGGTAGGTCATACATATGCATGAATGACATTATCATTTCCTTAAATGTTGAATGGGTATAGAAGAGGGTTTTATATTAATTTTTAATAATCCCAATAATTTCATATATATGACATGTAATAATTAAATTTATCATTTTTTACCTTATTCAAAATGTGTTAGTAAATGATTAATCATATCACATTGTGAGGTAGTAGTCTAAAGAATACATGAATGACACATTAATTTATTCAATGGATGGTTAGGTATGAATGTTTATGATATATTTATTTTACATAAAAATAATTTTTCATTAATTTTATATATTAAAATGAAATTAATTATATTTTTCTTTCATGTAATATTTATGTGAAAGAAAAATCACATCACTACCCTAGGCGGTAGTCTAATGTACACACGAGCAACGTAACTATATTCTATATGGAATAGAAAGATGGAAGGTATATATGATATTATAATTTTTGAACTATAATTTTATAATTAATATCATATGTAAATATTAGATAAATAATTATATCAATCCATGAGAATTGTGGTGGAAAACAAATTAATTTGGTTCGCGAGGGGGTAGTCCATCGTTCACCCAATCAATGGTACCCTTTCCCATTTGAGGGACGCGGTGGTGGGTTTAGTTTATTATATTAAAATAAAAAATGTAAATATTTTTATTATAATTAAATTGTTATATCAGTGTTGTTTCATTATTTTTTATGGTGGTGGAGTAAGAAATAAAATAAATATCAGTTAAAGACATTATCTTATTTTTGGACATGTTCATTTAATTACAAAAAATGTTTTCCTGAGATGAATTTTTTCCAAAACACGACATCTAAGTGATGTGAGGGATTTAGCTTAGTTATTTGGGATTTTTTTGGAGGATATAATGGGTTTTTGGTGTTTTAAGAGGATCATAGAGTGGGTAGCCTTTTATAAGTGAGGTAGCAGAAATGCCAAAAAAAAATCAACAGAAATAATTCAACCCATGATTTTCAAATTAAAATAGTATAAAAATGTAACATTTTAAAACCACGTAATATATATTTTCTAGATATGGACATAAAATAGTAATTACATATGTTTTTTCATTTAATATCATTTTATTTTTAGTTTAACCCCCCCCCATAGTAAACCCATTATTAAGTTTACTATGGTAAATAATTTTTTGTAATTTAACAATTTATTAGGGTAAAAAATTATCTTACATGTATTAGAAAATTTAAATTATGATGATTCCAATTATGGAATCCAATTTTCCAAATTCAACTCACACATGTGGCCTCATTTAATTTGATATTAATCCCATATATGTTTATAAAATAGACTTCCATGGAATGATTCTTTAAGGAAAAGTTAATATCATATTCTCTATATGATATATAATAAAAAATTTCGGAATTTAAATTAATATTTATATAATTTTAATTTATAAATTTATTTAAAAATTATTCTTATTGTTTAATATTTTAATTATTTAAAATGGATGATCAGTTTACATATTAAAACAATTTCAAAAAATTTATTTTTAAATCCTCAAAAAATATAATAAAATATAATATCATGATGATTTAAATGTAATTTATTATATTAAATGATACTAAATATTACTAAATAATTCCTAAGTTAATTAAATAATATAAAATAATAATTATAACAAAATTGTTATAACAGAATGAAATTTGATGAAATAATTTGTATTTTTCGCACTTCATTGTAAAATTAATATTTTTTTAAAAAATTATAATACTAAACATTACGTTAATATATATTTGATTATTTTAAAAAATTATTATTATTTTATAATAAAACTTTTTAAATATTTTAAAATTTAAATTTAATTTATATGTTCAACGAATGACTAAATATCATTTTTGAAATAAAATTAATATTTATCAAAAACAGATTTATTTTTCTCAAAAATAGTTCTTATTTAATTCATATCTGTAGAAAATTATTGAATTTATTTTATAAATGGTTAAACCATATAATTTTCCTAATTTATTATTCCATATTGATAAAATATAATTTTGCAGAAATTTTATAATTCTAGTGTTTAAATTATATTATATTCATAGTGTATCACATTTCATTTAAATATGGTGTTGTGTACATCACAATCTATCAAAGAGATTGATTTTTTTAATAATATATGTAATTATGTTTTAGTTTGTTTCATTCTCTTATAATATTGGTTTTGTGTGTAATATTTTCTATCCAACAAGATGTTCTTCTATTAAAATCTATTGGTTTTAAAAAATTTCATTATCATGTCTTTCATGATGGGTTGAACTAAGAGAACGTTCATTATTGGGATTGACCATTATGCATGAAATGATAGATAAGATCATGTTGATTAAAAGATGATAAATTATGGAACTAAATTACAATAAATCACACATATATATATATCATCATTTCCAACATTTAATCTTTTTAGTTAGAGATTAGTTATTCCAAAATGTTTATCCAGGAATTTGATATTTTAGAATATCGATGAAATGAATGATTCTATCAAGATATATTATTCTATTTTTGTTTGAATTAAATTATAGAAATGTGGAACGAATGATAACTTTTCCTACTCAGTTTAAATAAATTTACATTTTTACATGTGTCACAAAAGATGAAGTAAAATAAAAATCTATAATGGCACATGTTTTTGGATGTTTTTTTATTGTTAATTATTTTTTATTTTTAATGGATAGTGTAACGAGTTTTATGGGATTTAGATATAATGATAATTTATTTAATGTAGGTTCTTACAAGAAGGTAGTTGTTAAAAAATTATATAATATTTGGAAAATAATATTGATTTTTAACCATTGGTAGTTTGGAAACACATTTGAGACCATCAAAATATTAGTGGATAACAACTACAAATCTGAAGGGTTCAACAAGAATTTTTTTAATAGAGGAGAAAGGGTGATTACATTTTAAATTTAAATACTAATAATCTATTTAAATGGGATTATGGGTTCATTTATAGTATGTATCCCCCATGGTACCTCCATACACAGTTTCTATCATTGTCACTTCAATCCTACCTTCATTCATCAACATGTTTCATTGTAAAACATCCATTGGATTCAATTTTGGATTGATCTATGATAGTGAATCCATCCATCAATGGGTTTTATATTATTTTATAGTAATTTTATGAATCAAAAAAGTATTGTTCATATTATTCTTGTAATAAAATTATTTCTATAGTTTTTATTCTATATCTGTGTAATGAAACCTTTTGTACAGTGGTCTAGATATATAGTATCTTCTTTACATAGAGATTTTATCAAAAAAATCCATAATTCATAAAATTATCTTTCAATTAATTAATATTAATGAAAAATTGGATTATTGCCTTTGGATGAATATACATACAAGTAAATAAACTCAACCATAACAATATAAAATTTATTTAAATATTAAAATGGTCATTCTAATAATCATAGATTTTATAATATAATATAGGATACACTGTAGAAAATACAAAATGAAAAAGGATATCTTAAAATCCCTATATGGAAAAAATCATAGAAAATAAATAATAATATGTGATTAATGACTGATAATATAATTTCATAAAGATTATGATCATAATCATGGATACATGGAATATGGAAATTATTTCAAAATATTATAAACATCTTAAAACAACAAAAAACATGATATAATAAACATATTTATAGGTTCACTCCCAAGACCATCATAATAAATTCTACAATGTCAAATTGTGGTTTTTGATCATTCCCAAATACCTTACATAACATATGATGACATATAAAGCGTTACCTAATGCTTTTAATGGAAATATTGTTTCATCCCAATCTGTCTCATAATTGAAATAATAAATATGTTTTCCACATGTGGAAAAAAACCATTCTTAAATCCTAAGAAAGATCAAACCCATGAAAAAGATGTGGGTTTTTTAATTAGGATTTAGGGAATCAACAAAGGCTAAAAAATAAGGATCCCCATGAGAAGAAGGAATTTTATAATTTTGTTCAGTAATAAAAAAGGGACATAGTTCTTCAACCATGATCTCCAACATATAATATTTATATGAATTTTCAAGGATAATAAATAATAAAAATGAATAACATGAGTTGTTATTCTTGAAATTAGTATAGGATCATTATTAAAAAGTGAATACCTTATTGTCGTAAATAAGACCCTAACTGAACAATTGTTTTTTTATAAAAATTACTGACAATTTTTTCCAACAATTAATGGTTTATAAAAATTTTATTGAGTTAATTATTAGTGTGAGATAATTAAATGGAAATTAAATTTAAATTGAGTTTACTTAAAAGAGGGGATTTCAAATGGAACTAGGAAGATGAATTACCTCCAAAATGAAAATTATTTTTAACATTGAGTATATTCAAGTCACATATATTGAAAAATATGTGGTAAAAAAGAATAATATTTCATAAAAGGGGGAAAAATAAAAACAATCGTTAACTAATATGTCATGAAAGAGTTACTGAGGATCTCATTCGGGTTGACTAACATTTCATAAAATAGTTTAAAGTGAAAGATATTTAAATTACACATCAAATACAATGAATATAAATAATTAATGACATAATATGAAATGGATGAATCCTATACACTATATAAATTTATATCTCTATATATGAAAAAACATGTCTAATGATGTGAATTTGAGACAAAAACCTTATCACCATACTAAAAATCTAAATAAATGCATTGAAGTAGAGAAATATTCATTTTATCATTAAAATAAAATAAATATACTAAATTAATTTTTTTATATCCCATTTTTATGAATTATTAAATAAAAAATGAAATTATTTCCATTAAAAAAATTTGTCTCAAATAAAGAAACATTGAGATGAAACCCTTAAGGATTTAGAAATTTTTTAATCAATTATCATTAGACACTTAGAAATCCAATGTTTAATTAAATATTGCGAATCAAATATTGTATTATGAAAAATTACATTATTGGGTAGTATATATCCCTTATAAATAATTTTTTGGTGCATAACATTTAAACGTATGCAAATGAAGAGAAATTGAGGCAAAACCCTTAAAAATTCAGAATTTTTTGAATCAAAAGTCATTAGAGGATTGGAATTTAAAATTTTATTTAAAATTAATTTATTAAATCATGAATTATTTTTAAATAATTTATTTTAATTCATAAACTTGAAATAATTTATAAATTGTTTCATAACATTTAAACATTTCTCAACGAAGAAAAGTTATGAAGAAAACCCTTACCTTGTTCCAAACAAAATTTTGAACAAACACATAACATTTATAATAATTATACACAATTAATTGGATATAAAACAAAAACCATATTCATCTAGATTTATTATGAATATTTCCTCTAAATATTTTTAAGTTACTTTTTTATAATATATTATTGTTTCCAAAATTATTTACATTATGTTATTGGGTAAATATTTTTGTAGCTCCATAGTAATGTTAACTATGGTAAAATACAATGTAAAATAGTTCCATAATATATGGATTCATAATAATTGATTGTAAATATTTTATATATTTAAAATAATTTTAATCCAATAATGATTTTTGGTGATAGAAAATTAAACTCATGTCTCATTGTGGTGATAGTTCACACATACACATGATTAATGTTTCAATTATTCAATGAATTATATGGAATTAAGGTAAATGAGAATTTTAAAATTTTATTATCATGTATATATATATGTATTATATCATTATTATTTATCCATTAAATAATTTTTTATCATCTATGATTGGTGGTGATGAAAAACCAAAGATGTCTATTTTAATAGGAAATATTCCTCACAAAAAAATTTGTGAAGATTTTAGTTTTCTTACAGGATAGAGAGGAATAAATCGTGGTTGTTCCATTAATATAATAAAATATCAATATAAAAATGTTATTTATTTCATTAAATTGATATGTATAAAATGGTTTTAATGAAGGATATTAAGGAGAAAAATGTACGAAAGAGATAATAATTACATTACAAACATGTTCTTTACATGGAAAACTCTATAGAAATAATGGTCTTAGGCTATATTAGTGTCAACGGGGACTCCAAAAATAGAAACGGACTTAAAAAAATATTTTGGTAGATATTCAATGAAATTATGAATAGAGGGTGTATGTTTGATTATTTTATAGTGACCATGTTTTATAAGAAAGTGAAAATGGGACATTGAGAAACACCCATTAAATTTTAAATATTCTATAAAATTTATACAATGTAAATGTATGAAAATTTTCAAAATAATAGATTTTGGGATATATTTTGATCAATAAATATTCATTAGAGGCTTTAAAAACATTTCAAATATAGTGTCCCAACATTTACCTAAATATATATTACATATTTTTTTATGAATATTCAATAAATGACACAACAACACACTCATGGATAATTAATTTTTATTGTATTTGGAGACTAGATATGCAATATTATTATTTATTGATAGATCTTCAACATATCCCATAATTCTATTCTCACATAGTAATATTTATAGACATACCCTACTTAAAACCTTTTTTATAACCTAAGGAAATGAAACATAAGAATGTGTGAACACATATTCTTAGTAAGGGTACACAAGGGAGATTACACAATGAATGAGCATAAGGGTATGATACCATGATAATAAAAATTAAAAAGCCACAACCTAAATATCATATATCGTAAACATGATTCGTGTAATAAGATATGGATTTTTATATAATGGAATATGTTTACAATGTATTATTATTTGGTATTATATGGAAAATTATTTAGATTGGGTGCTGAGAAGACAGATGATCCCATGGACTTTTGTGGGTAGAATAAATATTTGAAATATTTGAAATATATTAAATAACACATATGTGTAGATTTACTATAAAAGTGTATTAATTTCTAAATTGGGGGGAGGGTAGAAATATGATGGAACTGTTGATTTTAGAACATGGGTTTTATGCTAGGAATGACATAACCTTGGTCATCATGAGGAATTTTTGAAAATGCTATCAGAGGTGCTGAATTAATGAAATCATTAATTCAATTGCTTTAATTCATTTAAAATTATGCAGTATCCTGATCTTATTTAACTATACAGTTATGGGACTTATCTCAGGGTCCGCATCTAAACCCCTATATTATTATGAAAGTGTAAGAATGCATTCTTGGAAAAACATATCTGGTCGTGATTAGATCTAGGGTTTTTACACCAACACTGTTAATATATCCCATTAATGATGAAAATGAGAAATATTTATTCCTCAACGATCGATTGAAACTATAGGTAGGATATTAGTTTATTATATTCTATCTTGTTATTTTATATCAGATGAATATGTAATAATTCTATTTAAATAATTGATACACAAATCATTGGTGAATTTAAATTGATATATTTTTGTTCATTGATTATCAATCCCTCTTTATTTTCAATCCTATGAAAATGGGTTGATGCGGATTGAAAAAATGCCAAGGTTCATTCATCCCATATTGTGGTATATGATTTTCTCCCCTGTTTCATCTCACTTTAATCATGGCCAATTTCATTGTACTATGGTTTTAAGAATATGAAGTATTTGATCATTGTGCAATCGTTTATTTCAATTAAAGATCGTTAACATGATTGAGTTTTGAGATTGAGTGTGTGATCAAGGTGAAATGATGATTTCTGAATCCGTATGGAAGATTATATGGATTTTTGGTTAGTTTTATATCCAATTTTGGATGTATATTGGGGGTTTGGATTAATAGATCATTTTAGAGAAAATTAAGGATTTGAAATCGATGTGCACGAAACATTGAGGTTGAGAGTCCTCTAATCCAATGGTTCTATAATTAGTGATAGCTATAAAAATGTGTATAATAACATAGAGGATGATCTCAATGGATTTGGAAAATCCCACAATACATGACGTGTATTTTAGGATTACATGTAGTATGGGACCCACTAGCTGTGGTGTTAGGCTTCTGTCTAGATTTAAATATCACACACTATTAGAAATTTTCATAAATTGTGTGACCCATATGTGATGGTTCGGTGTGTACATCAAAGGGTACAGGGAATCATCCATGAGTACACATGCATGGACTAGCCATGAACTTTTATATGGAAACAACCAAGTTTAAATGACATGACCTGCTATACACAAGCCTGGTCAGACGAAAAAGAAAAGGTGTCTATAAACCTCTACATTACATGTGTTTCACTCCAATTTCTTGTATGTTGATTTCAACATATCATTTGGAGAATTACCACAAAGGATGGTCTAGGTTAATAGATATACGTTGTGTACCAAACTTACATTCCATGTTTTCATATATAAACAGCTTGGAGATCTTTATATCATTAGTTCAGAACAATGTCGATGGAGTAGTTTCCCCTTGGTCCATTCCTTCGAAGGTATACTGTGGTATTACTTCCACATGTCAGTATTGTTATACCCTCTAGAGTATTAATCCCATATAGATTACATGTAATCCATCCATGAGAGTGGAGTGAGATCCCCTATCATCGTTATACACTATACGAGGTTGGTGGAAAATGAATGACCTCATTGAGGAGGGATTTGATCCTCAATCTAAAAGAACATATTAGTATGTTTTTTAGAATCATTAGAATATGATCCCCTATAAAAAATGTTGATCCTAATTACTGTTGTGGTGTACCCCATCGGTCTTTGGAATGACCCCAAATCTGAGTATCAGGGCCTTTCGATAATTGTAAAATTTCTTGGGAGGGACCCAATTATCATATCTTCTTAATTAGGTGTCTATAATGATATAATGTCTCAATGAGTGTGTTCTCTAGAAATTATCATTTCATTGAGAAGAATATTGTGGATGGATATTCTTTGTGATCTCTTAGTGGTGTAGTGTCCATCATGATAATATCTAGGTTTTTTCTATTTTAAATTAATTATTTTATCTTTTTATTAAAAAGAATATACCCAATTCTTCATGTTTAGTGTTTTTAGGGTGTCTTGTTATGTATTTTTATACACACCCCCACATGGGCTCTGTCCACATGAGTTATGTTTTTTATATATGGGACTACATTTTATGATGTCCTTGGAGGATATAGAGTCGGTGGAGTGTATCTTGAGCTAGAAAGTCCAAGGAGTTTTCTATGTGATTTATTTTGACTTTGTTTTTCATCCTTTGAGTAGGTTGAACTCTTTATTGTTTTTTGGGAATGTATTAATATGCTTTTTAACATTTACCACTTTACTATTGTACAATGGTTAGGGTATTATATATATATGAATACATTAGTTTCTGTTTTTTTACATTTCACCGTTAGATGGGATTTGAGATGTGTGTGTGTCTGTGTAGTGACATTATGCTGAATCCTCCCATTTTTGAGATATTCATATTCACTTATAGTTTCTAACCCCTACCCAATTGGAGGTGGTCTTGGATTAATCGCTATTTAGAAACTAGTGGATTTAGATAAGAAATATTAGTATCATAGGAGTCAGTTCTATAATAGGATTGAAGTACTTGATATTAGTTTGGGTAAAAAATGTTAAGCATTTCAGGATCATCTTTCAGTTTGGGGATTGGAGTGTTCATGTGGTGGTTAATGTATCCAGGCACCTAGACTAGGATCACCATTCTATCAACTCAGTATAGGTTGGAATTTGTATCAGGGAGATTTCATTGTACATTCATTATATAAGAATGGGTTGTGGTTTCCATTTCCTTATCTATTAATATCTCCTGATATATTATTTTACCAGGGTACATATTCTTTATTTTAGTAGGTTTTCTTGACAATAACCATCCATGATTTCATTGTGTGATCCCTGGGATGATCCAATAAGTTATGAGACATCAGTACATGATCTGGTACCAGAGTTAGAATCTCTAGGTGTTTTATCACAAATATGTACACATATTGAGAAGCTTCTATCACTACAAGTACCATATGAGGATTAATAAAGGATGAGTTCACTTCACGAGCTTCAAAGTAATGATCCTCTTTGGCTTTGGGGTGATATAGACCCCCATGTGGATAATCACTTACTAGAGGTTGACACTCTAGTTTTCTTCCTTCTAAAGATGCATGAAAATTAGATGTTGGTCCTTGAAAAAAATTTTATTAAGGGATCTACTGAGTGGTGGTGGATCTAAGTGACTCAGTCACATGATAAGAAAACTCTCTCCTAGTTAATCATTGAGAATCTCTTTATGTGTGTTTATATCAAGATGTGTTGTGATTAGTATCAATACATAAGATTATTATATCATCATTAGGGTTGTTGGTCAATGACTTAGTATTCCATGAGGTTTTATGATATCTCACATTACTATATAGACATGGTTTGAGATCCATTTCAAAGGGAATAGTCATTTGATCAATTCTTACATTGGGACATCAGGGATTAGGTGGTATCCCTCTGCATTCCGGGGTTCTTGAGTGGGCCTTTGTGGTGGAGAGCTTCTTGGATGAGCATTCACCAATAGTGGGAGCTTGATGTAGAAGAACAAGAGTTGATACCTCAAAATCATATAGCTAAAAAAATTCATAGGGATCCAATAATGTTATATGCTTAAAGAGACAATCTCATGACCTTGGGTCAGCAGTTCATTGCTCTCAAGATGAATCAAATCATTTAAGGGATTTGAATTGTTTCACCTATGATGACCAGGTACATATGGATTTGGATTATCTGAACCATCATTTAGATGATTGATAGATGGTCAGGGGACCACTAGAAGAGAGGTATAGTAGGTGATGGTTGGTCAATGGGGCGGGAGACATAGAAAAGAGGATGAAAGAGTAAGAGTTGGTGGTCAGATAGTGGACCTATTAACACCACCACACCTTGGTTGTCAATTCCATGATATGTGAGCAGATGTTTAGGGATGACTCCAGTTGTAAGCTATGGAGGCCTATGAACATGACGATCCAAGTATTATACAAGATATGATCTATGTATTTTATTGATTAGATTCATTTTTTATAGACAAAGGTGTGATTGAATCCTTTTTTATAATTGTATAGTACGATACATAGATATTCTAGTTTATCTAATCATATGACCCTTGCGATTAGAGACCCCAATATGTAGTGACTCAGTGATAAGGAACTTCAACTGGCAGTGTGATCTTATTCATGTATCTGGTAGTATTTTATGCGAACTCTTTATATGAGCAATGAGGTCATATTACATCATCTTATGTATGGATTGGTTATCCTTCTTTCATTCCTATATTGAAAATATTATGTGGAGGATTTAGAGGGTGCATATTGATGGGATGAGGTTTTCTATTATGGGTGAAAAGGAAACCTTGTTTGAGCCTGGTGGTCTTAGAAATTAAGGAGTGTAACTAATTACTCACCAGCTAGCATGAATGAATCTTGGAGAATGGTATTCTATGGGCCATTAGTTCCCTATAATAGAGGTAGTGTGTGAGTATGTATTTCCTAAGGACGTTCTAAGATTACCTTCCAACTGAGATCTTGACATTTTCATTGACAGAAAACTAAATACATCCCTGATACCTGGGATAGTATATCAGATATATCCCATAAATATTTTTTAGCTAAGAGCGTAGATGGATGACTTTCATGATAAGGGCACTGTGAGACCCATTATGTCACATCAGATTCCCCAATGTTATTCATAAAAAAGGTAGAAGGGAGATTGGTGATTATGTGTGGATTAACAATGATGGATTTAGGTGACCGTGAAGAATTAGTATCCACTACCAAGGATTGATGGTAGCTTAGATAATTAGAGAGGGGTGTGATGGTTCTAGAATATTGACCTCAGATAATTCTATCACCATCTACGATTACGGGATGAGTATATAGTGAGGATGAAATCCAGATGACGTTATGGTCACTAAGAGTAGGTTGTGATTTTTTTATTCTTGTAGAACTCCCACGAAGTGTTCATGAGGACTATGAATCAGACATTTCATCCTCTTATAGACTAGTTATTGGTGGTCTTTATGGATGAAATCTTTATTTAATCATATCCTAAGGAGGGGCACACGATACATTAAAGATGTTCCTGGACATAATCATAGGACTATATCATCTCGGTATATCTCAATGATTAATTTTGGATTTGAGAGGTCAACTTTATAGGATAAATTATCTCAGATGTAGGATTACTCAATGATGTCTGAGGTAGGAATTTCATGGGAGCCAACAAAGAGTTTTACTAAGGGGTGGAGTTCGGTTGGGATGGTAGGGTACTATATGGTAGGGTACTATAGGTTGTTTATACCTGATTTCTCATGATTGGAAACAACCTTGTAATCATTAACCCAAAAGGGTATCTATTTATGTGGATGGAAAGGGCCAAGCAGTGTTCTCAACAGATGAGACAAAAGGACGATGATCACTCCCATCTTGAGATTTCTAGAGGTGGCCATTGAGTATGTACTATTATGTTATTCATCAAGGATCGTATCTATTTGTGATCACTTATAGAGGCAGGTGGTTATTGCTTATATATCACATCAATTGGGACCAGAAGAGTAGAACTATGTGACCCCTGATCATGAGTTAGCACCGATAATCCTCACATTAATGATACAATGACAATACTTTATGGGTGATAGTTTTATCATTTACTCTTACCACAGAAGCCTCAGGTATATATTCTCTTAAAATAATATTATCATGAGACAAGGGTGATCGATAGAGTTCCTTCAAGACCATGACACTGATATTTTCTATACTCATTGGAAGTGGAATGTGGTGGAAGATTATATTGGCATTAGATCTTATTCTCAGTTGTTGACTGAAGTGTTAGAGTAGTTAGCCTCCATTTAGTAGTCTTTAGTGGAAAAGGATAGTGCTTGGTATCTATATTATATATTTATTACCCCAATTATTTTACAATATGTTTGGGATTCTCACCAGGTAGATACCGAATGTGATACCTTATATGATCTGATATACATAGGATGTGATCCTGATGGATATTTTGAATGTAGAGAGAATGATATCCATTTCAGAGGATGGATGATGGTACCTTTGATGTTGCAGGAGGAGGTAATGCGGGAGTCAAATAAATCCCCTTTGGTGTTACATCCTGGTGTAGAAAATATATACTAGAACTAATGATGTCATTTTTGGTGGCAAGACATGAAGCATTGTGTTCAAGAGCGTTCCTGTCATTTCCTCAAATTTTAGTAAGTGAAGGATGAACACCAGGTTATATAAGGTTTTTCTCAACCCCTAGATCTTCTAGAGTTTACATGGTGTGTTATATCAATTTACTTACTAACATGGTTAACACATACTTCTAGGGTACACGTTGTCATCTAGGTGATTATAGGGGGAATCATCATGTTATCCCACATTCCAGTAATCTAGTAGTAGAGTTATATAGAGTGATAAGGGTGTTTAAACATGAAAATGATAGTATGAATCCATGGATTTTCCATAATGATCATCTTAGATCATGACAATCCCTTCTTATCGAGATTATATTGAGTATTGTTGGAGGAAATCATAAATCTATAATGTTTTAGAATAAATATTCAACCGCATACTTAATGATATATTTAGAGGACCATTCCAGCCATGGAGGAGATGTTTCAGGATTTCATGTTATAGTTTGGTCGTAGTTTGGAGGATCATATACCATTGGTGGAGTTTTTGTACAACAGTATCTACCACTCCAACAATGGTATATGGCCATTTATTATATTTTATGTGATACCCTACATGAAACCACATTTATGGAATGATTTTTTTGAGACAACAACCATTATACTGGAATTGGAGTGAGCTACTAAAGAAAATGTGGAGATAATCTAGGAGGAGGTGAGGGATTCACAAATCCATCAGAAGTCTTATATAAACAAATTAAAGAGACATATGTAGTTCGAGGAGGGATATCATGTGTTCTTGTAGGTCTCAACTCAACTTGTATTTTATATATTTTTCAGTGATAGTAAGTTATCTCTGAGATTCATTAGTCATTTTAGATAATATGTAGAGTTTTTGACATGGACTACCACATAGATCCACCACATTTGTTGGACTAGGTGCATGATACATTCTACGTGTCGCTGTTGAGAAGATAAGTGCACAACACAACACTTGTTATTGACTAAGTTGAGTTAGATATTATGGATAGAGAAACTTTATCGTAGGACAAAATATAGATCAAGGATAAAGAAAAGAGGATTCTATATCAGTGGAGATCTCTTTAGACAAGGATACAGAAATGCAATTCCAATACCCTCACATTTTTTAGTATGGTTTACTATTTTCAAGATGAAAATCCCTACGGTGGGGATAATATAATGACTAAGATTTTTTACGTATTATTTGTAGATATTATGTGGGATTATTTTCAAGACCATGAAATAAGAAATCATGTTATTATGAGGCATAGTGTCCCCAGAATAACTATTTGAAATATATTAATTACATTTTATAACAGTCAGTTATAGATTTCCTAAAATAGTGGAATAACTCCAAAAAGTTTTCCCATATCCTAAAAATGGGAGAAATCTTGAGTTTAAAAGATAGGTTTTACCCTAGGTGGGACATAAATTTTGGCTGTGAGGAAGTTGTGAAATAATTTTTGAGGGAATAGAATTAATATAATTATTAAATTAAATTAGATTAAATGATTCTATTTTATATAGTTACATGTCCATATTTAAATATATGAATATTGGATTTGAATTAGTGTTGGAATCTAAAACAGAGGAGACCTAGGAAATCATTTATGGGACTTCTTTTTGAATGAATATAGATCAGGACAATGTTGAGGATCATTTCCCCAATAGAGTCTGTGGATCTCATCAATAATTGGAACACATAACCGTTCTGCCAAAAAAATTATTTCAAAAACCAAACAGGATGTTGATTTATTATTTCCATCCAATTATTTAATCATGAATGAACACAAATAAATTCCATTAATTGAATTGACACACCAATTATCGGTAGATTTAAATTGGTAGATTATTTTTCATTATTTTATATCCCCATTCATTTTCAATTATAAGATAGTATATTATGTCTGTATGAAAAAAGGTCAAAGTTCATTCTTCACAAATTATGAATTATGGTTTTGTCACATGTTTCTTTACTCATTTATCATGGGTAATTTATTTTCCGAATGATATGTCAAATACCTAGTATTCAATCATCATGTGTCTATTATTTAGCATAACAGATTGATACTATTGGTGACTTTCATGATTGAGGGTGTGATTGATGTGTAATGATGGTAGTGCGTGATTAGAGGAGGATTATATGGACTTGTGGATTCCATTATCCCAGTTTTTTTAGGTGTGGTGGTGGTTTGGATCGATGAATCATTTCCACGAAAATCTAGGATCAAAACCTATTTTATAGGAAACGTTGTCATCGAGAAACATTTTATCCATAGGTTTCGATAAGGGAGACAACATCAGTGATGCATATAATGATTCAAATTAATATCTCGATATATATTGAAAATACCACTATATATGGATTGTATTTTATGATTACATTCCATGTGGTACACCCTGGACATGGAGATATGTTTTTAGGCAGAGTCAAATACATCACACAATATTGTCCCTCCATGAAGGTTCTCCATGTTCCTTGGAGGGTAAACAGACAATTCCAGTAGTACATATGCTTGTAAACCCTATGTACTCAAACATATATATTTCCAGTTGTGAAGAGTCCAATAATCTATACATAAGCATGACCAGAGGTCATGGGAAGAGTGATAGGTGACATCTACACACCATGTGATTCAATAAAATTCAATGTGTGTTGAGGATTACAAGATGTATAGAGTATCACTATACAGTGAGGTCTAGGATGAGTGAAAAATTTTATATACCTTACATTTAATGAACATCCTTATGTAAGGCTTTGAGATTTTCATCTTCTCAATTCAGACCAGTGTCATTTGAGTGGTTTTCCACATGGTTCTTCCCCTCGAGGGTACATTGTGGTATTACATCCATATATTAGGATTTCAATACCCTCAATAGGATTAATCCTAGACAGAGTTCAGGGAATACATCCATGATACTGGAGTGGGATCTTATATCATATTTATACCCTAGGCGGGGTTTGTGGAATCAGCATAACCTACTTCAGAAGGGGTTTGATCATCCCATTACTAGGATGTATTGGTTGGTTTTTTATTATCATTTTCCTATGATCACCAACATAATGGTTTGATATAGACTGGGTTTTTTGTCTCCCCTAGTAGTCTTTGGATTGAACCCTTATCATAGAATATAGGCCTTTTGAGACTGTGATCTTTCTTGGTCATGAACTATTGATTATGACCTATTGATTGAGAGACCCAAGTGATATCATGTATCATGGAATGAGTTTTCCTAGAATGAGAATTATATAGAGAAGAATACAATTTCTAGCAGTTGGTTGTGATCACCTGGTAGTGTGGTGTCATTCTTGAGTATATCTGGGATTTTTCTATTATAAATTTATTTTCATATAATTGAATTTATCTGACTATACTTAATTACTTATGTTTAGTTATCTTGATATGTCTGACTGGTTATTGATAAAATCACCCTTGCATGGGATCCTCCTCCATGTTCTATGACTTATGTAGATGAAAACCCCTTTTATAATCCCCTTGGTGGATGTAGTGTTGGATGAAAATTGCTTCAGCTAGACATACTAAGGTGTTTTTGGTTGCTTTATTTTGATTGTAATCATCTTCCTTAGTGTGTGGTGGACTCTATAAAGTTATTGGTTTCATTTTATTTGGACTCTTTTGAACTATAAATACATTAATGTTATACTATGTGTATGGGATTGAATATGTATTACACGAACTGGTTTTAGGTTTTTACATTTCGACATTGCATCAGCTCTAAGATGTGTGTGTACATTTACTTTAGGCTAATGCCTTCCATTTATGGGATATTTCTACTCAAATTTTTTTTAAATACCCTAACCAACTAGAGGTGGGATTGGGGTTGTCTTGGGTCACACCCCGGTGGGTCATTTCATGACAGTTCACTACACTTGAATAAAAAATGAGTTAAATAACAAGACCCATGAGATCAAAACATTAAATTATGATATACATTTTTTGGTATACACATAAGCATTGAAAATTTTATATGAAATATTTCAGTGTAAAAATATATAAAATGTTATTCTCGGCATAAAAAATCATGCACAAACTTCTGGTTTTGGATAAACTCCCTTATACCCTCTTCTAGGCTTGAGATGACCTCTTATTTACCCTCTTTAGGTTTTTAGATAAACACATATGTACACATTTATGTCTCATAACATTAATCGTTACCAAATTAATTAGAGTGAGTTATCATCCCCACCCATCACATAATCTGTAATCTTTTTCAATATAGTTACAAAAGATTCATCATATCCGAACCTCATGAAATGAATGGGTATCATAAAACATTTCATTATAGCATATCATGTGGAAATAGAATGGGATTAAAAAAATTATTTCATGATCCACATAAAACATACATAGAAATAATATGTATGGTATCATTAGATCATATCCAAATTTAATAATAAGTAACATCAATGGATTTCATCATAGATGAAAATAATTTTGAAATAGCGCTTGGAACATTTTTTGTTAAAATACCCATTTCACATGAAATAATATATTTTAGACAAAAAAAATTAAAATATTATGTAATTATTTTTTTGTAAAATAAACATGGAATCATTTAAGGTAGTATTAAAATCATTTATCATTCACAAAGGGGGGAAATAATATTCTTATTGTACATGTTAAAAAATTAATTTCCTTTATATATTTTGTAAAATCCAAACTGGTCATTCTTAGTAAAAGAATTGAATATCTATTTTAAACAATTGGGTAAAATTTTAATAAACTATAAAAAAAGTAAAATAGACATACATAATGAATATTATATCCTTATTGAAAAACATTTCCACCAAACATCAATATATATGAAAATGTGGTTTTGAAAAAATAGTGAAATAAAGATAGTTTTCATAAAAAGAATTCATTTGAAATAGAGTACATAAAGTGTGAAAAAAAGTGGAAACATGTATTTTTATTAAATAAAAAATTCTAGAATATGATTCTTGTTATTATTAAAATATAGATATTAATACTTTATCATTAAAATAATAATAACAAAATTCATAAATCAATGAGATTGTAACAAAAAATAATTACCACTTTCATATCATTTGAATCATAAGGCCCATTAAAGAAACAACACTACATAGATATATAGATACCATAGTTTCATGATAATAATCATTAATGAAATTAATAGGTTGTATATACACACAAAAATGCAATGAGTGATGAATATGACTAGTTTCCAATGGATATAAAAGTGAGAAGAATATCAGTTACCTTATGTCACGTCTTCCATTTTACACTCTCAAGATTAATGGATAATAAAATATGTTTATTATAAATAATTTTACAAACCATAATCATATTTATCCTATCATATGTTATTTAACTATGTCCTTATATAACTCCTTTAATAATAATTCCTGGTTAAAATCACATTTTGAGAATAACTATTTCATTTTTCATGTCTAATTTTTGTTTTATATCTCCAGTCCTTTCATTTTGATCAAGGTTTCATCATCTACAAAATGTTATAAAAGATATTAGAATAATTTATATATATTCATTATTTAATTTATTTATAGTAATCAATAAAATTTGTGATAGAAAATAAAATACACCATTCATGGAGACGTTGACCCAACGTTCACATAAACGTTGCTTCCATTTTATAGAAGAAATAAATAAAAGAAAGTTAAATAATATAATAACCTCAAGAAATAATTTTTATTTCATTTATATCACATATTTTAATAAAACCATTCACTATTAAATTTCGCGTAAATCATATGTGATGAATGAATCTCGTCTCTTCATGAGGTGGTTGTCCTTTGTATGCACAATAGACATTATGATATACCCATCGATCGGAATGTTAGAAGCTCTTTGGGATATTCTATTTCATGAAGTATAAATAATCCACTAATATCATATAAATATGTTAAATGAATCATTATATCAATTTGTGATAATGGTAATAGAATAAAAATTATATCAGTTCGTGAGGCGGTAGACCACTATACACATGATCAACGATTTCATTTTTCATTCATGGAAACTGATATGAATATAGATTTATCCATATGAACTAATTACATGTCTATATATTATATATTATTTTTTTTCTAATTAATAGAATAAAAATTGATGTTTTAAATATTAAATAAAATGAAAATGTCTCATGAAGAAAATTATCTTAGCTTAGAACAACCCACTTTGGATCGCTTATTATGGAAATTATAGTTACCTATTTGGATGACCAAAAGATACAAAACAAGGATAATGATTTTTGGGAGGTATTTTTAGTGGTTTTTTGATCCAAATAGAAGTAGAAAAGTGAATATGTGAGGATGGGGAATGATTCCTTTTATAATGGGGAGGATTGATATTTTTTGTAAATACAAAAATCTATTCAATAGTGAAAAGACACTCTCACCCCCACATCCATAGAAAGTAGATAAATAATGTTTTCAAAAGATGATGTGGTCGAGCCAGAAATATGACATAAGAGAACACAAGTTTTAGACCTAATGTTCTGTAACATCAAATTTTCATTACTTCCACCATTTTTGTTTTCACCATTGTAACTATCCTTTTATCAAGGTAATATATCATTTAAAACAATAAATATAATGAACCTCATTATATCATTTGTCCACATTGGTTCTAAATATGAAATTAAATCAATAAAATATTATTATTATTTTTTTGAAAAATTAATTTAATAAAAAATGTTTGAAACTCGTAAAAACATCATTTTCCCTTTACAATTGTAAAAATGTTTTTAGTATTTATTGGTCAACTTAATTATTATAAATACACCATTGTCTTGGAACTGACTATGGTGGAAATCTTTAATCATATATAAATCGAATATCAAAGGATAATATTTTTATGGAATTTTAAATTACTTAATAAGATATTATTATTTATAAAATAATATTAATGTCAACTTTGACACAATTCATTTAATTTGACATTAAAGATAGAATGAAAAGGGGGAAATTAGAATATATTATTCTCACACATATATATCATGTTAAATTTGTCTATGAAAATATTGGAATATAATTATTAATTAAATTCATAATACATTTAATATTTTTATTTTTATTTATTTTAGTTTTGAATTAATTTAATAATAAAAACATTGGTATTTCTTAAGCATTTAAATTAATTTATTTTCAATTATTTAATATTTATACCATTAGTTTTGAAAAAATATTATCTTGAAATTATTATATAGTATTAATTTTTATGAATCAAAATCTAGTTTCAATTTTTACCAAATTACATTATAAAAATTTTGAAAATACAAATTAAAATTAAACTCAAAAAAAGACTAAAAAATAGGTTTCTAGAGAGATAATTTTCAAAATTAAAAAAAAATTATGTAAAAATTCAACTTGAAATTGAATCACAATACCTATATTAGATTAATATTTGTATAATTGAGCTATTTTTACCTTCTAATTTTTTTTTGAAAAAGGTATCTTAATGAATTATTTAAGTTAAAAAAAAATTTCAAAGAAATCATGTATTTTTAACTATTCAATGATAATTAAAATTTCAAAAAAAATCCCAAAAATTAAACTCATAAAATTTTAGATATTTTTAATCCAAAAAATGAAGATAATTTTAAAGAATAATTTTATGGATGTTTCAAAAATTAATATTACTATTTGTTCTAAAAAAATTAATAATGTACATTTTTTGGAGGGAAATTTATTTTCTAATAATATAACATCTTTATTAAAAAAATATTAATATTCATTAATATTTTTTCATTCTATATACGAATAAAAATAATTAAAAAATCAATTCTATTTCATACCACCATGTTTAATTACTAGGATTTAATTGTCATGTTATAAAAAAAATATTATTTGTACATCATGGTTTTTTTAAAAATGGAGTTATGTATAATGAAATATATCCATGAATTTAAATTTTTTCAAAAAAATTCATAAAATTTTATTCTTTTTATGTTAAACCCCTTTTAATAAATTTCATCCTCATAGTTTTAACTTTTTCTAGATAATATTGGTTTTGAAATTTCATGCTTTCTTCATGGAAAATCTACATCTCAAAAAGGTCCAATAAAACTTCTTCTTGAAAAATGGAAAATTAAATTAAAAATGTCATCATATTAACATGTTCCAAAATAAGATGACATTGGTGGAAAGTAAAAATATAGATGTAGAAGAGATAAAAATTCAAAAATACTAATATATTCATAGACAATACGGTTAGAATAAATTTAATATCCATAAATCATTGATGAGTTAAAAGACCACTAATTCAATAGTAATGAATGCAATTAAGAAAATATATATCTTATAGAAAAGTTTTTCTAATGTTTTGGGAATTTTTACAATCCTTATTAAGAACTTGAGAATACATATATTCATTATGTCATTCCATTTAAAAAGTAAATTATCATCGTTTTGTTGTTATTTGACAAATTTCCAATTCATGTCCCTTTCTAAAAAATGTATTTGATCTTTTTTCCTACCTAAAAAAATTAAAGGATTGTAATATCCATAAATTATTTATATTAGATTCATTCCATCACCAGTAATCATGAAATACAAAATGGTTTTTAATATTTTATTAATATTCATATGTCTTTATTTGGTGAAGTAATACATCAATATTGTGAAACACATCCAAATTACAACATAAATCATTCCACAACTATTTACCCATATGACGATTAAAAAAATTTGACATTTCATTATTAGGTGTCACAATTCTAACATAACATAATCAAAAAATATAATAATGTATATTTTTATTTTCACATAGAAAATATATAAATAAATTTTCAATATATTCTACGGAAACATGTTTGTAACTAGAATTACTATAAAATTCCAATGAATTCATACATGCTTCGTCTTTCACAAAATTAAGAAATGTATTATTAAATGTATTCCTTAAATACAAAAATTATTTTTCGTCCGTCATGGATAACATAAAAACATTTTAATTAAATCATTTATCAGTTCTAAGATATTCAATACAATCCAATTTATTATACCCATATCGACCCTCTCATTATTCAAACAACATTATCTTTGTATCTTGAACATAAATTGTGTTATCCTTCTCATAGTCATGTTTTTTTAAATAAAATATCATATTTCTATTAAAAAAAATTCTATGTTAGCAGTACTATTTAAAATATTCTTAATTATCCTTATTTTAAAACCTCTATAGATAATTAATTGCATATTTCATAATTATGGGGTTCGATTACATAAAAACATCAATCATTCTGCCTCATTTTCAAAACACTAACTAGGTTTCATCATTTTATTTATTAATAAATCCTTCCTTTCATATTTCATTTAGAGTATTTTAATCGTCAATAAAAAAATCCTTTATTTTTACCACAATTTTGATCCTCTTCCTCAGAATTCACATCTGGACATTGACTTGTATAAATCCCTTATATTACAAAAATATTATATTCAACCAATGTTGATTCTTTTGGAAAACCATTATTCTCATCTATTTCTTTAACTAAACATTTCATTTTTTCATCATAAATCAGATAATCAGTGTCCTTTTTCTCTACACATAAAACATTATCTAGCACCTTTATTGAATTCATATGACTGATTATTAAAATATTTTAAATATATAAGATACTAAATCATCAATCCTCCAATGTCTCGATCGCATATACTCTTAATGAACATTATCCTTGTATTCATTGGTGAGTTCGAGAGTTGGTTAATATTTTTTTTGATAATTAAAAATCATGATAACTAATTTGGAATAATCATAATATTCTTTACTCAATTAATCATCCCATTTGGTTTCTCATAAACACATTGTCTATATAATTATAAATTAACCCAATAACATCTTCTGGCTATGCCTTTCTAAAACCAAAAATCAATGTGTATGTAAAACTATTCATAGTGGGAAACCACATTATCATGGGAAATAAATTATAAGATGACTAAATCATGAAATAAATTCATCAATATAAGACACCTTAAGTTAGTACTAGGTCGTTAATGGTTATTTTATATTCAAATAATTCATATTGGTTTGTAAAGAGTTTATGGAATTCAATATCAAATATGAAATGAGTGTCAAACCAGGGGTGCATCAAGGACTATTTTTGTGCACGAGGTGATGATCATGTACAGTTCAATGCTCTATTTTCATAGTTATAACTCATAGGTACATATATACCCAAGAAACATGCACTTATAGTGTCAGTAAAGTTATGTAATGTCTTAGAAACCACTCACTGTATTTTTCACTAATGTTCCCAGATATTTTCAAATACTAAGTCTTATCCTTAGTAATATACTTTGATATATCCCTAAAAATTCTATTATACATATCCATTGGAATATCAATAAATATTTCTCATCCTAGATTCCAATGGTTAAAAAAACTCTCCTTTGATATCAACTATAGATAACAAGACATTACATACTGAAATATTGAAACTTTTTAGATTAATATTTAATACATTTTACAAAAGCACACCAAAAGACTGTAAAATTTTACTATATTTGGAGAGTAAAAAAATAATTATTTCATGAATGATATTCTACATCTATCATAATAATCATCCCACATAGTATTCTTCACAGATACACCATAGTTAATAAATTGATTAACAAAATTGGGAAAGGAAACCTAAGAAAGGGTGTTCTTAGATTCTTAGTAAGTGAAAATAATTGAGATATCACATTACAAAATGAAAAGGTTGTGAAATCACTTTAAAAATAGTTTAAAAGGCTTAATTTAATGTTCATAGATCATAATAAATAGTCATAAAATAAATAATGGTAGTTTATAATATGTAAATCATAATAAAATAAAAAACATGATCCCAGATATCATAAAACTAGCATAATAATTATTTTGATTAAAAATAATCATAAAAAATATTATTTCAATTCTATCGACAAAGACACTCATAAGATATCATTATAGGATAACCTCAAATTTACCTTCTCTAGGGTTGGTATAACCTCATATGTGTCCAATTTCATGCATGGGATAACCTTATATTATTGTTATTTTTGGCTTGGGATAACCTCTTATGTACCATTTGAGATGATATAACATTAATCATTACATAATGAATTATAGGGATTTATAGTTCCCACCAATCACATTATCTATACATATTTTTCCCCTAATATTCTGAAGAATTCATCATATCAGAACCCATAATATGAAATGGGTTTCAAAAAACATTTCATTTTAGTATATCCCATTGAAATGTTGTGGGTTTGAAAAAATTCTTGACATCATAAACATAAACAATACAAAGAATGAATATGGATTCTATGATTGGATCATATTCCCAGTAAATATTAACAAACATCAAAGGATGTCATCTTAGATGGAAAATGGTTTTGAAGTATCATAATGAACATTTAGTTTACAATATTACCTATTAAATTGTAATAATTTATTTATAATATAATAAATTTATAAATTTTAATCAAAATATTTTCACTTGAAATAACATTTCGAATTTTTTTATGGAAGAATTAAATCGTTTAACAAACATTTTCGTGGAAAATATCATTCTTGTGGTACACACCAAGATAAATATTCCATTCACATTTATGTAAAAATAAAAAAATCCATATTTGGAAAATGAGTTGATGTATACATTTAAAAAATTTGTTTAAAATTAAAAATGGGAAAAATAAATGACATTAAAAATCATATATGAACATGAATACTTTATTGAAAACTTTTTTATAAATAATCATTCTGGAAAAAAAATTAGCACAATGGAAAAATAAACCATTTTCATTAGAAAAATTATTTTTAAATAATGTGTACATAATGATAGGAAAATAAATGGCAACCATCTATTTTTATGATGTATATTACTATTATAAAACTCCTCTTATAATTGATAGATTGATCATAATATTTCATCAAAGAATTTATAATCACAAACTGTCTCGATAACAATTAGATTATAGATAAAACCCTCTCCCCATTAGAGTCTTTAGAATCATAAGACCCATAAATAAAATAAAATTATATGGATATGTAAATCCCCCTAATTTTAGTATATTAATCATAAGATGCATTCATGGTCAGTATATTTTCCATAACGAATAAACACGATGTGAATATGGCATGTGTCCAACTAAAATTAATGTTATATATAAAAATGTATTACATTAAGTATCAACATACTTCATACACATTTAAACCTCATATATAATAAAAATAGGTTTATTATAAATCTATTATAGTACCATACTCAATTTTTTCATATCGGATATGATTTTATCATGACCCTTTATTACATATTTATTAACAATTCCATGTTAAAATCATGTTTTGGGTAATAACTGCTTCATTTTTCATGTATGATCTGGTTGGGTATATTTATATCATTTACTATTCATTACGGTTCCATAATGACCGAAATTTTAATCATGTTTTAAAGATTAGATAAATTTTCATTACGTATGTATTTACAGTAATCTATAGAGGTAGAGATAGGAAATTAATACATCATGGAGATGGTAGGCCATAAGTACACATGATTGTTATTTTCATTTTCCTAATGGATAAAATGAATGAATTTTGGAAGTTTAATACCCTTTCTAAATAATTTTTATGTCAAATATATTTCACATATTTTTAATAAACCAAATATTATTACTTTCCATTCAAAGCATATGTGAAGAACAAATCACATCTCTTCGTGAGGGGGTACTCACCTGTACCAACATGTGTCATTATCGTATTACCTATGAATGGAACGAAAGAAGGTATATGGGAAATTATAGTTAAATGAGTATATTTATTTCATAAATATAACATAATGTTTTTAAAAACATCATTATATCTAATCATGATAGGTGGTGATGGAAAACAAATTACATCAATTCGTGAGGTGGTGGTATGTTGTACAAGCAATCGAATGGTTCATTTCCATTTATATAGAGGTGTATATAGATATTGTTTGTGTCATAAATATAATAAAATATTATTATATGCTATATAAATTTTTATTATATTTTAATTATCATAACATGCAATAATTAGGTAAGATAAGAATAAAAAATAACGAGTTTTTTGAAGAAAACTAACTTTGCTCCAAAAAACCCCCTTGGATATCTTATTGATGACCCCAGGGTTAGTATTTTAGGAAGAAAAGAGTTTCTATAAAAAAGATAAGGATTTTGGGGAGTGATTTGGGTAGGTTTTAATGAACCCAAATGGATTATGTGGTGGAAAAAAGTTAGTGGAAGAGGTGGCCTTTTATAATTGGTGAGGAGTGACATTTTTGTAAATACCTAAAAATAATTCAATAATGGGAATTAAATCTAACCATAAGTTAGAAAAAATATATAAATAAAGGATTTGTGGGATGAAAAAGTTTTTTGAAATCTCGACCACACAAAAAAGCAATATTTTTTATAAAATAAAATAAATGTCAATTTTGACACTATTCATTTAATTTGACTATAAAAACTTCTAGATATTGATGAAATTGGAATATATTATATTCAACCCTTTATATAATTAATATTTATCAAAATAATTCATGGAGTACAATAATTTATTCAATTTATATAACTTTAATTATTTTTAGTACCATTTATTATATTTTCCAAATAATTGAAAAATTATTGTATTTGTGTTTCTTAAGTATTTAATGAAATTATATAATTACTAAAAAAATAGAAATAAATTACCCCCATGAAAAAAATTTAATTATTCCCTAAAATAACTTCTATATTCCCTCACATATTTAGTTTATCCAAATGATATCAAATTTTTCAATTTTTAAAGCAAGGGGGTGACATTTTAACCTTTTTCTTACTTAAATAATTATATTGGTCTTATTCATGGAATGTGCCACATAAGAACATAATAATAAACCCTTAGTTTATAATGGAATAAATATTCCCATAAAATAGATGTCATAGAAGTTTTTATCTCATTTAATCCATTATCCTTTTACTCTAACACCTTACTAAACCTACTTTTATCTTAGACATAGTAATTCATTTTTAATGCTTATACTATTCATTTTGAATAAAATTTATGTTGACCATGTTTTTAAATTTTAATTATCATGATTCCAAATATTGAATCTATTTTTCCCAAATTACATTCAAATAAAATGACTTTTTTTTATATAAAATTAAACTCATATACATGATGAAAATGCATTTTTCAAAACTGTAAATTTTCACGATATTAAAAAGGTTTTATAGAAATTTTCAACATAAAATAAAATCAAAATATATATAATAGATTAATGAATAATAAAATATATCTAATTTTAGTTTTAAAACTATTTTAAAACAAAATGTAACCTTATAAATTAATTAATCCAAAATACATTTTTCAGTATTCATTGAAAATTAATTCTTTTTAAAAAATCCCAAAAACTCACCGAAATATAATTTTGAAATTTTGACTCCAAAAAATATTTTTTTATCAAAATATTATAAAATTAAATTAGAAAAAATTAATTTCATTATTTTTCCACAAATATCAAATAAAATAATTTATTTTGAAAATGATTATTTGAATGAATATATAGACTACAAAAATTTGATAATTTCTTATTTATATTAGTTATGGTGAGGAATAACCACATTTTTAAATTTATGTATAATATATATATACATATATACATATATATATTATTCATAATTTTCAAAATTTAGTAATTACTATTTATATAACTATGTTTAATGTGTAGGTTAAAAGAGTCATTTTTTAATAGTAGTATTAATAGTATGTCATTGCCCATTAAAAATCATGTTGTGTGAAATAAAAGCTATAGAAGAAATAAAATTTTCTAAAAAGTAAATTCATTAAATCTTGGGTTGGTACATTTGGAACATGTTATATGGTTTTAACCATTACATTTTTATATTTTACACATTAACTTTTAAACTATGTACTTTTTTAACAAAGTGGTTAATTTTTTTATTAATAAAATCAAGTGACCTATGTTACAAAATTTGAGTTTTAAAGAAATAAATTTAACCATTATTCAAACCAACTCAAAATCAATAAATTATTTAATTAACTTTCAAATTAAAACATATAATTTTTAGAAAATCAATATGAGTTGAAAAATAACATTTTTACCATTGTGTGTTATTAAACTAATTTAATAATTATTAACAATTAAATGAGTTTAATTATATTCATTTATGTGTTTATAAATAATATAACATTAGTTATTTAAAGTATTGTTTTTTAATTGATTCGATATAAATTCTATTATTTTAGTAAGATGATACTGTTAAAATAATTTTTTCACCATTACCATGTTGATTAGAATTAATCATAATAATAAAAATTTTATACCTGAAAATGATATTTGAAATATTAAATCATTTATTTATTATTATATCAAATATCTATAGATATGGTGGTACAGTAATTATGAACATCAAGAAATTTAAAAATGAACTTCTCAAAATGTTCACATGGAATTTGTTGACATATGACGATCGTTCTGTTTACTTATTATCAAACGGGATTCATGAAATGATTTAGAATTGATCACCATAGTTTTGGTCATTATATTTTTTTCCAAATATTAAACAATCATTAAAATAAATTATGAAAGACTCTAAATCGATGGTGTGTAGGATATCTAAATTGAATTGATGGTGTAACCCCCTTCTTGGAAGACCCTATGAAGAAATCATGGATATTTTCTCAATTTACTTCACATTTATATTACTGATTTTATACACATCATTAAAAATTTAGAGGTGGGAGAACCTACTCATGTTCCCCCTAAATTTCAAAGGCATGCATTTTCTTTATAGGGACATTCTCATATTTTAACCTAATTAGAAAGAGAATTTAAAAACTAAAAAACATTAAAGGATGCATTGCGGGAAAAATATAACCAATTATTCATGGGATATGCAACTCAAAACTTCATTCATTTATCAACCAAAATGGATACATTTATAAATAATTTGTATTGAACATATGTCTACTCATGATAGGAAGTAGGGATTGGGTGAGCACCGTTCCTTGGACTGCTAGCTATGGATGAGGGATGCTGATAATGCGCAACACATCTTCTTCCAATGTAAATTTCATACTATATTATAAGCGTATCTCCATAATATTATTTTAATTGATATTTAAAAATTAAATAGTGGTATAACCTATTTTAATTGATCAATATTGTTGCTATGAGTGAATTAGTATACAATAGGGAGTTAGTAGCTACTTAATTAACCATTATGCATGTATGGAAGGTCCATAATGAGCTCATATTGGACAACAAGAACCCTCCATATATGAAATAATTATGTCATTGGATAATAATTTCCTAATTTCTTAAAAAATTTAATATATGTGTAAAAGATAATATCTTATCTAGCCTAAACATTTTATGGTTGTTGGGTTTGACTAGAAGGTGAAAAAATCACATTGTGCTTAATTCAATATGTTATACCCCCACCCCACCCCATTCCATAATTAATTTAGGTGAATGTTGATAGTGTGACCTCTTTCATTTCAAGACCCTATATATGTGATGGTGTCTATCATACCCATTATAGATTCATCAGAGGATTATATTACCATTATATGGGATTTGGAAATATATATGGGGGGGGAATTTTATCCATGATTCAAATGATTATGTATGGAATATACAATGGATGGAACCATATCTAGATTGAATCATACTATAAGATTTTAATTGAATCCCTAAAATCAAGGACCATGAGTGTTCCATGTAAAGTACATTTTTAATGGATTGATTGTTTTCAAGCCATCATTCATCTTCACTTGGTCATCTCACATTATTATAGGTAATACAATAAGGTTGTAGATGCATTTTTTAAAAGATTAATTATGGAGATAAGCTCAATGTTTTCATTTTTAATCTAGTACATATTTCATACCCTTAGAAGATACAGATATGTGATGTGAGATTTTCCCCACCCATGGTAATGCCCTATATAATTCATTAATCATTTTGTATTTATATTTTTACAAATAATTTTTTGGATTGGGATCACCTGGATCCTCAACATTTTAAATTTTTATTTAAAATACAAAAATAATTTTGTAAAATAAACTTTACATATAAATGTAAATTAATCATATCCTTAAGGCGTGTAAAAACTATTTTTATGAAAATAATATTTTTTTAATAATGTTTATGTGTAGAAAAAATAATAAATTATATTCTTTATAACGATATTAAAATTATTAATATTGATCAAAAAATAGTTATTTGACCATGAAATATATCTTCAACAACATTTTCCCCAAGATTAAATTTATTTTGGGAAATATATGAAAAATAGTCTTAATAAATATTTCTAAATTTTCTAAAACATTATACATTGATTTCACAAATCAAACATATTATTTTCAATTGCATAATTTTACATTAATCTATAATTATTCTAAATGTAAAATGGATTCATTAACATTCATGTAATAATGTTATAATATTGATAGTATTAGAAATAATATTTATTTTTCACTATTTACAAACAAAATTTATTTAAAAAAACAATAAACTTTTTACTAAGATACATTTCATATTTTAAATTGCAAAAATGGATTTATTTTAAAAATAACCATTTCTATTATTTCATATTTTCACTTTAAAATAAAATCATAAAATACAAAACAATTATTTCAATGGGAAAACAACATTTTAAAATAGTAGTTGTTCTTGTTATGAATTTCCATAAAGCACTAATGTTGATAGAATTATTACATCAATATTATATTTAATTTAGATAAAAATTTAAAAATAATAAACATATATTTATTTTAGAAATAGAATATTTCATAAAAGAAATATTTTTAGACACAATATTGTAATATATAAATTTTTTAAACAGAACTAATATAATATATATATATATATATATATATTAATATATTTTACAATTTAGTCACACATATTTATATCTACCAATGTAACAACTAGGTTTTTACTAGCTAAACATAGTATGATTTCATTTTTGTTTTTTGTTTCACACGGGGAAAGCCATCAAAAAAATTAATCTTAATTATAGGAAAATATATATTTAAATATCAATATTTTATATTCTCCTCTATAAAATATGTAGTGTACTCAAAATTTAAATTATTACTTAAAATAAATGCAGGTGAGGGTATTCTTAACAATTTCATCATTCAGGATATAAAATCTTACATTGAAATTCACCTTACTCTATTGAGGATATACTAAGATACTTATCATTCCAAAAAAATCATTATTTCTCCATATAGTCATATATTATTTAATATATTTTTCCTAATTATATGCTCTACATAAAATTACATTGTTAAAACCCTTTTAATATCAAATACATTAATCCATAGTGAAATCATATATTCCTTCAAAAATTCACTCTTATCTTCAACCATTAGATTCAATATCACACCCACCTATATATATATCATAATATAAAATAATAGATAAACATAAAAAAAACCCAAAATTAATGATTGATCCATTGATTCCAAATAATTTCTAAATTATATTTTAAAATCAATAAACCCTTTATTAATACAATATAAAGCATATATTAAACATAAGATTCATCCAAAACTAAATTATATTGTCTTAAATATCTATCCATATAAATATAATCTCTTAATAATATTTTTAAAATGTTATTGATACAATTTAATATTTGCATACAAAAAATTAATGAATAAATACTAAAAAACAATCCTTATAGGTTTCTCATAAAAATCATGAAGATTAGAATGTACATGAATATAATTGATGAATATAATGTGCTATTTTAAAAATATCATATTTTTTGATATTTAATATCAATTAATAAATCAACCTCACTAAACTATTTGTGAAAAATAATATGTCATATCCATAATAAATTTCATATTATATGATTTTATACCATTTATAAATTCTGTTTTATTTAGTTATAAGATATTTTGGATTTAGGATACAACCAATTCTTATATTCATTTCCTGGAACTTATTTCAAAAAAATTATTAAACAAAATATGGTTATCAATATAATGATGGAAATTTGAGATATGAATACTCAGGCTTCATCCAAACATGTATTCTCTAATGTAACTTTCATGTAAACCTATGATACCATCATTTTAACAATTTTACACTTCCATCATCCAATACATCTATTAGTTTAACCAATGTTAATTAATGATGAATTTACTAATAATTTTAATCATACTCTATCAAGGTAACTAGAAAAAAATCATTCATAATGTTTAATATAGGGTAAATGATTAACCATGGAATACCCCATCATATTTTCGCATTGGTTTAATGTTATACAACTACTTAATGCATTGCATTTTAGTTGATTCAATTCCCAACACTCTCTCTTAAAAGTTATTACCTATATGATCAATTTATAGAGCCTAGAACCAAATTCTATTATAGATATATGGATATAATTACATGGAAACCACAAAGTTGTTACTTAGCCAAAATGTTAGAACTTTTTCTTATACATAGGCTTATCCCTTAAACTTCTAAAAAGGGTTTTCGGTAGGGTATTTAAATCCTAATCTCAAAAAATGAAATGATCTTTTTTTAATACCACATATTATGAACTCAATCCATAAACATATAGTATTTCATTATTAATAATATTTCCCTTAAATACACAAAGAGTATAAAGAGGTATTTTTTCTTTGGATGATTATAAAAACAAATACAACAACAAAAAAATATAAACATTTTTATTGCATATAAAATCAAATTTTCATCATAACATTAACTAATAATTTAAAATTATATTGGTTAATCAATGAAAAATACAAAAAAAGTGTGATATGGAAATCCCAATATGAGAAAAACACAACAATAATGCATAAAAAGAGATTCAAGATGAATAACATGAAATCATGAAGTTTGAGATCATAAGAATAGACACATGGAATGATTAAAATAATATCACTTCAAGACCCATCCAAGAGGGTATCATACCATTATTTTCCCAAACCCCACTCTAATATGTTAAGGGCTGGTGAATAGCACTGAGAAGGCATTTCTCACAATTTTGAGGCATTAGACTAAAGAACCAGTACACAAGCCCACATATCCAAGACACACAATGCTAAAATGTAAAACAACTGATATAATTTATTCATATAACCATGATCCCACAACTAGTGTACGACATGATATAAAAAAAAATAAACCATGCAAAATACACACCCCCCACAGGAGATTGTACACAAGGCCAATTGAAATTGTAAATATTTAAAAATTCTCTAAGAGTGAGGACAATGTCATAAATATCCTATTGGAAAAATCCTCGGTATGGCCACCTCTAGATACGCTACACCCACTCCTAGTCCTCCTAATACTCTATCACAAAGGCCACAGTCTACATAAGACATGACATGTACTGGTAAATCCTGTGGAGGTGTGAGTATAGTAATCCTTATTAGGACACCTCGAAAACACTAAACATGAATCAAAAAGTATAGCCATCTAAATACAATATTTAAAAATTTACAACATGTACAATATAATAATAATGAACCCATATATAGGGGTCACTACTAGGACTGCTGGGGGACACCACTAACACTATCTGGATAAGACTGCTATATAAGGGATCATATGACAACGATTCCAGAAACCCTACTGATATGGTTTGTTAGATGGAGGATCAAAGCCCTACTCCAAGAGGTAATGTTGATTCCAAAAACTCCACTAAAAATGATTGGGGGTCACACTATAGTCTTATGGAGGGATGCCATAAATATTTCTAAGGCTCACCCTCTTGGGGGATTAAAATCCATTGATATGGATGTAATGTTGCATGGCATCCTTGATGAAAGGATCGCGTGAACCCACAAAACCAATAATAGTCCAAAATAAAAACCCACCATTAGTATCAAAATGACCATCTCAACATTAGGATCTCAACTACGTAGACTGAATATTGATTAGATTCTCCATTTAGATGTTATGAAAATTTTATCAAAGCTACCTATAGACCTACCTGAGCCAACATAACTACCATCATGGTAGGTCCACCTACTGCCATAGTCAGTCCACCTACTGCTACAGTTGGTCCACCTACCATATAGACCATCCACCTATGCGCCAGATTTCATTGTTAGTACACCTTTCGCATCTGAATAGCTATTGTGGCTGACAACAGAGGTCAAACACCCTTGTACCGGCCTCGCGATGGTTGAAGCATCCACGAATCCACAGTCAACCTCCATGTTCGATCATCACTGTCATCCGTACTCAGGCTCTACCCCTGTTTCGGTTGATCTGAACCATCTCTGACCTAAGTCCACTTCATCTTTCCCTTCCCATGGGTCGGACCTAATCCATATGTACCTTCCCCACTCTATATCCATCAATTTCTCCATTTTCCCACCATGTTCAACTTCATCGATCCCCCTATCACCCCCAAGATTACCATGGAATATCATGCGTACACCCAACCTCACCTACTGGAGCCATCAATCTCCTATGTTGCTGCCACCAATCACTTCTGTCGCAACCTGCACCGGCCGAGACCTACACTCCAAATAGTTAGCAAACATCTCTCAGAAACTGAAAAAGAAAACAATCATATTTCTGCAATCCTTGAAACTCAATCTAAAATGATCCATCATTGATTTTCACTTTTCCATAAATTTGAGTGTATTCTTGAGTTCATGGCCACCCAAAAACATCGAGCTGGTACAATGGGGATCCAATGGAAAATATTGTGAAGAACAAAGGGAGAAAAGCACATGAAAAAAATTTATAATTGTTTTCCAATAACTCATGTCAAAATATCCTGATAGGGGTATTTGCGATAGAAAACCTGATCAAAAAAATGTTGATAACCCATAATATAATTTGATCCATCAAATACGAATGATATGTGAGCTATTTTGTTCATTAATTAGACTATTTGCATCCTAGGAATCATGAATGGGGATGAATGGATTAAATCAAATGTCATACCTATATTTGGATCGAACACCTGTGAATAAAAAAGTCGTATCATTATTGTTGGCAAGATTTGTCAAGATCGGTGTTTGTCAATTTCCGATTCGAAGTTTCTTCATTGCTGCCTCAAGACAATTTTCTATATCTATCTCTCCAAAGTCTCCAGGGGATTCAAAGGTTATTATATTAACCCATTTATTTCTAACTAATTATATTTTAATGGTAAACATGTATGTTCATCGTTGTGTTAATGACTAAAATAGTGTAATTTTTTCTTAATTTATTTTATTTTTTTAAAATGCCTAATATGAATTTCCACAATCAAACTGCACTAAAAAATGTAATTTCACAAATAGTGTAAAACCTATATTTTCAATACAATTATTCCTTCATATATTTGATTTGGGATCATTATTAGGAGTTATTCAACATTTTTAGGAAAATTGTGCTCTCGTAATATTAAATAATTTAATATTTTTCAAACATTTGTTTCAAAATCACCGGGCCTCATAATTTCACACCATCACAACACTAGGTTTGAAAATCAATCCCTATAATATCTAAAAATAATACATGAAAAATATGATATGTTGCATTCTCCCTACATTGGGGATTTATGTCCCTTGAAATCCAAAACATGGGCTACTCAAAGAGTTGGGGGGTACTGAGCATGAATTAGATCTTCCCACTCCCTTGTTCTCTCATGTAGATTTTCATTCTTCAACCAAATGAAAAAAACGAATTCTCACAAAAGATCATCTCCAACCAATCCATGATCTCTACTGGGTACTCAACAAAGGTAACTCTATAATCTATGTCCATCTTACCCCTATTGATATTGTGTGATAGGTCATGCATGTATTTCTTCAGGTGTGACACATGGGAGTCTTTGTGTACATGATCTAACTTAGGTGGTAGAGAAAATCTATATGCCACCTCTCCAACACTACATAGTATCAAGATTGGTGTAATGATCATTGGAGATAACATGATGCCCTAGTCAAATCTCCATAATCCCTGTCAAGATGAAACCTGAAAGAACACATGGACTCCTTCCTCAAACTCCAAAAGGCCTCTATTTTCTATCACCATAAATATTATGATGGATATGTGAAGTATCCATCTAGACATTTATGATATTCACATTATTTATTATAGCTTACACCAGCTCTAGGCCCATCAGTGCTGACTCACATGGGTCTGTTCAACAATGTGGTGACCTGCAGGGTCACCCATAGATATACTTGAATGATTCCATAGCAAGGTTGGACTGGTATAAGTTGGTGTATTAAAATCCTGCAGTGGTAGGTGATCATCCCAACTATGGAAAAAATCTAACATGCTTGCCCACAACATGTCATCTATAACCTGAATGGTCTACACATTCTCATAGTTTTTCTATGGGTGAAGAATGGTGTTTAAGCATACGTAGGTTCCAATATACTCTTGTAATCCCTTCCACCACCAAGATTTAATGATATCTTTAAGATCAGAAACAATCGTCGATGGAACACTATGGACACGAACTATCCCTTGCACATAGAGGTGTCCCATGCTCTCTACAGAACTTTGTTTTTATGTAGAAAAGAAGTTGGATGACATGGTGAGTTGGTCAATGATCACCCAAATGGAATCATGTCCCATATAAATACAAGGTAAGGCTATAACCAATACCATTGATATCACATCCCAGTTTTATAATGGGACCTCATGGGTTTGAGCTAAACCAGTTGGAACCTGGTGCTCAGACTATAATTGCTGATAAGTAAGGAATAAAGAAACAATATCTAAAAACCCATTCATCATCCCTAACCACAAAACTGGTTTTAATGGTCTTGGTACATCTCCCCCACAACAAGATGTATCTCCAATGAGTATGTATTAAAGTCCATCAGAACCTCCTCCCAAAGTATCACTGGTACTATCATGCATCCTCTGAAGAGAATAAAAAGCTCCCCATATTTTTAAAATTCCTCCGGAGTCTTCCTTATGGACATCTGAGTAGGTATGGTCTTGCAGTTGGTATCCCCATTTTTTTCCTCCCTAACTCAATATAATAGGGGAGGGGTAAAAACCATAAACTAGATGTAATATTCTCCATCCCCATCCATAAATGATATTTTTAATGAGGCAAACTACTCTAATTCCTTGATCTACATCTTTGAACTATAACTATTGTGGAGATCATCTACCACCATGTTACCCTTTATAGAAGTATAAAAAATATCATAATACTAAATGAAATCCACCCATTTCCTCATCGTCAAGTTAGGTTCATTCTTAGAGAAGATATACTCGAGGCACTTTTGATCAGTGTAAATGTTAAACTGCTTGGCCATCAGGTAGTGTCACCACAAATTCAAAGTGATTACTATTGATACTAACTCATGATCATGTATCACATAGTTCTACTCATTTGGTCATAATTTTTGTAAACCATAGTTAATCACCGCTTTCTTATGCATCAGGACACAAATATGAATTGTCCCTGATGTATCACTGAACACCATGTACTCAAAACCTTGGTCTGACAACCACAATAATAGAGTGCTCATAAACCTATACCTTATCTCTTGAAACCACTGTTGGAATTTTTCTATCCACATGAAAGGCATCCATTTTCTGGTCAAGGATTTCAATTTTTTCCACTATAGAGAGTTCAGCTACAAACATCATATTGTACCAGACCAATATGAAGAATCTATGCTCCTATGTAATACACTTGGGGGAATCTCAAGATAGCATTTCCTCAACATTCATTAGATCCATCACAAATCCCACCTTTGAGTTGACATGTTCCATTAATGGATCTATTTAATCCATAATGTGATCTTCAATAGCTCTCGGTTAATTTGGATCTCTCGGAGATTGTCTAGAACAATATTTAGGTATCACTCCTACTACTCCTCAGATGCTGAATACTCTAGGATCTCATCAATGAAGACCACCATGAATTGATCTAATTAAGAATGAAATATCCATTTTATGAGGATCATGAACACTCATATATATTTATTCACACCAAACATAATCACTATGTACTCATAGTGAATATAATGACATATTAAGGTCGTATTTAGTATATCATCATCTTCTACTCATAGGTAGTGATAGCTTTATCAGGGATGAATCTTCTAGAACCACTGTTTCCGTTCAACTGGTCGATGTGGTCATCAATCCTCTATGCGGATACGTATTCCTCTTGGTCACTTAGTTTTAGCACTATAAATCCACACATAACCTCAAGACCTTTTATTAATTCTCAGAAAACCAAACATGGGTTGTCCATACTGAAACAATGGGTCCCATGATTCCCTTTCGCTACAAGTCTTTAAATTTTACCCTTAGCACACAATGCTCTGTAGGATCCATCTAATATGAATGTGTAGATATAGGTGTTGTCCAAGGGTGTAGATCAATGACAATTTATATCTATTTGTGGATAGTTAAACCTATAACATATTCAGGAAAGACGTCCTCATACAGTGCCACCACCGTAGGAAATGGAGGACTCATAACACCCCCTGCACTAAGGGTTAGGCTATCCAAATGATGAGTAATCAGCTGCACACTCTTATATATTAATCTACCATACTCTTCAAAGATTTCATTTTTAGCATCAAATGAATTCTCAGTCCCATAAATGAGTACACACCCCACTCTTCACCTAAAACGGTCAATATTAGAATGAACTGTGGATAAAAAATCCATTCCAAGAATTATTTCATCGTGCATCAATTCTGATATCAAGAGATCCGAACCTAAATTCCTACCACTAAGAGTTAGTTAAATTTTTTGGAACCACTATGCAATCATTGAGTCTCATCAAGTAGTAGTCTCCAAGATTAATGTTCGAATCAATAGTTTAGCCTAAATCTATGAGTCTCGAACAAGATTCGTGTACAGAAATGAATGAGTAGAACATGTTTCTATCAATACGACAATGAAGGTATAAAACACATAGATCGTACCTCATATAATTTTTGAATTCCCCGGCTCATATTCCTTGACCACATTCTCTTATTATCTCCCTTTACTCAAACTCTAGATGGCCGAGATGGACCACTTGGGGGGTGTTGCTAGTAACATGTAGAAACGTCGACCATATTCTACTACCCTATATCCCCTCTACCATGTCCACCAACTTTCATACCACCCTACTTGTGTGTCGGTATTTATATAGGTGGTCCATAAACCATATTCCAATAAGATGTACAACAGGTCAAAAAATATTGTTCCATATGTCCATGATAGTCTCATGAGAAAGACCACATGTCCCTTGGATGAATTGAGCCATCCCGAGAGACCTTCTTTTCTATCCCTGAGTCTTGGGATCACCACTTAAAGGGACTTACCTACTTAGATCGCTATGAATATATTTGACTACCAGCTATCGATGTCTCAAGTACCAGGTTCCCAATGTTTTCTTCCACTACTAGTGTATACTCCACCAAAAAATATTCCACTAACAAGGCTCACTCAAGTACCCCCACATAGGTAAAATTCTAAGGTGGACACTTATGCCCAAATTTCTTAGCATAAGACCCACTCAACAAACTGATCCATAAATAATTGGTATTATACCATTTCCATGGAGTTGATTGAATGATCAATAAAACATCATTGAATAATCTTCCTTGATCATGATGCCTTGTCGCCGATGGAGAAGCTCCTATGTGTGTACAGAGCGCAATGTGGATAGATATAACTCCCTTGTGAATATATTCTTGAAGTCTATCTTGGTGAGATCTATCTCATCATGTGACTTAGTCACCAAGCTCCACCATCACCTCACATAGATGAAGAATCATGGAAAGGACATCCATCTAATCATCAGGCATCATAACAATGAGAAAAACAAGGCTGACTTCCAATATCCAATACAAATCCAACTAGGGGTCTAGGTCACCCCCAAACCTTGGAGTTAACTGCCTATGAAACACATGAAATGCAATCAGCCAACATGCATTCATTGTTGTTAGTGTTGGTAATAGTTGTGTCCTAATGGGTGGTAGTGTAGCTGGTAAACCGCATAGAGGTTCTATCTCTGGTATAGGCTCCAGTACTGATGCCTCATCACTTGGAGGATCATCTTCATGGTCATGTGCTGGAATCCTAGCTGGATGACTACCTAGAGGCATCCTAATTTAAAATAATATATACCATGACCAAAAAAGTATATTTTAGGAGAAGACTCAAGACGAGAATGGATAAAAAAACCATTTTTATATGATGTAGGTACCATTTTTTCCTTAAAACTGGTGATCTCATGTAAAATTATGAAAATAAGGTGTTTAGAGTCTTGGTGTTTGGATATATCAGCAATCACACATACAATAGAGTCCCTTCCTGAAATCAAAACTTGAAACACTTAACATGATTTCCCTAAACCAACCTAATAGTCTCCAGGTCCAAAACTACAACTAACCTGCCTTAATAAGACTCTATCACAACCCTTCCAAGAAGGTTTTATGTTATGAATACCCCAATCTTACCTCTTATAGGTCATGGGATAACGACTACAATCAAGATGGACATTCCCTCAAATGGGAGGCATTAGACTAATGTATATTCACACACACACACACATCTCCAAGCCCCAATATCCTTAAATTTAATGAAAAAGATAGATTCTATGCATAAAATAATGATCCAACAATGAGACTCCAATATGAAGTAAGGTAAATGTAAATTGGGACAAATACTATTCCACTATAAGAGTCTTTACAGAAGTCCAACTAAAACACTAAATAGTCTATCCTTCTCTAAGGGAAATGACTACATCAAATATATTCTCCTGGTAAAAACCTTGGCCATCCTAGCCCCAAATATGCTCTACCCAGTTCTGATCCTATTATAACACCATTAAAAGGGATGTTGTCTGTATAATAAACAACTCGTGTAGGTAAATCCTGTACAGGGGGTGAGTATAACAATACTGAGTAGGACACCGTAAAAAACCCTAAACATGAAGAACCAAGTATAGACAGATCAATGAAAGTTTTAACAATGTACTAAAGTTATAATAGGATAAGAATTAACATATATATACTTAGGAGAGTCTCCATTCCATATGGTGTTTATAACCAACTATCAACCATAGGATTCTACTCAATGCAATTTTCATTCTAGGAGAACTCACTCCATCAGACATGTTATCATCAAAAACACTCAAAGAAGTGGTCTACCTCATTTGGGCCCCTCCCAAAGAAAAATAACTGGTTTGGGAAGAATATGATTCATAGATATTGGTTCATTCATTGGGCCACTAGGAGATAGCCCAAACCCCATCTGGATCAAACATCTATGTAGGGGATTATACGACAATGATTCCTCAAACCGTACTGATATAACCATCTAGATAGAGGATCAATGCCCTACTCAAGGAGGCGACACATATTCCACAAACTATACTAGTTGTAATAAAGGATCTCACTCCAATCTCATGGGAGGATTCGAAAACTCTATATGAGACTCGACCTCTAAAGGGGAATAAAATTTAGTGATGTGGAATTAATGTCGTACTATACCCTCGAGGAAAGGAAAAAGCGAACACAATCAAACTCTATGGTTCCAAAAAAAACATTGGTCTCAAAATGAATGTCCCAACTTTTAGGTCTTAGCTCAATAGACGAATCATCGATTGGATGCTCCATTTAGAAGTTATGACCATTTGAATGAAGTTGTCTACAGACCTGCCGGAGCCTGCAGACCTACCATCATGGTAGTTAAACCCACCTATACAGACCATCCATGTTGCTAATACTCCTTGTACATTTTTTGGGAAGTCGTTATTCCCCTATTGAATGATGCATTCTATCATAGCAATTGATCATCATGGTTGATATGCCCTATGGAAGGTTGAGCTACCGCGACACCACGGTCGACACCTACAATTGATCGTTGTTGCCTATCACCACGATCGTTCTCCATGTTTGACCACAATCAAGATATACCCCAGTTTTACCAGATCTTACTCTTGTAATACCAACATCTACCTAATCTAGCATAGACAACTAGCTGACCTATCCCTCCTAGCCCGACACGGCCTACCCAGCCCAACCTGCTATGCGTCTTCCGCTATCTCCGTGGTCATTTCCACATCCACCTATGTCTGTCCCAAAAGCTCCACCATGTCTGTTGTGGTATCTCATGCAGTCTCCAACCACATACCACATGGCCTCCCACTTTTATTTCCATCACTGGTCTCTATCGCCTACGACACTGGTCTTCACCATAGTTCACCCCGGCCTCCACTCCCACAATATGTGAAAACTCTATTGAAACCAGAAAAAAAAATTCATATATCAGTGATCCTTGAACCCCAATCTACCCTGATTCAGCATCAATTTTTAATTATCTACAATTTTTATGGTTCTCTCGAGTACGGATCCACCTAGAAACGTCATGACGAGACCACGAGGATCTAATGGTGAAGAACATAGTGAAAAAAGCACATGAAAAACGGCTTATCGTATTTGGCCAAGAATTTAGGTCCAACAATCATGAAAGGTGGATTTGGATTAGAAAAATGGATCAAATGAATCCCAAAAATCCCCAAATAATAATCTCATCCCTCAAATATGATTGATCTGTGGACTAATCTGTTCGTGGATTACTTTACATTCATTATATGAATCATGAAGTTGGGAGAACTGCTTAAATCAATAGACCTACCTTGATTTGGATCGACCACGAGTGAATAATAATGGTTTGTAATCATCATTGGTGATATCCATCAAAAACATCATTCATCAATCAACAATTTGACATTTCATCAACGTACCCTTTAGATAATTCTCCAGACCTTTCCCTCCAAGGTCTCTAGATGATTTTAGGGTTATGAGATTAAAAATGATTTTTTTAACAATGGATTATTAATGATAAACATGTTGATTCATTGATTCATTAAGGAATAAAAAAAAGTATTCTTAATTTATTATATTCTATTAAAATTCATGATTTGAGTATCCATAATCAAAATATTCCAACCAATTTTAGGTCACACCGAGGGTGAATCTATTATTCTAAACCCAATAATGACCTCATATTTTTTATCAGGACACCTTTTTATTATTTATTCAATGTTTTCTAGAAAACCACATTATTTTTATATTAAATATTTTCATATTTTACAAATATTTGTTTTGGAAACACTGGTCCTTGGAATCACATGTCGTATTAGCGCCTAGTCTTGAAATAAAAGCATATAATATTTAAAACTTATACATCTAAAAATTGATACATTACATATCATATGATTATAGAAATTTTGAATCAACATAAAACATGATATCATAAATACAATTCAAGGTTCACTTCCAAGACCATCATCATAAAGTTGACAATATTCCATAGTGGATTATGTTCACTCCCTTAGACATCACATAAAAATTCATGAAATATAATGATTTATAGAATGAATTTTTCGGATATAAAACCATTCTACAACCAATAAAATAATTATAATCATGTATATTTATGTGATACATGATGAAAAAAAACCTGACAATAATTACGAGAATGATCAAACGCATGAGAGGGAATTTGGTTTCATAATTCAAATTCACGTCATAATCAAAGGCCAAATAAAAATGATTTATAATAGAATAAATAATGATAAAATTTTGATTTATTATAATTGAGAAATATTTATTGATATTGAACATTGATTTCCTATTTAAAAAATAATATAGAAGGATCTTGGAGAAGAAATAATTAAAATTAACCCTGTGGTTAGTGCTTTTTGAAATAAGTAAAGGATATTTTCAAAGAAGGAATGAATTTATTTTTTCACCTAAAAATATACATGAATATAGGAGTTTACCCCTAAGATAATTATATTTTTTTACTATATTTATTTTTTAAAAATATCTTTTCATGGTGATTATCAATGAGTTATAATTAACTGAAATGTTTCCTTAATTTGGGTCTACTTTAAAGATGTAATTTGAAAGGGAACTAAAAAAAAGTACAATCCCAAAAATAAAAATGATATTTAATGAGGTATATATTTAAGTTATATATATTAAAAAATATACTGGTTACATGAAATTAATATTCATTAAAGGGTGAATAAAGAGAACATGTAACTGATAATTCATGAGGGTGATATAAAAGGTCTCATATGACATGAGTAACATTTAAATAAAAACACATAGAAGATATAGTTAATTAAATTAAACATCAAAAGAATGGATATAAGATAATAAATGATGTAATATGACTAATAGTAAGAATGTACTCTATATTAATTCATTTTGGAGAAGAAATAAAAACATGTCTCATGGAAAGGAATTTGGGAAAAAAACCATCATTTCAGAAGAAGATATATAATAAAACCCCTTGAAAGAGATAAATATTAATGATAATGTAAAATTACCATGAATAAATATATTTAACTCTTACATTTCCAAAATAGGTCTGTTATATCATTTTCTGGATAAATCCAAATACTCCCATTAATGTCGGAGGTGATAAGATTCAAAATCCATATGTTATCATTTATAATGAAATGATCATGATCAATATCCCATAAAATGTAATTATATTATGAATAAAAAAATTCCACACATGGTACCTCATTTACAAAAGGTTATCTAACATTAGAAAATCTAGTTCACTCTTCTTTAGTATGATTGATGGTGGTATGGGCTTCATGGAATTCCTTGAGATACTCTCTACCAAATTGTATGTAATAAAATTTCATTACCCTGGATAAATTCTTGGTAAATGATCCATACACTTAAACCAAATTTCCATAGTCCACAATAATAGGTTTGGGTATAGATCTCTTTTAGTCTGGTTAGACTTACAGTTCGTATGATAAAGATTTTGAAAATTTAAGGACTATCTTCATATAAGGAATACCATTACTAGATGATCTTATGACTATAGGCCAGAGAATATATAAATATTCTTTTCATGCACGTACCCTCTTCAATATATTGTTAAATCCATCTGATTCCACTACTGATTTCATTAATTTCATGGATTTATCTTGAAAAAAAATCCTCAACCTGATCCTCTTCTATTAACATAGATGATTATGTTTATGTATCAAGATCCTTCTCGGAATCATTATCTTCTATGTAACCTACCCAATTGATTTCCCTTATTATTTTCCTTATTCTTTGTTCCACCCATACACGAAATTATATACATCATTATCCAATTCAATAAACTTGTTCTGAGTATCATGGACATATGCAATCTTCTGAATAGACTTTTCGGTCTATCCATTATTGGGATTCGTTACACTAAGAACCCTATCTTTCCAATTCATCGATTCAAATTCATCAATATATTGGACTATAATTTCTAGAATCCATATGTATAATGGTGGTCTCCAAAAAAGGATGATTGTACTTGAATTTATCCTTCAATGTAGTGAAGGCATATGGGACCTATCCTAGACCATCATTGTTAATTATAGAATGTTGATGGAGCCTGTTGGGTATTGAATCATAAATCATTTGATTCATGTTCCAATTTTTCAAAGGCTCCTATATCATATTATGGTGATCATGATCCTCCCATTTTTTCATACCATTACACATGTTTCTAGGACCCATTAGATGATATGTAACATTCTCTCTAGTTCTACTAATTAGAACTAGAGAATCCCACACATCGTTGGAATTTGAAGGCCGAGGAACTGAACCACCTTCCTTAAGGGAAGATCATATAGTAATTGTGTCCTCTTATTCTCCATCCATGATAATTATGAGAATCCCAATATAGATAATCTTGTGGTAGGGATAGATGAATACCCTTTAATTGAATCAATATGAAATTCATGGATATGAGTCCCAAACACTAGCATGAAGAACAAAAATAAAAACCCTGTTACAAATATTACATTATGAATAAAATTGAATAACTATTCCTTCAAAATATATAGATAATCAATAATAGGAATGGATACAAGAACCTCCATATAGATACACAATGAGATGAGATGACATATGGCTTCAATTATTTCTCCAAAACAATATAATTGACCAACTAAATTGAAAATCATACGTAAAATTGATGGATTTTGAAAAGGTATAGGTAAACCTCAATGATATGCCCAAATCACTACTATCGTGGGGTCTCACCTCATATGGAAATTTATGACCTCCAAAAAGAATAAATCAAAAGAAATAATATATTGAGATACTTTTAGACCATGTGAGAGTGAGAACATCATCTTATAAAATATTAATGGAAAATAATTATGGTCTTGAAAATATAACATCACACCAGATTTCAACCCCTTCACTTGTAGATGAATCTATTAAAAAAATTTGTACAAGTACACCAGATGGTGAAGTAATCGATCATAGAGAAGAGGTAAAGGTAAGAGGTATTGATGAATTACAATGTGGATAATGAAAATATCAAAACTATATTCCAAACATGTGGACCTTCAGGCTTAGGTATAGACAAGGAAAATATGAAAGTGAGTACCGAATGGTGCAATAGGAAAGAACCCTATGACTAGGATGAGGTACCATGGATTGGGTGTTGTTCTGCCACTGATATGGGGGAGGGTCTATATGGCTAGCCATCATAGTTAGGATGACATTTTTGTGAAGATAATGTAAAGAATACAACCTCTACAAAGAGATAATATTTATTAGGAAATTAACTTTTCAAAATACCAATTATTCTTATTCTTAATTTCCATAGACCATAAAAAATTCCATCATTAATAAATAAATGGAACATTTTTTTTAACATCACAATTAAATATTAATATATATCATTTTATTTTAATAAATTTACTATGGATGAAAATATATAATATTAGAAACAATAAATAATTAAGTAAATTTGAATAAAATTGCCTTCAAATATATATATTTATATATATTATTTTATTTCATTATTGATATACTCATTTTTATAACTACTAATTCAATTATAATGTTTTCACACTCTAAACATATCATGGTTTAATATTAATTGGGTAATATATATGGAGAAATATATTAAAAAAAATTTATGTTACTTAAAGGAATATATATATATATTAAAATATCAAGACCTTACACATTATACATTTGATTTTTATTTCATTAATGGGAATTATATCTAATCTCTATATTTATCTAACATAGCCTTGAAATAGATTTAAGGGGTGAAATATTTTATTTCTCGGGGATTAAGTCTTTGGATCAACATAAGTTACTGTATGTGGCCCTAATTTTTCTCTAATTCCTTTATTTTATTTATGATAAAACTGAAATGGTGTAGATTGAGGAATAACTAAATAAATATTTTTCCATAAAAACATTCCAATTTTTTTTCTTTAACCTAAATGTGATATAAAAATTTTACCTTTATGACAATGAGAAAATAATTCATTATTTTTCTCCTTCAATTAATTCCATGCATAAAATTTTCATGGAAATCATGTTATGAAATTTAAAAAAAAATATAGTAATAATTTTACCATGGATATAAGATATTATATATGTTATTCAGTATGTAGAAAGGGTTTACGTATTTATATTTCTAATTTCACTTTACTATTCTTGATTAGAGGCTACTGTTTATGTTAATTTTTATTTATATACATTAAAATATAACAATCTTAATTTAATATTTGCTATGTATTTATGTTTATGACCATTTTTTATGAAGTTTATAATATATTTATTTTGTCAACATAATGATTTATTTATGTTTTAGCTGGTTTTGACATTCCTTGATATGGAATAAGAAGAGACATTTGGGATTTATAAAAAATATAATGTATTTCATAACATTTTATGAATATTTTGGACTGATACATGCATACAAACTACCTAATGAGACATAAAAACTGTAAAATGTTACATTTTATGATAACATGGACCTCCTATTAAAGGATGAATATTTATATTTATTTAGATATAGAAAGATATATCTTCATAATACAATTCATATATGAAGAGCTGCTTATAGATTATGTATATTTATTTATATACACACTACCTTATATAGAGGATATAGTTATCAATAATATATTTTGATCAAATATCTATATATGTCTGGTTGATTTTCTAAATACATTATTATGGTGAAAATAAAGTATTACTAGTTTATTTATTTAGTATAATAATTGATAAATTTAATCATATCATCCTTAATGATTTACCTCATAATATTAAATATATATATATATATATGAAATTAGTTTTTTGAATGATTCATTAGGGTGAAGAAGTTAACTCTCAATGAGTATGTTGTACCCAAATGATACAAGTGTTTCTTTAGAAGGTGTAGAGAGAGTCTAATATGTGATATTGGTAAAATAAAATCATTGATACATGAACGATGAAGGATGAAGGATTATGGGGTCAGTATTATTTTGAGTAAATGGTAATAATATTATTTGGAGATTGGTTCATGTTACTTATGATACTTCTTTTAATGACACAACTTGAGATTCCATACACTAAATCTTATTTTTAATTATAATTTTCCTTTTATAATATATATTTTCTATTGGTTTTATTTTGGATTTTTTGTATTCTATAATTTAAGAATTTATTATTTTATTTCCTTCTATAGTTTCATATATATATAATTTTGTTGACTTATATTCCATATATATTCGATCCTCTGGAATATGGTTTTTCAATTCAATGAATAGGTTTTATTTAAAATTTATCCATTGTGTGCATAATTCACCAAAAAAAGTAATTATAAATTTTTATGTCATATTTATTAACTATATAGGGTAAATCACTTTTAATTTTTTTTATATTTATCCATTTAAATTCATTCTAATAAATGAAATTTAGGAAAAAATGACTGGGGTATTATGGTTTTTTTCTAGGGTGTGTTTTCGGATATTTGTGTTAAATCGCTATAAAATGGTATCATATCACAACATTGGGAATTAGGATTGAGTAATATGAAGACATGATAGTTGTGGAGGATAATGTAATACATAAATATGTCTAGATTGTATTATTATGACTAGAAATTGGATAATTAGGGGTTTTTTGTGTCTAACTTTTATTCACTCCTTGAGTTCATCCTGTGTTTTTTAGTTGCATGTTTTATGAATAGGGATATTTTATATATAAATAGGTATAATTTCAATATAAATCGTGTAATTCCCTATTTTAACTAGATCTATGGAATAAAATTATATTTTCATTACTAAAATATCAACATTAAATAAATTTCGTTTTCCAAGTTGTTTAATAATGATAATTGGGTTAATATAATCTATTTGATAGAATTAAAAATCCTCTTTACTAGTGTTTTCACTTAGATATTCCATGGTTATATTTAATGTATCATCCAACATATTCAAACTAAATTTAAAATATATAAATTATATGATAAATAAAAATAATGAGATATGTAATGTGGATATGATTTTACTTTGGTTATACTAATATGAAATTCTAAATTTCACATTCATATAATGTAATGTGATATAGTAATCTATCCAAATTTTTTTGATAGAACCACTCTAACCCCATATAGTTTTATAAGTATCTAATAGAAATACTCCACCCACACGACCATTTTTTATCACCATGTCATTAAGTGGATAAATTTGATGCATCAATCCATAGTAATAGCAAAATTTCCGTGGGAAACCGTGACTATAAATTTAATATATGACTTATACTTCCATCACCATCCAATATAATAATGTGTTATATCACCTCTGTAAACAAAAAAATAGGACTGATCATATATGAAATATATTTGATAGTATTGAGACTAAGATTTAATTTTACATTAACATATCTAACATTATGATTCATGGAGTCAGTATTTAGTGGGGGATGTGATAATTGATAGGAAAAATGGGATCCTACATGAAACAGTTTTGATGAATTTTTATAAGAATTTTTCTATCTTGATACTTTTCACTCAATTTAATCTTGTTAATTTATAGAGCATAAAAATGGTGTGATGTTTTTAATAGAGTCTACATCAAAATATAAAAATCTAAGACACTTTTATTCCTACTACTATGGGGAAGGGAAATTAAAAGACAAGAAGATTGATATAGTTCTATATGAGGTATTTTAGATTAAAATGATGATGTTTAATTATTCGATATTCTCTAATATTTTAGTGAAATTTTTACTTAATAATAATTGTTCCAAAGGTTGTTTTAAACAGGTTTGTTAATTTATCAATTATTGTGTAAGTGAGGGCCTTCTAGGGATGGAAGAGTTTCCAAAAAGAAGAGATATGAGGTGTATTTTTATATGGTATTCAAAGAGTAAGTTCGCCTCATATAAAATCTCATAAATTCTAAGCATGATGTTTTCTATGTATTCATTTAGAAAAAAAGGACATAGTTTCTCCATTGAGATAAATTAGTTCAGTCAATTTGTAATTTTTGGCTATCTCTAAAGGTTTTGTAGGTTTTATTCTTCTAAATATGTCATCCATTGACTCTAGAAGAATCTTAACACACATATTTATCATATTTTATAGTTGATTAGTGGATTTTAACCGTCCATTGGTATATCTAGATAAATAAATTGGATATGTGGTTACAGGCATAGATCATATATTCCCCTTCGTCTACTTAGGGAGGTATAACTTATGGTAAACATGAATTTGTAGATCATGTGTTTATATTAATGTATTATATATAAATTTTTTTGAATAGTATTTATATATTATTTGGTAGTATTCTATTCTACTATATAAATGATTGTAAACAATTTTATAGGGCATCCTATAATTTTTTATTTCCATGAAATGTTTATCTAAATTGGGATAGGGAACAGATTTGTCAAACAAACACATGTTATTTTAGTTTGTACATCCCTATTACATAATTTTCATCTCCAAAACATAATTCCTCAAGGAACAAAAGTATGCAGTGTTCCCCTTATGGCATTAATGATGGTTGATCCTCCCACCCCCATCACTGACATCTCAAGAGAGATCAAACAACCTTCTCCCCCTTAACTGAACATGTCCTTCTCCATGACTTCCCTCGCATTAACCTTCATCCCAAAGACCTGATCCTCCACTGGGGGTTCCTTTTCTTCCTCTCTCCCACTATGAGTTCTCATATGAATCATCTCTCCATGAATCAACACTAATAGCTCATTTTGGATGATGACACACATCTCTCAAAAATTTCGACCCATTCACCAATATATCTTGGCCTTGACATGAATGTATCTTCATCGGGGTTCTAGATCCTTGCCACTTCTTAATGTGGCCCACAAATGCTGATTATTTTGTTTTTTTATAGTATAGGGGTCTTTATTCATGTACTGTATCTTTCTGTTAATACAGATCTATGAAATTCATTGAAAGTAGGATCCCCACATCACGAAGTCTTTAGGTGAGATTCCTAGGTATTACCCTTTATTTCCAAAATAACACAATTCGTCATATGATACATAACCTGTTCATGAGATTTCTAGCTTTTGATGATTGATCGATGTATTTGTGTCATCCTATTATGACTCATATTTTACTAGCAGTCAACATCTCAATGACATCCTTTGAAGATGTTTGTATCGTGATTGATGAACTGATCCCCTTCCATCAACTAGTGTATTTAAGGTACTAGTTTGATTTATGTGTTTTGGGATTTCAGTTGGTTCATATCCAAAAATATTGTTGTTAATATCCTATAAAACCTGAAACTATAGTTTAATGCCACATGGTACTCGAAGAGACAATATCTCTGATTATCTCATATTAAACTGAGTATTCCTACTAAGATGATGGATGGATCAAAATATTCTACTTCAAAGGATTCATAGATTCCTTCTAGTGTGTATACAACATTGGCTGAGTCCATACAGTATGTCATGGTTGGGGGGTAGCTTAATTTTAATTTCTCTACAAATGACATTTCACACTATCCTATTGTGTCTACTCAGTGGTGCGGATTGTAGGATCAAACTCATCTAGTCCGAGCTCCCTTGCAACAGTGGGGAAAATTCAGACATAGGTAGTATAAATTGAGGCTCCATTATGGTATCCTTTTGGTCAATGTGACTCCCTAAGCTATGGTCAACTACAAAATCGTATAGTTGAAAACACGACTCTGGTGCGGGAGACTTCTGATCGATGTGACTACACTGCCTTAAGACAACTATAGAATAGGTTCTAGGTCATATATTAACATTTTTTTTATGTTTATCATCATTAAATATTGTATAAGATTATCCCTAATTTGAAGAGAAATAGTAAAGGTTCCATAGATCGGTTTGTTTTAGAGTAAGGTGTCCAAGGAATAGAATCTTTACTGGATCCTAATGGACAACAAGACCATCACATGATAGGTGTTGATACGTCCCATTAATTATCAATTGAATGTTTTGAATGGATACATGGAAGATGTCTTTATTTCCCTAGAGAAAGAAGGGGAAGAAAGGAACTCAAGCCTCTAGGAGGAATGTCATGCTTATGGGAAAAAAGTGTGTAACCACTATTCTAACATCCCTAAGCCAATGGAGATAAGGTTAGATAAAATCAGTTTGGGGAAATAATACAACCAAATTAAAATTGAACTTCCATAGGAAGGATCATGAACAAAACCAAAATTTGAAAGGGGTTTACCACTTAGTAGAGGGTGAGGTTTCTATAAACCAATAGAAGACATATGTTTCCAATAACTCAGTGTTATAAGAAGTATATCTAATCCAATATTAGAATATAATGTCTAAAATAGTGGAAGTAGAAAATTAACTATGCATATATCTTATAATGAACTCAAAATAAGAAATCACTAATGGATTTTTTCATATAAATGCAACAAAGGAGGAGGCTAACTATATCAATTAAAGAATTATACATGTTAAAATAAATGACCATCGAATGGTATGGATCAACAAACATGATCATGTTATACATTGAGGATTAAATGGATTGAAGATTAATATGGAGGAAGAAATTCATACATGGGATAGGTTGGTCTAAAAAAATTAAGATGACATTAATGAAGACCCAAAAACTAATGTAATAGATTTAAATTGGGGATTTTATAAAGTGATTGGTTCTAATAATATCATACTTCTCTTTAATGATTGTGTAATATTTTTCTACATTAAATAACCCTCTATTGTGCATTTTTAAGGGTTCAACTTTTTCTATTAATGTTCTTATAAAAAAACAAATTTTCATTCCATAGAAACTCATGATCATTGAATATTTATTGGATAAATGACTAGATTGGAGTCCTTGTTATCAAAATGTGGGTGAATTATTTAGATATATTTCATATTTTTATATCATTAACATGATGTACATTTATTATATCTCCATTATTAACTAATGGACCCATTTTAAAGACAATATTGATGGCGATGAAAGGTGGGTTTTCCACTTGTTTCTTTCATATGGTATCTACTATACTTTTATAAAATAATGTGAAATATGAGGTAGAATATATGGATCAAATATAGATAATATTGGAACAATCACAACTCAAATAGTGATTTTTGTGCTCCGGGATATTTAATTAGTGAAAAAATGAATTGACACCAATAGTAGGCATCATTCCTGATATGTTTCTATATTATTTTAGAAATTATACCTAAATTTGAAATGCAGTTCACAATCAAGAATGTACCATGAATAAATTTTATTTATATTAAATAATATTTCATAACATTGAAAAATCATTGAAAATTATAAATTATTCTTCAAGATATTTAGTCTAAAGGCGTTATTTAACCATGTATGTATCCATAACATTCTTTTTTATTCACTATATCAATGATGATAAAGTGTTAATATATTTTTTGGATCATGTAATATTAATTGAATTGACTTTTGGGAAACATGACTATTAGAAATAAATATTTATTTCAATAAAAAAATTATTTTGATAATTAATATATGATAAACTATTATCAAATATTAAAATGAATTTTGATTATCATAAACATAAATTATACCTAAATGTATTCATATGATGTATTTTTTTAAGATGTTATTGTAATTTTCAGTACATAGTCATTCAATTTTGGTTAACTAATTCACAAATTATATTCCTGAATTTTATGAATAATATTTTCATTCATTATTTTGGAATCATTAATAGTGTTTATTTGGTATGAAATACTTGTGCACAAAAGGAATGAAATATCCCAAGATTTTAGAAAATAAAATTATTTTGGATAATGTATTTGACGCACAACACTGAACTTAAATGACGAGTAATATATATAAATGTTATATCTCAGCTGCTAAATTGGTGGGTATGAATACTATATTGTGATATATATATAAATAAATATATAAATTTCATACTAAATATAAATTATTGAAAATTTATTATTAAATAATAAATCAATTTTTATTAAAGTAATTTTACTCGTGAAAAATAATCTTTCTTAAAAATGCATTTAATTTCATTTCACGAAAAAATATTATAAATAATTTTTTAAATTTTGTATAATGTATTTGATTAAATTAAATTGAAAATTTTAGTTTTAATATAAAATTTAACTCTTGGTGATATTTTTTTATTTTTTGAAAAATATTGATTTTTTCCTTGAATGGTTAAAATAATGATTTGTCTAGAAAATTTATTTAATTTTAGTAAATTAAAAATTTCATCAGTTCCATTTTGTTTTTAATATGATTTAATGTTACATTATTATTAATAAAATATATTTAATCAACCTAATATCATTTTAATCAATATTATCTTAGATTTTAGTATATTTTTGACATAGGATTTAAAAATAAATTTTCTTAAACCTGTTTTAATGTGCGTAATGTTTCTCCTTCTTAATTTATTAAAAACCATACTGATTAGTTATTTTATTAAATTTATTTATGATAGAAAAATAAATATTAATTATTATTAATACTATAATTATTATTATTCTTAGAGATATTATAAATTCTTTTTCCCTTGAAAAATACATTTCTTGAAAACTAGAATTTTCATCAAATCTGTGAGATTAATTTTATATTAAAATTTTCCAATTATATGAAATGATTTTTTAAAATGTGTTTCATATTTGTAGTAATAATAATTTTAATTATCAAATGTGGTTATCTTATTTTTTCACCATAATGAATAGTGAACATAGTAAAATAATGTACCGTGGTTAATGTGATAATGGGTTTCTTGATGGTTAAACTAAAAATATAACATTAAATATGGCCTAAAATCTTATCCAAAAATAATTTTATATCCATATATATACAATATAATTTTTAATTATATATAATTATACATTTTCGTGCCTTGTGGAATTTAAAAAAATGGGTACACCTTTTTCTTATCAAACATGATAAGTGTGCCACCCATATCACTTATTAAAGGAAACCACCTCCCCTCTCTTCTTTGGATCTTCAAAAAAATTTGGATCCAAAAAAACATACCAACATAAATTTTTTAAATCCATACAATCACCCTATAATACTTGGTTGGGTCATATTTCTCTTCTAGTAATACTTTCTGTATAGTCTTAAAGATGTGGTCTCTGATGTGCTAAAATTAATAACAATTCTTTTTTGTTTGATTTATTCGTACACCTCCCTCAAACTTTTATTCATATATAATCATAAGATAAAAATATATAATATATAATTAGTTGTTATAAAATTTATTTGATAATTTAAATCAATTTTATAATCCATAAAATGGGATATTAAATCATCAATCTTGTGTACGACATGCTACCTCCTCAAAAACTGATGTGATTTGCTTTCAGTCATCACCACTCATGGATTATTTTATTGATGGATTAAAAGTATATATATGATATTTATAAAATATTTATACATTAGGTGTTATTATATCACATATAACTCCTTAATTTACATTTCATTGGAGATTTTGATAGCATCACCCATGTATTTGGCAGACCAACACCTCACAAAGTGATGCAATTCTTTTTTCACTAATGATTTACATGGAAGGTAAGAGGAATAATTTAAATTAATAAATGTTATATAACTGGTATAATAATTATATTAATTAAATATCAATATTTTTTTAAAGCTAATATATCATTTTATTTCATACAGTGAAAAATGAAAACATCATTCGTGTAAATGTGGACAACCTCAACCATTAATCAATGTGATTATTTTTTAATAAACACATTTAAATAAGGATATATATAAGTATATTTACAGAAATAATATTTTATTTATGATATTATAATAATTATGGAAATATAATATAATTCATACCCTTTATCCATAATTATCACTGAAATATGTAAACATTATGTGTGCGAATGTACGAACTATCGTTTCCATGATGATATCCTGTTTCATTTTTCATAATAATTTTTTAGGATTTTTTATGTAGAATAATTGATGAATAAATATGATAATTATTTCAAACATATTATTTAATAGTCATTTAAATAATTACTTATGTAACTCCCCAACCCCAGTTAGCCAGAATCGGTGTATTATACATAACATTGGCATGATCACAAAAGATCAAGTCTCAAAACACCAATTAGTTTAGTTTCCTTGGAAATACTAGATACATTCATATGGTTTACATTACATAATAAATGGAAAACTAAAACAAAATTGTTCACATAGACAACACTGAGATCCCATAGACTATCCCTACAGGTTAGTTATAATATACTCTTTGTATCCTATTAAAAAGAAAACATAGAAATGGGTGAGCTCAGATACCTAGTAAGGATAACAATATGGCAGAAACTTTCATAAATAAGCATAAACATTTAAGGAAATGTATAAAACTAAAAAAAATACTTTTAATCTTTAACTTCAGCATAATATAGAAAAGAAAAAATCATAATAATTCCATTTACTTACTCAAATTGATATTCTACTAGTTGAATAATCACATGCAATATCAATTTCCACTTTTATAATGATGGAATGCATAATGCCAGACATTTATAACCACAAAGTCAAGGCCTTGTGCCCAGAATACTAATATGATTTTGTCAAGGCCTTGTACTAAGAAACTAGTCTATCTCATGAGACCTACCAATGCATCAAGGAGCTATATAAGGCTCCACCCATCACTTACTAAGTCCAATGTGTTCCTCATATGAAAATGTTTAAACATAACATAAAAATTCATATTAAAACTAGCATACGAAATGTCAATACTTTATCCATAAACCATGAAAGGTGTGAAATAACACATCCACAGTCAAACATATCACAAAAAATTCAATACAATATGTATGTTATGTATCATAATAAATCAACTTCAACAAAACATAAAATCCATCAAATGATGTTGACATAGATGAAATCAAAACCTTTTTAGAGAAAATCTCTTTATATTTTAAAATTCATTAAAATTTACGTAATTATAAAAGAAAAAATTTATATTTGAAAATATTCTTATAATCTTGTAAGGGATTCTTTGAAGATGTTATAACGGCGTAATATAGCCGCACCAGCCATATTAGTTAAAAAACATTCTTACCTTAATTTTTTCGAAAAGGTCAAAAGGTACCTTGTTTGGAAAATAACAGAAATATTCCCTTTAAACCAGTTTATAAAAATTCAAACAAGGGTATAAATGACTTTAACCCATATTCTAGTTAATAGTAAAAATGTATTGGAATAAATTTTTATGAAACATGGATGTGGATGATAAAGAGGTCCCACTAGATACTTACATAAACACAACCTCGGATAATAATGAGATTGTGAAATTAACCCTTACCTTGTAATTTTCCTTGGATGAGGTTAGTTTAACCAAATATATAATGGTAAAATAATTTTTATTAAATAATAAAAAATTCATATATATTAGTATGATACCATATTTGATCTTTTAACATTTCTTTGTTAATAATATCTTAGTATTATCATCGTTTCGGGTGTTAACAGATTAATTTTCCATTATAATATTTGTTATGTGAGTCATATTTCTAATGTATGGGATTTATAATATTCATATCCAAAATTATATCATGTTATTAAAAATTATTTTTAATCATCAAATTAAAATTAGTCTTGAATGGATACAAGGGGAATAAATCTCATCGTGTTTGTGGAGACGGTAATCCGTATATACGCACGAGCGACAATATCATTTTTTGATATTAAAATAAAATATAATTGGATTTTATATAATTTATACAGAATCATTAACATGTTATATTTATTATTTACATCAATTATACATCATTATTATACCAATCCAAATAATAATGTATTGAATAACAATTACACCTCGACGTGGAGACGGGATGCCTTACGTATGTAAGTATGGTGACATGTAATTAAAAGGATGGGTAAAATAATAAATATGGATTTACCATATTTATAATATCATCGCATTATATATATGATTCTGGAGTTATTATTTTAGAATGTAAACAACAATGAAATAGGATGTGTAAGAAAAATGAAACTTGAAAGAGGTAGTGAAATATTTACTTCTTCTTCAGGTTCTTCCATTTGATTTGATAAAAAGGGATACATAGGATGGCTTTATGAATAAATTATAGCCTCTAGGATTAAGGGAGGAAAGTTGAGAGGGTATTTGGGCAGGTTTAGGCCGAGACAAATTCCTTTGAAGGTGTGAATTGGAGAGAAGGGGATGTTCCCTTTTATAAGAGGGGTGAGGGGAACCTTAGGAAGAGCAAGAAATATTATTTTATAATAAAATAATTATCTGTTTATTATGTCTGAAAAATGGATTATTTAAATGATAAGGTGGTTATGGGTCTAAAAACACTCAACCAATTGGTTTTAGATAGGTTTGGGTCACAATATTAACTTTATCTTTTAGATTTAACTTTCAGTTATATAGTTTGACATTTACCATGTCTATTTGTATTTTTATATTTAATTGTTAATAAACATACAATATACTTATAATAAAACCCCAAGTGGTTCATTAATGATACACCTATCATTATATAAGTCTTTTGGCCAAACCATAGATTTTTAAGAATAGAATATCAATTAATAATATAATATTTGTTTAAAAAACTCTTTTCTGAAAATTTTGACAATATTTGGTATTTTTCATTTTCTAAATTCATAACAGCATTATGACATCAAAAAAAATTCATCCAACCAACCCTAACATGTCATATTAACCTTGAAAATTTGTTTAATTTAAAAAAAAAGTCTCAAATTACATTTATTGGAATATTTATATTATCAATTATTTTAATATTTCATTAATTGAGTAATTACTGCATCATCATTGTGTCATAAATAAATTAAATTATTTAATATCTGAAAATTATAAATAAAATACCATTATGTAGGAAATAATTTTATCTTTTTGATTAATATTTATTATTGGATTTATATTATGTATAACACTATATTAAAAATGTTTTAGTTATTAAGCATTGATTTTAACACTTTTAACTCTTCTTTAAATAAAATAATAATAAGTGTCCTAATATAATCCATGTGGAACTAAAGGGTAAAATTTTATTCCTATGGTTTTTTGGTCGAATTATAGTTATCCAATAGAATTAGGACATGTGTTAGGTTAATAATAATATCATTTTTACCCTTAATTACCCTATTTACTTTTAACAGTGGTAAATCAAATTAAAACGTTACTATTCACCAAAAAATATTTTTATTTTATTGAACCACATTTTACATGATGATCTCAACCATGTCTCTTGGATTTTGGAAATTCCACTCACAGAAGTGGTAAAATTATGAATTATGCGAATTGGCAAATTCTCCTAGAATATGGGTAATAGACGGTGAAACATCAATAATATTTTTATATATCTAAATTTTTTATAAACTGACTCCAATGAATTACATTTAACCTATATGGGTATTATGTATCTATTTTGACCAAAAATGAATTTAAATAAATTAAATATTTATTTAAATAAAAATTTGATTTTCAACTATAACTCAGTGTTTTTCACTATTCATAAAAAATTGATAGTTTTCAGAAAAATATCAAAAATTCACTCTCAGCTAATTTTGATATTACGAATCCAAAAATGAAGTCCAATTTGAATGATAAAATTTATAAAATTTCAAAATGTGGGTATTAATATTCATAACAGCTAGTTTGAGTGGTTGTGGTGTGTTTAAACTCGAAGTTGCGTACAACACACGCTATTGTATTATTCAAAGAGAAGCGTACTATGGAAGCTTGGGGTGTTACATTATCCCCTCCATCAAATAATCTCGTCCTCAAAATTTCTATAATATTACTGCATAAATAGAATTGTGTGGTTCTTCATCATATATTCCTCGGGTTCCCACGTTGCCTCTTCCATCTTATAGTTTCTCCATAGATCTTTTACCTTATGAGTCGTCTGGTTTCTCAGCACTTGTTCTCCTGTATCAAGAACCTTGAAAGGATCTTCGCAATATAATAGATCCAGTTCCAGTTCTAATTCCTCATAGGTGAGTACATGTGTTGGGTTAGGCTTGTATTTTCTCAATAGTGATACAGGGAATACATTGTGAACTTTGGAGAGACTTGGTGGCATTGCCAAATGGTAAGCTACAACACCAATTCATTTTAGAATTTCGAAAGGTCTGATGTACATGTGACTCAATTTACACTTCTTTCCAAAACGTATAACGCCATTCCATGGATATTCTTTCAAGAAAACATCATCTCATACCTGAAATTCCAAATCCTTCCTTCAGTTATCAACATAGCTCTTTTTCATACATCGAGCTACTTTAATGTGGTTTTGGATTACCTTCACATTTTCCATGGTTTCCTCCCCAAGTTCTAGGCCTACGAGTTTTCATTCACCAACATCATCCTAACAGATTGGAGTGCGACATCTCTTTATGTATAACGCTTCATATGGTGCCATATGAATACATGAAAGGAAGCTATTGTTATAGGAAAATTGTACAAGAGGTAAATATTAATCCCACATACCCTGAAAGTAAATTGAGTAAGTTATCAAAATGTCTTCTAAGGTTTGAATAGTTCTTTTTTATTGTCTATCAGTTTCGGGGTGGTAGGAAGTGCCCAAACGAAGTTCAGTGTCTAGGGCTTTCTAGAAACTTTTCCATAATCTTGATGTAAAATAGGGATCACGATCAGAAACAATCGACAGTGGTACTCCATGAAGTCTTACAACTTCATTAATATATAATCTTATTAAATGTAAAAGTGGTAAAGCTTCTGTTATAGCAAGAAAATGTGCTACCTTGGTAAGATGATCAACAATGACCCATATTGCATTGTTCCTTCTAGGAGTCTTTTTTAGTCTCATGATAATGTCCATTGTAATATTATCCCATTTCAACTGAGGTATGGGAAGGGGTTGCATGACTCCCCTAGGTTGTTGCATTCCAGCTTTCACTTAATGAAAAACAATATATCTTGACACAAAATCAGCAATCTCCCTCTTCATGTCATCCCACCAAAAATGTTCCTTCAAATTTCTATACATTTTGGTGCTCCCATGGTATATAGATAAATTGGAACTATGAGAATCATCCAACAATTCCCTTTTTAGATAAGGTATATCGGTAACAAAAAGTCTCCTCCCAAATTTCAAAATTCCATCTTCATACATAATGTCAGTCAATATCCCATCATTCACAGCTTTGATCTTCATTTGAAACTCTTCATCACCAATCTGAGAACTGTTTATCCTTTCTAGTAAAGTTGGTTTGGAAACCATTTGTAAAAGTACTAATGTTTCACCATCCATGGTTATTCACATCTCCATCTTTACTAGTTCCAAGTATATAAGATCCTTTTCAACTCTCATCTTTTTCAAAACTCTATGATCCTTTCATCTCAAAGCATCTGTCCCCTTTTTTCCTTCCCCGGGTGGTAGTGTATACTGCAATCAGAATCCTTGAGTAGTTCATGACATTGCCTTTTACTCATGTTGATTTCTTTTTGGGAGAAAATATACTTTAAACTCTTGTGATCAGTATAAATCTCACATTTTTCACCATATATAGAGTGTCTCCATATCTTCAAATCAAATATTAAAGCTACTAACTCAAGATCATGAGTAGGATAGTTTTTCCCTTGAATCATTAGTTTTCATGATGCATAGGCAATAACCCTATCATTCTGCATAAGGACACAACCATATCCTTTCTTTGAATCATAACTATAAATAAAAAACCAATTATTCCCCAAGGGTAGAGTCAATATAGGAGAATTGAGTAATCTTTTCTTCAGTTCTTCAAAACATTATTCACACAATTTTTTCCAAAATTTTTTTACCCCTTTTCGTGTGAGCTTTGTTAATGGGTTAGCCAATCAGGTAAAATTCTGGACAAAACACCGACAATAACCTATTAAACAATAAAACTTCATACCTCAGTTATACTCATTGGCACTAGCCATTCTTGGATTTCCATGGCCTTATAAGGATGAATAGAGATTCCATCCATAGAGACAATATTTATAAGAAAAGAAATCTCTGGAATCCAAAATTCACGCTTTCTAAACATCCCATATAATTCATGTATTCTAAGAGTCTTCAAGATAATGCACAAGTGATTTTCATGATCTGTATATCTTTTGGATTCTACCAATATATCATCAATAAATACCACAAAAAAGTAATCAAGATATTCCTTGAAAAAACTGTTCATTAGATCAATGAAAACAGAGGGTGCATTAGTCAATCCAAAATGCATTAATGGAAACTCGTAATTCCCCTACCTGGTTCAAAATGTTGTCTTTAGAATGAATTATTTCTTCCCACACAACTAATGATATCTCGATCAAATGTTAATCTTTGAAAATTATTGACCACCATGAAGTTGGTCGGATAAATTATCAATACGAGGTAGGGGATACTTGTTCTTTATTATTATATCATTGATCTCCCTATAATAAATGCACAACCTCATATATACATCTTTATTCTTAATAAAAGGACAGGGGATCCCCATGGTGAAACACTAGGGTGAATAAATCACTTATTACTCAATTCCATTAGTTGTTTCTTTAGTTGCACTAATTCTATAGTGTCCATACAATAAGGGTTCTTCGATAAGGACCTTGAACCAGGAATTAAATCAATGGAAAACTCAATTTCTCATTCCAGAGGATGTCCAGGTAAATCTTATAGAAACACATCAACATATTCTTTCACACTAGGCACATCCTCTATTTGAACATTCTTTTCCTCACCCACAGTTATTTCATTCTCTTCCTTCTCAATAATATAATAGAGTTTATCTACTAGGGGTGGATCTTGATAAGAATCAGGTGGTGATGATTATTCTCTAAAGATAATGGGTTCTTTATCATCATCATCAAAAATGGTAATTCCTTCTTCTTAAAATAAATTTTCTCATCATTATCAGAAATCCAATCCAATCCAAGGATTATATCAAATTATATCATTGGTATGATGATGAGATCAGTAGATAAGGAGAATTTATATTCTCTAATGGGAACAGATTCACAATACATTGTTTCGATGATACATCCTTTAGGAGTTTTGACCAACAACTACATTGTTAAATTAAATTGGAAATATCAAAATTTCTTAGCAAACTGGGAAGATATGAAACAATGAAATGATCCAGAATCAAATAATGAATTTTCTAAACATGAGAAAACCATGAAATTACCTACCATTATGTCTTTCAAAGCATCAACCTCAGCAGTAGTGATAGCATAGTCTTGCCCTTCATCTCGTGTCCTTTTATGAGGTAAGTTCCCCAAACGCTTAGGATATTCATTCACATAATTCCCCTCTTCTCTACAATTGTAGCATTAAACATTGACAACCTCTTTCTTCCCCTTGCAATCACGAGCTTGGTGGCCTTTTTCACCACACTTGTAACCGACTCACATTCCATTCAGGAAAGTACCAGGGTGTTTCTTCAAATATTTACTAGAGTATGGATATTAAACATTTCCCTTCTTCCCCTTATTTCCATTTCCAGAGTGTTCAAAAGATCTTTTCTTCTCTTTCTTTTCTTTAAAGTCATAAGACATACAGAATTATTTTTCTATCTTGATAGCACATGATTCAATATCTGCTTATGATGAGAATGATTGTATGACTAGTGCATGACAGAGAAATGGTTTTAACCCATAAAATAAATGATGAATCTTACTTTATGGGTTATGTATATAATCTGCAGCCTGCCTCGCTAACCTTTTAATATTAGCTTTATACTTTGTGACATTATCATCTTCCTTTTTCCTGAGAATAAAAAATTTTTATTCCATATCCACTCGATGGTAATGAGGAAAGTATTTTTCAAATAAAATATCTTTAAACTCCCTCAATTCCATATTTGATACTTCATCATCTTCCTTTGTGTTTTGAATCAATGACCACCATTGATCGGCATCTCCAATGTGGTGGTAAACTGCCATGACATCTTTTTCCCTTTCACTACTCCCCAATGCATGGAATATTTTCTCTAAGGAATTTATCCATTGCTTAGATACTAATGAATTTTTACCTCTATTGAATGTTGGTGGTTTTTTTCTCATGAAGCGATCCAACATTGATCCTCCACACTGTGGATCATGGTGCTCTATATGGTTACGGACATCATTCATAATGTGGGGGAGTTGTCCTAGTATGGTGATTTTCTAATTAGCACCAGTTACTTCACCATCTCCACTATAATTATCTTGAGTAGGAGATAAATCCCTACATTGAGTGTGTGCATTTATATGGTTTCCATTCCTTCCACTAGGCGCCATTTCTAAACAATGGCGTAAACTAGATTAATTTATGAATTTCAACACATAAATCCAATCTTGTAAAATACTTAACATAAATTGAATATTTTATGGATATAATCCATAATCATAAATATGTTTTCATTGAGGAAGTATAAACTAATAAACCCTTTATAATGGTTTATAAAGAAAATGAGATTTATCCTAAGCATATTCCCCGGGAGTGTCATAACCAAGAGTCCACCTAGGACTATTATCGTCCACCAGTTCCCATTCGAGTCTAGCATACAACGGTGTTTTCGGATTTTACTTTAGGTATATTTGTTCCAGATCCGCCTCTACCTGCTCATATCCAGATAAGTATGTGTTACATGGAAAACTCACAGAATCTCTACAATACTAAAATTTTAGGAATTTCTTGTATACTAATCCTCAAAGTCTATCTTTGCGTAATGTTCTCTAATCAGAGTTTATCTAAATCCAGATTCCAAGGTTTGTACTAAACTTCCATTGATACCAACTATAACGCCCCGACCCCAGTTACCCAAAGCCAGTGCATTATACATAACATTGTCATGATCACAAAAAATCAAGTCTTGAAGGACCGATTAATTTAGTATCCTTGGAAATACTAGATACATTCCTAAGATTTACGTTACATCGTAAATGGAAAACTAAAACAACATTATTTCAATATAAAACACTAATATCCCATATACTATCCCTGCAGGTCAGTCATAATATACTTCTTCGCATCCTGGTAAAAATAAAACATAGAAAGGGGTGAGCTCAGATGCTCAGTAAGGATAACAATATAGTAGAAACTTTTATAAATAGGCATAAGCAATTAAGAAATGTATAAAACTAAAACAAAAGCCTTTTGAACTTGAACTTTAGCATAATATGGAAAAGATAATATCATAATAATTCCATTTACTAAATCACATGGATATTCTACTAGTCAAATAATTATAGGAAATATCAATAACATCTTTTACAATGATGGAATGCATAATGCCATACTTTCATAACCACATAGTCAAGGTCTTGTTCCGAGACTACTAATATGATTTTTTCAAGGCCTTTTTCCAAGACACTAGTATGTCTCATGAGACCAACCGATGAATTGGGGAGCTATAGTGGGCTCCACCTGTCACTTACTAATTCTAATGCATTCCTCATATTAAAATGTTTAAACATTACAAAAACATTCATAATGAAAAAAGCATACGAAATGTCTATACATTATCCATAAACAATTAATGGTATGAAATAACACATCCATGATGAAATATATCACAAAACCTTCAATAAAATATATATGTTTTTTATCATAATAAATCAACTTCAATCAAACTTAAAATCCATCAAAGGATGTTGACACAGATGAAATCAAAACCTTTTTCGAGAAATATATCTTTCTATTTTGAAATCATTTATAAGTCACATAACTATAAATGAAAACATTTATTTTTGAACTTATTATTATAATATTTTAATGTAATCTTAGATGATTTTATAACGGACTAATATAGCCACACCCTCCGTATAAGTTAAAAAACATTCTTACCTTAATTTTGTCGAAAATGTCAAAAGGTACCTAGTTTGGAAAATGACCAAAAGATTCCCTTCAAACCATTTCATATAAATTCAAAGAAGGGTATAAATGACTTTAAATCATTTTGTAGTGAATAGTAAAATTGTTTTGAAATACATTTTTATGAAACACGGATGTGGATGATAATGAGGTCCTAGTAGATACTTACCTAAAAACAACCTCAGATAATAATGAGATTATGAAATTAACCCTTACCGTGTACTTTTCCATGGTCAAGGGTGGGATAAAATCTTGTATAATGGTGAAATAATTGTTATTAAATTATACAAGAATCATATACATTAATATGATATCATATATGATCTTTTAACATTGCTTTGTTAATAATATCATAGTATAATCGTCATTTTGGGTGTTAATGGATTCATTTTCATTTATATTATTTTTTATGTGAGTCATATTTTTTATGGATGGGATGTATCATATTCATATCAAGAATGATATAAAGTATTTAAACATTATTCTTAATCATAAAATTAAAATTAGTCTTTAATGTATATGATGCAGAATGAATCTCATCGCGTTTGTGGAGGTGGTAATCAGTAAGTACGCACGGGCGACAATATCATTCTTTCACTACTGGAAAATTAGGCTATAGCCACGGTAAAAACCATGGCTATACTGGTCAAAACCATGGCTATAACCTATAGAAACGGTTTTAGCTATCTGTGGAACCTATTGGTGTGGCTATAGCTAAAAGCTATAGCCACGGTTTTATTGGGTTATAGCCACGGTTTTAAACCGTGGCTATAGCCCTATTACCACGGTTTCACTTAACCGTGACTATAACCCCCATACCTGTCCACCGTGGTAGTAGGTCTATAGCCACAGTTGTCCCCCGTGGAAATAGGGTTATATCCACGGTTTATATTGTGGCTATAGCCCAATAAAATCGTGGCTATAGCCCAAAATTAATTTTCACCCATCGAGATTCGATCTCTGTACCTTCACTATATAGACCAAGAACCTTTCCACTACTCTACAGACATCATTATGGATATATATATATATATTGTTAAATATATTATTAAAAACTGTGTCTATAGCATGTAAAATGTGGCTATAAACCTTCACGCCATTTTATTCTAGCTAATTGTTTTCCCGCGCAAGGGCGGGAGATCGATAGCCAAGGTTTTGATGAACCGTGGCTATAGTTCATGAAAAAAATACCCTATAGCCACGGTTTTAACAAAACCGTGGCTATAGACCAACCCTATATCCATGGTTTAACAAAACTGTGGCTATAACCCTTTGAAAAAGACCCTATAGCCATGGTTTGGGTGAAACCGTGGCTATATGTTTCGGAAAAAAAAACATATAGCCACGGTTTCACGAAACCATGGCTATAGCCTTTGAAATTAAACCATATAGCCACGGTTTTGTTTAAAACTATGGCTATAGCCTCATCTTATAGTAGTGTATTGATATTAAAATAATATATTAGTTGACGATATGTCATATATAAAGAATCATTATCTTGTTATATTTATTTTGTAAATCATTTACAGATCATTATTATACACATCCAACTAATAATGTATTGAATAACAATTACATCACAATGTGGAGACGGTAAGTCTTACGTACGCACATATGGTGACATGTCATTTAAAGGATGGATAGTATAATAAATATGGATGTACCATATTTATAATAACATCACAGTATATATAAGATACTGGAGTTATTATTTTAGAATGGAAACAACCAACAAAGAGGTAGTGGAAGAATAAATTAACATGAAAGAGGTAATGAAATATTTACCTCTTCTTCGGATTATTCCTTTTGATTTGAACAAAAGGGATCCTTATATTGGATTTCTGACTAATGGAGTGCCCCTAAAATGAATTGAAGATAGTTTATAGGGTATTTGGATAGGGTTTGGCCTGTCCAAATGGCTTTGAAGGTGTGAATTGTAGAGATGGGGAAGTTCCCTTTAATAAAGGGGGTGAGGGGCACCTAAGGAAAAACTAGAAATATTTTTTTATAATAAAATCATTTTTCGTTTCTAATGGCTCAAAAATGGATTATTTAAAGGATAAGGTTTGGATGGGTCTAAAACCACTCAACCAATAGGTTTTAGATAGGATTGGGTCACAATATTAACTTTTTCTTTTAGATTTATCTTTTAGTTAAATAGTTTGACATTTACCATGTCTCTTTGTATTTTTATATTATATGGTTAATAAACTTACTATATATTTTCAAGAGAAACCCAAGAGGTTCATTAATGATACACCAATCATTATTTAAGTCTTTTGGCCGATCCTTAGATACTTAGGTACAGAATATAAATTAATAATATAATATTTGTTTTTAAAAATTCTTTTATGTCAATTTTGACACTATTTGGTATTTTGTTTTTGCTAAATTATTAAGAGCACTATTACATCGAAAAAAATTCATCTAACAAACCCTAACATGTCATATTAACCTATAAAACTATTTTAATTCATAAAAAGTCTCAAATTACATTTATTTGGATATTTATAATATCAATTATTTTAATATTTCATTAATTGGGTAATTACAGCATCATCATCATGCCATAAATAAATTAAATTATTTAATGTCATAAATATATTAATAAAATACAATTATGTATGAAATATTTTTAGATTACTAATTAATATTTATAGTCAAATTTATCTTATGTATAACAATATATTAAAAATGTTTTTATTATTAAACTTTGATTTTAACCCTTTTAACTCTTCTTTAAATAAAATAATAATAATTGTCCTAATCTAATCCAAGTAGACCAAAAGGGTCATATTTTATTACTATGGTTGTTTTGGTCTAATTACACTTATCCAATATAATTAGTACATGTGTTAGGGTAATAATAATATCATATTTACCCTTAATTACCCTATTTTCTTTCAACCGTGGTAAATAAAAGTAAAAAGTTACTATTCACCAAAAAAAATACTTTTATCTTATTGAACAACATCTTACATACAAATATATATTGTGTCACTAGAAGTTTTGAAATGAGACTTACAGAAGTGGTAAAATTTAGTTTTATGTGAACTTGCAAATTTTCCTAGGAGGTGGGTAAAAGACAGTGAAAAGTTCAATAAAATTTTTATATATCTAAAATTAGTATAAACTTACTCCAATGAATTACATTGATCTTATATAGGTATTATGTATCTATTTTGACCTAAAATAAATTTAAATAAAATAAAAAATTATTTAAATAAAAATTAGGTTTTAAACTATAACTCAGTATTTTCACTATTCCTCAAAAATTGAATGTTTTTAGAAAAATACCAAAAATTCACCCTAAGATAATTTGGATGTTCCAAATCCAAAAAAAGTCCATTTTGAAAGATAAAATTTATAAAATTTCAAAATGTGGGTATTAATATTCATAACGGCTAGTTTGTGTGGTTGTGGTGTGTTAGAACTCGAAGTTGCGTACAACACATGATATTGTATTATTCAAAGAGAAGTGTACCATGGAAGCTTGGGGTGTAACAACTTATTTGAAAATAGTCAACACAACGATGCTTTTTTAGAAGAGTGAACCAAATATCCTCAAAACCTAAGATGTGGAAATAACTAAGGAAATATTTAAATATGTCATTAATAAAAAATAAAATAAATGATTTATGAATAAGGAATAAAACCTATAATAATTTATTAGGAAATAAAATAAGTTATTTACGATTATTATATAATAATTAAAGGTTATAAAAAGAATATCTAGTCTCGATGTAAGGGTTTCTCGCCTCGAATTTACTTATGTGTGACAACTACCATATTCACCATGTGGTTTTATTATGCGGTGTATATACTATAAATTTTAGAATTAGTATTAGTAATAATTTAAAATTATTGGTATTTCATGTTTCATTTTCAATTAATTTATCCATGGTGGTTGACTTTAAGGTTACCAAGCTGTAAAGTTTATCTTAACTCAATTTCCTTTCTTTGGGATATAAATTTTATTAATTGAATATATTATATTATTATTATGTATGAATTGATCTGTACATAATTTTATTCTTTTTTAAAACATTTTTGGTATTTTTGTACATTTTTATACATAATATACACATTTATTAACTCTCTACTCAGTGATATGATATTTATAAGGGTTAATAATCCCAAATTCGTTTATTTGGGACATATTTTTATGATATGAACATATATTATTTTTGAGGTTTTATCTTTTAATAATAATGAAATACTTATGTTCATGATATTTAATGTTTCAATTCATGAAATTTAATAATGGGGATTGTTTTTTAAGAGTTCCCAATGGGGAAAAGCTGTTATATTAGAATCTTCTTTCATTAAGTATTGTTTAAGATCAATGTTATTTTAGAGGAAATGGTGTGATATTACTTTCATGAACAACATAAATTTTATTCACTTCTAGTTATAAATATGATTCACAAGATTAATTTATATGTCCTCTATTATTTAATAATGAATCATCATGAAAGTCATTCAGAAGTGATACAAATATTGTATTTTTTTTAGATCTGGTATCTTTAACTTCCATATAAATGATTTGTAAAATTTATTTTTATTTTTTTTCAAAAATTAAATTTTTATAAAATAAAATATTTCATCAATCCATTTTATATTATCTTTTTACTTATTTTAATATGTTTTTAATTTAAATATCATAACATTTTCTAAATGGTTTAGTTTTGAAAACAAAATCAAAATATTTTCAAAATAATGATTATTTTAAACATTTATGAAATGAATGATATTCCAATTGTCATTTCCTATATTTTACTAGATTTTTCCATTAAATTTAATGATGTTTTTTCAATGAAAATCATTTTACATTTTTATTAATTATTTAGTTTTTAGATTTTTTTATATAATGAGTATTTTATTTTAAATAGAATGTTTTTAATGATTATTTAATTGTATTATTCATAAAGATCTACAAACATTGTTTTTACATATGCTCTAGTAGGGATAATTTGTAATAATGTTATCCTCATTCTTACCCTGGATAAATTATGATTTTCTCAAAGAGATTATAATGAAACTAATTTCTATTCAATGTATTAATCTTGTTTTAAGGATATTTTTATTGAACCCATATCTTCTCTATGGGTTAAAGAAGTTTCAAAGATATATCCGTGGAATGTGTTTCTTCTTTCATGGGCTACTCACTTTATGAAATGAATAATGATTATTTCTTTGAGTTTACGCTAAAATTAATTCTCTCTGTTATTTATTCATGATATGGTTCTAGGATATTGATTGTGATGATGGGTGGTTCCATTATAAACAATTGATTGGTAGTTCCATTTGAAACCAATGATTGGCGGTGTTGTTTCTAACCATGTAATGGTGGTTCAATGATAAACCAAGGATGGTTGGTTCCATGGAAAAATTGTTTCATTTAATGGTTTGTATCACATGAATCATGATAATTTTTTATAGCGACTCTTTACATTATTAAATCTTTATCCACTATTTTTATGTCTAATTATCTTGGTATTGATGGATATTAATATTAATATGTTATATGCATGACAATTGATTATTTCATCATAACTTTATGATGTTTTTATTCTCTATAATGACATTCATTTGTTAATTCATATGTTTACCCATAATGATAATTTTATCTCACTATTATTATGTTTCATTTTCCCCATGTTATAACTTTTGAGGTTGAATGAATTATTTCTGAAGGTGTTTCATTTAAATGATGATGATTATGAGTTTATGTGGAATGGAAAAGTCTTGGTATATTGGAAGATGATGTTCATATTTATGAACCATTTATTTATGAACCCATGATGATAAGATATTATCCTAATTATCTAAAAATATATACTAAAGTGTCCTTGAGAATGTAAATGATCGTATATTTTCCTTTTCATGTTTTCTATTTTGGATAGTGAAAAAGGGGAAACCTTCATCAGAATATCATAGGGAAATTTAATGTATTTGATTTCAGCACAATATCATGGAGTTCAGGTTTTTGGATGTTTTAGTTAGTATCAGATGAATGGTTTAGATAAATTTAGAGAATAATATTTTTTTCATGAGAGGTTATCTTAATTTTTATGGAAATATTCATGGTTATATAAGATCATGGATGATCATAATTTTAATGTCTTAGAAACCCCATTTTGGTTTTCACTAGTGAGACTATAAAGTGATTTAGGACACATTAAGACATATTTTTTTGGTTGAAGTATATATAAATAATTAGATTAATTTGAATTTTTTGTTTACGTTTTTTTGAAATTATTCTAGAATATTGATAAAAATTACGTTTAATATGATCATCGATATTTAGGTAATTATCGAAACACATGTTTTATCGTATATATAAGCATTGGATTGAAAATTGATTTAGTGACTAAGTGATTAATGTTATTTAAAAATGATATATATATATATTTTGGTTGTATGATGAGATGATTTATATAACCTATAAGGTTAAAATACTATTTAATTTTGAGGTTGATGATGTTATTTGGGATATAAGGTTATTTATTCCAGGAATGATTTATTTCAGAATCTAGGTATTATTATTGAATTTTGATGGTTAATTAATCATATGAAGGTTTATTTATAATGGGGTTTTTTAACATGTTATATGTAACACCCCAAGACATTAATCTATTTTAAATTTACAATAAGTATAATTTTTTTCATATATTTCTTTATATGTAACACTATGTTGGCTTCTATTACACATAATATTAAGTTCCTTTATTGGGGTATAAGACAAGAATGCCCAATTATATACATCCTGAGAAGTCATGATGTATTTATTTTTATATTATATATTTAATAATTTCTTTAAAAAATTCAACCAATAGATTTGATATATATATATGATATAAAAAATCATGTGTTATGTATAAAAACTAAATTGTTTTAAAGTTATTTTTTCGGTCTTTTAATGGAGCACAAATTTTAAAATTAACTGTTGACCATTTTATATTTTTTATTTGAAAAAATAAACGTCATTTTTTTATTTTTTATTTGAAAATTACATTATGGTTATCTTTTTGTATTTTTATGAAATGTTACATTTTTTTTATAAATTGTGAATGTAATGCATTTTAGTTGAATGTTTCCTTTCCATTTATATAACTATTTGGGATAAATTAATCTATAAATTGGTTCTATGTTACAGTATTTAAATTTTAAATATATGAATTTAATTTATGAAATAAAATTATTTATATTTTAGTTATATATATATATATAGTTTACTATTAGAAATTTTCAAATAAAATACCCTCTTTCTCGCCATATCTATGGGATTAGATTTAAATGTATTGTTTACACTTATGTGAATTGAATTTGGAAAAATAGATATATTTGATTGTAATAATTATAATATTTATAGTCTAATAATATCAACACAGTGTTTGAACAAATGTATTTTTTAGAGTTACTCAAATTAATTACAATGATTATGGTAAAAATTAGTTTAAACAAGAGTTAAACATTAATTTTACGTGGGGAAATTGCATAGAAAATTGTCCAAAATCTATTTGATTACCATATATAGACCATATCGACCCTCGAAATATATTATTATGAGTTATTAGGACACATGCTAATGAAATTGACACACATAATGAGTTTTGTGTAGAAAATGGGAAATAAATACATTTCATTCTTCTAATTCCTATAATGTTTTTGATTATTGAATATGCATCAGAGATTGAATTATAACTAATAAGTTTAATGGTATGTGAGTTTTTTTTTAAATTTACAATTTATCATTAGTTTTTAGAGACGATATATTGTGTTAAATGATTCAAATACACCAACATAGTGGTTATTTGGAAAATAATTAATAAAACAAATGTTACTAAAAATATTTAAAGAGATGAAAATTAAATGAAATAATATTTTTCAATTTTTAGAAGAATATTTCTTGTTACATATATTTGGTCATAATATATTTTAATTTTATCATTTCATTTATCTTTTTAAATTTATATTAAGTAAATAATGTCAAAATTAACAATAAATTTATTTTATAATAAATTATATTCTATTTATAGATTAAATATTTACAAAAAATACTTTATTCTTCTGATTTTGATTTAAATGTTAAAAAATATAAAATAATTTCTAATAATAGTCCAATGTATCTTTTATTATGAAAATATTCATCCCTAAATAGTAAAAATAATATTACCACGGTTCAGGTTAAAGCACTGTTTTTCCATGTTACATGCGATTATTTTAAAATTCATTTCCAAATACAAGGGGTTTTTTATTTTGTAAATTATATGTAATATTTATAACTCATTGAGTATATATTTTCTAATAATTTTAATTTTACTATATTCATAATGGTTAAATTAGATAGGATAAAAATGTAGTTACATTAATAAAACCCAAAATAGAAAATGTGTGAAAACATATTATTAAATGAAAAGAATTATAAATAATCACTTATTTTTTTGTAATGGTAATTTTTATCAACCATAATTTATTTATTATCCATTTTTTTATTTTTGTAAGCACATTAGGTAAGAAAGACGTCAAACTTGTGTTTACCATTTAATATTTACAATAATGTCACTCCTCCTCCATTTGAAAAAGTAATTCACTCTTCCCCTTCCTAAAAAATATCAAGAATCCTTTCCTCATATATCTTCCAAAAAAATAAACTCCCAATATCCCTCCCATTATCCTAGAATCATCATTTTGTTTATAAATCCACCAAGGTAGTTTTGGTATAAACCAAGAGGATTTACCAAAATAAGATTTAATGTTCTTTTTCTATCACCTTTGTTTAATTTACTTCTCCACACATTAAATTATTTTAAAATAATTGTTATAAAATAAAATAAGAATCTATAATATTATAATATTTTTATGCTAATATTTAATCCCAATCATTCGAAAAAATCCATAAAATGGGATACATAATCATAATTTGCGTGTACAGTGGACTACCGCCTCATAAATTGATGTCATTCATTCTTTAATAAACACATTTAAATGTTGGAATAATGAAAAATTTATAGTAAATATATAAAATGTATTATATTTGTTATTTATTTATTCTAATTTAATTATTATATAATGTATACCTTCATCCTTTACATTTTTTTGAAATATGATAACTTTGTTTGTGGATGTGTGGACTACTGCCTCCTCAACCCGATGTGATTCATTCGCACTATACATTGAATATATTACAGGATGGTTTTAATAAACACATGTTACATGTATGATATAAACATTATATTTGAATTATAATATTAACATATATCATTTAATTTTAATTCTTTAATTTATGAAAAATAATTGGATGAAGCATTCAAGAATACATATGACATACCGTATCCATGAACCTTCTATTTCACATTCTATCTAAAAGATATATTGACTAATATAAATAAATATATAATAAATACATATAATATTTTTGTTATGTTTTAAATTCTAAACAATATTAAATCATGATCTATGTAATTGGAAATAAAATAACAAGTAAAAACATTTAGAAAAAAATGAAATTAACACCAGAAATAATGAAAATAATTATATATTGTTAACAAATGGGTAATAATATATAATAAAAAGATGTTATATAATATTATAAATGTAATTATGGTTCTTATATATGTTAATAACTTTTTTAAATGATTATAAAGGTGGTAGAAGTATATTCACCCCAAACGAAATACAAGGTAAGGGAGTTCATCGTAATTTATATTCCATTGATATTTTCTATTTTTATGCACTAATTCAAATTAATGTGGTGTATATAATTCACCATTTTAAATTAATATCGTAATTCACTCATAATTCATGGTATTTTAACTTTCACACTAAATAATCTCACCCACGGTGTTTAGTTTGAAATTTACCTTCTGGTAAAAGATACCTTGGAAATTTAACTTTATTGTGTGATTATTAACATTCTATTGAAACAATCACTTTATTATTATTTTTTAAAATTTCATTACATATAAACATTCATTTGAGATGGATATTTTTATTTAATAAAACATATAAAATTTTTACATACATTTCTTACATTGATATTTTATTGATTATATATTGAAATATTAATAAATATGTTTTCTTTATTCAATATGGATATTTGGAAAGCAATATTTTTAAATAATTAAATTTATTACTTTATATGAGGAATGATTAGAAATGGAATTGACCGATGGGGGCCCAGACTATATATAGACCCTCGATGCATCAACAGGTTTTCATGAGACAAATCTGTTAGGCAAATTAAATGGGTTTTTACCTATAGTTTTAAATTTGCTTCTAAAAGGTCTTGATAATATTGTATTTCTTGTTCCTCAAACATGATGTTAAATAATGAATAATTTCTACCATTCATGTTCAATAATTTTTATCCCTGATATTTTCACATTGAACGCATCTATAGATATAGTTCGTTCACAATTTTTTTATTAAATGTCATGTGTTTCAGTTACATTATTTTACATATTGGTTATGCATTATCAATTTATTTAAATGTAATGTGTGTTAAGTTATCAACATTCACATGTTTTTTACTCTCATTTTTTCGGAATTATTTCCATTGCATGCTTACCCTTATTATGAATTTTAGCTTAGCTTATTTTTTCACTTCCCCATGATTAGAAGATGAATTATTAGAATAAGTTTCAAGGATATTTTTTATTATTAATATTTTTTATTTTGATTTATTTTTTATTTCCCAATATAATTTGGGTAACATGTATGTAATATGGTTTTCAAAAAATTCTTAACTGAAATTTCCTTCATGATTTTATTTTCTTTAATCATTCTAATTTAATAATTTATGTCACTAGCTTCGGGTTTCTGGGGTCGGGGCATTATAATAGGTATGAAAGGAAATTTAGTAGACACCTTTGACACTAGATTTAGGAAAATATATTTTAGGGAATGTTACCTTATGATATAAAATGAGGATAATCAATGAAGAACAACCCAAATAAACCATGTTTATAATTCGTAGATTAGTTATGCATCAATTTTTCAATTTATGTTACATATTTTACTATTTTTTAAATAATAAACTATGTTTCATAATTATATAATCTTATTTAGTTAATATAATCATTTACAAATCGAAATTTGTATAAAAAAAGTGATCCTCACCACTTTACATGATCTATATAGTTATAATGATCATATCTTTTATGGTCTTAAGCACTTTTTTTAATGGAAATAATCTCCCAAGTATTGTCATCATATGAGAAAATATTGTCATGTTCTGTTGGCGTGGAAAAAAAATTATCCATTTTCAATGGTTTATATACATAGTTTTTTTCTTATAAGACATTGAATATTTTTATATATATTTCAAGAGTTATGTTCTAAGACGACATGTGATTATGAGGTATGGTGGGCCCGAAATTAATTATATAAAAAAATAAATATATTTTATTTTTTGAGTAAATAAATTCATAAATAAATGTAGATAAATATTAATAAAAATATGAGATCTTAAATCTAAGACAATAGTTGTGGAAAAAATGTGTTGTTTACCCTACTCCCAACAATAAAAATTTCAGCATTTGGTGTTCAAATTCCTCACTCAATGGTGGAAAATTTAGTGGATTAATTGATTAAATAATTATAGAAATAAATTTTCTTCTAAAAATTCATGACCCTAGATAATCATCTAATTTTAGCCTCATAAAACAGTGGAATATTACATAGCTCTTTCATCCTCATTCATTGGATAATCACATCAGACGATGATGAAACACTGAATCAAAGTAGTCCATAATGCAACGAATGAAACAACATATTCTTAATCATTGATGTAACATTATTTTATAAAAAATGATCCAATATACAGGTTTGAGTAGTAAATCGGTGATTTATGCCATTTTGATTAAATAAATTGAGAATTTCAATCCTTTTTCTTGGATGTGTTCCAATTTTGGCCTAAACATGAACCTATGTAGCAATTTAAATTATGTTATTTCATTAGTTTCTAACCCTAGTAAAACCATTCTTCATAGTTGGCCAATGACACTTATCCATTGATGGCTAAACATTTTTAATGTAAAATTTCTCCCAATTCTTCTTCACGTTCATCACTGATAGGATCCTAGAGACCTTGTTCAATATTGTCTGGTTGTATTAAACCCTCTTTAAACTAGGTAACCCCTAAAGATCAATAAAAAATCACAGATCAATGAAAAAATATAGATTCTGTTTCATTGTAGGATGATGATGATATTATTGATGTTCGTTGGAAGATTCTTCAATGGTGGAAGGACCAGTGATGTGTGAAAAATGAAAAAAACCCTATGGAACTCAAGAATCATATTTTCCTATGAACTGTTTCTGGATATGATAGATCTAATCCAGATCCTCTATTCCTAAGTGATACTAAGGCAAAATTTAGAGGGACGATGCTTGAATTAATATAAAGAAATATGATTTTCAAGTATTGTTAAAACCTAACTACAAGTCATGTATAGGGATGAACACATGGCGTGTAGCCCCTAAGAAGTAGCAGCTAGGGTTTTGGAATAGATAAGGATACGATGGCATGTAGTCCTCCAAGAAGCCTTGCACAACTTCTTCATATGGAAAAACAGTGTGGGGGATAAAATAGTAGGGATCCCTGTAGAAATACACTATTATGTTCCCAAGTACACAGACATGACTAGATCACACTTGTGGCACCCCATTTGATGAAAATTTTTATGTAACGAAGTAAATAGACATGTGGTAAGTATATAGACAAGGGGTCCAATACATGGACATGACCAATAGGATGTGTCTTGACACTAAGTATCTCGAACATGCTTTGTAGTCCACCTATAGGGATTGTACTCCTACAATGTCAGGATCCATGTTATAGCTAGGGACATGATCAGGTGGTGGAGCGATACCACACGCCATGTGGGTCCCCTCACATATTGTGTCCCCCACAGCCTCTTTTGATGAAACATTAGGGTTTCAAATATCTTTTATTTGAAATTGGATTTTTGATGTAGAAAACAATAGTTGCATTGGTTTTGGGTATTGAGATACAATTTGAAATGTTCTGGGCTTGTCTCTTATTAAGGAATTTCATAACTACGAAAATGATCAGGAAGGATCAATAGAGGATTCTTTAGTGTTGAACCCTTGATCTTTGTGGGTGAGGGTCCTCTATAGATACCTTCCAATTGAAACCCCCCTTCCAATCAGGTAGGGTATGAGTCCATGATGATCATATAGAAAGCCCCTATAGTTCTAGGGTGAATGTCCTTGGCTTACAAGTGGTACCCCTATCGAATATGGTACATTTCCATAATGACTGGGGTGGAACCCCCATGTCGAATGAGGTGATTGTTCTTACTCCAATAGAGTTGAAACCACCATTATATTGGGTGTGGGTTATTTACCTACCATGTGGGACACCTTATCAGCATAAGACTTGAGTACTTATGACACCAGAGTGGAACCCCCATTGGTATGGGATCAAATCCTATATGGCTACCAACCAAATGAAACCACCAAACAGTGTAGGGTTCGAGTCCTTATGACACTAGAGTGGAACCTCACATCGGCATGGGTGTGTGTCCACTACAACTACATTCATAGTGTGCCACCAATGTATTATGGTTTGGGTCCCCAACAATGAGGTTTTTCTCTCTTGAATGTATCTAATAATGAAGATGCATGGTTTGACTTGGATGGTTACTTCATGGAAGATGTGTGAGATTCTGATCACTGTCAATGGATTTTTGAACTATTGGATACTCTTCTTCCAAGGACGATCTATGATCAGGAAATCCAATTACTTTATTGATATTTATTCATTCACTAAGCACATATATATTATTATGTATCCACAACATGGATTTAGTTACTCTCATTCTAGGAAATTCGATGATACATAGGTGATGCAACTTGTTTTCTGTGAATAGATTGTCATTGTTAGATTATTCAACACTCTTGAAATAGGTGGAGAAGGTTGGATGTGTATTTAATCTACTCACCGTGTTGAGACCCTTATGTTCGGAGGCAATTACTTTCACTTTTGGATTGTATTGATCTATTCCCTTGTGTTTTATCTCTAATCTAGTATCAATATATTATTGTTGTATCTGTTACTGCTCCCCCATAATATTTGGGGGGAACTGTTGGGTTTTTATTTACTCATCCCAGCATGGGGTATACTTTCATGTGTCTTTTATTATGTAGTCGACTAACATGTCGATGGTGACTTTAGAGGATCTTAGGGATACCTGGTACTTAGGACCACGTTTGGTGGTCATAGCTTTAAATTAAATAGCTCAGTTCTCTCAAATGTTTAATTATTGATTTTTTCAGGTTGGGACATATTTCTTGTTGGGAATGTATTTTTTCCCTATTGATTTTCATTTTAAAATTCAAATTCTTATACACTGTAGAGGTTGTTCTTTCTCAGTTTACTTTCTAGCAGTGATGTATCATTTACTCTTTCTCTCTACACTTATGCTTTGAGATACATTTGTGTGTGTGTATAACTACTTAGTAAATGTCCTCCCCAAGTTATTCATACCTTCATAAATGGTCTCCCCCCTAACATATGGTGGTTGGATTGGGGTAGTTTCGGCTCGGGCGCCGGTTTGGTCCTGGTTGAGATATATTAGAATCAGAGAAAGTTCATTCCATTTACATTTTTTCAATCTTTTCCCATTAAAAGAATGTGATTGGAATTTGGGAATTATTGTCAAAATTTCCTGAGTGTGGCTCTCATGATTGGGAATCTTGTGATGGTGTTGGCGACTAACATATCAATTGACCAAGAACTTGACAACCGTCATATCGACTCGACATACCGAGACATTGATAGCAGGGATACATGGTACATGCATCATATATGATTGATCCTCTAACTATCCTTCTTGATTCAGCTCCCAATTATATATATATTTATATATATATTCTCATCTGATATTTTAACATATTGATAAATGATATGATTTCATTGCGACAGAAGATAAAAAAAGATACTAGTTTCATATCGTGACAAAAATCCAATGAGCGATGTGGCCTCAATATAGGGTCCATCCTAATGCTTCATTCTTCCAAGTGGGATGGTATTAGAACCTCCTCCTTTAGAGTATCTTATAGTTGTATTATAAAAAGATAATAATTCTTGAACGCATAGCACATTTACTGATTTCTAGTACTACGAGCTACTGAGGTTCCATAGTGATTCAGATCCTTAAGTAGTAGAGGATTGTCCAGAGTCGATGGTATGTATCTTCATTATTTTTGTGACCCCAACTGATCAGTAGGTTTCATTTGAAGATAGAAGTTTCCATGGAGTATGAAGGGCCTAGTAGAGACTGGATAAGAAGATTGATGAGCCAAGAATATCATGGACCAACACCCAACAGTTATTCCATTATGATTACTACCCCTCCTGCTTGACACAGTTTAGATTTGAGGGATACTATAGATAAAATAAAAAAGGGATGGTGGTGGTTATGTATGATGTGAGGTTCAAAGACCTTATGTCATAATCCCCTGACATGATAAATGATGGATAGTTCCAAGAATTAATGATTGAGTAGTTAATCTATAGATCTATTCATGAATGAATGGTTCCCTTGTGCAAACCCACCTATATTAGGGTTCTAGATCCGAAAAAATGAACTATAGATTTATTTTAGAGGAATAACATACAGTTGGAGCTAGTTGTGGTTACACAAAGCTCAGTTGTCTGTAGTGGCTAGAATATTCTTGGAGCACGAATCGTGATGCATATGAACTCCACGTGATCAATGTTAGTCACATAGTAAGTGCAATCATAGATCTCTAGTGAATCTCAGAGAGTTTGGGTTATTTACTTGAGATGGTCGATGTCACATAGTGATAGATTGCCCGACCAGACATGACAAGAAGAAAATGCATATAGCTGATGGACTGCCACAGTAGAGGAAATTCCATGATAAGATATCCTTAAGCATGGACCCTATATAGGCATATCTAGTATAGGGGTAGGTGGAGATAATGATGGTGTACATCCCTATAAGGTCCTTCCACCACCACCAATATAATTACCATTCCAGGGTGAGGTATTTGGTGGATGGGGTTGTGGAGAGATGCATTATATTAAGGTTTAAAACCCATCAACAAAAAAAATTATTAGAGGTATGATAATTGTTTATTCTACTATAATTTTTATACCAATAGATATGGGTTCCAAGAATTCCATCATATATTTACACCTAGTGTGATAGTTGGATCTCACACTTGAGGAGCTAGCCCAACAATATCATCATGAGGTCTATATAGGGAATGATTTTTTTATTTCCTATATCTTTAGGTAGTGTGAGTTGTTTCTTGGTGGAGAGAGGTTCACATGGAACCTTTTTCTCAACATGACAAAACCCCATGACATCATCATGGGTAGGTATTGGTTGTCCATGGTCCGAGAACTGATTGACACTCAGCGTAGATAGGTTAGATGCCTACTCACTGATGGGTCAAGATTCTCCTTTTCTGAAGAGAGTGATCTCATATAGACATAAGTGGGTTCTGAAATAAGAAGGTTGCATCCCATTACCCATAATTTCGAAAGTGTATACCTTGGTGTAGAAGGCTCCTTAAGCATATGATTTCCTCTAGTTGTGGAGGATTATATGGATGTATTCCCCTAAGGATATTTTGAAACTACCTCTGATGAGGGAGATGTAGTTTTTCATCGACCTGCATCATGAAAATGGACCTATATATTCAATTTCATTTCTTATTTCATATACATATCTTCATGATTTTCTATTTCAGTTAGATATCCTTGGACATAAGGGTTTCATTAGACCTGATGTGGTCCCCTGGGTAGCTCAGGTGTTTTTCAAGAAAAATACAGAATATAGTTTTTGTCTTCATGGGGATTATTATCTCTTGAACCGAGACATTATAAATTACAAGTAACCCTTGGAGGATTGAAAAACTCTTTCACTATTTGTGTGGTACAAGATTATTATTGAAGATCAATCTCATTCCCTTCTACAGCCCTTTGAGGGTTTTCAAGGTTGATATTTGAATTTTGTAATAATGATGTTTCTATGGACACTATGATTTATTAATGATTCCCTATGGTGGGACAAATCCCAACTATATATTTATGGATTTAATAAACCGGGATATCTAGTCATAAATGGACTAGTTTGTGGTTGTATTAATCAATGACATACTAATATACACTTCATTAGAGGAGAAACATGTAGGTAACATGATGACTATTCTATATTTTCTATGAGAGCACCAGCTTTAGAAAAATTTCTCAATGTTCTATTTTTGGAATCAGGACGTTCACATTATATGGTATGTAATTTTTTAGCATGGTTTATCCACAAAAAAAATAAAGGACAATGGGGTGATTTATTAGGATCAACCAAAGAGCAAGTCATAGGTGAATATCTTTATTATATTGATGGGGTACTACATGAGGTTTCAAGAATACCTCTCCAAAATTACATACATTTTTACTCACCAGATGTGGAAAGGTCTACTATTTACCTAGCCTGAGCAGCGCTAAAATGACATGGAGGCATTGAGGATGAGGCTGATGAGTGCTACAGTATTAAAAATACTACAAGAAGGCATGGAGTTTATAGTTTACTATGATGCCTCAAGAGATGGGCTTTGATGTGTGTTGACGTAGTGGTAGGCAGTTATCACATATGAGTTGAGGAATTTGAGACCCAATGAGATGAACTAAATGAATCACAACCTGGAATATACCGAGAAAACGTTTTCAATGAGGACGAGGATGTACTACCTTCCAGGGGAGTGAATTGTGGATTACTCAGACCACTAGATTCTCAGGTATGTCTTCATAAAGAGAAACTTAAACCTAATACAATGAAATTTGTTTAAGTTAATACATGACTATGAAGTCGAGATAGTCTGTACAATAGGGAAGGGAAATATAATAGTATATTCCCTTAATAGGAAGTCCCTCACTTTCTTAGTGTGAGAGGTTTTAGAGTAGTTGGCTTCCTTGTAGTTGACCTTTGTGGTGAAAGAGGGTACAAAATTACAGTAGTTGATGGTGTTGACTCATATTCCTATCAAGCATTTGAGAGAGTCTGGGATAGGATACATCAACTAAGAGGTATTACATTACAATATATTCATAGGAAACTCACCAGATGAATATTATTAATGAGGTAATTAGATCATTTTGTTTCACGGGAGAACAATGGTTCTAGTCATAATGTAGGAGGCAGTTATGCAAGATATCCACACTTCTTCACTAACTATACATCCTTGAGTGGGAAAGAAATAAATAGATCATTTGATACTTTATTTTTAGCCCAACATGAGTTAATGTGTAGCTGAGTTCATTTCTTGGTGCCTCGCCTATAAGAATGTGAAGGCTAAGAACTATGTCCTGGAAGGGTTGTTGCAGACCCTTGCAGTTCCTGAGTGTAAGTGGGATGACATATATATGGACTGCATAACAGAGTTCCTGGGTACAATGATGGTCCATGACATCATCTAGGTGATATCTGACCAACTCATAATGTCTTCAAACATCCTTACTATCAAGGATAAAATTTTACTGGAGAGTTGGGAGTAGTTTTTGTTGTGGGATATTTTTCTCCATTATTTGGTTGCTTTGACGATTGTCTCTAAATATTATGTGTGGTTTAGATCATGATTTTGGAAGGGAATGTGGAAGGATTTCAGGGACCAAAATGAGAATGAGTAAAACCTTTCACACCCAGATTAATCAGATAACTGAGAGGACTACCTAGGTGTTGGAGGACATGATCAGGTATTACATGTCAGACTTGGCCCCGAGTTGGGGGGGGGGGTTACTTTCACAATATAAATATTTTGTAAAACAATAGCTACCACTCTAAGTTGGACATGACACCTTTTGAGGTCCTGTATGGGAGACCTTAAAGGTAAAATTTGTCTTAGAAAAAGATTTGTGAGACATCTCTTGTCGGACCAGAGATAGTCTAGGAAATAATAAGGAAGGTTTAGGTCATCAGTTAGTGGATACATATGACCCATAAAAGAAATAATTCTTACATAGATAACTTATGTGTCACCATAGAGTTTGGGTAAGGATACAAAATTTTCAAGAGAGTCTCCCCCTGATGACGATTGGAGAGGGTAGGTATGGTTGAAAAGTTATCCTCATGGTTCATTAGGTTGTTCAAGGTCATTTAGAAATTTGTTGAGGTTCCTTAACAACTCACCCTACCCCCACAACTGGAGAAGGTTCACGACATCTTCCACATGTTATAGGTGAGGAGATATGTGCTTGGACCCTCACACGTCATCGATTGGGGTGATATAGACATCGAGTATGGATACAACTTTCTGGGAACTAATTGGTGAGCATAGATTCATAGTAGAAGACCATGAATGGATAGACCATCCCCTTGGTTCTCTTTCCATGGTAGCACAGAAACTTGTGGGAGAGTTTCATGGAGTGGGGATTCCATGTAAAATATCAGTATCTATTATTGTTTTCAAATTTTTTTCTTTTTGGGGATGAAAAAATTGACTGAGGAAATGATGTAGAGAACTGTTTTTTTTATTACTTTGAAATATATATATATATATATATATATTTCTAGAGTTAGGTTATGAGATTATGTACGATTCGAATGAGTGTTGTGCACAAAAGTAATTTTATACAAATATTAAATATATCTTATATTTCATTCTCATAACATCTTAATGAAAATGGGATAACTCTTAAAAGGAATCATGTATTAGAAATATAACACTATAGTTGAGTCCATATTATGGAGTGTACCCTATGAGTGAAAAAATGGGTCGTCATGGGGAGTTGAGACTCCTTTGTCATTGACAGTATGTTTAGTGGATTAATTAATTAATGAGTGAATTAATTAATTAATTAAATCATTTTATACCTAAATAATTCAAAAAATGAATCCCCATGTAGAATCCTCTAGGGTTAGATTTCAGTACCTTGGAAATATTCTAGAGCCCCTCATCCTCCATTTTTGGAGAACCACCATAGATGATGAAAAAAAATTAGATCAGAGAAGATCTAGATGCATTGAATTCAATGATGTCCTCTAAATCATTGGAATCCATGTTCCTCAAAAAAATAGTCCAATATCTAGGTATGGCTCATCAATTAGTGATTTACACATTTTTGGTTAAATATTTTTGTATATAGAACATTTTTCTTAGATCTATGACAATTTTTTCCTAACCATGCATCTATATGCCTATTTAAATTGAGTTATATAATTGATTTATATCCCCAGTATCATCATTATGGAACATTTTCCAAGAACACTCATACATTGATGTTTATACATTTTTATAGTGCATTTCTCCCGATTCTACTTTGCATTGAACACCAGTAGGAACCCATAGTCATTGTATACCATTTTTTGGTGGTACCGAGACCAATCAGACCCCTAAAAAGGTGAAAATCAATAAAAAATCATGGATCAATGAAAAAATTCTAGATATAGTTTTTTTATTGAAGAGGATGACCGTTTTGAAGATCAATTGTGGATTCTTCGATAGATGATGGATCTAAGATTTGATGAATTCACTAGTTACCCAAATGGACCACCAAAATCCTTTTTTTAGCGAACACCAACCGAAATGGATAGATACTATCCTAAACTACAATTCTTGAGAAAAAAACAATGATGGATTTTGAAGCAGTGAGGATTGAATCAAGGAACTAAAATCAGATCTGAGACTCTCCAAAAAACCCAACTGCACATATTGTATAGGTATGAACACACAACTTGTATCCCATAAACATTGGTGACTATGGTTTTGGAAAATTTAAGGATGACACAACATTTAGTCCTCTAACACTCTGTGTACCGCTTCCATATATGGGAAAACCGTGTGCATTATCAAACATGAGAGGTATCATGTGGAAGTATATGGATATGTACATGATCAGGATTCCAAGTACATAGACATGAATATATAACATTGGTGGCACCAGGTTTGAAGCAACATTCCATGTACCCATGTACACAAACACAAGGTCAATATGGAGACATGGGGTTTGGTAAATGAACATTAATAGAAGGACATGACCTGGTCCTTATTAGATAATACAAGACATTTATTCTATCTATACGGGATTTACTCTTAAATGGTCGGGAGATATGGGCTTGCCCGGAACACATCCGGGTAGTGGAGAGGAACCATACACCATGTGGGTCCCCTCACATGCCAACTTTTGATGACACTTCAAGGATTCATATCTCTTTATCTTGAAATTGTATTTTTTTCTTGTGAGTATCTAATAATGAGTATTTTTACACATAGAACATTCGAGTTCCCTCATTTTTGGCATTCAAGATACAATATGAAGTGTTACAAGAATGAATCTTTCTAGGGCAAGGCCTTACGATGATAGTGATTAGGTAGGATCACTAGATGGTAATTTGGAGCAAAAACCCATCAGTTTCGACATGAGTCCTCTATATCTACATTTTGATAAGAACAACCTACCAGGTAGGGAACTGGTCCACACTGATCGGTGTAGAATCCCCTAATGTGACAGGGTGTGGGTCCATGATATCCAAATGGAACCCCCATATCTGGTATCATGTGGTTTATTGATTACTATAGTGTAACCCCTATCACGATTGAGTATAGTTTTTAGAGCTATAGAGTGGAACCCCCACCATTTTGGGGATGGTACTCCACCAATCTATTGGACCCATATCAACATAGGGTGTCGGTCCTTGTGAATTTTGAGTGGAATAACCCATTAGAATATTTTTGGTTCCTATACAGATTCCAATTGAGTGGATCCCCTTTATTTACAAAGGGTCTGGGCCCTCACGAAAATTGAGTGGACCCCCCCCCATTTGCATGGGATTTGGTCCTCTACAAATATGTATAGAGTGGAACCCCCCCAATGACATGGGAAGTAGTCCTATATGGTTACTTATAGAGTATACCCCCCCATGATGTACATTTGTGAGGGACCGCTACATTGAGCTTATTCCCCCTCATTTGTATGAAATACTGACAAGTCATGGTTTTGCATGGATGATTTCATCTAGGAAGATGCATGAGATATTGGGCATCATTGATAGGATTTTAGAATTTTTTTTCTACTCTTCTTCCTTGGACGAGCTATGAGATAGAGATCCCCTTACTCTCTCATTTGGAATTATTTTGATTGGGAATATATATATATATATATTATTCTATATACACACCTTTTATTTGGTTACACTCTATCTAGAAGAGGTGAGGACGTGAGGGGTGTTCCACATGATTTCTATGTCAATCTTATCTTGGTTTTATGGGTCTTCTCTTCTACTATAGGTGGATAAATAATGAAATATAGATCATCTTCTCACCATGTTGATCCCTTTATAATTGGATATGGTTAATTTAACTCTTCATTTAAGATAAGTTGTTCCCTTTTACTATATCTTTCATCTACTTTCATTATATTCCAATTGTATATCTTACTATTCTCCCTCTAGATTTTAAGGCTTCATACCGGGTATATATATACTCACCCCTGAATGAGATTTTCCCTCATGTTTCGTGCCTTATAAAGAAAACTTTCAGGTCGATGGTCACTTTATAGGAGTTTACGGTTACCTGGAATATTGGATAAGGTAATGTGTTTTTATCTTTGGATTCATAAACTAGGCTCTATTAATGTTTTCATTTCCAGATTCTTCAGGGTGGGGCATATTTCTAGTTGGGTGTTTAATTTTACACATTTTCTTTTTAGTTTTTACTTTCTTACTCTTATACACCCTATAGGTAATGCATTCATAGTTTACTTTCAATACATACATTACTTTTAATCATTACCTGTGCACTTATTCATTGAGATGGTTCTGTGTGTGTGTATGGGCACTTAAGAAAAGGCCTCCCAAAGTTAGTTATCCCTTCCGTTTTAGATACCAGCCGAGGGCCTATAGAGGCGAGCTTTGGGTAGTTGCAGCTCAAACCCTGGTTTGGGTCGGTTTATGACATATGGAATCAAAGATAAGAAATATAAGAAGAGGATGAAATAGAAAAGTATGTATAAAGGGAATAAGGAAATAACTATTGTAATTTCCCCAACCTGAAAGCCAATAAACTAGTGTCCTAATCTGATTCATCACATGACCTCAAGCACACCTCCCCATACGCCAAAGGTGGCTGACTAGCAAAGAGGGTCTAACGAGTCATGTGGGGAGACTATACCCTCTTTAGCAGAGTAATCAACAACAGAATAGAATATATATAGAGTAATAATATAAAAATAATAATAAACATATAATACAAACAACTCCCAACTTTGTACAAACTATAATTTAACATTAATAATTACATGAAATACTAGTAGTGAGAAGTTAAAAAAACACAAAATAAGACAAACAATCAAATCCCCAAATGTGTCACATCTATATATCTAGTTCCTTCTCCATGTACAACCCATGACCAACTCAACATCCTAGTGTACAAACATTTCCCATTTCCTAACCTACAACCAATAAGTCTTCTCATTTACCCAATGTTGGCCTGGGCAGCATGTGAGTTTAAAACTCAGTAGGCCACCAGTAATAGTGTCTACAAAATATCTAGTCTAATATATAGTGCATAGAATCACAAAATAAATTGTAAATAAAAAAGGGTAGTTTGGATGCTATAAGTTTACAATGTGCATTTAATTCATGACTATAATTTATCACAGTCCAAATGTTATACCATTTTTACTACATAATCCATAATTACCACATGTTCTATAATGACCCACACATTTATTAATGAAAATTTATTATAATATAATAAAATGTATTATTTTGTAAAATGGTTATATAAAACGTACTCAATTATTTGGTTTTATGTTTTTGGATTTGCAAATATCATTGATAACTGTTACCGTTGCTAATATAATCGTTGAATAACGATCACTTGATTAATATGAATATTGGCCTTTAACAAATCCAATTTACCAAGACAAAGAAATTGATGGACTCATCCAATAGAATTTCTCCATAAAAAGTGCATTTTTTAAAGATCATAAATGAGGTAGTGTCACTGGGCTTCACTCTTTACCAATCCAAAGAAGAAAATCAACACATTAAGCTTGAAAGAAACCTCCTACTAGAGAAGATGAAGTTCATAGATATTACCACTCCATCGATGTTATTTGAGCCACCCCAAGAGCCTGTCACCATCACGCACATTACCATTATGTCTTATTCAGGTGTTATAAGGGGTTATGTTACAAGACCCTAGCACTATGATTACTGGAATTAGTTTTGTATAGAATAATGAATATACATTCATTTTATTATTGTTACTTTCAAAAAAAATTTGATCTCCAATTGTATTTTTAGTTATTTTTAAAATTAAATTTAGAAATATATTTTGAAGAATTATGGAATTTTTGAATTAAATAATAATTTAATAAATTATTATTACTAAATTATTTTTCATTTGATATAAATGATCTTATATTTTTTATGAATACAATTGTGATTTTATTAATGTTTGAATGTTTTTTTTTCAAAACCCATGAATTTTATATAAATGTTGTTATTTATTTTAGAAGTTAAATTTCACATATTTATAAAATTATTTAGATAAAATTAATATTATTTTTGGAATCAGGACATCGAAATTATCTAACGGTTATTTTTTCATTATTTTCTGAGACAGTCAATGTTTTTAGTAAAAATAAAATATCGTTTAAATATATAATGTGTTTTGTGAAATAATAAAGACCAAATAGTGATGTAATAAAATACTATATTATGTATGTTTAGTCAATACATGTTTTACCTTTAAAATAATATCATTTTAGATTTGTTTTATTGATTTTACAAAGCCTTAGTGGACCCTCCAAGACTTATAAAACATTTTATCATTTTAAAATGATTTCAATGAGTGTGTGACTCACCTCCACATAAGAAAGCCTAATATTTTAACATGATTGTCCATTATCTAGATAAAATAATTTCTTTCACTCTCCTTTGGTTAAAAGCATTCTCAAAAACCATGGTATGGTTTTTGGTTTTGATTAATTTTATGTGTAGTGTCTAAAACCTAAATAATAAAAAATTCCCCCTCATTTCCTATATGAAACCACTAAATCTCCCATTTCCTTTCACTCAACCCATTTGTATCTCGACAAAACACTTTCCTACTCTCTATAGAATCCCCCCATGGTTCCCCAATATCCCAAAAATCCTCTCTCAAGCCTCTCCCAAGCCTTTGGGATCACACTTCCAAATAAGGGATTTTTTCGTTTCTAATTTTGTCCAAATTTCATTATGTTGTTATGCCCTATTATTTTCAATTTAAAAAGTTGGCGTATGATTTTGATCCTCCCCAAACATATATCCTTATGTTTTACTGATTATATAACTTTTTAGATTTCATTAATTCCTCCCTTGAACACCCTTTACCATGCTGAAATTTCGTAAGGAATTTATCTCTTCTCATTTACATTGAAGCTATTATTTTCTATTATGCATCTAAATTTCATTAAATATGATGAGATATTATGTTCTTTGACCCCATTACTTTCCATTTAGTTTATAAATGATTAGACACCCCATTTGTTCTCAACAACCCATTTTATGATATCTATTTGACGTCCTTATGCTATCGAAGTTACACCAAAATCACCCTTGCCAAAATCATTGTGTTAGTGAATACCATACCCATTTCTCTATAAATGTTATTAACCATGATGAACATGTTATTTTTGATTATGGAAATAAATTTATGTATGCCACATCTATTATTCATGGAATAAATTATTATTTTTAATGAATCCATGTTGTATGATCCATGTGGCACACTTTGGAATGAAATGAAATGTCTATAAATGGTACACCTTGATAGCACTCCAATGCATTGGGTAAGAAATAGTAGCATGATACATTATGTGCAATTATTGCCGAATCATGATAATTCATGTGAAATGTGGTTTTATTCTTCCTAATTCATGTGAAATGAGGGTTTACTCATGCTCCATGTGTAATGATCCTTGGATCATTCTAATATAAAGTTAAATGTTATTTCCCCATTTCCATGTTATGATAATCATGCTTATCATGCCTTCATATTCATGTTTCTCTAATACTAATTTGATATACCAATTTTATAAAATGTATTTTATTCTTCATGTTATTTCTTGTTTACTCCTTTAATAGGCTTTATAGCTCACCCTTCTCACATGTATATCCTCAGGTTAGCCCATGCAATGCTATGCACGAGGGAATGTCGTGGTCATGTTAAGGAAGTTTTCAATACAGATGTTGTATTTTTAAGTCTTAAGTTGTCATGAAATGTCTCCATTTTTTCAAGACACTATACTCACAGTTGTCTTAAGTGAATCTTTTATATAATTGGAGGACACATGCTAACAACTTATGCGAAGATCAATGTGATGACTATTCTAATGAGATTCTCAATCTGATGGGAGTGGGAATCACAAACATTTTCATGATACTCTCTCAGTTAACTCATGTTTTTAATAAATTCATGGGTGGAGAAGAACATCCAACCCCCCCTAAGAATGAACAAGCTACAATTGAGAGCTTCCTGAGACAAAGGAATCCTACATTTATGAGATCATCTTACCCCTCAATCATTGAACAATGGATTAACTCCATTGAAAATATCTTCTCCATCCTATAATGTTCCTAACAGGAGAATTTTTGTCTGGATTCTTATCAAATGGTGGGTGAAGTTTTTCAATAGTGAACACTAATAAAAAATAGAATCTTGAGGAAGAGATCGAGTTGCTGGAAAGGAAAAATTTACAGAAAATATTTTTCAATAAATATTATCCATGCACCCTCCAACATAAGATGGGAAGGGACTTCTTTTCTCTTAATCAACAAGATGAAAAATCAATCAGAGCATATGTGAAATAATTCAAAAGTCTTTCATGATATGCCTCTAGATTTTTTTAACCGCAAATGCAAGGTTGACCACTTCTTTGGTGGACTAAAACCTATCATATGGAAATACCCAGTAATCTGGGACTTCGATAGCTATAAATAAATTGTCTTATTTTCCCTTAATGTTGAAATTTAAATCAGAGAATCACAAGGGTATCATGGGGAAAATAATAGGAAGAGAGACTTAAATTTTGGTGGTCTTATGGATAAATCAGATGTTGCTATGAAATTTTCACACGACACTTTTCCGAAGGTACAGAAATAAGCACCCCAGAAATTTATAAAAGGGGATGATGAAATTATTTAGGTATGAAAGGTAAGGGAACCATGATATTAACAATTTACAATAAAAACCCACTACTGCGATAGAGGATAGGAAATCTCCGTTTGACCCACAAGGAATTGACCATTGCTTCAACTACAAAGAACCATCATACTTTGAAAACCAGTTCCCCAAGACAAGGGTTTTTGGAGGCAACCAACAACTTACAAGGTTGCAAGGGAGAGTGTTTTCCATCACTACCGCTGATGCTAACCCCAACAATGATTTGGTGACAGGTACACATGTTATTCATTCAAGAATAGAGAATGTACTTTTTTATTCTTGTTCTAAGCATTCTTTTATATATAAAATGTTTAGTAGAACTATCCCAACACCACCACAAATCATGGAAGTAGAGATATCGGTGAGAACGAAAAATGAGGAAATCATTTCATCCGATGAATATACCTCCTCTTGTGTCCCAATTTGTTGATTTAATATCCCGGTGAACCCTGTAATACTTTTTATGGTGGAATTTGACACAATTATTGGCATGGAATTTCTTTCCCCATATAGATCAAACATAAATTGTCATGAGATCAAAATCACTATCCATATGGATAATCAACCCCTGATTCTGAACAAGTTCATAGAGGAGGATGAAACTTCTTTAGCATCATAATCTCAAGCATGGATATTACAGCCCTATGAGAACGTATATCTTTCATAGATGATTGAGTGTAAGGAAGAAACCATCTTTAAAGACCTTCCCATTGTGAGGAAATTTGCAAAAGTGTTTCCTAAGAAATTGTCTAGTGTTCCTCCTAGAAGTGATGATGAAATCATGATTGATCTTATACATGGGGATTTTTGAATATAATAGACTCTATATAGAATGGTTTTTTTGGAGATTTAGGATCTAAAGAAACAATTAAATGAGAATCTGGATAAACGGTTTAAATGCCCATATGCTTTACCATGGAGTTCACTAGTCCTCTTTATCAAGAAGAAGGATGGGTAAATGCGCATTTTCAATGATTATAATGAGATAAAAATCATGATAAATAAAAAGTATCCACATCCATGAATTGATGACATTTTATATCAGCTAGGTAGAACACGATACTTCTTCATAGGGGTTCTACGGTCAGGATATTACCATGTAAGGATGAAGAATGAGGATATCCCCAAGAATTATTTTCTTATAAGATAAAGACACTATGAATTCATACTAATTTATTTTGGACTCACTTATGATCCAATAATCAAAATGGACATGATTAATAGAGTCTTTAAAGATTACCTTGACAAATATGTGGTAGTATTTATAGATGATATTATAATATACATCAAAACCAATAAGGATAATGAGTATCTAAGAATTGTACTAGAGAAATTGCGAAAGGATAATCTCTATGAAACGTAAAACAAGTATGAGTTCTTATTGAAGGAAGTCTCATTTCTAGGAAATATCATCATAAGAAATAGGATATCTTTATATCATTCCAAGACAAATAAAATTTACTGTTTTTCGAGGCCAACATCTATGCCGGATATTTGTAGATTCCTTGGGTTTTCTAGATATTATCCATGATTTGTGAGAAATTTATCATGATATTCAAACACACCTACCAAGGTTACTCATAAGGGAGTGATGTTTTCCTAGATTGATGAATGTGGAGAAGAGGCTTATCTCTGCCCTCGTTCTCACATTACCCACAATTGACGAAGTTTTGTGGTATTTAGTGATGCTTCGAATGATGTTTTTGGGTTGTGTGTTTATTTAAATTGAAAATTGCATTGCCTATTCTTAAATGTAATTGAATGTTCAAGAGAAAAACTATCCAATACAAGATCTGGAATTGGTTACAGTAATCTTCACTTTAAAAATTTAGTGATATTATCTCTTTGGGGAGATGTATGAAATATATATGGATCATGAAAGCCTAAAGTATATATTCACATAGAAAGAACATAATATGTTCCAATTTAGATGATTAGATCTGATCAAAGACTATGACTGATCAATTCACTAACATATAGGTAAAGCGATCAAGGTGGCAGATTCCCTATGATGAAAGGATACAATAACTATTTCATTTGTGAGAATTGAAAAGGATCCAATATTCATAGATTTGATGAATATTGACATGGGAATCATAAATAAGGTAACATCATCAATTCATTATCAAATGATCACTCAACCATCTTTTTTGGAAAGATTAAGGGATGATCAAAATGATGATGTTAGAATTCAGATGAAAGTAGAAAGTATCAGAAAAGTGAAATCCTAAGAGATAAATGTTAATGATGAAATAATTGTGATATTTGGGACAATACTATGTGTTACATAAAATATAATGTTAATTAATGAACTTTTTTATGATTCACATAATTCAATGTTCTACATTCACCTAGAAAACATAGAGATGTATCGAGATATATGAGAGAATTATTGGTGGGATAACATGAATAAGGAGATCACTGATTATACATCAATGTTCCTGGTATGTTAGCAAGTGAAGGCTGAGTGGATGATGTCTAAGATAAATTATGCAACCATTACTCATACAAACAAGAAAATGGGAGAACATCTCCTTGGAATTTATCACCGGACTTCCAAAGAAATATAAAAGATACAATGTTATATGTGTTGTTGTGGACCATATTACAAAAAATGAACACTACATTGAAGAACACCAACATGTTGGGATGATGTTTGGGAGTGAAAAATCTTAGGTCCAGAAATGGTCCACAAAATACTGGAGATGTATAAGACCATATATCATCACATTAAAGCTGCTCAGAGTCAAAAAAAGCTATATGCTGCTAATTGTTTATGAGACCAATAGTTTGATGTTGGAGACATGGTTTTCCACTGTATATCACTCTGGATGGGGGTTATGTGATTTTGGAAAAAGGGAAAGTATATTCCTTGGTACATCGGCCCTTTGAGATACTTTATCACATTAGATCAGTGGCAAATCGACTCGCACTCCCACCGAACTTGTCTCATGTAAATGATGTATTCCATGTATCACTCTTGAGGAAGTAAATACATGAACCATCACATGTACTCATTCCAGAGGTGGTACCATTGGAGAATGAACTCTCATGTTAATAAAAGAAAGTAATGATCTTACATCATTGGGAAAAAGTTCTACAAAATAAGACAAATCCCCTCATCAAGGTGTTATGGAGAAACTATATGTTGGAAGGGGAAATGTGGGAATAAAAGGAAGTAATGAAGCAGAGTTAACCACATCTGTTTTAGTGTGGGAAAAAGATATTTTGTGGAAAAAATTTCTAAAGAGGGTAAGATTATATCAACCCAAACTTTTATTAATTAAAATTCCCAAAGAGCTAATAGAATATCTTAATATGTAAAATTTTTATATAAAACATATACATTACCATTGTTTTATGTTTTACGATTTTAAAATACCATTGGTAATTTTTACCTTTTCTCATATAGTCATTGAATAATGATCACATGATTAGTATAAATATAGGGATTTAACAAATCCAATTCACTTAGACAAAGGAAGTGATGGCCTCATCTAGTAGAATTGCTCCATATGATGCCCGTTTTTCAGATCTTGGAAAGAAGGAAGTGTCACTGGGATTCAATCTTGACCAATACCAAGACAAGATTCAACACAATAATCTTGAACGGAACGACATATGGGAGAAGTGGAAGTAAACAGAGATTACCACTCGAGGGATGCTATCTGAGTTGTCACAAGATTCTTTCACAATTGAGAACCTTACCCTTACGTCTTATGAGGGTGTTATAAGGGGTTATTTAACAAGACTCTAGCACTATGATTATGTGCATTAGTTTTTTATTGAATAAATAATATACATTCAATTTATTATTATTACGTTGTAAATGATTTTCTTAGCAGAAATAGTATGTTTAGTTAATATTTAAATTCAAATAAGAAATCTATTTTTTAAAATTAATGGATTGTTTCATTAAATGATATTTTAATAAAATATTATTTCTAAATTTATTTTTATTAGATATAAATGATCGTATAATTTTTATGAACACAATTGGGATTTTATTATGGTTTGAAAGATATATTTGTCAAATAAAAATAATTTTATATAAATGTCGGTATTTATTTTATAAGTAAAAATTCAAATATTTAATAAATTATTTAGATAAAATGAATATTATTTTTGGAATCAGGACATCAAAATTATCCAATAGTGAATTTTTTATAATTTTTTTAGACAATCAAATCTCTGGGTAAAAAATAAATACCGTTTAAATATATAAGGTGTTTTTTGACATCATAATGACCTAATAGTGATGTAATAAAAATATATAAATGGGATATTTTGAAACTATATGTTTTAACGTTAATCTAATTTTATTTTAGATATGTTTGATTAATTTTACAAAGCCTTAGTGGAACCTCGAATACTTATAAAACATTTTAACATTTTAAAATGATTTCCTTGAGTGTGTGACACACCTCCACATAAGTAATACTAATATTTTAATAGTTGAAGACATTGGACATATAAAATAATGTTATACAATCCATTTGGGAAAAACATGTGCAAAAACTATAGTATGGTTTGTGTTTTTGATTAGATTAATTTGTAGTGTCAAAAAAATAAAAAATAAACAATTCTATCTCCTTTCCTATATAAACCCACACAATATACCATTCTTCTACACTAAAACCATTTGGATCTGGACCAAACCCTTCCCTCCCCTCTCTAGAATACTCCCAAGGTGCCCAAAGATCCTAAGAATCATCTCCCAAGCCTCTCCCAAACCTTTGGGATCACACTTCCATGTAAGGAATTTCTTCCTTTCTCATTTTGTCCAAATTTGTTTATGTTGTTATTCCCTTTTATTTTCAATTTCAAACGTTGAGGTATGATTTTTCACCTCTCCCATACGGCCCTAATTATTTTTGAGCGACGAGATACCTCTTTCTCTCTCATTAATGCCTCCCATGAACAAACATTACTATACCAAATTTATGTATGGATTTTATCCCTTATCATTTACATTTAAGAAATTATTTTATATTATGAATCTAAATTATATTACATATGTTGTAATATTATGTTTCATGACCCCAATACTATCCATTTCTTGTATAAATTATTATATACACCTTTATCTCTCATAAACCCATTTTATAATTTTTTTGACGTCGTAATTTTGCAGAAGTTACCCCAAAATCTCCCAAGCCAAAATCATCGTGTAATTGAATACCATACCCATTTATTTATAAAATGTATTCACTTTTTTGAACATATACAAGTTTATTTAGGAAATAAATTTATTTATTCCACATCTCTTATTTTACGAATGATTTATGATGTTTAATAAATCCATGTTGTATGATCCATTTGGCACACTTATGCATGAAATGAAATGTTTATAAAGGGTGCACCCTAATAGCGCTCCAATTCATTAGGTAAAGAACATTATCATGATACATAATGTAAAATGAGTGCTGAATCATGATAATTCATGTGAAATGAGGGTTTAATCATTCAAATTTATGTTCAATAAGGGATTACTCATGCTCCATTTTCAATGACCCTTGGCTAATGCTAATATCATGTTAAATGTTGTTAGCATAGTTCCATGTTAGGATAATCATGTTATATCAAGGATTTATGTTAATGTTACTATTATTCCCCCTTGATATGACTATTTCATAACATGTATTGTTTTTTTTATGTTATTCCATGTTTACTCCCATAGTGGGATTTATAGCTATCCTTTTTTCACATGTATGTCCTTAGGTTATCCCATGAAATGCTAAGTACGTGAGAATTCTGTGGTCATGTAAAGGATGTTTTCAATAAAGATGTTGTATTTTTATGTCTTAAGTTGTCATTTAATGTCCCTATTTTCCTAATACACAATACCTGTTGATCCTCAGAGTTGTATTAATTTCATGTTTATATAATAAATCATGTTTAAATGTGTAATAAAGGGAATAGTTGTTATATGTTCTTTGGGTTAGGAATATTCTTCAACACTACATGGGTCTATGGAAATAAATCATTATCCATAGAAGAAATAATTCATGTACCTTTTTCACTTGGGTGACACATATCACATCCACAAACTATCCTCACCTGGAATCCTTAGTCTTGGAGGAATGCAACTATTAGGGGAATAGAGCCTATGTCCCCTTCCCATACCCAATCATTTATGGGGTGGAGTTTAGAACCTCAGTCTAACTTTGCCAGTCAGCATAGAACCTCAGGTAAATAAACCACACCACCAAGTCACATGAACATGATTATTTATAAAATCACCACAACAATATAATAACATAACCAACAATAACCAATTCCATTAGAATTCACAATACATAACAACAGCATGGAAAATAACAATATACCATTACCCATTAACACATTTACTAATTGTAATTCATATTAATTTATCAAAATTTTCATTCTCATTCCATAACCCCATAATTTTGTTGAAAAACCACATACCTTAGCAAAAATTTATCAATTACAATATATTAACACACTAAACCCATTTATTATTTCATACCCATTTACCAATTATGCATTCAAGTAAAATTCTCATATAACATAACACAACCAATTTATTACATTCAACAGTTTATGTGTACCAAATAATTATCATGTATTATCATATTCCACATATTCATCCATTCCCTTATTACATATCATTATCATATTACCCATTTCTCATTCTATTACCTAATTACAGGTTCACCATTTAATATGCACTAATCAAATGAGGCATTTCTAAAGAAAATTCATTAAACATTTGACATTATCTCTTTAAACCCAATTTCTCATTTTATTGTCATTAAAACAAAACATTTTTCTCTTATAACCCAAGGAATATTTATCATCACTTTATTTTAAACATTATCAACTATTAAAACATGTTTTACATGGTCTTCACACTGTATTCGGAAATCCATCACTTAACCCTACCACTCTCTATGTATGAGATTGTCGGTGAACCCCATGGGTGGCCCTAAAATGGCCAAGTCATCCTTTACAAATCCCATGTGGATCATGAGGGGTTCAATTGGTCACATAGACATGAATTTTTATCAAACACTCCAACGAAACCAATAACATGATTAGATAAAAAGAATAAGACAAGTTTCCCTGAAAATTAAAATTAAACTATTGTATAATACTTGTAGGAAACCTACCTCAAATTCAATGATGAGTACACATTTATTCAAATCCATATATCCATATTCAACCACCCATTGATTACTCAACCGAAATATCTCTGGAAAATAATGGTTTTTGAGCTTCATATGGAGAGAAGGAAGAGATGCATTCCCAAAACCAAAAAGAAGAGAAAGTGTGTTATTATCCATTCCCAGATCTTTGATCTACAAATAATAGCACTACAAATGAACAAGAATCGAAGTAGAATCACCTATTAGAATATCTTAGAATATTGGAACATTTCTTTTATACAGGGGAGGATAAATGGAGGAAATCTCGAGTTGAGTATAAAATCCCATAATAGAAATTTTGTAAATTATTCAAATTTTTTTGGGCAGCACGGTTTACCCACATGGTTTTTCAAACAGTTCGGATTCTACTATGAAAAAATACACCTTTTTCACATTTACCTAGGATTCCCACACGGTTTTCACTAACTATGCACAACCCATGCAACATTCCCATGAACTCACTTGTGTTCCTCATTTCAAGTATCGAACCCTCATAACACCCCCAATCCATTAAATGAACATGGTGGGACACTTATCAATGAAAAAAGAAGAGTCCAACCCCCAACTTAAACAAAAAAACATATGAAAATCCAAGATCACATAACCTTCCACCTTACAACGACTGAATCTCGATCCTCTCTTCCAAGAATCACTATGATTCGGTTACTAGTGTTCATTCCACTAGGCATGCCTATCCATTTCCATATTCTAGGTTTCTTGTTGCACCACACAAATCCCATCAAACATGAATCCTAGGCCAAAACATTCCCCCTAAGAAATACTCACCACAACCACAACACGAACTGAAAAATCCTCAAGGATGCATCAACATGAAATATACCCAACCTCTAGAACTTCATAGAGAAACAATTAACAATAGTTCCTAATTCAATTCACACAGAAAATTATCAAACAACCCCACATCATCATGGAGGAACCAATAGGAACCTCCTCAGTCTAATCCTCTACACTACTCAATACCCACATCACATGAAATAAATTTCCTCCATTTTTTCCCAACTCTAACACTGACAAAACTCAATATATACCAATGTTGGATCAATTGTCATTTCACCCACATTTTCTAACATATGTCGATTCCCCAATATCAAGTAAATATCACTCGAATATCAAATCAGCATTCAAATCACCAAATCTATTCCAACTCACCATTCTTGAACATCCATAGACAGTTACCCTACATTAGAATATAGTCACACCATTGAAACCATTTAGGAGTATATTCCTACACTACCCATTCAAGGACTAAGATAAACTAGACATCACCCTTGGAAAAAGTAATTAAAAAAGGCACCTTCCACCACTACATGAACCCAAAGGTGGGTGTCTCTCACCACACCCATTCAAGTTTTCTATATCAGGTTAGACCACACCCAACTATATTTTTATAGAACACCCACCTTTCAATGAAGGCACGCTACCCATTTTCTCACATTCATAAGTTGATTACTGCCTTGAATCTTTTCATTATCATCTCATGCACCCAATATGGTCATTCCCATAATTATGGTAGAATTCTGTCATCATGAAATCACTTCCATCTAGACCATCATCAGGATTCAACCTCAACATGACACCACGTCACATGGCCAAGGATCCCTCAACTTCAAGATGTTATAAAACCACCCAAGGTAAAACATCCTGAGTCTAACCCTGATCGTCATTTTAGTTATAAAACCCAAACTCTCTTGCCACAACCTATTATCATATCCAACCACTCCATGTAATGAATTTAATAGAGAAATCAGAAGTTTCTCATGGAACCACCACAACATCGAAGCCAACACACATCACCTAAGTCACCACATCCTTGTACATAATTTCCTCTATGAAGAACCTAACATGCTCCTCAAATGTTCCTCTTTGGCATCCATGTGAAACTAAATCAACGTGATGTTCTCCTCTCCACATTCCATACTGAATTATCATTTCCCACCTTAGGATTGTCATTACCATTTATCTCCATGAGGAATTCCAACCACGACGTCTTACACTCGATCACCATCTGAACACCAAAACATATATATGGCCATATATCATTTCCCCTAAGAAGAAAAAATTGTCACCATATGCCCATTCCTAAATTCCATGAATGCAACCCATGGCATTTTTTTCCATTATTCCTATCCTGAGGAACTCACCCAAATCCATCTAGGGTGTACATACCATCATCAAGCTCCACATGTACCATTTACATTAGCGTAAACTATGTTATGTCCCTCATCTAACCACACACCATCAAGTATCTTGGTGTAATCCAGAATGTCTCAATGTACTTGGTAAGATATCAAGATATTGGGAAGGATCACCACTAATAGAGGTATGCAAAGAAGTTTTCACAAAAAAACACACCCAACTTATCCATTTCTGATGTCGAACAATCAGAAACCCTGACCTACTAAGGATCTAAGGCACCCTTACCAAATACATATCATCCATACTTAACAACCACTACCCAAGTGTTATTTCCAACCAAGTCTCACCACTACTCTATGACCAAATTGTAACTTATCCAAGAACCAACATTTCAGGTGGAACTACTTCTACCAAACCGCTCGAGTTCTTATGATACATCCCTCACATCTAACAACAGATGAACAATATTCTACCACACCCAACAATCTAATGGCCTCTCACAAATCAACCTTTACCTGTGTGTATATCCCATCACCCACTTACATACCAATCTATGAATCTTCATTATTCTACCTCATCCACCATTAAGAGGCCTCTAAATCTCAACTGACAACCAAACCATTAATAAAAAATGTTTATCCATCTCACCACCCCCACCAAGGGTGTCACCATCGGGTGAAAACATATTACCACACTTCATACACCCTTGACTCTTTCTCCAGAAAATGACTTTGATTCCTCTGATAATCATCATCCAAATGAGTGAGTCAGGAATCCATATGATATAAACCTTAAAAAAGAACATTCCTCCTATAAAACCCCTTGGGGGCCCTTATTAGTGATGGGATCCCATATTAATGATCATGTCACAACTATACCATTTACTAAAACATGGTCATACTTGGTATGCATTGACACCACCTCTCATGCATCTCTCGTGATTTATATTCCATTGTACAAGACCAACTGGGATAACATACCATGAGGTCACCCATGATTTTACAAAACTATCATCCTATAACCACAACATGATTAGAACCACCAACCATAAACATTACCACATAGATCTCTAGGTCATACCCACACCATACAACACTCTGAGTTCCACTATCAAAGTCCAAAACATCAACATATGCGACACACACCCAAAATCACTAAGAACCATGTCCGACCTCTCTTATAGGACACCTTGATGGTTGAATATTATGAATCCCCTATACTAGAGTCACAACTAGGAAAATCCATTGGTCCTCTCTCCAAACCATACATATCACTACATGAACAAAATAATTCGTGTGAATAGAACTCTCACCCTTGTTCAAATTAGCAATGTGCCTAGAGCAAAAATAAATAAATTACACTAGGTTATATACTAAAAGATTACATATTTTTCAACACTAGGAGAAAAACATATTCTCCTTGATTCAAAACACAAATCGCAAGGTCTCTACATATAAGGTACAGAAAACCCAGGACCCAACCTTATGGTCTAGCATGCACTTCGTTGGGTCATGAACCACGTGAGTTTACACATTCGCATTTCTGAATAACGCCTTGAAACCCAAGGGCCACAACCCACCCATGTGTTCTCGAAAAACACCACTTAGGAAATATCATAACTATCAATGCCTCACAATCTAAATCCAAGGTCTCAAACTAGGGAACTCTCATTGCCCCAAAATACATATACAAGGGTCCAAAATACAACCCATGGAATACCCACTATTTAACTCAATCATTCTCATATTAAACTTCTCGTTCACCTGATGCTTTGAAGAATGACCGAAAGGATTAAACCACATTGGTAAAATATATCACTCTTTGACCCTTAAAACAAACCATTCTTCATTATATGTTTTAATGGAGATAATCACAGTTAGAAGACTACCATCTACCATACCTACTATTGGTCAAGGTCAACATGTGGTAAAAATTTAATTAATTATAATCCTTTCATTAAATCCCCTCACACATTTTCTTCTATTGACATCAAATCACCCTTTACAATTTTCAGAACACAAAATATTAACATGGTCTTAATATATCTTTATAAATGATATTCCTTTACTATTCATTTTCATTCTTTCTAATCATTCAATTACATTACTGGTAGTAGGCATCATTTTCATTATATTTATCAAGGATGTAAAATTTTTTCTACCCTCTATAACCCACACACCCATCCCTTGTGTGTGACAGTAATGATGAATACCACCTATATCATTAGGAGCATAAAATGATTCATGAATGTACACCCTCATGCCTTTCAATGAATGATAAACATATCATAAATAATTCAAATCACACAACATGTGAATCACCCAATGCTGGAATATCATTCAATTGTAACAACACTCATTAGGAATAACAATTCCTACCATAGGTGACTTGGGTTTTCCTTTATACATGGATTTTCTACTCCTAAGCATAAGCTCATTACCAAGGCCCGAAACATCCTAATATTTTATCAACCATCCCAAAATATTACCAAAGAGAAAATAACTTCTCTGATACCACATTGTTACATCCCCAACCTAGAGGATGCTAAATCAGTTCCCTGAGTTGATTAATCACATGACCTCAACCGCGCCTCCCTATATGCCATAGGTTGCTGACTAGTGTCGAGGGTCTAATGTGTTTTCTGGGAAGACTATAACCTCTTTACCCAAGTAAGCCATAATAGAACACAATATAAATAATGGAATAATATGAACAAATAATAATTATACAATTCAAACATCTCATAATTGGTGAAAAATCGTAATTCATCATTAAAAATGTCATGACATTCTAGTAGTTCAATGTGGACAAAACTAAAAATATGACAAAAAAAATTACAAAAATAGGTCCCAACTATATGTTTTTATCCTTCTACATATACATCATGATCCAAAATCAATATCCCAGGTTAGGGACTTTTCCCCCGTCCTGACCTATAACCATGATATCTGCTCAGGTACCGAACGGTGGCCCAAGCAGAGTGTGATTACAAAACTACGTTGTCCACCACCAATGGTGTTCACAAAATATCCAATGTAATATATAGTGCATGAAAGTACAAAATAAATGGTTTTTAAAACTCAGAAAATTTGGGTGAAATTAGTTTACAATGGTCATTTAATTCATGGATAGAATTTATCACAATTACAATTCTTATACAATTTTTACTACATAATCCATTTTGAACACATATTCTTTGGGTTTGGCATATAAATCATCTCATAATGGGTATTAGGAAATAAATTATTATTCATAATAGAAATAAGTCAAGTCCCTATTTCACTAGAGATTAAAATATCACATCAACAAATTATCCTCAACATGAATCTCAGCCTGTGTGGAATGAAAATGTCAGGGGAATAGAGTCTCCATCCCTTCCTTAACCCATGAATTTATAGGGAGGAGTTTAGAGCCTTAGTCTAACTCGACCAATGGGTGTAGAACCAAATGTCAATACCCAAATCTTCCAAGACATGGGCTCATTCTTATTTATCAAATCACAAAAACCAAACCATAACACAACCAAACAAACCCAATTCAATTAGAATTCACAATACCTATCAAAATCCCGGAAAATAAAAATATTCCATAACCCATTAACAAGTTTTACAATTTAAATTCATAACACATCATCAAAATTTCAATTATCATACCTTAACCCCTTATGTGTATTCAACAACCCGTACATTATCCAATATTCAACAACTAAAATGTATTAAACCACTTATCCCATTTATTTTTTCACAAGAATAAACCACTTATTCTCTCATGTAAAATTCTCATATCACATAACATAACCACAATATTGTATTCAATCATTTTGGTGGACCACATAATTCTCATGTATTAACCCATTATATATATTCAACCATTCCCTTTTTACAAATTATTAACAAATTTATTATTTCCCATTCAGTTACCCAATTACAAGTTCACCATTTAATATGAACTTATCCGCTTAGGCATTTGTAACCAAAAGTCATTAAAAAATCCACATAATCTCTTTGAACCCAATTAACCATTTTCATTTCATTCCAATAAAAACTTATTCCCTTATCAACCAAGACATATTAATCATCATTCCATTTACAACTTAATCAACCATTAATACATGATATACATGGGCTTCACACTTTAGTCAGTAATCCTTCACTCAACCCTACCTCTATCTGGGTCTGAAATTGCCAGTTCACTATATGGGTGGCAATAAAATGGTAAATTCATCCTCTATGCTTCCCACATAGATCATGTGGGATTTGATTGGTCACATAGATACCTATTTTTATCAAACACTCAAAAAAATAGAGAACATAGTTAGTGAAAATGAAGAACACAAGATTCCATGAACAAATATAAAATAAAACCATGGGGTAATATGTGTAGACCACTTACATTGAATTCCATGATGAACACACTTTTATCGATGACATAGATTGGATTCAAGAAATATTGGTGTCTCAACCTAAATATCTAATGAAATGATTGTTTTTAGAGATTTGGATGGAGATATGGAATAAATTTAATCCATAAACCAAAAAGAGAAGAACATGTTGGGTTAGCCTTACCTATATCTTTGATCTGTGATTGACGGCACTCCATAAAACTAAGAATCGAAGAGGAATAAAATTGTGGAAGATCATGTAATCTTGGCTCATTTATATGATTTAAAATAAAAGAAATTGAGGAAATCCTGAGATGGTTCTAAAACCCCATAATTGCAATTTTTTAATTTTTTCCAACATGTTTGGTATGAACGGTTTACCCACACGGTATTCCAAGAATTTTACTAACTATGATGATGCTACCATCTAAAAATCCCCCATTTCGACCATTACCTGGGATTCTTGTATTAATTTCACTAATCATTTAGAATCTATGTTACATGCTTTAGAATACTCTTTTAATCCTTTTTTCATGTCTCAATCCCCCGAAACACCCCATAGCTTTCACATGGAAATGAGGAAACACTTATGTAGCCAAAATTAGAATGCCAAACCAAAACCTAATGAAAAAAATACCTTATGATAAATTGGTATCTTAAAAGTATTTTCCCATTTGTGATAATTATAGAACGAAACACCCTAGTAAATACTTAAAATGAATTGGGTATTACTACAATTGTGGAGATAAGGATCACTGTTCTTGTGATTTCATGGGTATGATATTATTTTCTCAGCAAAAATTCTTAAACTGCAAGAAGGGATGATACTACACATATAAATGTCTCTATAATCAATGTAATATGCCCCATACAGGCTAATAGATCAAGGTAAATAGTTTTCTTATACCATAAATGAGTAGGAATGATTAATGTGCCCATACATTTTTATAACTGATTATATTGTAAATGTATTATATCATCGATGTCTTGGTTATGTGAATTTTTGAAATATATAATAATTTTACTTTAGTAGAATTTCATTAAGGATTTGTGAGAATGCATTGGATAGTACCATGAAATGTTATTTAGTAGAATGTTGAACTATTTGGAAAACACATTGATAATGGAAAATATAACCATTTATTCTTTCTTGGTATTGATATTATGATTTTGGAATAAATAGATGATTTTTTTGGATAATACTAACTATATTTTAACTGATTAATGATTTTTGATGATGTGTTTAATTCAATCATTTCGAGAGTTTACAACATTTTTGTATTTAAGGAGTATATCCAATAATCAATGTTCTATTTAAGGATTAATGAATCATGCATTTTTTTCAATAATGTTTTACTGTAATTCATGTTATTATCATATTCAAAAAATTTGGAATGTAATGATTAAGATAAACTTCATAGTGTTGGATAATTTTATTTTGGAACATCAGTGACCTTATTTATAAATTGTTGGATCATAATTTTTTGGAAAATTTAACAATTTCTAAAATGGTTTGTGTTTATATTTGGATGAGGTTTTTGAAATTATTGTGTTAATTCGCCATATTATAAAACATGTGCTAAAAGATGATGTATTAACATGTTCATGTACAACCAACGGATTATATTGTTCTTAGGAAAGATTAATGTAGCATATAATTGTATTTAGATATATTCATAGAGAGTGCAAGAATCATTAAACTCAAGGAAAAGTTTCTTGAATGTATTTGGTCCAATTAACAACATTTTTTATGATATCAATTACCTTTTTCAAGCCTCTAGTTTATGGATTTTAGGTCAAAATATTTTCATTAACATGTTCTCTATAATAATATTTTAGAACATTATAGATATATTTTTCTTTCATATCAATGATTTTACTACTATTAACCTATTTAAAATCCTAGTTTTGTGCCAACCATCACATTTAATTTTACATCTTATAAAGAATATGTGTTATTAACCTTATTTATGATTATGGTTTTTCAACCGTAGTATTTTCAAATATCATACCCTGGATAACATTGATGAAGTTTGAATTTTGAAGATAAAATGTATTTAAGTTATGGAGAATTTAAAAACCCAAGACATTACAATATTTTCCTTTTATAGTAAATTTAATTTTGTTTTCATGATTTCTTTATACAAAACCCTTAATTGTCTTATGTTACACTAAATATCGAGTTCCTTCAATAGTGCATAAGACTTGCAAGACCAAGAATTGATGTGTATATATATTCCCAAAGTTTATAATATAATTTTTTTTTATATTTTATATTCAATGTTTTTTTAAATTCATCTAATATATGTTATCAATATATGATAAGAATATATCATGTTTTCTGTATAAAAATTTTAATTTTTTAAAGGGAGTTTTTTCTCCTTTTAATGGCGTTCCTATTTTAAAAATAAAATTTTACCTAGTTAAAAATATTATTTTTCAAAATAAACTTTATTTTTGAATTTTTAATGTCATAAATAATCCTCATGATTTTTTTATTTTTCTAAGCAGTTTTTTTATGAACAATATTAAAAATAATGTATTTAAGTTGAAATGTAATTTTTCATTTAAATAGTTAGTAATGATGAATTATATTCTGAAATTGTTTTAAATTGAAATTATTTAAATTTTAAATCTATTAATCCAATTTTCTTCATTAAATTTTTTTTTATATTAATTATATATAAATAAACATCGTCATATTTGGACATTTTCAAATTAGAAAATATTCTTCCCACCGCATCTCAAGGATTTGTTTTAAATTTTCTATGGATTGAATTTAGAAAAATTGATTTACATGATTTTAATGAATATAATAATTAAATTAACATAATAAAAAGGTAGTTTTTGGCCAAAAATATTCGTAAAAGTAATTTAAATTAATTAAGTGATTAAGGTACATATTAATTAACATAGAGGTTGAACATTAACCGTAAGTGGAAAATGGACTATAAATATTTTCAAAGCCATTGTATACCCATATTTAGTTGATATCCCCCATGTGTACTATTTTTAAGAGTTATGGTGAAATAGTGTCAGAAACGGGACCCACATAATAAGTTATGTAATGAAAATGAAAAAAATTGTATCTTCCATGCTTTTAATTCCTATAATGCTTTGGAGTTTGGAATAAGCTACATAGTTTGAGTTACAAAAATTATTTTTAAATGGTAAATTTTTTTTCTATCATGATAATTTACATTATTTTTTATATTTGAAATACTTACGCTAAACTCTTAGGAAACACCAATGTGGTGATTATTTGGTTAATAGCTAAATAAAATAAATGAAACTAAAAGTGATAAAAGTGAAGAAAATTAAATGAATTATTATTTTACCTTATTTTTGGTTTATTAATATGTCATTTAAAATATATTTTAACTTAATATATTTTAATTTTGAATTTTTCATTATATTTTTAAATTTAAATTAAGTAAATAATGTAAAAATTGACATTAATGTTATTTTATAAGAAATGATATATTATTTAAATATTGAACATTTAGTAAAAATAATATATCATGAAAATTGATTCATAAATTTTAATAGATATTAAAAAATGATCTATTAATGGACCAATTTATCTTCTATATTGATCTCATTGACAATTAAATAGTAAATACATGTTTAGCCTGATCCGGGTTAATGAAACATTTTGTCAGATTACATTTTCATCGGTTATAATTGATTTTCAACACAAATTTAATTTTTATTTTTAAAAGTTGGTATAATATTTTAAATTCATAGTTTCTATATTTTATAATAAATATAAATTTAAATTATTCTTAATAGTTATATTTTATAATTTAGAAAACGAGTAACATTAATGAAAACATAAATGTTAAAAGTGGGGAAACATAAAAGTTAATGAACAAAACTATAAAATGAACTTATTTTGTTGTGGTGAAAATTTTTCTAGATCATAAATTAACTTTAATCCATTATTTTTTCATTTCATAAGCTCATGAGGTACAGGAAATATCCCAATAGTGTTTACCTCTTAGTATTTACAAGAATAGCACTCCTCTTCCACTATAAAAAGGTATTCACCCTTACCCTTACTCATAAATATAAATCAACATTATAATGTCCAAAAACAAACCAAATAATCTCCCAACATTTTTATACTAATCCCAGAAGCCTTACTTTGTATAGAAATCCAACCAATGATGTTTTTTGTACAAACCAAAAAGAGTTACCAGAATAAGAGGAAATGTTTTTAAACGAACAATTTTGTTTCATTTAAATATCCCCCCTTGAATTATATTTTTATCATCATTATAAAATATCCTCAGATAATTAAATATATTGATGTTTTGTTATGATAAAATTTATACCTACACTTTAACACACACAATCAATGTTTTGTACATGGCGGACAACCGCCTCCTGAACTAATTTCATTCATTCATCAATCACCACCTTTATTGGTTTGAATAATATAGATTTTGTAGTTTATATATGATGTATATTATATTTATGATGTAATTATTCTTATGAATTTTTTATATAGTATATAAATTTATATTTCAAATTTTATGGTAGAATGATAACTTTATTTGTGAACGTGTTGACTACCGCCTCCTAAAAAAGATTTGATTCATTCATTCTATACATGGAATGTATTAAGGGAATGTTTTAACAAAAAGTAAAAAATATGATATAAATATGATACTATATTTATTATGTATATATCACTTAACATTCAGTCCCTTAGATATTATAATTAAATTGTAGTAGTATTCATGTATACGTTGAGCCAACCATCTTCATGAATAGCGCCTTTCATTTCATATCAATAAACATTGTGGTTTAATCTAAATAAATATATTAAGAATATATATAATATTTAAATATTGGTTTACATTATAGATAATTTTATATCATGATATATGAATAAGTAACAAAAATATCAAGTCAAAACATTCAGAAAAAACTTGACAATTAACACCATAAATAGTGAAAATATTGTAATATTTTTAATTAATGGGTAATAAGATATTAAAACAAGATAATATATAATAATGTAAATAAAACTATTTTTCTGGTATAATTTTATATCAGTGTTATAAGAAATATAAAATATGTTAATGTACTTTCACCATAATGTAAATGAAATACAAAGTATTTGGTCTTAATTTTTATTCTATTAAGACTTATCTTTTATGAATAAATACACATTAATATGGTGTATATGCTGACACATTCTCATTTAATTTTATTATTAACTCATTATTCATGGTATTTTAAGTTTCAATATGTGTTATCTCATGCATTGGTGTTATCTTTATTATTAATAAGTGGTAAAATTTATCATTAAAATCTCACTTTTGATTGTGATTATTACGTTTTCCTTGAACCAATCACTTTTTTGTAAACATTTTTCATTTCAAATTTACTTAAATAACCCCATTATTTGGTGATGGATATATTATTATTTTATAAACATTATACCATTTTAAAATATGGTGTTTACATTTATAGTTTTTTAATTATTTGGGAAAGTATTGATAAATTGGTATTCTTAGTAAATATAGACATTTGATGAGCTAAATATTATAATAATTAAATCAATTAATCAATATAAGGAATGATTTTGGATAGTAGTGATGGGTGGGCCCAAAAAGTTATATAGCCCCTTGATCCGTTAATATGTTTTCATGAGACCAAAGAATTTGAAAAATTAAACGGGTTTCTACTTATTCTTTTAAATTAACTTATAAAATTTCTTAACAGTATAGGATTTCATTACTTCAAAAATGAAATAAAATAATTATGAATGAAATCATACATGTTTAGTTATTATTAATCTAAGATATTTTTTCTTTGAAATTATTTATAGATACAGTTCATTCCCAGTTTATTTGTTAAATGGAATGTGTTTCAATTACATACCTTTCTATATTGATTATTCCTTATCCAGTTGTTTATGGGAATGTGTGTTTAGTTATTTAACGATCTATATTGATTGTTCATTTTGATTCACGATTATGGTTGTTTTATTATTACCCACACTAAGCATTTAAGAATACCCTTATTTTATTCATTTTATGGTTTTTATTCATTATTATCTAACATATATAATGTTTTACTTTATATTTATCATGGTTTATGGGTATCTTGTGTATAATATAGTTTTCCAAAATTTCTATACTAATCAGTCCTTCAGGATTCGATTCCCAATAATTGTGAAAATTAAATAAAATAAGACATTGACTCCCAACTTCTGGGGTTAGGTAATTGCATGATATCAATTTTTCTTTTGGTTAATATGTAATGATAGTTAGATTAGACTATTTTCCATTTTATTATTATATATCCTTTGAAGTTTTATTTCAGTGCTTCAGAAATGAAAAAAAATCATTTTAAATAATCATTAATTATGGAAAAAGATGATATTGTGGTAGAAATTGACAAAAGGATTGAATAATACATATCTTGTTTTTATATTTCGATATTCTATATGTCTATAAGAAAAAAGAGTTATCTGATCTAGGAAACATATCTTGGAAATAATTATTATTACCATCATTTCTGATTATATTAAAGACCATTTTGACACCTCTTTAGTATATGGTTTTTTGGTTGTTGACTTTCTATTAATCATTCACTTTTTTCTAATCATGGTTCACTATCAATATGAATAATTATTTACTCTTTTATTCCTTGTCCAAGTCGTAATGTACCACCTATGATCATTTATTTGGAAACCAAATATGTGTTAATGTAGATGAGATTATCACATCGTTTTATTTCTTATTATGAAGGAATTTTATAAGATATTTTTTATGAGGAAGACCTAAAAAAAGTATTTTAAAATTTAAATCCATTGATTACTATGATATAGATAAAATTTGGATGGTGAAATTTATTTATGAGATGATGATGGAACACCTCGATATTTTAGAAAATAAAACCATGTTCGATAGTGTATTGAACATCCAACACTGATCTTGAAAGACCTGTGATATATATAACTGCTATTACCTAGAATTTAAATGGTTGGAGTGACAAATATTTACTAGATAATGATATATATAAATATATATATTTCATACTAAATATAAATTATTTATACATTTTTAGTAAACAACCTATTATGATTTAGCAATGTAATTTTATTCTTAAAAAATAAGTTTTCTTCAAAAAAGTTTTTTTTATTTTCAAGTAAAAAATATTATAAATTTTTTATTAACATTAATAAATATAATTTTATACAATGTATTTAAAATTTTAAATCACAATAAAAATTATTTTATAGGGATATAATTTAGTATGTATCATAAAATATTTACTTTTTAGTGAATAATGGAAAATACCAATTTTTATATATATTCCATTTATTTTCAATAAATTATGAAATTTAAAAGTCCCGTTATTTTTATAATATCATTTAATGTGACATTATTATTTTTTAGATAAATTTAATCCATGTATTTGTTTTCAATAAATGTCATATTTGATTTTAGTATTTGTTTTCCTTGGGGTTTAAAAATAGAATATATATAAAACTGTTTTAGGTTACAAAATGATTCTTATTTAAATTTAACTTCAAAAAACAATATTTTGGAATGATTTAAAATAAATGTACATAATTTTTATAAATAAATATTAGTTGGTATTTGAAAAATAATAATTATTAGTCATATAATTAATATAATATCATATTTTCCTTGAAAAATACACTTCAGGAAAATCCCCTTTTCATGTATGCTGGTTTAATATTAAATTATATTATTACATAATTTGAATTAAATTTGTTAAAACTTATTCCATATATTTTGTCATCAATTTTTTTTTAATAATTTCATTATCATATTTTTCCCATAATTAATAGTGAAAAATAAAAATAAATTAATGTGGTTAAAGTGAAATCAGGTTTATCAGGTTTCTAATCTAAAAACACGTGAGTAAAAATGACCTATAACATGAAGAAAAACAATTTTATATGAATTTATAGACCTAAATATATTTATGTTTGTAGAATTTTTAATTCCGGATCCTTGATTAATGTGAGAAAATGGGTACATGTTTTTCATTTCGAAAATTACAGGTGCTGCACTCACCACACTTTTATAAGGATCACCCACTCCTATATTATTTAGAGCGTAAACCCAATTGTCATCAGAAAATAACTACAAAAATTACTTACCAAAATCCATCCCCCCATCCCACAAAACCTTTTTGGTTTAAAAATAAATTCTATGAATACATTAGGTATAATCCTAATGTTGTGTTCTTGGAAGAAGAATAATTCATAACCATGTGTTTTAGTTTTATTTATTCTTATAACTCCATAAAATATTCTTCACAAATGCTCATATGATGAAAAAATATACAATTTATACTTATATTTTTTTTACATTAATTCAATAACCTAAATTCATCAACTCCTTAATAAAATTGGATATGAAATCAATATTCATTTTTATGGCGGACTACCACCATGTGAAATGATGTCATTTGTTTTCCATCATCGCCTCTCACAGCTTGATGTAATTATAGATTAAAGTATTCATAATATTTTTTTGTAACACATTTATACTTTTTAATTAATTATATCACATTTATCTTTTTATCATTCCATCCCTTGAGGGATATGATAATGTCACTCATGTATTCGGGGGACTACCACCTTTATATGTGAAGTGACTTGTTTTTAACTAATGCTATACATGGAAGGTAATTATGATAATGTTAATGAATATATGTGATATATAGGACATAATATTTACTTAATGACATATTTGTAATTCATAAAAAATATTATATCATTTATTCGCGAACACTTAAGAATGAAAACATAATTCGTGTACTATTGATAACCGCCTCTATAAAGGTATGTGAATATTTTTTGAACACCACATCATAAAAATGATATATTTATATATAATGTGATATTTATGAAATTATGATAATTATGTAATGATGAAATAAAAAAAACATTTTTTAAATAAAGATCACTAGAAAATGGAAACATTCCTCATGCATGTGTATGAGTTACAATCTATAATTTCACAACATAGTTAATTTTTCATAACAATTTTGAATGACATATTTTAATATTATAATTATTTAAAATATATGATAATTATATCATAATAATAATTATTTAGGTATTTAAATAATGGCCATTTTGATCATGATCAACACACCAAACCAGTTTTGAAATAATGAACTGCACAACCATAAAATACCGGATGCTAACTTACCTGAATAAATATTTATATATATCATTAAAAGTAATTAAATAAATTATTTAAGTTTAAGTTATCATAAGTAGAAAATTTAATTAAAAAAATAATTTATGAAATCTTATTATACAAGAGTTAAATGATACATAAAGAATGTATGGACTCAAGATAAAGGTTTCTCACCTCAATTTTAATTTTTTGATACATTTTCCATATTAAAACATTTTATTATTTGGTGTATATAGATTAAATGTTTCATATAATATCCTGAATCCATCATAAATGAAGATTTTTTAATGTTCTAATTTTAATGAATTTATCCAAGGATATTGATATGATTTTTAACAATTGGTAAAGAGTTTCTTAACTGATTTTTCATTTGTTTAGTTATAAAACTTATTCATTAACAACTTTAGGACATTATTATGTATGAATTGATCTCTAAATAGTTTTATTTATGATTTAAAATTCATTGTTATGAATTTAATTTTTTAAAAAATAATACCTCAATTTATTAACTCTTAATTAAATGTGATGGTCTTTTTAATAGTTAATCAATATGATTTTAATTGTTTGGGGAATATGTTTATAATATGAACCTATATCCATTATGAGTTGTATATTATTACCATTTGGAATTTTATATCATGAAACTAATTATGTATGTAAAATTTGAATTATATTTTAATGTTATTCCGTCATAGGGATTATGATTTATGAGTTAACAAAGTGGAAAAGGATTTATGATACCATCTCCTTTCATTGGGGATTGTTTTAGTAAAAGGATATTTTTCTGTAAATAATGTTATATTATTTTCATAGTCTGAAATAATTAAATTCTCCATTGGATATTAATTTTATTATATTTTCATTTCAATTTTATCCCTTATTTGTTAAAAACAACTTTCAAGTCTTTTCTATGTGACCCCGATCCGGTTTTATTTTTGATCTGTTGTCATTTTCTTCTATAATCAAGCTTTCTAAAACATTTTTTCAAATATTTTAAAACATTTTCTTATATATAAATAAATTAATTATGAAATTCAATTTACATGATTATTTACCATCCTTTAAATGGTTTTAAATGAGATTTTCATAATGTTTTCCAAATGGGTCACTTTGGACTCCCTATTTCATTTTATTGAAAAGAATAGTTATTTTTCACCTTTATAATCTGAATGGATTTTCCAACCATCTTCTCCATTATTTTCCAATAAATTACCTTTATATTTATCCAATAGTTTTTTCAAAGGACATTACTTTCAGAATTTTTTTTATTTTTTATTTTGTTTTTAAAAGTGATTTTGAAAATAAAATGGTTATTTTCCCCAAAAAATATTTCGAATCATATTTTAATAGTAGATTCATTCTTCAACATCAATAATCCTTTTTATGAATTATGATATAATGAGGATATATTTTATTGGTACCATACTCATTATTTCTCAAGATGTATTGTGATTATATCAAGGATATTATTATATAACCCATTTCTTTTTCATGGGTTAATCAAGTTTCAAATACATTATTATGTAACCCCTTTTTTTGGGTAATTCATGTTTCAAATATATTATCATGGAACCTGTTCCTTTTTCAGGGGTTAATCAATTTTATAAAGGAAAAATTATATTTTCTATGAGTTTTTTTAAATGAATTTTAAATTTATTTTATTAATGTTACAATTATGTGATTTTTTTAAAATAATTTGTGCTTATATTATAAAAAACAGACAAGTGGATTCATTATAAATCAATTACGGTTGGTGTAACACCTTGAGATTTTATGAATTGGTTTTTTAAAATGAATTTAATTTCATTGATTGATTGGATTTCACACTACACCATTTTATTCTTAATTTATACAAAACACTAGTTTAATCATCTGCTACATGGAACAATGATTTTTTATTTAGGTGTACACAATACTATGTTTATATTGTTTTACATGTAACAATGATCATTTCATAAATAACAAACAACATTTAATTTAAATAAACATAATATATGATTAAAATATTATCATAGTAATGACTAATACATTTGAATGGGGGGTATGAAAAGGATTAACTAAATTATAAAATTTTCATTTATTCATTATTTAAAATGATATATTTGTTAACTAATTAATTAGGAATTAATATATGTACTCTTTAAAAAATCACTTTTTTGAAATACTATTTTTCTATGCGCACACACATTTTATATCAAAAAATTTAAAAAAACATTTGATAAATAATTTAAAATAAATTTATAAATTACATATTCAATGAATAATTTAACATTCATATTATGGGTTATATAGATAAGATAAAATAATAAATCTAATTTTACACAAAAAAAGATATATTTTTATAAAAGGAATATTTACCGCCATCCTAGGGTGTACTAATTATAAAAAAATTAACAATTTTAAAAACTAAATTTGAAACAAATATATTTTTGAAATAATTATTTTATAATTTCTTAGGGTGTTTTTTTGGATTTTTAGGGAAAGATTCATTTTTGAAGAATATTAAAATATAATTAATTTTAATTGAAAACTAACATTTTGTTCAAATTATTTTTGTAGTTATCTTATATTCAAATTTTTTCTCAATGTATAATTTGAAAAACTATAAATATATTAATCCAATTTAGTTTATTTAAATCAACTTCATATGGAAATTGGATACAGAATCCTTTTAAGGCATTTGTGGGATTAATTTCAAATTGAATTCTTAAACTTGACTGTATATAATTTGAAAAAAATTAATTTTATATTCTGAATCCGAATAATTTATTTTATTTTATAGTTTCATCTTAATTTATTACTATGTTGTTTACTAAAAATTGTTAAAATTATAGTGATGAAACATAAAACAGGGGTTTTTCCATTAAATGTGTTTGTATGAAAATTAATTTTATACATAGTTAGGACATTAATTTAATGAATTGGACATAATATTTATAACCAATTGGTATAATTTATCTAAAATAACCCATTTTATTTATAATATTAATGGGTAAATTAATTAGTAAAAAAATTATACAAGTTACCTTAGTAAAACCTATAAATATAAAATTTAGTAAACTGAACAACTAAGGAATAAATTGATAAATATTGTATCATTTTTTATGGTGGAGGTATTTACAGAAATATTCATCTCTCCTCTACATTATTTTTCAATTATTAATTCACATGTGGTATGGGAGGCCTCTCAATATTGAATACTTTTTTTGCATTTTCAAGAACACCAATATTCCTCCACTGTAAATGTGCATTAACTTTCCCCTCTTCATTGAACCTATAAATCCATTTGGATAGACCAAAACAGAAAAAGAATCACTTCTAAAATTCCATCATATCATCCTATAAGACTATATTTTGATATAAATCCCACCAATAAGGTCTTTTGTTATAAACAAAAAGAGGATACCCGAAAAGAGGTAACGTTCATCAACACACATTTTTGTTTTTTTATTCCTAAAACCCATTAAATTATTTTAAATTATAATTATATAATAAATAGAGAATATTACGAAAACTATGTTTTCTATGTTATGTTTATTACCTAAAATAACACACACTTTTATAAAATGGTCTATGAAAGAATTGTTCTTGTGTTTGTTGGACTACCATCTCATGAACAGATGTCATTCATTTTTACATTACCACCTCCAATGATAAAGAATAATTATCAAAATTATGTTTATATATTAAATATTTTATATTCTAGTTCTATACATTGTTATATAATTATTATATAACACATAACATCATGCTATCAATTTTTTGAGAATATGATAGCATCGTTCATGTGTATGGAGGACTAATGCCTCAAAAAGTTATTTGATTCGTTCGTTCTTTTAATGGAATGTATTAAGGATGGGTGTAATATAAATATGTGAGATATGTCAAAAATTAATTATACTATAAAGATGATATATATATATATATATATAACATTTACTTTTCATTCTTTAAAAACAATATGAAAATGAAAACAATGTTCATGTATATGTATCACCTAACTTCTCCATAAAGCGTGAATTTAATTTCGTATTTATATAATTTATAGAATTTTATAAATATATATATACTGAATATATATAATATTTATACAATGCCTTAAATTATGTAAAATTATAAATCATTAAAAGAAGTAATAAGACCAAAAATAACAACTCAAAACATATACAAAAGAGTTGACATGGAATTATTAATAAATGGGTAATATAAATTAATAATAAACTCATATATTTTATGATATATATGAATAAATTTTTGTGTTATATATATAATAAAAGATTATTTATCATATAAGAATTTTTTATGTGTATGAAGGAACTCCAAACCTAAGGTAATGGGTTTTTATCTCGCTTTTTACTTTTGTGAGACACAAGATATATTCACCACATATTTCTACTATGTGGTGTATATAGTCACCATAAATTTATTTTTTGATTAATATAAAAAATATTTATTTGTTTTGAAATTTATCGAATGCCTATTGAATCCAAAAAGAATTTTCCAAACCGAAAATGTAAGATCAATCATAGGGGAAGCACAACGCTGAGAAAGCGAGTGTCCAATTTGTGTATGATGATGATAATGATAAATAGAAATAAAAATACAATATAAATACAAAAATTAAAGAACAGAATGTAGATAAAAATTTCCATCTAAATTTATTAACATATCTCCATATTTATAGAGTACATGATAACTGATCCAGCAGTGAGAATATAAAAGGATTGTCCATTAATACAAGAATTAACAGGGAATTGAGGAGCCATCATTATTACCGTAATTATGACAAACATTAATAATGTTTCATTAAACTCCCCCTTGGATGTCATAATTTCATGGAACCTTCTTTAATATTCACTCAAAAATCCAATGGGAAAAATATGTGAAGCCAAAATAAAAGAATTACATGTCATGGTACCTCAAATAAACCATATCTGGAAAACCTAGTGGGAAAAACCTGATGAAGGGAAAAAGAGTGCAGTGTTTCCAACTACCCTTGATTATATCATTTAATTTTGTCTTCCGGATATCAATTAATATTATTATTTAATCATGTCTCTGAGACATGGGAGGCTGAACAAAGGTAATGAATGGTCTAATTGAAAATTATGACTCAGGGGAAAGGCCAACAATTTCCATTAATTTTTAATATCCATAATAATTTAAAACATTCACTTGGATATCTGTTGTGATGTTTCATTACCTCATTAAAAAATACATCAAATAAAACCCCTTCAATGGAATACACATGATTAAGGAAAAATATTACAATAACCTCATGTCCCCAAAGTGTTGCCTCATTAAAAACCTTATCAAGAAAACCTAGTGGAAAAAACTTGTTGAAGGGGAAAAGAGTACAACAAATCCATATTTCATTCATAGTGATCACCACTACATTAAACTTATAGAATGTCCATGATCAATTCATAACCAAAACATTCATTTATAATTTTGGAATAATAATAATGTATACCCTTTATATTTCAATTAATAGGGAAGAACATTACATTCCATCATAATATGATTTATTGTTATTTGCAAGCTATATATGCAGTTGTACAAATATATCATTATGGGATAAATAAATTCCGAATTTATATTTAAACATTATAGGATAATAATGTTCTCTATAAACCCCTTATGTATGAAATCTATCACTCTTGGAAGAATTATATTTAATTACTCATTAATCTTAAAACCATTCCAAACTTTAATATTTCATATTCAGGATGATTAATTCAAAATACAAGTACATTCAATGTAATTTCATGATCAAATATTTCATTGATTTTAGAAAACTCATCAAGAGTATAGATTTTTTTTCAAAATATCTCAATAATATGATTAATACAATTATTCATACAAACCATGGGATGATAAATTCAATTTAATTTCTTCTTTACTTAATATGGATACATCTTATTTAGTTAACCCAATAATTTATCAGATTGGGTGAAACTTTCATAATAAATTAATATGCTTTAGGAAATTATAACCCTTCTAGGATTAATATATTAATATCCAAATATACAACAAAAAATATTTTTTATAATAAGATCATCAATATAAAATAGTATTGATGGTTTGGATAATAAATCAAGAACATTATATGTTGAACATTTCATAAGTTCACAAATAATTTTTGACAATTAATATGATGTTGATGTATATAAAAATACATTTTCATTAACGTGTTTTAAAATAATTCACATAAAATATATCATTAACAACATTTGATTGAGAGCTGATAATTTTTCTAGTAATAGTGTCACCTTAGAGTGAACATCTAAAATGAAATAATGTTTCTGACATATTAATTTTACTCTTCAAGGGAAAATATATTTATTTCTTTCTACTCATGATGATCAATGATATTATATAATTTGATCAACTACACTTCATGTGTGTATAATCAGACAATTAGTTTCCAACTCTTTACCTTAATGTGAGTGTTGTGAGAATCTTTTCAATGGTTCTACAGGACCATATAATATATGATACTCATTATTTATTTTAAACAACATATATAACATGCAATATATAATCACTAGTAGTGAATAACACATGTGATCATTTAGTGGATTCATCATTCATGTAGGTGGGTCACATGGTGTGTGGGCATGCCCATATATACTTCATCATAAGTATATGGGAAATTTATTTCCATAATAACTACTAATGATATAAACAATTTACCTCAAAATGAGTACCTCAGGGTAAATTATCATAAAAGGGGAATTCTCAATAACTTAATGATAATAAATTCATTGATAATTTTGTAGACATGTATCCATTAAATAAATTCATCATTCTCCCCCTAATAGATGTCTACTATGTTACCAACAAATTGATTCTCGTGTATACATGAATCAATATCATTCATTATTATTGATTCTGGATGACCTAAATCATTATGTCAAATATTTGAAGTGTCGGATTTATAAACTTATAGTTTACAATTATTAATTCAATTGTACATAACAATTTATTTATAATCACTTTTATGAATTCTTGTTAGATATCAAGGTACCTATTTTGTATCCATATGATATTTATTTTCAAGAATTACATTCATATATGTCATTGAGACTTTAGATATAACAATGTGTTAGGAATTTATACTACCAGGTAGGAATATATTCTCTCCTCTAGAGTCATTTATTATTGTTCATTTCTACAAAATGTACTTATATGGGAATATACTTACGAATTTATGATTTCTTTTGCATCGTTTAATTAAAATATTGTAATATATCTAGGATATTTCATTATGAAAACTCATATTTGTCATTATAATTTCCACTTATGGTGGTTGATGAATTGATAATATAATCATAACAGGTTAGGCCCATCACCAAGAAAAATATTTCATAATTTAGAACTTCTGGACAAACTATTTTGGATCGTCAGGACGAAATATTATTTTACAATACATCTACCTAGGATTGGATCCCCCAGGTCATTTGATGCTAGTGAATGTTGTAGCAAGAACCATTGTGGTAGAATTTTCTAGATTCACAACACACCTTATCACCATCCAAAATTATAATTCATAAACAACATTTACTTTATAAAATGAATGTTAAATCATTGGATAAAACCTAATCAACTCTAAAATATTCTTGTTATCATAAATCATATAAAAAAATCATCAATAATTGAATTCGCTTCATGGAATGAGATATAGTAATTAATACGATAGTCACATCGATAATTCATTCATTCATCAGATTTCATGATCCATGAATGTTAATTTTTTATTCCTCAATAATTATAATCCTGCATAAAATATAAATTTTATTGATTATGGATATATTTCTTAAAGCCCTTTAGGTGGTAAAATAATTTTCATAATATATATCATATTATCAAAACTATGTATTTCAATCATTTAATTTATGAATTATATGAACAACAACATTCGCTTTAGGATATAGATTAATTACATGAGATGATATTGATAATCAATAAGAATATGATAAATAATAATGTTTCACTTGATATTGTTATTGTGGGAATAATAAAAGATAAATGAAGATATTATTCAATATAGTGTCAAAGGAAATTATCTTTATATCATCCTTCAGGGATGTATTATTTTATAAATATTCAAAAAATTTATTGTGCCTTGTAAATATTTATTTTCATCAAACCACTTCTAGTGGTTATATTTTTTATTATTTGTTATAAAAAAATACAACACAATGATCATTCAAAAAACATAATTTTCACCTTGAACATGATTTATAATAAAATCAGGTATATTTTCATTCACTTCAGGGAATTAAATAAATCATTTTCAATAAACATTCTCATTCACTCTCGGGAACAGAATAAAATTATTTGTTTGAGTTATATAGTGTCTTCAAGATAATTTCTTGAATATACAATTCAACAATATCATCAATTTAATAAACTTCAGGAAGATTAATATCTATAAAATACATTTATGCTTGTTCATAAAGAATATTTAATTTCTCTAAAAAAATTTATAAGAAATAAAAGAATGTGAAAATAAATAAAACAAATATTTACAAAGATTTTAATGTAAACATCATCGTCATCATGAATCTTTATATAGCGTAATCAAACATGAAATCTTCGGGGTGAACAAGAAATAAGATATATGAAATTTCATGGTTCATGGAATGATTATAAATCATCGTATCAATGTATGACAAGTACATGATGATCATCAATCATCCACTCGACGTATGAGGGGTACACGATATTCATCACACTTCGGCTCGACGTACGATGGGTACACGATGTTCATCAAACTTCGTCTAGGTGTACGGTGGTTATGTGATGGTAATAAAACCTTTTATTAATATAGAATGGTTACAAAATGTCCATCATTCAATGGCTCGATGTATGACGGGTACGTCATGTTAATCATTAAACAACTCGACGTACGACGGGTACACGATGTTCATCATTAAACAGCTCGACATACAAGGGGTACGAGATGTTCATCATTCAACTACTCGATGTACGACGTGTAAAATATGTTCATAATTGAACGTCTCAATGTATGATATGTATTCAATGTTCATCATTCTACAACTCAATGTACGATGAGTATGCCATATTCGACATTCAATGGCTCAATGTACAATATGTATGTGATGTTCATCATTAAACCACTTCTGGTAGTTTAGTTTTTTATTAATTTGTTGAATAACATTTTTCTGGGCATCCACTACATCAGTTATTAATCAAACACATTCTCTCAAAGGAAAGAAGTAAAATTTGCCAATTGTGAGTCATTACAGCTCTTTAAGAGCTCATAATTTTCCTCGTAACAAAAGATTAAAAAATCATATATTATTTTAATATTTATCAACAGAAAAAAATAAATGTAACAATATCTAACATGTAAAATAAGAATCAACTTTTTGACGGGTCACTTCTAATGAGTGGAGACAATACACATGTGAAAGAGTTTGTCAAAAGAATATTGTTTATAATAACATGTGACATGACTTTTTTCCACACACAAAAATTTGTATGTCAATGATGGGGATGAATCCAGTGTCTTCACGAAGTGCAATGCGAAGAGGATGACCATGCTGATAACGTGTTGTGAAATTGATCAAACGCTGATTAAAATCACAAAGAATTTCAAATCCAGAATTGTATGACCAATCGTAGGGGAAGCGCATCGTTGAGAAAGATAGTGCCCAATTTGCGTTTGATGATGATAATGACCAATAGAAATACAAATACAAGAGAAATATAAAATGTAAAGAACATAATGTAGAGCCAGAAATACATCTCATTTCATTGAAATATCACCATATTTATAGAGTGCATGAGATCTGATCCAATAGTGCTAATATGAAGGTTTTTTAAATTAACATGGCAATTAATTGGCAATTGAGGAGTAATCATTATTTCCATAATTATGAAATCCATTAATAATGTTTCATAAAATTATTGTCATTTACATATCCATTTTAGTATGTCTCTTTTATGGTTGTTTATGGTTCAAATTTTTCCAAATCGTTATGAAATTTTATCTCAATATTCATTCATTGATATGTATGTTATGTTATACACCTTTATTCTTTCATGAGGTGTATACAAAAAAACATTAAATTTTTAAATCATTAATTAATCCATCCTTATGATATTTTATGTTTAATTATATTTTAATCCATATGGGTAATATGATTCAACGTTTCCAAATTGGTAAGACATTTATGTTACAATCTCACCAGTTTTATGGATTATTTATAAAGAAGACTTTAATGTAGAAATCTGATGATCTACCTCTCAAAAAATCTAATTACATTTATTATTACATATTTATTCATGGAATATTATTTTAAAGGAATTATTCTTCTAATATTTGGTACATAATATATTTTAGAAATTATTTTTAATAAAATTCATTATTATTTCCCTCTTTGATAAAAAAGATGTTTTCATCCAATATAATGTTTTCTACAAATGATTTCAAAAATAAATTAATATAACATTGAATAAATTCTTTTTTTAATATTTTTATATTTGATAATTGTTTCAAATTGTTTTCAAATATTATTTTATAATTTTTCAAGGTTACGTTCATCGAAAATGGTTATGAAATTTTTTTATAATTTATAATGATTTTTTCAAAGAAAGAATCATATTTTCATTTATAAATTCTTTAAATGATCTTTAAAAAATTATTTCACATCTAATATGAGACATTTTTTTGTTACCTATTCCTCACTGGGGATATTATCCAAAGATACCAGTCATAATATTTCTCTGAATGGTTTATGTTTTGATGGCATGATGTTTATGGAACCCATTTTTATCCCATAGGTCAACCATTTCCAAAGAGATTGTTATGAACATCATTTATTTTAAACTGGATAATCAGGTTTCAATAATAAATCCCTGAAATATATTTATTTTCTATCCTATAATCAGTTTATGAAATAATTATTATTGTTTTTATTATTTTTTATTTTAGAATGAAAATGTATTCTATTAATTCATTTTGGGGTTCTGAGACATTGCTTATAAGATGGGGTTTCCCAGATAGCATTGAGTAAGAATGATATCGATTATAATATGAGTAATGATAGATAAACTAGGTAATCCCATTATATTTTATATAACGGTGAAGATTATATAGTGTCGAGTAAGCCATTTATAGCTTCTATGACCCAGATAGTGTATGATAAGTCTGTTAAAACTTATAAGATGGGGAGGCCTAGATAATGTTGAGTAAGGCCATTAAAAATTGAGATATGGAGTAGATTAGATAGATTATGGTGAGCCCATTATAGAATAAATTATTGGTTCACCCATATAGTTCTCTAATAAATAGTGTACGATTTATATCTCATGGGATAGACATAGCTATAATGGGGAGTGAACCCATTTCATTAAGGTACATTTCCTTCTAATATGGTCTTGGTAGTGAACCATGACAACTAATATTGTCTTTGGTGTGTAAATTGACTAAAAATATGGTATTGGGAGTGAACATTGGTTACTAAGATAGTTTGGGGAGTGAACCCAATCCATCCATGAATGTGATCCATGACTACTATGGATATAATTTGATATGATTATATGTCTGAAAAAAATCCACGTTTTATTCCATTGTTATGATCTCAGGGAATATTCTCTTGATTAACTTATGATTATTGTCTTATAATATACCAATATTTATGCAATGAATCATTTTTATGATCATTGATATGCATAGTATGGTCAATAAAGGTTATTCTCTTGTTATCATACCTTCATGATCTTGTTATGATTACATATCAACATTATTAACCTTTATTTAGTATTTGAGATAACCCTTTGTTCTGTTTCATTTTCACATTTTTTGAATAAAGTATTTATGTATTAGTAAAAATTGGGAATATCTTTGTGGAAAATATTTAAAATATTTCACCACGATATAAGATTGTGTTCCAAGACTCCAAAGACACTAAGCTATTATGGCCTTAGGAATGTAATTTTGTAATGTGTTTAATAATAATCAAAAATGATTTCATATAATTGTATGATATTTTTGGGTCTATATAGATAGAACTAATGGAAATTATTATTTATCCATTGGTAATTAGAAATAGAATAAATTACTGAGATCCCTAAGGATATTTTTATGTATATAGATAGGGATGTGTATGTGGATTAGTCTAAGGATGAGTAAAAGTCTAAAAATATATCCTAGAATTTTGGTATAACATAGAGTGAGTGGTTTCCTAGAATACATATTTATCTTATTACTAAAAATTGATGTGTCTCTTGAATAGATGTGTCGTTGGGTACCAATAATAAGAACACTGTATTGGGATAGAATCGATCGATAATTGGTTCCTGACAATGTGCCTTTCTATACACCGAGTTTCACACACATAGAGGATATGATTTGTAAATCTCAAACCCATTAAAATACATTTTCAATGTTTTAATTTTATTATGACTATAAATAAAATATGTTGAACCTATGGTGTCATTCACTAAAAATGGAGTGTTATGGTTTATTGATCATATTCTTTTTTTTATTAATTGGTCTTAAACTATTATTAGTGTTTACCAAACTTTGTTTCTAGTTTTAGTTAGAGGATAGAACCAAAAGAAATCATGATAACATTGAATCTAATAGACAATTCAGTGACTATGAGAATCAAAGTTGGATGATGAGTGTAGTAAATGATTTGGTTGTTATTCCTAATGGGAATTAACATAACAAGATTAACAACACATACCTCAACCATGTCTCAGAAACACCAAAAAGGGAAAAAAAATTGTATCTATGAGATTAGGTGATGGTTACCAAGGAGTAATGAAGATTCAGTTTCCTACATGATAAGAACGTGGGAAGAAGTATTTAAGTTAATGTATTAAATGAATGAGAAGTTATCCTCTTTATGGTGAAGAAGGAAACCACATAATTAATTTCTAAAAAATGACGTGTTTATTTAATTTAATTGATGGGAATATTGGTATCCTTATTAATTATTGAAAGATTAATGTTACAAAGGATTAAATTATGGAAATTATGAAAATTTAAGTCCTATGGAGAAATATGATGAAGAGAATCATTATGGTTGAATGATTGATGGTTATATTGATGGTGATGATGAAAATACAGATGAAATATGAAACTAAATTGGTATAGATGAATTAGATGATTAACCCTTGAAAATTATTTGATAAGGAAGAAGAATGAAGGAATTATTTATCTCTTGGAATTAAAATATTGTGTTACCTTAATTATTAAATATATAAGGATTATTCATTATATGTTTTTTGTTAAGGATATGAATGAATATGTTGAACGATAATGATTTAATGAAATACAGATTTATTGGAAATGGGATTTTTTGATTATGGGAATATACAACTAAATATGTTATCAAAGGTGAGAAAATGGTGTTTTGTTTGGATTTAGAGTTGATTGATTTCGATAAAATAAATTGGATATTAACGGTGACCTCTAAACTAATAATGGATTAGATGAAAATATAGTTTATGATGTCATTGATGATGTTTACAACATTTTGGATTTATGGATTATATCCAATAATCTATGTTCTAAGTAAGGATTTATGAATCATGTATGTTTTTAATACGGTTTTATGGGAATTACCTATATTACAAGGTTTTGTTCAGAACACATGATAATGGAATTCACATTATTGGTATGCGACAATCAAGAGAAAATTTATGATATATGTGGGATCAAGATTAAGCTAATTTTGAGAAATTTAGTGACCTTTTTCCTAATATTCTGGATTTTCTACTTTATGAAGCATTGAAAGTTTAACTATGTATGAAACAGTTTTTGTTGAAATTTTAATTATGTTTTAGAGATTAATGTTTCACAATATCAAGATTTATGTATACTGGATAATTGATTGTAAACATTTGTTGTGATGATAACTAATTACATATGGAATGTCTTAATATTCTATATTTCTTTTGATAGTTTATTGATTCAGATACAAAATATTCTCCATTATTTATTGGATTATGGGAAAAAGTGAAAAATAATCAAGGAACAAATGATTTATGAGATTGTTTATATGAAATGAAATGATATCATGTAAGTATATATTATTGTAAAAATTATTCATTTTAGGAAAAAGGCATTGAAAATAAATATTCTCTTATTATCATCATTTAGGATAATATCAATGACCTTGTTCCAGACTCTTTGTTTTATGTCATTATGATTGTTAAAATTCATCTGGCCATGGACTATATCACCATCCATATATTATTTGTATGTTTTCTCTTCTATGTCAATGTTTTGACTGCCCATCAATGTTCTCTTATATGAAAACCTAGTTAGAGTTACTTTGGGTAATATTTATGTTTCCAAAATTCCACTTTTAATGTCAGTTTTATTATTAAATTTTATGATGTGGATTAATATGAATAGAAATTTTATGTACTAATATGTTGATAACCTAGAAGAATTTTGAGGGCGGAATTCATTTTAGGGGGGGAATGTAACCCCCAAATTTATAATGAATTATTGTTTATGAATAAATTAAAATTAATTAATGCCAAGAATTTGTATTCCACACAAAGTAAAATATTCTTTATACAAAACACCAACTTCATATTTTGCTAAAAACAACACTAATTTTATCTTGTAAAATACACATAAATGATTTTGGATTATGCTATAAAAAAGACTGGTCTAATCTTACATTACATTAAACAGTGAGTTTAAATGAAACATGACATATTATTAAAATATTATCATAGTTATCTCTTATCCATTGTAATGGAGGTAGGAATAGGATTAGCTAAAATACTTAAATTTTGTTTAAAAATGAATAGAAAATGAATTTATTGGAATGTAATTAATTTTAATTGAAATTAAGAACAATTTGAAAATAAAGAATTTTCTTTTTTGAAAAACAATTTTTCTACACACAAACACATTTTATCTCTTGAAATTAAATAAATGTCTTTTGATTAATGATTTTAATGAAGTGAATATATCACATATTAAATAAATTTTTTATCATTCATCATACGTGTTTTATAGATAAGAGATAAGAATAAATCATATTTTATATATAAGAAGATGTATTTTTCTAAAAGGCTATTTTACAACCTTTTAATGATTCACATATAACAAAACTAATTTTTGGAACATTCAAAGATAATTTATGAATAAAAAATTGAAATAGTTGTGTTAAAATAATCATAGGGTGAATTTTTGGAATTTTTTATGAAAATATTCAATTTTGATGAATATTGAATGATACTGATTTTTATCCAAAAATTTTATTTTTGTTAAATTTATTTATATAGTAAAATTATAATTTAAATTGTTTTTAAATAATAATTAAATAAATTATTTATCTATTAATTTAATTTTGTTCATTGAAACCAAATTATTATTTAAATTGTATATACAAAAATTGTTAAATTTTCAACCTTTTCACTTTCAAAAATGTGATTTCATGTCACACATTCTGGATTAATTTATTTAAGAACATTCATCCAACTATTTGAATAGAATTTGGAAAAAAATTATTATATACTTTTAATGATAACAAATAATATTATATGATAATGTTAATTTAGTTTTTGACTATAATAATTAGTAAAAATAATTTAAATTAACACAATTTTATTTAAAATGGTATTTTGCATACTACATGTGTTTTTTATTGAATTTAATTTTACAAAAACACATGGTTTTTATTTGTTAAATTGTAATAAAATTTTAAAATTAGAGGGTATAAATTATTAAAAAAATATATTTTCAAATATAATTGTAAGGAGAAAACTACCTAGGTAAATAAAAAGATACATGTTACCTTTTTATAAACCATAAATATAAAATTAATAAAACTAATCACTAAAGAATAACATGATATAAAATGTATTCTTTTTCATGGTGGTATTTTCTAAAAATATAATCCCTCACCTTCATTATTGTTTAATTTTTGAAGAACATGAAATAAGGGAGACCTCAGAATATTTAATACTTTTTAGAATTTACAAGACTGTCACTCCTCCTCCATTATAAAAGGGCATTCATTCACCCCACATAATCACACCTCTTTAGAAAATTTTATTTTAAAAAAACCCTACCAAAATATCTTCCCATCTTCCATAATATCATTAAAGGGGAATTATCTTTGTATAAAATCTATCCAATAAATTACTTTGGTGAAAACCAAAAGAAGTTACCCGTAGAAGAAGTATCATTCAACATCATAAATTTTTGTTTTATTTATTCCTCAACACAAATAAATTATATTTATTTCATGATTATATAATAAAATCATTATTTTTAATATAAAAATATGTTTTTATGTTAACTGTATACCCTAAAATCACACAAATATCCATCAAATGGGCTATAAAATCATCATTTTTGTGTCTAGTGGACTACCGCCTCGCGAACCAATAATTTTTTTTTAAATTACCACCTATTAAAGATTTAGACAATGATGGAAATTATATTTATAACATTTTAGATGACTATAGGATTATATAATTGTTATATAACATATACTTTCATTCTTTCCATTTTCTAAAAATACTATAATGACGTTCTTTTGTACGACTGTCTACCAACTCAAGAAGTGATGTTATTCATTCACAATTTACATTGAATGTATTAAGGATGATTTTAATTTAATATGTTACATAGATGAAATAATTATTCTAATGGATTTAATATATATATTGTTAAATTTTTCTCTTTCTATGCATCATGATAATGAAAATAATGATCATACGTATGTACATCTCACCGTTTCCGTGAACGGTGTATTTAATTTCAAATTTATTACTGTTACAAAATTTTATAAATAAATATATAATGAGTATATATGATATTTATATTGTATATAACTTTATTTATTTTAGTAAATTGTGATCAATATAATATGATCGAAAATAACCTGTCAAAACACATACGAAAATTAAAGCGCTCATTACCCGAAATGTTACTTTATTATATAATTGATTGTAAATAGGTAATGTAAAGTCATAATGAAATCATATATGTTATGATATATATGAATATGTTAATTTTAAATATTTATAATAAAATTATATTTACTATAAAAGATATGTTAATGTTTACGAAGAAATTCAACACTTAGGGTAAGGGGTTTCCATCTAGCTTTTTACTTTTTTGAGACACATGCTATATTCACCACCTAGTACATATATGTTATGAATATAAATTAAATGAATGTATTTTATTATTTTCATAGTTAAATTTATTTTATATATATTTATATTTGAGAATCTAACTTTCATTAGGTATAAGGTTTATAATTTACTAAATCGATAAGTGATTTTTGTATCTATTTCCATTCTTTGAGATGTATGTTGTGTTATAAACCAAAATTATTTCATGAGGAGTATATACGACACCTTTGAAATGTTATTCTATGAATTCATTCATTATAATAATATTTTATGTTATTACTTCTTGGGGAATTGGATTCAAGGTTACCAAAGTGGTAAGATTTTTATGAAATAATATCACCATTTATTGAGATTATTTATAATCAATTCTCTAGTGTTGAAATTTGATAATATACCTCTAAAACAGTGTCATGAAATTTCTTAACCTCTAGTTATTAAAGATAAAATCATGTAATGGTACTATTTTCTTAGTAGTTGATACATATGTTCATTATAGATGGTGTTTTAAAATAATTTCACCGCTTTATTTATAATATTTCATTATTATATTCAATGAAAAAGGTCCTCAAAATGTTTTCTATTTTAAAATTAATATCTCAATATCGAAAGTGCATTTCCCTCGTGAAATGTTTTAATAATACTTTAAAAAATATTTTCGTTCTAATAGGGAATATGTCTATGTTAACTATTCCTTATGGGGGAAATTATCCAAGGATACCATTCATATTATTCTTCATATTTATTTGTGTTTCAATGTCATTATGTTTGTTGATCCCATTTCATTTCCATGTGTCAATCAGGTTCAAATGAAATTATTACGAACCCTATTTATTTTTCGTTAGTTAATATATTTTCAGTGCGATTTACATGAAACCGATTTTATTTCCATTGTTTAATCTGTCTATTAAATTATAATGATTGATTTTATGGGTTTTTATGATGATATGAAATTTATTTTAACATTTTTCATACTGAGGTTCTTGGACTTAGCTTATATAATGGGGTAGCCTAGATAGTGTTGGGTATGCTTGTTATTGATTATTGGATGGGGTGGTCCAAATAATGCTAGGTAATCCAAATACACCTTATATGATGGTGTGGCACATATTTATTTGGGATAGTTCCTTACAGCTTATACTATGGGGAGGACCATATAGAACTCAAAATCCCCATTAAAACATATACGATGGGGTGAAATAGAAAGCACCGGGTGGGCCTATTATAGATTATATAATGGGTGACACAAATATATCTCTAATTATTTGGTTAAATATTAATATCCATTATGATAGACATTATTGGAATGGGGAGTGAACCTAATTAAGTAAGGTACATTTTCTTCTATTATAGACTTGGGAGTGAACAATGACTAATAATATGGTATGTGGAGTGAAAATTTACTAGTAAGATTATATTGGGAGTGAACCTTAACTACTAAGTTGGTTAGTGGGGTGATCCCATTAAACTAAGATAGCCTGGCATGTGATCCATTACTACAATGAAAATAATTTCATATGATAATGTGTGTACGACAATACCACATTTTATTCTTATAAAACACTCTCTGTGATTATTCTCTAGATACCATTATGATTCATGTGTTATGAATATCCATTTCTTCTTTCATGACCCATGTTTGTGATCATTGATATACAAGTTGTGATATTAAAATTTTTTACTCAATCTCTCATTCCCTTTAGTTCATGTTATGATTAATTTTCTCATTTACATACCCTTAATAAGAATCTAATATCATCCCTTATTATGTTTACTTTTTCCATGTTATAAATAATGGTTTTTATATGAGAATTAAATTGGAAAATTGTTGTGGAAAAAATTTAAAACCTTTCACAATGTAAGAGTATTATGATTGATGTTTCCAAATACACTAAACTATTATAGTAATCGGGGATGTACTTTTTTAATGTGATTAATATTAATCTAAAATGATATATATCCTTGTCTATGAATCTTGGGTGGATATAGGTGGTTATTTAATTAACCATGTATGGGTGGATCTAAGATAAACCACAAATAGATGTGTCTGTTATATCCATTCAATGAATTGGGGACTCGAGAGATTGATGTTGACGATATTGGTCATTCATTTTGTAATAAGTGATGTGGATATAATGTTCTAATATACCAATAAGCTTTATCTATGATTTATATTGTTTAATAATGTTTCTTATGATCAATATTAATATCACATGTCCCATGAATATATAATCTAAATAATATTTTCTTTGTTAAATCCTTATTTGGTGTTTTCATGTTTGATGATCAAGGTATTGATTGGTTTGGATATTCTTATGTTATACTCATGATCATTTAGTAGGAATTTATATTCTTATTCTCTTGTTATTCTCCCTGATCTCATTAAATTTTTAATATTTATGTATTCCCTTACTAATAATTTGATCTCACCCTTCTTATATTTAATTTTCCCCGTGTTATAATGATTAATATTAAATGATTTATGTACTGAAATGTTTCATGTAGATTATTGTGATAATACAATGTAGAATATGAAATGTATGGTGTTGTGGGAGATTATTTCAATATTTACAAACTATTTTTTTATAAACCCATGATGTTAAGTGCTTTTCCGAATTCTATAAATCTATAAATATAAAATCCATTCAGAATGTAAGTGATCTAATATTTTCCTTTTTATGTTTTCTATTTTGGATAGAGAGAAGTGGTTCACCTTAATTGGTATTAAATATCTAAATTTAGTGTTTAATATTTTCATTCCATATTCAGGAGTGTTGGTTTAGAGATGTATACAGACATTAAAAGAAAATGGAAAGAACAATTAGGTTGTATTATAAATAATATTAGATTATAGGTTTTATGTTATTATTTATAAATATGAATATTGATTCCGGAAAGTCTATACCTCCAATATATTGCGTTTAGAGAAAAATTTCTTATGGATCATAAGAATGTAAGGGATTTGTTACCCTAGGATATGCCCAATAAATTATTCAAGTATTAGTGACTCCTTCAGATTAATTGACTTTGGTTTTACATTATACATTATTTCTATTGTATTGATTCCTCAAACAATACCCTGCTAAAAAATTAATATAAATTGATTTTAGTATAAAATTACCCATAGGAATTATAAGAATTAAAAATAAGGCCTACTATATCTATATTGGTATTACCATTTAATGATAAATGATTCTAGTTGAAAATAGTGAAATCCCCGATAGAGAAGTCCTACAATTTTTTCCATTTACCTATAGATGTTTAAGGTGAAATTTTCTAGTTTTTTCATCATTCACCCAATTTATGTTTCCCTACAAACCTTAAAAAAACACCATCATGAATAGGATCTTTTAATCAAGCCACCTATTCACTTAGTCATAGTTTATAGGTTTCAATAACCTATTCCCTAATTTTAACTGTAGATATAGAAATTTTCAATTCACATGAAAATGATATTCCAACAACATGGAAGAGTGTGAAACTAATATATTTCTATACCTAGGTAACTAAAAACTACCTTCCAGAATCCTATGGTAAAAAACAATTATAATTAACATAGTGGAATTTAAATTGAGTCAAATGAGAGAGAAAAATTTCACAAAATACCATCATTCCCTCAGTATCACTATAATAGGTAGAAGGAGTAATCTCATAAAACAATAAAGAGAATTGTATTCCCATTATTGATCATATTATTTCCTTATCTCTACAGTTATTCAACACCCTCATATCTCACATGGGTGACCATTTGTGGAAGGTATCTCACACGGGAGAAACATTTTGAATGATACCCACCATGGAAATCCAAATTCTATAGACAATTCACTTGGGTGACCCTTTATCCAAGGCACCTCATTTCAACTACCCAATATACAAGGAACCTTATATTAGAATCCGATCTCCCACGGTTTCCTTCAGGGTAGACCCATCATCTAAATAACCCAAAATGGGTACTACATTTCCCAATGTTCCTCTCCTAGGCTACCCATCACCCATACTAATTCATTATTTAAATCGATAACCCATGTGTGTGTGGGAATTATTTTTAAGTATAATATTCAAAGAATTTACCATTTATGATTTCATTATAGTCAATCATTAAGGTAAATGGGGTGAGATAGAAAAATATCGTACAATATCCATATCATGTATGCCCACGATCTAGCATGGATGCGCACATTCAAGCATATGAATCATGCACATTCTGTTTATTATCAAGAAACACCATGATAATAACCCATTTTATATAGGATTACCTTCCCATTAGGTTAACATGAATGGGAGGTGGGACTTCCAGTGGAAGGATTGACGTTGCGGCTTTACATTACAGTTGATGTTTTCCTTTCAAGTTGTACTTTACTTTCAGTTTGGGTTTGTATACTGGCCCACTTACTTTTCTGCACTCACTGTCGTACTCAGTTTTTACTTAGTGTTTACATCTTTTTCTTGTATGCTCTGTGGTGTTTGTTTACATTACAAAGGCAATGCCTTCCCTTTTTACTGGGATTTACACCTTGGTGCTAGTCGCCAGCCCCTGGCCTATAGAAGGCGGGCTTGGGGTAGTCACGGTACAGGCCCCGAGGACAGGTCGTGGAAATTATATCTACAGACCATACCATCCATTTTTAAGAAGCATTCAACTAGTATTCCTTAACAAATGGTGCTAAAATACATGGATTTTTCATTGGCACATGACCCAATAAGGTAAATTTTTCTTGAAAAGGATCACAAAACTATATGGGTGTTGGTTCCATTATTATGTGTATTTAGTAAGACACTTTTAAGGATATCATACCAAATCTAAAATAGTCATTAGATTTATAGATGGAAATAAACACATTATATCCACAATGTTTTGTTATAGACCACAATAACAGAACAAAGCATCACTAATAATTAAATTAAATTGGAAAATCCATTAATGAATACAATTTTTAACATCAATATTTATTTTTTAATATCATTGCAAAAATCATTTTTCCACCACACTATTAATTTTGAATCATTCATGAAAATTACTTATAATTATTAGAGTTGTGGAGCAGGAAATAATTATCCCAAAATGGTTGAAATAAAATTGACCTCCAATAATCTTGATTAATGTGTATTTCGAATCATCAATAGTAGTAAACCCTAGTAACCATATTTAATTATAAATTTATCTTCCAATGATATTCACATAGAACTATCAAATATAATATATCCATCATTTTTTCATTAGAAATATAAAATCGTGAATCAAATGTAAACCCTCTAATTTTGAATACAATAGTTCTACAACATACTCATACATAAGATATTTCACTGGTGATTATTCTATTTTTTTTTTCTTTTTATTTATAGGTATACTCCAAAAAGAACCATTTAAATAAAAAATAATCAAAAAAAATAATAGATAAGATAGAACCATTGTTGTACTTAAATTTTAGGCCCTTATGCACCCCAAAATGATCTTACCCAGATAGTTTCAACAAAGAAAAGTCATGAATTCTCTCTAAGGGTGAACCACTATTAGACCCAGATCTCATTAAATCACCATGTGGGGGAGGGGTTGAATCTTGGATTACTTTTCAGTTATTTGTTTTTCATTTATAACACAAGAACTTAAATCTATTTAAGTTCTAAATCCACATAATATTATCTCATAGCCTAACATTTATGAATAATAGTAACATGAAAGAATGAATTGAACATTATTTAATAGTTCTGGCATAATGTACTACTCATTTCCATGAATATATACCCATAAAATTGATAATCTAATACCATAAAAAATTACTTATAACCTAGGAAGGTATAATCTTATAAACATATAGGTCACTACATTCCCTTAAAAAATGATCTCCCAATATAGAGTTCACTTTGTTCAAAAAACATATAGATTCAAAGAAAATAGACATTAATTCTTCAATGTTGATCTAGTAAAGTAGAACAAAGACCTATTGATTATATTCATCCTCCACAATCATATGGATTATACATGCTTATATAATACCTCAATAAAAAATTACACTTTAAATAGATTTACAAGACCTGAAACACCTTAGAGATTGTGTGTAATATTGGTTCATCATAGATTCATTTAGTAATAAAATATATCTCTTTGAATGACTATATGATTTGTATTGTATTATGTTCGACTAAAAACTGGATGTAACGAGATCTGAGATATATGTTCACCCAATATATGCGAGTTCATTTTTTTTATCTTTCACAATTTCATTATTTTTTAACCAATATATATTTATAATCTCATGAATATTTAGTTTCTATATATATTATGAAACACTTTATTCTGTGATATAAATGATATTATTTCATTTTAATTGATAAATATATTTCTCAATTTACTCATCATTTAAATTCCAATTCAAATTTTTTAGACCTCCAAATCACTCGGTATTAATTATTTCATCTGATATATATATATATTTATATCTTTCTTTCTTTCATTTAAAACTATTCATATTTCCAATTTTTAAAATAATGAAATTACTTGGTATATCATATGTGTTACCCTAGGTTGTATTTAATTTAACACAAATTATTTCCCTCAAATATCACATCAAAAAAAATATAATTATATACACGAAAGGTATTCAACATATATTCTAAATGAACCTTAAATTTTCTATAATTTCTTATTCTGAAAATTTCACCGATTATATACTGTCATAATCCCTTAAATTGTTTTCAAGTACCAATATAAATTACATAAAATACATGAATTATCTTACTTAGTTCCCTTTGTCTATATTTTAAAATTCTATTATTTTTTCCAAACACATATGTGAATATTGATTAAAATTCCACAAATAGTTTGGTAACATTGGTCTGCATATGAGTATGAATTTGGAATATGTTATAGAATCAGATATTCTACAAATTTTACTACATAGTAGAATCAGATATGCAATAAATTTGGATATTATTAAAATTTAAAGAGGTATAAAAATTAAAATTTTTGGTAATTCATCTATTTCATGGAATGATTTATGTAGATAAAAATATTTGATATATGTCCCTTACATTAATCTATAGATTTATACACTTCCCTAAAACGAAATTAAATCTTCTTCAGCTAACAACCTAGTATTATGAAAACTTCAACACATGTAAATATTATTATAGATAGTTCTCCTTAATCCATCTAAAAAATCTATTAATTCATTTTAAAATCATCAAATTTATCAATTCTATTAAATTAATTACAATTTTCCTAAAACATGAAATATTGATTTATTGATGATATGGCCTTGTATTTCCTTTAGCACATTTCATGGTAGTGCCTCTATAATTTTATGGACATAAATGAATGTTATTTCAATCATGAAATAGAATTTATTTCCATGAATAAAAAAACACATCCATGAATCATAAAAACCATTCTACAGACATATTTAATTACCAATAAAAAACAATAGTCATTCTAGTAAATCAATATCGTACATTTGATTTTTTAGAAATACAACAACATCATAATATCAATTTTTATTGGATGAATTACCTGTTATACAAATATTGAAAATCAATTTCAATGTAAAATTGTATAGGTATTCTCATATATTCTTCTATCCTTCATTACACAAATATTATTCTCCAATTATTTAATTGAGAGAATAATGACACCCCAAGGATGACATAGAATAAATCCTTTCATTATTATTCTCTAAGGCTATATGTGATTTCCTGGTGTAGAAAATAATAGATATAAAACTATGGTCTTATATGTTTTTCACTCACTACCTGTATGTGATATCATTATCAAAAACATTTAATTTCTCAAATAGTGGTGAATAAAATATATTTAATCATCAAAAACCTATACTCTACACAAAACTCAACAAACCCATCCCAATTTCTCTCCTATAAGAAAAATAAAATTTCTTTTTTCTTATTATTTTATTAATCATCACACCACCACATTAAATAAATTTTATATTATATTTATTAAATTTTTGGTGTGTGATTGCCATACCATAGCCTTCCGATTATTCAAGATGTCCACAAATTCAAGATTTACTAGAGGTATCATAATGGTGGACTTATTATTTGTTTTTTTCCACTAGAAGGACTGAATTATTTAATTTCCACCATGGATAATATTATTTAGAATAAATTAATTTGAAATGTCATAAACGTTTTTATTTATATGATATGACTTCAACGTTATCCTTTGTTAACTAGTGCATTCGAAACTCATTAATCTCCTTGAATTCTCTATATTTCATCTCAAAAATCAACGAGAATAATGTAGAATAAGAATGATTTACAAGGTTTATAATAAGTACAATTGAGGTTGAGATCATCCTATATTGACTTTCTTTTATTTATTAAATTTAAAACTATACATATATCTAATGATTTTTCCTTAGACTTGACATTATGTTTAGGTTTTGTAGGATCTTAGAATTAATATATATCAAATATTAATATATATTATATCATTCCTGTGAATACCTTCAGAATAAAGGGATTTTCCCAAAATCGAGGCCTTCGATGGAAATTTGATATCATTGTTGATCTTGATATGTGGGGTTTACCCTAGTAATTATATAATGTTTCCTGACATCGGTAATTCAGTATGAGATTATCATCAATGGATTTAATAATTAAATTATTAAAGTTATTTAATTAATTAAATAAACTAATTTACAACTATCTCTTTGGGATTCTTATTCATGGAAGAGGGGGAGGTTTTCACCTTTATAGGATGGCCAAAATATGAGGAACGTGAGAAGGAGGTGCCACCGAACATCATCATGGATAACAATGATGATCGGATTGAGGTGAAGTAGATTTCAAGTGTGGTTTTCGACCCAAATAATTGGAGTTTTACCCATGAGTTAGATGAGGTTTTTTGAGAAGCCCTGATCCCCAATGGTGTGTTGTTTAAATCATATGAAGTTGTTTTTTAATTCTATAAACTCCCACGGGATTGATATGTTCTTAGTCTTAAAATATTAGTGTTTTAACTGGTTCTCAATTATTTTATATATTAAATTTGTCTTTTAATACATATATATATGACATTCTTTTATATAAATATTCATTACAATACACAAATACCTATATGAGCATCATAAATGGGAAATTCCTTTAGAATCAAAGAAACGTAATCAAATTTGTTAGATGATTTCAACATCATATCCCACTTGTTTCCTTATTAATATCACCTATCATCTAGATATCATACATAATACCTTTATTCATACCCTATGAAAAGGAAATATAACAAATGGTGATCTCAGATGCCCAATAACTGTATAAAAGGGATATATCAATATAACATGATTATATGTTTATGAGAACCTAAGAATAAAATTTTGAAACCATACCAAACAAATCATAGACCATCAACATGAGTCATGACATAAATCATTGTATTTTGTAAGACATGAATCGTAACAGAATCATAGAACATGATCCCTGATAAAATAACATATGTATAAGTAATGGATTTGTGGCATCAACATAAGCATAGAAAATAATATGTCAAGGGTATCCACCAAGACATTCACAACATGTTAGGTTTGGTCTAACCACTCAGGTACCTTCCTCAGGCTTATGATAACCTATAGGATAACCTCCTTTTAGATTATGATAACCATATGTGTAACCTATTTTGATAACGGGATAATCATAAGTGTACCCTTTTTGATCATATATAATTTATCAATTACAAGTGCATTGGAGGGATATATAGGTCAAACCGATTATATAATGAAACTATGGTTTATGTGTTTGAAAATTTCAAAAAAACATATCTTAAAATAATCCATGAAAAGAATTGGGTATCATAAAATAATTAAGAATATCATTACCCATGGAAGAGAAATGGGTTTCATAATTATTTAATCATTTAACAAAATATAACTAATATAAAAAGGAATGAGATTCATAATCTTCTATTCACTATAAACATACTAAATTCATTGTGATAATAAGATTTCTTTTGATGGATCGTATCTCTAGAAAATAATATGTTACATCGAAAGATGTTAACATATAAGGAAAACAATTTCAAAATATCACTTGGAAAATTTTTTGAGGAAATATTCCCTTCCACATTGAAAAAAAATATTTATAACACAAAAAATATTCATTTTTAAAAAAAATATCCATAGAAAATATAAAGGAATAATTAGCTAAAAAATACCACTTTCCTAATGAAAATAACAATTTTATTTTGGAATTATCTTTTTAAAACATAAATAATTTTTTAAATCCTTTAATTTGATAATAATATTGATAACATAAAAAGGACGATTTAATGATCTATTATAAAGATACAATAAGAAAATTACCTTTTCACATTAAAAAACTCTTCAAAAAAATAAAATATTTTTTAAATCCTATTATTTTAAAATAACTATTAAAACTTATGAAGAAATCATTTTAAGATTAATGAATGTGTTTCTTGACTAAAATAATATTTCCACTTAGTAAACAAAATTTAAAGAATATTTCTTTTTTAATGTAAATTTATTTCAAAATAACATTGGAAAATTATTATATAATATTTAAGACATTGAGTGGTCATAATAATGGGACATTCCATTACTTCTATAAAGGATAAAATAATGATTTTATTCATATTTCTAAAAAATATATAGGGGAATAAGTTTTTAAAATTACATTATGATTATATTTATAATATTTTTAAAACATCAATCATGATTAATAAAATTTTTAATAAATCAATTTTAGAATCCAAAAACATTTTTTTAAACATAGTGTTTCCAGAAAATGGGTTTTCAATAAAAAAGATAAATAAATTAATATTTCATTGAAAAAAAAGTATTTCGGAATAGTGAGTACATAAATAAAGGAAAATGAAGGAAAACATGTATTATCAAAGAATAACTAGAGGATAATAAAATTTATGAAGTTTTTATTAGTATTATATCATCATATTTGATCATCGAAAGCACAATCATAAATAATCCTGATAAACAATGAGATTGTTCCATCAAACCCTTACAAATTTAGTCACTTTTTAATAATACAACACATGAAAGAAATAAAATTATATAGATATTTATATCACAAAGTTTCATTAGAATAATAAAAAATTAAATCCATCATAAATATGTACAACACATAATGAAAAACATGTTTTGTATAAATCAGGTATCCTAAAAAAATAAATGTGAGATTAAAATCACATACCATAGGTATCGACATCCTTTTTAATCATTAAAAAATATTATAGATAAATATGAATTTATTATAAATCAATTAAATTACCAAAAACATATTTATAACAATATATATGATTTACTTATGTAATTTTATTACAAATGATTCCAAAACCTGCAAATTATTAACCATGATATAAATATCATATTTATTCAATTAATAAATACTTATATTAATCCATAAAATGTAGATATAGAAAATGAAATACATCATTCATAGATATGGTAGTCTATAAGTTCGTATGAATACTATTTCTATTTTCTCAACGAATGAAGTGAATGGAAGGTAAATAATAAATTTCATTTAAAAAATAATTTTTTATGATATATTTAACATATTTTCATTAAATTTACAGTAATTACATTCCATGTGAAAGGTTAATGAAAAATTAATCACATCGTTCCGTGAGATGGTAGTCCGTCGTACATGAAAAAGATGTTAGAATATCCTCCATTGAGTGTAAAGTAAGATTTTATATGGAATATAATAATAATATAATTATAATTAGGTTAAACATAAGATATATATTCTTTTAATATGTCTTTATTTATGTAAAATTTAAATTTAAATCATAATTAGATCACATCAGTTGTTGAGGTCCTAGTCTACCGTACACGTGTGTGATAGTATTGATTTCTAACAGCTTGAGGGGTAAGGTGGTAGAAGATTTATTCTAATTTAAAATGTATAAAAATATTATTAATATAATTTATAAATAAAATATATTTTTTAATATCCTTCTGTGAGAGGTGGTTCTAGAAAACAAATTATATTGGTTCATGATGTAGTTGTCCACCGTAAACATGAACAAAAATTTCGTATCCCATTTGATGGAAGATGATATGAAATTATGTACTGAAATTAATATAATATAATCATATTATATGTGAAATTTTTTTATTATATCAACATAATTAAAGATGAGTTTTACAAGTAATAAAAATAAGAAAACAAAAATGAAATCTAAAACTTTACGTCTTATTCAGAAAACCTTATCAGTTTTATCCTAATGCCTTCCTATACTTGATTAATGATCTCACTAATTTCTATAGTATGTGGGGAAGGACATTAGTAATATATATTTTCAGGTATTTTATGACAAAATAGTTTTGTATGTTTGAATATGAGAGAAGGGGGGATTCTGTTTATATTTCTGTAAGAGCACACACATGCAATTTTTTAAACCAATAAAGAGCTCCCAAATTTTCAAATACCATTGGGATATAAAATTTGTAATTATATATACTTATAGGTTATATGATTTAAATATGGTTATCTTATGGGTTTTTGATAGGTTTAAATGTCATTTTAGGGCTTATTTTTAAGTTTAACACCACACTAAATCGATTTTAAATACAACAGTGGTAATTTTTCTTTACTATTTTTACAGTTCATTATGGTCAAAAATTTAATTTAAATATTTATAAATTTATTAATTCTTCTGATTCCAAATATCAATATTTTCCATATTTCATTCATAGAAGTGCAGATATCTAATTTGACATTTAACCCCTACACACAATAAAAAACGTTTTTCCAAAGGGAAAATCTTCAAAAGTTTCAAATGGTTATATACTGAAATTCAATATAAAATTTATTCCAATAACCAATAAACGATAGAAATATATATTATTGAACAAATTATACTTTTAAAACCATATAAAATGAAATTTATCTTCTAAATTTTTCGAATGAAAATACTTTTTTTAATATAAACTACTATTTTTAACTATTCAATAAAAACATAATATTCTCATAAAATTATTGAAAAATATTTCTACGATAATTTTTACATTATGATTTCAAAAGTCAAGTATAACTTTCCAAATAAATCATATAAAAGTTCCAAAATATTATTTTAAAAAAATTGTATAAACACAATATGAAAACAAATTTTTTGTGATAGGTCATTTGTGATAGGATCTCAACGCAAATTATATTTTGTAACTTTGTCTGATCAAAAATAAACTGTAACATAAAATATATTTCTAAAAAGTTTTTTTATGGGGAATCATAATAAAAATTTATTTGTAACAGGTAGGTAACCAGTTGAAATTCTCATTCATATTTTATAAAAAAATATCTATTGTTAAATGAAGATTGACCCATTACAAATAATTACTTACGACCAGTGAATCATCTCATCACAAAAAAGATTAAAAAAGTGAAAAATAAAAAAAAATACACCCCAAGATAAAATAAAAGCACTATATAAAATTTTAAATGAATAAGTTAATAAAAATATTACAAAAACAATTATTCATTTAAATGTTCATAAACATAAATGAGAAAAATAGATAAATAATTGTCTCTATAATGTCACTCTAAGATCACAACTAATCCTTATACTATGGAGAATATGATATAGACCCTACATGGTCTCCCCTAAATTTGGATAATGACATCTCATCGGTACCATAACAAATGTCAAGAATAAATTTTGATCTGATACTAACAACTCATCCTTTCTCGAAGCCATATTGAGTCTTCTTGCATCCATGCTACTTCTTCAATTCATACTACGCTAGTGCACAAATCCTTAGTCTTAGCATTACTCTCTTCATGTGTTAGAGAATTTTCATCTCCAAATGACTCATTCAATTTAAATTTAATTTAAAATAGTAAAAATACTATATTTAGTTAATTTTGAAACTCAAAATAAATTATACTTACCACAATAAGACATTGGTGACCACACGTAATATCAGTAGTGACATAATCATTTTATTCTCCCTTATAAACCTAAAAATCCATAATAATAGGATGTTAGACTTCCATATGAGTATAAAATATATAGTTCACATTAAAAGTTATATAAATTATTAAAAGAAGTACTTATCGTATGTCATCGATGCGTACTGAATGTATGACTACCTGATTGATTCATCGCCTCTTACCTCCCTTGGTTATGTTGTCCTACAGATGATATCCTCAAAAAGTATCTCCCATACAGTATAAATAGAATCTATCAGAAACAAAATAAGAGATGTAATCTGGTTTGTTGTCATAGTAAGATTGTTCAAAATCCACGAATCCCACTTTCTACATGGATTTACTCCTCAAATTGTGAAAAAACTAATGGAAACACTCACACATAAGAACATCCCTGGCCTCCAAGAATTAGTTCTACATGTTATCATTGATATGATACTATAAACCTTGGGAATAATTAATAATATAATGTTAAAAATTAAATATATTTCTAAATAACTATTATTTTTTATATAACATCCAATAATCAAACATATAGTGTTGAGAATCAATGGGAATCTGATCCCATGTCACAAATTCTCTAAAAATATTTTTTTACATTATAGAACACCCCTGTACAATAGAAATATGTGAAAACCTTTGAATAAAAAATCCAAAATTTTTAATATAAATAAATTAATCAAAATTGCTGAAAACTAATTGAAATATACAAGTGAACATATCTCTACATATGTGGATCAAACTCAAGACATTCATATCACATGATGATAGGGTCTGGAATAATCAATATTGAAAGACCATTAGAACTATGAGTTAATGTTTTATAGACATCATCCCAACGATGAGATGATGAAGCATTGGGCTTGTCACAGGGTAGTGTATCCTCATGACAAAATTGATCAAATAACGGGTCATCAGCCTTCTAAAAATGAAATAAAAATTTTCATAAAATATTTGAATCATTTATAATATATATATTTATATTATATATTATTATAACCATCATCTCATTGTGTCAATATTCACCTTCATCCTCATCTTTGTATGTGATAGTTTTAATATCTCCATATTTCTCCCCAATATCATCATTTTCCATCAGATTTTCAAATTCATCATCTCTTTGTATTTAAAATTCATTTTTCAGATCAATAAAAGAATCATCATCATTGACCCATAACTATGGGAAATCATCCACAATATTTCTATATCTTATTTTAAAATATGAATTTCGAGTTTTCTATATAAAAAATCCAATTCATTTCACTTTTTTGGAACGAAATTCACATTAAATAAGATGATATTTGTGATATTTCATTATTATTATGTTCCACTAATTATTAAACTATGTATTAGCATCAAAATATATTTTATAATAAATTCTATTTCCTTAATGATATAATAATTTTTTCCATTTTTTGAACGAAGTATTTTTTATTTAATATCAACGATTTCATGGACCAGATTAACACAAAATAATCTATCATTATCCAAAGAATGAAATTTAAACATCATTATACAATTCTATCCTAGATAACAAAGTTTAATTATTTTTTCTAGCATTCCATAGAATTCAATATAAATTTCATTATGATGTGATCATCTCAATTAAACACCACTATTCAATGTTTTTATTTTGAATCCACATATGCATTTGTATGAAATCAAAAACCATTCACAGCATATGCATCATAATATTAAATCCTTTTGGATGGTGGGTTACTTAATAAAAAATATATTATTTTTTATATCATAATTAGATACATAAAAATTTTAGAAATAATTATAAATATAAAAAGTAATACATTTATTTCTTATATTAAACCACAAACAATATAATTCCCCAGTTTTTGAAACCATTATGAAAAATCATTTTTCCAATATTATTCAAGGGTAGCTGCTGTAATTTCTGGAAGATGTTTCTTAATATTATTATAATATAATATTTAAATAAAATAATATTAATTTTAGTTTAATAAAAATTAGAGAATATGTTATAGTAACACTCATTGTAACAATTCTTCAATTTCATTATAGTTAAAGAGAACATATTTATAAGCTCTCTAATGTTTGTCTTTTTAAAGACATTGTTTATAAACTCCAAAAATGATATGTTCAAGATGATTAAAAATTTATAATTTATTCATAATTTTTTCATCAATATTTCCCTCAATATATCCCGTACATTTTTGTTTGGAGGGATACTCAAATTGAAAATAATGGGAGAAGAAAAAAGGTAATTTCCTCATGAAAACATGTTTCATTAATGGATTATTTGACCGATGAATTGTTATCTACATTTTTCTTCATTTCCAACATGAATATCCCCTTTTGTTAAATCTATTAGAATAGTACCAACCCACAAAATTTGTCTTTATTCAAAAAATGTAATATCAAATATTCAATTGAAGAAAAGAAATACAATATTTTTCTTCCAATTGACAAAAAATTATGAAAAAATATTCTTACTGTCTACTTAGTGTATGATAATATATTGTCACCACATAATATTTATAGAGAAAATATGTGATAAATTTGTTAGAGCATCCCAAATCACAAAATTCAACTAACATATAAATCCAACCAATAGAATTCTTTCCATTATGACATGAAATTTATGAAGTTTTTATCTGAAAATTTGACTATTTATAACACATCAAGGAAAATTGGATACATAACCATTCATAATCATAAAATACTCAATTCACTGAAAAAATAATAAACTATTTTCTTTTTAATCTATATATGGTTCATTTTAATTCATTAACATTGTTGAACATTAATTTTCAAATAGTTCATTTTCCGATCGCTTTCAGATGTGAGAAATATCGAATCATGCCATTTAATTATGTTGGGTATTACTTGGTGTGTCCAAAATTGTATAATATATATGATCAAAATATTTATTCTCAATTTTCATGGAATCCAACATGTTATAGTCCAACAATGAAAATCAATATAGAAGATCACAAAAAAAAATTGTATTTTATCCAATTGTGTTTCTTCTCGAAGCCATATATCGTTTTCTAGTATATTTTTGGTCCAATGGAAATAAAAGGAAATGAAGATCAAATAGATATAAACTAAATATATTATATCATTTTTTTCCATATCTTTCAATCGTACCTTTTCTAAAATGATATTTTTTCCTCTGAAAAGGATAATCAGTATGAAGAAATCGTTGATGACATTAAAAAAATGTTTTTCATCTATTGATGAGCATAAACTGTTTTCATTCAATTGGGAAATAATAATATGAATTTAGACCATTTTTACTCTATCCCAATAACATTCCATATTCTGGGATTCCAATAGAGGTCCACATTAATGCATCTTTTATGACAAAATTCCTTTTGCAATAAAATCACAGGTACTGACATCACTATACATAAATAAATTCAAATCATCAATAAATGGATTTGAATAAAAAAAATTATTTTTTTCTGGATGTGTTGGAATTAATAATTTCTAAAATATATATAGATATCTCATCAACATCCAATCATGTAAGTTGAAAAGAGTTATAAAATTAGCCCAAAATTAATATTGACTATCGTAAGCAGCAAATAAACAGAAACCATCAATAGAATAACCTAATCATATGATTCATGCTTATGATTAAAAAAATATATTTAAATAGTCAAAATATTTCCATGAATATCCATAATGATGATGATTTATGTTTTTATCATCTGGAATATTGGTTTTTTTCTAGGGCATCAATGATATTGTGTTCTGAGACATAAATAAATATTGCAATCTGGGTGTAAGTAGGTAATACCTAAAGTATTTAATAGGAACCAATACATCCTTCCCATATTGAGCCTCATTTTCTGTGATTCTCCATATGTCTGAAAACAAACTTATGACTCATTTCCACTATAATATTAGATGCAATCAGTTGAACATGTATAAATCATTTGATAACCATGACCCAAATCGCGAACCAATCACTTTCTCTATTAGAAATTTATGGGTAACATATGTCCTTTAGGTAATAGTGATTTAATGAACGATAATATCAGATCATTACATCAATATTACATTGCATTATCTGATTTAATAGCCATAATGTTTTCAATTCCTTCAAATTTTCTTATCATGAAACCAAGATATAAGTACTCCTCAACAGAGTTTAACAACTCATAAAATTGAGATGGATCCAACTCAAGAGTAAAATTAATATCATACTGAGATTTAGTTCTTTGAAATGATTAACCAACAACATTATCTAATAAATATTGAAAAAATTATGGATCTGGAAACAAGTTATTAGTATCTTATCTAGATCATTTTTTACTAAGTTGATACCAAAAAGAATAATCTTTTCAAAATATAAAATCAAATAAATAACCCCCAAATTTTTCAAATGGGTCAAATATCTTAAGATCAGTTTTCATACATGGACACATAATTTTATCTTGTAATACAATTCTGGGTTAGATGATGCAAATGATAGAAGAGACTCTAAACCCTAATTATAAATAGTATTTTTATTAGAACCATTTAGATTCCTGTGATGACTTATCCAATAGCGATCCAATAATAAAAACAATTGTCAACTTCTTTATTCCATTTTTCTATAAAAAATTATTACCTCTAATTAATTATATATAAGGAAAATATGGTCAAAATTGGTTATGAGATTAAAAAACATAAATTATTTATAAATATATAAAATTACATCTAATCACCAGTGTGTTTTTATAATTTTATATTGTTCAGTTTTTATTATTTCTAATGATTACCAGTAAGTAAAATGTAATTCTGAGAAAAGGACATGGTGGAATCATGTAGTGGAGATGATTAAAGAAAAATGGAGTGAAATATTTCTATTTCCCCTACATTCAAACATTTTGGAGGGGATGCATCCATCGTTAAAATCACAGGTATACCGCTTTCTATATCTCCTCCAAATCATCTAAATATAGGGGGACTTCATTTTATTCTATTTATATTCTCCATCATCCCCTCCACAACATGTATCCCTCATGGGAATCAAGGAGCGTAGGGGATAGAGGTGACTGAATAGGAAAAGAATTTCAGAACCACTAGGTTTATGGTCATTGTAATTTATTTACTTTATTTTCACCTTTATTCTAATCGCTACATATGTCCCTCATACTCCATTATATGCCTTATTTTATAATTGTGGTTAATTGTGGTAAATTGTTGTCAATTTTGGTCTATTATGGTTAATTTTTACTAATTCACCAATATTTTTTATTAATATTTCTTAATTTACTAGAAATATATTCTATTTTAAATAATTACAATTCAATTTTAAAAATTATCATGATTTTCAATTAATTTTTACTAATTACTGATAATTTTGATATCTTATAGTGATTTATCCTCCATTTATTCTAATTTAACATTAATTTTTACAAGTTGTTAGAAAATACAGTTATTGTTTAATAATTATAGAATTTTAATAATAATTTTTACTAATTACTGCTAATTTTGTATTATTTTATTGATTTTCTACTAATATTTACTACTTTTTATTAATGTTCACTAATTTTCAATAATTATATTAACTTATCATGGAATTTTAATATTTACCACTAATTTTTATTAGTTATTGTTATTTTTTTTCTAAATACAGTGATTTAATGTTACTATATACTAATATTTGAAAATTACCTCTAATTTTAAAAAAATTACTATTTTCCACTATATTTTTATAATTATAGTAATTTACAATCAATGATTCCTAATTATAACAAATTTTCACTAATTTTTGTGAGTTAACGTTAGTTTTTACTAATTTACTAGAATGTTTTACTATTTTTGACTTTTTACTACTAATTTTTGTCATTTATAGTGATTTACTACTAATTTTTACAATTTTTTACTAATTACCACTAATTTTTAGTAATTATATTTATTTATCACTATTTTTCTGCAAATACTATTGTTTTTTACAAATTATTTAATTTAATTTGCAATTTTACTATCCATTACTAATTAATGAAAATAACCTAGTGATTTTTTTCTAAATTATAACAATTACCCCAAATATTTAATAACCATAGATATTTTCCATTAATTATTACTAATTACTGCAATGTTTTACAGTTATACTGGTTTACAGCTAATTTTCACAAATATTTACTAATCATCCTTAATTTTTACCAATTTTTAGTCATTACCATTAATTTAACTAAATTTTAATTGTCACTACTAATGTTTTCTAATTTTTAGTCATTACCATTGATTTTTCAAATTATAGTACATTGCCTATATTTTTTTTACTAATTACCACTTATTTGTACTAATTTTTAGTCATTATGTTAAATTTAAAATAATTATAGTGATTAATCACATTTTTACTAATTAATGGTAATTTTTACTTATTATAGTGATTTAACATTCATTTTTACGAATATTTACTATTTTCTGCTATTTTTTACTAATTATTATTAATGATTCTAATCTTTAAAATATATAACCATTTACCATTAATTTTTAATAATTAGGGTATTTTTACTAATTGTAGTGGTTTAACATTATTTTTTACTAATTACTATTATTAATTAAAGATTAATTTAAATTATTATTACTTATTACTAATTTCTATAAATTAATTCTATTTATTAATCAATTATTTATATTCACTATTAATAACACCCACACAATGATAAATAAAACTAATTATTGCAAATTAAAATTATTTATTTTTAATTTAAAACATTACTGCTAAGTAAAATTAAAATTTATACTTCAAAAAAACACAACCAATTATAAATAATTACATAATGATAACTCTAATTACAACTAATTAATAATATTAAATTATAATAAAGATAAAAATAAATAAAATTAAATGTTAAAAATATTACGTAAATAACATAAATATAAATTTTTTGAGTTATAAAACTCAAAATTTACTTCCAGGTAAAAAATGTACTCTTTTAATTGAATAATTTAAGAGAAAAATTGGAATGTTGAGCATAGGAGAGAAAAAATGGAGAATGAATATAAAAAATGGGGGGTATGTATTGGTAAGATTAGTAGTGGTAGTATTTTTTGCAATGGTACTTGTTAAATATATTCTCCACTATAAATAAGCGAGGGGAAGTTATATAGTTATTTGTTATGTTACCCATATAAAATACTCATCTGCCGACATAGTTTTTGACGACTATTAATGACCTATCACAAATATCTATAAATAAGCAAGGGTCAAGTCCTCGAGCTTGCAATTTAGTGTAATTTTCTTCCTTGTGTCGTGTGCCTCTTTCGCTGTTGTACCCAATTTTTTAATGATTCTCCTATCACAAGTAACTATAAATGATGAAGGGTATTTTCAAAGGGGAACATAATTCTATCACAAATACCATTTTTGACATTGTGGCGGGGAGCTATGACAAAATTATTTGTGACATGACCCTTTTACCATTGAAAATAATTGTTTACTTAATGTTATTTGAAATGGAATTCGAATCCTGTCAGAAATAGTCCTCTAGCATGGACTATTTATGATTGTCATGTCTCCTATCGAAAATATCCCATCGTAATTTTTTTTTGGATTATTAAAAGGAGGCAATAGTTCTTTTCAGAAAAATATGTTTTTTATGTGAAAAATTGAATTTATTTTTATCTTAAACCTTGAACCCACATAAAATAAGTGTTAAACATTTGATTGAATATATAACATATAAATATCATTAAAATAAATCACCAAGTGTTATTTGATTAATTTGTTATGATAAAACATGTTTTTGTGAATAAAAATAGCTTTTTAGAAAATTATTTCCTTTATTTCAAAATTATTTTAATTTTCATGTCTATTTATTTTTTCACAAAATAATTAATTTTATAAAAAAAATTAAAAATATATTTTCCTAATTTATTTAATCATATTCATACCATCAGTTTCATTCAATATGTGATAACTATAAAATTAAATAAAGAAATTTAAAATCATGTTGGGTTTCATTAAAACTCGGTGTTCCCAATAATGAAAGATATTAGTAAAATTAATTTTTTATAAAACATTCTTAATATATCGAGTTGTTACATTCTACATCCTATAAAATTAATTTCCCCAATGAAATTCATCACTTTGGTATAATAAATTGAGGATACATTTGTCTCATTAGATCCTTATATTCCTATATATATTCCTCATGCTGGTGGTTTTTTCATAAAACATTGACAAGTGAATGGTCTTGTTTTATTGAATATTCTATGCACGATCCTTAATCTTCACTAGTACTTCCTCGGGATAATGATCAGGTGGTTGTGGTACAACGACTGAGCTCAGAACATGTCATGTATGTAGGTATGCACTTACTTATGAGAGATATGTGGAGGACATTGTGAACATTAAAGTGGTTTGGTGTAATCTCCCATTGATAGTCTAGCATCCTAATACAGTACATAATATTAAAGGGACTTTTATACTGTAGACATAGATTTAATTTATACCATAAGAAAAATTCCACCCTTTTTATGATCTTTAATCAATTTCCAACTCATCTCTTACTCTACAAAATAAAGAATAATTTTTTATACCAAAAGCACAAATCGATCACAAGATCCATAATAGAATGATAATTCTATCCTTCTATCCCTAAGTATCATAAAAAATATGGTTGGAAAATGTTCTCTAATATGCATAAATAATCTTATTTTGATGTAATAAAATAATCTCTAAAACCTCATCCAAAGTTCAATATATACAATTATATAAATGGTTAACCTTATAAACCTTAATAAATTAAAATTTATAATTAACTACAATAATTAAAAAAACATAACATTAACCTCTGAAATATAATTATGTAGCTCTTAATTTTCACATGCCAAATATTTGAATACCTTGGTCATATAATATTTTCAAACAAGGAAATAACCTGGAATACCATAAAACCTTCATTAAAACATAAATTATTACTCATTACTTAAATACAACCATATATTATTGATTATATTCAATATGTCCCAATTTTATGTAAACTCTATCAGTGGTAACATAAACCACTTTTTCAATAGATCATTAACCATTTTTGATGTTATTAACACAATTCAATTTATTTTATCCATATCTATCATCTCTTTACCCAAAATAAACACCATTTTCTCAAAATAAGATAAATAGTAAGGTTTATCATCCCTTAATCATGTAATTTCTATAACATATGATTTTTACATCATACCAATTTTCTAGTTCATATGTATTATTCCACATATTCTTGAACATAATTAATGAAAACTCTATACTGAAAAATCTTTATATATTTTATGATTCATAAAAAATAATTCTTGAGTGGAAATACATAAACACTTAATTTATTCCACTTCATTCATAATCCATTAACCAGGCTTCACTATCTTATTCCTTAATCCCTCATTCCATTCATTTTTCATTTGTACTCTCTTTATAATCATAAAAAACCATTTACCTGTTCAAACCTTATTGATCCTTTTCTTGATCATTCAGTCAATAAAATTTATTTTTTATAATTCCCACTTATTTAATATTTTTAGTATTCAACCATTGATGGTTCCTTAGGGAAACCATTTTTTTATCCATTATATAAGTTAAATGTTTTATTTTTCTTCACAAACCACATATTTTTTTGTATATTCTCCAAACACAAGAAATATTCACATTACATTGATACAATCCCTGTAGTGATTCTAACCACAGAATCTATAAATACAAAACTACATCTTCTTTCCCCCATAGTATAAGGCCCCAGCCTTAAACCTTACTTAATCTTGAGTTATTACAAGATTACACATTGAGGATCTTTTCGGGTTTAGAGTTTTAGAGAATTAGATCATAAAACTTGCATTACATTCCACATATAAACAAAGTGGTTACATAAAGATAGTATTCTTCATTCCCATCAATGGAAACACATTTAAAATAAAACATGGATTATTTCTTGACACATCCTTGACTCTATCATCTTATCATGTACCTTTCCCTTGACATGTGAAAAACATTTCAAAAACTTGGGATGACCATAAAAACTCAGTATGGGTTATAAAAAAACATGGAAAGGAAACATGAGTTCATATATACATAAGAATGGAATCATACATTACCCATAAAACATAGGAACTTTAACATACCTCATAAAATCATGAATAAATCATAGAAATCATAAGACATAAAGGTAACTTGAGGCATTCATAACATTCTTACGTAGGGAGTAACCCTCTTGGTTACGTTTGGAATACCCATCACAGTATATTCCCTAAAATCTCTTCGGAGAAACCTTAACGTTTCACTCCTTCGCGTTACCCAATGCATTAGCGAGCTATAACGGGCTCACCCGCCCTTATTTTATCACGGAACCACCCGTCTTCATAATAATGCCCAAGAACCATAACATAATCATATCACATAAAACATGCATAAAGGAAACATAAAGTTTCCACATTTCAATCTCGAGATATCAATACAACACATTGATATAAAAACATTATGAAAACCATTTTCAATACCAAAATAAAAGAAAAGTAAAATATGGTATTTATTTTTCTTTTAAAAAGAAGGTATGGCTTGTAGAGGAAGCCGAAACTCAAATAACGGTCACGATGGCGGAGAAGTCGTTGTCGCCGCATACGTATGACAAAAACTTTCCCTTTAATCGTTTAGTAAATGCTTCGTATAAAAATGATTCCTTTTGAATAAACGTAAAAGTCAAAGGGGTTTATACACCGTATAAAAGAAAGTTGTGTATAAAATAAAATATGCCTCAATGAAAGGAGATTGAGACAAAGTCCCATACCTCGTATCCGACTTGACTCGAACGTTAATTAATCTCCTGAATAATAAACTTGAGTTAATCTCTACTTGATTATTAATCTTTACCAAGTTCATTATTCCTTTTATACCATGTTATTAACATCATGTAATCAGTTAAGTTAATAATGTTCATTTTGTCGGTATTTGGTTCTTAAGTCAAAAATAGACTTCTTACACTTACATGTTGTTAATTTGGTCAAAGGTGCATTATATCCAGAATGGCATTCATGATGTAGATATCATATATTTCATATATATCCAGTACATACATGCATTTATAACATTACATAATTTAGAGGTAAGAAATGAAATGCACCGTTCATGGATACGGTAAGCCGTACGTACGCATGAACGCTACTTCCATGTCTATTTCATATTTTCTGGAATGGAATCATAATTATATAAGAGTATATTATAATTCAAGTATAATAACATATATAATATCATTAACTTTATCCTTTACACGTCCCACATATGGTATTAACGAATCAAATCACTTTTAGGGGGCGGTAGTCTGCACTTCCTAAAATGAAGATATCGTGTTTACCCATAATGGAAACCATAAAGGTATGCCCAAAATGAAAAAAACAGAAGCTTAAGGAAAACATAAACATATTATATATCATATATAAAAATAGTGACATCATAATGGCCACCTTTGAAGGTGTTAAATGAGTGTTGAACAATCATCGTTTCGGGAGGCAGAATTTCGCCATCCACGGAAACCATATGTTCTTTAACCATTTAATGTAGTTGTGTGAGAGTGCAGCTCAAATAAATCATATGACAACATCCTAGTATATTTAAGATACTGTTGTTGTTACAAAATAAGTAAATAAAAAGAGTTTAGGGGGTTGGAGAAGCAAAATAAAACAAAATAACATGAGAGAACCAATTACCTTAAAAAGTGTAACTCCTTTTGATTTGAGCCTAAAGGATTCCTTTGAAAGGATTATACCCAAATGGAATCCTCTAGGATTAGGATAGGGATGTGGAGAGAGCAAATGGGCAGGTGTTGGCCGAGCCAAAGGCTTTATGAGTGTGTGAAATGAGGTAGAGGTGGGGGCCTTTTATAAGAGGAGAGGAGGGGCACTTTTGGAAAGTAATGAAATATTACTTTATTTGAAAATGTGTTTAGGTTTCAAAAGGTCCCACATTGTTATAATTCGTGGATAAGGTGATAAGGGTTCGAAATCCACTCATACAATTGGTTTTATCCATGTGTAGTTCATAGATTTTACACTATCTTTCCATTTTATTTAAATCATCAAATAATGATGTCATTGCTGCATCATTATTATGTCATAAATAATTAAATTTATTTAATGTCTAAAAATTATAAAAAAAAGACTATGATATAGGAAATCTTTTTAGCTTTCCAATGACTATTTATAATCAAAATGTGGACTTGTATAACCCCACTTAAAAATTGTTTTCGTAAAACATATTATGTTTGTGTCATTTTCACTTTAACATTAAATAAAAAGTAATTTATGTCATTTCCCAACAAAATTGGATCCATTGGGTCCCCAAGTTGTCCCATGGCATGTAATGGTCGGCCATGACACAACCAATGAGGTTGGTATATGTGTCTAGGTCATTTCATTTTATTAAAGTATTATTTATACCTTAAACTACCCTAATTACCACTAATCGCGATTAAAAACTTAATAAGTTACTATTCACCAAAAAATTATTATAATTTCATTGAACCACATTTTACATACTAATGACAACCATGTATGTCAGATTTTCAAAATTCAAAACACAATGATGGCAAAATTTCATTTAAACGGAAAATCAGTCTTTATAAGTACCACTTAGTGGTTTCACTATTCATCAAAAATTGAAGTTTTTCAGAAAATTACCAAAAATTCACCCTAAGATATATTTGATATTCCGAAATCAAAAATGAAGTCTATTTTACAAAATTCAAATCATATAAGTCACATTAATTAATTTAATAATTAATTCCCGCTGCCAGAGCAAATAGCGTGTTTTTACAAAACAATAAGTATCAAAAGATTGACACCAGTTTAAGTCTAATTTCAAAGTGAAATTGATTCCAATGACCACCATTGGATAAAATGGTAAAAATATATTCTAATTTCACTTCAAAACCAATTCAAAACCTAATATAATCATATAAATAAATTAGATTAAAATGCAGTTTTGATGTAAAATGCAGTATTTTTCACTATTCATTAAAAAATGAACATTGTCAGAAAAATATCAAAAATTCACACAAGGTAAATTTTGATGTCCCAATAATAAAGGATAAGTTTATTTTGACGAACATAGTTTATAAAATTGTCAAAATATAGATTCAAAAAGGGTTTCCCATCATAAGGCAGTAAAACAATCTTTTAAGTATATTAGTGTATTACATGCTTAAGATTGTATTTATTTTCATTTTAAGCCTCTATAACACTATCTTAATCATTAATAAACATAGATATGTTCGACACCTAAACTGTCAACAAAATTTATGAATCTCTTCTTTAGTGATTTCATGAGTTTGTTAAAGTGAATATTATTAATTATATATTGTGAAAAATGATTAGGTATAATCATAGTGTCTTTCACTTTAGTAATCATCTAATTTGGTTTTTCATGAAAACATTTCCTACCACATTAACCGTTTAACTAGTTTCTTTAGGTTCCCACAATTGACTAAAACCAAAAATAATATTGTTAAAAACAATGAAAATTATGGAAAACCAAAAAATCAAAAAATGTAACTTATAGTATGTCTAAATCATGACACCATATTTTAAATACATGAAACTATAGGTTTGACCAAGATTATTTATATTCATTATTCAAATAATAATGATGGTTCATAATGATTTTTTGAATTTCCAAATCATATCCCCAATGAGTTTTAAATCAGGTATATAGTAAGTCACTTTGTTCTTACCATGTAATGCTTGAGTAAAGCTTAAAATTCCATTTTTAAGTTATTACCCCTATATACATATATTCCATAACCACATCCACTCGTCGAATCAAGACATTGATATAATTCATGGAAACCACTTGTTTTTTACTTAAAAAATATTTCAGAATATTTTTAAAGAGATAGAATTATGCTTACACATATACATGGACATGTCCCTAGGGATCTCTCTAAGGTTTCTTCATCTTAGTTTCAGATGGTTAACTAAAACATTCCTTTGATACCAGTATTAGTTACACATTATTTTCTTACATAGTTATTATATATTATTAGATAAATATTCATTTCATTACACAAACACACACCTAATAATCATATATGTAAAATTCATTTTGTAAATAAGTCACATAAACAACTGATTCATAATATTTCAACATCCTCATCCACTTACTTCCAACTAATTATAAACCTTCATAGATTTATCCTAAAGAGTAACAGTCGTAATATCTTGGGAGAATGATACATAAGTAGCATTGAAATCATATACTTAGTTAGGGTAAACCAGATATATATCAGTAGAACATGATAATTATAGTATGATAAAAAGAGAATAGAATTTGAAAACCAGACCCCGAATATGATGTATCATAAAATTTAGTCATAGAATAAACCATGGAAGTTCATAAGACATGAATCATAGTGGAAATGAATAACATAGTTCTGGATAGCATAAAATTTGTATAATACATAGATGTTTGAAATAGATATAAACATATAAAATATTATTTCAAGGAAATCCACAACGAAATTCATAACATGTTAGGCTTCAGCTAGATAGCCATGTACCTTTTCTAGGCTTTAGATAACCTCCCAGTTAACCTCTGTTCGGTTTGGTCTAATGAAGAATGTACCTTCTTTATGGTGTGTGATAATGAATCATGCACCCTTTGACATCATGAAACATTTCTCATTAACCAATGCATTGGAGGGAGATACAGATCCCACAATCACATAATAAAAATCTTATATATATGTGATATAAGAACACAGAACATTAAACATATCATATCCCATGAAATGTAATTTAATTAATTAATAATTTCATCATATCATAACCCATAGATAAGAAATGGGTTTCATAGTCATTTACTGATTTCATTATAACATAACATATGGAAAAAGTTATGGGTTTCACAATACATCATTCCATTTTAAATATAAACTATTCAGGGAGGGAAAAATAATTATATCCTAAGTTCATATCCACATTAAATCATAAGTTAAATAAATTTATGTCATGGTAGATAGAAAATTATTTTGAAAGATCACTTAAAACTTTTAATGTGGAAAATTGAATTTCCACTACGAAAAACACTTTTTCACAACAAAAACATTCAAAATTATTTTTTTAGAATTTAATCATGGAAAGATAGAAAAGATAATTTAAAGATAAATTTAAATATTTCTTGAGTAAAATAACCTTGTGACATTGAAATTTCATTTTTAAAACATAAAACATGTTTATTATTATTTTATTTGATTATAAACTTGGAAAAATATGAAAGGATATTTAAGGACCAATTAAAACATATCTAGAGAAAAATAAGATTTTTACTTTAAAAAAATATTTTTAAACCTTAGAACATTTTTAATGTCTATTTCATTCAAAATATCCCTAGGAAATTTTAATGTAAAATTTAAATATAGTTTAATTTGTTTCATAAGAAAAATAACATTCTAGAATTGAAAAAATATTTTTAAAATATAATTTTTTTTAAAATGTTTTATTTGAAAATAAAATTATAATCATATAAAATTGTATTTAAAAATTTTAGTTGTCATGAAAGAAGGAAATTATATTCATGTCATACAGGCACAAAAATATTCTGTTTATATTTCATTACAATCTATACAAGAATTGTATTTTATAACAATGTGAATATTACTTATTAATTATTCTATAAAAAAATAAAAATGGGTATTAATGAAATAAATAAATATTTTTATTAATGATAAATCATTTTTAAAAATATTGTTTTTAGAAAACATGGATATGAAAGAAAAAGGTTTTTTGAACGATAATATAAATGAAGTCGATTTTATTTAAAAAAGTTATTTTGGAATCAAGTGTACATAAATAGAGGATAATAAGGGGAAAATTTATTCTCTTGGAATAAATAAATAATAATAAATAAAATTAAGTTCATGATAATTATATCATAACATTCTTCATCTAAATCATAATCGTAAACAATGTTGATAAACATTGAGATTATAACAGCAAACCCTTAAAACATTGATAACGTTTTAATAAAAATACACATGAAGTTATAAAAATTAAATAGATAAATATATACATATACTATAATATTAGGAAATTAATCATAAAATACATCAATGGGTAGTATATACACCATAGAAAAGAAAAATGTGGTCTATTGGGAATGTGGCCCATAAAATTAAATGTGAGATGAAAATATTTTACATTAAGTATAAACATCCATAGTGAAAATTTGAACATCCATTATAAAAAATATATATTTATTGTAAATATATTATAGAAAAATTATCATATATATCATATCATATATTATTTACTTATCACCTTTAATTCACATTTTATTAAAAATTCCATGTCAAAATCATGCTTCTGTTAATAACTCGATCTCGACTCATGTATGTTATGATTTGATAGTTTTGGTCCTAAAACTATGATAATGGTTCCATAATCTCTGAAAATGTAAAGATTATATAAATATAAGATATATTAATTATATATTTATTTATATTAATCTATAAATGGTATAGATATAAAATATAAGACACCGTTCATGTAGATGGTAGGTTATATGGATTCAATAACGTTGTTTTCATTTTCATAAAGGATGAAATAAAAGAAAATATAATTAATAAATTAAACTTAAATAATAATTTTTATGTCACATATATCAAATATATTAACTAAATTTGTCCTCATTACCTTCTATACAAATGGTTAGTGAAAAATTAATCACAATGCATCACAAGGTTGTAGTCTAATGTTTAGATGAACTACATTATCATATCCCCCATGGAACAAAAATTAAGAAGGTATATGTGATATAATAATTAAATATGTATAAATATGATACAATTATAATATATATTCATTTAATATATCTCAATTAACATCCAATTAAACTCAAAATGAAAAACATGTCACATCGTTTCATGAGGCATAGTCTGTCGTACACATGGGGAACACTATAATTTTCAAACCTGACGGGAGATAATTATGTTTATGTTCGTTAATGAATATAAAAGTTTAATAATATAAAAAATATAATATATATAATCATTATATCCACCCATGAGAGGCGGTGATGGAAAATGTATAACATCAATTCGCGAGATTGTAGTCTGTCGTACACATGATCGACAGTTTCATTTCTCATTAGATGGAATAAGAGATGAATATATGTTATTCTAACAACATAATATGATATAATGGTATTATATAAACTATTAATAATATATCATCATAATTTGTGATGATTTTATGGATTTACAAGAAGATATAATATAAAGACACATAGTTTAAAACATTACACCTTCTTCAAAAAACCTAAGTAGGTGTATCATAAAGGCTTCCCAGATTATATTTATAATCATACCATGTAATATATGATGTGAGTATTAAATTAAGGATGTTATTATTATATAAATTGGATAAAAATGGTTTTATATGTCTGATTTTGAGAGGGGAGTGTGTGGCCTTTTATAAAGGGGGAGGACACACAAGAATATTTTTAATAGAATAAAGTATACCCATATTGGTGAAATTCTAAAAGTCTATAAAATATAAAATTAATGAACCTTATATGTGATATGTTCTATATATTTCAATACAATGGATGTTTAGAGTTAATTTTTTCTTTTCATTTATTTTTACTCCCTATAAACCCATTTTAACCAAAAATATGGTAATTCATTTTTTTCATTTTCTACTAGTCGGTATGTTAAAAAAGTTATATTATTTTATTATATAATATTAATTATATTGATTAAAAATATTCAATCCATTTTTATAAATTATATTCATATAATATGAAATATTTTGTCTAATATTATACTAAAAAATGTGGTAAAAAAGCGGTTCTCCAAATAGAAAACAATCATACTTTTAAAAACTTATTATATAAGGATTAAATATGAAATTTATTCCAAAGTACTAAATATTATTAATATATATATAAAAAAATAATTTTTATTTTAAAACAATATTAAAATAAATTTTTTTATTTAAATTTATTTAATGAAGAGTGTGATTTTTTAACAAAAATGTTTATTTTCACTATTCAATGAAAATGTTATATTTTAATAAAATATTCAAAAATTCAATAAAAATATTTTTGAAACTATAATTTTAAATATAAAGATAATTTTTCCAAATTAATCATCTAGTATTTGAAAAAATAATTTTAAAATAACTCCACAATAGGTGAAAAAAATGGTTTTAGATAAATGATGCCTTTGAGGGAAATTTTGGATTATTATTTTCTTGTAGCTAGAAAACACATAATATGAATGTTAAAATTTTTATTGAATATTGAATATATGCATTTCATTAAATTAATTCAACAATTTTTATATATTTTATTTATTATGTTCAAACTAATTTTACATTAAAATATTTTTTCAAAAAAAGAAATCTTATATTTTAAAATGGTTTTTTCTTAATAATTGGTCTCAAAATAGTACATTTTATATGAACATATAAAATATATTTTTTCAAAATTTAATTATTTATATTTATACCCAACAATCTAATGGGTTTTATATGAATATTATATATAAAATAAAAATTTTAATAGTATGTCGCATTTTATTAAAACATGGTGTTGTGTGTTTCACAAGAAATCGATGAAATTAAATTCCATTGAATTTTTTTAATAATATATAATGAATTTAGATTTACCATTAATAAATCCTCATCACACATCATTTATCCGGACTACATTTCAAGTAGTTATACATGTCCATGTGGCCATGTACTTTGGAAGACCGTTTTACATGTTGTGTACTAGAAGTACATGCAATGTAGTTGGACATGGCCATGCATCCATACGATTGGGAAAATAGAAAATGTAAGGGTGTTATAGATATTTAATAGTGCACAATGTAACCATTTTTGTACAGGCTCATTGACACATAAGGTGAACATGAAAGCTTTAGAGGATAGGTTATAGGTGGGATTAGCCAAGAAATGTTTTCAATTATATATAAATTTCATGTAATTCCATATAGCCAGTTATTTTATTTGTGGGAAATGTAAAATCATGGTTTCCATGAGTGATCACACATCGTGTGACAATAGGTACTCACCATGTACACTTATAAGAGACTTCCACCCTGTGTATCATTTTTTTTGAAGTCAAATTTGGGCCCATGAGTAGCCTATCATGACTAGTTTTCCTGGTAGAATGTGATGGAGGCCTTCATTATGGAATTAGAGCTATTTATTGATGTGATGATAACATTATTATTCCATTAATGATTATTTATTGGTTATATTGACTGGGTTTCATCATTAGAGTGTAACCAGGGATTGTACCCCCTTTGTTGAATGAGATATCAGGTCTCATGTACTCTACAAATGTTGAGTCAGTACCCCCTATACAACACACATAATGAAACCCATATTTATGTTACAGTAACCCCCATATATTTTCTTTGGTGGGGATTGGATATTCCATAGGATAGAGAACCACCTAACATTGTAATGAAGGGTGATGTGTATGCCCTCTATATGGATTCTTGAGTGTTTATATGAGATGAATTTCATGGAAATGGGTCCCATTCAGATCTATCACACTGTACAGTGAGAGTTCTATGTACTATGTATCTTATAAAGTAGCATGGGATTATTTTATTCAATTATTGGAACTTTAGATCAGTAGGTAGACTCTATGTTCTTAGTATGCTATGGAGATAGAGATCTTTTTTCTGTTTTTCTTGGGTATCATTATGATCATATTTAATGGATTTATCTTTATCCTCTTTATTTTTGGATTATATAACTATTTTTCAATTTATTTATCCCTTTATAAGTTTCCAGGAACCTACATGGTATATATATACTCATGCATGTATGGTATTTACCCAATCAAAATGTGTAATTTGTAAAAATTATGTTGATCAGTGGTGAACTTGGTGGGGGCATTGTGGATGATGATATTGCTTATGTTCAATGGTAGGCCATAGATATTTTGAGATAGAATCTCTTTAGTTTTCCCTCATTTTATTTCTCATTGGGATGTAAACTCATTTCTGGTTGGGTGTGAATCTCTTCGTTTATAATATTATATTATACTACTATAATTTTAATATTTCATAGAGTTTTTTTCCTAGATGGTTTACGATCAAGGTATTCAATGATTTATAATATCTCTTCCCTATAGCATGGATCTAGTTGTGAGAATGTGTATGGGTACTTAATTTAAGGAATTTTTTTTAATTAATCCCTACTTTACAATTGTCTCTATCCCATAACAAATTGGATGTGGGCATGGGGTCTCTCTCATGCCTTAATAATAGAAAAGCGAGCCATAGTGGGTTGGGTCATCCAATAGGTGTATAAACGAGAAAAACTAGAGACATTAAATTATCCCTTCCTTCAATGTATTTCACCCCAAAAATCATAATATGTATATAAAGGTATTTTTCTTGAGTTTATGTCGTACTCTCATCCTCCCATGAGATCTCATATAGAGTCTCATTCTACCAAAACATTAAACAAGAGTAATGTCCCATCCATATATTGTTCTCTCCTGTCAGTCTTTGATTGCAACTAGGTACTCTAAAAATAGGGCCCCATTTTCAATTCCATCCTCTCCCGAGTTAATAATGTGTGTTGGGTCACGCATGTATCACCTCAGATATGATTCATGGAAGAAATCCTGAAATCAGTCAACTCTAAATGTAAGGCCAAGTGGTATGAAAACCGACCAACAATTATTAAGATTTTGAATAGCCCAATGAACCTTAGGGATAGTGTAAATACCCGACTAATCCCCCACAATCCCCCTCATGGGGAGGAACTTAGGAAAAAATGGTCTCTCTACTATAATTATAATGTCCTATGAACATGATCTACATATTTTATCTACCCAACATGATATGTCCACATACACTTGAAGATCATAAAAATATTCTCTATTGTAGCCTACACCTTTAATGGACCAACTAATGATGTCTCATTAATCTCAGTATATCCTAAGGGTGACCTTTAGAGTCACTCATAGAGAAACTAGAATTTTTTTCATATCAATATTAGAGTGATATCTATTAATATAAGATAAGAATATAAATGTAAAGTGATCCTCCTAAATCTAGTCGAAGTCAAACACATTATCTCATAGCCTATCCTCCAACACCTTAATAGTCCACTTGTTTTGTTCGTCCATCGGGGGGTGTAATGACATGATCGAAGATAATTGGGTCTAAAAAGAAAGATGGAAATCCCTCTAGAATTGTGATGTAATTTAGTAATAATGGTCCTAAATGATCAACATGGTTATGCCATGAATCTGGATGATATATGGACTATATAAATCCAAAAAACAGTAACAAAACTATACTCCTAGATGGTAGGATTGTTTTCTACATGGTGAGTCAGTCAATAATAACCAATATTAAATCATATATTCTCATTTTTCATGGATTACCCATCACAAAATCCATCTATATTTAATCAAATATCCATTCTGAGATATCAGTATATTAGGTCAACAATTCTAAAACTTGATGACCATCCTTTAACCGATGACATGTGAGGTATCAAAAAATATAGCAATGATTCATGACATGCTATCCAACCAAAACATTCATTGAATCTCCCACTAAATGTTCACAACAACATTATGTAAATCCAAGGTAGATTTATGAAACTCCTTCAACACCTCATCGTTCAATATGACCAAAAACACCATCCAATCCTTGAAAAGGATGATATGCTCCCCTCTTTCATAAAATACATCTATGGAATATCCTATAGATATTGGGTCATTTATAACCTCGTATTGAATTCATTATAACTATGACTCCCTAATATACTTATGATTAGTGGATTCCCCATTACAAACTAAATATATGTTGCACTGATTTCCTAAACATGGGTTATATTGAATGAGGGTAGCTAATATGAATCCTCTTTCATGAAGAAATAACAATATTTGTTAATAAGTTCTCATTCCACCATATTTCAGTTAAATTGATTTTAGACTATCATAAAGACATAGACCTATAAAAATCCAAAAAAATTGCCTCCTATTAATGTCAAGTTCTCTCTTTGTTAATATGTTGGGAAAAACCTCTCAAGGTATCATCGTAGTACATTTGGGTTGGGTGGGAGTAGGATTCGTTTTTTGGGATAGGATTAGGATGGTGGAGTGGTTTAGGATAGGGTATATGATAGGGGATAAAATTTATGGATTAGGGTAAGGTTTTGTAATGGATGGGGTAATATTATGATCAGTGGTTAGGGTATTTTGAGGGGTAGGATTAGGATTGGGGTTCAGGTATGGGGGGTAGGATTTGTTTTGGTGGTTCTGGGGGGAAGGATTAGGATTGGGTCGGTATTAGGGTCAGGGGTTAGGGTATTGGGGTAGATTATTCTTGGGTGTTTGGGGTAGGAGGGGTGTTAGGATTAGTCTTGGGGTTTGGGGGTCGAATGTTTATTTGGAATTAGGATTAGGCTGGTGGGGTAGGTATAAGGACCCATCCTTAAACCTTACTTAATCTTGAGTTATTACAAGATTACACCATGAGGATCTTTTCCGGTTTAGAGTTTTAGAGAATTAGATCATAAAACTTGCATTACATTCCACATATAAGCAAAGTGGTTACATAAAGATAGTATTCTTAATTCCCATCAATGGAAATATATTTAAAATAAAACATGGATTCTTTCTTGACACTTCCTTGACACTATCATCATATCATGTACCTTTCCCTTGACCTGTGAAAAACTTTTCAAAAAAACTTGGGATAAGCATAAAAAGCTCAGTAAAGGATATAAAAATAAGGAAAGGAAACATAGGTACATATATACATAATAATGAGATCATAACTTACCCATAAAACATAAGCACTTTAACATACCTCATCAAAACATGAATAAATCATAGAAATCATAAGACATAAAGGTAAATTGAGTCATTCATAACATCCTTACGTAGGGAGTAACCCTATTGGTTATGTTTGGAATACCCATCATAGTATATTCCCTAAATCTCTTCGGAGAAACCTTAACGATTCACTCCTTCGCGTTACCCAAAGCATTGGAGATCTATATCGGGCTCACCCGCCCTTATTTTATCACGGAACCACCCGTCTTCATAATAATGCCCAAGAACCTCAACATAATCGTATCACATAAAACATGCATAAAGGAAACATAACATTTCCACATTTCAATCACAAGATATCAATACAACACATTGATATAAAAACATCATGAAAACCATATTCAATACCAAAATAAAAGAAAATTAAAACTTGGTATTTATTTTTCTTTTAAAAAGAAGGTATGGCTTGTAGAGGAAGCCGAAACTCAAATAACGGTCACGGCGGCGGAGAAGTCATTGTCGCCGTATATGTACGACAAAAACATTCCCTTTTTTCATTTAGTAAAATGCTTCATATAAAAAATATTCCTTTTGGATAAATGTAAAAGTAAAAGGGGTTTATACACCGTATAAAAGAAGGCTGTGTATAAAACAAAATATGCCTCAATGAAAGGAGATTGAGACGAAGTCCCATACCTCGTATCCGACTTGACCCGACCGTTCTTTAATCTCCTGAATAATAAACATGAGTTAATCTGTACTTGCTTAAGAAACTTTTTCAAGTTAATTATTCCTTTTATACGATGTTATGAACATAATGTAATCATTTAAGTTAATAATGTTCATTTTGTCGGTATTTGGTTCTTAAGTCAAAAATAGACTTCTTACACTTACTTGTTGTTAATTTGGTCAAAGTTTCGTTATATCCAGAATGATATTAATGATTTGGATAACATATATATCATATACATTCAGCATATACATGTATTTATAATATTACTTCACATTTAGAGGTAAGAAATGAAATTCACCGTTCATGGAGACGGTAAGCCGTACGTACGCATGAACGCTACTTCCATTTCTAATTATTATTTTATGGAATTGAATCATAATGATATAAGAGTATATTATAATTCCAGTATAATTACATATATAATATCATTAACTTTAGTCTTTACACATCCCACATATGGTATTAACAAATCAAATCACTTTCAGGGGGCAGTAGTCCGCACTTCCTAAAATGAAGATATCGTGTTTACCCATAGTGGAAACAACAATGGTATTCCATAGATGAAAAATACAGAAGATTAAGGAAATAATATACATATTATATATCATATATAAAAATAGTGACATCATAATGGCCACCTTTTAAGGTGTTAAATGAGTATTGAACAATCATCGTTTCGGGAGGCAGAATTTCCCCATCCACGGAAACCGTATGTTCTTTAACCATTTGATGTATTCGTGTGAGAGTGTAGCTCAAATAAATCTTATAAAAACATCCTAGTATATTGAAGATACTTGTGTTGTTACAAAAGAAGTAAATAAAAAGATTTTATGGGGTTGGAGAAGCAAAATAAAACAAATGAACATGAGAGAATGAATTACCTTTAAAAGTGTAACTCCTTTTGATTTGAGCTTAAAGGCTTACTTTGAAAGGATTATGCCCAAAGGGAATACTCTAATATGAGTAAAGGGGTGTGGAGAGAGTAAATGGGCAGGGTATGGGTGAGCCAAAGGCTTTAGGAGTGTGTGAAATGAGGTATATGTGGGGGCCTTTTATAAGAGGAGAGGAGGGGCACTTTTGGAAATCATGAAACTATTATTTTATTTTCAAAAGTGTTTCGAATTTATAAGGTCCCACATTGATATATTTCGAAGCTAAGATGATAAGGGTTTGAAATCCACTAATCTAATAGGTTTTGGACATGTGTAGGTCTTAGATATTACATTATCTTTCCATTTTATTTAAATTGTTCATTAATGAGGTCATCGTTGCATCATCATGATGTCATAATTAAATTAATTTATTTAAAGTCTAAAAATTATATAAAAAAACTATGATGTAGGAAACTTTTTTAGCTTTCCAATGACTATTTATAATCAAAACTCCGATCTTTATAACTTCATGTAAAAATTGTTTTTGTAAAACATATTCTGTTTGTGTCATTTTTACTTTTACATTAAATAAAAAGTTATTTATGTCATTTCCCAACCAAAGTGGCTCCATGGGGTCCCCAAGTTGACCCATGGCTTTTATTGGTCGCCCATGACACAAAACATGATGGTAGGACATGGTTCAAGCTCACCTCATTTTATAAAAGCATTTTTTTTACCTTAAACTACACTAATTACCTTTAATCGCGATTAAAAATTTAATAAGTTACTATTCACCAAAAAATAATTTTAATCTCATTGAACCACATTTTACTTCTTAATGACAACCATGTATGTAGGATTTTTGAAATTCAAAACACAAAGGTGGAAAAGTTTCATTTAAACGAAAAATCAGTTTCTTTAACTACCACTTAGTGATTTCACTATTCATCAAAAATTGATGTTTTTCAGAAAAATACCAAAACTTCACCCTAAGCTATATTTGATATTCTGAATTCAAAAATGAAGTCTATTTTACAAAATTCAAAACATATAAGTCACATTAATTAATTTAATAATTAATTTCCACTTTCATGACAAATAGCGTGTTTTTATGAAACAATCAGTATCAAAAGATTGACACTAGTTTAAGTCCAATTTCAAAGTAAAATTGATTCCAATGGCCATAATTGGATAAAATTGTAAAAATATATTCAGATTACACATTAAGACAAATTGAAAAGATAATCCAATCATATAAATAAATTATATTAAGAAGAGGTTTTGAATTAAAATACAACATTTTTCACTATTCATTAAAAAAATGAACATTGTCTGAAAAATACCAAAAATTCACACAAAGTAAATTTTGATGTCCCAATAATAAAGAATATGTTTATTTTGACAAACATAGATTATAAAATTGTCAAAAGTTTGATTTAAAAAGTGTTTTCCATCAAAAGGCAGTAAAACAATCTTTTAAGAATATTAGTGTATTCAATGCTTCAGATTGGATTTATTTTCATTTTAAGCCTCTAAAACACTATATTAATCATTAATAGACATAGATAAAAATATATATTATTCATTACTTACATGGGATGTTACATCCTTCCCCCATTAGAAAATTGTATCCCCGCAATTTATTTACTTATCAAATAAATGGGGGTACTTATCCCTCATTGCATTTTCAGATTCCCATGTTGCCTCTTCAATCATGTGGTTTTTCCACAAAACCTTTACCTGATGAATAACCTTATTCCGTAACACTTGCTCCCTATGGTCAGGAATCTGGATTGGTTGTTTCTCATAAGATAGGTTCTCTTCCAGCTGAACTACCTCTGGACTCAAAATATGAGATGGATCTGGTATATACTTTCTCAACATCAAAACGTGAAAAACATTGTGTACCTGAGAAAACTTGGAGGTAAAGCCACCCGGTATGCAATTGATCCAACTCTCTCCAGAATTTCTTACGGTCCAATGAACCTTGGACTCAAATTTCCTTTCTTACCAAATCGCATCACACTTTTCCATGGTGATACTTTGAGAAAAACATGATCACCTACCTCGAAAGATAGATCCTTCCTCCGGTTATCCGCATAACTCTTCTACCTGCTCTGAGATGTTCTCATGTGCTTCTAAATCAGCTGACCTTTTTCCGCCATCTCTTCTACCAATTCTGGTCCCATCAACTTCCTTTCACCCACCTCATCCCAGAAAGATGGAGTTCGACACCGCTTCCCATATAATGCCTGAAATGGTGTCATCTGTATACTGGAATGAAAACTGTTATTATATGAAAATTCAACCAAAGAAAGTTTTTGGTCCCAACTTCCCTGATAATCCATAGAACAAGCTCGTAGCATATCCTCCAATGTCTGAATTGTCCATTCTAACTGCCCATCTGATTGAGGATGAAAAGACGTACTAAAATTTAATTCAGTACCCAACGACTTCTGAAGGCCTTTCCAAAAGTTAGAAGTGAACCTGGGATCACGATCAGATACAATGGAGAGAGGAACTCCATGTAACCTGACTACCTCATTAAGATACAAATGAGAAAGTTGATCTAGAGAGAATTTATCTCGAATAGGAAGGAAATGAGCAGGTTATTTCAAGCGATCAACAATAACCCAGATTGCATTATTACCTCAAGATGTCTTCGGTAATCCCACAAAAAATTCCATGGATATATTTTCCCATTTCCACTCTGGCACTGGTAATGGCTGAAGCATCCCTTTCGGTAACTACCACTCTACTTTAACCTGTTGACATGTCAAACACTTCATAGTAAAATCAGCAATATCTCTTTTCATTCCATCCCCCCAGTAATACTCCCACAGATCTCTGTACATCTTAGTACTGCCAGGATGAACTGAAAATGGAGAACTATGAGCTTCACATAACAACTCTCTCTTCAACTGTAAATCCCAAGTCACACACAATCTATTCCCAAATCTCAAAACGCAATCATTATCAATGTTGAATTCAGGCAACCTACCTTTCTGAACCAGCTCTACCTTTTTCTGCAACTCACTATCTTGCTTTTGTGCTTGCTTGATTCTATCTGATAGAGATGATCTCACTGATACTTGAAACAAAACATAATAACTTTCTGCACCAACAACTTCTATGCCAATGTTCATCAAATCCTTAACCAAAGGATCACGTTCCAAACGCAACATTGCTAATGAAGCATTACTTTTTCGACTCAAAGCATCAGCCACTTTGTTTGCTTTTCCCGAATGGTAATGAATTGTACAGTCATAATCCTTGATTAATTCCAGCCATCTCCTCTGTCTCATGTTTAACTCTTTCTAAGTGAATATATACTTTAAACTTTTGTGTTTAGTATATATTTCACACTTTACTCCATACAAATGATGCCTCCAAAATTTTAAAGCACAAACAACAGCAGCTAATTCAAAATCATTTGTAGAGTAATTTACCTCATGAGTTTTCAACTGTCGTGAAGCATAATCAATTATCTGATCATTCTGCATTAGGACGCAACCAAGTCCTTTCAATGAAGCATCACTGTATATAACAAACTCACCATTCCTTGAAGTTAGTTCCAAAACTGGAGCATTCGCCAATCTTTTTAATTCCTGAAAACAATCATCACATTCTTTTGTCCAGATAAACTTAACACCCTTCCGAGTTAGCTTAGTCATTGGACTAGATAACCGTGAAAAATTTCCAACAAACCTTCTGTAATAGCCTGCCAAACCAAGGAAGCTAAGAATCTCAGTTACATTTGTGGGTCTTGGCCAGTCATCCACAACTTTTGTTTTTGCAGGATCAACAGTTATCCCATCTTTAGAAACAATGTGACCATGGAAGGAGATTTGTTGCAACCAAAACTCACACTTGCTGTATTTCCCATACAATTTATTTTCTTTTAAGGTTTGCAAGATAACCCTTAAATGGATTTCATGCTCCTCTTTACTTTTTGAAAACACCAAAATATCATCAATGAAAACCACCACAAACTTATCCAAGAACTCATGGAAAATTCTATTCATTAAGTCCATGAATACAGAAAGTGCATTAGTTAGCCCAAAAGGCATTACTATAAATTCATAGTGGCCATATCTTGTATGGAACGCGGTCTTCAGAATATCTGCCTCCTTTACCTTCAGCTGATGGTACCCCGATCTCAAGTCAATCTTTGAAAAAAACTGAGCTCCCTGGAGCTGATCAAACAAATCATCGATATGAGGCAAAGGTTATTTGTTCTTAACAGTGATATTATTCAAGGCCCTATAATCAATGCAAAGTCTCATAGAACCATCTTTCTTTTTAACAAATAAAACAGGAGCACCCCATGGTGATGTGCTAGGTCGAATGAAACCTTTCTCTAATAAATCTTTCAATTGCTCCTTTAACTCTAAAAGTTCAACTTGATCCATTTGATAAGGGGGTTTTCAAATTGGCTTAGCATCAGGAACTAAGTCAACAGTAAATTCAACTTCCCGATCTGGTATTATTCCAGGAAACTCATTAGGAAAATAATTAGGATACTCATTTACCACTGGCACATCATTAATCTGAAAAGTTACCTTGTTTTCAACAATGTGTGCAAGGTAACATTCATTTCCATCTTTTACAAGTTTCTCGGCCTCTTGATATGTTATCAACAGTAAGGGTTCATTCTTGTATATAAACTGAATGTCTTTCTGAAAAGAAACTTCTTTAGCTCTACAGTCAATCTTAGCATGGTAAATAGAGAGCCAATCTATACCCAGGATAACATCAAACTCTACTAGAGGTAGAACAATACGGTTTGCAAGTAGGTTCTTTACACAGATAAGGATAGGAAGATTCTTATAAATTCTTTTTTCCTCAACATTCCCCCTAGGTGTTTTTACCAAAATTTCAGGAGTCATTTCTTGAGATGGTATTCTCATTTTACTAGAAAAGGTTTCAGAGATGAAAGAATGTGTAGACCCTGAATCAAACAACACACTGGCATAATCTGAAAAAAAAAACAAAGTACCTGATACAACTTCATTTGATGGCCTGACATCTGCTGAAGTAGTTGCAAAGGATTTCACCACCCCTTTATACTTGTAGTCTAACTCCTTCCCATCACTCAAGCTCTTTGTCGGACACTCATTTTCATAGTGACCCATCTCATTGCACTTAAAACATTTCACTAACTGTAAATCAAATTTGGTCTTACCTTCACCTTGATCCTTTTCAGTGCAATCACAAGCCTTATGTCCCATCTTACCACATTGGTAGCACTTTCCAGAATTCAGAAGACATTCCCCAGCATGCCTTTTTCCACATTTATCACAAACTGGAAACTTAGTTTTCTTACCATCAGACTTTTTTGAAGAATTATTACCTTTCTCCTGCCACCATGGTCTCTTCTTCTGTTGGTTGTTATAGAACACTTGATCATCGGAAAACTCCATTTCCACCTTCTCAGCACATCGAACAAGCTTTTCATAACTTTTAAACTCACTAGAAGCTTATGCCCTTCGATATTTTGGATTTAATCATGAGTAAAAACGATTGATTTTACTATCAAGGTCTCGGAAAAAATTTGGAGCATACCTTTCCAATCGAGTGAACCTTTCTTCATAGGTATCCACCAAGTATTCCTCTTGCCTCAATTCCAAGAATTTATTTTCCATCCTAAGTCGAACAGCCTTAGGAAAATACTTCTCATGAAACATACCTTTGAATTCATCCCAGTCAAGAGAATCAATCTCATCAGCGTCCCTGATATTTTTAACCATCGACCACCACTGATCTGCTTCACCCTCCAAACGATAAATAGCAAGACTAACCTTTTAGATGTCTGAACACCCCATGACATGAAAAATCTTCTCCAGTGCTTTAATCCACCCTTCAGCTAACACAGGGTCAGATGATCCTCTGAATGATGGGGGATGTTGCCTCATTAAATGTTCCACCACTAACATGTTCCTCTTCGGTTGATCTGGCTGATCTCGTGCATGGATACCACCACCATTTATAGCCTGAGTCAACTGCGCCATTACTGCAACAAACTGTTCAGTTCCAATTCTGACCATCTCAGGATGCTGATTCAGAAGGTTATTTCCTTCTGTATGCCTTCCTAGCACTGGTTCCATGTTTCCTCTGCGGAAAACCATTCTGAACAAACATGTCTTAGATGAAGAAACATGGTAATATTCAAATTCTATATCATTTTAAAAAAAATACATTTTTGGATAATCATTTAATATAATTCTAACTCTTAAAGTTATCTAAACGGACCTTTGATACCCACTATGAGGCCCTAGCCTTAAACCTTACTTAATCTTGAGTTATTACATGATTACACCTTGAGGATCTTTTCGGGTTTAGATTTTTAGAGAATTAGATCATAAAACATGCATTACATTACACATATAAGAAAAGTGGTTACATAAAGATAGTATTCTTCATTCCCATCAATGGAAACATATTTAAAATAAAACATGCATCCTTTCTTGACACTTCCTTGACACTATCATCATATCATGTACCTTTCCCTTGACCTGTGAAAGACATTTCAAAAAAACTTGGGATGAGCATAAAAAGCTCAGTAAGGGATATAAAAATATGGAAAGGAAACATAGGTACATATATACATAAGAATGAGATCATACCTTACCGATAAAACATAAGCACTTTAACATACCTCATCAAAACATGATAAATCATAGAAATCATAAGACATACATGTATCTTGAGGCCTTCATAACATCCTTACGTAGGGAGTAACCCTCTTGGTTACGTTTGGAATACCCATCACAGTATATTTCCTAAATCTCTTCGGAGAATCCTTAAAGTTTTACTCCTTCACATTACCCAATGCATTGGAGAGCTATATCGGGCTCACCCGCCCTTAGTTTATCACGGAACCACCCGTCTTCGTAATAATTCCCAAGAACCTCAACATAATCGTATCACATAAAACATGCATAAAGGAAATATAACATTTCCACCTTTCAATCAAAAGATATCAATACAACACATTGATATAAAAACATTATGAAAACCATTTTCAATACCAAAATAAAAGAAAATTAAAACATGGTATTTATTTTTCTTTTAAAAAGATGGTTTGGCTTGTAGAGGAAGCCGGAACTCAAATAACGGTCATGGCGGTGGAGAAGTCGTTGTCGCCCTATACGTATGACAAAAAGATTCCCTTTTGTCATTTAGTAAAATGTTTCATATAAAAAAGATTCCTTTTGGATAAACGTAAAAGTCAAAGGGGTTTATACACCGTATAAAAGAAGGTTGTGTATAAAACAAAATATTCCTCAATGAAAGGAGATTGAGACGAAGTCCCATACCTCGTATCCGACTTGACCCGACCGTTCTTTAATCTCCTAAATAATAAACATGAGTTAATCTCTACTTTCTTAAGAACATTTTTCAAGTTAATTATTCCTTTTATACAATGTTATGAACATAATGTAATCATTTAAGTTAATAATGTTCATTTTGTCGGTATTTGGTTATTATGTCAAAAATAGACATCTTACACTTACATGTTGTTAATTTGATCAAAGGTTAGTTATATCCAGAATGATATTAATGATTTGGATAACATATATATCATATATATTCAGCATATACATGTATTTATAATATTACATCACATTTAGAGGTAAGAAATGAAATGCACCGTTCATGGAGACGGTAAGCCGTACGTACGCATGAACGCTACTTCCATTTCTATTTCGTATTTTCTGGAATGGAATCATAGTGATATAAGAGTATATTATAATTCCAGTATAATAACATATATAATATCATTAACTTTATCCTTTACACATCCCACATATGGTATTAACGAATCAAATCACTTTCAGGGGGTGGTAGTCCGCACTTCCTAAAATGAAGATATTGGGTTTACCCATAATGGAAACAACAATGGTATGTCATAAATGAAAAATACAGAAGCTTAAGGAAAGAATAAACATATTATATATCATATAAAAAAATAGTGACACCATAATGGCCACCTTTGAAGGTGTTAAATGAGTATTGAACAATCATCATTTCAGGAGGCAGAATTTCTCCATCCACAGAAACCGTATGTTCTTTAACCATTTGATGTAGTTGTGTGAGAGTGTAGCTCGCATAAATCTTATAACAACATCCTATTATATTTAAGATACTGGTTTTTTTACAAAATAAGTAAATAAAAAGAGTTTAATGGGTTGGAGAAATAAAATAAAACAAATGAACATGAGAGAATGAATTACCTTTAAAAGTGTAACTCCTTTTGATTTGAGCCTAAAGGCTTCCTTTGAAATGATTCTGCCCAAATAGAATCCTCTAGGATGAGGAGAGGGATTTGGAGATAGTAAATGGGAAGGAGATGGCCGAGCCAAAGGCTTGAGGAGTGTGTGAAATGAGGTAGAGGTGGGGGCCTTTTATAAGAGGAGAGGAGGGGCACTTTTGGAAATCATGAAACTATTATTTTATTTTCAAAAGTGTTTCGAATTTATAAGGTACCACATTGATATATTTCGAATATAAGATGATAAAGGTTCTAAATACACTCATCCAATAGGTTTTGGCCATGTGTAGGTCTTAGATATTACATTATCTTTCCATTTTATTTAAACTGTTCATTAATGAGGTCATCGTTTCATCATCATGATGTCATAATTAAATTAATTTATTTAAAGTCTAAAAATTATAAAAAAACTAATATGATGTAGGAAATATTTTTATCTTTCAAATGACTATTTATATTAAAAAATCTGATCTTTATAACCCCATGATAAAATTGTTTTCGTAAAACATATTCTTTTTGTGTCATTTTTACTTTTACATTAAATAAAAAGTAATTTATGTCATTTCCCAAACAAAGTGGCTCCATGGGGTCCCCAAGTTGACCCATGGCTTTTCCTAGTCTGCCATGACACAACCAATGAGGTTAGGACATGTTTCAAGCTCACCTCATTTTATAAAAGCATTATTTTTACCTTAAACTACACTAATTACCTTTAATCGCGATTAAAAACTTAATAAGTTACTATTCACCAAAAAATTATTTTAATCTCATTGAACCACATTTTAATTCTTAATGACAACCATGTATGTTGGATTTTTGAAATTCAAATCACAAAGGTGGAAAATTTTCATTTAAACGAAAAATCAGTTTCTTTAACTACCACTTAGTGATTTCACTATTCATCAAAAATTGAAGTTTTTCAGAAAAATACCAAATCATCAACCTAAGCTATATTTGATATTCTGAATTCAAAAATGAAGTATATTTTAAAAAATTCAAAACATATAAGTCTCATTAATTAATTTAATAATTAATTCCCGCTGTCATGACAAATAGCATGTTTTTATGAAACAATAAGTATCAAAAGATTGACACTAGTTTAAGTCCAATTTCAAAGTGAAATTGATTCCAATGACCATCATTGGATAAAATGGTAAAAATATATTCATATTACACATTAAGAACAATTCAAAAGATAATCTAATAATATAAATAAATTAGATTAAGAAGAGGTTTTGAATTAAAATAGAACATTTTTCACTATTCATTAAAAAAATGAACATTGTCTGAAAAATACCAAAAATTCACACAAAGTAAATTTTGATGTCCCAATCATAAAGAATAAGTTTATTTTGACAAACATAGATTATAAAATTGTCAAATGTTTGATTTAAAAAGTGTTTTCCATCAGAAGGCAGTAAAACAATCTTTTAAGAATATTAGTGTATTCCATGCTTAAGATTGGATTTATTTTCATTTTAAGACTCTAAAACACCATCTTAATAATTAATAGACATAGATAAAAATATCTATTATTCATTACTTACTTGGGATGTTACAGTAGGGATATGGTATATGGTAGGGGTTAATGGTTTTTGATTAAGGTAGGTGTTGGAATTGGGGGTGGGGTTAGGATTATGGTTAGCAGTTAGGGTATTTAGGGGTAGGATTAGGGTTTGGGGTTCTAGTATTTGCATTTTAGGATTACAATTATGGGTTTGTGGGTGGTTGGATTACAATTGGGGGGTTAGGAAAATGTCATTTGTGGATTTTCCAAGTGATTTTTGACAAGTTATGTTGACAAATATCCATAATAACTTAATGGATTCATTGGAGGTTGTATAAAATAAATTATATACAAGGTGGCACTGATTCCCACTGATTCCCAAAATTTTGGGTCTAGCATTATTAGGAGGACTCAAGCATCATAGATATTTTGTTTCTATGAATTCCTCTTATAAAATATTTAAACTGTATGAGTCTATCTACTAATAATATTTTTATAGTGACTATTTTGTTTTGAATATTTTTTATTTTGAGAAACAATGGAGTTATTAGAAAGATTATAGAGTGATAAGGGTTGATAGTAATCTATGCGAGCATGATAAGCTTCATGAATAGTAAAATTTACTTGTATCTTCATTAATACCAGTAAGATTGAAGAAAATAATTTATAAATTCAAGAAAAGTTAATGGAGAAACTAACATATTTGAGAATTGGAGGAAATTCCTACAAATTGGCATCTACCACTATCATTTTCAAAAGAAATACTTAATGAAAAGTCAACGGATCTGAATTCATTATGGTGATTCGTGAAGGGTTTTTCTAAAATGGAGGTTTTTATAAGATAATATATTTAAAAAATAAACGGTTTTTAGACAGGCTTTTATTGCTTCATTAAGTCTATAATATTTTATATTTTTGTGAAAATAATGAAGGCTAAGTGATATTTTTTCCAGGAGTGAGGTTTTCTAAAATCTATGGACATCATGAAAGCATTGAGATTTTGAAAGGATATGTGATCTTCCGGAAAGTAGTAAAATTTATGAAATTTTGTAGAATCAAGAATGGTGGTTATTATTGGGAAGAATTGGTATGTTTCACTATGATTACAAAGAGGGTTTTGGAAAATTAAATCTCCTATGAACCAGAAGGTATTTCCAAATAAATCTGCAGGAAAGAGGTCTTTATAAAATGGATGAATGTATAACCTAATAATGTAAAAAATAAGGTGTAAAATATACTGAGTCATGTTATCAAATTAAGAATAATCTAATGGAGAAGAATAATAACCTTAGTTTATAGAGTACTGAGATTTCAAATTAGATTGGTTGTAAACTAGATGAGAAAATTAGTCCACTCTGAAAAATGTAAAAGTACTATGCTTCAAGGGATTTTTTTCAATGGATCATTTACTTTGTATTTTCTTTGACCATAGCCATGTTTCAGTGAACAATGAAAAATTGATGTTTCTTGTTCATGATTTCATTTATGTTCATACATTTCTATGTAAATGGTAGAGAAGAGTATTTGATTTAATAATGAAAAAAGATCTTAAGGGGATGTTGGTTTTTTTACATACCCCGATTCACCCCCAAATAGGGTAACAGACAAAGTGGGGATAATAATTGGCATCAAATTGAAATGTTAATATCAGCATTTCTCACAATAGGTATTCCACAAAGGTTATCATTTATAACAATATTCTTGTGTTCGATGGGAAGAATTTAGTTACAGAAGAATATGATGTAACAGTACTTACAATCATTATGAATTTATTTATTTATATCATTATTTCATTATATTCCATCGAGTGTGGATAGTGGTAATTTATCATAAGATGAATTCATGGAATTAGATTCAGATGCTTGAGGAATCAATGTATTAGGGAGATAATTATCCAATAAAATTAAAAAAAATTGTGATTTCATGTAAGTGAAATAATGCCATGTGGTTAAAGATATTCAAAATAAATTAAAGAGATTAATATGTTATAGAAGAATAGATAAATGTATTGTGGAAGAAATACGAGGATCTGATAGTGAACCCCAATTATTATGTAGATGAATTATTTGGCCGAGTGAATGCTATTATGGACGACATGTATAGTCTCATATAAATTATTAAAAATATTAACGATCATTAAGGACGTCATTAGATTATGTTCATCTCAGTTAAATATGAAAAAATTTATAATAGAAGATCAAAATACAATGGAGATTACACGGGATATATTGAACAACACTATTGTCATGTACGAGATAATAAATGATGATATCGAGTCATTGAAAAAAAGGTATGTCCAAAGAAGTTGAATTCAAGGCCAGGAACATGCCCACAATTTAATATGGCACAAATAAAAAAGATACAGATGAGTTAATTTCATTCATTTCATAAAACCAATAAATAAGAAAAGTACTGTATAAAGGGAAACTCCCACGTTATTTCTTTTGATGTGGAATGGATGGACATCTTACAACATGTTTCCCTAAGAAATTTAAAATTGAAGGTGAAGATGAAGCCAAAATTAAAATAAATAATTCTTTATCCTATGTAAAATGAAATAAAAATATTAAGTGAAATTTATTTAAAAATAAGAATCTCATTTCACACCGAAAAGATAGTTGCTGATAATTTTATAATTAAGATATGGAGAACATCAAGGATCATGGAGAAAATTATATGGTTGAAGTTGTAATTTTCTCCCAAATAAGGGAAAAATATTCAATGATGATGATGAAGTTTAAGGAAGAGTTAATCTCTAGGCTTGATTAGTAGTCCCTCTTATGGAGAAAAAATTCTCAATATCCATAATGAAGATATCCAACATAGTGATTCTTGATACCAAACTGTATTTGTATAAATATTAAGAAGATAGTTTAGAGATGTTAGATGAAATTTAAAATATATAGTATTAAATTATATAGTAATTATAAAAAGGTTTTGGGTAAAAAATCAATGTTGAAGAATAGAACATAGAAATCTTTTGTTTGACTGACACATAAATAAGATCAAAGAAAATATATAAATGAACCTAAAGAGGAAGTTGTGGAACTGTGTAGAAAATTAGATGACTGGGATAGAATCTTGACTCTTGATGTGACATTTGGATAGGGGATCACACAAGTGATAGATAATATGGATGTGGGGCATAGAGTTTCAGTAATATAGAATATGATATGAGAATTTATCTTAAACATAATGTTCTAGTTATTGGTGTCATACTATAATCACCCAATCCAAGGATAAGAATTGATTTGTTTAAAAATCAGAATCATAAGACTCATAGAACCCAACAAATAACTAGTCATATGATAATTTACATGAATAGTCTTTATATCAACTGTTATTGTTGTGGAAATATAGGACATTTTAAAAATATGTATTCCCAAGTCAAAAGGTAAAAAAGGTAACAAGTTCAACAAAATTGGCCACATAAAGATCAATATTCACGGATAGATTTTTATAGTCACTATTACTAGTTTTTTGGATTCATACACAATACCAGATATTTCTCACCAATAATGTAGAGGAATGTACCAAAGCAGACTGAAAATGGTCGTATGCAATAACTCAATGTATCATTAAATGATTTGAAATGAAAAATCAATTTTATCTCTATAAGATGATGTTGTTTCATCATACATAGATGAAGATCAATATTATCAATCTATAATGGTTATTAATTAAAATATGTGGATCAAAATAAAACAGATTTGGGTGAGAAATGGAAGTAAATATTTCATTTAAAGCATCAGATCGTGTTGGTGTTGGAACCTTCAATGTTGATGCACATACCATATTATAGAAAATAAATATCTTTTTATAGGAATGAAATATGGCATGTATGGTGTTGTTAAATTTGTAAAAATTGAGGTCCAGATGATTTTTGGAATGGGAAAAGGCAAATATTGGGGAAAAGATAAGAGACATGCTGATTTTTAGGTTTTCAAAGGTCTAAGTAAAAAATTGTTATGTTATAGCCAACTATGTAACATGAGTCATGTTATAATAATTAAAATAAAACTGTGTATCATGAAGGGGAAATATGGTAAAACAATTCTACAAGGAAATACCACAAAGAAAAATATTTACCTTGTGAGTGGAGAAGACAATATGTGCTTTCTATCCAGAGAGGCTGAAAGAAGGTTCTCGTGTAAACAACTTGTCCATCTATATCAACCATCCCTAGAAGATCTACTGAAATTTGGTTTAGATTGAGATCTCCCCAATATTTCACGTAATCATACTCACATGTCTAATTATTGTTAATAGGGTAATATTATCATAAATACCTATATGTAAAAAGTACAAAAGATAACTAATCATCTTTAATTTGTGTGTACAGATGTGCATAGAGCTATATCATCATGTTCCATTGATGGGAGAGGTATTTTGTTTATTTCATTGATTATTTCAAAAGGATGTAATAGTTATTTTCCATTGCCAAGAATAATGATGTGTTTAATTAAATAAAACAATTTTAGAGGGAATATGAAAGTATGATTGGAAAGAATATTCTATAGATTGAGCTGATAATGGTTTGGAATTCATGAATATCCAAGTTAAATATTATCTCAAGAAACAGGGGATAAGCCACCATGTTTATTAAGTGAGAACTCCTCAAAAAAATAGAGTGTTTTAGATGAGAAATAGGATCGTAAACAACATGTTCAATACAAATCTTATTGAAATGGACCTACCGGATTAATTCTATAATGGTAAGTTGTTAACATCATTCAACATATCCAACATGGGACTATTGTGCATGATGGAAGAAATGACTCATTACAACCTATAGTGTGGAGTGAATCCAACATTAAAATAATTTTTAAAATTTGGAAGTAAATGTTTTATTATCAATAAAGATAAACACATGAAATTTTTATCTTTTGAAGGTGAGATGATATTCCTTGATTATTTTTGATAAAACAAACAAAATAAATGTTTCAACAAGAGGTTATAAAATATTTTTGATAGACCTTATGTCACTATATCATAGAATAAATGTAATCTTCAAAACAAAATAAATAATTTCATGACAATAGTGATGAGGAGGTAAGAAACTCAAGGAGAGTATAAGTGCAGAATGAAAATTCAAAATAAGATATTGATGATAATAATGAAAAGGTGAATCCAATATCTGCATGAAAACTAAAGAGTCAATCTGAATTTGATAGACATAATATTATTAGATATCATAAAGTGATAGTTCAAACATGTATATTGATGTATTTTCAAAAGGCATCCTTCTTATCACATGTATATCCTAAAATGTTTTGAAGATACAGATACTAATGAGAACTAGGTTCATGCCCCAAACAAATATCCTAAACCAATTGAGATGAGTCAGACACATGAGATTGTTACAAGAACAAAGGATAAGAATATCATCAGTAAAAAATGTGTCTTATTTATCATAATAAATGAAGATGGATTGGTAATTAGAGAAAAATGATGATTAGTTTATAAGGGATATTCCTAGATTGAGGGAATCAACATTGAGGAGACATTTTGACTTGTTGAAAATCATGAGGCCATTCTCATATTAATAGCTATATAAGGGAAAATGAAATTTAATGTTTTCTATATGGATGTCAGGTCACTATTTCACGATGGGGTTCTGGAAAAATCGTGCATATCGAGAAACCAGATTTTTTTCTCCTTCATGAATATGATAATATATATTTTTTAGATAAGGAAATAACTATATGGGTGGATGAAAGAACTTAGAGAATGGTATTAACTAACAGATTGGTTTTTGAAGATGCACATTATTCAACATAGTGTATTCAATAACAATCCCTATGTCAATAATGATAGTAATCAAAGGATCATGGTGTTGTTGTATGATAATGATATAATAATTGGTGGATTAGATGAAGTACAATGCATGTAGTTTTCAAAATTCATGAAAAGTGAGTCCAAAATGTCAATGATTAGAGAAATAGAATTTTTTATTTTGTTTAAATGTGACATAAGGGAGAAATGCCACATTTATTTACAATACCAATATTCCAAGGATGTTTTATAAAGATTTTAATGGACAATTCTAATGATATTAAAACTCTAGTGGCTACTCAGATGAAATTATCATGAGGTGATGAAGGAAGAGCAGTTAATGTCACATAATATAGGTAGAATGTTGACTATATATTATACATAATAGTGAAATGAGATCATATTGTTTTTTCAACATAAAATAAATCACAATATAAATTCTATCCCAAAGAAAGGAACATACTTGAAATAAAAAAGTATAAATTGATATATCAAGGGGCCGATGGATATCAGTATAATGTATACCAAAAAATCCCAACAAGAGTTATTGGGAAACAAAAATGAGTGCTGGGTCTGATTAATAGATTATATAAAATAAAAAATATATGATAAATTATATTCGGGTTGATGTTTTAATTTCTTTTCCAACAAAAAAAAGAATATTTAATATCATTAAGCACCACCTAAGATGAATAAATTACCGCCAATTATCCTTACATAGTGTTATTGTGGAAAAGTATCAGCTTATTGATATGAGAGTTGAAGTGAAGTCCCTAATAATAATCCATTGTGATAAACCAGTGTTATAGATCTTATAAATATACATTCCATCACTCAAGGGAAAATAACATTTAAATCAACTATCGATGTATATAGGATAGAATGGAGAATTGTCTTGTGATGTTTATGTATGTTCCTATAGAACTATAGGTTGCAGAAATTATAAATAATTCTATATCCAAAGAGGAGTTTGAGTCGAAACAAATTGATCATATAGATAATTTTATTCCCCACACATGAAAGAGTGTGAATATGGGACCCCATCTCCCTAAGGTATGGTGTGTTGTTATCTAATGTGATGACATGTGTTCTTTAAAATGTTGATGCATCAAAGAAGGTACCTTCGGATTCATGATAAAATAAGGACAAATTATCTTAGTCAATATGTAGAAGAATATAATAGGGGGAGAAGGGATTCAGTTTTATTTTTAATTCTGACAATGCTAATTGTGATAGACAAAACTTCATTCATCACGGTTGTGGCATCACACCTTTTTAATACATAACATTTCATTACATTTGATATACAAAGGATCTTTAATGTTTAGTGTCTTGGAAATCAGGAATAATAAAACATGAATACCACATAAAACATTCTTCAAATCCACTTGTAAGGCTTCATCATAAGATCATCCTATGTAAAAATATCGGCTTTCATATCCTGGAGACATACATCAATGGAAAGGGTGACAAGAAGGCCCGGTAATGGTAAACAAGGGAATCAATATACTTGTGATACCAATAAGAACTTGAATAACTACATAAAGATTTAGAAATGGAAGTATAAAAATAAAATAATGAAAATAACTTGAAACATAACTTGAATATGTGGGTACAACATTTCATTTAGACTTTCATGAATATATCACCATGGTCCATCCCCAAGGTGTCATAAAAATTTACCAAGGATATTCACCAAGGTATTGTGAAACTTGTCATCCCAAGAGATTAAATATTTACCCAATTCATTACAGCGCCATCCGGGCGCACTCTTAATATGTATTTACATTCATGTTATCTACATATATCATAATTAAACAATTCAAAAATAACTTATAGAGAATAAAAGAAATTGGTTTCATTTCAAAATCGTGGCATTTTAAAAACTCTTAAAAAAGATCATTATATCATATATAACCCATGGAAAGGGAGTGAGGGTTATATGTTTGTCAATTCCAGAATCAAATATATCATCTTTATATATTTATGAACACCCATAGAAAATAAATAGTTCTGTGTATTCACATAAATAAACTTGGGAATTTCTTGAGAGAAAGAGATATAAATTTTGAGACGAAATTTCTATAGCATAACGACTATATAACATGGTTTTAGAAAACATTGAAAATATAGAGGACAGGGGTCACCCACTCATAAATAATTCATAATACAGTATGGGTACTAAATAAGATCATTTTATGGATATTTGAATGACATACCACATAAAAAAGAAAAAATGAATGAAAAGAGAAGATGTGATTTCTTTTACGAGAAATTTGACTGCCTTACGGCATCACTTAAAATTTCAGAAAACAAATTGATGAGGGAATAAAGGCTCCCTAAAAAATTAGATATTAAATGTATAGTACAAAGAACTTATAAGAACATACCCTCAAAAAAAATATATGGAAACTAGAAGACACAATATAAAGGAATTCATGGCTTCAAAGAAGAGGGCGAATGAATCCCTTACCTTGAAGAGTAACTTTGGATGCTTGACGGTCGGGACCTTGGGAGGCTTGAGGTCACCTTGGGAGGACTTTTTGAGAGGTAAGGAGATCAGAACATAGTTGAGGAGGATTTTGAAAAGAAAAGGATGATGTAAAGGCTTGGTATTAATAGGAGAAGTGAGGGGACAAGTCATTAATGGCCAAGGGACACCTTATCGGTGGTATTGGAAAAACCATGGGCTTTCCAATGGTATTTTCCCATGGTATTGGACACTTGGGAAACCACATTCTTTAATGTACTATTCATAAGTCTACCATAATGATTACATAATAATTTCATCCTTAATGATGTCATTATACACCAAAACTAAAAACTGTATTTTCACTGTTTACCGAAAATTCATTTTTTCAAAAAAAAATCCCTAAAAATCACCTTAACCTAATATCGATGCTCTAAAATAAAAAATGAAATCAATTTTATAAAAAATAATTTTCTAAATAATTTTAATTTAATTTTAATTTAAAAAAACATTATTCTCCCTAAAAAACTAATACATGACTAATAATTTCTAAAATAGTTATTTACATATTTTATTGAATCCCATTACTTAATAAAGGTGCGTAAATTATATTGATAATTTATTAAAGTGAGATTAATAATCCATTTGGTCACATTACTAATCCTAAGCATAAAATATCTATTCATAATTTACTATTCACAAAAAAATAATTTGATCTTATTAGATTCTAAATTTATTACAGAACACATTTCTAGAAGACCATTTTTTGAAAATCACTACACATCATTAATTATTTAAGGTTAACGTAAATATTTTAAAATATCCCCTTTTTCCAAAATTCATCAATATACATCCTATATTTATTCGAATATCTGAAAAAACACAAACTTCACCATATGAATAAATCACAATTTTATTTATCTCAAATAATTACATATAGTAGTTATGGTCTCGTTACATAGCCCCTTATAACCCCAGCATAGGAACTAGGTGTAAGGTGAGCTAAGGTGAGAGAATCTGAGGGTGGCTCGGCCAAAATTATTCGAGGCGTGATTCATATAAGCTTGAACTTCTCCCGAAAGCGATTCTGCTCCAGCTTCACATGAAGAAGTTCGGCTTGGGTTTGGTCAAGAGAAAAGACTAATGTTTCTACCACCTTCCCATGTTTCGTCAGATGGGATTCGATCGGCCCAAGGCAATTGGATGAGGCCATCGAATCTTGTTTTTGTATTAATTAACCAAGATCACTTGTATTTAGAGACAAAAATCGTAACATTTAGTTTCCAACGGTCATATTGACCAACAGTCATATAATAGTTGAAACCCAATGGTCTCATTTTAATTATACTCACATCATTAATTAATGGATATAGTAATGTAGAATATATACTAAAATAACACACAAAATTAGGGGAAAAAATTCATTAAAAATTTTAGGTCGATACATTCTTCCACCATTAATAAATTTTCACCGCAAAATTTTAACTCATATCCACATAAAAGAAAAGGTGTGGGCACTTCTTCCTCATAGACTCATCTAGTTCCCACGTGGCTTCTTCATATTTGTGGTTTCTCCACAACACCAAAACAAGGTGGGTAGTCTTGTTGCATAGAACCTTGTCTCTACAATCCAAGATCTCCACCGATTTCTCCTCATAAGAGAGATCATGTTCGAGTTGTACCACCTATGATTTTACTACATGTGAAGGGTTAGGTGTGTACTTTTTCAAGAGGGATACGTAGAAGACATCATGAACTGGTGCTAGATTTGGAGGAAGTGACAGCTAATAAGCCACTGCTCTCACACGATCAAGGATTTCATAGGGGCCAATGTATCTAGGGATGCAATTTCCTTTTTCCCCATCCTCATGAATCTCTTCCAAGGTGAAATTAGAAGAAATACCTTGTCACCGACATCGAACTCCATGTCCCTTCGATGGTTGTCGGCATAGCTCTTTTGCCAACTCTAAGTAGCCTTAATGTGTTGTTGGATGGAACAGACTTGTTTTGTCATCTCTTGCACAAGATCAAGCCCAAGAATCTTTCTATCACCAGCTTCATCCCAAAAAAAAGGAGTTCTACATCGCTTCCCATATAGAGCTTCACAGGGTGTATTTTAATGCTTGAGTAGAAGTTGTTGTTGTAAGAGAACTCAACTAAAGGGAGATGTTGATTCCATCCACCCGTAAATTCCATTAAGCACATTCTCAGCCTGTCCTCAAGTGTTTAAATAGTCCTCTCAGATTGGCCATCAGTTTGGGGGTGATAAGACGTACTGAAATTAAATTCAGTGCTCAGATCTTGTTGAAGACTTCTCTAGAATTTTGTTGTGAACTTTGGATCACAATCAGATATGATAGAAAGTGGAACTCCATGCAGCCTTACCACTTCCTTCAAATAAATAATGGCAAGTTGATCATTATAGAAATCTTCCCGGATAGAGATAAAATGGTCAGTCTTGGTGAGACGGTCGACAATAACCCATATCACATTATTTCCTTTGGGAGTTATTGGAAGTCTAGTGATGAAGTCCATAGTGATATTGTCTCACTTCCATTCTGGTATGGGTAGTGGTTGTAGTACCCCTTTAGGAAGTTGTTACTCTACCTTCACTTGATGCCATACAAGGAACCTTTAAGTGTAGTAAGAAATATCCCTTTTCAAATTATCCCTCCAATAATGATCACGAAGGTCCCTATACATTTTTGTGCTTCCAATATATATAGAGAAAGTAGAGCTGTGAGCTTCATCCATAAAATCCTTCTTTATTTCCGTAATAGAGGGAACACATATTCTTGTATGAAATCTCAGTACACCTTCTTGATCAATATTGAACTCAAGAAACTTTCCATCATTTACATCCTCAAACATCTCTTGTAGTAAAGGATATTCTTGATGAGCCTTCTTGATCTTCTCTAGTAATGACGGTTGAGAAATCATTTGTGTTTGGGTTGATGATGTCACATTTCATATAATTACCATGTCCATATTTACTAGGTCATTGATCAAAGGATATTTTTGAATCCTCATCTTGGAATGAACAACTGGGTCTTCCATACTAAATGAATCAGTGACTTTGTTTTCTCTTCCAGGGTGATAATTAATTGAAAAATCATAGTCTTTAAAAAGTTACAACCATATCCTTTGCCTCATGTTCAATTCATTTTGTGTGATAATTTACTTCAAACTTTGATCGTATGTGTATATATCACATTTCTCCCCATAAAGATAGTGCCTCCATATCTTCAGAGAAAAAATGACTACAGCCAACTCCAAATCATGCATATGATAATTCTTCTCATGAATCTTCAACTGTCAAGATGCATAAGAAATGACCTTGTCATTTTTCATGAGGACTCACCCAAGCCCTTTTAGAGATTCATCACTAAAAATAACGAATCCTTATCCACTTGAGGGAAGAGTTAACACTGGTGTAGTAATCAATCTCTTCTTCATCTCTTGGAATCATTCCTCAAACCCCATTGACTAGATGAACTTGAACCCTTTTCGAGTTAACTTGGTTAATGGATTAGAATGTCCTGAAATATTTTTCAAAAAACCTTTTATAATATCTTGATAATCCAAGAAAACTATGAATATCAGTAATTGTTGTAGGTTGAGGCCACTCCTCTATAACATTTGTCTTTGTAGGTTCAACTGTGATTTCCTCATTGGTTACAATGTTCCATAAGAAAGCGACTTATTGTAACCAGAAATAACATTTACTTAACATTCCAAAAAGCCTCCCCTTCCACAGAGTTTGAAAAATAACCCTAAAATGATCTTTATGATCCTTGGAAGTTTTTTAATATATTATAATATCTTCAAAAAAAACTACCACAATGTTATCAAGGTATTCCTTAAAGACTCTATTCATCAAATCCATAAAAATAGCAGGTGTATTAGTCAGTCTGAAGAGAATAACAACAAACTCTTAATGCACATATCTTGTTCGAGAGGTAGTTTTTGGAATAACTTCTTTCTTCACACTCAATTGATGATAACCGGATTGAAGGTCAGTCATACAGAAGAATTGATCCCCACGAAGTTGGTCAAATAAGTCATCAATTCTTGGAAGATGTTATTCGTTCTTTACTATGATCCCATTGAGTTCCCTATAATCAATTCATAGTCGCATCGATCCATCCTTCTTCTTCACAAAGAGAACATGTGCTTTCCATGGAAACACACTTGGTCGGATAAACCCCGTCTCCAAATGTTCTTGGATTTGTTTCATTAATTCCTCCAACCCCACATTTTCCATCATATATGGTGTATTTGATATCGGATGAGATCTAGGTACGAGTTTGATGGAGAACTCGACTTCTCTTTTTGGGGGTGGTCCAGTCAACTCCTCTGAAAATACATCAACGTATTCCTAGATGATGGGGACATTTTATATCATCAAACTCCCATCTACATCTTCTTCTTCACTGATAAAATCCATAAAGAAGGATATACAAGGTTCTTTTAGACAAATATGAGTTTGAGATATCTCTCCTTGGAAGATAACTTTAGGTTTTCCATTCAAGACTACTGATATTTCCTTACTTCTTCAATTGATCTTAGCATTATACTTTGAGAGCCAGTCCATCGCTAGTATAATGTCGAACTCCATCATGGGAATGACTACTATATTCGTGATAAGATTGTTCTCACTAATGTAAATACAAGAGTTTCTAAACACTGATGATTCTTGGATAGTCCCACCAGGAGTCTTCACTGACAACTCTACTTTTAAAAATTTGGGGGTTGATTCTAAATTCCATGCAAACATGGAGGAAATAAAGGAATCGGTAGAACCAGAATCAAACAATGTACTTGATAGCTTTGAGAGGAAAACAAGAGTACCTGCTACCACATCATTCGGTGCATCGACGTCATCTTTCGTGATAGTAATATCACACCTTGATCCATTGACCTTTTCTAAGGCTCATGGCGGTTCCCCTCCACTACCCTCGTATTTGTACAGTGATCGGAAAAGTTCCCACGTTGTCCAGACATGAAGCACTGGATATCATGTAGGGCCTTCACCATATTCCCCTTGTCGTTTGTGTTTGGAAGTTGAGGTTTCACCTCACCATGACAATTACTCATAATGTGGCCATCTCTACCACACATGTAGCACTTCCCACTCCCGAGCAGAGAGTTCCCCAAATTATTCTTCCCACATTAATTACACATGTAAATATGTAATTTCGATCCTCCTATTCCCTGATCAAAAGTCCTCCCTATGCTGGGCTCCATCGATCTCTTCTAGTCATTGGATTTATGAGTCCACTGCGTCTCACCAAACTCTATCTCGACTTTCATCGCACTCTGCACAATCTCCTCGAAGCAATCATAATCACGATTGGCTAGATTATTCCGCAGATGAGGTCTCAGTCCACCAAAGAATCTATCAACCTTACCATTTGGATCCATGACAAAGCTAGCGGTATATCATGAAAGCCTTGTGAAGTTCATCTCATAGCTTCCCATAGATTCATTCTCCTTCTTCTTCAGCTCGAGAAACATTTTCTCCATTCTTGTTCTCATGGAACGAGGGAAATACTTACTAAAACATATCCCTCTAAACTCTTACCACTCCATAGCTTCAACTTCCACTATTTTCCTCTTGTTTTAGATCAGTTCCCACAACTGATCATTTTCTCACTCTAAGCGATAGACAGCAAGGGTGACCTTCTCTAGCTCTAAACTGTGTTGCGCAGAAAAGATCTTTTCTATAGAGATGATCCATTGCTCAGCAATCAATGGATCAGTCAATCCACTAAATGTTGGTGGTTTTTGGGACATAAAGAACTCAACATAATATTGTTCCCTTTGTGGTGAGATTGGACTCTTAGATTAACTCATGTTATTACTCAAAAATTGATTCATTTGGTTCATCATTCGCGTGAATGATTCCAATTCGGCTTTCATGAGAGGGTCGTCCGTTCACGGTCCATTGTAGTCACCATTTGCACGGTTCCACCTATTGCCCGAAATTTTATAAAGGAATAAAATCTTTGTGAGAAACTTTTTTCATTTACGAATCTTTTAAATGTAAAGGATTATACGTCTTAAAACTTCATGGTTAAAAAATTATATTTCCCTATCATTCCCTCATAATGATTCATAAAAGGCTTGGGATTAACCAAACATATCCTCGGGGAGTGTCATAACCAAGAGTGTAGCAAGCCCTGTTGTCATGCACTAGTTCCCATTTGATTCTTGCTCAAAGTGGTGTTTTCTGGTTTTACCCCTATGTATATATGTGCCAGAGCTGCCTCTACCTGCTCATATCCAGACATCGATGTATTTTTTTGATAAACCACTTACTCAATACTCACCAAAATACCCAGAAGTTTTCCCTATATTTAAATTTTTCTATAGGGTTCTGCATAATTTTTTCGTAGCCTAATTTTCATAAATAACTAAACTATACTTTGATACCAACTGTGTAATCCTGCCTTTTTAATAAATAACATTAATTACATTTTACATATAGAGGATCTTTAAGGTCTACTGTCTTTGAAATCAGGAACAATAATACATTAATACAACATAAAACATTCTTCTAATACACTTGTTAGGATTCATCATAAGATCATCCTATGTACAATTATTGCCTTTCATATCCTGGAGACATACATCAAAGGAAAGGGTGAGTAAAAGGTCCAATAAGGGTAAATAAGGGAATCAATGTACTTGTGATACCAATAAGAACTTGAATAACAACATAAAGATATGAGAAATGAAAGTACAGGAATATAAAAATGAAAATAACATGAAACATAACTTGAATATGTTGCTACGAAATTTCATTTATACATTCATTAACATATCACCAAGGTCCATACCCAAGGTGTCATAAACATTACCAAGGTTATTCACCAAGGTATCATGAAAATTTTCATCTCTAGATATTAAATCATTACCCAATTCATTGGAGGGTAATCAGGGCAAACACTCAATATGTCTTTACATTCATGTGATCCACATATATCATAATCAAACATTTCATAAATAACCCATAAAGAATAATATAAATGGGTTTTATTTCAAAATCGTGACATTTTAAAAACTCTTAAAAATAAGATCATTATATCATTTATAACCCATGGAATGGGAGTGAAGGTTATATGTATGTCAATTTCAGAATCATATATATCAACTTTATATATTTATGAAAACCCATATAAAATAAATAGTTTTGGGTATTCACATAAATAAACAAGAGAATTTCTTGAGAGAATGGGATAGAAATTTTGAGATGAAATTTCTACCGCATAACGGCTATATAACATGGTTTTAGAAAACAATGAAAATAGAGTGGAAAAGGGTCACCCAATCATAAATAATTCATAATATAGTGTGGTTTCTGAATAAGATAATGGTATGGATATTTTAATTACATTCCACTTGAAAAGGAAAAATGAAAGAAAAGAGAATATGCGATTTCTTTTGTGAGATAATTCGGCAGCCTAACAGCGTCACTTAAAATATCAGAAAACAAATTGATGAGAGAATAAAGGGTATATAAACAATTAGAAATGAAATGGATAGAAAGTAGAACATATAAGAACATAACCTCAACAAAAATGGATGGAAACTAGAAGACACAATATAAAGGATGTCATGGATTAAAATAAGAGGGTGAAAGAATCCCATGCCTTGAAGAGTAACGTCGAAAGCATGAAGGTCTGGACCTTGGGGGCTTGAGGGAACCTTGGGAGGACTCCTTGGGAGGTAAAGAGACCAGAAAATAATTGGGAAGGATTTGTAAATTAAAGAATGAGTGAAAGGATTGTTATTTATAGAAGAAGTTATGGGACAAGTCATTAATGGTCAAGGGACACCTCATCAGTTGTATTGGAAAAAACATGGTCTTTCCCATGGTATTTTCCAATGGTTTAGGCCACATGGGACACCTCATACATTATATTACTATTCATAAGCCGACTAGAATTATTACATAATTATTTCATCCTTAATGATGTCCCTAAACACCTGAAACTAAATACTGTATTTTCACTATTCACCAAAAATTCATTTTTTCAGAAAAATCCCTAAAAATAACCTTAACCTAATATTGATGCTAGGAAATAAATAATGAACTCCATTTTATAAAAATAATTTTCTAAATATTTTTAATTTAATCTTTAATTTAAAAAACACTATTCACCTGAAAAAACTAATACTTGACTAATAAATTCGGAAATAGTTATTTACCTATTTTATTGAATAACATTACATAATCAAGGTGCCTAAATGATATTAATACATTCTTTAAGTGAGATTACTAATCCATTTGGTCACATTGCTAATCCTAAGTATAAAATCACTATTCATAATTTAATATTCACAAAAAATTAAGTTGATCTTATTAGATTCAAAATTTCTTACTGAACACATTTCCAGAAAACCATTTTTTGAAAATCATTACACATCATTAATTATTTAAGGTTTACATAAAAATTTCAAAATATACCCTTTTTAAAAAAAATTCATCAATATACATCCTATATTTATTCGAATATCTGAAAAAACACAAACTTCACCATAGGAAGAAATCAAAATTTTATTTATCTCAAAATATTACACATAGTAGCTATGGTCTCGTTACATTGCCCTTTATAATCACAACATATGACCTAAGTGTAAGGTGTACTAAGGTGAGATAATCTGAGGGTGGCCTGGCCAACATTGTCCGAGTAGTGATTTCTAAAAGCTCGAAATTCTCCTAAAGTCGATTCCGCTCCAACTTCACACGATGAATTTCAGCATGGGTTTGGTCCATAGAAAATCCCACTAGTGATACCTACTTCCCATGTTTCATCAGATGGGCTTCGATCCACCTGAGACTACTGGATGAGGCCATCAAATCTTCTTTTTGTATTAATTAACCAATACCACTTGTATTTAGAGACAATAATCGCAACATTTAGTTTCCAACGGTCATATTAACCAGAAGTCATATAACATTCGAAACCCAATGGTCTCGTTTTAATTATACTCACATCATTAATTAAAGGATATAGTTTTGTTGAGTATAAACAAAAATAACATAAAAAATTAGGAAACAAAAATTCTTTTCAAATTTCGGGCTGTTACAATGGTAGATGAGGTTCATGATGAAATATGTTTACTATATTGGAAATGAATTTATTCATTGATCAAGTTTTCATGCTACACTTGTTTTTTCATGCTGGGCATGAATCATGTGGGGTTAGAGTGCATGTTGAGTACATATTTTATTTTTATTTTAATCTAGGGAATTGATTTTTTTAGAATATGTATGATGATCTAACATGTTATAAAAACATAAATATTTTTCAAAAACCCCAAAGGGGAGATTATTGAGAAAACTTCCATCAAGGTAATGTTATAGTGTTGTTGGGTTGATTGTATTGCTGACAAAGAAAATGGACCAGGTTGTTTGTGGATTTCCTGAATAATTTTTGACAATGTATATTGACAAACATCCAAGACAAAGTAATAGATTATTTGGAGGTGATACAAAATATTATTTATATAATTTTGTTCTATTCCCAAGTGTTTTCCAAATTTTCAAGTCCAAAATTTTGTGGAGTACACAAGCTTCAAAAAAAAATTATTTCCTGAATTCCTTATAAAATATATGTCAATTTCAATTATTTCATGTTGGATATATGTTTCATTAATTATTGGTTCTTCGTGAATTTATGGTGTCTCATGATGGTGCAGAGCATCATGGAAGAGGGTTGAATAAGGAGGTATGACTGTAATCTCTGAGACTACAAGAAAATTTAAAAATGGAAAATTTCCATAGATATATTCCATGATGGGGATTTTTGTGAACAATAATGGAGTTCTTTTCAAAAAGTCAGTGGTGAGAATGAAATCTTCATGAATGTGAGGCAATGTGAATAAATAGGCATCGACCCACCATATTTTTATAAAAAAGACATAATGAAAATACAATATATCTAAATTGTAGAACACTTTTCATGAATGGTTTTTATTACATTATGGTTTTTATACCGTCATCTATTTCATAGAGAATGGATTTTGGTTAAGGATTTGTAAGCATTGTGATGGTTGTGAGCCTTGTTAAGGTAGTGAGGATTATGAAGGACAATTGATCTTCATAATTTGTATGAGCATCATAGAGTCTATGATATTCAAGAAAGTACTGATATTCTTGAAGGAAATGTCAGCTTCATAAAATTAACATTCTTTTTGAATGTTTGAGGTGTCATGGAAAGGAGGATATTATTTGAAAGAATTGGATTGATTAATGATAGTTAGAAATAAGGTTTTCAAAAAATTGGATTTCATGTGAACCATATGGTATTACCCAGTAAATCTATGGTTAAGTTTTCTTCATCAGGGGGATGAATGTGGAAAACAATGATTAACCCAATTTCATGTAAAACATAATCACTAAAGTGATCATAACAAGAATCATATGAAGGTTATGTGAGCACACTATTGTTGAGAGAATAGTGGGACATTAAATATTTTTTATGTAACCCATGAGATACAGTTAGTATGATCCAATGATTTTAATATTATTTTAATTTATTGGATTTTTTAACTAGTGAAATTTAATTTGTTGGGTCGTTGGATGTAGCTCAGTTTGGGTGAACAAGGAAAAATAGTTTTGTCCTATATATTCTTTAATTTTTTTCATACAATCTTATAAGAAATAGATATAAGAGTTTTTTTATGAAAAAACATAATCCAAATGGGGAGTTAGTTTAGTCATTCATACCATAATTCACCCCACCTATTAGGGTATTTATCCATGTTTTGAAAACATTAGTGGAACTGGAGACTCCAGTGGTTTGATTAAATAATGAAATGGTTTCCCAAATGTTAATGTCTACATATGTAAGGGGAAAAGTATACCAATACCAACTCAATGTTGTGATTCTTGTAATTATACTCATAGGATATCAAATTCATCGATCCATAAGTAATTAGTAACTTCATCATCTTCAAAATACAACTTCATCCATCTCCATAGGTTGTACAAAACACCATGTACGCATCATCCTCCTCTAATAGTCTCAAAATAGGATTCATGGTCAGTCTCTACCATAACACCTTGGAGGACCCATAACACTTCTCAATCAAAGTGAACAACATCCATATCTAAGTAAAGGAAATCAATGGGGCTTCTATACCACAAAATCTTTCAACAAACCTCTGATAGTACCCCAAAAAAACTGAGAAAAATGACCACCTTTAAATAACTCTTGTGTTTATCCCAAGAAAAAACTACATTAATGATCACTATTTCAATAGATAAGTAATTTTAGAGATAAAATTACCTAGAATATTAACCTCATTGTTCCAAATTTGACACTCCAATGGATTACCATAAAGCCGATGCTCCTGGAGTATGTCTAAGACTATCCTCATGTTCTCTACATTCCCTTAATCTGATGCAGAGTATACAAGAATATCATAGATAATGATAACTATGAATATTTCTATGTCTGGAAAGAAGATAAGATCATGAGGTCCATGAATACATCTAACGAAGTATTCCCATTGAAAGGAATCCCCATTCACTCATAGTTCCCATAGAGACTTTATAATGACATATTTGGAATATCAATTATTTTACCCCTCAACAGCTTAATGAAGGATCGCTGATCAATCACTAAGAACCGACTCACACCTTTAAACTGTAAAAATTGGCCCTCAATAATTGGTAAGGGGTACTTTTTCTTGATCATTACCCAATTCATGGGATGATACATAACACAATGCCTCAAACTCCCATATGCATTTTCAAGAAAAAGGGTGAGGCACCTAGGGGGGACACACTAGGTCTGTTAAAATAATTATCATAAAATACTTTGAACTACACCATAATCTATTAGTGTATTGTAAGCTCCATCCAATATTCTACACAATAAACTAATGTGGTCATGTGGTTCATGTCGATGAAGATGTAAATCTACTACCACAGAGGTATTCCTACAACATCATGGTGTAAGAAATCCATATAATCCTTACCTATTTTAAGAAGATATATTATTGAATTATCTGTTACACAAAGGGATAAACACACCATATTTTTTGTGAGAGGTTTTATATTCGTTCCCACATACCCTACCTACCCATCCATAAGAGCTCTCTCACCCATGAAGGAGAGTCATGTAATTTTTTTAAAAAATTAATCAAAGTCTCATATGATGATAACCTATTGGATGGAAGTGTGGATAACTGGTCCATGCCCAAGATGATGTAATCATGTTTCATTTCAATTACCAAGAGGTTCTATGATAACATATCTATACGGAATCCCAACTCTCACAGTCAGAATATGTGAGATATAGTAGACTCATGCATTGTTGGATCCTCTTTCCTCACATGATGTGGTAAAGGCTCAACTAGGATCTCTATATCACATACATGATTGATGTAGATTGTTGAATAATGTGTGCATGTATCAAAAAGTATAGGAGCTAGTGTAAAATAGAAACATATCATACATTGAATCATCATTTGAGAAGACTAATTATATCCATAAATTACCTTCGACTACTCAAACCCTTGAATTCCATTACATTTATATATTATTGGGCCACATAGTGGTAGAGGAGGGAGTACATCATGGTGTTTACCTCCACATACAACTCCTCCATCTGAAGCTTCCCTTTCACCTCAAACAGTTTTCCCTTGTTGTGGTCGACTGAACCACACCTTGGATATCCCTTTTCTTGATGTTGCCTTTGAAATGGGGGGAGATAAATTTCCTACCTAACTTCCTCATCATGTCGGGTTATACAATCAAGATCCATGTTACATCGCCCATTACTAGTATAGAATAACCCCTCACCTAGAATATTGGGTCCTCTACATGAACCCTTGGTCATAGAACCATGTATCTCAGTCTAAGAATTAGAATTCTTCCAATGATGAGACTCTAAAATGATAATAAAACTGGCTTTTAAAAGAGTTTTTAATTATTAGCGCTAAATGATCAACCTATTAAACAGAATACTTATAGTGCTAATAAAATTTCTGATAAATTAAACCTTTTATCTGTGATTTTATTTTAGCATTAATAAAGGAAACCTTTATCATCACTTTTTTAAGTACTAATAAATGTTACCCTTTATGTATGTTTTAGTTTTAGAATAGATAAACAATATCCTTTATCAATGATTTCTTTTTAACGCTTAAAAATAGAATGCTTTATCAATATTTTTTGTTTAGTTCCAATAAATATTTCATTCATCAGCAGATTTTAAACACAAATAAAATGAAATAATTAAATAAGTTAAAATTAAAGAATGTGTTTCTTAAAAATATATTTGAAATTTTTCTAATTAAGTAATAATTGTAAATAATGAATTGATTGATTATACATTATTAAATATTAACCATTTTATTAATTAGATTATTATGATAATTAATGTTATTAAATTGAATATATTAAATATATAGATATAAATTAATCTATATATGTATGATTATATATTACAAAATATTTATGCATTTTGCATTAAATTGTCATATATTTATTGAATAATCATATATAATTACAAATTAATATAAATAAAAAATATTTAAAAATTACATAGTACTTGACCAATAATGGAATTTTGTTTGATTTTTCAATTTAATATATATCAAATTTATGTTAAATTTATTTCACATATACATATAATTAATACATTTTTATATACAATACACACACACACACACATAACATGTCAATTTTTTAAATATTGTTAAAGTGTACATATATTCTTAATTTATTAAACATCACTCGTTTTATACATAAATGCATTTTATCAATGTTATTTATTAATTAATAATGTTAAAAATATATTTGTAAATAAAATTTATAATTAAAAATGTTTAGAAATGTACATTCACTATATTTATTCAATTATATATATATATAATTATAAATAAATAAATATTTTCTTAAAAGTTTTTATATATTTATAAATAAATAATTTTGTATATTTTAATAATTATTTAATTTACAAAAAATTTACATCAATAATTAATATATTCCCCATAATTATATTTATGTATATTTATAATATATATATATATATATAATTATATTAATATAGAATGATAAAAGTTATATTTTTTGAAAAAAAATCTATAATTATAAATAATTAATTATAATATTATAATAAATATATTAAAAATGGATTATATTTACTATATTTTTATTTCTGTTTATTTATTGAATATTTATAACTATATAAATTTTATTTATTTATAGTTATAATTATAAATCCTTTAACTACACTTCAGTAAGAAGATCTTATAAAAAACCATTATCAATTCTTTTTTCACACAGAGAGAGAGGAGGATTTATCAGTGGTAAACAATGTGCAGATAAATTAACATTTATTAGTTCTATAAATTTTGGGCTGATAAAGATTGGATTTATCAATTTTTTTAGCACTAATAAAAGCGATTAATTTCTGTGGTTAATTTTATGTGCTGGTAAATGTATAGATATCTTTTTATAAAAGCCCTAACCATTTTCAAACTCATCATGATAAAATCTTTCTGTGGAATCCACCCACTATGGCTGAACTTCTCACTGAATTGAATGTCGAATCACACCACTCGACTTCCTATGAATATCCCATCCGACATCTGAAGAGAGTCTTATATTTTCTTCAACATAGCGTGGAAGTCCTTCCAATTTTCTTTTTGTTTTTTGTTTTTTTTTAAATTTATTCTTCTGTGATTTGTTTATGATCGGTTATTTATGATATATTGTTTATGTTTTTTGTTGTGATCCATTGTTTTGGGATTATTTGTGGTCCACTGTTTACACTACTAGAAATATTGCATATATCAGCAATTCAATACATTAAAAACAATTAGTATAGGTCTCCTTTCCCAACTGTTTTCAAAAATTGTTGGGAAATTCTAAATTTAAACCACTTTTCCCATCAGTTTGGTAAAACCATTAGGAAACGGTGCTTTGAAACCACTTTTCTAAATGGGTTTCCCTAACAATTGGGAAAAGGTTGGAATAGGTACCCTTATTGTTATGAATTATTTAGTCAAATACAATCGAATAAATAAATATATAAATTATATATATATATATATATAAATTAAAATATATTGAAAAAGATAAATGTAGGATATTGTTAAAGACTTTTATATATAAATTGGAGGTTGTGGTTTCAAACCCTCGCTATAACATATTCGTATAATTACCTATCCCAACGGAAAACTGTTGGGGTAGGTCATTCCCAACTATTTTCATAAACCATTGAGATAGGTCTTTCCCAAAATTTCTAAAACATTGGGATATGTTTTTCCCAATGCTATTCTCTAAACCATTGGGATAGGTATTTCCAAATTCCAAATCACCCCATGGCTTCGCAAACCATTAGTATAGGATATACCAATTGTGTGGGGACCTATACCAATGGTTCTAGACTGTTGGTATTGACCATTTTTTCATTAGTGTTATGATTTTTTTATCTATTGATTAGCGAATGATTTGTCATTTGTTTTTTATATTAACTATAGATGTATGATCTGTTTTTATATATGACACTGATCATTGGGTTTTTTCATTGTAGTTTTACTTTTATGTTTTATATCTTCTTATTAAATAATTTTTCCATAGATGTATATAAAGGTGTAGATGTTTTCATTTATATTATTTCTTATTGACTATTGATTTGAAGAACATTGGAGGTTCCCTAATGATAATATATATTCTAAAACCTTTAATGGACACCTCAGTGGACTTCCAGCTTCAGATGAATTTTTTTGGGAACCATGTTAGTGGAGTGATATGTGTTCCTCTATTGGTTATATGTACCAAGGATGTAGTACCAATTATACTTCACTGTGGTACTTAGTTTCCTTGTTGATCATATTCAAAGGGTTCATCCCTAGTTAAGCATGTGATATTTTATGACATCATGCATTAACTTTTTGAATCATTTTGGTGTATTTTGTTCACATTATGATTCTATATCAAGTTTTTATATAGTTGATATTTATTATATACTATAAGTGAGTGAGTTATTATAATAGAGTGACATGTATGTGTGTCTGTATAGCTATTGAATTAATTATTTCCACAGTTTTCTAACTAACAGGAATACTTGTATCGGGTAATGATTATTTTTGGTCTGCATGTCCATTGACCCCAAGGAACATGCTAAAATTTTGTTCGACCTCTGGTACTAATTAGTTCTTTTTTTGGGGGGAGGGACCACATCCAATTTATTGTTATTTACTGCCAATGTTTTGACCATCCTTTAGGGACAATAAGTTGTGTTAGATTTCATAATATGATATGACATTATACTGATTGGGAAATTCAAGCTAGGGTCATTACACTATTCATATTCCGGTTTACACTATAATTTTTAGTGATAATATCATTTATTATCTCCCTTTATCTCCATCTATTTTTTCAAATTCTATCATCCATTGTTATTTGATTTGGAATATCTAGGTTTTCGAATTTTCAAGTTGAAATAATCCATATTTTCCTTATTAATATTTTCTATAACATTCAGTTTTGATAATGAATATCTTAAGTGTATTTATTTATAATTTGTATACAGTAAATATTTTATGAACCCAATAGGATGGATATGAACCAAAAATGGATTCATGTTAATAATTTGACATACAAATATGAAGATGCAGTTAAATATTTCATCATGTTTGAAAGAGTTCATGCTGAAGACCCTTCTAAAATCCTTTGTCCTTGTTTACATTGTTGTTATTCAAGAAAAATTAGCCCAGAATCATTGAAAGAACATTTAGATTTTCATGGAATAGATCAATGAAATAAATTTTGGATGAGAAAATGAAGATAAATCTAAATGTGTGCACTGATTAGGATAATACTATGGTTTATGAACCATTTGGTGTGAATACCTTTATTAAAGATAATGGAAATATTATGGAAGAAATGAAAATGGAAATTAAATATATCCTTCATGATTGTAAAAAGTTGCTTGAGGAGTTAAATATATGTTCCAAGAAACCATTGTATTTTGGTTGTACTAAATACACAACATTATTAGTTGTATTGAAGTTGTATAATTTGAAAGCTGGCAAAGGATGGAGTGACCCCAGCTTTTCTGAAATACCTGGAATTCTAAAATATATGATACCGAAAGAAAATAAAATACCATACTGAACATACGATGCTATTTGAATGTTATGTTCTATAGGAATGATCTCTAAAAAATACAAGATTCTACAAATTATTGTATATTATGTCACAAGTACCATGAATCACTTATCTAATTCCCTATGTGTGGTGCATATCAATGCAAGAAAAATGAATCCAGTACATCGAAATCTATTTCGTACTATCCTATCATTCCATGTTTTTGAAGACTATATAGAAGTCATTAAACTAAAAGACATTTAACATGGAATGAAAATATAATAATTAGATATTAAAACCTATATCATCTAGTAGATTCTCCTTATTGGAATGAAATTGATTATGAGTTTCTTGATTTTTTTGGTGAACCGAGAGACTTTCATCTCGGTTAACTAAATATGGAATAAATCCTTTTGGAGTATAGATTACTGATCACAGTACATGTATAGTCTTGTTGGAAATTATTACTTTCGACCATTTTTATGCATGATGTGAAAAATCAAATGTTGTCTCCACTTATAAATACTCCAAAGAAAACCAGTAATGATATTTGATGTTTATTTGGCTCCATTAATCGAATATCTGAAATGATGTGGGATACATGTGTTAAATGTATGATTCTCATAGAAGTGAATAATTAACATTTAATTTCATGTTGTACAGAATGAAAAATGACTTCCAAGTTTATGGAAATTTATCAAGATATAACATTAAAGGAATATTGGAGTTTCCTATTTGTGAAAAATGCACAAACTCAATTAGGTTGAATCTTTCCTCAATGACTATAAAATAATTGGGGTCTTCCATTTTCACATTAAAATCAATTTTCATATAATTAATGTATTGTTTTATATATATGATTAATTTATTTATTTTTAGTATTTCTCACAAAATAATTTTTTTTATACAGCTTCATTCTTTTGTTCTTTTTGGGGGTACTCTGTCCAACTTTGATTCTCTTTCTCCCTTAAAATCTTTTCACACCTACAGTGGTGTATTTATAACTTTCTTTTTGGTTACCTACACTACCTTTGTAGGAAGAGAAACGATGCAACCTCTTCTCAATTATAGAGGCAATGTTTATGTTTATATAGTAAAATCATTGTCCATAGAATTAATGTAATATTTAATATGATTGCTTAATATAATTATTTTTAGTGTTACTCACAAAATAAATGTTTTCTTATATATCAAGATTCTTTTGTTCGATTTGGGGGTGATCATTTCAACATTAATCGCTTTCTAAATGATAACTTCGAAAGAATTCATCTCTCACGAAAACTTTCACTCATGTAGTGTTGAAATTTATCACCATCTATTATGTTTCCTCCTCTACTCAATAATAGTGGTAATCATGAAATTTTCATTGTAAAATAATTATCCATATAATTAATCTATTATTTCATATTTATGATTAATTTATTTCCTTTAATTATTACAATAATAATTGTTTTCTTATACATGTGGATTCTTTTTTTTGAGTTGAGGTGGTTTGCTTGAAACTAATCATGAAATTTTGGTAGTTCAACCAATATATTCAATGGAAATAATTTTCACGTTGATAGTTAGGTTGTTTTTTGAATGTACGTAAAAAGTTTTATTTATATAATTGTATAAACCATTGTTTTCAATTTCTATAATAGAATGTTTTTTTTTCTATTTGTGTTGAAAATTTCATTTCATTTAAATTTTGTATTGGGATTTGTTTTTGTTGATATCTGATGTGTTTTTGGTGTTTTATTGTACTATTACTTTACACTAAAGTATGAGCCTTTATTAGTGCTTTTAAAAGAACTAATAAATTGGAACTTTAGGAGCACTTTTAAAATCATTGATAAAAAATACATTTTTCTACACTTATAAAAGCTTTGATAAACGTTATATATTAGTTCTTTTATAAGATATGATAAGGGGTTCCTTTAGCATTGATAAATTAAATCATTGATAAAGATCCTATTTATCCTTGCTTTTTTGTGTCGATAAATTATAGCTTTATGAGTACATTTTCAGCATCGATAAAATTCCTAGGCTTTTAACATCACTCACATTGTCTACACTTTCGTAGTGCTGAAGAAGGCCATTTTTATCATTGTTAATGTACAGTTTCCTAGTAGTGTAATTTCTATGTCTTGAAAGTAGTTTTAGATGAATCGAATCACATTATTTCCACTATTTAATCTAACTACCTGAACTCATTATTATATGAATTCCTCTATAACTAGAGCCACCTCAAGCACTCCAAAAATTGTCGGAGTACGTAGGGGGACCAATCTGGAATGGATGTATCTATATAGGCTCTTCTAAAACATATGAAAATAAATGTATATATTAATAATCACGTCAATATAGTAATGTGTTAGTTTTATAAACCTCATGGAATACTCAAACGGTGAAATTGCAACCTTCTGTAGCTACAGATGCTGTTGAATCTAGATAGATAGCAATTTGTAATGGTAATAATCATAATAGAAAAACTACTAGAAGAATAACCTGGAGTAAATATCTTGATCATGAGTTTGGTAAGTCAAACTCTACCAGAACCCTACTAATGCATGAAGAAATGGGCCACAAGAACAACTATCTAATTGGATAAGTTATGTATAAGCATGATGAAACAGACCACCAATTCTATCCGATCCTCTACTACCTAGGGGTTTAGGTCACTATGAAACCATATAGGTTCCTATCATTGGAACTTGAGTTACATGCAAAATATGCGTGAATCATCTTCCTAACATGTTGGAGAAAACAGATGACCAACATGAAGTTGATCATCTTTCCAAACTATAATAGTTGGATCCATGCACATATAAATAAGTTTTGGAACCAATATATGTCCTCTTAAAATAAAACTAATATTTTATGTGTCCCTAAAGCTTGGAATAATCAATCAATAGGTCATTATCACAATCATGTATCAGTATCCCAGTTATCTTTAATCAGGGAGGAATCCTAAAATTTAATAAGACATATTGCAGTAATATTTTCATATAAGTGGATATGATTTAAGTATGAAATGAATACCAAAAGACCCAATCATATTCGATGCATGCACATTTAGATTCCCTAGAAGTTATTTCTTGGTATTCTATGTTGGAAAGAAGTTTTTTAAAGGCACGATGAATTGATATATCATCCACTACACTGACACATGGTTACCTTGATGAAAATCTACACTCAATACACATAGATATTATTTCCCAATGTTCTGAAACCATTCCTCTAAAGAAGAAGAAACATAAACATAGTCCCTAGGGAGTAACCACCTCTGATTCCACGCTATCCTGACATGACAGATCGGGTCTCACATATTCACTGGTATACTGAGTAAGACACCCCAAGCCTGACTCTAATAGGCATGAGGTTGGTGACCAGCTCTGAATAGGTAATATTGAAATGGGATTCCTTAGACTATGTAGTTGTATGGATACTCACATCCATCTCCATGAAATAGTGAATAAATATACTAAGAGAAAGAATATCTTGAACGTAAAACATATATGTAAAAACCTCTATGAAAGCATCAAATATAGAAGTATAGTATATATGTTTAAACGGTAAAATACAATTCCAAATACAAAATAAGGTCTCAACTTAATCGGAAATATAAATTAGGAAAAAGTAAAGAGTTTATATCTCATAATATATAAGTTCATCCTATGAACATGTTTATTGTAACACCCCAAGATTTTATGAAAAATATTCATTTTAATTTCATTAATGTCTTGTGTTGTACGCTACACCAAAATGAGCTTTCACAACACGCATCCCTGACTTGTCTTGCATTACACGCAAGCGCGACCTTCCACGACAGCGTGTGTTGTACGCAATACAGAGTTTCTCTAAACAACGATATGCTATTAAAATATTATTAAAACTAGCCGTTATGAATAGTAATACCCACTTTTTGAAATTTTATAAATTTTATTTTTGAAAATGGACTTCATTTTTGGATTTGGAATATCGAAATTAGCCTAGGGTGAAATTTTGGTATTTTTCTGAAAACTTTCAATTTTTGATGAATAGTGAAAACACTGGGTTACTATTTAATAACAGACTTTTTATTTAAATAATTATTTATTTTATTTAAATGTATTTTAGATCAAAATTGATGCATAATAACTATATAAGTTCAATGAAATTCATTAGAGTCAATTTATAATAATTATATATATATATAAATTTTATTGAACTTTTGACCGTCTTTTACCCACCTCTTAGAAGAATTTGCAAATTTACATAAAACAAAATTTTCCGCTTTTGTGAAAGTAATGTTAAAAAACTGAGAGACAATGTTTATTTTAGTAAGTAATATGTGGTTCAATGAGATGAAAATAATTTTTGTTGAATAGTAACTTTTTACTTTTTTTTACCATGGTTAAAAGTAAATAGGGTAATTAAAGGTAAAAATGATATTATTATTACCCTAACACATGTCCTAATTATATTTGATAAGTTTAATTCGACCAAAAACAACCTTATAAATAAAATATGATTATTTAGTCCAGCTTGGATTAGATTAGGACATTTAATATTAAGAAGGGTTACAATAGTTAAAATCAAGGTTTAATAAGTAATCATTTTTAATATAGAGATATAAATAAGATAAATTCGACTATAATTATTCATTAGAATGATAAAAGGATTTCCTAAAAAATGTTATTTTATTTATAATTTTTACACATTCAATAATTTAATTTATTTATGACACAAAGATGATACAGTAATTATCTTATTAATGAAATATTGACCTAATTGATGTTATAAATACACAAATAAATGTAATATGAGACTTTTTATGAATTAAAAAAATTTTATAGGTTATTATGACATGTTATTATTGATTTATAAACTTTGTTCGAACTAATCATTCTGTTATGATTTTCACAAAAATAAATTTCAAAATAGTGTCAAAATTGACAGAAAATAGTTTTTTAAAACAAATATTATATTATTAATTGTTATTTTATTCATAAAAAACTAAGGTTCCGAAAAATGACATAGATAAAGTTAAATACATTAAACATAAACAAACTGGGGTTATTTTGTCTTGTTATAGTAAGTTTATTAACATTATACTGTAAGAATACAAGAAGACACGGTAAAAGAAAAATTATTTAACTTAAAGTTAAATCTAAATCACAAGGTTAAAATAGAAACCTAAACTTGTCTAAATTATATTGGATGAGAGGATTTAGACCCATCCCCACCTTAGCATCAAAATAACACAATTTGTATCTATTAGAAACCGAATATGACTTTATAATAAAATAATATTTTTAGTTATTCCAAAGGTGCCCCTCTCCTCCCTTATAAAAGGGCACCTCCTTACTCTCTCCTCACACCACTTTCAGCCTTCAAGATTGTCCAACCCATACCAATTTCTCCTCTAAAGATCCCTAGAATCATACTAGAGGTCCTGGTCTTCTTCAAAGACCAAATTTAGGGCCCTAAAAGGAGGTCTCAAAGAGGCGCTTCAAGGAAGAGGTAATGTCTGTTACCGATTTTTTCAGCTTTATTTCTTTTTCCGCTTCTTCTTCTTCAGTTTTTTCATTATGAAGTAATAACATCAGTATCAATCATATATGTATATGTTATTATAAGTATGAAACAACCCTATTTTACCTTCTATATATCCTACGGAAAACGAAATCACCGCGCGTGCGTACATACGGAATATCGTCTCCACGTCGTGGTGTAATCCATTTTCCACCAGCACATTACATGGATGGGTATAATGGTATAAATAATGACTATATATGAATATTTTAAAGTGATATTGATTCTGAAAAATTATACATACACTTTAATACAATTCCACGATCATGGGAATGATATCATCGCTCGTGCGTACGTACGAACTACCGTATCCACGACACGATGAGATTCATTCTCCATGTTAACTATTAAAGAATGATTATAATGTATATATAAGTAATAATAATGAAATATATGACATTATAAAGCTACTGGATTTATTTATATATATATGTATGTCATCTACTTAATTCCATTCAACTCAATAAGGAAACGAAAATATCGTTCATGCGTACGTACGACCTACCGTCTCCATGAACAGTGTATTTCTTTCTATTTATCGATCTATTATATATATGTATATTCTGAATATATATTATATATAAATCATGTTTTATATTTTGGAATTATGTAATCATGATTTAATTAATCATATGAATAATTACAAGTCAAAACACGGACGACAAATGAAACGATTTTACCCAAAACGCTCATTAACATGGAATTTACAAAAGAATGGGTAATATAAAGCCATAAGTGAAACATATATGATATCATAACAATGAATATTATTCTGTAATAAGTCAATGACATTATTTAAATCATTATACAGGAGGTTCCGATACATACGAAGTATATTTGACCTAAGGTAAGGGATAACTTTTCCAATCTCGTTCTTATCCGAGATTGTTTATTTGTATGTATTTACTAGGGTTATTGTTCTCATCCATGTCCATGCTTCCTAAAAATGGGTTCATGTATGTTTAATGTCATTTTTACCCATTTTTGACTTTTATTACATGGTATGTATGGAATCATTCTTTTATGAGCTACTTTTGACTTTTCCGGCAAAAGTACGAGAATAATGTATTTTTTAACCTATATGGCATGAAAGGATATTTACGGTTTTATAAAGACTTATTTTCAAGAAGCATCCTCCAAAAGATTTCATGAAAAATTTTCAACAAAATCTTTTTCTTTTAAAATTGCATGACGTTTTGTGAAAAGAAATTGAATTTTAAGAAGAAAGGATATTTTCCTCATGAATTCATCTCAAGTGTTTTAATAAGACCATTTTCCATATAAGATGACATTATTTCATATATGTATATTTCAAGTATAATGTCTCTATGATTTAGATGGTTTCACTTTTATTATGATGAAATGTCCATTTTTTTTAAATAGATTATGTGATGATGGGATGATGTTTATGAAACCAATTTTTTTATTGGGTTATTATGAATGATGTATGTTTATTTTGTGGAATAAGTAAGAATGATTTCATTATGAGATGGGTGTGACCTATATATCCCTCTAATGCATTGGGTAAAGATTTATATCTCATGATATAGACATGGCTTGAATGGTATGTTAATCCAGTTCAGTGTTACAGGACTAAAACGAGAAGTGAACTCGATTCAGAATGGGATTTTGTCCACTAAGATAGTCATAGAAGCAATGCCTTGGCTACTATGGAAATCATACCATGTCCTGAATGGTTTCCACAATTACATGTTTTATTCCCATTATATTTTATAATGGTTGATTTTCAATTATGATATATGCCTTACGTACTTCCACGATTTATGTCTATTCTCAAGATTTTATTGTTTAAATTTCAAGGTCAAGTTTTGGCTTTCAAATGTTTATGGATTGTTTTATGTTCACTATGTTTTCCCTTACTGAGCATTTGAGCTCACCCTTTTTATGATTTATTTTCCCAAGGATATAAGGAAAGGTTTTAGGTATGAAAAAAAGGAAGATCTTTATAGGATATTTTTAAGATCTTTCACCAAGATTAGAAGATTATATTTTGAGTTTCCAAAGACACTAAACTATTACGGTCCTTGTGTGTCTGTTTTTGTAATGTACTATGTATTCTGTAAAAGTAATATAATGTCCATGTACGTCAAGATTCGGGTCTCTATAGTTGGTATCAGAGGAAAGGTTTAGTTAACCTTTGGAAACTAGGATGCGAAAACTTTAGTGAGATCCCTAGAGATATTTCTAAGGTATGTCTAGGGATGTCCCTAAGGTTAAGTATAATTATAGGTTATAGTCCTAGAATTGCGCTAATGTTCTTAGAATTAAACCTAAGATGTTATATTTCTAAGGTACTCCCCATTGATTATGTTACTTTCCTTGTATGATTTTTTCCACTAACATAATTCTTTTTGTGTTTTAGTCAATGGAGGGAACCAGAAAGAATTCAGTTAACATTAAATCGAATGGACAAATTGGTGACTATGAGCAACGAAATTGTGTAATTTCTTTGAGAGGAAGATATTGTGATTATGCTGAATCATTCGTCGCGATATATGATTAAAATTGTGAAATTTAGTCATATTCCTAATTCATCAAATAAGAGGAAGATATACTTTTATGCATGTTCTCATGTTAAGGAGCATAAAGAATGGGAGATTGTGATTTCTAAAGAAGGGAAGAATAACCTTGAGGAATACCTAAAATGGAGGGAAATATGTTACCTGTGTTGAGAAAAAGGTCAGAGAGTGACAAACTGTTATAGAGTTCAGTGTCTTATTTGTGGAGAACATGGGAATTACTCAACTCAATGCCCTGACCTAAAAAGTTACTTCTAAATCAAGGAAGGACTTATTCCAGGACAATCATTGAAGAGGATGGATTGAAGTGTTTATGTATTGGTATTCAAGAATAATGTTGTTGAGGTACTTTTATGGTGTATTAGAATATTTTTGTATTAGTCTATTGTGGTTTTCAATAATATTATGGTATCGATTTCCATGAAAAGTGATTCAAATATTTTAGAAAGTAGATGATATGTGCATAATGAAGGAATAAAGAGAAAATGAAATGTTTGACAGTATTCATGAGCTCATGATTAATATAAGGACTAAGTGATATCATGGTTTGAGTATATATAATTTTGAGGATTTTGGTATGTGGAAAGTGTTTACTTTTAACTGCATCCATGTTTTCACTAAGGTTCAATGGGTATTCATTTTTTTTAAGATAATACAAGATTAAGGCTTTTGAATGTTTGGAATGTGACCAACAAGACATATCTTATGATATATGGGGATCAATGATGGTATTAACATGCTTGTTATATGAACTCTGGTAATCGTATTCACTATAATATGAGATTGGACAGTTGTATTTTGGATAAGCATAATGATTGGAATGGATTATGTTGGACATAAGTTGGTATTATTTAAGGATAGACCATTTTTTGATATTATTAATGGGATGTTAATGTAATGTATTTTTAGAAAAAGGAAAACCTACAGGACGGGCGACAGCCCATCGCGTCAGACACGGCTGTGGGAATCGAACCCACAACTGAAGTACGACTGGCCTTTATCTCATACCAATGGCCTACAGGAAGTCACTGGTTAGTAGAAACAAGTTTTATTTTATTAATCAGCATGATAGATGATGTATAAGTTCATTTTTTGAATCGTATATGATTAACCTCACCATATATGGACTTATGTATATTTGATAACTTTTTCTAACCTTTTGTTTGAATCATATGGAATGACCCATCATTCTATCACATGATCTGCTAACACTTCACGAATAACAATTTCAACTTCATTTCTTAAAGAGATGAAGTGGAAATTTTTCAAGGCACGTTCAACGGTGAGATTATACCAAAATAAAGTAATTATTTCTTCTAATTAAAATTCATCAACTTTAGAGAAATGATCTTGAAAACAAAAAATGTTTTCCTAGTGCCCTTATATCCGATGAATCAGATGGTACCCTATATCATCACAAATTTAACTCTTTGTGATTATTGGCCTTTTCAAATACATGTTCTATACCACTCACCATCAGAGCATGATGGTTAGATTTTTCTTCCATATCCATATTTTAACCTATGTTCTCCTATATAGAAACCCAGTGATGAGTTACATTGGGTAATCATTACGTTTCATACTTTGGTTTTTAAAATTAGGTTTTAGTATTACTTTTTACGATGTCGGTTTCAATTAAAGAAACTTTCGAGTAGTAAACCATTTAAAACCCCAACGAATTTTGAGAGCAAAATTCATTTGAAGGGGGGTAGAATGTAACACCCTAAGATTTTAAGAATAATATTCTTTTTAATTTCATTAATGTCTTGTGTTGTACGCTACACCAAAAGGATCTTTCACAACACACATCCCTGACTTGGCTTTCATTACACACATGGGCAACCATCCATGATAGCGTGTGTTGTACGCAATAACGAGTTTCGCTAAACAACGATATGTTATTAAAATATTATTAAAACTAGCCACTATGAATAGTAATGACCACTTTTTGAAATTTTATAAATTTTATTTTGAAAATGGACATCATTTTTGGATTCGAAATATCGAAATTAGCCTAGGGTAAAATTTTGGTATTTTTCCGAAAACTGTCAATTTTTGATGAATAGTGAAAACACTAGATTACTATTTAAAAACTGAGTTTTTATTTAAATAATTATTTATTTTATTTAAATTTATTTTTGGTCAAAATTGACACATAATACCTATATAAGTTCAATGAAATTCATTCGATTCATTTTATAATTATTTTAGATATATAAAAATTGTGTTGAACTTTTGGTCATCTTTTACCCACCTACTAGGAGAATTTGAAAATTTACATAAAACATAATTTTACCACTTTTGTGAATGGAATTTCAAAAATCTGAGAGACACAGTTGATGTTAGTAAGTAAAATTGGGTTCAATGAGATGAAAATAATTTTTGGTGAATAGTTACATTAACATTTTTTACCACAGTTAAAAGTAAATAGGGTAATTAAGGGTAAAAATGATATTATTATTACCCTAACACATGTCCTAATTCTATTGGATAAGTGTAATTAGACCAAAAACAACCTTATGGATAAAATATGACCATTTAGGCCCACATGGATTAGATTAGGACATTTAATATTAAGAAGGGTTAAAATAGTTAAAATCAAAGTTTAATAACTAAATAATTTTTAATATAGGTTTATACATAAGATAAATTATACTATAAATATTCATTATAAAGATAAAAATATTTCCCACATAATGGTATTTTATTTATAAATTTTAGACATTAAATAATTTAATTTATTTATGACACAAAGATGATGCAGTAATTATCTTATTAATAAAATATTGACATAATTGATGTTATAAATACCCAAATAAATGTAATTTGAGACTTTTTATTAATTAAACTAATTTTATATGTTAATATGACATGTTATTATTTATTTAATTAACTTATTTGAAATAATCATTCTGTTATGATTTTCACAAAAATAATTACCAAATAGTGTCAAAATTGACAAAAAATAGTTTTTTAAAATAAATATTATATTATTAATTGTTATTTTATTTCTAAAAATCTATGGTTCGGAAACATGACTTAGATAAGGTTATATATGTTAATAATACACAACTTTTGGTTCGTTTTTCTTGTTATAGTATGTTTATTAACCCTATAGTGTAAGAAAACAAGAAGACGCGGTAAAAGAAAAATTATTTAACTGAAAGTTAAATCTAAATGATAAGGTTAAAATAGAAACCTAAACTTGTCTAAATTATACTAGATGAGAGGATTTCGACCCATACCCACCTTATCTTCAATATAACTCAATTTGGAGCTATTAAAAACCGAATATGACTTTATAATAAAATAATATTTTTAGTTATTTCAAAGGTGCCACTCTCCTCCCTTATAAAAGGGAACCTCCTTCCTCTCCTCCTCACACCACATTGGGCCTTAAAGCTCGTCCAAACCCTGAATATTTCTCCTCTACACTTCCATAGAAATATCCTATAGCTCCTGGTCTTCTTCAAAGAGCAACTTTAGTTCCCTAAAAGGATGTCTCAAAGAGGAGCTTCAAATAAGAGGTAATGTCCGTTACCGATTCATTCAACTTTATTTCTTCTTCCACTTATTCTTCATTAGTTGTTTCATTATGAAGTAATAACATCAGTATAAATAATCTACTTATATGTTATTATAATTATAAAACAACCCTATTTCACCTTCTATCCATCCTACGGAAAACGAAATCATCGTGTGTGCGTACGTACGGAATACCGTCTCCATGTCGTGGTGTAATCTATTTTACCACCACCACCATACTTGGACGGGTATAATGGTGTAAATAATGACTATATATGATTATTTTAAAGTGATATTGATTCTGAAATATTATACATACACTTCAATAAAATTCCATGATCATGGGAATGATATCATCGCTCGTGCGTACGTACAGACTACCGTCGCAACGACGCGATGAGATTCATTCTCCATGTTAAACATTAAAGAATGATTATAAAGTATATATAAGTAATAATAATGAAATATATGAAATTATAAATCTAATGTATTTATGTATATATATATATGTATGTCATCTACTTAATTCCATTCAACTCAATAATGAAACTAAAACAACGTTCATGCATACGTACGGCCTACCGTCTCCATGAACGGTCTATTTCATTCCATTTATCGATATATTATATATATGTATATTATGAATTTGTATTATATATAAATCATGTTTTATATTCTGGAATTAATTAATAATTATCTAAGTAATCATATGAATAATTACAAGTCAAAACACGGACGACAAATGAAACGATTTTACCCAAAACGCTCTTTAACATGGAATTTACAAAAGAATGGGTAATATAAAGTCATAAGTGAACCATATATGGTATCATAACAATGCATATGATTCTGTAATAAGTCAATGAAATTGTTTAAATCATTATACAGGAGTTTCGGATACGTACGAAGCATATCAGACCTAACGTAAGGGATAACTTTTCCAATCTCGTTCTTATTCGAGATTGTTTATTCGTAAGTATTTACTTGGGCTATTGTTCTCATCCATGTGCATGATTCCTAAAAATGGTTTCATGTATGTTTAATGTCCTTTTACCCATTTTTGACTTTTACTACATGGTATTTATGGAATCATTCTTTTCTGAGGTACTTTTTGACATTTCCGGCAAAAGTACGAGAATTATTTTTTTTTTAACTTATACAACCTGAAAGGATTTTTACAGTTTTATAAAGCCTTATTTTCAAGAAGCTTCCTCCAAAATATTTCATGTGAAATTTTCAACAAAATCTTTTTATTTTAAAATTGAATGACATTTTTTGAAAAGAAATTGAATTTGAAGAAGAAAGGATATTTTCCTCAAGAATTCATCTCAAGTGTTTCACCAAGACAATTTTCCATATAAGATGACATTATTTCATATGTGTATGATTCAAGTATAATGTATCTATGATTTACATGGTTTCACTTTTCTTATGATGAAATGTCCATTTGTTTTATATGGATTATGTGATGATGGGATGATGTTTATGAAACCCATTTTATTTATTGGGTTATTATGAATGATGTGTGTTTATTTTGTGGAACAAGTAAGAATGATTTCATTATGATATGGGTGGGACCTATATATCCGTCCAATGCATTGGGTAAAGATTTATATCTCATGAGATAGACATGGATAGAATGGTAAGTTAATCCGGTTCAATGTTACAGGACTGAAACGAGGAGTGAACTCGATTCAGAAAGGGACGTTGTCCACTAAGATGGTCATGGCAGCAATGCCTTGGCTACTATGGAAATCATAACATTTGTTGAATGGTTTCCACAATTACATGTTTTATTCCCATAATATTTTATCATGTTTGTTGTTCCATTATGATATATGCCTCACTTACTTCCACGATTTATGTCTTTACTCAAGATTTTAATGTTTAAATTTCATGTTCAAGTTTTTTCTTTCAAATATTTATGGATTGTTTTATGTTCACTATGTTTTCCCTTACTGAGCATTTGGGCTCAACCTTTTTATGTTTTCCTTTCCCTAGGATATAAGGAAAGGTTTTAGGTAAGAAAAAAAAGGAAGATCTTAATGGGAGATGTTGAAGATCTTTCACCACGATTAGAAGATTATATTCCGAGTTTCCAAAGACACTAAACTATTACGGTCCTTATGTGTCTGTTTTTTTATGTACTAAGTATTCCGCAAAAGTAATGTAATGTCCATGTACGTCAGGCTTCGGGTATCTACAGTTGGTATCAGAGGAATGGTTTAGTTAACCTTTGGAAACTAGGATGCGAAAACATTAGTGAGATCCCTTGAGATATTTCTAAGGTATGTCTAGGGATGTCCCTAAGGTTAAGTATAATTATAGGTTATAGTCCTAGAATTGCGCTAATGTTCTTAGAATTAAACCTAAGATGTTAGATGTTTAAGGTACTCCCCCTTGATTATGTTACTTTCCTTGTATGATTTTTTCCTCTCACAGAATATTTTTTGTGTTTTAGTTAATGGAGGGAACAAGAAGGAATTCGGTTAACATTGAATCGAATGGAAAAATTGGTGACTATGAGCAATAAAATTGAGTAATGCCTAGAGAGAAGGATATTGTGATTATACCGAATCAGTAATCGCGATATATGATTAACAAGGTGAAATTTAGTGGTATTCCTAATTCATAAAATAAGAGGAAGATAGAATTTTATGCATGTTCGCATGTTAAGGATCATAAAGAAAAAAAGATTGATATTTCTAAAGAAGGGAAGAAGAACCTTGAGGAGTACCTCAAATGGGGGGAAATTTGTTATCTGTGTGGAGAAAAGGGTCATAGAGTGACAGACTATTATGGAGTTCAATGTCTTATTTGTGGAGAACATGGGCATTACCCAACTCAATGCCCTGACCTAAAAACTAACATCTAAATCAAGGAAGGACTTATTCCAAGAAAATATTGAAGAGGATGGATTGATTTTTTTATGTATTGCTATTCAAGAATAATGTTGTTGAGGTACTTTTATGTTGTATTAGAATATTTTTGTATTAGTCTAATATGGTTTTCAATAATTTTATGGTACCAATAACCATGAAAAGTGACTCAAATATTTTGGAAAGTAGATGATATGTGAATAATGAAGGGATAAGGAGAAAATGAAATGTTTGACAGTATTCATGATCTCATGATTGATATAAGGACTAAGTGATATCATGGTTTGATTATATAGAATATTGATGATTTTGGCATGTGGAAAGTGTTAACTTTTAACTGCATTCATGTTTTCATTGAGGTTCAATGGGTATTCATTTTTTTCAAGAGAATACATGATTAAGGCCTTCGAATGTTTGGAATGTGACCAACAAGACATATCTTATGATATATGGGGATCAACGATGGTATTAACATACTTGTTATATAAACTCTTTGGTAATCATTTTCGCTATAATATGAGATTGGACAACAATATTTTGGATAAGCCTAAATATTGGAATGGATTATGTTGGACATAAGTTAGTATTCTTTAAGGATAGAACTTTTTTTGATAATACTGATGGGATGTTAAAGTAATATAGTTTTACAAAAAGGAAAACCTGCAGGACGGGCGACAGCCCATCGCGTCAGACAAGGCTGTGGGATTAGAACCCACAACTGAAGTATGACTGACCTTTATCGCATACCAATGGCCTATAAGAAGTCCCTGGTTAGTAGAAACTAGTTTTATTTTATTAATCAGTATGATAGATGATGTATAAGTTCATTTTTGGAATCGTATACGATTAACCTCACCATAGATGGACTTATGTATATTTGATAACTTTTTCTAACCTTTTGTTTGAAATAGATGGAATGACCCATCATTCTATCACATGATCTGTTAACACATCACGAATAACAATTTCAGCATCATTTATTAAAGAGATGAAGTGTAAATTGTTCAAGGCACGAACAACGGTGAGATTATACCAAAATAAAGTAAGTATTTCTTCTAATTCAAATTCTTCAACTTTAGGGAAATGATCTTGAAAACCAAAAATGTTGTCCTAGTTCCCATATATCCGATGAATTAGATGGTACCCTAGGTCATCACAAATTTATGGCTTTGTGATTATTGGCATTTTCATAGCCATGTTCTCTACCACTCTCCATCAGAACGTGATGGTTATATTTTTCTTCCATATCCATATTTTAACCTATGTTATCCTATATAGAAACTCAGTGATGAGTTACTTTGGGTAATAATTACGTTTCATAATTTAGTTTTTAAAATTAAGTTTTAGTATTCCTTTTTACGATGTGGGTTTCTATTAAATAAACTTTCGAGTAGTAAACTATTTATAACCCCTGCGAATTTCGAGGGAAAAATTCATTTTAAGGGGGGTAGAATGTAACACCCCAAGATTTTATAAAAAATATTCTTTTTAATTTCATTAATGTCTTGTGTTGTAAGCTACACTAAAAGGATCTTGCACAACACACATCCCTGACTTGGCTTGCATTTCACGCAAGCACGACTTTCCACGATAGCGTGTGTTGTACGCAATACCGAGTTTCGCTAAACAATGATATGCTATTAAAATATTATTAAAACTATCCATTATGAATAGTAATACCCAATTTTGGAAATTTTATAAATTTTATTTTTGAAAATGGACTTCATTTTGGGATTCGAAATATCGAAATTACCCTAGGGTGAAATTTTGGTATTTTTCTGAAAACATCCAATTTTTGATGAATAGTGAAAACACTAGGTTACTCTTTAAAAACCACCTTTTTATTTAAATAATTATTTATTTTATTTAAATTTATTTTAGGTCAAAATTGAAACATAATACCTATATATGTTCAATGTAATTCATTCGAGTCATTTTATAATAATTTAAGATATATAAAAATTTTATTGAACATCTGACCGTCTTTTACCCACCTCCTAGGAGAATTTGAAAATTTAAATAAAACATAATTTTACAGATTTTATGAATGTAATTTCAAAAATCCAAGAGACATGGTTGATTTCAGTTTGTAAAATGTGGTTCAAGGAGATGAAAATATTTTTTTGGTGAATAGTAACTTTTTACTTTTTTTTACCACGGTTAAAAGTAAATAGGGTAATTAAGGGTAAAAATGATATTATTATTACCCTAAAACAAGTCCTAATTCTATTGGATAAGTTTAATTCCACCAAAAACAACCTTAGGAAAATAATATGACCATTTAGGCCCACATGGATTAGATTAGGGCATTTAATATTAAGAAAGGTTAAAATAGTTAAAATCAAAGTATAATAACTAAATAATTTTTAATATAGGGTTATACATAATATAAATTCGACTATAAATATTAATTGTAAAGATAAAAATATTTCCTACATAATGGTATTTTATTTATAATTTTTAGACATTAAATAATTTAATTTATATATGACACAAATATGATGCAGTAATTATCTTATTAATGAAATATTGACATAACTAATGTTATAAATACCCAAATAAATGTAATTTGAGACTTTTTATGAATTAAAATAATTTTATAGGTTACTATGACATGTTATTATTGATTTAATTAACTTTTTTAGAACTAATAATTCTGTTATGATTTTCACAAAAATCAATTACCAAATAGTGTCAAAATTGACATAAAATAGTTTTTTAAAACAAATATTATATTATTAATTGTTATTTTTTTTCTAAAAATCTAAGGTTTGGCCATATGACTTAGATAATGTTATATATGTTAATAATAAACAACTTGGGGTTCTTTTGTCTTTTTATAGTATGTTTATTAACCTTATAGTGTAAGAAAACAAGAAGACATGGTAAAAGAAAAATTATTTAACTTAAAGTTAAATCTAAATGATAAGGTTAAAATAGAATCCTAAACATCTCTAAATTATATTTGATGAGATGATTTCTACCCATACCCACCTTAGCTTCTAAATAACTTAATTTGGAGCTATTAAAAACCGAATATGACTTTATAATAAAATAATATTTTTAGTTATTCCAAAAGTGCAACTCTCCTCCCTTATAAAAGGGCACCTCCTTCTTCTCCTCCTCACACCACCTTGAGCCTTCAAGCTCGGCCAAATCCTGCCATGTTCTCCTCAAAACTTCCCTAGAAACATCTTAGAGGTCATGGTTTTTGTCAAAGACCAATTTTAGTTCCCTAAAAGGAGGTCTCAAAGAGGCGCTTCAAAAAAGAGGTAATGTCTGTTACCGATTCTTTCAACTTTATTTCTTCTTCCACTTATTCTTCTTTAGTTGTTTCATTATGAAGTAATAACATTAGTATAAATGAAATAATGATATGTTATTATACCTATGAAACAACCCTATTTCACCTTCTATCCATCCTATGGAAAATGAAATCATCGCGCATGCGTACGTACGGAATACCGTCTCCACACCGTGGTGTAATCTATTTTCCACCACCACCTTACTTGGATGGGTATAATGGTGTAAATAATGACTATATATGATTATTGTAAAGTGATATTTATTATGAAATATTATACATACATTTCAATAAAATTCCACAATCATAGAAATAATATCATCGCTCGTGAGTACGTACGGACTACCATCTCCACGACGCGATGAGATTCATTCTCCATGTTAACCATTAAAGAATTATTATAAAGTATATATAAGTAATAATAATGAAATATATGACCTTATAAATCTACTGGATTTATGTATATATATATATATGTATTTATTTCATCTACTTAATTGTATTCAACTCAATAAGGAAACGAAAACAGCGTTCATGCGTACGTACGACCTACGGTCTCCATGAAAGGTGTATTTATTTCCATTCATTGATCTATTATATATATATATTCTGAATATATATGATATATAAATCATGTTTTATATTCTGGAATTAGGTCATCATGATCTATGTAATCATATGAATAATTACAAGACAAAACACGGACATCAAATGAAATGATTTTACCGAAATCGCTCTTTAACATGAAATTTTAAAGAGAACGGGTAATATAAAGTCACAAGTAAACCATATATGATATCTTAACAATGAATATGATTCTATAATAATTCAATGAAATTATTTAAATCATTATACAGGAGTTTCGGATACGTACGAATCATATTAGACCTAAGGTAAGGGATAACTTTTCCAATCTCGTTCTTATCGGAGATTGTTTATTCGTAAGTATTTACTGAGGTTATTGTTCTCATCCATGTCCATGTTTCCTAAAAATGGTTTCATGTATGTTTAATGTCCTTTTTACACATTTTTCACTTTTACTACATGGTATGTATGGAATCTTTCTTTTATGAGGTAATTTTTGACTTTTCCAGCAAAAGTACGAGAAGAATGTTTTTTTAACTTATATGACATGAAAGGATTTTTACGGTTTTATAAAGAATTATTTTGAAGAAGCATCCTCCAAAAGATTTCATCAAAAATTTTCAACAAAATATTTTTCTTTTAAAATTGCATGACGTTTTTTGAAAAGAAATTGAATTTGAAGAAGAAAGGATATTTTCCTCAAGAATTCATCTCAAGTGTTTTACCAAGACCATTTTCCATCTAAGATGACATTAATTCATATGTGTATGTTTCAAGTATAATGTCTCTATGATTTACATGGATTCACTTCTCTTATGATGAAATTTCCATTTGATTTATATGGATTATGTGATGATGGGATGATGTTTATGAAACCCATTTTATTTATTGGGTTATTATGAATGATGTATGTTTATTTTGTGGAACAAGTAAGAATGATTTCATTATGAGATGGGTTGGACCTATATCTCCCTCTAATTCATTGGGTAAAGATTTATATCTCATGAGATAGACATGGATGGAATGGTTAGTTAATCCGGTTCAGTTTTACAGGACTGAAACGAGGAGTTAACTCGAGTTAGAAATGGACATTGTCCAATAAGATGGTCATGGAAGAAATTCCATGGCTATTATGGAAATAATAACATGTTCTGAATGGTTTCCACAATTACATATTTTATTTCCATTATATTTTATCATGGTTTATGTTACATTATGATATATTCCTTACGTACTTCCACGAATTATGTCTTTGCTCAAGATTTTAATGTTTAAATTTCAATTTCAACTTTTCGCTTTCAAATGTTTATGGATTGTTTTATGTTCACTATGTTTGCCCTTACTGAGAATTTGAGCTCACCCTTTTTAGGTTTTCTTTTCCCTAGGATATAAGGAAAGGTTTTAGGTATGAAAAAATGAAGATATTTATGGGAGATGTTGAAAATATTTCACCACGATTAGAAGATTATATTCTGAGTTTCCAAAGACACTAGACTATTACGATCCTTGTGTGTCTGTTTTTGTTATGTACTAAGTATTCCGCAGAAGTAATGTAATGTCCATGTACGTCAAGCTTTGGGTCTCTACATTTATCACCAAGAGGTTCTAAAATTCCATGTGTTAACTATCAATCTTTCCATCCTCCACATAAAAAATATAAAATGATGGAAAATCGCTTGTATGGGTGGGTATATACATACCTAGTAGCCCCAAAATAACCAAAAAGAGAAGCAGAATGATATAAAAATCATATCAACCCAAAAATAAATTTGGTAAAGGGAAACCCATCTCATATGATCATAATTAATACCACGTGAATGATAAATAAGGACTCATCTCCACGTCCTTCCAAGATTAATGATTCCTGTTAAAAGTCCAATATTCTGGTCACTAAGGCCAAATATCCTACTTAAACTCTTAAAATATAGATAATAGAAATCTCCTCTAGCTAAAATCTATCACAAAAAATCAAAATAATCTCCTAACCATTTATCTTTCATAAGCATTCACGAATCCTTGTGTAGGATTCGTACCTCACCATTAAACACCACAACAATGAATTCACTATCTCAAGTGTAGTTCTTAATACCCATAAGATCTCAAATATATGGTGTAACACTCTGAAGATATTATACATTTAGCCACTATGGGGGTTCATAATCTACAAGTGGAAATTGTACGGGGGACACTGACCTGATTTCTAGGGGTAGTGATCCCTATAGCACTATAATGATGAATCCCAATCACTACCATCGACTAAGAATCACTAAATGTTGTTTCCCACAAACATTGCCTTCTATCATTCCATTGATTCCAAAGAAGATTCATAGAGGTTTCAATTCAGTCTGATCCATTTAGGATGGTAGGATCTCAATTTGGTGGTCATGGTAGTAGGACCAGATTAACTTCTCGGAAGATCCTGTTCAAGGAAGATCATTAGATAAGTGTCCTTTCTCAAACAAATACTACAATTATTCATTTTTTGGATTAAGAATCAATATGATAATATGTAGGGCCCTCGACAATTCACGTTAACATTATAATTGAATTTTCTATTGAAACTTTTTTATTTGATATTGGTGCAACTGTTTCTTTTATGTATACCAATATATTGAACTTGTTGAGTTTTCAAATTGAGATAATGTAGTTTTCCATGGTTTTTGTGAAATCATTGGGTATGATGAAGGAGTGTGGTCTCATGTTCCCATTTTTTGTGATATTTTTGTCTTGGTTTAAGATGGAAATGGAATTCCCCGTCTTGGATATTGACCTTTTTTATGCATTCTTTGGCATGGATTGGGAAGTGTGATTCGAAGAGAAAATTTTTTTATATTAGAGGTGGGTGAGTTTCATGGAACCTAATGGGAGTCCTCAAGTATTTCATTGGGAATGGAATCCTCAATCAGGTTTTGCAAGACCTCAACTCCTAGATTTGGGAAATTTAGTTTTCGGTTATTGTCACTGCAGATGGAGATCGATGGTGAATCTATTGAGGTTAGATTACCTAATGTGGTTGGTCATTTCCCAGAGGTATTTCGAGATTATTTTTTGGTCTTACTCCTACAGCGGGACATAGAGTTCTCAATTGATTTGGTGCCACAAACATATCCAATATATCATCCATCATATTGTATATCCTCTTCTAAGCTGAAGGAATTAAAGATATAGTTGGATGATATGGAATCCCAAGGGTCCTTTCTCCCAAGCATCTCTCCTTGGGCCACTCCTACTCTATCCGTGATGAAGGATGAGGGATCCCTCTGGTTGTGCATCAACTACTGGATGTTAAATAGGGTAAACATTATAAATAAATACCCTTTCCCTCAGATTGATGACTCTTCTGAACAATTATATTGGGATCAAAATTGTTTTCCAATATATACATGATTTTGGGTGAGGGAAGAGGATATCCCAAAAACATCTATCTCAAATGGTACATAAACATTATGTTTTATTCCATAATTTTCAGATGAAAACATGCTCTAGTTGTATTTATGGAAATCATGAATAGATTCTTCCACCAATATCTTGACTCTTTAATTATGGTATTCATGGATGATATCCTGGTGTAATCTGGATATGAGGAAGAGAATGATCATTAATTTAGAATCATGTTGGGAACACTACATGATCATCATCTTTATGAAAGTTTCTCCATGTGAACCTTCTGAATTAGGGAGGTGAAGTTTCTAGTCCTTATTACTTTATAGAAAGTGGTTTTGGTGGACCCTGAGAAGATAAGTGTAGTTATTCCATGGGAGAAACTGAATAATTTTTTCAAGATCATGGGTTTTCTAGTACCATTAGGTTATTAGGGGTATTTTTTAAGAGTCCTCTAACCACATGATTCTTCCATGAAAACACTCACACGAAAAAAGGTGAAGTTTGAATAGAGACCATAATGTCAGCTATCCTTTGAAGAGAAAAAATTGCTATTGACTACCACATTCATGTTGATCTTACCAGAGTCGGGAACATGTTATCTAGTGTATTGTGAAGCTTCAGGTATAGGCCTTCGATGTTTTCGCATGCTCTATTATCATGTAGTAGAATATGGTTCTCACTAACCTTGACCGCATGAAGGGAATTTCCTGGCCCATGAACTTGAAATAGCAGTGGTGATGCATGCCCTAAATAATTGGCACTGTTATCTTTTTGTGGATAATTTTTTGGTCTATCCGGATCCTAAAAGATTTTCCAACATATTTTCCGGAAAATATTTTAACTTGAGGCATTGATGTTGGATTGATTATTTACAAGGGGTGAATGTTGATATCATTTATACCCCAAGAAATGGTAATGTGGTGGATGATGACATGAGAAGAAAATTTATAGTGTAAGGTTTGAGAAAGTCTAGTGACGAGTGGACTCTGATGGGGCTATTTTTCCAAATACACTAGGAAACCAAAGAGAACAGTGGAGGTGTGTTCTTTGTGACCATTCAGTTGACTCCTCCTATAAAGTTGATTCTAGGGGAGAATCTCGGTGATGAGATATGTATGTGGTCTCTACAGCTTCATCATAGTGGGGAGACATCTTCCAATTGGTCTACAAATTCCAAAGGGATCATCTAATTTAAAGTGAATTAAGTAGTACCGTTGTCTCTAAGGAAGATGGTGATGTAGGATAACCACCAATTAGAGTGGGTTGTTCATCTCCGGGATAAAAAAATATATTATTATGTTCTTAGATAGTTATAGTGGCCAGGAATGAGGTGGGATATACATGAACTCATTTCCAGGTGTTATACATGTCAACAGGTAATAGTAGAGTACCAATGACGCTTATATTTTCTTCAGCCATTACCCATTCCTACTTGGATTTGGGATAAGTTCACCATGGATTTAATGGTTGGATTTACTCTTACTCCTTTGTGAAGGAATTACATTTAGGTTGTTATTTATAATATGACTAAAACAACCCTATTTATTTCAATTATAAATATAGATAAAGTGGATGGGCTGGGTCAGTTGTATATTCAAGAGGTGGTAAGTCTTCATGGGGTTCCATCAGTAGTTTTTTCAAATAGAGACCTTCATTTTAACTCATAGTTATGATATGTCCCTCAAAAGGAATTATTGTCACAAATTAAGATGAGTATGGCATACCATCCTCAAATGGATTGTCATATGGAGCGGTAATGTAAAACTCCATGATTTTATAGTGAGTTATTTTCTTTAAAGTAAATCAAAAGTGTGTGCTACACGCAACACCGAGTTCGAGCACATCATGACTTACCAAAATCGCTATTTAAAAGTGGTTATGAATAATATTAACTGAATTTTGAATTTTATATACTCCATATAGTTTTAGAATCCATATTATGTGTTTCTTAGATATTAAGTATGAACAAATTCATTTTTTCAGATAAAATATGTTTTTCAATTGAAATTTTACCACCTTTTAATGAAAACCCCTTTTTAAAACCAATATTTGACCCTTTTATATATTAAATTTAATGAAAATAAATTCTTATTTGTAATTGGGACATAAAAATTTATTTTGGATATATTTTTCTTACCTTTCTGATAACATTCATATTTTTATAAATACTGTAAAATATTAAATTTTAATTGAAAACATCTTTTTTAATAAAAAATAATTTATTGCATTAAATTTTGTATTTGAATGGTTTAGAAATATAATTATATTATATTTTTATCATTTTATACAATGTAGGTCGTTATAAGTAATTTCAAATTTAAATTTGACATAAACACATGTCAATCTTTTGATAGTTTATACTTTTTGAAAACCTGATTTTCTGTTTTGACTGTAGGAAATAATTTTAAAGTAACACATGCAACATCAATGATTTTAATTTAGTAAAATAGAATTCATTTTTGAAGTTATAATATCAAAATTATCTTTGGGTAATTTTTTGGAATTTTTCTGAAAACATTCAATTTTTTGATGAATAATGAAAAACATTGTGTTATAGTTTAAAACTGGCTTTTTATTTAAATAATTATTTATTTTATTTAAATTTATTTTATTTAAAGATAGATATATAATACCTGTATATGTTCATTTTAATTCATTTGAATAATTTTATAATAAATTTAGATGAATAAAATTTTATTGAACTTTTTACCATCTTTTACCCACCTCCTAGAAGCATTTTCAAATTTGCATAAAACATAATTTTATCGCTTCTAGGAGTAGAATTTCATAAATATGAGAAAATGGTTAATATAAGTAAGTTAAATTTGTTTCAATAAGATAAAAATATTTTTTGGTGAATAGTAATTTTTGACTTTTATTTTCCACAATTAAAAGGAAATAGGGTAATTTAGGGTAAATATGATATCATAATTACCATAAAACATGTTATAATTATATTGGATAATAATAATTCGACCAAAAAAACCTTATGAATAAAATATGATCTTCTTGGGACCACTTGGATAATATTAGGACATTTATTATTATTTTATTTAATGAAGAGTTAAAAGAGTTAAATTCAAGGTTTTATAAATAAACACTTTTTAATATAGGCTTAAATTCTATATAAGTTTGACTATAAATATTAATCCGATATATAATATTATTTCCTACATAATAGTATTTTATTTATAATTTTTAGAAATTAAATAATTAAATTTATCTTTGACACAATGATAATGCAGTAATTACCTTATTAATGAAATACTAAAATAATTGATATTATAAATATCCAAATAAATGTTAATTGAGACTTATGATGATTTCAACATAATTTATTGGTTAATATGATATTTTATAGTTGGTTAAATTAATTTTATTCTAATTGATAAATATTTTATGGCTTTTAAAAATATCAAATACTAAATAGTGTCAAAATTGACATAATTGAGTTTTTATAACAAATACTATATTATTAATATATATAATAATCCTAAAAATAAAAGAATCATGAAAAGGACTTAGATAAGATTATATATATTAATAATGAACCACATGGGGTTTTCTTCGATTTTTATAGTATGTTTAATAACCATATAATAAAAAAATACAAAGAGACACAGCAAATGACAAACTATTTAACTAAGAGTTAAATTTAAAAGATAGGGTAAATTTGATGAACTAAACCTGTATAAAACCTATTGGTTGAAATTTTTTTAACCCATCCCCACATTATCCTAGAAATAAATAATTTTTGAGCCATTTGAAACCGAAGTTTATTTTATTATAAAATAATATTTTAATCTTTTTCTAAAGTGACCCTCACCTCCCTTATAAAAGGGTACTTCCACTTATCTTAATTTGACATCCACAAAGCATTTTGGATCAGCCAAACCCTACCCAAATATCCTCCCAAATTTACTCCATTAACCCACTAGGGATTCCTTTGGTCATAAAAACAACATATGGAGCCTTTTTGATCAAATCAAAAGGAAGCACCCAAAGAAGAGGTAAATATTTCAACACCTCTTTCAAGTTCTTTTCTTCCTCCACTTCCTCTTTATTTTTTGTTTTCATCATTAAATAAGAACTCCTTTATCTTATATATACATTAATTTTTTTATAAAAATCGTACAACCATATTCATTATTCTTTGGATCATATGAATGACAAAGCCACTATACGTTCCTGCATACAGCTTACCGTCTTCACGTCATGGTGTAGTTTGTTATTCAAACACTTTATTATCCAGATGGGTATAATAATGAGTATATCTGATTTAATAATAAATATAATATTCTAATTATTCTTTATATATTATATACCATCCCATTACATATTATTTCACCATCAATATAATGATATTATCGCTCATGGGTACGTATGGATTACCGTCTCCACGAACACGATGAGATTCCTTCCCCATCGTAATAATTCAAGAATAATTTTAATTTTATGATTAAAAATAAAGTTTATAAACTTTATATCATTATGGATATGAATAAAATACATCCTATCCATAACAAAATTGGCTTATGTAGCCGATTATATAAAGGAAAACAGATCAATTAACACCTGAAATGGTGATACTACCAAAATATTATTAACAATGAAATATTAGAGGAACATATATGATATCATATTTATGTATATAGTTATTGTATAATTTAATAACAATTATTTAACAATTATAATGGAGGTTAACATAGCCTCAACCAAGGAAAAGTACAAGGTAAGGGGTTTCCTATCTCACTTTTAATTCTATGAGAGTTCCATTGTTCGCCACTTATTTATTACACGCGGTGTATTTTAAACTGAAATTTGATATATATTATCATTAATACCATTATATACATGGTATTATGTGATTAATTTTGTTGTTATTAACTCCGTGTCATAGGAATCGATTGATTATAACGAGGTAAAGGGTTTTCATCTCACATTTATTCCTGTGAGATTCATGTAATATTTTTCACTACTACCTTTAATGTGGTGTATGTACTGCCCATGATTGAATAGTTTGTGAAATATAAATTAATTTATTTGTATTTACAGAATCATTTTATGATCCTTCTTTCATGGTTTGTATGTTTCATAAGTTTCCAATTCAGTAAGTGAATTTCAAATTTCAATTTCCACTCATTCGGTTTTATGAAAACTTCATTGATTACATTACTCCAAGATTATGTGTGAAATCACTATTTATTTACTTATGATGTAATTTACACTCCCCTTTGTGTTGATATACTTTTTATATTCATAATCACTCCATTTATAAAATCTCTATTCATTGATATAATCTTGATAAAAGTAATTTTAATGTGATTTCTATTCATCATGTTAAACATTCCATTCATTTGTTTTGTTTTTACAAGAATATGTGTGAATGTCCTCTGATTGATTTACACTGAATATCAAATAATATTCAGTGTATTTAAATTTTTCACAAATTATTATGTCATTGATTTAACCATAACCTAAGGATATAGTCTTTATGAATGAATTCATCTCAACTTACGTTTCATTGAGACTTCATTGTTGTTATGCGCCAACTCACTTTTATTTGTTGTATATATTGTACTTTAACATAGAATATATTTAATACCTATATTCTCATGACATTATAATGTTTTTATTACCTCAATTATTTTTATTCAATAATTTCTCATTTGGTTAGGAACTCTAACTAAAATATCATTTTAAATGTTTTAATATTTTAATCTCTTAAATCGTTCTCATTAATGTCCATGTTTTAAAAATGGTTATAAGTTTTTATTTATATGGACAATAATGTTTTAAAATTTAATTTCCTTTTAATGGTTTCAAAGTGTAATGGGACACTTTGATTCAAAATTCTATTTTAAATAACTTCTTTATAAATTTTTTGTCTTTTATATGATTTCATGAAAAATGGATATTTCTCTTAACTATTTTTACTGATCATTTTCAACTCTGTCAAGATAATTTACAAGATATTATACATGATAAAGGTTTATTTATTATGTTACAAATATTTTATATTTTATTTCATGTTTTGTGATATGTTTGACTATGGATTTTTTGTTTTTATATCATTCATTGTTTATGGATAAAGTATTGACATTTCGTATGCTTGTTTTAATACAAATGATTATGTTATGTTTAATCCTTTTCATATGAGGAATGCAATGGAAATATTAAGTGATAGGTGTATTCCTCTATATATTCTCTATGAATCAGTAGGTGTCATGAGAGAAACTAGCATCTTAGCAGAAGGCCTTGAAAAAATCTTATTTGTAGTCTTGGAACAAGGCCAAGAACACATGGTTATGAAGTCTGGAATTATTCATTTCATCATCATGAAAGTATCTATTGATATTCCATGTGATTATCCAACTTGTAGAATTTCCATGTGAATAAGTAATTGGAATTATTTGGTTTTATCTTTTCCATATTATGCTGAATATTAAGGTGAAAATGATTTTTTTAGTCTTATACATTTCCTTCAATGTTTAGGCTTATTTATGATTGTTTCCTGTAGATTGTTATCCTTATTGAGCATTCGAGCTCAACCCTTTGTATGTTTTATTTTTCCAAGGATGTGAAGAATTATTTTATGGTTGGACTTTAGGGATAGGCTATGTATATAATGGTTTTTAAAAATGGGGATAAAATGTTGTCGATGTTTTTATTTAATGATGTAATGTAAATAATAAGAGTGTATCTAGTACTTCCAAGGATTCTAATCTGATCTTCTTTCAGGACATGATTTCTTGTATCATTCCAATGTGAAGTAATAATGAAACGATTCTAGTTAACTGGGGTTTTGGCATTAATGTTTGTATTATAGGAATTTTAGTACAATCCTTGTAAGCTAGATTTAGAAAAATCTGATTATAAAACACTACCCGAGGATAGATGTTGAGGATTAGTATAGAAGAACATCCAAAAATTTTGGTAATGTAAATATTATGTGGTTTTTACAAAAAATAAATTCCTCTCTAGATATTATTCGGTTGAGGTGGTTTTGGTACAGATGTACCTACGAGTGAAAACTCTGAAAATGAGTTTCGGGCTTCACCCGGGGTATCTTATTACTCGACAACGGGCCTTGCTGCACTCTTGGTTACGACACTCCCAGGGGATATGCTTCTGATAATTCACTTTTTCATTACAAATTTATTTTAATGATTTTAATATAATATGAGAATAAATGACTTTGTTTAATTCTAAGGTGTTTTAGATTGAAAATAAGGTGTTATGATATTCTCTAAATGATTTTATGACTCACACTATGCTTTCTTCTGTTAGTCAATGGCTGGATTCCAAGGATGTAATAGTAACATTTAGGATGATGTAAAAGGTGGTAATGGTTGTGGAAATGAAAAACAAAAAGGAATGTTGATAGGTTTAAAATATATCAAGTTCATGTCGAATAAGTTCTCCAAAAATATGATCAACAACATATATATTAACCAACTCACAGAATCAACAATGATGAGAGCGGCAGTGAATGATAAGAGATCTTGCAGTGGAGACCATGGAGAAAATAAATCTCAGTTTACATCATGCAGGAAATGTGGAAGGAGACACCTAGGGAAGTGTCTCAATGGAATAATGAAATTATTTATGTGTGTAAAATAAGCACATAATGTAAAGAATTGCTCAAGAAAAATGAACAGTACTATGGAAGAAAATAAAAAATATCCCAATAATCCATTTACAGTTATTTGTTGTAAATATAGGGGACCTGGTAATTACTCGATTGAATTCCTCATTCTATAGGATAACCTCTTGGTCAGGGATGAACATATTTTGAAATAAATGGATGGTGAAATGTTTAAAAGTATTAGTTATCTTTGTTGATGGGGTTACATTGGAAGACTTTTCTCTTGTATGTGTGACCCTGTAGTTTGTTATGTGAAAATAAAATCTTAGGAAGAATTGTATTTTCTATTGTTTATATAGTTATAAATAAACATTTGGGTTATATGATCCTTGAATTTGAGGTAATTACAAGTTATTAAAGTTTGGGATAAAAATGAGAGGTATGAGAAAACATTTGTGGTGAAATTATGTTGTAGTTATTTTTTAGGAATTTATCACATTTTGGGAATGTTACAAAATATAGTTTTTGTAAATCGACAACATGCAGACCGTGTGATATCATGTTGCATCGGACAAAGCCATGGTAATAAAACCCACAACCATAGTGCGTTTGGGATTTATCACCTACCATTGGACTACGGGAAGTCCCTCTTTAGTGTGACTAATTATTTTTAGTTAAATTATTTTATTGATAAATTATATGTTGATTTTGGAAATTATGTCTTATCAAATGGATATCCTTAATATACAAAAATGATTTGGTGATTAAGTGGTAAATGTTATTTTGGGAGACGTTCACTCAGTTGGGAGTACTATATTCCTAAGGAAAATAGAATACTATGGGGTTTCATTTGAGGATTAATGTTGGATTTTTATCTATGTTTTTATTGTGGATTTATAGAGATTTGGGTTATTTATGAAAATGATAAACCTATCATAAATAATATGTGATTAGGTTAACTACTTTTATGTATGTGACTTTAAGAGTAGTTGATGTTATTTAGAGATACAATTTTACATGGAAGACTGCGTAATCAAATTCTTCTTTGTTTTGGGTTTCAATACTATATTTGATTATATTGATGGATTTTAAGGAAAATTTTTTATTGAATGGTATTTATTATACTTTGGGTATTGTCGGTTTAATTTAATAAATTATGATTAGTATTTCTTTCTCAAAAGGATTATCCTTTTTGGAGATCATCTCACTGTGTACTAACCATTTTTTTTGGTTAATCTTTAAAGAGAAAGTAAATGTATATAGTTTTTACTTTCTAGATTATGTGGTATACTAGAAGTTTATTCTAGCACTTCAGGTGTGACCAATTCATCTTGAATACTCATCGTTTGAAAAAAAAGATGATTTAGTGGCATAAATTTCATAAAAAATGAAACTCTACTTAAAAAGTAAGCATATCCCTTAATGTTTTTAGTCAAACTAGTTAATAAATTCCTTATCTTTATGAAATGGAACTTAAAACAAATAACGTTATCCGTTTAATTTTCCTACTAGGAAATTAATGAACGTTTTTCCCATCACAAGTTTGTGGTTTTCTTGTTGTTAAATTTTTCCTGATCATGTTTTATATCACTCTTCATCAAAACATGAAACTTAGTTTATCTTCCAAATCCATTTTTTCTTAAATGGAATCATATTATGGGTTATCTCAGGTGACCTTTGTACTTATCTTTCTTTATTTTAATGAGAACATTTTACTGAATCTTTTTCTGATATGGGACTTTCAATGAAGTTCCCAATACCAATTTTAAAATTTTCAGAACTGAATTTCTAAAAGGGGGGAAAATGTAACACCCCAAGATTTCATAGTAAGTTATTTTGTTTAAAATAATTCAATAGATTACGCAACACGCAACACCGAGTTCGAGCGCACCACAACATACCAAACTAGCCGTTCAAAAGCGGTTATGAATAGTATTAATTGAATTTTAAATTTTATACACTCCATATAATTTAAGAATCCATATTATGTGTTTCTTTGACATAATATAAGAACTAATTCATTTTTTCAGATAAAAGAAGTATTTTTTAAAAATTACAATTTTATCACCTTTTAGTGGAAAACTATTTGTAAACCAATATTTGACACTTATATATATTAAATTAAATTAAATTAAATTCTTATTTAGAATAGGTACATAAAAATTTATTTTGGATAAATTTTTTGTACTTTTCTGATAATTTTCATATGTTGATGTATACTGAAAAATAGAAAATATTAATTGAAAACAACTTTTTTAATCTAAATAATTTATTGTGTTAAATATTGTATTTGAATGGTTTGGAAGTATAATTAGATTATATTTTTATTATTTAATACAATTTAGGTTATTATAAGTAATTTCACATTTAAATTTGACATAAACATATGTCAATCTTTTGAAAGGCTTTACTCTTTAAAAACCCACTTTTCGGTTTTGACAACATAAAATAATTTTAAATTAATTAATTCAACTTATATTTTCTAATTTGGTAAAATAGAATACATTTTTTTATTCATAATATCAAAATTATATTATGGTAAATTTTTGGTATCGTTATGAAAACATTGTATTTTTGATGAATAGTGAAAAACACTACGTTATAGTTTAAAACAGACTTTTTATTTAAATAAAATATTATTTTTATTTAAATTTATTTCAAGTAAAAATATATAAATAATACGTATATAAGTTCAACGTAATTCATTGAATTCATTTTAAAATAAAATTAGATGTATAAAATTTTATTGACCTTTTTACCGTCTTTTACCCACCTCCTAGGTGAAATAAAGATTAATTTTACCACTTCTGTGAGTTGAATTTAAAAAATATGACAGACATGGTTAATATAAGTAAGTAAAACTTGGTTCAATAAGGTGAAAATAATTTTTGGTGAATAGTATTTTTTGACTTTTATTTTCCACAGTAAAAAGTAAATGTGGTAATCAAGGGTAATGTTTTTATGGCTTTCAAAAAAAATCAAATACTAAATATTGTCAAAATTCATATAATTGAGTTTTTAAAACAAATAATATATTATTAATTGATATAATATTTTTAAAATATAAATATTGGCCAGGACTTTGATAAGGTTATATATATTAATAATGAACCACATGTGGTTCTCCTGACTTTTTATAGTAAATTTATTAACCATATAATATAAAAATTAAAAGACACATGGTAAATGAAAATCTATTTAACTAAGAGTTAAATCTAAACGATGAGGTTAATATGAGGACTTAACATGTATAAAAACAATTTTCTGAAATCTTTTAGACCCATACCCACTATATCCTCTAAATAAATCATTTTGGAACAATTAGAAACCAAACATGATTTTATTATAAAATAATAATTCTAGCTTTTCCTAAAGTGACCCTCACCTGTCCTATAAAAGGGTACTTCCCCATCTCTTAATTTCGTAATTTCACACCTCCGAAGCTTTTTGGATCATCCATCCCTAGCCAAATATTCTCCCAACTTTTCTCCATTTTTCTTAGAGTCCTTCCTTTGGTCAGAAACCCACCCTAAGGAGCCCATTTGATCAAACCAATAGGAAGAACCCGAAGAAGAGGTAAATATTTCATCACCTCTTTCATGTTCTTTTCTTCTTCCACTTCATTTTTCATTGTTGATTACATTATAAAATAATAACTCCAGTATATTATATATACTGTAATGTTATTATAATAATTTTACAATCATATTCATTATTCAATCCATCATATTAATGACGAAGTCCCCATACGTGCGTACATACGGCTTACCGTCTCCACCTCACGGTGTAGTTTTTCATTCAAACACTTTATTATACAGATGGGTATAATAATGAGTATAAATGATACGAATAATAAATATAACATGTTAATGATTCTTTATATATGATATACCATCCAATTACATACGATTTCACCATCAATATAATGATATTTTCGCTCGGGCGTTCGTACGGATTACTGTCTCCAGGAACGCGATGATATTAATTCCCCATCATAATCATTCAAGAAGAAATTTCATTTTATGATTAAAAATAATTTTTAGGAACTTAATATCATTATTGATATGAATAAAATACATCTTATCCATAACAAACATGTCTTACATAACCGAGTATATAAACAAAAACAGACTAGTTAACACCCGGAACGATAATACTACTAAAATATTATTAACAAATCAATATTAGAGGATCATATATGATAAAATATTTGTATTTATAGTTCTTTTATAATTTAATAATAAAAATTTAAATATTATATAGGAGGTTAACATACCCTCGACCAAGGAAATTTACAAGGTATTGAGTTTCTTTTCTCACTTTTAATTCTTTGAGATTTCTATTGTTCTTCACAAATTTATTGCATGAGGTGTATTGTATATAGACGTTTGTTATATATTATCATGATTATCATTGTATTTATGGTATTTTTTGATTTATTTGGTGGTTATTATCTTTTGGTCATATGACTCGATTGATTATAACATGGTAAGGGGTTTTTATCTAACTTTTATTTTTGTGAGATTTATGATATATTTGCAACTAATACCTTGTGTGTGGTGTATGTACTTCCCATGATAGTATTGTTTGAGTAATACACCTTAAATTATCAGTATTTAAAACATCAATGGATGATCCTTCTTTCATTGGGTGTATGTTTCCTAAGTTACCAAATTGGAAAGGGAATTTCAAATTTCAATTTCCACTCATTCGGTTTTATGCAATCATCGTTGATTACATTACTCCATGAGTATGTGTGAAATATCTATTTATTTACTTATGTAGTAATTTTCACTCCCCTTGGTTTTGATATAATTTTGATACACATAATGACTCCATTGATAAATTCTCAAGTCATCGATATAAACTTGATAAGAGTAATTTTAACTCAATTTCTATGCATTGAGTTAAACATCCATGTCATTGGTGTTGTTTTTACATGAATATGTGTGACTTTATTCTGATTGATTTATATTGAATATCCAATCATACTGATTGTATTTGTATTTTTCACACATAATTATGTAATTGATTTTTCTTGAACTTAAAGATACGATCTTTATAAAGGAATTCATGTCAACATACATTTCATTGAGACTTCTTTTTTGTTATGCACCATCTCAATTTTATTTGGTGTATATACTATAATTTGACATAGTATATCATGAATCCCTTTATTCTCATTATATTATTCAGTTTGTATTACCTCAATTATTTATATTCAAGCATCTCTCATTTGGTTAGGAATTCTAACTAAAATATCATTATAAATGTTTTAAAATTTTATTCTTCTAAATAGTTCTCATTAATGTCCATGTTTTAAAAATGGTTTTAAGGTTTTATTTACATGGAAATTAATGTTTTAAAATTGAAATTCCTTTTAAATTATTCAAAGTGGTATGGGACACTTTGATTCAAAAATCCATTTTAAAAAACTTCTTTATAAATTATGTGACTTTTAAATGATTTCATGAAAAATGGATACTTCTCTCAAAGCTTTTTACTCATCATTTCCAATGATGTCAACATATTTTACAGGATAATATTATTGATCGAGGTTGATTTATTATGAAACAAATCTTCCATATTGTATTGAATGTTTTGTGATATTTTTTTTTCTGTGGATGTGTTATTTTTATACGATTCATGGTTTATGGATAAAGTATTTACATTTCATATGGTAGTTTTAATATTAATGTTTATGTTATGTTTAAACCTTTTAATATGAGTAATTCATTGGACTTAGTTTTTGATGGGTGGAGCTTGATATAGCCTCTCTATGCATCGGTAGGTCTTATGAGAAAAACTTGTGTCTTGGAACATGGCCTTTACAAAATATAATTTGTATTTTTGGAACAAGGGATTTACTATGTGGTTATGAAGTCTGGCATTATGCATTCCATCATCATGAAAGTAGCTATAGATATTACATTTTATTATTTGACTAGTAAAAAATCCATGTGAATAAGTAAATGACATTATTTGATTTTATCTTTTCCATAGTATGCTGATGTTTATGTTTAAAAGGATTTGGGATTAGTCTTATACATTTCTTTAAATGTTTATTCTTATTTTTGAAAGTCTCATCTATATTGTTATCTTTACTCAACATCTGAGCTCACCCCTTTCTATGTTTTATTTTCCCAAGGATGTGAAGAAGTATTTTATATTTAACCTCTAGGGATATTTTAAGGATATAAGTGTGTTTACAAAGGGTAAAAAATGTTATTGATGTTTTTATTTCAATATGTAATGTAAAACTTATGAGTGTATCTAGTTCTTCCACAGATACTAAACCTGTCAGTATTTCAAGATATGATTCCTTTTATATTTAGAATTACAATTAATAATGCACCTACTCTAGGTAACTAGGGTTGGGGTGTTACAAGGAAAATCAAAATCTGAAGGATATTCTTTGTTCATGTGTTTTAGATTATGATGGATTATGGTATATCCATCTGTGATTGGTCAAGATTTATTATAATCATATTTAGTAAGCATAAATTTGAATGGATCCTTTAAGGGAACCCTATGGCCAACAGTGTCAGTCTCATTATGTTTGGATGAGGTAGGTGAGACCTCTATTTTGGGACTCAACCATGTGGAGGAGATGTTTGAGAAAAGCAGGTTGATTAGGCAGTTGTTATTGACAGCTCTGAGTCACCAAAAATCGTATGCTGATTAGACTTGTAAAGACCTTGTGTTCTATATGGGTGATCTGGTGTTCTTGAATGAGGCCCCTCACATGGTCCATCATCATTTTGGGACGCATAGAAAGATGACGCAGAGGTATATTGGGCCTTTTAAAATCACCAAGTGGATTGTCATGGTTGAATATAGGTTATATTTTCCTTCTCATTTTACAACAATTCATGATGTATTTCATTTCTACCAATTTATGAAGTATAATCTAGATTCATCCCATGTGTTGAATTGGGAGGATTTATAAATATATCCTGATTTATTTATGTTTAAAGGACAAATGCAGATGGTGAATTAATAAAAAAGGTTCATTATTCGGAGACAATTAAATTGGTCAGTATCATTTGGAATCATTCGAATGAGGTGCATGAGACATGGGAATACATATCCTTGGATGAGAATGAGTATCTGTTATTATTTTATAATAATGATTCTTGTTGACTTTATAAGAAAGTAATGTTTTCCTACTTAGAGAATTTTCGCATCCATGTATTTCTTTCCAGGAATTTTTTCTTTTTATTTTTTTATATCTTTTTTCTTTGTTGCCTTATGAATTTTATAGAAAATAAAGGTTTTTGAGTGGGTAGACCTAGACGCACAGATGATACATGGTTATTGTGAACCATGAAGCCAACCCTGGTAATAGTGTGGTTGATGGAAGAACCTACTGAATGCCTACCGAAAGGCCAAGTGCCTCTACCCAAGTAACTGTTCACTCTGTAAAGAGTGTTTTCATGATTCCTTCACATTTAAATAAACCATGAAGACTAACCGTGTCCAATTTCCATGTTATTAAAAAAAGGATATTTTCCATTTCTCTATTCCATAATTAAACCTAACTTACCCCTCTTCATCCCTACACAGAATTTTCATCCAAGGAAGGTTTGGAAGCTCCCTTAAGATACCTGGATCCCATATTTTGAGTGGGTTTAGGTGGGAGAAACTTCAAGAATCGCCAAATAAGTGGATTTCCCCCTTCATTGTTTCTTCTTTTTAGAGTTGTTCTCACTTTCTTAGGGTTCTATTTTTTCAATAGTTATGGTTTCAACCCCAGGGTATAATATTGGGTTTTTGGGTTTGAACTCATGTATTAGGGTATGTTTTTTCTTGGTTGTGGTGCGGTTGATGTGCGGTTGAGGTGCAGTTAAATTTTATACTGATTCATGGGAATTTTGACTCCAAAGGCTGGTAGTTCCATGTATACTAATTATATAGTGAATTCTCTTTCTTGTTTAATTAATTCAGTGTGTTCTATAATCAATGTGTCTAGTTCTAATGCTTTTTCTCAAAGTGTTTAGTTTTCATTTTATTTTTATGTGGCATGTTTATATGAAATGGGGTGATTTTTTTGTTTAAACTCATATTGTATCACTTGGTTCTATTTTATAATTTGTGAAATTAATTTATTAAATAATGAAAGGTCTGTAAATTATTTTTTATGCGCTTATGGTGTGAATTTGATCTTAAATTAAGATTTTTAATGGGTTTTGGTTTTGAATCCAGTTGATACTACTTGGAATTTTTTTATAAACTTTTTAATGGTTTATAAAATTATATGGATTGTGAGAAATTTTTTTTGAATTGTTTTGGTATGAATATGATTTTTAAATGTAATTTGGTTGTTCAAATGTAGTTTTGTGACATGTGGACTGGGATTGAGCACAAAAGGTAAGCCCATGTTTCATGGTGGGAAGAAAATGACTAGTATGCTAGTGATTCAGAAGTAGCTATATCTTAGAATCAATTATCAGGATTGACGATGAAAACACTAAATCAATAATAGTGAGTAATTATAGACCATTAGGTTATTGGTATGTTCCCTACTAGTGTCCAGTATACAAGAATGTGGTTGGACGTGGTTTTTATACCACAATTCATCGAGATATGATGTACCTAGTGTCCTATTATTAGCTACCCTGAAGGGGTATTTCACATTTCTAGTGATCAATTGTTATATCACACTTACCATTGGCATGGAGTATGTTTCATTGGTAATATCAGAAGTATGTTTTCTTCAGTTGTATTTTTTTCTTCTTTAATATTTTCTTCTTAAAAACTATTTCTCATTTAATGTTTTTTTTCATAATAATATTACTAGAATTTATTTTTTTATGAAAAAATTAATGATATTTGTCTTATAATGCTTATAGCGTGGAATATTTTCTTGGGTGGAATCCTACATGTATTAGGCTCACACCATACTTACACATTTGGGTGTAAGTAGACTAGGAGATATTTGACAGACGTAAGTTTACATCTTTTCTATATGATAGTTTGGTTTACAATCAATCATTATTATTGCAGTGTAGTGGAGAATTCTTGAGGTTGATTCCCCTATCCCTATTGTCATTTTTTAGATATTATTTTGGTTCCTTTATTTTTATCCACATTTGGTTTTTAATTCAACCTTGTTGTTCAATTCTGAAAATTGATTGAGGTTTGTTGGGTTTGAATTTTCAGATTTGGTTTGTTGATTATAGTTGGTTGTTTAATGCATTAAAACTCAGGTAAATCATTCCCACTCATTATTTATTATAATTCGGAAGATGTTACGGCCTCTGGTGATAGGGAATGCACTTCATCCCTTTCCAAGGATGGGTTCGGGCACCGATTTTGATGAAGAATTGACTTGGTTTGTGACTATATGGTATCACAAGAGGTTTAACTCATTGGGTCATTTTATTTGGGATGAGTCTGGGTAGACCAGAACTAGGACTACCAGGGCATGGAGTTCTGGTTGTGAGTGGGGTTCTTGGATAACACCCCTCGTGACAGACCTCGAGTAACCAGTAAATGTTGAGATCTTTGTTTGAATTCTCTTCTAGGTGGGATGCTAATGTTGTATACTACACAAGGATGGTGGTTTGAGGTGAATTGGTTTGGTCATTTAAATTTCATAATATTCTTCACATATTCGTATTTGATGTTATTGAAACCTGTTTATAAAACATTATACTAATGTTTTCTCTTGTGAAAATTTCCTTTTGTAGCATCATGCCTCATGTAAAATTCCCTTTCTCCCATGGGAGAAACCCAGAGAGTATTCTCTCTCATTGCATAATCAAATATTGGATTAAGTTGTGGTTCAAGATATCTAGGCTCTTAGGCAAGGAGTGGGTTATAATCATACTCCAGTTAGTGGAGATGAATCTTGTCCAAGAAAGCATAAATCCCAAGATATTCTCAAGAACAAACCTCTTTCTTTCTGAGGTATTATGGAGCCTCGGGAATAAGAGATGTGGATTGAGAAGATTAGGAAAATTTCTGAGTTTCTTGACACTCCTATGGAAGACAGATTAATGTGTTCCTCATTCTAGTTAGAGTTTTAATATTGATGTTGTTGGGACTCATTGATTCTTGTTAGAAAGCACGAGTAGAAGAGATTGAAGGACTGCAATGATATATTTAATGACCAAAATTTTCTTATGGTCTTGGATTATTCCAGATCCCAAGAGTTTATAGTCTCATTCAAAGGGATTATTTAGTGATGTAGTGTTCCAAACATTCTACTGATCTAGTCTGATATGCACCTGAAATAGTCTTCAATGAGCAGATGAAGGCACAATGGTTTGAAAGGGGTTACAGTCAAAGATCTATTATTAGGTATTCATATTAAAGATGAAGACCTATTATTAGGTAGTTGATCAAGATTATATGGTGTAGATTGAGAATAAGGTCTAGTCTTGTTCCTCTGGGGATGTCCCAATGCTGGTAAGTAGAATTTCATCCAAGAAGAAGAGGAAGTAGGAGGACTAGGGGAAGAAAGGATGTGGTATTTCAGGACATCCTTCTAGGTAGTCATCATTTATAGCTTATGAAGCATGTTATGTTGTGTTCTATTAGTGTGGGAGGACAAGACCCATCCAACCTATATGTGCATATACTAATAGTCCTTTCCATATATGTGGAGTTATGGGGAACTAGAAACATTTTTTCAGGGTGACACGCCCATAATAGTGTGGGGTAGGGACTATAGATTCCATGGGGTGTTAGTTTAGTTAGATCCATATAGGATGGTAGGATCTAGTTTTGGTGCTCCTAGAAGTTTGAATGGATCATCTTCTAGGCTGATCCAGTTTAGGGCAGGGCCCTAGGTGAGCAATCATTCTCAGGTAGAGACCATGCATCTTCATGTTATGGATCAAACACCTGTGGGACACGATGCAGGGCCCTCAACAATTAAAGGTATCATTCTGATTAAATCTTTTCTAGAAACTATTTTATTTGATACCGGTGTGTCTTTTTCATTTATATTTTCCCATATTGTGAAACTATTTTATTTTACAACTGATCTTATGTGATTTTCCAAAGAGTTGGTGACGTCGTTGGGTATGGGGAGGGGGCATGGTCTTAGGTTCCAGCTGTGTGCACTCTTCTTGTCAGGGGTTGAGATAGAATGGGATTTCCTGGTCTTGGAAATGGAACTTTTTGAAGTAATCCATTGCATGGATTTAATGGTGTTATTCCAAAACATATTCATTACTATTAGTGTTGGTTGAGTTTCATAGAAGCTAATGGGTGTCCCTAGGTATTTCATGGGTAATGGAATCCTCAGTTGGGTCATGAAAGACCTCCACTCCCTGTGTTAGTAAACATGGTTTTCCAGTTATCATCACTCATGTTGGAGGATGGTGGTGGTTCACCTGAGGGTGGATTACCTTTTGTGGTGGATGAGTTCCCATAGGTATTTCTAGATGATTTTTCAATCATACCCCCAAAGAGGGATGTGGAGTTCTTGATTGATTTGGTGACAAAAACATAGATGATATATCTTCCCTCATTTCGTATGGACCCCACTATGCTGAGGGAGTTAAAGACATATCTGGACTATTTGCAATCCAAAGTGTTCATTCACCTGAGCATCTCTCCTTGGTCCTCTACTATAAAATTTGTGAATTGGGATGACATATCCCTATGATTGTGCATTGACTATCATAATTTCAATAAGGTAAACATTAAGAATAAATACCCTTTTCTCATGATTGATGACTTTTTTGGCCAACTGATGGGGGGAAAGGGGTTTTCCAAGAAACACTTGCATTAAGGATACCACCATGTATAGGTGAGAGAGGTAGATATCTAGAATATGGGTTTTGGATGCTGGTACAGACACTTTGAGTTTATGGTCATGCCTTTTGGATTGACAAATGTTCTAGTGGTTTTTAAGGAACTCATGAATATGGTGTTTCACCAATATCTCGGCACTTTCATTTTGGTATTCATGGATGAAATCTGGGTGTACATTATACCTAAGGAAGATCATGAGCATCATTTGCAGGTCATGTTAGGCACATTGCAAGATCATCATATTTATGAAAAGTTATCTAAGTGAAGATTATGGGTTATGGAGATAATGTTTCTAGGCTATGTGACTTCAGATCAAGGGGTTTCAGTGGACCCCAAGAATATCAGTTCAATTATATAATGGGAGAAGTTGAATAATTTGTTTGAGATCATGATTTTTCTTGTCTTTGTTTATTATTATAAGTGTCTTGTTTGAGAATTCTCAAGGATTAGTTCTCCAATTATATAACTCCCATGAAAAGCGGTGATGTTTTAATGGATCCTATAATGTTAAACATCATTTGAAAACCCGAAATGGTGGTTGACAACCACATCGATGTTAATCATTCCAGAGATATGAAAGGGTTATGTGGTTTATTATGATGCTTCATGTATGGGACTCAATTCTGTGCTCATGAAATATGATCATGTAGTGGTATATGGTTCTCACTATCTCTACACACATGAAATGAATTACCCAACTCATGAACTAGAATTAAAAGTGTTGATGCATTCTTTAAATACATTGAACCACTACCATTTTTTGGATAAATTTGTTGTCTAATCGAGTCATAAAAGTTTAATCTAAATATTTTTACAAAAATATTTGAATGTGAGTAAGTGTCGTTTGGTTGATTATTTGTATGGGTTTGATTTTGATAAAATTTATATCCCAGGAAAAGGTCATGTGGTTGTTGACACCTTATACAGAAACCCTACAGGGCATGATTTGAGGAAGTATGGTGATGAGTGGACTTTGATGAGTCTATTTTCCCGGATGCACTTGGAAACCAAGGAGCACTATGTAGGTTCCTTCTTGGAGAGTGTTTAGTGGACTCCTACTCTTTTAGAGTTGATTTAGTGGGAGATGTTGAATGATGATCTTTTTCAGTGGTCTATGTAGCTTCTTCATGGTGGGGAGAAATCTTCTTGATTGGTCCTCATCTCCCGAATGGATCTAGTTCGTTATGGGTCATTTAGTTGTACCATTGTCTCTAAGTATGGTGGTGCTACATAATAACCTCCAATCATAGTGGTATGTTCATCTCGGTTCTACCAAAACGTATTATGATGTTTTTCGGGAGTTTTCATGGCTAGGAATGAGGTGGGACATCGTTGACATCATGTCAAGGTGTTATATAATTATCTAGGTAATAGAAGATCACTAAAACCCCCTTGTTTGTTTTATCCATTTCTCATTCCTACATATAAGTGGGATGAGGTTTCCATGGATTTTATCATTGGAATTCCTCATACTCCTAGGGGATGGAATGTAATTTGGGTGGTGATTTATTTTCTCACCAAGATAACCCACTTTATTTCAATTAGAGTTACAACTAAAGTGGATGAGATGGGATAGTTGTATATTAAGGACGTGGTAAGGCTTCATGGGGTTCCATTAGTAGTTGTTTTAGATAGATACCATAATTTTATATCTCAGTTTGTGGAAAGACTTTATTAGTCATTGGGGTCAAAAATTATGATGATTATGGCATACCATCCTCAAACGGATGGTCATATGGAGTGGAAAATCATATTCTAGAAGATATTATTCGTGAATGTGGTTTAGATATTAGAATATTGTGGTATATCCATCTTGGATTTTTTTGAGTCTTCTTATTATTATATTTACTAATACTCTATTAGAATGAATACTTTCTAGAATGTCTATTATTGTCCATGTAGATGTTCTTTATGTTGGGCTGAGGTATGCAAGACCTCACTTTTGGGACTGAGCCTTATTATGAGACATCTAAGAAAGTAATGTTGATCATGCATCGGTTATTAAAAACTCAGAGTCATGAAAAATTTTATTCTCATTAGTGGCATCAAGATATTGAGTTTTTGTATGGGTGATGGTGTGTTATTGACATTAGCCCCTCGATTGGTCCATATTCATTTGGGATGCAGGGAAAGACGAAGACGAGGTGTTTCGATCCTTATGAAATCATCGAGCTTATTTTCAATGTGACATACAGGTTATCTTTTCCTTCTGAATTGACATCAATTCATAAAGTACTCTATGTATCCCAACTGAAGAAGTATAATATAGATCCAACCAATGTGTTGAATTTGGAAGAGTTAGAGATAGATCCCTGTTTATTTGTGTTTGAATGGCGGGTGCAGGTTGTGGATTCCTAAGAAAAGGTTCTTTGTTCGAATAATTTTCTAATGGTCAATGTCCTTTGGAATCATTGAAATAATGTACATGAGACATGGGAATGGAGATTGTTGGTTGAGTAAGTGTATCCATTTTTAATTTTTGATCAAGCTTCAAGATGGCATTATGAGGATGAAATGTTTTCATGATGGGGAGAATTGTCGTATTAGGGTCTTTATTTTCAAATAATTTTTCTTTTTACTTTTGGACAATATTTTTTCCTAGGATTCCTTTTGAATTTTTGTTAAAATAGATGTTTTGGATGGACAGATCTAGGAACACGATTAGTGTAAACCATGAACCCAACCCAGGTAACTATGTGGTAGAATTCAGAACCTATTTCATGGCAACCGTATAGTCATGAACCTCATCCTAGGTAACATTTCTCTCTAGAATGAGCATGTGCATTGTTGTTGGACTATTTATTAAACCATGTGTACTAACCATGCGCAATATCTAGGTCATTTAAAAAATGGGTATATTTCATTTTTCCCTTCTTTAATTAAACCTACTTCAACATTCTTCTTCCTGACATGGGATTTTCAGCCATATGGGGTCTCCATGCTCATTCAATCTCCCTTGGAACCCATTTTTCGAATGGGTTTTGGTTGGAGAAACATAAAGAATCCTCTTGTAAGTGGATTTTCCCCTTCTTTTTTTACATTTTAGGATTTCATCTCCCTTTATTGAGGTTATAATTTTCCAGAATCTAGGGTCTCAAACCTATAGTTTTATATTGGATTATTTTTGTTCAATATCTTGGATTAACATTCATTTTTTCTTTTTTGTTGTGTTATTGAGGTGTAGTTGTAGATTCACACATATTTTTGGGCATTTTGACAAAACATTTGGGTAGTTCCACATATAATCCTTATTTTCCTAATTATATTGCATTCTTTGTTAATTTAGTATGTTCTTTAATCGATGTTTGTGGTGTGTATGTTGTTTCTAATAGCTTTTAATATGTGTTTTATTTAAATGTGGATTTTTTATATGAAATTGGGTGTGTTTAGTTTCTGTAAAATCATATTTTTTTCACATATTAGTGTTCAATAAACTATTCGATTAGTTTGTTAAATTAGTCAACGAATGAAAATTTTGTTTTGATGTGGGGTTGGTGTGTGTTTGATTTAAAATTAGTATTTAGAATGTTCTTTTGTGTGTAAATCCATGTGATACTTATTGGAATTTTTTTATAATGATTTTAATGTGTTATAAAATTATATGGAAGGTTTGAACCATGATTGTTAACTATTATAGTATAAGAATGAATTTTTAAATGGAATTTGGTTGTGAAAATAGTGTTATGTGATATGTGGAACTTGATTGAGCATAAATGGGATTCTTGTGTATCTAGGTGGAAACACTAGGACTAGTATTCATGTTATTTGGATATAGCTACCGCCCTGTTTTACTTAGGGTGATTGAAGAAGACCAAAAAAAACAATGATGATTGATTAGGTTATGGTTGTCTTCCCTAATAGTGTCTCAAGCACGAGAATGAATTTGGACATGGTTTTTATGCAATATTTCATAAGATACAATGAATCATGTTTCACAATGTTATCTAGTAGATAGCGGTGTTTCTCGTCACTAGTGATCATTGTTTATATCACACTTAGTGTCGGTATATAGAATGATTGGTTGGAAATTTGAGTAGCAAGTGTTCTTTTTTTAAATTTGTTTCTTCTTTAATGCTTCATTATTATAAACTATTTCTCATTTAATGTTGTTATCCTTATATTTCTTACTACCATTTCCTTCTTTTTTTAAAAATGCAAGTTATTTTTCATATAATGTTTATAGAATGAAATATTATCTAGGGTGGCATACTACATGGGTTAGGCTCACCCCCAACTTACACCATTTGGTGTATGTAGACATGGTAAGGTTTTAAATAGGTAAGGGTAATGCTTTTGGAGATGGTGGATTAGATTTCTAGAAATCATTCTTTGGGCAGTTTTCAGTGGTTTCTTGAGGGTGATTCCCATTTTTTGTATGGTGGGTTTTTAGTTAGTCATGTGGTTTCTTTTTATTGTAACCTCATTTGGTTTTGACTAAACCTTGTAATTCAATTATGAAAATATATTATATTTTTTTGGTTTGATTTTTAAAATATGGTTAATTGATTATTGTTGGATGTTTATTGCCTATAAACTCAGGAAAATCATTCCCATGCCTAATTTATAATACCTTGGCACTTGGGAATTCTTGTAGGGATGGGTAATTATTTTCAGGAAATTCCATAGACTTGTTTGGGAACCGGTTTGGATGAAGATCCATCACGGTTCATGAAAAAATTATTATGTTTCATGAAATAAAAATTAGACAACCTACTATCAATATGACCAATAAACTAATGCGTAATATCTATCCATCCAAAAAGTGTTTAAATATAAAAAAATGATTTATTCATACAATTTAATAACACTTCATAGGTTATATTTTTATTAATATAAATATAAATTATTAATTTTTACACTAATTATCACTAAATATGTTCATTATGCTTTTGTTAGATTGATATTTCACGTAAATAACTTCATATTCATGCATTAATTATAATCCATTCTTGTTTGGATTGGTCTGACCCTATATATTAAAAATGATTTAAAATAATATCATTAAAGACAATGAGAAAATAATTACTCATAATATATGATATAAATAACCAATTAATGAAATTATTTTATTGTAATGTTAATAATAATTTTTAACCAATTACATTAGATACCAATGTTTGATCATCAAAAATCACAAAATCCTGATCATCATCGATTCGATAATAATTTTTTATAAAAAAACATTCATATAATGATATTATAATATTATACATAATTATAAAACATAAATTCCAATAAATTTTATAATATGGGAATGATGAAATTTTTGATATGAATGAATAAAAAAACAGCAATTACTATCCTAGTTCAAGATGATCAGAATTATTCTCACTCAATTTTGAAAATATAAAATTACTAATTAATATATATGTAGAAAATATTTATAAAATATGTTCATAAAACTAAATGAATAAAAATAATTTCTTTAATTATTTTGTTAAGATATTTATTTTTCCAGAAGTTAATTCAGTCACTTTGGTGAATATTGGGAAATAATGTAAGGGTTTGTATTAAATCAATTTTAATTTATTCCATTCAAAATTTCATTATTAAATCATTTTTTAATGTTTAATTTATTATACCTAATGAATAATTGTAATATATTTCATCCTCATTTTATGGGGTTTTAAAATTCCTCTTTATCACCATGTTATCAAACTATTCTTACCTCAATGAATACGATACTTGTATGTGCTTTCTGTGTCAAATTCCCCTCCCCCTTGAGAAAAATTTCTTATCATAAACATTATTTTTTAGTAATAGTGAATATAATACAATTATATAATATTTTTTTTTCATGAATCTCTTAAATTTATAGATATTTAATTTTATATTCTATTTTATATATCTAAGGTTTTTTTGACTCAAATGTTTATAAAACTATAAGGGTTTGTGCTAAGTCAATTTTCTTCTATTGAGATATGAAAATTATTATTGAATATATTTTTTCCAATATTGTTTTATTCTACCTAATGAATAATTGGTATTGGTTTTCCTTGTATTTTTATTGGGTTTTATAGTTATTATTTATAACAAAATTATCTTATTATTCTTTCATAAATGATTATGTTACTTGTAAGGGTTTTTCATTTCAAAATTTCACACCCTAATACATATTTCATATTATACAACATGATTTATTTGAAATAGTGTATCTAATTCCCCATTAATAATTTTTTATCATGATCCTCCCATTATTTAAGATATTTAATTTTTCATTTGAAGTGAGATCTGTCAATCATTTTTTACTAAAATGTTTCTATGTTTATAAAGGTTTATTTGTCTAATTTTCAATTCCATGAGGCATGTTTGATATTGCAAAAAATATTGTCAATTATATTATGTATTTACATACACATTACCGTCATGTATAATGAGTATCTTTCAATTAATTATATGTAAAATTCATGGCATCCCTTTCACGAACATTTTATTCTCACGTTTCCATTAATGTAGGGGTATTTTATTCTCAATTTTATATATTTAGTTATGATTTGTATTCATCCCATATTTCCTTTTTTGGGTATATATATTTTCTATATATTACATTATAATTATGATGATATTATTTTCCACTTGGTGATTTACTAAGAATAAATCAATTAATATCTTTATCTTCCATATCATCATATATTATAGGAAGTGCATGTATCCACTTCATTTATAATGTGAATGCATGATTTTTAATATAATTTTTTGAATAGTAATTAACTAGATAACCAAACATCAATTTATTAGAGAAATTATTAATGTAAATATATACTGTTACATCATTAGTTGATTGTTTGATGGATGATTTCATATTAAAATAATACATTTATGGATTGGGGAAATATTGGTAATCCATATTGTTATTATTTCAATATGAATGATTACTGATTACTAAGGAATATTGGTTTTCTAGTTTATAATTTATTCATTATTTAATATTTTGAATTATTTGGACATAATTAGTGTTGGTTGGTTTCTAATATCGATTTATCATCAATGCATAAATAGGTCTCATGAGATAAACATCTGGGTCTTTTAGTGTATCACATCGCTGAAAAAATTATTTCTTAAATACTAGTCCTTGCCGATAAGATTCTGATTTCTAAGATCATTATGTTTTGGCTTGTAGTGGGGAGTTATATATATATAATTATGAATTTCATCACAAATTAACAAGTTCATGTTGTCCCTTTGATAATTTCATCCCCATTATTATACATGGATATATTATTCTTACAGTTTAATTTTGATATGAAATTATTTTAAATTATCTATTCCTACAGTATTATTAATTCAAATAGAAATAATAGATATGATCTTTTATTTATATCACTTATTTATACCCTTAATAATCACTTAATCACACCATTTTTTGGTTTCCCATTACCCAATATATAATTAATATTATAAAATATATTATTTATTTATGATTAGAATGTGTGGAGAAATTATTAAGAGATTTTAACATCTTCCTATAGAATATATAGTTTTTTATATGGTGGAAAAAATCATTTTTGATGAGAAATAAATGGGAGTTTAGTTTTTTTTTCATAATTATCTAAAACATTAAAAATCAATGGTCTGTAGAATGAATGTGACACATTATTTATTGGTTATATCTCAACAATTGATTCATAAAATTTGGTCTTGATAGTTCACTTCAAATCTAAAAAATAAATAATGTGTTTATTCACCCTGGATTCTAGGAGTGTGGGATTAAGGGATCACCTTTGGCATAAAAGGGGGTGGGTTAGATAACATTAGATATAAAGATGTTTGTTTAGAGTAAATTTAGGACTGATATGTAATGGATGATCCGAATCTCAAAGTTATAGATAACACATTAGGTTATTTTTGGTAATATTTGATATTTTAGTTATTATTAATAGAGAAAATTAGTGAAAAACCTTGAATAAAATTATTGGATTAAAATAAACATATGATAACATCCATTAATTTATTTAGTGTAACTTTGGTTTGATTTCCTAGAAATTACATCACTATCCTGAATATATTTATGTTCTTATTATGATGGACATTTGGAGTTTCATATTCTTTCTTAAGGTAGTGAGGTTGATTTATCTTTTGAAATAAAATCCTGGTACTCAAATAAGTTTTCATTGGTGATTTATATTCAATGGATATATTTTGGTAATACATAAATGTTAGGACGACTATCTTAATTACCTATGTATTTTTCATTAGTGTATTTTTGTGAATTGTTTAGAGAAATTTATTAAATGGAATCAATAACCTTGTAAATGTAACATATAACAATTATATATTTTTTGGTGATTAATTTTTAAGAACACGTGATTGGGGGATGGATAAATAGAAGGTTTAATATACACTTGATGTTGAGGTAGTAAAGGGTTGACTGATTTCAAAAAATTATGTTAGATGGTATTAGTTACATAGGTAGTGGTAATTTATCCATGATATTTTAGGAAAAGTTAATCACATTTTCGGGATTGTAGTATATATAAGGTAGTTTTTGAACATATGATATCCTATAACGGTTAAATATAGTGTTCTTTTTTAGGAATGTATGATTTCACTATGATTTTATGTCATAGATATTAATATGGTCTAGGTGAAGGTTCATTCTGCATTATTTATGATTATGGTATATACATACCATAATATGGTATGTATATGAAATATTATTTGTTATGATAAATAATAATTAACCTAATATGAACTAATAGATTTAGGTATATGTTATATTTGATGTATTATCTATAATTATATATATGTTATTAGATCCCTCACTAATATTCATTATTTACTAGTAATTAATTTTATAATGATTAAATTTATTTGTGGGGGTAGAATGTAAAAACTAGAGATGATAAATTATATATTCTTTTAAGAGATAATATATGTGATGGCATGTGATACATGAAACTATGATCAATATGAAAATAGAAAAATATTATATAACTGTTATAATTATTGAATTAAAAAGGAGAGTAAAATAGTTAAAACTAAATTATGAAATATATTTACATATCAAAATAAGGATCTCTATTAATAAAAAAGTCATTAATATATTAAATTACTATATTAAAATATACAATAACACAGATTGATGATTTTTAATGAATCCTTTATGAAAAATTATTATAATGTGTTTTTGTGAAACTAAATACATTTTAGATAAAATATTATTTTTATATGAATTATATATTAACAAAATATTTATTATTAATATATTAGAAATAATAATAAAAATTTGTAGCAGTCTTGAAAAATGTTATTTTCTTATGAAAACAACTTTCATTATAAATTATTTGTTTTAATTTAAAAGTTTTTATAATTTAAAATTCATATAATAAATTTCATTTTTGTATTAATAATAACAATATTATCTTAATAAAATTTTTACCTTTTCTAAAATTATATATTTTTAGTTAAATTGTGAAAAAACCATTTTTACCAAAACTATAACTTTTATGTCTTTTAAATTATATATTAATGGCCAATAAGTTTATAAAACATTTTAATTTATAAAAGGTGTATTTTAGGATTATTTATATGAATTATCAATAATGATAATTAATTTATAAAATATTTTTGTATGATTTTAGAAACAGATGTAATATTTTCCAATAAAAGTAACTATTTTGGTGTATTATTTTTTTCTAGATTAATTTCATTATATTATACCTTATATATATATATATAATTGTTTAATGATAATCCTATTTTTATCATGAAACCCCATGACATTTATAATTTTATCCTACACATAAATTTCATGCATAAAAAGCATTTTTTTAAGCATTCTTACACTTGATAATGTTAAAATTGATTTTTCTTATACATAAAATTTAATCAGATAAAATATATTTCAAATATAGAATTAGTATTACCATTTTATTTAATAAGGTCTATTTAATTTATAGGCATTGAAATTAAATTACCGAGGTAACAAAAAGTTACCACTGTTAATGAAAAAATTATTAAAGTAAAAAATTCTAACATTAATGGTCATAAAAACAAGTTAAAACATGTATAGAAAAATGTATTTGTGACGTATTATATAACTTACATCATTATCCACTCAATAATGGAACATTGTTGGTCCCATTAGACATGTAAAACATGTAAACTCTTTATAAATAGTTGATATATTTAAAAATGTTATATTCTCACCACGTATAATATGGGCTACTTAGCACCCCTTCAATACAAGTAATAAAAGGGGCCAGACCTTCTATATAATCATTTTAGTATGAAAATGGACATAACCCTCTATAAAATCATTATAGAATGAGACTCATCCACTCCTAAAATATTATAATATCACCATCACCAGTCATAGTCCTATACAATAATTATAGAATCACTAGTAAGATCCCTATATATATTAATTATATCTTTAATAACAATACATGACATATAGGCAAGGATATAAAAATATCACATTATAATCCTCAATGGTTAATTATTAATACTATCATATGTCTTTCCATTACACATTCAATTTTTTCAAATTATTTCTAACCATTTCAAAAAGAAAAATTCATTTATAGAGTGATTCTATATGAACCAATCACCAGGGTCCTCATATCATGCTAAAAACAATTTAATTCATCATCCAAATTTTTAACATTCAAAGGATCGCTCACCCAAGGGTATCCATAAACTAGGTATCATCAACGTTAAATCTAAATGGATCAATGGATAAATAGAGTCCATGATTTTTCATCATTCATCATTAAATTAATTAATTTTAATGTCCTGGTTCTATAGTTAAAAATATTTCACATAATTGATAATAAAAAATACCATAGGGTAGGGGTTTAAACCCCTAATTTGTATATTGATCAACCAAATGCTTCCAATATACAACACCAATAAGAATGAAGGTTAATAAGATCACAACAAGAATCTTAAATCAAAAAGGGATATGATAAACACCCAAACCAACCATGGTAATGATATTCCACCATCACAACTAGAGAACAAATGAAGAGATGAGAGAAACTATGAAAAACAATACATTATAGATTTATTTCTTTAATGGGGTGTCTTGAATTGATGAAGGTTATCTAAAATCAATATGAAATATCATAAGAGCTAAAAGAGGAAGAATGCATGGAATTTTAATGAAAATGATAATAAATTCCCACATTAAAACCACTAATTGCAAGAAATTCCGGGTGTGTAAGCACATTTCACATAGTGTATTTTCCATTTAAGAGATACATGGAAATTTTCATCACCTCTTGTGAATTTAACCCTTCTCGAACATTATACGACATGTAATGATGAATCAAAAATTGTAACTAGTTAATTTCATGAACCAATTCATGACCTATATTGCATTAATAAAATTTTCGTTGTGATATTTAATTTCTTTTAATAAATTTACACAATGTGTAAATTTAATAAAGATAGTCTTATTACCAAATATTCATAGAAGTGCTCGAACCACCTATTAAGCCTTCTAAACTCAAATAGATCACTACTAATCCCATTTAACATGTCTATAGCTTGACACCATTAATTTAAAAAACATATATCAATGAACATTGAGTCATTTTCTCATACAAAATATCTCTACCTCCGAACAAGAATCAACCACCAAGGAATAGAGAAAAAATATAAAAAAATTTGTTTAATAAAAAACTAAAATAATTATGTAGCTAGAATAAGAAAATATCTTACTTTATCCACATAATCAAACAAGTTCCAATAAAGATAAAAAAAATTCTGGATCAATCAGAAAATCTTTGAGGAAGAAAAAGTCACTTAAAGGGTTCCCCTCATCTGCATGATGAGAAATTTTGATATCACTTCCTCCGTCACATGATCTTGTAAGTTTGAATCGAAAAATTTTCCCTTATTAAAATTATATATAGTTTCCATCATAATAAATGTTGTGTGAATTCTCATTCCATCACATAATCAAGATTTGTTTTGTGTAATACTTTTGCGTTACATAGGTTATGTCCATAGGTGTATCCTCAAAAAAACATTGTGAGGTAGGAGTTGTAGTATACAATTTATTCTTATGTTCTTCATGAAATAAATAAGTCTACAATGTGGTTCCTTCGTGTGAAACAAGGTGTGTCCACAACATCCTTCTCAAATTAAAATGGGAGATCATAGGACAAATGGGATTCACCTTAGCATGATTGAACCATGTGATAATGAACAACCACCATGTGTAGAGATCTCATGCATTCTATTTTATTTATGTGATATATCTCTCTCTCTCTCATTCTCTCACACTATAGAAACAAAAACTCTTGTACTTATATTTATTTATATAGGCAAGTTCTCATTACCTATCACTGTTTTAAGGCATGTCGAGGACTCCATCATATTCTTGAAGTTCCCAAGATATCTTCAATGTTGAAACTCTTATGTATTGATAGAATGATCACACAAAGCATGTTAATGATTCACATGATCACTTCATTGACCATGTAATTGACCGGAGGACATCCTCTTGAGAATATGAATAATTCAACAATAACAATTACAATAGGTAGAGTCTTATCAATGTCGTAGATACTTTTTTCATTACATGATGTATTTGGTTATTGTCTATATAAAATCATGTTATCTACCATTGTTCTTTATTGTTTATCCACTTTATATTATGTGATATATAAATCATTACATGATGACACTGAAGTTTTTTATTTGTTCATGTGACATACTCATCCAATGCTGCATGTTCTTGTGATAACATCGATTATCCTCAGTTGAATCATTTTTTGAATCAGTACATGCTTGAAAGTGATTGGTATGATTGAGATTGTGTGTATGACGTCTGGTGGCCGGTTTTGTTGAGCTTGGGCAGAAATTACCCTCATCGAGAGGTTGGAGATGAGAGAAACCGTGTAAACAATAGAGGAACAACAGATCTGATGGCCAGGACTAATCCCATCCATCAACACATATTATATATATATGTATATATATTTTAACGGATAAAATGTTTCTTATAAGCCACATCCCATATTCATAATTCTCCCAAAATATTATCTCATGTGTTTTCTCATCCATGCATCAATATCTTCGAGTAGGCAATTAGTAATCTTCACAAGTCAAACTACACACACACCATCCTAATTCATCCTGTAGAGATTCTAGGCCAAACCATTCATGAATATATGTTCATTATTTCATTAGGCCTTACATATGAAAACTACCTCACCTATGGGCCATTACACACATCGTCCTTATACAATGTCCACACAGTGATTTTCCCATATGCCACCATATGTGGCCTCCTATGGTAGGCTCTCACATGGGGGTTGAAACTCAGGTCACACTATAGGTTGTTAAAGGATATCCTTTTAATATTCCCATGGGTTGGACATCATTTTCATTTGAATAACCATTAAAATATACTAATTAATTAATAAATATAAAAAATAATTTCACCTGTAATCCATATACATCCCATCAGCAAATTTGAATCCCTTGATTTTTCTCTCTAGAATACAAGTATGAATGCATTGTTGCATGACATTATTAACATCATCATCACCATGAAATAAGAAATAATTCATTGTCTTCAATTACCTCATCATCTTCACTTCATAAAGTCTCCTAATGAAATGTATAATTTCTTTCATGGTCACCATATTTCCTTTTCTATACTTCATGAAATTTAATATTTTTATGGTTCTCATTCATTGTATTCAATTGGAATATCATAAAAATGAATATTTAATATGTCATTGAGAATGAAGATCACCTCAAAACCCATAAAAATTGACCAAGGATAATTTTCATTAAATTGCATCTAATTCCATTAGTTAGATCCACAAAATTTGTACATGTATCACCACTTTATCCACATACACATTTTGACTAATTGAATATAAATAAAATAAATTCTCAATAATTGGACTATGATTCATTGGTGGATGAGAAACATATAATTATTTAATTTGAGTGGGATTTTCAGTTGGTAGAAATTAGTTATGAGGTCCTACTCAAGGAAATACCCTCATGTGAAATATAATATAGATATTTTCAAGGGGTTTTCACATAACCCTATTTTAAGGAAATACAATGGTAGTTGACACACTATAAAAGGAGGTGGTGAGGGAGTTTCAAACTCCTCCTTAGTGATAAAACCATGAATGGAGAATATGTATCATTCCCCATGCATATTTTTTTCAAGGTATTAATGGGAACATTGAACAGTTTCTCTCACAATAACTCACATATTTGTATGTGAAGTTTGAACACCTGAATTTAGTGGGTTTGTTTCAACCTATTGATATTCGATGTTGGAAGTGTTATGGAATATCAATGTACTTCATGAAGATACTTTCTTTTTTAGTGAAGGTTCAAATGTTATTTGGGTGACCTATATGTTACTAACCAATTCATCCTGCTTACTTCTCATTTGGGAGAATATCTTGGTAGTAACCCTATATTGCTTTTATATGGATGAAATAATTCAGATTAATGGGGTAACTTTAATAGTAATTTATAATTAAAATTATCATATTACATCTTGATTATTAGAAACATTTAAGGAATAATCATGGATGAAAATTTGGTTGAGAAAGGAAATCCACCCTTAGATTGATATTTAAACTGATAGAACCATTTATGTTCTGGATAATAATTTAAGAGATTGCATGTTAGGTTTGATCTGAATATGGGAGCACTATTTTCCATTATTTTATTTTGTGTTCAAAAAGAGTTATGAAACCATTATTGAAATAAAACATTTCAAATAAAAATTATGATATACCCTATAGCCAACAATAATGGTAGAAAAATGTTAGAGATCTATTATTGAAGGAATTATAGTTGGTACATTTTATAATGTGTAAAATGAAATTGATTTGAGTGAAGGTGAGGATAGAATAATTCCATTTGAATACTTACATGGACCAAATATGGAGGCCATTGGATTTCAAGGAGGGGGATCATACATTCAAAAATATTTGACTGACATATTTTTTGCAGGTTCAGATGAGAGTGAATGTTATCAATATGGTTCATCATAATTATTTAGATAATATGCATTGTAGGTGAGTTTGATTGCCACCTAACATTCCCTCAATTGTTATATTAGATTCCTAAAATCTTCTACATGTTGAAACTGAGGTAGTATGTGAATGAGACATACATTATAAACTAGGTGTAGATGGATATTATCAAAAAATAAACATTTCTAAACTACCTTTTAGTGTTCTATGATCAGTTGGATAAGACCCTTAAAGGTCAAGAGAAACCATTGATGTGTTTTCTGTGGTGTAATAGAAACCTTTAGAAGGTATCAGGGTTTCATAAGAGTTCCATATGAGCTCAGTAGCCAAATATTTTTATGTAGTTTGTGATAGTTAGGGTGAAAATCCTCAGAGTTATAAAATATTTAGTATTTGTGAATTTTCATTTGTTTCTACCATTTACAGTCACTCTTGAAATATTTTTTGAGGTTTTTATTGAGTCATTTTGGTCTATTAAGGAACACACGGGCTTATAATAAATTTTATATTTATCCTATGAACACAGGTATTTTATAAATCACTTATATCTCTCAAATGGAGCATAATATGGGAACACCAATTTAATATTTATGTGAAAAAAATGTATTTTCCCTAGAGATGGTGTAATTTCAATTAAAACAAATTTCCTAGTATTGACATCGTGGACATGTAACTAAATAAAATAAATTGACTCTAATAATTAAAAACATAAATTTTCATTATATCACCTCTCTAACAATCTAATATATTGTTAGAATTAATAAAATATTGAATTTATGAAGAACATTAATAGTTAATTTGGAGAAAGTGATTGGTAAAAATGATGATTCCATGGAATCAACCAACAGAACTTGATGCATGGATTTTCTTTTCTAATAATAAATGCATGTATGACGTAGGGTTTTTTATTTTTAAATTTATATATTAATTGTGAATTTATATTGAAAATATTTTTTTATTAATATCTAATAAATGTTGGTTTTTATTTTTCCAATACTAAGCCATGAAATCCATATTTTAGATATTTTTTCCCTAATAATGTTCCCTTTACTTGTGTTCTTGAAACTGCTTCCAAAATGAAAATTTGAGCCCCATTTTCCCATTTATTTAAAAGATAATTCATTCACAAACCATTATCTTGTCCCAGAAAATAACATATCCATCAAATAATCCCATTTAACCCTCCCCCTACTTCTTGCATATAGAATTAATGAGTCTCTAAATGATTGAATGGATGAGAGTAATGGTATAATTCAGGGAAAACCTTCGGTGGATCATGAGAATGCTCAAGAAGTGTTAGTGATTGGGTTAGATCATGATAGAAGTGTGGCAGAGGTCAACCACAACGAGAACCTATCAATAATTAGGAAGTCTTTTATTGATTAAAGATGATGGTCTCAACTTCTCAGGTTATCATGTTGAAACCCTACCAATGAGCACACCCCATCATATTAGGTAGAGGAAGATCAACCTTTTAGCCACATGGTATATAGTCCAAGCATCTTAGGATAGTCTTGTATATGGTCTCACATAGGGTAGCATCATAGGGTTTCACAACATGCCTAACCATGTGATCTATCCCTGGGGACTAGCCTATTTTTAGGACACATTGGGTGGATATACACTATGTTGGGTCCACTTGAACAATCATAATCTAGCAGACAACACCAAAATTTGAATAAACACTTTCTACAATAATTCTGAAATGATATTTGGTGAACCCTGAGGACTCTATGTGGCTCACACATCACAAAAATTGTATTTTTAAGGACATTTCACTATGTAAATTCTAGAAACAAATAAATATACTATACTAGGAATTTTTTAATATAGATTTCAATGCCATAGTATATTTGGTAATTAGAGGATATTCATGGGGGAAAATGTTTATATTTAGGTTTTATCTCTATATAAAATATATTGGTGTTAAAAAATGATGCAATCATTAGACCGTGGGGTTTATAAATCCATTTTATTAGTTTGAAAAAAATTTATGGGTCCCCGATAAGGTTTTAGATTTTGTTACCCCCCATTCTTTTAGGGAATGTAGTTTGATATTGTATTTTTACTCCCCTGTACCAAAAAAATAGAGGGTCCACTAAATATTCAAATTTATTTGGTACTCCCCTAATCATAATTTGAAGAATCTTCAAGTAATGATTACACTATTTATGGATTTAGGTACTCCATCATTCAGTGAATTCATTTTATGAGGAGCCAGTGATCCATTAGTGGTTTTGTACTCTTTTAACCGAACGTTATCATGGATTGGCTCAGGTAAACACTATATATTTTGTGATATTACATGTGTATAAGGTTATATGTAATTTAATATCATGTTCTTTTTTAGTGTTAAATCATTTTATTTTTTAGTCTATAAAAATTAAAATTTAGTTTGTTGAGATCTATATCTATATGAATATTCGGTTTATTTGTTTGATGTTCTTATTGAATAAGTTATTAATACCTTACCTATAATTTTTTATTTAGATAGGGCATTCATTCTATTTTTTTGGATAATATTACTTTTTATGTACATACTCACCCATCTTGGGAACTTTTTATTCACATTTCTTGAAATAAGGAAATGATGTGTAGAATAATGTTGGTCAATATGGGAATGGTATCGATACATTATGATTTTTTTGGTACCCATAGGTAAAATTAATGAATGAAAGTTATGCCTGGAGACATTTATGTTAATGATCAATTACCTAGTTTTATTAATTTGGAATTTTCTTTATGATTTGCCGTCATACATTTTCCCTCTATAAAATAATGGTCCGTTGTATGACATTACGTTATGAATCATAACATATTATATAGTTATTTTTTCCATGATTTATTTTATTTTTAACTTGAATGGGTTTTACCTGTTAAATATGGGTACTTTAGTATATATCCTATAATCATTGTTGATATGGAAATATTGTTCTAGTCAGAAGCCCTTGGGATATTTGAGGGGGTTCGAAGAGTCACACTCCTCACACCGTTGGCCTACTTGGAGTCCCAATGAGTTGGTTCATGTCATAAATATTGTGTATTGGGTTAAATACCTATAATGTCCTACAATTTTATAAAAACAAATCTCTTCCTATAATTATTCAATTTAGTATAAAGAAAAAACAAAAACTTATATATAAAACAAACCAATAAGAATGACAAATATTATACTATAAAAGTAAATTGAAAATAATATAATAAAAATAGAAAAAATTGAATCTTATCGATCTATTAGAATGGCCACACTCACAAACATGGTTACATAAATAAAACTCAATGTTAATAATAAAATATTCATTTTGCTGATGAAATTCTATATAACAATATAATAAAATAAGATTCTGATGAATGTGATTATTGGTATTTATTGGATGTAATAAAACATTATTAATGTTAGAAATATGTGAGTTAGAATAGTAACCTGGCTGATTGAATTGTAATGTGATCATTAGGAATAGTAATATGGCCATGAGAATAGTAACCTCACCCAGGAAAGTATTAATAAAATTTCAGTATCTTATAGATGAAAATATGATATACTTCTATCTCATCATAAGTTAATAAATGTTTTAAAAATTATAAATTAGGTAACTATAATTTTTTGTAACATAAATGTAAATTGACAATATTATTATTTATATAATTAATTTAATAAAATTATTTTAATAAAATATTTTTACAAATTAAAATTTTGTTTTAATATAATTATAAAATAATTTTTTGATACATTAATAAATTTTTCATTGTTTCATAAAATCATTTATAATATTAAAATCATTATTTTCACATAAATGATGATTTTCAATAAAAAATTATAATATTTAGTAAATTATTTTCAAAAAAAATTATTCCATTTTTAAAATATAAACATCGTTAAATGGATAGGATGAATTTTTTGGATTTTTTAAAACAGTTTAATAATTGGTCAATAGTGATATATTGCAATTTATTGTACTTAACAAATACATGAATTTCTGAGTTAGGGATGATGTATGGATGAGGTAAGAAACCATTAGTTTGAACTATCCTAACCCATTTACTATTTTTAGCCATAGGAATGAACACTATTTATATCTTTGAGTCACAATAATAAAAAAATGATTAAATAATTAAAAACACCCCTCAACTCTCACTATAAATACCACCCATCACCACCACTTCTCCTCACACCTCAAAGACAATAATATCTCCTAATTATTCCCAACTCAAATCCCAATACTTTCGCCACATCCAAGATATTTTGGTCCCAAAAAACCAAACCCTAATGCCTTAACATGGTTCTCAAGAAGATTATATACCAGAGGTAAAATCCTCCACTTTTCTCATTTGAATTCCTTATTTCATCTTTATCTTCCTATCCTCCAAAATCCAAAGTATTTTTATAACTCTAGTATCATATATATACTATAATTATATTTTCGTAATTTAATATGAATCATCAAATCTATCCTCTTCACTTTTTTTCTAAAAATGGAATCATCAACTATGAGGTCTCGATCCGCCACCTTCGTGGATGGTGATTTTTCATTTTACATTACCTTTTTCAAGGATATTCATAAAACAATTATTATGGTCAAATATTATTTATATATGTATATAATATATTGTTTAATGTTATGGAACTAAAATATTTATATATATCTGTGTGTGTGTGTGTGTGTCTATCTATCTGTCTTTGTGATATTATATAATAAAACAAACTAGTTCATTATAATTAAAAAACTAACAAAATAAACTAAACATTTATCATTAATGTTCTATCAAATGAATCATCCTAATATTTGAAATAAAAATTTAATATGGTATAAATTAGGAATTCCAAGTGAATTAATATTAGATATTTCCACTTATGTCATTTTTCTTCTATTTTAAAAGATGTCCCAAAATCAAACTCATGAGAACCAATCATGAAATCATGGAAAAAATGCTTACAGAATGAAAAATATATACATTATAACTCATCCAAATGACCACAAATGAAGATAAAAAAATTTCCATAAATATAATATATATATATATATAACATTTTATTGATTAATTAATTAATTTAATTAATTTGATTATCTGTGACATTAAGTGTAAATTGAGAACACTTTCGGACATAAGTTAAGGGATTCTATACATTTCTTTCAGGTAATGTTTTATACCTCTTAACCCCAATGTATTTCTTCATAATTATTATATAGTTTTTTAATTTATATTTGTATTTTACAAACTTATGTATCCATATGAATTTAGCCTTCTTTTTTAGGGAAGTACATGTTTTAAAAGGCTCCATTGTTAATTCCTCCAGATAAGAAAACCCAATTACCAATAATTTTCCAATTTCTTACCCATTTTCATGTACACTACATAATCTATTTTAATACACCATTACTTTTATAAAATCCCTAATTTTATCATGAAAATATTTTTTCACTCATTTCTGTTCCTATAAAAACAAATTTTTTATACTAATTAAATACTTTATAATATTTTCCATTAAATCCCGCTAAGGATACTCATTTCAAAAGTTTTTTAAACCCAATTTTTACATTTATCACTCCATTTGTATATCATTTATCATGATTTTATCATACTATCCTTTATTATAGTCCATGTTTGATTAAAATCCATTCCTTCTTGTACACCATTATGACATGAAATTTTTGTTATTCCATATAACATAAATACGATACTCATTTCATTCTATAGGTTACCCTTATATGTATTTAAGTTTAATTCCTCATGTGGCACGCATATGAATCCACCAGATAGATGGATGAAAAAAGATGGTATTCTAATGAATTGGATATTTTTTTGTCTCATGAGATGTAATGTATGTGGTTTGGGAGTAAACTTAATTCATTATGGGAATATTTCTACCGTGTGATATAGTCTTAGAAGCTATCCTTCACTAATGATTATTTCATGTTGAATGTTTCTACCCATACATATATTTCGTACATAGTATGAATTCATGATTTATTTTCTTTGGATCCATAATATTATTCATGTTTTTTCCATTTATGTCATCTTATTATTCAATCTAACTCATATGTTATGATTTATTCCCATGTTTATTCCATTTCTGTGATTTTCAGCTCTTCCCATTGTTCTTGATTCAATAGGCTATCATATGTAGATGTAAGAGCATAAATTAAGTTAGGATATCATTATAAGGATTAAATAAAAGTTTTTTTTATTTTTTTTAATGTTTTATAATTATATACCCATTCTTCCAAGGACAATATAATTTATGATCCTTGTTTTGTATTTGTGGTTCATTTTTGATTGAAAACATGTAATGATATATGTAAAATTACATGGTCTATATAGTTGGTATCTGAGCACATTATAATTATTATTTTTGATTAGGATTATAAAACTCTATTAATATCGCATGGGAAATTTCTATCACCTTGGATAACCTAGATTGAAACACAGTGAAACAAAAGTTAATATATAAATTTCATATACCTATTAGATATTTATTGTTTAATTTTATCATTTTATATGTTTATTAGAAAATTATTTAATCCCCCTAATTATATATTCTTTTTATTACATAATTTATTGAAATATGATAACCCATGCTAATAATAAATGTGATAAGAAATTTGATGATGGTCAAAATGAAATAACAAATCTAATGGAAACATGAGCTCAAAACACTATGATATTACTGAATCAACTTGATCATGTTATGAATAATAACAAGAATATTGTGGAATTGTATAATTATTCTAATAAAGATAATGTTGTAGTATAATATTTTATGAGTCCAATGCCTCATATATTTAGGGTATCTTTTGATCCCCCCATCACTGAACAATTGATTAACTCCATTGAGAAGATATTATTTGTCCTCTACTAATTAAAAGAAGAGATTGTTGTGTTGGCAGTCTGTCAGTTAGATAGGGATGTTTACAGTGGTGGTCACTGATCAAAAACAAATATTCTAAGGAGGAATTTGATTCCTTGTATTGGGAAGTAATCATGGAAATATTTTTTAATAAATATTTTACCCGAACTCTGTATCTCTATAGATGGAGAGGTAGTTACTTCAACTGATGTAAAAGTTGGATGATTCTATCAGGGTGTATGAATCAGAATTCACAATATGTTCATGATACGCCTCTAGCTTGTTCGTTAACACCAAAAGAAAAGTTAACTACTTTATTTGTGGACTAAAACAATGTCTATGAAAAGTGTTGGATATTTGAGACTCTAAAATCTGTGAGTATATTTTTCATTACGATATTATGGTTGTGATGGATATTGGAGACTCCTAATGGTCTCATGGGCCCAGTGATAAAAAGAAAAAAATCAGTCTTGTATTGGTGGATCAACTGATAAATCTTTTTAGGGAAAGAAAATCCAATATCCAACATGTCAAAAGTGTGGGATAAAGCATCCTATGGATTATCTAAAGGAAACCAGGAGATTACTCAGATGTGAATGATTGGGGCATTAGGATAATTATTGCATAATGGATATAAAGGAGGAAAAAAATTTAAAGAAGAAATGAATTATCATATCAACACTAATCATGTATTATGGTGATTAAACCTCAAGGAACATGGGTATTAGGGGTTATAATTCCCTATGAAGATCGTTGTTATAAGAAATTAACAACAACAACCTCCAAGGAAACAAGGAAGGGAATATTATGTCACTATTTATGAGGTTGATCCTAATAATTATGTGGGGAAAGGTACACTGGTAATTCATTCAACAATACACAACAAACTATTTTGTTTTTTTCCATTAATTATTTCATATTCTGAAAATTTACTATAACTATTCAAACACCACCTCAAAATAAGGAGGTTGAGTTATTTGTGAAAACAGAAAATGAAAAAAATACATTGTGTCCAAAGTACGTAACTTCACCCAGTTAATGTGTGTGGACTAAACCTCCCATTAAAACTTGTCTTACATCATTTAGGTTTGTTTCAGGCTATTTTGGGATTGTATTGGATATATTTATAAAAATATGAAATGCAATTTCTGGGAAGGGATATCACTCTTCAAATCTTTAGGGATCCTCCAATTATTTACAATTATAAGGGGGATGATGAATATCCAATAGATTTTTTTCTCAATTGTGGATATTATAAATTTAGGAGAAAGAATATCTTGCTCAAATTTTTGAGACAAAGGAGAGGATCATGAATGATAATTTTACCATTATGAGGAACTATACAGATATGTTCCTTAAATAATTGACATGTTATACTCTAGAAAAAAAGATTTAGTTCTAAATTGATATTATATCTATATTTATTCCTATATAAAATAATTCTTATAGTATAGACACCAATGAGTTGGTGTAATTGTATAATAAGTTACAAGAGAATTTGGGAAAGGGTTTTATATGCCTGAGGGACCATGGGTTGTTCATGTCCTCTTCTTCCATATAAATATTGGATCGATATCTTCTACACTGATTATCGTGATCTCAACAAAACCCCAACAAAGAACATGTATCCCCAAAAATGGAGAGATTATATGTTCTATTGTCTATGGGGGTATAAGTATTTCTCTAAGGTGAAACTTAGGTTGAGACATCTCTAATTAATAGCGAGGAACTATTATAATCCAAATACTGCCTTTTAAACAATGTATGGATATTATGTGTTCATTGTAATTCCTTTAATACTCACCAATTCTTTTAATTCTTTCATGTACATAATGAGTAATGTCTATAGATATCACTATGAAAATTTTTTATAGTATTTTTTGATAATATTCTGACATACTCCAAGAGAAATATAGAACATGAGATGAATTTGAGTATTTTGTTAAATACATTGTGAAGGGATATAATTTTTAAAAAATACTATACATTTGAGTTCTAGATGGAGGATTTATCATTATTGGGGTTTTTTATCAACAAAAAAGGAATACATATGGAACCTTCTAAGAAAAATGTATTTGACAAGTGGACCATGTCAACATCTCTATTAGAGATCTGTAGTTTCTCTAAATTATCCAAGTATTATTGATGATTTATGATTAACATATCTGGATTTTCAAACCCATTATTCATGGTTAATCATAAGGGATTAATGTTTTTCTGTATTAGTGAATGTGAATTCTACTTCAAAGTGTTGAAAAGAGGCATATAATTTCACTATTACTCACACTACCAACAAATGGGAAACACATTATGGTATAAAACAATTCATTAAATAATTATTAGGGTTTGTATAGATGAAATTAGGTAAATTGATACTCTAAACCTCTAGGAAATATATTGTTCATTAGAAAAAACATACCATGCATCATCATGAGTTTGTAGTTGAGATATTTATGTTAAAATTCTAGTGACATTATCCCTATGGGGAGATGCGTGGTATATATACAGATCACAAGAGCCTGAAATATATATTCAGTTCAAAGTATCTTAATATGTTCTAGAAAATATAGTTAGATATCATCAAGGATTATGACTGATAAATCCACTACCAATCTGGTAAAGAAAATAAAGTGCAATATTCTCTTCGTAGAAAAGGTCCTGCAACAATATCAATTATGAGAATAAAGAATGATCCAATATTATTAGACTAGAAAGGGATGAACATGATATTCATAAAGGGTGGTACATCATCATTACTTTTAGAAATTATTTATCAACCATCCATTATAGAGAAAATAGAGCTCAGTCAATGGAATATTGTAGAAATTTAGAAAAATGAGGGAGCTATAAGAAACAATAAATCCTCATAATTTAGAATTAATTATGAAGGAGTTGTAATATTTGGGTTATAACTATGTGTACAATCCAATACAATGATAAATAAGGTGATACTTAATGAGACACAAAGTTCAACCTTCTATATCCACAAAGGCAGCACCAAGTTATATTGACAACTCTGAGAAAAAAATTGTTGGGGTAATATGAAAAAAATATTTCTACATATACATTGATGTGCCTAATATGACAGAAAGTGAAGACCTAAATGATAAATCATATGGGGATGGTGCACCAACTACCCATACAAACATGGATGTTGGAAAACATCACCATGGACTTTGTCACCAGGATTCTGAGTACACATAATGAAAATAATTCTATATGGGTTTTTGTGGATCTTTTTACAATGGAATCTCATTTTATTATAAATCAAGAGAATTTATCACTTGAACAACATGCATAGAAATACATCAGATATGTGGAAATGCTGGATGAAGTACCATTGTAGATTTTATTAGATCAAGAACTGGGAATTAAATCCCTATTTTGTAAAATTTTCCAACATCCTAAAAACATTAAGATGAATTTTAGTATGACTTATCATCCTAAAACCAAATTTCAATATTGAGAATACTATTTATGCACTCAATGAAAATCTGAGAAAATTTTCATTCCACATTAAAGAAGTATTGTAGAAATATCTACATATGTTCAAGAGCTCATATAGTAACTATTTCCATTGAAGAAATCATATGGATCCATATTAATCCCTTTATAGGAAAAGATGTAGAACACTAAGATATTGCGATGATTTCAGTGAATCCCAGCTAATGGAACATAAAATGGTTGATGAAATGGTACAAAAGGTGAAAACCATTCACCAGTACATCTAGGAATCCCAGTGTTTATAGAATAGAGATGAATATAATCATCGACGTGACCTTGAATTTGTTGTTGGTGATAAGGTAATCTTCCTCATATCACAATGGAAGAGAGTCATTAGATTTTGGGAGAAAGAAAATCTAAGTCTCACGTACATCATCCCTTAGAAATTCATGGTCATTTAAGAGTTGTGTCCTCTTGATTAGAACATCCTCCAACCATGTATCAAGTATGTGATATATTTAAATATCTCTCCTGAGGAATTAAATACCACATCTATCCCATGTATTGAATTCAGAGGTGGTAATTTTTTAAACTGATATATCTTTTGAGGAAAAGGGACTAATGATCTTAAACAGAGAGGTAAAATTATACGCGAAAGACAACACACAAGGATAAACTAATATAGTGTAACCACAAATATGAAGAGGTGACTTGGGAACTAGAGTAAGAGATGAAGCCTAAGTACCCTAAATTGTTTTCATTATTTTATGTAAACGTAAATTTCAAGGGTGAAATTTCATAAGGGTCGATGAATTTAAGAACCTGAAATTTTATTAATAAAAATCACTTCTTCTAATTTTTCCATATACTATAAAAAACATCATATTAGTCACCAAAAAAACCAATAATAATTACATATATTATATTGGTATAGTAAATAAAAAGTAATATTGTAAGAATAAGAATCATTGGATCCGCGTGATCCACATGACTAACTACTCTCATGAAAAATGTTTTATAAATAAAACTTTATGTTCATAATAAAATAATAATTTTGAAGAAGAAGTTATATATAACCTTGTAAAAATAAAACATACTAATGAATGAAATAACATTTTTTTATAAGAAGTAGTAAACCCTTATGACTTTTAGAAATAGGACTATTTTTATAGTAATAAGACTCTAGGAATATTAATGCAATCATTAGGAATATTAATATGGAAATTATAATAATAAACTCACCTATAAAAGTATAAATAAAATTTACGTATCTTATTGATGAAAATATGATATGTTTATATCTTTTAATAAGATAATAAGTGTTTTAAAAATGATAAATTAGGTGTTGTTATTTTTGTGAATCTCAAATGTTTATTTAAGATTTTATAATTCATATAATTATTTATAAGAAAACTTATTTTCAAAAAATATATTTATAAATTAATATTTTTTTGTCTTATAATTATAATATAATTTTATGAGAGTTTAATTAATTTTTTAATCTGTCATAAAATAAGTTATAATACTATATTTGGTATTTTTCAATAAATGATGATTTTAATTAAAAATTAAATATATCATAAATATGAAATTATTTTCATAAAATGGAGTCCATTTTTGGAAATTTACACATTTAATAATAGATATGGTAATTTTTTTGGTATTTTTATAAAAGAGTTGAATTTTTCATGAATAGTGGAATATGATAATTTATGGTTTTTGGCAAATACATGAATTATTGAGTCATGGATGATGTACGGACTAAGTAAGAACTCATTTCTTCAAACTCTACAAATCCATTTAATTTATTTTGTCATAAGAATAAACACTATTGATTGTTTGGAGAAAAAATAATAACCAAATGAAACAAATAATCAAAAACACCCATCTCATCCAACTATAAATACCACCCCTCTCCACACACATCCATATCCTTCATGATTTAATAAATTATTCCCAATTACCTTCCAAAGACTCTTACCAACTTCAAGGATATATTTTTTTCAAAAAAATACCAAATCCTACTTCCTTAAGGAGGTTCTCAAGGGGATGATACACAAGTAGTAAAATCCTCCTACATTCTATTTTAAATTAATTCTTTCTTCTACCTCATAATTTCTTCCAAAATCCAGATATACATGATAAATACAATTTCATATATATATATATATATATATTATAATGATAAATTTATATTGAATTATTATTCATAAAATACCTCATCTTCTCCAACTTTATAAAAATGAAAACATCATCTTTGAGCAGTCGATTCACTGCCTTTGGGGATGATGAGTAATCATTTTCTATTATTAGCTTCAATGATGGTCATAGATACATTATCATGGTTAAATATTGATTAAAAATTATATTTTAAATTTTTTCATTTTATAGTACTAATATATATATATATATATTCATAATATTAAATAATTAAAAGAACTTGTTAGTGATGATTGAAAACCCGCCAAAATAAACAAAATGTTTAACATTAATGTTGTATCTATTGAACCATCCTTGTATGTGAAATAAATATTTCATATGGGGCCATTTAAAAGTATATAGTTTTATTAATATTATATAATTCCACTACTATAGTTTTTCATCGAATTTACAAGAACAACCAAAATTAAACTCAATAGAACTGATCATAAAATCATGAAAGAAATGATCCATTAATGAAAAAATTAAACACTATAACTCGTATATATGGAAAAAAATGAACATAATGAAATTATAATAAGTCAAATAAATATAAAATATTTTTATTAGTATATTAGTGGGAAAATATTTTTTATCAAAAATATCAGATGCAATTGTAGAACACATTCAGACTTAAGGTACGGGATTCCCTCTGATCCTCCAAATTACTTTCAAGTTACATTCTCTCCATCTTCACCCTAATTTATTTGTTCATTATTCTTATGTACTTAATCTAAATGTTTTTTATATGTTCCAAAATTATGTATCCATATCATTTCATCCTTATATTATGGGGAAGTACATGTTTTAAAATGTTCCCTTCTCAATTCCTCCCAACAAAAAAACCCGATTAAAGAGAACAATCTAATTTATTACCCATTTTCATGTAAATTTCATAATATGTTTTAAGACACCATTATTTTTATAAAATCACTTATTTCATTATGAAAAATATGTTAGTTCATTTTTGTTTTTATACAGACACATGTTACTTTGTACTATTTGAATAATTTTTAAAATTTTCCTTTAAACTACACTAAAGTGGATCATTTCAAAAGTTTCTGAAACACTATTTTAACATGTATTGACATAAATTGTAAATCATTTATCCTAAACTATGCCTATTTTCCCTTATTAATATCCATGTATGATTTAACTACATTCTTTCTTGTACACCATTACGACATACTCTTTTGTTATGCCATATGACAAGATTATGATACCCATTTCTTTCAATGTGAAACCCTTATGTTTATTCTTTATGATTTATTCTTACTTTGGACCACATATGAATGAAAATATTATGATGGTTACAATAAGATAGAGATTCAATGAATTGGGAAATGTTTAGACTAGTGAGATGACGTGTTTGGGGTTAGAGAGTAATCCAATTTAATTATGGTACTTTTTCCACCATGTGATATAGTATTGGCAGTTATACATGACTCATATTTATGTCATGTTGTATATTGGGGATAAATTCAAATGTTTCCATGATCATATGATTACATATTATTATTATAAGATTCCATAAGGTTTTTCATGTTCCTTGAATTTAATTTAATCTTGTTGTTCCATCTAATTTTTGAGTTATTCTTTATTCCCATGGTTATTCAATTTCAAATATTTTTATAGCATCTATTTGTTCATTTATTTTCTAGGTTGTACTATGCAGGTGTAAGAGATGAAAGGATTTAAGGATATCATTATAGATATTAAATAAATTTTATTTTAATTTTGGTTTCATGCTTTATAAGTATTTATCAAGTCCTCTATAGACACTAGAATATACTATCATTGGTTTGTATTTGAATGTTAGTTATAATTAAGATCATGTAATAATATGTGTAAAGGTTAGTTTCTCTATAGTACCCAAGTAACAAAAATATTATAGTCTTGTGAGATGTAAAAATTTACCTAATACATTAGACGGTTATATTATTTTGGTACCAATGAAGAAATACATATTTTTAGGCATTAATTTATATCAAAATGAATAATTTTCATGCCCTTTCATGGGTACTGACTGTGATCCCATATTCAGGGATCCATGTTACCTGAATAATGACATCCCTTGTTTCATAGGATTACAACTAGTAGAAATAGTATATAACCATAATTTGGAGATTGTACTCTTAGTACCAAAAAATATTATAACAAATACAACAATGAGACACACATTTGATATTAGTGTGAATTAAGATAACTATAGCAATGATTCAACTGGAAATAATCAAGACAATATGACATATATAGAACCCATTATCCACATTCATATAAATATCAGATTAATATACCGATGGTATGATCAATACAAAATGTAATAAAAAACATATGGTCATTTAGGTATTTAAACATAAGACTCTCTTCAAAATAGTTTACAATTATCCAATTAGGTTATTCTATCCATATTATATATAAACTTGAGGACATAAATGTCAAATATACAATATATATGTGAATTATGGTTCCCATGCACGGGGTGATAATATAACTTAATAAGATTCCACCAATTCATATCATATAATCACATAATATATGTGATTAAATACGCATTGAAGTCAAAAGGGAGTAACAACAAATATATAAGAAATCTTGTGAGGACATCCTGAGATAACCAAACAAATGACACACTACCTCATACTTACTTCAACCATATGACATATTCAAGAGTCACATGTACTTATATAAACCTATTATAAATTATGGGAAATGATACTCATGTGGCTGAATACTGAATACCTCCTATATAAAATGGCCAATAGCTTATCACTCATGGTAAGGTCCCCACCCACATCTTCTATAAAGACCATATCACTCATGGTGAGGCCCAAAATTCAAGTAACATACCAAATACCTATCACTTATGGTGACATATCATAATTATGTCTCATACCAACTCCATATCACTTAGGGGATTATCTCAGAATGATTTCTGACATTAACACCCTATCACTCTGGTGAAGTATTATAATCATGTTCCATACCAAAACCTTATCAGTTATGGTTAGGCCACAAAAACAAGTTTCATACCAAAACCATATCACTCATGGTGAGGTATTTAACCATTTTTTATACTAACCATCACATATGACACACAATTCACCCTATGTTCAAAAGGCATAATAAACACTTGTTCCTTTATCCTTAAGTCCTAGGTATTACCTTAATCAATAGTAGTAGAAAAGTAGTCAATGTATAAAAACAATAATGGTAGATAAGATCATAAATCATATTCTAATTACATTGATCCACACATATACCTCTATTAGAGGGTATCACATAACAACTCAACATCACTTTCCTTAACCAATCAAACTATTCACATTAATAAATCCACAACCACAACGAAACTATAAGAACAATGATCCTACTGATCAATGTTAACAGTAAATCTTATAATACCCAAGCATTAACCAATCCTAGATATTATAACATATTATATCCATATTAGGAAATAATATTACCAATTTGGTAAAAAAATCAATCATCACACTCTAAGGTGTATTTGGATACTCATTCCACTTCCAAAAAATTTCCCACAAATCAGACACAAAAGAGATGCAATAGAGTACCTAACATGTTGTACACATAATACATATAGAAAATAGATTCACTTAGGAATACCCAATCAAGATACCTATGAAAACCAAGAATGTATCATTCCTTAAGTGTTACTAATTCCCTCTCCTAAAAACTATGTCCCATACAATGGTTACTATATCATTACCATCCCATTATTAGTAAATAGGTTTCAATGTCTAAAAACATACCTATAACACTTTTCATGCTATTTTATTATTATGAAATAATGAGAATCACTACCTGGGGAATTTCCAATTTTTTATTACACATCACATGAAACTAATCCTTGTCCTAGTACATGTCTAACCCATTATAGGAGTTAAAACCCTCTAGGGGTTCTCCAAGATTACCTATCAACCATAAAATTGAAAATATAGTCTCTATGAATACATTGATGTTCCAAAACATATCTAAATTTCTCATTACACTTCTATAAAACTCTAATATATTCATTTACATCAATAGGAACAACTCTCAACCATTAACTAATTTTACCAAACATGAACCTCTAATATTGACAACCATGAACATCAATATACATATATGGTTCTGTTTATGGACAACTAATATCATTATCGGAGTTATAATCCTTAATTAACACTTAACCAAGCCTCTCCCAAGAGCATACCAAGAATCCTAAAGCAATTTATCCCCTATATATTTTTATAAACCTCTAGAAATTATTCATAAAAAATGATAATTGGTTATTCCGAAATATCCATTTAGTTTTGAACATATGTATCTCACATAGTGCCCCACCATGGTAAAAATATCAACCAATTAAATTCCGACCCTTGTCTTTCCTCCAATACTTCTACAATAAAACTATTATTTTTCTTTGAATTAATAATTAATTTTAACTATAAAAAATGTAAATTTCACCATGAAACTTATAATAATTATAAAAATGAGAAAGGGTTTGATTCCTTCTTGTTTTTCATTCTCCATACACTACACCACCAAGAACTTATTTCTCTTCATGACTCCACCATCATTTGGGAAAACCCTTATTAAATACCTAAAAACCCCAACCAAAAGTCAAAAACTATAAGGGTAGAAAATTATAAAAATTAAGAAGATGAAATAAATTGGATTGATGTAGATAACCAATAAATATAAAACAGAGATCTACGAAAATAATAATATAAAAATAATATAAGGAAGAGGGTAATATCTCATATAGTACAGTTTTCTATAGGAGTAAAACCCTAGGATAAATCAAGTAAGGATTATTGAGAATGACCACTTTCATTTAGATGAATGAGTAAGAACCATCTCTCGTGGGTACATGTTCATCATAAACATGCTTCTTAGTTCCTCGTTGAACACCTAGTCCAAGACCACTACTTGTTCGATGAGACATCTTGTGGATTTGTATAAATGGAGTAATCAATGGGTACATGGTACCCTACATTGTGTTCTTAGTGGCCTTTTTCGACAAATATTTTGTTGTTGGAAAACAAGACCATTCTCTAGTCATCCACTATCATCTAAGACTTATTATCTCACAATGAAGTATCATCATATTAACAATTTATGGATCAATAACGAAAACAAAATAAACCATATTCAAACATCACCTACTCTGAGATGCATAATATTCACATTTTCCCCTAGAATCAGTATCCCATAATAATTTTGGTTGTTACAAAACTTATTCCATGAGTATTATCTCCCTCGATAAGAATTCATTATGATTTCATGATTTTTAATTTATCCATCAAAATATGATTCCATTTATTATTGATTTTATTTTGAATCAGATGTGGTCCTACAACCCACACATCTGATTTTTCCGAATTGGAATGTTAATGAAAATGTGAATTCTAATAGATATTTCACACTATAAATTATATAAATGAACAATAACACTGAAATCATATAACTATAAGTAATTACATATAAAAACATATATTGATGCCTTCAATACCCAACTTACCTCTGAACTAACCATGGTCCACCGATAGTATCATTGATCATCAAATAAACTGATGGCATCTGTAAACAATATTGTTAAGTATCCAATTACCTACACCTGATCTTTTTCCCAACTCCAAAATTATTACTTGATTAACTCTCTATTTCTTTACAACCATGTTTTTCTATCTTTTAAGAAGTAACATATCTAACACATATTCTCAACAAAGCCAATTCATCATGCCCTAAATCTCATCAGTTAACTAACACATTAAAGGTACCAATAACTATCATTGAATCATTATATTTTATATTCTACTAGAACCATACATAACATATCATACCACTATCCTTGTATAGTCACTAATCCTCACATCATCTCAAATGATGTCCATAGGTTACTCCATGTTATACGATTGTCTATATGACTATTCAAACAGGGCCAGACATTTCTATAATTCATAAACCCAGGATGATCAATTATAATTTACACTATATAGAATAATCAAAAAACATAGATCCTAAACCCCCCAATTTTATGTTCTATAAAATCTACCTACCTCAAAATAGTTCCACATATACTCACTAGCCTATAATAGTCATTAAAAATAAACATGACACTTAATCCCTTCATGAATCAAAAACATTCATCTGATCAATCTATACATATCTTAGTGACTCATGACATCCATCCTCTACAGCCAAAAATACATAGTGTAACATAAAACACATACACTACATTCATTTGATATTTTGACACATTATGGTCATCTTAGAAAAGTAACTGATCTATTCAAACAAAAAATTTCTATATAGATCCTTATTACCATCATATGACCCTCTATAGCCCTCGAGTAGCTATACTGGTTTCTAAAAAAGAACTATCCATTATAACTATCTAAATTCATGAACTAATTACAATTATTATTGGAAATTTCTAGTACACCACATCTTAGAGTACTTACACAATGGAATTACCCATCATAGATGTTCCATTACCGTACATGATGTTCCTCAAGTGACTACCAAAAAAATCAGTTCTCAATGATAATATATTCACCAAATGGTCGTTACCTAATGAACTATATATATTATAAAATACCACATGGCTTCCATGTATTATAAGGCTATTCAAAACAAATATCCATAACATCATGTTGTATCCCATTATAAATCTTTACTATATTTGTTAATGAGAAATCCTAAGGCATTAATCCACACCTTACCCCTACCTAAAATTTCACCTCATTCCTTATGAAGAACTAAATATTACCTCATTCCCAATAAACCATATTGACACCCAAATGAATCAAAACACTTAATCCCACATTTTTTGATCCATTATCTAACTACAAAAGTGTGTACCATGATCCTCCCAATTCAGGTCACGTCAACTTATTCACATTTCATAAAGGCCACCACCTACTTGCATTCCACAATTGAATGGAGGGATACCGAGCATGCATACCAATTAATATAATCAGATTTAACTATGCCACATACCAATAGATCACACAAAACCATCTAACAAATAATAACAAAAACCTGACATAAATCAATATTTAAACCCAACCAAAATATACATATTTATATAAATATTTTACATGAATAATTTTTATATATCATAAATAGTCACACAAAATGATATACTATAGGTTTAGTGTGTTGTATAACTAGTTATATAAAAAAATTAATTTTAAAAACATGTTAACATTTCTTCATAAGTGCACCATTCTAGACTATATTTTCAAAATATCATTAGTAATACTAATCATCATTACCTAGGAATTAAAATATAAGAGTGGTGTGAGCCTAAATGCAAAGTATGGGATGAATAAACATTTCTCAATGGATGAGTTCATTTGAATAAAAAACAATAATCATGGAAACATCATATCATCAGGTGTGATAATCAAAAAACAAATTTTTTCTTCAAGGGACATAACATAAGAACTTAAATCTACAAGAGATCATAATCAAAACATAACATAAATAACATGTCCTAAAATCATTTCAAACAAACCATGAATAATTTTTGAATAAGATCATAATTCCAAAAAATATTAAAATATGGAAAAAACATTAGCATAGAGAAACATTACTTCCATGATCCACAACATTAGTTCCCACACATACGAGCATATAAAATGTACTCATGAATACATTTCTCGACAGATATAAATTTTTACGCATTTAATTTGATGTATATATATGAAATAACCCATCATTCATACATAATTCTATGTTCCACTTGAAAATCATTCACTTATCATATCATAAAGATCCCATGGAATTAAAACGTGTTTCATAACACATTTAAATGAAAATAATTATCTTTTTAGAATGAAACCATGTAAATGTACATGTCCTTAAAAAATATCAACATAAATAATATTCCTCATTCAAAACATAAGAAATCCTTATAAATAAAAATAGTTTCATTACATTTGAAAATTATATAAAATAACACCATTAAATAAATTGATAAACACTAACCAATTAATCAAAAATAACAATAACATTATAATATAAAATTAGAGAATGAAACTTAAAAAATAACTCAATTGGAGAAATATATATTTTAGTATTTCTGGTATAATTAAAACCAAATAAAAAAATAGATTTCATGATAAATAATTATTAATCATCAATATGACTGTCATTATTATGAGTGACTTTTCAAAAATCTGCCATTGATTTCATAAAAATATGTGAGAATAGAAAAATTAAAGGAAGTGTGCATTAATTAAAACCACATTCTCAAAAGATTTATAAGAGAGAAAAAAAATTCAAATATAACTTTTAGTGAACATAGGGGATATAAATTCATGAAGAAATCATATGACTTAGTAGAAGATGTTTGAATTACCAAATCCCATACCTTTATTTTTAACTTTCATTAAATTGATTTAACCATATGTATAGAAAATATCATTATTAATAACAAATTTCAGGACCTTGTTAAAATATATAATACTTCACATTCATATTTTGATATTATTATCTATATTTATATTAGTTATTTCTTATAAATTTTTAAAATTGGGTGTCATTAATCTTGATCATTTTGAACTAGTTTTTTCCTCTATGAATTGTGATAATTTTATGGTTCTTGATGCACCCCTTATTGACACATAAAGTAGACCCCATGAAAAGAAGAAATTTTGGTGTGTAATATTTTTTCTTTTTTCTTTTTTCACATCATTATATATATATATATATATATCCTGCTTCTTCCAGGTACTCATTATAGTTTCCTAGATTGAGCCAAAGCAAGAGGTATCATACAGGTTTCGTTGGGAATACAAAAATAATAATTTTATTTTCATTTTGCTTAATTAATTTTCTGAATTTACTATATAATGACACACTGCATTAAATTACTGCACGGACTGGAAAGGTTTAGAAACCATGGGTTCCGGCCTACTGGGATTTTATTTCAATCCCTGCTCAGACCGCCATTGTACTAGGGTACCTAAGTAGACCTTTCTTGTTCACAGGACTGCATACCAAGATTTATTACTTACATTGTACTATTTGTATATGGGAGTTTAGAACAAGGGACCAATCTGGAGCTCAGGATTCTCATGGAGATCACCTATGGGGATTTGTGGTCTTCATTTGTTATTACACCATGTCATCAAGGTTCTTTTATTGTTTATTGAGTTATATATCATCACCATGACATGAATTTTTTATGATTTGGTATTGTTAACTTCTATAAAATTGTTACATATTGTCTTATGTTATTTTTTAAAATTTGTATTTACTACTTCTGCTGTTGTTTTTTACATTTAAGATTTTAACATTGTTAAACTCTGGTCTATAATAGAATATTCTCCTTACAAACACATAGTAATCCTTCACTGCTATATGGAAGCCTCAAGCATTCGAGGATATGAACTTGAGGTCATTTGACCCACTGGTCCGACCACCATCATAGAGGTGAGCATAGTCAAGACGTTACAGAGTGGAATGGGAGATTGTTATTTTTTCCCTTTGTCTGATAGTTTTGTGTTTGTAGATAGGAGACTAGGAATTTGTGAGGGCTTAGTTAATAGTCATGCTTGGGACTGATCACCCTACATAGAAGGAAATGAAAAATTGTCTAGCGTTTGGAATTGATGTTCAAGATTTTTGATATTACATTTGATATTATTTCACCCCGAGTGATTGGTTTAATTTACACTGCTTATAATTTATAAACCATATAATATTTTACCCGTGTTGTATTAAGGTAAGGATAATGAATTTCATGCATCATAATAGGCACATAAGAATTCACATTCCATGCATACTTACATGCCACATTATTTTTTTAGGTTAAATGTTGATTCAAATTGTGGGCCTTGAATGTATGTCATGTCTTGGAATTATTTAACATGCCTTTTATTTACCATGTTTTGCTGATATATTTAAAATTCTAGCATGTTGCCATGCATCCTGTTTAATACCATGCCTTCCTTTTATCATGATTTTGTGCCTATTAGCATGTCTCTAGGATTGAAATGTTAAGCTTCTGTGATTACAACATGTCTATCTCCATTAGCTTCTTGTACTGACCTGCTATGTAGTCTGTTATGTAATTGGTTTCTTTGGAAAAACAATATTAGTTTTAATTAAAAGGGATCCATAGTCCTCCTATTAAGTTTATGGGTACTTTAGGGATCTGTAGATAGACACCCATATAGTTGGGTTGTTATGTGTTTGGCCATGTTATAATAAATTGATTAACTACCAAAAGGCACAACAAGGCCCAAGTAGTATACATGGTTCATGTTTCTTCTGATATAACCTAGTATGAGTGATTGTGACTCTTAATAATTATACAACTATTTTTGAGTTGCATTCTAATTCACCCAGGTCGGCTTAGTGAGACCCTAATAGGTCACCTTATTTTATTAAAAGGAATTATGTGATAAATTTCTTAATTAATGACGGGATTTAAATTAATTTAAAATGTTTTAAAAGGAAATAGTATAAAATATTAAATTTTTTTCCTTGAGGTATTGGTTAAAATAAAGGACCTAATATTTTTTAAAAATGGTACTTGATTTGTTGATTAAATCTTTTGATGATTAAAGATTAATTGTGATTATATATAACAGGCATGGATATAGAACGTGTAGTGATTCCCTCTGTTTAAGAACCTTGTATAAGGGTAGTTTGAGTTTCTCTATGATTTTCTTTGGAATAGAATCATTTTCATGTCATTGTCCCTAGTTGGACCCCCTTACTTAAAATGAAACCCTTGTTCGGACGAGTGGTAATTTTTTCATGATTTTTTAGGCTAAAGCATCAGGTAGTGCCCATTTCCATATGGTTGGGAAAGCCTTAGGAATGGTCAATTTCTTCATAGGTAATTTGACTCTCTCTTCTCCATTGTGATGGATGACTTGGTACGTCATCTTATGAGTAAAAAAGCCATCTTTATCCTTCATCATCTCGGGGTAGTATGTGTTCACATATGCAGTGTCATCGAGTTCTTAACATTGTGATGAATCAGTTGAGTTCAGTGTAATCATCATGTATTGTGCTGTTAAATACGTTTCATGTCATCTTAGTAGTAAAGTGAATTATGTGTTAAGGGAATCGAGTTTTTTCCCAATGCTCGGGATTATTTTGATAGACTTTATTGTTTTGACACACTAGTCAGTTTGGTTTGGAATTCATTCTAATTTTTTAAATGTTTTCCATCTAGTAATCTCAAAGTCATATTAGTGTACTCTTCATTAAATAAAGAATATTTCCCATATCCTGCCTCCATCCATTATGCACTAAGGTCATGTTGTTCTCGATGTTTTCTCATAGATGAGAAATTTTAAGATGGGAAGTTTGTAACATTTCGTTTTTCAAACCAAATGAAAAAGAAAATGAAATTAATTTTTTTCCATTAGTTGGGTAAGTTGGTTTTAAAATAGAGCATCTGAACTTTTTATTTACAATAGTTGACATTTCAATATGTATTTTAAATAAATTTTATTAAATTAATTAAATTTAAATTTAAATTGAAACAAATTAAATGAAGGGTAAAATCGTTATTAAAACATTGGAATATTAAATAAAACATTTTTAGAGTTTGATGATGAGTCAACATAGGATTTTGAGACTCTTAGACTCTCGGTGTTGATAGAATAAAAATAATATTATTATTTTATTCATACATGTGTGTGTTTTTTTATAAAATGAAATAACTCTCAAACATTGTGTCGTATCAGAAATCCGAGACTACCATTATGTTTGAAACGCTAGGATTACCATTGGAAGGATATAACTTTGATACGAGTAGGGTGTTTGGAAACCTCTCATGTGATAATACCCTTTTTATTTTTAATTAGTTTATTATTCTGTTTATTATATAATAAATAATTATTTTCTCACAAATGGTGTGTCGAATGAGAAATATGATTCCACTGATAGTTCTGAGATGTGGGCATTACCTTATTAAGGGTATATCTTTTTTTTGCATCAGAGGATTTGTTAGATTGTACTCGAAGATAATTTAATTGGGTAATAAATATTTTTGTTGGACAGTTAGAAATAATAATAATAGTTTTTTATATATTAATATTTGTGTTGAAGTCAAAAAATCTAACAATTTACTTCCACAATTAATATATTATGTCGCGGTGTAAATAATAATTGCATAATGTAATAAATATGAAAATATTAATTGTTCTAATTAAATATGAATGTGCAATAAATATTATTCTAATAACAGTTTCTCTTTTAATTATTTTTATGGTTTTGTAATTATAATATTAATGGTGTCATTGATGGGTAGTATTAAATAATAATAATAATTATTATATTTATTAATATTAGAGTAGTAGAAAAACATTGATGTACATATATATGAGGTATATTTATATATATTCCAATTAAATATATACGTAGTTTTATATACATGTGTGGTGTATATATGTAAATATATAGACATTCGAGTATATATATATATAACAAATATATATTTATATATGGGATGATATTTATTTTGGGGTTAGATAAAATATTTTAATTTTCCCTTGTAAATACATGGAACGTATCAACTAAAACCAATGTGTGGAACATTTATGTTTTTAGTCTGAATCTTAAATGTGACCTAGGGCGCTTGCCTAAGCACCCTATTGTGGGTCCCAGATAGCTATTAAAATTAATTAAATAATTTTTCAGGAATTATGTAAATTTTTTTATGTTACACTCTAAATATGTATTCAAGATTAAAATAATTTAAATGGGTTAATATAATACAAATATAATTTAAGGAAAATTAATAGAATTCAAAGAGGTATAAAAATAAATAATAAAATAGAAATGGTAGGAGAGAAAATAAAAAAAATAAAAAGTGGTAAACCCATTTAAATTAATGGTTTCATTTCTTCCACATTTATATTTTTATTAATTTATTTAAATTACTTTTTTTCTCCTTTCTTTTTCATTGTTTATTTTTTTCTCTTCTTCTCCATCTCCCAGTGTGTCGTCCATATATCCCCCCTAGTGGTGCATCTCATCCTCTCCTCTCCACCTTCATAAGCCCACTACAACTCCATTTCTCCTCAGATATCAACATCAACATATGCATAGTAAATCTCTCGGTAAGACAAACCTCACACACTAAGAATCGTGCAATCTCATTCACAATCTTTCACGTGATCTACCATGGATGGATTTTCACTAATATTTGGGTTTTTCTATAATGGTATGGTTTCATCCATTTCAGGTCAAATCAAGGATCTTTGCTGAGCATAGGATCCTCTACTAGTATATGGTAGGGCGTCTACTCTATTTCCTTTAGTTTCCTTGCATCATTTAAATCACACAATTTGCTGATCATTATTGCCTACTAGTGATGCCTAACATTTACCCTTTATAAATTAAATTATCTTCTTTGTTGAACCTTCAAACCTTCACGTGAGACATTTTATCCTTTTTAAACTATTTCTATATTTTTGGATACCCCTTTGGGTGTGCTGGTGTTCTTGGATGATTTTCCTTTATCCCTGAATTAATTATGTTAATTAATTTCCAATGTTGTGTGACCTCATCTGTTGATTTTTAATGAAATAAATAATATCAAGTAATTGTGAACAATGATACATGGTTGTGTTGGTTAATAACTTCCTAATTATTTTCTTCCATGTTCAATTATTATCTTCTTATACCTTTATAAATTAGTATTTGTGTTTTTATAACCCGTGCTGATAAATTGCTTTGTCTATAACTGCTCGGTTTAAATGATCATTTGTTGTGGTAGAGTTACCTATAATATTTATTTGAAATTATAAATGAAACTTTTTGATACCTATTATGTGACATCTAATATAATTTATGGAGGTTAGAGAACAGATTTCCATATTAAGGACTCACGCTTGAACTCTCTGTTCTTAACTAGTTACTGTTATGCTTTGGTTGGGGAGATGTCTTAGGAATTGCAAGACAAGTACTTTCCCAGGCCCTCTAAATACTTTTAGGTGTCACCATATTCTGAAGGGATCATCAAGGATGGACTGTTGGAAATTGGCTACGCCAATCCTCAGGTGATACTTGACCCCTCCAGTGTGAGATCGGTACGAACTCCTATTAATGCCATGCCTCAAGCTATACATAGTCTTTTGAAATATTTCCTTGGATGGGCTCGGTTGTATTTGATTAATTGAAGGATGTACTATATATATACCTTCAGGATGGGATCAGACTCCAACTCTATAACTTGAATAAAATAATGGTGATAATGCATGGAAAGTATTTATTTATGAATCCTTTGTTTCCTCTTTTAATTGTGATATAGTTCTAGTGATTCAAATACCCCTTGTTGCCACCCCAAGGCAAAGCACAAATTTGGGTGTGTTCTTCTTTGTCTTTATTTTGTTTTCTCATAATTATATATATACATCATACTTATTATTGGTACTCATTTCAGTTTCCCAAATTTGGCTGAAGTAGGATGTATGAGACGAGTGTCATTGGGAACCTGGATGAAGTTATTTTATTTCCATTATTCTTAATTAATTGTTTTCATTTACTATATAATGAAACACTACATTCAATTACTTCACAAAATTGAATGTTTTAGTCATTGTGGGTGCCATCCCACCATGATTTTATCTCACACCCTTATCAAGATGCATTTTCACAAGTGTACCTAAGTAAACCATTCTTCTTCTGAGGACTTTGGACCTTGATGGATTTTTTATGTTGTTCTATTTTTATCTGGGAGTAATGAGCAAGGGACTGATATGAATATTTGAATTCTCATAGAGAGAACACAAGGGGAATTATTTTCCTTTGTTAATGCATCACGTCATTAAGAATGTTGTATTGTTTATTAAGTTATGTATCATTACCATTATATGAATTCATTTATTGAATGATTTTTTCATTGGAATCCTGGATTAAATTGTTAAAAAATTTATTCAGTTGTTTTTTCCATTATGTATTTACTAATTCCGCTTTTCTCTTTTACTTTTACATTTTATACCATTGTGAAACTCTAATCTATGAGGGAATAGACTCCCCACAGACCTAACCTACTCCCATGCTGCTAGTCGTCAGCCTCTATCATTCAAGGAGATGAGCTTGAGGTCATGTGACACAATGGTCAAGCCACCATCTTAGAGTAGAGCTGGGTCAAGACATTACTATGATAGTTCTTACTGAAATTAAATTTATAACTAAAATCATGTAAAGTTATTTTCCCTGAATATAGATGTAAACATTTCATCTGGACCATATATGAACGAAAGTGTTTCCCTATGTAACCTCACCACGTCCTTTACATATATCTTTTAACATTTTTCAATCGATAAATATTCCAAAAAAATGAAGTATGCATTCATGGTGAGTCAATCCACAAGAACACATATAGTAATATTTCCTTTGGAGGTCTTTGGGAGACTGGTGAAAAATTCTATACTGTCATCATACCATATCCTCAGGGGACTAAGAAATTAATGAATCATAAATTTGGATTTCATTCACATATCCTTAACATTATAACAGACCAAAAACATTGAAATATACTCTCTTATATCCTTCTACTTGTTTTCCCACTAGAATTGTTCTCAATTAATAGGGTACATCTAGGTACTTCAAGGATGTTTAGAGAAAGATGAGCTATGTGCATTATCCAATAAATTTTTATTTCTTTTAGTTGATGAAATAATATAAGTCCCTGTTCTAAACTGAATAAAACCATTATCATAGGTGTGGAACTCTTGCATAATCTCATCATTTACTTATTTAACCATTTATTTTAGCCCTATATCACCCATTTCTGCCTATATGATCGTTTATTGAATACATTATTGGTAGATAATTTGGGCAGTTGTGGATGTATTCCATGCCTTAATGATTACATGATCCATCCTTTGAATATCCATGAAGATATGGTCATTCGCAATCAACATCAAGGATAGATTACAATTTTTTTTACCTGAGCATACCAAATAACTTTTTATCCTTTATTAAAGGGTAGTGAATAGAGAAATTGTAGTCCTTGATTAGATCTAACCATATTATTTGATGCATACGAACCTCCTTAAGTGTGAATATGTACTTTTGACTATTCCGATCATTATATATATCCTACTTTTCAACATATAGTTAGTGCCACCAAATATTCAATGAAAATATCATAGCAACAGACACCAGATCATGCATCAGGTAGTTCTTCCATTGATTATCAACTATCATGGGAAATAGGCTATCACTTTTCATTATAAATGTGTACCCAACCTAATCATTTCTTTAAATAAATTATGTATATCAAAAAAACATTTCAAATTATAAGTTTTATGATTGTAGGCATAGTGATTATTCTATTATTGAGATCCTTAAATATTTCGACACATTCCTTTATCCATACATACTATGTCAACATAGATAGCGGGCAAGATAATCATGAAAAAATCATCATAAAACATCACTATTACCCAAATAATCTTGGAAAACAATTGATTTCTATGACACTAGGGCGAATTGGCCATTCCTTAATTTACTATTTCATTTAAGGTTCCACGTAAATTCCCTCGCTTGTGATTATGTTCCCAAAGAATATGACTTGCTGTATCCAAAAATTACACAGGTTAAATTTATTGTACATTTTCTCGTTTGTTAATGTCACCAGAACAATCCTTAGATTCTCTTCATGTTCCTCATTTATCATGGAGTAAATTAGAATATATGTGATACATACTAAAAAATTATTTTTTGATTTACTTTCTAAATACATTCATCAAATCCATGGAGATTAGAGGGTTATTAGTATGTCTGAAGGGCATCACTATGAACTCATAGTTCCCAAACCTTTTGAATAAAAAATTTGTCTAAATATCCTCCTTATTTACTATTAGTTGATGATATATAGAATTAAGATACAACATTGAAAAGAAGTGAGATCCTCATAGTTTATAGGACAATTCATCAATCCTTTTCAAGAATACCTTTTCATTATGATAATCTTATGGAGCTCTTGATAATCGATACATTGTAGCATGAATCCTTCATTCTTCTTAACAAAGAGCACTGAAGAACATCATGGTGATTCGCAAGGGCGTATGAACGCATTTTCCAAATTCTCTTGAATCTTATTCTTTAACTATTCTTGTTAGATCAGGGATAACTAATATGGGTGTTTAGAGATAGTAGCAGCACTAGAAAAAAGTTCTATTGAGAACTCTAACTTATGATTTAGGGGAATTTTGGTGAAATCTTTACGAAATACATCTATGTATTCCCTATAACTGGTAATTTATTCCATTGTTATACCAACATTTGACTCAATATTTTTGGAAAGATATAATACTTCATTGGTTATAAATACCCACACCAGTGATGGATTTTCCAAAGGAGATTCATGATCATCATTCTAAATGTAAATAAGCATTATATGTTCCAAAATATAAAAATATTTTTTTTTCAGGATAGTAGATGTGTTATATATATAATGATAGAAAATACATGACCAATATTGCATCAAATTAAACCAAGTAAATTATTGATAGATTCAAATGAAGAATCTTCTCACGTACCATTATAAGAGAAAAGTCAAACACTTAGGTTCCAATGACTACACCACTAGTGGTTTTTATAGATATTTCTATACTGAGGTATTAGTCCTTTGATTCAAAAATTCTAGAAAACGATCTTGATAAAACGAAATGTGTAAAAATGGAATAAAATAAGATGTTTCCATTATTTAGTTAATTATAAGTATACCTTTTAAAAATTCATTTTCATTCTCTACTATAATATTACATTTAGAAAATGATTTCCCTTGATCTTTTTTGAATGGTGGTTGTTGATGCTGATTAACATGACAGACTTTTGGTTTAGTACACTGGCTTGAATAGTTCCATGCCTCCCTACAGTTAGTTCATTGAACCATGGGTGGGGAATTAGGATTTACCTTTAATTCTTCCATAATTTTGGTCTCCATATTCATGTATATTAGATATTCATGAGCTTGGTGGCCTTGTGTCCTACAATTGAAGCATTTCCCTATCCCTTATAGATAATTCCTATGATATTTCAGTGCACAATTTTGACATGTGGGAAGTTTCTCCTTTTTCATTATACCCACCAACATGAATCTCTATTTTAATATTCAAATTTACAAAACCATGTGACTTTCATCAAAACTCCATCTCAGCATTAATATCACATAAAAAAACTTTTTATTTATTTATATTTCTCAGATATCTAAATACTATTGAAGGTGTGGTTTTAAAACACTAAAAAAACTATCTATTTTTCTATCAATTTAGATAACAAAACCCAAGACATATCTTGAAATCCATGCGATGTTTTCCTTGTAATCCATGAAATATTCACCTTCCCATTTGCTATCCTCTGTGAATTATCTCTCTATATTTATTCAAATATTTCTATGGAAACACTTCTCAGGAAATATTTTTTTAATATTATCAACTCAATTTCATGAATTTCATCATTCATCTTGGTGTTATTAATCAACTCCTACCATTGATCAAACACTCTATATAAATGATAGATGTACAAATTCACTTTATCCTTCTCATAATAATGGATGTAATAAATTATCATCTCCATTGATTTAACCCATTGTTATGAAACATGTGGGTCATTAGTTCCACTAATTTTTTTTTGTTTTTTCCACATAAAGGACTAAATTTATAGTTTATCCTTCTTCAATGGGGATAAACATTCCATGAGGTTCAATTTATTTTTCATATCCTAAGATAGTTGGATAATAATTTCAATAATGATATGAACTCCACCTCTGATGGAATTGGTAATGTTACTCAGAGAATTGTTGTATTATCCCTCAAGAAGGTTAATGGATTGATTTATTTTGGTTATCTCCATTATCTAAAGTAGATTTCATTAGAAAAAATAAGTCAAAAAATGAATAATTTATTCTTCTATTTAGTTATCACTAATGGTATATCATATGAGATCCTAATGATTATCCTTTTCAAAAAAATAATCTTATAGTAAATTTTACCTATAAAAAGGCTTATATTCATGGTTTTCATTATTATTTTCTAACCATAATTCTAAAATTTACTAAACCATGTTATAATTCCAACTATAATTAATTGAAATTTTATTAAAAAACTACTACATAATTTTTAAGAAATTAACAAAATATATATAATCCTAGGATTAAAATGTATATTTTCTTGGGAAAATTAGGCTCATACATAACTTAAACATAAAAAACATAACAATTTATTTAAATCCTTTATCATTATCTTTAAAAGTTTATGTTCTCTTTACTTCATGTAATCATCTGAGGGTATACATTAATAAAATGTGTGGGAAAAAATCCTAGTAAGAGGATGAATATGGGATATGAATAAATATAACATGGGTAATATTAATCATCATCATCATATCATAAGAAGAGGATCATCATGAACTTAATCATTATAAACATGTGATAAACACATGGAATGTGGATGTATATAAAAATTAAAAATCATGTAATAGTGGCTATATTCTAAATCTAGTTGTAAAAAAAATTAGAATTATGTTCTAGCATAATGTATGTGCACAATAATTACATCATAATTATTGAAAAATATTTCATCATTTTCATAAATATTAAAAACCTTAAATAAAGGGAAAGAGAGGTGTTTCATGTCCTCGAGGAATTAACTATAGGGATCCCTCTGGATGACGATATCCAATCCTACCTTGACAAATAGTTCCATGGTGCTGAGGGGAGAGGACTTGAGAGGGTGGCCCAAGGAGTGGTCCTACATGCAGGATGTTGGAGTCTTTGGAAAGCGCGAAATGAGTCAAAGAATGTGGGAAGGGCTGTGACGACTCATGTCATTACTGTCTCGGATAAAAACAATCTACTCGACCTAGACAAGGTGGTTTGTTCTTTTAAGGAAGCTCCTTCTTTCCACCGATTTCAGGCAGGAGCCAGGTCGGGGTCTTCTTCCATCTAAAGTACATGCAACTAGGTCAGATGGCGTCCTCCTTCGGGTGGGTTGAAACTCAACATAGACGGATCTGGTGTCCAAGGGATCATGAGTGGAGGAGGTGTGTTAAGGGATACTAATGGTTCAGTGTACTTGGCCTATTTGGCCAGGCTGAGCTAGGGTTCTCCCCTCTAAGAAGAGGCCATGGCCCTCTTTACAGGGATGAATTTTTTTATTCAAATGGGCCTTGAGATCTCTGAGGTAGAAATAGATTCCTTAATAGTTCATGATGCCTTTAAAGGTAATGGTTCCTCTCCCTAGGTGATCTGTTATACTATAAGGAAATGAAAAAGTATGCTCAACAAAAAAGTTAGTGTGCTCCATACATGGAGGTAGGCGAATAAGGTTTTGTACCACCTAGCTTTAGTTGAATTCCCTAGCATGGAGGAGGTGTTCTTGCACACGGCAGGCATCATAAATCCCAATGGGTTGGCTCTTATTAAAGGGGACACGCTCGGGCATCACTATTTTAGACCCCCTTAGTTTCTATCCTTGGGGGTTTTCCCCTCTCTTTTGTTCTTCCGCCCTATTAATAAAAATTACTAGATGATGTGATGATGATGAAACAATACATTGGTCTACAATATAATTCTTGTCCCACCCATCATGCAATAACATTTACATAATCAAGGATTCAACATAAACTATATAAAAATCATAATCATGAAATAACATATGAAAATGAATAAGTTTCAAAAGTGTTATTTATATAATACATTAATGGATCATAAATTGGGTTCTGAATTGAAAAATTGAGATCATGCATTAGAATAAAATATCATTTTTCATTGTATCAAAAATTAATAATTTGGAATCAAAAAAAAATTGAATGAAATTTATTTTTAGAAAATCATATTAATGTATTATAAATTAAGTATTAAACATTAATTTCCAAAAAAAATGGAAGGATATAGAAATTATTTTCAAGGTAAATTAGGGTAATATCCATACCAAATACGATGTTAAATAGGGTTGACCTAATGAAAAAAAATCCATTTTGAGAATCCCATTACCATTATTCCCACATTAATTCTTCACTTTTCCACTTCCTGGATAAGTAATGTAGATATATTAAAAAAAATACTAATGTGAATTATTATAGTTTTTACCAATATATTTAAATTAAAATTATTTAATTATATTTCATAATTCCCTTCTTTATATGGTAGTTATGTTGATATCATGTTTTACATAAAAATTTCTCATTTTTCATCGATCTCACTATTTTGTTAAAATTAATATATACAATAGTATAGTCAAGTACAAGATATTATAATACATATAATTATATTTTTATATATTATATATAATTTATAATATTCAAGCAATATTATGGTTATATGTTTTGACCTGAGAATGTCTCCTTATATGGTTAACTGACCTTGGACGGGACATTGTTTGGAGAGCAGGAAAGGTGTGTTTAAATGTATATATATAGTAAATATGAAACTTGAAGTAGGATAAAATAATATTTAATTCATTAAAATAATTCCAAATATATCTTATAAGGTTATTTTTTAAAAGTGTGGTGAAAAAATAAGAATGAGAAGAATAATAAATAAAAATAAGAGTTGATCGAAACATTCATAATTCTTGGTGTATCATCTCTTGTACGCTATTAAAACTCAATTGGTTTTTGGGTATGGTTTCCTATATATATTCCCAAGGTATACTAAGGGGTTTATAAGGATTATATAGGTAGGATTTAGGATTTGGAATGTGTGGAATTAGTTTTTATTAGAGGGGAGGGAGAGGGGTTGTTTATTCTTGAGGAGATGGGTATTTTTAGAATAAGACATTGAAATAAAGATAATATCAATGGTAAAAAAAAGTAATAGTGAATTTTTATAATATAAATAACGAATTGTTATAATATAATGGGTTTATGAGTTTAAGTACTTTTTTAATTATATTTCAATAGTTCATTGAAAAATAATGTTGAATGAAGTGAAATTGTTATTTTAAGGAATAACATTTTACTTTAGGTTTTGGAAAGTTAATTTTAAGTTTAGAAGTTAGGTTTACATTATTTTATTGAATCGTTTATAAAGTTAAATATATTTTGGACTATCTATATGTTACAGAAAGGATTATGTCACTATTAAATAATTAATTAAGTAATTTAAGATATATCGGTTATGTGAAAAACTATATTCTTACTATTTACCTGAAAATTAATGTATTTTTGAAAATTAAAAAAATGTAATCCTTATAAAATTTCATCAATATGATTTTAAAATTGATATTAATTTCAATAAAATTAATTTTCTATCATATGTAATTTTAATTTTGAATATAATGATTATGATTTTTATAAAATAGTTTAAAATAAATTGTATTAAAAATGTGCTTATATTTTCTTTGTTCTTTCGGAACATGGTATTTATTTTTCTACATTACAATATTTATATTTACATATATTAATAATAACAAATAATATTTATTTTATATTTTATTATTTTGAGGTCAAATTACTATTCCAATGATCATATTACTATTCCAAATGATTAGGTTTCAATTCATAGTGGTTTGGTTACTATTTCCAAAGGATTGGTTGCTATTAAAATGGTAACCTTAACTCATATAAATAACAATTCATTGATTATCTAAATATTCAACTTAATTCATATCATGGTTTTAGGTTTTTTTTCTACTATTTTCATAATTTTAATAATATTTATTTTCTTTTTGATTGTGTCGGTACTGTGGGTGTTGATTATAAAAGAATGGGACAATACATATTTTCCCATTTTATCTATTCTATTTTATATTTTTTGTCTAATTGCAATGTTAGGAATTTTAATTGGTTTCTTTTCTGATTAATTTAATATTAGTTATTAATGAAATAATTTTTTCCCAATTTATTTATGTGAATAATACATTATAGTATATTATAAAAAATATTTATTTGAAGTGACAAATATCATTTATAAACTTTGTGTTGTTACATTTCCCTATCAATTTCATAAGAAACAAAAGATAAGGGTAAAAATAATTAATCTAAAGGGAATTCTATTAACAAAGAAGAGATGATTTGTAAATGAAATGTATTCCACAAAATATTTATTTTAGGGATTTAATATTGGTTTTTCTTGGTAATTTTTGTTTTATTTACTATAATATAGAATTACTCAAATATCTCATAATGGTTCTTAAAGAGAATATTAATTAACCACAAGATATCACAAATGAGTTTCAAATAAAATTTGATGTTAGGTCACTTTTTATTACATTAGGTGGTAACTGAGATAATACCAAACACCACTTTTTTAGGGTTAATACCCCTAGTTACATCCAGACCAATTTATGCATCCACTTGTATTATCATGAAAGTGATTTTATTTCTGATAGAACAACTCAAACAATTCTTTAATAGAAACCTCTAGATATTCTCCTATATATAGACATAACACTTAATCATACACTAAGGAGTTTCACTAAATTTTTCTTAAACAATCCTCAGAATAAGATACCCTTTTTCTCATAACAACTTTGGACCCCCAAATAATCAACATATTTAAATATTTAATCTATACGAATGAAAACTACATGTGACAATTTGTCACAAAAATTAGAGGATGGTAGGATTATTTTATTGGTTTATTATCTATATAAAAACTACTATTGTAATACTAATCAACAATTCATTACAAGTTCACCATAATAGATTATATTCTAAAGATCACATTAGTAAGACAAATTCTCATAACATAGGAAATGAAGAAAATATGAAAATAATGGGTTAAATATTCCATTAAAGGATGGATACACATTTCATCGATGATAGGATGATAATAAAAAAACATAGACATAAGATAAATATCATATCATAAAGATTAATAATCATTAATCCTAGGTGGGATTCAAATGAAAATTGAATAAAAACATAAATTTCCAACATTTCAAAATTGAATTTTTTTTCCTAACACAAATTTGAAATAACTAAGATAAACCTTTAACCTTGATTTTATAATATTACAATGTATAAAATCAGTTAATTGTGGCACAAACATTAGAGTTGGGAAAAATTACTTTCATTATCCACACCATTTGTTCCGATGCCTACAAGTGACTGAAAGACACTTTAGAATATTTTTCTAGTGTGATATAAACTTTTAAAAAATTAATTGGATGGTGATATAAGTCCCCACCCAATATTAATTCATACATAAATAATCCAATTTAAAATAATTCATTTATCACATCATAAAATACCCATGAAAATAAAATGGTTTGTAGAGAACATTTAAATGAAAAAATCATTAAATTTTCATATAGAACCAATGGACACATAATTAGGTTTCAGAAAATATTAAAATAATATTCATTCACCTTTCATATTATAAATAACCCAATGAAATAAAAATGGGTTTCATTACATTTCAAATGGAATCAAATAACACCATTAATTTAATTGATTGACACTGAAAACATGCTAAAATATAATCACATAATAAAAGAAAGTTTTTCTTTGAAACATGAAACCTAAGTCCATTACAGATAAAAAAATTAAATATAGAGGGAAATTGAATAAAAGATAAATAGATATTACTTGTAATTTTATTTAATCACATAATAAAAAATCATAGTTATAAGTCTCTTTTCCAAAAGAGGATTTTTTTTCTTAAATATTATAAAATAAAACAATTTATTGATGTGAATTTACATAATAAACTATTTTTACCTAGATATATATGATATAATATACATTAAAATTGAATATATACTGAATGTGGGTAATTAAATTAATGATGAAATAATATACCTCAAATGCTGAAGTTTGAGTTACCAAATCCCATACCATTTTTTTCGACATCAATGGATGTCACATAACCTTCTATATGAAAAAATTAGAACTATTATTAATCTATTTAGTAATGTTATTATAATTTGTAATCTTCTATAAAAATAATTTATAATTATTATATATATTTTTATTATTTATTTATTATCCATTTTCATTATCGAGTTTGAGTAGTCATTATCATTTTGAACTAGTTTTATAATTATAGTGTTGTTATTTTTATTTATCGCAAATAAAACCATTACCATATCACAAAAGGTACTAGAATATATTTTCTATAAATATTTAAAATGCTATCACATCAATGTATGGTACATTTGGATATGATCATTAATATTGAAATCAATGAGCATGTTTCTTTGATTTTTAATAAATAGACATTAGTATATAAATTAATAATTTTAATATTATATTTTCAACTACATAACCAACATAAAATAATTATTTAATTATTTATATTATATATTATTGTTAATTATTTTCTCATAGTCATCCATTTTATTTTTTTATACCATCATTAAAGTGGGTGGATAGACAACCCAAAAATAAAGACAAAATAATTAATAGATGATTATCATCACTCATCCTAAGGGGTCCTATGGTACGACTCCCTTTGACTGCATCTCATAGGCTAGGGGCCAGCAACTAGTACTGAGTAAGAATATCACTAACATGGGTTGCCTTATCCTAAAGTGCATACCCACACACATAAATCTCTATGCCAAAACATTTCTGAAATTTAAAACAATGGATAAAATAGTCATGTATATATATAAATCCCACAACTAGAGTATGAAATAAATAAATGGAATGTAAATAGTGAAAAAGAAATTCCCACCATAGAATGTCTGAAAACAAGTCAAACATAAAACTAAATATGTTCACTATTGTCAATATACTATAGAAACACACCTTAGTCTATCTGGGTCACTATGAATCACGTGGTTTGAGTCCCTCTATGACTCCATAATAAGGTAGATTGTCTAAAAAATACATGACATGTGTAAGACAATACCATATAGGGGTGAGTATAACAATACCCAAAAGGACACCCGAAAACCAAAAAGAATTTAACAGAAGAATAATAGTCCACTCTACATAGGTATATCTATAAAACATATATAACAACAGTATCTAGATATATTCAACAATTAACATAGTCTCAATGTAAATTAAAAACTATAATTCCATCCTAGGATACCTTTTCAATGGTTCCAAATATAAATCGTCTAGGAGAACACAATCCACAAGTCAAATCACACTAATGATGCCCATCCAAGAGTTAGTTATCATTGGGTTCTCCACTATAACTATACAATGGAAGTTTGAAGAGATACTATACAAAAATGAGGATCACTCCAAAGGCCGTATGCTATACCAAAAACTCAATCTAGATTTATCCTATTAGTATAGGATTGACACCTGCATAGTTTTTTTCACAACAATAACAAGAACTGCACCTAGGGAAAGAGGATGATAGATGATCTAACTTCATGCCTCAAAGAAATATTTAAAAAACTCTATCCAATAAATCCCTCTAAATTGATCATTATCCAATTTGTAGGATGTGATTCCATAAAGACCCTAAGGGAAGGGTTATAGGGAATGCACCCTAATGAAACCTGTCCATGGTATAGAGGAAAATGGTTCCAAACCATTTTTGAATGAGTGACAGTGTATACTTGGATTACAAGGAATTTCTCTTTGGCAACAGGTCATTCCCATGTTAACGGCCCATGTTAGTGTCCATGTGGAAGCACATGGTATGCTCTTAAATATTTACATATTCGTTTATCAGTGTAAAAGCCTATTCCAATGTACATTACACCTAGTCATGTTTGTGTGGGATTACACATCATGTATGATCTTGTGTAATCATGCATGTGTCCATGTACACTCTGAGGTACAAGATGATCCACTAGGATGGGCCACATGTTGTGTGATAGGATTGAAGCAATGTGTGATCCTTATCTTCATACTGAAACCCATGCTACAGTTGGGAGGGCACCACATAGTGTGTAGCTAACAATACACTCCATTTATTTATGATTTTATAGAAATCAAGATATGGATTTCACATATTCTCTGACACCACTGGCCACTGATCTGGCCATCCACCTTGCTGGAAAACGCAAATCTTGAGACAAATGACCTTTCGGTTTTCAAACATTGGGATCAATTCATTTAATCGACTTAGATAATGACCTTCAATATCCAAATGTGACCACACATCAAATAATATAAATCAGGTATCCAAAATCCATCTAATCATCAACCACATCAATCATCACATGATACTCACATTGTTCCAATCATGGATCTAGGGTATTGAACCATTACACTAAGAAATGGGTGTGAAAAATTCTATTTTCCATTATAGGTCAAACCAATGTATAAATTAAAACAACCACAATGATCAAAGAAATATCGAAGAAAGTAAATTCTCAAACATGAGGAATGATTTTCAAAAAATGTTCATGTTTTCCTCAATTCAATTCCACTATAATTAAGTACAATGAAATAAATAGTTGACCACAACGCAATCACCCTAATCCTGGAAAATTATGACATGTACCGCTAATATGCATGATTGAAGAATCAATTAATTAGATTATTGATTTTCATTTATTATAAGTATCATAAAATTGGAATAAATCTAAAAAAATAAACCTCATAACTCAATTCAGATTGATCACTAATGAAAAACGATGATGTGCCATTTTCTTTGGTGACAACATATAATTCCATTGCACACTGATCATTGATCTTTGATCTGGTTTTCATTCCTGAGAGAGAGATATTCCAACACTATCTTCAAGGGTTCTCCAAAAACATCAGGGTTATATATATGACCCTATAATTACTTCATAAACATATACTTATAGAATAAATGTGGTCATTTCAACAACAGATGAAATTAAGTAATATATTTAATTATTTTATTCTTTTTACACCCAAAAATAATTTCCTAAAAACACCTTATGCTGAAAAGGTTTATGTGATACCTAGGGTAAAAACAATTCGCAATAGTCCCATTGGATTTCTAATTCTGGACCACATATATATTTTATTCCAATTTTTAAGAAAATAATGTGGTAATGATAATAAATATATTTAATAGATTTTAAATAATTAATTCAATAAAATCATTCCCTAGAAGCACACACAATATTTGTACCATGTTTTGAAAATCATCCAAAAAATATACAAAATTAATACAATGAAAAATTGTATTCACTACATTCTACCAACCATAGTTCATTATGCCTAAAAAACCTAAATGAGGGACTATAAATAGATTCTAGTACTGATAAAAAATATGAGCCTCCCATTCCCAAGTTCACTCCTAGAGATTCATGTGCATCCACCTTACACACACTAAAGTAATCACTTGACCACAAAGGATCCTCTCATGTAGGTCCTTGGTCTCATCTTCGTACTCAACCACGGTATCTCCATCCTTAATGTCTAGCCCACCCTAGTGGATAAAGTACACTGAGTTATATAATTACCTTATCTGCTTTGACACAAAAAAGACATTGTGTACTCGATCTATCTAAAATATTAGATCTATGTAGACATCAACCATTCCATCTATATGAATTATATATAAAATGCCAATGAATCTCAATTACATGTTCCCGCCCTATCTAAATATCCATAATCCACAGTGAGGTGAAAACTATATAAACACATGGTCTACCTCCACAAACTCTAGTAGAATCAATCATCGGACATCATTTGGATTTTTATGAATTCATGAAGTCATATTCTACTCTTAAATGATTTTCAAATTTTTATTAGTTGATAAAACCACATATGGGCCCCTAAGTGCTAACTCCCCTACATTAAGTCCAGTATAGTGGTGACATATAGGGTCACACGTACAATGACTCGAATAGTGGTATTCCAATGGTGGAAGAATAACTATTTTTTGTACTAAAAACTCACCATTGGTAGGTGATCTGGTCAACTATGGAAAATGTCTAATAAGAAAGCTCCTAGCATGCCCTCCATAACCTGAATCAGGCACTCAGTCTGGTCATCTGTCTAGGGTTGGAAAGACATGCTAAAACACAATTATGTCCCAAATTCATCCAACAAAAACATCTATAAACATCATATGAAGTGATAATCATTGTCATAAGCAATTTTCTAGGGACCTCCATGGAGATAGACTCTCTATTTCACATATAAGAATACAATGAAATCTTCTATACTCTAATATTTAATAAATACAAAGTTGGCTGACTTGGTGAGTTCATCTATGATCACCCAAATGGAATCATGTCCCCTAGATGAATTATTTAATCCCATCACAAATTAAATGGATATCCCATACCACTTTTTATCTAGTAGATCAATGGGTTGAGCTAAACCCACTAGAACTCTTTTCTTATCCATCCCTTACAGATGACTACGGCATCAATAGAAAATCTCCACAACTTTCTTCTCAAACTATGGCCACCAAAACTGACATCAGATATACTAGAACATCTATTCCACACCTGGACATACAACTAATGGTATTTATAAAAACCTCTTAGAAAATACTCCTTAAACATCACTGGAATAATTTTTCATCCTCTGAAAAAAATACATGCTCACTACCTTTAGAAAATCCATTTGAATCATGTACAATGGGTATTAGAGTATGTAGGTTCTCACAATGAGCATCCCAAAGTTGTGCCTCTATGAATCACTATAAAATAGGATAGGTAACAACTTTTTACTAGATATATGATGATCATTTTTCTTCCAAAATGGTTAACTACAATTAATACATCTACTCTAATGCCTCATTTAAAAATTGAGAACAGGATTTTATGCTAAGAGAAACATCAAAAATGTTTGACTTCAAAATTTTATAAAAAATATCAAATTGATAATAATGGAAGAGATATATCCATTAATGTAATGGCCTGGACCTCTCCATTCCATTACTTTGTGGAAATGTGGTGTCATAAGTCCTCTGGGAGGTCAAAGTGACTTGGGGGTGCGTTTGGGTGGAAATTTAAGGAAAACTAAAGGGCAATAGCTTTCGCATGGGAGGTGCATGGTTTTTTTAAACCGTGCGGCCAAAACATGCGAGGATGGTCTTGGAGGAAGTAGATTCCACACGAGAGGAACAGGATTTGTCTAACCGTGTATCCAAACAGTGCGAGAAGGGTGGTTAAGGTAGTAGCTAATGCATGGTTAGCGCACGGTTTGTCAAACCGTGTGGACTAACCATGCGGGCACTTAAATTAGATCCTAAAATTGTGGATCTCAACTGTTTCGCCCCTAACATTCTAGTTTAAGATCCTAAGCGGCCATAACTTAAGATTAACCTCCCTTAAAGGTAGGATAACAACTCACAAGCATTTTGGAAGCAATCTGAAGGCTTCTCTTGGTGAATCAAAGCTGGTTTCTTGAGGTATGTGATCTTTCGTGATTGTTATTTTTCAGTTTCTTATATCCACTTGGATATAGTCCTCCTCTTCCCTCGGTTTCATAGATCTACACCCGTTATGAGTAGATATAAGTGTGTGGATGCCAAATATGATGAGATTTGGTCCTGACCTTGCTATGAGAAGAGATCTAAGGCGGGTTTCTGGAGAATCAACCCGACATTCTTGTGTGTTCTTCATTTTTTGGGGTTTTTGTCAAAAACCCTTGAGGTAGGGGATCCATTGCTTCTCATTCTTTTACATGCAACAACAGTGTAAGCTTGTTTAATCCCACAAGATGAAAATGGAATTGACATAATAAATATTTTTAATCAGATAATGAAATTGATATCGATCGTATGTTATTGCATCCTGTTTTTCTAGATAGTGTGATATCAATGCTTGCTTTGCTTAGCTGTTTATTCCTGATGAAAATCGGTAAAAACGTAAACGGGGATTAATTGATAATTTTTGGGCTAACAATAAAGAGGCATGAAAATGAATCCAGATCTTATGGAAATGTGATGTTAATCAAATTGGCTTTGTAATCATGTTTAATCTGTTGTGATAGCTTACTGGTTAGTTTTCCTGATGTTGGAACCAACAATTTATAAAATAGTTAATTCAACATGGATTAAAGAATTTGATTGTTTGATAATTCCTTGAAGGGTTCGGAGTTACCCTCTTGATTGTTAAAGGGCCAAGAGCCCAATTGATGCGATGTTTTATTTCCTTCTTCTTCTACTGTGATGTTATCCTGGATGGTTGTTGTGATATGTGGGGGAATAGAGGCCTTTTGGTTGTGGTAGTATATGACGCCTAGAGTGGCAAGATGCATCAGTTTGTTCATGTAGGAGTCAGGGAGGATAACAGTGTTGATGGAATGGGATGGATGTGATTGTTGGTTGATTGCTGGTTCTTTGGTTGTTCATCTGCTTTACTTTTCCCCACTTCTCAAGGCAACTGGTCTTGCTTACCCGTCTCCCAAAAGAGGTGAAGTCACGTGGGTTATGCCACATGCTTTCTGTGTTTAGATTCTCAAGGGGGAATAGGTCTATGCTCTTGCAATAGGCGGCAAAGACTCGACGGGTAGTACATATACCTATCGTGTTGAGACCCTTTGTGTTTAGTAGCATATAATGCTTTTCTAGAATGCATGGGAATATGGGAAAGTAATTATTTAATGAATAATTGAATAAATGGTGTTAACCCATGGGGTGGGTGTTGCTGGAACATAATGATGAGGTTGTACTTTTGATGGGACAGTGGATTTTGGGTGTGATGCTAATGGAATCATTAATGTGGAATTTTTCATGGTTAATTAATGTTTAATGAATTAATTAATGCAAAGTGAAATTGATAAAAATGGAATGAAGTAATCTAATAATGTTCCTTAAATGGTTGTGTGCTTATAGGATACCTAGTCTTAGAAGTGGAAGCCCGGAGTCTGAGAGACGTTAGCTATAGTTGTGTCTAAGACTAGGTTATGCCCATAGTGTGGTTTTGTGATATAGTATATTTATTACTTTTTGTGTTTCTATACGCTACTCCACCCTGTCAGTAAGGGAAACTAACACCCCGAGGATTCTGAGACCTTGGGGGTGTTTTCCCCAACATTCAGGTGGGAGGATGAATGGTAGACTACCCCCTTTGGCCCTTTTCTCTTCTCTTGGTAGATACTTGTGCCATTAGGAACAACGGTTAGTTTTCCCCATATATGTGTCTAGAGGGTTGTAATGGCTAGTGGTTATTCACACACATATAATCTAGATATAGAATCCCAGCGACTTCTATAGGTGTAATGTGTATGGGCTGTGATGGATTGAGGATCCTTTCTTGGTGTATGGGTTATAATGGCTTGAGGTATTATACCCGACGTATGATACATGTTATGAGAGATGTGGTGGCTCCCGGAAAAACCGGGTTACTTTTGGTTGTGAGGATGGTGTGGTGCTTCACCCAGGTGTCTACGGGCACACCTTTGTGGTGCATGAGGCGCAGATTGTGGTGCTTCATCCTGGTGTCTGCGTGCAAGCCTTTTTAGAGATAGATACTTTGGACGTGCGATTGTGGGGCAAAGCAGCAAACTAGTGGCGAAGTAGTAGTGGGGTACCCCTGATATTATTTAATATATTCTATATTATTGTATGCATTACTTGGTGAGTGTATCCATGGTGAGTTTGGAAACGTAGCACACCTGTTTAGGTGATTAGTTAGTTTCACTTGTTGTTCACAGTTCTTTAGCTTGCTTTTGTTACTTTTTCACGAGAGGCTTCGGGGAGGATCCTACTGAGTATACTTTTATACTCACCCTATGTATATATAAACTGTTTTTCAGGTCACATGGACCAGGTTGGAGATCAAACTGGTTTCTTCTAGTTTGTGGTTACAGGAGCTGTTCAGGCTTGTGGTTGCTGTTGTTTTTAATTTCTATTGGGTACTTGCAGTTTTCCCCCTTTTGTAGTACTTTTTGCATGGAATTCCATTTCTGACCTTGGGTTACTTTTATATTTCCACTTCTGAGTTGGATTTGATTGGTTTCTATCTTTTCTATATCTTCCGCATGTGTTCTCTTATAGGGTAATGCCTCCCATTTGTGTGATACTATACCCTCGGTTCTAGTCACCATCCTGGGGCCTACTGGAGGTAGGACACAGGGGTCATTATATTCCTTCTCACACTGCCGGCCCATAAGGGGTACACATTGTAGGGATGGGGTCGTGACAGAGTGGTATCAGAGGTCTGGTTGAGGGATAGGATGGAGTGTGGAGTTAGGCACAGGTGAGGTTATAAGGGTTGGTAGCGCAACCGTGTCATTCATGTTTAGCAAGTGAGGTAAACACTAGAGACTGGCTGAGACATAGGTGTTTAGGGCCCCCTATGATCTGATGTAGAGTTTTTTAAGATTACTATGCCTACTAAACAAGGTGATACTAGTTGTAGGGTAGATACCTAGGAAAGAATCAGGCCGCATTCTTCTTTGTGCCTATGTTTGAATGGGTAGACCTTGGGATAAGATAACCTAAAATGAATAAAAGAAAGAAATTAATTAATTAATGTTGAGTCTTCCATATTACAGGTTTAGGAACTCTAACATTTGTTATTTTACAGGTATGGATCCAGGTCAACGTCCTCATTAGGTTTTCCTAAAAAATTTCCAGTAGGCTATTCCCGCAGATCGCCACAGGGTAGAGGTTGACGACAACAACAAATAGAGGAAGACACTCTGAGAGTTTCACCGCTATAATCTGCAGAAGTACAAGGGCTCTGCTTCAGATGCAGTCATGGTATACTGGTTAGAGGAGGTCAAGATAGGCTTCAGTTCGATCTGTGCTTGGAAGGACCACTGGGTGTCCTTAGATGTGATGATGATACGTAGAGCAGTGAGGTAGTGGTGGTTCTTGTTCCTCAGGGATTGTGATGAATCAGCAATCTCGTGGGAGGAGTTCCAATACAAGTTTAGAGTCAAGTTCCATTCTTCGACTACAAAGGCGTCTAGTCTCCAAGAGATTCTTACCCTTAGATAAGGGATCTCCAGTGTTCGAGAGTTTAGAATACATTTCAAGAAGCTTTTATGATATTCTTCGGAATTGTTACCAGATGAGGAGGCCAGGGCAAGGCATTTCGAGGAGGCTTTTCATCTAGAGATCCAACGATAGGTCACCCCATTTATACTCAAGACATATCTTGAGGTGATAGCGAGGGTAGAGTTTGTCGAGAGTAATTTAGCTAGAACCAGATAATCACGAGTGGGGGATCGTCATGATCCCTCATGAAGCAGAGCTATGGTCTGGGGTTCCTAGTTTTTGGGGAAGAAGAGTATCTATTCAGCTGGGGGTAGGTGTTAGCCATTTTTATCTCGTTTCTCTAGAGGCAGAAACTCTTAGGCCTATTCCAAGTGATCAAGTGCTTGTTTTTTTTTGTGGTGGTCGTGGTCTTCACCAGCAGGAGTGCCCGACCTTTCAGATTGGTCATTGTGCACCGGGCGCTACGCTCTAGTATCCTCCGTAGAGGCAGTTCCATTAGAGGCAATAGTAGCCAGTTACACTAGCTTTATATCAGCATAGGGTAGATGGGGCAGGTAGAGGACAACCCCATGGCACTACCCATCCTCAGAGAGTAGAGCACGGCCGTGGTGGTGGTCTTCATCAAGGCCAGAGAGGCCATGGAGGAGGTCATGGTCAGCTTTATGTTCTAACATTTCCAGCCCTAGGCGAGCCAGATGTCATTCAAGGTACAATTTTATTTTATTCTACCTTGTTGTATACCGTGTTTGACTCAAGAGTGACACACACTTTCATATCACCAACCCTTGTTCATGCTTTGGGACATGAGGAAGAGAGGCTTCCAGTTCCCTTGGCGTTGACTATGCCAGTTGGAGGTTGAGCTGAATTGTTTGAAGTATGTAGAGACTATGAGATAGTGTTGGGGAAACATTGCACTTGGGGAGACTTCCTAGGTTTACAAATACAAAAATATGATTTCATCCTCGGCATGGATTGGTTGTATTCGGTACATGCTATTGTGGATTTCTTCAGGAAGAAGGTCATTTTCCTTGTTGTGGATGGAGAGAAATTGTTGTTTTTTGGTGAGAGAGATCCTCATATGGGTCATAGGTGTGTTCTGTCCTTATCGTCCATGATGGATGAGATGATGTTGTGTTCTTCAGAGGTTCGGTAGTTGGCATTTCCAAGGGTCCTAGAGGAGTACCCTAATGTCTTTCCAGACGATGTTGTAGAATTATCTCCTCGATGAGAGATCGAGTTTTGGATCGAGATAAAGCTAGGAGCATCTCCAATCTCAATGTCTCCATATAGGATGGCCCCTTATGAGTTGTGAGAGCTACGTATATAGATTGATGGTCTATTACAGTGCGGTTTTGTTTGGCCAAGTGTGTCATGGTGGCGTGCACCCGTTTTGTTCATGAAGAAGTCCGGCGACAGCTTGCGGATGTGTGTCGATTATCATCAATTGAACAAAGTGACAATAAATAATTGATATCCTCTTCCGAGGATTGATGATTTATTCGATCAACCGAAGGGTGCAAGTTGGTTCTCAAAGATCTACTTTCGGTCAGGATATCAACAGATGCGTGTGAAGGTTGAGGATATTCCGAAGACTGCTTTCTGTTGTTGTCGTGGGAATTATGAGTTTTTTGTAATGCCGTTTGGCATGGAGAATTCTCTAGCTGTATTCATAGGATTGATGAATGATGTGTTCCGTGAGTTCATGTACATGTTCATGGTAGTTTTCATCGACGACATCCTTGTGTACTCTACATCTGAAGTGGAGCATACAGAGCATCTATCAGCCGTCTTGGGAGTCCTTCTTCAACATCAGCTATTTTGGATGTTTTCGAAGTGTGATTTTTGGGATTGATAAGTCTATTTCTTGGGGAATGTTGTGTACCAATAGGGAGTAGTCACGGATCCATTGAATATTTAAGCAGTTGTGTTTGGGGCATCCCCCAATATAGTTTCATGGGTACGAAGTTTCCTGGGTCTCGCATGCTACTAAAAAAGGATCGAAGCTAATTTCTCACAAGTTGCAACTCCTATGACATCTTTGATCAGGAAGGATCATAAATTCATATGGATTGATCATTGTCAGGAATATTTCGAGTATCTAAAGGAGAAGTTATTATGTGCTCCAGTCCTTTGTCTTCAAGCTGAGGGAGTTCAATTTGATGTTTTCTGCGATGCTTCACATATGGGGTTAGGCTATGTTCTCTTGCATTAGAGGTCAATTTTTTGTTATGGGTCTTGGCAGTTATGTTCCCTTGAATGAAACTATTCCACCCGTGATCCTGAGTTGGCATCTGTTGTGTTTTCTCTAATGTTGTGGAGACATTACCTCATTAGTGAGTGCTTCGTGGTTTCACCGATCATAAGAGTTTGATGTATGTTTTCTCCCATCATGACTTGAACTTGCGACATCGTCGGTGGATGTAGATCTTACAGGAATACAACTTCGGAATATTTTATACACCTCGAAAGGGGAATGTTGTAGCTAATGCGCTGAGCTGAAAGTCACGTAGTGATACCATGTGTGAATCTGGTGACTCCTGGAGAGTAATGGAAGAACTGTCAGTATTACATCCTGATATGGGAGAAGTTGGGGGTAGAGGCTGTATTTTTCAATGAAAGTACAGTCATCCCTGATGTAAATGGTGGAAGAGTCCCAGTTGGGGGATCCTGAGGTGGAGGTCTGGAGAGACCGAGTTGTTTGTGGTGAGACCCCTGATTGATGGTCTGAGGATGAACAACACAGAGTGTTTTATCATAGAAGTTTTTTTTCCTTTGATTATATGGGATATGGTACAAAGAGAGTTCTATAGTTCACCTTTAGCAGTACATCCTGGCGTGAAAAAGATTTACCGATCCTTGAGGAGTCAGTTTTTGTGGCCTTTTCTAAAGCATGCGGTTGCAGAGTTTGTTTGTCAATGATTAGTCTGCCAGAAGGGGAAGGTCGAACACCGTGTTCCTGGTGGTCTCCTCCTTCCATTAGAGATTCCTCAGTGGAATTGGGAAGACATCTCAATGGACTTTGTTACTGGTTTACCTCGAGCTCCGGGAGGACATGATGCTATTTGGGTGGTAGTGGATCGTTTAACAAAATCAGGCCACTTTATAGAAATCAAGGAGTCAAGGTCAGTGGATGTTTTTTCGAGGCAGTATCTAGGGGAGCTGGTGAGACTTCATGGAGTCCCTAGGAAGATCATTTATGATCGAGATCCTTGTTTTACCTCCAGTGTGTGGAGAGGTCTCCAACATGATTTCAGTTCTCAACTATGCCTTAACACTTCATTTCATCCTCAAATGGACGGTCAGACAGAGTGAACCATCTAGAATCTTGAAGACATGATACGCTCTTGTGTTCTTGATTTCATAGGTTAATGGATGATTCACTAATCCTTTCTAGAGTTCGCTTACAATAATAGTTTTCACTCCACCATCAGTATGGCGCTGTTTGAAGCCTTTTATGGCCAGCCATTCCATTCTCCATTGTGCTGGACATGGGTCGGAGAGTCAGCATTTCTCGGATAGAAACTAGTGTAGAATAAAACTGAAATGGTTCAGGTGATTCGTGAGAGGACGAAGACAGTGCATGATCATCATAAATCATGTACCAATCAAAGAAGGAGACCTTTATAGTTTAATGTTGGGGATCATGTGTTTTTGAAGGTGATTCCCTGTCAAGGGCATTGAAGGTTTGGTCATGGAAGTAAGCTTTCTCCCTCGTTTGATGGTCCTTTTGAGGTGTTAGATTGTGTTGGAGTTGTGGAGAATTGAGTAGAACTTCCCCCATAGATGAGTCGAATACATGATGTTTTTCATGTATCACAGCTCCGTCGTTAATTTCATGATGACTCTCACATAATCGATTGGTGAGAGATCGATATTGATGATGATGAAACCTTTGAGGAGAAACCTATGGAGATCCAAGACCGCAAGGATAAAGTGTTGCGCGGGAGTTATGTCCCCTCAGTTCGTGTCTTGTGGTGACATGGTGGCTTGGAAGAGAGTGCATGGGAATGTGAGTCACAGATACATGCTTAGTACCCAGAGTTGTTTGATGTTTAAATCTTTCCATGTATCGATGTAGCTTTTGTGGTTATAAATCTTTCATTTTTATGAGATGTCTCCCTTTTTTTCTTTTGTAGATTACTCCATTTTTAGAGGTATCTCAATGGGTGGGTGTTCAGACACTGTTTTTCTTCTCTTTGGGAGGGTTTTGGATTCTCGAGGATGGGAATGTATTGAGAGGTATCTGATGTAATGGCCCAGACCTCTCCAGTCCATTACATTGTGGAAATTTGGTATTAGAAGTGTTCTGGGAGGTCAAGGTGACTTGGCGGTGCGTTTTGGTGGAATATTAAGGAAAACTAAAGGGAAATAGCTTTCACACGGGAGGCGCATGGTTGGTCTAAACCGTGCAGCCAAACCATGCGAGGTTGGTCTTGGAGGCAGTAGCTCCCGCACAGGAGGTGCACAGATTGTCTAACCGTGTAGCCAAACTGTGCGAAAAGGGTGGTTGAGGTAGTAACTAACGCATAGTTATTGCACGGTTTGTCAAACTGTGCGGACTAACCATGTGGGCACTTAAATTAGGTCTTAAAATTGTGGATCTCAACCGTTTCACCTTTAACTTTCTCGTTTAAGCTCCAAAGTGTCCATAACTCGGGATTACCCTCCCTTGAATGTAGGAGAACCACTCCCAAGTGTTTTAGAAGTGATCTGAAGGCTTTTATTGGAGAATAGAAACCAGTTTCTTAAGTTATGTGATCTTTCTTGATCATTCTTCTTCAGTTTCTTAGATTCACTTGAAAATACCCCTTCTCTTCCCTTAGTTTCTTAGATATATTCCTGTTATGGGTAGATATATCTGTTTGGATGCCAACTATGATTATCTTTAGTTTTGAACTTGTTAGGAGAAGATATCTACGGTGGGTTTCTGGAGAATAAACCCGGATTTCTTGTGCATTCATCATTTGTTGTGGTTTTCATCTAAAACCATTGAGGTAGGGGACTCATTGTTTCTCTTTCTTTTATGTGCAACTGTAGTCATAGAAAGATTAATCCCACTGGATGACAATAGAATTGACATTATAAATATTTTTAACTAGATAAAGAAATTGCTATCGATCATATGTTATTGCCTCTTGTTTTTCTAGATAATGTGAAATCTAAGCTTTCTTTGCTTAACTATTTGTTCCTAATGAAAATCGGTAAAGAACGTAAACCAGGATTAATTGATAATTGTTGGGCTAAAGATAAAGAGGCCTGAAAACGAATCCGGTTCTTGTTGCAATTTGATGTTAATCAATTTGGCGTATAAAGCATGTTCAATCATTTGTGATAGGTTACTGGTTAGGTTTCCCGATGTTGGAACCAATGATTTATAAACTAGTTAATTCAATATGGATTAAGGAATTTGTCTGTTTGATAATTCCTTGATGGGTTCTGAGTTAACCTCTTGATTGTTAAAGGGCCAAGAGCCTGATTGATGTGATGTTTTCATTCCTGCTTCGTGTGTTGTGATGTGATCCTGGATGGTTGTTGTGATATGTGGGGGTATAGAGGCCTTTTGGTTGGGGCAACAGATGATGCCTAGAGTGGACAGATGCTTCGATTTATGCATGCGGGTGTCGGGGAGGACACCGGGGTTGATGGAATGGGATGGATGTGATTATTGGTGGCTTGCTAGTTCTTTGGTTGTTCATCTGTTTTACTTTCCCCCACTTCTCAAGGAAGCTGGTCTTGGTTACCCATCTACCAAAAGAGGTTAAGACACTCGGGGTATGCCTCGTTCTTTCCTTGTTTAGCTTCTCAAGGGGGGATGGGTCTAAACTCTTGCTATATGTGGAAAATACTTGGCGGGTAGTACATCTACTCACCGTTTTGATCCCCCTTGTGTTTAGTAGCATAGAATGCATTCCTAGAATTTTTGGGAATATGGGAAAGTAATTATCTATTGAATAATTGAATAAATGGTGTTAACCCATGGGGTTGGAGTTGTTGGAAAATAATGATGAGGTTGTAATTTTGAAGGGACAGTGGATTTTGGGTGTGATGCAAATGGAATCTTTAATGTGGAATTGTTCATGGTTAATTAATTTTTAATGAATTAGTTAATGTAATGCTAAACTAAAATAAGGGAATGAAATAATCTAATAAATTTCCTTACATGGTTGTGTGCTTATAAGATACATAGTCTTAGAAGTTTCAGCCTAGAGTCTGAGAGATGATAGTTGTAGTTTTGTCTAAGAATAGTTTATGCCCATAGTGTGGTTGTAAGATATAGTATATTTTTTAATTTTGGTGTTTTGATATGCTAATCCACCCTGTCAGTAAGGGAAACTGACACCCCATGGATTCTGAACCCTGGGGGGTGTTTTCCCAAACATTCTGGTGGGAGGATGAATGGATGACTACCCCCTTTGGCCCCACTCTCTTCTCTTAGTAGATACATGTGCCATTAGGCACAATGGTTAGTTTTATCCATATATATGTGTGTAGAGGGTTCTAATGTCTTATGGTGATTCACACACATATAATCTTGATATAGTATCCTATGGACTACTATAGGTGTAATGTGTATGGTTTGTGATGGCTTGAGGATCCTTACTCAGTGTATGGCTATAATGGCTTGAGATATAATATCAGATGTATGATACATGTTATGCGAGGTATGGTGGCTCTCAGAAACTACCTGGTTACTTTTGGTTGCGAGGATGGTGTGGTGCTTCACCCATGTGTCTGCGGGCAAGCCTTTGTGGTGAAAGAGGTGCGGATTGTTGTGCTTCGCCTAGGTGTCTACAGGCAAGCCTTTTTGGAGAGAGATTCTTAGGACGTGAGACATTGGGGCAAAGAGGAAAATCAATGGGGAAGTAGTAGCGGGTTACCCTACATATTCATTAGTATATTCTATATTCTTGTATGAATTACATATTAGGAGTATCCATGGTGTGGTTGGGAACTTAATATACCTATTTAGGTGATGAGTTAGTATCACTTGTTGTTCACTATGCAGCATGCTTTCATTACTTTTGCACGAGAGGCTTCACGGAGGATCCTACTGAGTATACTGTTATACTCACCCTATGTATATATAAAATAATTTTCAGGTCACTTGGTGCAGGTTGGAGATCAAGTTGGTTTCTACTAGTTTGTGGTTTCTAGAGTTTTTCGGCCTTGTGGTTGCTGCGGTTTTTAATTTCTTCTGGTTACTTGTAGTTTGTCCCCTTTTTGATGTAGTATTTTTGCATGACATTCCATTTGTGCACTCAGGTTTCTTTTATATTTTTAGTCTTGAGTTGGAGTTGATTGGTGTCTATATTATCTCTCTCTTCCGCATGTGTTCTCTTAGAGGGTAATGCCTCCCATTTTTTTGATATTGTAACCTCAGTGCTAGTCGGCATCCTGGGGCCAACTGGAGGTGGGACTCGGGGGTCATTATATCCCTTCTCACATTTCCATCCCAGGAGGGGTACAATTTGTGGGGAGGGTGTCGTGAAAATTATCTTTATCTCATGTTAATATAATTATAATAGGATATATAGTTGATACTCTCTTGGTTAGAAAAGATGACAAACTACTTTCCCATCAGGTAGTATCACCACATCCTTAGTGTGAAGACTACTAGGGATAACTCAATAGCATGGTTCATATAGCTCTTCTCATGGGGTCTCAACAAAAATGAACCATATAAAATCACTACATGCCTCTGCATTTGAAAAAAAAACACCAATTTCTGATGATTCATAAAACACTACATATAAGACACCCTCCTAGGGAAACATTCGTTGGGGATAACTCGTCAATCTCTTCATCAAAACCTGAAAATACTATTGGATTCTCTAAATTTACACTAACAGTTTCCCATTCAGGTCAAATATATCATGGGGTGATTTCCTAGATGTTCATGTATGAATATATGGTAATAGACTTCCAACCCAACCAAGCTTCGTACCTACGTCATACTCTTGGGTGGCTCCCATGCTAAATAATTCCTCGGCCTTTTCTAGGTCCACTACTTCTCTATCTTATGAGATAACATGTCCAAAAAGGTGAACCTACCGAATAAAAAACTTGACTTTTTGGAGGTTATCAAAATGATAGTTCTCTCAATGTATGTCCATAACCGTCCACAATTGTTTCACATGCTCCTCCTTGGATTTCGAGTATATAACGATATCTTCATTGGATACTACTAAAAAACATTCTAATAAGATATGAAACGTCCAGTACATGAGTCTCATGAACACTGATGTGTCATTGATTTTTCTATATGGAATCACTGAGTGTACATAGTGACAATATAAATATATGAATTTCATCTTCTGAATATCCTCATCTTGTACTCACTTCTAGTGATAACTTGATATGAGGATAAACATATAGAAACGTAATGCCCCTCTCAATAAATCAAAAAGTTCATTTATCATTTGTATTGGATAATTATTTTTAATGATCACCTAGTCAAGTGATGGTAGTCCATACATAACCTCATATTTTCTTCCTTATTCTTGGAGAACAAAACTATGGATATCACCAGTAAAAAATGGGTGTAATAAATCCATTCTTGTGAAAGTATCCCAATGCACCATCTCTTAGACAATCACTATGGGAGCAATTATATTTGTTGGATTATATATCAGGGTCTTCTTATGGTGTAGTTCAATGTATAAGTCTATATGTCGATGATGTGGTAATCCTAGAACATCTTTAGAATGAACATTCTCATACACCACCACCATTATAGGGAATTGGAAAATCAAAACAATCCATGCACCAAGGTTCATGCTATCCAATAGGTGAGTAATCAGTTGAACCATCCTATTACTGAGTCCATCTTGCACTCCCTAGGTTTCTATTTCACCCACAATGGAAATCATGGTCCCATCACTGCAGACACACTGCATCCTCTAGCAGAAATTATCTGTTTCGGAATGAACTATATATCCATTTGATACCTAAGATTATATAGTATGGCATCATTACTACTACAATGATATCTTAGTAGAAAATCATTCCCCCAAGAGTCCAGTCACAATGTTGGAACAAGCATGTGATCACTGATTCACCCCTATTGGGTGTCTTCATTCCCAATGGAAAAGCTAAGGGATGAACTAGAATCTCCATGTCTCAAACTACATAGGTTGAAATAATGTAATTGATAGAACTTGTTTCTATCAATACTATATATAATGTATAAATGGAAAAAAAACCATAAATCGTTTTTGAAGACTCTGGTTTATAAGACTCTACTTCCTAGAGCTACCCCACACATATCCCCTAGCTCCATGATACATGAGTGGACAACCAGGGGTGGTGGTGGTAACAAGTCGAAGCTCCTATCACCTCATGAAAATCTCCAAGATACTATTCCCCATCCATTACCATGTAGAATCATCTGTTCTGGCCATGGACTTTTCCTCAGAAGCCTATCCACCATATCCCTATCAAAATTATGGTGTGTTATAACATCTCGTGAAAGATTTCCCCTATCATAAATTGAGTAGAACCACGTGTCCATGGGATGAATCAACACATAATATGAGTCCTAAACTGAAAAAATACTCTATCTAAGTACCTCCTTTTAAATTTCTCACATGTTTAGGTCCCTAAGTCTAATGTTGTATCCCTATTACAGAATTATCTTCCCATGTGTTCCCACTTCAGAAAACTATAGTTAGCATCAGCTTCGCCAAAAAATGGTCGACCACAAAAGAAAGACCTAACACTCCAACATAGGTAAGAATTGATAGGTATGTTACACAAGATCAAATGTCTCTATACAGTCTTTTGTCATAGTTCCAATATCATAATAACTAATCCCAAAAAATATCTATAGTTTACCTTGAGGGGACGATGAACCTTGATGAATACTTAACTACTATCATGAAATAGTACTGATGCTCTAAGATATATTGGATATGTACATTCCTCTAGGTAGCTGAAGAGAACTCTTATCTTAAAATATTATCATCCTCTGACCATTATAGAGTCACCATGAAATATGACTGGGTCACTAACACCACAATCACCATGCTTAGCCATGAAGAAGGATCACCTTCAATACTACCATATGATCTGCTGGTGTCTATGCGAGATGGAAAACACAGATCATAGCCTTATGCCAGCCCTCGGCTACCTATGGGTTATGATAACCTCAAAACCAGAGGGTCAACTGTCACTAGAACTCATGAAGTGAGTTCAACCAGTGCACCTCATCCACTAGTATTGTAGGTACAATTTACTTCTATACTGGTGCATTTATAGCTGGTGCACCACCGAGAGGTAAAATAATTGGGGCTAGTCAATTAATAAATTCCTCATCACTAAGGGGGACATCCTAATGATCCTAATACTTAATTCTTGATGGAATACATCAAAAAGGAATCCTGAATGTAAACAATATATACCTTGGTTAATGAGTATATCTCTAGTCATCACTCAATAATGACATGGAAACACCACCCTATTCCTATATGATCCTTGTTCTATTATTTTCACTTCAACCAGTGTTATCTTATTCTAAGTGGAATGGAAGCTTATCAGAGACCTGGTGTTTGCACACATTGGTCGTGGCATGAACACTGGAGTCCCTATTCTGAAATCCTAACCAAAAACACTTAACACAATTTCCCCAAATGAATCTCATAGATTCCAATCCTATGGTACAACAAAATCCCATAATACAACTCTGTCATAAACCATCCAAATGGGGTCACTGTGAAAACTCCCAAATCATTCCTCCAAAATTTCTGGGGTAAGATATTAGTGCTAAGTAAACATATCACAAACATTGGAGTCCACAACCTAAATCACATTTACATATAAACACATCTTCAAGTCTAAACAATGATGAAATGTAAAAAAGTGAAAACCTATGAATGCATACCTCTATATATGAAAACCAATGTACAATAAAATGAAATGTAATGTAAAAAGAGGCCAATAAAATCCCACTTTAATGTTTCTAAAAACAAGTCTACCCAAGAATAAAAGATGGGTACTACAGTCAAGATACCTTAGTAAGACACCTTTGTCTATCCGGATCACTAAGAATGATCTGGCCCTGGTCCCTCTAGGACTCCATCAAAAGGACAATCAACTATATAATACATGACTTGTCTGGTAAAAGACCCTTCATGGGTGAGTATAATAATACTCAGTAGGACACTGTGAATCCCCAAAGAATATAAGATATGAATAATTTTCAACTCTACAAATTTATATTTCTACAACACATATAATAATAATATTCATATATAATCATCAAGTTAAACAGTATCATGGTAATTTCAAAACCACTATCCATCCCAGGATTATATCTTGAGGGTTTTGTATATAATTCATCTCAGAGAAAACACACCATGAGTTACATAATACGGATGGATTCTATCCTAGAAGTGGTTCTCATCAGTTATCAACATTATAATTATAAGTTGGATGTTTGAAGAGACGTGATACATAAATGAAGATCACTACCAAGGACATGGTGTATAAAAACAACTCAATTTTTCCCACTATGTAATGGATTGGGGCCCATGTATTTTTGGTCATGAAGATACCATGAACTCCACCGAGATTAAGAAGATGATATAGGGTCTCACTCCAAACGTCACAGACGGGTTTAAAAAACACTACACTAGAAGTCATACTGAAATGATCACCATTCTATGTGTAGGATGTGATTCAATATTAACCCTAAATCAATGGATATAGGGAATGAAACCTAACAAAAACATATCCACTATACAGAGGAAAATTGATCCAAGACTTCTTTTAAGAAGTACACATCCAATAATAGAAGTACACCACATTTCCTTTTGAAACCAAGTCCTATATGTGTAAATGACCTATGTCTATGTCTATGTGGAAGTACACATAATGATCCTGGACATGTACTTCTACCCTTGTCCATGTGAATGGTTATTACCATGTATATCTGACCCAACCATGTTCGTGTTGGTCTACACAATGTGTCTAATCCAGTGTACTCTTTCATGTTACTGTGTGACTCTTGAGGTACATGATGAGCCATCGGGATGGGTCACACACCATGTGCTTAGTGTTACACTACTTATGATCCTAATAATCATCCTAAAGTCGTTCATGTTGTTGATAGGGACCCACATGGCCTATAGCTCTGTAGTACATTCCATGTTGTTTATAATTTTCTAGAAATTAAAATTTAGATATTGTGTTTACTAACACACCTATAAATAGAAATATGGCCACTCACCTTGCTAAAAAAAGATTCTGGAGTCTTTCAACCTTTCTATCATCTAACATCATGATTAGGTCCTTAAATCCCCTTTGAAAATAGCCATGTACATCTAACCCACATAACACATCAATGAACACAAATACAGTATCCCATATCTATCTGATCCACTACTACTTAATTTTTCACATGATCTTCATGTTTCACTGAGCCTGAATTTATGATATCAAACCATTTCACCACAAAATAGGTGTATGGAGTTCAATTTCACATTATAGGTTAATCCACATTCCAAATTAAATCTCCTTTGATGAACAAAGAAATGGGGAAGAAAGTATAAATATAGAACATGGGGACTTAACATTTCCCAATGTTTTTATTGGTGTTGATACATTTTCCTTATAATGAAGAAAGAAGTGATAACCAATTGATTAAAATTAAATCGCAAAAAACATTGAACATTATAACATGTACCCATAATATGCATGGTCTGCAAAATCAATTCATTAGGTTATTGATTTGTGTTCATTTTAGGAATTATAAAATGGGTATAAATCCAAATAAAAAAACATCTTACCTTAATGTTGATAAATCTATGATGATGAGAAAATATGTGCCATTTTTTGATGAGATATTCGAATTCCATCATACATTGATTATTATTCATTGATCTTGTTACCATTCCTTCAAGTGAGATCCTCAAATTTTCTCTCCAGTGGTTCTCCAAAAACTCTAGGGTTATGTGGATAACCATTTAAATCCATAAAAATTGTATAATTATAGACTAAATTTGGTCATTGTATCAATAAATGAAATAAAATAATTTGATTAATTATTTTAGTCATTTTAGACATGTGATGACCTTTCCACAAATGCCTCATGGTGACAAATGATTTGTCCTGCCTCGTATAAAACATATTCTCTAAACTCAATTTTTCCCTTGGATTTTTTATATAGGCCCCAAAAGTGGTTATTCAACTTTTTCAAGAAAATATATACATTTACTTATTAATATATGTAATATATTTCAGAAATTTATTCCAAGTAGAAGCGGCCTTAGAATCGCATTCCATCTTAATAACTGATTATGACAATAATCCATACAATATCCAAAAAAAATACTCAGAAAAATCCATGTCATTAGAATGATTGTCATTATATTTTTTTATTGGAATAATAATATTATTAAGAAATAATAATGAAATTTTATGGATACTTTTAAGGTGTCGAATCATATTATAGGATAGTTTAGAATATAAGAAACAAATTGAACATAAAACGTGTTATGTTACATCATGGAGACCATAATCTAAATAATACATGGTTAATGTTTTAATTTCATAAATAATGAGAGGTAAATAAATTGGATTATAATTATTTTTGTTAATAATCATAATTAAAATTTATATGTCACATTAAATCATCAATTTCACCCTTATAATTAGTGATGAGATGTAGTGGTGGAAACACAATGCCATTGCTTCATAGAGGAAATAGTCCACATAGTTTAAAAATGATAGTTTTTTTCTTTATAGAAATATAAAAATGATATAATAGTTACTCCCTTAGAAAAATGGAATTTTGTATTCAAGTTATAACGATATAAATATTTTTGAATTATAAAAATTTATTTGGAAATTATTAAATGAAATAAATATTGTTAAAAAAATTTGATGATGGGGAATTCGACATTCCCAACAACACACCTTCAAAATAGATTTCTTATGACAATATATTGTGACTATACGCTCATGAGAAAAGAATAGGATTATAAATAATTTTATTTTGCATATTTTGAAGTGGTAACTGAATTATTGAATGGTCTTCAATAGGTGGTCAGATGCCCCTTCTATAAGTGGTGATAATTATATTCTTATAATTTTAACAACATAATTTAAAAATAGAAGATTTAAAAAACAAAAAAAAACTCAATTAGAAACATTTGTTTAATATATTTTTTCCATTAACTCCATAGGTCACCACTTTTAACCACTTTGGTTGTCTAATATGTTTACTCATTTTTTATTAATGTAATTTATCATTAAAAACAAAAATAAATTTAGCCTTATTACATAATTTGGAGCTTATACACCCACATAAAAATACTCTTTTATTATTTTATTTTTTAAAAGTGAATAAACAATATTTTGAAATATTATAATTTTGAGGAATTATGTTTTTTCATACAAATTACGTTTTTTCGAAAAATATTAAATATAAGTTATAAAATAAAAAATAAATATTTTTTAATTATAAATTCACTTATAAATTAACAATTTTTTATAGAAAATTGTACCATAAATTTAAAATTAATACTCATATATTGATAGTGCTGTAAGAGACCTGTTTTTGTAAAAAATGGAATTTCTCACTCTTCAAATAAAAAATAATTTCTTTAGAAAAATGCTAAAAATTTATCATAAGATAATATTTTCATGACATGTCTAAAATGTTATTAAATTATTTCATATTTACATTATATAATTAAAAAATCTTACTTTTAAATATAATCATAAACTTTTTTGAATACTATTTTTATGGGAAATCATCCATTATTTATATTTACTATTCTTCTAAAAATAGTGATAATTGAAAATATATCTTACATGAAAAATTTCAATTTTAGAAAATAACTTTCATTTATAAAAATACATTATTATATAGTTAGCTTCACTAGTTGAAACAATATCAAAAAGAACATTTACATCATGATATGGTTATAATTTTTTATACCTCCACATTTAAAGGATCTCTTACACTAGTGTCTATCTATTTTTTTTTTAAATGACTTATGGTCCCTTATGTTTCATTATTTTTTATAGAGTAAGATATCAAAAAAAAATTAGTTGAGTAATAATATTTAAATAAAAACCCAGGTTATTACAATGATTGTCTTGACTAACACTCCATCAGTTATATCTCATCATCCCTTGGTAGCACCACATACCCATTAAATTTTCCCAAAATATCATTACTCACTATAGAAAGAGAAGCATTTATATACCAAGAAAATATTAACTACAACATATTTCACTTTTTCCAATGAGGACATATCTGTTGGTAAAAGTACATTTTCTGTTGGAAAAACGTTTTACCAACATATATGTCTCTGTCACTAAACTGTTGGTAAAAACTATGTCGCTAAATATTTTTGCGATAGATAAAATAGTTTTGTTGAAATTATAATTATACCAATAGATAATATATATGTTGGTTTAAGTGTTTAGAGACATGTTATGGTGACAAATTTATCTGTTGGTAATAAAATTACCAACATATAATATAAATTTGTTTATAAATAACAAATGAATAAAAATTATAAATTTTTATTACTACAAAAAATTGGTATTATATTTATTATTTTATCATATATAATACATTGGTTCTATTTATTAAAATGAACAAGATTTGAACACATGTTCAAACATAGAAAAAAAATTAATTATATTAATAACGAAATATTTTATTCAAAATGATGGATCCCTCAATCCCCCCCCCCACGCTAGATCCCCTAATAGGATCCACCCCGCTCTAGGTGACCCATCCATGCCAGCTAGTCATCACCAGCTCCAGCTCCCCAACCATGTCAGTAGCTCTTGTATGTCATCTAGTCACCTCTAACTCCAATTCCATGCTCCAGATAATAGAAGTTTTAACTTAATAGAGGAGTTTTTAGTGTATTCTCATGCACATACTGATCCACCGCCATTCTAGAAGGTCCAATATGCTTGTCATACTCCTCTAGATTCCATCCATGGTCTTCTATCATCAACATACTTCAATAATAATTCTGTTAAAAAACGTAACTCACCAACTTATAATCAAAACAACAAGATAAAAAAACAAAAAATCAAGTACTTCAAGTTGTACATTAAAAACAAAATCTCAACCTATTCAAAAAAATATAAACCCAAGTTGAAACTTATAGTCCTCTAGCATCCATCCACTATCTTCCAACATCTGTTGTAACTGTAATGATTCGCATAAGAAATCTATTTCTCTCACGCTCCCAGCAAAGTTACCTTCACGCTATCCAACTGAATACATTAATATACCGATGGGATATCAGAATTCAATCAAAATCCAATTAAATTTAATTTAAATTTAAGGTGAAAGTGTAAAATAAAGGATTTAATTTTTATAAGTGTTGCAATACATGCAAGTGGAACTGACTCTATAGAAAAAAATCATTACAATGTCGATTATTTTTTACACAAAAAAATGTTTAAAAAAATACATAACAGATAACAAAAATATGCTAGAATTAAAGAATAAAACACTAACCAAGTTGAGTGCAGTGACCTGAAGCTTGAAAAATTCCAATTCTCGGACACCATAACATTATGATAGAATCACTGAAAACCCCCCAACAAGAACATACTGGACATCCAGTAACTTCCTTCCATCCTGGTCATCACAAGGCTATCAAACACTCCACCATCTATCTACATAGCTATATGTCATCAATAAATTACAAAAACATCGAGAGAAATAGTTACAAAAATAGAATCAACATTCTTGTAAACTCACATCGCACCTCTCTTAACAGATCAAAAACGATTCCAAAAACATCAAAGATGATATGATGGTAATAAGAGTAGAGAATATTTAAGATTATTCAATAAAATAAACAATATAAAATAAAGAGTAATCCTACAATCCATGAAGAATTTATATAGAAAAACACTCCCTTCACCTTGAGAACCAAAGCATAGACAAATTCCATATCCACCTCAGGATTCTCTGATGCAGTGATGATCAAACACCCGAAGCCCTGTGGAAAAAAAATTACTCCCTTTATCTACCCCTATCATCACATGGATTTAGAATCCAAATAAAAGTCATCATTAAGAAAAAACAATCTTAATTCATCATCATACTAGAATAAGATTAGAGGTTTCGTCAAGATAAGAAACCCACTCTCACTGCAAAAAAGAATGGTAATTAAATTGTAATATTTTATACCTTCATGTAGAAATTTAGATAGTCATTCATCTATCTATAAAGTTGAAAACAGATCCTAGACACCATCTAAGCTTCAAAAGGAACACCCCCACGAAAAATAGATATAGCCACACCAAGGCACACCTTGCAGCTCCTGCATAAAAAAACCAAATACAATAGTTGTGAACCCAACTCTTGTATTCAAACTCCACATCAAACTATAGCCTCCACTTATGGACATTAGTAGAACAATTCAAACAACAAATGGAATATATAACCAATAGTAAATCTGTTTTGGAAAAAATAAGACATGCCATAGAAAAAAAACGCAACACTAACAAGAAGACTTACTAAAACCAAATATTCAAAATGAATGATTTAATGATAATATTATTCAACATGACGCATAAAACATTTTAAACATTTAAAAAACACCAACATACTTGATTTGTAATTTTACAAGATATAAATATTATACTGATAATTCCACGTCATAAGAATAATAGTGGAAGGGTGATATGCGCTTCACTGACCATTTACACAGTATTCACAATATGGTCAAGGAATATGCTATAGAAAATAATAGAAAAATTAATATGACCATTAACATAGTGTAAAGCATGTCAGGGAATATGCTGAAGAAAATTAAAAAACCATTTATGAATATAGGAAATGATATAACTTTCATAAACCATAAGTTATCACTGCCATGGTTTATAATGGTATCCCCATAACCAGTGTAAACCCTAACCCAAAGTTATCAATTTTCACATGGGTCATAATAATAAGCTATCATCGTCATGGTTTACAAAATTTACAATGACCATTTACGCTGCAACTTGTGTAAACCATGTCGGGGAACATGCTGAAGCAATTTTCCACTATATAATAAAAAGGGAACATACTGAAGCAATTTTCCACTGCATAATAAAAAGGGTAATATGAATTGTACAAACCGTATTATAAATTTTCAACAATAAATGAAAGAGAAATAAGGCCTTGAATGTATTGTGATATATGAATTCTATATAGACCGAAGAGAAATCAAGAGTTCTAGATGATGATGATGGAGGAAGACGGCCTTGCAGGTATTAAGATAGAACAAAAAATCTTCTCAAATCAACTACAAAAAATTTAAATCATCCACATTTCATACTTAGGTTCATTTAAAAGGATTTATATAGAAATTATAATCAGTTCAAAAAAATTTCTCAAGGATTTGTTATGAGAATCTTAACAAGATAGTAGTATCTTGAAATCTTCTACTTTCTTTTTTAATGTTCATTGGAATCTCAATAGTTGGTCCATCTGTGGATAAATGATAAGGAAGATGTGGAAGTGAAATTCATGTAAATAATCAAATGAGAAAAAAAATTCTAGAAAGAAAAAAAAACAGATCAACGAAACATGGATACTTGAGCTTACTCAGCAATAGTGTCAAATGAAATTGTAGATTTTAGAGGTTGTTGAAAACCTCACCATAAGGGTGTGATAAGGCATGAGAGCCCCATTGAATGCTATGGGTGAACATGCCATCTAGGAGATGGTAAAGGATCATAGTTTATAGAAATGAGATCCCATGAAACTATTGTTTTCCCCCATTGAGTTTTATTGAGGGGATAGTCTACGGAAGCTAATCAATGTCCCCTGTGTTGTGATAGCAGGAGACGAACTTCAAATATGATTAATCAAACCTCCACCAGAAGGAGCATATTGATGATTAGCAGTAGGATGATAATGGACTAGAATAGGTAATAATGGTGTTGCTGATGCTGCAAGACCTTAGCACACTACTTAAACTAATATCTATTGCAAATACAGGATAATCAAACAATTTGTAATCAAACTTCTTAAAATAAACAGAAAAAACTAGGACAATATGTATGATAAAATAATATAGTAGACTGATCAACAATACACTCAACACATGCTTTTAAGGGTATTGAACAACTCATTTGTAAATAAATTAATATTTGATAATAAATATTGTTCACAAATAGAGAAAAAAAGGAAAAACCAACTAGTTAATAACATGAAGGTTGGTGGCAATATTCTTTGAGGTGAAACCCCAAAAATATCACAGGGTTTACTATTAAAGATATTTCACTTTGATTCATGCACCACATACCACACATAAGTAATCTAAATTGACAACATTGATATTTCCCTTGTTGTTATAAAATTTTAACATTTAACAACATAATGAATTAAATGAATATCAATGAGCATGAGTAAATAATAACATGAAAGAGGGGTAGCGATGAAAATTTATAGTCTTATCAATGAAGAAATGGGGGGGGGGGGGTATAAGGCCCCAGCCTTAAACCTTACTTAATCTTGAGTTATTACAATATTACACATTGAGGATCTTTTCAGGTTTTGAGTTTTATAGAATTAGATCATGAAACTTGCATTACATTCCACATTTAATCAAAGTGGTTACATAAATCACAGTATTCATTCTTCCCATCAACGGAAACATATTTAAAATATAACATGGATTCTTTCTTGAAACATCCTTGAAACTATCATCACATCATGTACATTTCCCTTGACATGTGAAAAACATTTCAAAAACTTGGGATGTGCATAAAAAGCTCAGTAAGGGATATAAAAATATGGAAAGGAAACATGAGTTCATATATACATAAGAATGAAATCATACTTTACCCATAAAACATAGGCACTTTACCATAACTCATCAAACCATGAATAACTCATAGAAAACATAAGACATAAAGGTAACTTGAGGCATTCATAACATTCTTACATAGGGAGTAACCCTCTTGGTTACGTTTGGAATACCCATCACAGTATATTCCCAAAATCTCTTCGGAGAAACCTTAACATTTCACTCCTTCGCGTTACCCAATGCATTGGAGAGCTATATCGGGCTCACCCGCCCTTAGTTTATCACGGAACCACCCGTTCTTCATAACAATGCCCAAGAACTATAACATAATCGTATCACATAAACATGAATAAAGGAAACATAACATTTCCACATTTCAATCACAATATAACATTTTAGGATATTGAAATAATGAATCCATTCAAAAAGAAACCATTTCCAAAACCATTTAAAACATTTAATAAAGAGATTTTTGAATCAAAGTGTCCCATACCACCTTGAAGCTTTTAACATTTTATACCATTAATATCCATATAAATAAATCCTTAAAACCATTTTGAAAACATGGACATTAATAAGAACAAATAATTAAAACATTTAAAATGATATTTTGGTTAAAGGGGTTTTACCAAAATTAGAGACACTTGAATACAATAATCGAGAAATAACATTTAGTCAGAACTTTATAATATCATGAGAATAAAAGGATTCATGATATAATACTCCAAAGGACAGTATATACACCATATAAGAGTGAATTGGTGCATAACAACAATGAACCCTCAATAGAAATGTCAAATGTGATGAAATCCCTTATAAAGAAGGTATCCTTAAATTAAGGACAAATAAATCTCAAAAATATGTGTGGAAAATATATATACACCCAATATAAGTGGATATTAAGTGTAAAACAATAAAAGTTCATTCACACATATTCAATGGATGACATATTCAATGACTACAAGTTGAACCCAAAGAAATCGAAATTGGGTTAAAACGTTCCCTTGACAGCCTAACGGCAAGACATCAAAATGAGTTGATGAGAGATAAAAAGTGTATCTCATCACTTGGACATAAAATTTACATCAATAAGGATGTATGAGAACATATCCCAACATAAAAATATGTAAATTAAAAGACCCAATAAAAGAAGTCTTTTAAAAAAGAGGAGGGTGAAAGGTTCCCTTACCGACTTGGGTATCGTTCAAAACATACACTCCATGAAGAAAGACAATAGGTCATTGATGTAAATACTCATAAACGAAAGTATATTACACAAAGAGTAGAATAATGGGCAGTACATACACCACTCAATGGAATTTGTGGCAAATGTTGCATAAATCTCACGGGAATAAAAGTGAGATGAAAAATCCCTTACGAAAACTCAGCAGCCTAACGGCGCCACATAAATCTTCCGAATATGGATTGATGAGATCAAATAGAGTATCCCATAATATTACAATAGAATTTACAGCAAGTGGAATATAAAAGAAAATCCTCCAACATTGCAAGGAGGATTTTAAAAGAAGTGACATAAAGGAGAGTACTTAAAAAGAAAGAGAGAGGTTAGATCTCTTACGAAAGCTCGGCAGCCTAACGGCGCCACTCAAAACGTCCAAAATGGATTGATGAGAGAGAATAGGGTCCATCATCACATGAACATAAAAATTACAGTAGGAGTAATATAAAATAACATCCCAATCATAATAAAGATGAGCTTAAAAGAAATGACATAAAAGAGTGTACTTAAAAAGAAAGAGAGTTGTAGGATCCCTTACCTCGGGTCCGACTTGACTCTATCGTTCTTTAATCTCCTGAATAATAAACTTGAGTTAATTTATAATTCCTTAAGAACCTTTTTCAATTTAATTATTACTTTTATACCACTTATTACCATGTCATAAACATTATGTAATCATTTAAGTTAATAATATTTGTTTTGTTGATATTTGGTTCTTAAGCCGAAAGTGGACTTCTTACAATTACATGTTGTTCGTGTGGCCAAATGTTTATTATATACATAATTGTATTCATTATTTAGATATCATATATTTAATATATATCCAGTACATGCATGCATTTATAACATTACACAATCATTTAGAGGTATGAAATGAAATGCACCGTTCATGGAGACGGTAAGCCGTACGTACGCATGAACGCTACTTTCATTTCTATTTCGTATTTTATAGAATGGAATAATAATGATATAAAGGTATATTATAATTCCAGTATAATATCATATATAATATCATATTTCGATCCTTTATACATCCCACATATGGTATTTAACGAATCAAATCACTTTGAGGGGGCGGTAGTCCGCACTTCCTTAAATGAAGATATCGCGTATACCCATAATGGAAGCCATAAAGGTAAGACAAAAATGAAAAATACAGAAGCATAAATAGAACATAAACATATTATATATCATATATAAAAATAGTGACATCATAATGGCCACCATTGAAGGTGTTAAATGAGTACTGAACAATCATCGTTTCGGGAGGTAGAATTTCACCATCCACGGAAACCGTATGTTCTTTAACCATTTGATGTAGTTGTGTGAGAGTGTAGCTCGAATAAATCTTATAACAACATCCTAGTATATTGAAGATACTTTTGTTGTTACAAAATAAGTAAATAAAAAGAGTTTAGGGGGTTGGAGAAGCAAAATAAAACAAATGAACATGAGAGAATGAATTACCTTTAAAAGTGTAACTCCTTTTGATTTGAGCCTAAAGGCTTCCTTTTAAAGAATTCTGCCCAAAGGGAATCCTCTAAAATGAGGAGAGGGATGTGGAGAGAGTAAATGGAAGGGTTTGGCCGAGCCAAAGGCTTGAGGAGTGTGTTAAATGAGGTAGAGGTGGGGGCCTTTTATAAGAGGAGAGGAGGGGCACTTTTGGAAAGTAAAGAAATATTACTTTATTTGAAAATGTGTTTCAGTTTCAAAAGGTCCCACATTGATATAATTCGTGGATAAGGTGATAAGGATTCTAAATCCACTCATCCAATAAGTTTTTGACATGTGTAGTTCATAGATTTTACATTATCTTTCCATTTTATTTAAATCGTCAAATAATGATGTCATCGCTGCATCATTATTATGTCATAAATAATTTAATTTATTTAATGTCTAAAAATAATAAAAAAATACTATGATGTAGAAAATCGTTTTATCTTTCCAATGAATATTTATAATAAAAAAGATGACTTGTATAACCCCTCTTAAAAATTGTTTTAGTAAAACATATCATGTTTGTGTCAATTTTACTTTTACATTAAATAAAATGTTATTTATGTCATTTCCCAACCAAAGTAGATCAATGGGGTCCCCAAGTTGACCCATGGCTTGTCTTGGTCGGCCATGATACAACCAATGAGGGTAAGACATGTGTCAATCTCATATCATTTTATTAAAGCATTATTTTTACCTTAAACTACACTAATTACCACTAATCGCGATTAAAAACATAATAAGTTACTATTCACCAAAAAATTATTTTAATCTCATTGAACCACATTTTACTTCTTAATGACAATCATGTATGTCGGATTTTTGAAAATCAAAACACAATGATGGAAAAATTTCATTTAGACGGAAAATCAGTTTTTATAAGTACCACTTAGTGGTTTCACTATTCATCAAAAATTGAAGTTTTTCAGAAAAATCCCAAAAATTCACCCTATGCTATATTTGATATTCTGAATTCAAAAATGAAGTCCATTTTACAAAATTAAAAACATATAAGTCACATTAATTAATTTAATAATTAATTCCCGCTGTCATGTCAAATAGCGTGTTTTATGAAACAATAAGTATCAAAAGATTGACACTAGTTTAAGTCTGATTTCAAAGTGAAATTGATTCCAACGAACACTATTGGATTTAATGGTAAAAATATTTTCTAATTTCACTTTAAAACCAATTCAAAATATAATCTAATAATATAAATAAATTAGATTAAAAAGTGGTTTTGAATTAAAATACAACATTTTACACTATTCATTAAAAAAATGAACTTTATCGGAAAGATACCAAAAATTTACACAAAGTAAATTTTGATGTCCCGATTCTTAATAAGAGTTTTATTTGGTCCAAAAAAATGTATAAGAGTGATCAAAACTATATTTAATGACGGTTCGCCATCAAAAGGTGATAAGTGAACATTTAGTGAAAACTAGGGCATATACGCCTAAAATTGAATTCTTTCCGTATTTTAAGCCATTATCTTTTATTGGATAAATGAAAAAACATTTAAAAACATATATAATCATATTTTAGTTATTTCTATCCATTCCCGCCATTACAACGGCTACATGTTAACTACCATTTAAAATAATATTATTTTATTATTAGAGTGCAACGTAAGATTCCCAAGAAACTCGTTGTTGCGTGTTGGGTACGCCATCGAGCATAGAGTCCCCTTTAAAGTTATTTAAATATTTTATTCACAAATATGGATAAATATGAAATGTCTTATTCTTTATTTACCTGGAGTGTTACATCCTTCCCCCCTTTTGGGAATTGCGTCCTCGCAATTTTAAAATTGCGCTTGGAAACATCCTTGAAAGTCCCACATCGGAACAAAAGTCGGTAAAACAAACACTTTAAAATAAAGAGAGATAAGTATAAAGGTCACCCGAGTTAACCCATACTAGGATTCCAAGTATGAAAATATGGACATGGAGGAAAAAACAAAGGGTCATGTTCTGATGGAGAGTGATAGAAAACATGTTTAGGAAAAAGTTAACCACGAGAAAATCACAAACTTGTGATGGGTTAAACGGTATTCGATTCCCTAGTAGGAAAAGTTAATAGACAAAATTTTTGTTTTAAGTTACTTTTTATTGAGGAATTTATTCATAAGGAAACATAATCACTTATCATATTGACTTTAAACTTTTATTAGATTCCTTACACAAACTCATATTTTCTCCAAAAGACGAGTATTTAGGAAGACATGTTCACATTAAGAGTACTATAATCAACTTCTAGAGAATCACCTAATCCACAAAATAGAACTATATACTTCCCATGTCTTTAACCAAAACCAAAACCAAAAAGGCTAGTACAAGATCAGATAATCCAGAAAAGGATAACCCTTTATAAAAAGAAAATCTATTCTTAATCTCCAAAATTTGTCCAACAAAACCCAAAGTTCAACGAGGACCATTTTTCCATAAAATTCTTCAAAGTAAACCAAACTAAGACTGAAACCCAAATATTTGAAGGATTTAGTCACATAGTCTACCAAGTTAAATCATAACATTTATCTCCAAACAACATCAGTTGCTCCTAAAGTCTCACATTGAAAAGTAATTATCCTAATCACATATCCTCCAAAATCAACTTACTCTTAATTCATAAAATCATATAACTAAAAAGAATCTGTCAAACTAACCAGGGACTTCACGTAGTCCAGTGGTAGGCGATAAATACCAGTCGCACATTGGTTGTGGGTTCGATTCCCGCAGCTTTGTCCGACGCGACGGGATGTCACACGGTCTGCGTGTTGTCCTTTTTCCAAAACTATATAATTCTTAAAACATTCCCCAAAATGAGATAAAATCTTCAAGAATAATCATAACATATTTTAACCTCAATTTTATCTCATGCCCTTCATTTTCCATCATATCATATAATAACCCATAATTACCTCAAAAGTAAGGATCATATAAACCCTAATGGTTACCTTAATAATTATTACCTGAATTTCCACATCGAGTTGGCCATCTCGTACATGATGCATTAGAGAACTCACCAAGGTTCAAGTGGTTGATCATGACTCCTTGATAGTTGGTTTAGAAAAACCATGAGATTCCTCATTGAATCCCCCATCTCATCGAGTATCTTAATCAGAGAACCACCACAGTTTCCTTCAAACCCATTGTCACTTTGGTGCCTGCTAGATCCAGCCATTTACTAAAACCAAAAAGGTCAGTTTGAGTATATCAACAAAACCATCATGTACTAACGAGGAAGGTAAACACTAAGATATACTTACTCATTCACTTTATCTAAAACTAGGACTCTTTCTGAAATCCTAACCATTATGGTAATGTCACTTATGATTAAAGAATACCCTAACCTCTAAAGTTATCTAAACCGGCCTTTGATACCAACTATATGGCCCCAGCCTTAAACCTTACATAATCTTGAGTTATTACAAGATTACACATTGAGGATCTTTTCAGGTTTAGAGTTTTAGAGAATTAGATCATGAAACGTGCATTACATTCCACATTTAAACAAAGTGTTTACATAAAAGACAGTATTCATTCTTCCCATCAACGGAAACATATTTAAAATATAACATGGATTCTTTCTTGAAACATCCTTGACACTATCATCACATCATGTACATTTCCCTTGACCTGTGAAAAACATTTCAAAAACATGGGATGAGCATAAAAAGCTCAGTAAGGGTTTTAAAAATATGGAAAGGAAACATGAGTTCATATATACATAAGAATGAAATCATACTTTACCCATAAAACATAGGCACTTTAACATACCTCATCAAACCATGAATAAATCATAGAAAACATAAGACATGAAGGTAACTTGAGGCATTCATAACATTCTTACATAGGGATTAACCCTCTTGGTTACGTTTGGAATACCCATCACAGTATATTCCCAAAATCTCTTCGGAGAAACCTTAACGTTTCACTCCTTCGCGTTACCCAATGCATTGGAGAGCTATATCGGGCTCACCCGCCCTTAGTTTTTCACGGAACCACCCGTTCATCATAACAATGCCCAAGAACCATAACATAATCGTATCACATAAACATGAATAAATGAAACATAACATTTCCACATTTCAATCACAATATAACATTTTAGGATATTGAAATAATGATTCCATTCAAAAAGAAACCATTTCCAAAACCATTTAAAACATTTAATAAAGAGATTTTTGAATCAAAGTGTCCCATACCACCTTGAAGCTTTTAACATTTTAAACCATTAATATCCATATAAATAAATCCTTAAAACCATTTTAAAAACATGGATATTAATAAGAACAAATAATTATAACATTTAAAACAATATTTTGGTTAAAGGGGTTTTACCAAAATTAGAGACACTTGAATACAATAATCAAGGAATAACATTTAGTCTGAAATTTATAATATCATGAGAATAAAAGTATTCATGATATAATACTCCAAAGGACAGTATATACACCATATAAGAGTTAATTGGTGCATAACAACAATGAACCCTCAATAGAAATGTCAAATGTGATGAAATCCCTTATAAAGAAGGTATCCTTAAATTAAGGACAAATAAATCTCAAAAATATGTGTGAAAAATATATATACACCCAATATAAGTGGATATTAAGTGTAAAAAAATAAAAGGTCATTCACACATATTCAATGGATGACATATTCAATGACTACAAGTTGAACCCAAAGAAATCGAAATTGGGTTAAAAAGTTCCCTTGACAGCCTAACGGCATCACATCAAAATGAGTTGATGAGAGATAAAAAGTGTATCTCATCACTTGGACATAAAATTTACTTCAATAAGGATGTATGAGAACATATCCCAACATAAAAATATGTAAATTAAAAGACCCAATAAAAGAAGTCTTTTAAAAAAGAGGAGGGTGAAAGGTTCCCTTACCGACTTGGGTATCTTTCAAAACATACACCCCATGAAGAAAGAAAATAGGTCATTGATGTAAATACTCATAAACGAAAGTATATTACACAAAGAGTAGAATAATGTGCAGTACATACACCACTCAATGGAATTTGTGGCAAATGTAGCATAAATCTCACGGGAATAAAAGTGAGATGAAAAATCCCTTACGAAAACTCAGCAGCCTAACGGCGCCACATAAAACTTCAGAATATGGATTGATGAGATCAAATAGAGTATCCCATCATATTACAATAGAATTTACAGCAAGTGGAATATAAAATAAAATCCCCCAACATTGCAAGGAGGAGTTTAAAAGAAGTGACATAAAGGAGAGTACTTAAAAAGAAAGAGAGAGGTTAGATCTCTTACGAAAGTTCGGCAGCCTAACGGCGCCACTCAAATCTTCCAAAATGGATTGATGAGAGAGAATAGGGTCTCTCATCACATGAACATAAAAATTACAGTAGGAGTAATATAAAAGAACATCCCAATCATAAGAAATATGAGCTTAAAATAAATTACATAAAAGAGTGTACTTAAAAAGAAAGAGAGTTGTAGGATCCCTTACCTCGGGTCCGACTTGACTCGATCGTTCTTTAATATCCTGAATAATAAACTTGAGTTAATTTATAATTCCTTAAGAACCTTTTTCAAGTTAATTATTACTTTTATACCTCTTATTACCAAGTCATAAACATTATGTAATCATTTAAGTTAATAATATTTGTTTTGCCGATATTTGGTTCTTAAGTCGAAAGTGGACTTCATACAATTACATGTTGTTCGTGTGGCCAAATGTTTATTATATCCAGAATTGTATTCATTATGTATATATAATATATTTCATATATATCCAGTACATGCATGCATTTATAAAATTATATAATCATTTAGAGGTAAGAAATGAAATGCACCGTTCATGGAGACGGTAAGTCGTACGTACGCATGAACGCTACTTTCATTTCTATTTCGTATTTTATAGAATGGAATAATAATTATATAAAGGTATATTATAATTCCAGTATAATATCATATATAATATCATATTTCCATCCTTTATACATCCCACATATGGTATTTAACGAATCAAATCACTTTGAGGGGTCGGTAGTCCGCACTTCCTTAAATGAAGATATCGTGTATACCCATAATGGAAGCCATAAAGGTAAGACAAAAATGAAAAATACAGAAGCATAAATAAAACCTAAACATATAATATATCATATATAAAAATAGTGACATCATAATGGCTACCTTTGAAGGTGTTAAATGAGTATTTAACAATCATCGTTTCGGGAGGCAGAATTTCACCATCCACAGAAACCGTATGTTCTTTAACCATTTGATGTAGTTTTGTGAGAGTGTAGCTCGAATAAATCTTATAACAACATCCTAGTATATTGAAGATACTGGTTTGGTTAAAAAATAAGTAAATAAAAAGAGTTTAGGGGGTTGGAGAAGCAAAATAAAACAAATGAACATGAGAGAATGAATTACCTTTAAAAGTGTAACTCCTTTTGATTTGAGCCTAAATGCTTCCTTTGAAAGGATTCTGCCCAAAGGGAATCCTCTAGGATGAGGAGAGGGATTTGGAGAGAGTAAATGGGCAGGGGGTGGCCGAGAAAAGGCTTGAGGAGTGTGTTAAATGAGGTAGAGGTGGGGGCCTTTTATAAGAGGAGAGGAGGGGCACTTTTGGAAAGTAAAGAAATATTACTTTATTTGAAAATGTGTTTCGGTTTCAAAAGGTCCCACATTTATATAATTCGTGGATAAGGTGATAAGGCTTCTAAATCCACTCATCCAATAAGTTTTGGACATGTGTAGTTCATAGATTTTACATTATCTTTCCATTTTATTTAAATCGTCAAATAATGATGTCATCGCTACATCATTATTATGTCATAAATAATTTAATTTATTTAATGTCTAAAAATTATAAAAAAATACTATGATGTAGGAAATCTTTTTATCTTTCCAATTAATATTTATAATAAAAAATATGACTTGTATAACCCCACTTAAAAATTGTTTTAGTAAAACATATCATGTTTGTGTCAATTTTACCTTTACATTAAATAAAATGTTATTTATGTCATTTCCCAACCAAAGTGGATCCATGGGGTCCCCAAGTTGACCCATGGCTTGTATTGGTCGGCCATGATACAACCAATGATGGTAAGACATGTGTCAATCTCATCTCATTTTATTAAAGCATTATTTTTACCTTAAACTACACTAATTACCACTAATCGCGATTAAAAACTTAATAAGTTACTATTCACCAAAAAATTATTTTAATCTCATTGAACCACATTTTACTTCTTAATGACAACCATGTATGTCGGATTTTTGAAAATCAAAACACAATGATGGAAAAATTTCATTTAAACGGAAAATCAGTTTTTATAAGTACCACTTAGTGGTTTCACTATTCATCAAAAATTGAAGTTTTTCATAAAAATCCCAAAAATTCACCCTATGCTATATTTGATATTCTGAATTCAAAAATGAAGTCCATTTTACAAAATTCAAAACATATAAGTCACATTAATTAATTTAATAATTAATTCCCGCTGTCATGTCAAATAGCGTGTTTTATGAAACAAAAAGTATCAAAAGATTGACACTAGTTTAAGTTTGATTTCAAAGTGAAATTGATTCCAACGAACACTATTGGATTTAATGGTAAAAATATTTTCTAATTTCACTTTAAAACCAATTCAAAATATAATCTAATCATATAAATAAATTAGATTAAAAAGTGGTTTTGAATTAAAATACAACATTTTACACTATTCATTAAAAAAATGAACTTTATCGGAAAGATACCAAAAATTTACACAAAGTAAATTTTGATGTCCCGATTCGTAATAAGAGTTTTATTTGGTCCAAAAAAATGTATAAGAGTGATCAAAACTATATTTAATGACGGTTCGCCATCAAAAGGTGATAAGTGAACCTTTAGTGAAAACTAGGGCATATACGCCTAAAATTGAATTCTTTCCGTATTTTAAGCCATTATCTTTTATTGGGTAAATGTAAAAACATTTAAAAACATATATAATCATATTTTAGTTATTTCTATCCATTCCCGCCATTACAACGGCTACATGTTAACTACCATTTAAAATAATATTATTTTATTATTAGAGTGCAATGTAAGATTCCCAAGAAACTCGTTGTTGCGTGTTGGGTACGCCATCGAGCATAGAGTCCCCTTTAAAGTAATTTAAATATTTTATTCACAAATATGGATAAATATGAAATGTCATATTCTTTATTTACCTGGGGTGTTACATCCTTCCCCCTTTTGGGAATTGCGTCCTCGCAATTTTAAAATTGCGCTTGGAAACATCCTTGAAAGTCCCACATCGGAACAAAAGTCGGTAAAACAAACACTTTAAAATAAAGAGAGATAAGTATAAAGGTCACCCGAGTTAACCCATACTAGGATTCCAAGTATGAAAATATGGACATGGAGGAAAAAAAAAAGGGTCATGTTCTGATGGAGAGTGATAGAAAACATGTTTAGGACAAAGTTAACCATGAGAAAATCACAAACTTGTGATGGGTTAAATGGTATTCGATTCCCTAGTAGGAAAAGTTAATTGAAAACATTTTTGTTTTAAGTTACTTTTTATTGATGAATTTATTCATAAGGAAACATAATCACTTATCATATTGACTTTAAACTTTTATTAGATTCCTTACACAAACTCATATTTTCTCCAAAAGACGAGTATTTAGGAAGACTTGTTCACAATAAGAGTACTATAATCAACTTCTAGAGAATCACCTAATCCACAAAATAGAACTATATACTTCCCATTTCTTTAACCAAAACCAAAACCAAAAAGGCTAGTACAAGATCAGATAATCCAGAAAAGGATAACCCTTTATAAAAAGAATATCTATTCTTAATCTCCAAAATTTGTCCAACAAAACCCAAAGTTCAACGAGGACCATTTTTCCATAAAATTCCTCAAAGTAAACCAAACTAAGATTGAAACCCAAATATTTGAAGGATTTAGTCACATAGTCTACCAAGTTAAATCATAACATTTATCTCCAAACAACATCAGTTGCTCCTGAAGTCTCACATTGAAAAGTAATTATCCTAATCACATATCCTCCAAAATCAACTTACTCTTAATTCATAAAATCATATAACTAAAAAGAACCTGTAAAACTAACCAGGGACTTCACGTAGTCCAGTGGTAGGCGATAAATACCAGTCGCACTTTGGTTGTGGGTTCGATTCCCGCAGCTTTGTCCGACGCGACGGGATGTCACACGGTCTGCGTGTTGTCCTTTTTCCAAAACTATATAATTCTTAAAACATTCCCCAAAATGAGATAAAATCTTCAAGAATAATCATAACATATTTTAACCTCAATTTTATCTCATGCCCTTCATTTTCCATCATATCATATAATAACCCATAATTACCTCAAAAGTAAGGATCATATAAACCCAAATGGTTACCTTAATAATTATTACATGAATTTCCACATCGAGTTGGCCATCTCGTACATGATGAATTAGAGAACTCACCAAGGTTCAAGTGGCTGATCATGACTCCTTGATAGTTGGTTTAGAAAAACCATGAGATTTCTCATTGAATCCCCCATCTCATCGAGTATCTTAATCAGAGAACCACCACAGTTTCCTTCAAACCCATTGTCACTTTGGTGCCTGCTAGATCCAGCCATTTACTAAAACCAAAAAGGTCAGTGTGAGTATATCAACAAAACCATCATGTACTAACGAGGAAGGTAAACACTAAGATATACTTACTCATTCACTTTATCTAAAACTAGGACTCTTTCTGAAATCCTAACCATTATGGTAATGTCACTTATGATTAAAGAATACCCTAACCTCTAAAGTTATCTAAACCGGCCTTTGATACCAACTATAAGGCCCCAGCCTTAAACCTTACTTAATCTTGAGTTATTACAAGATTACACATTGAGGATCTTATCAGGTTTAGAGTTTTTGAGAATTAGATCATGAAACGTGCATTACATTCCACATTTAAACAAAGTGGTTACATAAAAGACAGTATTCATTCTTCCCATCAACGGAAACATATTTAAAATATAACATGGATTCTTTCTTGAAACATCCTTGACACTATCATCACATCATGTACCTTTCCCTTGACCTGTGAAAAACATTTCAAAAACTTGGGATGAGCATAAAAATCTCAGTAAGGGTTATAAAAATATGGGAAGGAAACATGAGTTCATATATACATAAGAATGAAATCATACTTTACCCATAAAACATAGGCACTTTAACATACCTCATCAAACCATGAATAAATCATAGAAAACATAAGACATGAAGGTAACTTGAGGCATTCATAACATTCTTACATAGGGAGTAACCCTCTTGGTTACGTTTGGAATACCCATCACAGTATATTCCCAAAATCTCTTCGGAGAAACCTTAACGTTTCACTCCTTCTCGTTACCCAATGCATTGGAGAGCTATATCGGGCTCACCCGCCCTTAGTTTATCACGGAACCACCCGTTCATCATAACAATGCCCAAGAACCATAACATAATCGTATCACATAAACATGAATAAATTAAACATAACATTTCCATATTTCAATCACAATATAACATTTTAGGATATTGAAATAATGAATTCATTCAAAAAGAAACCATTTCCAAAACCATTTAAAACATTTAATAAAGAGATTTTTGAATCAAAGTGTCCCATACCACCTTGAAGCTTTTAACATTTTAAACCATTAATATCCATATAAATAAATCCTTAAAACCATTTTAAAAACATGGATATTAATAAGAACAAATAATTAAAACATTTAAAACGATATTTTGGTTAAAGGGGTTTTACCAAAATTAGAGACACTTGAATACAATAATCGAGGAATAACATTTAGTCATAACTTTATAATATCATTAGAATAAAAGGATTCATGATATAATACTCCAAAGGACAGTATATACACCATATAAGAGTTAATTGGTGCATAACAACAATGAACCCTCAATAGAAATGTCAAATGTGATGAAATCCCTTATAAAGAAGGTATCCTTAAATTAAGGACAAATAAATCTCAAAAATATGTGTGAAAAATATATATACACCCAATATAAGTGGATATTAAGTGTAAAACAATAAAAGGTCATTCACACATATTCCATGGATGACATATTCAATGACTACAAGTTGAACCCAAAGAAATCGAAATTGGGTTAAAAAGTTCCCTTGACAGCCTAACGGCATCACATCAAAATGAGTTGATGAGAGATAAAAAGTGTATCTCATCATTTGGACATAAAATTTACTTCAATAAGGATGTATGAGAACATATCCCAACATAAAAATATGTAAATTAAAAGACCCAATAAAATAAGTCTTTTAAAAAAGAGGAGGGTGAAAGGTTCCCTTACCGACTTGGGTATCTTTCAAAACATACACCCCATGAAGAAAGAAAATAGGTCATTTATGTAAATACTCATAAACGAAAGTATATTACACAAAGAGTAGAATAATGTGCAGTACATACACCACTCAATGGAATTTGTGGAAAATGTAGCATAAATCTCACGGGAATAAAAGTAAGATGAAAAATCCCTTATGAAAACTCAGCAGCCTAACGGCGCCACATAAAACTTCCGAATATGGATTGATGAGATCAAATAGAGTATCCCATCATATTACAATAGAATTTACAGCAATTTGAATATAAAATAAAATCCCCCAACATTGCAAGGAGGAGTTTAAAAGAAGTGACATAATGGAGAGTACTTAAAAAGAAAGAGAGAGGTTAGATCTCTTACGAAAGTTCGGCAGCCTAACGGCGCCACTCAAAACTTCCAAAATGGATTGATGAGAGAGAATAGGGTCTCTCATCACATGAAAATAAAAATTACAGTAGGAGTAATATAAAAGAACATCCCAATCATAAGAAATATGAGCTTAAAAGAAATGACATAAAAGAGTGTACTTAAAAAGAAAGAGAGTTGTTGGATCCCTTACCTCGGGTCTGATTTGACTCGATCGTTCTTTAATCTCCTGAATAATAAACTTGAGTTAATTTATAATTCCTTAAGAACCTTTTTCAAGTTAATTATTACTTTTATACCTCTTATTACCATGTCATAAACATTATGTAATCATTTAAGTTAATAATATTTGTTTTGCATATATTTGGTTCTTAAGTCGAAAGTGGACTTCATACAATTACATGTTGTTCGTGTGTCCAAATGTTTATTATATCCAGAATTGTATTCATTATGTAGATATAATATATTTCATATATATCCAGTACATGCATGAATTTATAACATTACATAATCATTTAGAGGTAAGAAATGAAATGCACCGTTCATGGAGACGGTAAGTCGTACGTACGCATGAACGCTACTTTCATTTCTATTTCGTATTTTATAGAATGGAATAATAATTATATAAAGGTATATTATAATTCCAGTATAATATCATATATAATATCATATTTCTATCCTTTATACATCCCACATATGGTATTTAACGAATCAAATCACTTTGAGGGGTCGGTAGTACGCACTTCCTTAAATGAAGATATCGTGTATACCCATAATGGAAGCCATAAAGGTAAGACAAAAATGAAAAATACAGAAGAATAAATAAAACATAAACATATTATATATCATATATAAAAATAGTGACATCATAATGGCCACCTTTGAAGGTGTTAAATGAGTATTGAACAATCATCGTTTCGGGAGGCAGAATTTCACCATCCACAGAAACCGTATGTTCTTTAACCATTTGATGTAGTTGTGTGAGAGTGTAGCTCGAATAAATCTTATAACAACATCCTAGTATATTGAAGATACTGGTTTTGTTACAAAAGAAGTAAATAAAAAGAGTTTAGGGGGTTGGAGAAGCAAAATAAAACAAATGAACATGAGAGAATGAATTACCTTTAAAAGTGTAACTCCTTTTGATTTGAGCCTAAATGCTTCCTTTGAAAGGATTCTGCCCAAAGGGAATACTCTAAGATGAGTAGAGGGATGTGGAGAGAGTACATGGGCATGGGTTGGCCGAGCCAAATGCTTGAGGAGTGTGTTAAATGAGGTAGAGGTGGGGGCCTTTTATAAGAGGAGTGGAGGGGCACTTTTGGAAAGTAAAGAAATATTACTTTATTTGAAAATGTGTTTCGGTTTCAAAAGGTCCCACATTTATATAATTCTTGGATAAGGTGATAAGGCTTCTAAATACACTCATCCAATAAGTTTTGGACATGTTTAGTTCATAGATTTTACATTATCATTCCATTTTATTTAAATCGTCAAATAATGATGTCATCGCTGCATCATTATTATGTCATAAATAATTTAATTTATTTAATGTCTAAAAATTATAAAAAAATACTATGATGTAGGAAATCTTTTTATCTATCCAATGAATATTTATAATCAAAAAGATGACTTGTATAACACCACTTAAAAATTGTTTTAGTAAAACATATCATGTTTGTGTCAATTTTACTTTTACATTAAATAAAATGTTATTTATGTCATTTCTCAACCAAAGTGGATCCATGGGGTCCCCAAGTTGACCCATGGCTTGTCTTGGTCGGTCATGATACAACCAATGAGGGTAAGACATGTGTCAAGCTCATATCATTTTATTAAAGCATTATTTTTACCTTAAACTACACTAATTACCACTAATCGCGATTAAAAACTTAATAAGTTACTATTCACCAAAAATTATTTTAATCTCATTGAACCACATTTTACTTCTTAATGGAAACCATGTATGTCGGATTTTTGAAAATCAAAACACAATGATGGCAAAATTTCATTTAAACGGAAAATCAGTTTTTTATAAGTACCACTTAGTGGTTTCACTATTCATCAAAAATTGAAATTTTTCAGAAAAATCCCAAAAATTCACCCTAAGCTATATTTGATATTCTGAATTCAAAAATGAAGTCTATTTTACAAAATTAAAAACATATAAGTCACATTAATTAATTTAATAATTAATTCCCGCTGTCATGTCAAATAGCGTGTTTTATGAAACAATAAGTATCAAAAGATTGACACTAGTTTAAGTCTGATTTCAAAGTGAAATTGATTCCAACGAACACTATTGGATTTAATGGTAAAAATATTTTCTAATTTCACTTTAAAACCAATTCAAAATATAATCTACTAATATAAATAAATTAGATTAAAAAGTGGTTTTGAATTAAAATACAACATTTTACACTATTCATTAAAAAAATGAACTTTATCGGAAAGATACCAAAAATTTACACAAAGTAAATTTTGATGTCCCGATTCTTAATAAGAGTTTTATTTTGTCCAAAAACATGTATAAGAGTGATCAAAACTATATTTAATGACGGTTCGCCATCAAAAGGTGATAAGTGAACCTTTAGTGAAAACTAGGGCATATACGCCTAAAATTGAATTCTTTCCGTATTTTAAGCCATTATCTTTTATTGGATAAATGTAAAAACATTTAAAAACATATATAATCATATTTTAGTTATTTCTATCCATTCCCTCCATTACAACGGCTACATGTTAACTACCATTTAAAATAATATTATTTTATTATTAGAGTGCAACGTAAGATTCCCAAGAAACTCGTTGTTGCGTGTTGGGTACGCCATCGAGCATAGAGTCCCCTTTAAAGTTATTTAAATATTTTATTCACAAATATGGATAAATATGAAATTTCATATTCTTTATTTACCTGGGGTGTTACAGGGGGGGAATTAATCCAAATGAAGAGTAGGGCATACCTCTTGTGGGGAAGGCTGGGTGGGGATGGTCGGTAATGGGGGGTGGGGGTCGAGCAGGGAAGGTTAGGGACAACGGAGGTCTAGCGAGGAATGTCGGGGAGGGTGGGATGGGGATGGAATGGGGGAGGCGGAACAGGGTGGTGGGACGGGGAGGGGGGAGTTGGGGAGGCGGGACAGAGGCAAGATGAGGGAGGTGGGATAGGGAGGCTGAACGACGAGTTGGGATGGGGGAGGAGCGACAAAGATAGGATGGGGAGGCGGGATGGGGGAGGCGGGATGGGGAGGGATAGAACTGGGGAGGCAGAACAGGTGAGGAGGGGGCGGGATAGGTTTCAGTGAATCATTAAAGTTCATAACACATTTTAATTTTTTAGATATTTCTATTATTATTAAAAAAAAATTAAATTAATTCTAAATGGTAGTATTTTTAAATTGAATTTTATTTATTTGTTTCAAATATTTTTTTTAATTTTTTTTAAATTTATTTAGAATGAATTGGAAATTCACTGATATGTGTTTTCTATTACTATGGATGATCATATTTAAAATATATTTATAATGGGTCCTCTGTACCGACACTAATACCCTTAATTTTTTTCCACCATTAGTACGTTGAGTGTTAATCAGGTTACGTCCAAAAAACTCCGGTAACATGTTAATAGATACACACATGATATATATATTTGTATATATATACGAATTCATTCCAGAAATTTATTATCAGTTAATAGTTACTTTAATTCGATGTATAAATATATATTTTAATTAACAAATGATTTGTTGTTATAAATATATATATTCAGTTTTTTGTATATCATTTAATTATAAAACAATTTATTAGAATAATATTTTCTAATGGTAAATTTTTTTTTGGTAATAATTGTTATTATCAACAGTTTCATGTGTTGGTAAAAAAATGTTAGTATTAAAATGAAAATTTGACCGATTTAATTGTTAGTAAAAGATGTGTTGGTATTGTAGATTTAATACCAACAGATATACCTGTTACTAAAAACATATGTTGGTAATTAAAATTAATACTTATATAACCAAATATCTGTTGGAATTAATAATTTCCACCCACACATATATTATTTGTCACTAATTTTATGTTGGTAAAAGCCACTTTTTGTAGTGATTACATAATAAATCGACCCATTCTAGGGTCCCTAAAAAAATATCCCCTCTAATAAACCAACACATCGAAGGATCTGTAACCAACTCAAATTCCGCATATAGATACAAATGAAAACCCAGGAAGACATTTCCCAATATTTACATAGCACATCATCAACCTCAAGGATATTTTATAAATAAACATGGCCCTCTTGGTGGTCTCTCATCAATTGAAAGAAATTCAATTCCAAAATAGGGAAAATCTTAGGTAGACACCATTATAGCTTCTATATTATGGAATATAATGCCTAAAACTACACACTTGGGGAATATAAATAACCATTAGTATCATTATATAGATATAAGACTATAAAAAAATCATTAAATCCAAAGTTTTATATATTAATAAATTAATAAATCACTAATAAGTTATTCAAGAAAACACCAATTAACATATAAATGGAATTTTAATTAATTCAAAAATATTTTCCAAAATGGATTCCCAAACCATTTCCATTCCAAAAAACACTTTATAATATTTTTTTGAGAACCATTCCATACTCAAATGTTTTTTGGAACATTATAAAAATAAAAATATACCTTGAATTATGTATGAACATATACAGAATTATTAAACCATGATGTTAGTAAAACCATAAATTAAAAAATAACCAAAATTTTAAATCATTATTATTTCAATATGAACTAGTATCATAAATAATTCATCCCTGGTAAATTCAAATTCCACCATATAATGTCCTGTGATGCATAAGGTCAGTGTACACCCAATGTTTCAACAACTATTTCCGCCACATTATAAATCCAAAAATATTAAATAAATTAAGACAATTTTTTAATTTCATTTTTTAATTCCTCAACTTGGGTGATCACCCACCATACTGAGTTTTGGGTGCCACATAACCTTATGCATGCATCCCTATAAACCAATTGCTTCTAATTAGAAGGCAGTGTCTTTAAGAAACAACGAGATATTATGCTCTCAATACCATACCATCAAATAAAAAGTTAAATAACAATACCATGTTATAATATCAGAGTGAAAACATAGAATTATATTATTGAGTTAATAGTCAACAGAAAAAAAATGTAAGTAGTTATAGAATTAGTGTAACCCACACTAATTACACATTCATACTTCTGAAATATGGGCCATTGTTCATATCATTACAAAATTAAATTGAGGAATTATACTTGGCTATAAAAAATGTCATGTATAATACTAGTCTTTTAATATCTCATATAGCTAATCCAACTATATTCCGTGTGTATCCTATTACATGAATGTAAACTATATTATCATTACATGGAACATGAATCCTTTGTAGTTTATAAGCATTAAACTAAGTAAATGACCACCAATGTATCAATTAAAAACACAATAATATATATCTATGTATGTCGGAACATTAAACTAAAATAACATTAACAACCAATATGTATGTTATAGATTTAAGTCATTATGTTATGACCAAACCACCATAACACCAGACCCCACTAGGTTCAAGACAATATTGGTATGATGAGTCACATATAAATATGAATGCGTCTTATAAAAATACTAAAAATAGTATTAAGGAGGGTGATTATATCAGACTAATAAAAAAATCAACCACCCCATCACCTGTGGTATGGTTTACAACAAAATCACTTTTCAAAACCCTATCATTATTGGTGAGACCTCATAAATAAATATCATATTGACACTATTTCAGTCATGATGATGTCTCATAGGCATATATTTTAGAAACACCATATCACTCAGGGATATTCCTCTCAAATTCATCTCATACAAATACCTTATTACTCAGGGTGACATCTCAAAACCATCATTATTAGAAACACTGTACCACTCAAGGTGAGGTCTCTAAAATAAGTCTCATACCAACCATCTCATTCAATACAAATCTGAATAATGTTATTTCAACACATTATACCACTACTCCTTAATCACATGTTCCCATGTTTCAAGAACATCAATATTTTTATAATCATTATTGGGGTATATAAAAAATCATAGAATCAAATAACATCCATGCTCACCATTGGTGACTAATCCACACAAATAATTTCTAAATATGATAAAAAATACATAATAAATATTCCCAGAGTTTTCTCCCCAAAACCAACTAAACTTCTACTTTAAATTATAAAAGTATAATAAAATACCCAATTTCATAATGATATTTTATTTTCATAACATTTCTATGGTAATTTTATTTTAATATTCAAAACATTTTTTTATTATATCCGCTCTTAATTATAATGATAACAATGAGATTCTATGCTGATATAATCAAAAAACATATGTCTTATTGTCTAGATAACATATCTATAAAAGGAATTAATTGATGTTTTACTATCCGTTTATGGGGTCACTTAAGAAATTGAGACTACTTATTAATGAATTTTACACTTGATGATCTCAAAAAAGGGATAATAGGAGGAAATACAAAGTAATATAATCTCAAAATATTTATGCTTCATTAGATATTATTCTTTTTTAAATGGTGTATCCATACCATCATTTGATATTATTATTATTATTTATCATTAATCACATAATTTGATATATGGATGAATATTATGATGGAATATTCTCGTGGAGAGGTAGTATACACTGAGTACGTTATAAGTGATATGGATTTATTATAATAAATCAATAAACCTTTTCCCCCTTCCATATTAATGGAAAAATGATATCTCTAGACTATGGATAGAAATAATAGTTTCTGATGAGATTAATTTCCCTTATAATTAATGGATGTTTTTATATTTTATAGTCAATGAATGATAAATTTATTATATAAGTTAATGATACATTATGTATCATACTTGATGAGATATCAGTTGAAAAAGGAATATATTACATAGTGATGTACATAAGATGGTTGTCTTCTTTTCAATTTAATATTATTTTCTTATAGGATTTGTGATGGGTTTCAAGATGCTAATCATGGACTTCAGTTAAGTTCATATATTTTCATTGGTTAAGGGGCCAAGATGGTCACACACCAACTATTTCAATAATATCATATAAATTAATTTATTTTGTTATTTATACAAAATTTATTCTCAACATAGAGAATATTACTTATTTTTGTAATTTTGATTATATATTATCAATCATTATATAAGTGAGTCTAAAATATATGAGTATAATTTTACCCTTTCTTAAATTTATCTCAATTCAAAAATAATCATATATTTATTCAAAAGTTTAGCGAATTGATTAAAATAAATATTTATTTTAGTTTCATAAAAATTTCAATATATATTTATTTACATATTTAGTAAAGACAATCCTTATTTTATTTTATCATTTGAATATATATTAAATTATTATTCAAGGATTGATAAATTATATTTGGGTATATCGGTTGAGTATAAGGGCTCGATAAAAATGATATATTATTTAATCTTATTTTAATAAATATAAATTTATTTATTTAATAAATGATATTAAACAAAGGAAATGATATATAATAATAATGAAATTATTATGATTATTTTATATCATGTTTTACTTAGGTTAATTAAATTGATACGGTCTATTTAAAATTATCAATTTTAAACACTATGTATATACTCAAAATTATATCATTTTTCATGTGTTTATGTGTTCTAAAAAAAGAGAAACTGTTGAAATTATAACAAGGGTATTGATTTAAATCCCGCTACCTCCCACTCTTAATTACACAGACAGTGAACATGTTATCTTTTTTGGGATTAATGATGAATGACATAATGAATTAGATTATACCATGCTGAAACCAAGTGTTTCGAGAAAACCATTTATAGATTTATAATGAACAATTTGGTATATATTAAAAAATCCTCAGTTGGATTTACCACAGAAATAAACAATTAAACAAGATAATGAATATAATTTGATCAGGTAGACTATTTACAACATGGAAATTTAAAATTTTAATAAATTATAAAGTAAATTTGTATGATCAATATGTAAGACTTCACATAATATCTATCATGTTCTTCAGATATTATATATTAATATCTATTAAAATCTAAAACCAAGAACACACCTGATTCTTATCCATTTCCCTAAACCTTTCAAGTTGTACTAGAGAGGTCATATTCTAATATATAATTATTTATAATTTATTTTATCTTTTTGAGGTATTTATTTCTATTATAGTAATTCTAATTTACATTTAATGTTTCATAGCCAATATGGAATATTAATCCAAGTTCACAAGTTTTTTAATAGGCCAAAAAATAATGCTCAAATATCTCATCCATAGGTTATATAGTCATTGGATTCATTAAATTGATATGATACATGAAAAGATACATTACATAATGTGCAAGTGGTTTTACACAATAAAAGGTGAATGTCACGTAAACCATGGTAAATCATGTGGTTTATTATGTAGTGTCATTACATTCCATATATTGACTACCAACATGGAATTAATGTTTTTAGAGACTAATCAATGTATAAATTACATGTACATACCATATAACCCCCCCATAAATTACATTCCGCATAATTTTTTGTGTATCATGTGGATCAGTATGTAGATTAATTACATTGCATGTAATGACTGTCAACCAATCAATGTGGTGATACATGGAATATGCCGCATATAGCTGGATATACATGTCATATGACACATATCACTCCTCACTAGATAAATTTCAATTCATTTTCTACATTCCATGCATGTCAACACATTGTATTAATAGTTTGTTATAAAATAATCACCTAAATAACATGCCATGTTCTTCGCACATTTCATGCACTTTTTATACTCTTAAAGTGGTACATGTGTCATACATTTAAAGAATTTCATGTTGCAATACCCATCATATATATTGACATGCTGAGTGGGCCAATACTCCATATAAGTAAATGGTATATGACACACACTATACATATATTGTGTCACATAATTTGTTGAGTAATAGTACACACTATGTAAATATTAAATTCTTTAAATAATATTCAATAAAATACAAATAGTACACACATTTTCTTCATTGATTTATATTTTATGCACATATGTTATTTTAAAATAACTAATTTTTTAAATTTATGTAAATAACAACTTATTCGATTATTATTATGTTTGAATTTACTAATGTTATAAAAAATAATATAAACAATAAATTTTAAATAAATTCATTATTTTTTTATTTTATGTAAATTTATCTTAAATTTAAATATTAAAAATGAATACTAGAAATACTATATTTGATTGTTGTTGATTTTCATGATTAATCCTATGCTTTAACCGACCTAAAAATGTGTTGTATTTATTTATGTAATTTATTTATTTATTTAATGGATATATTTAATATATTTTATGACATTCAATATGATGATATGTGAATCATATTTCTCTCATTTATTATATAAGATCCTATATGACCATGGAATATTTTATATAACCCTAAATCCCTAGTATCCCTCAAATATATGTGAGTATAAATTTTAATTGATGTAGTTCCAAACTAGAGGAGATGGTTTATGACATTTTTTAAGATGAATCGAAACAAGGAGATACATATGAAAATGGTTGATGCTACAATATTATCAAATTTTGTCTCAATAAGTGGGTCTAGGTCGGTTTATCACTACTCGATAAAATATCAAGTATATATACCTCATTATCATATCAAACCATTATTTTATTTTTTAAACTCGTGGATATTTATTTATTTATGTGATACAGGGTTATTTATTTAATTAAACCTGATCACATAATGTAAATTATCAATACTCCTTAGATAAAATGAAATAAAATATATTTTATCCAGTATCATTAATTACTTATATGAGTTTCACCAAAAGTACTAACAATAATATAAATAATAAAATAATAAATCTTATTTAAATGATTTTAATATGTGTAAAACATTATATCACATGGATGATTATTTATGAATGTTTCATACACATTTATTAATGTTATGAAGAAAAAAATAATGTATATTTATTCATATGTCAAATGAACCTGTTAACAAAATTAATAAATCATAAATCTTCCTTCCATTAATTAATATTGAATACGATCATATTTTAATGTTCTTAAATGAATAATTTAAGAGCACTTTAAATTACCAAATATTTATAATGAAAGACATGGGTTGACTTAACATTGTTAACATCACAGTTTATTTCCTTATAAATACATCTTGTATCTTGGAGAAATTTTTTTAGGAAGTCTCTGGATTATATTTTATGATTGAGGAGTCCAATCAACATATCATGGAATAGTGAGTTTATAAAATGTTCAAATGATTACTATATAAATTCCTTCAACTAATTTGATAGGTCCTCGTTATGGGTTATTTAATGTGAAATATTTATCATTGAAACAAGAATATATGAATGACTTGATATTATAAATAAAATGGCGGGGGTTGTTGATATTTTATAAAATATTAGGATACATAATTAAATCAATAATGTTTTCCCAAAAAAATCAAGATATATTACTAAAGTATTTATTTGTATAAAAACTAAATGTTAATTCATTGAATCACTGTGATTATTTTTGAAAAAAAAATAATTTAATCACCTGGAAATAATTTAATGAGTAATACAGGTTCTTGTGCACAGAACTAATACTAGGAAAATCATAATTTATTGCATTCCCATACACCTAATCATTCACATTGAATATTTTTTGAGTTGATATGTATTATTATAGAATGAATATAGTGGATGAATTATATTTATGTTGCATCACGTTTTCATTGAATTATTGGAGAGATGCTTATTCATCATAAGGACCTAGATTCACAGAACATGTAGACTCATATATAAGAAGTAGAAAAATATAATTAGTCAAAAAAAATAACTATGATTATCACAACATTATAAAATAAGAAAATTTATGTTTTATACCTAACTAGTGATTCATTTAAAAATAAGTTGATGTGTATAACTTTTCTAGAAAATTTAGGATTTTATATGTATTAAAAAATATATCAATATATCTATTTCATTCTATCATTGACCCTATAATCTATAAGTTCATAAAAAATTATTAAATGTATAGAAAGTAGAATACACTCAAGATTATATTATGTCATCTTCTCCATGTTTATATGTATTGGTGGGAATTTTGTACACGATTAATAATTACTAATTAAAATAAGTAAAAAAAGTTAAAATCATAAGAAAAGATTAAATAAAATTATTCCATAGAAATATCTATTAAAGAGACAAACTATTTAGAGGGAGTGTAATTAATATAAGGTTATATTTATCACATATGATAAGAATGATCACTCGAAGAGGAAATACAATGAATTGAAGATGAAATAAGAAGTCCTTTTGTTTCATGTATAGTCATCCATTAAAATAATATTTCTATTTCTCTTAATTTTAATTAAATATAATATTTTACAAGATTTATTTTATCCAGACATAAGAACCAAGAAATAATATAAATATTACAAATATTAAGTTGACCATTCATTTAGGTAAGAGAGATTCATTCCTATATTAGATAATTTAAGATCAATAATTCATATTTCTAATTAGAATGATTCTTGTTTGCTGATACTATTGTTTTTGTTAGGCTTTCCCAAAACCATTATTACAACATCCCATTTGAGACAGAGTGAGACATTATTTCATATTTTGAATAAATATTATTATATTATACCTAAAAAAATTATAATTTTAATTATACTTTATTAAGAGATTTACAACATTTGAAATCTATGATCAATAGAAAATACAAGACTCAAATAATATACACTAGAGATATTCTCTTAGATATTTGAATATCCCAATATGAAATGAAACAATGAGATTCATTTTTGATTTATGAAATGAATTTTGTTATGTTATACCATATTTAATCAACAACTCAATTATACATGAATCGCATATTTCCAATATCAATAATCAATTATTAATATAAAATAATAGAAGGAAGTAATAAAAATATTTGTTAAGAAAATTCATATTAAATTAAAACTAAATTTAATTATCAATAATATACATAGAATGATTTTTAGACACCTTACATTTAAAACTCTTCAGTATTTTAAATACATATTTATTAGGATCAAAGAAAAATAATCCATTTATATTAAAAAGGTGTTTGTTCCACCAAGAGTCTAGAATAATTTCTACAATATATGTGTGAACTATTCTTTTTATAATCTATACATAAATTAATTTAATTCATTATATTTGTTGAAAATATTTTTTCAAATGTAAAATTAAATTAAACAATATAGTTAATAAAATAATAAGAGAGGTTTTCTGGGAATGAAACAAAAAATATATTAACCAACCATTCATAAATCCATAAAATATAAAATTAAGTTATTCTAAAACACAAATTTTCTTATACACATGAATGTGATTAATTATGTTTATAGGATTGGTGAGGAGTTCAAAAATTATTAAAATTATCCAATTACTCCGTTTAAGGCATTATTATTAAATTTTATTATTAGAAACATAATATTATGAAAACTATAATGACTATTGTTCATATTATAAGTTAAAATATATAATAATAACACTATGTCAGAAAATAATGTGACTTGATTTGAACCATTTATTAATGGATCATTTTAGGTATAAACATACAATAATAGAATTGATTGGGAATTATATTAGTTATATTCTATTCATAAGTATATTACCATCACTATGACTTAAAAATTATAGTCATGTGATTGAATATATTACTATATAATAGAAGAACATTTTATTTTAGATAGTATGAGAAATCATGAATTCGGTAAATGAAAGTCTATAAATTCACATTAATGTCTATATGAAAATAAACTCCACAATATATAGTGGGAGGTGTTGTTCTGAAGACACATGATTCATAGGATAGATAAATCCATATATAGTTAGTTTTATAAGCAGAAATTTAGGTGATATAAATTATTCATTATTTATAAACAGTATAAAACCTACAAGGAATAAATTATTGGAAAAATATAAAGATGGAATGTGGATATAAACACCAAAATAGATTCTATGTACCAAAATCAAAATTTTTATTTTCAGGGATTCACTTATTGATGTAAAACCTACTAGTTAGTATTAAAGAAGAAACTATACATGGATGGAAATTTTGGTTCTTATATGGAACATTTTTTTGTTAAATAATATAAGAAACATTAATACATAAACTATGATAAAACTTTTCCACAAACCACAATACTAAAATTAATTTTTATTTTACATTAAATACTAGAATTACATGATTGTGTGATTTAAAAATAAATATTAATACAACATTATTTAATAGGAACCATGTGGAAAATATATATATATAATACTTGAAGGGGTTTTCACATCAATTTACATAATTTTGGTATAAAATATGTACAGATCCATTTATTGGTTGAATAAAAAATATCATGTTTCATTATATTTCATCAATACAAATAGTTTTTTTATTAATAATTAATGTAATCCTTTCCTATATATGATATTAGGTTGAAAACCATTGTTTTCTATGTATAATATGACGATATTATGTAAAAACTTTATCGTAGTAATATTTATGTTTCTTACATTGTGGAAAACCATTTCTATATTTAATGATTTAATGTAGAGAAAAAAATTTAAGGAATAAGATATAATCATATTTATCTATGTGGTTTCATAGAACTTGTCCTTATAAATATATTCATAAGGTAATAAAAAATAAAATATTGAATAATCTAGGTTGGAATTGTTTTCTATATCATATGGAATAAATTTTCTACTAGATGATGTGTTAACATGTAGTAAGATACTAGGATAATTTGTAGAAATCCATATGCCTTGTAAATGGGTTTTCTCTATTATTTCAGGATATATACTAAGAATCTATATTTTATATTCATAAATAATTTTCCAAAAATATAAAATAGGAAATAATAGAATTTCTTGAGGTAACGATAAAAGATATCAAATAGTACTTCAAAATCTATAAAGTATATGTTTTTTTAATGAGATAATAGGAAATAAATTATATAAATTGGGAAAACTATTATTGATTTATATACATTGGATTTTATATCTTAGTAACAGTATGTATATTAAAAATAAAATCATATTTATGTTAATGGTATCCATTTTCATACATGTCGTCTATGTTTTTTCTTCTAATACATCTATAGTTATATTATAAACCAAATTAAAATTTGTTTTAGATAATTTAGTTTTACCAATTGATGTTTGATTAAAATAAATATTATTATAATATCATAACAATGGTACTAGATCAGATGTTGTGTTTATGGTTGTAAAGATATTAAATCTTTTAAATTTCACTCTGGTAGGTAAAATCAGAGTTAGAAAAGTAGCATCATGTAAAAATGTGGCATACCCAAATACTACAAAAAATACCTTATAAGAATCATGGATATTATGTGAGATATAATAATTATTAGAAAAATTTTAGAATTTGATTCTATTGTAAGTGGTAGTCTATTGGATTAGAATCCCAAGAATCAATTGAATTTGTAATTTCCATTATCTTATCATGTATGATCATCTTATCAATTAATAATTGATCTTCTATGTAACATTAATGTGATAATTTTTACATAATATTATTCATTGTAATTTGTTATTGATGTTCCACACTATTGTGATAACATAGAGATGAAATAATGGTATTCTTAAATAAACATTTACTATAGTCAAGATAGAATCATTATAATGTGAAGCATTAGTTGTTTAGAAATATCCTCCCACCGGTAAATAAGACATTGGGGCATCTAGTCATGAAGTTCACACTTCACGATACATATCAGGGAAGATTATGTGTAAAAATCGCTAAATGTAATTCAACATATGTATGTGTCCTTATAAATTTATATTTTTGAATGTATGTATTTTACCTTTTACATTATATTATTATTAACACATATCAAGAATAACATACTTTTATTTATGGATGAAAACAGTGATAACATATTATCGTGATGAGGTTGCATATTTTTCGTGTGTTATATGTCATATGGAATTTATTAGATAAGTTAAGAAATGATTTTTCCCTTCCATATTAATGGAACTTGATATATCTTGACCACTGATTGAAATGATAGTGTCTGATGATGTCTATTTCCATTGTATTTTACAGATGTGACTATTTTTAAAAGTCAAAGTAAGAATAATAAACCATATAATGTGATGAAATTGGCATAAATCCTTCATTATGATATATTATTTTATCAAGGGGTCATACTACACAGTATATTTTGTAGGAATGTTTTTGTATTTTATACATTAACTTTTCTATATATGGGTGATTTGATGTGTTAGTATACAATGTTCAAAGTCATTTTGTATGTTCACCTACTTCAATTGAGAAAGGGGATGAAAGGATCACAAAATAAGTGTATCTCAAATCTCTTCAAATTATATTGAACACTATATTATGATAAAATGTATTCTATTATTATGGAATATTATCTATTCCATTAAATTTGACTATATAAATTCAATCATCATATATTTTACATTATAATATTTGTGTAGAATTTAATAACTTATATAATTAGTCATATGTTAATAATAAGATATTTATTTAATCATGTGTTTATTAAACTAATAAAAATAAATATTTAGTGTTTTATAGATATTTAAATAAATATTTATTTGAAATTTTTTTTAATCTAATTTTTTCAACCAAGATATTTATATTTTGTTATTATTTATGGTTTATTAAATTCTATGGAATAATATTGGTCATCTTTAAGGACCTCATGAAATTGATTTATTTTTTTAATATCATCCAAACATATATTAATTTATTTTATTATGAAATCATATTAAACACATTTCATAATATATAATATTAATAATATTATTATTAGTTTTTAACATGTGGTTTTACATTTGATAAATACCATTAAAAGGGACATTTTATATTTATGGATTTTCAACCAAAATTATATATTCCAAATTATATAATTATTCAATAGTAAATATTCTCTAAAAAATAGCGATACATCTATAATTCTCTCATGAACATAGATAGACATCATCCAATAAAATCTATAGAATATTGAGTGAATAAAATTTATCATTATTGTGATTAGTGGTGAATATCATAAAGTACCGGAATCTACCATGTTTGCACCAAATGCTGAAGGAGAATTATTTAGAGATTTCCAGACTACGTGTGGATATGTCGAGAAGAATAATTTTTAGATTCTCGAATTTAATTACAAACACAATAAGAGTATTTATGGAATGTGATTAAATATATTTATGAAAATTAGGTAATCCAGTATTTAAATTATTTAAAAATAAAATGTTTATGACCCTTTATAATGATTTTAGTGATAATTTTTCAAATTATTTAGATATTATCCATTGAGATAAATGAGACCCCCAAATTTCACACCCAACTAATGCTTCTACTGAACCTTGGAACCATTGATATATCACTTTCCCAGACCAATCACACCCTACTATGTCATCTTAACACTCCCACAGATAATCTAAAGATGAAATGATCCTAATTCTAAAAGTAAACAATAAATATAACATTATAAAAATTATGTATTCCATTTTATTCTAATATAAAATTCTACTTAGAGACACTGAACTTACCAATAATGTCAGAATAATCCAAAATCAAATAATAATGTGTATCATGGTACTGATTCTCCATCCCAACAATATATCACTAACAAGACACATAAAATATCTATGGTAGACCTTATCTTAGTCTTACGATACTCGATATCCACATCAGAGTCTCTTATGAATATTCGACCAAGCCCTAGAAGATAACCCACTATGTTCTATTCCATTAATTTAACTCAATCCCTAAATAAAATTCTAGGACTCACCATAATGTTAATATATCACTATCACACAACTAATATCCAAGGCGTTACAATTTCCAAAGTCACAACCATAAAACTTTTTATACTAATCCAAGGTCAGACACTAACTGATTCCACAAGTCGAGGACTCACCAAATTTGTAGTCCCTATGAAATTCTATTTAAATTCATCCCAAGATATATATAACAAATTACTATAGTTAAATCACCATATCGGTTTTCTATGATTACCTATAAACCATTACAATTAGTGAAGTAGTATCTGGTAATCCCTTGAGCTCAAAATCCACCCATGAAATTCATGTTACACTTCCTTAAGGATTTACCTCATCTATTTACATCCAAGGGAACCACTCCTAGTCCATACCCATAAATACCATACCCAAATCCTAATATGTGAACACAAGAACAAGAATAAAAACATATATTTAAATTGTTTGTTTGACCCTATCCTTCTCTTTTTCACTTTTCCTTTCATTTTAATAAATGGATAGAGGATTTGCTTCTAGATGGACTTGGATGGTTATATTTTAATATTAAAGGGTCCACCTACCTTGATATTGGAATTAAAAACCTTATGTTACCCATTTCCAAGCCTCACCCAATTTCGTACTGAAAATACTCACCCACTATTGTCTAAATCCTCTATCATAACCCACCAATATATATGCTTAAAAAATTATATTTAATATTAAAAAATTAGTCAATTGTCTCTATATAATGAAATATCAACGAGTAGACTCTCATGAATAAATCCTCAATAATTGGTGTGTGAAAACAATTATTAATTTGTCTCTTATATAGGAAAAATAATTATTATTTTAACTCTAGATAAATCATTTATTTTAAATGAAATCAAATAATACCTATAAAATATCACTTGGAAAAGTAACATAATTTAATATATGATAAATGGGTTGTGTTAATCATCATTCAATTTTTTCAATACACTTCATTATGAATCCATACCATCTTAGGATTATTCCACTATTTTTTGGGGAAATAGGTGTCAAATCCCTAAATGAAACACACTAAAAATCAAAATGAGGAAATATAGAAGAAAATTGGTGAATCAAGAAGAATAAATAACTAGTTTTGACATAGTGAAATAAGCATAATCCTTTCTAGATATATGGATACCAAAAGGAGTAAAACATGATGGGGGAGGGGGTGTCTCCCTTATGATTTGGTCCATTTGAAGAGGTTATACATTAGAGGAAATTAGATAATGGTGATATAAAATTACCCACATTCCATTTGTAAAAAAACAATACCCAACCCTAATGGGAACCTGGTCTGCACAAAATAGGTACTTTGTAGCCCAATGAACTCCAGCTCTATGTCCACTAGATATTTTATTGGGAATCTAAAGTATTTTTATCCTCAGAGTAGTCATCGATATTCCATTATCTATATATTTTACATGGTATCCTAATACTGCTAAAATTATAGATTAATTCCAACAAGATCCTGCTCTATATGAACATAATCCACTCAAACCTGTGTACAATTCCAAAAAACAGAATATTAACTCTTTATAGATCATAATATAAAATATAAAATAACTAATTCAAAAATCCCTTTCTCCCAAATCCAGAAAATTCACATTTTCCACTGGAATCACTATTCATTAGGAAAATGCGAAATTATATAGATACTGAAAAATATATCAATACATTGATCATCAATAAGGTATTGGGTTTATTGGAATTTTTCTTGTATTATAAATTGATTTATGTTCAAAAAAATAGTTTTACCTAGTAAATTATATTGAATGGTTGAAAATTTAATCACCATTTAGTTATAAAAACTAAATATACAGTTCAAAAAAGGGAAGAATACTGGTAAAAAAAATTATTTATATATGGTTGATAATAAGTCAAGATAATGGTTATGAGTGATCAATCGTCCTAAAATGATTTAGTTTCCAAAACACTAAGGAAAGATAGTAATTTTATTAATTAATGAAGAAATTATTTTACCATAGAAACAAATTAAAAAAATTGTATAATGAAATGGAATATAAAATATATAATTTAGAAGAATTAAATATAAAATACTATTAACATAGCTACGAAATCCCTGAGATAAAGATAAGAAATTGTAGATGATTTAAATAAATTATCAAATAGTTTTTACACCACATAGAATTAATCATTAGAAATAAAAAACATAACATTCTTGAAGAAAATAGTATAATTTCATTGATAAAAATATTAAAAACAATCATATAAAAATATGATATAAATAATTAAATTAAAAAAATATTAATATTGGTGATTGATAATTATATGATATTGAATAAGAAATGAATAGTATTTTAATAGTAAATTATATATCTATAAAAAAGTAAAAGACTATAAAGCAAGAAGAAATTTTAATATAAGCAAATCCTGGAACTCAATATAAAATATTTTAAATAATTCTTTATAAATAGTACATAAATAAAATGGATATAGAAATAAACATAAATTAAAGAGTGAGAACAATAAATAATAACTTATAGAGTATTTATCTACAACAATGATATATTATAAAGAAATGATATCCCAAAAAAATAATAAATACGAATATAATAATTTGAGAATAAATAAATATAATAATAATGATTAAGAAGAAATAATACAATCCCAAAATAAGGAATACTGTAACAGAAACCCCTTACCAAAACATCTAACTCACTCATATGTGTTTTAACCAACAATAATAATCAACTTAGAATAATTAATATTTAATTTAAAACCTTATTTAAAATGATTAGAATAAATATTAATCAATTTTATTCATTTATTTTTTTGGTAAATTAAAAACATTTATTCCAAATTGAATGAATGTACAAGGATCCAAGAAAAAACCAATATACTGATAAATAACTCACTTGTATCTTTAAAACCTCGGAAATTTAAATTTAAATCACCCCTCCCCCTCTCAAGGCACCAGAAAATCAAATCAAAGGGGAAATAAAAACAAATAATATGATTATATAGTTACCCTTATGATTAAAGGATGGAGACAACAAAGGTATGTGTGGGAGGGGAAAAAATATAACAATTGTTTTTCAAAAAAAATTCAAAAACCCAAATAAACATTTCACACAGGATAAAATGAAAAATTTCATGTGAACAACACCTCTCATGTCTATCATCATTGGATGAAAAAACATCATCATATAAGGATTTAGCATACGATGGGACTTTATCATCCATTATAGTCTCATAGATTATTTTATCTGTATGTATTCTATAAGGGATATCTTACTAGCTTTGTATTGTTTATAGTAACCCTAAAAAACATCAATCAAATAATCTATAACATTTTTTAGAATATGATTTTCTAAATCAATATATTTTTCATCCACAACTGTAGAAACAAATCAGTATCTAAATTTTATTTTTTAATAGATAGAAAAAGTTAATTTCTAGGTTTTAAGTATCATCAGTAGAGAGTTTATAGGAAACATCCTCTAAACCTACCTCACCCACTTTATTCATTGTAAAAGACGCTAATTAGGTCACCATAGTACTTTGAGTATTTTATTAGACCATATCATATCCCAATTTAGTCCTAATTTTATCCACAATAATCTAATCATTAATTATCTCCCTAGTAGTATTTTTCATATCATGATTCAGATATTCTCATTGGGTATCCATAGGGAATGTTGTATTCAACTCATCCCCAACTACATATTTCTCTTGTCTCCACCCAATTTATATGATTTAATACCTTCCATATAATAATTTTTTTAAGAAAACACATTTTATTAAAGTAAATTTTCTATGTGGTCCTTACTACAAAATTATTTTTTCATACGAACATCACTTTTGTATTAAAAACATCCAAGTGAAGAAGTTAGCATTGGATAAGTATCATCATCTTGTACCATAGTCTCATTGATCGATTGGAGTTAAAATGTATCCCCCATGGATCTGAACTCATATGTATTAGGAATAATCTCCTAATTATCGTGCATAACATCAAAAAACATCAAAATATATTTACTCTTCATTGTCACCTCATCAACTTTTGTTGAAATATCTCATCTTATAGTCTGCTCTTGATATATTAACATATATAAATTCACTATGTCCATAAACACATGCCATTTAAAATATTTTTTTTGAATTGGGAATTACTCCTTGATAAATTGATTTGAATTTATTCAAAACTAATGAATGTTTAATATATATCATTTTCTAATTATCCCCTTATTCATTCCATATAATGGAATGTTTTTACAACTAATTTGAATGAATATCAGCCTTCTCATCATTCCTATAGTTCTATGAACGCATTCATATAGAGGTATTGGTCATCGTTTCTTCTTTGCAGAATTATATTATAAAAAAAGTTGACAATCTATAACTATAATTTTTATATGATCTCTAATGTAAAATATCTATTATATGGTAGTTATGAGGGTAGTTTTCAAGGAATAAATCCATAACATTATCATTTCACCTAAAATTAAAAAAATAGTTGTTACATTATGAAGAATATCCATTTGATTATTACCTTTCCAAACCACTAAAATGAACATAAAGTGATATTAAAAATAATTAATATTAAAAATTAATATTTTTGCAACATTCTATAATTATAATTTGGAAAATGGAGTACTATTGTTTATATAAGTGGTTAAAAGAACCACAAAAATGTGTTATAAATCATGATCAATTATTATATTATCCATATTTCATTTTTATATTCTTCATCTAGAATTATATTAATGTTAATTAGATGTTACAATCTTATAAAATCCCATTTTTTAATAGTTACAAAAACATTTAATGGAAATAAGTTATGAATTTTATGATACTTATGTTGAAGAGTTGAATCTTTTCATAGGTTCCTTCTTTATAATGATGGAATTATGAATTCTTCTAATAAAAAATCATAAAGAAATTAATAATTTTTTAAATTTATGAAAATTATTTAATATTTTGTAGATGAAACTGAATAAGGGGTGTTTCATATAATTTCTCGATGAGAGGATCTTTAATATAGAAGATTTAGCCATATAGTAGAAATCACCAATTCATTAATTGATAAAGAATGTCTTCTCGAATTGAATATATCCCATAAATAAAAAAAATTATTCATTTATCATCCAAAAAAATATATCTATATGGTTTAAAGTTTATTTATTAACTTATAAATCATTTACACCGTTATATAATATTTTTATTGATAATCAAGTAATTTCATTTTTAAAATATATGGAAAATTTAGAATCACATTCCAAAGATTTAAATTATTGAATATTAAAAGTTATTATCCCATTGAACTATCCAAACATTATCATTTTCCAAATGTATCTTCACTCTCAAAAATTAAGCAACAATTTTTTTGCTTTTCATAAATAGTGCAAGAATAGATTTGTCATTTTAATATCATTTTTTAATTATATTGTTATTTAATTTTAAAATTCCACTATTAATATCAATATTATTTGTTATGAATACAAAATATATTTAAAAATATCAAAAAAACTATCTCCTTTAACACTTATCATGACATAACACATGATACATCATTTTTTAATTTTGTCATTTCACAAATACACCATACCAACACCGCATGAGCCTTTAAATAAATATCTTTAAAAATAATATAATTTCACTATTTGAATAGTATTCATATGTTATTTTTTTTATCTCAATCCATTTAACATATTTTATATTCATATAATGTGTTCTACACCAATCAAAATATATATATTAGTAGAATAAATCATTTTGAACAAAAATTATTATTAAAAAGATAAATTAATATTCAGATTTTTTAGCCAACATAAAATGAAATTAAATTAAAATATTGAATTAAAATATTAAAATTTTAAATCTTTAAAACATTAATTTAATGAAAAATATTATTTATATACTTTTTCCATGATTTTCACAAATAATAGTGATTATATAATACTTTTACTTTTTACTATCATACCTAGTTATTAATAATATTTTTTAAAAATACTTACATCAAAATTTATTACATTGTAAAAAAATATGAAAATAATTTTATTAAAATTATTATATAAAAATTTAAGAAATAATATTTAATGAAAAACTAATAATATATAAAAAATAATATTTTTATAATAATAAATATTTTTCAAATAAGAACATTTCATTCTTATTCCAAACAATTGCATAATTATTTATAAAATAATATATATATATATATATATTAAATAAAAATCAATAAAATAAATATCCTTCTCTATATATAAAATATATAATAATTATATTTTTATATTAATATATTAAAATAAGATATCACTTAAATGCAATTACTCTTTTAATGAGTATCTTACCACTTAATTCAAAGATCATATAATGGATACCCAAATTATTATATAATGGATTCCCCCAATGGTTATATAAAAATAACATTTCATATTTCTAATCTTATATATAAATTTTAAAACATCTATAATATCATTCATAAAGTTCCATAATGTTTTCAATAATGTGTCTTTTATATTTATATTATTTTATATTTGTTTTACAGTTATAGTCAACCATATTATTTTTAAGTGATACCATATAGAAGAATACATGAATCTTATTAATTTGATAAACTTGTGTTTATTAACCTCTTTTTTTATTCATAATTATATTCCACATATGTTTCGTGTAATGTATATAACCTTATATTGTTTCAGATTATAACATTATACCTTATGAAAATAATGAATTATTCATCCTTGATTTTTTCGTGTAATATAGTCAACAATGTTTGGATATTATATAATAAACATTTATATTAAAATCTATATTTTTAAAGAAATTTAATCATCCTAAAATATATATTGTGAATGTTTTTTTTATATGTAAAATTTAAGTACCATCTCTTAGTATAGTTAATAGTTGTGTGATCATGGATTTTAATTAAGAATATAAATTTTGAAAACATGGTTTTATTTGAATTTTTGATTTAGAATGAGTGTTTGAAATTTTTTATTTTTTATAAATGTTAATGTTTTTATTTTTACTTGGTGATATGGTTATTTAATTTTATTAAATGATAATTTATGGATTAATGGAGGATATGTTTTGGTTGGTAGATATACAAAGCCATTGAGTACTAATTATATTTTCATTTGGTACCAGGGTAGTTTTCTAATGTGGAAGAATACACTTGGTTGTCACTTGGTGGCTTATGAGATTCGATTGGGTACCTTGTTATTCCGAGATTAGTTTTAAATAGTGGGGGGAATTTTTGGAATTCTAGCATAAACTCTATTAGCCCTGTGAATGGGTCTCATCGACCAAACTAGACTATATGATACCCCACCAATATGGGAGATCTTTATTGAGCTCTTTAGTCACTCTCTTCGTCTATTTCATAATCCATGTAATCTTAAGGCGTTTTGGATCATCTAAAAAAAGTACCATTTTTAATTAATGACTTTTTTGTATTATTTACCATATTCTTATAATTTATTTTGTTTTGGATTAGTATTTTTATTTCACACAGGAATGGTGAAAACACTTGGAGGCATATATATTTATTATTACATTTTTATAAGAAGTTTTAAATGGTATTTTCAAATCCATGATTCATTTTTTTTATGATAAAAAGTCACCCAGTAGACAACCCTGACAATTTCTTAATTAATTTTATAGTTTTTTCTTATTTGGAAAATTTATTTTTTTGATTTTATGATTTGGAGTGTTGAATTTATTTCGATAGTTATCTTATAGTAATTATATTATTTTTTGTTTTCATTACATTATAGAAAATAACTATTTTGCTTTTATTATTTATGTAACACTAATTATTGATTCTAGAAAATTTATATGATAGTCTTGATATTAGGATGATCTTACTAGTCGATTTTCTAGGGAGGTGATCTCATCCCTCCATTAATATTTTATAAGATTAATTATAGGATGTGTCTTCTAATTGATTTCATAACCCTAATAAAACCTTATTTTTATCTTGTAAATATGAGTTTCATGATAAATGAATATTTAATTATATCAAACTAAATATTTTTCCATGTAAATAATTGATTAATTTATAAGATATTCAAGGTTTATTTATTCCTCAACTTTTAATATTCAAATTTTCCCATAAATTTTATAGTTATAAGTAAATCATTTTATACTCTTTTATCATTTTTGAATCCTTTGATAAATTATCTGAAAATTAAAATTTTTTATTTCAAAATAAATTGTGAGTAAAATTGGGAAAATATACAAGTTCTATGTAGTGAGGCGTTCAACACAGTAATAAATAAAAAATCATTAAAAATGAGACTTAACTTATTGGAATCACTTACATTGTATGACCCTAAATGAAGGGAATATTCCATCACATCTAGTTTATTTATGATTGGGACCTCAAAATGGTTGTTCATCTTTCCCCGTATTTTGATGTATTCCTTCGCATTAATATTACATTTATTGAACACATGTACTATAATTCTTTCTTGTTTTTTGATCCAACACTTTGGACCTTGATGACATCAAATCATATTCCACTATTAATTATTCATTCCACCGCAACATTTGAATCCATAACCTATAATTAATCTATCTATATTTATTTATTATAATATAGAGTAATCACTAGGTTCTCTGCTATTAATTTTTCTTTTCCTTATAATTTATGCCCATCTATAGTATACCAATGTACCTCCCTACCCTTTTCTTAAGTTCACCTATCTTGGTAATTTTATTTATATTTTTTTGGGTCCAACTCTTCTTCTTTTATTGATCTGGATTAGTTAGTCCACTACCCATCACCTTGGTTATGTTTAAAGACCTATTTCCCACAACACTTATAGTTGATAATAATCCTTTAATCTTTTAATTGTATTCCTTTATCAACAATTCATCCCCCACATCACTATTCCCCGTATGTCCCTATTTCTTCATTTTTAAATAAAGTCCCCTAATTCATGTCCACTCCCTTGTGTCAATAAATAATCTGCTAGAGATCTCTTCATCATCATTGACCTTTGAATTATCACCTATTGGGTTTTATTTTGGGGAAGGTGTATGCATACCCAAAACTATCTGATTCACATGTTCCTAAATTTGGAATGATGATATTTCATGATCAAAACCATGTGGTCCATCCTTATACATTCCTTATACAACCCTTAAAATCAGTTTATTATATGAAAAATACTCTATATAAGAGTTTTCCTACTCACTGGACTCTCTTCCCCTATAAAACTTGTGGTATATATAAGGTGTTCTCCTATCCTTTAGAGCTTGATGAGTCACCTTCAATTACAACATAGATAATGTTACACCCTATGAAAATGAAGATTAAGGCTTATTTAATATTTATTAATATTTTTTAATTAAATATTAATTTTACTTTAAAGGGGTTTCTATGTTCGATAGCGTACCGGATACGCAACTGTGGGTTTCTTTGGAATCTTATGTTGCACACTAATAATATAATATTATTATTTTAAATGGTAGTTAACTCAATGCCATTTTATTGGTAGGAAGGAATGAAACTAAATATTATATGATTATACATATTTTTTAAATGTATTTACATTTATCCAATAAAATATAGAGGCATAAAATGTGAATGAGTCTAATTTTAAGCATAATTTACATTAAAAGGTTGATTTACCGCCTTTTAATGGAGAACCCTCATTAAATATATTTTTGGTCACTTTGATACATTATAATTGACCAAATATAATCTTTTTTTCGAATGGGGACATCAAATTTTAATTTGGGTACTTTTTTGGTATTTTTCTGATAAATTTCATTTTTTAATGAATAGTGAAAAATATTGTATTTTAATTAAAAAGTGATTTTTAATCTAATTTATTTATGCGGTTATATTATCTTACCAGTTGGTTTTAAAGTTAAATTGAAATATATTTTTACCATTTAATCCAATTTTGGTCATTGGAATTAATTTCACTTTGAAATTGGATATAAACAAGCATCAATCGTTTGATAGTTATTGTTTCTTAAAAACATGCTATTTGTTTTAACAACAGGAATTAATTTTTAAATTAATTAATTCCACTTCTATGTTTTGAAATTGGAAAAATGGACATAAATTTTGAATTCGGAATATCAAATAATTCTTAGGCTGATTTTTTGATATTTGTCTGAAAAAACTTCATTTTTTGCTGAATAGTGAAACAACTTAGTGGTAGTTAAAAAACATACGTTTTCATTTAAATTAAATTATACAACATCTGTGAATTGAATTTCAAAAATCTGACATATATGGTTGTTATCATGAAGTAAAATGTGGTTCATTAATAGGAAAATAAGTTTTGGTGAATAGTAACTTTACACTATTATTTACCGCGGTTAAAGGTAAATAGGGTAATTCAAGGTTAAAAGAATGTTATAAAAATTCAGAGTTACCTTAACACTTGTCCTAACCTTATTGATTTAGTATTGGACGACCATGTGAATCCTTGGGTCTATTTTGGGACCCCATGGAGCCACTTATGAATGATAAAGACACTTTGGATTAATTATTTAATGTAAAGGAAAAATTGACCATAACAAAAATATTTTAGTAAATTAAATATTATAGGGTGTTATATAAGTCTTATTTTAGACTATAAATATTCATTGGAAAGATAAAAATATTTAAAACATGATTTTAATTTTTTTATAATTTTTAGACATCGAATAAATTAAATTATTTTTGACACAATAATGTTGCAGTATTTACCACATTAATAAATGATTTAAATAAATAAGATTATAATGATTAAAATAATATCCAAAACATGTCCAATTCTGATTGGATGGTTTTATTTCGACAATAACTCATCTTATATTTGACTATATTGATTTTTGGACAATTATAAACCTAATATCATTATATTATAAAATAATACTTTCACACTTTCCTAAAGAGCCCCTCCTCTCCCTTATAAAAGGAGGACACTTCTAACCAATTACTCACACCACTCAAGCCATTTGGATCATCCAAACTCTTCCCAATTAAACTCCCTACATCCCTCTCCTCTTCTTAAAATCCTTACCTTAGCCATAAGGCAGTTTAAGAAATCCTTTTGGTTCAATCCAAAGGAAGTTACCCAAATTAAAGGAAACAGTTTCTCTTAAATTGTTTTCATTTATTTTACTTCTCCAACCCCTAAAATCTTTTTATTACTTTCTTTTGTAACACCAATAGTATCATAAATATACTAGGATGTTGTTATGATAAGGATTCTAACTACACTTACACACAAATCCATCTAATGGTTGAATAACATAATGTTTCCGTGGATGGAAAACTAAGGCCTCACGAAACGATGATTTTTCAATTACATCTTACCGCCTCTCATGGTAGCCATTATGATGGAACTGTATTTATATATGTTATATATTATGTTTATGATTTCCTCATTCTTTTTTATTTTCCAATTATAGCACGTGTTTATGGTTTCTATAGTGGGTAAATATGATAATCTCATTTGAGGAAGTGCGGACTACCGCCCCCGCAAAGTGATTTGATTCATTAATGCTTTATGTGGGAAGTATAAAGGATAGAGTTAATGATATTATATATTATATTATACTGGAATTATAATATACCTATGTATAATTATGTTTTATTTATATTAATATAAGAAATATAAATGAAAGTAGCGTTCATGCGTACGTACGACTTACCATCTCCATGAACAGTGCATTTCATTTCTTACCACTAAATGTTATGTACTATTATAAAAACAAGTATATACTGGATATATATGATATATATGATATAAAAATCATTAGTATCATTTTTTATATAATGAACCTTTTACCACATGGACAACTTCTGAATATAAGGTGTTCATTTTTACTCAAGTACCAAGTATCGACAAAATGAACGTTATTAACTTAAATGATTGCATAATGTTTATAAGAAGGTAAAATGTGATATAAAAGGAATGATAAACTTGAAAAAGGTTCTTAAGAAAGTAGAAAATAACTTTAGTTTATTATTTAGGAGATTAATGAACGATCGAGTCATGTAGGACGCGAGGTAAGAGACTTCATCTCAATCTCCTTTCATTGATGGATTTTTAGTTTTATACATGACTTTATTTTATACGGGGTTTAAACCCCTTTGACTTTTAATTTTATTCAGAGGGAATCTTATTATAAGAAGCATTTTACTAAATTAGAAAAAGGAATGATTTTTTAACGTAAGTGGTGACAATGAACATTCTGCCGCCGCGAGTTTTGTTTGATCTTTGGCTTCCTTAACAAGCCGAAGTGTTTTTAAAACGAAAAAATAAATACCATATACTCTTTTTTTGTATTTTGGTATTGAAAATGATATTGAAAATGGATTTATTATTTCACTATCTTAAAATGATATTTTATTATTACAATGTGTAAATGTTATCTTTCCTTTATGCTTATGTTATGTGTTATGGTCATGTTGTGGTTCTTGGGAATTATTTACATATACGGGTGGTTCCGTGATAAACCTAGGGTGGGTGAGCCCGATATTGCTCTCCAATTCATTGGGTAACATGACATATGTAAACATGATTTTTTCTCCTAAGAGATTTAGGGAATATACTGTGATGGGTATTCCAAAGTAACACCCTATGTAGCTATGATAGCTACAATGTAAGTATGATATGGATGCCACAAGTTACCTTTATGATTAATGGTTTCTATGTGTCTTTCATAAATCATAAGATTTCATGAGGTAAGTAAAAGAGTTCATCTTTTGTATGTATTTATGAAAAAAAAACATTATTTATTTTATAACCCTTACTGATATTTTTTTTCTCATCCCATGTTTTGAAATGTTTTCACAGTACTTAAAGATGAATAAGTTCAATGATGGGATCACGGAAAATTCATACTATCTAAAACATGGAAGTAGAAATCACTCTTTTTTTTGAAGTGTTTTTATTTTATGAAAAAAATGGAATCTGTGTAGATATATCTACCTTGTAATATATTCAGATGTAATAGTTTTGTCTTAATTCTCTAAAACTCTAAACCCGAAAAGATCTTTAATGTGAATTATTAATTTAATTCAATATTATGTAATGTTTAAGGCCAGGTCATTATAGTTGTCATCAATGGTTGGTTTAGATTACTTTAGGTGTTAAGGTGTTGTTAAATAAATGCCCATAAAGTAATTTATGTTAATATTGAAATCATATAGCATTTACAGATTACCATGTAGCTTCACCTAAGATATTTCTATGTTCAGAATGGTTTTCCGCAGAGGAAATACGACACCAATGTTGGGATGACATTCGAAGGAAGAAAACCTTCCAAATCAATAACTTGGGATGGTTGGAATTGGAACTTAATAGTTTGTTCCAATTATGGAATAGTTGATTCAGGCTATAAATGGTGGAGGTGTCCATGTACAAGATCAGCCAGAACAACTGTAGAGGAATATGTCAGTATTGGAGCATTTCATGAGGCAACCTCCCCCATCATTCAGGGGATCATCTGACCCTGTGGTATCTAAAGGGTGGATTAAATCATTGTAGAAGATTTTTGATTTCATGGGTTGTTCAGAACATCAAATGGTTAGTCTTGTTGTTTACCATTTTGAAGGTGAAGCTGATCAGTGGTGGTTGATGGTGAGAAATATCAGGGATAGTGAGGAGATTAATGCCCTTGATTGGTATAAGTTCAAAGGTATGTTTCTTGAGATATATTTTCCTAAGGTGGTTCGTCTTAGGATGGAGAAAATTCCTGGAATTGAGGTAGGAGGATGACTCAGTGGCTGCTTATGAAGAAAAATTCACTCGACTGGAAATATATGCTCTAAATTTCATACGAGATCTTGATAGTAAAATCAACTGTTTTACTCATGTTTAAAGCCGAAGTATCGAATGGATTTAGCTTATCATGAGTTCAAATGTTATAAAAAAACTTGTTCGTTGTGCGGAGAATGTGGAAATGGAGTTTGTCGATGATCAAGTATTCTTTGACAAACAACAGAATAAGAGGACGAGGTGGCAGCCAAAAGGGAAGAACTCTTCAAAAAAGTCTGATGGTAAGAAACATAAGTTTACAGTTTATTAAAATTGTGGTAAAAATCATGCTATGGAATGTCTTTTGAATTATGGTAAGGGCTACCGATGTGGTAAAATGGGACATAGGGCTCGTAATTGCACTGAAAGGGATCAAGTTAATGGTAAGACAAAAACTGATTTACAGTCAATAAAATGTTTTAAGTGCAATGAAATGGTTCATTATAAAAATGAGTGTCCCACAAAGACCAAAACCAATGGAAATCAGACCGACTACAAGCAGAAGGGGTGGCGAAATCCTTTGCAACTACTTCAATAGATGTTGGTCCATCAAATGAATCTATATCAGGTACACTATTTGTTTGTTCAAATTATGCCAATATGTTGTTTTATTCGGGGTCTACACACTCTTTCTTTTCTGATATGTTTTCTAGCAAATTAGGAATTTCAATTCCTGATATGAATACAGAACTTACGGTAAAAACACCTGGCAGAAATGTTGAGACAAAAAGAAAACATAGGAACATTCATGTCATTGTGTGCTGAAAAAATAAACTTACAAACTTTATTTTTTTGCCTCTAGTAGAGTTTGATGTTATTTTTGGAATGGATTGCCTTTCTGTTTATCATTATAAGATTGATTGCAGAGCTAAAGAGGTTTCTTTTCAGAAAGATTTTCAGTTTTTATACAAAAATGAACCCTTGCTGTTGATAATATATTAGGAAGCGGAGAAACTAGTAAAAGATGGAATTGAATGTTACCTTGCACATATTGTTGAAAACAAAGAAACTGTTCAGATTAATGATGTGCCCATGGTAAACGAGTACCTAGATGTTTTTCCTTATGAGTTTCCTGGTATTATACCTTATCAGGAAGTTGAATTTACTGTTGACTTAGTTCCTGATGCTAATCCAATTTCAAAACCCCCTTATCGAATGGCTCAAAATGAAGTTTTAGAGTTAAAGAAGCAATTGAAAAAGTTATTAGATAAAGGTTTCATTCGACCTAGCACGTCACCATGGGGTGCTATTGTCTTGTTTGTTAAAAAGAAATATGGTTCAATGAGACTTTGCATTGATTATAGTTCATTGAATAAAATCACTGTTATGAATAAGTATCCTATGCCTCATATCGATGATTTGTTTGATCAGCTCAAGGGAGCTCAGTATTTTTCAAAGATTGACTTGAGGTCGGGGTACCATCAGTTAAAAGTAAAAGATGCAGATGTTCCACAGACCATGTTTCATACTAGATATGGCCATTATGAAGTTGTAGTTATGCCTTTTGGGTTAACCAATGCACCTGCTGTATTCATGGATCTTATGAGTATAATTTTCCCTGAGTTCTTAGATAAGTTTGTGTTTGTGTTCAATGATGATATTTTGGTTTATTCCAAAAGTATAGAGGAAAATGAAAGTCATTTAAGGGTTGTCTTGAAAACCGAAAAAGAAAAGAAACCTTATGGGAAATTTAGAAAGTGTGTTTTTTGGTTACAACAAAATTTTTTCCTTGGTCACATTGTTTCAAAAAAATGGCATAACTATTGATCCTGCTAAAACAAAAGTTGTTGAAGAATGGCCAAGAACAAAAAATATAACCGAGATTCGTAGTTTTCTTGGTTTGGATGGTTATTAACGGAGGTTTGTTGAAAATTTTCCATGGTTATCTAGTCAAATAACTAAGTTAACTCAGAAAGGTGTGATGTTCATCTATACAGAAGAATTTGATGATTGTTTTCAGGAACTGAAAAGAAGATTGGTTAATGATCCAGTTTTGGCACTGCCGTCAAGAAATGGTGATTTTGTTATCTAAAGTGATGCTTCGTTGAAAGTATTAGGTTGTTTCCTAATTCAGAATGAATAGGTAATTGCTTATGCTTCACGTTAGTTGAAACCTCATGAGTTAAATTACCCTACACATGATTTGGAATTATATGCTGTTGTTTTTGCTTTAAAATTTTGGAGGTATCATTTGTATGGAGTGAAGTGTAAAATATATATTGATCACAAAAGTTTGAAGTATATATTCACTTAGAAATAATTGAACATGAGATAGAGGAGATGGTTGGAATTAATCAAGGATTATGATTGCACGATCGTTTATCATCTGGGGAATGCAAATAAAGTGGCTGATGCATTGAGTCGAAAAAGTAATTCTTCATTAACCATGTTACGTTTGGAACAAGATCCTTTGCTTTTTTATTTTATGACCTTTGGCATAGATGTTGTTGTTGCAGGAAATTATTCTGTTTTGTTTCAGGTGTTAGTGTAATCATCTCTATCATATAGAATTAAGAAAGCGCAAAAAGTGGACAGTGAGTTGCAGAAAAAGGTAGAGTTGGTTCAGAAGGGTAAGTTGCCAGATTTTAACGTTGATAATGATTGTGTTTTGAGATTTGGAAAGAGATTTTGTCTGCCTTGTGTTTCACAGTTGAAGAATGAGTTTTTATGTGAAACTCATAGTTCTCCGTTTTCAGTTCATCCTGACAGAACTAAGATGTACATAGATCTTAGGGAGTATTACTGGTGGGATGGAATGAAAATAGATATTGCTGATTTTACTGTGAAGTGTTTGACCTGTCAGCAGGTTAAAGTAGAGCGACAGTTACCAAAAAAATCTTTCAGCCTCTACCGGTGCCAGAGTGGAAATGGTAAAATATATCCATGGACTTTTTTGTGGGATTACCAAAGACATCTCGATATAATAATGAATTCTAGGTTATAGTTGACCAATTGACTAAATCTGATCATTTCCTTCCTATTAGAGATACTTTGTCTCTAGATCAACTTGCTCGGTTGTATGTTAAAGAGATAGTCAGGTTTCATGGAATTCCCCTCTCTATTGTATCTGATCGTGATCCCAGGTTCACTTCTAAATTTTGGAGAGGCCTTCAGAAGTAATTGGGTACTAAATTAAATTTCAGTACAACTTTTCAACCTCAATCAGATGGGCTGTCAGAATGAATAATTTAGAACTTGGAGGATATGTTATGTGCTTGCTCGATGGATTACCAATGATGTTGGGACCAATATCTTTCTTTGGTTTAATTTTCTTATAATAACAGATTTCATTCTAGTATACAGATGGCTCCATTTGAGGCATTATATGGAAGGCATTGTCGAACTCCAGCTTTTTGGGATGAAGTCGGTGAAAGGAAGCTGATGGGACTAGAATTGGTTGAAGAGATGGCAGAGAAAGTTCAGTTGATTCAGAAACACAATATAATAGCTCAGAGAAGACAGAAAAGTTATGCAGATAACCAGAGGAAGGATCTTTCCTTTGAGGTAGGTGATCATGTCTTTCCCAAAGTTTCTCCATGGAAAAGTGTGATGCGTTTTGGTAAGAAGGGAAAGTTGAGTTCGAGGTTCATTGGACCTTATGAATTTCAAGAAAATGTTGGATCATTTGCGTATAGAGTAGCTTTACCCCCAAGTTTATCCCATGTACACAATTTTTTTCATGTTTCGATGTTGAGAAATTATATGCCAGATCCATCTCATGTTTTGAGCCCAGAGGTAGTTCAGTTGGAAGAGAATCTCACTTATGAAGAACAACCAGTCCAGATTCTTGACCGTAGAGAGAAAGTGTTGCGGAATAAGGTAATTCGCCAGGTAAAGGTTTTTTGGAAAAACCATATAGTTAAAGAGACAGTGTGGGAATCTAAAAATTCTATGAGGGATAAATACCTCATCTTATTTTGATAAGTGAATAAAAATTGGGAGGACGCAATTCACAAAAGTGGGGAAGGATATAACACCCCAGGTAAATGAAGAATAAGACATATTTCATATTTATTAATATTTGTGAATTAAATATTAATGTTAATTTAAAGGGGATTCTATGTTCGATAGCGTACCCGATACGCAACAGCGAGTTTCTTTGGAATCATACGTTGCACGCTAATAATATAATATTATTATTTTAAATGGTATTTAACTCCTAGTCGTTGTATTCGCGGGAATGAATGATTCTAACTACAATATTATTATAAATATTTTTTAAATATATTTATATTTATCCAATAAAATTTAGAGGCCTAAAATGTGAATGAATCGGATTTTAAGCATAATTTACATTAAAAGGCCGATTAACACCCTTTTAATGGAAAACCCTATTTAAATATAGTTTTGGTAACTTTAATACATTTTAATTGACCAAATATAATCCTTCCTTATAATGGGGACATCAAATTATACTTTGGGTAATTTTTTGGTATTATTCTGAGAAAAGTTCATTTTTTTAATGAATATTGAAAAATACTATATTGTAATTCAAAAGTGCCTTTTAATATAATTTATTTATATGGTTAGATTATCTTTTCAGTTGGTTTTAAAGTGAAATTGAAATATATTTTTACCATTTAATCCAATTTTGCTCATTGGAATTAATTTCACTTTGAAATTGGACATAAACTAGTATCAATCTTTTGATAGTTATTGTTTCTTAAAAACACGCTATTTGTTTTAACAACAGGAATTAATTTTTAAATTAATAAATGCCACTTCTATGTTTTGAATTTGAAAAAATAGATATAAATTTTGAATTTGGAATATCCAATAACACTGAGGATGAATTTTTGGTATTTTTCTGAAAAACATCATTTTTTGATCAATTATGACACCACTTAGTGGTAGTTAAAAAATTGACTTTTTTATTTAAATGAAATTTTACCACTTCTGTGAATTGAATATCAAAAATCCGACATACATGGTTGTTATCAAGAATTAAAATGTGGTTCATTAAGATGAAAATAGTTTTTGGTGAATAGTAACTTTTGACTTTTATTTACCGCGGTTAAAGGTAAATTGGGTTATTCAAGGTTAAAAGAATATTATAATAATTCAAAATTACCTTAACACTTGTCCTGACCATATTGGTTGAGTAGTGGCCGACCATGGTAATACATGGGTCGATTTTGGGACCCCATGGAGCCACTTATGAAAGATAATGACACTTTGGATTAATTAATTTAATGTAATGAAAAAATTGACAATAACAAAAATCTTTTTGTAAATTAATTTTTATATGGTGTAATATAAGTCTTATTTTAGACTATAAATATTCATTGGAAAGATAAAACGATTTCATACATGATGGTATTTTTTTTATAATTTTTAGACATCAAATAATTTAAATTATTTATGACACAAAAATGAAGCAGTATTTACTTCATTAATAAAGGATTTAAATAAATAAGATTATAATTATTAAAATATTATCCAAAACATGTCCAATTCTAATTGGATGATTTTATTTCGACCATGAATCATCTTATTGTTGACTATAATGATTTTTGGACCATTATTAGCCTAATATCATTATATTATAAAATAATACTTTCACACTTTCCTAAAGAGGCCCTCCTCTCCCTTATAAAAGGGGGCCACATCTAACAAATTCCTCACACCTCTCATGCCATTTGGATCGTCCAAACACTTCCTAATTAAGATCCCTAAATCCCTCTCCTCTACTTAGAAGCCTTACCTTTAGCATAAGGCACTTCAAGTATTCCTTTTGGTTCAAACCAGAGGAAGTTACCCAAATTAAAGGTAATAGTTTCTCTTAAATTGTTTTCTTTTATATTACTTATCCAACCCCTAAACTCATTTTATTCCTTTCTTTTGTAACAAATACAGTATCCTAAATATACTAGGATTTTTTATGAGAAGGATTATAACTACACATACACACACAACCGTCTAATGGATAGATAACATAATGTTTCTGTGGATGGAAAACTAAGGTCTCACGAAACGATGATTGTTCAATTACATCTTATTACGTCTCATTGTGGCCATTATGATGGAACTGTATCTATATATGATATATATTATTTTTATGTTTTCTTTATTCTTTTGTAATTACCATTTATATCACGCCTTTATGGTTTCCATAGTGGGTAAATACGATAATCCCATTTGAGGAAGTGCGGACTACCGCCCCCTCAAAGTGATTAGATTCGTTAATGCCTTATGTGGGATGTATAAATGGTGGAGTTAACAATATTATATATTATATTATACTGGAATTATAATATACCTTTGTATCATTATGTTTTATTTCCATTAAAATAATAAATAGAAATGAAAGTAGCGTTCATGTGTAAGTATGACTTACCGTCTCCAAGAATGGTACATTTCATTTCATACCTCTAAATGTTATGTACTATTATAAAAACATGTATATACTGGATATATATGATATATATGATATCCAAATCATTAATATCATTCTGGATATAATGAAACTTTGACCACATGGACAACTTGTAAATATAAGGTGTTCATTTTTACTCAAGTACCAAATCTCTACAAAATGAACGTTATTAACTTAAATGATTGAATAATGTTTATAAAATGGTATTAAGTGATATAAAAGGAATGATAAACTTGAAAAATGTTCATAAGAAAGTAAAAATTAACTTTAGTTTATTATTTAGGATAATAAAGAACGATCGAGTCAAGTCGGATGCGAGGTAAGGGACTTCGTCTCAATCTCCTTTCATTAAGGCATTTTTAGTTTTATACACGACTTTATTTTATACGGTGTATAAACCCCTTTGACTTTTCATTTTATTCAAAGGGAATATTCTTATATGAATCGTTTTACTAAATGCTAAAAAGAAATGTTTTTTAATGTAAGCGGTGACAATGACCTTTCTGCCGCTGCAAGTATTATTTGATCTTTGGATTCCTTAACATGCCGGAATGTTTTTAAAAGAAAAAAATAAATACCATATAATCTTTTTATGTATTATGGTATTGAAAATGATTTTTACAATGGATTTATTATTTCACAATCTTTAAATGAAATTTTATTATTGCAATGTGGAAATTTTATCTTTCCTTTATGCTTATGTTATGTGTTATGATCATGTTATTGTTCTTGGGCATTATTTACGTATACGGGTGGTTCCGTGACAAACATGGGGTGGGTGATCCCAAGATATCTCTCCAATGCATTTGGTAACATGAAAGAGGTAAACGTGAATATTTCTCCTAAGAGATTTAGGGAATATATTGTGATGGGTATTCCAACATAACTCCCTACGTATCTGTGATAGCTATTATATAAGTATGATATGGATTCCACAAGTTAACTTTATGATTTATGATTTCTATGTGTCTTTCATAAATCTTATGATTTGATGAGGTAAGTAAAAAAGTTCATGTTTTGTATGTATTTATGAAAAAATGTCATCATTCTCTGTTTTATAGCCCTTACTGAGCTTTTTATGCTCATCCAATGTTTTGAAATGTTTTCACAGGACATAAAGATGAATAAGGTCAAGGATGGGATCAAGGAAAAGTCATGATGTCTAAAACATGAATCTAGACATGAATCTTTTTTTTCAAGAGTTCTTATTTTATGAAAAAAATGGAATCTGTGTAGATATGTCTACCTTGTAATATTTTGAGATGTAATAGTTATGTCCTAATTCTCTAAAACTCTAAACCTGAAAAGATCCTCAATGTCAATTATTCATTTAATTCAATATTATATAATGTTTAAGGCCGGGTCCTTATAGATAAACTCATCATTAGTTTATTGAATATCATTATTAAAAACTTCAATATATGTTAAGTAATATTGTATATGAAAACATGGTTTCATAGAGACAACACCATGAACCTCTTGGGCTTCTTATGATCTAGATGAGCCCTACATGATTGGCCTAAAGATGGAGAAATGTATTCTAAGATGATTGATAATATCCACCACCTTTGGATCAGGGATATTTTTTCGAACCTCACTCTGATTAGGTACATCCTATGCTAACTTATTCTAGATCAATATAGGGGAATCCGAAAACATTTTCTTTAACTCCAATGTTTGTATATAAAAAACCATTACAATCCATTCAGCCACAACGACATACATATTTTAGATTGCCCAATCATTTAAAAGATGAGGACTAATTAGCCCGGGACTCAAAAACCACCGCCTTCTTCTATCATAATTATTCATTGGTCAAGATCCAAACCCATTCCACTAGTGCCCTTAAAACATAATCCTCATTATAGTATGGTTAGTATATCGGGTGACAAAAAACATTTGTCTATCTTTCAGTACATAGATATCATCCAACCATATTTCCAACCATATAATGAATATATGGATTTTGAAAGGTAGTAGTCATTCTAGAAAACTTATCCAGACCACCATAGAAGGAACATCACATTTTAGGTGGAACTCATAGGTCCATAGGACAAGGTAATAGTTGAACCTATTTACATGTCAATGAGCAGTAGACTAGACATGCTTTAGATCTACCTCTAAATTTTTTTTATCATCATATATCAATTGTTGAGAGGAAATACCCACCATCATTCCTATATACCACAAGATCCATATAAGAAAATGTGAAAGGAATTTATTGATGGCCTTTGTTCCCTAAAGATATCCACCAAGGTCAAATTTAAAATATATTAAGCCTATGAAATATCCTCTGATGAAAGTGAAAGCAGAGGCATGCCATTAAAGATATGTTGAAACATAAGTCTAACTAAAATTTAGGCGAAAGGAAAAAATGAATCAGTGATAAAGCATAGGAGGAACATATGATTTCTATATATAAAATTAGATGGAGGGAGAACACCCACCCCCTTCAATGGGGAGGGAGGATCTGGACCATATATAATTATTGATTTTGGCCACATCCCATGAAATTAAATGTGTTCCATTTGAACTTTTATTTATTAATATTTTTTTAATAACAATAATGCTTCAAATCTCTAGTGATATTTAAATTTTATTATTTTCCATAAAAAGGGATTCTAAATAATATTGTTTATGGTTATATAATTCTGTATATTTTTGGTTAAATATGTAGTTACTTATATGGTCAGGGATAGGTTTCTAAACTAATCATTAATTATATCAACTATTTATCATTAGTAACACATTTTTTAATTATTTTTTATCATTTCAATACAAAATCATTTCATCCAATTAATAACCTATATAAATTATATGTCTCTGAACAATACATATCCTTTGGTTAACATATTTCATTTGTAATGATGCGATGAATTTTTTGGTTGAATTGGAATGTTTGTTTTCAAAACATAAGATTATGTGGAATATTTATATGTGATAATATTTAATTTTATATTTTTAAACATATTAATAATTATTTATTAAAATATTTTTAAGCTGATAAATATTTTTATGAAAGTATGAATCGGTTTGGATATAATTATACTCTATGACTTTGGGTAATTGGTTGGTTATAAATTTGTTAGGGTATATTTTGGTTGATATTTTTTTATATATAATTTATATTTCTATATCATTTATTATCTGAAATTTAATTTCAAATTTTTAATAATTATATTGACTTTTATTTCTTGAAATGAATTTTGTAATATGGTTAATTTTCCAATTATCTTTTCTTTTTGTTTTTACATTGAGATTCCCTTTTATGAAGTTGAATTATTGATGATACTTTTTCAGTAATAAATAGATATATTATCATAGGAATGAGTTTCTTATGAATAGGTAATTTAGATAGTTATGTAGATAATTATTTGGGGTGTGTGATGTTTTCGTCGTTCATTTGGGTTATATTATTTTGTGTTTCAATATGTTGTATGTGGTCTGTATGTTATAGGTTAGGAATATTTATATATATGTTCTTTTATATATTTTTTCTACATGTCATTATCATGTGGAATAGGTGAGTGTGAGCTAATAAAAAAAATTTAATTTTCCTTATAATATTAGTTATATAACTTCATTACACTTTAATGACTCTCATTAAAATAATTTTAACACCGTTAATAAAACCCTAGTTAGGGTTTGATATAAATATTTGTGTGAAAGAACCCTATTAACCATTTCTCATTCTATATAATATATTTTTTAATTATAAATGTTTTACCCTTGTTTGGAATGGTGGAACATCATGTCAGTAATATGCTTTTAGGTATTGCTCTAAATTTTTTATACAGGTGGCCTAACTATTTTTTATGTTTTATAAAACGTATATTGTTTTCCATTTAGATATTCTTATACGCATTATATAAATACTTTTTTTATATAGAAAATAAAAAGGTTATATATATATTAATTTTTTTTAATGAATTATTTAATGAATAGAAATGTAGAGATTAGATGGTAGGTAGGAATATATACATCAGTTATACATATCTATTTATACACACACTATACATAGATTAATAGAATACTGTGTGAGGGTCCATAGGGAAATTGATTTGTCTTTCCCTTTCCTATATGGGTGTTAATGCAGAAACATGATTTTTTTCTCTTTCTTATAGGTGTTTCTATTAAAAAATTATGGTCCATTTTTTAAGAGGATTTTTACCCATTTATCTATATATATGTTCCAAAATAATATATTAGTTTTATAAGAATTCTATGAGCGTATTGGATTCTACTAGTATATAGGATTCCTCTATCCTAAATTTTGGGATGGTTTGAAGTGGGTTTGGATCCTTCTAGTGGGGTGAAATTTTGTGTAATTTATAGAAATATATATATGTGTGTGTGTGTGTGTGTGTTTGTTTTTAAATACAATAGACACATTAACTTTTATACACCTGGTTATACACCTCTAGGATTTATAGTTTTTTTTTGTGTTTACTAAGCCTCTGTACCCATACCCTTCATGTGTACAATAGTGAAAATATTATTTCACATGTGATAATTTAGGAATATGTGTAGAAGAATTGAAGTATTTTTTATACTAGGTTGGTGTTGTTGTTGCAGTATCTAGTTAAGATATCATTTGGATTTGTAATATTGGTGGCCAACATTGGTAAGAGGAATCATGTGGAATATAAATTGGTATAATTCATTATTAATTTCCATTTATCAATTTTTTATTACTAATATTTAATAATGGTGTTTTTCTTATTACATTAAAATAGATTATATATTTTATATTGATATACAGGTACAACATATGGGTAATATGTCTGAGTGGTATATTTTTTGAGTTCCCAATATATGAATAGGTTATGATGAATTTCTACTAGAATCTAATATTAAACCAATTCATCATCAAAGAGAGTAAATAATTAAAAATATCTCCCCAAAAACCATTGCATTAGTAACCAAATATTATAGATCATAGAATCAAATTAAGGTATATAGTAATCTGGTTTCGGTCAACAAGAGATCTGGATTTGGTCATTATAAACTGGTATCAAAGTGGTTATTAGGATTTCTAGGATATTATAGACTGTAATAGTATTTTGGTACTCAGGGGTACACTGTGTGTATCTCCCATCGACATGGACAAGGTGGAAACCTAACATTCTTCAGATTTTTGGATATTTAGTTTATGATTATTTGGTCTAAGTGAGTTATTAGTTAGCGAATTTAGACTATGGAATGAGTAAAACCCATCCTAAGTCATAGGGATTGGTTGGCTTCTACATTTTACATTTTTTTTATTTATCATATGATTAGTGGAATAGAGTACATTTTCATTATAATAATTATAATTTCATGTTTGAATGATCTTAATTAATTATAAGAAACTAAAAATAAAACCAATGGGTTATTGAATAACCTGTTAAAAGTAAAATAATTAATTAAATTCAATCATGTATAAGATTATATTATTATTGATCATATTTGTTTTTTTATTCACATACTTCTGGAGATGTTATATATATTTTATCCTTAAATAGTGGAGTAATGTTTTCTAGTGTTTTAAAAGTAAATAAACTAATTTAGAAAAATTTATTTTTAATCAATAAATTTTTGGAAGTTTTTAAATTTTGGAAATGGATAATAATTTTAAATTAAGTCAGGAGTTTTGAGAAAAAAATTCAACTTTTATTTTTGAAATTAAATATTAATTTTTCTAAAAATATATGATTAACTATTTAAATTAATTAATATTTGAAATAAAATGGAAATATATTAATTAGAAACCCATTGGTGATTCTATTGTTGAGGTTTATCATTAAGATATAATTATATTAATTATCAATATTTAGAGAACTGTAGATATGTTATTGGGACTTTTTAGTATTATGACTTATAGTATTCAATGGTTTGATTTAGTTTTGGGAGTTTCCCATGAAACACATGTTGAGTCATATGGATGGGGATTCAGATATCGAGTGTTGAATTTGTGATCAAGTTAGTAAAATAATATCATGAATGTATATTAACATAAATTTTTTATAAGAAAAGAATTATAGTGGGGAGTTTATATAGAATTATGGACATGTTAATTAAATTATATTCTCATTAATGATTTAAATTGGGGATTTAAATTGTAAAAAATAGTTTTGTTTTATTTTTCAGATTTAGAGCATTAATATATTCAAGTATGGTGTTTTATAATGTACCAATTGAGAATTCTAAGTTGGTGACTTTATTTGAAAATATTATGAGTGGTAAATTTAGATTTTAGTGGAGGAGAAATGATTGAATTGTGGATTCAGTAGAAAACATGGATCCCGATATATTTCATTTGAGTACCTTGGTAGTTCTTGGAGGTCAAAACCAACTAGGATGTCATCAGAAAACTTCCATGAGATTTCTAGTGGTTCCCAATTTTTATTAAACAATAGTTATTTTTATCCTTTCTTCGTAAACTCCATTATTTCCCACCATATGGGTTCCCTAAAAATTATTTTATTCTAGGCCACCCCACAAGAAAGGTAGATCTCTGTTTATCACAATATTATTTTCTATAATATATCTCATTATTCATGGAATATTGGGTTATTTAAACTCATTGAATCAAGAAACCTTTTTCCATTTCATCTTTATATTCTCTTATTTTTCATTTCTTATGAAACTATTTTTCTAATTTAAGAGACTTTACATTTTTACTACAACAAGGCATATTGAAATCCCAATAATTCATAAGGGGTTTCTTGTAACATTTAAAATAGAAGATGTGTAGGGTTTATCTCATTTTGTTACACTATATTTTTTATTAGATGTTATTTGGATTATTTAACCTTATATTTATTGATCTTTGGATAGAATTGGGTCATTTTTGGGTTACTTAATTCAGGGATTTTACGATTGTGAGTGTTAAAATTCAATTATGTGTTTTTTATTATGTTTTATTATAGTATATGTATTATTTTATATTTAAATTTAATTATCTCGGTTTTATTATTTAGGGAACATTTTTTATTCAGTCCAGGAAGCCTCTTTGATGGTCACAAGACTATGAAAAACAATTTAGTATAATATTTTTTAGTTTTCCTTAACACAAATTTTTATTTAATTGGGATATAACATGAATGTTTCTATTAATTGGCTTATGAAATATAATAAAATAAAACTATTTATTTGATAAATATGAATAGGTGGATTTATGAATTTTTAATATGTTAAATTAAATTCTTTTCTATATAAATTTCACTTGAATTTATAACATATTCATGGTTTATTAATTCATTTGTTTTACATACTAATATGTTTTCATAATGATTATAGTTATTGATAAATATTTGATCAATCCTTTTTAATTTAAAAATCCATATATATATTATAAATTTGGTTGTTAAACCCTTAATTTAAATATATGTTATATTAAGATTTATAATTAACAATTTTTACTACCTAGAATATAAATGAAATGTTTCCATTTGAATTTAGAGTTTATTTATAATCTTCCTTTAATAAGATTCAATGTAGCAACTTCCAATGAAAATAGTAAATGATTATTTGAGGTAAAAGGGGATATAATTAAGTCGTTTTGTGGTTAAACCATCATGTATTCCTCAATTTCTCAATGTTATTCCACACATTCCCCTGGATTAGTTCTTGAACAATAGTTTAAATATATGTTTTTTATTTTATTATCATGAACACTTCAATTGTTCCATATAATTTAATGAATGAATTATTTCTTCTGACAATAAATTCTATTAAATTAAAAGATAAATAATAAAAATTAACCTTTTGTAATGTAGTTATATTAATAATAATGTAACATATGGGTTTGATATAATGGTAATGGATGGATTGGTACATTCATTATGTGTGAAAAATTTATAAATTTAAAAACATAAATTTAAAAGGTTACAAAAATTAAACCTTCTTAATTATGGTAGGATTGACTTGAGATATAATTTAGGTAAGGATGAGTGTCTTGGGATATTTTCTATTAGTTTTTTTGGGATAAATAATTTTTCATATATTCTTGGGGGTTTATTTTTTTGATCTAATTTATGCACTTTATCCAATAAATATATTATTCTCTATCATTTCATTGAAAACTCTTAAAAATCATGTTTTTTTACTCAAGGGTTAATTGATTTGTGTTATATTAAGAATTTCCCTTTTATCATTACTAATTGATTCTTAAATAGTGTCTTCTTTTTCCCTTAGTTGAATTATTGATGGTGATTTTGATGAAGGATATTCATAAATATATGTATATGTGTGAATTTAAAAATTTATAGTTTATTGGAATAGTGTTCTATAAAAGGTCCGGATATAAGATACTATGATAGTTGGTTTGAGAAACTTTCTTCAGAAATGCCATAAATTGTTGTGGGTGTGTGGATTCAAGGTTCAGTAAAGTTTTGTGATCTTAATATTATCTATTATTTATTAAGAATCATATAATTTCAGTTTATAGACTGTGAGATAATATAATAATAGTATTTTCCTTCAAATTATTTTTCTTAAAATACTTATCTAAATTGTAGATCATCAAAACTTCATTTAAACCTTTTCTAAAATCAATAGTTTTATTAATATTTGAATTCTATTTAAATAATTCTATTTTAGAATATAAATTATATATGAGAGATTGTTTTTTTTTTAATTTTTATTTTATACCCTTGTTTGGAATTATATCATATCATGAGAATAACATATTTATGGGTAATGTCATAAATTAATTATACAAGTACACATACCATTGATAATGGTATCTACACTATATATTATTATTAATATTTGTTATTTTTGTACCTACTATGAATCTGATGATTTATTATACTTATTATTTGGAATTATCAAATATATGAATAGAAATATAGGTACATATATATGTTGATATATATTAGTTAAACCTCTATTTTATGAATTGATTTGAAGAGGTAGTGTTATGGGTTGGAATATTACACATAGGAATATATGGTAATGTACAAAAAATCTATAAATAGATATATAAAGTACTATATATGGGCTATCTAGGTAATTTGAGAGTAATTTTTCCCTTCCCCATACTATTGTGTATGTGTGCATGAGATATTTTATCTTTTTCCCTTATTAGTGTACCTCCTAGAACATGCTATTTCTTTTATCAAGAGGTTCCTTATCCCTTACAAAGGGTTTCCTCATTAACATGATCAATTCACTATTATTTCATGGGTAATATATTTTCTTCTATCATGGATTCCATGAATGGGTCAAAGAGTGTTAGGATCCTCTTTCTAGTGTGGGTGTTATCATTTTCGATTATATGATTTAAAAATATGTTGATATTTATCATATTTTATTAGAAATTTATTTTAATTATATATATATATATATATTAATTTTTGTATTTATGTATTAGTATATGTAAATTTTTTATACACATTCACATGTATACATTTGGTTATACACTTGTGGCATTTGAGGTCCCTTAATGGGGGGATAGTGATTCTTCATACTCAGACCATACATGTTCTCCTTAGAGTATATGTGGTTTCACATGGTGAATTTTCAGTCTATAGATAACAGCATGGACCCATTATTATCAATTTTGGTGTTGATATAATATTAGTCAGTTAGGAGTCCAATAGGACATGGAATTCTAGTAATCGACATTAGTTGGTGGATCTAGTCATATATTTGGTAGTCTATTTTTTATTATTTTAGGTTTATCTATATGATGAATTAATATAATTTCATTATTGTGGTTTTCTCATTTAATTATATAGATTAGTTATTATATATATATATATGCACAACAGGTACCCCTAAAAAACCTGTTTATTGTTTTTGAAATGTCTATCATATAAATGGGTCATGTAAAATTTTTAGTAGAATTTGATAATATCCCTATTAAAAATCATAGAGGTTAAATTATTTCCCAATTATTCCCTTATAACATCTATGTTAGTCTCTATTCTCTTCGGATCTGGGGATTTTCTTTTCATTTCTAGTCCTTTTATTAGGGTCAATGGAGTATTTGGGATTAGTTATAATAAGAATGCATATAAATATTTTCTATGTATTTGGTTAGTGCGACTGTGAGAAATAATATCCCAATGATAACTAATGATGAGAAACACAATCTCATTAAACATAAAATTATCATACCAAACTAAAAATAATGTGGATTTTCTAGATCATATTTATTATATACTTTTACCCCTAAAGTGTATGACATGGCATGTCATATAGTATTGTTGAAATATATAGCGGTCGATGATTATAGCCTAAAAGTAAATTTAATATTATGTTTTTTCATCTCATATTATCTTTTATATAACATGAATCATATCATGGGAATGTGGATACAAAATTAAAATAGGATGTTCAAAATCATATCAACGTGATTTTTCACCAAGGTTTCATAAATGCAAATTACCAATATTGTTCACCAAGGTATAATATAACATGTCATAGCTAAAGATTAAATTATTTACTCCAGACATTAGATCTCTATTAAGGGCACACAATTTACATGTTTTAAATTATTCTATAAACTTATATCATAATTAAGCATTTCATAAATAATCCATTGATAATAAATAATGAGTTTCTTTTTAATATCACGGTGTTTCAAAAGTTCTTAAAGACAGGATAATTATTTAATTTTAAACACAAGAAAATGGAATTTCGGTTTCATTTATGTTAATACATGAAAAAATAATTTCTTTTACACCTTGGTGAATAACACTAGAAAAAAAAATTCGTTCTTGTATTCACAAGAATATACTAAAAGTGAATTTCATTAACATAGATAAATTTTTAGGAAAAAATTTAGTTGCATGAAAGTTATAAAACATGGTATTACAAATGGGTATAATGATAGGGGAAAAAAAGATACCATTGATAAAACAAAATATGGAAGTAATGGTATGATAAAAACTGGTAATAAAATAGAGTAACCATAACATTTGGAAGACATGTTAAAAATTGTTCTTGAATTTAATAGAATGGAAGGATAATTCCCTTAACATAAAGAGTCATTCCAAAGTACTATGAAATGGATCCTTGGGGACTTGAGGAAACATTTAGTGGACTAATTTTGAGAGAAAACAAAAAAAATCAAGATTTATCGCTTGGGAGTGGAATTAAATGGATATGTGAGTGGATATTTATATCAATAGTGAAGGATTTGTTTAATAATTTCCAAATATAGGCTTTCAAAATTTGGGTTGTGAAAAATGTAATACCATTGTCGTAGCCATGTTTTTTACTCATTCTATTCAACATTAAGGTCAAATTTTATGTTATTTTATCACACAAGAACCTAGGATCATTTTTAGTTACTTCTTTTGGCATGGAAAATTAATATTTTCATAAGGTAATGTTTTTAAATTAATTTTTTATATTTTTATCTTTGGAAAGAAATTTTTATGTTTAATTTTTTTTAAATACCATAAAATATATAATATTAATAAAATAACTTGTTTTAGCTCATGGATTGGGTTTGATTAATTATTGCATTATTATGTCATGATTATGAAGTCAATTAACATACTGAACACTCAAAATTGTATTTTACTATTCATGGAATAAATAAAATATTTTAAAAATTGATAATATATTTACCCTAACCTAATTTAAACATGATGACTTAATAAATAATATTTATTATAAATCCATAAATATTAAAACATTATATTTTTTAATATAAAAATTCTTATCTATTAAAAACTAGCTGGTTATAAGGAAAAAAAATATATGATGCTTAAAAATTTCATAGGACAAAATAAAATTAATTTCACATTTATATTGAAAAGGTGTTTTTAACATACTACTTAATTAAAATAAACATTATTCATAATACCATGGTTTATAAATATTTTTTTTTGAAATGTATGATTTGAGTCTAAAAATAAAATTATTATATTTTTTCTGAATCAATCCTAATTATTAATAAGAAATACATTTCTTTAAAAAGGAATTTATGGAATAAAACTTTTTATTATGAAAATAAATTACACATTTTGGAAATAAGGATTAGAAGTGTAACACTATATAAAACCTGTGTATAACTCAAGGGAAAGGTGTATAATAGTTATAGATTCATGGGGAGGCTCAGATAACATCAACTGAGTAGTAATTTCCCTTAACAGAAACTTCTCCCACATGTGATTTCATTATAGAATCACATGATGAAATATTAATAGGTATTAGTTATGGGTAAACCCCAGTGATTATACCTCACTACAATGTTCTGAAAAATGGGCTCCTTATGACATGAATTTATTGGTTGATTCCATCACTTCCTCTTTCTTTGTTAATTATCCATTAACATTACTACATATAAACATTAATTATAATGGTATAATTATTAATGAATGTTTTCGTTCTCAATGTTAATATCCCAATTGTATAATTTCCTTTTATACTATATAAATAACACTTCATTATTTCATTCAACATTCACTACAGTCATTTTCTACGATGTTTAATGCTTTAATACAATTTTGTTTTATTATTGTAGTCTTGGGAATATGGAATATGACTCTAATTGATTAAAATGATCCATATTTTCTCAATCGGGTGAATAAAGGTTTGATCATTATTAAAGTGATAAGGTTTTGTTGTGTATAATATAATATGACACATATTTTATCAAGAACCAAATACCATTTAAAAATAAACATGGGTCATTACATTCATCCACCATTAAGAAATTTCATCACCAAAATTTGAATTCATTCTCTCAGTTGAAAAAATGTGAAGGTACTTTTGTCTCATTGTCTCCTCTAATTCCCATGTCCCCTCTTATATTTATTTTTTCCCCATTTCACTTTGAAAAAAGTGGGTAGTCTTATTATGTAGAACCTTGTCTCTATTGTCGATGATCACCACTGGATGCTCCTCATAATAGACATAATGTTGTAGCTGTAACCCAATTGGATCTAGTACATTTGAGGGGTTAGGTATGTATTTCCTCAAGATAGATACGTAGAATAAATGATGAAAATGATGTATATTTGGTGGAAGTTCAATACAATAGGCCACTTCTTCTAGGTAGTTCAGGATTTAATAGGGGACAATGTACTGAGGGACAGGATTCCATTTTTTAGAAAACCACTTGACTCTCTTCCATAGAGATATTCAAAGAACACTTTACTGCCAACATAAAACTACATTTCCCTTCGATGGTTGTTAGCCTAACTATTCCACCAACTCTGATTTTATATTATATGTTGTTGTATAGAATAAACCATTTCAATAATATCTTACACAATATAGGTCTGAAGAAACATTCTCTCACCAACTTTATCCCAACAAGTTGGTGTTACTCATTTCTTCCTATAGAGGGCTTCATAGGGTGCCATTTTAATGCTCAATTAAATGTTTTCTTTGTATTATAACTCCACTAACGAGAGATGTGGATCCCATTAACAGTTAAATTTAATTATCTATGTTCTCTTCATGTCTTTAAGTGTTTGAAATTTTCATTTAGATTGGCCTTCTGTTTGGGGGTGAAAAACTACACTAAAATTCAATTATGTATCTACGGCATTTTGAAGACTTCTCTAGAATTTATATGTAAACCTTGGAACATCATTAGAAAAAATATATAGTTTTTCTCTATGTAGCAACATAATTTACTTTATATATATCTTGGAATGTTTTTCAAGGGGTAAATATTCATGAATAGAGAAAAATGTGAAGTATTGGTGATCTTGTCAACTATAATAGATGCTGCATCATTTCCTTTAGATGTTTTTTAGAGACCAATGACAATGTACATTGATATATTTTCTCAGAACCATGTGGGTATGGGTAGTAGTTGCAGTTAACCTTTTGGAATTTTTTTATCTTTCTTCACTTTCTAACATACCAAAGAACCATTCAGTGTAGTTGGAAATCTCCTCTTTCATATTATCCTTCCAATAATGATCCTGAGGTCCATATAAATTTTATGGCTTCCAAATTTATAGAGAATGTATAAATATGATATTCATCCACCACTTCTACTTTTATCTCTAGAATAGATAAAACACATAGCCTTGGAGCACATTTCCATACACCATGTTAATTAATATTGAACTCAAGAAGCTTCCCATTATTCAAATCCTCTAACTTATTTTGTAACAAATGATATTATATATGATATTTCTTGATTTTATCAAGTAATTATGATGGATAAATCATTTGGGATATGATTGATGATATCCCATCCCTTTGTATTTTCATGTCTAGCCTAACTAGGTCATTGATCAATGAATCTACATGATTCATCATCCTTATAAGAACAATAGGGTCTTTCTTACATAATATATTGATGGCATCATTTTCTCTTACAGTGTGATAATGAATTGAACATTATTAGTCTGTAAGAAGTTCCAACCACCTCTTTTTTCTCATGTCAAATTAAATTTCTATGAATATATACTTCAAAATTTTGTGGTATGTGTATATATCACATTTCTACTCCATAAATATAGTTCTTCTATATTTTAAAATAAAAAATAAATTCATCCAGATCTAGTTCATGTGTTGGATAATTCATCTCATGTGGATTTAACTATCTATATTAATAACTAAACACCTAGTCATTTTATATGAAGATGAATCCAATACTATTCAGATATACATCGTGAAAAATTACAAATTCTTCATTGATAGTAGGTAGCGTTTACACATGTGAAGTAACCAATCTCTTCATTAGTTCATCAAAAATTTATTCACACTCCCTTTTATAGATAAAATGAGTTCATTTTCGACTTAACATGGTTAGTGGGTTATAATGTCAAAAAAATTCAAAAAATATCCTATAATATCATGATAAATCTTGGAAAATCAAATTGTAAATTACTATGGTATGATGAGGCTACTCCTCTACAACCTTTGCCTTGGTAGGGTCAAGTAGCATTCCTTCCATGGTTACAATGTTCCCCAATGAAGAAACTTCCTGTAACCAAAATTGATAATTTCTCAATTTTCCTAAAATTCCAAGCTTCCTTGGAGTTTTAAATATAACCAATAGATGATCCTCATTATCCCTGCGACTTTTTGAATATATTAGAATATAATCAATGAATGCAACCACAATTTTTTCATGGTAGTCCTTAAAAATTATATTCATAAAATCCATAAATATTTCCAGGTAATTAGTCAATTTGAAGGTCATAAAAAACTCATAATGCCCATGTCATGATAAGATGGTAGTATTTGGAATATTTTCTTTTATCACCCTCTATTTATGATAACTAGATCAAAGATCAATCTTGAAGAAGAACTAAGCCCCAAAAATCTTATAAAATAAATCATCAATCCTTAAGGGAGGGTTGATATTCATCATTATGATATCAACAAGTTCCCTATAATAAATGAATAGAAGAATCAATCCATCTATCATATTTAAAAATAGAACTGGTGCATCCCAAGGACACACACTTGGTCAAGTAAACCTATTTTCCAAAAGATCTTTATGGTGTTCCTTTAAATTACTCTTGGTCCACATTTTCCATTCTATACGGGGTCATTGATATCGAATTGGATCCATGTATGTGTTCAATGGAAAACATTTCCCTTATTTCTAAGGGAGGTCTACGTAACACTTTAGGAAACATTTCAACGTATTACTTATTTATGGGTAAATTCCTTGTCTTTATAAATTCATTTCTTTATCCTTATTCACTGATTATATCCATAACGAAGGTTATGGGAGTTGATTCTATAAAAATATATGGTTGGAATATCTCTACTTTGAAAATAATTTTATGTTTTACAATCCAGACAACTAAGATTTATATTCTTATTCAGTTGATATTAGCATTATACTTTGAGAGCCTGTCCATCCCTAGTATAGGGTCGAATTATTTCATGGGAATGAATACAATATTTGTGATGATCTTGTTCTTTCCAATGTTAATAATAGATTTTTTATACTTTTTTGATTCTTAGATAATAACTATAGGAGTCTTGAATAATAACTCAACTCCAAGAATCTAATAGATGGTTTCTATATTCTCTGTAAACTCAGAGGAAACAAATAAATGTCCATAACCAGAATCAAATAATGATGTTTTTTCTCTTTGAGATAAGAACGAGAGTACATGTCACCAAAACATTTAGATCCTCTATATTATATGAAATGATTGAAAAAGCTAGAATGTTATCCTTTGGCCTATGTTGAGGCTGACGGTGGTTCCCCTACACTATCTTTTGATTTGGACAGTGATTAGAAAAGTTCATAAGATGCCCACACATGAATAATTTACCTTCTTGTTGGTTCTAAACCATCTTACATTTTTTAATAGTGTTGAGAATATGAGGCTTCACCTCACCATGATAGTTTTAAGATATATGTCAATCTCTTCCATATGTGTAACATTTTACCCTCCTGAGAAATCAATTCCCTAAATGTTTCTTCCTATATTTGTTGCATGTGGGATGTTTCACTTACATTCCTCCTCTTCTATGATCAAAATTTCTCTCTATTTTTGGATCCATAACTCTCTTTTTTTTTCATTTCACTTATGTGACCATTGTGTTTCTCCAAACACCAATTCAACATTCATAGCACTCTACACTATCTTCTCATAGCATTCATAGTCTTGGTTTTTAAAATTCTTCAAATGATTGGGTCTTAGACGAATAGAGAATCTATTAACCATTCCCTCAAGATCCATAACAAAATTAGTGTTATATTGAGAATGTCTTGTCAATCTCATCTAATTACTTCATACAAATATATTTTCTTTCTACTTCAGTTCTAGTAATTCCATTTCCATTTTCATTCTCATTGAATGGATACATTTTTTTTAAAAAATATTCTTATAAAAACATCACACTCCATCATATAAATATAACTACATGTTTTAATGTTTTTAATCCATTTCCACCACTAATAATATTTTTTCATTGTAATATACTACTTGGGTGACTTTTTCTTACTCTGAAAAGTCATGTACAAAAAATAACTTTTCTAAATATCTTATCCAAAATTTATAAATCAATGGATCATTCAATCCAATAAAATTATGTGGTCATTGATGCATTAAGGACTCAAAAAAAATGATGTTCCCTTCAAGGTTAATGTAACACCCAAATATTTCTTAGTACGTTATTTCTTCAAAGTAATTTAATAACTTGCACTACACGCAACACTGAGTTAAAGCGCACCACGACTTACCAAACGAGCCATTTAAAAGTGGTTATTGAATAGTGTTAACTGAATTTTGATCTTTATATAATAAATATAATTTTAGAATCCATATTATGAGTTTCTAAGACATAATGTAAGAAAAATTCATTTTTTTTCAGATAAAAGAAGTATTTTTCAAAAAATGAAATTTTACGACCTTTTAATGGTGAAACCTTTTTAAATCCAATATTTGAAACTTTTATATATTCAATTTGACAAAATAAACTTCTATAGAATCGGGAAATAATAATTTAGTTTGAATAAAATTTTGGTGTTTTTCTAATACCTTTTATATTTGGGTGAATAGTGAAAAATACTATATTTTAACTAAAAACAAATTTTTTGATCAAAATAATTTATAGTGTTAAATTATACATTTTAAAGGTTTGAAAATATAAATATGTTATATTTTTACCATTTAATCCAATGGTGGTCATTGTAAGTAATTTCACTTTGAAATTGGACATAAATAAGTGTCAAACTATTGATAGTTATTATTTCATAAAAACATGCCATTTGGTTTTGACAGCGGGAATTAATTTTAAATTAATAAATGTAACTTATATTTTTTGACTTTGGTAAAAATGACTTCATTATTGAATTCAGAATATCAAAATTAGCTTAGGTTTAAATTATGGTATTTTTCTGAAAACTTTTAATTTTTGATGAATAGTGAAAAACACTGAGTTATAGTTTAAAACCGAATTATTATTTAAATAATTATTTACATTATTTAAATTTATTTTAGGTCAAAATAGATTCATAATACCAAAATAAGTTCAATGCAATTCATCGGAGTCAGTTTATAATAATTTGAGATATATAAAAATTTTATTGAACTTTTCACCGTCTTTTCCCCATCTCCTAGAAGAATTTTCAAATTCACATAAAACATAATTTTACAACTTATGTGAGTGGAATTTAGAAAATACGAGAGACAAAGTTAATATAAAGGAGTAAAATGTGGTTCAATAAGATAAATTTTTTTTGTGAATAGTAACTTTTTACTTTTATTTACCACGGTAAAAAGTAAATAGGGTAATTAAGGGTAAAAATGAAATTAGTATTACCATAAAACATGTCTTAATTCTATTGGATAAGTATAAATCTACCAAAAACAACCTTAGGAATAAAATATTAACCTATTTGGTCCACTTGGATTAGATTAGGACATTTATTATTATTTAATTCAAAGAAGAGTTAAAATAGTTAAATTAGAAGTTTAATAACTAAAACATTTTTAATATAGTGTTATACATAAGATAAATTAGATTATAAATATTAATTATAAAGCTAAAAATATTTCTTACATCATGGTATTTTATTTATAATTTTTAGATATTGAATAATTAAATATATTTATGACTCAAAAATGATGCAGTATTTTCCTTATTAATGAAAGAATCAAATAATTGGTATTATAAATGTTAAAATAAATATTATTTGAAAGATTTTATGACATCCACAAATTTTATTGGTTAATATGACATGTTATAACTACTTAAATAAATTTTCATCGAATTAATTAAGATTTTAATACTTTAAAAAAAATCAATTATTAAATAGTGTCAAAATTGACAAAAAGGAGTTTTTAAAACAAATATTATATTATTAATTGATATAATATAACAAAAAATCTATGGTTCTTCTAAAAGTCTTATATAATGATTTTTTATCATTAATGTATCACTTGGGGGTCCCTCGGAAGTCTATAGTATGTTTATTAACCATACGATATCAAAATACCAAGTTACATGGTAAATGTCAAACTATTTATCTAAGAGTTAAAGATAAATGATAAGGTTAATATAGTGACCCAAACCTGTCTAAAATCTATTGGATGAAAGGATTTCAACCCAACACCACATTATCCTTTGAATAATCCACTTTGGAGCCATTATAAACCGAATATCATTATATAATAAAATAATATTTCCAATCTTTCCTAAAGAGCTCCTCCTCCCCCTTATAAAAGGACACCACTTCTAACAAATTCCTCACACCTCTCAAGCCTTTTGGATAATCAAAACTCTTCCCAATTAAGATACTAACATCACTATACTACTCCTAGAAGCCTCACCTTAAGCAAAAGAAATTCAAGAGTCCTTTTGTTTCAATCCAAAGGGAGTTGCCCAAATTAAAGGTAACGATTCCTCTTACATTTTTTTCTTTTATTTTACTTTTCCAAACCCTAAACTCTTCTTATTCATTTATTTTGTAATAAAACCAGTATTCTAAATCTATTATGTTATTTTTATAAAAATTATTCGAACTACACTTACACACACCTCCATCTAATGGGTGAAAACACAATGTTTCTTTGGATGGCAACCAAACGCCTCACAAAACGATGATTGTTCATTTATCTCCTACCACCTCTCATAGTGGCCATTATTATAGAACTATAATTAAATATAATATTAATGATATTTATTTTTTATATAATCTTCTATAATTCCATATTATAGAATACCATTATTCGTTTCATGTTGTATATATATACGATAATTTCATTTGAGGAAGTGCAAACTATCGCCCCCTCAAAGTGATATAACTCGTTCATACCATACATGGAACGTATAAAGGATGGTGTTAATGAAATTAAGATATATATATATATATATATATAAGATATTATATTATACTGGAATAATAATATACATATTTATAATTTCGTTTTGATTCCATTTAAAATGAAAAATGAAATGGAAGTAGTGTTCGTGCATACGTACGGATTACCGTCTCCACAAACGTGATGAGATTCATTTCCCCATCATATCCATTAAAGATTAATTTCCATTTGATGGTTAAAAATAATTTGTAATGACATAATATCATTATTTATATAAATCAAATATATCATATTCATAAAAAACACAACTTACGTAACCAAGCATATAAAGAAAAATGAATCAGTTAACACTGAAACAACGATAATACTAAAAGGAAATATTAGAAGATCATATATGATATCATATTAATGTATATTATTTCTAAATAATTTAATAACATTTATTTAACCACTATACAGGAGGATAACCTACCCTCTTCCAAGGAAAAGTACAAAGTAAGGGTTTATTTCACAGTCTCATCATTATCTGTGGTTGTTTATACGTAATTATCTACTGGGACATCTTTATCATCCACATCCATGTTTCATAAAAATATATTTGAATTTTTTTTACTATTTACTAGAAAATGGGTTAATTTCATTTATACCCTTATTTTTTTTGAAAGGAATATTTCTTTCATTTTCCCAACAAATTACTTTTTGACCTTTTCGACAAATTTAAGGTAAGAATTTTTTTTAACTTATACAGCGGGTGCAACTATTTTCTACCATTATAAACTTGTCGAAGCTTCCCTTACAAGATTATAAGAATATTTTGAATTTAAATCTTTTATTTTATAATTCTGTGACTTTAAAATTTTTTCAAAATGAATATTTTAATAAATTTTTAAAAGTACTCTTTATCATGATCAGTATTTTAAATGTTTTAATGATTTATCTTTCTAAATATTTTTAATTAATGTCCATGTTTTCAAAATGATTTTATGGATTTATTTATATGGACATAAATTTTTTGAAATGATATTTATTTTGAATAGTTTCATAGTGGTATGGGACACTTTGATTCAAAAATCTCTTTTAAATTACATCCTTAATAAATGTGTGACTTTTAAATGATTTCAAAAAAGAGATATTACTCTCAAATAGTTTTGATTTCATCTATGTCAACATCCATTGATGGATTTTAAGATTATTTGACATTGATTTATTATGGTACAAACTTTTATATTGTATTGAAGGTTTTGTGATATGTTTGACTGTAGATGTGTTATTTTTATACCATTCATGGTTCATGGAGAAAGTATTTACGTTTCTTATGCTAGTTTTAATACGAATGTTTATTTTATGTTTAAACCTGTTCATATGAGGAATTCATTGGACTTAGTAAGTCACGGGTGGAGCCCTCTATATCTCCTCGATGCATCGGTATATCTCATGAGACAAACTAGTGTCTTTTCACGAGGTCTTGACAAAATATTATTTGTAGTCTTGGCACGAGGCCTTGGCTACGTGGTTATGATAGTCTGGAATTATGCATTCCATCATTATGAAAGTGGTTATTGATATTTCATGTGATTATTCGACTAGTAGAATATCCATGTGAATAAGTAAATATAATTATTTCATTTTATTTTTACCATATTATGTTGAAGTTCATGTTTAAAAGGCTTTTGTTTTAGTTATACATTGCCTTAAATGTTTGTGATTATTTATGAAAGTTTCTGCTATATTGTTATCCTTACCAAGCATCTGAGCTCACCCCGTTCTATGTTTTATTTTTCCCAGGATGTGAAGAAGTATTTTATGAATGACCTACAGGGATATTATAAGAGGATATGAATGTGGAGAAAGATTGTGTTTTAGTTTTCTCTTTATGATGTAATGTAAACTTTATTAATGTATCTAGTTATTTCAAGGCTACTAAACTAATCAGTATTTTGAGACTTGATCTTTTGTGATCATGCCAATTTTATGTAATAATGCACCGACTCTGGGTAACTGGGGTCGGGGCATTACAGTTGGTATCAGAGGAAGTTTTGTACAAACCTTAGAAGATAGATTTAGATAAACTCTGATTAGATCACATTGACCTAAGATGGAATTTGACGATTATTGTAGAAGAACTTCCTGGAATTTTTGTATTATAGAGATTTTGTGAGTTTTCTGAGAAATACATCCCTGTCTGGATATGAGCAGGTAGAGGTGGCTCTGGAACAGATGTAAATAGGGGTAAAACCCAAAAACACCACTTTGAGCTAGACTCGAATGGGAACTGGTGCACGACAATGGGCCTTGCTGTACTCCTGGTTATGACACTCTTGGGGGATATTCTTAGGATAAATCTCATTTCATTAAAAATAATTATGAAGGGTTTATGTGTTTATAATTCCTCAATGAAAACATCCTTATTATTATGGATTATATCCATTAACCATTCAATTTACATTAGGTATTTTACAAGTTTGGAATTATTCATTGCAATTCATAAACTGACCTAGTTTATGTTATTGTATAGAAATGGCACCTAGTAGAAGGAATGTGAACTCCAGAAATACGTATGATCCAAAGAGTAAGAAGGATCATATCTTTCACAGTATTAAGCCAACATTTAGAAGGGTAATATTCTCCCATGTATTCTCAACATATGAAGAAATAATATCATGTGTTAATAAGATAAGTAAATAATTATCTGTGTCCTATTTCTTTGAAGGGAAGCAAGAGAAGAAAATGATGGAAGAGATAAAGATAGATAAAGGGAAGAGGGAAAAGAATATTTCTCCCACATGTGATAACTGTGGGTAGAAACACCCTTGAATTTTCCTGAAGGGAACAAGAGTTTGTTATGAGTGTGGAAAAAATGACACTAAGTACGTGACTCTAAGGGCAAGAAAAAGGTTTCAAATGTATAGTGCTTCACCTGAAAGGAGTTGGGACACTATGAAAACCAATTTCAAAATCATCAGAGTATTACCCAGATGATGTTATTGGATAATAATCAAGTTATGAAACTACCATAGATGAGGAGGAATTATTCAATTTCTTATGTTGTTATTAAAGAATTATGTCATTTGATTGTTGTATCTACAATGTACTGGTTATAATAATTATAAATTATATAAGGATTGTACTGCAATACTATTTCATTAAGGACTAGAGATTGTGTGGAACTAAGAAACGTGACTCAATAGCTGGCTAAATTTTTGGAAAATATATGGTTGAGAGAAAGATAAACTGTAATATGGTTCTGATATCGAAGTAGAAATTTTGGAATAATACATGATTTATTTGGATAAATTATATTAGATATTCTTGATTACCTTGAAACATATTAATGATATGTATATTCCATTATTGTTGGAGTTTAAAACATTTTTTGATAGAAGGAGTATATCCCGTATTTTATAAGGAATAAGGGATCATGAATGTAGTCAATAAGGTTTTATGGTAATTTAGGATGTTGCAGTGTTTTAAAAGAATACATGATGAAGGTGTTCACATGTTATTACGTAGAAAAAAGATCTTCATTGTGTTTAAATTCCTTATAAATTTTGGTCTGTGATTTTGGATAGAAGTATTTTGGATAAATCTCGTTTAAGATTATTTTTGGAATGCCATAAAAGGAACACCTGGAGGTCGGGCGACAACCTGTAGCGTCCGGTAAGGCCACGAGACTTGAACCCACAATCGAAGGGAAACAAGGGTGTATCACTTAACACTGGCCCATGTGATGTCCTGGATTGAATAATGTAGAATTTTTTTAAAAAAATATAGTATATGAATTATAAATTATTTTTTTGAACCCTATACGAATAGGATAACTAGAATGTTATTTTTTAGTTCTATTATCTTTTAGATTGAAATATGAGTTTGTGGTAGAAATTAGTTAAAGGATGGGAATCTAAATGTAAAGTATATATTTTTCTTTTTATCTTATTCTATGAAGAAATTATTTCTTATACTTTATTGAAGGGATCATAAAACAAATATTTTTTATCTCAATAACATATGTTTTTTTTGAAACGATGGTATTTTAAATCATTATATATTGATGAATTTAAGGCCCTCAATTTTACAGTTGTTTGAGATTGATGACCTCAATCACTACCTATAAATATTTACGTTTTTCCTCCAATTATATGTCTCTAATATACACGAATTTTCTCCTAATCGAGATCATAATTTGATGACGACCCTTTCATTTCCATTTTCCTCTTATTAAGACTAAATTTTATTAACCTAATTTTGGATGTGTGTTTTACCAAATGTATTTTCTATTTTCAACCTTTTATTTTCAGAAAATAATTTAAAATTAAGAGGATGAAATTTATTGAAGGAGGGAATAATGTAACACCCCAAGATTTCTTTGTACATTATTTCTTCAAAGTAATTCAATAACATGCACTACATGCAACACTAAGTTCAAGCGCACCATGACTTACCAAACTAGTCCTTTAAAACCGGTTATTAAATAGTATTAACTGAATTTTGAAATTTTTATAATCCTTATAATTTTAGAATCCATATTATGAGTTTTTTAGACATAATGTAAGAACAAATTCATTTTTTAGATAAAAGAAGTATTTTTCAAAAAATGCAATTTTACTGCCTTTTCATGGAGAACACTTTTTAAATCCAATATTTGAAACTTTTATATTTTCAATTGGAAAAAATAAACTTCTTCTTTAGAATGGGACATAAGAATTTAGTTTCAATAAATTTTTGGTGTTTTTCTGATAACTTTCATATTTGGGTGAATAGTGAAAAATACTATATTTTAACTAAAAACAATTTTTTTAATCAAAATAATTTATAGTGATACATTATACATTTTAATGGTTTGGAAGTATAAATATATTATATTTTTACAAGTTAATCCAATTATGTTCATTGTAAGTAATTTCACTTTGAAATTGGACAAAAACAAGTGTCAAACTTATGATTGTTATTATATCATAAAAACACACCATTTGGTTTTGACAGTGGGAATAAATTTTAAATTAATAAATTAAACTTCCATGTTTATTTGGTAAAATAGACTTCATTATTTAATTCAGAATATCAAAATTATCTTAGGGTAAAATATTGCTATTTTTCTGAAAACTTTCAATTTTTGATGAATTGTGAAAAACACTGAGTTAAAGTTTAAAACTGAATTTTTATTTAAATAATTATTTTTATTATTTAAATTTATTTTAGTTAAAAATAGATACATAATACCTATATAATTTCAATTTAATTCATTTTAGTCAGTTTATAGTAATTTTAGATATATAAAAATTTTATTGAACTTTTCACCGTCTTTTACCCATCTTTAAGGAGAATTTGAAAATTCACATAAAATTTAATTTTACCACTTCTCTGAGTGGAATTTTGAAAATCTTAGAAACACGGTTAATATCAAGGAGTGACATTTGGTTCAATAAGATAAAAATAATTTTTGGTGAATAGTAAGTTTTTTCTTTTATTTACCACGGTAAAACATAAATATTGTAATTAAGGGTAAAAATGAAATTATTATTACCCTAACACAGGTCGTAATTCATTGGATAAGTGTAATTAAACCAAAAACAACCTTAGGAATAAAATATGAACCTCTTTGGTCCACTTGGATTAGATTAGGACATTTATTATTATTTAATTCAAAGAAGAGTTAAAAGAGTTAAAATCAAATTTTAGTAACTATAACATTTTTTATAAAAGGTTATAAATAAGAAAAATTCGATTATAAATATTTATTATAAAGATAAAAAGATTTCCTACATCATGTTATTTTATTAATAATTTTTAGGCATTGAATAATTAAATATATTTATGACACAATAATGATGCAGTATTTTCATTATCAATGAAAGAATCAAATAATTGGTATTATAAATGTTAAAATAAATATTATTTGAGAGTTTTGATTCCATACAAGAATTTTATTGGTTAATATGACATGTTATAATTTCTTAAATTAATTTTGTTCAAATTAATAAAGATTTTAATTCTTTAACAAAAATCAATTATTAAATAGTGTCACAATTGACATAAAAGAGTTTTTTTAAAAAATATTATATTATTAATTGAAATAATATTCATAAAAATATAAGGTTCGGCCAAAAGACATATATCATGATATTTATATCATTAATGGATCACTTGGGGGCTCTTGAAAGTATATAGTATGTTTATTAACCATATAATATAAAAATACAATGTTACATGGTAAATGTCAAACTGTTTAACTAAGAGTTAAAAACAAATGATAAGGTTAATATAGTGACCCAAACCTGTATAAAATCTATTGTACGAAAGGATTTCAACCCAAACCCACCTTATCTTCGAATAATCCACCTTTGAGCCATTATAAACCGAATATCATTATATAATAAAATAATATTTTCAATCTTTCTTAAAGATCCCCTCCCCCCTAATAAAAGAACACAACTTCTAACCAATTCCTCACACCTCTCAAGCCTTGTGGCTCATCCAAACTCTTCCCAATTAAGCTCCCTACATCCCTATACTCATCCTAGAATCCTTACCTTAGGAGAAAGGCACTTCAAGAGTAATTTTGGTACAAACCAAAGGGAGTTACCCAAATTAAAGGTAACGATTTCTCTTAGCCTCTTTTCTTTAATTTTACATCTCCAAACCCTAAACTCTTCTTATTAATTTACATTGTAAAAAATACAGTATCATAAATATACTAATATATTATTATAAAAAGTATTCTAACTACACTTACATACACCTGCATCTAATGGGTTAAGAACATAATGTTTCAGTGGATGGAAACCAAACACCTCACGAAATGATTATTGTACAATTATCTCCTACCACCTCTCATGGTAGCCATTATGATAGAACTATAATTCAATATGATATTAATGATATTTATTTTATATATAATATTCTGTAATTCCATTTTAAAGTGTACCATTATTCATTTCATGTTGTATATATATACGATAATTTAATTTGAGGAAGTGCGGACTACTGCCCCCTCAAAGTGATATGACTCGTTCATACCATACATGGAACGTATAAAGAATGGTGTTAATGAAATTAAGTAACATATATAAGATATTATATTATAATGGAATAATAATATACCTATGTATCATTTGGTTTTGATTCCTTTTAAAATTAAAAATGAAATGGAAGTAGCGTTCGTGCATACGTACGGATTACCTTCTCCACGAACGCGATGATATTCATTTCCCCATCATATCCATTGAAGACTAAATTTTATTTTATGGTTAAAAATAATGTTTAATGACAAAATATAGTTCTGTATATAAATCAAATATATCCTATTTATATAAAACATGACTTACGTAACCAAGCTTATAAAGGAGAACAAATCAGTTAACCCCGAAACAATGATAATACAAAAATGAAATATTAGAAGATCATATATGATATAATATTAATTTATATTATTCTTGAATAATTTAGTAAAAATTATTTCACAATTATATAGGTCGTTAACCTACCCTCTACCATGTAAAATTACAAGGTAAGGGTTTATTTCACAATCTCTTTATTATCCAAGGTTGCTTATACATAATTATTTACTGGGACCTCTTTATCATCCACATCCTTGTTTCTTAAAAATATATTTGAAATTTTTTTTACTATTTACTAGAAAATGGGTTAAGGTCATTTATATCCTTATTTATTTTTAAAGGAATATTTCCGTTGTTTTCCAAACAAGGTACTTTTTGACCTTTTCGACAAATTTAAGTGAAAATTGTTTTTTTAACTTATACGGCAGGTGCGGCTATTTTCTACCATAATAAACTCGTAGAAGCTTCCCTTACAAGCTTATAAGAATATTTTGAATTTAAATGTTTTATTTTATAATTATGTTACTTTTAAATGATTTTAAAATTAATATTTTAAGAATTTGTGAAAGGTACTCTTTATCAAGATCATAATTTTAAATGTTTTAATGATTTATCTTTGTAAATAATTTTAATTAATGTACATGTTTTCAAAATTATTTTAAGGATTTATTTATATGCACAAGAATTTTTTGAAATGATATTTCTTTTAAAAAAATTCAAAGTGGTATGGGACACTTTGATTAAAAAATATATTTTAAATTACTTCCTTAATAAATGTGTGACTTTTAAATGATTTCAAAAAATTGGTATTTCTCTAAAATAGATTTTATTTCATCTATTTCAACATCCTTTGATGGATTTTAAGATTATTTGAATTTTATTTATTATGATTAAAAACTTCGATATTGTATTGAAGGTTTTGTGATATGTTTGACTGTGGATGTGTTATTTTTATACCATTAATGGTTTATAGAGAAAGTATTTACATTTCGTATGCTAGTTTTAATATAATGTTTATGTTATGTTTAAACCTGTTCATATTCGGAATGAATTGGACTTAGTAAGTGACGGGGGGAGCCCTCTATAGCTCCTCCATGCATCGGTAGGTCTCATGAGACAAACTAGTGTCTTGGCATGAGGCCTTGACAAAATGTAATTTGTAGTCTTGGCACGAGGCCTTGGCTACGTGGTTATGAGATTCTGGCATTATGAATTTCATCATTATGAAAGTGGTTATTGATATTGCATGTGATTATTCGACTAGTATAATATCCATGTGAATAAGTAAATAGTATTATTTCATTTTATTTTTGCTATATTATGTTGAAGTTCATGTTTAAAAGGATTTTTTTAGTTATACATTGCCTTAAATTTTTATGCTTATTTATGAAAGATTTTTCTATATTGTTATCCTTACTGAGCATCTGAGCTCACCCCTTTCTATGTATAATTTTTCCATGGAAGTGAAGAAGTATTTTATGAATGATTTTCAGGGATAGTATAATGGGATATGAGTGTGAAGACAAGATTTTTTTTTGTTTTCTCTTTATGATGTAATGTAAACTTTATGAATGTATCTAGTTATTCCAAAGCTACTAAAATAATTGGTCTTTCGAGACAAGATCTTTATTGATCATTCCAATGTATGTAATAATGCACCGACTCTAGGTAACTGAGGTTGGGGTGTTACAGTTAATCTACCGACTCAAAATGATTCATGTTATTACTCATAACTCAAGATATTTGATTCATATTTATCTTGAAGTTTTCCATTCTAGATTCCATCAGAAGGCCATAAGTGTATCGTATGTAGCACTCATTATTTTTTGGTTCTACTATTTATCTCAATTTTCTAAATGAATAAAACCTTAGAGAAAACCGTGTTTATTTTAATAATATTATAATTATAAATGAATGTTTTTTCTTAAAACATCATTATGTCATATGTTATTCTTTAATAAAAATAACATTATCTATATATCATTCATAATGGTTCATAAAAATTTTGTGAGGAGTTTCAAAAAAAGAGTGAATCAAGGCTTTTTTTCCGGGAACCAATTCCAAATTTAGTCTACTTCAATGTGTTTTTTTCACATGTAAACCATATATAAATTAGTGTTAGAACCACATCCATTTGTTTTTATACAAACATGTATTTATTTTCTCAGAAACCACTTACTTAATACATCCCAATAAAATAGGAAGTTTTTCCTATATTTAAACTTTTATCTAGAGCTCATACTAGAGATTTATATTCCTAATTACTACAAATAACTAAATTTTCCATTAATACTAATTATAGTATCCCACATTTTTATTACATTATCTTTTTATTATATGGTACAAAATAGAGGATCTTTTAATTTTTAGCTTCTTAGAAGTCACAAAAAGAAGACATGAAAACATAAAATATTATTCTAATCCACTTGAAAAGATTATTCTTGGGTTCATATTATGTTAAATTTATTACATATAATTAAATGGGGATTTACTTCAAATGAATGGGGTGAGAATGAGGCCCAGTAAGGGAATAAAAAATGGAAATAGTTTACATCTGATTATGAATAAAAATAAGAACACGAGTGATATCATTATGCAATGAGCAACAAAAAATGAGGGATATAATAATAAAAATAAAATAAATCATAAGATTTGAATTTGGATAGATCATTTAAATGATACATTCATAACAATATCAATATGTTTTTTCACCAAGGATTCAAAAATGTAAATCAACAAAGTTGTTCACCAATGTATCGTAAAACATAACAAATATATTGATTGAATTCCTTAAACAATCAATTGGATAACTATCATGGTGAAGACATAATATATATTAATTAATATGACTTATATAGATAATATTCAAACATTTCTTAATTAACTCGTGGATAATAAACAATGGTTTTATTATAAAAAATCATACTGTTTCAAAAGTTTTTAAAAATTTATAACTATGTCATTTTAACCCATAAAATGTGAATTAAGGTATTATTTATATTATTACCAAAATGAAATAAATAATTTTTTAATATATATTGATACACCTGAAAATAAATAGTTTTGGGTATTCACAAAAATAAACAAAAATTTTATTTTCTTAAGTATAGAGGGAAATGTTGAGAAGTAAATTTGGAATCATGATAGGTATAAAACGTGATTTTTGAAATGGGTAAAATGAGTGGGTGGAATGGAATGCCATTGATAAAAGATAATATCTTGTATAATTAAGATAAAATACTTAATAAAATATGGTGATAATGACATCTAAAATATATATATAAACATGTTCTTAAATTCAAGAGAAAAAAAGGATAATTCCCTTACCTTGAAGAGTTTCTCATAAATATTGTTGAATAGAACCTTAAGGAATTGAGAAAAGCATGGGGGTCTATATAAAAGTAAAAAAATTCAAAACATCATTAATGGTGGATTGTTAGTGAATAAAAATGGGGAAATTTGTGGGTACTTATAGAAAAAGAACATGATTTTTTTTAATAATTTCCTAATATAGGCCTTCGAAATATAGGTTGTGGAAAAAGAAAACCCACTGGGTTACCCATTTTTTTCTATGGTTTTGGAAATTTTTGTCACATTTTAAGTTATTATAAACCATAAGAGTTGAAAATAATATATTATTACTTCTTTTTTATAGAAAATTAATGTTTAATAAGGTATCGTTATTTAAATAAAGGGTTTAACTATTGAAGTTAGAAAGTAATTTATAGGTTTTGAAATTGATTAAAATTAAATAAAATACCAAATATTCAAAATATAAAAAAAAATAGGAATTTTATTATGGTTAATTATTTAATACATAATTATGAAATAATTATGAAGTCATTAAACATATATAAAACACAAAACTATATTTTTCTATTCATGAAAAAAATAAAGTATTTTAGAAAATTATCATAAATGAACCTAAAAATAATTTCAACATAATGACATCCATAATTATGTTTATTTTATCTTAATAATTATATAAATATGATAATTCCAAATTTTAAAAATAAAAATACTTTTTATTAATAAAATTGGTTGTTTTAAGGCATAATAAAATTTCTTACACTTAAGAATTTCTTAAGTAATAATTAAATTTTGTTATCATTTTTAATTAAATAAGTGTCTTTTTATCATAAAATTTCATTAAATCCAATACTATTAATAAAACATTAGTTTATTATTAAAATTTATATATTTTCTGAATAGTATGATTGGTGTTTGAAAATCCAATTTGTTAAATTTCATCTCAATTAAACCTATATTTTTTAAGAAAAAAATCCTTAAAAAGTATTTGATGAAAAAATATTTAATTTATAAAAAGTAATTACACATTATTTATATAATTCCTAGACATGTAACCCCTTATAAAACTCGCATACAACTAATGGTTAAGGTGTGCAATAGTGATAGATTAATCAGACGACTCAACTAACATCGATCAAGTTGTAATTTTGAATTACATGAATTTATTCCCTAGGTGATTTATTTCTAGATTAACATGCTGAATCTAATATTGGGATTGCTTAAGTGGTAACCCTAGTGATGCAAACTCCTTCTCATATTTGAAAAAATTGTTTTCATATAGAATTACTCTACTAGTTGAGGCAATCAATTTTTCTTTCTGCATTAATTAACCATTGTCATCACTACATATAAAAACTAATTATAATGGAATAATTATTTAAAAAGGGTATAGTTCTCAATAGTAAAGTCCAAATAGTCACATTTACCTTTATACTCTATAAATACGACTTCATTATTTCAATAAATAATCATTACCATCATTTTCTAAAATGTTTTTGTTTTACAAAAATTTATTTTTATTTCTATAGTATTTTCCATATGGGAGTTAATTTAATATATTTGAGTGATGCATATATTTTAATTTTTTCAACTATAGATTTAATCAATGTTAAATAGATATTATTTTATTGGGTATAATATAGTATAGTACAAATGTTTTGAGGAAAAATATCTTTAAAATGAAACATTGTTCATTAATTTATTCAATAAAACATTTCATATGATGACCCATATGATTTAACTGTTATAAGATATTTTGATTCATATATTAAATAATTGAATTTTTTTTACATCGATTTATAATATTTATTTTTTTATATATGTTATCCCTTATAGGATATTACTTCACTATTTACTATAAATATATATAAATAACATATTCTTTTATTAATATTTTATGAATGTAAATACATTTCGAATAAAAAAATTTGGGTATTTAAAAATTATCATTCATTAATAAATAAAAAATTTGGATACATGAACTTTTTCATATAAGTTTCAAAAATTATTATCCTTATATGATACCAATATCGGCATCCTTGATAAAAATACTCATTTTAGGTTATTCTAAATTATCAAATAGGGGAAATTATAAAATTATATACTGATTTAATTCGAATTTGAAATGATTGGTGAATTAAATTTCACTCTAAGGATCAATATATTAAAATAAAATAAGAGTATTTAAAAAATATATATTATATGAAATATATTATAAACACACGTAGTTTCTTTTTAACTCTAACAGAACCTATCATATTATTCTTATATCATTGGTATTTTAGAAATAATAACTGTGATTTAAAAAAATAAATATTATATTTTCTATATAATTTTTCATATAACAATTGAGTTAGTATTATATTCGAAAAAAAATGATATTTTAAAATTTTTAAAATATTATTATGGTCCTTTCGAAAACAACTTATGATCAAAATTACAATATAGCAGCATGAATTATATAAAAAAATTTATTGTTTAAGGAATAAATAAAATTAAAATTCCATATTTTTAAGAGTACGTTCCAATTTTTTATAAATATGTTTAATTTTGGTTAAATCATTTAATCCGTAGTACTGAATACCCTTTTATGAATTTTTTTCTGTTTCAGTTGTGTTCATAGTGAAAAATTCAGGGGAAGATGATGGTTTTTTATGGGAACTAATTCACCCTATGAATTTTCATTTTATTATGTCCATTTAGTAACTAGGAATATTTCTTGTATCCAGGTCTGCATAAGGGAAAGGACAAATGTGTATGATTTTATTATATTGTTGGATGTGATTGGACCAATAAGACATTATTGAGAGTAGGGTTTAAAATATTGATTTTTATGTCTTTTTTTAGACTATTTTTAGTTATCTTTTATGCCTTTCAAAACATCATTTAGTTTGGAAATTTTTTTTGCAAGAAATCATTAATTTCTTTAATTTAGAATTTTTTTGGTTTATCATTTATCATGATTTAGTTTCATGGTTGATTATTAATATGGTGTTAACTCTTATTGAAGAACTATACTATATATAGTAATATTGCCACTATATTCCATACATCCTCACTACTAGTCGAAAACTTCCGGAGTACGGGGAGGTGCACTTGACGTATCATATTTTACATCTCTTTCACATGTGGGATTATGAAGTCCCAGATATTATAAAGTTGTATCATAGGAGTTGTTTTCTATTGCATTACAATATTGTAATGGTATATAATATAGTATGATGTTCCAATTATTTTTAATAATCTCATGAATAGGAGTTTGTAACCCATGTGTATAGGGAAACCCAGGTGCCTAGGGATGGGATTGCTTTTTATGTTGTTATCTTTTAATATTATTGATTTTATTTCTACCTTGGGTGATTCACTTGTAGTTTGATATTAATATTTATTGAAATTTTAGTCATGGGATTGTATTGAATGAGATTATTATTCTAGCATCATGATAGGCTTGTTGAGATATATGTTGAAATTAATTATTCATTCTATGGAAATATTTATTAAATGTGATATATCTTTCTAACTAATTTTTGAAATGTGATACCTACTTTTAGTTGATAAAAATTAATAAATACAATTTTTACGATATTCTATTTTTTTATGTTAATAAAAGTATAGACTATCTTTGATCTAATGTTTTTATGTTATTTTTTTAACCTTTTGAGGTTTATCTTGGTGTGAATCATGGGTTATAAGGAGTATATTGACCACTCTAGATAATATATTTCTATATAATCATTGAGTTATGAGTTAGGAGAGTGGTAATCAAGAAATTTATAATGTAGTTAATCCAAATCATCATAAGGATATAAGGGTCTAGAATATACGATCTTCATTGAGATAGTTTCATGTTGTTCATGTGATCCATAAAGAGGGAGGATTATCTCATTATAAATTTTATGTCTTACATGGTGAGAGAGTTTTAATTATAACACTTATCTATTCTCACAAGTGAGGGAGGAAACTTGGAATATAGGTTTTTTATTGAGTTATTCCAAATGATTCATTATTCATATTTTCGCACATACATATAGAAGGGTGAATCTTTTAGCTTATATGCTCTGGGAACTAGAAAAGTACTTTTGGGAAATTGTATAAAAAAATGGATTGTAAGAGGAGCTGACCAGGAAGGAAATTGAGTTTATGTTCATGAGTCACTTCTATAAGCAGAAGATAATTGATGGGAGTGCTCTAGAGTTTAGACAGGTGTCATAAGAGAACATGTTAGTGGTACAGTTTGTTGAATGCTTCGTTAACTTGCATCATTTTTCTCCATCCTTGGTAGCCAATGAGAATTATTATGTGAAGTATTAGTTGGATGGAATTTTTTATGAGATAATGTATCATGTTAATTTCATTCACTTGATAGGCATTGATAATGTGATGAATCTGGATCTCATCATGGAAAATCACCTTAATGGGGACCCAAGCAGATTCCATGTATTCTAAACAAGATGACCCTGGAGATCTTCTTCTAAATGTAAGAAGCAATACTTTGATCATTACCTCTAGGTAAGTGGTATTAAATATATACATGGAAGTATCCATCCATCTTAGGAATGTGGATAGGTATAGTATTATCAGTGTATCAGGTCTAGCCACAATTTCCCTCATTGTACTTACCCTGTTGTGGATTGTTTTATTTTTTAGTATGAAAATACATCTAAAAATATTTTGTAGGAACCCTTTTCTATTTAGTAGTGGGATGGGATCACAGTAGGCAACCGAGTCGTTTAAAGACGTTACTACCCCTAAGAAAATATGTATATAGAGATTCATTGGGTGATAAAAATAAAAGGGGATGATGAACCCCAATACTAGGGTGTCAGTACCAGTTGATGGATACATCACTTGGGAGTCATACTAGAGACAAGGGTAGAGGGGGGAGTCAAAATCATGTTATTAAGTATACTATAAGAATTATTGATGTAATAGATTCTAATTTTAGAGTTATGATTCTTATATCATCTATCATTTATTATGTTTTGTTTTTTATAGTAGAATCACATTCGTTTTTACCTAATCAAATTAAGAATGGTTTGGGTTTGGATATAGAGATATTGGATGTTGTTATAACCACCTATGCACCATCGAGAGTGTGTTCACATGGTATTAGACCACTTGAGGGGTGTTCTGTTGAAATTTATGTCTTTAATATCGTTGATGATCCTTCAATGTTAGAAATGGTTGGATTCAATATGAAATTTATGTCATATATTATATAGGAGAGTGAATTTCCTATTATTATAAGAGGTGTCTATGTTTTCTTTCATGAATATGATCTTTAATATGGTCATGCAATATCAAAAAAGTAAAAATTGGATTGTATCGTGGATAAAATTTTCAATAGTGTTCTAGATAGTGGAAGGAATAAAATGATTATTTTTCCCCAAATAGTGGACCGTTATTACTATTTCTTTCATGAAGATTTATTTTAATTTCCACTTGATAAGGAGATTGAGTTATTGTATAGAAAAATTTCATTTTCTATTCCATATTATAGGATTTCAACAGTAGAGATTCATGCTTCTAATGTTAAAATGGATGATTTTGAGGAAAAGGGATTTATACTATCTAGCACATCAATATGGGGTTCTTTTGTGATTTTTTAGGTGAAAGATGATGGGACATTGCTCTTGTGTGTGCATTATAGGAGACTGAACTTGAAGATGGTCAAGAACAAGTATCCCCTTACACATATCAACAATCTCTTTGAATAGTTGAGAAGATCCTAAATCTTATTTATTATTGAACTGAGCATAAGGTACCAAAAGTTGTTCATGGAACCATCATACATTCCTTGGGTAGTTATTATGTGAATATATCACAAGTATGATTTCATAGTGATGTTTTTTGGTCTAAGGAATTAACTGATAGTATTCATTTCCATGATGAATAAAATATCCCATATATTCCTAGATTAGTTTTTTAAGATTCTTATCCATGACATCTTACTATACCCCCACTATATATATGATTATGCCCAATATATTGTAATCACAGTTACTATATTTTTAGTGAATTTTATATACATCAAAAAATATAAATAAATCTTCAATATTGAAAAAGTACACTTCATGGCACCATTATCTTCGAGTATAGAGTGTCATTGGACCTATTGATGTTTATAGTCTTGTAATCATGGGAATGAAACAATAATTTCTTCAATATTCAGAGCATTCTAGGTATTACATGATGTTATTGATATTTTATATTGGATTTATCCTATCTAGAAGTTATCATGTTTAAGATTATCATGAATTGAGTGATTCTTTTTTAGAATATTCTTGTATGGGGGGATTTTAAGATCTGAATATTATGTTATCCTCATCATCGATCATCACCATACTTGTTATGGGTAAGGAATATAACATATACTATTATTCATCTGAAGATAGACATGGATCCGTTATATTATAGGAGAATAAAGTTATGTATTATGGCCCTAGGTAGTTGAGCTTTCATGGTAGTAATTATCCTAATAGAAATTTGGATTTATCTATGGTGGGGAATGCCTAGAGATACTTCTGGAATTATCATTTAGGAGAGAGGTTGGTGGTGTAAACATATCACTATAGGCTCAAGAAAATATTTTTTCAATGGATAAAGAACATTTAGTAGAGGATGTAGGTCGAGTATCTACATTATTCTGAAATTTATCGTAGAAAAACTCTAAAAATCATAACATTTTTGTTTATGTCTTATATAGGAAGACATAGAAAATGGCCTTATAAGAGTCTTATTATAAGTGGTAGCTAGTGGAACTCTTTTAAATGATAAATGTATATGTTTATTTGTCCTAAGGATGAGAATCTCTAACTTTTAAATCTATTTTACACATTATTCTTGACCATATCAATGAAAAATATTTTTTATCCATAGGGATTACTTATGAAGGAAAAATTATTTGGTTGTGTTCCACCATCAATATGGTCCCTTTGTAGTGGTGGTATTCTTTTTAACCATGAACATATGAGGATAGTCATTGGATTCTCTTGAAGTGCCACCTAGGATGGGTAAATGTCATATCACGATGTAAGGGAAACTATCAGCAAAGTTTTTTTTGGACATTTGAGGTATTATAAAGGTTCATTCCAATATCTCACTATCTATTCCATCCAAACCACTACAGTTCCATGCATGTTGTGTTTTATGTGTTCCAGCATCAATGTTTTCATCATTTACCGTCAAATTTTATAGATATTGATGACATAGAGATGGATTTGAATAAACTCATTGATGGAAATTTGATCTATATCATGTTCCATGGTGAGAAGAATATATAAAGGAAGACCATGCCTCTATTAGGGGTTTGTGTCAGTTACGAATTTAGAGAGTTTCTCTATTATGAATACATTTTGGATGTACTTTTTCATTGATACACCATAGTGATACTTTGGATCACAACTGGGGAAGAATAGTTTTTTAGTGGGGAGGTTTTAAGATATCATCTTTTTCTAGATATGATCCTTTATATTTCTGTTTGAACCTGCTTGAGTATAATTAAATAATTTAAATAATGTTAATAAACACCGTGCACCCAAATGGGTTGTTAAGTTGGAGAGTTTTATTGGAAAAAAATATAGGTTAAGATGAAGTCTAGCAAAAGGAAATCATTCACACTGAGTTTCTATTTCACCACATAAATGAATCTTAGAAGAATGTGTGAAATTAATTCAGTGTGGGAATATTTTACTTGGTAGAATTAGTTAATTTCATGATATTTAATTCATGGATTGAGATGTAATTATCTATGTGATCATTTTATTTGAGTTCTAAATCCATCGTGAGGGGTTTTTCAGTGTGGGTGGAAATTCATGGATTCATGACAGGGATCCCAAATTCACATCATGAATGTGGAATGTCGACCATATTTTTTATTTTACATTTCCTAGGCTTATCATTTTTCTATCCCCCTTTTATATAAAATAATATACCACCCCTATGAGATTTATATATTTATCTTTGATCCAAAGGTAGGATCCATTGGTTCTTGGTGTTCAAGAACTAGTAATTAAAGGAAATCCTCTTAGTTATTATTATATTTCTTATTTAAATGGTTTTTCTTTTGGATGAACACATCTTTAGTAATATCAATCCAAGATCTAGGATTTATTTCTTTTGACGATAGTGATTTTTTGGTATTTGTGGATTATAATGAAGGAAGGATGAATTTCTACCCTGGTCATTGGATAAGTTATTCATCTTCATTTCTTTTGAGGTGGGAGGTCTTAAATAACTAACTAACTATTCTCTAGGTTGTTCACTAAGTGATATTGTTCTGGTATTTTATGTATGAAACCAAACCAAATTAAAAGTCCTCATTTTTATAAAACAATATATTTAGACCACTATTAGAATATTTGGGTCTATTGTCATTGATATAGGTATTTGAGGCCACCTGAGGGGTGTGTCAACCCGTTACTCATGATTGGAACATGAATTGAATGAACCTAGAACCCATTTATTAATTGGAAATTGGTTTTGTTTTGCTTAAATTTTTTAATTTGGATGTCATTTGAATTGAAGACATGGATTGACATGAAAATGGATTAAAATCGTAATTATTGTGATTTGTTGAAAGAAAATTTGTACTTCATAAAGGAGGTAATTTTTCAGGTAATTGGTATTTTGATAATTTCATGATGAAATAGGTATATTATGAAATGTAAAATGATAATTATTATTAAATGATAAGTGAAATAAAAATTGTTTTAGTTGATGTCATAATTGGAAACTTGGTTTAATGTAATAGTAACAAGTTACTTTGTTTTTTAAACAGATTTAAGTAAATGGAGAAAATTGAAATGATAATTACCTAACTGAAGAATTGACAAATAAGGATTTCTATACCTTGGTATGTAAGTTGTTATTTCGTCTTGAAGAATTATTTCTTGTATATTTTACTTTTTATGACACCATGGTTACTTAATTAATGTGGATGAAATTATGGGATACAGATTTAATTCCTCTTTGGATGAAATTTTCTGTTGCAAATGATGTTCCTTCCTGGATAAAAATATATGTTTGATATGATATTCCTTCCTCGATAACATTATAGTTTTGATATGGGGATCTATATTTTAAGAAATAATAGATTGGACTAGGAATTCATTACTGATTGAAATTATTGATTAGACATTCCATTCCTCCTAGAATGACCATATAGGTCAGACATGATGTTACTTCATGGATAGGATGTGTATATTGGACATTGAGTTCTTTTCTGGATGAGTTATTGGGTTGGACATAGACATCCTTCCTAGAAGAAATATTTGGTTACACAATGTGTTTCTTCTAGTTATTGTATAATGTTTCAAGGATATAGATATATGAAATCATGCTGAAGTAGGATTTTTGGACTTTGGGTGTCAACCTATAGCTCAAGGATCTTAAGGTTATTTGATTTCTTGTATTAATTTATAAATTAAATTCCAATTTTATCATACCATTTCATGTATTATATATTCATACATGATTGTTTGTACAATGTGGTTTCATCCTATTGAATCATACACACACCTTGTTCGGGAACAATTTGGTACACAGGATGATTTTTGGGATACATGTTTTTACAAGGGCAAGGGACCTTGTTCCATATTTTTCTATATTGTCTGATAGGATTGGATCAAAAAGATAGTATCATGTATGGTGTTTGGAACCATGGTTTCTAGTGGCCATTTGGAATATTTTTTTGGTCTTAATATACAAAATTCGTCACATCATTTATATTGTCATACATATGGTATGAATTGATTCACTTTGAATATTTAGATTGTCCTGTTTTAGTCTTTATTCTTCTCGAGAAGCATCGTTAATTATTTATCTAATTTGTTCTATTATTACAACTACACAATAAATGGTATAATATCCCAAGTATATTCAAGGCTCCCTCACTACTAGTTGGATTCCTCTGGCATATGGGGAGGTTTTCTTGAGGTATTGTAACTACCCATCTTAGTCACATGATGACCTATCCAAATAAGGATGTTATATAAAAATAAAAATAAAATTTAATAGTTAAATACTCTATATCAATGTTATGGAGTGACTAACAATTATGAGGCACTAAGTTGGATGAATAATATATGACACTTTAAATTCCATATATTGATAGAGTTTGAAAATTAGTGTAATAGTAGAAGAAATTTGTTTCATGAATGAAAAAGACCACTAAAAAATAAATATATATATGAAAAAATATTAGAAACATTCAAATGATTCTTCTAAAAATACCAATAATTTTATGTCACCATAAAAACAATTCATCATATAACTATTTTTATAATGAAATAATGATACTTAAAGAACCTTTTCACTATAGTAGATAATAAAAATAATAATTTAGTGATAATTATATTATGAACAATAGTAGATATATAATATATAATCTAAAACTACAACTACAAATAACAATTAGTGTTTCTATATTATTATAAATATTATTTCCACATTAATGTTATATATTGATTAAATCACTAGGATCTACATGGTATTGTAACCCGACAAAAAACAATATTATTTATAATATAAGATGAATTATGGGTAAGTCAATATGAATTTTAACTAATATATATGTTGAATTTATATATTCATTAGTTATATGATTGATTATTTTATAATCAATATAAAATTATGTGATAGCACTCTCACTAAAATGTAGTACTTTTATTAACATATATAAAATATTATAATTAAATAAAAGAATAAGATACGGTTTTTTATTATATTTAAGATTTAATAAATATCATAAACATAATAAATACAGAGAGTAATATTATAAAAAAATTAAATTTTTTACATGCTTCAAGAAATACATAATTTTAAATGTTCATATATAATAGAGAATTTTCTAAATTATTATGTCTTGGAACTGAATGGGATTCAAAAGAAATTGAAAAAATCATAAAAAAAATTTATTAATAGAATTTAATGAGATAATATATAGAAATTCAATAAAACATGTCAGATATTTAATTTTATTTTTGATACTTTATTTTCACTATATATATTTGTATATAATATTTTTATATAATTTTAATTTCATTAAATTGTTTATATATTTATTTTTTTATTCCCCTATATCAAATTCCTAGCAATTTTTTTTAAGTATAGTTATGAATATTATGTAAAATATATTACCTTTTATATGTTTAGATACATTTTATTTTAAATTAATTTGTTAAAGGATTATGAATTCCTTATAAAGAGTAATTATCAGTGACACATTCACTTATGATTTTGTGGGGCTAATAATGGATATATTGACTTGTTTCCCAAACCACTATAATCCTATTTACTATTATTCACCAAAGATTTTTAAATATATCGTCTGAAAATTATTTATCATAAAATCAAAATAACTTTTTTATATTAAATTCATTCACATTTATCAGCGGTATTCTCTAGTGACCCTACCAGAATATGATGTGTTGTATAGAATAAGAATATAGTAAAATAAGAAGCATATTCTATAGTATAGGATGATTCATACTATTACTTATATTATTATCTAATTTTAACTTTATCTGTGTATATATATACATTCAAAATATAGAATTTATTTTAGCTTATAAATTTTCATAAACAACATCAAAAAAAGAAAAAAATACGATTTTCTTTAGGATATAGACGATACTCCAATAACTCAACCCAAAAATTGTTTTCAACCCATCAATAGCATTGATTATGTAATTCATCCCTATTTTATACCACTTTAGTCACTAGAAAATTATCCTACACATATGTTATGTCCTTTTATTCATTACATAATTGTGGTATATCCTTTTCATTGTCCTTTTCCACTAATAATAGTGTATGTGATTAGTCTTAATCCTTATAGCCATTTTTATTATATTCTATCTATTTATCATTAGTTCATGCCTCCCCCGTATCGATATCCATGATCTTCTATACTGAATATTCCATTGATTAGCATCCCTCTACAATATTACCATCGAACGTGTAATGTATAGAGTATTATTGTTTTTTCAACACAACTCTTACTATATAGTATATATATAATATACCTAGTTATAAGATGGTTTTCACACAGCTTCATATCGTCTTTCTTTATGTATATGATTATAATGAAATTAAAAATATAAATTGTAACTTAATAGAATTTTGTTATGTTTATAAATTTTTTATTTTATTAGAATATGATTATAAATTTGAAAACACAATTAATCCTAGAAATAAATCATTATTATTATTTTTATGTATTTAATATATGGAATCATATTAATCATAGTTTTACCAATATGTTTTATGATAACAGAATAGTTTTATTTAACTAAATTATTTCATTTTTATTTCAAGGTTTTATTTAATAGTTAATATCATAAATTTTTATATTATAATTTGATAAAAGATAATTAATTTTTGAATTCATAATTTCTATTTTTTAGGGTTAATTTATTGTATTTTTCTAAAAAGATAGATATTTGGGTGAAGAATGAAAAATAATGATTTTCATTAAAAATAACATTTCATTTAAAGTATTTTAAAAGGTAAATTATATTTTGGATTATTTTTAAATTTAAAATTACTCCCATTTTTATTAATATAATCCAATTAATGTTATAGTGTTAATAATTGGACTCTATTTTGTTAAGAAATTATTGTTATAGTTATAAGGGCCTTTTTCTAATAACTATTTTCATTATGGTTTTCATACTTATATTAAAGTTAATTTTTAAAACTTATATAAATATATTATAGAAAAATGGATTTAATATTTCGAATCATGAGTTTCAAATTTGGTAATAAGGTCAATTTTATAATTTCACATTGTGAATAGTAACCTTGGTAAAACATTATCACACCAGTAAATGGTAACATGGTTATCATGGGTTTAAAATACAATATAAGGTTAACAATATATCTAAAACAAGAATAAATATGAGTTAATGAGTTTATTTTTACCGAAAAGTATATTGGATTCTAAAATTTCCAATCTTTTGAAACATTAAATTGAGAAATAAAAATAATATATTTAAATGTTTTTTGTTTTTAAAATAATTACATTCCCTAAACATTAAAAGGGAACCCCCTCGCCTATTTTATTTTTATACATTAATCATTTTATATAAACCAATAAAATATCAAATAACTTTCCAAAATTAGTAATAATTTCCTAGAAGATATAGTCTCAACAAAATATGAACCAAAATAAGGCATAATGTGTATTCCAAGTGATGTTTTGGAAAGAAGATGTATAATTATTAATCTAGAATTTCCTTTTTATTTATAATTTTAAATTCATAAAATAATATTTATATATTATTAAATAAGAAAATAATTATCCTAAATATACTAAAATGAAATTTTTAAAAGGGTAAACCCCATTTTAATATTCCTTACGATCTTATGGAAGATAAAAAACATCGCTTTTGTGTATGTGTGGACTACAACCTCCATAAAAAATGTGTATAATTTTTTATCACTATAACATATGGTTGGTAAAAATGATGTGTAAAATGATTATATAATATATTTATAGAATAATTAATTCTAATTAAAGATACTATAATGACTATATTCTTACACTACCTTCTATTGGAAAATAATAATATTGGTCGTACATACATGTCGACTACCACCTTCACAAAGCGATGTAAAATGTTTTTTATTTACAGCTTATAAGATTAGTCATAAGAGTATAACTAATGAATAAATATGAAATTTGTAAAATATTTATGATTATAGAAAATTAAAATATTGGCTAATTTATTTTCTTTCCATCATGTGGAGAAATGAAAATATCATTCATGCATAGGCATGAACTACCATCTTAATGAAACGGTGTAATTGATATTTCATGAATTCCATAAATGGATTTTTAAGGTTTAAATAATGTATAAATATTTTAGTATAAATTTTTTGTGATTATGGAATTAATGGAACATTAAATACTTTGAACTCAGTCAGTACATCAGTGTTGTTTTGAGATCATAAACTGAATGATGCAAAAACATCCAATATTAACTTAACTATTTGAATAACTAAAAAATACCGTAATAAATAAAATAAATGTATTATATAATGAACATTAAGAAAATATAAAACTAGTAAAATTTTGTTACTCTTGGGGTTATACATATTAATGGAATGATTCACAACTCGATTTAATATGTTAACATTTCAAAATTGTTTAAAATGGTTTAAAATCATCCTCCTCCAAAGTAGTGCTCTTCTAAATATTTCAAGAATATTATTATATATGCATAAAAGTCATATAAATGTCATCTTAGGAAATAATTTAGTTTATCATGAATGTTTTAAAATTAATTGAAACTTTTTAATGATTATATATGGATTATTTTGGATTTTATAAGAACCTAGAAAAAATAATGTATTTTTAATTTATATGTCGTAAACATTTTTTACCGCCTTCATTTATAGTATTTTTTATCAACATTAGAATAAAATTAAAAATTATTTTTCATTAATACCATATTCCTATTATTCTATTAATTTTATATTTTTACCAGATTTTAAAGAAAAATTATACTTCTCCTTTCAAATATGGTAAAATGGATTGTGTTTTTATTATAGTTTTAGATGTGATTTCTGGGTGTTTTATGATAAATAAATTGAAATAGTAGAAATTTTTTATTCATGATATGATAGTTTAGAATTATATATGATGATGGGTGACCATGATATTTCTCAGGATGATGAGTGAGCCTGATATAGTTTTCTAATGAATTAGGTTATTATTTAGTCATTGATGGTGAAACTTAAGGGAGATGACAAAGAAGGTTACTTCTATTAAATTAACTAATAATATGAAATTATTACATGGGTTAATCAAGAGTAAATTTGAGTTATTAATATCATTCTCCATGATAGTATATTATTCTTCCATTTTTTGATGGATATAATTTAATTGCATGAGTAATGATAGTTTATAAACTTTTTATGGTGATGGTTTTTTAACTATTTTCCTCAGTTCCCACAAGACTTAATATTATTCCATGGTATTATAGTACTTAATAATGGTATATAAAATGTTTTATTTAAGTAAAGTATGATTTTCATACGACAAAATGTTTTATTTATGTGCTCGATGAATTATTGTAAAATAGGAAACCATTTAAAAGGGTTTTCGGGTATTTAGTAGACAAACATGATTCATTTATTTTTAAATCACATATTGGTATTTCTTAGACATACCATAATTTAATATGATTTTCCTAAGAACTATGGATGATTATAAATTTTATAAAGGTTAATATATTAAATATTTAGTCTTATAGTATAATTGTATTAAATGAAATGGGGGTAAACTTTGGTGAAAAAAATTCCCACAATGTGAAATTATCTAACTCTTTATTTAATATTTTACCTAAAACTATAAACTAAAATTACATTGGAAACGTTTTAATGTACAATCCTTATCATAAATCATGTAATTAGGGGTTATTTATGTTTTTTTAGATTATAGTTGGTATTACAGTGATGTTTCAGACACATTTAGAGGTTAAGAGAATGTCAAAAGACACTCTTATGTGGTTTATATTTATGAATATATTATCATGAGATTGATTTTGAGGTTTAAAAATATTTTTCATTTGACTAATTAATGTTTGGAATTATTTTCTACATAGAAACAAGTATTTTGAAGTATGATGGCTTCAATGAGATAATTACCTTCAGAATCAATAACCTAGAATTTTTAGAACATATATTTTTTAGAAGTGTTAAATTAGATGATGTAGAAATTTAACGATGAAACCCATGAATGAGAGTGACTTAATTTTTGGATAAATTTATAAGGGAAAGTATTTTAATTTTTGGTATGTATATAAAATAAAAAGGTAATTTTTGTTAACTATCATTTTGAAGGAGAAACTGGTCAGTCGTGGTCTCTAATTAGGAATAATAAAGAAAATGAAGTGATTTATTCCATGATTTGGATAGTATTTAAATATAATTTTATAGATCATAATTTTGTAAATTTTCTTCAATATAGAATGATAAGTAAACTTATCGAGTTGACAAAAATGATAGAAGAATCAGTGGAGATTTATAAAGATATGTTTACTATACATTCCATGTATGCACTGAATTCTATACTAGACAATGAGAGTGAAATTGATATATTCTATAATCATTGGAAGCCATGTTTAAATAGTGCGTTATCCACTCATGATTTTAAAATTTGTGACGGATTTTCTCATTATTTTGATAATTTTTAGATATAATTGTATGAAATTTCCTTATATTATGAAAACAAGGGTAAGAAGTAGTCTAGGTGATAAGAAATGGTCATTTAGTCAACCAAGATATATGGAGGTAAGCACTAATATTGTTATAAATGTGTTAATAGAAATTTTAATTAAATATTTTATCAGATATGGGAATTTTTAGCAATGTGTTAGGCTCATTTATTTGGATCACGACTATTAGGAAAAGAGTTTCGATAAATAATTGTAAGGTGTTTTAAATCCAATGATTTTGGAAATTATGCATACTCATATTTGAAGTTAGTTAATCAAGGAGGGATACATTAGGATCCTAAAAAATAATGGTCTAAAAAATTATTTTTCTTTTACTACTATATATGTGGGACACTTATGTAAAGTGTTGATAGGAGTATTACTAGTTTATTTAGATTATTCCAATATCTTATTTTGAAAAGGACCAAATAAATATCTAGTTAATTTTCAATTAAAATGGAAAAATTATATAAATAAATGAATTAATGAAACATATTAAAATTTCATGAGGGTTGTATAATGGACCTAGTAATTTATAGATATTTTTTATCATATATGGAATGTTTTATCCAACAATCCTAGTTTTATTTCCCGTCGTTGAGTATTCTATTATTATTGGTAAGGATTGTTTTTCAAATTTTCAATCTAAGATATATTTTAGATAAAATGAATTTATTTTTCAAAATTAACATCATAATCTCTATAAAAATTAATTATTATATATGATATAATATTACTATGTTGAGAAACTATTAAAATATGGAATTGAAAGTAATATAGAAAATAATATTTAAAAGAATCTATGTAATAAAATTTAAAATGTGACATAGAAATATAAATATCCAGATATATTCCCTAATTATTCTTATAATGTTATTATAGTTCGGGAGGTTTAATTTACTATTTAATTAGAGACTAATGTTAATCTAACTACGAAAACAACATTTTGAATTGCTTAAGTAAGTCATTTGTAATTAAAAAATTAGTTATTAGAGTTACATGATAAGGTTTCCTTCCTACAAAGGACTTAATCATTAGTTTCCCCAATTATTATTTTCAAAAAGGATAGTTTCGTGATACTTATAATTGATTATAGAGTACTCAATAACATAATTGTTAATAATAAGTATTTGTTCCCCCATATCAATGAGTTTTTTATAAGCTCCATGGTGCACAATATATTTGGTAGATTGATCTCAGATTCAGGTATAACTGTTAGATGGTGAAGGAGGAAGGTATTATTATGATGGTTCTATAACACCATAAATAAATTTTTAAAAACAATTATAATCTTAATATCATTCTTAGCACACAACACCAAGCTTTAAGCGAGTTGTGACATACAATAAAAGAATTAGTGTATAAATGTGACTAATATTAATATGTAGTGGAATTAGAAGATATTAATAGTAATAAACATATTATTAAAAATATTTATATATTATTTATATAATATTTTTTAAGGAATAACTCTTAAGAAATAATTACAAATTTTTAATTAAAATTTATATAATCTTCAAAAAATAATTTTTCTTCAAATATAGTTTTATTTATTTTTGTGGGAAAATGTAGTAATTAATTTATTACTTTTTTAGAAATTTTATGTTATTAAACGTATATAATTTTTTGAATTATCTTATAAAAAATATATTAGTGTAAAATTTGGGGGTTTTTTGAATAATGATTTTTTAGGGAATAGTAAAAAATTATGATGTTTATAAAATAATCATTTATTTTCATTAAATAAATTTAATTAAAAGTAAAATTAATTATAAGAATAATATATGTATAATTTAGTTATAAATAATAAAAATATGTAAAAAGGAATTATTATTATTCATTATATTGGTATAAGATCATTTTTGGGCATAAAAACATATTTTTCTAATAACTGTTTTTCGTTGTGTCTTTCGTTTTGATATTAAATAAATTTCTAGAAATCATATAAATATATTATTTTAATACTGAGACAACATGTGGATTTTTGCATTTAATATTTTTAATGTTGGTCCTTTTATTTTCAATCATTTTTAATAGTAACCCTTGTAAATATTTGTCACCCTGGAAAGGGAAAAATGGGTAAACCAAGGTTAAAACCAATGGGATTATGTTTCAAAATCAACCAAAAACATTACATTATTTCATTGGATAAATGAAATTATATCATTTTTATCCTAACCTCAAACATATGGCTTCTTAGTTCCATTTTTCCTTGATAATGAAATTTAAATTATTTTAACTAATGAAAATTCCTAAATTTTACTCTGTTGATTTTAATTTATATTCTATGATCAATAGGTATAATGAGATATTATAAAATAATATTAATTTTTATTCTGAAAATTATTTAAAAAATTGTTATGGTACGTTTTTCAAATTGTTAATTATATATTTAAATCCACTACATATAAAATGGGGACACAATGCTTTAAATATTATTTTATTCTTTATAAAAATATATAAATTATTTCTATTGGGTTTATATTTGAATACCATACATTCCTCGATAAATTTAATGTAAAAATACGTGAATAGTTATGAAAATAACTTTAGTGATATTTTATGTTAAATAATATATTATTAAATTATTTAAAACAATTTATAAATTAAATAGAATAAGGGGACATAAAATTTTCATAAATTTTATCCTTTGAGAATCATTTATCAAATTGTTACCTTAGATATGAATTTATCACCATTAAGTATTGAAGAATGTGGTACCGTTATTGAGGATAAAAAGGGTTAATGAGGGGGTTAAACTAAATAGATAATGGTTAAAATGTCCAATGAAATTTTAAAAATAAAATTGTATAAGTTTATTTTGATAAAATATGATATTTAATTCTATATTAAGTCAAATTTTAACCACTTCTACATGAATGATGCAATATAATATTTTGATGTCCTGAAAAATAAAAAGAGTACATATTCCCTTCTTTTTAAAAGGACACCCCTAATTTCTCTTCTCTAAAACTCATTAAGAAACATATATCATGAAAAACCTACATACTTATCTTATAAAATTAAATATCCATTAATTATTGGTTCTGGTTTTCATGAAAATCATTTCCAATGTTCTTTAAGAAGGGATTTAAAGGAGGTCTACTAAAGAATTTGTGATTATTTTACCCGACCTCTATCAATTTATTTTTTCTTGCACATTTAATAAATATATGGTATAAATTCTATAATAACGGATTCAGTATCATGAATTTTATGAATTATTCTTATTATGATGGATAATCTATTTTTCCATCCTTTACATTGTATTATTGTGTGTACATGTGGATTACCATTTCTATGTAGAAATACGATTCGTTCTCCATCCTTATAATTCATAGTTTGTTATTTTGATGGATTTAATGTTTATTTAATTTATTTATGACATATTTATTATTATTTAATTATAATAACTTATCTACATTATTATATTAACATTTTTTTAAAAATGATAATGCCACTCGTGCATACATGTGCACTGCCACCTCCATGAAGTGATGTCATTTGTTTTTATTTTCTATTAACATGGATGTTAATAAGGGTTGATATCATGAATATATATGATATTTATGGAATAATAATGATTTAAAAAATGGTGATTTATTATTTACCATTCTTTCTTTATAGCCATCAAAAAGTGGAAACATCACTCATCCGTACGTATAGACTCCCATGTCCACAAAATTTTGTAATTTATTTCTCATCACCAAAGTATATAAATAGTTGTGAAATTAAAATTATGAATAAATATGATAGTTATATTTTAATTAATATTATATATATATATATGATTAAACCATGACCATTGTCCAATTACCTAAACCATCGAGTCAAAACATGCATGGAAAACATATAATTCATCACCTAGATGTTCATTTTAATGAAAAAATTACTCATAAAAGGTTAATTATAAATTATAATTTATTGGTGAATTGTATATTTTTTATTAATATGGTTCTATAATATATGTATAATTAATATATATTTATTATAAAAATATTCGAATTTACACAATGAAATATGGAACTTTAGGTAAGGGGATTTCACATCCAACTTTTATTTTATTAATGCATGTACCAAATAGAGTACATATTTCCATTATGTAGTGTATATACTTCTAATGAAGGTATATTATAATAATTTTAATTAAAATTATGGGTACATTTAATCCATTTTAGGTACCTTATTTAATGAGGTTTGGATTCAATGATTAACAATGTTATGAGGAATTTATGTTAAAATATCATTATTGAGTATAATTATTAATGATTATGATTCCAATAATGAAATGTTCTATTCTATATATCATTAATATCATGAATTTTCATGTACTATTTTTATATCTAAAGAATGAATGTTTTAATTTCATATTCCTCTCCTTATTTACTTAACCAATTATAATAATATTTCTAAAAAAAACTACTTTTTTAAACTTTGATCGGGATTAGTTTTCATCAATATCCACAATTTAATTAAAATATTGTCAGAAATATTTATTATTAAATTATGACTACTGGAAAAATATTTTTACATCTGTTTTAATTTCTATAAGAAAATAAAAGTAATCTTTTTTAATGATGTACTTTTTACTTTTCACTATAAATTTGGCAAGAATATTTTCTTTAATGTAATCAACATGAATGAAATTTTCCACCATCATTACCACTGAATGTTTTGAATATTATATTATGATTTTCCTTATATAAATTATATTAAAATTATTTCTATAATATTTTGGATATTTTTAGATTTTAAATAAGTGATTTTAAAATAAAAATGATATTTTCCGGAAGAAATAATCAAGATATCATTTACATGAATTTTATTGCTATGACAAAATAATTTAATGTTAATTATGATCCAATGATAATATATAAATAATGTTATAGTAAATTTTATTATTATTATGATGGTATGCTTAAAAAAACCATTTATTTTCTATGGGTTAATCTTTGATGAAATTTCTATATAACTCATTTCCTTTAAATGATTTATGAAATATTGATATACTGAATGTATTATGATCTTATGGAACACATATTAATAGATTATGATTAATTGAGAAGTTGCACTAGAATTATATTTCCCTATAATGCATTTGGTAATGATTAATATCTAATGATATAATAAGGAATGGACTGGGGAGTGAATATATTTATGTAAGTGACATTATCCACTATGATAGTATTGAGAGTGAACCTTTGATAAGGATGTGATGGAATGGGGAGTGAACCAAATCAACTATAATAGTATTTTTGGTCATATTTGACTAAGTAAATGATGTTCTATATTTATTTTCCTCCTAAAAACATATGTCATATAAAAAATTTATTCTCCCTTGTCTCATGTTATATGATATAATTTTCATTTGTATCTTATGACCATCCATGTTTTATATCATGAATCGTATTTAATATCTATGATATTTTTGGGTATGGTTTACAATGATAAGATCATATTCTCACACCCTTATTCTCATTTTATTAATAAATTATAGTTTAGATCTCCCGTTTTACCCTTACTAAGCATTTTAGCTCACCCATTATCATATTTCCTTTTCCCTAGGTCATGATGAATGATTTTATGTATGATATGTATAAGAAGGTTGATAGTCATTAGGATTAATGTGGGATATGACATATATATTATGATCCATTTTTTTAGGTATCTAATATTCCAATGACACTGAATCATTAATTTTTTTGTGTTGATCATACTATTAATTAATAAATATTCATCAAATAATATTTAATATCTATGTATGGAATGTATGGTTCTCTAAAGATAGTATTAGAGTGGAATTTATATAATATTTATAGAATAATATTATATAAATTTGGTTAATACCCAGGAGATAATCATTTGTATAGAGAAACATCCTAAAGATTTGGTAAGGTAGTGATTATGTGTTTTTATAGTAAGAAAAATATAAATGGATATTAAAAGTGTATATGGTTCTAAAATTGATGAATATAGGTATAATATCCCTAAAATGGGTTTCTCTATTAAATTTGAGTTATCATTATGGTGTTTAGGGAATGTTCCCTTACTGCATGACTACTTTGACACTTGTGAGGGATATGCTTTGGTTAATTAAAGTTTTATTTATGAAGCATTATGAATAATTTGAATATATTCTAATCATGGATGACCTAGGTTAAACCTAAGGTGTCATATATTGAAATGAAAATGTCAATATTTTTAGTTCATTTTCATAATTAAACATTATAATCTTCCTTTCTCATACAATTATTTTCATTTGGTTTTATTGAATTTCGTGAACCAAGAAGAATTATTTGATTTATGAATGTGATGGATAATTAAATGATTTTCCTTGAGAAGATCATAATTATATGACATCCAGATGTAGAAAAAATTTCATTATGCTTAATCAAATAATATGATATATGATTAACAAGATAGACATGAATTTATTTTTATATAAGTTACATTAGAGGGTGATTGAATTTTAGATAAGTTAATGTGGTAATGACCATCTAGAAAATAATGTTTAATTTTATTAATTATATGAATGTGGAAAGAACCACCTTGGAGAATATATAAAATGAATGGGAATATTTTTTCTAAGTAGAAATAATGATTATAGAGGAAACAAATTCCATGGAATTAAATTTCTTAGGTTAGGGGAACTGTGGAATTATCCTTGTGAATGGCCTAACCGAAGGGTTAAATCCTAGGCCATGGATGGGAATATGATATTATATCATTTAAAGGAGATGATTGAAGAGATTTTCTATTGGGATTTTAGAAATTTATTTGTAAATATATATTATCAATAATGAAAAATATATTTATTTTTATGATGTATATTTTCATAAATATTTTCATGCATATATTTACTGATACAAAAACCCATGATAATCGATTTATTAGTAAGGTGAAATTTTTGGAAAACACAAGATTGAGGGATATATGTCTCATAATATTTTCTTATTGAACAGATAATATTTTTAGAAGTGATAAAAATATTATTCATTATTATAATGTTAAATAGATCGTATTGATATACATGGACTTTGTTAGTTATTTTATAACAATGTGATTTATGATATATTTGGTGATTTTTACTGAATTTTTTGATTTCTGAAGTATATTAGATTATTTGTGTAGAATTTATTTTTAGAATAATTTGTTTTTTTCCTGGAGGTTTTATGGCGATTCGAGTTATTTTTTGATAGTACTAGCCTATTTTAAGAGAATATATGATCATGGAAATCAACTTTTTAGTATGTGACATTATGGGATACCTTATGTTATTTGGTGATTAATATTATTTTTCATCCTGGAAAAAATATTTGATGAAATCATTTGGATTTTTGGAGTTTTGAATTTTATCATATATATTTATGAAGATTCATAACTTTAAAAAAATATTTAATGGATTAGAATAAAATTTGTGTGAGGTTTTAATGATTAATGTATCATTTCATCTTATGAATATTTATCTATATTGGACAACTTTTCTAACTATTATGATTTTGGTAATAACCCAACCATGGTAGCCTAGAGTTGGATGTTACTTTATTTTAATCAAAGAAGATACAATGAATCACGTCTTAAAGGACTAAATAGTTTTTTTAGACTTGGTAAACTATATAAAAATTTAAATCACATTTTAAAAACTAAAAACATTAAATAAAACATAGTATTTTATTTTAGAAGACCATTATTCACATTATCCTATACCTAAACATCAATCATAATTCAATTCATGTCATCATGTGAAAATGAAACTTATGAAAGGGGTGAGATCTAATACACATTGAGGGTATGCTTACAGTCGAGACAATCATGAATATATGAGGAATAATCAATATATAAAGATAAATAACTGAAGAAAGTACCATTAAATCAATTAATTTGTCATAAAATGATAGGAATAAATGATGATCAAATAATTTCATATTAATTATTATATGAACTTGAAACATAACCATGGATATTTTAACTAAAAAAATAATCACATTAAACATCAATAACTATTATCATATTATGGGATGTGTAATTTCAAACATTATAACAATACCTTCAAGGCCTCAATCCAATACATATTACATGAATTTCTAATTCCATTGAGAAAACCTCAATATAGTTTGTCTCATGAGATATATTGATGCACTAGGGGTATATAAAGGGCCACACCCATCACTTCCAATGTCCAATGACTTTATTAAATGAATGGGTTGAAACCTAATCAATATAAAAATTAATATTGAGAAACTGTTTTGTGAAATGTTAATACTTCCCCAATCAATAAACATAATCTTAAACCATTCATAATAATAATGTGAATGGTATTAGAATAGTACAATCCTAGTAAAACTGACCATAAACCAATTAGAGAAATAAAAAATAATGGTTTCATTACGACAAATTACCAAGGTGGAATAAGTGATTTGAGGTTTTTTTACATTTAATAATTCAAATACTATAAAAATTCATTTAAAAAATTATTTATGAAAATATACTTTTCACTTTAAAAATCACTTCAAGATACCAAAATTTTATTAAATATTAAGAGAAAGATTTTTATTAAAAAATATAATTATAAAATTTTAATTTAATATTGAAAATAATTATTTTTCATGTTGGGGGGTAATTCAGTACATGTAATATAAGTTTAAAAAATATTTCGTTCACGCTGTTGTTGAAATGTTAAATAGTTACTCATTCGAAAAATAACCGGAATATTCCATCAAAGAAATTTTTTTAATATTCAAACACGGTAAAATATCCCATGAATAAATCATTTTTAAAATTTTAATATATTTTTGTAAAAAAATTATTAATAAAATTATATTGATGAAAATGGGCTTCCAACTAGAGAGAAATGATGTCTGTTTTATTTAGAAAACACTATTATATTCACATTTTTTCATAACAAGAGGGAAATGTGAAAAAACATGTATTATTTATAAATTACCCAACAAAAATAAAATTACTTATTTTCCAAAAACATATATCATAAGATATTATCATTTTAATGTTAATCAAGAATAATCCAGAAAAACCAAATGATTGTAACAAAAACCATTACCACTTTGGTATCTTATGAATCATAAGCCCGATGAAAGAAATAAATTAAAAAGAAACAATAAATACTATGAATATAAATAGATTAATGATATAAAATATCAAAGGGGTTACAACACACATAACAACTAACTATTGAACATAGAATTCATGTCACTAAAGTAAAAGGGGTTCTGAGAAACTCTTACCCTCTTTATACATATTATTTTCTATTTTATGGTAAATATATTTATAATAAATATATTAAAAAATATATAAATATATATTTTACCCCATATATGATGTAATTATAGTCTTTTATGTCTTTTTTATTAACAATTATTTGTTTAAATCAATGTTTCTGGTGACAATTGGTTCATTTTTCATGTATGTTTGCGTTCATAAATTTTAATCATTTTACACTGATCTTTGTTACATAATATATAAAATTTTAAATATTATTTAAATATCATATATATATATATATATTATATTTATTTATATTAATCTATAATAGTTGGATATAGACAAATAATTACACCATTGATGGAGAAGATATGTCATACATACAGGTGAATCTTGTTTCCATTTTCTCGACAAATGGAACGTAAAAAAGGGTGAAAAAATATAATTTATAGAGTAATTTTGTTTTCATATATATGACATATATTAATTAAATTTATCCTTATTACCTTCAATTTAGATAATAAGTTTGAAAAATTAATCAGAAAACTTCGTGAGGTGGTAGTCCTCCATACATAGGAGTGACATAATTGTATTCACAATGAATATAATGTAATATGGTATATAAGATATTATAATTATAGACCTGTATTAATTTCATAAATATCATAAAAATATCATAAGCCCTTTTTTATATCAAACTATGGATGGTGGTGATGGAAAACGAAGTATATTAGTTCACGAGGAAACAATTCATCGTACACATGATCAATGGCTTCATTTCCCATTTGATAGAATAAGAGAATGATCTAGGATGTTCAATTAATAAAATAACATCACATTATATAGGATATATGGATTTTAATATTTTATAATATTTTTTGAAGGTTTTCAGGTTTTATATGAAGATTTAAAATAAACACGCAATGTTGGAATCTTTACGTCTTCTTCTGACTGGCTCTTAAAATTTATACCTAAATCCATCATAAAAATTATTTCTAATAAATTCAAAACAACTAGGATTTGAGGATGTATGTAATGAAGATTTCTTGTTCTGTAATCTCCATCACAAATTTCTTTTTGAGTGTGAATTGTAGAGAAAAGGGGTGGTCTTTTATATGTGGGGGAGATGACGCAGTTCATATTTTTTAAAAGAAACTCTTAAAACCACATTTTTCCCATGAAAAAAATATGAAATGGTTCTTTATCAAAACATGGATGATATGATGTAAAAATATGACCAAAAATTATAAATTATACATGTTTATAATCATTTTTAACCCTTATACTTTTATTTAATCCATCCGTAAACCTGTTTTTACATTAACATCAGTATTTAATTTTTATCCATTTTTATATTCATTAGACAAAACATTTGGTAGAATTTATTATATAAAATAATTAATTTGGTTTTCAAATATGGAATCCATTTTAACATATTACAATCATATAATTATAAATTTTAATTTAAAATAAATCTTATATATGTCATGAAAAAACATGTTTTTAAATAGAATGTTTTCCTAAGTATAGAATGTTTTAATATCAAAATTCAACATAAAATTCATTACAATGACCTAAATTGGGTAAATAAATAAATAATTGAAAATTATTACCTTTAAAAGAATTTAAAACAAAATTAAACATTTCAAATTTTTTAACTGAAAATATTTCTTTTCAATAAGAATTAGTGTTTTTCATTTTTCATCAAAACATTAATATTTTTAGAAAAATAGCAAACATAATCCCAAAATTATTTCGACATTTTAAATCCAAAAAAATAAGTTCATTTTTTTTAAATAATTTTTCATAATTTGTTAAAATTTAGTAATATTATTTTTTTTTAAAACCAATAATTATGACTTCTGGAAAAAAATATTTTTTGAAGCAAATAAAAACATTACTGAAATTTAAGTACTTATTTATCAATGTGTTTTATATTTCTAGAATATTTAATATTATTTTATAAACATAAGGTCATATATATAAATTCCACTAGGTTTAATGGATATATTATAATGAACTTTTTTACAAATAATATTTAATATTATATCATGGTTTATTAAAACCATGTGTTCCATATTATTCAAGATATTGAAAAACTAAATTTGTTAAATAGAAATTTATTATAAAGACTTGTGGTGTTACATTCTTGTCTAAGCTCGACATTATGTGTCATATATTCTATCAAACATAATGTTATTATTTTTTAAATATCGAGGTGTTATATATATTTTTAAAATAATAAGTATCTGTTAATTATATATCACCTAAGTAATTACATAAGAATGTTTATTATTTATAATATTGATATACGTTCATTTTTTGGGAGAAAAGATACATAGTTAAAACCCCATTTTAATTTCATTTTTTTATAATTAATTAAATTCTACCACTTTTAAAATTTTAATATTTAAAATTATATGTAATATTTGGAATCGAGAGTGTGAAATTTTGTATGTAGGTCCCTTTATTTTCGTTCAATATAAATAGTAACTTTGGTAAATATTTGTCTCCTCAGTATGGGTAAAATGGGTAAAACAGGGTTCAAACTACTATATAAGGTCCCAAATGAAACCAATACATTCTTTTATTTTATTTTATGAGGAAAATTTAATAATATACATTATATTACTACATATAGGTTATTTTGGGGCCATTTTTCTTTGATAATTACATTTATTTAATTTTACATAATTATAATTGAAAAATGTCACTATGATGATTTTAATTTATTATATAGAATCACATAAGATTATGAAGATGTTAGGTAAGAATAAAAAATTTCAAATTATAAATTATAAATTTATTTTTATGATGGTAATTTATTTTTAATTTTAAAAAATTTTGAAATTTCATTGAATTCTAAAATAACACTAACATAATTCTTATACGAGTAGTAAAAAAATAAAATAAAATTATGTTAAAATCATCTAAATCAATATTTATTTGGATAAATTATAGTTTCACATTAATTATATGGTTAATAATAATGTTTAAATGATGGTGAAAATTTTTTTATTTTAATTTGCTACCTATATTTAGTTTTTAAAATTCAAAATATGGTAATAGTTTATAAAATGAATTTAACTATATTTTATATTAAATAATATATTATTAAAATATATAAAACCATTAAAATAGTGAAATAAGAAATTGGGGATGAGATATAATCTAAAATGGTATCCCTATACCTTTTGGGGTCTATTTTTTACTTTATAAGTAAATTAATGACCCCTAATGATTGAAAAATGTGTTACCATACTTAAGTATAAAACGGGTCAATGGAGGTTAAGGTAAAACGATAAGGGTTCAAATGACCTAGAAACATGTCTAAAATCTATTTGATGTGTTTATTTATATCCCATGTCATATTTAATTTAAAAATAACCAATTTTGAACAAATTTATTGGAATGATAGTTTATTATATTTTTTCAAAAATAATTTCAAGACTTTCCCATCCATCACTTATAATAGGATACCCCTATATTCTCTTATTTACATCACTTTAATCCATATAGCTCCAACGTAACGAACCCATTTCTATTATAAATTTATTTATAAAAAATTTTAGCTTTTTTTTCTTGAAATACCATTCCAAGTGTTTATGAAAAATGATATAAATGATGTCTATAAAGAAGATGTAATGGTCTTACTAAACCTCATTTAATTTATTTTTCTTCTACTAAATTTAAATATATACTATAAATTTTAATATAATGGTTTAATTATTTTAAAAAAACATTATTTTTATTATGATTATTTATGTACCAATTTTACACAACCAATGCATTATATAAGAAATTAACAGTGTAACTCATGCGTATATGTGGACTATAACCTCCATGTTGTGATATGATTCCTTCTCTGTCACCATAATTTATGTTTAGTTTTTTTATGGATTCAATGTTTATATATTATTTTTAATACATAATTATACTTATTATAGTATAATATATTATCTACCATTACACATTTCAATACATTGAAAAATGATATTGTCGCTCGAGTGTATGTGTGGACTACCATGTTCCTAAAGTGATGAGATTTATTTTTCATTATTGATTTATGTGGAAGGTAATAAGGATATATTTATTGAATATATATGAAATTTATGATATATTAATATTTCTATAATTTTCAATTTTGTTACCTTTTTTATAAACATCAAAAAGTTGAAACAACACTCGTACGTACATATGAACTACCATTTCCCCAAAGTAATGCAATTCATTTTTCCTCACCGCATTATATGTGTAATTATAAAATTGAATATGATGAATAAATATTATACTTATATCATAAATAATATTATTTATAGGACTAAACCTTGACATAGGTTCTAGTACTGTAACAATAAAACTGATATATTTATGGAAAAGAAAGCAGTTTTCACTATGGTGTCTTTTTTAATAAATAAATTAATAATAAAATTATAATAAGAAATTTTAAAGGAATATTAAATATTATGTTGGGAATGAATATTGTTATAGAATATATTAATTATAATAAATATATATGCATAATAAGACAGATGATACTTGAGGTAAAGGGATTTCAAATATCAATTATCTTTCTGTAAGAAAGATTCCATAGTCATTACTCATTTCCATTGTGTGGTGTATGTATTGAACATGAAAATATTTTTGGTCAATTATTATGATTCTTGTGTCTATTTATAAATCTATATAAGTTTCTCTCTCTCATGATGTTTTTTCAGAGTTTACCAATATTTTTATAGGTTTTTTGTTACAATATTATTATTAGTTGGGGTTTTTTAAGAATAATTTTTTAATGATGGACTTTTATAATATATATATTAATAGTATCATTAATTTCCTTATAAATTAGTTATTTCTATATAATACATATTTTCTTTTCATTTTCTTATCTTTAATAATTCAATACACTAAAATAATTCTTTTATGGATAATAGACATTGTTTTAATCTATGGTGTGGAATTTATTTCTCCAATGTCCATGATTTCATTAAAAGGATTTCAATAATGATTTAACTATTCTTTGATGATTTTTTAAAGTAATTTTTAACTATTTTTTTCATTTAAAAATATGTTTCAGTGGAATCTACTTATTGTTTTCTAAATTTGGTACTTCTAACTTTCTATTAAAAATGTGAAAATAAAAAAATTTATAATGTACACAACATAAAAATAATTTTATAACATCATGAGCATTAAATTTTATAAATATTAATTTAAATATTTTGAATGTTCATTTAAAAAATATTCCATAAATTTTTGAATGTTTTTATATTTGAAAAAATTAATTAATAATGAAAAGGTTATTTTCATCGAGAGATATTTCATAGATATTATAAAAGAAAATTTTATCTATGAAAACATCCTTAGATTATAATTATTCTTTAGAGAATATATGATCCAATGATACCTTTTTTATTCATTCTCCGGTTGTTTAATGATTATGATGACAACTCGTTCAAAAAACTTGTGCATTTTCCATGTGTTAAGATCTGAATAAATGTTTATAGAACTTGTTTCATTTCCATAGGTTTTGAGATATTGATATTAAAAAAAATATGATCTGGTGGAAAAATATGTATTCATTATGATTATGTGGTGGGTAGGGAATGACATATATTTCCTTGCATTGTATCTTGTAGAGCTAGATATCTATAACAAACCGACTTGAATACTATATCAAAATAGTAACCAACCAAACCCATGGCACACCTGAAGGGCGTTCACAATCCACATAGGTTGGAAAATCTCACTATAGAATAAAAAAACAAGATGGAATGAAATATATCATCTTTAATAAAAAAACATGGAACATATATTAAACAAAAAAAAAGTGGAAAAGATAAGTATATTTTATATAACTAAAAAATAGAAAAAACCAAACAGCCCAAGAGTATAAGCAATCTCAAAGAACAGTTCCAACCAAAAAATACTATAAAATAAGTAACCCATCAAACTCATGTAATATCCTGGCTAGACTCCCACCATCTTACCACCACCTACCCAAATCAGTTAATAGAAAATATCACCGCCTCACTACATTGATATAACTTTCCCTAAAACAAAATATATAATGAGGTCTACTCACCACTAAAGGGGTATGTAGGGTGTGACCTATAATACTTAATAGGGTTCCACCTATGTGTTCCAAATCATGTCTCTAAACAATAATCTAATCATTCTAAATTTAAATAAAACAAGAAATAGAAAGAGTTTAATATTTTTTTATCAAAATCATGGGAAAATAGTTTAATTTTCCCACTTTTCAACATTTACATATAAATAAGTTAAATCAGTATCCAATTATTTCATATAAATGTATCATAGTAGATATATCAAGTAAAAAACAATGAAAATCATGCATCGTATCACAAATAAAATATATGGTCATAAATTAAAACAAAAAAATCCAAAAGAAGAGGAATATGTAACATCACTCCAGGGATCAAAATAGGTTTGGAAAACTAGGAAACTTATACCTAACATATAAAATAACAGATGCATCAAGACACCAGATATATGCATTGATTCTAGGGGGAAGAGTAATTCCCCATAAAGTGAACCCTGTAACATGTCTAACATGTCCTCGGAAAGATGAGCCTTGGTTATAGAGGGAATCCCCAAGAGAGATCCCCAAACATTGGATGATACCTTTTACTATAACTTCCACCTAAGTACCCAAGGATTTCAATGTCCTCTTTTTTCCAAATCAATTCACTAAATCATTCCCATTAAACCATGTTTTCCACACCATTCCACAAAAAAATCACAATGCTTTAAAAATCCTTATCCCTTTACCAACCCTAGGGGAAATTAATTTATAAAAACCTAGTTCAAAACACAAAAAACAAATAGATCAATCATGCCACTTCATTTAATAAAAAATTAATCAAAATAAGAGTAATTAATTTCACCAACACTTTCTAGAAATGGAACCACATACCATAAAACATGGGATGAACACCCTAAAATAATTGATCCACAAATGACAAGAAAATGACAATGAAAATAGATTCTCTAGAACTAGTATAAAAATATTTGAAATGACTCAATTTTAAAAAGGGGTTGTTAGATAAGTTGAATGAACACATGCCTCAATAATGAATGACCATCTAATGACAACCCAGAAAGGAATGTCCCTAGAATGAGACCACACAACAGATCTAGAGATAAATAGGAAGAAACGTCACTATAGGACAATGGATCCAATAACAGAACACAATAGAACTAACACGATCAAAAAAATGATGAAGCAGAAAGGATTACTCAACTACAGAGACATAATCATATGGAAATGGTGAAAAATCTCCGAATGAATCAATTATAATCAAACACAGACTCTTAAAATCCATTGATAATTGCTGTTGGTGGACAGTAAGGAGGTCTACAGAAGAATGGTTGAAAAATCAACATAAGAAGAAAACAAAAATTCAACCTCTTAATAATTACATGGTGTATAAACCCTTTACATGTCATTTAGTCCACGGTGTCTAGATATGCCAAAAACACATACTATTTTTGTTAAAAACTGACCTTTTAAAATTACACGTCTTGTCCCCTATAAACGGTGTGTACTCCATTCATGGTGAGTATCGGGTTTATGGAATCGGCCCTGTAGAACAAACAAATCTTATACTCCCATAACATCATGTTTATTTTTCTTGAAGATATCAAAAACTATATATTCTTTCCAAAATCCCTCAATTAGACTTGATAATTCTCTAAAGCTGGGGATAACCCTATAATGACCCTAACACATTTATAAATGCACTCTAATAATTCAAACTAACGTACAACCTAACAATTTATGTTAATTTACCGAACATATGATCTATATCTTCGAATGTCCCACGGCACACCCAATTATAGAGGAAAAAATAAAGTGAATATATAATACCAAAAAGTTAGTAATGAGATGTTTCAAACTCCCCTCCAAATTAATTTTTCCCTCTCGTATGTCATTTAGAAGAATGAATTCTAGTAAAGTGGTGAAGCCATTTCATTCTCATCCATGACTTTCATTCCCTTGTCTCATTAGAATATGATCAATGCTTCCAAAAAACACTGACTAATGGAATAAAATTACCATGCAATACATTCAACTATGAGTAAATGATCTCAAATGGCTATATAAAAAAATAAAAAACATTCTCCATCTCAATATCTTCCCAAATCAGAACTTGATAGGATTCATGATGATATTTCTTGAGCTGTGATTTGTGGAAAACATTAATAATTCCCATCAACTATGCCAGAAATTCCAACTGACAAACATCCTACCTAGTCTTCTCAGTGACCTCAAATGGTCCAACATATATCAAATCAAACTTTCCCTATCTCTAGTGATAACACCTACCTAATTGTAAATAACATTCAAAAAAACATGATCACCAGTAGAAAACTCCAAATGAAAACATCATTGATCCATATTAGACTTTTTGAGACTCTTTATTGTAACCTTATTCTATATTATATCATGAATCCTCATGGAAATCTCCTAATGCAAACTCAGTCCCACCAAAGTAGCTTCACCCACCACTTCTAAAAAATGAGTTTTTATACATGGGAAACCATAAAAGTCCTAAAATAGTTCCATTTTGATTGATAATTGATATCTTTTGTCTTATGAAAACTCAATCATTCCTAGTTGGATATCTCAAGATACATTAAAATCCAGGACACTGCCATGAAGCATATACACTAAATTCTTGATAACATTCTTCAACTGAACATTATTCTATGGATGATAAGTTTTACTCAATCAGACCTAAGTCGCCATCTACTCCTTTAGAGATATCCAGAAACTCAATATAGTCCTAGGATCCCTATATTGAATAATTACATAAGGGACCCAATGTAACCTCACAATTTCTGATGCATTCATCATACCCTGATAATCATCTTTTGATTATTCATTGATTTGAATTAAATGTGATGACTTTTCCAACCAATCTATCACCACCCAGAAAGAAATAATCCCTCATGGAGTCTGTGGTAATTCGATAATAAAGTACTTGTCTACCACATCCCATTTACAAACTAGAAACAGATAGAGGGTAGAAAAAACCAAAAGGTTTCAAATGCTCTTCCATTGACTATTGGAAGGTGTAATAGTGAGACACATAATATATAATGGAAGGCTTCATAACCGACCACCATAATGGATTACTCATGTTATAATACAAATTCATAATTCCCAAGTGAATGGACCATTAATAACTAGGAAAATAAACCTAAACCATGATCTTTAGAGATGTTGGGATGATAACTTGATCCTGAAAAATAATACCCTCTTAAGGGAGGGACCAACACAAAACAATCTCTCCACTATATGTGGTTACTCTAATTATTCTAAAATCCTAATCTTTGGATTAATCTATATGGAAAACTCAAGTATAGATGTATATAATTTATCACCAGTCAGAACCATGTCTAAAACCTCCTCCAAATATTCCAAATGAAAATGAGTGGAATGTCCCATAAAGTTCAACGCTTCATTTGCTTCAAAAATTGATTTTGATATTAATTTCCTACTAAGAGTGTCTACAATGAAATTCCCCTTCACCAGGATATAGGTGATATTGATTTAAAACATATATAGGAATTCCATACACCATATCTACCTAAGAGTCAATTATTTCTAAGAAAATATATGATTACAACACATATGGTCATAAGATACAATATGAATTTCCCCAAAAATATATTTTCACCGATGATTAAGTGCATTCAAAACATTGGAATGCTCTATATTATAAGTGATGTTGTTACCCTCATGAATTCGAAGATGAAGATAGTCTTAAGACCCCTCATGATCATCTTGAATGATCACACAACCCAAATAAGTTCTAATTGCATCACATAAAACCACATAACCCATATCAGACTTAGGTAAGATCAAAATAAGATCAGATGTTAGAAGTGGTTTCAACACATCACTAAAATACTAAGACTTTTCATCCCATATGAATTTCACCCATTTCCAGGTAAGATAAGTCAATGGGGATTCCAATTTGAGAAATCCTTGAAAAAATGTCGAATGTATATTGCAAGACCATGAATTCTCAAAACCAAAATTGCATTATCTGGATCCTCCCATGACAAAACAATATTTACATTATTAGGATCAAATAATATTATATGTTTATAAATCAAATTACCAATGAATTTCAATCTTCAATATAAATTTATCATTCAAAAATTTTTCCATACTGGCAGAGACTCCTCATTATTTCCAAAACCAAACTCATATTGTGCGCCTGTTCATGCTCAAATCGTTAATAAACCCAAATATCATCTTTGAGTACTACCAAAAAAGTGTCTTGATTCAGATGGAATATTTGATTCATCAAATCCATAAAAAAGAAATATATGTTATAATAAACAACATCAAAATATATTTTTAATGGCCATACCTACTCAAAAAAGATATCTTTGACATATCACACTTCCATACTATGAGCTGATAGAAACCCAACTAAAGATAAATCCATGAAAACAACATTTCTTCCTTTATTTCATCAAATAAATTATCAAAATGAGGCAAGGGATTATTTTTCTTAATTGTAACCTAGTTTAACTTTTGATAGTCTATGAAAAATTAGATTCAACCATCTAAATTTTTATTAATTAGAAATGGGGATTCCCAAAGATAAACTCTAGGCTGAAAAAAAACTATTTCTCACCATGTCGTCCAACTAAATTATGGTCTGGTTTGTCTCTGATATTATCATATAATATGAAAGTATAAATATTGGTTGTGTACCTAGCCCTAGTTCAATCATAAAATGAACGTCAATCACTAGAGGAATATGAATTAAATCATCTAGGAAAATTCCTGGAAAATCCCGAACAATAATTGGAAGAACAGAAAAAAAATAAACATCATCAATCTCAACTACAACAGAATACAACAAACCCCTGAGAATTAGGATAGCTGGTCTTGCATGACCAAAACTATAATTCAACCCTCTAGGAAACAATTATTATCTCCCATTTATGACAAGAATTGAGACACTCCAATGATATAAATAAGCATTATCATGACTAGAAACAATCCAATACCTCTTGATGATGACTTCAAACAAATCTAGATCAAGAACAAAAAATACAATACTAACTTTTTATCCTCTATCAATAGAGAAAAAGAACATCTAAACCCCTTCACTTTAATGTTCCCAAGAGTTGTTTCTAACACCATAATAAATGATATTATTTATTTCATAAGTATAATCATGTCAACATAACATCTAGATATAAATTATTGGGAAGAAGTAATATCAAATAGAGAAATATCTACTGAAGATAAAATAATGATGGTACCTATCAATGCCCCTAGACCTACATCTATATCCTTTGAAAACTCTTATACTACATCATGGGGCTTCACTATTGAGCCCTATGGCTGGATACATATAGTCTTTGAAGCACTTGACTATACTATAGTATCCTATGGATCCAAAAATCCCAGACCATAAAAAGGAGTTCACACAGCCTGATAGAATCACTAGAGGTGATCATAACATCCAAAACAATTACAATTCATTGCAGGTGAATTAAAATAATATAATATGTTTCTAACCATTCCACACTGATATAAATTTAGAGTCACACCACTAGCTTCAAATGGAGCTGATAATGAGGTATGCTACTGAGAAATACCTCCACCACTCATGCGACGATCCTTCCACTTTATCTTTATCTCTAACATGCCAGTTATGTTTGTACTAGGTGGAAAATAATGGTTAGAATATCGAAAATTTTCTACCATATTCATTTCATCATTCTAAGCCATGTACATTGTCTCAGTATAGGTTGAAAGATTCAACATAAATAAATCTGATCAGATGTATGGAAACAAATGTTGTTGGTACTTTTGATCCTTCGTATGGTAATTATTCACAACCTCTGGGGAAAATGTACTAGCTTAGTGAAGTGATTAGTGTATTCCTACACTAAAATATATCCATTAGAAAAGGAGACAATATATAGACATTTCACCTTCATTAGTGACTCTAGAAAAAATGCTAGAAAAGATAGTCATAAAATCCATCCATTCACAGACCACGTTCCAATGCACTTGTGCCATAGAATCCCAACAATGATTGAGAAGAACCTCAAGAAAGAACACTATCCACCACACCTTGACACTCTCAAGTTTATCTAGGAAGACAAAGATATCATAAATCTACTCAACCTAGAACTCTGTCTATTATTTTTTATCTGTACCCTTAAAGGATGGTGGTTTCTCATGAAGGAACTTCCATGATCTATCTATTTCTCCTAAAAATCATTGATATACCTCAATGGGTAGGTTTTGAGATTTTGGAACATTTTGATCAACATGTTAATATTATCTCACAATATACTTGCTAATGTTCTGATCCATCAGAGTATTTCCTTGATGCATATCAGCTACAACCTCTAAAGGATCTCATAGAATTGAAAATGGAGGCATACTACTGCACATTGAAAAAAATGAAATGACTTGAAAAGATAACACTATCAGTTCAAAATAGAAAATAAATAATAATAAAACTAAGAATAACATGAACAAATCAAATTAGGATACCCATATCCCAACATCCCATGGTATCTCGAGTATAATTATATAAAGATAGGCCTCGACACTCACTATAGTAAACCTCTCAAGCCCTGAATATCATAACTACAGTCTTTCAAACATCCCAAGAAAAGGAATATTTAGGGAGAACCATATCTAATAGTAAACTATACTGAATAGACCTGAATACCCTCTTAAATTGGTACATGAGTTGACCAGTCATATACCAAAATGGACTTTCCAATCCCCATTGGCTAGTGATTAGCACCTGAGCATAAAAAAATAACCAGGGGAACGGAAATTTTCTATCCTTAAGAAACAATGTGTCACATATGTACAATAGAAATCAGAATGGAAAATATAAGTGTATGCTATAACTAAAAACAAATAGAAAAATACAAACAACTCAAGAGTATAAAAAATCTCAACGAAGATGTCTGATGAAAGAGGAATACCAATATAGGAAAACCATCTACACCATGTGATTGTGTGGGAAGATTCCCATCATCGCAACACCGAATACCCAACACAACTAATAGAAAACCCCACCTCCTCACTTCAATTCCTTTACATTTCTTACATAATAATACATTACTAGTTCTATGAACCACTGAATAGCTAAATGGGGTGTGAGCTAACAGGCTTGGTTTTGTCCCACCCAGGTGTTTTTTATCATGTATCTAAACAATAATAAAATAATTCTCAATAAGAAAGAATAAAACTCATCGTAATAGTTTTATAGTTTTATATCAAATTCATGGAAAAAATATTTAAATTTTAGCGTTTTCAAATTTCCAAATCAAGTAGTCAAATCTACTTCAAAACCATTCATATCCATTTATCATAATATTTATATCAACAAAAAAACAAAACCAATAATGCATCATACCACATATCAAATATGTCAAAGTATAACAAAATATTTCAATCCAAAATTATAATCACAAGTAAGATCTTTCTATGGATCACACATGATCATGAAAACTAGATAACTCATACCAAACATTCCTAATTTCTTACGTATCGATTCACTATTTATATGAATTGCTTCTATATAGAAAAAAAACCACATCAAGTGCACCCCCCTCAAACCAAGTCTAATAAGTATATAGAACAATAGGCTTGGGGATAAAAGGAATTTATCTTGAGTAAACCAGCCAAAAGTGGATTATAACTAATAATACACCTTCCATATAATTACCCAAGGATTCCCATGTGCTCTATTTTCTAAATCAATTTATCAAACCATTTGTATAAAAAAATTCTTTGAAAAGCATTTCACAACACCATTTCACAATGCTTTGAAAATAATTTACAATTTAACAAAATCAAGGAAAAATCCATATTTTATTAAAACCCAATTCCATGCACATAAAATAAGTTACTCAATCAATTGATTTCATTTCGTAAAACATTTTATCAAAATATGAGAAATGACACTCACCATAATTTTCTAGAGACGGAACCTCCTTCCTCAAAACTTAGGGTGCACTTTCCCAAAAAATGGATCCACCAATTAGAATAACTAAACATAGAAAATTTAATCCCTATAAAAAATATACACTCATTATAATTGATTTAATTTATAAAAAGGTTTCGTGGAGAAGTGGAATCAACACTTACCATTGGAATGCACTCCTACCGCACCACAACCAATATTGTAATGACCCCCTAGAATGAGATCACACAAAAAATATTGAGATAAAGAATAATAAACATCAACATGGATCAAAGAATCTAATAACACAATGTAATGGGGCTACTGTGATCAATGAAATGAAGAGCCAGAAAAGATTAATCACCCTGAGAAACTGATTCGAACTGCAATGGTGATCAATCATCAAACAAATAAATCTTGATCTAACAAAGTTTCTCAATATCAATGTAGAAGGTCTCTAGGTCATAATAATGGAAGTATTATGAATAAAAGGTGACTAATCATTCTAAGAGTCACCCTAAAATGCAACCTCATTACAGTTAAATGGTCTATAACCCCTTTACACATCATGTAATCCATAATTTATAGATAAGAGGAAAACCACAATAGTATTTTTATCAAACCATGAAACTTTGTCATTAAATGAGATGTATTATGTACATGGAATGTACTCCAATCATGTTGTGTACATGGATCATTGCATACACCCTACAAAACATACACATTTGGTACTCCCTTTACATAGTATTTACTTTTCCAATAGACTATAAAAACTATAAATTATTTCACAAAACCTCCAACAAACCCAGGAATTCTTTAAACATTGAGAGAACCCAAAAATTGAATTAACACTTTTATACCCAGATTCAATTAATTCAATCAAACATAAATCATAAAATGCATGGTCATTTTAACCAATGAATTCTCTCCACCCTCGATAGTCCCAATACTCACCCATTTCTTAAGGAAAACAAGTATGAGGAGATAAAATACCTAAAAACAAGTAATGATATGTTTAAATATCTCATAATATGATACGAAATAGTATAGAAAGTGAACCCTATTTAGTAAGATAATGTTTCCACTATGATAGTATTGGGAGTAAACCTCGATAATGGATATAATGGAATTTGGGTGAACACAATTCATTGTGATAATCTTATTGGGATCAAAAAATATGGAAATGGTTTTTTATGGTTATGTGAATTCTATAAAATTGTTTTATATGCCAATTTTATACTCTCATAGATCACGTTATTGAATCCCTTTATGATTCAATTCTAATGATCTACCATGTTTTATTCTACGACTAATGATGATGATCTATGAATATCTTAGTATGACATTCAAATGGTTAGCTCATGTTCTCATAGAATTATGCTTTTTTATGATTAATGATCATTAAAATATCACTTGTTTACATATAATCATAATTTTATATCACCATTTATTATTAGTATTTTTTCCTAAGATATGAAGAGTGGTTTTATTTGTTATATGTCTATAAAGGGTTCTAGTTTTAAAGAACTACTGGGAGAAGTTGTATATCTTTTATGAACTAATTTCTTTTGTATCCATGTTTTCAAATACACTAACTAATTATTGTTCAGTAATGGATCGATGTTTTATGAAATAAATGTTCATATAATAAGATATTATATCTACGTATGAAAATGAAAGGTCACTAAAAGTGTTCTGTACTAGGTTTGATTATTAAGAGTTTTCTTTTATTCATTTTGTGTTGATGAATGAACCTTCTATATTTAAGAATCTTATGAATAAATATTTTATTAGTATTTGGATAGAATTATTGAAATTTTAATTGATTTAATTCCAATTTATTCTAAAATTTACAAGGATCATAAAATAAACGAATGTATTTTTTAATGAATTAAAATGAAAATAAGTTTTAAGAAAAAATTTGTTTATGTGAATTGTGGATGTGGTCGATAAAATTTCTTAGGATTATTATTTATAAAGATAGAAAAAAATTTAAATTTATTAAAACAATCATGGTGGAAGATTATAAAATTCCAAATAATTCAATTTTATTCAGAGTTTTCTTGGATTAGTTTCATAATACATAAGGTTACATGAAAATTTCCGTGGTTACAAATACTACTAAAAATATTTACTTGTTATTGTGTAAAATTAATGATGATAATGAAATGTGATGATTTTATTTTGGTATTGAATTTCATATTTTTTATTGGTCCTATGTTATCATCGGTAATAATAAATGGTGAATTATTAATTTATAGTGATGCTTCACTAAAGGGACATGGATGTCTCTTGATACTGAATGATTGGGTAATTGTATATGATTCATGTCAATTAAAACTCGTTGAGAAGAATTACCCTACACATGATACTGGTCGTGATGTAGTTTTTTATTTAAAAATTTTAGGTCCATTTTATTTGTGTAAAAATCTGAATTATATACTGACCAAAAAAATTATTGTATATATTCCCTCAATGTGAATTGATCTTGAGGCAGAGAATGTGGTTAGAACTGATACAGATTATGATTTTATGACTCTAAATCATCTAGGTAAAGAAAAAAAGTAATTGACACCATGAGTCCAAATTAAAATGAATCATTTACCATACTATATATGTAACATGACCATTTGTTTAATAATTTAATGAATATTGGCCGAGAAATTTTTTATATAGGAACTACCTCTATTTTGGTTATAGTGTTAGTTTCATCAACTTTGTCAGATGGAATTAAGAATGCTCTGAAGGTAGATCATGAATTGTAAAAAATGGTTGAATTTTTCATGAAGTGTAAGTTTCCCAATTTTTACATTAATAAAGATGGTATTATGAGATTCTCAAAGAGTTTTTGTGTGGAATGTTCTTCCCCCTTGAAGAAAAAATTGTTTAGTGATGCTAATATATCTCCATATTTGGATCATCCTAAATGCACAAATATTTATATGGGCCATCAAAATATTCATTTTTGAAATGAAGAAATATATTCAATGTTTTATAATGAAATATTTTACATATAAATAGGTTAAATCCAAGATGCAACTTTTGAAGAGAATGATTCAAAAAACATTCAGTTCATTAATTGAAATGGAATCATATATCCTTGTCTTTCAGGGTTGGATTCTAATGTTCATATCTCGGAGACAATTCTATTTGGGTTATTGATCTTATTTAGACTAAATTTACAAATTTTATTCCTATTTAAGATAAAATGTATATTTATTAACCTTATAGAATTTATCATAAAGTGATGGTCATATTATATAGTGTTTCTCTCTATATTGTATCTGATCGTGATCCAATATTTATTTAATTATTTGGGAAAAGTCTTCAGATCTCATTAGGTGTAATAAGAAATTTCATCACAACATCTCATAATCAATTTTATAGACATTAAAAAAACAATTTATACTTTGGAAGATATTATTTTTTCTTTCTCATGATATTATTGTTGGAGTTAGAGTCATAATAATAATTTGGTGTAATTTTCATAAAATAATAGTTTTACATCTAGTATACATATAGATCCATCTTAAGAATTATATAGAAAGTAGTTTCAAATTCAATAATGTAGGTATAAATCGGGAAAAACTATTTTGTTGGGAATATAGATAGAATATTATATGGTTGTGATGGTTAATATGATTCATCACTATATAGGGTAATCGATGAGTATAAATAAATATTTTATAGATAACTATAGGAAATATCTCTCATTTGAGTTTGGATATCATGTTTTCCTTAAAGTATATCATTGTAAAATATATTTTTTGGAAATATAGAAATCTTAATCCCATAGTTAATTGGGAACTATGAAATTATAGATAAAGTTAGATCAATTGAATACCAAGTGTCCTAACCTCTAATTTTTAATGTACATGATGTCTTTCTAGTTTATTTTTTGTGGAAGAACATACCTATGCATTTCATTTTTTGGGACATGATGTGTCATAGTTAAAGGAGAATCATTACTATGAAGAAAATATGTTTTAAATTATATATTTAAATGTGTATGTGCTATGAAATAAGGTGATTCACCATGTTAAGGTTTTATGGATGAATCACATGATAGAGGAATTAACATTAGAATTACGGAAAACTATAATGCAAAAATGTCAACTCCTATTTTCATAATGAATAAAATTATCCAGAAAATTTTCTTAATGGTGGGGAGATAATGTGAAAACATTGATAATCCTAGAAATAAATCAGTCTTATTATTTATAATTAGTAATTTATGTATTTATATTCATCATAATATTGTGAATAATTATAAGGAATAGTGTTATTTTTACTAAAATGTTTTCCCGTGCATTAAAGAATTTTGTTTTTGTGTTTAATTTTAATTTTATTAAATTAAATTATTATTTGGATACATAATATAATATATAAATTAGATTGATTGTTTTATATTTTTATGAAAATATGGATTTTTGTATGAAATGTGAAATATACAGATTTTCATTAAATTATTCATTTACTTTCATCTATTTAAAATTTATCATTATATATTAGATTCATATTCAATTTTAATTAGTCCCATTTGACTAATAATAAAAAAATTATTTCTATTTTAATTATCTTTATAATGGAATTTTGTATAAAATCATTTTTATGCTTTCATGGCCATTTTTCAAAAAAAAATCATTCAATTTTAAATTTATATTAATGTAAATTAATAAAAATTTATTAAATTTAATATAATAAAACTTATTACATATTTTGAATTGGTATGTTCAAATTTGGTATGAATTTCAATATCATTTTATTTTCATTACGAATAATAACCATTGTAGAACATTATCACCCCGGTAAAGGTTAAAAGGTTTAAAAGTATGATAAACTAAGAGATAATATATAAAATATCTCTCATAATTTGTTAAATATGATTTGTTGAAATTATTTAGACCTTACCATTTCTTAGACTCTATATATGGCCATGTGGCGTTGTTGAATGGCTCCTTGGAAACATTATTTGATTATAATTACAATAATTTATGTAGCTTAATACATTTAAATGTATTAGTTATTGATTTATTACTGAATAATAATATATTTACATTGATTATATCATATATTTATTTACTTAATATATATTTTAATTTCATTCTTGATTGGTAATAACATGTTCGACTAGTTTTATATAGTGTTCAAAGGCTAAATAATTCATTTTGACCTTAAAATATAATTTCTACATGTCTTGTATTTTTCCCATGTAACCTTTTTTTCAAAGTACTTTTAGTTGATTTTTAATCCATGTGGCCATTTTCAAAGGAACCTAGTCATTTTTTAAGAATGTGTTTCCTTTTATATGTCGAACATATCTTGTGCTACAGATCTTTAAATTTAGTGATTCTTTTTATAGAAATCAAAAAATAGTATAGAAATTTTATTTTAATGAAGAACTTTGAAATAGATTTATATCTTGTTTTGAATTTGGATATAAGTCACTATATGTTTCATTAACTATCTTCTGAAGTTTTCAATAACTGTTTTTTACTCATAGAATGAGAAATATATTTTTAATTAAGGTGATTATTGACTCTTTGGAAATAAAATGAAATTTTTCAAATACAACTCAAGGGGACCACAATATGATTTCATGTGGTTTTAATTATTTAAACATTTTTTATGAATATCAAAGGCTATTTTATTCACACTAATAAAAATTATAGCCTGAAACAAAAAATCCATTTTCATTATTTTTTGTCGTATTATTCTATTTTATAATTTCTAAAATAATATTAGTTTCTATTAAACTCATTCAAACATTATTTAATGTTCTTAATGCAATTTTATTATGTTTTGAATTTTTTTCTATTTTACTTCTTGTTTTAAATGAAATGATTATACATGTCATATTTTAAAGTCAAATATGTGATTTTAATTGGATCTTTAATTGACCTATTATTATGGATAATTTTTAAATTATTTACATGATAATCTACCTTTGTTTGAATTTTTTTTATTTTTTAATATTGGTCACGTGTTTATCATTTTTTTGAATAGATTTTTTCTCTTTTATCTCTCTTTCTAATATTCTAGTTTTATTTTAAAAACATGATGAGATAATAAATTTGATTGAGCACCCAAGAACTAGTACCTCTATTTTATTCATATAGTATCTCTTTTCATAGCTTGGTTTGATTTTATCCCGGATCTTTACACCTCTCAAATGATTTATCTTTATCATTATTTTTTCCACAAAAAAATAATTTTCTATCTCAAGGTTCTGACTGTGATATTCTAAATTCATAACCATTCATGTTGTGACTCCATGTATCAAAATTTAGTGTTGTAATTGGGTTGTGACAACCCATAAAAAGGTAAATTTTCTTGTTATTTCATCCACTAAACTATTTTGTTATTAAAAGGGTTATAATTCCCATTCAAAAATAATATTATCCCACAATGCATATTTAATATAGTATAGATCTATATGAGAAGACCTGAAATATGTTTGACCAAACTACTTGAAAAAACAACCAATAAATCTTTTTATTCCACTAAAAATTAACATTGTTAGTTATCTTTTATAATTAATTTATACATTTAATCAACTTTGTGAGGAAATTTTAATCAGTTCTATCCCCTCGAACCCTCTATTCTGTATTTCATCTTCCTATAAAACCAAATAATTTGTATCAGATCTAGTTTATTTTGAAATTTTCTTCAATCCTTATATATAGTATGTGGTGAATAATTTTTTATGATAATTTTTTAAAAGACCTAATGGTATAAGGATATTATCTATGATATGGAAGGAATGAATTCCAATGATGGATGGATTCCATAGAAGCCACATCACTTTGATTGAAGTTATTATGGTTAATATAAATCCCAAATAGATTCTTATTGCATGAAATTAATTATAAAATGTTGTCTCATCAGGGAAAAGACTTAAAAGGTAAGAGAAGATGTCCCATATACTCTTATAAGAAATATTAATTCTAGATATGCTTTAAATTACATAGTAGAAATTTTTTTATAGTATTCTATCAACATAAGTGTCTTTATTCATGTGTCTACATGTAAGAAAGTTCATAATATCTTGACGATTCTATAAGTTACTCAACTTAAATAGAAAAAAAATTATAAGCAACCTAAAAATTCTTCGAGTGGAGTACAAATATTTTAATATGGGTGATGTTCAAACTATAAATTAAATTTTCAATCATTTCCCATGCATTATTAATGGAATGAATTATCTTGAATAGTCATAAAATAACCAAATAATTTTTGAAATAGTCTTAATATATCTACTCAATAAATGGCATGAAAATATGGTTTCAAATGATGACATTTAGAATTTCAATGAATACTCACTATTTGAACTCATTGGATCGTGTTTTCATAAATAAATAGAGTTGAAGAATATTGTGGAAGAATAGGATTCAAAGAACAAAGGTGTTGATTAAAAGTCCCATATCAATGTTATTTCTATATTTTATGAATCCATGGAATATGATTGTGAAAAAAGAGAAATAAAAAATATAATAAAATAAATTATAATTTGATTAAGTGAAAGAAAATATTCATGAAGTGGAAAAGAAAAGATCAATTCAAATAATGAATTGAAAAGAAGAAGACTACATATAAACCATATAAAACCAATTACAAATATATAGATAAGGGTCATAAAAAACTCAACTATACAAATATGAAGCAATAATATAGAGCTAAAAATATTAAGAATGATTTGAAATGTTCTTACCATTTTAGAGAGAGTTTCATCAAATAATATAATTTGTGTAGTCAATATGGATGTGAAAATGAATCATGAATCCTATCCCAGATGATAATAAGTAAAAATGATGTTGGTAATAATTCTCATTATAGCTATTATACTAATAGTGATGTTCATAATAGTTAAGGAGTTGTATAAATAATGAAAGAAATAAAATAATAGGCATATCAAGGATAATAAGAAATTCAATAAGGAGAATTGTGATCTTAAAAAAAGATAATATTATAAATTGTCTAGAGGTAATATCCAAAATTATTTTTAGTATTTATAGAATGATAATGATAATATTTCAATGGAAGTCATAATAAAAAATTGTAATTATCTACTTTTTTTAAGGAAAATAAATATATGAAAATATAGTAGATATAATGAAACTAAATAAGGATAAGAATGGTTTTGGTTATAATATTTCAGTTCCTAAATTATACAAAACCACTATTGTTACATATTCTTCAACAAATGTTCATTATGTTACATTCATTAAATGATGTATGCATATACATTATGGTAATTAATTCTCTCTTAGATATATAAAAAATCGTATCTATACAAAAAAATAAATTTGAAAAGATTTATATATTAAATTAAACTACATTAAATGTTTTAAATCTGTTTGGATGCATATGAATTATTTTTCTATCCCAGTTAGACCCAATATAGCATGTACCAAAACATTTATGTAAATTATTTTTGATGAAAAAAATTCCTTCAATGCATTAATAATGGAACATGGTATATAGACAATTGTTTCTCCCAACATATAATTGGTGACCTATCTAATATCTTCTCTTTTATCAAATTTCATGTAGGGTATATAAACTATAAAGATAACTCTAAAAGAAAAGTATAATAAGTTTATAGATGTAGGTTTTATAATATTGCTTTAATTTATAAATATTCACACATTAAATGATTTAAACATAACAAAATTAGTATTTTAAAAATATGTGATGATGGTGTTCAGGTTAAATTTTAAGAAATTGTATATTTAGTTTATTTAGATTAAAATGTTTTATTTTAATCTAATAGAAAATATAATATTTATTCTATTAATTTTTATGATTTGTTTAATTAAAAATTAATCTGTTTTAATTATATAAAAACAAATAACGATCTATATAGTACAATGCTTGTACATGATCATTCTTTAAAGATATAAAAATTATTCAACAATACAAAAACACTATTTTTTCCAAATTTATTTGTATAAAATTATATTTTATGATTTTTGATAAATAGTTAATAAGCATAAAGAATAGTTAAAATATACCAATCATGTTTCTAGTTCTACAACTCTAGAATTATTGAATCTTGATATATGTGGACCAATGAAAATAACAACTTCATGTGGTATGATATTTATATTTCTATTGTTCATAATTTTACTATATTTACATGGATTCTTTGTCTCATTATTACATTTTGTGATATAATTTAAAATAATAAAGGTTTTTAAATTGATAATATTATATGTGATCATGGATGTAAATTCCAAATTTTAATTTTCAAATTTCATTAGAGAAAATGGTTATAAACATAATTTTTCAACTCCTATAACTACATTACACAATGAATTTTTAGAACACAAAAATAAGACTACTCATTAGATCACTCAAACCATGAAAAATGAATATATTTCAGTGAAAAACATTTTTGATGAATCTATAAATTCTTCATGATTTGTTTCGAATATAGTTTATGTTATACATTTTTTGGTGAAAATACCTTATGAATTGTTTAATGGTAGAAAACCAAATATATATATTTTAATGTTTTTTGTTAAAAAAAATTTTCCACAAGAAAGGGAAAAATAAGTTAGATAAGATTGATTCTAACATTTTTAAGGTATATTCCTTGGTTATTCTTTAAAAAATATATATTATAGGGTTTATGATAAGAATACTATGAAAAATCAAGAATCAATGTATATAATGTTAGATTATTCTTTTGATTTTCAGAAATCAATTTTGGAGAATATTGAAGTTGATTTTAAGGATATTAATTTATATATATAAAAACATATAGATAATTTTTTCTTAAGGGGGAGCAAAATGATTATCAATATGATCCTAGGTTTTATATTATTAAAAAATGTCATCACATTGAGAATCTAATTGGTATTTTGGGTTATAGTATGTACACAATAATCTATGATTAAAATTTCTTTCTTATCATAATTTTTATTATGATTGTGTGACTAAAAATGATTCTTTTTATTGAAATTATTCTAACATTATTTTTTCTATGAATGATGGTATTAAATAGTTAGAAATATTATTTTTCTATTAATTGAATTTTATAAGGATAAGAATACAATACTAATTAAATGGATCTTAGAAACAAAGTTGATGAATCTTTCATATTTTCATAAATAAATATAAACTTTTTTTCCAAGATTAACCTCAAGAAGAAGGTATAGAAATTAATGATTCATTTTCTTATGTTGTCAGGGTAAAGGATATTATAACATTGTCAAATATTTTTAAAATGATATGATATATGATTTAGTTTCCGAACCCACACACCTCGAGATTTAATTTCGGAAAAATTCATGTTACAGTGCATGTACTAGGTGAAATGGGCTTGCACCATCAAAAAAGTAAAATAGATTACAGACGTACGTGAAATTAAAATAAATATTTATAAAAAAAAATAAATTCTAATAATTGAAACTATTATCCATTAAAATAATAGTCATCTGGTATAGAAATCCATTCAATCCATCCAATTTGTTTAACAAAAAAATTAGGAAGAGGAAACCACTAAATAACTTCTATAAGTTTTTTTCATTGATTCCCAATCCTAAGATAAACAAAATAATGAAGATTGGAAACTGCAGTCTTGGTCATGGTTATTCATGTTTAGTAGTGCATAACCTCTTCAACAAAAGTCCATTATAGACCACTCATTCCATCATAAAGGTGAAATATAAAGAAAATAGTATTTTATGTTCCATCAACCACATAAAAGTGATGGGTAGTTTTACATGGTAGAATTAAAATAAGAAAAATAAATATTGTAGTTCTTATTAGATTCCAACAAACAACTACTGCCTAAATTTGAGTTTCAAAATCTTTTAGTAGTAGGAGATTTATGCGCTAAGAGGCTTGATTCAAAATATAAATATAAAGGTACTGCTTATTTCCATGAAAAATACCAAGAATGTAAAAATTAAAAAAGTTATGAATTATAATCCTATTAATATAGAATAAATCATAAGTATCTATTCCAAACATGATAATTTAAAATAGACTGCATTAATGGGTATCCAACGATAGACTGATTATGGTAGAATAAATCAGTTCAATAAAGAACCAAAAATCAATGAATCCATATTGAATCAGAAAGAAACCTTACATAAATGGATCAATTGAATATACATATTATTATACAGAAAACATGGTATAAATAAAGATATTTAGTCCAAATTAGTAAATTAAAAAACCATAACACACTGTATAATAAAAAAACCTCTTCATCTACTTAAAAAAATAAGTGAAAAATGAATGAAAATAAGGAATGTTAGTGATTATATAAATGGAATTAATTTGTTTTTAATATTTGGATTTATTTTAAATTCAACCAACATTTTAGTGATCATGCGCTTTCTAATTTGAAGGTAGGTTTCCATAGATATTTCAGTATCATTATTTTTTTTGTAGAATATTTGTATCTTGCTTCTCCATCCAAATCATTATTTCATCCCCCATGTTCTTTTTAATACATTATCCATATTTCAAAGTAGGATCCAAATATTCATAAAAAATGATGTATTTTTAAGTCTCTCCTCTATATGGTGGGTAAATAGTCTCAACATCGATAGGATGTGGGGAGATATTTTCTCTTTGTGTTCTACCAACATCAAAGTGATATAGTTAATATTGTTCTTTCAATATTTGAATAAACTATATGTTTTTTACTTTTATTTGGATGCAAGGTGAAGTATCGAATTGAATAAATAATTAGTTTCTTACATTTCCCAAAACGTGACTTCAAAAACACAACTCCTAGTTGATGATCATGATAATATTCATCTGATAAAAAATCGTTATCTTCAAAATGTAAACTCTTGAGTTCCCTTTGTGAGGCTTGAATGATGATTAAAATATCAAATATTGGATTCAAAATTATGTTATGTTAAGCCTTATCCATATTGGGAAACTGGATCTGAAAATTACCATCCTAAAGTCAAGTTGTATTAAGAGGGGACTATTGAGATTTATATGGATAAAAAAAAATCATACCACGACAATTAATATTATGACTGGAGGGAGAATGATCCATGCCTCTATGATACTTTTTTAACTCATGTATATGGAGTTGAAAAATTATTTTAATTTACATATTCCATTACATATTTTCCAATTATAAGACATTTACTATAATAAACTAGTGGTTCTTCGAACAAAATGTCTTGAAGGAATCTAGTGTCACAATTTTAGATCAAAATATGGGGTTGAATAGGATTTTAAATTTTAATTTTAACACAAATTATTTCAAAATAAGGTCATGAAATGAGTTTGGTAGCGTTTTATTATTTATTAGTCTTCCCAATTAAGATATATATCGAGAAAAGAGCCTACATTTCTACCAACTGAAGTGTAAGTCTAGTTAATCTTATGTAGATCAGAGAAATTTGATGCTCAAAGTCTATACATAAATCATGGGACATTTAAATACCATTAATAATAATAAATTGAAGGACCATAATGATCTCTTCCAAAGAAAGTAGTATTTATTTTTAGATGAGTATTGGAAATCCACAAGTGATGAATTCAAAAGGTGAACATGAAAGCTCATGAATCTAGTTGATTCTAGGGTTTTTATAAAGATATATATTGAGGGAATATTCCTAATAAATGTACCCACAAGAGAATGTGATAGGTGATTTCTCCAAAAAATGATGCCTATAAAGGATCTTTGATCTGCTCAAGGAGATCTTCATTGTTCGCTCAAAGGAACTATCTTTGATGCGTCCATATTTGCATTTATCTTATATATTTCTTATTTTCAAGGTTTTAAATAATATCAAATAGATTTTAAATTTTTTGGTTAAATTTATTTATATATGAAGATGATTATAGTAATCAACCCCTTGGTTTTGAAAATGTAAAATTTCCCAATCACATTTTTATATTTTCTAACGCATTATATGGTCTCTAACATGCACCTCATGCTTAGTATGAATGAATTTATTTGTTTTTATTGAATAATGTTTTAAAAAATTAAAATCTGTATCCAACTATTTTTATAAAAATAATTTATAATAATATTCAAATTGTAAAAATTTATGTTCATGATAAGGTTTTTGTTTCTTCAATTGAATTGTTTTGTAATAATTTTTCTATTTTTATGTCATTGGAGTTCAAAATTAGACTAAAAAGTGAAATGATAATATTTCGTCAATTTTATATTTATCAAATGTGTTATCTGATATTTCTTAATCAATATAATTAAGATAAATGGTTGTTTAAAATGTATGTTCATGATCCTAGTATATATATAAAAAATTCTATGAGTACTAGTTATAAATTTAATGTTGATGCATTAGGTAATTCTGTTCATATAGATTTTTATCAAGGCATGATAAGTATTATTATTTAAATAACTATATCTAGACCTGATATCACATTTAGTGTTTTTGTGTGGAATATTTCAAGCTGATCCTTAAAATATTCATATTATAGTTGTGAAAACAAAAATAGATATGTTGAAGGAACTATTAACTCTTGATTATTTTTTGGTTAAATATAACTATTTTGATTTAATACCTTATTATAACTCTAATTACAGATGTTGTAGAATTTATAGAAAAATAAAATCAGATATTTTTCATTTTCTTCGAAAAAGTTTAATTTTTTGGTCTTATAAGAATCTATTATCTATTGTTCTAACTACTATTAAAGCTAAATATATTCCATATACTAGTTGTTTTTACCAAAGCCTTTTGATTTGGAATACATTTTGACATTTTGGTATTTATCATGATAAATTTCCTATTTATTATGATAAAACATTTGAAATTACTATTTTCATGAAACACTATACATCATTCTAGAACATAGAATATCGATCTTATATTTCATTTTATTAAAGTTCATGTGAATAAGCGTGATATTTTATCGAATTTATCAATACAGATAATTAAATTTTTGATTTATTCACTAATCATATATATTTTTATCAGTTTGAAAAATATATTTTTAACCATATGTGAATGAAATATAAAATTTAATTTATCTTTCATGAATTTAGTGGTTGTTTGATTATGGATATACTCTAATGTTTTAATATTTAAATCAAATAAAAAATGAATCTATTTTCTAGATTATTTTTTCTTAATTTATGTGCATATTTTATTCTTATATTAATATTTAAATTCAAATCATATATACATAATGATATAATATTACTATGTAAACCATATTATTTCATAATGGATTTTTTAAGGATTTATCAATATTTACTCTCAATAATTTTTTTAAAAAATTATTCCCACTACATAAAATTATATGTTTTAACAGTGGAAGAATTTATTGTGGATCCTTGAAAATTTTTTGACAGTTGATTTTTTAAGAACACTCTGTACACTATTTACATTATCTTTAACAAAATGACTTTTTTTGAAACCTTATCATTTATATAATTTCAAAAATGGGTTGATATTTTTAAAATAATAAATGGTTTTGTAATTATGAAAATAAAAAAGGGGAAGAATATCAACGGGATTCTTAGTCAACTTTATGTTTTCATAATCATAAAGTGTTATTTTTTTGATTTGAATTAAAATTTTAATACATTAAATTAAGTATTAATTAAATTATGTTTAACTTTGAGTATAACAAAATATTTAATTTATAAAAATATCTTTATAATTAATTTTATTTATTGGTCATAACATGTTCTACATGTTTTATATAGTGCTCATAGGATAAATATGTCATTTTGGACTTTAAAATATATTTTAGACATGCCTTTTTACTATTACAATGTGGACTTTTTATCAAAATACTCATATCTATGTTGTAATCCACATAATGGTTTGGAAATTCAAATAGTCACTCTGTGATCCATGTATTCATTTTTTCTAAAATTAGTTTCCTTCTATATTTTGGCCATATCAAGAGATAAAGAACACCAAATTGTGTTATTAATTATTTTTTGAAATCTGGTAGTGTTATATAAATTTCATTGGAATGAATAAACATCTAAATTAATTTATATTATTATCTGAAATTATGTTGTAATTCAATATATGTTTTTTAGTATGGAATAGTTAGTCATTCATAATTGTATTACTACTATTTTTTAGTCATAACGTTTTCTATAAAGGTTTGATTAATGTGATTCTTTATTTTTGTAAATATAATAAAATTTTAAAAATAAAATTCATCTGGATCAAAAAACTATTAATAAAATTTATAATGTCTATTTTAGGTCTTAAATTATATAAGATAATCTATTTATTGATTTTATAAATTCATATACATGATTCCCATATTTGAATAACATATAGAGATTCGGCAATGTGAATCACATACATTTATCTCACTTATGTGAATTACCTATGTTGATATCTCTTATGTTAATCCCTCACATGAATTTCATATGTAAAATCACCTCTGTAGAGGAAACAAACTACTTGAAATACTCCAGTGTGAATTTGGATAATTGTTTTCATAAAATTTATACAGGTTACTATAATGTATGGTAATTCTCTCTATCATACATATTTCTTCATATATCTATTTTCAATATTATTTCATTTATTTAAATTTTTATAATTTATTTATAAATTCATATTAAATGTGTAGAGACTATGCGAAGTGATATTAATATTTAAAGACCAAAGGCTGTTTTTTTTACACATAAAAAAACATCTTGAAGCACATAAATAATTTTTATTATATTATTCTATTGTATATAATTTTATTAATTATAAATTATTTTTATTTTATATAAAACTAAATCCAAATTGTTTTAAAAAATATAATGTAGTGTTATTTCGTTTTAAATTTCTACACATGTTTACTACCTGTTTTAAATGAAATTATTTTGAATTTTACATTAAATTTAAATTTGTTACTTTTATTGAATTTTTTCACTAAACTATTATTATAAAGATGATTAAAATTATATAATTTCTATATAAATTATTTTATATTATTATTTACTACTTCTAAAACTAGATATGATTTGAGGCACTATTATGCAATTATTATTTCACTCTTCTCTCTATTTATAATATTATAGATTTATCATTTTTGACTTTTAAATTCACTATGCACTCTTAGCTATATGAATTTTTTTTATAAAAATTACACAAATCCTTGATTCTATGTGGTTGTAATTTAATATACTACCCATTTAATACATCTTTAATAGTAGATTTTATATTTTCATGTGATGTCGTATGAAGAGTGTGGTGTGGTTATTACTTTGATGTTTTTTACATTTTGACTGTGTGGAACATTATTCACTTTTTCCAGATGATATCTAAATGGGTGAAAAAAAATATATGACTTATTTTACAACCTTGGTGGGATAATAAATATTTTAAAACACATAAGAACCTTTATATGTGTTTTATTCTTCTTATATCAATTTCATTGTGGTTTCTTGATCCTGTAACAATTATTCCCATCTCTCTTGTGTTTTCAATTTCTAAATATGATTTTCATACATAATCAGTATCTATATTTGCGTCGTGTCTCCAAAATTATTTTATTCTAAAATTGTAGGTTTTAACTATTGGTATTTATTGTAATATTTGTAATTGGGATGTGAATCCATGTACAAAATTCGTGATTCATGGTAATTCAACCATAAGAAAACGTAGGATGTAATCGGGTTATGATTCCTATTAAAAAATAAGAATAGTTCATAATGTATATCTTATAAAGTAAATAGTTATATGACAATATCATATCCACTTTGGACCTAACTATTTTAAATAACATCCATTCATTCTCTTTATTCCTATACTAATTAACTCTATAAATTCTCTTTTATAATTATTCTAGAAACATTAATGATTAATTCATGAAATTTTTAATAATGACTATTTACTCACAACCCACGACCCCCTATTGACCATATTTCATCTTCAGATTCAACCTATCTAGTTCCACTTTCCATTTATAATGACATGAAATATATTTAAAATATTTATGTATTTATTGGTGTTTCACTCCCTTATCTTATAAATGAGAACCTACTCTCCTCACATATTTTTACACATTGATAGATTTATCTTGACCAATAACATAAATAATATATTACCAAAATCCTTCAAAATATCATATAGGTCCTATTATCACTAAAATATCATCATTTGAAGGCATAATGTGTAATCTAGTGGATGTTTTCAAATGAAATTATACAATTATAAACTGAGTGTTTATTTTTTATTTCTTATTCTATATTTCTTAAAAATTAATTATTAATTATTAAATAATAACAATTGTATATTATATATATATATATATATTATAACTCTATTCTGATTATGATACAAACCTTTTAAATATTATTTTCTATCTTATGGAAAATGTAAACATCTCTCTTGTCTACATGTAGAGTACCACCTCTATTAAGTTGTGTGTTTTTTTATATGAAAATATCATATGTTTGTTTAAAATGATGGATAAAATAAATATATATGACATCTATAACATATTTATGATAACTTAAAGATAATATATAACTCACCTTATTACCATACCATCCATTGGAAAATAAAAACATCACTGGTGTATATGTGTGGACTACCTTCTCCATGAAGTGATGCGATTCATTTTTCATTTACACCTTAAATATATGGTCATATATATATAAATAATGAATAAATATTAAATTTATAAAATATTTTTGATTAAATAAAATTAAAATATTACCTAGCTTTTTTACCAACCTATATAAAAATTGTAACGTACGTACAAAGTACCATCTCCATGAAATGATGATGACTATTTTTCATAAAAAACTGACATGTTTGGTTTGAAAAGATAATTAAATTTATAAATATGATAATTATATCATGTTTATAATTTTAAAGGAATTATAACTACAACACCCTTGACCATATTCAGTGCACTGATGTAGTTTTGAGGTTATAAATTTAATGGCCCCAAAATGACAAACATGATCTAATCCATTTTAGTAACTTAGTTAAATGTAGTAAAAATTAAATAAAGGGAGTAATGATAATGTAATGATCAATAAAAAAACATAATTTATATCGTTAGAAATTAATATTAGATTATTACTATGTTGGGTATATATATGAGTGAAGTAATGTGGGACTCGACATAACAGATTTTCATTTAAAAAATTATTTTAAATATTGTAAAAAAATTGTCCAACATATCGATATTCTTTTAAATATTTTAAGAATTTAATTATTTAATAATAAAAGGTTTATAATTTTAATTTTTTTAATATATTTCTAAATATTTTTTCATTTTAAAAAATAATATAATCTTTTTTTTCATATGGGTTATTTTCAACTTTTTTGTAAAGTAAAGAAAGAATGTTTTTAATGTATATATATTTTCCAAATTTTTATTCCATAATATTTTTTATTATTAAAAAATCCTAATAAAAAAAGTTAGAATGGTTTTTCAAAGTAGAAATTACTCCAACCCGTCTAAGAAATTTTCATTTTTATGAGTTTTAAAATAAAAATGATATTATTACATATGATTGTGAGAAAATGGATAGTGTTTTCCTATGTGAAAAAATAATTTATTCAAGAGTTTTTTATAAAAAACTAAAATATTATTAATGTTTTGAATTTAATGTTCTAAATTATATTTATAGTTGTTAATGGGTAATCCCAATATAGCTCTTGATGAAGGGTGATCCCGGTATATTTCTCGAATGCATGAGGTATTTATTTTTACTTTGAAGTTGAAAAATACGGGAGATAATCTAGTAGGTTACTCCTATGAAGCATATTGGGAATTTTTTATTCTTACATGGGTTTAATAATAGTGAAGATGAGTTATGAAATAATGCCCTATGGAACTATATTATACCTGTGATGTGGGTTTGTATTTATGTTTTTTAATTTTATTTGATGAGTAATGTTTAATAACCTTTAAAGGAGAATGTTTTAAAATTTTCTCAGGAGTTTTCAAGAGAATTAAGATTACTTCAATAATTTTCTTTGCTTAATAATTTCTTCAGTGAATTCGTAGGATTCCATTATTTTATATCCTTTACTGAGCAATGTTTTTCTCATCCCACAAATTCAAATGTCTTTCATGAGATCTAACAATAAGAGTAAATTTAAGCAGGGTCTGGATTTCTTTTATGGTGGATCATCATAAATTAAGAAAAACATACCTAAGTGAAATAATGGTGTAAACATTAACTGTTATTTTTTCAAAAAAAAGATCACTATTATAAAATGCACAATTTTTTATTTATTTTTTACCTAATTCTTTAATAATCTAAACCAAAATGATACTAGAAATGTATGAATGTAAAACCCTTCATATAAATCATGTAATTATGGGTTGGTTATGCCATGTGTTTTTGTACTACAAATAGATGCCATGTTTAGACAATGATATGTGATATTTTGATTATGAACATGGAAGGTATGGTTAAATATAATTGAAATATGAACATTATTGGAAATAATTTAAATTAATGGAAAAAAAATTATAAGAATACGTAGGAAACACTGTAATACTAATCGAGTTTAATGAATAGTATGCATAGAATTTATAAGAAATAAAGAATAAAATTCGGGATAAGATATGAGTCAATGTTATTGTTTTTAATTTAAATCTATTGACATATAACATGATTTTTTCAAATATTGTTTTTAATATATCTTTTGTATAACTTCCTTGATGTTCATTATGAAAATAAGGAAAGATTAATTGAAATTATAGAAATATAGAGAGTATAAAATTATGTCTTCTGTGTAGGATAGAACAATAAAATAAGTACCAATATTAAGGTCATATGAGTCCTTTATGATTTTGTAGTTATATTGTAATGGGAGACGATTTGGTATTTAAATAGTTTAACTTTTAAGGTATTATTTTATTAAAAATTTTGCAATATTTTTTTCATTTAAATAATTTAAAAATTGTGAATAGTTATTCAATAGTTACTATGGATCATTAACTTTTATGTAACTATTTTTTATATAAATATCTGAAAATACAATAAAAAAAGTGTTTATACCTTTAGATTCACATAAATTTCACATTAGGAGGAGTCACAATTAATATAATATTTATGTTATATATATATATATATTATTTATCATATGTATATTTTTTATAGAACCATGTTTTTAATATTGAATGATTTGATCCATACTCTAAATTGAACTATTCGTGAGTATCAAATAAATGAAAAATACATTCCAATTGCGAGTTGCAATAAAATTTCTTTAGGTTATATATACATTTTAAATTGTATTCTTTGTTTTTTTATAATTTTAATTTTTTAAAAATACTATCAATACATATCACATGATGTTATAGCATAAAATAAACATAGCATTTGGTGTTAGGTGATACAGATCATGGAAAGGTTCACAGTCAACCAAAAAACTAATATTATAACATATAGATATTGGTATTCTAGTAATTAATTTACCAACAATGCTACCACTAAAATTAAAGTGAATAAATATTATATTATCATTAATAATATAACATGAATATTTAAAAAATTGTATCTACAAATTCATAAAAGTATGAATGGGTATATGATCAAATATATATCATCTTTTTAATCACCACTCTTTATTGAGAATATATTATTGGTTAATGTTTCTTTAATAAATATACAATCTATTTTGATTTATTACTATTCACCTTCTCCAACAGTTAATATATTTTTCACTAATGATGGTGATGAATTAACAACTTCTGTTGATGAAACCAATGAAGATGTATCAAGTAGTGATGTTTATCAAGTTGAAAATGTTTTTTATAGTGATTATAATGATGATTTTGATGTTTTTGGTGGTTATCATGACTCTAATGAGGATTTTAATTATCTCTATACTTATTATAATTGTCATGTTGAATGATTAAATGTCACGTCCCTTCCCCCGGCGCTTGTATCATGACTACCCCAAGCCCGCCTTCCATAGGCCAGGGGATAGCGACTATCACCAAAGGCATAATTCTCTAAACTGGGAGGGAATTGCCTTTATAAAATGTAAACACACACAACTAGAGTATAAATGGAAGAAAACACTAATTAATGGTGTATAAAAAGTGTGTTGAAAGTATAAAGGGGTTGAAAATACAAGCCCAACAAAAAGGTACAACTACAACTGAAAGAAAGTACAACTGAGAAAGAAGAAAAGTTGAATGGTGAAAGAATCTCCTAGATCATCCTCTCGGTTCCTACTGAAGGGTAGGTATAGATGTCATCCTTGTCAATCCACATTTATTGGTCTGTTCTGTGTGTCTTCACACCGAGGGGTCCTCCTCCGGGTACTATTTAGTCCTGGCGCTCTCAGCCTCCATCAGCGCTGTCTGTCATCTGTATCCAACACAACGAGTTGTAGACATAGCCCTTGCATGGGTGAGTATAACAATACTTAGTAGGGACCCTGAGACCCTTATGGTCTCACAAAATCCAACAAAGATAAATTACAATGTATGAAATCAATTGATAACCATTACTTAGGTATATTCACATACATAAAACTATGTTATCAAGTAACCCGTCTCAATCATGAGGAAAACACAAATGTCATTGACTCATCTCAAACCAGGATTTTCATTATCGAAACCACGGCTACGGGAGAACTCATCCTTTATCAAGTACAGTGGCCCTGTCGCGACTCCAAAGAGCTACTCTCTAACCATAAATTACTGAGGTACTCCTCCTCTCAAGTACCGCGGGTCTGCTGCCAAACAGGGTGCTCCGTCCGCTGTGGTTCTACCACTGAATCGGGTGCTTCCCCTAATAGCCATATGAGGTACTCCTCCTGTTGAGTACTGTGGTTCTGCTGCCAAACTAGTCGCTCCGTCCACCGTGGGTTTTTCTCCAAACTGGGCGCTCCGTCCACGGGGCTAATCGAATGACTCCGAGTCGAATCGGTCAACCATTCATCAGGTCTACTCCTACTTTGTCTCCATATTATATATGCTCGTCTTTAGGAGGATCCACTCCATGAGCTACAGTTCGATGCTCCAAATGTCATGAAGTCTCATATGGAAGTATCTAAAAGCACCTCCACGTCATAGGGGTCTCAACGCAATAGACAGTGCATTAATCGGATGCCCGGTCTGTGAGTTATTAGCCTTTTAGTCCCGGGGGCCTAGTTGGTTACGTGTACGAACCAACCTGTCCATATCTCAACTATACCCCGATCTCCTATGTTGTATTATCAAAGGGACGAATATGCTCCAAGAATATTAGTGCCGCTGATCGTTTTTCAAACAGACGTCTGGTGCTAATGATATGGCCAAAGTAAGAAAAGGGTCAGTAATGGGACCGGGTCCGATCCGACCTGGTCGGACTGACTCGGCCCAACCCAGTCTGGGCCGACCCGGTCTGGGTCGACCCAGCCAGACTCGCTGGGTCTGAACTGGCGCATTGGGTGGGTCATCCCACTAATTTTTGACCCTGTCCACTGGGCCCGACCCAGCGGACTGTGAGGGCGTTTCGGCCTGATAGTCGCCACATAGGCGTCTCGGTAACTCGACCCGGAAGACAAGGCAGGTTCGGCTAGAAACACCGCGGGGGCACTGCGGGTCGACTCAGGAGGCCGGTGGCGAGGTGTCCAGTGGGCAGCCGCGCTGGGCACGGGCATGCCAGCTGGACACCGGGCATGCCGTGGGTGTACCAGGAAGGGCACGGCGGGCCGTGGGGTAGGCCACGGGGGTGCCAGCAGAGGCCGGGAAGGCCGTCGCGGGTGCAGGCAGCGTGTCGAGGTAGCGTGAAATGGCGCCGGGGGTGCCGGGTAGGCCGGCTGTGCACCGAGGGGGAGCCGGGCTTGCCAGGCAGCGCACCGGGGGGCGTCGGGCCAGCCATGCAGTGCACTGGGGGGCGTCGGGCCGGTCGGGCAGCGCACAGGGGGGGCGCCGGGCAGCATGGGCAGGGCGCTGGGGGGGTGCGGGCAGGACGTCGGTGAGGCGCGGCGGGCCATCCGCAGGGCCTTAGAGCAGTGTGTGGGGTGTGTGTCGGGTGCCGCGCGGTTTTCGGTGCGGTTCGCGGAGGCCACGGGTAGCACGGCCATTGTTCACCGTCTTCGCCGATGTCGCCTCTTTTCCACTTCGTAGTACACCACAAAAAATCAATATATAGTGTTGGGCCATATGAGGTTGGTCCAATCTCTCTGTGTTTATGGTGATAACAAATGGTTGTTCACAATTCATAAATTTGAACAATGATGAATGGAGGGTAAAACTCATACATAGAACAACTCAAATCCCCCTACCTCATTGTCGATGATTGTGGATGAAGTCGCGGGAAGTGGGCGTCATTTCATTGACAATGGGAAAGAAGAATCCAAGGATTTCATCGGTGTTCTTCGTGGGTGAAACTTCCCTTTCTTTCCACGGTTCAAGAAGGATGAAAAAGTTTTTCGACGTTCTTCGTGTTCTTCACGTTCTTCATTGGAAGAACGATTCCCCATTGAGATCTTTCTTAAATGGTTCCCCAATCTCCACTGAGTTTCCCACCAAAAATAATAGAGTAAAAGTCTATTATTTTTTGCACAAAAAAACAAAAGATTTGTGTTTAATTAAATGAGACAACTCATTTAATTAATTGGGGTGGAATGGATTCAAAATTCGAATAGGGGGGTGGATAGTTTTAATTAAATGAGACAACCCATTTAATTAATGATATGGTGTATTCTCAATTAATTAGTGGAGAAGGCCAAGAGTCTTATCCACTTAATTGGATTGTTAAAGGGGGTTAGAAAATTCAATAGTCCCCACCGAAATTTATCCTCCTAAGGGATGTTTTGTGTGGGTGGTCCCCACCACCAGAACCTCTCATGGGAGGTTATGGTGTGGTGTCCCCCACCCCTAACCTCCACTTGGAGGTTTTAACCACCAAATTAAAATTAAGTTGCACACCTTATTTTAATTTAAAATATCTAAAAACCCCAAAAACTGACTCTCATTCTCGTTATAATGCAACTGTGATGAAGGTCCCCCTAAGATCACCGACGCTGCAAGTTCAACGGTGCCCTCAGATTTCAGTTCTAATCACAGGTTCAAAAGTTATAAAACGTCATTCACACGTTTATTGAACGTACCTGAAAAAAAGTTTGGAAAATTATTTTCGGTCACCCTCGACCCACTGTGGTCAAGGTTAGGCTCTACCAATGTGAAAAACTCCCCAAAGAACCCAACGGTTCTCTTGTATTCTCAATCTAAGTTACCGTTTAAAAGTTATGAATTTTACAATAAAATAATGGTTACTTAATTATTTTATATGCAGCCAAAAACTAACTTCTTCCAGTGGCCCTCGCCGACCCTAGTTAGTATCCACATAAATAAATCATACCCTCACAAGTTCAGCCGTGGTTTTGTATTTTTAATCCGAGTTACCTTTTTTGAGTTATAATATTTTGAAAAATAAAATAACTTTATTTATTTATTTTATTTATGGTTATTCCATTTTCAGGTTTTCTCACAGGAGGCCCATGCCGACTAAAATTAAGTCACGCATAGGGTAAACCAGCCATCATGAGCACAACAATGGCCTCAAATTACTGATTTGAGCAACCGTTTCAGATTTATTCCACATTTTCAGGAAAATTGGATACGTGTGTTAATTTAAACATAACAAAACATTGACGGATCATTCTGGGCACTCAGGACCTCATAATCGTGCGCCGTCAGAAACTTTGGACTCATAAAATTCCAAAGAATTTAAGCAAAAAAATTCCTTGAAATTTCCATGTCTTTACATTACCCCAACCTCAGGACTTTACGTCCACGTATGTTACAACACACGCTAGGGAAACAAAAGGGGATACTGAGCACGCATCCGAGACTTCTTCTCCCATGTGCTCTCCTGGCAGTTATGGTGAGGAAAGCCCTTGACACTTCCTCCGGAAGTGCAGCTGGTAACATGGTACATACTCTAAAGAGAATGACGTGCTCCCCACCTTCACAAAATCCATCAGGTGTCTGCCCTGTGGGTATCAGATCACAATGCATCTCACAGTCAACATCCCCATGTTGTACCTCCCTGACTCGCTAAAGAAGTGTAGAAGTGACTGTGAGAGACTGCAGAAAGGCTGCTCCATCTCTATCCACAAAGGATATCTACAATGCAGACTGCTACTCTGTTACCTCTCCAAGCAGCTGAGTTCCTGATCTCCTGCTGAGAGCATCTTCTACAATGTTCCCCTTCCTAGGAGTATAGACCATCTCGAATTCATTGTCCTGCAAAAACTCAAACCATCGCCGTTGTCTCAGTTGCTGAGAACCATACGCAATCACTACTCGGTCATGCATCAGGACACACCCGAGTCTGGTCACTGTTGTATCGCTATAAACCACATACCCAATGCCCTCCTTTGGTTTCCTCAAGATGGGCACACTAGTCAACATCTGTCTTAGCTCCTGAAAGCTCTTCTATCATCTCTCTGACCGCACGAAGTGTTGACCATTCTTCATCGACACTGAAAGCGGTGCTGCAACTCTGGAGAAGTCTAGCACCAAGGTAAGTCTGAATGACTCATAAGTGATCAACTGCACCCACATATGCATGATTCCATCATGTTCTACCTATGTTTTCTTTTTCACCGAACAATGAAACCCACAACCCAACGTTGTAGGTATACCAAAACCTTTTTGCCTAATACAGTCAATCTGGGTATGAACCGTGGTTGCCCAGCCAATACCCAAACTAACGTCGTAATACCTCGACACTACCACCCAAGGGTTCCAATCGAAACTCTTGCCTCAAGGTTCAGATCACATTGACGGTGTATGGTTGATTATTGAGTCTCCTCCCAATGGTATCTCCAGACGTGTGGGTCAAGTCAACGGTTTAATTGGAAACTCTTATTCTGGGGTAAGATCTTTGGTAGGAAGGAATGATTTCTACTTATGTCTATTGATACGAAATCTTGTAGTAGACACAAACCGTACATCAAATCCTTCCTAGAGCCCTTGGGTCACACTCCTTGACCTTATGCAGCTACAATCTTCCCCTTCCCTCCTGCTCCCTGAGCCTGGTGGGGACTACATAGGCAGGTGGTTGTAACAGGTCAAAATGTACATCACTACATGCTTCCCTCCTAGCTCTGCTTCCATGTATGCTACTCTACAGATTCATCTGTCCTTAACACTTCCTCTTCTTGAAACAATTTACACGTCCTTCTCTGTGAGACTGACGTCAGTTCCCTGCTTTCCCACTGCTAACATTCACTACTTCTATCTGTTCACCCAAATAACATTCAACCAAAAAGGTTCTCTCTAGCACCCTAGAATAAGTAGGAATGCATAGAAAAAATTTTCTAGCTCAGATATCTTTTAAACACACCTCTTTCGGTAGTCTGGTCCCCAAAGCACTGATCATATTGAATTAATCGAGTAACCGGAACGATCGGTATGCCTCGATGAATACTCATCTACCGACATGTCATCCTGACAATGTTGTATAAGTTCTAGGGATATCTCAGCCAACTCCTCAAGCATGTCCTTATCCTCTTGTGAGTCGAGCTTGCCTCGGAACCTGAGGGGTTTCTGATGCTGAAACACATTTATATAACTAAGCCTACAAGTGTCCACTACCGGTACTGCTGATCGTAACTATTGATCAACGGGTAGTGTTATATATCTGACAGACTACCTGCTGGTATTATCCTAGGAATCGGTCCACATACCAAAGCCTCATCACTAAGAGGTCCCACCTCGTGGTCACACACTGAGAAAGCCTAGTAGTTTAGATCACCATATTCTCTACTAGTGTATCAACAAGGATGAAAACTCTAGAATTCTCCTCCATCCAGTCCTCTACTGCCTGGGAATCTGTCTCGCCTCGAAACCTAGGAGGCCTCTACCGTTGGGACTCATGTAACGCGCTCAGTCAGCGTGCATCGTACGCCAGTGCGGCTGGTGGTATCTTATGAACAATAGGTAGTGGTTCTCCTGGTACACCACCCGAAGGTGCCAACACAGTAATAGGAACCTTTACTAGTGCCTCGTCACTCAGTGGGTCGTCATTGGGTACTCTCTCGGAACTCCAACCGACTGTCTGTGTGGAGGCATCCCAAACAGATGTGACACGATCAAAAGAATATACCTGGTGAGCTAACCTGATTGAGCTGACATAATGAAAACTTTTGAAGACACACACGCAATCAATGTTTTTGTACACTGAGTCAGAAATCAGAAGTCATGGTCTTGGTGTATGGATACGTCGGCCGCCGCACCAACACTGGACTCCCTTAATCGATAACCGCACTCGGAACCCTTAACACTATTGCTTCACAGAAAATAAATATCATAGTCCTATGTTTTGTGGTAGAACTGACTCCTATGATACCAATTTGTCACGAACCATCCACCAGGGCCCGTATCGTGACTTCCCCAAGCCCGTCTTCCATAGGCCATGGGCAGGCGACTACCACCAAAGTTGTAAATCCCTAAACTGAGAAGGCATTTCCTTTATAAAATGTAAACACACACAACCAGAGAACAAACAAAAGAAAAAACTAAGTAATGTTATAGAACAAGTGTGATGAAAGTACAAAGGGGCCGGAAATACAAGCCCAAAAAAAGGTACAAATAAAACTAAAACAAAGTACAACTGAAAAAGAAAAATAGTTGAATGGTGAAAGCAGCTCCGGGATCATCCTCTGGGTTCCTACCTGAAGGGTATGTACATATTTCCTCCTCGGCACTCCACATCTATTGGTACGCTCTGTGTGCCGTCATGAAGAGTGGTCCACCTCCGGGTACCGTCCAGTCTTGGTGCTCTCGGCCTCCATCAGTGATGTTCGTCGTCTTCATCTAACACAACAAGGTGCAGGCATAACACATGCAGGGGTGAGTATAACATTATAGAGTAGGGACCCCGAGACCCTCAATGTTTCACAAAATCCAACAAGGATAAACAAAAAAGTATGAAATCAACAAATAAAAATTACTTAGGTATATGCCCATTCATATACCTAAGTTATCAAGTAACCCATCTCAATCATGAGGAAAACACAAAGGTTATTGACTTAGGTCAAACCATGATTTTCATTATCGAAACCATGACTGCTGGAGAACTACTCCTCTGTTGAGTGCAGTTTCCCTGTCGCAACTCTGAGGTGCTTCTCTCTAACCTTACACTATTGAGGTACTCCCCCTGTCGAGTACCGCGGGTCTGCTGCCAAACTGGGTGATCCGTCCGTTGTGGGACTGCCACCGAACCGGGTGCTCCCCCTAATAGTCATCTGAGGTACTCCTCTTTTAGAGTACCATGGGTCTGCTACAAAACCAGTCACTCCATACACTGTGGGTCTGCTACCAAACCAGGCGCTCCATCCACTAGGCTAATCAAATCACTCGGAGTCGAATCGATCAAGAAGTTGTCAGGTCTATAGCTACTAGATCTCCATACTCTATATGCTTGTTTCTGGGAGGATCCTATCCACGAGCTACTAGTCGATACTCCAAGTGTCACAAAGTCTCACGTGGAAGTATCTCAATGGACCGCCACATCATATGGGTATCAACGCAATTGACGGCACATTAATCGGATGCTCGGTCTGTGAGTTATCAACCTTTTAGTCCTGGGGTCCCGGTTGATTTTCAGTACGAACCAACCTGACCATATCTCAACAATACCCCGAACTCCCATGGGGTATTATCAAAGATCCTCCAGGAATACTGGTTCCACTGACGGTTCGTCAAATAGACGTATGGTGCTAAATATATGGCCCAAGAAATCAATGGGTCAGTAGTGGGCCCAGTTCCGGTCCGACCCGGTCAGACAGACTCGGCCCCACCCAGTCTGGGCTGACCCGGTCAGACTCGCGGGGTCTGACCCGGCCCATTGGGCGGGTCAGCCCTCAATGTTTTGACCCCGTCCATTGTGCCCGACCCAGCGGACTGCGAGGGCGGTTCTTCCTGATAGTCTCCACGCAGGCGGCTCGGTAACTCTGCCCGGAAGACCATGCCTTTTCAGCTAGCGACACCACAGGGGCACCGTGGGTCGACTCGTGTAAAAAAATATGCCTCAATGAAAAGAGATGGAGATGAAGTCCCTTACCTAATGCCCGACTTGACTCATTAATTCTTTATTCTCTTGAATAATAAACTAAAGTTATTTTCTACTTGGTTAAGAACCTTTTTATGTTCATTATTCTTTTTATATCACTTATTACCTTGTTATAAACATTATGTAATCATTTATGTTAATAATGGTCATTTTGTCGATATCTAGTACTTGAGTTAAAAATTAACATCTTATAATTACATTTTGTTCATGTGGTTGAAATTTCTTTATATCTAGTATGATATTCATGATCTAGATCTCACATATATCATATATATCCATTATATACCTATATTTATAATAGTATATAACAAATGGAGTTAAGAAATGAAATGCACTGTTCATAGAGACGGTAAGTCGTACGTACACATGAATGCTACATTCATTTCTATTTCATATTCAATGGAATTAAAACATAATTATAAATAGATATATTATAATTAAAATATAATATAAAATATAATTTTATTAACTCCATCTTTTATACGTTCCATTTATGGCATGAACGAGTCATATCACTTTGAGGGGGTGGTAGTCCACATTTCCTCAAATGACATTTTCATATTTACCTTCTATAGAATCGATAAAGGAATTATATAAATTAAATATAAAAAATCATATAAACAATATAAATATTATATATATCATATATAAATACAGTTCCATCATAATGGACACCATAAGAGTTATTGGGAGAAGATTGAGCAATCATTGTTTTGTGACACATTAGTTTCCCGCCCATAGAATCTTTATGTTATTTACCCATTAGATGGATGTGTGTGTAAGTTTAGTTCAAAAAATCTCATAAAAACAACCTAGTATATTGAGGATACTGTTTTGGTTATAATATAATTAAATAAAAAGATTTTAGTGGGTTTGAGAAGTAAAATAAAACAAAATAACTTAAGATAATATGTTTCCATTAAATTGGGTAACTCCTTTTGGTTTGAACAAAAAGTGTTTATTGAAGTGTCTTTTGCCTAATATAAGAAGTCTAGGAGTAAGAGAGGGTTCTTGAGAGATTATATTTGAATATTTTGGACGATTCAAGGGGCTTGAGAAGTGTGAGTAATGAGTTTGATGTGAGAGATATTTATAAGGGGGAGGAGGGGCTCTTTAGAAAAGTGTGAAAATATTGTTTTATTATATAATGATTTTCAGTTTTTAAATGTCCAAAACTTATTAAAGTAGAAGATAAGATGACTCATGGTATAAATAAAATCATCCAATAATAATTGTACAGGTTTTGGATATTATTTTAATCATTATAATCTTATTTATTTAAATCATTTATTAATGAGGTAAACACAGCATCATTATTGTGTCAGAAATAATTTAATTTTTTTGATGTCTAAAATATTTAAAAAAATACCATAATTTAGGATTTTTTTATCTTTTTAATTAATATTTATAGTCAAATATATCACTAATATAACCCCACATTAATTTTTTTAGAAAAATAATACATGTTAATCAAATTTTTTTTTTACTTTAAATAAAAATTTATTAATATCATTATCTTACCCGAATGGCTTTCAAAGGCCAAAAGTCTCACTGAATGATTTTAGTGGTTATCCATTACTCATCCAATAATTTTAGGACAAGTGTTATGGTAATTTTATATTATTATAATATGGTTTTTACATTGAATTACCATATTTATATTTAGCTGTCATAAATAAAATTCAAAAGTTTTTATTCACTAAAAAATATTTTCATCTTATTGAAAAACATTTTTCCTACTAATAACATCCATTTATGATGGATTTTTGAAATTCAATTCACAGAACTGGTAAATTTTCATTTAAATGAAAATGTCGTCTTTTTTAACTAATACTCACTGTTTCCACTATTAATCAAAAATTTGAGTTTTTGAGAAAAATACCAAAAATTCAGCCTAAGAAATATTTGATATTCCGAGTTCAAAAATAATTTCTATTTTACCAAATTCAATACCTAGATGTTTCATTAATTAATTTAACATTAATTCCCGTTGTCAAAACAAAAAAAGCATGTTTTTATGAAATAATAACTATCAAAAGATTGACAGTTGTTTATATCCAATTTCAATGTGAAATTACATCCAATGACCAAAATTGGATGAAATGGTAAAAATATAATCTAATAACACATTAAAATCAGTCAAAAAGATAATCTAACCATGTAAATAAATTAAATTAAAAGGTATATTTGAATTAAAATAGAGTATTTTTACTATTCATTAAAAAATGAATTTTATTAGAAAAATACCAAAAATTTACCAAAAGTAAATTTTGATATCCTGATTTCTAAAGATGAAATATATTTTTTTCAAATAGAACATATAGAAGTAATAAAAACTAGATTTGTAGAGGGTTCTCCATTAGAAGGTTTCAAATTGACCTTTTAAAGAATATTAGTGTATTTGTGCTTAAAATTAGATTAATTCACATTTTAAGAATCTAACACTTATTGGATAAATGTAAAAACATTTAACAAACATGTATAATCATATTACAATTAGTTATATTCATTCCCATCATTACAATGGTTAGGCATTAACTACCATTTAAAATAATAATATTATATTATTTTAGTATGACTTATCCTTGTGTGCAACATAACATTTCAAAGAAACTCGTAATTGCATATCAAGTATTGCATCGATCATAAAGTCCCCTTTAAAAAAATTAATAGTTAATTCACAAATATTAATGATTATAAAAATGTATTATTCTTTATTTACTTGAGATGTTGCATCCTTCCTCCCTTTGGAAATTGCATCCTCGCAATTTTTATTCACTTATTAAATAAGTGGGGGTATTTATCCATAATTTCATTTTCATATTCCCACATATCCTCTTCAACTATATGGTTTTTCCACAATACCTTAACCTAGTGAATTACCTTATTCCACGACAATTTCACTCTTCAATCAAGAATATGGACTGGATATTCTTGATAAGAGAGATTCTCTTCCAACTGAACTCTCTCTAGGCTCAAAACATGAGATGGATCTGGAATATACTTTCTCAATATTGAAAAATAAAAAAACAAATTGTGTATCTATGTTAAACATGGAGGTAAATCCACTATGTATGCAACTAATCTAAATTTATCTAGGAATTCATAAGGTCCAATGATCCTCAGACACAAATATCCCTTCTTAACAAAACACATCACACTCTTCCATAGAGAAATTTTGAGAAATACATGATCACCTACCTTAAAAGAAATATCCTTCCTCTGGTTATCTGCATAACTTGTCTACCTACTCTAAGTTGTTCTCAAGTGGTTCTAAATCAACTGAACGTTTTCTGTCATATCGTCTACCAATTCTAGTCCCATAAAGTTCCTTTCACCAACATCATCCCAAAAAGTTTGAGTTTGACACTACTTTCCATATAATTCCTCAAATGGAGCCATCTATATAATGGAATAAAAACTGTTATTATATGAAAATTCAACCAAAGAAAAATGTTTGTTCTAAATTCCTTGGTAATCAAGTGAACAAGCACGTAGCATATCCTCCATGGTCTGAATTGTTCATTCTGACTTCCCATGTGATTATGGATGAAAAGTTGTAGTGAAATTTAATTCATTACCCAATAACTTATGAAGGCTTTCCAAAAGATACAAGTAGACCTTGGATCACAATCACATATAATGATAGAGGGGAACTCATGCAACCTGACTATCTCTTTAACACACAACCAAGAAAGTTGATCTAGAGACAATGCATCTCGAATAGGCAGGAATTGATCAGATTTATTCAACTGACCCACAATAACACATATTGCATTATTACCTTGAGATGTCTTCGGTAATCCCACAACAAATTCCATTGATATATTTTCCCACTTCCACTCAAACACCTGTAATATCTGAAACACCCCTTTCAGTAACTACTGCTCTTCTTTAACCTACTAACATGTCAAAAATCTCAAAGTAATATCAGTAATATATTTTTTCATTCCATCCCACTAGTAATACTCCCATAGATATATGTATATCTTATTACAACCAGGATGAACTGAAAACGGAGAACTTTGAGCATCACATAACAACTCATTCTTCAACTGTGAATTACAAGGAATGCATAATGTTTTCTCAAATCCAAAAATACAATCATTATCAATGTTAAAATCCGGAAATATGCCCTTCTGAACCAAAAATACATTTTTCTATAACTCACTATCTTCTTTATGCGCTTGGTTTATTCTGTCTGATAGATATGATTTTACTGACACCTGAAACAAAACATCGGAATTTCATGCACCATCCACTTCTATGACAAAGTTCAACAAATCAAAAACCAAAGGATCTCGTTCCAAACGTAGCATGGTTAATGTAGCATTACTTTTTCAACTCAAAGAATCAGTCGGTTTATTTGCCTTTCTCTGATACTAAAGGATCATGAAATCATAATCCTTGATTAATTCTTGCCATATCCTATATCTCATTTATTTCTGAGTGAATATATACTAAAAAGTTTTGTGGTCAGTATATATTTCACATTTTACTCCCTACAAATGCTTCCTCCAAATTTTTAAATAAAAAATCAGTATCTAATTCCAAATCTTGTGTAGGGTAATTTAACTCATGTCGTTTCAACTAATGTGAAGCATAATAAATTAACTGATCATTCTGCATAAGGACACGACCAATTCCTTTCAAAGAAGAATCACTGTAGATAACAAACTCACCATTTCTGGAAGGTAGTACCAAAATTGGATTATTCACCAAACATCATTTCTATTCTTGAAAACGATCATCACATTCTTTTTTATAGATGAACTTAACACCTTAGTAAAATGTTTCTCAAGAAAAATATCTTTTAATTCATCCTAATCAAGTGTATCAATCACCTCACAATCCCTAAAATTTTTCACTATTGACCACCCCTGATCAGCTTCACCTTCAAAATGGTAAATATTGATACTGACCATTTGATGTTCTAAACACCCCATGACATAATAAATATTCTCTGGTGATTTAATCCACCCTTCAGCTAGAACATAGAAAGATGGACCTTTGAAAGATGGTGGATGTTGCCTCATGAAATAGTCCTCTACTCACATATTCCTCTGTGCTTGATCTGGCTAATCTAGTGCATGGATACCATCACTGTTTATAGCCTTAGTCAATTTACCCATCACTACAACAAACTGTTCTATTCTGATTTTGACCATCTCATGTTATTGATTTGGATGATTGTCTTCCTCCTGATATCGACCCATCATAGCTGCCATGTTTCATTTACGGAAAACCATTTTGAACACCGAAATATCATAGGTGAAGCAACATGCTAATCTGTAAATTATATATCACTTTAATATTCCCATAAATTAATTTATGGACATTAATTTATCAATATCCTTACTTATAAATGAATAATTTCCATTGATAATGGCTTTCCATCCTTAAACATTACATAATCTTTAATTAAATGAATAATTCACATTGGGGATCCTTCCAGGTTTAGAGTTTTAGAGAATTTGGCCATAACTATTACATTACATCTAAAAAATAAAATGGTTGACACTTTTACTGAGATTGTAGTTTTTCAAAAAAAACTCTTGAAAAAAGGGTCATGACTAGTCCAATGTTTTAGAGAGCATGAATTTTCCTTGATCCCACCCTTGACCCTCTTCATCAATATGTCCAGTGAAAAATATTTGAAAACATAGGACGTGCTTAAAAAGTTCAATAAGGGAAATAAAACAGAGAATGAAAAAATTAGTTCATCAATATATGCATAACATAAGCTCTTTAACATACCCCCCAAAAAATAAGATTTATATAGTAATCACAAATCATAAAGGTAACTGTGGCATCCATAACATACTTACTATGTAGCTTTCACAACTACATAGGGAGTTACATATGGAATACCCATTAGAGTATATTACATAAATCTCTTAGGAGAATAATTCACGTTTACCTCCATCACATTACCCAATGCATTGTAGAGCTATCACGAGCTCACATGCCCTAGGTTTATCATAAAACCACCCGTATACGTAACAATTCCCAAGAACCATAGCATATTTGTAACATATAAAATAAACAAAAAATAAAGATAAAATTTCCTCATTTAAATCACAATATATCATTTAAATATATTGTCATAAAAAATCCATTATCAAAACCGTTTTCAATACCAAAATACATAAAAGAGTATATTGTATTTATTTTCCTTTTATAAACATAACAGCTTGTTAAGGAAGCCATAGATCAAATAATTCTCATGGCGGCAAAATTGGTAGTTGTCACCGCTTACATTAAAAGAAACATTATTTTTTCATTTAGTAAAATGACTCGTAGAAAAATATTCCCTTTTAATTAAATTAATAGTCAATGGTGTTTATACAACATATAAAAAAAGTCGTGTATAAAAAAATATGCACCAATGAAAGAAGATTGAGAGGAAGTCCCTTACCTCGGGTCCGACTTGACTTGTACATTCTTTAATCTCCAGAAAAAAAAACTAAAGTTAATTTTTACTTACATAAGATCCTTTTTATAGTTTATCATTCCTTTTAAAAAACTTGTTACAATGTTATAAACATTATGTAATCATTTTTGTCAATAATAGACATTTTGTCGATATTTGGTACTTGAGTCAAAAATGGACTTCTTATAATTAAGAGTTGTTCATGTGGTCCAAATTTCATTATATCCATAATTATATTCATGATTTAGATATCATATATATCTTATATATCTAGTATATATAAGTATTTATAATAGTTTATAGCATTTGGAAGTAAGTAATTAAATGCACCGTTCATGGAGACGGTAAGTCGTACGTACGCATGTGCGCTATTTTCATTTATATTTCATATTTAATGAAATGAAAACATAATGATACATAGGTATATAATAATTACAGTTTCATATATTATATATAATCTTAGTAGCTCCATCATTTATATGTTCCACGTATGGCATGAATGAGTCATATCACTCTGAGGGGGTGGTAGTCCACACTTCTTCAAATGATATTATCAAATTTACCTACTATAGAATCCATAATGTTATTACATAAATGAAAAATACATATTCATGTAAACAATATAAATATAATATATATCATATATAAATATAGTTCCATCATAATGGACACCATAAGAGGTGGTAGGATAAGATTGAACAATCATCGTTTCATGAGGCGATAGTTTGTCGTCCACAGAAACAGTAAGTTATTTAACAATTAGATGGATGTTTGTGTAAGCGTAGTTCTAATACTTCTCATTAAAAAATCCTATTATATTGAGTATAGTACTTTTGTTATAAAATAAAAGAACAAAAAGAGTTTAGTTGGTTTGTGAAGTAAAATAAAACAAAATAACTTAAGAGAAGATGTTACCTTTAAATCGATAACTCTCTTTGGTTTGAACCAAAAGGGTTTCTTGAAGATCCTTCTACCTAATTTAAGGCTTCTAAGAGGACTAGATGGATATTATTAGCATATTTGTAGAGAAGTTGGATGATACAAGGGGCTTGAGAGTTGTGAGTAATGGGTTAGCGGTGAGAGCTTTTTATAAGGGGGAGGAGGGGATCTTTAAGAATGTGTGAAAATATTAGTTTATTATATAATGATTTTCGGTTTCTAAATATCCAAATCTTATTAATGTAGAATATAAGATGACTCATGGTTGAAATACAATCATCCAATAAGAATTATTAAGGTTTTGGATGTTATTTTAATCATTATAATCTTATTTATTTAAATCATTTATTAATGAGGTAAACACTGAATCATTGTTGTATCATAAATAAATTAATTTATTTGATGTCTAGAAATTATAAAAAAAACCATAATTTAATTAATATTTTGATCTTTCTAATTAATATTTATATTCAAATATATCAATTATATTACCCCACATTAAATTTTTTTTAGCAAAACAATACATGTTTCTGATATTTTTATTTTTACTTTAAATAAAAAGTTATTAATACCTTTATCTTACCCAAGTGGATTTAAAAGGCCAAAATTCTCACCCAAGGATTTTCTTGGTCACCCATTACTCTTACAATAATGTTTGGACAAGTTTGAAGGTAATTTTATAATATTATAATGTTGTTTTTACCTTGAATTACCCTATTTACCATCAACCGCGGTAAATAAAAGTCAAATGATACTATTCACCAAAAAATATTTTCATCTTATTGAACCACATAGTACTTTTTAATAACAACCACGTATGTCATATTTTCTAAATTCAATTCACAAAAGTAGTAAAGGTTCATTTAAATGAAAAATTCTTCCTTTTTAACTACTACTTAGTGTTTTCACTATTCATCAAAAAATTGATATTTTTCTGAAAAACACCAAAAATTCATCCTATGATATATTTGATATTCATAATTCAAAAATGATGCATATTTTACCAAATTGAATACATATAAGTTTCATTAATTAATTTAAAATTAATTTCTGTCGTCAAAACAAAAAGTGTGTTTTTAAAAAATAATGCCTATCAAAAGATTGACACTTTTTATGTCCAATTTCAATGTGAAATTTCTTACAATGGAAAAAATTGGTTGAAATGGTAAAAATAATATAAAATTAAACTTTAAAAAAATTAAAAATATAATCTAACAATATAAATAAATTTCATTAAAAGGAATTTTTGAATTAAAATATAGAATTTTTCACTTTTCATTAAAAATGTATTTTATCAAAAAAAATACCAAATATTAACCCAAAGTAAATTTTAATGTCCCGATTCTAAATAAGAATTTTATTTTGTCAAATATATCATATAAAAGTGACCAAAACTATATTTAAATAGTGTTCACCAATAAAACACGCTAAATTGACCTTTTTAAAAAATATTAGATTAATTATGCATAAAATTAGATTAATTCAAATTTTAAGCCTCTAAATTTTATTGTATAAATGTATAAAACATTTAAAAACATGTATAATCATATTGCTATTATTTCTGTTCATACCCTCCATTACAATGGCTAGGTGTTAACTACCATTTAAAATAATAATATTATATTATTATTTTTTAGTATGACATTGCCTTGTGTGCAACGTAAGATTTCAAAGAAACTAGTTTGTTTGTATTGGGTACGTCGTCGAACATAAAAATCCCTTTAAAGTAAAATCAATATTTAATTAATAAATATTAATCATTATAAAAATTTATTATTCTTTATTTAATTGGGATGTTACATCCTTCCCCCATTTTGGAAATTTTGTCCTCGTAATTTTTATTCACTTATCAAATAAGTGGGGGTATTTATCCCTCATAGAATTTTCAGATTACCATGTTTCGTCTTCAACAATTTGGTTTTTCTACAATACCTTTACCTAGTGAATTACCTTATTCCACAACACTTTCTCTCTTTGCTCATGAACTTAGACTGGTTATTCCTCATAAGAGAAATTCTCTTCCAACTGAACTATCTCTGGGCTCAAAACATGAGATGGATCTGGCATATACTTTGTCAATATTGAAACATGTAAAACATTGTGTACCTAGGAAAAATTATAGGTAAATAATAATTGAAACAATTTATCCATATTTCTCTAGGATCTCATAAGGTCCAATGAACCTAGGCTCAACCTTCCCTTCTGGAAAAAATGCATCACACTCTATAGAGAATCATTGAGAAATATATGATCACCTACATCAAAATAAAGATCCTTCCTCCGGTTATCCGCATAAATTTTCTACCTACTCTGTGGTGTTCTCATGTGCTTCTGAATCAACTAAACTTTTTCTGCCATCTCTTCTACCAATTCTGGACCCATCAACTTCCTTTCACCAGATTTATCCCAAAAAGCTAGAGTTTGACACCGCTTCCCATATAATTCCCCAAATGGTTCCATCATTATACTAGAATTAAAACTATTATTATATGAAAATTCAATCAAAGAATGATGTCAGTCCCAACTTCCCTGGTAATCCCATGAACAAGCACATAGTGTATCCTCCACGGTCTGAATTGGTTGTTCCGACTTCCCATCTGATTGAGGATGAAGACCTATAATAAAATTTAATTCAGTTCCCAATGACTTCTAAAGGCCTTTTCAAAAGATAGAAGTAAACCTAGGAACACAATCAGATACAATGGAGAGTGGAAATCCATTCAACCTGACTATCTCTTTAACATTCAACCGAGAAAGATGATCTAGAGTCAACTTATCTTGAATAATAAGTAAATAAGAATATTTAGTCAATCGATCAACAATAACAAAGAGTTCATTATTACATTGAGATGTCAATGGTAATCCCACAACATTGTCCATGGATATATTTTTTGGTTTCCACTCTGACTCGGATATAGACTGAAGCATCCCTTTTTGTAACTGTTGCTCTACTTTAACCTACTGACAAGTCAAACACCTAACAGTAAAGTCAGCAATATCTATTTTCTTTCCATCCCACCAGTAGTACTCTCGAAGATCTTTGTACATCTTGGAAGTACTAAGATGATCTAAAAACTGAGAATTATGGGCTTCACATAACAACTCATTCTTCATCTTTGAATCACAAGGCATGCATAATCTCTTCCCAAAACTCAAAATACAATCATTATCAATGTTAAAATCAGGAAACTTATCCTTCTTAACTAACTCTACCTTTTTTTAGAACTCATAGTCTTCCTTCTAATCTTGCAAAAAAATTTCTGATAGAGGTGATATCACTGACACCTGAAACAAAATAGAGAAATTTAATGCACCATAAACATATATTCCAATATTCATAAATTAAAAACCAATGGATCTCGTTCCCAATAAAGCATGGTTAATGAAGAATTACTTTCTTGACTCAAATAATCAGCCCCTTTATATCCTTTTCCCGGATGGTAATGGATCGTGAAATCATAATCCTTGATTAATTCCAACCATCCCCTCACTATCATGTTCAATTATTTCTAAGTGAATATATACTTCATAATTTTTTGGTCAGCATATATTTCTCATTTTACTCCATACAAATTAATCCTCCAAAATTTTAAACCAAAAATAACATAAACTAGTTAAAAAAATATGTGTAGGGTTATTTAACTAATGGGATTTATACTAACATAAAGCATAAGCATTCACTTTCTCATTCTACATAAGGACATAACCAAGTCCTTTTAAGGAAGCATCACCGTAGATAAAAAAACTCACCATTTCTGGAAGGTAGTGCCAAAAATGGAGCATTCACCAATCTTTTTTTCAATTATAGAAAACAATAATCAAATTCTTTTGTCAAGATAAACTGAACACCTTTTCAAGTTAACATAGTCATTGTACCAGATAACCATTAAAAAGTTTCAACGAACCCCTGGTAATAACTAGCCAATCCAAGAAAACTACGGATCTAAGTTATATTGTGGGTCTTCGCTATTCATCAAAAACTTCTGTTTTTGCAGGATCAAGAGTTATGACATTTTTTTGAAACAATGTGACCAAGGAATGAAATTTTTTGTAACCAATACTAACACTTTATGAATTTCCCAAAAAAAATTCTATCCTTTTAAGAGAAGACATTACCTTTAAATCAGGTAACTCAAATTGGTTTGAACCAAAAGGGTTTCTTGAAGTGTCTTCTACCTAAGGTAAGGCTTCTAGGAGGAAGAGATGCATCTTGAGAGATTATTTTTGAAGAGGATGGATGATCCAAAGGACTTGAGAGGTGTGATTAATGGGTTAGAGGTGAGGTATTTTTATAATGGGGAGGAGGGTCTCTTTAGGAAAGTGTGAAAATATTATTTTATTATATAATTATTTTCAGTTTCTAAATCTCCAAAACATATTAAGGATGAAGATAAAATTACTAATCATCAAAATACAATAATTCAATAAGAATTGGGCAGGTTTTGGATATTATTTTAGTATTTATCATCATATTTTTTTTAAATAATTTATTAATGAGGTAAACACTGCATCATTATTGTGTCATAAATAGTTTAATTTATTTGATACAAAAATATTAAAAACAAATACCATATTGTAGGAAATATTTTTATTTTTCTCTAGGATTTAATAAGGTCCAATAAACCTCAGACTCAACATTCCCTTCTTACCAAAATGCATCATACTCTTTCATGGAGAAACTTTGAGAAAGACTTGATCACCTACCTCAAAAGAAAGATCTTTCCTCTAGTTATCTGCATAAATATATTTCCTACTCTGTTTCATTCTCATGTGCTTCTAAATGAACAAAAAAATTTCTTCCATCTCTTCTACTAATTCTGATCCCATCTACTTCCTTTCACATACGTCATCCCAAAAAGCTGGAGTTCAACATTTCTTCCCATAGAATGCCCCAAATAGAGCCATATATATACTGGAATGAAAAATATTATTATATGAAAATTCAAACAAGGAAATATGTTTGTCCCAACATCCCTAGTAATCCAGTGAACAAGCACGTAGCATATCCTCCATGGTCTATATTGTTTGTTCTGACTATCCATCTGATTGAGGATAAAAGGTTATACTAAAATTTAATTCAGTACCCAATGACTTCTAGAGGACATTCCAAAAGATTGATGTAAACCTGGGATTACAATAAAATACGTTGGAGAGGGGAACTCCAACAACCTAACTATCTATTTAACATACAATAAAGAATGTTGATCTATAGACAAAGTATCTCGAATAGGAAGGAAAATAGAAAATTTAGTTAAACGATCAACAATAAACTATCTTGAATTATTATGATGAGATGTATTTAGTAATCCTACAAATAATTCCATTGATATATTTTCTCATTTCCACACCAGCACCGGAAAAGAATAAAGCATCCCTTTCCGTGACTTCTACTCTTCATTAACCTGCTTACATGTTAAACACCTCACAGTAATGTCAGTAATGTCTCTTTTCATTTCATCCCAGCAGTAATACTCCCAAATATCTCTGTACATCTTTGTACTGCCTGGATGAACTGAAAACGGAGAACTATGAGCTTCACATAACAACTCTTTCTTCTACAGCAAATCACAAGGCATGCATAATCTCTTCCCAAATCTCGAAATAGAATCATTATCATTATTAAAATCAGGTAACTTATCCATCTAAACCAACTATGCCTTTTTTTGTAACTCACTTTCTTCTTTCTGTGCTTTCTTTATTCTATCTGATAGAGATAATTTCACTGAAACATGAATAAAATAGAGGAATTTCCTATACTATCAACTTCTATGCCAAAGTTCATCAAATCAAAAACCAAAGGATCTCATTGCAAACGTAGCATGGTTAATGTAGCCTTACTTTTTCAACTCAAAGCATCAGCCACTTTATTTTCATATCCTGGATGGAAAAGGATTGTGTAATCGTATTCCTTGATTAATTATAGCCATATCATCTGTCTCATTTTCAATTATTTTTGAGTGAATATATAATTCAATCTTTTGTGGTCGGTATATATTTCACATTTTAATCCATAAAAATGATTCCTCAAAATTTTTAAAGTAAAAAACAACAGAAGCTAATTCCAAATCATGTGTAGGTTAATATAACTCAAGAGGTTTCAACTGACGTGAATCATAAGTAATTACCCGATAATTCTTCATAAAGACACAACCATGTCTTTTCAATGAAACATCATTGTAGATAACAAACTCACCATTTTGGGATGATAGTTCCAAAACTAGAGCATTCACCAATCTTATTTTCAATTCCATAAAAAAATCATCCTATTATTTTTTCAAGATGAACTTAACACCTTTTTGAGTTAAATTAGTCATTGGACAAGATACCCATGGAAATTTTTTAACAAACCCCCGGTAATAACCAGACAAACAAAGAGAACTACGGATTTTGGTTATATTTTTTGGTCTTGGACATTCTTTAACAACTTTTGTTTTAGTAGGATGAATAGTTATGCCATTTTTTAAAATAATGTGACCAAGGAATGAAATTTTTTGTAAACAAAACTCACAGTTTCTAAATTTCACAAACAATATCTTTTCTTTTATGGTTTTCAAGACAACCCTTAAATGACTTTCATGCTCCCCTTTACATTTAGAATAAAACAAAATATCATCAATGAAAACAACCACAAAATTATCTAAGAACTCACGGAAAATTTTATTCATATGTTCCATAAATACAGAAGGTGTATTAGTAAACCCAAAAGGCATAACTACAAACTCATAATGGGTATATCTAGTACGAAACGTGGTCTTCCGAATTTCTGGTTCCTTTACTTTCAATTGATGGTACCCCGACCACAAATAATTCTTCAAAAAATACAAAGCTCCCTGTAGATGATCAAACAAATCAGCGATAAGAGGCAAATGTTACTTGTTCTTAATAGTGATGTTATTCAATGTTCTATAATCAATGAAAAATCACATTAAACCTTCATTATTTTTAACAAATAAGAAAGGAGCACCCCATTGTGATGTTCTAGTTTGAATGAATCTTTTATCTAATAACTCTTATAATTTCTTCTTTAACTCTAAAAGTTCAATTTGACCCATTTGATAAGGGGGTTTTGAAATTGGATAAGAATAAAGAACTAAGTTAATAGTAAATTCAACTTCCTGATTAGGTATAATACCATGAAACTCATCAGGTAAACCATCAAGATAACCATTTACCACCATCACATCATTAATCTGAACAGTTCCTTTTTTTCAACAATATGTGCAGGGTAACATTCATTTCCATCTTTTAATTGTTTCTCAGCTTCCTGATATGCTATCAAAAGTAAGTATTCATTCGTGAACAAAACTGAAAATATTTTTGAAATAAAACCACATTAGCTCTGCATTCAATCATAGAATTATATAAAGAAATCCAATCCATACCTAGAATAACATCAAACTCTACTAGAGGAAATAAATAATGTTTTCATGTAGATTGATTCCACACACAAGGATAGAATGATTCTTATAAATTTTTTTCTCTCAAAATTTCCCCTAGTGTTTTTACCATATGTTTCGGATTCATATCATGAGATTAAATTCCCAATATACTAGAAACATTCTCAAAAATGAAAGAATGTTTAGGCCCTGAATCAAACAACACATTGGCATAATCGGAACAAACAAAAAGTGTACCGGATACTACTTCATTTGATTTCCCAACATCTACTAAAGTAGTTGCAATGTACATCACCACCCATTTCTGCTTTTAGTATGGTTTCTTTTAATAAGTTGAGTTCTTCATTGGACACTCATTTTCATAATGACCCATTTCATTGAACTTAAAACATTTTACTGACTGTAATTAGATTTTTTCTTACTATTCCCTTGATCTTTTCAATGCAATTATGAGCTTTATGTCCCATTTTACAACATCAGTAGAACTTACAAGAATTCAAAAGACATTCCCCATAATTATTTTTACCACAATTTTTGAAAACTGTAAACATAATTTTCTTACCATTAGAATTTTTGAAGTGTTCTTCCATTTTTTATGCCACCTCGATCTCTTATTATGTTGTATTTCAAATAAGACATGATCATCGGAAAACTCCATTTCCTCATTCTCCTCACATCGAACAAGTTTTTCATAGCATTTGAACTCACGAGAAGCTAAATCCCTTTGATACATTGTCTTTATTCCCATGTAAAAATGGTTTATTTTACTATCAAGATCTCATTTGAAATTTGGATTATACCTTGCCAGTCGAGTGAATTTTTCTTCATAAGTAGACACTGAGTCATCTTCCTACCTGAATTCTAGGGATTGTTCTTCCATCCTAAGACGAACCACCTTAGGAAAATATTTTGCATGAAACATATCTTTGAATTCATCCCAATAAAGAGCATCAATCTCCTCACTATCCATGATATTTTCACCATCGACCACCACTGATTAGCTCCACCTTCAAAATGGTAAACAGCGATACTAACCTTTTGATATTCTGAACTCCCCGTGACATCAAAAATATTCTCCAGTTCATTAATCCACCCTTCAGCTAGCACAGGGTCAGATGATCCTCTGAAAGATGGGGGATGTTGACTCATTAAATTCTCCACTACTGACATGTTCCTCTGCGGTTGATCTGGCTGATCTTGTACATAGATACCACCACCATTTATAGCCTGAGTCAATTGTACCATCACTGCAAAAAACTATTAATTTATGATTCTGACCATCTCATGTTGCTGATTTGGAAGGTTATAGTCTTCCTAATGTTTTCCCATCATAGATTCCATGTTTTCTCTACAGAAAATAATTTGGGACATAGAAATATCTTAGATGAAGCAACATGCAAATCTATAAATTCTATATCACTTCAATATTACCATAAATTAATTTATGGACATATTTTAACAATATCCCAACTTCTAAATTTATATAAACCACCCTTTGATTCCAAATATAAGGACCATCCATAAACATTACATAATCCTGAATTAAATTAATAATTCATATTGAGGATATTTTTAGGTTTAATGTTTTGGAGAATTAGGCCAGGAATATTACATTACATCTAAAAATTTACAATATAGACACTTCTACTCAGTTTCCATTTTTTTAATAGAATATAATCTCTTGGAAAAAGGGTCATGGCTATACCGATGTTTTAGATATCATGACTTTTCCTTGATCCCATCTTTGACCCTATTCATTTTTAAGCCATGTGAAAAACATTTCAAAACATGGTATAAGCATAAAAAGGTGAGTAAGGGTTATAAAAAAAAGAAATAAAACATTACTTCATCAATATATAAATAACATAACCTCTTTAACATAACTCATGAAATCATCAGATTTACATAGCTAACAAAATTCATAAAGGTAACTTGTGGCATCTATAACATACTTACATTATAGCTTTCACAGCTACGTAGGGAGTTACATTTGCAATAACCATCACAGTATATTCCTTAAATATCTTAGGAGAAACATTCAAGTTTACCTCTGTCACATTACCCAATGCATTGTAGAGATATCTCAGGCTTACCAACCCTAGGATTATCATGGAACCACTCATATATGTAACAATTCCCAATACCATAACATATTCATAACACATAAAATAAACACAAATTAAGAGATAACAATTCCATATTTAAATCAAAATATATCATTTAAATATATTTAAATAAACAATTCATTATCAAAACCATTTTAAATACCAAAATACATAAAAGAGTATATGGTATTTATTTTCCTTTTAAAAACATTACCACTTGTCAAGGAAGCAATAGATCAAATAATACTTGCGGTAGTGGGAAAGGTCACTGTCACCGTTTACATTAAAAACCATTCTTTTTTCGATTAGTAAAACACCTCATAGAAAAATATTCCCTTTGAATGAAATGAAATGTCAAAGACGTTCATATAACATATAAAAGAAAGTCATGTATAAAACAAAATATGCCTTGATTAAAAGATATTGAGATGAAGTCCCTTACCTCGTGTCCGACATGACCTGTTAGTTCATTAATCTCTTGAATAAAAAACTAAAGTAACTTTATACTTGATTAAGAACCATTTTCAAGTTTATTATTCCTTTTATATCAATTATTACCATGTTATAAACATTATGTAATTTTTTATGTTAATAATGGTCATTTTTTCAATATTTGGTACTTGAGTAAAAATGAACTTCTTATAGTTAAAATTTGTTCATGTGGTCGATAGTTCATTATATCCAGAATGATATTCATGATTTAGATATCATATATATCATATATATCCATTTTAATCATGTAAATATAATAGTATATAACATTTGTAGGTAAGAAATGAAATGCACCGTTCATGGAGACGACAAGTCGTATGAACGCATGAACACTACATTCATTTCTATTTCATATTTAATGGAATAAAGACATAATTATACATCCGTATATTATAATTCCAATATAATATCATATATATAATCTCATTAACTCTATCCTTTATACATTCCATGTATGGAATGAATGAGTCATATCACTTTGAGGGGGCGGTAGTCTGCACTTCATCAAATGAGATTATCATATTTACCAACTATGGAATCCATAAATCTATTCTATAAATGAAAAATACAGAGACATAGAAACATTATAAATTTAATATATATCTTTAATAAATAGAGTTCCATCATAATGTTCACCATAAGAGGTTGTAGGACATGATTGAATAATCATCGTTTTGTGAGGAGTTAGTTTTCCACCCACAGAAACAATATGTTCTTTACCCATTAGATGGAGATGTGTGTAAGTGTAGTTATAATACATCTAATAAAAATAGCATAGTATTTTTAGGATACTAGTTTTGTTAAAATATAAAGGATGAAAAAGAGTTTATGTGGTTGAAGAAGTAAAACTAAAAGAAAGAACTTAAGAGGAGATGTTACCTTTAAATCAGGTAACTCTATTTAATTTGAACCAAAAGGGTTTCTTGAAATGCCTTCTGCCTAAGGTAAGGATTCTAGGAGTAATATAGGGGTCTTAAGAGCTTATTTGGGAGTGTTTGTACGATCCAATGGGCTTGAGATGTGTGAGTAATGGGTTCGGGCGGAGTGATTTTTATAAGGGGTGGAGAGGATCATTTGGAAAGTGTGAAAATATTATTTTATTATATAATGATTTTCAGTTTTTAAATATCTAAAACTTATTAAAGTCGAAGATAAGAAGACTCATTGTCTAAATAAAACCATCTAATAAGAATTGGATAGGTTTTGTATAATATTTTAATCATTATAATCTTATTTATTTAAATCATTTATTAATGAGGTAAAGAGTGCATCATTATTGTGTCAACAATTATTTATTTTATTTTATGTCTAAAAATTTTAAACAAAGTACCATAATGTAGAAAATATTTCTAGCTTTCTAATGAAAATTTATAGTAAAATATATCAATTATATAACCCTACATTATAATTGTTTTATCCAAACAATAAATGATTATTATATTTTTATTTTTACTTTAAATAAAAAGTTATTAATATCATTATCTTACCCAATGGGATTTCAAAGGCCAAAAGTCTCACCCAAGGATTGTCTTGGTCGGCCATTACTCATCCAATAAGGTTAGAACAAGTGTTAATGTAATTATATATTATTATAATTTTGTTTTTACCTTGAATTACCCAATTTACCTTTAACAGTGGTAAATAAAAGTCAATAGTTACTATTCAGAAAAAATATATTTTTCATCTTACTAAAAAACATTTTACTTACTAATAACAACCATGTATGTCAGATTTTTGAAATTAAATTCACAAAAGTGGTAAATTTTCATTTAAATGAAAATTTCATCATTTTTAACTACTACTCAGTGTTTTCACTATTCATAAAAAATTGATGTTTTTTAGAAAAATAAAAAAAATTCAACCTAAGCTATATTTTATATTCTGAATTCGAAAACGATATTTATTTTACCAAATTCAGTACATCGATTTTGCATTAATTAAATTTAAATAGATTCTCATTGTCAAAATGAAAATCATGTTTTAAAAAAATAACTATCAAAAGATTGACACTAGTTTACGTCCAATTTCAAAGTAAAATTACTTCTAATGACCAAAATTGGATGAAATTTTAAAAATAAAATTTAATTATACTTTTAAACCAATTAAAAATATAATCTAACAATATAAATAAATTAGATTAAATGGCAGTTTGATTTAAAATACAGTATTTTTAACTATTCATTAAAAATTTAATTTTATCAAAAAAAATACCAAAAAATTACCCCAAGAAAAATTTGATGTCTCGATTTCTAAATAATAATTTTATTTTGTCAAATAAAACATATAAAAGTAACCATAACTAGATTTAAATGGGGTTCGCCGTTAAATAGTGGTAAATTGACCTTTTAAAGCATATTAGATTATTTATGCTTAAAATTTGATTAATTCACATTTTAGGCCTTTAACTTTTATTAGATAAATGTAAAACATTTGAAAAAAATGTATAATAATATTGTAGTTAGTTATGTTTATTCCTTTTATTATAATGGATATGTGTTAACTACCATTTAAAATAATAATATAAAAATATTATTATTATTGTATGACTCAGCCATGTGTGCAACATAAGATTTCAAAGATACTAATTTTTGGGTATCAGGTACTCCATCGAACATAGAAACCAATTTATATTAAAAGTAATATTTAACTCAAAAATATTAATAATTATCAAAATCTATTATTCTTTTTTTACATGGGATGTTACATTAAGAAACGAATTTCTCTTTCAACCTTCCTTGAGCACTCTCCCACTACAAGAGAATCTGAAAAAAAGGAAATGGTGTAGACTCATTCTTAAAATCTTGAGGAACGATTCCTTACATTGATTAACTGGAAGATTTTCCAATGGAAAAACAATCTGGGTTGCCCTTCAATTGTGCATAAACCCTTACTGGGGGTGTACCTAATCCGATGAGAGAACCCAAAGACCCAAACAAGCTGGTCCGTTGGTCAAAACATGCTATAAACCAGATCTAGAAACATGAATGGAACCACTGTAAAGGTGTCCTGAAACATATCTTAGAAGAGAATACTAATCGGTCCGTCTACCCAGCTTACTGAAAAATCCCAAACCCAAAACATGGTTTGAACAGGAGGGGTTATTGGACTGATTACATTCCACATCATCAACACTTTCAAAAAACAAAATACACAACATACCAAATTATTCATCAAGACATCGTGTTTTCCTTTAAAAAGGTTTCTATGAAAACAAACCATTCACTGGTTATAATATCCACCATTGGTACCCCATGGGCCTTGATCATTCATGTTTTCATGCCACCGAGAACCCTCCCCATATCCATCCCAAAACTCATCCAGTCATGCCATAAACCATCCATCATCCCATGTAACCCCATGCACGTGGTATCTCATGAAAATACCAAAGGTTAAAACAAAAATTCATTCCACTTTTCAAAAACAAAATAGTAAACCAATACTTTCTTTTTCTCAAGACTACTAACCACAAGATCAATACAAAATTATAGCATAAAAAACATTTCATAAGGTCACAAAAATTCAAATAAGAACTCAATTTCACATTATTAACATTGATTTAAAAACATCTCATCCCATTAAGATAAATTTCAATAGTTTATAAAACTCTATTGGAAACTCTTTTTCAAAACCAACCTTAATATAGTTCCGACTTTCAAAAGAGGCATCAAAATATCATTTTTCATTTCAAAATAATTTTGAAAAATCAGTTCTACCATTTCAAAAAACTAACCATTCCCTCTTTATTGGATAATAATTTCAAAAAAACATTACACTTTTCAAAACCATGGCCTTTTTTATTTCAAACATAACAAACAAGATTTGAAAACTAAAGGAAATAAGACAATGTGAGAGGAAACTAGTTCTAGTGGGTGACTTGGAAATATGGTTGGTGGCCATACACCAATCAGATCACCATCACAGAGAGTGTTCTATAGAAATATCCCTGGCTCCACATGGCATTCCAGGACCTGCGAGCTCACTGAGACCATTAAGAAAACTCTTTTTCATTTCCCCTAATCATCATCAAACAATGAAAACCAAAGGACTCGGATAATTCCCGACTCCCCTGGTGACTTTAATACCATCCTGAAGTGTGGTGATCAAGCACACTACCCATAAATAGAATGTCAAGTCTCAAAAATCCTAACTCCACACTATCCTGATTGTTCCCCCACTAACATAACCCAAATAGTTAACATAAACCTCCTCCCATACCATTTTTCCATGAACCAATTTTGCACACCATCGAAACCATTGCCAAAATCAGCCCTTGATAAGGCCTGAAGGGCATTCTCAATCCTCATAGGCTGGAACAAGTACCTAGGTATGATAAACTAATAATTAGGAATGATTTTCATGTGTTTATAAACACAAAACTACAAATGATCCCACTAAAATGAATCTTAATTTTTCAAACCAAAAAATATTGTAAAAAAATTCATAATTGAATTAGATTGTTTAAAACAACTCACAAGGACTATAAAAATGGTAAAAACCCAACAATGAAAAATCCAAAAAACCCTCATGGAAAGGGGAACCACCCTCAAGCCATCTTCACAAGACATCACCACCAAGGGCTTGCTAGAAACCTGAACTAGTGGAAATAAAAACTATACCCAACCTATGACAAAAAAATTAACGAAGTCTACTTACACCCAAGGGTGTAAGTAAGTTGTGATCCAATTACTTGTAAGATACCACCATTAATAGATTCCATGTGATAACCTTTCAACGATGAAAATCTTGCAATTTTTTATAAATAATAAATTCTAATTACAATTTCTAAAAGATGAAACATAAAAATTAAAATAGTTTTCAAGTGGGATAATTTAAAGAATCAACACTATTAAAATAAATTCCAAATCTACAAAAGTGTCCATCCAAATATCCTATATGCTAACAGTATGTATAAAGGATCTAATGAGCACAAGAAATAGGAAATAACCCTTAGGCACTAACTAGTTGTGGGTCCCAGGTACCTTATATCTCAGTGACAGTAACAATCACAAATATCCATTCTCATGCATGAGCCAGTAGTAGGGAACATACCCATAACCTAATGGTAGCAAATCATCATCATCATAGTCTAGTTAGATTTCTATGTGTCAATATTTATAAGTGAAACTGAGGATAAACCCCACAGATTCACTAGCATACTAGTACACATCCACCCACCTAGATACCAGAATTTTCCCCTTGTGATCAAACAAGTTAAACTAGTAAATAAATATATTTTTCACCATAAAATATCATTTCCACATCCCAAATGTACCAAAAATTACACATGTATACCACAAAATTAACAAATGTATACTTTTCATTAAAATTGATTTTGAAATCCGACTCACACTAATATAGCCCACAACACTTTTCATATTTCATTAACAATTCCACAAACACATTAAAAAAATTTATAAAACCTTTAAAATTTATTACAACTAAAATAAAATACCCCTCACATGTTACATAATACCATTTTCATAAACAAATTCCATTTTTCACATCACACTCACACAAAACATCCCACATCACTTTCACATCTCTTACACACTTTTGTAAATCCTTATAACATTGTTATAAAACATTTCCAAGATGTAACACATCACAAAAGAGACCATTTAACATTTTAAATGTACCATTTCAAAATATATACACTCTAAAAAGGTTTTCCAATATGGTTTCACTTCTTACATAAATTATTAAACCATTCAAAACTTTCATAAAACAATTCCAAGGAGTGTACCCAAGCTTTTCACATAAAACCCATTTCAAAACCATCTTTCAAGGAAAAAATCACACCAATACAAATTCAAAACAGAATTTTTATCCGAAACAACATTTATTAAACCACACCCATGTTTTATACAAATACCTCAAACAATACCACAAAAGATCCACATGAAAAACACACATTTTCAAAATCACATTCAAGAAGTACAACATGGTCCTAAATATTAATCCAATTCAAAAATCCACTTTCAAATATAATGGCAAACCAAGAAACTAATAGAGAAGAATTGGAATAGCAAAAAATATTTATTAAACCAATTTCATATGTTCTAAAATACACCCAAATAATACCCCACGTGTTACACATGAAAAACACCCAATTTTAAGCTAAAATTAAACTATAAAATTAAACTCTTAACCAAATAAATCATTAAAAGTTTTCTCACCACAAAAAACATATGATAAATATAAATTATGAGTAAATAAATCAATATAACTCATAAATAATTTTTTAGACATGGAACCACCAACCAAAAGTGTCAAATCCCTCAAATCATGGTGTGAAACATCAACCGCACCACCTCCACACCATGAAGAAGTGAAGAGGAACGTAAAACCTCAATATTACACCAAAAAGACACAAAATCAAACCCTATGATCTAATCCTATGGTCTTTACCTTTTAGAACATCATGAAAGATGGAGGAAACCCAAATGAAATGGAAGAAATCAAAGAGAGAAACACTTACTAGAAGAGAACATGAAGAAATCACCCACATCAACCAAATTTTGAATCTCCAAGCAACCAAACCTGATAGTGAGGCTAAAATGAGTCTGAGGAAATCGTGTGGGGACTAGAATGGGGGATAAAGAGTGATAAAATTAATGATTTATGATTGAAGCAAGTTACCTTCTCAAATCTGGACGGTTTGAGAATTCATGAAACGTTTTTCTCTAATTCGCGGTTCAAATGAGATCAAAAAATGTGAATCTGAAAATGGAGGTGATCCTATGGATATTTATTTATATAGTAATTTGGAATAACCTAAAAACAATACAAATTAAAATGATATATAATGAATTAATATAATTATTTAATGTAGAAAATGGGCATATGTGTAGGCCCAATTACATAAAAAAAACTCAAATACACAATGATTATGGATTTCTAAAGGCTCCAAATTTACATGGTGGTGTTAACAGGTCAGGGCAGGCCATGTAGTAATTGGAATATACAAAAAATGATGAAAATTTATGGAGTTATAAATGAAACAAAAAAGTGGTTTTTAAATCTGGAAATGGGCTCACAGTTTGGCCCAAATTTTGAAAACCCATCATTTCCACCAAAATTCATGAGAAACCCCCCAAAACAAATAATGAATGGAAATTAATTTAAAAATACCTATAAATAATTTATGGATGTGACATAAATTAAACATAAATAAAAATAACGGATATGATGAAGTTAAACTCTATTCATGTCATAAGGGTAAAAAATAAACATTCATTTCAAAACATTTTCAAAAAATGTGTCAAAAGTGACTCTATTGGAAAATATTATGAACATTCCATTTAAATTTTTAATAGAATATGAATTATCTTTTATAATTTATTTATAAAATCATCTAATTTGATAAAATAATATTTTTGAAAACATTTTATAAAACATGCTTATGGAAGAGAATGATACCCAGTCTAAAAGAAAAATAAAATACCGGTATCACTGAAAAAACAATTTCTTGATGTTTCTTCAACCAATGAGGAAGTAAAATGAAACTAAACATGTGATAAAATTTCATAAATATTTTAAGATAAATTTAATTGGTTCGATAAAATAATATCTATTATTTCTTCTAAAATAACCATCAATATAAATAACCCCTATATTAAATGAGATTGTAACATAATGACTTTATCACTATGGTAACTCTATAATAGTAATAACCATGATATTATAATATAAGATGACACATTTTATACCATAAAAATATATAATTTATTTATATATCAATTAAAAAGTTAGTATATACAGCTCATAAATGAATATAAGTTCAAATCATAAATATATGTCTCAATGAAAGAGAATTTGAGAAGAATAATCCTTAAAAAAATTATACCATTAAATTTGAGAATTAATAAATTAACATAGTATGTGTGTCAAATGTAAATTAATGTAAAAATTTTAAATAAAAAATAATATAATTATATTTCAATACACACATAATCATATAAAATAAGATACAATGAAGAAGTAATATAACTCAATGGAAAGAAATTGTGTTATGAAAATGTTTACCACTTATTAACATTCAAGTGAAATTCCATTATATTAAATTACTCAAATTCAAACAATAAATAACATTATGTATTAATGATTCGTTATATTTCATGTAAAATGGGTATTATATACAAAAGACAATATAAATAATTGGTGAATATATCATATGTAAAATAGAAGTAAAAGCGAGGTGATAAAAACCCCTTACCTCGAGCTCTAACATTCTTTGTATTCCCTTTAACTCCTTGGTAATAATATTACATCAATTATTTTATTCCATAATATTTTTATTTATTTTTAATAACTTAAATTTAAATAATATTTTTTTATATTTCTTAGGATATATTCAAATATTTAATCAATTAAGACCATGTTGGATGTTTTAAGGATGTTTAGTTCATTATTACAAAATGACTTCTATGTGTTGACCAAGGTCAAAAATTTAATTATTTCAGCATATAAAAAACCATAATTATGAAATAATTTTTTTATTTATTCATAAATTATAATTTTAAGCTAATAATGAAAATTTTATGAAAAATGAACTATGTTACGATCCCGGAGATGGTATGTCATACGCACGCATGAATAACATTTCCATTTTTAAATGATCATTATAAAAGAAGTTATAAATTATATAATCACTAAATAATTTTAATAATATAATTAATAACATATTATTTCTTTAAATAAACTTATATATATGATTATGTTTATGTGGGGATGGAAAAATAATCACACTGCTTCGTGGATGCGGTAGTCCACACGTACACGAACAATGTTTTAATTTTTCTATTTTAGATAGAATATGATATATTGTATTTTAATAATTATAAATATTTTCTAAATTAAATTATTATTACATTTATATCATATGTATACATTTACATTATCTTTATTACCTTCGATGTAAAGTATTAGTGACAAATGAATCACATCACTTTGCGAGGTGGTAGTCTATTGTACCAATGAGAGTCCTTATGTTATCCCCCATGGAATGGAAAGTAAAATTTATATTTGATATAATAATTAAATAAATATAAATATTTTACATGTATCATATATATACATTATATTCATCATGACAACAAGTTGTGAGAGGTGATGATGGAAAATGGATGGCATTGGTTCAGGAGGCAGTAGTCTGTTGTACACATGAATGATTATTTCATTTTCAATATGATGGAATAGAAAAAGGATTTATGATATTAAATTAATATAACAATAAATATTTATATATGGGATAATTTTACAATCATATGATCATATCTGAAGAGTATTTTACTAAGGTCAAAGAAGAAGTAAATCAAAAAATCATAGATAGATAATTTAACTCTTCTTGAACCACCTCTTTATGATTAAAAATAATGCATTCCCTGAAATGATAATATGACTAAATTTTTCTTTTAGAATATGGGCATAAGTATTTTAATGAGATTTGGGTAGGTATTTTTTGAACCAAAAGGGTTTGGAGGTCCAATGTAGGGAGTAGAGTGGGTGGCCTTTTATAAAAGTGGAATGAAACCCACATAAAAACTACATGGTAATTTATCAAAAGAATCTACATGAAATTAGTTTTTATCTCAGGTATGGATCCTTTTAATTTAAATATATCTCCTTATTTTTTCCCCTTATATAGAAGAATCATCAGATAATGTGATTTTTGGGGTTCAATGGGTATTGTTCAGAGCCAGGTACCCCACTTTTTTGGAAAATCATGATGGAGGCATAGTTTGAAGAAACCATGTGAGGCAGGTTACACAGTTCACATTACCATGTGGGGGTGGAAGAAAGTGTGAATAGAAGAACGTGATTTTCCCTAAACATTTTCCAGGGGATTCACAAATGTAGGGATAGCAGATAAAAGATTAGCCTAGCCTATAATATGGTTGGCACATTATTTAAGATCACAGATTTAATATTAAGGTATGGTATTGTTTATGTCTTATTTTAAGTCCCTTATTTTTCTTAAATAACAATTTACCTAGGTTCATGGGATGGATCAAGTGTGTTCTGGGGATTTGGGGGCATGATAGAGTGGGAATATGGAATTTCTGGGCATGTTGTTTGGTTTGTGCACAGTTAGTGCAAACCGTGATGAGCATCCTAGGTAACCATGCAGCTTTAGATAGAGGATTTCACACAGTTACCACATGGTTAAGTTAACCATGAAAAATTCCTAGGAAACTATTTAAAGGGATAATTTTGGGAAAATATCTCTCGCACGGTTTGCACATGGTCTTGAAAATAGTGTGGGTAAACTATGCAGCCTAGTAAAGTTGGAAAAATTAAAAAATCTCCACGTAAGAATTTGAAACCCAAAATCAGGTTTCACTTTTATTTCAACCCCTGCAACCCTAGTGACGTTTTGGTATGACCCAAGATTCGCATGGGTGGTTCTCCTTTGATTCTTGACCATTTGGAGAACCGTTGGTTGTAGATAGAAACCCCGGGTGAGTCTAATCCTCCCCTTTATTGTCTTTTCTAGATTTTGGTTTTTAGATTCTGTCATCTTTTTCTAAATCCCAAAAACCCTATTTTCTTATGGAATCTAGGTTAAGGATTCAAGGGTGTTTTAATCTAGATCCAAGGCTTTGATTAATAGTTTTTTCATCATCGGATTCATGGTAAGTGGACTATATGTATTATCCTGTAGTTTTAATTTAGATTAGTTCATGGAAGCTTGTATTCTTGTTTTTCCATAGTTCTATTCTTAGACTTATTAGATTCTTTAGTAAATATGTGTGTCAAAGGGACCAATGGAAAACCTCATGATCGCCATGGGATATGTAGAGGAATACTTCACTGTTTTAGGCCACCCATGGGATGCATTGACATCTCCGGACCTAGAAAGGGGTAGGGTTAAGTGAAAGGGTGATGAGTAATAATGTGGAACTCATGAAGAACATGTTTTAATGGTTTATTAATTGTTAAATGGAATTAATATAGTTGTGAATCAGGTGATAAGGGAATAAGGGGTTGTTTGGCCTGACATGAAAATGAAAATTGGGTAGAATGAGATTATGTAGATTGGTTAATGAATTCGGGTTAGAAATTAATATGAGTATAATTGTTTATTAAATGTTGAAATTGTATTCGGTTAATGGGATAATACAGGGGAAATATGTTAATGGGATTTAATAACTTAATGGTTGAATGTGTTGAATGAGTTAACAAATGGTAATTATGGGGTATTCCAAAAGGGTGGATTGAAATAAAATGGGTTGTGCTATGTGGGACAAGAATTGTACTTGAAGTGCATAATAGAGTTAATTCTATTGAAACGATAAATGAGATAAATTGGGTAATATTGGGTAATGGATGAATATTGTCCAAGGTGTGGGGTTTTATTAACACATTTAATAGATTAAGGAATGTGAATGGGAATTAATCTAAATGGTTACAGATTGTAATTAGTAAATGTGTTAATGGGTTATGGAATAGTATTAATTTTCAAGTGGTTTGTATTGTATTTTGTTTCAAATGGAATTGGTTAGGCTTGGTTGAGTTATGGAATAGTTGTTATGATTGGATAAATAAGAATGATCACATGTCTTGGTAGAGTGGGGTATTGACTTGAGGCTCGACACCCATGGGTTGAGTTAGACTGAGGCTCTAAACTCCAAACAAAAAATGCTTGGTAGGGAAAGGGCACAAAGGAACTATTCTCTTAATGGTTTCATTCCACCCAAACAGAGGCATGTAGGTGAGGATAATGTGTTGATGTGATATGTGTATCCTTAGTGAGATAAGAACTTTACTTGTCTCCCATATGCCTTGTGATTGATAACCTTAGACCCGTGTATAGTTGAGGTATATGCCTAACTGAAATAGCATGTGTTAAAAATAGATTATGTAACAAAGAGGGTATGATAAATTAAATTGGGATAACTACTATGCACGAATTAAATGAACATTTTTAACTAATGGAACTAAAATTGTACCATGTTTACTTACCATTTATTTTTATTTTCATGATCTATATATTTGACTGGATATTTTATAAACACCATCAGTTGTGGCCTATGGAGTTATATAATCACACCGTGCTCAGGAAGTTGTGTTGTACCCAAGGAGATTTCATGGTTGCAGGTCAGGACAGGGGCAAGGGACCTACAATAGCATGTTGATTTGGGATCAAGATGTACATGGAGAAGGACCCAGACATATCGTAGGGACCCATTGGGGATTTTTTACCATTTTTATTATTTGGTTTTTATTCACATTGACAATATTAGCAAGTCATTACATAGTAGATGTAGAATTTTGGTTGTACTGAATTTTTGGTAGATATTTGGATATTCTACTTTTCTTTTTTTTCCTCTGCTATTTATATTGTGTTTAATCATGGCCTACTCTAGTTAAGAGGATGTTTTCTCCCAATGTGACTCATTAAACCCTCACTTCTAGTTGGCATCCTCTAGCGTAAGGGATTGTGTGCTTGAGGTCATGTGATGACTCGACAAAGCGAATCGATTTAGTGGCTTCCAAGTCGAGTATGTTACACATGATTCCTCAAACTATAAAGGCCTAACCATGTGTTTTCCCTCCTTAATTAGTGACAGGAACACATTTGCCACACAGTTATGATAATTGTGTGTCCAAACCATGCACCCCTAAAATTTTGGGTAAAATTAAATTTTTTCTTAATTATATTTAAGTTAACCTACAACCATTATTTTATCATTGTAGTGGTCTAGATACCTCTCTATCACCTTTTAATATCCTCAAGTAATACAATATAGGTTTGGTGATAACTTATCCATATAGACGTGGATTCAATCTCTTTCTAAATTTTTGGTTCTACACTAGTATGTTATTCATTCATATTGAGTTTCTCTTCACTTCTATTCTCCTTGACCAAGATATTTAGGTGTAGACTCATATGCCTTATTTTCTGGGAATTGATATGTTCTTTATATTTCTATCAATCCAATTCAAACAAAATGTCGATACTAGATGAGGAGTGTATTACAAGAACAATGTAGGTGGTCTACTAATTATCTCATTATGTCTAGAGGTTTTTTAATATTTGATATGTGTCTCACACTGGTTCACTGTACATTCCCCGAAAATTTTATCTACCTTGAATTTTTTGTCATAAATGGAACCAAATGACTTGTTAGAGCCCAAATACATGGTGATATTTTCAACCATAGAGTGATCCATCCCTTTGACTGTTCCCTATAAATTACAAATTGTCCTTCACTCTCTAATAACAAAAACACCCATGGTGTGTTTTAATTTAATTTTAAAAGATGATATAATTCATATAATGGATGTATATAGTGGAATAATATAGATAATTCCCTTGTAACTTATAATTAATTTAAATTAAAAAGATTGGTATTACCACATCACCCTTATAATACTGAACAATGGTTGCTCCCTTGTTGATATTAAATGATAATAAGCTATTTATTATACATTGTAACATGATAAATCCAATTGTTATTTAGTTATAATGATTTGTGGTCATTTATTCCTATTGTATAAGAATGGTATGGGAATGATGGCCCTCTTAAAATATGGTTAATGGGAAATATGACCCATATTATATCTAAATGGGAATGGAGACCCTATACTATGATTCTTAGTATGGGTTCTCTATACAATGATAATGGGAATGGAATCCCTATAATATGATTTTGGGCATGGTTTTTCTATATTATGATATTGGGAATGGTGTCCCTATATTGTGATACTGGGATGGATACCCAATTCGGGGATATTGGGAATGGAATCCCCTTTACTACTATCTTACTATGAATGGAATCCCTTAAAATGTGATACCATTTATTACATACCTTGGTACTTGTTTAGAGATATTCTGGCATAGGCTGAAGCTGGTAGTTTCATCCTTGTTTCCTTTAGGAACCAGGGATGTCCCATTTACAACTGTTATTAGTAATTTTCCTTTTTATTTATTCTCATTGTCATGTGATACACACACTAGTTATTTATAGATAAAGTTGGTAGTGGCCTACTAAGTTTATCTCACACTCTATTTAAGGCATCGATGGAAAATGGTAAGACAATATGATTGTAGGTTTAGAGAAGGAGAACCATAATCATATCAATGAATGTCTTGTTACTTATCATAGGATGGGATCTTGGTAGCTGATAATCTGGAAGGATCTCAGGATTCTTTGAAATATTTTTTCCTTTCTGGATTCTTTTTATATATCACGTATAGTACTTATACATTATTCTTGTATATTTGTTTTCATGATTTATAGATACATGAAATATATTATCATCCTTTATTATATTATTAATTTTTCTTTTATTGGTTGATTATTATAGTTTGGTTGTTCATATCTTCATTATCTACAATGGCTTACTAGTCTAATTATTATAGTTTCTATTCCTTCTATTCCTTCAGGTTGTATTATGATTCAATTATTTATTTTTTATTACATATATGTTTTTTTCCAATCCTTTAATAATTTAATATTTTCACTACAGACACACCCTAATCCCTCACTACTAGTTAGCATCCACTAATTTTCATGGAGATTTGCTTCAGTCCATGAGGCCCACTCGCATGGGGCACGGTTTAAGTGGCATAGGGGTTGGTATGTCACAAAGTGGTATCAGAGGATTCTTTTTTATGACTTGATATTTTTAGAAAATACATAAGATATTCTGAATTATTATTTATTTTTTATTTAGATGCTCCTAGGAGTAGCTAACCCTTGTACAAAGAGAATCCAAATTTCTTCAAATAAAGATTTTTATTTTCTATATTTTTCTTATTTCAGTTGATTTGATTCCACCATTGGTTTATGAACTTGAATTATTATATTAATATTGATACAGTCAAGGTTTATCATAGACCTTGGCATGATGAGATGAGGGAAAGGATGCTTTGATATTGCATCAATTTAGTCACCTTGTAGAAAATTCACATACCATGCATATGCCATGCCTAATTATAAAATTGTGTTCATTTCATTGCCTGTTATTTTCGTTACTGTGTTGAATATTATCTATATAGTTGTGAAGGGTTAAAAATTATTTTAAGGGATGGAGAAAACATAATTGATACATATAGTTCCTACTGTAACCTTGTAGTGTATTCCTACATAGGATGCATCAGACAAACTCATTGCTCAGTTATGGCACATTGAGTCATGGAACATTGGTTTTATATACTAGGACATGATATGGTATGGATTAATTGGATTCCATATTTCAGTTCATATATTGTATGGGACCATAAGGATTAGAAATAGTGATCAACTTGGTTCATCCATTTAATGTAAATATAATTATAACCATTTTAAAAAAAATAAAACATTAAATTTCAAAATACAGAGTTTTACTCAATCTCTTCCTTAGTAGTGGGCAGTACTTAGTGCCTCTGTTGTTCTACATAAACATTTAAATCACACAAACAAGAATATTTGAGCAGAAATATAGATTATATTTGTATATAAAAAGGTATTTTAAATGTTATGTAATTATATCAGTGGATTATTCCATTATTGAATCCTTTCTGAGGTGTGTGTTTGCAATCTTTGGAGAAATTGAACCATGATGTCCTCTGGTCCAAATCCATAAGGGTGCTGATTTCTATGCTCTAAAGGGGGTGGTACATGAGCCATCATTTACCCGTACTATAGTGCCACCTATGGCACATATTATTATTCCTTATGTAGGAAATGATTCTTGGTTCCATGGTTACTTTTTGTAGATTATGTAGAAGATTTAAGGAGCTCTGTGTTCTACCGCTTCTATGAGAGTGTTGACTAATGAGTACCAACAGCAACATATGTCATTATTTTTGGTGGATGGAGGACCTATGATTATAGAGTTATGGATCAAGATGCTTATGTATATATTTTATCCTCAGGATAAACCTCATGAATGGATAGTGAAACTCACTACTTACATATTTCGAGGATCCATCAATCACTAGTGGGATATTATAAATTATACTTTACAGTATCGATAAGGGAATTGGAGAGATTTCCAATCATTCATTTTCTTATTATTCCTTCCCAGACACAAAAAATGATAATCATTCTATCAATTTAATGAACCTAAAGCAAGTTTCTTTGATAGTTATGGAATATTCCTCTCTTTTTACAGAGCTTTAGTGCTTTGCGCCCATCTATACTGATGAGTATCTAGTGAAAGTGAGATGATTTGAAGATGGCCTGAGAAATCCTATTTATTCTCATTTTATATCTTCTGGTTGACCATAGTATATGATATTGGGAATCTTACTAATATAATTAAGTGGAACTTGAGGGATTTAGATGACGTAAGCCTGGGTAGTTTAGAACTCTGATAGAGTAGTGGCTCTATTAGTGGTCAAAAGAGATGCTTTATTACTATGTGTGTGATCATCAGAATCTATGTGACACCCACAGATAGTTATGTGGTCTATCACTAGTGTGGTAAATCATGTAATAAGAGGCCCTAGAGTCCAAGAGACCACATCTATTTCTGAGGATGTGGATGATTAGTGAATATACATGAATTCTGTAGGACCATCACATATGTTTTATGTCAGAAATGGTCTTATCATCTCCACCATTATGAGTAAATTTAATAGAACCTCTCCAAGAAGGTAGTTAGACTACTTATTTTTGTACATGAAAAGGTTGAGGTCATAGACAGGGTATCCAAACCTCAAATTTTTAGTGCCACTAGAGTGGACCCACTCCAGTTAGTCAGGTTGTAGCATAAGTATTATAATTGAGTCATATTTTGTTAGTGTAGCCTATACTAGAGAAACAGGATATTGTGTCTTCTACAATTCAATGTACTATTGTAGTGGACTCTACTATCTTATCTTCCATAATCAATACATATGTATCTCAATTCATCATATATTTTCTTATTGGGGAGACGCTTGGGATTGATATTCAATTTTTTGGTACTTCTATGAAAATAGTTACAACATTGGGTATACATTCTAAGGGTATACACAAGTGCGGGGAGTGTCCCATTGATGTAGGAGTTTTTCATTTCCAATATAATCTCTTATTCCTCAAGATGAAAGGACTTTATGTCATTATCGGGATGGATTGGTTGATTCCATGTCATGCCTCTATGTATTTATATCCCCAAATGGTGTTGTTTACATCACTAGAGGGAGTTATATATATCCAAAATGGAATGTGGGATTCCACGGATGATAGAGTTGGGCTATAGAATCAGGGGTAGTTAGAGTGACCACCTAGATTGCTAGATTCTACAAAGAATATAAGGGACTACATCATACTGAGTTCCCTTCGGTAGTTCCTCGATCTAGGGATGTATTTTCTGATTACTTTTCCAAACTTCCTCCTAGGGGAGAGGTATATTTCACTATTAATCTAATTACTAGAGCTTAAATTTCATCCCTAACTTCTTATAGGAAAGATACTAATAATTTATTGGATCTCAATAGGCATTTAGAGGATCTATATTCCCAAATTCTTATACGTCATAGTACCTCTACCTGGGGTTTGTTGGTTTTTTTCTAAGAAAGGAGATGGAATCCTTTGGCCTCATGTGGATTACTCAAATTGTATCATATTAAAGAGAAAAATTGTTATACCGTAACTTAGATAGATGAAATTTTTTACCAGATCAGGGGATCGAGGGTTTTATTAAAGATCAGCATGAGATTAGGTCACCATCAGGTTTGATTCAAGCCTTCTGATGTTCCATGTACGTATTTTTTTATTAGATACGATGTATATTAGTATTGTTAATTTCATTCATTCTTATAAAATATCCCTCCATATTCATGGACTTTATTAATTGGTTCTTCAATCCCTATATAGATTCCATCATAGTGGTCTTTTTAGATGATATCTTGTTGTATTGTAATATTCCAAGCAACCATGCCACTCCTTTTGAGGTCATTTTGAATACACTAAGAGAGAATCATCTATATAATAAGCTTAGTAAATGTCACTTTTGGATCGACAAGGTTAACATCATGGGTCATATTATCCCATAGGTTGACGTTTTTAGTACACCTTGATAAGGTGAATGCCATAGTTACCAGGAAGAATTCCCTAAACGTCTTTGAGATATAGAGTTTTTACGGTTAGCTGGTTACTACATGCATTTTATATAGTGATTCTCATGCTTAGAGGATCCTATTATAGGATTGAATAAGAAGAGTGTAAAGTTTTTATGATCATATTTCTATAAGATAGCCAATTTGAAGTTGAAAAGGATACTGATTATAGCACTGATCGTGATTCTTCTAGATTCTGGTAGAAGCTATAGTTTATTGTGATGAATTGAGTATCAGTCTAGGAGCAGTTATGATGTAGGAAGATCAATTCCTTTCATAAGGTTCATTCTAGTTGAGGCATCAAGAGTGGAATTACTCGATGCACGATCTTAAGTTAGAATTTGTTGTACATGCCTCACATTATTGGAGGTATTACCTATTGGGAGATAGTTTTTTAATGTTCACAAACCACAAAATCCATAGGTATATTTTTTAATTTGATACTTAAATCTCAACTAGAGAATTTGGGTTCAACATCTATTATACATTTCCATCAAGATTTTATATACTCCTGCAATGGGAAATGATGTAGTTGATTCTCTAAGCAACAGAAGTAAGATACATTCAGTTCAAGAAGTTAGTATTAAGTGGATGTTTATGTCATTATTTTTTGAGATGCAAAAATGGGTGAAGAAGCATCATGGAAATTCTATACTTGAATCGTGATCAGTGACCTGTTCACTTCTGGATGAGTTGAATATTGAATAGTTTTCAAATCATGAAGGGCTAGGTCATATGATAGAATATTTCTAGAGAGGACCAACCTCCGTATTAGTCAATTGATGCTAATAAAATCCTTTGTATACATGGGTGCATTTGTGGTACCATGGATATGAAAGTGTAGTTGATGCATTAGTCCCATTCTTCATAGTGGGAAGTTCACCTAGGTATCTCTAAGATGTATCATGATATGTGTCAAGAAAATTAGTGGTTAGGGATGAAACATAAGATATAAAATTTTACCACTAGGTGGTCCACCTATTAGCAGCTGAAGGTGGAGAAACAGTGATTTGTAGGATTTTTATTGACATTACAAATCCCATATTGGAAATGGGAGGAAGTTGTGATTGTTTTTTTTTCATCTACTTAATGAGGTTTCCTCGAGGTAGAAATATTGTGTGGGTAGTCATTGATCGACTGACAAATGTATCTCACAACCTTCCAATTTTAAAGACTTTTTTAGTTTATGATATGGGAAGAATGTATGTCGGTGAGATCATATTACTATGTGGGGTCCCTCTTACTATTGTTTCCAAAAGGGATACTAGTTTTAATTGAGGTTCTATTAGGGTTTTTATAGTGATATGGGTATATAGCTTCTTTTGAGAATAGACTTTCACCCCCAGTCTGATAGTATATCAAAATAGACATTACAAGTTCTAGAGGAAAATTCTCGATCTTTAAATCAATGATTTACACATTTCATCCAAAAAGGATATTCATCTCCTCAAATTATACTATAATAACATATTTCATGTGATGATATAGGTGACTCCCAAATAATCCCAACATCGTAGGTCATGTCATTCACCGTTGTTCTTGTAGGAGGATAGAGAGGTAGCATTATTGGATCCTCTTATCATTTTAGAAACATTGGAATAGGTTTAGCTGATCATGAATCAAATTCTTACAGCTCTTTCTAGACATTAATCTTATTTTTATCACCATCAGCGACCTCTAGAGATCATGGTAGGGGATCATGTTTTCATACAGGTAACACCCAATCTTTACAACAAGGTTTTTGATTATTTACGATTTTGTATTACCGAACAAATATCATTGCAAAAATTAATTTATGATTGGAGACTTTTGGTAATACTCATTGAAAAAAAGATATCTTAATTTTTGTTATTTTCAATGGCATGTCACAAATAGTTATTATTTGTGATGGATGATCCATCCTTCACAAATAAGCATCATAATTTTTTTAAATAACCAATTATATCATCCTGACATAATTTCTTATTTGCGATAGACTATCCATCCCTCACAAATAATAGTTTACTCATGAACTATTTTTCAAATTAAAAATAATTAAAATTTTAAAATTTTATAAAGTAATGAAAAATATATATATTTTTATAAAATATATATATCTTTAAAAATAATTTTAATATTAATAAAAAAAAAATTAATTATATACTTTCCAATATAAACATACATAAAAATAATTAAAATAAATTAAAATATTATAACTAATTAAAAAATAAAATAAAAATTTAATGAACTAAATATATTTTAACATAATTCAAATAATTAATGCTTTAAATATATTAAAAATAATTATAAAAAATAAAATTATTTAAAAAATGTGTTTATTTTAAAAATATTTAAATTTAATTAATAAATTTCAAATATTTATATTACATTAAAAATAATATTAAAAATTAAAAATATTAAAAATATTTAAAATAGAAGAAAAAAAGTAAGATATTATTTCAAAAATGATATGTTTTTCCATGCCAAATTAAAAAAATATTCATAAATGATGGTAAATCATGAACTATCATCGGGTGGAGGAGGATCATATGAAGGATCAGGGGGACCATCACTAAAATGACTTGGGGGAGTAAACTCTATACGGACGCCACACACAAGTCACCACATATACTCCAAAAAATGCTCATATCTTAGACGCTAATACTCACACTCCTCCTCCATCCCTTTATACATATTCTTTATCATCTCATCTTAAGCTCTCTCATCTGATCCTCATACCTTGTAGTGGAAAATGGCATTGATGAAGAATATCATGCAAGCTCCTTTCATGATCACTGATGTCATTATAATAGAACCATAATAACCCATATGTGTCTGTCGATAACCAATACCAATCACTTGACCATACTCCACACCCAACAAAGTCACCAATTTCCAGGCCCCCTCATTGAAACTAAAATCATCAGTGGTATCGTGTTCACTATTAGATTGATTGTCATGTTAATGAAAATTCACAGCCTTATAAATTTCTTTTAAATATGATTAAAAGTTAGAATAACAAAATTAATATCGATGAAATTTTTTAAAAAATTACAAAGAACAATATTGTATTATAAATCGTTTACAAATTATTTTAAATGGGGATCAGTATATATCTTTTTATACACTTCAAACTCTATAATATATGGTTTAGTAGATTCCTATATAATATAACAAACATGTTATAGTTAAAGTTCATACACTTTAATAAATAATATCTCTTAATATATGTCATCATTGTCTTCCAAAAATACGACTTCTGGTTCTATGTGTAACCTATTGGCTTCCAAGGATATGATTCCTATATATTGACATCCTTCTAAAAGTATATCCTATGAAGAAGGATCAAAATACAACCCATACCTGACCTAATATATAGTCGTGCAGATGGGAGACACAATACTGGTAAAAAATAGAAGCCAAGATTTATCCAAACTCACTTTCTGATGTTGTTTGTAAACTAATGAATGTTCTAACATATATAAATATACCATGCATCATGGATAAGATCTCTCTTGCTATTAGGAATTAGGGAAAATATAATTTTCCAGCCAATTAGAAAAATATCATAGTAATTAAATTAATTTACTAAATTATATATTATTTAATAATGTATAATCTGGTGGTCGAACATCCGGTGATGCACAATGATGGGAACCATGTCCCATTCCATGGCTCAGAAGAAAAAAATTTATTAGAATCACACCAGCCTACACAACAGCTAAATATAAAAAACTATGAAAATATAAACAAATTATCATAAAATTATTACCAAAATTAATACACCATGTAAATTTATTGTTAATATCTTATATAATTAAACATAAATCTACAACAACTGATCAAAATAAATATTTGGTCATCTCACTAAGATAGAATGTAGAATCCTCAATCGGGAGAGACCACTCCACCTCTAAATAGGTGCACCATCCTAAGGATCAACCAAATTGGGCTCATCAGCACAATGTTTGACATCAATAAGAGAGCGAAATAGATCATCCAGATTATCTCTTGCAATATGACAAAAAATTTCTTACAGGAATGAAATTGTTGATACATATATCAAATATCAAAATCTTATAAATACCATAAAATTATAATCTTTCCAGTAAAAATTTTTTAATACAAGTATAAATTATGAAAACATAATAAATATCATAATATAATAATTACATATAACTAAAGTCAGAAATATAATAAATCAATCATCATATTATTCATTTGTTTCATCGAGATCAATTTTTTCATCATTATCTTTAGCATCATCAACTTCCATATGCCTTTTAGTTTCATCATCCCTTATTAATTAATCAACATTTTCTATATCATAAACCCTTAACAGGGGGTTTCATCATCGATATTTATTTCTTGTTTGGTAAGAGATATATATTGTTATTTTTCTTAAAAATTTATAATTTTTTACACTTCCATAAAACCATTTTCATTCTCACTTAACTAATTATCACTTGAGTTTATTTTTATCACACTCCACTGGTCATTCAAATATATTGAAACATCATAGTAATATGAATAATAACGATGATGTGTTTGATGTACTGACATAAATGGTTCATTTGATTTAGGAATAATATTATATTTAATTTCATTTACTCAATGTTGTCAATGAACTCAAAACCCTCAACCAGTATCAAACTAATGAAATTTAAACATTATTACGTAATTTGGTCCCATATAACATAACTCAATTATTCCATCCACCATAAAATAAAAGTCACCATTACTTTACATCTTATGGTATCAGTTCAAATAAAAAACACTATTCATTTATTTAATTGAGTCTCCATAAATGAATTTATGGAAATGAAATCCACTAAACACGTGCCCATTACAATATTTTACCAAGTTTAATAGATGGTTTTAAGCACACATAATTGAATATAAATTTTATTTTCATGTTTTGTTTCCTGTAAATAATAAAAAATATTAATAATACATACCATTGAAAATATGATTTATTATTCCATAATAAGTGACATAAGATACCATTATTTGAAACAAATTTTCAAAATTATGTTGACCATATTCTTTAATAGAATTAGTTGTAATTTGTAGAAATTTTATTCTGATATGGACAACATATAGAATACAAAAAATAAATGTAAATAAATGTATATTTTTTTAAATATTATTAAAAATAATAATAAATAATTATATACTACATAAATCGTGTAATTTCATCAAAATTTAGTAGAACATATGTATGATCTCTGTATAGTTCTTCATCTATATGCCATTATTCCTGATAACCTCCAAAACCAAGCTGATGTTGATAGAAAATTGACTACTGATGGTCTGTCACATCATGAACATTTTCTTTATTACGACCTGTGTGATTATATTTTGAAGGATAGTTTGACTGAAAATAATAAGAACATAAACTTGAAATTTCATCTTGTAAGTAGGCTTCTTCAATCGACCATTCAACTGATGCTTTGTTACAATATTGATTCATTAATTTTTTCAAAAGTCTATCAAATGGATACTTCTGACAAAATTATAATTTCCTACCACATTTAGGTTCATATAGAAAATTAAATACTACATATTCCATGGAATCAAAGAATCCAAATTGAAATATTTTCTTGAATTTACATAAAATTAAAACAGCATGTGTTTTCCAAAAAAATCATTGAATAATAATCTATTATTGGTAAATGAATATCTCAAAAAATATGATATTTCGGTCCACACATCCCAAATTGAATAATTCAACAACCCTCTATGACCAAGAGAAAGTAACCATTCAATTGTGACATGACAGACATGACATTTTAACTCAGTAATTATCTAATTTATTATAAAATAAGGAAAATTTGAAGAATAACCATATGGTAACCACAAGTCTCAAATCCATTGACAGAATAATAAATTTTTTCATTGGTATGTGTTTACAATAATTTTGGATTCAATAATCTATATAATCATTCATATTTAAATAATTTAATTTTAAAATGTCTGAAAATCTGTGTAATATCTAACTATGAATTTACATTATCTCTTGTCATACCCAGTTTGTCCAACATGGTATAAAATATGTTAGAAAAAAATTCACATTATGCATTAAATCTAACATGTGAGGAACCACTAAATCAGAAAAATACAGAAGATCCCAAAAAAACACCACTTCAACCAATTATGATATCTCCAAAAACAATTTATTTTCTATTCATTTATATACGGTTTCAATTTATTATGAGGTAATGCAGATATTATATATTTCACCTGATTACATGAGAGAAATGATTCAGGATTTTCTCTTTCAATTCCACTATTTCTAAATTTATTTTTTCTCGTTTAAAAAGGCTGATCTGTAAGAATAAATCTATGATGATATTAAAAATAACTAACCTTTCACCCATTACCAAGAAAAAAATTATTTTTTTTCATCCATTAAGTAAAAACATTATTTTAGACCCCGTGTTCTCCATTATGATAACATACCATACACTAGAAAGTCAGTGATCATCCATAATAAATAAACATTCACTATAAAATTCTAATCTGAAACTGTATCATATGTAGTCACACCATTATTCCATAATGAAATTAACGCATCAATTAGTGGCTTCAAATAAACATCAATATTCATATTTGTATGTAATGTAATTAATATCTCCAACTATATATATGGTCCCTTCATCAATGTCCTAGGAGGTAAGTTATAAGGAGTAATTAAAAGATGACAGCAATAATATTGATGGACATAACCACCATATGGACAAAACCCACCAATAAAAAGGCACAGTTTTATGTTAAAATCATCTAAAGAAAAATAATTTTGTATCTGATCAATGAGTTTCCATGAATCACAATCACATGGATGATTTAATCTTCCACTAATTGAAATATTTGATTTATTTTATGTCATCAATCTAGATATGTTGTGAGACATAACTATATGTTGAAAATGAGCTGTAATTGGAAAATACCTCAATCGTATTATAGAAACTCTGTAAATTCCTTATTGTTTCTCATTATACCTTAATTATCATCATATTCAATAATTAACCAAAGAGTCGTAATCACTATAATATAAGATGCAACCATTTGAACATGCATGGATTTTCTGATAGTAATGAATCAAATTATGAAAAAAACTCTAAATTTCATAGAAAATTACAAGAAATGTATTTCCTTATGGTAAAAAAAATTTATCTAAAGATAAATTCTTGTTGAAGAATCTATTTGATATTCTAAAATATTATTTACTATCCATAAATTTTGTAACATCTTCATGTTTTCTCATCTGGAATCAATGATATAAGGCCTCCTCAGCAGATTTCAAAAAACAATAAAACTGATAAGGTTCTGATTCGGTATTTGGAATATCATTTTGAGTTTTTGTTTTTTGAATAGATAGACTTCTAGTATCATGAACTAAATTTTAAAATGACGGATCAAAATCCAAAAAAATTGTATTTTCTACTTAATTTTTTTCACCATGTTGATACCAAAAAATAAAATCTTTTTAAAAATCAAAATGGAAAAGTTGTTGTCCAACATTCTCAAATAATAGATAGGATTTATACCATATCTGTTTCAACACCTTCAATATAGATAGGATTTATACCATATCCATTTGTATTTTTGTGATGGTTTATCCAATCATGGTGACATTATATAAATTTATATCTACTTCTTGAAACCATAGTCATCTAAAAAACTAAAAAATAAGAACAGTTTTTACTTATCAATTTAGCACGTTTCAAATTATTTTTATACTTTCAAACCATAAAATATTTAATAGAGTATGATCAAATTGATGTGTTGGGTTAGCACTAGATTATGGGGTTCATATAAGTTCAATGTAGACAGAATAAATATATAAAATATATTATATAAGACATGATATTTTTTGAAAATAATATAATATCTGTCAGACCATGTTAGATATAAGAAATGAAAGACCATCATTTTGTACGAGAAGTGGGGCTTACCTGAGGTGATACATTTCATTTTTGTGTGGATGATTTTGAGTAACATCACACGCGAGGGTAAATAAATTAATATTTTTAATATAATTTCTTATAAAAATTTCATGTATCTACTAAATAGTTTATCATATGAAAAATCAAAGACCACTATTGGGTGTGAGATGTGGGGTTGACCCAAGGCTTGAATTTAAATTTCTATGTGTTAGATGTTTGGTAACATCACATGTGAGGGTAATTCATTATATATTTTTGTTATAATTTTTTTTAAAATGTAAATAATCCACCTCACAATTTATCGTATGAAAAATTGGAGACCACTATTGGGTCTTGGATGTGGGTTTTAACCTAGGCGCGACATTAAATTTTGTGTGTGTCAGATGTTGGTAACATTGCTCGTGAGGGTAATTCATTTAATATATATTTTTTTTTAAAAAAATATAACATATCTTTCAAAATATTTATTATATGAAAACGCCGAAGTAAACTGTTAAGTATGGGACATAAGGTTTACCCTTGGCACAAAATTACATTTGTGTGTGTCAAATGTGTGGTAAAAATCACATGTGAGGTTAATTAATTTAATATATTTATTATAATTTCCAATAAAAATTAACTTTTCTCTTGTACTGTTTATCATAAAAAATTCAAATACCACTGTTGGGTCTGGGATATAGGGTTTACCCTAGGTGCGAGATAAAATTTCTTTGTGTCCGTTGTTTGGTAACATCGCACATGTGGGTATCCTTTATAATCTTTTATTAATATTATATATACATATGAGAACATTTATAAAAATTATTATTAGAAATTATTTTAATTAACATAACATGTACATTACTTCTTCTATATTTTTAATAGTTATTATTTTTTATATTTTTTTCAATGTTTGATAAAAAATTATTATTTATTAGTAATTTTTTAAAAAAATAATCAGTTTATAAAATTATTTGTCAAGTAATACAAATTATTTATTATTTATATCTAATTTTTTAATAGATATTACTAATATTTAATTATTACTATTATTATGAATTTTTTTCTTGTATACATTTTTTCATATTTTCATTATTTTCTAAATTTTTTAAATTTTTAATAATAATTTGTGACTAATAATAATATTTATTACTTATTAATAATATTTACTAATTAATTATTAGTTATTATAAATTATATATTAATTATTATAAATTATTTAAATTATAATTTTTTTATTAATCATAATGTATATGTATATCATGTTTCTAAACTAATAAGATTACATTAAGTATATATTATAAATATTTTTTAAACAAATTTTCATATACCCAATGTATATAAACATATATATATATATTATAATTAATTTTCATTATAGTTAATTTTTATTATAAATAAATTTTATTATCTAGAATTAATTATATATATAAATAATTAATAAATAATTTTGAGTTAATAGTTTTATATAATATTTATTTTGAATTGATATTTATTTATAATTATTAATTTTTGAATTAATAATTTTGACCCTATACGCATTATAACAGTTGTGCACAATGGATTTTTTACAAAATTTATATTAATTAATAATTATTATTATTTAAATTATAAAAAAACTTGTATAAATTATTCAAAAAAATTATAATAGTTGTTAAATAATTTATATTTTTTAACAAATTACTATTATTATTTGATAATGAACACTACTAATTACAATTTCATAATAATAATGACTCATTAATGAGTAAATATTATAAATTATTTAGTGTCTTTTACTAATTATTCAAAATAATACGACATTTTTAATAATTAATATTTTAAAAAATTAATAATTCATTTTTATTGTTATATTATTTTTGATATAATTACAAATTGTTAACATAATTTTTATTAGCTTTGTTTTAAGAAAATATTACATATTTTAAATTGTATTTGTTTTTTCATTTAACGATTTTTTAATGTTTTTAATAAAAAATCCTCTAATAATGCATTTTATTGTAATTGAATCTTGCAAAAACAATTGACAAACAAACATATTCATAAAATAATTACAAAATTAATATATATATTTAAAGATGAACTAATCCTAAAATCAAATAATTCACAGCCAAATATAAATGTATTTGGGAATAAAAGCATTATAAAAATATTTGTTAATCTATTTTGTGTGTTATATTTTTTCACAATCCAGTTTATCCATGGCATCTAATATTGAACCAGTCGAAAATGAAATGAAATGAACATAAAATAAAATTACACCCGTGATATCTAATTTTTAAATAATCTATAATAAAACCTTTGACTCTAAAATATATATATATATATATATGTGTGTGTGTGTGTATATAAACCCAAAAATAAAATGAAGTCAACTATTAAAAAATTTTTGATACCCAAGAAACTAATAAATTCATATTATTCCTAAATATAAAATAAATTCAAAAATGGGTAAATTAATTAACATAGTTTTGGACCGAACCATTATTTGTAAAATTGAACTAAAATACGCAAACAAACATAATGAGAGTATAACAGGAGCCCATACCTTTCATATCTGAGTGGAATGACCTGGTCCGGCGCTGCATTGTAGTTGTGTAGAAGAGGGATCGACCAAGTTTCATTGGGGATTAGTGTGGTGATATGGTAGATTGTTTCAGCATCATGGTGGCGCAACATGGAGGAGAGGAGGAGCGACAACTTCTATAATGGAAAGGAGGAAGAAGAAAATAGAGGAGGAGGAAGAAGAGTTCACAGAGGTTAAAATTATTTATCATTTGTGAAAGAATATTTGAAAAATAATTTAAATTCCATATGAAATGATTCTGAGATTATGAGAATTTGTAACATAATTATTATTCTATTGAAAATTCCCATTTCAAATGAGTTTGGCATTTGGAGGTAGGAAACCCAAGAAAAACTATTTGTGACAAAACATTCTCTCCATTGTAAATAGTTATTATTTTCGAAAAAATACTAATTCCATCACAAATAGTTTGATTTTGGGTACCATTTGCAATGTTTCATTTATCTCTCTTAAACAACCAATCCAAAATTATTTATTTTCCAATAGTTCTTGGGAATCAATGGATTCAGAGGAAAGGGAAGCTATCACCTCACTTTTTCAGACATTTTGAAATTCTAGAGAGATTTAGGTCAGTATCTTATTGGTTACTATTACATTAGATGTATCATTCCATGTATAATTTCTTCCAAATTTCACACCTTAAATACTATCATATAAAGCCATCGCATACTTTCGGTCCTAGTGATGTTGAGCTGGATGTTTATGCTTCTATTAAGGAGTATTCTATATGCATCATCGATCAGAGTATGAAGGATTTATTAGGTAAGTATATCCTTTTAGTACTGGTGATATGGAAGCATATCCATGTATATTATGAGAAATGGGACCAGGAGGCCAATGTACGTGCTCAGTTACAATTGTTTTGCTCATATTATATTTTCCTCCCTTGGAATTTGAACTCTATGAGGGGTTCCTTTAAGAGGGGAAGACTATAAGAATGTTGTTTTTATCACATGTATGTATCCATTTTTTTTTAATTCCATATTTTGGGCCTAATGCTGATTCATTATAATATTTTGTATTTTTCTTGGGTTCTTGGGGATTTTCTTGGAGCATGGAACCCAATTTTTTGGTAAAGGCCGTCTGGACGCACGGTTAAAAGAAAACGTGCGAGGAAGGTCGCATGGTTTCCCTAACAGTGTGGGGAAGGACAGATCGGTGAAGTAGGGAACACTTTTTTGCATAATAGTTTTCCAAGGGTCATATGACCATTTGAATAGAACAAAAAAAATTACCTGGTCCTATGGTATGGTTGGTGCAAGGTTTCTTAAACCGTGCAGGGATAACCGTGCATTGTCCCTCCTTAATAAGTGAAGGGTACATTGTTGGTGCATGGTCTAGCCCACTGTGTGGTCAAACTGTGTTCCAAAAAAATATAGGGTGAAATTCCATTTTTTCACTTAATTATATTTAACTTAACCCCTACCCCTCCACTTCTCATTATAGAGGACAAGTAAGCTATCTCTCTCCATTTTTGAGCGACTCAAGGCCTCCAAGCTATGCCTAGTGATAACATCTTCTTATAGAATTAGATCTGATATTTATTCCTCTAATTGAGTTAAATCCAGTATATCCTTCTTCTATATTGAACTATTTTTCATTTACATTCTCATAAAACTTTATTTAGGTGCATGCTCATATTCCATATTTTCATGGAGTTGATCTATTATTTGGATTTCTTCCAATCGAGGACAAACTAAAGGCTGACATAGGATAAGGAGATTACTAATATCATGCGGTATGTTTTATAATAAGTATCCCATAATTTATCTATGTTTTATAATATGTTATATGTTATTTATGCCGGTTTCACCACACATCACCCAAAATTTATTTCTACCATTAATTGGTTGTCATATGTGAAACTGACTAACTATTTAGAGCCAAAATACATATTGGTATTTAAAAAAAATAGCGCGACATCACTTGGGTGTTCCCTCCAAGTTATTAATTGGATATCATTATATTATAATAAAAACACTTGAGGTGTGTTTGTATTTACGTTTAAATGATGATTTCAAATTTCTAATGGATGGATGTAGTGTTATAGCATAGCCGATTCCCTAATAAATTATAATGAATTTAATTAAACGGGAGTGGTACAAGCATGTAACCCTTTTAAAATGGAACAATGGTTAGTTCCTTAATTATATTAAAAGATAATGATTCATGGATTATACCTTGGCTCCTATTATATAAAATAGTTTTTTGTTTCTAATTTCCTATGGTCATGGTGTCTCCTTGTATAAACATGGTATAATCCTGATGGAACTCTTTAATTATGGTATATATGAAAGAAAACCCCTATTATATATAAATTAGCATGGAATACCTATACTATGATACTGGGCATTGAATAACAACACATTGATAATGGTCACAACATCCTTATACTATGAGACTAGTTATGGAGACCTTATTCTGTAAAACTGGGTATGGTGTCCATATAACATGATTCTAGGAATGGCATCCCTGTACTATGATACTAGGCATGGAATCTTTATATAGTAATACTTGGAATATGGAACATATTCTATGATACTAGGAATGGGATCCCCTTTTCTACTGTAATATTGACCATGGAGTTCCTTATAAATGTCATATCGGCGATTGTGTCCTGTGATGCATGTTCATAGATATTCCTCATTGGAAAAAGAAGGAAATGTTATCATAGTTTCTTTCAGTAACCAGATCTGACCCATTTACATTTTTTATTACTGATTTATGTTATTATATCTAACCACTTCCTTGTTATACACACAGACTGGAAATTTATAGGGACTAGTGGTGGTAGGATACTAAGTTTATCTCGCACAATTTGTGTGTCGTCGATGGCACATGGGTACATTATATGTTTATAGGTGTAGATAAGTGGAAATTTCCACTTATAGATGCATGAATTATTATTTATCTTAGGATAGTATATTATCATTAGATGATTGGGATAGAGCTCTAGATTAATGGATATATTTTCCACTTTTAGATTCTTTTTCATAAAATGTATATTACTACTGCCATCTTCTTGTATCCATGTTTTCTTTCTCTCTAGATACATGAAATACATTATCATGCTTTTAAATATGATTTAGTTTCAGTAATTATTTTATTTTTTCTTCTTGGTTGTTTATATCTTCATTTGTTATGGTGGGTTGTTGGTCTAATTGTCTTAGTGTTTGTTCTGATCATTTAATCTCATTATATTATGCTTCTTTAATTGATTTGTTATTACATATCTCTTTTGTACCACAATGGTAATTATGGAATAGTATACCCATTGAGACATTGTAGGACCTCACTAGTAGTTGGAACCAACCAGAATTCAGGGATATGTGCTTAAAGCCTTGTGGCTCAATACATTGGGGCACTATTTAAGTGGAATTTGATTCGTAACGTCAATGAATCAAATACAATAAAATACATTCCATTAAAATAGCATAATAATGATAATATATCCTAAATTGATAAGTATATGATAAAAATATGACCATCCAATAGGATTTTGACGAGTTTTTATGTCATTTTAACGAATATATTATTTGGTAACCCTTGGGTAAACCCATTTTTACCTTAGCCGTCATAATTATTTTTTTTAACATTTCAAAAATTCATTACTATAATAAATTAAAATAGCATTATTATATAATTTAAATTATTATTATTCAAAATAATGAATCCATTTTAAAAAAATTCGATCACCAAATTTTAAATTTAAAATTGAAAATAATTCCCATGGAAAGGATGAAAAATCGTGGTTTCAAAAATAATATTTTTCAAAAAAAGATGATTTTATATGAATTATATGAATAAAATTAATTATTTTATTAGTATAAATTAATATTTATTGATTTATTTTAGTTAAATTATATTTTATTTATTCCTCATTTGTGTTTTTTAATTAATTAAAATGGATAAAAAGTTTGCATGTAAAACTGTTTTGAGAAAAATCTCATTTTTAAAGACAAGGACAATCTTATACGAAAATAAAATATGAATATTATTTAAAATAAATTTAGTATATTAATTATAAATAAATTGTAATTAGTTTCCTTTAAATAATATTCAAAACATAATAGTACCTTTTAATTTTTATGTTATTGAAAAAATGACTTTTTTACAACAAAATGATATTTTCCAATATTCCCGAAAAAATCAATATTTCCCAAAAAATATAGAATTTTAAAACAAAGTAATTTTTGATTATATGATTAAAAATATTATTTTTATTTTATCAAATAATTTTTCTTAAAATTTTAAAAACTAATTTTAATATTTTTTTCATGAAAATCAATAAAATTGTTTTTGACAGAAATCATATTTTTGATGAGGAAAATTATTTACTGAAAATTGATTGATTTTTAAGGCAGCATTATCAATAATTTCTACTGAGTAGTGTATATATATATATGTCTATATATATCAAACGGTTGTAAATTATTTTCATACTGAACTGTTTAATAGCTAGGTTATAACAGTTATAAATTTTGAGTGTTAGTTGAAGTTGGTCTTGCATGTCGAATTCACTATTGAAAATAGATTTCCCTAATAAAATCTCAACGTGATACATCCTACCCAACTCCATTAATAAATTGTGTCCAAAATATTTGACCTCTATCACAGTAATAAATGTTCATAAATTTTAGAATACCTTTCATAACTTTCTTAATGAAACAAGTTAATAAAACATCATCTTGGTAAGAGAGAAAATATTGTACAATGTTCATTAGGAATAACACATACAGGGTTTATAAATTTTAGAACATTGGTTGTAAGTGAATATTTTTATATGTAATAAAATCAGAAATAATTATGGGGTGTGATAGAGACCATTGAACTTATAAAATTAAATAATCAACAGAAAGTAATGAACCTCAAAACTATAAATCTGTGATGAGTGAAAAGACCATTGGTTCATAAGAACTAAAGGTACAAGTATAAAATAATTTAGGACCCTTTTCCAAAATTTGATGAATTATTTCACCATGTAGACTGAAAACATAGTGAAATATACTTACATAACAAGTATAATTTTATTCTTTATCCAATTTACACAAAAATGACATATTTCACTCCAAACAATCAGTATTGAAGGAAATTTTTTCATACCTGAAACACACACAAAAACATGTAAATACCACATAACCATACATTGGATAATAAACAATTCTATATGTCTTTATACATTAACCAAAACCAAAATGGTTAGAACATGGTAAGCTATTTTCTTGAGTGAATAAACCTTCATATTATGAAATTTTACATTGCTCTACAAAATTCAACAGTATAACCCAAATTGATAACTAAATTATTCCATAAATAAATATACCAATTTACCAAATAACGTTAATAACATCATCATTAAATTTTAATTTAACTTTAAAGGATATCTTGTAACACCCCGAGCTTCCACGATACGCTTCTCATTCAATAATGCAATAGCTTGCATTGTACGCAACTTCGAGTTCTAAAACACCGCGACTAATCAAAGTAGCCGTTTTGAATAGTAATAACCACTTTTTAAAATTATATAAATTTTATATTTCAAAATGGACTTCATTTTTGTATTCGTAATATCGAAATTATCCTAAGTTGAATTTTTTGTAATTTTCTGAGAACTCCCGATTTTTATGAATAGTGATAAATACTTAAAACAACTTTTTTAATCAAAATAATTTATTGTGATAAATTATACTATTTAGTGGTTTTAAAGTATAATCAGAATATATTTTTAACATTTTATCCAATGGTGGTCATTATAATTAATTTAACATTGAAATTGGACATAAACAATTTCCAATCTTTTGATATAAATTGTTTCTTAAAAACACGCTATTTGTTGTGACAGCGGGAATTGATTATAAAATTAATTAATGAAACTTATATGTTTGGAATTTTTTAAAACAGACATCATTATTGAATTTGGAATATCAATTATATCTTAGGGTGAAATTTTGGCATTGTTCTGAAAAACTTCAATTTTTGATGAATAGTGAAACCACTAAGTGGAAGTTAAATAACAGATTTTTCGTTTAAATGAAATATTACCACTTCTGTGATTTGATTTTCAAAAATACGACATACATGGTTGTCATTAAGAAGTAAAATGTGGTTCAATGAGATTAAAATAATTTTTTGGTGAATAGTAACTTTTAAGTTCTTAATCGCGATTAGAGGTAATTAGTGTAGTTTAAGGTAAAAATAATGTTTTAATAATATGAGATGAGATTGACACTTTTCCTACTCCTATTGGATGAGTCATGGCCGACCAAGACAACCCATGGGTCAACTTGGGGACCCCATGGAGCCACTTTGGTTGGAAAATGACATTAATATATATTTATTTAATGTTAAAATTAAATTGACACAAACATGAGTTGTTCTACTAAAACAGTTTTTAAGTGGGGTTACACAAGTCCAAATTTTGACTATAAATATTCATTAGAAATATAAAACGATTTCCAACATCATAGTATTTTTTATATAATTTTTAGACATTAAATAAATTAAATTATTTATGACATCATGATGATGCAGCGATGACCTCATTATTTAATGATTTAAATAAAATGAGAATATAACAAAACATCCAAGGCTTACACTTGTCCAAAGCCTATTGGATGAAGATATTTCTAACCCTTATCACCTTAACCACGAATTATATAAGTGTGGGACCTTTAGAATCCTAAAAGCATTGTATAATAATGTAACATTTCAATCTTTCCAAAAGAGCCCCTTCTCTCCTCTTATAAAAGGCCCCCACCTCTACCACCTCATTCACACTTTCAAGCCATTTGGCTCGGACAAAATCTTCCCAAATACTCTCCCAACTTTCCCCTCTTACTCCTAGAAGCCTCACTTTGGGCAGAACTCTTTCCAAGGAAGCCTTTGGCTCAAATCAAAAAGAGTTACCCGATTTTGACCTAATGTCTTCTCTAATGTTGTTTTGTTTTATTTTTCTTCTCCAACCCCATAAACTCTTTTTATTCATTTCTTTTGTAACAAAAAAAGTATCCTCAATATACTAGGATGTTGTTATAATAAGTATTAGAGATACACTTACACACACCTACATATAATGTTTAAAGAACATACGGTTTCTGTGGATGGCGAATTTCTGCCTCACGAAACGATGATTGTTCAACACTCATATAACACCTTCAACGGTGGCCATTAAGATGTCACTATATTTATATATGATATATAATATGTTTATGTTTTACTTATGCTTTTGTATTTATCATTTATGGCATACGTTATGATTTCCATTATGGGTAAAACACGATAATTTCATTTTAGGAAGTGCGGACTACCGCCCCCTCAAAGTGATTTGAATCATTAATGCCATATGTGGGATGTATAAAGGATAGAGTAAATGGTATTATACACTATATTATACTGGAATTATATTATACATTTATATCATTATGATTTCATTCCATTAAATACGAAATAGAAATGAAAGTAGCGTTCATGCATACGTACGACTTACCGTCTCCATGAACGGTGCATTTCATTTCTTACCTCTAAATGTTACGTAATAAATGAATGTATATACTGGATATATATGATATATATGACATCTAAATCATGAATATAATTCTGGAGATAATGGATATTCTACCACATAATCAACTTGTAATTATAAGAAGTTTATTGTTGACTCAAGTACCGAAGATCGACAAAATGACCATTATTAACTTAAATAATTACATAATGTTCATAACATTGTAATAAGTGATATAAAAAGGATAATGAAATTAAAAATGGTTCTTAATAAAGTATATATTAACTCTAGTTTATTATTCAGGAGGTTAAAGAACGGTTGAGTCAAGTCAGACATGAGGTAAGGGAACTTTTTAACCCAATTTCTATTCTTTGAGTTAATCTCCTACTTTCAAATTATGTCATGATATTATTATGTCCTATCATGTATTTGTAATTTCTTTATGTGTACTTAAAGTGAATACACATAATAGATCTATTTTATTTAAAAAATGATCTTTTTAAGAGAACTTTTTAACCCAATTTCCATTCTTTGGGTTAATCTCCTACTTTCAAATTATGTCATGATATTATTATGTCCTATTTTGTATTTTTACGTTCTTTATGTGTACCTATAGTGAATACACATAATATATCTATTTTATTTTAAAAATGATCTTTTTAAGGACTTCGTCTCAATCCCCTTTCATTGATGCATATTTGGTTTTATACACAACTTTCTTTTATACGGGGTATAAACCCCTTTGACTTTTACGTTTATTCAAAAGGAATCTTCTTTATACGAAGCAGTTTTCTAAATGACAAAAGGAAATGTTTTTCTTTCCGTAATTATGCGGCGACAATGACTTCTCTGCCGCCATGACCATTATTTGAGTTTCGTCTTCCTTTACAAGCCATCATTTTTTTATTGAAAAATAAATACAAAGTTTTAACTTTCTTTTATTTTGGTATTGAAAATGGTTTTGAAAGCGTTTTTATTATATCAATGTGTTGTATTGATATCTTGTGATTGAAATGTGGAAATTTTATGTTTCCTTTATGCATTTTTTATGTGATACGATTTTGTTATGGTTTATGATATGTTTAAACCTATTAATATGAGGAATGTATTGGACTTAATAAGTGACGGGTGGAGCCCGCTATAACTCCTCGATGCATCGGTAGGTCTCATGAGACAACTAGACGTGGAATTGGCCGAGGCCATTTCCCAATTTTATTTATGGTTTTGGCCGAGGCCTTAATCATTTTAGACGTCTTGGCCGAGGCCTTGACAAAATGTCTCAGAATGTCTGGCATTATACATTCCCTCATTATGAAAGTGGTTATTGATATTTCATGTGATTATTCGACTAGTAGAATATCCATGTGAGTAAGTAAATGGCATTATTTCAGTTTACATTTGCCATATTATGCTAAAGTTCAAGTTTAAAAGGATTTTGTTTTAGTTATACATTGCATTAAATGTTAATGTTTATTTATGAAAGTTTCTGCTATATTGTTATCCTTACTGAGCATCTGAGCTCACCCCTTTCAATGTTTAAAATTTTCCAGGATGTGATGAAGTATAATATGAATGACCTGCAGGGATAATATAAGGGGATATAAAGAGAATATGTTGTAGTTTTGTTTTACTTTATGATTTTATATAAGACTTATGAATGTATCTAGTGTTTCCAAGGCTACTAAACTAATCGGTCTTTCAAGACTTGATCTTTTGTGATCATGCCAATGTTACGAAGTAATGCACCGACTCTGGGTAGCTGGGGTCGGGGTGTTACATATCTCAAAAAAGTTATCTTATAAGATCAAAATTAAGGTGATCTACTTTTGAAATAATATTAATCACTTACTCACAAAATCAATTTTCAATATTGTGGTTATCTATATTATAAAAAATGTTTTTCTATAATTAGGTAAATATAAAAGATCATATAAACCATAAATTTTATCAATAAATTGAATTTTTTCCAAAAACAAATTAAACAATAATTCATGTTGTACTAAGGGTTTACATATAATTCATACAAATAAAACATATCCTAAAATGTAATTAATCATATTTAGATATAATCACAAAAAAAGGAAAATGGGTGTCTAAGACATTGATATTATGATCATACTTATGGTCCCTTGTGGCTTGATATCAACATTTCAGGATGAAAATGGGGGTTTGTTGCGTTCGGGATGTTTTCTATTCAAGAAAATAAGGCTGTACATGTTGTGGTTCAGGGTGACACACTGTGAGTTCTTCCCATTTTTGGAAGATGTAGTTTTCTAAGTACACACCATGTACTAGGGTGTACACCCCATGTATTGGGTCTCATCTGTGTAGCTGAGTCACTAGTCAGGGTACCCATGTAAGGGTACATGGCCTTGTAGAGTACATGACCATAATGAATGAGGGTTACACACAATGTAAAATTACACATCCTAGATAAGTACCTGGTCAGGCTAGTTGAGGGACATGAGAAGCTACCCCGTGTTGCATTCATTCTATGTACCCATTTCTCACACCGTGTACTTAGGTCGTTTGAACAGCTAGGCTGGTGGGAGTACACACCCATGTGGGGATTTGGGAGTACACTTGATGTACCCTTGGGGACATGCCATGTAGTTCCCCTTGTAATCCCTAGAGGTATTTTTATATCTTTTTTCCCAATAGTCATATTTGGACCCATGAGTAGTCCATTTTGAGTATCATTTCTTGTAGATCATGATGGTAAGACACATGAGGTGTTGTTAGGACCCCAAGGTGGAGTTTATGACTTTTCATGATCAGATAGTTTCTTAATTCATTAGTATAATCAAGTAGTCTCTGGAGATTGAGACCTATATTCTGAGATTATCCACGAGCAATCTCTATTGACCAATGACCTTACTGATTTTCCTTTAGGAATTACCCCTTTTTAGATATTCCCTTATGTCCTATAAGGATTTGAGACAATTTTTTTCAAGAATCCCTTGTAGGATTCCTCTATTTATGTTTTGACCTAGTGGATCACATGTAGAATGCATCTATCTTCTTTCTATACCATGGATCTCTCGTGGGATGCCTTTTATTATGAGCTTATATAGGGAGTCACTTGTCGGAACCCATTACTAGTGTACCATTCTGAGGATCCTATATTGTATTCATCTGACTTCATATATAGTTTTAGAGGGTCCCATGCTAGAAACCTTAACTTATGTACTATTTTGAGGATTCATTGTAGGATGCCTCTATTTTCTTGTTGTTAGAGGATCTAGTGTAGGATTTCTCCCATACCTTATAGATAAGGATCCCAATTAGGGTTCCTTCACTTCTGTTCGTACCTTGAGGATCACAAATTTGATGCCTCTCAATGATTGACATGAGGGACCTAGTGGGTTTTGGATGTTTGATTGAACCAGAGTTAGTACATTGGGTTTCGGTAGATATGGTAGTAGATGTCACCTTAGAACCCATGTCAAGCATTTAATCCCATGGATTTGTGGCAGTAGTGTTGGGTTTAGGCATTCACACACCCTCGTTCGTTTTTTATTTTCTCTCATGTTTATTACTGATTTAGTGTTGTTTCAATAGGTGCTTCCTAATTTATGGTTGTTGATTTTGAAATGATGAATCATTATTTTCTTTGGGATTCCCAGATGTTCATCCTCGTATTTGGCTTCTGAGCCATATTATTTATGATATTTTCATGTATAACTATAGGTAAAACCTATGATCTGGCTATTGAGACTATATATTTTATTACTATATTATTTTAATGTCCATACATCTTTTCCGGTATCTTACTATTGATTCTATGATAATCAAATATGGGCATGGGGTCCCTAGTAAGTATAATCATGGATTATTATGCTCTCTCGAGTGATGAGTATGATTACTCTCTCCTATGGTTGATATGTGATGTGGATGATTACTCTCTCTTAGATATGGTTATACTTCTAGATGATTACATTCTCCCAAGGGAAAGGGATGATTACTCTCTCCCTGATTGGTTACATGACTGTGGTGTGGTGCATGGAATCTCCCATCATTGGATACCCAGAATGATTATGCTCTTATGGATGATATGGATGATTATACTCTCCCTTATTAGAGACTCCAAGGGTGCAATGGGTTATCATTTGTGAGTTGTACATACAGATTCCCTAAGGTTCTAACCATTAGTAATTATTTGAGTTCCAAATTCTTTGACAGCCGAAGGACCAGGAACTAGGTCTCAGACATTAGAATAGATTTACATGGTTTCTAGCCCGGTGACCATTTTGAGGATCTCTCGATGAACATCCCATGAATCCTTTTCTGTTGTGATTGGAGGTGAGTACGGGTGAACCCAGGTGTAATATGAGTATACCCATATGGTGAAGTTTATTTATGAGAGAAATTTTTGGTGTTGTCAAATCAGGTACATGTTATTTTGGGATTACATTCATAAATATTGACTAAATAGTACATTAAACCAATGGTATGACATCCATCATAATGCCCTTTAATAGGATTTCCTTGAGATCAAGATTACATACCCAAGGATCAAATTATGATTGGTTTTATGACATTTCACTCACTTACTCATGAATATTGATATTTATGTGTATAGGTATAGGTATGGTGATATACATTTATAAGTATATATATATATATATATGAACATACATGGTGGAACATTCCCATTTGGCCATGATTACATACCCCGGGTCGAGTAGGGTTTCACATTATTTGTTTTACTTGTCTTCTCAGTTGTGTCTCATCTAAGATGAGCACTTCTCTTTTCAATGCACTTATGGAACCATTTTTATATATTTCTCATTGGGTGGCAAACTAGTATTATTTATCACCCCTACACATTCAACTTTGTGTATTTTTAGATCTAATGTATACTTTTAATGTTTATAATGAGTTTCGTGGTGGATTGAAATTAGGCCCAATGTTGCATGATCGAGCAGATCTACTCTTGTGGGTTTTTCTGATCAAGCTGTTGTAGTTCGACAGTGTCTAGAGACCAGGTACGTGGACTATATTAGAGTTATTAGTGGTGTAATGTACTTTTATTTCTATTTATTTTGTACTCTTGTGTCTGTATGGTCGGCCTAGTGAGTGATCTGTGTTGTATGGAATATATATTTGGGATTTTTTAGCATTTTATTTGTTATTATAGTATGTTCTATTTAAATTTATTTACTTCATACTCATTATGTTTACTATATCAGGATTATGAAAACTAGCTAATTTTTTTGTTTTATTACTTTGATATGAGGTCAGAGTATCCCCACTATCACACCCCAAGCCCTCGTGACTAGTTGAAATCTTCCTGCATATAGGGAGGCACTCTTGAGGCTTTGTAACCAATTGAATCAAGGAAACATTTTAGTGGAATCTATTTCAGAAAATCACAATGTGGTATCAGTGATATTATTTTAATGGTCTTTACTATTTTGGATATGATTCACATGAGAATTATGAATGTGTTTGAACCTATTATGGATATGAGGCTGGTTTATAGATAACACTTTTTCCCACGAGAAATCATGATTTCCAGGGGTACGAGATTTATGTAATGATCAATGATATTATATTTTTATATGATTTTCACCTTGAGGGATGCCCATGTTGGGTTGTTGTCATAATTTATTTTTCATATATGGTTCTTGGCCTTTGGAAAAGACGAGTGATTTGTTTTGAATCTTGGATAACAAAATAAAGAGGCACCCGAAGCATCATATTTGTCACGTATTACTCAAATCGTATAGGCCTTATAGTTTGAGACTTTTTCTGATGATTGGATCCTATTTATTTTGGATCCTTAAATATATATATTTCATTATAACATAATAATATGTGGATCTACATTGACGAATTGTTGTCAATAATGATGAATCATTCCTCTTGCAGAAGAGGTGCAATGACCCATGTAAGTCGTTATTGCACATGATTCCCTTTTATTGTACCCTCTTGTAGGTTATTGATTCTTAAGTCATGGTTACCTAGTTAGATCAATGAGTAAGAAGTCGATGGATATCAGGATTTTTCTTTAGAACTAGACCTCAATGGGGTAGTACCATATTTGGATGCCCAGTGAGGGTCAGTTCAGTCTCTCTTCTACAGTGGTGTCATGTTCTCCTGAGAGAAGTTCTTTATGAGGATGCTTAGTTATGATCAGGCCCTTGTAGGTCATGTTTTCATTTTTTACCCTCATATTTCATCATTATCATTACCTTTTTTAGAGAGGTTTGATATTTTGGTATAGGTGGTTAAACCTTGTTACCCCGTTGTGAGAATTGTTTTGTAGGGATAGCTAGGAGGCTTACAAGCCCTTGTTTTCTCTTAGAACCTTGTAGGATAATGTTTGATTCATTTGAGGAAACATGCATGAAATAGGTTGGATAATGTATTTAGTTTCCTTTTTTGACAGTGAGAAAGTTATACATTCATTTTAATATCAAGGCATGGTAGGTGCTCGAGTTTTAAGATGTATGAATATTTATGTCTTCAGCTCTTGATTAGTGCATTGAGTTTTTTGGTATCAAGACTGATTTATAAGGGTAGAATTTTTCTTGTTCCTAGACCATTCAACCAGTGGTTACGTTATATCTAATGTATTTAGAGAATGGGTAGACACTCATTTCATTAATTATGTTGCATGATGGGTGATAATAGAATAAATCGTGGTAGTGGTGAGTTGCCCAATATTGAAGATGAGTTCCAAGGGAACTTCTATTTTAATGAGACTGACATGTCTTATAGCACGATAATATTAGCCTTGTAGTGGATGACTCATTAGAGTATGAGTCAGGTGATAATAGTATATGATAGTTGTTTGTGGTGAAGTTTATTCATAAATCTGAGAGTTTCCATGTGCGATCTAAGGACTAATGTTTCCATGACTTGTTATGGGCATTGTTGCCTGAAATTTTTGTTTAATTTGTTGAATGAACCTTCATTATATTGGTTACATCGATAAGAAATTGGGTTTCATGACAGGGTTGACCCATGGCTGGACTTGGACGCACATATTTTAGATACATGGTGTTAGGTATTTGTTAATGGAAAGATAACATATTTTTTGTTAGCGTCAGTTAGAGGGAGATATAAACACCAATTTGTATAATTTTAGTGTACTCCATGTTAGATATGATTATTATTTCTATTGAAATCATATTTATTAATCTAAGAGAATGTCATCCCTACGCCAAACCTATTTTATTTTTAAATTGTTTTCGAGATTGTTAATTAAACCTGTTGAGTTTATTCTCAATGTATAGTGTATAGTAATACAATTGGTTGGGAGCACACCATTGGACATTTTATGGTGGTGAGCCTCATTTTCCATTGAACTTTCGTATTTAAATGGGATATTGATCCCATAGTTTTAACTTGGTTATAAGGGTATTCCTATGGTGAGGAGTACCAGATTTTCATAGTTAAATATCTTATGTGCAGGAGATGGTTATGGAGGATACAAAGTTGGTCAGTGGATAGTCCAGAAAACTTGTTCTGAAGGTTCTCAGTTTGAGAGAATGGATGAAATTATTACCCCAAAGCTTATCAGAGATGATAAGGTTTATGGTGGGACGAATGTAACGACCTATGTTTTTTTAGACCGAAATTTTGAGTTGAAATTTAAATTTTTTTTCATTCACATGCTTGAAAGGGTTAAATAGTAATTTTACCATAGAATATAATCTAAGATAATTTTTATGACCCCATAGTTGGTTCAAGAATATGGTTTTTAACCCAGTATTTATGTTTGGTGGAATTCTGATCTGTACAAAATTATGTAGAGTAATAAATATTTAATATCTAATAAAATAAATATTAAATTATCCATGTTGGTTCATTTAGGGAAATGTTTTCATTGGATTGTAAGATCGATATTTTGTCTACATAATTAATTCTGTAATTGCGACTTTTTCTTAGTTGGGTAATAAACATTAGTTGGGAACTGAGGGCAGGCCAGACCCCCTTTTAATTTCTTTTTCTTTTTCTTCATTTTTTGTAATTTTCCTTCCATTTTCCTTCTTTCTTCCCTAAAACATCTCATGAAAACCCTATGGCTTCCTCTTTTTTATGACCTATGAATGAAAATAAGGAGATACGGAGGATGTAAGGCACCATCACAGAGCTCTCGACACACTATTTCAACATGCAGCAAACATGGACCATAGATTTGGGTGAAGCTTTGGTAGTTCTCATGAAAATGTATCTTTTTTATGTTTTCACTATATAAACCCATTTATTTTAGGTTTTCAAATTTGAATCCCTTATAATGTTTTTTATGACCCTTATGGTTTGATCTATTTATTTGGTGGTAGAAATGGGGGTTTCAGGCATTTTAGTTGTTTTCTATTCAGGATAACTAGGATACACAGCATGTGGTTCTGGGTGACATGCAGTGTGTTCTTCCCATTTAGGGAAGATAATTTTTTCAAGGAACAAAATGTGTAATAGGTTTTACACTATTTGTATTTGGTCTCAGCCATGTAGATGAAATCTCAGTCTGGCTGCCTATGTAGGGGTACATGGTCATGTAGAGTACATGGATAGATCATGTGTGGGTCGTATGACATGTCAAATTAAATAGACAAGCCAAGTACATGTCGAGACTGGTTAAAGGATGTGGGCAGGTACCATGTGTCGAGTACACACTTTGTACCCATTTCACACACCGAGCTCCTCAGGAATTTACATTCCTATGCTGGCTGATGTACACACCCATGTGGGGATTTTGGAGCACACGATATGTACCAATAGGGACAAACCGTGTGCTGCCCTTTGTAACCATTGAGGGGATTTCATGTATTTTTTCCCATGAGTGGGAACTAAACCCCTGAGTAGTCCATTCTATGTATATTTTAACATATATCATAATTGAAAAACCCAAGATATGTTTTGGGGACCCCTATGTGGGATTTCTAGATTTCCATGGATTGAGAGGTTCTTTCTATGGTAGTTGAATCCATTTGTCTTATGAGAGTGATACTGCTTGTATAAGATGATCCATGAGATATCTCTCTTGACATTTTCCTTTGAATCATTTTCATTAGGATGTATCCCTTGTGAGATTTTTTTCTCTGGACTATGAGCCCTGGAGAACATTTATTAATGAGGATCCCTTGTATGATTCCTCTATTTATGTTTCAACCTAGAGGGTATAGTGAAGGGTGCCTCTATCTTATTTATATACCAAAGTACCCCTAGGGGATTCCTTTTCTTATGAGATGATATACATATTCCATTGTACGATCCTTTTACTTGTGTATTAGTCTGAGGGTACATTGTTTTATGGCTCCACCTCATTATACAGTTATAGGGGGTCTCGTGTAGGAAACCTTTTCCAAAGAACCATTTTGTGAATCCCGTGTTGGATGCCTCCGTTTTCTTTCCATTAGAGGATCCTATGTAGGATTCCTCTTATACCTTACAACTAAGGATCCCAAGTAGGTTGCCTTCAACTATGTGTGTGCGTTAGGGATCCCAAGTAGGATTCTTCTCAGTGTATGACTTCTATTACCCAGAGGGTGCCCATTTTTTGACCAACCCTAAGTTAGTACGTCAAGTTTGGGAAGAGATGGTTGTGGGGGTCACCTTAGAACCCATACCAATTGTGTAAACTCATGGTTTTGGGGTAGTACTATTTTTTAGGCGTTCATCCACCATCATTATTTTTTTACATTTAAATGTTTATTGCTAATGAGAGATTGTTACCAAAGAAACTTCCAAGTTGGTGGATGTTGAGCCTCGTGTGAGGTGTCGTTATTTATCTTCGTCATGCCCTGACGTTCTTCTTCGGATCTGGATTCTGAGACATGATATTTTTTATATATAGTTGTATACCCAGAGGTAGTACATTGGATCTAGATATTGCGCCCATATATTTTATTACTATATTATTTGGATTTTTATAGGTGTTTCTTGGTATTCTTATTTTGAGCCTATGATTATGGTATATGGTAATGGAATAACTAGTAATGATACTCATGGATGGTTATTCTCTTCAAAGTTATTAGGATGATTCCACTCCCCTCTATTTGATATTTGATGAGGATGATTATGTTGTCCTCAACATGGTTGTACACATGGATGATTGCACTCTCTTAAGAGATAGAGATGATTAAACTCTCCCAGATCAGTTACTTGATTATGGTGTGGTGAATGGAATCTCACACTATTGAATATTATGAATTATAACACTCTTCCAGATGATAGGGATGACTACGATCCCCTTTATTTTAGACCCCATGGGTGAGTATGAAATCTCACCAGTGAGTTATTCTTACATATTGTGTATGGTTCAGATCCTTAGGGATTCTGCAAGTTTTGAATGCCGTGAATACATATGGATAGGGACCTAAGGCTCATACATTGGACTAGATTGACATGAAATATGTAGAAGGGTTTCTAGATCAGTGAAAATTAATAGGATTTCTACATTCACTTCCCCTGAATCATTCATTACAGTTATTAGAGGTGAGTAAAAGGGATGCCAGGTGTGGTATGAGTACCCCCCTGTGTTATTTTGCATGGGAAGAGATACTTCTAAAGTTGAATGAAGAAGGTAATTGGTGATTGTAATTACATAACTAGAGATTGACTTAATGGTACATGGCTTGACTGATAAGACATCCAACTCAATTTCATTACATTGGATGTTTAGGTGATCGAGATTATACACCCAAGGAAACTTTGCTTATTGTTTTTATGGTATTTCAATATATTATTCATGAATATTCATATTTATGTATATATGTATATGAATAGTAATATAAATGTATATTCATATAAATATGGACATATGTAGTGGATCTTTCTCAATTCGTAAGGATCATGGACCCATGTTCGAATATGGTTTCATGTTATTGGTTTTACTTATCATTTTTTTTGTGTCTTGGCTAGGCTGAGAATGTTTCTTTTCATTCAGATATAGTATCCTATTTATAGGTTTCTCATCGAGGTGGCCAACTGAGATTATTTATCACCCCTACTCTTACATTGTGGTGTACATGTGTACATTATGTCTTCTCCCTTAGGTGGATAACAAGTTTCATGGTGGATAGGGATGAGGCCTAGAGTTTCATGATTGAGCGGAGATGCTCTTGTTGGTTATCCTGATCAGGCTTGTATAGTTCTACATTGTTTAGAGACCAGGTATGTAGATTTTTTTGGAGTTAGTTGTATATAAATTTACTTTTATTTAAGTCTATTTTATACTCTTGTATATATATGTCATCCCAGTGGGTGACTAGTGTTTTATGTATGAAAATTGTTTTCAGGATTTTGTATAATTTTCCTTTACTATCACAATATGTTCTATTACAGTTTATTTACAGCTTCCTCAATTTGTTTACTTTATTCTATATATGATACTTAGTGATTTCTATCGTTTTCATACTATTATATGAGGGCATAGTCTCCGCCCAATCACTCCCTACACCCTCACTAGTAGTCAGCATATCATAGAATATATGGAGGCGTGCTTGAGGCCTTGTAACCAACTAGATCATGGAACAATTTTAGTGGAATTTGGGTCAGAAAGTTATAGTATTATATATAAACCCATTAGTATATACACCTCAAAATACAAATAAGTGGTGAATATAACATATGTCACGTAGAAGTAAAAGTGAGGTGATGAAAACCCCTTACCTCATAACTGGACATCCCTTGTATATCCTTTAACTCCAGAATAATAACCTTACATAAATTTTTTTATTTATTCAGAAAATTTAACATGAATAATAAATTATATATAAATAGTTTACCATTATTTATTTTTAATGAAATATTTTATCAGTTAATTACACATCTATTGTATTGAGTATGTTTGTTTCATTGTTTCATAACAACTCTGATGTGTTTGCCATGGTAAAAGTATTCATTATTTTAACATGTAAAAAAATAATTATCATAAAATAATTATCATTTTTAATCATTAAATATACTTTCATAACTAATCCTATAAAATTATATGAAAAAATAACTATGTTACGATCTTGGAGATGGTTTTCCATATGTATAAATGAGTAATGTTTCAATTTTTCAGTGATTATTATGGAAAAAGATACATATTTTTTTATATTTTTATATTTATACTAATATAATAAATAAACTGTTATATTTTTAACTATTTTAATATATATTATTCTAGTGATTTGGTGAAAAAAATCCCAATCCATTGTGGAGACAGTTGTTTAAATTTGCATGAATGACGCTAAAATATTTTTGTGTAAGAAAGAAAATGATATATATATATATATATATAATATTTTAATAATGAAAATTATTTCATTAATAAAATTATTATTTCATTTATATCACATTTATTCATTAACATTATCATTATTACCTTCCATGTAATGTGTTAGGGAAAAAATAATCACTTTGCTCCGTAAGGTTGTAGTCCGCAATATACATGAGCGACGTTATCATACCCCCCATAGAATGGACAGTGAATGGTATATGTGATATAATAATTAAATATGTGGAAATATGCTAAAAATATAATAAATATATATAAACATTAAATTTATCATTAAATCATGTTTTGAGATGACATTCTTGAAAATTAATGACATTATTTTCTGATGTGGTGGTCCACCATACCCATAGATAATGATTTTGTGTCTCTTTTTATGGAAATGGGGATGGATTTAGGTTTTTACATTAACATAATAACATCTCAATATGTAAGAGATAATAGTGTTATCATATTTTTATATTTTTATATTATTTTATAAAAGAGTAGGAAGAAATAAAAAAATGCATAGTTGGAAATTTTACATCTTCTTGTAACACAAATTTAGAATTATACTAAATTATCACTAGAATAGATTTTTACAAAAAAAAGGGTTTCTAGGATAAGCAGATATAATTTGGGAAGTAATTTTTACAAATATATTTTGATAAATAATAGTTTTAATGCATAAAGTATATAGGATAATGGGTGGACTTTTATAATTTTGTAAGGGATCCCACATGGAAACTAGTATGAAATTTCCCAAAATAATCAAAAATGATATGGTAATTCACATGGAAAAAGCTTCCAAATAAAAATATATTATAACTTGGGATTCATAATATTAAAACGTATACATTAAATAGTATTTACATGTTTTTTGGTCCTTTTAATCATTATACTTTTAGTTTAATCACCCGATAAACCCATTTTAACCTTAACCACAATAATTTATTTTTATTATTTTCAATGTATAGTATGATAAAAATTTATGTTAACCTTATTAGATAAAATAATTACTTTTTATTCCAAATTATTAATAAATTTTGACAAACTACATTCAACTAATTTGAAAATTTTATTTTAAAATTAACTCTCTATATGTGTTGAAAATGAGGGTTTTCAAGAAGTGAATTTTTTATGGAAAATATGAGTTTTATTAACTTTATGACTAATAATAATTGTTATATGAATAAAAATTAATATTTATTGATATAATATAAATAAATAAAATTTTAAACATTCTTTATTAGGGCTAATTTTATTTAATTGAAAATGATAATCATTATGCACTATAAAATATTTTTTAGAAAAATCCTATCTCAATACCCAGAGACGAACTTATATTAAAATCCAATATGAATTAGTTTGAAAAGACATTAAGTGTAATAAAAATAAATAAATAAAAATTATTTAAATTTTAATAATTTTAAAATCATAATTGGACTTCTGGATTTCTTAATCTCTTAAAAATAAATGAAATTTTTACAAAAAACCATATTTTCACTATTCACTAAAAAATAAATATTTTCCAAAAAAATCCCAAAATTTCACCCAAAGTAAATTTTGATTTTATTAATTCAAAAGAAAATTTAATTTTATCATATAAATTTTCTAAATTTCTAAAAAATCTATTATATTTCTTCCTGAAAATAAATAAAAAACATTGTTAAAAAATGATTAATAATTTTTTACTAAAAATAAATTGTTATTTTCTAGAAATTTATCAATAATTTAAATTGAGTAGTACATATATATATATCATAATGTATTTTATACTATTAATAACTAACAATTTAAAATTTTAGTTATTTTAGTTATATATTTCATATACCGTTTAATCTTAGTGTTTCTTGTTCAATACACTATAAAACCTAGTTTTCATTTTGGTATAGTTGCAAATTTTTCACAGGGAATAATTTTTTATTATAGAGAAAGGATATGATAACTATTTTTAATAGGGGAGTTTTCATATTACTTTATATTATTTTTTGTTATTATTAATTAATATTTTCTTTTTTTAATGTATATATTATTATTACTTAATCTATTGTTCTATCCCATTTTCATGTGGGTTGATTGTCAATCACCATTGATATAGAATGTGTATCCCAATTATAAAATGTAAACCTATGTGATTTGAGGACATTTTAAGAATATTTATAGTTCAATATATTCACCCTTAACCTATACATATGGTTTTTTGTTTAATGTGTATAGCTAGATATTTATTTATTTTATGTGTGTAGGTTCAACAAAAGATTACAAAAGGGGTATCATGGATCATGTTCAACAGTGTATTAGAGGATTATTAATATATAAACAAATTATTAAATTTGGTCACACAACATATCATATTGTTTTTTCATTAATTTAAGTATCAAACTTATAGAGTTATTACTTTATTTGTACATTTTATTTTAGTGTCATTATTTATATTGAGAGGGATGTTCAAGTCAAAGTCTCTCTCAGGTTTAGGGAAAGGACCTCAAATTTTCTCCACATCATTCAGAACATAAAATGGGGTTATTAGAGTATACAATGATCCATCTCAGCTATCTGGTGGTATAATTAGGATAGTTCAATATAAAATGGTATCTTATAATTGATATTATGTAATTAGTTATATTAGTGGTGTAGATAAGTAATAAAAACATTTAGTTAGGTTCCTTTCACTAATCGATAGAATAATAATGATTTAAAGATATTATACCAATTGATATTTTTATATTTGAAGTAAACATTAAACATTAGTGATGTATTTTTATGGAACTCCCTAACATGGCATTCAAAAAAATTCTGCTGTCAGGTGATAGGCCTCATCTAATCTATAGTTTTTTATTAATTCCTGAATCATAAAAGTTACATGAAAATTGACATATTTAGTATTTTTTCCCCTAGAACAAATTATTTTTTTGATACATTACAATGGTTTCTACTTTTTAAATTTTGATAATTTTTAATATCTTATATCATGGAAACAAATTTAATGTTATTTTCCAACCAAATAGACTATAAGAAAACATAATTTTCGAAATTAATATAAGATTCTATTTTCAAAAGAGGGATTTAAAAATTTTGAGCATTTATAAACCCCTATATAACTTCATCTTTAAAATTTAAAAATGTAGAATAGGTTATTTAATAATATTTTGGTCATAAAATCCCAAGGGAAGTGAACTTTTATTAAAAGTGCGGGTATAATGAGTTATCCTTCCAAAAAAACCCCTTGGATATGGTATCAAGGTATATAAAATTATTCTCAAAATATTTCATAGTAATTCGAATAATCTTAATGAATATTCTTTTCAATGGTAATTAATGACTAATTCATGGTGACTTGGTGGATTTTGAATGTGCTGTTTTGATTTAGGCTTAAAATATCCATATAAAAACTTTTTCCCTCATGTTTCACTCAAGGTGATTTTGTTAGGGGTAGATAGGTCCTTATAATGTGGATAAATAAAAGGAAATTTATTTAGAATATGTTATATAAGTTTTTTTCTACGGTGATATGATTTGAAAAGGGTTATGGTTTTAGTTTTAGGGATGTTTTATGGAGAAATAAATTATCCTTGGGTATAAGTAGCGAGTCTTTAGAAAATGGATAATTTAATATTAGTTGTATTACTCAGTAAATGAAATTAGTTTCAAAAAATGAGAATGAAACTAGGGAAAGTGGGGTTGATCATAAATTTTTTTAATGATTTTAAATTCTGAAAGGTGTTTATGATTAAGAGATTATAAAATCCCACATTTTTTTATTAAATCATTAAGTAATTTACATGATTTTTTGTTTATTTTTATAAAGATTTGTTTTAATTTTGGGGATTTTCCATGATATTTAATGACAAAAATGACATTAATAATAAATTATTTTGAATCGGGGAGGCTTTCAAAGATTTTATAATTTGAAATGCAGCAAACTAGCCTATTTTATCCTAATTTGAAACCTAATATGGGGTCACCCCACAACCTAAAGCTTTTCTTGAATCGCCTAAGCCTAGTAAAAATACTAATGGAATAAAATAAACTCATTCGGAATGATTTTTCCATATTTAAAACTAAAATATAAAAAATTATTATTAACAAAGAAAAGAGAATTGAACATCTATTTGTTAGAGAAACCGCACCTAAAGATAATGTAACTTTAAATAAATGAAAAATAAAATGGAAATGAAATATTAAATAAATTGGAAATAAATAATGAATAAGATCCAAAAAAATAATTATTTATATAAAAATGAAATATAAATTCATACCGATATATATAAATTATGTATGTGTTAGATATATACAATATCCAAAGTGAAATAATAATGAGCAACTAAAAAAGAAAGCTTTCTAGAAAATCCATATATATAATCCCTAAAATGTATAAACTATATAACACTAATTAATCCCCATATATATTTAGAACATTATTTCTTTCACATGTCATATATTATTCAATATTAATTCCTGTAAGATCCACCAACTAGATAATGTTTATTTTTCCCTAACCTATACACACACAAAAATGTCAATATACTCACTAAAGTGTGAATATTCATAGTTTGTATAAAAAAAGTAAAATTCCTCTAAAATATTCTATTTACTCCCTATAAAATATTAAAACAAACGTGAATGTTTTCCAATATGAAGAGAAGTAATAACATTATATTTCTATTACTAATATTTTCAATAAAAATTGTATTAATAATAGAATATTTTGTTTTTTAACATGAATATGAAAAAACCATTTCTAATATAATGAAAACAATGATTTAAAAAATTCAACCCATTTCAAAATTAAGACTCAGCTAAAAAATCATCATCATTAGCTAATGAGATATAACAAGAAAAAAATATAATTTCTCTTAATGAAACCATCCTAACATATTAGTGAAATCCTATTTACTCATATAAATTACATAATTTTGTCATGATTGTGGTACCCTGCCAAAAATTCAGAGTATATGCCCAATTAGTGGATCACATATATTTTTGGCACCATCTAATCCCATCATTCATATGATGTTTTAAAATATATAATATATAATTAATTCAATTGGATATCACATATCACATAACCCCAAACTCTCTAAATTAAAAAGAGTCCTTTTAATTAATATATAACACATAACAAGTCCATTATTATAAATAACTACATATAAAATTTAAACATAATGAAGGGGAAATAACTGGATTAAAAATACCACAAAAACACATACATTACTAGCTAATAAAATTTGAAATGAATAAAGAACTAAACAATTATTGAAATAACATTTTAATAATTTTAATTCATGGTGATCTTTTAAAAAAAACTAAACAAGATATAACCATAATTTTACTATCTTCATTTCACATTCTTGAACATAAAACACCCATGGACTATTTAAAATTCAACGCATGAATTTTTAATTTACATAAAAAATAATAATTGGAATATAATTAAAATATTTCCATTAAATGGGATATAAATAAGTCAGAGAGTAATTAAAAATAAAAATATAATTATTAAAAATAAAAAACCATAATTTTATCCTGTAATGAGTTTAGAGAGTATAGAATCGGTTATCAAATATTATGAAATTTATACCAATAAACTAAGATAAAATTTTTAGTTAATTTGAAGAAAATAATAATCCACAAATCAAAAAAACATTAATTTCTATTGACATAAATTGATTCCCTTGGACATAAATTCTGGGTAAGGTCAATAAGACGGAATGAGATAATATATTTGAGAAAAAATTATGGATCATGGGACATAAGATTTATAAAAATCCAATATTTGTTGAAAAATAACCTAGTGGAGTGAGGAGATTGAGTATTATTAAAATAATCCATAAATTTATATATGTTGTTTTATGTCAAAAACTTTTATGTGTCAGGGTGAGAGTTATTATATTTATAAATCATAATTTAAGGTATTTTATAGATAAATCCCATTCACTACATAAAAAATTATTGTTTTATTTCATTAATATAGACCATTATATGTGAATGATAATTATAGAATATAAACATAGAACAATTTTGGTGATTAAAATAAATAGGTAAATATCTTAATTGAATTTAGAAATCCACTGGATTTGGACTCCTAAAATTTCATCATTACAGGAAACACTGTAAAATGAAATCAATTAATTTGAAATAATATTGTAATTTTTTAAATTATGTATAACTAAAATTTATTGAAAACAAAATCAATGATGAATAATGTAGATAATACATGTTTATATAAATTATAAGAGTTACAAAACTATTTTAATATTAACTTATCCATGAGAATAATAACCATACTATTGAAATATTTTCCGAACCATTGTAATAATAAAAAGTTGAATGATTAATTTGTTCCAAAAAATAAATAAATAGATGTAAATATTAAAATTCTATAAATTAAATATTCAAATAAATTATCTCCAATAAATTGAAAGTGTATATTTTAAATAAGGTGTATTAAAATTTATTTTTTATAAATATAAATATTTATATTAAAAATTAAATACTATAATTAATAAAATTTAAAAATTATTTTGGTAAAATTAATTTTTTTAGAATTATCATGTTTAAAATATCATATAGGGATTTTTTTTCAAAAATATGAATTTTTGAGTGATTTATAAAATTAAAATATTTCCCGAAGGATACGGTTTAGGACATGGAGTTTTTTTAATAATGTCCTAATGACTTCTATAAAGACTTTCACATACCAAAACAGGTTTAATAAGATAAAAAATCTATTTATATATTATAATAGATATTTTTGAACAAAAAAATGTGATTTCTAAAATCTAAAACAAAAATTTATTCCATTAAAAATAATATATATAATTAGGTTATTTCATTCCTTTTCATAATTTATACAAATCATGATTTTTGGTTTTTTATTTGTTGAAATATAGTGATGTAACATCTTATTAATTTTTCCTTGTACTAACATCTACTCATTTCTTTTAAATCATACTATTTTTAATCTCTACTTGTCTCTAGTTTATTTCAATTAGATTAAGAGGTGTTGGAGGTAATATTTATGATGTTGTAGAGTCAATACATTAAAATGAGTCCAATAAGGCTAAAAGAGGTCTATCATATCATCGGTGAATGTCATTGGCTAGCCAGTGGGGATTGATAATGGATACAACATTTTGATGTAGAAACATGTCAGCTAATAGAATTGGTGGAGTGTAGTCATTTTGACTTCATTCATAGACTCTTCAAATGCCAACTGACTAGCCTGTAGAGGGCCAGTGGCTAGAAAATGGTCGATATAGGAAGCTTTTATAAGTCTACAATCATATTTTCCACCAAAACCTCGTATTATTTTTTAATCTTTCACCCCCAACCAAAACATGATCCATTAAAACTTGAGAACTCTCATTGGTCATATTTGGATTTTCCAATAAGAATTCATGCTGGATATGAGTTTCAATAGATGTTTTGTTCCTTTTGTGGAATTTTTACCTCTGTTTTCAACATGTATATCCTTTCACATCATGTTCCTTTTTTCAAAGGCTATGAAATTTATGGTATATTATTGTATTTGGGATACAACACATTTTATTTTTTATATCCCTGTGGAATTCAGGGGGGTTTTCTGGATATCAAATCCCCATGTTGTTTTGGTTCAGAATTGTGGTAGTAAGTTATCTTTTTTTTCTATATATATACATAGTTAATTTGTAAATCAATGATTGAATAATCTTGGTTTATTACTCTACCTCAATTATCTAAAGTTATCAGTTCATCTTGTCTTATGTTTTTCACTTGGGGAGTAAATATTCCAAGTATTTCAATATAGGTGGTCTCAAGAATTGATATTTTTTCTATAAAACTTTTCAGCACAATCCTTCAAATTGGTTTCTAAAATAGTTCAAAAAATGGTTTTTGAATTATTCTTTAAAATGAATTTTAAAATGGGTTTAAGGGAATGATTTTTTAAATGTAGTGGTTATGGTTATTTTTTTGAAAATGGATTTATCCTTATTTGTTTTAATATAATGGTTTGGAAAATAAAATTATATAACAAAAAAGATGAAATTCCCTTTGAATAATTCCAATATTGTATACATATATGTTATCATTGATGAGGAGTGGTTAAATCTTTTGGGATGATCTCTTACCTCATATTCATCATATTCTTAGGTAATTTATATAATGGGTAGCCTTATTTTTTGTTGTTATATAGTCACTGGAGTGAGAATGTACCCCTATAGTAGTTTTACTAGGGTAATGTGCAAACCATATAGCTTATTGATCATGAAAACTGTATGAGGATACTCATGAACATAGAATTAATGTTAATAGATATCCTTCTTTAATAGTAATCATTGATGATTTTTTTGTATTATGGAAATGATTTAAAAACTATATTTATTTTTGTGTTTTAAAACTTGTTAAAAAGGTTGGTTTCCATGATTAATATTAAACTATACGTATCATATCTCATAAATTGTCTTTATTTAATTTAACCATAATTGGTTTATATTTTAGATAATTTATAGGAACCATTTGGTGGGATTCTACTAGGATTTTATTGTTCAAACTCTTCATAAGCCTTTATGAACAATTATATATCATTTTATTTACCACATGAAATGGAAAGGAGCCCCAGGGAAGCGAAAGGTTTTTTCATTAGTAAGATGTGTGTGTCTCATGGTGACTACATTTCACATGGAGATAAGTTATTGTATACTGATAAATTGGATTAGATTTATTTATAACTATTATTCGATTACTTTTTCTCCATTTTATTGTTGACTTGTGTTGTCCTAACGACATTATTCTTATCTTAGTAACCTTTTTTTATGTTCTTTTGTGGAAAAATCATTCCCAAAAGTAGTTCATGATGGTAAAGTGATTTCTTCTAACTTATAGAGACTGGTAACACCATTAAAACAATGTCAAGAACAACAAAGGTTCCATATAGTTGGATAATCCAGGTTAGTTCATGAAAAATTTTATCAATGGGTGGCTCATTTTTTTATCAATACACATATATATGATATCTTGGTAGAAAGGATATTAAAAATTCAAGAAATAAGGGTTATGTTGTGAGTGAGTGTCTGGACATATCTTATCCCCACGAGACATAAATTTCACTGGGTTTTTTTTGGAAATGTGTATTTTGGGATTCGATTTATTTCATTCCCCAAATATATTTTTCCCAGGCCGCATTATAATTTTTTTACTTTTATTTTTTTATGTAGGAATTTATTCTTCAATATCAGGTTCCTCTATCTTCATGTCTGTGAACATATAATATCTACCCCTAAAAATAATCTTGTAAATACATTAGATTCTGATGATGATGATCCATGGTAAGGAGACCCTATAATTTAAAATAATCTCAGTAGAGCAGTTGTGCACAAATTATGAGCTACATACCATATTGTGGGACCTACCCAAGTTCAAGATAATGAAGTGGGAATTAAAGTGATAAGTATAGGGATTGAGCTTAAGAATGTTCATCACCATAAACCACCATCATTCAATGGTAAGAGTGTCTCTTAGGAGGTTGATAATTATTTGTAAAATATTTAAAAAATCATAAAATTCTAGGAGAGCTCTTATATCATCCAGATGAGTTGGGTGGTTTTTGAGGTTGGAGACCTGATTAAAAGGTAGTTGGACTTGGTTGTTTTGGAATAAAAGAATGAGTAATTGGATTAGAAACATTTCAATTCCATGTTCCTAGATAAATTCAACTCAGATTCTATGAAATTAGACAAATAAATAGATTTATTCACCATTGATTAAGATAATTAGACTATGACATTATACATTAATCCCTTCATTGTGATCTCTTTATTATCACATATGGTTGTGTCTAACTGTAATATGAAGTCTTAGAGGTTCTATATGGTTCTCTAACTAAATATTAATTATAGATTATTTATTCTTTACAATTATTCTAATTTCTAGGTGGTGGATATGACATTTATAGAAAATATACACCTACCTGGTAAGTCAGGGTTAGATGAAGTTTCTCCAACCTTCCATTGGTATCTTCAGTGGTTCTAATAAGGAAAAGATGAAGAGAAGAGTATTTCACAGAGGAAATAGTATTGGTGAGTCTCATAATAATTTTCATGCACAATAATTGGTGTTTAGTGTCTTTAATTGTTACAAATATGTCGAAATATGGAACATAGAGTTTATTTGTTCTCTACCACCAATTATCATCAACTTGGGTAGATTATAATGTCACTAGTAGATGTTCTATCATGATTTAACTTCTTTTCTCTATGGAATAATATTTTTATCACCTAGTGGATCTTTAGTTCAGTAATACACTTCATGAATAATAGTGTTCAATCAATATCACTTAGTAACAAAGTAGTTACATATAGAATAGGAGTATTCAATGGAAGATCATGTAGGACCTGTAACTATCGGAGGTACTATTTATATTTCTTTAACCATAGTTAATATTTTATTTGATATAGGTTCCTCTCAATATATCATGTCTACTTGTATGATAGAACTTTTGAAGCATTCAATGTATCTCATTCCATTCATTATGGAAATGTATATTCCTCTAGTAAAGAAGTAAGAGCATGGGGTTTTTATACCCCTCATTATCTTTCATTACATGAGACTTGGAGATGGTTTGGGATTTAAGAGTTCTCAAAATGAACCTCATTGATATTATTCTTGGGATATATTGTTTGATTTATGACGATGAAAATATTTATTGTTACAATGAGAGTGTTTCCTGCTCCACCCTTAATATAAACCCCAATGTGTTTTATGGAGAATGTGATATACAGTCCAATCTAGAAATACCATATTTGGTAGAGAATCATAATTTTATGTAATTATTAATGGTCAAAATAGGGTAAGAATCATTCAATGGTGATATCGTTTTGGTATTAAATGAATTTATGGAATTTTTTCTAGATGATTTATCTAGTATTATTCTAGAGAGGGTGGTGGAGTTCTCAATTAGATTGTTATCATTAACTCAATTGATACCAATATATATTTATCATATTTATCTTTCCAGATTAAAAGACTTAAAATTTTATTTTGATCATTTTAGAACAAATGGATCTATATTTCGGAGTGTACCACCTTAGGCATCCATATTCTCATCCCTAAGAAGAATGTTTGAACTCTCTACATATGCATGTTTTATCAGAAGATCAACATAATAATGGGTATGAATAAAAATTAATTGTAATACATTGGTGATTTTAATGATCAGGTAATTGGGGAAAGGTGGTTCTCAAACATTGATCTTCATTATAATTACTTATATCTCCGAATAAAGGATTCATATATTCTTAAAACTCTCTTTAAGAGTAAGTATAGACACTTTGAGTACCTTTTGATTCTTTTTAGACTAACTAAATCTCTAATTGTCTTCATGGATTTTATTAAATTGATGTTCCTCATGTATCTTAACATTTCTATCATGGTGGACATAGTGGTAATTCTACTGTACTTGATAATGAAATAAATTAATGCGAAACATTTGAGACATGTTTAAGAAAGAATAAGGGATCAATTCCTATAACACTCAAAGATTTTGTGAAATAAAATTAAAAAAAAATAATCTTCTAATTATTTTTCATTAAAAAACACTTATTTTAGTTTGGGTTACTTGAAACACTGATTTTAACTCACATAACATACAAAATCAGGTTTAAATGAACTATGTTATGCAATTTAAATATTCTTACTCAATTGATAATTACCAACTTTCTATAGGAATATAATGTGTTAATAAAATTATCTAAAATATTAAATTATATGGTTTACACTTGTATAACAAATGAATTATTTTTTGACCCATAAACAAGCTATTAAAAAAATATATAAAAATAAAGGACATATTTTTTAAAAAAACTATATTTATACAAGGAAACACATTTTCCAAAATAAATTAACAAAAAACTATAGGTGAACAGTTTTAATGATGTTTTCATATTGTATTTTAAATAAAAATATTATCATTCACCCTTTATTTTTTTAGACATGATATAATAATAAATCCAATGTTACTCTTAAAAACGGTATTTTTTTAAAAAAAACATTTTTCTCCTTTTGTACAAATATTTTAAAACTAATATCTGGAATAATTAAAAACATTATTTTTTTAAAATAAATATTATTCTTTAATCCAACATTTAAAAATTATCTAAGGTTTCATTTTATATAATATTCTGGGAGGATAAAATTTTCTATGAATAGTCAAAAGTATTGGTTTTTATTGAGAATCATAAATTATTTTAATGCTGGTAAAAACATTTAAAAATTTTAAATATGATTTTGAAAGAAACATTAGTTCAATAATATATCCATTAATAAATTTTGAGACATTTTAATCATTTATACTAACTTTTGGTATAAATAAATCTTATATTTTTAACAATTTTTCTATAAAAACCCTCTTTATCGGCACTTTTATGAGGATAATTTTAATGAAAAATTTCCAAATCTGTGAATAGAATTAGGAAAAATAGATTCCATATTTTTAGTTACAATAGCTTATATTATCAAATATGGTAATATTAATTTTTTACTATAGTTAATTTTAAAAATAATAAAATATATTTACTGTTCTTAAGGTAAAAATTTGTTTAATGGTGTTAAACTAAAATGTAAATGGTTAAAATGACACAAAAGTTCTCCAACACACATTGTCTGGACATATGATAAACTTATATCATCCATGATTAATAATATACATTTTTTATCCTTGATTAATGTGAAAATCATGGATTAAACATGTTCTTTTGAAAAGTTACAAGTGTATCACTCACCTCCCTTAAAAAATGTAACCATCTCTCTTTTCGTATTCACACTTCCAAAACCATTTGGTTTGGAAAAAAACATACAAAAATCACTTCCACAATTCAATACTCTCATCCTAGGATCATTATTTTTGTCATATATCCAACCTTTGAAACATTTTTTTGAAAACTGATGGATATTTTTTGAAAAAAGCACTAACATCCCTAATCAAGTGTTTTAGATTATTTCTTCTTCCACATCCATCAATTCTTATAACAAATTATTATATAAAATAATAAATATATTAAATATACTAAGATGTTATTATCTTAAATTAATAACCTAAAAACTTCACATATTTCATCAAATGGTTTATGAAATCATCATTCATGTGTACGGAACACTATCGCCTCGTGAACCAATATTATTCGTTTTCTGTCACCACCTATCACATAAAGATATAATCATGAATTTATTATTTATATATTATATTTATGAATTATTATGCTTCTTTTATCATTATATCACATATTCCTTCTTACATTCCATTCCATGTGAATGTGACAATGTCACCCGTGTGTATGGCAGACTACCGTCTCAAGAAGCAATGTAGTTTGTTAAAGTTTAACAGGGAATGTAATAATAATATGATTATGTAAAAATATTTTATATATAAATATATATTATAATTTAAATAATAATTTTTATATAATTATAATATTTTATTTACCCATCATTATTCCAATCTGTTGAGAAAATGGAAACAACGTTCTTGCATACATGCAACCAACTATCTCCATGAACATTGTATTTGATTTTCAATTTATAAAATTTATGGAGATTTATGAATACATATATACTAAATACATATGATATTTATATTATGGATAATATTATTTATAATACGGATCCATGATCAATGTAAGGTTACCATGAAACAAATCAAAACATACACAAAAAATAAAAGTAGATAATGCCCGCAGCGTGAATTTTAAATGGATATTTTAATAAATAAGTAATAAAGGGTCCTAAGTAAATCACATATTATGATATATATATATATAATTATTATTAATTAAATAGATTTATAATAAATTCATATTTATTATGATCATGTTTATAAAGTGAACAAAATAATTCTAGACTTATGGTAATGGATTTATGTCTAACATCTTTACTTTTGTTAGACACAAGACATATTTACCACCTATTAATTTTATGTGGTGCAATTAGTGCCCAAAAATATATTTATATATTATTACAAAAAAATTAAAATATTTACATAACCTTTTTAGGAATTATCTTTCATATGGTTTATATTTCCAAGTTTCCCAATGCAAAAAAGGGATTTGGTCCTCAATTTTCCTTCTTTGATACATATGTTGTGTTATGCACCTATATTATTTTATAAGGTGTATATTTTATCCATATGATATGTTATAGCATGGATATACTTATATTAATTATATATTACATTTCATTTAATGTTATTTTTTCTTGGGGATTGTAATTAATTGTTTCCAAAGTTGTACTGGTTATATGATGAAATCTCAACATTTATCTGGATTTTATAAGTTTATTAAAGAATTTTTTTGAAAAGATTTCAAATCCTAATTTTTTTTATTAAGTAAATTGTTAACCATGTTTGATACATTTATAATTTTTTTGAAATTAATCTTCAAATATTTTTACAGACAATTTTTATTTTTATTTTACCAAAAATAAGAAAAAAGTGTTTGTTTTCACATGTAAAACATGGACTATATTTTACACCACCATGAACAAACCATTATCATAAATAATTATTTAAAATTTTAAAATTTTATTGTCTTTGAATAGGATTACCAAAAAAATTATTTCATAGTTTTTAAATTGATTATCAAAATGGAATGGATTGTTTCTTCAAAAAAATTAAATGATTTTTATATATTCCTTAATAAGTTTACAATATTGTTTTTAAATAAATGTATTTTGAAAAAGCCTTAGTTTTTATAAATTGTTTTTCAATGTGTAAAGGTTATCTTATTCAATAAATATTCAATGTGATATTTCAAAATCATTTTACATTGAAAATGATACCCTTTTATGATACATAAGCTTTACATGGTATAATATTGAATGATTCTATAATTATCATTTCCATACATGGTTAAGGATTATATTTATTTAATTCATATAAATCCTATTTAATTTCAATGGGTTATACCTTGGTGAATTGATGAAATGCTCATGAAACCTTTTTTCATTACTTGGGTAATGATGTGATGATATGATGAATGTTTTTTGATATTGTAGAACACATGAGTAAGGTTTTCATTATGAGTTTTATGGGACCTATATCTCCTTAAGATTCATTGGGTAAAGCTTTAAACCTCATGATATAGGAATGGTAAACAAGACAATGGGATTTATACCCAACGGTAAACATGTTCATCCTCATCCAATATGGGAAATATTTGTGTCCTGGTCTAGTAAGGGAAACAAGTGCATCCTGATCCACTATAAAGAAACTAAGGAATCCTGATCCATAATCAGAAATAGGTGACAATTATTGTTCCACTATGTTGATGGTTTTTGTAGTTAAACATGACATATGAAAAAAAAATCAATATCTTTGATAGCACACAACTTTTATATCATGATGTGATGGTTCGAGATTAATTTATGATGATTTCTAACCCTTATGGAAAATTTCATTTTGTAATGATAATATTTTATTCTATGAATAATGTTTGTGATCTATGAAATGTTTGCTATAAACATTATAAGTTATGTTCATTCCACATTCCCTTATTATTATCTTATAATATCATATGACTATAGATTGGTATATCTAATTTTCACCCTTACCAAGCATGTGAGCTCACCCTTTCTTATATTTCCATCCTCGTGTTATAAAGAATGTTTTAGCTAGGGTGTGCCTAATATTAGTACTATGTGAGAATTTACATTAGGGATATATCAAATATCATTCATTAAATAATAAAATTATAAATATTGTTTCCAAATAAATTGAACAATTATTATCCTCAGGTGTGTATTTATGAAATTTATATAATATCCATCTAAAAATATGTGATATTTTTGTATTAAAATCCAAGTTCATGACATTTATTATTAGAGGATAAGGAAAAAATATGACCCTTGTTAAATCTCACATGTGATCATTGGATAAGGCATATCTCTCCTCCAAAGGTATTCATTGGTAAATGGTTTCCACTAGGGATGGCGGTGTGTCATTCCCAAGAGGTGTAGACTCCAATAGAGTGCCCTAATTGTTATTCATTATAGGATTATAGGAATAATTCTAGACTATTATATTCAGTAACAGAGTAATGTTTTAGTTATCCTTTAGAAACTAGGATATGAATTCATTAGTTATGTTCCAATGGTTATTTATCATTATCTATATAGTTATTCCCATAAGGTTATGTCTACTTATGTTCAAACATATAGTAAAATGTCCTTGAAATTTTCAAATGGAGATAGAATATTTTTTCTAAGAAATTTCATCTATGTCTGGATAATATTAATATACATGGCTCTAAAAAATAGGTACCTAGTGTAAATAACTATGAATAAAGAAAATTTATCTAGACACGGTCGTCACTATGTGCAAAACAATGAGCATTCATACATGCCTAGTTTCATACTCCAAGTATATATTCTTTTGAAATTGAAAAACACTTTATGAAGCATCATGAAGGATTTAAATAATGTCCATGAATAGAATATAATAAAACTAATTTGAAATAGATCAAAAATTATGTACCATGATTTATAAATATTAAATTAAATGATAATAGATTATGTGGTTACCCACTATTATTATTGTATTTTATGCTATGATTTTTTGTTTTAGTCAATCATGGAAACAAGGTGGAACTAGATCATTGTTGACTATGACAGACAATGTGTTGATGAGACCACAAATGGGATGAAAAATAGAGTGATGGATAATGTTATTATTCCTAATTATTTATCGTAATATATTATTAACAACTTTATCCTAAACTAACACTCAAAATCATCAATTAATAGAAGGATGAAGTTCATAAAGTGTTTGGGGGTGGAGACCATAGATAAAATAATATTCCCTTTACTATATGTCAATAATATGGGAAAAATATAAAAAGTTGATGTCTAATAGATAGAAGATTATTTATTTTAGTGTGGAAAGGAAGGACACAAAATGAGTAATTATAGAATAATATTAAAAAGTTTTAATAATGAAATGTGTGATAAAAATGGTTTCTCTATGATATCATTAACGGTGGAAGGTTTCAAATTTTGCAAATATGGGAGTTATTAAAATAAAGTTTCTAATGGGAAATATCATGAAAATAATCTAAAAGGTTTAATGAGTAAAGGCTATACTACTGGTGATGATGATAATACAAATGAAATATGAACAGAATGGGATGTTCTAATAGTATTTTTTATGTTAAACATGAGAAGAATGATTAAATTTAAGTTGATGAATTGTAAGGCAAGATTAATATTTTTTATTGTAGGAAATAGGTTTTAAGGAATAAGAAGTTGAACCAAACTTTATGGTTGAAGAATTAAATTAGATTATTGAAATGTCTACATAATATAATTCATGAGTTATGTTATATTATTTAAAAAATATATAAGTATTAAACTATATAAGTTTTTTATCTGGGATTTTCAAGAATATTTTGATTGTCAATGATTACCCAAAAAAGTAAACTATTAGAAAGGTGATATTTTATAAATTACATATAATTAAGGTAACATAACCCTTAATATGTTTCATATGTTAAGATAATGATTTTTGGATAAATAGATATTGGATATGAATAATGTAAATTTTATAGTATTGATGGCCGTAGAATTGATTAATTATTTGTGGAAAAAGTGGTTTATGTTATCATTGATGGAGTTTAAAATATTATTGGATTTATAGAATATATTCAATAATCTATGGTTTTTTTAATGAATTATTAGTTTGAATGTTTTCATTGTGTTTTTATTATAAATTATTTTTAATACAATGTCTCATGAAGATATATGACCAAGGTATTGATATATTGGGTATGTGATAATTAAGAGCCACATTATGATGCTTCCAAGATTTATGTTAAGTTGATTTTAAGAAATTTAGTGGCCTTATTTAAAAAAATTTAATAGTGTAAGGGTCATAATTTTAACCATTTATGGAATGGTTTATGTTAAACAATGGTTTGGGTTTTAGATATTAATGTATTATTTCACCATATGAGGTTCTATTCACAACTTCTCTCTAACCTTTTTTTATAATAAGTAATGATAGGAGGAACAACTTATCATTCATTTATGGATCTTATTTATTGATTAAGACATGAATAATTCGTCACATAGAGTAAGTGTTGAATTGTAAATTTATCATGTCACAGCTAAATAGATTAAACCGTTATTATGAAATGGAATGAAATCGAGTAATTATATCTTCTGAGGAAAATCACCCAACATTTGTAAAAGGATATTAAAATAAAATATGGTCTTCTTGTCATAATTTTTGATAATATCAATGATCTTATTCATACCTCTTTGGTTTATTGATTTTTGGATGTTAACTTTCTCCTAACCATGTTCTCTATTACTTTTTATTAGTATTTCGGTGTTAGTTTTCTCTTTGATGTCATTGTTTTTACTTCATACTTATGTTATCCTATTTGGAAACTTAGTGTGTATTACTCCAGATAATCTGTACACATAAATTTATCTATTTTAAGGAGAAAAATTTATTAACACGTTTTATGATGTGGGTTTGTCACAAAGGATTTTCAAATGTTAGATCATTATTTATTAAGGAGAAGTTAAAATTATGAGGATGAAATTTATTTAAGGGTGTAAAATGTGACACCCTTATGTTTTGTAAACAATTTTTTTCAAATAAATGTATTATTATAAATATTTTTCAATATATGAAACACTATTTTTATCTTTCATTAAATGCTATAATGAGTGTAGTTTGTGTAACACACAACACTAAGTATAAACAAAACACGGTATGCTATTAAAATATTGTTATTTAATATGATTTTATGACTTTGATATTGGAATAGATTTTATGAATAGGATTAGATAAATTATGAAAATATATGGTTCACACATGTAAATAAAATCAATTATTTGGTGACCAATTAATTAGAAATGAATATAAAAACTATTTAAAAATGATGAGATTTTTATATAAAAGTGTATTTTTAGAAAAAATATGTTTACCATAGTAAATTTAAAAAATCACTTTTAGTGAATTATTTTAGTTAAATTAATATATAATATATTCAATAAATTTTTTAACAGCAATATTTCTTTCTAGATAAGAGATATGAATAAATCCATTTTTTCTTAAAACTGTATTTTTCTAAATAGGGGTTTTGTCACCTTTGGAGTAATTATTTTAAAACTAATTTTTTAAATTTGTATAAAATTTATTTTAAAAAATAAATATAACTTTTTAAATAATAATTTCAAAATTATCTTAGATTGTGTTTTTGAAAATTTCATGGGAAGATAATTTTTTGAAGGAATTGTGAAAATAGTTGTTTTTATTAATAATTTCCCATTATTAATATATTTTAAAAAATTATGAATTATTTTTTGATAGATTAAAAAGAAAATCTATTTCAATTATATATATATTAATCTAATTTAGTCCCATAGATTCATTTTAATAATTATATTTGATATAATAACATTTTAAACTTTTGAACATTTTCTATTTGAAAACCCACTTTATCATCACGTTAGTCGGATTAATTTTAAATTTAAAAATTACACTTATGTGAATATAATTTTAGAAATAGTATTATATATTTATATTGATCATAATTTATATTATCTAGTAATACCAATTTTTTTAACCATAACAAATTATAAAACTAGTAAAAATTATTCACTAGGGTTATGGAAAAAATGGGTTTATAAAGGTTTACAATAAAAGGATATCTGTTAAAAATAACCCAAAACAAGTTCATTACCCATTTATGGATATATATATTTATATAAATTATTTCATATATTGTATATAATAGTCTATTTTTTAAAAAAAATTCTTTTGAAAAATGTGAGTATAGATTTTTCTTTTCAAAAATTATTGTTCTGCCTTTTTCCCCTTTTATAAATGGCCATCCACTATATTATCCTATTCACACTTCTAAAACCAATTATTTCTGACAATGAATAACCAAATAACTTCCCTAAATTATATAATATCATCCTACAATCCTTATTTTTTTCTTAAATAATAGAAATGATGGTTTTTTGTGAAAACCAAAAGAAGTCGTAGGAAAAAGATGTAACATCCTTAATCAAGCGTTTTATTTTATTTCTTTCTTCAACTCATTAAATTATTATCAAACCATGATGATATAATTAAATCATTATATTAAGTATACTAATATGTTATTATAATAGTTTAATAACCTAAAACCTTCTCCTCCTCCATCAAAAGTTTTATCAAAATCATAATTGTTTGTGTTGGACATACTACCACCTCGCAAACCGATGGTATTCATTTTCCATCACCAACTCTGATGTATGGATATAATGTATAATTTATTTCTTATCTATAATATTGATGTTATTATTATTATTATTTATTTATGATCTTCCATTTTCATTCTTTATTTCCATTCTCTGGGAATGTGATAATATTATTCATGTGTACGGTGGACTACCGCCTCACAAAAAGAAGTGATTCATTCACCCTTATCATGGAAGGTAATAAGGATATAAATAAATAAAAATACAATATATATATATATAAGAAATAATAATGATTATATAATGTTAATATATTATTTTCTTTTCATTATTTCAATCTGTGGTGAAAATGGAGACAACGTTCATCCGCACATACAACCCACCGTCTCCATGAATGGTGTAATTATTTTTCAATATCTAATTTTTATGGATTAAAATAAATAAATATATACTAATATATATGATATTTATATCACAGATTAAAATGGTTAGATTATATAACTATTATCAATTTAATATGATCAAATAAAACAAATCAAAACATACAAGAATAGAAAAAAAAATTGTTTCCTGTAACATGACATTAACATAGAATTTTTAATAAATGTGTAATAAATGATCATATTTAAATCATATATGGTATGATATATATATGTGTGTGTTTTTATTTAATATATGTACAATAAACTCATGTTTATTATCTAGGAGATTCTAACATGTACAAAGGATGTTGAGAGTTATGATAAGGGATTTCCGACTCAATTTTTAATTCTATGAGACACATGCCATATCCACCACCTATTTATTATTTATGGTGTGTATAATACCCATGATTGTATTTTATGTTGTTTTATTAATTTTATTTGGATTTATATATCCATTTTATTATTTCTAATTCATGTGTTTTATTGTTAAAAATTCTCTAAAAAGGTAAGGGTTTTTTGTAACAAATTTTCTTTTTTGGCGACATATGTTGTGTTATGCACCAATATTATTTTAATGGGTGTATATACATACCTGTTGAAATGTTATATCATAAATATCCTTATATTGAGGATATATTAATTTTTATTTAATTTAATTCTTTCATGGGGCTATCGATTCAATGTTACCAAAGTGGTAATTGTTTTATGATAAAATCTCATCATTTATCAGAAATGTCTATATTTTTTATTCTGATGATTAATGTTTTATGATACATCCTTCAAGAAACACTATATTTTTCTATTCTACTAGTTATTTGGTGATAATTCATTTTACTCTCTTTATGTACTCAAGCGTACAAAAAAATAATGAAAAATTATCAATATTTCTCTCTTCGCCTGAAAATCAGGTTTTCTTCCAAAATCATGTTTTCTAAAATTAATTTCAAAAATATTTTCATGACCATCAAATGATTTATCAAAAACATTACCCATATTTTACATTTATATAATTTTTTATAATATAATATTAATTTTATTTTTCAAATAATGTCAGTTTTTATTTTACTAAAAATGGAAAAGGAATCATTCTTTTAACGAGCACTGCATGAATAAAATTTTATAACTTCATCGCCAAATAGTTATTTTACATATGAATTTAGAAGATTCAAAACTTATTTTCCAAGAGAATGATTTCAAACAATTTTTGTGAATTTTTTCTTTTCAAAACTAATTTTTAAAAATAAAAGGATATTTTTTCAGAGAAATGATATAAAAAATTTCTAAATCATCATTTATATGTTTCGATGTTAATTTTTAAATAAAAGGATTTTAAAATTATTTTATGTTTTAAGAAGTGTTTTCAGAGTGGAATGGATATAATCACCAAGAAAATTTTCAATTAATTTTTTAAAATCATCTTATTTCTAAGACAACAACTGTTTATGTTACATTTGTTATTCTATGGATAAGATTGATTGATCTCATCATTATAATTTTTCATGAAGGTTAATGTTAATCTTGATGAGATTTTTAGGATCCTCATTTATTTTATATGGATTTTTTTATGGTGAATGGATGAAATTTCTATGAAAACCATATAGTTTACTTGGGTTTTGATGTGATGATATGATGAGTCTTTTATGATATTATGACCCACATAAGTTTTGTTTTTATTATGAGATGGTTGGAACCTATATCTCCCTCACATGAATAGGGTGAGGATTTTTATCTAATGTGATAAAAATGGGAAACTAGTTTATGGTATTCATCTACTATGGTAAACAGGTGCATCATATTCCACTATGAGAAACATATGAATTTTGATCCTCTATAGTAAATAGAAACATCATTATCCAGTATGGGACACATGAGTGTCCTTGTCCATGATGGTAAATTGAAGACATGTCAGGATCCATTATGTTTATAGTCTTGGTATTTAACCGTGATATATTAATTTTTTTATATATTTATGAAGGTTACACATTTTATGAACTAGGATAGTGGTTTATAATTTATTTTTGATGATTTTTCACTATTATGGAATGTTTTTTCTATAATAGGAATTTTTTATTCTATTAATTATGTTTATTATCTTCTATATATTGTGTATGGAATTATTATATTATTTTCAACACCACATACCATTTTTCTCATCTTATGCATTCATATGATCATAGATTGATATATTCTATATCCACCCTTAGTATGAATTTGAGATAAAAATTTCTTATGTTTCCTTCCCAAGGTTATAAAGAATGGTTTAGGTAAGGTATTTTTAAAATGAGTACTACGGGAGATTATATTTTTGGGAGATATTGAATATTATTCATGAAATAGGAAAATTCTGTTTCTAATAACTAAATACACTAAAATATTACGGTCCATGGGTGTGTGATTACTAAATGTGTTTAATGTTCATTTAAAATGATGTGATACTTATCTACAAAAAGATTGGGTTACTACACCTCATATATAAAAACTTTAAAAAATTATATTCTATGTTCATGATGTTATATCATTGGGACATGTGATCTCATTACGTAGTATCTTATTTCATCATGTAATGATAAATTATACAATATCTGGGTATAAACAAGGAATTTTATTGAGATTAAAATATTCCTAGGTTTTGAAGGATGTTATTTAGTTCATAAAGGATTTGTTGAAAATTGAATCCCATATTATTTCTCTCAACTAGAAGGGGGTTAATTTCTTGTGGGATTCAAAGTCGTAGGAATATTTTAAAGAGCTAAAGCTGTATTTCACAATTCGAAAAATTCTTACTCTACCATAGTTTGGACAGTTAATCATGGTTTATTTTTAGAATTCAGGTATAATTTTTGGTTTTGTCTATATTAAAGGAGAATATTCTCTATTTTATGGATCACATCATCTTTTACCTCACAAAATTAATTATCATACCAATGATTTGGAACTCGTAGCTACTATTCGTGCGTTAAAAGTTCATGATACTAACATTTTAGTGAGAAATTTATTATTTAATATTAAAATAAAATATACTATTACATATTTTATCAAATGTATTTTAAAATCCATCATAAATGATGGATTAAATTCCTATAGTTTTTCATCATCTTATTTTATTATTCCATGAGAATGGGTAATGTGGTTATTGGAACTCTTACTATGAAGTTGGGTTCTTAGGCTGTGAATATATCAATGGATGAATTGAACTTGATGGGTCACTTTAATCAAATACACTAGGGAGTTATGGAAGATGACACTGGTAAATTATTATTTAGTGTTCATTTTACATTCTCTCTACATTAGATGATTCTGCCGAAATAGAAGCAAGAAAATGACTTCCAGAGTATCATTGATTCTTCATATGGTTTTGAGACCATTAGTTAGTGGTCTCTATATTTGGAATTTATATCATTTTTTAGAAACTAGCATGATGTTCCATTGACTATGATGAAGTTATTATTGTTATAGTTTCATAATTATTTTTATTTTGAACAATCTAGAACTAAAAATATGTTTCATATCACGAATCAACAATTTTGGTGGCCTATTATGAAATAATACATATCCAAATTTATATCTTGATGTTACAAATTATAATAAATTAATGTTTAGAACCAAAATAATTCATGTTTAATTAATCCCCTTCACATTCCAACGTATAATTTGAGTCTGATATCAATAAATTTAATTATTTTTTTACAAAGAAATTGTAGAGTTATAACACAATTTAGATGTTGATTGATCAGTTAACAAAGTCATAACATTTCATACCAATTCTTGATTACACCAAATTGGAAAAATTCATGACGTTGTATGTACAAGGTATTATAATGAAGAATGGGACTATGAAAAATATCATATTATATTTACACCCTCACATTTTCTCCAATAATTGGAGGGGACTTCAGGTGGAAATAGGATCTTAGGTCAAGTTTATCACAACATATCATCCCTATATTGGTGTAATAAAAGAACATGAAATTAAAATTCAATTACATATGATTCATACCTCTATCATGGAATTCGTAGGTTCTTGTGACATTAATTTTGGGATGGTTGAATATTTTTTTTAATAATAGTTACCAATAATCTACCAAAATTGAATTTTTTGATGCTTTGCATGTCCTAATTTGGAACTCATCTCTTTTTTTCTGAGGTTGTTAAAGCTTCCTTGATAATATAGATCATAGTTTAGGTGAAAAAGATAAATTTCTAGTGATTTATCAGCTATTCATTATAGACTAAAAACTATAAAGGCCTTATTCATATCTTTATCATCTTCATTTTGTAGTTCTTAGTTAAGGAATATGTATTATTAAAATTACCCCCTTAGTTAGTAGTCCAATGCCTTTGATGGAAAGGGAGTATTTCTCCTAGATATTTGGTGGCATTTGAGTCCATATAATGACACTAAAAGGTGGATAATCACAATTTCATTCCACCTAATATGACATTGATCTATAATTAAATCCATCTTTTACAACTCAAGAAGTATTATCCTAACTCATCTCATGTTATAAATTGGGAAAACCATGATATAAAACTTAATATGACTGTGACTAATCAACCATTTCAAGTTATTTAATATCATATAAAAGATCTATATGGATTTTTTATACTGTTAGTTCATTTATTTGGAATCATGGGTCAGAAACTCGTGATATGTAAGAGTTATATTTTATAATGAGATAGAAATGACCACATCTTATTGTGTATCATCCATCCTCAACCTAGATTTCTGAGGGTAGAAGGAAATATGTATAGGATAATTTTAACATATTAGTACTATTTTTAGGTACTACCATATAAACATTTCTATATATTCAATATTTTACAAATCATATATTTTCTTTATTGGTGTTTAATTTTTTTTGGAGAGGGGTTATAGGTGTATTTTAAGAATTTTGAGAGTGGGGAAATGAACCTAAAGTCAATTAGGCTATTTATTTCCTAGATTATATCTAGTGAGAGCCATCGGCCTAACAATGGGGGTTTAAAGTGGCTAAAAATTTATGTTGTAACCACCAAGTAGTCATTAGAAGATGAAAACTATAGTAGTTATACCTGAACCCACCAATTTATTTAATGTTACCCATTGGAAAACCAATGGTGGTCTTACTGCTAATTGGTGGCACTGATAATGGACAGTTTAGTTTGGGTAGATTACTATTATTATAATGGAAAACCCTATCGTATTGCTTAATCCTTCTCCCCCAACCTAAATATGATTTATTCAAATGTGGGAACTCTACATGGACATCTTTTACTCTTCCAACACAAATTATTAGGGGATCAATGTATTGAAGTAAGATCCAATCATCTTAGGGTATGTCTTCCACCGTTTAGATCAAATATTACCTTTATCTTCCTGATGATTTTATCAAAGGATATGGAAGACATGGTATGTTTTTTGATATGGGTTTCTGATAATATTTCTTTTTTTATCCATTACATAATTTATGAGTTTGATTTTTACATCAAATCCTCTTGGTGTAATTTTTGGTAATTATGTTCTTAAGTGATCCCTTTTGTATATTTTGTTTTATAAATTTGTTATTTGTAGATTATTGACAGAGTTTTTCAAATTGTGGGTCACTATTGATCCCTAGAGTACTTGATTCGTCATGTATTTTGTTTTAGATGAAATGTGTGATATTCTAATTGATTAAAAGTTTGTTGTTTCATGAATTAAATTTGTTCTACAAACCTTGTTTCCTCACTACTCGAAATGGTTTTTTAATTTTTTTGGAAAATATTTTTTTTGGATTTTTCTTAAAAATGGATTTTGATATTATTTTAAAGGTACTATTTTTGAAATTTTTTGTTTTTATTTTTATTTATGATATTGAATTGTTCTCTTATTTTTTTAAACGGTTTTAAAGAATTATATTAAAATTTTAATGAAAAAATTTCATTTGAATAGTTATAATTATATAAACACATCTATCATCATTTAGGAGGTTGGTACTCTTCCTCAGGGATGAAAATTACCACCCTACCCCACCCCAACCTATTCTTCTAGCATAATGTGTGAACCATGTATCTTAATTTGTGGTATGGAGTGTAACACCTTGATATTCTATGGAATATATTTTTTAATTTAATTTAATTCACTAGGTAGCTTTCATTATATGCAACATTGAGATCAGATTGTGTTAGATGAAACCATGAGTTTATATTAAACATACATGAAAACCCATATTTATCTTTCTCTACATCAGACCCTGAGATTCATTTTCATAACACGCAACACCATGTTTTAACGAAATGTATAATACTATTAAAATATTATTATTTAATAAGATAGTTATCTTTGTTCTGTTAGAATGGTGGGTATCAAAATGATATAAAATATTATTATAGTATATTTTTTACAACTATATATAAAATAAATTACTTGGTGATCAATTAATTTGATATGAAATAAAATAAAATCTTGAAAATAATGAAATTATTTTTCTGGAAAAATATTTTATACGAAAGAACCTATTTTATTTCCATAAGCTAAATAAATCATTTTTTTGAATTATATTAAATAATTTTATATATTATATATTAAATAGAATATATATCATTAATCTTATTTGTTTTTATGGCATTAGATATAAATATATCCAATTTGATTCTTAAAACTCCATTTTTCTAAAAGGTAGTTTTATCACATTTTGGGTACTTATTCTAAAGTAATGTTTTACCAATTTTAGAATATTTATTTGAAAAATAGAACATAATTATTTAAATTATATTGTAAAATTTTTATTTTGTGTGAATTTTTTTATAATTTCATTAGAAATTAAATTTTTTATGAATAATGAAGAATACATATTCTTATTAAGAATTTTCATTTCATTTAATGTTTTTTAAAATAATAACAAATTGTGGTTTTAAAATTAAAATTATGTTAATGATAAATATATTAATCGAATTTATTTCATTTTAATCAATATTATATTGAATTTTGATATAAAACGTTTTAAAACATTTGAAGATTTTCTCTTTCGAAAACAGCTTTTCCATCACGTCTGTGAGTTTAATATTAAATTAAAATTTCCCAATTATATGAATGGAATTTGTTAAATGGATTAAATATTTGTAATCATAATAATTAATATTTTATAATAAGTTAAAATTATTTTTTCCCCAATATGTATTGTAGAAGTACTTAAAATTAATTATCACGGTTAAGGTGAACATCATTTTACCAGGGGTTAAACTAAATAGATAAGGGGTAAAATGACCAATAAATGTGTCCAAAACCAGTAGGGAGGAAGTATTTCTACTTTAAAACAAAAAGGATAAATAATTATATATTTTAATACCTTTTCAGGATAAAATTATGGGTACGCCTATTTATTTTCAAAAAAATAAATGTGTTCCACTCACATCACTTATAAAAGGAAACCACAAATCCTCTCCTCATCATACTTAATACCCCCATTTTGTTTCTAATACATGAAAAAATACATTACTTAATTCCCTCCACTATTTAAAAACCTAAATCCATGATATTTTCCATCAAATGGGATGTGAAATCATCATTCTTGTGTTTTTAGAACTACCACCACATGAACCAAAGTTATTTGTTATCATCACCACATCTCACAAATGGATATAGTGAAAAATAATATGTTTATATGTTATATTTATGATATTATTATAATTATAGATTATAATATCACAACTATATTCTTACCTTCGATCCTGTTGGAAAATAATTACATCACTCATGTGTACAATAGAAAATTTCATCACAAACAGATATGATTTGTTTTTCATTTCAATTTTAACACAATGGTAAGAAGTATATATTAAATAAATTCATATTATATTAGTAACATATTTATACTTATTAAATTATGATATTATATATACCTTCTTAGTTTCCATTTTGTGGTAATAAGATAACAACTCCTATGTGTATAGAGAATTATCACCTCGTGAAATGATCGGATTCGTTCTTCGTGTACACATTACAAGGAAGGTTATAATAATATGATTAAATTTAAATATGTGATATATATGAAAATAAAATTATTTTTTAATGGTAATATATATTACTTACCTTTATTTTTTTGAATCCATTGAGAAAATTGAAACATATTTCATGCACACATATGGATTTCTCTCTCCATGAATGGTGTATTTCATGTTCTATATATAAATTTTTGGTATTATACTAAATAAATATAAAATAAATTTATTTTAAATTTTTAAAATGGTTAAAATTATGTATATTATATTACCATTATCAATTTAATAGGATTGAAAATAACAAATCAAAACATAGATGCACAAGATTCGTTATTATCTGAAAAGTGATTGTAACAAGGAATTCCTATTAAAAGTGTAATAAAATTGAATAACTAAATCATGTATGGTATGATATATATATTTATAATTATATAATATATGAATAATAAATTTATATTTATTAGACATGAGGTCTGATCATTTTTTAAATAATTCAAGACTTAAGGTATTGGATTTTCATCTCAATTTTTACTTCGGTGAGGAAAATTTCATATCCACCTCCTATTTATTTTATGTTTTGTATATAATTCCAAAGAATTTATTTTATAATGATTCCAATGAAAAAAATTGGTATTCAAATATCCATTTTAGGGTCTCTATTTTATGGGGTTTAAAACTAAAATGTTACCAAATATAGTAAATTATTTTTATCTCATTTTGTTTTCATTGGGACATAACTTATGTTATTAAACTATATTATTTTATGAGTAATATTTTCCTTCCCTATGACATTTTATAAGGCCTCAGCCTTAAAAAATACATAATATTGAGTTATGTCAAGAATTCGGATTGAGTATCTTTTCATGTTTAGTGTTTAACAGAATTAGGTCGTAACTATTACATTCCATCTCAAAAATTAAAATATAGACACTTCTAATCTATCGAAATATTTTCCCAATAATAAAAAAGGAGTTATTTTCTTGATATAAATATTCTTCAATGATTTTTTTCTCTTACCCATCCTTATACCCAGTGAATAACATTTCAAAAACATGGTATAATCATAAAAAGCTCAGTAAGGGTTATAAAATAAATAAAGAAAACATTAGTCCATAAATACACACAAATAAATGAAACCATACATTTCCATAATAAAACATAAGTTCTTTAACATACTCCATTAAATCATAATATGTATGAATAACAAATATAAATCATAAATCATAAAGGTAACTTGTGTAATCCATAACATACTTACATTATAGTGTTCACAACTTCATAGAGAATTACGTTTGGAATACCCATCATGGTATATTCCCTAAATCTCTTAGTATAGACATTAACATTTTCCTATGTCATGTTACCCAATGCATTGGGGAGCTATATCGGACTCACCCACACTAGGGTTATCATGAAACCACCGGTATTTGGTTTATCACGTAACCACCCATCTAATATCCAAGTTCCATTACATAATCATAACATATGAATTATTTAAATTATTATCATTTAACTCATCAACCACAATGAATCAATTCACAGTATTAACATATTAAACCCATTTACATATCAATTTTAAATATTTAATAAAGATATTTTTGAATCAAAGTGTCCCATAACACTTTGAAACATTTAAAGTAATTAACATTTTAAAACATTTATGTACATATAAATAAATCTATATAACCATTTTGAAAACATGGAAATTAATGAGAAGTATTTATAATATTAAATCATTTATACAATTAAAACCATATTTTAGTTAAGGAGTCGTTTACCACATGAGAAAATAGTTGAATAAAAATAATTAAAGAATAACATTAAACAAAACTTATAATATCATAAGAATAAATAGATTCTTGATATCATATGTCAAATAGAATTATACACACCATATAAATGTAAATTGTTGCATAACTATAAATAAGTATCAATAGAATGTAAATTGAGATGAAATCCCTTACACAGATCACATAAATGACATAAGAATTTATCAATGGTGTAATTAGGTGTGGCAATAGAATATAGACAAAAATGGAAGTGGAAATTAAAAAATAAATAAGTATTTATTTATTCCTCAAGAAATCTTTTATTAATGTAATCAATTATGTTTGCGTAAAACCCAAAGAGTGTAAATTGAGTTTAGAAATTCCCTTATGAAAAATTGTCAACTTAACAACATCCCTTAGAAATTCATAAAATCTGTTCATGAAAAATAAAATGGGTCTTTCATAACATATAAATAAAATTTATAGAAATAATTTTATATAAGAACATGTCCCAACATAAAAAAATTTAAACTAAAAGTCATAATATAAAATAATTTTTTGACTAAAAGAGGAGGGACAAAGGTTCCCTTACCTTAAGTTCGAATCGTTCCATATGTTCCTTGTTCTTCAAAAATAAAAAACTTATGCTAATATATACTTATTTAAAAACATTTTAAAATTTTATTATTCATTTTATATAACATATTACCTTGCTATAACAATCATATAATTATTCATGTTCATATCGGTCGTGTTGTCGATGTTCGGTACTTGAGTCAAAAATGAACTTGTTATAATTACATGTTGTCCAACTGGTCAAAAGTCCATTATCTCCAAAACCCTATTCATGATATAAATATAATATATATCCAATAAATATTTATTTAGATCCATTATATTTGTTTTTATAATAGTCCATAACATTTGGATATAAGAAATGAAATTCATTGTTTATGGAGACGTTAAGTCGTACGTACGCATGAACGACACATTCATTTCTTTTTCAAATTTAATAGAATTAAAACATAATGATAAATTGGTATATTATAATTCTAGTATAATATATATGATATATATGTTTTATTAGTTTATTAATTCCATCTTTTATATGTTCCATTATAGCATGAACGAGTCATATCATTTTGAGGGGGCGGTAGTATGCACTTTCTCAAATGAAATTATCATGTTTACACATCATGAAAATCATAATGGTATATTATAAATATAATTTATTGTATCATAGAGAAAATAAATATAAAATATATCATATATAAATAATGTTCCATGATAATGGCCACTATGAGAGGCGGTAGGGGAAAATCGAACAAGCATTGTTTCATGATGCAGTAGTTCACCGTACACAAAAATAGTATGTTCGTATCTATTAGATGATGGTGTATGTAATTATAGTTATAATACATATCATAAAACATCCTTTTATATTTTATATACTATTTTTGTTTTAAAATAATGGAATAAAGAGAGTTAAGGGGAATGGAGAAGGAAAATAAATGGAAGAATCTTGAGAGAAGATATTACCTCAAATAAGTTTACTCTTATTGATTTAATCCAAAAGGATTTCTTAAATTGCCTTATTCCTAAGGTATGTATTCTAGTAGGAATAAAGGGATGTTGGGAGATTATTTGGGTAGATTTTGGATGATCCAATGGGGATTGAGAGGTGTGAGTAAGGGTTATATGTGATTCCCTTTTACAAGGGAGAGGAGGGACACTTTAGGAAAGTATTGAAAGATTATTTTATTATAAACTGAATTTCGATTTTAAAAAGGTCAAAAACTCATTTAATTATAATATAATAATATTATTGTTTGCAATAATCTCAACCAATGTTTTTTAGTCAAGTTATGGTTTCAAATTTAACCTTACCATTTATCATTAACACTTAGATAACTTATTTTACTCTTACTATGTCATCTTATATATTCATACTATATGGTTCATATAGTTACTATAAAGGCCAATAAAACCTCAAGTGGTTCATTAATGACATTTTCATCCTTATATAATTCATTTTTGAATCTTATATTTTTATGACTATTATATCATTTAATAAAATAATATTTGTTTTAAAAACTCATTTATGTCAATTTATATACTATTCATATCATGAATTTTAAAAAATCCAAAACAACCTGATTATTTTGAAAAATATTAACTACATAAAATATACAAAGTCATAATTATCCCTAAAATTTGTTTAGGGCATAATTATTTTCAAAATATAATTATTTTAATTTTTATAATCTCATTATTTTAGAACATTCATTAATAAGGGAATCACTACCTCATCATTATTTCATAACTAAATTTATTTATATGATGTATAAAAAATAAAAAATAAAATACCAGGAAATAGGAAATATTTGTAGCCTTATAATTAATATTTAATTTTGAATTAATCAATTATATAACCCCATATAAATTTTTTTGGTAAATGATAAATGATTATGTTATTTTTTCCTTAACATTAAATTAGAAGTAGTTAAATGTCATTTTCACACAAAAGTGGCTCCATGGGGTCCTAAAATCATCCCGAGTATGCATATGGTAGAAAATATCTCATAATATTGGATTATTAAATGTGTTAGGGTAATTAAATATTATTATAATATTATTTTTTACCCTTCTTTATTAGATTTTCCTTTTAACCACGGTAAATAATATTTTTTTAAAGATAATATTCATAATGTCTAAGAATAAAAGTTTCCTATTTACACAATTTAGACCTAATGATACCAAATAAGGTATAAATATTTTAAATTCCAAACACAGATGTCGCAAAATTTAATTTAAAATTAATCCCTTTTGTCAAAACCAAAAAACATGTTTTTTAGAAATAATAACTATCAAAAGCTTGACATGTATATATGTCCAATTTCAATTTAAAATTACATAAAATGGACAAAATTGGATTAAATGATAAAAATATAATACAATTACACTTTAAAACCAATTAAAAGGACAATATATGTATATAAATAACTTTGATGAAAAGATAGTTTTGACTTAAAATGCAATATTTTTCACTATTCATAAAAAATGAACTTTATCAGAGAAATACCAAAAATTTTACCCAAAGTAAAATTTGATGACCCTCTTCTAAATAAGAAGTTTATTTTATCAAATTTAATATATATAAGTGACTAAAAAATATTAAAAATTATTCTTCATCAAAAGACAGTAAAACTACCTTTAAAAATATTAGAGTTTTTATGCTTAAAATCTGATACATTCTTTTTTTCCCCTAAAATTTATCGGATAAATATTAAGACATTTGAAAAATATGTATAATCATATTGTATTTATTTCTGTTCATTCCCTCTAGTACAACAACTAGGTGTTAACTACCATTTAAAATAATAATCATAATATATTACTTTTCATAAAACACAATGTTGTGTGAAACATGAGATTTTGGATAAATCCTTTGTTGCGTGTTTATTATGATATTAGGCATATCATCACAATTAAAGTAAAAAATAATATTTAACTCAAAAATATTAAAAAATAAGAAAATTTAATATTCTTTATTTACAGATGATGTTACATCCTTCCACCCCTTTGGGAATTGCATCCTCGCAATTTTAAAATTCGGCTCGGATAATTCATTGAAAGTAACACATTGGAAAAGAGTAGATAAAACTAACACATTAAAAGAAAGAAAGAGAAGTACAATGGTCACCCAAGATAACCCATAATAGGATTCCATGTAGGAAAAAATAGATATGGAAGAGAAATTAACCATCAAGTTATGATGAAGAGTGATAGAAAACATGATCAGGAGAAAGTTAACCGCCAAATAATCACAAACTTATGATAGGTTGAACAATATTTTATTTCTTAGTAGGAAAATTAAACGAACAAATTTTTTTTGTTTCATGTTCCTTTTCATAAAGATGCATACTTTATTTATGATAATTATTAAGGAAATGAGGATAAATACTAAATTTTCAAGTATAGTTTCATCCTTTAATAAATTTTTACCACACACTCATTGTTTCTACAAACGATGAGTATTCATGATGAACTTGTTATACCTGAAGTGATAGAATAGATATCTAGAGAATGAAATAATTTAAAAAGTATGAACTATATATTTACCCTATCTTTAGACATTAACAAAAACAAAAATGGTTAGTACGAGATTAGACAATCTCTAAAAAGGATAATCCTTTATAAAAATAAATACTAATCTTAATCTCCAAAATTGAAAAACAATGCCCAAAACTCAAAAAAGACCCTTAAGTACACAATTTTCCTTATAATTATTCAAAATTATCCAAACTAACATTGAATCATAAAACCTAGAATAATTTTTTCCCAATGTCTTCCATGATAAATCATAACATTTATCTTCATATAACATCGACTACTCTTAAAGTATCATACCAAAGAGTAAATGGCCTCATCACATATTCTCCAAGATAGGTTAATCATTTCCATAAATAACCCAAATCTCTATATTTACACTATAAAAACATAAATTCTTCCAAAATTAAGTTCAACCATTACCACAGAAATGAAAACCCATAGTATTATATTTTTCGTATACATATAGTGTTCCCAAAATATAAAATGTCTTCCAAAATAACATTTATCACTTAATCACCATATAATATTCCAATACAAAGGATATACGTTTGAAAAAAACATAACTTTCCAAAATGAACTTATTCTTGATCCATAAAATAATTTATCTAATAAGAATAAGTCATACTAACTAGGGACTTCATGTCGGCCAGCGGTATGAGATAAATCTCAATCACACTTTAGTTGTGGGTTTGATTCCCACAGCATTATCTGAATCGATGGGTTTTCACATAGTCTATGTTTGGTCCTTTTTCAAACACCATATAATTATAACAAAATTGAAAAAATGAGATAAAATACATAAAAATATCCATAACATATTTTAACCTCAAAGATTAATTCATACCTCATATTTTGCATCCCAAAAACAATAATCCAATAGTTTCCTCAAACTCAAGGATCATATAAACCCTAATGGTTATTTATAACTATGTCCATAAAATAAAAGATAATTATTCCTCAATTAACATTTTATAAAAAAAACTTAAGGGTTTAAAATTCTAGATGTCTTCCAATGTAATCCCATCATTAATACATTTAAACATATCATCATCCTTAAATCCAACATAACTATTCAATTATTAAAATGTAGAAATCATAATAATTGAACATTATTCATGATCCCGTATCTATATTTTTTCATTTTATTCTTTTTAACCTCATTCATATAGACAAAATCATGCATAATGTCTTAAGATTTTCATAATGTCAAAACATCAACTTTTAAATGATCCATACCTTTCATAGGTAATTGTCAGTTTCCGCATCCTCAATTAGAATGGAATTAGGTATTGGTAAACAAATATTTGTATGGTCCTACTTATCTCATTCCCAAACCTTATTTGTAGGAAAAAATATTCTATAATGAACATGCACACCACATTTAAAACATTCAATTTATACCTTGGAAAGAGATTCTTTTCCTTTCCTAGAGTCAACTAGATGCTTCCTTTTTTCCATGGAAGGTTATTTCTTTGTGACCTTTATTATCACATCTATAGCATATTCCTGTCCCATTGAAGCATTTTCCTAGGTGTTTCTTTACACATCCTTGAAACATAGGTTTTCGAATATACTTACCTTTATGATTATTATCTGAACTTCTATAGGGATTTATTTCTCACATATACAATGCCTAATAAAAATTAACAAGGTTCTAGAGGAAAATCAATACTCTTGATATTTTGTTAAGAATAACCACAAGAGTTATCATTGTAGATCCCATTTTATTCAGTTTCACATTCAGAAAACTACCACAGTTTCCTTCACATCTTTTTGTACTCTGGTTCCTTCTAGAACCATCCATTTACTAAAACCAGAAAAGTTAGTGGGAGTATATTAGTAAAATCAGCATATAATTTCATATGCGGAGGATAAACACTGAGATATACTTATTCATATTATCTTAATATCATTAAATTTATCTAAAATAACAATGATTCTGTCTAATATGATAACCATTATGGTTATGTCACTTAAGCTTAAATGACGCCCTGACCTATAAAGTTATCTAAACTGACTTATGATACCAACTATAAGGCCCAAGCCTTAAACATTACATAATCTTGAGTTATTTTAAGAATTCACATCAAGGATCTTTTCAGATTTATACTTCTATAGAATTAGGCTATAACTATTACATTACACGTGAAAATTTTCAAAGTAGACACTTCTACTATATCCAAAGTTTTTCACAATAATAAATAAAAAGGGTTTTTTTCTTGATATAAATATTCTTTATTACTTCCATCTTCTTACCATTCCTAATACCATGTAAAAACATTTAAAAAATGTGGGATGAGAATGAAAATATCAGTAAGGGTTATAATATAAAGAAAGAAAACATTAGTCCATCAAAACATACAAATCAATGAAACCATATTTTTAATAAAAACACGTATTTTTTTAACATACCTCATGAAAACAAAATATTTATGAATAACACAAAGAAATCATAAATCCTAATGGAAATTTATGGAATCCATAACATAATTACATTATAACATTCACATCTATGTAGGGAGTTATGTTTAGAATACCCATCACCATATATTCACTAAATCTCTTAGAATAAACATTAATGTTTACCACAGTCACTTTAACAAATGAATTTGAGAGCTATCTTGGGATCACCCACCCGAGGGTTATCACGAAACCACCCATATTTGGTTTATTACATAACCACCAGTCAAATTTACAAGTACCATTGCATAATCACAACAAATAAAATATTGAAATTATAAACATTTCACTCATCAACCAAAATGAATCAATAAATGATATTTAAATATTCAGTACATTTCAAAAAACTATTTAAAACATTTAATAAAGATATTTTTGAATCAAAGTGTCACATACCACATTGAAACATTTAAAGAAATTAACATTTTAAAACATTAATTTCAATATAAATAAATCCTTTAAACCAATTAAAAAACTGAAATTAATGAGAAATATTTAGAATAATAAATCTTTAAAACTTTTAAAACATTTTTTTAGTTAAAGATTCCTTTACCAGATAAAAAAAATGATTAAATGAAAATAATTAAATAATAACATTGAAAAACATATAATGTAAAGATAATAAGGATATTCAGGATATGATATGTAAATGGAAAGTATACACACCGTATAAAATTGAATTAGTGCATAAAAACCAATAATTCTCAATGGAATCTAAATTGAGAGGAAATCCCTTACAAAGATCGTATAAATGACATTATATTTTATCAATGGGGAGATAATGTATATAAAATGTATATCCACACTAAGAGAAGTAGAAATTTCAATAAAAAAAAATAAATATTCATTCAACACATAATATTTGTATAAAATAATCAATGAAGTTTTCATAAAACCCAAAGAGTGGAAATTGAGTTTAGAAATTACCTTACAAAATTCGGCAGCATAACGACATCACATAGTTTGATGAGAGAGAAAGGGGCCTCTCATCACATGGGAATAAAATTTTTATAAACAATTATATATAATAACATATCTCAACAAAATAAAATGAAAATTAAAAGTCATAATATAAAATAAGTCTTTGACTAAAATAGGGGGTGAATGATTCCATTACCTTGAGTCTGACTTGTTACGTATGTTCCTCGTTATTCCAGAATAATAAAATTAATTTAATTTATATATCATTAATAACATTTTTTAAGTTATTTATTCCTTTTATATCACTTATTACATTTCAATAATAATTTTATAATTATTCAAGTTTCTATCGGTCATTTTGTCGATGTTCAGTACATCAGTTAAAAATGAACATGTTATAATTACAAATTGTGCTAGTGGTCAAACGTCCATTATCTATCAAACTGTATTCATGATTTAAATAACATATATATCCAGTATATATGTATTTATATCCATTATATATGTATTTATAATATTCTCTAACATTTGGATATAAGAAATGAAATGCACCGTTCATAGAGACGGTAAGTTGTACGTACACATGAATGCTAATTTCATTTATTTTTCATATTTAAAGGAATAAAAACATAAGTATGCATAGTTAAATTATAATTCTAGTAAAATATATATTTTATATATGTTTTATATGTTCATTAACTCCATTATTCATTCTTTCCATTTATAGAATGAATGAGTCATATCACTTTGAGATGGAGGTATTCTGCACTTCCTCAAAAGAATTTATCGTGTTTACACATCATGAAAAGCATAAAGGAATGTTGTAAAAAATACAGTTTAATAGAGAAACAAATATAAAATATATCATATATAAACATAGTGTTATCATAATGGCTACCATGAGAGGTGGTAGGGGAAAATCAAACAATCACCATTTCGTGAGGTAGTAGTTCACCGTACACAGAAAGAGTATATTCTTATATATTATATTGAGGTCTGTGCAAGTATAGTTATAATAATTCTCCTAAAAACATCCTAGTAAATTTAATATCCTTTTGGGGTTATAAAATAATTGAATTAAAAACTTTTAGGGAGTTGGAGAAGGAAAATAAATGGAAGAAGCTGGAGGGAAGACATTACCACAAATCGGGTAAATCCGTTTGATTTATACTAAAAGGGCTTCTGGAATTTCCTTAGGCCCAAGTTAGGGCTACTGGGAGTAAGAAACTGAAGTTGGGAGTTTATTTGGGATGCTCTTGGACGATTATATAGGGAATGATAGGTGTGAGTAAGGGTTCTAGGTGGTTCCCTTTTATAAGATAGAGGAGGGGCACTTTTGGAAGGTAGTAAAAGATTATTTTATTATAAACTGAATTTATATAATAATAATGTCCAAAAAAACATTTAATTAGAATCTAAGATGAATATTTTTAGAAATACTCTAAAAAAATTATGTTTAGACATGTTTGGGTTTCAAATTTAACCTTATCATTTAGCTTTAACCCTTAGTTAACTTATATTACTCTTAACATGTCTTCTTGTATATTCCTACTATATGGTTAATATATTTACTATAAAAAGAAAATATAACTTCAAGTGATTCATTAATGAAATATTCATCCTTATATAAGTCATTTCTCCAAATATTATATTTTTAAGACTATTATATCATTTAATAAAATTTTATTTTTTTAAACTCATTTATGTCAATTTATATACTATTCATATCATGAATTTTAAAAAATCCATAACAACTTGATTATTTCAAAAAAATTCCTTAATTAAAATATAAAAAGTCATAATTATACCTAAAATTGTTGGATGGAATAAAATGTTTCAAAATAAATTTATTTTGGTTTTTATAATATCATTTATTTAAAACATTCATTAATAATGTAATCACAACATCAACATTGTCTGATAAATAAATTTATTTAATTGATGTCTAAAAATTATAAATAAAATACCATGGTGTACGGAATTATTTTATATTTAAAATGATTATTTATAGTCTAAGATATCACTTATATAGCCTCATAAAAAATTTATAAAATATATATGTTTATGTTATATTTTCCTTAACTTTAAATTAAATGTAATTAAATGTCATTTTCACACACAAGTGGCTCCATGGGGTCCTCAAATATTCCCAAGGATGACCATCATTATACATATATCATACAATAAGATTATGAAATGTGTTAGTATAATTTAATAATATTGTAATATTATTTTTTATCCTTATTTTCTGGATTTACCTATTGACCATGGTAAATAAAATATTTACTGAATTTACTATTCTTAATGTCTAAAAATAATAGTTACCAATATAAAAAATTTAGAAATCCTGATTACAAATATGGAATCTATTTTTCTAGATAATTAATATATATGTTGCATAAATTAATTTAAAATTAATTCCCATTGTCAAAACGAAAAACGAATGTTTTTAAGAAGTAATAATTATCAAAAGATTGACATGTCTTTATGTTTAATTTCAAAGTGAAATTACATCCAATGAAAAAATTGTATTAAATGTTAATAATATAATCCAATTAAACTTTAAAACCAATTAAAAGGAAAATATAACTATATAAATAAATTTGATGAAATGATAGTTTTGACTTAAAATAAAGTATTTTTCACTATTCAAAAAAATGAACTTTTTTAGAAAAATACCAAAAATTTACCCAAAGTAAATTTTTATGTTCATATCCTAAATAATATTTTTATTTTGCCTATTGTAAAATATAAAAGTGATAAAAACTATATTCAAAATGGGTTCTCTATCAAAAGGTGATAAAACTACCTTTTAAAAATATTAGAGTTTTTATGCTTAAAATTAGATTCATTCTAATTTTAAGCCACTAAAGTATATCAACTAAATGTAAAGACATTTAGCAAACATATATAATCATTTTTTATTTTTTTATTTTCATTATCCCTAAAAAAATTCTAGGAGTTAACTACCCTTTAAAATAATATTTTTATTATATTAGTTTTTAATATAACTCAACATTGTGTTCAACGTAAGATTTCAGAGATATCTATTGTTGTGAATTTAGTATGATATTAGTCATAGCATCCCATTTTAAGATAAATTAATATTTAATATTAAAATATTAATAAATATGAAAATGTAAAATTCTTTATTTATTGCGGATGTTACACATGTAATATGTTGAATTTATTTATTATCATTATATTATAATTTTCATTTAATTTTATTCTTTCATGGTTCTTATGATTCAACATTACCAAATTGGTAATGATTTTTTGATATAATATCATTGTTTATTTGGATTCAATATGTTTTTTATTTTAATAATGAGGTATTATGATTTATCTCTCAAGATACTCATTTAATTTCTTCACCTATGTTTAATTCATTAGAATACAATTTTCCCCAATATTTTCCTCTATTAATATACTAAATATTCAAAAATAACATTTTTAATGTAAAATGACTTCATCACTCTCTTTAGTCCAAAAATGATTTTTATTCCATATTCTTGTTTTATAAAAACAATTCAAAAATGTTTTAGCATTCTGTAAATGATTTTTAAAATATATTTTTACCATGTTTTACTTTTACATTTTTATTTAAAAGGATTCCTCGTGTATTTTTAAAAAAAATATATAATTGTCTGTTTACCAAAAATTTGAAATAATTATTCATTTTAACATGTAATACATAGGTGATATTTTCCTTCATCATAAAAAATATTATAGTTTTAAATCGTATTTTATAATATTCAATGTTTATATTCAATTAATATTTTTCCCACAATAATTTAATAACTCTTTATTTTAAAAATCAATTTTCAATATAGAAAATATATTTTCATCTAAAAATTTTTTTAAATGGTTTTTAAGTCATACTTTATAAGTTAACAATTTTTCTCAAGAAGAAAATTATTTCTAAAATTATTTAGGAATATTTTTCAAATAATGAGATTTTACAAGTGGAAAATAAATTTTCCTCAACAAATGTTACATGTTATCTTTCAAGAACATTTTCCATCAAGTATGACATACTATGATGTTGCTAATGATTTTTTGGGGATATGATCCAAAAACAATTATTATAATTTATCAAAATGGATTATATTTATGATTACATGTTATTTATGATTCTCCTTTATCTTATATGGGTTATACCATAATGAAATTATAATGAAACCCACTTCATTTTCCATAGTTTATAATTTTATGAAATAATGAAATTATTATGAAACCTATTTATTTTCCATAGGTTATACTCTGATTAAATGTTTATGAAACTCATTTCTTTTCCAAGGTTTTGATATGATAAATGTTTTATGATGTCGTACCTCTTATAAATGTGATTCTAATTATGCATTGGTGGTTATTTTATAACCATGTATGGTGTTTATGTTATAACCAAGATAGTTGAGGCCTATATCTCCCTCCAATGAATTGTGTAAAGATTGATATCTCATGAGATACATCAGACATGAATGGGGAGTGAACCCTGATCAGTAAGGGACTTTTCCCTCTCTATTATTCTTGGAAGTGAACCTTGACTACAATGATGATTTGGATAGTGAACCATTTCCACTATGACACACTTTTAAATTATCCATGATCTATTAAGGAAATGATTTTTTATTCTAAGGTGTATGCCAAAAATCTATTTCTTATGACAATTAAATGTTTCCATGGTTTATATTATTTTTTTCAATTATGATTCATGTCATATTAACTACCAAAATGTATTCTATGACTCATGTTTATTATCAATGATATACATTGTATGTATTTCAATAATTATTCTCATGTTCTCATACCCTTTTCCTCATGATATGTTGATATAACCCATGTTTACTCTTTCTTAGCATCTGAGGTCATCCATTCTTGTTTTTCATTTAACAAGGTCAGGATAAAAGGAATTATATATGATATTTGTAGGACGGTTTTTAGTTATGAAGAACATAGTGGGAGATAACCAAACTCACATAATGATCAGTTGTTTATATGTCCATGTTTCCAATGGAATTATACATAATTGATTCTAGAATAAATTATTATTCTATGTATTGGAAATTAATCTGCTAATATGTAATATTAATATATGAGAATTTTAGACCTTTATAGGGGCACACTTGGGTGTAAACTGTTACCCTGTAAACCTATTATACTACGGTAATGTGAACACCATGTGGCCAATTGATCATGATAATTATATAAGGATCTCGTTTGACCTAGAATTAATGTTACTTGAGGGATAGTTCCCATTATTGATAAATTTTTAACGTATACTTGGAATTTTGTGGAAATTATTTTAAAATCAGGTTTGTTGTTATGATTTAAAACTTGTTAAAAGGTTGATTTTACATATTTTATATTAAATTTTAGAAATTATATACCATTCCAACTGATTAGTATTATAGATTATTCATATTAATCCCCTGGTTGGATCTGACTGAGCATGTTTTTCTCACACCCTATGTACAATTATGGGTGAATATAGATCTATTTTATTTGATGTTGGTAAAGGAAAAAAACCCTACATTATTTAGGGGTTTTCCTGTTAGTAGGGTGTGTAAGTCTAGTATTGACTATTTTTAATAGGGAGATGGTTTTTCTATATACATGTACATTGGTTTAGATTTTGGTTTCTAGAAACTATTTTTCCTTAATTTTATCTCCATTATACTATTGAATTGAATGGGTATATTGAATGGTTTCTTATCTTTATCACCAAATTTTATATTCTTTTCTAGAAAATAAATTCCTAGTGGTAGTACTTGATTCTCTAGTTCTTATCACCAGCCCATGAGGATTAATAATTTTTGTGAACTAACATGGGTAACCTAGTAAACGGGAAACGAAGTCAATTTTGACAAATCCAAAAGGGTTTTTAGGATCCCCATAGTCTAGAGAAATGTTCCTGGGCATCCAAAACAATCATGAGTGAATGATTTCTTCTTAAGAAAACCCCATATAATCAAAAGATAAAAATAAAAAATATTTAGTATTCTAAACAACCACCATGACTAAAGTAACAAAATGTAGTCAAATATGAGTACAAAAACTGTTGAGAAATCAAGTAAGAATATAATCAAAATAAAATATTACCAAAATATATGCTCTTAATAAGGAGATCACATATTCTACATGTCACCACCAACTCCCAAGTCCCAACTATATTGAACGGCCATCACCTAAAAATGGTTATTCCCCTTTACATAGGCCTAGAAAAGGAAAGTCTAATAATTCCCAAAGGGACAAGTATGGTCTGACCAACACTAACCCGATAGGATTTCACTAGACAGTCCATAATAAATACATAATTAAAATTTGTATTATTCTCAATTTTAAATAAAATATTCCATCAAAATATTTTCATTTTTTATAATTAAATGTTATTTTTAAATAATTTCTAGGGAAACTGTAATGAAGGTACAAATAATCATTTCCATAAAAACCACTATGAATAGGAATTTCCATAAAAATAAGGAAGAATAAATTATTTCAACAAAATTATAATGTCTAAGTAATTTTTAATCATTTTTAATCATAGAAAAACATTTATGAGCCCCAACATTGTATAGTTCAAGTCTGCTATATCCATAAATTCTCTATAATGTATGGATCCATGTTTCCACTCATCCCTAGATCTCAGGCATACGGTGAATAAAAGTCCACCATAATGAATAAAATATGTTCCTTCAGTATTTTTATTCATTTCTACACCATAACATCATTCCATGGTAGGGCTAATACTTGCCTAAAATATATATCCAAGGACACCCAGCTATCTTCCCAGGCTCCCACATTCTTCATCAAAATAAACCTTGTGGAAATTTTTTTATATCAATCAGTTTCATTAATTATCATTCAAAAAACCCCAAATAATGTTTCAAATATTATATTTCATTTAAAAAAAATCATAAGGTTTTCATCAAAACTCATTCCTTTAAAAACTATTTATTTAATTTCAAATTCATAAAATATTTTGTGCATTTATTTCTCAATAATTATTATCAAATAATTCTTCAAATCAATCACATTGATTCCACATTATTTTATAGAAATTGAAACCTTATTGGAAAATCCATATCTTAATAGTATTAACACACACCGCGATTTTTCAAAATATTTACCATGAATCTATAATCGTCGTGATGTGGAGATCAATTAGAAATCCCTTTCATATCAATCAAGAAACAATTGTTTCAATTGATAGGATTTTCATTATCAAACCAGCTACCTAAAATATGATATCTCCAAACACCCAATAATATCTACACAGTCGATGAGAAATATAAATCTTAAATTTGTGAGAAGAGGTATACGGTGATTCCCTCAAAAAAATCCCCTATTACAATTTTAATAATCTCTCATTAATGAAGAAAAATAATTGTGTAAAAGGAAGCATATCTCATTCTTGAATGAATGTTAAATTTTTTCTAATAAAAACACTTTTAAGGGGAAAGTGATAATCTAATATGATCACCTAGATACAATACTAAGATAAACCACATAGTTTTTTAATAAATAATTAATAATACTAGAATATTTCTCCCTCAATAATTTATTAGAGATAATGGATTCTTATAAGTTTGTATCATCCTTTATATAGACTTAAAAGTTGTATACTAATTCATCCCATGTTTTCATGTACTCCTCTGCATTGATCCTCCTCTTTTTGGAAAATCATATTAGTATGATATAGTGCTTTTCAATCCTCACAGTATGTTCACTATTAGTTCTCACATGTATCAGTCTTTCTATCATATTCTATTATTTATTTTTGTTGAAATATTCAAAATAACCTCTTACAATATTTCTTCATCTGAATATATGGGTAACTCTAGTGTTTTATCAGAAACTACAACTATCTCCTACTGTTGATATGGTAGAATACCCTTAAGTGAACTGCTTCATAATCTATCACCTCTACCCTATTATAATTCCCAAGAGACATGAAATCATTGTACGTTCTCTTGGATTTGGACCATTTAGAATATCTTGTATTAATTGGAAGAGGTATGTTGAAAATGTCTTTCCAGCACTTAATATTTCCCGTCTAACCCTTCCTCTTCCGTAGAAAAAGAAACTATTTTTTATGAAGACCTTATGTATTAACTTCATAGAGGTAAATATCAGAATCATCACTATATCCATCATCATGTATTCCCTACTTATCATTGTATTTCTCTACCCAAGATTATTGGACCGTCCCTTTGTACTCCAACCCTTATAATCTATTTCATAGATTAATAGATGGCCATTTCTTCTTCAAGCATGACCAGATCTGAGACTCATCCACTATAACCTTTTGTTGACCCTTAAAACCTAATGGAATGACCTCCATTGACTCAGTAGTCAATGTAGTAAGGTCCCTCAAAGAATTAGTCTCCTTACCCCCCTCCCCACTAGAGCCTAACTATCTAAGAACAACATTCACATAGGATGCAGGTGCCAACATGACCATAGAATCCTTTCTTTCTCCCACCTGATCCTTAATTCTAGTTGTTGAATATATATTCAATGTATCCATAATCCCAATACCACACAATATATATATGACATGTTTTAATTGATAAAATACAACACACACCATCAGGTTCATAGGAAACTAATGAGAATCCTTTGGATGAATGACATCTCTTTCTGTACAACCCTGCTTAGTACAAAACCCCATAGGAGAGGCAGTATCTACAAGATCACTATCCACTGGATTTATCACTTCACAAGGTCCACCAATAATTTCTTGTTCCTGCAAACTAGAGTAAATAACCCCCGGTTCCTATCCCGTATTCAGATTTATTTTACCCTTGCACCTAAACACCGTCTTTTCATGCCCCAATTTACTATAGGAAGAGTAATAATACACCCACAACACAAAGAAAACCAGTTTCTTGTAATTTAATTCTTCTCCAACTATAATCCACAAAAAAATAAATTGGAATTCTGGACTCATAAACCTCAACATGGACACTTGAGGAAATTGGGTGATATGCGGACTGAGTTATAAAATCTAAGCACCAGTATCATCCCATAATATTTCTTAACATTAAGACAATGGAAAGATTTTGAAATTGGATATGAAACTAAAGAAATCTCACCTAGAGATCTATTCATGGGGAGTCACACTTCATATAAAAATCATAAATCCACCTGAATAGATAAGAATATAGATCTGTTGAAGACGCAAGGGGTGGTGGACCATGCCTAAATCTGGTCCTCTTCTGAAGAAAACTGAATCATGATGCGGTTTCTATCAATTATACCCAATTAGATTGTTACTGAAGACCCCAAGATCAAAAAACAAACCAGTCAAAAAGATCCATGAAATGGAAACAATGATTGAATATCAAAATCATCTTCATGTGGAGAAGAAATAAAGCTTCATTGAACACAAATAATGTGTGAGAAAGCTATTTTGTCCCTTAAACAAATTGGGGACCTTAGGTAAAATCAAGATATAATGAAAATAATGAAGCGGATAAAGGTTATAAAAGTGGGGAAGGGATGACTTTAGGCTACCTTGAATGATTGAAATGGTCCCCGCCCCATCAAGGGGGAGGTGCATCGGCCATATCCATCTAGGGTTGCAGAAGGGATCCCATTCCATCCATCCAATCTAGTCTTATTTTAAATATCCTTATTCAATCATTTGAACTCCCAAGGCCTCCTTCCATAAAAAAATAATCTAAAATTCAAGAAATGAAATATAAAATGATTAAATTAATTATGGGAAGAGTATTAATACATGAATTAAAACCCTCAATTAAGATAGTACTTGGATGGATTGACATTCTCAGAAGTTTAAATTCAGATTCATGCATTTAAAAAAAGAAACCCAAATTAGCTCGCCCAAGAACTTTCCCTATAGAAAAAGTTCAGGTCATTTTGGTATGGTCATGGACTACACCATTCCCTATGAAGATTCCCAATTATGAATCATGTATCACTAGGAGTGGGAGGGTTGAATCAGTGATTTCTTTTTCTTTTATGTTCCAATACTTATGAAACAACCTTTGCCTCCTGTTAAATATATTTTCCCTACTAAAAACATTTCAACCACAAATCAATATGAACACAATAATTTACCAGGTTCACTACCCTAAAACTGTTTCTACATCCTTGTTATAGTTTTGAAACAAACTAATACTGAAAAATCCAATATAAATTAATACTTTTATATGGAATACAATGTGTATAATATTCCCTCACACGCTTGTAGCACTATTAAGATATTCCAATATTGTATGTGTTTCTTCTAAAAGAAAATTATTCAATAAAATGTTATGGTTCTTCTTAATTTACTTCCGTAATTTTGATCATTTAAAACAATTATTCTCTTTTTTACCTAGATGTCGGTATGAACTTCCATCAAACCTCTGCAAATTGAGTTGCACTATGTGATACGTTTGTTTCGCAGACCACATCTTCTTCTGCAAACTATCTCTACTCCATGGATGGAAAATTCCTTATGGACCACATTTCCTATGTGGTCCCTTTTCCTTTTCAGGTTCCAAATCCTCAAAAACTTCTTCTGTGAACTACCCCTACAAACTCTCTCCTTTGTGGAAATCATTCCTCTATGAACTCTTCTCCTTTTTGGAATTCTTCTTTGTGAACAAATTCAGAAATATCCAAATTCTTCTTGAAATGATGATCACCTCTTATAAAATTCAGTCTCATCATTAATGATGTTTTTAGGGTCATTTATATTGTAAAATAAATCCCCTAGTACCTTTAATCTGATTTACCCAAATTTTTAGTGTGGCCCAACCTTCACTACCTATTGTGCTTCTTCTATGAACAATGTTTCCTCTACATTTCGTGTAACGCATTTCCTCTTTCAAATTTTCTAATTCCATTCACATGAAGATCACCAAAACAATTCTATAAATCATGTGACTCATGTGAACAAAAATCCTTCCACAAACATCAATCCTCCCATGAACTATTTTCCCTACACTATTCATGTAACATCCTTTACAGTCCTCATAGCAATACTATAAAGAATCCTTACCTTTCTAATTTTACATCATTGTTTAATGTACATCCTATGTGGTCTGGGAACTATGCTTTATAGTCCATGAAAAGAACTTCATGAAAATATTTTTTCCAAAAAATCAACTCTCGGTTTTTAAGAACAAAAATTTTGAAAACATAGGGAAATGATGTCACCTTAAATGTATGCTTTGGAAAACACCAACCATACAGATTTTTGGTCATGAGATATTATCATGAACCTTATATATCATGATTTTTATACATTGATCAATATACTATAGCATCTTCATATTTTCTATGGAATGTTTTATAACTTCCCTATCTTCCAACATTATGTTTTTTCCAATGATACTAAAATATGATTGGAAACCCATTTTCTCCAGATTTCTTTTATAAGTATAGAATAGAAAGTTCTACCAAAAAAATAATAATATTTTTGATATTAAAATTGTAAAATTATAGAAATATTTTCCAAGTATTTTTCAAATTTTAGTGATTTATTCTTTTTTACATCAAAAGACAACATTATTCATAGAAAAACTCTTCCTACTTAATTCTTCATCCAACATGGTCCCAATAATATCCACCATTGCATTTTTTTTTTGTCAAACAAGATTCATAAATCACTAATATTTATAACATCATCCTATTAATTACGTATTAAAAATTCTAATACTATGTGAGAAAACTCATTATAGGAAACAAGAATTATTTACAACAAATCCATGTTTTCTAAAATTAGTGACTATGAAACTTGTTCATCTTTCCTCTCTACCTTCTTTCTTATCCTTCCCCACTACATAAAATTTCCTAAAATACAAAAAAAAAATGCTTCCTATAACCACTCCAACAAGTAGTTATAATATCATACACATTAAATGTTTAATTTACAACATACCCACAACTTCCCCTTTTTGCATGCTTCTGTAAAGAAATATTAATGAAAAAATTACCCCCCTTTACAACACTATCCAATGGTAAGATGAGAAAAGGGAAAAAAATATACCTCAACCTTGATGAGAATGAGGTTGGACACCCATGTTAATCTTTAATTTATAAAATGGTTCCTTCGGTAATGGTTTTATAAAAAATTTAGTAACTTATTCATATGTAGGAATATATCTCAACTTCAATTCATTGTTCCCCACAATCTCTTTGATGAAGTGTTAATTTATATTAATATGTTTTGAGTGATAATTTTGTACCAGATTCCTTATAATATTGAATTCACATTTATTATCACATATCAATAGAGAGTATAACATTATTTCAACAATTATGTCTTCCAAATGATTTCTTATCCACATAAGTTGCATAGAAACATGAGTTGTAGAAACATACTGATCATCATTCATTCTAAGAGTAACTAAATTATTTTTCATTATATGCCAACTAACACAAATTTCCCCCATAAAGAAAACACCACCATATGTGGATCTTATATCATAAAAATTTATTTCCCAACCATCTCTGAAAACCCAAAATGTCAATACTTTATGATCTATCATACATGATTGAAAAATTTATGGTGCCTTTGATATATCTGAGATATATTTATCAAAAAATTAAATAGTATTCTATAGGATAAGTCTGAAATTTTTCACATAAGGTAACAATATAAACAATGTCAGGTCTTAAGGCAATCATATATAACAAACATCCAATAATATTATAAAACAATTTATGTTCAAATTTATTTCTTTCTCAATATTTAAACAACATGGATCCCACAAAAATTGTTGTGGAAATTGGTTTTTAATTTTCTATACCAAACTTCTTAAGAAGATTCATAGTATACATTTCTTGAGAAAGAAAATTTTATTTCTTCTTTTTAAAATTTTTATCCGAAGAAAGTATTTCATTTTTTCTAACATGGACATATCAATCAACATTTTCATATCTTCATCAAATCATTTATAGGATCTTTTACCATTTCCATCAAAGATAATTTCATAAACAAAAAAAAATTATGATGAGGTAAAATAAATTAAATTCTTTGATGTAAATATTATTATAGAATCTTCTTTTCTTAAAACTCATCTTCCGTAATCAAGTATCTAGATCCTTGTACCATTCCCTAAGAGCTTATTTTATCCTATTCATGTCTTATTTTAACCAAAACACTTGAAATTCATCATTCTCAACAATAAATCTACATGGTTGATCAATGAAAATTTCATCAGCAAGATTATAATTCATAAATGAATATTTAACATCCATTTGAAATTTTTTTAACTTAAATTCGTAGTAATAAAAGAAATATACTGATTATTTATAACCTTTCCATTGAATAAAAATTATAATAAAAATAAACACCTTCAATTTAAATGTAGCCAGTGCACACTAATATTTCATTACTCCTCATCACTTCTCCTTGTTCATTTATCTTGTTCTAGAAAACCCATTTTGTACCAATAACATTTTTATCCTATTTAGGTATGATTTACCAAGTATCACTATTTTCTATATTATTAATCTCTTTATTCATGGCCTAAAGCCATTCTAGATTCTCAAAATCTCTATTCACATCATTCATATCGACTTTTGAATATAATAAAGTGTCTATGACAACTTTAAAATTCTTCATGTTTGAACCTTCTAATGTTGATCATTAATAAATTTTTTAGCCTACACTTACATCCTCAACCAAGGATGAGCTCTATGAGTTTCATCCTCATCACTTGAAATACCAGATTAAAATTCTTTTTCTTGACTAGGATTACCCCTATTGGAAGGATTATCAGAATTGTTAACAAAAAATTCCTTATCCTTCTCCACTTCTATATAATCATATGTCTTCTTTTCATTATTAACTTTTTCAATGATTTTTACATTAACAAAATTAACAGTTCTTCCAATTTATTTTTTTAAACATTTATATCCTCTTCCTTCCAAATCATAGATATGAAAAATTCCATCTTCACCACATTGTTCAAACATTCCAATGTTTCCAGCATTCTTCTCGACGATGCATGGACTCCCAAAAACTCTTAAATGTTTAAAACATGGTGTTTTAAATAAAACGTTTTATATAGAACTATATCTAAACATGGTCTATAGAAACATCATTTTTTAATATACACAAAAGTACTCCTGGACTACCTCCAATAGTAATGTGAATTATCATGTTTATGTAACATAGTTCTACCAATTTCCACTAGACGTATATTCTTTCTTTCAGCAACCCAATTTTCTTGAGTTGTGTATGGTGAAACAAACTCATGCAGAATTCCATAATTCTTCATGATAATTTACTAATTATTCTTTATTATACTCTTTACAATTATCAGTTATCAATATCTTTGTTGAATACTCACATTCCTTCTTTTCTTTCCTCCTTAAACTCTAATAAATTTTTAGAGTATTTGACTTATGTCTCATGTACATAACACAAGTAATGTGAGTAAATTCATCAATGAAAGTGATGAAGTAATTATATATATATTTTTATTGTTTTCTCATTGGATCACAAAAATCATAATGGATAAGTTTCAGAAGACATTTTGATAAAATGTTATATTTTTTATGCAAGGAATTTGTAATCTTTCCTTCTTGAATATTGTGTAAAAACAATCAATTATTCATGACATATTAAAAATATCTTGGACACTGAATAACACTAATAACGTTCCCATGATTCTATGACACATGTCTCCATCCTATTATGCTATAATTGATTTTATTCCAGCATATCCTCATAACAAGAATTTTTTATTTCACTAACAAGGAAAAACATTCATTTTTTATGTTGTCATCTTGTAACTATCCTTCCATATTCATCATATTTTAAAAAACCATATTTTCTAAAGATAACTTTCTTACACTCATCAAAACAAATTTCAACCACTTAGCAAGTTGTGTTTTACCCATCAACAAATAAATTTTTCATGGATTTCATCTTTTCATTCCCAGTGATGGATGATCCAATGAATTTGATTCTTAGAGATTCATCACTTCCAAATGAAATCATTCCTTCTTTTAATTCATTCACATTCATCAAAAACATTATGTCCCATGTCATATTAGAACAAAACCCACTATCAATATTCCAATTTAATTCGGAGCTCATCCATCACACGAAACCCCTTCGCATGTAACCCTAGCAGCATGCTCGCCCCTCGGGTGGTAGCGATGGCCATCCCGCTTTCCACCAAACCTCAACCGGTGTTCTCCCCCTTCACTGACCCAGCCACGATCCCAAATTTCCCTCTTCCCCCCTTTTTCCGAAAGTCTCTACCCTCCACAATGGTGCTCCTTCACTTCGGATTTCTCTTCAGGAGTTCTCGGAGGCTTCTTTGCTAAATGGGATGTCCCTAATTTCCCATTTTGGTCATCAATGGTCGTCCCTTGAACGCTTTGATAGGTTCATCAACAACGCATAGCTCATGAATAACTGCATCATAGTTGGGATTCTAGACTCTCATCACTCCCTTCTCCGCTTTGATTCTACCGATGATCTAGCTTCGACATAGTCCAAAGGTACACATTCTTGTAATGAATCCTAATTCTTCATACTCAGATGGAGTTACAAGTTTCACTGGTAATGTGACACCCCATTCACAGCGATTTGGGTAACCTTATTGTATCTCCATCTTCCATTCCAAAATCCCGCTATTCTGCAGATGTTTGGTAACCACGTTAAGAGGTTCCTTGCATTCGATGAGAACTCTTGTTCCCTGTGTCATCAGATAGCTCCCTGCATCTGTGTGGAAGTGGATATTTCAATTCCCTCTAGGGACATTTTCTGGATTGATATTCGTGATGAACTTCGTCCTCAAAAGCCAATGGTCTTCAAAAATTGGTTTGATTTCTGCAGTTCGTGCTTTCGTCTCAGAGACCTACAATCTCATTATCGTTCGACTCGTAGCTCGGATATGTCAAGGGACTCTACTGTAAACCCACCAAGTAGTAGAGTTACCCTTCATTTGGAGGCATGACCATTCTTTCCTGGCCCGTAGGTGAATTCTGTGGTGATGGAGGGTGGATCCCTCTTCTCCTCTTCTGTTGTTGATGGGATGTCGGATGTTGTTGCTACTATCTTTGCTGGTCTTGTAACACCCTGATATTTTATAATATGTATACATATTTTTTATTATGTTATACACAAAGGAATCTTTCACTACACACAACACTATCTTGGCTTGCGTTACACGCAATGGCGACCTTCCTCGATAATGTGTGTAGTATGCAATACCGAGTTTCACTAAACAATGATATATTATTATAATATTATGAACTATCCATTATGAATAATATTAACTAAATTTAAATTTTATAACATTATAAATCATCTTACACATTTTCTAGAATGAGGTATGAAAACAAAATCAGTTTTTCAGATAAAAGAAGTATTTTTCAAAAAATGCAGTTCTACCGCCTTTTGCTGGCGCACACATTTTAAATCTTGTTTTTGACATGTTTACAAGTTCAATTTGACAAAATAAAAATCTTCTTTGGAATCAGGATATAAAACTTTACTTTGGATAAATTTTTCATATTATTCTGGTGACTTTCATATTTTGATGAATAGTAAAAACACGCTATATTTTAATTAAAAACAACTTTTTTCATCACAATAATTTATATGACAAGATTATATTTATAATTGGTTTTAAAGTTTAATTAGAATATATTTTTACAATTTAATCCAATATTGGTCATTATAATTAATTTCACTTTGAAATTGGACCTAAACAAGTGATGATGTTTTGATAGTTATTCTTTCTTAAAAACATGGTATTTGTTTTGATAACGGGAATTACTTTTAAAATTAACTAATGCCACTTATATGTTTTGAATTTGGAATAATAGAAATAATTTTTGATTTCATAATATCAAATATAGCTTAGGCTGAATTTTTGGTATTTTTCTGAAAAACTTCAATTTTTGATGAATAGTGAAAACACTGAGTTTTTGGCTAAAACCGTCTTTTTATTTAAATAATCATTTATTTGATTTAAATTTATTTTAGGTCAAAATGGGTACATAATACTTATATAAGTTCAATGAAATTCATTGGAATCATTTTATAATGATTTTAGATATATAAAAATTTTATTGAACTTTTCACCGTCTTTTACCCACCTCCTAGGAGAATTTGCAAATTCATATAAAACTTAATTTTACCGCTTATGTGAGTTAAATTTCAAAAATCCGAGAGACACGGTTAATATTTAGAAGTAAAATTTTTTTCAATTATATAAAAATAATTTTTGGTGAATAGAAACTTTTTACTTTTATTTACCACGGTTAAAAGTAAATAGAGCAATTCAAGGTTAAAAGAAAATTATAAGAATTCAATATTACCTTAACACTTGTCCAAACCTTATTATATGAGTAATGGCCGACCATGGGAATCTTTGGGAAGATTTTGGGAACCCATGGATCCACTTATGAAAGACAATGTCACATTAGATTAATTAATTTAATGTAAGGACAAAATTGGAATTAACAAAAATCCTTTAGTAATTAATTTTTGTAAGGGGATATATAAATTATCTTTTAGACTATAAATATTAATTGGAAATCTAAAAAAATTTCCTACATGTTGGTATTTTTTTATAATTTTTAGACATAAAAAAAATTAAATTATTTATGACACAATAATGATGCAGTATTTATCTCATTAATAAATGATTTAAATAAATAATATTATAATGTTTAAAATATTTTCTAAAACATGTCCAATTATGATTGGATGATTTTATTTCTACCATGAGTCATCTTATCTTAATCGTTAATTATTTTTGGACCTTTTGAAACTGAAGTTAAGTTTATAATAAAATAATATTTTCACAATTTCCAAAGGCGCCCCTCTCCTCCCTTATTAAAGGGCACCTCCTCCCTCTCCTACTCACACCACTTTGATCATTAAAGCTCGACCAACCCCTACCCATTTCACTTATCCACTTCCCTAGAAACATCCTAGAGGTTCTGGTCTTCTTCAAAGATAATCTTAGTGCCCTAAGAGGAGGTTTCAAAGAGGCGTGTCAAAGAAGAGGTAATATCTGTTACCAATTATTTCAAATTTATTTCTTCTTCTACTTCTTCTTCTTTAGTTTTTTCATTATGAAGTAATAACATAAGAATCAATCATATACTTATATGTTATTATAAATATGTAACAGCCCTATTTCACCTTCTATCCATCCTACGGAAAACAAAATCACCGCACGTGCGTACGTACGGAATACCGTCTCCACGCCGTGGTGTAATATGTTTTACACCACCACCATACATGGATGGGTATAATGGTGTAAATAATAACTATATATGATTATTTTAAAGTAATATTTATTCTTAAATTGTATTCATACACTTCAATATAATTCCATGATCATGGAAACGATATCATCGCTCGTGTATACGTACGGTCTACCGTCTCCACGATGTGATGTGACTCATTCTAAATGATCTTCATTACATTATTATTATATAAATGAATTGAATGAATAAATATGATACATAATACACTAATACAATTCTGTTAATGAGGTATCTATAACCTAAAGATAATAATAAGAATTTATTCGAAGAAACACGCTTAAGAACAAAAAAACACCCGAATAGCAAGTAGCAATGAAATTTTACTAAAATGAAGCTAAGAATATGACCATATATGATATCATAACAATGATTATGATTCATTTATAATTCAATGACATTATTTAAATCATTATACAGGAGTTTCAGACACGTAGGAAGCAAATCGGACCTAAGGTAAGGGAAAATCTCACAATCTCATTTTTATCCGAGATTGTTTATACTTCGATAATTATTAGGGCATATTTATCATCCACATCCCTGTCTCGTCAATATGTAATATTATTTCTATCCTCCTACAATTGTTTAAATCCAATTTTACCTTTCGGTGAGTTTTTTTAAAAATATATGAAAGGAATGTTTTGTCGTTTTTCGTACGAGGTACTTTTTGACTTTTCTGGCCAAAGTACGAGAAGAATGTTTATTTTAACTTATACGGAATGAATGGAATTTTAGAACATTATTTCCAATAATATTCCTTTACATGTTTTATATTTTATTTTTAATCAACTTCTTTTAGTTTAAAATTGTATGACATGTTAAGAAAGGAAAAATATTTTTGAAGTAGAATGTATATTAACCTCAAGAATGGAGTTGAAGTGTTTTAACAAAATTATTTTCCATCTAATATAATATAGGGTTCTATTTATATCCCTATTATTACATTGATTTGATTATGTTGTGATATAATTACTTTTATAAAGTCCTTTATCTTATATTAATTGTTTTATGATGTCACGATGATTAAAAATCCCATTTTATTACATGGGTTATGCTATGATGTTTGATTTATGATTTTTTGAAAAACATAAGAATGGTTTCATTATGAGATGGGTGGGACCTATATCTCCCTACAATGCATTGGGTAAAGATTTATATCTCATGAGATAGACATGGGTGGAAGAGTAAGTTAAAGCGGTTCAGTGATACAGGACTGGAACGAGGAGTTAACTCAGTTCAGTAATGGACTTTGTCCTCTATGATGGTCTTGGCAATGAGCCTTGACTAATATGAAATGATTTTCTACGATTATGTGTGTGTGTCAAAAAGTTTCATGTTTTAAGTTATGACTATTTGGGATTACATTTCATTACTATGATTTATCCCATGACATGATAATATGATCTCTTTTACAGGTTAAGATTTCCAAAATGTTATGTTCTTATGAATATGATGTGATTGACATTTCTTTTTTTACCCTTACTGATCATTTGAGCTCACCCTTTTGTATTTTTTCTTTCCCCAGGTCAGGAAGAAGGTTATTAAGTAGGATGTTCCAAAAGGAACTCTAGATATGATGAAATAAATGGTATTCAATGTAGATACTTTCTGAACCAGTTGTTTATGTTTCCCAGTTTCTAAAGTCACTATACCTATACGGTCCTTTCATGGTTTTGTTATATGTTGTAATAAGTATGCTTCAACTCTGATGTAATAACAATGAATGTAAAGAATGGGTCATTATAGTTGGTATCAGAGGAAAGGTATATTCAACCTTTAGAAACTATGATGTGAAAGCATTAGTAAGAACCCTAAGGATAAGTCTAAATATAGAACACAATCTTAGTGTTTTATAAATGGCCATGAACAACCTATGATAAGACCTTAAGTGTGAAATTTTATTCATGATTATGTGGTTTTCCTATTATGATTAGTGTTTCTTACACTATGCTTCTTGTTTTTAGTCAATGGATGGAACCCTAAGGAACCGTGTTAATGCTGAATGTGATGGGCAATACAATGATTGTTCCCCTGAGCAACCAAATGCTATGGGATATGGAATGAAAAATTTTCTAGCCATGCTCACACAACTTTCTCAAGCTATGTACCGTGCGGGACTTCCAAACGAGCAAAGGAAGGAGATACATTCTGTTGAATACTTCATGAGGTAGCGTCCACCTTCATTCAGTGGGTCTTCTAATCCATTAGTAACTGAACAGTGGATTAGTACCACTGAAAAGTTATTTTCAGTCTTATAATGTTCTGAACATGACAAAGTCATCTTAGTAGTGTATTGTTTGGAAGGTGATGCTGATTAATGGTGGAATCTTATCAAGAATATGAGGCAAAGAGATGAAATTGAGTCCATGGAATGGGATGAGTTCAATAAATTATTTTTCAATAATTAATTCCCTCGTATTCTTCAAACAAAGATGGAGAAGGAGTATCTTGAACAGATGAAAAAGGATGATGAATCGGTTTGTACCTACGAAGCTAATTTTACAAGATTTGCAAGGTACGCTTCTGGAATTATTATCCAACCTGAGAGTAAAATCGATTGATTATTTAGTGGCTTAAAACCAAGTCTTCGAAGGGCGTTATCCATAAGGGACTTCAATAGCTATGAGGAAATTGTTCGATGTGCTCTCAAGGTTGATATAGAGATTATAGTAACCCATCAGTCATATGGGTTTGATAAGAAGAGGAAAATGGAATTCAAAGTAAAATCTAAAGATCACACTGAAAAGAAGATGAGTTTTTCTTTTATGCTCAAATTGTGGAAAGAAACATGGAGGGAATTGTCTTAAAGGGACAAGAAAATGTTTTAAGTGTGGAAAAGAAGGTCATCAGGAAGTTGAATGTCTAAATAATGGGAAGAAGATGTCTAATGATTCGAACAAAGAAAGGGATACACAGAATGAACCTCCTACACTTCAATGTTTCAAGTTCAAAGAGATGGGGCATTATGCCAATCAATGCCCAAATCCAAGGGTTGTTGATGAATATCGACATCAACAAACTCTTAAGGCCACAAGCAAAGGAAAGTCACCTGCAATTACTATCGGTGATGTGGAGTACGATAACGAAGTGGTGAAAGGTACACTTACCATCCACTCTAAAGAATCAAACGTTTTATTTGATTCTAGATCCACCCACTCTTTTATTTCCGAAGAATTTTATAAGGGTATATCTGTATTACCTCAACAATTAGATGTTGAGTTAGCTGTGACAACTCCTAATGGCACAATGATCGGATCAAAAGTTTATAATTCTTCTTCGATTGAAGTTTGTGGGAAAGTGCTTCTTGAAAATATTTTGATCCTTCCTATAGTGTAATTTCATGTGATTCTTGTCATGGATTGGCTTTATTTATATGGATCTCATATCAATTTCCAAAGAAGGGAAATCACATTTAATAATCCAGATCAATCTATGATCGTCTATCGATGCAAGGATGAATATAACCTTCCAGAGAAAATTTATTCCATCTTATGGGTCTTGATTCCAATAAATGAAGGTTATTTATCTCAAATGGTTGGGGAAAACTCAAGATTAATAATATTCCCATTGTACGGGAGTTTGATGATGTCTTTCCGGAGGAATTGTCGGGTCTTCCACCAAATCATGAAGTTGAGTTTTCAATAGAACTCATACCGGGTGCTTTGCCTATTTCAAAGACACCTTATTGAATGGCCCCAATTGAGTTATAGGAATTGAACAAGCAACTCCAAGAGAATATTGATAAAGGATTCATACGCCCTAGCGGGTCACCTTGGGGAGCACCTATTTTGTTTTTTAAGAAGAAATATGGATCAATGAGACTCTGAATTTATTATCGAGAACTTATCAAGATCACAATCAAGAATAGATATCCTCTCCCGCGCATTGATGACTTATTTGACCAATTACGTGGAGCTCAATACGTTTCCAAGATTGATCTTCGTTCAGGGTATCATCAATTAAGGGTCAAAAGGGAGGATATACCGAAGACGGATTTCCATACAAGGTATGGACACTATGAATTTATAGTGATTCCATTTGGGATTACTAATTCTGATGCTATCTTCATGGATATGATGAATAGAGTCTTTAGAGACTATATTGATCAGTCTGTGGTAGTCTTTATAGACGATATTCTTGTCTATTTAAAGAGAAAGGAAGAACTAGAAGATCACATGAGAATTGTATTGAAGACCCTGATAAAGGAGAAGCTTTATGCCAAATTTACCAAGTGTGAATTTTGGATTCAAAAAGTTTCATTTTTTGGTCACATAATCTCAAAAGAGGGGATATCTGCAGATCTAGAGAAAACAGAGGTTATCGAAAGATGTTTGAGACCAACAACAATATCTGAGATCCAAAGTTTTCTTGGTTTGGCAAGATATTATCGACGTTTTGTGAACGATTTTTCACGATTATCTAATCCACTCACCATATTGACTCGAAAAGGAGTTATGTTCATGTGGACTGAGGAGTGTGAAAAAAATTTCAAGGAATTGAAAAGAAGGTTATTCAGTGCACCTGTGCTCACACTGCCTTATAGTGGATGAAGGTTTGTGATCTATAGTGACGCATCCAAGAAGGGATTGGGGTGTGTTCTCATGCAAAAAGATATGGTGATAGATTATGCCTCACGACAGTTGAAAATTCATGAGAAAAATTACCCAACTCATGATTTGGATTTAGTTGCGGTAATCATTGCATTAATGATTTGGAGGCATTATCTTTATGGTAAAAGGTGTGATATTTATACTGATCATAAAAGTTTAAAGTATATTTTCACACAAAAAGAGTTGAATATGGGCCAAAGAAGATGGTTGGAGATGATTAAGGATTATGACTTCTCAATTAATTATCACCCTGGGAAAGCAAACAAGGTGGCAGATGCATTATGTCGACAAGACCAATCTAGCTTATCCATGATGAGGATCACAAAAGATCCAATATTTATGGATTTACAAAGGATGGATCATGGATTTATAATGGAAGGGGAGAAATCTTATCTTTCTCAAATTAATTTTCAACCATCTATACATGTGATGATTAGAGAGGCACAAAAAGAAGATGTAGATTTACAAAGGAAGGTGAGTAATGTTCTTGAATTCAACCTTGATTGTGATGGGATAATAAGGTTTAGGAATCGGGTATGTGTTCCTCCAATCCCCAAATTAAAGGAGTTTCTAGATGAAGATCATAGTTTTTCATTCTCTATTCATACTAGAAGCACAAATATGCATAGGGACATGAAAGAGTACTTTTAGTGGGATGTACTAAAAAGAGATGTTGTTGAATATGTCTCTCGATGCATGGTTTGTCAGCAAGTTAAATCTGAGAGACAGAAGTCTAAGGGGATTCTACAACCATTACCCATACCCGAATGGAAATGGGAAAAAATAACTATGGACTTTGTCACTAGACTTCCTAAAACATCCAAAATCAATAATGTTATCTGGGTTATAGTTGATCGTCTTATGAAGTCGGCACACTTAATTGCTATTAGGGAAGATTTCTCTTTGGATCACCTTTCCAGGATATATGTAAAGAAGTGGTAAGATTGCATGGAGTACCACTTTCCATTATATCTAATCGGGATTCGAGGTTTACCTCGAAGTTCTGGAGAAGTCTTCAGCATACTCTAGATACAGAGTTGAGTTTCAGCACTTCTTATCATCCTCAAATAGACGGTCAGTCTGAGAGGACAATTCAAACTCTAGAAGACATGTTAAGAGATTTCTCTACGGATTTCAAAGGTGGTTGGGATCAACACCTACCTTTGGTGGAATTTTCCTATAATAATATCTTTCACACCAGTATTTAGATGGCTCCTTATAAAGCTCTCTATGGAAAGAAATGCAGAACTCCAACTTTCTGGGATGAAGTTGGGGAAAGAAAGCTATTAGGACCTAATCTTGTTGATGAGATGGCAAAAAAAGTCCGATCTATTCAACAACACATAAGAGGAGCTCAAGGTCGACAAAAAAGTTATGCCGACAACCGCAGAAAAGACCTAGAGTTTGAAGTGGGTGATAAAGTGTTCTTACCAATATCTCCTTGGAAGAGACTAATGAGATTTGGGAAGAAGGGAAAGATGAGCCCTGGGTATATTGGTCCTTTCGAAATACTGGATCATGTTGGGAAGGTAACTTATCGATTGGTGCTTCCACTGAATCTCTCACAAGTTCATGATGTGTTCCACGTATCTCTCCTGAGAAAGTACATATCTGATCCTTCACATGTACTAAGCTCAGAATTTGTACCGCTGGAGAAAGATCTTTCTTATAAAGAACAGCCGATATAGATTCTAGATCGTAGTGAAAACATTCTACGGAACTAGACCACTCACTTGGTGAATTTTTTATGGAGGAAACACCAATTAGAAGAAGCTACATGGGATCTTGAGGAAATGATGAGGGAGAGGTATCCTTATCTGTTTGTTACGAAGTGACGAATTTCGAGGGAGAAATTCATTTTAAGGGGGGTACAATGTACCACCCTGATATTTTATGAGAAGTATTTTTTTTTTTATTATTTTATACGAAAAAGAATCTTTCACTTCACACAACACTAGCATGGCTTGCGTTACTCGCAATCACGACCTTCCTCGATAGCATGTGTAGTATGCAATACCGAGTTTCACTAAACAACGATATATTATTATAATATTATGAACTAGCCGTTATGAATAGTATTAACAGAATTTTAAATTTTATAACATTATAAATCATCTTACACATTTTCTAGAATGAGGTATGAAAACAAAATCAGTTTTTCTGATAAAAGAAGTATTTTTAAAAAAATGCAGTTTTACCACCTTTTGATGGTGCACACATTTTAAATCTAGTTTCTGACATGTTTATAAGTTCAATTTGACAAAATAAAATTCTTCTTTGGAATCAAGATATAAAAATTTACTTTGGATAAATTTTTCATATTATTCTGGTAACTTTCATATTTTGATGAATAGTAAAAACACGGTATATTTTAATTAAAAACAAATTTTTTCATCACAATAATTTATATGGATAGATTATTTTTTATATTGGTTTTAATGTTTAATAAGAATATATTTTTACGATTTAATTCAATGTTGGTCATTGGAATTAATTTCACTTTGAAATTGGACATAAATAAGTGATGACCTTTTGATAGTTATTGTTTCTTAAAAACACGCTATTTGTTTTGATAATGGCAATTACTTTTAAAATTAATTAATGAAACTTCAATTTTTTTAATTTGGAAAAATAGACATCATTTTTGAATTCGGAATATCAAATATAGCTTAGGCTGAAGTTTTGGTATTTTTCTGAAAAGCTTCAATTTTTTATGAATAGTGAAAACACTGAGTTTTTGGTTAAAACTGACTTTTTATTTAAATAGTCATTTATTTTATTTAAATTTATTTTATGTCAAATTGTGTACATAATACTTATATAAGTTCAATGAAATTAATTGGATTCATTTAATATTAATTTTAGATATATAAAAATTTTATTGACCTTTTCAGCGTATTTTACCCACCTTCTTTGAGAATTTGCAAATTCATATAAAACTTAATTTTACCGCTTCTGTGAGTTGAATTTCGAAAATTAGAGAGACACGGTTAATATAAAGAAGTAAAATGTGGTTCAATTAGATAAAAATAATTTCTAGTGAATAGTAACATTTTACTTTTATTTACCACAGTTAAAAGTAAATAGGGTAATTCAAGGTTAAAAGAAAATTATAATAATTCATAATTATCGTAACACTTGTCCGAACCTTATTGGATGAGAAATGGCCGACCATGGGTATCCTTGGGGCGATTTTGGGACCCCATGGAGCCACTTATGAAAGACAATGACACATTAGATTATTTAATTTAATGTATGGACAAAATTGGCATTAACAAAAATCCTTTAGTCATTAATTTTTATAAGGGGCTATATAAATTATCATTTCGACTATAAATATTAATTGTAAATATAAAACTATTTCCTACATGTTTGTATTTGTTTTATAATTTTTATACATCAAATATATTAAATTATCTATGACACGATAATAATGCAGTATTTATCTCATTAATAAATGATTTAAATAAATAAGATTATAATGATTAAACTATTTTCCAAAACATGTCCAATTCTGATTGGATGATTTTATTTCGACCATGAGTCATCTTATATTAATCTTTAATGTCATTTGGACCTTTTGATACCGAAGATTAGTTTATAATAAAATAATATTTTCACACTTTCCAAAGGTGCTCCTCCCCTCCCTTATAAAAGGACACCTCCTCCCTCTCCTCCTCACACCACTTTGAGCCTTCATGCTCGTCCAAACCCTGCCCATTTCACTTCTACACTTCCCTAGAAACATCCTAGAGGTTCTGGTCTTCTTCAAAGAGCAATCTTAGTGCCCTAAGAGGAGGTTTCAAGGAGGCATGTTGAAGAAGAGGTAATATCTGTTACCAATTCGTTCAAGTTTATTTCTTCTTCTACTTCTTCTTCTTTAGTTGTTTCATTATGAAGTAATAACATAAGTATCACTCATATACTGATATGTTATTATAAATATGAAACAACCCAATCTCACCTCTTATCCATCCTACGGAAAATGAAATCACCGCGCATGCGTACGTACGGAATACCATCTCCACACCGTGGTGTAATATGTTTTCCACCACCACCATACTTGGATGGGTGTACTGGTGTAAATAATAACTATACATTATTATTGTAATGTAATATTTATTCAGAAATAGTATACATACACTTCAATACAATTCCATGATCATGAGAACGATATCATCGCTCGTGCGTACGTACAGCCTACCCTCTCCACGATGTGATGCGACTTGTTCTACATGATCTTCATTACATAATTATTAAATAAATGAATTCAATGAATAAATATGATATATATTACACTAATACCATTCTAGAAATGAGGTATCTATAACCTAATGAGAAGAATAAGAATTTATTCGACAAAACACGCATAAGAACAAAAAGCAATAAACACCCGAATAACAAGTAGCAATGAAATATTACTAATATAAAGCTAAGAATATGACCATATATGATATCATAACAAGGATTATGATTCTGGAATAAGTCAATGACATTATTTAAATCATTATACAGGAGGTTTGGACACTTACGAAGCAAATCGGACCTAAGGTAAGGGAAAATCTCGCAATATCATTTTTATGCGATATTGTTTATACTTCTGTAATTCCTGGGGAATATTTATCATCAACATCCATGTTTTGTCAATATGTAATGTTATTTCTATCCTCCTAAATTTTTTTAAATACAATTCTACTCGTTGGTGAGTTTTTAGTAAAAGATATGAAAGGAATCATTTGTCGTATTTCGTACGAGGTACTTTTTGGCTTTTCCGGCCAAATTACGAGAAGAATGTTTTTTAACTTATATGGAATGAATGGATTTTTAGAATAATATTTCCAAGAAGCATACTTTAAATGTTTTAAATTTATTTTTAATCAACTTATTTTAGATTAAAATTGTATGACATGTTAAGAAAGGAAAATAAATTGAAGTAGAAAATATTTTCCTCAATAATGGAGTTCAAGTTTTTTATCAAAATTACTTTCCATCTAAGATAATATAGGGTTCTATTTATATCCCTATTATTACATTGAATTGATTATGTTGTGATGGAATTATTTTTATGAAGTCCTTTATCTTATATGAATATTTTTATTATGTCACGATGTTTAAGAATCCCATTTTTATTACATGGGTTATGCTATGATGCATGATTTATGATTTTGTTGCACACATAAGAATGGTTTAATTATGAGATGTGTGGGACTTATATCTCCCTCCAATGCACTGGGTAAAGATTTATATCTCACGAGATAGGCATGGCTGGAATGGAAAGTTAAACCGGTTCAGTGATATAGGACTGCGACGAGGAGTGAACTCAGTTCAGCAAATGACTTTGTCCTCTATGATGGTCTTGGAAATGAGCCTTGACTAATATAAAATGATTTTATATGATTATGTGTGTATGACACAGTGTTTCATGTTTTAAGTTATGATTATTTGGAATTACTTTTCATTACTATGATTTATCCCATGACATCATATTATGATCTCTTTTGTAGGTTAAGATTTCCAAAATGTTATGTTCTTATGAATATGATGTGATTGATATTTCTTTTTTTTACCCTTATTGAGCATTTGAGCTCACCCTTTTGTATGTTTTCTTTCCCTAGGTCAGGAAGAGGGTTATTAAGTAGAATATGCCAAAAGGGACTCTAGATATGATGAAATAAATGGGAGACAATGTAGATTCTTTATAAACCAGATGTTTATGTTTCCTAGTTTCTAAATACACTATACCTATACGGTCCTTTCATGGTTTTGTTATATGTTGTAATAAGTATGCTACAACTTTGATATAATAACAATGAATGTAAAGTATGGGTCATTATAGGTCTGTATGGTTTAGAAGTAGGACCTAGCACAACCTTGGTGAAGGCTGTTCAATAAGATCATCCAGGAAGAAATCCCCTAGTTCTTGATTTCTTCCATTGCCTGAGGGTGGATTTGGGTATTGGATCTCCTGTGGTGCAAGTATATTTGGGACAGGCTGAACCTGGTGCGGAAAAGGATGTTTCTCCTGTTCAAGTCCACGGTAGAAACCGAGGAAAGTCATCTCAAAGGCCTGCATGTTGAAAGTCATCCTATGTGGAGGTTGTACATACATGAATTGTTGTCACAGAATGCGAGGCCTCCCAGGTTGAGCCAATTCCAAGGAACATTTCAAGACCGAGAAGAGTGGGGCCAACTGTGAATCCGAGTAATAATTTTGAGAGTCTGGAAAATGATGGGCCTGCAGAGGAGGCAGACCAGGGGGAAATATTCATTAAGGATTAGGGGATCCCATGGGAAGAGTCTGGGGATGACTTATCTAGTAACTTTTCAAAAGTCAGTGCTTAGGAAGTCTAGGATAGTGATGTTTACAACCCAAGGAGAAGGAAGGGAAGGCACAGAGGAAAGAAAGGCTGAAAAGACTATTCCTATCTGCCTTCACCAATGAAGACTCAATATTCCGGGAATTTGAAGGCTGAACTGATGGAAGTCCTCCCAATTGTAATAGTAATGCTATTAGTGTTGAGACTACAGTATCTGGGGATGATCTGGATAGGAATGTCCCACAAAATACAAGTGTGGATGTTGTTCAACCATTGAAGCTACTTCTATATTCTGGAGAAGTTATAGAGGTAGATTCCTTAGTCATTGGTGCCTCCAAATAATATGGTGACAAGATGATGTTAAGGACAATTCAGGTGGACACCAATAGAGAGCAGACTGACATGATTTCCAAGATGAATATAATCTTGGTTAGAGGCTATAATTCAGGGAAAATAAACCAAGAGGATTTTATGCATGCATGGGACAGACTGGCATGCCACTTTGAAGAAGTTGTACGGGATACTCCAGAAACACTGGTAATCTCTCACTCTTGGAATCTCCTTAAGGATATGCATGCTAATAGGGTTATGTTTCCCTGTAATAACTTTTTTCTCCTGAGGTTTCTAACTTTTACCTTAAAAGTTTCTTTTAGTTTTAAATAAATATTAAATTTGTTATAATCCAATGAAATTCTCCTTTTATTTCATTCAAAGTTATTTCAACAACAAAATCATTTGCTTAATCCTTTTATTTCTTCACCTATGACTTTTGAGAATTTTTAAAGAGATTTTTTTTGTGCTAGTAAAAAAACAAGGAAACCCATATCAAGATTTATAGGTTGTTCACAACATTCACAAATAGTTTTAGTTGTCAAAACCTATTCTCAACCTTCATGACAACCATATCAAGTTTCATCTTAATTTCCTTTTCAAACTTCTTCTTTTAAGAGGTTTGGATCCCCTGAAACATTTCTTCAATAACCTATGGAGTAGTAGTAATATTGTTGGTTCATCAAAAAAATATTTATTGTATACATGAATCCACCACAATACCTATTGTATATATAGAAATAGTACATACCTCTGAATTGTTTGGATTTATCGGTGTGGTGTGTATGTTTCTCATTGACCTTCTTAACAGAACATTATTGAGCACCATCATTTCTATTTTCAAATAGAACATTCTTCATCAACTCATATTTATTTCTAGAATTTATAAAACAATAATTAATAGAAACTTTATTAGACTAAGGATATTTATAATCATTTTATTTTTTAACATTATTAACTTTGTCCACATATATAACATTCCTAGATTTCTTCTTCTTAGAACTAACTCAAACAATCTTTTTAACCATTGAAGTTAGCTTCTTTTCGTCTTTCTTAGGTTCATCCTTACGAGAACATTCACCAGTATATGAGATAGGGTTTTTGAAACTTATATCACTCTTTTTATCTTTAGAAATTTTTTGTTGGACAAGCTCTAACTCCTCTTCTTTTCTCTTTCATTTTAAGTTCCAGCTTTTCATTACAATTCTATTCTTTCCCAAGGGAATTATGAAAATCACCAACATATTTTTCCATCTTGAATTTGTCATCAAGAAAACCTTTATGATTGTTTAATGATGAATCTTATGATATCAACATCATGATTTCCTTCTCAATACTCTATGTCTTTCTTAGAAGTTTTTTTTAACTCTTCTTTATGATATAATTCAAGTTGATTTTTTCTCCATCAGAAAAGCTACTCCCAAAATCTTTATTATTCACTACTACAATAAAGGTATTCCCTGCATCTTTCTCAGAAAATTATTTTTTGGATTCAAATTCACTATCTTATTCTTCTTTTTATTTAGAAAAAAATATTAATATTTTTTTATTCAGAGAACTTTTTATCCTTCCCTCTAGAAAAATATTAATCATTGTCTCCCTATTTATTCCATGAAATTCTTGGTCTTTTTTATTCTTCATAATTGTCTTATTATTTCTTTTTTTGAGGGAAATTAACCACAAAGTTACCAGTATTTCCACATTAAAAATTCTTCACAGGAAGTTTCCATTTATATTTACTTGTTCCACATCTCACATTTTTAGAAATCAATGATAAAATATCATCAAGATTTTTTTCATACCTTATTTTTGGAGTCAGAGTTTGCAACATCAAATTCCTCAATAACCTTCTTATAATTTTCTTTTTAGAGTATTTGAAAGAAATTTCTCTATAAGATTTTATTTTTCTCTTCATAGTCTTCTCCCTTGACATTTCATAAGTGATGAGAGTTCTCTGTATGCCATCCATAGATATTGTTTCAAGGTCTCTGTCTTCCAATGAGGAAACTCTAGAATCAAACTTTGTTGAAAAAAATCGTTAATATCATTTCAAAAACTATATAATCCTTAAAAAATTCACCATGGAATTTGATAATGATGACAATATCATTTACCGTAGAAAAGAAATCTTCAGAAGATTCAAACTCACCCATTTTCAAATATTTATACCTCATCCTCCAGATGTGTTGTTTTTCCTTTTTCACTTTTTCGTTTCCTTTAAATTTATTTTCTAGTTTTTCCCAGATACCTTTAGATATGGAAAACCATTAAAATTTAAAGACTAAATTTTAAAAAGTGATGGGAGTAAATCATTTTTAGCTCTTCCATATTTCTCAAGATTCTTCGCATTGACATGTGTAAGATGATCCCGGTAATCAATAAGATAAAATCCATCTATTGTATTTTCAAGAACATCATACCCAAGAGAAACAAGAAAAATCATCATTATATACTTCAAAATATGATACACCTTTCCATAAAAATAAGAATACCCTTACAATTCAAAAAATTCAAAATTTAGGTCACAAATTCTCTTTAAAACTCCTGAAAATAATAAATGAAGGGAACATGTCACAGTGATTCTAATTAATGTTTCCCAGTCAGCATTCAAATATCACTTAGAGGGGGATAGGGTTAATTAGTGATGTCTTTTTCTTTTATGTTTCTTTACTTATGAAACAACCTTCACATATTATTAATGATTTATTTCCCTATTAAACACAATTCAACCACACATGAACAGTAATACAAGTATTTACAAGGTTCACTACTCAATAAGAGTATCCAAATCCTTAGTACTATTTGGAAATAGTTCAATAACACACAATCCACTAGAATATAATCCTTTGACATGGAGAACAATGAGTTAGATATGCCCTTACACTTTTGTATCAATATGGAAACAATCCAATAGTGTGTGAGCTTCTTCTACCACAAAATGATATAATTCAATGTTACTATGCATCTTGATCCACTTCAACAATTTTGATATTTCAAAAAAATATTCTCTTTCATGCATAGAATCTCGTAAAAACGTCATGAAATCCTTCATAAATGTTCCTGATTCCTCCGACAACTATATGTATCCTCCGTGAAATGAGTTAGGCTGTGTGGTGTGACTACTTTGCAGAACACCACTTCTCCCATGAAGTATCTCTTCTCCACAGATGAAAATTTCCTCATAGACTGCCTTTCAAATACAGTACCTTTTGTTTTGTAGGATTCATAGCCCGAAAAACTTCTTCTGAAAATTATCGCTACGAACTCTCTCTTTTACAGAAATAATTCCTCTGTGAACTCTTCTCCTTCGAAGAACTCTTCTCCCCGAACAACTTCAGACTTCTCCAAATTCTTCCCATAGTGATGATCAGTTCGTATAAAATTCCCTCCATAATTTAATTATGTGATTATGGTCATTTATATAGGAAAATAGACCCATATATACTACTAATCTAATTTACCTATGTTTTTAATGTGGTATTGCCTTCACTGGGGACAAGACTTCTTCTATGAACTGGTTTTCCATCTGTGGTCCTCATAACACCTTTATTCCATCATGGAGGCTGATTTCATATGAAAAAGTATAACCACATACATTTCACAAATGATTATAATTTCAAGAACAAAAATCGTCCTTCATACTACAATCCTCCTGTGAACAATTTCCCCAATGCTATTCACATAGCATCCTTTGTGGTCGTCATAGCGCTGTTATGTGGAATACTTACTTTTCCAATTTTCCATCACTATTCTGCATACCTCCTATGAGATCTGTGAACTATGATTTATAGTCCTTGAATCATGCTTTTCATAATTCCTTTCTTTTCTAAAAAACATACACATAATTATTAGGCCATCAATTTTAGAAAATACTAGGAAATAGTGCCACATTAAACACCTACTTCTGCAAACTCCAACCATACTAATTTGCAATCATTAACTCTTATCACGAAACATATCTATAATTATTATTATTCAATGATTGACCACCTATATCATAATCATATTTTCTACATAAATTATAATAACTTATCTATCTTTCAGTAACATTTTTCATTCCAATAGAACCACAATACGATTGGAAAAAAAGTATCCCCCTTTTTCATAGGGTTTTCATCAATAGTCCTGCAATCAACTTATGATATTTGTGAAAGAAAATTCAGAAAATAAAATTTTTATTTTCCAAGGATTTTAAAAAGTGGATTAATTTATTCTTTTGGGAAAAAAGACTACACACTAAAAAATAAACTCTTATTACGTCCTTCTTCATCAAACATGGTCCCAACACCCTGGGGATCCTCATTATCCATGATGTAAATGAAGACACCCAGTTTTCCATACCCAAAATTGGCCATTTTGTCCTAGTCATTACATAGAGGTAAAACCAAGGTGAAACAAAACAAAAACCAAGGCATGGTCTTGAATTGTTTCACTATAAATTTCCAAAAAACCTATTTGAGGACTCCAAAAATAATAAAATATTTTTAAATAAGAAATTATAATTCATGGTTCAAAATTAAATAAATAACATACCTAAAATTAACGTTTGAGATGTTACAATTCACCCACCAAAAAACATTCCACCACCAAAAATCCTCAGAATAAAGGTTTTTCAACTAAGAGATGAGTACATTTATCTCTCATTAACATATCACTGTCCCATTTCCCATGTGAATCAGAAACATGTTGCCAGAAAAACCAAAAAAAATAGTATCTTTATACCATGACTAAATTTCATTTTAGAATTAACAATTTGAAATGGCTATGGATTTAATGTCATATTGGGTTCCAAATAAAGGTATTCTAAATTAAATTCCTTATACATGTTGAAAGGAAACTTATTGAGTAGTGACACATGAAACTTTTCATGTATGGATGTCATCTAATGTGGAAATTCCAAACTATAACTTAGCTTTCTAATTTTACCTTCAATCTCAAAATATCCCATATATCTTGTTTAAAACTTCCCTTGTATTTCCAGCCGTCAACATACTATCCAGGATGATAGTTTCAAGATCAACTTATCAACAACTGATAACATTAAAGAGAATCAATGAAAATCAACATATTGATCATACCATCTCTATTTCATTACAATTATTTGATGAATCATCTAGATCTTAAATATTTTATCTTTGAAAAACTTTGGTCTCATATAAGAAGATTAACGATCTCTCAGTAATAAATAAGATATTTACATGGCCAATAATTCAAAGCCTTTTAGGATTTAATTTTAAGGGAAGACTCATAGCTATAGTTATATTATAACTCAAATAGTAATAAATGTAAATTATAATCCCCTCTATAGTCTTGGACACAAGATTAAATAATGTCCTAAGTAATTTGTATAACCCATTCTATATGTCCATATTTCTAAGGATTGTACATCACACTATAGTAAGCATGGGATTCCATCACCTACTGGTGGCCTCTCTAAAACCAAGATGCAAATTGTGGATCCAAATTAGAATGGATGAATGATGGGTCTCTATGTAACTTGATAATCTCATGTACATGTAGTTTTCTTAATTCCTTAACATTAGTGGTATCACAAATATGAATAAATTGAACCAATTTTTCAATCTGTAAATCACCTCCTAAATCAATATCCTTCGTTAGGGATTATATAGAAATCCAAAAATAATTCCCAGTGATATCTCATCACACATACATGTTGAAATCCGATGTAGATTAAACAAACTTGAAGGCATTTTTTGATCATCTTTAATGTGTCGACAGGTATAAAGATAAGAAACAAAATCAGTAATCTCTTATTTTTTACCTAGACACTAGAATCAGTTCCTAATATTAGAGTACATCTTCATTATTCCTAGGTGTACCATCCACATTGAGTGATGAAAATCCCCCATCATATAGGTCCATATTGGTGATGTGATGAAAAAATACACCCAAAATAATTAGATTCCGTCTAAATGTAGAGACCATTTACTGATGGTCTCCCCACAATATATAGAATTCATAATTACTTGGAAATCATTATCACCCTATAGATCTATAAGATCAACTCATAAATAGAGGACATAAATTAACTGTTTCTAAAACAACCTTAGTCTCATCCTCCCTGACTACCCAATGCATTTGAGACAAAGGTACCATGAAATTATAGTCCAATAATGAATCTTTAATATCCTTAGATGGAAAATTATGACTTAGGGTATAATCAACAACATTTCACATTATAGGGTTCTTCATAATTTCAATGTATAATGATTGAAGGTACTCCACCAATTTCATAGGAAAAATGATTTTATATTTCTTTAGAAATATATAGCTAATGATCTTAAATTTTGAGTAAATGGTAAATCTTTCACTGAAATGGATGTACTTCCAACTCTAAAAAATGTGGATCTAATATGTGAGTTTGAGTTTTTTTTTATGGAATGCTTATACTAGTCTGGATGAAGATGACAATAAAAATAAGCCACCACATAGAAACCATTTATAAGAGATAATTCTATTCCCAAAACAAAAGTAATACAAAAGACAATATACTGTTCAATAACTTTTGGAAGAGTAAAAAAATGGAGTTCAATTCAAGTTGTTCTTCAACTCATAAAATTATTTCTATCATTTCAAATCCTAGATGAATAGAACTATATTTTGAGTGAGATTTTTCAATGTAGAATCCTAGATAGTGAAATATTTCATGAACTAGGGATAATTACCCATTAATCATAACATGCTCTGAATCATAAACAAATTTTATTATTCTTCCTAAGATATGAATTTTTTCACTTTATAAGATCAACTACCCTATCTTGTTCACAGACTGTGTACCCTAATAAATTCACATACCAAATCCAAAATTGAAATGTTTATAGCTTCGCAATATGATAATTATTTTTTAAGATATCTTAATATCCTATAAAAGAATGAACATGATCCTCCTCTTTTTTAGAGTAAGCTAAATTTTCATCCATAAATACAACAACAAATGAGTTGAGATACTAGTGGAAAATATTATTCATCATATCCTTAGAAAACCATGACTGTTATTCAAATCAAAAGGAATAAAAAGATACACATTGTGGCTATACCTAATCCTAATCATGGTATTTAGAATATCAGGCTTCTTATCCCTGAGATGGGGATAACCATGAAGAAGATAAATTTTCAAGAACTTATACACCCCTTTCAGATAATCAAACAAATTATTGATGAAGGGAAAAAAATACATCTTTCTTGACAATAGAATAAGGGATATTTTAGTAATCAATACATAATTGAATGGTTAGATTCAAATTCTTATCACAAATATTTAGTTTTACCTAAGGTGATAAACAAGGAATATTTAATCTATTGAAAAATAACACATCCAAAAGGTTATTCAAATCCATTTAATTATTTTCATCTTATAGTAAGATGGAATAAATATGGTCTTAGTACCTAGTTTTATGTTAATAGAGAATTCCACCTCTCTCAATAGTAGTAAAAAAATGATAAATTGAAAAATTCTTTAAATTTAACAAATACTTGAAGGCATTCACTAAACGAAGTATCCCATTCTAGTTCAATAGCAAAGATGGATAACATCCTACCCAACTATGGAAGATAAGGTCCTGATTAACTAGACCTAGGATACCATTGTCCCTAAAAACATGAAACTCCACATTAGGGGAATTAAAGGGAACTCGCTGATGATAATAATCAATTTGAGAATAAATTCTAAAAACAATTCTATTATAAAAATGACATCTAGAGAAATTATTTTGAAATCAAAAAACCCAAACATCAGATCAACATTTGGAAAATAGAAAGAAAAATAGGGTTATCAAAGTCTTTTATCTCATTTCATCTCAACATTCGTCATAATTTTAATCACATAATGTATGAGATATGTTGAAATATTAAATAATTCTATAGTGTGAATTGAAACAAATTGTGAGAAGAACCTGTATAAAAAAACACTAAAGATGATGAAATATAAATAGTCATCTACTACCATAGGACGCTCATCTACTACTATTAGAAACATGTCCACTACATCATGTTTAATTTTTCCTAATGATTGTGGATGGAACCCCATTGTTATTATATTATTTTAATACATTGTAGATACTATTTTTTACTAAAAAACCCATACCACTATACGGATAGTAGAACAAGGTAAAACCTCTGCAATTTACTATAGAGTCTACATCAAGCATGGTTATTTAATTCATCCATGCAATCATTCTTTGAGTTACCAAATTTTCCAAATTATAAACATGTTTGTGGACCATTAATAGAAACTATAGAAATTTTTTGGGAAGAGTTCTATAATAGAATACCAGTACTGTTTCCACCATTATAATCATCTTATTTTCTCTTCCTTTTAATAAAACTACATAAAAATCTACTTGAAGTAGGGGGAACCACATACATTCTTGAATTACTGTCTATTTCAATATTTCCATTAGTGAACTATCACGAACATTATAATGTGAGGTATGATTCAACTTGAATACCTAAGATGATATATCTTATAAAAGACCCAAATAAAACCTTCAGAACTTCAAATTATTTTTATCCACCACCTCAGTTGAAAAATGAGAATGTTCAGAAATAATATTAGTGTTCTGAGTCACTAACCTATCACCCTTGTAAAGGTTTAGAAACTACATAGACATATCCATGAACAAAAAATTGACATATAATTCCTCCATGAAAAGAGACTTAATGTATTTCCACTCTAAGAACTCATTCTTCTTTTCCAAAACTATATCATGCCCCACCTACTACTAGAACCTTTATGTTTGAAGATAGACTATTTCATCTTAATGGATTTAAGTTTCATTATAAATATTAAGTTTTGTTCAATCTTACCCAACTAATCATTCTCATCATAAGGATATTTTTTTCCTAGAAAGATAGTGGTTTCTTGTGATGAATCTTCTCAAATTGATCTCTTCAATCATCCCTTTCTGGTCACACAACTATACCTTGAGTAGAGAGATGTATAGATCCTTGGATAGATCATGGAATATAGACACTACCACCTCTACAAGGTTGTTATCAACTAGAAGGGTCATTTACTATGTTTCATCATCATGACCCTACTAAATCCCAATCAGATGCCTTATTTGTGGCATGGTACTACACAAAAAAATAACTAATAAGGAAACATCAGTCAAGATACACATGAACATCAACATTATCAGTCATAATTTATCTTGGTTTCACAAAACATAGATCAATTATTTGAAAACAAAATACAATCAGATCCATAAAATCCATCAAATATGCCTCTTTCAGAAAACACATGGTAACATAAATCTTGCTATGACGATAACTTTCCAGACACTCAATTGTAACCTACCCATTCATTCCAAAAAATCATATCTGATATCAACCAATATATCCAAACTACATACAAAAATCCAAAATGATATAAAGAATTAATTTAATTCCAATTCATTTTTACCCAAATCAGGTAACTCAGTAAACAGGAACCCAAATCATGTCTAACATAGTCGTAAGGGTGTTCTTGATCACTATAATATGGAAAAAAAGTTATACAAAAGCAGGATTGATCACGAGGAAATTTTTTCACCACATGAAAAAGATAAAAATGAAATAAGTGGAAATAATAAAAAATATTAAGTATTTCATATTTCCCTCTAGAGTAATTTATCACAATATAGTCATGTATAATCCCAAAATAGGATAAAAACTAATATAACCAGCTATCCAAAGAAAACATCACCATAAGATCTCCATAACAAGGGGATCACATATTTTTTTATTCATCACCAAGTCCCAAGGTCCCGCTATCATGAAAACACACCACAACCAAATGGTTATTTACATTTCCTACACATATAAAAATACTATTTTGAAATTACTAATGGAAAAATTAGGGTGTGAGAAACACTTTCCTTTTAGGATTCTACCAGACATTCTATAAGAAATCCATAACAATAAAACCAAATATGCTCCATTTTATATAAAAAATGTAATTGTAATATATTCATAGATCCTGGTAAATAATTATTTTCAAATAATTTCTATGGCACATATTAATCATGTAAAAATAAGTATTTATATAAAAAGAAGTATAAAAATCATTTTTATCAAAACAAGACTGAATAAAAAATTTTATCAAAAATGTCTCATAAAAATCATTTTCAATCATGTTCAGTCATAGTATCATTTTTATGAGTGCCTAGGTTTTTTAGATTAGGGATTGTGGTTCCACACATTCTTAGTTAAATAATGCTCTAGGTGTGCATAATTACCAATATCTCTTTCCAACGGGGAATAAGAATATGTCCCAATGAATGAGCTTCGGGCCCTTAAAATATTTAATCACCATTTTCCTCCTAAATTCATTTCAAGTAAGATATTGTAAATTTCTAGTTTTTATATCCAATTCCACCCACCTTACTACCTAGGCTCTCATGTTCTTTAAGTAAATCAAATAAGGGTAAAATAGTCAATTCAATTGGTTTCATCAATCATCATTCAATATAGGCCCAAATAATAGTTCAAACATAAAAGTTCATTTAGGAAATCAATATATAATAGTTTAAAAAAACTCATTCTTTTCAAAACCAATCATTTCATTTTACATGCATGAAATATTTTGTGCATTCATTTCTCAAGAATAATCATAAAATTATTCACCAAATCATTAACATTAATTCAAAATAGTTTTTTAGAAACCATCACAATATTCTAAATTACATTTCATAAGAGGTCCAACACACACAATGGCATTTCAAAAAATTTACCAAGAATATAAAATTATTCTTTTGAAATCAACTAAAAATCCATTTAAAATCGTGAAGAAAAAAATTCTTTCAATTGATATGATTTAAATTATAAAAAAATCTAAAACAAATATGATATCACCAAATAACCAATGATCAACCCATAACCATTGATATATTGAAACCCAATAGTGGAAAGAAGAGGTCCAAAAGAATTATCTTTTAATTATCAACAAAAAACTTCTAATCCTGTTTCATTAATAATTTAGTAAGGAAGAACATGAATTTTCTAGAGAAGTATATCTTCATTTTGAAAAGATGGAATACCAAAAACCTCCTTCAAGAACACACTTGATCAGAAATATATGCAAAAGGATAAATAATGATTGAATTAATAGACTGAAAATGTGTTACAATACACATTCAAACCCTCTATTAAGACATAAATTTTCTAGAGTATCTATTTTAGAAGATTAAGTTGTTGTTTGGGAATTTACAAAATGAACCCCCATCAACATGACAACAGTTAGTCCCTGGTGATTTATTTAAGGCCTCTTAAGAATAGTCATGGACTCCACCATGACATGGTGAAGCCTTGTTAGCTATTATGGATATGGAGGCACCCCAATGTTTATTCCTAAAAAATTGATATTTGTGCATTTGGTTTTTCACGATTCACAGAGGGAACACATAGGTTAAAATTAATTTGACTAGGGACTGTTCTAGCCTCTTTTGTACTAGAAACTATCTAAAATATTTTCTAATCCTCTAACCACAACAAAATATTATGAAACTGAAACAAATAACTCAAAGATTAAAATAATGAATAGAAAATACATTAATGAAAAGGTTTGGTAATTATAGATAATTCTCATCATGCTATTTTATTACCAACTCATTTTTGTAATAGTTTTGAAATATAATTTAGTTCATGGAAGTGGAAAATATAAAATTTAATTAACTACTATTTATAGTATTAAAAAGCACCATTATTTCAAGTATTATTCATCAAGTGATATTATACTCCTTATTGTTTCTTCATATATCCCTCCCCTCTATGAATAAATAACTTATATCACCCCCCTGGAAAAATGTTCCAAAAAAAAACTGATTTCCCAATATCTATAAATATCACTTCCCTTAATCCTCTTTAGAGATATGGAAATATTTATCTCCAAACCCACTAATTGTCTTCAAGGCATTAATCCTTTCAAAAATGTGTTACATTCAAATAATAGATAATAATACTTTCTATTTATGTTATTTTATTCTTTTAAACAACATCATCCCTTAGTGGATGCTTTTGACCAATTTATCTTTGGATCTTTGGGTTTATAGGAGTGTTCTATGGTGGGTCTCCTTGACAAAAAGCACAATATGATTTAGTTTTCTTCAAAGAGTGATTTGATCTAGGCCTCGTCTAGTTCTCCCCACATTTTCGGTGATCTCCAGTTCTTTATATTCATGTGGATTTCTGATTTACAAATGAAACAAGGAAATCCTACCATGGAGATTTTGGTTATCTTCCCTAAAATCGGACTGTCTTTTCAAAATCCTTTAATTATTTGTATGTTAGGGTAAATTTTTGGTCTATATATTTTTTTATAGTAGAACTAGGTCTATGTGTCATCCTATTTCTCCAAGAATATGTGTGATGGTTTATGTTTCAATATTTACACCAAGGTCGGTTTAGAATGAAATTAGTGAAGTGTTTTGATAGAAGAAATAAGTTGTGTTTGATTCATGGATAAACTTATGTTTCTCATACAGGAAAAAGGTTTACTTGAGGGAAATGTGTCAGTGTCGGAGAATGAATATTTCTTAGAATATAGATGAGGGGTTGGAAAGTAATAATAGAGTAAATAGTAGTAATTTACTGTCTGGTTTGGGTGTAGATCTGAAAGAACAGTTCCAAGGTGTTTTTTTATCTATGAAAATTATCTAAATGGAGGCCTTATTCCTAGGATCATTGGACGGTGTGGAGTTGGAAGGGTCTGTATTTACTAATGGACCCACAATTTAACTATCGATTAAGTACAAAAACATATAGAAGGAGACCCGACCATTACAACCCATTCCAATATTTTTGACATGTATGTAAAAGTGAAACACAAATTAGAGATGAGGTGTGCAACAAGGTCTTTGTATCAATGGAGCATAGTATTGGATACACCCAATGAAGATATAGTTGGAGAAAGAGATGGAGTTAAGAATACATAGGTATTATAGGTTTTTGGTGAGAAAGATGAAATGCTCTATTCAAAGAGTGATGAATGACAGGGCTATGTGAAAGAAACAAGTAGGATGAGATCATGAATGACCAGTCTGACTGTTAACATTTTAAATAGATTTGAGTATCTAGAGGCTGAAAGCCTGATACAAGATTTAGAGGTGGTTAATTATCTAGATTCTAATGTTAGGGATACCTCTACGGATGGCATGGATATGCAGAAGCCCTCATCAAAACGATCTTCTAGGGAAGATACTCAGTGTGTTGTTTTGGAGAACACTAATGCATAACATCTGTTTATAGGGAAAGGATTCGTGCTAGGATAGGACCCATAAGATGTTGATCTCAACACTAATGCACAAAATTCTAATTATCATTAGAAGATCCATAATATATTTACCACTTTGAGAATATCTGATTAGTGGGGGAATATTTCTGATGATGAAATGGTTACCGATTTCATTCTCTATAAGGCTTTATGAAGTGGTTAGACATTATTCAAGGATTTTGTTATACATGGAAAAAAACAATAATTAAAAATTATGGTCTTACATTTTATTCAATGAAGCTAAGTATGTGGAAGGACTAATCCAACCTTCCATAGACTATATCCACCAAATCTTCCTCAAATGTACTAATAAGGGCTATTTTAGATACCCTTAAAATATTCAGTCATGTTAATTCTTAGCCTGTTTGAGAACTTATGATGATTTTGATTATGAAAATTATCTTACATATTATGATGTCTAACTTTGTTTCTTGTCAGATGAGGTAAATCCTATTTGTTTGAGACCGACCTCTTTTCTTGTCATCTTTTTTTCTTTATCTTTAATAAATAGTTAGAATCTTGTTCTTCTGGATGGACATGTTTGGTATGAATTTCAATTGTAACCACCCTACACTTTTATCTATTATCATTAACTCACCTCATGTTTCATGTAACTTTCCCAACTCAATCTACCAATACCATATATTTCTCAAAAACCACGTATCGACATGTCCCATAATCCATATAATCCAACCACAACATTTCAAACCTCAAAATTAACTCAATAAGTCAAATAATAGGCTACATCAACCCATATAACATAAAGGATAGGTAAATACACTCACATAGAACATGATGATGGATTATGTTATTTAACCATTCACTAGAATTCTAAAAAAAATAACATTTCTAACCAGGAAAACCCAATAATCATACATACTAGTTTTGTTAGGCTACACCATCTGACTCAACCATATTGAGTAATTTCCCATTGATCATAGTATATCTTTCCTAATAACCTAGAATACCATGATCACTATATTTCAAATCATATATCGAGTAGTATCTCGCTCAATGCTTTATCTCAAACAAGCATAGGAAATCTCACTTGGTCCAATGATAACTACATAATCACTAGGAATCTTGTATTTACATGAAAACATAAGAATCACCCATGATATATACATTCAAGATCCAACCATATAGGTTCACCATTATAACAAGTCTAGTAATCCAACTGATGTTTCCCATTTGATAACTAAACACAACCCAAAACATTATCATGGACGTCTACATCCATAATTCAAAAGTCATCTATAATCCACTTTAAACCAGTTATTTTCACTATGGTGCATTAATTTCAGCACAATATATCAACCATGAATATCTTCTCATAGGAATCCAAAGGCCTCAGAGAACCCCAATCTTGAATGAGGTGTAGTTCCCTAAGGGTCAAATATAGTAACAACTTGTCACAATTCTCAAGGTCACCATTAAAAAATTAATGTCATAATAGGAATAACATCTTGATGTACAATATCCTATACATTGTAAAAGTATCATAACCTAGGTTCTCACTCTAACCACATTTCCCATTCTCATGATCATTTCAAGGACACTATGAGCTACACTATATAACATTTACATTCAAATTATCAATAGCAAAACTTCAAGGAATGTGATATTAGTCAAAATACTACACTATTCCCTATATCTTGAATCAAAGTTATATTATAACATCGGTGCTTCCAAAATTCCCACACCCCATACAAATGGTCAACATTACATTCACATAAGTTATATATTACATATATATTGGATTTATAATTTCACTTTTTGTTTTTTCAAATATGATAATTTTCATAAATGAGGCCCAGTAAAACGAATTGGTAATTCCATGTTATATAGGAAAATTATTTTCAAGTTTTAATTTCAATTTTATTTTAATTACACCACATAATAATAAAGATACATGACAATTTAATTCACTTTTAACCATTTACTTTAACCAATTATATTCAAAACAAATGCACAATTAAAAGAAATTTTAATAAAAAGTTATAGAGGAAAATAGTTTCTAAGGTATACTTATAATTTAATTTAACTAATTCCTCATAAAAATTGATGAGAATGATCATATTACATATAATTATCCCTTTAGAGTGTATGATCAGTAAGTTTACACCAAAAAATTATACAAAAAACATCATAAAAATAGTTTTAGGGACATTAAATAACTATCCAAAGTTATAATCTATTTAATAAAATTATCAATTATAGTTGATCACATAAATGATACATAAATCCTAATTAACTAATATGATTCATCAACACACACTCCCTTTCTTTTTTTGATAAAGAGAATAAATTAAATTAGTTAATAACCTCATAATCATAGGCATTACTCATGGTTAAATAAGTCAATCATAAATGAAAAAACACAAGATCAATAATCCCATACTTGGAAATGTTGACTTCCCTAATAAGTGGGCTGGAATTTCATTGATAAAATCCACATACCATGGTTTAAAAATGTTTTATATCATTTATACCTTACCCAAATAGTAAGAAAAAATAATGGCCCCTGATACCACTTTATAATGTTTAGGGTCGTAGTACAGTAGACTTGTGTCCCATCCTCATTCACCATAGGACCTTAGGCACAACTCCCCATATTCCAGAGGCCACTAACTATACGTTCTAGTTTAATGTGGGATTTTGGGGTGAATATACCCTCACATTAGGGTAATAAAAGTTGGAAATGTAACATTCAAATACATCTAGATAAATTATAAACATATATCTTTTAATGTGTTGACCCATAATCAACATATACTGAAACATTTCAAATGTGACTATATACTATATGTATGGTTGTCATACATCATAAATAGGTAAAATATATACAAATAAACTAATAGTCTAAATGAAAAAATTTGAGATTACATTGAAAATGGTTCTGAGTCCTAACTATGTCCCAAACATCCATGCCCTATCATTACATCCCAAATCAAGCATTGTCATAGGGTTCTTGTCCCATTCAAATACTATATTCATGATGGTTTACTTGGGTACCAACTAGTGGAATGAGCAGAGTGTGAGTAGAACATATTATGATACCACCAATTGTGTCTATAATAAGATCAATTCATAGGAACAAATGTGTATAATAATGTTTACAATGAAATGAAGGAGAAATATAAATTAATAAGACATCATTGGTCCCCATGTTATATAATGAAACTCAACAATGACCATACCTTATCTGACCTAATACAGATGCCTATTTCAACAATATTTCATTAGGAACTGTTGTAAAACCCTAGAAAATCACTTATGCCTTTCAATGTAATTAGGGTTTATCCCTAATCAAAAATGGGAATCACCCCAAGGCACTCTAAAACATCCTTTATCCTTATATAGCCCAAGGGTATCACTCTTTTCATTCTAATGTATCTAGAAACACAAACAATTAAAGGATGATGGCCCTAGGAAATCCAAATAATCAAGAATTATTTTTGAACACAATGTGTATCACCCATTTCATTCCAAGGTACCATGCATCCTCATTGAACCAAAGGTGTGTCACCCTTAGCATTCCAAAGCATCAAAAATCATCCCAAATCACAAGGGGAATTACCATTTGTGTTTAAAAAATTATTATTATTTCATCCCATAGGATATTTATCAATAAATAAATTTTCCTTAAGTATACCATATGTCTCATCCTCTAGAACCCTTACGGTCATCCATTTCACTTCCCCCTTAAATTTCAAAAATAAACCCCATGGGAAAACCATTAATATATATAATTTAAAAAAATTAATTTTAAAACACTAAACCTCAAATAATAATCATGTAATTCAGATCCTATAGTTCATACTATTCATCTCCATCCACTCACCCACTGTAAGATATCAGATATGAGGAACCATGAGGGTCACCTCATTAATTTAAAAAAATTTATTTCCAATTTAATTGAACCTCATTTTCTGAATATAGTCCTAGTAACACGTATACAATCACATATTTAGGCTTAGGAACATATATAATATCCTATTTAATTTTTTAATGTTATTTTCCAACATCAAGAAAACTAAATGGGTGGATAAAATCATAGTCTACTCAATTATAGGCTGATAATGGCACATTGGAATGTTTAATCTATTAAATTAGGGCTATGGTGTTTATTTATAAATTTGAGTTCTAATGTATGATATTTTGGAATTACCACGCATCATATGCACAAAATAAAATGGTGATACATTGAAGAAAAATCATAAAACTGTCTTCCTCTTACTCAAAGATTACCAGATTTCCAATATCATGCCTTGATTTGAGCTAATATGTTAAAAATAAGAAAAATTATAAAAATTCATTGGAAATAGATAAAAGAACATACTTTATAAAAACATTCTTGAAAGGGTAAGAAATTATGAAAGAAAAAATTGTGTACTAATAGACTTATCTCAAGCTATCACACAAAATTGATAGTGTGTTAATATAATAATGAATGTGGAATATATCATATTTTAAGTGAAGGATAATTTAAAGTGAAGGTGTGCACTAAGAAAATAAGTTGAAATAGGGGCCCCTCTCATATTTTAAAATCCCCAAGAAAACTTTTTAAAAATAAAACTTCAAAAAACCATTCTTGATGATTTCGCAGTGTGATGTCGAGTGCCACACTATGAATTTTTGGGGTAGAGGTATCCTCCCCTCTTCCATACCCATTCATGTAATGAAGCAACCATACAATTTATGAATGGAACCATCAAAAAGGTTTTCAAAAAAGGCCCTCTTATTCTTCCCAAAAGAATTCCTAATCCTATCCCAAAACCTTAAACCTTCCTTATTGACCAAAATATTCCAATTCATTCCAAAATTTAAATAGTTTCATACTTCAAATAATTTTAAATGTTTTATAATGTGTGGTTATATAATTATAAGTCCCTCAAATTAAATAGTTAGAGTTTTTATCAAATGTGATACAATGTGTGGGGTATGGGAATAGGACCAAGCCCAACCATGTTATGTTTTCTTTTTAATAATAATTTATTTGTTCTTATAATGTATTCTTATAGTTCATATGAGACATCCCATGTTTCATTCATATAATTTTTATATTCTTATGTTTATATTATCATTATATGTTAGGATACTAACCTTTATGATCATTCATGTACTTGTATTTATTCATGCATCCTTTTAATCACTATTATTATCCCCATACTATGATTTTAGCTCACCATTTCTTTCATGTGTATCCATAGATATAGTCATTATTTGAAAGATCCCGACCTTTTTTATAGTTGTATTGGGTGTGATTTTAGGTAATTTTTGTTTTTTACTTAAGTACCATTGATTGGAGTTATGAATTGGGGTGCATTGGGGTGGATTCTAAGAAAATTGTGGAGAAAAAGTGGTTGTGTACGGTCATCGCACGGTTTGTACAATCCATACGACTTTCTAGGAGAAACTGTACACTCTTTGGAATTTTCAGGTAGTAGCATCAGTATGGTTAAAGAACAATTTTGGTTTTCATGTGAGGAAACCATGAATGGTCCCCCTTTAAGTAGTGGCTAAGGTAGGGTTAGTGCACAGGTTGTCAAACTGTGTGACTAAACCATGCGTGGGTAGTAGTGAGATCCTAAAATTGTGGATCACACTGGTTTTTACGTTTTAATGACCAATTTCTTCCCTTATGAGGTTCTAACTCGGGATTTTACTTTCCTATGGGTAATGAAAGGTTCTCTCATCAACTTGTAGGGATTTCAAAGCCATCGGACCTCTGTTCTTTAAGATTGAAAGCCTGAATCGAATATCTTCTCTTTTCTTAGTAAGGTGCTCTAATCTAAATGCATTTCCCTTCCATCCTCTTCTATACTCTTGATCTTTTTATGGATGTTATACCTTATTTCTTTATATATAAACCTATTTAGTGAGATCTAGATCTAAGATTGTAGATCTAGATCCAAATTGAATACATCTTGATATCTTGGTTTTCCTTTAGGGATTTAAATCTAGAACTCAAATCTACATTTTTGCGCTACATGGATTTTGGGGATTTCAGTTTAGCGAATTTCCATAAAAAAATTGACTTAGGTGGTCTAAAATATAATTCATATAGTTCTAGATTTGATACATATATGAAAAATTGTATAATTTATATAATCCTTTAGTAATTGTTTTTCTTAAATTGGTTTAATTAGGTTTTCTAGTTTATTTATCAAAGAATTGTTCAATTACTTGATTAGTTGAGGAATTAATCATGAGGCTAAGGGGATGTCCTATTAAATAATTAATTTGGGAGATTTATAATGAGATTTAGGTATTTTAATCTAGATAATTAATCAATAGATTAATTGCAACATGGAGCTCGGATAAGGGTGCCATGCATGGTTCAGAACCCACTTGGGGAGTCGAAGTGTCTTTATTTTTAGTTTCATTATAAAGACATGACACTTATATTAGCCTATCTTGTTTTCACTTTCAGTTGAGTATTGTTTTTCTTGTGTATTATCTTGTGACATGAGTATTCTTCTGGTTATATGGGCTTTCGTGTTTGTTTATTTTTTTCTGCTGGTGTCTTATTATGATAAATGAGTATATAGTCTCCCCATGACCAATGTACCATACCCTGGTTGCTAGTAGAAAACCAATAAAATATTGGGAGCCATGCATGAGGCCATGCCGAGAACCGGTTCAAGGCACCGTTATGTGGCACCCGGGCCGGGACATTAAAAATTAGTTTTAGAGATCCAGATTAATTTAATTTTCTTTTGTCTTACTGTTTTGGATAAGGTGGAATGGAGAATATGAAGAGTCGAGGCTTGGTAATGAGCTCATGAATGGTAGTTTCGAACCCATGTATGGGGGAGATCCTAAGTACTCAGTTTTGGATTGTTGTTATTGTTATTTTATCTTACATTTTAATATTATTTCACCATGGGTGACGCATTTTTGGTGTGTTGTGATTATTCTTTCAATGAAATTTTCAGTACTGATTTGTGACCCCGAATGGAATGAGAGTTGATTCTGCATGCATAATTTTAGGTACTTAGGGTCACTGTGACATGCATCATTTTATGAACGCACATGAAAACGAGATATGGGTAAGTTTTTAAGCTTGAAATAGTATCCTTCTTTGTGATATTAAAATGAAAAATTATTCCTAACATGAATTTAATAAGGTTTTAAAAAATGACGTAAAATTAGAATAATTAGGTGTTTAAATGTGAAACCTGATTATGATTGTGTGTTTACCCTTGTTGACCAAAACCTAGTAGTATAATGGTAAATGGTTGTGACAACACCTCATTTTTGATCATGTGGTGAGGTGGGGGAAAATCATTATTGTGATTATTTACTCTTATGTAAATGTAATAAGGATGTGTTAGGAGACATGAGATGTGTGTTTGGATTGTAGAGAGTATACCTCCATGAGGCATCAATCATGCCAAATGAAGATGAAGGGGAGAAGTTATAAGAGAACATCGCTCACTTCATGCTATCCATGGAAAGATCCCCATGGCATGTTTTGAAAGGTATGTCTTATTTGAAAAGGGAGTTTTAGTTGTAGCAACATAAAAATATTACTAGAGATGGTTGAATTGAGGGAGATTAATCCTAGGTTATGAATATAGATATAATACTTTACCATTTAGAAACTTCAGTTGAGAGGAGGGTCAATTTTTTCACTTATATGCTATGGGGATCATCATAGCAGTGGTGATACATTCATGTGAAAATTGGATAAACTAATTTTATGTTATTGAAGGAATTCTGGGAGTGGTCCTTAGAACACTGTTATCTAGAGATACTAAGACAAGATAAAGCTTCTAATTTTATGCTTTTGACCTAAGGGACAATGTCGATGATGGACTACCTTGGACGCTACATAGATCTGCAATGCTTTTCTCCCTCATTAATAGTAGATGAGGTAGCTACAGCGGACATTTTTTAGGATGTACATAATTGTGAGATTATGTCCAATTTGAATATCTTCATGCTGAAGAAGTTTATAGAGGTGGTGGATTAGGCTCTCATAGTTGATTAGAACCTATGTAAGTGTTCTAGTGCTGTATAGGTAGTTATTACTAGGCATTTATGAGGTTCTAATTGTCAGTGTAGGATGAAATCTTATGAAAACTTTATCCAAGGTTGTCGGAAGAAGAGTATGTAGATCAGAGGGATAGTTGGAAAGGACACTACTTGGGTGATATATCATTAGTGTGGAAGGATGATACACTATTGTCATCACTATTTCAGACCCCTAGTAGAATGTTGATCTTTTCAAAATCTGGGAAATCTACAAATATTATATAGGTCACAGTGATAGACTAGTACTAAATGATAATCCATGTACAGTTGGAGTATTGTAATAGGATCTTCTACACCATATGGGGATGAAAATCATAGTTATACTATCCAAGGAGATATTGGTAGTATAAGTGATTCTTTTGGGTAGGATTGCCTGCATCAGTAGAGTGGTACTACTCAGGGGAGTGAGACAACATCACGGGGAAGTGGGTAGCACATTTACATACATTTCATCTTACACTTATGGATATTGAGGAAAGACTATTGAAGGTGAGGGGTACTATTCTTGTATCTTCTACTTTATTTAGTTCCTTGTTTGAAACGGGCTGCTCTCATTCCATTATATGAGAAAAAAAAATTGATGGTTTGATCTTGATGGTGGAAATTTTGAGTTGGGTGATGACTATAGATAAACCATTAGGAGTGCGGTCTAGATATATTTTTCTATGAAAGGATTTTTCACTAGATATTGTGGTATAAAATTTCATATGGGATATTTATGTTCTTAATATAATGGGATTATAATTTATTATTGGGATTGACTATCTAGTCTCCTACTGATCCCACATTGATTATCACCATAGGAGAGTGACCTTTGTGTCTCTTAATGGTGTCCAGTATATTCATCATGGATAGTGTGATATCTAGGTAGACAGAGTAGGTCCCATTACTCTTCAACTAGGTTAGCTCATAGCCAAAGTTACTACACTATTATTGGATGATGGGGGTGTTAAGAAAGATGTCCCTACACCATTAATGGAATTGCATTAAGATTTCTTTCTTAATGAATTGTAAGGGCTACCACCAGAGAGAGATGTAGAATTCACTATTGAGATCCTACCAGGGACTGAGCCAGTATCTATTCCACCATATATAATGGAACTGACTTAGTTTCAAGATATTGAGACTCAGTTGGAGGGGTTGGAGGATAAGAGATTTATCTGTCCAAGTATGTTTCCTTTTAGATCAACTCTTTTCATCACAAAGAAGGATGACATGAGTTTATGTTTGTGTTTTATTTATCCTTTATTGAAAAAATGATTGTGAAGAACCGATATCCTCTTCCACATATCAATGATCTATTTGACCAATTGAAGGGATGTTGTGTGTTCTGAAAGATCAATTTGAAATTAGGGTATCATTAGTTGAGAGTAAGTATGTCTGATATATTGATGACTTATTTTAGAAGTAGGTATGGCGTTTATGATTTTTTTCATAATGACATTTGGGTTTACATATGAACCAGTAGTGTTTATGGATTTTAAGAATGGGATATTTCATCCATATCTGGATCCATTCATGGTGGTGTTTGTGGATGACAACTTGAAGTACTCCAAGACTAGTGATTATCATGCATGACATCTTGACATCATCCTGGGTTCACTGAGAGAGAATAGGTTATATGACAAGATATCTAAGTGCCAGTTTTTGATTGACAAGGTACACTTCTTGGGAAATATCATCTAAAATGAAGGAATAATAGTGGACCCATAGAAGGTTCAGGTAGTGCTTTCTTATGATCATCCCAGTAATGTTTTTGATATCTGAAGCTTGATGGGATTAGATAGATTTTATAAGAGATTCATCCATGAATTTTCCCGTTTAGCATCACCACTTTTGGTGTTGAAAAAAAGGGAGTACTGTTTGAATGGTCAGAGGCTTGAGAGATAGATTTTCAAGAGTTTAAGAAATGACTAAAATCAGCACCAATTTTGATCTGACCTAAGTCAAATGAGGATTATATGGTTAATTGTGAAGCTTCTGGGATTTGAAATGGAGTTGTATGAATGTAGGGAGATTGAATTATGGTGTGTGGGTCTTGGCAGTTGAGGCCTCATGACCATAGTTACCTTATACATGACCTTAATTTGGATATAGTGGTTTATGATCTAATGTTTTGAAGACACTATCTTTTGGGATAAAATATTATAGTCTATACATAACACAATTGATTGAAGTATATATTTTTAAAGCATGATTTCAATATTTGATTGAGTGGATGGGTTTAGTATATGCAGTCTTTTGATTTTGAACCGGCATATATGTCCAGGAAGAAAAGTACTGTGGATGATTCCCTGACTAGGAGAACTCAAACACAGATGGTTCAATACTGAAGTGCATAGTGGAAGATAATGACCATGCTAGCTGAAATGAATGTGGTGGTTCAGGAGATTCAGGAGCAGATGACTCTGGTATCAATTGTAGTGGATTATAAACTTTTTATATGGATTAGGGATAGAGAGTATGAGGATTAATAGTTTATATACTTGAGGTAAATCTTTTATGTCGTGGAGACATCTTAAGAATGGTTGATATATGAAGATGATATCACCTATGTGAAAAAATGAGTTGTGGTACCAACGAGCATATAAGACGAGCTCATGCGAGAATTTCATGCCAAAAAATGGGTTGTTTATCTAGGTTTAATGATCCTTGAAGATTAATTTTTCCATTAAAATACACATTAGAACCCTCTATTAATACATCTATTTTCTAGAGTAACTATCATATAAGATTGAGTTTTCATTTGGGAATTTCAAAAATGAACACCCATCACCATGACAACAGCCATTCCCTAGTGAATTATTTAAGGCCTCTTTGGCTTAGTGAAGGACTCCACCATGAATTGGTGAGGTCTTGTTAGCTATTGTGGATATGGAGGGGCCCCAATGTTTATTCCTAGGATAACTCCATATTAGTGCATTTTGGTTTTTTCTATTCACAGAGGGAACACATAGGTTAAAATGGCTTCGACTAGGGATTGTTCTAGCCTCTTTTGTACTATAAAACTATCCAAAATATCATTCAATCATATAACCAAAAAAAATATTATGAAACTAAAATGAATAACTCAATTATTAAAATAAAGAATAGAATATAGTTGAAAGAAAAGGTTGGGTCATTATAGATAATTCCCTTCATGCTATTTCAGTACCAATTCATGTTTGTAATAGTTCTGCAATCTATGTAAGTTCATGAAAAAGGAAAATATAAATTTTAATTAAATACCATTTATAGTCTTAATAAACACAATAATTTACTATATTGTTCTTCAAGTTATATTATACTCATTACTTTATGTGGAAATACCCCTCCCCTCCATGAATAAATAACTTATTTCACCCCCATGGAAAAAACCCTACCAAAAAAATATAATTTCCCAATATCTATGTATATCCCTTCTCATAATCATCTTTAGAGACATGGAAATGTTCATCTCCAAACCCACTCATTGTCTTCAAGGCATTAATCCCTTGGAAAATGTGTTACATTCAAATAAAAGATAAGAATACTTTCTATTTATGTTATTTTGTTCTTCTAAACAACATCATCCATCAGTGGATGATTTTGACCAGTTTTTCATTTGATCTTAAGGTTTATAGGAGAATTCTATTGTGGGTCTCCTCAACAATAGGCACATTTTGATTCAGTTTTCTTCAAAGAGGGATTTGATCTAGGCCTTGTCTAGTTCTCCCCACATGTGTGATGATATACTGTTCTTTCTCTTCATGTGTATTTATGATTTACAAATGAAATGAGGTAATCCTACCATGGAGATTTTGGATATCTTCCCTAAAATCTAGCTCCCTTTCTTAAATAATTATAATTATTTTTATGTTAGGGAAACTTTTTGTTCTATATTTGTTTCTAATAGTAGAACCAGGTCTATGTGTCATCCTATTTCTCCAAGAATATGTGTGAAGGTTGATGTTTCAAAATTTCCAACAAGGTTGGTTTGGATTAATGATAGGGAAGTGTTTTGATACAAGCAATCCGTTGTGTTTGAGTCGTGGATAGAATTATGTTTGTCATATAGGAAAATGGGTCACTCGAGGGGAATGTGTCAGTGTCGGAGAATGAATATTTCTTAGAATATGGATGTGGGGTTGGAAAGTAATAATTGGGGAAATGGAAGTACTTTAGTGTCTGGTATAGGTGTATATCTGAAAAATGGGTCTGAGGTGTTGTTTTATCTAAGAAAATTATCTACATGGAGGCCTTATTTATAGGATCACTGGAGGGTGTGGAGTTGGAAGGTTCTGAATTTCCTAATGTCCCCACAACTGAACTATCGATTAAGGACACAAACATATAGAAGGAGGCACGACCATTACTCACCATTCCAAATTTTGTTGACATGTAGGAAAAAATGAAACACAAATTATATATGAGGTGTGCAACGTGGTCATTAGATCGAAGGAACATAGTTCTGGATACACCCAATGAGGATGTAGTGGGATCGAGAGATAAAGTTAAGGATATAGTGGTATTATAGGTTATTGGTGAGAAAGATGAAATGATCTGTAAAAACAGTGAAAGAAGACAAGGCTATGTGAAGGCAACAAGTAGGGTGTGATTGAGAATGACCAGTCTGACTATTACTGTTTGAAATAGATTTGAGTATCTAGAGGCTAAAATCCTAATATAGGTTTTGGAGGTTGTTAAATCTCTAGATTCTATTGTTGGGGATGCCTCTATGGATGAAATGGATATGCAGCAGGCCTCATCAAAATGATCTTCTTGTAAAGATACTCTGTGTGTGGTTTTAGAAAAAAGAATGCACAACATCTATTAATAGGGAAAGGATTCGTTCAAGGATAGGCCCCATAAGATGGTTATCTAGACACTAGTGCAGAAAATGCTTATTGTGATTAAGAGATCCATAATATATTTACCACTTTGAGAATATCTGATTAGTGGGGGAATATTTCTGATGATGAAATATCAACAGATTGAATTTTTTATAAGGATTTATAAAGTGGTTAGACATTATTCAAGGATTATATTATACATGGGAATAGAAAGATAATTGAAAATGAAGGTTTTACATTTTCTCCTATGAAGAGAGGGATGTGTAAGGACTAATCCAACCATCCATAGACTATATCCACCCAATATTCCTCTAATGTACTAAGAAGGGCAAATGTAGAGATCCTTAAAATATTCGATCATGGTAATTCTCAGCCTGATTGGGAAACTGTTGATGATTTTTATTATGAAAATTATCTTTAATATTATGATGTTTAAATTTTTTTCATGTTGGATTAGAGAAATTATATTTGTTTGAGACCAACCCCTTTTCTTGTCTACTTTTTTTCTTTATCATTAATAAATAGTTAGAATCTTGTCCTTCTGGATGGACATGTTTGGTAGTAATTTCAACTGTAACCACCCTAAATCATTATCTATTATCATGAACCCACCTCATGTTTCCTGTAACATTCCGAACTCAATATACCAATACCATTTATTTCTCAAAAACCACCTTTCAACATGTCTCATAATCCATAATATCCAACCACATAATTTCAAACCTAAAAATTACCTCCATTAGTCAAATAAATGGATGCATCTACCCACATAACATATAATATAGATAAATCCAATCACATAGAACATGATGATGGATTATGTTATTTAACCATTCATAATTAGTCTCCACAACTAACATTTCTAACTAGGAAAACCCAATAATCGTGCATACCAGTTTTGTTAGGATACAACATTTGACTCAACCCGCTTGACTCATTTCCCATTGATCATATGATATCTCGCCTAATACCCTATAATATCATGCTCTCTATATTTAAAATCATATATCTAGAAGTATCTTGCTCAATGCTTTGTCTCAAACAAGCATAGGTAATCTCACTCGGTCCAATGATAACTACATAATCACCATGAATATTGTATTTACAAGAAAACATAAGAATCACCCATGATCTAGACTTTAAAGATCCTACCATGTAGGTTCACTATGATAACAAGTCTAGGAATACAACTGATATTTCCCATTTGATATCTAAACACAACCCAAGTAATCATGGTGGACGTCTACATCCATAATTCAAAAGTCATCTATAATTCCCATTAAATCACTTATTTTCACTATGGTGCATTAATTTATACACAATATATCAACCATTCATATCATCTCTTAATAATCCACAGGCCTCAAATAACCCCTCTCTTGGACGAGGCATAATTCCATGGGGGTCAAATATAATAACAACTTGTCACAATTCTCAAGGTCGGGATTAAAAAATTAATTTCATGATAGGATTAACATCTTGATGTAAAATATCCTATACATTGTAAATGTATCATAACCTAGGTTCTGAGTCTAACCTCATTTTCCATTCTCAAGATCATTTCAGGGACACTATCATCTATACTATATAACATTTACATTAAAATTATCAATACCGAAAATTAATGGAATGTCATATCAGTCACAACACTACATTATTCCATATATCTTGTATCAACATTATATTATAACACAGGTGCTCTCAAAATTCCCACTACCCATACAATGGGTCAACATTATATATACATAAGGTCCATATTATATATATATTGGATTTACAATTATACTTTTCGTTTTTTCATATATGATAATTTTCATAAATGAGTCCCAGTTAAACAAAATGTTAATTCCATGTTACATATGAAAATTATTTATAAGTTGTAATTGCAATTTTATTTTACTTACACCAAATAATAATAAAGATACATGAAAATTTAATTCACTTTTAACCATTTACTTTTTCCAATGATGTTCAAAACAGAGGCACAATTAAAAGAAATTTTAATAAAACAATATAAAGGAAAATAGTTTGTAAGTTATACATAGAAGTTTATTTAAATAATTCATAATAAAAATTGTGTAACATGATCATATTACTTATCATTATCTATTTAGAGTGGCAGATCAGTATGGTTACACCAAATAATTATACAAAAAAATCATAAAACTCGTTTTAGGTTCATTAAATAACTATCCAAAGTTATAATCTATTTAATAAAATAATCAATTATAGTTGATCACCAAAATGATATGTAAATCCTAATTAATTAATCTGATTCATCATCACACACTCCCTTTCTGTTCTGATTAATAGAATAAATTAAATTAGTTAATAACCTCAAAATCATAGGCATTAATCATGGTTAAATAAGTAAATCGTAAAAGAAAAAAAACAAGAACAATAATCCCATCCTTGTAAATGTTGACCTCCCTCATAAGTGGGCTGGCCATTCATAGAAAAAAGTCACATACCATGGTTTGAAAATGTCATAAATCATTTCTACCTTACCCAAATAGTAGGACAAAATAATGTCCCATGATTCCACTTTATAATGTTCAGGGTCATAGTATAGTAGACTTGTGGCCCATCCTCATTTACCATATCACCTTAGGCACAACTCCCCATATTTTTGAGGCTACTAACTAGACGTTCTATTCAAATGTGGTATGGTGGGGTTAATATACCCTCACATTAGGTTAATAAAAATTGTAAATGATAACATTCAAATACATCTATATAAATTATAATTTAACATACATCTTTTAATGCATTGACACATAATCAACATAACCCACAACATATAAAATGTGACTATATACTATATGTCTCATTGTCATACATCAGTAATAAGTCAAATATATACAAAAAACTAATAATCTGAAATAAAAAGCTTAAAAGAACATTGAAAATGGTTGTGTGTCCTAACTAATTCCCAAACATCCATTCTCCATCATTACATCCCAAATCAAGCGTTAACATAGGGTTCTTGCCCCATTCAAATCCTATATTCATGATGGTTTTCTCGGGTACCAACTTGTGGAATGATCAAAGTGTGAGTGAAAAATACTATATTACCAAAAATGGTGTCTATAATAAGGTCAATTAAAAGAAACAAATGTGTATAGTGATGTGTATAATGAAATTAAGGAATAATATAAATAGATAATTCAGCATTGATCCTCATGTTATATAATGAAACTCAAGAATGACCATACCTTATCTGACCTAATCCGAATCACTTTTTCAACAATATTTCATTATGAAGTGTTGTAAAACCCTAGGTAATCACTTATGGATTTCTATGTAATTAGTATTCATCCCTAAACAAAAAGGGGAATCACCCCAAGGCACTCTAAAACATCCTCTATCCTTATATAACCCAAGGGTATCACTCTTTCCATTCTAATGTATCAGGAAACACATCCAATTCCAAGGATGATGGCCCTAGGAAATCCAAGTAATCAAGAATTATTTTTGAACCCAAAGTGTATCACCCTAGTCATTCCAAGGTACCATTCATCATCATTGAACCTAAGGTGTACCACCCTTAACATTCCAAAGCTTCAACAATCTTCAAAAATCATATGGGGTATTACCCTTTGTGTTTAAAAAATTATCAATATTTTATCCCATAGGATATTAATCAATAAATAAATTTTCTTTACGTATACCATATGCCTCATTCTCTGGAACCCTTAGGATCATCCATTTTATTTTTCCATTAAATTTATTAAATAATCACCTTAGTAAAACCATTAATATATATAATTTAAAAAAAATTAAAACACTAAACCTTAAATAATAATAATGTAATTCAGATTCTATAGTTCATATTACACATCCCCATCCACTCACCAACTGTCAAATATCCTATCTAAGGAACCATGAGGGTCACCTCATTAATTTCCAAAAGTTTATTTCCAATTTAATTGAACCTCAATTTGTGAATATAGTCCTAGAAACATGTATACAGTCACATATTTAGTCTTAGGAACATATATAGTATCCTCTTTAATTTTATTATTTTATTTCCCAAGGTCTAGAAAACTACATGGGTGGATAATATCATAGTCTACTCAATAATAGATTGATAGTGGACCATTGGAAGGATTAATATAATAAATTAGGGTTCTGGGTTTTATTTATAAATTTTAGGTCCAATAGATGGTATTTTGGCATTACCACTCATCATATGCACAATATAAAATGGTGATACATTGATGAAAAATCATAAAACCTCCTTCATCTTACTCAAATATTACCACATTTCCAATATCATTATTTTATTCATGCTAATATGTTAAAAATAAGAAAAAGAAGAAAAATGCATTGGAAATAGAGAAAATAACATAATTGATAAGAATATGATTGAAAGGGTCAGAAATTTTGAAAGAAAAAATTATGGACAGATAGAATTATCTCAAGCTATCAAAAAAAATGATAGTGTGTCATTATGATAATGAATATAGAATATATCCTCTTCTAATTGAAGGATAAACTAAGGGGAAGGCATGCACTAATAAAACTTGCTGAAATATGATCCCCTTCCATATTTTAAAATCCCCAAGAGAAAATTGAAAAAATAAAACTTCAAAAAACCATTCTTGATGATTTCATAGTGTGATGTGAATTTCCACACTATGAATTTTTGGGGTAGGGGTATCATCCTCTATTTCATACCCATTCATGGAATGAAGGAACCTTACGATTCATGAATGGAACCAACACAAAAAATTTAAAAATAGTCCCACTTATTCTTCTCAAAAGAATTCTTGAGCTTCTCCCAAAACCCAAATCTTTCATTATTGACCAAAATATTATATTTCCTTCAAATATTTTACAGTATCATACTTCAAATAAGTGTAAATGTTTTATAATGTGTGGGTTGTAATTGTAAATCCCACCAATTCAATAGTTAGAGTTTTTATCACATGTGATACAATGTGTGGGGTATGGGAATAGGACCAAGCCCAGCTATGTTATGTTTTCATTTTAATAATCAATTTTTTATACTTATAATGCTTTTTTATGGTTCATGTTAGACATCGCATGTTTCGTTTGTATGATTTTTATATTCATATGTTTATTTTATCATTATATATTATGATAATAACCTTTATGATCATTCATGTACTCTTATTTATTCATTAATCCTTTTAATCCCTATTATTCTCCTCATACTATGCTTTTATCTCGCGATTTTATTCATGTGTATCCATAGATATGGTCATGATTTGTAAGATCCTGACCTAATTTGGAGTTTTCATGGGAGCAATTTTCGGTAATTTTTTTTTCTTAGGAACCTTTGATGTGAGTTATGGCTTGGGGTGAATTGGGGTATATTCTAAGAAAATTCTGGAGAAAAGGGGTTGTTCACGGTCATGGCATGGTTTGTACAATCCATGTGGCTTTCTATGAGAATCCGTGCACTATTTAGTCTTTTCAGGTAGTAACATTTGTATGAGTAAAGCAAGGTTTTCGTGGTCATGTGAGGAAACCATGCAAGGTCCCCCTTTAAGCAGTGGCAAATGCACGGTTAGTGAACGGTTTATCAAATTGTGTGACTAAACCATGCGAGGGCAGCAGTGAGCTCCTGAAATTGTGGATCTCACTATTTTTACCTTTTAATGACCTATTTCTTTTCTTATGATGTCCTAACTCGGGATTTTACTTTCCTATGGGTAATGAAAGGTTCTCCCATAGACATTTAGGGATTTCAAATCCATCGTACCTCTATTATTTGAGATTGAAAGCCTGAATCGAAGATCTACTCTTTTCTTGGTAAGTAGATCTCATCTCAATTCCTTTACCTTCTATTATCCTCTCTTCTCTTGATCTTTTGATGGATTAAATCCCTTATTTCTTTAGATATAAACCTATTAAGTGAGATATAGATCTAAGATTGTATATCTAGATCTAAATTGAATACATCAGGGGGTCTTGGTTTTTCTTTAGGGATTTAAATATAGAACTCATATCTATATTGTTGTGCTACTAGGATTATGTGGATTTTGGTTTAGCGAACGTCTATCAAAAAATTGAGTTAGGTGGTCTGAAATATAATTCACATAGTCTTGTATTTGATAAGTTTATGAAAAATTGTAGAATTGCTATAATACTTTAGCAATTGTTTTTATTGAATTTTTTTAGTTAGGTTTTCCAGTTTATTTATCAAAGCATTGATGAATTAATTGATTAGTTGATGACTTAATCATGAGACTAAGGGGATGTCCTATTAAATAATTAATTTGTGATATTGATTATGAGATTTTTTTATTGTGATCTAGATAATTAATCAGCGGATTAATTATGACATGGATCTTGGATAAGGGGACCATACATGGTTCAGAACCCACTTGGAGAGTCATAGTGTCTTTATTTTCAGTTTCATTATAAACACATGATACTTATAGTGGCCTAGCATGTTTTCCCTTTCAGTTGAGTTTTTTTTCTGTGGATTATCTTTTGACATGAGTATTGTTCTGATTATATGGGATTTTGTGATTGTTTATTTTTTCTGATGGTTTCCCATTATGATAAATGAGGGTATAGTCTCCCTATGATCGATGTACCATACCCTTGTTGCTATTCGGAAACCTCTAACATATGGGGTGTCATGCATGAGGTCATGTGGAGAACTAGCTCAGGGCACCGTTATGTGGCACCCGAGCTGGGACATTAGAACCCATGTACACGAGAAAACCTAAGTACTCTGGGTGGGATTATTATTATTTTTGTTTAATCATACATTTTAATATGATTTCATCTTGGGAGATTCTTTTTTGGTGTGATGTTATTATTTTTTCTAATATATTATTAGTATTGATTTGTGACCTAGAATGGAATGAGATTTGATTCTGCATGAATCATTCCAGGAACTTAGGATTACTGTGACATGAATAATTTTATGCACACACATAAAAATGGGTTATGGTTAAGTGGTGAAACAAGAAATCTTTTCCCATTTTGTGAGATTGAAATGAAAAATTATTCCCAACATGAATTTAAAAAGGATGTAAAAAATGATGTGAAATTTGAATAATTGGGTATATAAATCAGAAACCAGATTATGATAGTTTTTTTACCCTTATAAACTAAAATCTAGGAGTAGGATGGTTATGGGTGGTGACAACGCCTCAGTTTTGAAAATGTGGTGTGGTGGGGGAAAATAATTGTTGTGATTATTTACTCTTATGTAAATGTTAAAGGTTGTGTTATGAGACATGAGATGTGTGTTTAGAATTGTAGAGTATGCCTCCATGATTCTTTTTGAGGGTAAAATAAAGTGGCATGCCTATGAATGATTTTCCAGTTAGGGAACATGAGTCATCAATCATTCCAAATGAAGATGAAGGGGAGAAGTTTTAAGATAACTTCTCTTGCTTCAGGCAATCCATGGAAAGAGCCCCATTGTGAGTTATAAAAGTTTTGTCTTAGATGAAAAGGGAGTTTTAGTTATAGAACCCTCCAAATATTACTAGATATGGTGTAATTGAGAGATAATAATCCTAGGTTATGCCTATAGAGATAATAATTTAACATTTAGAAACTCCAGTTGAGAGGAGGGTCAATTAGTCCACTTATATGCTATGGGGATCAGCATAGCGGTGGTGAGACATTCTTGTGAAAATTGGATAGAATAATTTTATGTTATGGAAGGAATTCTTAGAGTGGTTCTTAGAACACTTTTATCCAGATATACTAAGACAAGAGAAAGCTTCTGAGTCTATGCAACTGACCTAGGAGAGAATGTAAATGATGGACTATGTTGGATGCTACACAGATCTGCAATCCTTTTCTCCATCGTTAACAGTAGATGACATTGCTACAACGAAAAGTTTTCAGGTTGTATATAATTGTGTGATTATGTCCAAGGAGAATATCCTTAGGCTGAATAAGTTTATAGAAGTGGTGGATTAGGATCTCATAGTTAAAGGTAACCTATGTAAGGGTTCTAGTGCTAGATAGGTAGTTGTTACTAGACATTTATGAAGTTCTAATTATGGGTGTAGAAAGAAATATTTTGAAAAAATTATCCAAGGCTGTTGGACATAGAGTATGCGGACATGAGGGACAGTTGGATAGGACCTTATTGGGGTGATCTATCATAAGTGTGGAAGGTTGAGGCACTATTGTCGTCACTCTTTTAGACTTCCAGTAGTGTGTCGATCTTGTAGAAATATTGGACATCTACAAATATTATAGAGGTCACAATGATTGACTAGTACTAAAGGAGAATCTAGTTAGAGTTATAGTATGGGAATATGATCTTCTACACCATATCGGGCTGGAAATTGTAGTTCTACTAGCTGAGACGATATTGGTAGAAGAAGTGATGCTTCTGGGTAAGAGTTCCTGCATCAGCAGAGTGGTACTACTCAGTGGAGTGACAGAGCATCATAGGTAAAAGGGGTAGCACATTTACATACATTACATCCTACACTTGCAGATATTGAGGGAAGCACATTGAATGTGAGGTGTACTATTCTTGTATCTTCTACTTTATTTAGTTCCTTGTTTGATACTTGTTCCTCTCATTCCATTGTATCAGCAAAACTTTATGATGGTTTGATCTTGATGGTGGAATTTTTGAGATGGGTAATGACTATAGATAATCCATTTGGAGTGCGGTCTATAGATATCTATCTATGAAAGGTTTTTTCACAAGAGACTATGGAATAACATTTTTTATGGGATATTTATGTTATTAATATGATGGGATTATAATTGATTTTAGGGATTGACTAGCTAGTCACCTACCAATCCCAAATTGATTGTTACCATAGGATAGTGACCTTTGTGTCTCCTAAAGGTGACAGGTATATTCATCATGGAGGGTGGGATATCCAGGTAGGCGGAGCAGGTCCAATTACTCAGAAACTAGGATAGCTCATAGCCAATGTTACTACTCTATTATTGGATAATGGGGGTGTTAAGAAAGATGTCCATACACAAGTAGTGGAATTGAATTAGGATGTATTTCTTAAATAATTATAAGGGCTACCACCTGAGAGAGATGTTGAATAAACTATTGAGATTATACAAGGGGCTGAGCCAGTATCAATTCTACCATATATAATGGAACCGATTGAGTTTCAAGATATTAAGACTCTATTGGAGGAGTTGGAGGATAAGATATTTATATGTCCAAGTATGTTTCCTTTTGGATCAACTATTTTCATCACAAATAAGGATGACATGAGTTTATGTTTGGGTTTTATTTATCCTATGTTGAACAAAATGATTGTGATGAACCAATATCCTCTTCTAGATATCTATGATCTATTTGACCAATTGATGGGATGTTGTGTGTTCTCAAATATAAATTTTAAACTAGGGTATCATCAGTTGAGAGTTAGAACTTCTGATATACTGAAGACTTTGATCAGAAGTATGTATGGCCTTTATGAGTTTTTCATAATGATGTTTGGGTTGACATAGGAACCAATAGTGTTGACGGATTTGAGGAATAGGATCTTTCATCGGTATCTGGATCTGTTCATGGTGTTTTTTGTGGATGACATCTTGAAGTACTCCAAAACAAGTGATTATCATGCACAACATCCTGACATCATCCTGGGTACACTGAAAGAGAATCAGTTATATGCCATACTATCTATGTTCCGGTTTTGGATTGACAAGGTACACTTCTTGGGGAACATCATCTCGGAGGAAAGAATAATAGTGGACCCATATAAGGTTCACGTAGTGTTTTATTAGGAGCATCCCAATAAAGTTTTTGATATTCGACAATTCTTGGGATTAGATGGATATTATAAGAGATTCATCCAATAATTTTTCCATTTAGCAGTACCACTTTAGGTGTGGAAAAAAATGGGAGTAAAGTTTGAATGGTCAGAGGCCAGTGAGATAGATTTTCAGGAGTTTAAGAAATGCTTAATATCAGCACCAATTTTGATCCTACCTGAGCCAGATGAGGATTGTATGGTTAATTGTGAAGCTTCTGGGATTAGAAATGGAGTTGTACTGATGTAGGGAGATTGAGTTGTGGTGTGTGGGACTCGAATGTTGAGGCCCCATTAACAGAATTACCCTATACATGACCTCAATTTGGCTATAGTGGTTTATGATCTACAGTTTTGGAGACACTATATTTTGTTAGAAAATTTTATAGTCTATCCATAACACAATTGATTAAAGTATATATTTTTAAAGTGTGATTTGAATATTTTTTTGAGGGGATGGGTTGAGTATATGTAGTCTTTCAATTTTGAACCGGCATATATGCTAAGGAAGGGAAGTACTGTGGATGATTCCCTGAATAGAAAAACTCAGAAACTAATGGTTAGGACTCAAATGTAGAGTTGAAGAGAATGACCTTGCTAGCTGAAATGAATGTGGTGGTTCATCTAACGACCCAATGTTTTTCAATAGAAATTACCTTTTTATATTTATGTCATAAAATAACATGAAAACACAACATGATGAACTACTAACTAATAAGTCACATTTAAACATAATATTGTCACTTTTGTGTTTGGAATTTTAAAAATCCAACATACACGGTTGTGCTCAAGTTGATTTTTTGAGTCTAATGAAACAAAAAATAATTTTCAGTGAAAAGTAATGTACCCTTAGGAATACTAACATACCCTTATTAACAATAATATGACCATTATGAATAGTAAATCATCCAACATAAGAGTAAGCTTACCCATTAAGTAATTAAATAAAACTTTTACATCTTATAAATTGACAATTTGATATTAGTAAACGTTTTGGTATTTTGTATGTCATAAATAAATAATTATTATTCATTAATTAATTTAAAAAAATTATTTCCCTAAAATGTATTCCTAAATTATTGATTCAACTTATTATAGTTTTTAGATAATTTTATAAGACCCTATGTAATTTTTGAAAGCACTATAAAATCTGTTTTAATCTTAAAAACTGTTTTTTTAGTAAATTTTGAATTTAATTAAATATTAAATTAATAATAGTTAAAAAATTAGTTTTGAAAAATTGACTTCATTTTTGGATTCTACATGTTTAAAAATTGTTGGGGTAAATTTTTGGGATTTTTCTGAGATACTTGAATTTTTATGAATAGTAGAATCCGATAATTTACAATAAATGCTAAATAATGGATTAATTGAGTCATAAATAATGATCTGCTGATGTAAACCCACTTGGTTCGGGATCACATGATAAAATTAATATTCTTGGTCATCCAAGAATCACTATTCCTTATCTTAGGGGAAATTAATAAACTAATGAATTTTATATTAAGGAAACCCCTCTCCCCTACACTATAAAAGCCACCCTTCACTCACTCATTTCCTCACACCTCTCAAGCTCCAAGACTTCTCTAAAATCTGCCCAAAAACCATCCCTAGACCCTCCCCCACGTCCAAGAACTTCTGGTCTCATCAAAACTCCAATCTTATGCACTTAACGAGGTTCTCAAGAGAAGGATTCAAGAGGTAATTTCTCACACTCTTCTCCTTTAATTTCCTTTCAAGTTCAAGTTCATTTCTTGATCTATCCCCACCTATATTCATCCAAATGATATTTTAACTCCAGTATTATACATATACTATAAATTAATGATTCTAATGGGATATTATATCATCCAACCCCCTTTCCCTCTTCCTTTTATTTTATTAAAGAGAGCATTGTTCGTGAGCTGTTAATTTTTCACCTTCAAGAACAACATGATTTATTCTTCCATTTATACCTTCCGATCTGGTCATGAAACCATTTTTATGGTTTAACCAGAAATTTTTTTATGTATTATCTCCTATTTAGTGTTCTGGAACTGACTTATGAGAATATTACTAAGTGATAAATAAAAACAACTTCATTGTGATCGAAAAACCACCCAAATTAACCCAAACAATATTCATTTAATTCTTATCTAATGATTCATCCACATGGATATAATTTGATTCATTATAAGATCATAAAAAATCCTTTAATATCATTAATAACAAGTAATATATGTTCTGGATGTTTACCCATGTTCTACACAAACTTCAATTTAAGAATACAAGTGAACCACTGAAGAAAACCATAAAAACAAACATTCCCAAATAATGTTTTTAAATGCTATAACTCATGAAAAGGAAAATAAATTCACTTAATGAACCCAAAATGACCCATATTAATGTACACAAGGTTCTTGATTTCTAATTAATGAATATAATGTCATTATACAGGACAATAAAGAGAAGGAAGCATTCGGGTACAAGGTAAGGGGAAATCTCGAACCCAATTTTCTTCCTTCGGGTTCTCCCTATTTAACTCCATTTCTGATATGTTTACTCCTTAAAGATAATTTGTTCATAATTTCCATTACTTTTCTTTGATATACATTTTTTTCACTGGTTTTTATGTCAAACCAACTGTTTTCCAAAAGAACTCCTTTTTTAAGAACACCCCTTTTACTTCTCACTCAAAGTGGACGGTTCTTGTAACATGTATTTCATTCCCTCTTTCTTTTGGGTACCCAATTTTTATGAATGTGTTCATATGGGATGAAGCCCATTCCATTCCATGGGCTAGTTATGTACATTTTTTATGTTTTTTCTAAGTGGAAAGCATAATGATGATAATTTTATGATGTGACGGGTGCGCCCGAAATTATATAGCGCAATATGAATGTTTCAATGTAATGGGTGCACCCGGAATTATATAGTGCTCCAATGCATTGGTTAAAGTGATGAATATCATGAGTAAATGTGAAATTATGTGTGAAAAAGATTATATCTTTGTTCACAAGTATGTGTGGTAGTTAACCACTTATACATGATGTTTTATTTTTATGCATTTCCACATTTCAAGTATTTTATTTATGCTCCTCTCAGGTTCGTGATCTTTTGCCTATGTTATGATTATGCTCACCCCATGATATATTGTGATTATATATCCTCTTACTGGGCTTCTATCTCACAACATTTGATGTATATCCTCCGGTGGATACATGTAATAAGGATAGGACAAGTTCCGATAAGAATCTAGAGAAGAATAAATTAAATAAATGTTTATGCTCGATATTGTATTTGTTATGTATGGTCCTAGTTTTCCCAAGACACTAAACCATTGGATACTCCAGGTTTAATACTATTATGTTTTTTATCTTTAAAATGATGTAATGGTAATGTATCAAAAGTCTTGGGTCACTATAGTTGGTATCAGAGGCAAGGTTTAGTTAATTTGGGAATTAGGATTAGTGAACCCTAGAGAAAACCTCTTATATGAGATTAATTACAAATATGAACACAAGAGTTTTTATATAGGGATCCCATATGTTAAGATTTTAGTATAAATTGTTCAAACAAATAATTTAGGTATTCATGACTTGTTTACTTATGTTTTGTTCTAACCTTTTCTATTTTAGAAAATGGTGGGAACCATGAGAAATCATGCCAACAACTCGTGTGGGGGCCAATGCCATGATTGCCCGAATGACATCCCCAATGATTTGGGAGGTGGAGTTCAAAACATCATGGCGATGCTTAGCCAATTATCTTAGGTTATGAACAATAACCATAATAATGGGGAACATCCTCCTTCACCAAAGAGGGATCAACTGGCTATCGAATGTTTTATGCAGCAACGACCACCGACGTTTAGTGGACCTTCCAATCCAGTAGTTGCAGAATAGTGGGTCAACTCCATGGAGAAGATATTTCTTATTCATCACATTTCTAAGATGGATAAGGTTACTCTAGCCATTTATCATCTAGATGGAGAAGCTGATCAATGGTGGTCTTTGATTAAGAACATCATTCGAAGGGAGGAAATTGAAGAGATGGAATGGGAAGACTTTAAGATAATGTTTCTTAATAAGTACTTCCCATGAACTCTTCACACAAATATGAAGATAGAATTTCTAGAGCTCAATCAAAAAGAATTATAATCTTTCACAACCTATGAAGCGAATTTCACAAGGCTTACAAAGTATGATTCTGGTTTTGTTATCAACAGTGATAGAAAAATTGATAGATTCTTTAGTGGATTAAAACCACACCTTTGAAAGGCTCTTGAAATTTCAGACTTTGGGAGTTATGTAGAAGTTGTTTGATGTTCTCTCAAAGTTGAGATGGAGTTTGGAGAATGTTCCCATGGATATAATGATAAGAAAAGAAAGATGGAGTTTCAAGCTGGTGGATCTACCGACAAATGCGGGAAGAAAAATCAACGACCCACATGCCAAAAATGTGGGAAGTTTCACCATGGGAACTGCCGTAAACGGATGGGAAAATTATTCATGTATGGGAAAGAAGGACACAATTCTCAACAGTGTTGAAAAGACATGAAAAGGAAGGAGAATGTAGACGATGAAAGGAGAGAACCACTCATGGTTCAATGCTACTATTGTAAGGAGCTAGGGAACTATGCAAACCAGTGCACTAAACCTCGATCTCTCGAGGGTAATCTGTGTCAGAAGAAACCAATGCTAAAGTAACAAGGGAAGGCTTATTCAATCACTACTGTGGAGGTGGAGCATGATAATGAAGCCTCACAAGGTGCACTTCCTATTCACTCAAGAATTGAAAAAGTATTATTTGATTCTGGTTCTATGAATTCCTTTATATCTTGCAAGTTTTCTAGAACTATAGAATCAAATCCCTGAAACCTTGAAGTAGAGTTGTCTGTAAAAACACTAATTGGTGCAATCATTTCAACCCATGTGTTTGCCTCTTCTCTCATTGGCATATGTGGGAAGATTCTTCCGAAAAATCTCATAATACATCCCTTGGTGGAATTCGATGCTATAATGGGAATGGATTGGCTCTCGTTATATAGAGAACATATCAACTGTCCAGAAATAGAAATATATTTTCATATTCTGAATCATCCCATGATCCTATACAAATGCAAGGAAGATCATTAATATCCTTTGAAAAATCCTTCAATGGTGTGGGTGTTGATTCCCTATGAAGAATCTTACCTCGACCAAAAAGTTGAGTCGAAGGAATGTGCCAACCTTGATGAAATGCCCATCGTGAGGGAATGTAGCGATGTATTTCATGAATAGTTACCTAGAATTCCCCACGGATCATGAGGTTGAGTTCTCAATTGAACTCATACTCAAGGATACTCCTGTATCGAAGTGTCCCTATTGGATGGATCCTATCGAACTGGAGGAGTTAAAGAAGAAGCTACAAGAGAATCTAGAAAAAGGGATCATATGCCCTAGTGCATCTCCATGGGGTGCATCGGTGCTCTTTGTGAGTAAGAAGGATTGAACAATGTGGTTGTGTATCGATTATCGGGAACTCATCAATATCCCCATAAAGAACAAGTATCCTTTCCCGAGGACTGATGACTTGTTCGATCAGTTAAGAGGAGCTCAATACTTCTCAAAGGTGGATCTTCATTCTGGATATCACCAGGTAAAGGTGAAGAAGGAAGATATTCATAAGACATCCTTCCGTACAAGGTATGGGAACTATGAGTTTTTTGTGATGCCCTTCGGACTTACTAATGCCCCTAAAATCTTCATGGATTTAATGAATAGAGTCTTTAGACATTACCTTGACAAATTTGTGGTAGTGTTTATCAATGATATTCTCATCTACTCTAAGATAAAGGAGGAACATGATGAACATGTAAGACTTGTGTTGGTGACATTGAGAAAGGAGATGGTGTACGCCAAGTTCAGCAAGTGTGACTTTTGGATGAAACAAGTCACGCTCTTGGGACATGTGATCACATGTGAGGGAATTTCTATGGATCCTTCAAAGACAAAGGCGATTGAGGAATGGCCCAAGACCTCTAGTGTCATAGAAATCCGTAGTTTTCATTGATTAGCTGGGTACTACTGACATTTTTTGAGAAACATATCATGATTTTCAAGCCCGCTAACCAAGTTAACAAGGGAAAGGGGTAAAGTATTTCTGGACGGAAGAATGTGAGGGAAGCTTCAAGGAGCTAAAGATAAGGCTGATCACTGCACCTGTACTCACACTACCGAAAAGTGGAGAATGTTTTATGATATACAATGATGCTTCAAAGAAAGGATTGGGTTGTGTACTCATGAAAAATGATAATGTGGTAGCCTACGCCTCCTGACAGTTAATGATCCGTGAGCAGAACTACCGGACGCATGATCTAGAGATGGAAGCCATGATTTTTTCCATGAAAATTTGGCGGCACTACATTTATGGTGAGAAGTGTGACATATACACCGACCACAAGATCCTAAAGAATATATTCACACAAAAGGATCTCAACATGTGTAAAAGGAGATGGTTAGAGATAATCAATGATTACTATTGCTCAATTCACTATCATCATGGAAAGGCGAACAAGGTAGATGATGCACTATGCAGAAAAAAACCCGCTACTCTATCCATGTTATGGATTGAGAAAGACCCTATCATCTTGGATATGAAAAGAATGGATTCGGAAATAATAAGGGTAGGGGATACATCCAACCTTGTCCAAATTATTGTGCAACCATCAATCTAGGAGAATATTAAGGAATAAAAAATGGATGATGTGGAGATACAAAAAAGGGTGAATGTAGTAAAAGGAGGGACGCTGCCAGAGTTCCATATCGATGATGATGGTGTCATTCGGTTTGGAACGTGACTTTTTGTGCCATCATCACCTGGGATAAAGAAGGATCTATTGGATAATCAACATACCTCAACATTCTCTATCCATCCTGGGAGTACCAAGAGGTACGGTGATTTCTGAGAACACTTCTGGTTGGATACCATGAAGAAAGAGATTGAAAAATATATATCAAGGTGCTAGGTATGTTAGAAAGTTAAAGATGAGCGACAAAAGTCCAAGGGTATGATGCATCCATTTCCTATACACATGTGGAAATGGGAAAATGTTACTATGGACTTCATCATGGGTCTCCCGAAGACATCAAAGGGAAATAATACGATATGGGTTGTGGTTGATCGACTCACCAAGACTGCCAATTTTATTGTTATTCAAGAAGATCTCTTGCTTGAAAAACATGAAAAGATATATGTGAAGGAAGTGGTGAGACTACATAGTGTTCCACTATCAATTTTCTATGACCGTGATCCCAGGTTCACAACTATGTTCTAGAGGAGCCTTCAACATGATTTGATTAGTGAATTAAATTTCAACATGGCTTATCACCCCCAAACTGATAGATAGTCTGAAATGACTATTCAGACTCTTGAAGATATGCTAAGAGCTTGCTCTCTTGAATTCAAAGGTGGTTAGGATCAGCATTTCCCATTGGTTGAGTTCTCATACAACAATAGCTTCCACTCGAGTATTCAGATGGCTCCATATGAAGCTCTGTATAGAAGGCGATGTAGAACTCCAACCTGTTGGGATGAAGTTGGAGAAAGAAAGCTACATGGACCTGTTCTTGTTCAAGAGATGATAGAGAAGGTTCATGTCATCCTGAAACAAATCAAATCTACTCAATGTCGGAAAAAGAGCTATGATGACAACTGTCAATGGGGCTTGGAGTTTTATGTTGTAGAAAAAGTCTTCCTTCAAATATCTCCAAGGAAGAGAGTTATCTGATTCAGGAAGAAAGGATAGCTAAGCCCAAGGTATACTGCCCCCTTTGAGATCCTTGACATCATAGGAGTCGTGGCCTATCGTCCTGCACTTCCACGTAATATGGATCAAGTTCATGATGTGTTTCATGTATCACTATTAAGGAAGTACATACCCGACCCCTCACATGTACTAAACTCTAGGTTGTGTAACTGGAAGATGATCTCTCCTTTGTGGAGCAGCCAGTAAAGATTCTGGATTGGAGAGATAAGGTTCTAGGAAACAAGACAACCCATCTTATCAAAGTGTGGTGGAGGAACCATATGTCTGAGGAAGCAACTTGGGAACCAGAATAGGTAATGAAGGAGAAACACCCTCACCTTTTTGTGTAAAGTGAAATTTCGGTGGAGAAATTTCTTAAGGGCGGAAGAATGTAACGACCCAGTGTTTTTCAATAGAAATTACCTTCTTATATTTATGTCATAAAATAACATGAAAACACAACATAATGAACTGATAAGTGATAAGTTACCTTTACACATAAGTTTTTCACTTTATTGTTTGGAATTTTAAAAATCCGACATACACGGTTGTGCTCAAGATGATTTTTGGAGTAATGAAACAAAAATAATTTTTATTGAATAGTAACATAACCATAGGAATAGTAACATACACTTATGAATAATAATATGACCCTTATGAATAGTAAATCAGCTAACATAATTGTAACCTTACCCATGAATAATTAAATAAAATTTATACATCTTAGAAAGTGATAATTTGACCTTAGTAAACGTTTTTGTATTTTTTAAGTCATAAATAATTAATTAATTAATTTAAAAACGAAATTTACTTCCCTAAAATGTATTAAAAAATTAATGAATCAATGTATTATAGTTTTTAGATAATTTAATAAGACCCTGCGTAATTTTTGAAAGCACTATGAAATCAGTTTTAATCTTAAAAGATGTTTTTTAGTAAATTATGATTTTAATTAAATATTAAATTAATAATATTTAGAAAATTATTTTGAAAAAATGGACTTCATTTTTGGATACTACATGTCGAGAAATGGTTTGGGTAAATTATTGGGATTTTTTTGAGATACGTGAATTTTTTATGAATAGTAGAATCCGATAATTTACAATAAATGCTAAATAATGGATTAATTGAGTCATAGATGATGCTATGCTGATGTAAACCCACTTGGTTCGAGATCACAGGATAATTTTACTATTATTGGTCATAAAATACTCACTATTACTTGTCTTAGGGGAAATTAATAAACTAATGAATTTTAGATAAAGGAAACCCCTCTCCCCTCCACTATAAAAGACACCCTACACACCCTCATTTCCTCACACCTCTCATGCTCCAATTATAAGGCCCCAGCCTTAAACCTTACTTAATCTTGAGTTATTACAAGATTACACATTGAGGATCTTTTCAGGTTTAGAGTTTTAGAGAATTAGATCATGAAACTTGCATTACATTCCACATTTAAACAATGTGGTTACATAAAAGACAGTATTCATTCTTCCCATCAACGGAAACATATTTAAAATATAACATGGATTCTTTCTTGAAACATCCTTGACACTATCATCACATCATGTACCTTTCCCTTGACCTGTGAAAAACATTTCAAAAACTTGGGATGAGCATAAAAAGCTCAGTAAGGGTTATAAAAATATGGAAAGGAAACATGAGTTCATATATACATAAGAATGAAATCATACTTTACCCATAAAACATAGGCACTTTAACATACCTCATCAAACCATGAATAAATCATAGAAAACATAAGACATAAAGGTAACTTGAGGCATTCATAACATTCTTACATAGGGAGTAACCCTCTTGGTTACGTTTGGAATACCCATCACAGTATATTCCCAAAATCTCTTTGGAGAAACCATAACGTTTCACTCCTTTGTGTTACCCAATGCATTGGAGATCTATATTGGGCTCACCCGCCCTTAGTTTATCACGGAACCACCCGTTCTTCATAACAATTCCCAAGAACCATAACATAATCGTATCACATAAACATGAATAAAGGAAACATAACATGTCCACATTTCAATCACAATATAACATTTTAGGATATTGAAATAATGAATCCATTCAAAAAGAAACCATTTCCAAAACCATTTAAAACATTTAATAAAGAGATTTTTGAATCAAAGTGTCCCATACCACCTTGAAGATTTTAACATTTTAAACCATTAATATACATATAAATAAATCCTTAAAACCATTTTGAAAACATGGATATTAATAAGAACAAATAATTAAAACATTTAAAATGATATTTTGGTTAAAGGGGTTTTACCAAAATTAGAGACACTTGAATACAATAATAGAGGAATAACATTTAGTCAGAACTTTATAATATCATGAGAATAAAATGATTCATGATATAATACTCCAAAGGATAGTATATACACCATATAAGAGTGAATTGGTGCATAACAACAATGAACCCTCAATAGAAATGTCAAATGTGATGAAATCCCTTATAAAGAAGGTATCCTTAAATTAAGGACAAATAAATCTCAAAAATATGTGTGACAAATATATATACACCCAATATAAGTGGATATTGAGTGTAAAAAAATAAAAGTTCATTCACACATATTCAATGGATGACATATTCAATGACTACAAGTTGAACCCAAAGAAATCGAAATTGGGTTAAAAAGTTCCCTTGACAGCCTAACGGCATCACATCAAAATGAGTTGATGAGAGATAAAAAGTGTATCTCATCACTTGGACATAAAATTTACTTCAATAAGGATGTATGAGAACATATCCCAACATAAAAATATGTAAATTAAAAGATCCAATAAAAGAAGTCTTTTAAAAAAGAGGAGGGTGAAAGGTTCCCTTACCGACTTGGGTATCTTTTAAAACATACACCCCATGAAGAAAGAAAATAGGTCATTGATGTAAATACTCATAAATGAAAGTATATTACACAAAGAGTAGAATAATGGTCAGTACATACACCACTCAATGGAATTTGTGGCAAATGTAGCATAAATCTCACGGGAATAAAAGTGAGATGAAAAATTCCTTACGAAAACTCAGCAGCCTAACGGCGCCACATAAAACTTCCGAATATGGATTAATGAGATCAAATAGAGTATCCCATCATATTACAATAGAATTTACAGCAAGTGGAATATAAAAGAAAATCCCCCAACATTGCAAGGAGGAGTTTAAAAGAAGTGACATAAAGGAGAGTACTTAAAAAGAAAGAGAGAGGTTAGATCTCTTACGAAAGTTCGGCAGCCTAACGGCGCCACTCAAAACTTCCAAAATGGATTAATGAGAGAGAATAGGGTCTATCATCACATGAACATAAAAATTACAGTAGTAGTAATATAAAATAACATCCCAATCATAAGAAATATGAGCTTAAAAGAAATGACATAAAAGAGTGTACTTAAAAAGAAAGAGAGTTGTAGGATCCCTTACCTCGGGTCCGACTTGACTCGATTGTTCTTTAATCTCCTGAATAATAAACTTGAGTTAATTTATAATTCCTTAAGAACCTTTTTCAAGTTCATTATTACTTTTATACCACTTATTACCATGTCATAAACATTATGTAATCATTTAAGTTAATAATATTTGTTTTGCCGATATTTGGTTCTTAAGTCGAAAGTGGACTTCTTACAATTACATGTTGTTCGTGTGGAGAAATGTTTATTTTATCCAGAATTGTATTCATTATGTAGATATCATATATTTCATATATATCCAGTACATGCATGCATTTATAACATTACATAATCATTTAGAGGTAAGAAATGAAATGCACCGTTCATGGAGACGGTAAGCCGTACGTACGCATGAACGCTACTTTCATTTCTATTTCGTATTTTATAGAATGGAATAATAATGATATAAAGGTATATTATAATTCCAGTATAATATCATATATAATATCATATTTCCATCCTTTATACATCCCACATATGGTATTTAACGAATCAAATCACTTTGAGGGCGCGGTAGTCCGCACTTCCTTAAATGAAGATATCGCGTATACCCATAATGGAAGCCATAAAGGTAAGATAAAAATGAAAAATACAGAAGCATAAATAAAACATAAACATATTATGTATCATATATAAAAATATTGACATCATAATGGCCACCGTTGAAGGTGTTAAATGAGTATTGAACAATCATCGTTTCGGGAGGCAGAATTTCACCATCCACGGAAACCGTATGTTCTTTAACCATTTGATGTAGTTGTGTGAGAGTGTAGCTCGAATAAATCTTATAACAACATCCTAGTATATTGAAGATACTTGTTTTGTTACAAAAGAAGTAAATAAAAAGAGTTTAGGGGGCTGGAGAAGCAAAATAAAACAAATGAACATGAGAGAATGAATTACCTTTAAAAGTGTAACTCCTTTTGATTTGAGCCTAAAGGCTTCCTTTGAAAGGATTCTTCCCAAAGGTAATCCTCTAGGATGAGTAGAGGGATGTGGAGAGAGTAAATGGGCAGGGGTTGGCCGAGCCAAAGGCTTGAGGAGTGTGTTAAATGAGGTAGAGGTGGGGGCCTTTTATAAGAGAAGAGGAGGGGCACTTTTGGAAAGTAAAGAAATATTACATTATTTGAAAATGTGTTTCGGTTTCAAAAGGTCCCACATTGATATAATTCGTGTATAAGGTGATAAGACTTCTAAATCCACTCATCCAATAAGTTTTGGACATGTTTAGTTCATATATTTTACATTATCTTTCCATTTTATTTAAATCGTCAAATAATGATGTCATCGCTGCATCATTATTATGTCATAAATAATTTAATTTATTTAATATCTAAAAATTATAAAACAAAATACTATGATATATGAAATCTTTTTATCTTTCCAATTAATATTTATAATCAAAAAGATGACTTGTATAACCCCACTTAAAAATTGTTTTAGTAAAACATATCATGTTTGTGTCAATTTTACTTTTACATTAAATAAAATGTTATTTATGTCATTTCCCAACCAAAGTGGATCCATGGGGTCCCCAAGTTGACCCATGGCTTGTATTGGTCGGCCATGATACAACCAATGATGGTAAGACATGTGTCAATCTCATCTCATTTTATTAAAGCATTATTTTTACCTTAAACTACACTAATTACCACTAATCGCGATTAAAAACTTAATAAGTTACTATTCACCAAAAAATTATTTTAATCTCATTGAACCACATTTTACTTATTAATGACAACCATGTATGTCGGATTTTTGAAAATCAAAACACAATGATGGAAAAATTTCATTTAAACGGAAAATCAGTTTTTATAAGTACCACTTAGTGGTTTCACTATTCATCAAAAATTGAAGTTTTTCAGAAAAATCCCAAAAATTCACCCTAAGCTATATTTGATATTCTGAATTCAAAAATGAAGTCCATTTTACAAAATTCAAAACATATAAGTCACATTAATTAATTTAATAATTAATTCCCGTTGTCATGTCAAATAGCGTGTTTTATGAAACAATAAGTATCAAAAGATTGACACTAGTTTAAGTTTGATTTCAAAGTGAAATTGATTCCAACGAACACTATTGGATTTAATGGTAAAAATATTTTCTAATTTCACTTTAAAACCAATTCAAAATATAATCTAATCATATAAATAAATTAGATTAAAAAGTGGTTTTGAATTAAAATACAACATTTTACACTATTCATTAAAAAAATGAACTTTATCGGAAAGATAACAAAAATTTACAGAAAGTAAATTTTGATGTCCCGATTCATAATAAGAGTTTTATTTGGTCCCAAAAAATGTATAAGAGTGATCAAAACTATATTTAATGACGGTTCGCCCTCAAAAGGTGATAAGTGAACCTTTAGTGAAAACTAGGGCATATACGCCTAAAATTGAATTCTTTCCGTATTTTAAGCCATTATCTTTTATTGGATAAATGTAAAAACATTTAAAACATATATAATCATATTTTATTTATTTCTATCCATTTCCGCCATTACAACGGCTACATGTTAACTACCATTTAAAATAATATTATTTTATTATTAGAGTGCAACGTAAGATTCCCAAGAAACTCGTTGTTGCGTGTTGGGTACGCCATCGAGCATAGCGTCCCCTTTAAAGTTATTTAAATATTTTATTCACAGATATGGATAAATATGAAATGTCATATTCTTTATTTACCTGGGGTGTTACATCCTTCCCCCCGTTTGGGAATTGCGTCCTCGCAATTTTAAAATTGCGCTTGGAAACATCCTTGAAAGTCCCACATTGGAACAAAAGTCGGTAAATAAAACACTTTCAAATAAAGAGAGATAAGTATAAAGGTCACCCGAGTTAACCCATACTAGGATTCCAAGTATGAAAATATGGACATGGAGGAAAAAACAAAGGGTCATGTTCTGATGGAGAGTGATAGAAAACATGTTTATGAGAAAGTTAACCACGAGAAAATCACAAACTTGTGATGGGTTAAACGGTATTCGATTCCCTAGTAGGAAAAGTTAATAGACAAAATTTTTGTTTTAAGTTACTTTTTATTGAGGAATTTATTCATAAGGAAACATAATCACCTATCATATTGACTTTCAACTTTTATTAGATTCCTTACACAAACTCATATTTTCTCCAAAAGACGAGTATTTAGGAAGACTTGTTCACATTAAGAGTACTATAATAAACTTCTAGAGAATCACCTAATCCACAAAATAGAACTATATACTTCCCATGTCTTTAACCAAAACCAAAACCAAAAAGGCTAGTACAAGATCAGATAATCTAGAAAAGGATAACCCTTTATAAAAAGAAAATCTATTCTTAATCTCCAAAATTTGTCCAACAAAACCCAAAGTTCAACGAGGACCATTTGTCCATAAAATTCTTCAAAGTAAACCAAACTAAGATTGAAACCCAAATATTTGAAGGATTTAGTCACATAGTCTACCAAGTTAAATCGTAACATTTATCTCCAAACAACATCAGTTGCTCCTAAAGTCTCACATTGAAAAGTAATTATCCTAATCACATATCCTCCAAAATCAACTTACTCTTAATTCATAAAATCATAAAACTAAAAAGAATCGGTCAAACTAACCAGGGACTTCACGTAGTCCAGTGGTAGGCGATAAATACCAGTCGCACTTTGGTTGTGGGTTCGATTCCCGCAGCTTTGTCCGACGTGACGGGATGTCACACGGTCTGCGTGTTGTCCTTTTTACAAAACTATATAATTCTTAAAACATTCCCCAAAATGAGATAAAATCTTCAAGAATAATCATAACATATTTTAACCTCAATTTTATCTCATTCCCTTCATTTTCCATCATATCATATAATAACCCATAATTACCTCAAAAGTAAGGATCATATAAACCCTAATGGTTACCTTAATAATTATTACCTGAATTTCCACATCGAGTTGGCCATCTCGTACATGATGAATTAGAGAACTCACCAAGGTTCAAATGGTTGATCATGACTCCTTGATAGTTGGTTTAGAAAAAACATGAGATTCCTCATTGAATCCCCCATCTCATCGAGTATCTTAATCAGAGAACCACCACAGTTTCCTTCAAACCCATTGTCACTTTGGTGCCTGCTAGATCCATCCATTTACTAAAACCAAAAAGGTCAATGTGAGTATATCAAAAAAACCATCATGTACTAACGAGGAAGTTAAACACTAAGATATACTTACTCATTCACTTTATCTAAAACTAGGACTCTTTCTGAAATCCTAACCATTATGGTAATGTCACTTATGATTAAAGAATACCCTAACCTCTAAAGTTATCTAAACCGGCCTTTGATACCAACTATAAGGCCCCAGCCTTAAACCTTACTTAATCTTGAGTTATTAAAAGATTACAAATTGAGGATCTTTTCAGGTTTAGAGTTTTAGAGAATTAGATTATGAAACTTGCATTACATTCCACATTTAAACAAAGTGGTTACATAAAAGACAATATTCATTCTTCCCATCAACGGAAACGTATTTAAAATATAACATGGATTCTTTCTTGAAACATCCTTGACACTGTCATCACATCATGTACCTTTCCCTTGACCTGTGAAAAACATTTCAAAAACTTGGGATGAGCATAAAAAGCTCAGTAAGGGTTATAAAAATATGGAAAGGAAACATGAGTTCGTATATACATAAGAATGAAATCATACTTTACCCATAAAACATAGGCACTTTAACATACCTCATCAAACCATGAATAAATCATAGAAAACATAAGACATAAAGGTAACTTGAGGAATTCATAACATTCTTACATAGGGAGTAACCCTCTTGGTTACGTTTGGAATACCCATCACAGTATATTCCCAAAATCTCTTTGGAGAAACCTTAACGTTTCACTCCTTCGCGTTACCCAATGCATTGGAGAGCTATATCGGGCTCACCCGCCCTTAGTTTATCACGGAACCACCTGTTCTTCATAACAATGCCCAAGAACCATAACATAATCCTATCACATAAACATGAATAAAGGAAAAATAACATTTCCACATTTCAATCACAATATAACATTTTAGGATATTGAAATAATGAATCCATTCAAAAAGAAACCATTTCCAAAACCATTTAAAACATTTAATAAAGAGATTTTTGAATCAAAGTGTCCCATACCACCTTGAAGCTTTTAACATTTTAAACCATTAATATCCATGTAAATAAATCCTTAAAAACATTTTGAAAACATGGATATTAATAAGAACAAATAATTAAAACATTTTAAACGATATTTTGGTTAAAGGGGTTTTACCAAAATTAGAGACACTTGAATACAATAATCGAGGAATAACATTTCTTCAGAACTTTATAATATCATGAGAATAAAAGGATTCATGATATAATACTCCAAAAGACAGTATATACACCATATAACAGTGAATTGGTGCATAACAACAATGAACCCTCAATATAAATGTCAAATGTGATGAAATCCCTTATAAAGAAGGTATCCTTAAATTAAGGACAAATAAATATCAAAAATATGTGTGACAAATATATATACACCCAATATAAGTGGATATTAAGTGTAAAACAATAAAATTTCATTCACACATATTCAATGGATGACATATTCAATGACTACAAGTTGAACCCAAAGAAATCGAAATTGGGTTAAAAAGTTCCCTTGACAGCCTAATGGCATCACATCAAAATGAGTTGATGAGTGATAAAAAGTTTATCTCATCACTTGGACATAAAATTTACTTAATTAAGGATTTATGAGAACATATCCCAACATTAAAATATGTAAATTAATAGACCCAATAAAAGAAGTCTTTTAAAAAAGAGGAGGGTGAAAGGTTCCCTTACCGACTTGGGTATCTTTCAAAACATACACCCCATGAAGAAAGACAATAGGTCATTGATGTAAATACTCATAAACGAAAGTATATTACACAAAGAGTAGAATAATGGGCAGTACATACACCACTCAATGGAATTTGTGGCAAATGTAGCATAAATCTCACGGGAATAAAAGTGAGATGAAAAATCCCTTACGAAAACTCAGTAGCCTAACGACGCCACATAAAACATCCGAATATGGATTGATGAGATCAAATAGAGTATCCCATCATATTACAATATAATTTACAGAAAGTGGAATATAAAAGAAAATCCCCCAACATTGCAAGGAGGAGTTTAAAATAAGTGACATAAAGGAGAGTACTTAAAAGGAAAGAGAGAGGTTAGATCTCTTACGAAAGTTCGGCTGCCTAACGGCGCCACTCAAAACTTCCAAAATGGATTTATGAGAGATAATAGGGTCTCTAATCACATGAACATAAAAATTACAGTAGGAGTAATATAAAATAACATCCCAATCATAAGAAGTATGAGCTTAAAAGAAATGACATAAAAGAGTGTACTTAAAAAGAAAGAGAGTTGTAGGATCCCTTACCTCGGGTCCGACATGACTCGATCGTTCTTTAATCTCCTGAATAATAAACATGAGTTAATTTATAATTCCTTAAGAACCTTTTTCAAGTTCATTATTACTTTTATACTACTTATTACCATGTCATAAACATTATGTAATCATTTAAGTTAATAATATTTGTTTTGCCGATATTTGGTTCTTAAGTCGAAAGTGGACTTCTTACAATTACATGTTGTTCGTGTGGCCAAATGTTTATTATATCCAGAATTGTATTCATTATGTAGATATAATATATTTCATATATATCCAGTACATTCATGCATTTATAACATTACATAATCATTTAGAGGTAAGAAATGAAATGCACCGTTCATGGAGACGGTAAGCCATACGTACGCATTAAACGCTACTTTCATTTCTATTTCGTATTTTATAGAATGGAATAATAATGATATAAAGGTATATTATAATTCCAGTATAATATCATATATAATATCATATTTACATCCTTTAGACATCCCACATATGGTATTTAACGAATCAAATCACATTGAGGGGGCGGTAGTCCGCACTTCCTTAAATAAAGATATCGCGTATACCCATAATGGAAGCCATAAAGGTAAGACAAAAATGAAAAATACAGAAGCATAAATAAAACATAAACATATTATATATCATATATAAAAATAGTGACATCATAATGGCCACCGTTGAAGGTGTTAAATGAGTATTGAACAATCATCGTTTCGAGAGGCAGAATTTCACCATCCACGGAAACCGTATGTTCTTTAACCATTTGATGTAGTTGTGTGAGAGTGTAGCTCGAATAAATCTTATAACAACATCCTAGTATATTGAAGATACTGGTGTTGTTACAAAAGAAGTAAATAAAAAGAGTTTAGGGGGTTGGAGAAGCAAAATAAAACAAATGAACATGAGAGAATGAATTGCCTTTAAAAGTGTAACTCCTTTTGATTTGAGCCTAAAGGCTTCCTTTGAAAGGGTTCTGCCCAAAGGGAATCCTCTAGGATGAGGAGAGGGATGTGGAGAGAGTAAATGGGCAGGGGTTGGCCGAGCCAAAGGCTTTAGGAGTGTGTTAAATGAGGTAGAGTTGGGGGCCTTTTATAAGAGGAGAGGAGGGGCACTTTTAGAAAGTAAAGAAATATTACTTTATTTGAAAATGTGTTTCGGTTTCAAAAGGTCCCACATTGATATAATTCGTGGATAAGGTGATAAGGCTTATAAATCCACTCATCCAATAAGTTTTGGACATGTTTAGATCATATATTTTATATTATCTTTCCATTTTATTTAAATCGTCAAATAATGATGTCATCGCTGCATCATTATTATGTCATAAATAATTTATTTTATTTAATGTATAAAAATTATACAAAAATACTATGATATAGGAAATCTTTTTATCTTTCCAATGAATATTTATAATCAAAAATATGACTTGTATAACCCCACTTAAAAATTGTTTTAGTAAAACATATCATGTTTGTGTCAATTTTACTTTTACATTAAATAAAATGTTATTTATGTCATTTCCCAACCAAAGTGGATCCATGGGGTCCCCAAGTTGACCCATGTCTTGTCTTGGTCGGCCATGATACAACCAATTAGGGTAATACATGTGTCAAGATCATCTCTTTTTATTAAAGCATTATTTTTACCTTAAACTACACTAATTACCACTAATCGCGATTAAAAACTTAATAAGTTACTATTCACCAAAAAATTATTTTAATCTCATTGAACCACATTTTACTTCTTAATGGCAACCATGTATGTCGGATTTTTGAAAATCAAAACACAATGATGGCAAAATTTCATTTAAACAGAAAATCAGTTTTTATAAGTACCACTTAGTGGTTTCACTATTCATCAAAAATTGAAGTTTTTCAGAAAAATCCCAAAAATTCACCCTAAGCTATATTTGATATTCTGAATTCAAAAATGAAGCCCATTTTACAAAATTCAAAACATATAAGTCACATTAATTAATTTAATAATTAATTCCTGTTGTCATGTCAAATAGCGTGTTTTATGAAAAAATAAGTATCAAAAGATTGACACTAGTTTAAGTCTGATTTCAAAGTGAAATTGATTCCAACGAACACTATTGGATTTAATGGTAAAAATATTTTCTAATTTCACTTTAAAACCAATTAAAAATATAATCTAATCATATAAATAAATTAGATTTAAAAGTGGTTTTGAATTAAAATACAACATTTTACACTATTCATTAAAAAAATGAACTTTATCGGAAAGATACCAAAAATTTACACAAAGTAAATTTTGATGTCCCGATTCTTAATAAGAGTTTTATTTGGTACAAAAAAATGTATAAGAGTGATCAAAACTATATTTAATGACGGTTCTCCATCAAAAGGTGATAAGTAAACCTTTAGTGAAAACTAGGGCATATACGCCTAAAATTGGATTCTTTCCGTATTTTAAGCCATTATCTTTTATTGGATAAATGTAAAAACATTTAAAAACATATATAATCATATTTTAGTTATTTCTATCCATTCCCGCCATTACAACGACTACATGTTAACTGCCATTTAAAATAATATTATTTTATTATTAGAGTGCAACGTAAGATTCCCAAGAAACTCGTTGTTGCGTGTTGGGTACGCCATCGAGCATAGCATCCCCTTTAAAGTTATTTAAATATTTTATTCACAAATATGGATAAATATGAAATGTCATATTCTTTATTTACCTGGGGTGTTACACCAATCCTTCTCTAAACTATGCCCAAACACCTTCCCTATCCCCCCCCCCGTCCAAGAGCTTCTGGTCTCATCAAAAGACCAATCTTAGGCCCTTAAGGAGGTTCTCAAGAGAAGGATTCAATAGGTAATTTCTCACCCTCTTCTCCTTTAATTTCCTTTCAAGTTCAAGTTCATTTCTTGATCTCTCGCCATTTATATTCATCCAAATGGTATATTTTACTCCATTATTATATATATACTGTAATTATATGATTCTAATGGGATATTATATCATCCAACCCCCTTTCCCTCTTACTTTTATTTTATTAAAGAGAACGTTGTTGGTGAGGTGTTAATTTTTCACCTTCAAGAAGGACATGCTTTCTTCTTCTATTTATACCTTCAGATCTGGTCATGAAACCATTTTTATTGTTGAAACTGAACATGTTATATGTATTATCTCCTATTTAATGTTCTGTAACTGACTTATGAACATATTACTAAGTGATAAATTAAAACAACTTCATTATGATCGAAAAACCGCCCAAATTAACCCAAAAAATATTGATTTAATTATTATCTAATGATTCATAGACATAGATATAATTTTATTAATTATAAGATCATCCAAACTCCTGTAATATCATTAACAAAATGTAATATAAGTTCTGTATGTTTACCCATGTTCTACCAAAACTTTAATTTAAGAATACAGGTGAACCACTCAAGAAAACCATAAAAACAAACATTCCCAAATAATGTTTTTAAACACTATAACTCATCCAAAGGCACATAAATTCACTTAATGAAACCAGAATTAACCCTATTAATTAACACAAGGTTATGTATTTATAATTAGTGATTATATTTTCATTATACAGGACATTAAAGAGAAGGAAGTGTTCAGTTACAAGGTAAGGGGAAATCTCGAACCCAATTTTCTTCCTTCGGGTTCTCCCTCTTTCACTCCATTTTTGATATGGTTACTCCTTAAAGATCATTTGTTCATCATTGTAGTTAATTTTCTGGGATATAAATTTTTGTCACTTGTTTTTATGTCAATCCAAATTTTTTCCAAAAGAAATCCTCTTTTAAGAACACCCCTTTTAGTTCTCACTCAAAGTGGACGGCTCTTGTAACATGTATATCATTCCCTGTTTCTTTTGGGTATCCAATGTTTATGAATGTGTTCATATGAGATTAATCTCATTCCATTCCATGGGTTAGTTATGTACATTTTTTATATGTGTTCTATGTGGAAAGTATAATGATGATAATGTTATGATGTTATGGGTGCGCCCGGAATTATATAGCGCAATATAAATGTTTCAATGTGGAGGGTGCACCTGGAATTATAAATAGCTCTAATGAATTGGGTAACGTGATGAATCTAATGAGTAAATGTAAAATTATGTGTGAACAAGATGCTATATTGGTTCACAAGTATGTGTGGTAGTTAACCACTAAGACATAATGTTTCATTTTTATGCATTTCCACATTTCAAGTCTTTTATTTATGCTCCTCTCATGTTCATGGTCTTTTTCCTATGTTAGTATTATGCTCACCCCATGATATATTGTTCTTATCTATCCTCTTACTAGTCTTCTAGATAACCCCTTTTGATGTATATCTTCAGGTGTCTACATGTACTAAGGAGAGGACAAGTGCCAATAATAAGCTTCAGAAGAACAAATTAAATAAATGTTTATGCTTGATGTTGTATTTGTTTTGTATATTCCTAGTTTTCACAAGACAATAAACCTTTGGATTCTCTATGTGTAATACTATTATGTTGTTAATCTTTAAAATGATGTAATAGTAATGTAAAAAAAGGACTGGGTCTCTATAGTTCAGGAGAGTCCGGAGCAGAAGACTTTGGTTTCAGTTGCAGTAGAGTCTACACTTTTGAGATGTATCAGGGATAGAGAGTATGAGGATTCATAGTTCATAGACTTGAGGGAACTATATGAAGTCATGGAGACATCTTAGGAATGGTTTACAGATGAAGATGATATCACCTATATGAAAAAAACGAGTTCTGGTACCTACAAGAAAACAAGACGAGCTCATGTGATAATTTCATGACACAAAATGGGTGGTTTATCATGGTGTGGCCAAAATGTACCATGGACTACGATGAATGTTTTGGTGTCTAGGCATGAAAAAAGAGATAGTAGGGTTTTTGATAAGATTTTTCACCTGTCAGCAGGTGATGGTTGAGCATCAATATCCTAGAGGTTTACTACATCTATTTCCTATTCTGGAATGGAAGTGGGATAACATGACCATGGATTTTTTTGGTGGGTCTCTTGATGATGCTTAGGAAACTGATTCTATTTGGGTCATTGTGTGTTGATTGTGTCATTAATCATCCCTCGAGGCCTGTTCTACGACTACCCCAAGCCCGCCTCCCAAAGGCCAGGGGCTGGAGACTATCACCAAAGGAAATGTCCTACTAGTGGGAGGAATTATCTGAGTACCATTACACACGCATAGTCACAACCCCAACCCACAAAGATGAATGGAAAAACATGTATGCCATTAAGACAACCACTAAGGGTTTAAATTACAATATGAAAGTAAATGGTCCAGAATACAATCCCAAAAAAATAAAATTTGAAAAAAATAAAGTAAAAAGGTATCTAAAAATACATCATGAAAAACCCCTACCTGAAGGGTAGGGGTAGAGTAGCTACTGGACCACAATGGTCTCGATGAAGGAATCGGTCATCTGCACAAGACATGACACATACAGGCAAAGCCTATGTAGGGTTGAGTAACAAAATAATCAGTAGGGACCCTAAACCAAAAAGAACGGCCATAAAGGAAAATTACACATGAATTAATGGATATCTCACACAAGTATAACTTAAAACGAAATTAGTATCATTAGTCATATAGAAGAATATTTTGTACTACTAAGGGAGAATCCCTGATGATTCACTAAAGTATATCAGGCTACTAATGTTTGGCTATCTACCAGGACATTGAGGTCTTCTTGGCTACACATTTGATGGGACACATAGGTCCACATGACAATTCATCTGTCGGCCCACATATGTCTGTACGGATGGTTATCTTCCAGTCCACTGAGGTCCGCTCGACACTTCTTCTTCTAGGCCACACAGGTCTGCCTAACAATTCATCATTTGGGACACTAAGATATATTGGGCTACTCATCTACTAGGAAACTGAGGTCCACTCAGCTACTTCCCTTTCGATCCACTATGATCTACTCGAAAGTTCCATCTCGTAATAGCCAGTCATAGGACTCCCTCTTGTAGCATGCTTGATTCCAGGATAATATACTACTCAAGAAATAATTCATATCTCAAACCCCATGTAAACTCACATGAAGAATGTCAAAAGGACCTCCTCATCGCAAGGGTCCCAACCCTATAAATGGATCATATATCCAACATACGGTCTGCATGTTATGACAGTTTTACTGAAATGGGGCTGGTGATATCCTGGTCCTGTCTGACCCGGTGGGACAGACTTGACCCGACCCGGCCTGGGGTCCACTGAACTGAACTGGGTCTGACCAAACTCATATCTGACCATGTCCTGGTCTGGCTCGGACCTGTTGTACCATGGTTCCATCCAGCTATGAGCAGGCCGACCTACCTGACCAAGACACGGATAGTGCGCCGCTTCCCACCTCCACCCCATGGGTTGCCACAGGGTCACCACTACCATAGTCCAGTTGGACTGCAACCTTTTAGCTGCGTTATATGTGTTTTTTGTTGTTTCTGTGTGCACTGCTTCCATCCCACTATCAAAAGCATGCTCCACCGTCCATGGCTGATGTCACTGGATGCCTTGTCATTGCGGCGCACCGGTGCTAGCGACATCTTCCACGAGCCATTGGGTCTGCTTCTGTTGTCCGATTCCTGAACCTAATGTGCCCTCCGAATTCTTAGGTTGCCTTCATCCCTACTACAGCCTCATGTTTTTTTTCGTTTATTTCTGGGTTCGTCCATGATGAACACACAAACATCTATAATGAAGGAATCTGATCCTTATTCATGTCGGCCAGAACCCTCCACCATAGTATTCAAAATAATGGGGGAGGATATTTGTAAGAATTCTAACATGGATTATTCCAATTGAAAGCCCTGAATCAAAAACCTCTTGAAAATGAACGCTTGATCATTGAATCATTCGATTCATCAAATGATTCACGTTTGTTATGGATATTTCAAACCGGGGAATGAAAATTAATCAAGACACCCTACCTGAAGTTGGATTGTTCATTGGCGATGATTGGTGTCCTTGTGTTTGTCATTCCACAATCCATCATTAGTGATCGTTCATTGATCTTCATTCTCCAGTGACAAGGATCCAACGGTTTAGAGTGATTCTCCCACATACCAACAATCCTATATTTGATTAACTCATTAAATGGGGAAAACACATTTCACCATTTCTATTACGCTAGGTCACAACAGCATCATGTTATTTCGTTTATGAACAGTGTTTCTACTATACTGCAATGAAATTAAAAATTCAAAAAAAAATATCTAAAAGTTTATTTTATTTTATTTTCATTAGGAAAATTCTTTTATTAAATTTTCTTAAAAGTCTGAAAAATTATCTTTTTCACTTGACCCACACCAGTCATGTTTATGTCCATTTTTAGGTATAGTCATCATTTCAGATGCAACGGTTCACTAAGATTTTTAATATGGGCACCCATTAACATGTTTCCCAAACTGTTCACAATCGCTATTTTAAATAAACATAAAAAAGCTCAGACAACTATTCAAATCTCATCGGGCATCAGAATCAATGTCGTATGAGATCCTAGTCACGAAAAAATCCCATTTAATTTAAAAAAATTACATGGAATTCCGAAAAAATACATTACGCCTATCTTTAAGGGTTTATGTCCTCAATGGACAAACATGGTCTAAAAAATAAATGGGGGTACTGAGCAACGATCTGAGCCTCCCACTCTAAAGTTCCCTCCTAGAGATTTTTGTGTTGCCACCAAATGCACACCAGAGGAATCAATCATCCATGAAGGACCCACTCATGTCGATCCTCAATCTCAATTGGGAACTCCGTAAACGTCACCCCATCATCGATGTCCTACTCGTCCCAGTCAATGAAATGAAATGGATCATGCATATATCTCTTCTACTGTGATACATGGAAAAAATTATAAACTCTATGTATTTGTGGGAAGGATATATATAGGTGGTACATAATATCTCCAAATCTTCTCAGAATCTAAAAAATTCCGACTAATTTGGAAGATAGCTTTCTGTGTCATCCAAATCTCTGTTATCCCCAGTGCGTTGAGATCTAAAGTAACACTTGGTCTCCTTAATCTAACTCCAAGGGCCTCTGTATCCTATCAGTATAGGATTTATGTATTCTCTGTACATTCCTCATCTTCTCCGGTATGACCTTCACCTTCTTGGTGGTAGCCCATACCAACTCTGGACCCTTGAGTCTTGACTCCCGTAGGTTTGTCCAGCATAATGGTGATCTACGTGGTCCCTCATAAAACACCTCGAATCGAGCCATACCAGTGGTGGAGTCATTGATATTGTTTTATGAAAGCTCCACCTATGGAAGGTGATATTATAAACTACACATGATGTCTAGGACACAAGCACGAAGAATGTCCTCCCAAACATGGATAGTCCTCTCCATCTGACCATCCTTCTGGGGGTGAAAAGCCTTATCAAACAAATTTGAGTCCTGAATGCCTCCTGTAATCCATTACACACTCAGGATGTAAAGCGTGTGTCTCGATTCAAGACTATCATCTATGGGACCCCATGGAGTTGAACTATTTCATTAATGTAGAGGTGTGCCAATCCATCTACTAAACCCTACTCCCAAATAAGTATGAAGTAGGGAGCCTTGGTGAGTAGGTCAAAAATCACCCATATGGTATCATTTTTAGTGGATTTATGGGGTTAAACCATCATTAATTCCATCATTATACCATCCCACTTCCATTCTGGAATCTCACGTGGCTGAGTCAAACCTATAGGAACTTGGTGCATCGCCTTCAGTTACAGATAAGTGAGGCACTGTGAAATGAAATATTTTACTGCCTTTTTATATCTACAGCCACAGGTATTGATGTTAAAGTTCCCGGTACATATTAGACACTCATAGTTATACCACCAATGGGTATTTATAGAACTCCTTCATAAACTCCTCATGTGACGACATAGGCGCAATAGTGCATTATATGAAAATGATGTTGTGCTCCCTGCCTATCGAATATCCAAAAGGAGATTGTCCTGAGCATAACTGAGCACACCATGCCTTGAAGTCAACATCCACAAGTTTTGCCTCCCTAACTCGCCATAAGAGTGGGAGAGTAACAATCGTCTACTGAAGACAAGCTACTCCATCACTATCCATGTAGGATATATGCATCATGGATAACTGCTCTGAGGCCTCACTCGGAAACTACAAACCAGATCTCAGGATGAGTGCATTGCTACAACGTTCCCCTTCCAATGAGTATAGACTACATCAATGTCATAGTCCCAGAGGAGCTCTATCCATAGTCATTTTCTCATATTCAGGTTCTTCTGGGAGAAAATATACCGATGTCTTTTGTGGTTAGAGTAGATGGTAAATCGCTCACCCATCAAATAGTGACACCACATCTTCAATGAAAATACCACTACTGGTAGCTCCCAATGATGGGTCGCGTATTTCTTCTACTACTATCTCAAAAATCATGAACTGTATTCAATTACTACTTTATCAGGCATTTGGAAACAACCATATCCATCCCCTGATGTGTCGTATAAAACTACATCCCCAACTCCCTCCTCTAGTAGCCTCAAAATAAGAGCAATCGTCAGTCTCTACCTCATCTACTGAAATCTAGGTTGGCAGTTCACCATCAACATGAGGGGTTGTCTATTTTGTTTATAAGATGATAAGGGTGCTTTTACCCTCTAAAAGGTAGGCATAAACCTCAATTAGTACCTAGCCAAACCCAAGAAACTTCGTACCTCAGTCACACTCCTAGGTGGTTCCCAAGAGATAACTTCTTGGCTAGATCCACTAAAACTCCAGCCTCTGAAAGGATGTGTCCCATTATGTGGAACTCCCAACTAGAACATAGATATATTCCCATAATTACGATTCTCTTGGAGTGTATCGAGGACTATCTGCAGGTGTGTAGCATGCTTCTCTGTGGACACTGATTACACGAGGATTTCATCAATGAAGACCACAACAAACCTGTAAAGGTAAGGGTGGATGATCATGTTCATGAGTCCCATTAACACTCCTGGGGAATTTTTCCTGTTGAAAAAAATCTACCAAACTCATAATGTACATACTACCATCTAAAGGCCATCTTCTGTACATCCTCATCCAGTACACGAAGTTAATGATAGCCTGATCTGAGGTCTATATTCGAGAACCATCTTTGTCTATTTAGTTGATTGAAGAGGTCATCAATTCTTGGTAGTGGATTCTTGTTCCTCATGGTCACCTGGTTCAAATGCCAGAAGTCCACGCACAACCTCAGACTCTTGGTGCCTTCATGGAATGAGAAACTAGGGCTACCCACGGTGAAACAATGGGTCTCCCAAATCTCATTTCTTGAAAATCCTACAACTACACCCTCAACTTTTGAATCTCTATAGGAGCCATCCAATATGCTGGTGTGGATATCTGTGTCATCATGGGGTATAGATCAATGCATAAGTCCACCTCTCTGGTAAAACTAGAACATTATCTGGAAAGATTTCATCACACTGGTCCACTAATATAGTAAAATGATGACTCTTATCTCCCACTACACAAAGGGTGAGGCTATCTAAAAAGTGAGTGATCGGCTTCACCCTCCTCTAAGAATTTCCATCATGTTTTGGAAGAGCTGCCTTTTCCTTGGTGAAGGAAAACCTGGTCCCATCCTCGTAGACACACCACAGTCTGTTCCCCAGACAATCGATCAGTGCATGACCTATGGATAACCAGTCCATACCCAATATGACATCCTAAGGCCTAAACACCAATACTAGGAGATCCCATCCATATATTTCACCTCCTAGAGTAACATTGCACTACCATAACTAGTGTGTAGTTGTCGAATCCCTTCCCTTAAGAGTCTCTAACCATAAGGATTGAGCCAACAAATCCAACAGAATCTTTGAGCTCCGAACAAGGTCTGTGGTAAGGAAAGAATGACTGGAACATTTGTCTATAAGAAATAAATCTAATGTGGATAAAAAACTGAGCATACCACTAATAATATCTAGAGCACTTTTTTCATAGGCCTCCATAGCCTGTAGCTAGCCATGCCCATGTCCACCATCTCCTGAAACCAATGGTAGACCACCTGGATGTGGTGGTGGTAGAAAATCAAATCTCCATCCACCTCTTGATTCTCTACTGGATCTCCATCCATGTCTTCCTCCCTATGGACCACCAACATCGAACCACTACCTCTACCTTGGTGGTCCCTTGACCATGTTTCGGTCATCTATGTGAAGAGTCAGAAATTCACAAGCCATGTGCCTCTGCCCACCACATGAGTAGAACATCATGCCCCTCTAATGACTCCCTCTGTCCTGAGGTTCTTGTACTTCTGATCCAACATCTTGGGGTCACCCCAGAAATTCCTGGACAACATTGGACCCTCATGTTTGCTTGCTTCTAACCTTAGCTAAAGACACCACCACCTAAGGATTACGAGTAGCTCCTGCTACAAGCGCATGTTTTTCCAGGAAGCTCTCCATGAGTTGGGCTAGATCTACCACCCCATCCTGAGTAGGGATGATATATGATACTGTGGATTCCCTAATATTCTAACATATTCCCTCTTAAAAATCTTGATCCTTGAAGAATGAGTCTCACACCATGTCTATGGAGTAGCGAGAAAGCTCGGTGAATCTCGTTGAGTATTCCGCCACAATCATGCCACCTTGTTATAGGTGTACTAGATCATGTATGCGCACATAATGCAATGAAACTAGAATGAACTCTTACTTAAAGAGGTACTCAATGTTTTTCCCACTGAGTTTTTCCTCATCATATATCGAGATTGTCAAGCGCAACCATCTCCCTGCTATGCCATGAAGAAGGATTATGGCTAAGATCTCCATCTAGCTGAGAGGCATCCTCTCTAGATGAAAGACTCGTGTAACCACATCAAGAAATTCCTCTACAACCTAGGGGTTAGTCTCACCCATAAACTGGGAGGTCCCTACCTCTGGAACTCATGCAATGCACTGAGCCTTTGTGTGTCATCTTCAAGTAGCACTGGTAGTAGTGTTTGACCAACGAGTGGTGGAAATGCCGGTGGACCTCCATATGGGTCCATCCCCAGTACTAGTCCCTATACTGATCTCTCATCGCTTGGTGTACCATCCTTATGGTCTTGCATAGTAACCTTTGTTGGATATCTGCATAGTGGAATCCGGAAACATATAAAGGTAAACAACAACCAATAGTTTATACCTGGTGAGATGACTCAAGGAGGGACATGAGGAAACACTCGAAATCCTATATGATATTTGAAACCAATGGTTTCAGGTACCGAGTCGAAAAGTATAATTCTGGGTCCTGCTATATGGATACGTCGGCATCCACACCAACACTAGACTCCCTGAGACTGAAAGTCAAACTCAAAATATTTTACATTGTTTCTCCAAAAAACCCCAAAACTCTCAGTTTTTTAGGTAGTACCGGCCACCTTTGATACCAATTTTTCATGTCCCGTCCCTTGAGGGTCGTGCAATGACTACCCCACGCCCGTCTCCCAAAGGCTAGGGTCTGGAGACTAGCTCCAAATGTAAAAACATGCAAGTGGGATGCATTTTATGAGTACCTGTACACACAATCACTCACAACCCCAACCCACAAAGCTGAAAGTAAAAACATGTGCTTTACGAAGTCATACACTGAGGGTATAAAGTACAAGCTGAATGTAATGGGGCTAGAATACAATCATAAAAACTAAAATATAAAAATAAGAAAGTAAAATGGTCTCTGAATATCTATTTGTGGAAAACCCAACCTAAAGGGTAGGTGTAGAGTATCTATGGGAAGCTGTTGGAGTATGGCTCATCTGTCCAATCTCACTGGGAACTACCTGGTCTTAGATCATGAATGTCTCTATCAAAGCGTCGATCATCTACACAAGACAGAAAATGTGCAGGAGAATCCTATGCATGTGTGAGTAACACGATACTCAGTAGGGACCCCAAAAAACAACGAAATGCCACAAAGGAAAAGAACACATGATGTAATGGACAACTCACATAGGTATAACTTAAAATATAGAAAGCAGGATTTTCAGTCATAAAGTTGAAACATTTGTACTATTGGGGGACTCATCCTTGATGAGTCGCTGATTTCTATCAGGACATTGAGGTATGATTGTCTATCAGGACACTAAGGTCTTCTCGACTACTCATCTGCAGATCCACGTAGGTCTGGAAAGTTATTCGTCTTCCGGGCCACATAGGTCTGCATGACTTCTCCTCTTTCGGGCCACTGTGGCCTTCTCGGTACTTCGTCTACCTAGCCACACATTCCCACATAGCTATTTTTCTACCAGTCCACTAAGGTCTGCTCAAATACTCATATGGGTGCCATTGAGGTTCACTCAAATACTCTTCTACTAGTAATTAAGGTCAGCTCATCACTTTCTTTTCGTCATAGCTCATCACATGATTCCCACTTGTAGCGCATTTCATTCCGGTATAATATACTCCTCAAGAGACATAGTTCAAATCTCAACCTCCACAAAAACTCACTTGGATTATTTCAAAAATCCCACCTCGTCATAAAGGTCCGAAATCTATAAATGGATCTTCAATCAGACATACGGTTTTCATGTTATGACTATTTTACTAAAAAGTGGATGGTGGGGAATGGGTCCGATCTGACCCGATCAAACCAACCTAAAATGACTTGGATAGGGGTCTACCAACATGACCTAGCTTTGACCTAACCTGGATTGTACTCGGTCTGGGTCTGGCCAGCTGGGGAGGCATGCTTGGTTGAGACGCGTTCGGCGTGTTGTGTCACCCCCTCTACCCCACCGATCATCAGGGGGGGCAACACCACCATAGTCCAGCTAAACCGTAGCCTTCTAGCTATATGATGCGGCATGGACAACACATCTGCATGCGCCGCCAATCTCTCACTATCGGAATCCTATTCAACTATCCGCGGATGATTTTGCAGTACACCGCTGGCAGAGTCTTCCGCGGTCCATTGTGATTTTCTCCTATTATCTAATTTTTGAACCACAATGGACCTAGGAATTCTGGAGTTGTCTTTGTCCCTAATATGGCCTCAATGTTTTATTTTCATCGATCTATGGGTTCAATCATAAAGAACACATGAACACACATAACAGGGAAATATGAGCCTAGTTTGTGTTGGCCCAAAACCTCTGTGTTATAATTCAAAATAACGGGGGGAGGAGATTCTTTAGAATTATAACTTGAATAATCCCAATTCAAATCCTTGAATCAAAACCCTACCGCAAATGCATGCATGATCTATGAATCATTCCAGTCTTTGAATGATTCATGTTCATCATGTATATTTCAAAATGGGAAAATAAAATTAATTATGACAACCCAAATATAGTCATATCGTTCTTTGGTGATGATCAGTGTCTCTACATTCTTATTTCCACAATCTGTCATTGGCACTCGTTCGTTGATTGCCGTTCGCCAGCGCCAAAGCTCCAATGGTTCAGATTGATTCTCGAACATGCCAATGGTCTTGTATTCAATTAAACCATTAAATGGAAAAACATATTTCATCATTTTTATTATGATGTTTCATTTATGAATCAACATTTCTATTATTCTGAATAAAAATTTAAATTCAAATAAAATAAAATAAAATGTTTATTTTATTTTATTTTCCTTGAGAAAATTATTTTATTAAATTTTCATAAATGTCCGAAAAATTAACCTTTTCTATCAACCAATGCAGTTTGAGGTTAAGTAAATTATTAGGAAAATTCTTTGTTTTAAATGCAATGGTGACCTTGGATTTTTAATTTGGGAACTTCCTTAGATGTTTCTAAAACCGCTCACATGTGTTATTTTAAATAAACATATAAAATATTCAAACAATTATTCCAGTCTCACTGGGCATTAGAATCATGTTTTGTCTACACAAATGGTCTTTAAATAATCCCATATAATTAAAAAATGATACATTTAATTTCAAGAAATTATATACTAAAAAAGGTAGTTTGTTTCATACCAATTTTGGAAACGTTTACAGTAGAATAGTTGGGAGAACTATATATCTGAATGATAATCCATCTGTATGGACTGAAAAAAACTATACATTAATATTGTGATTCATGTTTTACTTCAAGATTTTATAAATTGTTGAAAAAGTATCTTGGTACATAGGTTTCATTGAATGCGGATTTCTTCCCACATATAGATGGGCAGTAAGAATGTACTACACAGGTGCTTGATGATATTCTACAATCATGGGTTCTTGACTTTGGTGGATCTTCAGAATTGAATTTGGATTTAGTGGATTTCTCTTATAACAATAGTTATCATAAAACTATACACATGGAACCATACAAGGCTCTTTATGGTAGGCCATAAAGATCACCGCTATGCTAGATGGAGGATAGTGAGTCATAGTTGTTTCGACAGAGTCTCATCCAGGAGACAGTTGAGAAGGTACACTTGGTTTGAAAACAAATAGCTATGGATTATAGTAGGAATAAGTCATATTATGATAGATAGAGATGACCCATAGAGTTTACATAGGGTGATCATGTGTTCCTTCGAGTATCTACTAGGTTGGTTCATTAATAGATATGGAGGCAAGGCACGTTGGCACCCAGGTTTTTGGACCCTCCGAGATAGTTGAGAGAATTTGGATAGTGTCATACCAATTGTCTCTTCCACAAATATATAGTGATATGCATGATGTTTTCCATGAATCAAAAATTCGGCGGTATCACTACAAACATGCTCATGTGGTCGATGTGGATGAGGTTGACCATTAGATAGATGCATCCTTTGAGGATCATCTGATATTTTTGTTGGGTCATACTGAGAATGTGTTATGGGGAAATACCATGTTGATAGTTCATGTGTTATTGAAACATAGAAATGTATAAGAGGAAACATGGGAAAGAGAAGAAGATATGAGGTCTCAATGGACCAATCATTGTGTCTTGGAATCTTATAAAGTCTTGGAAGTGCAGCTCAAGGAGGAGTTGTTATATGGTGGGGAGATTGTAAAATCCTGACCATATATGGAGTTGTATCAGGCACAATTTTAGTTAATTTTTTTAATTAAGTAACATTTATAGGAGTTAATACTTGGGTACATTTGTGTGGATTCTAAAAAATGTCTTGATAAAAATATTGTGTTCATGGTTTGTGCACAATTTTTACAAATTGGTCAGCTTTCTAGGAGAACTCGTGTGCTCTTTTCTCTTTTGAGGAAGTATCTCTTAACTGATAAAGAATTGTTTTGGAGGCCATGTGAGGAAACCATATAAGTCACCCTTTAAGAAGAGTACAATGCACAATTATTAAATGGTGTTTCTAACCGTGCAATTAAATTGTACGAGGGCCAGCAGTGAGATCCTAAAATTGGAAATCTCACAACTTTTTACCTTTTAATGACTTGTTTCTTCTCTTATGAATAGGTTACATAGAATTTTACTTTATTAATGGTAAAGTAAGGTTCTCACATCCACACTATAGTTTTACAATGCCCACAGACCTCCATTATTTGAAATTGAAAGCCCAAATCAAAGATCCACTCTTCGCCCGTTATGTAGATCTCATCCCAATGCCATTTCCTTTCATTATCCTCTCTTCCATTGATCTTTTGATAGAGTATATCCTCTATTTAATTATATGTAAACATATTTTGTGAGATATAGATTTATGATTTCAGATCTAGATCAAAATTGAATAGATCTTGATATCTTGGTTTTGGTTTAGGGATTTAAATGTAGAACTCATATCTACATTGTTGTGCTACTCGAATTTTGGGGATTTATGTCTGAAGAATATCCGTCAAAATATTTAGGTAGGTGGTCTAAAATATAATTCCCATATTCATGGATTTGATACATATATTAAAAGTTGTATAATTTATAGCATCTATTAGTAATTAATTTTCTTAAATTGGGTTAATTCGATTGACCAATTGATTTATCAAATAATTGTTGAATTAAATGATTAGTTATGGAATTAATCATGAGGCAGAGGGGATTCCCTATTAGATAATTAATTTGAGAGATTTATTACTATATTTAGTAATTTTAATCTACATAATTAATCAGCAAAATAATTATGAGTTATTGAATTGGTTAAGTTGAGGTGATTAATTGTGAATTAATTATGTTATTTATATTATGATCTAGATAATTAATTATGGGATTAATTTTTATGAGTTTAGATTTTGAATTGGATAATTATTTATAGAAAAATTGATTATTGGGATATGAATTGTGAACTTGAATAATTAATTAATTTATTTAATTAACGATGATTGAAAAGTTTAATTAATTGTTGAGTTAACTAATAGATTTTTTGTATTTAACTAATTATTGAATTATTAATGGGATTTATTGGATATTTTATTATGAATTAATTATGTGTGAATGAATGGGAACATGGTAATTCATAATTGAGAAGTAAAAATGGTTACATGGTCATCATACTTGTGATTAAGAGAATGGGAACATGGTCATTCTAATGAGATGTATAATTGGTAACATGGTCTTTATAATTATGAGTAAGAGAATAGGAACACGATCATTCTATTGAGTAAGTATAGTAACATGGTAATCTTACATACATTTTTAATATTGGTAACATTGGAAATGTGTCATATAAATGTGAAATTAAAGGATGAAAATAATGGAATTCTGAGTTGTGGCCTCACATGATAATATTCGAACTTTAGTAAGAGTCAAATAAAGTACTGAGATATCATAGCACATTTGAATACTTCGAGCTCTGATGGGAAGAAGGTATTAAGATATGATATTACCTAGGGAACATTTGGAGATATGGTACGAGATGAAGTTAGCATTTAGGGAAAAGTATCCATGGGAACTCTGGAGTTAATATATTTAGATAAGAATAAATGATATTGTAATAACTGGTTATTAATGAATTTTACATATTTCTTCTAGAACATCATACACTATATTTTGACTGACCTAGTTTTAGAAACCATTCGTGGTTCCCTACTAGGTCGTACTCACACCCTATTTTGGCTGATTGATCGGAACCAAAATATATTATATTGTAGCACGAAATGATCCGGGAAACTTCCATATGATGAATTTCAGATTTGGGGTGGAGTTTGGATGAGGGGATCATACCTGGTTTAGATCCTCCTTGGGGAGTCATACTGTCTTTATTTTCAAATTCATTATAGACACTTGACACTTATATTAGCATAACATGTTTTGCCCATTATATTGTGTATTTCTTTCCTATTGATAATCTTGTTACATGACTATTTTTCTAGTTATATATGCTTCCACATTTGTTTATTTATTTCTAATGGTGTTTTACTCTGATAAATGAGGTTATAGTCTCCCTGTGACTGACTTACTAGACCATCACTTCTAGTGAGTATCCCCTTGTATATGGGGATGCACACTTGAGTTCAGGTGGAAAAACAGCTTTGGGTAGTGTCACATTGAACCTGGGGCAGGACATTACATGATTGGAATAAAATATGTCTTATTTTAGAGGACATAAATAAAATTTAATATTTTTTGTGTATTAATATTGTATATAATTAATTTTACAAAACCCTAAAACATTCAATTTTTTTACATGTTATCACACCTAAAATTTTTATATATTTTTTATTCTATTTATGTAAATAGTTATTGTGATTATGTGGTCCATTATAATAGTTTAGGGCTGGAAGTTATAATTTTTTAATGTTATTTAGGGTTACATGATTCTCCCCCATGGTTTTGGAAACGGTGAGACAACATTTTGGTTGGTTTTATCTCAGTATATATCTATTTATCATGATATATTATGGATTATTAATCATTGTGGGATCCTAGGAGTAACTATGTGAGGAATTTTTGGGTTCCCAGTGTACGAACCATCGTTTTTCTATGGTTTGTTAAATGATGTGGGTAAACTGTGTAGAAATTCCAAATTCCAAATTTATATTTTATATCATTAAAATAATTTATTTTTTCCCCTTCATTTTTTTCATGATTTACCCCCCCCCCCCCACCCCACCCATGATGAAGGACCCATCTACCCTTGGAAATCCCTCCTTATGTGTCTCCACCTCTCTAGAACCCCAACTTCTATAGATATTCCTTAAATAATTCCTAGTGATGTGGGTTGAAACTCTTAGGTATGGTCTCTTATATCTCTCTCACTCTCTCGGTCATTCTCCATTTCCTATATTCTCCCAATACCTCATAAGAATTTTCCTCTCTTTTAACCCTAAAATGCATATTTCACTGGGTTTTTGGGATTTATTTGATGTTTAAGGATCATTTGTGTTCCCTCTTCCCTATTTAGTAACCCATCAATGAAGGAAGCATGTTTTATCTTGTCATGAATTAATTTTTCCGGATTTCATGTATTTTTCACCAAGTTTAGGGGTTAAATTTTAAAAACATTTTTTTATTGGGTTTGTAAATTATCTATTTAATTAATTATCTTATTAATGAATGTTAAATTGGATTTTATAAATGTCAAGGTGTTATTCGTTTGGTAGAAATAAATTACTTGGTACATAAAGTGAACGATGGAATTATAAATATTTAAAAAATTTACATTTATTATAATTATATTGTAAAATGTATAGTGGATTGAACCCAATTGGATCTTTAAATAAATTGAACTACTTTTTTGTACTATTTTAGGATATAAGGGAGAACTAAATTGAATTTTCGAATTGATTTTCTAATATAAAGTTTTATAATTTTATTCAACATATATTTGGAAATATATTTTTTAAATGGCTGTATTTAATTCTAAATACTGGTAATATTAAATAAATATATTTTGAATAAAAATAAGAGCTTTAAAAATAATTTATTGATTTCTTTTTTGAACATAAACATATAAATATATATTTATTTATTTATTTGAAAATTCCAATATTAATTTGTAAAATATTTCAAGCATACAATATAAATTTATATATATAATTATAGATTATTTCAATTATGTAATGGGGTACTCAAATGTGGCATTTTAAAATATAGAATGAAGGACTAGTAGGAATGATTAACATGGCTTGCATATTTTATAAATATGTTTCTTTATTAAATATATGAGATGAGAGTTTTAAATGGAAAATGATATATATATATATATGATGAATTAAAAATGGATCCCTTGGTTTTGATGTAAAATTATTTAAAGTGGAATTTGTATATTTTGATAAGAGTGATGGTTTATATGAGTTGACGAAAACCCATTTATTTTTATATATCAAATTTCATATGATATGGCTAGAAAACATATAAATACAGTTATTTAAGAGGGATGTATATATTGATTATCACTTTTAATTACACCTTTTTTCTAACTAAACCCTTAGATATTGATATGGTCATGGTGTTGTTGAAGATTTTCACCACACCACTGGTCCAAGGAATATACCACTTAGTGGTGGATTGGATGTGATGTTTGGGACAAACATCACCATGCTACTAGAATATGAAATGTTCTCCTTATATTTTTCACACTAATTGGATTTGACCAATTAGATCATTAACTAATATCATGATTTAGAGTTACAACTAACCATAAAAGACATATTCATTTTAACAATGGTTCTTATTTATGATTTTATTATTTTATTATACATTAGAAATTTTATAAAACTAATAATTTATGGTTTTTTTCTTACATAAACTATAAAATTTTATTTTGTAACTATAAATCTTATTTAAAAAGTTTAAAAAATGTTTGGAAAATTATTGTTTCTAAAATTGATTCTGAAAATAGTCTTTAAAGGGGGTTTTCCAATGATATCAGTATAGGCTGAGAAATATTATTATGATTTATTTATTTCATTTAACTGAAAATAAAATGGAATGTTTATAAATGATTGATTAACCTTATGTTTTATTTTAAGAAAAATAAAATGAAACATATATCTATATAATTTATTTCTAACTATCACTATTTTTTTAATTTAATGTTTATACATAGGGTGTGGTTTCTATTTGGCATGCCTACTTATCATTAGATAATGCCAACCAATCATTTTAGTTTCATTTTTTCATACATATGTTGGCCTCTCATAATAACATTCATTTTTCTAAGGTGGGTTAATTATTTTGTCGCATTTAAAATATTGTGTCTATTACTCGATTTTATATTACCTTATTTTATTTTATATAAATCCCAACGTGTGGAATTTATATTATTTACCTTTTCTGATAAGGCCTTTACTTCTTTCAACTCATAAATGGTAGTGATATCTATAGGAAGCCAAACAAAAGGCATTTTTGGGTACTTTTTGATTGTTTGTACATTATCGTGTTGGGAGACTATAGATTATTAGAGGTATTTTTTATTTAATCTCATATATATCATTATTTTTTTTCATATTTTATTTTCCATTGATATTTTATTTAAAGATGAGTCATGATATTTTTTTGTTAGCTTTTTTTTTTCTCTTACTCTTATTTTGAATTGAAATAATTCATAAGTGGTGTTTACATTATGCATGGAAAATTTACCAATCCATGTGGATGGAAAAATCCTTCTGGCCTTATTCTGGGATGTCTCTTGAGTGTCTAATAGATAAATGGATCGAGATATTTCATGAAACAAAATTATCAAAGATTATATTTTTCATTGGGAGCATATGATTTCTTGTAAATAGATTTTGTTATTTGGGGATCCATGGTAATATTGAGATAGTTTTTTTTCAAATTTCAGGAGGTAGGTTCTAGGAGATTCGAGCTACTACTTTCTTACCTCGAGCCTCATGTTTCAATGGGGAGTGGGATTTTGAATTTTGAGTTCTACAATTTATTTTGATTATAATTTATGATGTATTAATCCTCATTAGAATAATTTATTTTCCATAGTGGTTAGGTTGGATTTGGGGGTGGAAACAGAAATGAAGTTGATGGTGTGAGGTTAGTTTGTTTGGCTTGAGAAACTAGGTAGTGACCAAATGCTTGATCCCAATACATCTTAGGTCTTTTGTGTGTCTTACTCATGGTCCCTCAAATCATGTGGTCCATTTCATAATGGTACAACATATAATTCTGGATTTATATTTATACCATCATTGAGTGACAACCAATTATGGGGGTTAATTAAAGAGGGGGTTGTGATATTTTATAAATTCTATTTGTTTTGTGAAAATTATTATAAAGTGGAAATATAATTTAAAAGATACATAGTTTTAGTGTCGATCTTGAGATAATGTTTTAAAATCTAAAATATTTCATTTTATTTTAAATGGGTTTTTGGGAGAAATTTTTTAAGAAAGTTCAACATCCCTTGAAAACATTTAAATTGTTTTAATTGTGACATTTTATTTTGAAATGATTTAAATGGTGAGGGATTTTGAAAAGGGACTATTGGCCGAAATATTTTTGAAAATTATTTTTTTATTAAGACTTGATAATAAAATGTATATTTTCATAAAACTAGTTCCTAAAAATTTTTAACGGTGAGAAATTATAAAAAATTTAAGGGTATTTTTTATTAAATCTTGATTCCAAATGTTTGTTTAGTAATATTATGATTTTTATTATGTGTGATTAACATGAATGTTTTTTTGAATTAGTATTTTGGATTTTTACCTTATTATATTGGAGATATATTTATATTTTTCGATGCATGATCAAGTTGATTTTTTTGTTTCATATTATTTTAACTATTCCTCTCTAAATTTTTATATGATCGGATTGGTTATCTAATTCCAGTGAAGAACTTTACATTGACTCATTTCATTATAATGTGTTGTTTCCCCATATAGTGGAAAACACAAAATCATGTGATCAGATCAAGATAATATTTATCATTAGGGTGGTTCTAGATTTCTAGAATTGTATCCTTCCCTTTTGTTTTGGGGTTTTAGTTTCTCAATAGTAATTGGATAATTATTTTTCTTTGGAGTGGTTCTTTGGTTTAGATTCCATTCTAGTGGATTTCTAGTTTGGTTTCGATGGGTTTAGATTGGGAGATATAGGGATTAGTTTCTAGGAGTCTAGGATAAGTTTTTCATTTAATGAGAACTTGAGAGGTAGATTATTTTGTGGGTTTCCCTGAGATAGTGAAATGGTGATTGATTTCATAGTATATGCGGAGCATGGTGACCTGGTTCTAAGACCATTGCCTATTTTTTTAGAGTTCTTTGAGTCTCTCTTCAATTTGGTTGGTGTGATTAATAAATTAATTGTGTTTTCAATGGTTTCATTGATAAATTTATTCTTTTTTTGTTTCATGTACCTTGGAGAGTATGGGTGTTTCCATCCACCCTTTTTGATGATGTCTAAATAGTGGAGATACCTTATTTGGTATCAATGATTGTTAATACTTTATTCCTTTGTTAGTTGGGGTAATTCCTTTTTGGGAAGTATAATGCATCTTTTGGATGTGTTTCATAGGACATTAGTAATAATTTTGGATAGTAGTCTCCCTCATTGGGATCTAATATTGATTCTCAATGTCTCTTACCTCTTTCTCAGGTTGTGGTAATATCAATGTCTCATTGTCTTCCATTCTTTGCCAATGGATTTATAGGGGAAACAGTTGTTGTAGTATAGAGATCTTTCAAACATGAAATTTTAATTATTTAACTATTTAATTTATTTAATTATTATATTGAATATATGGGTGATACTAAGAGTTTTGGAATATAAATTTTAATTTTTAAAAAACATTTTGAGGGTCTTAGGGTTGGCTGGTATGGTTTTGGAATCTATGTTGCAACCTTGTGATTAGGTTTATATTTGGATAGAACTATTTATAAGGGTATATTTATCAATTATGAAATTACAAAGGGCCTTAAGAGTATATTTTTGAGTAATTTTGGGTGTCTTGTGTAGGCTGTACAATATCTGCACAGTTTGCTAAACCGTGAAGGTAAACTATGCACCAAACCTTGATTTCAAAATTTTATTTTTATTTTTTCCCTTACTTATTTATTCCATTTTCAATATCATTTAATCCACTCCCACAAATTCTAATTCACATATGGTATACCTCGAGACATTATGATATATTTCCTTTGAAATAACATCCTCCCACTACTAGAACAAACACCCAATACCCACATTTTGAGCAATGGGTATTGCCCCAAAAACCTTTGGTATAAACTATACCAATGGTTTTGGAAACTGTGGGATTTAGATACTTCAATATAGAGTTATACCCACAGTTTTCATAGTAATGGTGGGTATAGAATGTATAATGTTTATCATACCCATGGTTAAGCCCAAACCATTGGTATATATTCATACCAATGGTTTGATAAACCGTTGGTATCGATAACCCTGCATGAAAAGACTATATACTAATGATTTATAAAACTGTTGGTATATTCCTATCCCCCCACCAGGTAGAAGCCCCCTTCTAGTATCCAAAAACATAAATAGAGCTTCACAAAATTAACCAAATACCATATAAGTAGTCTAATAAAATATGACCTAAAATAAGAAAAACAAACCACACTACACCTATAAAATCATATAAAACATACATATGCATCCTCAACCATAAAAATAGTCAATTAAATGTACATCGATATGACTATTCAATTGAAGTTATTAAAGTAATTGCACAATTATTCTTCCTATTAACTAAAAAATATATGGGATTAATATCTCTTCCATCACCAATATCCCCATCCCCATCCTCAATATCATCATCATCCTCATCACCAACAGCACCATCAACAACATCCTTGCCAACAATAGCTCACCTTCAACTCAATTTCAATTAGGGACCTAATTGTAATAACCTAATGCATCATTTAATGAGGTAATTGATTTCATATAATAATGAAATACAGTAAAATACTCTAATGGAAGTGATTGAATCAAAACTGACATAGATTTCATGAACTGTTTGGTCATATTTCTTCTTATTTGACACTCTTGTTTTCTTCTTTCATTCTTCTATAAAGATATTCTTTTCCAAAGCTACTTCTTCACAAGAACTTTCTAGCTCAGAGATCTAAGAGACCTGAGAGGATCCTGATGAGGACCAATACCTAGAAGGGACTATTTTTTCCCTAGTCTACAACACAATCTCCCCGGGTTATCCTCACCCAATATCTGACTCAAATGATCATTTAGTATGAAATTAGTAATACATTTATCATCAAGGTACTCTAATTCAGAGTATAGAAATTCTAAAAAAGATATCATATTATTAATTTTTTATAAATATTTGAAATATAAATAAAAACATGCAATATTTTATTGGGTTTGTGCATTTACTACACTTTCATCATTTGTATTCCTACTGGTGAAAAATAATTTTTCACGAGTTACACAAGCATCTATTCCCAATATTTCTTGATGAAAATGACATTAACAAGTATACACATATTCTCAATTTAATCATTTTATAATCATTATTAATAATTAAAATGGAATAACTCTAAATTGAATGAAAATTTCATAAATTTAAAAATGAGACAAAGGATGCCATTTTTTCAAATGGGCAATTGGTTATTAGGCATAATGGTGAATTGGCCATTATGTCTAATGGACAATTTCCCTTTCGGCCATTTGGCTTAATGGCCAGTTTCTAATTTGTCCATTAATAGTAGAGGAAACTGTCTTGTAGTCCTAATGGCCAAATGGGAAATTGGTTGTTTTTTCTAGAGATCAATTGGACAATATGTGTAATTGAAAATTACTAATTATCCATTAGGGTTATTAGAAAATTGGCCATTATTCCTAGTGGAACAACTTCCCATTTTTTGATAAGGCCTAATGGCCAATTGGCCTATGGACCTAATGGCCTATTTCCCAATTTACTTTAGACGTAATGTCCACTTTACCATTTTTCCCATGAGGCTTAAGATCCAAATTTTCCATTTGGATGATAGGACTAATGGCCAATTGGCCCTTAGGACTAATGGCCAAATGAAGAAATGTTCATTAGGCCAAATTGGGAAATTTCTCATTTGGAATAATGGGAAATTGTACATTATGAATAATGGGAAAACGGACTCAAGGCCTAATGGCCAATTTCAAATTTGTCTATTAGGCCTAATGGATAGTTGGAATCTCATCCTAATTGAAAAATAGGAAATTGGCCATTATTCCTTATAGATAAGTGGCCAATTGAAATCTATACCTAATTTCCAATTTATTGTATTTCCATTTTCCCTAATGGAAAATTTGAATCTATGACTAATAAAATAATGGGAAATTAGCCATTTAGCCTATTGTATAATTGGCCATGGAAATATAACTAAGTAAAAATATAAATCAGAACATTATTTCAACTCAGATTACTATAAAAGGTGCTTCTCATACTCAAGAATTGTAATGTGACCCAATGTGTATAGATATTTCACTGCATCTTTGTTCTTGATTTTTCTTAACATTAACTAAAATGAAATAATCAATACTAGTAATAAGAATTAAATTTTATATTCAAACCATTCAAAATTTGGAATACCTTACACTTATTAGTCTTTGAATATACAATCTTTTTTTGATATTGAGTTTTGGGATAGTTGGGGTATATTAGAATGACCTATAAATAAGAACCAACTCTTCCCATCCACCCAACATATAAATCATGATTTTATTCCCACCATAACTCTCCAAGATCATTAACCTTGAAACTTCATCATCATCACTATTATGAAAGGAAAACTAACTCTACAATGAACATGTTAATTCATATAAATACAATACCAATATAGATATAAATTTATAAAATTTTCTTACCCATATCTATGCCCATGACATGTCCTAGATATCATTACTGACATGTCTTTTTGATATCGGATCCATGAGAATGATATTGTGTAATTGGAGATAGTGTCTAGGAAACTTCTATAATAGCTCACATTTTTACCTACCATCTGATTTTGTTCATTATAATCCACTATAATTTGAGTTTTGTGATTATAGGCCTCCTGTATATGATTGTACCCACATCACCTCTTAGAAGATATAATTGAATAAGATAAGATTTTTAAAAGAAGAGTTAAGTCATGGTACAATTGGTAAAAAATAATGTGATATCATATGAATAAGATGTGATAAAAAACATATTGTAGGTTATTTAATATGTTGTAATGCATCTGTATCCAGACCTGGATCAGCAACCTCTGATGAAATTGTCTATTCCCTTGATTTCCCAGGTTGATATTCATGAACTGTAGGGGAAGATAAAATAATATACTCATGATATGTTGGATGGATGATAGGAAAAGTTGGTGGTGTAGAAATGTTTCAATATGGGTAGTGGCCTTGGGGATACATGAATGGATATAGAAATATTAATGGTGGGAACATCAGTCTAGGAGACATATATATATATTATTAGAATAAGAGTGTAAATGATATGATTATAGAGGGATGCATGGGAACATACATGGAGGCACAAGGGAAGGATGTACATATGAGGTAGATGGGGTTTCCGTATGTGAGTTAGTGTGGGAAGGGGTAAGACGGGTACTTCGTTTAGTAGGCTAACTCATCTCTGGTTGAACTGATGGTGCCTAAAAAATTGATAAATAATTTGAACATGAAATTATATTTAATAAATAAAAAAATATTAATATTATTATACTCTTTGAGGAATGCTGAGGAGGAAATTCACTCTCTTTCATCTGTTGTTGAGGATCAAAAATTCACTTTTGCTTTTTGAAGTATTTTTCATAATCTTCTTAAGAATGAAATGTTCATTTTTTGGAAACAATTTTTAAACATCATGCATACAACATAGAAGTCATAGAGGAATTAAAAGTTTCATGAAATATTTTAGTAACCATAATTTAGAACCAAGTTATAAATTTTTTAAAAACCCATTTTGGACCCAGTTTTTTGAATGGAAATAAATCTGACTAAATAAAACGAGGCCAGAAAATATTTAAACAGAAATATCAATGAAAAATGAAACTAAATTATAATAATTACATTAATACCAACCTGCTAAACTCATTTTAAGGTAAACTAAATGAACTATGAACACATGTGGTTGTTTCTATATATTACCCCCACTACTTTAAGTTCAACATCAACTTTCATAATGGGACCATTTTTGTCGTCAAACGAAATATTTTGGCCAAAACCAATAAGAAATTCAATGGTGGAATTTTTTCTCCAAAATAGTTAAAAATATGTATTTGAATTACTTCATTAATGACATAGTAATTAGGTCTCAGATGATCTTTCACATAGGACACTTTTTTTTCATTGATGCCAAAATGTATGGTCCATCAATATGTAGGAATAGACTCATGTTAACAACTATGAATCCAAAATCATTAATAAATGTACCTTATCACATCATTGATTCAGGCCATTTAAATTTCATCATAGTGACTCGACCTTGAGTGTTGTAATCCAATGCCTGTATTTTATTAACCGGTCCATAATAATATATATCTTCACATTGAGGTGGACTATCTAATTCACTAGCATAACAATATGTTGTATCAGTTAAAATAACATAATCATGATATATTCTCATTTTAACAACTCTATAAGTTGTAACAAATGTATATCAATTGATTATTAAATATTATCATTCAAAAACCAAATAATCGGGACCAAAAGCTAATTCTCTTAATTCTTGATAAATGAATTGAACAGGTAAACTCAAAACAAAAAATAAATTAGAATAATAAAATTAAATATATATATATATATATATTAAGTTAATTAAGGTAACGGTCATACCATTGATTTCAACCAAGAAAGAAACTTTTGGAAATACAAAGCCTCTCTATTTCTTAGTGGAAAAGATTGATACATATTATTTTTTATGTTTTATACATAAAATTGTAAGAAAGGTTTGTGGTATATGTAAAATTACATGGTATGTGATAACATATAAATATACAAATGACTTACTTGATATAGTCATCGATAAAACAATAGTTAAACAAGACTGTTCGGTGTTCCATATTCTGCTCTTCAAGGCTCAATGTAGCAATTGTATATGACCGATAAATTCCTCTTGTTTAGGGAGGAGATGGAAATGAGGACTCAATTTACCCATAATTATTATCTTCATTTCTCATTGGATGATTATGCATTATGCTCCCATCAACAAAATATATTGATAAAAAAATCTATATATTCTTGAGCCAGATAACGTCTCATAATGGAACCTTGAGTGTAATTATTATTTCAGATATATGAATTCATTTTTCACCTATTTCATACAATCGGATACATCCATTAAAGATAAATATGTCCCCCAAGGATTTTTTCACTTAGAAGATGAATTGTTAAATGCAACATGCAAGTGAAAAATGATGGAGGGAATTTTTTTCCAACCCACACAAAATTAATAATGGCTCTTGATATATTTTTATCAAGAATGAATTTGATAACGTTTTAGAACAATGGTTTCTAGAAAATGGCATAACTGAATCACTGTCATCCTTAAATTATTTGATAGAAAATGTTAAATTACTATTGGAATCAATTAATGAATAAGTATGTGATAATCATGAGTTTTTTGGGATCTTAGTTTCAAAACTATTTTGTTGACTTTTTTAGATATGTTTCTAGAATATCCATTAGGAACCTTTATATTCTCCAATACTTATAGAAATTGATCTTTCTCTGATGGTTTCATCACATAAAAGAACAAGAAACGTTCCCCTTATTTTCACCAATACACACATCATGAAGTTTGTGTCAAATACCCCGATCCAACAAGTCCCAATGAGATTGGAAATCATATTTTGTATTCCCCTTGATATTCAGAATAATTTCATGAAAAATTTCACATATATTTTTCTCAATATGAATTATGTATAAAAAATTACATAACAAATTGGTAGACCAACATGAAAAATCATAAAAGATAGTTCTCTTTTTCCAATTATAAGTAGTTTTAGTGTCAACATTCTTACACATTTTAGATTTTAGTTGGCCTTTACCAAATGAAAAACTGAAATATTTCAATTAATTAATCACATCACTACCTGAAATACATTGAGGTGGTTGATCAATGTCAACAATATTATCAAAACTCCAATTATTCTTCTTATATTGATGATCAATTGGAAATAATAATAGATGCCCCATGAAACTAAAAATATGATGATATTTAAAAATTCCTAATCGTGTATCCTTTATAAAAATGGAAGATGATATTTTTCCCTTTGTGATTCAAAAATACATTATTTCATAAGAAGGGAAATCATTTATGGTCCATATAAGGGCATCACGCATCTGAAATATGTTTTTGGAAGAAGCATTGAATGTTCGCACACCAATATCCAAAGATGCTTAAATTCTCTTATTAAAGGATGAAAGTATATGTCTATATCATTACCGAAATCAGAAGGACCAGATATCAGTATACTCAATAAACTGAAATTTATTTTCATACACATCCATGGAGGATGATTATAAACATGAATAAAAATTTTCCATGTGTTTTGAGTAGTAACCATCAAACCAAAAAGATTAAAACCTTCACAGGACAAAACCAATCTGACATTAAGCACCTCAACTGAAAAATTATGATGTTTTGCATCAAATTCATGTTAGGATAATATTTCTATAGGATGAACCAACTCATTATTAGATTTAATTATCTCAACATCATTCAAACACATATTGGATAATATTTCTATAGACATGAATATATTTTGAGTTTTGAGGATCGGAGGAAAGTTAGACATAACATTATATGGAAAACAAGATGGTTTCCATCTACATTTTCCTTCCATAGATATGTACCACCTTCATTACAGTCATTCTAATTAGTTATTCCCTCCCAAAATAAACTGAAAATCTTTTGTACAAGCATTAACTTTATTAGTAGCAAATCTAGGCTTCTAATTTAACTATCATTTCCTATAATAATTTGAGTTTATATCTTCATCATCCAGAATAAATTCTTTCAAAATGTAAGAATATAATCAATATTGAAAATATAAATTCTATACATGTTCTTTTTATGATAGAACAACATTAAAAATTTCCACTTGGTCATTTCAGAACATTCCAGATATATTAGAGTTATGGTATTGTCCATTAACTTTTTACTCTCACAAAATCATCATCATTAGTATTTTTCTTCATGTGTATTGACATCATTGATTCTTTTCACTAGAATAGTATATTTACAGGGATGATTTACAAATGGAAACTAATTAAATATCAGATTCTCCATGCCACTTATTTCATTTCTGTCAAGAACATTAGAGGTTTGGACCATCTCTATATGGTGATACGAAAAAAATAGATTGTTTGAAATCCAAATTTCATTATATGGTAGATAACTTATACAATTATTAATCATGTCCTTACAACACATTTTTATCATGGGAATTGTATACAACCTCTATCTGAACATTGTTAAATGAAAAATATAAAAAAATTGATTTTTTTTAAAACTCAGTTGATATATGATTGGTATGATACATCAAGATTCTATCCATTCTATCACATGAAAAAAATCTATATTATATTCAACAATGTAAACCATAATTAAAAAATTAATTACAACCAATTTTAATATTAAATTCATCAGAGCATACTAGGAGCTAGAAAAATAAAGAAAGAATGAGTGTATTAGACGAAAGGGGAAGCTATCAACTACTGAACAAAAATTTGGAGTAGGTGATGCAATGTATGGAAGTTAATAGGATCCATGGACTCTAATTAATGATACATAGATGTATTTCCTATTGGATATACTGAATAACAGTCCTTAGAGTGAAGTGGTGATGATGTGCAACATTCACTAGGGGTTGGAGGTCAAATCAACAAATACTATATGGAAACATAGCTTTCATAGGCTAATGGATAATCACCCATATAACATGAGTATATTTTGATAATTAGATATCCATTTATATTCATCTTTGGTAAGATAATTTGAAAAAATCATGGAAATAATCAAAACCTGATTGAATAATTAACAATAATAATGATATGGATATTGAGGAACTGAATATTTCAAAATAACATTTCAAAACTAATAATCATCAAAGCACATCCAAATATATCTATTTATTCATATTACATGTGGTGAAAACATGAATTGAAATTTTTCAATCCAGTTGAAATTGAAATTCACCTACCCCAACAAATATCATGAAAACAATTTCAAAACAAACAACACCATGTTGTAATCCTTCAATCCAATGGAATTTAAACTTCAATATCTTATCAAACTAAACCAAAATATGAAATACCATCTATGTAGTTCATACACCGACATGTGACATGTGACATGACATGAAATGTCATCACACAATTATTAAAAAATGAAATTTTGAAATGTTGCGATATGGATATAAAAATATATTTTTAATAAATAAAATATGATAGAATTTATAATTAAATAAAACTTTATAAATAAAAATATTATTAAATTGAAACTAAATATTGAAATATAAATAAACAAGTTTAAAAAATAATTGATGAAGAATGGTCTAAAAATAACAGCCTTTGTTTTTAAAATTCAAATAATGGGTTTCACACATTTCTTTATACATTAAATATATTTTTTTATTTAATTTATTCCTACAATTATGTTAATATATATAACCCTAATATTAGTTAATCTATTATTAATTATCTTTTTCATATAATAACCTTAGTTTAATATTTATTTTTATTATTATAATTATATTATTATAATTATTATTTAATTTTTTTAGAAAACTAAATTTTAATTTTAATTTTTTTGGGTATTTGTGTTTCCATATTTTTCTTCATGCAGGTCTTCAAAAACAAAAAGGTGATCCATCCAATTTTTCTTAAAGACACAACCACTAGAATCCTTAGAGGTGGATGCATGCCACCGTCTATCACCCAACTTTATCCGACTGCACCACCTTCCATATGCCCCCTACAACTCTACTTCCTCGACATCCCCCCTCCTTCTGTATTCCATGTGCTCCAGCCATGTCATAAACGTTACGTAAGGAAGGGAGGCCAGTGAGTCATTTTTGGCATATTTAGGATGTGTTATTTGTATATCATCCATGTATCAGTGTCAGAGAAGTGTCAGACACCGATACTCAACCAATTTAAACATGTCAGTGCTACACAAAATACCAATGCTATAAAGACCAAAAAATAGTGTTTACCCCAACCAAAATACAAATAAACATAACGGTGAACCAAATAAATCTGTAATCATGTATACTAAACGAAACTGGGTTAAATATAAAAAATATGAACAACACCAAAATCATTTAGATATCAATGATAAATGAAACAATATGAAATGATACAATCTAAATAAAAAAACCCAAAATAAACTAGAATCAATTAACCATTACAGAAGATGTATTATTGACCCACTACCAAAGAAAACTAGAATCAATATAACATCCAATCATTTGAAAATGTTGGACCATTAGAAGTATCGTCCTTTGGGTGAGGGAAGCATTATTTGGACTATGTGGATACATGTTAGGTGATGGAAACACAACTCGACTAGAGGAGGAGGATAAGGGAGGATGTGAGTCGACCATAGGATGCGGATAAGGGGGGATGCACATCGACTAGAGGAGGATAGGGGGGGTCGCATCGGGTGTGGGAAACATCAGGGGAGGGAAAGGGACCAACAGGGGTCTGATAAGTGATGGGGGAGGGTGGCTGGCCTGAAATATTTCCCTCTTTATCCCAATAGTTTTTTAAAAAGAGTTATGATAGAATTTTTACACCCAATGATATAAATAAATTGTGGGTATAAACCAACTCTATTCAGTATATACCCACGGTATACAAAACAAATTGTGTATAGCTTTGTGGGGATAGCCCTTCTTTCCAGTACTGACCCCTTTGATAACTTGTGATACATGCAACCCCAAGCCTCAATTATAGTAAATGAAAATTATATTTAAATAAAACTATAATAGAATTAATATTTAATTATTTCAATGCATAAAATTATAATTTTATAGGATGAATATCTATTTAGTACTTAATTGTCCAAAATAATCCTAGATTGAATTTTTTAAGTTTCCCTTTAGAAATAAACATTTTTGTGAAATCAAAAATGTAGTTTTTAAGAATTTATATTATTATATATAACGATGTATTATAACAGGTTTAGTTAATGATTTATTGAATTTCAATTTTATAGAAATAAATATAAAAACATTTGGAGGTAAAAAAAGGGATATTTTTGAGCTTGTCCACTTTAATTAATTAAAATAGTATTTAATGAATATTTATATTAATAAAATATAAAAATTATATAACTAACTATATTAATTTAAATACATATAATTATGATTAAAATTAATATAGATAATATAAGATCATCTTATTCTTGAAAAATACATTTCTTGAAAAAACTATTTGTTGACATGTTTTATGACATTATTTTAAATTATATTTTTCAAATTAAAGGTGTTAACTAGATAAAATATATTATATATTTTGAATTAGAATAATAAATAATTTTTATTAAGTTCGACTAAATTTTTTCTCTAATTATTAGTCAAAATGGTGATAAATTAATTTACAAGGTTAAGGTAAAAATGATGTTTTGTGCCAAACATGCGCTTGTGTTAAAAATAATTTTCTTCAATCAATACATATTTATTTAATGAATTTGTTTTAAAAATTAGAAAAATTTATCCAAAATTATCTAATAAGTATCATTTTATTTTATTCTTAATGGATAAATTATAGAGATTAAAAAACTAGTTACATTAGTGAATATTAAAATGGTAAAAGTACGTAAACGTAAAGGATAAGAGAATAACATGCTTAAAAAATGTTTATTTTTATGTTTTTGACTTTCATATCAACACTTCATTCAATAAAATACATTATTTATAAATGTTTGAAAAATATGGGGTGATATTGACATCCCATTATTGAGTAGTTTTTAGTGTTTATAAAAATGCCACTCTACCTCAATTATAAAAGGTAACTCCCTCCCATCCCTTATTAACGCCTCTTAATCCATTTGACTTAACCAAACCCTAAAAATATTTATACAAAATATCCTTATCTACATTATCGAGGTTATTTTCATCCCAAAATACCAACCCTAGGGTCCTTAAAAATATATCCAAAAGAGGCTACTCTAAGAGATGGTAATTTTCCTAACAGATCTCTTTCTTTTTATTTCATCACATTCAATTATAAAATATATCCTAAAACATAATAAATAATAAAAAATTAATAACCCATATACTAATATTTAATTATGTTAATGTAATAACTTATATCCATCTCCTCCTCCATCAAAATGAAAATTAAACTGTCATTTGTGTGTACGGAGGACTACCACCTTGTGAACCAATTCAATTAATTTTCTATAACTTCCCCTCACATATGGATGTAATGAAAATATTAAAATAAAAATATGATATATATTACATTTAAATACTTATTTAATTATAAAATCACATCCACCTTCTTACCTCCCAACCTGTTGGAAGACAATAATATCACTCATGTGTATGGTGGACTACCACCTCGTGAACTGATGTGATATGTTTTTCCCATTTCCATTTTACATGGATGATAATAAGGATAGATTAAAGTAATATATATCATATTTTTAGAAAAATTAGTCATCTATAATTATGATATCACATATATCTTCTTAATTTCTATTCCATTTTGGATATGATAACATCATTCGTCTGTATGCTGGACTACCCCCACATGAAGCGATGTGACTCATTTTTCACTAACATGTTACATGGAACATAAAAAAGATAAATTTAACTAATATATGTTATATATAAGAAATAATTATGACTATATAAAGGTTATATTTAATTTATATTACTTACACTCCATCCTTCATGAAAAATTGAGACAATATAGTTGCATACGTACGACCTACCATCTCCACCAGCGGTGTAATAAATTTTCTATATCTAACATTTATAGATTACTCTAACTAAAAATTTAATGAATGTATAGTATAATTATATCATGTCTCACATTTTCTATATGATATAACCATGATCAATGTAAAAGTAAGAAAATTAATGAACTAAAACATACAAGAAAAACAACGAAATTATCACCTGAAAGATTTATTTTAACATATAATTGTAAACAAATTGGTGATAAAAGAATATAACTACATAATATATGGTATAATATTTATGATTATGGTTATTAAATTAATATATAATAAACATATATTTATTTTAATAGTGTTTAAAACATATTCAATGGTATTCAAACACGATTTAACAGTTACTCATCTCACTTTTACATCCATGAGACGTATTCCATATTTACTACTTAGTTCTTTTGTGTGGTGTATATATTTAACCAACTATATTTTTTATCATTAATATATTTATATTAAGGTTATTTAATTTTTCATTTAATGTTATTTTTTTCATTTCCATTTCGAATCAAAAGTTACCACAATAGTAAGGGTTTATTTCACAATCAAAACAATATTCATGATTGTTTATTTTTAAGTATACCATGGGGGAATTATTTGGAATTTATATAATAAACCCAACATATTTTATTATCGTTTGGTTATTAATGATTTTTTTTTATTTTTTCAATTTTCCTTTATTTGGTACTTAAAATGATAAAGGAATTATTTTTAATAAAATACATCATTATTTATATTTTCAGCAAAAAATGATTTATGTTCCATGCACATGTTTTCTAAAAAAATTCAAAAATATATTTAGAATTAAAAAAAATTAATAAAGAATTTTTTACACATTATAGGTATTTTTTAAGTTTTTTAAAAGGATTATTGACTTTTTTAAACAAGGTACATTTTGACTTTTCTTATGAAAATTTTAAAGGAAACATTATTTTAACATGTATGGAATGAATGGTGTTCTCTTGTGTCTTAACAACTCATTGATTTGAAACATAATTTAAAAGAGGAAAATATTCATCTCAAATAAAATTTTTCCCTAATATTATAGAAATTTTTTGTTTTATGAAAGTGATTTTCAAAGAGAAAATTATTTTCTCCTCAAGAATGTTTTTAATGGATTTTTTATGATATTTATATTATTTCATAAAAATAATTATTTAACTTATTCCCCATTCTTAATATGTTGTAATGATTTTATAATTATTATTTATCTAGATTTTTTATGATAGTTTTGTATAGGGATGTACTATTCTAATACCATTTTCTATGTTACTCTAAATGGTTTTTGATTATATTTGTCGATTGGGAAAATTTTTAGAATTTTATTTGTATGTATTTTGATATGAATGTTTATGTTGATTATGTTTCACTCCTTTTATATGAAGAATTCATTAGGCTTAGTATGTTACCATAGAGGCCCGCTATATCCCCTTGATATATTAGTAGGTTTCATAATAAAAACTAGATTTAGGTTTTTTCGAGGCGTTACCCACTTATATAGATGTCTTGGAATAAGGCCTAGATGTAATTTCAGATGTCTTTGCACCAAGCCTCGATGGTGTGTTTTAGATGTTTATTAGGAATTCAGTTATAGATTTCCATGTGATCATTTGATTAGTTGGATATCCCTAGATAATTTTCCAGATTATGTGATTATTTATATAGATTTATCTTATTGTCATTTATTAATTTAATATTATTCTCCACGTTCATGTTTTTTATTAAATTTCATGTGTTTTAGTTATTTACCATTCCATATTGATAATTTATTATTTATTCATTATATCTTCTTCTTTACGCATACCATTACTGAGCATCTGACATGGCCCATTTCTTTTGTTTTATTTTCTATATGATACTAGGATTTTTGTTGTGATTGATATATATCTATATTCTAAGGGGAATAATTTTTTTCTTAAAGAAAACACTTTTTGTATTGTATGTTCTAAAATGTAATGTGAATTTAAAGTATATATCTAGTATACCATGACTATTAAACTATTAAATCCTTTGTTATGTGATTTCATATATCTAGTGATAATGTAATAATGTACGTGTAGGATCTAGGTTATAAGATTCAGGTTCATTATAGTAGTTATAAGAAATAATATAGTAGAAACCTTAAGAACTATATTTAGTAAAACATAAAATGGGGAATATAACCCTATGACTTTCTTTGAGGTTATTTATAAGTATAGTATATCATCATAAATTTTTTGTAAAGGAAAATATTAAGTGTTTTTTATAAAAATACATCACCATATGGATAGTAAAATTTGAAATGGTTCCAGAATAATTGTACCAAGGGGTAATAGTGTAACACCCCGAAATCCTAATGTATGAACATTCTATTTGATAGAATGAATGACATGTGATACCAAGAGCATAATGGGATAAAATACCATAATAAATTAAAATATAACTACTATTTTACATATATTTTATAGATTTTATATTTTTCAATTCACTCAAAACCATGTTTGTGTCTGTTCCACTCAAGAGAAACCTTATTCTATGGCTAGCGTTACATGCAAGACTGAGTTTTTCCTAGAAATAATATACTATTAAAATATTATTATTTAATATAGTTAGATATAAACAGGTTTTTAATAGTATTAACTATATTATGAAAATATATCGATTATATAAATATAAAATAAGTTCATGGATTACCAATTAATGGTAAATACAAATTATAACCCATTGGATATAAAAATTATTATTATTTTTATGCTTCCAAAAGTTTTTTATCTGAATAAAATAAAACTAATTAATTTAATGATATATTTATGCTATATATTCAATAAAATATATTTTATATTAATAAATTAGTTTTGATATAAATAATTTATGAACAAACCATATTTTAAACAATAAAATACTATATTTTTATGAAGGCTATTTTAACACCTATTAATAGAGAACAAATTTTAAATATGAATTTTGATTATATAATTGATTTAATATGAAATAATAAACATAATATATGAAATTTAAACAAAAAAATTTGGAATGGTTTATTCTTAATATTTTTCTGAAACATTTCATTTATTAACAGATAGATAAAAATACAGGATTTTAATTCAAAACTGTTTTTTTGTAAAATTTATTTAAAGGTAATAGTATACTTATAATCGGTTTTAAAGTTTAATTAGATATAATTTGTATCAATTACTAAAATTTATGTAATTGGATTCAATTTCATATTGAAATTTACTATAAAAACATAGTAAACTTTTGGATGTTTTCACTTTAAACACTTCCGTTGTCACCCCGCTTAAGGGATGAATTTTAAATTAATTTAATCCAATTATATGATTTGGATTTGTAAATATGGATTCTATATTTGGAATCCGAATAATTTATAATGTCTAATAATACTCTTAAAATCACCAAAAATATTATTGAAAGTGCATAAAATTAATTACAATGATTAAGGTCATATTCAGATTAATAAGGAACTAAACCTTAACATCAGGGGTGAAAACGGTCTATATACTTTTTTAAGATCCATTTTACTGAAATATTTTGACCCTATTCATGGATCTAAATTTTTCATTATTTTATCTACTTTCAATGGAAAAAACACGGGTTGAATTCCCTTTCCCAGAATTTATAAGAGCATCACTCGCACTCCAATATAAAAGGCCTCCTCTCCTCCCAATTCCTAACATCTCTCAAACCACTTTTTCATGACCAATATCTACCAAAATAGCTTCCAAAAAAATTTACCCTATACCTTGAATCATCCATTTGGATGTAAATCCACCCAAGTAATCCTTTTGGTATAAACAAAAACAAGATACCAGATTAATAGGTAACATCTTTCCATAAGTTTTTTAGTTTTATTTCCATTCTCCAACCCCTCATATATTATTATTACATTATTATGTGACAAAAACAATATACTAAATATACTATTATTTTTATGTAAATGGTTTTTCCTACACTACCACACACCCCAATCAAATAGGTGATGAACATACTATTTCTATATATGGTGAACTACTGCTTCACGAAATGATGATTGTTTATTTTCCCTTACCACCTATGATGGTGGTAATTATGTTGGAAACTATGTTTATATATGATATTTATGATATTTATTTTTTCTTTAAACTTCATTAATCATTTTATAACACATACATTTGAGACATTCCAATTTGGGTTAATACGATAATATTGTTTGAGGAAGTGTGAACTACAACCCCCTCAAAGTGATGTGATTCATTAACACTAAACACAGAACGTATTAAGGATAATTATACAAAAATTCAATGAAACATATTACATAAATATGGTACAAAAATTATAATATAAATATATATATACATATCATTTAATTTTCATTCTTTTAATACAATAAGGAAATTAAAGTAGCATTCATGTATACGTACACCCTACCATCTCCATGAATAGTACATTTCATTTCTTATCTCCAAACAATATAGATTATTATAAATAAATATATAATGGATATATATGATATTAAAATAATGTTTTAAATTCTGGTTGTGATTAAACCAATAAATATTCCATAAGAACAATAAATAACAATTTAAAACATACTCAACAAACAAGGCAATTAACACCCGAAATAGTGAAATTAATAAAAGAGTGTTAACAAATAGGTAATAAAATATTATTAGTACTTACTATATGATATTATAAACATGAATATGTTTCTGTTATAAGTTATTAAAATATTTTAAACCATCATATAGTAGGATAAATACCACATAACAAAAGGATGGTTAAGGTAAGAGATTTTGTCTCGATTTACATTCCATAGAGACTTTTTTTGTTATGCACCAATTCATTTTTATTTGGTGTACATACTACCCTTTGAGTTGATATATCAGGAATATAAATATTCTAATGATATTATATGTTTCATTTAATTCATGGATAGTTATGATTTAACTGTTTCAAGTGGTATAGGACACTTGGGAATGAATAAAGATTATTTTTCTTCAAGAATGTTTTAATGTAAACAACTATTGTTGTTACTTATCCTACATTGAGGTATTATTGATAAATCCATATTATTTATTCAATATGGATATTTTATAGGTCACATTGTCTATTTAATATATTTTGAATGATTTTTAAATCTAATATATGGGTTGGGGACCATTTAAAGAAAACCCTACAGGTCGAGGATCGGTTAATGTAGGACCCTCAATGCACTAGTAGAATCATAAATAGAATTAGTTGGAAAAATAGTTGAAACTATATCTTTACTATAAAGTTATTAAGTGATTGGAAAACAAGATGTCTGATAATTAATCATTTTCTTTATTAATAATTCAGTTATTATTTATCCATGATATTTTTCATCGATATATCTATGGGTGCATTTTATTTATAGTTCATTGATTTAATGACATGTATTTTTATTTTCTTACATTTATATATTGATATTTCCTTATCTAGTTATTTTTACGGAATTTGTTATTTGATATTTACCTTTACTTATGAATTTATTCATATTGATTCATTATTTATTCCGTTTTACTTACCCTTACTAAGCATTTGAGCTCACCCTTATTATGTTCCTTTTCCCCATGTTATGAAGAATAAATATTTGAATAACAATTAAAGGATGTATTTTATTTCTTTTTATTAGGTATCGTGTTTTAATTTTCTATTTTCTAATGTATAATGGGTGTCAGGTATATAATATGGATTTATAAGACGACTAAAATGATCGGCCCTTTTGGATTTTATTCCTTGTACACTTTCCAACGTAATAACATAATACACTAGCACAAAGAGTTTGGGGTTGAGGCATTATAGTTACTATAAAAGTAAGTTTACTATCAAGCTTAGAAACTAGATTTATAAAACATAAATTGGGCAGCAGAACTCTAAGTTATACATTGAGGATAAGTATGCATAAACATCCTAAAATTTTGGTAACGTAGTTATTATGTGGCTATTTCAGACAATAAATCCCGGTATGGATACTACAAGTGGATGTGGTTCTATAATAGTTGTACCTAGGAGTAATAACTCTAATAAGTAGTTATGATCCTGACTCAGGGTAACCTGGTACATGACAATGGGCCTTATTGTTTACTTGGTTTGGTACTCCTAGGGGATACTCTTAGGATAGTTCACATATTCCTTACCTACCATTATGAAGGAATTAAAACAAATTATATAGCCAAAGGAACCATGTTTATACTTATGAGATTATCTATTCATAAATTTTTCAATATTTGTTAAGTGTTCCACTAGTTTTGGGGCGATACATTATTTTACGATTTAATCTAGTGTATTCTATTTTATAGAAATGATGCCTAGAAGAATGAATATAAACTCCACTAATGCATGTGACACAAAGAGTAAGAAGGATAATATATTTCATAGTACTAATAGAACATTTTGAAGGTAAATATTTTTCCAAGTATTATCATCATATAAGGAAATAATATAATGTGCTAATGATATTGGTAAGGAATTCTCCAATTCCTATGACTTTGAAGGAATCCAAGATAAGAAGAGGTCATATACGAACCATGAAAAAGGGAACGATTCAAAGAATATGAAGAGAAAGAATTATTTTAGAACATGTCATAATTTTGGTTTGAAATACTATGGTTATTTCATTAATGTAAAGGGAGTTTATTATAAGTGTGGAGTAAAAGGACAACAATTTCGTGATTACAAGGGTATGAAAATGGTCTCCAATATACAGTGATTCAATGGGAAGAGATGGGAAACTATGAAAATCAAGGTCCCATGTGTTAAAGAAATATACCCCAAATGATGCTCTTAGATAATAATCAATCTATATTACTTCCACAAATGAAGAGGAAAGATTAATATTCCTATTCATGAATTGTGTCATTTGAATATATAAACAACAATATACTGATTATAAGAATTTTGGAATATATGAGGATTGTATTGGTGTACTTTTTCAATACAGATTTTCAATCATATGTTGAATAGTGCCATGAAACGTTATTTAGTATGAATTTAATAATTTAAAAAATAGATGATTGAGGAAAACAAAACCATTAATAATGTTCGGATGTTGAGATAATGTTGAGGAAATGAATGATTTAGATATGTTTTGACTACCTTGGAACTAATTAATGACTTGTTAAAAAGTGGTATATGATATCATTGATGGAGTTCACAACACTTTTGGATATAAGTAATATATCCAATAACATGTTTCTTACTGAAGGAATGAAAAAGAGTGCATGTTTCCAATATGTTTTTATGGAAATTCAAGTTATTACAATATTTCAAAAATATATATGATGAAGTTATTAACATGTTTGGAATGTGAAAATTTATACCTCCTTCATGTTGATTAAAGGATAATGATATGTTTGGTGAGATTCTTTCCTAATTATTGGATCATGTTCTTTTGGAAAATATAAACATTTAAGAAATAGTTTAAGTTGATCTTTTAACAATGTTTTATATATTATTGTAATAATTCACCATATGATACATCAATAGCCCAAAGATGAAGTATAAATAGTTCAAGGCATAATAAATTGAAAAGATTATTTTAATAGAAATTTATATTTACTTCTATTCTTATATAGTGAAAGAATTACTTTACTATAGGTAAAAATGGTTTTAAAACAAAAATCATGCCTTATTATCATCATTGTTTATGATATCAGGGACATATATTAAAACCTATGATTTTTGGTATTGTGGGAATCAAATTTCCTCTGAAAAATTTCGATATAATTCTCTATTAGAACTAGATTGATGGACTTTTTCTTCCATATCCATTTTTCCATTTTCCACCAATGTTCTCCAACAAGTGAACCTAGTTACCAACAAGTTTTCCTTTCCTATATATCTTATTATGAATATTGTTTATTAATACTTTTTTTATCTGTCTCTTTCAAAAATATTTTATTTTCAATTCCTCTATCACCAAAATTATCTTTAATTTGTTAGGACATAATTTAATTAAAGTTGGGAAACGTAACACACTGAAATCATAAAGTAAGAACCTTATATTTGATAGCATGCATAACATGTGATAATAAGTGTGTAAGGGGATATAATACCAAGATACATTAAAATATAATTAATATTTTAAATATTATTTATATTTTTCAATTCACACAACACCATGTTTGTGTTTGTTACACTCAAGAGTGTCCTTGTTTGATGGCTTACATTACATGCAAGACTGAGTTTCACCGAATAATAATATATTATTAAAATATTATTATTTAATTTAATAAGATATAAACTAGAAATTATGAATAATATTAAATAAAATATGAAAATAAATGGTTTATATAAATTTAAAATTAATTCATGGTTTTCCAATTAATTGGATATTAAAATTTGAACCAATTAGATATAAAAAATATTTTTATTTATATGCTTCAAAAGAATTTTTATCTTAATAAATTACAATTAATTAATTTTTTTAATGAAAAATATATATTATATATTCAATTAAATATTTTTCATATTCATCCATTAGGTTTTATAATCATAATATAAAAACAATCTCAATTTTACACATTAAAATCCGATATTTTTATAAATACAATCTTACCACCATTTAATGGAGAACCCATTTTGCATCTGAATTATGATTATTTTATATAATTAATATGGAAAAATAATCATAATATTTTAAATAGTAACAAAAAATTCAGTTTGGGTGAATTCTTTATATTTTTGGAAACATTTCATTTTTTAACAAATTGTTCAAAATTCTGAATTTTAGTTCAAAACATATTTTTCATATAATTTATTTATAAGGTTAAATTATAATTATAATTAAAATTAACATTAAATAAGATAATAATTTTTAAATTAAAACAATATATGTAATTTTTATCAATTTCACTATGCAATTGACTAGATAAATATAGAAAACTTTAAGACATTTTTACTTTAAAAACATGCATTATCGCCCCACTAGCAGGATGAATTTTAAAATAATATATTCTAATTTTAAGATTAGAATGTATAATAATGGATTCCATATTTTCAATAATAGTAATTTATAATTTATAATAATACCATATATTTTTTACAAAAAATATTAGTGAATGGGATTAAAATTAATTACAACGAATAAGCTCAAATTTAGATTAATTAGGGAATAAAACATAACTTTTAGGCCCAAATTTTCTATATACTATTACAATATACATTTTTTTGAAATATTTTGACCCTATACTTAATATACAGGACTTTCATTCATTGTTGGGTTCAATGTTAATGGAAAAAACGTGGGTGTAATTTCATTTACAAAATTTTTTAAGAGTGTCACTCCTCCTCCACTGTAAAAAGGACTCCTCTCCTCCAACTTCTTCACACTTGACAAGCCACTTTTTTCTAAAAATATATACCCAAATAGATTCCACAATGTCATATCCTTTAACTTGAAGACTCCCTTTTGGAATAAATCTTCCAAAGGAGACGTTTTGATATAAACCAAACGAAGTTACCTAATTAAGAGAAAATAAATTTCCTTAATATTTTTGTATTTATTACCATTATCCAACCCCTCATCTCTTATTATTCCATTTTTATGTAAATGAGAATTATAATAAATATAATATTAGGTTTTGGGTTAAAATTTTCTACCTACACTGGCACGCACCTCAATCTAATGGGTAGTGAACATATTGTTTCTGTGTATAGTGAACTACTGCCTCACGAAATGATGATTGTTCATTTTACATTACCACCACTCATGGTGGCCATTAAGCTGTAAAATATGTTTATATCTGATATATGTGATATTTATTATGAATTTATACTTTTTAAATCCATTTTTAACAGATAAATTTTACATGTTTTATTTTTGGGTTAATATAATAATATCATTTGAGGAAATGTGGACTACAGACCCCTCAAAGCAATGTGATCTATTCACAAAAAAACATGGATTGTATTAACGATAATTCTATTGAAAGTATATGAAACTTATTAATAAATAAGGTACTATAATTATAACATACATGTATATACATATCATTTACTTTTTAATCTTTTATTTTGACAATGAAATGAAAGTAGTGTTAATGTGTAAGTACAACCTACTGTCTCCATGAATGGTACATATAATTTATTATCTATAGACATTATATATTATTATAAATAAATATATAATGGATATATATGATATTAACATCATGTATTAAAATATATAGATGATTAAATCATGATATATTTAATAAGAACCACAAATAACAAGATGAAACATACTTGAAAAACTAGGCCACTAACACCCAATATAGTGAAATTAATTAAAGAGTTTTAACAAACGGGTAATAAAATATTATAGTTAATTAATATATTATATCATAAACATGAATATGGTTCTTTTATAATTTAGTAACATATTATAAAATACTTTACATGAGGATAAATACCACATAATATAATTAAGGTTAAGATAAAGTATTTCGTCTCAATTTACATTCTATTGAGACTTATTTTTTTCTATGCAGTAATAAATTTTTTGGGCGTTAAGACTACCATTGGAAATAATATGTCACGAATATACTTATTCTAAATATATTATATGTTTCATTTAATTTATGTGGGATTATTATTTAAAATTTTCAAATGGTATGGGACACATTGGAAATATTAAATATTATTTTTCCTCGAGAATGTTTTATTGTTAACAAACATTGTTGTTACTTACCCTACATTGAGTTATTATTGATAAATCCATATTATTTATTCAATATAGATATTTTATAAGGCAAATTTTTTATTAGATATATGATTAATTATTTAGACAATCAACACATGGGTTGGGGGGACATTTAAGGTAATCTCTATTGGTTGGCGACCGGTTAATGAAATCCCCTCAATGCATTGGTAGTATCATGAGGAAAATTAGTTGAAAATATTTTATACTTTCACTTGATTGTAATGGTTTCTTGTGCCTAGGAACTATAATTTCTAATAATTAAGCATTTATTTTATTGTAAATTCAGTTATTATTTTTCTATAATATTTTTCATTGACATATCTAAGGTTACATTTCATTTTCAGTTAATTGATTTAATTTAATGTGTTTTCAGTTTTATACCTTTCAAAATTGATATTTTATAATATAGTTATTTGTATGGAATTTGATTCCAAATATTTACCTTCCCATGTTAATTTATTCATATTGATTCATTATTTATTCTAATTTACTTACCCATACATATAATTTTCTATCACACTTATTATGTTTCCATTCCTGATATTATGAAGAAGAAAAATTTGAATAAGCATTCATGGATTTGGATTATTTAATTTTGTTATGTATATTGTTTTTTTTTCTACTTCTCATAATCTAATGGGTATCATGTATGTAATCTAGCTTTCCAATACTGTTAAACTGATCAGTCCTACAGGATTAATTCCATTGCACACATGCCAGTGTAATAACATAATGCAGCAGCACCAGGCTTCTAGGGTTAGGGGGTTACAAATATCTTTGGTAAGGTTCCATGGTCTTTTCACTTGATCATCACCTAGATCATAAAAATGGGACTTATGGCATACCTAGTTTTACCCTACTGAGAGATAATAATAGGATGATTCAAATATTCATTATAAAAACATCATGTTTTAATTAAAAAAAATCATAAAAGAAACAAAATATTTGATTCCAAGATTAATAATTCAAAGAAAATCAATTAATGTTAGGTGTTTTGTTATTTTTTATATTATCATTTGGGAATTAGAACTAAATATTTTTTATCTAGTATAATATATTTAAATTTATATAATTATAAACTTGAAAAAATAATGATATCAATACACATGGCCAATATAGAGACTACCATATTGAAAAATCCAATATATGTGCTATTAAGACAGATCAAAATAGGGAAATATTAGGGAATCTTAATCAAGATATGAAAGAAATATTTCTTGAATGGATGAACCTTTTTTCCATAGCATGATTCACTTATGTTAGATTTATTCATGTCATAAAATCCCCCATCATTTAGTGGGAAAATAAATCTTATGGTTGCTAAGAAATGGATTTGGTCCCTTGAGAAGACATTTCTTGCAATGGGATACAATGAAAAGAAAATGTTTAATAATGTAGTGTATTTTCTGAAATGATATGTTGATAAATTCTGTTCATTGATCCAAAATACTAGAGCAGAAGAAGAAATAAGAATCATGGAATATAATTCTTTTATATTGTAAGAACCCGGTTTTTGCTGAGAAAGACTTTGGAATATTCTTGATGATATTCCAGAGCAGCGCCTTCAGACGGCGTGTGATTCCGAGCACCGGAGTGGCCGGAATTAAATTTTCAGTGCGTTCACACTGGAAACGCCAAATAAATGAGATAACTCCTAAACGGAGTTCCGGATCAGGGATCTGAGTGGACGGATGGGTCCGGAATTTGGTTTTTACCCTAGGAACGACATAAAACCTGTCAGCGTAGGATGTTTGGACCCCTCTCCCGCTTCTGGAACGTTAAACGGATTAATTAATTTATTTATTTATTCGTTTAAAGGTGAAACTCTAGTATCTCTTAAACGGTGTCTCAGATTGGAAAACAGAGGGCACCATTGAGTTCGGAGCGTGCTGTTTACCCTAGGAGGGATGTAAGTTTTGGGGGTGCGGGTCTTTTGTGAAAAATGGCCCCAGGGGCGTTTTCGTAATTTGGCAGCCTCGGGCGCTATGTTTAATAACTTTTGAACGGGGTATCAGATTATAATTCCGAGACCACCGTTGTGCTCGGTAGGTCATGTTTACCCCAGGGACGACCTCCTTTTTGTTTGCTTCGGGAGCGGAGTCGGGGGCGTGCCAGGCGGGGTGTTTAAGTGTTTTTATTTAAACACGCACCCCCCCCTCCCTATTCTTCTTCTTCCTCACAACCCCTCTCCTCCCTTCCGCCTTTCCAGTGAGCTCCGGCGAGGCGACTCCGGCGAGGTGGCTCCGGTGAGACGATGGCACGCGGCGGATCGCGCGGGAAGCACCGGGCGAAGCCCAACGAGGTAGGCGGATTTAAGTTTTCCTCCCCTCCCCATTTTTAAATCCTCATTTATGCTCAATCGCACCATTGGATCCTCGAAAAAATACCGTGGTTGCGTAGATCCCGTCCCCAGCTTTCCGGAAAGCTATCCGGATCGAAATTTCGACCACCGGATCGTTCCCGGTGGTCCTTGGAAATTTTCCGGCCACGGCATGTTTCCGGTGGGGGCCGAAGGCGGCGGCATGGGGCGGAGCGCGGCGCAACAGGGCGGTCAGCTGGGGCTTCGAAGGCGGCGGCGGCGCATCCAGGAGGCGGCGACGGCCTTCGGCGGCAGCTGTCGGAAGCCGGCCGCGGGCGCCGGCAGGCGGAGGAGAGGGGGGCCGCGAAGCGCGCGACCCCCGTGCACGACCGCGACCCCCATTTTGCGGGTCGCTGTGGGGAATCCACTGGCTGCGAGGCGGACGGTCGGCTGAAGCGAGCCGCGGCCAGCTGGCCGCGGCGGGGTGAACCGGACCCGTGGCTGAGCCGCGGGCCGGTTGTGCGGACCGGGCCGGTCCGGCCCAAGGGGCTTTGCCCCTCAGTCTCCGGACTCCCGTATTTTGGGCTACGGGCGTCCATTTTGCGCGCCGTCTACGGAAGCGTGGAGCTTGCGTCGAGGGGAATGTTTTAAGATAGTTTCAGGAAATTTTAATTCCCGAAACGAGGGGTCGCTGAGGCGCGACGCGTCCTTAAGTGGACGAGCATTTTTCCGGGATTCTTGTTTTGGACGGCGCGGACGCGTCCGACATCCGTTTTGAGCGCCGTCAGTGGCGTTGTGACCCTGGCACTGAGGCGGAGGTTTCTAGTGCGGTTCCAGGCGTTGAGGCTGGAGTTGAGGCGCGGGCCCCACGACCCGTCTTTTGAGCAGCGTGCAGCTTCTAGCGACTTTTTCCTCGGTCGTCCGTTCGGGGCTTGCGAGCAGTCGATGTTGGGTGTTTTTCCGAGGGCATCGTGTTGGCGCAGTCTGCCCACTGTAATTCCGCACGACAGTGCGGGCCCCGCGAGGGCCGTTTCGGGATTGGACGGTGATTTCCAGCTTTATCACCGGGCGACCGTTTTGGACAAGTGAGTAGTCCATCTCGTGCTCTTTTTCGAGAGGATCGCAACGGTGTGATCCGTTCGTCGAGTTTCGGGACCGGGTTGCAGGTCCCACGTGGCACCGCTCATGTGCGGTACGCCGGAAGGCATCTTTTTCTCCGAGTACCTTTCCCATGCAAGTAAGCAGTCAATTTGACGTGCTTTTCTGAGAGCTTTGTGATGGTGCAGTTCACCCGACCTTTTTCGGGGACGTGGTGTGGGTCCCACCCGACCCGGCTATGGTGAATAGTGCCCTTTTCACCGGGTGTCCGTTTTAGGCGATTGAGTACTCAATCCCGTGTGTCTTTACAAGGGGATCGCAGTGGCGTGATCCGTTGGTTCAGTTTCGGGATCTTGGGGTGGACCCCACACGGGTTTGGTCACGGTGAATAGTACCTTTTCCACCTGTTTACCGTTTCGGACGAGTGAGTATACTAGCTCACGTGTTTTTCCGCAAGGATTACAACGGTGTAATCCGCTTGACTATACAGAGCCTCTTGCGCGATCTTGAGAAATGCGGAAGCATGAAAGGTGCTTCAGTGGTGGTTCGCCCTACTTGCTTGTAGCGGACCTTTAGCGAGTGATCGCGTGCACTCCCGTGTGAGTGATATAAATGCTTGAGGTGACGTGGTTGGACATTCCTAGGCCTCTGAGGTGGAGTTGTTACATCACGCCTTTACGATTGACGCTGGGTGCCGTGTGCATGCTAGCCCTTGGGTTGAAAAGTGACGTATACTCTAGGAGTATACGGGAGAGCTTGGAGGTATATGTGGTTGTTCGTACCTGAGAACGTTGGTGCATTCATTTGGGGTTGAGAGGGGGCCACACGTCGTGTGGGCCCTATGTGCGTGCCGTGTTCTGCCTTACGTACTTTGACCTCTCGTGGCATAGAGGGTCCCTCTGTGTGTTTGTTTGACCAGCAGGGTGGAGCTCTTCCCCTGGCTCTGTGCTCGTTGGTTTGACCAGCAGGGTTGAGTGGTCTCCCCCTAGTTTCGTCCTCGATGGATTGGCCGTTAGCGGTGCTAGCCACCCAGTGCTGGGATAGGCGCTGAACCCCTCAGGGTGAGTTGTGCTGGAGTTGGGTGGGTGCACGATACCCACTCCGTGTTTGGTTGGCCAGTGGTGTACCCATCAGTGGATGTGGCCAGAGCAGTTCTATGTTTTACCCTCCAGTGGGGCTAGGCAGCAGGTTACTCATCGGCTTCTAGGGTCTACCCTCCAGCAGAGACTGGGCAGTGGGTCACCCGACACTTTTAGGGTCTACCCTCTAGCAGAGACTGGGCACTGGGTCACCCGATGACCTCTTAGGGCCTACCCTCCAGCAGGGCTGGGTAGTGGGTCGCCCGTCGTCTAGTTCCAGGTCTACCCTCCAGCAAGGTTGGGCAGTGGGTCGCCTGACGACTTATTCCAGGTCTACCCTCCAGCGGGGCTGGGCAGTGGGTTGCCTGATGATGTAATTTGGTTTACCCTCCAGCAGGGCTGGGCAGTGGGTCGCCCGATGATGTGTTAGGGTTTACCCTCCAGCAGGACTGGGCAGTGGGTCACCCGATATCTGATTATGATTTACCCTCCAACGGGGCTGGGTACTGGGTTACTTGACGATGTATTAGGGTTTACCCTCCAGCAGGGCTGGGTTGTGGGTCACCTGATATTTGGTTAGGTTTTACCCTCCAGCAGGGCTGGGCAGTGGGTCACCTGATATTTGGTTATGAATTACCCTTCAGTGGGGCTGGGCAGTGGGACATCGGTTGGCATTCCAGACTCAGTCCTCTCGACTAGGCTAGTCTGTGGCTTACCTCCGTGATTATCGGAGAGGGACCCTTGGTTGTACGGGTCGGTGATGGAATGGCTTGACTTTGAGAAGACCTCTCGACTGCAGGGCAGTGATGAGGTGTGGTTTGACTTTCCTAGAACTCTCAAGTACGAGGGGCACTTTCCCCACAGAGACGCGTTATTGCGACACGATCTAAAACCATGCGGGCAAGTCAGTGACGCCCAAAGCGGATAGTATCAAGGTGCGGTGACTGAGCACCTTGGCTTGCAGTTTAGGGCAAACATGCGGGTTGTTGGGCGACGATGATGGGTTATGTCTGGGACTGTTGGCTACTTGTTTTCTTGGGCTGAGCTATGGGACGGAGATCCCCCTTACGAGCTTGTTCGGGCTTCTTGGAAGAGCATATATATGTATATAACTCGTATGAGTACCCACTCCTTGGGTTTTGGCTGCTCTCCTTCCAGGATCGGCAAAGATGCCCGGGGTATGCCACGTGCTTTCCGTGTCTAGCTTCTCATGGTGGGACGAGTCTACTCTCCTGCTATAGGTAGCGAAGACTCGACGGGAATTTCGTCTTCTCACCGTTTCCACCTCCTTGTGTCTGGACGAGTCTATCTTCTTTGTCTTGTTGGGTTGAGCTGGACTCTTACTGCACTTTCAGTTGTACTCCTCTACCTTTCTGTTCACTCTACCGCTCACCCTTCGGTACCTCCTTTGTTTCTCCCTCGAGCCTTCGAGGTATCCTAATGAGTATTTTTATACTCACCCCTGCTTAGGCTTTGCCCGCACTTGGTGTGCCCTTGCAGACGATGGACAGGTGGGGCGTGACTTCTGTGGAGCGTAGGATCTTGGGAACTTGGACCGCGTGTGGTGGTCGTGGTCGGGTTCCAGGTGGGAGACCCGTCAGCTGTTCCTTTTTGTTTACCTGTTGCCGGGTTGTGGCACTTTTTGGTTGGGCGCGTGTTTTGCCCCTTTTTCATTTTCATCATTTTTCTTGTACTTGTAGAGGTCGATGCACTTTGTGGTATATATATAGTAGTTGTTCTTTTTACTCTTTTTGTCTTTTCTTTTACTCTGCACTTTTGCATTGAGTTTGTTGTGTGTGCGAGTGTACAGGTGCTTAGGAAAAGGCCTCCCCGAGTTGTTGTGCCTTCGGCGCTGGTCACCAGCCCCTGGCCTATAGAGGCGGGCCTGGGGTAGTTTCGGCTTGAGCCCGAGTAAAGTTGGGTCATGACAAAGTGGTATCAGAGGTGGTTTGTTCTTTGGGACGTTGTGCGGATGTCCCTAAAAGAGGAATTGGTTGGGATATAGGGCAACAGTGTTAATGTGTCTCGAGAGCGGCTCTCAGGCCAGGGAGTCCAGTGATGGTGCGGCGGCCGACCTATCCATTCACCAGGACCTTGATAACCCGCTTGTCGACTCGGCATGCTGAGACACTTGTTGTAGGGAAATTTTTTTTGTGCATCACATAGGACCGAGTCTTGACTATCCTTCTTGCGTCAGCTCCCCATCGTTGTTGTTGGTATATACATATATGCTCATCTGACCACGGCACTCCTTGATAATATTCAGGATGTCTCCGCGAGGACAGCCAGCCAGGATACCAGCTTTGGTTCATGACGATGACCCTATGAGCTACGAGGCCACAGTCCATGACCCATCATGCGAGCCCTTTTCTCTGGGTGGACCAATAGCAGCACCCCCACCTGTTGAGCAGCAGGAAGCTTCAGCAGGGTAGGATGAGTTTGAGCGCAGGTTGAGCGCGTTCCGTGAGTTCCAGCGGCAGAGATAGCTGAGGTTCAGTGGTGAGCCAGACCCTCAGGCAACAGAGGTTTGGCTCGAGGCAGTGGTTAGACTTTTCAGGCTTGTGCAGACGCTGATAGATTAGAGAGTGGCTTTGGCAGCCATCCTTTTCTGTCGATCAGTTTGGCGTTGGTGGAGTCTGGTGACTCGGCTTCTTGACGAGTCATCTCTTTCATGGGGTGACTTTCAGTTGTTGCTCCGTGAGGAATTTTTCCCCTCCTTCTTGCGCTCCGTTCGTATTCAGGAGCTCCTACAGTTTCAGCACGGAGGGATGACGGTGGTCGAGTACGCGGACAGTTTTGCAAACTGTGCATGCTTTTACCCGGACTTGGTCCATGGAAACAACTTCCGAGCGCGAAAGTTTGAGCAGGGTCTCCACCGAGAGATTTTTGCTTTCATAGTACCCTTGGGCATTTCCACATATGTTGGGGTGCGAGAGCAGGCACTGGTGACAGAGGGATTCCTGTCATGTTTTTCATTTGGTAGTGGCAGTGGGCGCAATGGAGCCGGGACATCTGCCGTAGCTAGCAGGCACCGGAAGACAGGACCTTGATACAGGTGGCCTTCCCACTGCCGGTTTCGGAGACGTGGTCGTATACCACTGTGGCGAAAAGGCGCAGGGCCTCAGCCGAGGATTCCCTTCCGCGAGTGGATCACGGGCTGTGGTCGTACACCACAGTGGCGCCGGAGGGAAACAGGGCATCCCAGAGAGCATTGGTGCTATGCTTGTGACGGGCGAGGTCACTTGGCACGAGACTGCTAGACCTGAGTTGATGAGAGCTTCGGGCAGGCAGTAGGCGCACCACCACGGTAGAGGCAGCGCTGTGATCAGAGTAGTGGCCATAGAGGTGGTGCTAGAAGAGGAGCAGGAGGAGATGGAGGTGGGGGACGACGTTACGAGATATCCCCATCACCACTAGGCGGTCCACGTTAGGCTCCGGGATTTGATAGTTGGGACTGCGGGTAGTCGCGAGCTTTGGATGTCTACGATCCTGCAGAGCATGAGACGGTGAGAGGTACCCATTGCGACTCTTCTACCTTTTTCAGTATAATTTTTGGGCTCTGCGTGTGAAAAGATTTTCTCCCTGCTCCTTGTTTGAGGTGTTACCAGGGTGACGCAGGGCTTCGGGTGTAACCCTGTGTTGTTAAGGGGAAAGGCGCGAGACCTTTTCCATTAGTCGATGGTGTTGACTCCTTCGTTTCCGAGCGTATAAGATAGTCTTGGTTGATAGACATCGACTGCGGATCCTTTCGTGACCAGATATCCTTGGGTGTTTCACCATATGGATGTTCTGAATGATAGAATCACCGAGCCTTGTTCCAGGTGCGGGCGGTGATTCTAGTCGCGGCGTGCGACGTAGAGGTTTGACCGGGGAGGTGAGCTACCCCCGAGGGCCTTCGGGCCATTTGAGATCGTGCAAAGGGATGGTGAAGTTCCCTATCGCCTTTCCCTAACCCCAAAGTCTAGAGTGGGTGCACGATGTCTGCAATGGTCGACCTCGCATGAACAGATCAATCTGTTGGTCTGTGTGCGGTGACGCAGAGCTGTGCGTGGGTTCATCTGGGTATGGGAAAGCCAGTTGTGGGCTTAGTACCATGTGTTTCTCCCAAAGTTTTCTTTTCGGGGATGAAAATCTTGAAGGAGGGAATGATGTAAGAACCCAGTTTTTGCTGAGAAAGACTTTGTAATATTCTTGATGATATTCCATAGCAGCCCCTTTAGACGGCGTGCGATTTCGAGCCCCGGAGTGGCCGGAAATAAATTTTCAGTGCGTTCACACTGGAAACGCCAAATAAATGAGATAACTCCTAAACAGAGTTCCGGATCAGGGATCCGAGTGGATGGCTGGGTCCGGAATTGGGTTTTTACCCTAGGAACGACATAAAACTTGTCGGCGCAGGATGTTTGGACCCCTCGCCCACTTCTGGAACGTTAAACGGATTAATTAATTCGTTTAATGGTGAAACTCGAGTATCTCTTAAACGGTGGCTCGCATTGGAAAACTGAGGGCACCGTTGAGTTCGGAGCATGCCATTTACCCGAGGAGGGGTGTAAGTTTCGCGGGTGTGGGTCATTTGTGAAAAATGGCCCCAGGGGCGTTTTCATAATTTGGCGGCCTCGGGCGCTAAGTTTAATAACTTTTGAACGGGGTCTTGGATTAAAACTCTGAGACCACCGTTTTGCTTGGGAGGTCATGTTTACCCCAAGGATGCCCTCCTTTTTGTCTGCTTCGGGAGCGGAGTTGGGGGTGTGCTGGGCGGGGTGTTTAAGTGTTTTTATTTAAACACGCACCCCCCCCCCCTCATCCCTCTTCTTCTTCTTCCTCGCAACCCCTTCCCTCCCTTCCTCCATTCTTATGAGCTCCGGTGAGCTCCGACGAGATGACTCCGGTGAGGTGGCTCCGGCGAGATGATGGCGCGCGGCAGATCGCGCGGGAAGCGCCGGGCGAAGCCCAACGAGGTAGGCGGATTTATGTTTTCCTCCCCTCCCCATTTTTAAATCCTCATTTATGATCAATCACACCAATGGATCCTCGAAAAAATCCGGTGGTTGCGTAGATCCCGTCCCGAGATTTCCAGAAAGTTATCCGGATCGAAATTTCGACCACCAGATCGTTCCTGGTGGTCCTTGGAATTTTCCGGCCACGACCGGTTTCCGGTCAGGGCCGAAGGCGGCAGACGGCGGCAGCACGGGGCGGAGCGCGGCGCAACAGGGCGGTCGGCCGGGGCTTCGAAGGCGGTGGCGGCGCTTCCGGGAGGCGGCGGCGGCCTTCGGCGGCGGCTGTCGGAAGCCGGCCACGGTGCCGGCTGCGGGCGCCGACAGGCGGTGGAGAGGGGGGCCGCGAAGCGCGCGACCCCCGTGCACGACCGGGACCTGCGTTTTGCGGGTCGCTGTGGGGAATCCACCGGCCGCGAGGCGTCCGGTCGGCTGAAGCGATCTGCGGCCAGCCGGCCGTGGCGGGGTGAACCAGACCCGCGGCTGAGCCGCGGGCCGGCTGTGCGGACCGGACGGTCCGTGCCGGTCCGGCCCAAGGGGCTTTGCCCCTCAGTCTTCAGACGCCCATATTTCGGGCTACGGGCGTCCGTTTTGCGTGCCGTCTACGACAGCGCGGAGCTTGCGTCGAGGGGAATGTTTTGAGATGGTTTCGGGAAATTTTAATTCCCGAAACGAGGGGTCACTGAGGCGTGACACATCCTTAAGTGAACGAGCGTTTTTCCGGGATTCTTGTTTTGGACGGCGCAGACGCGTTCGACATCCGTTTTGAGCGACGTCAGTGGCGTTGTGACACTGGCACTGAGGCGGAGGTTTCCAGTGCGGTTCCAGGCGTTGAGGCTGGAGTTGAGGCCCGGGCCCCATGACCCGTCTTTTGAGCTGCGTGCAGCTTCTAGTGACTTTTTCCTCGGTCGTCCGTTCGGGGCGCGCGAGCAGTCGATGCTGGGTGTTTTTCCGAAGGCATCGTGTTGGCGCAGTCTGCCCGCTGTAATTCCGCACGACAGTGTGGGCCCCGCGAGGGCCGTTTCTGGATTTGACGGTGATTTCCAGCTTTATCACTGGGCGACCGTTTTGGACAAGTGAGTAGTCCATCTTGTGCGCTTTTTCGAGAGGATCGCAACGGTGCGATCCGTTCGTTGAGTTTCGGGACCGGGTTGCAGGTCCCGCGTGGCACCGCTCGTGTGTGGTACGCCGGAAGGCATCTTTTTCTCCGGGTACCCGACCCACGCAAGTAAGCAGTCAATTTGACGTGCTTTTCCGAGAGCTTTGCGATGGTGCAGTTCGCCCGAACTTTTTCGGGGGCGTGGTGTGGGTCCCACCCGACCCGGCTACGGTGAATAGTTCCATTTTCACCGGGTGTCCATTTTAGGCGATTGAGTACTCAATCCCGTGTGTTTTTCCGAGGGGATCGCAGTAGCGAGATCCGTTGGTTCAGTTTCGGGATCTTGGGGTGGGCCCCACACGAGTTTGGTTACGGTGAATAGTGCATTTTCCACCTATTGACCGTTTCGGGCGAGTGAGTAGTCTAACTCGCGTGTTTTTTCGCAAGGATTACAACGGTGTGATCCGCTTGGCTGTACAGAGCCTCTTGCGTGATCTTGAGAAATGTGGAAGCATGAAAGGTGCTCTAGTGGTGGTTTGCCCTACTTGCTTGTAGCGGACATTTGGCGAGTGATCGCGTGCACTCCCGTGTGAGTGATGTAAATGCTTGAGGTGATGTGGTTGGCCGTGCCTGGGCCTTTGAGGTGGAGTTGTTACATCACGCCTTCGTGATTGATGCTGGGTTCCGTGTGCACGCTAGCCCTTAGGCTGAAAAGTGAGGTATACTCTGGGAGTATACGGGAGCGCTTGGAGGTACATGTGGTTGTTCGTACCTGAGAACGTTGGTGTGTTCAGTTGGGGTTGATAGGGGGCCACACATCGTGTGGGCCCCATGTGCGTGTCGTGTTCTGCCTTACGTACTTTGACCTCTCGCGGCGTAGAGGGTCCCTCTGTGTGGTTGTTTGACCAGTAGGGTGGAGCTCTTCCCCTGGCTCTGTGCTCGTTGGTTTGACCAACAGGGTTGAGTGGTATCCCCCTAGTTTCGTCCTCGATGGATTGGCCAGTAGCGGTGATAGCCACCCAGTGCTGGGACATGCGCTGAACCCCTCAGGGTGAGTTGTGATGGAGTTGGGTGGTTGCACGATACCCACTCCGTGCTTGGTTGGCCAGTGTTGTACCCTTCAGTGGATGTGGCAAGAGAAGTTCTGAGTTTTACCCTCCAGAGGGGCTGGGGAGTGGGTTACTCATCGGCTTCTAGGGTCTACCCTCCAGCAGAGACTGAGGAGTGGGTCACCCGACACTTTTAGGGTCTACCCTCCAGCAGAGACTGGGCAGTGGGTCACCCGACGACCTCTTAGGGCCTACCCTCTAGCAGGGCTGGGCAGTGGGTCGCCTGTCGTCTAGTTCCAGGTCTACCCTCCAGCAAGGCTGGGCAGTGGGTCGCCTGTCAACTTATTCTAGGTCTACACTCCAGCGGGTGTGGGCAGTGGGTTTCCTGATGATGTAATTTGTTTTACCCTCCAGCAGGGCTGGGCAGTGGGCCGCCTGATGATGTGTTAGGTTTTACCCTCCAGCAGGACTGGGAAGTGGGTCACCCGATATCTGATTATGATTTACCCTCCAGTGGGGCTGGGCAGTGGGTTATCTGACGATGTATTAGGGTTTACCCTCCAGCAGGGCTGGGCAGTGGGTCACCTGATATTTGGTTAGGGTTTACCCGCTAGCAGGGCTGGGCAGTGGGTCACCTGATATTTGGTTATGAATTACCCTCTAGTGGGGCTAGGCAGTGGGACACCGGTTGTTATTCCAGACTCAGTCCTCTCGACTAGGCTAGTATGTGGCTTACCTTAGTGATTACCGGAGCGGGACCCTTGGTTGTACGGGTCGGTGATGGAACGTCTTGACTTTGAGAAGACCTCTCGACTGCAGGGCAGTGATGAGGTGTGGTTTGACTTTCCTAGAACTCTCAAGTATGAGGGGCGCTTTCCCCACCGAGACGCGTTCTTGCGACGCGATCTAAAACCATGTGGGCGAGTCAGTGCCACCCAAAGCGGATAGTATCAAGGTGCGGTGACTGAGCCCCTTGGTTTGCGGTTCAGGGAAGACATGAGGGTTACTGGGCGATGATGATGGGTTATGTCTGGGACTGTTGGCTACTTGTCTTCTTGGGCTGAGCTACGGGATGGAGATCCCCCTTACGAGCTTGTTCGGGCTTCTTGGCAGAGCGTATATATATATATACCTCGTACGAGTACCCACTCCTTGGGTTTTGGCTTCTCTCCTTCCAGGAGAGGCGAAGACGCGCGGGGTATGCCACGTGCTTTCCGTGTCTAGCTTCTAATGGTTGGACGAGTCTACTCTCCTGCTATAGGTAGCAAAAACTCGACGGGAAGTTCGTCTTCTCACCGTTTCCAGCTCCTTGTGTCTGGACGAGTCTATCTTCTTTCTCTTGCTGGGTTGATCTGGACTCTTACTGCACTTTCAGTTGTACTCCTCCACCTTTCTGTTCGCTCTACCGCTCACCCTTCGGTACCTCCTTTGTTTCTCCCTCGAGCCTTCGGGGTATCCTACTGAGTATTTTTATACTCACCCTTTCTTGGGATTTTCCCTCACTTGGTGTACCCTTTCAGACGACGGACAGGTGGGGCGTGACTTCAGTGGAGCATAAGAGCTTGGGAGCTTGGACCGTGTGCGGTGGTCGTGGCCGGGTTCCAGGTGGGAGACCCGTTATCTGTTCCTTTTTGTTTACCTGTTGCCAGGTTGTGGCACTTTTTGGTTGGGCGCGTGTTTTTCCCCTTTTTCCTTTTCAGCATTTTTCTTGTACTTGTAGAGGTCGATGCACTTTGTGGTATATATATAGTAGTTGTTCTTTTTACTCTGCTTTTCTTTTCTTTTACTCTGCACTTTTGCATTGAGTTTGCTGCGTGTGCGAGTGTACAGGTGCTTAGGAAAAGGCCTCCCCGAGTTGTTGTGCCTTCGGAGCTGGTCGCCAGCCCCTGGCCTATGGAGGCGTGCCTGGGGTAGTTGCGGCTCGAGCCTGAGTAGGGTCGGGTCATGACATATATAAACATATTTTGTAAAATATTTTCTACATGAGAAACAAATTGATATAAAGATACAGTTCCTTATATTAAATAAAAAGGAAGAGGAATGTATTGAAGAGTGTGAGGATACCTTTACAATATTAGTTAATTATGATTTGAATTACATAAACAATAAATAATGTGATATTGAACATTTCTTTGAATGCATTAAGCCAAGCCTCTATAGTGTGTTTGTTTCTCAAACTTTTTCTTTAAATGATGTAATAGTTTTATGCTACATAAAAAAAGAGAAAGAATTTTTTATATACTATATATTCAAAAGGAATAAAGAGATTAATATTAAAAAAGAGAAAAAGGGATAATGGGAATATGAGAAAGTAGGATTTTCCGAATTGTGATAATTTTGTAAAGAAATACCTAGGTACATGCTTGAAGGGAATATAAGTTTTCATCAAGTGGTGAGAGAAAGGAAACCAGTCACATGAATAAAAAGGTAAAAATGGAAACATTAATGGTTATTGATTCAATTTTAAGTATATGGTCCACTATACAAATGAATTCCCAAAGCATCAAGGGAATATACCTCATAAGAATCTAAGGGATCAAGTTCAATCTTATGTTATTACTATTTTCGGAGTGGAATGATAAAAAGATATTTTGTATTTTTATTAAATAATTTTATTATAGAATTATTTTGTCAGTGAATTTATGGTCATATGAACCATGAAATGTATAATTATTTTACTTATATATTATTTCTTTATAGATTTAAAATGATATATTGAATGGAACTGATAAAAAAATATCAATTTAGTGGTGACATGATATTTTTAGAGAATACGTTATTAAGGGAACAAAAACCCTTAAAATTTATCTCTTGTTGTTATAATGATTTTTTATTGGGATAATGAGATTATTGAAATTGTTGATATAAATGGGATAGTATTCATGACATTAGAACTAATTATTGATTTCCTAAAAAGTGGTTTATGTTATCTTTGATGGAGTTTAAAACATTTATGGATTTATTAAATATATACAATAATAATTATTTTATTTAAGGAATGAAGAGATAATTAATATTTTGAAGAATTCATGTTTTCATTAAGGCTTTATAGTAATTCCATTTCTTACCATGTTTTATGAGAATATATAATCAATGAATTCACATATTTGGTATGTGACATTATGAGATAATCTATATTGTATGGGGATAAATGGTTGATCAAATATCGCATATTTGTAGGTTTCGAATTTGTTAATACATATCTTGAAGGATTATTAAGTATTAAAATATTATTGTATAAAGATTTATTTTTAAGGTATTTCATGTAGAAACTTTTCAGGAGATTTTTTTTGAAATAAAACTTATTGGACCAAAACATGTGGAGGGGACACTAATAAAGGTAAATACTGTTCAGAATCATATTAAAGTAGCTCAAAGAAGAAAAAAGAGGTATGCTAAACATCATATGAAATATTTTGAATTTAAAGTGGGAGATCACATTTTCATGAAATTTTATATATGGAAGGTTTTAATAAGGTGTGGTGAAAAGGGAAAACAACCCCTCAGGTACATTGTACCATTTTAAAATTTTTAAATTATTGTAGATGTTTCTTACTAATTATAAATCCTACATAACCCCTCTAAAGTGCATGATGTGTTCTATATATAATTGTTAATGAATTATGTGAAAGACCCAATGAATGTTTTCAAGTATCATGAAATATAATTTGATCTTGATCTATTTTACTATGATTATCTCATCTGGATTCTTGATAAAAGAGATAAAGTTATGAGGAATCAGACAAATAAACTTATAGTGGTACTTTGGAAAAATCATAAAATAGAGGAAGAAATGTTGGAACCGGATGATGTTGTTAATAAGAACTAACAACATTTTTATAAGTTAATATTAATGAAATTTATCATATAAAATATTTCTAGGATATGATATTTTAAAACCTCGAAACATTATGATATATTTCCTTCTAAATAAAATCAATCTCTTCGATTGGATGTGATACAAGCAACCCCAAGCCTCAATTATAGCAAGTGAAAATCTATTTAAAAAAACTATAATACAATGAAATTTTTTATATTTAATGGAACATAAAAATTATTTTATAGGATGAATATTTATTCTGAACATACATGTATAAAATAAACCTATAATTATTATATTAAATTTTCCCTTAGAAATATGATTTTATGAATAATAAAAAATGTAGTATTTAAATATTATTATTAATATTTATAATAATGTATTAAAATATAGGTTATTAAAAATCTATTAACTATAAATTTGGTATAAAAAAAGATAATCAAATTTTTAACTAAAAAAAGTTATTTTTTAGGAATATAGTTTCTTCATAAAACTCTTTTATTAAAAAAGGAAAAAATTACAATTTTAATTAATTAAAATAATCATTATCAATGAATTATTTTAATGAAATAAATAAATAATATATATTAATATATTAATTTAAATATATCTAATTATTTTTACTAGTCATATTCTTAATATAAAGTAATCTTATGCTTGAAAGGGAACTTCCTCCCATCCCATATCCACAACTTTAAATCCATTTGGATTGAAACACCCTATAAAAATATCTCCATTAAAATTTTATACACATTATAAATATTATTTTCTTCCCGAAAGACCAACCTTACGTTCCTTAATAGAATATCCAAAATAGTATTCTCAAGGAAAAGTTTATCGTCTTAACATATCTCTTTTTTTCTTAATTATTTCAAAATATTCAATTATATAGTAAAACATTAATTATAATAACATAATTATCTTTTATATACTGATATGTTATTATGTTAATTTAATTACTTATATCCATATCCCCATCCATCAAATGGAAAATGAAATTGTCAATCAGGTGTACGGTAGACTACCACCTCCCGAAACGATTTAATTTTTTTCCCATAACCACCTCTCACTATTTTATATAATGATGGATTTAAAACATTTATAAGATATTTATAAAATTAATATAGTTTTTTAGTCCAAAATCGCATCAATATACTTACCTTATAACCCATTAGAAAACAATAACATCACTCGTGTGTTCGGCGAACTACCACCTCGCGAACCGATGTGATGTGTTTTCCCCATTTACATTTTACTTTGATGGTAATTAGTATATATTTAAAGAATATATAATATATTTTTATCCAAATTATACCTATATAATTATGATATAGCATATTACTTCTAATTTTCCATTTCGTGGGGAATATGATAACGTTACTCGTGTCTATAGCGAACTACCACCTCTCGAAGTGATGTGGCTCATTTTTTCACTAACACATTACATGGAAGGTAAAAAGGATAAATTTAATTAATATATGTGATTTATATGATATCATTATTAAACTAGAAAATTTTATATACAATATAACTTCCATTTATTTCATCTTTCATAAAATATAGAAATAGTGTTCATACGTGTGTATGATCAACTGTCTCCATGAACAATGTAATCCATTTTCTATATCTAAATTTTATACATTACTCTAAATAATAATATAATAAATATATAGTTTATTTATAAAAATTTAACTTTCTTGGGATAATTTAACTAGGATCAAATTAAAATATCTAAAATTACTGAACCAAAATACACATGAAAATGAAGAAATTATCACTCTAAATAGTGATTTTAATAGATAATTGTTAATAAAAAGGTAATAAAAACTATAGGTAAATATTATATGGTATATGATATGTTTTCATGGTTCTGTAATAGATTTATAAAAATTAACTATATTTTTTATACTAGATTTTCATACACATATGGATGAATTCAAACCTTGGGTAAGGGTTTGTCATCTCACTTTTACTTCTGTGAGAGGTATTCCATATTCACCACATTTTTATTTGGTGTGGTATATATATTTACCGTATTATATTTTATATCATTAATATAATTATATATGTATAATTTAATGATTCATTTTATGTTATTTCTTTCATGTGGGGTTGGATTCAAAATATACGACAACAGTAAGGGTTTATTTCACAATCTCATCAATATTTGGGATTGTTTATTTTCACAACTACTTTTGGGAAATTATTTAGTATTTCTAACATAAACCCAATATGTATTATTATACTCTATTTATTGATTAAATTTTAATGTAATTTTATTATTTCCCTCTCTTTGGTACTCAAAAATATTGAGAACTTTTAAAAAAAATCCAAATGCAATTATCTTTTTGTTAAAAATTTATTTCTCTTTCATGTCTATTATTTGTAAATATGTTTTCAAAAATGTTTTGAAAATGATCCAATTTATTTATTAAAGATATATTTACCAATTATTTTTATTTTTACTGATATATTAAAATTATTAATCTTATTTTTTAAAAAAAATGTACTTTTAGACTTTTCTTACAAAAATGTGAAAGTAAATACTTATTTTAACATTCAAAAATAAACTTTTTCCCACTATGTTGACCAGTCATTGCTTTCAAATTTAATTTAAAATAATTCAAGGTTACTTTCAAAGAATAATTTTCTAATAATTTTTAAATTTTATGTTTTTAAATGTGATTTTCAAATTAAAAAATTGTATTTTCCTAAAGAATGTTTTTAATGCAATTTATAAGACATTTCTATTAATTAAGGACAAAATACATCATTTCTCATATTACCTAAACAAAATATGTTGTGATGATTCAATACTTTTTATTTTTCCATATTTTTTATGATCAGTTTTGCTAGGGATTTACTATTTTTAAAATATTCACCATATTACTTGGAAAGGATTATGATTGTGTTTATTAATTTGGAAAAGCATTAACATTTTGTGTGATAGTATTTCAATATGAGTATTTGTGTTGATTTTTGACCACTATTATATTAAAAATGAATTATAGTTATTAATTTATGGGTGTGTCCAATTATAAACTCCCAATAAATTAGTAGGCCTCACGAGACAAACTATATTGGTTTTTGGTTGAGGCCTTACCCATTTATATATATGTCATGGACTTTTTTTTATTTATGATATCTTTCCTCAATACCTCAATGGTATTTTTTATATTTATAGAATCATGAATTACAAAATCGTAATTTCATTTATTTATTTCCATAGAATTATTAAATTATTAATAACATACATGGATAAGTTTTATGTTCATGTTAGCAATTAAATTCTATGGTTTTCAATGTAAAGACCCGATTTTTTCCTAATAATACTTCAAAATATTTCTATATATTTTTCCAGAGCTAGGAATTGAGATGACATGTGATTTTGAGGTCTGGTGTGACCAGACATAATTTAAAAAAAATTAAATATATTTTATATTACCCACATGTAATTAATTAATGAAAATTTAACAAGTCTTAAATGATTGACCTGATCAGAAATATGAGCCAATGGTTGGGTCTAGATCATGGAGTTTCTCGTGGGCATGATATAAAATATGACAGCAGGGTATTTTCATACCCCTCGCTCGTTGGAAGTACATTTAAGTAATTAATTGAATTAATTTATTGAATTAATTAAAATACCATTAACCTAATAATTTGATATCAGTATGTAGTTAAAGGAAATTTTCCCACCCAAACTTAGTTTTTTTCTACCAACGACGACATCTCATTTCTTCTACATTGACAAAATGAAAAATGAAGATCGAACGATGAGAAAACAATGGATATTAATGCATCAAGATGCAACAAATCCTCCTCATTCATTGATGAACATGTTCTTCCTCAACATTGATCGATCAAATCTAGTTACTACATTTCTATCTTTTTTAGACCATGGATTAAATGTTTGAGAATGTTGAAACTAAATTCTTCAATCTGAACCTTTGAATTCAGACCTTTCATGAGCGTTAGTACTGGGGTTTAATTTTTTTTTGGTTATACGAAAATGAATGAAAAAATTATGATCGATTTACCAAGGACATTTATCCAAAGATCTAAATTCTATTTTTTGTTCCTTTTCCCACTAGATTATCAATTTTCTTCACAATAGAATTCCTTTAAATCTAGGATCAATGATTTCTCGGTGACCAAAGCATGATCGGGCGCACATAAATGAGACGGAATCATGGAATGATAATGAATTTACACGCAAGGAATAGATCTCAAATATGAATGATGCTGGGGTGGTAAATATTAAGGTATCAAAAAAACTCTGACAATGAATGAATCCATGATGAATTTCATAATATCTGTCCAAACCCTCATTTTCGAACTAGGTTGATTCACGATGAACAGTGAAGCAATCCCACATTCTTCAGTCATATCTAATGTTTTTGGAGTATATTCTGATGAATTTGACCATTGATGGAGTATATTCTTTGTATTAGTGAATATTTGGGAGATATCAAGATTTTTTTCGTGAAATCTTGACTACAGTATATGTTCAGTGAAGAACACGTGGTATGTAGCCTCCCTTAGCAGTGCCACAAGGGTTTGGGAAAAGATAAGTAAAGAATAACCTATTCTCCCCTGGAAACCTCATGTACTACATTTCCATGTGAGGTGAGAAATTTAAAGGAACGGAAGACTAGGCACACACAATGTTACGAGAACACAGACAAGGGTTGGACACATGGGAAGCATCCTATTTTGATCAACACACCATGTACCAATGTACAAGGACACAAAGTATGAATACACTTACATAGCCAGTAGGCATGGCCCTGGTCCCTGGATAAACAGAACATGCCATGTAGTACACCTACATGGTGTGTGAAACTATATAAAATGGGACCAGTTTACAGAAAAAGTCATGAAAAAACAGTGAAGAGGGGCCACACACCATGTGTTCCCCCTCAGACACCGTGTACTACTTGATCTCCCGTGATAATTCTTTAATTATTTGTATATTCTTCATTTAAACATGTATTTTGGCCTGCAAGATTCCTAACCTAAGTGTTTTTATACATAGAATGTGGAAGTGTCTTTGGAACAGACTTTCGCGAAATAATGTGGATGTTCTAGGTTTTGTATATGTAGAGATGACACCCTATGACAGAAACGATCATACATGCTTACCCAAAAGACCATCCAAGTTGACCCTCCTACTATACTGGGAAGTATAGTCCTCAAAAACCCTTCAGGATATCCTTATAGTATTTTGGGTAGTGTAGTCCGTAAAGAGATTTTCCGATAACCCTCCAATAGGGTTGGGTAGTGTAATTCCCAAAGATGATTTCTGACAGACCCTCCATCTACGTTGGGCAGTTTAGTCCCTGAAGACCTTCTAGGATGACCCTCCAGGTGGGTTACATAATGTAGAGCCTAATGAATTTTCGTGCTGACCCTCTAGATGGGATAGGAATTTTACTCCCTGATTACTTTCAATAGAAGACCCTCGACTGTTCCGCATAGTGGCGAGGTGTGATACTACTTACCTAAGGACTCACAAGAAGGAGGGGAACATTCTCTAATGAGATGCATTCTTGTGACGTGATCTAAAACCACATGGGCAAGTCAGTTCTACCTAATGAGGATATTATCAAGGTGTGGTTAATAGACCCCATAGACTTGAAAATCCTGGGCAAACGCCTGAAGTGTTGGGCATCGTAGATAACACTACCTTGTAAATGTTGGCTACACATTTTCTTGGGCTAAGCTGTGAGATGATGATCCCCAAACTCTCTCATTGGGATTATTTGACTGAGCATATATATATATATATATATATCCCACTATAGTTCCCCCCTTGGGTCATTGTTACTCTCTTTCCAAGAGAGGATAAGATGTCTGGGGTATTCCATTTTCTTTTCGTGTCTACATTCTTCTAGTTGGGTGGTTCCAATTCTTAGATTTAGGTAGCAAAGACTCGATGTGGGGTTCACCTCCTCATTTTTTCTATCTCCTTGTGTTCGGATAACCCTACTTTCACACTCTTGGTGGGTTGAGATGTATAATTTTTATTCAATTTTGATGTACCTTGTTCAATTTAATACTTTTATTTTCTTTTATCTCTTAATACACCAAATTATACTTGTTAGGGAATTCTATTGGGTATGTATATAGTTACCCCTTCATGGGATTTTCCAAAAATGTGTCATATCTTTTGTAGACAGTGGATAGGTCAATTGTGGCTATAATGGAGAGGAGGGATACGGGCTGTGTGGATTTCATATAGTGGTCCTAGTTTTGATTCAATACCTAGTTGCTCTCAATGGATACTCTTTTTCAGTTGTCGTAAGTATGGGATATGATTCTGGTTTGGGCATGGGTTTTTTCCCTTTTCATTTTAGTATTCACTATCGTACTCTTGTACTGTCAATAGGTTCAGGCATGTTCACTTTACTCTTAGTAGTTTTCACTTTTTATAATTTTCCTTTGAAATTATTCATTAAGTTGGCTATGTGTGTGTGTGTATAGGTTCTTTGAAAAAGTCATTCTCGATTTTTTTGAATCGTTGATGTTTTTCGCCAACCCCAAGCCTATAGAGATGGGCTTGGGGTAGTTGAAGCTCTGTCCTTGGCTTGGTTCGGGTCATGAAATAGTGGTATCATAGGTGTTTCATTCCATGGGACATTATTCCAATATTCCATGAAATGGAGTTGGTAAGGATTTATGGATATGATTTTGAGGTGTCTCGAGAGTGGATCGCAGGACAGGGAGTCCAGTGAAGGTAGGGGAAGCCAACATATCCACTCACCCAGACCCTGATTAATCGCTTGTCAACTCAAAACCACGAGAAATTTGTTTCATGGTACAATGTTAAATTCATCATATTGGATTGAGTCTTTGACTATCCTTCTTGAGTTATTTCCCCATTCTTTTTCTAATATATATATATATATATATATATATTCTAATTAATCCTTTAAAATTTTAAGGATGCCTCCATGATGATACCTAGATGGGATACCTGCTATAGTTTGTCACGATGACCCTATGAGTGAAGAGGCCTCAGTTCAGAGACCAAAATGTGACCCCCTTTCACCAGGTGGACTAGTAGAGGTGCCTCCACTCGTTGAGTAGTATATATTCCTAACAGGTCGGGCTGAGGATGTTCACAGGCTGTGCGTACTCTGCAAGTTCCATCATCAGCGCCCTCTAAGGTTCTAGGGAGGGCCAGATCCTTTGGAAGTAGAGGATTGTCTTGAATCAGTGTTCTGCATGTTCGGACTTGTTTGGACCCTGATGGATAAGATGGTGGCTTTAGTAGCTAGTATTTTCCTTGAAGTATCTTGGTGCTGGTGGATCTTAGTTACCCAGATGCATGATGTGTCATCGCTCATGGGGGCGACTTCCAATAGCTGTTTTATGAGGAGTACTACCCCTCCTTCTTGCGCTCCATTTGGATTCATGAGTTTCTGGAGCTTCATAAGGGAGGTATAACAGTGTAAAAGTTTGTGGTGAGGTCCACCTACCTTACCCAATACTCTCTTGGCATGATCAAAGATGGTTACTTGTGATTATGAAAGTTAGTGTAGGGAATTCATAATGAAAATCAGGCCATCGTAGTGCCCTAGTGGATCCCCACCTATTCTGGGGTTCTGGAGTGGGCACTTGAAATAGAGATCATCCTGTAATATAGATGACAGATATCTAGATCTAGCCGTAGGAATGACAGTGTTGAGTCATCTTTAGCAGTAGTCAGGCATCCGAGGTCTCAAAACTGGAGACCCTTCTGTGAGAAGACTCAGGGGCATGGTGAACCGTTCATGGGTAGCGAGATCATTAGGGAATCCTGGATAGATTTGATGTTATGATTATAATGTTTGTGGTCTCATGACCTAGGACTGCTCGACGAGGCATATTGATAATCCCATGAGGGCAGTATATGGACCTCCACAGTAGAGGCAATGCCAAGATCTAGGATTTCCCAGGCAAGGACAGGGTGGTCCCCAGGGAGGCAGGTCTAGAAGAGGAGTGATAGGAGCTTCTGGTGGGGGACAATGGTATGATGTTCTCCCACCACCACCACCAGGTGGCCCACATTAGGCTCAGGGAGATAGCCGTTGGGACCGTAGAAAGGTGCTGGCTTTGGACATCTACGACTTGACGACACACAAGATGATTCAAGTTATAACCAATGTTATCTCTATTCTTTCCTCAGTATTATTAGACACATGTGCTATCCATTATTTTATCACTTGAATCTTTTTTCGGGGGATGGGGATCCTAATAGAGATGGTAGAAATGTATTTATTCCTTAAGGTTCCTATAGGAAATTCTTCTTCCATATCTTTTATATATTGTTAGTGTGATCTATTGCTTGGAGGAGAGAAGTTCATGTGTGACCTACTGGTCATCACAATAGAACCCTAAGACACCATCTTGCTCATATATTTTCTATCCATTGTTCGATCCTAGAGTGACTGTCATAAAATATTATTCAGATATATATATGATGACGGGATGAGGTTCTCCTTTTTATGTGAAAGAGACCTCATAGCAGGACGAGTGGGTGCTATGAGCCAGAGGTTACAACCCATTACCCATTAGCCAGCGAGTATGACACTTGGTGAAGTAGACTCTTTAGGAATCTAGATCCCCTTATTTATGAAGGATTATATAGATGTCTTTCCTGAAGATGTTTCAGAACTACCTCTGAGGTGGGAGTTAATGTTTTTCATTGAGTTGCAGGCAAGGTGTGCCCCGATTTCTCCGGCAACATATCAGATGGAAACCACTGAGCTCTAGGATTTGAGGTTGAAATTGGAGGACCTTCGTGAGAAAGGTTTCATCAGACCCAGTGTGTCCCCCTGGGTGGGTCTAGTGTTGTTTATAAAGAATGCATAATGGAGATTATGGAATTATATGGATTATCATCGCCAAAACCAGAACACTATAAAAAACAAGTACCCCTTGCTAATGGGTGATGAACTCATTGATTAGTTGTGAGGTACGATATTGTTTCCACGATTGACGTCAGGTACGACTACCACTAGGTGTGAGTTTGTGAGGTAGATATTCTGAAGTTTTCCTTTCATTGTCGATATGGAAACTATGATTTCTTAGTGATTCCCTTTGGTGTGACAAATTACCTTGCCATTTTTATGGATTTGATGAACTAGATCTTCCAGCCATACATGGACCATTTTTTCATTGTCTTCATTTATGACATACTCATCTACATTTTGATACAGGTGGAGCGAGATCAGAACTTGAGGAGGGTCCTTGATCTACTTTGAGAGCACATGATCTATATCAAGCTCTATAAATGCTAGTTTAGAATACAAGTAGTTAACATTTGAGGGAATTTCATTTTCGAGTAGGGTTTATCCAGGGACCCAATGAAGGTCAAAGTTGTGATTTCATGGGATCCACCAAATAATGTGTCTGAGGTGTAGAGATTACTTGTCTAGGAGGGGTACTATAGAAGATTTGTGGTAGACTTCTCTAGTATCACAACCCCTTTGACTACACTCGCGTTGAAATAATAGTTAGTTACCTTGTCTGAGAAGTCTAGAAGGCCTTTGAGGAGTTCAGATAGTGGCTAAAGAGCACTCCAATTTTGAGGCTACCAGAGGAAGGAGTTGAGTTCGTGGTATATTATGTTGTCTTAGGAGTTGCACTTGGTTGTGTGTTGATGCAACAATAAAAATTCATCACACATGGGTTGAGGCTATTGAGAACCACTGAGTATAACTATGTTAATCAAGATCTATAGTTAGCAGTGGTAGTCTTTGTTTTGAGGATTTAGAGACACTACCTTCTAGGAGAGCGCTCTATGGTTTACTCAGACCACCAGAGTCTCAGGTACGTCTTCTCTTAGAGAGACCTGAACCTGAGGAATCAATGCTAGTTGGAGTTCCAGGGGTACTATGAATTCTTGATATTCTATAATATAGGGAAGGGAAATGTTGTAGAACATGCCCTTAGTAGGAATTTTGAGGCTCGCCTAGTATGGGAAGATTTAGAGCAGTTAGCTTCCTTGCAGCTGGCCCTGATGGAGCACGGGGCTACAATTTTACTATAGTCGATGGTGTTGACTCTTATACTCCTTGATCATGTGAAGGAGTCCCATCTCGGAGAAAATGAATGTGAGGTTATTTGTGATCAAATATCCACAGGCAATGCACCACATGGATATTCTGAATGATGGAATCATGAGATATTATTATAGGGAAAAATTGTGGTTTTGGTGGTGATGCAGGATGAATTTATGTGGGAGTTCCACACATATCCCTTAGCAGTACATACTAGTTTGGGAAATATGTATAGGGATCTATAGGTAAACTTTTTGTGGTCAGGAATGAGATGGAGTGTAGTCGAGTTCTCATCACGATGACTTACCTTTCAGCTGGTGAAGGTTGAGCACCAGGTTTTTTCTAGTCTTTTGTAGGTGATTGATATCTCGGAGTGGAAATGGGATGAAATATAAATGGACTTTTTCTCATGGATTTCATTCATAGTGAAGATCCATGAAACCATCTAGGTGATATTGGACTGACTCACAAAGCTATGGCACTTCCTTGCTATTATGGAGAAGACTTTTGTGGAGATTTTGCAGTAGTTATATGTACGAGAGATCGCCGACCATCACGGGGTACCCTCAGCTACTATCTTTGATTGTGAGTCTCAGTTTACATCATGATTGTGTAGAGGGCTATAGGAGGTCTTTGGGACCCAGCTGTGTATGAGTACAACTTTTCACCCACAGACGAATGGGTAGACCAAGTGCACTATCCGGGTGTTAGATGTTATGCTGAGAGTGTGCATATTGAATTTTTCTGGAGATGGGAGGATCCCCTACCATTGGTGGAGTTTTCATACAATTATAGAAAACACTCCTCTATTGGAATGGAACCTTTTGAGTACTAATATAAGAGACCTTTCAAGTCACCCTTATGTTGGATGGAGATTGAAGAGTCGTCTCTTATGGGCCTGAAATTGGATCAGGAAACCAAAAATAAGTTTTAGGTCATCCATGAATGGATGAAGATGACATAGAATAGATTGAATTCCTATTATGATCACTATCGTAGGCCCTTTGAGTTTGATCAGGGATACAACATCTTCTTGAGAGTCTCCCGTGATGTGGAATGCTGAGGTTCGGTTGGGGAAGTAAATTGTCCCCAAGGTTCACCTAGACATTCGAGATCACACGAAGGGTTTGTGGGGTTTCCTATAATCTCTCCGTAGCCCCACACCTAGATACGGTTCATGATTTCCTCTATATGTCATAGTTGATGAGATACATACATGACCCTGTGCACATCATCGACTACGGTGAGCCGAACATCGAGGATGGAGCCAACATTGCATAGCATTCGTTGGCGATCGAGGACCAATTTGATGGAACCCTATGAGGATGATCCATTCCTCTATTCTGACTGTTTTAGCAGCATAGAAACATGCAGGAGAGTTCTTAATAATAGAAGATCCAGATGAGGGATCAATATCCCATGTTTTTTGTTTAGTTATTCTTTTTGGAGACAAAATATTAAAAGGAGGGAATGAATTAGAGACCCATTTTTTTCTTAATAAGACATTGAAATATTCCTAAATATTATTATAGGGATATTCACTGAGATAGTGTGAGATTCCAAGGCTCGGTGTGCCCATAATTAATTTTATAATAATATTGAATATGTTTTATATTACGCATGCATAGTTAATTAAATAAAATAGGATAACACATAAATGGTTGATCAGATCATAAATCTGAGACCATGGTTGGGTTTTGAATGAATATTTTCCCATATGTGAGACATAAAATAATTCATCATGGGATGTTCAGACCCCTCACTCGTTGGAGGTACAATTATGTAATTAAGTGAATTAATTTATTAAATTACTTAAAATACCTTTAAATAACTAATTGGATAAAAGTATGTGGTTAAATGAATATTTTCCACACAGTCATGGTTTGTTCTTCTTCCAATGATGACCTATACTCTCCTCTCCTCTTCATTGATGAATCAATGAATGAAGATCAGATGAAGAGGAAACATTTTATGTAGACAGATCTAGATGAAACAGATCTTCCTCCTTCATCAACAAACATGTTATTCATCAATAGTGATCCATCCAATCTATGTAGGAATCATTGTATTCATTTGTATTCCTTTTATTAAATGTGTGAGCGTGTTGAAACTAAATTATTCAACCTGTGCCTTTGAATTCAAACTTTTTATGAGCCAGAGTACAAGTTTTCAATTCTTTTTTAGTTTTTCTAACACGAATTACAAAATTATGACCAATTGTCCAAGAATTATTGGAAAATGATCCATACCCTTAATTTGGTGAAATTTCACAATTAATTATTCACTTTCTTCTTGGTGGAATTCTATTGAACCAAATTTGAAGATTGATAGGAAACCTAAGCTCGATTTGGCCCCGAAAACAAGACAAAATCCTAGAACATTAATAGATTTGTGGGCATGGAAAAAATCTAGAAATGGAATGATAAGGGTATGACGAATCAAAATGTTTCATGACAACCTGATAAGGAATAAATCCATATTGTCATTTGGAAGATTCAACCAAACCATTATTTTCAAACGAGTCTGATTTTTCACAAAAGGAAAAGCAATATTGCATTCTTCAGCCAGATCCAAAGTTTTCAGAGCATATTCAATTGAATTTGAGCGCCACTGGAGTAGATTTGAAGTATGTATATAGATTTGGGAGAAATATGGACTTTCTAGACAAATTATGACAACACACTGTGTTCAGTGAGGAACACACGATGTGTAGCCTCCCTCACCAGTGGTGTTATGGTTTGGGAAAAGATAAGGATGACATGGAATGTACTATAATTTAACCGTCATGTATTACCTTTCCATGGGAGTTGAGCTATATAAAGGAACACAAGGATAGGCATGCACCATTTTTTAGGGAAATAGACATGGTTTGACCACATGTGAAACATCTAATATTGATCAAAATTCCATGTACCAAAGTACACAAACACAGAGTCCGAGTACACAGACAAGACTATCAGACATGGCCGCATTCCCCAGATAAACAGAACACATTGTGTAGTCCACCTACATGGTATGAACTACTACATATTATAGGGATCATGTTCATCCAGAGACACATCCATACAATTAAGATGGGCCACACACCATTTGGGCCACATCCCTTATCGTGTGTTGTTTGAGATCCTACAAGTAATCTTCAATCCTCTATATCTCCTTTTTATGAACTTTTATTTCAACCCTTGAGATGCATATACTAAGTGTTTTTCTGCATTGAATGTGATAGATCTATCAGAAGTGGATTTCTAGATATGATGTTAATGTTATGATTTTGGAACACATGGATATGACACCGAATGATTGCAGAGATCAAACATGCTTACCAAATTTCCTTCCAAGATTAACTTTCAGTTGGGCTAGGTAATGAAGTCCTTGAGGACCTTATGGGAAACCCCTTCACCAGGGCTGGGTAGTGTAGCCCTAACCACCTTTTGGGTTGACCCTCCATTATGGATGGGTAGTGTAAACCCTAACGACGATTTGGGCCTGACCCTCTAGCTAGGCATGGCAGTGTAGTCCCCAATGACCTTAGGAGATGACCCTCCAACATGGATGGGTAGTGTAGTCCCCGATGACTTTCATGGATGACCCACTAGCTAGGTTGGGAAATGTATTTTGTGATGACCTATCAGGATGACCCTCTAACTAGGATGGGCATTTTAGTCCCTGATGAATTTCAAGAGAATGCCCTCGAATCTGTGGCATAGTGGCGAGGCAGAAATGACCTACCTATGGACTCATGAAAAATATGGTAACATTACCCAGCAAGAAAAGTTCTTGTGACATTATCTAAAACTATGTGGGTGATTCAGTGAAAACTGAAGAGGATAGTATCGAGGTGTAGTTATTTGAGCCCCTTTAACTTGCGACTCCTAGGGAGACACTTGAGGTGATGGTCCTCATATATGACCATGCCTTAGAATTATTGGCCACACATCTTCTTTGGATGAGCTGTGATATGGGGATCCCCTTACACTCCCGTTTGGGCTTCTTTGACTGGGTATATATATCTACAGTACCCACTCCATTGGTATTGGATACTCTCATTCCAAGAGAGTCAATGATGCATAGAATATTCCATAGGATTTTTATATATAGCTTCTCGTGGTTAGACAGCTATACACTTTGAATTTTGGTAGAGAATACTCTATGGGGGGTTCACCTTCTCACTATTTCGAGCTCATTTTTTTTGGATGAGCATACTTTAACACTATTGAAGGGTTGTTCTATACTCTTTCCATCCACTTTTCTTGTAACTAGTTCCATGTACTTATTCTCTTTGGTTGTATCTTTTACTGCTCCCCCATCTCCCCTTTGGGGTGTTCTACCGATTATGTATATACTAACACCTTCATGGAATTTTCTCAACATGTATCATGTATTTTTCAGATGGCAGGAAGGTTGATCGTGACTATAGAGGAGCGTAGGGATATGGGCTTTTAAGACAATGTACACTGGTCATAATTGGGATACATGAGCTAGGTTCTCCCAGTAGATACCCTTTTATAGTTGTCTTCAGGTTAGGACCATATTCCAGTTTGGAAATTTTTTTCCCCTTTACATTTTAGTATTCATTATCATACTCTTGTACCATCTGTAGGTTCATTCATGTGCAAGTTTCTCTATAGAAGATTTAATTTTTTTCTACTTTTCCTCAACACTTTTTCATTGAGTTGGCTACGTGAGGGTATATAGGTTCTTAGAAAAATGCCTCCTCAAGTTTTGTGTGTCTTTGTCACTAATCGGAAACCCATGGCCTATGGTGGTAGGCTTGGGGTAGTTGGAGCTCGATCCCCAACTTATGTCAGGTTGTTACATTCAGTTATTTATCTTTCCATGTTTATTATGCCTTATTAATTCATGATATCTTTCATTAGATTCATACCCTTAATGATTATATCATCTTACCCCATTATTATGTTTTATTTTCCCCTGGATATCAGGATGTGTTGTTTGATTGAGATGTAGAGATAAGTTAATGGGAATAATGGAGTTCTCAAAGAAAACATTTTGTGTATTTTATGTTTTAAAACATAATTTGAAATTCATGTATATATCAGGTTTTCAAAAAACAACTAATAAATTTGGATCTATAGGATTTTATTTCATGTATCTAGTGCAAATGCAATAAAGTAACCACTATCTCTTAGATACTAGGTTCAGACCCTTTACAACGTGACCCCTCCCCTTGCACAATCCTCCTCGCATGCCTCCCCTATTTAGATCACTCACTTACATAGATATTCCTTATGTATTTCATAGTAATTTAAGGTTGTGACTCTAAGTTATGGTATCCCACCCATATATATTTTTTATGGGTTTTCCCCTCCCCTGTCACTAAATTTCCATTACCCCAACCCTAGGGTTTATATTTTCTATTTTTTTGTTATTTTTTCAATGTTTAAGATTTTTCTAGGTTCTTTATTTCTTTTTTGGTTGTCCTCTACTAAAGAAAACATATTTATGATCATAATAGTTTTGATCATCTTGATTTGAGGTGGTTTTCCCAATCTGATGTCCTTAAATTTTATAAACCTTTACTTCATAATGTTTTAAATTTTTATTTAAATTGATTGTGCCTATATGAAACTATTAAATTGGGTTTTATAAATGTTTCAAGGTGTTCTTCATTTGGTATACTAACTTTACATGGAATTTAATGTGAAATTTTTAATTCCATGTATTTATATATTTTTTAAATGTTTTCTTAAAATTAAATTGAGATATATAATGCATCATTACCCCGTTTAGTTTTGAAATGAAATGGAAGGTCATTTTTTTGACCCTTTTTAGGGCTTAAGTGAAAATTGAATAGGTTTTTTAATGGCGTGTTCAAATAGAACTTTTTATTATTTTGAAAAGAATATATTTATAAATAAAATTTTAAATTCCTTTGTTAAATGAAAAATACCAAAAATATTTTCATAAATTTGTATTTCACTTAAAAGTTGATCTTTGAAAATTATCTCTTAATTTAAATTCTATGGTTTTACACACACACACAGATATATATATATATATATATTGTGTGTTTCTATATAAATGTGTGTGTGTGTGTGTTCATGTGTATAAATTCATATTTGAATATTTGAATATGTATAATGTGAAAAATATACTTATATATATATACGTTTGTGTGCGTATAATTACAAATAAGTACAACTAAAAAATTGGTAATTAAATATGGGTTTTGAAAATATAATATAAAGGCATGGTTGGAATGATTTACATGGTTGTCTTGTTTTATTAAAAGTGTTTGATTTATTAAGGACGTGTAATGATTGTTTTAAATGATAAATGATATATCTATATATTGGGTTTAAATTGGTTCCCTTATTTTTGACGAGAAAATGATTTAATGTGGTATTTGTAAATATTTATAAGAGTAAATGTTCAGATTGGTTGATTAAAGACACTTTATTTATATATATATAATGTGATATAGTTGGATATAGTACATGGGATGTAAGGTATCTAATAGGGAAGGCTAGATTGATTGTCACTTTTGATTATGCCACTTTACTAACTAAAACTATGACTTTCATATAGTCATATTGTCATGGAAGGGTGTCACCAAACCACTAATTCAAGGAATGCACCCCTTATTGGTGGATTGGATGTGGTTTTGTGGATGGAAATCACTATGCCACTAGGCTATGACATGTTCTCCTTAGTGGATATGTGTGCATTGGATTTAACCGATTAGATCACATTCCAATTTCAAGATATAGAGTACACACTAACCATACATTAACTCAAAATGTTACCCATGGTACAAATTTAAAGTTGATTATTTTTATAGTTCCATATCCTTTTTATAAAATGGTTAAATAATGTTTTTTCTTTTATAAACTGTTGATATGTTTTTTGTTCTACTATCACTTCATTAAAATGTGATAAAATTGTTTCTAAAATGTTTTTAAAATGGATTTTGAAAATAGTATTCAATGGTGGTTTTATAATGATATTTTATTAGGATAGAAACAAATTTATATGTGATTTTTTTCATTTAAATGAAAATAATAATGAATCTTCATAATTCATCAATGAACATTATATTGGATTTTATAAAAAATGAAATGAAAATCAATCATTGTATAATGTATTTCAAACTATCCTTAAATAGGCCATTAATTTATTTTTTATAAATGGAGTGTGGTTTATATTTGGAATGCCTATTATTCTTTTTCTCGTTCCAATCTATCATTAATGTTTTAGGACTTCAACCATCTTTTTGTGAATCATAATAGCATTGATTTATCAGGGTTATGTTTATTATTTTATTACATTGGTCTTGGGGTTCATTTTACAATATTTTATAGGATATTATTTAAATTTTATATAATTTTCAATGTGTTTACCATTACATAATTTATTACAGAAAATTTGCCTTTTACTACATTTTATGGACGGAGAGTAGTTATATCTTCTAGAGGCTGAAGAAAAGGAATATGGTGTGTGTTTTGTGAATATATACATTGAAGGGAATGGATATTGGTTTGAGAGGAGGGATTGTTAGTTTACATATATTTAATTATTTATAGTTTACTTATACATATATTATTTGGAAAATATGTCCAGTTTACTAACAGGTTATTCTTGTTTCTTTTAGTTTTCTGTTATTGCTATTACTCTGAATATATAGTGAAATCGTTCTCAGGTGGTGTTTCCTTAATCCTAGGAACTCATTATAACCCCTGGGAATTGGGAACACCTTTTGATTCTTTTAACAAGCTGGATCTTTTGGAATTTGAAGGGTGGAAATCTCAGTTTAGTTCATGATGCGTTTATAATAATATATGTTTGTCATAAAATTATGTAATAATTATGAAAGTGATGTATAGATCGATATATTTTGTTTCATATAAATTATTAGTTTTTTTTCAATAAAAATATGTAATAAAATAGAAACTATGTTATATAAATAGATTTTATAATTCAAGTACATTATAAGTAAGAATCAATTTACAAGTATTTTATCCATGATTTTCTGATTTATATTTTGTTATAACATTTTCTATTTTCTAATATATTGGAAACTAAGAGAAACCAATCCAATAAATAATGTGATGGATACTGTAATGATATTTCAAAAAAAAATTGAAATTGGAGACATATTTCAAACAATTATACTAGTACTTAACCACTTAACCTAGGTTATGAATAATAAATTGAATCATATAAATCATCCACTTTTATCTAATAATGAAATTTTAGTCACTGATTACTTCTTGAAACAATGGATACTTTCATTTTGTGGATCCTGTGATCTACTTATTACGAAAAAATGGATGAAATTTTTCAAAAAAACACTTTTATGCATTGTTTACATGACAAATAGAAGGTTACTCCAATTACTTATCATTTAGAAGGATAAGAAAATTAAAATTTTACATTGATAAAGAATATTAATTCAATGGGTGATGTTGAATTAATATTTAGGGAAATTCTTCAAGAAAATATTTTATTAAAAATTATTTTCCTTGAAAACATTAAACAAAAATGGGTAGAGAATTTATAGATCTTAGCCATATAAAGAATGAATCTATTTTAGTTTACAAGGTGTGTTTTTATAGGTAAGAAACTGTATCTCTAGATGTTTTATCAACAATGGAAGAAAAATGGATTGATTATTTAGTGGTTTAAAACTGTATATCCAAAATTACTTATCCCTTCAATACATTTAGAGTTATGAATAATTTTTCTGATGTACTTTTAATATTCCTATATATTTTATAGAATGGTATCATAGATCTATATATAAGAAAAAATGATAATTTTATATACTAGAGGTTCAAATGATGGTGTATATAGACATAATATATCCAACTACCCGCATGAAAAAAATATGGAATCAATCCCAAAGGGATTTCCATAAGAGAAATGGTAAATGATTAAATTGGTGAAATGGAGGAAGTAAAACATATGATTATTGATGGTACATAGAAATACCACTAAATATGATAAAGGAAAATAAGGATTCACCCAATACAAGATGTATGGTTTAGTGTATCAATTCTATGGAATATCCAAACTAAATATGTAAGGGAACCAAGATAATTTTATTTAAGAATAATTAGGGTAAACAACCACAAAATAAAATGGGTAATAGAAGAGGTCATGTCTTCACCACTACTAAGGTGGAAAAAGAAAATGAAGTGGTGAATGGAACACTTACTATTGACATAATATTGGGAATTGATTTTTTTCTAGTCTAAAACATCATTAATTTCTTACGTGTTTTTTTAAAATATGTAATCGCCTCCCTAATTCTTTAATATTGATACATCTTTCAAAAAAAACCAAGTGGTGATATTATTGCCTCACATTAGTATAATTCTTCATGAATTTTATTTTTGTGGTAATATTCTTCTAAAATACCTCATAATTCATTATTTGGTTTAATTTGATTCTATATTGTTCATGGATTGGTTCTATTTATATATATCTAAAATAAACATCAGAATAATTAAATCTCACTCCATATCTCATACTATGTCATAATTTGTATACAAATGCAAAGATAAATTTGAACCACCATTATAAAATACATAAAATCTATGGTTATTCATTCCCAAATAAGAAACATATCCTTATTATATTATTGAGATGAAGTAAAATTTAAACCGTAATGAAATGACTACTATTAGGGAATATTGTAATGTTTCCCAAAAATAATTTTATTTTCGTCCCTCATATCTTGAATTTGATGTCACAATATAACTTATACTTAGTAAAAACCCGTTATAACTGGGCCCCTATAGAATATACACAATATAACTAGATAGATTATAGTATTAACTAAAATAGAATTTGCATAAATGGTTTATATTCCTTATTTTAGAAACTAGGGGTGAATTAGATCTCTTTGTCAACAAGAGGGATAGTTCAATATGGGGTTTCATTGAATAATGAGAGATAAATGAGATCACCATAAATAAAATGTATCTCTGGCCATAGATTTATAGATTATTTAACCACATTATTGTAACATAATACTTATAAAATGTATATCTATAATATTTATAAAATAATCTTACGGTGAATGGGCAATATATCATAAATTGAAACTTCTAAATATGATACACACACTATGATTTTATGGAGATTCAACTTGGAATTAAAATTACCCTTCTATCTTCATGGACTTGATGAATAGAGTATTCAGAGGCTACTGTGATAAATATGTGGTGGTATTTAATTATAATATTTTCATATAATCTAAAAAATAATGTAAAGTAAAAATAAGGATAAATATAAATAATTTAAGGGAGGATTGATTTTTTAAAAAAAAATTGAATGTTATTTTTTTAGATATAGAAAATAACATTATTGAGGAATGTCATCATATAAAAAGAATTATTTTTGGATCCATATAATAATAAGGTGATTAAATAATTTCATATACCAAATCATGTCATTGATATATCTAGTTTTCATAGATTATCTAGGCACTGCTAATTCTTTCTTAATGAATTTCACATGACCGTATATACCAATAATTCATTTTAACGTGAGGGGAGTAAATTAGTTTTGGATATAATATTATGGAAATATATATAAATGCCTCATGGTATTTTCAATAAATATACCTATACACACACTATAATCATATGGATAAGGTTTTATGATATATAATGATAGGTCAAATAAGGGCTTCAGTCTCTTATCATGAACAATTAAAAGGTGTTATCATATACTTGATGAAAATTAAAGAAACATGAAAACAAATTAACAGATTCATGGTAGAGTAAGAAGTTATAAGTTTTTAATTTTTTATTTATTTTTATTTTCTATGTAGTGGAAATTTTTCCATATATATTAATCATAATATTTTAATGTATATATTCTAATAGAAGGAACTAGAAAATCATTATTGAAGATGGTTAGAGTTAATCAAGGACTATGCTTCTTTGAAAATTATCACAGTATGATAGAAAATGTTATAGTTTATCATCTTAGTGGAAATAGATTTTATACCTTATCCATTATTAGGATTAATATAATCTATCTCCCCAACACATTACTATATTTTTCTTTTAGAATACATTTAGTTTTGATGATATCTTGCAATGGATACAACACCGAGTTTTAAAAAAACTATTTATTTGTTTTCTCTATGATCGATTAAATTATCAAAAAAACTATAATTTATATATTATATTTATATGGAATTATTATAATAAATTATTATAGTAATAAGATAATAATAAACCCAATTTTACACATTAAACCTCATATTTTTATAAAATCGATCTTATCACATTTTAATGGAGTACATTTTCAAAATAGAAATTGTGGAACATTTATAAATTTAATATGAAAAAATAAACTACATTTATTGAATAAAAGCATAAAATTTAGTTTAGGATTCATTTTTTATATTTTTATGAGATGTTTTATTTTTAAATGAATAGTGAAAAATTCTGAATTTTAATTCCAAACTCTTTGTTGATCTAATTTATTTATAAGAATAAATTATGTTTCAAATTAGTTTTAATGTAAAATAATTTAAAATATATATCAATTAATAAAATTTATGTAATTGGAATCAATTTAATTTTTAAATTGGGTATAAAAACACAGTAAACTTTTGATCAGTTTTTTCTTGAAAAATCTGTATTGTCGTCTCGTTAGTGGGATTAAATTTAAATTAATTTCTTCCACTTGTGTGATTGGAATTTGAAAAATGGATATCATTTTTGGAATAATAATAATTTATAATTCCTAATAATTGAAACATATTTTTTATAATAATTATTAGTGAAATTAATTAAAATTAATTAAAATGATAAAGGAATAAATTAGCATAACAAGGGACGAAGCCATAAAATTAAGGCCCAAAATGAACTATAAAAAAGTAAAAAAATCCGTTTTATGTTAATATTTATACCCTATACACACTTTTATATAATATTTTTCCTTATGGATTCCACTTTTCATAGTAAAAACGTTGGTTGAATTCCCTTTTCAAAAATTTACAGGAACGTCACTCATCCTCCACTATAAAAAGGAATTCACCCCTCACCCATATTTACACATCTAAATCCATTTTTCTCACCCAAAATATCCTCATATATTCTCCCTACATCAATACCTTCATCCTATAAACCAAACATATGGAATAAATCCATCCAATGAAGCCCTTTGGTTCAAAGAAAAAGAAGTTACCCAAAGAAGAGGCAGTATCCTTTCGTAAGAACCTTTGTTTTATTTTCATTCTCAAACCCCTAAAATATTATTATTAAATGATTATAACATAAAATTAGTATAATATATATAATAATATTTGTCTCCAATTTTTATACCTACACATACACACACCTCCACCTAATGGGTGATGAACTTACCATTTATGCGTACAGCGAAGTACCGCCTCAAAAAATGATGTCATTCAATTTTCCCGTTACCACCTCTCATGGTTTGGAATTATGGTAGAAACACTTTTCATATATGAAATATATGATATTTATAATATAAATATTCTTATTTAATTTTTATATAACACATATCTTCATTATTTCAATTTTAGGGGAATATGATGACATCATTTGTGGAAATGTGGACTATCATCTCCTCAAAGGGATGTGACTCGTTCACGCAATACATGGAATATATAACAGTTGGTTTTAATAATATTATATAACATATATGAAATATATATTATACTAGAATTATAATATACATATATATCATTTACTTTTCATTCTTTTAAATATGGTAAATAAATTAATGTAGTGTTTATGTGTACATACGGCCTACTATCTCCTTGAACGGTACATTTCATTTCCAATCTCCAAAATTTATGGGTTATTATAAATGAATATAAAATATATTTGTATTATATTTAAATATTTGTTTAAATTATATATATGATCAAATCATGAACTAATTAATAATAACAACAGGTAATAAGTCAAAACAGACCCGAAATAGTGAAAATAATGAACAATTTTTAACAAATTGTTAATAAGATGTTATAAGAAGTAATTTTATATTTGAAATATAAATATGGTTTTGGTACAAGTTATTATCATTTTAAAACCCCTTACATATATGTTTAAATTATTTTCACCAAAAATAAGTTGCAAGGTAAGGGATTCTGGTATCGCTTTTCTTTTCGTGAGGCATATATAATTTTAACGACCTACTTATTTTTTGTGGTTTATATACTAAAAATATTAATATATTATATCATGAATTTTTTTATCTTCATGGTTTATTATGTTTCACTATGAATTACCTTTCTTAAGTGGTTTATCATTGAAATTACCATGTGTAAAAAGTAATCTTTTTTATCTCACTTTATTTTGTGATTGTTAATATTCTCTTGAAATAATCAATCTATTATAATCATATTTCATTTGATATTCTCTTAAATATCCTCATTATTGTGTGTAATGTATTATTATTTCCTAAATCATATATCAATTTTTCATAGGTGGTATACTTTGATAGTTATTTTATTATCTAGGGAAATATTGATAAATCTGTATTCTTTATTAAATTAAGATATTTGATATGGAATATTAATTATTTCAATTATTAAATATGGGGAATGATTTGGAGTGGAAATTATGGGTGGGACCCAGACATTATATATCCCCTTGATTCATCAATAGGTTATCATGATATTAATAAGTTTTCAAAATTAAATATGTTTCTACTTGTAATTTTAAACCGTCTTGTGAAAGGTCTTGAGGATATAGGTTTTCATGTGACTTAGACATGACGTCCAATAATTAATCATTTACTTCATAGATATTTATGTTATTATTGCTATTATACATGATATTTTTATATTATAATATCTATGGATTCATTTCATACATAGATTATTGATTAATAGAATATGGTTTAGTTACTTACCTTACACATTGATGTGACCTATCTTGTTATTTGAAGGGAATGTGTTATCAGTTATTTACCATTCTATGTTGACTTATTCTCATCAATTAATTATTTATTAGTTTTCAATTACCCTTAATAATAATTATAACTCACCCTTATTATGTTTTCTTTCCCAATGTTATGAAGAGGAATCCTTTTAATGAGTTTCAAGTATTTATAGTTTTTACTATTGTTTTGTTTTATTTTCTGTTGACCTGTGTATTATGGGTATCATGTATCTAATCTATCTTTCCAAAACTACTAAAATTTTAGTCCTTTGGGATTTTATTACATGTAATCATGCCTATTTAATTAAATAATGCTCCATCTCTAGGCTTCTGGGGTCAGGGTGTTACAAATAAAACCAATCATCTTTGATATATAGAGGATGGATCTAGAAACTGTAATGGTAGAGATGTTATCCTAAATTTTCCAAAACATATATCAAATAGAAAATAAAGGACAAAAAAGGAATTATTTAAATATTCAAAAGATGATGAAAGAATCTATGGAAGTTAATTTTCATGAATTCGATATCAATAATAATGGAGTCATTTGGTTTTGAACTATATTATATGTCACATAAAACCCCGATATAAAGAAGGTACTATTCTAGGATTCATATATATCTTCTTTCGTTATACACTCAGGAAGTCAAAAGATGTATCATAATAATTAAAGGAAGTTATAGTAGGATAACATGAAGAAAAATATTATATTATACACCTCAATGTTATTGGAATTCTGGTATGTAATAATAATTTATTAAATATCCATTGGGTGAAGAAACCATTACCCATGGATAAATGAAAATGGGAGAATAAAACAATGTATTTAATCATGGGTATTTTGAAGGAATATAAGGAAAACAACACTATATGGGTTTTGGTTGATTATATTAAATAGACTACTCACATCATCACCATTAAATAATAGTTATCACTCAATAAAAATTCTATGATATATATAATTGAATTAATGAGAAAACATATGGAATTAATTTTTAACATGTATGATGAAGATCTAAGGTTCACCTCAATGTTTTGGAGGAATTTTCAACATTCTTTGAAAATGAAATTTAACAATAGTATATCCTATCATCCTCGGATATATATTCATTCTAGATAGACCATTTAGAAACATAAATACATGTTCAGTTATTATATGATGTATGTCAAAGGAGGACAGGATTGGAATATCAATGTGATTTAACTATCATAAAAAAATATAGTATCCTCATGTATTAAGATAGTGTAACTAAGTAACTCAGGTCAACCCATCACATAACCCAAGTTAATACTCCATAATCTAAATCATATTCCCTATCACTATGGTCTAGAAACAAGTATCGTGAAAACTACCTTACTCAAATTATAAATTCTTTGATCCAATGAATCATATAATAAAAATAACCTCCACTAGGAAGCTTGGAATGACTGTTATAGATGTTGGGATGTTATACACAGAAAATAAAAAAAATTATAATATAAAACAACCAAACATGGAATAATAAAATAAACTAAAATACAACAACCAACAAGTGTAAATTAAAAACTAAATATTACAATAATCTTATTAACCAATGAAAACACAATAAAAAATAGACCAATTAATGATATAACCGATCAAATTAAATAGTGTAAGAATACATTTCTATGTCATAACCAAAAATAAAATAAAAATGACCAGAAAATATGACCCTATACCCATATTCATATGATAATAAACTAAAATTCCATTGAAAATTATGTAATTTTTCATCCCAACTCACCTGAATGGAACCTAACATGGGGTCATCACGTGACATCAATAATTTCTCCAAATATGTCTAATGATGTGACCTGTTGTGAGGTCTTAAAATAACCATGTGGATACTATTTCCTCACTAAAAAATTCCATTTATTATACATTTTTCTACTAAAAATTATGAATGTCCTTTATATATAACAAAAAACTATAAAACAACTATAAATAAAAAGGCATCTAGGAGAGGAATTGTAGTCTTGAAAATAATGATGTAAAAATTATTATATTATACATAATAACTGTATAAAATATATGTGTATAACATTTATCCTCACGTATATAGTCATTTTAGGACAATGGTTTCTAATGATGAAGAACAATAATTGAAAATTAACTATACTATAGATTTACCCAACTCACATAATCACTCTATTCAATTATCATCTACCACAACCTTATAGACCCAAAAATTAATTCCATATCTATGAAATACCTATTATTAAGAAAAATCAGGAAGATATACGAATCAAAATAAAACCCTTTGTTTTGTATATTGGTAGGGTATGATTCTAGTTACATAGTAAGAATTACTATTTCTTGATCTTACTGTGTATTTTAGGGATCAATTATATGTTCATGAAATACATATAACATGTATAAGTCAATCACATCCAACAAACCCACCAGGTAAAATAAAATGAAATTCACATTCAACCATATATATAAGGAAAATGTGAGCTAACCTAGTAACCATAACAACTGACCTCATATGATTCAACTAATTCTGATAACATTTTAGTAAGAGTCTCACCATAAAAAACCTATTAGTAAAGGTAATCTTAATTTCTTACTCTATGAACATTGGTACTTCGATAAGGGAATCACAGTATCCAATCTTCCTCATATAATACAATCAATGTTCTTAATTTGTGATCTTAGGAGCTCATCTAACTAGTAGACCAATCGAAAATAATAAACCATAACTAGAGGTAAGGTCCCATTTTCAAATATATTATCCCAAAAAAGTGTTGGAAGTTGTTTGAGGGGGGAATATAAATAGCGAACCTACTACCTGATCTGATTCACACAAATAAACTTTTGGTCATATTTCAACACACGTAGTCATAAAATCGGTAGGTGGTCAGAGGAGGGTGGCTTTTTATCGATATTATCACGTCTGTTAAACCATTCATCTTGGGTTAGTTTCCATAGGTTAATATAAACCAAATCATCACTAGGTTGGTCCCATTTATTATCATGTATTAAAAATAAAAAAAATATACTTCATGTTTGTATCTCAATAGATATCCTCTTATATAGGATAAACCATCCACTCTTGGTAGGTCCCATGGAATATATCAAATCCAACCATCACTTGGTCGGTCCCATGGATAATCATATCTATTAAAAAACCACACCCTCTTACTCAAGGTTATATCACATAAGAATTACATGGAACACTTTAGTAATTATTATTAATGTGGTGAAATAAAACTATAAATATTCCAACAATACATCATAATAATTTGTTCACCATGAGGAAATCCCTTGGATTCCCCTATAAAAAACTCTCAAGGTTACTAAAATTGACCATTACCATGCACTCAACACTTAAAAATTAGAGGTTTAATCACCCAATACCAGTTTCCAAAAATGAAGGTCACCCAAGCCTCTATTAGACCCGAAAAGATTAGTATTGGCTTAATCTAATCAAGTGGACAAACCTTCTTATAGGGCCCCGGACATTTCATAAATGGAAATTACAACATGGTATATGTATATTCACTAAATAATATTATGATACATTACATAATCATAATATATTAGTGTACATGGAATATTGAATACAAAAATAACTATTTGATTAAAGATATATATCATATCTGACTTAGTTATTTAAAACTATCACCCTTCTTAGACATATCCTTAATAAAAAAATTCTTCATATACATGGGAAAATGAAACGTAATAATGGGTGAGATAATATGGAATGTAAGGTCATAGAAGGGATATTCAAATAACATGAGAATAAGTGTATCATAACACGAGCATAACATTTGAAAACCATACATAGAAAATCATTGATCGCAAACTTGATTCATGGAAAAAACATGGAAGATCATAAGATATGAATCATAATGGTGTTTAAGAGCATGATCCATGAGATTATAGAATTTAAAAAGACATCGATTTTTAGTATAAACATAAGCACAGAAAATAATGTCTATAATCACATATCACTACCAAGACTATAATAGTAGATTCGGTTCACCCTTTATTCCATCATATCCTTAGTCATGGTTCACTCCTTTGACTATCATAGTGGATATAGTCCCTTACTAAACCAGGTTCCCTATCCATTGATGTTTGTGTTATTTCATGAGATATCTATATGCATTAGAGGTAAATATAATTTATTTTCCACCATAAAAAATTAAAAACATATATATTTAATCCATAGGATAATAAAATAGTCAGCATATCATCATATCATACCCCATGGAAATAAAATGTGTTTCATAAACATGTCAATATTTCATCAAATAATAACCCCTGGAAAAAATTGATTTTGTAAACAACTCACCAATATAATAATAAACCATCAAAATAATGAATATAGGTGGTATCATTGAATAATATCTCTAAAAAATCACAATTAAAACCCTTTTATTTAACATAGACAAAAATTGTCTTTAAAATAAAATTAAAATATACCTTGAGTAAAATATATTTTTCTATTGGAAATCACTTTTTTTAAAATATAATTTTTTCAAAAATATTAAGGAAAAAAATTTCTTCGAAAAAACCATAGAAACAAGTAAATTATGATTCAAATAATTAAGTGATAATAATTATTGTAAATTATATTTATTTCATGTATGTTAAAAAAAATATTCCTTTAACATTTTAATAAAAACTCAAAATCGCTTCATTCGTAAAATGATAAGAATATTCATTTGAAAAAAAAATTGGAAAATAAAATATGGGTCAAAATAAACTCATATAATCATAGAAAAATATTAATCATATTTTAAATAAAATTAATGAAAACAAGGGAATGGAATAAAAATATTCATACCAAAGACTAAGATAACGATAGTTATCCTTAAAATTATTCTTTTACTCTTTTAATTAAATAAAGATAAGAAAATTAAAGGAAAAAAATATTCAAAATAAATTTCCAAAGTCGAATAAAATTCATGATATTATTGATAGATAGATCAAAAAAATTTCATCACGATTAACAAAATCATAAATAAACCTAGTAAATAATGATATTGTAACATAAAAACATTACAATATTGGTAATATATGAATCAAAACATCATAAAAAATATAAAATTATATATATTATTAAATCCGTATAATTTTCAGGTAAATCAACATGAAATACATTCATAACAATTATATATTCTACACAAAGCAAACAAGTATTGAATGTGGAATATATCTTACTTTAATAAAGGTGAGATGATAAATCCCATTCCCTCAAGAATTTTCTTAATTCATACATGTTCAAATATATTGTTTGTTAAATATATCTTTATTATATATATTTTACATAAAAATATTTATAAATACCATAATATTTATAATTCATTTATAATTTCCAATTATCATTTTATTAATAATTTATTCATTAAAATGAATATTAGGATGAAAACTAGTCAATTTTTCTTGCATGTTTTAGTTCGATGGGTCAGGTGATTCTATCCTAGTGATTGATTCATAATCTCTAGAATATTATGAATGAAATTGGTATCATGTATATTCATCTTATAGTTATATATATAAATTATTGATAAAAAATTAAATACATCACCTAGTGAAGAAGATAGTTCTTACAAACACATGTAAGATGTTTACACTTTTCAAGGGTTGTAATTAAAGAATGGTAAATAAAAAATCACATTTAAAGGATAATTATCATATCATATATATCATATATATTCCTCAAAACTATAATTATTACCATTAATGTAAGTTTAAAATGGAAAATGAATCACATCGCTTTGTGGTAGTGATGGTTCACACATATGTGTGGTCGACATTGTAATTTTTTCAAAAAATATAATGGTAATAATATAGATAAAATATTATAATTGAAAATTATTATTATGTAATAAATATCATATATTAATATTAATTCAACCATAATAACCATCCATGAATTATGGTGATGGAGAAAGAATAATATCTGTACATAGAGGCGGTAGTCCACACGTACACATGGGGAATACTTTTAATTTATCCTATAATAGAAGGGATGTATAAAATCAGTGATACTTTATAATAATAACAATTAATAATATTTAATATAATTAGAAAATTAATTTATAAAGAATATAATATATTAATATTAGGTATAACATGAAATAATTGAACGAGGTCGGGTAAGGTGATTATCTCTTCTTCAGTAAACCTCCTTTAATTCCATTCTCAGGGACCCTTGGAATTGAATTTTAAGAATACCACAACATCAAATTAATGAATATATAATTTTACAATGTAAATTTGTATGTTTTGGTCAATATATATGTCTCCAAGTGGTGTAAAGAATATAAATGAAGGGTGTCCATCTATAAGGGAGGGACGAGGCACTTAAATAATTTTTCTAAACATTATAAATATTATAATGTTTTGATCATGGAAAAGTGGTTCCAAATTGAATTAGTTTAGAATTAAATATGATTTTGGAACGAAATAAACTCATCCAACTAGATTTATACAAGTTTTTCGGTCATTGTAGCTCTCATATCTTTAGTTTGACCCCCTTGTTCAGCCTTTTTATCCTTCACCATGGTAACAGGTTTTTCAATCATTAATTATCAAAAATTTACAGATAAGGTAATATTTATATAAAAATGCTCAAGGGATGAAGTTTTTGACTATATCTCATCCCCCTTATGTTGAGTTAATAAGGTATCTTTATGAATTTTCTATTCCTCTATGTTTTGAAAATCACAAACACATTATCTTAAGGAAAATTTTCTTCCTCTAAGGACTATTTTCTTAAGGAAAATTTCCTTTCTCTAAGGAAATTTGTATCCATACCCTAGTTTTCATTGCCTCGTTTTATAACCTCTCAAACCCAAACTCATTTGATTTCTAAGTCATGATTTTTTATTCTTATCTAAAACCTCAAAAACTTATACTTCTTGGATATAGAGTCTTTTGGGTTTTAGACTCTGAATTCTATGAAATTCAGACTCTGAATTATTTAAAATCGAGACTCTGAATTCTCTAAAATTCAAACCCTAAATTACTCAGAATTCAGAATCTTAATTCTTTGTAAGGTTGAATCCTAATATCCATGTTTTCCTAAATACGCTTGTTTATACATTTAGACTCTGAATTCTATTTTTCCTTAAATTCTGAATATTTAGATTTACATAAGCTACTTCATTTTTCTTACATATGAATTTGTAACAATAAAACAATTTGGTGAAATTTTTTTCTAATGAACCTTTGGTTGAGTGAAATGTGTATAGGTCCCTTCAAGATTCACTAAAAAATATGAATTTTGGAGGAGGGAGCTGACCGTCCAAATTTTTCCTATAAATAAGAACTCATTAAAATGAGCTTGTTTTGGTGTTTTATCCTATATATTACATGTTGTGATGTTGTGAATTGATTTATGTTGAGTCAATAAGGTTTTCCTTATGAATTTTTCATTCCTTCTTGTTTTGAAAATCACAAACACCTTTCTTAAGGAAAAATGCTTTCTTAAGAAAAAATGCTTTCTTAAGGAAAAATGATTTCTTAAGGAAAAATGATTCTTAAGGAAAAATGTTTTCTTAAGGAAAATTGCTTTTATAAGGAAATTTATCTTTATCATATTTTCATCCATATTTTTCCTAAGTATAAAATTCGGTTTCATTTCTGTTTTCTCGGATTTTTTTAAAACATTGATATAAAGTATTCTGTTTGAGGATACGAATTCTGGATAAGAACTGTAAGGATGTTTCACTCCGGATTCCAGATGAGAACTGTAATAAAATATCATTCCGAATTCCGGAAATAAACTCTGACTAAGTTCAATCCCAGATTCAGGATACGAATTCTTATGAAGTTCGACATTAAATTCTCATTATGAATTCTAATGACGAATTCTCATTACGAATTCTGATAATGAATTTTCATTATGAACTATGATGATGAAATCTCATTACGAATTCTGATGATGAATTATCATTACGAATTCTCATTCCGAATTCACCTATTAAACAGAATCTGATCATCTTTGTTTTATACACTCTGAATTAATTCAGACTCCGAAAAATATTTTGGTTAGACTCCGAACTTTTATTCTGCTTACATTTCTATAGTTTGTCTACTCTTTATTATTTCCATTTCACTCTGATTCCTCACTCCGAAGCATTCATTCCAAACTTTTGAGTTAGAATTAAAACGATGTTGTACATTCTATTACACTTGTTTTGATATAAAACAGTGTCGTCTATTTTGTTATAAACTAACCATTGTCTAAGTGACACGTGTATAGGTCCCTTCGATCTTTATGGAAAATATGACTGTTGGAGAAGGAGCCGACCTTACCTATAAATAGGAGCTCATTTGAAAGAGCTCGGTGCTGAAAGGCTGACTGATCTTTGACTCATGTGATTATATACTTGAAGGGTTTTCTTGAGAGAGAGGCTCTTATTAACTCTCAAAGCTTCGTGCGACTCCGAATGTTGGTGATTACATTCGAGGACTTCAGGGGATAGGAAGACAGAGGTACCGACTACCTTGAAGTTCGAGGGCTTCCTTGCTGAGGAAGACAGAGGTTGTCAACTACCTTGAAGTTGAGGGCTTGCGGGGATAGCAAGACAGAGACACTCTGATCTTTGTATCGAGGGCTTACCCTAGTGTGGGTAAGACAGACTTGCTTGAAATTATAAATCAATGGACCTTTATCCAAGGTTGTTGGATACCCTTCTCTTTGAGTTAAAAGACTATTATCTTGTTACTTGTAGTTTAACTACTTGTCTAATTTCCGCTGCATTTTGTATTATAAGGAAAGTATAACTTTCTTATACTTCCTTACTTGTACTCTGTTTCATTTATATTCTATACGCTTTAAGGTAGAATCTCATATTGTAAACTTTTGTTAAGTTTAAATTTCCGGAACCATATTTCTGGAACCTACGTTTGGAATCTCTTTCCAGGTTTTCATTCGTTATTACAGGTGTTTTGAATTTTCTGAGTTTAACTTTGTTAAACTTAGCCCTTTCCTTTGCTTTAGGAGAACATAGTTATTTGTAACTAACATTAAAGGTTCCAAAGGAATTTTTAAAAGTATACAATTCACCCCCCCCCCTCTTGTATTTTGAGCATCTACATCACTATTTCGATCCTACAATTGGTATCAGAGGAGGTTTCTGAAATACTTATACTTATGAATAAGTTTTTCTTGCTCACTTTGTCATTCCAAACTTTTTCATTCCGAACTTTGTTATTACAAGTCTTTTCTACTAACAAGTTTGTGTGCCAAAGGTTGTTCAAGTATGGCAGGAATTAATGTTGGTTCGATTGATAATCTAAATCCTACAAGACCACCTATTTTTGATGGTAATGATTATGAGTACTGGAGAGATCGAATAAAGACTTTTGTTATGAACACTAGAGTGGATAATTTTGTAATGCTTACTGGTGATTATAAAATTCCTGACAAGGAAGTTAGAACTTTCACTAACCAGGAAAAGAAAGAATATCAACTCAATTATAAGGTACGCAATACTCTACTATGTTCAATGACTAGAAATATATATAGCCAAATTTCCTCTTGTGAACCAGCTAACTGTATCTGGAATGTAACACCCCAAGATTTCATAGTGTGTTATTTCTTCAAAATAATTCAATAACTTGCACTACACGCAACACTGAGTTCAATTGCACCATGACTTACCAAAAAAAAGCCATTAAAAGAGGTCATGAATAGTATTAACTAAATTTTAAACTTTATATAATCCTTATAATTTTAGAATCCATATTATGAGTTTCTTAGTCATAATGCAAGAACAGATTCATTTTCAGTATTGCACTTTTATCAACTTTTGATAGTGAAACCTTTTTAAATAAAATATTTTAAACTTTTTGACTAAATGGAGACATCAAAAAATTTAAAATGAAACATCCCAAGCTTCCACGGTACGCTTTCCTTTGAATAAAACAGTAGCGTGTGTTGTACGCAACTTCGAGTTCTAACACACCGTAACCAATCAAACTAGCTGTTATGAATAGTAATACCTACTTTTTGAAGTTATATATATTTTATATTTTAAAATGGACTTCATTTTTGGATTCGGAATATCAAATTTAGCCTAAGGTGAAATTTTGGTACTTTTCGGATAACTTTCATATTTTGATGAATAGTGAAAATTACTAAATTTTAATTAAAAACAACTTTTTTAATCAAAATAATTAATAGTGATAAATTATGAATTTGAGTGGTTTTAAAGTATATTTAGAATAGATTTTTACTATTTAATATAATTTTGGTCATTGGACATAATTTTACAATTAAACCGAACATAAACAAGTGTCAATCTTTTGATAGTTATTATCTCTTAAAAACACGCTTTTTGTTTTGACAGCGGGAATTAATTTTAAATTAATTTCTGCCACTTCTGTGTTTTGAATTTAGGAAAATGGATTCCATATTTGGAATCAGGATGTTCAAATTGTGTAAATAGGTAACTTTTATTTTTAGACATTTTGAATAATTACTGCGGTAAATATTTTATTTACCATGGTTAAGGGTAAATCCGGTAAATAAGGGTTAAAAAAATAATATTATAATAATACTAAATTACCCTAAAACGTGTCTTAACCCTATTGGTTGATACATGGTCAACCATGGGCATCTTTGTGTCTATTTTGGGACCCCATGGATCCACTTGTAAGTGATAATGACACATTATATTAATAAAGTCAAAATAAAAATAAAAATGACACAAGCATATATCTTTTAGAACAACAATTTTTACATAGGGTTATATATGTTGGATTTTAGATTATAAATATTAATTAGAAAGATAAAAAGATTTCCTACATAATGATATTTTATTTATAATTTTTAGACATTAAATAAGTTATTTTATTTATGACACAATGATGATGCAGTAATTACTATAATAGTGAAAAATTAAATTAATTGATATTATAAATACCCAAATAAATATAATATGAAACTTTTAATGAATTAAACTAATTTTATAGGCTAATATGATATATTAGTATTGATTTAATGGACTTTGTTCGAAGTAATCAATCTGTTATGAGTTTCACAAAAATCAACTATTGAATAGTGTCAAAATTGACATAAAAGAGTTCTTAAAACAAATATTATATTATTAATTGATATTAAATTCCTAAAAATCTAAGGTTCGGCCAAGAGACTTATATTATGATAGTTTAATCATTAATGGACCACTTGGGGGTAGCTTGGATGTATATAGTAAGTTTATTAACCATAATATATAAAAATACAAAGAGACATTGTAAAAGTGAAACTAATTAACTTAGAGTTAATACTTAAAGATAAGGTTAATATAAGTACCCAAACCTGTCCAAATTCTATTGGATGAGTTGTTTTCGACCTATACCCACCTCATCCTTTGAATAGTCAACTTTGGAGCCTTTAGAAACCGAATATGAATTTATTATAAATTAATATTTCTAGCTTTTCCAAAGGTGCCCCTCACCCCTCTTATAAAAAGGGCACTCCTCCTTCTCATTTATTCACACCTCTAAAGCCTTTTGGTTCGGCCAAACTCTGCCCAAATACTCTCCCAACATCCCTCACTACAACCTAGAGGCCTTAGTTTGATCAGAAAGCCAACCTAAGGAGCCCTTTTGATCAAATCAAAAGGAAGAACCCGAAGAAGAGGTAATGATTTCACCACCCTTTTCTAAGTTCATTTCTTTTTCCACTTCTTCTTCCTTTGTTCTTACCATTCTAAAATAATAACTCCAGTATCTTACATATACTGTGATGTTATTATAAATATGGTACAATCATATTCAGTATTCTATCCACCCTTTGAATAACATGTCACCATACGTGCGTACGTACGGCTTACCGTCTCCACGTCGTGGTGTAATTGTTATTCAATATAATATTATTTGGATGGGTATAATAATGATGTGTAACTCATGTAAATAATAAATATAACATGTTAATTATTCTGTATATATGATATACCATCCATTTATATATTATTTTAATATCAAAAGAATGATATTGTCGCTCGTGCGTACGTACGGACTACCGTCTCCACGGACGCGATGAGATTCATTCTCCATCGTAACCATTCAAGTATAATTATCATTTGATGATTTAAAAATGATGTTTAAGGACTGGATATCATTCTGGATATGAATAAGATACAACAAACATGTCTTACGTAACAAAACATATAAAAGAAAACAAGTAAGTTAACACCCGATATAATGATAATACTAAGATATTATTAACAAATCAATGTTAAAAGATCATATATGATATCATATTATTATATATGATTCTTGTATAATTTAATAACAACTATTTCACCATTATACAGGAGGTTAACCTACTCCAACCAAGGAAAAGTACAAGGTAAGGGTTATTTCACAATCTCTTCATTATCCGAGGTTGTATTATACGTAATAATCTACTGGGATCTCTTTATCATCCACATCCATGTTTCTTCGAAATGTATTTCAAAACATTTTTACTATTTACAAGAATATGGGTTAAATTCATTTATACCCTTGTTTGACTTTTTATAAGAGGTTTATAAAGGAATCTTCCCGTCGTTTTCAAAACAAGGTCCTTTTTAACCTTTTCGACAGAACTGAGGTAAGAATGTTTTTTTTTAACTTATACGGCGGGTGCGGTTATTTTCCGCCGTTATAAAATCGTCGAAGCTTTCCTTACAAGCTTATAAGAATATTTTCAAAGAAAATGTTTTATTTTATATGGATCTTAAATGATTTCAAAATAAAAGGAGATACTTCTTTTAAAAGAATTTTGATTTCATCTATGTCAACATCCTTTGATGGATTTTAAGATTATTTGAAGTTGATTTATTATAATACAAAACTTCTATATTGTATTGAAGGTTTTGTGATATGTTTGAATGTGGATGTGCTATTTTATACCATTCATAGTTTATGGTGAAACTATTGACATTTCGTATGCTAGTTTTAACCCGAATGTTTGTGTTATATTTCAAACTTTTCTTCAGATGAATGTGCTAAACAAGTATGTTCCGGGTTGGGGACCGGTAAAAGTAAGCCCTCCAGGTTGGGGACTGGTAAAAGTAAGCCCTCCAGGTTGGGGACTGGTTAAAGTAAGCCCTCCAGGTTAGAGACTGGTAAAAGTATGCCCTCCGGGTTGGTGTCCGGTTATTAGAGGCACTCCGGGTTGGTGTCCGGTTATTAGAGGCACTCCGAGTTGGTGTCCGGTTATTAGAGGCACTCCGGGTTGGGTTCCGGTTAGAAGTAACCCCTAGGTCTTGGGATGAGGCCTAGACAAAGAAATTAACATTTAGCATTATGCATTCCAACATTATTAAAGTGGTTATTGATTTTTGCATGTGATTATTTGATTAGTAGAATATCCATGTGAATAAGTAAATGGCATTATTTCATTTTATTTATGCCATACCATGTTGAAAGTTCATATTTAAAAGGCTTTTGTTTTAGTTATACATTGCCTTAAATGTTTATTCTTATTTATGAAAGTTTCCGCTATATTGTTATCCTTACTGGGCATTTGAGCTCACCCCTTTTCTATGTTTTATTTTTCCCAGGAAGTGATGAAGTAAATTATGAATGACCTGCAGGGATTTTATGAGGGGATAATAGTGTGGTCTATTGAGACATTATGTTGTTGTAGTAGTTTTTCATTTTATAATGTAATGTAAAACTTATGAATATATCTGGCATTTTCCAAGGCTACTAAACCAATCGGTCTTTCGAGATTTGATCTTTCTTATGATCATGCCAATGTTACGAAGTAATGCACCGACTCTGGGTAGCTGGGGTCGGGGTGTTACATGGAAGAAGATAGAGGTTACACACTTTGGGACTTCTAAAGTGATTGAGACTAGAAGAGCTATGCTTAGAGCTAAATATCATGGCTTCAACTTTCCTTATGGAGAACCAATCTGTAAAGTTCAACAGAGATTTATGACTATTGTAAACAGCTTACAGTCTATGGGATAGAAAGGTTTAGATGATGAAGCTCTTGTGGATAAAATAATTGATATTATGCCCAATGAGTGGGAATCCAAAAGAACAATTATAGATGAAAACAGGAAGGTCACTCAGATATCTCTTGATGAGCTTTTTGGAACTCTTCTACAACATGAAACCAGAATGAAGAGAGATGCAGATAACATTAAGAAGAAGAATGGAAATGGTACTGTTGCTTTTACTACAACTTCAAATCATATGAAAGCTAAGACTCATGAGAGAGTAACCAGATCTAAGTCTATGAAAGTTATTTTACAATCCGAATCTAGTGAGAGTGAAGTCTCAGAAAATAAAGTAGCCAATCTTGCTCGAAGGATGAACAAGATAGCTGGCAAGAGAAATTTCCAATCCATGTATAAGAAAAAGGAAAGGAAAGATAAGAAAGATGGAGAAGTTACTTGTTATGAATGAAAAAGGGCTGGACATATTAGAACAGATTGCCCTATGCTCAAAAAGAAAGAAAGGAAAGAAAGACATTCAGAAAGAAACAGAAAGAAATATTATAAAGCTAAAGCTAAGAAAGTTTTGAAATCCAATGACACCTAGAGTGCAAGTGGTGGTGACTCTTCAGATGAATCATCTGATTATGAATCTTCAGGACAAAAGAATCTTGGTCTTATAGCCAGATTACCTATTGATAATCATTTTTTTATGGCTAAGGTACGAAATGCTAAATCATTGACCAATGTTTCTTTAAATTATAATGATAGTAAGTATTATAAATCATCTGATGAAGAATCATCTTCTGATGAGGAAAATACTTTACCTACTTATGAAGAAGTCTCTAGGTTTGATGAACTTCTTGAAATTGAGAATTCCAAACTCAATAAAAAACATGATAAGGAAAACTCTAGGAATTCTATTCTAAAAAAAGAGATATGAGATCTTTCTAAAGATCTTGATAAGAAAAATGATGATTTTGAAAGTATTTCAAAGAATCTGGAGGAAGTAAGTTCGGAGAAGAACAAACTTTTTAAAGAATTAGAAAATGTAATTTCTAATAAAAATGTTTTTGAGCCTAGCTCTAGTTCTAAAACTAATGATTTTGAGGATAAAAACTTGGTTGTAAAACTCGAGTCCGAAATTTTTTCCTTAAAGAAGTGTTTATCAAAATTTACCCATGGTAAAGAAAATTTTGATAAAATGTATTCCCAAATACGACCTTTATGAAATAAATCCGGATTTGGTAATACCCATGCAAAACCAATTTTCAGTAACAATTATTTTGTTCCTCAAAGTGCCCCATTTTGTACCAAGTGTCAATGTGGTGGTCACTGGGCAAAGAATTGCTCCTTAAACAAAACCCAATCTTTAGGATTTCACAAAGCTTACTTCTCTAAGAAGATGTGGGTTCCTAAAATTTTATTATCTGGAAATCTCGGATCCAAACAAGTTTGCATTCCGAAAGTCTAATTTTTCTTCTTGATTTCAGGAGAATAAAGAGAGTACCAACAACAATACATGGTACATGGATAGTGGATGTTCCTGGCACATGACTGGTAACAAAATCAATTTTGAAAATATTATCAAAACGAAAGGAGGAAAGGTAACATTCGGAGATAATGCTAAGGGAGAGATTGTTGGTATTGGTAATATTGTTCTTCTTGGTAAAACCTTGATTTCAAATGTTCTTTTTGTTAAAGGTCTTAAGCACAACCTCATTAGCTTAAGTCAGTTATGAGATGAAGGTTACCTTGTGAATTTTAGGAATGATAAGTGCTTAGTTCACAATTCCAAGGAAGAGTTTATTCTCTCATCCAATAGTCAAGAGAATGTCTACACCTTAAACATAGAAGACCTCAGAATCCATGATTTACCTTGCCTAAGTGCAATGGAAGATCACTCCTGGTTATGGCATAGAAGACTAGGTCACTGTAACCTTAGGAACCTATGTAAACTCTTTAATAAGAAACTAGTTAAGGATCTACCGGAGCTTAGATTTGATTCTTCTAAAGTTTTTTATCCTTGTCAATATGGAAAGAAACATAAATCTAGTTTTAAATCAATAGGTGAAGTCTCAACAACCAATGTATTACAGTTAGTGCACATGGATCTTTTTGGTCCTACATAAACTGGAAGTATTGGATGCAAATACTATGTGTTTGTTCTAGTTGATGATTACACTAAATTTACTTGGGTTTATTTTCTAGCAAAGAAATTTGAAGATTTTTCCTATTTCAAAAGTTTTAGAGCTCATGTTAAAAATGAGAAAAACTTTCCATTGAAACTATTCATAGTGATCATGGAGGAGAATTTAAAAATTCTAATTTTGAAACTTTTTGTAGTAAAAAAGGTATTACTCACAATTTTCAGCACCTAGAACTCCTCAACAGAATGGTGTAGTTGAAAGAAGAAATAGAATTCTTCAAGAGATAACTAGAACCATGTTGAGTTAATATTCTATTGCTAGAAATTTCTGGGTTGAAGCTGTAAGTACTTCTTGTTATACTATAAATCGAGTTTTAATTAGACCTTATCTTAATAAAACTCCTTATGAGTTATGGAATGGTAGAAAACCAAGACTATCTTACTTCAAGTTTTTTGGTTGCAAGGTATTTATTCTGAATACTAAAGATAACTTACATAAATTCTCACCAAAATATGATGAAGGAATTTTCATAGGTTATTCCACAACCTCTAAGGCTTATAGAGTTTTTAATAAAAACACTTGTACTGTTGAAGAAACAGTACATGTAAAATTTGATGAGTCAGATCCTTTTGTTTTTAAACCTCAGCCTACATCCTTGGATGTGTTTTCAAAAACTGATTGTCAACCTTTGATAGAAGAACCTTCTGATAAGGTTAATCTTCAAGGAAATATTCATGAAACATTTACCCCAGAAGACTTTCTACCCTATGTTGATGAACAGGTTTTACAAAACCCAAATCAGGTATCTCTTAAGAATCATCCCAATGACAGTATCATTGGTGATGTAAATCAACCTGTAAGGACTAGAAGTTCCTTAAGAAATTAATTAGAACATCTAGCATTTATTTCCCAATTAGATCCTAAAAGCACTGATGAAGCTTTAGGTGATAAAGATTGGACTAAAGCCATGCAAGATGAACTAAATGAATTAGAAAGGAAGAAAGTCTAGACCTTGGTTGAAATACCTAAGGAAACTTCTGTTATTGGAGTAAAATGGGTTTTCAGAAATAAATGCGATGAAAATGGAGTCATAGTAAGAAATAAAGCTAGAATTGTTGCTAAAGGATATAATCAACAAGAGGTAATAGACTATGAAGAAACCTATGCTCCAGTAGCTAGACTTGAATCTATCCATATTCAACTTTCCTTTGCAGTATTATTTAATTTCAAACTTTTCCAAATGGATGTGAAATGTGCTTTTCTTAACGGTTATGTTCAAGAGGAAGTCTTTGTTGAACAACCTCCTGGTTTTGAAGATACAAAACATCCTGATCATGTTTTTAGACTTACCAGAGCTTTATATGGTCTTAAACAAGCCCCACGAGCATGGTATGATAGACTTACTGTATTTTTGCTTCAAAATAACTATGTTAAGGGAAATGCAGATCCAAAACTTTTTATAAAGAAAGATAAGAAAAATGGTTTGATTGTTCGAATTTATGTTGATGATATCATATTTGGTTCAACTCAGCAATATTTGACCGACTCTTTCGCAAGACTAATGAAATCTGAGTTTGAAATGAGTATGATGGGTGAGTTAACTTTTTTCCATGGTTTTCAAATTTCTCAAAAACCAGAAGGAACCTACATATCTAAACATAAGTATATTAGAAATCTTATTAAAAAGTATGGTTATGACAACAAAAAGAGTATAAGTACTCCCATTGGTACCTCAAATTCTTTAGATCTTGATGAAGCTGGGAAACCAGTAGATCAAACATCTTTTAGAGGTATGATAGGAAGTTTACTTTACTTAACAGCTAGTCGACCAGACTTAATGTTTTCAGTATGCTTATGTGCAAGATATCAATCCAATCCTAAGGAATCTCACCTAAAGGCAGTAAAAAGTATTTTTCGCTACCTTAAGGGAACCATGGATTTAGGATTATTTCATACTTCTAGAAATGATTTTATCCTTAAAATATTTTCTGATGCTGACTTTGGTGTATGTAGAATGGATAGAAAAAGTACATCCGGAACTTGTCATTTCTTATGAGATTCACTAGTTTCTTGGTCCTGCAAGAAGAAACATTCTGTAGCACTATCCACTGCTGAAGAGGAATATGTAGCAGCTGGAAGTTGTTGTGCTCAAGTGTTGTGGATGAAACACACACTCACAGACTATGGCTTGAGTTTTACTAAAACTCAAATTTTGTGTGATAACACAAGTGCCATTGCCCTCAGTAAGAACCTTGCACATCACTCCTGTTCAAAACACATAGATATTAGGCATCACACACTTAAAGGAGATATTATTCTTCAGTTTATCGGAACACAAGATCAACTTGCTGATATATTCACAAAATCTTTTCCATCTGATAGATTTGAATACATTAAACAGAGGTTAGGGATGATAACCGTAAGGTAATCCTCCTTAAGTAACTTTCTATTGAAAAAGTCTCCTTACAACAATAAATTTTTTTTATAGGGGGATTACATTTGATTGTTAGTTTAACAAAGTTTTTCAAAGTTTGTTTTCAAACTTTTCGGAACAAAGATTTCTGGAATGGAATCTCCGGAACTACAGTTTTCCAGAATGGAAATTTTCGTACAGAACACTTCTGGAATGGAAGTATTCGTATTGAAAACATCCGGAATGGAAAATTTCGTACTGGTATTTTCATAACGAAACTTTCATACTAAATTTTTCATAATAAGTTTTTCGTTTTCAAAATTCTATAATGTTTTCTTTCGTACTAAGTTTTTCCTTACTATGTTTGTTTTTCCTACTAAGTTTTTTGTAATGAGTGTTCCATAATGAGTTTTTCTTACTAAGTTTATTTTCCGTAGTAATGTTTTTGCGAACTCTGTCTTCTCATAATAAAGATTTTTTTTTTCGTAGTCATATTTATATTTCCTATTACGAATAATCCTCCTAATCCAATCCGAAAGGTATGATTACCTTACCCAAGTTTTCTTAGTCATATTTTACTTGCTAGCATTTTCTTGTATTATGTTTTCGGATTATAGTTATCTTAATTCCTTGTTTTAATAAAAACCTCAAAAAGATCGGATTCAAGTTTTCAACCGTCAGATCTGATCTCAGCTTATCCCAACCGTTAGATCAACCAAGGAAGTTGAACCATCATTCCATTGCCTATATAAAGGGGACCTAAATACTCATCCCACATCGATTTCAAGCTCTTGCGTCTCGAATCTCTGCCTCTCTGATTTTAGGTCGTTCCGAACTTCAGATTTCTCCGTTCCGAACTTCTCAGAGGACTTCAGATCCGAATGTCTGCGGAGTTAGTGTCTCAAGAAATGTCTTCCACCAAGCCTATTTCACAATGGTTAGTTTACAGAGAAAGGTTAGTCCATCCGGATTTATTCAACAACTATGATTCTCTTATTTCAAAGACCATTAAGTTGAATGGATGGGAAGATATTGCTGTATCCAAACCGGGGAATCAAGATGATGTTTTTTCGGAGTTTCTTGTTGAGTTCTATGAAACAGTTTCCTTCTTTCAGGAAGATAATAGGGAAAAATTTTCTTTTAAGTCTTGTGGTAAGACTTACAAACATTCTTATACCAAGGCAGCAAGCTTGGTAGAGCTATCCTATGAAGGAGAAGCCGAGTTTATATCTCACGTTTTGCCGGATTCAAAGGGTAGCTTTGACAAAGAAAAAGCCTTGAAAACTCTCGGACTCTCAGATGACAAAGCTCCGAATATTGCCAGTTTGCCTACAAATTTCCGGATTCTAGAGTTGTGGGTACAAGGTCTTATCGTACCGAGGAAAGGTGATAAAGACAGCTTGAAGAAGAGTGAGATATACATCTTAGATTTCCTGATAAATATAAGGAAGTTTAACTTCATGAGGCAAATTCTTATAACCTTTGAAAATCTTAAGAAAGGAAATCTCAGAGCCCAGATCGTAATGTACCAAGCAATTTTATCGAGGTTGATAGTTCGGTGCCTTGGGTCCTTCGGGGAAGCTTGCAGATCTAACCCAAGGGTTTGCAAAATTTTGTTGGTCAGTGATGATACCCTTAAGAGGATGGATGTGGCTTTCAACAAGGAGACTGGTGAGTTCTCCAATCTACCTAATCAAGAAGAAGCGGCTCCGAAGGCTGCTGAACCGGAATCATATAAGCCAGCAAAGAAAAGAAAGTTGAAGGAAGTTGCAGCTGAAGTTGAGGATCCTAAGTCTAAGGAATCTCAAACCGCACCTCCCAAACCAAAGAGGAAGAAGACTTTTCCGGATGAGTTTGTTGCGAAGTGGAGAGCAGATAAAGAGAAAAGGAAAGAAGGGGATCCGCAGTTCGGATTGGACCCTGCGGAAGCTAAGGCACTAAAGGAGAGAACTGCTAATGAGCTTGAAAAACAAGTAATGGAGAAGAAGCTCAAGAAGAAGATGTTAGAAGTCGAGGCAGTCCAAGCGTTGTTAAAGTTTAATGAGATGGTATCCGGAAGCATTCCAGTTCCGAGATCTTTCTCCCTTGAATCTCTACCCGAGACTCCAGGAAGAAACCTTGGTTTTCCGGAAGAGACTAGAGCTGAGAATGTTGAAAAACTCGAGAAGATTCAGCCAGTGGAAGAGGAAGAAGGAATTGCTGAAGCAAGTGGTGAAACAAGAGACTTATTGAAAGAAGTAGATGAGTATAAGGGGTCGCCTTCCGAACACCTGTCACTCCGAACTTCAGAGGCTGAATCCTCTAAGTTAGTAACTCCAGAGAAGGATAAGAATGAGGAAGATGTTGTTCAAAAAGTTGTTGATGATATTATTCAAGTGTCTACTGGCGAGCAGAAAACCCCTGATTAAGAATCGATTCCGAAAAAAGACAAGGGAAAGAAACTCCTTGTTGAGACTCCGAAATTAGTGGCTAGCAAGAAAAGAGAATATGGTGATTCGTCTAAAAGGAAGTTAGAGCTTATTGATGAAGAAAATTATCCAATCAAAGTTTCAGATTCGGAGTCATCCTCGGTGGGGCATGACTTTGTTGTCCAGTCTTTAAAGAAGTTGGTGGGATCCATTCCGACCTTCTCAAGTATTGATTCAAGATGTCAGATGCTCCAACATGCTTTGAATCAGAAAACTGACTCCGTATCTATGGTTATGGACAAGTGTGTTGAGATTGAGGCTTAGTTCAAAACCTTCTTTGTTGGCTACGAAACTCATAGAAAATCTTGCAAGAAAATGATAAACTGGTCGTAGAAGACTGTTGAAGAGATGAGGTTATTCGATGAGTTCCAAGACAATGTTAAAGATGCCTTTGAGACTGAGGATCGGAGGATAAATGAGTTAACTTCATCCTTTGAAGAGAAGCTGACAGATGAAAAGAACTTCCGGATTCAAGAAGTCAGAGATCTGAATGGGAAGTTGAATTCTGTTTCTCAGAACTGGAAATTTGAAAGGGATCATCGGATTGAGTCTGATCAGAAGATTAAGGCTCAGGAAGAAAAGATCAAAGCTCAGGAAGAAAATCTGAAAGCCCATGAAGAAAAGATTGAATCCCAATCCGCAAGAATAGTTGTCTTAGAGAAGCAAGCTGAAGAAGATCATAAAGACCTGAAGAAGATCAAGACTATTCTTAAGGGGATCATTTCTAAGGAAAAACATACAAAATAACCAAATCCGATCTTTTTGTTGTATCTAGTTTTCTTTGTTGCTGACAGTTCAAAGCTAATGAAAAATGTTCTTCTCGTTTCATTTGTTGTTACTAATTTTTCAGGTACTTTGTTATTTTTTTTTCATTCCCTCGATCTCTTTTAGAAAATCACAAAGGGGGAGAAGGAAAAGATCCTTAAGAAAAAGAAGAACTCCAATGAGAGTTTATCAAAGGGGGAGAAGGAAAAGATCCCTATGGAAAAAGAACTCTAATAAGAGTTTGTTTAAGGGGGAGTTTTTCATTTAAGAAAACTTTCTTATTCATAATGAAATGCCACTCCAGAAATCTAGAATACGATCCTTAGAGTTTCAAATCCTAAGGGGGAGTTAGTCGTATTCATCAATATCCTCAAATAAAAGGGATATAATCCTTAATGTTTTTCTTTCTTATTAGAATTTCTTTTTCGTAAGGATGTTTGTTCTTTCCAAAAAGGGGGAGATTGTTGAGTCAATAAGGTTTTCCTTATGAATTTTTAATTCCTTCTTGTTTTGAAAATCACAAACACCTTTATTAAGGAAAAATGCTTTCTTATGGAAAAATGCTTTCTTAAGGAAAAATGCTTTCTTAAGGAAAAATGCTTCTTAAGGAAAAATTCTTTCTTAAGGAAAATTTCTTTTATAAGGAAATTTAACTTTATCATATTTTCATCCATATTTTTCCTAAGTATAAAATTCGGATTCATTTCTGTTTTCTCGGATTTGTTTAAAACTTTGATATAAAGTATTCTGTTTGAGGATCCGAATTATGGATAAGAACTGTAAGGAAGATTCACTCTAGATTCCAGATGAGAACTGTAATAAAGTATCATTCCGAATTCTGGATATAAACTCTGACTAAGTTCTATTCCAGATTCAGGATACGAATTCTTATGAAGTTCGACATTAAATTCTCATTACGAATTCTAATGAAGAATTCTCATTACGAATTTTGATAATGAATTTTCATTATGAACTATGATGATGAAATTTCATTACGAATTCTGATGACGAATTATCATTCCAAATGCACATTCCGAATTCACTTATTAAACAGAATCTGATCATCTTTGTTTTATACAATCTGAATTAATTCAGACTTCGAAAAATATTTTGGTTAGACTCCAAACAGTAATTCTTCTTACATTTCTATAGTTTGTCTACTCTTTATTATTTCCATTTCACTCCGAATCCTCACTCCGAATCTTTCATTCCGAACTTTTGAGTTAGAATTAAAACGATGTCGTACATTCTGTTACACTTGTTTTGTTATAAAACGGTGACTTCTATTTTGTTATAAACCAACCATTGTCTAAGTGACACGTGTATAGGTCCCTCCAATCTTTAAGGAAAATATGAACGTTAGAGAAGGAGCTGACCTTACCTATAAATAGGAGCTCATTTGAAAGAGCTCGGTGCTGAAAGGCTGACTGATCTTCGACTCATGTGATTACATACTTGAAGTGTTTTCTAGAGAGAGAGTCTCTTATTAACTCTCAAAGCTTCGTGCGACTCTGAATGTTGGTGATTACATTTGAGGACTTTCGGGGATAGGAAGACAGAGGTGCCGACTACCTTGAAGTTTGAGGGCTTCCTTGCTGAGGAAGACAGAGGTTTCCAACTACCTTGAAGTTGAGGGCTTGCGGGGATAGCAAGACAGAGACACTCCGATCTTCGTATCGAGTGCTTACCCAGGTATGGGTAAGACAGACTTGCTTGAAAGTATAAATCAAGGGACCTTTATCCAAGGTTGTTGGATACCCTTCTCTTTGGGTTAAAAGACTATTATCTTGTTACTTATAGTTTAACTACTTGTTTAATTTCCGCTACATTTTTTATTATAAGGAAAGTATAACTTTCTTATACTTCCTTACTTGTACTCTATTTCATTTAGATTCTATATGCTTTAAGGTAGAATCTCATATTGTAATCTTTTGTTATGTTTCAATTTCCGGAACCTACGTTCAGAATCTCTTTCAATGTTTTCATTCGATATTAGAGGTGTTGTGAATTTACTTAGTTTAACTTTGTTAAACTTATCCCTTTCCTTTGCTTAAGGAGAACATAGTTATTTGTAACTAACATTAAAGGTTCGAACGGAATTTTTAAAAGTATACAATTCACCCCCACTCTTGTATTTTGAGCATCTACATCACTATTTCGATCCTACAATTTATAGAGAGAGAAAGAATCTCATGCTTTGTTCTTTTCATGAACATCTTGTACAGCTATGAACATCATGTTCATCGTGCTTCATGTGACTCTGATTATTGTTGAGTACAATTAAGGGATTCTAAGACAAGAAGATAGAGGTCTCGACTACCTTAAATATCGAGTGCTTCTGGGGATAGAAAGAAAGATTCCAATATTCCTATCGAGGTCTTACCCTAGTGTGGGTAAGATGGAATTTCTTGAATTTATAAATAATGGGAACTTTAACCATAGTTGTTTGATACCCTACTCATTGGGTGAAATGATTTATTACTTGTTACTTATTTTTGTTTCAAGTTTTTATTTCCATTTTATTTTGTTAATGGAATAAAGTATAACTTTCTTAAACTTACATGTACATTACTTACTCTAATAAATAAGATTCTATATGCTTTAAGGTAGAATCTTCTTTTAAGAATTTTTTTTTTAAGTTTCATTTCTGGATTCATATTTTCGGACCCTAAGAAAGATTGTTTCATATAACTACAAAAGGATCTATGAATTTACCTTATTTAACATTGTTAAACATAATTTTACTTAAGGTTAAAAATGAATGTTTTTAAACATAAAATTCACCCCCTGTAATTGTGCATCTACACTCAATATTTTGATCCTATAATTGGTATCATAGGTGGTCTCTGAAATACTTATACTCACATATATGTTTTCATTCTTGAATTTTCCTTGTTATAAATTTTTCCATGCATAAAATTTCCTGTTCAAATTTTTATTGAATATTTTTACCATTATTTACAATCTATTAATATTAACAAATTTTGTAGAGATGATATTTTTTCCTAGAATGGAATGGATGAATATTAGTTCCATTGAAAAAATTAATCCTACCAGACCAAAAAAATTTATGGTAATGATTCTGAGTACTAGAGAGATTGAATGATGAATTTTTTTATTAACACTAGAGAAGACAACTTTTTCATTCTTCCTATAGATTACAAATTTCCAGACAAGGAAGTCATAACCTTCACCAACCAACAAAAATAATAATATCAGCTATGTTACAAGGTACACAATACTTTATTGTGTTCTATGACAAGGACTACATATAGTCAAATATCTTCTGGTGAAGTTTCCAACTATATTTTGAATAAATATGAAGTTATGCATTTTGGAACTTCTAAAGTGATAGAAACTATAAGAGTTATGTTAAGAGATAAATATCACAGATTCTTATTTCCTTATGTAAAACCTATTTACAAAGTACAATGAAGATTTATGACCATTATCAAAAGTCTTTAATATATGGGAGAGAATGGTCTTAATGATGAATTTCTTATGGATAAGATAATTTATTTCATTACAAATGAGTGGGAATAAAAAAGGATTATTATTGATGAGAACATAAAAGTATCTAATATTACTCTTGATGAGTTATTTGGAACTCTTCTTTGACATGAAACCAAAATGAAGAGATATGTTGATTTAAAAAAAATAATAATGGTAATGAAATTGTTTCTTTCGCTACTACATCTAATGAAAAAACATTAAAAAGGGTAACTAGATCTAATGATAAGAAAGTTATTGTCATGTTCTAATCTTGTGAAAGAGATCATTCAGAAAATGTATTAGCGAGTCTTTCTCAAAGGATGAACAAGATTGTGGGAATGAAAGATTTTCGGTACATATATAAAATTAAAGATAGAAAGGACATAAAAGATTATGAAGTAACCTGTTTTGAATACAAAATGGTCGGACATATCAGACCTAATTGTCCTATGTTTAAGAGAAAATATTGGAAGGAAAATAATTCTGAAAGAAACAGAAAGATGTATTGCAAGTATAAGTATTTGAAATTCTAGAAATAAAATGACAACTGGAGTGCCTGTGGTGGTGATTCTTTAGATGAATCATTAGATTTTTAATCTTCTGGTTAGAATAATATTGGTCTTATAGACATATTACCTATTTAAATTCATTTTCTGACGGATAAGGTAGACAATGATGAATCATTAACAATATTTCTTTAAATTATAATTTTCCAAATGAGGAATGTTATGAATCTTCAAATGATGAATCTTCTTCGTCAAAAGATAATACCTAACCATCATTTGGATAAGTTTAAAGGTTTTCAAAACTACTTGAAAATGAAAATTGAATGATAAAAAAAATGTTAGGGAAATCAAATTCATGAATTTTTGTTCTAACTAAAGAAGTATCAGATCACTCTAAGGATCTTGATTACATAACTTTTGATTTGGAAAGTTTTACTATAAACCTTAAGAAAGGTAATTCTAAGAAGGAAAAGATTTTTATGGAACTTGTTGATGTTATTTTCAAGAAAAATATATTAGAGTCTAACTCAAGTTCTAAAACTAATAACTTAAAGGATAAGAACTTGGTTATTAAACAACAGTTAGAAATATATTACATAAAGAAATGTCTGTCAAACATTACATCTGGTATGGAAATCATTGACAAGATGTATTTACAAATTCGTTCTTTGAGTAATAGTTTGGATTTGGTTATAATCATTCAAAATATATTTTTAGTAATTATTATTTTGTTCCCCAAAGTGCTTTATTTTGTACTAAATGTCAATATGGGGGACATTGAGAGAAAATTGTTCTTTAAATTAAACCCAATAATTAGTTTTCCATTAAGCTTACTTTTCCAAGAAAATGTGGGTACCTAAAATTTTAAATTCCAACATTTTCAAATCCAATAATGTTTGGATTCTGAAAGTCCCTCATATTTCTTTTCAGGAAAATAAGGAATGTACCAACAACAATACATGGTTCATGGATAGTGGATGTTCCCTGTATATGACTAGTAACAAAAAATTATTTGAAAATATTATCATGACGAAAGGAAGAAAAGTATCTTTCAAAGATAATGCTCAGGGAGAAATTGTAGGTATAGGTAACATTGTTCATCTTGGAAAAACTTTAATTTCAAATGTTTTATTTGCTAAGGGTATTAAAAAACCCCATTAGAATAATTCAATTATGATATAAAGTTTACCATGTGAATTTTATGAATTATAAATAGTTAGTACATATTTCCAAAGAAGTGTTTATTCTTTCTACCCATGGGAAAGAGAATGTATACACACTAACCATAGAAGACCTTATGAGCCAAGATCTAACTTGTGTTAGTGAAATGGAAGGTCAGACTTAGTTATGGTATAGAAGGTTAGGACATTGTAACCTTAGGAACCTATGAAAAATTTCAAATAAAATACTTGATAAAGATCTACTAGGGATTAGATTTGATACTTCAAAAGTTTGTGATCCTTGCCAATATGGAGAGAAACATAAATCAAGTTTTAAATCAATCACTGAAGTATCAAATTCTGATACAGTATAGTTAGTAAATATGGATCTTTTTGTTCCAACACAAACTGGATGTTTTGGAGGAAAATATTTTGTATTTTTTTTAGTTGATGATTAGACTAGATTTATGTGAGTCTATATTCTAATAAATAATTTTCCAGCTTTTTATTTCTTCAGAACCTTTAGATCCCATGTTTAATATGATAAAAATCTTCCATTGATAACTATTACTAGTGATCATGGAGGAGTTATTTGAAATTGATATTTTGAAACTTTTTATAGTAAGAAAGGAAATACTCATAACTTCTCATCCCTAATAACTCACCAAAAGAATGGTGTTTTTAAAAGAAGAAATAAAATTATTCAAGAGATAACTAGAACCATGTTGAGGGAATATTCTATTGTTAAACACTTTTGGGATGAAGCTGTTAGTACTTCTCATTATACTATAAATTGAGTTTTAATCAGACCTTTTCTTAACAAAACAGCTTATGAATTGTGGATTGGTTGAAAACCTAGACTTTCTTACTTAAAAGTATTTGGTTGAAAAGTAGTCATTCTGAATACTAAAGATAACTTACGTAAATTTTCACCAAAATATGATGACGGAATTTTCCTAGGCTATTCCACTACTTCAAAGGATTATAGAGTTTTTAATAAAAGCACTTGTACTATTGATTAAACGGTGAACGTCAAATTTGTTGAAACTGATACTTTTATTTTTAAAAAACCCCAAAATATTTTCTCAGATGTATTTTAAAAAACTAATCATCAACCATTGATAGACAATTCTTATAATAAGGAAAATGTTGAAGAAAATATTTTTGAAACATTTACCCCAGAATATTTTCTACTATATGTTAATGAACAGGTTATACAAAACCCAAATCAGTTTTTTTTAAGAATCATACCAGTGATAGTATCATTGGTAATGTAAATCAACATGTAAGGTCTATAAGTTCTATAAGAAATGATGTAGGAAATCTTTCATTCCTTTCCCAATTAGAACCAAAAAGCACTGATTAAGAATTAGGTGATGATGATTGGATTAAAGGCTTGCAAGATGAGTTAAATGAATTAAAAACTAACAAAGTCTGGACCTTGGTTGAACAACCTATGGAAACTTTTGTAATAGGAGTAAAATGGGTCTTCAGAAATAAGTTTGATGAAAATGGAATCTTATAAATAAATAAATCTATATTAGTTACTAAATTCTATAATCGATAAGAAGTAATAGACTATGCAGAAACCAATGCTCAAGTAGCTATACATGAATCTATTCGCATTTTACAAGCCTTTGCAGCATTCTTTAATTTCAATTTTTTTTAAATCGATGTGAATTGTGATTTCCTTAATGGATATGTTCATGATGATGTTTATGTTGAAAAACCTCCTATTTTTGAAGACACAAAATATCCTGAACATGTTTTCAAACATACCAAATATTTATATGGATTTAAACAAGCCCATGAAACCTAGTATGGTAGAGTTAGATGATTTTTTATACAAAACAACTATGTTAAGGGAACTGCTGGTCCAACTCTTTTTATAAATAAAGATAAGATATATTTTTTTATTATTCAAATATATGTTGATGATATTATATTCAGTTCAACTAATCAATCTTTAACTGATTCATTTTCAAATCTCATAAAATATGAGTTTGAAATTAGTATGATGGGTGAGCTAAAATTTTTCCTAGGTTTTAAAATATCTCAAAAACCATAAGGAATTTATATATCACAACAGAAGTATATTATAGATATTCTTAAAAAGTATGGATATGAAAACACAAAAATTATAAGAACTCTAATCAGTACCTCAAATTCTCTTGATCCTGATGAAGCTGGGAAACCTGTATATCAAACATCATTTAGATGTATGATAGGAAGTTTACTATACATAATAGTTAGTCATCCAAAAATAATGGTTACAGTACTCTTATGTTAATGATATCAACCAAATCCAAAGGAATCTCATTTAAAAGCAGTGAATAGAATTTTTTTTTCTATTTAAAGGGAACTATGGATTTAGGACTTTTATATACTTCAAGAAATTATTAAAAAAAAGTTTTTCATATTCTGATTTTTATGAATGTAGAATGGATATAACAAGTACATCTGTAACTTGTTATTTCATAGGGGATTCATTAGTTTCTTGTTCATGCAGGAAGCAACACTTAGTAGTACTTTCCACTATTGAAGATGAATATGTAGCAGCCAAAAGCTATTGTGCCCTAGTGTTGTGGATGAAACACACACTTACATACTATATAATGAGTTTCACCAAAACACAGATATTGTGTGATAAAACTAGTTCTTTTTTCCTAAAGAAACATTAATATCACTAGAATTAAAAATACATATATATTAGACATCACTTTATTAGGGATCACACACTTATAAAAGATATAATTCTTCAATTTATCAAAATGTAAGGTCAAATTGCTGATATTTTTAGAAAAAATTTACCCTTCGAGATATTTTAATACATTAAAAAAAGGTAGGAATGATAAAAAGTATGTAATCCTCCATATTGACTCTTTGTTGAAACCTATATTTTTATATTAAAAAACACTTTTTCATATAGGGAGTAGTTTTTTTCATAACCAATTTTTTTTCTTAATAAAAATTTTCATAACCAACATTTTTTTCTTAATCAAAATTTTCTTATCTATTTTTTTCTTAATAATTTTTTTTTTCAAAACTCAAAACTATGGAACCCAAAATTTTCTTTTACCACAAATAATTTTCCAAAAATTAAATTTTTTCTACAAGAATATTCTTCATTTCAATAACTTTCCTTAGAAATCTGGGCGGGATGGTTTCTTATGAAAATTTTTTAATCATTCTTTTTCTTGGGGGTATTTTAAAAAAAAACAAATCAGATTCACTTTTCTTAAATTGAATTTTTCCCTAAAACCTCCAAAGATTGGAACCTACCAAATCCTCCTATGGCTTTTATCCAAAACATCAGATCTGATTGTTTTTATTTCAACCTTTGGATTAAATCAAGAATTCGAATCATCACTTCGATGCCTATATAAAGGCCCTCTTATTATTCATCCTGCATCGGTTTTCACGGATTTCTCTACCAAAGAGCATTCGATATAAAAAAAATCATTCCATTTTTTCATGTTTTCTTAGACTTTGGATGTCAATGGAAGCCTCCCCTATAAAGATATGTCTTTAGTTAAGGAAATAATTGATTAAAAATCTATAAGAAATGGTTGGTTGACCCAAATTTCTTTACCAAGTATAATTCATTGATTAGAAATAATATTAATCTCAATGGATGGGAGTGCTTTTGTGTAGCCAACCCAAAGAGTCAGGATCTGGTTTACCCAAACACCCTCAAATAATTATATGATTCAGTATTTTTTTATAATAAAGGTGGAAGAGAAAAATTATTGTTCAAGAGCTATAAGAAAACCTATTCCCTATCCTTTAATATGTCAGTAAATAATCTCGGAGTTCCATAAGAAGGTAAAGCAATTTTCTACTCTCAAAAGTTTTCCAGATCAGTCGGGATGTTTTGAGAAGGAAAACTCGATTGAGTGCCTTAGAATAAAAGATGTAAAATCACTAAAGATCAAACATCTATCATCAAATCAATGGATGTTGGAATTACAGGAACAAGGGGTTATCATTATGAGAAAAGGATACAAGGACTCCTTAAAGAAAAGTGACATCTTTATTTTCGATTTTATAGATAACCTGAGGAAGATAAATCATCTAAATTATATCCTCCGAAAAATCACCAACATCACAAATGGAACTCTCAAATCCCAAATCATCATGTATCTGGTCATTTTTCATAATATCATAGTGCTTTTTTTATAATAGTTCAAAATTCCATGCATCTTTAAACCAATAAATTTCAAGATCTTGATGCTAAGTGATGATATATTAAGGAGAATAAAAGTCGATTTCAATACCATATTTGGATATTTTTATGATCTTTCTAAAAGTGAGGTTGATTATATATCTATGAATGTGGAATTAGAAGATAATTCCAAGAAATATCAAAAGAATAGAAAACAAAATGAACGGAAAATCAAATAGAATCCTACAGTTCCAGAAACTCAGTAAGCTCCACCAAAACTAAAAAAGTAAAACACATTCACTATTGAAGTGGTAGAAAAATAGAGGGAGAAGAAGAAGAATAAGAAAGAAGGAGATCTATATTTTTTCCAAGATCCTACAGAGGAAATGTACTTCAAAATGAAAGATACTGAAAAGTATAAAAGTTAATAAAAATAAAATAAGATCAAAAAGAAAAATTATGAAGCTGAGTTAGTTCAAGAACTTCTCAACTATACTGAGAAAGCCTCTGAACAGTTATAGGTACCAGAATCTTTTCCCCAACAACCAGTACCTATAAAGACTTCAGGAAATAAATTTTCGATTTTGGTGCCTGAATTTGCAAGAAGAGATAGTCCAAGAAGAAGAAATAGAATAATAATAATAATAATAATATGTTGATGATGAGAGTGGTGACGTTATAAATAAAGTGGAAGAATATCATCAGAAGGAAATTCCTTCTGACAAGCTGCTAATCCAGACTTTCCAGGTCGATTCAACCAAGAATATTTTTCATGGACTAGGGGGTGAGGGACCTGAAGAGGTAAAAAAACTTACTGCTGATTAAGGTAGAAATCATGAATTCTTCAAACATGATTATCTTAAGGGAGATTATATGAAATAATAAGTTGATGAAGATAAAATTGTCCAACTTTTAAATAGTGAGCATGAATCCATGAAGGATGAGGAGACTATTTCCAAATTAGACAAAGGAAAACAGGTGATTGATGATACACCAAATGAGGTTTTGGTGGTTAAAAAGGATATTAGTGGTTCATCAAAGAGGAAAGATGAAGATATAGACAAAGAATCATCACCTTCAAGGGAATCATATTTCGAATCATCTTTCATGGGTTAGGATTTCGTGGTAGAGTCTACAAAGTAGTTAGTAAACACCATTAATTTGTTTCCAAGTATTGATTCTTGATGTCAGTTGATTCAATACTCTTTTAATCAGATGTCAGATACTGTATGAATTCTTAATGAGAATTTCATCTAGCTTGAGGCAGATTTCCAATCATTCCTTATTAGATATGATGCTCATAGGAGATCATGTGAGAAAATTAAAAAATGGTATAAAATAATAATTTATGGCATGAGAATCCTTGATGACTTTCAAGATTCAGGGAAATATTCTTTCGATAAGTTCGATGATAGAATCTGAACCCTTTTAATAGGTTTTTCATAGAATTTGAACCTTGAAAAAGTATCCCAAAAGTAAGAAGATAAATATTTGGATGTGAAGTTGAATTCAGTTGCATTAAATTTTTGGAGAGAAAGGGAACTCATGGAAAAGATTCAAGAAAAATTCAATCATCCAGAAGAGATAGTGATGTATCAAGAAGAAATTCATAAGTCTCATGATGAAAAAATAAAGGCTCTAGAAAAAAAAATCAGGATCAGAAATAGTTTCTCAAATGGTTTGAGGAATATTATAAGGAGATCAAGAAGTTTAAGGGTGACTTAAGGAAGGTAATTATAAAGAAAAAGAAGGATGAATAATTTATGTTCCTCTCAATTATTTTCTTTTGTTGTATCTCTTTTACCCTATAACAATTTTTCAAATTATAATGAAAATATTTTTATCGTTCGTTTTTTGTGTATAGTTCTAATCTTTCAGGTACCATTTTATTCATTCTCCCTATTCCATTTTAAAAAACTCAAAGGGGAGAAAATAATTAAAAAAAATACTAATTATAAAAGAAGATAATTTCTTATGTAAGGGGGAGTTTACTTAAATAATACTTTCTTATGAAAAAAAACAAAAAATATCTCTAAAGATGTCAAGAATATGATCCTTAGTGATCTCAAAACCTAAGGGGGTTTATTCATATTAATCATGATTCATATCTAAATGGAGATAAGTCTTTATTTTAAAAAGTTCATAAAGAAAATTATTATTCCTTATATTCTATTCGAAATATTGTTTGTGCTTTCAAAAATGGGGATATTGTTGAGTCAATAAGGTATCCTTATGACTTTTCCATTCTTCTTTTTTTTTAAAAAATAACAAACACATTATCTTAAGGAAAAATATATTTCTATAAGGATTATTTTTAATGGAAATTTCCCTTCTCTAATGAAATTTGTATCCTTACCCTGGTTTTCATTGCCTCATTTTATAAACTTTCAATACACTATTCATTTTATTACTACATGAAAAATTTGTATTCTTATCTAAAACCATAGAATCATATAGTTCCCTGGATATATATTCTTCTATTTTTTAGACTCTAAATTCTCTGAAAATGATAAATTTGTATTCTCTAAAATTAAAACTCCAAATTATTTGAAATTTAGAGTCTGAATTCCTTATAATTTAGACTCCAAATTCCATAGAATTCATACTCCGAATTCCTCAGAATTCAGACTCCAAATTCCATATAATTCGGAATCCTAATACCACTGAATTTTGACTCTAATTTATTTAGAATTCAAACTCTAAATTATTTGTACGAAATACTCCAAATATCCATGTTTTCCATAATCTGATTGTTTATACATTTAGACTCCAAATTATATTTTTCATTAGATTTTAGATATTCAAATTTAATTAAGATAATAAATTTTTCTTAAACATGATTTAGTAACTATAGAATGATTTCATACAATTTTTTTCTAACTAGCCTTTGGTTTGGTGACATGTGTACTGGTCCCTCAGAGATTCATAGAAAAATATGATCGTTGGAGGGGGGATACAACCATTGAAATTTTTCCTATAAATAGAAGCTCACTCAAATAATGTTTTTGTGGTTTTTTATCCTAGAGATTACATGTTCTGATGTTTTTATTTGATTTATAGAGTGAGATCGACTCTCATGCTTTGTGTGTTTTATGAACATCTTGTTCAGCCATGAAAATAGTGTTCATCTTACGTCGTGTGACTCCAATTTTTGCTGAGTACAATCGAGGATGTCTAGGGATAGGAAGATAGAGGTGCCGACAACCTTAATGATCGAGGGCTTGCGGGGATAGAAAAATAGATTCCAATATTCCTATAGAGGGCTTACGCTGGTGTGGGTAAGAAATAATTTCTTGGAAATATAAATCCAGATACCATTATCCAAGGTTGTTGGATACCCTACCCTTTGGGTGAAAATATTTCCTACTTGTTACTTGTTTTTGTTTCAAGTTTGTATTTCCATTTTATTTTGATAACAGAAGAAAGTATCACATTATTATACCTTATTATACTTTACTTACTCTGATAAATAATATTCTATACACTTTGAGGTGATATCTTCATTTATGAAAATTTCTCTGAAGTTTCATTTCTGGATTCATATTTCCAGACCCTAAGAAAGTTTGTTTCATAGAAATAAAAAAGGATCTGGGAATTGACCTTGTTTGACTTCGTTAAAAAATCAGGACCCATCCCTTGGGGCCTGTGTTGTGACTACCCCATGCCTTCCATACATAGGCCATGGGCTAGTGACTAGCATGAGAAAGGAATATCCCTATAATGGAAAGGCATTGGCTTTAAACTTTTACAAAAAAAAACAATCTAAGAATGAAGCAAGAAGAAACCACGAAGTAAAAATTCGTAGTAAAAAGTGTATTGAAAGTAAAGGGGGTCAGAATAAAATCCCAACTGGAAAGTAAAAGTACAAATGAAAGAGAAAACAGCTCCTGGAACATCCATCAAGGATCCTACTTGAAAGGTAGGTGAAGCTCATGATCTGTAGACCCTACGACACATCATGTCAAATGCTCCACCTTTGAGCACCATCTAGTCTAGAGTCCCCCAACCCCGATTGACATTGTCAGTCTTCTTCACAAGACACAATAAGGTTTGGGTGTAGCCCATGAAAGGGTGAGTATAACAATACTCAGTAGGGACCCTGAGACCCTTGAAGGTCTCCTAGTGTTCTATAGTGGAAAAACCACAATGAAAGACTTCAATCACAAAGCATGAAACAGTCATAAACTTTACTTAGGTATATTCCCATAAATATACCTATGTTATCAAAAGATACTCATCTCATTCATGATGAAACTTAAGGTTCCACCTTTTAATACATTTTCACAATTGATCCATGAAGGAAGAATACCATAAATGTAACACCACGAAGACAACACCATGAAAGTAAAAGTACCACAAAGGTAACACCAAGAAGGTAACACTATGAAGGTAACACCATGAATGTAAAATTACCACAAAGGTAATACCATAAAGGTGACACCATGCAGGTAACACCATGAAGGTTACACCATGAAGGTAAAAGTACAAAAAAGATAACACTATGAAGGTAACATCACAAAGGTAACACCACGGATGTAACACCATGAAGGTAAAAGTACCACAAAGGTAAGGACTCCTCTCACACCAGGTATATAACATAAGTACATATGTACAAATGGTTAGTTGTAAATATAGATCATCTTATTTTATCGAGATCCTATGTTGCTAACCATATAGAGTCTGACCCACACAGGATCAGAACAACACAAGATCGGTAAGCGCTGACCCATACAAGATCACTAAGCACTGACCCACATAGGATCTCACCCACACAGGATCACTAGGTACTATCTTTCGTATTATCTATCTCCAACTTCCGCCTCTTTGTCAGCCACTAAATTCTCATACTAAGAACACTTTATTCTGGAAGGATTCGCTCCTCAAGCCATTGGTTGTTCCTAAAACACCATGAAGTTCCATGAAAAAGTATTCCAATCGACTGCCAGGTCATAAGGTTTCCCACACGACAGACGGCACATCAATCGGACACTCGATCGGTGACTAGTAAGCGTTTTAGTTCCGAGGGCCCAGTTGGATTCGAGTTCTATCCAACTTGGTTGTACTCAAACATTCTCCAAAACTCAATTGGACTATACCAAATGGACCATATACCTCAAATCATCCCTTCAATGCAGACGGTTCGTCAAACGAATGCCCAAATTTCATGTTATGGCTCTTTTAACAAAACTAGACTAGGAAGGGATCCGGGTTCGGTCCGACACGGTCGGAGAGACCCAGCCCACCCCGGTATGGGCTGACCAGAACCATTTCGGGTCGACCCGACCCGGTGTGGGTGTGACCCAGCTAGGCTGGGTCACAGATGGCTTAGCCTGCAGGGCACAAAACAGCCCGACCTGCCTGGGAGGCATGACCCACTGGGCTTGCGCAGCTCGGTCCATGGAGAGGTGCAGCCTGCTGGGACCACACGTCCCGACCCACGAAGGGGCTCATCCCACTGAAGGAACGGCCCATTACGGCTCGTGTGGCTTGGCCCGCGGAGGGGTGTGGCCGGCTGGGGGCGCGAACCACTGGGTCTCATTCTAGCTTACACGGGGGGAGGGTTACGCTCCCCCCTTACTCCTGAATGGCTATGTTGTTTGAGTAACAGAGCGGCGGTGACATGTGACACTTCCTGGTCACCGTGATACCCACAAGGTTGGATCCCTCCTCCATAGTTGCAGCTTCGTCCCACGGCCCTATCCAGCAGCATGCGATGTTGCGCCGCTCTGCCACCACCTTCTAAGTTTGGCCTGAGCCATCTGTCATCTTCACCCACCACAGCTACAGTTGCAGCCTTCTCCACTGACGGCGCGCGACATCCCACCACCACCCCTTATGTATCTGTCCATTACTAATCACCGCCATCAACCATCGGTGCCGGTCGCTGGGGTTGTCATGCTGGTGTTTCACTGGTAGTCTTCTGCAGGTCACCAGGTGATCTCGGGTGGCCCGTTTTTTCGTTCGTAAGTACCAACGACATCCCCCGGGACACCCTCTTCGATTATCGACCCTCCATTCTGGGTTCCATCAAATCCTAATAAAAATGACCACATAGAACGCACATAATAACATGTAAAGGAGGGTCAGGTCCTTGTTTCTTTGTCCTTCCCCCTCCGCATTAGTGTCTTAACATGGGGAAAAGGATATATAATTCAAAAATATATTGAAATTAAAACAAGTTAAATCCATACATCAATATCATTGGAGAATGTCCGCGTTTGAGGAAGATTCAGTGTTCGTCGTTCCCAGAAAAAATCTCTAATGATGCTACTCGATTTTCATTCTTCGTTTTGTGATTCAGTGGCACACATCAACGCTTATTGGAACTGGTCTCATCCTCCATGTTGTTGGCATTGCGGTACCTAACTAGAACATTTTCACTTGGTGAAGTCATTCCAATACTACTCCCCAAGATCTATATAAATAGAAGTGGGGGAGGGTGAGTAATTCATGAGGAATGAATGGGGTTCAATTAATTATGGAATATTCCTAATTCCAATGGTGTTGTTCAAAAGAATTTAGGAGTCAAGCCATTTAATGGCTTGACACATCATTGGTCCCGCCACCGCTGCTTTTCCTTTAGAGGAAAAGAAAAGAGAAATAATTTTTTATTTAATTTTATTATTCTATTAAAAGTCTCAAAATCTAAATTTTCTTCCGACCTTAAACGGTCGAACTGAGGCCTCCCTTAAGTGAATCCCCGCACTGTGGATTCAACAGTTCTCTCATATTTTTAATCTGAGCACTGGTTCAAAAGTTACAAAATTCCACTCACACGTTTACTAAACGTTCCTTAAAAAAAATTCATAAATTCATTATGGGCACATCGAGCCTCAGGATCAAACGCCATCAATTTTTGCAGACTCATAAAAATTCCATTTAATTAAAAAAATTACATGGAAACTCTGGGTCTTTACATTCTCCCCACATTAGATATTTTTATCCCCAAAATCCATAATATAGACTAAGGAAAAAATGGGGGTATTGAGCACAAATCTAGGCCTCCCTCTCCCATGTGCTCTCCTGGAGATTCTTGTGCTTCTAGTGAACGCGCACCAGAGGTATCGATCATCCACGAAGGACCCTCTCCTATTGATCATCAATCTCTACTGGAACCTCCGTAAACGTCTCCCCATATTCGAAGTCTTTCTTTCCATGGTTGATGAAGTGAAATGGGTAATGCAGGTATATCCTCAGCTGGGATACGTGGAAGACATCGTTCACCCTCTCCAACTGCGGTGGCTATGCCAATCGGTATGCCACCTCTCCAGTCCTATGATGTATCATAAATGGATTGATAAACCTAAGAGAATGTTTTTTCCTCAACCAAATCTTTGTAGTCCTCATCAATGGGAGATTCGCAAGAATACATAGTCCCCCTCTTAGAACTCTAGAGGTCCATGTCTCCTATTATCATAAGACTTTTTTCTGCAATGTGCAGTCTTCATCCACACTCGGATGATCTTCACCTTCTCAGTGGTAGCTCGTACTGACTCTGGATCCATATGTTCTGACTCCCATAGTTTTGTCCAGGATAGAGGTGTTCTTCATGGTCAACCGTAAAAGGCCTCAAATGGTTCTAGAACGATGGTGGAGTGATAGCTATTATTTTATGAGAACTCCTCCAAGGGTAAGTGATCCTCCCAACTGCGTCCAAAATCTAGGACGCAAGCCCAAAGCATGTCCTTCAGTGTCTGAATGGTCTGCTCTATCTGACCATCCATATGTGGATAAAAGGATGTTCTCAAAGGTATTATGTCTTGGACACCTCCAATAATTCCTTCCCCAACTGGGATGTAAAACATGAAACACTTTCAGAGATGATCGTCGATGGCACCCCATGAAGTTGTACAATCTCTTATACGTAGAGGCATCTCAAGACCTCTACTAATCCCTGCTCTCAGATGGGTAGGGAGTGGGATGACATGGTGAGTCAGTCAACGATCACCCAGATAGAATCATGTCCCCAGGACGGATGTGGAAGCCTTGTCATAAATTCCATAGAGATACCATCCCACATCCACTCTAGCACCTCTAGTTGCTGCACTAAGCCTGCTAGAACCTGGTGATCGAACTTAACTTGCGGACAAGTGAGGCATCGTGAAAAAAACATTGCAACTTTCTTTTTCATCCCTAGCCACTAGTGTTGATGCTGGAAGACCTGGTATATCTTCTCCATGCCAGTATGTACCGCCAGAGGGGGCGTATAGAACTCCCTCAACACCTCCTCTCGATGCACCACTAGTACCATGGTATTTCCTCTGAAGAGGATGATATGGTCCCCACCATCAAAAAATTCATCTGGTGCATGTCTTGAGGATATCTGAGCACGTCGATCCTCGCAGTCAAAGTCCGCAAGTTGTTCCTCTTGAATTCAATGAAGAAGTAGGGGATTGATGGTCATAGAATGGAGGTAAGATTCTCCATATCTATCCACAAAGAACATCTGAAATTCATCTAGCTGCTCTGTCGCCTCACTCAAAAATAGTAAATTAGTCCTTTTATTTAGTGTGTCTGCCACTACGTTCACCTTCCCAGGAGTGTAGATAGTCATCGAAGTCATAGTCTTAAAGGACTCCACCCAACACCGTTTTATCAGGTTCTGGTCATTTTATGAGAAGATATACCTCCGAATCTTGTGATCAAAGTATACTATAAAACATTCTCTCATAAAGAAATGTCACCACATCTTTAAGATGAAGACCACTACTGCTAACTCTAGGTCATGGGTGGTGTAGTTCTTCTCATGTTGTCTTAGCTGTTGTGAACCATAAGCAATCAGTACTCACTTATGCATTAGGACACATCCAGGTCTGGTCCCTAATGCGTCACAATAGAATACATACCCAATTACCTCTTCTGGTAGCCCCAAGATGGGGGTAATCTTAAGTCTCTGCCTCATTTCTTGAAAACTCTACTAGAATCACTCCATCCAAATGAAGGGATACCCATTCTTAGTAAATGATGAAAAGGGTTCTGCAACTCTTGAAATGTCATATACAAATCTTCGGTAGTTCGCAGCCAACCCTAGGAATCTCCACACCTCAGTCACACTCCTTGGTGGTTCCCAAGCAAGTACAACATCTATCTTCACCGGATCCACTGCAACTCCATCCACCGAGATGACATTTCCCGAAAAGTGGACCTCCCGTATCCATAATTGGCACTTAGAGATCTTACAATAAATCTTGTACTCTCAAAGTGTATCCAGAACTGTATGTATATGATAGGCATGCTCCTCCTCTATCTTTGAGTACACCAATATTTCATCCATGAAGACCCCCACAAAGTGATTAAGGTATGGCCGGATGGTTTTGATAATGATTTCCATGAACAATACATGGGTGTTGGTCATGCCGAGTGGCATAACCAAGAACTCATAGTGGTCATACCGACATCTAATGGTCATCTTCTTCACATCCTCATCTTACACCTTGAGCTGATGATAGCATGATCTGAGGTCTATCTTCAAAAACCACCAGGATCCCTTCAACTGATCAAAATGATCCTCAATCCACGGAAGTGGATACTTGTTCTTTATGGTCACCTAGTTCAGGCACCAAAATTCCACTCATACTATCAAACTCCCATCTCCCTTCTTGGTGAACAAAATTGGGGCTACCTAGGGAGAAACACTAGGCCGTATGAACCCCTTCCTCTATAGGTCCTCCAACTGTACATGTAACTCGAGAAGCTGTGAGGAATCCACCCTATATGCTGGGGTTGATATCAATGTCTTATAGGGGTACCATTCGATGTCAAATTCTACCTCTCTACGAGGATGTAGTCCTGGTACATCATCAGGGAGGACATCAGCATACTCGTCTACCCCTACAGGATAGCTCAGACTCTCAATATCATTTGCTCTGAGGGTAAGGCTATCCAACTGATGTGTGATCAGTTGCACCCTCTTTCAGGTAAGTTCATAATGTGATTCAAAGGTTCCCTTCTCTCCAGTGAAGGAAAACCTAGTCCCATCCTTGTAAACACACTACACCTTGCACCTAATACAATCAATCTGAGCATCAACTGTGGATAACTTGTCCATACCCAAGATGACATTGTAAGTCCTCGACACTACTACTAGAAAATCCAAGCCAAATCTCTCACCTCCTATAGTAAGCTCACACTGCCTGAACCAGTGTGTAATCATCGTATCTTCTCTCATATGAGTCTCTAATCGCAAGGATTGAGCCAACGGCTCAATCAGAATTTATGAGCTCTGAATTAGGGTCATGAAAATAAAAGAGTGATTGGAACCTATGTCTATAAGTACTACAACTAAGGTGTATTAGATACAGATCATACCTTTAATCATATCCAGAGCATCGTGGTCTTAGTCCTAAACTTTCTAGATCTGAGCTCATCCTTGTCCACTTGCTCCATGTGGCCGAGGTGGACCACCTGGGTGTGGTGGTGGTAGAACCTTGAATCGCCCCCCACCGCCTGTTGCACAACCAACTCCTCTGCCATGTCTACCACCCTGTGGACCTCCTCCCTCAAACATTTGTCTCTACCTTTGTGGTCCATCGATCATTAGATGGTCTTCTGTATGCCAGGTCAGGCAATCGTGAGCCATGTGGCTCTGCCCATCACATGAGTAGAACTGCCTACTCCTCAATGGTTCTCTACTGTCCCGTGATCCCCGCATCCCAGACCCTACATCCTGAGGTCATCTTTAAGAAGGTATGGATCGCTTGAGCCCTTGCATCATTTTTTTTTCTTCCTTCAACAGATGTCTCTACTACCTAATGCCCAGTGGTATATCTCGATGTCGGCTCCTGCTCAGCTATGAATCCCTCCACAAAAAGAACTCTCTCTAGCACACAAACTAGCATTGTAATTCTTAGCATTATCATAGAAGCTTTGATCTCCCGTCGGAGTCCCTGCTCGAAGGTCCTAGCCCTGAATAATGGGTACCACACCATGTTGATATAGTAGCATGAGAGGTCTATGAACATCGCTGAGTACTGGGCCACGGTTAGGCTTCCTTGATTTAAGTGTAGGAGCTCCTGAATACGCACAGAGTGTAGTGTCCGTGGTATGAACTCTGCCATAAAGAGGACCTCAAAATCTACCCAAGAGAGGGTCACCTCATTGTGTAACTGGAATGTCAGACTCCTCCTTCTCTTAGCTACTCCCTGGAAGAGACTGGAAGCTATGATCACCATCATATCAGCTGGTGTCCCAACTAAGTGAAACAATCTGGCCACAACCTCTAGACAGACCTCAGCCGCATGCGGATCCATCTTGCCTCGGTACCTCAGAGGACCCCACATCTGAAACTCGTGCAATGCACTCAGTCATCTTTCACCATTTTTTTAGGGCTAGTGGAATAAACTTCCCAATGGGTGGTGGTGATACTTGTGCTCCAACGGATGGTACTATCACCGTAAGAGGGCCCTCAACCGAAGCCTCATCACTCAGTGGGCAGTCATCAGGTACTATCCCAGGAATCATGGAAGGTTGTCTATATGGAGGAATCCTAAATGAAAATAGGTGATCCATGGTCAAAAATTTATACCTGGTGATCTAACTCAAGATATCAAAAGAAAAAAAATTCAAAAACACACGCCATCAGTGTTTTCGTGCACTGAGTCGGATATTAGAATTCAATGTCCTAGTGTGTGGATACATTAGCCACTGCACCAACACTGGATTCCCCAAACTAAAAACCACACACATAACCACATAACACTATTTCCTCCTAGAAAATAACAGAGTCCACATGCTTCAGTAGAACTGACTCCTCTGATACCACTTTATCATGACCCTTCCCTCAGTGCTTGTGTCGTGACTACCCCATGCCTCCCTTCCATAGGCCAGGGGATGGCGACTAGCACCAGAAAGGCATATCCCTATAATGGGAAGGCATTTCCTTTAAACCTGTACAAACACGCAGCCCAAGAACACAACTAGAAGAAACCAGAGAGTAAACTGTTGTAATAAAAAGTGTACTGAATGTAAAGGGGGCTGTAATAAAGGACCAACTAGAAAGTACAAGTACAACTGAAAGAGAAAACAACTCTTGAAACATCCACTGAGGATCCTACCTGAAAGGTTTGTATAGCTCACAATCTGTAGACCCTGCATCATGTCACATAAAATGGTCCACCTATGAGCACCATCTAGTCTTGGCTCCCTCATCCTTGATCAACATTTTTCGTCTGTTTCCCAAGACACAACAAGGTGCAGGCATATCCCATGTATGGGTGAGTATAAAAATACTCAGTAGGGACCCAAATACCCCTGATGGTCTCCCAGAGTTCCAAAAAGAAAAAACCAAGAATAAATACTTCAATCACAAAGCATGAAGTTGTAATAAACTCTAATTAGGTATATTCCCATACATATATCGATGTAATCAAAATATACTTGTCTCATTCATGAGGAAACTTAAGGTTCCAACTGTTAATCCATTTTCACAACTGATCCACAAAGGATGAATACCACAAAGGTAAGACCATGAAGGTAATACCTTGAAGGTAATGTTACCACAAAGGTAACACCATGAATGTAAAAGTACCACAATGGTAACACCACGAAGGTAAAAGTATGAAAAAGGTAACCCCATGAAAGTAAAAGTACCAAAAAGCTTATACCATGAAGGTAACACAACGAAGGTAACACCACAAAGGTAAAATTACCAAAAAGGTAAAACCATGAAGGTAACAACATGATGGTAACACCACAAAGGAAAAAGTACCAAAAAGGTAACACCACGAACGTGACACCATGAAGGTAAAAGTACCACAAAGTTAAAGATTCAGCTCACACCAGGTATATAACTTAAGTACATAAGTTTAGATGATTATTGATAAATCTAGATCATCTTATTCTATAGAGAGGCTTTACTGCTGACCATACATAGTCTGACGCCCACAGGATCGATAGATACTAACCCCCACAGACCTACACAATATAGATATGTGTTGACCCACATAGGATCACTGAGTGCTAACCCACACAAGATCTGACCCACATAGGATTAGTGTTAATCCACATAGGATTTCAAGGTACTATCTTCTTGTTTGGTCTATCTCCAACTTCCACCTCACTGCCAGCTACTGGATACCTGCACTAAGCATGCTTGATTCTAAGAGGATTCTCTCTTGAAGCTATCAGTCATACCTCAAACTCCACGAAGTTCCATGAAAAAGTATCCAAAAGGTCCACAATATCATAAGGTTTCCAACATGATAGATGGTGCGTCAATCGACACTCAGTTCGTGACTTATAAGCGTTTTAGTTCCTAGGATCGGTTGGATTTGGGTTCAATCCAAACCGTCTATACTCTTACTTTATCCAAATCTCAAGTGGAGTATACCAAAAGGACAGTCTCACTCCAAGGTTCCCTGCGCCATAGATAGTTCATCAAATGGATTCCTGGATTTCAGGTTATGGATCTTTTAATGAAACTGGGCCTGGAAGGGGTTCAAGTTTGGTCGTACCCGGTCAGACCAACCCAGCCCAAACCCATCTAGGCTGACCCAATCCAGTTTGGGTCGATCTGACCTGGCTGGGCTGGGTCACGGCGGGCTCATCCCGCCTGGGCGGCATAACCCGACCTGCAGAGGGGCACGGCCCGATGGGCTCGTGAGGCCCAGCCCGCGAAGGGGCTCGGCCCGTTGGAGGTGCATCCCACTAGGGCTCGCGCGATCGGCCCACGGAGGGGCGCGACCTACTGGAGGAACGGCCTGCTAGGGCTCGCACTGGCTGGCATGGGGGGAGGGTTACGCCCCTCCCCCTTACTCCTGAATGGCTATGTCATTCAGGTAATGGAGAAGCAGATCCACGTGGCGATGCCTGGTCTCAACGTGACCTGCAGGGGTGGGTCCCTCCTCTGTTGTGGTATCGTGTCGTGACAATCTCCAATGGCGGGTGACACCGCACCACTCTACCTCTTCCTTATTTGGCCATCCCGAGTCGGTCGTCGTCTTCACCCGCCGCAGCTACGTCTACAACATTCTCCAACAGTGGAGCGTGACGTCGCGCTGCCATCATTTCTGCAGCTGGTCGCAAGTGTTGTCATGTCTGTTCTATCCCAGCAGTCTTCCACGTGTCACCGGGTGATCATCGGTGGCTCATTTTTCCGTCCGTAAGTACCAATGGCCTCCATGGGACACCCTCTTCGTTGCTCAACCCTCCATTTCAGGTTTATTCCTATCTGAATAAAACGGACCATGAAGAACACATATATTAACAAGTAGTAGAGGTTCTGAGCCTTTATCGTTTGTCCCGAGACCTCCACGTTAGTGTCATAACATGGGGGAAAGGATACATGATTCAACAATCTCATGAAATTAAAATGAGATAAATCTCTATCTTAAGATCATTGGAGAATTCTTGTATTTGAGGGAATGTTAGTGTTCGTTGTTCCCGCAACAAGCCTCCAACGACACTGCTCGATAGTTGTTCTTTGGCTCTTGATTCCATGGCACACATCACCGATCCCCGAAAATGGTCCTATCCTCTATGTGGTTGGTTTCGTGGTACTTAACCAGAACTTCGTCACATGGTGTAGCTGTTCCAATACTCTTCCCCAAGCTTCATATAAATAGGAGAGGGGGAGGGTGAGTAACGCACATGGAATTAATGGGGTTAAATTAATTAAGGAACATTTCTAATTCCAATGGCGATGTTACATTAAATTGAGGAGTCAAGCCATTTATTGGCTTGATATGTCGTTGGTCCTGCCAACGCCGCTTGTCCGTTGGAGGAAAATAAAAGAGAGAAATGAGATAATATTTTTATTTTATTACTCTCTTAAAAACCCCAAAATCTAACTTTTTTGACCTTCCATGTTCGAAGTGAATCCTCCCTTAAGCGAATCCCATCATTGTGGATTTAATAGTTCTCTCGGATTTTTAATCAGAGCACCGATTCAAAAGTTAGAAAACGCCGCTCGCGTGTTTACTGAACGTACCTTAAAAAAAGTTCATAAATTCATTTTGGGCACACCAGGACTCAAAATCACGCACCTTAAATTTTTAAAAACTCATCAAAATTCCATATAATTAAAAAAAATACATGGAAAATCTGATTCTTTACATAAACATAGTTTTCCTTAAGGTTAAAAACGAAATATTCTAAGCTTACAATTCATCCCCCCCCCCCTCTTGTAATTAATCATCTACATACACTATTTCCATCTTACACCTTTTCCTATTTAAATATTTTTATTAATTTTTTAAAAAAATTATTAATATATTCTTTAGCATAAAATAACATTACATTCATTTTAAAATCAATTCACATATTTTGACATTAAAAACAATAAGAAATGAATAGAATTCAAATATAAATTCATTAATAATCATTTATACATTATTATAAACCATATAATTTGTATGACACTATAATGAATTCAAAAAATATTAATTCTTTATTTTTAAAATCATTTACTTTGATTTTTTTACTACTTGCACAGGCACTATGTCAGTGTTCTATATAGATTTATGCTAATTAGATCATTACTAAAAACTAAAAATAGATTTTATTCATGAAACTAAATTAATTATTATAGAAATAATTTTTTCAAATTTTTCATAAAAACATATTATCCATATGTTAACATATAAAAGAATTTTAAATCAAGATAGTGGAATTTTGGAATTTTCTTTGCATAAAATAATATAAATGTCATTATCAATGAATAATAGAACCAAAATGAAATATATTAAAGATTATGATGGATGTGTTTTAATTTATTACATCCAATGAGATTAATTAAGGTGATTGTTCAAATTTGAGACATTATCTCATAGTTTTAACCTTATTTTACACATTTTGTATATACTGTGGTGAGAAATATTTAACACTATTACTATTCATAAGGTCAAAAAATAAAAAGGACCCAATAACCAAATTTTAAACTCATAAATAAAAATATGGTATCTAGTTTTAAATATTCAATATTTATGTGGGGTATTAATTAATTTATGACAAAATCTGATAATGTAATTAAAAATAGTTTTTAGAAAAATGTGCCTTCAAGACCAGAAATGAACTTATAACCAAAATTTTCAGAATAATGATTCTTATGTAATTGTTTAGAATATTTATAATTAAAGGGGACTTATATTATTTAATGATAAAATTGGTCCTTAAAAATTTTTATTTGAAGATGTTCCCACTATAAAAATTATCATTTGAATCCCAATTCACAGAACATCCTCTTCCCTGAGACCAAAAATTCAAACATCCCATGAAAACAGCAACTGATAAATTTTTTGGTGCTTAGAAACACCTCATCATAATGAATTTCTTCCCTATGAATCATCCATGGTTATTTATTTACCTTTCATGAATTAATTAAAATATATTAACTACTTACATTCTTATCCCCAAACATAGACAAAAATAGATCAAATACCCACACACCAAATTCAATACACCATCCTTTTCCCAAAAAATAACCAATTATTCCCTGAAACCTATCAGTAGTATCCTGATTAATTCTCTAGATGTGGTTTCTATATAATTTCCCTAGATTTCATTAAATAACACCAGTCTGTCCTTTTTGGATAACCATTCTAGAAAACACTCAACCTCACTTGCAGACACATCATCACATCTCCCAATAATTATACCTTAATTCCTTGGGGAAATACAGAATTGTACAAATACCCACACTAATTTTCAAACCAAAAAAGTGTTATAATTCCATAGTTAGATCCTCATCTAACCAAAAACAACATATTACATCACCAATGATTATTGAAACATCTTTGATCTATATCAATCTTTGGTTACACCAACGTCCACCTTGATTTTACTATCAAAACACGGACTTAGTTTTTCATTGCATCTAAATCCACAATCTTTTAATGAATAAGGGACTTAAGAGATCTGATCTCTATACGACTGGTGTATCTATTTCATCTCAACCATCCACAACCATATTTCTATCATATCCTCAACCCTTCCATCATGGATGGTATACTTTACTGATAGATTTGATGCTTACTGCCATTAAAATATCCTCATCATCACCCCATAGAACCTAAACACCTAATTTCCATAACTCATGTTATTATAATTATCAAATGTAATGGTTGGATGTAAACACCCTGATAATTATTAGTCACAAACATAAAATATTTATCGTTACACATCCCAACATTTCTACGAATTTCATCATCACCAATTTTAAGAATTTAATCATAATGAGGTTTAGACCCTCCAACTGCAAATGGTTTGATTACCACCATGTGGATTCAATTATAATGCTTCTCAAGAAAAACACCTATTATTTTCCATCATCGCATGTTTTTCACAATCCATAATCCATGCTCATCCCATCGGTAACAATCACTATCTAGGAACAAGCTAATATAGACTATACCATAATACATTGATCTATCTATGATGTTTACTCTTGTATTAGAGTAAAACCATAACTTTTATAAAAAAATAGGCCACCATTCTCATGTTATAATAATATGATAATATATATGACATCCATTATCACACTGGCATCATTCACCTCAAGCGGTCCATTAGTGGTCTTAGATCCCAATACCAATTTCCATATAACCCAACTAATAATCATCACCAGACCCCAAGATTATGTTCAAACACACCTGTTAATCCAAAGACACTAAACTAATAACTACACTTTATCTTCTAAGATTATGATACTCCTCTCAATAAGAGTAAACTCAAAAATACCGGTTTTAACTAATGGTGCTCCCCTCTAATGGAATTAACTATCAGAACTGAAATCAATTAGTCCCAACCATAGACATATCAGAACTCACATTTGGATACATGATCTCATATTGAATCATCTATCCCATTATCCTAAACATGTGACTCTATAATAATAATCATGGGTGTAATTGCCATCTTTTTATGAGGGTATATAACATTGTTTTTTCATTTTAAATTCATTATTTCATCATACTCTGTGTACCATATGGACATAAGAAGTTATTGAGAGCTTTCGGTTCTAGTTTAAAGACCAGAGTTCTAAAAAGTGGAGAGTTAGACTACGCTAAATGGATAATTCATAGTTAGGGCTAAATGTGAAAGTCAATAGTGTGGGGAACTCTATGCACAACAAGACGTGTCAAATTTTTTCTATAACCATGAGATCCATTCCACATGAATGTGTGGGTGTAATATTGTTTCTGACATAATCATTTTGTATGTATTTCACATGGATAGACATACCATTCACCTAGCCTATAAATGAATGTTTCTTCATAAATTAAGGGATCTTGGTTGGAACAAGTTTTGGCCAATAATGTGTCCAAACCATGAAAATTATTTTTTGAGGGGGAATTTAAAATTTTCCATTTGACATGTTTTAACTTTAATTTCTTTATTCTTCACCTATTTTCTTCTCAAATAGATTGAACTTCATATCCTATTGATCTATAGTGATTAAAACAATTTACAAATATCATTACCTTAATTTAATCATAATTAATCATTAAATTACAATCTATGGATCGTGAAGTATATTTTCTTGGAGTACTAGGAATATAAAACAAAAGACCTTGGAAAAAATAAAATAATTATTTATTTATAATACATTCTGATATCCTAACATCATTTTATCCCTTATATCTTCATAGGATAAACTACTAATAACATGAATAAAGGTATGGGCTAAAATCCCTGTAAGGGAATAAACATAATAATAAAGTATATCACATGGGTTAGAAGGAATAAAATAATGATATAAAAAGGCATGGAAGATGATTATCATAACATGGGATCATATAATCATGGATTCATAGAAATTTTGAAGAAAGATAATACATGATATTATCCCAAGTAATGTCTCATTTCACATATAGGAGTGTGAGTCAAGGCTATCCACCAAGAGAGTTGCACATAGAGCATGAGTCAAGGATAGCCACCAAGACAGTTGTACATAACGTCTCATGAGACTAAACATTAAACAATTAATTGGAGATGTATAAGGGTGAACCCATCATAACATGTTCATGAATATTTGATCCACATGAAGAATCATAAATAATGAATCAAATTTAAACATAATGGTCACCCATGGAAATAAATTGGTATCATAATTATGCCATAAAGAATAATAAATGGGTGTATCCTAAAAGAGTCAGTGAAAGAAAATAATTAAATCAGACATGGACATTCATAAATTAAAATAGGCATAAATCATGATTATTGATGCCAAACTGATGTTATAACATGTTAAAATAGTATTTAAGAAACATTAAAATTTAAACATTTTAGTGTGGTTTAAGGAAAATAATAAAGGGCATTTAAAGTAGAAGAGGGAATAAAAATTTATATAAAAACAGAAGTTAACTAAGAAATTTTTCATAATAAAATGAGTTATTTTTAAAAAATAATGGATTCTTAATATATATTATATAGTGAACTTTAAATTTAGTAAGAATTCTCGAAGTTCCCCAAAATTGGTATTGCTTATCAGGAAGAATTGAATAGGGAACCTTTTAAAAAATGTATCCTTGAAAAGATTGATGAATGGATCCCAATACATGATTTTGTAACTTATAAATATAATTTATATGATTTAAATAAAAATATATTAAAATTTAATTTCAATAAAAAGAGATGAACAGTAACACGAATGAATAATGGAGGTTTGGGTAGAATCCCATAACTTAGTCTGAAGTTGTTATTCACGTGATCTTAATGTCATATATAATCAAAATATATTCATTAATCAATAATTAAAGAACCATTTTTACATGTATTTTATTTATTATAACTTTATTAAATTCATTTGTGGCATTTTTGATGGGTTAATTTGTTCAATTTCATTGTTTAGGAGCTTTGGTTTACATGGTTTTCATGAAGAGTTTACTTGTATACATTTACTAAAGGTCATATAAAGTGGGGTTAATTATCAAAAATTGAAGATATATGTTATTAATGATCTTCCAGATATTAAATTGGTCTTATATTTCTTTTATTTTAAAGTATTAATCATTAGATAAATAGTTAATGATAATTTTTTGGGTTTATTTTAGTGGTTTTCGATCACAACAAACTCATTTTTTTTATAAATTAGTATCATGTGTAAAAAATGATTCTAGAAAATTATATAAGATATAATACATATATTATAATCTGGTTCAACCATAAATTTTTTTCATGACCATCCACAAATACGGTAATGGAAATTTAAAACTTCATCATCCTTGAATGTGAAAAATTAACATATCACCGATGATGTTTTCATTTTTAGTGTAAGAGTAAGGGAAATAGGGATTATGATGACTTATTCCATTAGAATAAAAATATTATAGTATATTTAAGGTACTAGATTTATCATACCATTTGGGTGAGGTTTTATGGGGAGATAAAAAAAAGAAAGGAACTTGAGAAGAAATTAAAAGAAAAGGAAGAGGGTTTTACCTCTTGATTCCTTCTTCTTGAGAACCTCCTTAGAGGATTCGTCTGGGTATTTTATTAATACCAAAATCTCATGGATGTGGTGGAGGGACTTGGGAGGATATTTGAGTATAATTTTGAAAAGTCTCATGGCTTGAGTGGTGTGATTAGAATAGGTGGTGAGGGGTTTTAATTATTGTAAATGAGAGGGGTGTTTTATCATTATTTTACTCAATATTTTATTATTTTCTCATGATAAACAATAGTGTTAATTATTGAGACTAAATATAGTAATTAGATCATGTGAGTTCCATAAAATGTCTTATACATCATCCACAACTCATGGAATAGTTTATTTAACTTATAATGTATATATACCATAAATTATTATATTTTACTATTCAGCAAAAATTCAAGTATTTCAAAAAAATCAAAAAAAATTACCCTACCCATTTTAAAATGTGTAGAATTTAAAAATTATCTCTATTTTATGAAAATAATTTTATAACTTTTATAAATTTAGTTTATAATTAAAATCATCATTTACTTAGAAAATACCAATTTTAAAATTAAAACTCTATTTCATTAAATTTTAAAATTTAACTAAGATCTCATACATTTATCCCATAATCATAGGAAATAAAAATTTTAATTTAGGAATACATTTTATGAAAATAATTTGACATTTAAATTAATAAATTAATCATAAAATTTAATTAAATATTTATTCCCTATAAACTTATCAACACTTAATTAATAATTCCTAAAATATTTACTTACGTATAATATAATATAATTATATCATATTGTTACTTATAATATAGATACATTTTATTTATACTATCACTGTTGAGGTTACAATTCAATTGACTGGTTTACTATTCATATGGGTCACATTACTATTCCAACGGTCAAGTTACTATTTAATCAGTATAGGTTCCTTAACTTCTAGAAATACTTATTTTTTCATTCATTCATAATTTATAAAGATTTTATTGTGTTATAAATGTGATTTTATGTGGGTTATAATATGTAAACTATATAAGACGTTAATTTTTAATAAAATTTTTTCATTACATTCTCTCCCCTTAGGAAATTCCACCATCAAATTTTTTTTTAGATTATATTTTCAAAATAGGTGTGCGTACTTTTCCTTCATCACTTCCTCTGGTTCCCATGTTGCATATTCTTACTTATGGTTATATTGTAGTACTTATACCAGGTGGGTAGTCTCGTTGCATAGAAAATTATCTCTATGATCAAATATCTACACCGCCTACTCTCCGTAAGAAAGATCATTCTCCAACAATACCACATTTAAAGTCAGTACATGTGATGGATTTGGTATGTACATCCTTAAGAGTGATATGTGCAATATATCATCTACTTGAGACGTGGTTGGTGGATGTGATAGTTTATATTCCAAAACACATAAATTAGAAAGGATCTCAGTAGGGCTGATGTACCTATGACTTATCTTCAATTTCATCCCAAATCTCATGATCCTCATACATGAAGATATAAAGAGGAATAACATGTCTCTTACCTTAAACTAGAGGTCCCATCGGTGGGTTTCTGCATAGATATTTTGTCAAATTTGGGAATCCTTGATATGTTTTTGAATGGTTTTCACGTTCTCTACCATTTCTTCAGTAATTTCATGTCCTAGAAGCTTATATTAACTGACTTCATCGTAGCATTCTGGTGTTCTACACCTTTTCCCATAAAAGGCTTCCTATGGAACCATTCAGATTCTCGAGTTGAAAGTATTTTTGTAGGAGAACTCAACTAGAGGAAGATATTGGTCCCATCATCCTTTGAAGTCCATAGAACATTCTATCAATATGTATTCTAGTTTCTGAACTGTTTTATCAGATTGGCCATCAGTTTTAGGATGGCAGGTTGTACTGAAGTTCACCTTAGTGCTTATTGCATGTTTGAGACTTTTTCATAACATCGAGTTGAATATTGAATCTAGATCAAATACAATTTATAGTGGTACTTTGTACAACCTTACTACTTCTATGATATATATTTGTGTAAGTTGATTTAGTGAGAACTCTTCTCAAAATTTTCATAAATTGAGATGTATTAGTAATTCGATCTACAATAATTAATATTTAATTTTTCACTCTAGATATCATTGGAAGTCCAGTGACAAAGTCTTTGGTGATGTATTCTCATTTCCATGTTTGTATGGGTAATGGTTGCATCAACCCTTTAGGCCTTTTCCTTTCTGCCTTCACTAGTTGGAATTCCAGACACATTGATGTATATTCAATAGTATCCTTATTCAAATTTTCCCACCAATAGTTATCTTAGATATCTCAATACATCTTCATGCTCCCTAGTTGAATATACAAGTTTAATCTTTGTGCATCATTCAGAAGCACCTTCTTTATCTCTAGATTGGATGATACACATAATAATGACATGAATCTCATGAAACCATCCTCACCAATCTTGAACTCGGAAGATACCCCATTCTTGATATCCTCCACCTTTTTCTAAATTTACACATCATTTTTTGATCATCCTCTATTTTTTCCACAAGGGATGGTTGAGAATTCATTTATGAAATTATTGATAATGTTCCACCATTAATGAAACACATGTTCATTGTTTTTAATTCTAAGAATATTGGATATTTCTCAAATCTCATCATTTATAAATATGCAGGATCCTTTATACTTAGAGAATCCACCACCTTATTTGTCTTACCAGGATGGTAGTGGATTGAACATTTATAATCCTTGATGAGCTATGACTAACTTTACTAGGGAATAATAATCTTCTTTCCTATGAATATATATTTTAGACTCTTTTGATTAGTATATATCTCACACTTCTCTTGATAAAGATAACTCCACCATATTTTTAATTCAAAAAATACTACCTACAAACTCCAAATCATGTGTGTGATAGCTATTCTCATGTATTTTCAAATTCCATATGGTGTAGGTTATCACTTTATCATTTTTCATCTGTTCATAGAATAAGGCCTTCTTTAATTCATTATTGTACACCAAAAAGAGTTCTCTGCTTATTGGGAGTGTTAGAACTAGTATAGTGATAAAACTATTTTTGATCTCCTTAAATCATTCCTCGTATTCTTGAGTCTATAAAAACTTCACTCCCTTCCATTTCATATTTTTACTAGGTTTTAAAATCACGATAATTTCTTCACAAATCATTGGTAACACCCATCTAGACATAGGAAACTAGGGATCTCTATTACAGAAGTGGGTCTGGGCCACTCATCAACTTTCTATATGTTGGAAGGGTCCACATATATCCCTTTTCTAGTAATAAAATTCCCTAAGAATGATATTTATTTAATCCACAACTCACATTTTCATTAATTTTCATATATTTTCTCTCTTCACAAAGTCCGCAACATAGTATTCAAATTATCCTCATGTTCCTTCTTTCTCTAAGAGTATACCATAATATAATCGATAAAGACAACCAAAATATTTTCTAGGTAATCCCTAAATACTATATTCATTTTGTCCATGAAAATTTATTGAGATTTTTCGAGTCCAAAGGTCATCACTATAAACTCATAGTGTCCATAACTCATTTGAAATGAATTCTTGGTAATATCCTCCTTCCTCACCTTTTAATGGTGATATCCCCAACTGAAGCTCCTCCTTAGAGAAATAACTGGCCCCATATAGTTGATCGAACAAGTCATCTATATGTGTTAGGGGATACTTTTTCAGTATACTGATTTTATTGAGCTCATGATAATCGATGCTGAGGCGCATTAATCTATTCATCTTCTAGATGAAGAGGAATAGTGCACCCCATGGTGAAGCACTCGGGTGTATAAAACCCTTGTCCATATTCTCCTATAACTTCTAGTTCAGTTATTCTATCTCAACGATGGATATTCTATAAGGTGTATTTAATATAGGTGGAGATCTAAGAAGAATATTATTTGAGAACTCTACATATCGATCAGGTGGAAGACCAAGAAATTCTTCAGGGAATACATCAGTGTAATCCCTCATGATGGGAATGTCTTACAACATGATCATCTTCATTTTCACAATCATTTGAGCAAGATATTCTTACTCACAAGGCAGTAATATCTACACTTGATACTATGATTCCGAAGGTGATTCATCTTCCTCCTTACACATGTAAGGAATTGGAGGGTTCTTTGGGATGTGTTGAGTGATATCTCCTTCCAGATAGAAGATGTTGTCTGTGTATAAAGATATTCAATCCTTTCCATGTAAAACATAAAACTCTACTAAAGGGAGTATGACAAGATTTGTAAGGAGGTAAAGTCCACAATAATTAACTAGGGTTGAGTTATGTGCTTTGGATTCAATAATTTCTTCATTCTTGTTCTCATAAACAACTCATCTTCAATATTTTGAGGTGATTTTTGATTAATTATACTAAAATTTCAAGATTTGAAAGAATTGATATAACCAGAATCAAATCATATATTCATTATTATTTAATGAATAACTAGCGTACCTATCACCAAAATGTTTTTCAAATCCCCCTCAGTAGTAGTGATAGTAAAAGACATTCCTTGTTTCCATGAAGGTTGTTTTTTATTGACTCCCACAACCCTAGTCTTAGGTCATTGGTTAAAAAAATTCCCATGTTCCTTGTAGTTAAAACACTCCACTACTGGCCAACTGTTGATGTGAACCTTCTTTTATTCTTCCAGGTTAGTGTGATTATTTATTTCCCTTTGGAAGTTATTAGCTGGATATCTTATTCTAACACATCTGAAGCATTTCTTGGTTCCCTTTAGACAGTTCACAGGATTCTTCTTCCCATAATTTTGACAGCTGGGATATTTGATCTTCTTTCCATCATGGTATTTAATTGTTGATCCACTCATATTGGACTATATTATCCACTTTTTCACTAAGTTCACAAGAAAAATAAGTTTCTCTGATCTCTATTTCAACATTGAGGGAACAATATAAAATATCCTCCTAACTATCGATGTCTTTAATTACCAACAATTTTTTTAGAATCAGCTTCATTTCACTAAAGAAGCGATCCACCTTGATTTTGGTGTTAATGAAAAAGCCAGAGGGGTATCTTTAAAGCCTTGTATAGTTTTCATCATACACCCCGATATAATCATCTCTCTTTTACTTAATTCGGAGGAAATATCTTTCTATATTGAGATGGTGGATTTGGAGAAAATATTTATTGAATAACATTCTATTGAATTCATCCCAATCCATGGAATTTATTTCCTCATTGGAATTCAAAATTTTGATCAGTTTCCACCACTAATTATCTTTCCTGTTAATATTATAGATCACCATAACAACTTTCTCTTATTCTGAGAACTAGAAATATAGAATATCTTTTCATTGGAGTTAATCCTCTTTTCTATGATAAGTGGACCAAAAGATCCACTAAACACGGGAGGCTTTTTCTCCATGAAGGATTAAAAGAAAACATTTTCTTTTCTTGGAAAAGGTGGGCATTCTACTTGATTCAAGTTATTATTAATAACTTGAGAGAGTTAAGAATGTATTTACAAAATTTTTTGAGTACCTATTACCATAATATTTGGCATATCATTAGTAAATTCATCACATTTACTATCAAATATATTTTTTGAATGTGTTCTTCTATTTATCCCCATTAACTAAGATGGATAAAGTGCAATTAGGGGGCTTGAATACATAGCTAATAAGCATAAAAAGTAAATATTAAACATTAAAGGTTAAAATATAAAAGTAAAATTATATCCTAGCTTGTGATTCCGTAGGTTTAAATCTATCTTATACATTATCTTTTTTTTAACATATATTCTTATGGGAATATTATTTTTTCCCTTAAAAATGGTTTGTAATGAGATAATAAATTTATCAAGGCATATCTCCTAGGAGTGTCAGACCAGTTGTGAAGTAAGGCCAATTATCGTGTACCATGTTACCCCAAGTTAGGCCCAAAACACATTGTTATAGTTTTTACTCCTAGGTACATTTGTGCTAGAACCATGTCCACTTGTAGTATCATGACCAGGATGCATTTTCTTAATAAACCACTTAGTCTATAAGTACCAAAACATATCAATGTTTTCTTAGACATAGTCTTATCCATAATGTTCTTACTAATGTTATATATCACTTGTCTCCAAAAATAACTAGACCTTATTATGATACCAACAATAGTGACCCTATCATTTTACACATATCATTACATGATTTTAAGAGTAATTAAAAATCAAATCGCAAGCCAAGGATCATGAAGCCTAGTGTCTTAGAAGACTAGGTACATAAAACAAATAACCTGGGACTAAATAAAACATTTCCTTGTCTATCATCCATTGTGAAATCATGAATTCTTTTTAGACCTTACATATTAATAGGATAACCTAGGGATAACATGAACAAAGGTTTGCTCTATAAGCCTTGTAAGGTAAAAACATAAGATTAAAGCTTAGACAATTGGATAGAAGGCATAACATGATGATATAAAAAGTCATGGTACATAATTATCATAACATGGTATCATATAATCATGGATTCATAGTTATGTGGTATTAACATAAAACATGACTATAGCACGTGTCAAGGTTTGTTGCACATAGAGGAGCATGAGTCAAGGCTAACCACCATGACTGTTGAACATAATGTGTCATGAGACTAAACATTACCCAATGAATTGGAGAACTATCTAGGTGCACTCATAATAACAAGTTCATGAATATTTTCACCACATGAATAATCATAGATATGGAATCAAATGTAAATATAAGGTTTTCCCATAAAATGAATGGGGTTACATAATTGTTCCATAAAGTATAATTAATGGGTGTATTGTAAAAGTATCAATGAAAGAAATCAATTAAATCATACATGGAAATTAATAATGTAAAATTGGCATATATAATGATTAGTTATGTCAAAATTAATTGATAACATGTAAAAATAGAATTTAAGAGACTTTATAATTAAAACATTTTAGTGTTTTTTAAGGAAAACAATAATGACCATTTAAAGTAGAAAGGGAATAATATTTAATATAAAACTAGAAGTGAACAAACAATGTTTTCAAAATAAAATGAGAAATTTTATAAAAATAATGGTGTCTTAAAATATATTATAGAGTGCACTTGAAATTGTGTAATAATTTAGAAATTTCACTTAAATCGTACTAGTTTATCAGGAATAATTGAGTAAAGAACCTTTTAAAAATATGTATATCCCCGAAAAAAAAGATGAATGGATCTTGAGAAATGAGTTTGGAAACTCTAAACTACTTTTAGAAAATGTAACTAAAAATAAAATATAATTTAATTTTCGTAAAAAGAGATAACGTGTAACCAGAAGGAATAATAGAGGTTTGGGCAGAATCCCTTTCCTTATGTCTGAAGGTGTTCTTCACTTGATCTTAATTTCATGGATAATAAAATTAGATTCATTAGTTAATAATTCCATAACCATTTATAAATTTATCTTATTTATTATAACTTTATTAAGTTCACTTATGGAATTTTTTAAGGTTTAATAAGTTCAATTTCATCGGTTAGAATTATTGGTTGCCTTGGTTTTCATGATCGGTTTACTTGTATACATGTAAGAAAGTTCATATAAAGTGGGAGTAATTGCCTAGAATTGAACTTATATATTATTAATGATCTTAAAGATGTTAATTTATTCTTATATTTCATTTTTTATAGGATAAGGATGAACCATTAAATAAATAGTTAATGATAATCATTTGTCTTTCTTTTTGCGGTTTTTGATCACAATGAAATAATTTTGTTTTGTAAATTGACTTCATGTGTACAAAATGATTCCAGAACATTGAATAAAATATAATAAATATATTATAATATTTTTCAACCATAAAATTGATTCATTAATAGTTTTGAAGACGGTAATGGAAATTTAAAACTTCATCGCCCTTGAATGTGATATATTAACACATCAGAGATGATGTTTTTATTTTTAGTATAGAATGAGTGGGAAAGAGAGATGATTATGAATTATTACATTAGCATAAAAAAATTAAATTATATATAAGTTAATTGAGTTATCATAAAATTTGTACGAAAATATGTGAGGAGATAAAAATAAAATAAAGGAACTTGAAAAGAAATTAAAAGAAAAAGAATAGGGTTTTGTCTCTTGATTCGTTCTTCTTGAGAATCTCCTTAGGGGATTGGTTTTAGACTTTTATTAAGTCAAAAATATCCTTGAACTGGGTGAGGGTATTTGAAGGATATTCCATCTGAATTTGGACAAGGATATACTCTTAATATGTGGGAGAAGAAGAGGTGGTGAGGGTGGTATTTATAGTGGAAGAGAGGGGTGTTTTCTCTTTGTTTTACTCAATATTTTATTATTTTTTTCAAGAAAAGAAATACTGTTTATTATTGAAACTAAATATAGTAATTTTATCATGAGAGTTTGAATAAATGGTTCTAACATCATCCATGACTCAAGAAATAATTATGTTAACATATAATATATATACAGTAAATTACTGTACTTTACTATTCACTAAAAATTCATTTATTTCATAAAAATCCCAAAAATGAATCATAAAATTTTTTCAACATATAGAATTAAAAAAACAACTCTATTTTATAAAAATAATTTTCTAAACATAGGAAATTTATTTTTTAGTTAAAATCATCATTTACTAGTAAAATAAAAATTTTAAAATTAACACTTATTTTCTAATACATTGAAAAATTAATTAAGGCCTCATAAAATTATTCCATAAACCCAATACATCGAAATATTATTATATGAATAAATTTTATGAAAATAATTTTTATGAAAATAATTTTTTTTAACTGTTAAATTAATCAAAAAAATAATTAAATATTTATGACCTATAAAATTACCAGTAGTAAATTAACAATTTTATAAATGTTTATTTATTTATAAAATGATATAATTATATCATATTTTCACTTAGAATATGGATATATTTTATTTATACTATTATTATAGATGATTCTATTCAATTGGGTGGTTTACTATTCATAAGGGCCACGTTACTATTCCAAAGTTCAAGTAACTATTTCATTGGTGTAGGTTTCTTAACATCTAGAAATACTTTTTATTTCATTAATTCATAATTTATAAAGCTAGTATTGTTTCCTCAAAGTTATTTTATGTGGTTTATAGTATGTGACATATATTAGAAGGGAATTATCAATTGATTAATTTTTGCTTCATTATAGGATCTCTCTCAAGACTAGGTTAGGCTTGTTGATAACTTCTTCACCAAAACTCCATTTTTATCACTATTAGGTGAATTGGATCAATAATGGTAATATCTTAAATCCTCTAAAATCCCATCATATATTATCATCCCATATTTTGTGCTATTTTGGTGCAAGATCATATGACCAATTTTTAAGGCATTGATCTTTTCTTCATATTTCACCAATTATAGCTCTATTAAAAAGTGGACACTATATGAGGAGAGTTTTCCAGGCATATGGTTGGTGGTGAAGTAATGTTTTCTAAAAGTTTATATGTTTTTATAAAAATATTATATTTTACCAAATGCTGTAAATTTATATCTCTTGATGTAAAAAGTAGCGCTTCTTTCAAATTAAATGCAATTTTTTTTATAATACTTCGTTATATCGCTAATGAACTATTATAGGATTCCTTACTTGTTTATTTATTCCCACTAGGGTGTGATAAATTAAATCCCCTCTTTTAGTTACATATTAATTGACCAAGAACATAGAGCTAGTGGTGGGTTGACTTTGAAATGGATTGGTATTTCTTAATAAATTAATTGGATTTCATAAATTGAATAGAAGTGGTTAGAATGGACACACGATGTGTTTTATATCAAAATTTTGGATTATATTAATTGTAACACCCATAGATGATCAAGCTAAATTATCATAAATTCTTAGAGGTAATCCCTCATTATTATTATTATCATTGTTTTTAGACCATTGATAGTGGTTGGTGAACAATGGTTAAAGGTTTAATTGATCATGTCATTTCACTCTCCCTTACGTTGGGTGATGGTCAAGATGTCTGGCACCATTTACTTTTCTTGTGTGATAAGCCTGAGATTCCACATTCCTCTATATCGGGTTTTTTGAATGAAGACTCCCCCTACTATCTGAAGTGATGAGATTGATGTCTCTTATTCATATGAAATTATAGGGTGGTATACTTATTGGATCCATTAGCTTGTTAGACTAGTTATATATTCTTGAGTTACACCCTCAGTCTAGCTAGCACCTAGTATCCATGTATATCCTTCTATATGTTTTTACATATAGAGTATGTTTACTTGTATACATATTATATATATTTATTTCATTATAATATATGTTGTAAATTGATCAGACTCATTCTGGATTATGCCAAAGTAGGTGAAGTATACTAGGTTTCCTCTTAGAACCTGAGCTAACTAGTATTTATTTTTCATGTACTATTTATTATTCATTATACTTTAACAATTTTATCATAGACACACTGACTGGATTATTATAGGCATTGTTTGTGGTGGACTAGTGTGTTTTTTTCACACCATACTTAGGATAACTTTGAAACCCACAATTAATTTATGACTGTAGGTGTGGATAAGGGAAAATGTTATTTCCCAAATGCATGGACTATTTTATATATAACAGAGATCATGGGAGAAAAGGATAGAGAATATGGTCATTATTCTAGTGAATCCTAACTTAAATTCTTTTTAGAGTGTGTTTTATATTTATGTACTTTGTATCCCATGTAACTCCATTTTTTATATCATAATTCCATGAAAACATTATTTATATAACTCACCCTTTGGATTTTGAGTATTATTACTTCTGGGATGTTTCCTATTCCACTGTGATTATTTATGATATATGTTTCTCTTATGTTGTATGTTATATCATGCTTCCACTATTTATGTTTTTTTAATATTTACTAATGTTCTATTATGATATGAGGTTATAGTCTCCCCTTCATACCACCTTGGACCAATGGTGCTGGTGAGATGCCTCTGGCATATAGGGAGATGTGCTTGAGACCATATGACCCACCAGATCGAGGCACCATTTTAGTAGCTCCCAGATCGAGAGGTAACAAAGTGGTATTAGGGAATATTTTCCTTTTTTTGTTACTTTTTGGGTATTAGTAGGGAGACTATGGTGTAATTAAATTTGGTACTGTGCCTATTCCTGGGTGTATCTTACCCACGTATAGGGGAAACCAAAATTAAATGGGATGGGTCATTATTTTTTGGTTATTCTCCTATTATAATTGATACGAATTTCATTATTGTTTGATGTACGTGATTTGTGGAGTTATTATCCTTATCCTATTATGTAAGTGATATAATTTTAAATTCATCATTATGGGAACTTTAAGACTGATATTCCATTCATTTTTTCATGTCACATCTACTTTCTTCAGGCATTTTCTGACTGTATATAATTGGTGCTAATATTATTTAAATATATATATATATATATATACAGGTGTGATAACACTCATTATGAGGACAATTAAATTGGTTAATTAATATTTCTACATCAATCTAATTTTTTCCCACATTAGTTGGTGATGGTGCCCTAATTATCTAACTATAAAGTGTGGTGGGTTTGGAACCTATTGGTTCAATGGACTGAAACAACATTAATTGACTATATTACTTAAATGAAAAAAGTAGTTTATTGATATATTACATCATTAAATATTAAAGGAGATTCATGTAATAAAATCATTGAATATGACATGTTACATCCAAATAATGGATGAAAAGTCTGGGTTACAGTTAAATGATGTTCCAATTGAAATTTATAATGATTGTAACTTTTATATATTTTAAATAGTGAATCATAGAACTATACCATCATATAAATATATATCAATATAAAATAATATGCAATAATATGAAATTAAAACGTTTAAAACAACATTTACCACTAAATGGGAAACAGATTTTAAAGTAAAGGGTTTTTTCCTCCATACCTTGAAATTTACACTCAATATATTATAACCTATGCTACATTATACAAGATCTAGACCCAAAAAGACCTTATTGGTAGGTAGTTAGGGGTCTCCCTTAGGTTTATATAACCTTTTATGGTTTTTTGTTATTACTTAGACCTAGATTTTGGAGCTGGTAGAGAGGTGTGATCTTTTGTATAAGAAGTTTGTGAACCTATATAATTATATAAATATGACCTTTTAAGCTACTAAGTCCCTATATAAGGTGGGAATTTAGAATTTTAGAATCATTAAATGATGAATGCCTCGAGTTATATTCTCTGAATGTGGTCACGACCATGCACCAGAGGTTCTAGGGGCTAATCCACTTGTGTTACCTTCAGTCATTCTGCATGAGAAACCTCCTTATATTATTAACATGAGCACTAGAACCTAGTTTTAAGAGGGTTTTAATCATATGATATAGAATAGAAAAGGAGTATCTTGAATTACCCCGACTATGGAATAGGTGAATCTAGAATTTTAATAGCAACATCCTTCCACCTTTTCATAGGATAGTGGACCACGTAATACCGGGTCATGGATTGAAGCCATGATTTCTATATTGGATCATCTGGAGAAACCTGTAGAGTGTATGGTGAATGTCACTACCTATATGTTGTGTGGTTATTCCAAGTGATGGTTGGAAGTCATTACTAAGGTATATTGATATTGATATATGATCATGAATTATTTCTAAATGGTCTTTTATTATTACTTCTTTCCACAGACATTGCAAGATGACTAGGCTAGAGAGTTCATTAACCTATAGTAAGCACTCATGTCTATGTTGGGTTATTCATCATGTTTTACCAAGATGAAGCATTTCTCTCTAACCTTATCCAGTGATGATATCATCACTACAAGGATATTTGATGATTGGATGGTGTGTTCCATACCATCGTAGGTTAATGTTTTCTAGTTAACCACTATTTCTAGGATATTCAACTAGGTCCTCATTATTGAGTGAAATTTGAGGGATATAAAAGTTTGATCCAAATTGGTTTAGCACCTAAACCTACTAGTGGTTCTTCTAGTGGTAGGAAGTGGCATTTAAAGGTTTCTCATGGGGGTGTCACTAAGCATGAAACTCGTGCTAACAACATCCTTATATTTCATTGTGGTGGGATGTTAAGAAACATAACATCCCAGTGTATGTGATATCCAACTCATTCTAGAGGCTTCATCAGGATAGGGAATGTCCAGTTCTTATGTATGGGTTTTCCACCCATGCCTAGTGATAGAGGTTCAACACTGACACGCCACTCTAGAGTAGGGCTAGTAGTACCTCACCTAGAGGGTAGCTGTAATACTAAAGGCCTCTTAGTCCAAAAAGGTGGTCAAAGTATAGGGAATATTTTTTAGGAAATATAGCACTAGTAGAGCAAGTCTACTTAGAGTAGTTGGTATGTGTCTCAAGATAGAATAATTATATGGCATGAAGACACTCAACAACTCATTTGGTATCCAATCAGAGAGTGTTCACCGATGTAATTATTTTGACCATGAGATTGGTGGATATCTTTTTATGTGGAATATGTTCATCCTTGACATGAAAAAGTTTGATGTAATTATAGGGAACGACTGGTTAGTTCTCTATCGACCCAATATTGATTGTTTTCATCGAAGATTGAAATTTACATCACCATAGTAAGGTATGAAATTATAATAGTGATAATGGGATGTATTGCATCTCAAGATGGACCTAATCATCAAGGGACAGGTAAAATGATATCCCCGATTTATAGTCTTTTCCTTGGATGATCAGGGGTTACCACCTTATGTTTTCCCTCCTATGGTTGATAGTTTCAGGTAAGTCTTCCCTAAAAACTTTTCTAGGTACCACCAGTGATAGAGGTATGATTCACCATTGATACAGTCTCTTAAGTTGAAACAGTTTCCATTTCTCCTTATATGAAGGAACCAATGGATCTCCATAATAACAATAAGAAGTTCGATGACTAAGAGGATAATGGTTTTATATGACCATTTACATATCCTTGGGGTTCAATAGTCATTTTTTCATTAAGGAGGATGGTGCCACAATATTTGAATGGATTAGATATGTTTGATCCAACTCAAAGATAATATCCAATATTTGTTTCCTTGAAAAGATGACCTATTTGATCAGCTTCGAGGGGTAATGATGTTTTCAAAGATATATTTGAGGTAGGTATATAATTAGGTGAATTTATGGACATCATACATGCCTCATAAAACTTTCCTAGGAATGTGTGGTCTCTATGATTATGTGACAATGTTGTTCAGTCTAACAAATGAACCTATTCTTTTAATGTATACAATATATCTATTTTTCCACCAATATGTAGATTTATTCATGGTAGTTTTTGTGGATGAAATTTTTTGTATTCTCTCTCTCGATACAAGAATAAACAAAATATTAAGATCACATTGAATACATTAAGAGATAACTATCTTTATGAAAATATTAAAAAATTCTAATTTTGAGACAATAAAGTAAACCTCCTAGTTTATATCATCTTGGAGTCAGGAGTATCAATAGTCTTAGAGAAAGTTAGAGATATAGTTTCTTCAAAGAATCCCAAGAAATTATTTGATATAAAAATATTCTTATTTCTAGCTAGTAATTAAATGTGATCAATATAGTATTTCTAATGCCTTCGAACACCTTTCAAAGAATTGGATAAGAAGAGTGTGAAAAATTTATGTTTAGAAGACTGTGAAATAACATTTAAATTGTTGAAAGGTATATTGAATTCAGTGCCGATTCTAGTTATTCTAAATCAAGGAAGGATATACATGTTTTATTGTGACACATCAAGTATTAGGTTTGGGTAGTTTTGATGTAGGATTAGTGAGTTATATCATACGGTTCTCATCAGTTGTGGCCTCATGAGAAGAATTACACAAATAACAACCTCTTGAAAGATTATTTTGCGCATTTCATACATGGTTGGAGGAATTTATTTCTTTGGGAGAATTTTTTAGTATTCATGTATCACATTATCCAGAAGTATATCATTATGTAGCATGATCTAAATCTTAGGTAGCATGCATGGGTTGAATATACATAGTAATTTTATTTATAACATGACTACATGCCTTGAAAGGGAAATATTGTAGCTGACTCTATGAGCTGAAAGACTCACACACATGTGGTTTAGGATGATAGTGGTGAATGGGATCTCATTTACATGTTTTTAGATATGTATGTTGAGGTTCAATAAGATCATGTTCATAAAGTTCTCTCATCTTTAGTAGTTACTTTTTCTCTTTTGAAAAGGGTTAGAATGAGACAACTCTTAGATCCCGAGGGCTTAGTTCAGAGGGAAAGTATCTCATATGAATATTCATCTTTTGGTTGGATTGTGTATGAGGATTGGACATTATATATAAATTGGTATGTTTAGGTCCTATAAGAACTCTGAGAAGAGATGATGTGAGAATATCATGCCTCATTTTAGGAATTAGAACCCTTTTTCATGACGAAGTATCAAGGATTATATATCTAATATTTGTTTCCATGTATGAAACAGAACATATCTAACTTTGTCACTCTATGTTCCACATGTCCGCATGTGAAGGTGGAGCATCAGTAACTAGAGGGACTTTTATAGCCATTTTCACACCTAAGTGGAAATGGGATGATGAATCCATGGAATTTGTGATAGTTTTACCTAGAAAAACTTGAGATAATGATATAGTTTGTGTATTTTTTGTCTTTTTGACAATGGTCTCCAACTTCTTACCTTCCCAAGAGATCATTTCAGTGGATCATCTAAGGAGGATATATGTTCGAAATATCAAACATCTTCATAGAGATTCAGGTTCTATAATATCTAATATGGACACTCGATATGTATCTCAATTATGGTATGGGTTATATAAGGCCTCAAATATATCGGTGTTTCTATTCATGGTCAATCACGCCCATACTGATAGACTGAAAGATCATATGATTTATGTGTAAATGTACATGCTCTGTGCATGTGTCCTTAACATTGTGGGTTAGTGGGAGAAAAATATACCCCTATTTTAGTTATCATACATTAAAAAAAATTAGGCTTCCATCCTAATGGTTCCTTATGATACATTATATGGTAGGACATGCCGATCACCTCTATACTAGTTAAAGGCATGAGAGATAGCTTTTCTCAAAGCATGTCATGTCTAGGAGACTTACTAAAAGTCTAGCTGATCCAGAAGCATAGGATTATAGTTTAGTATAGACACTAGTCATATCCTAGTATACATCCTTGGCCACTCAATTTTTAGGTTGGGGACCATGTTTTTTTTGTTTCACCTATGATGGTACATCAATGGATTTGGAGGTTGGGTAAGCTTTCACCTCGATTCATTTGACCGTTTGAGATTTTAGAGTGAATTGGATGAGTGGATCATCAGATAAAACTTCCAAAAAGATATTGTTCTATGCATGATGTACATCTTGAGTCTTAGCTACACAGGTATTATCTAGACCCGATGTATGTTTTTTGTCTTGATGAGGTTGAGTTAGATGTGGATGCTTTCTTTGAGAAGTATCCAGTGTGTATCATGGATCAAAACATGAAGAATTTTCAAGGTAGTTCGGTACCTATAATATGGGTTATATGGTACCATGTCCTGGAATAAGACAATTCCTAGGAGTGGGATGTAGAAATCCAATCCTAGTGAATATTTATTTTCTCTATTAATCCCTCTTTACCCTCAAAAGGCCTACTCAAGGATGAGTTGCATTACAGATGGGAGGTTGTAATGAACCAACATTTCACAAATGTATGAATCATTTTTTTCGTTTTTAAATTATTTGTTTCATCATATTTAGGAGTCCATATAGCCTTATTAAGGTCTCATAAGAAATTGATGCTTGGTTGGAGCCTAGAGTTCTAGAAATTGGAAATGCAGATTGAGTCCTATGGTTACTGTATAGTTAGTGCTAACTGTTTTACTCAACATTGTGAGGAACATAGGGAATAAAAATAGGCTTCATGGATTGTCTAAAACCATGTGATCTAGGAGACACACCCATGTAAGTGTTATAGAGTTTATGATAGAGGCACTTCACACTTTTTTCACACTATTATAAAAACTACGTTGCTAGCACATGTGAGAAGGGTTCATGGGTAGCGAACAGGTCATGGATGGTGCATGCTTTGGACAACCATGTTGACAAACCATGTGACTCCATTTTTTAGGGGGAATTTACCATTTGACAATTGAAAATTTTTAACTCTGATTTCTTTATTTTTCCCGCATGTTTTTCTCCAACGGATATCACTTCTTCTCCTATAGAGCACATTCAATCCTAAGTTAAATTTCGCAATAAATTATCCACCCTAACATATTTTCATTATCATCGTGTGATTTTTATCCACAAATGGTATGATGTTTATTCCTATATCTTCATTTCATAGTTTATATATCCATATATTATAATATTTTAGTGCGATCTCAAATACCCTACTTTCAAGATATTTTTTTGTTCTTCCAGTTTCTCACATTCTGTCACAATTCAAAGGCTAAAACTGGAAAAAGATAGTGATATGATACTAATGTAGGTGTTCTTGTAATTTTTAAAATATATTATTTATTTTTTATAATATTTTCTAATGTGCTTCATGCGATACATTTTTTTGTGTTTTCGTAAAAATTGTTCTTCCTTATAATAAAATTAACCATGTTATAATACTCTTATATATATCATTTTCAAACTATTAGAGGATTCCTACCATTTTGATTAACAACCATTAGGGTGTGATAAATTAAATTCCCAGTTTTCTTAATTTCAATTGACCAAGAACACTATCATGGTTGTGGGAAAAATTGGAAATGGATTATCTATTTTTAATAAATTAAATGGTTCGAATTTATTGAATGGAAGTGGGTGGAATGGATACACTATGTGTTTTATATTAAAAGTATGAATTATAAGAATAATGGCAGCCATGGTCGATTGGGTTAAATAATCATAATGGATTAGTGGTAATCCCTTGTGATTAATATTATTATTATCATTTTAATTAGACCATGGATAATGGTCAGTGAATAACAGTAAAGGGTTTTTTTTCATCCAGTAGTTTCATTCTCCCTTACATTGTGCAACGGGAATGACATGTAACACCATTTACATTTATTTGAGTGATGGACATGACATTCCACATTCCTCTGTATTGGGTATTGGGAATTACGAATCACCCTAATGTCTCATGTGACAATCATGATGTCTCTCATTTATGTGATATTTAGGGCTAGTACCCCTAATGAATCCATTGTCTTTTTAGACTATTTATGGACTCCTGAGTTATGCCATGGGTACAAATACAACCTAGTATCTATGTATATACCTATATATGTCAGTACATATAGAGTATATATACATGTATGCATATTATATAAATATATGATTACTGTATATATTCTGAATTGATCAGACTCATTCTGGACTATGTTGAAGTAGGTGAATTCTACTAGGTGTCCTCAACTAGTATTTACTATTCCAGTGTTGTTTGTTATTCATTACACCTACACACTTCTATTATATACAAACTGAATGGATTATTCTAGGCACCATTGGTGGTGGCCTATTGAGTTTATCTCACACCCTACTCAAGTCTTATTTGATACCAAAGAAAACATTATGACTGTAGGTGTGGATATGGGAAAGCACCCTATCATGGATTCTTGATTCTTTTTACTTATAGCATAGATCATGATATCATAGGACAAAAAATATGCTTGTGATGCTAGTGGAGTTTTCTTTTGTTTTTTTGTATATCATGTTGTATATGAAAGTACTATGTATACCCTATATCACCTTTTTGTATGTCATTATTCAATAATATAATTTTTTATATGACTCACCCTTTGGTATTTGTATATTATTACTTCTTGGATGTTTCATATTCCACTATTATTATTTTTGGTATATGTTTCCAATGTTCTATCTAATATATAATCCTTCCACTATTTCTATTTATTTATTATTAATCGATGTGATTCTCTGATATGCGGCTATATTCTCCCAACCATACCACCTTGGACACTTGCTACTACTGAGAATCCTCTAGCATATGGGGTGGCGTGCTTGAGGGCATGTGACCCACCAGCTCAGGGAACCAATTTAGTTTCTCCTAAGTAGGGATGTTATAATGGGACACTTAAATAATTCTCCATTAAAACCCATGTCCATCCATTTTTTACCTATAAAAACTATGATAAATGAGTTTATGTAGTTATTGTTTTTATTATTCATCATATCACATCAAATCAGTTCTCATTCACTAACCTCACATTAATTTTTTCCAAAAAAAATACTATAATACTATACATGAACACTATAGAACTACCTATGTATATCTCAAAAAAATCACCAAAATCCAAGAAACCGAGTTCACATAAACACCTTTTTTGATTAAAAAACAATTGAAAATATTTTTAATCAAAATAAAACCATGTTCCTCAAAAACCGAAAGAATCCATATATTTTCAACCGAAACTAGAACCTAAAAAATCATTTTCCCAACCAATTATTTACATTTTCAAAAACCATTCTTGTTTTCAAAAGAAATTTGAAATCCATTTTCAAAAATAATTTTCCTACATTTTTCTCAATATTATAAAATATAATAACAATTTTTAAATCATAAGATACATGATCCATTTTTAGAAAATGAAAAGCGACATGTATCATTCAAAAAACATTCCTCTATCATGATGCTTGAACATGATCTATAGATTATATACATCCCATATGACTCAAAATGAGTCTCATGAAACCAACATTGTGATTTTTTATTTAACATTTCACTCTTACTAGGGTTCATATTAAAAGCATCGTACATCACCTAGAAACTCATGTTTCAGCCAAACCCTTCCTGGCCAGAGATTCTACTAATTTTCCTCTCAATTCCAAAAAATTAATTTGTCACACACATGAATTTTTTTTAATTAATTATTCATTTAATTTCCATTCCTAATTTTTTTGTGGGTTTACCACTCATTTTGGTGAAAATGGTGGGTTTTGAAAATTTGGGCCAAACCTTGAGCCCAATTCTAGATTTAAAAACAAATTTTGTTTCATATATAACTCCTTAAATTTTTATTATTTTATACCGATTCCAACTCACAATTGTCATACCCTGATATACTAAAATCTCCATATCCATTTGGGCCTCATAAAATCCATAATTATGAGGGATTTGGGTTTTTTATTAAGGTTTTGGGCCAGCCCAAAGCCCATTTCTTACTTTAAGTTTTATTTTAAATATTTCAATATATCATTAAATATTTAATATTATTTGGTGATTCAACCTCCAAATCAAATAAAAAAACCATTGGATCACCCCCAATATCTATTTCTCCACTTTGGAGCTCATTTGTGGCATGAATTTGGGAGAAACACATCTGGATTTCTCAAATCATCCATATTTGAAGAGGTAAATAGTTTCTTTCATAACTCCTTCAATTTCTGCTCTTTTTCCCCCATTTCAGTCCCCACATTACCTTATCATCCCAATTAGAGCCTTCATATCAGGTTATGTTGCTTGGAGATTCAAAATTGTGGTGTATTTAGTTCATTTGATTCAAGATGTTTCAAGTAAGTGTTTCATTCCTTGATTTCTTCCCCTTCCTTAGGTTTTATTTCACCATTTCATGAAGTTCCTCATGTACAGAAGTTGAGGTTCTAAACTAGGGTTTGATGTGGTGTCTTTTTGGTAAAATATTATTGTCTAGGTCTGGATTTATATTCCTTGTGGTGCCGCGTTGGTGCAGTTTATGTTTCGCACCAAGTTTTGATGGATTCGACAATTTTGGTAGGTGATTCCATGTGTAATCAATTCTAGATGAGTTAGTTTGCTTGAATTACTTATTATGAATGTTCCTATTATTTCTTTTGTGGTGCAAAAAATTTTTATGTTTGATTTTGTGAAGCATTTATTTTTATAGTTTCATTTTAGCTTAAATTTGGGTGTTTTTCATGTGTAACACTTTGGGTATTGTTTGGGTGTGTTTTATAACATATTAAATTGGTTTAATAAATCTTTTTCATGCTGATAATTCTGATTTGGTAGGGTATTGGTGTTCCATTAGGTTTAAAAGTGGTTTTTTATGGGTTTAAGGTGTAAAACATTATTGTAAGTTTTGAAAGTGATTTTGAAAACGTGAGCTTTTCATGTGGATCTTTTGTGGTATTGTTTGAGGTGTCTGTGTAATACTTGGGGTTAGTTTAATAAATGTTTTGGGGCTACAAATTATATTTTTAATTTGTATTGGTGTGATTTTTTCCTTGAAATACGGGTTTGAAATGGGTTTTATGTTATATGATTTGGTACACTCTTTAGAATTGTTTTATGAAATTTTGAATGATGTAATGATTTATGTAAGAGGTGAAACCATATTTTAAAACTGTTTTGGATTTTTTATACTTTCAAATGGACCATTTTAAATGTTTATAGTTCTTTCATATTATGTGTATCCTCTTCGAAATGTTTTATAAAAATGTTTAATAGATTTACTGAAATTTGAAAGAGGTGTGAACGTGATGTAGGTTGTTTGTGTGAGTGCGATGTAAAAAAGTATTTTGTTTATAAAAAGGTGTTTATAAAACATGTGAGTGGGTTGTAATGTGATGTTTAGCATATTTTGAGGGACTTTATAAAATTGTTAAAGAATGTGTTGGATTGTGAAAGTTATGCAAAAAGTGTTGTGGGTTATTTTGGTGTGAGTTTGATTCCAAAATGCATTTGAATGAAAAGTGGAATTTTGTGACTTGTTTTGTATACATGTGGGGTTTTTGGTGAATTTATGATATGGAAATTATATTTTCATGTGAAAATTATATTCATTGACTTGTTGAAAATTTTTGAGCACAAAGGGAAAACCCGGGTATCTGGGTGGGTGGACGTGTACTAGTATCCTAGTGAATCTGTGGGGTTTGGCCTGAGTTTCACTTAGCAATATTGAAACTTAAATCTCTAACTAAACTATGATGATGATGATTTAGGACCAATAGGTTATGGGTATGTTCCCTACTAGTGGCTCGTGCATGAGAACATATATTTTTTTGTGGTTACTCTCACCGAGATATGAGGTACCTGGGACCCACAGCTAGCTAGTGCCTAGGGGTTATTTCCCATTTCTTGTGATCACAGGATATTTTGTGCTTACCATCGTCATTTGGTATGAGTGGATAGAAAATTCATTAGCTTTGGTATTTATTTTAAAAGTGTTTATTCTTTAAATTATCCCACTTGAAAACTGATTTTTTTAGTTGCATCTTTTAGAAATTGTAACTAGAAATTACATGTTTTCGAAAACTTTAATTCTTTTCATCTTTAAATGTTTATCATATGGAATATCTTAGTGGTGGTATCCTACTGGGAATTTTCTCCCACCCTACTTACACCCTTGGGTGTGAGTAGACTTGGTTATTTTTGTTGTTGTAGGTTTGGGTACAAATTTTGTGCCAACAGTTCGGATTTTCACTGGTCATTCATGATGTGGTGTTGTGAAGATGGATTGAGGGAAATGCCTCTTGCAATGTGGAGGTTCTTGGGCTATTAATTTTTGGTTTTGTAACTTTGTTATACTCTTGGAGAGTTTTTTTAGACTATGTAATTCAGTTCTGAATTTTTGTAAAACATTGTTTGGTTTGAAAAATACAGATTCGTTTTATTGGATTCATTTGTTGTTGTATGTTTATAAATGTGGGTAAATCATTCCCAATTCTCATTTTCTGATACCCGGGAACTTGTGATAGCCCGTAGGGATCGAGAACGCCCTTTGGGTCTTATCACGGGCTGGGTTTGGTGCTAGTTTTGGCTGCGACCAGATTCGGTTCGTGACAAAAATGGTATCAGAGGAGGTTCGCTCTATTTGAGTCATGTTATTTGGGAAATAGTTGGGATAGTCTGGAGTTAAGATTGTTGGGACATGAAATTTTAGTTATGTGTAGTGTTCTTGATCATCACACCTCATGACGGGATTCAAGTCCCCAAGGGAAGTCGGGATTTATCTACGTCTTTTGGTTTTCTTGGTCTGATGATGATTTGGGGAAATGAAAAGAGAGTTGGGTTAATGGTCTCAGTGAGCTCGCAGGGTCTGGAAAGCCATGTCGAGCTGGGGATATTCCCTATAACACTCTCTGTGATGGTGAAGTGATTGGAATATGGCTACCAACCATATGTCCAAGTCACCCACTAAAACTAGTTTCCTCTTGCATTGTTTTGTGCTTTAGTTTTGAAATCTTGGAACATTGGTTTTAAAGTGACTTGGTTTTAAGAAGAAAAAAGTTTTTGTGAAATTATTTTCAAATAATGATGGAATGGTTTGATTTATGAAATGGTGGAACTGAATTTTTAGAATTATTTTGAAATGGAAAATGATGTTCTTACACCTCTTTTGAAATCAGGAACTATATTGAATTTGGTTTTTAAAAAGTGTTTCCAATAGAGTTTTCTAAAAAATGAAAGGGTGTTTTAATGGGATGAGATGTTTTGAAATTGATTTATATGAATTGAAAGTGATTATTCATTTGAATGATTGGTTTTTTTATTCCATGGTTAGTGGTCTTGAGAAAAATGACGTATTGGTTGATTGTTTTGGTTTTGAAAAGTGGAAATGATTTTTGTTTCAACCTTTTATATTTCCATGAGCGACCACATGCATGGGGTTATAGGGGATGATGGATGGTTAATGGCATGGATGGATGAGTACCTGGATTGATATGAGGAGGGTTACCAGTTTGGTATAAAAACATGAATGTGTAAGGCCCATTGGTACCATTGGTGGATATTCTAGTCGCTGAACCATTTTTTTCAAAGTAATGTTTTAATGGAAAACATGATGTCTTGATTAATTGTTTGGGATGGTGTATATTGTGTGTTTTTGGAGAATTTTGATGTTGTGGGATGTTTTGAGTCCAAGAACCCCTCCCGTTCGAACTGTGTTTTGGGTTTGTGTTTGGTCGGTAAGTTGGGTAGAAGGATCAGTTAGTAGTCTCCTATGAGATATGTTTCTAGACACCTTACGGTGGTTCCATTAATGTGTTTGGATCTGTTTTGTGGCATGTTTTTACCAATGGAACATCTTGGTTGGGTCCTTGGGTTCTTCCATTGGATAGGGTACTCCCCCATTAAGGGTTAGTGCACACCTGAAGTGCAACCCAGATTGATTCACCATTAGAAAATCCTTCAGTTGATCAATGTAAGTAATATTTTCTTGATATTTCTAGAATGATTCTACACCATTTACACTCTTGGTTTTATTTCGGATCCCTTTATTGCAGAAGAGTGCCCGTGGATGGTTGAAAGAGACCTTAGTTTCTTAAGCTACCTAATGCGTCGAAGGTGGAAGTTGTCTAGGGTTGTCAGTATAGATAGTGTCTAAGAGGTCCTTTGAGTACTTCATAGTCTCTTCGAAGAAGGGGTTTATGTTAAACCACTCATGTGGAAAATCTGGCCACGAGAGGCTATTATGGAAACTTTCTGGAATGTTGTGATGTTTGGGGATGCTGTATAAGGCCCCCTCCTTGTATTATTTATATCAGTCACTTTGGTCATGTTCGGTGACGCGTTGTGATGTGGCATGCTCATTTGATTATAAAGGTGAAATTGTACAATATTTTGTGATTCTATTTTTTTAGAAGTGTTTCTCCTTTCAGGATATCTCGACATCCTCTGTTTTAGAGGAAGGTGTTTATATGTGTCCTTTATTTCTGTTGTTTCTCACATGAAGAAACAAGGTGTGATGTGAGTGCATCCTCTAAACCCTTATTTCAGTGAAATACCAATTTAGGGGAATGTGAGTTATGGAGTGTGTTATGTCTTGGTGAACCAATCTGGGATTGTGTGTAGTTTTTTGTAGCTTCGGAAGAAGAAATTATATTCGGTGGTTTCCAAATCCTAACTGCAAGGCCGAAGATGTTCCAATCATTCCAGCTCTCGCCATAGATCCCTGAGAGAAGATGGAACGTAGTTAGAGGAAATACCAGTGTCATTTTTGACCTTTTACAAAGAATTGTTCTCAGTATAAGAGATTGGAAATGTTTGAACAATTGGTTTTGTCAACGTGCATCTGTTGTTCCCATTCAGTGGAAAGAGGTGGAGGGCCTCATCCCCGTGTTATCTCACAATGACTTTATTGTCCCCTTTGGTTTCTTTTGGGTTCGAGGGAAAGGTTTTAGATTTGTCTATACATATTGAGTGAACATTTAGTAGTAAAAATTCCCTAGAAAACCATGTAGGTATAAGGATCCACATGGTTAACGCACAGTTTCCCAAACTGTGCAGGCTAACCGTGCGGTCGTCCCAACTCTTTAAGTTTTGGGGTTTTTCTGTGTCGGCCCATATTATTCAGTTATGATAGTTGGTTCTTATTGCGGGGAGACCCACTATGAGTATCATTTAAATTATTTTGAAAATTCCTAATGGGATTCTACCCCTTATACCGGGGCATTTGTTCGGGGATCCCCTATTAGTGTCTTGATTCTGTCTTGGAAAAAAATTTAAGTTGTCTCTTATGGTTGGGGAGCCCATTTGTGTATCCTTATACCAGTAACTCACTTTTGTACATGGTCTTGGATTAGAAGTGGGTAGTCTCGTTCAGATCTATATAACCACCTACATCTTCTTTGGTTAAACTTTGGGATTGGAGAGTTCTCAATGGTTTAGTTATATTAAGGTAAGTGTAACCTTGTTTGATGTTCTTGTTTTTTTAGGTAAATTGCTTGATCCTTGTTCAGATAGTGTTTGAGTAGTTTTATTTTAGGATAAATCTTGAATGTTATTGATCATTTTAGTAAATAGTTTTATGTTTTGGTTGTGAATTATTCCTTCCTTAATTGATCACTGGAGGTGTTTTGGCCTTTGGGGGAAAAGTTTAGTAAAGGAGTCAATTTCTGCCTTTTGATTCGGTTTTATTTTTTTGCTTTTCCTTGATGTGCCTTTCCGAGGGTGGAAAGTTTTATGGTGGGGAGAATTTTAACACCCATAAAATTTTTTTTAAATTCATTTTTCATTAAATTTCCATTCCTAATATTTTTTGGGGGTTTACCACTAATTGTTTTGAAAATGGTGGGTTTTGAAAATTTGGGCCAAACAATGAGCCCAATTCCAGATTTAAAAACAATTTTTTTTTCTTCTATAAAACCTTGAATTTTTACTATTTTATACCCATTACACTTTCCAATTATCATACCCTGATATAGAAAAATCACCATATCATTTTGGGCCTCATAAAAATCCATAATCATGAGTGATTTGAGTTTTTTATTAAGGTTGTGGGCCAGCCCGAAAGCCCATTTCCTACTTTAAGATTTATTTTTAATATTTTAATATCTCATACAATATTTTTTATTATTCGGTTATTCCACCTCCCACTCAAAGCCAAAAACCCAAGGATCACCCCCAATATCTATTTCACCGATTTTGAGCTCATTTGCATCCCGAATTTGGGAGAAACGTCTCTGGATATCTCAAATCGTCCAGATTTGAAGAGGTAAATCGTTTCTTTCATAACTCCTTCAATTTATGCTCTTTTTCCCCCATTTCAGTCCCCACATTACATTCTCATCCCCATTAGAGCCTTAATATCAGGTTTGGTTGCTTGGATATTCAAATTGTGGTGTATTTGGTTCGTTTGATTCAAGATGTTTCAATAAGTGTTTCTTACCTTGATTTATTTCCCTTCCTTACGATTTCTTTCACCATTTCATGAAGTTCCTCATGTCCAGAAGTTGAGGTTCGGAACTAGGGTTCGATTAAGTGTCTTTTTGGTAAAATATTGTAGTCTAGGGCTATATTTATATTCCTTGTGGTGCCGGGTTGGTGTGGTTGATGTTTCGCACCATGTTTTGAGGGATTCGACAATTTCGGTAGGAGATTCCATGTGTAATCATTTATAAGTGAGTTAGTTTAGTTGAATTAATTATTATGCATGTTCTTAATATGCTTTGTGTGGTGAAAAAATTGTTTATGTCGGATTTGGTGAAGCATTTATTTTTATAGTTTCATTTTAGCTTAAAATTGGGTGTTTTTCATGTGTAACCCTTTGGGTACTGTTTGGGTGTGTTTTATAACATACAAAATTGGTTTAATAAATCTTTTTTGGGCTGAGAATTATTATTTTGTCATGTATTGGTGTTCCATTAGGTTTTAAAGAGGTTTTTTATGGGTTTATGGTGTAAAACCTTGTTTTAATTCTAGAAAGTGATTTTGAAAACGTGTGCTTTTCATGTGGGTCTTTTGTGGTATTGTTTGATGTGTTTGTATAAAACTTAGGGTTAGTTTAATAAATGTTTTTAGGGCTTCCAATTATGTTTTTAATTTTTATTGGTGTGATTTTTCCATTGAAATAGGGTTTTGAAATTGGTTTTTTGTGAAAATATTTGGTACACTCTTTAGAATTGTTTTATGAATGTTTTGAATGGTTTAATGGTTTATGTAAGAGGTGAAACCACATTGGAAAACTGTTTTGGATTGTTTATAATTTCAAATGGACCATTTTAAATGTTAATAGATGTTTCATTTTATGTGTTTCCTCTTGGAAATTTTTTATAAAAATATTTAATCGATTTACTGAAATGTGAAAGAGGTGTGAACGTGATGTGGGCGGTTTGTGTGACTGTGATGTGAAAAATGGATTTTGTTTATAAAAAGGGTTTTATGAAACATGTGAGTGGGATATTATGTGATGTTTAGAATATTTGTAGGGACATTATAAAATTGTAAAAGTATATTTTGGATTGTGAATGTTATGCAAAAAGTGTTGTGGGCTATTTTGGTGTGAGTTAGATTCCAAAATGCATTTGAATGAAAAGTGGACTTTTGTGACTTGTGTTGTATACATGTGGTCTGTTTTGTGAATTTATGATATGGAAATGATATTTTCATGTGAAAATGATATTCATTTACTTGTTGAAATTTTTTTATCACAAAGGGAAAACTTCAGTATCTTGGTGGGTGGACGTGTACTATTATGCTAGTGAATCCGTGGGGTTTGGCCTCAGTTTCACATATCAAGATTGACACTTACAACTCTAACTATAATATTATGATAATGATTGGGGACCACTAGGTTATTGGTATGTTCCCTACTAGTGGCCCGTGTATGATAATTGATATTTTTTTGTGGTTACTCTCACCGAGATACGAGGTACCTGAGACCCATAGCTAGCTAGTACTTAGGGGTTACTTCCCATTGCTTGTGCTCACTAGATATTTTTTGCTTACCGTCAGCATATTGTATGAGTGGCTGGAAAATTCAGTAGCTTTGTTATATATTTTAAAATTGTTTATTAATTAAATTAGCCCACTTGAAAACTAATTTTTTTAGCCGCATCTTTTTGAAATTGTAACTAGAAATTACATGTTTTTGAAAACTTACATGGTTTTCGTCTTTAAATTTTTATCATATGGAATCTCATAGTGGTGGTATCCTGTTGGGAATTGTCTCACACCCTACTTACACCCTTGGGTGTAAGTAGACTTGGTTATTTTTTTGTCGTAGGTTTGGGTACAAATGTTGTGCCAACAATTTGGATTTTCACCGGTCATTCATGATGCAATGTTGTGGAGATGGCTTGAGGGCAATGCCTCTGGCCATGTTGAGGTTCTTGGGCTGTTCATTTTTTGTTTTGTACCTTTGTTATAGTCTTGGGGTGTTTTTTTAGACTATGTAATTAAGTTATGAATTTTTCTAACACATTTTTTGGTTTGAAAAATAATGATTCGTTTTATTAGATTCATTTGTTGTTTTATGTTTATAAACTTGGGTAAATCGTTCCTAATTCTCATTTTATGATACCCGGGAACTTGTGCCAGCCCATGGGGATTGGTAACGCCCTTCGGGATTTGTCATAGGCTGGGTTTGGTGTTGGTTTTAGCGGTGACCAGATTCGGTTCGTGAGAGTATCTCAATCTCTAACGGGCATAGTCCCATCCCAAACCATCTCTGATACCATTTTATAATGCATCAACCTAGGTTTCTCAAATAGAATCTATGTGGGTTTGATCACATCGCCTCCAGAATTAAACCCCATATTCAAGAGGTTAACACCTAGTAGAGATTAACTAAAATTACCAGGGGATATTTTTTCATTAATCATGAATACCTAAGTCTATTCCTGGTTCCACAAAAAAATGGATTTCCCCATCCATATAACATGCATCTCAAAAACCCGTAGAAAAATAGGAATCCAAAAGCGTGTCATAAAATACAAAATATAAATTAATAAAAAAATCTTTATGATACATCACAATATAATAGTGAAAGAAAATAAAAAACACATATTAAGTAGTCATCCTCATTTAAATAGATATTTTGACACATTTCTTGGTATATATGCATAAACATAGCTGAAATATGACTATAGTAGACTCCATATTATTTCACATAATATCACTACTAATTATTTTACCTCCATGAACTTCTTTTCCTAAACCACATATCAATGTCAATGCAATACCTTTTCCTAAGAGAAAACATGAAGATATTACCTTTTTCATTGATTCCCATTTCATGTATATGGTTTGGGGTGAGTCTAATTACCAAACAGGAATCCATATTTTCTAAAAATACATAATGCTTTTGTAATCAAATTTATGTGCATGAAATACATGAAATTTATACAATTAATTCTAATTCACTAAACTCACCCACTAATATAACATGAAATTATCATAAATGAAAATGTGTAAGGACTTTATTTGATAATTAAGACACTACAACAACTATCCTCGCTTGTTTCATCCAATACTAGTAAAACATTTTATGGGTCATATGATAAAAAAACCATGAAGAAAAGAAACTTCAATAGCTATTCCTTGGAACATAGGTATCTCACCATGGGAAGTGAACCATATAATCCTTTACTAAGCATAAATGAAACTCATAATTTCCAATGATTAGTCTGAGGAGGGAATCACACTAGAAAACTTATCACATAAGTCAATCTATCAACTCAAGGTAAGGTCCCATAGTCACATCACTTATCCACCAAGAAACATTAGAAGTGTTCAATTGATGTAATCATAATATTCAACCTCCTACACATGTAGGATTATTCCAATAGATGGTATGATTTATGGATAACTTCTTAATTAGAATATATAAAACCTGATTTTAGGAGATAGTCTCAGTATTCATCCCCTTCAAAAGGCCAAACCAATCCCTTTAGGGAATTTTACCGTAAATAATCCAAAACATTCTATAAAAATATGGGTATTATGGATAATCTCCTATTTAGATCATACAACAGATGACTTATAGTGTGTATCTCATTAGTCAACCTTTCTCATAAGATGAACCATCCCCTAAAGGTATGTCAAATAGAATAATTCAAATCACATCATTATAAGGAGGTTCCCATGCCTAATTACATCCAATACTCGACCATTACCTCTCACATGGGGTAACTATTTATATATATATTACCTAAAAATAGCATGAATAATTATTAATGGGGCATAATAAATCCAATACTAGTACAACCATTCCTCACAAGCTTTGAGGGAAAATGGGGATCACCATTGGTTTCTATATTTCAAATATCTCTATTTTAAAAACATAGACTATATATAAACACCTAAAATAACTAAAACTGTTGGGTTGATCACCCATGGCCATCTCTCATATCTCTATGTCTCTTATACCTCAACTAGACCCAAATAGCTCACGTTAGGAAACATCTACCGAATAATAAATTTCGATATCTCTTCATTGTATTATTCATGGTTATATTGATCCTAATACATTTTACACATCCCCAAACTCTAAGGGTTTATTAACATCATAACATAACAACTCATTCACTTTGATATCATAATAAGAATTATATCACGCCAACTCATGTACATGTCTGTGGATTAGTCCATAGAATCACATATAAATTCCATAACGTGGTGATGTGTTCTTACACTATCATTTATCATAATAAAATAATAGTAAAATACCAAGAAACATAGTCAATAATCATATATAATGAAAATTATCCTTGGAAAATAGTATATTTCTTATATGAGTTCAACCAAACCCAAAACAAATCTCAATCCAAGAATTTTTTGTTATTCTTAAAAACCAATTCAAATCACCCTTGCAAAAAAATTTCAACAAGCATGACATATTTTCATTACTCATTCTATGTACCATTTATAAATACCCTAAGAAAATTTAATTTAGAAAAACCCATATTTATTCTATAATATACTTTCTAAATAATAACTTGAAATCTTCCTACTTACTTTGAAATTAAATTTAACACATTCCATTTGAATTCCATTTTCCTCATAAATACCACTTTTTAATCCTTATTTAAAATTGAATCAAATTTTATTATATATCCTTCTCACTCTATAAAATAATGTATAAATAGGTCCACTAACATTCATTTTACCATGGTGAAACTAATAAACCATTTACTAGGCTATGTGATTGTTTTCTATTATTAGGATGATATGATCCCATCTCAATTTGTGGGTTAAATGAAAAAATATGAAATGTGATAATAATAATAATAATTAGTATGGATTATAAACATAGAATCACTAAATGAAAGAAAAACTGATGAATGTGAAGGTAATTGACCTCATTCAAAGTTAATAAAAATCTACTCATTGAGAACCCTTATTTGACCCAACTCTAATTGGATGAAAATTGATACCATAGAAAAATAATATAATTTTTGAAAAAAAATGATATAGAAATATAAATGTACAAGAGATACTAGAAATAAATTCTCAAGGGAAATTATCCTTTACAATGTCTACTCTATATAATAAATGTTGTGAGGAACATACTTTAATCTATGAATATATCTTACGATTGATGGAAGAACACAAGAGAGAATAGAACTTGTGTGTTTTCACTATATCCTGGTTGAAAATGATCTAACCCCCCCCCATCAATATCACATTTAATCAGTTTATCTATATTTTACAAATAATATACAAAATTTATCACATTTGATTTTTGGAAACCATAAAGACCTTTACATATCACCCCTTATTAAACTTACATATCATTGAGTGAGTCCAATAAATAAAAAGTTTCTTGAACTTTACACACTATGAAATTCCTTAAATAAAAATGCATTATTAACATGTCATTTGTAAATTCCTTACATATCACCATATGTAATATTTTACATCACACATAAGGTTTTTCTTTTTGAATTAAATTCAATATGTGAAATATTTTTTCAATACATTTTATTTTCATCATAGATAATATTTTTCCCTTATCTAGAGAACCCATACATAAGAAATTCTTCATACATAAATATTTTAACATAGAGAGAAAATTTTATATAGAATATGTTTCTCATACATATTATTTTTCACATAGACATAAAAATTGATACATAATATTTTCCTCACAAGAAATGATTTTCACATTGATTGAAAAATGTATACAAAATATGTTCCACATATGTAAGGTTTTTACCATAATCACATTTTATCCTAAACTTCAAGTCAAACTATATTAATTATTCAAAGACATAAATCGATGTATATGTTTTTTACCACAATTCATTTCACAATGGATTCCAATAAAAACCATATTTATACACTAAAAAACATATGTACATAGAAATATTTAACAAATATTAATTTTTCTTGAAATTTGACCCAAATACATTACCATTCACAACATAAAATATAACTCATTCATACAATATGACTAAGAAAACCAAATCCAGTAACAACCTAAAGCCAACAATTTAAATCTCATCAACAAAAATATTCCACACTATCACTCACACTGGCCATAGTGTGATATAATTCATGCTGCTATGATTCTTATCAAGGCAACTAGACCCTACATCTTAACACGCCTAAGAACTTGAAACACCTATTGGGTCTTATAACACAACAAAAAAACATCTTCTGATGATGTAATATATCTCGTGATTTTAATTTTGATTTCAATTCTAAGAATGGCCCCTTCCTTTTCAACAAAAAAATAAAATCTACCTTGAAAACAACTACATATGTTTTTCTTACCAAATCCTATATATACAATATAACAATATGATAAACCACTACATAAAAAGGGATCCCTATAAACGTTCACAATATGATAAAAATTCACATATTCAAACACTTTGAGTGTGTATCCAGGTTATTATCCAAACATCCCTAGTAAAATTCTACCTCATGATCTATATAAAACCATTTTATAAAATAAATCATACTTTTATAGTTTTAAGTGAAACTATCCAATGTATTCTATTTTATTTTTTAAAACCAAAAATAAAATATATTTTATTGGTGATGAAATATTATAAAACCAAAATCATTACATTACGGAACTAATAAGGTTTTTATATGACGAAAACTATAAGATATAGGTTTAAAAAGTAATTATGGTTTTAAAAATGGTGGTCCTCCAAATGTACTAATATTTTTTTTAATTATGTATTTTTAAAATTTTTATTTTCCATTTCATTCATAAAAAACTTACATATATACAGTTTTTAGAAAACATTTTAAATTACCTTTTTTATCAAGTAAATAAGAGGAAAATAAAACAATAAATCATTTTAAAAGGAAAATATCTTGATCTTGAATTTATGATAGCACATAAGTACCATTGGTGAAAAAAATCATAAAATATAATAATTACTATGTAAAGAAAATGAATCATCAATCCTAACAAATCCATATAAGATCATAAAATTATAAAATGGCTATAGAATGCGAATCTTAAGAGTAAAGCATAATAATATGTATCAAATCATAATATAATCAAGTGTAAATAAATTGTGATCATCAGAATAAAATACCCTAGGTCCTAAGGGTGTGTTCCTATACATAACTAGAGTTGAAATTGTCATATGAAAATCTAACAATCCTAAATGTACTCTCAACCAAGTTTCTCTCTGATAACCTCCCAAAGTATCATAACCCCATGATAGAGAAACAAATACACTAAGGAAGACAGTAGATAAAATGAAATAATTAAAAATATTATACTCATCCCTTGAACTCTTGTATAGATACACAAGGTTTCCCATGATACTCAAAATAAAGGTGAAAAATAAAATATATGTGATATAAAATCAATCAAATTCAAAAAAATTAATATCAAATCCTTGAATTCAGAGACCCTTCAATGAAATAATCCCTAAAATTAGGATAATAATTTAAAAAATAATCTATTTTATGTATAACCATGTAATCCATAATAGAATAAATAAAAAACATGAATGTATTTACATGTGAAAAAACATAATGAAAACTTATATTTAATTTACAAAATGGGCTATCAAATTTAGAAAAATTTAATATAATAATAACATTAATATGAAAAAAATTAATATAATATTAAATAACCACAAATAATAATTTGAACCCCAAATGAGTAAACCAATGATTAATTATTCAACAATCCCACAATGATATTTCATATAACATTACATGTGTTATAAGAATATTCTTATTATATAAAAAACATTATCAAAATCATGTTTAATTGTTCTTCATTTCACAAGAAATTCATCCTTGTATATTTTTTTATTTCCAAGAAAAATCACGCTTGGAATTCTATGGAACACCTAAAGTTCAAAACTATACTTTAGTAGGATTCACTGCCCCGAGTGTAAAGAATACCCTTTGTCTCAATTGGGAGTTCTAATAGTACTAGGATATGTCATCATGAAATAAAATTTAGAATACAATATGCATTTTATATCATAGAAAACTCTATTTCAAAACACAAATCACTCATTATTTAATGATCATAAGATATTATGTAGATACAACTAGTATGCTTCAAGGATATATTGTCAAGATATATTATTTAACCAAAATAAAGAAAAAATGAATGCCCGAAAGACCAATACGAACCCCTAAATAAGATAAACTCAAATAAATTATGTCCAAATTTAAACCATAAACATATTGGTCATAGAAAAGAAATTATATGAATGAATAAGGAATAAAAAGAAGAGAGGAGGTGATTCTGAACTATCCTTTAATAATTAAAAAAATTGATGATAAATTAAAAATAAAATATTAGAAAATGTAGGAGATCCTTGGGGGAAAATTATTGGTGAATACCAAACTAATTGGAGAAGAAATTAGAGTTAGGACCACATATATTGTATTTTTAAAATAAATTTTATTTAAGATTTAATATGATGCATAGTCTGCATGTAGGTATTACAAAACTGTGAATCAACTTTGAATGGGCTATTGGAAATAATTTTTTAGTATGCAATTCATTCAATTAGGCTTTGGTAAAACCATAATACAACAGTTTTGCTAAGAGAAATCTCCAAAAACGTAAAATTATCACACCAAAAGTAAAGAAATCCAAAAAATTATTAATATTTGAATTATAAACCATATTTTTCTATCATGTTTATAATAATTCACCCTTTGTGCCATTTTATTTCCCCAAAAAGTCCTTATAAACCAATTTATCCTGATGTCAAACCACAAGAATCGATTTTCAATAATACATTGATGAACTAAAACATTTTTAATGAATGTAGATCAATTTTAAGCAAATATATAAATTTATTCAATTATATATTCTTCCCATTATTCTAGAAATAATGAATTAAACATACCTTATAAAAAATTTAATGCATCCATGAGTTTTGGTGGGTATGTTAGGGAGACGTTATTAATTTTTAATAAACCCAGATTCATTTATTTAAAATGGTTTAAAAATGAATAACAACACCATAAATAAAAAAATTCTCCATTGGTATCCCCACTATTTATAATTAATTAATTGTCTTATAAAATTCAAATGACTCAAAAAAAGACATAAGTTTCTAATAAGACCTTTGTTATCTTGAAATAGATGATTCTAACACCTTAAGTCATGGCAGATTCATATATCTAAATTTATTTTAATAAACCTTTTGAACTATATAGGATATGTAAAACCATAACTATTAATGATAAACACATTAAAATACCAAAGAGAAAAATATTCAATTGACTCCATATTTATATAATGGTATATAATTATTTCAAATAAGATATTTAAAATAATCTAGAAAAATAAATAATTATGTGAACAGATTAAGTTTCTACATCATATTCAAGATGTTATATTTAACTACATCCATCTACCAAGGAATCTAGTATAAATTACTGATTTCCAAAGAGGTTTTATTTATCATTACCCTTTTATTTGAAAACCTATATAAAATCTACTAAGCTGAAAAAATCGATCAAAATAATGATATATTTTCAAAGTTTTATAAAATACATGATTTTTATTCATTTACATTCTATGTTGATAACATATTAGAGTCTTTCTCTTAGAAAATATAATTTTAAAAAAATTACATGATTATTTATACTAGATCAATCCACCTAACTAGAATTAATATGAATTCTTTTTTAACCATTGAACCCCCTCTCATTGATTTTTTATAGAGAGAATAATTTCCCATTTTTTATAATACCTTTTTTTCTCACCTTCATCCTTAATTATTGAGATACTACCTACCCATAATAGTTTTTCCATAAAATATCTTTAATTGGATATCCCAATGAAAACCTCTTCTAAAACATTGATATTTCCAAATATCATAAAAATATAAATTGGGTAAATACAATTATAACTTTGAGAAATGTTTTTGAATTCACCATCACTATTTGAACTCTCTACTAAAAGAAGTAAAATTTAATTTCCCTTGTGACCCTTATAGTTTTAGGGTAGTAATTATTAAAAAATAATGCATTGAAATTTTACACAAGTGATCTTTTTATATATTATTATGATTAATAGACTTCTAGATCTTCCAATATGTTCTATTGATTTGAAATGTAGTGAAGATAATCTTAATGGTTGTAAGAATATCTATAATATTGAATATTCTCAAAATCTCTTTCATTCACTTTTTTTCTTCTTGGAAGCATTCTCCCCTTGGGAAAAAATTGGATAACAATCCTGGAATTCTTTAGTCCATTCTCTAATATGATTTGGATTAAGACCATACATATATTCAATAACATGAATTATATAAATAATGTATTCAATAAATCATTTATAAATATATTTATTAGCTTAAAATTGATTTTTTCTTAGACTACATGATGTTTTCACATGAACATTTCTATGATGCATTAATCATTAATAACTAGAAATAAAAAATTGAAAATATACCCCATGATTTAAAATTTAAAAATTAAAATATAAACCGATAAATTAGTACCATGATATCAAAAAAATCAACTTAGATCACCATACCCTTAATACCCCATTTTTATTTTCTATACACATTAGTTAAAAATAATCACATCAAAATAAAATAGGTAATTAAATTATAAAACCTATTTTGAAAATGAAAACATCTAATAGAAGGCCCAAAAATAAAAAATTTATAAATCCATTTTTAATTTCAAAACACTTGATAAAAATAACTTACACATCATTAAAATTATATTTTATAATTCACTCTCAAGTTATTTATGTATAAAAATAACAAATATATGACTATCACAACGCATACAAATTAAAATTTTCCAAACGAAACCATTAAATGAAAAAATAATAATAAAGTCTATTTCATAATATTAATCTATGTATTTTTAAATATATTTAATAATAAATAGGAAAAATACTTCTAAATTAATAATTCTTAATTTAAAAATTTATAAAATCACAATTATATATCTACCATAAATACTTAAAATTAGTTTATATTAATTCATAAAAATGATTTTTCATTTAGAAATAATTCTTGAATCTAGAGTCTCATGATATAATTCGAAGGAATTTTATAAAATACCACATGTAATAATTATATAATGTCTTGTGGATGTTTTCCAAAACTGAATGAAAAATATATGAATATTTATCTGAACTGTGTATAGTAATTGTGCACCTCTTTTATTTCTACCATTTTCAATCCAAACAATATACATTCACAAAATTAATCGAATATATTAAATATAGGATATATATTCTCTAATTAATATTAAAATTTATTAAAAATAATGAAAAATAAGGATCAATATTGTAATACCCAACACTCTATAATATCAGGTAAATATTACATCGATGAACTATAACAAAATTCCCATTCCATTACCTAATCATTATACTACAATGAAAAATATATTTATTCACGAATGTGACAAAATGAAAGATTCATAAATTTTATGGTATAAATTTGATTATATGGATATCATTTTTGGCATCACCATATGAAAAATATGCTTGGGAGAATGTTTTTGGATATTAAATGAAATAGTTGATTTTAATTTGAATATTTAAAATACAATTTTTACATAACCATACCTTTTATAAAATCATTATGATATAATCATGACATAAAATTATAAAACAATTATAGAACCAAAATAACAAAATATGTGACATAATGCCTTTCAAATATTATGTTAAATTTTAAAATATTTGAGTGACATTTTAGAGCCTAATTTATATTTTTTTCTGATAAAAACTATTTGTTATTATTTTCTATTAATTAAGTAGTCACAATGGTATATTTGGTTTTTGATTTATTTTAAAGTTAACAAACTATTTATTTTAATAATAAATGAATATATATCTTAGGGATCAATACTACACATGTTTTTTTGGGTCAAATAATTTTTATTCTTAGAAAAAATTCTATGAAAATATTATTTCATTGGGTTTTCCTACCTCATTTTAATTAATTTCCAAAATAAAAATTGAATATAATTTTTTCATATTTATAATAAATATATTAAAATTTTGTACCAAGGGCCATCATGGTTACTTGAATTGGTTATCTTATTTTAATAAAAAATGGATCTCGTCATCACGTCTCACCCAAGTCTGGAGGCTGGATTACAATAGTTTACCCTCAGATGATGTTATTCAAATATTTAGTATTCACCTTTGCATCAGGTGTGCTATGTGTCACCAGCATAGGGAGGATGTAGAGTATCTCTTTTTCATGGTCTATAAAACGTGAAATAATCATATAATGTCTTGTGGATGTTTTCCAAAACTAAATGAAATATCTATGAATATTTATCTGAACTATGTATATTAATTATGCACCTCTTTAAAATATGTGAGTGACCTTTTTGTGCCTAATTTATATTTTATTCTGATAAAAACTATTTTTATTATTTTCCAATAATTAATTAGTCACAGTGGTATATTTGGTTTTGGATTTATTTTAAATTCAAAAACAATTCTCATTTTATGAATAATAAATGAATACATATCTTGTAGATCAATACTAAACATGTTTTTTTGTGTAAAATAATTTTTATTCTTAAAAACAATTCTTTGAAAATAGTATTTCATTGGGTTTTCCTAACTCATTTTAAATTTTTTCCAAAAACAATAAATTGAATATAATTTTTTCTTATTTGTAAAAAATATATTAGAATTTTGTACCGAGGGCCATCATGCTGACTTCAATTGGTTATCTAATTTTAATACAAAATAGATCAGGTCATCACGTCTCACCCTTGTTTGGAGGTTGTCTTAAAACAAGTTACCCTTTGATGATGTTATTCAAATGATTGGTATAAAACTTTTCTCTATGTGTTCTATGTTTCACCAGTATATAGAGGATGTGGAGCATCTCTTTCTCAGTTTTACAATAGTCTCAGCCATTTGGAAGGAAGCCCTGATGGATCTTGATCTGACTGGTCTTCAATTTTTAGGTCTTCAAGCACTCCTTAGGTGCTTCTCAGTCATCCATTTATCTCCCCCAGGTACGCACTATACTTTCTGTGGTTGTAGATGAATGTTTTCATGCTATATAGGGGCACCAAAATGCTGAAATTTTCTTAGGAAAATAATGCTATGTGTATCTAGTCAAAAAGATGATTTTTCTGTTACAAGAGATATGTGGAGTGTTGGCATGGGGTATTTTGACAACAGTATTCATGATTTTATTTTGATGAAAAACCTGGGTGTTCAGGGCAATTTCAGACCTACTTTAGGGAATTTTGAAGTGTTTTTGTTTCCTCTTATTATTCATTGGATAAAGGTGAATACAAAAGATGTGCCTAAGGGAAATGCAGGGCCATCAGGGTGTGGTGCAGTTTATAGGATGCATGATGATTTTTAAGGGATGTTTCTATGGAAATTATGGTGTGAGTAGTTCACTCGAGGCGGAGAATATTGGAATAATTCATGCTCTCTCATTTAATAAAATTAAAATGTTAGAATAATATATGTTTTAAAGTGACTTAAGAACTCTTGTGCATTCCATAATAAATGGTGGACTTCATATATCTTGGAGGCTTGCTGAAATGTGGATAGAATGAATGAAGAACATTTTGAGTCTTAATTTCATCATCACTCATGTTTATCGGAAGGAAAATATGGTTGTGGATGGTCTTTCTAATATGGGAGTTGGTAAGCCTCTTACCTAGTTTGATTCGCTTCTCGTGGTCCTACTCCCTCATTATGAGGCTAATTGTAAAAATATCCTGCATTTTAATCTCTTGTAACATTACTTTATTTTATGAATATTAGCCTTGGTCATTTGGTCAAAGGACCTTTTATAAAAAATGTGTTTAAACTAAGAGATAAGGTTACAAATAGCACAAAACTATACATTTAATGTTATTGATTGATTATATTTCTATAGATATTATCCTATATTTTAATTTGGGTTTCTTTTTTCCTATTTTATCTTGTGAAAGACAATTATATTATATTAAGGTTAAGATTATTTACAAATGTTCCACCACCTCACCTATAAAAGTAAGCAACTTCTACACCCATATACACACATATTGAGTACCTTAGATAAAACAATTCTTACAAAAATACCTAAATAAAAATCATTTTAACATCCTAGAGGTTTTTTTCTTCCAAAAATTCTAACTTGTAATGCTTAAGTTGTGACCCAAAGAAGGGTATGTAAGAAATAGGTAACAATGTTGGCCGAGTAATTTAAATATTTTTTCTTCTTAAAAATATTTAAAATATTATGTATCCATACTTAAATATTGAAATATGTATCATTATTTTATTTAAATGAAATTTTTTTGATGTAATAATCATCATATACATATTTACCATCCATTTGGAAATTAAAATATCACTTATGCATATGTCTGGCCTACTGCCTCCATTAGTGATGTATTTCCTTTTTTACCACCACCAAAAAAGGATGGTTATAAAGATGTATTTAATTAATAAATATGATTTCTACAACAAAATTATTATTCTGTAATGATAATTCATTTTCTACCTTCCTTTCTATACATCCGTTGAAAAATGAAAATGTCGCTTGTGTGTACGTATGGACTACCATCTACATGTAATATGTGTTTCATTATTCATACATGTATTACACTGATAGATCTAAAAGTTTATATAATATTTAATATTATATTTTTGGCTTTATTAATATAATTTAAGTAAAATTAGTCATTTTATTAATAGTATTTATAATAAATGATCTATATAAATTTAACCATAAAAAATGAGCACACCAATACATTTTTCATTATTTAAATGTTTTTTTACAGTCTATTAAATAGTAAAACGTATATTCTATTTCTATAATAAATAATAATATAATAAAATTAAAGATATGTTGAAACTATTTGTTAGAAACATCAACTGTGGTCAATATACATAAGTAGTTTTCGAGAAATTGATTGAACAATCTCAAATTGTTGATGTATAAAAAAAATACATGATATGAATAACACATGAAAATAAATAAATCATAAAAAATAAAATATAAATGGAAAAATTTCTTAAGAAAGTATTTAGTAGATTTATTTTAATTATTAAAAAGGAAATAATGAGTCCATCCAAGTAGAAATCCAAGGTAAGGGTTTGTTTTGAAATCTGATTTTATTTAGGATTGTTTTTGTTTAAATTTTTATTTGGATAATTACATTCTATTTATCTCTTAGACCCCATATTTTGTATTATTCAATATTTATTTATTAGTTTTTTACTTATTTTTTCATTTTTTCTGTCATTGGTACTCAAAACCACTAATCAAATGTTTATAAGAATAACTGACCATATTTCTCAATTTTGGTTCGGAATTTTTTCTCTATATCCATATTCATTATTGTTTTAAAAAAAATTAATTTATATAAATTACTGGTTTATTAAGGTAAATTTTAGTTAAATATTACTTTATATTAAAAAAATATATAAATATTCATTTTAAAAAAATATGTGAATTTTGACTTTATCTAAAAAATTGTAAAAAAATATATTTTAAAACATTTTATGCCTAAAACTTTTACCCTATATCCTGAATATTCATCATAATATAGCCTAATTTTCATTTTTTGATGTTTATCCAATGAAATATCTATTCCCTTTATTCTATTATTTTTTCAAAAAAAATATTATTATCTTAAATGTTTTGAGAAGGTTTTTTGTTCCACTTATGTATATTTTTATCTTTCACTTCACATTTACATAATTAAGAAATGTTTTTTTTCAATATTACATTATTTTAAATTAATTTAAAAATATAATTTTGGAAGTCTTCATAATATCTGAGGAAAATATTTTTAGAAGTGAGTTTTAGCATTGTTTTAACAACAACGTTATAAAATCATAATAAAAATTATTATTAAAATTTTCAACTTTATTTTCCTCCCTATCTCTCAAAAAACATTTATTTACTAAAATTACATCATTTTAAAAAACAATTATGGTCTCCTTTTAGTCCATTTTTTAAAAACTATTGATGAATTCTAGTCATTTATAATATTCACGTATTCATATACCCATTATTCTATATTATGTGAGTACCCAATCATACATAAATCAGATTTCATAGTGTTCATCATGATTGATAGTTTTGTTATGGATTATGGAAAAACTAATAATATGTATGCTTATTAGTTTTATTGTTTTAATTATTTATTAACAGGGTAGGTTGATTATGCGCTCAGGGAATATTTACATTCAATATAATTGGTTCAATAATGATATATATTTACTAATAATTCATATTTATGTTGTATTGTATATGGTAAATTCCTTGTACATTTTTATGTAATGATAAAGGCTATAAATTATAGATCCCCATGAAAAATCAGGTAGTTTCCATACGAGAAACAAGAATGGGTATCACTTGGTATATTCTAACTCATACAATGATAATGTCTTGGCATGACGCCTTGATGGTATGTAATATGTATTGTATCTATGATTTTATAGAAGGATTAAGATTCCTAAAATTCTGAATTCCATCTTGAGAAATTAGTTATTAATTTCCTTGTGATTAATATGTTGTTGTTAACCTTGGATATATTTTATTCTCAATTTATTATTCATTTCTTCATATTTAAACATATTATATATTTGTTATAGATTTTGTTATACGCAACCCCTTGTTGGGAATTTGTGTTCACACTTTATTTTTTTCCCTTTCCCTAGGGTACTAAGAAATGATCTTGAAATAATCAAATATAGTAACAAGTATGTTTTTCAAGAATTTCTTAGGATGTGTTTTATGATTCTGATGTAATAGGAAAATCTTTTTTATATCTTGTATCCCAAGACTATTGTAATATTTATTCCTATGGGAGGTGAACTCTTGTATTATGTCCCACTGAAATAAAGTAACCATCATTTTTGGGTTATTGGAGTAGGGTTTGTTATAGTTGTTATTATAGAAAGTTTAGTGAAAATTTTTGGGAACTTGATTTTAAATGAACAAATGTAGAATGATAATTATGATAAATGCTTAGAATTCCCCAAAACTTTTACCTCTATAAATTTTTTTAAAGTGGCTCAATTTACATGATGTTGTGACTTAATTTTGAGTATTCTACTATTTAGAGATAGAACCTACTAGATGTAATTGAAAACATATCAATGCCCTAATTAATTGTATAGATTTCCATCATAATTAATTCATCACTACCAGTGTTGTAGACAAGTATATTATTAATATATTTTGGTATTTAACCCATCTTGTGATGAATAATCGTGCCTATATGAGACAACTTTTTACTTAACATCATGCTATGATGGTGTTAGGATTCATCATATGTTAGAAACCTCACTCCTTTAAAAGAACTACAAATCCTTTGGTAGTTGAACAATGGATTATGTCCACCCAAAATATATTTATAGTTTTTAGTATTAATAAAAGGAACATGGTTATTATAGAAATTTATTTTTTAAATATAGATTTTGATCAATTATATTAATTGATTCAAAATTGTAAATAGGTATAGGAGATAAAACTCATGGGATGAAATAATTTTATGTTGATATTATTTGATAAGTATTTTTCTTGAGATAAAAAGTTTAATATGGAATGGAAAATTATTAATTTAAAACAAAATGAATATGGATTTGTTTCTATGTATTAAAATACTTTTATAAATTGGAAAAACATGTTGTGGAATGTTTAAATAATCTTGAAAGTAAGATTGAATTTTTCTTTGATGATCTTAATCAAAACCAATGAAGTGAAGTATTCTCTCAAACGTTTTCATCAAAATATGATATGGTATCATTTTAAATCAATATAGGGAAATAATCATAAACATATTATATTTTTTAAAGGAAATAAAAGAAGAACTGGATGGTTGGGAACCAAGGAACATGAAATGTACTGAAGAAGAATATTTTTAATTTCTTAAGCACTAATTAATTTTAAGATTCCATTATTGTAAATTATATGATAATTAATGTTTTAAATTTCTTTTTTATATCACATAAACAAAATTCAAGTTCCTTTTATTTTTTTTTCCAATAAGTGAAAAAATATTTAAGGAAACTTCTTTTTTAATGTTTTACTTCCATTTTCATTGAAATATCTAAAAAAGAGTTGTGTTTACTACAAAAAATTTATTTTTTATGAATGGATGGTATCTTTCCTATCTATTTTACACAATGTCATGGATTTATTCTATTTTATTCCTATTATTGACAAATTTTTATACTCATTATTCTATATGGTGTGAATAACATATCTTATATAAATCAAACTGTAGTGTGTTTTTCAATATTGAATGATTTGTTATTTTCTAGGGAAATATTAAAATTTTGTATTTTTATTAGTTCTATATGGATAATTTATAGATGATTTTGAATATGAGATATATATGGGTGAAATATTGAAATAATGTATAATTTATTAAATACGGATACATATGAACTGATAAGGTATAATAATGTTGTATTAAATATGATGAATGAATTACACATGTTTATATGGTGGTTGGGGATCATAATTATATATCCCCCCAATGTATTGAGTAGGTTTTGTGATTTAAATAATAATGGGTATCAACTGTTGTATGTCAACCCATATAATGATAATTTCTTTACTTAAGGCACTAACAGTATGTAAAATTCATTGGAAATGCGGCCTTAACATTAATATTAAGATTTTTGGAATTATGCATTCCATCATTGAGAGATCATTAATTATTTTCAATGTCATTACTTTTTTGTTTCTATCCTTGAATATATTTCATTCTATTTTCTTATTATATGTTATGATTATTTATTATTAACTATATCATATTTTTTGTGCCTTATATTTTAAAGATAGATTCCACTATATTAAAACCCTTACTGAGAATCCCAGATCACACTTTATTTTATTTTCCTTTCACTAGAGTGTTAACAAGGAATATTTGAATGATTTCAAAGATGGATATAAAATATTTTAATAATTTCTAAGATGATTTTTATGTTTTCGATAAAATATGAAAATCATGTAAGTATCGAGTCTACCATGTATATTAAATTGATTTATCTTGTGGGATGTTAACTATTATATTATGTACCATTTTAATGAAGTAAAAAATGAACACTAGGTTATTAGAGTTAGGTTTATTATATAATTAATGGAGCGTACATCTCGACAACCCCTAGTAACTCAAGGATGAATATGAAAAGAGTTTTCTAGAAACTCTCTCATACCTACATCATGATATTTTATGGTTCTATGTTCTATCATTCATAAATTTTGAAATATCATAACCAAAACTATTCTATGGTACTATTTTGTAATGAATTAGACTGATTCATTCCATTAAGTCACTTAGGTCAATATATTACAAGGTTTCAAGAGTGTTCCTTGTCTCTACTGGCTGGAAACTATTATTGAGTCATCAAACTTACTCAACATGAGAATTATTTCTCCCAATGAATTATAAACTAAAAATAACCTTCACCCAAAAGTTTCGAATGAGAATTCTATATGTTATGATGTTTTGTTTAATAAATAAATAGTCACAAAAATATAAAACAACAATATAAGAGAAAAATAAAAAAAATAAAACTAAAAAACCCAAAATTAAAAAAAACAATCATAAAGATTAATATATAAATATATTTAGAAATAAAAAAATAGACTAATGAGTGATACAAGAGATGGAAGGATAGGTAAGACCAGTATATAATGATCTCAAGGGAAAAACCTAGAAATATAAACCAAAATGGGACCCTATACCCATATTTGTGTGATAGGAAAATCAAATTTACATTCCACATAATCTATACATTAACTAATAATATAATCAAAAACTAGATCAAAAGTGATCACGTTTAGACCTCCACATGATTAGATAAATACAATTCTACATACACACAAAGGGAAAATGTAGGGTGTTAGTGAAACATGACCAATATGATTTTTCCTCATGCTCTATATAAATACTTTATTGAAAGGAAACCTTGATATGATATTTGGAGATAAAACTAGCCAAATTATTATAAATTTTTATTTAAAAAATAAAAATGAAAGTTTGTTGTTGTTAAACTCTTATAAAACCAAAATCATTTAACTATTTTACTAATAATGTATTTATTCAATAAATAATACCATATACAATTTAAAAAATGTAATATTTTGGAATCATTTGTTCTTCCACGGTACTAATAAAACATGTAAGAGTGATTAATTATTATATTGAAATCAATTGTTTCCATTTCATTCACAATATCATTATATATAAAAACATTATAAGAATCATATTTTAAATAAATTTCAAATAAATGAAATAAAAGGATCATAAAATTCAGAATCCAGTGAAAAGGATACTATACTTAGAATGAATTTATTATAAGTGATAAACTCCACAAATTAATTAATAAACCTAAATGATAATAATTACATTGAAAAAATTACTCATTAAGAATAATAAATACATAGAATAAAAAATATTACAAATCATACGAAAATGTGAACCACAAGAATAAACCATCAAACATGTATCCAATAATAATAATAATTATTATAAATTAAAATTTAATCATAATGGTGAAACAACCATGTTCCAAAAGATACATTACCAGAAACAACTAGAATGGAAATCATCATATGGCCAGTGAACAATCCAAACTAAACTCAAACTGGGTTTTCTCTCTGTCAGTCCCCAAGAGGCTTGACCCTTAGTTAGAGAAAATCATATTATTATATTTTCAAAAAATATAGTGAAATTAAATTAAATTTAGTATTCATCCATTGATATTCAACTTATTTATGCATGGTTTCCTATAATAATATAACTGGTGATGAGAAATCACATATATGTAATAAAAAATCAATTTTATATAAGAGAATAAATATATCTCATTAAACATCAAACATAATTCCCAGAAATAACCCCATTAATTAGTATAATAATTCCTATATTCATCTATTTCATGTATTGCACTATAATCCAATATAAAAAATAACAACCAAATGGAATTTCATCTAGTGTGAAAACACATAATGGAAACTCTTATTTCATTTTCTAAATAGGCCTTTAAATTTAGAAAAACCCAATAGAATTATATCTTAGATATAGAGACCATTAAATATAATCAAATATAATAAAAAAGTAGTTTTAAAAAAATAAAATAATAAACCAAAAATTCATTATTCAATAATCTCATTAAGATATTTCTAATAATATTTAAAGTATAATAAACATATTATATTGTATTCAAAATATTATCAAAACAATGTTTCATTATTTTGTAGTTTTTAATAAAATAATACATGGAATTTTTTTTGATTATTTTATATATAAACCACTTTATACATTCCATAAAACAAATAGAGTTTAAGATTATACTTTTTTATAATTATATACAATGACTATAAATAATACCCTTTATACCCGCTGGGAGTTTCAACAAAACAATGAGAGCTAATTTTAAATAAATAGTTAAAACCAAATATTTGTTTTATATCTTGGAAAAATCATTTAAAATCAATAATCACTAATATATTAATTATAAAAGGTTGTTATATAGATCCACCCACTTAAATCCAATGATCTATTGTTAAGATATATTATTTTTTCAAAATAGAGGAAGATGGAACTTTATAAGACCCTAGAAAACAAAAAAATAAGATAAAACCCAAATAAAGTCCTTCCAGGTGGATTTTTATGATGAAATATCCATATAGAAGAAATTAGATGATATATTAAGGAGGAGTAAGAATAGAGGTAGTGGTTTTGATAATCTTTCCGTGAAGAATCGCCTTCTTTTGATGATATATCAAAAAAAATGCATGAAATAGAGAAAACCTTTCAGGGTAGAAACTTAGGGGAATTTAAAAAAGAGGAGAAGAAATGGGAGGTGTAATAACTTAAATAAAATTTATAAAATTTATAAAATTTAATTAATTTATGTTTTAATGGGATATCTTATTTGGAAACATGGTTTACTAATATAAGAAAAAACCATGCAGTGGTTAATAGAAACGTATTTTTTGCATGAAATTCAATCATTATTTGTTTACTCAAACCATGGTCAAACAATTTATATAGGAAAATTCCCCTAAAACCTAAAAATTACAAACCAAAACTAATGTAATATAGATAATTATCAACAAAATAATTATATACCTTATAGTGATATCATGGGTGTCACAAATGGACCCATATGATGATCTATATTCAGAGATATGAACAAATAAAACATATTTGTTTAAAGATTGGGAATGAAATATACTCAGATCAAAACTTATTTTGGAAGAAGATAGAGTTGGTTAATGAAATTCAAAAATACATTAATGTATCATGGAGTCAATATAAGATATTTTTTATTAATAATTTAAGATATAGTGTTTGATGTTGGAGATGATTTTTTTCCTTTATATATTTCCCAAAAACTGGTTCTTAAAATTTGGAATGAAGGTAAATTTCAAACTAGGGTAAATTGTCCCATTTTACATTCTTGATATTGTAGAAGTTTTATCCTATAAATTTTCACTTACACCAAAACTGCTTAAAATTTATTATGTGATCCTTGCATCTATCCTGAGGATGTACATACCAGATATCACAAATGTACAAACTCTAAAGGTGGCAAGACTAGAATGTGATCTTTATTATGAGAATAAATCGAGGAAGATATTGGATTCTATATATAAGTTCTTTAAAATAAGTCAACTTACCCTATTAAGGAAATTTAGAAAAACTATAAGTATGAACTGGAATGATTGGAACCTAATGGTGTAATAAAATATAATTTCTTATAATACTCTATAATGTAGATATAAAATGAAATTTTGAGTTTGATATTTCAAAAGGGTGTAAGATTTTATCAACCAATACATTTCTATATAAATTTTTATTTCTTAACATATATTTCTATCATAATTAAAATATTCCCTTTATATATTATTGTATGATTTATAGTATGAAAATAACATGTACCATATATCAAAAAAAAACTATATTATTTAATTAATATATAACATTAAATTTAAAGGTAAAATATATTATAAGAAATAAAAATAAGTACAAGGGTATATTAAAAATAATTATATTATGAATAATATTTTGAAATCTAATGGTCTTTGTTCTCCATGAAATATCACATCCACAAACAAAATAATAAAATGAAATGGAAAAAATATAAATAATATCTGACTTTTATAAATTATATATGGGTAATATTGATAGAAAACGAAATTAATTATTAATTGATAAAATAAGAGTTATTTATATGAATTATGAGGGTTATGTTGGTATTATTGTAGTAACATAATTGTTAGAATAACAACCTGACTGTTGAAATAGTAATGTGGTCATTAGAATGATAAAATATCTATTCTATAATATGTATCATTAATAAAATTATTATATATAAATTTTATAATTCTATAAAATAAATATTAAAATACATATAACACAAATAAAGAATAATTTTATATTTTTATAATGTTTTTTAACTTATTTTGTAAAAATCATAATTTTATGTTAATGATTAAATATTATAATTACCAAAAAAATTTATAAAATAATTATATAAAATTAATGTAATTTATTGAACTAATGTTTTTGAATTATTTAAGAGTTATTTTTTAGTAAATTTTTTGAATTTTTTTAGATTAATTGTAAAAAACAAATTTTCAAATATAATATGTTTTATGATATAATTTTGGTGTAATAATGAAATTATAGATTCTATAATGTATTCAAATGAAATAAATATTTTTAATAAGATATATAATCTATTTAAAAATGATAAGTTTACTTTTCAAAAACAAAATGTAAATATAAATGTCTACTGACATAATTTATTCCATTAAGAATTTATTTTCAATCCTTTTCCAAAGTTTATTTGTGAAATTTATTAAAAAAGGATTTTATTTTTGGAAGGTCCTAAAATTCATGAAATTATATTTTTTAAAATTAAATACTAGTATTATTCTTAAATAATAACACTATTTTATATATTATTATTTAAATTATATTATATTGATATTTTATCACAAAACTCCCCTCAAATTCAAGTGTAAATAATCTATCTCACCCCATGATAATCTATATTAAAAAACTCTTCTATTATCTAATCACATACCATATAATTCTATTAACACTCTTATGATTTTTAGAGATGTTCTAATCTCACCAAACTCTAATATTTTAAGGCATTTGAGCCTTTTTAAAGGAGTTATTTCATGGATGAGGTAATAATCCTTTCCCTTTATTTTATTTTTATTCATCCACTATTTAATTCTCATTTCCGTTATATAAAAAAATACTCTCTAAAATAATTAATCAATATATTAAATATATATTAATGTTATTATACATCTATATTCATTATATAAACTAATTTTAATATATATATATATTCCTCCTTCAATTCATCTTTATATGGTTGGTTCTATAGGATACAAGGATGTTATCAATCATTATTTATCATAACCTTCAAGGATGGTTAGTGTAGATTATATGTGTTTTTCGTGTCTATGTGTGTGTTTTTATTTAAATATATTATATAACATTTATAGGTTAGGAATATAATGTATAAATAATAATAGACAATATCACACTATGAATCAAAAAATAATAATTTGATCAAAATATAAACATATGATTATATATTTTGTAAAGACTTTAAAAACAGTTTCAAATGGAAATAAATGTTAATAAACCATGAATTAATGTAAAATAAATATATAATATTTTTTTAACCAATGTATTTTTGTTGTACAAGATATCTAATAATAATAAATAATAACATAGTCTAATGTAATGGGATTCCACACTATTTATCCAGATTGAGTTATTTCTTCTTAACCAAATCTCGTTAAATAATTATTCTATAACCATATATATATATATATCTAAATATATTCCCTCTCATTTTGGAATATTATTACTTCAAATTTTCGATTTCATTATGATTATATCATGGTATAAAATTTTCCTTTTTTAATTTAGAAACACATTCTCTTTTAAAATACTATTTTAGATGCTTTTAATAAAATTTTAAATTCATTATCAGTTTAATTTCTTAGTATATTATTAGGATTTAAATTTCAATATATTATTTTTTCTAACTTTTTTTCTTATTTCACATTTGATAAAATAAATTTGAATGAATCTTCACAATTTTCCTCCTGATTTATTCTCATATCTACTTTTGGGTTTTTTTTTATCTCATTGATGTTAACATACCATTATAAGATTATAAATGAATTTGACACAATATTTAATGTATCTTATGACCTTTATAGTTAATATTGTGTTTTCATATTATAGTTTCCATTGATTACATTATATTTGGTAATATGGTGTTATTTATGAAATTATAAGAAAACATGTTTCTTTTTTATCAAGGGTTATCTATGTTAATCTTCAATATTTATATATAATTATTATATCCTTTATTTTTTTTATGTTTTTCAAATTATTTTTAACATAATATTATGTTTTGGGTGGGAGTATAATTATATAATTGTATAATTCATTGGGTAAGGTTATTATTGTAGGTGATGTTACGTCTGGGGTATGGGAAAAGAGCTTATCTCATCAATGTTATGTTGTATTAGTATTAATAATAGACATATGCTTATAATTTTTAATTATTACCCATGTTCCACATTCCATGATTCATTCCAATGAGTTTAATATTTTTTTTATAATGATATTCTCATGATTATATTACGAAAATGACCATTATGATCATTCGTGTATCCAAATATATTCTTGTATAAATTCCATAAATATTATTCCTCCCATTATTTAGATATTATCTCACCCATTATTTTACATTTATCCCCAAATGATCATATGTCTTCCAAAGGTCATAATAGAACTACAAGGGAACTTTGATTAAGGCTTTAAATAATTTATAAAATATTACATATATTAATTTTCTATGTACCTAGTTTCCCATCAAACCACTAGTATGAATTTTTAGTCATATATTAATATATATTTTTTCCATAAAAATGACGTAACAATTATATAAGTTATTTATGGGCTACTATTGTTTGTATCATAGTAAGTATTTGATAATTTTTTAATTAAGTTAAATATTAAAAGAAAACCTTGGTAAAATTATGTGATTTCTTATGTCAAGTATATAAGAACTAATAATTAATTTATACATTTTTTATCAATTCATTAGTAAATTTTATTTTTTCTAACATTTTCTATTTTAGAAAATGGTGGGAACTACAAGGAACTGATAAAACACTTAATGTTATGGACAATGTAATGATTTTCTGAATTATATTCCAAATAAAATGAGATATGATGTTAAATATGTTATGTTTATGAATAACCACTTGCATACCATCCTATCTCCCCTTGTATACTTGAGTCGAGGTAGAATTTATACTTGGACTTAAACAACATCCCCGAGGGGCCAAAGGCTGGAAATAAATTTCATGGGCTTCAAGAAAAGATGTGGGATGAATTTCAATTTGAGAATAAAACAACCACAACCAGATAATCCATAACCAAAAACACTATATGATGTATAATAACAATAAAAACAACTAAAGGTAATATCATTGATATCAAAATAAAACTACAAAAAAGTAACATAGTACAAGACAACTAAACAAAAAAGTGTACAGTGGAAAACAAAACCAATAAAACCCAAATATTATGAAACAAAACTCCAAGATCAAACCATTCTTCATGTTCCAACTCCAAAAAATGGCCCATGTATCAATATGCACCAATGGATAAGTTGGCTACTTTACCTTTACATTTATCCTGATAAAGGATATATACAAAAGAACTAAAGTTCCATAGAATGGGTGGGTAATGAAACTCACTTGGATTTACCTAAATAAATTACCAACTCATTCCATTAGGATAGAACACGACAACACATTTATATAAAAAAAATTAAAACATTCCATATAAAAACAATAAAACTTTTATAGGTCAACCAATTTTTCACCAAAACCCATTATTTCAATGAAAGAAACCAACAATACCTTAAACAATTTCACAGGATCTATTTTATCATAATCTATTCCATTCAATATATCTATATATCCACACATCCAACCATGCATGCAACCTTGACCTCCCTATACTCTCAAGTGCTGAGTCATTCTTTCACTAAGACATCAGTTAATGAACCATTTTTATGGGGGAGAAGTCTTGACCCTTATCCATCACATTAATTATGGAGGAGATTCCATACCCTTATCCATCCTGAATGAACATGAACACAACCAAAAACTATACCAAAAAATAATGCCAAAACATCAATTTCATCCATTTCAATAAAACTCACTTTTCTTGAAATCCTTTGAAACAACCCCTTTCAAAAAAACTAAAATTTTATTGAAAACACTTTACCATGCATCAAAACCAAAAAATCATTTTATGAAAATCATTTTAAAATAATGGTACCAATTTTCAATTACCACAAAAACATCTAATCCTTAAATTCTATAATTTGTCACCAAATAGGGTTTCTAACAAGAAATTAACAATGATTTCACAAGAAAATAAATCAAAATAATTAATTTTTAACTAATTATTCAAGTTCTAAATAGGGTATTTGAGAGTTAATCCCCCTACATCAGGATTTATTGTAAAAATGAATAATGGAACTAAAATTCCTATGAAAACGAGCCGAATCTGCAAAAACCCCACCATAGATCTCCTCCCCTAGCATTAAAAACCCAAATATAATCATGATTAGAATAAACTACTTTTTATATATTATAAAAAGACTATACCTAAGACAAATAGAGATGTGGAGAGATTGAGATAAGTATATCTAAGAAAAACAACCAAAAACTACCATAAACAAGGATATACTAAGGGAATTATGCTTCGATAGACCAAGTAATTCCTTTAAATCAGATCCTAATTGATGGGGAAATCATCCTTAGCATTTGGGAGGTAGAAATATTGAGTTATGGACCATTTAGGAGAAAAATTGTGGTATTAAAATAAAATATCAACCTAGATTCACAATTATAGGATCTTGTTTTAAACCATGCATAGTTATTGGTATGATTAGGAAAACTCTGTGTGAGTCTCTTCTACAAGGAACACATCACACAGTTGGCTCACATAATTAGAAAAATCATGTTCCAACCATTCCAAAGTTCTCTATCCCACATTGCAAGGTTTTTAATGGGTGTCTACCCAGTTTGGCCAAACCTTGTTCCAAACTATGTGCCAACCCACTATATCGCATCTCACAATTCATGTTTTCATGTAAGAGTTTCACAGTTTTAACTATCTATAATACTTTATAACATACTTGATGAAATTTCAAAATTCCTCCAAACCCTGAAAAAGATCACCTATATAGTATACGTACATAAAAAGCATAATTAAAGGGTTACATAGTTGAAACTGGGGGTGCTACATTCTCCCCACCATTATCATTTATGTCCCTATAAAGTAGAAAACCATTATTGTAATGAAAGAGTTCTTGAATTTTCTCTTTTATTTCATTCTCATGTTCTCATGTATCTTCTATAATCTGATCACGTTTCCTCAAAACCTACACTAGACAGACGTTTTTCCCATGCAATAATTTATCTTTCCTATCCATAATCTGCATTTCCATGTAAACCAACAAAGAATCTAGATCTACATCAACATGATCCAATCTGATCACACAGTCAGGGTAAGGATGATACTTTTTCAACTGAGATACATGACAAAAATTATACACTACACTGAACTATGGTGGTAATTCCAATTGATATTCCACCTCTCTGACTTGTTCCATTATCTCAAATGGGACTATGTATCTAATAGTTAAATTTCCATGATTACAATAAATGATGTTTTCCATGTCTTAGGGAGATCCTCAGGAACACATGATCACTCACCATAAACAATAACAGTTGTTGATGACGATACATTTTTGGTTTATGATGACTTTATATTGTCTTCATATTTTTTCTAATAAATTGAATCTTCTCCATTGTTTCCTGGAAAAGGCTCTTCCCAACTAGTGAAGTGTCACCTGTTTCCACCCAACCAATTGGAGAACAACATGTAAAGCTAAAAAAAATTCTAAAGGAGACATTTGTAAAGAGGATTAATAGATTTTGTTATATGGAATCTCTATTAATGTTAAGTGATCTTCCCATGAGACACTAAAATCTATTACACAAGCTTGAAACCTATCATCCAATGTTTATATCATCCGTTCACATTGTCCACCCACCTGAGGATGATACACCATACTCATTTTCAATTAATCCCCAAGGGATTCAAGTAGGGATTTCTTGAAACGAGACATATACCTCAAATCATTATCTGAATCTATTATAACTGCTATGCCATTATTCTTTACCACTTATCAGATATAGATTTATAACAATTCCTCCAACATATGAGATTCTCGAATAGGGATTAAATGTGAAGACATTGTCAGTCAATCCACTCTCACTCATATGGCATTGTGTTTTTGAACCATTCTTGGGATACCTTTTACAAAAATCCATAGATATCTACTCCCATTTCCAAAAAGGGATAGGTAAATACTATAAAATATATACTAGTCACTGATGATCTACCTTAACCAAATGACATGTTAATCTTATCGAAATAAACTAATCCATCTTCCTTTTCATACTGACACACAACAAATATTCTCTAAATTCCTTATACATATTCTGTATTCCAGGATAAATAACTCATCTTGTATGGTCAAAAGAATGGATAAGTTGTTCCTGATAAGCCATAGGTTTGAACATCTAATTTCAGATTCATAACATTGAAATCCCATTCAACATCTAGTCTTGAATAGTCTCCCCATGATTAATTTTTGACCTCATAGCCATACATTCTAAATCCAACATTTGTGCCTCTTTAACATCTTCAACAAATCTGTAAGCAATGAAAGGGGAATAAAAACTGCAACATCACCTTGATATTAACATTATAACTTCATTTAAACTATCACTTACATCTACTAATACTAATCTAAAGCCTCTTTTTCCAATTGAGAATATGAATTTCTACTTAAGACATCTATCGATGTATTTTTTTTACCTAGTGTATACATCAAGTCAAATTCAAACATTTGGAGATACACCATCCATCTTCTTTGTCTCAGATTCAAATACCTTTGTGATAATATATGTTTCAAACTCCTATGGTCTATAAAAACTATGAATTCCTCCCCAAATAGGTAGTTATTCCTCATCTTGAATGCATAGACTACATCACCTGACACCAAGTCATTTTTTGGGTACTTATTCTCATCAAACTTAACTTCATTTATCCATAAGCAACAAAATAATAACCCTACATTAGAATTCATCCCAACCCTAATCCCAAAGCCTCACAATACACCACATAGCCTTATAATGATTCAAAAAAATATCATGATAGGGGCTAATATAAGGTGAAATTTAAGGTGTTGGAAATATTTTTGGCATTCATCATTCCATTGTAGTGGAACATTATTCTTTGTCAAATCTTTCATTGGTGAGGCCAATCAAGAAAAATCCTAAACAAATAATTGGTAATACCATACTAAACCATGGGAACTTTGTATCTCAAATATATTTTTTGAATGTTTCTAAGAGATAACAACCTCTGTCTTTTTTAGATCTGTAGAAACACCTCTTTTATAAATTACACTGATAAGAAAGAGTACCTCTTGTATCCAAAATTCAAACTTTGATAATTTGGAATACAATCGATGATATCTCAATAATCCCAACACTTTCTCCATGTGTTTCCCTTTCATAGCCCTTTTCCTTGAATACAATAATATGTCATCCACAAACACCACCAAAAAATAATACAGATGTATTTGAAATATCTGATTCATCAATTCATTAAAGAATTATAGTGCATTCATAAGACCAAAAGGCATCTACACATATTCATAAGGTCTAGATCTTCTTCATAATATCCTCAATCCTAACTCACAATTGGTGATATCCTAATCACATGTCATTATTATAGAACCACTAAGATACCCACAATTGATCAAATAGAATATCAATGTGTGGAGGTGAATATCGATTCATTGTATTAACTGGGTTAAGCTTTTGATAATCTGCACACAGCCTTAGAGTTCTATTATCCTTTTCCCAAAAAAATCGGTGATGCCAACAGAGATGTGCTAAGTCGAATGAACCATTTTCTTTCTAGATCTTCCAACTAAACTTTCAATTACCTTAATTAAGTTGGTGACATCCGATAATATGGAAGGAAATTAGTAGTGGTCCCAAGATGTAGATCAATCGTAAACTCCACTTCTATTGTGGGTGGAAACCTGGATAAGTTCTTATGAAATACCTAAGGAAACTATTAAACAACCACTGGAAAACATCTATTCTTTATATCTTACATTGATTCCAAATTCAATGATTCCATCTAGAATTAGATCATTCCAAATGATTTTTCTAACATGTTTGTTGCAATTGCCTTTACCATCATTTCTACTCTAAAGATATGCTTGAGGACATTATCAATCATAATTTTACCCTTTCTAGTATAACTTTTGATATGAGCCTTGAAAATTGTTAACCAATCTATACCCAAGATTATATCATAGACATCCATATCAACCACATAGAAATCACACATTAACTCAGCTCCACCAATATTTATAGAACATGCTCAACATACAAATGCTCAAAAATCTCTTTGAATAAGAGGTGTTTGATGTTTTAACATAGAATGCATCATATCAATGTTCAAACATAGAAAATCAACAACAAGAGAATAAATGAAGGAATGGGATGAACCCATATCAAAAAACTATTTCATAAGGGTAGAATTAAAAAAATCATACCTCACACCTTCAATGGTCTAGATTGGTCATCCACAATCACTTGATCAACTCTATATAATTGATTTCTTGGGAAACATTTTTCCTTGTTTCCCTATTCATATTGACCTTATTAAGGAGTCATAGTATACATTGAATTATCATGGTTAGATTTTTTCTAATGATGAGAACTATTCTGATGCCCTCTCCCTAACGGGATTTCTGTGACATATGATAAGTGTCACGAACAACCGACCTTGGAGCACTATGAAAATAGAAGTGAATATTCTGTATTTGATTACAATTATTGTATGAGTTCGGTGGTTTCATACACTGTCGATTCATGGTGTTGAATAAACCACATTGAAAACATCTAGGATGGATCTTTGGATTTATAGGAAGGTCCACCAATCCAATCATTTGATTCTAATCCATACTCCCACCTAGGAAATATGTTTCCCTCTTCAACTTTCTCCCAAAAATAGAGTTCCCATAACTTCCTATAGGTATCAACATGCTTCCTCTAGTTTTAGCTTTTGATATGTCTCTTTTTGTTTCCATCTCTCTATTAATCATCTCCGTAAAATCTATTATATTGATCATAGAAATTTTTTAGTGAATCTCCAACGTCATCCCCAATTCAAATATGCATTCCTTAGAGGACACACTTTTAACAACACCAGGTTAAAAGGAGACTAAATTCATAAATTTAGTATAATTCTCTGTTACTATGAGGATCTCCTATTTCAAGTTAAAAAATAAATCGTTCTTTAATCATTAATGTATAAGGATATAATTTTTTGTTGAAAAATTATTCAATATCCTCACATTCTAGTCTGTGGTCTAATTTATCTTGAACTGCTAAATCCCACCTTTGTCATGCAATATCCTTCAGCATATACATTTATATCTAGACTTTTATCTATGATGGTCTGATAAAAAAATAAAATATTTGATTCATCCTATTAATCCACACCTTTTCGTTATATATTTCCAAATAACCTTGAAATATGGGTGGATTACGCATCTATAATTGTACGGTGTGATCAAATTTCTTTGGTCCATCCCATTGGTTCCCTATATCCACTGCATGAAAGGTTTGATGGTAATCTAAACTAATTGTTGGTTCACTTTTGGCTCGTGTAGAACCACGTTATCAATGGATTCCTCTCGTTGGTTGCTACAATGACTATCAGGTTTCATTCTATAGAAACACAAAAAATCCATACTTATCACTCTCTAGAGACTGAATGCCTAATAATTTCAAATTCTACCACATCATTATATCACAACATTTTATTCCAAAATTTATCATTTCCATGTTCATGAATTTTGAAAATATTTACCTATACCTTTAAAAACAATACCATTTTCAAAATACCACTATAATTCCTTTTACTAAATCTTACATTTTCAAACGATTTAATTTTTTTTTTCAAAAATCAATATCTTTTTCACCAAATCATATACCATTACTCATAATGTGATATGAACTCCTAGTGGAAAGTAATTTCTACAATGCATTTCATGCTCATCTCATTATCTAAACCCATGAGAATGAGATTTCTATTCTTATAAGTTTTTAAAAAACTCATTGGTACCCAACTCCAAGGTTACTTAAATTTCAGCATAAAAAGGTTAGATAAGTCTTTTATGTTATACATTTCAAGTCCTGACAATCCTAGTCCTTCCTACCATTCCCACTCGAGTAATAAACCAGAATGAATTTCAACTCAAAGATGAATAATACTGATGAACACTTGTTCCAAACATATATTTGGAAGGAAAAATGTTGATACCACTTGTGACATCCCTCCCCTCCACATTGTCTTGAGTCGAGGAGGAATTTCTACATGGCCTTAAGCAACATCACCAAGGCACCAAATGCTGGAAACAAATTATAAGGGTTTCATGAACTGATGGGGGAAAATTTTCCATTTGATAATTAATAAACCATAACCATAAACTCCAAAACCAAAATCACCATATCATGAATGATAGAAATTAAAAAAACTAATGTTAATTCCATTTATATCAAAATAAAACTACAAATTAAATACCATAGTGGAAGACAACTAAACATCAATGTGTACAACATAAGATAGAAAAAGAAAAACCCAAAGTCACCGAAATAAAACTCCAAACTCAAACCATGCTCTATGATTTATCTCCCTCAAATAGCCCAAGTATCACTATGCACTAATAGGGAAGTGTGACTCTTTACCTTTACTCATGTTCTGATAATTTTTATATTCAAAAGAACCAATGTTCCAAAGTAGGGGTGAGTAATGAAACTTAGTAGGCTTTACCAAAATTACTTCCCTACTCACACCACTAGGATAGTACATGTTAGTACATTTATGTAAATTAATTTATATAAAACAATTTAAAACATTTCATATAAGAACAATAAAAAATTTCCATATCAAACTATTCTCCAAAAAACCCATTTTTTCAACGAAATAAACCAAAAATTCTTTAAAACATTTCACAAGTTCCATTTTGTAAAAATTCATTCCATTCCACATATCCAAACATCCAACCATACATCTAACATGGAACTACCTGTAATTGAATGTGGTGAGTCATCCTTTCACTAAGTCATCACTTAATGAACCATTTTTATGGGGGAAAGTCCTAACCCTTATCCATCCCACAAATGATGGAGGAGACTTCACACCCTTATCTATCATGAATTCACATGAACACACACGACCATTATTCCAGAAACCAATGATAAACAACCCTTTAAACAATTTAAATAAAATCATACATTTATTAAAAACATTTAAAACAACCCATTTCAATAAATCCAACCTTTTATTGAAAGAAAATTTCCATTCATAAAAACCAAACAATCATTTTAAAATCATGATTATAAAATCAAGTTACCAATTTTCACTTTCAACGAAAACACCCAATTCCCACAATTCTATAAAACATCACCAAAGAGGGTTTCCAACAAGAAATTAACAAAAATTTCACAAAAAAATTCAATCAAAACAATAAATTTTAAATTAACCCTTCATGTTCTAAATAGGGGAGTCGAGAGTGAAGCCACCTAATTCGGGATTTATGGTGAAAATGAAGAACTGCACAAAAAATCCAACAAAACTATATTAAATCTCTAAAACCCAAATTTATATGACTTACACTAAAATCAAAAAATCTAAATATAAGCCTTATTAGCATAAAAACATATATATATCTACAAATAACTGGATCTATGAAACTAAGATATATATATATATATATATATATATATATATATATAACCCCCCAAAAAAACTACTATAAATGATGACTTACCCTAGGAATCCAGCTTCAATGCACCAATAAACACCTTCATATAGGCTCCAGATCAATGGGGAAATATTCTTTATCCTTTTTTAGGAACAAATATAGAGTTAGGGACATTTAGGTTAAAACGGGGGGGGGGGTAAAAAAATCCAAAACTATATTCGCATTTATAAGATCTTGTTTTTAAACTATACATGATCAGTAACACAGTTAGGAAAAATATGATCTAATTGTGTTCTAGGATCTTTGTAAGGAAACATGTCGCATGGTTGGCCCAAATGGTTATAAAAACTATGTTCCAACCATGAAAAATCTCATTATCCCACTTTTCATGGTTTCTACTAGGTTTCCTCATGGTTTGGAAAAACCGTGAACCTAACTACATGCCAACACACTAGCCCTTGCCTTAATATGCACAATTTCATGAAAGAGTTTCATGGTTTTCACTAACTATTCACTAACCGTTCACCTTTAGAGAATCCCCAAAAACATTTCAAAAGGACTCCAAACCCTCCCAAATTTCATCCATATTCTTTAAACACTAAAAAATCATAATGAAAAGATAACTTACTTGAAACTTGGTGTGATAAAACTTGACTAATGTTATAAATTATAACATGAAACATGTGGAGTATGCACCTTAATTAAATAATAATCAATTTTACAATAATTACTATTTTTTATAATGACAACCTACATTTAAAGGATATTTTTTTTTACTAATTTCCGAAAAAATTGGAAAAATTTATATAAAGATTATTTTATATTATATATTATTATAAACAATATCTGTCTACTCAAGTGGTATATATTTTAAATGAATAAGGTTGTAAATGGTGAGAATTTATTGGGAATACAAAGATGATGGATGAATTTGAACCAATGGAGTGGGAAGAATTTGAGGAAATACTTCATAATAAGTACTTTCCTCGAACTCTTCATTCCAAATTGGGGAGAGTATTTTTAAGGATCAATAATTCGGAGAATGAATCATTTTCGATTTATTAGGTGAATTTAAAAAGGCTTAAAAATCATGACTTAGGTTTTTCTATCAACTATGATACCAAAATTGAAATACTCTTTAGAGTCATAATACTACATATCTGAAGTCATTCATCCATTAGTGACTTTAGGAGTAATAGATAAGTAGTATTATGAGATCTAAAATAAGAGATAGAGTTTTCATAATGGTAATATGGAAATCAATATATGAAAAATAGAATGAGTTTCATAATATATAATCAAATGACAAAGGATATAGAGGCAAGAATATTTAACATCCCACATATAAAAAATTTGGAAAGAAACATACATAAAGGAACTAATAAATTCTTAAAATGTTGTAAATGATTGGATAAATGATAATATTATTTTAGGTACATGAGAGAGATACTCACTATTATGATGTAAAATAATATTTTATCCATTTCACCACTTATTCATCAAGGATTTAATTATAATTTACTTAGGAAATATGAAAATACAGGCACCAAACCAATAGTCATTGAGGATAATGGATGTTAACAAACACCAAATCCAAGTTACAAAGGAAGATTTTATTTTGTTATCACCACTAATCTATAGAAAAAAAAATTAAATAGGTGAAATGTATACTCACAATTCACTTAAAAATGGAAAAAATTTCATTTAATTTCGGTTTGATATATTCCATTATGTAATGAAATTTTTATAAAAATGATGAATAGAATCTCAAATATATTAATGTCAATATATATATATATATTAAAATAATTAGTGGTTTTATTTTTATATCCAAATTTTATAATTATTCCTAAATAAATTCTAGTGGAAGGATTCATCATTAAAAACTCATAATTCTTAATTTTGTATAATTTAATTCTATATTGGGCATAGATTATATATATTTATATAGAGCTATAAAAAACATCTTGAAAACTGAAAGATAACTCCATATCCAAAAAAATCATACACTTCTGTGTATATATTATAATAATTATTAATATCCTTTTTTAAATAATTTAAAACTATGTCTATTGATACCCAATTAAGAAACATTTACTTCTTAAATGGTTATGATAGAGGAAAAATAAAAACATAAATACATTCCAACTATGAGGGAATATACTAATATATTCCTAAAATATTTTTTTGGTCTTTCTTATATCACATGGTATAGTTATCAATTGAACTTATATTTATTGATACAACCATATGAAGTAGTCTCTATAAAAATTACCTAACAAAACAATATAAATTAAGGATGAATCTTCAAATTAATTTATGTCATGACCTTCCTCAACTAAAAAACCTCCTATGTAAGTAGTGAATATGAGAGTGACCCCAAAATCCCACCACTAATAGGCCAACGGATGGATACTGGTGTCAAGGGTATAGAAAAAAACATATGGGGGAATTAACCCAATAAATACCAGGAACATGATATAAAAACCTAATAAAGATTATATAATATAAAATAAAACCCAATCCTCAATTCTTGCATTTTCATTCAAAATTAATGGTCATGAAAATAAAATACTAAATGCAACTCCAATGGAAGAAAATGTATGAATACTAATAATCACATCGAACTAGTATGGTCTAGAACAATTACCAATATCCTTTTAGAAACCTGTATATATATATATATATATCTGTGTGTGGGGGGTTAGAATACAATTATACTATGAAGTATCCCCCCAAAAACTTCATATGTAATTGTAGAGGAAGAATAAAGTTACATTAGTAAATAAAAGTCCAAACCAACTCATTTAAGGAAATATACCAAAAATATATAGCGATTATATGATACCTGAATATAAAAAATGTATGGTATATTGAGATTCATGTATGAAATATGATTTTATGCCATCCACTATTGTTAATCAGATTAAAACCAAAATATTAAGTGTGTTAATATTTTAATAGCTCAAAATCATTTAAATTTATCATAAATTTATGTTGTTACATAAGATGAAATAGATTTGGAGTTATAAATAATTGGCTGCATGAGTTGGCTGAATCAATTTTTATTCATGCATAATAAATGCATTAATAATTTCTGAAGCCCGAGAAATGTTTATAGTGTTTTATGTGGGTATATATATATTTATTTATTTATTCCATGTAATTGAAGTATGTTTGTTTTTTTGAAACCTTTAAAATCTCCTCAACACCCAAAATCTTTCTTTCATCTTACTCCTTTGTATTTAGATGTACTTGAATACTGTGGATAAAAATATGAATCACATCCAAACCTCATATGGGGTTTTTACCCATGGATACCTTCTGAGATGTGATTCTTATGTTTTCCTCTTGGCTTATCTCTCTCAAACCCATGTGATGGATATTGAAGATGATGGAATGGAACTTTGGTGTAATCCACACATATTAATAGTGTGTTCTTCATTTTCTGTTTATCATAGCTTCATATTATCCTACAAAGTGATCCACATACAAGGTTTTGTAATGTTTTATTCTATGTATATTAAGTGTTATTAGATTCATAAAAAACCTAATAGTGGTATCCAAGTAGTCCACATTTAACATTTATAAAACTTATGATGAAATGAATAAGAGAATAAAAATTATATAATTTTATTACTTCTAGAAATTTTATTTAATAAAAGGGATTTCCCATCCAGATTCATCCTATGTAATGGTAACCAACACCTTACCCTTATATTGTTTATATTATTAAGGGTAACCTTTGAATTCCCCTTATTCATAGTGGTATGACTAAGGGCTATCTCAACTTAACATTACATAAAATTTGGGCTACATAAAGGTGGGTGTGTTTTTAAAAGGGTTATATAAGGGTAATTAGGGTGATGCCTTTATGTAGATGGGTTGTGTAAAGGTATGAAAGGATTTACAAATACACAAAATGGTCTATATAAGGGTTATCTCAGTCTTACACTTATATAGAGAGATATATTTAATGGTCTTAAATTCATTCCCTTATGCATAATGATTTATGAAATTGTATGATACTATTTATATGTATGAAATACATGGGTATGTAGAGGTAATCAGGTTTTTCATGAAGTTCTGTAAAGGTTACTAGTTACTTATGCTTACAAAAAAACAAATCTATGTAAGGGTCTTACCCTTATGTGTGATATTACACTTATGCAATGGTTTTTAAAGGTCATAAAAAAGTATATTGATTCCTACCCTCATGAGAATAATTCAAGTAATGTTAATATCCTTATTACCCTTACACAACATGTTTTATTTGATATACATAATGTTATGACCTAATGTAACCTAACACATCATCTACTATATAAACTTCATACCCTTCATTGAGTTAGCTACGTAAAATTAGAATCTTTATGAATCACATTGTTTTTATGTTTTTTAAAGGTAAGAAGTTACTAACCATTGTGTAATGGATTCAAAGATGCCTACATAAGGGTGGAAATATTTAACCTTACACATGAATACCCCATTGGGTAAGGGTAATCCTAATTTTTTTAAATTTATACAAAAAATTAACATTTAAAATGATTTTGATGGTTTATAAAATTTGTATAAATCACAATAAATTTTATTTTGGGATATTTTAATTAATAAAATGTTCATAAAGTAATTAATTATAAATTTTCTATAATTAAGTAAATTTTTAGGACTAATTTTACCAACTATCATATGGTAATAATTAAAATACATTTTAACAAAATAATATGGCATATATTATGACTAAGAAGTGAAAGTATTTATTTTTAAATCATAACGGATAATTTATAATGTATTATAAATTATGAATTAGTACTATAATATAAATTTTTTATTTTTAATATATGAATTGTTCGTAATTTTTTATTTTGAGTTGTTCAAAATAATAAGTTTCTTTATTTTATTATTTTGTCCACATCAAATAGTTTTTTTATAATTGATATTATCATGTTTTAAATACTGATTATGTATATGATATTTAGTTTATGAAAAATGTTTATATAATAAAAAATTTATTTTGAAATTTTATATAATTTATTTAATATAATATATTTAAAATTAAAATTTCATATAATAAATATATGAAATATATCATATTCAAATGAATATAAAATATTTATATTCCAAATTAAGGAATGTATATAATGTTAAAGTTAAATATCCTATATGAAGTTTTCATTTATTTTAAAGAGGTCATATTTGAATTTTTCATTTATTTAAAAAAAATTTCTTTTTTATTCATTTTAATAAGATTTATATATGATTAATGATATATTATTTAGTTTAAAATGTTAAACCACATCTAGGATAGATCATTTTGTTACATTCAAGTAATGTATATCTAATGTATTTAGTTTTTTAGCTACATTGACCTTAGTTCATAATTAAATTTGTATGCTTGAATTTATTTTTAGAATATAGTTTTTGAATATTAGGTTTTAGAGTTATGATGAATTGAATTCTCTCTGGACTAAAGTATCACTAAGTAGAGGGAATTGGGGTTGGACTACCAACCTATCGAGATGCTTGTTCGTGTTCTAGGTCGGTGAATGGGGTTGTTATCAATCACTTTGGGCTTACTAATATTGAGATTATAAATCTCATATAACTCTATGACTTTACATGAGATGATAATGTTACTTATTTATATGGTTGTATGAATATGTTTGACTTTTATTTTAATTTAGTAACACAAATTGTTTTGTTGTCTAAAGAGTTCCATATAAATATGGTTGGAACACATTGGTTTGGTGGAGGTAATATTATTCCAAACTAAATTAATAGAATCCTTCATACATAATGGTAATAACATGAGATAAGATTGTAAAATTAAATACCATTTAAATAATAAGTTTTAAATTCCTTATAAAGTGTCACTTTCCAAAACATTGACAATCCAACTAGATAGTTTCATGCACTAGCGGGGTTCATCTTAATTATCCTTTACAATTAAATAATGTAATGAGTGATACTAAATCATGTTTGGTTATCTTCACACTATAGTGATATTCCCCTATATTTTCTTTTGATTAGATAATTTTTTACATTTTCATTAGGTTACAATATTTGGTAATCTCTAAGGGTTTGAATAATAGAGGAATGTAGTTGGGTTTTATCTATAAAGTGGGTCAGGAAAATAGTTTTCTTCTCAAATATACGAGATTCATGTATGGTATTATTGGTATTATGACCTACCATAATAACTAACTGGTAAATTTTAGGCCATATTAGGGAAATTTTCTTAAAGAAATATGGATCTTATCCCACTAATGGGTTTGATGGATTTACAAAAGGGATTCATCATTTTAGTGGGTACTATTTAATAATATTACTTATAAAATGGTTTATAATACATGATAATAATCTGTTAAAATCTCTAGTTGTAGATAATATCATCATCAACATCATCAAGATAAATTTTATAATTAATACATGAAAATGAGAATCTTAATGTGAGAACCTCTAAAATTTGTGATTTAAGAAATGTCATTGTGGAAAATTGTATGTGTTTGAATAACAATAGTAATAAATCATTGGATTATAAATGAAATACATGAAAGAGTTTATGAAACTCCATGGAATATATATTATAGAAATTACTTATTTTATTTTGGAAGGTATGTGGTAGTGAATGTGTATTTTACATAGTGGTGTAAATATAAAGTAGTTCATAATAAATGGATGATTTTAAATAACTTATTGTTTCTATTCATGATATATAAAAAATAGATACTACATCAAGGATATGAATGTATCAAATTTTAACAAACTCAAATGAATCTAAATAAAATATGTATATCCTCATGTAATTTACCTTCTATTATAAGAGAATATGTTTGATTAAAAAGATATATCATGAAAAATCATGGGATGATTACTTCTATACACATGGTTTATGATTCATCATTTTCTATAATAGGTTTATAGAATATGATATGGATAAAATAGTTTTAACTATGATAAGTGTTTATCCAAATATTTCTTAAAATATGAGGGAATTTGTTCACACTACCCATTGGGGAGATATTATAATAAATTATTATTTTTAAAAATCATATGTTCCAAAAACAGAAAATACCTTATGTGATATGGAAAAAATAGTTCATTTGTTTAATATTCCTACTAAAAGGAAATAAATTTTATTTCTTAACATAAAAGGGTTTGTGTGTATTAAAAAGATAATTTGAGAATAATATAATGTCTAAGAATCATGTGTGGGTATGTTTTAAAATAAATTAAATTTTAACCAAAAATTATTTAAATCAATCTATGTTTCAAATGAATTTTACTTCATATCATAAGTGTGTTAGGATGTATTAGTAAATAATAATTCAAGTAGTTATATTATTTTAAGAAAAAACAATGATGGAAAATGGATTCAAGGATAATTATGATGAAATTAGAAAGGGTTATAGGTATAAAATATAAGTTGGCATTGTAACATTTGATTTTGTAAAGTTAATATGTTTGAATATGTTCATGAATTTGAACATTTAGGATTATGATTCATGAATCTTCGCACTATTCAAGAAAAATTATTTAATAAATGTTTATAACTATGTGTTTAGTAAGAGGGATTTATCATATGTTCAGATTGAGATGAGGAACACATTAAATATTATGTAATGTGTTAACAAAACCGAGAAATTGTAGAAAACATAAGTCTGGTCTAGTATTCCTTCTTATATTATCTGGTATATTATTTATTTTGTTAGTTTTGAAAAATATTATTAAAGAGTTTAAGAGTATTGAAATGTATCATATTAAATGAAACCTTCTTATTGTCATTATTTAAGTTTGGCTATATAAATGTATATATAGATATGTGTTTCATGAAGTGTAATGATAATTGAAATCTCAAAGTAAAAAAAAAATCATTATTCCCTAATAGATATTTGTCATGGAGTATTATAGATTTTTATTAAATGTTATTTTTATCTTGAGTATGATTCTTTTATAATAATACATAATATTCTCATCCAATTTTAAAAAAAGGGATTCTTTGTGTTCACTGTATGACTCGCTAGGTTTACCAAATAGAGTGTCATAAAAATTTCATTAGTTTACTTATAGCGCATATATACTATTTTTGTCCCTACGTCATGAGGCTAGTGAGGTACCTTACATGATAAAATATATACTTTGATATCCTACTTATATAAGTCCACTTATTTACTTTACTAGTATAGGTGTTTTGGGTATTATTTTGATCATGTCATCTGTTAAAGATTAACCAGGATGGTATTTTTCCTCACATATTATGAGTATAAAATCAGGCACCATGATTGAGATAGGCCATGAGAGTGTACAACTATAGATACATATTATATATCTCTATAGATATGGAACATGTGATGTGATTATCTATAACGATGAATAAAATGTGATGTATTGATAGATTTTATTAGTCTATATTTAGAGAGTTGGAAAAAATATGAGTTGGATATATGGGACTGATGTGAACCATGTCTCCTGGTCAGTCGATGTCTAGGAAAATAGGAAAATATGAGAATTCAAAATTTCAAATGATGAAAACTGGTGGACACAAGTATAGAGATTTTTTGAATGATATCACACCAAATCCCTTTATAGATTGAGTTGTTTTGACATTTTTCTAGAGGCCACCCATTTCATAGATACATGGTTAAAAATATTATTATTTTTTCAACTCTATAAAATCATGTGGGGTTACACTTTTCGGTCGACTAAATGGGGATCTAGTTGGACTCTGTGTGAAACTTTAAAATTGTTTTAATGTTAATCAAAAAGTGTTTTGGATCGTATTTCACAATGTTTTGAATATGATGTGACATAAGGTGAAGTTAATGATTTATTTCCAAAGTATATTGGAAGATATCCAAAATTATTTTTAGATATGATTTCCTATTTTTCATATACAATAAAATATAAGGTGAAATGAAACAGAAACTATTAGGATTTAGTAAAATTGGGAGACTAATGGAGATATTCCCAAAATCTACAGCTAGTATATGATGTATGGCTATATAAAGATTATGGGATATCAAGATTCATGAATGAAATAATATTTCCTTTATGGAAATAGCTTTAATCTAATGATAAAAAAAATATTGAGTGTGTAAATATTTTAATGGATAAATTCCATTAAAAGTAATCAATTATTTTAATAATTGCATAATATTTAATGGGTTTGAAGTTATATATTCATTGGATGGATGAGTTGGATGAATCAATATTTATCCATGTGTAACAAATGAATAAATAAATTCCGAAACGTAAAAATGTTCTTAGTTATATATATATACATATATATATATAACTTCTATGAGATGGTAGTATATGTGTTTTTGATAATACCTACAAAAACTCCCTAACACCCAATATATTTCTTTTATCTTCCTCCTTTCTATTTAGAGGTACTTGAATACTGTGGAGAAAAGGTAAATCCCATGTAAATATTAGATGATCCATTTCACCATGGATACCAATAGGGGATGGATTCTTATGTTTTCTACATTGGTGATATCTCTCAACCCCTTCAGATGGAGTTCAAAGATGACGCAGTGGCTCATTAGTGTAGGGTACACATATTTAAAGTATGTTATTAATTTTCAATTTATCACTATTTCATGTTATCTTTCTTTTTGGTCTTTGTAAATGTGAAACTGTTGGCTTCCACTATGTATTATAAGTGTTTTTAGATAAATAAAATCCAAGAATCATCATTTATGTCTGGTCAACTACTATGAAACCTAACCAAGGGATACATACATGATATCACATCTATATTTAATAACATACCATCATAAGATGTAATAATAAGATTCCTTACTACCACATCCCTGCATATTTATTCTCCATCACTCCATGACATCAAACGTCATGCGTTATTATCTCATTCATGTCAACATAACCAAATTTCCATATCCGGAAAATCGTGACTACATACCCTTATCCTCATCATGTCATAAATATTTACACATTCCATTTACCACATCAGAAACACCCATTTCATACTCATAATCATGAGTTAATGTAAACATGAAGGATATCAACATTATTTCTTTTTTCCTTCCATGTATCTCTCCTAAAATGAATATGTATCACAACCAAAAAAACCATATGAGCATGTATAAATATATTGTATTCTCAAGAAAACATTGCCTATATATGTATCTAAACCTTGATCCATCCCAACCTGTATTGTGTCTAAAGGGGTTAGGGAAGAGGGAGTAGTCAACTATTTGTTCCCTCTATAATGTAGATATTGTGGGAAACACATAGAACCCAAAATCTCATATAGGAATTGTTAAGGACATATGACTTGGGTGGTGGTTCATAAGAAATAAAAAGAAAATATAAACAAAATATTAACAAAAAATCCCATTATAAATGGTTTACCTACCAATATGTTTAATTTTATTACTATGATCATCTATAACCACAAAATTTCATCCACCTCATAGAAACAACCTATTCCAAAATTAATTATAATAGAAATCAATCGTACTACCACCACAAAATATCTAGAAAAAAATTCAACATCATATTTAATCACATTATTATCAATTATATATTTACCATTACCAACTTTATTTCATTAATTAAACCATATTCAAATTTAATCCTTTAATTATTTATTTGACACATTTATTCCACCAGGAAAATTTTAATTTTAAATATCCTGTTAAATTTTTAATTAAATATACCACTACTCATAAATTTCATCTCATCAAACAATCATAATTTTATTTATTTGAACCACATTTCATATTATTATAAAACAATATGATGGCCACATTGACCCCCCTTAAGACTGAATCCACCACCATATAATCCTATCCAACAACTACCATAATAATACCACCAAAACTACAATATCATCCCCTTTCCACATCAACCATCCATGTATCATCCATAAAAATCTACATATCATCACCCAAATACAAGAAACAACAAAAAAACATTAACACCCTAACCACAGTAAAAAATATCAATGAAAATATAAAAAATAGTAAATACGATCAAAAATCACATAAAATAATCTTTGTGATCATTTAATACCTTATGCATGGACCTGAAAATTTAAAATTATTTTTTCATTTTTCTCAATTTCATTACCTAATTTACTTTATTATATCATTATAAATGGTTAAAAGCTATCCAATATTAGAAAAAAGTCTCCACAGTAGCGTGCATCTATCGATATGGAAAGGATGTTTCTAGAATAACATAAAATCCCATAAAACTCATCCCAATATCCCTTTTCCCATTAATGTGCATTATTGTGATTACTTATATTTGTTATATTAATTAAAAATATCCACCCAATAAATATAAAAATATGAATATTTCACATTCACATATAAAATATGTAGACAATTCTTGAATCCCCAATGTGAGTTTAAGATTCAATGAATGTAGAAAAATAACTAAAGGTGCATGGAGATCAAGCACCTCCAATCTCAAAGGGATTCTTAAAAGGGATTTAACACATGAAAATATCAAAATAATCTAAAAAAGACACAAAAAATCTATGTAAAATCCACTACCATGGGTTCTAGGAAGAATAAAGATAAGAAGAATGGGATGAAGTAAATAGTTGAGGAGATCAACTATAACTTGGATTAATTGAAGATTACTATCAAAAATCAAGAGGTTTAGATCCCCAAGGTAATTCTTATAGATCACTAGAAGTAACTATATAATTAACTAGGGTTTTAGGAAGAGAAATAAATTTGAACTAATGAAAATCATAAACTTCAATTTATATAGAAATATTATTAGACCTCACACACATTATAGTGAATGTCATAATGGGCGTATCGTCCTCAACTAAAGTTAGATCTTTTTTCCATCCATTTGAAATGGCCATATTACCCCCCAAAAGGTTTCTGGTTTTTTCCATTTTAAAAATGGATTTAACCGATTCAATGACATGTAATTATTCATATGATTATTTTTGGTATCAACCCTAACACAATCCATAGAACAACCATGGTGTTGGGGAACCTCTCTCGTATTTTTTTAATATACCTCCATGAAACAAAATGCTTAATAATACCCAATACACATTATAACTCTCTTATGGAATCCAAAATGGATCTTTATCTCTTCCCTATTTGATATCGAGATTATAAAAAGATTATATAAGAACCATGATCGATTAAATTCTCTCCCTGGTTGTGATAAAAACTTCCACACCATTAATACTCCGAAGAATGGGAGTTTCAAACCCAATTCCACAAGTTCTAAAAAAACTGATATGCCTCCATGCCCACCACTAGAAAAAATATATAAGATATCTTAGACTCATCCCAAACAACAATTTTTTACTCTATGATGAAAAAACATGACATTATAACCATGGATCACTTCCAAACATTCTCTTAACACTTCTAACACAAACAAACTCACTATAAAGGTCTTAAGAAATTTTCAACAATTAAATGATAGAAAAAGGATTTATACACCAATGTTCATCATCTCACAATGAACCAATACTCTTTTAAAAAAATGTTTAATGTGTCTTTAAGTAGATTTACGATAAGCCAATAAGATCATTACATATAAAAAATATTCTCTATTATAGATTTATGACTTATTTGACCAAATTTATGGACTTAATACTTGTAAAAAGTGGTTATTCATTATAGATATAATCAACAGATGTTAAAAATATAATATATTAAAAAATAACATTATATCTAGAATAAAAATGGTATTAATTAATAGTAAGTCCATTTTCAATTATTAATTCCACATTTATCTATAATGACTTGATGAATGGAGTCTTTAGAAGAAACTTTTATAAAAAAATTATGTTATTTATTGATAATATTCTCATATAAAAAAAGAGGAAATATGAACATAAAAACATACAAGGATGGTACTAATGACATTAAGGGACAATTACTTGTTTTTTCAATTAAAGAAGTTTGGATGTAGGATTTAGAATGTCACATTTGTGGTTTATGTGATAATAAGAAATGAAATTATAATGGTTATTTCAAAGGAAAATATCCTTGAAAATGGATGAGACCAAGAATATTCACATGGATCCATATTTTTCTTATATTAAATGGGTACCATCAATAATTTTTTATTCCTTTTTCAAAAATATGTTTCCTGCTAACTATACATACATGTAACTGAATAAAGTATGTCTAGAGAGAATAATTTGAGGAGAGACATAATGATCTTAATAAGAGGTTGGTCATTGAAAATATAGTCACAACACCCTATAGTGTATAAGGTTTTGTGATAAAAAATTATTCTATAAAGAAAGTCTTGGGTTTATTCCTTGTGGAAAATGATAATTTGACATCTAATGGACAATAGAAATTGAAGGCCCCAAGATATAATTATCTTACACGTGATATGGAGTTAGCTGCTATGATTCTATCATAGAATATTTTATAGAACTACCTATTTAGAGATAAGTCCTAAATTTATACTAATTAGAATAATTTAATGTATATATTCAAATATACGGATATAAACATGTATCAATGAATATTGGGGGTGCTAATCAAGTACTATGACTAGTTGATATATTTTCCCCTGTGAATGAGAATAATTAATCGATGATATTAGTATAAAATATCATCCAACCTTATCCATGATGTGAATTAAGAAAGACCCAATATTCATAGATATAAAAATAATTTATTCATAAATTTGAAATCTAGAGAAGAAATCCTACCCTCCAGAAAACAATTTTTCAAACATCTATCTAGTAAAAAATCAATAAATCAAATTGAAATGATTTATAGAAAAAATAAGTTTAATGTATAGAATCCCTACCCCGATCAACCAAAATAGTTCTTAAATAGGTGGTTCCACATAACCCCAGTTCGAACTCCCTATATACCATAGTTTTCAACGAGAAGTCAAGGTTTATATATGACTAGTGGGGAGAATATACTCTCTGGATATTATAACCATAAATATCAGTGGATGTATAAGTTACCATCAATAATAAGAACTGAATAATATGTGCATTGCAATGATTGTATAACCATAAATAAAAAATAAATATATTCAATACCAATATTATTTTAACTATAATTCCATACAAGTATACATCAAGTGTAAGATCTCTTGTAAGTCGATCATATACAATATTTCCAAACATAAAAAAATATAATCTACTAAAAACTAGGTTTTAGATGATTATGGGTCTTTTATATATCTTTAAAAATCCATCAATCACACTCATTGATATAACATCCATTCCTTTACATAAATTTTTGATCTTGAAATATAAATTCATTCGATATACCCATATGAGGTTTGAGGGAAACTTGGTATTACACCACCAATGTAATACATAAAAAATAAGAATGTATAAGTGAATTATTGATATAAATTTTTAATAAGTTAAACATAAAAAAATAACATTCATGTTATAGAATAATAAATATCCAATCCCATGAAGGACCGTGCATACTTCAGCTAGTTCCAGAATGGGATGATGTACCTATAGTCTGAACACAACTCAAGGATGAATGATCATTGACTGCTAGTCTCATTAGAGAGGGAGAATGAATTATCAAAATTTCCATAAACCCTTTTTTAATGAAATTATTAAAATCTATAATTCCATAGATAATGATTAATCATTGATACATAACCCTCATGTGAATGATAAATCACCAATATATAACCCCCATAGTTAAAATATATCATCGTCACAAATCCTCAGGTGAATAATACATTACAATAAAATCACCCCTAGTGAATGATACATCACCAATATATAACCATATTTTGAATCATACATCACTGATAAATATATCCCAAATAAATGATACATCACCATAAGAAATCCCCTCGATGAATAATATATCACACAAACATATCCCCCTATGATAAAAAAGATATAACTATAACACATATCTCTAAGGGTGGATGATATACCATGAAATGTACCCATGGATAAAAATTTTCATGATAAAAACCATCATGATGAGTGAATTATCATTAGAATCTAGTAAGTGGAAGTGAATGATAGATCCCTAGTAAACCATCAAAGTGAATGTTTTATCACTACTAATTAAAAGTTCCATGGTGGGGTGTGTTTAAATGGATTGAATAGAACTTACTAAATCCAGTGGAAGATAATAGGTGCCATAAACCCTTGATAACCTCTCCATCTTAATTGAAAACCATGTATAAAATAAATAATGAACATATACCTTATATTGATTATAGATTCATTTACTGCCTTTAATCATATGTTTGTTGGGTATTACTAATAAATATCTAGAAGAATCTTACAATAGAGGTGTATCTATAATAAAATATAAATCAATCAATTCATAGAAGGGATTCTATATAGATATCATTTTATTCTAGTAACTATTTGTGTAAAATGGATAAGGAGGATGAAATATTGGCAAGATTTAGTAGGAGTATTCGGAATGCTCAAATAACCCCCATCCCTTTGTATTGGTCTATTTATATAATCCTTGGAAAAAATATCATTGTGTATATGAATTTAATTTTATTTCTATAAAATTTTATTAAATGGAATGTCAATTGTAACTCCTTATAACCCTCCAAACATGACAATTCTCCTATGTATTTTGTCTTATGTCACATTAATTGCAGCATATGTGGGAGATAATTGAATATTAACCAAAATATTAAGATTTCCATCATCAATAATATGAATAATATAAATCATAACATGTGAATCATTGTACCATATGATATACCTTTTTCGTACACTATGATTGGACAAGGAGATCACATGATATCATATATCATACCTTTTGGTATACCCTTCACCAAATAATACAATATACCTTGGATTCTAATTTATCATATGATATGAAATATATTTTCATCATCTAAAATGGTATAGATTAAAGAAAACTTATTTCTATAGTATTCAGTTCATATCTTCATAAACCTCTAAATTTATTTAAATACACTTTAATTTTGTCTCATTTCACCTTATATTGTATCATAATCAATAACTTGTGAAACCCTATTGAAAAATCAGTTTGGATAATATCTGGAAAAAAATTGTTTTTTTATTAATTTCACCATGTATCACATCATATACAACACCTTATGAATATAAACCCCAAAATCCTTTTAGATAAACTCTAATAACATTTATAGTAATTCTTAGATTTTTATAAAACATAATATCCATTCAGTAAACCACAATGTGTTACACCACAATCCCTTTTATTTTTGAAAAAAAATATCAATTCCTTAATTCATGAATATAAGAAAAGTGAAACTTTTAAAAAAGAATCAGTGCTACTCAAGATAAAAATGGATATTGCATGATCTCCATAAAAGAAATGTATCTATATAATTATTTCAACATCTTTTATAATATAAAATTATGTATTTTCATATTATTCTTTTATTTAAGACACTTAGTAAACATGGGTCACTGAGTATGTCAAATCCATATATCCAAATCAAACATTATCGATTATCTTATCATAAATTGAATAAAATAATTAATACATTACATATCATTAAATTGTGAAAATTATTACATCACATAGCCCTCAAACATATATGTAATCACACAACATTCTTTATCTAGATATGTTTTTATACACATTTATTATATCTCAATTGAGGTCCCACATTTCATAACCATTACATTAGACTGAAAAATTATCTTGGTTAAGACTCAACTGATAACAATATTAGAAACATTCCTTACAACCCTCTAATTACTAAATCATCAAGGCCTTTTTTTAAAAGGTATTAAATTATACTTGTTATCATGCTATGTTCTTTTAAACCTCATGTATGGGGAAATGACAATAAAAACATGGACCCCAGTATACTAAAGACATACATTAAGACTCTCTATATAGTATACTCAGTGGTTTTTCTACAAAAAATATTCTATTAAAAAGGATTGATGATTTTTTCCCAATGGTATTATTTTGGGGGTTTTATTGGATTCTAAATTATTCAAGTCGGATCCACCATTATTTAACATCTTCCAAGAGGTTTTTTCTATGGATTTGAAAACACCCAATGGTTCCATCATTCAGATTGTTTCATGAATATTCTTTCCAAACACAAGTGTTTATTTAAAATGGTCCAAAAATGCTTGAGGACTCACATTGGTCAATAGGATGAGACTTTTTGTGCGTAAAACACTTTGGGGGAATTAATTCCAACTATGGGTATCTCTTAAATTCTTATGATAAGTTTGTGAATCCTTTATTAGTTCCCAAGTATAACATGGGTGTAACTTGGGTTAAAAATCAATTATTAACACTTAAGAACCCTATACATAACTTTATATATATATATATAAGTTTTATCATCATTGTAGACACATATGTATTTATATAAGGATATCAATAAATGGTACCCTTTTATGGAAGGATTTTAGATTCTTTAGTCGTTTATTGTTATAATACTCATTTTAAGAAACATAGTTGGGAGCTCCAAGATTTATCGGCATCTAGGGATATGGAGAGTTTTTTTTTCAAGATCAAGCCCATGAGGTCATATTCCTACATATACTTTTAAAATGAATCAAAATGCACATAGTTATGTTCCATATAAGGGGATGCATCGTACCTTTTAAGGTCTTGTTATGGGGACCAAACCGTACAGTTTAGCATCACACAACAATGAAGTCTAGGTGAAAGGTTCATGGTAAATGTATAAAATAAGACTTACACTAAATATCTGAAGTAACCTATAAGTTATGTCGAATCCCAAGCTGGATAGAACCCTACTGGGAATGTGTTCCAAATATAATAGGGTGGATTATGGGGTTTGGTTTTGGACCAAAAAAAGGATTCCTATATATCCCATTTATACGGGAATTAAAAACCCACGTAGTTTGGTAAGGGTTAAGGACCCAAACCTATGAGAATACTTTAATAGTTTTTATCATATGAAATGTGGCTCATTTTAAGATCAAGTAATGATATTGGGGTTTACATTGTATTGGAGTATACTATTTGACTCGTATGTAATGTGACCCTTTGAGATGGAAACATGATTTTAAGGACCCATGCATACGAATTCCCTCTAAAGGTTTTGTCTTATATGGGATATGGATCTTTGATATTGATTCATGTATTTGAGGAACAACACCTATGGAGACCCTTTGAAGGGATGACAGAGGAATATTTGAAAAGGATTATCTAACTTGACATTCATCTGATCGTGAAAACTTCATTATATTTTCTAAAATCTAATACCATGTGAGTCATGATCAAATGTGAGAAAAAATTGCAAGATGATGATATTTACAATAACACAATCTTCTTCATCCACTAGTGGATGAATTCTGGGTGATGGGATATGAATAATGGTCTTTCATGTGCCCATATCCTCTCTTTTTTTTTTAAATTTCATAGTGATGTCTAAAAACATCTCTATTTGTGGCCCATAAGAAATCTCAGGGGATTAATCCAGGAGGGATTCCCTTCTTTTGGTTCCAATGGATAGAGGAGGATAATTAATTAATCCCCATTAAAATGAAAATCAAGTTTGATTCTCCCTATTCATGTCCGGAAGGGGAGATCCCTAGTCTTAGAGACAATGTGGTATAGGTAGGGCCCTATCAGTCATGTTTTAAACTATGAGTTCCCTTACAATACCCAAAAGGTAAGGGTCCTCATGACCAATTGGATTCATTTCTATATGCATCTTGAGGACCTTTACCATTAGGTTGGACATGTGTGAGACACCTCTAAATGAAGGAATTCATAACCAAGTGGGAGACACACTGATGTGTATCTCTCCATGGTTATAAATATACGGAGCCTTTGGTAGAAGATTTGGTTGGGTCTCCCTCGTATGGGTGTCCCATGGATAGGGGTGGCCTTTCATAGGTGGCATGAAATTATTCTCAAAGGAGGCATTCATAGTTTAAGGATGGGTGTGACAAAAGGTTATCGCATAGGGAATGTCCTGCATAGATCAAAAATACGCTTCGTAAGGTAGTCCTACATGAGCTTCAGATAACATCTAGATGATATAAAACCTAGGAAAGAACACTTGGGTGAGGCCTTACATTAGGCACCAATGGTTTCCTCAGTTTCCAGTGAGGGGTATCGCGTAGGTCTCAACTTTATGACTAGACCTCCATGCTTGTATCACTTGATTAGGGAGGGTTTGTCTCCTCCCATAGATTTTTTAACTTCACATCCTAGAGGGACTTTTCTATCACTATCCCCCTTAATTCCCTCTTATCTCATGTTTTAGAGGGCTATCTAGGTGGTTTTAAGGGCCTAGATGATTGAAAAATGAGAGAAAAGCTTCAAGGTTTCTCATAGTTTTTTCATCATGAAAATGAGGAGCCTTAGGTTCTTGTTTATAAGAAAACATGGGACCATAGTCAAATGAGGTATTCCACATAAGTCCAAAGAATATTTTCTAGGCATAGGTGTTGCATGTAGGGTGGATACACCTTCTAGGACGTATAGTTAATGCTTACACTAGCATCTTAGCATGTCAGATGTGAGTGCATAGGTTGGCTTGGGAGAACCCCTCAATTATCATTATTTCACATCAAAAATTTATCTCATTGAGGTAATTTCTATTAAGTCATTTTATCCCCAGGAAACAAAATGGAGTCTCAATAAAATCCCTCCTCATGATTGTATCTTATTAGAATAATATGGTATGATCCTGAGGTGAAGGGATGAAATTATCTGGATAACCACACAAGTTCCCTATGTAGGTCTTTTGAATAGGTCGTACATAGAGGTAGTTTTATAAAATCATCTGAGTATATAAATAGGGTTTACCCATAGAAAACTATTTCCTCTTTTCATATCATTTATCTTCTTCCATCATTCATTTCCTCATCTTTTTCTTTCTAATAATTTCCTTACACAAGAACACTGTATAGAAACATGAGCAACCAGTCTGTATGGGATAACATTGTTGAGTTCTCTTCATGAGGCACGTGGTCAATAATATTGTGTGAGGAACTAGGTTTAGGGGCCTATATATGTTGAGGTGGTATGTGATTATGATATACTCTATAATACCAAATTTAGGATTGAAATAACAGAGATAATGTATGGAGTATCTAATGATGCTCAAAATACAAGAGGGGGTGAATTCTACACTTTTAAAAATTCCGTTGAAACATTTAAATATGGTTATTTTTAACAAGGTTAAACATGAAAATTCACAAACCCTCTAGTTCTGCACACTTTCCTGGTTCCAGAAATATGATTCTGAGAATGTGAATCCGGAAAGATGGTTCTGGGAAAATTAAACTTATTGAAAGTTTAAAAAGATTAAGATTGTACCTTAAAGCATGTAGAATCTAACTAAATCAGAGTACAAGTGTAAGGAAGTATAAGATATTTATACTTGCCTCAACAATACAAATGCAATGGAAAACTTGTAATAAAACAAGTAGTAAGTAGTAAATCTTCTAACCCAAAGATAATAGTATCCAACAACCTTGGATAAAGGACCCTTGATTTATACTTTCATGAAAGTCTGTCTTACCCACAGTAGGGTAAGCCCTCGATATGAATATCAGATTCGGTCGTGCTATCCCTACAAGCCCTCAACTTCAAGGTAGTCATCACCTCTTTCTTCCTCAACAAGGAATCCCTCAACTTCAATGTAGTCAGCACCTCTATCTTCGTATCCTCGGAAGCCCTCGATTGTACACAGTAACAATCGGAGTTGCAAAAAGAAAATCTAAACAAGTAGTTCAGTTCGCACAAAGGAATGAAAGTATATCTATAAAAATCAATTCAACAGCATGTAATCTCTAGAGTCATCGAATAGTGTTGAGCTTTTTTCAAATGAGCTCCTATTTATAGGCACGGCTTCAACGGTCAGCTCCCTCCTCCAAAGGTCATATTTTTCCTTGAATTTCGGAAGGACATGAACATGTGTCACTCAAAAAACGGTTAGTTAGTAACTGAATACACGATATCGTTTTATAAAAAAATAGGTGTAAGAAAAAATATGGTTACATAACCAAAATCAATATTCAGAGTGTACAGAAATATAAGTTCGGAGTCTAACCAAAAATGAATTCGGAGTCTATAAGACAAGGATATTCGGATTCTGTTTTCTAGGAATTCGGAACCTGAAATCTGTGTAATTCCATAGTCTGAATTTCATGAAAATTTGGAATCTGGATTCACAAGAATTCAGAACCATATCATACAAAGTTCAAAGTCAGATTTCATGAGAATTCAGACTCAGAACTCAGAAAAGTTTGTATCCAGAATTCGTAATCAGAATTTGAAGTTAGAACTCAGAAGAGTTTGTATCAAGAATTCATAATCAGAATTCAGAGTCAGAACTCAGAAGAGTTCATATCTGAAATTCGTAATTAGAATTCAGAGTCAGAACTCAGAAAATTTTGTATCCAGAATTTGTAATCAGGATTCTGAGAAATCAGTTCCTAAAACAGAATGCTTCATATCTAGGTTATTATAGGATTCTGAGGTTTTGGTTTCAAACATAATTGTATACTTAGGAAAATTATGATATGTTCAATGAAAACAAGGTAAGGATAAATTTCCTTGGCGAAGGAAAATTTTCCTTATATAAGTAAAACACAGGGTAAAAAGAGATTTCCCTTGAGATGAGGTGTTTGTGATTTTCCAAACAAGAATGAATGGTAAAGTCATAAGGAAACTGTATGGACTAACCAATCTCTCCTAAGTATAAAGGAAGGGAAAAGTCATAAGGAAACCCTTATTGACTCAACAATATCCCCCTTTTTGTAAATCACAAACATCACGAAAAAGAATACAAGGACTTAGAAAAATTTATCTAGACCTTGAAATAAAAATTATCTCCCTTTTCACATTGGCAAAGATAAATACGAATTACTCCACCTTAGGCTTTGGAACACTAATGATCGTATTCTAGAATTATGGAATGATAATTTTCATTATCTTGAGTATGGAAATCATCATAATAGAACCCCCCCCCCCCCAGAAAAACTCCCCCTTACTTAGGTCTATTTATTCTTTACATAGAATTCTTTTTCCTTCTTCCCCTTTGTGATTTTAAAAATGATTTTGAGGGAATGGAAAAAAAATATAGTACCGGTAATATTTGTACAAACATCCAAATAGAAAATGAGCAACCACAATTTCATTAAGATTGGAAGGATTTTTATATGGGAAAAAAATACAAAAAAAAGATCGGATTGAGCTATTTTCGTACCTTCTCCTTGGGTATCGAATTCTTTACTATGTTCTTCATCTTCTTTAGCTCCTTGTGATATTCTTCTGCTTCTTTCTCTAAGGCTTTGATCCTATCATTATGAGCCTTCAGAGCCTCTGCCTGAACTTTCAACAGGCCATATTTCTTCACTAGCTTTTCTTCACACGCCATCTGGAGATCCCTTTCTATTTTCCAACTTTGGAAAACATAATTCAACTTGCCATTCAGATCCATGTCTTCCTGAATCTAGATATTCTGTTCAAGATTTAGCTTTTTCTCAAAGCTATTTGCGAGGTCCTTGATTTTTCTATCTTGAGTATCAAAAGTTTCCTTAACATTATTTTTAAAGTCATCAAGCTCTCCCAAATCTTCAACAAAATTCTTTGACTAGATAACCATTTTCTTGTAAGATTTTCTTTGGGCTTCAGAGTTGATAAAGAAGTTCTTGTAATCAGCCTCAACCTTTATGCACCTATCCATCACCATGGATACAGAATCCGATTTCTGATTCATGCTATGTTGGAGAATTTGAAATCTGGAGTCAATGGTTGGAAAAATCAGAATGTTGTCAACAAGCTTCTGCAGAGATTGAATGAAAAAATCATGACCTAGAGCTGATGATTCTAAATCTGACACTTTGCTCGGTGAAGGTTCTTCCTCTAGCTTGACCAGCTTCCTATCAGAAGATGCACCATCTTCCTTATTTCTTAAAATTACCTTGGTTGGGGTATCAATAAATACTTGTTTCTCCTTATTGTTTTTCAGAAAAACTTCATCATCTAGAGACTCATGCTCACTTAAAGTCAACTGAATAATCTTATCTTCAACAATTTTTTCTTTCTCGTCTCCTGCCTCAATATCCTCTGGATGAATGAATTCATTATTATGACTCTCTTCCTCAGATAAATTGTTCACTTCCTCTTTAACCTTCATTTCTTCACTTTCCTCATCCTTCCTGGGAGTTGGGATCTTTGAAGACTCCGCTTCAGAAGTTCTCATAGATAATCTCTCAGATGGGGTTTCCTTTTCATGAAATTCCTCTACATTCTTAATCAAATCATCTGTATTATCACAAATTTTAGCTTATTTTACTTCTTCTGTAGCTTCCTTTTCTTCAACAACTTTTTCAAGTACTTTTTTCGGAGTCATGAACTTATTCCCCGGTGTCTCAGGTAATGGTTCTACTAAGAAATATTTCGGAACAGGAATGTTCTCAGAAGATACTTCTGTAGCCTTCAAAACAGATTGCACAATTTCGGCCTTAGACATTTTCTTCATAAGATTCTTCTCTTTGGCTTTCTTCTTAAGATCTTCAGTAGTCGTTTCTTTTAGAGACTTTGCCTCATCAAGATCTAGACCAAACTATGGTTCTCCTTCCTTCTGATTCTTTTTATCCTCCCCCCATTTGGCTACAAACTCATCTAGATAGGCTTTTGGATTTAGGGTTTTGGAGTTGCGGATTGAGTTTCCTTTACTTTAGGGGTTTCACCTTCAGCTTCTACTTCCTTCAATTTTATTTTTCTTTCCATCCTTATTCGACAGTTCATCCTCTTCTGCATTCTTTGGAACGACTTCTGCTTCTTCTAATGGTAGATCATAAAAGTCTCCGGAGTCTTTAGAAAAACCAGCAATCATTATTTTAAATGTGTCATCACTAACTAACATAACATTGAAATTCCCCGGCATGGAACTACATGTAATCTTGATGGAATCAAGACACTGAACAATCAACTTGGAGAGTAGGGAAAGATACATGATTATCTGTACTCTCAAATTCCCATTCTTGATATTCTCTATCGTAATGAGAATGTTCTTCATCAGATATATCTTCCTTATATTTACTAAAAAATACAAGATATGCATATCACTTTTCTTCGGGGTGTCCTTGTCACCCTTTCTCCATATAATAAAACCCTAAACCCATAACTCAAGGATCTGATTATTGGTACACAAGTGAGCAATCTTTGCAGTCTTGACATCTGTAAGTCCAACACACTCCATATCCTTTACCTTGATAAAACATCCTTCTACATATGTTAACTTGTGAGAACAAAATTCTTATTCTTCTTTATAGGATAAACTTACCAATCTAGAATCCTTGGTGTATGAATGTTTATATGTTTTTTCATAACTCTTGAAGAAAAATTTTTCTCTGCCATCTTTCTTGAAAAAACAAACTGATTCATAAAATTCTATCATCATATCCAGATACACAACATCCTGAGCTCCTATATTAGATATGGATACACTCTCTCATCCATTAAGCATGATATTCATTGAAATAACATAATCATATTTATTGAAGAAGTTTGGATGCACCAACCTCTCCCTGTATATCTTCCACTCCATAATTAGTTTGACAGTAGACATCTCTTGAGAAGGAACTTCACCAAACATTCAGACTTGAGCACTTCTGAAAAGTTCATAACGAGCTTTTGAATTGGGGCAGAGCTTCGACATGAAAAAGCTTGAAAACTGATGTGGTACAACCATCAGGGTTCCCCTTTTATATGTGTTGAAGCGACGTTTGAACTTCCCATATGAATCCAATGCCTGAGAATTCTTCTGATCAGATCTGACGGTTGAAAAGGTAGCCACAATAAAAATTTGGTAGGATCTGATCTTTTGAGGTTTTTAAAGGAAAACATTCGTATTTAAGAAAACTAGAATCCGAGAAATTTTAAAAGACAAAATAAACTACCAGCAAGTAAAAGGTGATTACGAAAACTCAAGAAAGAATCATTCCTTTCAATTTTTCAGGAGAATTATACCTATCGAGGAATATTCTTCTTGAAGAACTTTAGATTCCAAAAAAAACTTGACTACAGAAAAAAACTCTATTACAAAAATAAATTAAGTATGAAAGTTTTCATTATGAAAATATTCATTACAAAAATCTTCATTACGAAAATTTTGAGTACAGAAAATCCTTCATTATAAAAAAACATGAAAACATCATTATGAAAAATATGAAAAACTTCATTATGAAAAACATAAAAAACATCACTATGAAAAACATGAAAAACATCACTACGAAAAACAAGAAAAAAATTTACTACGAAAAATATGAAAAACTTCATTACGGAAAACATGAAAAAAATCATTACGAAAAACATGAAAACTTCGTTACAAAAAACATTAAAAAATTCATTACGAAAAAAATGAAAAACGTCATTACGAAAAATTTGAAAAAAAACTATCAAACAAATGTACTCCTAATGTATAAAAGATTTTATTATTGTAAGGATATTGATCCAATAGGAAGTTATCATGGATTATTACCTTATAGTTATCATTCATAACTTTTGTTTAATGTATTCAAATATATCGGAGGGTAAAGATTTTGTGAAAATGTCAGTGAGTTGATCTTGTGTTCCAATAAATTGAAGAATGATATCTCTTTTTTATGAGTGATACCTAAGAAAGTGATGCCTAATGTCTATGTTCTTTGCACGAGAGTGTTGTGAAGGGTTTTTACTAAGGGAAATGGAACTTGTATTATCACAAAAAATTTGTGTTTTGGTAAAACTCATACAATAGTCTGTGAGTGTGTGTTGCATCCACAACACTTGAGCACAACAGCTTCTAGCTGCTACATATTCAGCTTTAGTAGTGGAAAGTGCTACTGAGTGTTGCTTCTTCCATGACCCAGAAACTAATGAATCTCATAAGAAATGACAAGTTTCGGATGTACTCATTCTATCCATTCTATATCCACCAACGTTAACATCTTAAAACCTTTTTATAACAAAAACATTTCCAGAAGTGTAAAAGAGTACTAAATCCATGGTTTCCTTTAAGTAGAGAAAAATTCTTTTCACTGCCTTTAAATAAGATTCCTTAGTATTGGATTGATATCTTTCACATAAGTATACTAAAAACATTATATCTGGATGACTAGATGTCAAGTAAAGTAAACTTCCTATAATACCTCTAAAAGATGTTTGATCTACTGGTTTCCCAGCTTCATCAAGATCAAGTGTATTTGAGCTACCAATGGGAGTACTTATACTCTTATTGATGTCATATCCATACTTTCTAAGAAGATATTTAATATAATTATGTTGGGATATATAGATTTCTTCTGGTTTTTGAGAAATTTGAAAACCAAGAAAAAATGTTAACTCACCCATAATACTTCTTTCAAACTCATATTTCATTAGTTCTGCAAATGAATCAGTTAAATATTGTTGTGTAGAACCAAATATAATGTCATCAACATAAATTTGAACAAAAAAACATTTTTCTTATCTTTATTTATAAAAGGGTTGGATATGAATTTCCCTTAACATAATTATTTTGAAGCAAAAATCATGTAAGTCTATCATACCAATCTCTAAGTGCTTGTTAAAGGACATATAAAGCTTTGGTATGTCTGAAAACATGATCATGAAATTCTGTATCTTCAAAACTAGGAGGGTGTTCAACAAAAACTTCCTCTTTAACATAACTGTTAAGGAAATCACATTTCACATCCATTTGAAAAAGTTTAAAATTGAAGAATGAAGCAATGGAAAGTAAGATAAAAATATATTCAAGTCTAGCTACTGGAGCAAAGGTTTCTTCATAGTCTATTCCTTCTTGTTGATTATAGCCTTTAGCAACTAATCTAGCTTTATTTATAACAATGATTCCATTTTCATCACACTTATTTCTGAAGACCCATTTTACTCCAATAATAGAAGCTCCCTTATGTCTTTCAACCAAGCTCCATACATTATTCCTTTAGAATTCATTTAGTTCATCTTGCATAGCTTTTATACAGTCATCATCAACTAAAACTTCATCTGTGCTTTTTGGATCTAATTGGGAGAGGAATGATAGATGTTCTACTTCATCTATTAAGGAACTTCTAGTCCTTACATTTTGATTCACATCACCAATGATTCTATCATTAGGATGATTCTTTAGAAACAACTGATTTGGGTTTTGTAAAACATGTTCATCAACATACGGTAGAAAATCATATGGTGTAAATGTTTGAGAAGTAACTTATTTGACATTTTCCTTATTAGAATGATATTATATCAATGGTTGATAATCATTTTTGGAAAATACATCTGAAGATGTAGGGTGGAGTTGTTTAAAAACAAAAGGATCAATTTCATCAAATTTGACATGTACTGTCTCTTCAACAGTACATGTGTTTTTATTGAAAAATCTATAAGCCTTAGAAGTTGTGGAGTAGTATAAGAAATTTCCTTCATCAGATTTTGGTGTGAATTTGTTTAGATTTCATTTAGTATTCAAAATGAATACTTTTCAACCAAAAACGTTAAATTAGGAATGTCTAGGTTTTCTACCATTCCATAACTCATAAGGAGTTTTATTAAGAAAAGGTCTAATCAAAACATGATTTATAGTATAAAAAGAAATACTTACAGCTTCAACCCAAAAATGTTTGGCAATAGAATACTCACTCAACATGGTTCTAGTTATCTCTTGAAGAATTCTATTTCTTCTTTTAACATCACCATTTTGTTGTGGTGTTCTGGGTGCTGAGAGGTTATGAGTAATGCCTTTTCTACTACAAAAAGTTTCAAAATCAGAATTTTGAAATTCTCCACCATGATCACTGTGAATAGTTTTCAATGGAAGGTTTTTCTCATTTTTACCTTTTTCTCTAATACTTTTGAAATAAGAAAAAGATTCAGACTTCTTTGCTAGAAAATAAACCCACGTAAATCTAGTGTAATCATCAACTAAAATAAATACATAATACTTGCCACCAATGCTTCCAGTTTGTATAGGACCAAAAAGATCCATATGCACTAACTGTAATGCATTAGTAGTTAGGACTTCACCGACTTATTTAAAACGTGATTTATGTTTCTTTTCATATTGACAAGGGTCACAAACTTTTGAAGAATCAAATATAAGATCCGGTAGATCCTTAACTAATATTTTCTTCGAAATATTGCATAAGTTCCTAAGGTTACAGTGTCCTAACCTTCTATTCCATAACCAAGAATGATCCTCCATTACACTGAGGCAAGGTAGATCTTGGATCATAAGGTCTTCTAAGTTTAGTGTGTAAATATTCTCCTGACTATGGGAATAATGAATAAACTCTTCCTTAGAATTGTGTACTAGGCCCTTTTCATTCCTAAAATTCACAAGGTAACATTCATCACATAATTGGATTATGCTAATGAGGTTGTGCTTAAGACCTTTAATAAATAAAACATTTGAAATCAATGTTTTTCCAAGAAGAACAATGTTACCTATACCAATAATTTCTCCCTGAGCATTATCTCCGAAAGTAACTTTTCCTCCTTTCGTCTTGATAATCTTTTAAAAATTGTTTTTTTTACCAGTCATATGTCGGGAACATCCACTATCCATGTACCATGTATTGTTGTTGGTACTTCCTCTATTTTCCAAAAAATAAGAAAAACTTGGGTTTTCAGAATGCAAACATTCTTGGATCCGGAAATTTCAGAAATAAAAATTTTAGGCACCCACATCTTTTTTTAAAAATGGGATTTTGGAAACCCCAAATACCGGGTTTTATTTAGGGAACAATTTTTTACCCAATGTCCACCACAATGACACTTAGTGCAGAATGGAGCACTTTTAGTAACAAAATAATTGTTACTAAAAATCAGTTTAGAACCAGTATAACCAAAACCAGAACTATTCCCTAGAGGTCGGATTTGAGAATACATTTTATCAAATTTTTTCCTTACCTAATGTAAAGTTTGACAAACACTTCATCAAGGAAAATATTTCAGATTTTAGTTTGATAACCAGGTTATTGTCTTCTAAAACATTTGATTTGGAACTAGAGCTAGGCTTGAAAACATTTTTATTAGAAATTATGTTTTCTAGATCATTATAAAGATTATTCTTCTTCGAATTTACTTCCTCAAGATTTTTTGAAATACATTAAAAATCAAAATTTTTCATATCAAGATCTTTTGAAAGATATTATATTTCCTTAGTAAGAATATTATTCCTAGAATTTTCTTTATCAATCTTTTTAATGAGTTTTGAGTTCTCAATCTCAAGGATTTTGGAGAATATAGAAACATATTCATAGAAAGGTAAAGTATTATCTTCATCAGAAGAATATTCTTTATTAGAAGAGTTATAATATTTATCATTACTATAATTTGCATTTAAAGAAACATTGGTCATTGATTCAGCATTGTGTACCTTAGACATTAAATAATTATTTTCAATAAGTATTCTGGCTATTAGACCAAGATTCTTCTGTCCAGAAGATTCATAATCTGAAGATTCATCTGAAGAGTCACCAGCACTGGCACTCCAGGTGTCATTAGCATTAAATAATTCCTTAGCTTTACCTTTTTAGTACTTCTTTATGTTTCTCTCGGAATTTCTTTACATTCTTTCTTTTCTCTTAAGAATAGGACAATCAGGTCTTATATGTCCAGCTCTCTTGCATTCATAACATGTAACTTCTAAATCTTTCTTATCTTTCCTTTATTTCTTCTTATATCTAGATTGAAATTTCTTCTAACTAGCTATCTTGTTCATCCTTTGAGAAAGATTTGCTAATTCGTTTTCTGAATATTCACTTCCACTAGATTCGGATTAGATATTAACCTTCTTAGATTTGGATCTGGTAACTCTCTTATGAGTTTTAGCTTTCATATGATTTGAAGTAGTAGTAAAAGAAACACTTCCATTTCCATTCTTCTTCTTTATGTTGTCAGCATCTCTCTTCATTGTAGTCTCATGTTGATGTAGAGTTCCAAATAGCTCATCTAGGAAAATCTGAGTAACCTTTCTATTCTCATCTATAGATATCCTCTTGGATTCCCACTCATTCGGCATGATGTCTATGATCTTATATAAAATAGCTTCATCATCTAATACTTTCTCACCCATGGATTTTAAATTATTCACAATAGTCATGAATCATTGTTGCACCTTACAAATAGGTTCTCCATAAGGAAAGAAAAAACCATGATATTCATCTCTAAGCATGGCTATTCTTGTTTCAATAACTTTGGAAGTTCCAAAGAGAGTAACTTCATGTTTCTTCCAAATACAATTTTCTTCTTCACAATATTAAATTTGGATATATATATTTCTAGTCATGGAGAAAAACAAAGTATTACGTACCTTATAATTCAGTTGATATTCATGATTTTCTTGATTAGTGAAGGTACTCACTTCCTTGTCATGGATTTTATAACCTCAAGTAATAATAACAAAATTATCAACACCAGTATTGATAATGAAAGCCTTCATACGATCTCTCCAATATTCATAGTCATTTCCATCAAAGATAGGTGGTCTAGTTGGATTGAGATTCTATATAGAACCGATATTGATTCCTGTTTTCTTTAATAAAAATTTCTTTCCACGCAAAACATGTTAATAGAAAAAGTTTGTAAAAAAGGAAAATATTCCTAAGTAAGGAAAATATAGAACAAGAGTTATCTCTAAACAAAATGAATCTGAACATTATGAATCTGAAAAACTGATTCCGAAAAAGAATGAGATGAATTATATTTTGAATCTAATCATGAGATTAATTCATGTTGAACCAATCCTCTGATACCAATTGTTGAGATAGTATGTGAGTATTATATACTCTATAATACCAAATGTAGTATCGAAATAATAGAGATACTGTATGGAGTATCTAATGATGCTCAGAATACAAGAGTGGGTGAATTGTACACTCTTAAAAATTACTTTTAAACTTTTAAAGATGGTTATGTTTAACAAGGTTAAACAAAATAATTCAAAAAGCATCTAGTTCTACACACTTTCCTAATTCTAGAAATACGATTCCGAGAATGTGAATCTGGAAAGATGGTTCCAAAAAAATAAAACTTAATGAAAGTTTACAAAGATGAAGATTATACCATAAAGCATATAGAATCTAACTAAATCAGAGTACAAGTATAAGGAATTATAAGATAGTTATATTTTCCTCAACAATATAAATGCAGCTGAAAACATGTAACAAAACAAGTAGTAAGTTGTAAATCTTTTAACCTAAAGAGAAGGGTATCCAACAACCATGGGTAAAGGTCCCTTGATTTATACTTTCAAGAAAGTCTATCTTACCCACACTAGGGTAAGCCCTCGATATGAAGATCAGAGTCTATCGTACTATCCCAGCAAGCCCTCAACTTCAAGGTAGTCGGATCTTCTGTCTTCCTTATTAAGGAAGACCTCAACATCAAGGTAGTCAACACCTCTGTCTTCCTATCCCCGATAGCCCTCAATTGTACACAACAATAATCAGAGTTGCACAAATCAAATCTGAACAAGTAGTTCAGTATGCACAATGCAATGAAAGTATCTCTCTAAAAATCACTTCAACAGCATGTAATCTCTAGATTCATCGAACAGTGTTGAGCTATTTTAAAATGGGATCCTATTTATTGGCATGACTTCAACGGTCGGCTCCCTCCTCAAACAGTCACATTTTTCCTTGAATTTCAGAGGGACCAGTACACATGTCACTCAAACAATGGCAAGTTAGTAACTGAATACACGACATCATTTTATAGAAAAATAGGTGTAAGAAAAAATATGGTTAAATAACCAAAATAAATATTCAGAGTGTAAGGAAATATAAGTTCAGATTCTAGCAAAAATTGAATTCGGAGTCTATAATACAAGGATATTCGGATTCTGTTTTCTAGGAATCTGGAACTTGAACTCTATAGAATTCTGGAGTCTCAATTTCCAGAAAATTTGGAATATGGATTCACAGGAATTCGAAACCAGATCTTACAGAGTTCGGAGTTAGAGTTCATGATAATTCGGAGACAGAACTCATAAGAGTTCGGATTCAGAATTTAGAGAACTCGGAGTCATAACTCAGAAGAGTTTGTATCCATAATTATTAATCAGAATTCGGAGTCAGAACTCAGAAGAGTTTTATCAAGAATTCGTAATCAAAATTCAGAGTCAAAACTCAGAAGAGTTCATATCCAGAATTCATAATTAGAATTCGGAGTCAGAACTCAGAAGATTTTATATCCAGAATTCGTAATCAGAAATCTGAGATTTCGGTTCCTAAAATAGAATGCATCATATCTAGGTAATTATAGGATTCCATGGTTTTGCTTTCAAACCAAATTTTATACTTATAAAAATTATGATATGAACCTTGAAAACGAGGTAATGATAAATTTCCTTGGGTAAGGAAATTTTTCCTTATAGAAGTAAAACATAGGGTATAAAGAGATTTGCCTTGTGATAAGGTGTTTGTGATTTTCAAAACAAGAAGGAATGGTAAAGTCATCAGGAAACCTTATTGACTAACCAATCTCCCCTATATATGAAAAAATGGAAAAGTAATAAGGAAAACTTTATTGACTGAACAATATATAGAACCTATTTGAGGTGCCTATGTATGGAATTTGGTTGATAAGCCTGTGTGAGGCCATTCCTTTTCCAAAATTTTAAGCTTTTCTAAAATTATAATGAAAACATTGATTTCTCCATAGAAGTTCCCCATGGTTTCTCAGAAGAATTCCCACGGAAAAGCTACTACATCTGTCTTAGTGGTGAAATAACCTTTTAGAATTAATTAATAAGATGTATGAAACAAAAAGATTTAGACTTTAGTGAGGAACATGAAGAAGTATCTACATGAGTACCCCCAAACTTATTATCTTCCACTCTCTATGCATGGGCTTCTAAGTGATAAATTTATCCAAAACAACCATATTTACTTGTTGAAGTCTTAGTTCATGGAATATACCAACTAACCCACCACCCACATCTCCTCCAATGGTACATTTATCAGGTAAAGAACAGTAACCACTATAAGTGTATTCCACAACAACCTATGTTCCCTTGATCTAAATCATAACACTTGAGAATTGAAACCCCACTACTATCTATCAATATTTCATGCATTGAGATGGACTGGTAATAGGGATTGAAAGAGTATTGGTATTTACACTATAGAGGAAGAGTTCGTCCCAAAAGGATGTGTTCATACTCTGTTTGACATACGTATGAAGAATTGAAAATGGAGTTGTATAATATGGAAATTTTTTAGGGGGTGTGGGTGTAACAGATATATATATCTACATGAATTTGGATTTCATCCCTAGTCTATTGAGGCACTGGATCCCTCAAACAAACACCTTCCATCTTAAACATGAAGAATTTGGCATCATATTTTGTGATTTTTACAAAATTATGGGATCTCATGTCCTAAAAGATACATATGATGAGTTCGTGCCCCCAAAGTTGATGTGGGACAATGTATACAAGACACAAAATTTGGCACATGAGCCATTTAATATTTCTTAGGAGGTTTAGGATATGGAACCCTACTCAAGGGGTGATATCCATTTAGAGGTATGGATGAATGTATTTGTGTATCCTCCCGGAGAAGTTCTAACCCTCCATCACCCAACAGGGTTCAATTTTTCTGATAACCAGATAATCCCTATAAAAATTTTTCCCAACATGAAGTAAGGATAGTATAAATAGTGGTTCTATAAAATCAAACCTATGGTTCCTAAGAGGAATCATCTAGTCGAATTCCTTAAGTTGTTTTTGAGAACCTACCTTCTACAGATCCTTGAATCTCTTAGCGGGATGAGGATAGTGGAATTCATGATAATGGAAAAAAATGGAAAAGGCAACCACATAGGGTTGGTGGCGCCTGTTTTGGTTAAAATATATTTGTGTTTTATTCTTGTTTTAACTAGAAAGGTCCTATATCATATTTCAGTGTCGTTTCAAGTGTTGTGTGGTGGATGAAAGATCGTAGTCAGAGTATTGCACCACTAAGAGAGGGAGGGGTGAATCATTGATACTATTTTTCATTTATATTTCTTTTCAATTGAAACAACCTTCACCTCTTATTAAGGATTTCAATTCCCTATTTAGAAACAAATCAAGATACATCCAAAGGAAAACAAAGTTTTAAAAGTTTCACTATTCAATAAGAATAGCTATATCCTTTTTATGTTTTGATAATGATCCAATAACATACAATACACTAGAATAAATCCTTGGATTACAATGAGTATGATGTACCCATTCACTTGTGTAGAACTATGAAAAAAACAACTAGTGCATGGGAATCCTCTTATCACAATAGGGTAATACAATTGTTTTGTAAAAACTCATGTTATATGCACTTCTTTTCAATTAAACAAATGTTGTCAAATTGTATTCATCAATTCATTACACATAAGGAGAGTAAGAACTACCTGGACTTTTTTATGAAATACTGAGTCTGATATTTAGTGAATCTGATTCCCCCGAGTCCGATTATAACAAAACAATACTCCCTATATGATTTTCTGATCAAATACGATAGAGCAGAATCATCACCACTTCAATTCCCAAATACAATTGTAAATCTGAATAGAATGTGAAGGAATCTACACCACTCAAAAAAATTCAATCCGAACAGAATTGATCTCTTCTTTTCTATAGAAACCTGGAGCTTCCCTCTCTTCTGTAGTGAAAAATCCAAGAGTTTTTATAAATTAATATTTACTTGTTTACCTTTTATAGGTGACCCTAAAGGAGTTTAGGCGAGAGTCCCAAAATTTTTTCGCTCACACAAATTCACCCACATTTGAATTTCACCAAAAATCTTGGAGCAATTATGGCTTCATCAAATCTTCTCAATTATTCTCGAAACTTCTACAATATTTATATCTTCTTTTCAACACTCCCACTTCAAATGTTAATATTATTACAATTGATGAGAAATACGTGGGTCCAATCATCTGAATCTGATTCTTTCATATTGATTTCATCAAAACAAATCTTGATACCATACCAATTGAATGTGTTTGAAGAAATGAACTTCTCTACTTGATATACAATCACCCTTTTAAATTAAATTCCCCCCTTGGAAATTCATTCATCAATATCCACTTTATTTTCTTTTTTCTTGACACTACTAGAAAATGGACCTATACCCATGGTTTTGGGGAAACCCGTGGGTATAGGTCACCCTATCCCCACAGTTTTGTGCAAACCGTGGGTATATGAATTTTTTCATAGCTTATGCCCACGGTTTCCACAAACCATGGCCATAGGCTACCCTATACCCACAGTTTTCCCAAAACCATGGGGATAGGGTGACCTATACCCACAGTTTTCTCCAAAACCTTGGGTATAGTCATCGGATAAAAAACCTATACCGACAGTTTTGACAAATCGTGGGTATAGGTTTCTTGTGTGTCCGCAGTAAACATATTTTTTCCGTGGGAACAAAAAAAATTAGCGGGAGTTCTATACCCACAATTTATTCCTCTATACACACAATTTATATAAATATATTTAATAAAATATATATATGCATACATATATGTGGTGATGGGGTAGTGTTAAGGCCACTCGTTAATGGAGAAGTGTCGCGATATTGAATCCTGTGGGCTGCTATTTTGTAAGATATGTTATACCCACGGTTTCCAAACCGTGGGTATAGAGTTATGAAACGATGGAAAAACTATACCCCTATTTTTTCCAAAACGTGGGTATAAGTCATGGACCTATACCGACGCCACCAATGACCACAGTTCCCCAAATCGTGGGTATAGCCTATACCCACGGTTTTGGGCTATATACCCACGGTTTTGAACCATGGGTATATGATCATTTTCCAGTAGTGTGACCCACTTGAGGAGGTGAACCATCACTTTCAAAACATGTGCCTGAATCATGACTTCCTTAATGACTTTGAACGCATTGAGGATCATATTTAGCATCATTTAAATTCAAATATAAGGTATTGTTACTTTCCATTCATTTTTGCTTCGATCCTTTTAACTCAACCTAATCATGATCTATTATAAATACAAATAGTCTAGATACAATCATCCTGAATACGATCATTTTGGATACAATCATTTTGTTACAATCATTCTGGTTAGGATCATTCTGGATATTATTAAAGGTTATGATTGTTGGGTATGATCATTTCTGGTTACGATCATTTTAGATACAATCATTCTAGATATGATCATTTCTAGTTACGATCATTCTCATTTCGATCATTCTGATTACGATCATTCTAGCTATGATCATTCTAGATATGATCATTGTTGTTATGATCATTGTGGTTACGATCATTATGGTTACAATAATTCTTATTACGATTGTTGGATATGATCAAATAAAATCTGATAACCATTATCTTCCTAAATATGATACATTCTAAAAATAATGATCTTCCCAGATATGATACAATTTTAAAACAATGATCAACCCGGATACGATACAATACATTCTGAAAAAGTTTCCTTTTTTTGAATGGTAACACTAATTCACTTTTAGCCAGATCCAATCAATGATAATCTGAATATGATTCATTCTCAATCGAAACCATCTCTTTTCATTTTTTATACCCAAATATGATTGTTTTGAAAAACAATCGGTGTCTCATCTTCTATCTGCATCCCCTTTCCCATCAGCATCACCTTTCCCATTAGCATCACGTTTCAATGGAACCACCTGAATAGAAATTAGCACCATATATTTTAATTCCAATCAGTATCCAATTTTTTAGAAAGACAATCAATACAGTTTGGATACGATTTTTTTGAAAGAAAATCGAATAAATCTGTATATGATGGTTTTGAAAGAAAATAAATACAATTTGGAAACAATTATTTTTTAAATGGTAGCATATCTTTCACTCCCACTTTATTCTGTCAAGATTTCATCACATGTTCTCAATACTACACATTATTTATATGAAATACAAATCTGTAAAGCATCATCACAATTTGTTTGAATTTTAGTCATAGAAACTCTGATTCTCCAACAAAACAACCACTTATTTCTCATCATTTCTATTTTCAAATCAATGACCAGTAAATTCCAACATGATATATTCTCCTGTGAAACTGAATCTTCCAGAAACCAATCTATTCTTCTCCAAAACAAAATATCAAAATAATTGTTTCCAAAACAAAGTGAAATGATTTTTTAATTATAAACCAACCTTGAAAAAAAATACAACTCTCAAAACCTTCATCACCTTTATCATCAGCTTGGTCCCAAAAATCTCCCCCTTTGGATTTTATTTTCAAGAATTTTTCATAAATCAATGAAAATTGTAACCTCAAGAAATGTATTATATATCAACAATTCTACTCCTACGTGAGCCAACTCATTATAGGAAATAAGAATCATTAATTTCAAAACCATGATGTCAAAAAAATTAATCATGAAAACCTATTTCTTTTATTTATTCTCGTTGGAAAACAATTCAATTTAATTTCTTACAACCACTCCAACAAATAGTTAGAATAGTTCACTGACAAAACAATGTTGAATTCACAGCTTACCATAAACACTCTCTTTTGTGCAATAGATTTATGAATAAAAAAAATCTACCCCTTGAAAAAACAATCCAAAGGGAAGATGAGAGAGGGGGAAGATACACATACCTCAAACTTGAAGAGAAAGAGGTTAGACACATATGTTCATCCTCATTTTTTAGAATTATTCCTTCAATAATGGTTTTGTGAAAATATTATCATCTGGTTCTTATGTTGGAACATACTTTAGCTTCAATTCATTCTTCTCCACATTCTCTTTGATGAAATGATATTTGAAATCAATATTTTTTGAATATGAATGATGCACTGAATTTCTGGTGAGATTGATTATACTTTGATTTTCACAACCCAAGAGAAAGGGTAACTTTACTTCAACAAGTAAATATTCCCATCTCATTTTCATCCAAATTAGTTGAGTAGTGGATTGAGTAGCAGCAACATACTCAGCTTCATCTATTCTGAGAGTTACTGAATTTTGTTTCATAGATTTCTAACTAAATTTTTTTCCCAAAAAGAATACACCACCATTTTTTGATCTTATATCATCAACAATTCTTGCCCAATCTGCGTCAGAATACCCAAATAAATCAATATTATCTAAGAGGAAGTACGTGATTCTGAATTCTGTTGTGCCTCTAATGTATTTGAAAATTATTTTCCAATTAATAATGTTTGATCCTCTTAGATAACTCTGAAATATTGCACATAAGGTAACAACATATACAATGTAGGGTCTTGAGGTGGTAAAATACAATAGACTTCCAATCGGATTTGGATACACTTTCTGATCCACTTCATTTCCATATCTATCTTTACTCAACGTTTTTTCTACTAAAATGGGTGTGGAAATTGTTTCTGAATTTTTCTATTACAAACCTCTTGAGAAGTTATTTTGCATACTTTTATTAGGAGAGGAAAATGTATTCTCTATCTTGTTGGATTTGTAACCAAATAATTTATTTCATTTCTCCCAGCATGGACATTTCAAAAACATTCTTCATTTCTTTAGAAAATCTCTCACAGCTTCCTTCATCATTCCCAGCAAAGAAAAAATCATTAATATAAACAATTATAATGAGGAAATACTCTTGAATTTATCTGATGTAAAGATTGGTATCCACTCTTCCTTTTTTAAAATTCATCTTTCTTAAGCATGTATCCAATTTTTAATACCATTACCTCAGATATTTTTTAGGCCATACAATTCTGTTTTCAATCTATAAACATAACCTTCATATTTTCCAATAACAAATCCACAATGTTGTTCAATATAAACCTCTTCTTCTAGATCACCATTTAGAAATGATGATTTAGCATCCATTTTAAAGATCTTGTAGCCCCATTGTGAGGAAATATCAAGAAATTTTATGAATGTTTCATGTCTTGACACCAGGGCAAAGGTTTCATCAAAATCAATACCCTCATTCTGTGAGTACCCTCTACAAACTAATCATGATTTGTTTCTTATAACATCACCTTTTCCATTTATCTTGTTCTAGAAAACCCATTTTTTCCAATGATGTTTTTGTTTTCAGGATTGGGTACAAGTTCCCATGTATTTTTCTTTTCAATAAAATCCAATTCTTCCTTCATGGCTTGATCCCATTACGGATGCTCAAAGATTCTTTCACATCATTCGATTCCACTTTTTAATATCAAGAAGTATGTGTAATGGAATTGGTTTTTATTCTTATTTCAACCATCTAATGTTGATCACCGATTATATTTTCTACTTCTACATGTTTCCTCAGACATATATAATATTTTTTATTGTATTCCTCATCAATGGAAATAGTTGAGTCTGATTCTTCACCTTTATTAGGAATACAATCATTTTTATCCTTATCAGAATTATCTTCTTCAACTTTTTAAACTTCTTTGTCTACTTGGACATTTTTATCTTTCACAAATCTTTCCATAAATTTTCCTTCAATTTTATCATTAATTCTTCATATTTCTTGGTTTAATCATATATATTCCCTTCCTTCTGGAAACTATCAAAGAATGGTTCCATCCTCACCTTTCTCCTCAAACTTACCATAGTTTCCACCTTTCTTCTTTATATTATAAGGACTCCCGAAAACTAAAAAGTTCTTTAATCATAGAGTTTTTACATAAAAAATTCATAGGGATTCATACCTATTTTAGGCCTATAGAATCAATGGTTTTGAATATAAATAGCATTATTCAGGGCTTGCCTCCAAAAGTCATGAGAAAGGCCATGCTCCAGTAACATAGTTCTTCCCATTTGCACCAGGATTCTATTCATCTTTTCTGAAACCCCATTTTGTTGGGGAGTGTATGGAGAGCTATACTCATGTCAAATTATAGGATTCTCATGATAGTATTCAAAATCTTCTTTTATGTATTCACTGCCATTATTAGTTCTCAATTTCTTCATAGAATACTCAAATTCTTTCTCATATTTTCTTCTGAAACTTTTAAACATTTTCAAAGAATCTTATTTGTGTTTCATGTTTATAACACAATTAATGCGAGTAAAATCATAAATGAAATTAATAAAGTACTTATCTCCATGTGTTTATTTTTTCCTAATTGGACCACATATATCTGAATGAATCATCTCCCGGGGTTTTTTGAAAAAAATATCAACTTTCTTATGCACAAAATTTGTAATTTTTCTTTTTGGAAGATAGTGAAAAACCAAGAACTTATTCTTGGAAAATCAATAATGTCTCAAACAATATGCCTTTTAGATAAATTTTTCATGTTTCTCTGACACATATTTCCAATCCTTTTTTCCCATAACTGATTATCTTCTACCATACTCATGTAATAAGAGTTTTGTGAATCACCAAGCTGAAAAAACATTCCTTTCATAAGTTGTCCTATTTTAACAATATTTCCATCTTATCCACTCTTTAAAAAAAATCCATATTTCTTGAAGATAACCATATTACCCTAATCACACAATTGTGAGATACTTAGAAGTTTGTGTTTCATCCCCTCAACATATAATGTTTTCATAGATTTTATCTTTTCTATTCCAATAATGGCTGACCCAAAACCTTTGATTTTAAATGAATCATCATTTACAAATGTCATTGTTCCTTATTTATAATCTTTTACATCCTTTAAAAATTTTATGTCTCTTATCATGTGAGAAGAACACCCACTATCATGTATCTAGGTTCATTATCCTTTCATGGATTTTAATGCAGTTTCAACTACATGCACCTTTTCTCCATTATATTCATTCTTGACCTTCAGTTTTTGAGAATTGAGAATCCTTTTATAAGCTGGTAACAAATAAAGACATATATTTTAATGTTTTCTAGGTTGTTCACATCTTTAGCAAATAGTTTTCAAGGGTTGGAAACTATTTTCAATCTTCACTTCATTCTTTTCCTATTTCTTCAAGCCAACCTTCTCTTTTTTTTTCCTTTGAAGAGATTGACTCCCCCTCAATATCTTTCATTCATAACATGTGGGATAATAGTATTTTTGTCAATTGAACCAACACGTACTTGATATATGCCTAAATCCCCCACAATACCAAAAATACCCATAGAAAGAGTGTTTGCCTCTGAAACCTCCATAATGATCATAATTCTGAAATCATTTCTCAACCATAATATTTTTAATTTCAATTGGATTATTATTCTTCTTTTCATATTTCATATGATTATATGTATTTGAAACATTTCTATATCCAGATAAAATCTTTTTGGGCTCAAGATGTTTTGTAACTTGTGAATTCTTCACTTTAACCACATACATAACATTCCCAACATTATTCTTTTCAAACATAGTTCCAATATTCTTCTCTCCCATTGAAGGAATATTTTGTTAAAACATCTCATGTTTATCATTATGAAAACATTCACTAACTTTAGTGATAGAGTTTTGGAAACATAGACTTTTCTATTCAACATCATACTTTTGTTTTGGATAAGTTCCAACTCTTCTTTTTTTCCTTAACTTCACTTTCAAATTCACATTAAAATTATTTTCATCTTCAAAATACATCTTCAAATCCTAAATATCTTTAATCATATTCTATTTCTCACTAGAAAAACATTCTTGGTTTCCTAATTATTTATCTTTCATTTTTTTTTCTTTTCAAGCCTTCAGATCATTCTCAGACATTCTTTCAACTCTTCTTTCAAATGAATTTCAAGCTGAGTTCCTTCTCCATGAGAACTACTTCTTCAAAATTATGTATCATTCACTATTTCAATGAATGTATTTTCATTACCATACTCAATAGATTTTTTGGATTCAGCATCACTCTCTTCTTCTACACCATCATTGGATATGTAACATCTTCTTTTTTATTCAAATAATTTCTTTTCTTTTCCTTTGTCTCCCTTTTTCTTCCACGATCTTCTTTTCTTTATTTCTTCAATATCACTATCCTCTTCTTTCTTTCATTGAGGACAATTATCTAGAAAGTGACCAACACCACCACATTCAAAAAAATTCAAGGGAAGTTTTCCATTGTATTTCTTTGTACCACTTTTCACATTGTTAGAAAATAAAGATAGGATTTCATTGAGATTTTTACATACCTAATTCTCAGAGTCTGAATCACCAGCTTCATCATCAATAACAATCTTCTTTGACTATTATTTATTTATTTCCTTGAAATACATTTCATTATCAACCTTAGTTTTTATATTCATAGTATTCTCTTCTCTCGTTTCGTAGGTGATAAGATTGTTGTGTAAATCATCAAGAGATAATGTTTCTAGATCTTTGTCTTCTAATGACGAAACTTTTTCATCAAATGTTTCAAGTATAATTCTCATGATATTTTTAACAACTGTAGAGTCTCTTATCTTATCACCAAGCCATCTGATACTACTCACAATGTAATTCACCCTAGTAATGAATTCCCCAACAGATTCATACTCACCTATCTTCAAATATTCATACTTTACTCTCCATATTTGTAAATTTTCATTATTCACTTTTGTATTCCCTTCATATATGTTTTTCAATTTATCCCATATACCATTAACTGTTGCAGCACATTTCACTCTCAGGAATTAATTTTCATAAATTTATGATAATATCACTTTCTTGTCCCTTCCGTGTAAGTGGATCACTATCATAAATTGGAGGAAATACAACTTTTTTAGCTTCAAGAACATCATAACTGATAAAAATAACATAGGGAATACTTATATATTTCCAGATATGATAGTTCTTTCTATCAAATACTGGAATACCTTTACTGTTCACATAGTCCACCTTTTCTTTCTACAAATAATAGAGAAGGGAAATTGGCTTTGATACCACTTGAAAGTGATCAGACAAAGTATTGTACCACTAATAGGGGGAGGGGTGAACCAGTGATACTCTTTATATTTTATGTTTCTTTTAAATTGAATCAATCTTCACCTACTATCAAGGATTTCAATTCCATGTTGAGAAACAAATCATCACACACCCAAAGGAACATAGAGATTTACAAGGATCAATATTCAATAAGAATATTTATGTCCTTGGTATGGTTTAAAAATTATCCAATACCATACAATCCTCTAGAAATAAATCCTTGGATTACAACTAGTGGGATGTACCCTTTATCTCATGTAGCACTATGAAACAATACAACTAGTGCATGTTCATCCTCTTAGCATAGTACGGTAATGAAATTGTTTTGTAAAAACTCATGTTACGTCTGTTTATTTTCAAAACAACATATTTATTCAAATTTTAATACAATTCATCAACTCCTTAACCAATATAAATGTAAGAACCACCTAGACATTGTTATGAAACAATGAGTTCGATATTTTATAAATCAAATTCCTTTGAGTTTGAGTCTAAAAATAGAATACTCCCAGTCTGATTTTCTGATAGAATACGATAGAGCAGAATTGGCACCACTTCAATTCTTGAATACAATTGTCAAGCCGGATAGAATATGAATGAATCAGCACCAGTCAAAACAATTTTCAATCTGGATTGAATTGATCTGTTATTTTATATAGAAACCAAGAGCTTCTCTCTCATTTGTAGTGAAAAATTCCAGTGTTGTTTGAAATTACAATGTACTAGTTTCCCTTTTATAGGTGACCCAAAATAGGTTTGAGAGGTAATCTCAAAATGCTTCTCTCTCATAAAAAATCACCCACATTTGAATTTCACTTGAAATCTCAAAGCAATTATGACTTCATCAACGCTTCTCGATTCTTCTTGAAACATCTACAATCATCATCTATTATTTTCCATAATCGCATTTCAAATGTCAAAATGATTACATTTAATGAGCAATACAAGGTTCCGATCATCTGAATCTGATTCTTTCATGTTTATTTCTTCAAAACAATGCATGATACCATACCAATTGAATGTTTTTGAAGAAATGAAATTTTCCACTTCAGGTAAAATAAAACTTTTAAATGAAAGGATCCCCCTTAAAAACTCATTCATAAATATCCACTTTATTTTCTTTTCTCATGAACCACTTGAGAAAGCACATAATCACATTCAAAACCTGTGCTTGAATCATGAATTCCTTCATGAATTTGAATGCATTAAGGATTAACATATCTTCAACTAAATTAAAATGAAAATTATTGTTACTTTACATTAATTTATGACTTTATCTTTTCATCTCAACCCAATCATGATATTTTTTGAATTCAAATGGTCTAGATACGATCATCCTAAATAAGATCGTTATGCATATGATCATTCTGGTGATGATCATTTTGGTTAGAATCAATTTGGATATGATCATAGGTTACGATTTCTGGGAATGATCATTTCGGGTTATGATCATTCTAGATACGATCATTCTAGATATGATCATTTTTGGTTATGATCATTTTGGTTACGATTATTCTGGTTATGATCATTCTTGGCATGATCAATCTAGATACGATCATTATGGTTATGATCATTAAAATTATGATCATTCTGGTTATGATCATTCTGGTTATGATTTCTGGTTATGATCAAATACGATCTGAACACAATAATCTTCCCATATATGATACAATCTGAAAACAATGATCTACTAGAATATGATACAATCTAAAACCAATGATCTACCCAGATAAAATACATTCTGAATACAGTTCCATTTTTTTTGAATGGCACCACTGCTTCTCTTTTACCTAGATCCGGTCAATTACAATCTGAATATGATTCTTTCTCAATCGACACCATATCATTCCATTTCTTCTACTTGAATACAATTTTTTTGAAAAAAAATTGGTGTCTCATATTCCATTGGTATCATATTTCCCATCAGCATCACCTTTCCCATTGGCATCACCTTTCATCGACACCACCTAAATAGAAATCATCACTAAATATTTTACTTCCAATTAGTATCTAGTTCTCTTGAAATACAATCAATACATTCTAGATATGATTGTTTTGAAAGATAATCTATACAATCATGATATGATTGTTTTGAAAGACAATCGATACAATCTGGATATGATTATTTTATGATTGGAAGAATCTCTTTCACTCCCCCTTTATTCTATCAAGCTTTCACAAATGTTCTCCATACAACTCATGATTTATATGAAATAAAAATTAGAAAAGAATCATCACAATTGGTTTGAATTTTAGTCATAGAGGCTTTTATTCTCCAAAAAAACAGCCATTTATTTCTCATTGGTTCCTATGTGAAAATGATTACTACTAACTTCCAACAAGATACGTTCTCCTGTGAAATTGATTCATCCTAAAACCAATCAATTCTTTTACAAAACAAAATCTCAAAACAATTGTTGGAAAACCAAAGTGAAGTGATTTATTTTCTTCAAAACCAACCTCAAAAACAAAATACAACTCTTGAAAACTATATCACATTTATCATTAGAATGGTTCCAACAATGTATTGAAGGAAATGTTAGTTCTTAGGAATTTATGAGTTGAGTTCATGTTCCATAAGGGTGGTTTTGTGCATTCATTTAGGTTCATTTTGGTATCCATTATTTATCCCTAAAGAATGATGAATTCCTAAGAAACATAAACACACTAGGAGAGTTCAATATCTCCCCATATGGTGACCCTCTTACCTAGATTTTCATTAAAAATGGCCAAGGTGATAATGATTTGAGGTCGTACATGATTGCACTCACAGACAATGTACTGGTGGACCATATTAACAACAAGGTGATATGCCAGTTCTATGGTCCATATCAATTATCTTTCTAGCTTAAGTGTCTTAAAATAGAAAAATTCCTCTACCAACACAAAATTTTGATTTGAGAATCATATTATGGTGGATCATAAAATATGGGTCCTTATGGATTTTTAGGTATCCCAAAAATCTATCAAACTACCTCTTCTAGGTGCATTAATCAGGCTAGAGTCCAGGTATTGAAGTCCTTAGATCTCTTCCTCCCTCAAGTGGAATTGAAAATAGGCATCCCTCAAGTCAAGTCCATGATTATTTTCTACATAGAATGTGTGGTTTAAAGGTTCATAAAATGGTGACAATGTTGAAGCTCCAAGGCCTTTAATGTGGTCTTGTGCATGAGTCATGGAACAAAATGAGGCTGAAAAGACCACATCTTCTATGTCAAGGTAGTCTAGTCATACCCTACAAGAGGATAAGTGAACCATATCCATTAATTCTCATGTTAGAGTAGAGATACTTAAAAATGATTCAAATTTAAAGGATAATAGATCTTCTTCTCAACTATCTTCATTATCATTGGACTGTGTCCATCCTTCGTTAATCAAATTTGACAGGTTAAAACCCATGACATCAGAGATCAATGGGTATTTACCAAAGTAGTTATAAACATCCCAGAGCTTGGGGATATACAAAAACCATCCAAACATTACCCTAATATAAATTTTATTGAGTTTTAATAGTATATTCATGAGATAGAGACACTAATATATGCCACCAATGATCGGATCCTAGTTAAAAAACATATATTCTATATGATGACCCAACCTGCAGTTGATGGAATATATAGATGATGTGATGAAAAATGTGACAATTTTTTTTATTCATGTGAGGTATCTCTATGTTTTATGTTCTCCTTTTTCTCCTTCATCTACCATCATTAATTTTGAGGGTATATTTTTTAATATGGTAGGGTAAGAAATGGAACTGATGGTGGCTCTTGATTAATCAAAATATGGGGTGATAGGTACCCTGATCATAGTGGTGGTTGTGTCTCTTTAATCCCTAGAACAATCCTTGGTTCCAAGGATGATGGTGGAGGAGATGATGGGAGTTTCTTATCAATACATACCTGATGTTTTTGTGACAATGAGGACCAATACGGGGCCCTCACTATATTTAGAGAAGAAAAAAAGATGGTGAAGAAGTTGTCCAAGTGTGTGGACCACATTAAGAATTTTCACCAGATTTTTAGTCTTATTAATCACCAAAAATATAGGTTTGATCATTCTTTCCTTTTACAAGATCTACATTATAATCCTCCCTCAAAGGACCTAGTATTGATTCATTGAGGACAAAGGTGTACATTCCAAAAAAGGCATGGACTTGTGTCGATGAATCCATCCATTTGACAGATGTAGTTCTAAAAGATGTAGTTGAATCTTATACAATTATTATAAAGATAGGATAGGGTTATGGTATTGTTATATGTACATCATAAGGTTTCATGTTCTGGTCACTAACTTTCTTACAGGTGATATTTATATATTTTCCACATACACTAGAGGACCCTAAAACAACCAGTATAGACCCTATATCTATTCTAGAAGGGGTTTACAGGGATCTTATATAGGTTGATAAAGGTTTCATTGCTGATCCTAACCCTTCTATGTTCGAAGATGATGTTCTTAATGAGAGTTTGGAAGAAATAATTGAGGTTGGAGCCAATATGGGTCCTTATCCATGGATATTAGATACACCTACTGGTGAGGATGTTGAGAGACTTGTAGCAATGTATAGTGAAATAATGGAACTTGAGTATATTTTAAAAATACTAATCTTACATCCTCTTTGGAACAGTTATAGGACTTTATTAGGGAGTTTTGATGACTTTATTTTTTCTCTTCCTTATGTTTTCAAAAATAGTTTCCCTCTTTTAATTATATGTTTGACACTAGAGCGCAACTATTACAGATATTTTATGAAGAAAATTTCTTAGTCCATTCATGACCAAGGCCTCAAAGTCCATCATTCTCCCTCTATTATGGTTGTAACAGCTATGGTTATAGAGGAAGGGGATTCCCAATTTCTCTCAATCCCTGTTTCTAGGAAAACTCAAGAGGATGTTCCTTTTAAATTGTTATGTTCTCAAATCATTGAGACAAGGGATGTTGGAGAGGAATGAATTCTATCTTTTAATCCATCAATGGGTTAGTGGTTGAAAATAATCTAGTTTTTTCACTTCCATTTCTATATGTTCACCCTTTTATGTTTATACTGGGTTTTATCTATTATCTAGTGCGACCAAATTTAGCAGCCGAGCCTTAGGTGGGGACTTCTATACCAATTCAACCAACAGTAGTAGGCGATGCTGACATAGTTTTGGAGGGATCAGGGCACGGTGCCTCTTTGAGTGTGATAATCTTATAATATATATTTCCCTATGAAAGTGGCTCTAAGTTATACATGGAGTCACATGATTCTTTTTGCGCCTCATTTCGCTTCATCTGGTGAGACTTCTAGAAGATAATTTCTGAGACACTACTCGAATATCTTCCATCGTGACTTCACTGAAATCCAACTTTGTTTTCCATTTTGGGTATGGTGGTTTTGATTACCAAAAAATACACTAGGATGTGAAGCTGATCAACTAGAAATGGGAAGATGAGTGAAGGTTACAGTAAGATGAGGTGTATCTAACATCATAGTTTTAAGATCATATGGTTTTTGTGTCCCAAGCGGAGCTGCATCGTGCCATGGTGGTGGAGGAGCATCAACATTGTCTAGATGATAATTATATTCAAATTTTAATCCTTTAATAAGAACTAAATTTCATATATGAATAGATTTTCTAAATACACTATTCCATGAAGAGGGCCTCGACACAAGGTAAGGATTCCATGGATGCTGAGAATGATAAAATTGGTCATGTTGAAGATTCCATTTCCACACAATTAGATGGGTTTCAAAAAGTTGTAGAGAATTCAAAATCCATAGTTCAACATCTCAAGGCCTATATTGAGGAACACCTATAAAATTCGACAGATTGACTCTAAAATGTGGATGTTCCTCTATATTTTAAAACATGAATAATGAAGGATTTTTTTCTGGATTATATGTTGATATGTTTCTATACTCATATTAATCATAACATTAAAATGGCTCATTTGATGGATTTTCATCATTCCAACATGTTACAATTATAACGAATAGGATTAAAACACTATAATTTTTCTTATGTATTTTTTACCTAGAGATCGTAGTTCAACTGTTTCTAGGATCATATGAAAGACCCTGTGAACTTTGTTCCTTTTTGTGTCTTCACCAAAAAAATTCCTAAGACACAATGAAAAGGACTTAGAGGGAAATAATTGGATTTTCATAATTCCAACATGTTAAAATTATAAATATAAGGATGAAAACACTATAATTTTTTCCTATGTATTTTTTACCTAGAGATCATAGTTCAACTATTTCTAGGATCATCTGAAAGGCCCTTTGAACTTTTTTCCTTTCTATTTCTTCCCCAAAAGAAATTTTTAATACATTATGAAAATGACTTAGAGGGAAATAATTGGATTTTCCTCAGGATTCCCTTTATGTTTATTCATTCTGAAAAGATTAATGTCCCTTTATTTTCATTTCCCAAATTTTTTCCTAAACCACGTGAATTGTAGGTCTAGTGAGATGAGTCTCGACTTTTACCTTGGGCTCCCTTTTATGGTTTTTCATCTAGGAGAGTACTCTTTATTTTTGTGTGTGTGGTATGTTTAGAGTCTTAAATCATGGTCTAATACAACTTGTGTTTTAAGTGGAACATCTTTGACCATGACTTATGGAATATCAACCCATGAATGTATAGCAAGCCAATAATGTCCCAAATTTTATTAGATACATGAATAGGGGAATTTTGAGTTATAATTTTGTGATTTTAGGATCAGAAACATGATTTGAGGTAAACATAGAAAGAAGTGCCACATACCATATTCGAAAATTGGTTTCCAGTATGATTTTGTTATTGTAGATTATACAGATAGAAGATGTGTCTCTTGGGAACAAATGTGCCTCTGCTTCATAGGCCCTTTTGCTGGGAGACTTATGAAATGTCCTGTAGTGTTTATTACTATATAGTTAAATAATTTCATCTACTGGATGACATTCCCTTTTGTGGGAAACTTATTCAAATCCAACTGGAGTATATTAAATCATATTTATACAAAGGTTTCATCAATAATTTTATATTCCATTTTTGTTGGTCATGTAGTTTGTCAAGATCCAAATTTCTAAAGACCATGAGTGGTGATTTCTCAAGGGAGGGTATTAGAGAAGGGAGAGGGAATCTGTATTTGAATTTTTCATGAATGGGAAACCACTACTACATGAATTTGGATTATATAAAGGAGGTTAAATTCTATTATATGACCAATGTAAGGGGGGAAGGCCCCTCCCTAACATGGGTTTAAGAATAATGTAGTATAGTGTCATGGGACCAGGATATGAATGATGTAGTTTAACACCTTATGAAAAGGACACTGGCTCTATAGTTAATAGATATTTATCTTTGACCAAAAGTTTATATATTTTCCCCTTTTATAGTAATCTATCAAATAATGTTCCTTTATTTTCTAGTATGAAAGGTGGAGGGTTATAAGGAATAATTTTGGGGTCTCCAAATATGAAGAGTTATATGTGAAAAAAACATAATTATAGATTATGTAGATCGAACACGTATCTAAAGTGGATGAATGTAACTATTATTTTTATACCCTTTTAGTGGGTGACTTATTAAAATCCCATTAGATTTTATTACTATACTTTAAAACAGTGTCATTCTCTGGATGAAATTCCCTTTTTCGGTAAGATATTAAAATCCAATTGGGGTGTATAACTGCATAGTTAAAAAAGGAATCATTATGAAATTGACATTCAACATCCAATTATCTAAGAAATCTTATCGAGATTTAAGTTTCACCAAACATAATGTTTGGTTTGTGGGAGGAAAGTACCATAATATGGGTTCATAATTTCATATAAAAATTATAAATAATAGGAAGAAATTATTTCCCCATGTATATTAGACCCATATAATAAAGAATAAGATTTTATTTTAATATTTTAGCTAGACCATGGAATATGAATAGGGTGTCACTACATATCTCATTAAAGAGAGAATCAAGCCACATATATTTCTAGAAAAGGATCCTCACACTGATTGAATTATTGTTTGGATAATAAGATCTCTTTTTTGAATACGAGATCACGAATGGTGTGAGAACCCATAATGGATCCTCTTATGTATATTTAGCTCATATGTAGGAGATTGGGGTAATTTCTCATAATATATATGGATCATGATGTAGGGTCTTGACGTCACTGCGTATCTCATCAAAGAGATAATCAAGCCACACATAAATATTGAAAACCATGCATTTTAGTTTCATGTGGGGAGGACATATTGTGTTCCTTTTAAGGTCTTGTGACTAGGACCATAGTTACCCTAATGTGAATTAACTTTCCTTGATCATGTGAGGAATACATTACCAAAGCTCCTCAAAAAATGTGAGTTATGCTTGGTGTAATAAAAAAATGAGTGGAAAATGTTTATTTCATCAAAAAAAGGTGATAGGAATAAAGGATGCGATAATTTCGGTTTTGTGGGGGATGGACTAGTATATAAGATCTTGGAATCACTATGTATCACATTAGAATTAGAATCAAGTCATATATAGTTCTATAAAATAATGAATTTTAGTGTCATACGATAAGGACATTATCTATGTATTTTAATGTCATGTAGTAAAGATGAAGCTGAATTGACATGAAAAATAAATATTATAGATGAAACCCATACATGGATATGTGCATCACTATGTATCTTAGAGTGGTAGGAATAAATACACATGTAGTTCTTATGTTTTAAGGATTAAAATAGAGTTTTTAACCATAAAATTAAGTGTAATGCAGTAAGGATAAAAAATGAGACATGATTCCATATGAATGATTCCCAAGAATTTGGGAAATTATCTCATGAGAGGCATCTCGCATTTTTGATTCGAGGATTCCAGAGATGGATGACTAGGACATCCTATTCTTGATATATAGTGTATGTATACATTTTAATATCATGTTATGGAGACGTTGTCATGCATTTTAACATCATACGACTAATACAATGGTGTATTTCAGTTTCAATTTATACGACTAGGACTATCTATCATTGAAATGATGAATGATGTAAATCCTAGTGGTTGAATGACATTCTGGCATATTTAATACTTGATAAAGGGAATTGAAAAACATAATATTGGGTGATCTCATATCAGGGTAATTGGTATGAAAAAATCCCTCAAATAAATATTGAATCATTTTTGGATTGATTATTTCTGTTAACAAAGTAGGTATCCATGGTAAGTTGTTGAGTTCCAGAGATATTTTTTATAATCTATGTTGATAAAGGACCATGATAAAGTAATGGAAAATCTACTGGTTGTAATAAAATGACATATACAAGGTGTCAATGTTTTGTAGTTTTTTTCAAAAAAAAATTGTCTTAAAATTGGAGAATAGAGAAAACTGTTTTTGGAAAAGGGAGTTTCATCCTAGTGTCAAGGATACATGGAAATTTGTTAATGGGGCATGTTTCACAATCAAAAAAACAGAATATTTCAAATTAAAGAGTGTTTTGAAACTTATGGATATGCGTGAAAGATGATGTTATGTGAAAATGAGACTAGTGTGCCTAGGAAGAAGTTGTGTGCATTGCACGTAGGGATATCAAAATTCCTATAAATAGATGTATAAAACCTCATTATAAATAAAATCAACACATAAAGAAAATCATAGCCCTATTTTGGAAAGTGGTGAGGGCACACAAGTAGATAGTTATTCAGAAGTTTCATTCCAGATGGTAGTTGCACACCAATAGTGAGTTGGGCTTAAAATTTTGTGTCTCACACAATTTTATAGTATAATAAAGTTGTTTTGTGTAAGTTTAGAGTATCATGAATGTTTGTATTTCTATGAAAAATGTAACACTTGTGCTCCTTGCTTTAGGTATCATTCAAGTCACCCTGAGGTTGTGAAGAAATTGGATGTTTCCTAGTATATCTATAGTAAATAGGTATTAATTACTGGATGAATGTGGAACCCCAATAGAGAATCTATATACAGCTAAGGATGTGGAATTCATGAAAATAATGGGACCTAAAAGATCATAAAATGTGTGTGGATCCCTACTAAGAGCAGTGAGTAAATGAAGAGGATGATGAAAATTCTTCCCACCAGAAGTGAGCTAGAGGAAGAGGCATAGAGAGTGACCCTCGGTAAAGCAGTGATAAAACCCTAAACCTTGTAGAATCACTGTTCCTGGTCATAGAAGATCTATCTAAAACATTGTAATTTTTTGGTGAGCCATAGTGCGTTTGGTATAAATTGTACATCGTTATTGTATGCTCCTTGGATGTATCCTAGTGGGGACAAACCAAGAAAAAATATTTCTGTCCTTGTGTTTTCATTATTTCTTTACTTTCAATGCATTATCATCAGATAAAATTGGAAAGGATTCGATCAAAATTGAAATTAAAGATCATATGATGGGACCCTTGAAATAAAAAGGTCAATATCTTGTGGGGTATAAATAAGTTTAAAAATAATATTCATACCCTGATTCACCCCCCCCCCCCTCTTAGGGTATCTAGGAACCTTTTAGACCTAACAACTAGTTTCAGAGTGTAAGTTTTGTTTATAAAATTTGTTTTATCTAACTTGGTTTAGTCAATTGTTAATGTTAAAAACTCATTATGATCTTATCTTAGTGTTCCATGGAAAAGGGAACAATACCAAAGAAGAAGCATACGTCAAGTGGTAATCCTCATTGTGGAAGTTTTTACTAAAAAGTATGATTTAGTTTAAGGAATCCAACAGTTTACTAATGTATGGTTTGTATGAATCAGAAAGAGAAGAGATATACTCACTAAATGATGTTGTTGGAATGAGTGAAGAACTTGACATTCCAAGTGATATTGAAACTATTAGTGATGAAGAATCTCCAAGAAGGAAAAAAGTGGAATATTTCCCCGAAACAACAAAATTAGATCAAAAATTTGAGGAAAAAATTAAATATAAATATATTCAGATATAATCAATGTAAATTGAGGTCAATAATATAAGATTTTTAAATCGAAGCCTTATTGATTTGGATACAAATGTAAAGGAGAAGAATGATTCTCAAGCTGAAGAACTAAAACATATGTGTAGAAATATAGAAAAACAAAATCAAAATAAAATTTGGAGAAACAGAAGTCAGATGAAAGTCAGGATCTAAAATCCATAAATTATGAAATTCCTACACAGATTTTTGAACTAGTTCATAAGAACAAAAGGCTATAACAAGAGAATGTGTGGTCTTCAAATTCTGTTGCAGAATAAAATTTTAATATAAAGGATCAAAGTGACATTGTTGATAAGATCACATGTGAATTGGAATATGATATGAGTATAGGGTTGAATATCAAGAAATAACTTACTGGTCAACTTGAATCAAGGGATATGAAGATTAAAAAATTGATATAATAGCTTGAATAAATGAATAATAAAGTGGAGAAATCCAATTCCAAATTAAATCCTAAAATGAAGGATTCCTTACACAAACAATTTAATTATCCTTTAGCAGGTGATGCTGAAATGAGAAGAAAATATATTATTCTAAAGAAAAACAAGAACATATTTTCTCATCTAAAATTCTATATAGTTTGGGAAAATCTAGTGTTGGATATGATGATCCCCCACACATTCATGACAGGAACAAATCTGTGAAAAATTTCAGAGGTAACAATAATATTGTATGTGATGGATACAGACCTAAAAATTCATTTAAAAGATATAGTTACATCATGTTCTATTTCTGTGGTACTCAAGGTCATACATCAAGTTTTTTTAGAGGTTATGAAATACTTTTCAGGTTGTGAGGTTAGAAATATTTCAAAATTTATGAATAAAAAGAAGTTTCTTGAAAAATCTAAAAGAAAACTCTCCCAAAATAATGTTTTTTTCAGCTTCTATTACTATAGAGGACAAGAACACACCATGACTGTTTTCAATAAGCCTAAGGGCTCACCATCAGAAGGACTCTAGCTGCATCAACATCTCAGCTGATAAATAATGAAATCAGTTATTCTTTTAATGTAAGATGTTTTTAAGTTCAAATCATGGGAATTTTGAAATACATTGCAACAAGAAGTAATTTTGGAACACAAATGAACCCATAAAGAGATCCCCATCACATGTATTGTATAACGAAAAATTCTATACTGGGAGAAAAAATGGAAAACTGAAAAATAGGTCTACAGCCTTGGGAGAATCACAAGAAGCTCAATGGAAAGGTGTATCAGTCACCTCCTCCATTACACTCTCAAAAACTCCCTTGGAATGAATGTAAAAAAACCTAGAATAAAAAAGGAGTAGCTACTCTAGTTGTGAGTAAGAAGAATGTATGTTCAGCTAAGAACCCACCTACACCAAAAAACGGTGTGGAGACTTGAATAACTGATAAAAGATAAATTAATAATGTTGGCCTCCACAGTCTCAAATGCATCATAATGAGAGAAGTGAAAGATGAAAAAATATCCCTCCAATAGAGGAATAATCAAGAGAATAAGACTAGGGGAGATATTCCTACTCAGATAAAGAATCATGAATCATGGAATCTGGGTGGATCCTCAAAGAAAGAAATTTCTACTAGTGGGTATAAACCCAAAATCACGAAAAAGGCCAAACCCACAAAACCCAAATATTAGAAGACTCAGAATGTGGATAAATAATGTTTAGTCATATGGCCAAAATAGTTGATTTTGGATGGGATGTTATAACAAGAATAAAAAGATTATTATGCTTTGTAATAAATTATTAAAGGGTTGATCCATCAGTATAAACAAAAATCTTCTTCTTGAGGATTCTAGATAATCTCATCTCCCCATGTGTACAAATGCTATTAACTGATGTTCAAGTGTTTCAGGTTCAATGAGAGATATGATCCAATGGTATGTGGCATCAAAATATGAAAAATGGTGATGTTATGTGCTCAATATTTTCAACTAATTAAAATCAGTCATAAGATATGAAGAATTAATCTGGAAGAATCCCATGAAAGGAGTTAATGGTTTATGTATTCTTGAAATCTATAGATTTAATTGAGTGAATTGGACAATAATTGTTTTTTTAACACTATCTCATGTTTCCTACATAGAGTTTTGACTCAGTAGGCTTAGAGGTTTTTTTGTGGCTCATTGAAAAGTATCACATAAGAATAAATGATATCAGAGAAGAAAAATTATTGTGGATCAAAACATTGGTCCCAACAATATGATTACATTCACATTATAGGGGGAGAATTCAATATCATAATTAGATGCAAGATGTTAATGGGATATAAAATATGAAATTTTATTTCATCTGACATCAAGAATACTGATTTTGGGATATGTAGAAAAAATCATGTATTAAATGATTATCTATTTTGATCTAAAAACTCGGTATCATATATCTATATTAATGATAACAAGAATATGTGAGATAATGTTAACAATGTATCAACATGAGGATGAAAAATAAGTTCAAATAAATTATTTAACTATAGTATAGATTAAAAATAATCTTTAACCAAACAATGAACAGTTTCCATATGGTAGTAATGAGGAGAAAAGAAACATGGGTTGAGTAAAAGTGTAGAATATTGATTCAGATGATGCTAAAGAAGATGAAGAAACTGGAGATGAGAACTAGGTTTAGGATATGAATTAATATATTGAGAATATTGAGAAGAATGATAAATGGGATATTGTTTTGAGGCCAACAGATAAGAATTTCAATAGGACTAAATGGTTCTTTTGTAATAAGATGAATAAATGTGGCATAGTGATTTGAAACAAAGCATGATTGGTGTGCAAAGGGTACTCCCAAATAGTGGTTATCAATTTTCATGATACATTTTCACCTTTTTTAAGGATAGATACAATCATATTATTCTTGGCCATATCAGTGCAAAGGTAGTTCAAGGTTTTCCATATGGACGTCAAGCTAGCATTTCTAAATGGGTTTTTTGAAGAAGATGTTTACATTGAGAATATAGAGAGTTTTCTCATTCATGAAGATGAAAAAAGAGTTTTTGAGATAAAGAAGTAGTTACATGGTTTTAAGAAAGAACCATGAGAATAGTATTCAAGAATAGATGAGTATCTGAAAAAGCTTGGTTTCAGCGTGCTGGAGTAGATTACAATATGTATGTCAACAATGACATTAATCAATGGATGATAGTGCTAGTTTTGGTAGATGACATAATCTTTATTGGATTAGATTAATCATAGTATAGAAAATTTTCCAAATTCATAAATAGTGTGTTTTAATTGTACATGATTATTTAGTGGATGTTTTTCATTGGTTTACAGGTGAAATAATGAAGGAATGACACATTCATTTATCAATCAAAATATGTTGAGGAATTTTTAAAAAGGTTTGGAATAGATAATTCCAAAGAGAAAAAGACTCCAGTAACTACCCCGAAAAAATTATCCATATGTGATGAGGTCAAATCGGTTAATGTCATATAATATAGGCAAATAAATAGAATTTTGTTGAACTTGACAACGACATGACTGAATATTGGTTTTTTATATGTCAAGCGGTGCAGTTTCAAAGTAATCCCAAATAAATCCACATGATCATAGTGAAAATAATACATTCGTATATCAAGGGCATAGTGGACTTTGGATTCCTATATAATGAAAAATATCAGCAATATTTATTGGGATATACATAAGCATATTATTTTGGATCAGTATATGACAAAAAATCAACATTATGAGGTTCTTTCTATCTTGGTGGGTTGTGTATTTCTTAGTTGGGTAAGAAACAATATTTTATTTTGTTGAGCACCACTAAAGATGAGTATATTTTGGCTACTCAAACATGCATGCAGTTATTGTGGATTAAGTAGCTGCATGATGATATGGGAGTTGAATTTAAATCTCTAATTAGAATCCATTATGATAATTCATGTACTATAAATCATAGAAAAAATCCAATTCATCGCCCACAGAAAAAATAATTGAAATATAGCATCATTTTATCAAGTAGATGGTAAAGAAAGGGCTTATGAAGTTGTATTATGTGCCAATATACCTACAATTTGCAGACATTCTGACAAAGGCCTTACCAAAAGACAAGTTTATAGGAATCTACTGGCATTGGGAGTTCATTTGGCTCCCCGAACATGAAAAGGTGTGGATTTGGGACCCCATCTCCTCTAGGTTTGGTGTGATTTCCCTAATCTTTTAATGTTTTCTTAACCATATTTTAGACCTAAAAGGAATTTCCTTTGAGTTCATTGACAAAGGGGGAGAAATTGTGGCTATAGATGGGAGAAAATTTCTTAGCCTAGACATAGGGAGATGTTTATTGGTGGAGCAGTGAGATAGGGGGAGTTGAAGCTGTTAGGGGGAGCAGTGAGATAGGAGGAGTATTAAGTCTGACAATGCTTCAAGTGATCAATCAAAGGATACATATCACAATAGTTGAAGTTCATGACGACAACAGAATAGTGGTTTTGTAGTGGAATGAAATGATTCATTGATGAACTTGGCATATTACTCTTGTTTCTCATACTGAGCATAGATCATGTGGGCTTAGAGTGTGTGTTGAGTAAGTCATTGATCAATATCTGAATCACGAGATGCATATGGTGGTAGAAAATGGAAGATGTTTTAATGATGCATCAAAATGTTAAGAGCTCTCTTTTGAATAGTTGTCAACAAACCTGGATAGGGATATTGTTGGAAAAAAATCCCTCAAGGAAACATTGAAGAATTTTTGGGTTGGTTATGTTTTTTGAAAAAGTGGGTTTCCATGGTCATTTTTTGAGTTCCAAATATATTTTTGAAAATATATGTTGAAAATGAAACATGAAAAATAAATGGACAATCTAGAGGCAGTACAAAATGAATGTATACAAGGTGGCATAGTTTTCCTGTTTTTTCCAAATTTGTGGGTCTGAAAATTGGAGAATAGAGAAAATTGTTTTTAGATAAAGGAGTTTCATGCTAGTTTCATGTATCCGTGGAATTTTTCACACCAGGAATGTTTCAAAATCATAAAATTATGAAATGGAAAAATAAATAGTGGTGTGTAGGTTATGGAGTTGCACGAAAGATGAGGTTATTCAAACATTAGAATAGCACACCTAGGAAGAAGTTTCACACCTTCCATGTAGGGTCATAAAAATTCCAATAAATAGATTACTAACCCCCCCCCCCCCATTCTGAAGAACCACAATAGTTATAGGGAATCATATCTCTGGTAGCGCAAGTGGTGAGGGCACGCATGTAGAGAGTTATTCAAAAGTTGTGCACCAGATGGTAGTTGTGTGCCAATGGTGAGTTGGGTATGAAAGGGTGTGTTTCGTGTAAGTTTTGATTATAAGAAGGTTTTTTCATTCATCTTTTGATTATCACACAAGTTTTTTTTTTCATTAACAAGGTAACACATGCACGTCGTGCTTAAAGATGCACACAAGTCACCTTGACCTTGCGCAAAAGTTGTAAGTTTCCCAGAATATATGTGGTAAAATATTATTCATCAGAGGATGAATGTGTAACTTCATAATAGAATCTATATATAATTTAGTATGCAGAATAAATACAAATTAATGGACCTACAATTTCATAAACTATGTGTGGATTCCTTCCAAGAGTAGTGAGCGAAGGAATAGGAATATGGTGATCTTTCCCACTAGTAGTGATATAGAGGAAGTGACATAGGGAGTGACCCTTGGGAATGTAGTTTGAAGACCCTAAAACTTTTAAACTCAATGATCCAGGGCACAGAATATCTATCCAGAACATTTTAATTTATAAGTGAGGCTTATTTCATTCGGTACAATCGATACATCATCGTTATTTACTCCAGGGATGTATCCTAGTGAGGGTGAACCAAGTAAAAATCTTTGTGTCCTTGTGTTTTATTTATCTATTTATTTTCTATGTATTATCATCCAATAAAATTGGAAAGTACATGATCAAAATTTACATTAAAGATCTTAATAAGTGACCCTTGTAATAAAGAGGTCAAGATCCAGTGGGGTATAGAGAAGTTTAAAAAGAATATCCATACCCTGATTCACCCCACTCCCCCCCTGAGGGTATCTAGGCCTCTTTTGGACCTAACAGTAAGTGATATAATATAAAACAAAAATAATGACTATGAGTCATGTCTGATAAGTGATATCCATCATAATTTTGTTTGTTCTTACGGTTAATGGAGATCTCTCTCCCAAAGATGAATGAACCTTTGGTTGAAAGACCCTTTTAGTGGGTGAATTATTCAAATAAAACAAGGTTGTATTACTCGATAGTCAGACAACTCTATTCTCTTACTGATAGTCCATGTTAGTGGGTGACTTATAAAAATCCAACTACGGTTTATTACTACCCATTTTGAAAATATATTGTTCTAGAACCTGACATCCTATCACTGATTTCCCAGGAAAGATTATGAAGACTCAAAATTTCCCAATGTGAAGAATATGATGTGTGGAAGGAATGTGTCTGATCATAAATAAAGTATTTTAATCATAATTTTAAATGGATTTTGAAGTACCCTACATATATTTTTATTATTTTCATGTGGTAAAGGAGTCATCATGTTTTCGTGACGGGCTCCCAGATGAGGGAACCTGAGTTCGAGTCTCCTACATAGATATTTGTTTTCTTAATAGAGGAACATTTTTTATCTTACTAGGCTCAAGAAATAGTGTGTAGGGATTACTACATATCTCATGAGAATTAGAATCTTGACACGCATTATTTTAGTAAGCCTCCTTGTGGAAGTTTGGACCATACATATAGATGGGTGCATTTTTTACGTTGTGGATGGACCTAGGATTGGAGATCTAGTGTCAATAAATATAATATGATTAAAAGAATCAATCCAAATGTAGTTTTATAAAAAATGTCTGGTAGAAAGACAACACTAAATATTATGATCTTCTTAAGAACAAATTGAAATTATATGTATTTTTATGTCCCGCAGAAGGACATGTACCATGCAGGTTTATAACTTATGGAAATGATGTTGTTCTAATGTTTAGCATATTGTGACTATTATGTTAGGATATATAGTTAAAATTATTATACCTAAGGCTAGATGCCTTTTATTTTTAGGTCATACAACTATGACTATATGATTCACCTTTTAAGGTCATTCATATAGGACCATGATGCTATGTAATTTAATGTCATATATCAAGGATGTTAGTGTCATCAATTGTATCATCTTGGGACATGGATTAGATGTCATTATTTTTAAGTTCATGTGACTAATAACAACTATTCATTTTAATTTCATACATAGAAGATAATGGTGTACTTATCATAGATAATATTTCTTGATAAATCTTGCATTGGTAGGGGTCGTGATGAGCTCTCCATCCATAAATATTGTGTAATAATCTCTACTAGAGTGGACCTTGTGTATGGAAAAAGGTCCCCACCACTTTGGCTCAAGATTTTGAGGCTTATTATCTGGTGTCTTTAGTGTCCTAAGGACCGGTACAAGTTCTCCTTGGAGGAATGAATGGAGGAAAACCTTCTTGTAAAAATCACATGTTATCCAATTTTTATGGAACTCTAAGTGATGCATTTTATTCTATGTTTTCTCATCATGTAAATATAATTCATCCATCCATTTCATGAATCGTTCATCAATGGATAGATGATGACATATGGAAACATAGAGCGATGGGAAATTTGACAATAGTGGACAAGACTACTTCTGTTCCATATACTAGTGAATATGAGGTTGCATGTGTGGTGGTACAGGTGGTAGTATGGTAGTCCAACAAGGATTACAAGATCTTTTTTGTACAATAATTATTATCCTTATCCACTAACTTGTTTAGTATGTTCTATATATTCTTTTTGAATGCCTTTATCTATCTATTAGTTGTTTTCGGATAGTAGTATTAGTAATTCGATTTTATATTATAGTCATGATACAGCTTCTCCAACTCAATAGAATAAAAATAGGTGTTTTTGTCCATTTTTATTTTATGAGAGACAGAAAATATGTTAATGATGTTTCCTTTCATGAAGATGATTATGATTACTGTCCTAAATTAATTGAGGATTATTTCCTAAGTCTATTTTTAGTAGAAGTCGGTAGCTGTTAGGATGTATTTGAACTACTTAGACATAGTTATGGGATACAACCCTACAAAATCCACTACCCATATGAAAAGTGGATATGATTATTTCATTGTATGTAGAAACTATAGGGGTTTATGTATGAAGTTATCATGTACTTGGTGTGATTGAAACTTCTTGGTGGATTTTTTTCAATCCTACATCGTTGATGTTCAAAATTACCCAAGTCTTCATATTTGATTAGAAATCCCTAACTTTGACTAATGGTCACCACATGCCCCTATATGTACTTCTTTCGTGACTGAAATGGTCTCTTCTCAATTTATGTATCTAATATGTCCTCTATTAATTCCTCATTTATAGAGTAATTTCAAGTTATTTGGGCCATTATAAATAGTATAGTTTTTCTCTCTCCATCAGACCTCCTCTTTTATAGCTCTCTTTGGAAAGGGCACTCCATTTTGATGTTTTCCCATAATGGGTATCATCTAAATTGTGGTAGGACCATTTAGTTTGGGTATGTGGATAACCTCATTAATCTCCTCCATGATGACATGAGAAAAATGTGGGACCATTTGGCGATGCACATTGTTGATGACTATTTTATTCTAGTTTGGATCTGTTAGAGTCATGGTAGCATTTTCCAATGCATCATCATGGGAATTTTGGGACCATGGGATGTGATTAAATTTTGGAGAAGAGGTAAATTTGTATATTATTCCTTTGACATAGTAAAGAAAGGGTATTATTTATTCATTTTTTATGGAAATTACCTTGTTGATCTCTTTGATTATGAACATAGAATCGACCTTTGTCTCTAGGTGACCCATTGGAATTCGATGTTCTAGTTCTAGGTCTGATATCAGGGCCTGATATTCTACCAAATTATTTATATAGCTTTCTTACAATAGAAAATAGTAACATAATACTTCCATTGCTGAAGATATGAGAATGACTCTCATCCCAACTTTTTTGAGCATACGGTCTTCCTTTCTCTTCATTTTTAGGCATAGGGATGCTACATCAAAATATAATTTCCATGTTTGGTCACCATCTTGAATTGGGATGATGTATTAATCTATAAATTTAGTATTTAATGGAATTTATTCTCCATATGGTTTTTTTGTAAGAAAATATTCCAAATAATAGCCTTTCACCACATTATTTTAAATGAACATTATGTCAAACTGATGTCAAATAACCACCTTCCATTCCAAATTCCTATTAAATATATGAAGTATGGTGATATATTTTAGTGGGTATTTGCAAGAGACCAATTGGAACTCATGGTGATCTAGGTAGTTCATCATCCTCTAAACTGTGAAGATTAACTCCATGAATCTCTTCTCGATATCTAAATAATTATTATTTTTGTTGATCATGGTTCAACTGAGGTAGTAAAGGATGTTTTTTCATCCCTGGAATCATTATTTTTTGAAAGAAGGAACCCATTGACCGATCCAGGGTTATTACATACAAAATTATGTGTTTTCCATCAACAAGTGGAATTATCATTGGTGGACTCATAAGATATTTCTTGAGGTTGTAAAATGTTTCATGATATTCATTGATCCACTGATATTTTTCACCATTCTTCATCAACCTAGTGAGAGGCAAACACTTTCATGTGACATTTCTTATTATATGTTGAATATATTAAAGGTGTATTTGTAAACCTCTCAACTCTTTGAGGTTATTAGGAGGTGAAATGTTGAATATAGACTATGTTTTCTTTGGGTTGACTTCTATTCCATGATGGCATATGATGAAGCCAAGAAATTTCCATGATTTAACCTTGAAAAAAAATATAAGGGGTTTATCATGAGGATATGATGTCTCAATTTTTTTAGATGATCCCAATATTGGAAAGTTGGTATGAATTCTATCGAGACTTAACCCCCAGGTAATTAATGTAAAATTCAACAAAACTCCCTAAAAAGTGATTCAAAATGTTATTCATGGAATTTTTTTGTGAAATTTTTGACATTCTTCTAGACAAATAGAATTATCATATAACAAAACACACCTTAAGGGGCCTAAAGGTGGTGTATTCTTAATATTATTAGGCCATTTGGATTTAATTATACCCTAAATATCAATTCACGAAGGAGAGGGATTGATATCCATCTATTGCCTCAGTCAGTAGATATGTGATCAGTACAAGGAAATCATATTTAAAATAGTGTCACTTGAGATCTCTAAATTTGATGTAGACCCTGATTTTCTCATTGTAATTATTTAACGGAACTATGTTGAATATCCTGTGAGATACTAGAATTTTCAGATTAAATTTTCCTAGATAATCTTATCAACATCAACCTCAATTTTAGCAGTCAGAGTCAGGTGTGTCCTTCAAGCTGTATATTTGTATCCCCGTGGGTTTTCTTGGAATCCTTTGTGGTGAGTGGCCACCTCATGATCAAGGATTATAATTTTTGTGTAATTAAAAGAAAACAAGTCCCAATGATACTATAGAAATAAGGTTTATACCTCTTGTTCTTTGGAATACATGGTCATGATGATCATAGTGGGTTATGGGTCATCTTTTTTACTCTGATTTATTTCTCATAGTTTATCAATTGTAGTTAAAACACATTCCTCAAATGAGGGAGGGGAATATGAGGTCTTTCTCATCTTCTTATTCCCCTTTGTCCTCCTCTTCTTCCTTGCACTAAAGAAAATTATGTATTGGAGGAAGATCTTCAATTTTTGGAGGGGAGTCAACATTTTAACATTCAGAAGATGCAGAAACTCCCTATGACCTCATTGACAATGTTGGGATTTTTAATGCCCATGAGGGGATGGAATGAGGGATAGAGAAGGATTACCTTTATTATCTCTTTGATCCGCTAATGCGGTAGGGAACTATTGGGGATTCGTAGATGGAATAATGAAATTTTTGTCCAAGACTAATCCACTTTATTAAGGGTATGTGACTTTCTCCTCACTGTCAGGATCTATTTCCATGACTGATATCAGGATGGCTTTTGGACATGGATCAAAATTCTGGGCCATTCCTTTGATTTGATATATGGGTAACACATTTTCCCCACTAATATATTTTTAAGGGATTGTTTAGGGTCATTTCAAGATCATTCATAGTTGTTACCTGAGAAACACTATTTTTATTGGGTTGTTTCAATTCCCGTTGGAAGAATCTGACATCAATGTACTTAGTTTCATAATATTCAAATGGGTATTTATCACCATAAAATGTCCCAATCTAGAAATTAATTCAATAATTTTGGGCATTTATTGTATGATGAGGTGATTTCCACATGCTAATAAAACCATAGTCTAACCAACAGAATGTTGAAAGCAATTTCTTTATAAAAAACCATAAATTATGAGTCAGATACAAGGTCCCCAAATTGGGACTTGATATTGATTCCACTAAGAGAATTTTGATCACTCATTTCATAACCCTATCGAGTTTGAGTTAAAAGGGACAAGTGGGACTCACTATAACCAAATTGAGAAAGTGTAAAAACCCAAATGAGGTTAACTCTTGAGATATTTTCAAAGAAATATCATTGGATATCAACATTATTTATCCTTAAAAATATATAAAAATGCTTTATGTGTCCTTGTATAATGTAATCTTTGTTCTATTCCATGAAATAGATGATCATGTGGAATTCTATTGGATCAATCTTGGCATGATAAAACTTAGAAGCGATGAATTCATATTTAAATTCATGAGGGATTAAAAACCTCTACAAGTGCTTCCTCAAGGTCTTTTGATAGACTCAATGCACCAAGGATCAACAACATGGCTAGAACCAGGGCTAATTATATCATAATTTCGTACTTCTTGTATAATTTTATACACTAACAAGTTTGTGGTTGTTCTCATAAATTTGATATAGTAATTGATTCACTTAATGTAGGTAGATTGGTTCTTGGAATATGAGTTGATGGTGATCCCATCCTTGGTGGGTCAAGATGACTAGGTCTTCCTATACATAGAGGTTGATTTGAGAATGATGTCCCATATAGTTGGTATTCAAGGATGGTCTAATTAGGGAAAACATTATAATTTGCAGGGTATCTTTTTTTCTCCAGTTGAGCTCACTTGGGGGCTCTCCCACAAGCTTCGGCCCCATAAACGGTATGAGCAGGGATGTGGTCAGATTATTGATTTCAACCAAGACTAGGTATTCCCTTATATCCTCAACACCAATTGAATTTATCCCATGTTCTGCAATCAGATGAAGAGAAATCGGGTTTAGATCCACACAAATCATGTGATAAGGTATCCATTGAATCAATAATATTAATAGAACTAAAGATCAACTACTCATCTGATGAGGACTCTATCTGGAAGGCCAATTCTTGTTGTACCATTTGGTGGGGAGGTGCATGTTATTATAATACTAAATGAATGAATTCAAATATATCCAAAGACAAAATTTTCCTTTAATATGTTCATATTATTTTTCTTTATTCTCTTTCATAGATCTATTTAATTTAATGGAATACTATATTTTGTAGGGAAGTGGGGATGATGGAGCTGGATTCACCACAGAGGAAGCAGCCAGAGGAATAGTCGAATGCTTCAACTATACCTGAAAATTACTATTTTATTTTCAATCACTTTTGAGGGGAAGTGAGAACCCATGTCAGTACAAACACATTGCATCATACCACGAACGAGATAGATGAACCATTTAAATCAAGTGTGAGGCGTTTATATGTATTACTCAAAAGTAGTTTCCAAATAAGTCCATTTACCTCTAAATCAGGATTGTCTTTGATGATTTCCTAGAACCAGAGAGAAAATTTGTCCCATATCTATATGAACTCCTCTATATTGACCTTATTTGCATTAAATCCTCTTTCCAGAATACTATCTTGGTTTTTGATCCACTCCGTCTCCACCTCATTAGTGGCCAACCGAAGTGCTCTATTGGACATTTTATCACCATCCTCTTTCGAGGAATTGAACGAAACCACTTTCTCCGACATATCCTCCTCCGATTGGATGATAACCTCTCATATCTCCCCTTATCCCTACTGTTTAGAAGGAAATGCAGTCTCCTTCCCCAACGCCACAACTTTGATATGCAGTGGAGTCTCCCCTAACTAAACCTCCAACCTCTCATCAACCTCACCCAGAGGATTCACCAAAATATTTGATCTATTCTCGTTCTTAGAAAATTTATTTCCATTCTCTAGAGATCCCGATTCTCCGACTAGTTGGGCCTCCTCACCTACCCTTGTCTGAACCTTGAGTTCTTTGATTCTACCACATTTTTTGCCAGACCGAGTCTCCATTGGCCTAGGGAGATATGAGTAGTCTAGTTGATTGTCTTTAAAGCCATCCAATCACTAAAAAATACATAACTTTGTTAAAAACTTCCTTCCATTCAACATCACTATCTAGATTGGTGATAGAAACACATCTTACCAGTTTTGGTGGATTTCCCAGCTTTACTTGCCTAGAGTCCACCATTCTCTACAGAATTTCCATGAAAAAAAATTCATTCCTAAATATTGTTTCCCAATGATAAATTTAAGGGGAAGTATTTTAAAATACCATCAAAACCATCCTTATCAAGCCTCTGGGGATTTGGAAACTTTGAAAAGTTGTTTTCTAAATCCATGATGACGTATCCTAGGAAATGTTCATCTCAAGAATAAATAATCCTTCTTCTTTAGATCATAAAAATGGTTTCTCAAGTGATCTCTTTTATCATCTTGATGGGAATGTGTTTTATTTGACACTATGTAAGAGGTTATTTATGATATGCTTGGGGATTCCGAGATGGATCTGGGATAGGGGATGGCTTTAGTGTAACAACGATAGCCTCTATTTTCCATGTAGTCTACCCCTAAGCTTTTGGAATTACTTGAGACATTTCATTGGTGAACAAGATGGAATATTACATTTTTTGAGACATTATGGTGAGATCCAAAAACCCTACTTTGTATTTTATAAGTATGAGGGGTGTACATAACTCATCATGGATGTTCTCTATACAGATAGAAAACAAATATTCCTTGGGAAGCTATAGGTCTGGGTAGTAGGTCAACCCATTCTATCAATTAATGAAATCTGAGACTCTCTAATTCTCCGATTTTTTTACAGTTCGATACATTGAGTATTTTTTTATTTTTCATCATTGAACATAATTGAAATAGAAACTGTAAATGGTGACATTGCAATCATGTGATTGATTGAGATGGAAAATTGGTGTACCATACAAAGGCTTCCCCTTTTAGTGTTTGTAAATGAATCTAATTATCTCTACTTATTTTTCTATAGGGGTCTCTATCCTGGGATCACATTGGGAAATTAAATCCATCTTGTTCTACTCAAGGCCCACTAAACTATTAAAAATTTGAAATATCGAGTTCCCAAAATTTGATGAGGAAGGGGTCATATCCACCCATTTAGGGTAAGGCCTCTTTTTTTCTACCCTGGTGCATGCCATTCTTTAATAACTTCTAATAAATCTATAAGAAAATCAATAGTATTGATGAGAACAGGATTTATTCTTGGTTTAATAGGATCTAGAGTAGGGGAAAGGATATATAAATCCATCTATGATAGTTTTACGCGTACCCATGGTGGGTGGGTCATAGGGGTTGTTCTATGAGGATATGTCTGAACCAACCCTAGTTGTGTTCCCAAGGCTGGTAATTCCCAATATATTCTTGAAATATGGTACATATATATTGTTCATTGGTCCCATACATTAAGAGTATATTTTGGTTCCACTTATGTCTCTAGGTTGAACCCTATTTTTTGAGGTACAGTGGTTGGGAGTGCAGGTAGAGCCATTACTTATAGAATATCTCTGGTTAGAATGTTTCCCCATTACAATTTTACAATGATTATTTTCAACTCTATCATATCTTACTCCAACCAGTCTAATATTTCCTTGAGTTTGAGGGTTTCAACCTCTTTAGAATATGGGTGAGTCTCAACCTTACTTTTTCCCTTTACTTAGGTGGATTATCTCTAAGAAATTAGAAATGCAGTGGTTGAGGAAAATCAAAATTTTAGAGCATGCCTCTAGTTCGGGGTATGAAAACCTCATTCAATTGTTTTAGTATGGATTGTATTATAGCGCAAGAATCCCCCCCCCCTTGTTCCTCTGTAGTAGATCTATTTTCTATAGGGTCTTCATGAGAGGTTTTAATTACATTCACCAATATGTAACACATTGCAAGAATTTCAGTCTACTTGTGAGAAACCATTTTTTTTACCCTCGGTGGGGCCTTGTCCACTCCTTCACTAATTATCATAGAACTATTTGGCATATGGTGATCTAAAGGGAATCTATAGAAGAACAATTAACATTTTTCCAATGAGTCAATGTGATCATGGGATGGGATTAACTAGAGTATTCATTCTACATCATTCCCCCATGTTTGGAAAACACATGATTCTATTAAGGAGGATACTATTTTTGTAAAAAATCCCCCACCTTTAATGGCTGGGGATATTCCCATTTTACATAAAAAACATTTCAATCCTGTCTTCTTTTCCTTGAATTTTATGTAAAAAAATACCCTAACCTTTTACGATGTGATTCCTCTTAGATTTATATGGATTTTGTCGCCACAAATAGTTTCTTGATTTTATGGAGTTGTGAGAAAACATGGTTTGGATGCATTGTATGACATCCACATGAGAAACCTGCTATAGAGGAATTTTTTTCCATTTGATACATTTTATCTATCTGTTATTTGAATTTCCTTAAGTTGGAGGCATGCTCGATATGTTCAGATGCTAGGTGAAAAAGTCTTTCGATGGATTTCTCTCTTCAGGCCAGATGTTGGTGAGAGTCAATCAGGGCATATTTTTCAGAGTGTGTTGTTTTTTGTAAATAAAGTCCATTTATTGAAGTAGTATTTAGTCTATGAAATTGAATGATGTCAAATTTTCTGGGATTTTCTAATTTTGTAGAATGGTGAAATCAAATTTCTAGGGGTCACCCAATCTTCTAATATAAACATTGGATGGTTCATCTATGATCAAATAACGCAATTCCCTTAATGTATATAGACATGAACATTGTAATTCTCCTTGTTGTTTCACTAATTTTGGATTTCTTATATCTAGGAGATTCACCATGTCAATTTGGTGGTGTATCCCTTATATTACGTTGACTTAACATAGATATTTGTCGTACGGTAATACTTTTTCTCTTACGTGAGATAGAGTTTTCCATAAACTAAGGTGAATATTGTTCATAAATTATTCCAAAAACACCTTTGGAATGATGTATTGGTGTGTTCATAAAGGAAAGAAAATTAGTGTTATTTCATCATTATCTTGATGCCTTATCATGTTCAACATGTCTTCATCGCATTTTTTCAGAGTCTCGTCAACTTGGTCTGACCAAAGTGGATGCCTCCCTACTCCTTTATTAAAAATGGAAATATCTGTACTGACTTCCTCTATAATATTTTAATTAATGAGATCTATGGGTGGTTTAGATAATAACTATATCCTTTGGATATCTTCTAGATGATAAAATATTTCACTTATCAATAATAAAGAATCAGGAATGACAGGCCTCATTTTCACAAGTGCCTCATGCTAGGAGGATATTCTCATCATAAAAACTTTAAGGGATGTACCTCCATGATAAAGTTAAATTTTCTTATGAGTAGGAATACCATCATTTCTTAATGTCCAATTGTGATGAATGTTCCATTAGTGTATACCCTATGGAGGACCTTTATGGAATACAATAACAATGGGAGGAGCTTCTTGTTGTCTTATCTTTTTTCCATGTAGAGGGATGTCATGGATCTTATTTTGATATGGGATCTCAAGATCGATCATATTATGGATAAGAAGTAATCCTTCATTGTTAGGTTTCTGAGGAGGGCCTTAGTAACATCTTATATTATTCTCATAATTATTTAATAGGGCAGTAGTATCCTGAGCTACCAATGATAAGTTCCTAAGGGATTCTTGAACTCCATAATTAAGTAGTACGGGATCCTAGATTCGATCCAAATTTTAAAAACATATTTGGTGAGGAATATTATTTGATTCCTTCTCGTGATCAACCAGGGTATCTTTCTAGGGAAGTAAATTTTAATATAAAAAATCTTGTTTGGTTGTCTCTCGTGTTTCTAGAAAATATTTCCAGTATATTTCTATAAATTTGGTAGGGTTTTGTGCCTACCTTGCAGTTCCCATTAAAATAGGCTGATATACTATAGTTGGAATTGGAGTATGGACCTAGTGTAGTTTTTCAAATATCATTGGGAAATTTGGCCCATGATCCTCTTGTATTAGAGAAGAGGTTAGTGTCTTATATGGAGTGACATGTTTATAAGTCAAGACAATTATGTGGATCGAGTTTTGTGTCATTCCATATGACACTTTTTCTATTATTTTTATATCCTAAAAGGTATTCATGATGTGGGAAGGAATTTTCCTCTACCCTTTTATCATTTTCAGAATGTGTTTGGTATCTTTAGCAGCTAGAATAGGGATATATTTCAATTACATGGATAAAGAAATTTGGGTTTTCCTACTGATGTACTACATTTACTATTGGTAGATATTGATAGTACTCTAGTGTGGGGGTAGAGATATGGTTCTCTCCCCTTCATGTTGTTGGGCTTTTCCAGGTGATATCTCTAATTTTTGTTAGGTTAGGCTGACAGTCATGATAGATGAGGGTTGGTGCACATGTCTATTAATGGTTCACCATTTAATTTGACTGGTGGACTTGATCTATGTGGGTATTTGTTCATGCTTTCTTTAAATTTTCTTCTAAATTTAACTGATGGGATTCTATGGATGCTGCCAAACTATGAAAGTAGACTTATCTAGTGCGGGCATGTATTTGTACATGATTGAGTTTTTCCACCAAATTTTAAGAGTATACATCTTAAAAGGGAACAATGTTATGTATCTAATATCTATTTTCTGATTATTTCCCTCAGTGGTCCTTCTTGCATGCCTGGTCTGAGTGTTCTCAGCCATACTTACGAGGACAAAACCCCCATCATATTTATGTCTTTTCATCAAACAATAGTAGGGGTGATAGCTACTCATAGGATCCCTTTTCAGGGACCCATGTGTTTTATTGGAGATTCTATCAGTGGCTTATTGATCTTACTCTCTAATAGAAGGGGGGAGGTGATTACTACATGTTTAGGATCAGCTCTAAAAATCATTTGAGAGAGCGATTGGTTTCATTTTTTTTCTTCTAATAATCATTGATTAGATAGATGGTGGGGATTTATTTATTTTAGGTCATGTAGATCTTCCTCCAAGGTTGTAAGGGTACCTTTTGGGGTACTCCTGAACCTATTAATTTGAAACCATGCGTTGAAGATGTTGGGTGAGTGACGGTGCGCTCTGTTTGGTTGAGGACCCCACTTGTGTCGTGGCTGGTGTGTATGTATGGGATAACTGGTATGATTTTATTTTGATTGAAGGAAGATATGGTTGAATTTCGATAATATACATGTGAAAAACATACACAAGAACACCCCATAAAATAGTTAACTCAAAAAATGAACACATGCATAATTGATTATGTTGTTTTCCCTCTCTCATTTTTTCCATGATAGGGGAATGATAGGTGGGAGACACCGTCATCTTGGTTAAGGATTCATGCTAGGTTCACTAATTTTGTTTCTAAATGTATCTATGGGTTTTTTGTGATGATATGATTTTGGGGGGTTTGAATGGTTGAACAATCATTCCCACCGGATCCACCATTTTTGAACAGCTTTCAATGGGTTTTGTTCATGGAGCTGAAAACACCCAATAGTTCCTTAATTCATAGTGTTCTATGAACATGATTTCCAAAGGTAGGTAGTTATTGGGAAATGGTCCAACAATACTAAGGCACAGAAATTGGATAACATAATATAAGGTCAGGATCATGACACATTTTTGGGGGAAATTATTTCCCCCTTCGATAATCTCTTAAAGATGTAAGACAAGATCATGAATCTTTCACTAATTCCTAAGTATAAAATGGTTCCTGATTGGGTTAAAATCAACTATTTTCATGTAAGAACACTATAATAATGTATTTATATATGAATTTATTCATCAATGGAGACATAGGTATGTATTGTAGGTTATCCATTAATGGAACCCTTTTCTGGATGCGTTATAGATTCTTTGGTCATTTATTGTTACGATGCTAGTTTTAATCCAAAAAGTTTGGAACTTAAAATTTTATCATCAACCAGGGGATGGGAAATTGTTTTGACATTGGGATTTTTTCAATCAAATAGGATTACTGTGTATCCTTGTGAATAGAATCAGAATCCATGTATTTCAGTGCCACTTAATAGGACACATCATACCTTTTAATATCATGTGATATAGACCAAACCATGTAGTTTAACATCATGTGACAAGGTTTTCTAAGTGAAAGGTTCCTTGTCAATGGATGGAGTGAGACTTATTATAAATAAATCTAAGGATCCTAGATGGGATTTCTTCTCCTGGGTTGGATACAAACCTTCTGGGAAAGTGGTCCAGTATAATAGTGTTTATTTCAGGGGGTTAGGTTTGGACCTCATGGAGGATTTATATGTATCCCATTTAAAATGGAATAAAAACCCACGTAGTTCTATAATGGGTGAGGATATATACCTATGGAGGACCTCTAAAGGATTATCTTTTTGTTAATACAGCACCTTTTATGACCAATAAATGATTTTTTTTCTTACACTGTATAGAAGGATGCCCTTTCCACACAGATAATTTGGCCCTTTGAGATGGATACATGGTTTTGAGGAACCATGCTTATAGAGGCCCTCTAATGGTTTAAATCACATGGTATATGTCACTCTGATATGGATACATGGATTTGATGAACCATTCCTGTGGAGGCCCACCAAAGTGAGGTGAGAGGAAGATCTAGAAAATGATTCTCTGTCAAGACATGAATTTGATCTTATGGATTTCATTATCATTACCAAAAAATAAGATCATGTTATTCATGCATGGATATGAGAAAATAGTGTAGTTGTAATATCTATAAAACATCACAATCTTCTTCATCCGTTGGTGGATGAGGTTGCATCGATGGGAAAAGAATAAAGGGATTTTATTTTCCTATCACCTCTCCCTTTTTCATAACTGAGGTAGTCACATATGATTACTCCTATGGATATGGACCATAATAATGGATAGGTTCTTACTCTAAGAGGGAATTTCTACTCCTTTTCCATAGGAGAGATAAGGTTAAATGATTAATCCCCATCAAATTTAAAATAATGTTTGATCCTCTCCCTAAATATTTGTAAGGAGAGGTTTGTGGTCTTTAACACGATGAGGTAAGTGCAGGGCCCCAGCCCCCATGTCCAAGAGAGGGAGGTCCCTAGAACATACCTTATGACTGAGGGTATTCATAACAAAATATCCCCCAAGGACCCTACCAATTAGGGATGAAAAGTGGGGGACACCTCTAATCGAAGGAATACATAATCAAATGGGAGACATGTTTATGTGTCTCTATCCATGTTTGTTCTTGTTTGGAGGATTTACTGGATTATTTGGCTTATTCTACCTCAAATTGTATTCCCATGCAATTAGGTTCCACACCATTGGTGGAATGAAATAGGGCTAAAATGAAGATTTCATAGGTGAAGGCTAAAAGAGCCAAAGGGGTCTCACAAACAAAATGGCCTATGATAATAATAAGTGATCTGTATAGGGTAGGCCTACAAAAAATGAAGATGAAATCAATATGATGGTTGAACTACGAAAAATCTCCTTAGTGAGACCTTACATTAGGCTCCAAGGATCTCCTCAGGTATCCCTGGAGTGTTCTTGCATAGGTATCAGGATTATGAGGGGAGCTTCACATTAGTATATCTTCATTAGGGCGAGTGTCACTTCTTGAATGGGTGCTTTTTTACTTCACAACCTATAGGTACATTGATCCCACTATCCCCTTAATTACTTCTTCTCTCAAATTTTGGAGAGCTACCCAGGTGGTTTTAAGGGCATGGTAGAAGGAGTAGGGAAATCAAAGATTCAATGATTCTTTTGTTTTTTTCATCATGAAAATGAGGACCCCTAGAGTTCTATTTATAATAAAACAAGAGACTTTGGTTGAAGGATTTTGTTCGAAAACTTCCAAATCACAAGTGTTGCATGCAGGTGTTTTGTGTAGGGCTGGCTTCCCCTTTTGTGCAATGATGGTAGGGCATGTTCAAGCTTCTTGGAAGGTAGGATGTGTGCACCTAAGTTGTCCTTGGACAACCCCTTGATACTCTTTGGTTCTATTTACTTCATTATTTCTTTGAGGTAATTTTTATCAATTATTTTCTTCCCCATACAACAAAAGCGAGTGTCCACATACAAAAAACACATTTTATGCCTCAAGAGTATATTTCATATTTCTATATTAAATCCTACTCATATAAACCATAATGATTTTTCACAACCTATAATACTCCATGAAGATCATCAGTTAGGGATAACTCAAACTAAACTTTGAGTGGTCAATTATCATTAAACATCATGAAAATTATGAATCCAATATGAAAAAATGTAAATTTTGTGACGACATTTTTATGAAACGAAATTTTTTATATTCTTAAATTGTGTTAAAAATATTAACAAAAAAATATATAAGTTTTTGACTTATCATATCCCATATAATATACCCCCTGAAATTCCTTATGTTTACTACACTTTTACAGTTTTGTGAAACTCTTTACCTCTCTATGTAATTATTTTCACATCTCTATGTGACCATATGATAATATTTTCCCACTAAACTATTTTAATATGTAACATCTATTAAGGAAGTATATTTAAATATTGGAAATAAATAAAAATCATATTCCAGATCTTTAAATATTTAAACTCTATATTCAAACTTTATTACTTTATAACATCAAATTTTACATTGTTAATAACATGCTTTATCTACATAACAATCATTCTTAGTTAATAGTCCATAAAACTATTGGAATATTTAATAAAAACATCCCTTAAGATAATTCAAGTATAAAATAAATCACATTTCATTATTTCTTCACTAATATTTCATAAACTCCTTTATTATATAATGTGATATAAAATATATTAATGTTACTAAATGTTAATTTTCCATTTCTATTTACAAGTATACCCTAAATGTTTTTAGGATATTAAGTGAAATTCACATTAAATTTTGAATGAAATAATATTTTATTTATTTCACTTGAACTAATTTTAACCTAAATATACACCCACTAGCCTCTTATAAACTATATTCATTCCATCATATCATGATAAGATACAAAAACTCATTTGATTCAGGAAATAAAAAAAATTAACTTTAGATGAAATATCTAAAATAACTAGTATATCAATATCATATATAGTATCCTACATGTTTGAAGCATTTTACTAAAATAAATACTTTTTTCTTTAAAATATTTCATTATATGGTGGTGTAATTATATCCCTTATACATTAAAAAACATCTAGTATAAACATTTTTATCCCCGATAAAACACCTATTATCCGTATGTAACCATAGAGGTGATAACTCCTTTTATCCTAATTTTATTTTATTTTATGTAATAAAAAATTGATTAATCATAAATAATATGTATTAAAACCATAATCTCAAATTATTTCTGAAAATATTTTTAAAAAATAACTTCCCTTCTAATATATAATAAATAATATAAAAATAAAAATCCTTTATTTAAAATAATATAATTTAAAAATATTTTTTTGCATCCACTCCATAAATTTTCAACCCCTCACTTCATTAAGTTAATGTAAATTATAAAATATACTAATCCTTACCATGATTTTGATCTCCTGTATATTGATGACATTTGTAAAACATGCATTTGGTATCATATACCATTCAAAAATGAATAATTGATTTCAATAGTAAAATAATATCTAACATAAAATATCCACGTATTTTCTTAAAACCATTTAAGTATATCAGAAAAATAAATGTTATGAGAAGAATAGAGCTCCTTCTTAACACCTATTGTTGTTTTAATGACTCGAATATCAGAAAAATCCAACTCCATTTTTATTTAAAATCATACCCTTTAGTATTTTCAATATAGTACCAAATCCTAGAAATCACATTTCATGATCATATATCCTCAACATATTGAGTAAATTATGTATAATTTTACTGAACTCATTCAGATATTCCAAAAAAATCTAATAATGATTGTAAAATGAATTGCTTATCCAGAATATGATACAAAGGGTTTCTTCAATTTGAAAAATTCTATGACATACTCAATTACATTGAGTATATGAGTGGAGACTAGAGTTCTCTAAACTATATTTCATATAAAAAATGACTTTGAAACCTTCTGTTAGGAATCTAGGTCCACTTGTTGAACAAATTCAGTGTATGGTTATTCAATAAACTATTTCTTTAATACATAATTTTTTTTTATTTTCATAACATTGATTAAAATGTTTATATACCAGTCTCAGAAGTTTCTTACTTTAAGTATTTGTTTCAAGAATGTTCACACTAATTTAAATTTAGATAAGGATTATGAAACCATTATATATTTAATATATTCTTTTATCAGATGAATTTCATGTATTACATTCATATAATAAATTATTTTATTAAATTTCGTCTCATGAAAATGATGAAAACTTTTGACTACCTAATATCCATTAGTGAACTAGGATCCATATATAACTATGTTTTGGTTCACATTAGAATTTCTCTCATCACTTAAATATTTAGGTAGATAATCATATCAATCATATATAATATGAAACTTGGATAGATGAATTGAAAACCTATTTCCCAATCCATCAAATAGAAAAACTAAACTATATGTATATGGAATCCAAGTACTATTTGGGTTTTATTGATAAGTGTAGAAAAAATAATATTATAAAAATAGAAACCTAATCTTATTAGGTTCACCCATTGCTTTTTTTTATACAAGATAATCTATGGTTACCAAACATTATCATGTCCACCTTGGTTGGATGATTGAGATATTTATATTTTTCCAGTTTGGAAGGAACTTGAAACTTAGTATTCTAAAAGGGATTCAATCCTAGAATATTATCCCATGTTATTATCTTTATATATAAGTATAAATCCCAAGATTTATTTTTGAATCCATATTATTTTCACCAAATAAATATGACTCAACCATATTTTTGTGAAACTCTTTAGATAACTCTTGAAAAATCTAGAGTTAGCGTAACATTAAACAAAATAAATTATCATACATAGCATGTAACACCATAAAGGCGTGTATGATAATTTAAATAATTACTTTAATGAGTATTAAACAAAAATATATATCATAATTAAATATATAATACTTATTTTTATGAATAATAATGTAAATAATTATAATAAATAAATGAAATAAATGATATATTTAGATTGTGGATAACCTTTTAAGAACAATCCCCAAATGAATTATAAAAAAAATTATAATTTATCTTTACATTATAGATATCAAATTAATAAACAAGTATATACACTTTATATTTATTTCCAATATGAACTCCTTCATATTGACATTTATATATAAATTCTTTTATATTGTGCCTTATTTTTTTATTTATTAGCACTTCATAGGTAACCATATACTTTCTATATTACCCATTAATATCCAATCTAAAATTCAAGCCTTATAACTCAAATGGTATTAAATATTAATATTTATTATTATAGATATTTATTTATTAAATATTTGTCAATATTTAATAATTAATTACAAACATTTTAAAATTTAATAAATTATAAAATATATATAAATTAAATAGATATATCAAGATGCATTTTTTAGTTTTTTGTATATAATTTTCATATTATATAACTCAATTCATATTTCTAATTTACAAAATATATATATATATATATATATATTATTTAAAAATATATTCATATCATATGTCACAGATGATCCTTTTCTGTTATCATTTTTTTAATAGGGGATATAGATGTTTGGAATATAATAATGGAATTATATAACATATTTTACAATATATTCTATATCATATTGAGGGTTTTATACTCTATTTTTTAGACTGATTCCCCCGAGTCCAATTATAACAAAACAATACTCCCTGTATGATTTTCTCATCAAATATGATATAGCAGAATCAGCACCACTTCAATTCCAGAATACAATTGTAAATCTGAATAAAATGTGAAGGAATCTACACCACTCAAACAAATTCAATAAAAAATGAATTGATATCTTCTTCTCTATACAAAACTGGAGCTTCCCTCTCTTCTGTAGTGAAAAATTAAAGCGTTTTTATAAATTAATATTTACTTGTTTACCTTTTATAGGTGACCCAAAATGAGTTTAGGCGAGAGTCCCAAAATTTTTCCCGCTCACACAAATTTACCCACATATGAATTTAACCTGAAATCTTGGAGAAATTATAACTTCATCAAATCTTCTGAATTCTTCTCGAAAATTATAGAATATTTATATCTTCTTTTCAAGACTCCCATTTCAAATGTTAATATGATTACAATTGATGAGAAATACGTGGGTCCGATCATCTGAATCTGATTCTTTCATATTTATTTCATCAAAGCAAATCTTGATACCATACCAATTGAATGTGTTTGAAGAAATGCACTTCTCTACTTGAGATAAAATCACTCTTTAAAATTAAAGGCCCCCTTGGAAATTCCTTAATCAATATCCACTTTCTTTTCTTTTTACTTGACACTATTGGAAAATGGACCTATACCCACGGTTTTGGGGGAAAATGTGAGTATAGGTCACCCTATCCCCATGGTTTTGTGCAAACCATGGGTATCGGAATTTTTTCATAGCCTATGCCCATGGTTTTCCCAAACCATGGGCATAGGCTACCCTATACCCATGATTTTCTCCAAACCGTGGGTATAGGGTATCAAAAAATGCTTATACCCACAGTTTTCCCAAAACCATGGGGACAGGGTGATCTATACCCACGGTTTTCACCAAAACAGTGGGTATAGGTTTCTCACGAGTGTGCGGGAAATTTATTTTTTCCACGGGAACAAAAAAGATTTGCGGGAGTTCTATACCCACAGTTTATTCCTTTATACCCATACTTTAAATAAATATATTTAATAAAAAATATATATACATACATATATGTGGTGATGGGGTAGTGTTAAGGCCGCTCATGAATGGAGAAGTGTTGCGAGATTGAATCCCGCGGGCCGCTATTTTGTAAAATATGTCATACCAACGGTTTCCAAACCGTGGGTATAGAGTTATGAGACGATGGAAAAAACTATACCCATGTTTTTTCAGAACTGTGGGTATAGGTCATGGACCTATACCGACGCCACCAATGACCACGGTTCCCCAAACCGTGGGTATAGCCTATACCCACGATTTTGGGGTCTACACCCACGTTTTTGAACCGTGGGTATAGGATCATTTTCTAGTAGTGTGACCCACTTGAGAAGGAAAACCATCACTTTCAAAAAATGTGCTTGAATCATGACTTCTTTCATGACATTGAACACATTGAGGATCAGATTTAGCATCATTTAAATTAAAATAGAAAGTATTGATACTTTCCATTCATTTCTGTTCTATCTTTTTAACTGAACCTAATGATAATCTTTTCTGAATACAAATGGTTTGGATACAATCATCTTGAATACGATCATTCTGGATACAATAATATTGGTTATGATAATTCTGGTTAGGATCATTCTGGATATGATTAATGGTTATGATTGCTTGGTATGATCATTTCTGGTTATGATCATTTTAGATATGATCATTCTGGATATGATCATTTCTAGTTACGATCATTCTAGTTTCGATCATTCTGGTTACGATCATTCTGTCTATGATCCTTCTGGATATGATCATTATTGTTATGATCATTATTGTTATGATCATTATGGTTACAATCTTTCTTATTACGATTGCTGGATATGATCAAATACAATCTCAAAACAATGATCTTCCCAGGTATGATACAATCTAAAAACAATTATCTTCCTAGATACGATACAATTTGAAAACAATGATCTACCTAGATACGATACAATACATTCTGAATAAGATTTCTTTTTCTAAATGGTAAAACTTCTTCACTTTTACCCAGATCCGGTCAATGACAATATGAATATTATTCATTCTCAATCAAAACCATCTCTTTCCATTTTTTCTACCCGAATATGATTTTTTTGAAAAACAATCAGTGTCTTATCTTCCATTGGAATCACCTTTCCCATCAGCAACAACTTTCCCATCGACATCACTTTTGAATGGAACCACCTGAATATAAATTAGCACCATATATTTTACTTCCAATCGGTATCCAATTTTTTAGAAAGAAAATTGATATAGTCTAGATACGATTTTTTTTCAAAGAAGATCAATTGAATCTGTATACGATGGTTTTGAAAGAAAATAAATACAATTTGGACACAACTATTTTCCGATTGGTAGCATATCTTTCAATCCCACTTTCTTCTATCATGATTTCATCACAAGTTCTCAATACTACTCTTGATTTATATAAAATAAAAATCTACAAAGAGTCATCATAATTTGTTTGAATTGTAGTCATAGAAACTATGATTCTTCAACCAAACAAACACTTCTTTATCATCATCTCTATTGTCAAATCAATGACTAGTAACTTCAAACATGATACATTCTCCTGTGAAACTGATTCTTCCAGAAATCGATCTATTCTTCTACAAAACAGAATCTCAAAACAATTGTTACCAAAACAAAGTGAATTGATTTATTTTCTTAAAAACCAACCTTGACAACAAAATACAACTCTCAAAACCTTCATCACCTTTATCATCATCTTGGTCCCAAAAATCACCCCCTTTTGGATTTTTTTTTCAACAAAGTTTCATAAATCAATGAAAATTGTAACCTCAAGAAATGTATTACATATCAATAATTCTAATCCTACATGAGCTAACTCATTGTAGGAAATAAGAATCATTAATTATAAAACCATGCTCTCAAAAAAAGAAATCATGAAAACCTATTTCTTTTATTTATTCTTGTTGGAAAACAATTCAATTTCATTTCTTACAACCACTCCAAAAAATAGTTAGAATAGTTCACACACAAAACAATGCAGAATTCACAGGTTACCACCAACACTCTCTTTTGTAAAATAGATTTATGAATTAAAAAAAATCTACCCCTTTAAAAATCAATCCAAAGGGAAAATGGGAGAGGGGAACGATACACATACCTCAAACTTGAAGAGAAAGAGGTTAGACACATATGTTCATCCTAATTTTTTAGAATGATTCTTTCGATAATGGTTTTGGGAAAATATTATCATCTTCTTCTTATGTTGGAACATACTCTAGATTCAATTCATTCTTCTCCACATTCTCGTTGATGAAATGATATTTGATATCAATATTTTTGAATGTGAATGATGCACTGAATTTCTGGTGATATTGATTATACTTTGATTTTCACAACCCAAGAGCAAGGGTAACTTTACTTCAACAAGTAAATCTCCCCATTTCATTTTCATCCACATTAGTTGAGTAGTGGATTTAGAAGAAGCAACATACTCAGCTTCATATGTTCTGAGAGTTACACAATTTTTTTTCATCGATTTCTAACTAAAAAATTTTTTCCCCCAAAAGAATACACCACCATTTTTTGATCTTCTATCATCAACATTTCCTACCCAATCTGTGTCAGAATACCAAAATAAATCAATATTATCTAAGATTAAATACATTATTCTGAATTCTGTTATGCCTCTAATGTATATGAAAATTATTTTTCCATTAATAATGTGTGATACTCTTAGATAACTTTGAAATATTACACATTAGGTAACAACTTATACAATGTCTGGTCTTGAGGCAGTCAAATCCAATATACTTCCAATCGGCTTTCGATACACTTTCTAATCCACTTCATTTCCATATCTATCTTTACTCAATGTTGTTCCTACGAAAATGGGTTTTGAAATTGTTTTTGAATTTTCCATTCCAAACCTCTTGAGAAGTTATTTTGCATAATTTTCTTGGGAGAGGAAAATGTATTCTTTATTTTGTTGGATTTTTAACCAAATAAATTATTTCATTTCTCCCAGCAAGGAAATTTTAAATACATTCTTCATTTCTTTAGAAAATCTCCCACATATTCCGTCATCATTCCAAGAAAATATAATATCATCAACATAAACAATTACAATGAGGGAATCCTCTAGAATTTATCTGATGTAAAGATTGGTATCCACTCTTCCTTTTTTAAAATTCATCTTTCTCTAGCATGTATTCAATTATAAATACCATTCCCTTGGATATTTGTTAGGCTATACAATTATTTTCTCAATCGACACACATAACCTTCATATTTTCAAATAACAAATCCACAAGGTGGTTCAATATAAACCTCTTCTTCTAGATCACCATTTAGGAATGAAGATTTAGCATCCATTTGAAAGATCTTGTAGCCTCATTGTGCAGAAATAGAAAGAAATGTTATGAATGTTTCATGTCTTGACACCAGAGAAAAGGTTTCATCAAAATCAATACCCTCATTATGTGAGTACCCTCTACAAACTAATCATGCTTTGTTTCTTATAACCTCACCTTTTCCATTTATCTTGTTCTGGAAAACCCATTTTGTTCCAATGATGTTTTTGTTTTTAGGCTAGGGTACAATTTCCCATGTATTTTTATTTTCAATCAAATCCAATTCTTCATTAATGGCTTGAACCCATTCCGGATGCTCAAAGATTATTTCACATCATTCAGATCCAATTTTGAATACAAATAAGTATGTGTAATGGAATTGGTTTTTCTTCTTGTTTTAACCATCAAATGTTGATCACCAATTATATTTTCTGCATCTACATGTTTCCTCAGCCTTAGATAAGATTTTTTATTATCTTATTTATCATTGGAAATAGCTGAGTCTGATTCTTCACCTTTATTAGGATTATAATCATTTTTATCCTTATCAGAATTATCTTCTTCAACTTTTTAAACATCTCTGTCTACTTGGACATTTTTATCTTTCACAAAGAATTTAATAAATTTTACATCAATTTTATTATTAATTATTCATATTTCTTGGTTGAATAGTATATATTCCCTTCCTTTTGGAAAATATCAAATAATGATTTCATCCTCACATTTCTCCTCAAACTTACCATAGTTTCCACCTTTCTTCATTATATTACAAGGACTCCCGAAAACTAGAAAGTTCTTTAAACATGGAGTTTTTACATAAAAATTTCATAGGGAGTCATACCTAGTTGAGGCCTATAGAATCAATGGTTCTGAATATAAATAGCAGTATTCAGGGCTTGCCTCCAAAATTCATGAGAAAGGCCATCCTCCAGTAACATAGTTCTTCCCATTTCCACCAGGCTTCGATTCATTTTTTAAGAAACCCCATTTTATTGGGGATTATATAGAGAGCTATACTCATTCCAAATTCTAGGGTTCTCAAGATAGTCATCAAAATCTTCTTTTATTTATTGACTACCATTATTAGTTCTCAACTTATTCACAGAATACTCAAATTCTTTCTCAACTTTTCTTCTGAAACTTATAAACATTTTCAAAGCATCTTATTTATGTTTCATGTATATAACACAATTAATGCAAGTAAAATCATCAATGAAAGTAATAATGTACTTATCTCCCTGTGTTTATTGTTTTCTCATTGGACCACATATATCTAAATGAATCGTCTCCTAGGGTTTTTTAAAAAAAAATATCATCTTTCTTATGCAAAAATTTTGTAATTTTTATTTTTGGAAGATAGTGCAACACCGAGATCTTATTCTTGGAAAATAAATACTTTCTCAAACAATATCTCTTTCAGATAACATGTTTCTCTGACACATATTTCCAATCCTTTATTTCCATAACTGATTATCTTCTACCATACTCATGTAATAAGTGTTTTTTGAATCACCAACCTGAAAAAAAATCCTTTCGTACGTTGGCCTCTTGTAACAATATTTTCACCTTATCCACTCTTTAAAACAAATCCATATTTCTTGAAGATAACCATATTACCCTCATCACACAATTGTGAGATACTTAGAATGTTGCGTTTCAGACCCTCAACATATAATGTTTTCATAGATTTCATCTATTCTTTTCCAATAATGGATGACCCAACACCATTGATTTTCAATGATTCATCATTGCCAAATGTCATTATGCCTTCTTTATAGTCTTTCGCATCCATTAAAAATTTTATGTCTCCTATCATGTGAGAAGAACCCCAACTATCATGTATCTAGGTTCATTATCATTTCATGGCTTTTAATGCAATTTCAACTATAAGCACCTTTTCTCCATTATTTTCATTCTTCACCTTTGGTTTTTGAGAATCGAGAATCCTTTTCTAAGATGGTAACAAAGCAAGACCTAATTTTTAAAGGTTTCTAGGTTGTTCACATCTTTAGAAAATAGTTTCCAATGGTTGGAAACTATTTTCAATTTTACTTCATTCTTTTCCTATTTCTTTAAGTCAACCTTCTCATTTTTCATCCTTTGAAGAAATCAACTCCCCCTCAATATCTTTCATTCATAACATGTGGGATAATAGTATTTTTTTCAATTGAACCAACACATACTTTCTATATTCCTGAATCCCCTACAATACCAAAAATACCCATAGAAAGAGTGTTTGCCTCTGAAACCTTCATAATGATCAAAATTGTGAAATCATTTCTCAACCATCTTATTTTCAATTTCAATTGTATTCTTATTCTTCTTTTCAGACTTGATAAGATCATATGTATTTGAAACATTTCCATATCAAGATAAAACCTTTTTGGGCTTAGGATGTTTTTACCTTCTGAATTCATTACTTTAACCGCATACATAACATTCCCAACATTATTCTTTTCAGACATAGTTCTATTATTCTTCTCGCCCTTTGAAGGAATATTTTGTTAAACCTTCTCAGGTTTCTCATTATGAAAACAATCACTAACTTTAGTGATAGAGTTTTGGAAACATAGAATTTTCTATTCAACATCAGACATTTGTTTTGGACAAGTTCTAACTCTTATGTTTTTCCTTAACTTCACTTCCAAATTCACATTAAAATTATTTTCATCTTCAAAATACTTATTCAAATAATAAATATCTTTAATAAAATTATATTTCACACCAGAAAAACATTCATGGTTTCCAGATTATTTATCTTTCATTTTTTTGTTTCTCTTTTCAAGCCTTCAGATCTTTCTCAGACATTCTTTCAACTCTTCTTTCAAATGAATTTCAAGATGAGTTTCTTCTTCATCAGAACTGCTATTTCAAAATTATGTATCATTCACTATTTTAATTAATGTATTTTCATTACCATACTCAATAGATTTTTTGGATTCGGCATCACTCTCTTCTTCTACATCATCATTGGATATGAAACTTCTTCTTTTTTATTCAAATAATTTCTTTTCTTTTCCTTTGTCTCCCTTTTTCTTCCATGATCTTCTTTTCATTCTTTATTCAATATCACTACTCTCTTCTTTCTTTCTTTGAGGACAATTATCTACAACGTGACCAACACCTACACATTCAAAACATTTCAAGGGATGTTTTCCATTGTATTTCCTTGTACCTTTTTCACATTGTTAGAAAATAAATATAGGATTTCATTGAGATTTTTACATACCTAATTATCAGAGTCCGAATCACCAGCTTCATCATCAATAAAAATATTCTTTGACTATTCTTTATTTATAACCTTTAAAGATATTTCTTTGTCAACCTTTGTTTTTATCTTCATATTATTCTCTACTATTATTTCATAGGTGATAAGATTGTTCTGTTAATCATCAAGAGAAAATGTTTCTGAATCTTTGTATTCTAATGAAGAAACTTTTTCATCAAATGTTTCAAGTATAATTCTCAAGATCTTTTTAACAACTGTAGAGAATTTTATCTTATCACCAGGCCATATGATAGTACTCACAATTTCATTCACCCTAGTAATGAATTCCACAGCAGATTTATACTCAGCTATCATCAAATATTCATACTTTAATATCTATATTTGTAAATTTTCATTATTCACTTTTGTATTCCCTTCGTATATGTTTTTCAATTTATCCCATATAAAACTAACTGTTGTATCACATTTCACTCTCAAGAATTAATTTTTAGAAAGTTATGAAAATATCACATTCTTGTCCCTTCCATCATTCTAAAGAAACTTCTTGTCAACTGGTGTAAGTGGATCACTATCCTTAATGGGAGGAAATCCAATTTTTGCAGCTTCAAGAACATCATAATTGATAGACATAACATAGGTAATCCTTATATATTTCCAGATATGATAGTTCTTTCTATCAAATACTGGAATACCTTTACTATTCAAACAGTCCACCTTTCTATCAGCAAAGAATAGAGAAGGGAACTTGGCTCTAATACCACTTGAAAGTGATCAGACAAAGTATTGTATCACTAAGAGGGGGATGGGGTGAACTAGTGATACTATTTATATTTTACGTTTCTTTAAAATTGAAACAATCCTCACCGACTATCAAGGATTTCAATTCCCTGTTGAGAACCAAATCATCACACACCCAAAGGAACATAGAGATTTACAAGGATCACTATTCAATATGAATATTTATGTCCTTGGTATGGTTTAAAAATTAGCCAACACCATACAATCCAATAGAAATAAATCCTTGGATTACAACTCATGGGATGTACCCTTTAACTCGTGTAGCACTATGAAACAATACAATTAGTGCATGTTCATCCCCTTAGCATAGTAGGGTAATACAATTGTTTTGTAACAACTCATGTTACGTGTGGTTCTTTTCAATTTGACAAATTTATTCCAATTTTAATACAATTCATCAACTACTTACACAAAATAAATGTAAGAACCACCTGAGCATTGTTATGAAACAATGAGTCCTATCTTTTATAAATCTAATTCCTCTGAGTTTGAGTCTGAAAAATGAATACCCCCATCTGATTTTCTGATAGAATACGATATAGAAGAATTGGCACCACTTCAATTCTTGAATAAAATTGTCAAGCGGGATAGAATATGAATAAATCAGCATCACTCAAAACAATTTTCAATCTGGATTGAATTGATCTCTTATTTTATCTAGAAACAAAGAGCTTCTCTCTCATCAGTAGTGACAAATTCCAGTGTTGTTAGAAAGTACAATGTACTAGTTTCCATTTTATTGGTGACCCAAAATAGGTTTAATAGGTAATCCAAAAATGTTTCTCGCTCAAACAAATTCACCCACATTTGAATTTTACTTGAAATCTTGAAGCAATCATGAATTCATTAACGCTTCTCGATTCTTCTTGAACCATCTACAATATTCAACTATTCTTTTCCAGAATCTCATTTCAAATGTCAATATGATTACAATTAATGAGAAATACAAGGGTCTGATCATCTGAATCTGATCCTTTCATGTTAATTTCTTCAAAACAATGCATGATACCATACCAATTGAATGTGTATGAAGAAATGAAATTTTACACTTCAGGTAAAATCACATTTTTAAATGAAATGATATCCCTTGAAAATTCATTCATCAATATCCACTTTATTTTCTTTTCTCTTGACCCACTTGAGAAACCACATAATCACATTCAAACCCTATGCTTGAATCATGAATTCCTTGATGACTTTGAATGCATTGAGGATCAACTTATCATCATCTAAATTAAATTGAAAATTATTGTTACTTTACATTCATTTATGATTCTATATTTTCATCTCAACCCAATCATGATATTTTATGAATATAAATGGTCTAGATATGATCATCCTAAATAAGATCGTTATGCATATGATCATTCTGGTTATGATCGTTTTGGTTAGAATCAATTTGGATATGATCATAGGTAACGATTTCTAGGAATGATCATTTCTGGTTATGATCATTCTAGATATGATCATTCTGGATATGATCATTTTTGGTTAGGATCATTTGGGTTACGATCATTCTGGTTATGATCATTCTTGGCATGATCAATCTGAATATGATCATTATGGTTATGATCCTTAAAGTTATGATCATTATGGTTATGATCATTCTGGTTATGATTGCAGGTTACGATAAAATACAATATGAAGACAATAATCTTCCCAGATACGATACAATCTAAAAACAATGATCTGCTAGAATATGATACAATCTGAAAACAATGATCAGCCCAGATAAAATACATTCTGAATACAGTTCCTTTTTTCTGAACGGCTCCACCGCTTCTCTTTTACCCGGATCCAATCAATTAAAATCTGAATATGATTCATTCTAAATCAATACCATATCTTTCCATTTCTTCTACTTGAATATGATTGTTTTGAAAAATAATTGGTGTCTCATCTTCCATTGGTATCACCTTTCCCATCAGCATCACCTTTCCCATTGGCATCACCTTTCATCAGCACCACCTAAATAGAAATAATCACTAAATATTTTACTTCCAATCAGTATACAATTGTTTTGATAGACAATCGATACATTATAGATATTATTGTGTTGAAATACAACCGATTCAATCTTGATATGATTGTTTTGAAAGACAATCCATACAATCTGGATACGATTATTTTCTGATTGGAAGCATCTCTTTCACTGCCCCTTTATTCTATCAATCTTTCACACATTTTCTCAATACGACTCATGATTTATATGAAATACAAATTAGAAAAGAATCTTCATAATTGGTTTGAATTGTAGTCATAGAGGCTTTTATTATCCAAAAAAACATCCATTTCTTTTTTCATTGGTTCCTTTGTGAAAATAATGACTAGTTACTTCCAACAAGATACATTCTCCTATGGAATTGATTTTCCTAAAACCAATCAATTAATTTACAAAACAAAATCTCAAAACAATTGTTGGAAATCCAAAGTGAAGTGATTTATTTTCTTCAAAACCAACCTCAAAAACAAAAGAGAACTCTTGAAACCTTTATCACCTTTATCATTAGAATGGTTCCAACAATGTATTGAAGGAAACTATAGTTATTAGGCATTTATGAGTTGAGTTCAGGTTCCATAAGGGTGTTTTTGTGAATTTATTTAGGTTCCCTTTGGTATTAATTATTTATCCCTAAAGAATGATGAATTCCTTAGAAACATAAACACACTGGGAGAGTTCAATATCTCCCCATATGGTGACCCTTTTACCTAGATGTTCATTAAAAATGGTCAAGGTGATGATGATTTGAGGTCGTACAAGATTTCATTCAGAGACAATGTACTGGGGGACCATATTAAAAACAAGGAAATATGCCAGTTCTATGGTCCATATCAATTATCTCTCTAGTTTAAGTGTCCTCAAATAGAAAAATTCCACTACCAACACAAAATTTTTATTTAAGAATCATATTATGGTGGATCAAAAAATATGGGTCCTTATGGATTTTTTGGTATCCCAAACATCTATCAAACTACCTCTTCTAGGTGCATCAATTAGTCTAGAGTCCATGTATAGCAGTCCTTATATCTCTTCCTCCCCTAAGTGGAATTGAGAATAGGAATCCCTCGAGTCAATTCCATGATTATTTTTGTCCACGGAATGTGTGGTTTAATGGTTCAGAAAATGGTGACAATATTGAAGCTCCAAGGCCTTTAATGCGGTCTTGTGCATGGGTCATGGAACAAAATGAGGCTGAAAAGACCACATATTCTAGGTCAAGGTAGTCTAGTCATACCCTACTGGAGGAGAACTGAACCATATCCATTAATTCTCATGTTTGAGTAGAGATACTTAAAAATGATTCAATGTTAAAGGATGCTAGATCTTCTTCTCAACTAGCTTCATTATCATTGGAGTGTGTGCATCCTTCGTTAATCCAATTTGACAGGTCATAACCCATGACATCAGAGATCAATGGGTATTTACCCAAGTAGTTATAAGCATCCCAGAGCTTGGGGATATAAAAAAACCATCCAAACATTCCCTTAATATAAATTTTACTGTGTTGTAATAGTATATTCATGAAATAGAGACACTATATATGCCACCAATGATCGGATCCCAGTTAAAAATCATGTATTCTACATGATGACCCAACCTGCAGTTTATGGAATATATAGAACATGTGATGAACAATATGACAATTTTTTTGATGCTGGTGAGGTATCTCTATGTTTTATGTTCTCCTTTTTCTCCTTCATCCACCATCATTAATTTTGAGGTTATTTTTTAAATATTTTTTTGTAAGAAATGGAACTGAGGGTGGATCTTGATTAATAAAAATATGGGGTGATAGGTACCCTGATCATAGTGGTGGTTATGTCTCCTAAATACCTAGAACAATCCCTGGTTCCAAGGATGATGGTGGAGGAGATGATGGGAGTTTCTTATCGATACTGACCTGAAGTTTCTGTGACAATGAGGACCAAAACGGGGCCCTCACCATATTTAGAGAAGAAAAAATGAGGGTGAAGAAGTTTTCCAAGTGTATGGACCCCATTATTCCTTTTCGCTATATTTTTAGTCTTATTAATCACCCAAAATATAGGTTTGACCATTATTTCCTTTTATAAGATCTACATCATAATCCTCCCTCAAGGGTTCTGGTATTGATTCATTAGGACAAAGGGGGACATTCCAAAAAAATCATAGACTTGTGTCGATGAATCCATCCATTTGACAGATGTAGTTCTACGAGATGTAATTGAATCTTATGCAATTATTATAAAGAAGGGATAGGGTTATGGTATTGTTAGATGTACATCATAAGGTTTCATGTTCTGGTCACTAACTTTCTTACTGGTGATATTTTATATTTTCCACATACACTAGAGGACCCTAAAACAACCAGTATAAACCCTATCTATATTCTAGAAGGGGTTGACAGGGATAATATATAGGTTGATAAAGGTTTAATTACTGATCCTAACCCTTTGGTGTTCGAAGATGATGTTCTTACTGAGAGGTTGGAATAAATAATTGATGGCGAAGCCAATATGGGTCTTTATCCATGGGTATCAGATACCCCTACTAGTGAGGATATTGAGAGACTAGTAGGAATGTATAATGAAATAATAGAACTTGAGTATATTTTAAAAATACTAATCTTCCAGCCTCTTTGGGAGAGTTCTAGGACTTTATTAGGGAGTTTTAAAGACATTATTTTTTCTCTTCCTTATGTTTTCAAAAATATTTTCCCTCTTTTCATATATGTTTGACAATAGAGATCAACTATTATAGATATTTTATGGAGAAAATTTTCAAGGACATTCACAACCAAGGCTTCAAAGTCCATCATTCTTCCTCTATTATGGTTTTAACAGCTAAGGTTCTAGAGTAAGGGGATTCCCAATGGCTCTCCATCCCAGTTTCTAGGAAAACTCAAGAGGATGTTCCTTTTAAAGAGTTCTGTTCTCAAAACATTGAGACATGGGATGTTGGAGAGGAATGAATTCTATATTTTGATCCATCAATGGTTGAGTGGTTCAAACTAATCTAGTTGTTTCACTTCCATTTATATATGTTTACCCTTTGATGTTTATACTGGGTTTTATCTATTATCTAGTGCGACCAACTTTAGTAGCCGAGCCTAAGGTGGGGACTTCTATACCAATTCAACCAATAGTAGTTGGCGATGATGACATAGTTTTGGAGGGATCAGGGAATGGTGACTCTTTGAGTTTGATAATCATATAATATATATTTCCCTATGAAATTGGCTCTAAGTTATACATGGAGTCACATGATTCTTTTTGCGCCTCATTTCGCTTCATCTGGTGACACTTCCAGAAGATAATTTTTGTGACACTACTCGAATATCTTTCATTGTGACTTCACTGAAATCCAAATATGTTTTCCATTTTGTGTATGGTGGGTTTGACTACCAAAAAATACACTAGGATGTGAATCTGATCAACTGGAAATGGGAAGATGAGTGAAGGTTACAGTAAGCTGAGGTGTATCTAACATGCTATTTTTATGATCTTAGGGTTGTTGTGTCCCAAGTGGAGCTGAGTTATGCCAAGGTGGTGGAGGAGCATCAAAATTGTCTAGATGATAATTATCTTCAAAGTTAAATCCTTTAATAAGAACAAAATTTCATATATGAATAGATTTTCCAAATACACTATTCCATGAAGAGGGCCTCAGCACAAGGTAACGATTCCATGGATGCAGAGAAGGATAAAATTATTCATGTTGAAGAGTCCATCGCCACACAATTATATGAGTTTCAACATGTTGTAGAGAATTCAAAATCCACAGTTCAACATCTCAAGGCCTATATTGAGGAACACCTATAAAATTCTACAGATTGATTCCAAAATGTGGAAGTTCTTCTATATTTTAAAACATGAATAATCAATGAATTTTTTTCTGGATTATATGTTTCTATGTTTCTATCTTCATCATAATCCTAACATTGAAAATGGATTATTTGATGGATTTACATCATTCCAACATGTTGTAATTATAAAGAAATAGATTAAAACACTATAATTTTTGTTTCGTATTTTTTACCTAGAGATCATAGTTCAACTGTTTCTAGGATCATATAGAAGCCCTTTGAACATTTTGCCTTTTTGTGTCTTCACCATAAAAAATTCCTAAGACATGATGAAAAGTACATAGAGGGAAATAATTGGATTTTCCTAATTCAAACATGTTACAATTATAAATAAAAGGATGAAAACACTATAAATTTTTCCTATTTATTTTTTACCTAGAGATCATAGTTCAACTATTTCTAGGATCATCTGAAAGGCCTTTTGAACTTTGTGCCTTTCTGTTTCTTACCCAAAACAAATTCCAATGACATGATGAAAATGAGTTAGAGGGAAATAATTGGATTTTCTCAGGATTCCCTTTATGTGTATTCATTTTCAAAAGATTTATGTCCCTTTATTTTCATTTCCCAAATTTTTTTCTAAACCACGTGAATTTTAGGTCTAGTGAGATGAGTCTCGACTTTTACCTCGGGCTCCCTTTTATGGGTTTTCATCTAGGAGAGTACTGTATATTTTTGTGTGTGTGGTATGTTTAGAGTCTTGAAACATGGGCTAATACAACTTGTGTTTTAAGTGGAACATATTTGACCATGCCTTATGGAATATCAACCCATGAATGTATAACAAGACAATAATGTCCAAAAATTAATTAGATACCTGAACGGGGGAATTTTGAGTCATAATTTTGTGATTTTAGGATTCGAAACATGATTTGAGGTAAAAATAGAAAGAAATGCCACATACCATATTTGAAAATTGTTTTCTAGTATGATTTCTTTGTTTTAGATTATAGAGATAGAATATGTGTCTCTTGGGAACAAATGTGCCTCTGGATCGTAGGCCCTTTTGGTTGGAGACTTATGAAATGTCCTGTAGTGTTTATTACTGTATAGTTAAATAATTTCATCTACTGTATGACATTCCCTTTTGGGGGGAAACTAATTCAAATCCAACTGGATTATATTAAATCATAGATATACAAAGGTTTCATCAATAATTTTATATTCCATTTTTTATGTTCAAGTAGTTTGTCAAGATCAAAATTTCTAAAGACCATGAATGGTGATTTCTCAAGGGAGGGTATTAGAGAATGAAGAGGGAATAAATATTTGAATTTTTCATGAATGTGAAACCACTCCTACATTAATTTGGATTCTATAAAGGAGGTTAAATTATATTATATGAACAATGTAAGGGGGGAAGGACCCTTCTTAATAAGGGTTGAAGAATCATGCAGTTTAGTGTCATGGGATCAGGATATGGACGATGTAGTTTAACACCTTATGAAAAGGACATTGGCTATATAGTTTACGGATATTTATCTTTGACCAAAATTTTATATATTTTCCCCTTTTACAGTAATCTATCAAAGAATGTGCCTTTATTTTCTAGTATGAAAGGTGGAGGGATATAAGCAATAATTTTGGGGTCTCCAAATATGAAGAGTTATATGTGAAAAAAACATAATTATAGATTATTTATATCGAAGATGTATCTAAAGGGGTTGAATGTACCTGTTATTTTTATACCCTTTCAGTGGGTGACTTATGAAAATCCCACAAGAGTTTATTACTATACATTAAAAAAGTGGCATTATATGGATGAAATTCCCTTTTTCGGTAATATATTCAAATCCAATTGGGGTGTATAACTGCATAGTTAAAAAATGAATCTTTATGAAATTGACATTCAAAATACAATGATATAAGAAAGATTCTCGAGATTTAAATTTACCCAAACATATTGTTTGGTTTGTGGGAGGAAAGTACCATAATATGGGTTCATAATTTCATATAAAAATTATCAATAATAGGAAGAAATTATTTCCCTATGTAGATTAGACCCATATGATGGAAAATAAGGTTTAATTTTTATATTTTAGCTGGACCATGGAATATAAACGGGGTGTCACTACATATCTCATTGAAGCGAGAATCAAGACACATATATTTCTAGAAAAGGATCCTCACACTGATTGAATTATTGTATGGATAAGGAGATATCTTTTTTGAATATGGGATCACGAATGGTGTGAGAACCCATAATGGATCCTCTTTTGTAGATTTGGCTCATATGTAGGAGAGTGGGGTAATTTCCCATACTGTAGAGGGATCACGATGTAGGGTCTTGACGTCACTGTGTATCTCGTCAAAGATATAATCAAGCTACACATAAATATTGAAAACCATGGATTTTATTGTCATGCGGTGAGGATATATTTTCTTCCTTTTAAGGTCTTTTGACTAGGACGATAGTAACCGTAATGTGAATTATCTTTCCTTTATCATGTGAGTAATCTATTACCAAATCTCCTAAACCAATGTGAGTTATGCTTGGTGTAATAAAAAAATGAGTGGAAATGTTTATTCCATCAAAAAAGGTGATAGTAATAAAGGATGTGATGGTTTTGGTTTTGTGGGGGATGGACTAGTATATAAGATCTAGGAATCACTAAATATCACATTAGAATGAGAATCAAGTCATATGTAGTTCTAGAAAATAATTAATTTTAGTGTCATACGACAAGGTCATCATCTATGTATGTTAATTTCATGTAGTAAGGATAAAGCTCAATTGACATGAAAAATAAATATTATTGATGATACCCATACATGGATATGTGCATAACTATGTATTTTATAGTGGTAGGAATCAATCCACATGTAGTTATTATGTTTTAAGGATGAAAATAGAGGTGTTAACCATAAAATTAAGTGTAATGCAGTAAGGACAAAAAATGAGACATGATTCCATATGAATGATTCCCAAGAATTTGGGAAATTATCTCATGAGAGGCATATCGCATTTGTGATTTGAGGATTCTAGATATGGTTTACTAGGACATCCTATTCTTGATATATAGTGTATGGCTACATTTTAATATCATGAGATGAAGATGTTGTCATGCATTTTAACATCATGTGACTAATACAATGGTGTATTTCAGTTTTAGTTTATACGGGTAGGACTATCTTTCATTGAAATGATGAATGATGTAAATTTTAGTGGTTCAATGATATTCTGGAATACTTAATACTTGAGAAAGTGAATTAAAAAACATAATATTTGGTGATCTCGTATCAGGGTAAGTGTTAGGAAAAAATCCCTTAAAGAAATATTGAATCATTTTTGGATTGATTATGTTTTTTAACAAAGTAGGTTTCCATGGTAAGTTGTTGAGTTCCAGAGATATTTTTTATAATCTATGTTGATAAAGAACCATGATAAAGTAATGGAAAATCTACTATTTGTACTAAAAATACATATACAAGGTGTCAATGTTTTCTTCTGTTTTCCAAAAAAAAATTCTTAAAATTGGAGAATAGAGAAAAGTGTTTTTGGAAAAGGGAGTTTCATCCTAGTGTCAAGGTTCCTTGGAAAGTTGTTAATTTGGCATGTTTCACTATCAAAACAATAGAATATGTCAAATGAAAGAGTGTTGTGAAACTTATGGATATGTTTGAAAGATGAGGTTATGTGAACATGAGACTAGCGCGCCTAGGAATAAGTTTTGTGCATTTCTCGTAGGGCTATCAAAATTCATATAAATAGATGGATAAACCCTTATTATAAATAACATCAATACATAAAGAAAATCAGAGCTCTGTTTTGGAAAGTGGTGAGGGCCCACCAGTAGAGAGTTATTCAGAAGTTGTGTTCCAGACAGTAGTTTCACACCAATAGTGAGTTGGGCATAATAGGTTGTGTTTCACACAATTGTTTAGTATAATAAAGTTGTTTTGTGCATGTTTAGAGTATCATGAAAGTTGTTATTTCTATAAAAAATGTAACACCTATGCTCCTTGCTTGAGGTATCATGCAATTCACCCTGAGGTTGCGCAAAATTTGGATGTTTCCTAGTATATCTATAGTAAATAGATATTAATTAGTGGATGATTTTGGAACCCCAATAGAGCATATATATACAGATAATGATGTGGAATTCATGAAAATAATGGGACCTAAAAGATCATAAAATGTGTGTGGATATCTTCTAAGATTAGTGAGTGAAGGAAGAGGATGATGACGATCCTTTCCACCGGTAGTGAGCTAGAGGAAGAGGCATAGGGAGTGACCCTCGATAATGTAGTGAAAAAACCCTACACCTTGTAGAATCAGTGTGCCTAGTCATAGAAGATCTATCCTAAACATTGTAATTTTTTGGTGAGCCATAGTGCATTTGGTACAATTAGTACATCATCGTTGAATGCTCCTTGGATGTATCCTAGTAAGGAAAACCCAAGAAAAAATATTTGTGTCTTAGTGTTTTCATTATTTCCTTACTTTCAATGCATTATCATCAGATAAAATTGGAAAGGATGCTATCAAAATTGAAATTAAAGATCATATGAAGGGACCCATGAAATAAAAAGGTAAATATCTTGTGGTGTCTAAATAAGATTAAAAAAAATATTCATACCCTGATTCACCCCCCCTCCCCCTCTTAGGGTATCTAGGAACCTTTTGGACCTAACAACTGGTTTCAGAGTTTAAGTTTGTTTTGTAAAATTTGTTTTCTCTAACTTGGTTTAGTAGATTTTTAAAGTTAAAGATTCATTATGATCTTATCTTAGTGTGCCATGGAAAAGGTAACAATACCAATGATGAAGCATAAGTCATGTCGTAATCCTCAGTGTGGAAGTGTTTACTAAAAAGTGTGATTTAGTTTAAGTAATCCAATAGTTTACTAAAGTATGGTTTGTATGAATTTGAAAGGGAAGAGATATACTCACTCAATGATGTTGTTGGAATGAGTGAAGAACTTGAAATTCCAAGTGATGTTGAAACTACTGGTGATGAAGAATCTCCAAGAAGGAAAAAAGTGGAATGTTTCCATGAAATAAAGAAATTAGATCAAAAATTTGAGGAAGAAATCAAATATAAAGATATTCTGATATAATCACTGGAAATTGAGGTAAAAAAGATAAGATGTTTAAATAAAAGACTTATTGATGTGGCTACTAATCTGAATGAGAAGAATGATTCTCAAACTGGTGAACTAAAAAATATGTCTAGAAATATAGAAAAACAAAATCTAAATAAAATTTAGAGAAACAGAAGTCAGATGAAAGTCATGATCTAAAATCCATAAATTATGAACTTCTTACACATTTTTTTGAACTAGTTTATAAGAACCAAAGGCTATAACAAGAGAATGTGTGGTCTTCTGATTCTGTTGCAGAAGAAAATTTTAAAATAAAGGATCAAAGTGACATTGTGGATAAACTCACATGTGAATTGGAATATGATATGAGTTGAGGGAAGAATCTCAAGAAAGAACTTACTGGTCTACTTGAATCAAGGGATATGAAGATTCAAGAATTGATAGACTAGATTGAATCAATGAAGAATAAAGTGGAGAAATCCAATTCCAAAGTAAATCCTAAAATGAAGGATGCCTTACACATACAATTTTATTATCCTTCAGTAGGTGATGATGAAATGAGAAGAAAATATATTATTCTAAAGAAAAACAAGAACATATTTTATCATCCCAAATTCTATATAGTTTGGGAAAATCTAGTATTGGATATGATGATCCCCCACACATGCATGACAAGAAGAAAGCTGTGAAAAATTTCAGAGATAAGAAAAATATTATAGGTGATAGAGACAGAACTAAAAATGCATTTAAAAGAAGTAGTTATATCAAGTTCTATTTTTGTGGTACTCATGGTCATACATCATCTTTTTTTCAGAGGCTATGAAATACATATCAGGTTGTGAGGTTAGAAATATTTCTAAATTTATGAATAAAAATAAGCTTCTTGAAAAATATGAAAGAAAATTCTCCCAAAATAAAGTGTTTTCAAGTTCTATTGCTTTATAGGATAGGAACACACCATAAATATTGTCAATAATCCTGAGGGCTCACCATCATAAGGACTCTAACTACATCAACATCTCAGCTGATAAATAATTAAATGAGTTATTCCTTTAATATAAGATGTTTTGTAAGATCTAATCATCGGGATTTTTAAATACATTGCAGCAAGAAGAAATTTTGTAAGAAAAATGAACCCATAACGAGATCTCCATCACATGTAGTGTATAACGAAAAATTATATACTGGGAGAAAAAATGGAAAGGTGAAAATAGGTCTACAGAATTGGGGGAATCACAAGGAGATCAACAGAAAGGTGTATTAGTCACCTCCTCTATTACACTCTCAAAAACTCCCTTGGAATGAATGCGAAAAAACCTAGAAGACAAAAGGAGTAGTTACTCTAGTTGTGTGTAAGAATAATGTATGTTCAGCAAAGAACCCACCTGCAATAATAAACGGTGTGGAGACTTTAATAACTAATAAAAGAAAAGTGAATAATGGTGGCCTCCACAGTCTCAAATGCATCATAAGGAGAGAAGTGAAAGGTGAAAAAATATCCCTCCAATAGAGGAATAATCAGGAGAATAAGACTAGGGGAGATATTCCTACTCAGATAAAGAATCATGAATCATGGAATCTGGGTGGAGCCTCAAAGAAGGAAATTTCTACTAGTGGGTATAAACCCAAAATTGCGAAAAAGGCCAAACCCATAGAACCCAAATGTCAGAAGAAGACTCAGAATGTGGATAAATAATGTTTAGTCATATGGCCAAAATAGTTGAGTTTGGATGGGTATTTGGAACAAGAATAAAAAGAGTACTATGCTTTGTAATAAAGTATCAAAAGGTTGATCCATCAGTATAAACAACAATACTCTTCTTGAGGATTATAGATAATCCCCTCTCCCTATGTGTACAAATTCTATTAATAGATGTTCAAGTGTTTCAGGTTCAATTGGAGATATGATCCAATGGTAAGTGGCATCAAAAGATGAAAAATGGTGATGTTATGTTCTCAATAATTTCAACTAATTAAAATCAGTCATAAGATATAAATAATTAATCTAGAAGAATCCCATGAAAAGAGTTAATTGTATATGGATTCTTTAAATCTATATATTTAATTGATTGAATTGGACAATAATTGTGTTATTAACACTATCTATTGTTTACTACACAGAGTTCTGACTCAATAGGCTTAGATGTTTTGTTGATGGCTCATTGCAAAGTGCCACATAAAAACAAATGATATCAGAGAAGAAAAATTATTGTGGGTTAAAACATTGGTCCCAACAATATGATTACATTCACATTGTAGGGGGAGAATTCAATATCATAATTAGATGCAAGATGTCAATGGGATATAAAATATGAAATTTTATGTCATCTGACATCAAGAATACCGATTTGGGGAGAAGTAGAAAAACTCATGTATTAAATGATTATCTATTTTGATCTAAAAACATGGTACCATCTATCTATTTTAATGATAACAAGAATATATGAGATAATGTTAATAATGTATCAACATGAGGATGAAAAATTAGTTGAAATAAATTATTTAACTATAGTAGAGATTAAAAATAATCTTTAACCAAACAATGAAAAGTTTCCATATGGAATCAATGAGGAGGAAAGAAACATGGGGTGAGTAAAATTGCAGAATTTTGATTTGGATGATGTTAAAGATGATGCAGAAACTGGAGATGAGAACTGGGTTCAGGCTATGAATGAATATATTGACTATATTGAGAAGAATGAGAAATGGGATATGGTTTTGAGGCCAACAGATAAGAATTTCAATAGGACTAAATGGTTCTTTCATAATAAGATGAATAAATGTGGCATAGTTATTTGAAACAAAGCATGATTGGTGTGAAAAGGGTACTCCCAAATAGTGGGAATAAATGTTCATGACCAATTTTCACCTTTTTTAATTATAGATACAATCATATTATTCATGGCCATATTAGTGCAAAGAAATTTCAAGGTTTTCCATATGGATGTCAAGTTAGCATTTCTAAATGGCGTTTTTGAAGAATAAGTTTACATTGAGAATATAGATAGTTTTCACATTCATGAAGAAGAAGAAAAATAGTTTTTCAGCTAAATGAGTAGTTACATGGTTTTAATAAATCACAATGAGAATGAAATTCAATAATAGATGAGAATATAAAAAAGTGTGGTTTTCGGCATGCTGGAGTAGATTACAATATGTATGTTAACAATGACAGTAATCAATGGATGATGCTGCTAATTTAGGTAGATGATATAATCTCTAGTGGATTAGTTAAATCATAGTACAAACAAAATTTTCCAAATTCATAAATAGTTTGTTTTAAATGTACATTATTTTTGAGCGGATGTTTTTCATTGGTTTACAAGTGAAATAAGGAAGGAATGACACATTCATTTATCAATCAAAATATGTTGAGGAATTTTTGAAAAGTTTTGGAATGGATAATTCCAAGGAGAAGAAGACTTTAGTATCTACCCATAAGAAATTATCCATAGTTGATGAGTTCAATCGGTTAATGTCATGGAATATAAGAAAATCAATAGAATTTTGTTGTACTTGACAACAACATGACTGAATATTGTTTTTTTATTTGTCAAGCGGTGCAGTTTCAAAGTAATCCAAAATAAATCCACATGATCATAGTGAAAATTATACTTTAGTATATCAAGGTCATAGTGGAATTTGGTTTCATATATAATGACAAATATCAACAATATATATTGGTATATACATAAGTATATTGTTCCGGATCAGTAGATGACAAAAAATCAACATTATGAGATTCTTTCTATCTTGGTGGGTTGTGTATTTCTTAGCTGAGCAAGAAAAAATATTGTATTTTGTTGAGCACCAAAAGAATATGATTATATTTTTGTTACTCAAACATGTATGAAGTTATTGTGTATGAAGTAGTTGCTTGATGATATGGGAGTTGAATTTAAATCTCTAATCAGAATCCATTGTGATAATTCATGTACTATAAATCATAGAAAAAATCCAATCACTCACGGACAAAAAAATTGAAATATAGTATCATTTTATCAAGTAGATGGTAGAGAAAGGGCTTGTGAAGTTGGATTATGTGCCTATATACCTACAATTTGTAGACATTCTGACAAAGTCCTTACCCAAAGACATGTTTATAGGCATCGACTGGTTTTGGGAGTTCATTTGGCTCCCCGAACATGAAAAAGTGTGGATTTGGGACCCCATATCCTCGAGGTTTAGTGTGATTTCCCTAATGTGTTAATATGTGTTCTTAACCATATTTTAGACCTAAAAGGAATGTCCTTTGAGTTCATTGACAAAGGGGTAGAAATTGTGGCTATAGAAGTGAGAAGCTTTCTTAGCCTAGACATATGGAGATGTTTATTGGTGGAGAAGTGAGATAGGGTGAGTTGAAGCTGTTAGGGGGAGCAGTGAGATTGGAGGAGTATTAAGTCTGACAATTCTTGAAGTGATCAATCAAAGGATACATATCACAATAGTTGAAGTTCATGATGACAACAGAATAGTAGTTCTGTAATGGAATGAACTGATTCATTGATGAACTTGGCATATTACACTTGTTTCTCATACTGAGAATGGATCATGTGGGCTTAGAATGTGTGTTGAGTAATTCATTGATCACTATCTGAATCACAAGATGCATATGGTGGTAGAAAAAGGAATATTTTTTAATGATTTATCAAAATGTTAAGAGTTCTCTTTTGAATATTTGTCAACAAACCCAGAGGGGGGGGATTGTTGGCCAAACATACCTCAAGGAAACATTGCAGTATCTTTGGGTTGGTTATGTTTTTGGAAAAAGTGGGTTTCTATGGTCATTTGTTGAGTTCCAAATTATATTTTTGACAATATATGTTAACAATTAAACATGAAAAATAAATGGACAGTCTAGAGGAAGTACAAAAAGAATGTATACATGGTGGCATAGTTTTCTTATTTTTTCCAAATTTTTGGGTCTGAAAATTGGAGAATCGAGAAAAAAAAATTAGATAAAGGATTTTCATGCTTTTTTCAAGTATCCTTCAAATGTTTTACACCAGTAATGTTTCAAAATCAGAAAACTATAAAATGGAAAAGGAAAGAGTTGTGCGCAAGTTATAAAGTTTCGCGAAAGATGAGGTTGTGCGAACATGAGACTAGCGCACCTAAGAAGAAGTTTCAGACCTCTCATGTAGGGTAATCAAAATTCCAATAAATAGATTTCCCCCCCCCCCCATTTTGGATAATCACAACACTTATATGGAATCAGATCTCTGGTAGCGCAAGTGGTGAGGGCACGCATGTAGAGAGTTATTCAAAAGTTGTGCACCAGATGGTAGTTGTGTGCCAATGGTGAGTTGGGTATAAAAGGGTGTGTTTCATGAAAGTTTTGATTATTAGATGTTTTTTCGTTCATGTTTGGAGTATCACACAATTTTTTTCCCATTAACAAGGAAACAATTGCACCTCGTGCTTAAAGATGGACACAAGTCACCTTGACCTTGTGCAAAAGTTATAAGTTTCCTAGAATATATGTGGTAAAATTTTATTCATCAGATGATGAATGTGTATCTTCAAAATAGAATCTATATATAGTGTAGTATGCAGAATCAATACAAATTAATGGACCTTAAATTTCATAAACTATCTGTGGATCCCTTCCAAGAGTAGTGAGCGAAGGAATAGGAAGATGGTGATCTTTCCCTCTGGAAGTGATATAGAGGAAGTGACATAGGGAGTGACCCTTGGGAATGTAGTTTGAAGAACCTAAAACTTTTAAAAACAATGATCCGGGGAATATAAGATCTATCCTGGACATTTTAATTTATAAGTGAGGCTTATTTCATTCGGTACAATCGACACATCATCGTTATATACTCAATGGATGTATCCAAGTGAAGGTGAACCAAGTAAAAATCTTTGTGTCCTTGTGTTTGCTTTATTTATTTATTTTCAATGTATTATAATCCAATAAAATTTGAATGTATATGATAAAAATTTACATTAAAAAGGTTAAGAAGTGACCCTTGTAATAAAGATGTCAAGATCCAGTGGGGCATAGAGAAGTTTAAAAAGAATATTCAAACCCTGATTCACCCCACTCCCCCCCCCCCCCCCTCAGTGTATCTAGGACCCTTTTGGATCTAACAATAAGTGATATAATATAAAACAAAATTAATGACTATGATTCATGTCTGATAAGTGATATTCATCATAATTTTGTTTATTCTTACGGTTAAATGAGATCTCTATCCCAAGGACGAATGCACCGTTTGTTTGAAAGACCCTTTTAGTGGGTGAATTATTCAAATAAAACAAGGTTGTATTACAAGATAGTCAGATAACTCTATTCTCTTACTGATAGTCCGTTTTAGTGGGTGACTTATAAAAATAAAACTGGGGTATATTACTACACATTTTGACAATATTTTCTTCTGGAACAGGACATCCTATCACTGATTTCCAAGGAAAGCTTATGAAGATTCAAAATTTCCCAATGCGAAGAATATGATGTGTGGCATGAATATATCTGATCATAAAGAAAGTATTTTAATCATATTTTACAATGTATTTTGAAGTACCCTACATATATTTTTATTCTTTTCATGTGGGAAAGGAGTCATCATATTTCCGTGATGGGCTCCCAGATGAGGGAACCTGAGTTCGAGTCTCCTATATAGATAATTCTTTTTTTAATAGAAGAACATTTTTTATCTTACTAGGCTCATGAAATAGTGTGTAGGTATTACTACATATCTCATTAGAATTATAATCTTGACTCTCATTATTTTAGTAAGGCTCGTTGTGCAAGTTTGGCCCATACATAGAGATGGGTGCATTTTTTTACGTTGTGGATGGACCTAGGATTGGAGATCTGGTGTCAATAAATATAATGTGATGAAAAGAATCAACCCACATGTAGTTTTAGAAAAAAATGTGTGGTAGAAGGACAACAAAAAATATTATGATCTTCTCAAGAACAAATTGAAATACTATGTATTTTTATGTCACACAGTAAGGACATGTACCATGCAGGTTTATGACTTATGGAAATGATGTTGTTCTAATGTTTAACATATTGTGACTATTATGTTAGGATATATAGTTTAAATTATTATACCTAAGTCTAGATTCCTTTTATTTTTAGGACATACAACTATGACTGTATGATGCACCTTTTAAGGTCATTCATATAGGACCATGATGCTATGCAATTTAATTTCATATATCAAGGATGTTTGTGTCATCGATTTTATCATCTTGAGACATGGATTAGATGTCATTATTTTTAAGTTCATGCGGAAAATACAAACTATTCATTTTAACTTCATACAGAGAAGATAATGGTGTACTTATCACAGATAATATTTCTAGATAAATCTTGCATTGGTAGGGGTCGTGATGAGCTCTCCATCCATCAATATTGTGTAATAATCTCTATTAGAGTGGAAATTGTGTATATAATAAGGTCCCTCCCACTTTGGCTCAAGATTTGGAGTCTTATTATCTAGTATCATTAGTTTCCTAAGGACCAGTACAAGTTCTCCTTGGAGGAACGAATGGAGGCAGACCTTCTTTTAAAAATAAGATGTTATCCAATTTTTATGGAACTCTAAGTGATGCATGTTATTCTATATTTTATCATCAAGTAAATTTAATTCATCCATCCATTTCATGGATCGTTCATCTTTGGATAGATGATGACATATGGAAACATGGAGCGATGGGAAATTTTACAACAGTGGGAAGAACTACTTATATTCCATATACTAGTGAATATGAGGTTCCCTGTGTGGTGGTATAGGTGGTAGTATGGTAGTCCAATAAGGATTACAAGATATTTTTAGTACAATAATTATTATCCTTATCCACAAACTTTTTTAGTATGTTCTATATGGTCTTTTTGAATTCCTTTATCTATCTATTAGTTGTTTTCTCATAGCAGGATTAGCAATTGGATTTTATATTATAGTCATGATACAGCTTCTCCAACTCAATAGAATAAAAAATAGATGTTTTTGTCCATTTCTATTTTATGAGAGACAAAAAATGTGCTAATGATGTTTCCTTTCATGAAAATGATGATGATATCTGTACCAAATTAATTGAGGATTATTGCCTCAGTCTATTTTTAGTAGAAGTCGGTAGCTGTTATGATGTATTTGATCTACTTAGACATAGTTGTGGGATAAAACCCTACAAAATACATTTCCCATATGGAAAATGGATAGGACTATTTCATTGTATGTAGTTACTATAGGGGTTGATGGATGAAGATATCATGTACTTGGTGTGATTGAAACTTCTTGGTGGATTGTTTTCAATCCTGCATCATTGATGTTCAAAATTACCCAAGTCTTCATATTTGATTGGAAAGCCATAACTTAGACTAATGGGCACCACAGGCCCCTATATGTACTTCTTTATTGAATGAAATGGTCTCTTCTCAATTTATGCATCTAATATTCCCTCTATTAATGACTCATTTCTAGAGGAATTTCAAGTTATTTGGGCCACAATAAATAGTATAGTTTTTCTCTCTCCATCAGACCTCCTCTTTTATAGCTCTGTTGGGAAATATCACTCCATTTTGAAGTTTTTCCACAGTGGGTATCATTTAAATTGTGGTAGGACCATTTGGTTTGGGTATGGGGATAACCTCATTAATCTCCTCTATGATGACATGAGAAAAATGTGGGACCATTTGGTGATGCATAATGATGATGACTATTTTATCCTAGTTTGGATCTGTTAGAGTCATGGTAGTATTTTCCATTGGATCATCATGGAAATTTTGTGACCATGGGATGTGATTAAATTTTTTAGAAGAGGTAAATTCGTCTATTAGTCCTTTGACATAGTAAAGAAAGGGTATTAGTTATTCATTTCTAATTAAAATTACCTTGTTGATCTCTTTGATTATGAACATAGAATTGACCTTTGTCTCTAGGTTACCCATTGGAATTTGGTGTTCCAATTATAGGCCTGATATCAGGGCCTGATATTCTACCTCATTATTTGTATAGATTTCTTACAATATGAAAGAGCAATATAATACTTCCTTTGTGGAATATATGAGAATGACTCTCATCCCAACTTTTTTGAGCATATGGTCTTCCATTCTCTTCATTTTTAGGCTTCTGGATGCTACATCAAAATATAATTACCATGTTTGGTCACCATCGTGAGTTGAGATGATGTATTAATCTATGAATTTAGTATTTATTGGCATTTTTTATGCATATGGTTTTTTTGTAAGAAAATATTCCAAATCCAATCCTTTCACCACTTTATTTGGAATGAACATTATGTCAAACTGATTTCGAATAACCACCTTCCATTCCAAACTCCTATTTAACATATGAAGGATGGTGATATATTTGAGCGGCTTTTTGCGAGAGACCTGCTGGAACTCATGGTGATCCAGGTAGTGCCTCATCCTCTAAACTGTGAAGATTGACTCCATGAATCTCTTCTCGATATCTAAACAATTATTATTTGTGTTGATCATGGTTCAACAGAGGTAGTAAAGGATGTTTTTCATTCCTGGAATCATTATTTTTTCAAATAAGGAACCCTTTGATCGATCCAGGGTTATTACATACAAAATGAGGAGTTTTCCATCAACAAGTGGAATTAACATTAGTGGACTCATAAGATATTTCTTGAGGTTGTAAAATGTTTCTAGATAGTCATTGATCCACTGATATTTTTCCCCATTTTTTCATCAACCAAGTGAGAGGCAAACACTTTCATGTGACATTTCTTATTAGATGTTGAATGTAGTAAAGGTATATTTGTAAACCCCTCAACTCTTTGAGGTTCTTATGAGGTGAAATGTTGAAGATAGACTATGTTTTCTCTAGGTTGACTTCAGTTCCATGATTTCATATGATGAAGCTAAGAAATTTCCATGATTTAACCTTGAAAAAACATTTTAAGGGGTTTATATTGAGGATATGATGTCTAAATTTTTTAGACGACCCCAATATTGGCTAGTTGGTATGAATACTATCGAGACTTAACCCCCAAGTAATTAATTTATAATTCAACAAAATTACCTAAAAAGTGATTCAAAATGTTATTCATGTAATGTTATTGTGTATTTTTGACATTCTTCTAACCAAATTGAATTACCATATAACAAAACACACCTTAAGGGGACTAAATGTGGTGTCTTATTAATATTATTAGGCCATTTGGATTTAATTACACCCTAAATATCAATTCCTAAAGGAGAGGGATTGATATCCATCTATTGCCTCAATCAATAGATCTGTGATCAGTATAAGGAAATCATATTTAGAACAGTGTCACTTGAGATCTCTAAATTTGATGTAGACACTAATTTCCTCATTCTTATTATTTAACAGAACTATGTTGACTATCCATGTGAGATACTCTAATATTCAGATTAATTGTTCCTAGATAATCCTATCAACATCAACCTCAATTTTAGCAGTCTGAGTCAGGTGTGTCCTTTAAGCTGCATATTTGTATCCCCGGTGGTTTTCTTGGAATCCTATGTGGTGAGTGGACACCTTAGGATCGAGGTTTATAATTTATGTGTAATTAAATGAAAACAAGTCCCAATCATTCTATATAAATAAGGTTTATACTTCTTCTTCTTTGTAATACATGGTCATGCTGATCATAGTGGGTTATGGGTCATCTTTTTTTACTTCGATTTATTTCTCTTAGTTTATCAATTTTAGTTAAAACACATTCCTCAAATGAGGAAGGGGAATCTGAGGTCTTCCTCATCTTCCAATTCCCCTTTGTCCTCCTCTTCTTCCTTATACTAAGGAAAATTAAGTATTGGAGGAAAATCTTCAGATTTTGGAGGGGAGTCGACATTTTAACATCAAAAGATGCAGAAACTCCCTTTGACCTCACAGACAATGTTGGGATTTTTAAAGCTCTTGAGGGGATGGAATGAGGGATAGAGAAGGAGTACCTTTATTATCTCTTTGATCCGCTAATGCGGTAGGGAACTATTGGGGATTCATAGATGGAACAATGACATTTTTATCCAAGATTAATCCACTTTATTAAGGGTATGTGACTTTCTCCTCACTGTCAGGATCTATTTCAATGACTGATATCAGGATGGTTTTTAGACATGGATCAAAATTCTGGGCCATTCCTTCGATTTGATAGATGGGTAACACATGTTCCACACTAATATACTTTTAAGGTATTTTTCAGGGTCATTTCTAGATCATTCATAGTTGTAACCTGAGAAAACAATTTTTATTGGGTTGTTTCAATTCCCTTTGGAATAATCTGACATCAATGTACTTAGTTTCATAAGATTAAAAAGGGTTTTTATCAGCATAAAATGTCCCAATTTAGAAATTAATTCAATATTTGAGGCATTGATTGTATGATGAGGTGATTTACACATTCTAATAAAACCATAGTCTAACCAACAGAATCATGGAAGCAATTTATTTCTAAAAAACCATAAATTATGAGTTAGATACACGGTCCCCAAATTAGGACTTGATATTGATTCCACTAAGAGGATTTTGATCACTCTTTTCATAACCCTATCGATTTTGACTGAAAAGGGACAAGTGGGACTCACTATAACCTAATTTAAAAAGTGTACATACCATAATGAGGTTGACTCTTCAGCTATTTTCAAAGAAATATCATGGGATATCAACATCATTTATCATTAAAAATATATACAAATGCATTATGTGTCCTTGTATAATGTAATCTTTGTCCTATTACATGAAATAGATGATCATGTGTCATTCTACTGGATCAATCATGGCATGATAAAAATTAGCAGTGATGAATTAATATTTAAATTCATGAGGGATAAAAAAACCTCTACAAGTGCTTCCTCATGGTATTTTGGTAGAATCAATGCACCAAGGATCAACAACATGGCTAGAACCAGGGCTAATTACAACATAATTTCATACTTCTTGTATAATTTTATACACTAACAAGTGTGTAGTTGTTCTCATAAATTTGATATAGTAATTCATTCACTTAATGTAGGTAGATTGTTTCTTGGAATAGGAGTTGATGGTGTTCCCATCCTTGGTGGGTCAATATGACTAGGTCTTCCTATACATCGAGGTTGATTTGGGAATGATGTCCCATATAGTTGGTCTTCAAGGATGATCCGGTTAGGGAAAAATATAGAATGTGCAGGGTAACTTTCTTTCTCCAGTTGAGCTCACTCGAGGGCTCTCCTACAAGCTTTGGCCCCATAAATGGTATGAGCGGCGATGTCGTCAGATTATTGATTTCAACCAAGACTAGGTATTCCCTTATATCCTCAACACCAATTGAATTTATCCCATGTTCTTCAATTGGATGAAGAGAAATTGGGTTTAGATCCACACAAATCATTTGATAAGGTATCCATTGAATCAATAATATTAATGGAACTAAAGATCAGCTACTCTTCTGATGAGGACTCTATCTGGCAGGCCAATTCTTGTTGTACCATTTGGTGGGGAGTTGCATGTTCTTATAATACTAAAGGAATGGATTCAAATATATCCAAAGACAAAAAATTTCTTTAATATGTTCATATTATTTTTATTGATTTTCTTTCATAGGTCTATTTAATTTCATGGAATACTAGATTTTGTAGGGCAGTGGGGATGATGGAGCCAGATGCACCATAGAGGAAGCAGCCAGAGGAATAGTCAAATGCTTCAACTATACCTGAAAATTACTATTTTATTTTCAAACACTTTTGAGGGGATGTGAGACCCCATGTTAGTAAAAACACATTGCATCAGACCACAATCAAGATAGATGAACCATTGAAATCAAGTGTGAGCCTTTTATACGTATTACTCCTAAGTAGTTTCCAAGTAAGTCCATTTTCCTCTAAATCAAGATCGTCTTTGATGAGGTCCTCAAACCAGAGAAAAAATTTGTCCCACATCTATATGAACTTATCTATATTGACATTCTTTGCATTAAATCCTATTTCCAGAATACTATCTTTCTTTTCGATCCACTCTATCTGCACCTCACTAGTGGCCACCGGAAGTGCCCTATCGGACATCTTATCACCATCCTCCTTCGAGGAATTGAACGAAACCACTTTCTCCAACATATATTCCTCTGATTGGATGATAACCTCTCTTATCTCCCCTTATCCATATTTTTTATAATGAAATGCATCATCTTTCCCCAACGCCATAAATTCAATATGCAGTGGAGTCTCCCCTAACTGAACCTCCAACCTATCATCTACCTCACCGAGAGGATTCACCAAAACATTCAATCTATTCTTGATCTTAGAAAATTCAATTCCATGCTCTAGAGATCCAGATTCTTCGACTAGTTGGTCCTCCTCACCTACCATTGTCTGAACCTTGAGTTCTTTGAGTCTACCAGATTTTTGGCAGACCTAGTCTCCATTGGCCTAGGGAGATATGAGTAGTCTAGTTGATTGTCTTTAAAGCCATCCAATCACTAAAAAATACATAACTTTTATAAAAACTTCCTTCCATTCAACGTCACTATCTGTATTGGTGATAGAAACACATGTTACCAGTGTTAGTGGATTTCCCAGCTTTACTTGTCCAGAGTCCACCATTCTCTATAGAATGTCCATGAAAAAAAATTCATTTATAAATATTGTTTCCCAATGATTAATTTAAGGGGAACTAGTTTGGTGACCATCAAGACCATCCTTATTAGGCATCTGGGGATTTGGAAACTTCAAAAAAAATTCCAAATCCATGATGAGGTATCCTAGGAAATGGTCATCTCAAGAATGAATAATCCTTATTCATTAGATCATAAAAATGGTTTCTCATGTGATCTCTTTTATCATCTTCATGGGAATGTGTTTTATTTGAAACTATGAAATGGGTTCTTTATGATATGCTTGGGGATTCATAGATGGACCTGGAATAGGGGATGGATTTAGTGTGACAACGATAGCCTATGTTTTCCATATAGTCTACCCCTAAGTTTTGGAATTACTTGAGACTTTCATTGGTGAACAAGATGGAATGTTCCATTTTTTGAGACATTATGCTGAGATCCCAAAACCCTAATTTTTATTTTATAGGAATGAGTGGTGTATATAACTCATCATGGATGTTCTCTATACATATTTAAAAAAAATTCCTTGGGATGCTATAGGTCTGGGTAGTAGGTTAACCCATTCTATCAATTAATGAAATCTGAGACTCTTTAATTCTCCGATTTTTTAACAGTTCAAGACATTGAGTATTTTTTTGTTTTGAATCATTGACCATAATTGAAATAGAAATTGCCAATGGGGACATTACTATCATGTGATTGATTGAGATGGAAAATTGGTGTACCATATGAAGGCTTCCCCTTTTAGTGTTTATAAAAGAATCTAATTATCTCTACTTATTTTTCTATAGGGGTCTCCATCCTGGGATAACATTGGGAAATTAAATTCATCTTGGTCTACTCAAGACCCACAAAACTATTACAAATTAGAAATATCAGGTTCCCAAAATTTGATGAGGAAGGGCTCATGTCCACCCATTTAGGGTAAGGCCACTTTTTTTTCTACGTTGGTGCACGCCATTCATTAATAACTTTTAATAAAGCTATATGAAACTCAATATTATTGATGAGAACATGATGTATTCATGGTTTAATAGGATCTAGAGTATTTGGAAAGGATAGATAAATCCATCTATGACAGTTTTACGTGTACCCATGGCAGGTGGGTCATAGGGGTTGTTCTATGAGGATATGTCTGAACCAACCCTAGTTGTGTTCCCAAGGCTGGTAATTCTCAATATATTCCTGAAATATGGTACATATATATTGGTCATTGGTCCCATACATTAATAGGATATTCTGGTTCCACATATGTTTCTTGGTTGAACCATATTTTTTGAGTTATAGTGGTTGGGAGTGCAGGTTGAGCCACTACTTATAGAATATCTCTTGTTGGAATGTTTACCCATTAAAATTATACATTGATTATTTTCAACTCTATCATATCTTACTCCAACTAGTCTAATATTTCATTGAGTGTGAGGTTTTCAACCTCTTTACATGATGGGTGAGTCTCAACCATACTTTTTCCCTTTACTTAGGTGGATTATCTCTGAGAAATTAGAAATGCAGTGGTTGAGGAAATTCAAAAATTTAGAGCATGCCTCTGGTTTGGGGTATGAACACCTCATTCAGTTGTTTTAGTATATATTGTATTATAGCGGAATACTTCCCCTTCTTGGTACTCTGTAGTAGATCCATGTTATATAGGGTCTTCATGGTGGTTTTAATTACATTAACCAATATTAAACACATTGCAAGAATTTCAGTCACCTTGTGAGAAATCATTTTTTTCACCCTTGGTGGGGCCTTGTCCACTCCTCCGCTAATTATCATGGAATTGTTTGGCATATGGTGATCTAAAGGGAATCTATAGAAAAACAATTATCATTTTTCCAATGAGTGAATGTGATTATGGTATGGGATTAACTAGAGTATTCATTCTACAGTATTACCCCATGTTTGGAAAACACTGGCTTCTATTGAGGAGGATACTATTTTTTTCAAAAATATCCCACCCTTAATGGCTGGGGATATTCCCATTTTACTTACAAAACATTTCAAGCCTATCTTATTTACCTTTAAGGTTATGTCAAAAAATAACCCAGTATTTTGCGATGGGATTTCTCTTAGATTTATATGAATGTTGTTTCCATGAATAGGTTCTTGATTTTATGGAGTTGTGAGAAAACATGGGTTGGATGAATTGTATGAAATCCACATGAGAAACCTGCTACAGAGGAATTTTTTTCCATTTGATACATTTTATCTATTTTTTATTTGATTTTCCTTATGTTGGAGGCATGCTCGATATGTTCAGATGCTAGGGAAAAAAGTCTTTCGATGGATTTATCTCTTCAGGACAGATGTTGGTGAGAGTCGATCAGGGCCTATTTTTTAGAGTCTGTTGTTTTTTGTAAATAAAGTCCATTTATTGAAGGGGTATTGAGGCTATGAAATTGAATGATGTCAAATTTTCTGGGATTTTCTAATTTGGTAGAATGGTGAAATCAAATTGCTAGTGGTCACCCAATATTCTAATATAAACATCGGATGGGTCATCTGTGATCAAATAACATAATTCCCTTAATTTATATAGACATGAACAATGTAATTATCCTTTTTGTTTCTCTAATTTTGGATTTCTTATAGCTAAGAGATCCACTATGTCAATTTGGTGGTGTATCCCTTATATTACGTTGACTTAACATAGATATTTGTCATAAGGTAATACTTTTTCTCTTAAGTGACATAGAGTGTTCCATATACTAAGGTGAATATTTTTCACACATTCTTCCAACAAAAAATTTGAAATGATGTATTTGGGAGTGCATAAAGGCAAGAAAATTAGTGTTATTTCATCTTTATCTTGTGGCATCCTCATGTTTAACATGTCTTCATCACATTTTTTCAGAGTCTCCTCAACTTGGTCTGACCAAAGTGGATGCCTCCCTACTCATTTATTGAAAATGAAAATATCTGTAGTGACTTCCTATATCATATTATAATTAATGAGGTCTATGGGTGATTTAGATAATTACCATATCCTTGGGATATCTTCTAGATGATAAAATATTTCACTTATCAATAATAAGGCATCAGGCATGACTGGCCCCATTTTCACAAGTGCCTCATGCTAGAAGGATATTCTCATCCTTAAAACTCTAAGGGATGTACCCCCATGATGAAGTTAAATTTTCTTATGAGTAGGAATACCATCATTTTTTAATGTCCAATTGCGAGGAATGTTCCATTGGTGTAGACCCAATGGAAGACCTTTATGGAATACAGTAACAATGGGAGGAGCTTCTTGTTGTTTTATCGTTTTTCCATGTAGAGGGATGTCATGGATCTTATTTGGAGATGGGATCTCAAGATCAATCATATTATGGACAATAAGTAATCCTTCATGGTTAGGTTTCTGAGGAGGGCCTTAGTAACTTTTAATATTATTCTCATAATTATTTAATAGGGCAGTAGGATCCTGATCTACCAAAGATAAGTGCCTGAGGGCTTCATGAAATCCATCATAAAGTATTACTAGATCCTAGATTTGATACTAATTTTAAAAACATCTTTGGTGAGGAATATTTTTTGATTCCTTCTCATGATCAACCAGGTAATCTTTCTAGGGAAATAAATTTCCATATAAAAAATCTTATTTCGTTGTCTCTCGTGTTTCTACAAAAAAAATCAGTATATTTATATAAATTTGGTAGGGTTTTGTGTCTACCATGGAGTGTCCATTGGAATAGGCCGATGAACTATAGTTTGAATGGGGGTATGGACCTAGTGTAGTTTTTCAAATATCATGGGAAATTTCTCCCATGATCCTCTTGGATTATAGAAGAGGTTAGTGTCTTATATTGAGTGACATGTTTATAAGTCAAGACAATTGTGGGGATAGAGTTTTGTGTTGTTCCATATGACACTTTTGATATTATTATTATATCTTAGAAGGTTTTCATGATGTGGGTAGGAATTTTCCTCTACCCTTTTACCATTTTCAGAATGTGTTTGGTATCTTTAGCAGCTAGAATAGGGATATATTCCCATTCCATGGATAAAGAAAGTTGGTTTTTCATACTGATGTACTAAATTTACTGTTGGTATATATTGATAGTACTCTGGTGTGGGGGTAGATATATGGTTCTTTCCCCTTCATGTTGTTGGGATTTTCCAGGTGATATCTCTAATTTTTGTTAAGTTAGGATGACAGTCATGATAGATGAGGGTAGGTGAAAATGTCTGTTCAAGGTTCACCATTTAATTTGATTGGTGGACTTGATCTTTGTGGGTAGTTGTTCATTCTTTCTTTAAATTTTCTTCTAAATTTAACTGATGGGATTCTATGGATGTTGCCAAACTATGAAAGCAAACTTATCTGGTGCAGGCATGTATTTGTACATGATTGAGTTTTTCCACCAATTTTTAAGAGTATACATATTAAGAGGGAACAGTGTTATGTATCTAATATCTATTGTCTGATTCTTACCTTTAGTGGGAATTCTTTCATGCCTGGTCTGATTGTTCTCAACCATACTTACAAGGAAAACACCCCCATCATATTATGTCTTTTCATCAAACAACATTAGTGGTGATAGCTACTCATAGGATCCCTTTTCAGGGACCCATGTGTGTTATTTGAGATTCTATCAGTGGCCTATTGATCTTACTCCCAAAGAGAAGGGAGGAGGTGATTACTACATTTTTAGGATCAGCTCTAAAAATCATTTGAGAGAGCGATTGGTTTAATTTTATTTTTTTCTTCCAATAATCATTGATTAGTTGGATGGTGGGTATTTATTTATTATAGGTCATGTAGATCTTCCTCCAAGGTTGTAAGGTTACCTTTTGGGGTACTCCTGAACCAATTTATTTGAAACCATGCATTTAATATGTTGGGTGAATGATGGTGCCCTCTGTTTGGTTGAGGACCCCACTTGTGCAGTGGCTGGTGCGTATGTATGCGATAACTGGTATGATTTAATTTTAATTTAAGGGAGACATGGTTGAATTTTGATAATATACATGTGAAAAACATACACAAGAACACCCCATAAAATAATTAACTCAAAAAATGAACACATGCATAATTGATTATGTTGTTTTCCCTCTCTCATTTTTGGCATGATTGGGGCATGATAGGTGGGAGACACCCTCATCTTGGTTAAGGATTCATTCTAGGTTCAAAAATTTTGTTTCTAAAAGTATATATGGATTTTTTGTGATGTTATGATTTTGGGGGGTTTGAATGGTTGAACAATCATTCACACTGGATCCACCATTTTTGAACAGCTTTCAATGGGTTTTGTTCATGGACTTGAGAACACCCAATAGTTCCCTAATTCATAGTGTTCCATGAACATGATTTCCAAAGGTATGTAGTAATTAGGAAATGGTCCAACAATACTAAGGTACACACATTGGATAGAATAATCTAAGGTCAGTATCATCACAAATTTTTGGGGTAAATTATTTCCTACTTCGATAATCTCTTAAAGATATAAGACATGATCATGAATCTTTCACTAATTCCTAAGTATAACATGGGTCATGATTGGGTTAAAATAAACTATTATCATGTAGGAACCCAAGAATAATGTATTTATATATGAATTGCTTCATAAATGGAGACATATGTATGTATCTATGGTTCTCCATTAATGGAACCCTTTTCTGGATGCGTTATAGATTCTTTGGTCATTTATTGTTATGATGCTAGTTTCAATCCACAAAGTGGGGAACATTAAATTTTATCATCAACCAAGGGATGGAAAATTGTTTTGACGTTGGGATTTTTTTCAATTAAATAGGATTACTATGTATCCTTGTGAATGGAATCAAAATCCATGTATTTCAGTGATACTTAATGGGAAACATCATACCTTTTAAGAACATGTGATATAGACCAAACCATACATTTTAACATCATGCGACAAGGATTTCAAAGTGAAAGGTTCCTAGTCAATGCATGGTGTGAGACTTATTTAAAATAAATCTAAGGATCCTATATGGGATTTCTCCTCTAGGGTTGGATACAAAACTACTGGGAATGTGGTCCAGTATAATAGTGTTTATTTTGGGGGGTTTGGTTTGGACCTCATGGAGGATTTATATATATCCCATTTAAAATGGAATAAAAACCCACGTAGTTTAGTAAGGGATAAGGATACGTACTTATGGAGGCCCTCTAAAGGATTATCTTTTTGTGAATATGTCCCCTTTTAAGATCAATAAATGATTTTTTTTCATACACTGTATAGAAGGATTCCCTTTTCAACACAGAGAATGTGGCCCCTTGAGATGGATACATGGTTTTGAGGACCCATGATTATAGAGGCCCTCTAAAGGTTTAAATCACATGGTATATGTCACTCTGATATGGATACAAGGATTTTATGAACCATTCCTATGGAGGCCCACTAAAGCGAGGTGAGAGGAAGATCTAGAAAATGATTCTCTATCAAGACATGAATTTGATCTTGTGGATTTCATTATCATTACCAAAAACTAATATCATGTTATTCATGCATGGATATGAGAAAATAGAGTAATTTTAATATCTATAAAACATCGTAATATTCTTCATTCGTTGGTGGATGAGGTTGGGTCGTTGGGAAAAGAATAAAGGGTTTTTATTTTCTTATCACCTCTCCCTTTTTCGTAACTAAGGTAGTCATGTATGATCACTCCTATGGATGTGGACAATAATAATGGATGGGTTCTTACTCTAAGATGGAATTCCTACTCCTTTTCCATAGGAGACATAAGGATAAATGATTAATCCCCATCAAATTTAAAATCATGTTTGATCCTCTCCCTCCCTATTTGGAATGGGAGGTTTGTGGTCATTAAGATGATGAGGGAAGTGTAGGGCCCCAGCCCCCATGTATAAGAGAGGAAGGTCCCTAGAACATACCATAGGGTTAGGGTCCTTATGACTGATGGTATTCATAACATCATCTCCCCCAAGGACCCTACCAATTAGGGACGACAAGTGGGGGACACCTCTAACCGAAGTAATGCATAACCGAATGGAATACTTGTTTATTGTAATGGTCCAGGTTTCAGGGGTCCATTACTTTGTGAAAATCTCATGTTGGGTTTTCTGGTCTGGGAATCTCAGTGAAGTTTGGTGTACTGGTAGGCCTACCGGTAGCCTTAGCCTACCAGTAGCAGGCCTACCGGTAGCCTTAGCCTACTTGTAGCAGGCCTACCGGTAGCTTGGTCTACCAGTAGCCGCAGCCTACCGGTAGCTCTATCTACCGGTAGCTCGGTCTACCGGTAGCTCGGTCTACCGGTAGCTGCAGCTACCGGTATCTCTGTCTACCGGTAGCTTGGTCTACCGTTAGCTTCTGCCTACCGATAGCTCGGTCTAACAGTAGATGCAGCCTACTGGTAGCTCTCAGCTACCGGTAGCTGTCACCCACCGGTAGCTCTCAACTACCGGTGGCTATGGCCTACCCCTGCGGGTTCTTTCCAGTAGTTCTCCTTCTTGCGCAAATTAGGTTTTAAACCCTATTTTGACACCTTTAATCTTTTTTTAAATCCTGGTAATGCCCATTAACGTTTTAATTAAATATTTAATGAATTAACCTGGTGTGTGTGTCGATTTAAACCGCCCGACCTTTTTAATAATGTGTGGGGTGTCTTGACCGCGTTTTTAACCCACGACCCCGCGACTTACACGGTTTCGAATTCTTATCTCAACCATCCTCGGCTTTTATAAACAAAAGGGTTCATCGTAGGGTTCTTTTCTCATTCACCCTGTGCTAGAGTACCCCTCATTCAGATCCAATTTCCATTTAGGCGAGCCGCATCGCTATGCGTGAAGTTTCACGCCCGGCCTAAGCACCGATCGTTGATCAACAAGTAGGGAATTTCTCCTTCATCTCTCTCTTTTGTGTATCATGCAGGGTGGGCTTGATTTTTATTCTGTAGAATTGGATGAACCAGACCTAAATGAAGGTAATGAACAGATTCTATAAATAAAGAATGGGGGTTGTGATCATTGATGCTTTTTTATGTTATGATCTTCTTTCTGAATTGTTTTGGCTTATGCCTACTGAAAATCATGGCTGTTGGTGGTCTTTATATGTGCACTAATGAACCCCTGGTGATGTTTCAAATGACTTGTTTTGTAATTTCGAACTCCTACAGTGTAGATGTAAATTGGTTAATCATGTATATTAGGCTAAATGAATTGGAAGCACCAGGATCAATCCTTTTCTATGATAACCCTGGTTAAAGCACACAGAAATTGAAATCATGGAGTGTGTTAAATATTATAAATCTGAAAATACAGGCATGGCCCTGCTTGTGTTGGTGGTAGTGGTTTGGTTTTTTTCTTTTACGGGCCTATTGCTAGAGATGTGGGAGGGGATCAGATCCCCTGTTTTTATGGATTCAGTGGCTATGAGTTTTTAAGACCGGGTAGTTACCTTGTTTATATCACAAATTGGGGTGGGATCTTCTGTTGATGAGAAAACTTTGGGGGGCATGGGGTAGTGTCTCGGGGTTGTCTTTGGTTCTAGTACTTCGAGGGATCTCACTTATTCCTTTGTTGTTGTGAATTTACAAGAGAACCGTGTGTGGATACTTAAATTGACGTTTGGTTGGTTTCTTTTCCTTGGTTATGCTTATGATGTTAGTTTCCCATGTAGGTGCATAAACTTATTTAAACATGATTACTGAACATGAAAACAAGAAGGGGACAAATGGGTTTTGTTTGAGAGAGTCGTGACTCGGACTTGAGTGATGTTTTTGTTTTTTAGGTTGGCTGAAGAAAAACCTAACTTTGGGTGAGTTCTTGTTACCTAAATATATACTTGTAGTTTTGTGTTTCTTATTCGTGCCCCACCCAATTTGTGCACTTAGTGCTGAACACCCCCATTTCATAGGGGAGGGTTTTTTTCCCAACACTATTATTAGTGGCTGGTTATTAGCTCCTTTTCTTCTCCCTTTCCCGAATAGCCCAAGTATCTTCGGGTAGGTTGTGATGGCCTAAGGTCTATTATTAGCCCAAGAATCTTCGGGCAAGGTAGTGTGGTGGTTGGCCAGGTGTGTGCGGCAAGTGGTTTCCCAAGTGTCTTCGGGATGAGGCCCAGGTGTCTTTGGGCGTGGCAGTGGATCTTCTAGCCCAGGTGTCTTTGGGCGTGGTGGTTGTTGTTATGGCCTAGGTGTTTGCTGGCGTGGTTACGTGTGACAGTTGTGGCCTAGGTGTTTGGAGGCGGGATTCGGCAGTGGGACTGCGTGTGGTTGTGGCCCAGGTGTGTGCGGGCGGGTGTGGTAGTGGGACTGCGGTGAGAATGGCGGGATTGGTTTGATGCGTAAGATGTCTTAATAACCAGTGGGAAAGTGGTGTGGGGTACCCATACATCGATGTGATCTTATTATATATATTACTTGAAATGTGTTATTTGGGGAGTGTGCCTTGATGAGGATTGGGTGGATATTTTACCTTGTTAAGTGTTTGGTTTACTCTTTTTCTCACATGACTTTAGTACGTTCCCCCACTTTTGTATGAGAGTCTTTGGTTTTCCCTACTGAGTGTACTTGTATGGTCACCCTATATATATAAAACTGATTTCAGGATTCCAGGAGGACTCTGGGGATCGCGTAGGACCTTACTAGCTCAGACCTTTGGGGCAGTTGCAGTTGCTATTTTTCCTTCTTTGGTACTTACCCTTGTAGTCACTTTTGTACTTTATGGCTTTTACTTTTGGAACATGCATGTGGGGATGGTTTACTTTTGTCTTTACTTTTCATTTACTTTTGATTTTGTTGGGTTTCATCATCTTATCTCCTGATCCTATAAAATAGAAAAAGGGAAATGCCTTCCATTTAGTGTGCGATTCTATACCCTTGGTGCTAGTCACCACTCTGGAGCCTATTGATGGCGGGTTTTGGGGGTCATTATCTCTCCTTCAACTTAAAGAAGGAAGGGCATGGCAGTCTGCTGACCCTTCCCTCCTTTTGGTGAAGGTGGGTCATGACATTTATGTGTCTCTATCCATGGTTGTGCATGTTTGGAGGCTTTACTGGATTATATGGCTTGGTCTACCTCTAATTGGATTCCCAAGGAATTAGGTTCCCCACTATTGGTGGAATAAAATAGGGCTAGAATGAGGATTTCATAGTTTAAGGATATAAGAGCTAAAGGGGTCTCACAAACAGAATGGCCTATGATAATCATAAGTGCTTTTTATAGGGTAGGCCTACAGAAAATGAAGATAAAATCAAGATGATGGACGAACTATGAAAACACTCCTTAGTGAGACCTTACATTAGACTCCTAGGATCTCCTCAGTTATCTCGGGAGTGGTCTTGCATAGGTATCAGGTTTAAGAGGGGAGCTTCGCATTAGTCTCTCTTCATTAGGGCGAGTGTCGCTTCTTGAATGGGTGATTTTTTACTTCACAACCTAGAGGGATATTGATCCCACTATCCCCTTAATTACTTCTTCTCTAGAATTTTGGAGTGCTACCCATGTGGTTTTAAGGGCATGGTAGAAGGAGTAGGGAAATCAAAGATTCAATGATTCTTTTGTTTTTTTCATCATGAAAATGATGACCCATAGAGTTCTATTTATAGGAAAACAACGGACCTTGGTTAAAGGATGTTGTTTGAAAAGTTCCAAATCACTAGTGTTGCATGCAAGTGTTTTGTGTAGGGGTGGCTTCCCCTTTTGTGTAGTGATGGGAGGGCATGTTCAAGCTTCTTGGAAGGTTGGATGTGTGCACCTAAGTTGTCTTTGGACAACCCCTTGATTATCTTTGGCTCTATTTACTTCATTATTTCTTTGAGGTAATTTTTATCAATTATTTTCTTCCCCATACAACAAAAGCGAGTGTCAACATACAAAAAACACATTTTATGCCTCAAGAGTATATTTCATATTTCTATTAGACATCCTACTCATTGAAACCATAATTATTTTTCACAACCTATAATACTCCTTGAAGATCATCAATTAGGGATAACTCAAAGTAAACTTTGAGTGGTCAATTATCATTAAACATCATGAAAATTATGAAACCAATATGAAAGAATGTAAATTTTGTGACGACATTTTTATGACATGAAATTTTTTATATTCTTAAATTGTGTTAATAATATTAACAAAAACATATATAAGTTTTTGACTTGTCATATCCCATATAATATACCACCTGAAATTCCTTATGTTTAATATAATTTTACAGTTTTGTGAAACTCTTTACCTCTCTATGTAATTATTTTCTCATCTCTATGTGACCATATGATAATATTTTCCCACTAAACTCTTTTAATGTGTAACATCTATTAAGGAAGTATATTTCAATATTGGTAATAAATAAAAATCATATTCCAGATATCTAAATATTTAAACACTATATTCAAACTTCTTTAGTTCATAACATCAAATTTTACATTGTTAATAACTTTCTTTATCTACATAAAAATCATTCTTAGTTAATAGTAAATAAAACAATTGGAATATTCAATAAAAACACCCCTTAAGATAATTTTGGTATAAAATAAATTACATTTCATTATTTCTCCACCAATATTCCATAAGCTCTTTTATTATATAATGTGATATAAAATTTATTAATGTTACTAAATGTTATTTTTACATTCTCTTTACTGGTATACCCTAAATGTTTTTTGGATATTAAGTGAAATTCACATTAAATTTTGAATGAAATAATATTTTATTTATTTCACATGAACTAATTTTAACCTAAATATACACCCACTAGACTCTTATAAACTATATTCATTCTATAATAACATGATATGATACACAAAATCCTTTTATTTAGGAAATTACACAAATTAACTTTAGATGAAATATTTAAAAAAACTAGTATATCAATATATTTTATATTATCCTACATGTTTGAAGCATTTTACTAAAATAAATACTTTATTCTATACAATATTTCACTATATGGTAGTGGAATTATATCCCTTATACATTAACAAACATCTAGTATAAGCTTTTTTATCCCAGATAAAACACCTATTATCCTTATGTAACCGTAGAGGTGATAACTCCTTTAATCATTATTTTATTTTATTTTATGTAATAAAAAATCTATTATTCATAAATAATATGTATTAAAAGCATAATCTCAAATTATTTAAGAAAATATTTTTAAAAAATAACTTCCCTTCTCATATATAATAAATAAGGTAAAAATGAAAATCCTTTATTTAAAATAATATAATATAAAAATATTTTGTTACATCCACTCTATAATTTTTCAACCCCTCACTTCATTAAGTTAATGTAAATTATAAAATATATTAATCCTTACCATGATTTTGAGCTCCTGTATATTGATGACATTTGTAAAACATTCATTTGGTATCATATATCATTAAAAAATGAATAATTGATTTCTATAGTAAAAAAATATCTAACATAAAATATCCACTTATTTTCTTAAAATTGTTTAAGTATATCAGAAAAATAAATGTTATGGGAATAATAGATCTCCTTCTTAACACACATTTTTTTTAATGACTCCAATATCGGAAAAATCAAACCTCTATTTTTATTTAAAATCATACCCTTTTGTATTGTCAATATTGTACCAAATCCTAGAAATCACATGTCATGATCATATATCCTCAACATATTGATGAAATTATGTATAATTTTACTGAACTCATTCAAATTTTCCAAAAAAAACTAATAATGATTATAAAATGAATTGCATATCTAGAATATGATATAAAGGGTTTCTTCAATTTGAAAAATTCAGTGACATACTCAATTACATTGAGTATATGAGTGGAGACTAGAGTTTTCTAAACTATATTTCATATAAAAAATTCCTTTGAAACCTTATGTTAGGAATCTAGGTCCACATGTTGAACAAATTCAGTGTATGGTTATTCAATAAACTATTTCTGTAACACATATTTTTTTTATTTTCATTATATTGATTAAAATGTTTATATACCAGTCTCAAAATTTTCTTACTTTAGGTATTTTCTTCTTGAATGTTCATCCCAATTTAAAGATAGATAAGGATTATGACACCATTATATATTTAACATATTCTTTTATCAGATGAATATCATGTATTACATTCATATAATAAATTATTTTATTAAATTTCTTCTCATGAAAATGATGAAAACTGTTGACTACATAATATCCATTAGTGAACCAGGATCCATATATAACTATGTTTTGGGTCACATTATAATTTATCTCATCACTTACCTATTTAGGTATATAATCATATCAATCATATCACATATGACACTTGGATAGATTAATTGAAAACCCATTTCCCAATCCATCAAATAGAAAAACTAAACTATATTTATATGGAATCAATGTACTATTAGGGTTTTATTCATAAGTGTATCCAAAATAAAATTATAAAAATAGGAACCTAATCTTATTAGGATAACCCATTACTTGTTTTTTTTATACAAGATAATATAAGGTAACCAAACTTTAGCATGTCCAACTGGGTTGGATGATCGAGAACTTATATTTGTCCAGTTTGGAAGGAATTTGAAACTTCGTATTTTTAAAGGGATTTAATCCTAGAATATTATCTCATGTTATTCTATTTATATATAAGTATAAATCCCATGATTTATTTTTGAATCCATATTATTTTCACCAAATAAATATGACTCAACCATATTTATGTGCAACTCTTTACATAACTCTTGAAAAAGCTAGAGTTAGCGTAACATTTGTTGTACCTCTCGTACCCCTCGTGGTTTGATTTTCATGATCACAATCACCCTCTCATTTATCTAATCTTGTTTTCAAGTGTTTGTGTTGTTAGGCATGATTTCAGGAGCAAGAAGTGGCAAAGGAGTTAACTTGGACTGTGTTCAGTCCACCGGCCAACCGGTGTCATGACACCGTCCAGCCGATGGACCATTGACAGAAAGGCTCTCCACTGTCCAGAGCACCGGCCAACCGGTGGCCTCAGCATCGGCCAGCCGGTAGAGCCCAGACCGAGAGTCCAGCCACTGCCTCCACACCGGCCAACCGGTGGCCTCAGCACCGGCCAGCCGGTGGCACCCAGCCAGAACAGTGACACCTACTGCCTAAGAACCGGCCAACCGGTGGCCTCAGCACCGGCCAGCCGGTGGAGCCTGAGCCCGAAGGCCTCTCCATTTTTCACACACCAGCCAACCGGTGGCTCAGCACTGGTCAGCCGGTGGAGCTAGTCAAACTAGCCGTTGGGCCTTTGACCAGGCTGGTCCACTTGCCTCCCAACGGCTCCAAAGCCTTTTCCAACGGCTCCGAAGACCTCCAAAGGCCATATGAGGGTTCCCCCTCTATAAATAAAGGACTAGGAAGCCCCGGAAACTTAACTAAGCCATACGGAAGCCAACAGACATATTTTTGATCATTTGGCGAACCTCCGGCTGATTGCTCCAAGGGAACCCCAATTGCTCCAACACAATTCCACATCCAAGGAGCACCACCATAGAAGCTTGGGAGAGAACTTCATCAACTTCATCAATTCATTTGGCGCCCAAGGCTTCTCCCATTACGGTTTTTCTTGCTTTATCATTTTGAGCTTCAAATTGGGTTTGTGCCTACAAACCACCTCTTTATCTCATCTCCCTTTCTTTGGGTTCTCACACCACCTTCATGGTGTGAAGTGGTTATTCAAGCCTTCCCTTTAAAAAGTCTTGAGTCAAAGGTGATCTAGCCTTCACCCGTAAAAAGGCTAGTGGGTTTCTTGCTCAAACCATTAAAAAGAAAGCTGTAATAGGTGATCTAGCCTTCACCTGTAAAAAGGCTAGTGGGTTTCTTTCTACAACCATTGAAAAGAAAGCAGTATTAAATCTCTCAACGGTTGAGTTGGGAGCGGAGACGTAGGCCAGGTTTTAGGCCGAATTCCGTTATCAATTTTGTGTCTTGCCTCTTTTATTTCCGCTGCACTTTCACTTTGATTTTAATTGGTTAATCTTTTTTTAAAAGGCAATTCACCCCCTCTTGCCATCACTCCTTTCTTTCTCCGCCTAACAATTGGTATCAAAGGAAAATTTGAGTAATACCTTAACCGGTTTCAAATTCAAGATCCTTTTGTGATGGCTTCAACTTCTTTCGCCCCCGAAGGCTATTCTTTGGGTCGTGCTTTATTTTTTGATGGAACCGACTATAACTATTGGAAAACCCGCATGACCACTTTTTTTAGAAGCATTGGCTATCCCATTTATAAAATTGTCATGCAAGGTTACACTCTCTCTTCCCCCGATGAATCCAAATGGACCCAAGCCGATATTAAAAATTTCGAGCTTGATGGCAAATCCATGAATGCTCTTCATTGCGGCCTTGATCGTAATGAGTTCAATCGAGTTTCCACATGCACCTCATCACATGAAATCTGGAAACTATTGGAGGTTACCCATGAGGGGACCAACAAAGTCAAGGACACTCGATTGGATATGTTCCGTCAAGATTTTGAGTCTTTTACCATGCATCCATCCGAATCTATTACTGAAATGTTTACATGGTTTACTGATGTTTGCAATGGGAGAAAGTCCCTTGGTGATGATGTTTCTGCAGAGACGATGGTCAAAAAGATCCTTTGGATCTTACCAAGCTCATGGGCACCGAAGGTCACGGCAATCCAAGAAGCGAAGGACATCAAAAACATGCCGGTCGAAGAGCTCATCGGATCCCTCATGACCTATGAGATCACCATGAGGAGGCAAGCTGAAAAGGAAGGCAAACCGATCAAAACTCCAAAGAACATCGCCTTCAAAGTTCAACAAGAAGAAAGATCCTCCTCCTCGTCATCTTCCTCTTCAAGCGGCAATTCCGAAATGGAGAATCTTGCCCGCAAAATGCACAAGTTCATGAAGAAGCACAAGAAGAAGAAATCCCGCAAGGCTCAACCCAATGAAAAATCCGAGCCCAAGGTAAAATGTTACGGGTGTGGCGAGAAAGGCCATTACAAGCCCGATTGCCCACTCAACAAGAAAAAGGCCAAGCAAAAGGAGAAGAAGAAGGCTTTCAAGGACACATGGAGTGATAGCTCCACATCATCCTCCTCCTCCTCCTCGAGCGACAACGGTAACAAATGCCTAATGGCATTTCACGAGGTAACATCTTCCGACTCCTCTTCCTCTAGTTCGTCAAATTCTTTTAATCATATGTCTTATGAGGATCTCCAACATGCTAGAGATCAATTGGAGGAAGGTTTTCACGAACTTTCTTCCAAATTTGTTGCATTAGAAAAAATTTCAAAAAACTCTCTTCCGAAAAAGAACAACTTCTCAAAGAGAAGGAAGAGTTGACCCTCAAAATCCAAAATCTTCCCGATGTTGATTCCATGGAATCAACCATCAAAGATTTAAGGGAATCCCTAGATAAGTTCACCCAAGGGGAACAAAATTTAACCAAACTCCTCGGTTCCCAACGTTTATCTAGAACCACCGAAGGGCTTGGCTATTCCAAGAAAGCTTCCTCTTCCCATGAACCCACTATTTTTGTAAGGGGGAGCTCCCATTTTAAATTTTGTAATTATTGCAAAAAACCCGGGCACTTAATTTATGAGTGCAATTGAAAAAATGCCCAGTATGGTAGGCCCAAAAGTATTTTCTTTAATGATGAATTTTATAGGAGAAGACCCGCCTCTAGACAAGTGTGGATTGAAAAATCCCTTATAGCGAGTCTCACCGGACCAAAATTTGTCTCAGTTTCAAAATCCACTCCCCGGTGATTTGTTGTTTTTATTTAGGGGGAGTTAGGATCGTTTTTGTCTTTTTACTTTCAATTCAAACTTTCATTTTCAACTCTTGGTATCAAATTTTTCAATTCAAAATTTTCAATTCAATTTTTCATTTCAAAACTTTCAATTCAAACTGTTATTCAATTTTTCATTTCAAATTTTTTGATTCAAAACTTTCAATTCAAATTTCAAAAATTTCAATTGGTTTAAAATATCCATCTCGTTTTTCAATGTTTCCCTCAATCAAGTTTTATGCCCCGTGCTATTTTGATAATCACAAAGGGGGAGAAATTCTTGGTTGATTGGGGGAGAAATCTTTCTCTAATGCATTGCTTGTTTTCAATTAATCTTTTAAAGAATGCCTTTCATTTCAGTTTTTACATTGATTGTTTTGGTGATTGTGATCATCAAAATAGGGGGAGATTGTTGTACCTCTCGTACCCCTCGTGGTTTGATTTTCATGATCACAATCACCCTCTCATTTATCTAATCTTGTTTTCAAGTGTTTGTGTTGTTAGGCATGATTTCAGGAGAAAGAAGTGGCAAAGGAGTTAACTAGGACTGTGTTCAGTCCACCGGCCAACCGGTGTCATGACACCGGCCAGCCGATGGACCATTGACAGAAAGGCTCTCCACTGTCCAGAGCACCGGCCAACCGGTGGCCTCAGCACGGGCCAGCCGGTAGAGCCCAGACCGAGAGTCCAGCCACTGCCTCCACACCGGCCAACCGGTGGCCTCAGCACCGGCCAGCCGGTGGCACCCAGCCAGAACAGTGACACCTACTGCCTAAGCACCGGCCAACTGGTGGCCTCAGCACCGGCCAGCCGGTGGAGCCTGAGCCCGAAGGCCTCTCCATTTTTCACACACCGGCCAACCGGTGGCTCAGCACCGGTCAGCCGGTGGAGCCAGTCAAACTAGCCGTTGGGCCTTTGACCAGGCTGGTCCACTTGCCTCCCAATGGCTCCGAAGCCTTTTCCAAGGGCTCCGAAGACCTCCAAAGGCCATATGAGGGTTCCCCCTCTATAAATAAAGGACTAGGAAGCCCCAGAAACTTAACTAAGCCATACGGAAGCCAACGGACATATTTTTGATCATTTGGCGAACCTCCGGCGGATTACTCCAAGGGAACCCCAATTGCTCCAACACAATTCCACATCCAAGGAGCACCACCATAGAAGCTTGGGAGAGCACTTCATCAACTTCATCAATTCATTTGGCGCCCAAGGCTTCTCCCATTACGGTTTTTCTTGCTTTATCATTTTGAGCTTCAAATTGGGTTTGTGCCTACAAACCACCTCTTTATCTCATCTCCCTTTCTTTGGGTTCTCACACCACCTTCAAGGTGTGAAGAGGTTAGTCAAGCCTTCCCTTTTAAAAGGCTTGAGTCAAAGGTGAGCTAGCCTTCACCCGTAAAAAGGCTAGTGGGTTTCTTTCTCAAACCATTAAAAAGCAAGCTGTAATAGGTGAGCTAGCCTTCACCTATAAAAAGGCTAGTGGGTTTCTTGCTACAACCATTGAAAAGCAAGCGGTAGTAAATCTCTCAACGGTTGAGTTGGGAGCGGAGACGTAGGCCGGGTTTTAGGCCGAACTCCGTTATCAATTTTGTGTCTTGCCTCTTTTATTTCCGCTGCAATTTCACTTTGATTTTAATTGGTTAATCTTTTTTTAAAAGGCAATTCACCCCCCCTCTTGCCATCACTCCTTTCTTTCTCCGCCTAACAAAATTAAACAAAATAAATCATCATACATAGCATGTAACACCATAAAGTCATGTATAATAATTTAAATAATTATTTTCCTGAAAACTAAACTAAAATATATTGCATAATTAATTATATAATACTTATTTTTATGAATAATAATGTAAATAATAATAATAAATAAATGAAATAAATGATATATTTAGATTGTAGATAAACTTTTAAGAAAAATCCATAAATAAATTATAAAAAAATTATAATTTAGATTTACATTATAGATATTAAATTAATAAATAAGTATATACAATTTATATTTATTTCCAATATGAACTCCTTCATATTGACATTTATATATAAATTCTTTTATATTGTTCCTTATTTTTTTATTTATTAACACTTCATAAGTAGCCATATAATTTCTATATTACCCATTAATATCCAAACAAAAATTAAAGCCTTATAACTTCAAAGGTATTGAATATTAATATTTATTTTTATAGATATTTATTTATTAAATATTTAACAATATTTAATAATTAATTGCAAACATTTTAAAATTTAATAAATTATAAAATATAAATAAATTAAATAGATATCTCAAGATGCATTTTTTAATTTTTTGTAAATAATTTTCATAATATGCAACTCAATTCAAATTTCAAATTTACAATAAAAAATTCTATATATATATATATATTATTTAACAATATATTCATATCTTAGGTTATATATGAGCCTTTTCTGTTATCATTTTTTTATTGGGGGGATATAGATGTGTGGAATATATTAATGGCATTATATAAAAGATTTTACAATATATTCTATATCATATTGGTGATATTATACTCTATTTTTTGGAATGATATAGATGTTAAGATCAACTACAATAGGCCATATCATATGATATTAAACTAATGAAATTATACTGAATGACTTTCTATGATTTCCTATATCATATAGTGTGAACGTATCATGTCTTATGTTATCATATATCTTATGGTATTCCATGGATCTATTATTATATCTTATTTAAGCACATGGATCATGATATAAATTCATTAATAAAAAACTATATCACAGCCTATGATATTAGATATGACATACAATATTTCTTCATTTAAAACATGATTTAATTAGTCAAGAGGAATAGTAGTGATATGATGACACTATAGGTATTACAAGGGTCTAATAAAAGTTATTCCACATTGAAGAACACAATAGAAGCCACAACCCCAAGATCACCATGTTATACAAAATCAAAAGGATGTATAAACTAAATGAAGAACATATTCCTTTCATTGATAATTGATTAATCTACTACCTTCAATCTTATTAATGATGAATATAATTAAATAGTATTTAAAGGAATATTTTCTATAAGGTGTTATCATGGGACAATATGAGTCACCAAACACTTGGGTGGGATTCACCAGAACTATTATGATATGATAGTACCTCTCTGTGGAAAATAGAAGGGGGAATAAAGATTTAGGATATTTATAAGGAGTCTTTAGAAAGATCATATCAAACCCATATCAATGTACTGGCCTTTTTATATATCTATTGAGTATTATTTATGATTATCTGTGAATTTAATCATATGTACATGACATATGATTAAATTTAATGTCAGTTATAAATCATTGTAACACTTTGTTCTTGTCAATTATCCCATTTTTTATGTTATAAATCATAAATGATAGATTATGTATTAGAGATTTGAATATTAAATATTAAAATTTGGTTTCAATCATCAATATTTTTTATTGTATAAATCATACAATATGAATCAAAAAACCCTGTGATGTTCTCTTATCATGCACTATGACATTCCAAAGTTGTATAATGATATCACACATCATTCCTTATGATATACCCTTCACCAAGTCATATGATATGATTAGTTTTCTAATACTTTATACCATATGACATATATTTATGTCATCAAATATGATATAGCCAAAACACATGAAATTAATATAAGATTTATGTTATATCTCCATCTAATTCATAATTATACAAAACAACTCTCAAGATTTCTCCCCTTGGGAAAAATATTGGAAAAAAATATTATTCCAAGGGTCACACCATATGCAAAGAAACCCTTTGCATATTCTATTTCACACTTCTGAACACTTTGAATATGCATCATGGTCATTAGAAACAATGGTGTTGATACATAGCCCTAGAATGACTACTCATTGACCTAATCAACCTTACTCACTCCCTATGGTACAAAATAAGAAATCAAAGCTAATTCTAGGGCAATAACAAAAATTTAGAACAACTTGTATATCCAATGTAGAATAAAACTCATATAAACTAACATGAAGGTTTATGTACCAACTATGTAATTTTAGTAGGACCCCACTAATCCAAGATAATATGATATTTCATCCAATCAAGGAAAGAATAAAAAACCCAAAATTACAAATTTTCAATGAAGAATAATGAAATTATGAGAGAAATGTAGATTAAATGGGAGAGTATTCCTAGATTTACATAGGGTATTCCCTTGGTATAGATGACACATTAATACATCCATAAATAGGAGAGATATCCACTTATGATGAAGAAGAAGAACCGAAAATATGAGAATTTGAGAGGTATACCTAATAATAAATTAATGAAACCTCATTTAAAAAAATAATTAATTAAATTAATGAAATGAAATGTTTTTAAAAAAAATTAGAGTGGGGCCACTGAGAACCTAATAGACAATGGGTACTCATCCCAAGACAACTAGGATATTAGTGACCCTCCAGGAATTCCCTCTTTCTTGAATCCATTCAGTACATATTAAAATATCATCAGGTACCCCATTCTATAAGTCATCAAATACATATATACCACACTGGGATCTTAGATGCTATATTGGTTTTTTTTTAAGAATTTAAAGGCTGCATGACTTGATGATTAGAATGAAAAGACTAAACTAGACTTAGAAGTGATGTAAATTTAATTTTTAAATTATACAATGATTAAGATTTTTTAAATGAAAATAATATAATTTCACTTAATTTTTAGTGATGTAAAATTCATTATAATGGTGTTTAGTTGTATGTTAATGATATGAAATTCTGGGAGTTGAAGTATTTAATATAGCTGATATATAAGGAATCATTAAAGATATTTATTGAATATATTTATGAGTTCCTTGTTGAATACTAACTCAAACATATTCATAGGTACTAAAGAAGTTGACATAGATTTGAATAAGGGGGAAAATAAAGATCTTAAAACCAAATTTTGTCAGATAAAGGTTTTTATATGAAGAGGATGTTTATTTAGAGATCAATGCTTCTGATATTTTGAGTGAGGAAAATATAGAGACCAAACATTCAAGTTCAATAATATAAGTTTCGTCTAAGTAGAATATCTAGTGTTCTAGATAATTTCAAAGCTATAAAGAATGTACAAAAATTACATAAGTTTGATATGTTGATGAATGATGTGGATTCCATTATAGTTACAGGTCTTGGAAGTTAATTTTCAATTATTGAGTATATGAAAAACTATAGATTTATTTAAAACTGAAATCTTGAAGTATGATCATCTATTTATTATAGAAGTATCCTAGAGTTATAGTGATATTTTTTGTCACATTTTTGTTTCCATTATATAATGTTGAGGTCCCGTATAAGGATATTATTGGGATATATAAAAAATATTTTCAAAAGATACCCCATTTTTATTCACATATTTCATATAGTGAAAATATATGTCTCAGGATAATAACCAAATGTGTTAAAGAGTTAACACCCACATTGATACTAAAGCTTATAAAAATATGACTTGAAACTCATTTAATTTGATTACTACTACATACTAGTATGGGTGAGATATACTGTTGAGAGGATCAAAAATTTATCAAGTTTCTAAGGTTAATATTGAGATAATGGGAATTATAAATGAACAGTACTCATTCACCCCATAGCAATCTTAGTGGACTATTATATACCTAGGAACCATATACTGTTACAAACTCCCCATGTTATAGCATCTCATACTCAAGATGAAGCATTGAGTGTCCCTGTTAAAAATCCCTGGACATTATGCTCAGATATCATACTCTTACTCCCATGATCCTATAGAATATGTTTTTACTACCACTACATGCATAATGATGGTTCCTTCTTTCCAAAATTAATCAATTCTCACTTATACGCGCTGAAAACTGGTCATTTCTCAAATGAAACATCACACTCCAACTCAATATCATCATCATTGATCATGTGATAAGGGTAAGAATCATATCTCTAAAGTCAATGTATATAAAATATTTCAGGAAGATAATTTTATTGTTAAGGAACCAATAATTGATATGAAATAGTAATAACTCTCTCAATTACTATGAATGGTCCCACAGAACTAGGTTCCAAATTCCCTTTCTTTAAAATCCACCTTTTTCACAATCAAGGTGAAAAAATCAAGAAGACCTGATCACCCAAATAAAACTCTAGAGAATGGAATCACCAATCCTAAAATGATCATTTCCTATTCAAAGTAGTTTCAAATATATTTTTAATCAACTAAATATGATTCTATGTCTCATACATGAGACTACGGTTGAAAATGGTATATTCCCCTACCTCTATCTAGTATAGAGATTCTCTGTATAGTATTCTCTACAAGGATTCAAATTTTTTCATCTAAAAATATTTCTGGTCACTATTTTTTTATGAAAACTCTTCTATGGTAAAATGATTCTATCATGAACTATTTAAATCAAAGAAAAATGATCATATCACAACCTATATTACCCAGATAGCATGACCCATCTTCCCATCATTCCATGGATAATACATTGTGTTGAAATACACCTAGTTATCCAACACCGTCCATATAATCAACTAAAAGAGTGACATTAATTAGGAATTCTAATCAGATAAAATACTCCTTGACACACCATAAAGATGTACTATCTCTCAAACATAATGTCATCCCAAATCATTAATATAGTGGGTACCCATTATTGGTATGAAATATGTGACATTCCTCAGCCTGTCAAATATAACACATACCATATAATTTTCCTAATGAATCCTTGTAAACCTAGTAATGAAGTCGATCATAAGATCAACCCCCTTCCACTCAGGAATAGGTAGTGGTTAAAGAATTCATGAGGATAATTGGTTCTCATCCTTCTCTTATTGACACATGGGATATCATGAAACAAAACCGACATTATCCATCTTTACTGCATGACACTAATACTCCATGTGGATGAATTTATACATCTTAGTTGACTCCAGGAGAACAACCCATCTCGACGCATGGTAGTCCCACATTAGCTCCTTACTTATTCTCATTGGGTCCACAACATTACCTTTTAAAAAATATTTTCATTATCATCCTTAGATCTATTTGATGAATGATCATGGACATATATATTGTCCCTTATAACCTAATAATCTGAGTTAGAATATTGATTCGTCTTCACCCTATTAAGGATTAGAGAAGTAACACAAAAAGTAATGATGTAAACCCTACCCTAATACCCATGAATGTAAATATTCCTCTCAATTAGGATTATCATCTATTTCAATTCTCATTTAGTATCCCAAACTACCTTGACATGAGTATTCCCACTCAAAGCAATAGTCATGAAATTCCCTTTATCAGGGGTATATTCCATCTCAAAATCAAAATACAGGAGATTTTTAACCAATATTCTCTAGTAAAGCTTTAGTATATTCTAGATAAATATATATTATAGTGTCTAATGGTTAGTATACACCATGAACCTCTCTCTTAACAGGTAATGACACCATAATCCTTTTGTATGAACTACCTCCACCATCTCTCAATAATTAATATGATAGTCATGATCATGTAGCCACATGTTACTTGACATATAAGTAACTTATCAGCGATATTATATCAACACCACTTTAATAATAGTTCATAATGCCTCACAATACAACATATACTCCTTACCCAACTCAATTAAGTTCAAGATTAGTGTAGTAGTATCCTATTAATAAGAGGATATTATGAATCTCAAAAAAAATATTATGCCACTTCAAACAATGCATGACCTTGGCCATCATAGTATCCATAAAAATTATATTCATTAATATAAAATTACCTAAAAAGTATAATTCAAAAATTCTAAATTGACACTTTAATATCTTCACATAAAGATGATACTCTATCAATGTTCTCAAAAAAATCCCACAATGTCAAACATAGTCCTCAAATGACATGGAGTAGACAAAAAATTTATCGATAAAAATAACCATGATATAATTAAAATATGGATGAAATACCCTAATCATTAGGCATATAAAAACACAAATTATGTTTTTTGACATGAATATAACCATAAGGAACATATATAATTTGTGGCTTCTTCTGAAAAAAGTGGGAGGAACATCTATTCGGATAACCTATAACTAATGGTATTATGATCTCAAATAAATCATATAAAACCACTAAATCCCACAAACTAATGCAAAAAATCATCTATATGAGGAATAAGATATCATTTCCTAACTATAACTAGGTTCATCCTCTGATAATACATATGTAGATTTGTCGAACCATCACCCTTCTTGGAAATTAAATTAGATTACAATAAGGGGATGGTATAAGATTCCCTTCTTCTCAGGGTCACATAGATGAATATTTATCTCTCTATATTCTGGAAATATATCATATAAGTTGGAATTTATATGGTATACATGAATATAATCAGTTTTTTTTTGGAACATGACCACTCTCTTGAGTGGATACCTGTGAAATAATTAGAAAAAATGTCCTATAACTAGTCAACCGTGATAGGAAATACTTTTTGTAAAATTTATTCATCTCTGATAATGTCACTAGAAAACTATTTTTAAATAATACACAGTCAATGATAGTTATGACTCAAATAGCCTACACATAAATCCCACCCTCATATATATATATTATAATCACTCTCAGTTGATTTTAATGATAAAAATCATTGGTAGAAGATGTTTTTTTTTTGAAAAAAGTCATAAAATACATCCCAATAATGTTACCAAAGATTCATATCTCTAATAAAAATAAATCTCAAAGAGGATTATATACACCTATCATGATAGTGCACTATAAATATCTCTGAATACCCATGGAAGGAACCCCTAAGGGTTATCAATAGACTTGCCCCCAAAAAATAATCTTTTACCACACCCAAATAACTAAATACCTAAAAAATATAAATTATTATGGAACACCCATGTTGAATAAAATATATTATATGGTAATTCCACAAAAAATCATATCTTGAATAGTTATTGGACACTTTCTATGATCAGTATAGTTTTACTCAATAACATAAATCCAACCAAATCCTTGATCTAAAGATCTTATCTTATGAGTCCCCTTAGGTATATATCACCATGTTGTATTTTCCACCCATTCCATTAGGAAGCACATCCTCATACACATATCAAATGGATGAAAATACCCCAAATATCACTCTATTTTGGAACTCTTTCCCCTACTATGGAGCCCTGAGTCTTTCTAGAACCATGACCCACAACTATCCATAATGTAATTCCACATAACCCCAAAAGATTCATTATCTATCAAATAGATCAACACACCACTGGTAGCATATCAATGTTTGGTAAAAAAAATTCACGGATTCCTATACTGATAATACTTGATAGATGTTCACCCTCTTAATGGAAGAGATTATCCCCTTTCTATACTAATATATTTATCAATGCCTTGGAGAGACTCATCAAACCTCTTTTTCTTACTTATTTATAATCCAAACCTAAACCCAAAACAAGATGCATCCAACCATGATAAATAACCATTGGTTATGTTCTTCTATAAAATTATATCTGGGATCACATCCTTAACAAATAATGTCGGGGGAAAAATATTCTCCTATTATTGAATAGAAAGTCTTATTTCATCTGAAAATTTTATGACCCTGTATGTTTCATAACTCGTCAAAATGGTTGATAATCAAAATAAATTAGTAAAACAAGAGTCATAATCTATCACTAATATTCCTTGTTAACTTATATTTTTGAACTCTCTCACCTTATCTTCCCTAAAGTTCTTATAAAATAATTACTAAAATAAATTAGCCAAAAAAACATTCCAATACAACCCCATATATTGATTACCCTATATGATGACGTCCTAAGAGTTATTTGTTGGTCGAAGAATCTTGTATATGGTAATTTTCACCATAAAATTGGGGGTTATCTCGTTCTGGTCAAGTATAATTTACATAGACTTAATCCTATACTCACCATCTAGTTTTCCACCCTCATATATGGAAGGATCTAAATTAGACTCCCTCAAAGCTACATGTCAATATGAGGTAGAGGCACAATTGGTAGATCTTTCTTCACTATCAATATGGGATGCTCATCTCTACTCTCTTGAAACACAACAAGATCCCATCGTGGTGACATGTCACTAATTATAAATTTACAAATTAGAACATTTCTATCATAGTTTTTGATACCATATTTTAAGAAAATTAGTAGTAAGAAACATGCTTTGTTACTCTACGCACACTCATTAGATGATATGAGTACTCATAAGATCTTGGCTCAGCCTTATCTCAACCTACCCTCTCTGAGGCTAGGAATATGTACACATAGTTCTAAATAAATAATAATAATATAACTAAAATATTAATAGAAATTAAAACAATGTCAAGTGGTATTCCACGAATAATTTATTTAGTAAAACATAATATATACTTTTTGCTCTTTATATGGAAAAATATTATATTGTAATGAGGTACTAAATCACATACAATTATATGAATATCATGTAAACACTATTTTAAAATGATGGTAAATAAATGATTTCTTGTTACCATCCTAATGAAAAAGTAAAATAGTACACTAAAAAACTTACATCACGTTTCTTAAAAATCACAAAAATCATGAAACTTGGAAATGACAAACTGTACCATCCTTGGTAACATGGTATTTAATTGTATGTGGTTTATCGAATACTACGACCAAGGTCCATCCAAAACTCCAATAACATCTTATATCCCATTACCATGGAAAAGAAATAAAATAATGAAAAATAAGTATCTGATACTACTTTGTAACATCCTGACCCAGTTGACCAAAACAGTATTATACTAGGTGGTTCTACATGTCCTCAAACATCCCCCCTTAAATAATAGATGATTCCAATTATTCATTAGGTTAAATGAATAACAAGTGAATATATTTGACCATTTATATTATATGTCCATAAATATAAATAAAAGTGAAATAAATCACCAATCATAAAAATTTTAGAACATGGGAATTATAGTGTTAAGCATACCATGTTAAAATAATCAATCCAAGTAATAATAAATTCAATTTTATTGGAATTTAGTTCCATATAACCATAAATAATGGGTATGATCACATGTAATCAAATAATATATAAATTATCAAAAATTAATAAAAGAATATTGACTATGAAAAAAGTATATTTCACTCCATATCTATTCTCATTTCCCACTTGAACCATCTATCCAACTTGCTGATCGATAGCAAGTACCTTTCCCTTACCATCAACCCTAGTCATAAAATTTACACATAAACTGTGATACCTAGTAATGGTATAAGTGTAACTTAGTATTCCACCACCAATTTTTTCCCTAAAAAAATTAGAATATATAATTTTGTTCTTGATATGAAATAATAATAAGTCAAACATGAAAAATATATTTATTGTGTTATAAAAATCTCAATCTCAAAACCAATAAATTTCTGCATGTTCATTGTCAAATACAAAAACGATATTATGTTCCCATAATCTAGAAAAACTCAAGGTCAAATGATGTATTCCTTCTTATATCATTTTTCATGGTGAAGGAATTATCACTATACTCATAACCCCATAGTGAATGACATGTCACCACACTATAAACACATGGAGAATGATAAATCACATATATATAGGCTCCAAGTGAATGATATATCAATATTATATAATCCACTAGTTAGAAGAACATCACCATCACATCTCCCTTACTAATTAATGCCTCACTATCACATATCCCAAAGATGAATGATAAATCACCAATACATATCCCTTTTTTATTGATACATCACCAATAAATATCTTCAAGGTGAATGATATGTTACAATCACATACCCCCTAGGGAATGATACATCCCCATTAAATTTCATTTGGTGAATGATACATCACCCAAAAACATCCCCAAATGGTGAACGACCCCTCACAAAAAACATATATCACCATGGATGGAAGAGGTACCAACAAAAAATACCAAGGTTGGATGATTTATCACTATAACAACCGTCATGGTGAGTGATTATCACTAGTATCCAAAAAGAGTAAGTGAATGATACAACACTAGTAAACCATCTATGATAATGATGTATTACTGGCCAATAATAGTTTTATATAGGGGATAATTCATCCCTATAATAACATTCTCTCAAGCTTACCTCTCACAAAGAATGGTCTAGGAAAATTATATGGCTCTTAGGGAAGCATCCTAAATATAGGCACCATTTTCATTTTCTAATACAAACTTCATAACACTTTGATTAATATGCACAATAATTAATGACCATGGGGATGATGAACAACCATAAATGCACTACTCATGACCCAAATCAAACTTACTCACTATATAGGAAATAAGAGATTAAATTAACTGATTCTACTGTATAAAAAACATTTGAAACTATTCATGAATCATGAATAAAAAGAAACTAATATTAACCAATTGGAAATTTAAAAATAACATACCACATATTTTTAGGACTCTACTTGTTGAAGATCATATGTTGATTCAACCTCTCACAGAATAAATCATAAAACCATGCACAAAACCCTAGATTATGAATTTCCCATAATATATGAAAAAAAATGAGTTAAATAGAGATTATATGGGAGAGTATTCTTCACCTTAATTGTATAAATATCCATGAATATACCACACTTAAATCTAGTTATGGATGAGGGAGATCTATACATTGGATGAAGAAAAAATAATGGATAATAAGAGGGGTCATATGGCCTTCTTGGGAACAAATGAGGGAATCCTAATTTTAAAAATATTTAATAAATTTAATTAAATTAATTAAATATAAAAAATGGGATGGGTTCAATGAGTACTTTATACTAACTAGGTACCCATCCTAAGGTCACCAGGTGGTTTATAGCCCTCAAGTACTTCCATTATTCTTCCTAAATCCAATGGGTACCCTATCCACTAGAACCAGGTACCCAGTTCTATATATCTTGAAATCTCAATATCATAAACTGAGACCAACTCCTTGAAATCCAACCCCTCACCTACTTAATTAATGGCCCAAAACTATCTAAGTACACATGTTTTAGTAAAAATTGATTAAAAAATGACAAATTATTTGAGGTATTACTGAAAGAATATAAGGATTGTAAGATTCATGAATTTAACATTGATAATTATATAGTAAATTTATTTGGAACACGATAATGTGTGTCATAAGAACTAAATATAAACTAGAATCTATTATATAATTCCCATATCTTATCTTTATCTATCCTCCAAGTTTGTAAAATGACGTATCAAGATCCTAATAAGGAATTATTATAGGAAAACATGAAGAAAATTATTATAGAGTACACCTCAAAGTTCTTAGTTGATAGTAAGTTAAGATAGATTTTAATAATTCCAAGGGGATGGTGAAACCATTACCCAGACCAACATTGAAATAGAAGAACATCATGATGAATTTTATCATAGGTATTATGAAGAAATATAAAGGAAACAATGCCATATGGGTTTCGATGTATGGACTTATAAATACTACTAAATACATTTACATTTGAAAATGCTTTATACTTGATCAAAAATCTAATATATATATATATATATATAACAGATGTTTTGAGGATTTATATGGAACCTCTTTCAGTTTTGTCTAATCGAGATCCAATGTTTACCTCCAATATCTAGAGGATTATTCAAGATGATTTTGAACTTAGACATAAAATTCAATAGAACCTATCATTTTAAGATAGATGGTATATCTTAAAGCACCATTCTGATACATGATGAAATATTGAGAGACTTCTTGGAAGACTTAAAAGGTGATTGATATCAATATTATTCAATTTTTTATTTCTCATATATTAATATCCTCCACTCATGTATATATATATATCCCTATATAAAAAATTATATTGGGTGAGATTCATGACTCTAACATGTTGAGATGCAGTTGGTGAATGAATTTTGTTAGCACCTGAACATTTTCGGGAAATAATATGTAAGGTTAAACTATTCACCAACATAATAAAGTTTCATATTTTCAAAAGAATAGTTATCTTATATATCATAAAAACTATGATAATGTTTAATATTTGAGATAAATTATATCTTTATATATCTCTCTAGAAAATATTTTGGAGGTTTCGAAATAATTTATAGATCATACCTAGGTACATCATCCCCATTATGATTTTTGATAGAATATGTGTTGAAACCAATTTATTGGGCATTCATCCAATCCTGGATCAAGTGATTAATTTTTCTATGTGTCTCTTATGGGAAAGTGAATACTGGATACCTCATAAATACTAAATATTTAGGTAGTGTAACAAGAAAATTATCTCTCTAATAGGTAGAAACCAATCAAGATCTTGGATCATAAAAGAAATGTTCTACATAATAAGATAGGTCACCTTGTAAAGTTATATTAGAAAAACCAAGAGTATGAAGAGGTAACATGGGAACCTAAGGATATAATGAAATATAAGTACCCCCGTATATTCATAAATGAGGATATAAATTAAAATTTCAACGGTGAAATTTCTAAAGGGGGAAGAATGTAAGAACATATACATTTCTATATTAATATTTAATTTTTAACATATATGCGTTTCATACTTAGTCATATTAACTTTATAAAGATTAGTAAATGGAATAGTATAATTAAATCAGATGCACCACAAAAAACACACAATTTCATTTCAATAATATATATTATTAAATATGAAGGATAACTAAATTCTATTAAATTCAAATGGGTAGAATGAAATAATAAAAATAAGTAAATAAAAAGGCAAAAATTTTAAAATCTAATGATTATTGTTCTCATAGAAATATTATATCCGTGAATAGTATTTAATGAAAAAAAATATTAAAATTAATATGAAAATTTTGTAAATATTTCATAGAGTTCCATGAGAGAAAATTATTTTAATGATGAATAAATTAAATAATTGGTATTTATAGGAATTGTTTGAGAGTTATATAACAATTATAATAGCAACACAACCATTAGAATAGTAATCTAATTTTCATAATAGTAACATGACCATTGGACAATAAAAATTACTAGCAAGTAATATTTACACTGACTAAAATAAGTAAATATAAACATTATAATTCCATAAAATAAATATTCAAATTATGTAAATAAAATAAAGAATAATTTTATATTTTTAATTAGGTGTGTTTTAACATATTTTGTAAAAAACAAATTTTTATATAAATTTTTAAATATAGAATAATTAAATTTTTAAAGTTATTCAAATATTACAAATGTTATTTTTGGAGTTATTATGTCAATATTATCCAAGAGTGATAATTTTTATTTTTCTTGAATACTTAAATTTTGGACTGAATGGTAGAAAATAATTGTTTTCAATTCAGATATGTTTTATAACATAATTTTAATTTTATAACTACCTAATGACTCAAATAATGTATTATACGGTCTAAAATAAGTCTAATTTTATAATTAATCTATTTGAAAATAATAAATTGAATTTTTAAACCTGAAAATGAAATTCCAATTTCTAAAAGTTGAATTTAATATATCAAGAAAAAAATTGATTCATTTTTTATTTCTACTGTATAATTTATCAATAGTGATAATTTTATTTTTATAAATGTGTAGAAGTTAAGAAAATAAAATTTTTCAACTAAATACTATTCATATCCATAAAGAATAACATTTTTTCAAGTCTTGGTATTTAAATAATTTTATATTCATTTTTTAATTTACAAATACACCTCCCTTTCAAGTACAAATACCTATTTTCGTTCCCAAGGGAAATCACTTAAAAAAATATCTTCATTTTCCAAATATATTACCATATAACTCCTCTTATATCTCTTAATATTCATTTATATGTTTTTTTCTCACCCCACTATAAGTATTTAAGACATTGGGCCTTTCTAATTATATTCATGTAGAAGATAACAATCATTTCACTTCATATTATTTTATTATTTTATTATTCTATTATAATTTCTAATTTTTAAACCAAAACTCCCTAAACCAATTAATAAATATATAAACATGATATTAATTGTTTGTTACTATAGTATTATTTATTTAATGTGATTATAATATATTTATATATCTCTTTCCCTCTATCAACACATCCTTATATAATTGATTCTTCCACATTAAAGGATGTTGTCTTTGTTTATTTATAACTACCTATAAATTTTTTTACTAAAAATTATATATAATATATGTGTGTATGTGTATTTATTTATTTTTAATATTATTGTGTAATAGAAAAAATGTATAAATAACCACGATCAGACCCATGATATTAAAATAATAATTGAATAATTTTAGTGAATATGTTTCCATGAATTTTTATATTTAATGATAATCAATGATCTAACATAAACTAAATTAATATAAAATTATTCTATAATAATTTTTTACTAAAAATTATTGTTTTATATAGGAGGATTTAGTGTAAAAAATTTAAATAGACCTTAAGGTTATGCGATTCTACATCGATTACCTTTAATGAGATTAAATAATTTCTTATTACCCTATTCTCATTTACTTTTTATTCTTTAACCAATATATATCCCATTATTTATCATCTCCTTGGGAGAAGTTATTATTTTAAATATATATTTTATGAATAATATAACACTGTATAAAAATAAATTTTCCTCTCTTTAAAAATACATTCTCTATCTAAATCCTCTTTCAAGAAATTTACATGATATTGTTTATTTCTTTTTCATTTGATTTATTATTATTTTTTCGATATTTATATGAAATTAAAAAATTTCCCTTATAGATTTATTTACTTTTAAAAGATGAAAAAAAAGGGAATAAATATTCTCAATTTTACTCTTGATTTCTTTATATTTTTACATTAGGGTTTCTTCATATCATTAATGGTATCTCACCACTATATGATGTTAAATGAATATATCTCAATCATGAATATCTCTTAATAACTTCATAGATACCCTCTTGTTTACATACCAATATTTTTTAATTACATTAAATTTGATGATATTTTATGATATATGATGTTGGTTTTACATTTGATTCATTTTAATCACAGTATATCCATGTTATGATTATATTTTTGTGTATGATTAGTTATATTTTCATCTATATTTGGAAAAAATGATTTTAAGAATAATTTGTTTTATAATTAGTGGGCTTATAGTTATACATCCCTCTAATGAAGTGGATTTTTTGTTTTATCAATTGTGATACAATTAATGGGGCATGTGAAGATAGCCAAGTAGAAATGATTAATGTTTTCCTAGAAGTAATATTTGTTGTATGCTTGAAATATTTTTTATTATTGATGTTTCAAATTCCATATTTCATTCTAATGATATTTATATTTTTATTATGATGTTCCCATCCTTTTGTTATGATAATGTATATTATGATAATTCATGAAATAATCTTTATTTTTTCATTTTCATCCATGTTATTCATCTATTGATTAGGTTTTAGATCACCAATAATTTGATTCATGTTCCTGGATAATCGAATGTGTTAAAAAGTTCATTATGGGATTATAGGTCAACATTGATTAAGGATTTAAATAATTTATTAAATTTTATGTTTTTTTATTTTATATGAACCTAATTTATAAAGAAAATAAACCTATCAATTTATTGGGTGTGTGGTTTTATATTTTTTTATGTCATAAAAATGATATAATAATTATATAATTGATGAATATTTCATTATAAATTTTCAACCAAGGATTCTACTAGAACAAACCCAATCCTTTTATAATTTCAATAGAGTATGATTCTATATAATATTTTTAGAAGAAAAAAATTTCACTACATGAATACAAGGTTCCCTCATAAAATAAATTAATCCATGAATTATAATCTATCTAAAATTTTCTACCACATAAGATCCTCTTACACAGTCCCTTTATCCATGCATCCAAACATTATATTCAAAATATTTTTCCAAAACATCAAATATTCAAATCCAAATTCTGTGATAATAAATAAAATAAATAGTGAATAAATTAAATTCCCTCTAATAACTTCATGAAGGACATATTTCTCCCCATAATGAAACTTTCTATAAATAGATATTCTTGGATAAATTTGATCAGAAAATAGGTGAGGTTTTTTTATTCTCATCAAATACACTCACTTCCATATTTATGAAAATAATTTCCAAGCTTCCAGTGATTCCATACAAAATTAATAAATTTAACTTTATAATAGTTCACTATATTAATAAATAAATTGGATCATTTTCTTTATAAAACTGTCCTCGTACTCCAAAAACAACTTATTCCAATCGAGGACATGAGACAGATCAGGGTGATATTTATTCAATTTAGAAACCAAAAAGAAATTATGAATTAAAGTAATGAAGGTGGTAAATCTATCTAATAAGATAACTCTCTAAGAAAATCCATAGTTTTATATTTACAATTATATCTCAAAATCATCATACCTTCAGTCCACAACATTATATGTCCTATTCGAAGAAACAAATTAAGAAATTCTTTATTACCAACTAAAAAATCCAATGGTCATTAATTATGGTCCACATATGATTTATAAAGACTATAATACATAAATAATAATTTACTAAAAAATTGAATTTTATCTCCCATTTCTTGTATATTGTACATCTTATAAAAAATATAGAACAAATTTATATCAATGTAAACAATAAAAAGTTTATCTAATAATGATTAATATTATTGTATGCAAACTATTTCAATAAAAAAATATCAATGATGAACGTATACAATCATGAACGCATGTATGAGGAATATGTTATAAAAATGAATATCACATTCAGATTAACCATTTATTTGAAGAAAATTTAATATACTAAATTTTAATTTATTTTTCAGGGAATGTTATTATGAAACTTTTTATAAATTTATATTGTTTATCCATGTTACTAGTATATTTTTATGTATAAATATATCTTTATTTTATTTCTATGTGGCACATATGAGCTTGAACATAATATTGTATAATGGGTGGTATCATAATTATATATAATTTCAATGAATCAGTTGATGATTTTATCACATGGGATATTTTTATGGGGAATTAGTAGAGATCTTAACCTAACCATGTTTTGTTTTCTAGGAAGTAATCCTTAAATTATGCTTATAACGTTTCATTATTATATTTGTGCCAAACTCTATATTTTATTCCATTTATATTTATATTAATAAGATGAATTTACCATGATTATATTATGATAGCAACATTTATAATAATTCATGTTCTCATGTGATTTTTTCCCCTATTATCCCTATTATTCCACTTATTATTAGGTTTTAGATCTCCTTTTATTTTTTTCATGAAAAAAGGTGATTATATGAGTTAAAAATTAATTTTTTTAATTATAAGTCAACATTGGTTAAGGATTTGAATAATATTAATGAATTTATATATATTGATGTTATATGAATTTAATTTTTCAAAAAAACTAAACCTTCATATATTGAAATTTATAATATTATATTATTTTCATAAAAATGATAGAATAATTATATAAGTGGTGTATAGGTAACTATAAATTATTCAATGGGGATTCTCCTAGAATAATATCAATACTAAAATAAGTAAAATGGAGGATTATTCTATTGGAATATATTTTTAAAATGAAAATTATACACTATTTTGAAAAATCCCAGCTTAACTGCATCGTTCCCTTAGAATATGTACTTGACCATTCATTTTCCACTATCATGAATTTTCTACCGTATAAAATCCTCTTTCATATTCCCTCATTTTATGTTGTAGTAAGACCTTATATTCTATATTTTATTTCCAAATATTCAAAATTTCATGCCAAAACTCAAATTATATATGAAAAATAAATAATAAATAAAATAAATATCATTAAGTAACATCATTATTGTAATAGTTTTTCCACTATGGAACTTTAATTACAATAAAAATCTTCAAGACCCATGATCATAAAAGTGGTGAGGTTGTTACACCCATTAATGAATCTCACTCCCCTATTTCATGAGAATCATTTCTAGGCTTCAAAAGAATCTATACTAGAGGAATAAATTTTTCCTAAAATACATTACTATAATAATAAATAACATTGATTATTTTCTCTATAAAATTGGAATCATGCTCTAAATACATGTTCTTTTAATAAATGAAATGAGATACTTTGTGATGATATTTATTCAATTGGTAAAAATCAAATTCATTATGAATTGAAGTCAACATAAGTGGTAAATCTATATAATATGATAAATCTACAATATATCAAAAACATTTTCTAGTTTTTTAACCAATATCGATATTATCATATCTTGATTCCATGATATTATATATCCTAGTTGAAGAGAGATTTTATGAAATACCTTATCACAAACTAAAAAGCATAAATTTCATCAATGAAATTCTATATATGATTTATGGTGACTCTAATCCATCGATAATATTTTTTAGACTAGTTGAAACTTATATGCCATATCTTGTATAATTATAATCTTTGGAAAATAATATTTAACCAATTTAGTTCATCATAAATGTAATAATATTGATCTAATAAAAATAAGTATTATTTTATTGAAACTCAATCAATGGAAAATGGTTCTCCCATTAACCTCGGAAGTTAATGATTGAAGAATGATTAATGTATTGTAATGTCTAAATATCCAATTTTTTACTGACCATTAATTTAAATAAGATATATTATAAGAAATATTAATTTATTTTAGATGGAAATTGAAATAACATGTTGTAACTAAGATGTGATATGTGGGTGTCTATCAAAAATGAAATCATAAATAACACTATGCTTCTTTATAGTATCCCACACATATAATTTTATACATTTTATAACTATGATACTTTCTTTTATGGGTGAAAAATTAACCGATTTAGTTAGAATATAAATTATTACAAAAAAGAAATTTCATCCATGAGGTGTCTTAGGTCATCTATTTCTAAAATCCACGAACACCTTATCCTACTTTCACATAGGAATGATAAAAGGTAGAATCATACTTATAGACTTAAAAGTTTATACATTCACTTTATAACAAGTGATATAACTAAAAACATACTTTGTAATTTCCTTCTTCATTCTAGTTCATTAATACTATAGTTTAATATAATTGTACATCATTGTATCCTTTGTATGAATACCCCATTAATAATGTTGGAAATATTTCATAACAACTTCCCTTAAAAATTAGGAAAAACTAGTTACTTTGTAAAATGAATAACTCCATTAGAATAATGATACCATTTACCATTGATCTCTCTACTATTTAAATATTCCCTTATATATTGAAATTAACGATCATTTATTTTCTCTACATTAATATTTTTAATAAGACATCTGATGGAATACAAATTGTAAAACCTTGTATCCTTTAACATATTCACTTCCAAATTCCATTCAATAAATATATTCATCAATTATTATTATTATTTAAATTATATCATTTTTTACTCTAAAATTTCATATCTGATAATATTGGAGATAATATTACCATTCAGTTTAGTGTAAGTGATGTCAGAATCGATGGTTTTAATATATCCCACCCATCACCTCTATCTGAGATTAAATCATTCTATGAAAAGATGTAACTTGGACTCTTATGGTTATTTTAAATAATAAATTTATCACTAAACATAAAATTTCAATAATATCTTAAAACATTCATGGCTAAAACTCATTTATTATCATGGGTTGATTGCTAATTTTTCATTAATTTAATTTAAGATATCCTTAAGCCATAATATGATTATTCTATAAAGAAAAAATCCAAACCATTACCAAAATCATTACAGTAAAAAATATAACATTCATTAGACTCAATTATGATTGAAATAATAGGTTATGTCAATATATTATCTAGTAAATAAAAATATTCTTTACATTTAGTGATCTATTTGAACACCACTCCCTTACTGGTAAGAGTATTCAAAACGTGGTTGAATTTTAATAAGTTACTTAAAAAATTTAATAATATTCTACCAAACCTAGGATTATATAAATATAAAATATATTAATTATATTCCTCCAAGCCATAATAAATTGAATATTTTCAACATCATCTGATATTTCTCATTCAAAAACAACATGTATTTACAATTTTACTTCCTTGATCCAAAAATGGAACTCATAATTTAGAATAAAAATAGTTATCTCTAAGAAATGACAACACAATCTAATTATAATACTCATGATCCTGATTTGATTTAAAATAAACAATAATTTCATCCACAAATACAATGACTATTTTTTTGTTATATCAATGGGTTATACTACTAATTTATGTTGTCTTAGTGATTGGTGAATGTGATGAGTCTTAGAGATAAATATCCCTCATGAAGTGAATTTACATAGGGGGATCTTTTAGCTGATCTTAATCAAGACATGATCAATGTAGTGTTTATATTTACACAATGATATGGGTAATTATAAAAAACATAATTATATCCTATGATGTGTTTTATAGATAAATCTAATATTGTAATAATTATATAACTTATTTCTTGAGAGAGTTCATAAATTTTTTTTCATAGTCAATATGTTATTCATTTATTAACTACATGCTCAAGGATGATTTAGAATCCAATTAGAGATGGGATTGAATGAAAAGGAATAAAATATCTCAAGTTGTAGAAAAGAAAATTGTAAATAATTTATAACAAAATAATGATTTTTTGAAATAGTAGATAAATTTACTCATATACCAGAACAACATCATATCCCATTAGAGTTTCATTACTGTAAAATTTATGTGGAATAGTGTGGTTGTTTTTTATAATGTTTTTTTCATGATTATGGGTCAAGTTTTATCACTATGGGGTTTTCTATTTGAGTTAGATTATGTCTTTCTTCACGCAAGGTAATCGTGCCACAATTAGATATATCCCACCATAAAAATATTGGACATGAAAATTTTGAGTGAGACAATTTTTAAGGAAAACCACCAATATTATATAGGTTATTTTTTATACTCAAGTATTATTACTATAAATATTAGTAGATATGTTTGACATGATGAAAATAAATTTATCACTACCTGAAAAAGATATATATATTATGAATCTATTTCAGGATTTTAAAATATATATAATCTAAGTATTTTGGATTATATGATCAAACTACAGTGCACCTGGTCACATCCTCATTCATGTGATGACATTAAAAAAGGGATCTTCATAGTGGATATTGTATGAAAAGAAATAAAAATATTTTATGAATCATTTCGATGATTATTTTACTGAAGAATATTCTAAATTTAAAGAGATGAAAGAATTTTTTTATTTAATATTAACTTGTTGGTACTTTATAATGGAAGTGAAATTATTATTGACTTTTAAAAAATTATGGGTCATTCTTAAACATTGAATTTATAACCATTTTCATACTTCATTACATATTCTTGTTTATAAAAGTAAACAAACATGGATTGTTGTATTGAAACTATTAGACAATAATGATTATCCACTCAATAAGAAGAGTGTGTGAAAAATTTAAAAACTATTATGGAATGTTTATTATATCTCCAATTATCTCAAGTCATCTCTTTGTTTCATTCATGATCTTATTCACTGACTATCGATTTCAAGACTTGTATATGAGTTAGTGTTTTGGTAACCATTGGTTCAACCCCCACCCGCAGTGGTAGGGTTCTCTCACCTAGGCCTAACATTTATTATTAAATTATAGCAATTCATAAAGATATAATTCTATTTATCAATTGGTAGTCAACAAATGAGATGACCCGACCTACCAGGGCACCACTTGAGGTGGTAGTAATCCAAACGTGCCACCCTCATTATATCTCCAATAGTACAAGGAATATATACTAGTGATAATAAGTCAAAATACTTAATGGAAGCGTTATATTATATAAAAATCTAAAAAAAATACATCTCCAATACAATATATATGTATATATATATAAACCATCAACCGCATATGCATATAAATAATTACACTATATACCAATTCATGTATGAGACATAACTATCCAATATTAGTCTACCTAGGTAAAAAATAATAGAAAAATAAATACACATAATACAATATCACTATCTGTAACTAACACCATAAGAAGGAAGAAATTTCCATATGAAATTCGTGGAAGAGAACACTAAATAAAATTTTTGTAGCCATGAACTATTATACTCAATAATGAATCAACTCTAATAGCTCCACATCCTCTAAGGTCACCTCCAAACTATGTATATTCTACACAACCATGAAATATGATGGAATGTCACTTTTAAAAGGTTGAGAATAAAAATACTCTTTATAAATCCCCAAAAAAACATAAAATAATAAGTTAGTTATACCTAGGTCTTTGGAAAAAAAAAATTAATCCCACTCATGTAAGATTTTATTTATGTTCAAACATCCATGGATAAAAGAATAATATCAGTATTCTCAGTTCAACTCTACTAAGTATCGAATCTTCCTAGTAGTCAAAGGTACCCCGAATATTGATAGTAACATAAAGACTGAAGTTAGAAAACCAGTTGTAAGTCATAACATGAAGGTAATCACATATTACAAACTTGTCTCGTGGTAGGAAAATCTGAAATAAGAATAATCCAATTAACTCAAACATCATAAACTCTGAGATACCACACCATATCCATAGTGGGGTATGAGTTCCTCGTTAATGTGTAAAAATTAAATGAGGGGGTATTGATCCCTATAGAGTACTTAACACATTTTGTTTTGTGTGTGAATTAATTATGGGGGTTACCTAACCCCTATATAGAGTACCTGCACCCCATAAATAAGAGAGGTTTCCTACTCTATTAAATATATATAGAAACAATTCCCTAGGTTTTATATTTTACCAGGGGTTACCAACCATGTCTCATCATGAACTATCTTTCCCACCACATCCATAATTTCTTATATGATTTATAGAACCCCATATTCTAAAAAAACATAAAAAACGTGAATTTGATGAATATATATTCCCCATTATGTTTTACATTTAATAATGCTAAAAATAAACAATTCACAGATCTAATTTTCACACCCATATGAGTGAATACAGAATATCACTAAAGAGGAAAAAAATTAGCATATATTATCTAGTATATAATGTATAGTTTTAGAAATAGTTTTGTGTATGATTCTATATTACATTTCATCTGGAGTCATCTTATAAGTCGTGTCTAGTAATATAAACAATGTATGAGACTCTTTGATTTATTTGGTCAAGTACTACAATTATATTTCATGTGGTGAATTCTAGGTGCAAAAAATAAAATCACATGTACATGGTATGTGTATTTCTACTGAACTAATTAGTAATGGTTAATACACACAACATTTATTGATGTTTGTAAGGTTTTTGAATCCTATGGTTCAATTTACCATTTACTTTCTAAATATCCCACGATATGTCACTCATACACACAATTTATATCATAGATGACCCAATGTGTGGGGATAACTTGTTTATCTAGAGAGAACCTAAATAAATTCTTATGTTACCCATAATACATGACATCTAAAATAGTTCCATACCCCATTAAATTTTTTAAATTCCATATAATCCCTAGTGCTACATGGGTAGATGGATACATAGAATTTGAACCAATTTAATATAATCACGTAATGAAAAATATCAAAAACTAAAAATCAATTATATCATTATAACACTACAATATCTCTAGACATTTTCCTCACCACCATGGAACCTTATCAAAATACATTAATTCCCCTCATCAATATTTTTCCTCTTTTAGTAATTCCTGGGTTCATTAGAATCTATAAACTATTTCATCCACTTAAAACACCTTTTTCCCAAACCACCATATCAAATCATCATCATTATCAATAGTTACTGGTCATCATTCTCTTATAAATATCCCATGATGAGCCATTAGAAAACATGAAGATTTTTAATGATCATTTGATGATTGATAGTAGTAGAACAAGAAAATATGATCAATTATAACACTGATCACCGGAATATCTATAGTCAGAATATAAATTAACAAGAATTTCGGGAGAAAATAAAATTTATCAATGAGAATGAAATTAAGATCAATGAAAATTAATACAATAATTGATACATCAAAATTATCTTAATTTTTTCATTCATTCATTATAAAACAAACTCATTAGTTTATATAATCAATTGTATTCCATTAAAAATGAAATATCAATAATTATTCTATGATATGGTAATTAAATTCCAATAAAGAACCAAAAATTGAAATTACTTAAAACGCATGGAAAGGAAATAATAGTTCAAAAAAAATGAAAAAGGGTGTGTAAAATTTTATATTAATTTCATTATTTAATATTTTATTATAAATTCATGATCATGGAAAAACAAAGTATAAAAATAGTCACTTTAAAAACTAATAAATATTTATTAAATATCTTTTTTTCTTATAATTTTTTATCATTTTTCAGAAAAAGGGATTGAGAATTTTAATAAAATAAATAAGGATCAAATATATGAATAGTTATGTAAAATAATTTGTCCAAAATTCCTACTGTATAAAATAAACATCATTAGTTTAATATTCAATCATTGGTACCATTAAATTTGATCGTTGATGTCATGAAATCTCACTTCATTCCATAATCCATTTTCAAATCCAACACCAAAACTTTTTTATCTATTTCTAGGGATTATAAAAAAAATATAGTGACTCGTGCCTTAAACACACATTATTTCATAACTCTTAACATAATTTTCCAAAAAAAAATACATGCTGAGGATTTATAATTTTAGTGTCTTTGGGAGAGTGGACATACAAATATATCATGTTAAATAAAAAAATAATATTTATTTAAAATAGAAAATTTGGTTTCTAACTCCCATGGATATTTTAAAATGGTATTGGATATCTATGGGAAAATACGAAAGGAAAATGGGGAGATAGAAAAGCCAATAAGTGAAAAAACATGGTAATAAAGCACAACATAAGAGTAAAGAGTCATAAAATGATCTAATAATGAGGATGATAATAATCATGGAGATATGGTATATATAAATTCTATCTTAATATCATAATAAAATTTTAACAACAGATATTTTGATATCACAAATATAATTCAAAGGACACTCTAAAGACTATCACCATAAAGTCCCATTATGGATTAAGTTTACTACCAAATCCCTTACATAACATCTCATTAGATATAATGATTTACCAAATGAATTATATATATATAATTAAAATAAAACCCTTAACATATATTAAAATAATACACATTTTTTCCACATGAGAAAAATAAATAATAAGTATATCATAAGTTTGATCAAACCCATGAGAATTAAATGTTTCATAATTCTAATTCAGGGCATAACTGAAGGATAAATCATAAGGATTCCCTAGAGAAGTATAAATAAAATCTTTTGGATTTTCAAATTTTAAAATTAAACATTTTTCATGATCATTGAATTCTAATATATATATTTCATTAAAATATCTAGGAGAATAAATAATAAAAACGTACCACTTGGGTGAAGTTTTATGAAATAAGTAAAGGATCATTTTAAAGAAGGTAAGACATTATTGGTTTACATAAAACCATAATTGAACCAATATTGTTATACATTAATTAATTGGGATTTTAATAATATATTAATTGTTTAAAAAATTATGGGGTCAATTCCCTACATGATAAATGAAATAGGAAACCTCCCTTACGAGGGTATACTCAAAATTGGGAATTTTAAAGGGAACTAAAAACAAGTATAAAAAAATGTAATATTTAAATTTGTATATATTTAACATATATATAAACAAAAATAAACAATATTGATTATATTAATACTCCATAAATTTTAGAAAACGAATTATAAATTTTAGCCAACAAGTCATGAAGGAGGTTTGAATGATCGCTTACCATGGGCTTCACATTCATTTTTATCACATGTTTAACATCCTAAATTACCAAATTAAGATTAATAATTATTTAATTAAGAACCATAAAAAACTATATTTAATATTACAATGTTATTTATACATCAGGTTTTATTTATTTATAAAATAGTTTTATTCCCTATGTCCGTTACTAGATGTTTTCGGTTAATTTTTTTTAAATGCTTCTGTATGTTAACAAAGTTAGAAATAATTGAACAGTATTTTTATAATATACATAATATTAATAGTTTTATTTTATTATTTTTTATATATTATATATATTTTTAAAATCAATAATGATATAGGGTGATAAAAAATGAAACTCATTGCTTGTTGAGGTGATAATTCAAATGTACGCATGATTAATGTTTACATTTCTCAATGAATGGGATGGAAATAAAGTTTATGATAATTAAATATTTAATAATAATATTTATTCATCCATTACATACTTTTTATCAACCATAAATGGTGCTGATGAAAAATTTAGAATGTTACTTTTTAGAGGTTGTAGTCCACACAACACACTGATGATGATTTTTTTTTCTTGTTGGGTGGAGAGGAATAAATAAAGGTATTTCCCTTAATATAATAACATATATTTATATTAGTAATATTCATGTCATTATATTTTTTTTGGATATAATATATTTTGAGGATAAATATTAAGGATAAAATTTAACCAAGAAGGTAATACTAACAATAGAGACTAGATCTTCTATTAGATATTTCCTTGGATGTGAAGGATATAAGATAACTTATAGATACTAGGGTGTTAATGATGAGAAAATTAATTCTAGAATATCCATTTTTTTATATTTTCAATTTAAATTTTAATGTAAATTGAAAACATAGAGGTGTGGAATAAATCTGATTTTAAAAGATGAGAAAAGGGAACTTTTGGGAATACCCTTTAAACTTCCATGCTAACATTAATAATTTCCATGGTAAATTACTGAAGATTTTCATAATAATGGAATTTGGGGTGAGGGTTAATAAATTATCACCCAATAATTTTCACATATGTTTTAAACATTTTTCATGTCTTTTACGATAATTTTTTACATTTTTACATTTTTTTACCTTGGTAACTATTTGTTTGACTATGCAATTTAGATTTTTATTAAAAAAAATATCTTCTTACAAATATAACCAAATTTTCAGGTATTGAACCTAAATTTAGTCTCTATATAATCTTATTTAACAATAAATGGAATAAAATAAACTTTTAAATTATAATATATAATATATAAAAAACAAATTTTTGTGAAAATGACTTTTAACCATTATATGTTCTTTAATCATATTTAGATTTTATTAACAATTTAATGAGTGTTAATATAGTTCTATATAGGTTTAAAAATAAAATTTTACTCCCAAATTAAATTATAACAATTTTATTGATTAAATAAAAATTGTATGATATTAATAAAACATTTCTTTAAAAAAATTCTCATTATCGTGATAATTAACACTAATATTAATAATATTTTTTTATTACTAAAAATTAGATTAAACTTGTTAGATAATATTGACATATTAAAATAAAACAAGAAATACATTTTTTATTCAATTAATAAAATTGGTAATGTATAATTTTTATTATAGGTGTGTAATAATAGTTTTTAGTGTGAATATTACTTGAGTTTCAAAAATGTTATAAATGTTATTTATAAATTAAACATGGTGTTTCTAAATGATTATTAAATTTATATTTTTTAAATAAGAAGGGTTTCATAAAACCTTATGTCACTATTGTGTTATAAAATTAATAGTTTCTAACAAAATTAATAGTTTTTCTATTAACCTAAAAATAAATTATTTTATAAAAAATAAAAAAATGAACTTAATATAATATTTATATACTCAATTAAAAAATGAAGTAAATTTCATAAAATTAAAATTATAAATGTATTATAAATAAATTAATACAATTTTTATTTACTACTATATATTCCTGGTAATTTAATTTAAATAACCATTTTCTTGAATAATTTAATTAAAGTATCATGGTTTTTATTTTAGTCTGTTGTTGCCTGTAACATAATATACTCATCACAACACTAATTAAGGGTAAATAATCATTAAAATATGTTTCTATTTACATTATTCCCCCTTAGGAAATTTCTCCATCAAAATTTTATTTCCTGCACTAATATGAAAAAAAAAACTTAATTTTGTTTCATGGTCTCTTTAGGTTCCCACACTACTTATTAATACATATGGTGTCTACAAAATACTTTGATAAAGTGAGTTGTCTTTTTGAAAATAAATTTTTCTCTATGATAAAAAATATTCACCACCATCTCCTCATAATAGATATCATTATCCAGATCTATCACCATTGAATTCAGTATATGAGTAGCATATGTTATATACTTCCTCAAGAAGAGGATATTGAACACATAATATACTTTAGACAAGTATGGGGGAGAATTAGTCACTATTCGATAGCTTAAATGTTATTAATAACTTGAAAGGGGCCAATATATCTATAACACAGCTTTCCCTTATTCACATATATCATCACTCTCTTCCAAGAAGACATATAGATGAACACTTTATCACCAACATCAAACTCAAGGCCTCTTTGACGTTTATCAGCTTAACTCATCTTTCAAATATGCCCGTATTTGATGTGTTTCTTGTTTTTCTTGATCATTTCAATCATTTCTTTGAACATATCAATTCTTAGAAATATTATTTCACCTAATTTATCCCAACACACATGTATTATATATCTCATCTGATATAAGTCTTTATATGGGTCTATTTGGATGATTGAGTGTAAATTGTTATTGTAAAAGAACTCAATTGTAGTAATATATTGGTATCAACCTCTTTTCAAGTCTATATAGTAATCTCTCAATATATCCACAATTTTCTAGATATTCTATTCAAATTGGCCATCATTTTAGTGATAATAGGTTTACTAAATTTCAATTCGATATTTAAAGCCTATTGAAGACTCTTCTAAAACTTTTTGTAATCCTCGAATCTCAATCAGGTCCAATTGATTTTGGTGTTCCATGAAACCTCATTAGTTCTATAAGGTATATATCTCCATGTTAATCTAGTGATGATTACTCTAAAATTGAAATTAATTGAGCATACATTTAAATATTTTCCACCATAACCTATAAAACACTATTCCTTTTTGATGTCTTTGGAATACCCTTGACAAAAACCATAGTGATGTTTTCCAATTTTCATATTTTTTTAGGAAATGGTTGTATCATAACTTTTTACTATTACCTCTCATCCTTCACTTATAGACACAACAGGAACCTGGATGTATATTCTACAATCCCCATCTTCATATAGTTCCACCAATATTGATCTTTGATATCTTTATACATTTTCATTCTTCCTGGGTGAATTGAAAATGTTGATTTTTGATCATCTTTTATAACCTCATTATTTATATCTGGATCTGATGAAAATAAATTTTATTTTAGAAATATCAAAACTCTTCCATTATCAACCTTGATCCTAGGGTTTTTTCCTCAAATCATCAACCTTTTTCTATATCTCCACATCACCCCCATTGATATTTCTTAATCCCATCAAGTAGTAATGGCTGATAAATCATTTAAAAAAGTTAGGATGTTATTATTTTCTTTAAAATTACCCTTTATATCCTTTTCATGTCCATTAATATTGAATACTTCTCAATCCCCATCTCAGATAATGTTGTTGGATATTTATACTTTGATAATCTTCCACTTTTTCAACCTTCCTCATATAGTGTTATATTGAGAAATCATTATCCTTGATTAGATATAACCATCTTTGTGGGTTTATTTTGAGATAATTCAATGTTAATATATATGTCTAGCTCTTGGGGTCTATATATATATATATATCACACTTCAATCTATATAGAGAATGACTCCAAATTTTGAATGTGAGTATTACGGTAGCCAACTCAAGTTCATGAGTTGGATAATTCTATTCATGCACCTTCAAATATATTGATGTGTAATTTAAAACTTTATCATTCTTTATGCATAAACTATCCAATCCATTTTTTATGAATTTTTGTAGATCCAAAATAATTCACCACCTTTAGGTATGGTGTGTATAGGTGCAGTGGTTAACTGCTTCTTAAAATCATTGAATCTCTCTTCACAATCATCTATCCAAACATACATCACTACATTATGATTATTCTTGGTTAGAGGGTTTTAAAGTATTTATATGTTTCTCAAAAATCCTTGATAGTTTATAGCTATTCTAAGAAAATTATAGATATCAATTATAGATGATGATCTAGGCCAATCCTTAGTTAACACAGTCTTTGAAGGGTCCATAGATATTTTATTACATATGATAACAGTCCCTAAGAATTCTACCTTTTCCATACAAAACTCACATTTACTATACACTTACCCTTCCTCAAAGTATTCAATATAGTATTCATATGATCCTTGGGTTTTTCATTGCTTGTGTAGTTTTTAAGAATATAATACATAAATCATATCATAAATTTATTTAGGAAATCTCTTAGGACTCTATTCATAAAGTCTATAATGATCCGTAGATCATTCATAAGTTCAAATATCATGACTATGAACTTGTAGTGCTTCTTCCATTAATGATAAGTGATCATGTTAATATCCTCCATTATCATTAACATATTATATAATAACCAAAATTATAGTTTATATAATTATTTATCTCCATGTAAATAATCAAAAAAATCATCAAACTATTGAATAGGATACTTGTTATTTATCATGATCTTGTGGATTTTGAGATAATCGATACAGAGACACAAAGAGTCAATATTCTTATTAACAAAGAAGGCCAGTGAACCCCGTGGAGAAACAAGTGAGCATATGAAATATGTGTTGATATTTTATTCTAATTTTTTATTTTCTTCATCTAGTTTATTGGGGTCATTTAATATAGAGTCTTAGATATTAATAGGGATCTTTTTATAAGTTCAATTAAGAACTTAACCTCTCTGTTCGGATTAATACTAGACATTTCTTTAGGGAATACATCAGTATAATCCCTTATAATGGGAATGAACTCAAGAGTAGTACCCTCCTTTGATTCAATAATTTGAGCTTGATATGATATCTCATAAGTTAACAATATTAATTCTTCTGAAGAAGTTTCCAAATGATATTTACTCTCCTCCTAACACTTGAATAGAATCAAAGGTAATCTAGGATATATAAGGTCATTTCTTTCTCTCGATAGCTGTTTTCGGATCTATATGGAGACAATCGATACATTCCCAAAATAGCATCAAATTTTACGAAAGGAATTATGATAGGGTTCATAAAGAGATTCATCCCATAGATATAAGCTGGGTAATATTTATATACTTGAGATGAAAAAATCTCTCCATTAACGTTGTTCACTAATAACTTGACCACCATGTTTTGTGGTGGATTTTTAATTGTTCTACTAAACTTCAATGATATAAAAGATTGTGTAAAACAATAATCATCTATGAAATTTAATGTTCATCATTAGATAACAAGTATACCTTCCAATAATTTATTCTAGATCTAGTTTTTTATTATTTCCAAAATAAATCTTAAGTATGAGAATAATCAAACTAATAAGAATAAAAAAGAAGAACTATGAACATAGAAGCAATTTCTAATAAATTAAATGTATATCGTAACATATGAGTCTTTAGGTTTCAATATAAGTTATCCATGGTAAAATTTTCATTAGGTTCTCAAACCCAATTTTGTTTCATAAAAAAATATGTTGCAATACTTCATAATGGTTTGTGAAGAAAATTTGAATTAACCAAAGAATATCCCTAGATATTGTCAAACTAGGTGTGTTGTAAGGTCTAATTAATTGTTTTCTAGAATGATAGTCAAGATATAACAAGCCAACTCATTTTGGGACCATTTCCCCTAGATGAATCTATTTCAAAACCACATCTATATGTAGTATAAAAAATTATGTATTAGGAGGAAAACCACATAATATACACTTTATTAAAATTTTAGGATGTTTTCCTATACATAAGTTTATACCTTAAAATCCCCCCAATTGTTTTCACTAAATTATCATCATCCTATTATAAAAATAATATCAATAAATTCCTCGGATACCAACTATGAAGATATATTACTTAATTAAATTTTTTTGATAATTCATTACATACGTTTGCACATGAGCCTCAACCTAGTTGGTGAGGACTCGCTAGGTGCATCCAAGAGACCCGAGATCAAATCCGGGGGACGCATATCTCTCGGTACTGTAGCAGTACTATAGCAGAAACTGTTTAGTACTGTAGCAGCTGGAACTATTCATCCATCTAGGCCTTTGGGCCATCGGTTTGGTCCTCGAGTCCTGCAAGGCTTTCGGGCCACCAAAGGCCTTCGGTCTAGTTGATTCTCAAGGCCTTCGGGCCACCTTAAGGCCTTAGGGCCATCCCAAGGCCTTCGGGCCCCATGAATGCAGGCCCCAGACGTACTACAAAAAAATAGCATCCCCATAAGAGGATTCAGACCAGGTACACTCACCAGAGTAGAGCCAAATGGATTGTTGGAATGAGAGTGTAAGTCTATGCCATGGGTACCAACCTGTGCCTGCACGAGAAGCCTAGCCAGACGGTCATGAAAAGGTGGAGAGCTACTATCAGGATGTAGATGCTGGGGAGGGGAAGTTCCTTGTAGATAGTCTGGTTGAATTCTCTAAGACCTTCGGGACATGTAATCTCCTAAGCTTACATGCCATGTAATCTCTGAGGCTACGGGCCTTATAAAGGTTCCCCCTCATCCCCTGAAAGGGGGGTTATCAAAAATCAATAAAAATGAAGGCCTTGGAGCCATTCAGGCATTACATACTTTTCCTATAAATATACATTGAGGATCAATTTATCTAGTGTCTTTAAAAGAATATACATTAAAATACATCATATTAAACATAAAGAAAAAATATTTATTCAAAACCCTACATAATTCTCCAAAATCGCAGATAAATTCTAATACATTATAGGATATCATGGGGGAAATACATAAGGAATTGAGTGATCTTGAAAGTCTAGTAAGGGAATAAACATATAAATAAAGCATAACATGAGGGTTAATAGGCATAAATTGATTTTATAAAGTTGATGATCATAATAATGAATACATTGAGTAAGTAAATGATTTCATAATATCATAAATATTTGGTAAAAAAATAAATCATGATATCATGAACATATGTCAATGGTCACTCCCAATACCATCATCATAAATTAGATAAAGTCACAAAGTGGATTAGGTTCACCCCCTAATCCCTTACATATCATATCATGAGATATAAAGTTTTATTTAACGCATTGGAATGATATATATTCCTGGTACCACCTTTATCACTAATTAAAATAATTAATATTTGATTCACATGAGGAAAATAAACCACTTATAAATCATAATCATGATCAAACCTATGAAAACGAAGTGGGTTTCATAATTCTGATTCAAGGCATACCCTGTGGATAAATTATAATTATTCCCAATATAATAATAAATTAAATCTTTTTTATTTTCATATTGGAAAATAAATCATAGGTCATGACCATTGAGTTCTAATATGTTGATTTAATTAGAATGATATCGGTAATGAAAAAAATAAAAAAAATACCACTTTGGTGAATATTTGTGAAATAATTAAAGGGTATTTTTAAATAAAGAAATACCATAATAGTTTCCATAAAACTATAATTTAATCAAGTAGGTTCTTGAAAAAATAATTTTTATATTTAGAAGTGGTTAATTTTTTATAAACATTTATTGGGGTGATTCTTAACTTCTGCAAAGAAATTGGAATGTTCACTTAATCGATTTTACATAAAAGTGGGAATTTAAAAGGGAACTAAAAACATAAATAACCCCCAAAAATGACTTGTATATTTGAATTTTAATATTTTGAAGTATCATATATACTAAAATATAATAGGTACATGATAATAACATTTCATAAAAGGAAGAAAAATAAAGATAACTTGTACCCATGAAGTCACGAATGAGGTATGAAAGATCCTTTACATTAGGATGTAGAATCATTTTTCACACAAAATTAATTTCTATATGAACAAAATTAAATTTATTAAATATTTAATTAAAAACATTATCCAAATATATTTCATATACCAATTCCCATTAACTATCATATGTTAGTTATTTATAATATAGTATTCATTCTTATGTTTGTTACTTGAGATTTTTTTGTCAATATTTTGTTACTACTTATCTATGCTGACCAATATATAAAAAATTGTAAAATAGTTTAAGAATATAAATAATATTATTATTTTTATTTATATATTTTTTATATGTTAAATATATTTTAAAATCCAACCATAATTGCATATGATGATAAATGAAACCCATTTCTCGTAGTGGTGATAATGTGCACAGACACATCATTAATGTTTCTATTTATCAACTAATGAGAGTAAAATAATGCATATGACAATTTTATTTTTTAAAAAACATATTTATAGTATAATTATAATATTTATTCATCCATTACATCTTTTTTATCATCTATGAATGTTGGGGATAAAAATGGAATATGTCGCATTATGGAGACGATAGTTTTTACAATGTACTAACATCTTAGTATAATAATTATTTTTATTTAATTATGTTTTATTGTTATAAGTTATTTGTAAAAGAAATACTAAGGTGAGAAATTTATGAAGAAGGTAAAACTTATGTTGTAGAAATGATATTTTGTTAGACAATTTTTGGAAGTTATGGAATTAAGATAACTTGTAGATTGTAGGGGTATAAATATGAGAAAATATATTCTAGTATAGGTATATTTTGAGAATTTTTTATGGAAACTATAATGTGAATTGTAACCATGGATGGGTGGAAGTGATCCCCATTCATAAGTGATGAAAAGGGGTCTTTTGGGAATACCCTTTACACTTCCGCGATAACATTACACTATTGATTTTTAAATGACTCAAAAGTTTTAGAATAATAGATTTTGGGGTTATCTTAGTTTGATAAATCCTGATATAATACATTCTACACATGTTTTAAACATGTTTCTATTCTTTTATAATAGGTTTTTTTACATTTTTTACATTTTTTTACCTTCGTAACTAGTTTTTTAAACATGTAATTTATATTTTATTTAAAAATATAATTTAACCCATTTTAAAAAAACATTTTATTTTTTCAACCAAAATTTAATATACATTTAATCTCATTCAATTATTAAATATGTTAAATTCTACTTTTAAATTAAAATGTATAATATGAAAAAAAAATGTTTTTTGTAGAAAAATGACTTTTAACTATTATTTGATCTTTAATACTGGTAAGTATTTATTAAAAATTAAATTAGTGTTAATATAGTTATATATAGGTTAATAAATAATATTTAATTCATTAATTAAATTATATCAATTTTATTTTTTAAATATAGATTAAATGATATCAATAAAATAATTATTTTAAAAAACTACTTTTGATTATCATGGTATTTAACAATTATCTTAATAATATTATCTATATTACATAAAAGTGAAATTAAACTTTCTTGATAATATTTAAATGTTTAAATTAAATTGGAAATATATTTTTTCTATTTAATTTATTGATTTTATAAAGTATTTTTTAATTATAATTGTTTCAAAAAATTAGTGTGAAATAGTACCTGAGTTTCAAAATTGTTAAACACTTGAATTATAATTACACCATATTAAGCTTAAATTATTATTAAATATATATTTTTATATGAAAAGTGTTCATTAAATTATTAATTCATTCTTGTATTATAAAAGTGAAAACTTATAGAAAAATATGTTTTATTATTGTTCAAATAAAAATCAATTCTTTTCTAGAAAACCGCAAAAATACATCTTAAGTTAATATTAATATAAGTAATAAAAAATGATTCTAATTTTTTGAAATTATAATTATAAATGTACTATAAATAGAATAATTAAAATTTTAGTTTATACTATATATTCTAACTAGTTTAATGTCTAGAAAAGTCATCTTGAATAATTTAATTAAAGTTTCATGGTTTTTGGTTTAGTATATTATTTCTTGTGGCATAAGATACTCAATACAATACTTATGAAGTGGAAATAATTATTATTATCTTAGGTCATTACAATAAAGTATATCCATAGAGTAAATATCATAATCATATATTTATAGTCCAATAACTAGGTTGATTGACATTTTATTTGAATACATCCAAATAGATCATCCTTCAACCTGATTCCCCAAGAAAAAAACTTACACTTCCCCTTGGAAACCCACTTCATTCAAGAAAAAACCATGATATCAAATTTTCTATCTAATTATATATAAATAATATATTAACATTCACACTCATTGGATAAATATTTATTTATTTAATAAATAATAAATATCCCTTAAAATTAAAATTTCTCATAAATTATCCACATTTATTCCCGCAGATAAACTCTCTGTTCTATGATTAATGAATCCATTAAGAAGTTTTTCTATGCTTTTTAACTAGGGTGAATTTTCAATTTCATCCACTTTAAGGACTCAGGAATTTTAATACTAGATATGATCAAAGTTCTAATATAGGTAATCATGGGTCACTATATCCTCCCTAATATTAAACATTTTCCTTAAAATGAAAGTAACCTAAGATACTAAACAAAGAATACCATAAAACAACCTCAACAAGAAAACAACCCATAACTTCAGGCACTAAATCCATCTCTATATTTTCATACTCTATATGAATCTGGGACAAAGTCTTATGGGAAATAATATTTTTTTAATAAACATTTATATAAATAAACTCCAATTTATTTCCACTACCTTGGAGGGTTTGATTAGTGAAATATCATTGAAGGTAAAGGCCTTTCCAAAATAACATGCTCATATCATGAAAATCATGCGGAGTTTCCTTCACAATAATCATTCCACCCACAATGCACAATGTGGAAACCAATAAAAATGGACATCAACCACATAATTTTTTTTATCAATCGTACCACTTAGCAGAGTGGTACACTCCACACATTTTAAGAGTAACCAATAAGGTACCACATGTAAACCATTTATTTACATCAAACCCAAACACAAGGTTATTCAACTAAATAATTAACACATTCCCTATAATATATTATAGGGAGAGACTCCTTGAGGTATTATTTCACTTTTCTTCACCCCCTAACATGGTACATCTATATACGTTTTCATTACCAATCATAAAAACATCACTAAATCCATATTTAAATCGTTTTGTTTTGTTATCAGTGGAAACCACACAACTGAACCACTAAATCTAAAAAATTACATCTTTTACCAATGGCCACACATTTGGTTTTTTGTTGAATGTCAATAAAGTTACTGATAAACATGTCAAGAAATTTTCCCAATGTTATCAAAAACAGTGTTCCATAAACTATTACCTCATCATTGAGCCATTCCATTATAATCTAAAGTGGATGGTCTTGACCCACTTAGATAACCATACTACATTTCCTCCAAACCCAAATATATCACTTGCTCTAACTTGATGAACCAAAAACCTGAACCAATTGAGAAAAATTCTTCACAACATAGCTAGATATACCACATAGTTTAAAATAATTCTAGGTTTTTTATACAACGATAATGCTCCATACCCCACTTGGAGGCCATAGTGTATAAATTCCCATTGAAAACCCCAATATAATCATTATGTGAACTCTACAATATGATCTATAAGAAAAATAGTGTACTCCCATCTTTAAGGATAATTATTAAAGTGTACCACTGTAAAATTATTAATCACAAATGACAATTAATAAAAATTTATTTCATCTATCTCTTTAATAAAACCCATCTGTATAAAGGACTATTAATCAAGAATCTTATCTATAAATAGATAATAGTATTCTTATTATTGAAATTATATAAACCACATTTTCTATCCTACTATAATCACATAATTCATCATGGAATCAAGATTTATTAAGTCTGACCAATGATCCAATAGTCCAAAGATATGTTAAAAAATGGATGGCTCTTCCTCATCCAGAACATTCACCTTGAGAGTTTGTTGAACTACCAGTTCTCTTAAAGTATGCTAAGAAAAAAACCTTGAATTGGGGTTAAATAAAATTAAACTATTAAAAATGATACATGGGTCATATAATTATAAAATAATCATTCATTAATATCAATGACATCACTAGGCCTTCACAGATCCCCTTCTACTACTCAGATGCTTCAAAAGGAATGTCAATATTAGGAAACTATAGATAATATCTAACAGAACTAGGTTCAACCTCTAAGAACTCGTTTTTCTTTTTCATAAGTCAAATAAGTCACACTAAACCCAGTAAAAACTTTTATCCAATTGGCCTCTTGAAAATTCCATCGTATCCCTGAGCTTGTTATGGATCATTGATAAATAGTAAGAGATATTAGTGTGGACTTTGAAGAATTCTAATATTTAGGTGTATTTCTAGATAAGGATAATCACTGAAATTAACTTCTGAAAATGTAATAATGTTCCTTATATGATGCAAGAAACCCTTCCAACATAGTATCAGAAAATATTCCATGAAAAATCACCAAATGTAGGATAACCAACTAAAATCCTAGAAAATATTTCCCTACTCATCACACATTTGGGACCACATGATATTTAAGGTAATCCATGACCTAAATTAGTGTTTGTACACATTTTCAAATATCTAAAACCATATAATCCACATCACGTTTGGTGATACATGGTGTTAATCCAAAATAATGTAATCCCATAAAATTTTCTTCTCTTTATCAATTATTATAAGTAAAGGATAATCACCATCAATGGGAACATTGAGCAAAAGTCTTCTAGGTATGATATCCACTAAAATCTATAACATTTATACAAAAATAAAATAAGGAATAAATCTTGAAAACATTGATGAGAAAATGTGTTAATTAAATGACATAAATAATACCATCAATCTTATGAGGTAACTCTTATTTAAAGATATCCACCACGAAAAAACATCCATAACCCTATAATCAGTACTTTATATGTCTGGGAGATTACATGAATGTGGTGATATAGATATTTCAAATAATCTCTCTTATATATCAATCCTTACACCAAAAACTCTCATTTCAACACTACTTCCTAGAGGGAGACAAATCCTATAACAAGGATTCATGTAATTTAAAAAATTTACATCGCATTGAGATCTATTTATGAAATAAATCTGGATAATTATGGGGAAAATTAAATTATTTAGAACTAGGGTGAAATTAAAATGGTAAACTACTAACACTTGTTATAGGACACTAACATAAAAGTTGGGATGTAAAAAAGGAACAACCCCAGTTGAATACCACTCTAGAGGTCTCACATCCAAACTATGTGTCATCTACATAGACACAACACATCTGGGTTTATAGACCATGAAGTGGTGAGTAAAAACATAAAAATTAGGAATCTAAAAAAAATAAGGTTAGGTAAAACAATAAGTCATCTCAATCACAGGACAATGGAAATCAATGACATTCTTAGTAACTTTAGATATTCTCTAAGGTCAAACAACTATATATAAGCGGTTAATCTTTGTTATCACATATCAACTCAACCAAGGATCATATCTTTAGAGAAAATAGAGATACCAATAATTTTGATAGTCTCATAACACCTAAAGGTAGAATCCCAACTATAAGTCATAACTCAAAGGTAACCCGGTATTCCTGACATTTAATGAGACCCAAAACATCTGAAATACACATTATCCCAATATAATATGCCTCATAATCTCTAAGATACCTCTATATAACCATAGGGGGGACTCGTTCCCCATTTAGGTTTGAAAATCAATTTTTGAGGTATTGAACTCAATGAAATACCCACACCCTATAGTGTATTTTATGCATTGATCATGGGGAGTAACAACCCCGTAGATGTTAAACATACACCCAATCACTAAGGGGGGTTATCGAATCCTTTAATTGTATAGGTAACCCATGCCTTGGGGCTGGTATGCCAACAAGGTGATTATTAATCTCATTTATACTCAAAATATCTCTCCCTTCCTCTCCATCAATATCTCTATGACCTATAGAACCTCATCTTCTCAAAAAAATGGAAATCCTTAAATGATGAATAGATATGTACAATCACATTCTATTTTAAAAAAATATGTATAATGAACTATTTATGGGTCTAATATTCACACATAGGCAAGAAAATATAGAAAAACACTTTATAGGGAAAATTAAATAGTGTTCATTATTTATTATAAGGAATGTAGGACATAGGAGTATCCAAGAATACACTTATGTTCTCCATCTTATTGTTCCATCTAGTCATGTATATCCAATACACATCAAACCATAATTCTGGGGTTTATGAAATGTTCTATTCTATAAATGGTGTGTTTACTATCACATGATTAATCATGTAGGGTCAACACACCTGACATTCCTTAAATATTACATGGATTTTTGATCCCATGTTCCACATAGGTGTATACTTCCATAATGGCTTGAGTCATGTCTCCACTACACATGGAGTGTATCTTCTCCCATAGAACATGTTGGACTATCCAGTGGGTCAAGATGGTACACCAGTATATGATTATGTTATGTGTCCTATAATACATGGTGTGTGACCTAAAGTAAAACCTCGTGTAAAATTTAATGCCAACATAAAATCGAGAATAGTATAGTGTATGGGATGAATGGTGTGTAACCCTAAGGATTACATGTCATATTATCAATAAAATTCCAAATATAAAATTTTAGCTACTCATTCTACCACTTCCACATCTAATATAACTTTCTTCATCATCATTGCACCTCCCCATTAGGCACTAATTCCCCTAACTAGAGTCATTCCTCTAGGGGTTGTTCCTTATTGCCTCACCATTATTGAATTATTGTCACCTGTCAGACTTATTCATTCTATCACTGCCTCATTGAACTATCACTATTGTCACCTATTACCAACCATTATACCATTATGAATATCCCATGTAGAATCATTGGACAATGAAAAATATGTAGATGATCATTTTATTCTCAATGGTGAAAGGACTGTAAATGGTGGTAGGTGGGAACACAAATCACCCAAATCATTATAAGAATATATGGATTCAAATAGAATGTGAAAAGAATATTATATTTATCAATATAAATCAAAATAAATATATAATAAAATTGTTGATGATATTGTTACATAAAAAATCTATGAATATGATCATTTTCACATAACAAACAAACTATTTTATTTAGATGGTTAATAGAATTACACTAAACATGAAATATCCAATATAATTATAGGACATATAATGTTATGCCAATGAATAATTAAAAAAAATTACTTCAAAATAATATAGGAGTCATAATTGTTAAAAAATAACAACCTACAAAATGGTGTATAAATTTTTCAGTGAATTTAATTTATTATAATTCCATCATAAAAACGTAATCATGAAAATTCAACGTATAAAAACCCCTATTTAAAAAATATAAATATTTATCAAATATCTATTTATTTTTGGGTTTTTTTATAAATTTTTTGAATAAGATACTCATAAATTTGACCATATAAATATTAATTGAATACATGAATAATGAGGATAATAATTTATCAGAAAATTACTATCTCATTGAATAAATATTTTTTCTTCTACATTCAATAATCATTGCTACAAAATTTGATCACTAATATCACACAATCCAAAAATTTCTCAGTAATCTATCTTTAACCAAACTAGTATGAATTATCCATATCTTTATAGAGATTATAAAAAAAATTCTCTAACCCTTGAGGAAATACTCATAATGAGATATTTATATCCTAATAACTAGGTCACACACTCTTTTTATTTAAATACCAAAAAATAGACTAGCTAAGGAACTAATATCTAAGAACAAAAAATATACCCTGCATAAGAAACTACCACCTATTTTGAACATAGCCATGGTTTTGAAATTTCTATATGCACCTCCATTAAGAAGATTCCCACATTAAAACTCATAGTATAAATATTTAATTATTTAATAAATAATAAATATCACATAAAATTATACTTGATCAGAAAATCACTAAAATTATTACAAAGGATAGAATCCATATTATGAGATTAATTGAATCATAAAATTTTTTGATGAGGTTGATAGAATAGGGTAAATTTAATATTTTCCTATTTTAGGACCAAAGACTTCAAAATTTTGAAATGAGATAAGTTCTAATAGGGTAAATATGTGTCACTATAATAGAGGCTCTCATCAAGAGTTGTGATTCCCAATATATATAAGGATAAATTTTTTTCCTTTATTTATAACATCTTTTTATCTAACATAACTATGTAATTTTTGAATAACATCAAAAATAAAGGAGTTATCGTGCTTTATGGGAAGGGATTTCATCTACGGAAGAATAGGATAGCCTTATATATTGTATATAATAGCTTAAACATTCCAAATATAATTGACAATATAGTTCATAATGATGAATTAGGGAGATATTAAACCTTTCTTGAATAGAGGAATATTAAATATAATGGGAGAGTATAAATATTTTATTCTTATCCCTATTAATTAAAGTGTTCATGTGAGTTATGGGTATGAATACAGTGAAGGAAATTTTTATAAATCTTCATGATATCCATAAGGGAGATAAAAAACTAAAGGATAAACAATTAAAAATACTTCATTCTCGATTTGAGGATATTTAAAAGGGAGAAAATGATTTTTAGGATGAGTTATCCAATAGAGTGAACTAAATTTTAAGCTTGATTCAAAATTATATAGAATATATTAAGGATTCAATAGTGGTGATGGAGTTAGTGATAATTCTCCCAGATAATTTTGATATAAAAAATATTCATGATTTAGGTTAAATATGAGTGTGATTATACAATTAATGAGGTTAATAATGTATTTATATCCTATGAAATTATGAGAGGGATAATATTAAGGAATAAATTAAAATATGATATTAAAACGATATTAAAAATCTTGAAATGTGTGTCACAACATTAACATAAGATTTATTGTCAAGAATAAATTAATGTTGAGGATGATTGAATGAATTTTAATGAGTTTATTTCATTGTTTTATAAATAACTGAACAAGGAAAGGTAAATATAAGGGTAAATATCTTTAAAGGTACCTTAATTGTAGAAATATTAGACACATTTTAGCTATTTTCCCTAAGAAAGATGAAGAATATGAATATGATAATAAAAATAAAAATATCTATGTATAAACAAGGTGGTATGTTTTCATAATAAAGGAAAATCCTTCAAAAAAACTAAAGTCCAACACAATAAATAAGAATATCTTTCCCAAAAAATGATGATATATCATGTGATGAGGAATGAAAAAGGGAGGATTATGAATCATAAAATGAAGGAACCATATCCTTTATAGTTAAATTAAAATCATTTTATGACACATATTGTGTATATGAAGGTATTATTTAATTGAAAATTAGTGATAATGAGACACTAATGGAATTTTAACTATGTAAATATCTCTTGTTGTGCTTGATAGAAAATAGGATTCCTTGGAGAGAAAATAAATCATTGAAAAGTGATAATTATTTATTAATGAATCTATATAAAAATAAAATGTTACTAATATTTATTCACTAGAAATGAAATTCGCATAGAAGATAAGTGATCTAAATTAAATACATGAGTCTATAGAAAATAGTCTTGATATTAATACAATATACTTGTTTTTTAAAAATTTTGTGGTGATAGATTTTGTTTTTGGTGATGTTAGTTGAAAAAGAAAATTCCTCAAAATAATTCTAGTAGTTGAAATTCAAAAATCCTTTCAAAGAAGTTGAATAATATTATAAATTTTTAAATAAAATTTTTTATGCTACTAGTAACCTAGTTTAACATCCCATAATACTTATAATTATTTTTTTTGAAAAATAATATTTCATTAAAAATGGAAAAATTACTGATAAGAAATTGTTAAATGTGATTACTTCACCAAATTAATAGAAAATACCACTCTAAAATGACTTATTAGGTATAGAAATAATAAAAATAATAAAGTGTGGGAAAATAAATAAAATTTGGTTAATCCTACTGAAAATTAGAGGAAAATTCAAATTCATCAAAGAATGATAAAGTTAAAATTAATAATAATATTTCTATTTGAAAATAATGTAAATGAAATGATTTTGGTAAACCGGATTTCTAACTTAGAAGATTCTATTTTTAAAGAGTATTTTAGAGTTATAGAGTCTATATACACAAATAATATGTGCACTGGTGAAATTTATATATACATAAATAAAATATAGGCTATTAATTGAGGGGTTTTCTAGATAAAGTTACTAGAGAGTAGTTGAAACAATATCCAAAAGAGAAGGTACAATTTTATAACAATTTTATTCCATTTATAAATCTTTTGGGTTGAGATATTAACTCAAAAACCCTACCCAAAAATATTACATAATAATTCCTTATAAATTTAAGACGAATGATAAGTAAAAATGTATCAAATTAATGATTATTTAGTAAAATTCATTGGTATTTTTGGTGTCTTTAAAAGAAGATAAACTTTGAAATGATTGGATATGTGGATATTGAATATATTCAAACGTGATTGGAAATAAACATCTCTAAAAATATATCAAAAGGTCTGATGAAGGATATAATACTTTTATAAATGTTTGATCACTAAATGTAAATGTATTTGGAAGAATAAAAATTGGTCAAAATGTTTGAATTTAATAATGTTCACTTTGTTGATGGTTTGAGGCATAATCTCTTGAGTTTTTCTTATATTTGGAATAACTATAATGATGTTATTTTTTACATGAATGTATATTTAATTAGTAAATTAAATTATGACACAATAATTATAAGTGGATAATGAAAAGTGATAAAATATTTAAAATTATCATTGGTCAATATAGTTGATACATTGTTTTGAAGTTAGATAATGAGCATAGGAATAAAGGACCTATCCATTAGGGATAATAGAATATGAAAACTCTTAAACACTATGAAGTGGTGAGGAATTTATCAAATCTGAATAAAAAAAGAATCAATACTTATGATACATTTCATAAAGTCAAGATAGTGAACTAGAGTTAGAAAAATGTGTATATCAAAACTAAAAACACTCTCGAGTTGATACACTCATATATGTGTCACCCTATGAGATTCAAATCAACCAATATAAATAATTATTTTATTTATTTTATAAATTATTTTAATTATATGAATTATATTTATTTTATGTTGATTATATCATAGGGTCTTGAGTATTTAATATCTTTTATGGCTGTTTAAAAAATAAAATTGGAAGTATTATCAAAAGATTTTAGTTTCATAATAGATCTAAATACATAAATAAATATTTTGAGGAATATCTTTGGTATCATAGAATAAGTAATTAATAAATTGCTCCATACACATCTCTAAAAAAATAGAGTAGCTGATAGTAAGAATTAGAGTTTAGTGGAAATTGGAAGGACCCTGTTATCAAATCATTAAACATCAAAATTATTTTGGAGACAATATGCCATCATATTTTTCTATATCATTAAAAGGTTATTACTTCAACCAAATTCATTGAATACATAAAATACTATTTTTATTATGAAAATTCTAATATTTAAAATATTTATTATATTTTTAAACATGTATTACATTGATATCATTATGGGAAGAAATTTTGAAAATTTTTATGATATATCTGATGAGAGAATATTTCTTGGACATATACCTGGTTGAAGATATTATTGGTGCTAAAAGAAAAGGAATAACAGTAAGATAATTGATAAATATGATGTAATTATTTTCAAAAATTAAAATTTATTAAAAACATAAAGTCTTATTAATGCTGATATTAAAGGAGTTCAAGGAGAATATTTTTTTTAATCAGATAAATTTTTATATAGTAATATATTTTCAAAATTACCAAGTTTATTTTGAAATTTCAGGTAATGAAGAAGCTTTAGAGAATAGTGGATCTATGTACCGAATAATTATTAAACATTTCAATACTAAAAACATCATTGTATACAATATAAAGGGTGTTAAAACATGAATAATTATGATAAATCCAAATCATATTTACTTGATTTTACAAGTTAAACTAAAAATTAATGAAAATGAATTAAAACATAAGGGTTGAATAGAATTGATGCCAGAATAGATAAATCATATTTAAAATAATTAAATTTTGAAGTTATTTTCATATCCCAAAGATAATATTTTTAACTTGAAAAATGCATTTTTGATAAAAAAAACACAATGAGAAAAGAGAGGCAGCATAGAACAAATCTCATATTTTGTGCAAAGGATACTCTCTCATTGATGGTATATATTTACATGAAATTTTTTCATTAGTCAAAAGACATTAAAATATACAAATAATTCTAGGGATATATTCTTAAAGAAATTATAATGTGATATAAATGGATGTTAATTTAGTGTTCTTGAATGGTGAACTTGAGGAAGTGGCTTAAATTGAAATTTTGTAGGTAAAAAATGATTTATATGGTATTAAATAAGTCCGTAAAGCATGGTATTAAAATATTGATAGAATCATAAAGATAATTAATTTTAGAATAGTAAAGGTGGATTGTTATCCTTATGTAAAGTGAGATGATAAAAATTTACTCACTATGAGTGTGTATATTGATGATATTATTTTTTTCAGAACCCAAAATAAATTTATAAGGACATTACTAATCATATTAGAAAAAAATTTGAGATTTTAATGATTGTTTAGATGAAATTATTTTTGTTCTTTTAAGTTATGAACAAATTAGGTTTTATTTTTCTCCAATAGTAAAATTATTCTCATGATATATTATAGAGGTTTGGAATGAAATAATCAAATGAGGTAGCCATTACTATAGAATTTAGAACCAGGTTTTACTTAAATGAATAAAATTGGAGTGTTGACAAAAATTATTTTTAAAGGGACATTAGTAGCCTACTCTATTTGATAACATAAAGGTTATATATTTTTTTCATTTTTTACCATTATACATGATTCTGAATCAATCCTAAAGAGCATCATTTTATGGAAGTAAAACAAATCTTACACAATATCAAAGTAACTAATGATTGTTGATTGCGGTATGAAAGGTTTTATCTTTATTTATTTATAGTTATTTCAATTTGTATTGGGTAGGTGATATTGTTTATGATAATTTATCTTATTGAGTTTTATTATTTATTGAATAAATATGTGTTTTATGGTGCTCTAAAAATTAAAATTTGACTACATTAAGAATAAATGATGTTTATAGTGTTGAAAAATTGTTAGATGAAACAAAAATGTTATCTATAAAGTTTTATCAGGAAGACATTAGGGTTGAATTTTTATACCCATGGTCTATTGGGTGTGATAGTCAAAATATAATAAATCTATCAAAGATTATAGTGTAATATTTGAGTTTGAATCATATTGACATTAAGTACCAAGGCATGCAATGTGAGTTGAGTGACTACTCTGGGTACAAGGTTGGGCATGAGGTGTGGTACATTTCCCATAGAGTATCTTAGTACCCTTATGTCTCTAGGAAGAATGTGTATCAGTGATTTCAATCATGTGGTGATCAGAATTTCAGGGTGTATTCGGAACAAGAAAAAAATCATTATTTATCCTTTGGAGGCCGCATTTCCCTTGTGAATAGCGTCCTTTTGGCAAAACTGGTGCATGAGATCTTGTACACCAATGTACCAAATGGTGTTATAAGGTTCCTTGATAATATTCTCACTCATTTCATATGGGATGTTTCATCGGTGGGGAAGAGACAATGGGTCTACTGGGGGAAGATGGTTCAGCCAATCATGGAGGGAGGTATTAATGCTAAAAGCATAGAAACCACTATCTATTTCATACATGTGAAGTCATCTTGGTAGGTAACCGAAGAATGCACATTTTGGGGGATTATTATGTCATATAGGTACAAAGAAAATACTGAATTCTCATCGGCAAGAGGATCTCCCCTCTGGTCTTTGGTATGAAGCATGATTCTAACTATTCTCCACCATTCTCAATGGATAATAGGAGAGGGATACATTTTTTTAGTACCATAATTGGTCGGGAAGGATACTTGGGTACCAAAGATGTCTAGCCCCAATGATCAACTTTAAGAAGGTGGTACATTACCCATCGTTCTTCAGAGGAATTCTATACACACCTCAATGTGAGGTTTTCAACGTTCTCCTCATCAAATATAAGGGGGATCGGTGTGTCTTCACGCCATAGGCCTTGGGGAAGTTTAACATGAAGGATTTTTTCAGGATTTACGCACCTCAGGGATAGTTGGAAGGGTGGAACGGCATGGATTGGTGTAATAGGATACCTACAAAGTATAATTTTCTCACCTGGAGGATCCAGCATCGCGCACTTCCCTCTAAAGACAATATCAAACATCTTGGCCTAATAATTTCCTCATGCTACCATTTTTGTACAAACATTTTTGAAGAAACTATGATCCATATTTTCTTTGAAGGAGACTGGGCTTACCAGGTATGGGGATTGTTTGGATCGTTCATAGGGTACTCCTCCAAGGATACAACCTTTGATGCCTTCATGGAGCACTAGTTTCATGGATTTGATGGTGTAGGGAAGGAAAAAAATAGCGAGATCAATTGTCTTTAACGCCGGATATTGGAGTATATGGAAATCTCAAAATCAGTCTAGGTATGAGGGGATCCAATCCAAAAGAAGAGCCATTATAATGAGATTAAGGTGCATCTTGTTTGATGTTCTTGCGCTTCCGGGAAGCTAGAAAGAGGCCCCCTTCCTACGGACGTTGAACACGCTTCAAGCCGTGGACAAACAGATAGGACCCAGGCCATAGGGGAAATGGGTACGGTGGAGACCTCCGGAAGTTGGACTGAAATTAAACACAGATGGTTCTTGTATTCAGGGTGGTATGCGAGTTAGAGGGCGATCTGAGATTCAAGAAGAAATGTGCTCCTAGCATTCACGGCGCATTATGGGAGTGGCAATTCTATGTTAGCGGAGGCTAACGCTATTCTTACATGCATCACTATTTGCAGGCTGAGGGAGACTTACATATATCAAGTGGAGGCTCACTCCATGATAATTCATGATTCCCTTCATGAAAAAGATAATATACCATGGTCAATAACCTATACTATTAGTAAATGCAAACTCCTCATTGATGAAAGCACCTATGTCGCCCACACTTGGAGAGAGGGGAACAAGGTTATGGATCACTTATCCAATCTATCAACCCCTAGTGTTTCGTTCATGTGTATGTCTAATTTTTCTCAATTTAAGTCTTTGGTGGTGAATTTGATTCAAGGTGATGCCATCAGCCCCCATTATTTCTGGCCTCCTTGATCCTTTCCCCTTTGTATTATCATTTGAATAAAAATTGTAATGCTGATGATGATGACATTAAGTACCACATCATCAAATAAAAGGTGGAATGTGTTGATCATTTATTGAAATATGTTTCAAAAACTGAGTGAAGTTACAAATGTCTTAACAAATACACTTATTTAGGATGCCTTTTAGCATGTGAGAATATTGATTGGGAATTTATTCACTCCCAAAATCCTTACCAGTTCATTTTCTTATTTTATTTTTAAGTTCCTTAATATTTTCTTATAATTGGGGAGAATAAAAAAGGAACCCTTCTTGATAAGGGGAGAGTATATATTTCTTTTATAGGTAATGATGATAGTAAATAAGAAAAGAATTGAATATTTTTACTTATAGTTTGAGAAAAAAGGATTTAGTAACTTAATATTAGATAATAATATACATATTTTTATAATGTTTCAAATAAATACAAAGAGGGAGATTAAAGATACCTTGATGATAGTGGGTGAGATGAGTCTTGAAGTAGAAGAACACTCATGAAGTAAATTGAAATAGGTAAAGCTATGAGCTGGTCTCAGTCAATAAATTCTCAATGTAGTATTTATACTTACACTAAGAGTTGGAGAATTATTATAAGTATCATTATATCAAATGTTATTGTGTTTAAATAATTCCCAAATTTAAAGTATGGTATAAATTTTTTCATGAGTGAATTTATTCATGAGTCTTGATGTCCGTTAAATTATTTAATTATTAAAAACAATATCAAGGATGAATTCAAAAAAATTGGAGGAGGGAATATATTTAAAGGAATGAAATTTATTAAGTTGGGGAAAATTATAACATAAAATATTTTCACTAAATCATGATTTAGTAAATTTTAAAATTAATATTTACCATACACAATAATCATTACATATCCCATTATAGTTATTCCATTATCAAAATATAAGGAATCATGAGTATATTTATTTTTTCAGGATTTCACAATGATGATAGTCCATGGTTTTTATATTTTTGGTTCTCTATGAGATTTGGAGAATTTCACACCATAAGATTGGTAGTCACACTATAAATAGAGATATCACACTAAAAGGAAATAGGTAATGAAAAAAATTTGTGTGGTTTTTTTGGAAGGAAAAAACATTCACATAGAAGAGATTATTATCCATGATGTAATAAATGTATTAGAGATATAAAGATATATAAATTCATTGTTTTAATTCAACTGATTATGACATAACAAAGATATAAATTTTTTGTATCTATTTGAGTGTATGAAAAAAGATAAAATCCAAGTATTTTTTATAATAAAACCAAATAACAATGAACCTCGTTATTCCATGAAGAATGTGAGGTATTTTAAAGTGGTGTTTCACTGTAGAGAAGGTATGATAAAATACTAATATATTTTACCAAACATTGTAGTGTGCATTCTAAAGAGTATTAGGAAAAAACTGAGAAGAGAAATGAAGGTGTTCGCATAATACCAACATTGAGGTACTTGAGAATGGAAGAAAAATATTGATAAACTTTTTAAAAAATTTACAGATCTTCTTTTCAAATATAATTCAGGTACATCTCCCTACACCATTCTTCATTCATATTAATTATAGTATAAGAATGTAAACTATGGGATCAAAATCATTGGACACCAAGGATCAGTCACAATATAAAAATTGTGTGTAAAAGTTAAAAAAAATCTTATGTAATAATAATTATATGTCTTTATCTCACATCTTTTATTTAATTCATTCATCATACTATATTATAATTATAGATAGAAATTATTTTTTGTGAGTTTGTGTTTTGGTAAAAACTGATACACCCCAAACTCTCAGTGGTGTTGTTCCTTATAGGGTCTTGTCATTCATTAAATCGATGAAAACAGATAAAGAATTTGTTAAAAAAATACCAATATTTAGTATTTTAAACTACCATTCTTTATTTTTTTTAAAAATATTAGGAACATCCGGCAACATCACATTTAATTAACGGTGTACAGACCAAAGTTGAATCTTTAGAAATAGTCTTTCCCCTTTCATTTTATCAAAATGGTCATTGATATAGGGTAAATGATACTTATTCTTAATTTTCACTTTATTTTGTCTTTGATAACCCATTATAAGTTTAATGATCCCATTGTATTTCTTACCAAATAACCTAAGAGCTTTCTAAGGTGACATGATTGATTGATAGGATCCTTTACCTTCATGATCCTTGAATTGAATCCCCAAGTCCTTCAATTCTACAATAGTAAAATGATAATATTTTAAGAATTTCATATTCATCCCTATACTAAGACCAATAAAATATTATACTTATAACCATGATGATAACCCTTATAAATCATTAGGAAATACCAAAGGCTCCCTTAAATTCTTATCAATATATGAGAAAACTATTGATAATACAACTCTCCAATATCTATAAGAATAGGTCTATCCTTACCAAAAAACATAATCTCATTAACCATTGAATATATGGTAACTATCATCATTGGAAACAAAAGTATCCCTTCAATAATGACAATTATTTTAGGATTTTACATTTTCATCTAGTTCAAACACTAAGATTGGGTCAAAGATATCTATATCAAGGGAATGAAAATCCTAGAATAATTCAACAGTAAAGACTCTAATTAGGTGTGTAAATATTTGACACAATATGTGAACATGAAATGAATATGACAAAAACATGATACATGATTAAATAAATGGGTTGAGTTTATGTTGAGGGCATATAACACAAAAACTAATAAATAATATGATAATTTAAATGTTTAAATTTTTTCGAGATATATTATTAAATAAAATATTAACTTTTTAAGTAAATTAATGCATATTTATGAATATATTTTTTTGTAGATATTTATATTATATGAATTTTCTTAATTAATATAAATCAAAAAAATATATAATCAATATGTGTATATATTGGATAAATAATTAGATATATAAATGATATGTGGAAGAACTACATGAAATAATAGAAAATTTTATAAATGGATCATGTTTGTATTTGATTAATTATATGTGAATATTAAATAGGTCAATAAGAAACAAGATGAATTTCTATAACTAAATATTAAAAATATATAGGGATATTTGAATCCCTAATCCATACCCAAAGGGGTATAATTCTATATAACCTAGAGAATAGTCTAATAGAAAAGATTCAATAATTCAAATAATCTTATAGAGATAAAATATTGTTAGAAACTTATATAAAATAAGATAGTAATAATATATTATGTAATATTAATGGTACATCAGACAATGGAAGGTTCAATTTCAAACATGACAAATGCATGATCTTCTATAAATAATAATATAGATTTTCTTTATGCTTGATATTTATCAGTAAAATGAGTTTTTATCCACAAATAGATTTATCCATGAAAAGGTTCATTCCTTCCTTTATGATCTTGGGTACTAGAACCCATAACATATTATGAATATTATTGTAGTTAAAATCCATTTTAATTTATAGAAATAAACAAATTATATATTCATAGTTAATTCAATAAAATCTCTGAAGATAACCCATTAAATAACATGAATGAAAACATTTAGGAGCTTCCTTAGAATATTTAATAGATTTATTTATCTTACAACACTAATAACATATAATAAGACTATTACGCCCTTAAGTGGAAGAGGTAGAATGATATGGTCTCCTTACACTACTATGGCTTCAATACCTGAACATATCATGCTTCCTCTTCTTACTAATAAATATAATTTCACTACCAATAAGTTCTAAGGGGTGAATAATAACTCTGAATATCCCTTCCAAGTCTTTATCCATAATTACAAACATATAGAACACATTTTATTCATAATTTAGGAAAAAAACTCATATTCGATATGATATCAAGGAAGAGACCCATTTAAAAACCACATGACTTCAATGTTTAATTATTGAAAAACTCTAGTGAAAATTACACTAGCTTAGAAAAAAATTTCATATACTCTATCACCTTTTTATTTTCAAACTAAAGATATAAACACTCAATTTCAGTATATAAATTTATGGTCTCAGGATAATACTACTGGAAAACCATGGTCTTGAGGTGATTATTTGAAAAATACTTATACAGGTTATCCTATACTCTAAATTCAAACCATTTATGACCTAGAAAATCAAGAATAAAAGTGAAAAATTAAAAAAAAAATCTTCTGAGATACAATAATATCAAATAACCAATTATTCTTTTCAGGAAACTATTCTCTACTAAAATATTTTTATCACCTAAAAATGAATGAAAATCGTGTTTATATAACTCTTGAGATCAATCCTTAACTAAATTTGAATCATAATCAACTCAAATTTATAAAAAAAAAATTATTTATAAAAAATTATCAATGTAATAATAATCAATATGAGGGTTTTTTTATGTAAAATTATCCAAAACTCCCTATGTAGGGTTCACTAGAACTCTTCTGAGAGGCATGACACTAAAAAATTAATTAAATAAAAAAATAAAGACATGTTTAAAATAAAAAATAAAAAAAATCATAAAAATCATAAAATGAATCATAATGTTTCATAACATTATAAATATATCTCAATTAAATATAATGAAGTTCCCAAGTATAATCGAGACCACTAAGATGGGGGCAAATCAGTGGTTCCTTTTCTTTTATAAGATAGTTTCTTAACTCCTTAAAAAACTTTCTTAACCTATGAAAATTGTTAGAGGAAATATCCACTCAAATATAACTCACAACCTCACATTTATTATTAAAAAAATATAAATATAATGGAACACATGATATTTACATGGTTTGGTACAAAGACCTACTCCATACCATGTTGGATAGTCTCACCAACATGGATTCTTTTAATATCCTCTTTCTGGAATAAAAATTCACAAGAAAAGAAATATTCTAAAATCCTAGTAAAAAAATTTCTAATATTTTTGGTCATACCACACAATAATCATTTCCAGTATCCACTTCCCAAAACAAGCCTTTTTAACAACTATTAAGTAGCAATAGTCATAATATTCACATTACTTCTTCTTTCCTGGTCCACTTCTTAAGGTCTTAACCTATTCCAAAAGAAATATGAATCAAAATCTACTTCGGTACCTTCTTCAAGAACTTATATAATAAAATTAAGAAATATTTTGTTCTCGAATAGTCTTCTAGAACCTCAGTCAAAAAAACTTCCTCAACATCAATCAGTCTGATGGTTATTCTAGTATGATTCTTCTTCTTCCCTTACTCTTAAATTGAGTAGGAACTCAATCACAGATAAAAATTATTTATTCTGATAGAAATTGTTCTTATTAACTTCCTTATATGAATCTTCCTTGAATTATCGTATTAAACGTCAATCTGATGATCTTCCTCGGTTTCAACCTGAAACTAAAAGATTGGTTGGAAGCTCAATACAAGTTCCACAAATTTTGGTGCTCCAGTACTTAAATATATTGGAGTCCCTTTTATGAATTAACTCATCTCCCCTTTTATAGATACTTAAAAATTCAATTATGTAGGGTTCTGAAAACATTTCCCAATTAACAAAATTTCATGAATATTTAATTCTCCTTAAATCTCATATCTACCTTTATCCCATTAAATTAATTTTCAAATATCCTTTAATTTTGGATCTTCCTTTGACTTATTCAATGCTTCAAACTTTCTTAAAAAACTTCATTATGATTATGATTCTCTAGTATGAACGTTTTCTTGAGTAATATCTTTTTCATGAGTACGAACTTTTTCTTGAGTAAGATCTTTTTCTAGATTTTGAACTTTTTCTCGACTAAGAACTTTTTCTTGAGAAAGAACTTTTTCTTGTGTAAGATCTTTTTCTTGATTCTGAAATTTTTCTTGAGTAATATTTTTTCTTCAGTCTGAGCTTTCTCTTGAGTGAGATCTTTTTCTTGAGTAATAAATTTTTATTGAGTAAGATCATTTTCTTGAGTAAGATCTTTTTATTGAGTAATATTTTTTCTTATGTATGAACTTTTTCTTTAGTAATATATTTTATTGCATGATAAATTTTTCATGAGTCAGATATTTTTCATGAGTTTGAACCTTTTCTTGAGTAAAATAATTTTCTTGAGTAAGATCGTTTTCTTGGGTAAGTTATTTTTCTTTAGTAAGATATTTTTCTTTAGAAAGATCTTTTTCTTGAGTCTGATCCTTTTTCTAAGTAAGATATTTTTCTTTATTAAGATATTTTTCTTCCTCAATATTATCAACTTATTTTTAATCCTGGTCCTCATAAATGTATTTTTTTCCCATAATTTTCCTTCTTAAATCTTTTATCATAAATTCCACAACATACTTATAATTTTTGAGAAATAAAAAACACCAAAGAATCATCAGATTTATATTGGATTCCTTATGACTTAAAAACAGCTTCATCATTATGATTATAGATCTCTTGACTCATGTCGATGTCTTTATCTGATGATGATGATTCTAAATCTAAACCTCTGAAATATTGTTATCATCCTAGATCATATTATCATCCGGGATCTGATTAGCATCCTAGATCTGATTATCATCCTTGAACTAATTTGAAATTTTTCTTCATAACCTTATCAATATACTTTCTTTCTTTAACATATTGATCTATTAACAACAAATAAAACTAAAACATAACTAGGGTCTAACACATAAACATATCCTAAATAAGTTTTAAATGATCATAGAGATCATGTGGAATTATAAGGGAAAAAACTAAAATAAAACCAATATTTTCATAAAATAAACTTGTATGATTAATGGTTTCCAAACCATGAGTTATAATCTGAATTTATAAAAATAATCCTTAAAGTTGCACGCATGGTGTGCAATCCCATGAACTAAGACCGAGAAAATTTTATATATTCTATTTTTCACATCAAATCTTTAAATTTATCTAATTGAACCGCATAATTTTGATATAAATTACAATAAAAATATTAAAATTAAATAAATATTATAAATGATTATAAAATAAATATTAAATCAAAATATACTTATCCAAATTCACATAGTAACTCCTGGATCATTACTAGAATTTTTGACTATATACTCTTCCTAACTAACCCCCTTCAGTCTAGTAATATTATATTCTATCTAAAATAACTTCCTGAATAACATTTCTAAATTCATCACACTAATTTGATTTTGTAAAAAACTATCATAAGACTAATTAATATAAAACCTGAATTAGAGTCTTTACTCAACTTAAATAATGAACTAAATCGCTATAATATAGTATAAGTGAAATGAAATCAAAGATTCCCATTGGGGAGGATTTCACCTTATTTAAAAATAAAACATAAAAGAATATATTTCAACTAGAAGTATAGAATGAAAATTATATTTATGGAATGAATCATGACTAAATATAAATTCTATTTAAATAAATTATAAACAAATATGGGATGGTGTACAACTCAAATAGAAAAAATAATAAATGAATAATAAAAAAAACATCCATCATAAAAAATAAAATATAAATATAGGCCATTATATATATATCAAGTATGATTCAAACACATACAATATTGAAAATTAAATAAAAACAAGGAACAAAATTGGTGGATTATTGATAAGGCCTACTATATAATCCCGAAAATGTATAACCAAAATAAAATCCAAAATTACCAATCTCTATATGACATGTAACTATATCTAAATTCCACCTTCTCCAAAACTTGATCACATATATAATCTATCATATATATAAATTGAGTATTTTGAATTAATTATGTCATGAGAAATAATGTCTATATACATAGTTTCTATATAAGGAGTGAGTATAAACCTAGTAAGAATCCTAGAAAATATTCTATAAACTCCCTCTAAAATAAAAGTATATATATATTATAGTTTTTTTAGGAGAATACAAAAAATCACATTTTATTTATAATACTAATAATTTAAATAAATGAGATTTGTTATAATAAAAACTTCTTTTATCAAATGAGTATCAAAAAACCATTTTTAAAAGGATAAAAGAAATATATATACAATTTAATAATTAATTATTAATAAAATAATCTTTATCTTGTACTGATTGGATATACAAATCAAACATATAAAACACATATATAAATGATCTCAGCCTAACTAATGGTTCACTTATATCTAACGTACTCTCTAATCCCATATTAACCATGATGTTTCAAAACATAACATACATAATTAATTTAAATAAATATCACTTCTCTCACAATTGCAAACAACTTTAACAGAATCAACCCCTTTCAGTGGTAAATGAAACTTCATATTCTAATAATATTAACTAATATCATATGAAATTTTAATAAAAGAAAAGCTAAATCATTAGATACAAAATTAAAATAAAACACACATATGAAAATCCAATCAAGGATTTGAAATTAATGGAAATTTTAAAGCATTTATATAAATATTTATAAACAAATATACAAATAATTAATATTTTATATCAAATTAAATAATGTTTAATGTTTAAATTAATATTTTTAAGCATAAAATCCATATTAATAGTTTAAAACTCATATAAGGTTTAAGAAATAGAAATAAACCATATATAATAGGGATATAATACAAAATATTCCATTACATGTAACATAAAAAGATGAATCTACTTTAAAACATTTGAGGGAATTATAAAATAAGTAAACATGAAGGTTTATGGGAAGGATTTATGATTGAATAGACAATTATACAGTAAATGATAAAATAGATACCAATTCATCATGGAGAATATGATATGGTACTTATAAGATAATCATAAACCATTAGACATAGAAAATCCTAATTTATTTTGTACTAAATTAAATCCACAGGTATTCATGGATAGATTAGAGAATGAATAGGGAATTTTATGATGGAAAATAGAAAAAAGGAATGTATTGGGGCCCTAACCATGAAAATACACCAGTATTAAATGGAAACACACATAAGGGAGAAAGGATTAGGAGGAATCACTATTTTGGATTTCTTTTAGAAGAATATTGAGCATATTAAAATTAAAATGTAAGAATATTTTAGTGAAATAATGTTTTGAAATGAAAAATTTCCACTAATAAAAAAACAAAATTCCTAGTCTCATCCCACCATTCAATCAACTATTTTTTTCCCACTATCCAAATCTTTAAACCATAAATGGTTATCCAAAAGGGACCCACCTTTTGTAAATCTAGACCATTCATTCAAATTTTTTTTTGAATTTCAGCATTTATAACCCATGATCCTGTAAAATAAATAAATAAATACCCATAGAGAAATCATGGGTTCCACATTAAAAGAAATGAAAATAGTGTATTTGATTTGTGCAAGGTTTACAATGTATATTGGATATTAAACCGTGAATGGGGTAGTGTATATTAACGGCTTGTAAAATATTTTATAAATCCAATAATAAATTGTCTATCTTTTAAAACCCTTTGTTTTTTATTTTTTGTGCTAAATTATATTTTTCATTAAACCCATTAAAATAATATTATTAATATTATATTAAGTGGCCATTTAGCTGGTTATTTTCTTATTTCATCATGTGATCCTTGATTAATATTTAATATTTAAATAATATTTTTTATATCTCTTGTGTTTAAACAAGGTAAATAATAAATCTCTCTTAAAAAATCCATGAATATAAATTTCTATATCATGATTTTATCTAGCATAGAGTGGCTTTCTCTAAGAGAGTTATAATTTTTTTTCTAGGTTTTGGGTTCCATACTGATCCATTTTAGTCTTCTAATAATTTTATTTGGTTAAACTACAATGAAGATATAAGTATTTTTCTAATATATTTAGTGGATAGATTATCCATATTCTCCAATAAAAACCCTAAGAGGATAGGGTTTATAGATCTTATTCTTTTAAGAGATGATGATGAACTATGAATCAAATTCAAATAAATTAATATTATGTATTCCTATATAAAGGTAGGACTGGTTGTTTCTTTGTATACATTTTTCATTGTGCTATTTAATTCTAACTTTTTTATGCCAATTTCTTTTGGAAATTTTCATTATCAGATTCTATATTTGACAATATTGTTTTTCAAATTTTTGACATTCTATTTACAGAAGGATTTTCATGGAGAATGTCATTGAGGGAAGAAGACTAGTGTTTGGATAATTTCAAGCCATTGTGATCCTCAACACCACATCTATATGTGGTACATGAAACCCAACACTGACCACAGTGAAATGTGGGATAGTGAAGGGAAGATGGTCATTCTATCGATTAGCAGAATATTACATCTCCTTTTTCCTCATACCTCTCATATGTCTCCATCCCCCTCATCACATGACAAATTGAAAAAGGTTGTTGACCCTGGAAATGTTCACTAGTGAGTGAGGTAGTAGCGATGGAACACATTGGATCAATGGTCATGGATAAATGATATGATGGATGTAACTCATATAGAACTTCCATGCATGGTAGTGGAAGGGGTGGATAATGGATATTTGGCCTCGAATCATGCATGATAATGATTTAGAAATAGAAGTGGTGACGGTGGGAAGCATAACTAATAGTGGAAGTGAATTTTGTAGCTAGCTTTTCTTAAATTTGATACCATAATAACACATCATATGGTTTTTAAAGTGTGTCTCGTGTCATGTATCCTAATATATATTGTTTATATGTGAACCCAATATAGCACACAATAATTATATTTTACACATTAGTCTAAACAATTTTGGATTTTCTTTTTTCTAGGACTCAGAAGAATAAAACTCTCTAATAAAAATGGAATGTTGAAGGGTGTTGTATTCACACCACCTTGTGAATAAGTTATTTGTTCACTTCCACCTTTGATGTGGGAATGGATACCAACCCATAGGTTATCCTAACGTCCTTATTGACACATCATCTAGATAATAAACCTGATACCATTTTTAATGGCCTATTTCATACCACAATCATGACATTATCCATTTTAGGCCACACCCTCAATGATTTTTTTCTTAGGCTCATGGTCTGAGGATTCTCCCCCAAAAAAATGTGTCTTGAATACTGACGTGTCTCGACCACCTTATAAAGGGGTGATTCATTCACCTCCACCTATAATATAAGAATGTAATCCTTTATAAAACCTTATATCGGATAACTATATGCTACCATATATTGACATCATCTAAGCTATCTATGTAAATTAACCAACACTAGGACACCTCCTAACCAGTAGCTATGATCATGAGTTCTAATTGAGTCTTAATGTTTCAAGACCACTAAATAAATATATAAGTAAAACTTATTAGGCCATCACCAATGTTTTTTCTAAAATAAATCATAAATACACTCTATTTTCAATGAGATATGCTCAAAATAATCAAATAATTTATCAAAGTTCACTAAAATAATCACCCTCAATCATTCGATTTTAAGGTGACACCTGAGTTCGACCATTCCAAAATAGGCCAATGATGGATTTCCCTAAACATGATACATCACCCACCTAGGTGGAAACAACATCTTCACCCTAATCCTATATTAGATTATTATATACCCAAGTTGAAACAACATCCCACCCTAGGACATATATTGTAATATCATACACTTGGGGAGTTATAACCCATCCCAGAACCTATACCAGAATATCCTACACTTGAGGGGGGATATCAAACTCCATAAAATATACCAGAATATCGTACAAAAGAGAAAATACATCCCACCCAAGAACCATTTACATAATATCATACACCTAAGGGGGTTCATCCCACACCAGAACATATATAAGAATATTATACACCTAAGTGGCTGCATCCCACCTTGGACCCATTATATAGTATTATAGATATTAAGGGGATGATAACTCTTCCAATCCCAACATATATTTCTATGGTTGGACTCACAATCTCACAACCTATTCTCATCAACATAGTCACACTATTAAATAAATGTGTTAGGATCCACATACTGATCATATTAAAGGTCAACACAATACTGGGGAACCCACTATGGTTCTCTAAATCACATCAAGGTATAAAAACCTCACCTATTTTTTTTATCTCTTCTGAAATCTAAGTTCAAATCCCCTTGCTCGTGCGAAACAATTTCCTCAATAATTACACACTCTTTCCATAACCTAACATATCATATGGTTATGTAGGATAAACCAAACACAATAATGTGTTATGTTGTCCACCTGACCTCTAAAATTAATCTTTATATGTCCTCTCACACTTAATCAATAAATAAATCCTTTCATAAGTATCTTTACTTGAATACCCACACAAAAAAATAGAGGAGGAACACTCTCACATGCACACACTTCACATAGCCTAAGGCCCTAATGTATCTCAATATTCCCTATAATATCTATTAGATAATCATTATTGACCATCCACTTTACCCAATCCAAAGGTAACTAAGGTAACCTTACACTTTTTCTATTATGTTTATTTTATTCTATATACCTTTCTAATGTTTTTATATCACAAACACATATTTTTGATCAATCCCTTGGAAATTATAGACTGAGGCAACAAGCTAGTGTTAAGGGTCCATCTTGCCCAAGACACTTTCATTACACTCATTAGAGTTTAAAGTAAATAATTAATTTATAATTCAATTTTGAATATACACATGTGGTGAGACAAAAAATCACATGCCACATTAAAGAAATGAATAAACCTTAAGTAAATTATTAGGGAACTCTTACCTTATTTAGAGTTATTTATTTTAATAAATGCTCATACACTATCTTGTTTAAGACCGACTAATCATTTCCCATTAACATGTGTCCCCAAATCTATAAAAAATCAGATAAATTAATTAAAAACCAATTATAATTAATATTAACATTAAAAATATATTAATTCCAAAATTAATACACATTTTATAATTAGGAAATATCTATATGTATGACATAACGGTGGTAAAACCTCAATAAAAAGTTCATGGATTACCCCATTACCCCCACGAGATCATTGAAGAAAAAATATCTAACACTCTATATTGATTTATCAGTCAATATATTTCTAATTTGTAGAAAAATAATCTGGAAATATATTATATCAGTGAAACCACAAGAAACTTGGTGAATTCATCCTCTTCGGATTATATCTAGAAAAGGAAAACAAAAATTCTATCATATCAGCCAGATTTCACCAAACTCTTATAGAATTGACATCTAACCCAAACCAAATCCACAGAAAAATTGGTAATAAAACATGATATGGAAAAAATGAGATAAAAGGTAAATATCATACCATAAATTAATTAAGAAACCCACATCCAAATTTCTATAAATTAAGGAGGTTTAAGGATTATATAGTAAAGTGAAAGGGCTTGGTCTCCTCCAACTCGTGTAATTGAAAAGTGTGGAAACATGAAGGGGTTTATATTATAATATCCACGAAATAATATTCCTCCATTACTAAAAACTATAAAATTCATCATAACAATGTGACCCCAATGGATCATGGAATAATGCCTCTTCTATTCACACCTCAATAAGTGTCTCATTGGAAAATGGGGCGGTACTCCTTCCTTAGGATAAACAGAAAAACCTACAACCACCTCTCACATTATGGCCCCAATTTTGACACCATAACCATCCTTATCATATAAAAATTTCAAAAGAAATACATGAGTTTTTTAATATACCAAAATTAAATATATAATAAAATTCAATCATGTTGTGATTCACTTATTCAGGGTGTGATCAGCCTTCCCTCACCTCAAATTCTACCAGGTGAATACATAGTTTTTTTAATATGTAATAAATATAATAAATAATAAAATTATGTCATAAAATGATTCATACACCATGGAATAATCTTCATACAAGATTATTTTCATCATGGAATGATACCCTCTACCATGACATGATCTTCAAACCCAAAAAAAAAGACAATGGTATATGTAAGATTTTTTTAGAAAACATTTAAGAAATTTAAAATTGAGAAAAATACCCTAAAACTCCACTTTATCATTACACCCACTGTTCTAGGAGTGACCTACTGTCTGATAGTATTTATGTTTTGGTTCCCCTATTAGGTTAGAAAATTACCAAAATTGACCCCTCATTAATACATGAACCTCTTTCTCCACGGTGTGATGATTCACCTACATCAAATTTAAAAGTAAGGACACACTGACCCTACTCTTACACGCACCCAATCACCAAAAACACCTACTGATGATTCCAAAAGACATCCTTGATATGTTTCAACTCTAATAATTTGATCTAAAATCCAATTGTTAACCCTTCCCATCCCCAGGATAAAAAATTAAAATTTCCCTTGAACGTAACCAATGTACCACCCCTGAATTGAGTTATGTTACCCTTATTTATTCCTTTTTTGTGTTTAATGTTTTTGGGTAATGTTTGGGAGATCTTGGTAAGGTTTTGGAATGATTTGGAAATTTTGGGAAGCTTTTGTAGGGCTACACAGTTTGAGCATGTTTAGGAGAAACAATGAAGAATCCTCAGGTAATTATGCAACTCAAGACAGTGGGCCTTCACATGGTTTTTCTAAGTGTACAAGGAGGTTGTGTGATGTACCCTTTAAGGTAGTCGAGTTCTTATGGTTAGCGCATGGTTTGCCTAACCGTTCAAGCTAACCAGGTGTGAAGGATAAATGGGTTTTTACAAAATCGGGATCACTCTGGATTTTTATTATTTCACTCATTTCCTATCCCACAAGCATACAACATGGGATTACTTGTTCTAGAGGGTTAGAAGACTTATCCCTCCCATTTTGGAAGAAACTTTAATGGGTTTATTGTTGGTTTGAAGCTGTTTTTTCTCATGTAATTATCACCACTTGGTCAGTTGTGGTTTTTTTCTAGATCTACTCTTATCTCTCCCTCTTGTTTTCCTATATATACAGTCGTTTCATGTAGATCTAGGGTTCTGGTATCCTAAAGTTCTGAATTTAGGTATTTTTGATGATAGGGAAGTGGATCTAGAGTGGTTTCAGTAGAGCATTCTCCAGGATTTATGATGCGGTCTCTTGTGGGATGATTTTGCCAGAAACCTAAGGTATGTGGCTTCTCTCTCAACTCCACTTTGCTAGAAAATAAGGCCTTGTTTTATATTAATTTGTTTTTCATGAAATTAATTTTGAATATGATGTATGGATCTTGGTGGAAACCCATTTGGTGATGATTTTGGGATTTTGGGTAAAATGGGATATTGTTAAAAAAGGTGTTTTGTTGTTTCATTTTAAAATGTTGATTTTAAAATCATCCACGGTTTGAATTATGAGAATTTATTTATAAAATATGAATTTTAATTATTTTTTTGTTTTATTTAAATGTGGTTTAGCTTGAAAAATGATTAATGTTTGTTTTTAATAAATGGGTGATTTATTGAAGTGATTTGGCATGTGTTGGAAATGGTTGTGTGTATAATGTGTGGCCTTGGTGTGATTTATGATAGTTGGTTGGTTAAGTGTTGTGGATAATGTGTGATTTTTTGTGTGAAGTGGGTGGGACGTCTCACTATAAAAGGTGGTGTATAGTCTATATAAGGGAAATTATTAAGGATAAGTGTTCGGGAAGTACCACTAGATTGGAAATGTAAGAAAAGACCTTGGATTGTATGTTCCACCATGTTTAGTTTCCTTGTGTGTGTTATTATGCAAGATGAAAATGGTTATGCAAATATGTGATGGTGAAATGGATTATGGTATGGTTGTTTGGATTTCCCTTTTTTTTATGGATATGGGTAATGGTCATTTAGTAAGGGTGTGTTTGGATTCTGGTAATTGTTTCACTGTATTTTGTTTTATATAATTTTGATAATGGTTTAATCCTAGTGACATGTGTAGGGAAGACATTTGGGGAAAACATACTGAGTTTTTGTACTCACCCCCTTCTTTATAAATTTTCTGCTTTTGAAAATGTTTTTTTCCATGATAAAAATAAAGGCAAAGAATCTCCTTCCTTTTGTGGTGCGTCATGATGCTTTGGTGGGTTGTGGTGCTTGGAGCATGGAGCATGGAGCATGGCTTGGAGTTATGGAGTTTTTTTGTATATTTTGGGGTTTGGTTTTGTAGTCTTCAACTTGGTACTCTGATTATGGAAATTGTGGTTTGTATTATTGGTATTTTGGTCATGTTGAGTTGTAAAACCTTGTCTACTTGCATCATGTAGTTTCTTTTTGTTATGACTTGTTTGGTTGGTTACTTTCATTCTAAGGTAAAATCATTCCCCCATCTGTGATTGAAGCCCTTGGCATTTATTGTTAGCCTTTTCCACCTTGGTAATGTTGCCTAAGGCCTAGTATCATCTCTCCACCTTCTTAATACTATGAGGAAGGGGAGGGATGTTACAAGTGGTATCAGTTTGTTTTGTCATTAACTTTAATGTGAAAGAAGTTGTTCAGTCCTTTGGTGTTGAGTTTTCGTCTTGGTGTTGAAATTCATTCTTGGTATATCCTTTGAGTTGGGATGGTATCAAGGTGTATTATTATCGAAAATTGGAAGGTATAGTATAAAATGACATAGCTAACCATTTTATGTTGAACTTCATGTTACCATGGATTTGGGTACATAAGTGTTTTGGGATACACTTATAAGAATTTGAAATCTCATTGTCATGGGTGTAGCCAATGAGATGAGCATGACATGCATAGTAAAAATGAATTCCCACTAGGATACATATTTCATTGAGTTTAATTATTTATGTTGTTTTGTGATTATTTTTATTTGTGAAAAATATGGAAATTACTTTCAAATTTGTGGATTTGAAATGTGGATAATTGTAGTATTTTGAAAATGGGTAAATTTTTAAAACATACTGGGTTTTTCAAAAATAGTGCAACATAGGAAATTTGAACATGTGGAAAGCTTCATTATGCTTGTGCCAGTGGGATTTAATTTTAAATGATAAACCTATTCTTTCTAATAGAGTGAAATTTATGGTTTTTTGTGTTGATAGAAATGGAACATGGTAGGCATTGTAGAGACAAACCAGAGGAGGATGATGAAAATGTGGTTTCACCTGAGACACATTTGGACTAGAAGCTAGTACAAAGTATAGTGAAAGCTTTCCAATCTGTGTAAAGTGAGAATAAAGTGGATGATCCGAAGCATGTGGACCATGTGGTTCAGTTACAAAATCATAATCCATCCATCTTTATGGGTGATTTAGAGTGGGAAAGGGCAGAAGCGTGGTTGAATATAACAAATATAATATTTCAATTCTTTAGAACACCATCAAAGAAAAAAAGTGAAACTAGAAACATACAAGCTAGAATATATTTTCCTATATTGGTGGGAGTTGGTGGTCCAATTTGGAACAGACAAAGGTGTGTCATGGGAGGGTTTTTAGAAATTTTTAATGAACCATTCTACCCTCATATGTTTAGACTTTAGAAAAAAATGGATTTCATCAACTTTAAGTAAGGGAACATGTTGGTAATGGAATATGAAGCTAAGTTCATGAAATTAGTACATTTTTTGCCTAAGGTAGTAGAAAGTACTTCATTAAACGCGTGTTTTTTTGAAGCTAGGTTGAGGCAGGAAATTCATTCTAAAATAGCGGTGTAGTGTATTAGTGATTACACAGAAATGGTTAATAGAGGAATGGTAGCTAAATGGGATATATTATGGGATACATGTATGAGAAGTTTTTTGGCACCCATGGGGAATAGTAGGAACTTAAATGATGGGTTTAAGTGGAAGAGGGACACTTATTACTGGGGTGGAAGTATGGTTCAGAATCCAATGGTAAGATTAGTGAATCTTCTTCTGAAGCCTCAGAGCAAGATGGGATGTTTTCAGTGTGGCTCTACAAGACTTATCAAGAGGTATTGTACAACAAAATAAAGCATTTAATAACTATAACAATATGGGGAATCATTAGTGGTATTGTCATAATGATCTTAGGTCTAGTGTTCGTGACACTCCCGAGGGGTCACATGAATCCTCTTCCTTGATAGGGTGGGGACAGCAGCACACCCCTCACCAGTAAAGCAAAGTTATTCATGGTGATTCAAGGAATACCAGGACTCCTCAGTAGGGAAATAAAGAAAATAGTGTGGAAAGAAAGTAGTTGTTTAGAGATGAGAAGGTTGTGATGGATTATCAGTTAGGACCATCCACAATGCGAGGTATAATTCTTTTAAATTTTACACTGATGCATGTATTGTTTGATATGGGTTCTTCCCATTCTTTTATTGATTTTAGTGATGTTAGTTTTCTTATTTTACATGTGGAAATTATTCTATCTATTTTGAAACATAAAAAATTTCTTTGTCAAAAAGAGTGGCAATCCTTCACATGTAGAGCATGTTGTTTGGTTATAGATGGGTCGAGTTGATGTGTGATTTCTAAGTTCTTGAGATGTATTCTTATGATTTAATCATAGGAATGGATTGGTTGATGATTTTTAAGGTACACATTGATTTTTATGCATGATAGGTTAGTATTACAATAGGAGATGGAATCACATATATCTTTAGAGGGGAGAACAATAAAAAGTTGGGTGCAACAGATTTTTTGGAACCAACTATTGGAAAGATCTCATATCATTTATCTATGTTGTCATTGTCATCAATGGTAGGAATGCAGCAGTGCATCTTTTTAGTAGTAGTTGATCTGTTTTTTGATGTCTTTCCTAAAGAATTATTAAGGTTTCCACCCATGAGAGAAGCAGATTTTATTATTGATCTCCTCCTCGGGACTAGTCCTATCTCACTTATGTATTAATGGATAGAACCAACTGAACTATAGGAATTGAAAGTGTAGTTGGAGGAGTTATAAAATCAAGGGTTCATTCATCCTAGGTTGAATCTATGGGTAGCACCAGTTTTGTTTGTTAAAATGGAAGATGGAACCTTATGGGTGTGTGTTGATTATCATAGGATGAATAAGTTTATGATAAAGAACCAATATCAACTTCTACGCATTGATAAATGTTTTGACCAGTTGATGGGATCTCAGTGGTTCTCCAAGATTGACTTGAGGTCAGGATATCATCAATTGTGGGTAAGGAAGGAGGATATTCTGAAAAAAAAACTCTGAGAAGTAGATATTTCCATTATGAGTATGTGGTTATGCCCTTTGGCCTAACAAATTCACCAATAATGTTCATGGAATTGAGGAATTGGGTATTTCATAGATATCTGGATTATTTTGTGATGGTATTTGTGTATTATATACTAGCTTATTCAAGAAAAAGGATTGAGCTTGAGCAACACTTAGAGATAGTGTTCAGGATCTTGGGAGATCATCACTTGTATACAAAATTGTCAATGTTTATTTTTTGTATACAAGATGTTAATTTTCTTAGCCATGTTATTTTTGAGAAGGGTGTTTCAGTTGATCTTGAAAAGATAGAGGTTGTTGGTTCATGGAAACTTCCAAAGAATGTTTTCAAGATACAGAGCATCCTTGGCCTAGTTGGGTTTTATTGGAGTTTTTTTGTTATTTCTCATGATTTTCCTCACCAATGAAATCATTTAAAAGAAGAATGTTCCATTTTAATGGGATGAAAAGTGTCAGGAATGTTTTGAAGATCTTAAGGGTTTCCTTACATCATCACCAATCTTGGTTTTTCCCGAACCAGGGAAAGGGTATGTGGTGTATGTGAAAAATTAGGATTAGGGTTGGGGTGTGTTTTCTTGAAAGGGGATCACATGGTTGTATATGGATCACAATAGTTGATGTAGCATGAGAATAACTACACAACACATTATTTGGAGTTGGAGGCAGTGGTTCATGCCTTGAAAATGCGGCGTCATTATCTCTTCGGTGAGAAATTCAAGGTGTTTACTAAATTCATTGTCATTACACGTCTAATTGATTATGTTTTTAAGGATGATTTATAGTATATAGAAGACCCTAGTTCATATATCAATGATATTTTATAGGTTTATACTGTTCATTTTTTATAAAAATTACTAAAAGGGGGTGATTTTGAAAGCAGTTTTAAGGAAAAAAACATGATTTAAAGAGTTTAATAGTTAACAAATTAAGGTGTTGTTTTAAGAATTATGAGAGAAGGATGTAATGTCAATTTCACTACACATATTGTATAGTTAATTTTTTAAAATATTTTATATGGTTTAATGTAATCCTTTGGTTGAGAGTTTTCAAGATCTCGACTTCCCTCTATCCTCTTAAAACGATCCTCAAAGAATCACCCCTTGACACAATAATCGTGCTGTCAAGGTTTAGTTATTATACATAGAAAAAGTGATATAAAATCATACATAAGTCTTATGTATTTGTTAGAGAAATAGGATTCCTGTATTGTCTAATCGGAACAACCCAAGATTCCTTTTTGAAATCTCAACCCAGTCAGTGTTGAAATAAAAATTGATGCACTTAATTATATCCAAAGAAATTAAATCAGGGGAGAAGCATGTCAAGATAAGAAATAAGTGAAATATTTAAGACAAAAATTACAAAAAACCCAAAGAATAAAAAGTTTCATAACTCCCTCCCAAGTATGTTTATCCCCTTTAAACTGATCATCCACTATTTAGCTTGCCATCGAGAGAAGGAGGAGGCTCGGGTGGAACTTTGACTTCATCCTTGATCACCCTATTAAGATAAGGGTGTCCAGAACTTATTGGATGGGGAGAGGAATCCTTTGGATATCCAAAATGTCATAGCTTTTCCTCTTGTCCAAACATTAAAATGAGGATCCCAAGGTTCCATTTTATAGGCAATGTGGAAGGTGGTTTTTAGCACATAGCTTTCTTAAAATCACTTGGAACATTGTTTTCAACCTCCAAAAAAACTTATATCACTTCGGAGAAAATAAAAAGTTTTATCCCCACCTCTTTAATATCTTCACATAATTTTTTGTTTCATTTGGACACCTACATCTCGAGATATCGACAGATCATTTCATGCCACTTTTGACTTCATGCAGATTCGTTGTGTTGGATAGATCTGTCCGGATGGGTCACCAGATGGAAGAATTAGGCTTGGTTTTCTTAATATGAAATTTCAGTAATTCTCCATGTGTGTGTGTGACAACCATTTCATGATATTCTTCCCACTTTTTATTGAGAAAATTTATGTTATTTTAAAAATTATATACTTACATGATCCTTTCCACCAAATCTGCCATATATCCTTTGCAATAAAATTCAAAGATCCCCTAACTTAATAATTCCTATAATTCAAACCATAATCTCCCAACTACATATCCACATATTTTGTACATTTCATCACTCCCCTCATTTATTATTTTTGTCAAAAGTTTCACTTAGAAAAAATATCACACTCTTCTCCCAAACCTTATTTTATCTCCTTATGGAACTAATTTTAACAGTTATAAGAAGATCAAAAGTCATGGAAGGGTTGTCTTTGACCTTACAATACATAACCCATTTTTTAGAATGTAAAACAGTAGAATAACAAGTACGCACACATAGTTCAATCTGGTAAAGTAATAAAATTTATTAGATAAGGAATAAACATATGGAAAAATAAATTTTTAAAGTAGATAAAAAACAACCAAACTTGTATTTACCATCCATTAAGTAACAAATTTTCACACTTCATGGTTGGGCGGAAAGATGTGTGGGGAGATTAAGTGAAAAAAATTTCCCATAAATTATTCACAAAAAGGGTACCATTCTTCTCAACGTTTTTGAAATTATACAACTATTTATATCATCGACAAAGAACAAGATTTCAAAAGAAATACACACCACCTTATTGAATTATTACTGAAATTCACATTTCATCAGAATTATTTTTGAATGTTAAAACAACATGAAATAAAGAAATTCAACATGCATTTTCAATAACTTTTATAAATAAATATAAATCATTTTTCATGATACAATGGGCATAAAAAAGTAATATTCCAACACAATGTTGAGGGGGGATAGGGGAAAAGTGAAAATACGATTCAACAAGCTAAAAATGAAAAAGAAGAAAGATGATGAAAATTATTAACTAACCTATTTATATACCCATCCCCCGACACCTAAAGTGTATAGTGTTCCCATTGTAATAAAAGATAATGTGGGAATGAAGGATAAAACCCGGTGAGTGTCATTCATAGATTGCTTTTTGAACATGTAGTTCCTCTATTGGGGACATTGTAATGGATTCATAGAAGTAATTTAGCTATTTTACATTGACATTTAAGGTTTTCTTGGTTTATTTATTTTGACCCTAGACAATACTAAATGGAGAGAAATTAGTAACCGTGTGTGGTCAAAACCAATGGTAACGAAGCATACATGGATGCAACTTCAGCCTTGTATTGTGGAGAAGGACCTTCTACCCAATGTGGACCTGGAGATGAAGGATGAGATGTTCGTGGGAAACATTGGTTCACTCCTTATAAATATGAGATTTCTTATATGAATGTATTCTAATTTCCTTCAGCTTCTAAATATACAACTTACTTTGATCACTTGCATCATAATGATTATAATTTCATTGTTTGATGGCCTAGTAGACCCGGTGCTCAATCTCAATAATGAGGTGACAAATCTTTCCAAGCACAAGATGATAGGGTGACATTCCAATAGAGGTTTTGGAAGCAGTATGGTAGTCCCATAATGAATCATCGAGTATAAGACTCAAATATTTTGTATTGGGTTTAACCTTTTGTTCAAAAATTTGTTTATCCTATCTATTTGACACCTTAACTTGACCATTGGTTTGTGGGTGACAAGAATTAGACACTCGATTCCCAAACCCATGATAATGAAAAAGAGACTTCATTGTTCGGTTGTAGAAATGAGAACCATAGTCACTAATGATGAACCTAGGTAATCCAAACCTACAATATATTTGGGTTCTTAGAAATTCAACAACTACCTTAGAATCATTAGTCCTTGTAGCTCGTGCCCCTACCCATTTTAAAACATAATCCACTACCTGAATAATGTAAAGAATCCCATATGAATTGGTTAAAGGTCTCATAAATTCAATGCCCCAAAAATAAAAAATATCATGGCATAAAAAGGGTTGTTGTTGCATCTCATTTCTTTTAGAGACATTCCCCGTTCTTTGACAAAAAGGACAAGATTTACAAAAATCATGAGAATGCAGAAACGAGGACCTTGCAAGCAGTCTGTTGGGGACCAAAGTGGACCCCACAAGCAAGAGTGTGACATAACCTAATGAAAGAATGAAACTCACTATCGAGAACAGAATTCCTGGGGACTTGATCACTACATTAGTGCCATAAGTAGTGGTTGTCCCAAATGTACCAATGAGACTCATGTTTTAGACAGTCGACCTTGTTTTTTTTAATTCAGTAGGAATGAAAGATGCTACCAAATAATTTATAAATTTAGCATACCAAGGAATAGAATCTTGCACTTAGTGTAATTGTTCAACTGGAAACATGTCATTTATAGGAATACAAGGGGATGAGTTAATGTCCAAGGATTTGTGGATCCTAATGATATTTTTATCCACTACATTCTATTCTCCTTTTATATCCCTAATTTCTAAATTGAATTTTTGAAGGAGGAGCATCCAATTAATGAGACGTGGTTTGGTTTCTAGTTTATTAAGGAGATTCTAGAGGGTTGCATGTTATGAGAACACAATGACTTTGAATTATAAAAGATATGATTGGAATTTATCCAAGGAAAACACAATGGAAATAAATTGTTTTTCATTTGTGGTGTGGTTTTCTTGGTTAGGTTCCCATGTACGTGAGGTATAGGAAATGACATGTGGATCTTGATTGAACTTTTGTGTGAAGACTCCCCCAACTGAATACTTAGAGGCATCACACATGAGCTCATATAGTAAATCCCAATGAGGTGGTTGGATTACTGGGGGTGATGTGAGACTCTATTTTAACTATTAAAGGATTCCTCGCATTCATTATCAAAAACAAATTCCTTTTCTTTTTTGAGAAATCTGGAGAAGGGGAGTGAAATTTTACTAATGTCATGAATTAAATGATGATAAAATCTCACGTAACCTTGGAAAGACCACACATCCAGTACATATTTTTGGGAATTTTAAGGAAGAAATGAAAACCACTTTGGATTTATCTACTTGGATACCATCCCCAGAAATTACATGTACCAAAACTATACATTGTCGCACCATGAAATGGGATTTCTCATAATTTAATAAGATATTATTTTTAATACAATGATGTAGGACTGAAGCAAGACTACTCAAACATTCATCAAAAGAGTAGCCATAAATATTGAAATCATCCATGAATACTTCCATGAAATTATCCAGGAAATCGAAAAAAATAAAAAAAACCATGCATCACTAGAAAGTACCTAGAGCACTTCACTGACCAAATGACATACTCCTATATGAAAATGTTCCAAAGGGTAAAGTGAGGGTCTTCTTTTCCTAATCCTAAGGGTAAATCTAGATCTAAAATTATCTATAAACCCCATCAAGAAAATAGTAATAGTGATTCCCTGATAGACTCTCTAGCATTTGGTCAATGAATGGAAATGGGAAATGGTTCTTCCTACTATGTGGATTTAATCAGCAATAGTCTATACAGACACACCAACTATTATGCACATGAGTTTGAACCAATTCATTTTTTTCATTTTTTATTACAGTAAGACTAGTTTTTTTAGGAACCACTTGTACTGGACTGACCCATTGGCTGTCAGAGATGGGGTAAATGATTCCAGTTTCCAATAATTTTGTTACCTCTTTTTTATCAACATATAAGAGGTTTGGGTTAATTCGACATTACGACTGACTCACTATTTTAGCCTCACCATTTATCCATATATGATGTGTGAAAACTGACAGGATAATACCAGGAATTTTAGAAAGTGTCCATACCAATGTTTTTTTACACTCCATCAAAAGTTCAAGAAGTCACAATTCATGATCCTGAGGGAGTGACCTAGCAATGGTGACTGGAAACATGTTTCCATTCTCAATATATGAATATTTTAAATATTGAGGTTGTTGTTTTAGTTCCAAATCAGGTGGATTTTGGATTGATAGGAGTCTGTGTGAGAGTGAGAGGTCACTAATCTCATCTAACTGCTCAATGGTATCATCCTCATATGATGAATGAGATTTTTCAGGCTTAGCATTATCATCTATGGTCGTGTGATCCTCAGTGCTCAAGAAATCATCACTTAAAAAACATGCATGACATTTTTCTAGATTGGTACAACATTTAATGTATGATTCATTTCCTAACATTTCAATAAATGATGAAAAATTAGAAAGGGGATTATGGGAATGAAAAGAAGTTTTTTTAGGGGAAGGGAGTACGTCAATTTAATTCCTGGAGAGAGAGGAATGTTCTTCTCATGGGAGATTCATGGCATTAAGGATATTCAAGTGGAAAATGTCACCGCCAAATTCCATAGATAATATACCATTATGGAAATTAATTATGGTTTTAGAAGTTTTTAAGTAGGGTATCTCCAATATAATTATGTAATTTCCATTCATCCTATCATCTTCCCTTTTAAGCACATAAAATCAGTAGGAAAATTAAATTGTAGACCCTCACTAGAACATCCACTAACACACCAGAGGGGTGTGCTATACTCCAATTTTATAATTGAAAAATAATTCTAGTGGGATTTATTTCCCCAACCAAAAATGAAGAATAAATAGAGTGATGCTTCACATTTATAAAGTCACCCAAATCAGGCATAGCAATGGAAAATAAATACTCCCCTATGGTGAACAGAATTAAGAATATTCTAAGATCATTTCATTTGGTGAGAAGTTATGGATCTATCAATGTTGATTCATTCCTCCCCATGCTCACCTTATCATATTATTAAATTCTTTGTTGTTGTGTACACATATCCTTCAAAAACATATCTTATCTTGGAATTTTCTTCATCGAATCATTCAAAGGAATGTGAACATGCTCTTTTTTGAAGGTATCCAATATTTCCTTATCTATTTTAGTTTTCTTTTGTTTTCTTGGTTGGTTTTCCTTTTGTGGGAATGGATGATGAATGTTTTGTCTATATGGATCATCAACATACACACTCTTTCCTTTGGAAGGTATTCTCTCAAGACAAGGTTTTTCCACATTTGTACTGATTTCAACAGTTGGGATGATGTTTTCCTTAGGAGGGGATGACTCTAAAAGAGGGTTAGTTTGGGTTTTAAGTTGTTTCACACTCATAAGGGTGATGGAACTAACTTATCATTTTTCCCTAGGATTAACTACTTGTTGATAGAGTAGTTTACCCAACCCATGACTTTGACTTTCCCCTACATAGTTAGTGAGTTGGCCTAATTTTTTTTAGGTCATGTGTGGATGCTTGGGTGGATTGTTGGAATTGGAGATTGTTGGCAGCCATTTTTTCATCATATATTCTAGTCTAGGCTTTGGTTTTTGTGGGGGTGGTTGGAAAGTCCTTTTGGGTGGTTGGGTATTTCTAGGTGGTGGTGGGGGCTGACTACTCTTCCCCGGTTGGTTCCATTATTTTTTATGTTTCTTTGAATACCCCCTTTCTTATAATCTTGGTTTTATTTCCACACCGAGTTGTTTGGATAGTAATTTTCTTTCCTAAAGGGTTGATTATAGGGGTGCCCTAGAAATATTTCCTTTCAACTCTTAGAATTTTCTCATAGTTGGGGGAATTGGTCAGAGTAGTGGGTGTTAGAAGAACATATACCACAATGGATGGGAGTGGGAGAATGGTATTTCTCTTGGGAAAGAAAATTTTTTTGAATAAGGTTACTTACCTCTTCAAACTTCGTGTCCTTTTTATTCTCGAATTCATTACTTTGCACCTCATGGACACCTCGAATTGGTACACTAGACCATTAACCGATTGTTGAGTGTTTTGTTTCATGTTATCAATTAGAGTTCATGTAAAAATTGGGGTCTTATAAACTATAACACCTCCTATAGTAGAATCAACCATATTTCAATCAATAGGAATTAAACCCTAAAAAAACCTAAATTAAAATTTGATCACTTATTTTGGGGTGTGGAAAACTTGAAAAAATCCTTTTAAATCTTTCCCAACATTCATGATGTGTTTCATGTCTTCCTAGCCCCTAATTGGTGAATTAACATAGTAAAGCCAGTCTTTTGCTGTGTATTCTAATGAAAATGAAAATTCATTAAGCTTTACATGTTCTTCATCCACATTTATAGGTTTTAATGTAGAACATGGATTATTAAATTCATTTAAGTGCTTATGAGGATCTTCTCCCATGAGTCCATGGAATCTTGGTAATTAGTGAATTAAACCAGATTTTAGTTCAAATTTGGGTGTCTTGCCTTGTATTTGAATGTATATAGGTTGGATATCAATATCAGGTGTTGTTAGTTCTTTTCGTGTATGATTTCTTTTAGCCATTTAATACTCTTTAATTTTGGGATCTAATTTGTTTTCAGAAGAATAGGGGTTTAGAAAAGTCTCAAGTTGTTGTGTGTCCTCCTTCAAAGGGTTGTCTTGTGCATCTCAGTGTCGCTGATATAAGATCCTCTCCATTTTAGGTTTGAATGGTGGTAAGTCTCCAATAGTAGAACATTACATTCATATAACCGACAAAATAAAAAAATCAGAACACAAAAATATAGGTAATGAAATAAGATATAACAAATAAATATTCTCAAAATTTACAAAAATATTATAAAAAACATGCACTAAAAACCGAAGCGATCCCCAACAATGGTGCCAAAATTTGAACGTGTTATCATGACATGTCAAATTTATTATTAATTTAAGGTTTATTTATAGTATAAGGAAAACCCTAGGCATATCTCAAGGAGTGTTGATAGTTTTAAAGTATGCATTTTTAATAAAAAGTACTAAAAAGGGGAGTGATTTTGAAATCATTTTTAAGAAAATAACTTGATTTAAAGAGTTTAATGTTTGATAAATTAAGGTGGTGTTTTAAGAATTATGAGAGAATGATATCACTTCAAGTTCACTACACATCTTGGATAGTTCATTGTTCTAATTATTTTATATGGTTTAATGTAATCCTTTCATTGAGGGTTGTCAAGATCTCGACTTCCCTCTAGCCTCTTAAAATGATGCTCAAAGAATCACCCCTTGAAAAAACAATTGAGTTGTCAATGTTTTATTCATAAAAATAGAAGAATTTCTATGAAATAATAATAAAATTTTATGTATGTGTGAGATAAATATGATTATTTTCTTGTCCAATCGGAACAACCCATGATTCCCAATTGAAATCTCAACCCAATCAGTGTTGAAATAAAAATTTTTGTACTTAATTATATCGAAATAAATGAAATTAGGGGAGAATAATGTCAAGATAACAAATAATTAAAATTTATAACACACAAATTATAGAAAACCAGCAGAAGAAAAGTGTTATAACTCCATCCCAAGTATTTGTATCTCTTTTGAAATGATCATCTACCGTTTAGCTCACCATCGAGAGGAGGAGGAGGCTCAGTTGGAACTTCACCGTCATACATGATCCACTTGTGAATATAGGGGCCTAAAAAATTTCTTTGATGATGAGAGGAATCCTTTGGATCTCTAAAATACCAGATATTTTCCTCCTATATTAACTTCCAAATGAGGAGACCAATGACCCAATTTATAAGCAAAGTGGATGGTGGTTTTGGGCACCTAGATTTCATAAAACCACTTGGTAGATGGTTTTTCACCTCTAGATAGACTTGTCTATCTTTGGAGAAAATTAAAAAGTTGTATCCCCACCACATGGATATCACCACCCAACGTTTGGCTTGATTTTAACACCTTCAGCTCAAGATAAGGAAAGATTGTATCACACCACTTTTGACTATGTGCAGATTCGGTGTGATGGATAGATCAGTCCGGACGGGCCATCAGATGGCCTAATTAGGATTTTATTTCTGAATATTAAATATATCCCATTTAATTTAAGACTATTCCACAAAATATCATCCCATTTTGATTCACGTTTTAGTAGCGGTGTGTGGTTTTTTCCATTGATGTGCTTGAATCCTACGCAGTTTGGCCCATTTTTCTTGAACTTATTATTGGGCCCTCCAAATCACCTCCACCTTCAATGAAATTATCAAATCATGTAACATTTAAAATTTTAAAAGTGATAAATATTAATTATTTAAATAAATATTTATGTTTAATTTGATACTATATTTTGAATTTACAGTGAAAAATCAGTTTAGAATAGTGGTGTATGGGTGAAAATGAAACAGTGAATCATAGTACGATCATTTTCCAATCATTTTATTTTACAGAATATTTTCTCACAAAGATATTTTAATTTTTTGAAATAGATATGGATAGATTATCTACATTTTTTTATTTTTTTACTTTCTTTATACACATGCTAAGGAAAATTCGGTGGCAGATGTATTAAGTAGGAAGTCATATGCTCAGGTGGTGAAAAGGGCATCGAATCAGTGGTAGTTGATGTCGGTCATAGCCAACATGTTGTTGGAATGTGATAACCATGGTGATATAGTGGTTTTCATTCCATTATCATTGATTCATGATTTATTTGGGTTGGTTAAAGAGGTGAAATACTCTAATTCCGAGTGTATGGTGATGAGGTCTAAACTAAATGGTGGGGAGACCATTGAGGGCTAGGAACATAATGTGAATCCAGTTTTTAATTTTTGGGATCAGATGGTTGTACTTGTAGCTTTTCAGGTGTAAATTTTTGTCACATATCATCATTCTTGGTGGGCTTCCCATGCTAGAATTCATAAAATGTATAAGGCATTGAAAGTATATTTTTGGTGGGCTGGTATGAAAAGGAAAGTGGGCTAGTTTATTTTGAGATGTTTAACTTGTCAACATGTCAAGGAAGAGCATCAATGTCCTACAAGAATGTTTCAATCATTACCTATCCCAGTGGGTAAAAGATATTATATAGTGATGGATTTTTTTACAGTTCTACGAGGAATGGTAAGAAAGATTGATTTCATGTGGGTGATAGTGGATCGACTCACAGAGTTGGCACATTTAATCCCTATTCGTGAATCTCACACGGTGGAGGATCTGTCCAAAATATATATCCATGAGGTGGTAAATACGAATGGTATTCCAGTTTCTATTGTATCATATTGAGAACTGAGGTTCGCATATTATTTTTACAAATCCTTACAGCAGTCCCTTATGACAAAGTTAACGACGAGCAAGGTGTATCATCCTCAAACGGATGGAAAATCAGAGAAGACGATTTAAAAATTAGAAAATATGGTGTGGGCTTGTGTGATGGATTTTTGTGGTTCATGGGAGGATCAAATTCCATTGTTAGAGTTCTCATATAATAATAGTTATCATGCCTCGATACATATGGATCTATTTTAAGAATTGTATGGGCATCTGTGTTGTTCTCCACATTGTTGGGTGGAAATTCGTGAAATTTGTTTGTTGGACCGAGCCTTGTCCAAGAGAAGATGGAGAAAATTATGTTGATAAAGAAAAAGAATATATATGTATTAGATTCATCATAAATCATATGCAGACCACTGTTGAGAGTCATTATTGATCAAGGTGGGTGATCATGTGTTTTTAAAAAAATCGAGATTGGAAAATCATCGATTTGGGAAGTAGGGAAAGTTATCTCCATTGTATATTGGGCCTTTTGAGATACTTGATATATTTAGAGAGGATACATATAGTTTTTATTTTCCACCATTGTTTAGTGTGATGCACACTGTGTTCCATGTTTCCAAGTTGAAGAAGTATCAGTTGGATCGTGACCATGTTATTTGATGGGATCAAGTTGAGTTAGAGCTAGATGCTTCATTAGTGCATGTACCAGTGCAGGTTGTGGATATAAAATAAAAATTCATGCATTGTAAAATAATCACTCTAGTTTAGTTTGTGTGGAATTATGGCCATATCCAAGAGGAGACTTGGGAATAGGAGAAAGAGAAGGTCGATCAATGACCTAATCTCTTTCGGCAAAGTTGTGTTTCTATACTTTATAAGGATGGAAATTCCAATGGTGGGGATAATTTAGAACCCCTTTATTGAGATATTTAACTTTTTTTATGAATTTTTATGTGTTGAAAGTTATTGGGTAATGTTTGGGAGAGTATGGGAAGGTTTTGGAATGATTTGGAAATGTTTGGAAGCTTGTTAGGGTTGCACGGTTTGAGCATGGTTAGGGGAAACCTTACAGAATCCCTAGGTAACTGTGAAACTCAAGATAGAGGTCCTTAAAATGATTTTATTACATTTTGTCTAACCATTTGAGGTGTCCACATGAGGTTCCCTTATAGGAATTAACTTTCACACAGTTAGCGCACGAGTTTCCTAACTGTGTGAGCTAACCATGCGTGTTGGAAAATTGGGTTTTTAAAAATTGGGATCACTCATGATTTTCCCTTTTCACTCATTTCCTATCCCAATCAAACATAATGGGGGATTCCTTTTTATCCAGGGTTATAATATCCCTCCCACTCATTTTAGAAGAAAATATAAGGGGTGTCTTGGTGTTTTAAAGGTGGTTCTTCTTGGGTAAGTCTTCTCTCTTGGTCTCTTGTGGTTTTTCTCTAGATCTACTCTTCTCTCTCTATTGGTTTTCAATATATACATATTTTTCATGTAGATGTAGGGTTTTTGTATCCTAAATTGATTATTTTAAGTCTTTTTGATGATATGGAATGGGATCCATAGTTGTTTGGGGGAGCATTCCCTCATATTTGTGGTGCAGTTTCTTGTGGGTCGATTTTTCCAGAACCCTAAGGTGGGTGGATTCTCTCTAGAATCTACTTTTCTAGAACTTGAGGCCTTGTTTTCAATTAATTTTTTTCTTGAAATTAATTGTGAATCTTATGTGAGAATCTTGGTGGAAACCCATTTGGTGATGATTTGGGGATTTTTGGTAAAATGGGATATTGTTGAAAAAGGGGTTTGGTTGTGTGACTTGAAAATGTTGATTTTATAATTGACCATGGTTTGAATTATTGAAAATATTTTATAAAATATGAATTTCATTAATGATGTTGTTTCTTTGAATTGGGGTTTATAATAGAAAATGGTTAAAGGGTGTTTTCGATAATTGGGTGATTTTTTGAGGTGATTTGTCATGTGTTGGAAATGGTTGTGTGCATAATGTGTGAACATGGTGTGCTCTATGCTTGTTTGTTGGTTATGTATTATGGATAATGTGTAATTTTTTTGTGAATTTGGAATCATGTCTCACTATAAATGGGTATGGATATTGGATGGAAGGTCCACTGTTAAGGATAATTGTTCAAGAAGTACCACTAGATTGGGAATGTAGGAAACAACCTTGGATGGGAAGTTCCACTATTTTTAGTTTCCTTGTGTGTTTTTCTATTCAATATGAAATTGGTTGTGCTAATGTGTGATGGTGAAATGGATTATGGAATGGTTGTTTTTCTTTCCCTTATTTTTGGTGGATAAAGGTAATGGTTTCTTGGTATGGGTGTGTCTGTCTTGTGGTAATTATTGCAAAATATGTTGTTTTATATAAATTGTTTTATATAAATTGTTTTATATAATTTTATTAACAGTTTTGTCCTAGTGGCATGTGTAGGGAAGTAATTTAGGGAAAACCTATTGAGTATTTGTAATCATCCCCTGCTTTAGCACTATGGTACTTTTGAAGATGTCATTTTCTGGGATACAAGTAAAGATAAAGAATCTCATTCCTTTTGCGATACATCGCAATGTTTGGTGTGTTCTATTTCTTAGAGCATAGAGCTTGTCTTGGATTTGTGCAGTGGTGTCATAAATTTTTGTGTCTTGTTTTTTATGATTCCTCTTGGTACTGTGATTATGGATATTATGGTTTGTTTTATTGTTCTTTTGGTCTTGTTGAGTGTTAAAACCTTGCTGACATGAATCAGGCAGTTTCTGTTTGTTATGAATCGTTTGTTTGGTTGCTTTCATTCTAAGGGAAAATAATTCCCCAACTATTCTTGAAGCCCTCGGTATTTATTTCCATCCTTTGGAGCCTTGGTAACGTCAATTAAGGCCTAGTAGAATCTCTCCACCTTCTCAACCCAATGAAGAAGAGGCGTGATGTTATAACCAACCTATAGTGATTCAGGTCATTAAAACTCCCCACCATAACATTTCTCATTCCAAAAAATCTTCATCATACGTCCCCATAGACAATCTTGGTAATAGAGTCCGGATGAATCACCCAAATCCCATAACTCTCATTGATTATGGTTATTCTAACACTACTCTCAATCCAGGTATATTACTCAAAACATTTCCATCCCATTCATTTTTTCACTAATTATCTTAGACATGTCCATAAAAGTTACCCATTATACACAAAATTCAACAATTCTAATACCACAGACATCATACACCATCAATTAACATCATCAATATACATTAGACCATTTTGTACATAAAATCACACCAGATCATCAATCAACTATTCTTATTAGAACATAAAGTCTCCCATTTTAGCTTATAGTCATATCACAATGCCTTGTATAATTGGACATGCCAGTGTAATTACTATGATCACTGATATTCCACTAACCCATCCACTTCAATGGATTATTGCCCAAAAACACACCCTATTATACCACCTGAAATTCATCTTGTATCCAGTGGTTATTGGTTACTACACACATTAATTGTCCTCGATTCTCATCAACTTATAGCCACAATGGGTGTTTTCTATTTACCACACAAAAATAAACCACTTTCATCCATAAAATATTGAAAAACCACAAAAACTTATCGTTGGTTCCACTTGCACATTAATCATGGAATTATCCAAAAACTACATCAAATGATCATCACACGATAGATCACATCTAGTGTGATTCCCACTATAAGAATTTCTTTATCATCGATACATGATCACAATACCAACCGATATCCACCATTAACCTAAAATTTTTATCCATCATTACAACTCATATTCCTTATATAGATCAATATCAGAACACCCTCCATAGGGGTTCTAGTGATACCACAGTTCCCTATAGAACTACAGATCAACAATACCAGTAATTTTCCTCAATAAGGTTTATGGCCAATCCCACTACCACATGAATATCATGTTTCATCCCTATATAGGCCCCCTATTCTTTCTACCAACTCAAAATCAAGTCAAATCCCAACTCAAAATATTTAAGTCACTTTTCTGATTCCTTATATATCACACTAAGCCACAAATCTCCTTGATGTTACACAAGACCTAATGACCATGCCTACTATTTCCACATTGCATAAAATCATAGCTAATCCATAACATGATTTGATCATATTTAAATTTCTGAAATCTCAGGATCCCTCAATCAATACAATATTTTACCATAAGGATCTCATCCCACTCATCGGCCATATCTTGATGCACTGGTTCCATTGGTCAAATCCACCTGACAAACCCCTAATGTAACCACTACACTAACCAACCCATGTCACCAAATCAAGGGTCAATACCATTTTTCCATTCCTTTATCATAAAAATATATCTTACTAATTTCTATATAATCCCATATCATATCACTATTCACATGTAATCATCCACTGATCCCATAAATAACCTACGACCTTCCTCTATGCGGTCAGGAAAACAAAGGATACCTAGACCACATCAAACACACTTGAAGGAACTACATGAAACCACTATTTATAGAAATTCATCATCATGAACTCACCCTAGGAGTCACATTACCCTCCCAATTCAATCTATATATCCTAGATATTTCAAAAAAATCCACCCTTAGCAATTCCAATATGTTTTATTGTGCCAACTATGTTAAAACATATAGTTGAACATGCCTCTCATGCATGTCAGATCTATCCTAATACATCACTACCCATTTCTTCAACATTCACAATACCTAAGGCAATAAATAAATATATATATATATATACCCCAAATCGGATATCACCCTCCAGTAATCAATATTAACCATAAATCATCTATTCATACTTCTCATCTCTGAAATCACGTAGAATCCCAGGCTAACCCGTCTCTCAAGTTACCCTTAAACATCACAAAATATCTATTACAATAATAGGAAAACTTCCAAATACTAAATTATAACACATAATTATTATAATCAATCACTCTATGGAAATTTTTTATTTTGATATTTGAACTCAGACACACCTCCATACACACCAAAGGTTGTTGATTGGAAGCAATGGTTTATGGGGACATTGTGGGGAGACTATAAATTCATATCGGAGAAGATAAAAATAGTGTAAATATCATACAAAACTGTCATAATATACAGTTGAATAAATTTAAACATTATAACCAAAACCAACCAAAAATAAATAACATACTCATGTTAAAATAAAATGAACTATCTAAAAGTTACATTAGTCGGGGAGACACTAATATGATCTCCTATGGTCTAATTATATACAAATCAACACAAATAAATAAAACTAAGAAGAAAAAATTACCTAATCACTAGTCCCAAACTAGTCACTTCTCCTTACTCCATCCAATCTTCTAGAATAACAATAAAACCATGGGAATCCACTATACTTGTACTTATGATCACGAGGTCTTCTTATATACCAATTTGATCGGGCCATCAATTCAGGGTGTGAGTATACCTCAGCAGTCCACCAAAAAGTTTTTCCTTATAATAATAAGTAAATACCATATATTTATAGTGATATATTCTTATAATTATTAGAATAATGTTTTAAAGTGAAAAAATTAATTTCATTGGAACTTATACTAGAATATAGTATAACTTATACGTCGCATACCACCTCGGAAACTATAATAAAATAACATATACCAGAGGGGTAGCATACCACCCTCAAACCATTACTAAAATATCATACACCTAGGGAACTCATTGTAACAACCCAAAATTTTATATTTATTTCCTTTGAAATAAAACATGAATTATTCGATATCATGCCTTACATGAAATAATGAAATAATATAAGTCAAGATATAGTAAACAATTATAAATTAGCTGTTAAATTGGCATGTAGGAATATTAATATCACTTTTATGAAAAATATGTATAAAGGTTCTTATTAATTTAAATTTATTTATTAATTCATAATAAATAATTACTCAATTTTTAGTAATGTCATTTTATGCTTAAAATATTATTTCTTCAAAAATGGTTTTTATCGCATTTTTGAATGGGAATGTTATAATTAATTTGTACCATGTTTAAAAATTTTATTTAAGTAAATTAATACCTTATTTAAAATCATCCTTTCAATATTATATGAGGGTTAATTTTTGGTATTTCTCTAAAAAGATCTATTTTTATGTGAATAGTGAAAATTATTTATTTTTGTGAAAATTATCATTTATTTTCATGTAAATATCTCATTATGCTTTAAATTTTATATTAAATTAAACGAAATATAATTCATTTATAAAAAATCTAATTAATTATATATGAATAATCATTATACATTATTATGGTATAAGTTAATATTTTGGCTTAAAAACATATTTTCCTAAAAATGTTTTTTTTGTGCAACATGTTTTTATCTTAATAAAATAATTTATTCAATATTTATAAATGGTTTTAATAAAATTTACTTTTTAAATATTCAATATTATATTTTAATATTCAATTTATGGATTTTATAATTCTTAAAATGAATGTAAATTATGTTTTATGCTTAAAATTTTATTTTTTTAAAATGGGTTTTCATTGTCGTTTTCATGATTAATTAAAATTAAATTATATCTCTTATATAAATTTGTTATATTAAAATTTATTCCATATTTTTAATCATCATAATTCATATAACTTAATTAGGTCATGCTAATTTTCTTCATATTGATTTGTAAAAATAGTAAGATTTTGTTATAGTGGTTACCTTTAAAACTAGTTTACCAGGGAGATTAAACCATGAGATAAATGTAGTATTTCCACACAACCCTATAAATTTATTATTTTTAAAAAATATTTAAACCTTTTATTATCTTATATTAAAGTACCTATACATTTTTATACACATTCCAATGAAATTAACCTTAAAATGTTGAAATATTTTAAGAAATTCCATGTGTATCCATCCCCTCACTTATAAGTGGTCACCTATTATCATTACTATATAAATCCGAAAATGCTTTCTAAAAATAATTATAATAATCCTACACTACATTCTAGATCAATTTTTCTTCTCATGAGATCAATCCTTCAAGTGTTAAAGAGTAACCTAAAGGAGGTCTCTCAATGAATATGAATAGATCTTAATCAAACTATTTCAATTTTATTTCTTATTATACTATATATAAAACGTTTTTATCCATAAAAAAAAGATTAAAAAATTATAATAAATATAATTTAATGTTATTATTATTATTTCACAACCATTTACATACTATTATCAATCCAACGACCGATAAAAGTATCGCTCGTGCATATGTGTGGACTATTGCCTTCATATAGTGATATGACTCAGTTTCCACCAACTTCATTCATGGATAGTTATTATAATATATTTAATTTTTATATGTGAAATTAATTTGTAAAATAATTATTTTTGAAATATTATTTTATATTTACCATTATTTTGTTTCATCCATCAAAAATGGAAATGTTACTCATGCGTACGTAAAGACTATCATCTTCACATAGTGATGAAATTAATTTTTCATCACCAAATTATATTAATGGTTATAATTATGTATATAATGAATATATATGATATTTATATCATTATTAACATTCATAATATTAATTAATTATGATCAATGTGCTAGTACCGTAACTGAAAAACCAAAACTTACATGAAAAATGAGGCGGTTAATAACTGAAATAAATACAGTAATAGAGATTTGTTAATAAATGGGTGTTTAAATTATATAACTAGAAAATATATGATATTATATATTTTAATATTATCCTATAATAAAATTATCATAATTTTAATTTATTATACATGAGGTTATAGAACTTACGGAGTAAGACGAGCCTGAGCTAAGGGTTTCTTTATCTCATTTTCAAATTCATGAGACAAGTTTGATATTGTGTAACATAATTTATTTAATGTGGTTTTATTACTAATTAACGAATTTTTTTAACATTATTTAAATTCATGGATTTTAAATATCAATATCATTTTATTTATTTACATAACCTTTGATTCAAAGGAAACCAAAGTTGTAAGGGTTTCCTCTCAATTTCTCTTCATTAAGACATGATTTAATATTATACAATAATTTCTCACATATATGGTGTATATAATTATAAATAATGTATTATAGAATAATATATTATTTAATTCAATGTATTTATATTATCATATGATTTTCGAGCTTCCAAATGACTTTCTGTTCAAAAATTACTAAATTTATAATGGTTTTTCATCTCAATTTTGTTTCATTATGATTTTTTTTATGTTATACACCGATATTGTTTTATGAGTTTGATATAATTACCCAATTATATTTTTTATAATTAATATACTTATTTTCATGTAAATTAACATTTTATTTTATGATATTTATATCATGGTGGTTATGTTTCAAAAGTAACCATCATGGTAAGGGGTTTATGTTATAATAACATTTTTATTATGATTGTTTATGCTTAAATTTTTTTATGATAAAATCATATGATATATCTCTCCCAAATCATATGTAATTTATTCTCCACTCTTTATTTTTAGAGATTTTTTTCCCTTTAATCTTCTTCTCTTAAAGTACTCAAGATACCAAAACAATTTCATTAAGGAAAATTGGCCTTGTTTTTCTATTTGGTCAGGAATCATTTATTCCATATTCATATTTTATTTTAAAAAATTCAAGAATGTTTTTACTATTATGTAAATATTATTTAATTTAATTTTTTAATATATTTTACATTATTTAAAATTTTTTAAAATCAACATTTTTATCATTTTCAAAATGTTGAATTATGAATTATTACAATAAAATGTGAAACGATTTTTTTTGTTTTAATACACACCGCATGAACGGATTTCCCAATAATCATTAATATTTTTTCCATTAAATATTAATTTATATGTTTATATGGTTTTTTCAAATTCAATTTATTACTTGATATTCTTAAAATTTTATATTCTAATTAATTGATTTCAAACAAGAATGATATTTTCCTCAAGAAATTTTATAGTGATATTTTATGTATATTTTATCTATAACAATATCTTTAAGTGTTTCTTATGATTTAATAGAGATATTATATAGTGTTTATATATATATATATTATTTATATATATTTTTTATGATTGTGATTATGAAGTGTTCATGAAACCTGTATCTTTTCCACAGGGTGTGATTTGGTGATATGATGAATGTTTTATGATCTTGTGGCACACATATGCATGGTTTCCATTATGTGATCAGTGTGATCAGAATTATATATCCATCCAATTAATTAGGTAAGTGTTGATATCTAATTAGAAAATATGGATTGTAATGGAGATTAAACCCATCTCGGTTAGGTAATTTTTCTAATAAGATATTATTGGGAGAGAACCTTGACTATGGAAATTATGGAATATGGGGTGAGCCCAATCCACTATGATAGTATTGGTAGTAAGGCTTGACTAATGAAATAGATTTATATGATTATGTTCGTGCCAAAAATTTATGTCATGTGATTATGATATGTTTTCATGGCCCATGATTTATTATTTATGATTTTGATATATTATTTCATATGTCATTTGTTTGAAAAATCCTTATCACTTATTTCATGATTATAAATATTTGACTGATTATGTATGATTATTATAAGTATTTATCTTGTTTTAATACCGATATAATAATCTTATGATAAATTTTGATCATTTATTGATATCTCTTATGTTTACCCAAACTGGAAATCTGAGCTCACCCCTACTAATGCTTCCCTTACCCAAGTTATAAAGAAAGTTTTTATTTAAGATATGTATAAGAAGTGTGATAATTATGATAAGCTAAATTTAAAAATATATATAGCTTTTATATACTATTTTTTTACATATCCAATTTTCTGGAGACATTAATCCTCTATGGTCCTAAAGTGTGTATTATTTTTAAATATATTGAATATTCATCTAAAATGAGATAACCTTTTTGTATAAAAATTATGGGAATATATAGTTGGTATCAAAGTAAATGTTTAGTAACATTAAGAAATAGGGATGAAGAAACTATAATAATATCCCTTCCTATGTTTTTGGGAACATCCAAAGTTATTGAAATGAATGAAGTGTGTTTTTCCAATGAAATTAAATCCATATCTAGATACTGAAAGTGGATGTGTTTTTAGAATATATTCATCTAGGGGTAATAACCCTAAAAATAGTTGGTCAAGTATATCTCACCCATCATTCTAGTTTGTGGAGAAAAGTACCTTAATGCACAAATTTATTAACACTCATGAGTGATATTCATTGGATATTTCAAATTGACATTATGATACATTATGAAGTATTTGAAAAGATGATGACCATGTATGAACTAGGTAAAACTTAAGGTTTGATAGATTGAAAATAAGATGTTAATATTTATACATCCTATGAATTATTTTTCTGTAAATATAGGAATTCCAAATATGATTATTATTTCTCACACTATGAATTTTGGTTTTAGAAAATGGTTAGAACCCAAAGGAACCATATTAACACTGAATGTGAATGATAATGCAATAATTATCCTCTTGAGAAAGTAATTGAGAAAGGATCTAGAAGGGGAAACTTTATAATTATTCCAAATAAAAAAATATTGATATATGCTTAACAATATAGGCATATGTGACTTTTTTAACACATCCAAAAAGAGGAAAATGTATATTTATGGATGTTAGGGTAGAAATTATCATAGATAAACGACAGTTCAATTTTCTTTATGTTGAGAATATGGTAAAAAAACCCTATAAAATGACTCAAATTAAGGGAATGATATTTTCTCTATGTAAATTAAGGGAGAGAAGTAATTAATTTCTAGGTAATATGATGTCTTATATGTGGGAACTCAAGAATTATCTGATTCAATACCCTATTACAATGGTTAACTCCTAGACCAAGGAAGGGTTTATTCTATTTTAATCGCTCAAATGGATCATGATGGTTAAGGTAAACTTATCTTCCCTCTAGATATAAGGATTTCATTTTAAATTTTATAAGAATTTTCCCTATAAAAATATTATTATTATTCTTTTAATTGAATTTGACTTGATTTTGAGCAATAATTTCTCACTATACATAGATCTCATATAAATTAAAAGAGTAATACAATCATATTTTATATCCTAGACTAACCTATGGTTATCTATTAGTGTGAGGATTAATAAGAACATCCAATGCAAATTATGTCCACATAATGGATCTTCATTCCTATTCAAGGTGGGTATATATCTCAAATGGTAGGGAATAAACTCACCAAAAAATCCTATTATACGGGATTTTGTTGATGTATTTCTAGAATAGGTACATAGTTTTCCTCTGAATCATGAATTCATGTTTCCAATAGATAGTATACCTGCTGCTACACCTATTTAAAAGACTCGATAAGGAATGGAATCGATTTGGTTATAGTAATTGAAGAATAAAGTCTGAGAATCTTGATAAGGGATTCATTCATTTAAGTGAATAACTATGGGGTGCACCTATACTGTTATTTAGAATAATGTTGGATAAATGTGACTCTATATTGATTATTGGGAACTTAACAAGAACATTATCAAGAATAGGTATTCATTTAACCGTATTGATTATCTTTTTCATGAATTATGAGGAGATAATTATTTTTACAAGATTGATCTTTGATATGGATACTAATAATTAAAGATTAAAAGTGAATAAATAACCAAGATAACATCCCATCTTAGGTATGGACAAAATGAATTTATAGTGATGAAATTTTTTTCTTACTAATGCTTGTTCTATATTCATATATTTAATGAATAATGTATATATACTACCTTGATCAATTTTTGTTAGTAATTATAGATGATATTCTTATATATTCCAAGAGAAAGGAAAAGAATGAAGTTCACATGAGGATTGTACTAAAGACCCTACGGAAGTAGTAATTGTACGAAAAAATTTCCAAATATGAATTTTATCTATAGAATGTTTCGTTTTTTGGGTCATATATTCCTAATAGAGGGTATATTTGCGGATCTATCAAAGATAGAAGTTATTGAACATTGTCCCATACCAACCAATGTGACTGAAATTCATATTTTTCATGGATATTATATATATTATCAATACATTTTAAATGATTTGTTGTAACTATTTAATACACTAACCAAGTTAACTCTGAAGTAAGTTAAGTTACTTTAGACTAAAGATTGTGAATAAAATTTCAAGAAATATAATAGAATGTTAATTAGTGAAACTATACTCGCACTACCCTATATTCTAAATGGGTATGTGATTTATAGTAATTCAGCAAACAAATTTTTGGGATGTTTAATTGTGTATAATGATATGGTGATAGATCATGTGTCACACTAAATGAATGTTCATGACAAAAATTACCCAACTCATGATTTGGGGTTAATAGTGATAATCCTTAAACTAAAAGTTTGGAGGGATTTTATTTTTAGGGAATGATGTGAGATATATACTGATAATCAAATTTTAAAGTATATATTCACCTAGAAATATATGAATATGTTCCAAAGAATATGGTTAGAGTTGATTAAATTTTATGACTACTCAATATACTACCACCTTGGAAAAGAAAACAAGGTGTTTGAATCTTTGAGTCAAAAATATCATGAAAATTTATCTAAGACAAGGACCAAAAAAGATCAAATATTTATGTATTTGAAAAATTTGGAACTTGAAATTTTTATGGAAGGGTAGAACTATTATCTTTCCCAAATAGTAGTTCAACCATCTATCCATTTAATAATTAAGGTGGCTTAAAAGGAGGATGTGGAGACAAAGAATGAGAAAAAATATCCTTAGTTTATCCTTGATTGTGATGGAATGAAAAGTCACATGAACAAATTATGTGTCCCATTAATACTGGAAATCAATAAGGAATTATTCTAAGAAACTTATGTATGATCATTTTCTATTCAACCTGGATGTATGAAGATGTATAGAGATCCAAAAGTGTATTTATTGTTAGAAAAAATGAATAGATATATAGTGGAGTATATATCTGGGATATTGATATTTAATAAAGTTAAGGATAAGAGATAGAAGAATAATGGGATGTTACAACCATTTCTCATACCCAAATATAAATGGGAAAACCACACCAAGTATTTTTTTAGACTCCCAAAAACATCTAAAGACTATAATGTCATATATGTTGTAGTTGGTTTCCTTATGAATTCAGTTCACTACATTTATATCATAGAAGTTTTATCTATTGATAAATATTCCCTGATATGTGTTATCGAAGTGGTAAGGTTATATTATGTTCCATATTCTATTATAACATATCATAATCTTATGTTTACCTTGAATTTTTGGAGAAGTATTCTGTAAGATCTAAATATCGAGTTATGTTTCAGTACATCTTGTTATTTGTAGATAGATTATCTATCTTATAGGACTATTAAATCCCTAGAGTAAATATTGATGTCATATTTTCTATATTTAAATGGTGTTTGGGATCAACCCCTTCATCTAGTTGAGTTTTTATACAATAATATCTTTCATTCAATCATTTATATGGATCCCTATGAATACCGTTATGGAAAGAAGTGTGTAAATATAACACACTATGATGAAGTTGTATAAATAAGTCTATTAGGACATGAAATAACTGATTAAATAACAGATATGGTTATATTTATTCATCAACACATCAAGGTAGCTTAGAGTTAACAAAATGGTTTTGTTGACTATCATCGAGGAGATCTTGAATTTGAAGTTGGTGAGAAGTTGTTCCTATGAATATATTCATAGAAGAATGTAATTATATTAAAAAAAGGGAATTTCGATCCCAATTTATATTGGTCTAATTTAGATTCTTGGTTTAGTAAATATTTCAACTTATCTCTTGGAACTCCCACCAAACATCTCTCAAGTTCCGGATGTGTTCCACGTATCTCTCCAGAGGAAGTGCATACTTGATCCTTCACATGTACTAAAATTATATGTTATACAATTAGATAATTATTCCTCCTTTTAATTAAATCTAGTATAAATCATGGGTTTCAGACATAAATTTCTATAAAATAAGACTATTCACCTAGTTTATACTCTTTATATGAATCGTAAATTTAAGGAAGCTACAAAGGAACCCGAGTATGTAATGAAAAAGAGATATCCTCATTCTTTTGTACCATAGTGTGGAATTAATATGGAAAAGTAATTTTAAGGGGTTTATAATGAAATACCTCATGATTTTATATATATATCATTTGAAATAAAACTTGAAGTATTTGATGGCTTTCCTTGTATGCAATCTTGAGTCTATATGAAGTATGATATAGTAAACTGCTATAAAAAAAACTTAAATTATAAGGTATGAATATTAATAATTAATATATTAATAATATGTATATATGTTTTTATCAACTCAAAATTACTGATTCATTCATAACAAATAAGTAATCAATTTTTAGTAAATTCATTTTACCCTTCAAAAAATATTTTTTTCTTTAAAAATAGATTTTATCTCATTTTATCACATGAAAATTATAATAATTATATACTATATTTATAAATTTTAATTTATTAAATGAATATAATTATTAAAATCATAATTTAAATATTATCTTTTGGTGAATTATTAGTGTTTTTTTAACAAGGTTTATTTTTTAGTGAATAGTGAAAAATACTGATTTTTTAAAAAACAATTATAATTTCATTTAAATTTAATGCCACAATATGTTTCTAATTTTATCATAAAGAAACCTAAGTATAATTTATTTATAAATAATATAATTAATTACACATTAATCATTATTATCCTTTATTTTTCTATAAGTTAATGTTTCGGCTTAAAACCACATTTTTCTAAAAACATTATGCATGCAATGTTTATTATATTAAGAAATAATTTAATTTATATTTATTAAATTTTTTAATAAAATTTATATATTATATATTCAATTAATATTTTAAAATTCATTTTATGGTTTTCAAAAGGTATCAAATGGAAGTAAATTAAGTTTTGTGCTTAAAAATTGATCTTTCGAAAATAGGTTTTTGTTCTGACTTATGCACTTAATTAAAATTAAATTCTACCACATATAAAAGTTTAGTTAGGTAAAAGGGACTAATTATTTTGAATCATAATAATTAATATAATTTAATAGGTCAAAATTAATTTTTAATTATAATTAATAGTAAAAATAGTAATGTTTTATTTCCAAAATTAAGGTTAAAATAGGTTTTACCATGAGTTAAACTATGATATAATGTTAGGATTATGTAACAAAACCTATAAATTTTTTGTTTATTGAAAATTTTTAAACCATATATTATCCTAAATTCAAATTACTATCCATTTTGACCTAATTTCCCAGGATTGAGACCTTAAATCCATGAAATCGTTTTAGAAATTCCATGTGTGTCCCACCCCTCACTTAAAAAAGGCGCATATTGTACTCACTTACTCATACCATTTGATCCTTATAAATCATCAAATAAATTCTCAAAGTCCATAATATAATATCAAAATCATACTAGAGCTTATTTTATTCTCCTAATACCAATCCTTCAAGGCTTACGGAGTAAGCCAAAGGGCGTACCTTAAAAGAAGAGGTACATATCTTAACCAATATCATTCACTTTTATTTCTTACTATTCTTACTATAAAAATGTTATATCCATAAAAAAATTATGAATCAATTATTATAAACATTATTATGTTTTATTATCAACATAAATAAACCATTCACCACTTTTTCTCAATCCAATGGGAGATGAAAGTATTTCTCATTCATACGTATAGACTACCGCCTCCATGTAGCGAGATGACTCATTTTCTACCACCATCATTCATGATTAGTTGTTATGATAAATTTCATGATTATATATCTAATTTATATTATAATATTTATTCTTGAAATATTAATTAACATTTACCTTTCTTTCTTTCCATCAATCAAAAAATAGAAATGTCACTCTAGCAAAGGTATGGACAACCCTCTCCATGTAGTGATGTAATTAATTTTTATTCACCACTTTATATGAATGGTTAAAAATTTGAATATAATTAATATTTATGATATATATAATTATCATTATAAAAATTATGGAGATGAATTAAGGATGATAAATGTGCAGGGACCATAATCACTGAACCAAAACACACATGAAAACAAAGAAATTAACACCTAAAATGATGACCTTAATAGAGAATTGATAATAAAAGTTTGTTGAAATGATATAAGTGGATCATATATGTTATTATATATATTAATATTATTTTTATTATATTTTTTATAAATTTAAATTTATTATACATGAGGATAAATAACTTACAATGAAAGATAGACTGGAGGTAAGGGTTTCTTTGTATCGTTTTCAAATTCCTAGGACATGTTTGATATTATGAACCACTGATTATTTTATGTGGTGTTATTACTACCTAGTGAATTAATTTTTAAATATTAATTAAATTCACTTTTTTATAAATCCATATCATGTAATTTCTTTACATGACCTTTGATTCAAAATATACAAAATTTGTAAGTGTTTTCTCTCAATTTCTCTTCATTGAGACATCATTTAATTTTATACACCAATTTATTATTTATATAGTGTATATTCTACCGAATAATGTATTTTAGAATAATAAATTATATAGTTCAATTTATTTATATAACTGTATGGTTTTCAAGCTTCTAATGGATTTTAATTCAAAAATTACTAAAGTATAAAGGGTTTTTTTTCAATTTTGTTTCATTGAGACATGTATGATATTATACACCTACCTTATTTTATGAGTTGTATCTAATTACCCATTTATAAGTTATATAATTATTATAATTATATTTATATTATTTAATGTTTCATTTTAATTTATTTCTTTCATGGTTGTTATGAGTGAAATGTTTCCACAACAAAAAGGATTTTTTGTTACAATATCATTTTTATTGATATTGTTAATGCTAAAATTGTATGATGATGAAATTATATTATCTATCTCTCCCAAATATTATTTTTTTTATTCTCCTATATTTAATTTTTCAGATTTAATTTTTTACACTATCATTTTACTCTCTTTAAGTGCTCAATAGTTCAAAATATTATTTTTATGGAAAACTAACCTTGTTTTTTCCTTTGATCGGTAATAATTTCTTCCATGTCCATATTTTCTATAAAAAAATTTCAAAAATATAGTTATTAAAAATATATTATTTATACTCCTTTTTCACTATATTTTATTATCCTTTAAATCGTTTAAAAGTAAATATTGTATCATTTTTTAAATGTTTCTCTTTTTCATTTTTACAGAAAATGTGAAAGAAATTTTTGTTTTAACATACACCGCATGAATGGTTGTCCCTTCCATCATGGATATAAATTTTTTTAAATATTAATTTATAAATTTCATTATTTATTTTCTTAGAAAAAATTCCCTTATTCTTCTATCAATTTTTAGGTTCTCAAAAATTGATTCCAAATAAAAATTGTTTTTCCTTCAAGAAATGTTATAGTGAACTTTTAATTTTATTTTTTCCTATAAAACTTCTTTTGATGTTCCCATTGGTTTACTGGGAGTATTATATAATTTTTCCATATTTATTAAATATTTGTATTATTTATGATTATGATGATTAAGTGTCTAGGAAAGTCTTATCATTTCTAAGGTTTCTGATTTGATGATATAATGAATGTTTTATGATCTTATGGCGTACATATGTTTGGTTTCCTTTATGTAACCGGTGGTCCCTAAATTATGTAATACTACCATACATTAGATGAATATGGATATCTTATGAGATAATAAAGACTATAATGGAGAGTCAACCCAATTAACTAACCGTATTTGTCTAATAAGATAGTCTTGGGAGTGAATAATGACAAGGGAAATGACGGAATGGGAAGTGAACCCAATCCAGTATGATAGTCTTAGAGGTGATCCTTGACTAAGGAAATGATTGTATATGCATATGTTCATGAAAAAATAGTTCACGATCCATCCTTGTGGGTTATGTTCTGTGAATCCCCAAGCCCACCTTCAATAGGCATGGGGCTAGTGAATAGCACCGAGTAGGCATATCACTTACATGTGAGGCATTTCATATGTTCCTATACACTCACACGCATATCCAAGACCAAAAAAAGATAAAATGTAAAACCCACTAAGTAAATAATGCATGCGTACCAGTAAGATATCACAACATAGTATGATAGTAAATGTACTGGATGGTAAAAATGGATAAATACAAGCTCTCCGCAAAGAGTCTGTAACACAAGTCCATCCTAGAAGTAATGGTACTGGGACTGCTGTCTCAAATCGAAAGGAACGCCTCAATCTATCTGGTCCATATATGAATCATCTAGCACTAGTCTTCCTAGGACTCCATCAAAGGGTTGATTATCTACAGAAGACATGACATGTTCCATCAAAACCTGTGTAGGGGTGAGTATAACAATACTTAGTATGACACCTCACATCCAAAACGGAATACCATAAATTAATACCATTAAACAATACCATAAAGGAACTATATAAAGGAATAACAAAAAGGTATACCATGAAGGAATACCAAAAAAGGATTACCATGAAGTAATAGCACAAAGTAATACCACAAATAATTACCACAAAGGATTGCCACAAAATAATACCACAAAAGATTACCACAAATAAATGCCACACAGTATTACCACGAAGGAATACCACATAGGATTACAATGAAGGGATAACTCAAAGGAATACCACATAGGATTACCACAAAGGATTAACACAAAGGAATATGACATAGTATTACCACAAAATAATACCACAAAAGATTACCATAAAGAAATACAACACAGGATTACCATGAATGGATACCCCAAATGATTACCGCAAAGGAATACCACACATAATTTCCACAAAGAATTAACACAAAGTAATACCACACATGATTACCATAATGGTATACCACACAAGATTACCACATAGGATTACCATAAACGAATACAACATAGTAATATACAGTCATCTCTGCACATGTATATGTCTAAAGTACGTATAACAAGGATATATAGATATACTCAATCCAAGACACAAATTCTAGAGGTAAGACACAAACAATTATCATTCCTAGAATTGTGCTCAAATAATTATCATTCTAGGAGAACTCACACCTCGAGCCATGATATCATTGGAGATACTCAATGAAAAGTCCAAGCTCATTTGTGCCCTGCCAAAAAAACATATTAGTCAAGAAATACTATGATACATAGAGAGGGGGTCATGCCTAGAACTGATTGGGTGACACCAAGGATCGCACCCAGAACTACAATGGGATACCATGTACCCAATATGGATCAGCCTGCTATGTAGAAGATCCTACCTATACATACTGGGAAATATCCCTGACGCTACTGATGCGGACCACTATATGGAGGACCAACACCTAGCTCTCGTTGGTTACATCAATTCCAGAAATCTTCATTAGGGGTGATAGATGATCACACTCCAATCCCATGGAGTGATACAATACTCTATCAGGGATTCATCACCTAGAAGAGATTAAAATCTAGTGATGTGAATGTAATACTCTATCGAACACTCTATGGAAGGACCAAGGGAACCCTCTCAACTTATACTAGTCTAAACTAAAAACTCACAACTTGTCTCAAAATGACCGAATCAATGTATATGTCTCAACATCGTAGATGGATCATTTATTGGTTACGTCATTTAAGAGATATGCTCATTTGAGAAAAACTGCCTACATGCCTACCAGGGCATGCAAACCTACCATCGTGGTAGGTTCAAACTACTGTCACGAGCGACCACCACAGTTGGTCAAGAAGTCACTACACCCGCAGTCGATTGCCATGAGCAACCACCATGGTCGACCTCCAGGGTCGACCTTCATGGTCAGTGCTACCCTGAAACCTTGAGATTTTGTGGCCCCATGGTTTTCAATGACGATCAACCGCCCCAGATCTGACGTATGTTAACTTTATCTGACCTAGCCCACCGGCCCAGCCCATCTCACTAGTCCGACCTCACCTCGCCCATCCCGGCCGGCACTATCACCAACTCATCCTCCTCCATTAGTGCCTCTATGCCCACCACATGTTTCCCACCACTATCACCACATCCTATTGTCATAGCATTATCTCCATCACTACCATCTCACATGGCCCCTGACACAGTTGTCGCTAGTCGCACCCACCGCACATGGCTTTGTCAATGTCGACGATCATCGGTGTCATGTCGGTGGTCTCTTCTGTAGACCAATGCACCTCCTCTGATTCCCAAAAAACTAAACGGTCAAAGATCTGAGCTCATCGATTCATGTCATTACAAGACCAACACTTTTCATCTTCTGATCTGCTCAAAAAATGGATCAAATCTTCATTCTTAATTGTGTATTGAATAATGTTGAAGAATATAAATTTGGGAATCATCTATCATCTGAAATGCTTTTCTCCATCGCTGCACCAACATCGTGTCATGCTTATCCCAGGTCTACAATATCAGATCATTGTTCCAAGAATCTGGTGCACAAAGATCGATCAATCCGGATATGTCAAGTCATGGGCCAAACAAAGAACACTTGTGATGAATGTTGATTGAAGGGATAAAATAACAAGAACCAAATAGGGTAATAAAACTCCATTGATGTTTTTGTCTATCTCGATCCTTCATTATTAGAAAAATAACCGAATAAACAAATAATTACAAAGATTAATATCCCATTAAAACCCCGCAAAGATACATCCCTTCCCACAATACACACGATCCAGGAATAAATATTTCTATCGATTGATTCACATTCCTTGTAGAAATTAATAATAGGGAAATAAACAAATGAAACACATTCCCTACCTCGATTCAGAGAACTTGCTGACAATGAAAGGTCATTGTGTCATTGTCATAGGAAAGATCCTTTGAATCTGAGATGTGTTGATCATTGATCCACGATCTGTCGTCATCGCATGTGAGAGAATCCTCAAAGCTCTCTCAAATGGTCCTCTAAGGTTTCTCAAGTTATGAGATTAACCATAGTAATTATCCTTTACAATATTTTTAAAGATATTTAGTCACCACATCAATAAAATAATTTTTGTTAAATTATTGTATTCTTGTTATTTCCCACGATAGTGTTTTCCCAAATGCCCCACGACAACTAAAGTTAAGTTGATCCTTGGGAAAATACCACATTATGAACTCATAGGTGGTATCATATTTCCAATTCGAGCCACCATTCATGAGTTATTAGGAATTATAAATAAAATAATTTAACTTAATTATTTTATTTACGGTTGCATCCTTGGTGATATTTTCTATAGATGACCTGCGCTGACCAAAGTTAATTGTTCATAGGGTAAAGCCACCATTATGATCCCAATGGTATCCTCTAATTTCTGAATTGTGAAACCATTTAAGAGTTATTCCACTTTTTCAGGAAAACATTGTGCATGTTCTATTAAAAAGTTTAATATTTTTCAAACAATTGTTCCAAGCACATCGAGGCTCAGAATATCATGCCTTCTCAGCTCTTGGTCTCGAAATAAAACCATATAATATCTAAAAATAGTACATTGAAAATTTGTGATATTAAATTCTCCCCACATTGGGGCTTTACATCCCTAAAAGTGAAAATAAGGGATACTCAAACAGATGAGGGTATTAAGCACGAATTTGAGTCTCCTACTCCCATGTTCTCTCCTAGAGATTCACTTACCACCACTGGACACACACCAAGGGAATCAATCTCCCTAAAAGGAACTTATCCAACTAATCCTCAATCTCCATCAAGTAATCAGCATAAGTCGAACCATCCTTGATGTCCAGCTCTCCCCAATTGATGTTGTGCAATGGGTTATGAACATATCTCATTAGTTGTGACATGTAGAAGACATCATGCATCCAATCTATGTACAATGGTAGAGGCAAGTGGTATGTCACATTACCAACTCTATGAAGACTCTCAAAAGGGCCAATGAATCCCATAGATTCCTAGTAAGTGGGATGACTTGGTGATTCAGTCAATGATCAACCAGATGGAATCATTCCCCTAGGATGTATGTAGTAAACCCATCAATAATCATATCAATATCCCATCCCACTCCCATTCCTGCAACTTGAGAGGTTGAGTTAAACCTACTGGAACTTGGTGCGTAGCCTTCACCTTCTCATAAGTAAGGCATATAGTGACAAACTGTAGAACTCATTTATTCAAGGCTAGCCACAAAAACCAACGTCAGAGGTCTTGGTAAATCTTCTCCACATCTGGATGTATTGATAAATGACATGTATGAAATTCCCTCAGAAACATCTCTTGCAACTCCACTGGTACTATTGTGTGTCCTATGAAAAGAACAATGTGCTCCCCACCATTCAAAGATCCATCAGGAGCATACCCTATAGATATTTGAGCATGTAGGATCTCATAGTATGCATCCCAAAACTATGCCTCCCAAAATCATTGTAAGACTGGAGGGGTGAAAACCATATACTGGAGTTAAGATGCTCCATATCCATCCACACCGGATATCTGCAATGAGTCCAACTACTCTGACGCCTCATTCAACAACTTAAAACTATATCTACTACTGAAGGAATATATCCCGACGTTACCCTTCCCAGAATTATAGACAATCTTAAAGTCAAATTACTATAGGAACTCTATCCAATTCCTCTATATCAACCTTTATTGGATCCACTTCAACTCTACCACCATTGTATGATACTGAGGACTCATAACATCCACTACACTGAGGGTTAGGCTATCCAATTTTTGATTAATCGTCTACACCCGCTTATGTGAGAGTCCATTGTGTGCTTCCTGGGTTTCCTTTTCACCAATAAGGAAAAACTTATTCCACCACTATGGACACACCACACTATTCACCTAAGATAGTCAATCTGATCATGTACTATGGGTAACGAGTCCATACTAATAATGGTGTCATGAGACCTCGACACTACTACCAGGAGATCCCAAATAAAATGCTCTCCTCTAAGAGTCACATCATACTTTCATCACCAGTTTGTAATCATTAGGTCTCCTCTATTAAGAGTTTATAAGAGTGAGGGTTGAGTTAATGGTTTAAATGGAATCTCTAAGTCTCAAACGAGATCATTGGAAAGAAAAGAATAACTAGAACATGTGTCTATCAATACAGAAGATAAAGTAGAAAAGACAAAGATCATACATTAAATCATTCCTAGATCCCTTAGTTCATATGCCTTGACTGCATGTAGTTGTCCCCTCCTCTGTCCTTCAGCTCCCTAAGCCTAGTATGGACCACCTATGGGTGGTGGTGGTAACAATTCAAAATGTTGACCACCTTCTAATTCTCTCTCAACTCCTCTGCCACATCCACCACCCTATGAATATATCTAATTATATCATTGTCTCTACCTCGGTGGTCCATCTATAGTCTCCCTATCAGTAGTATGATGTGTTAGACAATCTCAGGAGAGATGACCATTACCATCACATGAATAGAACATCCTATCTCTAGGATAACTTGAACCACCCTATGAGGCTTAAACTATAGATCCTATTTCCTAGTACCTCATCTTGAAATTTCTAACATGTCCAAGTCCCTAAGACTGATGTCAGCTCCCTACTTCCATGTTCCCTACTCCTACTTTCCCACTACTAACAATCATTGATTGTATCCACTTATCCAAAAAAACATTCGACCACTAAAGATTTATCAGGAACCTCAACATAAGTATGAATTCTCATTGGGATAAAATAGGTTCGTATTTCCCAATGCTGACCTCAATCGATTTTCTGAGACCTAAATTATTGATTATGTATCGTATAAATCATGTACCTAGAGAAATTGGTATGCCTCAATGAATACACATACACTGAAAAGTCATCATACCAAAGCAGTAGAAGCTCCTGGATAGTCATTTCCCTTAGCTTATAAGGTGAGAACTCCTCTCTAAAATGGTTCTCAAACTATATCCATGGAAGAGTTTCCTTGTCATAATATTAGATAACCAAACCCCACCATCTCCCTATTGTGTCATATAGAAGGATTGCTACAAGGACCACCATTTAATCTGCTGGTGTCCTAACTAGGTGAAAAATTTGGGTCACCTTTTCACGCCAGTCCTCAGCTGCCTATGTGTTAGGATTTCATTGGAACCTCAGGGGTCTCTACTTCTGAAGGTTTTTAAGTGTGCTCAGCCTACGCACCTCAACCGCTATAACTATAGGTACTGCATGTTTCTCTATAGGTGGTGGTGTGGATGATGCACCACCAGGAGGTGTTATCTATGGTAAAAATACCTTTATCGATGCCTCTTCACCTGGAGAATCATTCTTCTGATCGCAAAGATTAATCCTAGATGGATGTCAATGTGGATGCATCCTGAAATAAATTAAGATGTACCATGTTCAACTGAGTATATCTAGAGAGCTGACTCAATAAAGACATGGAAAACACAACCATTATTATATGATCCATGTAAAAAAATCCCTACATCCAATGTTCTCATGTAATGAGTAAAAAAATAGGTGATTAGAGTCTTGGTGTATGGATACGTCAGTCACCACACCAACACTCAAGTACCTGACCTGAAATCCAAACTCAAAAATGTTAACACTATTTCTCCAAACCAATCTCATAGAATCCTGGTCCTAAATTAGAATTGAACTCTTCTAATACCACTATGTCATGACCCATCCCAGTGGGGCACGTTCTGCGGCTCCCCGATCCTACATCCAATATGCTAAAGCATATTGACTAGTACTGAGTATGCATATCCCTAACATGGGAGGCATTTAATATGTACTTGTAAAAATGAAGACATATCCAATCCTACAAAATTATGAAATGAAAAAACCACTAAGTAAACAATGAATGTATACCACTAAGATCTCACAACATATTACAACAGTAAAAGTACTAGAAAGTAAATAGGGCCAAATACAAGCCCACCACAAAGAGTTTGTAACACAAGTCCAACCTAGAAGTAAAGGTACTATAACTGCTATCTAATAGACATAGGAACACCTCGATATGTCTTGTCTCACTATGAATTTTTTGGTCTTTTTTAGCCTAGGACTTCATCAAAGTTTTGATTGTCGGCATAAGACATGACACGATTGATCAAAGACCGTGCAGGGGTGAGTATAAAAATACTTAGTAGGACACCCCAAAACCAAAATGAAAAACCCAAAACTAATACCATAAAGGAATAACAAAAAGTAATATCACAAAGTAATACCACAAAAGAATACAACATAGGAATACCATGATAGAATACCACAAAGGAATACCACATAGAATTACCACAATGGATTACCATAAGGGAATACCACACAGAATTACCAAAAATGAATACCACACAGGATTACCATGATGGAATTCCACATAGTATTACCATGAAGGGATACCATAAAGGATTACAATAAATGAATACCACACCAGATTACCACAAATGATTTCCACAAAGGAATACCACACAGGATTACCATGAGGTAATACCAAACAAGATTACCATGAAGTAATACCACATAGGATTAACATGAAGGGATATCATTAATAATTAACCCAAACTAATACCACACAATATTACCATAGAGGATTACCACAAAAGAATACCTCACGGTATTTCCATAAAGGAAAAGCACAGAGGATTACCACAAAGGATTACCACAAAGTAATACCACACAGGAATATATAGTCATCTATACACAAGTATTTTCTAAACCACATATAACAAGGATATCCAGATATACATAATCAAAGAAACAAAGTCTAGAGGTAATCCACAACCAATCACCATCCATAAGACTCTTCTCGAAGCATGCTCATTTTGGGAGAACTCACTCCTCGAGCCATGATATCATACGAGACAAACCACAAAGAGTCTAGAAAATTTGGGCCCCACCCTAAGAGAATGCATTGGTCAAGAAATACTATGACACATAGAGAGGGGGGAATTCCCAAAACTACCCAGGGGACACCATGGATTGTTCCCAGAACCACTGGGGTATACCACATGCCCAATATGAATCAACCTACTACGTAGAGGATCCTACCTAGACACACTAGAGAATATCATTGACCCTAATAATTCATCCTACTAGATGGAGGACCAACGCCTAGCTATCGGTGGTTATGAAAAATCCAAAAAACTCCACTATGGGTGATAGAGGATCTCACTCTAGTCCCATAGAGGGATACCATACTCTATCTTGGAATCATCCTCTAGAGGGGATTACACTCCATTGATGAGGACATAATATCATACTGAACCGTTGAGGGAAGGACCGAGGGAACTCTCCCAACCTATACCAGTCCATATAAAAACTCAACACTTGTACCAAAATAACTTTTTCAATGTTAGGGTCTCAATGTCATTGACGGATCCTTGATTGGGACCTCCATTTAAGATATTTTCTCATTTGAGAAAAACTACCCGCAGGCCAACCGGGGCCTATGGACCTACCATTGCGGTAGGTCCAACATACAACTGTTGTCGATCATGTGTTCATTTCACCCATGGTCGATTATCACATTCGACCTTCCCGATTGACCTTCATTTTTGGTGCACCTGTGGCAGCTCGGGCTGTCGCGTCCCTACTGTCGATCGTGACCGGTCTCCACCCCATCCACCTCGTATCCAACCTAGGACCGCTTCGTCTAACACAAACCAGCCCATCCCATTCCATCACCACTAAATCCACATCCATTGGCACGTACACCGCCCATGTCTCTATACCTTCACTGTATCTACACGTCCACCTTCATCGTCATCTCATGCGGCCTCCACTGGTCGCACACACCTCTGCTGCCATCCATATCCAATTGCCAATAACATGCCGGTGGTCCCTTCTGTGGACCATTGCACCTCCTCTGATGCCTAAAAAACTGAACAGTCTTAGATCTGAGCTCGTCGAGTCATACCATTTCCTGATCAAAATGATTCATCATCTAATCTTCTCACAAAATATATCAAATATTCATTCTTCATTGTGTGCCAAAGAACATCGAAGAACATGAATTCAGGAATCATCGGTCATCTGAATCACTATGTATCCATCGTCTCACCTCCATCATGTCGTGCCGATCCAAATCTATGATATCGGATCATTACATTATGAATCGAGTGTGCAACAATCGATCGATTAGGATGTATCGAGTCACGGGCCAAATGTAGAGCACCCACGACAAATGATGAATCAGGGGAGAATAGCATAAGAACCAAATAGAGAGATAAAACTTGATATATGTTCATTCCAATCTCTATCCATATCCATTATAATGAAAATAGAATAAAAAAATAATCACAAAGATTAATCTCTAGTTAAAACCTTTTTATGATAATTCCCTTCCCTCAATACACACGATAAGTTAATCAATTTTTTTTCAATTGATTCAAATTCTGTGTAGAAATTAAGAATGGGGAAATAAACAACTGAAACAAATTCCCAACCTAGATTTGGATCTCTTTTTGAAAGGGAATGGTGATTACATTGTTGTTGTAGGCGTGATCCTTCGAATCCGAGGTGCGTTGGTCATCGATCCACGATCTGTCGTCATTTCCTAAGAGAGAATCCTAAAATATCTCTCTAATGGTTCTCTAAAGTTACTTAGGATGTGAGACAAACCCTATATATTCTCCTTAAAAATATTTTTAATGATTTTCAATTGCTGTATTAATAAAATAATTTTTATTAAATTATTTTATTTCTATTACTTCCTGTGACATGTTTTTCAAAAAAGACATGTGGTGACTAAAGTTAAGTCATGACTAGGGAACATACCACATTATGAAATCAATGGTGGTATCATATTTCCAATATGATTCATCATTCATAGGTTATTTAGATTTAAAAATAAAATATTTTTATTTAATTATTTTATTTACGGTTACATCCTTGATAAATTTTTCTATAGATAACCCGCACTGACCAAAGTTAGGTTATACCTATGGAAAAGACGTCATTTTGAGCTCAACGGTGTCCTCTGATTTCTGATTTGGGAAATTTTTCAAAAGTTATTCTACATTTTCAGTAAAACCATGTGTGTGTGCTATTAAAAAATTTAATATTTTTCAAACAATTTTCACAAAAATATCGGGCCTCAGAATCTCACACCAAATTAGCACATGGTATCAAAATCAATCCATATAATATTTAAAAATAGTACATGGAAAATAAGATATGTTAAAAATATTATTTCTTATTCTTATTATATGTTTTCAGGGATCATGATTTATTATTTATGATTATATACTCTTATGACTTATGCCATTTTTTTAAAAAAACTTTACACCATGTTTCATGATTGAATATCCTTGACTAATTAGGTTTGATTTTTGTAAGTCTTAAACATGTTCTCATACCTTATTCTTGTCTTATAATCACTTATGATCATTGGTTGATGTCTCTTATGTTTACCCTCACTGAGAATCTAATCTCACATATTATTATGTTTCCATTCCCTAGGTTATAAAGAGTGTTATTAAATATGATGTGTATAAGAATGGTGTTATTTGTAAAGAACTTAATAAAAATTAATGTAGATTATTTATGTTCCAGTTTTTTATGTATCCAAGTTTCTGAAGATAGAAACTTCTATATTCCTCAAACATTTATTACTTTTAAATTAATTTAATATTAATCGAAATTATATAATATTTATTTATGAAAAGTATGGGTATCTATACTCATCCCATCCCAGAACCTATACAAAAATATAATACACCTAACCAGTTGTATCCCAACATATAACATGTACTAAAACATTAAACACCCCAGGGACCACAACCCACTAGATAACTAGCACTATAAAATTATGCACCTAGTAGGGTCCACATCCCACCTTTTTTAATGATTCATTTTTTCATATATTATTTTTTTATATTTTAAAGATTATTTTCAAGACCAGGAACTAAGACAAAAAGAAATTCTGAGGCATGGTGTTCCAAGAATAAATATTTTAAATATGTTAAATATTTTTAATATCACATGCTCATGGTTTTCTTTAAAAAGTGTAATAATATATAAATAAAGGCCCATATCAGAAATATGAGGGAAAAATTGATTTTAGAACATGGGTTTTACCCTAGGAACTACCTGAAATTTATTGGTGTGGGTTATTTAAGGAAAAGTATTCATGGGTGTAAAATAAATAAAATTATTTTACTTATATGTTGACAGAGTAACCTAATGCTTCTCTTTATAATCGTTATTATGGAAAATTTCTAGGGTTATCCATATGACCCTAAAAATAATTGGAGATCAATTTGAGAGCATTGAAGGTGATTCCACTAGTGAACAATGACCAGATCAAATATTGAAGACCAGTGTGAGATGAAATTAGAGGATCTCTCCAATGATCATAGCCCAGCTCCATTCATCATCAGTGATCGATCTAAATAAAGGTAGGTATGTTTTTTATTTTGATTAATTACCCATTTTCTATTTATATGATGAACATTGATTAATAAAAAAATAGATTGAACTGAAAATCATGCATATTTCAGGATGAGTTAGTTTTATTTGAGAATTGGGAGGATTTATTTGTGATTATATATTATCTATTTATTTATCAATATAATAGAAATGGATCAAGGGTGACACAAAAATCATCCAAGATCTATTATTCATGGATGTTCTTTCTGAATTTCTTTCCACTTCTTATTCATCTCAGGTGATTTTCTTATCCCACGGTTCAACCCAAATACTGATGAATCGATCATTGTGCATTTGTATCTTGGTGCAATAATTTGATATCATTGATATGGACTTTTTATGGTTCTAGGATCATACAATGGTGGTAATAAAGAATGATCTAGATTGGATTGGTAACCTATGGTTTCAGATATAACATGCGGTGATGATGGTAATGAATAGAAATGGATTTCTGTGTGAATCCAGTGACTGAAATATGGATAAAAATGATGTAGAGGATCGTTCAGAGTAGATAAGTGATTTTTAGTGAGATATTGGTTGAAATCCAAGATTATGTTGGTGTGATCATATGTGGAAGTAATAAAAATGGTTTATAGAAAAAGTTGAACAACTCAATATGTAATCTGGGATTACATGGTGTGTGGGATCCCTATGCATCTACTAGGGTTTTCGTGTGAGGTTTGGATCACATTATATGTGACCCCTATCACATGGAGTGTAGTGTCTTCCCTGGTGAGTCGTTGTATACCCCATAGGGTACCCGGACATGGGATAGAGTACAAGGGAATGGGAACACTATTTACTTCTACACATACACGTCTAGTGATGATGTACACTGGATAAGTTGGGCACTGGTACTTGAGAATAAGTGGAAGAGAAAAATCATGTTGTGTACTTATACATGTATGCGGACACAGGTTGTTTACATTTGTAGGACTCAGGGTCGAAGGGATATAGATTGTAACCCTACTAAATTCCATATAATCCATCAAAGTTGGTATGGATCCCTTTTCCTCTATATCTTGTACAATTTTCATTAAGGTGAATTCCCCATATATTTTCCATGAGGGTTAGTATGGAATCACCTCTTACATATAATACATTGATCCATTCAGCAGGAATTCTTGGATAGAGTTTTTTGGAATATTTCATTGAGGCCCAGAGTGAGATCCTATATCAACTTCTTACGTGATGTTGAGTTGTTGGTATCATCGTGACCAACACTATATAGGTTCTAATCCTCTACTTAGTGGGTTAATACATATTTAATTGTTGGTATAACTCATAGTCTTGGAAGTGATAATCATATATGTATTGTATCTATTCAGGATTCTATAGTATATTTATCATGGTGAGATCCAATAAGAAGTACCTCTTATATAGATATCATTAGTGCTATTTGAATTATGGGGTGTGTTCTCCTAGAAGAGTTATTCATGGAACATTAAAGCTGGAATCCCAGGATAGAATTACAGTTGTGAAATTACCTTTGAGATTTCATGTTTTTTTTATTGTATCTGGGTATTCTTGTTATATGAATTGTAGACATATATGCATTTATAGATTACTATTATTCTTTTTTTATGTTCTTTGTAGTTTTGGGGTGTCTTAGTGAGTATTATTATACTCACCCCAGATAGGTATTTTCCCAAACATCTCATGTCTTGTGCATATGATCAACCATTTCAAAGAGTCCTATAGGTACTAGGACCGGGAGGTTCTTAGTAAGACCAGATAGACTAATGTATGTTCCTACGGTATCTTGACAGTTTTCCTCATTTTATTTTAATATTGGAATTGTTTCAAAAAAAATTGGTGGCCTTGTATTTAGACATGTTTACTTTTCATTACTTGTTTACTTACTTTGGTCGCGGGATAATATGTATTAATTCGTGGTCATTTTAATTTGTTTTATATTTATGGATTTTATGGTCTTGAAGATGTGTATGTGTGTATAGTTACTTAGGCTAAGGCCTTCCATGTTTGTGATATTCCTACTAAGTGTTGGTCTCCAACTCCTGGCCTATTGAAGGCATTCATGGGGAGTTGCGGGATTGGACCTATTGGGATGGGTCATGATAAAGAGGTATCAAAGGATTTGGTTCTATCTTTGGACTGGAGTTTTTGATATGGGTTTGGGGAAAATTTGTTAAGTGTTTCGTGTTTGGATTTTAGGCTATGGACTCCAGTGTCGGTGCAGCGGCCAATGTATCCATACATCAGGACTCTGATCATTTTAGCTTTGACTCGATACATGAGAAAACAAGTTTTAGGGAAAACAATGGTACATGCATTATATAGGAATGGGTTGTGGTTTCAATGTCCTTATTGAGTCAATTATCCAGATATACTCATTGACCATGGTACATATTGTCTATTTCAGGATGCCTCTAAATTTTATTCCAACTATGGTTTAGCATTAGGATCACATGGATGATCCCCTCAGTGATCAGGAATTGATACAAGGACCAGTTCCAAATGTGTTAACTCTAGGTGGTCACTAGCTATACCACCACCTTTAGAGAATTCAATGGTACCTTCAATACCAATGGATGAGCTGCGCAAGATGAGCGTACATCATGAGTTATATTGATAATGACCCCTCAGGTTCAAAGTAAATCCTAACCCATAGGTGGATGAGGATTTTCTTGAGACAGTGATGTGATTTTTTTCATCTATTAAGGACACTAAAGGACCAGATGACGGTTATGGAAATGAACCTTCTCCATGGTTTTGCAGTAAAATGGTGGGGTTTAGTGACCCAGTATTACGATGAGGCAACCCTATCAGGGTCTTAGTTTGAGTGACTTTTCAGAGGGTAGTTCTCTACAGCTACACTGAGGAATGTTAATATCCTAAAGCTTATGTAGCTTTATCATGGTAGCATGATAGTGGTTGAGTATTCATCAAGGTTACCCAACCTCTCTAGGTACACAATGGTTATTTTTAGGATCATTTCTTTATGGATGGATCCTTCGAGTGAGGATTGTATAGGTACATTTGGGCCAATGTTATACCTCTATAGATTTCTACCTATTTTCTGTTGATAGAGAATGATTTGGTGGTTGAAATATATTGTCATGAGGATATTCACACAATGTTTGTCAGTAGTGGGAACATGGGAGATGATACTTCAGAAGCCTAGAGCCGATGCCAATCTTAGGGACCTTGATATGTAAGGTGTTTTATGAGGAGTTCTCAAGACAGAGGGTCTCTGTTTTAGGGATTGAAGGATGGGTCCAATAAGCTTAGGTAGAGGCAGTTCTACTCATGTGATGGTAGGGGGATCTTGCACGGGATTGTCCAACCCTCCATATAGCTAATGGGGAGACCATGGATGAACCTCCAAGGAATCAGAAGTATAAATAATAGATAGGTATGTAGGGAATTAGACATGTAAGAGGAGATATGAGAGTATATGTAGGTGTTATATTCTTTTATCTATTACCACCAACCCCCTATATGGTCTGTACCAGACACAGGGTGTTGGAGGGAAGGGGTGAGGGAAGCTTCAAGTGGTCTAGTATTATGAACTAGAGGCTTTAAGAATGATAAGAGGTGTGAAAAGTGTCGTTTCTAGCTTATATGTTGTACTAATAGATATTGGTTCTAGTCATTCCATTATTTCCACCTATCACATTTGATACATAGATATTTCAATTGATCCATTCACTCAACCCTTATGCTTGGAGACTTCTAATGGAGATGACTCATAGATTGCAAACATTTTACAATAGTGTGACCTAAATCTTTGAGTTGTTAGTTTTTGTTGGAATATCTTTTTAGTAACAATGAGGCCTTATGAGATCATCTTAGTTATGTATTGGTTATCTATAGTTTATTCCCATGTTGATTGTTTCAGGTGGAGGATGTGGTGTGTCCATAGTAAAGGGACTAGGTTTTCCTTTGTTGGTGAAAAGGAAATCTAGATAGCATAGGATTGACTCATGCATAGGATTTTATATCTGATTACTCATCAGTTGGATAGCATGACCCTTGGTGTAGTAGATGTTATGATTTTCTAGTTCCCTATAGTGATGGTGGAGTATGAGGATGTATTCCTTAAGGATTTTCTAGGCTTAACTCCCCAACAAGAGATAGAATTATTCAGTGATCTACACCCTCAAAATAGAACAGATGAATACACCATCATATCATATGGATCTTGCAGAGATTCATGAGAATACGGTGCATTTGGAGGACTTGGAGAGGAATGGATTCATTAGACCTAGTGTTTATCCCTAGGCATCCCTAGTTTTGTTCCCCAAGAAGGAATATGGGAGGCTTGAGTTATGTGTGGATTAGCGGTGCTTGAACCAGGTGAATGTGAAAACATGTTTCCACTAACGAGGATCAGAGACCTATTTTATTAATTGAGAGGTTCATGATGGTTATAGAATGTGGAACTCATATCAATATATCACTTGTTGCAAGTATAGGAATAGGATATACTGAATAAGGAATTAAGATGCCAATATGGTCATTATAAGTAATGGGTTATTCCATTTTGTGTGAGGAAATTGTTGGAAAAAATCCCTCAAGGTATTATTGCTGCATTTTTTGGTTGCTTGTGTTTGTTGAAAATACTGGTTTCCATGTTGAATTGTTGAGTTCCAGAGATGTTGTTAACAATCCATGTTGACAAAGAACCATGGAAAAGTAATGGAAGATTTGAAGGCGGTACAAAAGAATAGATATAAGGTGGCTTTGTTTTCCAGTGATTGCCAAATTTTTGGGGTCCAAAATTTTGAGTTTGGTGAGCATCGCAAAATATATATTACCTTGAAAATCTCATCAAAATATGGAAAATACATGAGTTTCATGAAGATTGGATTCATGGATTGTATTTCGCAAAGACAAGAAGAATTTGTATGGTGTTCTTTGTGATTACAACGAGCTTCGCTAATGGCAGAGATGAAGGGAAATGCGGGGGAGCTTTATGGCGGTGGCGCGAAGTAATTGAAGGAATGCTCTGTGATTACGACAATCTCCGTGATCCAAAAATTTCCATGGTTCTTTGCGATATTTAGAGAATTTTTCTAGGAATTTTAGAGCTTCATGATTTGAGATGACGTGGCACTGAAATTGCACGGATGGTTCGAGGGTCGGTGGAATTTCTTATAAATAGGACTCGACCCCCTCGATATAAGTAGAGATTTTTCTAATAAAAATTTGTTTCTCTCGACTCGCGAAGGTGGTTAGTGAAGGTAGTGTACTTCGCGAAAAGAAGGAGCTTCACGGCAGCTAATCTAGCTCCGTGAAAGTTGTGTTCTTTGCATTGGCTTATTTATCTTTGTGAAGGCAATGTTCTTTGAAAAAAAAAGGAGCTTCACTGTGACTAATCTAGCTCCATGAAATTTGTTTTCTCCATGTTGTCTTAGTGAGCTTCACGAAGGAAGTCGCTCTACGACGACTTGAGCTCCACGATGGCCTGAGCTCTACGAAAGTATGAGATTTGTGAAAAGGTAGGAGCTTTACTAAGGCTTTTTTGAGCTTCGAGAAATTGGGAGCTTCACAAAGTAGGGTACTTTGTGAAGTTACTTCCCAAAGGGTGGTGCCCAATGGTCAGGAGCAAAGGGGTATTCATCAGTGGATGAAATTTGGACTTCAATAGAGCATCTACATACAATGGAGGATGCATTCATTAGTGGTAATAAAGAGACCTATAGGTCTATAAACTGTGAGTGGGTCTTCTGAAGAAGAAGTGAGCTCAATTCAGTTGAGAGAGTAGTGAGTTCTCAAATTGTGAGTGGTTGTAAACCAGGAGGGACAGTGAGTCTGTTTCGAACTTGTAAACAACAGTGCGCTTATAGTCGAATTGGTAAATCAGCACATTGCCAGTGTATGCTCCTTTGATGTAGCCCAGTAAGGGTGAATCAATTAAAAATTGATGTGTCATGTTCATGATTTAAGGTTTATTCATACTCTAAAACAAGAAGGAGAGAAAAGGGGTTTTTGTCTAATTGGAAAACAAGATCAAAAGGGGAATTTGTTTTAATCTTTCATACCTTGATTCACCCCCCCCCCCCCACCCCCCTCTCAGTGTATCTAGCCTAGTGGACCTAAAAGAAATCCCCAGTAGTGTTCATGGGACTCATGAAATGGATCATTTTTCTTTATTAGACCAGTTTTTGGTGATCCTAATCGACTATATCATAGTGTACTCATCATCCTAGGAGGAGAACATGATACACTTGAGTATGTTTTTGGATGAACTCTGAGACCACCATCTTTATAGGAAGATCTTGAAGTGTCAGTTATGGATAAAGGAGGTACACTTTCTCAGATATGTTATCTCAATTTATGGAGTGCCATTGGACATAGCTAAGGTCGATGCAATGTTATCTTGGGACCCACCCAAGGGAGAGATGAAGGTGTGGAGCTTTATTTTGTTGGTAGGCTATTACTGGAGATTCATACCTAAATTCTCCAGTATATCAGCACCCATGATAACTTTTACTTGAAAGGTAAAACCTTTTGTGTTGACAGAGAGGTTCCATTAGGCTTTTCAAGATTTGTCGTAGAGATTAACAAGCACTCCCTTCTTGATATTTTTAGAGTATGGTGTTGAGTACGTAGTGTTCTAGGATGCATCAAAAATTGGAAATGGTTTTCTTATAATATAAAGGTAAGTGGCAATTTCCTATGGTTCACATCATTTGATAAAACACAATTCAAACTATGAAACCCGAAATCTTGAGTTAGAAGTGGTATTCTTCTTATTAATGATGTGGAGACACTTCCTGATGGGTGAGAAATTTATCATCTATTTTGACCACAATATTGTCAATTATAACTTCTCATATAATGATGTTAACTTGAGATAGAGGTTATAGCTATATTTACTCCAGAATTATGACATAGAGATTATCTATACTCTTGGGAAGGGGAATATGGTAGAATACTCTCTCAGTTAGGGATATGGTTCATTGTTGCATAATGAGGTGTTGGATCAGATGGACTCGTTGTAGTTATCCCTTGTGGGTGGTGACGGAGCATCTTATCTCTAGTCAATGTTTGTTATCCCTCTTCATTTATAGTGTGTCTAGGATTAATATTGTGGGGATACTAACTATGAGATCTTATGTACTCTGATATCCATTGGACATTCTCTTGATGGATTTTATGAATTTGTGGAGCATTTCATTATTTTCAAAGGACTCTGGATGGTATAAGTGATATTGTGGGAGAAGGTTCTGAGAGAGTTTTATACATTTCATTTGGAAGTATATTCAAGAGTGAAAAATATGTACTAGGACCACTAACATAGTTTTTGGTATCCAAGGATGAATAATGGAGTTGTAGAGTTTTTCTCTTGATTCCTTACTTTCTAGAAAGTGAAGGCTGAGCTTTAAGTTCTGGCGAGTTTAGCTTTACCACTTGAGGTTCCATAGTGGAAGTGGGGTGTGATATACATGGACTTTGTGATAGTCTTTCCACATAAATCTAGGTGACATAATTCCATCTGGGTGATCATAGACTGCGTCACTATGTCCAACCAATTTATATTTATTCAGTAGAAGAGTTTTGTAGAGATCTCGGGACACTTCTACGTGTAATAGATAGTCTCACTCCCTTGATTACCCATTATAATAATTTCTAACCACGATGGTTGCTTCACATATCAGATATGGAAGGGATTGTTGGAGGTGTTTGGGACTCAGTTATACTTGATCATGGAATTTTGATCATAGATAGATGTCCAGATTGAGCAGACCATTTAGGTTCTGGAGGACAATATGTGAGCTTACATGTTGAACTTTTGTCATAGATAGGAGGATAAACTACCCTTTGTGGAGTTTATGTACAGCAACTACCATTCCACCATTGGTATGGCACTATTTGAGGCTTTGTACAGGCAGCCTAGCAAGTCACCACTTTACTGGATTGGCCTAGGAGATTCAATACTTATTGGCCCAGAGATGGTGCGAGCTACTAATGAGAAGGTTCAAGTAATCCTAGAGTAGATGAAGACTGGATAGATCCATCATAAGTATTATACAGATATATGATAGAAGCCTTTGGAGTTCAAGTATGGAGACTATGTGTTCTTGTGGGTTCCCCTTGATGTGGATTATGGAGATCTGGCTGAGGTGGAAAAATATCTTAGAGATTCATTATCCATTTCCAGATACTATGTAGAGTTGGTGAGGTGGTATACCACTTAGCCTATTGTTTCACCCCAAGATTTCATAGTACGTTATCTCTTAAAAATATTTTAATACATTATATTTCACGCAATAGTGACTTGGTTTGTGTTATATGCAAGATTGTTTTTTTGTGAAACAATACATTCTTATTATTATAATTATTTAAACGATATATTTATTTATCAATTAAATATTTAAATTTGAATATAAAAAAATAATTTTTAAATTTTATTTATAATGTTTTCACATAAATAGAACATATTTATAATTAAATTTATATGTTTTGTTAAAATAGTTATATATTTAGAAAAACTATTTTCTTAAAAAAACTACCTATTATGTCCTTTTGTGAACAATAATAAAATTAATTTTAGAAATTCCTAAAAATTTAATTTTGTAAAATATACATAATTTTTGAATTTGGAATATCAAAATTATCTTCGTGTGAATATTTGTTATTTTTCTGAAAACATTCAATTTTTTATTAATAGTGAAAAATACCGCATAGTACATAAAAATCGACTTTTTCATTCAAATAATTATTTTTAATTAAAATTTATCTAAAAGTAAAAATATTTAAATAATAGATATCTTAGTATAATTTAAGTCATTTGATTCATTTTATAATAAGATTAGATATATAAAAATTTTATTGAACGTTTTAATGTCTTTTACCCACCTTCTAAGCACATTGGAAAACTTGCATAATACAAAATTTTACCACTTCTGTGAATTAAATTTCAAAAATACAATATAAATGGTTGTCATCAGTAAGTAAAATGTGGTTCGATAGGATGAAAATAATTTTTGATGAGTAATAAATTTTGAATTTTATTTACCAAAGTTTAAATTAAAGAGGGTAATTAAAGATAAAAATAATATTATAATAATATAAAATTACCCCAAAAATATACTAATTCTATTGGATAAGTGTTCTTCAAAAAAAATAAAACTTTTTAAAAATTATATGATCTTTTTTATCCACTTGTATTAGATTAGCACATTTATTATATTTTATTTAAAGAAGAGTCAAAAGTGTTAAATTCAAATTTTATGAAATAAACCATTTTTAATATAGGGTTATACATAAGATAAATTAAAATATAAATATTAATTATAAATATAAAACTATTTCCTACATCATAGTATTTTATTTATAATTTTTAAACATTAAATAATTAAATTTATTTTTGACACAAGGATGATACAATAATTACCTTATTAATGAAAGATTAAAAGAATTGATATTATAAATATTAAAATAAATGTAAATTGACACTTTTAATGCCATAAATGAATTTACTAGGTTAATATGACATGTTAGGGTTGATTCAATGTATTTTTTTGAATTAATAAATTTTTTATGACCTTAACAAAAACCAAATACTAAATAGTGTCAAAATTGACATAAATGAGTTTTTAAAACAAATGATATTTATCTATTTATATAAAAGTCCTCAAAATATAATATTTGGCCAAATGAATTAGATAATGTTACATTTGTAATTAATGAACCACTTGATATTCTGTTGTAATTTTATAGTATCTATATTAACCATGTAGTACAAAAATACAATAAGACGTGGTAAAAGTTAAACTATTTAACTAAGGGATAAATCTAAATGATAAGGTTAATATGGTGACCTAACCATATATAAAACTTATTGTTTTAGAGGATTTATACTCATACCCATACTATCCAAAAAATAATTCCATTTTTAGTTATAAGAAACCGAAAATAATTTTATAATAAATTAATATTTCAAACTTTTCCTAAAGTGCCTCACACCTCTCTTATAAAAGGGTACTTCCCCGTCTCTTAAATTCACACCTCCAAATCCATTTGGCTCGAAAAACCCCTACCCACATATCCTAAAATATAACCTCAATTCATATTAGAGTCCTTACTTTTAGTATAAATCCATCCTAAAGATCCCTTTTATCCTGATCAAAAGAAAACACCCGAAGAAGAGGTAATTATTTTTTCATTTCTTTCAATGTTCTTTTCTTCTTCTAATTCCTCTTTATCTTTTGTTTCCATACTAAAATAATAAATCCATTACCTTATAAATTCTAATATGTTATTATAATTATGGTAAGACAATATTATTATTCTATCTATCCTATGAATAATAATTTCACCATGCATGCGTACGTACGGCTTACCATCTCCACACCATGGTGTAATTTGTTATTCAACATCATGTTATTTGGATGGATATAATGATGAGTATTATGTGTATAAATAATGAACATAACATGATAATTTTTCTTTATAATTAATATACCATCCAATTCCATACCATTTTATTATTAGTGAAATGATATTGTGGCTCGTGTGTATGTACGACTTACCGTCTCCACGACGCGATGAGATTCATTCCCACGTTCACCATTCACTAGTGGTTATAAAAATATATACTGTTAATAAGTATGTAATATATGACATAATAATGCTACTGGAAATATATATATTTGTATATGTTTTTTTACATATATCTCATATACATAATTCCTTTCAACACGATATGAAAACAGAAATAGCATTTATGGATACGTGTGGCCTACCGTCTCTATAAACATTGTATTTTATTTCATATATCTATATATTATAAAAATTTATATTCTGAATATATATATATATATATATGATATATAAATAATGTTCTATATTCAATAATTAATTAAATCATGATATAAGTGATACGATCAATAATAACAAGTTAAAACATGTACGATAAAGAAAGCGATTATTACCCGAAATATTACTTTAACATGGAAATTGTTATTAAATGGGTAGTATAAAGTCATAAATGAATCATGAACGATATCATATATATGAATATTGTTCAATTATAATTTAATAACATATTATGGTCACTATACAATAGGTTAAATGTACCCTTGACCAATAGAAAGTACAAGGTACGGTTAAATTCCTCAATCTCATTATTATCTGAGATTTTTTACATATACGTATTTGTTGTGACATATTTATCACCCATGTCCATGTTTCATAAAACAATTACAAAGGAATATTTGAAGGTTTTATGGAATGGAGTATTTACCATGATAATCATTTTAAACGTTTTAAAATTTATTTCTCTAAATCAATTTAATTAATGTCCTTGTTTTCAAAATTATTTTAAGGATTTATTTATATGGACCTGATTTTATTTAAAAAATAATTCCTTTAAAAAGTTTCAAAGTGGTATGGGAAACATTGATTCAAAAATCTATTTTAAATGACTTCCTTTATAAATTGTGTGACTTTTAAATGATTTCATGAAAAAGGGATATTTCTATCAAAGGGTTTTACTGATCATTTTCAACTATGTCAACATCCTTTAATGGATATTATTCTTGATTGAGGTTGGTTTATTATAGTAAAATATTCCATATTATATTGAATACGTTATGATATGTTTGACTATGGATGTTCTATTTTTATACCATTCATGGTTTATGGTTCAAGTATTGACATTCTGTATGTTAGTTTTAATACGAATGTTTATGTTATGTTTCACCCTTTTCATATGAGGAATGCATTGGACTTAGTAAGAGATGGGTGGGGCCCTCTATATCCACTCAATGCATTGGTAGATCTCACGTGACAAAATAGTGTCTTGAAACAAGGCCTCGACAGAATATTTGTGAATGGTCTTGGCATAAGGTATTGACGTAGTAGTTATTATGTCCAGCATTATGCATTCCCTCATTATGAAATTAGTTATTACATGTTATTATTCGACTAGTAGAATATCCATGTGAAAGTTTATATAGTAATTTTTTATTTATTTTTCCCATATTATGTTCTATTTTATCTTTAAAAAGGTTTCTATTTTTATTATACATATTTCCTTAAAATTTTATAGCTTCTGTTGAATTATTTACCCTTATTGAGCATCTGAGCTCACCCCTTTCATAAGTTTTATTTTCCTATGATAGACCTTGAGGATAAGTATATAAGAACTTCCTAGAATGTTGGTAATGTGGAGATTTTTTGAGTTTCCCAAGATATACATCCATGTCTAGATTCTATAAGGGGACATGGTTTCGGCACTGATGTACCTAGGAGTAACAACTATAAAACGGTGTTCCAAGCTTGACTTGGGGTAATGTGGTACATGACATAGGGCCTTATTGTGCACATTGTTTGACACTCCCAGGGGATATTCTTAGGAAAATTCACTTTTTAATTAAAAACCATAATGAAGTATTTATGAGTAAATATGTCTACAAAAAATCCATTTTTATTATTATGAGATTAGATATGCATAATTTTTTTCAATTTATGTTAATTATTTCACTTTTTTAGAATCATGAATTGTGATTAATAACTTAATCTAGTGTATGAAATTATTTATAAATTACACCTAGTAGAAGGAATGAATACCCCACCAATGCACATGTTCCAAAGAGTAATAAGGATCCTATATTTCATGGTCTTAAGAAAACATTTCTAAAGAAAATATCCACTCATGTATTCTCATAATATGAGGAAACAGTGAAATTTGTTAATAATATAAGTAAATAATTCTCTGAGTCCTATTGATTTGAAGTAAATAAGAGCATGGAAGAGAGAAATATGGATAAAGGGAAGAAGGGAAAGAAAGATTTTCCCATATGTGATAACTGTAAAAAGAATCACCCTAGGAAGTGCTTGAAATGACTGGTTGTTTGTTATAAGTGTGTAAAATGTTTCATTTGGAAAAAAATGCAAAGGGAACAAAGAAAATACTAATTTTCATTTTTTCAATGGTATTGAAATGGGGAATTATGAAAATAAATGTCCTAAGCATCAAGTAAATATAGCTCAGAAGAATCAAAGGATTCAAGTTCAAGCATAAGGTTTTACATCAGTCAACATGGAATAATTAATGTATTTGTGTTTATAGATTGGAGAATTATGTCATTTGAGTGATGTATCAATGATTTAAAGGTTATATGAATTAGGTAAATAAATAAGTATTGTACTTCAGTACTATTTCATTGAGAATTTGAGATTTGATGGTACTAAGAAAAGTGACTCAATAGCAGGTTAAACTTTTTGGAAAGTACATGGTTGAGGGAAAAATAAACCTTAATATGATCCTGATACTGAGGTAGGGATTTTGGAATGATATATTATTGATTTGGATAAATTATATTGGATATTCATGACTAACTTATAACTAATTAATTGTTTGTTTATTCCGTCATTGTTAATGCTTACAACATTTTCGGATTTAAGGAGTATATCGATTATTCTATAAAAAATAAGGGAGCATATATGTATTCAATAAGGTTTTATGGTAATTCAGGGTGTTACCATGTTTTAAGAGAATACATGATGAAGGTATTCACATGTTATTATGTGAAAAAAAAAATATTCATTATGTTTATGTAGAGACCCGTATCTTGACGTACATTGACATTACATTACTTTTGCGGAATACTTAGTACATTACAAAAACACACACACAAGGACCGTAATAGTTTAGTGTCTTTGGAAACTCGGACTATAATCTTCTAATCGTGGTGAAATATCTTCAAAATATCCCACAAAGATCTTCCTTTTTTTTTACCTAAAACCTTTCTTTATATCCTGGGGAAAAGAAAACATAAAAGGGTGAGCTCAAATGCTCAGTAAGGGTAAACAAAATAAATATCAATCACATCATATTCATAAGAACATAACATTTTGGAAATCATAACCTGCAAAAGAGAGCATAATTTCATAATCAGGGGATAAATCATGGCAGTGAAAAAGTACTCCCAATAATCATAACTTAAAACATGAAACATTGTGGCATACACACATAATCATAGAGAATCATTTCTTGTTAGTCAAGACTAATTGCCAAGACTATCTTAGTGGACAAAGTCCCTTTCTGAATCGAGTAACCCTCGTTTCAGTCCTGTTTCACTGAACCGGTATAACCTACCATTCCAGCCATGTCTATCTCATGAGATATAAAATCTTTACCCAATGCATTGGAGGGAGATATAGGTCCCACCCATCTTATAATGAATCCTTTCTTCTGTGTGCCACATAATCATAAAACATACATCATCGCATAACACATGTAACAAAAATGGGATTCTTGAAACATCATGACATCATAAATCAATTCATATAAGATAAAGGAATTCATAAAAATAATTCCATCACAACATGAACAAATCAATGTAAAATTATGGATAGAAACAGAACCCTTTATTATCTTAGATGGAAAATAATTTTGATAAAACACTTGAATTGAATTCTTGAGGAAAATATCCTTTCTTCTTCAAAATCAATTTCTTTTCACAAAACATCATGCAATTTTAAAAGAAAGAGATTTTATTGAAAATAGTCATGAAATCTTTTAGAGGAAGCTTCATGAAAGTAAGGCTTTATAAAATAGTAGAAATCCGTTCATGCCGTATAAGTTAAAAAAACATTCTTCGTACTTTTGTCGGAAAAGTCAAAAAGTACCTCGTACGAAAAACGACAAAAGATTCCTTTCATACGTATTACTAAAAACTCACCGAAGGGTAAAAATGGATTTAAACAATTTTAGGTGGATGGAAATAATATTACATATTGAGTAAACATGGATGTGGATGATAAAATACACCCCAGTAAATACTTACGAATAAACAATCTCGGATAAAAATGAGATTGTGATATTTCCCTTACCTTAGGTCTGATTTTCTTTGTACGTGTCCGAAGCTCCTGTATAATGGTTTAAATAATGTCATTGACTTATTAAAGAATCATATTCATTGTTATGATATCATATATGGTTCACTTATGACATTATATTACCCGTTCTTTTGTAAATTCCATGTTAAAGAAGCGTTTTGGGTAAAATCGTTTCTTTTATCGTAGGTGTTTTGACTTGTTGTTATTGACATTATTATTACTTATATCATGATTTACTTACTTTCAGAATATAAAATATGATTTATATATCATATATATTCAGTATATATATATATAATAGATAGATAAATGAAATGAAAAACACCGTTCATGGAGACGGTAGTCCGTACGTACGCATGAACGCTGTTTTCCTTTCCCTATTGTCTTGAATGGAAGTAAGTAGATGACATACATATATACATAAATACAGTAGCTTTATAATGTCATATATTTCATTATTATTTCTTATATATACTTTATAATCATTCTTAAATGGTTAACATGGACAATGAATCTCATCGCGTCGTGGAGACGGTAGTCCGTACGTACGCACGAGCGATGATATCATTTCCATAAATATTGAACTGAATTGGAGTGGATTATAAAATATATCAGAATCAATATTATGTTTTAATAACTATTTATAGTTATTCTTTACACCATTATACCCATCCATGTAAGGTGGTGGTGGAAAATAGATTACACCACGGCGTGGAGACGGTATTCCGTACGTACGCACGCGCGGTGATTTCTTTTTCCGTAGGATAGATAGATGGTGAAATAGGGTTGTTTCATACTTATAATAACATATCAGTATATGAGTGATACTGATGTTATTACTTCATAATGAAACAACCTAAGAAGAATAAGTGGAAGAAGAAATAAAGATGAAAGAATTGGTAACGGTAATTACCTCTTCTTTGAAGCGCCTTTTGGAGACCTCCTCTTAGGGAACTAAAATTGGTCTTTGAGGAATACCAGAACCTCTAGGATGTTTCTAGGGAAGTGGAGAAGAGATTTTGGCAGGGGTTGGCCGAGCTTGAGTGCTCAAATTGGTGTGAGGAGGAGGGGGAGGAGGTGCCCTTTTATAAGGGAGGAGAGGGGCACCTTATGAATATCTCAAAATATTATTTTATATTAAAGTAAAAATCGGTTTATAATGGTTCCAAAGGGTCTTATTTCGAAGCTAAAGTGGGGATGGGTCGAAATCCTATAAACTAATAGGATTTAGACAAGTTTAGGTTCTTATTTTAACCTTATCAATTAGATTTAACTCTAAGTTAAATAATTTAACTTTTACCGTGTCTTTTTGTTTTCTTTCACTATACGGTTAATACACTTACTATAACATGCCAAACGAACCCCAAATTGTTTATTATTAATATACATATCCTTATCTAAGTCATTTGGCCGAACCTTAGATTTTTAGGAATAAAATAACAATTAATAATATTTTATTTTATTTAAAAACTATTTTGTGTCAATTTTGACACTATTTGATATATGATTTTTGTGAAAGTCATAACAGAATTATATGTTAGAACCAAGTTGATTACATCAACACTAATATATCATAGTAACCTAGAAAATTAGTCAAATTCATAAAAAGTCTCAAATTACATTCATTTGAGTATTTATAACATCAATTATGTTAATATTTCCTTAAAAGGGTAATTACTGCATCATCGTTGTGTCATAAATAAATTAATTTATTTAAAGTCTAAAAATTATAAATAAAATATCATTATGTAGGAAATCTTTTTAGCTTTCTAATGAATATTTATAGTCGAATTTATCTTATGTATAACCCCATATTAAAAATGTTTTAGTGAATAAACTTTGATTTTAACTCTTTTAACTCTTCTTTGAATTAAATAATAATAAATGTCCTAATCTAATCCAAGGGGGCCTAAATGATAATATTTTACACTTAAGGTTGTTTTTGGTCGAGATACACTATTCCAATAGAATTAGGACATGTGTTAGGGTAATATTAATATCATTCTTACCCTTAATTACCCTATTTACTTTTAACCGTGGTAAATAAAAGTAAAAAGTTACTATTCACCAAAAATTATTTTCATCTCATTGAACCACATTTTACTTACTGACATCAACCGTGTCTCTCGGATTTTTGAAATTCCATTCATAGAAGCGGTAAAATTAAGTTTTATGAAAAATTCAGTTTTTTAACTACCACTTAGTAGTTTCACTATTCATCAAAAAATGAAGGTTTTCAGAAAAATGCCAAAATTTCATCCTAAGCTATATTTCATATTCCGAATTCAAAAATGAAGTCTATTTTACCAAATTCATAACATAGAAGTTGCATTAATTAATTTTATAATTAAATCCCGCTGTTAAAACAAATAGCGTGTTTTTAAGAAACAATATCTATCAAAAAATTGACACTTGTTTATGTCTGGTTTAAATGTGCAATTACATCCAATGACCAACATTGTATTAAATTGTAAAAATATATTCTAAATATACTTTAAAACTACTCCAATTAATAATTTATCACTATTAATTATTTCGATTAAAAAAGTTGTTTTTTAATTATAATTTAGTAATTTTCACTATTCATCAGAATATGAAAGTTATCCGAAATGTACCAAAATTTCACCTTAGGCTAAATTCGATACTCCGAATCCAAAAATGAAGTTCATTTTGAAAAATAAGATTTACAGAATTTTAAAAAGTGGTTATTACTATTCATAACGGCTAGTTTTAATAACATTTTAATAGCATATCGTTGTTTAGTGAAACTCGTTATTGCGTACTACACACGCTATCGAGGAAGGTCGCGATTGCGTGTAATGCAAGGCAAGTCAAGGATGCGTGTTGTCCAAGCTCCTTTTGGTGTAGCGTACAACACAAGACATTAATAAAATTAAAAAGAATATTTTTTTATAAAATCTTGGGCTTTTACATTCTACCCCCCTTAAAATGAATTTCGCCCTCGAAATTCGTCGGGGTTATAAATGGTTTACTATTTGAAAGTTTCTTTAATAGAAACCCACATCGTAAAAAGGAATATCAAAACCAATCTTTAAAAACAAAAGTATGAAACGTAACGGTTACCCAAATAAACTAATCATTGGGTTTCCACATAGGTGAAAATATGGATATGGAAGAGAAATCTAACCATCATGTTCTGATGGAGAGTGGTAGAGAACATGGCTATGGAAAAGCCAATAATCACAAATCCATAAATTTGTGACGATCTAAGGTACCATCCGATTCATTAGGTATAAGATCACTAGGACAACATTTTTGGTTTTCAAGATCATTTCCCTAAAGTTGAAAATTTGAATTGGAATAAATACTTTCTTTATTTTGGTACAATCTCACTATTGTTCGTGCCTAGAACAATTTCCACTTAATCTCTTAAATAAATGAAGTTGAATTTGTTATTCGTGAAGTGTTAGCAGATCATGTGATAGAATGACGGGTCATTCCATCTGTCTCAAACAAAAGGTTAGCAAAAATTATATACATAAGTCGATCTATAGTGAGATTAATCATATATAGTTCCTAAAATGGACTTATACTTCATATATCATACTGCTTAATATAATAAAACTAGTTTCTACTAAACAGGGACTTCCTGTAGGCCAGTGGTAGGCGATAAAGGCCAGTCGCACTTCAGTTGTGGGTTCGATTCCCACAACCTTGTCCGAAGCGATGGGCTGTCGTCCGTCCTGCAGGTTGTCCTTTTTCTAAAACTATATTACTATAACATCCCATAAATAATATCGAAAAAAACTTCTATCCTTAAACAATACTAACTTATGTCCAACATAATCCATTCCAATCTTTAGTCCTATCCATAATACTGCAGTCCATTCTCATAACATAGTGAAAACGATTACCAGAGATTTAATACCATCGTTGATCCCCATATATCATAAGATATATCTTGTTGGACACATTCCAAACATTCAAAGGCCTTAATCTTGTACTCTCTTGAATACCCATTAAACCTTAGTGAAAACTTGAATGCAGTTAAAAGTTAACACTTTCCACATACCAAAATCCTCAAAATTCTATATACTCAAACCATGATATCACTTAGTCCTTATATCAATCATGAGCTCATGAATACTGTTAAACATTTCATTTTCTCGTTTTCCCTTCATTATGCGCATAATATCTCAATCACTTTGAATACCACATTAGACCAATACATAAATATTCCAATATTCCATGATACAACATTATTTTGGAATCCCATTACATAAAAACTTAATCATTCCACCACATCGTTGTCGTATTCAACATTGCCAATAGTGATCGCATGTGACTTCCCTTTGTCCTTTGCCTTAAGAGGTTGCTCATGTCGATCATCACTAACCCTTGGATTAGGGCATTTATTGGCATAATGTCCCATCTCCTTGCACTTGAAGCATTGAAGTGTTGGTTGTGCGTTCTCTGCAGTGTTTGCTTTATTCACTTAATTAGAATCCCTTTTTCCATTACTTCGACACTCAGCTGCTCGATGACCTTATTTTCCACACTTAAAACATTTTCTAGTCCCTTTAAGACAATATCCACCATGCTTCTTTCCACACTTTGTGCATAAGGAAACATTCATCTTCTTTTCACCATTATTCTGAGATTTCTCCTTGAACTCCATCTTTCGTTTCTTGTCAAAACCATGAGATGGATATGTAACACAAACTTCCATTTCTACCTTGATAGCACAACGCACAATTTCTTCATAGCTACTGAAGTCTCTTATAGCTAATGCCCTTCGAAGACTTGGTTTTAAGCCACTGAAAAATCGATCAACTTTACTTTCAGGTTGGATGATAATGCCAGATGCATACCTTGAAAGTCTTGTAAAATTGGCTTCGTATATACCAACAGATTAATCATCCTTTTGCTTTAGTTCAAGAAACTCCTTCTCCATCTTCGTTCGAAGAATACGAGGGAAGTACTTACTGAAAAACAAGTTCTTGAACTCGTCCCATTCCATGGAATCAATTTCATCTCTTTGCCTCGTATTCTTGATAAGATTCCACCATTGATCAGCTTCACCTTCCAAACGATATACTGCTAAGATGACTTTATCATGTTCAGAACATTGAAGAACTGAAAATATCTTTTCAGTAGTACTAATCCATTGTTCAGCAACTAATGGATCAGTAGACCCACTGAAAGAAGGCGGACGCTGCCTCATGAAGGATTCAACAGAATGTTGCTCCTTCCTTTGCTCGTTTGGAAGTCCTGCATGATTCATAGCTTGAGAAAGTTGTGTGATCATGGCTACAAGATTTTGCATTCCATCTCCCATATCGTTTGGTTGCTCAGGGGGACAATCATTGCATTTTCCATTGCATTGATCAACACGGTTCCTTCGGGTTCCAGCCATCGTCTAAAACCCCAAAAGAATAGTGTGAGAGGCAAAAATCATGCTAGGGAAAACAACATAATAAAGGGGTAGTACCCTCAATATCTAACATCTTAGGTTAAATTCTAAGATCGTTAGAGAAATTCTAGGACTATAACCTATACGTATACTTAACCTTAGAGACATCCCTAGACATACCTTAGAAATATCTCTAGGGATCTCACTAACGTTTTCGCATCCTAGTTTCCAAAGGTTGACTAAACCTTTCCTCTGATACCAACTGTAGAGACCCGTATCTTGACGTACATTGACATTACATTACTTTTGCGGAATACTTAGTACATTACAAAAACACACACACAAGGACCGTAATAGTTTAGTGTCTTTGGAAACTCGGACTATAATCTTCTAATCGTGGTGAAAGATCTTCAAAATCTCCCACAAAGATCTTCCTATTTTTTTACCTAAAACCTTTCTTTATATCCTGGGGAAAAGAAAACATAAAAGGGTGAGATCAAATGCTCAGTAAGGGTAAACAAAATAAATATCAATCACATCATATTCATAAGAACATAACATTTTGGAAATCATAACCTGCAAAAGAGAGCATAATTTCATAATCATGGGATAAATCATGGCAGTGAAAAATCAATCCCAATAATCATAACTTAAAACATGAAACTTTGTGGAATACACACATAATCATAGAGAATCATTTCTTGTTAGTCAAGACTAATTGCCAAGACTATCTTAGTGGACAAAGTCCCTTTATGAATCGAGTAACCCTCGTTTCAGTCCTGTTTCACTGAACCGGTATAACCTACCATTCCAGCCATGTCTATCTCATGAGATATAAAATCTTTACCCAATGCATTGGAGGGAGATATAGGTCCCACCCATCTTATAATGAATCCTTTCTTATGTGTGCCACATAATCATAAAACATACATCATCGCATAACACATGTAACAAAAATGGGATTCTTGAAACATCATGACATCATAAATCAATTCATATAAGATAAAGGAATTCATAAAAATAATTCCATCACAACATGAACAAATCAATGTAAAAATATGGATAGAAACATAACCCTTTATTATCTTAGATGGAAACTAATTTTGATAAAACACTTGAATTGAATTCTTGAGGAAAATATCCTTTCTTCTTCAAAATCAATTTCTTTTCACAAAACATCATGCAATTTTAAAAGAAAGAGATTTTATTGAAAATAGTCATGAAATCTTTTAGAGGAAGCTTCATGAAAGTAAGTCTTTATAAAACAGTATAAATCCGTTCGTGCCGTATAAGTTAAAAAAACATTCTTCGTACTTTTGTCGGAAAAGTCAAAAAGTACCTCGTACGAAAAACGACAAAAGATTCCTTTCATACGTATTACTAAAAACTCACCGAAGGGTAAAAATGGATTTAAACAATTTTAGGTGGATGGAAATAATATTACATATTGAGTAAACATGGATGTGGATGATAAAATACACCCCAGTAAATACTTACGAATAAACAATCTCGGATAAAAATGAGATTGTGATATTTCCCTTACCTTAGGTCTGATTTGCTTTGTACGTGTCCGAAGCTCCTGTATAATGGTTTAAATAATGTCATCGACTTATTAAAGAATCATATTCATTGTTATGATATCATATATGGTTCACTTATGACATTATATTACCCGTTCTTTTTTAAATTCCATGTTAAAGAAGCGTTTTGGGTAAAATCGGTTCTTTTATCGTAGGTGTTTTGACTTGTTGTTATTGACATTATTATTACTTATATCATGATTTACTTACTTTCAGAATATAAAATATGATTTATATATCATATATATTCAGTATATATATATATATAATAGATAGATAAATGAAATGAAAAACACCGTTCATGGAGACGGTAGTCCGTACGTATGCATGAACGCTGTTTTCCTTTCCCTATTGTCTTGAATGGAAGTAAGTAGATGAAATACATATATACATAAATCCAGTAGCTTTATAATGTCATATATTTCATTATTATTTCTTATATATACTTTATAATCATTCTTAAATGGTTAACATGGAGAATGAATCTCATCGCGTCGTGGAGACGGTAGTCCGTACGTACGCACGAGCGATGATATCATTTCCATAAATATTGAACTGAATTGGAGTGGATTATACAATATATCAGAATCAATATGATGTTTTAATAACTATTTATAGTTATTCTTTACACCATTATACCCATCCATGTAAGGTGGTGGTGGAAAATAGATTACACCACGGCGTGGAGACGGTATTCCGTACGTACGCACGCGCGGTGATTTCTTTTTCCGTAGGATAGATAGATGGTGAAATAGGGTTGTTTCATACTTATAATAACATATCAGTATATGAGTGATACTGATGTTATTACTTCATAATGAAACAACCTAAGAAGAAGAAGTGGAAGAAGAAATAAAGATGAAAGAATTGGTAACGGTAATTACCTCTTCTTTGAAGCGCCTTTTGGAGACCTCCTCTTAGGGAACTAAAATTGGTCTTTGAGGAATACCAGAAACTCTAGGATGTTGCTAGGGAAGTGGAGAAGAGATTTTGGCAGGGGTTGGCCGAGCTTGAGTGCTCAAATTGGTGTGAGGAGGAGGGGGAGGAGGTGCCCTTTTATAAGGGAGGAGAGGGGCACCTTATGAATATCTCAAAATATTATTTTATATTAAAGTAAAAATCGGTTTATAATGGTTCCAAAGGGTCTTATTTCGAAGCTAAAGTGGGGATGGGTCTAAATACTATCAACCAATAGGATTTAGACAAGTTTAGGTTCTTATTTTAACCTTATCAATTAGATTTAACTCTAAGTTAAATAATTTAACTTTTACCGTGTCTTTTTGTTTTCTTTCACTATATGGTTAATACACTTACTATAACATGCCAAACGAACCCCAAATTGTTTATTATTAATATACATATCCTTATATAAGTCATTTGGCCGAACCTTAGATTTTTAGGAATAAAATAACAATTAATAATATAATATTTGATTTAAAAACTATTTTGTGTCAATTTTGACACTATCTGATATATGATTTTTGTGAAAGTCATAACAGAATTATATGTTAGAACCAAGTTGATTACATCAACACTAATATATCATAGTAACCTAGAAAATTAGTGGAATTCATAAAAAGTATCAAATTACATTCATTTGAGTATTTATAACATCAATTATGTTAATATTTCCTTAAAAGGGTAATTACTGCATCATCGTTGTGTCATAAATAAATTAATTTATTTAAAGTCTAAAAATTATAAATAAAATATAATTATGTAGGAAATCGTTTTAGCTTTCTAATGAATATTTATAGTCGAATTTATCTTATGTATAACCCCATATTAAAAATGTTTTAGTGAATAAACTTTGATTTTAACTCTTTTAACTCTTCCTTGAATTAAATAATAATAAATGTCCTAATCTAATCCAAGTGGGCCTAAATGATAATATTTTACACTTAAGGTTGTTTTTGGTCGAGATACACTTTTCCAATAGAATTAGGACATGTGTTAGGGTAATATTAATATCATTCTTACCCTTAATTACCCTATTTACTTTTAACCGTGGTAAATAAAAGTAAAAAGTTACTATTCACCAAAAATTATTTTCATCTCATTGAACCACATTTTACTTACTGACATCAACCGTGTCTCTCGGATTTTTGAAATTCCATTCATAGAAGCGGTAAAATTAAGTTTTATGAAAAATTCAGTTTTTTAACTACCACTTAGTAGTTTCACTATTCATCAAAAAATGAAGGTTTTCAGAAAAATGCCAAAATTTCATCCTAAGCTATATTTCATATTCCGAATTCAAAAATGAATTCTATTTTACCAAATTCATAACATAGAAGTTGCATTAATTAATTTTATAATTAAATCCCGCTGTTAAAACAAATAGCGTGTTTTTAAGAAACAATATCTATCAAAAGATTGACACTTGTTTATGTCTGGTTTAAATGTGCAATTACATCCAATGACCAACATTGTATTAAATTGTAAAAATATATTCTAAATATACTTTAAAACTACTCCAATTAATAATTTATCACTATTAATTATTTCGATTAAAAAAGTTGTTTTTTAATTATAATTTAGTAATTTTCACTATTCATCAGAATATGAAAGTTATCCGAAATGTACCAAAATTTCACCTTAAGCTAAATTCGATACTCCGAATCCAAAAATGAAGTTCATTTTGAAAAATAAGATTTACAGAATTTTAAAAAGTGGTTATTACTATTCATAACGGCTAGTTTTAATAACATTTTAATAGCATATCGCTGTTTAGTGAAACTCGTTATTGCGTACTACACACGCTATCGAGGAAGGTCGCGATTGCGTGTAATGCAAGGCAAGTCAAGGATGCGTGTTGTCCAAGCTCCTTTTGGTGTAGCGTACAACACAAGACATTAATAAAATTAAAAAGAATATTTTTTTATAAAATCTTGGGCTGTTACAGTTTACCTCCCATATAAATTTTTGGATTGTGTGTTTAGACACGAGTAATTTGGACTAGTTTAAAGGTTGAAATGGAGTAAGGTGAGCACTTGATATTTTGTTTGATGTTAAAGTGTAATTTATTGGATACTCTGACCTAACATTTTGGATTTCAGTAAACATATAGAGGATTAGGGGAATACTTTTGGACCTTATGATTTAATAAATTCACTTCAGGCATAAAAATCATTTTTGAACATTTATTTCTTAATGTAAGAGATGAAGTTAAAATATTTTGAAGCACAACCAAATAATTATATTATGATTATGATAGGTAATGAAATAAAGTATTTTTTCTTGATTTCCTATCATGATATTAAATTAATCCCACCTCTTCAAAACAAAGTATCTAAAAAATGTGTTATCTTAATATCTTATTTTTGGTTGAACCAATGATACTTTAAATCATTATAGATTTATGGATTTGAGGCCCTCAACTTTACCTTTATTGTTCACTTGTTTGTGATTTAGGGCCTCAATAAATCCCTATAAATATTTATGATTTTCCTACAATTATGGGTCTCTAATTGCCACAAATGTTCTTCTATTAGAAATCCAAATTTGGTGGTGAATTTTTCATTTCCCTTTCCCTATTATGAAGACTAAATATTAGTCACCCTATTTCTGATGTGGGTTTTCCACCAAGGTATTCTATAATTTCAACCTTTTATTTTCAAAGAACAATTTCAAATTGTGAGGAAACAATTTATTGAAGGAAGAGAGAATGTAATACCCCAATATTTCATAGTAAATTGTCTCTTTAAAGTAGTTTAATATATTATATTCCACGCAACACTGACTTGTCTTTTGTTATATACAAGATTGATTTTCTTCAAAACAACACATTATATTATAATTAATTTAAAGATATATTTACTTATCAATTATGTATTGTAATATGAATAGTAAAAAATAATTTTTAAATGTTATTTATAATGTTTTAACATAAATAAAACTTATTTATAGTGAAATGTAAATGTTTTGATAAAATAGTTATATATTTAGAAAAACTATTTTCCTAAAAGAAGTACATTTTATGTCCTTCTGTGAACAATAATAAAATTAATTTTAGACTCTCCTAAAATTTTAATTTATTAAAATCTACTTCATTTATTAATTCAAAATATCAAAATTATCTAAGGGTGAATTTTTGGTATTTTCTAAAAACAATCAATTTTTTACGAATAGTGAAAAATACTGCATAGTATATAAAAATCGACTTTTTCATTTAAATAGTTATTTTTAATTAAAATTTAACATAAATTAAAAATAGATACATAATACATATATTAGTCCAATTTAAGTCATTTGAGTCATTTTATAATAATATTAGATATATAAAATTTTATTGAACTTTTTAACATCTTTTATCCACCTTCTAGGCACATTTGCACATTTGTATAAAATGTAATTTTACCGCTTCTGTGAATTGAATTTCAAAAATGTGATAGAAATGTTTGTAATCAGTAATTAAAATGTGGCACAATATGATGAAAATAATTTTTGTTGAATAATAACTTTTAAATTTTATTTACCATGGTTAAAAGTAAATAGGGTAATTAAAGGTAAAAATAATATTATAATAATATAAAATTACCCCAACACATATTTTAATTATATTGGATAAGTGTTTTTCGACCAAAATCAACCTGTAGACAAAAATATGATCCTTTTTTATCTACTTGGATTAGATTAGGAAATTTATTATATTTTATTTAAAAAGAGTCAAAACTGTTAAATTCAAATTTTAATAACTAAACCTCTATTAATAGAGGGTTATACATAAATTAATATTTCAAGATTTTCCTAAAGTGCCCCTCACCTCTCTTTTAAAAGGGTACTTCCCCTTTTCTTAAATTCAATCCTCCAAAGTCGTTTGGATTGGCCAAAACGAATAAAATATCCTAAAACTACCATAATGTCAACCTAGAGGCCTTACATTGATCATAAATCCATCCTAAGGATCCCTTTGGTTCAAATCAAAAAGAAACACCCAAAGAAGATGTAATTATTTTATCACCCCTTTCAATGTTATTTTCTTCATCTACTTACTCTTTATCTATTGTTTCCATACTAAAATTACAAATCAAGTACCTTATACATTTTAATATGTTATTAAATTTATGGTACAACCATATTCCTTAATCTAACTATCCTATTAATAACAATGTCACCATGTGTGCCTACGTACGGCTTACCGTCTCCACGTCATGGTGTAATTTGTTATTCAAGATTATTTTATTTGGATGGATATAATGATGAGTATTATGTATATAAATAATGAACATAACATGATAATTTTTTTTATAATTAATATACCATCCAATTCCATACCATTTTTTCATTAAGTAAATGATATCGTCGCTTGGGCGTACGTACGGCTTACCGTCTCAAGGACACGATGAGATTCATTTCCATGACCACCATTCAATGATGATTATAAAAATATATATTATTAAAAAGTATGTAATATATGAAATTATAATTATACTGGATATATATATATATACATACATACATATATCTCATTCACTTAATTCCATTCAAAATGATATGAAAACAGAAATAGCGTTTATGCGTACGTACGACCTACCATCTCCATAAATGGTGTATTTCATTTAACATATCTATGTATTATACAAATTTATATTATTAATATATATGATATATAAATAATTTTTTATATTATTTTAGTAATTAAATCATGATATAAGTGATACGATCAGGAATAAAAAGTTAAATGCGTACGATAAAGAAAGTGACTATTACCTGTAATGTTACTTTAAAATGGAAATTGTTATTAAATGGGTAGTATAAAGTCATAAATTAATCATGTATGATATAATAAATATTAATATGTTTTTATTATAATTTATTAACATACTATGGTCATTATACAAGAGGTTAAACGTACCCTAAACCAAAGGAACGTACAATGTAAGGGTTAATTCATCAATCTCATTATTATACGAGATTGTCTATGTATAAGTATTTACAGGGAAATATTTATCATCAATTTCCGTTATTCAAAAAAATGTTTTGAAAATAAATCTCTTAAGGTTTTATAAAAGGGACTCTTTAACTAGATCATCATTTCAAATGTTTTAAAATTTATTTCTCTAAATCTCTTTAATAAATTTCCATGTTTTCTAAATGATTTTAAGGATTTGTTTATATGAATATGATTGTTTTAAAATATTAATTACTTTAAAAATATTCAAAGTGGTATGGGAAAATTTGATTGAAAAATCTCTTTTAAATGACTTCTTTTATAAATTGTGTGAATTTTAAATGATTTCATAAAAAAGGAATATTTCTCTCAAAGGGTTTCACAAATCATTTTCAACTATGTCAAGATCCTTTACTTGATATTATTATTGATTGAAATTGATTTATTATAATAAAATTTTCCATATTGTATTGAATGAGTTATGATATGTTTGACTGTGGATGTTCTATTTTTATACTATTTGTGGTTTACAGTTAAATTATTGACATTTAGTATGTTATTTTTAATACGAATTTTTATGTTATGTTTCACCATTTCCATATTATGAATGAATTGTACATAGTAAGTGACGGGCGGGGGCCGCTATAGCTCCTCGATGCATTGGTAGGTCTCATGAGACAAACTAGTGTCATGGAAAAAGGCCTCGATATAATATTTGTGAATGGTCATGGAATAAGTCCTTGATATATTAGTTCTTATGTCTGGCATTATGCATTCCCTCGTTATGAAATTAGTTATTACATGTGATTATTAGACTAGTAGAATATCCATATGAATGTTTATATGGTAATATTTTATTTATTTTTTCCATATTATGTTCGATTTTAGGTTTAAAAGGGTTTTTGATTTTATTATACATATTTCATTAAAAGTTTAGATCTTCTTCTAAATTATTTACCCTTACTAAGCATCTGAGATCACCCCTTTCTTATGTTTTATTTTCCCATGATTCCAATAAGTGTACTATGATTGGTATGAAGGGTTAATATTGAGGAATAATGGAGTTATCAAAGGATTATCTATGCTGTATTTTATGTTAAAAATTATAATGATAAGTTAGTGTATGTAATCTATTTTCCAAGACTACTAAACTGATCGGTCCTTAGAGACTTGATTCTTTGTAGTCATGACAATGTATTAAAATAATGCATCATCTTCGGGATTCTGGGGTCATGGAATTACATCTACTGATGTAGTTAAAATGCGTACATGACATCTTCTACTTTTCTCAACTGAGGAGGTTCTTGCATTACCCGTCATACATTATCGATTAGGGTGAGATAGAAATCAAGGAACGATAAACCATTTCTATGTACCCAATGGAGATCAAATATTGATAAGAGAGGATCCTTCATTGGTGCGAAATCACCTTAGTGTGTCTGGTTTCATCATGGGAATCCTTAAGAGAGCACCTGGGAGTGGGAGGCTTAGATTTGTGCTCAGTACCTACATCTTCTTATATATACCTTATTTTAGTTTTTTAGGATGTAAATCCCCAAGGTTGGGAGAATTTAATGAATTTAATTTTCCATGTATTATTTATGGATTTATTATGGATTATTTTTTATACCAAGTTCTGAGAAGACATGAAATTTTGAGTCCTAGTGATCCTGGAATAAAAAATTTCAATATATTTAATATATTTGATAGCACACACAAGTAGTTTTCCTAAAAAAGAGGAATAACTTTCAAATAGAGTCATGGATCAGAAATTTAAGGGCATCATTGAGTTCTGAATATGGGTTTTACCCAAGGTGAGACATGACATTTTTTAGCATAGGGTGTTTGTGGAAAATTCATCTTGGACATAAAATAAATAAAATAAACTTATTATCTTTATCCATTATCACATTGTCCAAATTCTTCTCTTTGTAGTCACGATTATGTAATATTTTTAGAGTTAGATGAATTACCCAAAAAATAATTAGATATCCCTTAGAGAGTTTTGGAGTATATTTTTTTTGAATATGATGAATGGATCAATGATCAATGAACTATTTGAAATAGAATCATAAGATCTTGCCAATGATCGTGGAGCAGTTCCATGATTCATCAGTGATCAGTCTAAATCAGGGTAGGGTAGTTGTTTATTTAGATTATTTATCCATTTTCTATTTCTATAATGAACATGGATCAATCAACAAATATATTCATCCTTGAATCGTGTGTATTCATGTTGGGTCAGTTTTATTCAAGAATTTGTTAAATTTATTTTTGATTATATATTTTCTATTTTTTTATCATTCTAATATAAATTAATTGAGTTCAACACAAACATTAGTCTAGGTCCATTCTTCATAAATTTTATTTGTTTATTTATTTCCCACTTTTAGTTTATATTTAGATATTTCCTTGGCACGTGGGTTGACCCAAATATAGAGGAATCAATCATTGCACATTTGTTTCTTGGTGAAACGGTCCAATATAAAGATATGGACTCATTATAACATCAAAATCATGCAACGGGGGTACTGGAGAATGAATTAGACTACATTGAAAACTTTTAGTTTCAGATAGAACATGTGACACTAATGGGAATGAACTGAAATAGATTTCCTTGTGAATCGGGTGATTGGAATCTGGCGAGCTATGACAGTGAGGCCCAAGCAGAGTATAATTGTGAGTTTTTGTGAGACCAAGGCCTAAATTAAAGTTGGTGAAATAATGAGAATATGTGGAAGAAATACAAGGGTTTATATAAAAACCTGATCAAAGTGGCATTTAAATCAGGATTACAAAACATGTGGGACCTCTATGTGGTGGGTAGGGTTTTTGTGTGAGGTTAAAGATCACATGGAATAGGACACCTATCACATAGAATGTGGTATAATTACTAGTTTATCTTCATATACCGTAGAAGGTACACAGACATGGGATAGAATACACAGGAACAAGCATGTCGTATATCCATACACATACATGGCCAGTCGGGATGTACATGGGTTAAGTCGTGTACTAGTACACAGGAAGAAGTGCATGGGAAGTAGAACTCCATGTACTTATACAAAAACATAGACATGGGTCATTTACATGGGTAAGAACCAGGGTTGAAGGGACATAGCATGTACCCTTACAACACTTTGTGTAATCCCTCAAAGTTGGATTAGATCTCTTTTCCACTATATTTTAGACAATTTTCATTAGGGACTCTTCCCTGTATATTTTTCATAAGGGTTAGTATGTAATCACCTCCTTCACATATAACAGTGATCCCTTTAGTAGGAATTCATTGTTAGAGTTGTTGGAATCCTTTTGTGAGGCATTGAGTGAGATCCTCTATCATCTTTTTCCCTAGTTGGAGTTATTCGTATCATCATGACCAACACTACACAGGTGTTGATCCTCTACTTAGAATATCAATCCCGATTCAATTGTTTTTATACATTATGGACATGGGAGTAATACTTTTATGTGTATCATATCTCTTAATAATTATATTATATATTTCTCATGGTGATACCTAACGAGAACTACCTCTCAAATGAACATCATCAATGCTATCTAACTCATGGAGTGTATTCTCTTAGATAAGTCCTTCATGGAACCTTTGAGATGGAATCATAGGACGGAATTTTAGTTGTGACCATACCATTATAATGGTGTGTCTTTGTTGAGTATATCTGCATATTATTTTTATATTCATTTTAGATGTATACCTGTATAGATATAAATATTATTCATTTGTTATATAATTTTTGGTTTTGGGGTTCCCTACTGAGTATTGTTATAATCACCCCTACATATTCTTTTCCCACACATGTTGTCTCATGTGAAGATGATTGGCCCTTTCAAAAAGTTCTATAGGGACCAAGACTAGGTGGTAATTAGTGAGACTAAATAGACTAAGATATTTTCTTGTGGTATCTTGTTTGCAGTCCCTAATTGACATACATGTTGGAATTTTATTTTTTACTCTTTGTGTTGGGCTTATATTCTTCCTTGTTTATTTTCCATTACTTTGTTTCGTACTGTAGTTGTGGGAATAGATGTAAGAATGCATTCTTATTTTTAGTTGTTTTAAATTTCAGAAATTATTGGGCTTGGATGTGTGTGTGTGTGTGTGTAGAAACATAAGATAATGCCTCCCATGTTTGTGATATGTCTACTCAGCACTAGTCTCTAGCCAATGTCCTATTGGATGCAGTCTTGGGGATTCATGGTATGGGCCCCATTGGGACGGGTCATGAGACCCTGAAACCTATACAATAATATCATGCACTTAAAGAGTAAATTTCACTCTAGATTATTGTAAACCATATGTGAACATCTCATAATTATATGACATATCTCATATATTTAACTCTAATAATTACAATAAAAATTTAGGTTTAAACTTTTAGAGAATTGGGGGAAAACATTATATAAAAAATCCATTTTTTAACAAATAAACATTTTCCCACTATATAAGAAATTGATTAATCCATAAAAAGCCTTTAATATATCCCAAAAATTATACACATGTGATACTCTTCTAGACACATCATACAAAATAATTTTAATTATAACTAGTGTAATGGAAACATAAGAATGGCATGAGATCAGATGATCAGTAGGGGTAATCATTAGTGATAAAAATAAAAGATCGTAAGTCAGTAGAGGATATAAATGTGAGTATAGTCATGATACATAAGAGAGTCATAAAAAATCATAGATCATAAATCTTGGAATAAGGCATTATATAAGATAATAACATGTCATGGAATTTCCACAGGTCATAGAGTCACAACAATAATAACTTGGATTATACGAATAGAAAATAATCTCTAATCATGGGAACATAACATAATAGTCCATAAAATTTTATAAAAGAGTAATAAATGTGAAAGGTAACATAGCCTAAAAATTAAAGAAACTTAGAATGATGGAACAATAATATTCAATGGAAACCTTGTTATAAAACTTATTATTCCCACACCTTTGTGAACAAACTCATTATGTAAAATCATTAAAATGTGAAAAAAATCATTATCCCCAAACCATTCTTCACAAAATCATTATGTCCATGCCTTACTATATCATGAGATATACAATTTAACTAATGTATTGGACAGTAATAAAGGACCTCACATATCATCATCCATACATATGTGTGACATATAAAATCAATCATCATCGTATTATAAGGAAATCATGGAAATAAAAAAAAATCTTATCTTTTTCAAATGGAACCATATAAGGGAAACATCCATAATTCTATAAATAATAATGATAAACCAATGTAATATAATATGGGTATCCAATAATATTAAATAATTTTTTGTATAGATGGTATTCAATGAAGTACATGTAATATACAACTTATAAAAAAAATTATATGGTTTCTTCAATAATTTCACCAAATATTTAATTTATGGAATCTAGGTGAACACCCTTAAATCAAAGAAATAAAAAATAGTTAATTCAGAAAGGAAATGCATTAGAAGAAAATTTATTCTAATTCATAGTGGGTAATAACAAAATATAAAGTTTGTGATGAATTTCCATGAGTTTAATCCTCAAAATATTACAATAGAATTTAGAGGTTAATTCATGAAAGGAAATTTCTGAAGAAATAAATATTTTTTAAATAATAAAGAAAATGGAAATCAATCATAAAATATTTTTCAGAAATTTTTTGTAGAATCTTTAAAAAATAAGAAGTTATGGGACACTTTCAAAGGGAAATTTATTTTTTATGGTAATGTGAAAACCATTTCAAAACATTAAATTTTTTAAAAAACCAAAATAATGGATCCATGAAAAAAAAGACACAATCGTGATCCTAAGGAAATGAGGAGAGATAGATAAATCAAACGATCATAGAAGGAAATCCATTTTAATATTTTAAAATTTATTTATTATAAACCACATAATAAAAAAGGACAAAAAAATATCCTTTTATAAATATTAAAATGGAAATGATAAATTCACATGAGAAAATACATTATTTGGTCTCCATATATAAAGGAGAATATTTTAAGGAAGACAAAATTTACAAAGAGGGGAAAATGTCATTAAAGAGGATGAGAATTATTCTCAGCAATGATATACTTTTTGAGAAAGAAATTTTATCAAGGTAAAATATTTTAATTAAAATGTCATTTTACAACATATAGAAAGGGAAAATATAATGAAATGAAATATTAGGGTGGGTGAAAGGAATTTTGGAACAAATATGTTTAATAAGAAACATTTTAACTCTACGAATGAAGTTATGTTAACAAAACCCATTAATGTAATGGTAATTTAAGAATAAAAATGTAACATTCTTTATTTTTTAATGATATTAAAATAAAATTTTGGGCGTAATTTAAATGTATTTTATGTAAAAATCCTTCTTTTAATTATATTTCTCTCTTATTTATGGTTTTAATGTGTTGTGTTAAGGTAACCCTTTTCTCTTAAGGGTTATATAATGATAGAATCCCATTTTTATATGTTTTATAAGGGTAAAAGATCTTTTTATATACTATGTATGGGTAAATTCCTTTTTTATATTCTTTTTTAGGGTAAGACTAGTGCTATGTAAAGCTACATGGATCACTCGATAAGGGTAAGGGAAATTTCATACCTTGCGTGTGGGTAACCATGGAGTAGCATAAGGGTACCTAGGTGATATATAAGGGTAAGTAAAAGATATATAAGGGTATTAATATGTTTTTAAAGGTCATTTAAGGGTAACCTATGGGCTATGTAATGGTAACCCATACATTATAAAGGTTACATAAGGGTAATCTATAACCTTCATAGTGGTAACCTTTACATTTTATGGGTTACATAAATGTAGGTTGATCTTTGTAAGGGTAACCCTTACTTCTCAAATATTGTGTAAGGGTAAACTTTTACCCTTATGTGACAAATAGTATCTATGTAAGGGTAAAACCCTATTAACCTTACCCAATTCCATTTTTTTTTAAAATAATTAAAACCCATTATTTTTACATTTCTCATTCTCTAGATCTAACATGTAACTTATTTAATGATTCTAAAAACCTAAAATCATGGTATTTGTTTCTTTTTTATCACTTGGATATTATAATCCCTTTATGAAATATTTTAATCACTCCTCACTCAAGATAATATTATAGTAGAATTAAATAGTGAACATAATTTGTGGATTTTCAGTGATGTAAACCATAACATAATATAGATATTTCTAAAAAATATATACTCTTTTTGTATTCAATTTTGGTGATACTCTTGAGTCCAAGAAGCACATAAATTCCTTTATGCAAGATCTATGAAGTCCACATTGACCAAAAAAAGTCCTTCTTTCGATCTTCCATGCATGAATTAAACTCTCTCTATCATTAGTTATTAAGAGCAGTGTTCATCAAAGAATAAATTCTAGGTATCATAATTCTAGTAATATTTGGAAAATAATCTTTTCATAACTTTAAAGAAAAATATTAGGGTTATTTATATTTGATAAATAATTTTTAAATTATCAATAATGATAATATATAATTATTATTATTATGGATTATCCAATATATATAATGATATTATTTCATGTATGTTTTTATTTCTTTTTGAAATTAAATTATAGGATTGGTTATAAGAATCATTATAAATTACTTTTAGGTAATGAACATGTTTATTTATTGATTACTATGATATAATTATTTGGAGTAGGTTTTCTTTATTGTATAGGTTTTTACTCTAGCTTTAGAACCGCACATAGTGGTTTACCCTTAAATATGAAATCAACAACACTGAGAAATGCCTCTTTATAAATGTTTGATGGGACCCCCATCTATGGAAGCCCAGGGTGCTCTCATTCTAGAGATCATGGTGTAGGAGGATATACCATATTATACTCATATTCTGAAATAAGTGATTCAGGGTACAATGACCATTCAGACGAGAATCTTTCAAATTATACCCATTCAATGAGAAACCATTCAGAAGACCATGACCAATCATTCTTAGTATCTCTAGATCCAGTATCATTTGGAATTACATGGTATTGGTGGCCTGTAGGATGTTTAGTGTCAGTTGGACTTTATCTAGAGAATTTTGATGCTGGTCCAGACTCTCGAGAAGGGGAGAGTTATTCTAGAGACCTTCATTTATGAAGGACCTACTAGGATATGGTGGAATCTCATGAGTCAATATGGGGGTGAGAGGGTGTTACTTGGTTAGCCTTTAAAGATTTGTTTCTTAAGTAGTAGTTTCTTGACATGATGAATTTAGATTTTTCATTGGAGTTATTTGAGTTACAGTAGGGTTTTATAACTATCTCTATATATTCTATATGGTTCAAGGAGTCACTTTTCATTGATGCTTTTTCAGAAGAGAATAAGGCTCAGAAGTTTTAGATAGGCCATTGATCAGAGATCAAACATCAGGTTAAATGATTTTACCTGAAAAAATACACTCATTATAGTGAACTTATCCTTTTACACATATCATTACATGATTTTAATCATAATAAAGCATCATATTACAATCCAAGGATTGTAAATTCTAGTGTCTTATAAGACTTGGTACATAAAACATAAAACATGGGACTAGATAAAACATTTATTTATTTAATATTAATTAAGAGTTTATAAATTCCATTGTACTCAAACATCTTAATAGGATAACCTCGGGATAACATGAAGAAAAAGATGAGTTAAAAATCCCAGTAAGGGAATAATCATAATAAAAAATCTTTAGCACAAGGGTTAGAAGGCATGACATAATGACATAAAAAAGTCATGGATCATATGTAATCATGAAATATAAACATGGGATCATATAAATATGGAATCATAATAATGTGGTAGAAACATAAATCAATACTTTTTAATGAGTCGAGGATTTTTGCACATAGAGGATCACAATTTAAGCTTAACCACCAAGACCGTTGCACGTGGTAGCCCGAGTCAAGGCTAACCACCAGGACCATTGCACATAAAGTCTAATGAGACTCAAAATTACCCAATGCATTAGAGTGCTATATTGGCACACCCTTCTTAACATGTTCATGAATATTCTTTCCACATATATAATCATACATAATCCATCATATATAAACTTAAGGGTACCCATTAAAGAAATGGGTATCACGATCACGTAATAAAGCATAATGAATGGGTGTATCATATAAGTGTCCATGAAATAAAGTAATTAAAACATTTATGAAAATTAATAACTGAAAATAAGAACATATACTGGTAATTTATGTCAAACATAAGTGACAACATTTTAGAATAGTATTTATGAAATTTTAGCATTTAAACATTTTAGCACGGTTTTAAAGAAAATACAAAATAGAATTTAAAATAAAAAAGTGAATAATATATCACATAAAACCATAAGTGAAAAAAAAATTATTTCATAATAAAAATACTGATTTTATAAAAAAAAATGGTGTCTTAAAATATATTATATAGTTTACTTGAAATTGGGTAAGAATTTGGGAAGTTCCCTTGAAACAGGTTTGCTTATCGGGAAGAATTGAGGGGAGAATAATTTAAAAACATGTATATACTTAAAATATAATGATGAATAGATATTGATACATGATTCTGGAGATTATAAAAATAATTTATAATATTTTAATAAAAATAAAATTAAACTTCATTTTGGTAAAAATAAATATTGAGCAACCCTAATGAATAATGGATGTTCGGGTAAAATCCCTTAACTTCAATTCGATGGTGTCCTTCACTTGATCTTATTGTCCTGGATAACCCAACTAAATTAATTAATTAATATTTAAATAATATATAATTAATGTAATTGAATCGATTATAACCTTATCAAATTCATTCATGACCTTTTTGATGTGTTTAGAGGTTCAATTTCATTGTTTGGTAGCGTTTCTTTCCTTGGTTTTCATGATTAGTTTACTTATCTATATGAAAGGATCAACATGTAAAATGAGAATGGTTTTATAGAATTTAATTTATATGTTATTATTTAACATACATAATATTACATAGCTACAAAATTTATTTGGTTATTTATAGTGAAGATGAATCATTATAAAAAACTTTAATGATAACAGTTTTGGTTAATTAGCGGTTTTTGATCACATCGAACACATTTTTCTTTATAAATTAATATCATGTTTAAAAAGGATTCTAGAACATTTCATTAGACATAATACATATATAATATTCTGTTTTAACCATAAAAATGGTTTAATGACCATAATTTAAGATGGCAATAGAAATATGAAAACTCATCATCCTTGAATGTGATAAACAAACACATCTCGGATGGTGTTTTCATTTCTAGTATAAAAGTATGATAAAGGAGATATGATGATGAATTATTCCATTATCATAGAAATATTATATAAAAATTAATTTAATTGAGTTATCATAACATTTGGATGAAAGGAGGTGAGGAAAGAAAAATAGAAAATTAACTTGAAAGAAAATAGAAGAAATAAAAAAGGGAATTTACCTCATGAAAATATCTTCCTTGATAACCTATTTAGGGGAGATTATTTGGTATTTTGAAGAGACCAAGAGATGATAGAATAGGTAAATGGGATTAGGGAGGTATTTTAGTATATCTTAGACTAAGAAAAAAGCTTGAGAGTAGTGAAGGGAAGAGGTAAAGAGGGGTGGTATTTATAGTGGAGGAGAGGAGGGGTTCCCCATTATTTTAAACATTAGTTTAATATTTTTTATCAAGACTATGAATATTCTGGATTAATGTGATCAAAAATAGTAAATAGTGCATGTGAGTTTGATTTAAAGTCATTATATCATCCATACATCATCTGATGACATCATAATTCATGTATTTAGAATTTATCATAAATCATTGTATTTTACTATTCACTAAAAATTCAAGTACTTTTAAAAAATCCCAAAAATTCACCACAACCATTTTTCAATGTGTAAAATTAAAAAATGAACTCCTTTTTTTAAAAATAATTTTTTAAATATAATAAATTTAATTTTAAATTAAAATCATAATTTACTTGAAAAATAAAAAAAATTTAAAATTAAAACTGCTTTTCTAACACTTCGAAAAATTAATTAAGTCCTATTAAAATTATCTTATAATAATAATTCATAAAAATACATATTTATGAACACATTTTATGAAAATAATTTTTTTTAATTATTAAATTAATCATAAAATTGTAATTAAATATATATGACTTACAAAAATACCAACACATAATCAATAATTTTTATAATATTTTATTTCTTATACTAAGATATGATTATACCATGTTTTAACATATAAGATGGTTAATTTTCATCTATACTTTCATTAGTGAGGTTACTATTACATTGTCCAGTTTAATATTTATAAGGGTCACATTACTATTCCAATGGTTAAGTTATTATTTCATTATTATATGTTCCTTAACTTCAAGCAATACATTTTATTTAACACATTATTTATTTATAAGGTTTTTATTGTGATCTATTTGTAATATTATATGAGTATAATATAAAACACAATTATGAGAAGGGAATCACATTAATAAAACATTGAGTCCTTACACTCATTTTATTCATAAGGACATGATCTTTAATAAGAGGCTAGAGGATGATAGAGAAGTAGGCTTACACTTGGCCAATGGTGGTATTGTGAATGATATTTCTCTCTTTGATAACAGAGTTTCTTGTGATAATATGAACATGAAGGTACACAACTCATGCCATAGTAGTGGCAGATATTCAATGTTCATAAGGAGCTCTTCAACACCTTTTTTTGTGGAAGGGGGTCTTAAGTTCTACAACTATAGATAGTGGAATAATTATCATGATTCGTGACCTAGACCTAATACCAAGTGTCATCAGTGTGGTAATATGAGGAATAGAAAAAAATTCTCTTCAAAGGAATCATGATCGAGGCCTCATGGGAGTTCATAACAGACTCAACCATTGATCTATTGGAAAGTTCAAGGTCCTAAACAACAATCCCAAAGGACTATGGCTCCAGTGATTCATTATTATCAAGGATAGGGTTGCATATCTAAGGATGTTCATGTCTATGAAGTGGATCAAACTCTAACATATGGTGGGGAGGGACCATCTATTGTTCGACGTATGGTTTTGATCATGTTTACATTACTTGTTACCATGTTTGATTCTAGTTCTTCCCATTCCCTCATATATGAAAAATTAGTTTCTATAATTAACATTATTTTCATGTTTTACCATAAGTTATCTTCTCTTGATACATCATTGGACATGAATGTGGATTGTATTCAGTGATTCCCAAAGTGTCTTTTAGTTTTCGTAAGCTATGGACATCTGTGGGACTTTATGATAATAGATATGACAATCGTCGATGTGATTTTTGGTATGGACTAGTTGGCTAGATTCCAAGTTCAAATTTATTTCTTTATGAAAGGATTCACATGTAACTTAATAATATTTTATAAAAACACTTTTTTTATAGAGTATACAACACACAAAACTAAGCTTAAATGAACCATGAAATACTATTATTTAAATAACTATTATAACCTAGTCATTGAATTAGAAGGTATGAACAGGATAAAATAAATTATAAAATAGATATAAAGGTCATAATTAATAAAAATTTATTTTTTAATTATCAGGAAATAAACACTCAATTTTTAGTAATGTCATTTTATTCTTCAGAAATATGTTTTATTCTAAAATCATTTTTTTTGTTTTTTGTGAGAGAATATTATCATTATTTTTTGAAAATTTTAGAAATTTTATTTGATAAAAAATAAATAGTTTTTAAAATAATCATGTCAAAATGATATTTGATTTAATTTTTTGGATTTTTAAGAAAAATTGATTCTCTAGTGAATAGTGAAAATATTAACTTTTAATGAAAACTATATTTTTTATTTAGGCATTTATGAACTTCCATTTTTAAAAATATTTTAAAAGTAAAATTAGTTCTACTATATTATTAATAATATAATTATATTAATTGGAATCATTTTTATGGTTGAATTTTGTTTAAAAACATTTTTTTAGTTAAAAAGGATTTTTTACTAAAAAACGGTTTTTCATTGAATTTTTCATTTTAAACCTAAATTTACTTATATCGCATATATAAATTAGATCTTGAAAAAAATATTTTATATTTGAAATCAAGAGGTTAAAATTTTCTAAATACGAGCATTTTATTTTTTGTCATTATGAATAGTAACTTGAATAAATTATTATCACCATGGTAAAGGTAAATCGGGAAATTAAGGATAAAAATATGATAAGGACTAATAATAACTGTAACACTTGAAATAATTTTATTTTATGTGACTATTTCATCAATAATAATCCAGTATTATAATATATGATATTTTTCCTTTTAAACCATGATTTTGACCTTTATAATATTTAAGTAAAGGATAAAGTCAAAAATGTCACTCTCTTGGTTTTAATATCGATAATATTTTATAACAAGGATAAATATAACTTATGTTAAGTTCTAAGTAGTTATTTGAAATATAAATTATATATTATTATCATGGTTATTTATTTATAAATTTTAGTGATGAAATAATTACAATATAGTCTTACGCAACATCAATATAGTTTTTTTTCAATTAAATAAAATAAATAAAATAAATTATTCTAAAAATATTAAAATTAATATAATTTGAATGAAATATTGTGTTATGTGAATGTTTTAGATAAATGAAAAAATTAAGTATGTTTTAATGTATTATATTGGAATTATGTTTCATTCATGTTACTTTTGAAGTTAAATTAAATGAATAGTGTCAAAAATGACTTTAATTTTATCTTATGTTACAAAATAATTTATTAAATTATTTAAGAATTGTCAAAGTTATGAAAGAGAATAGTTAGGGTGATAAATGGTGAAAAATTTATCCCTTATCCATTTATGATCTAATTGTCACCATATAAGTAAATTTATTACTCTAATCTTGAAAATACATTACCAAGGTAAGGTTAAAATGGGTTAACTGGGGGTTTAAAATAAAAATATAACATTTATATGATACGAAAATCTATATAAATTTGATTTTATGATTATATTAAGACCATATCCTCATTATCTTCTAGTAAATTTTATTTCTGAACCATTTTATATCTCCTAAACACATATTATATTATAATAGTATATGTATCTATAAAAGTAATATTAATTATATTTTATAATAAAAAATGATTAATTAAATTATTAAAAAAATTCAAAAAAAATTATATTTGGATAAATGAATGGTATATGGTATTTAATATTAACTATGGTTTATTTATGGGTCACTTTTACTTTTATAGTATCTTCATTGGCCCATAAACTGTAAAAATCATTGATATCATGGTAATTGTCAAAACGGTTGATGGGGGTTAAAACAATGAGATAAGGGTGAAAACATCCCTTATACTTGTAAAAATTTTATTATATGAGATTATTTAGACAAATAATATTCTTATATTTTAATTATATCAATTTTTATCAATTTTTACTTGAAAATTAAGTTATATTAATCTAATACTTTAAATAATTCTAAGATTTCCCATCCCCTTACTAGTTAAAGGGAACATACTCTTATATTTTCTTCACACTTAAATAACCATTTGTATAAACCAATACCCACCCAAATAAATTACTAAAATCTATAAAAACTTCATATAGGTATTATTTTGTGTAGAATTCCAAACTTACATGGATTAATGTGTAATGAAAAGGAGGTTTTCTGAAAAAAGGTATAACTTTTAACTAAATGTGTTCGTATAATTTCTTATTCTTAATCATTCAAATATTCATAAAAAATCATCAATAATAACACCAGTATCTTACATATACATATATTTTGATATTATAATTGAATTACCCATATACATTTCATCTTCCATAAAATGGGAAATGAAATAATTTTTTGTATGTACGGAGGACTACCGCCTCATGAAAAAATGAAATTCTCTTTCCATCATCACATCACATAAATGGTTATAATTATTGATTTAATATATATATATATATATATATATTCTTGAAATATTTTATATTCTATAATGATAAAATATCATTTATTTTCTTACCCATCCATCAATGGAAAAATGATAGTGTTGTTTATTCGTACGTGTGGATTATCTCCTCCACTAAGTGGTGTGATTTGTTTTCCATAACCAAATAATTAAAATTTTATATATAATTATGTTTAAATAAATAATATAATATTTATGCATAATAATAATTCTTTAATTATAAAATAACACTTTTACTCTTTCCATCATGATTATTAAAAAATGGAAATGTTACTCATGTGTACGTAAAAGCCTGCCATCTCCATAATTGTAAAATAATTTATTTTCCATAACCATATTTAATGGTAGGTTTTAAAATTATAATTTATATATATAAATGATAATATTTTTTATTATTATTCTGAATATTATTGATTAATGACCACTTCAAATGCAGTAAACCTACAGATGTCATTTTTTACATATGATCTGAATATCATCAAAATGTTCAATGTGAACTTAATTAGTTATGTAATTTATTATAACATGGTAAAAGTAATAATAAACCTAAAAAGGTTTATTATTAAAGTAAATAATTATCATAAGTTTATTATTAATTAATATAAGGAATGCACGTGATGATTCAGACTTTAGGTAAGGGGTGCTTTACTTTAAAACCCTTATTTTTATTATTTCAATGATTTATTTTATAAATATTTCTATTCCATGTGAATATTATTAAAAATTATTTATGGATGTATTTATAGGAACATAAATAAATTATATAGTAATTTTTATGTCCCTTTTGAATTCATTTTAAAGCTTTCTAAAAGGAATCCTTTTATATATTTTATAAGGAATGTTTTGAATTTATTCACAAAAGACAAAATGAATGTTTTATTTTTACATATATGATTTCAATTGTCTTTCCCACTTCCATAATAATTAGTTTTTTATTCCTTTTAATGAACTAATTTTTTTATTCAAATAAAAATCCTCTTACATTTTTTGGATTATTTTCAAACTGGGTAGTTCATCATACCAAAATTCTTTGTTATGGGTGAAAAGAATATTTTGATGAGTATAATGTTGAAAATTACAAGATTTAGTGTGTTATGATTGTGTTATGGTTCTTGGGGATTTTTTATAATTAAGGTTTGCTATATTATAAACCATGAAAGATTGGTTTCATCAAAAACCAAGAACAAGTTGTTCCATTATAAACCAAGGGATGGGCGGTTCAATTATAAACTAAGGACGTGTGGGTTTATGAAATCCCTCTAATGCATTGGGTTAGAATTACAATTCTTTTTGACCATATCTGTTATTACATATATATGATTGTTTCTAAGATTTATATTAAAATTATTCCCAAAGTTACCTATTTGATTTATCAATATTTTATAGGGTTTTTATATAAATATTATGTTTCTGCAAGGTAAGATAAGGAGCATACGTATAAAGGATAGTATTTGTTAATTAATAAGGAGGAATTTATATATATTTTTGAAAAAATATATTATGTTTTTCATGATTTAAAGGGTATATTTATTCATTTTATTTTAACTTCACGATTTCTAATGAAATGTTTTTTGAAAGTATTTGGGGAAAAATGTTTATTTATGGGGTAAGAAAAAGTTTATTTTGAATCCAAAGTATATTTTGGGAAAAATAAATAAAATATATTTATTCCTAAAATAAAAATATTATTTATTTATTTTTATATTTCCTATAAATATTTTTTGTGATAATACAAAATTTTAAAAAAAATCACTATGTATAAGGATTATTAGGAACAAATAATAATTCATATTGAAAAATGTGAAGTGTTTTTAGATAGAAAACATATTTTATTATTAATGTTTTATATTTTGGAAAATATCTATACTTAGTGGAAGTGTACACTTTATAATATTTTATTTTGTTATGTAAGAGTTATCACATAATTATCTAAAACTCAAAACCTAAACAGATCTTATATAAGGAAATAAATTTTATTCATTACTAATAGCTCAAGATTAGGTAAATATTAAGGTCTTTACCTTATAGTTTCTATTTTAGTAATGGTTTAGATAAATTTAGAAATATGTATATATTCATGTGGGGTTAAATTAAGTGTTATGGATACTATTATGGGTTTATAAGTTTATGTTTTATCATAAGATAAAAGTAATCGATACCCCTTTTGATGTTTTATGTGATGGGAATACTTTAGGAAATATTTATTTAGTTTTGATAGATTTTTTTGTATATATAACCCTTAAGATTAACATGCGAAATGATATTTGAGGAATAATAACATTACATTTATGGTAATAAGATTAATGGTATTCATAAACATTAGGGTTTATATGAACTTTGATATTTAAGTAATTATGGGTTATTACAATTTGGAAACATATGTTTTATCTTATAGATAATCATGGGATTGATAATTGATTTTATTATTAAGTTATTAATGCTATTTTAAAATAAAATCACAATAATTTTGGGGAAACATATATTATTAAGGTAAATTCCAATATTTTTTGGTTAAATGGGATTTTATTTTAGGAATAAATGTTTAATTATCTTTTGGAGGAATATATGATTTTTAATGAGGCTTTATGATGATTATTTTTTTTATGGGAATTATTATCATATCTTAGATTACATTATTAAGAAACAGACATTTTTTAGTATATGAATTTATTAGTGACTACTATTGATTATATATTAATGTTAATTAATATCCAAAGAATATAAGATCAAACCCTTCTTATTATTGGGTTTCAAAATTGGTTGGGAATATTTGAAATAATTTTAAAGATATTTATTTATAAAATTATTTATGTTTAACTTTGAGATTAATTGCTAAGCAGTTAGAGAATAATGTAGTATTTATTACTTTAAAGGTTTAATAAATTTGGGAATTATATTATATTATGCTACAAAATTTGGTTTTGGTTAATGTATAAATATGAGAGGAATAGATTGTTATCCTTTTTTGAATTATTTTTTCCATTAGAAGTTAAATTTAGTTCTTCAGAAATGAAATATTCATCTTTAATATTCATCATTTGTTTAAAATTTTGAGATTATGGTGAAAATTAATTTATGGAAGAAATTAGAGTTTTCAAGAAATTATATTTATTTATTTTATTAGTTTATATAGTAAAGGAATTCATAAACTCAGGGAAACATATCTTGAAAAAAAATTATCTTATTTCCTTCATTTCTAAGGAATTGATGGTATTTTTTAAACATCATTGGTTTAGGGTTTTATGATCATTGATTTTCTATATATCATTCACTTTATTGTTACTAATATTGTTTTTCACTCTCCATAATTATTTGGAATTTTTTTATCAATGTCTATATTTTCACTTTCCACTAATTTTATCCTATTTGTAAACCTAGTTATGTGTTATTTCAGATGACCTTCGTATTTCCATTTTTACTCATTTCAAGAAAATTTTTGTTAACCTATTTTATGATGTAAAATTTCAATATAATATTTCCTAATTTCAAACCATTAATTATAGAGGTCAATTTAAAAATATGAGGAAAAAATTTTATTAAACATGGGGGAATATATCATCTATATATTTTATGAGAAAAAGTTTTTTGATAGCATATACAAGACAAAACACTAATCTTAAACGAATCATAAAATATTATTATTTAAATCAGGCTGTTATAACCTAGCTGTTGAATTTATGATTAGAAATAATATTAATTATATTTTTAAATATATGAAAAGGAAAAAATTAATTATAATATATTGATTAATTCTTAGGAAATAAGAACTCAATTTATAGTAAATCCATTTTATTCTTCAAAAACATTTTTTCTTCAAAAAATTGTTTTTATTCATTTTTGTGAAAGAATATTATAAATAAAATCTATAAAATTTCAAATTTTATTTGATAAAAAGGATACCATTTTCAAAATAATCATGTCAAAATGATCTTACAGGTGAGTTTTTGGATTTTTTTGAAATGATTTATTTTCCAATGAATATTGAAAATACTTATTTTTATTGAAAACTGTATTTTTTATTCAGTAATTTAAGATTTTAAATTTTTCTAAATGTAATTAATGTAAAATTAGTTCTATTATATTAAAAATATTAAGATTACATTTATTGTAATAAATTTTAAGGTTTAATTTTGTATACAAAAAATATTATACTTAAAAATGCATTTTTCTGAAAAAATTGTTTTTCGTTGTGTTTTGAATTTTAATCTGAAATTAATTTTTTCCACTTTTAAAAATAGAATCCCAAATTTTTTATTTAATATTAATAATTGGGATTTATATATTTTGTAAATATGTCCCATTTGTTTGGTCATTATGAATTGTTAGCGTAGTAAATAATTATCAAAATGGTAAGTGTAAATCGGGTAATTAACGTTCAAAATATTAAGATATTGACTAAAAATAACCCTAAAACATGAAATAATTTAACTTAATCAGTATATTTCATCCTTAATAATACAATATTCTAATATATTACATTTTCTCTATTAAACGTTGATTTGTTTCCTTTATATTATTAATATAAAGGATAATGTCAACAAAATTACTCTCTTGCTTTTAATATCTATAATATTTTATGGTGGGGATAAAAACTACTTATTTTTTATTCTAAATGGTTATTTATAAGATAATTTATTTTCTATCAAGCTAATTTATTTATAATTTTTAGTGGATAAATGATTATCTTAAATGCTTATACAACATCAACACGGTATTTAATAAATTAATATAACAAAAATAAATGAATCTAAAAAAATTAAAAGTAATATAACTTGAATAAATTATTATATTATAATTTTTTATATAATTATAACATTTTATGAATGTTTTAATGGATTATAATCCAATTAATTTATTTTAATGTTTTTTAAGTTAAAATTAATGAATAGTTTCAAAAATGACATTAATTATATTTTATGTTAAATAATATTTTATTAAATTATTTAAAAAATTTAAAAATAATTAAATTTGATAATTAGGGTGATATATTTTCAAAACAATCATCCCTTATCAATTTATGACCCAATTATCACCTTATAATTAAATTTATTTCCATTTAATATTAAAAATTTATGGTCATATTTAAGGTTAAAATTGGTTAACCAAGGGGTTAAACTAAATAGATAGGGTTTAAAATGACATATAAAACTATCTAAATTTGATTTTATTATTATATTGAGACCATATACGCCTTATATTAGAAGAAATTTCATATTGGAATCATTTTACTTGAGTTTGACACATATTATATTATAATATTTCATGTTTTTTACAAAGTGACATTAATTATATTTTATAATAAATATTGTTTTATTAAATCATTTAATCACTATAAAAAAATTATTCATAAAATTGAATAGTATATGGTTGATTATATCAAACTTAGTGAATTTAGAGGTCACTTTTATTTTAATAGTAATTTTCCTAACCCCTAAAGTATACCAAATATTGATATCATGGTAATTATAAAAAAGGGTTAATGGGAGGTTAAAATAAAGATATAAGGTTTAAATCATCACATAAACTTATAAAATTTTTAATTTATTTTATTATTTATACTCATAGTCAAATTATATTAATATTATATCCATTTTTATCCATTTTAACTTGAAAATTAATTTTTATTAATTAAATACTATAACTAATTCGAAGAGTTCCCCTTCCCTCACTAATAAAAGGTCACCTCATGTTCTCTTTTATAGACACTCCATGAACCATTTGGTTTGTCCAATACCTAAAAAAATAAAATTATAAAATCTCTAACCTCATTATATATGTCTTATTTTAAATAGAATACCATCCACAGTGAAATAAACTTGAAAAGAAAATGAGGTTGTCTAAAAACAAGGAATAGATTTTAACTGGATATTTTAGTATTATTTCTTCTCTTTCCTTCATTAAATATTCCTAAAACATTAAGAAATAATATCACCATTATATTACCTGTAATTATATGTTTTTTTAATTTAATAAACCATATACATCTCCTCTTCTATCAAATAGGAAACAAAATTGTTTTTCTTTTGTGTGGGGGACTACCGCTTCAGGAACCAATGTAATTCATTTTCTACTACTGCCACCCACAACTTATTATAATGATTTATTTAATTTATATATATGATATTCTTAAAATATTTATTATTTTTAAAATATAATATATCATCCAATTTTTTACCTTACCATCGATCTAAAAATAGTAACACTATTTGTGTGTACGTGTGGATTATCTCTTTCATGAAGCGATGTGATTCGTTTTTCATAACCACAGCACATAGAAGATATATATAATTTTATTTAAAGAATTAATATAATATTTATGATTTAATAATAATATTTTAAATATAAAATAATACTTATCTCCTTTCTATCTTGATCATTGAAAAATGGAGACGTTATATATATGTATGTATGGCCTAATATCTCCTTGATTATAATGTAATTAATTTTTCATAACCAAATTTCATGGTTCTTTATAAATTTATTGTTTATATATATAAATTATATTTATTTTAGGATTATTATTATTATATATAATTTTTTAGTGACTCCTTTGACCATAGTCAAACTACCAAAGTCATTTTGTACATATGATCTGAATTTCATCAAAATGTAGGACGTGAACTTAATTAATTAGGTAATTTATTATAATAAGATTAAATGAATAGTAAAAATAAAATTTTAATTAATTTAGTGAATGATTAACATAATTTTATTTTTCAGAAAAATAAGTATTTCACATTATGTTTCAGACTTGAGGTAAGGGACACATTACTCTGAAAACCTCATTTTAAATGTTTTAAATATTTATTTTCTAAATTTTTCTCTTACATTATAAAATAATTTATAATAAATTCATGGATTTATTCAAATGAAAATAAATAAACTATAAAATAAATTTTATGTGTTTTTTTATATTATATAAAAGGTTTTCAAAAGAAATATTTTTATATATTTTATAATGAATGCTTTGAATTTCTTTAAAAAATAAAAAATGAATATTTCATTTTAACATATATTAAATCATGGGTTTTTCCCAAAAAAATAATTTTTATATGAGTTTTTTCTTACTTTACAATATTTCATCATTTATACAAAGTAAACCCCACTTTAACACTTTTTTGATTATTTTCAAAAGGGGTGTTTCAATATATGGAAATTAATTCTTATGGGTAAAAGGAATATTTTTAAGTGTGTAGTGTTGAATATTTCATGAATTTATGTGTTGTGATTATTTTATGTTTTATGGTATTTTTTTATGATGATGGGTGGTTCTTTTATAAATCATGGATGGGTGGTTCAATTATAAACCATGGACGATTAGTTCCATTATAAACCAAGGATGGGTGGTTCCATTATAAACCAAGAATGAATGGGTTAATAATATCCGTACAAAGAATTGGGTGAGAATTATGTTGTAATTTTACCGTATTAGTTATTTCAATTATATTAGTGTATTTAATAGTGATATCAAAATGATGTCCCAAGTTACCTACATGATTTATCTATGTTTTATATGGGTTTTTATTATAATCTTCTTATTTCACAAGGTAAGCTAATGATTTTTTGTTTAAAGGAAATTATATGCTACTTCATAAGGGGTAATGTATAACTATTTTGGAAAATATTTCATAATTTTTTAATGATTGTAAAGGAACATTTATGAGTTTTATTTTTTCTTCAATATTTCTTATGAAATGTTTTATGAAAATATTTGGGTGGAAAAGTTTTTTTCTTAGGTAAGAAAATATTTATTTTTGGAGAAATTTTTTTTTAAAGGAAATTTTTTTATAAGTATTCATGAACTAATAGGTTTATTAATTTCATTTTATCCCCTTACTAAGATTTTTTTTTCTCATCCCATGTTTTTAAATGTTTTTCACTAGGTTTAAGGATTAGTAGGAATAAATATTATGTCAATTTGAAAACCATTATTCTTTTTCATGAAAGAAATTTTTTTATTGAATGTTTTTTATATTGTCTAAAAAATGGATACAATTATTATATTTTTTCCAGTCATGCAGAAGGAGATCAAGTTGTATCTTTATGACTTAGAGTAAAAGGTATTTATCCCCCCAATTACTTCACTTTGGGGTTCACTTGTGATGTTTTCCAAGAAGGAGGATGATATTCTTCGACTCTAAATTGATTATAGGAAGTTGAACCAGGTGATATTGGAGAAACAATATCCTTTACCCAGTATCAATGATATTTTATATTAGTTGAGGTTAGCCTGGTGGTTCTCCAAGATTCATCTTTGATCAATCTATCTCCACCTATTGGTTATGGAGGTTGATATCCCAAATATGGTGTTTTGGATATTGTATGTGTTGTATGAGTACATGGTGATACTATTTGGACTGATAAACATACCACCATTGATCAAGGATCTCATGAATAGGATCTTCCACCATTACCTTGAATTATTGATCATGGTGTTTTTTTATGACATCCTTATCTATTCGCTGACACTAGATAAACATACTAGACATATTGAGATAATTTTTATTACACATTGATGACATCATATTTATGTTAAACTATTAAAGTGTGACTTATGGATTTAGGATATGACATTATTATGTAATATGGTGTCTTGGAAAGGTATATCCATGGACCCAATGAAATAGGAGGTAGTGATATCCTAGATATATCCCCATAACATGTTTGATATCAGGATATTTTTTGTATTAATATGATATTTCAAATATTTTATCTATGACATATCCCAATTATCAACACCTATAACTATGTTGGTGAAGAAGGGAGTGAAATTTAAAATGTTAGATTAGTGTGATGGTGTGTTTCTTGATCTCAATAATAGGTTAACAAAACTCCAATGTTGATAATTCCCAAGATAAGTATCTGTTATGTTGTATATTGTGATTCATCAGATATCAATCTAGGAGTGGTTCTAATGTAGAGGGATTGGGTAGTGGATTAATAGTCATGTCATTTTGTTCTTGATGATTATAACTACCCAACTCATCACATATATTTGGTATATTTAGTCTATTATATTAATTTTTGGTGAAACTATCTCTTTGGTGATATATTTTTAGTCTACACTAATCATAGGATCCACAATTATATCATTAAATAGTGGGACCTAAAACCGAGGCATATGCACTTGGTAGAGTATCTTAAAATGTTCAACTTCAAGATGATTTATTCACTGTGGAAAGTTAATTTCATTGAATATTCTCTTAGCTATAAGACACGGGTTGAGTAGGAGATAGGTGAGAGACATTTAGAAGATCAGTGGTGATTGATGAGCTTGTTGGTCAAATGGAGGATTAATACTTCTAAGGATAATGGATTGAAGACATATGATAAATTTATATTCACATATTCTTTTGTAGACTCATTAATTAATGGATATGAGATTGGCCAATGGTGTTATTTGATGCAGGAAGATCTTGAATGAGGTGACATGATACACAGGTGGTCATTGGGTGATGATAATGTGATCCTTTTGCATGGGAGTGTAGTAATACCTACTTCCATAATATATTAGTTGATGAGGGACTTCCATACCTCTATATGGGTTGTACACCCCAGTGAAACAATTATTTACCACGAATTTAGGAGAAAGTTCTAATTTCTAGATATGAGGAGGGACATCACTATGTTTGTTTCTCGATGCCTTACCTAACAGAGGGAAAATATTGAGGAACATCATCCTAGTGATTTTCTCTTGCCACTTATAGTACCCATGTGAATGTGGGATTATTTCATGATGGAAAGTTTGATGGGTTTAACCAAGACTACAAGGATTCAGGGTTCTATCTAAGTGATTTTTCATTTGGATGATGAATGTTTCTCACTTCTTATATGTCTAAGCGAATCGCTCGGTGGATGAGCTAGAAAAAATGTATGTATGTGAGAGAGTAAACTTACCTGAATTTACCTTGATCTATATATATTATGTGGATTCACATTTAATTTCATGATTTTGTAAGGGCTTTCAAAAAACCCTAGGGACAAAGATGAGATTGTGCATAGTGTACCGTATTTACAAAAACAGATAGTCAAGTGGACAATTATCATATTGGAGGATATTCTTCAATCTTGTGTTCTAGACATTACTGAATCTTGGGATTAGAATATATATTTTGAATATTTTTTTCACAATAATATCTTCAAGTATTATATATAGATGGGACCATTTGAGTATCTCTATAGATGGCCATTCCACTCACCATTGTGTTGGAGTGAGGTGGGTGAGGTAGTAGTTTTTGGACCTTATATGGTCTAAGAGACCTCATATAGGATGAATTTTATATAGAAGTTGCTGGTGACCACTCATATCATGAATAAATAATATTAATACCATAGGAAATGACCTTTGCAGTTCACTTTTGGTGACCAGTTTTCCTTATGAGTCTTGGATTGGTTGGGGCATCTCCATTTGTGGAAGTAGGAGAAGCGGGAAAAATAGTTTGTTAGAACTGTTGAGATCATCAAACAAGTTTGTAAAAAAAATCTCTTATATACCTTCCTCCATGTTATCTATGAATACATTATGTGTTACATGTTTCTTTTCTTTGGAGGTACATGATTGATCTTGTGCATGTTATAGACAACGAGGATATTGATTTGAAATGCAATGCATCTTATGAGGAAAATTTGGTAGGGATCATAGACCAAAGTAAGAAATTACTTTTAGGTAATATAGTACCACATTTCCATATCCTGTGGGATCATGGATGGATCAAGTAGGATACAAGGGATTTGAAGTTTGATGTTCGATCTTAGTATATTAAGTTTTTTAAGTGATACCTCTAGAGATACTTCTTGAGGATGGGAAGTTGTAATAATTGGATAATTATAACATTATCAGTTTTTAAATTATCTTTATACCATTTTATTGATTTAATTTAAAATTATTTTATGAGAAGACCCTTCTTTTTAATAAAATTACATTTTAATTATGGTTTTGATGTGTTTTATAAAGGTAACCCTTGTTTTTAAGGGGATACATAATGGTAAAATCCTTTTTTAATATGTTATGCAAGGTTAAATTCCTTTTTTTATATATTTTTTAAGGGTAAAGGGATTTTCTTACACCATATAAAGGTAATACTAGTGTTGCTTAAATTTATATTGTTTATTTCATATGGGTAAGGGAAATTCCACGTTCCACATAGTGGTAACAATGGAGTTACATGCGGGTTACTAAACACTATGTGAGGGTAATAAGAAGCTATGTAAGGTTATACCTATGTTTATAAAGTTTACATAATGGTAACATATGAGCTTTTTAAGTCTAATCCTTACATTATAAAGGTTACATAATGGTACCCTATGAGAAATGTAAGGGTAAACCTTACACTCTTAGGCTTTTTTAAGGGTATGTTCAACTGTGTAAGGGTGGGTTCAATAGTGTAAGGATAAATTTTTATCCTTATATAATGGTTAGGATCTACGTATTGGTTAAACCATGTAAATCTTATGCAGGTTTCTTTTAAGAAAAAATTAATTTTTAATAACATATTTTCTTATTTCTCCTTCTCCAGTACAACCATGTAACTTTTATTGATGATTTTAAAATACGTAAATCATGGGATTTGTTTATTTTAAATCACTTAAAGGTTGTAATCCATTTTTAAAGGATTTTAAAAAATCCTCGTTAAATATATTCTTAAATAAAACCTCAATAATTAAGTTAATTTATGGATTACCATTGGTGTAAAATATAATGCGGTATTAATATTTTTAAAAATAACTGACCCTTTTTACCTTAAATTTGGGTGATCCTTTTAAGTAAAAAAATCCCAAAAATTCTTTCATATAATATCTATGATGTCCTCCTTGAACAAGCCATGTTTTTCTTATAATTTTTTTGGCATTGATAAACATCTCTCTATACTATGTTCTTGAGAGAAGCATTATTCATGGAAAAAATTCAAGGTATCATATTTCTATTTTTTAGAAAATAATATTTTCTAACCTTTATGGAAAAAATTAATGTTCTTTATGTGTGATAAATAAAATTTATATTAACAAAATGTATAGTATGGAATTATCATGATTATTTTGGACTATATAGAAGAGATAATGATACTATGTCATGTTATTTTTTAATTATTTTTTAAAAAAATGAGAGAATTAATTCTAGGATTCCTTGGTGAGTGTTTTGAGTTGGAGAACAATTTGATGTGTTGAAAACTATGATATTAAGCTTGAGATTAGGTGTTATTTTCTTTAGATTTTTCCACTTCATCTTTCTAACTACAGATAGCAGTTTATCCTTGATGTTAATGTCGATAACCCTGAGGTAGGAACTTCCTTAAAATGTTTAGTCCATGTTTATGATTCTATGTATGATATGATAATTTGTGTAAATGTTATTATACTATGATGAGTTTGATCAAATGTGTGTGTTTTTTCTTTTTTGATACTCAATATATGCTATGTGTGCCATGATTTTACATCACTATCACCTTGTGTTATATTTGGGAATATTTTTTTTGTTGTTTTTGTTCAATACATGGTACCAAAGTGAATAGTATACCCATTATGGATCAGTATCCATAGAATGGGAGCATGTTTATACATTTTATGTGCTCTGATAACAAGATCAGGATAAGCAATGGTATATAATGGACCAATTTGGTCAATCTTATGGCCATGATGATCATTTGTGATGAGAAATGTGTGGTAGAAGTGTGTCGTGATGGTATATGTTACATGAACATAGAGATAATCAAAAGGTAAGATGGGCTATAGTGGTCTGGACTTATGGTTTAGGGAAAGTATGTCTATTGAGTAGATTTAAGGTTGGATCTTTCATTATTGGAATTTACCCAATTGTTCTGATATATTTTTAAAATGATCTAAAGTAGGTAAAAACATGGATTGAGGTAGTTTGGTTAGCACACAAATGCTTTATATTCTTTCTTACTTGTGTGAAAATTAATTTATTATCATTTCATACACTCTTATAAATGAGAAAACATTTTAAGGATTCATGTTTGGTGTCCTAATAGGATTCTTACTCACACCCTGCATGGGAATCTTGATGCGCATACAGATTTCTTGTATAGGGATCTAAATAAGGGAATGAGGTATGTGGAAGATGGTTGAGTCATAGATAATAGATATGGATGTGTTATATGGATAAACTCTAGGGATTATCATATTTTTAATTTTTTATTTACCTAAAACGCTATACTTTTTTTAGATTTTTACTTTGGGTGGCCATTAATTATCTCTATGACATGTGTACTTTATTGATTATTTAGTTTCCTCATGATTACTCTGATTTATTATTTTATTTATTATTATTATTATTTGATCAATTAAATGGTAATTATGGTATAGTATTCCCATTAATGAACTAAGATTATCACTAGTAGTTAGAAACCTCTTGTTTATAGAGAGGGGCGCATGAGGTTATGTGGAACTTCAGTTCAAACCCAATGGTTCGAGGTGGGTCGTTAAAAAAACATAAGAGGGTTACCATTAAAATATCATAAAATTAAAGATATTATTTATACTTAATGTAAATGGGTAAGTGGATACAATATATGGAGTAAATGATGGTGTGTAATATCAAACACATCTTATGGATTTTAAAAAAGTGATAAATAACCCTTACAAGTTTGATATCTTTTAAATTAAATGTAATTTAAATAAAGAACATTATATGGATCATAAAAACCCATAAATTAAATGATTTTGGTAAAAATAAATTAATTAGGATGATGTCACACAATATTAAACATATCATGTCACAACATATGAATTATTCCTTGAGAAATTAAATTTGAGACAAAAAACACCTTACCTTGTAATCTCGTTACCTCAAATATGATCCAACCTCCTGTATGATAAACATAACTATCACAATAACTTATTTTATAAGCTTATTAATATTTAGTTCCATTTATAAACATAATTTCTAAACATTTATTAAAAATTTATTAGTTAGTTATGTTGTATTTTAATCAATATATGCGAGACAGTCTAAATAGTTATTTAAAAATAGTTATGTAACGGCATTGTTGATTCTTATATATTTGCAAAAATTTCATCATTACCAAAATTTTCAAGATTATAAAATGGTTTCTATTCTAATATAATAAAATATATATATATATTAATAATATTTATGTAATTATATTGTGGTGGATATAAATTTTTTTGAAGAGGAATATTTAGAATAAAAAACTGAGTAAGAAAGACTCGTGTTGAGTACATGAGATTTATCTTAGAAAAAAACTTTTTAAATGGAGTATTTAGGATATCTAATTGATACCATATGAATATCAAAATGATAAATTACAATATGATGACAAAAAATGATAGAGGTTTCTAATGAAATTTAGAGGGATTAATGTTGCATGATGTGGTGGAAGTGCTCCGCTTTCACAAGTGAATAGAAGCGTGGTTTTGGATGTATTTATTACATCTCAATAGTGTTATGTCACTATTCAAGGATAAAAGGTTCAAAAAGTAAAAAATAATGGAATTTAGGAGGGTTTACCAATCCACCTCTCATTCACACACTTGTTTTCAAATTTCTTAAATCTTTTAGGACTTTTACACTTAGTAAAACTCTTTTTACCTTTTTTACTTTTACCAAAATAACTTATTCTTTTAAATGGTAATTAATTTTATTGAAAATAATTATAATTCACCTTATTAAATAATTCAAAACATTTTAATTAATATATTAAAATAATTTTATCAAATAAATTTTTTAAATGATTGAAATGTTAATTTTAATATTAGCACAGGTGACGTGCAAATACTGTTTTAAAAAATGTGTTTTTAAGATTAAAATTTGTGTGTAGTATAAATGTATCAATTCCATTAAATTTAATGTTATTAATTGGTTTATTATAAACCAAATAAAATTAATATGACTTAAAAATAAATTTAAAACTAAATATCACCATTAAATTGTTTAATTAAAATAAATGACTAAAAATAGCTTTTAAAATTATAATAATGTGATACTTATGTTATAAAATGTTAAAAATAGATTTAATAAGATTAAAATATTATTTTCAAATATATAATTTTAATCCGTATATACAAATTTTACCATTTAAAATGTTTTATAAATTTACTGGTCTTGCATATATAATAATAATGTCATTAAAGGAATGGTTTTGGTAAAGACTATATTTTTCATTATTCAACTAAAAATTAATTATTTTATAAAGGTCACAATAATTCATCCTACAATAATCTTGGAATTATGAATTAATACAAAATAAGTTAATTATTAAAATTAAAATTCTATAATGTATACACTTATATTTTAAATAAAAATAAAATATATAAAGAATAACTATTATTATCGAAAAATGAAATGGTTAAGCTTTAAGTGCTCTTAATCCAATTTTGTGTGCATTTATAATTTATTAATATTTTTTTATATAACTATGTTTTTATTCTTGTTATAATTTTATTATATAATATGTATTGGATAATTTTAGTATGGTGTTGGGTGTGAATCAATATATCGAAAATTGTATTAATTTAGAAAAAAATATATTCCAAAATCATGAGGTGTTACATTCTCCCCCCCCCCCCTTAAATAAATTAAATCTATGTAATGAAATATTTAAGGTTGTTAATAAGATCAAAATGACTCCATTTTTAATTTATAATGAGGTTTCATCCTCACAATCCTTGGTTTGATTATTGAATACATCTTTTCCCTCAAAATAGGAAAATAAATTATTCTTTTTCCTTTAATAATTTATTTTAAATACCCTGTTATAATGAGAGTAATATTTATTTGGACTTTTGTGGTCATATTTATATTAATAGGTGATCATGGGTTGGTTTTTATATTTTATTTTCCTATCATTGAAATTATTACAAATTATATGTTAAGAGATCCAATCCATGTACAATATCACAAAAAAAATTTGACTAAAGGAAGGATAATAAGATTTTATAGAAAGAACATTCCTATAAAACACTATTATAGAGGATAAATATACTTATGAAACAATAATAATACCACTAGAAGTTTTTCTTAATAATTCATCATCTAGTCATCTAAGAGGAAATTTTATGTTGTTATTAAATATTCTAGGTATAGAGTAGTAGGTTCAATAAGATACAAGTGCAATACTCTCAGTTTTTAAGTGGGTGATTTGTGTTAATCATTTAATATCATTTTAAAACCCTAATTTTATAGTTGGGGTTGTATATTAATTCCCTTATATAGTAAATTATTGGTGCCTATCATCTTTATTAGCCCATCAATTAAGTCATTTACTTAAATAATTTCATAGTTCCTGGCATTTAATACCTTCAACTATTAGTGGGGACTTGGGATGAAATTTATTTTCATTCACTATATACATGAAGATATTCATATTCCCTTAATTATTATTTGATCTATGACCTCCATTTCAACTCATAAAACATATTCTATTTCTATTTATACATTTTCCTTTGTGATTCTTACCACATTATTTACACAAAAGAAATTGAACATTTATTCCTTCATCATCTCTGTCACCTAAATTTATATAAGACTTTATCCTTATCTTCTTTGGTTTTTTTGTAATTAAATTGTGTTAACGTTGTTAATAATTATTATCGATTTCAGGTTTGGAATGATCATAAGTTTTCTCACTTAATTTCAAAGCATTTTAGGTTTCTCATTATGGAAATCTTTGTATTTCCAAAGGCATCCATTTCTAAAGTGATTCCTTAGATAGTAATCCAAAATAAAACCATAAGGATTTTACATGAGTTATTAAAACCATAATATAATTATTTTAAGATATTTATATGAAAAAAGAAACCATAAAATATATTATTATTTGAGATTATTACATTATCTTTCAGAACGACCTAGGATGTGCTTGGTTTAATCAAGGTTTCTTTCTGTTAGGTTATCTCATATCACTTATCCTAATTATCTAACATAATAAATCCTTCATAATTTATTTTAATTATAATGTTATTATCTAAACAATATCCCCCAGAATTATCAAGACAATTATGCAGTCTTAGGCCCAACCATCATGTGTCAGAGTAAAAATAAGGTTGATATTCAACCAGTCGTTTTCAGGGAGATTGCCCTTAGGTCTATCAGTGCCTCAAATGCATCCACTTTCCTATATCTAGATAGGTATTTAATTTATATGGGAACCACATAATATCTAATTTACCAAAACATATGGGTGTTATCTTGTAATTAGATTTTTCCCTTAGATTTAGTCTTAGTTTTTTCTCTAAATTTCCCTTATCTTAATCCCTAAAATATTAAATATTACCCCCACTAACCTAAAGGGTTATAAATAAATTTAAAATTATGATCAAACCTAACTTATAAACACTTAAATTATCCTAAAATAACATCCTAACCACTAAATATATCAAAACCCTAATCCGATACAAACTATAGTATCTAAGACATGACCATCTCATAATTACATGACTTAAAGGAAGTATTTTATTAAAATAAATTCCCATGATCTTTTTGGTTTAGATTTTTATAGAATTAAGACAAATAATTAACTAAAAACCCATTTCTTTACCAACTAATGGACATTTTATCTACTATATTAGAAACTTCTTAAACCATAAAAATCCTTTAACATCTCTAAAAAATTATCCACACAAGATACACTTGTAGATACATTATATATATTACTTTTCTTCATAAAGTAGTAAAATATAAACATAAGAAGGGTTAGCATCAGGTTGTTAATAATTTTAAACATAATATAAAAAAATAAAAGACAATAAGTTTGAATAAGATAATAATATAGGTATAATCAGGATACATAAGAGAGTCAAACCCAATTAAGAATAGATTATAAATTATTGAATAAGGAAAAACATGCCATTATAACATTTCAATGAATTTTCTCATATCAAAGAGGGAAAATAAAAAATATCCTCTATTAGAAACAAAAAAAATAATAATCGAAAACCATGGGATCAAAACATAAAAATAAAAATAATCTCATAATAATATATAAACATGGAATGTAAAATATCCTAAAAGGAAAATTAACATATAAAGGTACCACAATAATAAGTATTGTTAATATTTTTAGAAAAATAATTATTACCACACCTTTAAGAACAAACTCATTATTTACATGCATTAAAATGTGAGAAGATAATTATGCACATGCCTTTGTAAACAAATTCATTATGTCTAAGTCTAACTATCTCGAGATTTATCCAACTTAACCAGTGCATTATAGGGTGTTATAAGACCCCACCCATCATTATACTTATATATGTGTTCCATAAAAAAATAAATCATCATCATATAATATGGAACTCATGGATATAAAATGGTTTAACATCATTTTCAAATGGAATCATATATGTAAAAAACTAAAAATTCCATAAGTAAAAATGTTAAACCCATAGAATAAAATTTGGGTATTAAATGATACTAAATAACTTTATAGTTAGATACCATTCAATTAATTATATGATATTTACATTGTATAGATAAATTTTAAATGGTTTAGTCAATAATTTTCTCAACCAATTAATATATGGAATCTTGGAAATCATCTTTAGATCAAAGATATTGGAAATAGGGTATTTAAAAAATATTATTAGGAGAAATATAATACCTATTCAAAGTGGATAGTTAGGCAAGAAAAAGGAGGTCATGGGTTTCCATGAGATTAATCCTCCAAAATAATATAATGAAATTTAGAAGGTATTTAATAAAAGGAAATTTCCAGGGAAATAAATATTTTCCAAATAAATAAAAAATGGATGTGAAACCATAATAGAGTTTTTAAAAAAATATTTTTTAAGTTGTTATAAAATAAAATGTATCAGGTCACTTTCAATAAATCTTTTTTAAAAGCTGATATATAAACTTTTTAAAAATATTAATTTTAAAAAATAACCTACCATAATTAATCCTTTATGAAAACGTAAAGTTATTCCAAAGGAAATGTATAGTAGAACATGAATCAAATAATCATTAAAAGAAAACCATTTTAATATTTTAAAATGACATCATTGAAACCCATATCATAAATAGGGGTTAAAAATAATCATTTTGAAAATATAAAAATTGAAATGTGATTTCCAAATGATATAACACTTGATTAGGTCACTATATATAAATGATAACATTAAAAAGAAGAAAAATTTGGAAAAGGAAGGAAACATGTCATCAAAGTGGATGGGAATTATTATCAACAATGATGTAATTTTTGTAAAATGAATTTTATCAAGGGGAAATATTTTAATTAAAAGGTAATTTTCCACAATATTGGGAAATAAATTTCAAAAAAATAAAATATTATAGTGGAATAAACCAATCATGTAAGATATATGTTTAAAAAGAATCATTTTAACTCAATGAAGGGAGTTCAGTTAACAAACCCCCAATAGTAATGGTAATGTAAGAATCAAAAAAACATAAGTGGTTTACCATTAAAGATTCATGTAACGAATGATATTAATTAAAATTGAAATAATTATGGTAGTGAATACACCATATAAAATAAATTATGGTGTAAAATATCAAACATGTCTTGTAGAGTTGAAAATGGAGAAAAGTTACCAATACAACTTTGGTATATTTTTAATTGAAATAAAACTAAAAAAATTATATAGATCTTAAAACCCAATGAATTACATAAATATGTCAAAATAAATTCATTAGTTATTAAACACACCATACTAAATATGTCATGGTAAATAATAGGAATTATGTCTCAAAAAATTAAATTTGAGAGAAAGAACCCCTTACCATGTATTCTCACCTACTCGAACGCGCTCTAACCTCCTGCATGATAAACATAAATATTGAACTAAATTAATATTAATAAATATTCATATATATTCCAATTTATATACCTTATTTATAACCATTTATTGAAAATTTATTACTCATTCATGGTTTATTTTTATCATCATATGCTAGAAACTCTAATTTATTATTTCATACTAGTTTTGTAATGGAATTTTTTATTCTTGTTTTTTTTTTAAAAGTAATCATTCCAAAATTTTCCATGATACTAGAATAATATTTTTAAATGATTCAATATATCCCATTTTCATTTGGTGAATAATAAAATTATTTTATGTGAAAATTGAAATTTTTAAGAACTAGTTTCGACATGTTTAACAATAAAAAGGTGGCATATTAATAAATATATTAAGTAAAAATAATAAATTTCCAAGAAAAATAAAATATATTAAATAATTTACTATTATATGATATTACCTTTATATAATATTCCTTAATAATTCATGACATAAATACTATAAAATCATTCTTGTATGTGGTAAAACTAACCCAAATGGGAGCATGTTATAGTGATTTAATGAGTACGGAATTTTTCTTATTTAATGATAATATAAAATTAATAGAATATTAAACATTTATTAAATATAATATATATTTATTAAATTATTTATTAGAAATATCCATAAATTTTGGTGAGGAAAAATGAAATTGTATGTTTGTGGAGGCGGTGGTTTGCACGTATGAATGATTAACATTTATATTTCTAAATGAATGCGTTAGAATCATGGTTCATGATAAATTATAATTTAATAATAATAATTTTGAAATATTAAAAAATAATAATTCATAATATATATCCTTTTTTCTACCCATGATTGGAATGGATGGAAAATAAACTATGCCACTTTGTGGAGGTGGTAATCCGCATGTACACATGATCAATATTATTCTGTTTTTTTTTAGTGGATGGAAAGGATTTAATATTGGTTTATACAATAATGTAATAAAATTATAGTATATAAATAATATTGAATTCATTGTATTAGTGTGTCTCTAAAAATTTTAGAGTTGGAATATTACAAAGGGAAGAATATGGAGTAAGAAATACACATATTGAGAACTTTATATTTATCATGAAAATAACATTTCAAATGGATGACTTCTGCTATCTAATTAAGAATATAGGATTATAAAAATTATTGATTATTCTAGGAGGATGAAAATAATAGACTTATAATATTAAATTTTTTGTTTTATGTGTATCATGAACTTGTGAAAGTGATCCCCTTTCATAAGTGAGGTAATGGTTAATTTTGGGAGTATTTATTACATTTCAATAATGGAATGTCATTATTTAAGGTTAAAAGGCTCAAAAAGTGTAAATTAATGGAGGGGATGAGGTTTTTCCGATTCATATATCATACACACTTAGAAGCAAGTTTTTTACATTTTTAAAGTCTTTAACATTTAGTAAAACACTTTTTCCCCATTTTACCTTTTCTACGATAAATTATTTTGTTAGAAATGGTAAAAAAGTAATGAATAAAGTTAAAATTGACCTGATCACAAAATTTTAACCTATTTATTTCCAATAAAAAAATTATCTGAAAATTTTTAAAAATGTTATAAAGATTAATTTTAATATTCTCACACATGACCTATAAATATTTTTATAAAAAAAATGTTCTTTTAACCATAAAATATATGTGTAGTCTAAATTTATCAATATAACTAAAATTCATAATATGAATTAGTTTATTATAAAAAAATAAATTTAATTTGGATCCCAAATAAATTCAAAATAAAATATCACCATTAAAATGTTTAATAAAAATAAATGACTGAAAACGTCTTTTTAATTAAAATTAAATGTTACTTATGTTCTAAAATGTTGAAAATATATTTTATAGGATTAATATATTATTTAAAAATACCTAATATTACTCATTTAATACATATTTGATCAATTAAATTTTTTATAAACATCAATTACTTGCTTATATAATAATAAATTCATAAAATGTACAGTTTTCATAAGAATTGTATTTTTCACTATTTACATAAAAATTAATTATTTTTAACAAATCCTAAAAATTCATCATAATTTTTTTAGAATCTTGAATTAAAAACTGAATTTTTTTTTATATATATATTAATTTTTTTAAAAAATAAAATATATAAAGAAAAACAACTTTTATTGAAAAATGAACTATTTAAACATTAAGTGTAATTAATCCTATATTGTTTGAAATTAAAATTGATTATAATCTTTTTATCTATCATTGGTTTTAATATTGTTATAATTTTATTATATTATAATTCATGGATCGTTTTAGTTTTGTGTTTCATGTGAAATTATCCAGCAAACATAGTATCAATTTAAATAAAAATATATTCCATAATCTGAGGGTGTTACATAGAACCTATACCAGAATATCACTCACTTGAAGGGCCTCATCCGGATTTAGATCCTATAACAGAATATTATATACTTAGGTGTCAATATCCACTCTAGAACATGTACCAAAATATAATACATCAGGGGGGTTTCATCCTACTCTAGAACATTTTCAAATTTATTATTACCCAGGTGGCGTACCACACTCTAAAACCTATAACAAAATATTATACAAAAGGGGGACTACATCCAACCTTGGAACATTGTGAGGACCTGTCCCCCGGGGCCCGTGCCGTAACTACCCCAAGCCCGCCTTCCATAGGCCAGGGTTTGGTGACTAGCATAGAAAAGGTGTATCCCAATAATGGGATGGCATTACCTTTAAACATATACAAACACATAATCTAAAAACACAACAAGAAGGAACTATGAAGTAAACTGCTGTAATAAAAATTGCATTGAAAGTAAAGGGTCTAGAATATAAGCCCAATATGAAAAGTAAAAGTACAAATGAAAATAGAAAAACAGCTCTTGGATCATCCACCGAGGATCCTGCTTGAAGGGTAGGTATAGATCGTTAACACATAACTCTACGTCAGCCCATCTCCTCCATGTACCACTTGGTCCTATCTTCTTTAAGTCTAGCCTAACTGATCATTGTCTACAGAAGACACAACATGGTGCGAGCGAAGCCTGTGCAGGGGTGAGTATAACAATACTCAGTAGGGACCCTGAGACCCCAAAAAGGTCTCCTAGAGTTCCACAAAGAAAAAACCGCAAATCAAGACCTCAACCCCAAAGAAAAAAGCAATAATCATCTCACGCTATTTATACAAATCAGAGTTCAGGAATATAGATGATTAGTCATAAGCTATATCATCTTATTCCATTAGAAGTTCCATGACTGGTTCAAAATAATTTGTTCTACTATCGGTGCACACTTGGATGTAAGTCGTTGTTCTACAATGGTCCACTGTAAGTCAGGTCCTCATCGGGTCACGCTACAAATGATCCACACAGGGTCACTAGTCTCTTATCCTCACAGGGTCTCTTGAATGTTGGTCCACACAGGGTCTCTATAATGTTTATCCACATAGGGTCTCTATGTTGCCGATCCACACAGGGTCGTTAGATATTGATTCACATAGGGTCGCTATGTTGTTGATCCACACAGGGTCACTAGATACTGATCTGCACAGGGTCGCTAGTACATAGGTAGGGAAGTTTAGTTGTATATCAAGATCATCCCACTCTGGAGATTCTGATGCTAACCCACCCTAGTCGCTCTTATTCTTCATGTCACAGCCATCCATTGGATTCCCACTCATACCACACTCGATCGGATGCCCAGTATGTGAGATATGGGCATTTTTGTAAAAAGGGCCCAGTTGGATTCAAGTCTGATAAAACCCAATTCATACATCAAACTCTATAAAAATCCACTTAGAGTATCTCCAAAGGACCACCTTGCCACAAGGGTCTTTATGCCACAGACGGTGCGTCGATCGGATGCACGGTCTGTTAGTTACATCTCTTACATGAAATGGGAGTGATTGCACCTTATGCCATCCAGGCTCGATCAGGACCCTTGGAATATTCCAAAATGACCGATTCCCAAAATGGATCCCAACTCCATTGATAGCGTGTCGAATGGACACTCGTTTTGTTAGTTATGGGCGTTTCATTATTCGGGGATCGGTTGGGTTTGGGCCCGGTCTAACTCAGTCAGACCGGCCCAACACAACAGGTCTCGAGGTCTACCTAACCTTACCCGAGTCTGGCCCATTAAAGGTTAGTCTGATTCACTGGATCCGGCCCATTGGGGTCGGCCCAGATCAGTTTCGTGGGCCTGGGCTGCGGTTGATCCAGCCCACCGGGTGGGGCTCCGGCCACATGCGCTGGCCCACCGGGCCGCGGGTCTGGTCTGGCCCACTGGAGAGTCCAGCCTGCTAGGCGGGTTTGGCCATGCCCGCTTGGCCGGCATGTTTCCAGCTCGGTCTACCCAAATGTGGACTGTTGTGTCCCGCTGGCCCCATATTTGTGGTGTCATTTCGCCATCCGGTGGGGCGCTTCCCAACCGAATGAACGATCGGTTGTTTGGCTGACTGGGTTCCACCAATGCGGCATGGCGTAGGGCTTCTCCCCTCTTTCTTTCTATAGCCCACTGGCCATGGCTACTCCTTGTCTCCCCCTTCTATCATGGCCAACTCAGTTCAGCCGCCTTCGGCCACTGCGGAGGGTGACGGTGTTCCACTTTCCACCGCCCACAGTCAGCCTCCGCGGGTCTCCTCCGGCCGCCACCAACATGGCACGTCGGCTGTTTCTTCTATGAGCCACCTGACATGCTCTGATGGTCTGGTTTTTGATTTTGTTTTCGCATACGGCTCTTCCAGGATACCGTCTTCATAGCGTGAACTATTATTTCACGTTGCCATCAAGTTGGAAAAAATGTTACCCAAATTTCACATCTAGAACGAAGCGACGAAGGGTATGGGCCTCGTTTGTTTAGCCCGCTCCCTCTATGTTACATGATAACAAGTGGAAGATAAATTAACTCGTCAAATACAACTAACAATTAACCCCCTACCAATATTAGATGTTTGCTGACAACGATCGATGGAACCTCCTTCATCATTATTGTCGGTCCGTGATATAGTGGTGCTTGTCACCACTCGCTGGAACCAGTCTCATCCTCCAAGTGGTTGGTGTCATGGTACTTTTTCAGAGCTTTGTCTCTTGGTGAACCCGTTCTAACACTCCACCCCGAGAACCATATAAATAGGAGATGATAAGGGTGAGTAATGCACATAGAATTAATGAGGTTCATTTAATTAATGAACATTTCAAATTCCAACTGTACGATTACAAAAAGTAAGGGGAGTCAATCAATTTAATGGATTGACATGTCATTGGTCTTGCCAATACCACTCATCCATTGTAGGAAAAGGAAAAAAAGAAATAAAATAACATTGTCGTTTTATTATTCTTTTAAAAGTCCAAAAACTAACTTTTTCTACTGACCTATTGTAGTGGAAGTGAAGCCTCCCTTAAGAGAATCATGGCACTGCAGATTCAACATTGCCCTCTGATTTTTAATCTGAGCACCGGTTCAGAAGATAGAAAACGCTTCCTGTGCATTTATTGAACTCCCCTTAAAAAAATTTCATAGATTCATTCTAGGAACACATAGCCTCATAATCACATGCCATCAATTTTCATAGACTCTTAATAATTCCATATATTTAAAAAATAAACATGAAAAAATATAGGTCTTTACATTATCCCCACCTTAGGGATTTTCATCCCTGAAAGCCACAACATAGACTAAGGAAACCAATAGGGGTACTGATCACAAATCTAAGGCTCCCACTCCCATGTTCTCTCCTAGAGGTTCTCGTGTTGTCAGCAAATGCGAACTAGAGGAATCGATCATCTACAAAGGAACCTCTCATATTGATCCTCAGTTTATACTGAAACTTCCATAAATGTCATCCCATCATCAATGTCCAGCTCACCCCAGTCAATAACGTGTGATGGATCATCCACGTACCTCCTCAACTATGACATGTGGAATACATCATGCACATGATGCATTTGTGGGGTAAGAGCTAGGCAATACACCACCTCTCCAACTCTGCTTAGAACATGAAAGGGTCTGATGAATCTCGGATAGAGCATGTCACCCTGGACAAATCTCCACAAACCTCATCGAGGTGAGACTCGTAAGAAGACATGGCCTCCCTCCTCGAACTCCAAATGTCTTCGACTCCTGTCAGTATAAGACTTTTGTCTTCTCTGTGTAGTCTTCATCTTCTCTAAGATGATATTTACCTTCTCAGTGGTAGCCCATACTAACTCTGGACCCATGAGTGTTGACTCCCCCAGGTCTGTCCAGCAAGGAGGTTATCTGAATTTTCAACTATACAAGGCCTCAAACGGTGCCATACTGATGGTTGGGTGATAGATTTTGTGGTATGCGAACTCCACCAAGCGCAATTGATCCTCCCAACTACATCCTAAATCTAGGATGCAAGCTCGAAGATTGTCCTCGAGTTTCTGAATGGTCTGTTCCATCTGACCATTTTTCTATGGATAAAAGGTGGTGCTCAAATGTAGCTGAGTCCCGAATTCCTCCTACAATCCCTTCCATAACCAGATGTAAAATGTGTGTCACCATCAAAGTTGATTGTCTATGTAACCCCATGGATCAGTAAAATATCTTGTACGTAGAGGCGTCCTAATACATATAATGATCCCTGCTCTTAGATGGGTAGGAAGTGGGCTTACTTTGTGAGTTGGCCAATGATCACTCAGATGAAATCGCGGCCCCTAGACCTACGTGGTAGTACTGTCACAAATTCCATGGAAATTCCATCACACATCCACTCTGGTACCTCTAATGGTTGAGCTAAGCCTGTTGGAACATAATTCTTGGACTTCACTTGCTAACAAGTGAGGCATCATGAAACAAACTGTGACAACTCTTTCTTTATCCATGGCTACCAGTGTCGACGCTGGAGGATTTAGTATATCTTCATCACACTAGGATGTACCTACATAGGGGACATATGGAACTCCCTCAAAACCTCCTTCTGTAGTGCTATTGGTACTATGGTGTGTCCTATGAAGAGAATGACGTGCTCCCCACCTTCATAAAATCCATTAGGTGTCTATCCTAAAGATATCTGAGCACGTCAAGCCTCGCAATCAATGTCCCCAAACTGTGCCTCATGAACTCATGGAAGAAGTGGTGGAGTTAAAATCATAGAATGGAGGTAAGATGATCCATCTCTATCCATAAAGCATATCTACAATGCAGTTAGCTGATATATCACCACACTCAGCAACTGTAGGCCAGACCTCCTGCTAAGTGCATTTGTTACTACGTTACCCTTCCCAGGAGTGTAGACTATCTCAAGTCATAGTCCTAGAGGAACTCTAGAAAACAATTTTGTCTCAAGTTTAGGTCTTTTTTTGAGAATATATACATGAGACTCTTGTGATCATAGTAAACAGTAAATCGTTCACCCAACAAGTAGTGTCTCCACATCTTCAAGGAGAAGACCATTGCTGCTAACTCCATGTCATGGGTAGCATAGTTTTGCTCAAACTGTCTCAGCTGTCGTGATCTATAAGAGATAATTTCTCGCTCCTGTGTTAGGACACATCCAATTCTGGTCCTTGAGGTGTCATAGTAGACTAAATACCCAACACCCACTTTTGGTAGCCTCAAGATGGGGGCACTCTTCAGTCTCTGCCTCAACTCCTGAAAACACTACTGGCGTCTCTCTTTCCACACGAAGAGTCATCCCTTCTTCTTCAATGTTTACAAGGGTTCCACAACTCTGGAAAAGTCAAGTACGAATCTACGGTAATACCCAGCAAACCCCAAGAAACTCTGCACCATGGTCACACTCTTGGGTGGCTCCCAAGCTAGCACAACCTTTATATTATCCAGATCCACTAAAACTCTAGCCTCTGAGATAACGTGTCCCATAAAGTGGACCTCCCGTATCCAAAACTGGAACTTCAATAGCTTACCATAAAGCTAATGCTCATAGAGTGTTTCCAAAACTACCTACATATGATAGGTATTCTCCTCCTCTAAGCTTGAGTATATTAAGATGTCATTTATGAATACAACCACAATGTGATCTAGGTATGGCTAAAAGATCCTATTCATGAGTCCCATCAACACTTCAGGGGCGTTGGTCTTTCCAAATGGAATAACCAAGAACTCATAGTGGCCATACCGACATATGAAGGCTATATTCTACACATCCACATCTTGTACCCTGAGCTGATGATTTCTTGATGTGAGGTCCATCTTCGAAAACCAACAAGCTCCCTTCAGTTGATTGAATAGATCATCAATCTTTGAAAGTGGATATTTGTTCCTCACGGTCACCTAGTTCAGGCACCGATAATCCACACAGAGCCTCAAACTCCCATCTTCCTTCTTGGAAAACAAAATTCGGGCTTCCCATGGAGAAACACTGGGCCTTATGAACCCCTTCCTCTACAAATCATCCAGTTATACCCGTAACTCACGATGCTCCATGGGAGACATCTGATATGCTAGTGTAGATATTGGTTTCATCTTGGGGTACAGGTTGATGTAGAATTCCACCTCTATGTGAGGAGGTAGTCCCAAAACATCATCAGGGAATACATCGGCATACTTTTCCACCGCTAAAAGATAGCTCGGACTCTCAACATAAACTGCTCTGAGGTTAAGACTAGAAAACTGATGTGTAATTGGTTTCACCCTCCTTCGATCAAGTCCATCCTATGCTGCAAAGGTTCCATTCTCGCTGGTAAAGTAAAACTTGATCCCATCATCATGGACACACCGCACTTTGTTCCTAATATAGTCATATTGATCATGGACTGTGGATAACCATTCTATACCCAAGATGACGTCGTAATGCCTCAAGGCTGCTACTAAAAGATCCTAGCTAAATCTCTCACCTCCTATAGTAAGATCGCACTACTAGCACTAGTGTGTAATCATCGAATCTTCTCCTGTTGGAGTCTCTAATCACAAGGATTGATCAAACGGCTCCACCAGAATCCCCGAGCTCCAAACAATAGTCCTGGAAATGAAATAGTGGCTAGAACCTATGTCTATAAGTATTGGAGAAAAGGTAGAGTAGACATAGATCATACCTCAAATCATCTCTGGAGCGTTGTGGTCATAGGCCTCAGCTACCTGGAGCTGAGATTGTCCCTATTCACTTTCTCCCTATGGTCGGGATGGACCACCTGGAGATGGTGGGGAAAGAACCTCAAATCGCCGCCCACCACCTGGTGCACGGCCTGCTCCTCTTCCATGTCGGTCACCCTGAGGACCTCTTCGCTCGAATCTTTTCCTCCGACTTGGAAGTCCCTCAACCATCTGTTGGTTTTCAGTGTTGTTGGTCATGAAGTTGCAAGCCATGTGACTCTGTCCGCCGCACGTGAAGCATAGTCTGCTCCTCTGCTGGCATGCTCTACCTCATGAGCCTCGCACCTCTTACCCTATGTCCCAGGGTTGTCCACCAGAAGGTCTGGTCTACTTGGACCTCTATTTCATCTACCTACTACCATCCACAGATGACTCTGCTACATGTCACCTAGTGGTGGGTATCATTTTTGGTGTCTGCTCAGTAAGGAAACCCTCCACAAAGATTTCTCTCTCCAACACTCTGTTTTGTGGGTTTTTGGCCTCGAAACGCCCAACGGATCCATATTCGATGATTGATGGACCTGCTTTCGAAAGGTAGGCATTCGCCGGATGGTCTGACCAGCGACTCTTAAGAACTCAAATTGGTCTAGAGGATAGGAAGTCGGGCTCATCGCACCCTTTTGTGGGGAATTATTGTCTTTTCTAGGACTCTCTTATATATTTAAGTTGTATTCATATGTTCGCGAATCTTTGGTTTATACGCAAACATTGTATCCACGGATTTAACCCTGGTGGGAAATGGTCAACTGGAAGCAGTGGATTCGGAATCATTTAGGCCTGAGTTTTACCATCCCTCATTATATTAATGACCCCGTGGAGTCAGAACTCATTGAGGAGTCACTAGGAGTGACACGGTGAACCGATGAGAAGATAGTCGGATCGACCAGTTGTTGGGCTTGAACCTCATGGATTCTTCTTACGTACCCTGGCTAGGGGATAGAGATCAATGTCCATGTAGTTTGAATGGAGAGCGTCGGAGAACTGACGTGAAGGTGGACCCGGGGGTCTGTTGGTGATCGGGCTTGAACCTCATGGAGGCTTCCTACGTATCCCTATGGTAGGGAATCAAAGTCCTCGTAGTTCTCATCGGCTTGGGAGTTATGCTCTGAGGTGGCCCAGAATGATGGATTGGGGCTTACACTCTAAGGAGGCCCATAGTGTGGATTGGGGATTACACTCTTAGGAGGCCCATAGGGTGGATTGGTGGTTACACTATGAGGATTCCCATAATATTATTTCATGTTCGATGCTTACTCTAAGCCTACGTGAGTCATGATCGGTGTGAGAAACAAGAGGCAACAGGGACCAGAGGATCACGTCGTGAAAGGTGCGTCCGTGAGAAGTGGAGTGGGGCTTACGCATGAGGGTGGCCCATAAGGTTGGGGATTACTCCTAGTTGGATGCCTAGGGTGATGGATTGGGGATTACACTCTGAGGAGGCCCATGGTGATAAAGCGCAGCGGGAGAGGGAAAGGGGTGCTCCTGTACCCGTCACCTCTCTTGTTCCCTAGAGAAGTACCCAGGGAAATACCGAGGTGCATGGGGATGGCTTCCTTCTAATGGGTATGATGCCCCCTCTCTGGGGAGGAGAGAAGTTCCCGACCACCGAAGCATGCAGTCCCCTATCCTGGCGATTGGAGGTAGGAAGGTGGCTCTTGGGCTTAGACCCCGCATTACCATGGGAATGTGGACCCAGGCATGCTTCGGGAATCAACCCAAGGGTCGGGGAAAACCCTTTTCCCCTATTTACCGTGGGTATGTGAACTCAAAATGACGTGATGATGCACCTGAGGGTTACACCACACGGATCTGATGGCTCTGGTGGAGGCCTCAGCTCGGGGCCGATGAGTAGGCCCGTGAAGGAGTCACGGGGGATCGGGCCGGATTGGAGGGATTCTATCTAGCTTGAGGAATAGGAACTCCATAGGTTTTGTTGCCCTTTATGTAGGGAAGTGCTATGCGGCTGGAGGGTCCATCCGTGAACTAGGGTGGTTCGCAGACTAAGAGGTCATCCACGAACCAGGAGGGTTCGCGGACTGATTGGCATCCCACGAACCAGGGTGGTTCACGGCTTTGGGTTCGGCCCGCGTACCAGGGGGTACGCAGAGGGTTCCACGAGAGCAGTGGTGTCCAAGGGTGGTTCCGATCAGGGGTTCGTCGGTCGAGGCTTCGCCTGCATAGGAGGGTACTATGCGGTGCGGCAGATAAGAAAAGAGGCATAAACACCTTGGTCCGTGGGGAGTACATCCGCAGAGGGGCTATGGTTTGTGGTCTTATCCTTTTATGTTATTTTGAGTTCGTGGTTCACTAAATTATTATGCGTTTTCAGTTCCTTATTAGTTCGTTCCCAGGTTTATACCTGCTCTGGTTCGCGAACTGGAACTTCGCTTTTTGCAAAATCTGAAGCCTTCCTTCGAAATTCTTTCACCCGAGTCGGATCGCTCTTCTCTTCTTCCGCCATTGAATCGTCTGAATCTGAATCTACGAATCCCTACTCCTTTCCCCCTTGGTCTCCTTTTATATAGTGGGGAAATAGATTTATCTGCGGTCACGCGGCACCTTTTTCGGAGGCCCATGATGAATACCTGGGTTACAACTGACTTGTTCAATCCGTAATCCGTGGTGGGTATTGAACGCTCCCCCCCCCACGAACCTAACTCAGGGAGTACTTCGAGGTCGTGGAGGGCTCCGCCTCCATTCCGCGAACGACAGTGGACTTGGCATGAACCAGTCGATGCGGTCCGTGGTTGGGGTGTTTCATGACAGTGAACTGGATCGACACCCATCCTACCTCGCGACCGCGGAGGATCTCCCCCTCCATTTCGCGAATGATGATGGTTCACGGAGGGGGTGCTTCGTGGGGCCTAGCCACGTCACGTTTTCATGGGACCGGTCCGTGGACCGGTCCTGCTTGTGTCCATTGTTTGAATTTTCTCCATTCTTTTCCCCAATTATTTTGGGGGATTTGGGTAGAATCTCCTTTGTGGGCTTTTCAGGACCCTATAAATGCCCCCCATCAGAATGGGGTCTGATCGAAACGAAGAGGAGGTCATTCCGATCCAAAGTGGTCCTGAAACTAAGATGGTTTGCGGTTGGTCAGTGGACCCAGTACGGGACCATGCCTATAAATATGGGGGGCATTCATTTTTCCTTTACAAAATTCTTCGTGAAACCAGAACTCCCTCTCCTCCGCGCGCTCGTTCCTTCGCGAAGTGCTTCGTCCGCGAACCGACTTCGACTTCCATGAACCATTCCACTTTCATGGTTGCCTTCACCCATGAACCAATTCCCCAACCTCAAACCATTACTCTTAATTAATTAAAAAGTAAGTCATGATGGACTGCGGAAGAACTTGCTTCGCGGTTTTGGTGCTCCGCGGTTTCGATGCTCTTCTGTTTCGATGCTCCGCAGTTTTAATGCTCGTGAGGAAGCTACCACTATTGAACACAAACATGATCACTTTGCTGCTGTTCATTGTGGGAACCGAGCCCTTGAGGAAGCCACGATACAGCTCAACTAGTTGATGTCATAGGAGGCGACCTCTCGAGATCAGGCAGCCGCCCTATCTTCTGAGTTGCATGATTTTGAAGAACGGGGCAGCGATGCTGAGGAATCAATTGTCAGTTGTGACCGGTCGTCTCAAAGCCACTAGAAAAGAAATCAACGACCTCCAAACAATAGTGCAGTGTACTCGTCCGATGGATGAGGTTAAAGCTAGAGAGAAGGCTGTGTTGGAATGGTCTTGCAACGACCTCCACTGCACGGTTTCTGATCTGGTGGAGAGAGTGATTCAGGCTCCTTTATGACTATCAAAACCACTCTGGTACCCTCTGTTTTACTTACCCCTCTCCCCCTTTTTTGTGAGGGAGAGACCCCATCTTTTGGAAATCCTCCCTTTTTTTGTTCAAACGAAACACAGTATCTGTCAATCACTTGTTGCTGTGAAATTTGATTGTTATTTAGAACAACTGTTGTGTAAACAACAATTCACTGAATTAGAATTAATCATAACTCATAAAAAACAAACTCTAAATTTTTCCTAGACCATGGGGTCCAGCGAGCATAGTTTGACTATTGCTAGGATTTTATAAGAAAACCCCACAAACTTTTTGTCTTTTTTTTAATGCCCTGATTTTTCCTGGGCACATTTAGTGTGGACCCAGCGGGTATGGCCCAACTTTTTCTTAGGTCGCCCTTTTTGGGTTTTCATCCTAACAAGCTTTGTGCCTATTTTCTTGGCCGGTTTAAAGTCCCGCTGACAAGACTATCATTATTAATGTTTTAGGTCAAACAGCTTTGACCAAACATGGTGGGGCAAGGGCCCCAATGGGGTTCATCTGATTAAAATATGTCTCAATGCTCTTCAGATGCACATGGGGGGAACATGTTTAAATTTGAATGGCATGCAGGGCATGCCATAAGGCATGGGAGCCGCATCGGCGTACAGAGTTAGGAAGAGTGTTGCCTAAGGAAAACATTCCTTTGGTAGACGGGCTAGGGGAAATCAATATGCAGAGCCACTGAGGGCATGTTATGCATAGTCGTGCAAAGGTGTGTTTAAGTCAATGACTATCCATTTCTGATGGCTAGGGGACTTCATGGAAGTCTGGCTCATGGAAACCATGATGGGTGGCTTTGAAAATTATGAAAACCACTAGGGGTGGCTCAGAAGGGGAGTGTGACATCTGAAAGGGTTTGGGGAACATCCCTACTAATCAGGAGCATGGTCAGGAGACCACTTCCCTACGCATTTAATTAGCGTAAGGGATGGTTGAGGCTGGGCACAGTTTAAAGTCATGCATCTGGGACATCATTTATAATGGAACGACTTCTCTTGGTTCTCAGTAATCTTATCAAAGATATTCCACCATATTCAGGAAGGGTTTTGAAAGAGGTTGGTAAATTTTACCTCAGAGGGTTTCGGAATCCCGAGATAGACATGGGGGCTCAAGGGCCAAGAGGCGTACGGAGAGAAGCATTGCCTAAGGAAATATTTCTTTTGGTAGATGGGCCAGGGGATATCAATATGCAGAGCCACTGAGGTAATGGTATGAATAGTCATGCAAATGTGTCCTCAGGTCAATGATTGTATTCCCCCGATAGCCAAGAAACTTCAGGGAAGTTGAGATTTGAGACCACCATGGGTGGATTATGATAGTCCGGCTTTTTATGAGTACAGAGTATGGTTTATGATGAGAGGGTGCCTGGATACGGGGGAAACATCTAGACTGAACTTCCCAATAATTGGTGAAGTAATCCCTTCTCATGCGGGTGTGAGATGGTGGCTTGTTCCGGTCTGAACCGTGCACTAAAGGACAGAGAAAAGCCTATGTTCCTTTCTGAACTCGTAGCGGGTTTGACCGTGTAGTTTAGCGTCATGCAGATAAGACAAAGAGAATTATTGAAGGATGTTGTGCAGTTTAACATCATGCAGCGAGGATGAGGGGCATTTTTATTTCCTTTTCTAATGATGTGTAGTTTAACATAGTACAGTAATAAGGATTGACCGTGCAGTTTAACGTCATGTGGTAAGGATGTAGTTAAAAAGGTCGATCTTGATTAGAATGTAACTAGGCCCGATTATCCTGGCATGTCCAAGATGTGGAGGGGGGTTGATGGTGTAAATCATGGTTATGGGGATTCTTGGATCAGGAAATATGACATGGAGGCCCTAAGGTCGGTAAAAATATGGAGCTAGGAAGAGTATCGCCCAAGAAAATCTTGTCTTTGGTGGATGAGCCAGGGGTTATCATTATGCAGAGCCGCTGAGGGAATGGTATGTATTGTTATACAAAGGTTTCCCCGAGTCGATGACTTTCCACTTTTGATGGACATGAATGGTTATGAAGATCTGCAATTATCCGGGAAACAAAGTCTGCCATCGAGGATGGAAATGTCTGAACATGTCGCGCATACTCGGCCCTGGTTTCTGTTAAAGATTAGAGAGCCCCCTTGTGCTGATTTATTTTGTACACGGGGGTGTAACTTTACTCCATTCAGTTTAACATCATGCGGTAAGGACGAGATACTCCTAGTTTAGTGGTCATAGATCTCAGACCATTGGGTGACTATTACTGCAGTCACTCTAAGGATAATTGGGTCAACATGTTCTGATATACTTAGAACAAGGTGGGGGATGAAGGTTGTAAACTGCAACTTTGAGTTTTCCCGGATCATGAGGTATGGTGTGGGGGCTCTAAGGCCAATAAGCATATAGAGATAGGAAGAGTACCGCCCAAGGAAATCATTCCTTTGATGGATGAGCCAGGGGCTATCATTATGCAGAGCCTCTAAAGGCATGGTATGCATATTCGTACAATGGTGTCCCCAGGTCGATAACTTTCCACTTCCGATGGCCATGAATGATTATGAGAATCCGTGATTGCTCACAGTGCAGAGTTCGACACGTGGGGATAATGGTGTCCGAGTATACCAGAAACATCTTCACTGCAATTGTCCGTTGAGTCAAATTAGTCTAGTCTTGCCTTGATGTTCGTTGATATAGGTCGCTATGTGCACCACTGACATACACATAGGCTATCCAAGTAGAGATACCCTGGAAACACTTGGATGTGGAAATGGGAATGAACTTGTATGCCACTTCACCATAAACTTCTGGATCAGGAGGTATGGTATGGGGGCTATGAGGCCGGTAAGCGTACGGAGCTAGGAAGTGTACCGCCCAAGGAAATCTTTCCTTTGATGGACGATCCAGGGGATATAATTATGCATAGCCACTGAGGGCATGGTATGCATATTCATGCAAAGGTGTCCATAGGTCGATGAATTTCCACTTTCGATGGCCATGAGTGGTTATGAAGATCCATAATTATTCAGGTCATGGAGTCTGATGTATGGAAAGGATGCATCAACATGTGCAAGTAGTATCTCCATCTCGCATTACCATGTGTCTTGGGTGGGTTGAGACAAAGTCCTTTCAGTTTAACGTCATGCGGTGAGGACGAATTCCATGTAGTTTAACATCATGTGGTGAGGACGATGTATACACCACGTGCAGGTCTAGTCCATACACGGGGAGGAAGGGGGCATTTTAACATTATTGTCCGTTCATTTTAACGTCGTGTGGTAAGGACGCCCAAAATACACCCCATGTAGGTCTAGTCCATACATGGGGAAAAGGGAGCATTTTAAATATTGCTATCTGTGCAGTTGTACGTCATGTGGTAAGGACGAGAAGTACACCCCGTTCCAGTTTGGTCCGTACACGGGGGAAAAGGGCCTTTTTATCTTTTATTTAGGGGGATGGGCCAGGAATGGGGGATCATGGCGTTTCTACGTATCCTGCGAGGGCAGGAATCGAGCCGCACGTAGTTCTCTGAAAGAAGTACACCCCATGCAGGTCTAGTCCATACACGGGGGGAGAGGGGCATTGTTAAAACTTATTGTCTGTGCAGTTTAACATCGTGCGGTGAGGAAGATTGATACACCTCATGCAGGGCAGGTCCGTACACAGAGGGAAGAAGGAATTTTTTAACTTTTATTCAGGGGGCTGGGCTAGGATAGGGGATCCTGGCGTCACTACATATCCTACGAGGGCAGGAATCAAGCCATACGTAGTTCTCTAAAATCTGTGCAGTTTAACATCATGCGGTGAGGATGAAAGTCATATAGTTTAACGTCATGTGGTAAGGATGAGGGGTATCATTATATTCCATGTAGTTTAACGTCATGTGGTGAGGACCTGAATACACCCCATGTAGGTCTGGTCCATACACAGGGGAAGAGGCATTTTTTTTAGGTGGCTGGGCCAGGTTATGGAATTCTGGCATCGCTACGTATCCTGCGAGGGCAAGAATCAAGCCTCACGTAGTTCTCTGAAATCCATGCAGTTTAACATCATGTGGTGAGGACGAAATCCATACAGTTTAGCTTCATGTGGTAAGGATGAGGGGTATCATTAGATTCCATGCAGTTTAATTTCATGCGGTGAGGACATGAATAGAACCCGTGCAGGTCTGGTCCGTACATAGGGGAAGAGGCATTTTTTTTAGGTGGCTGGGCCAGGGTGTGGAATTCTAGAATCGCTACGTATCCTATAAGGGTAGTAATCAAGCCTCAGGTAGTTCTCTGAATGAAGATACACCCCGTGCAGGTCTGGTCCGTACACAGTGGAATAGGAAATTTTTAAATCATCTTGTTTGGACCGTTGGGTGCTTGGCAGTTTAAATTCATGCAGCTCGGACGAAGAGAACACCCCATGTAGGTCTGGTCCATACACAGGGGGAGGGGAATTCTTAAATCTTATTATCTGTGCAGTTTAACGTCATGCGGTAAGGACGAAATACTCTTAGTTTATGGTCATATAGTTTGGACCATTGGGTGCTTGGCAGTTTAATGTCATGCAGCTCGGATGAACTCCATGTAGTTTAATGTCGTGCATTGAGGACGTAGGGGACCTGACGTGAAAGGAAAAAAATGGGGTCTGCGCAGTTTAACGTTGTGCGGTGAGGATGACTTCCATGTATTTTAACGTCGTGCGGTAAAGACATCATCCACTTTCGATTTCTATGAGAAGTACTTCCTTAAGAATCTTGAATTTGTAGGAGCGGTTGTAAATTGTCTGTCTATAGAGATCATGGTATATGCTCTATTGGAGTAGACCTTATGTACAACATATGGTCCCTCCCATTTGGGCTCCAACTTTGAAGGATTCTTTTCGAGTATCATTGGGGTCCAGAGGACCAATACCAATTCTCCTTCCAAGAAAGACCAGAGATGGACCTTTTTGTTGAAGGCTCGTGCGATCCGGTTCTAGTATACCTCCAGATGGTACAAAGTGTGCAACCGCTTCTTGTCCAACTATTCCAATTCCCCTAGCCGCTTTTCTGACTGCTCATCATCAGATAATTGATCACAGATTGCAACATAGAGTGAGGGAAGTTGGAGTTCAATGGATAGGAACGCCTCTGTTCCATACACCAATGAGTACGGAGTGGCCCTAGTAGCGGTGCAGATTTTGGTTCGATAAGCCCACAATGCATGCAGGAGTTTATCCGGCCATGACTGCTTGTCTTTGTCCACCATTTTCGAGAGAATGTTGGACAGGGTCTTGTTGAAATCCTATATCTGTCTTTTGGCCACTTCATGGTAACAGGATGAGTGGTTATCCTTGATACCATACTCGTGGTATAGTTTCTCCAATTCAGCAGAGCAGAAGTTGGTTCCATTTTCCGTCAGTATGGTATGAGGGACGCCAAATCTGGTGATGATTTTGGTCTTCAAAAAGCTGACAATATTTCTTGCCCCAACTTCCTTGAGGGGTATGGCTTCTGCCCATTTGGAAAAGAAGTCAGTTTTCGTGAGGATATACTGTAGCTGTTTGGCCATGGCGGGAGGATATGGTCCCATGACGTCTGTTCCCCAGACGGGAAACGGCCAGGAGTACTTGGCTTGATGGAGTAACTCCGGGGGTTAGTGTATGAAGTTGGCATGAATTTGTCATGAGTGGAATTTTTCAGTAAAATGCTCGCAGTCTCGTGCCACTATGGGCTAGTAATACCCAAGCCTCTGAACCTGATGGGAAAGCTTGGTCCCCAGTTGATGTGCTCCACATGCTCTCGCATGTACTTTAGTCATTAAGGTGGCGGTTTCTTCTCCATCAATGCATCTGAGGAGCACTCTGTTGAGGCCTCGTTTGTAGAGGACCTCTTGCTGACCCGCGCCACTATATAGGACAATGTTGATTTCCCTCCTCCGTATTTGCTCTCGTTCAGCCCTGTATGATTGAAGTTCTCCCCGTTGAAGGTAGTTTGCAATGGGGGTCATCCAGTCAGTGGTAGGAGCATATGGATCGGGGACAGGACTGACTTCTTGGATTTCTTCCGTCTTAGCTTGGAAAAACGACAATACCATTTGATGGTGAGTAATACTGATAACCATTTCATCTCGTCCTGGGTCGGCTAGGGCTATGGCCGCGTTGGATAATGCATCATCCTGGGCGTTCTGAGACAAGGTAATATAGGTTAATGTTGGTTCTATGGAGAATTCTTCCATTAACCCTCGTACATGGTCAAACAGGGGGATCAGATCCTCCATTTTAATAGTATAGTCACTATTGACATGCTTGATGACCAGCTCTGAGTCACATTTACCTTAAGGTGTTGTAGTTGTGCCTGGAGTGCGAGTTCTAGGCCTGCAATGAGGTCTTGATATTCCGCTTCATTGTTCGTGCACCCCTCTGATAGAAGGAAGGAATATGGCAGGACTGCCTTTTCTGGGGACAGGAGTATTATCCCCAAACCCACTTTGTTGAATCTGGGATCCTCCATCCTCCTCCTAGTTGGGCTTCAAGATGTGCCTTCGAATTACATTTCCAATGATAGGAACTCCTCTTGAACCATGAAGACGTCTTCATCAGGTAGCTCAGCGTCCGATGCAGTGGTCCCTAACAAAAGGTGCTCTGCCAGAATGTTTGATAATGTCTGACCCTTGATGAATTTCTAAGTCACAAACCGGATGTTAAACTATTGAAGGATGACCGCCCATCGGGATAGGCGTCCAGTTAGCATCGGGTGACTGAGGATGTACTTGAGTGGGTTACTTCAAGAAATAAAATGGACCTCGTGATGATGCAAATAATGTCGCAACTTTTGAACTACGAAGACCAAGTCCAAACAGTTCTTCTCGATATTTGAGTATCGAGCCTCAACATCAATCATTGTTCGGGTGAGGTAATAAAGACTATTTTCACTGCTCGCGTCATTATTTTATGTGAGGAAGGCTCCCAGTGATCGCTCTAAGGCTGTCACGTACAAGATGAGAGGTATTCCTTCAACTAGGGGAATTAGCACCGGTGAGCTTAAGAGGTACTTCTTCAAGTTGTCGAACGCCTCTTGGCAGTAATCCGTCCATTGGTACGTGACCCCCTTCTTCATTAACCTGGTGAAGGGCAAACATTTTCCTACCAGGTTGGCTATGAAACTCCTAATATAGGCTAGGTGTCCTTGGAATCCCCTCAAATTGGTGAGATTTCAGGGAGGTGGCAATCCAAGGATATCCATTGTCTTCTCAGGTTCAACTTCGATGCCACGATGGCGTACGACGAAGCCAAGTAATTTCCCTGAGGTAACCCCAAACACACATTTCAAGGGGTTCATCTTCAAGCTATGCTATCAGAGATTGTTGAAGATGGTATCAAGGTCTGATAGGTGATCTGAGTGCTGTTTGGACTTGACCACTAGGTCATCCATGTAACATTCAATGAATTTCCCTAGGAACGGTTTAAAGATCCGATGCATGGCACGCTGATATGTGGCGCTAACATTCTTTATACCAAAGGGCATGACCCTGTAATAGAATACCCCTTGACGGGCCGTGAAGGAAGTGGATTCTTCATCTTCTCAGGCCATCCTGATTTCTCTATATCCAGAATAGTTGTCCATGAAGGATAGATCCTCATACCCAGCCATCGCATCGATTAATAATTCGGTGATTGGAACAGGGAAGTCATCTTTCGGGAAATGCTGATTGAGATCTCTGAAATCGATGCATACGTGGATTTGTCTGTTCTTTTTCATGAAAGGGAAAATTTTGGCCAACCAAATGGGGTATTGGACCTCTCGAATGAAGCCTTCTTTAATGATCTTATCGACTTTGGCCTCTATTTTGGCGGCATGTGAGGGATGTGTCCTTCCGGCGGCCTGTTTATAGCCCCGGTGGTATTCTGGAAGGCCTAGGTGGTGCGTCTCCACTTCAGGATCGAGTCCCGGCATTTCTGTGTAATTCTAGGTGAAAACATCTCTATGTTTACTCAGGAAAGAGGTATATACCTCGTGCTCCTTAGGGGACATGGCTGCACTAATGAGAGTAGGCCTTGGATCTCCCTCGGTACCCAGGTTTATTTCCCTGAGTTCATCCATAGTGGTGGATATACCTTACTCAAATGTGGGAGGTGCGTCCCGGAGATCTTCCTCCTCTTCTTCTCCCAAGTCCTCATCTTCTTGATCTGACGAGGAGAGAGATTTTGGTCCGAGCCTTTGAGAGTCCGGAGGCGATGTGTCATGGGCGTCCTTACTCAAGTATTCATCCCCAGATCGAGGGTTGGTGGGCGTTCCCACATTGTCACACTCGGATGTTATGGCTGAAGTCATGAGGACATCCTAGTGCATGTCCGTACTTGAACTCCTACTCTCAACATGGTTGATGGGCATGATATAATCTCTGCCAAGCTGCCTGAAGGGGTTATCAGGATCCATCTCTAGGACATTTGGTGTGGGGATCCAGTCGACACCATCGACCAAAGGCTTATTTTTCTTTTTCTCATAGAACTCAGCGTCAATGTAATGTGACTCGGAGAGCTTGAAAGGGGCCTTGTCAGTGTGAAATGTTCCACTTTTCCATTGACGCGGTACTTGATACACTGGTGATAGGATGAAGGAATGTCCATGTGCTTATGGAGCCACAGCCTTCCCAGCAGGGCATCGAATGATGTGCTCTTCTGGACCACCAGAAATTCCATGTAGGCTACCAGGTCACCAAAATGGGTCTTCATCTTAATTTGTCCCATTGGTTTCTGATCACTCTTGTCGTAACCCAATAGAGTTGTGGCTGGGGGAATTAGGTCTTCCTCACTATAGCTTAACATACGGAGTGTCCGCAGGGGAAGGAGGTTAACTCCAGAGACATTGTCTATAAAGACTTTCCGGATCTCAATACCATTCAGTGTGCCTGACACATATAGTGGTCTGATGTGTCCTTGCATGATGGCATCTTCATCCTGGTCAGTGAAGGAAATCACTGCATTGTATTCAGTCGGGTCATTCTCTATTCAGTAAATTTCAGTGGCGGCTACCTCGGCTTGAAACTCCTAGGGCTGATCATAGCTTCTATAAGCGCCTCCCTAAGGTTTTATGACAGACTTAGGGAATTGAGGATTGACAGCTTGGCTGGTACCGATTCCATATGCTTAAGGATATCGTATTTCTGCTCTAGCGGCCGACGCTTCTTGGTTTGCGGGAGAGTCATAGTGGGTGCTTTAGGCACTGAAGCATTTGACGAGGAGGGGCCGGCCGCGGGGTCTGATATCGATGGTGCTCTCGCGTTTTGAGTACTTGGCCCGGCCGGTTTGTTTTTGCACACTGGGCATCCAGAAACTCACTCCTCCTCTGGTGGGTATTGCAGAACAACAGGGCCAGAGTGGCTGCTTGTGGAGGTGGAGGGGCATTCCTTCTCCTGCGGAGTCCGTTGAAGGGCTCTCCCCCGGGTTTCTATGATACTAACGGTTTGGGCCGAGGTCCAACCGTAAGGTTGGTTTTGGTCATGGCTGTGTCTCCCCTGGTATCCCCTACCTCTTTGATTCCTCCTCACAGCTCCTCGTGTAGGGAACTCAGGTTCGTAACTATACCCTTTGTCAGGGAATGAATCCATAAGATGGATGATGTTAATATAACCAAAGATTGTCTCTTCATCCTCTAACAGGTCAACCTGGTCGGTTGTCCCTGATGGTTCCGTTTGTTGGGTCGGTGCCCGTGGCGCCAAATTTGAGGGCATATAATCTGCCAAGGTCGGGACTAACTTTGGCCTCATCGTGGACCGCTCCTCTTGCGATTGTTTCCTCCTCCTTCGATTATGCCCGAATTACCGGCTCGTGGAGGGTTGTGAGGTTGATATTGTCGGTTCTATGGCTTCAGAGGCTGTTGGTGGCAGCACCGGCTGCTGTAGTTGAGCTCAGAGCATGCCCTGGGCTCGGTTGATAGTCTTCCGAGTCATCCAGTTTTCAAATTTCTGCCCCTGCTTGCTAGTGACTTTCTTCCGCCCCTCCTCTTTGTTGGAGTCGGTGGTAGAGGTACATGCCACATGTGTTGGGGGTGGTCCCAGCTCAACCTATCTGGAGTTTAACATCCTCTGCAGGAGGTCTTTGAAGATGAAGCATTCTCGGATATTGTTCCCCAACATCCAATGGTAGGGGAAGTAATATGGCATGTCATCGCAGCCAACCTCTTCAGGTTTCCTCAGGTCTGGGAGGCGGAGCAAGATGCAGTTCATGGTGGCAATGAAGTAGTCACGGACTTGATCATCTCGGAATGAGTATACTTTTTCTCTTTATTCCTTATACTGGTTCTTCTTCGGTCATCGTTGACCGTCCCGTTTGGGCATAGGTGGCCGCTAATATGCAGGAGGCCCTTGATGATTTGGTGGAGGCATGAGCGATGGAGCGGGCACAGGGGCCGGCTTGAGTGTGACAGCGGACGCTTCAGCTCTAGGGACTCTTTTAGCAGGAGCTTGCGAGACTATTCGGGACTTCGAATTAGTCTATTGTAGGGAGTCCTCAATTCTGTAAGCAATGGCTGAGAGATGGCAGAAGCCAGTGGTGCGCTCCACTAGTATGAGTGGTGTTTGAAACTCATCTTGAAGATTATCGATGCATATGTCTAGCATCTCATCTTGAGGCATTGGTCTGTTCAAAGAATAGGTCAGGCCTCTCCATCTGGCGATGAAATCTGAGACCCTCTCGTTATCCCTCTGCTTGCAGTTCATGAGATCGCTGACCGTTGTTTTAGGAAACGTTGAGCTGAAGTGGAACAGGAACTGCTGCCGAAGGTCTTCCCAGCACTTTATTGATTGGGCTGGCAGACTCGTATACCAAACGAAGGTGGATCCTTGCAAGGTCTGTATGAAGCATCCGAGTTTCACTTCTTTTTTCTACTCCGTAGTTCCCATCATAGGGTCACAATAGGATGCGTAGTGTATTAAATTCTATTCTGGATCGCCTGACTCATTGAAGATAGGGAATACAGGGCTCCCAAAATTGGGTGGAGGTGGTGTGTTGCTCACCCAATCTGGGTAGGGTTTCCGCTCTGGCTGTATCGGAGTGCGTTGACCTTCCATCACTTCCAATCGAGCTGTTAGTGCCTCGATGGTGTTGGTGAGACCCTGGTTTACATCCAATTGGGCCTATTCCTAGGCAGGTGTAGCCCGAGGCATTGCCTGAGGATCCAGATTGGCTAGCACTAGGGGTGTGTGTGCCGTTTGTGGCACCTTCGGATGGTTCAGGCATACTCACTCTGGTTTCTTCTTTAATGGAGGGAAGTCTTGGTATTTGTCTGAATCTATGTTTAGGTAGTTGGATGGGCCGGGCACCTCATTGGATAGGAGCCCTGACCGTGTTTCGTTTTACGGGGCAAACCTTAGTCTTTGAGGTTCACTTGTTGGGAGTGCATGATGCGGCTCCCCCTGGGATGCGCTTTAAATAAGGCGGTTCCTCTGGAGTATCTCGGCGTTAAGCCACCACAATTCTTTCATCTCCTCTTCCTGTCGAACGAATCTCTCCTCGAGCGTGAGTGGCTCATTCTTGTCGAGAGAAGGAGGTGGGTTAAGGGTAACCAGTATTTTGTTCTTATCCTTGTTGGAAGCTCGCTGGGTAGGTAGAGGAGGGTTGGCTAGAAGGACGACCATATTTAGGGTGGCCCTCTGGTTCCGGGTGTGGACACCTGGTGGTTTGTTGTGAGTCACAGCCCAACCGGAACTATCATCTCCCGATCCATCTGGATTTTCATTTTCCCCGGTGTTACCCATGGGGTTAGCCTCTATGGAATTGATGAATTCATATTGCGGGGTGGAGGGTATTTCATCTTCCAAATGGGAAGAGGATCTCCTGCGTCTTCTACTGGCCTTCCCTCTTGTGACCTGGGATTGCCTTCGGACTTCTTGACGAAGGGTGACGCGGAGAGTTATTTAATGAGACCTTAAGGTGCGCCTTCCTCTTATAGGGGATGATGATTCAAATGACGGGATTGGATGGGAACCTCCTCTTCTGACTATCCTCCCTAGAAGAGAGAATACTAATTCTCGTGGGGTAGGTTGTTGTTGAGGGGGTAATAATTCCCCCAGCCCTAAGGGCTAGGGTTGGCTCCGTTCCTTGTACATCAAGTCTCTTCCTGGTTTTATTGGTCTTACAGGGGCATTTGTTGTTAAAAATTCCCCAAGCCCTGCAGGCTGGGGTTGACCCTGGATTGCGGTAGTGGCTGCTACTATCACTGCCTGCCTGACCTCGCGTTCCCCCATTCGAGGGTGAACTAGACTTGGTGTCGAATTCACCTGTGGATCAATCCCTTTTGGGGATGCAGGAAAAGATTGTTGATTGGCCTCTCTTAGGAGAGAGGCATGTTGTATGCTATTGGTGTCTGAATTTAAGAGTTCTTGAATGGCTTGTTCCCGTCGGGCCTGACGCTTTTGGGACCTACTCAAGGCCTGACTCTGTTTGGTGTGTTGCCTTTCCAGAACAGGGGGACCACTCGATTGCCATCTTGATGTGATGACGTTGCAAGACACTATGCCAAATGGGTTCTTCTGGGCGGGGAGTGGAGTGAAATGTAGAGCTTCGTGTTCCCCCAATCCCCTGATATGGACTCCCATTGGAGCGTCACCAATGAGGCAGTGCAATCGGTGTAGCGCGCGAAGGTAGGCTATCTCCATGTTTCATTTATGTCTCTCGGGTCGATGTCGTCGCACCGTAGGAAGTTCCTCCAGGTCGATGTAACGCAGGAGGTCTCCTATCGTCTTGACATGGTCTGCATACCCTTTATAGGGCAGGGAACTTGATTTTAGCCAGTGGAGGGTCGTCTATATATTATGGCGGATTTCATGCAAGCATTATTCCGACAACTCTCTGTGTATGTCGAACTGAGAGGTGGACATAAGGCAAAACATAACTGGTATATCATACCTAGCCAGTCGTTTCCTCAGGTGCAGCATATCTGCATATTCCTCCGATAGTGACTCCTCAACCTGGTCAGCCCAACTAAGACGCTCACTGTCAGTGTAGTCATAGGTAGCGGGACTGGTAGGTGTTGAATCATTATGTGGGAGACTCCAAGGTGGTTCATAGGATGAACGTGGCCCTGGACCGTCTTGTGATTGCAGAAGGATGTCATCGGCGACTAACTGGGAATCTGACATGATTGATCCCGTCCTTCTGAGTGCCTCGGTATACGAGGGCCTTTTGGTGCTTGATTCAGAAGGAGGAGGACCTTCTTGTCGATATAATATGTCATCACGGGGAGGACCTCTGCAATGTCAGCCGTAATGGCGAGGACTACCATTACTGATTGATGCTTCACCGCATAGAGGACTTTTTCAGTGCACACCCTGGGGATGACCTCCAAGGTGTGTCGCAGCAAGGGGAGGACCTTCTGACTACTTAGCGTCATTACGGGGAGGACCTTCGCAACAACTTCTATCATGGTGAGGATGACCATCATAGCTTGACGTTCAACGTGCATCCTGGGGAGGACCTTTAGGACACACCGCGATAAGGGGAGGACCTTCTTGTTGCTTGGGGCCAATGCGGGGAGGACCTTCTCAATGGCGGTCGTGGTGGCGAGGACTACAATCACAGCTATGACAATGGAGAGGACTACCATTATTGCTTCCGCAGGGAGAATATCTGCGGGATACATCTTAGGGAGGTCCTCCAGAATGTATCGCAACGAGGGGAGTTCCTTCTCGTTACTTGACATCTCTATGGGGAGGACCTCCGTTATCAGGGTGCCGAGGACTACCACCATGATCTGATGCATGGCAGCGTGGATTTCCATTGTAGCGTAACCCCTGTAAAGGACCTTCAGGGCAGGCGATGACAAGGGGAGGACCTTCTTGTCATGATGAAACGTCACTACGAGGAGGGCCTCCACAGTTTCAACTATGATAGCGAGGACTACTATCATAATCTTTAGTCCCACTGCATGGAGATTGATTCCAGTGTATACCCCGGGGAGGACCTTTATGGTGGACCGCAGCAAGTGGAGAACCTTCTTGCTGCTCGATCTTCTGGTCATGTGGATGGTTTCTGTGACTCGCATCAAAAGATGAGCTCTCGTGATCGATCGCTATATGCCCATGAGGGAGCCCCCCATGGGTGCTCTAGGGAGGACCTTCAGAGCTGCTGGTAGCGACATTGCGGGGAGGACCTTCATAACTGCTACTTCCACTCCCATAATATGGTAATGGGTGGGCAGGGTTCTGAGCCTTTGATATATGCTTAGCGGCGTTGGGAACCCCAGCTTCCAGCAGAGCGGAGTAATGAACTCCCTCTTTATATTCTGGCTGCCTTCAACGCATTCAGGGCGCTCTTTTGTGAGCAGCGGGTACTGTATACTATTGAAAACGGCCTTCACCTCCTTTGGGTCCCTGTCTAATTGGGTCCCGTGATGTTGTCGGGATATGCCGACGAACATCTTCACTTTTACCAGGGATATATGCCTGCTCTAGAGCATCCACCATGATGGACGGGTGTCCCCCGTTGGAATGACTGAAGCTGCTCGATCCAGTTTCCCTTGAATCATGGAATATGGCTAGTGACCCTCTTTGGTAGAATCAGGGATGCAGATCTGCTCTGAGGTAGTTATCTCGTCTCTTAGATGATTCACGTAAATTGGGGAGATGGGCTCACGGACCCGAGTCCTTGTTGTTGTTGCTGATGCAATTACATTCTGGAAAGTCTCCAAGACATGATCTGGGATCGTTACATACTCCTCCATCATTGCCAGGATATGAATAGAGGCATCATTGGCTGGAATGGGTATGAAGGCCCATTCAGGTATCGGAGTAGGAATATCATGCTCCAGTCCTCCGATGGTCAGTGGGTACTGAAAATTCTCTTGTGTCGGGATAGGTGAACGAATCTGCCCCTGTACCGGGATACGCTGGTTTATCTCTATGTTTGCCTCCACATCAGGATGGAAGAATTTACTTGTATCCACATGTAGATGGCCCTGCATATATTGTTTTCCCACCGTATCGAGTTGGTGGCCTTTGCTAGTGGGGAGACGTGCCCTCCTATGATGTGCCGCCAAATCTGGGTGGTGGGCTTTGTTGATCTCCACCATATTAGGATGGCGGGACTCAGAATAAACTTCTAGGTGCTGGTCCTACAGGTGCAGGGTCTCTACCACTTCAAGTTGGTGGGCTTCATGACCCTGGGCAGGGAGAGGTGACTTCCTAGTAAGTGTCGTCATGTGTGAGCGACGAGCTTTATGGAGCTCGGCGAGGGTGCGCGTCGGCTCGTACGATGCCGCCATGTCTGGATGGCGGGCTTGGGAGGAGCAAACAGGTGTAGGCTCCTGTTTGTGGTACGTCTCCATGGCTGGGCAGTGGAGCTCCCCCTCAGGGGCCAGCGTGATGACCGGTCCCCGATTGTACGTCTGTCGCCCTCGTCGGGCGGTCCGAGGAACCGAAGCTTGGGAAGCGTGGGACTGAATCCTCGGGGAGACATCCTCCTCAGCATGAGGATGCCGGCTCGTGGAGTGACTGTGATGACATCTGATGGTGAGGGCCTTGGAGTGGAACCCCTGTTCAGTGGGGATGAAGTCCTCAATGTCGACCTCATCTGCCTCCCTAAGATAAGGGAGGTACGCATTGTCCCGTTCCGGGGATAAACTCCCAAAACGGTTGGAGACAGCAACAGGGGATATCTGGATCTACCTTTGCAGCCGCTTCTAGGCAGGCGACCAGTGAGTTCTGGTGGATTGCAGGGCATGCATGGCTTCCTCCACCATTAGTAGAGTATTGTTTACATGGTACTCTCGGATCAGCATGTCCGAGACCCAGCGTTGAAGATGTTTGGTGGGTGACGGGGTCCTCCGTAGGTAAGAACGTCTGGTCATTGCGTTTTCGGAAGCACACTCTTGTGAGTTCCTTTGAGATGGCATTGGATCGAAGGGAGTTCTGAAGGAAGTACCTACAAAACATTTCAGTGAGTACAATCAGCAAACCCGTCAAAGAAACATCTCATGATCCCATTCGAAATTAATGACCTTGCTTGGCCCTCCTTGTGATTAAAAGGGGGCACAAGGTGGGACTAATTTAAATCTGTCATGCTTGGTTAAAGATTCACATCGGGTTCACCATTTTTGTTTTGCGTGTTTTCATCCTCGAAACGCCCAACGGCTCCGTATCCGATGATTGATGGACCTGCTTTCCAAAGGCAGGCGTTCGCCGGATGGTCTGACCAGTGACTCTTAAGAACTCACATTGGTCGAGAGGATGGGAATTTGGGCTCATCACACCCTTTTGGGGGGGGGGGGAATTATTTTCTTTTCCAGGACACTCTTATAGATTGAAGATGTATTCATATGTTCGTGAATCTTTGGTTTATACCCAAACATAGTATCCACGGATTTCACCCTAGTGGGCAATGGTCAACTGGACGCAGGGGATTCGGAATCATTTAGGCCCGAGGTTTACCATCCCTCATTGGATTAATGACCCCGTGGAGTTGGAACTCATTGAGGCGGAACTAGGAGTGATGCGGTGAACCGATGAGAAGATAGTCGGATCGACCGGTTGTTGGGATTGAACCTCATTGAGGCTTCCTACGTACCCTGCCTAGGGGACATGGATCAAATTCCACGTAGTTCGAATGGAGAGCGTTGGAGAACCGACATGAAGGTGGAACCGGGGGTCCGTTTGTGATCAGGCTTGAACCTCATGGAGGATTCCTACGTATCCCTGTGATAGGGAATCAAAGTCATCATAGTTCGCATCGGCTTGGGACTTATGCTCTGAGGTGGCCCGGAATGATGGATTGGGGATTACACTCTGAGCAGTCCCATAGTGTTGATTGGGGATTACACTCTGAGGAGTCCCATAGGGTGGATTGGGGATTACACTCTGAAGAGGCCCATAAGAGGATTTCATGGTCGATGCTTACTCTAAGCCCACATGAGTCATGCTCGGTGTGATAAACAAGAGGCAGCAGAGACCAGAGGATCACGTTACGAAAGGTGCATCCGTGAGAAGTGGAGTAGGGATTATGCATGAGGGCAGCCCATAAGGTTGGGGCTTACTCCTAGGTGGATGCCCAGAGTGATGGATTGGGGCTTACACTCTGAGGAGGCCCATGGCAATAAAGCGCAGCAGGAGAGGGAAAGGGGTTCTTTTTTTCCCAACACCTCTCTTGTTCCCCAGGGAAGTACCCGGGGAAATACTGAGGTGAATGGGGATGAATGCCTTCTGATGGGTATGTATCCCCCTCTTTGGGGAGGGGAGAAGTGCCCGACCGCCGAAGCATGCAGTCCCCTATCCTGGAAAGTGGAGGCAGGAAGGGGCTCTCGGGGTCAGACCCCTTATTACTGTGGGAATGTGGACCCAGGCATGCTTTGGGAATCTGCCCAAGGGTCGGGGAAACCCCTTTTCCCCTATTTACCGTGGGTATGTGAACTCAAAACGGTGTGCTGATGCACCTGAGGATTACACCACATGGATCTGGTGGCTCTGGTAGAGGCCTCGGCTCGGGGCCGATGAGTAGGCCCGTGAAGGAGTTACGGGGGATTGGGCCAGATTAGAGGGATTCTATCTGTCTTGGGGAACAGGAAATCTGAAGGTTTTGGTGCCCTTCGCATAGGAAAGTGCTACACGGATGGAGGGTTCATCTGCGAACCAGGGTGGTCCGTGGACTAATAGGTCGTCTGCGAATGAGGAGGGTCCACGGATTGATTGGCATCCTGTGAACCAGGGTGGTTCGCGGTTTGGCGAGCATCCCGCGAACCAGGGTGGTTCACGGATTCGGGTTCGGCCCACGTACTAGGGGGCTATGCGGAGGGTTCCACGCGAGCAGCGGTGGCCAAGGGCGGTGTCGATCGGGGGTTCTTCGGTCGAGGCTTCGCCCATGTAGGAGGGTAATACACGGTGCGACAGATCAGAAAAGAGGTATAAACACCCTGGTTTGCGGGGAGTGCATCCGCGGAGGGGCTATAGTTTGTTTTCTTATCCTTTTATGTTATTTAGAATTCGCAGTTCAGCAAATTATTATGATTTTTCGGTTCCTTATTAGTTCATTCCCAGGTTTATACCTACTCTGGTTCGCGAACTGTAACTTTTCTGTTTGCGAAATCCGAAGCCTTCTTTCAAAATCCTTCCACACGAGTCTGATCGCTCTTCTCTTCTTTCGCCTTCGAATCATCTGAATATGAATCTATGAATCCCTCCTCCTTTCCCCCTCAATCTCCTTTTATAGAGTAGGGAAAGAGATGTATCTGTGGTCACGCGGCACTTTTTGCGGAGGCCCATGACCGAATACCCGGTTTATAGTTGACTTGGTCAATCTGTAATTTGCGGTGGGTATTGAATGCTCCCCCCCCCCCCGCGCAAACCGAACTCAGGGAGTACTTTGCGGGAGCAGAGGGTTCTGCCACCATTCCGCGAATGACAACAGATGTGGCTTGAACCGGTCGACGCGGTCCGTGGTTGGGGCATTTCATGATGGTGAATCGGATCGGCGCCCATCCTGCCTCACGACTGCGGAGGATCTCTGCCTCCATTTCTCGAACGATGATGGTTCGTGGAGGGGGTGCTTCGCGGGGCCTGTCCACGTCGCGTTTTCATGGGACCGGTCCGCAGACCAGTCCTACTTGTGTCCCTTATTTGAATTTTCTCCATTCTTTTCCCCAATTATTTTGGGGGATTTGGGTAGAATCTCTTTTCTGGATTTTTCAAGACCCTACACACTCCATCATGCATCGGGATGATGAGAGATACCATCGAAGCTCATATCCCCAATCGGAGTCCCTACGCGAAGTTCTGGGCCTTGAAGAAAGGGTCTCACACCATTTCGGTAGTGTAGCGTGAGAGGTCGACGAACCTCGCCAAGTACTAGGCCACGGTCAATCTTCCCTAATCTAAGTGCTGGAGCACCTGAATACACATAGAGTATAGTGTCTCTAGGATGAACTATGCCCGGAAGAAGCCATAGAAATCTACATAGGTGTGGGTCACCTCATCATGTATCTAGAGCGTCAAGCTCCACCATATCTCTTCTTCTCCCAGGAAAATACTGGTAGCTAGGATCACCATCTAGTCTGTTGGTGTCCCAACCAGGTGAAAAACACTAGCCACAACCTCAAGCCAGTCCTCAGCCGCCTGTGGATCCATCTCCCCTCGGAACCTCTAAGGCCTCTGCCGCTGAAACTTATGCAGCTCGCCCAGTCAGTGTGCACCATCTACTGTTGGGGTTGGTGGTATCCTCTTCCCAACAGGTGGTGTTGCTGCTAGTACACCACCTGAAGGAACTATCGCTATAAGAGGTCCCTACACCAAAGCCTCATCGCTTGGTGGGCTGTCATTGTGTACTCTCTCAGGAATCCTGGTTGGCTATCTTTGTGGTGGCATCCTGAAAGGAACCAAGTGTGCCACGGTCAATAAGTTATACCTGGTGATCTGACTCAAAGAGATCGAAAATAAAACACTTCCAAAACACAGGCAATCAATGTTTTCGTGCACCGAGTCGGAAATCAGAATTCACAGTCCCGGTGTATGGATACGTCAACCGTCGCACCAAAACTGGACTCCCTGAACGAGAAACCACACTCAAAACACTTAACACTATTACTCTATTAAAAGATCAGAGTCCTAATTCTTCGGTATAACTGACTCCTCTGATACCACTTTTTCGTGACCTGTTCCCCGTGGCCCGTGCTATGACTACCCCAATCCCACCTTCTATAGGCCAGGGGTTGAGACTAGCACTGAAAAGAAATATCCCTATAACAGGAAGGCAATGCCTTTGATCCTATATAAACACACAATCTAAGAACACAACAAGAAGCAACCAAAAAGTAAACAGTTGTAGTAAAAAAGTGTAGTGAAAGTAAAGGGGCCAGAATTCAAGCCCAATCTGAAAAGTACAAGTACAACTGAATAGAGAAAAATAGCTCCTAGATCATCCACTGAGAGTTCTACCAGAAGTGTAGGTACAAATAAACTCCACAGTACTCTACGTCAGCCCATCTCCTCTATGCACCACCTGGTCCTAGCTTCCTCAAGTCTCAACCCAACTGCTCGTCATCTACACAAGACACAACAAGGTGCAGGCAAAGCCCGTGTAGGTGTGTGTATAAAAATACTCAGTAGGTACCACGAGACCCCCAAAGGTCTCCCAGAGTTCCACAAAGGAAAAACCACAATGCGAGAACTCAACCACAAAGCCCAAATCACTAGTCAGCTCAAACCAGGTATACAACTCAGAGTTCAAGAATATAGAAGATTAGTCCTAAGCTATATCATCGTATTCCATTAGAATTGCCACAACCAATACAAATGAAGTCGTTCTACTATCAATACACTCTTGTAAGTAAGTTTATGTTCCATGATGGGAAACTGTAAGGTGGGTACTCGTTGGGTCACACTACAGCTGATCTATACTGGTTTTCTAGTTGCTGATCCACATAGGGTTGCTAGAATGTTGATCCACACAGGGTCGCTATAATGATGATCCACATAGGGTCTCTATGTTGATGATCCACACAGGGTATCTAGATATTGATTCACATATGTTCTCTAATATAGAGTTAGGTATGATTATTCGTATAGTTAGATCATCCCACTCTCGAGTTTCTGATCCTAACTCAAATTGGTCGCTCTTCTTCTTCTTCATGTCACCGCCAGCCATTGGATTCCTGCTCATACCACACTTGATTCTGGAAGAACCGATCCTCAAGCCATTGTTCATATTTCAACAGGTACAAAGTACCGCAAAAATCATACCCAAGGGACCACCCCATTATAGTGGTCCCAATGTGACAGACGGCGCGTCGATCGGACGCCGGTCTGTGAGATATGAGCACTTTTGTAAAAAGGGCCCCATTGGATTCATGTTTGATCCAACCTGTGTTTTACATCAGACTCTGCTAAAACTCACTTAGAGTATCTCTAAAGGACCGCCTTTCCAAAAGGGTCCTTATTCCACAAATGGTTCATCGATCGGACGCCCAGTCTATTAGTTGCATCTGTTCCATGAAACGGGGTTGATCGCACCTCGGTCCAGCCCTGCTCGGTCAGGCCCACCGGAATATGCCAAAGGGACCGCTTCCCAAAAGGTATCCTAAATCCAGAAATGTTGTGTCGAACAGACACCATGTTTTTCAATTAGGACCATTTTTTTATTCCGGGACCGGTTGGGTCTGGGCCCGGTCCGACTTGGTCAGGTCGGCCCGACGCAACGGGTCCCGGAGTCTACTGGACCTCACCCGAGTCCGACCCTTAAGGGTTGGCCCAGTTCACTGGGTTCGGCCCATCATGGTTGGCCGGGTTCAGTTTCGCGATCTAGGGCCTCGGTCGGCATGGCCCGCCGGGTGGGGCTCGGCCCACCCGCACTGGCCTACCGGGCCGCGAGTCCAGTCTGGCCCACTAGTGGGTCCAGCCCACTAGGAGTGTCTGACCCAGCCTGCTGGCGGGTCCGGTCCACTAGGCGAGCCCGACCTTCTTGGTTGTCCCACTTCAGGCTCGGTCCACCTGAAGTCGGACCGTTGTGTCCTGCTGGCCCCGTGGTTGCAAGGTCGTTTTTCAACCGGTGGGGCGCTTCCCCACCGCATGAACGGTTGGCCATTTGGGCGACCTGGTTCTGCCAATGCGGCGCGGCGTGGGGCCGCGCTGCTCCTTCCTGCCGTGGCCCTCTGGACGCAACTGCTCCGTGTTTCCCCCTTCTTCTACAGTTTCTTGGCGTCTCCCTTGTCCCTCACAGTCGGCTTGGTCCGGCCGCCTTCAGACACCACGGTGTGTGACGGCGCACCGCTTTCCACCACCCACAGCTGATTGCCATAGGTCTCCTATAGCCACCGTCGGCTGCCGCCAACATGGTGTGCTAGTAGTTTCTTCTACGAGCCAATAAACGTGCTACATTGGTCTAGTTTGTTATATCGTTTGCACCTACGGCTCTTTCGGGATACCATCGTCATAGCATGAACCGTTATTTCGCGTTGTCGTCGAGTTGGAAAAATTGTTCCCCAAATTTTACATCAAGAACAAAGTGGTGGAGGGTATGTGCCTTGTTTTCGTGGCTTGTTCCCTCCGCGTTACATGATAACAAGTGAAATAGAAATTAATTCATAAAAAACAACTTTAAATTAACCCGCATACCTGGACTAGACATCCACTGACGGCGATCGATGAAACCTCATTTGTCGTTATTGTCGGTTCATGATTCAGTGGTGCTCGTCACCGCTCGCTGGAACCGGCCTCATCCACCAAGTGTTTGGCATTGTGGTACTTTTTCAGAGCTTCGTCTCTTCAAGAAGCTGTGCTAACACTCCAACTGGAGCTCCATATAAATAGGAGAGGAGAAGGGTGAGTAACGCATATAGAATTAATGAGGTTCATTTAATAAATGAACCTTCCAAATTTCAATGGTGTGGTTACAAAAATTAAGGGGAGTCAATCCATTTAATGGCTTGACATTTCATTGGTTCGGCCACCACCACTCGTCCGTTGAAGGAAAAGAAAAAAAATAACATTATTATTTTATTATTCTTTTAAATTTACAAAAACTATATTTTTCTCCCGACCTACTGTGGTCGAAGTGAAGCCTCCCTTAAGTGAATATTGGTGCTGAAAATTCAACGGTTCCCTTGGATTTTTAATCTGAGCACCAGTACAAAAGATATAAAACACCGCCCACGTATTTACTGGACGTACCTTAAAAAAATTTCAGAAATTCATTATGGGCACACCGGGCCTCGGAATCACGCGTTGTCAATTTTCACATACTCGAAATAATTCCATATATTAAAAAAATTAAAATGGAAAAATTTGGGTCTTTACAAACATTTACCAATTTATTATTACCTAAGGTTCCATGTTCTATTCCATAACAATAATATAGCGTATATCAATATAAAGGGTATGGAAACTCATCTAAAACCTAAAAACTTTTCATATATTGGACTCTCAAGTGAACAACCTATTCTTATCACTATAGTCACAAGAGGACATCGCCATGGAATCCTCCATATACTAATCCTATCAAAGGCCAATATAATGTTAGGGAAACAACTATAACACACTAAGTTTCATCAAGTTCTGAACACCACATGTGGGTACTATTATCTCCACTCAACTCAAGGGTTAAAACCTAACCCTCATGGGAATCAATTTTCTTAACAAAACATCACTTACACCATGGAATAACCTATAAAATTAGTTATTCTATTTAAATTAAACATAAAAAATTGGAATGTCATCGACCACACCTCCGAAGTTAGATTCGATATTTCCTCTCAAACTAAACCTATATATAAATAATTTCTATATTATTCCAACTCATATACCCATATATAAAAGTGTAAGAGGAACGCTCCCCCAATGAACACACATCATCTAGCCGAATGTTTTAAGAAAAATTGAGATTACTTTTTCTATTCGTGAGCCAATCATTTTAAAACTGTCAAGCTCCCATGCCTGAAGTAAACTAAGTTAACCTATTAATAGGTCAGCTATGTTTCATTTATTCCATCTACATCTCTAGAATATTTATATCCAATACACATGTTTATAATCATGTCATTTTCCATTAGTGACCAAGGCATCAGGCTAGTTTTTAAAGGTCCATCATAGCCCAATACACTTTTATTCCACTCATGGGATTTTAAGGGAAAAAATTCATTTATTTTTTTGTTTTTATCACATAGATGTATAAATATTACATGTAACATACAACATAAAAGAAAATTCCTAAACCTTATGGAAATTTTTAAGTATCACCTACATCATTTGGAGTTATTCCCTTCATGAAAAGTTTGATCACTATCAACCAAGTTCATCCAAGCCAGACTGGATATCTTATGTCAACACGAGGAGCTAACTAAATTAAATATTATCCAAATTAATATCAAAGAAATTATAATTAATCTACACATTAAACCAACATTCATTCCATGATTATTACCTAGGGAATAATCAATATCTTGATGAAATAACGACACAGAAACCATAATAAAAGTGGTGTGTGTTGTTTTTAACACACATCCAAGGTTATATCAAAAAAATCTCTAACACCTTATGTTGATCCATTAATATATAGATTTTAAATTTGAATAAAAACCAAAAATAATTTTGGGTATCAAGTTTACTCAATGAAACCCCACGAAACCTTGTTTATCTATCCTCCAAAGATCCCCTATTTCCATGTGAAACAATGTCCACTTCCCATTAGATCAATTCCACCATGATATAGTGGAGTTATAATAAAAAAACCAAAAACCCAAAAACTAAATGGCATCTCAATAGGAGGAAGAACCGAGGAAAAAAAGAAAATATTTTAGCATTAAATGATTATGAAAAAAAACAGTTAAAATTCTATGAATCAAGGAAGATAAATTAGGAGAAGGGATGGGGAGAGGGCTTAGACTCACCTAACTCATATGACTTAAAAGAGAGGAAAACCAAAGGGGTTTCAAATTTAAAATCCCTAAAAGACAATTCTGCCCATGAAAAAAAACTAAAAAATTACCCATCATTTCATGACCCTTATGGATCATGGTATGATGCATCTACTAGACACCCCTCATTTTGTGGCCCCTCGGGTCATAGAATGGAATAACTTTTCTATAAAAATCCACTAAACCTATAGTCACCACAAATAATGTGGCCTTGACCCTTCGAGGCATGCTAAGATTCTTATATAAAAACTCAAGAAATCTATATATTAGGTTTTTAATACATATAAATTTCATGTGTAATAAAATTATATCATGAAATTATTCCCTCTATTATGGCATAATATTCTTTCCTTGTTTAAATAATTATCAAGGTTAGTATGTATTGTTTTTAATATATAATAAATTTATTATACAGGAACAAAATTTCATAGCATGATGACTATACCACAGTATGATCCACATATATAAGGATTTTCATCTTGGTTTGATACCCTCTGCTATGGTGTGATCTTTTAACCTAATAGAAAACTTAAAAAGGTATTTGAGATATTTTTCCAGATAACACATAAGGAATTTTTCATTGAAAAAACATACAAAAAGTCAAACATTTTGTGACACCTAATGGTCACAGTGTGTGTAACACCCTGAGTATTGATTATTCTTTCTAATAATTTAATTTCTTCTATAGCTTTTGTTACACCAAACATAGAGTTTTAACTAACTATGACTAACTATTATTATTATTATTTATACATGACCATTATTACCTTTTTGTTATACTTTGAATCATTAATAAGGATAAAAAAATTTAAAAACTATCAAGCATTTTTTTATATATTGAAATCATATTTATATAAAATTTCTTAATTTTTATTAAATTCATTATATGCTTTGAAAAATATTTTTTCTCAAAAAAATGACTTGTATCAATTTTATTGAAAAAATGCGAAATAATAATTTTTAAAAATTTTATAAATATTTATTTAAAAATATTAATTTCATTTTTGGCATCAAAATGTAAAAATTAGTTTAGGGTGAATTATTGGGTTTTTTCTAAAAGATAATTGCTTCTATGAATATTGAAAATTACTAGTCATTATTGAAATCATCCTTTTCTTTTAAAGAATTTACAAGGTTAAATTTTTGTTTTAATTTTTTTAAAGTAAAATTAGATCAATTAAATTATAATTAATCCAATTTATTTTCTTTTAATCATATTTATATTAAATTTTTATATAAAAACTTTTTGAACTTTTGAAGGTTTTCTCTTTGGAAAATTGTTATTTTATCACGTATATGGGTTTAATTATAAATTAAAGTATGTAAATTATATGAATTAAATTTTAAAAAATGGATTCCATATTTCTAATTTGAATAATTAATATTATATAATAACTTAATCTTAATTTTTTACCATAATGAAATGTAAAAATAGTAAAAAAAAATTTATGTGGTTAAGGTAAAAAAAGATTTACTAGGGGTTAAACTAAAAAGATAAGGGTTATAATAGCCTAAAATATGTATAAATTCTATTTTATAGAAATATTTAGACCTTATTTACTATATTTTTATGTAATTACACATTTTTTAACCTTTTTTAATGTAAAAAATGTGGGTACACTTTATTCATTTCAAAAATTCCAAGTGTGTCCTTTCCCCCTTTATAAAAGGCCACCCCCTCTCCTCTACACTTCACACCTCAAAAACCATTTATTTAAACAAATAGATATCCTAATATCATCCTTAATTACCTCATAATGACTTATATCCCATGGTTTGATCAAAAAACTTTCCAAATAAGGATTTTGGTGCTTACCGAAGGTGGTTGTCCGAAAAAAGATGTGTCATTCTTAAACGATCATTTCTGTTTTATTTCTCACTACACCTAAATAAAATAATATTAAACCATTATAATATAGTAACCTATGTATATTCCATATAATAATAAGTTATCATTTTATATTAATGACCTACATCCATCTCCTTTTCCCTCAAATGGGAAACAAAAATATTGATCATGTGTATGATAAACTACAGCCTTGCGAAAAGACATAATTTATTTTCCATCAACACTTATAATTTATTGATATTATGATATATTTAAAGTATATTTATTATATTTATTACATAAATATACCTCTATGATTATAATATAACTTCTATCTTTATATCTCCCAACCCATTGGAAAATAATATCGTCGCTCGTGTGTATGGCGGACTACCACCTGAAAAACCGATGTGATGTGTTTTAAATTTTTGTTTTACTTGGATGATAATAAGGATAGATTAAATAAATATATAAAATATTTTTAAAATTATTATAAATATATATTTATTATATCACAAATACCTTCTTACTTTCCATTCTGTAGGAGATATGATAATGCCACTCGTGTGTACGGCGGACTACTACCTCACGAAGCCTTGTAATCCGCTCTTCACTAACGATTTACATGGAAGGTAATAAGAATAAATATAATGAATATATGTGATATATATGATATAAAACTTATTCTATTAAGGTAATATAATTTTTACCTTTCTTTCATTCCATCCATCGAGAAAATGGTAAAAATGTTCATGTGTACGTACGGCCTACTGTCTCCACAAACTGTGTATTTCATTTTCTATCTCAAAATTTTGTGAAATAATCTAAATAAATAAATAATAAATATATATTATTTTTCTAATATTTATAACATTATTCATATTATGGAAACATGATAAAATTAAGAGGCCTTAAAAATACCAAATCCAAACATACACGTAAACAAAAGAGTTATTACCCAAAACATGATTTTAACAAATAATTGTAAATAAATTGGAAATTAAAGGGCTTAATTAAGTAATAAATGGTATGATATATATTATTATGGGTATTTAATATATTTAAAATAAACCTATATTTATTATTTAGGAGTTTCTAATGTTTATGAATGAAGTGGATACTTAAGATAAGGGATTTGGTCGAAATTGTTTTCCTTGAGACATATGTCTTTTTCTGCACCTCTCTTCTTTTATGAGGTTTATACAATAACCATTTTAAATTTTATTTTATTAATATCCTTATATTCATGATATTTAACAATTCATTTTATTTTATTCTGTAATGGGGCATATGATTCAAAATCTGTCAAATCGGTAAGGGTTTGATGTTGTACTCTCATTGTTTATCGGGGTTTTTTATATTTGTGCTTTAAAAGATGAACTTTTATGATTTAATTATCCAAAACATCATAAATTTATTCTAATATAGTTATGTTATTTAAATAATTGTGTTCCTTACATTTATTCTTTTTATTTACTCAATATCTCAAAATAATGTTTTTGAGAAAAATTGACTTTATTTTTCTATTTGGTCAAAACCAATTTTCTTTTATGTCCTTGTTTTCTAAATAAATGTTTTAATGATTATTTTAGCAATTATAAAAGGATTTTTTTAAAACATTTTTATAATTTTTTTACCTTTTAAAGGTGTTTGAAATGAATTTTCATGTCGTTTCTAAACAAATTCTCTTTGGATTTTACTAAAAATGTGAATTAAATATATTTTTTAACACATACGACGTGAATGGAATTTTTAATATCATAACCACTCAATATTTTAATGATTAATTTATAATTTTCTAAGTATATATTCAATTAAAATGATTTCTATAATATTTTTTGAATTTATAATTTTAAAAAGTTTATTTTTAAAGAAAGGTTATTTTCCTCAAGATATATTCCACGTGATCTTTCAAAATTAGTTTCCATATAAGATGACACCATTTGATGTTACTTCATTTTTAATGGGGATATGATACAAATTTTCCATCCTTATTCTTTCTCTATATGGTTTATTTCTATAAAGACAATATATTTATAAAAATTCTTCCTTTTCTATGGGTTATTCTATGATGAGATGATGAGATGTTTATTAAACAAATTTATTTTAAATTATATAGGATATAAAGAAATGTTTATGAGACCTATTTAGTTCCATGTTTTATGATATAAAAAAATTGTGATCTTACGGAACACAAAATTTATGGTTTATTAGATGGGTGGGACCTATATCTCCCTCTGATGCATTGGGTATTGATTAATTTTATATGATCTCAAAGGGTGCATGGGAGGTTATACCAAGCCCAAAATAGGGTACGTGGGTTGTTATCACAAGAATGAAAGAGGATATACTGAAGGATATCTAAATCCCTAAAGAGGGTACCCGAGAGGTTATCCCAATCTTGAAGCAGTTACAAGGATGGTTATCCTAATCCTAACATGATATAAATGTCTTGGTGGATAGCCTTCAAATAAGATTACTTATGCTTATGTGTATGCTAAAAATATATATTTTATTCTGAGGGTATAATCTTATAGATCTTGATCTTTGATTCCATTCTAATTCATATCTTATGAAATTCCAATATTTATCCCATTACTCAATTTTATGATCTATGATATGTAGGGTAAATATTTTCAAATGTTATTCACTTATTATCATACCCATATACTCGTATTATTTTGATATCTCTCTGTTTACCCTTACTGAGTATCTGAGATCACCCTTTCTTATGTTTTCTTTCCCCATGTTATAAAGAAAATTATTATATAAGATATGTCTAAGTAGAGTTTTAGTTATTAGGAACTTAGTGGGAGATGACTTATATCACTTATGGACCAGTTTTTTATGCTTCCATGTTTACAAAGTAACTAGACCTAAATGATTCTATCATGGATCATTATTTTATGTAATGAATATTCGTCAATTAAGATATAATATTTATGTAAAATAAGTTTGGGTATTTACAGTTTGTATAAGATAAAGGTTTATTTATCCTTTGAAAATTAAGATGATAAAACATTACTGAGATCCCTAAAGATATGTATAAGTATAAGTTAAAGGATAATTATAAGTACATGAGAATATCATAGACTATTAGTGAAGGGTAAAGAGAGTGGATTTTAATAAACTATATCCCTATATAGATACAATAAGTAGATATGGTTTTGGAAAATATGTACCTAGGGGTAATAATTTGAAATATTCATGTCATTTTTGACTTGAGAATTACATTGTACATGACAATGTGCCTTAATTCACACCTATATTGAAACTTCCAGGAGATATGATTTTTAAATTCACAAACTCTTTATAAACCATCATGATGTATTTGAATAATGACTGAGGTTAAAACTAAGGTTTCATAAATTTAAAATAAGGTTCCATGATTTAGATATCATATAAATTTTCTTTATGGTTATGTTGTTATTCATTATGATTGTAATTTATTAAATAATTATTTTTGGTTTTAGTAAATGGATATAACTCAATAGAACCATGTAAATGATGAGTGTGATGGAAAATGTAGTGATTGGACTCCTAAGAAACAAAATGTTATGGGAGATGGAATGAAAAATATTATTACTATGATAGCATGACTTTCTAAATATTTGAAACATTTTAAACTTCCAAATGATCAAAAGATATAACAATGTTCTATTAAGTCCTTTATGAGGAAATTCCCACCTTATTTTAGTTTTTCTACTGATCCACTAGTTGGTGAGTAATGAATTAGTACCACTAAAAAGATATTTTCCATTCTCTAGTGATTGGAGCATGGAAAATTCATTTTTTGTCTATTATTTGTAAGGATAAATGAATTAATAGTGGAATCTTATCAAGAATATGAGGAAATCAAGAAGAAATCAAATCCATATAGTGGGTTGAGTTTAAGAGAATAATTTTTAATAATTTATTTCCTCGTATTATTTGTACAAAAATGGAGAAGGAATTCATTGAGCTAAAATAAAAGGTTGGTGAATTTTTGGGTACATATGAGGAAACTTTTACAAGACTAGTGAGTTATGATTCTTGTATTATCATTAATCTAGAAAATAAGGTTGATCGATTGTTCGGTAGATTAAAACCAAGTCTATGAAGGGTGTTATCCATATGGTACGTCGGTAGCTATCATGAAATAAATTTTTTGTTATCAAGGTATAAATTGATATTGTATTTACCCATAAATCACATGGTTTTGATAATAAAAGTAGTATATAATTCAAGGGAATATTTAAAAATCATGGAGAAAATAAGACGACCTTTCATTTATTCTTGAAGTGTGGAAAGAAACATGGAGGAAATTTTCTTAGGGGGACTACTAAGTTTTTTAGTGTGTAATGAAAGTTTATTTAATGGATGAATGAAAAGGTTATGGGAAGAAGTTATCTAATTATGTAAATATAGATAAATATCTATATAATTCATCACTCACACTCAATTGCTTCAAGTGTAATTAGTTTGGTAATTATGTGAATAAATAACCCAATACAAAATACAATAAGGGTGATAAGACAAAACAACCTCTAAAGAAAAAGGAAAAATAGAAAGATTATGGAATCAAAATAGGGGAATTGAATTATGATAATTAGGGTAAATTTATCCTCTACTCTTTATTTGGGAATTTCATGTTTGATTTTTTATAAAGGATCCATTCAAAAATATTATTGTTTATATATTAGTGGAACTTGATCTGATTCTAAAAATTGATTATCCCACACTACATGGATTATAGATTAATTAAATCAAATTTGATATTCTATCAGTTCAAGGATAAACCCATGATTCTAATAGAAACGTTTTTCTATAATATAATATCTTATTTAAGGAATATATGGTTAATTATATTTTTTGAGTGTATGTTAATCTAGGTATTATTAACTTAATATTTATATATACTATCATGGTTTTATGAGTTTAAGGTTCATCATATGTTTGAAGTATTATAAACCCCTTTCGGTTTTATGGCATATATGTTTATCAAGATTACGGATATCTTGGGATATATTAATGGCATCACAACCCTTTGGTTTTTTTATGATTTAGTGAATATTTATTTTAGAAGGAAGGCCTTTACATTTTTTGGACATAAGATTAATGTTATTTGTAACCTTTATGGTTAATATTATCTTTTATGTTAAGTTAATTATGGGATATTGAAATTTGGTGAAATTTTATAAATTATATTAATATAGTTTTGGTAAAAGTTAACTTTCATGTTGGGTGATAACATATCATATCATGAAAATCCATGGGGTGTGAACCCACGATAGAATGGTGAAAATTTTATATCAACAAAAAATAGCCTATGTAAAAGAGTATTTATAGTAGGAAAAATTAATAGAGATATTATTGATTATGTGTCTTTATGATTTTTATGTTATAATATTAAGGATGGTAGAAAAAAGGTATAAGGGAATGTCACAACTATTTCCCATACCAAAATGGAAATGAGAAACCCTCACCATGGACTTTGTCATTGGGCTCCTAAAAACATCTAAATGTTTCAATGATATATGGGTTGTGGTTGATCTCTATAAAAATAAAGAACACTTCATCTTTATATGATAATATCTCTCTTTGGATCATATTTCTTGGATATACATTAAGGAAATGGTAAGTTTTCTTTGAGTATCACATTCTATTTTATCTTATTGGGTTCTTAGGGTTATCTTGAAGTTCTATAAAATTCTTCCATAAAATTTTGATTTAGAGTTGATTTTTAACACTAAATATCATTCTTAGATATATTTTTAGTCTGATACAATAATTTAAACACTATAAGATATACTAATATCATATTATATAGATTTAAAAGGTAGCTGGGATCAACACCTTCCTTTATATGAGTATTCTTACAACAATATATTTCACTCGAAGCATTAAGAAAGATCCTTATAAATACCATTATGTAAATAAGTTTTTAACTACAAAGTACTGGGATAAATTTTGAAAACTAAATTTATTGGTACTTGAGTAATCCTAAAAAATGGTAGAGAATGTTAGGGTGATTCAACAACACATAAGGGAAGCACTAAGTCAGTAGAATATTTATGGTGAAAATTAACGGCATGAACAAGAATTTTAATTTAATGACAAGGTGTTTTTAATAATTTTTCATAAAATAAAGTAATTTTATTTTTAAATAAGTTCAAATAAATCCCTGGATATATTGTTCCCTTTCAAATTATTGATTGTATCTGGATGAGATTATCTCGATTGGTGATTCCACCAAACCTCTATCAAGTCCACCATATGTTCCATGTATCTCTTATGAGGAAGTATATACCTAATCCCTAACATTTATTAAACTCATAGGTCATACCAATGTATCTTTATATTTCTTATGAGAAAAAACTAGTAGAGTTTGGATCATAGAGTGAAATTACTATTAAATAAGACCGCTCACCTTATCAATGGTTTGTGTTGAAACCACCAGCTTGAGGAAGCTATATGGGAATTTGATGATATAGTGAGGCAGAGGTGTCCTCATTTTTTATATTAAAGTGATAAATTTATGGGGGAAACTCAGTTTAAGGGGGTTATAATGTAACACATGGAGTTTTATGTAATATTTATTTGAATAATTTAATTTCATTGATATATTGTGTTACACAAAACACCAAGTTTTAACAAATCGTGAAAAACTATTAATAATATTTTTTTAAACATGACTGTTATTACCAAGACATTAAACTTGGAATCATGAAAAGTAATAACCAAATTTTAAAATTTAAGTATAATTTTTTTATATGAATAAATAATATTGATAAAAGTGTATAATTTTTTGTAAAGTCTTTATATGCTTCAAAAAATGATTTTTCTCAAAAAATGTTTTGTATAGTTTTCTGTGAACGGATTATAAAATTAATTTTTCACACTATTATAACATTTATTTGAAAATTTTAACATCATTTTATGAATCAACCTTTCAAAATTATTTGTGTGTGACTTTTTTTAGAATTTTCTGAAAAGAATAATTTTTTGATGAAAAGTGAAAAACACAGGATTTAATTAAAAAACTGTACTTCCATTAAAAGAATTTATAAAGTTGAATTTTTTTTAAATGGTTATAAAAGTTAATTTATCTCAATTATATTATAATTAATTAAATATGGTTTATTTAAATCAATTTCATATTGAATTTTTATATGAAAACGTTTTATACTTTTGATGTTTTTCTCATTTGAAAAGTGTTTTCAATCACATATATGGGTTTAAATTTAAATTTAATTTGGCTAGTTATATGATTTTTTAAATAAACATACTTATCATACATATATATTACATGTTTTTATATTAATATTAAATACATTTCACAAATACACGTCTGTTGACTGTATATTCTTTGTATCCTTGGAGACTAGACCAAAATATTCTTATTTCCTAAAGTATCTTCAATATCTCCCATAAAGATATTCTCACATAATAATATTATTATACGTACCCAACCTAAAACATTTCTTCATAACTTGGGTAAAGGGAAACATAATAAATATTTATATTATATTCTTGGTGTGTGTAAAAAATGGAAATATCAATATAACATTGGAATATGGGTATAATAACATGAGAATCACATTTAAAAACCATATCCTATATGTCATAGATCATATATGTGAGCCAAGGTATAAATCATGGAAGTTATTAATACATGAATCATAATGGAATTAAAGAACATGAACCATGATAACATAACATTGGAATAAGGCATATATTTTTGGCATACCCATATGCATAAAAAACATTTCCTTATTATTAAAGGCTAATTTCCAAAACAATATTAGTGGAGTTGGTCTCATCCAAAAACCATCGTAGTAGTAAAGTTTCACTCCCAAGAATATCATAGTTGATATATTTCCCTACTGAATTGGGTTCACTCCCCATTCTAGTCCTATTTATCTCGTGAGATATAAATCTTTACCCATTTCCTTGGAAGGAGATATAGGTACATCCCATATCAGTTATACCAAAACCATTTTCCTCAGTTATAAAAAAACCACATTCACATAATGAAAATCATATATATGTGAACCCCAATATCATGAAACATTCATAATATTAAAACTCATGAAAAGAAATGGGTTTGATAAACATTTCATCATAACATATCTTTTGGAAAAGAAATAGGTTTCATAATCATTTCATCATTTCATCAAACCATAACCTATGGAAAAATAAGTGTGTTTCATAATAATTTATCATGATATAACCAAAGGGATAGAAATTGGTTTCATAAAAATATTTTCATCATAAACATAGATCATTCATAGAAATAATAAGAATAATGCCCTTGGATCTTATCCCCAATAAAGAATAGGTTACATCAAAGGATGACGTCTTAGATGAAAAACGATTTAAAAGATTACTTATAACATTTCTTGAGGAAAATATCCTTTCCACCTTGAAAAATAGTTTTTAAAAGTCAAACATTTTCGAAATAAATTTATTTTAAAATAACATTTGAATCATATAAAGGAATATTTAAAAATAATTTAAATCATTTCTTGAGTAAATTATTCTTTCTCATAAATTAATTTTTAAATCTTATAATTCATAAAACATTTTTGAAATTATTTTCTTTTTAAATAATCATTGAAACATATAAAGTATTCTTTAAAATACATTCAAAATTTTTCTTGTAGAAAATATCCATTATTTAAAAATAACTTTATAAAAATAAAAATTAATGAAAAAAATTTGAAATAAAATTATTTGAAAATAATCATTTAACTTATAAATTAATCTTTAAAATATTTATTTTTCATTATTTTCGAAAATACCATTCTTGTTGTACATGTTAAAACCAATATTTCTTTTACATTTTTAGTAAAATACAAGTGGGAATTGTTTGGAAAATGAAATTAAGTTTTCTTTAAAAACAGTTTTTAGAAATTCAAAAATGGGGAAAATTTTCTATCATAAATAATTTTTATAATTTTATAAAAAAAATAAAACATTTTTAGAAGACATGTTTTTTAAAGAAAAATATGTTTTCGAAGAAAGATAGAAATAAAGATAATTTTTATAAATAACATTATTTTGGTCTCTTTAGTACATAAAGTGATAAAAATGAAGAGAAAACACATATTCTTAGGAAATACCTAGATGATAATAAAATTCATTTTTTTATTTGGATATGGATAATAATATTTCATCATCATAATCATAGACATAAATAATCCTAATAATCGATGAGATTACATCCTAAAATATTTACCACTTTGGTATATTATGAATCATAAGTAACATTAAATATTAAAATTAAATTAAAAATTTAATATCATAATAAAATGAAATTAATTATATAAAATTTCAAAGTGTGTGTATATACTCATATAAACTAATATAGGTGTATAACATAATATATGTATCAAAGAAGGAAAATTGATAAAAAAATCCCTAACCACTTTGGTGACTTTTGAACAGTAAACACCATTAAAAAATATCCTAAAATAGATAAATAAATCCCAATAATCTTTAGGATATGAATTTTAAAATACTTTCGTGTTCCATATCTACCCCATATAATATAGACATGTCATGAATATGGCATATGTCTCATAGAAAGTAAAAGTGAGAAACAAATTCCCCTACCTTTACCCTCAAATTATTTCAATCACATTCAAAAAAAATTATAATAAATATAATTTTATAATAATTATATTTAATATCCATAAATATATATATCATACCTATATGGTTTACTTATGACCTTTTATTTCCCATTTATTAACAACTCTTTGTTAAAATTACATTTCGAGTAATAAGTGCTTCGTTTTTCACATATGTTTTGGCTTGGTATTTTCAGTACTATTACATTCATCATGGATCCAAAATATGGATAATTTTAATAATGTTATAAATTTCATATATATTCATTATATATGTATTTACAGTAATCCATAAATTTTAGATCCATAAGATAAAATACATCGTTCTTGGAAACGGTAAGTCGTACATACGCATAAAAGATATTTCTATTTTGTCTAAATATTCAAATAAATAAATTTAAATAATATATTATCATTAAAAAATAATTTTTATTTCATATGTATCACATTTTTTAATTAAACCCATTCTTATTTCCTTTCGTGTAATGTGTGAATGAATCACATCGCTTTGTGATGCGGTAGTCCGTCATACACAGGAACAATGTTAACGTATCCCCCATGGAATGGAAAGTAAGATGGTATATACGATATAATTATTCTAGAAGTATGATTATGTTAAAAATATAGTTTATATTTATTTAATCTATCCTTATTACCATCCATTTAAATAATAAATGAAAAACACGTCACATAAGTTCTTGAGATGGCAGCCTACTATACACATAAGCAACATTATCATTTTTCTCAATGGTATGGAGGTAAAAAAATTTAGATGTGTTATTATAGTTAAATAGTTAAAATAATTTCATAAATATCATATATAAACATTAAATGCATCATTATATCCATCCTTAATATGTGGTGAAGGAAAGTGAATAACATTGTCTCGTGAGGCAGTAGTCCATCCTACACACAAATGATGATTTCATATCCCATTGGATGGAAGAAGATTTGGATATAAGTAATTACATTAAATTAAAAACATGTAATTATATTTAATATAAGGATTCTATTATATTAAAATTTTTCAATTATAATTTAAGGAGGTGGAGGAAGAAATGATATAAAATGCTTGATTTGGGTCGTTACCTCTTCTTCGGACAACTTCTTTTGGTTTGCACCAAAAGGCTTTCTAGGATGGAGTTATGACCAAAATATGTCTTATAGGATTATAAGAGGGAAGTAGTTAATGTATTTTGAAATGTATTTTTGGAAAAAAATGGTTTTTAAAGTGTGTATTTGAGAGGAGAGGGGTGAACTTTTATAAGTGAGGTGAGCATTACACTTGTAATTTTTGAAAAGAAAAAGGTGTACTCATGTTTTCTACCAACCACAAGGATTCTGAATGGCCCATTCTAGAAATTATAAGGGTTAAGGTTTAAATATTTCCATCCAATTTTTGTTTTATAATTTTTGGTTCATTTTTAACCCTTAACTTTCTTGTTTTACACCATCCCCTGGTAAACCCATTTTCAGCTTAATTGTAGTAGTTGATTTTTACCGATTTTACTTTTCATAATGATCCAAAATTAAGTATAAATTATTATATAATATAAATTATTATTATTCAATGTATGGAATCCATTTTTTCAAATTCAATTAAAATAATTTTTAGAATTTAATTTAAAATTATTCTTGAAAATGAGATGAAAATGTTATTTCCCAAAAAAGAGTTTCAAATGTTTAAAAATATTTTAAATAAAAATTAAATATGAACTTTATTCCAATGAAAAAAATTGTATTTATAGATATATAATTTATCTAATTTTACTTTTAAAACTATCTTAAAATAATTTTTAATTTTTTAAATTCTTTGAAGGAAATGAAAATACTTAATAGAAACCTGTATTTTTCACTATCATCAAAACATTTATCTTTTCAAAATATTCTCAAAAGATCACTCTAAGATAATTTTAACACGATTATTTAAAAAATTAATTTTATTTTCCAAATTAAATTTTTTAAAAGTGTCAATTTTAATTTTAAAATAAGTGTGCCAAATGTGAAAGAACTATTTTTTAAAATAATACAGTTTTAAGCGTAAAATTGGTTTTATTATAACCTCCTATCAAAAAAACACATAAGATGAATGTTAAAAAATTTATTGAATATATAATTTATAAATTTAATTAAAATAATTTAAAAAGGTTATTTGTTTAATTTATTAAGGTAAAGCACATTTTTGCACATAAAAATAGTTTTTCATCAAAATATTTAAAATGGTTTTTGTTTTCATTTATAATAAACAGGTCACCAAGAAATTCAATAATTATACATGTGTAAACCATATATTTTCATAATTTAGTTAATCCTATTCACAACCTCCATTATAATGGCTAGGTGATAAGTATCATATTAAATAATAATATTTTAATAGTATTTAAAATTTTAATTAAACTTAGTGTTGTATATAATGAAATATATACTCAGTGTTTTATGAAACACAAGTTAAACTTAGTATTGTGTGTACCCTAATATAAACTCAGTGTTTCATGTAATAAAAATATTTAAAAGATTAAATTTATTTGAAAAAAATATATATTTCACAAAATCTCTCGGTGTTTCATTATACCACACTTAAATAAATTGAATCCTCCCAATTTGAATGTTTTCTCCATAAAAATGGGTTTATAATTTTAATATAACTTTGTTGGAAAGACACATCATATAAAGCGTTAAAAAAATCCTCTTCAAAAGAATTAAATTAAAGTGTGAATGAAATTTAAAATAACACATAACTTGGTTTCCATATATGATAATATTTGTGGGCTGTGAAATCATAGACATAAAAGAGAAAACTAACACCCAAATACTAATGGACAGTGATATAGAACATGGTCAGGAGAAATTTAACAACAACAATTACATAAATTTATGATGGATTAAAATACCATTCATTATTTATAAATAAAGGTAAATTTTTAACATTCTATTTCAAGATCATTTTTCTAATGTTCTGGAATTTTATTGAGAAGATAATATTACTTGATTTAATTATATTTCAAAAGAAAAAATCTCATCCTTTAGTTGTTCCTGGATCAATTTCCACTTCGTCTCTTTACTTTAAGAGATGAATTTTTCATTTATGAAGTTATAATAGATAATAATATCAATAAAATAATGATAATTCATTCCTTATATCTCTAGATATTATCAAAAACAAAATTATTAACATAGATTATCCAATAAAATTTAAATTTCAACATAATCTATTCTATGAATAGTTAACCATAGGGCTCCTCCATGTCTGGACAAAATTAAAATCCAAAAATTTATAAATAAGGTCACTAAATTTCAAAAATAAACTAATAATCAATCCCACAAATAATATAAATTAAATCTCAATGTAACGTACCAAATATGTGAATACATTGATCATATATTCTCCTGAAACATAATAATATCCTTAATTACAATAAAACCATAATGAAAACACACTTTCTTACGAAAATAAACTCTTTTCTCATTTAATAAATAAAATCACATATTATTGAATATATTTCATAAATCTGAATATATAGTAAACCTCATCAATGATAACATAAAACACTTTTTCTTTAAATCATGTATCAATTCCAAGGTAATCAATACTATATAATCTACTTTATCCATACTAATAATCTATTTATTAAAACTAAACATCACTTTATTAACATCTGAAATATATTAAGGGTTATCATTTCTTAATAAAAATATCAAATTTCAATTAAATCACTTTTCTAGTCTATCAGTAAAATTTAATATATTATTGAAACTCTTTAAGTCAAAACTATTGTGGAACAATGCATTGATGTTTAATTATTATAATAACCATAATAACACTGATAAAAATATAATTCTTTTAATCTTGATACATAAACACATCAATCATTACACTTTCTTCATACTCTATTAACCAAACTTCATTTCCTTATTCCTTAACACTTCTTTAATTTCATATTTCATTTGTATTCTCTTCTTAATCAGTAATATAACCATTACTCATAAAACCATGATGATTACCTTTATGATATTTCCCCTTAAGATATTGATTTTTATAATTACCAAAATTTCCATATTTGAAACATTCATCCATTGGTGATATATTAGGGAGACCACTATTCTCATACATTATATTAACCAAACTTTTCATTTTTCCATGAAAATTTCTTTCTTTATTTCCTTATTTTTCAAAATCAAAACATCTTCAAGTTTCTCTAAGGAATCCACTTGGGTTCTTATTCCCATATAATGATATATTGGAAACTAAATCTTATTTCCCCCACGGTCTCCACCACTCAAAATCTTAATGAACTCTATCTTTATCTTCTTTAGTGAGTCCAATAGTTGGTTAAGGTTCATGTTATTGATGATATATCATGATAATTGATTAGGCATAATCATAATATCCTTTAATCCATTAATCATCCCATTTTGTTTCTCATTGATACATTTTCAATCACATTCAACATTAATCCAGCTCTGTCTGATTCCTCCCATTTACTAAAACCAAAAATATGTGAGAAATAATAATCATATTTGGAAACAACATAATCCTAGAAATCACTTATAGGCAGTCTAAAACATGACACCTTATTTAAAATATATGGAACCTTGGATTTAACCAAGATCATCCATTTTTATTATTCAAATCCTTTATGATTTCTCATAAAAATTTTATGAACTTCCAAATCAAATACCCCAAGAGTGTAAAAACAGGTGTGCAATAAGGCCAATTGACATGCACCAGGTGATGATCATGTTTACATTAATTCACCCATTTCAGATTTATTACCCCAAATTACCAATGTTCTAGATCCACATCCACTTGTAGTATTCATACAGGGATGTAATTTCATAGAAACCCCTCACTCTATCGTTTACCAAAATTCTAGGATATTTTCCTATACTTAAGTTTATCCTTATACTTATATTTATATGTATCCCTACAAATATACATAGACATATCTATAGGTATCCTAGTTTACTAAGTTTAACTAAACATTTTATCTAATACCAAATATAAATACCCAAACTTTTCATACATAGATATTACATATTTTAGGTTAATATTCACTACATTTCAAAAATACATACATGTGGACCACATAGGTTCAGTTTATTTGGATACTAGACACAAAATATTCTTATTTCTTGAATTATATTTAGCATCTCCCATAAAGACCCTCCTATAAACTATTATTGTTAGAGATACCCAACCTAAAACCTTTCTTCATAACCTGGGTAAATCAAACATAAGAAAGGGTGGGATCAGATGCTTGGTATGGGTAAACCAAGGATATATCAATATGACATGATAATATGGGTATGAGAACATTATAATAACATTTGAAAATAATTCCCTATATATCATTGGTCAGAAACATGAGTAATGGAATAAATTTTGGTACTTCATAAGACATGAATCATAATTTAATCAAAGAACATGGACCCTAAGAACATAACATTGTAATAGGAAATAGATTTTGGGTATACACATAAGCTTAAAAAATAAACTAGTTAATATTCAAGTATCACTTCAAAAACTATCATAGTGGAATGGGTTCACCCCCAAAACCATATTAGTTTTTAAGGATCACTCCCAAACCTGTCATAGTGTACATAGTATCTTACTAAACTAGGTTCAATCCCCATTCTAGTACTATTTATTTCATAAGTTATAAATATTTACCCAATAAATTATAGGGATATATAGGTACCACTTGTCCTTATTATTATGTTACCATTTTACTTGGTTATAAAATAACCACCAACACATAATTAAAATCATACATAAGTGTTCCACAAGATCATAAAACATTCATCATATTAGAACCCATGAAAATCATAAAAATTTCATCATAACATAACCTATGTCAAAAAGAAAAAAATCATAATCATTTCATCAGTTCATAAAAGAATAACCCATGAAAAAATAAGTAGGTTTCATAATCACTTTATTATGGTATAACCCATGGAGAAAAATAGGGATTCATAAACATCTTTTCATCATAAATATAAACCATTCAGAGAAAAAATAAGAATGGTTTCATTGGTCATATCACTTATAAATATTATACTACATAAAATGATTTCATCTTACATGGAAAATGATTTTGAAATATAACTTGGAACATTTCTTGAATAAAATACCCTTTCCACTTTGCAAAACACTATTTAAAAAATAAAATGTTTTGGAAATCATTTTCTTTGAAAATAAATTTGGAAACTTATAAAGGAATCATAAAAAATAATTTAAAAAAATTCTTGAAGAAAATATCCCTTCATAAAAAATCAATTCTAAAAAATATAAAATCATAAATCATTTTTTAAATCATTTCCATCAAAAATAAACTTATAATATTATAAAGGAAGATTTTGAAATACTTAAAAACATTTCTTGAGGAAAATAAACTTTTTTAAAAATAACTTTTTAAAACTAAAAATTGATAAGAAATTTTGGAAATAATTTTCTATGAAAATAAAAACTTAAACATATTAAGTAATCCTTAAACCATTTAGTGTCCATGATGGAGGAAAATAATTTCATGACGTACACGTTAAAAAAAATTCATTTAACATTTTCAGTAAAATCCTAATATGCATTGTTTGGAAACCGAAATAAAGATTACTTTAAAAATATTTTTAAAAAAGTAAAACCTTGGTAAAAATGAGTTTAATAAATAATTTTTAAAATTTTATAAATATTTTTGAAAAAAAAATTAGAAAACATGGTTCTGGAAGAAAAATGGGTTTTGAATTTAAGAGAGAAATAATGATTATTTTTTTTAAACATTATTTTAGTTTCTTGAGTACATAAATAGAGAAAAATTATGGGAAAGATTATTATCATGAAATAAAAATTGTATAATTATATAATTTTTTTCTTGAAATATGGATCACAATACTTTATCATCATAATCATAATCATAAAAAATCCCTATAATTGATTAGATTGTAACATAAAATCTTTACCACTTTGATATATTTTGAACCGCAGGTACAATTAAAGATTAACATGAAATAAAACATTAAATAAAATAAAAATAATTATATTCATAATATAACATGTCAAAAATTCTATATAAAAAACTCATAAAATAGGGTAGTTTTATAACATAACATTTGTCTCAAAGAATGAAAATTGAGACAAAAATACCCTATTTCATTGGTAACATTTGAAATGTAAACCCCATGAAATAGATATAAAAAAATGGATATGCACATCTAGATAATTTTTAGGAGAATAATAATAAAAATAATTCATGTTCAATATATACACCACATAAAAGAAACATGTGGTGAATATGACATGTGTATCACAGAAAGTGAAAGTGGGATGAAAATCCCTTACCTTAAGTCTCTACTTCCATCATACATTTTTGAAAATATCATATAATAAATATAATTATATTATAATTATATTAAATAAACATGCATATTTATATAATACTATATATTATTTACTAATGACCTTTTATTACCCGTTTATCAACAATTCCTTATTAAAATTGCATTTCCGGTATTAACAAGTTTGGTTTTTCTCACTGACCTTCGGATCATGATTGTTTTTAAGTCGGTGATTTCTTTAGGGTTTTCTGCCTTCTTCCCTTAAAATGGGGGTTTAATTTCAATAAAAAAATTTAAGGCCTTTGGGCCGTTGGATGGATATTTTTTTATAGTAATCTAAAAATGTTAGAGATCAAAAAATGTATTACACTGTTCATAGAGATGGTAGGTCGTACATGCGCATGAACATTGTTTCCATTTTCATGATGAATTGAATGAAAGAAAGTTAAATAATATATTATAATTATATAATAATTTTTATATCATATATATCACATATTTTCATTAAACTCAACCTTATTATCGTCCATATAAAGCTTTAATGAATCATATCGCTTTGTGAGGTGGTAGTCTGTCGTAAAAACAAACGACGTTATTGTATCCCCCACATAATGGAATGTAAGAAGCTATATTTAATATATTTCTTCCATAATAATAATTATGTCACAAATATAATATATATTCATTTAATATATCCTTATTACAATCCAAGTAAAACAAAAATGAAAAACACATCACATTGGTTCCAAAGACGGTAGTCCACCGTACACACAAGTGACGTTATTGTTTTCCCAAAGAGTTTGGAGGTAAGAATTTGGATGTGGTATTATAATTAAAGAGGTTTAATAATGTAATAAATATCATATATAAACCAAAAATCCATAATTATATCTATTTGTGATAGGTAGTGTTGGAAAATGAATAATATCAGTTCGCAAGGCGGTAGTCCACCATACACACGAATAATGACTTTGTATCACATTTGATGGAAGTGGATATGGATATAGTTCATTACATTAACATAAAAATAACTTATTATATGTAATATTTTGATTTTATTATATCATCATAGTTTTATTATAATTGAAGGAGGTGGATGAATAAATAATCTAAAAAGCTTTATTAGGGACATAACCTCTTATTCAGACAACTAATTTTGGTTTGGACCAAAACACTACATAGGTTGTCTTTTTAACCAAAATAATTCTTATAGGATGATAGAAGGGAATTAAGGAAGTTTTTTGTTAATGTATTTACCAAACTAAAGGTTTTGGAAAGTGTGAATAGAAGGTTATAGTGGGTGGCCTAAGTGAGGTGAATCACACACTTGTATTACTTGAAAAATAAAAGGTGTACCCATGTTTTTTACATGAAACAAGGCTTGAAAATGGGCCATTCTCAAACATTGAATAGATAAGGTAAAAATATTTCCATCTAATGGGTTTTGGAAATTTTTTCAGTCATTTTTAACCCTTACCTATTTAGTTTTACCCCATTTATATATATCATTAAAATCATTTACCAGAAGTGATTTGACTAATTTTTGAGGTAGAACATGTTTGTGTAGATAAAAATAGTCTTTCAGAAAAATATTTCATTTATTTTTAAATGGATTTTATTTTAACATTAAATTAATATTTCACAAAATAATTCCTTATATAAAATCTGTAAACAAAATATTTTCATAATTTAGTTAATATTATTCTTATATTTCATTCCAACGACTAGGTGATAACTATAGAATTAAATAATAATATTTTAACAGTATGACACCTTTTTTTAAATAATTTTTTTTTGTAACTCAAGATACACTTAGTGTTTCATGTTATGAAAGCTAGACTTATTGTTTCATGTAATGCAAGATAAACTTGGTGTTACATGTAATACAAAATATCGAACATATTACATTTATTTGAAAACAATATTTCACAAAATATTAGGGTGTTACAAATTGAATTTTTTTAAATGGATTCCATATTTTTAATCATCATACTTAATATTATATAATAATTTTATGTCCATTTTTGTCCATAATTAATTACAAAAAAAATAAAAAAATAATTCTTTTGGTTATGGTAAAAATAGTTTTACTAGGGGTTTAACTAAAAAGATAAGAGTTAAAATGAACCAAAACATATCCAATTCATATTTATGTCCATATAATGATCTTATCACCTATAAAGTTTGAGAATTACCCATTTTAGATCATTTTGGAATGTGAAAAACATGGGTACACTTTATTCTTTTCTAAAATTCCATGTGTGTCATCTCCCTCTCTTATAAAATGTCACCCCTATCCCCCCACTCCACACCTCCATAACAATTTTTTTTGGCCAATTCCTACAACAATATCTACTTAATTCCTTCCACATTACCTAGAGAACCTTTTTGGATAAGTAAATCCATCTTAAGATGTATTTTGATGCTAACCTAAAGAGGTTGTTTGAATAAGAGGTATTATTCTTGAATAAGCATTTCTATTTTATTTTATCCTACACATCATTAAAATATTATTAAAAAATTATAATATTATAACCTTAATATCTTATATATACTATTATTTTTTTATGATAAGGTAATGACCGATATCCATCTCATCTTCCCTCAAATGGGAAAATAAATTATCGATCGTGTGTACGGTGGAATACCACCTCGCGAACTACATAATTCGTTTTCCATAACCACTTATCATTTATTAATATAATTATGGATTTAAATTATGTATATATATGATATATATGATATAAAATATATTCTATAGTGTTAATATATATTTTACCTTTCTTTCATTCCATCCATCGTGAAAATTGAAACAACGTTCATGCATATGTATGACCTACAAACTCCACGAACGATGTATTTATTTTTGAATATATAAATTTTTATATTACTATAAATACATATATAAAAAATATATATGATATTTATATCATTTTTAAAATTATACATATTATGGAACCTTTCTAAAAGTAAGATTACTCAATATACCAAACCATTACATACATAAAAAAACAGTTATTACTCAAAATGTGTTTTAAGAAGGAATTGTAAATAAACACATAATAAAAGTTCATGAGTAAATAATGAATGGTATTATGTATATAAATATGGTTCTTTAATAAATTTAGAATAAAAATATATTTTTATACATGAGGTTCCAATGTTTATGAAGTAAGTTGAGACTTAAGGTAAAGGATTTTTGTCTCAATTTGACTTCTTTAAGACATATGTCATGTTATACACCAATCAAATTTTAAAAGGTGTATATATTGAACCTTTTACATGTTTTATAATTAATATAATTCTATTAATGATATTTAAAATTTTCATTTGTTATTGTTATTTAATGGGGATTATGATTCAAAAGTTACAGAAGTGGTAAGGGTTTGGTGTTATAATCGCATTGTTTGTCGTGAGTATTTATGATTATACTTTTGATAATGAAATATTATGATCTATTTATAAATAAATTCATGAATTTTATTCTAATATTATAATTTCATGAAAATACATGTGTTTCTTAAATTTTATATCTTTAGGTACTCAATATTTTAAATAAATGTTTTTAAGAATAATCAACTTAATTTCTCACTTCGGTTGAAAACCATTTTTCTACAATGTCCATGTTCTCTAAAAAATATTTTAATGAAAGTTTTTAATATTATTCAATTATTATTAGAATAAATTTTTACCCATGTTTTAATTTTTACAAAGAGTTTTAAAAAGAATATTCATTTCATTTTTTTAATAAAGCACGTTTGGCTTTTAGTGAAATTCTGAAAGGAATATTTATTTTAACACGTTTAGCATGGACGGTAATTTATGTCATCCAGAGAACTCAATGTTTTAAAGATTAATTTATAATTTTACAATTATATTTTTAAATAAAAGTATTTTTTCACTATTTTATGAATTTATAGTTTTAAAAAGGTGATTTTCAAAGAAAGTTTATTTTCCTCATGAAATGTTCCAAGTGATATTTTAAAATCATTTTCTATAATATATGACATCCATTGATGTTAAATAATATTTACTAGGGATATGATCCAATTTTACATCCTAATTCTTTCCCTATATTTTTTATATCTATGAAGATGATATTTTCATGGGACTCATTCCTTTTCCACGGGTTATGCTATGATGAGTTGATGAAATATTTTTGAGACACATTTCTATTCCTTAGGTTAAAATATGATGAAATGATTATGAAACCAATTTAATTTAATGGTTTATGATTTGTTGAATTTTTATGATATTATTCAACAAAAAAAATAATTTTATGTGATGTTTGGTTCCTATATCTCCCTCTAATTCGTTTTTTAATAATTAATGTTATATAAGATAAAAAGGTATATGGGGGGTTATCCCAAGACCGAAAGATCGTACATGGGAGGTTATCCCAAGTCTAAAAGAGGGTGCATGGGAATTTATATCAAGACCAATAGTGGGTATATGAGTGGTTATTAGAAGCCTGAAGTAGTTGCATGGGTGGTTATCCCAAGCATAACATTTTATGAATGTTTTTGTGGATATCCTTGACATAATATTTTCTACTCCTATTTGTATTACATAAATCATTATCTTATGAAAATGTTATGATCATATGGATCTTGATATTAGATTTTTTTATGATTCATGTCTTATTAAGTACTAATATTTATGAAATGACTCAATTTTATGATCTATGACATGTATGGTATGGTTTTAAAAAATTTATTCTCTTGTTCTCGTACCCTTATGTTCATGTTATGTTGATGTCTCCCTTTTTTACCCTTACTAGACATTTGATCTCACCCTTTATTATTTTTTTATTTACCTAGGTTATAAAGAAGGTTATTATGTATTTTATGTCTAATAATGGTTATAATTATGAAAAACTTAGTTGGATATAACATATCCCACCCTTATACCAGTTTTTTATGTGTTTATGTTTCCAAATACACTAGACCTAAATGATTCTTGTGTAGATTATTATGTTATGTAATGAAAAATCATCTATTATGATGTAATATTTATTTATGATAAGTTTGGGCCTTTTTAGTGTGACCTGATACCTCATATCCTTCACACTATGGTGACCCTCCAAGGTTACAACATGACCTAAATAAACCCTTCATCTTAGATTAACCCTCCATCATCACAGCTTGATATACCACCTAAAGAAAAATTTATAAAAAAGGCCTCCCAGAACCAACTCCCACTTCTAACCAAGAACTTAAAAATCCTATCAATCCTCTGAACACATCAAAAACACATCCTTAATATTTTCCAACTCTTATAATTTGATTTAGTACCCAATTATTAAACATTTTCCACTCTAGGTCTAAAAAATAAAATTTCCCTTAAATTTAACCAACTTGTAATGATGTGGGTAGTTATAGTTTATGTGGTTGAGATAAATATTGCACGATGTGTGCCTGTTTAATTATATATCATTAATTTCAATCTATATAAACATGGTTATACTAGAACACACACCTAACCATCCCCCTAAATACATACATGTGTAAGTTAAGAACACACTAAGTCAAGGGGAAACATGAAAAGGAACAAGATAAAAGAGAATGATTATCCCATTTATAAGGTTATTTACATCACATAATATATTAGGAATTTTACACCAATTGAGATGAAATAACTTTAGTCTCTACAGTACTCACTAAAAAACCCTTGAGCTCTACACACCATGTCAGTAAGGTTTATATATAATATATTTAGTAAATGAAATGATTGTGTGAAAATAGTACATGCCTTTTTTAACAAACATGATTCACATTCCATGTTGAGTATAATGCTATGATATTTTTCATATTTTACCTGGTAATTTTAATAACTTCTCTCCTAAGTATCATAATCAGACAACTGAATATTATATTTTGATCATTTTTTCATATTGAATGATATGGAAGGGTTCTGTTCACTACTAGTGTTTTTTAGGTGTTTTGGTAAGGTTAAGTTCCTTAACTCTATAGATATGATAACAAGGATTTTTAAAATAATTCAGAGAAGACATCGGGACCTGGTACTTCCCTGGAGACATAATTGTGTTTAGGCATGACACCATATATAATAAATGGAGTCTAGGTACTCCTTTATTTGATGAGGCTTGGTACTCCATTTTTGGGGTTCGATACTCCCTGGATCAATATAATTTTACCATGATGGTGTGTGATACCCCAAAATAGTTTCTAAGATGTAATTGATGTTTTGAGGCAAGGTAATTCAAGTAGTTTGGATATTTCATGACTTATGATGTTTTGAAATTTTTAGTGGACTATAAGATGAGGCTTATATTTGGGATGTAGAGTTTTATTTTACATCATAGTATCAATTCCCACAATCCCTATAGAATATCTTGGTCTTGACTTTCATATATTTTGGGGCTTTAATCTGATTTGTTTTTTATGTCATCCTTTCTATTTTTAGGGTGTCTTTTGTTGTATTTTTATACTAACTCTAGTATGGGTATTCATACCCATGAGTGATGTTTCTATGTAGATGGTTCATAGTTTGGATGTGACTACAATATATGGGGAGATAATGGATCTAATTTCTAATTGAAATTGATGGTGTTTGATAGGGATGGTTTTTAATGGTGCCCATATCTTGTTTCATTACAGTGAGGTGGTTTTGTCCCTTTTATGGGTTCTTTATACTTTGGGATATCTAGATATTGTATTTGTATTTATAATTAGGGACTACTTGTGTGGTATTATTTTGGGTAGTTAGTGTATCAGGAAATAATATTCTTATATGGTTTTTTTATTTATAATATCATTAGTTATTTTCTATAATATATTAAATTAGTCGCTTGTGGTTTTTTACTAGTAACCACTATGTTATGGCCTTCCATGTGTGTTTTATTCCATCTTGGTGATAGTCACCAAAAACTGGCCTATTGAATATAGGATTGGGTTCTCAAAATTTGCATATTCATCATTTCTAATGGGACCCTAGTTGGTTAGGTAATTTTAGAGTGATTTTACATAAAATTAATGTTTGGAAAAGAATTTATTGTCAGGAATATTGTAAGGTTTGGTTTTAGAAATTTTGAAAAATATGTTATTTGGTTTCAGTTTCAATTTTAGACTAGGGATCCCATCTTATGTATGGAGGTTAATATATCCTTTCACTATGAACATGATAATCTATTATTTGACTAAAAATATTGGGAATCAGTTATAGGATAAAAATAGAATGTTACCCAAATATGGTCAACCAAATATTATTTAATAACCATGGGTTATTTTAATCGACTATATAGTTATTCACTAAACACATCCAACTAGGATTCATAGGCAGGGTCATGATGAGCCCAAGTCAATATTATAGACTTATATCACTGACTAGTTGAGTGATGAGGATTTAATTCTAGGACCCAATTGGAGTGTATCTCTAAAATGCAGTTAGATAGAAGATACTCCACCTATTTTTTAGAGAGAATATTATCCACCTATTAAGTATATGGTAGTTTTCACTGAGTTTTATGAGACTGATAATTGGCTAAGTTCATTGTACAATTATCAGTGTCAAAGGCCTCCTAGGTTTCGAGGAGATCCCGATTCATGGGAAGTAAAGGATTGGTTACACTTAGTGATGTGTATGTTCTATCTATTTCATAAAACCATTAACTTGGTTTTGACTCTTTAATTGATACTCCTTTACATCATGATGAGATATTAGTGGATTTTGGTTAAGCATACTTATAATAGGGAAACCTTATCATGTTTATAGTTCAAGATACTTTTTGGGAGTATAAATATCTAATGATTTCAAGGATGTTAAATTTTTAAGAACTAATAGACCTTTAATTAGGAATTAGGAATGAAACTGAGTGCACATCTAGGTTCATGGACCTCATTAGGTGCATCCTAGAAAAGAATCATAATGGATTCCTACAAGATCAAAATTTCATTAAAGGTATCTAGAGAAATATTTGATTTGGTGTTATACCTATTTGAAACCCAACCATTTCTAGATCCTTATAGAGATAATTTTTGATTGAGTGATTCTAGGAAGAGACATGGTATGGTACCGAAGTATGTTTGGGTTTCCCAAGAGTTGAGATATAAGTAGTAGTAAACTAATGGAATTTATCGGGATCCCTTCATCAAATATAGAATCATTCACAATCTTGATCAAGGAGATCATAATAGAAGGACGAAAGGTGGGTTTAACTATATGGGATTTATTTTTTGTTATGCGTGTGGTTGGTAAGGTGATATGGCTTGATATTTCCTAACAAGGTGAGAATATAATGGAATACAACTCAGTTCCATGAATGAACCTCTATATTAGTGGTAGCATCAAGATCAGGGGTCTACCCATAGTGATATTATGGATCACTAGGAGGTGGTTTTGGTAGGGATTTGGAATCATAGTTGTAGATAAATAAACACTATGGAAGGATTAAAATAGGTAGTTTTAGACACCGTTTGAGGTATGATCAATGTTCTTTATACACTAGCTTGTTTTCTTGTTGACACTAGAATGAGATTTTCTTTTCTTGCTAAATCATTAGTCTGAATGTTAAGAAATATTAGTGGAGTCCCTATAAGGATATATTTGGATGGATATACCTGCTACAATTAATCACCTTATCACCTGCATAAATTTTCAGTACAATCATTCTCAGGTTAGAGATCGGTTTTCTTTGGAACACATCATGGAAGAGATGAGAACCGATGATGTCATACATGATATGGATTGGTTAACTATTCTCTAATACTTAGTGGATTGTTGTCATTATAGGGTAATATGATATTAAGAAAATATTCAAGGTTCACATTCACTATTGATTAGATCCATTAGGTGGGATGAGTGGGCCAACCCTTATCATGTTCCATTCATATTCCCATATATCAATGAGCTTGTCTTTGCATATTGTGGATATATCGGGTTATTATAATCCTATAGTTGTTTGGGAATACATTAAAATTTTTCAATTTACATCCTATGGTTTCCCTATGACACAAAAAGACATTATAATATTTAAATTTTAGAATAAATTTAATTTTTTTTCTAGGTTTCTTTATATAAAACACCATTTTAAGCATATGCTACACACAACACTGAGTTAGCTTGTGTTACATCCAAGACTGATTTTAACCATTAATATTAATAATTTAATAGTTATCTCTCATCCATTGAAATAGATGAAATGAATAGGATTAAATAACTTATGAAAATATATATACTATATATTCAATATAATGTTTTTTACATTCATTTAATAAATTTGATAGACATATGATAAGAACAAATCCAATTTACGCATAAAAAAGATGTATTTTCCTAAATATAGTTTTATGACCTTATAATGGCATGCCTATTTTAAAACAAAATTTTGAAAATTTTATAAATTCTATTTTTCAAAATAAAATTTAATTTCAATTTGTAATTTCAAAACTATCTTAGGATAATTTTTTGGTATTTTTCTGAGAAGGTTCATTTTTTGATTAATAATGAAAAATACTACATTTTAGTTTAAAATTTCCTTTTTTTAATCATGATAATTTTATTTTATTTTTTATATATGAATTAGTTATATAACGCAATTAATAAATGCTAATGCAATGATTATTTGGTTAATAATAAAATAAAGTAAATGATACTAAAAATACTGAAAGTGAATAAAATCGAATGAATTATTGTGTTTGCTTTTTTATGAACAGTTCTTGTTACATGGCTATGAAAGTAATATATTTTAATTGTATATTTTTATTTATTTTTTTTAAATTTAAATTAAATAAATAATTTCAAATTTTACATTAATGTTATTTTTAATAAATGATATTTTATTAAAATAATTAAAAGTTCCAAAAATAAAATATTATTCCAATTGATTTTTAATTGTTAATAGATATCAAATATGGTCTTTTTTGTACCAGTTTATCTTTTATAATGAACATATTGACCTCTAAATAATAGAAAACATTGTTAGTATGGTTCGGGTTAAAGTAGTGTTTTTGGGTGTTATGTGTGATTGTTTTAAAAATAATTTCCAAAAAACAAGGAATTTTTATTCTTTAAAGTAGACACCGTATTTAGAATTTATTGGTTCTATATTTTCTAATAAATATAACTCAAATTTAGTATTTAGGGAAAAATTACTTTGGTATAAAAACTAGTTACCTTAATAAAAACCAAAATGGTAAAAGTGGGGAAAGATATAAGTTATAGAATAAATAAAAGTGAACTTATTTTTTAGTGGTTAAGGATTTTCATGAATATAATTTCACTTTAATCCGTTATTTTTCAATTTTTTCACATTAGGTAAGGAAGACCTCCCAATAGTGTTTACCATTGTATATTTACAAGAATGTCACTCCACCTCCAATATAAAAAGGCATTAACCCTTCCCACTTTATTACACCTCTCCTGACATTTGGCTCATAGAACCCCTACCCAAATAAGAACCCAAAATTCCTCCCCTAAATATATATGCTTCTCATAGTAATAAAGTAATCTGATGAAGTATTTGGTTTAAACCAAATGGAGTTACCTGAAAAAGAGGTAATATTCTTCAACGATCAATTTTTGTTTTATTTCTCTCTAAAACCATTAAATTGTTCTTATGCCATGATTATATAATAACATAAGTATCTTAAATATACTTATATATTGTTATTTTAAGTGTTTTTCTCACACCTATACACACTTCTATTGAATTGGTAACATATTTATCATTTCTATGTACGGAGGACTACCACCTCGTGAAATGATGACGTTCGTTTTTCCTTCACCACCTCTCATGGGTGGGAATTATGATGGGAATGATGTTTTTATATGATATTTTTGATATTTTTGATTTATTAATATTTATTTAATTTTTATAACACATAACATCATTCTTTCCATTTTTTGGAAATTTGATAACATCGTTTATGGACATGTGGACTACTACCTCCTCAAAGCGATGTGATACATTCACATATTACATTGAATGTATTAAGGATGGGTTTATTAAAAATATGTGATGTAAAAGACATATATATTATATTGATTACATAATTACATTTCTATAAATAAAATATATCATTTTTTTTATTACCGTTTTCACACACCAAAAAAGTTATAATGTTGTTTGTGGATGTGTGGACTACCACCTCCTTGACTTGATGTGATTCCTTTTACATCACAATATATATATATAAGTATATATTATTAAATAACATGGTATTTGTGATATAATTATCATTAAATAAATATAAAATTTTACTTACCTTCTTTCCATAACAATCATTCTAAATGGGAATGTTACTCATGTATACGTACAGCCTACCGTCACCATGATTGTATCATTAGTTCATTTTTCATAACCATATTTCATTATTGGTTTTAAAATTATAATTGATGTATAAAAATGATAATTATTTCATGGTTATGATTCTATATATGTTTATATAATGACCCTTTTGACTATAGTCGACCTACCAAATTCGTTTTTAATGTATTAACTGAATTTGGTCAAAATACCAGATGTAAACGTAATTATTTAATTAGTTATATAAAACATTGTAATAAGTGAATTAAAATTAATAAACTTGAAAACTTTTCTCAAGAAAGTAAATAATTAACATAATTTTATTATTTAGAAAGATAAATATACACGTGGAAACTCTAACTCAAGGTAAGGGATTCTTGTCTCAATTTTTCTTTCATGAGACATAAACCATTTTCACCACTTAATTCTTTTATGTGGTGTCTATTATGTACCTTTTTCATCAAATATCAAACTTCACCCATATTTCATGGTATTATACATTTCAATTTGAATTATATTATCCAAGGTGTTTTATTTGAAAATTTACAAGTGGTAACATTTATCTTTTAAATCTCACTTTCTTTTTTGATTGTTAACACTATCTTAAAACAATCATTTTATTGTAATCCTTTTTCATTGAAAATTATATTTATTTTAATATCCATATTATTTAATAATGGATATGATTACTTCCTAAACTTTATACCATTTTTAAATATGGTTTTCACTTTGAAAGTGATATTATCAAAAAAAATTAGGGCATAGCCCTTTTATTAAAAAGGTAAAGAAAAACAACAGAAAGGAGATGGATGAGTTCATACAAGTATTCATTCCCTCATTCAAAAATAAACCAAGGAAGATCAAATATTAAAATCATAAGAATCATCACAATCACCATAACAGCCCTAATCAGGTAAGTGACCACGAGATCTAGTGACCATAGTTGGCTTCAGATATGAATAGTCCTTCCTACATCTCGCATTCATAGAAGGAAAAGATTGAAAACCATCATCATCCATAAAAAAATTCCTTTAACCAAAGCCTAACTATATGATGGTTATTTGGGGGAGTCATCCTCAACATCATCCTATTTTCTATGAATACCCTGAGTTTCCCTTAATTTATTAATTTCCTCTTGAACCTTTGATAGATTCCCATCATCATTTGAATTTTGTTGCCCCTCAATTACAGGAGAAGGCTTCTTAGGAGACACTCTTGGTGTGAGACCTCCTTCATCTGCATGATAATACTCTCTATGCTCTAGCATCAGTGTTAGGGTCATTCCTAACCCAGACCCATGAATCTTGAAAGTTATATTTTTTATTGGGGATATGTTGATAAATCTGTATCCTTTACTCAATACGGATATTTTATAAGGCACATTATTTATGATTTAAATTGATTTTTTAATATATGAGGAATGTGTTGGTCATAAAGTATATGAGTTGGTGAATAGTTAATAAAATCGCCTCGATACATTGGTAGACTCATAGGAAAAAATATGTTAGTGATAAACCCTACGTGTTTATTTCTAATAAGTTTTAAATTGTTAGGAGGATAGATCTTGACACAAAACATATAGGTTTCTACCAACAAGCATAAACTATCTTGAGGATAGATCTTTACAATAACTATCTCAAGTATATATATTTTTAGTGCAGAAATCTAACATTATGCATTCTATCGTTATTATTATTCCTTGTTATTATTTGATTAGTTATAATATTGATGGTCAAGTTTTAAGCTCATGTGATTATTTATATGGAATTTTTCCATCATATTTTATTATTTCTATATTTATTATTCATTTTTAATTTATGATAGATTCTTTTATAAATTACCCTTACTAATCATTTTAGCTCACTGTTATTTTGTTTCCTTCCCCCAGGTTATGAAGACAAATTCTCGGAATGAACTTCAAGGATGTTGATCATTTTATTTTGTTATATATTATGTTTTTTTATTCCCAATGTAAAATGGGCTCCATGTATGTAATATAGTTTTCCAAAACTACTAAAATTGATCAGTGCTTTGGGATTTTATTCCATGTAATCATTCCATTGTAATAATGTAAGGCATTAGCTATTGGATTCTGGGTTCAGGTTATTATATTTGGTATAAAATGAAGTTTAATGAAAACCTTGGAAAGTAGATTTAGGAAAAAATATATTAGATAACATAATCCTATGATATACTTTGAGGATAATTATATACGAACATCCCAAAGAAATTATGTTTTTGATTATGAGATTAGTTGTGCATAAATTTTTCATTTTATGTATTGTATTTCACTAAATTTGGTATTTTAAATGATAATATCTAATGTAGTCTATATCTTCATTTCAAAATGATGCCTTGGAGAATAAATGTGAACCTCACCAATGCACATGATCCAAAGAGTATGAATGATAATTTATTTTATGGTCTTAAGACAATATTTCAAATATAACTAGTCTCCATATCATTATCATCATATGAGGTCATAGTATTATGTGCTAACAATACAAAGAGATAATTCTCTAATTATTATGCCTTCAGAGGGATGCCCAAAAATAAGAGGCCAGTTTGGAAAAAGTTGGATAATGGAATAAGGTAAATATATATTTTACCACATGTAATAATTGTGGAAATAATCACTCTAGTACTTTATTAAAAGGAATGGGAGTTTACTACAAGTGTAGAGAGGAAGTTCATTGTGCTCGTTATAGCAAGGATAAAAAGAATATTTCCAATGTACAATGCTTCAACTACATGGAGATGGGACACTACACAAATCAATGCCTCAAGTGTCAAAAGAATATACCCTAAAAGATTCTAATGGATCATGGTCAAGATTTTTATACTACCATAGAAGAATATAAATGATTAATATTCATGTGTTTGGATTCAAGAATTATGTCATTTGAGTAATTTATTGGTCATGAGAATTATAAAATATATATGGATTATACTATAGTATTTTTCATTAAGAATTTGAGAGAATATGTTGAATGGTACCAAGAAAAGTAATTTAGTAGAAAGTTAAACGTTTTGTAAAGCACGGGGTTGAGGTAAATATAAACCTTAATATGTTCATAATGTTGAGAAAATGATGTTTAAATAAAGATATGTTTGATATGGATAAAGTAAAATAGATACTACTAGCTATCTTGGAACTGATTATAAAATTTTGGATCATAATACTTGGAAGGTTAATAAGGATAAACATTTATTAAATGGTTTATGTTAAACATTAGACAATTTTTAGAGTTTAATATATTAATTCACCATATGATACAAATTATTCTAAGATATGAAGTATGAATATTTCATGGAACTATCAAAGAATAATATTGTGTTTGTGGAAGAGAAATGTATCAAGTAAGTATATTTACTTATATTCTTAGAGAGTGAAAGAGTTTTTCAACTCTAGGAAATAGTTATATAAAAAATGGTTTTCCTATTATCAAAATTTTTTATGATATCAATAACCTTTTTCATAATTGTTGTATAAAGATTTGTGGTCATTAACTTTAAACTGATCATGTTCGCTACCACTCTCAGTTAGAACTTAATAGTTGTATTTTTCTTCCATGTCCAAGTTTTCACATACATTATCTTATTATAAAGCCTAGTTTTTTTGTGGCCTTTTCATTTTTCTATATATATTATTAATAATATGTGTTATTAAACCTATTTATAATGTGGGGTTTTCAATAATAGTATTTTCAAATATTAAACCCTTGTTTATTGAGATCAAGTTTAAATTATGAGGATGAAATTTAATTAGGGTGCGGAAAATGTAATAACCCAAGACTTTAAAATATTTTAATTTTAGAATAAATTTAATTTTCTTAGATTTATTTATATACAACACCATGTTAAGCTTACTCTATACACAACATTGAGTTAAATTTCATAACATGAAATACCGAGTTTTACCATTAATATTATTAATTTAGTAGTTATCCCTTAACCATTAAATTAGTAGTTATGAATAGTATTAACTAACTTATGAAAATATATATTATATATAAAATCAATTTTTTTGAAATTCATCCAATAATTTTTATAGATATATTATAACAATTAATCTAGTTTATGCATAAAATGATTCATTTTTTAAAATATAGTTTTACCATCTTTTAATGGTGCACCTATTTTAAAAATAAAATTTAAAACTTTTATAAATTTTATTTTTCAAAATATACTAAATTTTTTAATTCATAATTCAAAAATTATCTTAGGGTGAATTTTTTTTTTTTAATGAGAATTTTCTTTTTTTGATTAATAGTAAAAAATACTACATTTTAATTAAAAACTACCTTTTCCTAAATGATTATTAATGTTAAATTATATTTTAAACATGTTTTAAAGTAATAATAGAAAAATTATAAATCCATTAATCCAATTTAGTTCAATTTAATCATTTTTATATTGAATTTAGATATAAAAACTTAATGAACTTTTGAAAATTTTCACTTTAAAAGTTTGATTTCTGGCCACATGTGTGGGATTAGCTTTAAATTTAATTTTTAAGATTATGTAAATTTAATTTGAAAAAATGGATAAAAATATTTAGAATCAGTATAATATTAATATTTTAATAATTTAAACTTTGTTTTTTACCAAAAATATTAGTGAAAGTGATAAAATTAATTATAGTGGTAAAGGTTAAAATTAGTTTATTTAGTGGTTAAACATTAATTGTAAAGTGAAAAATGACCTAGAAACTTTTAAAAATACATTTTCTACCCATATATAGACCATATTATCCCTTTAGTTTTAATTTTATTAGTTATTGGGACACATGTTCATAAAATTGACCCATATAATATGTTAAGTGAAGAAAAAGATAAAAAAAATGTACCTTCCTTGCTTTTAATTCCTATAATGATTTGGAGTATAGAAGAAGCTACATAGTCGTGGTTATAAAAATTATTTTGAAATTTAAATGATTTTTTTATCATGATAATTTAACTTTAATTTTTAGAGATGACTTAGTTACTTAAAACTCTTAATAAATGCAAACACAATGATTATTTAGCTAATAATTAAGTAAAATAAAACATACTAAATATATTAAAATTGAAGAAAATTGAATGAATTATTGTGTTCGCTTATTTTTGTATATTAATATGTCATTTTACATGGATGTTAACTTAATATTTTTTTAATTCCATCATTGTATTGATTTTTTAAAATTTAAATTAATTAAATAATGTCAAAATTTACATTAATGTTATTTTATAATAAATTATATTTTATTAAAAGAATCACAACTAATAAAAGTAATATCTTCAGCAAATATATTTTTAATTTTTAATATATATCAAATATGTTCTATTTATGGACCAATTAATCTTTTATAATGAACGTATTGACTCCTAAATAGTAAAAACATTATTAGCACAATATGGGTTAAAGTAGTGTTTTTTCGCGTTACAGGCGCTTGTTTTAAAATTAATTTCCAACACATATGATATTTTTATTTTATAAATTAGATAAAATATTTATACTTAATTTTTTTTATATTTTATAATAAATATTACTTTAATTTAGTCTTGACGGTTAAATTACTTGGGTTAGAAAACTAATTACCTTAATAAAAACCAAAATGGTAAAAGTTGGGAAAGTTAGAAGTTAAGGAAAAAATTATAAGATTATACTTATTTTTCTGGTTTTAGGTTTTTATAGACCATTATTTTACATTAATCCATTAGTTTTAAATTTTTGTGGCACATGAGGTAAGGGAGACCTCCCAATAGTGTTTACCTTTTTATATTTACAAGAATGTTACTCCCCCTCCACTATTAAAAGGAACTCACCCCTCCCACTTCATAACACCAATAAAGACATTTTTATCATCCAAAATATGAAACAATAATCTAAAAAAATAACTCCCCTAAACCTATAAGCCTCAATTTTTTCATAAATAAATACAAGGAATTCTTTTGGTAGAAACTAAAATGACTTACCTGAAAAAGAGGTTACATTCTTCAACGATCACTTTTGTTTTATTTATTTAAAAACCATTCAATTATTCTTATTCCATTATTATGTAATAACATAATTATCATCAATATAATGAGTTTTTTTATGTTAAGGATTTTATCTACACCTATAAACACTTCAATAAAAGAGGTAATGAATTGATCATTCGTGCGTACAGCGAACTACCGCCAAAAGAAATGATGTCCTTCATTTTTCCTTTACCGCATATCATGGATGAGAATTATAATAGAAAAAATATTTTTATATGATATATATGATATTTATCTTTTTTAATACTTCTTTAATTTTTATATAACACATACCTTCATGGTTTCTATTTTTTGTAAATATGATACAATCGTTTGTGGACGTGTGGAATATAACCTCCTAAAAGAGATATAATATGTTCACACATTAAATGTAATGTATTAAGTATGGTTTTAATTAAAAATATGTGAAATAAAAGACATATATATTATATTAATGACATAATTAACTTTCTGTAAATATAATATATCATTTTCTTTGTTACCCTTTTCACACACACAAAAAGTGATGATGTCGTTTGGGGTGTGTGGACTACTACTCCTCAACGTGATGTAATTATTCTTACATGAAAATAATTATATTTATAAGTGTATATTATTAAATAACATTTTATTTATTATATAATCATCATTATGGAAATATTAAATGTTACTTACCTTTTTTCCAAAATAATCAATGGTAAATAGTAACATTACTCATGCATACGTACGACCAACCATATTCCTAATTTTTTTTAGATTTGGTGTCCTAAGAACCAACTGTTTATACATTGATTACATGAATATACACTTATTATATATTGTTCATTGTTCTACATGACTATAATATAATAATGTCCTGGAATATTTGTTGCATTAATAAGGTCATGGAAGATCCCCGCTATGATGAGAACCTTGAAATTCAATAAAAATATTATTAAATGAAGTTCTATGGTAGGATTACATACTATGATTGGACACATAGTATACAAACCTTAATGTGTGAGTACTCGTAAGAAGACGAGACTCTCTCGCATGGAGTTCGCACTTGGTAATCTCCAAGATGGGAGATTATGATAACAGACCCGCCAGTAGTAATTCTGCATGTATTGGTGTCATCAGACATTACTATCTACGAGCGTGTGTAATGGTCCTTAGACTGGAAGATTATCATTAACTCATGTCATGACTCTAGCACTTAGATTTTCTGATGAAAACTATCATGAAGACAGTTGGCGGGAAGTAGGGTATGTTGGGTGTGTCACAAATGACATGTTGTTAATGGATAAGTCGGGGAAGTATTTTTCCCTTCCATATTTATGGAAGTAGATATCTTGGGACCTTTGATTTAAATAGAACTATTTCCAAAATTCCATGGCCATGGTGTAACAAAGAGTTTATTTCTAGAAGTCAAAGAATGACAGATCAAGCATATAGGTTTATGAAACTGCCATGAAAACCGCTTGATGAGATATTGAGACAAAGGGATCAGATTACATGGTAAGAATTCATATTAGGTAACACATAAATGTGGCGTCAACTTATTTCTCTGGGGTTCCTTGACCCATTCCTAGACAGTAATCTTGGACTTTAGTCAAGCCCGCCTAATGCCAATGAGAAAGAGGCCTAGAGGGTCACACACTAATTGTATTCAAGTATCTCAAGTAGAATAAAGATTATTCCCATATGTGGTTTAATAATTATTCAATGAATCATAAATCATTTTAATGATGTAGGAAGATAAAATGAAAACAAGTACATGTTGTGTATTAATGATTATACGCCATGTAGTTTTTATTTTGAAAACAAGTACACGCAGTGTATTAATGATTACACGCCGTGTAGTTTTCATTTTTGGAAAGGAAATGAAAAACAAGTACATGTTGTGTATTAATGATTACATGATGTGTAGTTTTATGAAAAAACAAGTACACACCATGTATTAATTATTACACGCCGTGTAGTTCTTTCAGTCGGGATTTTGAGGAAATAATATTTTTTCATTAAATGACATTTATTATAATCAGCATGGGTGCATGTCAAGGAATTAATGATTCTACATGGGGTTTTCAATAAGCATTAATGAAATAAATAAAACTCCTAAGGAATTTATTTATTATCATAACTCTACAACCTCAAACATGATTATAAATATCCTCACAATCCCAACACATTTCCTTAGAATCGTTGTGCACAACAATTCTGGAGAATTTTCTCAAGACAGAAAGAACTCTTTCCACCAAGAATTCTCTCAAGACTGAGAGAGATACTCCTCCATCAGATCAAGACGATCTAAGGTGGGAAACACAAGTAAAGGTTTCTTCATTCTAGCACCTATAAAATCATTTGGTGATGTCCAGAGATGTGTGGTTCACGTGTGGATCACCGCTAGAGGAAGTCTATCCTAGGCTTCTACGACGCAATAACGAATAACATTGGAACGTGATCAAGAATATCAAAGAAGAAAGAACACCCAAAAGGTACTTCTTTTAAATTAATTAAATTAATTATAATCAACCTGTGACGATCCACTTTTGTGGTTCTAGGACTATTCTTTTTCTTTGTCTAAATATGTGATTCAATCCATGGAGTCTGGCGTTTATCTTCATATTAATCCCAAATTGATCATTGATAATGACCAAAGGCCAAGTGTGAACATCCACCCACGATCTTTTGCTGTGCCCGGAACCTTAAAATGGTATCAGATCAGGTCAAAACATTTATTATAATTATTTAATTTTCTTTGATGATTTATGAATTTATATTTGATTAAATTCAAGATAAATCGTTCTATAAAACTGAATGAACGAGATCTGTTCTTCCTCCTTCATTTCTCGATTCACATCATAGAAATGACCTTTTAATTTTAATTTTGATTAAAATAAAAACAAGGAACTCATCTGGAGGATCCACTCTTTCTGTCTGTACAACACAAGAATACACGGCGTGTAGTGAAAACTACACGCCCTGTACTTAGGTTCAATGAACCGGTACTAATCCGCCAAACCACACCATGTGAATTGAGTATACCTAAGTATTTATTACACCATGTTGACCAAAAATTAACAGCACGTGGAACCGGAATACACGGCATGTATGTTGAATCAACACGTTGTGTGGTCTGATCTGGCCTAAGTGAAACTGTGTACAAGGAGAAGTTGTGTTCCGCGTACATGGGATTACCAGGCCGGTAACCACATTACAAGGAAGTACATGCCGTGTTAGATTAATCTACATGCCATGTACTCCAAAATTTCCAAAGTACAGAAAACACGCCAAATCCCCTGGCGTGTACTTTAGATAAAGGGTGAAAAATACACTGCGTGTAGGCTATATTACACACCGGGTAATTTCCAGAAATGGAATTTCACTAGGTTTCCTCTAAATGTACAATGACCTGTACAAGGAATATGGATTAAAAGTATCTCAAGGAAATTCAGAAAGGAATTTAAGATAAAGAATTGATTAATTATAAGATCATAATTAATTGAATTCAAGTGTGACTTATCTTGAATAAATGGAACAATTAAAATAATTTTAATTCTAAATATGCGTAAATGTCGTTGCATGCTATGGATTATCATGAGCTAGACCAAAGACCCTTTGTATGTGTGTATGTTTTCATTTAAATTTGTTTAATTTAAATTCATTGGCCTACAAGCCTTCATCCAATAAAATGTATGGCATGTGTTCCCATGGTTTCTTTAATGTAAACCCCATGTAATGGAGGATCTCCCAAGCCAGTGGAGGTGGTTCAAAAATACAAATCTGAGGAGAAACCAACCCAAGAATATTCAAAGGTGGACATATGGGAGGTGAAAAACACGAACCATCAGGTTTAAGGTGTTTTCCCTAGGTCAGGGTTACCTTATCAAAACTGCTAGATAAGATAACCAATAGAATATTATGATCATTACATCTTATTTTATTTATATATGATTTCATGGTTTATTTATTATGTATGTGTTGTCACATTCACATAATTAATGAAATAAACAAGCATGCAAAGATGGAATAAAATAAAAATAGGACTATGCGTAAACATTATCAGAACATGGCTAATCACTTAAGAAAACATCACTTAATATTAACAAGAATTTGATAATGAAAAACTACGCATAAAGAATAAAATACCTCAAATACCATATTAAGTCAGACCAAGGCTTTCGCCACTTGATTGAGGGAAATACTCAATAAAACTATGTGTTTGACCTACCCTTGTTGGGACACTTACTTTTATAAAGTAAGCTCTTATGAAATTTTTGGGTTGACTTAAACATTTTACATCAAGAGGAGTAGCCATTTCTAGACTTGTTGTAAAATGGAGGCAAGTGTTGACAAAATCCAAGTCAGTATTTCAGGATTGGGGAGTCCATTCAACAGATCAAGGAACTGTAAGCTCATAGTTGGAAAAGACCTGCCTACCTAAATACCTTCAAATAACATGACCAGCCCTTATTGGGGTTATGCAAAGGGGAATATGAATCCTTTACACTAGAATTTCAAAGAAATTAGACATTCCAGATTCAATGGTGAAGGCCATTAGGACTTGATAAAATAGTGGTAGAATAAATAAATTCATTTATTATTTTTCACAAAATGTAATCAAAAGGTACTGATAAATATGCTCTTTTAATTTGTAGAATCAATATAAAAAAATCGTCAACCACATTTTCCCTATGATCAATTATGTCTAAATACAATATCCTCACTGGCATTAACTTTCAGGAATGGGTTAGGCGCCTTCGAGTTATCCTATGCCATGAACGAAAGTTTTACATGCTGGAGTCCTCACTTCCTGATTCGCCTGCCCAAGGGGAAAATGATGATGATTTACTGGTCTATGATCAATATTTGAACAATGCACTTGACGTTCAATGTTTGATGTTATAATCAATGTCTAGTGAGCTTATGAAGTCTCATGAACACATGGATGCCTATAGCATGCTCGAGCACCTCTGTGGTCTATACCAGGAGAGAGAAATATAGGAAAGGTTTGAGATCTCCAAGGCTCTATTCTAGAGAAATCTTGGAGAGGGTGCCCCAGCTGGGCCTCATGTAGTCAAGATCATTGGCTACATTGAGAGCTTAGAGGTTCTAGGGTTTAAACTCCCCGAAGAACTGGGTACCGATCTCATTCTTGAATCACTCCCCCAGATCTTCTCTAACTTTGTTGTAAATTTCAACATGAACAACATTGAGAAGTCTCTATCTGATCTCTTTATCCTCATTCACCAAGTGGACAATGATATGAAGTGTGAAAATACTTTTTTCCTTATGGTGAATAAAAGGAAAGGGAAGGCGAAGAGATTTAAGCCCAAAGAATCTTCAAGGCCTTCCAAGAAAAGGAAGATCAAAGGGGAGGCAAGAGAACAGGAGGCTGTTTGTTTTGCATGTGGCAAGAAGGGCCACTGGAAGAAAAACTGCATCCATCCAAGGATGCAAGGGGAAGCTTCAAGTGTGTTTGTTATCGAATGAAATCTATATGTTTCTACCAATTGGGTATTAGATACTTCTTTTGTTTCTCACATTTGTATCCAAATACAGGAACCAAGTAGATTCAGAAAGATTGACCGAGGTGAGGTGGATCTGCGAGCAGCCAATGGAGGCAGACTCGTTGTTGTTGTTGTCGGAGACTACCACCTCACATTGCCTACGGGGAGGGTCTTGGTATTAAAAGGATGTTATTATATACCCTATGTAACCAAAAACATTCTTTCAGTATCTATATTAGATACTGATGGATTCATCGTCAAGTTTGGAAATGAATGTTGCTACTTTTATAAAGATAGCATTAGTTTTGGTAGGTAACATTTATATAACGGTCTTTATGTGTTATAATACACAAACCAAGCAATGGAAATCGATGAAAAAGTTAATTCACATGAATCATACCACACCCAAATTTGGCATCATCAGCTACGTCATGTCAATGAGAAACATTTTACAAAATTACATCAATATGGGTATTTAGATTCTTTCGAACAAAAAACACTTGGTGTATGTCATGCGTGTCTACAAGGAAAAATGACCAAAGCCTCATTTAGTGGGAAAGGTGAAAGGGATAGAGATCTTCTAGAATTAGTTCACACAGATGTGTGTGGACTATTTCCAGTCGAAGTAAGGGGTGGGTTCTTGTACATCATAACTTTTACTAATGATTTTAGTAGATATGGATATATATACTTAATGAGGTATAAGTAAGATTATTTTGATCGGTTCAAAGAATACAAGAATGAAGTTGAGAAGCGGCTTGGTAAGAATATTAAGACACTCCACTCAGACAGAGGAGGAGAATATCTTAATCGAGGATTCATTGATTTCTTATGGGAGTTTTGGATTCTATCTCAACTCACTCCACCTTACATTCCTCGGTGGAATAGTGTAAGTGGAAGGAGGAACCGCACCCTATTGGACATGGTGAGATCAATGATGATTCATGCGAGTCTTCCATTATCCTTTTGGGGATATTCATTACAAACAGCAGCACACATACTAAACCAAGTACCAACTAAATTGATAAATGGTATTCCATATGAGTTGTGGAGTGGACGCAAAGACATGTTATCAAATTTAAATGTGTGGGGTAGAAAATAATTTGTTAAGGCCTCTTCAGGTATCAAACTTGCACCCTGAGGAAAAAATTGTATCTTTATATGATATCCCAAGAAAACAAGGGAATATTACTTATACAACCCCTCAGATAAAAAACTTACAGTGGAAAGACACTCCATATTCCATGAGAGGGAGCACATCCCCAAAAGAGATAGTGGGAGCGAGATAGACTTCTATGAATTAGAGACTCAAGATACACAAGAGTTGGTACAAGAACATATTCCACAAATCCCCATGGAAGAACAATCTATTCCAAAGACACAAGAACTACATAAAATCATGATAGAGGTGAGATAACCAGAATGATATGGTTTTCTTGTCACCAAGGATGGTGACTCATTACTGGTTGACAATGATGATCCTCTTATCTACAAGGAAGCAGTTGAAGGAACAGACTTTTCCATGTGGAAAGAAGCCATGAATTCTGAAATGGATTCCATGTACCAAAACCAAGTTTAGATTTTGGTAGATCCTCTAGTTTATGTAAATCCTATTGGTAATAAATGGGTATTAAAGAAGAAACTGGACATAGAGGGACAAGTCATCACCTATAAATCATGAATAGTTGCAAAAGGTTTTAGACAGCGTCATGTAATTGACTATGATGAAACCTTTTCACCGGTTGTGATGCTGAAATCCATCAGAATCCTATTGGCCATTTCTGCTTACCATGACTATAAAATTTGGAAAATGGATGCTAAAACAGAATTCCTTAACGATAACCTCCAGGAAGATATCTACATGACCCAACCTGAAGGTTTTGTGACTCCAAAGCATGCCAACAAGGTATGCAAGTCACAGAAATCCATTTATGAATTAAAGAAAGCATCAAGGTCATGGAACATTCGTTTTCATGAAGCTGTAATGAAATATGGCTTTGTTAAGAAAGAATGTGATCCTTTTGTCTACAAAAATTTTAGTGGAAGTGCAGTCGTTTTCCTAATAGTATATGTTGATGACATATTACTAATTGGAAATGAAGTGTCTATCTTACAGGTAGTTAAGGAATGGTTGGATAAATTCTTCTCTATTAAAGACTTGGGCGTGGCAGTATATATTCATGGGATCAAGATCCATTGTGATAGATCTAATAGAATGTTGGGCCTGAGTCAAAGTACATACATTGACATGATACTGAAGATATTTAGTATGGAACAGTCCAAGAGGGGATTGTTGCCATTGTCACATGGCATTCATCTTTCCATGAAAATGTTTCCTCGGACACATGAGGAAAGAAAAAATGGAAAGGATCCCTTACACATCCACGATTGGGTCAGTCATGTATGTTATGATATGTATGGTGCTAGATTTTGCTTACGCATTAAGTACGGCAGGAAAATATCAAGCTGATCAAGGAGACCACCATTGGATTGCAGTCAAGACTATCCTTAAGTATCTGAGGCATACTAAGGATATGTTCCTAGTTTATGGAGGAGATAAGAAACTATTCATCAGAGGACATGTAGATGCTAGTTTCCAGACTGATCAAGATGACATGAAGTCGTAGACTGGATACATCTTCAGTTTGAATGGAGGTGCAGTGATCTGGAAGAGCTCAAAGAAAAGTGTGGTGGCAGATTCTACAGCAAAGTCTGAATATATCATAGCTTCTGAGGAAGCTAAAGAAGCAGTATGCATGCAAAGCTTCATCCAAGAGATGGATGTAGTACCTAGCAGTAAAGATCCTATCACACTTTATTGTGATAATACTACAGTGGTGGCACTTTCAAAATATCCAAGGTCACATTAGCGTACAAAGCACATACTTCAGAAGTATCATCTCTGGAGGGATTTTTCTCAGAGACGTGAAGTTGCAGTGAGCATTATTTCCATAGAAGACAACATGGAAGACACCTTGACTAAATCCTTGACTCAGAAGAAACATGATCATCATGTGATGTCTAGCGGACTAAAATTTGTATGCAGTTGGCTCTAGTCCAAGTGGGAGTTTGTAAGAGTTGGTTTCCAAAGAACCAACTCTTTGTACTTTGATTACGTGAATATGCACTTATTATATATTTTTCATTGTTCTGCATGACTATAATATAATAATGTCCTGGAATATTTGTTGCATTAATAAGGTCATAGAAGATCCCCACTATGATGAGAACCTTAAAATTATATAACAATATTTTTAAATAAAGTTCTACAGTTGGATGACATACTATGACAGGACACATAGTATATAAACCATCATGTGAAAGTACTTTTAAGAAGACAAGACTCTCTATCATGGAGTTTTCACTTGGTAATCTACGAGATGGGAGATTATAAGAACAGACCTGTCTTTAGTAATTCTGCATGTCTTGGTGTCATTGGACATTACTATCTACGAGCGTTTGTAATGATCCTTAGACTGAAAGATTATCATTAAATCATGTCATGAATCGTGCACTTATATTTGCTAACAAAAATCATCATGAAGATAGTTGGCAGGAAGTAGGGTACGTTGGGTGCGTTATAAATGGCCTGTTGTTAATGGATAAGTCGAGGAAGGATTTTTCCCATCCATCTTTATGGAAGTAGATATATCTGGACCTTTGATTGAAATAGAACTATCGCCCAAATTCCATGTCCATGGTGTAATGATGAGTTTATTTCTATAAGTCAAAGAATGACATATCAAGAACATAGGTTTATGGCACTACTATGAAACCTACTTGATGATATATTGAGAAAAAGGAATTAAATTACATGGTAATCTTTTGTATGAGGTAACACATCAATGTGGCATCAACTTCTTTCTCTTGGGTGCCTTGACCCGTTTCTAGATAGTAATCTTGGACTTTAGGCAATCCCGCTTAATTCCAACAAGAAAGAGTCCTAGAGGGTCAAACACTAAGTGTATTCAAGTATCTCAAGTAAAATAAAGATTATTCATGTACATGGTTTAATAATTATTCAAGGAATCCTAAATCATTTTAATTTTGGGGGAAGAATAAAATGAAAACAAGTACACAGAGTGTATTAATGATTACACGCCGTGTAGTTTTTATTTTGAAAACAATTACACGTCATTTATTAATGATTACACACCATGTAGTTTTCATTTTGGAAAGGAAATGAAAAACAAGTACATGTTGTGTATTAATGATTACACGTCGTGTAGTTTTATGAAAAACAAGTACACGCCGTGTATTAATGATTACATGCCGTGTAGTTTTTCTGATCAGGATTTTGAGGAAATAATATTGTTTTATTAAATGATATTTATTATAATCAGAGTGGGCACATGTCAAGGAATTAATGATTTGACATGGGTTTTTCAATAAGAGTTAATGAAATAAATAAAACGCGTAATGCGTTTATTTATTACCATAACTCTACAACCTCAAACCCGATTATAAATATCCTCACAATACCAACACTTTTCCATAGAATAATTGTGCACAAAAATTCTGGAGAATACTCTTAAGAATGAAAGAACTCCTTCCTCCAAGAACACTCTCAAGACTGGAAGAGATCCTCCTCCATTGGATCAAGATGATCCAAGGCGGACAACATAAGAAAAGTTTTCTCCATGATAGCACCCGGAGATTCATTTGGTGATGTCTAGAGATACATGGTGCACGTGTGGATCACTGTTAGAGGAATTCTATCCTTGGATTCTATGACTCAACGACAAATCACATCGGAACATGATAAATAATATCAATGAAGGAAGAACACCCAAAAGGTACTTCATGTCAATTAATTAAATTAATTATAATCAACCTGTGATGATCCACTTTTGTGGTTCTGGGACTATTCTTGTTATTTTTCTTATTCTGTGATTCGATCCATGGAGTCTGGCATTTATCGTCGTATTAATTCTGGATTGATCATTTCTAATGAAAAAAAATCCAAGTGGGAACATCCACCCACGAGCTTCTGTTGCACCCGAAACCTTTAAATGGTATCAGAGCAAGGTTGGGGTGTGTGGACTACTACTCCTCAACGTTATATAATTATTTTTACATAAAAATAATTATATATATATATATATAATTGTATATTATTAAATAAAATTTTATTTATTATATAATCATCATTATGGAAATATTAAATGTTACTTACCTTCTTTCCAAAATAATCATTGAAAGATAGTATCATTATTCATACATACTTACGACCAACCATCACCCTAATTTTAATGTTGGTTCATTTTTCATAACCATATTTCATTATTGGTTTTAAAATTATAATTTATCTATAAATATTATAATTATTTCATGATTATTATTCTATATATTTTTATATAATGAACCTTTTTACCATAGTCGACCTACCAAATTCGTTTTTAACACATGAACTGAATTTTGTCAAAACGCTTTATGTAAAATTAATTATTTTAGTAATTGTATAAAACATTGTAATATGTGAATTAAAAGTAATATTAAACTTTAAAAATGTTCCCATAGAAGTGAATAATTAATATAAGTTTATTATTTAAGAAGATAAAGACCCATGTGACGAGTTGGACTCAAGGTAAGGGATTCTTATCTCGCTTTTTCTTTTTTGATGCATACATAATTTTCACCAATTATTTATTTTTTTGGTGTATATTATGACCCTTTTCATTTAATATCATGATTCACTCATATTTAATTGTATTATAAGTTTCAATTTTAAATATATCATCCAAGGGGTTTGATTTGAAATTTTCCAAATGGTAAAAGTTATCTTTGTAATCTTACTTTTTTTATTGTTAACTTTCTCTTGAAACCATCACTTTCTTATAATAATTTTTCATTAGAAATTATATTTATTTTAATATAAATATTAGTTTATGGTGGATATTATTATTTCCTACATTTTATACCTTTTTTACATAAGTTTTTCACTTTGAGAGTTATAATATTAATTGGGGAAATGTTGGTAAATTTGTATCATTTACTCAATAAGAATATTTGATAAGGCACATTTTTTTATTTAAATTGATTTTTGAATATATGGAGAATGTTCTAGAAATAAAGTTTAATTTTTGGGGATCTATTATTGAAAACCCATCGATGCATCAGTAGTCTCATAATGAAATCAGTTGGTGACAAACCCTTCATGTTTGTTTCCAATCAATATTAAATTGTCAGGAGGATTGATCTTGACACAAATTAGATAGGTTTCTACCCAGAGACTTAAAATATCATAAAGATAGATCTTGATAGTAACAATATTGAGGATATATCTTGATAGTGCAGACATCGAACATTATTCATTCCCTCATTATTATTATTCCATGTGATTATTTTATTAGTTGGAATATTCATGATCAAGTTTTCAGTTCATGTGATTATTTATATGTAATTATTTGATTATATTTTATTCTTTACATATTTATTATTAACAATTAATTCATGATATCTAATACTATAATTTACCCTTACTGATAATTTGAGATCATTATTATTTTATTTCATTTACATATGGTACGAAGATGAATTATTATAATGAGTTTCAAGGATATTGAAATTTTTATTTTGTTATATAATATGTTTTTTATTCCCAATGTAAAATTGGTTCCATGTATGTAATATAGTTTTAAAAAAATGTTAAATTGAATGGTCCTTATGGATTTCATTACTTGTAATCATGCCAAGTAATAAGGTAAGGCACTGAATTCAGTCTTATGGGTTCAAGTCATTACATTCCCCCTCATTCTATTATTGATATTTGCAATAGATTTCATCTTAAGGCAATATGAATATATTCTATAGATTATTTTATAGTTCTAGTAAATCCTAGGAAACTAAAGTAATGGTAGAAATACATTTTAAAGAAAAGTTTCATAGGGCCCAGTGTATCCACCTAGGAAGCTCTGGTTAAATTCATAAATAAGTGTGAGGGAGTTTGATTATTTTTATTTTTCATGAGTTTACCCCACTAGAACCCATTTCAGTCTTATAATGAAGACCAAAGTGACCCCTGAAGCATTCCTCCAATAGTCCAAGAGTTGGAAACTAGTGTTGAGGCTATATAACACATATCTAAGAGGAATTTCCCTCATAATTCCAATAATAAAAAAAGAACCCCCGATCAACTTCATAACATAATAGATGAATAAATCCCATAATAAATTTATATTTTATAAAAAAAGTATCTAAAATAAAATACTATGAAAAAATTCCTAGGTAGCGAATAAAACACCAATCATGACTCCATCAGTTGTTAACCTCCATCATAATCTCCAAGTCCATATTAAAAATATATTAAAATGTATACATATATATATATATAAATGGGTAAGAATAAAAGTACACTTAGTCGGATCCTCCTCAAAACCAGATGTTTAAAAGTGGAATAAACATTTTAATACCTCAGTGAATAAATAGTAGAAACAAATTATTACCTAAACTAGGTCAAATACTTTCTCATCCATACCAAGGATCACTCACCCAATATTAGATAGAATTGTAACACGCCAAGCTTCCACGGTATGCTTCTCTTTAAATAATACATTAGCGTGTGTTGTACGCAACTTCGAGTTCTGACACACACCACAACAAATCAAACTAGCCGTTATGAATACTAATACCAACTTTTTGAAATTTTATAAATTTTAACATTCAAAATGGACTTAATTTTTGGATTTGGAATATCAAAATTATCCTCGGGTGAAATTTTGGTATTTTTCTGAAAACTTTCAATTTTGATGAATAGTGAAAAACATTGAGTCACGGTTTAAAACTGAATTTTTATTTAAATAATTATTTATTTTATTTAAATTTAATTAAGGTCAAAATGGATATATAATACCTATATATGTTAAATGTAATTCATTTTAGTTAGTTTAGAATCATTTTAGATATATAAAAATTTTATGGAGCTTTTCACCGTCTTTTACCCACCTCCTAGGAGAATTTGGAAATTCACATAAAACTTAATTTTACCGCTTCTGTGAGTGGAATTTCGAAAATACGAGAGAAATGGTTAATATAAAGGAGTAAAATTTGGTTCAATGAGATGAAAATGATATTTGGTGAATAGTAACTTTTTACTTTTATTTACCACGGTTAAAAGTAAATAGGGAAATAAATTAAGGGTAAAAATGATATTAATATTACCCTAAAACATGTACTAATTATATTGGAAAAGTGTATCTAGACCAAAACCAACCTTAGAAATAAAATATTATCATTTAGGTCCACTTTGATTAGATTAGGACATTTATTATTATTTAATTCAGAGAAGAGTTAAAAGAGTTAAAATCAATGTTTAATAACTAAAACATTTTTAATATATGGTTATACATAATATAAATTCGATTATAAAGATTAATTAGAAAGATAAAAATATTTCCTAAATAATGGTATTTTATTTATAATTTATAGACATTAAATAATATTATTTATTTATGACACAATGGTGATGCAGTAATTACCTAATTAATGAAATATTAAAATAATTGATATTATAAATATCAAAATAAATGTAATTTGAGACTTTTTATAAATTCCAATAAATTTATAGGTTAATATGACATATTATTATTGGTTATATAAATTTTTTTTGAATTAATATTTATGTTATGAAATTATCAAAAACAAAATACCCAATAGTGTCAAACTTGACATAAAAGAGTTTTTAAAACAAATATTATATTATTAATTTATACTCTATTCCTAAAAATCTAAGGTTCGGCCAATGGACTTATATCATGATAGGTGTATTATTAATGGACCACTTGGGGGTTTCTTGGATGTATATAGTAAGTCTATTAACTATATAATATAAAAATACAAAGTGACATGGTAAATGTCAAACTAATTAACTATGAGTTAAAACTAAAAGATAAGGTTAATATAATGACCCAAACCTATCTAAAAATTATTGGTTGAAAGTATTTCGACACATTACCACCTTAAATTGTAAATAATCTACGTTGGAGCCATTATAAACTGAATATGAATTTATTATAAAATAATATTTCTAGCTTTTCCAAAGGTGCCCCTCACCCCTCTTATAAAATGGAACTCCCCCTTCTCTCAAATTCATACCTTAAAAGCATTTTTGTTCATCAAAACCCTGCCCAAATATCCTCTAAACTTCCATCAATTCAACTTAGAGGCCTTATTTTGATTAGAAATCCAAACTAAGGATCCCTTTTGATCAAATCAAAAGGAAGAACCTGAATAAGAGGTAATGTTTTCACCACCCTCTTTCAAGTTCCTTTCTTCTTCAACTTCTTCTTTCTTTTTTATTCCCATTATAAAATAATAACTCTAGTATATTAAATATAATTTTATGTTATTATAAATATGGTACAACCATATTCAGTATTCTATCCATCTTTTTAATGACATGTCACCATACGTGCGTACGTACGGCCTACCGTCTCAACGTCGTGGTGTAATTGTTATTCAAAACATTATTATTTGAATGGGTATAATAATGATGTAAATAATAAATATAACATGACAATGATTCTATATATATGATATACTATCCAATTATATATTATTTTAATATCAAAAGAGTGATATTGTCGCTTGTGCGTACATACGGACTACCGTCTCCACGAACGCGATGAGATTCATTCCCCATTGTATCCATTCAACTCTAATTCTCATTTGATGATTAAAAATAATGTTTAAGGACTTTATATCATTCTAGATATGAATAAGATACAACATATTCATAACAAACACATCTTATGTAACAAAACATATAAAAGAAACCGAGTAAGTTAACACCCGAAACGACGATAATACTAAAATATTATTAACAAAGCATTATTAGAAGATCATATATGATATCATAATTATATATATGGTTCTTTTATAATTTAATAACAATGTTTTAACTATTATAAAGGAGGATAACATACCATCAACTAAGGAAAAGTGTAAGGTAAGGGTTTATTTCACAATCTCTTCATTATCCGAGGTTGTTTATACGTAATTATCTACTGGGACCTCTTTCTCATCTGCATACATGTTTCTTAAAAATGTATTTCAAATCATTATTATTATTTTACAGAATATGGTTTAAAGTAATTTATACCCTTTTTGAATTTTTATAAGAAGTTTATAAAGAAATCTTTATGTCGTTTTCCAAACAAGGTTCTTTTTAACATTTTCGATAGAATTAAGGTAAGAATGTCTTTTCTAACTCATACGGTGGGTCCAGCTATTTTATGCCGTCATAAAATCATTTAAGATTCCCTTACAAGATTATAATAATATTTTCAAAGTAAATGTTTTATTTTATAATTATGTGACTTTTAAATTATTTCAAAAAAAGAGATATTTCTCTCAGATAGTTTTTATTTCATCTATGTCAACATCCTTTGATGGATTTTAAGCTTATTTGTAGTTTATTTATTATGATACAAAACTTCCATATTGTATTGAAGGTTTTGTGATATTTTTTACTGTGGATGTGTTATTTTTATACCATTCATAGTTTATGGAGAAAGTATTGACATTTCGTATGCTAGTTTTATTACGAATTTTTATGTTATGTTTAAACATGTTCATATGAGGAATGAATTGGACTTAATATGTGACGGGTGGAGCTTGCTATAGCTCTTTGATGCATCGGTAGGTCTCTTGAGATAAACTAGTGTCTTGGAACAAGTCCTTGACAAAATATTATTTTTAGTCTTGGCACGAGGTCTTGACTATGTGGTTATGATAGTCTGGCATTATGCATTCCATCATTATGAAAGTGGTTATTGATATTTCATGTGATTATTTGACTAGTAGAATATTCATGTGAATACGTAAATGCCATTATTTTATTTTATCTTTTCCATATTATGCTGAAGTTCTTGTTTAAAATGATTTTGCTTTAGTTATACATTTCCTTAAATGTTTATGCTTATTTATGAAAGTTTCTGCTATATTGTTATCCTTACTGAGCATCTGAGCTCACCCCTTTCAATGTTTTACTTTTCCCAGGATGTAAAGAAGTTATTTATGAATGAATTGTAGGGATAGTATGAGGGGATATGAAGACAAGATGTTTTTGTAGTATTTTTTAGTTTATGATGTAATGTAAACTTTATGAATGTATCTAGTTATTCTAAGGCTACTAAACTAATTGGTCTTTCGAGACTTGATCTTTTGTGATCATGTCAATGTTATGTATAATGCACTGACTCTGGTTAACTGGGGTCGGGGCTTTACAGTTGGTATCAGAGGGAAGTTTAGTAAAAACCTTGGAAACTAGATTTATATAAACTCTGATTAGAGCACATAGACCTAAGATGGACTTTGAGGATTAGTATAGAAGAACTCCCTAGAATTTTGGTATTGTAGAAATTTTGTAAGTTTTCCGAGCAATACATCCTTGTCTAGATACGAGCAGGTAGAGGCGGCTCTGGTATAGATGTACCTAGGGGTAAAACCCAAAAACACCTATTTGAGCTAGACTCGAACGGGAACTGGTGCACGACAATGGGCCTTACTATACTCTTGGTTACGACACTCCCGGGGGATATGCTTAGGATAATTTTCATTTTCTTTACAAACCATTATGAAGGGTTTATGAGTATATATTTCCTCAAAGAAAACATTTTTATGATTATGGATTATATCCATAAATAGTTCAATTTATGTTAAGTTTTTTACAAGTATAGAATTATGTATTTTGATACATAAACTGATCTAGTTTATGCCATTGTTTAGAAATGGAACCTAGTGGAAGAAATGGAAACCGTATCAATGGACACACTCCATGTAGGGATTTCCCTCCTGCTAAAGATAATTATAGTGGTGATGGTGATGTAACTGGTGCTGATCAGCTAATCACCATACTGGGACAACTAACTCAGGTTATGAATAATAACCTTACCCATATGGAGCACACTGATCTGCAGCGTGGAGGATAAATGTTAGATCACTTCATGAGGCAACAACCACTAACATTAAAAGGGAATAAAAATCCCATAGTAGCTGAGAAACAGATAAATTCTTTAGAGAAAATATTCCATGCCTTGGGGAGTAGTGAAAGGTAAAAAGTTATCATGGCAGTTTACCACCTCACTGGAGATGCTGATCAATGGTGGTCATTGATTCAAAACACAAAGGAAGATGATGAAGTATCTAATATGGAATGGAGGGAATTCAATGATCTATTTTTAGAAAAAGACATTCCTCGTGACCATCGAGTAGATGTAGAAAGGAAATTTCGAAGTTTGAGATAGAAGGAGGATGAGAATGTCTCAAAGTATGAGGCTAACTTTACAAGGTTAGCAAGGTATGCTGCAGATTATATATGTAACCCAATAAGTAAGATTTATCATTTCTTTGTTGGGTTAAAACCGTTTCTCCGTAGAGAATTAGTCTCAGATTCCTTCTTGTTGTATGGAGATATTGTCTCGTGTTCTATCAAGACAGAAAAGGAATTCTCTAAGTATTATGACTTTAAAGCAAAGAAGGAGAAGAAGAGATCTGCTGATCACTCTGGGAATGGAAATAAGGGGAAGATGGGAAAAGTTGAATATCCATCCTGCAGTAAATGTGGGAAGAAACACCTCGGTACTTGCTTAAAAGGAATGGGAGTCTGTTACAAGTGCGGTGAAAAAGGCCACCAAGCTCATGATTGCAAGGGGACGAAGGAAGATACCGATGTCCAATGATACAATTGCAGAGAGATGGGACATTATGCAAATTAATGTACTAAGCGTCAGGGGATATTACCTCAAAAAATTCCAAGGGATCAAGGCCAAGCTTATGTTATCACTACTGCTGAGGTAGAAGCTCCGAAAGATGTGGTGGCAGGTAATTTAATGGTTTCATCAAGTTTAGAAAATGCATTATTTGATTTTGGATAATCGCATCGTTTCATATCTTCCCAGTTTTCTAAGAAAATTAGATATTTCCAATTTGATTTAACAAGGGATTTTTTAGTTAAAACTCCTAAGGGAAGTATCATTGCAACAAAGTTTTGTGTATCAGTCCCCATTAGAGCACATAAATGTTCTTTATCTACGTCTCTCATCGTCATACCTATTATTGAATTTGATATAGTCCTTGGTATGGATTGTCTTTCAGACCATGATGCAAAAAATTATTATAAGAAGAAGGAAATTACTATTTTTGATGATGATGATAAGGAACACCTTATCTTTAGAGCGGAATCATCACCACCTAATTCATACCTAGATCCACCCCCAATAGCTCAACTAAATTCAATTATTAGGGAGGAAGAGAATGAAATGATTATGGGTGAGGAAAGTAATGTTCAAATAGATGATGTACCAATTGTGAGAGAATATGTTGATGTGTTTCCAGAAGAGTTACCTAGACATCCTCCATAACGAGAAATTGAGTTTCCCATTGATTTAATTCCTAGTTCAAGGCCTATATCGAAGACCCCTTATAGAATGGACACTATGGAATTAGTTGAACTAAAGAAACAACTAGAGGAATTGAGTAATAAGGGGTTTATTATCCCTAGTGTTTCTCCATGGGGAGCCCCTATCCTTTTTGTTAAGAAGAAAGATGGATCTATGAGGTTAAGTATCGACTACAGGGAAATCAATGCTATAAAAATAAAGAACAAGTATCTCCTACCTCTCATTGATGATTTATTTGACCAACTGTATGGAGCTCAATACTTTTCTAAGATTGACCTTCGATCTGAATACCATCAGTTGTGTGTGAACAAGGAATACATTCTGAAGACAACATTTCGAACCAGGTACGGGCATTACGAGTTTACAGTAATGCCTTTTGGGCTGACTAATGCACCCTCTATTTTCATGGATCTAATGAACAAAGTTTTCAAGGAATATCTCGATGATTTTGTAGTGGTATTTATTGACGATATCTTAGTATACTCAAAAAGCTATGAAGATCATGAAAATCACTTGCACATTATCCTAAAGACTCTGAGAAGACATGAATTATATGGGAAGTTTAGCAAGTGTGAATTCTGGATTTAAAAGATTTCTTTTCTTGGCCATATTGTCTCTAAATATGGAATCTTTGATGATCCTTCTAAGACCAAGGAAATCCAAGAATGGCATGTACCGATGAGTATAACCTAGGTACATTGTTTTATTGGCTTAGCAGGTTATTATCGGTGTTTTGTCCAGAACTTTTCCCGATTAGCTAACCCATTAATGAAACTCACACATAAAGGGGTTAAATTTGTTTGGAAAAAAGATTGTGAAGAATGTTTTGAAGAACTAAATATAAGATTATTCAATGCCCCTATATTGAATCTACCATTGGGGAATGATGGGTTTGTTATTTATAGTGATGCATTGAATAAAGGACTTGGTTGTGTCCTTATGCAGAATGATAGGGTTATTGCCTCTGCATCACAACAACTGAAAATTCATGAGTAAAACTATCCTAATCATGATCTTGAGTTAGCTGTTATAATCTTTGCTTTTAAGATATGGAGACATTATCTCTATGGTAAAAAATGTGAGATATATACCGATCACAAGATTTTTAAGTACATTTTCTCACAAAAAGAACTCAACATGAGTAAAATGTGATGTCTTGAACTACTCAAGGATTATGATTGCATGATACACTACCACCCGGGGAAGGAAAATAAGGTGGAAGATGCTTTGAGCAGAAAATATCATGGAGTTTTGAAAAAGATGAGAGTTGAAAAGGATCCTATATACATGGATCTAGTGAATATGGACATGGGAATCACCATGGAAGGTGAAACATCAATACTTTTTCAAATGGTTTCCAAACCATCTTTACAAGAAATGATTAAGAGTTATCAAGACAATGATGAAGAGTTTAAAAAGAAGATTAAAGCTGTGAATGATGGGAGATTGAGTGACTTTGTGTATGGAGATGGAATTTTAAAATTTGGGAAGAGACTTTGTGTTCCTGATATACAAGATCTAAAAATGGAATTGTTGGATGATGCTCATAGTTCCAATTTCTCTATACACCCTGGGATCACCAAAATGTATATAGATTTGAAGGAAAATTTTTGGTGGGACAACATGAAGAGGGAGATTGCTGATTTTGTGTCAAGTTGTATGGTTTGTCAACAAGTGAAAGCTGGAAGGCAATATCCTGGAGGATTCATGAAACCTCTTCCCATACTGGAGTGGAAATGAGATAATATTACGATGGACTTTATCATGGGGCTACCAAAATCTCCTAGAAGGAACGATGAAATATGGGTTATTATTGATCGTCTTACCAAGTCAGCACATTTTCTTGATATAAGAGAAGATATAAAAATGGAACGTCTAGAAATACTATATATTAATGAAGTTGTGAGACTTCATGGAGTACCCCTATTGATTGTTTCTGATCATGATCCCCATTTTACTTCAATATTTTGGAAAAGTATTCAGAAGGCCTTGGATACTAAAATTCATTTGAGCACTGCCTACCACCCTCAAATGGATGGACAATCAGAACGGACTATTCAAACCTTAGAATACATGTTGATATCATGCTCACTTGACTTTCAGGGTGTGTGGGATCAATATTTACCTCTGGTGGAATTTTCCTATAACAATAGCTTCCATTCAAGTATTTGGATGGAACCATATGAAGCATTATATAGAAAGAGATGTCGCACACCAACCTGTTGGGATGACGTTGGTGAAAGAAAACTCGTAGGCCCAGAACTGGTGGAGGAAATGATGGAAAAGGTGAAAGTAATCCAAAACCACATCAAATCAGCTCAAAGTAGGCAGAAGAGCTATGCCGATAATCGAAGGAAGGATTTGGAATTTCAGGTAGGAGAACATGTTTTCTTGAAGGTATCTTCATGGAAGGGAGTTATACATTTAGTTAAGAAAGGTAAATTGAGTCCCACGTACATCAGACCTTTCGAAATTCTAGAACGAATTGGTGTTGTAGCTTACCGTTTGGCAATACCACCAAATCTCTCTAAAGTTCACGATGTGTTCCACATATCCCTGTTAAGAAAATACATTCCTGACCCAACACATGTACTCACCTATAATGAATTAGAACTGGAACCTGGTCTATCTTATTGCGAAAAACCCATTAGGATTCTTGATACAAGAGAAATAGTCTTTAGAAACCGGACAAATCGTCTGGTAAAAGTTCTATGGAGAAACCATAAGATGGAAGAGGCAATGTGGGAACCCGAGGAAATTATGTTGAAGAATCACCCGAGTCTTTCCATGCGGTAGTATTCTAGAAATTTAAAGGATGAAATTATTTGAATGAGGGGATAATGTAACACCCCAAGCTTCCACGGTACGCTTCTCTTTGAATAATACAGTAGCGTGTGTTGTACGTAACTTCGAGTTCTAACACACACCACAACCAATCAAACTAGCCATTATGAATAGTAATACCCACTTTTTGAAATTTTATAAATTTTATCATTCAAAATGGACTTCATTTTTGGATTCGTAATATCGAAATTATCCTAAAGTGAAATTTTGGTATTTTTCTGAAAACTTTCATTTTTTGATGAATAGTGAAAAACACCAAGTCATGGTTTAAAACCGAATTTTCATTTAAATAATTATTTGTTTTATTTAAATTTAATTAAGTTCATAATGGATACATAATAACTATATAAGTTCAATGTAATTCATTGGAGTTAGTTTATAATCATTTTAGATATATAAAAATTTTATGAAACCTTTCACCGTCTTTTACCCACCACCTAGGAGAATTTAAAAATTCACATAAAACATAATTTTACCGCTTCTGTGAGTGGAATTTCAAAAATCCAAGTGACACGGTTAATATCAAGGAATAAAATTTTTTTCAACAAGATGAAAATAATTTTTGGTGAATAGTAACTTTTTACTTGTATTTACCACGGTTAAAAGTAAATAAGGTAATTAAGGGTAAAAACGATATTAATATTACCATAACACATGTCCTAATTCTATTGGAAAAGTGTATCTCGACCAAAAAAACATTAGGAATAAAATATTATCATTTAGGTCCACTTGGATTAGATTAGGACATTTATTATTATTTAATTCAAAGAAGAGTTAAAATAGTTAAAATCAAATTTTAATAACTAAAACATTTTTAATAAGAGGTTATACATAAGATAAATTTGATTATAAATATTAATTAGAAAGATAAAAATATTTCCTACATAATAGTATTTTATTTATAATTTTTAGACAATAAATAATTTAATTTATTTATGAAACAATGGTGATGTAGTAATTACCTAATTAATGAAATATTAAAAGAATTGATATTATAAATATCAAAATAAATGTAATTTGAGACTTTTTATGAATTATAATAAATTTATAGGTTAATATGACATATTAGTATTGGTTATATAAATTGTTTTCTAAGTAATATTGATTTTATGAAATTATCAAAAAAAAATACTCAATAGTGTCAAAATTGACATAAAAGAGTTTTTAAAACAAATATTATATTATTAATTTATATTATATTCCTAAAAATATAAGGTTCGGCCAAAGGACTTATATCATGATATTTGTATTATTAATGGACCACATGGGGTATCTTTTATGTATATAGTAAGTTTATTAACTATATAATATAAAAATACAAAGTGACATGGTAAATGTCAAACTAATTAACTAAGAGTTAAAACTAAAAGATAAGGTTAATATAATGACCCGAGCCTATCTAAAAACCTATTGGTTGAAAATATTTCGAACCATACCCACCATTAACTTTAAATAATCCACTTTTTAGCTATTAGAAACCTAATATGAATTTATTATAAAATAATATTTCTAGCTTTTCCAAAGGTGTCCCTCATCCCTCTTACAAAAGGGCACTCCCCCCTCTCTCAAATTCATACCTTAAAAGCCTTTTGGATCGGCCAAACCCTGACCAAATATCCTCTCAACTTCCCTCACTTTTACCTAGAGGCCTTATTTTGATCATAAAGCCAACCTAAGGAGCCCTTTTGATCAAATCAAAAGAAAGAACCCGAAGAAGAGGTAATGTTTTCACCACCCTCTTTCAAGTTCCTTTCTTCTTAAACTTCTTCTTTATTTGTTATTCCCATTATAAAATAATAACTCCAGTATCTTCTATATACTGTGATGTTATTATAAATATGGTATGACCATATTCAGTATTCTATCCATCCTTTGAATGACATGTCACCATACGTGCGTACGTACGGCTTACCGTCTCCACGTCGTGGTGTAATTGTTATTCAAAACATTATTATTTGGATGGGTATAATAATGATGTAAATAATAAATATAAGATGATAATTATTCTTTATATATTATATACTATCAAATTATATATTATTTTAATATCAAAATAGTGATATTGTCGCTCATGCGTACGTACAGACTACCGTCTCCATGAACGCAATGAGATTCATTCCCCATCATATCCATTCAAGTATAATTCTCATTTTATGATTAAAAATAATGTTTAAGGACTTGATATCATTCGGGATATGAATAAGATACAACATATCCATAACAAACACGGCTTATGTAACAAAACATATAAAAGAAAACGAGTAAGTTAACCCCCGAAACGACGATAATACTAAAATATTATTAACCAAGCATTATTAGAAGATCATATATGATATCATAATTATGTATATGGTTATTTTATAATTTAATAACAATTTTTTAACTATTATACATGAGGTTAACATACCATAGACTAAGGAAAAGTACAAGGTAAGGGTTTATTTCACAATCTCTTCATTATACGTGGTTGTTTATACGTAATTATCTAATGGGACCTCTTTATAATCCACATCCATGTTTCTTAAAAATGTATTTCAAATCATTCTTACTATTTTAAAGACTATTGGTTAAAGTCATTTATACCCTTTTTGACTTTTTATAATAATTTTATAAAGTAATCTTTCTATCGTTTTCCAAACAAGGTCATTTTTAACCTTTTTGACAGAATTAAGGTAAGAATGTATTTTTTAAATTATACGGCGGGTGCGGCTATTTTACACCATTATAAAATCATTGAAGCTTAACTTACAAGCTTATAAGAATATTTTCAAAGTAAACGTTTTATTTTATAATTATGTGACTTTTAAATGATTTCAAAAAAAGAGATATTTCTCTCAAATAGTTTTGATTTCATCTATGTCAACATCCTTTGATGGATTTTAAGCTTATTTGAAGTTTATTTATTATGATACAAAACTTCCATATTTTATTGAAGTTTTTGTGTTATGTTTAACTGTGGATGTGTTATTTTTATACCATTCATGGTTTATGGATAAAGTATTGACATTTCGTATTCTAGTTTTAGTACAAATGTTTATTTTATGTTTAAACCTGTTCATATGAGGAATGCATTGGACTTAATATGTGACAGGTGGAGCCCGCTATAGCTCTTCGATGCATCGGTAGGTCTCATGAGACAAACTAGTGTCTTAGCACAAGGCCTTGATAAAATCTTATTTTTATTCTTGGCACGAGGTCTTGACTATGTGGTTATGATTGTCTGGCATTATGCATTCCATCATTATGAAAGTGGTTATTGATATTGCATGTGATTATTCGACTAGTATAATATCCATGTGAATACATAAATGGCATTATTTTATTTTATCTTTGTCATATTATGCTGAAGTTCAAGTTTAAAAGTATTTTGTTTTAGTTATACATTGCCTTAAATGTTTATGCTTATTTATAAAAGTTTCCGCTATATTTTTATCCTTATTGAGCATCTGAGCTCACCCCTTTCATTTTTTTACTTTTCCCAGGATGTGAAGAAGTAATTTATGAATGACCTGTAGGGATAGTATGAGGGGATATGAAGACAAGATGTTGTTGTAGTAGTTTTCACTTTATGATGTAATGTAAACTTTATGAATGTATCTAGTTATTCCAAGGCTACTAAATGAATCGGTCTTTCGAGACTTGATCTTTTGTGATCATTACAATGTTATGTAATAATGCACTGACTCTGGGTAACTGGGGTCGGGGCGTTACAGAAGTATGTTAACAATATTTTAAAACAATATATAATAAAGGTTCCCCACAACCACATGCCCACTAAATTAGTCAACTTCACACCTTAACAACGCACGTCCCTTCACTCGTATCCCTTCTATAACCACATATCCACATAAAAAACATCCATATAACAACCACAACTACATCATCATCACCACATACTGCATAACCACACATGTCACAACTACAACCACATACAACACAACATAGCCACATGCCACATCCCCCTCATCAATAAGGTATGTAATCATGATGGACATCAACCTTGTGTCCACCACCATCCATGTGTTCCCCCACCGTGATACCACATCAAAATCACATACCAACAATAGGATTTCACAACCTACACTACATCTGGAAGAGAGAGAGAGAAGAGAAATGGGAGTAGTGATCCATCTATGTCACTTTCTACATAGATATTAGTGAAAACACCTAGAACCCAAACTATCATATATGAATTGATAATTTTACATAACTTGGGTTGTGGAGTGTAAGAAATAACCTAAAAATACAAAGGATATAGTAAACCACACAAGAATATACTATGTTTTAACTCTATTATGAATTAAATTTATTACTCTGACCTATAAGAGTTATTTTATCTCTATTTTTGATAACCAACAACCACTAAAAAAACTAGCCATAACACAAACTAACCACATCACCATGACACAATAACTGAAAAATATTTATAACTTCCTATTTTATCACATAATTTCCAATTTTCATATTTTCCATTTACCAATGAAATTATGTTTATTGTGTAACATTTAATTTTATCCACGCTTTATTCTTTAAAAATATTTTATTTCCTACTTTTACAATTTCATTTAAATACTTACACTTTATTATTTTTAATCTTATTAACAAATTTCAATTTCTTATCAATTAATTTGTTAATTAAATCCCTTAAAATACATTCCATCAGAGCCCATTGCCATTAATATTTTTGTCAACCCATTTCCATCTGTATTCTATGGAAACTATAAAACATACATTATAACATCTCCAAACACTATATCAATCACCACAACACCTCATGAAAATATACAAAACATTGATTCCACCCCTTTGGAAACATCACCCAAATATCCACACATTTCCCATGCCAAACCACAACCATAAAAACATAATTATATAACCCCAAACTCAACCACAATGAGAATAACCATGAAAATATATCACCCACCAACATCAATCAATACAATAAGAAGCATCAAATTCTATTGTATATTCATAATACTATATTTCTTTAACACCTCTTGCATAAAAAATATTAATATAAATTCAAAACATTTATTCCCCTTTTAATTAATATCATTAGTGGTTTATCCAATTATGAATGTGATTGAGCATAACATTAATGTAAAATAAGGTATCACATCAAAGAAATGTGAATCAATATATTAAATAGACACTTAATGAAGGGTTATCTTTAAAAATAGAGTTTTATATAACACTATAACTCCTTATCACCTACAAACCAATAGGTCATAAGAACTATCTAAATGAGATATTAAGAATATTATAGATAATTCAGTGAGTGTGATTTAGAAACATTAGATTAAGGATATTTATGATGAACTTTTGGTATACCATATTTCTTATATTGTATCTATTGGAATGAAATAATTCATGATTGTTTAATGAAATTCATTTCATCTAACTAGGGAATTAGAACATTGGTCATATTAGGTTATGAATCCTATGAATCTAGATTCACAGTAGGTTAGATAAAAGAGGTTGTTTTGACTTAATGAGATAGAGGATATAATAGTATATTCTTATGATATTTATAAGATCTAAAAGGAAAATAGAAAATAGTGGAATGACTAATGCATTACTCATAATACCATTTCACTAGAAGAAAACGAAATTTTATTCAACTCACATTTGAATTTATTTTAGGGTAACAAGAATTCATGTTGGTCAGGAAAATTCAGGGTAATCAAAGTCTTTCCAAACTGATCAGTAAAAATTTAAAGGGAGAAAAAAAATTCATTCAAAGTAAATGGTCAAATTCTAATGTTGTATGTAGAACCCTTCAAGGAGGGATATGTTTTTTATGTTTAGATAAACAAGTTTATGATAAGTCAAGCACTTGAAATTAAACAAATAATTGACTAGAAGTAAACCTAGACGTGTTTTATATTTTTTTTATATTTTTTTGAATAGGATAGGTTTCTTCTAGAGTATAAACTCTAGTAAATAATTATTGGCTTTGTTTTTGGTTCCTCCATATTAATATTATTGGGTCTGAGAAAAATAAAATAGCTAGTCCAATTCATGGTGTATACTAGGTGAATTGTTTTGTAAAATTGTTAGGGGAAAGTTCATTATTTCTACCACAAACTATAAAAAACATTCATTCCATGAAATATAAGCCCTGTGGTGTGACATTACCAAAAGTATGGCTTAAAATTACCGAGTATTTAGCACTTTAAGGTCATGATGTGTATGAAGTGAATCACAACGTGAAACTTCTAGGGTAAAATTCATCAATTATGTTCCAAAAATCAATAACATATTCATTTCATGAATTATTTTAAAGAGAACATGAATTTTTATATAATTATCCTCAATTGTTTTATATTTTTCATTAATTTCTAATGGATAAAGAAATGAAATTTTTATTTTGATGTTCTCAATATATTTAGATCTAATAGAAAACCCCTAAAATGAATCATGCTTAATATTTTTCTCCCCTTATAGAGCTCCCATGGTCCTTGCTCCCTCTAGCCCACCTGTGCACTCCACTGCTAATGATGGTCATCATACTACCTCCCCCATTCATTTTCTCCAAATTAGTTCCAACCCCAAACCATTTCTTCTACCCTCTCCATTTCCACTTAATATCCCAAATTTTTGTATCATTCCTCTCTCATTTTCCCAATATATAAACACCCCTTTCCCTCCCTCCATTCCTATAATACTTATCCAAAATCCCATGTCAAGAAAACTATCGTTAAACGACCACCCAAAAACCATCTAACTGTATTACTAGAAAAAACCAACCTAACACCTCTATGAAATGAAAAAACCTAACCCTTTTCACCTTCACCTATTCCCTATACTAGACCATACACTTTTTCATATTTCTCGTCCCACTCTTCTTCCAAGGATTATGACCAGAAACAACTCACCCATCCATACCTCCAATTTAGTGAGTCCAAATATAGGGATCATTTATCCAGACTATAAATAAACCAGTGAGAGCTGATAAAATAATGGACATGGGGGGTTTATTGTAGATTATTGTGGAGGATAACTTTATGGATGATTTATAATAAATGAACATGTATAATATTTTCTAGGTTATGGAGGAAACCTTTGGAGATCTCTTTATAGAGTTTCTCCCAACATTGGAAGTCACCTTGGTTGGTATCAATTTCATACTAGGTTAGAAGCATTGGAGTTGGTCACTGAAGGAGTTTAGAGTTATCTTAGGTTTCTATAGTGCTGAATGTTTTGAGACAGAATAGTATAAGATATTTATTTTTGATCCCACTAAGGGCCACAAGTAGAAGCTTTAGTCCATGATAATTATCAATCCAGTGAGTAGGAATTATCTAAAGAACATAAATAGTACACGGTTGATCAGTAAGTGGGATTTATTCTAATTATAGGTTCCCCAAATGAAAAACCCTAAAAATAGATTATTCCCTTCATATAGATCACAAACGATGCCCTATTTTAAACTCTTAATTCCCCAAACCAGTACATTATCAAATAGTGTATGACTGACTCCTTGGTTTTCCCTTCTTTCACTTTGGATGACATTGAGCTTACTGAAACTGTTGGCTAGATTGGGTATCCAAATCATGATTAGGATCCCACAAGGGTTCTTAAGGATGAGAAAATAGAGTATTAGTATTTAAATACTTCCTTGTTTTTTATCTTTTTCAATATACTTCTGATGACCAACTATTTTTTTGTCATCTGTTTATTTTATATCCGTTCTTATTCCTTGAATGAATATATGGTATCATTTGGTAACATCTATTAATTCATGACCATTATTTTATATCATTTTTAAACTTTCTAATTTCAAGTTCAAAAATATTGTTTTAAGACTCATCTCCAGTTTTTCCCAACTGGATAATGGTTTCTAGACCCAACAAAAAGTTTCCATCACACTCTATTTTCTCTAAATTAGTTTTATTGGACTATTTATATTTTTTTTTATCATACAATTATTTTTCATTGAAATCAATTCAACTTGATATCAAATAGTTGGGATATTGTATTAATTTTAAGTATATGGGGAATTTTTTTAGCTAACACATTACCTTGCATGCCTTCTGTCTTATCCTAGTTATTCTAAGATATATTTTTCATTGGATTCATGTTATTATTTTAAGAAATTTTAAAATAACCACATAATTTGATTGAATTTACTATGTGGAATTAATTTGTAACACCCCATGATTTTAAGAAAGGAATCTATGATCAATAGCACACTAGACACACAATACCAATCTTAAATGAACCATGAAATAATATTATTTTAAATATGATTGTTATAACATGGTAATAAAATTAGTGGGTATGAATAGTATTCACTAATTTATGATATATATATATATCCTACTCAAAAATAAATTTATTCATAAATTATTATTATATAAATAATTAATTTCTATTAAACTAATTTTATTCATCAAGAATATGTTTTCCTCAAAAAAATTATTTTTGTGAGTAAATACTATTATTAATTATTATAAATTTTAGAAAACTTATTTGAAAAAAAAAATTAAATCATCATATCAAAATTAATTTATGGTGAAATTTTTTAATTTTTTGAAAAATATTGATTTTTCAATTAAAAATGAAAAATACTGATTTTTAAAAATTGATATTTATTTTCAATAACTTAAGAAATTTAAAAGAACAATTATTCTTTAAACATGATTTAAATTAAAATATTTATTCTATATTTATATTTATTCATATTAATTTCATTTGAATCATATTTATATTGTTTTTTAATAAGTTTATTTTTGGGTTTAAAAATGGGTTTTTTTCTAAAATTGTTTTAAATTGCATAATTTTTCTCCATTCTAATTAATAAAAGTAATATATAATTAGGAATTATTTAAATTAATTTTATATATTATATATATTTAAATATTAACTTAAATTCATATAATTATTATTATTATGTATAAAATTAATATAAAATCATCTTATGCTTGAAAAATGTGTTTACTAAAAAACTTTGTTTTCATTACGTCTGCAAGTTTAATTTTAAATAAAATTATTCCAATTATTTTAATTTAATTTAGTAAAATTTATTATATATTTTTAATCATCATAATTTATATAATATAATAAGTTCAACTTAATTTTTTTTATAATGTATAGTGAAAACAGTAAAAATATATTACTATAATTAAGGGTAAAATGAGTTTAACTGGTTTTAAACTAAAAAATAAAGGTTTAAATGACCTAAAACCTTTCCAAATAATATTTTATGAACATATTTACACCCTCGTTAACCTATTATTTATTTTTATACACTTTTTTGGAAATTTTCCATACATATTACCAATATAATAATTTAAGTAAATAAAAAGACAAAATGTCGCTCTCTTGCTTTTAAATATCAATTATTTATTAACATATGTATAAAAGAAATATGTGAATGAATATTGATATTGATTTTTAGAATAATAAAATTTCATTCACAAGGATAATTTATTTTTAATTTTTAGTAATTTTATAGTTACTTTAAATGCTTAAGAAATTCCAACATAGTGAAAACTTAATTAATAAAAAAATAAAATAAATGATACTAAAAATATTAAAAGTAATAAAAATTGAATTAATAATAATATTACATGATTTTTTTATTCAATTATAACATGATATAAGGTGAGAAAATAATATATTCTAATTACACATTTCTCTTAACGTTTTTAAAGACAAATTAAATTAATAATGTCAAAATTGACATTAATGTGATTTAAAAATAAATAATAATTTATTAAATGATTTAAAATTCCTAAAAATCAGATATTATGTAAATTTATTGGTATAAGTTTAAAAATATAAATAATGGTCCATTAATGGGCTAATTCCCCTTTTATAATATTTATATTTACCCATAAATAGTAAAAACTTTGTTACCATGGTAAAGGGTAAAATGAGGTTTTTCTCATTTCATACACTTACGTTAAAAATAATTTTACACAAATTATATTTTTATTTTATAAATATTATTTCAAATTTATAACTAGGGTGTAAATATTTTATAAAAAATTCATTATTATTTCTATTCTTAAATGATAAATTACCTAGATAAAAAATGCTAGTTACAGTAGTGAAAACTAAAATGGGAAAAGTAAGGAATCTTAGAAGTTAAGGAACATATATTTAAAATATGTTTTTTTATGTGTTGTGGGTTTTGATCAACCATAAAACCCATCCAATACATTATTTGTCAATTTTTTAGGAACATTGGGTGTGTGTGACTTCCTATTATTGAATATTTTTTGGTATTTAAAAAAATTCCACTCCTCCCCAATTATAAAAGGGTTCTCCCTCCCCTCACTTATTCACACCTCTAAATCCATTTTTCTCAACAAAATAATGAAAAAATATCTACCAAACACCCTTATACACATTATATAACTAATGGTATTCCAAAAAAATGAATCATAGAGTCCTTAAGAGGATATCTAAGGGAGGTTTCTCTAAGAGAAGTTAATCGTCTGGATGAAGATCTTTCTTTTTCTTTATTATTTTACAACATTAAATTATGAATTAAAAATTACAATATAATCACACAATTATATTTCAATTTAATAACCAATATCTATCTCCTATTCAATAATATTTGAAATTAAACCATCAATAATTTTTACGGAGGACTATAACCTTGTGAAGCAATGTAATTCATTTTCCATCACCTCCTATTATAAATAGTTATAGTGATTAATTTAAAATATATATATTATATTTTTAACATAATTATACTTATTTAATTTTTATATCACATATACCATATTACTTTTCATTCAATGGGGGATATGAAAATTTTGCTAGTGTGTACAGCTGACTACCGCCTCATGAAGCTATGTGAATCATTTTTCACGAGTTCCTTAAATAGAATTTAATAAGGGTAAATTTAATAAAAATATGTGATATCTGTGACATAATAATGATATTAATTTAATATTTATCATTATAAAAAAATATCATTTTACTTTATACCTTTCCACTAACTAAAAAATGACAACGTAGTTCATGCACATGTGTGAACTACCTCCTCCACGAAGCGATGTGATTATTTTTTCACCACCACATCACATATATGATATACATAAGTATATTTAAAGAAATAATATTTTATTTATGATATGATTATCAATATGTGAATATAAAAATAATACTTACCTTCTTTATATAATGATCATTGAAAAATGGAAACATTACTCATGTGTATATACAGTCTACCGTCTACATGATTGTAACATAGTTCATTTTTTAGAACCATATTTCATGATTAGTTTTAAAAGTAAAATTTATGTGAAAATTTTATAATTATTTTAGGATTATTATTTTGGATATGATGGAATAATGACCTCTTTTACCATAGTAAACCTACCGATGTCATTTTTGACACATTAGTCGAATATCAACAAAACATATAACATAAACTTAATTGACTAAGTAATAATATACAACATGATAATAAGTGAAATAAAACAAATAATAAACTTGAAAATTGATCTTAATCAAGTAAATAATTAACAAAAGTTAAATATTTATAAAGATCAATAATGTACGTGACGATTCAAACTCAAGGTAAGGGTCTTTATCTCAATTTTTTTCGTTGAGGAATATTATGATTTTATGCACCTAAATTCAATTATGAGGTGTATATATATCCATTTTTTAAATTTTATATCCTGAATTTCTCTATTATCATGATCTTTAATTTTTTTTAATGTTATTATTTCATGGGTATTATGTTTAATGCTTTAAAAACTGTAAGGTACTTTATTTTAAAAATAATATTTTTAAAAAGATTTATTTTTTAACTCCTTTTATTCCATGTAAATATTTTTATTATTATTTTATTTATATTTTTATATTAACATAAAATAATTATAAAAGTAATTTTATGTTTCTTTTGAATTTATTTAAATTTGTTTCAAAAGTAATTTTTTGTTTGTTTTATACAAAATTTTCTTATAAAAGGACAAAATGAATGCTCAATTTGAATATATATAGCAAAAATGAAATTTCATACAATAATAACTACTATTTTATTTTTTATTACCTTATAATATTTCATGTTTTATACATATAAAAACTCTCTTTCCATTTTTTGGGTATTTGGTATTGAAAAAAAATTAAAAATTAAAGGATATTTTAATATCTGCAAAGGTTTTGCATATGGGTTCAAAAGTTTTTTCACAGGAGTTTATGATAAAAATGTAAAAGAATAAAAAAATTATTCAGATATGGTACTGCAACATTATATGAAAAATGGGTGAGTATGATATAGCTTATACATTGGTTTGAGCCCCATTATAGCCCATAGGAGATCCTGATATAACTTATATAAAGTTTTGAGCCCCATTATATCTCATAAAAAATTAGTGATCCTGGTATAACTTATATGAAGGGTGAGCCCCATTAGATATTTATAATGCATTGGGTATTGATTATGTTCTCCAAATAATTTTTTTCTAAGTTGGTCATTCGGTTATTCCCATTACTAGTGTTTTGAATGTGTTTTATGAATATGATGCTTTAAATTTTCTAAAAGGTTTCTTATCTTCTTGTTATGGGTTTTATAGGTTTTATTTGAGAAAAAAGTGTGCGTGTTTTTATGTGTAATTTTTTTATTTCATACCCTCAAATAACATTAAATATAAAGGTAAAAATTACATGGGTTTTCATATTTTTCACTGGACTAATGGATTTCTTCATTTTATATTCCTTATTGAGATTTTTGTGGTAATCCCATGTTTTAAAATGTTTTTCATAGGGTTTAAGGATGGGTAAAAAGAAAAAATAAGTCAAGTTGAAAGTCATTAATATTTTTCATTAAAATAAATCATGTTTAATATTAAAGATTTTATATTATGGTAAAATGGATACCAATTATAAGTGTCCACTTTATATATATATATATATATATATGTGGGTTTTTTATGTCAGATTTATGGAATATCTCTCTAAAAATATAAACCAAAAATATATTTTGGAATATAAGAAAATGGATTCTAGTTTAAAGTCACACAAATGTGTAATGTTTAAGGCTAATTCCTTAAATCTAGTATCATAGAAAATTTGTAGAAAGCTTTATAGGTTAGGATGTTGTTTAAGGTTAAGTTAAAAATACTTTATAAAAAAGGTAGTATTATAAGGATAATTATGGTTAGTTTGGATAAATATAAATATTTCAATAGAAGATGGAATGGTTGAGGATATCTAATAATCTATCATCGACCTAAGATATTTTATTATGGTTTATTTGATATACTCACACTAACTTTTCTTGTTTTGGTAGATGGATGGATCTAGTAGGACCCATATTAATGATGAATGTGATGGAAAATTTGGTGGTTGTATGAACGAGAAACTTAACAAAATAGGAGTTGTAGTGAAAACTCTTATGGTTATTCCTAACCAGCTATAATGAGTTATTATTGAAAACATGCACCTAGGTGAGTTTCATAACATTCCAAAAAAGAGAAAAATAGACTTCTATAGAAGTTAAGGTGATAAAGATCACAATGTTAAAAATATTCAATGACCTATGTATCAAGATTTTTTTAATAAGAACTCATGAAAATGTATTAAGAGAAATGGAATCTATTTTGTAATTGGTAAAGTGGGGCATAAATAATTAATCTTGCAAGTAAAAAAGGAAGAATTAAGTTAATTCTATGAAGGGGAATAAAATTCTTCCCAAGATATAAATTTAATGTTTTAAATTTGGGGGTTTGGTCATTATGAAAATATATGTCCCGTAGGGAATAATCAGGTATAGGATTAAAAAACAAATAGATAAATGCCTAGTAATGCCTAATTTCATTTCAGTTGAGGATAAGGAAACTACAGATGACATATGAAACATATGAATTATATTGTAATGTCCCTGATTTTCTCCATATGTTATTTTTAATATTATATGGGAATTAATTTGAGACCAAGCTCTGAGACGGCGTACAGTTCCGAGGCCTGGTGATCCTGGAACAAATGTTTGAATTTAATTTAATAATTAAATAATGTGTGCATGAGGTTTTCCTGAAAAAGTGGAATAACTCCTAAACGGGTGCTCGGATCAGAAATCCCAGGGCATCATTGTGTTTAGAACAACATTTTTACCTTAGGCGAGGCCTAACAATAGTCGGCGCAAGTCGGTAGTAAAATATGGTTTTTGGACGCAACCATAATAAAATATTTAATTAAAATATTTTATTTAAATCTTTGTTACAGAGAAATACCTTATCTTTTTAAATGGAGATTACATAGGGGATCAGGGTTACAACTTCCATAACCCTGAAACCCTTGGCGGCTCTGGAGGCTCTGGAGGAAACCTCCCAACGCGGCGACGACGACGCAGCGACCATATCATCACCGACGAACGCCGTGAAATCTAGGTAGGATATTTGTCTTGATTTTTCCTTCCCTATTTTTGATTTCCATGACGAACATGGACTAATCCACGAACAGATTGGCCCTCGGGATGATCTTTCTTGCGGGACGGGTTCATGCGGGGATTTGAGGCTTTGATTCTTGAGGTTGTTTTGGTTTTCAATCTAACAGCAGCAAACCCAGATCGTCACAAAAAACAATCGAGGTTTACCCCTCTTGTTGATTCTTTTTTTCCCCCTCATGTTCTTCATTGCGTTCTATGAGTTCTTGGAGTAAATTGATCATTACGCATTCTTTTATTGACGCAATGATCCGAAATCAAAGATCCAATGTCAAGGTAACCTAGCGGAGGTGTGACGGCGACGGTGGCGGATGAATCAATGCGGTTCGGAAGTTCCAGTTCTTTGAGTGTTTCATGCGGACGGATCGAGATTCATTTTCAAGACCGATCGGAAGCCCAAAACTGATGGAATCGGTTTCGTAGGGGCGAGACGACCCCAAATATTGAGTTTCATGATGATCGGAAGGTTGGATCAAGATCCGAAGCAACAGCCGAGGCACGTGGAGGAAGACGACACTTCTGTAAATTTACCGACTACACGGCGTGTAGTATGGGCTACATGGCGTGTGTTCATCGGCGGGATTACATTACATGTACTCTGAGAGTACACGAACACGGGCAGGGTACACGACCATGGACACGCCGTGTATACCCCTCCCCGGCCAGACCCGACCAGATACACAGGATACCCCATGTACTAGTACACGGGCAGGCGATACGGACACGGACAGAGGCCGTGTACAGGCACATGGCCAGCATACACAGAGCGAGACCAGGTGCTCAGACATGGCGTGTGATTCTTTTACACGCCGTGTAGTTGCTTTCTATCCGACAAGCCGAATGACACGGGTCGGTTACACGGGCAGTGCCCGGGGTCAAGGAACACGGTGTGTACCTTTTCTACACGCCGTGTAGTTTGGTTTTACATGGCTTGAACGAATGACATAAGCCGTTTACATGGGAAGTAATTGGGGTCGAGGAACACGGCGTCTAACCACACTACACACCGTGTAACCTTTTCTTGTTGACTTGATCCACTTGTCTTTTGTGACTTGGACTAGTTCTCTTAGGGTTTGTACCCTTGGTCATTTCCCTGAAGGTTCCGGTATCATTTCCTTTACACAAGAGTATGATCCCTTCAACAGAACTCCCTGAATAGAGTTGTTGGAATCCCCTCTATGAGAATTAGAGCCGAATCCTCTATTCATTCCTAGAACCCTAGGTAGAGTTCTTGGTATCGACGTGACCAACTTTACCCGGGCGATGATCCTCTGCTTAGCGGATTAGCTCAGACTGAGTTGTTGGAATCACCCCATGACTTGGTTGTGATCCTCATCTAAGCATCATGTTCTCAAGGTACTTGTGGAGTGTGTTCTCCTAAAATGAGTACTTCGTACCTCTCTCTTCATACCTAAGAGTGTGTTCTCCTGGTTGCATGCTTAGTGGAATCTTCGAGCTGGATTCTAGTGGTGGTATTCACGGTAGTCGATTGTGCATGAGTATATCTGGATATTATTGTGGTATTTTCTTTAGACATATACTGTGTGAAGCTGATTGTATCTTTCCTTTGTGATATGTCCTTGTTGTATTTCCTTTGTGGTTCCGGGGTGTCCTACTAGGTATTTTTATACTCACCCTTGCATGTGCTTTTCCCGCACGTGTCGTGTCTTGTGCAGATGAGCGAGCCTTTGACAGGATTTTAGGCGGACCAGGACCGGACCGTACACAGTGAGATCAGACAGGACGAGGTGTGTTACTACGGCTACAGACTACAGTCCCAGAACCTTTCTTTACAGGTCGGACTTTGTTATAGACTTTCTTTATGGTGGTCTTGTACTTTTGACCCAGGGTTTACCTTCTTGCACTTTACTTTGCTATCATACTCGGTGGTTGGGTTTTAGTGTATGCATGCATCTTTTCCATTTTTATTAGTTTTTACTTTTCATCTTTGTGAGCTAGGAGATGTGTGTGCGTGTGTACAGGTTTATAGGCAGTGCCTCCCATGTTAGTAGTATGCCTACTTGGTGCTCGTCACCAGCCCCTGGCCTATTGGAGGCGGGCTTGGGGAGTTGCAGGTCGGGCCCCACTGGGACGGGGCATGACAGAGTGGTATCAGATGTGGTCGGTTATACCTTAGGACTGAGAGTCTGTGAGTTGGTTTGGGGAAACAGTGTTAAGTGTTCAGAGTTCGGCTTTCTGGCCAGGGACCCCAGTGTTGGTGCGGGCAGCCGACGTATCCATACACCAGGACTCTGATAACTTTCTTTTCGACTCAGAACATGAGAACACTAGTTGCGGGGAAAATAATGGTACATTCATCATATACGAATGGGTTGTGGTTTCCATGTCCTTTTTGAGTCATCTCTCCAGATATACTCACTGACTGAGATACATTTTGTTTCCTTACAGGATGCCTCTGTGACGCGCACCCGCTAGGATCCAGCAGCTCGATCACAATGATGACCCCCTCAGTGATGAAGCTTTGATACAGGGACCAGATCCCCCAGTTTTACCACCAGGTGGTGTACTAGTTATCCCGACAAATATGGAGAAGTTTTTAGTGCATCTTGTACCAGTGGAGGAGGATCGCATACTGAGATCACTCCACAAGTTTCAGAGACAGAGACCCCTTAGGTTTCGAGGTGAGCCTGGCCCTCGGCAGCAGATGACTGGCTTGAGGCGATGGCCAGAGTCTTCTGTTTGGTCAGGACACTAGCAGACTAGATGGTGATCCTGGCAGCGAGCCTTCTACAGGGATCGGCAGGAAAATGGTGGAGTTTGGTTATCCAGACTCACAACGAGGTGACACTCGCTTGGTTGTAGTTTGAGCGTCTCTTTAGAGCGTTGTTTTCACCAATTACCCTAAGAGCAGTACGCATTCAAGATTTTCTTTAGCTTCAGCAGGGAACCATGATGGTGGCTGATTATTCGTCGAGGTTTATCGACCTCTCACGGTACTCGATGGATATGGTCAGATATCAGTACTTCAGAGCTCGGACTTTCGAGCAGGGCTTGCGCAGAGATATCCGAGCTAGCATCATCCTTATGAGAATTACTACTTATTCTAGTGTGCTCGAGTGGTTTTGGTGGTCGAGAGATTCTTGGCAGAGTAGAGATAGTCGGCAGATGTCAGTAGTGGATGAGCTGGAGCAGAGACCTCGGCAGTAGGAAGCCGACGTCAGGGACCCAGGCATAGGAGACGTTTTTAGAGGAGATCCCAAGATAGGGGATCTACCATTCAGGGTTTGTAGGTCACATCCAGTCAGCCACAATAGAGGAAATGGTACTCATGTGATGGAAGGGGACATCTCGCTCGATATTGTTCGACCCGTCGTACTACTAACACAGGAGAAGTGGATAGACCACCAAGGAAAAGGCAACATGTTGAGCAGGAAGATCTATGGGGCAGCGGACGTGGTAGGGGAGCTTGGAGAGTAGCCGTAGGTGGTCGGTGGTTTTATCTTTTACCACCACCACCCCCAGGAGGTCCACCCCCAGATCAGGGAGCTAGTGGACAGAGGCAGGGACAGCTGCAGGCGGCAGAGGCTTATGACCCAGGTACTCCTGGAATGATTAGAGGTACTATCTGTTTCTTTTCTACCTTAGCTACCATATTGATAGACACGGGTGCTAGTTATTCCTTTTTGGATTCTTATCTTGTTCGAGACCTTGAGATTCCAGTTGAGCCATTGACTCGACCCTTACGCTTAGAGACACCGACTGTAGAAGATTCGGAGATCACACACCTATGTAGACAATGTGATCTGACCCTTGGAGGCGAGAGTTTTGGTTGGAACCTCTTGGTGGTAGCGTCGAGGCCTTACGATGTCATTCTTGGTATGGATTGGCTATCCACAGTTCATGCCCAGATCGACTATTTTAGGTGAAGGGTGTGGTGTTTCCATAGTGATGGAACGAGGTTCTCTTTTGTCGGTGAGAGAGAGACCCAGGTAGCATAGGATAGACTCATGCATGGGAGGGAACAACCGATTTCACATCAGTTGGCTAACCTAGCCCGTGGCGCAGTAGATGCTATGAGTTTCCAGTTTTCAATAGTGGTGGATGAGTATGAGGACATCTTTCAAAAGGATGTCCCTGGGATACCTCCTCGTCGGGAGATATATTTCTGCATTGAGTTGCAACCCGGGACGACACTGATATCAGAATCAGCATATCAGATGGCTCCTGCAGAGCTTCGTGAGCTGAGGGTGCAGCTGGACGACTTGCAGAAGAAGGTCTTTGTGAGACACAGTGTTTCACCCTGGGCGGCCCCAGTGTTGTTTTCCAAGAAGGCAGACGGAAGCTTGAGGCTATGTGTGGATTACAGGCTCTAGAATCAAGTGACTATAAAGAACTGGTATTCCCTACCGAGGATAGATGACCTCTTCGACCAGTTGAGAGGGGCATGATGGTTCTCAAAGGTTGATCTATGATCAGGCTATCACTAGTTGCGAGTACGGGAGGAGGATATACCGAAGACGGCTTTCATATGTCGTTATGGTCACTATGAGTACTTGGTGATGCCCTTCGGCGTGATGAACGCCCCGGTGGTGTTCATGGGGCTCATGAACCGGATCTTTTATCCCTATCTAGACCGGTTTTTAGTGGTCTACATTGATGATATCCTGGTATACTCTGTTTCCAAGGATGAGCACATGAGACACCTAAGGATGGTTCTCGACACACTCCGAGAGCACTAGTTGTATGGGAAACTCTCAAAGTGTCAGTTCTAGTTACAAGAGGTCCACTTTCTGGGATACGTTATCTCAGCAGATGGTGTAGCAGTGGACCCATCCAAGGTGGAGGCAGTGCTAGCATGGGAGCCACCCCGGAGCGTGATGGAGGTGCGAAGTTTCCTTGGGTTGGTAGGCTACTATCGGAGATTCCTCCTTGATTTCTCCAGGATTGCAGCACCCATGACATCTTTGACTTGAAAGGGGCATCCTTTCGTGTGGACCGAGAGATGCCAGCAAGCTTTCCAGTAGTTGAGACAGAGTTTGACGAGCGCCCCGATCTTGAGGTTACCGGAGGAGGGTGTCGAGTACGTAGTGTTCTGCGACGCATCAGGAATCGGGCTTGGTTGTGTCCTGATTCAGAGACAAGTGGTGGTTTCCTATGGCTCACATTAGTTGAGGCCACATGAGAAGAACTACGTGACCCATGATCTTGAGTGGGTAGCAGTAGTCTTTGCATTGAAGATGTGGAGGCACTACCTGATGGGCGAGCGGTTTACCTTCTACTCTAATCACAAGAGTCTCAGATATATCTTTTCTCAAAAGGATCTGAATTTGAGACAGAGGCAATGGCTTGAGTTCATCCAGGAATACGACTTTGAGATCGTTTATACTCCTGGGAAGGGTAACGTAGTGGCGGATGCTCTCAGCAGGAAATCTAGTTCACAGTTGCTGGATGAGGAGACAAGGCAGTTGGACTCCTTACAGTTATCCTTCATGGATGGATATGAGGGAGCTTACCTTCAGTCATTGGTTGTTACCCCTCTACTCTTATAGAGAGTCAGGGAAGTACAGCGCGAGGATGCTAGCTGTGAGACTCTATGTGCTCAGATATCTATAGGTGATGCTGCTGATGGATATTCAGAAGGTGGGGATCACGTTGTTCTTTTCAGAGGGCACATGGTATTACCAGTGACGTTGCGGGAGGAGGTTATGAGGGAGTTCCATACATCCCCTTTATTGGTGCATCCAGGCATATCAAAGATGTATCAGGACCTCCGACATCAATTCTGGTGGCCAGGAATGAAGAAGGGTGTGGTAGAGTTCATCTCTTGGTGCCTTACTTGTCAGCAAGTAAAGGGTGAGCACCAGGTGCCAGTAGGTTTGACTCAGCCCCTTTAGGTGCCAGAGTGGAAGTGGGATGAGATATCCATGGAATTTGTGGCGGGTTTACCACATACGTCCAGGGGACACGATGTCGTCTGGGTGATCGTTGATCAACTCACCAAGTCGGCCCACTTCCTAGCCATACGGGAGAAGGGTTCAGTACAGATCTTGGGATGCCTCTATGTGCAGAAGATAGTACGACTTCATGGAGTTCCATCCACGATCGTCTTAGATCGTGATGCTCATTTCACATCCCGGTTGTGGAAGGGATTTCAGAAAGCTTTTGGGACTCAGTTACACTTGAGCACAGCGTTCCATCCCCATACTGATGGTCAGATAGAGCGGACCATTCAGGTCTTGGAAGATATTCTTCGGGCTTGCATACATGACTTCGGTCGTAGCTGGGAGGATCACCTACCACTGGTGGAATTCACTTATAACAACAATTATCATTCCACTATTGGTATGGCACCATTCGAGGCTCTGTACGGTCGACCTTGCAGGTCGCCACTTTGCTGGACTGACCTGAGAGAGTCAGCACTCATGGGCCCAGAGATGGTGAGAGATACTACAGAGAAGGTACAGCTCATCCAGGAGCGGATGAATACTGCACAAATTTGGCAGAAGTCGTATGTCGACAGGAGGCAGAGGCCCTTGGAGTTCAAGGAGGGAGACCATGTGTTCCTTCGGGTCTCACCTCAATGAGGATTGCGGAGATTTGGCCGCGACAGCAAGCTATCTCCAAGGTTCGTTGGCCCTTTCCAGATTCTGAGTAGAGTTGGCGAGGTAGTGTATCTCTTGGCTCTACCTCCTTAGATGGAGAGGGTACACAACATCTTCCATGTGTCGCAGCTACGGAGGTACGTGCATGATCCATCGCACGTCATCGACTGGGGCGAGCTGGACATCGATGATGGAGCGACCTTTGCTGAGTACACAGTGCAGATCGAGGATCAATAGGAGAAGATCCTTCGTGGGCGATCTATTCCCTTGGTGTGTGTCCTGTGGAAGCACGGGAATCTCCAGGAGAGCACGTGGGAGCGGGAGGCTCAGATTCGCGTGCAGTACCCACATCTTTTTGAGTAGCCTTTGTTTTGGCTTTTCGGGGATGTAAAATCCCTAAGGTGGGTGTGATGTAATGTCCCAGATTTTCTCCATGTATTATTTTTAATATTATATGGGAATTAATTCAAGACTTGGCTCTAAGACGGCGTGCAGTTCCGAGGCCCGGTGAGCCTGGAACAAATTTTTGAATTTAATTTAATAATTAAATAATGCACACATGCGGTTTTCCTGAAAAAGTGGAATAAATCCTAAATGGGTTCTTAGATCATAAATCCGAAGGCACCATTGCGTTCAGAACAGCATTTTTACCTTAGGCGAAGCCTAACATCAGCTGGCGCAGGTCGGTAGTAAAATCCGGTTTTTGGATGAAACCGTAATATAATATTTAATTAAAATATTTTATTTAAATATTTGTTACAGAGAAATCTCTTATCTTTTTAAATAGAGATTTCTCAAGGGATCAATGTTATAATTTCCATAACCCTGAAACCCTTGGTGGCTCTGAAGGCTCTAGAGGAAACCTCCCAACGCGGTGACGACGACGCAGCGACCAGATCATCGCCGACGAACGCCGCGAAATCCAGGTAGGATGTTTGTCTTGATTTTTCCTTACCCATTTTTGATTCCCACGATGAACGCGGACTAATCCACGAACAGATTAGCCCGCGGGTCGATATTTCTTGTAGGATGTGTTCATGCGGGGATCTGAGGATTTGATTCTTGAGGTTGTATTGGTTTTCAATCTAACGGCAGCAAACCCGAATCGTCAGAAAAAAAGATCGAGGTTCGCCCCTCTTGTTGATTCTTGTTTTCCCCCATCACGTTCTTCGTTGCATTCTACGCATTATTGGAGGAAATTTATCATTGATCATTCTTTTGTTGATGCAAATATCTGAAATCAAAGATCCAATGTCAAGGAGAACTAGCCGAGGTGCGACGAAGATGGCGGCAGATGAATCGATGCAGTTCGGAAGTTCCCGTTCTTCGAGCGTTTCGTGCGAACAGATCGAGATGAATTTTCAAGACCGATCGGAAGCCTAAAACTGATGGAATCAGTTTCTTAGGGGCAGGAAGACCCCAAATCCCGAGTTTTATGGTGATCGGACAGTTGGATCAAGATCCGGAGCAACAGCCGAGGCGCGCGGAGGAAGACGACGCTTCTGTAAATTTCCCGACTACACGACATGTAGTATGGGCTACACGGCGTGTGTTCGTCGGCGGTATTACATAATGTGTACTCCAGGAGTACACAGACATGATCAGGGTACACGGACATGGACACACCGTGTATACCCCTCCCCGGCCAGACCCGGCCAGATGCACGGGATACCCCGTGTACTGGTACACGGGCAGGCGACACAGACACGGACAGAGGCCGTGTGCGGGCAAATGGCCAGCATACACGAAGCAAGCCCAGGTGCTCGGACATGGCGTTTGATTCTTCTACACACCATTTAGTTTATTTCTATCTAAAAAGTCGAATGACACGGGCCGGTTACACGGGCAGTACCCAGGGTCAAGGAACACGGCGTGTACCTTTTCTACACGTTGTGTAGTTTGGTTTTACACGTCTTGAACGAATGACATGGGACGTTTACACAGGAATTACCCAGGGTCAAGGAACACAGCGTGTAACCATACCAAACGTTGTGTAACCTTTTCTAGTTGACTTGAGCCAGTTGTCTTCTGTGACTTGGACTAGTTCTCTTAGGGTTCGTACCCTTGGTCGTTTCCCTGAAGGTTCCGGTATCATTTCCTTTACACATGAGTATGATCCCTTCAGGAGAACTCCCTGAATAGAGTTATTGGAATACCCTCTATGAGACTTAGAGCCGGATCCTCTATTCATTACTAGAACCCTAGGTAGAGTTCTTGGTATCGACGTGACCAACTTTACCCAGGCGTCGATCCTCTGCTTAGCGGATTAGCTCAGACTGAGTTATCGGAATCACCCCATGACTTGGTTGTGATCCTCATCTAAGCATCATGTTCTCAAGGTACTTATGGAGTCTGTTCTCCTAGAATGAGTACTTCGTACCTCTCTCTTCATACCTAGGAGTGTGTTCTCCCGGTTTCATGCTTAGTGGAATCTTCGAGCTGGATCCTAGTGGTGGTATTCGCGATAGTCGATTGTGAATGAGTATATCTGGATATTCTTATGGTATGTTCTTTAGACATATACTGTGTAGATATGGCTGTATCTTTCCTTTATGTTATTTCCTTTTTGTATTTCCTTTGTGGTTTCGGGGTGTCCTACAGGGTATTGTTATACTCACCCCTGCACGGGCTTTGCCCGCACGTGTCGTGTCTTGTACAGACGAGCGAGCCTTTGACAGGATTTTAGGCGGACCAGGACCTGATGGTACACAGTGAGATTAGACAGGCCGAGGTGTGTTCCTACAGCTACAAGCTATAGTCCCAACACCTTTCTTTATAAGTTGGACTTTGTTACAGACTTTATTTCTGGTGGGCTTGTACTTTTGGCCCAGGGTTTACCTTTTTGCACTTTACTTTCCTATAGTACTCTGTGGTTGGGTTTTAGTGTATGCATGCATCTTTTCCATTTTTAGTAGTTTTTACTTTTCAGCTTTGTGATCTTGGAGATGTGTGTGTGTGTACAGGTTTATAGGCAATGCCTCCCATGTTAGTAGTATGCCTACTCGGTGCTAGTCACCAGCCCCTAGCCTATTGGAGGTGGGCTTGAGGAGTTGCGGCTCGGGCCCCACTAGGACAGGTCATGACATATATAATGACTTATGTTTTGAAATTTTTGAACCATAGGACATGATTTATATTTTTTTTGAATGAAGGATGTATTAAGGAATAATATGGAAAATCATGGTTAATGGATTGTTAAAAAAAATTTGAGTGATTAAGGTTTCTACATCAAGGGATTCAAGAGTTATAATGTCATGGTATGTTTAATAAATATTATAAGCTTAAAATCACTGACACTCTTTTGATGTTTTATGTGATGGGAGTACTTTTGGAGAAATTTATTGAGTTTCGATAGATTTTTAAGGTATATGTGGCCCTAATTTTAACATGTGATAATGTTATTTTAGGGATAATTATCTTTTCATTTTATGGATATAAGTTTAAATGTATTGAAAACATTAGGGTTTATATTATCTTTGATGATTTAGATTATTTTTTTTATTTACACCAGATTTATAGGAACCTTATAAGAATTATATTTGTATAGTTTTGGAAAAAGGACAATATTTCACATCTAGAAAGGTTGTGGGGCTTGAACCCATAACTAAAGGGAGATGAGAGGGAAGCACCTACCATTGGCCTCTATGATGTTCTATTTAATATGAAATGGATTTTTTTACTTAAATAGTTTATAATATAATGATTAAGTTGATTTTTGAAACATATGTTTTATCATATGGATAACCATGGGATTGAAAATGTATTTATCAATTAGGTGATTAATTTAATTTTTCAAATAAGTTCATGATTTTGGGAAACTTATATGATTGATCTAGACTAGAAAATATGGCATTTTATTTAAGGAATAAATTTTGAATTGTATTTTTGAATCATATATGATTTCAATGTGGATTTATAGTGATGCTAGTTATCTATAGAAATGATTAAGCATATTTTGAATATTATATTATTAGGGTAAATTAATTTTTTGATATATTACTTTATGAATGACTAATGTGATTGGAGATGAATGTTAAGTTAATATGAGAAGAATATGTGATCAAATCCATCTAATTTTTGGGGTTTTAACTTGTTTGGGAATATTTTGATGAATGTTGAGGCCATTTATTTATCAATTTATCAAATTAGATCTTTCTTTGTTTAGATATTAATTATGTATGAAGGTTTATTATTTTGGGGAACTATATTATCTTATTCTAACCATAATTTTGGTTAATATATAACTATAATAGGAATATCTTTTTATCCTTTTATGGAATATATGATCCCTTAGAAGTTGATTTTTGTGCTCTTAGGCATGAAAAATTCATTTTGAATACTCTTCATTTGAATAAAAAGATTATATTGTAGAGTAAATTTATTAAAGGATGAAATTTTAATTTTCAAGTAAGTATATTTCCTTGTGTTATTTTATAATATGGAAGAATAATTCCTTAACTCTAGGAAAAGTTTCTTGAAATAAAAATGTAATTCATTAAATTTATGGTCCCTTATCTCTTAAAAAAATGTAATGTTACCTAAATATATATATTATTTCCAAATACATGTTTTTATATCCCACCAATGTTATCATTTTGTGGATACCATGTTTTTTACTTAAATTGACCATCACACCCCCTTTTTGTTTTTTCAAGATAAAGTTTTTTTAACCATTTTTAGGACATGGGTTTTCCAATAAAAGTATTTTCAAATATCCAAAAATTGATTACTAAGATAAATTTAAAATTTTGTGGAATTAATTTATTATATGGGGGATAATATAACACCCAGATATTTTAAAAAAAGAAATATATTCTCGATAGTGTATAAAACATGCAACACCGAGCATAAATGAACCATAAAATAATATTATTTAAAATATGATCGTTATAACTCAGTCGTTAAATTGGAGAGTATAAATAGTATTAAATAATTTATTAAATATATATAAAAATTTATAACTCAATATAAATACATTTGAAAAAATTTAGTAAATAATCAATCGATTTTTAGTGAAGTAAATTTGTTCAGCAAAAATATATTTTCTTAGAAAATGATTTTTATAGGTTTTTTTAGAAAATATTATAATTAATTTCTAGAAATTATAGATAATTTATTTGAAAAAATTAAATTATTTTTTGAAATCATCATATCAAAATTATCTTAGAATTAAAGTTTAGGAATTTTTGGAAAATATTGATTTTTTGGTGAATATTGAAAATACTCATTTTTATAAAAATGTAATTTATTTTCAATAAGTTAAGAAATTTAAATATCCCAGTGTGTTTTTAATATTATTTAAAGTAAAATAAGTATTATTTAGTTATATTTAATTAAATTAATTCTATTTTAATAATATTTATATTGTATTTTAGTATAATTTTATTTTTGGGTTTAAAAAATTCTTTTTCTTAAAACTATTTTTAATAGCATAATGTTTCTCCATTTTAATTGACTAAAATAATTTCTAACAACTAGTGATTTAAATAAAATAAAAATATTATATATATATATATATTAATTTAAATTATTTTAATGATTATTACTATCCATGAAGTTAATATAAAATAATTTTATGCTTGAAAAATACATTTATTGAAAAAACTATTCATCCATCATGTCTGTGCATTTAATTTTAAATTAAATTCTACCACTTATATGAATTTAATTTGGTGAAATGGATTAAATATTTTTAATTAGAAAAATTATTATTAGATAATATGGTAAAAATAATTTTTGGTTATAATGAATAGTGAAAAGAGTAAAAATATTTTACCATGATTATGGTTAAAACGAGTTTACCAAACATTTAAAGAAAAAGGAAAGGGTTTAAATGACCTAAACACTTTTATTATTCCCATTAGATGGACATATTTTTACCCTTATTACTTTAGTATCTATTTTTATATTCATTTTGGATACTTTTCCATGAAAATGACCTATATAATAATTTAAGTAAAGAAAAATAAAAAAATGTCACCCTCTTGATTTAAAATTTCAATTATGTGTTCACATAGAAAAAAAACAAGATTTGAATTAATATTGATGCTAAATTATAAAATAATGAAATTAAATCCATATGGGTAATTTGTTTTTAATTTTTTTAAAATTATATAATTAATTTAAATGATTAAGTAACAAGAACACAATAATTATTTAATTAATAGAAAAATAATATAAATGACATTAAAAATATTAAAAGTAATATAAATTTAATGAACTATTATATTCCATTAATTTTGAAGATAAATATGAAATTATATATAGGTAGTAAAATAATATATTCAAATTACACCTTTTTCTTGATGTTTTTTAAAATCATATTAATTGAATAATGTCAAAATTGATGTTAATGTTATTTTAAAATAAATAATATTTTATTATATGATTTAAAATTACTAAAATTTTTATACTCTAACAAGATATTAATATATGTTTAAAAATATCAATAATGGACCATTCATAGACCAAATATCCTTTTATAATAATAATATTAACCCCTAAATAGAAAAAACACTGTTACCATGGTAAAGGGTAAAACAGGGTTTTGTATGTTTCATGCGCTAGTGTTAAAATTAATTTTCCATGCACATAGGATTTTTATTTTATAAATTAGATTTTATATTTATAACCAGTGGGAAAAAAATTTCAAGTAAGGATTATTTTATTTCAAGTATTAAATGATAAATTACCTAGATAAAAAGTCTAGTTACTGTAGTGAAAACTAAAATGGTAAAAGTAAGGAAACTTATAAGTTAAGGAACAAGATGTATAAAAAAAATTGTGTTTTGAAGGCATTTATTGACCATAACTTCCCTTAATTCTATTATTTTTCAATTTTATAATAAATTGGGTTGAGTTTTACTTCCCTTTATTTAATAGTTTCAGGTATTACAAAAATGTAACTATTTCTTAATAATAAAAAGGCACTCACTCCCTAGTCACTTCTTCACACTTATAAAGGCATTTTTCTCAACCAACCCATGAAAAAAACTCTCCCAAACACCCTTATATACATTCTATAACTACTAGTCTTATTAAAATACCAATTCTAGTGTCCTTAAAAGGATATACAGTGGATTTTTTTTCTAATATACGATAATCATCATAACGAAGTTTATTATTCAGGAACATAAAGAACGTACATGATGAGTCAAACTCAATGTAAGAGACTTCATCTCAATTTCATTTCATTAAGGAATATTTTCATGTTATGCACCTAAATTCTTTTATGAGGTGTATACACATCCCATATTGACTTAATATATCATGAATTTTATTGTTATCATTAAATTTTAAAAAAATTAATCTTATTCTTTCAAAGGTATTATGATTCAATTATTGCAAAAGTGATAAGGGAATTTATTTTTATAAAATATTATTTTAAATATAAATTTTTTAAATCTTTTTATTCTTCTCTAATATTTTTAAATTTATTTTATGGATATTTTATATGGAAATAAAATATTTATGAAGGACATTTTATATCTCTTTTTGTATTTATTTCAAATATTTTCAAAAGGAATCTTGTTTTGTGTTTTATACGGAATGTTTTGACAAAAATAAAAAAGGAATGTTTTATTTTAACATATACATTGACAAAGAATCTTCCTACCAACATAACAATTATTTTATTTTATTTTTCCTTTACAATCTTTTTTTTTCAAAGATAATCGTCATTCCATTTTATTTTTATTTAGTATTAAAAATGAGATTTTAAAAGGTAAGGTAATTTCAATATCCAAAAAATTTTTGCTTATGGGTTCAAAAGTGTTTTTCAAAGGGTTTCATGATTAAAAGGTGAAATCGTAGATTTTTTTATATATTATATGGTATATTAGAATTATATGAAAAAAAATTTATCCCAATACAAATTATACACTAGTATGAGCCACATTATAGCTTGCAGGTGAGCCCGATATAGCTTATGTAAAGCGTTGAGCCCCATTATAGCTCATTAAAAATGGGGGAGCTTGATATATCTTATTTAAAGTTTGATCCCCATTATATCTCTCCAATAAATTGGGTAATGATTATGTTCTCTATAAAATTATATTGGAAGCCAATAATATAGTTATTCCAATTACAAGGGTTTTGAAAGGGTTTTATGAATAAGATGCTTTAATTTTCCTAAAAGGTTTATTATTTTCTTTCAATGGGTTTTAAATGTAATATTTGAGAAAAAATAGTGTGTGTTTTTCATGTGGAAATATTTTATTTTATACCCTCAAATAACATTAAAGATAAATGTAAACATTACATGAGTTTTCATGTTTTTACTAGACTAAAAGATTTCATCTTTTTTTGTCCCTTATTGAGCTTTACGTGCTCATCCAATATTTTAAAATGTTTTTCACAGGGTTTAAGGATGATTAATAAGATAGAAGAAGTCAGTTTGAAATTTTTTAATATTTTTCAAGAAAATAATTCATGTTTTATTTTAAAAGTTTTATATTATGGTAAAATGGATAATTATTAGAAGTTTCTAGTTTAAATATATATGTGGTTTTGTTATGTAAGAGTTGTGACCTAGCTTCCAAAAACTCAAAATATAAAATATATTTGGGAATGTTAGAAAGTGAATTCTAGTTTAATGTCATTATAATATGTAATGTTTATGGTTGGGTCCTTACATAATTGAAAATAAATTTCTTATTTGCACATAAATAGAATTTAGTATGATTATTAAATTGGATTTTTATATTGGTTTCTATTTCCTGAAGTTCTTATTGATCAACTCATTACTTAGTACTCATGTTTGATGTGATTGTATATATATTTTAATTTCCATTCCTAATAGTTTTTATAATATTAATTTCACATATTTTTTTATATTCCTTCGTTTTTTATATAACTCGGGATACATATCACTACTAGAAATTTCTATCCAATATTACTAAAACATGTTGATTTTTGAACCACATGTAAATTATTGGGTCCATCGATTGTTTTTATATTAAACCCAAGTGACCTTGAGTCCCATCCTATATCTAATATTTTTATGAATCTATAGAGACCATGATATACTTTATTAAAATCCACATTATAAGTTGAATAATCATTCATACCACTATTCTTGAGTATCATTGAGTTTTATTAGGCACTAATAAAGGGAGTATAGTGTTTTATGGTACTATTTTTTAAGAATTACTTGAGTATGTGTGGGGGAAGTATTCTTAAATTCTTGGGAGATATACTATACTATTTAGATTGATTTTAAATTTAAAATTCATTAGTTGAATTGAGTTTTTTACATTTTGATCCACCTTCCATATGCCTCAAAATCATTACAACCTAAATGAAAAATTCCTCACGATATGTGTGGTTTAATTTGTAAGTTGATGTGTAGGTTTCTTGAAAGAAAATATATAGGTTGTGGGATCTTTTTATTGAGAATGAATCTCATTACATATAATCTTATTTATTGAGTAAAAATATTCTAGAAATGTAAATCACAAACTATATTGATTACCTAAGTGATTAGAACCAATGATGGAGGGAAGAATAGATTGGAATGAATGTCCAATAATGAACATTATTAGTTTCCTAAGAGTAATTGGTTGCTCATATTTAATTTTTTCAATTAATTATTGGTTCTATTGATGTGACTAGATTAGATTTTATAATTTTTAATGACTGCTTCCTTTGGAATCATTGCTGAGATACCCACTTCTTGAGGACAAGCAATTGTTTAAGTACGGGTGAATTTGATACTTGAAATTAATTAATGTGTTTTTAGTGATTTTCTTAGGGATTATTGAGCCTAATTATGTATAATTTTTTTATGTTTCAATAGTTTTTTTTATATTCCATAGAGTTTTTATGACTTTGGTGGAGAATTGAATGAATTGCAGCTGAATCACTCCATGAAAGCCTTTGGTTGCAACCTGAGTGTTTGCAGAAAAAATGAAATCCAAGAAACCTTGGATTTTAAGCCATGAACATAATTTTTTAACCACGAAGGATTTTTTATAGATTATATATATGTAATATAATAGATATTCTCAAAGAAATTCATGATTCACAGTACATTCATGAAATATGAGGGGAAATGGTTAAGTATTTTGATCTGTGTAAGGCTGATTCCAAGACTGTGAAAGCACTATCTATGAATCACAAAGAAATAACTTAAATTCATTTTGAAACTATATTTTTATCACAAACTAAGAGTTCAAATGAAAAAAAAATCATCCTTTTCTATCACCCACATGCAAACAAGCTAGCTGAGATGTCAGTCAATCATCGAGCATAGGTACCAAATAGGTGGTGTCAAGAAAAGAGTAGCATGCACCCATCATGGGTCAATACTGATATGGGTAGAGGATAGAATTGGTTGTTAGGTCAGAATATACATAGTAATACATAAGAAGGGGGTGAATTGTGTCTTTTAAAATTCTTCCACAATTATGGTTGTTGACACCCTCTGTAATTTATATGGATATGAAACGTTTTTCTTCTTTATGAAAATATGTAGCAGAAAAACAAAAATAAAGAACACAACTTTTTATAATGGTTTAGGGAACAAAGATCCCTTAGTCCACTCTATCAATCACCCTCTCTGTGAGCATAGTAAATTCCACTAGTATGGTCCTCTTATCACAAGACCAATAATCCATAACTAAGTGTAGGAAGTTAACACCTTTACAAGACTGAATACAAATCCTTTTGGTTCTATATTAGAGAACCGATTATCCACAGCTTAGATCAAGAAGTTGAAACTCCACCACAACTGAGTATGAGCAATTGAAACTCAAATAAATCAAAAGAGATTTATTTGTTGAAATAGGTTAAACTAGACAATTGCAACAGCACAAAATTGATAGTAGATGGATTTTCTTCTTCAGAAATAATATTCTTCAAGAGAGAATGTGTCTGAAGCAATCCAGGTTTCATATAGATCTTCAATTTAGAATCATCAACAAAATAGAGAAGTTGTAAACTTATAGTAGAAAAAGATAGAACATTTTTATCTCTAAAGTGTAGTCCTTTATCAGAGTTGTTCATTTTTTTTGTAGCACTGTAAAAATATTTTTAATAAAGAAGTTGTATATGTAAATCACTTTTCACCCTTATATGAAGATATATTCTGAAGGAATATATAGAATAGAAAAACATTCTTCAGTATTCCAGATCTAGAATAATATCCTAATTGATCGTAGAAATTCAAGTTTCGATTCACTAGGAGAGTTGTACCTTCTCTTAAAAATAGGAGAGATTTTCCTCGATTAACATGGTTCTTTGAAACAATCAAAACGATCATTGAATCATTCTTCAATTATGACTTGTCTAATGCAGTAATCATAGATTGAAAATGATTCTTGAATAACTTATTCATTTGATAACACAACATAGTGTATGGATAGTAAATCCATACTTCAACGTAGGGTTTTTGATCTATACACATGTCAATTTTTTTAATGTAAGGATGACGGTCCAAAGGAAAACTCTTTAGCATAATGTAGGGTTGACACCATACGCAAGATTTTAGATTTCCAATGTAATGTATGGATGAAAAAAAATTCCATAATAATTCCAATAATGCTAAATCACTTTATATAGAATATAAATTATTATAAACTCACTTAATAAAATTTCATTACAAAAAAAACATGGGTATTTGTGAACATCAAAATCATCATAATTTATAGAGTATTATTGAGACAATACATTCCCAACAATCTCCCCTTGTTTTATGATCACAAAACCCATAAAATAATCCTTAATAAACATTAAATAAAATATAGTATTTACAAAACACAAAAGTTTATATAGATAATTTTTTGAAATTTAGATTTCATAGAATTATTTCGATAAAGAAAAATTATCAAGATAAAATATTGTGGTTGAAAATATTCTCCCTGTTTCCCCTAGAGATAGTTTCCATTCCATAAAATAATATCTTATACCCCTTTTTTGATATCAAAAATATGGTTGTGAAATAATAAAGAAAATAAACCACAGTTAATATAGCACATAACTATAAATAAATAGTTATGAATTTTGAAATAAGAAAAAAATATAATATTGGCAGTGAAGTATTGAACTGAAATTAAAATAAAACTAAATATTAATAAATGGAATTTTAACAAACATTGAAATATATGAAAAATTATAGTACAATCCACAATCAAAAAGGGTATTCAAAATGAATGGTTAGAGTTCAGTTTCAGCAGGGACATAGGTTTCTTCAAAATAAGGAAGGGCATGAACAACACTGCTAAGATCAATTAACTTCAGCAACAGAATCTACAAATGGTTATTGAATACTTATATCCAGTGTTGAAGTATCTTCCTAGAATAATTTTCTAACCTTCAAACTTTTAACCAAATTGACCTTTACAAATGGATTCACAAATTATTCTGATTGAATGAAACAGATCAACTTGTCTTTAACTTAATTAATCACTAGTCCCAACAAGGATTCAATCAAAGTCTGTTGACTCAAAAAATGTATCTGATTGTCCAAAATAAAATTCAAAGGAATTATATCACACTGAAGAGTGTGTATCATGTCCTTAAAATTGACCAGTATAGAGGTTATTGCTTAAAACTTCCTAAGAAATTTTCATAGTTTCTGTTAAGAATAAGTGGATGCTTTCTTTATTTCTCTAAGAGACTAAAACTCTCTCCCTATAATCAACTTGAACTCATCAAACTCTATATTCTTAATATACTCATCCATTAAAGAAAAAAATTCTCTAGAAATATTGGCCATAATATCCTTATGATCTCCAAATGAAATGACATTTTCTTTGAATTATCTTAAATGAATCTTATGAGATTCAAACTATGATCTCGATATTGAAACAACCTTGTATTCTTCAAAAAATTTATTCTCAGCTTCAAACTGTTCTCTCAAAAATGAATTATGAGCCTCCAGCAACTATATTTTTATAACTTCGTAATTATCCTCTAAATATGAATATTTGGGAGAATTATCTCATACTTGATCAACTTCAATTAGAGATAGTCTTGGCTCACCAGCATCTTCTGGTCTGTTTCCCAAATCAGATGCTCCCAAAACACCAGGATCAATAAAAAATTTATTATCAGGGTTACGGATATCTTCCCTTTGAATTTATTGACTTTGAGAATCTTCTTCAACTTGTTCATTCACTTGAGACTCACCCCCATATTCTCTTTTCTCACCAAGAGGAGTGGAATCCACTTCTCCAATATGGGATTCAACAAAAACTTCTGTAACATTAACTAAAAAACAAAATATTTTTTGAACAATAAGTTTCTCTATCCTCGAAGTGTCTTCATCATCCGAACTCTAACAAATTGATCCAACTAAATGGACAACCCTTTGTTCCCCCTGAGCAGCTACTAACAATTTTTGTTGTTACTCTGCACCAACTGGTAACAAATTGTTTCATGAGTTTCTCCAAACAAAACCAAGCTTCTTAATTGTTCTAGAATTAAATTTATTGTTATGGTGATAGTTTATCCCAAAAAAACATATTCATAATATTTCCTTTTAATCACATAAACAAATAAAGAATTCTACTATAGAGATAATATCCCATTTTGGAAACCTCATGATACTAATGGTTTAGATATCAAATCATAAACCGACGAAAATTAAACTTTACATTGTTCAGAAGTAGAAACATGATATACATTTCTAGATAAATGACCTTCTCAAGATCATTAATCCTAGGAAATATTCCAAATTTAATAAACATCATCATCATATGGTGGTTAGAAGAAAGTTCTTTTGTAAATACTTTCTTGATAGTTCTTGTTCCAAACATAGAAAACATAATGTCCCCGGATGTATGTCTTCCATTACTGATATGTCTTAAATTGAATTAAAACTCATCATTATGGGGGAAATAGAGCATTTATACCATTTCCATAGAGGATAACAAAAATCCATTATTATCCATAGAAGAGAAAATAGTGTCTTCTTTAAAACCAAGACTAAAAGAAGCATTTTACAAAATTATTTAACTTCTATGTCATAAACCATCAACATGTTTTCACCAAAAGCATAAACCAAACCTTGAAAACACATTTCTTCCTTAAGAAATAAATTTTCAGAATCTAAATAGTCAAAATCTATTACCTTTCCTTGAAACACCTTGCGAGCTTTTCCTGAATCATAAGCATTGTTATCCAACTCAGTATCCACAGATATTCATGAGGTTTCCATCTCTAAAGGTTTATGGACTTAAGGGATTGATGGTTTAGGGTTTCCAGTAGATTGGAATTGAAATATAGAGGTACTTGGTAGTCTGAAAGGACATGTAAGAGAGGAGAGAGTGGAAGAAGGAAAATGGTTTGTTCACACCGATTGAGGATGTACTCGTTTAGTTTTTAATTTTGAAAAGAAAACTATAATAAAATCAAAATGAAATTCTTTTCAAAATAAATTAAAATGAAATCAAACAAAAATAATTAAAACAGATTGGATAAATTTTAAATAAAATAAAAATAGAGAATTGGAAATAAATTAATAAATAATTACTTAAACTCAAATTTTCCTAACTCCCCTTGATAAATTCAAAACTAGAAATGGGAAGTGGTTTAGTAAAAATATCATCTAATTGATATTTTGTATTATGAAATTCTCAATAAATATCATTTTTAAGTACATGATCTCTTAGAAAATGATTCCTTATATCAATGTGCTTAGTCCTATAATAACTTATAGGATTTTTAGAAATATTAACCAAAAAGTGTTTTTCAAAAATCAAAAAATGAATTTTCAGTCAGTATAGTAGAGTGTTTTTCATTCACAATACATGTGCATAGAAACTACCAGTACAGACATATTTTACCTCAGTGATTGACAGGGAAACTGAGTAGTGTTTCTTACTAGACCATGAAACTAACTATTTTCCTAAAAAGTGACAGGTTCATGAGGTACTTTTTCTATAAAATCTACAACCTCCAAAGTCTACATCTGAATATGATATTAAATTAAAAATAGAAGTTTTGGGGTAAATAAGATATTGAAAAACAGTCCAATTTAAATATCTAAAAATTCATTTCAATGTAATAAGATGCGACTCTTTTGGATTTGATTAAAATCTAGCACAAATACATAAAAAAACATAATGTCTAGTCTTCAAGTAGTAAGATATAATAAAACACCAATCATACCTCTATATAACTTGTTTTTGACTATTTTTCCATCTTCATCCAAATAAAGTTTTATATTGATACACATAGGAGTTGTATATTTCTTATTATTCTCGAGACAAAACTTCTTTAATAAATCAATAACATTCTTACTTTGATTTAAAAAAATTCCATAATCTTTTGGATAAATTTGAAATCCTAGAAATAAATTTAGTTCTCCCATCATGCTCATTTCAAATAATTTTTTCATTAAATTTGAAAAATCATGAAAATTATTTTTATTAGTTGAACCAAAAATAATATCATCAAAATAAATTTGGACAAATAAAATATTATAAAAAATAGTTTTCTTGAACATTATTGGATATTCCAATCCAATAGTAAATCCATTTTTCAGAAAAAAAGAACTTAATCTTTGATACCAAGCTCTAGGTTCTTTTTTACATCTACAGAGATATTTAGTAAGTTTAAAAACAGAACTCAGTTTTTGAGAATTTTCAAAACTTGGGGGTAGTTCAATATAAACTTCCACCATTAAATAAACATTTAAAAAGGCATATTTAACATCCATATGATATAATTTAAAATCCATATGATATTCATAATATAAAATGATTCTAATGGATTTTAATCTAGATACAGTGGAAAAGGTTTCATCATAATTTATACCTTCTTTCTAATTATATCCTTTAGATAATAATCTGGATTTATTCCTAGTAATGATCCCTTGATCATCCATTTTATTACTAAAGACCCACTTGGTTCCTATAACTGGATAATTTTTTGGTCTTTCTACTAGTTCTCAAACTTCATTCCTTCTAAATTGATTTAGTTCTTCCTAAACAGTTAACATCCAACTTTCATTGTCTAAGGCTTATTCAATAGTCTTAGTTTCTAACTGAGATAGAAAGGTAGAAAATTATGCTAGGTTTTTTACATTTCTTCTAGTTCTAATTCCTTTTTCTAGATCTCCTATAACAATTTATAAATAATGGTTCTTTAAGGTTCTACACTGTCAAGGAAATACAATTTTAGCTTCTTCAATATCATGTTATTCTGAACAGGGCTGAACTTTATCAAAATCATTTTTAAGGGTTTTAAGTCTCATGTTATCAAAAGATTTAGTGACTTCATCAGTTTGATAATTCTTTTTAATGAAAGTTTCAGTTTTATCAAACTTCACATAAACTTATTCTTCAACAATCCTTGTCTTTTTATTAAACACTCTATAATATTTATAGGTTGTAGAATATCCAAAAAATATTCCTTCATAAACTTTTGGATCAAACATACCAAGGTTTTCCTTAGTATTCAATATATACACCTTGCATCCAAAAACTTTAAAGTACTTTACCTGTAGTTTTTTGTTATTCCAAAGTTCATAAGGTGTCTTTTGAAAATAAGCCTAATTAAAACTCTATTCATGATATATAAGGTTGTGATTATATATTCTATCCAAAGATATGTAGAAATACTATATTCATTCAGCATAGTCCTAACCATTTCTTGAATAGTTGGATTTCTCTTTTCAACAATTCCATTTTTTTAGGTGTTCTTGGTGTAGAGAAGGTGTGTTTAATACCTATTTTTGAGAAAAAAGATTTAAACTCTTTAATCTAAAATTCTTCAACAGGGTTAATTCTTAATTCATTTTCTAAAAAACTTTTTCATTTTCATCAATTTTACAAAAACATTCAAAAAAATGAAAAAAATCACTTTTGAGTTTTAGAAAATAAACCCAACTAAATCTAGAATAATCATCAACTAAAACATAAACATATAATTTACCATTCAGACTTTTTATCCTTGATATTCTAAAAAACCATATGGATAAGTTCTAAAGGTTTAAATGTAGATATTTTTTAATAGATTTGAAAGATGATTTGTGATGCTTTCCAATTTAACATACATCACAAAATCTATCATTATCAAACTTAAGACTAAGAAAATCATAAATTAATTGTTTCTTGGATAATTTAGGTAAATAATATATATTGTAGTGTCCAAGTATTCTATTTCAAGTCCATGATTCAGTTGTCTTAGAAGTTAAAATATTCACCTTCTTTTTTCATAAGGAATTTAAATTCAAAGTATAAACATTATCAGTTCTGGGTGATCTAAACTTAAGTAACTTATCTTTAAACATATAGCTTGAATTTTTAGAAAAATAAACCTAAAAACTATCATAAAAAATGTGATAAATACTTAGTATATTGTTCTTTAACCCTTAAACATATATTACTTTGTTGATTGAGATAGTATTTATATCTCCAAAAGTTCTGACTCTAATTATTTTTCCCTTGGCATTGTCACAAAAAGTTTCAAGACCTCCATCCATTTATGTCAATATCTGAAAATTTGATGGATCTCCAATCATATGCCTAGAACATATACTTTTTATATAACATATAGAATTTTTGTTCTTGTGGACTATTACCTACAAAATAAATTAAACAAATGTTTATTTTGGTACCCATATTTTCTTAGGTTTAGCAATGTTAGCTAGAAATGATCTGGGAATCTAGATCTACTTTGTTTTTATATCATTTTCTTCAAACAAACTTTTAGAAATAAAATCTCTTTTAATGCCACTTATTTAAAGACTTTTCAAATAATAGTTATTATTGACATGGTCTTTGGTTCTACAATGATAATAGGTTGTATTCTTAGAATTGGGCACAAAATAGTTTTTATATATTTTTTATTTCTCACCCTTGCTTCATATTCCATATCTTTCCATTTTAATGAAATTATTTCCAAGAGTTTCATTTAAGCTATTTTATCCTTTAATAAAAAAAGAGCATCACTCTTATAAGTTTCTAATTAATCTTGAATGCTTTGATCCTTTTTTTAGGATCGTCATAATTTGTTGTAGATAAGTTAATTTTTTCAAATAACTCTTGATGTTGTTTTAACAGAGTGTATCATTCACTTAAAACAGCATTTTGAGTTTTTTAAGGCTTTTTTTCTTTATCAGAGAATCATATTTTTTTTATTAAATTGAATAGTTGGAAACTAGTTTATTATTTGAGAAACTTCTAGTATCAGAATCGTAAGAATAATAATTTTGTACCTTTTCTTCTTCTTCATTTTCCATGAAGTACATGTTTGCCTTTAGATTTTATTTCTCCTTATCTAAATCAAATATTCAAGGACTACTATAGTCTTAATATACACTCTATGTATCTTTCATTTATCCTTTTACTTTATGCTCATAATCATAATTTTTCAAGTATCTCTTCTTTGGCCTCTTTCTTTCATCTTTTAGTTGAGGATAATCAAGTCTAATATGACCCAATTTCTTATATTCATAACAACTGACTTCTTTAGATTCTTTTTCATCCTTCTTGAAGGATTTTATGAATCCTATTTTCTTCTTATAAAGATTACTAAAATTTCTGGCTAGCTGAGACAGTTCCATTTCAGAATCAAATGAGTCTGAATTCTTCTCTTCTTTGACATATTGATTTTTTTTCTATTGTTATTATTAGATGTCTCCTTCAGAGAATTATTTCATTTCTTCACTAAAATATTATGATCTTCATCTTCATCCTGTATTTCTGCTGCATACATCATCAATGTCCCAATTAGTTATTTAATTGTTAGATCTTTGATTGGTGATGATTGTTGAATAGTTATAGATATGCCATTCTATTTTTGAAGGTAGTACTCTAAGTATGTTCAATGATTGATCATCTTATTTGATGGGTTCTCCTAGAAATCTAATATTGTTGATAATTTTTTTGAGCCTTCCATTCATCTAATTAATTATTTCTCTATCAAATATTCTAAAAGTGTAAAACTTCACCTTTTCTTTTTCATACCTCATCTGTTTTACATTATCTATTCCTTCATATAAAACAAAAATAGTTTGCCACATTTCAAATATAGTTGTACATTGTGATACACGATTAATACCATCTGGTCTAAGTGTAAAAATAATCACATTCATATCTTTTGAATTCATGTCATATTTAGTTTCTATTATAGTATCCCATGTTTCAGGTTTCTCAAGAATCTTATATGGGATAATAATCTTTGAGTAAATTCTGAATCCAATATTTTTAAGATATATAATCATCCTTGATTTCCAACATCCATAATTTTCACCATTGAAGTATGGAGTTCAAACCATTGACATTCCTTCTCTCGGATCAGCCATTTATATCTTTTCATAGACCTTTAATTTTAAATTTTCTATAACTTTATCCAAAATCTCACCTCTAATACCAATTGTTTGGTTGGAATATACAAAGTAATAAAAAAGATGGGTGTATTGTGTATTTTCAAATTCTTCCACAATTTTGGTTGCTGACACCATCTATAATTTATGTAGATATTTAGTGTTTTTATTTTGTATAAAAATATGAAGTGGAAAAACATAAATAAAGAACACATCTTTTAATAGTTTTTCGGGGCAAAAATATTGTATAGTCCACTCTAACAATCTCTCTCTCTACAAGCTTGGTAAATTTAAATAGTATGGTCCCCTTAAAAATATATTGATTTGTTGAAACAGGTTAAACTTCACAATTATATAATCATGAAATTGACAGTAGATGGATCTTCTTATTCAGAAATAATAGTCTTAAAGAGAGAACAAGTCTAAAGTGATACAGGTTTTACATAGATATTCAATTTAAAATCAGAAGAAAAAAATATCAGTTGCAAACTTATAGTAGAACAAGATATAGCATGTTTATATTCAAAGTATAGTCCTTTATCAGAGTTGTTCATTTTTTGTAGCACTGTAAAATTATTTTAAATAAAGCAATCATATATATAAATCACTTTTAACCGTTATATAAAGAGATATTCTGAAGGAATATATAGAATAGAAAAACTTTCTTCAGCATTCCAAATCCAAAAGAATAACTTGATTGATCGTGGAAATTCAAATTTCAATTGACTTGGAGAGTCGTAATTTCCCTTATAAGTAGGAGATATTTTCTCCAATAAACATGGTTCTTTGAAACAATCAAAACAATCATTGAATCGGTCTTCAATTATGACTTGACCATTGCATTAATCTCAGATTGAAAACATGACTTGAAGAACTTCTCCATTTGAGAACACAATATAGGGTTGATCTACATAGAATAGGGTTAATTTTCATAGCGTGGGGTTCCTTTGCATAGAATATGGTTCATTTGTGTAGCGTAGGGTTCCTTTGTGTAGTGTAGGGTTTCTTTCCATAGCATAGGATTGATGATCCATACGTTTTATCATAAAATCTCAAACTTAGCACTGATTAACCATACGTTCACCTTTACTCAATGTATCATTGATTAAAAATATGTTCACATTTCCCAAATGTAGGGTATGAATAGTAAATCTAGACTCCAATATTGGGTTTCTGATCCATACATGTTTCAAATTTCCAAACATAACGATGGCTATTGAAATAAAAACTCTTTATCATATTGTATGTTTGATACCATACACAAACGTTTAGATTTATAGTGTAACGTAGGGATGAAAATAGTGTTTTCATAATCATTCATGTAATTCTAAATTCCTTAGAATAGATTATAAATTCATGTAAACTCGCTTAACAAAACTTCATTAGAAAATAAACAGGGGTATTTTTGAACATCAAAATCATCATAATTTATAGAGTATTGTTGAGACAATACGTGCACAACATAGTTGTGGTAGTATGTGACACATCAAGATAAGTTAGACACTATATTATATGATGTTGGAATTTGAATCATGCTTCAATATTTAAGAAAGTGTGTTGGTGCTGAATTTTTTTTATGGGACATATGACTATTCTCATCACACTGTGACTAGGTCCATTTTGTCACAATTGGAGTTAAAATTATAGGAAGTTTGGTGTTTTTATTCACACCACAAAAAAATTCTTTATACTATGAGATTTTTTTTTAGATTCAAAGGATTAAATATAAACTAATTTCTTAGATACACCATTTCATGGTCCATGAGGGAGATTTAAGTTTTAATTGAATAAAGTATTTTCCACACTATGAAGCCTATGGTCATTCCATGAATATTTTGAAGAAATATTTAAATAATATGATTCATGATACTTTATTCCATGATGGATATTTCCAATCAATGAATGTTTCTTAAGTATAAATATAAAAAACTTAAAAGTGTTATGGGGTGGACAATTTTATTAGATTTTTACTATTTTTTAACTTCATTATATGTTCCATAGAGTTGTATTTCATTCCACTATTTTTTTTGGATTTATACTCATATTCAAGAAAGTTATTTTGATTATCCTATATTTTTATTTATGAATTCAATTATTATTCTCTTAAAATCATTCCCTGTTATGTATCCTTGATGTATGATAGTGTTTGTCGCTATTATTTGTGGTTAATGTCTTAAAATGTGGGAGTTGATAATAAAAGGATGAGTGTGTCAATTAATAATTAATATAAAAAATGGTAAGTTAACTTGATTAAGAATTCTTTTAGTTATTTTATATAATAATATTTATTTACATTAATCTAACAAAGAGTATTGTATAGTGAGTAACACTAAGAAAATTCAGCGAATCAAGTTAGGATCAATAACTCATATTTGACTTCATATTTAAGATTTGAGCATACTACATATAGGTTAGTGAATTTCAATCAATCAAGAGATTTTCATTAATCTAGGTAAAATTAGCCAATTTTGACATAATATTTTTTTGATCTATGTATAATATTTTGGAAAAATGATTCAACTAATCATTGAATGAGATGAGTGATAATTTCTTACCCAAGACCCTTTGAAATTAGTCTTGAGCCTCTGTTTTGAAAATAAATTCATACCTATAATTTAGTTTATTTAAATTATACTAAAACATATAGTTATTAATTGAGTCAACATATGAATAAACCCACTGGGAAGGTTTTAATTCATCCTCATCATGGGATGATCTTTGAATTATACTATATATTCTCTTAAAGTTTGTAGAGGATCAAGAAATATTATAAATTTCTAAACTAGACTAAGTCTATAAAAATAAATTAAACCTAAATCCCCATAAACCTATATAATATATAACCTCTAAACTTCATAAAAACTTTGGGTTCTTACTTCTACAGATACGGTCATGGAGGTAACTACTATTTTATATACATAGAAAATTGTCTGCATATCCCATTTTGACAACTAGAAATGGTCAAGAACAAAAAGTTTAATAGATATGGCCTTTAAAAGTAAGGAAAGAAAAGTAATATATCTTAGTATAGTATCACCAACTACCATACATATATTATCAATAATAGTATAATTTATAATGACTCCTCATGGGTTAGTACCTTTACTAACTAGGTAATCGATAACCTCTATCCAAAGGCTTACTTCTCAGAAACTTATGAAGTCTTCCCTCTTTAGATGATCTAGCTAGTATATCTAGTCTATGAAAGAATAATTTCTATCACTTATTACATATATATAACCTCCGGATACATATTCAATGTAAATGGAGTGACCTAGTACAAAATCACTAGATGAAAAGCCTCTTCAATGTTTTGTACCCTACACTCTTCATCAAGATGGAGATCGTGAGTATAATGAAGAAGATCATTAAAATTATTCCCAAGATCCCTCACACTCATGATCTCATATAAAAGAGATATAAACTCATTATTCCTTCATAAATATAGAAATTAATTCAATGTGTAACTACTTTTGTAACTCTTCTCAATATTCCTCAGACTCTTCACTCGCACAAAGAAATAGAATCTACTACGGATAAGAAGCTTCCCTCCACAAGCTAATATACAAAAAAATAAACTTCTCCTTCATTTAATGGATGATAATGAAACAAATATTGATCTCTATGAACCACATCTCTCTCCTTTGATCATATATTGATCCATCATTCTTCGGTAAACTTTTATGTTAAAAATTGCACGAAATCTACCTCCAAAAATTATCCACCACACATTTGACCCCCCGACATTCTATTGGGGTATCCAACTACACCTATCAATAATTAATCTCATGAATATTTATTCTATAATATATCTTGATAATTGAAACTAGGACTCCAAAGCTCATAATATGGAATTTATTTAAGATCTTTTAATCTATTACTTTTAGTTTCCCAGTATTTCTTGATTCATACACCAGTACAATCAAGTATGATGCATATACCACACTGAGGTATCTTTATCAACATTAAAATCAACTCCCTTAATATATTTATTAAACTTAAGTTCTTTTCATAATATCATAGTGGGAGTTAAACTCCTTTATCCTAACTAGGATACCTTTCCCATTTCACAACTAAGCTCAAATAATGTATTTTCCTTACCAAACTCATGTAGTATTCACAAATACCTAACACAAAAATACACTATAACTCTTACAAATATATCTAATACCACTATATCACGGCCTACCCCTACAAGAACCCCTCCTAGGTTGACATTGAAGATTAGAGTGGCTCCAGAATGTCGTCTTCAATAGGAAAAGGGTTGGTGACTAGTAAATTGGGTATAGAATACGCTTATAAGATGCATTACCATTATAATCCCTAGAATAAAGAAATAACCACCAATAAACTTCATAATATAATATATAATACAATCCTATAATTTAAATAAATATCATATAATACCAAAGTTCCCAAAAATAAAATATTTAGAAGCAACTCATATAGTAAAAACTCTAACACCGATCATGAATTCCATTAGCTAGTAAAGTACAACTTGATCACTGAATCCCTCCTAATAATTTTTAGAAAAACAATATATATATATATATAAAGGGTTTATATAGTTATATTTAGTAGGACTCTCCCCAAAATCTCTCATGAAAAATTGGAGGAAGTATACTAATGCCTCGATGAATAAACAGTGAAACCAACTCATTACCTGCATGGTAACACTCAACATAAAATTATTCTAAGTGAAAATTTTATCTTAATAAAACTATAATAAATTTTAAATTCTAATATTTCATGTAAAATAAATTATAATTTTATTAGATGAATATCGTCTTTGAATTTTCTATGTCAAAATAAGCATTGAATAATTTTTAAAAAAAATCTATGAAATATTCTTTATGAATAATTGAAAATATATTATTTAGAAAATATTCCATTTAATTATAATATGTATAATTAATTATATATTTATTACCAATTTTTAATAAATAATGTCAAGATAATTTAGTGATAAAAAGATATATATCATAAAATTGTTTTTAAGTGAATGATGTTTTTATATATTCATTAATTAAAACAATTCCTAATGATGAGTGATTAAAATGAAATTTATAGATTATATATCTATATATATGAATTTAAATTCATTTAATGATTATTACTAGTCATATAGTTAATGTATGATCATTTTATTCTTGAAAATACATCGTCCTAAAAAATCATTTTTCCCACATTTTGAAGGTTTATTTTTATGTTAATTTCCAAAACTCATAGAAATTGAATTTGATAAAATGGGTTCCATATTTAGATTTAGGAATTTAATATTTTGTAAAAAAATACCCTTTTATTTTTTGGCATTATGAATATTAATCGTGGTAAAATTTATCACATCAATAAAGGGTAAAATGGGATAAACAAAGTTAAAACTATAGAATAAGGCTTTTAAATCATCCATAAACTTTCCTATATTTAATTATATGAGTTAAATTAACCCACCCCTTTATATATTTTTAAATATGAAATTTTGGTGATATTTTTAATTGATAAATACCTTTATATTATTTTAAGTAAAGAAAAATTCCAAAATTTCATACCCTTGCTTTTAATTTCTCTTATATGTTCACATATGGATAAGAAGATATTGTGTATAAATAAAAAAATTATTTTGAACATAAATTATTTATTTTTATGTTGGTAGCTTATTTTTTATTTTTAGTTATGATATAATTACATTAAATCCTTACACAATGATGAAACAACGTTTATGTAAATAGTGGAAAAATCAAAGTAAATAATTTTTAAAAACATAAAAAGTAAAAAAAAATGGATGAATTATAGTGTAAAATGAATTTTATGTTTAATAATAATATATAAATGATGGTGAAAGATTTTATATTTTAATTTTATTCCAATATTTATGTATTAAAATTCAAAATATGTGGATAGTTGTTAAAATGAATTTAATGGTATTTTATATTAAATAATATTCTTTTAAATGGTTTAAAAATCATAAAAATTATGAAATAGGAAAGGATGGAAGGGATATGGTTAAAACTTTTATACCATGGCCTTTTTTATTCAATTTTATCCTTTTAAGTAATTTTTTTACCCATTAAGACTGAAATAGTTGTTACTACATTTATGGTAAAAATCAGTTAACAAAGGGGTTAAACCAAAAGATAATGTTAAAAATGTCTCGTAAACATATAAAAACTATTTTTTATGAAGTGATTTCAACCAAAAACTATCTTATATTCCATATTTGGCCACTTGGTTCCACTTTCACGTGAAAAATATTTTATTATATCTCAATCTTTTAAGTAATTCAAAATGTGTCATTTCCATCACTATAAAAGGTCAAAACCTATCCTTGATTATTCACACCACCTTCAGAAAATTATCTTGAAAAAAACCTACAAAAATTTCTCTATAATATATTTATTTAAATTATAGAGGTCCTAGTATTCTGAAAGGAACAACCATGGGTTTCTTAAGTGAATGTTTAAAGTTGGATCTGTAAAGATGAGGTAATCATCTTAAATGGCTCTTTTTAAGTCCATTTTATCTTATTCCTCATTTAAATATAATTTTAACATCATAATATCATAAAAAATATCATTATATTAATTTAATTTTATTATTTTAATTTTATTACCCTTTTTCATATACTAAACCATCTAATGGAAAATGGAAACAATGCTCATGTGTACATGTGGATTACCACCTCACAAGTCGATTTATTTCACTTTTCATCACCACCTCGCATGGATGGTAAATATATGTGGATTTAAAGAAATAAATTATATCAATGATATAATTTTAATTCTAAAATTATAAAATAATACTTACCACTTTTCCCATATATCTATTAGAAAATGATATCATCGCATGTGCATATACGTAGACTACCCCTTCTATGAAGCGATGTGATTCATTTTTTATTATGAACTTAAATGTATAGTTATAAAAATATATTTAATGAAGAAATATGATATTTATAACATTAATATAATTCTATATTTTTTAAACTATAACATATTTAAAATAAAATGAACTTTTTTGATGAAACAATATTGAAAAAACTAAACAATTAACACTCAATGATTAATTTTACCAAGAATTGGTGATGAATATATAATGAGAATATATATAAATTATGATAAATATGAATATTAATCTAATATAAATTAATAAAAATGTTTAAATACATTAGTTAGGAGTTTAAATAATGTTCAACTAAGTAGAAGCGTGAGGTAAGGAGTTTTCCTCTCAATTTCCACTTCATAGAGACATATTTTTTATTATGCACTAATTTCCTTTTATGTGGTGTATATATTTACCTCTTGATATGCTTAACTTGAATATATATTTATTCATGATATTTAAAGTTTCAAAATAATTTTACTCTTTGAAGGGATTACAATTAAAAAGTTACCAAACAAGTATAAATTTTTTTACAATCTCATTTTTTTGATTGATTATGTTCTTATTAAATGAATATTATAATCTATCATTAATAAAAAAACTTCTATATTATTATCCTATTGATATTTAAGGTTATTACATGTTTTCTTAAAAAAAATTATTTACTTTGAAACTTTAATTAAGAAAATAAGTGTTTAAAATAAAAGATAATCTTATTTCACTTCTTGATCAGTAATATTTTTTCACATGTCCATATTTTTGAAAAAATGTTTTACAAAAAGTTGTTCTGTTTAATTAAGTAATTTATTAAGTACCTGATATGTCACCTTTAAATTAAATTACAAGGTTTGAAAGGAATATTTCTAATTTTATCCTAAAGGTTTATTTTCAATTTTCTTTTCAAAAAGACAAAAGGAATGTTTCTTTTTAACATATACACCATTAACATATTTTCCCACCTCCATAAAAATTTTATAATATTTATCTTCTTATACAAGTTTCTCATGGTTTCACAAAGAAAATTCATTAATTAATTTTTTTTTAATTTTTTCTTCCATTTTATTTAATTCTAAAAAAGACTTATTTTTATTACAAAACCTATATTTTGGAAGAATTAATTGTAATCTTTTATCTCTTCATAATTTTGTAATCATTAAAATTCTCTTGAAACATATACTTTCTTGTGATCAAATTTCATTAGAAATTATATGTTTCTTATATATCTATATTTTTTTATCATGGATACTCTAATTTCCTAAATCATATACCAATTCTACTAACGGTTTTTTTATAAAGGATACTATGAAATTTATTTCATTGGATGATGAAATCATGATTTTATTTTTTTTTAATCAATATAGATATTTATTGATAAGGAATTTTGTTTATTAATTAAATTGATCATTCAATATATGAGGTATGCATTGGACATGTAGTTATGACTAGTACCTAGTTATAGATATCCCATTGATGCATTGACAGGTCCCATGAGAAAAACCAGTTGGTTAGCTATATTAAATGGGTTTTGGTGTATACCTACCAATATTTGAAAGTATCTTGGTGTCAAGACTCGATCAAGGCATCCAACATTATTAATTTTTTTTATTGTGAGTTCATTTCTTATTATTCATGAAATTAATATATTTATATTATCCATATATTCATTTCATTATCAAGTTAGTTATTAAATGGGATTATTACATATTTAATCATGATATATTTCATTGTAAACAACCCTTACTGAGCATTTGAACTCAACTTGATTTTATTCCCAAATATATGAGGAATAATTATTTTAATGAAATTTGATAATACTGAATATTTACTTTTACTATTTTTTATCTTTTATTTCCAATATAAAATTAGAATCATGTATGTATATGGTTATTCAAGACTATTAAACTGATCGATCCTTGGTAATATGATCTCTTGTATCTTATGCCAATGAAATAAATTATACACTAGATTTGGGTTACAAGAGTTTTGGATGTTATAGTTGGTATCATAGAAAGTTTATAAATACCGTTTGGAACTAGATTTAGGAAAACATATATTAGAGAACATAACCCTATGATAGATTCTATAGATATGTCAATTTTTAGATTAATATCATAAAAATTTGTTAAAGTAAATATTAAGTGGTTTTTTTGGGAAATACATCCACTTTTGGATACTAAAAAGTAGATGTGGTTATAACACAGATGCACCTAGGGAAAATAAATCTAATAGGGGTGGATTGGGTTTCAACTTAATCATCACCAAAGAATGATGAGTGGGACTAAGACTACATGCCAAGCTAGACACTCCTTGGGGATTTTCTTTGGTTGATTCATGAGCTCTTTATGAACTGTTATGAAATTTTTAAAAATATTTTTATGCTTTTACGATATTCCCAAAGAAACCAAGTTTATGATTCTATGATTATCTATGCATAAATTTTCAATGTATGTTAAGTGTTACACAAGATTATATTTGTATACTATGATTAAAAATCATAATTTTATGATACAATTCAGTATATTTCATTATTTAGAAATGGAACCTGGTGGAAGGAATGGTATTAATACTCATGTCCAATATTAAGATTTCCTTACTAAGAAAGCCAATACAACAGGTGTTAGTGGTGAGAACGTCATGGATATATTAGAAAAGATAACCCTCCAATGGCTCGAAGGCCTTCATTTTTATTTATTTTGATAATACAACTTCACGGGGTTATCTAGAACCCTTACAAGGCCCGTAGGCATAAGTATTACATGGCCCATAGGACTTAGAGGAATTCATTGCTTATAAGCTTTAAAGATTACATACAACCCAGACAAACTACTTGGAACTGCTCCTCCCTAATAGCTTCATCGTGAAATCAGCTCTCCACCTTCGCATGGTTGTTCGGCTATGCATTCTCATTAATGCATAGGCTTTTCCTGATGGCAGGTTCCATACCCTCTCATTCTTTCAATCCATTTAGCTTCTGCTGTGGTGAAATCTCCTTGCTCATCCTCCTTCTGTAGATTTTTACTTGTAGGTTTTCTAGTTTTTATTTGCACTTAAGGTGGTAAAAAGGCCTTGAGGTGGCCCTAAGTCCTTACTGACTCAAAGGCCTGGGTGGTCCGAAATCCTTAAAGGACTTGGGGACCAAATTGGTGGCCCGAAGGCCCAAATGGGGGAATATTTCGGGCTGCTACAATACCAAATAGTACATGTTGTAGTTCCCGCTACAGTGCCTACTACAGTACCTCTATAGTACCTATTATAGTGCTTCTATAGTACTACTACAGTACCCCCATAAATATGCATCTTCCTGTATTTGATCCCGGGTCTCCTGGATGCACTTAAGCAGTGCTCACCAACCAGGTTGAGGCTCATGTGCAAGAAAGATAACCCAGTTTATGACTAATAGCCTTTAATATATAGACAAACATGATATTTCATGATATGATAAACTAATATTATATCATTTTTTGTGATATATTCCACCATATTTTAATTGAACTACTAATCCATTAGTATTTGAGAAATGGACTAAGTCCCTTAAAAAATATATTTCTGGCATTTGGATAAAATGAATGGGAAAAGGATAGGCATGCAATTATTAACTTAAAATCGATGCTAACCAATCGTTCTCATTGATCCAGAATACTACAGAAGAAAAATAAATATAACATATATAATAGAGATATTTTAAAGTAAAAAAAATTGAAAAATATTTCCCTTGTGATAAATGAATGGAAATGAAGATAAATTTCCTAAAATTAAAGAAAAAATAAGAATAAAGTGTTGTATAGTATAAGGAAACCTATATAAGACTATCCAAGTATGATATGGATTATATACATGATATGGAAAGTGATATTGACCATTTATTTGTAGTATTTAAGAAAATAATCTAAAGAGAACTGGTTTTTCTAATTTTTTTAACATATAATGAAATAGTATTTTGCTCCATAAAAATAGAGAAATAATTTTATAGATAATATATCTTCAAGGTAAATCAAGAGAAGAAGAGTTTGGATGAGAACCAATAAAATAGAACACATCAAGGAAGAATAAAAGAATGAAGTAATTTCCATCAATTGAAAATCGAGGGAAAAAAATTCCAAGAAAATACTTGAAGGAAAAGGAAAAAAATCACTTTTATCTAGTATGTCAACTAAATATAAATGGAGAATTATTCAATCCAATATAACATTCATTAATGGATCCTACTATATAATTTTACAAGGAGATAAATTTAAGTTTTTTTGATAACTACAACTAAGGTTAAATTTCCTAAATATGTGATTAAAGATAGTTTAATTGAAGCCTCAAATTTAGATAATGCTTTATTTTATTCTTTATCTTCTCACTCTTTTATAACTTATATGTTTTCTTTAAGAAAATGTGATATTTACCTAGAAACATGTGAAGGGATTTGTCAATAAAGACTCCTAGTGAAAATATTACCATAAAAAGGACATTCTAGTCAGTTTCCCTTATGTCACATGGACATACCCTATTATAGAATTGATTATTATACCTATTATTTAATTTGACATAATACGTTTTAGGGATTTTATTTCAAATTATAATGAAAAAAATAATTTCCAAGAGAGGGATATTATGATTCTTGGTAGAGATATAGAATCCCTTATCTTCATAAGGGATACTTCATCATCCAATTCATGTCTAGATATACCTCCAATAGATCTATTAAATGAGATTATTGAGTAATAAGAGCAATAATAATCTATGTATGGGAAAGGTAATATTTAAATTGAAAATTTTCTTATTGTACTAGAATACATTGTTGTGTTTCATGAGGAATTTCCTAGACATCCACCAGATCATGAAGTTGAGTTTTCCATTTATTTAATCCTTGATGAAAGACCTATATCAAAAACTCTTTATAGAATATACATAGTTGAATTAGTAGAACTGAAGAAGCATCTATAGTATTTTTGTGATAATATATTTATACGCCCTATTGTTTAACCTTGGGGTTCCCCTATTTTTTGTTAATAATAAAGATAGATCTATGAGTCTATGCCTTGATTATAGAAAAATAAATTTTATTTCTATAAAAAAATAAGTATCTTATTCCTATCATTTATAACTTATTCAATAAACTTTAAAGACCTTAATATTTTTAAAATATTGACTTTCATTTTGGGTATCATTATTTACAAGTAATGAAAGAAGATATTCTAAAGATATAATTCTGTGTGAGGTATGTACATTATGAATATATTGAAATTATTTTTGGATTAACTAATTAACCTAATATTTTTATGGATATAATAAAAATAGTATTCAAGAACTACGTTGATAATTTTATTGTGGTCTTTATTAATTATATATTAGTGTAATCTAAAATCTATAATAATCACTTGAAAATTGTTCTTGAGAGTCATTTAGGAAAAGAGTTATATGGGAAATTTTTGAAAGTGTGCATTTTGGATTTCAAAATTATATTTTATTGTCCATATTTTTTCAAAGGATAGAATCATAGTTGATCCTTTAATGAAAAAGGTAATCAAAGAATAGCATACACCAATGAACATAACTGAGGTATGTAGTTTCCTTAGATTGGCAGGTTACTGTAGGATCAAAATATGAATTTAGATTCTCAATTACAAGAGGGGGTGAATTATAAGTTTAAAAACATTCATTTTTAACCTTAAATAAAACTATGTTTAACAAAGTTAAACCAGATAAATTCACAAAACCTCTTTTAGTTCTACAAACTTGCTTGTTTCCAGAAATATGATTCCAAAAATGAAACTTAAGAAAAGTATATAAGGAAAATATACTACCTTAAAGTGTATAGAATCTTACTTATTAGAGTATAAAAATGAACATGAAAGTGTAATAAGGTTATAATTTCTTCCTTTATCAAAATAAATTGGAAATAAACTTGAAACAAAAACAAGTTACAAGTATAAAATATTTCAACCCAAATAGAAGGGTATCCAACAACCTTTGATAAAGGTCCCTTGATTTATACTTTCAAGAAATTTTGTCTTACCCACACTAGGGTAATCCCTTGATAAGAATATTAGAATCTATATTTCTATCCTCACAAGCCCTCGAACTTTAAGGTAGTCTGAACCTTTGTCTTCCTATCCACGGAAGTCCTCAAGCTATAAGGTAGTCAGCACCTCTGTCTTCATATCCTCAGAAGTCCTCTATTGGACACAGCAACAATCGGAGTCGCACGAAGAAAGTTGAAAAATATGTTCAGTATGCACAAGGCATGAGAGTCTATCTCTTTAGAAATCACTTTAGCAGTATGAAATCTCTAGAGTGATGGATCAGTAATGAGATCATTAAAATGAGGTCCTGTTTATAGGCATTTCTCTAATGGTCGGCTCCCTCCTACAACGGTCATATTTTTCCTTTAATTTTGAAGGGACTTGTACATGTTTCACTCAAAAAATAGTTAATTAGAAACAGAATGTATGACATTGTTTCATAACTATAAAAAGTATGAGCAAAATAAGGTTTCTTAACTAAAACTATTTTTTGGATTCTAGGAAAAAATAAAAGTTCGGAGTCTAAGAAAATAATAATTTGGAGACTATAAATCATGGATATTCGGATTCTATTTTCAAAGAATTTAGAACCTGAATTATATAGATTTTGGAATCTTAATTCTAATGAATTCTAAATATTAATTCTTAAGAATTCAGAGTCTGAATTATGAGAAATTCAAAGTCTGAATTTGGAGGAATTCAGAGTTTTAATTCTGAGGAATTCAGAGTCTGAATTTCAGAGAATTTGGAGTCTGAATTTCATAAAATTTAGAGTCTGAATTTCATAGAATTTGGAGTTTGAATTTCATAGAATTCAAATTCTAAATTTTAGAGAATTTGAAGTATGAATTTCATATAATTCGGAGTCTAAATTTCAGAGAATTCGGAGACTGAATTTCAGAGAATTGGAATTCTGAATTACAGAGAATTTGGAGTCTAAATTTTAGAGAATTTGGAGTCTGAATTTTAGAGAATTCGGAGACTAAATTTCAGAGATTTTTGAATCTTAAATCAAAACCTAAAAACAGTATACTATAAAACTAAGGATTTATAGGATTATGAGGTTTTATATATGAAACCATATTTTACCCTTTAGAAATAAAAATATTTAGATTTAGAAACTATAAAATCAACAATGAAAACATAGGTAAGGATAAAATTTCCTTGAGAAAGAAAAATTTTCCTTATTAAGATAAATCTTAGGAAAAATATTATTTTCCTTAAGATAGAGTGTTTGTGATTTTCAAAACATATAGGAATGGAAAATTCATAAGGAAGCCTTATTGACTCAACAATCTCCCCTTTTTTGGAAAGCACAAACATCCTTATGAAAAAGAATATAAGGACTTAGAGTTTTTCTTTATAAACATAAAATAAAACTTATCTCTCTTTACATATGAGTCATAGTGAATAAAACTAACCCCCCCCCCCCTTAGGTTTTAAAATCCCAAAGGATCGTATTCCTGATTTCTTGAATGAGATTTTACATTATCTTGCATACGAAAATCTTCTTTGATAAGAAATTCCCCTTAGATAAATCCCCCCTTACTTAGGGAAATTTCTTCTTTACTTAGAATTATTTTCATCATTCCTTTATCCCCGTTTGTGATTTTCAAAAAGGAATACAGAGAATGGAAAAAAAATGGTACCTGAAAATTTAGTACTAAACAACCAAATATATGAAGAACAAACAAAATTCCTTTAAGTTTGAAAGAATTATTACAAAGAATAAAATACAATAAAAGATCGGATTTGGGATAATTTTTTTTCTTTCTCCTTCGGCATAAACTTCTTCACAATGGTTTTCAGCTTCTTAATCTCCTTGTGATCTTCTTCAAAATGCTTCAGTAGTTGATCCTCATCTTCACTTTTATTCTCCAAGGCTTTAATTTTTTATTCCTGAGCCTTAATACATTCTTCCTAATCTTTCAATACTTCTTCTTGCTTAATAAGCTTTTCTTCAATCTCAACTATGGGATCCTTTTCTCTCTTCCAATTCATTGTAATAGAATTAAGCTCTCCATTCAATTCCTTGACTTCTTGCTTCCGATTTTTCTATTCAAGAGTCAGTTTTTTCTCAAAACTCTTAGTAAAATCATTAAGCTTGACATCTTCAGTGTCAAAAGCATCTTTCACATTATCTTGAAATTCATCAAAGACTCTGAGCTCTTTGACTGTCTTTCTTGACCAGATTGTAATCTTCTTATAAGATCTTTTATGATTCTCATAACCAATGAGAAAATATTTGAAATCTACCTCAAGTCTGAAAAATTTATCCATAATCATTGAAAGTGAATCTGATTTGTGATTGAATGAATGCTAAAGAATATGGCATCTTAAATCTATACTCGGGAATAATGGAATGGTATCAACCAACTTTTTCAAATATTGTACCATAAAGTCATGTCCAAGAGAGAAAGATTCTGAATCGGAGTTTTTGGTTGGTGATTATTGTTTTTCAATCACTTCATCTTTCCTCTTTGATGAAGCACCAACTTCTTTCTTTTTCACCAGAGATTTACTAGGTGTATCCACCAACACCTTCTTTCCCTTATAATCTCTCAAAATTATTTCTTGTGCTTTTTGATATTCATGCTCACTATCTGATAGCTGAACAATCTTATCTTCCTTATAATTTTCTTTCTTGGAATCTTCCACAACATCATCTGGCAGAATAAAATCATGATTGCTACTTTCTTATTTAGATATCTTATTCACCTCTTCCTGACCCTTTTATTATTTTCTAGGTATAACAGGTTTTGAAGACTCTTCTTCAGAAGTTCGGATTAAAAGTTTCTCATAAGGACTCTCCTTCTCATAATAATCGTCTACTTTCCTTATCATGTCTTCTATATCACCACTTCCTTCTTCTTATTATTCTTCTTCTTCTTCATCTTCTTCCTCTTGAACTATTTTTTCTTATTGTTCAGGTTCTGGAATCACTAACTTCTTTCCCAGAGTCACAGGGAGTGGTTCTTTCAAAAACGATTTGGTACTTGGTATTGTTCAGAGGCTTTCTCAGCATCTTTGAGAAGGGATTGGAATATCTCAGCTTCAGACAACCTCTTTCTTGAAATCTTTTCTTTTTCTTGCTTCTCAATATTCTTGTCATCCTTCAACTTCAAAGATTTTTCCTCAGTATGATCCATGCCAAAAATAGGCTCCCCTTCTTTCATGTTCTTCTTTTCTTCACTCCACTTAGCCACTACTTCATCAGGGTAAGACTTTTGATTCTTTTTCTTTAGAGGTGATGATTGGGTTTCCTTAGCCATAGGAGTTTCTCATTTCTATTCTGGTTCATTTTCCGTCCTCTTCCTTCCACCCTTTTTGGAATTTTCATCCACTTCCAGTTTCTTTGAAGGAGCTTCAATTTCGGCTTCAGACAAGTCATAAAAATCTCTGGATTGACTACTAAAGCCGACATTCATCCTCCTTAGAGTGTCATCACTCAATAATATTACTTTTATATTCCTTGTCTTAGAACTACAAGTAATTTTTAATGACACAAGACAAAGAACTATAATGTTTGAGAGTATAGCCGGATACATGATAATTTGAGACTTCAAATTTCTATTGTTGATGTTCTCAATTATAACAAAGTTATATTTGACCAGGTTTATCTTTCTGAGGTTCACCAAGAAATCCATAATATAGAGGTCAGTTTTATTCAGGGAATCCTTATCCCCTTTTCTCGAAATGATAAAACCTTGAACCCACAATTCAAGAATCCAAAAGTTTGTAGATAGATGAACAATCTTCATAGTCTTCACACCTTTCAAACCAAGACAAGATAGAGCATCTTTTTATCTAAATATCCTAATACATCGGGTAATTTTTTAGTAGATAATTCTACTTCACCCTCATAAGGAATTCCAATCAAATATATTGTCTTGCTGTAGGAAAAGGAATAAGTTTTCCCATAGCACTTGAAAGAAAACTTATATCTCCCTCCTTCGTTGAAGAAACTTTATGACTCATAAAATTCAATCAAAAACTCTGTATAGACTGGATATCACACCTTCGGTTTCAATATACATAGAATCTCCCAGCCCTTCAGCTTGATATTATTTGAAATAATAGAGTCATACTTAGCATAGAATTTAGGATCAACCAACCTTTCTCTGTAAATCTGCCACTTTGAGATTTCCTTTACTAAAGACATATCTTTCTGAGGAGAGGCTTCTATAGACATTTAGAACTGAGGAAATCCTAAAGACTTGGAATGGGATTAAATACAGGGGCAGAGCCTCAATAGGCTAAGGCTTGAAAATCAATGTGGGGAAAACATCGGGGGGTCCTTATATAGGCATTTGAAATGATGGTTCAGCTTCCTTGATTGATCCAATGGTTGAATAAATTCTTGATCAAATCTAACGGTTATGTTGAAAGCTGAAGAAGAGATTTTCTAGATTCTGATCTTTTTTGGTTTTTAATATAAACATTCTGATTTAAGAAAAATTTAATCTAAAAGAGTTTTTCAAACATGATAAAAATACCAACATGAAAAAAAATGATTATGAAAATTTAAGAGAAAAATCATACCATCTGGATTAATAGTATAATTATTCATAATGTGGTAGATTCGTCTTCAAGAACATTAGATTCCACAAAAAACCTTTTTTAAAAAAACATAAAGAAAATTTTGATTAAGGAAAAAATGTGACTATGAAAGTTTTGATTATGAAAATTTTGATTAAAAAAATTTTGATTATGAAAATCTTGATTACGAAAATTTTGATTGCCAAAATTTTGAAAAACAAGAAAATGTACAGCCCCTATGAAAAGGAGTTTCTTACTGTAAGAGGATATGTTTCAACAAAAAGTTAATATGGATGATTACCTTATGGTTGTCATTCTTAACTTTTTTTTAATGTATTCAAATCTATCGAAGGGTAATGATTTTTTGAAAATATCATCAAGTTGATTTTGCATTCTGATGAATTGAAGAATGAAATCTCCTTTTGTGTGTGATACCTAAGAAAGTGATGCCTGATATCTATGTGTTTTCACAAGAGTGATGTGAAAGGTTTTTACTTAAATAAGTGGCACTAGTATTATCACACAATATTTTTGCTTTAGTAAAACTCATACCATAGTCTATGAGTGTGTGTTTTATCCACAATACTTGATCACAACAACTTCTATCTGCTACATATTCAGCTTCAATAATGGAAAGTGTTATTGAGTATTGCTTTATGCATGACCAAGAAACAAATAAATCTCTTAAGAAATGACACGTTCCGAATGTAATTTTTCTATCCATTCTACATCCACCAAAGTGAGCATCTGAAAAGATTTTTAAAACAAAATCATTTTTAGAAGTATAAAAGAGTCTTAAATCCATCGTTCGCTTTAAGTAGTGAAAAATTATTTTCACTACCTTTAAATGAGATTCCTTAGAATTGAATTGATATCTTTTACATAAGAATACTAAAAACATTAAGTCTGAACGACTAGATGTCAAGTATAGTAAGCTTCCTATCACACGTCTAAATGATGTTTGATCCACCGGTTTCCCAGCTTTATTAAGATCAAGTGAATTTTTGGTACCAATGGGAGTACTTATACTCTTAGTGTAACGCCCCAACCCTATATTCCCAGAGTCGGTGCATTATTTTAATAAATTGGCATGATTACAAGGAATCAAGTCCTAAAAGACCGATCAGTTTAGCAGTCTTGGAAAATAGATTGCATACATGAACATTGCATTACACTTTCTAACATACAATAAAAAAATAGTTCTTTGAGAATGCCGTTATTCCCTTTAGCTTAACCCTTCATATCAATCTTAATACACTTATTGGAATCTTGGGAAAATAAAACATAATAAAGGGATGAGCTCAGATTCCTAGTTAGGGTAGATAATTTAGCAGAAGTTATAAACTTTTAAGGTAATATGTGTGATAAAAACAACATCCTTTTTAAACATAAACGTGAACATAATATGAAAAAAATAAATCAAACATTACCATATAAACATACACATGTATATTCTACTAGTCTAATAATCACATGTAATAACTAATTTCATAATGAAGTAATGCCTAACACCGGACATCAATACCACATAGTCAAGGCCTTGTTCCAAGAATACAAATAAAATTTTTGTCAATGACTTGTTCCAAGACACTAGTTTGTCTCATGAGACCTACCGATGCATTGAGGAGCTATATCGGGCTCCACCTGTTACTTACTTAGTCCACTGCATTCCTCATATGAAAAAGTTTAAACATAACATAAACATTCGTATTAAAACTATCATACGAAATGTCATTACATTAACCATAAACCATGAATGGTATAAAAATAGAACATCCACATTCAAACATATCATAACTCTTTCAATACAACTTGGAATATTGTATTATAATAAATAAACCTCATTCAAAAATAATATCCAGTAAAGGATGCTAACATAGTTTAAAATGATGAGTAAAACGTTTTGAGAGAAATACACTTTTTGTAAAATCATTTAAAAGTCACACATTTATAAAGGAAGTAATTTAAAATATATTTTTGAATCAAATTGTCCCATACCACTTTGAAACATTTGAAAATAATTATCATTTCAAACCATTCATGTCCATATAAATAAATCCTTAAAATCATTTTTAAAACAAGAACATTAATTAAAAATATTAAGAAAGATAAATCTTTAAAACATTTAAAATTATGATATTGATAAAGAGTAACTTTCATAAATCCTTAAAATATTTATTTTGAAATAATTGTTATGAAAAATGGACATGGATGATAAAAATTCCCCAGTAAATACTTACACATAAACAATCTCGGATAATAATGAGATTGAAGAATTAACCCTTACCTTGCACTTTCCTTTAGTTGAGGGTACGTTTAACCTCTTGTATAAAGATCGTAGTATGTTATTAAATTATAACAAAACCATATTAATATTTATGATATCATACATGATTCATTTATTACTTTATACAACCCATTTAATAATAATTTCCATGTTAAATTTACATTTCGGGTAATAATCGTTTTCTTTATCGTATGTGTTTTAACTTGTTACTCTTGATTATATCACTTAGATCAAGACTTAAATACTTTCAGAATATAAAACATGATTTATATATCATATATATTAATAATATAAATATGTATAATATACATATATATGAAATGAAAAACACCGTTTATGGAGACGGTAGTTCGTACGTACGCATAAATGATGTTTCTGTTTTCATATCGTATTAAAAGGAACCAAGTGAATAAGATATATGTAAGTACATATATATATATATCCAGTAGCATTATTATGTCATATATTACATACTTATTAGTAATATATATTTTTATAATCATCGATGAATGGTGAACATGGAAATGAATCTCATTGCGTCGTGGAGACGGTAATTTGTACGTACGCACGAGCGACAATATCATTTATTTGAAAGTGTAGAATTGGATGGTATATTAATTTTACAAAGACATTAGCATGTTATTTTCATTTATTATATACATATTACTCATCATTATATCCATCCAAATAATATAGTGTTAAATAACAAATTACACCACGGCATGGAGACAGTAAGTCGTACATACGCACGCATGGTGACATTATCATTCATAAGATGGGTAGAATAATGAATATAGTTGTGCCATATTTATAATAACATCACAGTATATATAATATACTGGAGTTATTATTTTATAATGGAAACAACAAAGAAAGAGTAAGTGGAATAATTAGAGAACTTGAAAAAGGGTGGTGAAATCATTACCTCTTCTTTGGGTTCTTCCTTTTGATTTGATCAAAAGGGATTATTAGGTTGGCTTTATAAACAAATTAAGGCCTCTAGGATGAATTTAGGATAGTTAAGAGGATATTTGGGCAGAGTTTGGCTGAGCCAAATGGCTTTGGAGGTGTAAATTTTAGAGAATGGGAAGTTCCCTTTTATAAGAGGGGTGAGGGGAACCCTAGGAAAAAATTAAAATATTATTTTATAATAAATTAATTTTAGGTTTCTAATGGATCAAAAATGAATTATTTAAAATCTAATGTAGGGATGGGTCAAAAACAACTCAACCAATAGGTTTTAGACAGGTTTATGTTACCATATTAACCTTAACTTTTAGATTTAACTCTTAGTTAAATAGTTTGACATTTACTATGTCTCTTTGTGTTTTTATATTATATGGTTAATAAAATTACTATAAAATGAAAATAGAAGCCCGATTGGTTAATTAATGTCATATATATTATTATATAAGTCTTCTGGCTGAACCATATATTTTTATACTATTATATCAATTAATAATATAATATTTGTTTAAAAACTATTTTATGTCAATTTTGACACTCTTTGGTATTTATTTTTTGATAAAATAATAACAGCATGATTACTTCAAAAAAATACATTGAATCACTCCTAACATGTCATATTCACCTATAAAATTCGTGTATGTCATAAAAACTTTGAAATTAAATTTATTTTAATATTTATATTCCCATTTATTTGATTCTTTCATTAATAAGGTAATTACTGCATCATCGTTGTGTCATTAATAAATTTAATTATTTAATCTCAAAAAATTATAAATAAAATACCATTATTTAGAAAATATTTTTATCTTTATAATTAATATTTATAGTTGAATTTATCTTATGTATAACCCTATATTAAAAATGTTTTAGTTATTAAACTTTGATTTTAACTCTTTTAACTCTTCTTTAAATAAAATAATAATAAATATCTTAATCTAATCCAAGTGGATCTAAAGGGTCATATTTTAATCCTAAGGTTGTTTTTGGACGAATTAAATTTATCCAATAGAATTAAGAAATGTTTTAGGTTAATAATAATATCATTTTTACCCTTAATTACCCTATTTAATTTTAACTGTGGTAAATAAAGATAAAAAAGTTACTATTCACCAAAAAATATGTTTATCTTATTGAACCACATTTTACTCCTTGATATTAACCATGTCTCCTAGATTTTTTAAATTCAACTCATAGAAGCGGTAAATTTATGTTTTATGTAAATTTGCAAATACTCCTAGGAGGTGGGTAAAAGACGGTAAAAAGTTTTATAAAATTTTTATATATCTAAAATTATTATAAACTAAATCCAATGAATTAAATTGAATTTATATAGGTATTATGTATCTATTTTGACCTAAAATAAATTTAAATAAAATAAATGATTATTTAAATAAAAATTCGGTTTTAGACAACAACTTAGTGTGTTTTACTATTCATCAAAAATTGAAAGTTTTCAGAAAAATACAAAAAAATCACCCTAAGATAATTTTGATATTCCAAATTCAAAAATGAATTATATTTTACCAATTTCAAAACATATAAGTTGAATTAATTAATTTAAAATTAATTCCCGTTGTCAAAACCAAGAAACTTGTTTTTAAGAAATAATAATTATCAAAAGATTGACACTTGTTTATGTCCAATTTCAAAGTGAAATTACTTATAATTACCATCATTGGATTAAATGGTAAAAATATAATCTAATTATACTTCCAAACCATTAAAATTTATAATTCAACACTATAAATTATTTTGATTAAAAAAGTTGTTTTCAGTTAAAATATAGTATTTTTTACTATTCACCCAAATATGGAAGTTATCAGAAAAACACCAAAAATTATTGAAACTAAATTATTATATCCTGATTATAAATAAGAAGTTTATTTTGTCAAATTGAATATATAAAAGTTTCAAATATTGGATTTAAAAATGGTTCGCCATGAAAAGGCAGTAAAATTGCATTTTTTGAAAAATACTTCTTTTATCAGAAAAAAATGTATTTGTTATTACATTATGTCTAAGAAACTCATAATATGGATTCTAAAATTATAAGGATTATATAAAGTTCAAAATTCAGTTAATACTATTAATAACCGTTTTTGAACGACTAGTTTGGTAAGTCGTGGTGCGCTTGAACTCAGTGTTGCGTGTAGTACAAGTTATTGAATTACTTTGAAGAAATAGCGTACCATAAAATCTTGGGGTGTTACATTATTCCCTCCTTCAATAAATTGATTCCTCTCAATTTGAAATTCTTCTTTCAAAATAAAAGGTTGAAAATATAAAATACCTTTGTGGGAAAACCCACATCGGAAGTTGGGTTAATAAAATTTAGTCTTAATAAGAGAAAAAAAAATTATATATATATATATATACTTGACAAGTAAAGTTTCATCCTTCAAATAATTCCTACCACAAACTCATCTTTCACTCGAAATGATTTCAAAAAAAATTCTATTTATCCAAATCGTATAAGGTTCCAAAAATAATGAATTTATAATTCATTTGTCAGACTATTTAAAAAAATTAAATTATACAAACCAGTACATCACATAGTCCAGTCATAGGTGATGCACATTTGTCACTCTTCAGTAGCAGGTTCAAGTCTCATGGCCTTGCCGGACACGACTAGTTGTCACCCAACCTTTGGGTTCTCCTTTTTATAACAATCCAAAAATAACCTTAACAATAGCATCCAATTTCAAACTTAATCCATTACAACCATTAGAATTATCCAAAATACTTATATCCAAACTCTCAGTCCAAAATTTAAAATGAAGTTAAACACAATGAGGATCCTTTTTTCCAGGTAATAACATTTGAACGCCTTTAACATGTATTATTTTACAACACCGCAACATCCTGAATTACCAAAATCAACCATCTCTTATTCCAAAATCACTACCTCATTATCAGGACCATATTAAGGATTACCTTTCCTTCAACAATGTATTTTCCAAAAAGTGTAGCTTACTATTAATTTACTTTTCTTAGAACCATATAATATCAAATCCTCAATAAAATAGTACTGCAGTACAATCCTTATTTATCTACATAATTCATGTAATCAGTATATTGTTGATACAACACTCAAATGAAATAATTCTATAATAACAACATAAGAACACTAGTCATTCCTCTTCATTAGAGGTAGTATCATAACTTTATTATTATCCAATAACATCATTTGCAGTATACTCTTATCAATGGGACATTAATTTGCGAAGTGTCTCAACGTCTTGCAGATGAAGCATTTTACATTTGAAAACTTTTTCTTACCCTTGCAATCATGTACTTGGTGTCCTTTTTCTCCAAAATTATAACAAAATCCAATTCCCTTCAAGAATTTACCAAGGTGATTCTTTCCACATTTATCACATATTGTAAAATCCTTCTTTTCCCTCTTCCCTTTATCCATATTTCTCTCTTCCATCCTTTTCTTCTCTTGTATCCCTTCAAAGCCATAGGAATCGGAGAATTATTTACTTATATTATTAACACATGATACTATTTCTTCATATGTTTAGAATACATGGGAGACTATTTCCCTTCTAAATGTTGGCTTAATATAGTGAAAGATATAATCCTCCTTACTCTTTGGATCATACGTATTGTTGGAGTTCACATTCCTTCTACTGGGTTCTATTTATATACAATGGCATACACTAGGTTAGTTTATGAAATGAAATGAATAATTACAAACTTGAAAAATACCTAACCTAAATTGAATAGTTTATAGATATAATCCATAAAAATATTTTCTTTGAGGAGTTATATACTCGTAAATCCTTCATAATGATTTGTAAAGAAAATGAGAATTATCCTAAGCATATCCTTCGGGAGTGTCATAACCAAGAGTGCAGTAAGTACCATTGTCGTGCACCAGTTCCCGTTTGACTCTAGATCAATGTGGTGTTTTCAGGTTTTACCCCTGGGTACATCTGTACTAGAGCTGCCTCTACCTGCTCGTATCCAGACAGGGATGTATTTTCTTGGAGAACACACAAAATCTCTACATTAAAAAAATTCAAGGAAGTTCTTCTATACTAATCCTCAAAGTCTATCATAGGGTAATGTGCTTTAATTAGAGTTTATCTAAATATAGTTTCCAAGTTTATTGATAAAATTACTCTGATTCCAACTATAATGCCCTGGCCCTAGATTCCTAGAGTCGGTGCATTATTTTAATACATTGGCATGATTACAAGGAATCAAGTCTCGAAAGACCGATCAGTTTAGCAGTCTGGGAAAATAGATCGCATACATGAACATTACATTACACTTTCTAACATATAATACAAAAAAATATTTCTTTGGGAATTCCATTATTCCCTTTATCTTAACCCTGTATATCAATCATAATACACTTCTTGGAATCCTGGGAAAATAAAACATAAGAAAGGGGTGAGCTCAGATGCCCAGTAAGGGTAAATAATTTAACGGAAGCTATAAACTTTTAAGGAAAGATGTGTGATAAAAATAACAGCCTTTTTAAACATAAACTTGAACATAATATGAAAAAAATAAATCAAACATTACCATATAAACATGAACATGGATATTCTACAAGTCGAATAATCACATGTAATAACTAATTTCATAATGAGGGAATGCCTAACACTGGACAACATTACCACATAGTCAAGGCCTTGTGCCAAGACTACAAATAATTTTTTTGCCATGTCCTTATTCCAAGACACTATTTTTTCTCATGAGACCTACCTATGCATCGAGAAGAAATAGTGGGTTTCACCTGTCACTTACTAAGTCCACTGCATTCCTCATATGAAAAAGTTGAAACATAACATAAAAATTTGAATTAAAACTAGCATATGAAATGTCATTACATTAACCATAAACCATGAATGGTATAAATATAGAACGTATACAGTAAAACGTATCATAACTCATTAAATAAAACATAGAATATTTTATTATAATAAATCAACCTTAATCAAAAATAATATCTAGTAAAGGATGCTGACATAGTTGCAAATGATGAGTAAAACTTTTTGAGAGAAATGCCCTTTTTGTAAAATCATTTAAAAGTCAAACATTTATAAAGGAAGTAATTTAAAAGAGATTTTTGAATCAAAGTGTCCCATACCACTTTGAAACTTTTGAAAATAATTATCCTACAAATCATTTTTTTTTAATTTCTAAAAGTCGGTTTAAGGGTTTCCGGTACCCAATACATGATTTCCCACTTCAAATTCACTACATCACAAACCGGTTTTCGGGTCGCCGGTACCTAGACACCCAAATACCACGTTTGGGCATCAACTGCCACATAAAATTCAACCATCAAAATTAACCAAAAAATTCAAATTTCAAACGCGGGCCCAGGGACCGATGCACCTTGAGCCACGCGCTGTCAGACCCACAAATCAAGACATCTCGATAGGTGTGTCACCGCCACCCCGGACGACCAGCCAAGACGCCGTCGAAGCCCGCTCATCTCACCGTAGGAGAGTACCGGTGTCCCACACAATGTAACGCCCCGACCCCAGCTACTCGGAGTCGGTTCACTACTTCGTAACATTGGCATGATCACAAAAGATCAAGTCTCGAAAGACCGATTAGTTTAGTAGCCTTGGAAACACTAGATACATTCGTAAACGTTACATTACATCATAAAGTGAAAAACTACAATAACAAAGTCCTCATAGTCCACACTCATATCCTCTTCTGTCTATCCCTGCATGTCATTCATAAAATACTTCTTCATATCCTGGAAAATATTAAAACATTGAAAGGGGTGATCTCAGATGCTCAGTAAGGATAACAATAATGCGGAAACTTTCATAAATAAACATTAACATTTAAGGCAATGTATAACTAAAACAAAAGCCTTTTAAACATGAACTTAAACATAATATGGCAAAATTAAAATGAGATAATGCCATTTACTTATTCACATGGATATTCTACTGGTCGAATAATCACATGCAATATCAATAACCACTTTCATAATGATGGAATGCATAATGCCAGACATTCTGAAACATTTTGTCAAGGCCTCGGCCAAGACATCTAAAATGATTAAGGCCTCGGCCAAAACCATAAATCAAATTGGGAAAGGGCCTCGGCCAATTCCACGTCTAGTTGTCTCATGAGACCTACCGATGCAATTTTTTTGAAGATACTTACGTTTAAAATTGATCAAATATACTCCAGTGTTTTTCTGAAAACATTATGCAAGCTTCTGAAAACAAAATAACTAATTCTGAGACTGCTCAACTAATAACAGGCCATGATGGGTCCACTCCCAATCCCTTCCTGTCTACCATACTCGAGAGTCGGGTTTTCTAAAAACATTTTTAAGCTTGCGTTAAATACATATACATTTTCACTGGATTTCCATATATTTGAGAGGAATATCTCTTTTTTTGAAATCATTTAAAAATCACATAATTATAAAAGAAAACCTTTTGAATAAACGTAAAAGTCAAAGGGGTTTATACACCGTATAAAAGAAAGTTGTGTATAAAACCAAATATGCCTCAATGAATGGAGATTGAGACGAAGTCCTTAAAAAGATCATTTTTAAACTAAAATAGATATGTTATGTGTATTCATTATAGGTACACATAAAGAATACAAAATAATATTGTACATAATAATATCATGACATAATTTGAAAGTAGGAGATTAACCCAAAGAATGGAAGTTGGGTTAAGAAATTCCCTTACAAAGATAATTTTTTTAAATAAAATAAATCTATTATGTGTATTCACTATAATTACACATAAATAAGTAAAAATACAAGATTGTACATAATAATATCATGACATAATTTGAAATTAGGAGATTATCCCAATGAATGGAAATTGGGTTAAGAAGTTCCCTTACCTCATGTCTGACTTGACTCAACCGTTCTTTAACCTCCTAAATAATAAACTAGAGTTAATATATACCTTATTAAGAACCATTTTTAATTTCATTATCCTTTTTATATCACTTATTACAATGTTATGAACATTATGTAATTATTTAAGTTAATAACGGTCGTTTTGTCGATCTTTGGTACTTGAGTCAACAATAAACTTATTATAATTACAAGTTGTTTATGTGGTAGAATATCCATTATATCCAGAATTATATTCATTATTTAGATGTCATATATATCTTATATATCCAGTATATACATTCATTTATAATATTACATAACATTTAGAGGTAAGAAATGAAATGCACCGTTCATGGAGACGGTAAGCCGTACGTACGCATGAACACTACTTTCATTTCAATTTCATATTTAATGGAACAAAATCAAAATGATATAAATGTATAATATAATTCCAGTATAATATAGTATATAATACCATTTACTCCATCCTTTATACATCCCACATATGGCATTAACGATTCAAATCACTTTGAGGGGGCGGTAAACGCACTTCCTAAAATGAAATTATCGCATTTTACCCATAATGGAAATCATAAATTATGCCATAAATGAGAAATAAAGAAGCATAAGTAAAACATAAACATATTATATATCATATATAAAAATAGTGACATCTTAATGGCAACCTTTGAAGGTGTTATATGAGTGTTGAACAATCATCGTTTCGTGAGGCAGAAATTCACCATCCACAGAAACCGTATGTTCTTTAACCATTAGATGTAGGTGTGTGTAAGTGTAGCTCGAATCCTTCTTATAACAACATCCTAGTATATTGAGGATACTGGTTTTGTTACAAAAGAAATTCATAAAAAGAGTTTAGGGGGTTGGAGAAAAAAAATAAAACAAAACATTAGAGAAGACATTACCTCAAAATCGGGTAACTCTTTTTTGATTTGAGCCAAAGGCTTCCTTGGGAAGAGTTATGCCCAAAGTGAGGCTTCTAGGAGTAAGAGGGAGAAGTTGGGAGAGTATTTGGGTAGAGGTTGGCCGATCCAAATGGCTTGAAGGTGTGAATAAGGTGGGAGAGTTGGGGGCCTTTTATAAGTGGAGAGGAGGGGCACTTTTGGAAAGATTGAAATGTTACATTATTACACAATTCTTTTCGGATTATAAAGGCCCCACACTTATATAATTCGTGGATAAGGTGATAAGGGTTAGAAATATACCCATAAAATAGTCTTTGTACAAGTTTAAGCCTTGGATTTTACATTATCTTTTCATTTTATTTAAATCATTAAATAATGAGGTCATCGCTGCATCATAATGATGTCATAAATAATTTAATTTATTTAATGTCTAAAAATTATAAAAAAATACTATGATGTAGGAAATATTTTTATCTTTCTAATGAATATTTATAGTCAAAATTTGGACTTGTGTAACACCACTTAAAAACTGTTTTAGTAAAACAACTCATGTTTGTGTCAATTTAATTTTAACATTAAATAAATATATATTAATGTCATTTTCCAACCAAAGTGGCTCCATGGGGTCTCCAAGTTGACCCATGGGTTGTCTTGGTCGGCCATGACTCATCCAATAGGAGTAGGACATGTGTAAATCTCATATCATATTATTAAAACATTGTTTTCACCTTAAACTTCACTAATTACCTCAAATCGCGATTAAGAACTTAAAAGTCACTATTCACCAAAAAATTATTTCAATCTCATTGAACCACATTTTACTTATTAATGACAACCATGTATGTCGGATTTTTGAAAATCAAATCACAGAAGTGGTAATATTTCATTTAAACGAAAAATCAGTTATTTAACTACCACTTAGTGGTTTCACTATTCATCAAAAATTGAAGTTTTTCAGAACAATGCCAAAATTTCACCCTAAGCTATAATTGATATTCCGAATTCAAAAATGATGTCTATTTTACAAAATTCCAAACATATAAGTTTCATTAATTAATTTTATAATTAATTCCCACTATTACAACAAATAGTGTGTTTTTAAGAAACAATTTATATCAAAAGATTGGCAATTGTTTATGTCCAATTTCAATGTTAAATTAATTCTAATGACCACCATTGTATAAAATGGTAAAAATATATTCTAATTATACTTTAAAACCACTAAATAGTATAATTTATCACTATAAATTATTTTTATTAAAAAATTTGTTTTTAAGTATTTTTCACTATTCATAAAAAATTAGAAGTTCTCAGAAAAATACCAAAAATTCAACATAGGCTAATTTCGATATTCCGAATCTAATAATGAAGTCCATTTTGAAATATAAAATTTCTATAAACTTAAAAAGTGGTTATTACTATTCATAACGGCTACTTTGATTAGTCGCGGTGTTTTAGAACTCGAAGTTGCGTACAATGCAAGCTATTGCATTATTGAATGAGAAGCGTATCATGGAAGCTTGGGGTGTTACATTCTCCCCTCCTTCAATAAATTGCGTCCTCGCAATTTGAAATTTTTCTTTGTAAATAAAAGGTTGAAAAGAGAAAATACCTTTGAGGAAAACCCACATCGGAAATAAGGTTAATAAATATATAACATTAAAAGAAAGCAAGATAAGTACAAGGGTCACCCGATATAGCCCATTCTAGGATTCTATGAAAATATGGATATGGAGGAGAAACAAACCATCAAGGTCTGATGGAGAGTTATAGAAAACAGGATTAGGAGAAAGTTTAACCACAAGAAAATCACAAACTTGTGATTGGTTAAACGGTCATTGAATCCCCAGTTGGAAAAGTTAACCGATAACATTTTTGTTTTAAGTTACCTTTTATAATGTTGAGGAATTTATTTATGAGATTTACTAAGAACGTAAGGGAATATACATACTTGTTATGTATACTTTCATTCGTTAATAAATTTTTACCACAAACCCATCTTTTACTCCAAATGGTAACGGAACTCAAAAATATTCTTTTTATCCTAATTGTATAAGGTTCCAAATATTAACACATGACATTTAGATTAGTAAAACTATTTTGTAATAACCAGGGACTTCATGTAGGATAGTGGTAGGAAATAAAGGCTTGTCGCACTATGGTTGTGGGTTCGATTCCTGCAGCTTTGTCCGATGCGACGGGTTATTCCCCACCCTGCAGGTTGTCCTTTTCCTAAAACTATAATATCGTAATATTCCAAAAATAATCATCATAAATTTTTTAACCTTAAACAATACTATCCAAAGATCAACTTAATCCACTCCAACCATTATAGTTATCCAAAATACCTCTGTCCAGACTTTCTCTAAAAGGTCTCTTAATTCCAAAATCAATTTATCAGATTCCCCAAAAAAAGTTAAGTTTCTCTTATTGTCACATACTAAAAATATAATTACCTTCATCATATTAAAACCTTACTGAAATCAACAAGTACTGCAGTACAATCCTTATATATATATATATCACATTATTCTAATAACCAAAATATAATCCATGAGTCCAAAAGCACCAATACATTAGTTATTCCGCTTCAACCGTAGTAACAGCATAAGATTGTCCTTGATCCCTTGGCCTTTTCTGAGGTAAGTTTCCCTGACGCTTAGGACATTCATTTTCATAATGACCCATTTCTCTACAATTATAGCATTCAACTTTGATAGCCTCTTTCTTTCCCTTGCAATCACGATCCTGGTGACCCTTTTCTCCACATTTATAACAAACTCCCATTCCTTTTAGACAAGTACCAGGGTGATTCTTACCACAATTATCACATAATAGAAAATCCTTCTTTCCCTTTTTCCCTTTATCTGTCTCTTGTTCCACCGTTCTCTTCTTCTCTTGCTTTACTTTGTTGTCATAAGACTTAGAGAATTTCTTTTCTGTCTTGATAGCACACAAGACAATATCTTCGTATGATGAGAAGGATTGTGATACTAAAGATCGACGGAGAAATGGTTTTAACCCATCAAAGAAACGATCAATCTTACTCCTTGGGTTACGTATTTAATCGGCAGCATGCCTCGCTAACCTTGTAAAGTTAGCCTCATACTTTGCGGCATTCTCATCCTCCTTCTGCCTCAAACTCAGAAATTTCCTTTCCATATCTGCTCGATGGTCATGAGGAAAGTATTTTTCTAAGAAAATCTCTTTGAACTCCCTCCATTCCATATTCGATATGTCATCATCTTCCTTTGTGTTTTGAATCAGCGACCACCACTAATCGGCATCTCCAGTGAGGCGGTAAACTGCCATGACAACCTTCTCCCTTTCACTACTCCCCAAGGCATGGAATATTTTCTCTAAATAATTTATCCATTGCTCAGCTACTATAGGATTTGTACTCCCATTGAAGGTTGGTGGTTGTTGACTCATGAAGCGGTCTAACATTGATCCTCCACGTTGCGGATCAGGGTGCTCCATACGAGTAAGGTTATTATTCATAACCTGAGTGAGTTGTCCCAATATGGTAATAAGTTGATCAGCACCAGTTGTATCTCCAGCTCCACAATAATTATCTTGAGCAGGAGGGAAATCCCTACACGGAGTTCGTGCATTGATACGGTTTCCATTCCTTTCACTAGGCGCCATTTCTAAACAATGGCATAAACTATATTAGTTTATAAATCAAAATACATAATTCCATACTTGTAAGATACTTAACATAAATTGAACTATTTATGGATATAATCCATAAAAATGTTTTCTTTGAGGAAGTATATACTCATAACCCTTCATAGTGGTTTATAAAGAAAATGAGAATTATCCAAAGCATATCCCCCGGGAGTGTCGTAACCAAGAGTGCAGCAAGGCCCGTTGTCGTGCACCAGTTCCCGTTCGAGTCTAGCTCAAAGTGGTGTTTTCGGGTTTTACCCCTAGGTACATTTGTGCCAGAGCCGCCTCTAATTTCTCATATCCAGACAGGGATGTATTGCTCGGAAAACTCACAAAATCTCTACAATAACAAAATTCTAGGAAGTTCTTCTATACTAATCCTCAAAGTCTATCTTCGGGCTATGTGCTCTAATCAGAGTTTATCTAAATCTAGCTTCCAAGGTTAGTACTAAACTGCCTCTGATACCAACTGTAACGCCCCGAACCCAGCTACCCGGAGTCGGTGCACTACTTCGTAACATTGGCATGATCACAAAAGATCAAGTCTCGAAAGACCGATTAGTTTAGTAGCCTTGGAAACACTAGATACATTCGTAAACGTTACATTACATCATAAAGTGAAAAAATACAATAACAAAGTCCTCATAGTCCACACTCATATCCTCTTCTTTCTATCCCTGCAGGTCATTCATAAAATACTTCTTCACATCCTGGAAAATATTAAACCATTGAAAGGGGTGAGGTCAGATGCTCAGTAAGGATAACAATAATGCGGAAGCTTTCATAAATAAACATTAACATTTAAGGTAATGTATAACTAAAACAAAAGCCTTTTAAACATGAACTTAAACATAATATGGAAAAAGTAAAATGAGATAATTCCATTTACTTATTCACATGGATATTCTACTGGTCGAATAATCACATGCAATATCAATAACCACTTTCATAAGGATGGAATGCATAATGCCAGACATTCTGAAACATTTTTTCAAGGCCTCGGCCAAGACATCTAAAATGATTAAGGCCTAGGCCAAAACCATAAATCAAATTGGGAAAGGGCCTCGGCCAATTCCACGTCTAGTTGTCTCATGAGACCTACCGATGCAATTTTTTTGAAGATACTTAAGTTTAAAATTGATCAAATATACTCCAGTGTTTTTCTGAAAACATTATGCAAGCTTCTGAAAACAAAATAACTAATTCTGAGACTGCTCGACTAATAACAGGCCATGATGGGTCCACTCCCAATCCCTTCCTGTCTACCATACTCGAGAGTCGGGTTTTCTAAAAACATTTTTAAGCTTGCATTAAATACATATACATTTTCACTGGATTTCCATATATTTGAGAGGAATGTCTCTTTTTTTGAAATCATTTAAAAATCACATAATTATAAAAGAAAACCTTTTGAATAAACGTAAAAGTCAAAGGGGTTTATACACCGTATAAAATAAAGTTGTGTATAAAACCAAATATGCCTCAATGAAAGGATATTGAGACGAAGTCCTTAAAAAGATCATTTTTAAAATAAAATAGATCTATTATGTGTATTCACTATAGGTACACATAAAGAATACAAAATAATATTGTACATAATAATATCATGACATAATTTGAAAGTAGGAGATTAACCCAAAGAATGGAAGTTGGGTTAAGAAATTCCATTACAAAGATAATTTTTTTAAATAAAATAAATCTATTATGTGTATTCACTATAATTACACATAAAGAAGTACAAATACAATATTGTACATAATAATATCATGACATAATTTAAAAGTAGGAGATTATCCCAATGAATGGAAATTGGGTTAAGAAGTTCCCTTACCTCGTGTCTGACTTGACTCAACCGTTCTTTAACCTCCTGAATAATAAACTAGAGTTAATATATACCTTATTAAGAACCATTTTTAATTTCATTATCCTTTTTATATCACTTATTACAATGTTATGAACATTATGTAATTATTTAAGTTAATAACGGTCGTTTTGTCGATCTTTGGTACTTGAGTCAACAATAAACTTATTATAATTACAAGTTGTTTATGTGGAAGAATATCCATTATCTCCAGAATTATATTCATTATTTAGATGTCATATATATCTTATATATCCAGTATATACATTCATTTATAATATTACGTAACATTTAGAGGTAAGAAATGAAATGCACCGTTCATGGAGACGGTAAGCCGTACGTACGCATGAACGCTACTTTCATTTCAATTTCATATTTAATGGAACAAAATCAAAATGATATAAATGTATAATATAATTCCAGTATAATATAGTATATAATACCATTTACTCCATCCTTTATACATCCCACATATGGCATTAACGATTCAAATCACTTTGAGGGGGCGGTAGTCCGCACTTCCTAAAATGAAATTATCGCATTTTACCCATAATGGAAATCATAAAGTATGCCATAAATGAGAAATAAAGAAGAATAAGTAAAAAATAAACATATTATATATCATATATAAAAATAGTTACATCTTAATGGCCACCTTTGAAGGTGTCATATGAGTGTTGAACAATCATCGTTTCGTGAGGCAGAAATTCACCATCCACAGAAACCGTATGTTCTTTAACCATTAGATGTAGGTTTGTGTAAGTTTAGATCGAATAATTCTTATAAAAACATCCTAGTATATTGAGGATAATGGTTTTGTTACAAAATAAATTAATAAAAAGAGTTTAGGTTTTGGAGAAAAAAAATAAAACAAAACAACATTAGAGAAGACATTACCTCAAAATCGGGTAACTCTTTTTTGATTTGAGCCAAAGGCTTCCTTGGGAAGAGTTCTGCCCAAAGTGAGGCTTCTAGGAGTAAGAGGGGGAAGTTGGGAGAGTATTTGGGCAGAGGTTGGCTGAGCCAAATGGCTTTAAGGTTTGAATAAGGTGGGAGAGTTGGGGGCCTTTTATAAGTGGAGAGGAGGGGCACTTTTGGAAAGATTGAAATGTTACATTATTACACAATTATTTTCGGATTATAAAGGTCCCAAACTTATATAATTCGTGTATAAGGTGATAAGGGTTATAAATATACCCATCCAATTGTATTTGGACAAGTGTAAGCCTTTAAATTTACATTATCCTTTCATTTTATTAAAATCATTAAATAATGAGGTCATCGCTGCATCATAATGATGTCATATATAATTTAATTTATTTAATGTCTAAAAATTATAAAAAAAATACTATGATGTAGGAAATCTTTTTATCTTTCTAATTAATATTTATAGTCAAAATTTGGACTTGTGTAACACCACTTAAAAACTGTTTTAGTAAAACAACTCATGTTTGTGTCAATTTAATTTTAACATTAAATAAATATATATTAATGCCATTTTCCAACCAAAGTGGCTCCATGGGGTCTCCAAGTTGACCCATGGGTTTTATTGGTCGGCCATGACTCATAAAATAGCAGTAGGACATGTGTCAAGATCATATCATATTATTAAAACATTGTTTTCACCTTAAACTTCACTAATTACCTCTAATCACGATTAAGAACTTAAAAGTTCTTATTCACCAAAAAATTATTTTAATCTCATTGAACCACATTTTACTTCTTAATGACAACCATGTATGTCGTATTTTTGAAAATCAAATCACAGAAGTGGTAATATTTCATTTAAATGAAAAATCAGTTATTTAACTACCACTTAGTGGTTTCACTATTCATCAAAAATTGAAGTTTTTCAGAACAATGCCAAAATTTCACCCTAAGCTATAATTGATATTCCAAATTCAAAAATGATGTCTATTTTACAAAATTACAAACATATAAGTTTCATTAATTAATTTTATAATTAATTCCCGCTGTTACAACAAATAGCGAGTTTTTAAGAAACAATTTATATCAAAAGATTGGCAATTGTTTATGTCCAATTTCAATGTTAATTTAATTCTAATGACCACCATTGGATAAAATGGTAAAAATATATTCTAATTATACTTTAAAACCACTAAATATTATAATTTATCACTATAAATTATTTTGATTAAAAAAGTTGTTTTTAAGTATTTTTCACTATTCATAAAAAATTAGAAGTTCTCAGAAAAATACCAAAAATTCAACATAGGCTAATTTTGATATTCTGAATCCAATAATGAAGTCCATTTTGAAATATAAAATTTCTATAAACTTAAAAAGTGGTTATTACTCTTCATAACGGCTACTTTGATTAGTCGCGGTGTTTTAGAACTCGAAGTTGCGTACAATGCAAGCTATTGCACTATTGAATGAGAAGCGTATCATGGAAGCTCGGGGTGTTACACACAACGCCCATTAAGACATGCTTCATCACGCGCACGCCGGCGACCGTCATCGTCACCGGGGGCACCACCACATAACGTTCACCATCACCATGGAAAACAGAGTCGGAAACACCCCCCCAGCAAACATCGCCGGAATCATCATCGATACCATCACACAACAAAATGTACCACAAAACAACGGGAAGAAGCAAATCCATCTGAAACAAAACCCTAACATTACCAAGCTCAGAGTTGCGAAAATCAAAATCATACCATAATATAAAACATGATTTATATATCATATATATTTAGAATATAAATATTTATAATAGACATATATATGAAATTAAAAACACTGTTTATGGATACGGTAGTCCGTACGTACGCATAAACGTTGTTTCCGTTTTCATATCACATTGAACGGAACTAAGTGAATAAGATATATGTAAGTACATATATATATATATATATATATATATATCCAGTAGCATTATTATGTCATATTTTACATATTTATTAGTAATATATATTTTTATAATCATCGATGAATAGTGAACGTGGAAATGATTCTCATCGCGTCGTGGAGACGGTAATTCGTACGTACGCACGAGCGACAATATCATTTCCTTAAAGGTGTGGAATTGGATGATATATTAATTTTACAGAGACATTATCATGTTATTTTCATTTATTATATACATATTACTCATCATTATATCCATCCAAATAGCATAGTGTTGAATAAAAAATTACACCACAGCGTGGAGATGGTAAGTCGTACATACGCACGCATGGTGACATTATCATTCATAAGATGGATAGAATAATGAATATAGTTGTTCCATATTTATAATAAAATCATATTATATAGAATATACTTGAGTTATTATTTTATAATTGAAACAACAAAGAAAGATTAAGTGGGAGAATAAGAGAACTTGAAAGAGGGTGGTGAAATCATTACCTCTTCTTCGAGTTCTTCCTTTTGATTTGATCAAAAGGGATTCTTAGGTTGGATTTCTGACCAAAGTAACGCCTCTAGTATGAATTTAGGATAGTTGGGAGGATATTTCGTCAGATTTTAGCTGATCTAAATGGATTTTGAGGTGTGAATTTGAGAGAAGATGAAGTGCCCTTTTATAAGAGGGGTGAGGGGCACCTTAGGAAATACTTAAAATATTATTTTATAATAAATTCATTTTCAGTTTCTAATGGATCCAAAATGAATTATTTAAAGTATAAGGTGGGTATGTTTCGAAAACAACTCAACCAATAGGTTTTAGACCGGTTTAGGTTGCCATATTAACCTTAACTTTTAGATTTAACTCTTAGTTAAATAGTTTGACATTTACCACATCTCTTTGTATTTTTATATTATATGGTTAATAAACTTACTATAAAATGTCAATAGAACCCAAATTGATTCATTAATTTCATATATATTATTATATAAGTCTTTTGGATGAACCTCAGATTTATAAATCTATTATATCAATTAATAATATAATATTTTTTTTAAAAACTATTTTATGTCAATTTTGACACTCTTTGGTATTTGTTTTTTGATAATATAATAACATCATGATTAATTCAAAAAAAATTGAATCAATACTAACATGTAATATTCACCTATAAAATTTGCAGATGTCATAAAAACTCTAAAATTATATTTATTTTAATATTTATATTACCATTTATTTGATTCTTTCATTAATAAGGTAATTACTGCATCATCATTGTGTCATTAATAAATTTAATTATTTAATATCTAAAAATTATAAATAAAATACCATTATATAATAAATATTTTTATCTTTCTAATGAATATTTATAGTCTAATTTATCTTATGTATAACCCTGTATTAAAAATAGTTTAGTTATTAAACTTTGATTTTAACTCTTTTAACTCTTCTTTAAATAAAATAATAATAAATGTCTTAATCTAATACAAGTAGACCTAAAGGGTCATATTTTATTCCTAAGGTTGTTTTTGGTCTAATTACACTTATCCAATAGAATTAGGACATGTGTTAGGGTAATAATAATATCATTTTTACCCTTAATTATCCTATTTACTATTAACCGTGGTAAATAAAAGTAAAAAGTTACTATTCGCCAAAAATTATTTTTATCCAATTTAACCACATTTTACTCCTTGATATTAACTGTGTCTCTTGGATTTTCAAAATTCAACTCACATAAGTGGTAAAATTATGTTTTATGTAAATTTGCAAATTCTTCTAGGAGGTGGGTAAAAGATGGTAAAAAGTTCGATAAAATTTTTATATATATAAAATTATTATAAACTGACTCCAATTAATTACATTGAAATTATATAATTATTATGTATCTATTTTGACCTGAAATAAATTTAAATAAAATAAATAATTATTTAAATAAAAAGTTAGCTTTAAACAATAACTCAGTGTTTTTCACTATTCATCAAAAATTGAAAGTTTTCAAAAAAATACCAAAAATTCACCCTAAGCTAATTTTGATATTCCGAATTCAAAAATGAATTATATTTTACCAATTTCAAACCATATAAGTTTCATTAATTAATTTAAAGTTAATTCATGTGGTCAAAACCAAGAAGCGTATTTTTAAGAAATAATAACTATCAAAAGATTGACACTTGTTTATGCCCAATTTCAAAGTGAAATTACATACAATGACCATCATTGGATTAAATGGTAAAAATATAATATAATTATACTTTCAAACCATTAAAATGTATAATTCAACACTATAAATTATTTTTATTAAAAAAAGTTGTTTTCAGTTAAACTATTGTATTTTTCACTATTCACCCAAATATGAAAGTTATCAGAAAAACACAAAAAAAATATTGAAACTAAATTATTATGTCTAGATTCTAAAGAAGAAGTTTATTTTTCCAAATTTAATATATAAAAGTTTCAAATATTGGATTTAAAAAGGGTTCACCATTAAAAGGCGGTAAAATTACATTTTTTGAAAAATACTTCTTTTATCTGAAAGAAATGTATTTGTTCTTACATTATGTCTAAAAAATCATAATCTAGATTCTAATATTATAAGCATTATATAAAGTCCAAAATTCAGTTAATACTATTCATAACCACTTTTGAACGGCTAGTTTGGTAATTCATGGTGCGCTTGAACTCAGTGTTGTGTGTAGTGCAAGTTATTTAATTACTTTGAAGAAATAATGTACTATGAAATATTGGGGTGTTACATTTAGTATTTTCATATCCATACTTTTTAAGAAGATATTTAATATATTTATGTTGAGATATATAAATTCCTTCTGGTTTTTGAGAAATTTGAAAACCAAGGAAAATTTTTAACTCACCCATCATACTCATTTCGAACTCAGATTTCATTAGATTCACAAACGAATAGGTTAAATATTGATGAGTTGAACTAAATATAATGTCATCAACGTAAATTTTTACAATCAAAATATTTTTATTATCTTTCTTTATAAAGAGGGTTGGATCATCATTTCCTTTAATGTAATTGTTTTGTAACAAAAATCATGTAATTCTATCATACTAGGCTCTAGGGGCTTGTTTAAGTCCATATAAAGCTTTGGTAAGTTTAAAAACATGTTCAGGATGTTTTGTATCTTCAAAACTAGGAGGTTGTTAAACAAAAACATCCTCTTGAACATATCCATTAAGGAAAGCACATTTAATATCTATTTGAAAAAATTTAAAGTTAAAGAATGCTGCAAAGGTAAGTAGAAAACGGATAGATTAAAGTCTAGCTAATAGAGCCTAGGTTTCTTCATAGTCTATTCCTTCTTATTGATTATAGCCTTTAGAAATTAATCTCTCTTTATTTCTTACTATGATTCCATTTTCATCACACTTATTTCTGAAGAACCATTTTACTCCAATAACAGATGTTTCCTTAGGTCTTTCAACCAAGGTCTAGACATTATTCCTTTTGGATTCATTTAGCTCATCTTGCATGGCTTTTATCCAATCTTCATCACCTAAAGCTCCATCAGTACTTTTTAGTTATTATTGAGAAGGAATTCTAGATGTTCTACTTCATTTCTTAAGGAACTTCTAGTCCTTACAGATTGATTTACATCACCAATGATACTATCACTGGAATGATTCTTAAGAAACAACTGATTTGAGTTTTGTAAAACATGTTCATCAACATATGGTAGGAAATATTCTAGGGTAAATCTCTCAGAAACATTTTCTTGAACATTTTTCTTATCATAAGGATCTTCTATCGAGGGTTGATAATCATTTTTTAAAAACACGTCCATAGATTTAGGTTGAGGGTGTTTAAAAAAAAGGATTAGTTTCATCAAATTTAACTTGTACTATTTCTTCAACAGTATAAGTATTTTTGTGAAAAACTTTATAATCCTTAGAAGTTGTGGAGTAGCCTAAGAAAATTCATTCATTATATTTGGGTGAAAATTTAGGTAAATTATATTTAGTATTCAAAATCAATATTTTCCATCCAAATACCTTGAAGTAAGAAATTCTAGGTCTTCTTCCATTCCATAACTCATAGGGGGTTTTATTAAGAAAAGGTCTAATCAAAACCCGATTTATAGTATAACAATAAGTACTTATATCTTCAGCCCAAAAATGTTTGGCTATTGAATACTCACTAAACATGGTTCTTGTTATCTCTTGAATAATTATATTTCTTCTTTCAACAACACCATTTTTTGAGGGGTTCTTGGTGATGAGAAGTTATGAGTAATGCCTTTTCTACTAAAAAAAATTTCAAAATCAGAATTTTGAAATTCTCCTCTATGATCACTATGAATAGTTATCAATGGAAGGTTTTTCTCTTTTTTAACTTGGGCTCTAAATATTTTAAAATAAAAAAAATATTCATATTTATTTTCTATAAAATAAACCCTCCTAAATCTTGTGTAATCATAAACTAGGAAAAATACCTAATATTTTCATCAAATACTTCCAGTTTGTGTGGGACCAAAAAGATCCATATAAACCAACTATAATGAATTATAAGTTGAGACTTCACCGACTGACTTAAAGCTTGATTTATGTAGTTTCCTATATTGACAAGGATCACAAACTTTTGAATAATAATATCTAAGCTCTGGTAGATCCTTAACAAGTATTTTCTTAGAGAGTTTACATAAGTTCCTAAGGTTTCAGTGTTCTGACCTTCTATTCCATAACCAAGATTGGTCTTCCACTACACTAAGGCAGGGTAGGACTTGGATCCTATGGACTTCTAAGTTTAGTGTGTATACATTCTCTTCCTATGGGAAGAAAGAATAAACCCTTCCTTGGAATTGTGTATTAAGCACTTTCCATTCCTAAAATTCACAAGGTAACCTTCATCACATAATTAACTTATGATAATAAGGTTGTGCTTAAGACCTCTAACAAATAAAACATTTGAAATCAAAATTTTTCCAAGAAGAATAACCTTACTTATACCAATAATTTCTCTCTGATCATTATCTCCAAAAGTTAATTTTCCTAATTTCGTCTTGATAATATTTTCAAAGAAGTTTTTGTTACTAGTCATGTGCTATGAACATCAACTATCCATGTACCATGTATTGTTATTGGTAATTTCCTTATTTTCCTGAAAATAAGAGTTTTATACTTTCAAAACCCAAAATTTCTTGGATCTGGAAGCTTCAGAAAGAAAAAATTTAGATATCCACATTTTCTTATAAAAATAAGCTTTATGAAAACCTAAAGACTGGGTTTTTTTAAAGAATAATTTTTTCCCAATGTCCACCACACTGACATTTAGTGCAGAATAGATAACTTTGAGGAACAAAATATTAATTACAAAAAAACGGTTTAGAATGAGTATAACCAAATCCAGAATTATTCCTTAGAGGTCGAATTAGGGAATACATCTTATCAAGGTTTTCCTTACCTAAGGTAAAGTTTGGCAAACACTTCCTCCTGGAAAATGTTTCTGACTTTAGTCTAATAACTAAGTTTTTATCCTTAAAAACATTAGTCTTAGCACAAGAGTTAGTATCTAATATATTTTTCTTAGAAATTACATTTTCAAGATCCTTAGAAAGTTAATCCTTTTCATAATTAACTTCCTCAAGGTTTTTAGAAATACTTTCAAAATCATAAATTTTCTTATCAATATCTTTAGAAAAATTTGATACTTCTTTCGTAAGAATAGAAATTATATAATTTTCCCTATCACATTTTTTCTTGAGTTTAGAATTTTTATTCACAAGTAGCTTAACAAACCTAGATACTTATTCATAAGTATGTAAAGTATTATCTTCATCAGAAGAAGATTCTTCATTCGAAGATTCATAATATTTATTATCACTGTAGTTTTTATTTTAGGATACATTAGTTATGGATTTAGCATTGTGTACCTTGGCCATTAGACAATGATTTTTAATAGGTATATTATCAATTATACCAAGATTCTTTTGACTAGAAGATTCATACTATGAGGATTCATAAGAATAATCTTCACTACTAGCACTCTAGGTGTCATTATCTTTAAAAAATTTCTTAGATTTATATTTGTAGTACTTCTTTCTATTCCTCTCAGAATGCTTTTCCAATCTATCCTTTTTCTTAATCATAGGACAATCTGGCCTTATATTCCCTTCTCTTTTTCATTCATAACAAGTGACTTATGAGTCTTTCTTGTCATTCCTTTATTTCTTCTTAAACCTATACTAAAAGTATTTATTTCCAACTATCTAGTTCATTCTTTATGCAAGATTAGCTAGCTCATTCTCAGAATGTTCACTTTAACTTGATTCAGATAAAATAGTGACTTTCTTAGACTTGGATCTAGTAACCCTTTTAGGAGTCTTGGATTTAGTATTAGTAAAGGCTACACTTCCATTTCCATTATTCTTCTTATTCAAATTAGCATCTCTTTTCATTCTTGTCTCATGTTAAAAAAGATTTATAAAAATCTCATCAAGAGTAATTTGATATACTTTCCTATTCTCATCAATAGATGTTCTCTTAGATTCCCACTCATTAGGAATTATATCTATAATCTTTTCCACTAGTGCCTTATCATATAAACCTTTCTAACCCATTGTTTTTAAACTATTAACAATAGTCATAAACCTTTTTTGTACCTTGCACACTGGTTCTCTATAAGGGAATATAAATCCATGATATTATTATCTAAGCATATCTCTTCTAGTTTCTATAACCTTGGATGTACCAAAATGAGTAACCTCTAATTTATTCCAAATATAATTTGCATTTTCACAAGAAGAAATATGACTATATGTATTTTGGGTCATGGAACACAACAAAGTATTATGTACCTTGTGGTTTAGTGATATTCTGACTTTTCTTTATTAGTAAAAGTTATGACTTCGTTATTAGGAATATTGTAATCTCTAGTAAGTATAATGAAGTTTTCCACTCCAATATTAATAAAAAAAGTCTTCATACAATCTTTCTAATAATCATAATCATTCCCATCAAATATAGGTGGTCTATTAGTATTTATATTTTCAATCGAACCAACATTCATTCCTTCCACCTAAATGAAAATATATTTCCACAAAAACTTATTAATTTTAAATCTTTGTAGACAATGATAAAAGTTCCTAAGCAAGTAAAATATTTAAAACAATGAAAACTTGAGAAAGAAAACTTATATGTGAATATAATTATTTTAGAGACCTTCTATAATACCAATTGTAGGATCGAAATATGAATGTAGATGCGCAATTACAAGAGGGGGTGAATTGTTAGTTTAAAAACCTCTATTTTTAACCTTAATGGAAAACTGTGTTTAATAAAGTTAAACAAGGTAAATTCACAAGACCTATTTTAGTTCTATAAACTTGCTAGTTTCTGAAAAAATGATTCTAGAAATGAAACTTAAGAAAAGTTTACAAGGAAAATATTCTACCTCAAAGCATATAGAATCTTACTTATCAGAGTATACAAATGAAAAATAAATTATAAGATGGTTATACTTTTTCCCTTTATAAGAATACAGTAGAAATAAACTTGAAACAAAAACAAGTTACAAGTATAAAATCCTTTAACCTAAAGAGAAGGGTATCCAAGAACCTTGGATAAAGGTCCCTTGATTTATACTTTCAAGAAAGTCTGTCTTACCCACACCAAGGTAAGCCCTCGATAGGAATATCAGAATCTGTCTTGCTATCCTTGAAATCCCTCAAACTTTAAGGTAGTTGGAACCACTGTCTTCTTATCCATGGAATTACTTGAACTATAAGGTAGTCAGCACCTCTGTTTTCCTATCCCTGGAAGTCCACAATTGTACAAAGTAAAAATCGGAGTCGGACGAAGAAAGCTGAACAAGATGTTCAGTATGCACAAGGAATGAGAGTCTCTCTCTCTAGAAATCACTTCAGCAGCATGAAATCTCTAGAGTGATGGATCAGTAATGAGCTCGTTAAAATGAGATCCTATTTACAGGCATTTATCTAACAGTAGACTCCCTTCACCAACGGTCATATTTTTCCTCGAATTCCAGAGAGACCTATACATGTTTCACTCAAAAAACGGTTAATTAGAAACAGAATGCACAACATCGTTTCATAACTATAACAAGTATAAGCGAAATAAGGTTTCTTAACCAAAACTATTTTTCGGAGTCTAAGAAAAAATATAAGTTCAGAGTCTAAGAAAATAATAATTTGGAGAATATAAATCATGGATATTAAGATTTTGTTTTACAAAGAATTTGAAACCTGAATTCTATAGATTTTGGAATCTGAATTCTATTGAATTCGAAATCTGAATTCTTAGGAATTCAAAGTCTGAATTTTGAGGAATTCAGAGTCTTAATTCTGAGGAATTCAGATTCTGAATTATAAGGAATTCAGAGTCTAAATTTCATATAATTTGGAGTCTAAATTTTGGAGAATTGGGATTATGAATTTCGTAGAATTCAGAGTCTGAATTTTAGAGAATTTGGAGTCTGAATTTCATAGAATTCGGAGTCTGAATATCAGATAATTTGGAGTCTGAATTTTAGAGAATTTGGAATCTGAATTTTAGAGAATTTAAAGTCTGAATTTCATAGAATTCAGAGTCTAAATTTCAGAGAATTTTAATTCGGAATTTCATAGAATTCGGAGTCTGAATTTCAAATAATTTGGAACCTCAAATCAGAACCTGAAAATAGAATACTCTAAAAATAAGGATTTATAGGATTCCATGGTTTTAGATATGAAACTGAATTTTACACTTTAGAAATAAGAAGATTTAGATTTAGAAACTATAAAATGAATAATCAAAACATAGGTAAGGATAAAATTTCCTCAAGGAGGGAAAATTTTACTTATTAAGATAAAGCTTATGGAAAATATGATTTTTCTTAAGATAGAGTGTTTGTGATTTTTAAAACACAGAGGAATGGAAAATTCATAAAGAATCCTTATTGACTCAACAGTTACTGTCAATGATTGGTTCAAAATTTTGATTGATCTGATAATCCATTAACCAAGTTTACACATAAATGGGTTAAGATTATATTTAAAAAGGTATGTGAATAATGTATTGAAGAATTGAATAGGATATTTTTCAATTATATGATGTTAAATCTACCATCAGGAAGGGATAGATTTATGACATATAGGGATGCATCAAGGAAAGGAATAATGTGTGTCCTTATGTAGAATGGTAAATTTATTACATATATATCAAGTTAGTTAAAGACTTATGAACATAACTATACAACTAATAATATTCAGTTGGAAGCTATAATATTTTATTCAAATATATGGAGGAATTATCTATATGGTAAAATATATCAGATATGCAAAGATAATTTGTGTCTAAAATATATGTTTATATAGAAAGATCTCAATATAAAGCAAAGGTGATGGATCATGATACTCAAATATTATGATCTCTCAATACACTACCATCCAATAAAGGGAAAAAAGTTAGCAATTTCATTAAATAGAAAAGATCATAGATTCCTAAATAAAATGAGGATTAACAAGGATCTTATGTTCAATGATTTAATAAATAAATATGTGGGAATTATTAGGGAAGGGGAAACATCACCCATTTTCCAAATGATTTCTAAACCATATTTATTGGAAAAGATAAAAAAGTTACATCTTGACTATGAGAATTTTCAAAATATAATTAAATTTGTGAATGATGGTAAATTAGAAGATTTCATTTATGAATATGGTGTTATAAAATTTGGATAAAGACTTTATTTCCCATCTATACCTGAGATAAAAAGGGAATTATTAGACATTTCTCATAGTCTAAATTTCTCTATGTATACTGTAAGTTCCAGATGCATCACAATTAAAAGGAATTGTATTTTTTTATGATAATATAAAGAGTAAAATTTTTGACTATGTATCAAAATACTTGGTTTTTTAATAGGTAGAGGCTGATATACAACATTCTAAGGGACTGAAACCTCTACCTATTCCTATTTGGAAGTGGGATGATATCACCATAGAAATTTTCACTATATTTATAAAGATGCTTAGAAATAATGATGTCGTATGGGATATTATTGACCACTATATCCAATCGGTGGATTTCTTTGCTATAAGGAAAGATTTACCTCTTGAAAATATTTCATGTAAATATATTAATGAAGTTTTAATACTTTATAGTGAACCTATTCAAATTTTATCTGATCATGATCCATGATTTACATCAAAATTATGGAATAGTTTTCAAAAATATTTTGATACTAATATTTACATGAGCATCGCCTATCATCCTCAAACTCATAGATAGACTAAAAGGACTCTTCAAAAATTAGAAGACATGTTAAGGTTATACTCACTGGAATTTCATGTTTTTTGGGATCAGTAATTACCTTTGGTTCATTTTTCTTATGATAATATATTACATTCAAGTATTAAAATGGAATTGTATGATAAATTATATGGAAAGAGATGTTTTACTCCATCTTGTTGGGATGGAGTTGGTGAAAGAAATATTATAGACCCAGAACTTGGTTAGGATACAATGAAGAAGGTAAATACTCTTTATACCCATATTAAAGTATCTAAAAGTAGGAAAAAGAGATATTTTGATAACCAAAATAAATATTTGGAATTTAAAGTTGGATATCATGTTTTATTGAAAGTATCTTCATGGAAGGGTGTTATAAGGTTCCATAAGAAAGAAAAACTAATCCCCAGGTTCATCATCCCTTTTAAAAATATGTAAATAGTTGGATTTATGGCTTAAAATTCTGTAAATTCCACCAAGACTTTCTAAATTACATTATGTTTTTTATATCTCAATATTAAGGATGTATATATTAGACCCATTCCATGTTCTAACATTGGAAGAAATAAATTATAACCTAATCTATCATACTATGAAGGAACTATCCAGATTCATGAAACTATAAAACAAGTTTTGAAGAATAAGATGACTTAAATAGTAAAGGTACTTTAGAGAAATCATAACATATAGGAAACAACATGGGAACCTAAGTAATTTATGAAGAATAACCACCCATATTTGTTTAGAAAGTAATATCCATCATAATTTTAGGGATGAAATTTGTGGATGATGAAAGAATGTAACACATGAGATTAAATTATATTAAGTTAAAATTTTATCCTAATGAAATTATAATACAATTTATATTTCAATATTTCATATCATAAAAATTATAATTTGATTAGATAAATATCGGTTTTGAACTTACTATATCAAAATAAGACTACAATGAATTTTTAAAATTTTCTCTTAGAAATATTATTTTATAAATAATTAAAAATGTAGTAGTTAGTTAATACTCCATTAATTTAAAATATATATAATTTATCACATCTCTATTATCAATTTCATAGAAATAAATTCATGATAATTTGGAGGTAAAAATGGAATATTTTAAAAAACTTTTTTAAGTTCATAATGTTTTCCTATTTTAATTAATTAAAATAATCCCTAATTATGAATTATTTAAATGAAATTTATATATTATATATCTATATATATGAATTTAAATTTATATAATGATTATTACTATTCATATAGTTAATGTAAGTTCATCCTACGCCTGAAAAATTAATTTTCCTAAAAAATAATTTTTTATCATGTTTTACAGGTTTGTTTTTAAATTAATTTCAAAAAATTATATAAATTGAATTTGATAAAATAGATTCTATATTTTCAATTAGAAGGTTGAAATTTTTTAAATAGTTCCCTCTTATTTTTATCCATTATGAATAGTAACTGTGGTAAAATATATCACCTCAGTAAAGGGTAAAATGGGATAAAAAAGGTTAAAACTATAGAATAATGCTTGAAAATCATCCAAATGGTTGCCTATATTTAATTTTATTGTTTTAATTCAAATAATACCTTTATATATTCTAAAATATGGAATCTTGTTGTAATATTAATTTAATAAATGTTTTTATATTATTTTAAGTAATGGAAAATTTTAAATTGTCACTCTTTTCCTTTAAATTTCTCTTATATGTTCACATAGGGATAAAAAATGTTATAGATTAATATTAATTTTATTTTGAACATAATTAATTTACCTATATGATGTTAATTTATTTTTAATTTTTAGTGATTATATATTTACCTTAAATTCTTACACAACACTGACATAATACTTATGCAAGAAATAGAAAAATCAAAGAAAATAATTTTTAAAAAATATAAAATGTAATATTTTTTGGATGAATAATGGATTAAAATTAATTTTAAAGTAAATTATAATGTATAAATTATGTTTAAATAGTTTATATTCTAATTACATTGTTTTATTGATGTCTTTAAAGTCCAAATATATAAATTATTCTTAAAATGACTTTAATGGAATTTTATGTTAAATAATATTCTATTAATTGATTTAAAAAGAATAAAAATATAAAAAAATTATAATAGATATGAGATATGATAAAACATTTCATCCATTTACCTTTTTGAGGTAATTTTTATTTAATAATTAAATTTATAACCTTTTTGAATGAAAATGTTGTTACCATGGTTAAGGTTAAAATTGGTTAATGAAGGAATTGAACCAAAATATAAGGTATAAAATTCCACATAAATTATATATATATATATTATTGGTTTAATGAATTTCAACCTTAAACTATCTTATATTTTAAATTTTTTCAACTTTTTCTACTTTCACATGAAAAAATATTATTATATTAAAATAATTTAAGTAATTTCAATGGTGCCATCTCTTTCACTATAAAAAGATACCACCTATCATCTATTATTCACAAAACCGTGAGAAAAATATCTCAACTAATACCTAAAAAAATATCTCCCCAATATCTTTATATATATTCTGTAGATGATGGTATTCTCAAAGGACTAACCATAGGATCCTTAAGTGAAGATCTAAAGAGGGTTCATCAAAGTTGAGGTAAACATCTTAAATGAATATTTCAATTCCATTTCTTCTTAAACCTTCTCAAAATCTCTTTTTAATATCATAATATAATAACAGAAATATAATTTTATTAATTTATGTAAATATTTTAATGGTATTACTATAACAACCCAAAGTTTTATTATAATAGTTATTTCTAAAATAAATGTGTGTTATATAATATATATTATTATATACAAAAAAAATATAAAGAAACCAAAAAAACATTATATCATTAATAAATATCATTACATTATTCAGCTAAAAACAAATCAAAATTCCAAACATTACAACTATAAAGAAATTTAAAATAGAAAAGCTAAAATTGGAAAACATGGATCACCCTAATCTACTATAATCATCATCCACATGAACAACATTGTAGAACTGAAAAAAAATATTATTAAACCTATAAAAATATTAGAAAATAAAATATATAACATTGGGATAACTTTTAGTGAATATTTAGTGAAATAATGAAGTGTTATTTATAGGGTATAACGGGAAATTTTATTATTAGTATTTGAGCGTTATATGACCATTGGTCAAATATGACTATTGGTAAATATAACTATTGATCAATTTTTTCATTGGAAACTATACCAATTGGTGATAATTTTACAATTCTAATTAAGATTTATAAGTAGTAATGGAAAACAATAATTGATATAGAATAGAGAAATAATGGCCTCAACCATTATATTTATGTCGTTTGAAGCTCATTTTTCATAACATGGGAGGGAGGTAGAATCACTAGGGTTATCCCTTGACCAAGCCTAATAAGAGCTTAAATAAGTGAGTATTTAATTAAATCTCTTATGGGAGAAGTTAATGTTACTAGATATTACCACTATAATAGTGTTCGCTGAGCCACCCTATCAAACTACCATCACCATGCACCTTACCCTTAGGGCATATACTGGTGTAATAAGTGGTTACGTGTATATGAAATTGTTTCATAAAGTGAAATTTACTTTATATAAATATAATTTTTATTCCATAAATTATATTTTAATAATATATTTTCTTAATAAGATATATTTCTAATTTGGATGAATTTGATAAATTGATTTTTGGACACACAAAAAAACATAATTGTATTTTTTAGAGAAGTTATACATGTTTATATTAAAATAAGGTATTCTGAATAATTTTTATAAATTAATTATTCTTTTAAAACACTATTATTTAAATATAAATGATAAATTAATTTTATAATTTCCAATGAAAGTTTTTTTGTAAGTGTTAGAAATTTAATTGTGCCTTAAAAACTACTATTTTTCAATAAATATGGATTTTTACATTTAAAAGTTAAAATTATCATATTTATATAATTATTTTGATAAAATGAATATTATATTTTAAATAATCATTTATAAATTATTTAACGGTGATTTTTTAGAATTTTATAAAATACTTTTTTTCAGTGAATAATAATAAAATATTGTTTTAGGTTTTCAGTATGTTTTATGACTTCATATTTATGTCATAATGATTTAATAATTAATTAACTAGTTTCCATGACCTAAAATAAGTTATTTTATTTTTATTAAGTACTTTAATATATATTAATCAATTTCAAAACCTATAAGTGACTTTCCAATGTCTAAAATAGAAAATTATATTTTGAAAGCATTATTTTATGAAAAATATAATTTTCCATGTCCAAAGAAGTATTAAAAAATGGTTTTTGGTTCTAATAGATTAAAATATCATAAAATATGACTCAAATTTCCAAAAATATGAGCAAAAAAACATGGGTAATACAATGGTTTTTCATTTTTCACAACCTATATTTCTAAGACCTATATTTGGAAATTATTATACAATTCCTCCAACTTCTCCTATAAACACCCACCCATTTAACCTTTCCTATTCACTCTTAGTAAAACCTCTATTAATTTCTAGTAGTTTTCTCTCCCAAATAATCCCCCAAAGGTTCTTTTAATACCCCAAGGTTCCATCCCCAATATTTAGGAGCAACTCTTCAAGGTAAGGGAATTATCATCATCTTCTTTTCCATTCAAGTAATTGATTTTGTATACATCTTATGAAGGGTATTTTACCTTCTTTTCTTATACTTTTTATCATACCCTTAATACTAAAATAATTTTTTATCATGGGTAATCCTTAATTATCTCTCATTTTATCCTTTTTTAAATCTATGTTTTATACACATCATAATGCCGAATTTACTTCTCAAATTTCTCTATTTTACATTAGAAATTCATATAGTTTGAATAACCAACCCATTTCAATATCCATAAGTATTCAAATAAATGTTAATAAAATTTATTTATTTCGGTATTTAAATAAACGGAACCCAAATTCCCTTTACATGGGTTAAAAATGAAGTTATGGCCAAGCCTTAAAGCACTTACATAATCAATGCTTTATATGAAACCCATAAATTATTCTCCTTGGGTTATTGAAAAAATTATTTTCTATGATCAATGTGGATCACATGAAATTCATACATATGAATATTTCACCCTTATGTAACTTGAATTCATTAGGTAAAGATTTAAATCTCTATAGATGACATGTTTTACAATACATTGGTGTATAACCTTAGTAATTTTCATTTATGACACCTTGGTGATAAACAATAGTGATATGCTTATGAATACCTAATTTTTTATTGTAGAAACTTTTCTATGTAATGATTCATGTTATTTTTAATATGATATGCCTCATTTAATTTTGATTTTTATATATTGGTATACCTCATGTTCTTATTGATATGCCTCATTATCACATGAAAAATGTCTCCCTTGCTTATTACCTCACTGGGATCATGCTCACTACTTTCCTTTGATGTATGTCCCCAAGATATGAGATGTTGTAAAATTAACTTATGTTTAACCCATGAATAATCCTTTCAAGTATATTAGAATAATGTTTTATGTTTTCTTGTATTATATTCCTAATTCTATTAAACTAAACTTTAAATAATCCTATGTTTTGTTCCTTGTAATGAAAATTTAATGTAATAAAAATGTAGGATTTCATAGGTGGTATCAGAGGATGGTTTATTTGTTTTTGGAAATTAGAACTTGAAATATTTAGTAAGAATCCTATGGATAAGTCAAAATATAGTAAAACATCCGAGAATTTTGGTGAAGTGTTACAAGATTGGTTTCCAAGCAATAAAATCTGTGTCTATATACTATGAGTGGATATGGATCTTACACAAATTTACCTAGGGGTAATCACCCTAGAAAAACTACATTGAGTTAGACTTGATCGAGAACTGGTGCTCAATAATGGGCCTTGTTGCACACCTAATTTTACACTCCTGGGGGATATTTTTTGGTTAATCACAAGTTGTTATGAACCATTATAAAGGATATATAAAAAATGTAATTTTTATTAGTGGATATTGATGAAAAAAAAATATTTATGAATGATTTTTAAATACAAAATATCCTATTGGAATTATAAGATTCTGAAAAGTGACATGCTTTTTCACAAATTTTTTCTCATTTTATAAAAATGGTGGGAAATAGGATGAATCACATAAATAAAGAGTGAAATGGATTTTACACTAAATTCCTTCCTAATGTGATGGAATTTTTAATGGAAAAATTCATGTGTATAATGAATCAACTATATCAAGTTATGAATAATAAATTTAATCAAGTTAATAAACCAGTTTCACCCAAAGGGAACAACTTTACATTTATTTCTTCACACATCAATGACCACCTTATTTTAGTGGAAAAACTAACATAATTATTTATAAATAATAGATTACCTCTATATAAAATATCTTTTTTGTACTCCATTGTTTAAATATAGATAAATTCATATTGTATGTATACCGCTTTGAAGGAAAAGCTAATCAGTGGCAGACAATGATTAAAAACATAAATCCAATAATAGGGATTGATGTTATGGGGTGGGAAGAGTTCATTGGATTACTTTTCCATAAATATTTTTCACTTTAAATGTGGAAAAAATAGATAATTAATTCTTAGAGATGGATAAGAAGGAAAGTGAATCAGTGGGAAGCTATGAAAAGAAATTTACAAGGCATTATAGATACACCTCTAGGTTTTTTATGGATCCTAAGGTAAAGGTTTATAGATTCATCAGAAAATTGAGACCCCGTATATGGTGGTATTTAGAAAATATAGACTATGAAAGCTATAAGAATATAGTGAGCAGTGCTATGAAGGTTAAACTAGATTTTGGAGATATGTAGGGGTCACATAGGTTGAATGAAAATAACAGATAAATAGAGACACACTCAAGGAAGAATTTTGAACATATAAAATGAGAAAATAAATTGAAACTTCCCAAGTGCACCAAACGTGGGAAGAAGCATTTAGGGAACTGGTTTATTTGGAGTGAAAAGTGATACAAGTGTGAAGAGATGTCTATATAGAATATAACTGTTGTAATTAGGGGAATCCTCAACACCTAAACACTAAAAAAAGGTAATATGGTGCATGACCAGCCTAAAGTCCAACGATTCAAGTGTGTACATCTTGGGAACTTTTCTAATCAATGTCCAAATCACAATAAAATAGAGGTAAACCATCATCAACATTAGTATATTCCAATAGAACAAGGATGTGAATTTGATATCACAATATCCAAATTGGAGGCTCCAAATGATTTGGTGGAAGGTACACTCATTATTCTCTTAAAGATGGAAAGTACTGTTTTATTTTGGTTCTATGCATTCCTTTATTTCATCCAGGTTTTAAATAAATATAAAATAAATACCATAGGTTCTAGAAATAGAGTTATAATTCAAGACTCCTAGAGGTATTATCCTAACATCGAGAGAGTATAAATACTCTAGTATTAACTTTGGTGAGTATAATATCATCGCAAATCTAGTGTTCATTTCCATGGTGGAATTTGACACTTAATAGGGATTGATTGACTATAAAAGTATAATGTAAATATCAAATTTAGGATAAATGAAATTTCAGAAGTCTTGAGATATCTCAACCTAATATTTGTCTAGTAACACCTCCCATATCCTTCTTTATATAGATGATTTGTAAAGAGGTAGAAGTAAATGAAAGTATAAGGATAGAATATGTCCCCATCATTTAGGAATACATTGATTTATTTCTTGAAGAGTTACCTAAAACTCCCCTATAAATATAGGTATATTTATATATTGAACTCATATCTAGATCCAAGCCAATATCAAATACACTTCATAGATTAGAAAATGTGGATTCATGAGAATTAAATAAAAAACTTAAAGATATTTTCCAGAAGAGATTTATCCAACCAAGTGTGTATCATTAAGGATCACTTATTGTCTTTTTAAATAAGAAAGATGGATAAATGTATCTATTCATTGATTATAGATAACTTAATGGGATCATAGTGAAGAAAACGTACCCACTCCTAAAGATTGATGATTTGTTTGAATAGATTCAGGGGGCTCAATTCTTCTCCATGATTGACCTCTGATATGGGTACCATAAATTGACGGTAAAGAAAAAATATATTTCAAAGAGTTCATTTCAAATAAGATATGGGAATTATGAGTTTTTTTATACCCTTTGAATTTACTAATTCTCCTTATATATTTATGGATTTGATGAAAAGAGTATTTATTAACTACCTTGATAAATTCATGGTAGTTTTTAAAGATGATATTTTGATATATTCCAAAAGTTGTGAGGACTATGAGGATCATATATGGGTTATATTGAAAACTCTAATAAAGGATACTCTATTTAGAAAATTTAGTAAATATGAATTATGGTTACAAAATGTTTCATTCTTAGGAAAAATTATAAACAATGAATGAATCTTAGTTGACCCTTCCAAGATAAAGGTTGCAGAGGAGTGGTCATATCCTAAAATAGTAATTAAGATTCATATTTTACTTAATTTAGTAGGATATTATAGGAGGTTTGTGAAGAACTTTTCATGAATTCCTAATCCACTAACTAATTTAAATCTAAAATGATCTATGTTAAATAGGAAAAAGTATTGTGAAAAAAAATTTCAAGAACTAAAGAAGAGATCGGTTACTGTACATGTGTTAACTCTACCCTTTATTGTATAAGTATTTTTTATATATAGTGATGAATATTGGAAAGGTATTGGGTATGTCATCATGAAAAATTATATAGTGGTCACTTATGAATCTAAATATTTAAATCCTTTGAGTATAATTATCCTACACTTGACTTGGATTTATTTGTAGTTATTTTTCTCTAAAGGTATAGAGACACTATATTTATGGGGAGAAATGTGATATATACATAGAACACTAGAGTTTGAAGTATATATTCACATAGAAGTAATTAAACATGAGAAAAAGTAGATGGTTGGATTTTCTTAAATACTATAATTGTTCAATTAATTATCACCCTGGAAAATAAGACAAAGTTTCTAATGCATTAACTATTATATACCTTGTTGCGATTTAAATGATAAGTATTTAATTAGATATATTGATCAATGACCTAGTAAGGTTAGAAATGTGAATCATAAGGGAAGGGATATCATAAATCAAATCCCAAATGATTTCTCAACCATCATTACTAGAGAATGTCAAGAGAGCTCAAAGAGAAGATCCTTTGATACAAAAGGAGATAGAGGGTGTAAAGAATATGAAGTTTCCTAAGTTCAATATTGATTAAGAATATGTATTGAAATTTCTTACAAGGCTATATGTCCCATATATCTTGGAGATAAATAAGGATCTGGTGGATGAAGCTCGTAAATCTACATTATCTATAAATCCCAGAAGCACTAAAATGTATAGGGACCTTCATGGTCATTATTGGTGGGATAATATGAAAAAGGATATTGTCAACTACACTACATGGTTATTGGTGTTTCAATAAGTGAAGGCATAGAGATAACTTTCTAAAGGGGTATTGCAACCACTACCAATACCATCATGGAAGTGGTATAATATCACTATGGACTTCATCAATGGTCTCCAAAGAACATCTAATGGAAAGTAGTTGGGGTTTGGCTTAGTGGTAAGCACCCCTTAAATCTACATGAAAAATGGGGGTTCAAAACCCATTAGGCACAGGTACTGTAGCAGTACTGTAGCGTACTGTAGCAGCGGTGGCACTGTAGCAACAGCGGGCACTGTAGCGGCGGCAGAGCACTGTAGCAGCGGCGGGTACTGTGCAGTACTGTAGCAATGCGGGTACTGTAGCAGTACTATTCACAGAATGGGCTTTGGGCCAAAAAAATGGACCTACGGGTCATGTAATGGGATAAATACCCACTGGGCCTTTGGGCTATGTAATGGGTCTCCCTCTACCCAGTTAAAGAGGTCTTTGCTTTTCTTTAATAATAAAATGAGGCTTCGGCCCCAACCTTTAAAAAAAACCTCTAATGGAAATAATGTGATATGGGTTATAGTGGATAAAATCACTAAAACTACACATTTCATTATTATTTAGGAAGATTTCTCTCTTTACTAGCATGCCATGATATATGTAAAGGAACTGGTGAGACTTTTTGGGACGCCACTGTCAATCATTTTTTTTCATGATCCAAGGTTCGAATCTAACTTCTAGATGAGTATTCATCATTCTCTAAATAATAAATAGAATTTTAGTACATCATATTATCCCTAACCCGATGGAAAATCTGAAAGAACTATTCATACACTTGAGGACATTCTAATAACATACTAAATGGAATTTGAAGGTTTATAAAATCAACACCTCCCATTAGTTGATCTTTTATACAATAGAAGTTTCCACTCGAGTATTAAAATGGAACCATATCAAGATCTAAATGGGAAGTGATGTAAATATCCTATATGTTGGGATGAAGTTGGTGAGAGAAAGCTACATGGGCCCAATCTTGTGCAAGAGATGATAGAAAAAGTCAATTCCATCCAACAACATATACAATATATTAAGAGTTAGTAGAAGATCTATGAAAATAACCATTGAAGGGACTTGGAGTTTAATATTGGAGAAAAATATTTCCATTGGATATAATCGTGGAAGAGAGTCATGTGATTTGTAAAGAAATAAAAGCTTAGACATAGGAACCTTATCCCCTTTTAAATCCATGATCAAATATGAATTGTGACCTATAGGCTAGAACTTTCACAAAATATGTCTCAATTTCATTATGTATTCCATATATCCCTCCTAACTAAGTTCATGTCTAACCCCTAAGATGTAATGAATCTAAAGGTGGTAAAACTAGTGAATGGCCTCTTGTATTAGGAGAATATGGTGAAGATATTGGACCATAGAGACAAATATCTATTCAATAAGACAAAACCCTTTATAAATTAGTTTTTGAGGAACCATAAGTATGAAGTAGTGACATAAGAACTACAGGAAACAATGAAATAGAAGCCCCCTCACCTATTATCAACTGATTATATAAGTTGAAATTTTGGGGATGAAATTTCTAAATGAGAGAATGTAACAAACTAGAGTTTTCTAATAATAGTTATTTCTTGAATAAATGTCTGTAATATATTATATAAAATTATAAAATCCCAAAATATAGAGAAACAAAAAAAAATATCTCATTAATAATGATCATTACATTAGTCAACTACAAAACCAATGAAAATTTCAAACAATAAAAATGGGAAATATATATAATAGAAAAGAAAAAAATAGGAACATATGGATTACCCCCAATCTTCTAGATTCATCACCCCCGAAACCAACACTACAAAAATAAAACAACATATTAGTAAACCAATTAACATATTATAAAATTAAAATATAAAACCTTGGGAGGAATTTTAGTGAATATTGAGAAAAATAATGAATTGTTATTTATAGGGTATAAAGGTGAAATGTGATTTAAGATTCAACTTTTTTATGATCCTTGGTCCAATATGACCACTGGTTAATATAACCACTGGTTAGTTTGACCATTGGAAACTATATCCACTTGTGATAATTTTACCATTATAATTAGTGTTTATAAGTAGTAATGAAAAATTATAATTGATATAGAGGGGAGAAACAATGGCCTCCACTAATAGAGTTGTGTCGTTTGAGATCATTTGTCGGAAATTGGGAGGGAGGTAGAATCACTAGGGTTCACCCTTGACTAATCCCAATAAAAGCTTCAAAAAGAGTCTTGAATGAAATCACTTATGTTATAAGTTAAATTTAGTATAGATTAACATTCATTAAATGTTATTCTATCCACCCCATGAAACTACCACCATCACACACATTACCAATAGGAAATCTACAGGTGTAATAAGAGGTTATGTGTCCTGGCTATAGTTTCTTAAAGTGTAATTTCCTTTTTCAAAATAACATAGTTATTATATAAATTCCATTTTAAGAGTAGTTTTTCTTAATAAACTATATGTTTAATTAAGATGCATTTGATATATTGATTTTTGGACACAAATAAAAAATAATTTTACTTTTTGGAAAATATATACTATAACGACCAAGGCTTAACATACATGGATATTACATCATTTTAGATAAATATTCATTACATTATAAAAACACATGTCTGAGGACCATAATAGTTTAGTGTTTTTGGAAACTTGGAAACATATTATTCTAACTTGGTGAAATATCTTTAACATATCCCATAAAGATCTTCCCCTTTTGTTCTCCTACTTAAAACCTTTCTACATAACCTGGGTAAAGAAAACATAAGAAAGGAGTAAGATCAGATACTCATTAAGGGTAAACAAGAGAGATATGTAAGCATAATATGATCATAAGGATATGAGAACACGATCATAACAATAAGAGATTATAACATGCATATCAAAGATCATAATCATGAGTCATGGAATAAATATTGGAAGTTCATAAAACATGAATCATAATGAAATCAAAGAATATGGGTTGTTATAGGATAAAATTGGCATAAGACAAAGAATTATGGCATACACATAAGCATATAAAAACATTCCCTATAAGTCAATTGTAATTTCCAAAACTTATCATGGAAATTAATGGGGACTACGCCTACTTGTCAAGACACACCATCATCTCCAATCAAATTCATTTCCTTATAAGGGATCAGGTTTCCCCATATTCACATAGTGGATCAGGTTTTCCCATGCTACCATAGTGGATCGGGTTTCCCCATATTCCCAGAGTGGATCAGTTTTCCACATGTTCCTATAGTGGATTGGGTTTCCCATCTTCTCAGAGGGGATCAGGTTTCTCTATCTTCCCATAGTGGATCAGGACACACCTGTTTCCCATTGTGGATCAAGCCATTTGAATTTTTTCCCATCATTATCTCAGGAGATAAAAGTCTTTACCCAATAAATTGGATGGATATATTGGTCTCACCCATCATATAATAAAATCATACATACATGTTCCACAAGATAATAAAACTTTCATCATATCATAACCCATAAAAAGGATATGGGTTTCATAAACATCATTTCATAACCCATGAAATGAAATGGGAATAATAAACATTTCACCATTTCATTACCTATAGAAAATAGATAGGTCTCATTATCATTTCATCAATGTATAACCTGTGAAAATAAGTAGTTTTCAAAAGCATATAACTCATAGAAGAGAAATGGGTTTCATAAATATTATTCCATCAAAACATAAACAATTGAATATAGAATTTGAATTTTATTATTGGATCATATACCCAATAAATCATGAAATATAAAAAAAAATATTGTCTTATATGTATAAGTATTTTGAAATATCAAATGGAACATTTCTTTAAAAAAATATCCATTCTTTGAAAATCATTTTCATAAAACCATTACAAAAATCCATTTCTTATAAAGAATTATTTATAATTTAATTTTAAAATTTTCTTGAAGAAAATATATTTTCATATTTGAAAAACTCTTTCTAAAACATAAATCATTTTTAAAACCTCTTTCTTTGAAAATAATTTGAAAATTTATAAAGAAATATTTAAAACATTTTGAAAATGTTTTTCCTTGAAAATGGATTTGAAAACATGTAAAGGAAGATTTGAAAACCATTTTAAACAATTTAAAACATAAAAAATTTCTTTAAAACCCTTTTACATAGAAATTATATTAATATATAATTTAAAAACCTTTTTGAAAACCTTTTTATAAAACATGGTTTGTGAATAAAATAGATTCCTAACTGAAGATAGAAATAAATTCAGATTTTCTTAAAAACACTTTCTTAATTATCATATGTAGAAAAGAGTTTATAAATGGTATAAATACATGAATATTTCATGAATAACCATATTATTATAAAATTAATGAGTTTTCTTGAGTAATGGGTCATAATATTTCATCAATGGAAGAATAATCGTAATCAATCCTGATAAATGATGAGATTGTAGCAATAAAATATTACCAATTTGGTAACTTTGACTCATAATCCAAAAGACATAATAAAATTAAATTAAGATTAAAATAAAATTAAATAATGAAATTCCTGATATAACATTTCAAAATGGAATTATAAACACCCCATAGAAAAATATATGAGCATAACATGGCATGTATCTCAAAGAATGAAAATTGAGACCAAAATTACTTTATCGATTTGGTAACTTTTGAACCATAAAATCCATGAAATAAAGATCACAAAATGGATATGTAAATACCTATAAATTTAATTATAATAATCATAAAATACATTTAGGGAAATTATATACACCACACATATGAAATGAGTGGTGAATAAGGCATAAGTCTCACAGAAATAAAAGTGAGACAAGAAAACCTTTACTACTTGAGTGACTTTAGAATCATGGTCCACATGAGAGAATAACATAATTTAAATATTTTAATATAATTTAATATATTAAATTGATTTTATAATAGGTCTTATTTCAGTATATACACCACACAAAATAAGTGAATAGTGAATATGGCATGTATCTCATGGAAATATAAAGTGAGGTGAAATTCCCTTACCTTATATATTTGATTTATTTGTACATGTTCAAACATGATATATATTAAATATAAGTTTATTATAAATCTACCACATAACCATATTCATAAATATTTTACCATATATGATTTTGTATGACTTTATATTAACCATTTATTAACAACTCCTTGTTAATGTTACATTTTGGGTAATATCTTCTTTGTTTTTCATATATGTTTTGGATTGTTATTCTTGATCCTATTACATAGATAATGATTTACTTATTTAAATAATGTAAAACATGATATAAATATCATATATATTTATTATATATGTATTTATAATAATCTATAAAATATATAAATATGAAATGGAATACAACATCATAGAGACGGTAGGTCGTACGTACGCATGATTATTGTTTTTGTTTTATTGTTATATTGAATGAAAGAAAGTAAATGACACATATGTACGTATATGTATATATATATAAAATAATTAAACTATAATTATTATTCCATATATATTATATAATTTCACTAAAATCATATTTAATGCATTCCATGTAAAGTGTGAACGAATCACATCGCTTAGGGGAGGCGATAGTCCACACATCCGCAAATGAAGTTATCGCATTTACATAAAATGGAAATCATGAAGGTATATTTTATATAATAATTAAATAAGATTAAATAAATCATAAATATAATATATATCATATATATCATATAAAAATAGAGTTTCCATCATAATTCCCACCCATTATAGGTTGTAAAGGAAAAAATTAATGACATCGTTTTGTGACGTGATGGTTCATCGTACATAAGAACTGTAAGTTCATTACCCATTTGATAGAGGTGTGTGTAGGTATAGGTATAAACCTTATAATAAAAATAATAATTATATTTAGGATACTTATTTTATTATATAATAATTAAATAATGATATTTGAGGGGGTGTATAATTAAAATAAAACAATGGATCTTGAGGAAGGGTGTTACCTATTCTTTGGGTAACTCCTATTAGATTACACCAAATGGATTCCTTGGTTGGATTTATACACAAATAGATTATTATAGTGTGATATTATGTATTTTGGTATCTTATTTGGGTGGGGTTTGGATAGGCCAAAGTGTCTTGAGAGGTGTAATAAAGATGAAGATTGAATGCCTTTTTATAGAGGAGGAGTGTTATTATTGTAAATATAAAAAGGTAAACTCTATTGGGAGGTCTCCCTTAAATCATATGACTAAAATTAGAAAAATAATGTATTAAAGTAAATTTTTGGTTTAGAAAAACCTAAACCACAAAAAAATAAGTTCATTTTTATAATTTTGTTCCTTAACTTCTAAGTTTCCCCACTTTTAACATTTTGGTTTTTTATTAAAGTAACTAGTTTTACATCCCAAGTAATTTAAAAATTAAGAATAAATCAAAGTGATATTTATTATAAAATATATAACCAATTAATTCTAAATATTATATCCAATTTAAAAAATAAAAAACACATGTGAGTTTGAAATTAATTTTAAAAAAAGTTCATGTAATGCGCAAAAACATTGATTTAACCCAAATTGTGCTTACTATTTTTTTACTATTCATGGTTCAATATGTTAACTATAAAAGATAAATTGGTCAATTAATGGAAAATATTTTAAATTTATTAACACTTATAAATCATTTGTAATAATATAATATTTTTAGTAAATATTAAATCTTTTAATAAAATATCATTTATTATAAAATAACATTAATTTCCATTTTGACATTATTTATTTAATTTAAATTTAAAAATATAAAAAAATTATTTTAATTAAAATATATTAAGTTCACATATTTTTAACATGATATATTCATCTATAAAAATAATGTAACATAATAATTCACTAAATTTACTTTACATTTAATGTTTTTATCATCATTTACTTTATTTAGTTATTAACTAAATAATCGATGAGTTAGAGTTTGTTAAGAATTTAATTTAATTTTAACAACTCTAAATATTAAAGTTAATTACCATAATAAAAAATAATTTATCTTTAAAAATAATGTTTATAATCGAAACTATGTATCTTATTCCATAATCTAAAATATTTATATAAACCATTATAAATAATATTTAAAAATTAGTTATTATTATCCATATAACTATGTTTAACAACTATGTTATAACTATCTCATTTGAATAATTATAATAATAAATTGTTGTTTCGTAAAAACTCAATGTTATATGTAATGCAATCCAAATTGGTGTTGTGTGTAGTGAAAGATTATATTGTTATATAATATAATGAAATAATAACTTGGTTTAGCGTTTAATGAAATACATAAAATAAAATTAATTTATTTGAAATAAAAGGTTCATAAAAACTTGGGGTGTTACATTCTACATCCCTTAAAATAAATTCCTCCCTTGAAATTCATCTGGGTTATCAAAGTTCTGATACTTGAATATTCCTTTCATAGAAACTCATATCATAAAAATTAATTGTATACCTTCATTTAAAAAGTTAAAGTTGAAAACATAATAGTTACCCAAAGTAACTCATAACTAGGTTTCCACATAAGATAACATTGATGGAAAGTGAAAACATGGTCATGGAAGAGAAATCTAACTATCAGGTTCTGATGTAGAGTTATGGATAATATAGTTAGGATGAATTTAACAATCATAAATCCATAAAATAAAATGGATTGAAAAAGGTCATTGATATCATCAAAATTCATGATAACAGGATATCATTTTATTTAAAAACACTTTTTCTAAAATTGAATAATTTTCATGAGAAGGTATACTTACTTGATTTCAACACAATATCACCCTTTTTATACCTTGATCAATTTCCACTTCATATCATATTCCAAGAAATTAAGGTCACATTTTCATTATTGAAGCATTTGCAGTTCATGAGATTTATAAATAGAATGATAAGTCATTTCAACTATCTTTTGGTAGTATCAGAAAAAAATGGTTAGCACAGGTTATCCAACATGTACATATCATCATATGGTGCGATAATACTTTAATCTCACAAACATTATCTGAAGTTTAACTTAAACCATTACATAAATGTTTAACATTGTAACCCTTCCAGAAGATGAAAATCCAAAACATTATAAACAAGGTCACTAAATCATATTAACATTGACCTCCCATATATCATAAAGTATATCTTGGTTGTCACATTCCAAACATATAAATACCCTCATTGTATATTCTATTGAAACATGGTAATATCCTAAATCACCATGAATCCTTTTTTAAAACATGCTTTCTTTTTTATTCAAAATATCACTGGATATATTTTTTAAATCCAAGATGTTGTAAGCTTCATCCATGATAACATAGACCACTTTATCAAAAAATACTTCATGAGTTCTGATTTCATAAATATTATCCAATTTAATTTATCTATATCATAATATCTTTATCCATATAAAATATAATTGTATCATCCTCAATATCTTTTTAATGGTTACCTTCCCTTAATGTAACATTTCTATTAAATCAATTTTCTAGGTCATGATTATAATTTAACACATTCTTGAAAATACTTAAAGAAAAACTTCTACAAAAAGTCATTATATAATTTAGGATTCATATAATATAATATTTCAATTCCAAAACATATACACTACAATCATCCCACATTATTCTTAAAAATTTACTCAGGATTCATCAATATATTACTTAATACCTCTTCCCTAGAATATGAAATATGAATCATGTCTTAAGGTTCCTCACCCTCAATATAATCATGCTTCTTAAATTTAATGTAAACAATACTATAAGAACATCTCATACCTTTCACATGTCATTTGAGGCCCTTTTATCTTTACTAGTATATCCTATACTCATACCACCTTCCTAATTCTCTTCTTTAGATTCTCACTTAGTACATTGATTTGTATAATACCCATACTTTACACAAATGAAACATTCAATTTTAACCCAATTTTTTCTAGTTCCTACTATATACTAAGATTGAAAAGTATAGTGTGATAAATAATTATAATATAATAAAACCACATAATCATGATAAATTACTTATAGTATTCCTAAATCATGAATAATACTTTTTAATCTATAGAACCTTGGACTTATCCTTAGAGAAATACCTAGACATATCCTTAAAAATATTACTATGGGTATCACTATTGTTTTATCATCCTATTTTCCAAAGGATGACTAAACCTTTCATTTCATACCAATTATAATGACTATGTATTAGCATACAAGGATATTACATCATTTTAAATTAATAATCAAAACATTTCAAAAATACATGTCGGAGGACCATAATAGTTTAGTGTCTTTGGAATCTTGGAAACATAATATTCTAACTTTGTGGAAGATATTAAACATCTCCCATAAAGATCTTCCCCTTTAGTACTCATACTTAAAACCTTTCTTCATAACTTAGGGAAATGAAACATAATAAAAGGGAGAGATAAGATACTCAGTAAGGGTAAACAAAGGAGATATGTAAGCATAACATGATCATAAAGGTATAATAATGTGATCATAATAATAGTATATCACACCCTACATCACAAAGATCATAATCATGAGTCGTGTTAAAAAATATTGGCAATTTATAAGACATGAATCAAAAGTAAATCAAGGAACATAAGTCATGAAAACATAAAATTGTCATAAGAAATAGAATTTTGGCATACACATAATCATATAAAAACATTCCCTATAATTCAATGCTCATTTCCAAAACTTATCAGGGCACTTAATGGGGACTACACCAATTGGTTTACCCCTTCTTCCCATAGTGGATTGGGTTTCCCCATATTCCCATAGTGGATTGGTTTTATCCATCTTCCCATAGTTTATCGGGTTTCCCCTTGTTCCCATAGTGGATCAAGTTTCGCCATCTTCCCATAGTGGATCTGGCTTCCCCATCTTTCTGTAGTGGATTAGGACACACCTATTTCCCATTGTGTATATATCATGTTGGCTTGTTTCCCATCACTATCTCATGAGATATAAATATTTACCCAATGCATTAGAGTTATATATAGGTCCCACCCGTCACATAATAAAATCATACATACATTTTCCACAAGATAATAAAACTTCCATCATATCATGACTAATAAAAAGATATGGGTTTCATAAACATTATACCTAATCTATTAAATTAAATGGGAATCATAAAAATTTCATCATATCATTACCTATGTAAATTATACAGGTCTCATAATCATTTCATCAATGCGTAACCTGTGAAAAGAAGCGTGTTTCAAAATCATATAACCCGTGGAAGAGAAACGGGTGTAATAAACATCATTCCATCAAAACATAAACCATTAAAGAAATAATATGAATGTTATTCTAGGATAATATCCCTAGTAATGAATAAAATATTACAATGTATACCATCTTATATGGATAAGTATTTTAAAAGATCACATGGAATATTTCTTAAGGAAAATAGCTTTCCTTTGAAAATACTTTTCATAAAACCACTTCAAAAATACTTTTCTTATAAATAAAGTTTTATCATTTAATTTAAAACATTTCTTGAGGAAAATATATTTTCTTATTTTTAAAAACTATTGTTAAAACATAATTCATTTGGAAAACCTTTTTCTTTAAAAAAATGAAAACTTATAAAGAAATCTTGAAAATATTTTGAAATCATTTTCCCTTGAAAATATATTGAAAAAAATGTAAAGGAATCTTTGAAACCAATTTTAAGAAATTTAAAACATAAAAAATTTATTTAAAATAATTTTACTTTAAAATGAGCTTTATATATCATTTAAAAAATTAAAAACATGGTTTTTGAAAAAAATAGATTCCTGACCGAAGAGAGAAATTAAGTTGGATTTTATTAAACAAATTATTAATTATCTTAAGTATAAAAGAGTTTAAAAATGGTAACAATACATTAATATATCATGAATAACCATATGATAAGAAAATTCATAAGTTTTATTGAGTTATAGATCATAATATTCCATCAATGGAAGAATAATCGTAAATAATCACGATAAACAATGAGATTGTGTAAGTAAACTATTACCACTTTGGTAACATTGACTCATAATACAAATGAAATAATAAAATTAAATTAGTCTTAAAATATCATTAAATAATTATATTCATGATATAACATGTCAAAATTGAATTATATACACTCCATTGAAAAATATAGGTGTATAACATGCCATATATCTCAAAGAAGGCAAGTTGAGAAAAAAATTACTTTATTGATTTGGTAACTTCTGTACCATAATAACCATGAAATAAATATAATCAAATGGATTTTTAAATACCCATAAGTTTAGGTATAATAATCATATAATATATTCATGGGTATTATATACAACACACAAAAGAAATGAGTGGTGAATAAGGCATAAGTCTCACAGAAATAAAAGTGAGATGAGAAAACCCTTACAACTTGAGTAACTTTAAAATCATGATACATGTTATATAGTAACATAATTTAAAGATTTTAATATCATTATATAAATTAAATTAATGATATAAAATTTCATAGGGTAGTATATACACCACACAAAAGAAGTGAGCGGTGAATATGGCATGTATCTCACAAAAATAAAAAGTGAGATGAAATTATCTTACCTTAAGTCCTAATGTTCTTCGTACACATTCAAACCTCCCTAATAATAAATATAGATTTATTATAAATCCTTAAAATAACTATATTAATATATATAATACCATATATTATTTGTTTATGAATTTATATTACACTTTTGGTAAAACATGGGTATATGGTTGTTTTTTGAGACCTATACCCATAGTTTAACAGAAACCATGGGTATAGGGTTGATTTTTGAATAATTACACCCATAGTTTTGTAAACCTTGGGTATATCATTCTCGCCTTATGGTGTGAATTTTTTTTTGTGGGGCATAAATTTTTTTTCACGGGAACACCTATTCCCACAGTTTACTACCAATATCCAAGATTTATATAAATATATATAATTAAATATATATTTACATACCAATAATACATATAGGCTAGTGGTTAGGTGTGGGATGAATAACAGATCAGTCTAGGGATCGAATCCCATGGTCTTTTTTTTATCAAAGTTATACCCACGGTTTTAAAACCATGGGTATAGGTGAATGACATGGTGTCATGGTGACTGGCATGGTGGACTGGACATATACCCATGGTTTCTTAAACCATGGGTATATCTCTAGGGCTATCCCAATGCCTCATGAGCCCACAGTTCCCTAAAACTGTAGGTATAGCCTATACCCATGGTTTTAGGGGCAATATCCATGGTTTCAAACTATGGGTATAGGTCAAATTTCAAGTAGTCTACATCATGTACTAAAAATTTGATAAATAAAATATTAATGTGAATATTTGGTCTATAAAAACCTCAAACATACAAAAATAAGTGTATTTTTATAATTTTTTTCCTTAACTTCTATGTTTCCCCACTCTAAACTTTTTGTTTTTATTAAGGTAACTAGTTTTATATCCCAAGTAATTTAACCATTAAGAATAAATTAAAGTTAAATTTATTAGAAAATACATAACTACTAAAATTTGAATATTATACCTAATATAAAAATTAAAAACCACATGTGTGTTGTAAATTAATTATAAAACAAGCACATGTAACGCGTAAAAACATTGCTTTAACCTGAACTGTTTTAACAATATTTTTACTATCTATGGGTCAATATGTTAATTATAAGATATTAATTGGTCCATTAATGGACCATATATTATATTTATTAACAATTAAAAATAATTTTTCATAATATAGAATTTTTATTAAATTTTAAATCTTTTAATTAAATATAATTTATTATAAAATAACATTAATGTTCATTTCGACATTATTTATTTAATTTTAATTTAAAAATATAAAAAAATTATTGGAATTAAAATATATTATTTTCACATATATTTTAAATGATATATTCATCCAAAAAATGGTGTAACACAATAATTCATTAAATTTACTTTATTTTTAATGTTTTTAGCATCATTTGTCTTAATTAATTATTAACTAAATAATTGATGTGTAAGCATTATTTAAGAATTTAAAGTAATTATAAAATGTCTAAAGATTAAAGTTAAATTAACATGATAAAAAACTCATTTTACTATAAAAATAATGTTTATAACCGAAACTATGTTTCTTTTTTCATACTCTAAATATTTATAAATATTAAAGGCAAGGAAGGTTCTTTTTTTCTCTTTTCCATTACTTAACTTATTATGTGGGTAACATTCATGAAAATGTATCCCACTAACTTGTAACATTTATAACCAATGGGATATATAGTTTAAATATGGGCATATTATGGTTTTTGGATAAGTTTCTAGGTCATTTTAGACCTTAAGATTAAGGTTTAGTCCCTTATTAAGCTTATTTTTACTTTAATCCTTGTAATTACTTTTAATTACTTTCAATAATATTTTTTTTCCAAAAACTAATTTGATCTTATTAGACAATAAATATTTTACATATTATGACCATTTATTCATTTTTTTCCAAATTCAATTCATAATAGTGGAAAAAATAAATTTAAAGTTAATCCTACAAACGTGGTGAGAAAGGTGGTTTTTAAAGTGAAAATGTTTAAGATTTTGAAATGTTTTTTTATATCCAATTTCAATGTGAAATTGGTTCTAATGACCTAAATTTTATTCATTTATGTAAAATTGATCTAATTAAACTTTAAAACTAAATTAAAATATAATTTATTAATATAAATAAATTAGACAAAAAAGAAGTTTTGGATTAAAATTCAGAATTTTTCAATATTCCTCAAAAAATGAAATATTTCCAGAAAATCCCAGAAAATCATAATAAGCTAATTTTGAAATTAATAATTCAACAATGAATTTTATTTTATTAAAATAAATTTCTAAAAGTCTCTAAAATTAATTTTATTATGGTTTATTGAAGAATTTAAAAACAAGTTCATTTGAGAAAATATTATTTTAAAACATATAAAGACTTTACCAAAAATTATATGTTTTATTATCAATATGTTTTATTTATATAAAAAAATTATAAATAATATTTAAAAATTAGTTATTATTGTCCATATCACTAAGATTAATGGTTATTTTATAATTATCTCGTTTGAAAAATTATAATAATAAATTGTTGTTTCGTAGAAACTCAATATTATGTGTAATGAAATCCAAGTCAGTTTTTCATGTATCACAATATTATATTGGTGTATCATATAACAAAATATTAACTTTTTTTAGTGTGCAATGCAAGACATCAATGAAAATTAATTTATTCAAAAAAAAAGTTCATAAAAACCGGAGGTGTTACATATACACTTTTATAGTAAACTAAGGTATTCTAATTAATGTTTGTTTTGATGAATTTGTCTTTTAAAGCACACTTATATAAATATAAATGATAAAATAATTTATAATATCCTTGTAAATTTCTTTTATTAGTGTCATAAATTTTATTGTGCCTTAAAAACTTTTATTTTTTAATAAATAAGGATTTCTATATTTAAAAGTTAAAATTATAATATTTAGATAATTATTTTGATAAAATAAATATTATATGTGAAGTCACCACATAGAAATTAGTTTAAGGTGAATTTTTTATAATTTTTTAAAATACTTTATTTTTCAATGAATATTTAAAAATATAGTTTTTGGTTTTCGTTATGTTTTATGAATTTATATTTATGTCATAATGGAGTAATAATTAATTTACCACACTACAAGATGTAAAATATTTTATTTTATTAATATTAAGAATTTTAGTATCTTTTAATCAATTACCAAACCTATAAGTGACTTTTCAGAGTCTAAAATGGAAAATTTGATTTTAAAAAAATTATTTTTGTTGAAAATCTACTTTTCTATGTCCAAATAAGTATTAAAAATGTTTTTAAATTGTAATGTATTAAAATAAAATAAAATTTGACTCAAATTTCCAAAACTATGAGGAAAAAACATGGGTAATCCAATGGTTTTTCTTTTTCAAAAACTAATATTTCCAAGACCTATAATTTGAGATTATTAAACAATTCCTCCACTTTTTCTGTAAATACCTACCCATTTCACCTTTCACCTTCACTCCCAATCCATCCTCCATGAATTTATGGACATTGTTTCTCCCAAATAGTCCCCCAATGTGTCATTAATCCCCCAAGGTTCAATCCTTAATATTTTGGAGCAAATATTCATGGTAACGAAATTTGCAACATCTTCTTTTCTATTCAAGTAATTATTTTTTTGTACGTCTTCTAAAGGGTATTTTAATTTATTTTATTATAATTTTTATGATACCCTTATAAAATATTTTTTATCCATGGGAGAACTTAGTTCTCTCTCATTTTACACTTTTCTAAATCCATATTTTATATTTATCATGCTGTCGAATTTTCTTGTCAAATTTATCTCTTATACATAAGAAATTTTTATAATTTGAATAAACAAAACATTTATTTATCCATGGGTGTTAACCTAGATGTTAATATAATTTATTGATTCAGGGATTTACATATATGAATCCCACATTCCATTTCCATGGGTTAAAAATGATGTTATGGTCAGCCTTTAACCACTTACATGATCTATGATTTTATATGAAACTCATACCTTATTCTCCTTAGGTTATTAAAAATGATTTTAAATGATCAATGTGGCTCACATGAAATTTAAACATATGAAGGGTGCGCCCTAATAGTTCTCTAATGCATTAGGTAAATAACTTAATTATTAGATATGACATGTCTTATGAAACCATGGTTAATAAACTTGGTAATTTTTATTTATGTCACCTTGGTGATAAACCATGGGTATATTCTTATGAATTCCTCATTTTTATGTTGTATCCACATTTCCATGATATGATTCATGTTCTTTTTATTATGATATGCCTTGTGTTCTCTTGATTATGTAATACTATTATACCTCATATTCTTATCAATATGCCTTATAATCATATGTAAAATTTATCCCTTTCTTATTGCCTTACTGGGATCACTCTCACCACTTTCTATTTATGTGTGTCCCTAGGATATGAGATAATGTAAAAGTAACTTATGGTGAACCCATAAAAAATCCTTTAAAGTGGATTAGAAGAATATTTTTTTTCTTATATTATGTTCCTAATTTCCAAGAAACTAAAATTTAAAATATCTTGTATTATGTTCCATGAAATGAAACATTTATGTAATAAAAATTTGGGAATCCATAATTACCCTTTTTATATACTCATACATCTAATGGAAAATTGAAACAACACTCATGCATATGATCAGACTACAGCCTTGAATGTCAATGTATATTCATTTTTCATCATCATCTTACATGGATGGTATATATAGGTTGATTAAAATAAATAAAATGATATTCAGGATTTAATTTTATTTCTTTAATGATAAAATAACACTTACCACTTTTACCACATATCTGTTGGAAGGTGATAATGTCATTCATGTGTACATGTGGACCACCACCTACACAAACTGATGTGATTCATTTTTCATTACTGCATCTTTTGGTTGGTTCTAAAAATGTATCTAATGAATAAATTTGATATTTTTATCATGAATATAATTATATGGATGATGAAAATATAAACTATCCATAATAACTAATGATTCCATGATGAAACATGCATGAGAAAACTAAATAGTTAACACTCAATGATTAATTTTACCAATAATTAGTAATGAATGTGTAATAAGAATATATATCAATTAATATTAATATTAATATGGTTTATGTATGAATTAATTTCAAGTTTAAAACTAATATACAGTAGGTTGAATCATGTGAAAATAAGTCGAAGCATGAGGTAATGTTTTCGTCTCAATTTCTACTTCATTGAGACATATTTTGTATTATTCACCTAATTCTTTTTATTTGATGTATATACTACCCTTTTGATATATTTAACATTAATTTATTTACATTAATATATTTTAAAGTTTCAATTCAATTTTAATCCTTTAAATGGTTTCAATTTAAAAAGATATTAAATAAGTATGAATTTAATTTTACAATCTCATTTTTTGGGATTTCTTATATTTTCATTAAAGGGATATTATAATATATCATTCATAAAACCATTAAATATTATTATTTTAAGGGTATTTAATTAATTTCCTTGATTTATTTCAAATTTTCATATATTTGGCACACAAATCAAGAAAATAAATGTTTCAACCAATAGATAGCCTTATTTCTCTTCTAGATCAGTAATTATTTCTTCCATAACCAAGTTTTTTTAATATTGTTATAAAAAATCCATTTATATTTAATTAAATAATTTATTAAGGACATAATATTTCATTTTTAATTCTTATTAATGGTTTGAAATGAATCTTTTCAATGTTCTCCAAAAGTGTCATTTTTTATTTTCTTTTTAAAAAAACAAAAGGAATGTGTCATTTTAATGTATACAACATTAATGGATTTTTCACTACCATAACCATGTTAAAATATTTATCTTATTCTATAATTTTACCATGTTTTTAAAAAAAATCTTCAATGAAATTTTATTATAAATGCGTTTATTTTATTTTCTTCCATTCTCTAAAGAAATTGTTTTTTTTTAAAATATAAATTTCTAGTTAATTGATGGTCTTATTTTATCTCTTAATAATTGTGTGGCTATTAACTTTGTCTTGAAACATTCACTTTATTATGATCATATTTCATTGTAAATTAAATTTCAATTTCATATCCATATTCTTTATATCCTATATATTCTTATTACCTAAATTTTATACCAATTATATATATAGTATTTATTGAACAAAGATAACTATGAAACTTACTTGATTGATTGGGAAAATCTTGATATTCCTTATTATTTTCTCAATATGGATATTTTTTGATAAGAAATATTTTTTATTAATTAAATTTATAATCTAATATATAATAAATTCATTAGAAATGAAATTATGAGTGGGACTTAGATATAGATATCCCCTCAATGCATCAATAAGTCTCATGTGAATAAATGAGTTTTATAGGATTATTAAATGGGTTTTGGTGTATACCTACGCATAATTGAATGTATCTTAGAATAAGGTCTTGATCAAGACATCCAGAATTATGTATTTATTTCAATGATAATTTAGTAATTATTATCAATGATATCTCTACTATGATATTATCCATGGATTCATTTTGTTCTCAAGTTATTGATTAAGTGGAATGTGTTTTAAGTTATCTACCTTACCATATTGATTATTACATATTTAATCATGATAGTCCTATATATGAAACCCTTATTTAGTGTTTTACCTCACCATTATTTTTTTATACTACTAAGGATATGAAGAAGGAATCTTTGAATGAGTTTCAAGGATGTAAATATCACGACCCGATCCAAGCCAGGGTTCGAGCCGCAGCTACCCCAAGATCGCCTCCATAGAACAGGGGGTGGTGACTAGTTCCAAAGACATAACTAAATCAAAGAGACCTTTTCCTAGATACCTATACTCACACACACAACCATATGGATGTATAAGTTCATAGGGAAATAGTAAAAGATGCAATACAGCTATAAAGTAAACCAAGCATGCATAACCTCTAGGGTGTACAAGAGTACGACAACGAAAACTGAAAAGTAAAGGGAAAAATACACACCAAACCATAAATATATCTCAATATAAAAAAATAGGAAAATTAAACTACTAAGATACCTCATATCTTAAATCCCAATTTGTGACCATTATATGTAGTCCAAAGAAACAGGTGTCCCTAAGCTCCTCCAAAGTCAATGCTGACCTATCTACCATCTTCATAAGATAAAAAATGTGTGTCAATATCACATGAAGGGGTGATTATATACATACTAAGTAGTATACCGTAAAATATTAAGGAGAATTAGTAAGACATACAATAATAATATAAATACAGTATATGTAAGATATAGTCAAACAGAACAGTTCAACCCAAACTAAGAGTAAAAGTAACATCATCTAAACAAAAGGTGCTCGACATGGTGAGTAGATGAAATACACATTGAGTCTACTCCATATATATCATGAGAGTATACTCATACAAACATTAGAATCTAGACATTGAAATCATGTGTCATACCTCAAGCATCTTCACCTCTCCTAGAAGGAGAGTAACCAAAACCAAGGTTTTAAAACAGAATAATATATATATATATATATATATATATATATATGCTCAGTCAAAATAATCCAAAAATATAGAGTAAGGGGATCTCCATCACATATCTTAGCTCAGGAAGAAGAGTATCCAATAGTTTCAAAATTCCATCAATGATGCCTAGCATCTCACACGTCTACCTAGAAGTAATCATGAAAGTCAAACCACACCTCATCATTATTTCTCACAATCGAGGGGGAACAACATGTGACCTGTAAGTTGGTGGGTTTACACTCTACAAGTAACCATAAAGGACCCATGACCATGCTGATGAGGGGTTCCACTTTATAAATATCCATAGAGAACCCACACCCATGCTGATGGGGGGGTTCCACTCTAGTGTCATGAGGACCCACACCCTATTCTGGTAAGTGGGTTTCACTCATTAGGTAGAGTAACTACACCCCATATGATGGGGGTTCACTATATTGGTTGAATATTTGTGCCCGGTGTGATAAGGGGTTCTACTCTAGTCATCGAGGACCCATGCCCTATGCTGATAGGGGGTTCCCCTAGTCAGGTAGAGGACTCATGCACAAGATGATGCGGGGTTCCACTCTATAGGTCAAGTACCCAAACCCTAGTGTTACAGGGGGTTCCACTAAAAAGGTAGTTGTAGAGGACACATTACCATGTTGTTTTGGGGTTCCACTTTAGTGGTCCTATGCCCACGCCCTAGTGTGATAGGGTGGTTACACTCTAAAAATTGAGTACTCACACCATGTTTGAGAGGGGTTCCATTTAGAAGAAGCCTCTGGTGATCCTATCTGATCACTGACATTGTCGAGTGGTGTCCAGATAATCATTTTTCCTAAAAAATTTCACATTGTATCTCAAAAGAATCAACTAAGGGTATCATCTCATTCTACATGAAAAAACACTTAGGTTTGGATACTCGCGGGCTCAAATCTAAGTTCAAATGAAATTGATACAAAACCATTAAGTTTCCTAAAAAGGAAACAAGGGGTAAACATCGTGTGAGGGGTTCCACATAGTGTGTAGTCCTACTCCACCACCTAGATGTTTCCCTAACCGGAACATGGCTCAAAACCCATGTAGTAGTACACGCCTTGTAGGTGGACTACATGGCGTGTCCAGACTAACTAGGATCAGACTATGTCCTGATGGCCATGTCCATGTACTGGACCTCATGTCTATGTATTGACCCCATGTCCATGTACTGACCTCATGTACATGTACATTCATAAACGGTGTGTTTCTCCACATGGGGTGCTTCCCATGTGATCTAGTTATGTCTGTGTACTCAGGTACGTGGTTGTGTACCTTACCGTATAATTCAACATGGGATTACACATGTATGATCCTCCATACGAATTTTCAATCTAGGGAAGGATTATATTATGTATACACTACAAAAAAAAACTGGGTTTAGCGGCGGTTTTGTGGCAGCGGTTCACAAAACCGCCGCTAAACGTTTTCAGTGAAAGGTTTCGCGGTGGTTTTTAATAAACCGCCGTGAAACCCTATTTTATTTAAAAAACCACGACCCTTTCCCCCACCCCTGTCGCGGTTCCCCCACAAACCCTCGCCCCTATTCCCCAATCCCCCCTCTTCCCCGATCCCCCCGCCCCCCGGCCCCGGTGACACCCGCGCCCCCCGCGCCCTCCGGCGACCCCCACACCCCCCGCGCCCCCCACGCCCTCCGGCGAACCCCGCACCCCCCTGGCGCCCCCCTCAACCCCCAGCGACCCCCACGCCCCCCGCACCCCCCGCTCCCTCCGGTGACCCCCGCACCCCCCGCGGCCTCCGGCGACCCCCGCACCCCCCGCGCCCCCCACGCCCTCCGGTGAACCCCGCACCCCCCGGGCACCCCCCTCGACCCCCAGCGACCCACATGCCTTGCGCGCCCCCCACGCCCCCCGCGCCCCCCGCGCCCTCCGGCGACCCCCGCACCCCCCGCGGCCTCCGGCGACCCCCGCACCCCTCGGCGCCCCCTGCGACCACCTTCTATTTTGGTAATTTTTAGTTATTTCTTGGTTCTTTGATTCGAATCATGAATTTTTTACACAATGTGAATCTACTGCAGGGTAGATACTATGAGTTTGGTTTAGATCTTGAAGAATTATAAGTCATAAAACATTTTCAAGTTTTTAATTGGGTTGATTAGGATTAATTCAAACTAAGGATACTTTTTTGGGTATTTTTATAAATCGTGGAATTCACACCATGAAAGGGGTTCATGACATTAATTATTTAGAACCAATGGTTTTTATCATGATTTACATATTACCCTTCTTCCATTCAATGTGAATACCTCCCTCATAAATCCTAGAAAGATTTTAGATAATATTGGGTATCTTCCTCTACCATATTTCTTTTCTTGAAGCATTTGTTCACTAGTGCGGTGGGTTGTCTTCCTTTGGGTACGTGTAATATCATTCACTCTCTTTATCATTTATGTTCTTGGTTTAGTATTGTTGTGTGATATGGTTTCGATGGTTTCATAAATAATATGTGTTATCAATAAATCCATTGTGGTTTTCCCTCATTCCTTTTCTATTTGAGGAATATCTGCTTGTTTCCAATTTATGTTGTCGAAGGATCTTAGGTTCCTTAAGTTTATAAGGTAGGTGTATCTATACAAGCGGTTCTAATTTAAAATTTCCTTATATTCTTATTAATTTCTTTGGCTTGTTTCATGAAATTGATGGATTTAAATGGATTTTATGGAAAATATACATGTTTTTAAAGAGGTCTTTCTTCAAAAATGGTTTTTCTCACAAAAAGTGGTTGACTAAATTCTTTATGGTTTGGCCTATTTAGATTGAATTTTTTATACTAATGGATGTTTATCTTTATTTTTTATTTTAATTTGGTTTCGTAACTTTATTCTATAAAACAAGATACTACTTTCATGTCTCTTTATTACACATCTCCATGTATAAGACCCTCTTGGGAGACTTGCCTAGTTTTCCCTAGTCGGTTCTTTATAAATTAATATCAAAAGGAATATTGAGCCTGGAATGTTACGACACTTCCTAGTTTTGGTTTAGTTTCATTGGTAGACAAGATTTAGTAGCACTAGAATTTAGTTAATATGTGTGGGATGGTGCCTAGACATCTCACCTCCATGTATGAATTCAAGTTACTATGGGTGGTTAGTTATTTTTGAAAATATTATCACTTGGTCTTTATTGTTGATTGAATAAACTAGATTTGGTGTCTATTTAAAAAAACTATTCCTTTCTTGTGTTTTATATTTCATTAATAAAATTCATAAATTCATAAAATTGTTATTATTTTAAATCATTAATATGGATTATGGAAGTTGTTCTATGATTTAGGAATTTTCTCATGACTAAAGGGGTTTTCATCTTGTATTTGTTAGATGATTCCTACTATAAGAGGTCTTATGAATCTAAGTGATAGATTTGTGAGACGGGTTTAATAGGAGAATCCCTTAGTGGTATCTTCTTAAGTGGAAGTTATAATATGCACTATTCATACTTTGGTTATGAATGTATTAAAACCCCAGGAGGAGTAGTGGATCATGACTCATAATTTACTAACAAGAATCCACCTATCTTTCATAGTGATAATGGAATCTAGAAATATAAGGAGAGGATTGAGTAGATTGGTAGGAGATTTAAAATTATAAATATTCCCAAGGAATCTAAGGGGTGGGGGTCAACATATATTCTTGATGGATTGGGAAGGAAATGGTGAGGCTCAGTTGTGCATGCTATATTTTATGAGGATCTTACGTGGGAATCCTTCAAGAAAATATATAAACTATAGTTTTATCCTAAAATGTTACATGTGGAAAAGACCTGATACTTTCTAACATTATAAAAATGGGAATGTATTGTTATAGTGTATTCCACTAACTTTTCTAGGTTGGTGCATTTCAAAGTGGATATTATTACCAATGTTTACATGAAATCTATAAGGTTTGAGATTGTGCCAAGTGTCTCCTAAGAAACTTGAGTGTGACATGGATTTATATTTATAGTGACACTTAATTTTGATATACCTGCACACTATTGTTTGTTTTATATTCGTGGACTAGATTATTCATTAGAAACCATTAGTGGTGGCCTACTTAATTTACCTCACACCATATTCAGTACATGGATTGGTACCCAGATAGTCTTCTTTGTCATAGGAAATACGACTTTGATATTGTTGGTTGTGTATGAAACCATTGAGAAACATCATTCCTCTTGTACGACATCTAAGTTCAAGCCTAAACAATCACATAATGTCTCAGGTTTAAAATGCATTATGATCAGTTTCGATCACACATCAATGGGGTGTTGTTTGAGGCAACATAAATGTGTGATCGATAGTGTTATGATAAGTGTGTAACCCGATATTCTTATTGCTCCTCAATGAGGTGTTGACGCTGTCTCCTATGGACCAGACTTGTTCGGTTGGTCTGAAGTGGTAAATGTGATCAATGAATCATCTTTATTATATTATGCATACTTTATGATCAATGGTTCATCTTTATTATATTATGTTTCTGTAATCTTACACTATCGTATATTTTGTGTAGGCACATTGTGATATACATGGATAAAAGCTGGATCACATTACCGAGGAACACACCTCAATATGTTAAGGGTTTGAATGAGTTTTTAGATTTTGCAATTTCTAATCGATTCGTTGAAGGGAGAATAAGATTTCCATGTCCTAAATGTAAATTTAGAACATGGTTGAAGAGAGATGAAGTTTATGAACATTTAATACTGAAGCAATTCCCTAATCAATATTTGTGTTGGATTTGGCATGGAGAATCAAACAATACAGAAAGATTGAGGACTGATGTTAATCCACAGAATGAGGTCCCAAGTTTGTCGCCAATGGAAAATGAAATGCAAAACCTCATAAATGATGCATTCGGCACTGCAAGACACCACTATGAGCATCAAAACATATCAAAAAACCAGAAGAGGGTGCTACAAATTGCAACGTGACAAGTGATTTTTTTGAGACTGTAACACAAGCAGATCAAGATTGTAACATATCATTGGATCCTCCTCTTGATTCTGTGGAGCCAAATGTAAGGGAAAACTTCAGTGAGGAAAATGTGTTTCATGATTTATTTGACGATGGAAATCAAGAGTTGTATAGTGGGTGTTTGAAATATTCAAAGCTTTCATTTCTGCTGAAGTTTTACCATTTCAAATGTCTATGTGGAATTACAAATAAGGAAATTTCCATGTTATTGGAATTGATTCGTGATGCATTTCCTGAAGCAAAAATCCCAGAATCGTTTTATGAGATGAAAAAAGTTGTAAACAAGCTTGGTCTGAATTATACAAAAATACATGCGTGTCCCAATGATTGTATACTTTACTGGGGAGAGGATTCAAGTAGACAGAATTGTAAGAAATGTTATTCTTCTAGATGGCAGTCAAAAGGTTATGTTGGAAGTATTACTGAACATAATTTGATGGAGAAGAAGAAAAGGAACACACCTGCAAAAGTTTTGCGTTACTTTCCTTTGAAGCCTCGATTGCAATGATTATTCAAGTCATCAAAAATCATCGAACACGTGAAGTGGCATTCTATAGATAATAACAATGATGGGTTAATGAGACATCCACGAGATTCCCAATCGTGGAAGACATTTGATTCATTACATCCAGATTTCTCAACTGATCCTAGGAATGTTTGATTGGGATTGGCTGCCGATGGATTCAACCCATTTGGGACTTTGAGTACGAGTTATAGCATTTGGCCAGTTGTTTTGATCCCTTATAATATGCCTCTGTGGATGTGTATGCAACAAACATCTTTTATCATTTTGATGATTATTCCTGGAAAACAAATGCCTGGAAATGATATTGATGTATACCTGCATCCTTTGATTGAATAATTGCAGGAGTTATGGAGCAATGGTGTTGAGACATTTGATGTTTCTTCTAAAACAATGTTCAAAATGCATGCTGCTTTAATGTGGACCATTAGTGACTTCCCTGGGCTTTGGAATTTATCTGGTTGGAACACTTATACAGGTTTGTCTTGTCCCATTTGTAACTTTGATTTCGAGCCCAAACGGCTACCTCACAGTAGAAAATGGTGCTTCTTGTGCCATCGAAGATTTATTGATGCATCTCATATATTTCGGATGAACAAATAAAAATTTAATGGTTCCATTGATCGTAGACCACCTCCAATGTTGTTAACCGGTTCTGAAATATTGACATAGCTTAAAAATGTTAAAATAGAATTTGGGAAGATTCATCATTTGACTGATAGCGGAAAACGAGTGCGAAGTGCATCGTCAAGTGAAATCAGAACGCAACAATGGAAGAAAAAAAGTATATTCTTCAAACTTCCGTATTGGGAATTTAATTCTTTGCGCCACAATCTTGATGTGATGCATATTGAGAAGAATTTATGTGATAATTTGATTTTCACATTACTTAATGAGCATGGAAAGTCGAAGGATCATCTCAATGCTCGCAAAGACTTACAAGTAATGAACATAAAATGTGATCTTTGGCCAGATGAGAATGAAAAGTATGCTCCGGCCATTTTTTCAATGAAAAATAGGGATAAAGATGCATTCCATCGAATTTTAAAGAATTTGAAGGTATCTGATGGGTATTCGAGTAACATCTCGAGGTGTGTTGATTTGAAGAATCGTAAGTTATATGGATTGAAAAGTCATGATTCACATGTTTTGTTACAATAGTTACTACCATTGGAATTGTGTACATTATTACCTGAAAAAGTTAATGTTGTTGTACTGCAATTCTGCACATTTTTCAGGCAATTATGTGAGAAAACTCTACATCCATTACAGCTTGACAACCTACAGGAGAGGTTTGTATTGACCCTTTGTGCAATGGAGATGATCTTTCCTCCATCGTTTTTTACTGTCATGATGCATTTAACTATGCATTTGGTTGAAGAAGATAAATTAGGAGGCCCTGTTCATTATCAATGGATGTATCCAATTGAGAGGTATTTTATTTATATGTTTCCAGTTAAGTAAACAATATTTGGAATTTAAATAAATGCATAATATTATTATTATTTTTCACAGATATCTTGGGCATTTGAAAGCATATGTGAGAAATAAAGCTCAACCAGAAGGCTCTATTGCTGAAGGTTATTTGGCCGAGGAGTGTCTCACCTTTTGTTCCAGATATTTGGATGATATTGAGACAAGATTTAATCAATTTGGACGTGTTGAAGACACGTCAACTCAATCTCAAATGCATCAGAAATCAAAAATATTTCCTGCTATTGGCTGATCAGTTGGGAGGACCTCATACGCGACACTGACAGAATTGGAGTTATTACAGGAACATAGATATGTGATGCTGAATAGTGAAATTGCAGATCCATTTATTGAAGAGTTTAGGATACAAACAAAGAGATGAATGAGAGGCCGAACACGAAATGAAAAAGATATAACGAAAGCTGTGAATAAAGAGCTGGTATAATGGTTTGCACGACGTGTAAGTTTATAAATATTGCAATAAATACGAATATTAGTTTGACACATACAATTTGAAAATCTATTAAATTATATTTTTATTCTTCAGATCATGAATACTGATACTCGAGCAGACTTGTCATAAGATTTGAAGTTTCTTTCTAGAGGTCCTATATAGGAGGGTTATAGGTCATTATATCCTTATGATTTCTCAAAACCCTAGCCACCAAACTTAAGGGGATACACTCCGTGTTTTCATCCCTATACATAGCGTGTAGTTGGGTTTTCTCCAGAAATCATTATTCGAACATATCACCTTGAATCAAGCCCCACCGCTTTATATCCAACCCTATATCCAACTAAAAATAGTGGATATAACTGGAAATCATGGTTTCTGGCCATTGTTCACTAGAAATCAGTCTCTGGTGTAGCATTAGGGTTTCATCACTCAACTTGTATGCACCGAACCTTATGCCTTTGATTTATCAATATCTAATCATCAAAAAGATCACACATGCCTTGAAAGGATCCCATATCTATCTGTATTTCATCGATCTAAGCCTCTCTCATTGACCAGTCATGATTTAGGGGGTCCGATCAAGATTAGTGTTGCCCAGAAATGTCGAACTATGACTGTGGGGTCCTACCGGTGATGAATGTGAAGAATAATTAGGGATAAAGGCACAAAAAAAGGTTTAAATGTTTTTGGATAAGATTTCTTGGCCAATGATCAAGAATATGAATCTAGAGTTAGAAAATAATGAAATAATCAATTTAAATTGATACATAGGCATATTCAAAGCCTATAATTTTCATAGATCGATAGAACGTGGATCGATATGATCAATCTATTTAATCAAAAGTTCATAAATAACCAATTTATGAGTCTTACCTGGATATTGGATCATTCTTCATCAAAGAACATGCCCACCAATGATTTAGGGGATTCATTGCATTCATTGAATCCCAATCTACTCGGATCTATCATTTTGTTGTCATACAATGTGATTATTCAATGAATGAGGAAGGAGGAGATCTGGAATTCTCTTAGGTTTTATATGGATAACCCTAGATAATTTTCTAGTGAATTATTCTTATATAACATTTCACTTCATTTAAATGAAAAAATTAATAAATTAAATAATTAATTATTTCACTGAAGTTACCGCCAACAAGAGAGGAGTATGAATGCCTCACACTAACCAATATTAGGTCATTCTTAGGGTAAACAACGCATTATTTACTCAACCATGGTCTCAGATTTATGATATGAGCTTCTGTTTAAGATTTATCCTATTTTCCTTAAAAAATTTCATGCACATAATATAAAATATATTTAATATTTTTATAAAATTAATTCTGGGAACATCAGGCCTCAGATTCGCATGTCATCTTAGCACCTAGATTTTAAAATATATATAGAAATATTTCAAAGTCTTAAAAGGAAAAAATCAGGTCTCTACATCATTACCTCCTTCAAAATGTTCACCGTAGAAAATAAAAACTAAACAGAAAACTTGGAATACTGAGCTCGTACTAACCTCACACACTCCTAGTAACTCTCTTGCATGTTCCCATGCTATCGCAACTCGCAAACCAAAGGGGTGTTCTATACATTTAGGGTCCTCTCTTGTCGATCCTTAATTATCACTGGGTGCTCTGCAAAGGTGGATCCATCCTATATTTCCATATGTCTCCATTTGATAATGTGCATTGTTTCATGCACGTATCTCTTCGGCTGCGACATAAAGAATATGTCATGCACCCGCTCCAGATGTGGGGGTAGGGAGAGGCTTTAAGAAACCTCACTGACCATCTAAATGATCTTGAATAGCCCGATGAACCTCAGGGATAGCTTTCCTCCCCAACCTAACCTTCGCAATTCTCATCATGGAGATACTCTTAGAAAAATGTGGTCTTCCTGGTTGAACTCCAAGGACCAACAATGGCTATCTGCATAAGATTTCTTTCTACTATGGTCCATCCTCATATTCTCATGGATGACCTAGACTTTCTCCATCATCACCTACACTATATCAGGGCCCACAAGAGATGTCTCGATGATCTTTATCCATCACAAGGGTGACCAGTAGGGTCTTCTATAGAGGGCCTCAAAAGGTGCCATGTTGATCATAGATTATTTGTTGTTGTTGTATGAAAACTCTACTAAGGGAAAGTGATCCCCCTAGATTTGGAAAAACTCTAGCACGCAATACCTCATCATATCCTCCAATGCATGGATAGTGTGCTCGGTCTTCCTATCATTCAAGGAGTGAAAGGATATACTCGTCCTTATTAGGGTCCCAAATGCATCCAAAATACCTCTCTACAATCATGATGTAAATTTTTTTCACTATTAGATACAATCATTAAGGGAACCCCATGAAGGAAAATGATCAATCATACATATAGCTACCCCAAAACACTCTATCGAACTCTACTCATTGATATAAAATAAGTGTATTGACATCGTGAGTCATCCAACTATCACCCAATGGCATGATAACCCTTTGATATGCATGGAATCTCTATCACAAAGTCCATTTATATGTCTTCCCAATTCTACTATGGCATCTCAAGGGGCTACAAAAAACCTGTTTGAACTTGGTGCTCAACCTTCACCTACTGATAGGTGAGACACTGAGAGATGAACTAAGTTATGCTTCGTCTCGTGTTAGAACCCAAAAACTATTGTTGAAGGTATTTGTACATCTTTCCCACACCAAGATGTATAGCTAGGGAATAAGTGTGGAACTCCTACATCGCCTCCTCCCATATCCTGACCGGAACCACTATCCGCCCCTAGAACAAGATGATGTGATTCCCTTATTTAGAATATCCATCTGGTGAGTTATCTATGGATATTTGGTCATGAAATAACTCACAATAAAAGTCTCCCAACTAGGACTCTTTTACACACTCGATAAGCAGAGGATTCAACACCATTGAATACAGAAAAGTTATTCCCTCATTCTATACCTAGGTCAGCTACAAGGAATCCAACTTCTATAAAGCCTCCTACACTAAGAAATACTAGGACTTCCTACTAAGGTCATCTGCTATTATGATTCCCTTCTGGGAAGTATAGACTATCTAAAAGTTATATTCCTGTAGGAACATCAATCAGTGTCGCAGTCTCAGGTTCAGGTCTCTTTGTGTGAAGACGTACCTGAGACTCTGGTGGTCTAAGTAAACCACATAGAACTCTCCCTGAATATAGTACCTCCACATCCTCAGGGTTAAGACTACCATTGGAAACTCTAGGTCCCGATTCACATAGTTCTTCTCATAGGATCTCAATTGTCTTGACCCTTATGTGATTAATTCCTACCACTGCATCAATAACCATCCAAGCCCAACTCCTAAACCATTGCAACACACTACCAACTTCAAACATTCCTCTAGTTGTCTAAACACTAGAGCACTTGTCATAATCTTCCTAAACTCTTCAAAGGCCCTCTCTCACTACTCAAACTAGGTAAATAGCTACCCTTTATATGTTAGGATAGTAAAAGGGGATTCAATTTTAAATAATACTTCTATAAACATCCTATAGTACCCCACCAAACCAATAAATTTATGCACCACTGACATCCTCTTGGGAAGATCCCTAGAAATCACTACATAGATCTTTTTCAGGTCTATGGATAAACCATTCTCATAGATGACATTCCCTAGAAAGTGAACCTCATGAATCTATAACTATAAATTCAATAGATTTCCATAAATTTTGTTCTCTCGAATAAAATCTATAACCATTCAAGAGTTCTCTTCATGCTCCACCTATAATCTTGAGTACATGAGTATTTTTTCAATTAATACTACCATAAAATGGTTCAAGTATGGCCTAAAATCCTAGTTCATGAAAAACATAAAAACATTGGGCACATTTTTCATTCCAAAGGAAATCACCAGGAACTCATAGTGTTCATAGCGACATCAGAGTGCCAACTTTAGAATATCAGCCTCGTGAACCCTCAAATAGTGGCAGCCGAACTCGATATTGATCTTTGAGAACCATATCCCACCTCAAAACTGGTCAAATGTGTCTTCAATTCTTGAAAAGTGTTACTTTTTCTTTATCATGTCCAAGTTCAGGAAATGATAATACATACAAATCTGCAACCTCCCACCCACCTTTTTTACAAACAACACTAGAGATTCCTAGGGGGACACACTAGGCCTGATGAAACCCTTCCATCAAAGGTCCTCCTACTATAATCGCATCTTCTAGATCTTGGTAGGGTCCATTGGATTTGTCACCGATGATATCAGAGAAGTCTCGAGATGCAAGTTGATGCAAAACTCCATCTCCTACCTTAGAAGTATTCCATGAACATCCTTGGGTAAAACTTATAAATAATCCTCCATGGATAAAGGAATCCAGATGCCTAAAGAGACTACTACACCAAGGGATAAACTCGCTAACTTATGGGTGATGGGTTACATCCTCTTCCTCACATAACCCACTTGTCTGACCATGGGATATATTATTCCAGAAAAGGAGAATCTCATCCCATAAATGTATAGAAATATGACCTATCTGCGGGGATAGTCAATCTTGTTTTACACCATGGATAACCAATACATACTCAATATGGTTTCATAGGGTTCTATACTGATGAAAAAAATTTCCCATGTGAAACTCTCTTCACAAAGAGATAGCTCGCACTATCAGTAGATAAAATATATAGAATAAGTGTTCCCTATAGGAACCTCAAGACAAATTTGTTAGGCTAGCGCCTTAATTGGGAGCCCCAGCTCTCTCACCAGGACTATAGAGATAAAGTAATGACTCGAACCTAAGTCTACTAATACTAAATCAAGAGTATAATAAATATAGATCACACCTCTAATCTTATTTTGTGTTGTAGGATCATAAACCTCCAAAGCCTGTAGCAATCCACAGCCCTAGCTTCTAGCTTCCTAAGCATGATGAGGATCACATTATGATGCTGGTGGTGGTGGTGAAAGGATCTCATGGCATCCTCCACCACCCATATTTTCTCCTACTCTACTTCTAGATTTTCCTCCCTTGGGACCACCCTTCCCATGCATAGGAGATCCTTGATCACAGCGATGCCTCTTCTATGGTGGTCCATTAGCTATCTTCCTATGCTCCCTAGTGCATCTGGTTAGGCAGTCTCGTGTAATGTGACCCCACCCTTAACAAGAGAAGAAACACCCCTCTTTAGGATGTTCTATCCATCTGTTCTACCCCTGACCATGTTCCTAAGTCTGATCATAGCGAGGTCTCTTATGTCAACAGACTAGTGAATGGATTCTGCTATCTACTGCAAATGACTCAGCTCAGTGGAACCCACTACCAGATTCATCTTTATAGAATCCCTTAGAAAATAACCTCTCTATCACTAGTTCTCTCTCTATCACTCTAGAATGGGTTGGGATGAAAAGGGGTACCACAGTAGCATGAATCGCTTTGTGGAGTCCCTTCTCAAACTTTTGTGCTCAGAAGTATCCATCATGGGTCATGTCAAGGGAGTATCGGGTAACGTCTATGAACCTCTCTATATACTCATCCACTATAATTTATCCCTATTGTATCTCTAGAATATCCATAATAAAAACTAAGTATAAGAAGGAGAGGTAGTAATCCACATGGAATAGATACTGTAAGTCAGGCCATGAGAGTGTCGACTCATAATTCATCTTTATAATAAGGCTCCACCAGCACCAAGATACTCCATGGAAAAGGATATCTATCGGTGCAACCATCTGATCCATTGGGGTCTGAACAATCCTGAAGATATGGACCATTGACTCTAGCCAATCCTCTACTTCTTAAGGATTTAGCTCACCCTGGAACCTCAGCATCCTCTGAAGCGGAAACACATGGAGCATGTTAAGATTGCGTGTATCCTTAGTCTTCTCTACTATAATGATCTATTTCTTGATAGGTGGAGGTGTTACTACCTTCCCACATTGAAAAAGGGGGTCACAGTATGGACCCTTAACTGAGTTCTCATCGCTCATCAGATCATTTTCATAATCCAAATCGGTTATCCTGGGTGGCCGTCATCACAAAGGCATCCTAAAAGTTATCAAGATGTACTGTGGTCAGATGAGAATATATATATATATATATATATATATATATATATTGGGTAGTTTACTCAACAATGATATTCAGAGACTCAATCCTATATGATGCATGCACCATTGATCCCTAAAACCAATGTCTGGTATGTTGAGTCAACAAAAATGTATTCAATATCCTAGTGAGTGGATACATTGACTGCTCGTACCATCACTAGATTCCCTGGCCTGAGGGACACACTCGAGACACTTTGACACTATTTCCTTAAATCCCAACCAAATCCTCTTAATGGGACAAGTCCAAAAAAATTTCCTTGGAATGAACTTTCTCTGATACTAATCTGTTATGACCCAACCCAAACTGGGGCTCGAGCTGCATCTACCCCAATCCCACCTCAATAGGCTAGGGTATGTCGACCAATACTGAATTCATAACTAACTTGGAAGGCCTTGGACTAAATACCTATATGCACACATACATCTATCTCGGTGAAAAAGTGTAGAGTTAAAAATTAGAAGATGCAACACTTCTAAAAAGTAAACCAAACTTGCATAACCTCTAGGGTGTACAAGAGTACGGTAGTATAAACTAAAATATAAAGGAGAAAAATAAACACCCAATAAGAAATATTTCTCAACCTAACAAAATTGGAAAATTAAACTTTTGAGAGAGCCTATCTCATGAATCCCAAGATGTGACCATCGTACGTGGTCCAAAGTACCAGGTATCCCTAAGCTCCTCTAAAGTCACCGCAGACCTATCCATCATCAGCATAAGACACCACATGTGTGAGAAAATACCATTAAAGGGTGAGTATATAAATACCCAGTAGTAAAACCTGAAAGCTAAAGGGGGAAGTAAGAGATAAAATAGGAATATAAAGATTGTATGTGTAAGATACAGTCAATGATATCAGATCAACTCAAACCAAGAGTGAAAGTAAGATCATCCAAACACAAGGGGCTCAACACAGTGAGTAGATAAACTACACACTGAGTCTCCACAACCTATAGGAATAGATTAAACCCATAAAACCATGAGAATCTAGAAATAGAAATCATGTGGCATACCTCATGTTTCTTTGCCTCTCCTGGAAGGAGAGTAACTAAAACCAAGGTTTGAAAATAGAATAATATATATATATATATATATATATATATGATCAGTCAAAAGTAACCCAAATAAGACAGTAAATGGGTCTCCATCTCACAACTTAGCCCAGGAAGAAGAGTATCCAATAGTTCCAAAATTCCATCAATGATGTCTGTTATCTCACAAAACTTCCTAGAAGTAACCGTTCAAGTCAAACCACACCTCTTCACTGTGCCACATAGTTGATTGGGCACAAGATCAAAGTAGATGACATGCACCCTAGTATGTCAGGGGTGGCCTACTCTACAAGTAACTATAGAGGACACATTCCCATGTTGATGGGGGTTCCAATATATAAGTATCCATAGAGGACATGTTCCCATGACAATGAGGGTTTACACTCTGGTGTCAGGAGGACATGAGCCCTATGCTGATAGGGGGTTCCATTCAGTAGGTAGAGGAACTGTTCCCAAGATGATAGAGATGTTAACTCTATAGTTTGAAGACCCACACCTCGGTGTGACATGGGGATTACACTCTAGTCATCCAGGACCCACACCCTATGATGATAGGGGTTCCTCTTGGTAGGTGGAGGACCCATGCCCAAGATGATGGGGGGTTCCACTCTATTGTTCGAGGACCCACGCCCTGGTGTGAAGGGGGGTTCCACTTGAAAGGTAGTTGTAGAGGAACCATGCCCATATAGATAGTGGGTTACACTCTAGTGTTCAAATACCCACACCTTGGTGTGGTAAGGGGTTCCACACTAGTCACTGAGGACCTGTAACCTATTCGATATGGGGTTCCACTCAGAAGAAGCCTTTAGTGATCCTTCCTAATCACTACCTCCATCAATCAATACCTAAATAAGTATCATTCTTGGAACATTTCACATAATATCTCAAATCCAAAACTAAGGGAACTATCCCATTCTAAATGGAAAAACACTCAGTATATGATACTTTTGGTCCAAAATTTGAGTTCAAACGAACGAGATAAAAAACATTGAAGTTTCATTAAAAATAAATAAGGGGTACGGTGTGTGTGGGGACCCACATGGCGTGTGGTCCCACTCTACCTTCTAGTCATGTCCTTGGCCGACACATAGATCCTAACCCATTTAATAGTACACTCTGTGTTAGTAGACTACATGGTGTGTCCATACTAACTAGGATCAGGTTGTGTCCTGTTGGTCGTGTCTATTTACTAACCATGTTTTTGTGTACTTTGGTACATGGAATGCTTCTCCACACGGGGTGTCACTCGTGTGATCTATCCATGTTTGTGTACTTGGGTACATAGTCCCGTACCTATCCATATACTTATACAAGAGATCCCAACCATGTGATCCTCCACATGGGTTTTCCATCTAGAGAATGGGTACATGGCATGTAGGAGGGCTACACGTCATTCCATGCTTACGATTTCTCAAAACCCTAGCCACTGCACTTAAGGGGCTACACACCATTTGTTCATCCCTATATATGGAATGTAGTTATCTTTTCTTTAGAAATATTGATCTGATCTTCACACCTTGAATCAAGCCTCACAACTTCATATCTGGCCCAATATCCATCCGAAAAAATTGGATCTAGCTGAAAATCATGGTTTATGGTCGTTGTTCACTAGAATTCGCTCTTCGATGGAGTGTGGGGATTTCATCACTTCACACATACACACCACACATTCTACATTTGATTTCTTTATATCCAATCATTGAAACAATCACCCATGCCCTGCAATTATCCCAGATCTATCCATATTTTATCGATCCAAGCCTGACTCATCGATCTGTCATGATTCTGGGTGTCCGATCGGGCTCGGTACCTCCCAATAATGTAGAATTGGGATAGTGGGGTCCTACTAGTAATGATCATGATAAAGAATTAGGGATAAATTCACCACAAAAAAATGTTTAAACATCATTTTTCAATTATTCTTGGACAATGATAAATAATGGGAATTCAAAATTAGAAAATAATGAAATAATCAATTTAAATTGATACCTGGGTGTATGAAAAGGCTACAATTCGTATAGATTGATAGAATAGGGATTGGTCTGCTAAATATATTTAATAAAAAGGGTTTAAATCACCAATTGATGAGTCCTACCTAGATATTGGATTTTTCATCACCAAATAATGTTTCTTCCAATGATTGAGAGGAGTCTTTGCATTCCCTATGTCTTGATCTGCTCCGATACGGTGTTTTTGACGTCATCTGATGTGATTCTCTAACGAAGGAGGAAGGAGGAGCTCTGTAATTATCTTAGGGTTTATGTGTATAAACCTATATAATTATCCATAGTATCATTATTATAAAACATTTTTCTGCATTAAAATAAAACAATAAAACAATTAAATAATTAATGATTTCACTGAATGTACCACCAACGAGCGAGAAGCCTAAATGCCTAGCACCAACCCATTTTTGGTCGTGCCTAGGATAAAAACCACATTGCTGACTCAACCACGGTCTCATATTTATGATATGATCTTCCTTTTAAGATTTATCTCATATTATTTAAGAATCTATGCTTGTAAAATATAAAATATTTTTTATATTTCTATAAAATTAATTTCGATCACATCGGGCCTCAAAATCACACATTGTCATAGTTCTTAGATATGGAAATATATATAGAAATATTTCAATGTCTTACAAGGAAAAAATTGGTACTCTACCATAAAATGATTACTTTTACTATGTTGTATATTCTATTTCCAAATTAAAATGGGAATCATGTATGTATCTAGTTCTTCAAGACTATTAAACTAATTGGTCTTTAATGATGTGATCATTTGAATCTTATGCCAATGTAATAAAGAAAATATTGACTATATATTACTAGACTTGGGGTTATTCCATAGGCTTTCTCAATTAGTTTCACATCGTAAAAAAGGATTACTCATCCAATATTTCAAACCTCTGTGGTAACATATTATAAAAAAATACAAGAAAGGTACCCCATAACAACTTTTGCAATAAACTAGTCACCCTAATTCTCCAAAAACACACATTATAGTTCTCTAATCCCTTTTATGACAATATAGAAATGTAATTAAATATCCACATCATAACCACAATCACATCATTATCACCTCACACCACATAACCACATGGTATCATAACCATTTCTATATATCACATAATATAACCACATACCCAATACTCCACATGGTAATGTATGTGATCATAAAGGATATAAAACATATTCCATCCTCCTTCCATGTACACCCCCACTATGAACCCACATAAAAATCACATAAAACCTCAGTTTATCATAGCCTATATTACATCCAAATGAGAGAGAAGTAAAGGTGGAATTGTTATCCATATGTATCACCTCCAACATAGATGTTTGGTAAAAAACTTGGAACCCAAATCTTAATATAAGAATAGGTAAGATTTCCTGAATCGGTAGTAGTAGTAAGAAGTAACAGGAAAGTATAAAGGATATAGTAAACCACACAAGCTCATCCTAAGAGTTAACTCTTAAAAACATTAAATTTATTTCTATAACCTATAAAAATCATTATATCTTCATCCCCAAGAACCAAAAACTGATTCCAAAACTAACCACATTGCTACTAAACAACAACAACCCAATATTTATATCTTCCAATTTTATCATATTTTTTCCAATTTCCATATATAACATTTACTATATCCATTATATTTATTATGTCACATTTAATTCCAACATCTTTTTATTCATTAACCCACATTTTATTTCAAGCTAATAAAATTTCATTTAACCACTTTCACTCCTTTATTTTAGTTCTCATTACCACACATTAATTACACAATAATTCATTTGTTAATTCTTACCACTTTTATAAAATTCATCATGTCCCATCTTAAATAATAATTTCATCAAACCATTAACATGAATATTCATATATTAATATAAATAAACCACAAAAACCTTTCCCAACACTATATAAATCACCACAAAACCTCATTATAATAAAAACAATATCTATTCTATCCCTCCCACAACATCACCCATTTATCTACACATCACCCATACTAAACCACCGCCCAAAAAATATCTTTTTCCACCCCAAACTCCACCAAAACAAGAATAATCATAAAAATATAGTATCTATCAACATAAATCAATACGTCAAGTAGAATCAAATATTTTTATTTATTAATACTCTCATATTTATTTAAAACCTCTTACATAAACAAAATAAATATAAATTAAAACCTTTCATGTGTCCTTTAATCACTAAATTTAAGTGATTTATCCAATTTTGAGTGTTATTGATCATAACATCAGTAAAAAATAATGTATCATAAAAAAATATTATCCAATCAAATTAATATTATGGAATCTTGTAAATCACATGTCAATAGCATCTTTATCTTCAATTTCTTGAATTTGGTTCATTTCCATTATTATGTTAGTCTTATCTATCTATTCATTAATAAGATATGCATGATAATTCAAAATTAACACATAAATAAAATATGTGAGATATCTTGAATCCCTTTCCTTAATTAATTCATTAACAACCAATTCATAATAATGATGAAAAAACATCAATTAAGCACCATAAAAATCATAATAATTCACCATGAAACATATTCATGACCATTATATATTAAGAATGTGATGAAAAACCACCAAAATTGAATCAAAAAAACTATCAAAACCTACTAAAAAATGATTAATTATGAATTAAATAGAGGAAAATTAGAGATAAGTGCACCTTCGATCAAGAGATATTAAGCACTTGAAAATGAGGGGAAAAATCCACAAAGGGACAAGTAAGAGTTCCTAAAAATGGTAAATGGTTGCATAAGGTTTGTAAAAGGTCAAAGGAGTTAGAGGTAATCTGCGAGAGTTCTGGAATTTATATTAAAAAACTAGTAAACCAAATATCATAATGTGATAGATATGGTCGCATTGTAATAGGGGAGCAATTTGATAATCACTGTGTGATATCTCTAATTATTATTGGTAAAAATAATTTAAATTTGATATAAACAAAAAAAAAATTATGGTTCTTTATGAACCATAATTCCACAATTATTTAATTATTAGAAGTCATAGTGTAAACCTAAAACTCTATCTCCCAAACTTGTTAACCCTTAGAAGGAATGATGAAGACACAAGATAGGGGTGAATTGTGTATTTCAAAAAAATTGAATAATTTAGAAATGATCTCACTTTTTAACCTAGAAAATATATGTTTTTCCCTGTTCTATAATATAAAATGTGGTGAAAATTAAAATAATAAGATACAATTGTTTTATATTGGTTAGGGGAACAAAGGTCCCCTAGTCTACTCAACCAACACTCTCTCCATGATCTTGGTGATTTTCACTAGAATATTCTTTTCCAAGGGATATCAATAGTTAATTAAAAGCAACTAGAACTTGTTACAACATATTTTTAAAGGATTTAAAATAGGACTAACAATATTCCTTGAAACACTCAACACTCGAGTGTTCAAAACCAAAAGATATTATCTTTTTTGGATAAAATACCTTTGAAATAATTTAGATGCAGATGGTATGATTAAAAGTTAAAGAGATATTATAAGTAAAAGATGAATAACATAAAATAAATATCCTTATAAATAATATCTAAAATTTTTGTAAGGAATATATTCATGAAAAACATCAAAAAAAATTATAGCATAAATATGAACACATAGTAGCAGTTATAACTTGTAAGTATCCAAAGTGTAGTCTTATAAATATTTAATGAACTAAAATAGATGAATAAAAATTTTGAATAATATAAATTAATATAGATATAATAAATTACTCTATAAATGGAAAATCTGATTTAGATTCAGAGTAATAGACTCAGATCATCGAGATTTTGAGAAATAGATAGATATATAAAAAGGTTTGAAAAAGAATTGCATTTTATCCAGAATTATCCATTAAGAATAAATAATTAACCTTAATGAATTTTTGTCAAATATATCCATAAAAAGTACTAGATAAATAATTATCTTATAAATGCTCAAAATATTTTAGATTTAAATTTTAATCCACCACTAAAATTTATAAATTCTATGAGAAATATAAAAACAAATTCATTGTTGAAGACCTTATGAAAGAGCCTTTGAATTGATTTATCAAGATATTTATTCCAGTGAAATTATAGAAAAATATCCAAATAATTCAAAATTCAAAACCCACAAAAGAATGGTTAAATTTAGGGATAACTCTTCATGATGATAAATCTAAAAGTTTGGTATCCAGTGTCTGTTGATACCAAACATAGAGTTCAACAACATAGAGTGTGATACAAACATGAGTTTACTTATGTTAGGTGCATACCAAAAATGATGTAAATGAACATGAGGTTCCTTAACAAAAGTTATGTTCCTAAACATAATTTTCGTCTCAAATGTGTGGTTCCAAATATGGGGTTTAATACCAACATTAGGTTATAGGTAACCAATTTTAACAACGATTCCAGACTTCTTTAAATAATCTATAACACTTTACAAAATAAACAATCACACAAAATAAAAGATTATTATAGAACTAAGGCTTCCAAGTTTCTAGTAAAAAAATATTTAATATAAAATTAAAATCCACTAGAAATAACTTTATTAGTAATCCAATTGAGGGTGTTTTTTAGAATCAAAATCAATAAGAAATTAATGATTAATTATTTCACCATTATCTATATGTAAAACAATATCACCATTTTTTATGATCCCAAAAAACAAAAATGAATGAAATAAAGTTAAACAAAATTTAGGTTATAAAAAATATTAATCAAAGAATATTATTAAATATTATTTGAAATTTTTTTGTTTATCCAGTTTTCTCCCCCTTTTAGAGATCAAACATAAATTACGAAAATAGAATAAAAAATAGTAAATTTTTCACATAATTGTATATGAATTTCATATAATTAATAAAATAAGAATATTTAAAATAGATTGTCTTAGAACATAAGATAACATTACACATAAAACAAAAACACAAAATAAGATAACAAAATAATTTCACTTTTTAAAAATGATTTCAGATTACATATAATTTTAGCTCAAGGTAAAAAGGATTAATGTTTAGGGTGAGAGTTAGGGTTTTTATTTGATTGAGATTGATCATAAAAAATAATAAGATCTTTAATAATCTCAAAGAGTATGGTGCACATCCATAAACTCCTCCTTCATCTCTTTGTAATTATTGTTAAATGTTGAATCCAAATCTCTCAAAATTTTCCTTGAATTTAGAATCACCTTAAAAACTTTAACAAAACTAAAATTCAAAAAAAAATTAAGATTCTAAGAAGGCTATAAAACTTCTCCATTATTTACCCTAAAAAGTTCATCAAAACATTGACTCCTGGTTCAATAAAATTCAAACTTTCAATGTATTATTTCTGACTATCCAACAAAGTGTGCATGGGAACACTCTCATAATGAAAACATTGAATCATTTCATCCATTATAAAAATATCATTAGAGAGAATCTGTTTCCTTTTTAACACATCATCAAAAACTTCTCCAGTTGATGTGGATGATCTTCTCAGAATAGAATTAGATATTCTTATATACTCAAACTAATCTGATCAAAATATCTTGATATCACTAAAATATAACATTGAAACTATCTCCCCTTTGATCTTTCCAACTTTTTTAGTGATATCCCTCTTATAAGTATCAAAATATTTCATTGAGATTGGTCTTTCCATTAAATTTTTATATTTATTCTGGAGAGACTCATATTATGTTTTGGAAATAGGAACATTTATTAAGTCTTCAACATACTTCCTAGAACTCTCAAATTCTGTTTGAAGATTTATGAACTCATCTTTCAATATATAAAATCTTGAGAAATGGATTTTTAGTAAAATTATAATTATGAGATTCAAACCAGGATTCATCCTTAGATTTTGAGGGTACAACATCAACCCTTGTAGATGGTTATCCAACTTCAACTAATTGAAGTTATTGGACTTCCAAGCCTTCAACAATGTAAGAGGAAAACTATACAATCAATTATTTAAATTTTTCATATTCATCAATAGTCCTTTACATAGACCTATCATCAAATAAACTAATTAATCCTCAATAAATTAATTTGTATAAAAAATAGGAGAACTATGTTCCTTAGTAAAATGGGATTCCTATATTCTTTCCAAATAAATATATTAAGTATATTACTTAACTATTTTATTCCCAAAATGAGATACCAACTCAAATTTACCTCCCATAACTATAGTCGACTAAACTAATTCTTTTTCAAAAAACTCAATAACCTAATAAACTCGTTATTCAAAAACTAGAACTGGTTGATTAACTCCGCCAACCTGCTCAAAAGGTGTGGGGTCCTCTATTCTCTAAAGACTATGAACAATCATAGAACCACTATCTATTTTAGAATAAGGTTCTTAATAAACTATGGGAAATTGAATAACTCCACCAATTCTTGTAGGAATGTTATCATTGATGACTTTCCTCCTTCTGGTGATTGTAAGAACATTTACACCACCAAAAGAAGAATATTATAATCCTTCAGGTAGTCGTGGTCTGATAATAGCTCTATCCACTCTAGATTATACAATATCCTCTTCACCAATACTTATAGATATAATAGACTTAAAACTTTGATTCTCCCCCTTATCATGAGAACAAGATGACTCATCTACTTATATACCAAGAGGCATAATATTTCCTTTGGTTACACACCAAAAGAATAAAAAAATCAGGATTTGAGTAGAAATCACATTGATATGATAATATCTTAGACCATTTTAGATGTCAAAAATAATTTATATGTTGTAAAGAATAAGAAATACTAGCCTATTATAGGGATAAAATGACATCCTTTCATACTTTTGAAAGTAATTGTTCATGTATCTTAACATGTACTGACTTATATTTAACTTGATGTTGTTCATCAATAAAATCATGATATACATGTCTAGAAAATAAATATTATCAGACTCAGTAATTATTGTAAGAATAGTTATCTGAATGACTTAACATGTACCTTTTGGTCTACTTCTAAATCCTTTACCAACAATTTTCTAACATGGGTTTTTTTAAAGGAAATTACATGATATATTCATACTTATTCACTCAATCACCAATATATCTTATGCTCAAATTTAAATTCCATTAATGAGGACACTAAAAATTCTGAACTATATCCATTTTCAAGACTAGAAAATCCTCTTCATTCACCTTTAAAGAAATGATGTCTTACTATCACCAAATATGAACTGACAATTCATGAAAAAATCCATTACTTATTTTTTTAAGATATATTTTTAATTACATCCATAAAATACGAATTCATTTCCTTGAAATCTTAATGCTTTCTTCAGTAACATATTTCTATCAAACAGCCATTCAAGGTAGATAACCTTACCTTTCATCACTCGTAGATCTGTACTGGAAACTCATTTGTTCTTCACAACACTAGGAATAAAATCATTAAGCCTCTTATTCTTTACTATCAGAAGATGTATTAGAAGTTTTAGGGTTCAAAAAACTAGGGTTTGGGAGAACGAGGGTTCTATATATCAAAATGGAAAGAGTTTAAAGGTAGAACAGAAATAGAGAGAGATGAGATTAACTCTAATAGTTTTATGTGATAGTTCGGTTTCTCAATATAATAATTTAGTATAATAATTTTCTTTTTTAAAAAATTAAAATATAGTTTTGTAAAATAAAATACACAAATAAAAAAAACAATTTAAAAACATAGTAAAAAAATTTAAAAACAAATAATTTAAAATATTGAAAAAATGAATTATTAAACTAAACTGAGACTAAAAAAATATTAAAATAATTTCCTAAAATTAAATAAAACTAACTCCAAATAAATAAAATCAAAATTATTCATATGAAGTGTTTTAGAAAAAACATCCTCAAGATGATTTTTAGTATTAACAAATTCCAAATAAATATCCCCTTTCTAAACATCATCTCTGAGAAAGTGGTGTCAAATTTAAATATTCTTAGTTCTAGAATGACTCATTATTTTTTGAAATATTTATAGTTCTGGTATTATCACATGAAATATTAATATGATCAAAATTATATCTAAATTCCAAAAGTGCAAATTTTATCCACAACACTTGTACACAGTAAGCACCAAGAGATATGTATTTTCCTTCAGTAGTTGAAAATGAAAATAAATGTTTCTACTTACTATATCATGTGTAACACCATTATTTTTTATGAAATATTTTTTTTAATAATTTAATTTCTTTGATATCTTGTGTTACACAAAATACCATGTATTAATGAACCATGAAAAACTATTAATTATCTTATTTGAAAACAAATGTTATTACCTTGCCATTAAATTTGGAAGCATGAATAGTAATAACCATATTTTAAAAATTAACTATAATGGTTATATATAGATAAATTTTATTGATAAAAAAAGTACACAATTTTTATTAAAGTCTTTATATTCTTCAAAAAATACTTTTTTCTAAAAAAATAATTTATATTGATTCTTATGAACAAATAATAAAATTAATTTTTCAAAATTTTAGAAACATTATTTGAAAAATAAAATTATTTTTTGGAATCAAAATATCAAAATTATCTTAATATGAATTTTAGGTATTTTTCTAAAAAGATTAATTTTTTGATGAATAGTGAAATATACTGGTTTTTATTCAAAACTACATTTTCCTTTAAAGAATTTATAAGGTTTGATTTAGTTTTAAAATGGTTTTAAAAATAAAATTATATCAATAAAATTATAATTAATCCAATTTAGTTCATTAGAATCAATTTCATATTTAATTTTTATATAAAAACATTTTAAACTTTTAATGGTTTTCTCTTTGTAAAACTGTCTTTTCATCGCATCTTTAGGTTTAATTAAAAATTAAAATTTTCCAATTATGTGAATTGAATTTTAAAAAATGTATTATATATTTTTAATCAAAATAATTAATATTATATAATAAGTTTAACTTAATTTTTTACCATAAGGAATAGTTAAAATATTAAAACATTAATTATTGTTGTTTGGATAAAAATGGGTTTACCAGGGGTTAAACTAAAAAATATAAGGGTTAAAATGAAACAAAAATTATATAATTTCTATTTTATGTACATATTTAGATCTTATAACCTATTATTTTCAATAATAAACCATTTTTTATCCTTTTTCATGTGAAAAACATGGTTTCACTTTTTTCTTTTCAAAAATTCCTAGTTTCTCATCTCCCTCTCTTATAAAAGGCCACCCCATCTCCTCACCTATTTACATAGAAAAAACCATTTTATTCTAAAAATAGCATCCCAAATTTTTTATTTAATTAATTACTCAGGACTTATATACCCTGGTTTGAACATAAATCCATCCTAAGAAGTCTTTTGGTGCTAAACTAAGGAGGTTGTCTGAAGAGGATGTATCATTCTTAAACGAGTGTTTCTATATTATTTCTTCCACCACCTCCATAGATTATTATTAAAAATTTATAATATAAAAATATTAGTATATTAAATATACTTATATGTTATTATTTTAAGGTTATTACCTACATCCATCCTATCTTCCCTCAAATGGGAAATGAAACTGTCGATCATGTGTAAGGCAGAATACCGCCTCATGAACCGAGGTAATTTATTTTCCATCCCCACTTATCCTGGATTAATATAGTTATGGATTTAAATTATATATATAATATTTATTAAGTAAATAAACCTATAAAATTTTAATATCATGTCTTTATTTTTACCTCCAAACCCTTTGGAAAATAATAATGTCGCTCATGTGTACGGCGAACTACCACATCGCGAACTGATATGAAGTGTTTTTCATTTCCATTTTACTTGGAAAATAATAATGATATATTAATTAAAATTATATGATATTTTTAGCATAATTATACTTTTATAATTATCATATCACACATACATTCTTATTTTCCATTTCTTATGGGATATGATAACGTCTCTTGTGTGTATAGCGGACAACCGTCTTGCGAATTGATGTGAATCATTATTCACTAACTCTTTACATACAAGGTAATAAGGATAAATATAAATAATATGTGTGATATATATGATAAAAAAAATTATTCTTTAAAGGTGATATATTATTCACCTTTCTTTTATTCCATCCATTGAGAAAATATAAACAACGTTCATGCGTACGTACGACTTACTGTCTCCATGAACAGTGTATTTAATTTTCTATCTATATATTTTATGGTTTACTCGAAATACATATATAAAAAATATATACTATATTTATATCATGATTTAAATTTTTGAGATGAAAACATACATGAAAACTGAACAGTTATTACCTGAAATGTGATTCTCACATGGAATTATTAATAAATGAGTAATAAAATGTCAAAAGTAAATCATACATAGTATTATATATAATTACTGTTCTATAAATTATTTATAACAAACCTTTATTGATTATACAGTGGTTTCAAATATGTACGAATGAATTTGAGACCTAAGGTAAGGGATTTTTGTCTTAATTTTCCTTATTAGATACATATGTTATGTTATGCACATATCTTATTTTATGAAGTTTATATAATACTTCTTTTAAATTTTATATCATTAATCTCCTTATATTCATGATATTTATATTTTCTTTTGATTTTATTTTTTAATGGGGCTCACGATTCAAAATTTACTAAAGTGGTAAGGGTTTGATGTTATAATCTCATTGTTTATCAGGATTTTTTTTTATTCTGTCGATAATCAAATATTGTGATATATTTATCAAAAAAATCATGAATTTTCTCATACACTAGTTAGATCATTAAAATAGATGTTTTCCTTATATTTCCACTCTTTATGTACTCAAGAGTTCAAAATAATATTTTTAAGGAAAATTGACTTTATTCCTCTCTTCAGTTGAAAAATATTTATCTTCCATGTCCATGTTTTCTAAAGAAAATGTTTTAAAGAAAGTTATTACTACTCTAAAATGATTGTTTGGATAAATTTTTAACCATTTTTTAATTTTTAAATGTTTTTTTCAAAAGTAATATTTATGTCATTTTACGAACAAATCTTGTTTTAATTTTACTAAAAATGTAAAAGGAATCTTTATTTTAATGTATACCGCATGAATTGTATTTTCTACTATTATGAACACTCAATGTTTTAAAGATTCATTTATAAGTTTCCAAATATATTTTAAAAGAATATAATTTCCACAATATTTCTGAATTTCTAGTTTTGAAAAGTTGATTTTCAAATAAAGGTTAAATTCCTTAATAAATGTTCCAAGTGGTCTTTCAAAAACATTTTCCATATTAGATGACATCCTTTGATGTTACTTAATATTTACTAGGGATATAATCAAATTTTCCCATTCTTATTCTTTCTATGTATGGTTTACATCTATGAAAACAGTATTTAAATGAAACTTATTCCTTTTCCATGGGTTATTCTATGATTAAGTGATGAAATGTTTATGAAACTCATTTATTTTTCATGGGTTATATTATGATGAAATGTTTCTAAAACCCATTTCTCTTCATGGGTTATGATATGATGAATATTTTATGATCTTTTTTCACAAAAATGTATGGTTTATGTAATAGGGGGTACCTATATCTCCCTCCAATGCTTGGGTAATTATTAATATTATATGAGCTCAAGGGGTACACGGGAGGTTATCCCAATCCTGAAAGAGGGTGCATGAGATGTTATCCCAATCTTGAAAGTGTGTATATGGAAAGTTATCCCAATATTGAAAGAATTAACATTTGATGTTATCCTAAGCCTGATGTAGGTGTATGGGTGGTTATCCCAAGCCTAACATGTTATGAATGTCTTGGTGGATATCCTTAGCATAATATTTTTTATGCTTATATGTATTTAAAAAATATATATCTTATGTCAATGTTATGATATCAGGGCTTATTTTATTTGATTCCTTTATGATTCAAGTCCTATGAACTGGAAATATTTATTCCATGAGTTAGGTTTATGATCTATGATATATGGGTTATTGTTTTTAGAATGTTATTATCATGTTCTCATACCCTTATGCACATGTTATATTGATATCTCCCTTGTTTAAAATTACTAAGAATATTATATTACCCTTTATTTTTTTTCCTTTCCCTATATTATGAAAAAAGATATTATGTATGATATGTCTAAGGGATATAGTTATGAAGAACTTAGTGGGAGATGGTATAGCTCACTTATAGACTAGTTGTTTATGTGTCCAAGTATCCAAAGAAACTAAACCTAAATGATTATAGATTGGATTGTTATGTATGTAATGAATATTCATCTATTAAGATTTAATATTTATTTATGATAAGTTTGGGCCTTTATAGTTGGTATTAGATAAAGGTTTAGTTAAACTTTGGAAATTGGGATGAGAAAACTTTAGTGAGATCCCTAGGGATATGTTTAAGGATAACTCTAAGGATGATTATAAGTATAGGAAAATATATTGGAATATTGGTGAAGGATAGAGTGAGTGGATTCTAATAAATTACATCTCTATCTATATGTTGTAGGTGGATGTGGTTCTGGAACAGATGTACCAAGGGGTAATAACTCCAAAAAAGGTATGTCGGGCTTGATACTTGGGTTACCTAGTATATGATAATGGGTCTTACTATGCACCTAGTTTGAAACTTTGAGGGGATATGTTTTTTGGAATTCAAAAACACTTTACAAACCATTATAAAGGATTTGAATAAATATATAGGTAAATCCTAAGGTTCCATAGATTAAAAAGAAGTTTTCATTATTTTGACATCTTATAAGTGAATTTTCATGATTATGTGGTTCCCCACTACAATTATTTTTTATTATATTATTATTTTTGGTTTTATTAAATGGTTGTAACATAGAGGAACCATTTTAATACTGAGTGTGATATACAATTTAGTTATTTACCTCTTGAAAAACCAAACATTATGGGAGGTGGAATGAAAAATATCATTTCTATGCTCATACAACTTTCTTAAGATATGAATCATGTTGAACTTCCAAATGATCAAAGGAGGGAACAACATTATATTGATCCCTTTATGAGAAAATTTCCACCTTTTTTTAGTGGTTAGGTTTATCCACTATTTTTTGAGAAAATTATCAGAACCACTAAAAATGTATTTTTTGTTTTCAAGTGTTTGGAGCATGAAAATTTCATTTTTGTTTTCTATCATTTGGAAGGTTAAGCATATCAATGGTGGACTATTATCAAGAGTATGAGGCAATAGAATGAAATCATCTCCATAGAGTGGGATTAAATTAAGGTATTATTTTTCAATAAGTACTTTCCTAATATTCTACACATGAAAATGGAAAATTAATTACTTGAGCTAAAATATAAGGATGATGAATCTATTGGTACCTATGTGGAAAATTTAATAAGACATATAATATTATCCAGCTTTAATGTTAGGTTGATGAATTCTTAAATGGTTTAAAACCATGTCAATGAAGGGATTTATCCATAAGTTAATTTGTTATATATGAAGAAATATTTTGTTTTGATATCAAGGTGGAAATGGATACTGGATTTACCCATCAATTACATGATTTTCATAAGAAAAGATATATGTAATTCAATGTAAACTCTAAAAACCATGGAGAAAATAATATTAAATTTACTTTATGCTCAATGTGTGGAAGGAAACATAGATGAAATTTTCTTATGGGGGTCAATAAATGTTTTAAGTGTGGAAAGAAAAGTTATCAAGTTGCTGAATACTAAAGTGATCGGAAGAAGTTATCTAATGATTCAAAAAGAGAGAAAGCTCCATTGAATACACAACCCACACTCCAATTCTTTAGGTGAAAATAGTTTGGTCATTATGAAAATAAATCCCCCAATCCAAGACTTAATAAGGATGATAATCCCCTAAAACATCTGTAGATGAAAGATAAAAATAAATCCAATGCAATTATAATGAATGAAGTGAATCATGATACTTAGTTCACACTTATCTTCCACTCTTTAGTTGGGATTTTAATGTTTGATTTTGTATTAAAGAACCCTATGAAAAAACTATTTTTCATCCTTTATTAGAACATCAATTGATTATTAGTATTGATTATCACCCTCTACATGGATTCTGGATTAATGAAATCATATTTGATATTCAATCAGTGCAAGGATGAACCCAAAATTCCAATAGAAATTTTTTTGTATAAGATAAGATCTTATTTAAGGAATAAAGGTTGAATAATATTTTGTGATCATATATGTATCTATGTAAGATTAACTTAATAGTTATAAACATCATCATGGTTTTATAAGTTTAATTTTAATCATAAGTTCAAAGTCTTAGACACCCCTTTGAGGTTTTATGATATAGGTTTTTATCAATATTAAGGATATTTTGGGATACATTTATGGAAATATAACCCTTTTGTTTTTTTAGTTTTTAGTGAAAATTTTATTTGAGGAGGAATTACTTTAAATTTTATAAACATAATATTAAATTTATTGGTAACCTTTTGTGTTTATCTTGTATTTGATGTTGAGGTAATTATGGGTTATTTCAATTTTGGTATATTTCAGGAATTGTATTAATGTAGTTATGGGAAAATATAACCTGTATGTTGGGGAACAAATATATCACATATGACAAATCCATGGGGCTTGAATCCACAATCGAAGGGTGAGAAGGGTATATCACTTACCACTTGTCTACATGAAAGAGTATTTATAGTGTGACAATATAAAGAGAGGTAATCCTGATTTTGTATCTCAGACCTTAGAATATCATCAAAATAAGGCTGAGAGATAAAATTTTAAGGGTATGTCACAAACATTACCCATTCTATAATGGAAATGGAAAAACCTCACCATATATTTTATCATTGGACTCTCCAAAACATCTATATGGAATAATTCTATATTTGTAATAGTTTATCACCTTACAAAAGCAGCACAATTCATCTCTATTAGAGAAGATATATCTTTGGTTAATCTTACCATGATATACATTAAAGTGGTGGTAATGTTTCACAAAGTTCCACATTCCATTGTATCTGGTTGGGATCTGAGGTTTATCTATAAGTTATATAGAATTCTTCAGAAAACTGTTGAGTTTCATAATTTTGTATCATCCTCAAATAGATGTTCAGTATGAGTGATTAGTTAAAACCCTAGAGGATATTCTAAGATCGTATTCTCTGGATTTCAAAGCTAGTTGGGATTAACACCTTCTTCTAGTTGAGTTTTCTTAAAACAATAGATTCCACTTGAAGCATTCATATAGATAATTGTTAATAACTCTATTTAAAAAGGTGTAGAAATACAAAATATTTGGATGAATATATAGAAAAATCTATTTTGACTTGAGAAAGTATAATAAATGGCATAGAATTTTATATCCATTCAGAAACACGTAATAGAAACACTAAGTCGGTGGAAACTTTATACTGAAAATTTCTCACATGATCTAGAATTTGAAGTTAGTGATAGGATATTTTTAAGAATTTATCCATGGAATAAGGTAATTATATTTTTAAATAATGAAAACAAATCCCTAGGTATATCAGTCCCTTTGAAATTATTAATTATATCGAAATGGAAGCATATCGATTGGTGCTTCTGCTAAACCTTTCTATACTCTATGATGTGTTCCATGTATCTCTCCTGATAAATTACATACCTAATTCCTCACATGTACTAAACTCAGAATTCATACCATTATAGAATTATCTTTATTATGAGGAAGGACTGGTGAATATTATGGATCATACAGAGAAGTTTCTAAGAAATAAGACAACTCACCTGGTCAATATTTTGTGGCAAATCCACCAGATTGAGGAAGCTACTATGGAACCTAAGGATGTAATGAGACAAAAATAACCTCATTTTTTGTATGCAAGTGGTTAATTTAAATTATGAAATTCATTTCAATATGGTTATAATGTAACACACTATGTTTGTATGAAATATTTTTTAAAATAATTTAATTTCTTTGATAGCTTGTTTTACACAAAGCGCTAATTTTTAATGAACCATAACAAATTATTAATATTATTATTTAAACACAATTATTATTTCATATTAATTCAACTTAAAGGATTGAATATTAAAAAAAATTACAATTAATTATAATTTTTTTATATAAATAAATCATATTTATAAAAATGTACTTAATTTTTTATTAATACTATATATACTTCGAAAATTATTTTTTTCTAAAATAATTGATTTGTATTGATTTTTTTGAACAAAAAAACAAACTTAATTTTTCACACCTTTAGAATACTTATTATAAAAAATGAACTTAATTTTTTGAATCAACATTTCAAAATTATCTTATGGTGATTTTTTGTATTTTTCCGAAAAAGATTAATTTTTTGAGGAGTATTGAGAAATACTTTTCATATTGAAAACTATATTTTAATTATAGAATTTACATGGTTAAATTTTGTTTTAAAATGTTTTTAAAGTTAAAATTATCTCAATATATTATAATTAATCCAATTTAGTTCATTTTAATCAATTTTATATTGAATTTTTATATAAAAACCTTTTAACCTTTTGAAGTTTTTCTCTTTGGAAACCTATTTTTTCATCACGTCTATGGGTTTAATTTTAATTTAAAGTCTGAAACTAATGTGAGTTGAATATAAAAAAATTTATTCCATATTTTGAATTATATTAATTAATATTATATAATAATTTCAACTTAATTTTTTACCATAATGAATAGTAAAACAATTACAGCGGTTAAGGTAAAAACGAGTTTATTGGGGGTTAAACTAAAAAGATAAGGGTTAAAAATGGCCCAAAACTTGTCTAATTAATATTGGGTGGTAAATTTTATACCTTATAACCTCTATGGTTTTATTTATCCTTTTTTAATATGAAAAACGTGGGTATACTTTATTCTTTTCAAAACATACAAGGGTGTCCTCTCCCCTACTTATAAAAGGCCACCCACTATCCTCTCCTATTCACACCACAAAAAATAATTTTTTGAGCCAATAAATATCCCAATACATTCCATACTTCTCTCAAAATTACATATGTACACTTTTTTATCATAAATCCATCTAAATAACGAATTTGGTGATAACCTATGAAGGTTTTCTGAAGAATAGGTATCATTCTTAAACGAGTGTTTCTATTTTATTTATTCCTCCACCTTCTTAAAATATTATTGGAACATAATAATATAATATAATAATTATATTACATAAACTTATATGTTATTATTTTAATTTAATGACCTAAATCCATCTTCTCTTTCCTCAAATGGGAAACGAAAATGTTGATCATGTGTACGGAAGACAACCTCCTCGCAAACCAAATAATTCATCTTCCATCACTACTACTAATGGATTGATACAATGATTTATTTTAAGTATATATATATTATATTTATTACATAAATATACCTATTTAATTTCAATACCACATCTACCTTTTTACCTCCCAACCTATTGGAAAAGAATAACGTTGCTTATGTGTACGACGGACTACCGCCTCGCAAATCGATGTGATGTCTTTTTCATTTTGATTTTTATTGGAAGGTAATAATAATAGATTAAATAAATATATGTTATAAATTTAATATAATTATACCTCTGTAATTATCATATCACATATACCTTTTTTACTTTCCATTCTGTGAGGGATTTGATAACGTCACTTGAGTGTACGGTAGACTACCGCCTCGTGAAACGATATGACTTGTTCTTCACTAATTCTTTACATATAAGCTAATAAGGAAAAATATAATTAATATATGGGATATATATATAATTAAAATTATTCTTTAAAGGTAACATATTTTTTACCTATCTTTCATTCTATCCATCAATAAAATGGAAATAATGTTCATGCGTATGTATGGTCTATCATCTCCATGAATGATTTATTTCATTTTCTATCTCTATATTATAGGAATTACTATAAATAAATATATAATAAATATATATGATATTTATATATTGTTTAAAATTATGGATATTATATAACCATGATCAATTTAATAGGATCAAAAATACAAAATCATAATATACATGAAAAACAAAACAGTTATTACCCAAAAGAAGATTTTAACAAGGAATTGTTAAAAAATGGTTAATAAAAGTTCATAAGTAAATAATACATGGTATGATATATATAATTATGGTTCTATAATTTATTTATAATAAACCTATATTTATTATACATGGGATTTGGACATTTATGAAGGAACTCGAGACTTAAGGTAAGGGATTTTTCCCACAAATTTTCTTCTTTAAGACATATTTTATGTTGTAAACCTATATTATTTTATAGGTGTTTATACTTCCCCATTAACATGATATATCATGAATATAATTCTATTCATGATATTTAAATATTCATTTTATTTTATTCTTTAATGGGTCTTAAGATTCAAAAGTTACCGAAGTGGTAAGGGTTTGATGTTAAAAACTCATTGAGTATCAAGATTATTTATGATTATGATTTAGATGATAAAATAATATGTTATATTTATCAATAACATAATGAATTTTCTTATCCTATACTTATATCGTGAAAATAAATTTGTTCCTTAAATTTCCTCTTTTTATGTACTGAAGATTTCAAAATAATGTATTTTAAGAAAAATCGACTTTTTTTCTCTTCAGTCGAAAACCCTTTTTCTTTCATGTGTATGTTTTCTAAAAAAAATCTAAAGAAAGTTCTACTATTATAAAATTATTTTTTATAAATAAAGTTTTGAATATTTTTTAAATTTTACAAAGTTATTTAAAATGTATATTCATGTCGTTTTATGAACAAATCCCTTTTGGATTTTACTGAAAATGTAGAAGAAATATTTATTTTAACGTGTATGGAATGAAAAATATTTTATTCCATAATGACCACTAAATGTTTTAAAAATTAATTTATGATTTTAAATGGATATTTTGAAAAAAATAATTTCCAAAATATTTTATTTATTTCAAGTATTAGATATTTTATTTTCGAATAAAGGTAATTTTCTTCAAAAAAATCTTCCACGTGATCTTTCAAAATCATTTTCTATATAAGATGACATCCTTTGATGTTACTTAATATTTACTGTGGATATGATCTAACTTTACCATCCTTATTATTCATATATATTGTTTATGTATATGAAGACAATATGTTTATTAAACTCATTCCTTTTCCATGGGTTATGCTATGACGAAATGATGAAATGTTTATAAAACTCATTTTTTCATGGGTTAGCTATGATGAAATATTTATTAAACTCATTTATTTTCATTTTTTATGATATGATGAATATTTTATGATCTTTTAAAACATGAATTTATGGTTTATTTTATGGGTGGTACCTATATATCCCTTCAATGAATTGGATAATTATTAATGTTATGTAAGATCAAAGGGTACACGGTAAGTTATCCTAATCTCAAAAGAGGTTACATGGTAGGTTATCCCAATCCCAAAAGAGGGTGCAAGGGAGGTTATACCATGCCCAAAATAGGGTATGTTGGAAGTTATCCCAAGCTTAAAGTATTTACAAGGGTGGTTATCCCAAGCCTAACATGTTATGAATGTCTTGGTGGATAGCCTTCACATAATATTTTCTATACTTATGTGTATGCCAAAAATCTATTTCTTTATTCAATGTTATGATCTCATGGATTATGATCTTTGATTCCTTTATGATGCATGTATTATTAACTTCCAAGATTTATTCCATGAATCGTGTTTATGATCTATGATATGCAGGGTATGGTTTTTAAAATGTTATTCCCATCTTCTCATATTCATATGCTCATGTTATGTTGTTATCTCCCTTATTTACCCTTATTGAGAATCTAACCTCACCCTTTCTTATGTTTCCTTTCCCTATGTCATAAATAAATGTATTATGTATGATATTCTAATAAGGTTTCAAGTTATTAAGAACTTAGTGGCAGATAAAATATCTCACTTATGGACTAGTTATCTATGTGTCCAAGTTTAAAAAGGTACTAAACCTAAATTTTTTATAGTGTGGATTGTTATATTATGTAATGAATATTCATTTATTGAGATTTAATATTTATGTATGAGTTGTTTGGGAATTTACACCATGAAACTGAGGATTTAAGTGAAAATTTCTTAATTTACACTTTCTATATGACCCACAACCTCTATAATCAGCATCAAAATATGAAATTAAATCAAAACTATTTGTTTTTTAGATAAAGAAAAGATAGATATGTTAATATCTCAAAATATTTTTAACAGTAATTAAATTTGACTCTTTTGTATTTGATTGTAGTCTTTCACAAAGTAATATAGAAAAAATTATATTTAGTATACTATAAATTAGATATAATAAACTACCAATAATATCTCTATACAACTTATTGTCAACTAGTTTACCAGCTTCATCTAAATCAAGTTTTATATTGGTATACATTAAAGTTGTATATGGATTAATATTTTCAAGGCCAAACCTTTTCAACAAATCAAAAATATAATTTGATTTAAAACATTTCCAAAATACTTTTTATGGATTTGAAATCCAAGAAAGAAATTTAATTCTCCCATCATACTAATTTTAAACTCTTTTCACATAAGTTTTGAAAAATCACTACAAATATTTGGATTAGTATAACCAAAAATAGCATAATATACATAATTTTAAGATAAAAAATATTATTTGAATATATTTTCTTAAAAAGAGTAAGATTATCCAAACCTATAGGAAAACCATTTTCTAAAATAAAATAACTCTACCTATCATACCACACCATTAGTGAATGTTTAAGACCATTAATAGATTTAGTAAGTTTAAAAATTGAATTTGGTAAATGATAATTTTCAAAACCTAATGGTTGTTCAAAATAAACTTCCACCATTAATAAAAATTTTAAAAATTATATTTAACATCCATATGGTATAATTTAAAATTAATATAAGATTCATGATCTAATAGGATTATAATGGATTCAATCCTAGAAATAGGGGAAAAGGTCTATTTACAATATATACCTTCTCCCTATTTATTACCCTTAGTAACTAGCCTATCCTTACTACTAGTAATTACACCTTGATAATCTTACTTATTATTAAAAACTCTTTCATTTACTATTACAATATGGTTTGATGGAATATCAACTGATTCCCAATTTTTTTTATTTTATACTGATTTATCTCTTCTTTCTCATCTAATATACAACTCTTATCATCTAAGGATTCTTCTACAGACTTAGTTTCAAACTAGGATAAAAATGTTATAATAACCCAATGTTTTATCAATGGAAATTATCTTCTTATAATTATGTCATATAATCACATGAAATCACCACATAATAAACTACTAATTAATATGTGACCTTTAAACATAATATTGTCACTTTTGTGATTTGAATTTTGAAAATCTGATATACATAGTTGCGATCAGTATGATGTTTTGAGTCTGATGGAACAAACATAATTTGTAGTGAATAGTAACCTTCCCTTATGTATAGTAACCTACCCTTATGAATAGTAATATGACCCTTATTAATAGTAAATCATCCAAAAGAATAGTAACCACACCCCTAAATATATAAATAAAATCTAGGCATCTTATAAGTCATAATATGACCATAGTAAAAGTATTGGTATTTTTGTAAGTCATAAATAATTAAATACAATTAATTAATTAATTTAAAAGAAAATTAATTTTCCCTAAAATTTGTACATAAATTAACAATTTTTAAGTCTTCTGGTTTTAAGATAAATTCATAAGACCTTATGTAATTTTTGAAATCATTATAAAATCAGTTATAGTTTTCAAATATGTATTTTTCAAGTAAATTATGATTTTAATTAAAAATTAAATTAATCATATATATATAATTATTTTTGAAAAATTTATTTTCATTTTTGTATTCTACACATCGAAAAATGGTTAGGGTGAATTTTTAGGATTTTTCGGAATTACATGAATTTTTTATGAATAGTAAAATACGATAATTTACAAAATAAGCTAAATACATTAATTACTGAGTCATGGGTGATGTTATTCTGATGTAAGAACCTTTTGTTAGAACTAACATGCACTTATTACTATTTTCGGTCATGGAATCATCACTATTTCTTGTCTTGTGGAGAAATAATAAACTAATTATTAAAATATTAAGAAAACCCTCCTCCCCTCTACTATAAAAATCACCCAGACTCCCCTCTTCTATTCACTCTTATAAAGCCTTGTTACTTACATAAATTATACCCAAATATCTCCCCAATATCATCTCCCATTTCCATAATCTATTGGTATCCTCAAAAGACCAAATCCTCTCCCCTTAATAGGCTCTCAAGGAAGATTAAAACAAGAGGTAAAATACTCTTTTCTTTTCTTTCATTTTCTTTTCATGTTCCTTTGTTCTCTTTTTTTCCCTAAACTATCCTCATAAAAATGGTATGACAACTACATTACCATAAATTTACTATAATTTTCTTATTATAATGGTAGAATTAATTATTATCTCTCTTTTACCCTTCTATTTTACGAAAGAAATGAAAACATCATCCGAGATGTGTTAATTTATCACATTCAGGGACAATGGGTTATCAATTTTTGTTACCATCTTCAATTCTGGTTATGAAACCATTTTTATGGTTGAACCAGACTTTTAAATATGTATTTTATCTTATGTGATGTTTAGTAATATTTTTTCTCACATGATGTAAAATAATAATACAAAACAAGTTAATTATGAGAAAAATCATCAAATTTGTCCAAGCGTTTATCATTAATGATTTATATAATGATTAACCTTCACTCCAAATAACCAAATGAATTTTATAAAAATTTAATATTTTGTATGTTCACTAATCTCACATAACTTAAATTTTATACAACCACTCTCATCATACTTTTTTATCCTAACATGAATATAAGTGAACTGATCATTAAAACCAAGGAAGGAAATGCTCCCAAAAAAAATCGATCATCTTAACTCATAAAAAAGCGCATGGATGAACTTAATAATGTTATAATAAATCAATAACATGTTTTAGAGGTTCTATAATTATTAATTAATTAACCTAATTATATTATTAAGTTCATTAAGATCAAGTGAATAACACCATTAGACTTAAGGTAAGGGATCCTCTCTTTCTCACACTTATTCTAGAATATCCTCTATGTTATTCCCTTTAATTTTTAATTACTAATTAAGGGGTATAATTTATCACATTCCCCACACTTTCCTAATGATTTATAAAATATTATAAACCCCTTTATCTCTCATTAATCCCTCCAAAGTACACCTGATGCCATGCTGATATTTCGTAAGGGATTCTACCCGAACCTCCATTATTCCTTCAGGTTGTCCCTAATCTCTTTCTACCCAAATGAAATAACATATTGTATTTATGTAAATATCATAATTTATATTTATATTTCCAAACTCATGTTTCAATATCCATCCCTCATTCTCTTTTAGGGATATACATGTTTTTAAATTATTCCCTCCTCAATACTTCCCGATAAGCAAACTCGTTTTAAGGGAGCTTCCCGATTTATTATCCAATTCCAAATACACTATATGATCTATTTTTTAAGAAACCATTATATTTATAAACCCACTCTATTTTATGAAAACCTTCTTTTTTCACTTTTGGTTTTATACAAAATAATATTCCCTTTTTAATTTTAAAGACTCTTTAGTATTTTCCTTAAAACTGCACTAAAGTGTTTTAATGCTAAAATTTATTAAATACTCTTCTTAAATGTTGTCACTTCTATTTGACATCACTTACCATGATATATTCCTATTTTATGTTATCAATTTCCATGTATGTTTTAATTACTTTCTTTCATGGACACTTGTATGTTATGCCCTTTTATGACCTGATTATGATACCCATTCCTTTTCTTGGGTACACTTATGTTTATGTATAATTAATTGTGTATGATTATTTATGTGGAAATAGTATTCATGAATGTGTTAATATGGGTTCAAACGATAGTTCTCTAATTAATTGGGTAAATTTGAGTCTCATGATACGTTATGTACAACAGTCTTGGCGGTTATCCTTGACTCATGATACCATGTACAACGATCTTGGTGGTTATCCTTGACTTGTGCTCTTCTATGTGCAACGAGCATTAACTCATGATAAAGTCATATTTTATGTTTATTTCACATTATTAAGACTCCATGATTATATTATCCCATGTTTATATATTATTATTTCATATGCTCCATGCTTTTTTATATCATTATGCCATGCCTTCTAACCCATGTGCTAAAGCTTTATTACTATGATTTTTCCCTTATTGGGATTTTAGTTCATCCCTTTATTACTATTATCCTCAGGTTATCCTATGAATATGTATGATCATAATATAAGATAGAATCTCATTATGAAGATTACAAAAAAAAATTATAATGTTTGATTATATACCTAGTCTTACAAGACACTAGACTTCCCGATCATTGGCTTTTAATATGATGTTTCATTATGCGTAAAATCATGTGATGATATGTGTAAAAGGATAGGGTCTCTATAGTTGGTGTCATAGGATGGTCTAGTTATTTTTGGATATTAGGAATAGATAACTTTAGTAGTAACTTTAATGATGTGACTAAGTATAAGAAAACTCCCCTAAATTTTTGTAATTATAGAGTAAGTGGTTTATCAAGAAAATACATACCTATCTGGATACGAATAGGTAGAGGTGTACCATTAAAAACCAATATTAAGGGAATAAAAAATCCCATAGTAATATAAGTTAAGAAATAGATCAGGGATAACCAAGATTTAAATCTTGGGAATTATAAGTTATGATATACTTATCTTTTACAAGTTTATCCTTTTATGTTAAACGTTTCCTTTTTGTGATCAATATCTATGTATTTAAGCCCTCTAATTGTACATTATTTTTATTAGTTAATGGAGTAAAATAGAAGAACATGTGCCAATAATAAATGTGATAGGTAATATGAACATTTATTTAATGATATGCAAAATATAATGGGAGCGGGTGCTCAAAACTTCATGACAGTACTTGCTCAGCTGGCTCAAGTTATGAATAATAACTTGAATCACGTGGAATTCCCTCCTCCCCAAAGAAAAGAGAAATTTGTAATAGAATATTTCATGCAGAAAAGGACTCCCATGTTTTGTGTAACTTCTGATCCCCTCCTTGTGTAATAGTGTATTAACTCCATTGAGAAGATATTTTATGTCCTCGAGTGCTCAAAAGAAGAGAAATTTTTACTGGTGGTCTATCGTTTTGATAGGGAACTTGATTAGTGGTGGACACTAATCAAGAATATGAAGACCTAGGAAGAAATTTATTCCATCGATTAGGAGTAATTCGAGAGAATGTTTTTCAATAAATAATTTCCTTGAACCCTCCATATCAAGATTGAAAGAGAGTTCATCAGACTCAAGAAGAAGGAAGATAAGTTAATCGGGGCGTATGAAGTAAACTTTACAAGGATTGCAAGGTATGCCTTTGGATTTGTCATGAACACCAAAATCATGGTGGATTATTTCTTTAGCAGACTAAATCTGAGTCTAAGAAAAGCATTGTTGATTTGAGACTTTGACATCTATGAGGATATTGTTCATTGTGACCTTGAGGTTTAAATGGAGATCGGAGACTCTCAGTGGTATCATGGGCCCAGAAAAAAAAGGGGGGAATTGAATATAATATGGGCAGTTCCGTAAATAAATTCCATGATGGAAAGAAGATATATCATCTCATGTGTAAAAAATGTGGGAAGAAGCATCTTAGGAACTGTCTAAAGGGAACCAGAATTTACTTCAAATGTGGAAAGATGGGATATCTTTCTAAAAATTGTTGACAGGATATGAAGAATCTCACTAATGTGGAAGAAGAAAGGAAGGTTTGAATAAATTCTCAGCCATTGGTGCAGTGTTACAACTGCAGGGAATATGGGAATTATGCAAATAATTTCCCTAATCCAAGGGTTGTCGAAGGAAATCAACAAAAACCACCAAGTAAACAAGGAAGGTCTTATGTTATCACTACTGCTGAGGTGGATCCGGACAATGATGTTGTAATAGGTATACTATTTATTCATTCAAGAATAGAAAACGTACTATTTGATTATGGTTCTACGCATTCTTTCATATCTTTTAAGTTTAGTAGAACTATTAAAACACCACCTCAAAATTTTGAGGATATTTTATCTATGAGAACAGCGAATGGGGAAATTATTTCATCCATGGTTTATAACACCTCCCTAGAAAATTTTTGTTGACTGAACCTCCAATAAAATATTATCATACTTCCTTTAGTAGATTTTTGATGTTATATTGGGCATGGATTATCTGTCTTTATACAAATCCAACATCAATTTTCGAGAAAGGGAGATCACTCTTCACATCCCGAAGCATCCTCCAATTACTTAAAAGTTTAAGGAGGAAGATTAATCTTCTATAGAATCAGTGTATTAAGTGTATATATTATTACTTATGAGCAAGAATTTCTTGGTAAAATTATTAATACAAATGAGAGAATCATGCTTGAAGAGATGCCCATCGTGAGGGATTACATTGATGTATTCCCCAAAGAGTTTTTTGGTCTTCCTCCTGACCGAGAGGTTGAGTTATAAATTGAAATTATTCATAGATCCCTACCTATAATAAAGAGACCTTATATAATGGCCACTATAGATGTGGAAGAGCTGAAGAAGTGGTTATAGTAGAATCTAGAGAATGGTTTTATATGCCCGAGTGCTTCCCCATGGGGTGCGCCATTCCTCTTATTCAATAACAAGGAAGGATCAATGAACCTTTGCATTGATTATCATAAGCTTAATAAAATCATGATAAAGAACAAGTATCCCTTACCATGGATGGATGTATTGTTCGATCAGCTTTTTGGAGCCAGTTATTTCTCTAAGGTGGACCTTCAGTCGGGATATCACTAATTAAAGGTGAGGAAGGAAGATATTCCCAATACAGTCTTTCAAATGATATTTAGACACTATGATTTCATAGAGATGCCATTTAGACTCACTAATTCTCTAGAAATTTTCATGGATTTAATGAATAGAGACTTTAAAGATTACCTCTACAAATTTGTGGTAGTCTTTATTGATGATATTTTAATATACTACAATAGTAAGTAGGAACATGAGAATCATTTGAATATTGTGCTAAAGACTTTTCAAAGGGAGAAGTTGTATGAAAAGTATAATAAATTTGAGTTCTGGATGGAGGAAGTATCATTCTTGGGGAATGTTATCACGAGCAAAGGGATATCTGTTGACCCTTCCAAGACAAAGTCAATTGAAGAGTGGCCCGAGCCAACATATTTAACGGAGATCTGAAGCTTTCTAGGTCTATCCGGGTATTATTGAATATTTGTGAAGAAATTATCATGATTTTCAAACCCAATGACCAAGATGACATGGAAGGGAGAGAATATTGTCTGGAATCAAGAATGTGAATACTGCTTTAAGGAGTTTAAAAGGAGGTTTATCACTATGCCTATACTCACACTCCCAAAAAGTAGAGAACTCTTTGTGGTGTAAAGTGATTCTTCAAAGAAGTGATTAGGTTGTGTGTTGATGCAAAATGTTAAATTGATAGCCTACTCCCTAAGGAATCTGAAAATCCATGAAAAAAACTATCTTATGCATGATCTAGAGATAGTGGATGTGATCTTTGTGTTAAAAATATGGCGGCATTATATCTATGGGGAGAAGTGTGATATAAATATTGATCACAAGTCTCAAATATATATTTGCACAAAAATATCTTAATATGCGCCAATGAATATGGATAGATCTCATCAAGGATTACTACTTCTCAACCCACTACCATCCCAGTAAGGCAAATAAGGTGGCGGAAGCTCTAAGTAGAAAGGATCCTACATATTTATCAGTGATGTGAATTGAAAAGGATCCAATATTCTTAGATTTGAAGATGATGGACATTGGAATCATTATTGGAGGAAAATCATCAATCCTTTATCAAATGATTTCTCAACCATCCCTCATGGAGAAAATAAATTATGCTCAAAGAAAATATTTGGAAATTTAGAAAAGGGTGGAATCCATTAGAAATGGGAAATCCTCTGAGATTATGATTGATGAGGAAGGAGTAGTGAGATTTGGGTCATGATTATGTGTACAATCCGATCTAGAAATAAAGAATTATATTTTGAATGACACACATAGATTAACATTATCTATTAACCTAGGGAGAACAAATATGTATTGAGATCTCTGAGAGAACATTTTGTGGGAAAATATGAAGAAGGAGATTATTGAGTATACATCGCAGTGCCCGGTACATCAAAAAGTGAAGTATGAAAGACAGAAGTATAAGGGGATAATGAAACCACTACCCATACCAAGGAGAACATCACCATGGACTTTTTCACTAGACTTCCAAGGAAATACAGAGGAAACAATGTTATATTGGTCATTTTGGATCGTCTTACAAAGACATCTCACTTTATTTCAATCAAGAGGACTTCTCATTGGATTAAATTTCACATATATATATATAATAAGTAGTAAGGATTCATGGAATACCACTATATATTGTATCCGATCAAGATCTGATATTGACCTCGAAGTTTTGTAAAATTATTTTACATGCTCTAAGCATTGAACTGAACTTCAGTACGGCCTATTATCCTCAAACTGATGGCCAATCTGACAAAAATATTTATAAACTAGAAGACAAGTTGAGAATGTGTTCTATGGACTTCAAAAAAGGATGGGAACAAAATATTCCATTGGTTGAATTCTCCTACACCAATAGTTTTCACTCGAGAATCTGAATGGAACCATACAAATCCCTTTATGGGAAAAGGTGCAGAACATCAACATGTTGGGATGAAGTCGGTGAGTGTAAGCTGTTAGGATATTAAATGGTTGAAAAAATGGTGGATAAGGTGAAAATCATTCAGCAGCACATCAAGGAAACCCAAAATCGACAAAATATTTATGCAGACAATCGTCGATGAGACCTTGAGTTCAAATTTAGAGACATGGTATTTCTACGCATATCTTTATGGAAGAAGTTCATGAGGTTTGGGAATAAAGGAAAGTTAAGACCCAGGTAAATCGTCCCCTTTCAGATTCTTGGTCGTATCGGGGTTGTGGCCTATTGACTAGCACTTCCACCTACCATGTCCAAAGTACATGATGTCTTTCTTGTATCCCTCTTAAGGAAGTATATACCAGTCCCTTCACATGTAATCTCTTTAGAGGTGGTACAGTTGAAGAATGATCTTTCTTACGAGGAGTAGCCAGTGGAGATCTTGGATCGTAGAGATAAAGTTCTACATAACAAGACTACTCACTTGGTCAAAGTATTTTGCAAGAACCATAAGTATGAAGTGGCAACATAGGAACTGGAGGAGTTAATGAAGGAAAAGTACCCGCACCTGTTTATGGCTTAGAATGTAAAAAAAAATCGAGGTAAAAATTTCATAAGGGGGGGATAATGTAATGATGTAATGTTTTATCTATGGAAATTATTTTCTTATAATTATGTCATATAATCATATGAAATCAAAAAACAATGAACTAATAAATACTATGTGACCTTTAAACATAATATTTTCACTTTTGTGATTTGAATTTTGAAAATCTGACATACACGATTTCGATCAGTAAGATATTTGGAGTCCGATGGAACAAACTTAATTTATGATGAATAGTAATCTACCCTTATGAATCATAACATACCCTTATAAATAGTAATATGACCCTTATGAATACTAAATCATCCAAAATAATATTAACCTCACCCTTGAATGTATAAATAAAATTTAGGCGTCTTATAAGTGATAATATGATCATAGTAAAAGTATTGGTATTTTTGTAAGTCATAAATAATTAATTAAAATTAATTAATTAATTTAAAATAAATTGAATTTTTCATAAAATGTGTTCATAACTTAATAATTTTATGTCTTCTAGTTAATATAATTTATAAGACCTTATATAATTTTTGAAAGCATTATAAAATCAGTTATAGTTTTAAAATATGTATTTTTTAAGTAAATTATGATTTTAATTAGAAATTAAATTAATCATATATAAAAAGTTATTTTTGAAAAATGGATTTCATTTTCGGATTCTACACATCAAAAATGGTTTGGTTAAATTTTTGGGATTTTTCAGAAATACATGATTTTTTTTATGAATAGTGAAATACAATAATTTACAAAATAAACTAAATACATTAATTACTGAGTCCTGGGTGATGTTCTGCTGATGTAAGCACCTTTGGTTTGAACTCACATGAACTTATTACTATTTTTAGTAATTTAATCATCACTATTTCTTGTATTTTATATAAATAATAAACATATGATTAAAATATTAAGAAAATATTCCTTCTCTCCACTATAAAAACTACCCACGCTCCCCTCTTCTCTTCACTCCTCTCAAGGATTGTTAATTCCATAAATTCTTCAAAAATATATCCCCAAGATCCTCCCCCACATTCATCATCCATTGATATCCTCAAAATACCAAATTCTCTCACCTTATGAGGCTCCCAAGGAAGATTAAATCAAGAGGTAAACTCCTCTTTTCTTTTCTTTCATTTTCTTTTCATGTTTCTTTGTTCTCTTTTCTTTACTAACCTGTCCTCATCCAAATGGTATGAAAACTCTAGTACCATATATTTACTGTAATTTTTTTAAGATAATGGGATAATTAATTATCATCTCTCCTTTAATCTCCTTTTTTACGAAAGAAATGAAAACACCATCCGAGATTTTTTAATTTATCACATTCAAGGTCAATGGGTTATAAATTTATATTATCATCTTCAATTATGGTCATGAAACCATTTTTATAGTTGAACCAGACTTTGAAATATTTATTTTATATTATTTTATGTTTTGTAATCCTTTTTCTCACATGATGTAAAATAATAATACAAAACAAGTTAATTATGAGAAAAATCACCAAATTAATCCAAGTGTTTATCATTAATGTTTTATATAATGATTCACATTCACTCCAAATGAACAAATGAATTTAATAACAATTTAATATTATGTATGTTCACTAATTTCACATAACTTAAATTATGTACAACCACTCTCATCATACATGTTTATCTGAACATGAATATAAGTGAGCCGATCATTAAAACCAAGGAAGAAAACACTCTCAAACAATGAAATTGAACCTCTTAACTCATAAAAAAATACATGGATGAACTTAATAAGGTTATAATAAATCAATAAAATTTATTTTAGGTTATGGAATTATTAATTAATGAACCTAATTTTATTATTCAGGTCATTAAGATCAAGCGAAGAACACCATTGGACTTAAGGTAAGGGATCCTCTCTTTCTCACACTTATTCAAGAATATCCTCTATGTTATGAACTTTTATTCATAATTACTAATGATGGGGTATGATTAATCACCTTACCCATACTTCCCTCATTATTTATAAAATATTATAAAACCCTTTTTCTCTCATTAATCCTTCATAAGTACACCTGATTCCATGTTGATATTCTGTGAGGGATTCTACCCGAACCTCCATTATTCCTTTGGGTTATTCTTACTCTCTTTTTACACAAATGAAATACTATATTATTTTTATGTACATCCTATAATTTCTGTTTATATTTCCAATATCATGTTTTAAGATTAATCCCTCATTCTCTTTCAGGGTTATACATGTTTTTAAATGATTCCCTCCTCAATACTTCCCAATAAGCAAACCCATTTTAAGGGAGCTTCCCGATTTCTTACCCAATTCCAAATACACTATAAGATATATTTTTTAAGAAACCATTATATTTATAAAACCAAATTATTTTATAAAAACTTTATTGGTTCACTTTTTATTTTATACAAAAGAATATTTCCTTTTTAATTTTAAAGACTCCTTAGTATTTCCCTTAAAATCGCACTAAAGTGTTTTAATGCTAAACTTTATTAAATACTCTTCTTAAATATTGTCACTTATATTTGACATCACTTACTAGGATATATGCCTACTTTAACTTATAAATTCCCATGTATGTTTTAATTACTTTCTTTCATGGGCACTTGTATGATACGCCCTTCTATGACATGATTATGATACCCATTTCTTTCCTTGGGTACCCTTATGTTTATGTATGATAGATTATGTATGATTATTTATGTGGAAAGAATATTCATGAACATGTTAAGATGGATCCACCTAGATATCACTCCAATGAATTGGGTAAAGTTGAGTCTCATGAGACATTATGTGAAACAGTCTTTGCAATTATCCTTGACTCGTGCAACCATGTGCAACAGTCTTGGTGGTCATCCTTGACTTGTGCTCCTCTATGTGTAGCGAGCCTTGACTCATGGTTAATTCATGTTTTATATTGCTTCCACATTATTAGGACTCCATATTTATATGATCACATGTTTATATGTTATGATTTTACATATTATATTCCTTTTTATATCATTATCCCATGCCTTCTAACCCATGTGTTAAAGCTTTATTACTATGATTTTTCCCTTATTGGGATTTTAGCTCATCCCTTTTTTCATGTTATCCCCAGGTTATCCTATGTACATTTATTACCATAATGGAAGATATAATCTCATTATGGAGATTAAGAAAAGGTTGTTTTTATAATGTTTGGTTATGTACCTAGTCTCCCAAGACACTAGGCTTCCTAATCCTTGGCTTGTAATCTGATGTTTTCTTATGCTTAAAATCATGTAATGGTATGTGTAAAAGGCTAGGGTCACTATAAAAGTATATAAATCAACTAGGGTTAAAATATTCATACTAGTTCTAAATTCTTTATTTATATATTCTATATTAGTTTCTAAATTATGGTTCTTCAATGTCCTAGTTTTTATAGGTAAGACACTTTTAGGTTCATCGGTTTTATTTTCTTCAGAATTAGAGTTCTAGTTTACTTTAAAACTTTACATTGGAAGACTCAAGCCTGAATTTGTTTAAAGAAATAGTGTATAAATCTATTTATATTTTAGTGTGATTAAATGGATCACCCTCATCAAACTTCATATGAATATATTATTCAATTATCCTTTTCTTTTTATTAAACACTCAAAAATCATAATAAGTAGAATAATACTCAATAAATATTCCTTCATCGGCCTTTGAATCAGACTTACCAAGATTTTCCTTAGTATTCAATATATAAAACTTGTATCCAAAAATATTAATGTATCCAACAATAGGTTTTTGATTATTCTATATCCCATTAGGTTTCTTTTAAACAATGGGTCTTAATAAAACTAAATTCATAATATTTCATATTGTACTCACAACTTCTACATAAAAATAAGTTGGTAAACTATACTCATTTAACATAGTTTTATGCATTTATTGAATGGTTTTGTTTCTTCTTTCAATAATTCTATTTTGTTGAGATGTTATTAGAGTAGAAAAAATATATTTAATACCTATATTTGATAAAAAAAATAATTAAATTCTTCATTCTTAAATTATCATCCCTCGTCACTTCTTAATGATATTATTTTAAAATATTTTTCACTTTAAACCAACTTAAAAAAAACATAAATAATAAAAGATATTTTTTTAACTTTAAATAGTAAAACCAAGTAAATCTAGAAAAAACATCAACTGAAACATAAACAAAGAATCTTCCATTAAGGCTTGTTACTCTAGAAGTTTTAAACAAGTCAATGTAGATATCTTTAAAGGATTATATATAGAAACTTTTATGATTTATTTGAAATATGACTTATGCTACTTAGCTGTTTAGAATGCATCATAAAGTCTTTTCTCATCAAACTTAAGACAATATAGATTAGAAACTAAATGTTTCTTAGATAATTTCGATAGCTAAAATATATTTAAATGACCAATACTTGTATTCCATATCCAAAGATTCACTTACTTCAACATTCAAATAGTTCAAATTTTGTTCACACAAGGAACTAAGGTCCAAAGTATAAACATTTTCTCTTCTAGTTTCTCTAAAAATAATAATTATATTCTCAGAAATGAAATAAGAATCATTAAAGAAATAAACAGTAAAATAATCATCACTGAGTTGAGAGATGCTTATCAGAATATTCTTTAACCCATAAAAAGATAGATCCTTGTTGATCATGATAGATTTTGGATCTTCAACTGACCCAACTCTAATTATATTCCCTTTAGAATTGTCACCAAAGGTAACCAAACCTCTATTAAATTTAGATATCACCTAAAAGTTGTAAATGTCTCCACTCATATTCCTTGAACATCCACTTTCTATTTACCATGTATATTTTTTGTTCTGATGGAATTTCACCTAAAAAGCATACAAGAATATGTTTTCACCATTACTGAAAATTCTATATTACTATTTTATATTCATATTATTTCCCATAATTTATTTAAATTATATTCTCCTCTATTAAACACACTATAATCACTTTTAAAAGATTTTAGTTTAGTATGTAATTCTTTAATATTAATTTCATGTTTTGTACAACATGAAGTAGAGTTGTTTCATTTTTCTTTCATTTCCATGTGATGTTTTAGCATAATATATTTTTCCCTTAGGAAAAAATTATGAATATTCTTAATTGATTTATAATTTTTTTTAGAGATTTATATTTTTCTTCTATAATAGAACTATATTCAACTAATTTATCATTAGATCAGTTTTCTGAATCAAAATAAAAAAAATAAGAGAGAACCACATCTTATTTGGCCATAAAGAAAATATATTCTTTATAATTTGATTATTCTAGATTGTATTCCGAACATAAATAATTTTTAGAATATTAAGATACACTCTTGGTAGCCTTCATATCCTTATTAACTTTTCTCTCACGCTTATCTTTCAATTGAATCTTATTTTCTTTATTCCTTATTTTTCTTATTTCCATAAAATGTGGAAAATTTGGTCTGATATGTCTCAACTACTTGAATTCATAGAATCTCATTTCTTTTAGACCATGAACACTTTTATTGTATTCATTTAAATGTTTCATAAACCTTTTCTTATTTTTATAATACTTAATTAATATTCTAGTAAGTTAAGTAAGTTATTCTCTTGAATTTTATTGACTTGAATCATCAAGGAATATAACATCATATTTTGACTTATTTTCACATTTTGGAATAGAAACTTTAAGAGGTATGTTTTTATTTTTGATAATTATACGACCTCTAGCCTTGTATTTCATCACATCTTCATACATCATAATAGTACCCATCAATTAATTCATCATTAATTATATAATTGGAGTTAACTATCTAATTTCAACTTAAATACCACTCTATATTGTAGGTAAAACACGAACAACTTTCAATGATTGATCTGGTTTAGGCATTTATATTTTGAGATCAGAAACACCATTGAATATTTATAAAAATCATCCTTTAATATGAGTAATACTTTCACCTTAATACATTCTAAAATATCAAAATTGAATATAGTAATATTGTATCTTAATTTCCTAAAATTTAATGCCCCTTCATAAGTTACAGTGATTGTATGCAACATTTTAAAATAAGTAACACATTGAGAGACATTGTTGAATTTATCTTTTTCAATTCAGTAAATAATATCATTCATTTATCTTGAATTTAGGTTATATTCACCTTATTTGGTAGCATCCCAATTTTTCTAGTTCATCCTTGGGAATTAATATATCTTGATATACTTAAAATAAACTTTCAAAATAATATTCTTAAAATATATAACCATTCAAGCTTTCCAACATTGATATTTTTCACCATTGAAATATAGGACCATCATAATTGATATAAATTATTTTAGATGATCCATTGACATATTTCTTCATCTAGAACTTTAACTAATGTTTTCTAGAGATAAAAGAAATATTCACTAAAACACTCCTTTGATACCAATTATTTGGTCGGAAGAAACAAGAGGAGCTAAATTGTATCGTTTTAAAAACACTTGAATATTTTAGAATGGATCCCCATTTGTAACATAGAGAGAAATGTTTTTTCCTTTTTATTAACAAAATATTTTGTGGAAATTAAAAGAAAAAGACACATCAATTTTATAGTATTTTGGGGAAAAATATTTCCCCGGTCCATTCCACCACCACTCTCTTTATAAGAATAATGATTTTCATTAGATGATACTTTTATAAGGTATCACAAAAATTGAGTTCAAGAAACTGAAACTTATTACAATATATTTTTCAAGGCTTTAAAATAGGACGAACAATATCTCTCAAAATAATCAACACTCGAGTATTCAGAACCAAAAGTGATTGTATTTGGTTAGAGAAATTCTATTTAAAAGCATTCAGATATAAATGATGAAATTGATAGATGAAGAGATCATCTTAGTAATAGTTGAATAAATTCAAGGTATAGTACTTATAAAGAATCCTTGATCTTGTTGTAGAGAATATATTCAAATAACATAGCACTAGCAAGAAAAAAAATTTAAATGGTAGTAGAGACACACAATATTAGTTATAACAAATATGTATCCAATGTTTAGTCTTGTATAGATTTAATAAACATTAGTATATGAATAAAATATTTTAATAGAAGTAGTTACATCAAAGAGAAAATTCCTTCAATAAATGTAAAAATATGATTTAAATTAAGAGTAAGAGATTCATATCATCAAGCTTCTAATAATCATATAGATAACTAATTTTTTTAACAAATCAGAACACTTTATCAAGTAATGTTCATTAATAATTAATGAATATCTTGACTTAATTCTATTCAAATAGATCTGGAAAAGGCACCAGATAAATCGATATCTTCAAAACACTTGGTGTACTTTAGATTTGAATTTTAATCATCCAAAAAAAATGATAACATCCCTTATAAATAGGAAAAAATTAATATATTATTAACGACTGTAATACTATGATTTTTTAATTCAAGAAAATTATATTTGATAGCATAGATGACATGTAACACTTGGCATAAAAAATCAAAAAAATATTGTAATTGAAATTCAATATTTAAATAATGTTCTTATTAATATAAAAACATATATACTTAGTTTTTTGAAGAAATTTTTTGATGAAAAAATACATCTAGGATAGAAATATAAATAAATAAAGAATATTCTAATTAGAAAATTTTTAAAGTAAAATTATCTCATAGACCTTATGGAAGTAAAGGAATAGTCAGTTGTGTTTTGAAATGAAAATATATACTTATTTGAATAAAATTTTCAAATGTGTGCTTGTGATAAAGAAGTAATATAAATCATTCTTGATTAATTGATCCATGTATTGATGAAATTTTATAAATAATCTATTATTTTATAGGATTCTAAAATTAATGTTAAATAAAAAATATATATCTTGATAACTCTTTAAAAATTTAGGAAAAATTCATGAAGATTAAATAAAAAAATTGCAGAAGGATTGGGAAGATAGTATGAGATTAGTTATAAAAGATAATTATTCCCTCTGTATAAAGTATCTCAAAATTGATAAAAATTGAAAATTTTGGAATCCACACATGCTAGAACATTCCAAGTATCTAATAATAAATATTCTACCATACATGTATATTATGGGATTAATATGTCATAAGGTACTCATTCTACTGTAAAAAGTTTCTAAGATCATCTAGAGTGGAATTTACATGATTTTCTTAAAGAAAGGTAACCTATAACCCTGAAATTGTCTTATGTACTATTTTTCTTTCACTTTATCATATAGATTTAAAATCAATTTTTAGGAAAATATAGGGGTGAAAATTTAAGAAAATACCACCACATCATCAATCTTGTAAGTAATAAATAACAATAAAATCATCCCCCAAATATGATCCCAAAATGGTGGTGGATTAACCCAAAATAGTAAGAAATAAAATCTAAACATATTATAAATACATGAAAAAGAATGATTTTTATTAGAAATTATTAGGATACAATATATTTGGGAATAAGACCAACTAATATTGGAATAATATGTCAATTTATGAAGATTATTGAAGGCCCACACAAAAGGGGAGTAGAAACAAACAAAAAATAATCCATATTTTCCAAAATAAGTGTTCACTGAAATTTATGGATCTATCTATAAAGAATATATTTAAATTCTTAGATAAATTCTATTATTATCACAATAGAAGTGTTCGTAGAGTATAATAGTGTTGGTATATACCACTTGAGTTAAACTATTATGCTAATATAAATATAAGAATATAAAAATGGGTAATAATTTAAAAAATTTTAACAAAACCACCTTCAGATAAAATCAAGTGAACAAAGATGTTTAATAAAAGAATAAATTTGAGAAACACATTCCCAATAATTCTAAGAAGAAATATTATAAGGATATAAAACATATAGGGAAAAGATGCTTCTATTATGGAAGGAAAGGCCACATCATGGACTATTATAAAATGGATATAAACATTAAAAAATAAATATAAAAATATTGAATAAAGATATGATATAATCAAAGAAAAAATATTGTCTTAGTTGAATACTTTTTTTATGAATATCATGATATTTTTCCCACAAATAATAACACAAAAGGTGTTAAGAAACCATGTTAATGCTCTAAGAAATCTATGTTTGTCAATAGAGTATCTGATAATTTGGTTAGGACAATTAAAAATGGATGAATATATTGATAAGGAAAAATAAAATAATGAATCCAAAAAGGTTTTCAAACATAAAGAATAACTTTAATTTCAAGAGAGTTTTTCCAAGAAATATAACCCAAGAGTTCTTGAAAATATGTGTGGAAGGTGCAAGAAATATAGACATGTTAAAAAATATATGTTGTAATAGATTTCATGATTCTTCTTCCAAATCAAGATAAAATTTTAAATAAGATTAAATAAAAAAAATAAAGTATCATTGGATGAAATTACTTTATTAGAAAAATATATTCCACACAAAAGAGAGTTGAAATAAAAAAGAAGTCCATACTTCCTAATAAAATTTAGAGTTAGAAAACCAAAGTGGATCTAAGCATGATGAGTTATCCCAATATAAAATCTATAAATAATGGAAGATATTGGTTGATAGATGACTCTCAGCCTTGATGTTATTACTAAATAGAAATAAAAACACCTCATTGTTCATATTTATATTTATTTATATACTAACATGTAGGAATTAAAAGTGGTAAACTATAGGGGGAACCAGATGAATTATTTTATCTACTAAAAAAATACAAGTGGATCATCGTAGAATATTCTCACTACCATAGTGAAGAGATATTGATTTTATCCCTTAAGGGGGAGAAACATATGAAGAATATATTTCTAGATCATGTTCTTTTATGAAAATATAGAATTTTTTAAAATTCATAATTTTTTGAAAAAAAAATTTAAAATCTAGAATTATAGTATTCCAATCACACTTAATTCCTTTTTTATTATGAAAAATATTTCTCAAATAGGGAGTGTTGGTTGATGAAAAATATGATCCAAATGAGGATTAAATTCATCTTTTACTTGAAATTTTTCTAATACATTTGTTGAAGATGATTAAAGGATATATATCTTGATAAAACTATTTAAAACATCCTCAAAATCATAACTTGAATGTGGTGTCATATGATAAATATACTAATATAAAACCTTGATGTCTAGTTTTATTTACTCTAATTTTCTAAATCCTGTTATCCCAAGTATACTTAGAGTGGGTAGCTTATGGATTGTTGCTAAGACTTAGGTGATGTCATCCTTCTCTCAATAAATTGGATCATGCTAATATTCTGAATAATAGAGATAGAACATGTTGATGTGATAAACATAGAAAATGGTTGATGAAAATTTATATACACCCCTATATTCCCTTTTCATTTATTTTTAATATGTTTGAGAAGAAAATTTCAATCATATTGACATAAATATTTGGATGTATTTCCAATAAACACAAAGGGGGAGATTGAAGAGCCTAAGATTGGATTGTATTTTTGTCAATAGAGAATAATTTCAATATGATAAAGTAGTCAATATACAGTTGGATATGGTAGAGTTGTGGCTCATACATACATGATAAAAGTAGAAAAGGTAAAGTTTTTCCATTGTATATGGAAAAGAATAAGGATAATTCATTTCCCATGTTGAAAGAGAAAAGGGTATAGTTTTTTATTCTTGAATTTCATGGATTAATAGATTTAAGTAGAATACCCACATGTGATTATTTTTAAAGAGACAATATACATAATAAAGGACTAGTATTGAATGTGAGGAAGTTTTATACACCCCATTTGATACAAGTTTAATATGTCTAGCTAGTATAACAGTTTGAATATTTACTTGAATAATGATTATTCTTGAATAAGGAACTAGTTGATATGAATAAGAACCATCCATGAAGAACTACCTATACACATTGATGTTTTAGTATCATGAGATATTTTTAGTGAGGATTTAATATTTTTTAAGTAATTAAGAAGCTCTTTAAGTGAGTAGAATAATACATGCTAATATTTGAGCTAAGTCTATAGTTTATAAGGTTGAGATAGACTGGTTGAAAGGTTAATATAGGCCACTCATAAGGTTCATACAAATATCTTATAAGTTTTTATCAGTTGTTTATAAGTTTTTGATAAGTAATCATAAGTTTGAGTGTAAAACTACATAATTTTGAGTGGAAGGCTTCATAAGGTTTATGTGAGTATTCAAATGGTTGGTGTGACTTATATGTAAGGTTATGAAAAACTATGTGTAAAGTGGAGGCACATCTTCTTAAGGTAGATACAATCCCGTGTAAGGTTAGTATGAAACCTAAAAAGTTTTCATTATATCATCATCAGTTTCATGAAACCTACATTGGACACTTCATAGGGTACACCTGAGGAACCTTACAAAATGGAAATACCAGAAGGGGAAAATGATAATTATATAACTAAATTTAGAATGATTTTATTCTGATATTTTGAGAAAAATAAAATGACATTGCATTGATCTTTATGGAAATAATATCACAAAGTGATTATAATTCAAGATGAGTTAAGGTATCAAGTTTAAGCTGATTCAAATAAAGAGAGATTATTTTCACATAATAATCTATGGTACTACTTCACAACACATGGATCCATGAATAAATGGATAGAGATTTAAAAATAATTAAAGCAGTGATATTTTTGGATTGGAAGGAAACCTAATATTCAAATATAGCATGGGAATTAAGAATATGAGTCTTAAGGATATTTAAAAACAAGACATTGGATTAGTTTAAATAAATTTTTAAATGAATTCAAATGAAAATATTCTGCTATAATTAATAGGAGTGTCTATATATATTATGTAACTAATATTCAAAATAATTTTCATGATGTTTTTTAAATATATACATATAGGAGAAAAAGAGAAAAATGAGAACCCTTTGACATTATTATCACATTAAATAAATACTTTATGTTAAATAAGAAGGAGACTCTGAAACTAGTGCGGCCAAGGTTGCCATCTATGTATTGAAGGTAGAATCCAACATATTAAAGAGTGAACCTTCTGGGTAAATAAGTGGAAGAAATAAAATGAGTTTTTAATATTTCAATATCGTAGAAGAAGATTGAAACTGAGAGATCAATTATTATTGTTATTGTTCATCCATTGTGTCAATACTCTCAAGAGATAAAATATCCATTATAATTGTAAATCATAATGATTCTGAGTTGAATAAAAACAATAGCTTTTATGTAGATTTTTTTATCATACTTTGGTAGTTGAAAACCTATTCACTGGTTCAAGTAAGGACTCTTGAAGAACTTATGGTACCAACATAAAAGTGATATTTCAACATGAGATGAATACTATATGATACAAACAAAGTAAAGTTGATGATATCATGCCTTAAAAACTCAGATGATACCAACCTAATCCTTGTGTGTAAATTTTACTACACATGTAATCATTTCAAATTAAAGTTATAATATAATTTATGTACTTGATATAGTTGAACATGGTAAGTGGTGGGTTTTCTAGGAAGGATCCTAACTTTGTAAAAACCCCTTATATTTTTTTTCAATTTATGCATTCCATACAGTGGTAAGGGCTGGGATTGGATTAAAATATATGTATATTTTTACTAAGACATTTGTTCAAGTATAAGAGGGGATAATTAAGAGATAAATAAAAACTTGATAAAATTTAGTATCCACTAATTTACCCCACTCTTAGTGTCCCTCCATGATTTACTGGCCTCTATACTTATAAACTACTCCTGAGATATCTTAGTGTTTAAGTTGGTTTTCCCACAATATTGATACATGCCAGAATTTTCCAAAAGAAGAATATATATATATATTAAATTTATTCTACCACCTATAAATGATAAATTAAATTTTTTTATGAAAATTTATTATATTTATAAACAAGTTTAAATTAGATATTAAACAAATTTCTATGTTTAAAATGTATAAAAAACAAACTAATCTTAAAAATAACATTTTATATAAAACATTTAAATTTTAAAACTTTAATAATTAATTTATTTCCCACTTTTTATACTCACAAAAAATCAATATCCTAAAATGAAAATTTTCAAATAAAGATGAATAATATTTATAATAATCTATCAATAAAAAATAAAAAATCTAAAATTATATTTTTATTCAAAATATATATCACTTACATTGGACCATAAAAATTTTATTATAATAATATACTCATCACAAAAATTTAAAATTTTATTTTATTTAGATGAAATTTATTTCACATACTATGAGATAAAATTTAGTTTTATATAACTGTATAAAAGATACATTAAAAAATAATACAATTTTCACACATTTATTTCATAAATAAGTAAAATTTATTCTATTTATTTGGTGAGATAAATTTATTCTATAAGTTTTTTAAAAACAAATTTTATGGTTTCTCCTAAACTTTATTTCATGTGTTTAGTAAAATAAATTTTATATTGGATAATATATATTCAAAAAAAATTAAAATATTTAATTTTTTAAACAAAATTAAACCCACTTAGTTAATGAGATAAAATTAATTTTTTATGATAATATAAAATAGATGTAAAATTAAATAAGTAGTGTTATTTTAACACTTATAATTCATTTATAATTGAAATTTAACTCATGAAATTTTTTGGATAAATTTACATATAATGATAACAATTTAAAAAAAAATATTTCATGTATGAGATGAGATTAATTTCTTTTACAATGATTCAATTTTTAAAACCTTAAAATTAAATCATGTATGATCTAATATAAATTTCAGTTACAGTGATATATATTTTAATATATTAAATTTACCTCATGTATGATATGAAACAAATTTAGTGTAAAATAATACATTGTTTCAAAAAAATTATTTATTTTATAATATGGGATTCATTTCATGTACAATGATACAACTATTAGAAAATAAAATTTATTTCATGTATTATATGAGATAAATTTCATGTAAAATAATATATTTTTAAAAAATAAAATTTACCTCATTCATGGGATGAAATAAATTGAATGTATAATGGTAAATCTATTAAAAATTTAAAAAAAATATCTCAATGGTACATAAAATAAATTACATAAAAAATTAGACCATATTTTTAAAAATAAAATAATATTATGTATGATATGAGTTGAATTTCATGTATAATAACACATATTTTCAAAAAAAAAATATCATGTGTGATTTGAGACAAAATTCGATTATAATGATATATATTTTAAAAAACAAAATTTATGTCATGTATTAATACCATAAAACTATGAATATATGACATTTTTTACATATATAATTATTTTTAACTATCATATATAAAGCCTTCATATATAGGATATTTTATATATAGTTGTTAAAATAATCACTACACATTTTCATCAAGGCTATAACAAGGGAAAATATGTTATGATTACTATTAAAAGTATCTACATATTCGAAGTAATATATATTCTTTTTGTAAAAAAATAATATCTATTTGAATATATATATACTTTATTTTAAAAATGTTATTCATTTAATAATAAAATTTTTAAAATAAATCCCCATACATGATTGTTAAATAGAATAATTAATTTATATACATGTGTGCATGATATTTATTTTATTTAACCATTACATATTCAATTTTATTACAATAACAATATTATAAACTTTAATATACTACAACTAAAGAAATAAAAACAAAACAAAAACACTTCAACATTCATAAAAAATATTTATATGATAAAAATGTTAAAAATTTTAAAGTAATTAAATCTAATAAAAATACTCAAATAAATGATAAAACACGTTTTTTATTTTAAAATAGAAAAATATTATACAAAATCCTATAATGAGTGAAAAATAAATAATTTTGAGTTAGTGTTTTGAGTAAAATAATGAAAATTCAATTATATTTAAATATAAACATTAAATAAGAAGATCAGATATCATAATTGATGGAGAAGTTGTCATATGATAGAGAATAAAATAATAAGGAAATGTAGACATGTGATGAATTTTTATCTTGTCTAATCCCTCTCAACCATCACTTATTTTTGAAATTAAAAATAAAACATTTTTCAAAAAACAATCAGTGAAGATTAATCATGATCATTAAAAATAACAATGAATTACTCATGATTCAATAACTTAACAATAAAAGAATACTCTATATAATGATATATCATGTAAAAGTTATAACATGTTGATAAATATGTGGATTATATTATATTTACAGTATATAACACATTATAATTACTTAATTAGTATCCCATTAAAATTAACTTGTCATATTGAATACTATCATGCACCATGAGCTAATTTTTCAACTAGGGTTCATCCATGTAGTTGATTATTTTACTTTTGATAGTGTGTTGTAATGATAAATAATGGTTGTAAGTCTTTGGTGTTAAAATAATCTCTAAATAGGGTATTTTATTTACCTTCATTCCATAATAAACTGTGGATATAGGAATTTTGGTTGATAAGGGTGATTAAATCAATGGCTACTTAGAATGGTAAAATACTTTAAATTGGTTTATTATTGTGTTTAAACCCTATCTGTATATGATATAAAGATTTATCAAAATGAGATAGAGGAATTAATACACTATAAATGTTTCTCTTCTCATAAAAGAAATATTCCTTTTAAAATTTAAATATCATTAATCTATTCTAGAAATGGTAGAGGTAGGACCATAGTTCCTCAATAATAAACTTATGGTTTTATTATATTGGTCATCAAGTATGAATTATTAAACTAATAAAATTATAAGTAATATAATATGTATTAAATTTCATATTTTGAGATAAAATTTATGGCCTAAGAACATTCTATGTAAGTTTGATACTATCACCAGTAAACCTATATGCATAGATGGGATCACTATAGCTAAATCAACATTGACATATGCTAGGTTATATACTAAATTTATCCCAAACTATGCATTTCTAGATAATATTACTTTTAAAGGTCTTGATGGATCTATTTTTTTGTATAATTTTGTTTATTAATGGGATATTTTTTATCTAATAATCATTGTCTTCTTCATTCTTTATCAGTATATGTTTCGAATTTCAATTATCCTAATAAAATATGGAAGGATAAAATTAATTTATTAGATGAGACTATTAAATATAAATATCCCATGGAATCCATTGGTTTTTATATAAAATTTTAAGGGTCTATAAAGGAAATTTAAAAACATATTATATCCAAAAAGGTAATCCCTAGTGTTATTAATGAGAAAAATTAAGATATTATCATATTATTTTTGTCCTTAACATGTTTAACTGCTTTATTTTGGGGGAGATAAGAGGATATATATTGGTTTAAAGGAAGTATTTTTTATAAGGTTCACGATGTCATTTTTTCATGAATTAAAAAGAATGATAAATTTAGTTTAATAATTAAATTAAATGATAAATTCACTTTTAAGGATGAACATGACCTTCATCAAACTATATTTAATTTAAAATATTAACTAAAAAATAAAAAAAAAACTTAATAAAAGCAGGTTCTGAAAGTTTGGAAATTAAAATTATTTTTTAAATGATTTTATATAGTATAAATATTAGGTTCCTTAAGGACCATTTAAGAAGATAAAGATTAATTCTTTATTTATGTCTAATTTTGTTGATGTGATTAATGTATTAAAAACTAATATTTACTTGGATAATTTGCATGGTTTAGATATTATTTGTAATAATCATGATTGGTCATTAGTTAATAAGTTTAATGTGTATAGAAATAGAGGTATCTGGGTTTTATTAGTCTCATATAAATTTTATGTTTATGTGATTAGTTACTCACCAAAATTTATTAATCACAAAATTTATAATGATTTATTGTATTTTTAGAATTATTTATTTATGATTGTAATTATAGATGATATAGGGGAACTTGTATATTAATATTAGTAATTTCTTTAACTCTAATATGGAACCTTTTATTCTTACAAGGTATCTCAAACACTTTGATAGTAATAATGATTGTATGAATAGTGATAAAGTTATTTCAAGGGATATAAAATAATTGAATTACTAGAAACCCATATTGGGTCATATAGACTATAATTCATCTAGACATTATTATATATAATAATTAACAGATAAAATAGATTATTTTTTTTAAAATTGGATAGTGTTTTGGTGAATAATTGAAGATATTATTTATTTCTATTTTAATGTATGAAATTTATTCTTACTAGTATTTTATATCAAAACACTTATATATTTATTATCTATCCACCTATTAGGATCTTCCCCCACTTAAATTCCATGATTTTTGGTGTATGGTGGTGGTATTTAGTGATTTAGTCTATAATATTTAGATGCACAGTGGAATAAGAATAACCTTGGGTAGTATTTTCCTTTCTTAAAAGATTGTTATAAAAGTGATTAAGATTTGATTTGGAATATAAAAACCTAGTATACCTAATAATATTAAATTTATTGTAGAGGGTATATTATAAATTCAATTTGATGTCTTTAGGGGATAAAAGTGAGGTGATTAGGAACCTTGAATCTTCTTTTTCATCTTCTTTGAAGAGACTACTTTTTAAAACCCTTTTATCTTTATCAAATTATTAATATCTGTTGGTTTAATGAAGTAAATTCAAATTATAATATTTTCCATGCATATATTTTGTCACATGTAGTATATAATGAAATAACTATGATTAAGAATAAGAAAAATTGATGGACCTAATAAATCGTTGAAATCAAATATGTTTCCTTGATATTTTCCCCTACTCTTTAATTTATTCTAGAGGTAATTTACCCATTGATTTAGATGTTTCCATATAAGGATCTCTAATCAATGGGGATTATTATATAAATCTATATTCTCTTGACTCTATTGAGGATATTTTGATGTGTATGTTTTTTTGTTTCTATGGATCGAATGATACTTATTCAAGATGGTGAATGTAATTCTGAAACTAAAATCCCAATATCTACCATCCTTGAAACTAAAACCATATATAAACTAAAATGGATAATATGTGTACCTTTCACCAAATATGGATGAATAAACTATATTCATTAAATATTTATAATAAATATCACTCAAATACATCTATCGAACACCCTAATCTATGGTGTATCCATAGGTTGGCTAGAATAACCCAATACTTAGGTGGGATACTCCTTATCTCTATGATATGAAAGTATCTCACAAGGTAAAGGATGAGTAAGAAGAGATTTTTGGGTATGGGAGAATTAAAAAATCTCAAACCCACACAAATACCATCATCATGTCCTTAAACCACTTTATATAGGTCTCGAGGTACTCTATAGAAACTCATGGAATTTACTTTAATGTTCATAATTTTTGAGTGAATTCTATCCATTTACAATCATTTTTTAAAATTTTGGATGATTTTCCCTGTATTTATCACACAAATTCAATTATCCCTCCATACATTTTATCATATGAAACATTTATAATAATAATATTCATTAATGGAAGATCAATAATGTAAGTAATATAATAATAATTCTCAATGATATACCCTTTACCAAATCATATGATATATCTTGGATTCATGAATATCATATACTATGACATGATAATATCATAATATATGATATGAGATTTAGAGAATATTTATATCAATATCCCACTTACATAAAATCCTCATATACTTTGTGTTATTTCATTTTATATTGTATCATATACAATATCCTATGAAACCAAAATCAAAACTCCTTTATGATATTTTTTAAATTCTTTTGTAAATTTATCATAAACTTCAAATTTCATCTCATCATATGAAACACCTTATGAATACTCATCCAAAAATCTTTTTATATAAAGTATAAAATACTTTTAGATTGGATCTCTGAGTATATAATTATCCTCATTCAATCAACCACAAAGATAGATCCCATGGGGCATTGTAGCATTGAAAAAATATCAATTCCTTAAATCATGAATAAAAGAAAAGAGAGTCCTCCAACATAGTATTAGTACTACTCAAGATATAAAGGGATCGTTTGTGGTCTCTATAAAACACATGTATCATTGAAACCATGTACACCATCTGCATCATATGTAAGAATTAATTTCCATATGATCCCTTTATTCAATACATGAAATGACCAAGGGATATAGAGTATGTCAATCTCATATATCCAACCCATAAATTTTTGATTCTCCAAGTATAGACTTAACATTTTGATGAATACTCACATTTCATTCACCTTTATAGATGAGCACATCACTTTCCCCTCATGTGATAGATAATAAAATCATATGTGTTATCTAGGTATAGAAATAACTTATCAAAATCGAGGAAAAAGATTTCATAATTATCATATGAGATAAAAAATATTATCTTGGTTAAGATTTAACTAGTTAAATAATCAATATCATACCCAACCATCACCTGGATATCTAGGACTCAATGATTTTGTAATATAGTTAACAGAGTATAAAGGTTATTATGAAATAAATATCTCTAACCTTAAGTATAGGGAAATCAAAATATAAACCATACACCCCTAATATACTAAATTCATAGTGTATAACACTCCATGTGGTATACTTCATGGGTAATACAGTTCACAAAACCTACTTTTATCTCATGAGTATATTATGTATCTCAATATAAGAATCATATTAACATTAACCTTAACATTTAACTGCAACTAATATTAATCCATAAAGAACATTTTTTTGGAATAAATTAAAATCATGATTTGATATATAATTTATCATTACACTTCATGAGTGATATGAAAGAATGATAAAGTGGATAATTCCATTTCTATAACATGATATATTTTATATTATTAAACAATTTTAATAATATTTAAAAACCATGCATAATAAGTTGTCTTGTAATATCACATATGATATACTTCCATATAATTATTATATTTTATACACTTTGGGGTTTTAGTGAACTCATTATATCTCCATGTAACTCCTTTCATGTCTCTTTATGACCATCTGATACCCCCCCCCCCACACACACAAATCTTTAGTGATTAATATCTATAAAGAAATAAAATTTGAATAATGGTGATAATTAAGAATCATATTCCTAATGTTCAACTCCTTGAATTTAGTATTCAAAATTTATAACTCTATTACATCAAATATTGTGATGTTAATATATTCTATTGTCTACTTAGAACTCTTTATTAGTTTATCATCATTATTATCCTTGAAACCTAATCCATCAAAAATTTTCCTTAAAATTGTTTGGTAATTACTATAAATATTATAATTAATACCAACACATCCTAAAATCCTTTTGAATATAAAGTGACATTCACTATAATGTTTTATCAGAATAATCCTTTATTCATGAAAATTGAAATTCTCCAATTTGAAACACACTATCCTACACTATTCTATTCAGAATATCATGCTAATATACACAAACTTCCTTATGTTATGAAAGAATAATTATTTATTTTGTTGATAATATTTATCAAATAAACTATTATATTCATATCATATATGGTATTCTATGTCTTTGGAGAATTATTGATGTTACAGAATATGATGCATCAAAAACCATGTGTATTGAATCTATCATATCATATTTTTCATAATGATTCATTTTTAATAAACAAATTCTCTTATCCTATAAGAGAAATGAGATAACTATACACATCCTTTACTAAGATCTATTTAATATTGTTTTATTCCTTTTCATTCAAATATATGCTTCAATAACTCTTTGATTCATTATTTTAATGAAAACTAAATTCTTCATTGACTATTTCATTGATATTTAATTCTTTTATATCTAAAAAATTTGTAAAGTATATATTGGGTATCATATACCTTTCAAAATTAAAGAATTGATTTCTATAATACTGACATGTGACATAGATATTCCATATATTTCTAAAATCCTTAAAATATTAAGGATAATTTCATCATATATAGAACATTTTATTCCCTTTTTGATAAATCTATGTCATAATGACCTTATATAGATATTCAAAGAAACATTTTTTGACTATCCAACTAACTTTTCTTCTTCTGAATTGAGATTTTACCCACTTATACAATAAATTATAAATTTTCCATCTCATGCACATCTCATATATTATAAACACTTTAATAATATTAGGTAAAAATTCCTTGACCTCATTCACATTATTAAAAAAATTCTAATAATGAAAAAATAATGAAATCTATTGCCAGAAAAATTCTTAAAGGAAACCTTCAGTCTCCCAAAGTCATAAACATAATTGTATTGAGTAAATGAGAGGGGAATAAAGTTATTTTGGAAAATAATTAATCTAATACAATTAAAAACATTAAATGAATCATTTTATTCTTCTTATAACCATTTATTTGATCAACTTATTAAATTACATCAATATCAATTCACTCGGGTCGGTATTGCTCTAACACATAGAATTTTTCTTTTTATTAAGATCAATTATTACTTTTTTTACCAATATAGGAATTTTATTATAATAAGATTATATTTTTATATATTTATCTCAAATAAAATTTGGATTACTTTTATTCCATTTATCTATAACATAATATTTTATCATATGATTATCATGTTTTTAAAAACATTTAATAAGTACTTTAAATAAATGTGACCCGCTAAAATAGTGACTCCTTTTTTAACTCATCATACTCATTATTAGGATAATATACATATTTCATACTTAATTAAATTGGTTAGGCATATAAATAATCCATGACTATATATGGTAGACAATCCTGTCAATCATATCATATATAACTCTTGGATAGTTGAGTGGAAAACTCTTTACCTAATCCATCATATAGACTATCTTCTCTTGATTTATATGGTATCATAATGGTTGGAGTTTCCCAACTATGTATAAATAGATTCATATTACAATAATTATCACCTTATTACATGATTTCCTTATACATAATATAATCCAAGGTTGCCCAACTATGGAATGGACTACCCGGTTAGATAATCAAGGTTATGGAAAGTGTCACTTTAGATGGAATCTAGAAATTAGTATTTTAAGGTGATTGAATCTAAATATCATATCTCATGTTATTCTCTTTATATGTATACATGATTCTAATGATTTATATTGGAATCACATTTCTTCTACTAAATAAATATGTTTAAACCATATTGATATGTAACTCTTTACACAACTCATATCTCATATTACAAACCTAAATTAAAAAGGCCAATTATATTTATACATATCTTAATGAATCCAATTAATATGATACATGAAACCCTTTTATTTAAAGTATTCGAATCATATGAATTCCATTTCCCCTCAAGAGTAATCTTAGAGCGATAGACAACCAGCATCCACTTTTTTAGAAAAGGCATAAGCCTCTAGGTCAATGATCAATCTGACCCAAAGTCCCTCTTAACAAGGATGCATTACTCAAGTGAGACCTTAATTTCATTTTAATTCTAACACCTAATATATATAAATTATAATCAACATTTTATCTTAGGCTCATATCTAGGAATAAGTCAAAGTCAAGGTAGTAGAAAATTAAATCAATTATCATAACTAGCATGTAACTCCTTATATGCGTGTCTAAAATTTTATAGAAGTAGTTTAAAAAATTAAACTAAAGTATACGTATATTCATAATATAAAAATTATATTCTTAAATAATAAATAGGGGAATAAATTAAATAAATTAACAGATCATATTTTTAAATATCATATAATCTATTTATAAACAATTCATAAATAAAGAAATTATAATTTAGTCATGTATTATGGAAATTCCATAATTAAATAAATATAAAAAATATATTTAACAAAATATGAACATTTCATATTATTAATTATATAGAATTTTACCTTAAATATATGATATTTGGTTAAATATATACAACTTTTATTCTAATTTCTATTATGTAAACTGTTTAAATAATTTAAATATCACATATTTAATATTATTTAAACCTTGGTCATATCAACTATCAAAAATACTTTTGATATGTTTTAAATAATATCTCAAATAAGGCATTTTAATTTGAATATTTCAAATTAATAATAATTATGAATAATTCTTAATTTAAATATAAAATCATTTATATTTAGCCTTATTTTGTAATTTATAAACATTTTATAAATTACACTTATAATTTCAATACAAAAAAGTTTATATCAGAATTATGATTCGTTCTATATAACTTAAAAATGTATTTTAATATTAACAATTAATATTATGGAATATTTATTTGATAAATTTTTCATAAAAATTTAATTAATTAATTATAAACACTATATAATTAATTAATTTATAAACACCTTTATAAATTAAATGAATATCCCAAAATACCTTTATCTATAATTTATATAAATTTTATATATTTTATAAATTATTTAAATTGATTCATAATTGAAATATTCTATATGATATATAATGATATACCCATATCATAACCTAGATAGACAAACCGTGAAACTCTTTTATCACTAGTGATTGTAAATTATGATTTATAGTGTTGTTTTATTGAGATAAAACTAGTATAGGACTATCTAAGAATAACTGACATGGAACTTATCAATCATGGACTATGATATAGATTCTGTATAAGATAACCATCATGCTTTTTGATCCATATAATAATAATCAAGCAATGGAGGCTTGTCATGCATAACATTAACCCTATGTGGCAATGATATCTATAATAGTAACTTAGCTTACTAAGTAATCTTGGATTATGAAAGTCTTGTATAAGATTAACAAGATCCTAAAAATCAGGTAATGTGATATATGTTACATCATATTAGCAATTTGATACTCTATTTTTCATCACTTCATCAATGCCATCATACAGTGTGATAGCCTATATCATAAACTATATACAATGAAAACCCAAAGGATGTAACTGCATCATTTACTATGATATCCTATTTAATATGGAATGATACAATTATATATTACAATATCATATATTTCATATAATTCTATTTAAAAAATATCAATAATATTTAATGATTTATAATATGACATCAATATGATTTGAATATTTCTTTATTTTTCAACATGATTTCAAGAAGCAAACAACATATCAATGTTCTGATACCATTTTTTGGTTTCTAGGGATTGAACAACACTATTTTAATGAGGTGAAAGTAATTAAAAACCTTGAATCTCAAGATCTACCATGCTTGAAACTAAAACCATTTATAAACTTAAATGAAGAATCTATTTACATCTCATTGAAGATTGTAACAAATTTTATTTTCATGTCTATACCTTTTTAATATTTCTGTATATTATTCTAGGTTTTTCTTCAAAATTTTCATAGTATTATGTGTATCGTAAAGACCTAGAGTCAATATAATAAAAATATTAAATATATTAAAATGTTTGTGTGCATGTTTTTAGAAATAATGGTTTTCCTCTTGAATAGAATATCATATGAGTAAACCTATATATTTTTTGTATCCATAACATAATTTTTACCTTATTCCTAACTTAAGTTTCATTCACATCAGGCCTCAGGTCAAGGCATTATCATGGGATTATATTAAAGAATTAAGTTAAATAATTAATTAAATGATTGATTAATTATTTAACATAGATCAAAGTCTATTTAAAATATACTGTAGCAATTTTCTACAGTTATACATGTAACCCTAATAATTTATAGAGACACCATTGAAAGAACCTATGACATGTGAACAAGAATAATTTTTATATTGATTAACGGAATCAATGAGCATCACCAATGTCAGTGACACATATATTTTCTTCATCAATGATCGATCCAATGATGAGGTAAGTCTTTTTATTTTTGGATTTTTCCCCTATAATTTTTGTTTCAAGTATAGAAAATTATTCTCCTTTGAATTATTCCTCTACCCCATTGATATCTTGGCCCTACTGATTTACTATTTTCTTTATCCCTAAAATATATTATTACCACTAGTTTTATTCAACTAATTTTGATTTCCATAGTAACAATAGATGGTCAGGATCTCCATAGCCACTCATGAACTTACCTTAGTTTTTTGTTCCTTTCTACCCTAGTTCTTTTGTTGTTCATCGTTAGCCTGCGGTAGGTTGTAAATTCAACTATCGGTCTAATTCATAATGCAACTAAATATAGATTCACATTGTTTTATGAAATTGATGATGCAAATGTTTGATTTTAGAGGTGATGAGGATTGGTGGTAGATTACATATGAACCCTCAAACAATGATGGATGCATTATGGTTTTGTCATGTGTTAATGAGAATATCTATTTTCATATACTTGAGTTCATAGATTGATGACTAGGAAAGCTTCCTTCCATTTCGGAACCATGGATAAAGCTTCCATAAATATTTTTGGTGAGATTGATGGGCACCAAAAAAATTAGGAAGAAGATGAAATTTCTCTGAAATTATTTACTACACATCATGTGTTCTTAAAGAAAACATTTCATGTATTATGCTTCCAAAAATTACTAAGGTTTCAATCTAGGTTAAATATCACATGGTTTTGTGGTGGGACACACACTATGTGACCCTATCTGGCCAGCTAAGCCATGTACAAGGAGTACATGTGTGGGTCACTAGGTGATCCCAAACATCATGGTCCATAGAACATGTAAGGACCCATAATTTCCATGTAATTGTTTTAAAATATATGTGAATTTATGAGTCTGTGAAAATTGACGGCGCGTGATTCAGAGGCCCGGAGTGCCCGGAATGAATTTCTAAACTTTTTTTTGGGTACGTTCAGTAGACGTACGAGCGGGTTTTTCTAACTTTTGAATCGGTGCTCGGAATTGAAATCTGAGGGTATCATTGAACTCACAGCACCGATATTTGCTTAAGGAGACTTTCACCTCGATGGAAGTTGGTTGAGGGTGAAAGTTAATTTTTGGGTTTTTCGTGAAATATAAAAATAAAATAAAATGGTGTAACATTTTATTTTTATTTTCTTTTGAAACTCCTATGTGGATGTTTCATAGGTGGGGACCATTGAACTGAAACCTCTCATGAGAGGTTATGGAGGTGGGGACCACCAAGCCTAAACCTACCATGTGAGTTTATGGTGGTGGGCGCCACCCGAGGCTAAACCCCCTTGAACTCCCTCTTAAGTGTGGGGAAGCCTTTTAAACTTCCCCCACTTTAATGGTGCCACACCCCTTTAATTAATTTTGTGCCATCCTCATCAATTAATTAAGTGGATCGAACCTAAATTATGTCAATAATTAAATTGGGGAAACATATCAGAAGTTGGATACTTTGCAATTTGGTGGAATTTGGAGAGGATAAATATTAGGAGGATTACACTTCTCCAATGAAGAACTTCTTCCACGAAGAACGTTCCTCCAACAAAGAACGATGATGTACAACTTCGACTTCTTCCTCAGGATATCCTCCAACGTGGGACGTCTTCAATTGACGACCATTATTTCCACCTCATCGACAACAACAAATGAACGAGATGGGGGGTTTAAATTGAGTGTTATTATATTCCCATGTTATTCCATTCTAAAACAAAGAACGCGGATCAACTCACGATCAAGTTTATTTGCAGATGTTTTCTTTTGTGGGTTGGGAATAATTATTTTGGAAGGTTGTAGGGTGGTTGTTTGAAATTCTTCCCTTTTTCATTCTTGACGACTCTTCGTAATTCAAAGAGAGTGTATAGCCACTTTCTACCACTCTAATGTGGAGAGAGTGTGGGCCAAAAAAACATGGCCCATCCTCTCCACATTTCTTGTGATGATTTGTGGTGTTCTTCACAATGGAGGAGGATAGCAACCAAACATGGTGGGGCATAAGAACGGCGGTCGGCACCACTGTCAGCCACGACAAAGATGACGGTGCAACGGTGCCGCCCCACGTCCACCGCCGCCGGCAGCTTCCGCCGCCCTGCATCCACCGTTGCCCCGCGGACTCTGCAATCTATTGACGAGCCGCCCTATAGCCTCCATGCTCCGTGACCGAGCCACCACACGGCCTCAGCATTCTGTGGCCTCTACGGCCCTCCGCAGCCCCTCGTGGCCCTCGCGGCCTTCCGGACCACCCAGCGGGCTGGGCCGCCCAGCGTAGGCTAGGCCAGGCCTCTTAATAGGGTAGGCTGGACCCATTGAGTCAGGTCGGGTTGACCCTAGTCAGGTCGGGCCGGGTTGGTCAGATCGGGTCGGACCAGGCCCGGGCCAATTTTGACCACATACACTCATTTGTCCATAACTTTGGCACCGAGCGTCCGTTTGATGAACCGTAAGTAGCACTAGAAACCTTGGAGAGATATGTTCCCCTTGGTATACCCCACTAGATAATTGGATAAAGATGGGTCATGTTCAGGTTGGATCGAGTACGAATCCAACCTGGCCTCTGGGGCAAAAAGGCTAATAACTCACAGACCAGGCGTCAAATTGACGCACCGTATGTTGCATTGAGACCCCTATGATGTAGCAGTTCTTTTGGATTCTTATTCATGGGAATTTCTGGCAGTTGTAGTATCGACCAGTGTCTTGATAAGCAGACCCTATCGGAGACAAGTTATCATAGTGCGAGAACCTAGTAGCTGGCTGTGATGTGAAGAATGAAGAGTGATCATGTGTGGGTCAGCACCGAGCGATCCTATGTGGGTAAGAAACTAGTGATCCTATGTGGGTCAGCATCGAGCGATCCTATGTGGGTTAGCACCTAGCGATCCTGTGTGGGTCAGCACCGAGCGATCCTGTGTGGGTCAGCACCTAGCGATCCTGTGTGGGTCAGCACTGAGAGATCCTGTGTGGGTCAGCACCTAGTGATCCTGTGTGGGTCAGCACCAAGGGATCCTATGTGGGTCAGCACCTAGCGATCATGTGTGAGTCAGAACCTAGTGATTTTGTGTAGGTCAGCATCTAGCGATCTTGTGTGGGTCTTCCTATTAATAGATTAATATTATTCATAAGTTACATCTAATAATCTCTACCACTTTACTTAAGTTATACCTGGTGTGAGCTGAGTCTATACCTTATGGTACTTTCCATTGTGGTAATACCTTGATGGTATTTTTCTATGTGTCATACCTATGTGGTACTTACCTTCGCGGTATTCCTTCCTTTGTGGAATATTTGAGCTCTGGGATTTTGAGTTGGACTCTGGGTTTCCTCATGATTGAGATGGGTTTACTTGATAACTTAGGTATATGTATGGGAATATACCTAAGTAGGGTTATCAGTTGTTTCATTTCTTGGAGCTTTACCCTTTGTGGATTTTGTGAGACCTTGAGGGTCTCGGGGTCCCTAATGAGTATCGTTATAGTCACCCCTGCACGGGCTATGCCTGTACTTCGTTGTGTTTGGTGCAGATGATGGACAGCGCTAACTGAGGATGAGGGTACTAGGACTGGAGGTAGCTCGAAGGTGAACCTAGATGAGGTATACCATAGAGATGACTGTTTTAGAGTTGTACCTACCCTTCAGGTAGGATCCTTGGCGGGAGATCACAGGATTTGTTCCGGTCTACATGTACTTTCAGTTGTCTGGTACTTTCTAGTTTTCCTTGTACTTCCCATTTGGGCTTGTATTCTGCCCCTTTTTACTTTATGTACTCACTCTATTTACTATTTAGTTTACTTGAGTTCATATATTGTTGTGTGCTTGGTTGTGTGTGTTATAGGTTATAAAGGCAATATCTTCCCACTTTTAGGGAATATGCCTTCAGTGCTAATCACCAGCCCCTGACCTATGGAAGGTGGGCTTGGGCTAGTCACGGCCCAGGCCCCAAGGTACGGGTCATGAAAAATTGGTATCAGAGGAGTTAGTTCTACCATAGAACATAGGACTCTGATCTTCTTATTTTTTAATGGCTATAGTGTTAAGTGTAGTGAGTATGGTTATCAGTTTAGGGAATCCAATGTTGGTGCGGCAGCCGATGTATCCATACACCAGGACCCTGACGTCTGATTTCTGACTCAGTGCACGAAAACACTAATTGTGTGTGTGTTTTGAAGAGTTTTCTTTGTGATCTCTTTGATTCATCTCACCAGGTATAAATTTTTGACTGTGGCGCACCTGTTTCTTTTCAGGATGCCTCCACGAAGATAGTCATCTAGGGTTTTGAGAGTTGTATGCACTAATAGCCCACCGAGTGATGAGGCCTCAGTGAAGGGCCCTCTTCCAGCAGAGGCACCAGCAATACCATTACCCGTTGGTCCACTAATGCCACCAGCCCTAGCAGCAAAGAGTTCATTTCACTTGAGCATGTTGCACGAGTTTCAGCGCCATAGGCCACCCAGGTTCAGGGGAGAGACGGACCTGTAGGCAGCTGAGGATTGGCTGAAGGCTGTAGTGAGAGTCTTTCGATTGGTAGGGACACCAGCTAATATCATGGTGATCCTTGCCACCAACCTTCTACAGGAATCAGCAGTAAGATGGTGGAGCTTGATGCTCCAGGTTCACGATGAGGTGACACTTCTCTAGGCAGACTTCGAGAGCCTATTTCGAGCAGAGTTTGTCCCAGTGACTCTTTGCGTAGTGCGCATTCAGGAGCTTCTTCATCTGCAATAAGAAAGTATGATTGTAGCTCAATACTCAGTGAGGTTCACTAACCTCTCATGCTACTTCATAGATATGGTGTGGGACCCATTATTCAAGGCCCAAACCTTCGAGCAGGGACTCAGGCGGGAGATCGGGGCTTCGATGATCTCACTTAGCATTCTGACGCAGTTGGGGGTGTTAGATTGAGCCCTCTTAGTTGAGATTTTTCTTGCTGAGCAGTCACGAGAAGCGAGACCCACCACCAGTCGTCACGTAGTGGAGTATTCTACATCTGGTAGTAGATAGATGTCGCATAGGTCCAAGAGGACCAGACCTATAGGTGGAAGACCGCAATATTTAGAGTCGGTTTTGTGGGGCACCTGAGGTAGATCTAGTCATGCCAGGAGTGGGTAGTGTTACGCATGTGGCGGGCAGGGTCACATGGCTCGTGACAGTCTGACTCGCCATACAGATGATCAGAATACAGTCGAAGGATCACCCAGGCAGAGACAGAGATTCGACTGAGGAGGCCTGCAGGGAGCAGGTGGACGTAGAAGAGGAGTTGGTCATGCAACTCGTGGTGGGTGACAATTTGAGATTTTACCACCACCACCACCAGAAGGTCCACCCTAACCACAGGGAGCAGGAGGATATGGGCGAGCTCAGCTTCAGGCAGCTGAGGCCTACGATCACGGTGCTTCAGAAATGATACGAGGTATGATCTGTGTCTACTCCACCTTAGCTATAGTATTTATAGACACAGGTGCCAGTCATTATTTTATTTCCACTACCCTCGTTCGGAGATCGGAGATTCGGACAGAGTCGTTGGATCGATCCTTATGGATGGAGACTTCTACGGGATTGGATTCGATGATTACGCACTGGTTCCGGTAGTGCGAGCTTACTCTAGGGGGAGAGAGCTTCGGCTGGGATCTCTTAGTAGCGGCGTCGAGGCCTTACGACGTCATCTTAGGTATGTACTGGTTATCTACTATTCATAATCAGATTGACTGTATTAGGTGCAAAGTGTGGTGTTTCTTCACAGATGGGACTAGGTTTACCTTCACCAGCAAGAAGGGATCATTTGCAGCACATGATGGACTTACTCGGAGGAGAGTTCAGTAGATCACTCATTAGTTGGCTAGCCTTACCCTCAGAGCGGTTGATGTGGAGAGTCCGAGATATCCTGTAGTGGTGGACCAGTACACGAATGTCTTCCCTGATGATATTTCAGGTCTACCTCCTCACAGATAGGTGGAATTTTATATTGACTTGTACCCCGGGATGGCACCGATATCTACACTAGCATATCGGATGGCTCCAGTGGAGCTTCGTGAGCTGTGGGTATAGCTAGAGGACTTGTAGGGGAAGGGATTCATTCGGCCCAGTGTTTCACCATGGGCAGCCCCGATTTTGTTCTCCAAGAAGTTGGATGGGATCTTGAGGCTTTGTGTTTACTATCGGCACCTGAACCAAGTGACCGTGAAGAACAAGTACCCACTTCTGAGGATTGACGACCTATTTGATCAGCTGAAGGGAGCACGGTGGTTCTCGAAGATAGACTGTAGATCAGGCTATCACTAACTCAAAGTATGAGATGAGGATGTGCAGAATATGGCTTTTAGATGTTGGTATAGCCATTGTGAGTTCTTTGTTATGCCATTCGGTGTAACCAATGCTCCAGCAATGTTCATGGGACTCATGAACAGGATCTTTCAGTCATACCTAGATCGCTTTGTAGTAGTCTTCATCGACGACATTCTGATCTACTCGGATATTTAGGAGGATCATTCTTATCATTTTCAGGTAGTACTGGACACACTCCGAGAGCACTAGCTTTATGGTAAGCTCTCGAAGTTCCAGTTCTGGATCCAAGAGGTTCACTTTCTGGGACATGTCATATTGGAGGCTGGAGTTTCAATGGATCTATCGAAGATTGAGGCAGTACTTTCTTGGGAACCACCCAGGAGTGTGACAGAGATATGGAGTTTCCTAGGTTTGGCTGGATACTACTGGAGGTTTGGGACAAATTTCTCCAGAGTTGCAGCACCACTATTAGCGTTGAAGAAGAAGGGGAAACCCTTCATGTGTTCGGAGAGATGTCAGTAGAGTTTTCATGTAACACCCCAAGATTTTATGAAAAATATTCTTTCAATTTCATTTATGTCTTGTGTTGTACGCTACACTAAGATTACCTTGCACTATACGCAACACTGTATTAGCTTGCAATATACGCAACACTATTCTTGGATCATGTTACACACAATTTTGATAGTAGTTATTCTACGCAACATTGAGTGTGTATATACATATAAATATATTCAATGTATAAATGAAATATGGTTGGATTCTGTTATACGAAACAACGAAGGAGTCTTGTATCACACGCAACCCTGACTTGGCTTGCATTACACGCAATCACGACCTTCCTCGATAGCGTGTGTAGTACGCAATATCGAGTTTCACTAAACAACGATATATGGTTATAATATTATTATGCACTAGACGTTATGAATTTTATTAACTACATTTTTAATTTTATAACATTATTATTCATCTTACATATTTTCTAGAACATGGTATAAGAACAAAATCAATTTTTCGAGTAAAATAAGTATTTTTCAAAAAATGTAGTTTTGTCGTCTTTTGATGGCGCACCCACTTTAAATATTGTTTTTGACATGTCTATAAGTTCAATTTGACAAAATAAAATTTTTCTTTGGAATCAGGATATAAAATTTTTCTTTGGCTAAATTTTTCATATTATTCTGATAACTTTCATATTTTGATGAATAGTAAAAACATGCTATATTTTAATTAAAAACAACTTTTTTCATCACAATAATTTATATGGCTAGATTATCTTTTTAATTGGTTTTAAAGTGTAATTAGAATATATTTTTACCATTTATTCCAATGTTGGTCATTGGAATTAACTTCAATTTGAAATTGGACATAAACAAGTGATGATCTTTTGATAGTTAATGTTTCTTAAAAATACGCTATTTGTTTTGATTACGGGGATTACTTTTAAAATTAATTAATTCCACTTCTATGTTTTGAATTTGAAAAAATAGACATCATTTTTTAATTCTGAATATCAAATACAGCTTAGGCTGAATTTTTGGTATTTTTCTGAAAAACTTCAATTTTTGATGAATAGTGAAAACACTGAGTTTTTGGTTAAAACCGACTTTTTATTTAAATAATAATTTATTTGATTTAAATTTTTTTAGGTCAAAATAGATACATAATACTTATATAAGTTCAATTAAATTCATTGGAATCATTTTATAATAATTTTAGATTTATAAAAATTGTATTGAACTTTTCACCGTCTTTTACCCACCTACTAGGATCTTTTGCAATTGTTCATAAAACTTAATTTAACCATTTCTATGAGTTGAATTTTGAAAATCCGAGAGACACGGTTAATATCAAGGAGTAAAATTTTCTTCAATTAGATAAAAATAATTTTTGGTAAATAGTAACTTTTTACTTTTATTTACCACGGTTAAAGGTAAATAGGGTAATTCAAGGTTAAAAGAATATTATAATAATTCAAAATTACCTTAACACTTGTCCAAACCTTATTGGATGAGTAATTGTCGACCATGGAAATCCTTGGGTCGATTTTGGGACCCCATGGAGCCACTTATGAAAGACAATGACACATTAGATTAATTAATTTAATGTAAAGACAAAATTGGCATTAACAAAAATCCTTTGGTAATTAATTTTTATAAGGGGCTATATAAAATATCGTTTCGACTATAAATATTAATTGTAAAGATAAAAATATTTACTACATGTTGGTATTTTTTAAAAAATTTTAAACATCAAATAAATTAAATTATTTATGACACAATAATGATGCAGTATTTACCACATTAATAAATGATTTAAATAAGTAAGATTATAATGATTAAAATATCATTCAAAACCTGTCCAATTCCTATTGGGTGATTTTATTTCTAATATGAGTCATCTTATATTTGACATTAATGTGTTTTGGACCTCTTGAAATCTAAGATAAGTTTATAATAAAATAATATTTTCACACTTTCCTAAAGAGCCCCTCCTCTCCCTTATAAAAGGAGACCACTTCTATGCAATTCTTCACACCTCTCAAGCCTTTTCCCTCATCTAAACTCTGCCCAACTAAGCTACCTACATCCCTCTCCTCCCCCTAGAAGCCTTAAATTAGGCAGAAGGCACTTCAAGAAGTCATTTTGGTTCAAACCAAAGGAAGTTACCCAAATTAAATGTAATAGTTTCTCTTAAGTTGTTTTCTTTTATTCTACTTATCCAACCCCTAAACTCTTTTTAATCCTTTATTTTGTAACAAAAACAGTATCCTAAAAATACTAGGATGTTGTTATGAGAATGATTATAACTACACTTACACACACCTCCATCTAATGGATGAATAACATAATGTTTCTGTGATGGAAAACTAACGCCTCACGAAACGATGATTGTTCGACTTTCTCCTACCGCCTCTCATGGTGGCCATTATGATGGAACTGTATTTGTATATGATATATATTATGTTTATTATTTCCTTATGCTTATTTACTTCCCAATTATATCAAGCCTTTATGGTTTCCATAGTGGGTAAATACGATGATCTCATTTGAGGAAGTGTGGACTACCGCCCCCTCAAAGTGATGTGATTCGTTAATGCCTTATGTGGACTGTATAAAGGATGGAGTTTATGATATTATATATGATATTATACTTGAATTATAATATACTTATTCCATTAAAATAATAAATAGAAATGAAAGTAGTGTTCATGCGTACGTACGGTTTACCGTCTCCATGAACGGTGCATTTCATTTCTTACCTCCATATGTTATGTACTATTATAAATACATGTATATGCTGGATATATAATGAATATATATGATATATAAATCATGATTTACATTCTAGAAGTAATTAAATCATGATATAAGTAATAATAACATCAAGAACAACAAGTCAAAACACGTACGATAAATAAGATGATTTTACCCAAAACGTTTCTTTAACATGGGATTTACAAAAGAACGGGTAATATAAAGTTATAATTGAACCATATATGATATCATAACAATGAATATGATTCTTTAATAAGTCAATAACATTATTTAAATCATTATACAGGAGATTCGGATACGTACGAAGAATATCGGACCTAAGGTAAGGGATAACCTTTCCAATCTCATTCTTATCCGAGATTGTTTATTCATAAGTATTTGCTGGGGTTATTGTTATCATCCAAGTCCATGTTTTATAAAAGTGTTTTTATGTATATTTAATTTCCTTCTTACCCATTTTGTCTTTTACTACATGGTATTTAAGGAATATTTCTTTTGTTTACGTTACGAGGTACTTTTTGACTTTTCTGACAAAAGTACGAGGAGAATGTTTTTTTAACTTATACGGCATGAAAGGATTTTTTACGGTTTTATAAAGCCTTATTTTCATGAAGCTTCCTCCAAAATATTTCATGACTATTTTCAACAAAATATCTTTCTTTTAAAATTGCATGACATTTTGTGAAAAGAAATTGATTTTGAAGAAGAAAGGATATTTTCCTCAAAAATTCATTTCAAGTGTTTTATCAAAACCATTTTCCATATAAGATGACATTATTTCATATGTGTATGTTTCAAGTATAATGTCTCTATGATTTACATGGTTTCAATTTTCTTATGATGAAATATCCATTTGTTTTATATGTATTATGTGATGATGGGATGATGTTTATGAAACCCATTTTATTCTTTGGGTTATGATGAATGTTTTAAGTTTATTTTGTGGCACAAGTAAGAATGATTTAATTATGAGATGGGTGGGACCTATATCTCCCTGTAATTTATTGGGTAAAGATTTATATCTCATGAGATAGACATGGCCGGAACGGTAAGTTAATCTGGTTCAGTAATACAGGACTGGAATGAGGAGTGAACTCGATTCAGAAAGGGACTTTGTCCACTAAGATGGTCTTGGAAGCAATGCCTTGGCTACTATGGAAATAATATCATGTGCTTAATGTTTTTCCACAATTATATGTTTTATTACCATGATATTTTATCATGATTAATGTTTCTTTATGATCTATTCCTTATGTACTTCCATGTTTTATGTCATTGCTCAAGATTTTGATGTTTAACCATTATGTTCATGTTTTTAAGTTCAAATGTATATGATTTGTTTTATTTTATCCATGCTTACCCTTACTGAGGATTTGAGCTCACCCTTTATATGTTTTCTTTTCCCCGGGATTTAAATAAAGGTTTTAGGTAAGAAAACAAAAGGGGAAGATCTTTATGGGAGATGTTGAAGATCTTTCACCACGATTAGAAGATTATATTCTGATTTTCCAAAGACACTAAACTATTACGGTCCTTATGTGTCTATTTTTGTTATGTATTAAGTATTCCGCAAAAGTAATGTAATGTCCGTGTACGTCAAGATTTCAGTTCTCTACAGTTGGTATCAGAGGAAAGGTTTAGTCAACCTTTGGAAACTAGGATGTAAGAACTTTAGTGAGATCCCTAGAGATATTTCTAAGGTATGTCTAGGGATGTCCCTAAGTTTAAGTATAAGTATAAGTTATAGTACTAGAATTACGGTAATGATCTTAGAATTAAACCTAAGATGTTAGATATTGAATTTACTCCCCCTTTATTATGTTGTTTTACCTATCATGATTTTTGCCTCTCACAGAATTCTTTTTGTGTTTTAGTCAATGGAGGGAACCAGAAGGAATTCAGTTAACATTGAATCGAATGGACAAATTGGTGACTATGAGCAATGAAATTGAGTAATTCCTAGAGAGAATGATATTGTGATTATGTCCAATCATTCATCGAAATATATGATTAACAAGGTGAAATTTAGTGGTATTCCTAATTCATCAAATAAGAGGAAGATAGACTTTTATGCATGTTCACATGTTGAGGAGCATAAAGAAAGGAAGATTGAGATTTCTAAAGAAGGGAAGAAAAACCTTGAGGAATACCTCAAATGGAGGGGAAGATGTTATCTATGTGGAGAGAAGGTTCATAGAGTGACAGACTATTATGGAGTTCAATGTCTTATCTGTGGAGAACATGGGCATTACCCAACTCAATGCCCCGACCTAAGAGGTTACTTCTAAATCAATGAAGGACTTATTCCATGACAATAATTTAAGATGATGGTTTGAAGTTTTTATGTATTTGTATTCAAGAATAATGTTATTGAGGTACTTTTATGGTATATTAGAATATCTATGTATTGGTCCATTGTGGTTTTCCATAAGAATATGGCATCAGTAACCATGAAAAGTGATTGAAATATTTTTGGAAAGCAGATGATATGCGCATAATGAAGGGACAAATAGAAACTAATATGTTTGATAGTATTCATGAGCTCATGATTGATATAAGTACTAAGCGGTATCATGGTTTGAGTATATAGAATTTTTGGGATTTTGGAATGTGGAAAGAGATAACTTTTGACATCAATCATGTTTTCAACTAAGTTTCTATGGTAATTCATGTTGAAATAGAATAAATGATTAAGGAATTCACATGTTTGGAATGTGACCAACAAGACATATCGTATGATAAATGATGTTATTCACGTTCTTGTTATGTGACCTTTCCAGTAATTGTTTTCTTTATACTATGAGCTTGGACAGATGTATTTTGGATAAGTCTAAAGATTGTAAAGGGTTATTTCGGACATCATATAGTATTGTTTAAGGCTAGAAATTTTTTTGAAATTATTTTTGTAATGTTATAATAGTGTAGTTTTAGAAAAAGGACAACCTGCAGGACGGGCGACAACCCATCACGTTGGACAAGGCTGTGGGAATAAAACCCACAACCGATGTGCGACAGGCCTTTATCGCCTACCACTAGCCTACAGGAAGTCCCTGGTTAGTAGAAATTAGTTTTATTTTATTAAACAGTGTGATAGTTGAAGTATAAGTCCATTTTTGGAATCATATACGATTAACCTCGCCATAGATGAACTTATGTATATTTGATAACTTTTGCTAACCTTTTGTTTGAAACAGATGGAATGACCCATCATTCTATCACATGATCTGTTAACACTTCACGAATAACAAATTCAACTTCATTTCTTTAATAGATGAATTGGAAATTGTTCAAGGCACGAACAACAGTGAGATGGTACCAAAATCATGTAAGTATTTATTTTAATTCATCAAATTTAGGGAAATGATATTGAAAACCAAAAAAAAATTGTCCTAGTGCCCTCATATCTGATGAATCATATGGTACCTTAGATCATCACAAATTTATGGCTTTGTGATTGTTGTATTTTTCATAGCCATGTTCTCTACAACTCTCCATCAAGACTTGATGGTTAGATTTTTCTTCCATGCCCATATTTTCACCTATGTTCTCCTATATGGAAACCCAGTGATGAGTTAATTTGGGTAATCGTTACGCTTCATACTTTAGTTTATAAAATCAAGTTTTAGTATTCCTTTTTACGATGTGGGTTTCTATGAATAGTAAACGATTTATAACCCCGATGAATTTCGAGGGAAAAATTCATTTTAAGGGGGATAGAATGTAACACCCCGAGATTTTATGAAAAATATTCTTTCAATTTCATTGATGTCTTTTGTTTTACGCTACACCAAGATTACCTTGCGCTATACGCAACACCGTATTAGCTTTCAGTATACACAACACTATTCTTGGATCATGTTACACACAATTTTGATAGTAGTTATTCTACGCAACATTGAGTGTGTGTATATACATATATATATATATATATATATATATATATATTCAATGTATAAATGAAATATGGTTGGATTCTGTTATAAAAAACAAAGAGGGAGTCTTGCATCACACGCAACCCTGACTTGGCTTGCATTACATGCAATCGCGACCTTCCTCAATAGCGTGTATAGTACGCAATACCGATTTTCACTAAACAACGATATATGGTTATAATATTATTATGAACTAGCCGTTATGAATAGTATTAACTACATTTTGAATTTTATAACATTATTATTCATCTTAAATATTTTCTAGAACATGGTATGAGAACAAAATCAATTTTTCGAGTAAAATAAGTATTTTTCAAAAAATGTAGTTTTGACGTCTTTTGATGGCGCACCCACTTTAAATCTTGTTTTTGACATGTCTATAAGTTCAATTTCACAAAATAAAATTCTTCTTTGGAATCAGGATATAAAAATTTACTTTGGATAAATTTTTCATATTATTCTGATAACTTTCATATTTTGATGAATAGTAAAAACACGCTATATTTTAATTAAAAACAACTTTTTTCATTGCAATAATTTATATGGATAGATTATATTTTTAATTGGTTTTAAAGTGTAATTAGAATATATTTTTACCATTTATCCAATGTTGGTCATTGGAATTAATTTCACTTTGAAATTGGACATAAACAAGTGATGATCTTTTGATCGTTATTGTTTCTTAAAAACACGCTATTTGTTTTGATAATGGGAATTACTTTTAAAATTAATTAATGCCACTTATATGTTTTGAATTTATAAAAACTGACATCATTTTTGAATTTCGAATATCAAATATATCTTAGGCTGAATTTTTGGTATTTTTCTGAAAAACGTTAATTTTTGATAAATAGTGAAAACACTGAGTTTTTGGTTAAAACCGACTTTTTATTTAAATAATAATTTATTTGATTTAAATTTTTTTAGGTCAAAATAGATACATAATACTTATATAAGTTCAATTAAATTCATTGGAATCATTTTATAATAATTTTAGATTTATAAAAATTGTATTGAACTTTTCACCATCTTTTACCCACCTCTTATGAGCTTTTTCAATTGTTAATAAAACTTAATTTTACCATTTCTGTGAGTTGAATTTCGAAAATCCAAGAGACATGGTTAATATCAAGGAGTAAAATTTGGTTCAATTAGATAAAAATAATTTTTGGTGAATAGTAACTTTTTACTTTTATTTACAACGGTTAAAGGTAAATAGGGTAATTCAAGGTTAAAAGAATATTATAATAATTCAAAATTACATTAACACTTGTCCAAAACTTATTGGATGATTAATGGACGACCATGGGCATCCTTGGGTCGATTTTGGGACTCCATGGAGCCACTTATGAAAGACAATGACACATTAGATTAATTAATTTAATGTAAAGAAAAAATTGGCATTAATAAAAATCCTTTAGTAATTAATTTTTATAAGGGGATATATAAATTATCTTTTAAACTATAAATATTCATTGGAAATCTAAAAATATTTCCTACATGTTGGTAATTTTTTTATAATTTTTATACATCAAATAAATTAAATTATTTATGACACAATAATGATGCAGTATTTACCTCATTAATAAATGATTTAAATAAATAAGATTATAATGATTAAAATATCATCCAAAACTTGTCCAATTACTATTGTATGATTTTATTTCAAATATAAGTCATCTTATATTCAACATTAATGTGTTTTTAACCTCTTTAAACCGAATATAAGTTTATAATAAAATAATGTTTTCACACTTTCCTAAAGAGCCCCTCCTCTCCCTTATAAAAGGAGACCGCTTCTATGCAATTCCTCACACCTCTCAAGACTTTTTCCTCGTACAAACTCTACCCAACTAAGCTCCCTACACCCCTATCCTCCCCCTAGAAGCCTTAAATTAGGAAAAGGGCACTTCAAGAAGTCCTTTTGGTTCAAACAAAAGGAAGTTACCCAAATTAAAGGTAATAGTTTCTCTTAAGTTGTTTTCTTTTATTCTACTTCTCCAACCCCTAAAATATTTTTAATCCTTTATTTTGTAACAAAAACAGTATCATCAAAATACTATTATGTTTTTATGAGAAGGATTAGAACTACACTTACACACACCTCCATCTAATGGATGAAGAACATAATGTTTCTGTGATGGCAAACTAACGCCTCGCGAAACGATGATTGTTCGATTTTCTCCTACCGCCTCTCATGGTTGCCATTATGATGGAACTGTATTTATATATGATATATATTATGTTTATGATTTCCTTATGCTTCTTTACTTCCCAATTATATCAATCCTTTATGGTTTCCATAATGGGTAAATACGATGATCTCATTTGAGGAAGTGCAGACTACTGCCTCCTCAAAGTGATGTGATTCGTTAATGCCTTATGTGGAATGTATAAAGGATGGGGTTAATTATATTATATATGATATTATACTGGAATTATAATATACCTATTCTGTTAAAATAATAAATAGAAATGAAAGTAGCGTTCATGTGTACGTACGGTTTACCGTCTCCATGAACGGTGCATTTCATTTCTTACCTCCATATGTTATGTACTATTATAAATACATATATATGCTGGATATATAATGAATATATATGATATATATAAATCATGATTTACATTCTGTAAGTAATTAAATCATGATATAAGTAATAATAACATCAAGAACAAAAAGTCCAAACATGTACGATAAATAAGATGATTTTACCCAAAACGTTGCTTTAACATGGGATTTACAAAAGAACGGGTAATATAAAGTTATAAGTGAACCATATATGATATCATAACAATGAATATGATTCTATAATAATTCAATGAAATTATTTAAATCATTATACAGGAGGTTCGGATACGTACGAAGCATATCGTACCTAAGGTAAGGGATAACCTTTCCAATCTCGTTCTTATCCGAGATTGTTTATTCGTAAGTATTTGCTGAGGTTATTGTTATCATACAAGTCCATGTTTTCTAAAAGTGTTTTTATGTATGTTTAATGTCCTTCTTACCCATTTTTTCTTTTACTACATGGTATGTAAGGAATCTTTCTTTTGTTTACGTTATGAGATACTTTTTGACTTTTTCGACAAAAGTACGAGGAGAATGTTTTTTTAACTTATACGGAATGAAAGGATTTTTTATGGTTTTATAAAGCCTTATTTTCATGAAGCTTCCTCAAAAATATTTCATGACTATTTTCACCAAAATATCTTTCTTTTAAAATTTCATGATGTTTTGTGAAAATAAATTGATTTTGATGAAGAAAGGATATTTTCCTCAAGAATTCATTTCAAGTGTTTTATCAAAACCATTTTCCATCTAAGATGAAATTATTTCATATGTGTATGTTTCAAGTATAATGTCTCTGTGATTTACATGGTTTCAATTTTCTTATGATGAAATATCCATTTGTTTTATATGTATTATGTGATGATGGGATGATGTTTATGAAACCCATTTTATTCTTTGGGTTATGATGAATGTTTTAAGTTTATTTTGTGGCACAAGTAAGAATGATTTCATTATGAGATGGGTGGGACATATATCTCCCTCAAATACATTGGGTAAATATTTATATCTCATGAGATAGACATGGCTGGAATGGTAAGTTAATCTAGTTCAGTAATACAGGACTGGAATGAGGAGTGAACTCGATTCAGAAAGGGACTTTGTCCACTAAGATGGTCTTGGTAGTAATGCCTTGGGTACTATGGAAATCATATCATGTGCTTAATTTTTTGCAATAATTACATGTTTTATTCCCATGTTATTTTATCATGATTAATTTTTCTTTATGATCTATGCCTTATGTACTGCCATGTTTTATGTCATTGCACAAGATTTTGATGTTTAAACATTATGGTCATGTTTTTAAGTTCAAATGTATATGATTTGTTTTATTTTATCCATGCTTACCCTTACTGAGCATTTGAGATCACCCTTTATATGTTTTCTTTTCCCCAGGATTTAAAGAAAGGTTTTAGGTAATAAAAAAAAGGGGAAGATCTTTATGGGAGATGTTTAAGATCTTTCACCACGATTAGAAGATTATATTCCGAGTTTCCAAAGACACTAAAATATTATGGTCCTTGTGAGTCTATTTTTGTTATGTTTTAAGTATTCCGCAAAAGTAATGTAATGTCCATGTACGTCAAGCTTTCAGGTCTCTACATTTCAGGATCTGAGGAAGAGGCTGACTAGTGCCCCATCTTGAGGCTACTGGAGGAGGGCGTAGGGTACATAGTCTTCTGTGATGTGTCAGGAACCAGACTCGGATGTGTCCTGATGTAGGAGCGAGTAGTGATAACATATGGTTCTCGATAGTTGAGATAGAATGATAAGAACTATGCTACCCATGACCTGGAGTTAGTACCAGTGGTCTTAACCTTGAATATGTGGCGACATTATCTGATGGGTGAACGCTTTATAGTGTACTCTGATCACAAGAGTCTCAGGTATATCTTCTCTCAGAAGGGCCTAAACCTGAGACAGTGATGTTGGTATGAGTTCCTCCAGGACTATGACTTCGAGATAGTCTATACTCCTAGGAAGGGGAACGTTGTAGTAGATTCTCTCAACAGGAGGTCTGGTATATAGCTGTTAGGTGAAGCGACGGACTATCTGGCCACTTTGCAGATATCCTTTATGGATCGGGATGAAGCAGATTCTCTTTAGTCTCTTACAGTCACTCCCCCACTTCTTCAGCAAGTCATGGAGGCGCAGTGTGGGGACACTGACTATGAGGTTTGACATGTAAAGAGCCAGAAATTACAAGGAATTTTTTTTTAAATACTTTGGAATTTTACGAGTCTGTGTCTTCTGACGGCGCTTGATTCCGAGGCCCGGTTTTCCCGGAATCAATTCTCAAAGATTAGCTCGGGTACGTTCAGTGAATGAACCAGTGGGTTTTTCTAACTTTTGAACCAGTGCTCGGAATTAAAATCTAAGGGAACCGATGAACTCGTAGCGCCAGTATTTTATTAGGGGGAAACTTACTGTAGTTGCATTTGCAAAAGAGGAGAAGATAATTTTTGGAGGTTTATTTAAGAAGTAAATAAAAATTGTCGGAACAATTTTTATTTCATGAGGAGGTTTTTTCCTCCCATGGGTAGTTAAGGGTGGGGCCCATGACCACTTAACAACCCAAGTGTGGATATTAGAGAGGTGGGGCCCACACGAGTCCCACCATTTTAAATTCCCTCTAAATCTCATTAAGAACCCCCATTAATTTGAAAACCCTCCATTAAATGTCAACTCTTAATTTAATGAGGAACCTTCCTCTTTTCCCCTTTTTATTTAACCGCCAACACATTTAATAATGGGGGACTATCTCTCTCCCTTCTTTAATTAATTTTCAACACCTTTTATTTAATGTGGTGAATTAATTATGGGAGAGTTACCTTACCGGTATAATTGAATAATAGGAGGAACCTATTATTTTATTAAGGAGGAGATCTTCGTTGTGTGAGGAAGAACGTTGGCCTCCGATGAAGAACGAAGAAGAACATCGGCCCCCAACAAAGAACGACGAAGAATTCTAGTTCCTCAGTGATCGACGACCTGCCACCTTTACCCTTCTCCGCAGTAAGAGAGGAGACGCCACTTCCTCCTCGGCGCACCCCGACGAAACCTACGATCCTCTTCCCCACGACATTGTCTACCGTGACGCCGACGATCTCCTTCCTTGTTGAGGTAGGGGGAAGAATTTTTATATTCTTCTTTTATACCCTCGTTATGGCGTGTATTTATTTGGTGATGCTTTGAACCACTAACGTGGTGGGTGCGGACTAACGAACAAGTCTGAACCCACCGCTTCTTTGTTCTTGATGTGAGAAATAATTGGTGATGACGAAGTGGGGCCGAAATGGCAATTGGAAGCCTTCTCAGTGATGTACGGGACCCAAGACGACCGCTGGCGTAGACGGGAGCAAAATCGGACCACTGGAATGACTCTGGTGGCCCGCAGAAGTCACCGGCGGTGCGCTGCTGGCAGGAGCCCGCCGCGGCTTCAGCTGCGGCGGTGAGGAATCGGATCCCGTGGCCGTGTGGGATCTGGGGGAGACACGACATCGGTCACCATGTCTGTGGAACAAAAGGGGGACCGCGTCCCCCCTACTTGGCCCGTTGGCCGAGCAGCGCACCCCCCGGTCGGGTCGCGGCGGGTCGCGCGGACCAGGTCAGGCCGCGCCCAGCCGGACTGATCCGCGCCCCATCGGGTCGGACTGTGCCCTACCGAGCCAGACCCAAACCCGGGTAGGGTCGATACGGTTCGGGATGACTCAGGGGGGGTTGGGTCAGGTCGGGCCGGACCCAGACCCCCCACTTCGGACCATTTTCAGTCTTTTGCCCATAACTTGAGCTACGGACCTCTGATCGATGCACTGTCAGTTACGTATGAATACTTGGATTGAGACAGTCATTCTTTATATTAAACTTGAGGTTTCGGAAAAGTTTGGGTACGGCCGGGTTGGTTCGAACCCGAAACCAACCGGGCCCTTGGAGCGGAAACGCTTATATACTAAGGACCGGACATCCGATTGAGGTGGAGGCTTGTGGAGCTAGACGGTACCCAAAGGTGGACCACTTGGCGGGGTGTACACGGAGCGGACGGCCAGACCCGAGGAGCCGAGGAGACTATCTGTACCCACCCTTCAGGTGGGATTTCCGGAGGATGACTCGATGTTGCTGTTTTACTTACTACTATTGTACTTTCCTTTCAGTTGTACTGTACTTTTAGTTGGGTTTGTATACTGGCTCATTTACTTTTTCAGCACTTACCTTGTACCCAGTTTTTACTTAGTGCTTACTTCACTTACGTACTCTATTGTGTTTTTGTTTACTTATAAAAAGGCAATGCCTTCCCCTTTTTACTGGGATTTACACCTTTGGTGCTAGTCACCAGCCCCTGGCCTATGGAAGGCGGGCTTGGGGTAGTCAAGGAATGGGCCCCGAGGACGGGTCATGACAAATTGGTATCAGAGGAGTCGGTTCTACCGCAGAACTCAGGACTCTGATAATTTCTTCTCTGTGAAGCAATAATGTTTAGAGTAATGAGTGTGGTTATCAGTCCAGGGAGTCCAGTTTTTGTGCAATGGCCGACGCATCCATACACCAGGACCCTGACTTCTGATTTCCAACTCAGTGCACGAAAACTTTGATTTCATGTGTGTTTCAAAAGTTTTCTTAGTGATTAATTTGTGTCAGCTCACCAGTTATACTGTATTAACCGTGGCGCACCTGTTTCTTTTCAGGATTTCCCCACGATGGTAGCCAGCTAGGGTTCCGAGCTTTGTGTGAGATGGTAGCCCACCGAGCGACTGGGCCTCGGTGCAGGGCCCCATTACAGCGGAGGCATCGGCGGTACCTCTACCTGTCGAGCCATCGATGCTACCAGCCCCAGCAGCAGAGAGTGCACGCTGCCTGAGCACATTGCATGATTTTCAGAGACAGAGGCCGCCCGGGTTCCACGGAGAGACGGATCCTCAAGCAGTCGAGGATTGGATGGAGGCTGTTGTCAGAGTCTTCAGATTTGTAGGGACACCAGCAGACCTCTTGGTGATCCTTGTCGCGAGTCTCCTGCACACAGCAGCAGGTAGATGATAGAGTCTGATGCTCTAGGTTCACGACGAGGCGTCTTTACTTTGGACGGACTTCGAGAGCCTCTTCCGCTCAGAGTTCGTTCCAGCCACCCTCTATGCGATGCACATCCAGGAGTTACTACAGCTGTGGCAGGGTAGCATGTCAGTAGCCCAGTACTCAGAGAGATTTACCGACCTCTCTCACTACTCCACGGACATGGTACGGGACCCATTCTTCCGGGCTCGGACCTTTGAGCATGGGATGAGGCATGAGATCAGATCTTCGATGATTCCCCTCAGCATCCCGACGCAGGCGGGGTTGCTAGAGCGAGCCCTGTTAGTGGAGAGATTTCTCACCGAGCATCCATCAGTAGTGAGACCCACCGTAGGACGGCACAGGGCAGAGTCTTCTGTAGCTGGTAGTCGACAGACGATGCAGGGGTCCAAGAGGACTAGGCCGACAGGTGGGTGACCTCAGGACACGGGTTTGGTTGTGCGGGGCACACGACGCAGAGCTAGCCTTACGAGGAGCAGACAGTGTTATGCATGTGGTGGGAAGGGCCACATGGCTCATGACTGCCCGACCCGCCATGCATATGAGCAGAAGACAGTGGAGGGACCTCCCAGGCTAAGGCAGAGGTTTGACTATGGCGGTCCGTAGGGAGAAAGCGGACGAGGCAGAGGAGCTGGCCAAGCAGTAGGTGGTGGACGGCGCTTCGAGGCTCTACCACCACCACCCCCAGGAGGTCCACCCCGACCACAGGGAGTTAGCGGGCAGAGGCAGGGTCAGCTCTAGGCAGCGGAGGCTTACGACCATGGTGCACCCGAGATTATTCGAGGTATTATCTGTGTCTACTCCACCCTTGCTGCAGTTATTATAGACACAGGTGCGAGTCATTCTTTTATTTTCGCTGCCCTTGTTTAGATCTCAGAGATTCTGACGGATCCATTAGCTCGATCCTTGCGGCTAGAGACTCCTACGGGAGCATACTCGATGATTATGCACTGGTGCCGGTAGTGTGAGCTTACTCTAGGAGGGGAGAACTTCGGCTGGGATCTTCTTGTAGCGGCGTTGAGGCCTTATGACGTCATCTTGGGTATGGACTGGTTATCTACAGTCCATGCTCAGATCGACTTTATTAGGTGCAAGGTGTGGTGTGTCTGCACAGATGGGACCAGGTTCACCTTCACCGGCAAGAAGGGAACCTTCGCAGCACAGGATGGACTCACTCAAAGGAGAGGGCAGTCGATCACATATCAGTTGGCTAGTCTCGTCCTCGGAGAAATTGATGTGCGGAGTCTGAGTTTTTCTATAGTGGTGGATCAGTATGCGGACGTTTTTCCTGATGATGTTTCAGGACTACCTCCTCATAGGGAGGTAGATTTCTATATAGACCTGTACCCTGGGACATCATCGATATCTACTCCAGTGTATCGGATGGATCCCGCCAAGCTTCGAGAGCTACGGGTATAGCTGGAGGACTTACATGGAAAAGGTTTCATCTGACCCAGTGTTTCACCCTGGGCTTTCCCGATTCTTTTCACCAAAAAGGCGGATGGGAGCTTGCGACTGTGTGTCGACTACTATCGCCTGAACCAGGTGACCGTTAGGAACAAGTATCTGCTCACGAGGATTGAAGACCTCTTTGATCATCTCAAGGGAGCATTTTGGTTCTCGAAGATAGACCTCAGGTCAGGCTATCATCAACTCCGAGTTCAGGATGCGGATGTGTAGAAGACGGCCTTCAGGTGTTGGTATGGCCACTATGAGTTCTTGGTCATGCCCTTTGGTGTGACCAATGCTCTAGAAGTGTTCATGAGTCTCATGAACAGGATCTTCCAGCCCTACCTCGATCGGTTTGTCGTAGTCTTCATTGACGACATACCGATTTACTCGACCACTGAGGAGGATCACTCCTACCACCTACGGGTTGTACTGGATACACTCCAAGAGCACCATCTTTATGGTAATCTCTCGAAGTTCCAGTTCTGGCTTCAAGAGGTTCACTTCTTAGGGAATGTCATCTATAAGGCGGGAGTTGTAGTGGATCCCGTGAAGGTCGAGGTGGTACTTTCTTGGGAGCCACCCAGGAGCGTGACAGAGGTGTGGAGTTTCCTAGGTCTGGCTGGGTACTATCGGAGATTTGTGCCAGACTTCTCCAGAGTTGCAGCACCGCTTACAGCTTTGAAGAAGAAGGGGAAACCCTTCGTGTGGTCAGACAAATTTCAGCAGAGCTTCCAGGAGATAAGGTGGAGATTGACCAGTGTTCCCATCTTGAGGCTACCGGAGGAGGGCATAGGGTACGTAGTTTACTGTGAAGGATCAGGGACTGGGCTTGGGTGTGTCCTGATGCAGGAGTAAATAGTGATCGCTTACGGTTCACGGCAGTTGAGGTAGCACGATCAGAACTATGCTACCCATGACCTAGAGTTAGCAGCAGTAGTCTCCGCCCTGAAGATGTGGCGACACTATCTGATGGGCGAGCGCTTTACAGTCTACTCTGACCACCAGAGTCTTAGGTACATTTTCTCATACAAGGACCTGAACCTGAGACAGTGGCGATGGCTCGAGTTCCTCCAGGATTATGACTTTGAGATTGTCTATACTCCTAGGAAGGGGAACGTTGTGGCTGATTCTCTCAGTAGGAGATCGGGCATCCAGCTACTTGTAGAGGTGATGGAGCATTTATCTTCTTTGTAGATATCCTTCATGGATAGAGATGGGGCAGCCTATCTACAGTCCCTCACAGTCACTCCTCCACTTCTTCAGCGGGTCAGAGAGGAACAGTATGGGGACATTGACTGTGAGGCACGACGTGCTCAGATATCCTCAGGGCTAGCACTCGATGGATTTTCTGAAGGCGGGGAGCACACCGTCCTCTTCCGGGGATGTACCATGGTATCAGTTACACTATAGGAGGAGGTGCTGAGGGAGTTCCACACTTCCCCTCAAGCGGTACATCCTAGAGTAGAAAAGATGTATCAGGACCTCATACGACAGTACTGGTGGCTGGTTATGAAGAAAGTTGTGGCAGAGTTTGTTTCTCGATGCCTCACTTGTCAACAAGTGAAGGCAGATCACCAGGTACCTGTAGGCTTGGTACAGCCCTTATAGTTCCTAGAGTGGAAGTGGGACGGGATATCCATGGATTTCGTGATGGGGCTTCCATGTACTTCTAGAGGACACGACACCATCTGGGTGATCGTAGACCGACTCACCAAGTCTGCCCACTTCCTACCGATCAGAGAGCAGGGCTCAGTAGATAGCTTGGGACGCCTCTATGTTCAGGAGATCGTATGGATTCATGGGGTTCCATCATCTATCATCGTCGATCAAGACGCTCTCTTTACTTCCCGGCTTTAGAAGGGGTTGTAGGAGGCCTTTGGGATGCAGCTACATCTGAGCACTGCTTTTCTCCCTCAGACGGATGGCCAGACAGAGAGGACCATTCAGACACTCGAGGACATGCTCCGTGCATGTGTACTTGACTTTGGTCGTAGCTGAGAGGATCACCTACCCTTAGTGGAGTTTGTGTAAAACAACAGTTACCACTCCACAATCAGGATGGCACCTTACGAGGCACTATACGGTTGACCATGCAGATCACCTCTATGTTGGATTGACCCTGGGGAGTCAGCACTCGTAGGACCGGAGATGGTTTAGACTATGACGGAGAAGGTGCATGTCATCCAGGAGCAGATGAGGACTGCACAGAGAAGATAGAAGTCCTATGCTGATAGGAGACGGAGGCCACTGGAGTTTGAGGATGGCGACCATGTTTTCCTACGGGTCTCACCTCGGCGTGGATTACGGATATTTGGTCGGGGTGGCAAGTTATCTCCACGCTTCATCAGGCTTTTTCAGGTCCTCAACAGGGTAGGTGAGGTGGCTTACTGCCTGGCCCTTCCACCTCATTTGCACTGGGTGCACGACATCTTCCACATATCTTAGCTGAGGAGATACGTGCACGACCCGATACATATCATCGACCACGGGGAGCTGGACATCGATGATGGGGAAAATTTTGCGAAGGTCCCAGTGGAGATCAAGGATCAATAGGAGAAGGTCCTACGTGGACGGTCGATACCTCTGGTGCACATTCGTTGGTAGCACAGGAACCTCCAAGAGAGCACATGAGAGCGGGAGGCTCAGATGTGTGCTCAGTACCCTCATTTGTTCCTCTATTTTATGTTGTATCTTTACGGGGACATAAATCCATGAGTTGGGAGTAATGTAAAGACCCATAAATTTCAAGGGATTTTTTTTTTAAAATACTTTGGAATTTTAGGAGTCTGTGGATTCTGATAGTGCTTGATTCCGAGGCCCGGTGTGCCCAGAATCAATTTTCAAAGTTTAGCTCGGGTACGTTCAGTGAACGAATGAGCGGGTTTTTCTAACTTTTGAACCGATGCTCGGAATTAAAATCTAAGGGCACCGATGAACTCGCAGCGCCGGTATTTTCTTAAGGGGACACTTACCATAGTTGTTTTCGCAAAAGAGGAGAAGATAATTTTTGGAGGTTTATTTAAGAAGTAAATAAAAATTGTCGGAACAATTTTTATTTCATGAGGAGGTTTTTCCCTCCCATGGGTAGTTAAGGGTGGGTCCCACGGCCACTTAACTACCCAAGTGTGGATATTAGAGAGGTGGGTCCCACATGAGTCCCACCATTTTAAATTCCCTCTAAATCTCATTAAGAACCCACATTAATTTGACAAACCTCCATTAAATGTCAACCCTTAATTTAATGAGGAACCTTCCTCTTTTCCACTTTTTATTTAACTACGAACGGGTTTAATAATGGGGGACCATCTCTCTCCCTTCTTTAATTAATTGTCAACACATTTTATTTAATGTGGTGAATTAATTATGGGAGAGTTACCTTATGGGTATAATTTAATAATAGGAGGAACCTATTATTTTATTAAGGAGTAGATCTTCGTTGTGCAAGGAAGAACACCAGCCTCTGACGAAGAACGACGAAGAACGCCGGCCCCCGACGAAGAACGACGAAGAATGTCAGTTCCTTGGAAATCGACGACACGCCACCCTTACTCTTCTCCGCGGAAAGAGAGGAGACATCGCTTCCTCCTCGGTGCGCCCCGATGACACATACGATCCTCTTCCCCGCGACGCTGTCTACTGTGATGTCGACAATCACCTTCCTTGTTGAGGTAGGGGGAAGAATTTTTATATTCTTCTTTTATACCCTCGGCATGGCATGTATTTATTTGGTGATTCTTTGAACCACTAATGCGGTGGGTGCAGACTAACGAACAAGTCTGAACCCACCTCTTCTTTGTTCTTGATGTGTGGAATATTTGGCGACGACGAAGTGGGGCTGAAATGGAAATTGGAAGCCTTTGTAGTGATGTACGGGACTCGAGACGACCGTTGGCGCAGATGGGAGTGAAATCAGACCACCAGAATGACTCTGGTGGCCCGCGGAAATCCCCAGCGGTGCGGGCCGCTGGCGCAGTGGCGCCGGTGGCCAGAGGCGGCAGCGGCGCCCTGGTGCGCCACCGGTAGGAGCCTGCCATGGCTTCAGACGCAGCGGTTTGGAATCGGATCCCACGGCCGCGCGGGATCCGGGGGAGACGCGGCGTCGATCGCCGCGTCCATGGAACAAAGGGGGGACCGCGTCCCCCCTACTCGGCCCACTGGCCGAGCCAGTTCACCCCCCGGCCGGGCCTGGACGGGTCGCGCGGACTGGGCTGGGCTGCGCCCAGTCGGTCCGAGCCACGCTCCGCCGGACCGGGCCAGGCCCAGACCCCCCACTTCGGACCATTTTCGGTCTTTTTCCCATAACTTGAGTTATGGACCTCCGATCGACGCACCATCAATTGTGTAGAAATAATTGGATTGAGGTGTTCGTTTCGGTATATTACACTCAAGGTTTCGGAAAATTTTGGGTACGTCCGGGTTGGTTCGAACTCGAAACCAATCGGGCCCTTGGAGTGGAAATGCTTATATCTTAAGGACCGGACATCCGATTGACATGACGTCAATTGCGTTGTGATCCTTTTGTTGAGATGGCCCTTTTGGCTTACTCTTATTGAGGTTTGCACAGAGATGGAGTACAGTCGGATTGGTTTTAGCTTAAAAACCAACCGGGCCCCTAGGACGAAAAGGCCAATAACTCTCAGACCGGGCGTCTGATTGACGCATCGTCTGTCGCATTGGGTTTCTTTTGACGAGACGAAAATTTGGGATACATCAACTCTGGACTTTGTGACAGTTGATTTATTGACTCTCTCTCTCTCTCTCTTTCTTGAGAAGCGAACCCTCCCGGAATCAGGCATGCTGTGTGCGGGAACCCTAGAGTTGGCTGTGACTACGACGATGACGACTACACTTGGATCCTTTGTGGGTTCGGCAGCGAGGACGACTATACTTGGATCCTTCTTGTGTTTGGTAGTGACGATGACCATACTGAAATCCTCCATGGGTTTTATGGTGATTACTAATGTTCTTGTATCCTATGTGGGTCTGGCAGTATTGACCTCTGTACTTGTATCCTGTGTGGGTCTGGCAGAGTAGCTGGTCTTGTATCTTTTGTGGGTTCGACAGCTTAGTTGGTCTTATATCCTATGTGGGTTTGATAGCTTAGATGAATCAGTGGATACATCTGATCATCTCTATCGCCTTATGAAGTGTATACTTGTGTGAGCTGAGTCTTGACTTCAATCATTATCATCGATGTGATTGACTTGATTTCCTGTGTGGATTGGGTTGTGCTTTCCTGTGTGGACTGGGTTGTGCTTTGTTGTGTGTACTGTTTTGTGCTTTCTTGTATAGACTGGGTTGTGTTTTTGCTTGGGAGCTGGATCCGAACTGTAACTGATGAATTAGGTATTTGTATGGGCATAGACCTAAGCAGTGTTGTTGATACTTTGTGATTGTATCTTTCCTTTGTGGTTTATTCTTCATGGAATCTGAGAGACCTTTGGGGGTCTCGGGGTCCCTACTGAGTATCGTATACTCACCCATGCACGGGCTATGCCCACACTATGTTGTGTTGGATGCAAACGACGGACAACACTGATCGAGGTGGAGGCTTGTGGAGCTGAACGATACTCGGAGGTGGACCACTTGGCGGGGCGTACACGGAGCGGGCGACCGGACCCGAGGAGCTGAGGAGACTATCTATACCCACCCTTCAGGTGGGATTTTTGGATGATGACTCGGTTTTGTTGTTTTACTTACTACTGTTGTACTTTCCTTTCAGTTGTACTGTACTTTCAGTTGGGTTTGTATACTGGCCCATTTACTTTTTTGGCACTTACCTTGTACCCAGTTTTTACTTAGTGCTTACTTCACTTGCGTACTCTGTTGCGTTTTTGTTTACTTATAAAAAGGCAATGCCTTCCCCTTTTTATTGGGATTTATGCCTTTGGTTCTAGTCACCAGCCCCTGGCCTATGGAAGGCGGGCTTGGGGTAGTCACGGCACGAGCCCTAAGGACGGGTCGTGAAATGATGTGCTCAGATATCCACAGGGTAGGCACCTGATGGATTTTCAGAAGGTGGGGAGCACGTCATCCTCTTCAAAGGATGTACCATGGTACCAGTGTCACTTCAGGAGGAAATGTTGAGGTAGTTCCACATTTCCCATCTAGCGGTACATCCAGGAGTGGTGAAGATGTACCAGGATCTCCGACGACATCACTAGTGGCTGGGAATGAAGAAAACAGTTGCATATTTTGTCTCTCGGTGCCTCACTTGTCAGCAAGTGAAGGTGGAGCATCAGGTACCATTAGACTTGGTTCAACCTTTAGCGATCCCATAATGGAATTGGGATGGGATATCCATGGACTTCATGATAGGACTTCCATGTACATCTAGGGGTCATGACTCTATTTGGGTGATCATATAGGGTTCAGTAGAGAGCTTGGGACGCATCTATGTGTAGGAGATTGTGTGGCTACATGGATTACCCTCAACGATTGTCTCCAATCGAGATACACGTTCTACTTCCCAGCTATATAAGGGGTTGCAAGAGGCTTTCGGGATACAGCTTCATTTGAGCACCGCATTCCATCCTCATACGAATGGCCAGACTGAGCAGACCATTCAGACCCTCGAGGACATGCTACGTGCATGCATCCTCAACTTCAATTGCAGTTGGGAGGATCAATTTCCATTGGTGTACTTTGAATAAAATAACAGCTATCACTCCACCATTGAGATGGAACCTTTTGAGGCATTGTACGGATGACCTTGCAGATCACATTTGTGCTAGACTGACCCATGGGATTCAGCACTCGTGGGACTAGAGATGGTACGAGCTACCACAGAGAAGGTGAAGATCATCCAGGAGCGGATGAAGACTACACAAAGTAGGCATAAGTTGAATGCCAACAGGAGATGGAGACCTATGGAGTTTGAGGATGGTTACCATGTCTTTCTACAGGTCTCACCTCAACGAGGTTTGCGGAGATTTGACCGAGGCAGCAAGTTATCTCTGAGGTTCATCGTACCCTTCCATGTCCTCAGTAGAGTTGGCGAGGTGTCTTACCGCTTATCTCTTCCACCTCAGTTGCACCGGGTGCACGATTTCTTCCAAGTATCCCAGTTGAGGAGATATGTGCATGACTCTTCCCATGTCCTCGACCACGGAGAGTTGGACGTCAACGATGGGAAAACTTTTACGGAGGTTCCAGTTGGGATTAAGGATCGACAGGAGTGGGTCCTTTGTGGGCGGTCAATACCTATGGTTCACATTTGTTTGTAGCATGGGAACCTCCATGAGAGCACATGGGAGCGGGAGGCTCAGATGCGTGCTCAGTACCCCCACGTGTTCCCTTAGTTTGAGTTATGGCTTATGAGGACGCAAAGCCCTAAGGTGGGGAGAATTTAAAGATCCGAAAGTTCCATGTAAATTTTTTTTAAAATATATGGGAATTTTATGAGTCCATGAAAATTTACAGTGCGTGGTTCTGATTCTCGGAGTGCCTGAAATGAATTTCTGAACATTTTTTTGGGTATGTTTAGTAAAAGTATGAGCGAGTTTTTCTACCTTTTTGAACCGGTGCTCGAAATTGAAATCAGAGGGCACCATTGAACTCATAGTGCCGGTATTCTATTAAATATACTTTTACCTTGACAGCAGTTGGTCAAGGGTGGAAGTTAATTTTTGGGTTTTTTGTGAAATATTAAAATTAAATAAAATGGTGTAACATTTTTTTCATTTTTTTTAAACTCCCATGTTGATGTTTCACATGTGAGGTCCACTGGACTAAAACCTCCCATGAGAGGTTATAAAGGTGGGGGCTACCAATCCTAAACCTCCCATGAGAGGTTATGGTGGTGGGGACCACCCGAGGTTAAACCCCCTTGAACTCCCTCTTAAGTGTGGGTAAGCCTTTTAAACTTCCCCCACTTTAATGGTGCCACCCACCTTTAATTAATTTTGTGCCAACCTCATCAATTAATTATGTGGATCCAACCTAAATTATATCAACAACTAACTTGGGGAAACATATCAGAAGTTGGCTACTTTGCAATTTGGTGGAATTGGGAGTGGAGAAATATTGGGAGGATTACACTTCTCCAATGAAGAACTTCTTCCACGAAGAACGTTCCTCCAACGAAGAACACTGACGCACAACTTCGACTTCTTCCTCGGGATATCCTCCAACGTGGGACGTCTTTAATCGAAGACCGTTATTTATACCTCATCAACAAAAACAAAAGAATGAGATAGGGATTTAAATTGAGTATGATTATATTCCCATGTTCTTATCTTTTAAAACAAAGAACACAGATCAACTCACTATCAAGTTGATCCGTGGATGTTTTCTTTTGCGGGTTGGGAATAATTATTGTGGAAGGTTGTAGGGTGGTTGTTTGAAATTATTCTCTTTTTTGTTCTTGAATACTCTTTGTAATTCAAAGAGAGTTTATAGCTTCTTTCTAATGCTCTAATGTGGAGAGAGTGTGGGCCAAACAAACATGTCCCGTCCTCTCCACATTTATTGGGATTATTTGTGGTGTTCTTCACGATGGAGGAGGATGGAGACCAACCATGGTGGGGCACGAGAATGGTGGCTAACACCACCTCCGGCCACAACGAAGACGACGACGCAACGGCACCGCCCCGCAGCCACCGCTGCATGCGGCCTCCGCCACCCCGCGTTCACCGCCGCCCATGGCCTCTACCGCCCCACGGCCACCGCCGCCCGCGGCCTTCGTCGCCCCACGGCCTCCCCCACCCCATGGCCTCCACGCCCCATGGCTGAGCCGCCCTGCAGCCTTACGTCGTATGAGGCCAAGACGCCCCGTGGCCTCACCGTTATGTGGCCTCCACGGACCTCCGCGACCCCTCGCGGCCCTCGCGGCCTGCCGGACCGCCCAACGGGTCGGGCCGGACCAAGCGGTCTGGGATACCTAACAGGTCGAGTTGGACCCAGCGTGTCAGGCCGAGTCAACCTGAACCTGGTCAACCCTAGCCGGGTCAGGCCAGGTTGGCCCGACCGGGTCGGACCAGACCCGGGCCAATTTCGACCCTATACGCTCATTTGGCCATAACTTTGGCACCGAGCATCTGTTTGACAAACTGTCAGTGGTGCTGGAAACGTTGGAGAAAAATGGTACCCTTGGTATACCCCACTGGAGAATTAGATAAAGATGGGTTACATTCAGGTTGGATCGAGTACGAATCCAACCGGGGCCCCGAGACTAAAAGGCTAATAACTCACAGACCGGGCGTCCGATTGACGCACTGTTTGTTGTGTTGAGACCCCTATGACATGTTAGACCATTGGGATACTTCTTAGTGGGACTTCGTTCCAATTGGAGTATCGACCGATGGCTTGAGTAGAGGACCCTCTCGGAGACAAGCGAGCATAGTGCGGGAACCTAGTAGCTAGCTGTGATGTGAAGAAAGTAGAGTGATCCTGTGTGGGTCAGCACTAAGTGATTCTGTGTGGGTCAACACCTAGTGATCCTATGGGGGTCAGCACCAAGTGATTATGTGTGGGTTAGCACCTAGAGATCTAGTGTGGGTCAGCACCTAGCCATCTTTTCTGGGTCAGTATCTAGCGATCCTGTGTGGGTCAGCACCGAGAAATCCTGTGTGGGTCAGCACCGAGTGATCCTATGTGGGTCTTCCTATTAACAGAGTAAGATGATTCAGTAGTTACATATAATCATCTTTACTACTATACTTAAGTTATACCCGGTGTGATCTGAGTATGTAACTTATGGTACTTTCCATTGTGGTAATACCTTGGTGGTATTCTTCTGTGCGGCGTACCTATGTGGTATTTACCTTTGCGGTATTCCTTCCTTTGTGGAATAGTTGAGCTTTGGGATTTTGATTTGGACTCTGGGTTTCCTCATGATTGAGATTGGTTTACTTGATAACTTTGGTATATGTGTGGGCATATACCTAAGTAGGGTTATCAGTTGTTTTCTTTCTTGGCGGTTTATCCTTTTTGGATTTTTTGAGATCTTTAGGGTCTCAGGGTCCCTATTTAGTATCGTTATACTCACACCTACACGGGCTATGCCCGCACTTCGTTGTGTTTGGTGCAGACGACAGACAACGCTGACTTAGGACGAGGGTACCAGGACTGGAGGTAGCTCGGAGGTGGACCTAGATGAGGCGTACCGCAGAGACAATGATTCGAGAGCTGTACCTATACTTCAGGTAGGATCCTTGTTGGGAGATTATAGGATTTGTTCCAGTCTACTTTTACTTTCATTTGTCTTGTACTTTCTAGTTTTCCTTGTACTTTCTAGTTGGGCTTGTATTCTGTCCCTTTTTACTTTCTGTACTCACTCTGTTTACTATTCGGTTTACTTGAGTTCGTATCTTGTTGTGTGCTTGGTTGTGTGTGTTGCAGGTTATAAAGTCAATGTCTTCCCAGTTTTAGGGAATACGCCTTTGGTGCTAGTCGCCAGCCCCTGGCCTTTGGAAGGCAGGCTTGGGGTAGTCAAAGCACAGGCCCCGGGGGACGGGTCATGATAGAACACACTCTGTATATATGGATTTTTACATTCTATATTTTTAAGTAGGACACTTATATGCAATTAATTTGGAGTACACATCATGTTCACCAAGAGACACATTGTGTACTTTTCCTCAGAGGTTCTTTCTCCTAAAATTCCTTCTTCTGGACTCAAAATCAGGCATTTGAGTAGTCCTTCCTAATTATAATTACATGTAAAATGTGATGGTGACCTTTTTTTATATCAAATATATGAAATGAGGTGGAATAAGAAATTTTATTCTACTAGTATGATTAGATGATGTTAAGAATCAAGTGTAGCCTATGGAGTGAAATCGAGGTTGGCAACCCCATGAAATTATATAGAAGTTGGGATGTGGGTTGCTCATTTCCTATATAAGTAGGATTTGACCCCCCACCCCACCCCCCCACCCACCCTCGTACACACCTCATAATATAGGACTTGTATTTTTGGTGTGGAACCCCCTCATCATTGAGCACTGACAAGTTGTGAGTCCTCCACCCTCTTGGGGTCAGCTTCCCCTCGGTCGTGATATGCCATTGGTAAGGCATGGGTCCCCTGTATCTAGTGAGTATTATGGTGGGATGCTATTTCTTTGAGTTGTGGTAAAACTCATCATCCTTAGTTGGCTATGAAGATTAAGAGCCTTTTCTCCCTCTCTCTTTGACTTTATATTTCAATGATTATATCTATTTGTGGGTTTCTTCCCCCTCTTTCATGTGGGTTAAGTTGTCTATTTTATTATACTTATTTTTTATCATTTTTTGGGTTTCCTACTGGTTATTTACATACTCACCCCTATAAAGTCTTTTCCCAGCCATGATATGTCTTATAAAGATGAAAAATAGTTAGATAGTGGCATTGATGGACTTGGTGTTGGTAGTGATTTGTGGTACTAGGTGATGGTGAGCTTAGGTGGTGGTGGGATTTAGTGTTCATATGAAATAGATTGTAAGGTTGGAACATCCTTTATTTATGGTTGGGTGTGTATTTTTCTCCTTTCATTATTTATATATATTTATATTGTTACACTTTGGTTATTCTTCGAGGTTATTAAATGCATTATTTCCTCTTGGTTTAGTACAATTTTATTTATCCTACATAATTATGATTTTTATAGATTTGTGTGTGTTTATATGTTCATTATTATAAGGCCTACCATATATGTTATATGTCCACTCAATGCTAGTCTCCAACCCCTATCCAATTGTAGGTTGTCTTGGGGTGTCACTTTTATCTTATTTTTGGTCCATGTGGGGATGTGATGTGTTTCTCTGTGACAGAGTGGTATCAAAATTGTTTTTCCTAGTAAAGGTGTTTAGAGATAGATGTGTTATGAGTATATAGATTTTAAAATTTGGTAAATAGTATTAAGGTTCCTCGAGTTAATATTTCAGGGCTGGAAACCCAGTGATGGTGTGGTGACTGACATATCCATACACTTGGACTCTGATAACCAACTTGTTGACTCGGCATGCTAAGATTTCATTTGTAGGGAAACCAATGGTACATGAATCATATAGGAATGGGTGATTAAATTCCATTTCCATTTTAAATCATCTTCCTATATAAACTCATCTGACCATGGTATGTCTTGTTAAATTTTAGGATTTCACCATGATGAAAACCATCTAGGATTTTAAGACAACCATAATCATGACCAGTTGAGTGATGAGGATTTAGTGTAGTGGTGTGTCTATGAGGTGTTTCATCCAATCAAGTAGATATTAGTGCTTCCACCCATTGGGAAATGCATGGACCTAAATCTAGAAGTTTAGAAAAATGTTTATTTTTAGGTTGAGTGTCTGATTGTTCCTATCAGCTGGGATGATGATGTGAAAAAGTATAGTACATTACATGAGTTTTAATAGTAAAAATAATTACCCTTATGTATTATAGGATTTTCTTAAGTTCATAGCTCAAGTATTATAACTCATGTAGACCAAAATCAATCATATGGTTATACTCATGGCTAGTAATCTTCATGGAGTAGTAGGATGCTAGTGGATTTTGGTCACCCCGACCCATGATGAGGCAACACTCTCATTAACTTTGTTTTAGCACTAGTTCCATGATGAGTGTTATTCTTTTACCATGCACTCAATGTGAATTTAGTATCTTCTAGAGTTTCAATAAGTTGATATGAATTCTGTGAAGTATGAATCAGAGTTCACTAACCTTGTATGTTACTCTCACAATATGGTGCCAGATGGATACTTATGGGCATGGAAGTTTGAGTCGGGCCTTTTTAGGGACATTTAAACAATTTTAGTCTCTATATAAATTTATACCTATGTTGATATACCATAGTGGGAATTAGTTATAGAGAAATTCCTAAAATAGGAATATTGAGTAGATGGAATAGGTAGTGGATGCACCACTATGGAGGGGGTAGTGTTATGATTAAGAATTTACCAAGGACAATTGTGGTAAACCATAGTGAGGTGGTGATGATATAGGGGATAGAGGATCCCCAGAAGTAGAATATACCATTGGAGAATAACGTTATAACCTACATCCACATCCATCCCCTAGGTGGTCCAATCCAATCTTAGAGGGTTGGTGGCTAAGGGTGTGGTCATTTTAAAGATATGGAGGGATATGATCATACTAAGCATGATATGATTTGAGGTATGATTTTTATATTCTCTACTTTATCACTAGTTCTTATAGACATGAGTTTAAGTAATTATTTCATTTTTTTATTTATTTTTCAGAAAATTTATATTCCTTTGGAGCCTTTATCCCAACAGTTAAGGATATATATTTCAACAAGAAGTGATTCCACTATCTTGTACATATATATAAAATGCGAGTTGATGTTGTGGCACCACTTGGTAGTTTGAATGGATTCAGGTGACACAATTCTAGGTATATAAATTCCATCTATGTTACATGGATATATATATTGTCACCATAGTAGGGTTATGTTATTATGGGTGGATGGGATGGGATTATAATTCAATGGCATGAAGAACTCATTGGCAGAATGAGTGGTACTTTTAATCAAGAATCTAAATCCTATCTCCCATCAGTTGTAAAAATTATCCCTTAGTGTTGTGAGATCTTATAACACCTAGCTTCCAGAAATAGTGGAGGAATACATGGAAATCTTCCCTAAGGATGTTTCAGGTTTACCTCTAAAGAGATATATTTACTTATACATTAACTTTCACCCTAGGACTGGACCAATATCTTCTTTATCATATTATATATCCTCTATTGAGCTCTAAGAGCTAAGGGTGCAGTTAGAGGACCTTCAAGAGAAATTTTTCATTAGGCCCAATGTGTCCCCTCAGGCGGATCCATATTTGTTAGCTAAGAAATTGGATGAGAGATTGAGACTATTAATTTATTATCAAATCCTAAATCAGGTGGTGATTAATAAAAAATACCCTTTTCTAAGTATTAATGATGTATTCAACTGGATGAAGGTATTATATGTTTCTCAAAGATGGAACTCGGGTCTGGTTACCAACAATTGTAGGTTCATGGGGAGGAGATTCCAAAAAAATATTATTTCAATATCACTATGGGTATTATGAGTTCCTGGTGATTCCATTTGTTGTGAGTAATTCCCCCACTATCTTCATGGGACTTTTAAACCAAACCTTTAATCCTTTCATGGATCATTCAATGTTTTTCTTTATTGATGACAATCTCATTCACTCTGCTTTAAAATAGTAGCACATAAAGCACTTGAGGATAGTTATGGAGTTACTTTGGGATATCCATTTATATGATAATAACTACAAGTGTTAGTTATATGTTTTAGGTTTTCACTTTCTAGGGAATTTTATCTCAAAATATGATATAGCTATGGAGCCAGAAAATATAGAGGAAGTACTAGCTTGCGACCCACCCAAGAACATATTTTAATTGAAATTTTTTATCATTTTGGTTGGAAACTATCATAGGTTTTTGGAAGAATTTTCCTAGATTATGGAACCTTTGACTACCCATAAATGAAAAGGTAAATTGTTATCTTGTATCAAGTAGTGTCAAAAATCCTTGAAGGAGATGATGTAGAGGTTCACTAATTCTCTTATTTTGAGGCTTCTAGAGAAGGTTATTGAGTATGTAGTGTTTTAATATTCCTTTGAATTTTGACTCAGGTTCATATTATGTATATGTAGAGAATGATTACATATAGGTCATGGTAGTTGATACACCATGAGAAGAACTATGTAACCCACAAATTGGATTTGTATGTAGTATTTTTTTCCCTTGAAGATGTAGAGGCATTATCTTCTATGATAGAATTTTTCGGTACAATCAAACTAGAAGAGTATCAAGTAAATATTTTTCAACAAAGACATAAACCTAAGAACGTTATTTTATCTAGAGTTCTTATAGGACTGTGACTTCAAGATAATATTTACTCTAAGGAAATTAAATGTGATGGAAAATTCCCTTAGTATGAAATATCATTCTTTCTTGGTGAAATAGGTGTCGGATAAATTAGACTCATTACATCTTACCCTGTTAGATGAGAGAGGGGAATATTACCTCTAATAAATGGTAGTGACTCCACCACTTCTCTTATATGTGAGAGTGTCTTAGTTGGGTGACATAAATTGTGAAGTTTAGCATGACTAGATATACTCTAGAGATACACCATATGTATTTTCTAAATGTGCGTATCATATCATACTTTTCCAAGGATTGATAGTTTTTCCTTTGTAATTATGTGAGGAGGTGTTGAGGGAGTTTTATAAAACTCCCATAGTGGTTCATATTCGAGTAATGAAGATGTACCATGACCTTTTTTATAGTTTTGGTGAGTAGGCTTGAGGTAGGGTGTTATTGATTTTATTTCTCAATGCCTCATTTGTCAATAGGTGAAGGAAAAGAATCATATTCTAGTTGTTTGAATCAACCTCTTGAGATCCCTGAGTGGAAGTGGAATGACATATTAATGGATTTTTTGATGAGGATTCCATGGGAAGTGAGAGTTCATGACACTGTCTGGGTTATTATTGATTGACTTACCAATTCGAAGCACTTTATTTCCATCTGATACCAGATTTTGGTGGATATTTTAGGATTCTTGTATGTGTAGGAGATCATTCGACTTCATGGGGTTCCATCAATGATTATCTCTAACCATGATGATATGTTCACATCATGATTGTGGATGGGTTTGAAAGAGTCTTTTGAGACCCAGTTATGGATGAGCACAATGTTCCACCCTCCTAAAGATGACCAGATTAAACAAATTATCCAAGTTTTTTAAGATATTTTGAGACCCTATGTATTGAACTTTGGTCGGAATTAGAAGGATCGCCTTCCTATAGTATTATTTGAGGCTTTGTATAGGATACTTTTCAGGTCACCCATGTACTGGATAGAGATAGGTGATACATCACTTATGGGATTGGAGCTGGTGCAGGTGACAATGGTGACTGATCGGATGATCTGGTAGTGAATGAAGACTTCTCAAAGTCTACAAAAATATAACATAGAAAAATGTCATAGGATCCTTGAGTTCAATTATAGAGATCATGTGTTCCTAAGAGTCTCTCCACATTTATGTTTGTGGAGGTTTTTTCAGAGGATAAAGTTATACCTGAGGTTTATTATGTTACTCAATATAATTCATAGGGTTGGAGAAGTTTTATACAACTTAGATATACCCCTGAAGTTAAACCAAGTTCATGACATCTTCCATATGTTGTAAGTGAGGAGATATATTCCTGACTCATCACACATTACTAATAGGGGAGAGGTTGATGTTGGGGATAGACCCACATTTTTTGAGTACTTAGTGGTAATTTAGGATTAATAGGAGAGGATAATTTATGGGAAAACTATCTTGATGGATTGATTTATTTGTTAGAATGGGAACATATTGGTGATATTGTGGGAACATGAGATCTAGATGTGGGCTTAGTTCCCTGAATTTTTGTAGTAGGTTTGGATTTTAAGGTGAAAATACTTAAACATAGGGAGAATTTAATGTATCATATTTTAATTTCTAATGTTTATATATATTATTAGGGTTTTTCTTTAGAGTTTCTATGGTATTATGTGTGTTATAGGGCCCCATAATCGATATATTAAATATATTATAGCACACACACATCTTTTCAGAAATAATGGTTTGACAATAGAATGGAATCTCAAATGGGGAAACCAAGATATCCATTTGATTAGGAATACAGGTTTTACCCGAGTAGTGACTTAAGGTTTGTTTGTATCGGACCCCAGGTTGAGGTGCTATCACGGGAGGATATTAAATAATTAAGTTAGATAATTAATTAAATTATTAATTAATTATTTGAAATTTCCCATAGTCTATTTAAAATATCTTATAGAAATATTATATGTTTAGATTCATAACCATAAGAATCGAGAGAGCCACCATTGGGCGAACCTATGACAAGAAACCAAATAGAAATTCATGGACTGATGAAGGGAATTGATAGGTATTTCCAACAATATCCACATAGAAACATTCTTCATTAATGATTGATGCAATGATAAGGTAAATCTCGTTATTTATGGATTATTTAAATTACATTACTTATTTCAAGAATGGATTATTATTATTATTTATTTAATTCTACCTCTTCCCCATTGATAGAATTTAATTATTGAATTATATCTTTATTTTCCCTATAGTTTATTCATTGTTATTTTTTTCATCTACCTTTTATTTCCATGATAAAGATTGATGGTTGGGATCACCATGTACACCGATGAACTTACCTTATTTTAGTATACCTTTCTACCATCATTCTTTGTGTGGACATAATTTTCTTGTGGTAGGCTCGTGATTCGATTATTAGTCTGGTTCAAGACGTGATCGAACATAGATTCACATTATTATGTGAAATCAATGGAGGAGACGTTTGATTTGTGGAGGATATGTGGATATATGGTGGATTTTTTATAAACAATAGAGGTTTGAACCCTCAAACAATGATGGAGGAATGAAGTTCTTCACATATATCAATAGGAATTCTGATTTTCAACTATTGAAGGTCGAAGATCGATGGCCAGAGGAGATTCTTTCCATTTTGGGACTATAAACAAAGCTTCTGATGAGATTTACAGTTGTATATTTAGATGTAAAAAATATTCAAAAATTACATGATATTTATTTTAAATTTCTAACTACACCCCTTTTGTTCTATAAAAATACACGACATATAGAATTCTTCCTATAGTGGATAGGGTTTCTAACATAGATAAATATCACATGGTCATGTGGAGATCCCACACACCATGTGACCCTACCTGGACAGTTAAACTATGTACAGGGAGTACAAACTAAGGACCCAAATGGTTCCACACATCATATTCTCTAGTAAATATGTTGTGCATATGGATTTCCACACACCATGTTGGGAATACTTTGGAGTACACCCTATATACACTAAGATATCTGACATATAATTTTCTTCAGATGTTCTACTTCCTGTATCTTATTCTTTAGAACTTAGAATCAAACTTGAAAAGAGTACATCAGTAGAATTACATGTAGAACATGATGGTGAAATTTTATTTGATGTCAAGGATATGGTGTGTGGTGGTGCAATAAATTTTCTTCTGCCATTATGGTTAGCTGACGTTGAGACTCAAGTGTTATCTCTAGAGTGACATCTTGGTTGAAAACCCCCTGATGATATATATAGGTTATTGCATGGTTACCCTATCTCCTATACAGGTAGGATTGGACCCCCCCCATACACACCTTGGGAATGGGTCTTATATCTATGGAGTGGAACCCCCTCATTATTGAGCATACATGAGGTATTATTCCTATACCCTCTTAGGGTCAGTACTCCCTCATCCATGATGTGTCATTGATGAGGCACAGGTCCCTTAAATTTGGTGAGTATTTGTAACACCCCAAGATTCTGTACATAAATTTAATATTGAATGCATGAAACATTAAGTCTCTACAAACACCACTTTGTTATAACCTAGCTAGTAAAAATAATTTTTCCACCACTGTGATTTGAAATTTAAAAAATTTACATACAGGATTGCGTTCAGTAATATATTTAGAGTCTGATAATAAAAACTTAATTTTTAATTAATAGTAACATACCCTTATGAATAGTAACTTACCATTATGAATAGTAACGTTACTCGTATGAATAGTAATGTAGTAAATCCACCAAAAAAAAGAAACTTTACCCATGAGTGTATAAATATAATGTAGATATCTTATAAGTGAAAAAACGATCATAGTATAAGTATTGGTATTTTTGCATGTCATAAATCTATTAATTACAATTTTCTAATTAATTTAATAATTTAAAATGGAAATTTATTTTCATAAAATTTAATCATAAATTGTTACTTTATTGTCTTATGGTTATTAGATAATTTTATGGGACCTTTATTAATTTCTAAAGTTGTTATAAAACGAGTTATAGTTTTAAAGTTGTTTTTTTTAATAAATTATGGTTTTATTTAAAAATTATATTAAAAATGTTTAGAAAATTATTTTCAAAAAATAGATTTCATTTTTTAATTCTACACATCGAAAAATGGTCTGGTTAAAGTTTTGGGATTTTTCTAAAATACTTGAATTTTTTATGAATAGTAAAATATGGTAATTTACCGTATATATACATTATCAGTTAAATTTACTATTCCTAGCATCATGGACGATGTAAGACCACTTGGTTCGAACTCAAATTCACATATTATTATTATTGGTCACAAGAATCAATACTATTGGTTTTCTTTGATAAAATAATAAAATAATGATTAAAATAATGGGAAACCCTCCTCTCCTCCACTATACCCCCCATCTCTTCACTCCTATCAAGTCTTGTCACTTGTATAAATTCTACCCAAATATCTTCCCAATTACCTCCCCCACTTCCATCAGCCCTTGGTCTCATAAAAAGACCAAAACCTCTCCCCTAAAGAGGCTCTCAAGGAAGATTACTTCAAGAGGTAAATTCCTCTTTTCATTTCTTTTATATCAAGTCACTTTATTTTATTTTTCTTTCCTAACCTCCTTTAATCTAAATGTTTTGATGACTCCAGTACCTTAAATGTACTGGAATTTTTTTATGATAATAGAATAATTCTTCATCATCTATCATTTCCCCTTCTTTTATACTTGAAATGAAAACATCATCTGAGATGTGTTAATTTATCACATTCAAGGACGACGGGTTTTCAATTTCTATTAACATATTCAATTACGGTCATGAAACTATTTTTATGGTTGAACAAAACTATAATATATGTATTATAAATTATTTAAGGTTATGGAATCCTTTTTTACACATGATATTAATTTATAAATCAAAAAGGAGTTCATTGTGATCAAGAATCGCCAATTAACCCAAACAATTGTCATTAAAGTTTAATATAATGATTTAGCTTCACTCCTAATAACCAAAAAAATTTATATCCATTTAATATTTTGGTTGTTAAATAATAACATAAAACTTCTATTTTGGACAACCATTATGATTCTAAATTTTTATCCATACATGAATATAAGTAAACCTATTATTAAAACCAAGGAAGAAAACACTCCCAAACAATGAAATTAGATATCTTAACCCATAAAAAGGCCATGAATGAACATAATAAGGTTATTATAAATAAATTAAATGTATATTATGTTCTTTAATCATTAATTTATGAACCTAAAATTTATTATTCATGTCATTAAGATCAATTGAGGATCACCAACAGACTTAAGGTAAGGGTTTTTCACCCGAACCTCCATTTTCATTCCGATTACTTTTATTGTCTACTTACAACAGTGAAATTATTATCTACCCCTCATAAATTCTATATGAGTGTTCTATATATGTTTACCAACCATAACCTTCTTTATTTATGGGGAGTTACACGTTTTAAAAGGAACTATCAATAATTATTCCCGAAATACAAGTCTAGTTCAATGGAATTTCTCAATTATTACCTATTTTCAAGAGCACTCTAAAATCTATTTTTGAAAAAAAAAATCTCATAAAATCACTCTTTTTATTATGATAAAGATACCTCAAATCACTTCTTGTTTTATAGAGATATTTTTTAAAAAATAACTATTCTTTTCCAAGTAAAAGGGTTTTTATAACAAGAATTACTCGATGGTTTTAAAAGATCATTTTCAACCATTTCAACACTCTTGTTGATTGTTATGTCTAAATGTGGTTATTTTTTTTGATATTATCCACTATGTTTTTACTATGGATGTGATATCTTAAAACCATTCACCAATTTACTCTGAATGGTTAGTGTTTTTGCTTAATATTCAGGGAAAGTTATTTACATTTTATATGTTAGTTTCAATATGAATATATATGTTATTTATGTTTATCACCATTCATATGAGGAATGAATTATACTTAGTAAGTGTTGGGTGGGTCCAGTTATATCCCCTCAGTGCATCGGTAGGTCTCATGAGACAAACTATGGTCTTGGCATGAGGCCTTGACAAAATGGATATTTATGGTCTTGTAAGGAGGCCTTGATGGTATGCTTATGATGTCACACATTATGCATTCCCTCATTATGAAAATAGTATTGATAGTTCATGTGGTTATTAGACTAGTAGAATAATCATGATATGTTTTATTACGGAATTATTTATTCAACTCTTATTCCTTCCATAATGTGTTCAGTTTTATTTTTAAAGTCATGTATTTTTAGTTATTCACCCTACCTAATGTTTGTGTTTATGATATCTTCAATTGTATTTCTTACACTTACTTATAATTTGATCTCACCCCTTTCTTATGTTTCATTTTCTCAGGACATGAAGAATTTTATTATGGATGACTTTTAGGGATAAACTTATAGTTGTGGATGTTCCCAATAAAACTTTTATTTTTTATTTCATTTCAAGTTGTAATGTTGAACTTATGTATGTATATTGTTTCCAAATCTACTAAACTACTTGGTCCTTATAGATGTATATTATTTTTTTATATGCCAATGTAATAAAATAATGCACTGGATCTGGGAAACTAGGGTTGGGTCTTTACAGTTGGTATCAAAGTAAGTTTAGTATAAAACTTGGAAACTAGATTTAGAAAACGTAGATTATAGAACAAACCCCTAAGATAGTTTATAAGGATAAAACATACAAGAACATCCTAGAATATTCTGTAAGGAATATATTATGTGGATCTTTCTATCAAATACATCCCTATTTAGATACTATAAGTGGACGTAGTTCTGGCACAAATGTACCTAGGAGTGAAATATATGACAAGGAGTTTTGGGCTTGACTCGGGGTATCCTGATACATGACAACGGGCCTTACTGCGCACCTGGTTTGACAATCCTAGTGGATATGCTTAGGATAATTTATATTTTCTTTAAAATCCATTATGAAGGATTTAAATGTAAATTTTTCCTCAAAGAAACCATGTTTGTGATTATGGGATTATCCATGCATAGGATTTCAATTTATGCTAATTATTTTTCTAAGTTGATATTATACATTATGATTCATAACCTAATCTATTGTATTCCATTATCTAGAAATAGAGCCTAGTGGAAGAAATGGAAACCGCATGAACACATGTATCCCATGTAGGGATTTCCCTCTGATGTAATATAATGATGTTGGTTCTGGAGCTACGACTGGTGTTGAGCAACTTATAACTATACTGGGACAACTGACTCGGGTTATAAACAATAACCTTACCAGTATGGAGCATCCTGATCCACAATATAGAGGAGTTATATTGGGTCTCTTTATGTGAAAATAGCCTCTATCATTCAATGGGACTATAAACCCATTTGTATCTTAGCAGTGGATAAGTTCCCTAGAGAATATATTTCTCTCTTTGGGATGTAACAAAAGAGAGAAGGTTGTCATGGTAGTTTATCATCTATCGACACATGCGAATCAGTGGTGGTTTTTAATCCAAAACACAAAGTATGATGAAGAAATATAAGATATGTAATGGAGGGATTTTATGGAAATCTTCCTAGAAAATATTTTCCCTATGAACAACGAGTGGATATAGAAAATAAATTCTTGAATTTGAGGGAAAAGGAGGATGAAAATGCTCCCAAGTATGAATCCAACTTTATAAGGATATCAATACATTCTGGGGACTACATAAGTAATCCTAGGAGCAAGATTGATCGATTCTTTGATGGTTTAAAATAATTCCTCTGAAGGGCTCTAGTCTCCCAAAGTTTCTCATTATAAGAAGATATAGTATCAAGTACTATCAAGATGGAAAAGAAATTTTCTAAGTCTTATGACTTTAAAATAAATCATGAAAATAATAGGGTTGCTAAAAACTCTAGAAAATGAAATAAGGAAATGGGGAATAATTGAAGAGTTGACCTTCCATTCTATAGTAATTGTGGGAAGAAACACCCTATCACTTTCCTAAAGTGAGTGGGAGTCTGTTACAAGTGTGGAGAAAAGGGCCACCTATCTCGGGAATGTGAGGAGAAAAAAGAAGCTACCAATGTTCAATGCTACAATTGTGAGGATATGGGACATTATTCACATGAATTTCCTAAGCCTTAGGGAAACATTCACCAAAGAAGGTCAAGGGAGCAAGGCCAATCATATGTGGTCACAACTTAAGAAGTTTAGGTTCCTAACGATGTGGTGGCAGGTACTTTAACCGTTTCCTATGACTTAGCTAATGCTTTATTTGATTCTGGATCATTTCATTCTTTTATATCTTCCCATTTTTTCAAGAAAATTAGATATTTCTAATTTGATTTAACAAGGGAGTTGTCAGTCAAAACTCCTAAAGGAAGTATCATTGCAACAAAGTTGTGTCAGGTACTCCCCATTATGGCATATAAATGATCTTTATCTACTAATTTTATTTTCATACCCATGAATGAATTTGATATAATCCTTAGTATGGATTGTATTTCAAACCATGATGTGAAAATTTATTTCAAGAAGAATTAGGTTACAATTTTTGAGTACATGTGGATCCCTTATCTTTAGGGTAGAAACATCACCATCTGATTCTCATCTAGATCCACCACCAGTAGCTCTACTTAATTAAATTAATGGGGAGGAATGGAATGAAATATCTATAGGTGAGGAAAGGAATATTCAAATAGAGGATGTACCTATTGTGCAAGAATATATGGATGTGTTTCCAGTGGATTTACCTGTACATCCTCTATAGCAAGAAGTTCAGTTCTCTATTGATTTAATTCCTGGTTCAAGGCCTATATTAAAGAATACTTATAAAATGGACACTGTGGAATTAGTTGAACTGAATAAATAACTAGATGAATTGAGTGATAAATGATTTATTCACCCTATTGTTTCCCCATGGGGATCCCTTGCTTTTTTCGTTAATAATAAAGATGGATCAATGAGGTTGTGCATTGACTACAGGGAGATCAATGTTATAAAAATAAAGAACAAGTATCTCTTACATTGATTTGATGATTTATTTGATCAACTTCATGGATCTCAATATTTTTCAAAGATTGAACTTCAATCTAGATATCATCAGCTGATTTTGAGGAAGGAATACATTCTAAAAACTGCATTTCGAACTAGGTATGGGCATTATGAGTTTACAGTAATGCCTTTTGGACTAACTAATGCACCCTCTATTTTCATGGATATAACAAATATAGTTTTCAAGGAATATCTTGATGAATTTTTTGTGGTATTTATTGATTATATCTTGGTATACTCCAAAATCTATAAAGATCATGAAAATCACTTGCACACTATTCTAAAGGCTCTTATAAGAAATGAATTATTTGGGAAGTTTAGTGAGTGTGAATTTTGGATTCAATAAGTTTCCTTTCTTGGTCACATTTTCTATAAGGATGGAATATATGTCGATACTATGAAGACTAATTTTGTGCAAGAATTTTCTACTCTAATGAACATAACTAAGGTACATAGTTTTATTGGTTTAGTAGGTTATTATTGACATTTCATTCAGAACTTTGCTCGTTTATCCAACCCAATGAACAAGCTTACACGTAAAGGGGTTAAGTTTGTATGGAAAAAATAATGTGAGGAATGTTTTGAGAAATTGAAGAGGAGATTGGTGAATTATTTGATCTTGAATCTACTATCAGGGAATGATGGGTTTGTGATCTATAGTGATGCATCAAATAAAGGACTTGGTTATGTACTTATTCATAATGATAGAGTTATTTCCTATGCATAAAGGCATTTAAAAATTCATAAACAACACTATCCTACTCATGATCTTGAGTTAGCAGTTGTAATTTTTACTTTGAAGATATAGAGATGTTATCTCTATGGAGAAAAATGTGAGGTATATATGGATCATAAGATTTTGAAATATATTTTCTCATAGAAAGAACTCAACATGAGGCAAAGGCGATGGCTCGACCTACTCAAGAATTATGATTGTACCATACCCTACCACCCAATAAAGGAAAACAAGGTAGTTGATGCATTGAGAAGGATGGATCATGGAGTTCTTAAAAAAATAATGATTGACAAGGATCCTTTGTACATGGATCTAGTGAGGATGGATAAGGGAATCATCAAATAAGGTGAAACGTTGCTACTTTTTCAAATGGTTTTCCAACCGTCTTTATTGGAAAGAATTAAAGCCTCACAATTTGATGACGATAATCTTCAAAAGAAAATTAATGTTATGAAAGATGGGAAGTTGGATGAATTTATGTGTGAAGATGGAATTCTGATATTTGGGAAGAGACCATGTGTTTCCTCTCTACCTAAGCTGAAAAGGGAGTTATTGGATGATGCTCATAGCTCAAATTTCTCTATACACCTTGGTAGCACAAAAATGTATTGATATTTAAAGGAACATTTTTTGTGGGACAACATGAAGTGAGAAATTTTTTATTATATATCAAGATGTTTAGTCTATCAATAAGTGAAGACTGAACGAAAAAATCCTAGAGGAGTCATGAAACCTCTACCTATTTCTACATGAAAATGGGATGACATTACCATGAATTTTGTCACTAGATTACCCAAAACTCTAAGAAATAATGATTCGATATGGGTAATTGTTGATTGACTTACTAAATCTATACATTTCCTCGCTATAAGGGAGGATTTTCCACTGGACCGCCTAGCATGACTTTATATCAATGAAGTTGTAAGACTTCATGGAGCACCTCTTTCAATAGTGTTTGATTGAGATCCTTGATTTACATTGAAATTCTGGAAAAGTATTCAGAAATATTTGGATACTGAGATTCATTTGAGTATTGCTTGTCATCCTCAAACCGATGGGCAATCAGAAAGGAAGATCCAAACCTTAGAGGACATGTTGAGATCATGTTCACTTGACTTTCAAGGTATGTGGGATCAATATTTACCTTTAGTGGAATTTTCCAGCAATAATAGTTTCCATTCAAGTATTCAAATGAAACCATATAAATCATTTTACAGAAAGAGATGTTGTACACCAACTTGTAGGATGAAGTTGGAGAAAGGAATCTTGTGGGCCCAGAGCTTGTGGAAGAAACAACAATGAAGGTAAAGACTATTCAAGGCCATATCAAAGCAGCTCAAAGCGGGAAAAAAAGTTATGTTGATAATCAAATGAAGGATTTTTAATTTCAAGTGGGAGATCATGTTTTCTTAAAAGTATCTCAATGGAAGGGTATTATAAGATTTGGGAAGAAAGGGAAATTGAGCCCTAGGTACATAGGTCCTTTTGAAATTATGGAGAGAAGTGGAGTTGTTGCATATTTTTTGGCTATTCCACCTAGCCTATCTAAAGTACACAATGTGTTTCATGTCTCATTACTGAGAAAGTACATGCCAAACCCAACGCATGTACTCACTTCTGAAGGTATAGAATTGGAACCTGGCCTATCTTACTGGGAAGATCCTATCTAGATTCTGGACACTAAGGAACAAGTGTTGAAGAATCGGATAACTCAACTGGTAAAAATAATTTTGAAAAATCATAAAATAGAAGAGGAAACATGGGATCCTAAGGATCTTATGATGAAGAACTATCCAAATCTTTTTATGAGGTAACATTCTGGTAATTTCAAGGACAAAATTTTTGTAAGAAGGGGATAATGTAACACCCCAAGATTCTGCACATAAATTTAATCTTGAATGCATGAAACACTAAGTCTCTACAAACATCACTTTATTATAAGATATCTAGTAAACATAATTTTTCCACCTTTGTGATTTGAAATTCGAAAAACTAACATACATGGTTGCGTTTAGTAAGATATTTAGTGTCTTATAAGACAAAATTAATTTTTGATGCCCTTATGAATATTAACATACCCATATGAATAGTAATGTTACTCTTATGAATAGTAATGAATAGTAAATCGGCCAAAAAAAAGAAACTTCACCCATGAGTGTATAAATACAATTTAGACATCTTATAAGTGAAAAAATGATCATAGTATAAGTATTGGTATTTTTGTATGTCATAAATATTTTAATTAGAATTTTTTGGTTAATTTAATAATTTAAAATGTAAATATATTTTCATAAAATGTAATCATAAATTGTTACTTTATTTTCTTATGGTTATAAAATAATTTTATGGGACCTTGATTAATTTCTCAAGGTGATATAAAATGAGTTATAGTTTTAAAGTTTTTTTGGAATGAATTATGGTTTTATTTAAAAATTAAATTAAAAATATTTATAAAATTGTATTCAAAAAACGGATTACATTTTTGTAATTCTAAACATAAAAAAATGGTTAGGGTGAATTTTATGGATTTTTCTGAAATACTCGAATTTTTGATGAATAGTAAAAAACTATAATTTTCCATATATATACATTATTAGTTAAATTCACTATTCCTAGAATCATGGATGATGTAATAACACTTGGTTCAAACTCACATACACATATTACTATACTGGGTTACAAGAATCAATACTATTTGTGGTATTTGAAAAAATAATAAAATAATGATTAAAATAATGGGAAAACCCTCCTCTCTTCCACTATAAACCCCCCTCCCCCCCCCCCTCACTCCCTCTTCTCTTCACTCATCTCAAGCCTTGTTCCTTATATAAATTCTTCCCAAATATCCTCCCAAGATCCTCCCCCACGTCTATCATCCCTTGGTATCATAAAAAGACCAAAACATATTCCCTAAGGAGGCTCTCAAGGAAGATTACTTCAAGAGGTAAATTCCTCTTTTCATTTCTTTTATTTCAAGTTCCTTTATTTTATTTTTATTTCCTCACCTCCTTTAATCCAAATGTTATGATGAATCCATTACCTTACATGTAATTTAATTTTGTTATGATAATGGAATGATTCTTCATCATCTCTCATTTCTATTTCTTTTATACTTGAAATGAAAACACCATCCGAGATGTGTTAATTTATCACATTCATGGACGACAGGTTTTTAATTTCTATTACCATATTCAATTCTGGTAATGAAACCATTTTAATGGTTTAACCAGACTATAATATATGTATTATAACTTAATTAAGGTTATGTAATCCTTTTTTACATGTGATATTAATTTATAAATCAAAAAGTGTTTTGTGTGATCAAGAACCACCAATTAACCCAAACAATTGTCATTAAAGTTTTATATAATGATTCATATTCACTCACAATAACCAAAATAATTTTATAACCATGTAATCTTATGTTTATTCATTAATAACATACAACTTCTATTATATACCACCATTCTCATTCTAAATGTTTATTTGTACATGAATATAAGGAAACCAATCATCAAAACCAAGGAAGAAAACACTCCCAAACAATGAAATTGGATCTATTAACCCATCAAAAGGTCATGAATGAACCCAATAAGGTTATGATAAATAAATTAAATGTATATTAGGTTCTTTAATAATTAATTTATGAACCTAAATTTTGTTATTCAGTTTATTAAGATCAAGTGAGGATCACCAACGGACTTAATGTAAGTGTTTTCCACCTGAACCTCCATTTTCATTCGGGTTACTTTTATTGTATACTTACAATAATGAAATTATTATATACCCCTCATAAATTCTATATGAGTTTTCTATATATGTTTACCAACCATAATCCTTATTTATTTATGGGGATTACACTTTTTAAAAGGAACTTCCAAAAATTATTCCCAAAATAGAAGCCTGATTCTAGGGAATTTCTCAATTATTACATATTTTCAAGAGTACTCTATAATTTGTTTTTAACAAAAATTATTCTCATAAAATCACTCTTTTTATTATTATAAATCTACCTCAAATCACTTCTAGTTTTATATAAATATTTTTCCAAAATAACTCTTCTTTTCCAAGTACAATGGTTTTTATAACAATAATTACTCGGTGATTTTAAAAGAGCATTTTCACCAATTTCTACACTCTTGTTGATTCTTATGTCTAAATGGGGTTAATGTTTTTTGAAATCATCCACTATTTTTTGACTATGGATGTGATATCTTAAAACCATTCACCAATTTACTCCAACTGGTTAGTGTTTGTGCTTAATGGTCAGGGAAAGTTATTTACATTTCATATGTTAGTTTCAATATGAATATATATGTTATTTATGTTTATCCCCATTAATATAAGGAATTAATTGGACTTATTAAGTGTTGGGTGGGGACCTCTATATCCCCTTGGTGCATCGGTTGGTATCATGAGATAAACTATGGTCTTGGCACGAGGACTTGACAAAATGGATATTTATGGTCTTGGCATGAGGCCTTGACGGTATGCTTATGATGTCTTGCATTATGCATTCCCTTGTTATGAAAATAGTATTGATAGTTCATGTGGTAATTAGACTAGTAGAATACCCATTATATGTTTTATTATGGAATTATTTATTCAGCTCTTATTCCTTCCATAATGTGTTCAAGATTATTTTTAAAGGCATGCGTTTTTAGTTATTCATCGTGCCTAATGTTTATATTTATGATATCTTACATTGTATTTCTCACCCTTACTAATCATTTGAGCTCACCCCTTTATTATGTTTCATTTTCTCAGGACATGAATAATCTTATTATTGGTGACTTGCAGGGATAAACTTATAGTTTTGGATGTTCCAAATAAAACTTATATGTTGTATTTCATTTCAAGTTGTAATTTTGAACTTATGTATGTAAATTGTTTCCAAATATACTAAACTACTCGATCCTTAGGGATGTATATTCCTTGTCTATATTCCAATGTAATAAAATAAGGCACCAACTTCGGGCAACTGGGTTCGGGTCCTTACAGAATTACACTGGGATACTGGCACTTGTATCTCCATAAAGACTCATTATCCTTATTTGACTATGAAAATCAATATATATATATATATATATATATATCTTAGATTTGGTTTCTTCTATTATCATGTCTTTTGTTGGGTTTCTTTTCCCCTCTTATCATGTGGGTTGAGCTTACTATTTTATTCCATTATATCCCTTATTGGTATTCAAGGAGATCTACTGGGTATTTATATACTCACTTTTGCATGGAATTTGATCACAAATTTCATGTCTTATATAGATGATATATAATTCAACAGTGACCTTGGTGGAACTAGTGTTGGTGGAACTTAGTGGTACTGGGTAATTACGAGCTTAGATAGTGGATGAATTTGGTGTTTGTGGGGAGGAAATTCCTCCTCATATGATACTAGGTCAAGACTCTATTTATTTCTAGTTGGGAGTGTATTTTCTCCTTTCATACTTTGGATATATTTATATTGTTGAACTATGTTTATTATTAGAGGTTATTATATTCATTATTTCCTTTTGGGTTAGTAAGTTTTATTTATCTTATATGGTTATTATGAACTTAGAGGTGTTCATGTGTACATGTTTATTAGGATAAGGACTCACATATGTGTGATATGCCTACTAAACAATATTTTTCATCCCCTTTACTTTTGGAAGAATACTTATGGTATCACCCTTGTCTTACCATCGGTCTAGGTGGGGTTCTAGTGGGTCGAATCATAACAAAGATGCTAATAATAATGATATTCATTCAATATGCTATATAAGTATCACTCAATGGAGACCATATGACTAATTTAACCAGAGAATATTCATGAATTGACAAGAATCACTTGATTCTTAGGTAGGATACTTATTCTCTATATAATATGCTAGTATCTCATTAGATAAAGGGGGGAAATAAGAGAGCTTCAGGTGTAGAATAATCATAAATTCTCAAACACTCATAAACACCATCTTCATAGCCTTGAGACTCTTTATATAGGTCACAGGTTACTATAAATCCCTTCATATAATTTACATAAATTTTCATAACATTCAAGTTAATTACATATATTTATAAATGTTTGTAAATTTTTGGTTAAGTTTGAATATATTTATCACACAAATCTGATTGATCCTTCATGTGTTTGATAGAATGAAACGTTTATAATGGTGATAGTCATTAGAGGAATATAAACTATTTAATTATCATGATAATCATGCTCTATTATATGCCCTTCACTAAGGAATGTTATATTCTTTGGATTCATGCATGTCATACATTATGATATTATCATATCATCACTTATGATATAGGATTTAGGGGATATTTCTAATATTCTCTATTGGTAATGAAAATTCACAATCACTTTATAGTTTCTCTGATATATTCTTTAAAGAAACATAGAATACTAAAGTCCATTTTTGACTAAGTCTATAGGATATTTTTTCCCCTAACATGAATGTGTTGTTCAGTCTCAGTTCAACTATCATTTCAATTATTTCTAAGGTTTCTATTCTTGAATACTTATGGGATTTTAAACCCATTTCAGGATGAAAATGTTTAGTTTCAACTATAAATTCCTCTAAAAGTTCACGGGGTCATTATAGAACTACATCATTGACAAAATCGGTCATCTCTGTAAGGATGAGAGCTAAATCACTAGTGCCTATGGTTGGATTTTAATGGAAAGAATTAAATTAAAGGTGTGAATTGAATATTTGTGTGTGTGTGATATAATGGGTAATATAAAGGAGATTACTTATCCTAAATGCAATACCCAAATGTACTTACCTCCACTAAAATGTCTACAAGAAGAGAAAATAGAATCAACCAAATTATCTCAAACTCACATACTTCTCTATTTTTTATTGATTAACCACCATTATGTTCATAAGAGTCTTCTTTGTACACACCCTAAAGACTTCCTAATGGTGTCATAGGTCTTTGTGAGGTTTCCTATCAAGTCACACTTCAAATAATGATGTTTAATGGATATGTGGTGTGATTTTTTCCACTATACAAGGAGTTAGAGCCGGTTGTGTGGTTTTTTAGGATAATAAAGGGAGGTTGGTCAAGACACACCACTCTAATTCCAATTACATTATCCCAATCATAGTACATGATTTTAGATTAAATATTCATGACTCCAATAGAGTCGTATTATCATTAACCTAGTGATAAACTCAATGAGAATTATGTTTCATTTATTAGAATCATAAAAAACTAATAGAATGTGAAGTAAATAATAAAATCAATTGAAAAATAATATTATATAAACATGATGATCAACCTAAGAAGCATAACTAATCAAATTTGGAAAATAAAATAGGGAGAAATAAAGCTAAGAAATACTCATAATGGAAATCATACCCATCCTCCAGAACATAGGTACTCCCATTTTATTTTTTCTCATGCCCCTAGATATCTCTACTTAGTTTATAAAAACTCCATCTCCTTGCCCAAATTACTCTCTAGTTATCTGGGTGACCAATATATTCCTTCATTTATTTCTATATCTTCATCTTAAACATAATCTGGATTTTTTTATATTAAATTATATATTATATACATGCTTACAATGTACCTTGGATCACTTCCACGTGGTATTTTTTATTCCTTCCAACTTAATATATAATTTTAGTTCCCAATCCTTTATCTACGATCTTCCTCTATATGGAATTTTGTTTGAGGTTTTACCTGATATAGTTAGGAAGTTCAGTATAGGGAATCCCATATAGCCCCCATGATCTTTCATTTTAGGAAAATGGGTATGAGATTGAATCAAAGACAATAAAATAGACTTATCTACTATTCCATGAATTCATTATGTGTATAATGATTAATCTATGCACAAATGATGTTCATGAGTGCACAATATGTTGATTCTAGGTTCTGAGAAACCCAAACCACATTCATGGGATGGATTATTCTTAAGGTCAAATGCGTACTATGTTGAAAGGTTATTATAGTGTGGCATTTAAGATTTATATAGAATTGGATTTGAACTCAAGGTGGCGTTGGGACTTATTATATTTATTATTGGATGTTGCGTTATGTATTCTCTTGAGGTTATGTTAGCTCCCCCCTCCCCAACTATGTTGCTTGTAATGGCCTAAATTATTCTGAAACAAAGCATCATAAATATTCTTGAATTTCCTTGAGTTTGTAATGTATGTTGGATTCTAAGGCTACATTGGCTGGTGGTTCCTTAAGTGTTGGATTTTTAGTATATAATTAACTATCAATGAATTATTTAGTTCCTGTAAAAGTTACAATGGATTTAAATGTATCATCAAGTGGTAACATAAGGTAGAATTGGTTCCCTGACATACACTTATACTTAGACACATATATCATTCTTCACATAATGTTTACTTAAGTTATTTTATTATAAATGGATAATTAAATGTGTTAACTAAATGTTAAATAAACAATAAAGAATAAATAAATAAATTTAATTATGAATAATAAATTAAATAATTTAAAAAACAAATCATGCAAGGATTTATTTTCAAATTCAATGTATTAGAGTATGAAAGATGTATGTTCAAATATGACACTTCAAATATGTTTTAAAAATAGCTTAAAATAACCATTTTAAGTCCAAATTTCTAAAAAAAATAAGATTAAACCCAAAAATGTGTGAGCTCAATGTATGTAAGGTATTTTTCCATGAAAACTACTCAAACTATATAAAAACAATGGGATATATTGTGAAACATTTTGGTTAATGGGAACTCCAAAATTAATTCATTCTTATCTTGAAGCATTAACCTCAACATTATCACTAAGGAATTAAATATATAAATTGATTAATCTAGATATTAATTTTGAAATATTAAATCATATATTTTTATAAATTATTAATACTAATAATTTTAACCTTATTTTTTCATCACTTCTAAATTAAATAATAAAATTTAATACAAGTTACTCTGATATAAATTTCCATATAAAATGTTTAATTGATATTAAAAAATCAATTATTCGTATATGAATTTCACATATTCATTCCACATTCTCTCCTATGTTTGGGAACACACCACACTCTTTTTGTATTATTATTATAACTATTATTATTATTATTTTAAATCCATGATGGGGGTTCTACTAGTTCAGGACCTTCTCTATTTAGTATTCAATAGAAAATAGGGATAGATTTTATGATCAATCTAAATATAGATTGGTAATTTGATCCCTAAGAGGTGTACAGCATCCCCTTGAAGAGGGTTGATGTTGTTTCTATCCTGGGAAATTCATAGAACAATTATGTTGAAGTTGACCCCTTAAATCGGTATGCGAAAGATCTTGTGTTGGGTGATTACAATTTGAAATACTATGTTGATCTAAAGAATAAATATTTTTCAAGGGTATCTCATGACCTATGGGTGTATAACACTTTGAATAGCATGTTATTTTCTATTTTTTGAGTTTAATCTACTTCTCATCATAAAATAATAATGAGAATTGGAACTTTAGTATTCATCAAGGTGAATCCTAAATTTCTTGAGGTCATATTAAGTAATTTTGACAATATATCCTTTCTCAATTGATGAATTTAAAGGATAATCCTTGGAATATGGAGGATATAAAAAATTATCTCACCTATATATGATGATTTAGGAGATAGAGGTTGACTTCAATAGGTAAGGGTTTTTACCATATTTTTTCTATTGAATGAGTTTGAGATTAAATCTTAGGGAATTTTTTTATTTATCTCATGTCTGTAATTCTGATAATTTAATACAGAAACCCTATTTTTGAACTAAATTCAATAAAAAAATTGTTACCTAGGCATGGATTTGTATTAATATTTTTAATTGGTTTTTTTGAGATTTACAATTCCACTGAAATGTTGCCTCAATTATAGGGTTATCCATAAAATTTGATAGGGAGAATGAACTGGTCAAATATGGTCATTATTCTCAAATCCTTATTGATGAGGGACTTAGTTCTCCCATAATTTTAATTGTGTGTCTATTTTACAATAATTTTAGGCTTAAACTTTCAATTGAATTTGAATAGATACCTAATTTATGTGATAGTTATTCCAATATTATAAACCTTAAAGAAAATTGTTGCATGAATATTATATGCACAAATTTTAAATGGAGTGGTCATTGGATGGAATAATTAAAATTTATGCTGCATATTGAAGGAAATTTGGAGGAATCTAGTCCCTTTTTATGCAAAAAAATAAGGCATAAAAAGTTGTTCCTAAATTGATAGATGGTAAACCCTCTACTGGTATAGATAATGGGGATAAATGTTGGACCTATCTCTTGAAGGGAAAGGGAATTACAACTATTAAGGATTTCATAAGGATGTTCTACAATGATATTGCTAAAGATTCCACTATAAAAGTTTTAACTCCCATTAATGTTGGAAGTGAAAATGGAATTAGTGTTAGTAAGTATCCCAATGATCCTACTATGTATATGGTGCTTCATATTGATTGAGTTTATTGAACCTTGATTAGGGGTCCTGTTGTACTAAGAGTGAGAATATTCCAGGGGGATCCCCCACTCGTCTATGTTGTGGGTTCTGGCTAGTCAGTGGCTCCTAAGGATAGTGTAACTCATGTATAGAAAGATTTTTAGCATGAAGAAAAAGTTATTTGGGATATTGAGAATATTTCATCTTATAGTGATACTAAGGTAGATCTTTTGGACCTTTATGAGAAGTAATTTGTGTCATCTAGATCTAGAAAAGGGAGGAGATCACCATTTCTTGAGAGATCATTACCAAAAGGGTGATATTATTTTTGAGTTTATAGGTACTGAACATCAATTAGCTAACATTTTCACCAAACCTTTGAGTTCGGATAAGTTAAGTTACATTAGACATGAGTTGGGAATGATTAAACTTGATCGGTATCTACCTCACCGATGTAAATTCTCACCGATGTAAATTCTCACCGATTTAAATCCTCACCGATGTAAATTCTCACCGATAAACCCTACCGATGAGTGCGCTATTTTAAACTTATGTCTACCACCAGAATCTGAATCGTTTTTACATTATCTTATTTTATTTATTTATTTTATGATTCCAAAATGATAGAAACAAATTCTGAGCTACTTCTCAATCCACCGATCCTTAAACCCTTTACCCTCAAACCTTAACTCCCGAATCTTTCGAGAACCCTAAATCCCTCGAATCCGAGATGGAAAAAACCAAACTCCCTTCTATTAGAGATGTTTCTGATGAGCCTAAGGCAAATAAGTAGAAGTCTGAGCTAGAAGAAAGTGGCAGTGCTAGCAGAACAATATTAGGAAGATGACCAGTAAATCCTCATTTGCATAATGGAGTTATTGTGATCGAAAAAGAGTTGTGTGTGGAATGGTTACTGGTAAGTAAATTGTTAGTGCCCGAAGTGCTGAAAGATCAAAAGTGGGTAGATTGTTTTTCGAACAACAATGGTCCCTACTATCCGAAGCTAGTGAAACAGTTTTATGACTATATAAGTTTTGAGAAATCTGAAGATGAGAAATGAATAACTTCGTTTGTGAATGGAAAGGAGTTGTCCTTTTCATCGACTTAGTGGGATGAATGTCTGAAAGTTACACACGAAGGTGTATCTAGATATGTCTCGAGAGCTATACCACCTACTAGTGATATCTTTGATTATGAGACTGCCTTGGAGGAACTCACCAGTGATAGAAATCAAAGACAAGTAGTAACTTCTGAAATGGATGGAGAGAACAGATTTCTGTTCAAGTTTGTTCAACATGTCTTAATACCAAGGAGAGAAGACTTTACAAATTTAAGATATTAGGATATCTCTCTGTTACATCTTTTGATACATGGAGTCAAGGTGAATCTATGCAGATAATTGATGACTCAAATGGAGGATATGATTAGAAGTCAAAAACTAATGCCTTGTTCTTTGCCAAGTTGATCTCAGTAATGATCAAAGTGAAAGGGATAGATGAGTCTCAAGATGAGACAGTGGTAGTAAGGAACAATTTCTATTTCACCAGTACAGTTTGCAAATACATGAAAATAAATTGGAACCCATGGAGAGGATAATGGGTCACTGATGACAAGAAGGTGTATGATAAGTTCAATCATGTGGATCATCATTCAAGGCCGAAGTATGTGAGGGATCCATGTCTGGGACCTGATGAAGAGGAGCTAGAATACAGTGATGATTCAAAAGAGGAAGAGTCCTCTGCTGATGAAGGAGGAGACCCTAACTTACCTCCTAGCCCAGCTCCTGAAAATCTAGATCAACATAAATCAGATAAGGAAGAACCTAATTTAGAGGATGTTGAAGTGGCTGTTGTAGAGAATGAAGAAGATACTCATGAAAGTGAAGCATCTATGTCAGCTGATTTGAGCCTTAGTCCAGTGATTGGACAATCTTTAGTGCCTGCTAATGATGCAAATGAAGTTGAAATACCCTTGTTTATTTTGGAAGACCCTCCAGCTATTGCAGAGAAAGAATTTATAGTAGAAGATTCTACTGAAAAGGGAAGACCTTCTAAGAATGATACTGAGAATGCTGTTGTTTTACTTGAGGATGCACCAGTTGAGGGGAAGCATCAAACCAAGTTTGGAAGTGTTATAGTGGCTGTTTATATTGAGTACTGGGCAGAAGACTCAGGTTTTGTGGTCTATGGTTTAGACTATCCTGATTCTAAGAATGAATAATCTCTAAATAGACCAAAAATCATTTATGATGTTGAGTCTGAGTTGACACCTAACAATGTGGTCAGAATGCATAACCTGAATACTTTGAAGAAAAATCTTAAGGAAAGTTTTATGGAAGGGGTAAAGAAGATGGAAGTTTCTATGGTATCATCAATTCAATCGATCACGACTGACTTAGTGGTCAGTTTAGCATCTGAAAGAGTACCTATTGTAGTTGCTCCTACTGATATAATCACCAAGGCTGAACTTGAATCCTTAAAGGATGAGCTGAAAGAATATTTTAGTGCCTCAGTTGCTGAGATGAAGCACTGTTTTGTTGAAGATATGAGTATGTTGGAAAGATCTTTTGAACTCTCTCTTGGTTGTAATTTGTCAACCTTTATGGCAAAAATAGTGGAAGAAGTTAAAGATTTCCAGACTCAAGTGTCTAGACTGGAAGCAGATCTTGAAACTCTAAAGAAATTGGTTATCTCTTTGGAATCTTACATGAGCTCAAAATCCCAAGCAGACAAGGACTTAGCCTATGTCAAAAGTGTTGTGATCCAGATGGTTTTAGTGTTTGAAGGTTTTAAAACCTCCATGAAAGATCATGTTAAAACCCAGGATTCCCAAGTTCAAAATATTATCAGTGGGTTGACCAAAAACTTCAAGGAAACAGTAACCTTCTCTATTGGTTATGTTTCTTCTAAGCCCTCAGTTGATTTGAATCAGTTTCGAGCTGTGATGAAGGAGGAGCTTAGTCAAGCTTCAACCAGTGGCTCTGTGGACTCATCTGAACTAAGAAAAGTTGTGCTTTCTACTAGAGATTCAACTAGAGAAATAATGAAGATAGTCCAAGACTATATGAGAGAAGATTCTACCTCTCAGAAAGAAGTGAAAGATAAGGTGGACTCTTATTTATCTAAGATATTCACCAAGCATCAACTCAAAAATCATTTCAAACTTCTGTTGGAAAATATGAAGTTACCTCCTGTCAATCAAGCCTTCAGAGAGAAAGTTAGAAAACTAAGGGAATTGACTCCAGCGTTGGAAAAATTTATGGAGAAAAAGGATGACTTCATATCTGCTATGGAGAGAGGAGGAGGAATAATTATGGATTTCAGAAATCTGTTGCTGCATTTTCTTCATGTTGATGCTAGGACAGTGATTATACCTCCATCCTTACCTGCCTCTGCCTCTACTGCTTCTCCTATTCAGATGACTCCTTCCCAAGAAATTTGAAGCCTCACACCTATGATCACTCAAAGAACTCATCAGTATAGGCCCGGAATAGTGTCAGTGGCTCAGCCTCCTGTGATCATCTCTGGAATTCCTAGGCCTTCACCTGGATCCACACCACCAGAATCCTCTTCTAATTCAAAGGTAAAATCTCACATTGAGGGTGTGGATTGAAAACGTGGCCAGGATGTTTGATAGGATTCCCTTGTATTTTGTTTTCGTTCTATGTACCTTTTTACAACATATAATACAAGTGGCTTTCCTTTCTTTTTCATTGTGTTCCTTCTCTATTTTTTTTTTGTTTCTCACTTTTTGATTATCACAAAGGGGGAGAAATATTCTACAAAGCTTCCATAAAGGGGGAGAAATATTTTACAAATATTCCACAAAGGGGGAGAAATATTATCAGAGTATCAAATGGGGAGAAATATTTTCAAGGAGGAGCAATATTATCTAAGGAAGAGATACTATGATTTTCCCTTCTGATATCATTGTATTTTCTTCCACCTCTGATCCATTATGTTCTATAACATACTGTTTATCTGAGATAATTTCATTTAATTTTAGCTCTGATACAGTTAATCATTATTTTAAACCTATAATATCATGATTTGTGATTATCAAAAAGGGGGAGATTGTTGACCTCACATGTTTTGATAATCCCAATTATGCCTTCACATACTTTGATAATCCCAATTAATGTTTATCTATATTCAAATTCTCTCAATATATGATGTTTTGTTATCAAGATGATAATAATGTTAAAATAATCCTTGAGATATGTTAATCAATGGTTATCTATGTTTATATAAGTTATAAATTAATTCTAACCCAATCGGATATGTGTTGCATAAAACAGATAAGTGTTTGTCACTGATCTGCATATAGATACTGATAACAGAGCTACCAGTACTTAGTCTACCGATAGACAGAGTCACCGATAAGCTAAGGCTACCGATATGTACAGACCTACCGATATGAAGAAGTCTACCGATAGAACCAGTTCATAGACAGTTATCAATAGAAGTATGCCGATAGAGTAAGTCTACCGATACGAGCTACCGACCGGCCTATTGATACACAGACTAGTGACTCATATGAAGTGACTGACATAGTCTACCGATACAAGTACAAAGTCACCGATACATTAAGATACCGATATCCCAAGAGCTACCGATGGATTAAGAGCTACCAATGGATTAAGAGCTACTCATATAATGAAGTCACTGATATATATAGCTACTGATACAAGTTCAAAAGAGCTACCGATGGAAGGTCCTACTACACAAAGTCCACTGCACACATCTACCAACAGAAGGCTATTAATGATTGACCAACCAGTCAAACTTTATTCTCTCAATACTATTTATTTATTAAGCTAACGGTTACATTTGATGTTTTTAATGCAGTTAATGTTATTTAATGATCTTTGTTTCCATGTTAGGGAATCGTACCTAGTACCCATGCAAAAGGTAATCATTCCCATTTTTCGGAGCTGAAATCTATAAAAGGGAAGATAAAGACCTAGCTGAAAGATATAAGATATTAACAAGGAGATAATGAGAACAAGAAGGCATAGGAAGGGTGAAAAAAGAAAAAGGCTCAACAACATTCAAACGTGGTGCATTTACACAAGGCTTCATCCATACTCCAAGTATCCTGGATATACTTGAAGCCACTCTTTTGAAGGAAACCACAAGCTGCATCTTGAGTGAAGAACTACAACAAACACTTCATGCACTCAAGCTGATAAGTTGTACCTGGAACAAGGAAGAAAATGACACTCTGTTTTTCAGGAAAAAAACCAGAGAAGGACTCAGAATCTTTTATGACCAATTAAACAAGTCCATAGCTACACTACCGATCACTAAATCTTTTCTAAACCCATTCACATTTTCTTTAGTGATTCTTTCTTTACATTTCGAGCAGTGTTTGTACCCTGTTTATTTTATACACACACTGTCTCCTGATCTAAACTGGAGGATTCTTAAATCCTCACTCAAACTCCATAACTCCTTATTTCCCACTGTGGATAGTGGTAGAGGTTGAGTAAGACCTGAACAGTTGTGAGTTGTTGTTTGTTTTCCCACATAGAACTGTGGTAGAGGTCTTTGTACCTGGACAGTGTGTTCACTGTTGTTTACCCCGATCTAGGGTGTGGATCATTTTATGTAAATTTTTGAGAGGACTAAGTCTCGACTTGAGACTGAACCTCTTGGTTACATCTACTGTGCATTTTAGTTTAAATCATAAGTATACTATATATATATATATATCATATTCCATTTCTAACTACTTTGAAATACAAAACTATTTTAAATCTACTTTGATAGTTAAATTATCAAGTGTTTATACTTATTGTAAACTAGTAAGTTAGTTTCAAAAGTTAATTTCATCTTCTTATTAAGTTAACTGAGACCTAATCAATCTTTGAGAAACTAATTGAACATTTACACTCTGTATAAATTCACTATAGTTTAACTTTGTTTTTAAATAGGGGGATTTTAAGAGAAATATTTTTAACAAAAATTTTAATTGGAACTCAATTCACCCCCCCCCCCTCTTGAGTATCCTCTCCGACCAAAAATATTAATACCCCCCTCTTAGAAGGGTTTTTTTATACATTTTCAACTAGCCCAATGATGACACCCTTCTTGATGTGAGTCCCATATTAAAATATTGAGAAGAATTTCAATTTTCATGATCATTGCCTTTGGGGGACTACACACTGATAAAACATGCATGGGAATATACAATAGGACACTATCAAGTAGAGTAATCCTTCCCTAAAAGGATAGAAAATGACTTTTCCAAATCATGATCCTCCCAATAATTCTTAAAATAATGGGATCAGAGTGATGGATTCGTACCCTCCTGTTATAAAGAGGAGTACCCAAATATTCCATAGGAAATCTCTGAACTAAAAATCCACTCCTCTCATGAATTATCATGGATCTCCTGGAAGGGAACTTGACGGATATGAAAACACCACTTTTATTTTCATTGACACTTTTTCATCTTTATTTCAATAATAATAGTGGGTAAACCTAAAGTTTCTAACTGAATTTTTACTTCCATTGATAAAAAAGAATCTCATCTACAAAGAATATATGAGAGATACCAGAAAAGAAACACATCCCTTTAAAATTATGAATAAACCTTTCCTCAAAAATTTATTGATATTATTAATGAGAACATCTTGTGCTGGAATGAAAAGGCATGGATAAATTGGGTCATCTTATCTCAACCTCCTTGATGATTTAAAAAAACAAAATCTTTTTCTTATAAGAGTAATATAAAACCATAGGGAGAAAAATCACCTGAAGAAAATATCAAAAACCCATTCTGAATAACCACACTTTCTGATAAATTTGATAATGAAAGACCAATTGATCAGATCATGATCCTTTTCCATATCAATCTTGATCATCAAATAAGATCCAATCACTTTCCTATTGAGATCCCAGATCATTTCATATGCTATCCTAATATCTCCATAAATGCCTCTCCCTTTGATGAAACTATGTTTCTATTTAGATATGTGGAGAGGAATATGAATAGATAATATTTTTTTGACGATGTTTTCCAACACCATGTAAGAAAAATTACACATACTGATTAGATGAAACTTTCCAAAGTTGTTAGGTTGAATGAATTTTTGAATAAGATCCAAAATGGTTTTTGAGGGGGATTTGGGTATTGGACCACCCCTAAAATAATCCCAAACAACACATACCACGTACCCTTTAATAATAGTCCGGGAATTTGAATATAAAACACTAGGTAAACCTTCACAGCCCATAAATCTTTCATTATTTAGAGACTTAATGTCATAAAAAACTCCTATTCATCTGGTAAAGCTCCCATCCTTTGGTTATATAGGTTAGAAATGGAAGCATAAATGTTATCAAAAAATGAGTCATTCACTACCTAAGATTGATAAGTACCTCCTTGATAATGATTTTGACCTGTAAGGGATTCATAAATATAGTCCACTACCATAGGACCTATAATACTAGCATCACTAGTGATAGAACCATTAGGAAGAGGAATATTTAGTCTTCCATGAAATTTATTCTCCCTATTAGAAGGAATTGTATGTTCTATTTCTTAAAAATACATTTTTCCTTCTTATCTGGTTAATTTTTTGTTTTAAATTCATTCTTATTATTCCATTTCCCTTTGGTTCACAATTCAACCAAAAGGTTTCACTTAAGTGAAATTGACTTTGCCTTTTCATTTCAGTCAGTAATCTTATCCAACATAACCATGTTATTTTTATTATTTCAAGAATATTATTATATATAATTCAATGATTTTGTAAGTTAATTTTACATTATACTTTAATTTCTTTAAAAAAATTACAAGGAATATTTTTAATGTTTTCTACATGGGTCGTTTTTTACTTTCTTTACAAAAGTATGGAAAGAATATCATTTTTAATGCTTAACAAATGAATTATTTTTTCCTATTTGATAACCATTATTACTAATGAGGATTCCTATTAAATTTATCATGGTTTTATAAATTAATTTATATTACCATTTTTAAAAAAATCATTTTAATAATAAATGTTAATGTTTTAGAAGATTAAATAAAGGAAATTCATTCCACTTATGTATATTTTTATTTTACACTACCCATTTCTTATCATTAACTACATTTTTTTAAAGGTTTAAATATTTATAATTATTTTAAAATTAAGTTTTTAAATGTTATATTTTCATCCACTTGAAATTTAATTTTGAAGTGACTTATAAATTTTTTTTTTACAATCATGTTATAAAAGATTTATGAAAATTCTTTTTATAATTGTTTCTTCCATTTTCATCTCAAACTCTAAAAGGTATATCTTTTTTGGAGTTATGTTTAATTTATTACCCTCTAAATAATCTTATGATGTTTTTTCTTTTTGGTAATTGAACTTGCGACAACAATTGATCCAATTCTCAATCACTTCTTGCGTGATACCACCCAAAACTATTAAGTAACTTATCTTATTATAAAATTATTTTTCATCTATGTCAACATCCTATAATCATTCTTATAATTCACTGGGGATATTCTCTAATGATTCTATCTTCATTATTTATATTATTTTTTTATGGAAATCATTATGAAACTAATTTATTTATTATGAGTTAACTATGATATGATCAAATTGTGATTTTATTCTTGTGTTTCATAGATTTTCATATGAAAATTATGATGTGATTGGTGGGATTAGAATTATATAGCCCTATAATGAATTGGATAGTGTTTTTTATCTCCTGATATGACATCTATGGTACTAGGGAGTAAACCTAATCCACTATGGGACTCCATTCACTCTATTATGTTCTCTTAGCAGTGATCCTTGACTTATGCTTATGATTTCATGTTTTAAGTTGTTACCACGTTATTATGATTCCATGATCCTAAGATATATACTTATTTATTCTAAAATCCTTGTTTCATTATTTATGAATTATAATCCATGTTTTTTCAGGTATGATTTCCTTATGATGTGTTATTGTAAATTTATTATAATCTCATACACACATGTTTATCTTATGCTCACTTATGATCTTTGATTGTTATTGTTTATGCTTAACCTTACTGAGTGTTTGATCTCACCCTTATTATGTTTAAATTTTCCAAGGTTACGAAGAAGAGTATAATGTATGATATTTCTAGAAGTATTTAAAGTGTATGTAATTTTTCACAGGAGATATCAAAAACTTATTATAAAATAAGGAATGCTTGGTTTAGTAGTAAAAATTCCCATTCAATGGGAAAAATATGGGTATTGTTAGTTAAATATTTTTTCCTAATTATATAAAACTATAAACCATAAAGGTATTGGGTATGAATTTGACTCAAAATTTTTTATTGGTATTATAATTATATATGGTTATGTTTGGGTCACTTCAGTCGGTATAAAACTGATATTAAAAGCATATGTTTTTAGAACTAGATCCTGAAAGTGTGGGCTAGGGGTGTCTCACTCTTTCCTAGTCCAACCACACATATATTGTTCATAAAGTTTATAATAATATAAAGTTGATATATTAAACACCCACATGGGTTTCCTAAAAACTATATCCTAGTGATTTAATTACCATGTCTTTATCATTCCCAAAATATTGGGTATAAACAAGTTCTATAATGTCTTCACTAGACATATAAAAGTAATAATCCACTACAATAGTCTCTCTATTCACCACATATTTCAGTAAAAACCACTATCCAATAATATAATATTGACTTTAGAATTCATTCTACTATATGACCCTCATTATAATTTGGCACAAACTCATGCACATATGGCACAACCTCTAGAAAAGCTATTCCACCCACATGTGCCTCACATACAAAAGCGCCTCTTCAGTAGAATGTATCATGGACCCATGTATAATTGGAATAACCCCTATATAACACACTTGCACTATTTTATATCTTATGACTAATACTCAAGTAAAACTTCTTTATAAAGTGGAAAAACACCCTTTCCAATATGTCATTACTCATGCCAAATTTTTTAAATTCGCCAATCTCACCACTTGTATTATTTTCCATAATATATTATCATTTAGGTCTCAAAATTAAATATGGTGACTCATAAAGTATTTCATATAATTTCATAAATTATTATTTATCACCAAATCCATCATAAAAAACACTCAATATAATATTCCCTTTTAAAGTTTTTATAATTCATTTTCAATATCACCAATAATCCACTAAAATCATAACTAATTAATTTCATATTCTCAGAATATATTATCTCGTCAATTTCTTATATTCCATTTCTACCATTTATCAACTTCCCCCCATAATAAAATATATCATATTTCATAATCATTTAAAATACTCATATAGAATATTTATTCCATCAAAATCAAATTTATCGTACAAAATTTAAAATTACTACCATAATATTTATCTTAAATTTTTATAAATTATTTAACTATTATAGAAGAACAAAATCATGGAAGATTCACAAGTATTATTAAAAATATAATAATATAAAGTCATCTACCTAAATGTCATTATGATCATCAATCTGGAATCCTTTATTGATCATTTATTTATATTTTGTTCTTTGTCCACCACTATATCGATTTACTATGCCACACAGATTTCAAAAAGTCTCTAAAGATAAAAATGATAGTAATTTTATCAGTAAAATAATAGTTCAAATGAGATCCAAGAAACTAATTCCCCTCATTAAACCACATCATATCCATCTATAAATTCCCCCATTGATTGTCTCTTACAAATCCCCTAATAAATAGTGAGTTGGACTATGATTCATGAAATATTTTAAACCTTAAATTCCTCTAATATGTTTATTCCCACGATACCACATCACTCACATAAATTATTTATAAAAATAAACCAATAAAAATTTAATAGATTAAATAATTTTTAGATAAATTAATTCCTACAATTATAGGAATTTACAAAAAAAACTAAAAACCTTATAAATTTACCAAATTATCACCCCAAGTATAAAGATTTCATCCTAAATCCAATAACACTTTAAATTTATCATTTTGAGTAAAAAAATTATCATTTTCCATTTATAGAGAAAAAACAAAATAGCCTCAAGAATTTCATAAAATCCCAAACATCAAATTCAAGGTATATACATTGCATATCCCTTCAAAACAATTCATCCTTGAAAATATTAAATTGCAATTATAAATGGAAAATAATCTCATCTGCATCCTGGTAGTTCCACTATGATCGTTGAAAAAAGGTTCCACGTAAAAATATAACTATAAAAACTTAAAAAAGTTAAATATTATATGATTATATATATGATTCCCTTTCCCAATTATTGTCCTCAACTCTAACATGTTTCCATATAACTTTCACAAAATGACCAAGTAGTCCATGTATGCTTTTATCTCTATAATCCTAAATATATAGTGGATATTCTACAGAATTCATATATTCTTTAATAGAAATATCATCCAAATCAATCACATGTGAAGGATCATGATAATATTGTTGAGAATCCTACACAAACTTCAACCACGAAAAGTTTGTTCAACTAAAGTCTAATGGAGAAAAAATTTCACCTAATGAAACACTCCAAACATCAGTGTATCAGAACTTGGAAGAATCTCTTCACCCAAATCACCACCCTAAGTATCAATACCCAAGATTTTTAACTCCAAAACTCACACAAATAGTCACAATAAGAAAATAAATGAATGAAATTAAATAGAATAAGAGGTTTTATGTGGTTCTGAATTTCTTCATACATTCATAGGGAGAAGCGTCATAATATTTTATTTTATTTTAAGTATAGAGTTATAGTCAATGTGACTTTTCATCCATATAGTTCACCAACTCAAGTAATTGATTAACATCTTATAAAGTTCCTACACCCCCTATAGAGGGTCCCACCTAATCAACCGGTCACACAGGCCTCCTAAATTTTTTAGGGTGCAACCATTGTCAACAATGACTAATGATTCCCTATAAATTTCTTATACTTGAGTATAAATCATCAATAAATCAATAGTTCCACCTATACCTCACTCATTCATTAAAAAATCTATATTGAGAGTGATTTAAATGTATACGCTACCTCTCTTCTGGTGATATCATCATCTGCTAGACTTTCATTGAGTTTACTACCATGATTTTCATCTATCAAAAATTCACAACTTCTGACCAACTCATTGTCAACCACTAAAGACTTATTATCATTTCACTAAAGAAAATAAAGGGTTATCATAAGTTTTACCTTATGGTAAACTTATTTTAAAACTTGAATATGATTCACAATCATAATATTCTCTCACTTGAATACTATTTCAAGGATTTCACATCATCCTCCAGCACTTTGAAAAGACTCATCCCCCAAACAACCATTGCATGAAATGGTTCTCCAATTTCTTCACTCGCCCAAGCCCAACTGAGGCATGGTGTTGCCTCTAAAATTCCTGGAATAAACATTTGGTGAAAATATTAACTGGGTTCTCTCATCCTATTATCTTACACAACCCCGTCACACTATCCTAAAATAGATTTTAGATGTAATGGTACTTAATTTATGTGTTCTTTTTCCTCACATGGAACACCATGTTTCTAGAAATTTGTATTTCACTCCGACTGTCAAAGTAGAGAAATTCACTTTCCAAAAAAAATTCAAGATCCTTTGTTAGAAGTATCAACTATACCACTTATATGATATCTTCCATTTATAATATATAAAATATTTCCATTTTATATAGTACAAACATCGATTGTATCCTTAACATCTAACTAACTATGGTTCCTCTGAAGGTAAAGAAAAAACTGGCCATGCTCTTCTATGAATCTAAGTCTCCCCCAAAGTCTAAATCAACATAAAAACCCAATATATCATCATATTTTAATAAAATGGTAGTATATTATATTCATTTAGATATCTCAGAATCCACTTCATGGATTCCCATTTTTCTTTCCTCGTATTCTCTATAAACTGACTACCAACTCCCACTCTATGGTAAATATCCAATCAAGTGCACACCATGTCATATATGAGACTTCCCATAATTGATGCATAAAATATTCTCACCATGTTATTTTACATTTCCTCTATTTGTGGTGTTTATTATTTCATGATTTTAAATCTTCAAATAATAGGATTTTAATTATATTTACATCTAGTTATCACAAATATTTTAATATTTTTTGGATGTATTTTTCTGTGATAGAACCAAAATTTCTAGATTATTATAATACTTAATCCTAATTCTTAATATATTATTTTCTTCAATAATATATTTTATTTCAAATATTCTAAAAAAGTCATTTTTTAGATCCTCAATCTAATGAATGTTTGATCCCATAAAAAACATTCCATCCATGTGAAATAGTAAAATGATGAAATTTCCATCACTATTATCCATATGGTAGTAAAAATGATTTGAGTTTATTTGTATGAAACAATTTTTCTTTATGAATGAGTCAAAATTTTTGTTCCGCTATCTTTGTGATTGTGCCAAACCATAGAGGATACACTTGAGTTTTCACACCAAGCTTGGAATATATTAATCCATCAAACCAAGAGGTTTATTCATAAATATTTTTTTATCTAGATATATAAAATAAAATATATCTTCACATTCATTTGTTTAAGATGTAATACTATGAAATCAACCAAATAAACATGGAACAAATGGTTGTGTGTTTTATTACTAAATAAAATATATCAATGAATATGTTCCCTTATTCTACCAAAATAATTTAACTATCAGCCTTCTGTTATACTTTTTACTTTTTTAGCTTCATCTTTAAATCAAAAAACTCACTTTTTTCAAGTGAATTTTTTTCTAGTGGTAAATATGTTAGCTCCTATGTGTCATTCACATGAAGTGAATCTTAATCCTCCTTAATGGATAAATACCACTTATCTAAATCACTAAGGATAGTCACATATCCCAAGATCACTAGTTATTCACCATAAATTAAAATAAATAATTTAAAGACACCTCTATACCTTTGTATTGGTTGTCTAACTCTTTAATAACTTCACAATATAGCCTACAATTCCAGTATCTTTAAAACTAAAACCTATGGAATTTCATCCTCCATAAATATAGACCAAGCCTCGCTAGTTATTGATATTTCAAGTATATATTCCACTATAATTAATCTCAAACCTTATATTCTTCTCTTTAAACAATCCTCTAGAATTTTAAAACCTATGGTGGAATTAGAGTCATATAAATTATTAAAAATTTGAGAACATATGTTGACTCTATTCAGATAAACATGGATTAAAGTTTATTATTTTCTTTCAACTTTCTTTTCCTCTAAATTTCAATTATTCCATAGGATATTCTCATTAAAAATTCAATTTAAAATTTTGATGACATTCCATTTATCACCATACCAAAGTCTAAATATGATATTTTCATATCCATATCCAACAACTAAACATTAGTGAGACTTAGGATCAAGTTATTCTCTATCTTTGAGATCTACATGAATATAGTATAAATTTTAAAAGATGTTACGATGAGATAAATTCATTGTTTTTCTTATCCATGGAGCTTCTATTATTCTTATCCCATTGGTTCTTAGGGGATCTAATTGATTAAGTAGGTTTCAATAATCACTACTTCCACCCAAAATACCATTTAAATTTTTAAATAAAATTTCATACATCACACCATTTACATAAAATTTAAATTCATACATTCTTTTATTCCATTTTTATCAAGTTTCCTAGGTACATACTTTTAATACCTAATTCCCTTGTACTTATGGAATTTATATATGCTTCTTAAAATATACTCACCTTTTTTTATAAACTTGATAATTTTATCTCACATATTTTCTCTCTTTCAACCATAGATTTCCATGTAAAAAATACTCTAAAAACTTTTAGTTTATACTTTATGAACTATACGCAAACTTTACACATGGATTATTCAATGAATTTCACAATATATTTTGAAACTCTATGATATTTAACTAAGGAAGGTCCCCATGTATATATATATGTTCAAGATCCATCTTAAAGAATTTTAGTGTTCTTATGCGCAAGTGAATTCTCACCTTATGTTTCTTACTGAGTATCTAACTCTCAAAAATTATGAATTATGAATGATCCATCTTTATCATTCCATTTTATACTAACCTTAAGCACATTTCTCACTGAGGTTCCCAATCTTAGAGTTCCAAAAATCTAAACTTCTAAAATTTGATGTTTCAGTAAGTGTATCTTCTACTGCCCTTCCAATCAGATAAAGTGTTCCATCCTTTAAACCTCTTGATATAAAAAAGGAAATCTGGGTGATTTTTCATTATCCATTTATAAACATAGTTCCATACCCATCTTCATCCAATTTTCCCACTAAAATTTGTTTCTTTCGAAGACTTGGAATATATATGGAACCTTTCAGCTCAAGGAAACTGTCATTATTCAGTTGAAATCTAACATGTCCCTTTCCCACAATGTGAATAGCTTCATCATCCACTAGATGTACCCTTCTAAAGATTATGGAAACATAATTTTTTATGTATTATTTTCACTAGTGGAGTGGAAATATGCTTCAAAATCTATAAGACAAGATTCTAACTAAGTGTTTGCATTACAAAGTTGATTTTCAATATGCTAAGTAGTTTAATTAATGGAACACAATCTTCTAGAATATGATACTATTTAATTTTATTTATTATTATGAATATCCTTCTTGAGATGAGATCTTTTACCATAGTTCTAACACACTAGACCAAATCTGATATATTTACCTATGCACCTCTCTCATGACTTATCTTTTATTCTTCTTTGATTTATTTGATAAGGTGAGATCCCTATTAACTTTTCATTGAATGAAATTTCAAATTGTTCTTGAATATAACTACTTTGTATATATTCATTAAAAATCATGTACTAGACATCTTCAAATATCAAGTCACCTTTTCTGTAGGAGTTACTTATTGTTGTTACCATTGTATCCAAAGATTTAGTCAATGATGATTGAAACACCCTAAATGAATCACCGGGTTTAACCAGTGTATCACAAGACCTCATTCACATCTCCCCAAATATAAGATTCCTCCAACTAGTGGTGAGGGTTTTTAAAATTTCATGGGGAGACTCTACCCTCAGTAATAATATTTTAGCACTATAATCAAAAAAATATATAAATAAACATCCCGGGACAATATAGAAAAAACTAAAATAATATCATAAATCTATAATAAGTGTCATCTAGTTCATTAAATATAAACCAAAAAACCCAATCTAGTAGGTTAACCAATGTATGATAACCAAGAAAATAAACTAAACATTGCACCAATAGTCCAGAGTCTGTCTTGACATCACCTCCATCCTATAAACATTATCTTTTCAACTCCCTGATGCAGTTTCTTTTCCCTTAGCTAAATCCCTAACCATGAAATATACATGATCATTCAAGTTCCTATATAGGTTGTGAGTATAACCCAGTAGGACACCACCATTTCATCCTTAACATAAAGTGCACATGTATATAAAGTTATATGTCATGATAGAATGTAAATGAAAAATAAGAAACCAATCGCATGTTGGTTGATCATGTGCTAACCAGGATTCCATGACCCCATCCATACCTAATTTGGATATATGCTATAAAAAATATCTCATATATCATCACGCGTTGAATTAGGTCATAAGGGTAACACATGTCTTAGATCAAGTCCCATTGGCAATCAATCCTCAAGTTAGGACACAAGGCTGCTACACCCCTAGCTCAACCTTAGGTCAAGACACAATTTCCTTTTACCCCTTCCACTACTGGGTTAGTCCATAAGGATTTCATATACCATAATCTATCCTAGGCTAGGACAAAATCTCATTGTACCTCATCCTTTATCTCAGGTTAGGACACAAGACCATCGTACCCCATCCTAGTCTCCATGTACCATCATCTTTATCAGAACCATGTTGCACCAGCATATGATCCCCCTTTAAGAGTTAACCAACCCATGATTATCCACCTACCACCTTGATACTAGATATAAACCTCCACATGACAATTATTCACACAAAATAGGGCATGGAAACGAAGGGAACAATCAAAGCACACAAATCATAGGTCTCACAGGATACACACGCACACCATATGAAAAACAAAAGGATACCATATCACACAATAGTTATCACATATATACATTCATATAAACACATTACAATCATTCCAATCCTATTTATAAAGAATACCTATGTTGTAAGGACTTCCTACTTCAGGTGCGCTGATGTTAATTTTCAAGATCCATCACTAAAACACACATGTGCACTAAGGATCCCTATAACCAATCCTAATTCATCACAACAGGGATTTTTTAATCAAAATTCCATAAAAATAATGTAACATGGGCCTAGATGTAGATCAACATACACAATGATATCCTCCACCAATAGTTGATATAGATTTGTTTAATGGTTGGGTGTAAATTATATAGATCTAATGTTTATCCATCAATAAACCAAGAATTACCTATTAAATCATGATGTAATCCATATATCTAGAAAAAATATCCTAGATATATTATTCATCTAAATAGAAGAATATGATTCAGACTAGAACATATGAAACACACATTTAGGGAGCCAATGGATCGATCCAAGCTTGAAACAAAGAAGATAGGGGAAGGGTATAGTCAATTCCATAAAAAGAAATCTTATAGGTTCATTTCTTATGAATGAGGGTCAATACTATGGATAGTTATATCAAATAGGTGAATCAAATAGATATTATGAAATTTCCCTTAATGAATGGATCATCTAGGAATCATCAATGAGATGGTGGGCCTCACCGGTAGGTTGGTGGCTCTAGGCAAATCCCTGGGATACTTATTCTATCTCCTATTGGTTGGTGGGACCCAATTGAAACTTAATAAACTAAAATTTACTACCCATTTCAATAAGGTGAACCTTTATTTTCAGAATCATACCTGATTATAACTCCAAAGTGAAGCATGATTATCTTGGAGTAGTGTCAGGATGGGTGACCTCCTGGGAAGTTTCTTAGGGTGTGTGTGAGTGAGGAAAAAGAAAATTGAAATAAAATGTGTTCTCTTGTGGGAAAAAATCATTAGTCTGATAAGTGACCATATTGGTCAATATCATGTGGTGTAATAATAAGTAAACCAAGGTATTATAGGATACCCAAGTGGTTAGATGACTAGATTCATGGTTCAGGGAGGTTTTGGCATCAATGATTGTGGAAGAAGGGGAATTTGGTTTCATAGTTCATGGGATCATTTTAGATCATCGATCATATAGATTCAGTGTAATTATAATTAGAATTACCCCTAAATTATTGATTTATTAATAATGTGTTACATGTGTATCATATTCAGAGGTATGATCTTGATCCTACACATGTTATTGATAATGAGTACGTTGAGTTAGAACCAAATGCATCATTTATGGAGTGACTGGTATGGATTATGAACCAGATCAAGAAATTATTGAGTGGAAATAAGGTACCAATTGTTCGAGTTATATGAGAAATTGTATTAGATCCAATACCTAGACAGAATTTTAGTGGAACTGTCTAGGTTTTAGGTTTGCGGTTCATAATGAGGGTGTTTTGCTTTGAAGGGTGGAGAGTGTAACACCCCTAGAAAAGTGAGACTTGATAGAAAAAATATTACTAATCATTTAAATAAAGTGTAACTTTACTTTTAAGATACTACCAGATTAAAACTTCACAGTTAAGCAACTTGGCCTAGATTAGTTTCAGGATGGTTTACCTCTAATAAAGTTTCTCAGGGTGTGTGTGAGTGAGGACAAAGCACACTGAAAGAACATGTGTTGGCATGTGAGGATAGTCATTAGTCTAATAAGTGACCCCAGTGGCTAATATAATGTTGTATATTGAGAAGGAAATAGAGGTATTATAGGAGACCCATGGGGTTAGATGACTAGGTTCATGGCCCATGGTAGTCGGGTCATGATAATGATGATTGTAATATGGTCCAAAAATCATTTTTGATTGTTGCCTTCACAAACTCAATATGACTTCAAATAAAGTTGAAATCATTCACATGATTATTTTCATAAAATCCTTATGATAGCCTCATATTAAACAACTATCACATCAATAAAACATTATTGACTATTTTAGGATTCTTATATGTGTCTTTCATCACTGCCATCAACTCCACTGTAGACTTTTTCTCTTATATATTTAGATCCACATTCTAGGCTAATGACACCCTCACCAAAACTAAAGTCTTTCTATTTATACTTTATCATTCTCCTTAATCAATTGTCTCTAGTTTAACACCTTTAAATGGAACTTCTATATATATTTTTTGGATCAGATATTAATCTATCTTCATCCTCTAGAAACTAAAATCCATTCCATCATATTTATTGATTCATACCATGATATATTTGTGAACCATCTCCTTTAGACACAATGATCCCCACTGAATTGAAAAACATCCGAGTGAGAAATAATGTTACATGAGCTATTATAATGTAAACTACTAATCCTATGAGAGAGAAACTATTATAATATAAAATATTGATATTATTTCACAAATTCAAACAACCAGAATTTTATTCACTAGAAGAATACAATGGTGGAAACAAGTCACCAGTTGGAACTCTCCAAATGTTAGTGTGGCAGATATTTGAAGAATTGATTCACCGAAATCATCACACTAAGTTTCACTGATCAAGATTATTAATTCCAAAACTCATAAAAAAATTTATAGAAATAAAATAAATGAAATAAATTAAAGGTAAGAATAAATTTTATGTGGTTTGTAATTTCATCCAAAACCATGGGGAGTAGCATCCAAATATTTAATTTAATTAAAAGTATAAAGTTAAAATCACTATGAAATAGAAGGCATATTGATCACTAACTCAAGTAATCATATGGTATCTTAGAAAGTGGTCCCTCCACCTTTTATAGAGGGTCCCATACAGTGAATTGGTTGAACTAACATCCTATATTCAAAGGGTCCATTTGTTTTCAATGGTGACTATTGATTCCTTGTAGTATTCGTTATCCTGACCACCAATCACTAGTAAATCAAGAATAATCCCTATGCCTCACGCCTATCTAATAAACACCATGTTTAGAGTAATTAAAACATAGAAATTTACTCTTTGATACTCATTGGTTCACTGGTACATCTAATTTTGAGTTTTATTTATCTCTTGGCATGTTCTTGGAGTTCCTAGGTTCTGAGGGTCGAAAATAAAACTTTTGGGGATATAGACCAAGGTGCATGGTTAGCGTATGGTTTTTATAATCATGTGATTAATCATGCAAGTGTATTTCAGGTTGGGAAAAAGGTATTCACATGGTTTGATCATTTTTTTTTTCAAACGATGTAGCTCCTTAGGGGTAACCATGTATCCCATTTTTTTGTTGATTGTGGCACCTATGTGGTTTTTCAAACCGTGTGACCAAACCCTATGGCCCTATCCATCTCACTTAAAAAAATGGATTTTACACTTTTACCCCTATCAGGATTTTATGTTTTAGTGTCTCATTTTCCTCGCCCATCATGCAAAACCCATCTCTTTTGTTGGTGTAGTTTTCTCTATCATTTGGTGGTGATTTATCTAAGGTAACTCACAATTTTTTCTTGATATAGGCCCATTTGTTTATGGTTTCTTCCTTCTTCCCCCTTCTTCTTGATTGTTTCTTCATTTTTGTGGAGGTTTGGAACCTTAGAAGGGATTTAGGCTGAATATAGGTTGTCTAATAGGGGAAATGGATTGTTTTATTGTGTCTTAGGAGTGTAAGGCTATATTATTCCACTTTCAAGTGGTCATAATCTAGGGAGATGATCTTTACACTAGATTCAAGGTGGGTGTATCTATTTAAGGTAATTTTCCATGTATTAACTTTAAATTATGAATCAAATTTGGTTTAAGTATGTTAATTTCCAAATAAATTATTTATGGTTGATGTGTATCACATGTTTGATGTTCTTAGTGATTTTTTTAGTAATTAAATGCTTCAAAGGGGGTTTTCCTAATGGGTTTGGCTTGTTTTTAAAATAAGTGTTTGATAAAATGTCTCAAATAGGTTTTATGGTTTAAAAATTATTAATAATGTTGTTTTAGAAATTATTTTTCCTTAGTAAAAGTGTTTTAATAAAATGGGAATGTTTGTTGTTGAAATTTATTATAATGAACCTTGTTTGATATGGGAACTTGTTTTTGATTGTATTATCATGGAGTAGTACATGGGTTACCCAGGGTGTGAGTGAGGGGTTTATTTGAGAAACCATATGAGCCTTCAGATGGAGGACCATGTGAGCCACCAATTTGGATTCTAAGGGAATGTGGGAGCCTTTAGGTAGGATGACCATGTGAGATTCCATGTTAGATGTCGTGAGACTATGTGATCTCTTAGAGTCGGGCCCAGAGGAATACTACGAGTGCTTTTATTTTTCTTAGCTAGCTAGAATATTTTTTACTCGTTCACAATTGGATTGATTTTTAGAGACCCAGTTTCACATTACTCATGTCGTATTGGTTTATATGATTTATTCAATTCATTAGTGATTTTTTTATTTGGTGAGATGTATTATTCCCACTTCTATTTATATTGTTATATAATATTGATGTTTATTCTCATTATTATTAGAACACATTAGATATTTTGATAATTTTATGCCTTGTGGTTTTATTATATATTTGATTCATGTTGTAAATTATTTTGGAAGACTAGTTTATTTGAAGTAGAAAAATCAAAGGTATTTTGAAGGTTTACTTGAAATTAGTATGTTTTAAAAGTGGTTTAGTATTTGAAAATAGTTTTAAACTAGTTTATTGATCATCATTGGTAAAATACTTAAATATATTCATGGTATTATCCTTCTGTCATTTTTTCCTCACACCCTAATTGGGTCTTTGGGCATTTATAGACTTTGTTTTATAGGGCACAGGTAAGGGAAAGGGCACCATGTACAAAGGTGGATACTCTTTATTACCTTCATCTAATTTTTTTTATAGGATATGTGGTCTCACAAGGATTGGCTCATGTGAAGTAATTTTGGTAACTTTTACATTTTAGGATGTATGTTGGTCCTTTTTTGTATTAGTTTCCCTTTATTTTGAGTTTTGGGGGTTTTTTGAGATAGAAAGTATATATCCTGTTATCAAATGTTTTTTATATGATTTTATTTTTTTATGGTATTTTTATATCTTATGATGCGTTGAATTGGATGTTTCTTTATGTTTTTGAATCTAATGATAGTGTTGTGTCTGTTCCTTTTCATAGATGGTTCATTCTAGTTTACCAATGGATAAACTATTCTCAAGGGTTTGTTAGTTATGCCCAGTGCTTGACACTAGCCCATGGTGATCAGGAACATGATTTGGTCTATGCAGTGGGCTAGATCAAGTGATGGGTTGGGTCGACCTAGGTTGGTTCATTATAAAATGGTATTCAATTAAGTTTTATTTTGTATTTAATTGAATATTGTAGATAATACCATTGGGACTTGAGAGGTAGGAATGGGGGAGTGACTGGCCAGTTCTTCCTCATTTCAAACCTCAAGTTTCCATGGGTAGTCGGGGATTATGTTTATGTTTTGGGACTTAGTATTGAATTTTTTATGGTATTTCTATGTTTTGTATCATCTTTAACTTATAGTTACTGTTGATTCTTATTAAACTTTTTTATTCCCATGATGGGGGAATCTTTTAATTCTTTTGATGTGGAATGATATTGAATTTTCCTTGATAAAGATTGTGTTTTGTGACTTGTAGAGCATGCCTTCCAAAAGGACCTCATACAAGCATAGAGAGTGTGTGGTGGATAGTACCCTGAAGGAAAACCATCCTCTTGGTCTATCTTTAGTGGATTAATTCATTCAAATAATCTAAAATTTGTGTCAATTGAATGGTTGTGAGAATACACGGATGGTGGACCATGCTCATGAGTTTATGGGGAAAATCCACTTGTGTTTCATGGAAATAATGGATCCAATGAGCTTGAGGAGTGGTTGGATTGTATCAAGTGGGTCTTTGAGTTATTGAATACCCCTAAGATATCTAAATTAGGCTTCAATGTGCATGTGAAATAAGGACCTAGTATCAAGTGGTGGGAGTGTATGGTGATCTCAAGGAGGAATGAGGATCTCACATGGACCACTTTTAAGGTGGTGTTCAATCAATAGTTTTACCTGAAGACCATGAGGTCATTGAAGACCCTTGAGTTCTTGGATTTGGAGTAGAGTGATAATTTAGTTATGGAGTATTACTCCAAACTTTCTAAGCTAGTTTATGTATCTTCATATCTCATTGTGAATAACTAGCTCAAGGATTAATGTTTTGAGATGGGCTTGAGGACATAGATCATATCTATCCTCGTTATTCTTTATCTAAAATACTATTTAGATTTGGTTGGAAATGGATATATGGTAGTAGAATATTTGATAGGAAATACAGGTCTCATTGGTATTAATTTAGTGGTATAAATCCAAATTTCTTCATGAGGTCATAAATGGAAGTGTGATGAGTCTCAAAGAGGTAGTAGCAAGATTGTCCGGCAGTCTTCGGGTTTAGCTCCTATGAATTCTACAAGATATATGCTGTTTTTTTTATCATTTTATTAAGGTTGGAAACACTAGGATCAGTTGATTAGAGACTCTGAGGTCATGCCACTAGTGTGGAAATCTAGGTCATTTTTGGCACATCTTTCAATTGGCTTCATGGGGGAATAGTGTAGGATCCTCTTTTTTGAAGGGGTATCAGGTGCAGTCAGAGGATTCCAAGGGTGGATGATCTTATCCTTGTTGGGAAAAAATCCCTCATGGTAATATTGAATCATTTTTTGGTTGATTGTGTTTGTTGACAAAGAAGGTTTCAATGGTGAATTGTAGAGTTTCAGAGAAGTTGTTGACAATCCATGTTGATAAAGAACAATGACAAAGGAATGGACGATCTAGAGGCAGTAAAAAAGAGCAGTACAAAGGAATATGACAAAGCAGAACCCAAATTTTCACAAACAACAGATCAATGAAACAACAGGTGAGTTAAAAATGAAAAATAGATTTGCACCTCTATAGGATGAAGCTGGTCCATCATACTCTGAGAAATAATAGAAGTCTCAATCTATGCTGAGTGTGAAGGCAAAAATATGGACCATGAAGAAGAAGGATGAGAAGGATGTGGTGGTAGAAATTTCCCTTAAAGCATCAGATCACTCTGGTGTGTGGATCCTTGATAGTGGTTTCACATCTCACATGACAGGTAATAAGGATCTTGTTACAGGCGTGAAATATAACAAAGAAGGAGTTTTCAAGTTTAGAAATGATGAAGGCCTGAAGATTATTGGCTCAGTAAAGGCCAATTTTGGGGGAAAAGAGATGAGACGTGTTGATGTCTTAGTAGTAGAAGGCCTCAGTCACAATTTTCTCAGCGTCAGTCAACTATGTGACTCAGGACATTCTATAAGGTTTACTAAGAAGATGTGTGTCATCAAAGGAAGAGACAGGGCAATAGTTCTACAGGGAAAAAGAACAAAGGTAAATCTTTACCTGGTAAGTGGATAAGAAGATATGTGTTTTCTATCCAGAGAGGAAGAAAACAAGTTGTGTCATAAACAACTTGGTCATCTTTTCCAAACATCCCTGGAAGATCTGGTAAAGTGTGATGCAGTAAGAGACCTCCCAAATCTATCACGTGATCGTACTCACACATGTGATGCATGCTAACAAGGGAAGCTCATCATAAATACATATAATTCAAAGGAAAAGAAGTCAACAAGAGTGCTTGAATTGGTGCATGCTGATGTTTGCAGGCATATCACACCAAGAGCAATTGACGGAAAGAGGTAAAACGTTCTTTTCATTGATGACTGTAGTAGAATGGGATGGTTATTTGTTATTTCCCATAAGTCTAATGTGTTCATCTTCTTAAAATAGTACCGAAGGGAGTGTGAAAGGATTCTTGGACAGAAAATTCTGAAGTTTCATACTAACAATGGTACGGAATTCACAAATAGTCAGGTGGAAGACTATCTCGAGAAACACGGGATAAGGCATCAAGTTTCTTTAGTAAGAACTCCCCAAAAGAATGGAGTGGTTGAAAGGAGAAATCATATCATCAACAACATATCCAGAATGGTGCTCATTGAAAAAGACCTACCAGAGAAATTTTGGAAGGAAGCAGTTTTGACATCGGTCTACATTTCTAACAGGGCTCTATTGTGTCCAAAGGAAGGAAAGACTCCGTAGGAAATGTGGTATGTAAATAAGCCAACAGTGAAATACTTTCGAATATTTGTAATTAATTGTTTTATCCTCAACAAGGAAAAACATAGGAAATGTGAATCACGAGGAGATGAGGGGATATTCCTTGGATACTCAGGAAAAATCAAGGCATATAAATGCTTTAACAAAAGGCTAGGAAAAGTAGTTAAGGGAAATTATGTCACTGTAGTGGAGAATGAGGAGATCATTCAACAAAGAAGTGAACAATTTCTTGACGAGAGTGATGAGGAAGAAATCCATGCAAGGGAAGCAGAAGTGGATGATGTTGATTCAGAAGAAGATACTGATGATGAGCATGAAAAAGTAAAATCTGTATCTGCACAAAAGCCAAGGAGTCGAACTGAAATTGACAGGCAGAATATCATTGGTGTTAAGTCAGATCCAGTTCAGACAAGAAGAATGAATTCACTATAGAATACATCTTTCCTATCTCAGTTTGAGCTGAAATGCTTTGCTGATGCAGTTGAATATGAAAATTGAATTCAGGCAATGAATAAAGAGCTAGATCAGATTGAGAAGAATCAAACATGGGATATTGTTTCGAGGCCAGCAGATAAGAATGTCATCGGGACTAAAGGGGTCTATTGAAACAAGATGAATGAAGATGGCACAGTGATTCGGAACAAATCACGACTAGTGTGCAAGGGATACTCCCAGATATAGGGAATAGATATTGATGAGACATTTTCACCGGTTGCGAGGCTAGAGAAAATCAGGTTATTCCTAGCCATCGTAGTGAAAAGGAAGTTCAAAGTGCTCCAGATGGATGTCAAATATGCATTTTTGAATGGGGTTCTGGAGGAAGAGGTGTATATTGAGCATCCATATGGTTTTCTCATTCATGAGGATGAGAATAAGGTTTGCATACTAAAGAAGGCATTGTATGGGCTGAAACAAGCACCAAGAGCATGGTACTCAAGGCTTGATCGGTACTTGAAGAAGATTGGTTTCTAGAGTGGGGATTTGATTACAATATCTATTTCAATAACAATAGTAATCAAAGGATTATGGTCTTGGTTTATGTCTACGACATAATATTTGGCGGATAAGATGAATCTCAGTGCAGACACTTTTCCGAATTCATGAAAAGTGAGTTTGAAATGTCAATGATTAGAGAGCTAACATTTTTCCTTGGTCTACAGGTGACACAAGTAAGGAATGGAACATTCATTTTACAATCCAAATATTCCAAGGAGGTTTTAAAAATATTTGGAATGGAAAATTCCAAGGAGATGAAGACTCCGGTAGCTACCCGGGTGAAATTTTCCAAAGATGAGGATGGAAAGGCAGTTAATATCACAGAATATAGGAAAATCATTGGAAGTTTTCTATACTTGATTATAACAAGGCCTAAAATTGTATTCTCCACATTACAAGTAGTGATATATTAGAGTAATCCCATTTAAATACACATGCTTGCAGTGAAAAGAATAATTCAGTATATCAAGGGAATAGTGGACTTCGGCTTGATGTATAATGGTAAATCTCAGTCGGAATTATTGGGATATACTAATGCAGATTGGGCCAATTCAGCGGATGACAGGAAGTCAATGTCATGAGGTGATTTCTATCCTGGTGGATTGTGTGTTTCTTGGCTAAGAAAGAAGCAAGATTGCTTTTCAATGAGAACCGCAAAAGCTGAGTACATTTCTACCACTCAAGCTTGCACATAATTATTGTGGATGAAACAGCAGCTTGATGATATGGGCGTTGAAGTGAAGTCTCTGATTGGAATCCAGTGTGATAACTCAAGTTCTATAAATCTTATCAAAAATCTGGTCCATCACTCAAAGACAAAGCACATTGAGATAAAGTATCATTTTATCAAGGAGAAGGTTGAGCAAGGAATTATGAAGTTGGAGTATGTGCCTATAGAACTATAGGTTGCAGACATTCTGACAAAGGCCTTACCCAAGGAAGAATTTGAAAGGCACCGACTGGCTTTGGGATTTCATTCAACTCCTCTCACTTAAAAGAGTGTGGATGTGGAACAACCCCCCCCCCCCCTCTCCCCGAGGTATTGCGTGTTTTTCTCTACTGCGCTATTCTATGTTCTTTCCAATGTTGCAGACCGCAAAGGGGTGACATTTGGGTTCGTTGAACAAGGGGGAGAAATAGTGACTCCTCAAGGGGGAGAAACTGTGGCTTATAAAGGGAGAAAATTTCTTTGTCAAAGACACGGGGAGAAGCTGACAGGTGGAGCAGCGAGATAGGGGGAGAGCAATGAGATAGGGGGAGATTTTTAAATCTGACGATGCTAGAAGTGATCTATCAACGAATAGATATCACGACAGCCGAGGATCGTGATAAAAGCAGAATAGTTATGTTGGAAAGGTGTGAGAAGGTTTCCAGCTATCAAAAATTGGTATCGATATGGTTCAACAATTGGTATCATTTTTTCAACTGGTATCAGTTTGGAATCAACAACTAGTGTTTGACATGAAGTGATTCATTGATGAACTTTTCATTTTACTCTTGTTTATCATGCCGAGCATTGCTCATGTGGGCTTATAGTATGTGGTGAGTGAATCTTTGATCGTTACCTGAATCACAAGAGGCGAATGGTGGTAGATTATGGAAGGAGACTCAGTGAGGTATCAACATGCAGAAAATATTTCTGAGAAGAGTTGTGCAGAGTTGTCAACAAAACCAAAGGGGGAGATTGTTGGGCAAAAATCCCTCAAGGTAATATTGCATCATTTTTGGGTTGATTGTGTTTGTTGACAAAGAAGGTTTCAATGGTGAATTGTCGAGTTCCAGAGAAATTGTTGACAATCTATGTTGACAAAGAATAATGAAAAAGGAACGGACGATCTGGAGGTGGTACAAAAGAGTAGTACAAGGTGGCGTCGTTTCCTAGTGTTTGCCAAATTTTTGGGGTCCAAAATTTGGAGGTTGGTGAGCATCGTGAAAAGTGGATATCCTTGAAGATATTATTTTAATATGGAAAATGCATGAGTTTCATGAAGATAGGCTTCATGGATTGAATTTCGCAAAGACAAGAGGAATGTTGACGGTGATGCTCCATGATTACGATGAGCTCCGCGATTGGAAAATTTCCATGGTGCTTCGCGATTTTGAGAGAATTTCGTCGGAATTTTCAGAGCTTCGCGATTGGTGATGATGTGGTGCTGACTTCATGTGGAAGGATCGAGGGTTGGTGGAATTTCCTATAAATAGAGGACGAACCCCTCGAGAGATGTAGAGATTTTTTGAAGAAAATATTTTGCTCTCGGTTCGTGAAGGTAGTTCATGAAGGTAGTGTTCTTCGCGAAAGATAGGTGCTTCGTAGAGGCTAATCTAGATCTGTGAAATGAAGTGCTCTTTGTGAGGCTGTGTTCTCTAAGGAGTGTGCTTCATGAATAGGCAGGAGCTCCACGACGTCCTAAGCATTGCAAAGGCTTGAGCTTCACGAGAGTGTTTCACGAAAAGGCAGGAGATTCGTGAAGGCTTGTTTGAGCTTCACGAAATTGGGAGCCTCATGAAGTAGGGTGCTTTGTGAAGGTATTTTCTAAAGGAATTGCTCAGTGTTCAGGGGGAAAGTGGTATTCATCAGTGGATGAACATTTAACTTTAATAGAGAATCTATCAATATTTGAGGATGCATTCTTTCATGAAAATGAAGATACCTACAGGTCTATAAAATGTGAGTGGATATTCTGAAGAAGCAGTGAGCTCACTTAAGTTGAGAGAGCAGTGAGTTATCAAATTGTGAGTGGTTGTAAACCAGGAGGGACAGTGAGTCCGCCTAGAACTTGTAAACAACAGTGCACTTATAGTAGAATTGGTACATCGGCACACTGTCGGTGTATGCTCCTTAGACGTAGCCCAGTGAGGGTGAACCAAGTAAAAATCGCTATGTCCTATGCATGCTTTAAAGTTTCCTCATACTCTGCATCAGGAATGAAAGATAAGAGGGTTTTGTCTAACAACAAAACAAGATCAAAAGGGGTAGTTGTTTTAATCTGTCATACCCTGATTCACCCCCCTCTCAAGGTATCTAGCCTAGTGGTCCTGACAATCCTCATAGTAAGGATAATTCTCACTATGGGAAGAATACTCAAGGGGGTTTTGATCTACGGAATCTCTATTCAGTGGAGGTTATACCTTAGGACTCACATTCCAAGAAAGACATAATTATAGGTACAGCGTTTATTTCATCTTCCATGGAATCGATTTTATCTAACAAGGGTTCTTCCCATTATTTAATTTCACTTAATATAATTGATAATTTGGGTATGAAAGATGATTTTTTGTCATATTTTATGTATTTTATAACCCTGTTGGGTAGAAATAAGGAACAAGGTTTCAAGAAAACTAAGTTTCGTGCTGTGGTAGCTGGCATGGAGGTTATCTATGACTTCCTTATTCTGGACCTAGATGTTTTTGACCTTATCATTAGCATGGATTTGTTGATTTTCTTTAAGTCATTGCTCAACTTTTATCACCATAGGGTTTAGTTCCTCATTCCTAGCAGGAGAACTCACATATTTTAGGGTGAGTGGGATCCGTGATCAAGGATGGCAGGAATGGTTTATTTAGAGTTGGGTATGATCTCGTGCCTATTTTATAAGTTTTTTCTTGATTCTGTTAAGAAGATTCTAGTGGTTTAACTTTTAGTGGTTTTGGAAAGGTACTAAATTGTGTTTCCAAAGGATTTCTCTAGATTTTCACCTCAGTGATAGGTTGATTTTACTATCGATATTCTCCTTAGGATGAGCCATATCTCATTTCCATATTAACATATGGATATATAGAAGTTAAAAGAGATGAAATATAAGCTATAGGACCTTGATAGAAAGGGATTTATTCATCCTATCATGTTACCATGGTCTTTTCCAGTTCTATTTTCAAAGAAGTTGGATGAGAGTCTCTAAATTTCTATAAACTATCATAATCTTAACCATGTGGAAATGAAGAATAAATACCCTTTAATTAGAATTGATTACCTTTTTGATAAACTTAATAGAGACTATTAGTTTTCTGAGATTGATCTAAGATTGGGGTACCACCAGTTGAGGGTCTGAGAAGTGGATGTTCCAAAAACCTACTTTTATAGCCAGTATAGACATTTTGAGTATCTATTTTTTCCATTTGGGATTACCAATTCTCTTATAGAACTACTAAAAAACTGTTTTTATCCAGATTTAGGAAATTAACAACGCTGGCTAAAAACGCTATTAAATACCCCCTTTGTCAGCACTAAAAAAAGTGTTGTTGAAGGAGGACCTTTATTGGAACTTTTTTACAAGCGTTGTTAAAAGGGGGTCTTTTATCAGCGCTTTTTTACAAGCGCTGGTAAAATTATAATTCAAAAAATTTTATATCTTATTAAAAATAATATATTTATATTTATATAAATATAATATATGTTTTTTAAAATATGTTTTAGATAAGGTAAATGTGCATTTACACTTAAAATATAAGATATTTAGTGAAAATGGATTATAAAATAACTAAAAAAATATTTAAAATTAATAATTTTCTTATTATTACTAAGTAACAGTCATTTAATATCAATTTAAAGATAAAAAAATCAAAAAAAACGAATAAAAGATCTAAAATAAGTTGAAAACATAACTCAAACTTCAAACAGTCATAACTTTTGATCCGGGTGTCCGTTTGGGCTCTACCATATATAAAATTAAAGATTGCAGCAATCTCTATACTATTATTATTATGGGGACCTAGTAACTATTTTTTAAAGGCAAAAAAACGCCCATAAGGGCTCTAAAACTGAGTTTTTAGGTGGGGTAACCCAAATTTTTAACTTTTGATGGATTCTAAGACTTGTTTATGGGGTACTTTTTGACCTTTTCAGTGGGGACTGAATTTATTCCTAGGGATTAAATTCATATTGACATTATTATTTTTAAATTCTATCATTTTTTATAACATAAAATTTATTTATAATCAAATATATAATAATATATACATATTTTTATATATTCACACATAAAAATTTAATTTTATAAAAAAATAATTAAACATATTTACATATAAAATATATTTATTAATATATAAACATATATATAAACATATATATAAATATATGGATAAAAATTTTGATGAAATATATATAAATATATAGATGTATCATAAAATGTAAAACAAAATAGTATAGAGGAGTGGTAAAGGTTCTGGTGTATATGTTGGAGGTCTAGGGTTTGAAAATCACTGGAGGCAGGGGAATGCACGGGAGTCTGGGATTATTTAAAGTGGTGATAAAGGGGTGGGTGTGGGAAGCACTAATAAAGGTGGTGGGTGGGACGTGGTAAAAAAATTATATACCCTTTATTAGAAGAGCCTTTATTAGTGATTCTAAAGGCCCCCTTTAATAGTGATAAAAAAATCACTGATAAAGGGGCATTTAACAACGCTTTTTTAGCACTGTTAAAGGGGGCCTTTAACAGCACTTTTTTAGCGATGATAAAATTTTCAGGATTTTAACTGTTCTTCGATTATCAATGATTTTTTAGCACTGATAAATGCCTTTTCTAGCGCTATTAAAGGACAATTTTGTAGTAGTGTAGTCTTGATGTCATTAATGAACCAGATATTTCACCACTTTTGGGACTCCTTTATGGTCATGTTTTTGGAAAACATTTTTTCATATTCCAATAATAAGAAGGAGTAATATGACCATATATAAGATATTTTGGGTGTTTTTAGAGATCTCCCTCTATATTCTAAGTTTTCTAAGTTCCAGTTTTGGATTCAAGAAGTGGTGTTTTTAGGGCATGTGATTTTTGAGGTAAGAGTTTTAGTGTATGCATAGAATGTTTGAGTAGTAATGACTTGGGAGAAGCTCAAGAAAGTGTTTTAAATCCATAGTTTTCTAGTCTTGGTCGGGTATTATAGATAGTTTTTTGGGACTTCTCCATGATCACTCCTCCCTTAACAACTTTGACTAACAAGGGGGTGTTTTTTGAGTGGGATGAGAAGTGCTAGACTGATTTTGAGTAGTTGCATACCTATATGAAATTCACACCTATTCTGATTCTTCTTGATCCTAGTAGGTCTTATGTTGTATTTTGGGATACATATGGTGTTTTTTTGGTGTGTGTGGTGATTTAGGATGATCATGTAGTGGAATATGGCTCTTGGAATCAATTCCCACGTGATCAAAACTATCCCACCCCTGGCATGGAATTAGGAACAATTATGCATGCACTAAAGACATAGTGACACTACCTCTTCAGGGATCATTTTACTATGTATTTGGATCAAAAGATCCTAAAGTATATTTTCATCCATAAAGGGACTTGAACCACAGATAGAGATGATGGGTGGAGTATCTCTAGGATTTTGATTTTGAGATTTCTTATATGCTTGGAAAGGGAAATGTGGTCACTGATTCCTTGAGTAGAAATATCCCAATGTAGGAAGTTTTAGAATTAGTGGTTGAGTGGGGTTTGATAATTTTATTTGTTGATATGAGACTGGAGGTTCAAGAGGACAGAGGGAAGGTTTACTTGGCCGGTGTAAAATTTACACCTTCTCTTATCAATCGGGTTAGGAGTGAGTAGGTATCTAACCCTGAGTTCCCACATATTAGTAGTGCCTTAAATGGTGGAAAGACGTCAGGTAACTAGTCTTAAAATCCTTATGGTACTCTTATCTTCTATAAGAGGATAGTTTTTCCTTTGAGACTAAGGTTGTAGGTGATGCATGAGGTACATAATTCCAATTGATTCATTCACCCTATGGTGACCAATATGTATTATACCATTAGAGGATGGTATTGGTATCTTGGGATTAAATGTATAGTGGGGGACTTCATTTATAGATTATTGACCTTCCAGAGGATCAAATCATAGCATCAAATATTATCCAAGTTATTAAAGCCACTCCCCATGCTAATGTGGAAGTGGGATGATATCTTTATGGATTTAATTATCAGGATACCTAATACTCCAAGTGAGAAAGATTCAATATGGGTGATTGTTGACCATATAATGAAATCAACCCACATTCTTCCCATTAGGGAGTTGATAAGGGTGGAGTAACTTGGATGTTTTTATGTTTGATAGGTTATAAATCTATATGAAGTGCCCTCAATAATAGTGTTAAACATGTATTCTTATTTTACATCTCAAAATTGGAAGGATATCCATGAGGTGTTGGTAACCCAACTAAAATTGAGTATTGCTTATTGCCTGTAGATTGATGTTAGTATGAGTGGACCATACAGACTCTGGAGTATATATTACAGGCATGTGTGATTGATTTTGGTGGTTTAGGGGAAAGTAACCTACCATTGTATGAGTTTTATTATAAAAACATTTATCATACCTCAATCAGGATGGATCCATTTTAAGAATTATACATGTAGTAGTTCCAATCACCTTTCTGTTCTGATGTCATGGGTGAGAATTCCCCGGTTAGACCGAGTATCATCCAACAGATGATTGAGATAGTGTGACTGATTTAGAAATGGTTAGAGATAGTTCAGAGTCACTGTAATTCATATTCCTACCATCTTCATCAACCTTTGGAGTTTCAAGTTGGTGATCAGGTGTTTCTCCAAGTATCCATTCGGATGGGACATCGTTGCTTGGGTAAGCAGGGGAAGCTGGCATCATGTTTTTTTGTTGTTTCATGTTATAGATTATCTAGTAAAGGTATCTTATAGATTTTAGTTTTTACCATGGATGACCTAGATCCATGATGTCTTTCATGTTTCCCAGTTTAATGAATATCATTCATACCGATCTCATGTGTTGGTATAGAAATATTTGAAGTTAGATCCTAATTTAACCATTTTGAATCAACTTGTTTGTATTGTGGATCATCATAATAAGGTGATTCATGTAAATTTTCTCTTGTTGGTCCTTATTCTCTATCAACATAGTAGATATATCCATGATATATGGGAGCGAGAAGCTTTGTCAAGGGAGCAGTGGCCTCACCTTCTTTATTTTGAGGATTTTTGAGGACTTTATGGGGGTATAAGTGGCATGGTGGGGATTTTTCAAGACCCTTAGAGTCACTAATACTTATAATTTTTAGTTTTATTTTCTCTTGGTGCATTCATGGAGTTACTGAGTGCCAAGGTTCAAAAATAGTTGTTTTGGGAAGATAGGCCAAATCACGTGGTGTTTTTAAGCATGCGGCTAACCATATGAGGGTGTTACATGTTGGGATAGAGGGATTCACATAGTTTGAACACAATTTTTCAAAAAAATTATCTCCTTAGGGTTAATCATGTGGTCTATTTTGGGTGGATAGTGTCACCCACATGGTTGATGCATAGTTTGTCTGACCGTGCAGCCAAACTGTATATCCTTATCAATCTCACATAAAAGGTTATTTTTACCCTTTTACCCCTATCGGGTTTTTATGTTTTGGGGGATCATTTTCCTCTCCCATAATACCCAACCCCTGTTATTTGGTTTTCTAGTTTTCCCTCTCCTTCGGTGGTGACTTCTTCTTAGAATCTTGGTGTTTTAGCTTGAGGTTAGCTCATTTCTTTATAGATTCTTCCATCTTCCCCATTATTCTTTCTTATTATTCTATTTTAGTGGAAGTGTGGAACCCTAGCGAGGATTTAGGATGAATATAGTGTTTTAATAGGGGAAATAGTTTTTTTCTTGTTTCTCAGGTGTGTGAGGCCTTGTTTTTCCTCTTCCGAGTGGTCATCATCAAGGGTAATGAGCTTTGAATAAGATTCTAGGTAGGTGTCTCTATTTAAGGGTGTTTTATGGATTAACGTTAAATTATGAATCTCATTTGGTTTTTGTTTGTTAATTTCCAAATAAATTATTTATGGTGGATGTGTATCCCATGTTTGATGTTCTTGATGACTTGCTTTGGAAATTGGATGTTTCAAAGGGGTTTTTCCAAATAGGTGTGGTTTTTTTCACACCAAGTGTTTTATAAAAATAGATCAAAGAGGTTTTATGGTTTAAAAAGAATTTTTAAAGTGGTTTTAGAAACAATTTTACCTTTGAAAAGTTTTTCATATAAAATGGGAATGTTTTTTGAAATATTTTATGATGAAACTTGTTTGATATGGAAACTTTTTTGTGATTGTGTTGGAATAGAGTAGCACAGATGTTAACTAGGTTGTGAGTGAGGGGTTTGTTCAAGGGATTGTGTGAGACTTCATAGGGAGGACCATATGAGCCTTAAATTTTGTTTCCAATGGATTTTGAGAGCCTTTGGGTAGGAAGACCATGTGATCATCCATGTTGGATATCGAGAGACAATGTGAGCTCTTGGAGTTGGGCCTGAGGGAAGACTGTGAGAGATTCCATTTTTCTTAAAAAGCTATAATTATTATTACTCACTCTCGATAGGCCTGATGGTTGGATCCATAGGTTCAAATTACTCATTCAAGATTGGTTTATATGATTTATGAAATTTATTAGTTCTATTTTGATGCGATGAGATGTATTATTACCTTTTCCATTTATATGTTTATATGATGTTGATGTTTATGATAATTATTATTATGACTCATTGGATATTTTGATCATGTTATGCCTTGTGATTTCATTATCTATTTTATCCATGCTAGAAATTATTTTGGAAAACTGGTTTCTTTGAAGTGGAAAACCCCAAATAGATTTTAAATGTTTACTTGAAATAAGTATGTTTTAAAAATGGATTAGTTTTGAAAATGGTTTCAAACTAGTTTATTGGTTTTCATGGGTAAAATCCTTAAATATATTCATGGTGGTGATAGAGTTAATATTTTCATTATTATTTATATGTTTTTAAATGATTTAATCCCTCCTAATTATTCAATGTGAGTGTATTTGCATCATTTATGTTTTTTTGGTGTATTTTGGGCTTAAATGTGAAAATGGGGTAATTCTGTAAAATTGGAAGTTTTATATAGCTTCTTTTTTTTGGGCATAACATTTATAATATTGTTCCAATTTAAGTGAATCCTTTTTTTAGTATTCCTATTCTTGTGGGATTCAAATGTTCCTTCTGGACCAAGACCCAATTCGAAACCCAATGGTAAAGAAAATTCAATCAAGTGGAGAAATCAGTTTGGCAGGTAGAATAGACCCCACTGCATTAAATATGGCCTATCTCCTTCATAAAACATTATAATGAGGTTCTTCCAGCTGGTGTCGATAGAGGACTTCTAAAGTAAGGTCCACATTAAATTTCATAGATTATGGAGCTCATTAATACATCCTTTTGGAACGTCCAAGTGGAGTGGGTGAAACAGTATTTGGCGTCCAGAAAATTAATTTTTATTTATTCGGCCATATATTTATTTACACCTTTCCAGTGACTCTAAAATTTTAAGGGTCTATATCCAACTTCATTTGAAACATTCTATAAGAAGGGACCTCTGGGTGTTTCAGCCAGCTGGTGGGCAGAACAGAGGAAAACTTCTGGAGGACAGATTCTGGAGCATCAACTTTTCTGTTCTTTGTTTTCTCTCTTTTGTTCTTATTAGCTTTGTAATGACTTCTTCTTCCCCCTTCAACTCAGTTACCCTTACCATTGTGGGTTAGACCTTTTGATTGATTAGGGAAGGGTAGGTTTCCCCTTTTGTAATTCTTGAGTTCTTTCACGTAATGTTTTAATATTCTCTTTTCTCTTCTGCGAATCTGTTTCAATTTCTTATAACAGTTTTTATTATCATGTACGATTGTATCTAATTTTAGATTATGTTGTTTATTTATATTTGGTAAATGATCAATATCTCCCTCCACTAGTTTCTGGTTTATAAATGATGTAATAGACCTGGATTTAGTGGTGTAGTACTCGGTGATCATCGGTACGTGTGTGAGGAGTAGTGAATGTTCTTGATTGCTTGGGATAAACAAGACCCGATTGGGAATTGCCTAAGATAATTGTGAGTATTTTCTACAACTCTATTACACATTGGAAGGATAGTAGACCAATATGAGGTTTTATTAAGGTGTATTCTCACATTTTTATTTGACCAAGGGAGTGAGAAGAAATGATTGTGGATTCTCACTCTTAACGATTTAGCAGAGGAGAATTGGGTAAAATGAACAATGATAGAATTAAAATTGGAAAACCAACCCTAACCTGATCACCATTTCATATCACTGATTTAAATCACATCATTTGTCAATTTGTTTAAAAACTTTCACTTAATTACTTTACTTTATTTAGTTTCTTTCTTTTATTTTCCAAATCAAACAATTTCTAAAAACAACCTCACTTCTTTATCTTATTTTAAGGTGACAGCTTAATTGTTGTGCACTCCTCTCTAGAGACAACCTAGGTTTACCACTCTACTACATTTTATCTTAGGTAATATTTGTTTTTGTCACACCCCATGATAGGCACGTGTCAAAACTTGGCACCGTTTTCGGGGAGGTAGTGCCAATATTTCTTTTCTTTTCTTTTCTCTCTTCTCATCTTTTCTCTTCAAAATTGCATGACTAGAACCTAAAAAATTGAAACTTTACCCATAGATCCTGAAATTGAAAAAACCTTGTTGAATAGACTTAGAAACATTAATTTGGAATCTGAATTTGAGGAAGTTCCCCTTGCAGACTCAAGTGAAACTTCTAGTGTTCACTCTGAGCCTGTCATCATGGCTGAAAATCAAAACCAAACACTTAGAGACCTCTGTGCACCACAATTCCTTAATCAAAACAATCAACTTTCTATTCCAGTGTTACAAAATGATTTTGAAATGAAACCTAACATGATTCCTTTGCTTCCAAAGTTTCATGGTTTGGCAGGTGAAGATCCAAACAAACACATTAAATAGTTCACACATGTTTGCTCAACTTTCAGACCCCGTGGAATTACCGAGGAGAAAGTAAAGTGGAAGGAATTTCCGTTTTCATTGGATGGAGCTTCTAAATAATGGTTGTACGGCCTACAACCAGGAGACGTACATGACTGGAATGACCTGGTAAGATGTTTTATGAAAATATTCTTCCCCAACTCTAGAATCACAGTCATTCGAAAGGAAATCTATGCCATACAACAATCATATGGAGAAACCCTTTACGAGTAATGGGAGAGATTTAAGAAGCTATATGCCAGCTGTCCACATCAAGCCATTCAGGAACACCACTTTCTTGTATTCTTCTATCAAGGACTACTAGACAATGATAGAAACCTTCTTAATGCATCATCTGGAGGTTCACTGATTGAAAAGTCACCAGAAGAAGCCAAGGGCTTGATTGAGAAGATTTCCAAAAACTCACAGCAATTTGGAATAAGAGGTACAGGAACAAGAGGTATTCATGAGGTACGCACTTCTCATCCATCACCCTTATTAGAAAATAATATTTAAGAGATTAATAGTATGGTGAGGCAGATGGCCTTGAAGCAAGTTAGTGACCAACAAGCGCCAGCTAAGGTATGTGGTTTATGCTCATCTCCTGATCATTTCACTGACCAGTGTGCTGAAATACAGGGAATGGAAAGTTGTGCAGTAGCCTTTCAACCAAGTCAGTTCCAGTAAAATCAAGGATGGAGAGAGCCTAACCAAGTCAAATATGGATTTGGAAATTAGCAGAATCAAGCTAGGCCCCCGTACCAAAATCAGTTTCAAAAACCAACCCCCATTCCAGAATCAATTTTATAACCCTCAACCATTTCAGAAAAAGCAATCTTATAACCAGCCTTCATACCAAAAACCAACCAATATCCAAAGACCCTATAAGAAACCATCCACCAGTGCACAACCTCCAATTCAAAACCAACAAAAATCTGAGTTTGAAGTACTGAAAGACACTGTTAAAGATTTTTCCAACAAGTTTGAAAGTCTCATGGACTTTCTAACCAAAAATCTAGGTAAACTTCCTTCCCAAACAGTCCCAAACCCAAAAGAGAATGATATTATTATAAATACAATAAGTGGAAAATAACTCCAACCACCATCCACCATTGAACCTAAAACAATAAAAATTGATCTGGGTGAGAATAAAGTTAGAAATGATGAGAGTTCTATGAAAATGCATTGGGAAGAAGATAATAAAGAGGAGGAAGATAATGATAGGCCAAAAAGGAATAAATAAGAAACACCATTTCAAAGGAAAAAAGGAGAATAAATATATACCACCACCATTTACATCAAGGATGATTGAATCAAAGAGGTTACAAGAAGAAGCACTGCAAAAAGAAATTTTGGACACCTTCCAGAAAGTGGAAATCAACATACCTCTTCTTGAAGCACTAAAAAAAATTCCAAAGTATGCTAAGTTTTTGAAGGATATTTGCACCAAGAAAAGGAAACTGTAAGTTAATGAGAGGATCAATTTTGGAAGAAGTGTCTTAGCCATTATCACACCACAATTGCTAACCAAATGTCAAGATCCAGGGACGTTTTCTATTCCATGCACCATTGGTTCATTAAATTTCTCTAATGATTTGTGCGATTTAGGTGAATCAATTAATGTATTTCCTCACTCAGTATATACTTCTTTACAGATGGGATACTTAAAGCCTATAAGAGTGGTGGTCCAGCTTGAAAACAGATCAACAGTTTTCCCAGCAGGAGTTCTGGAGGATATCTTAGTAAAAGTCAAAGATCTTTTATTCCCTAATGACTTTTATGTCTCAAATATGGAATATGATAGGATCCCATCACACTCACCCATCATTTTGGGGAGACCTTTCTTGAAGACAACCAAAACCATTATCAATTTCCATGAAGGGACACTTACCGTGGAGTTTGGAGACAGCACCGTCCACTTCAATATTTTTTAATCCATGAGGTACCCATCAGATGATCATTCACTCTTCTCACTCTCCCATAAATATGGCATAGAAACAATTGAAGAATCGGGTATGTTTCATGAATTTTTATCATTAGGAGAGAATTTTTCCATTAAAGATATCACTGAACATATGGATGCCCAAACTCTTGGAGGTTCTGATTTCCTGTTGGAAGAAGAGGTAAAATATGATTTCTTTGATAATTTGTTAAATGATGATGAAGATGATATGATTTCTTGTGTGCAGGATGTTGAACCATTGGAAGTGGAGAACCTAAATTTAGTTTCATCCCATGAGCATCCTCTTGATCTATAATTAAAACCACTCCCCACTGATCTAAAATATGTTTACCTTATGGAGGGAGAGAAATTACCAGTAATAATTTCTAATAATCTATCTAAAACTTAAGAAAATCATTGATTGAGATTTTGAGAGATAATGTCCAAGAAATAGGGTGGAGCTTAGGTGATATCCCAGGAATAAACCCAAAAATTTGCTCACATCGAATTTTTCTTGAGGGAGATTCCAAACCTATCAGACAACCCCAAAGGAGGTTGAACCCTACCCTGATAGAGGTTGTGAAAAAAAATATTGAGAAGTTATTAGAAGCTGGGATCATCTATCCCATATCAGATTCACAATGGGTTATCCCCATCCATGTAGTCCCAAATAAAATTGGCCAAACCATTGTGAGGAATGAAAAGAATGAATTAATCCCTGTAAGAATTCAGAATAGCTGGAGAGTGTGCATAGATTTTAGGAAGTTGAATCAGGTCACTCGAAAAGATAATTTCTCTATCCCTTTCATTGACCAGATGCTAGAGATATTGGCAGGGATAACTCATTATTGCTTTTTGGATGGATTTTCGGGTTATTTTCAGGTACCCATTGCTCCCGATGATCAAGAGAAGACTACATTTACTTGTCCTTTCGGCACTTTTGCATACAAAAGGATTCTATTTGGATTGTGTAATGCTCCAGGTACATTTCAGAGGTGTATGGTAAGTATATTTTCTGATCAAATTGAAGATTTCTTGGAGGTTTTCTTGGATGATTTTACAGTTTTTGGAAATTCTTTTGACCATTGTTTGAAAAATCTAGAAAAAGTTTTGAAAACTTGCATTGAAAAAAACCTTGTTTTGAATTTTGAAAAGTGTCATTTTATGGTTGAGAGAGGAATTGTCCTTGGGAATGTCATTTCACAGAAAGGCATTGAAGTTGATAAATCAAAAATTAAAGTGATAAATTATTTGCCTTACCTAACTTGTGTGAAACATGTTAGATCATTTATAGGACATGAAGGATTCTACAGGAGGTTTATCAAAGATTTCAGTAATATTTCTCTCCCTCTCTCTAGATTACTTTTGAAAGATGATGATTTCGATTTCAATGGTTCATGTAGGGAATCCTTTGATGAGTTGAAAATGAGATTTATTACACCACCAGTAATGCAGCCACCAAATTGGGAAGAACCATTCGAGCTACTTTACGATGCTTCAAACCAAGCAGTTGGAGTAGTACTTTCTCAAAGAATTGAGGGCAGACCACAAGTCATTTCATATTCCTCAAAAACCTTAGATGCAGCCCAATTCAACTACACAACAACAGAAAAAGAGTTTTTAGTAGTTGTTTTTGTTTTAGAAAGATTTAGATCATATCTGCTTGGAACTAGAGTCATTGTGTTTTCTGATCATGCAGCTCTTAGGTACTTGATGAAGAAGGTTGAATCAAAACCAAGGCTTGTGAGATGGATACTATTACTATAGGAGTTCAACATATAAATAAAAGATAAGAAGGGATCTGAGAACCAAGTGGATGATCACTTCAGTAGACTACCCAACACTGCTGAAGTGGAAATTACAGACATTGAACCACTAAATGATCACCTTCCAGGAGAGCAGTTGTATTTGATTGAAGGAGAATTACCTTGTTATGCTGACATGGTCAATTATCTGGTAACATCTCAGGTCCCATCTCATTTAAATTCTCACCAAATTCACAAATTGAAATCTGAATCTAGATATTACATCTGAGATGATCCATTTCTTTGGAAGATTTGCACTGACCAAATGAACAGAAGATGTTTGCCTAAAAATGAAATTGAATAAATCTTTAGGTTTTGTCACACATTAGCTTGTGGAGGCCACTTTGGACCTCAAAGGACAGCGAGGAAGGTTTTAGAATCTGGACTTTATTGGCCAACACTTTTCAAAGATTCTCATGAATTTTGTAAACGGTGTAAAAAATGTTAGTTTACAGTAAATATTTCAAAGAGACAAGAAATTCCCCAAAATACACTTAATTTTTGTGAAATATTTGTAGTTTTGGGGATAGATTTTATGGGCCCTTTCCCAATGTCATTTGGAAATTATTATATTCTTCTTGCTGTTGATTATGTTTCCAAATGGGTGGAAGCAAAAGCCACTAGAACTGACGATGCTAAAGTTGTTTGTGATTTTGTCAGGGCTAACATATTTTGTAGGTTTGGAGTTCCCAGATCCATCATTAGTGATCAAGGGACTCAATTTTGTAATTGGAGAATGGCGGATTTGTTGAAAAAGTATGGGGTGCATCATAAAATCTCAACTCCCTATCATCCACAGACTAATGGGAAAGCTGAAGTTTCCAATAGGGAAATCAAAGGAATTTTGGAAAAGACTATTAATACAAATAGGAAGGATTGGAGCCAAAGTTTAGAAGACACATTATGGGCTTACAGGACATCCTATAAAACCCCAATTGGAATGAGTCCCTATAGGTTGATTTATGGGAAAAGTTGTCACCTGCCTGTGGAATTGGAACACAAGGCATACTGGGCTCTGAGGAAGATGAATCTGGATCTTGAAAGTGCTGGGAAAGAGAGAAGATTGCAGTTACAGGAGCTAGAAGAAATTATAAGGGAAGCATTTGAAAATTCCAGGATTTACAAAGAGAGAACAAGAGTGGATCATGACAAACTAATCCAACCAAAAGAATTTCATCCTGGAGAAAAAGTGTTGTTATTCAATTCAAGACTCAATCTGATGCCAGGTAAACTTCGTTCCAGGTGGGAAGGTCCATTTATAGTTACTAATGTATATCATTTTTGTGTTGTGCAGATTGTGAAGGATGGAGCAAAATATCCATTCACTATTAATGGGCACAGATTGAAGAAATTCCTTGGGACTATGCCATCAGAGCCAATGGAGGAGATCACACTCCTCCAACCTGTTTATCAATAAACTCTATCAGGTCATACCTATCCTTTATATTTTCATGATTGTTGTTATTCAATTTCAAATATTCTTATGTGTTAAATACATTTGAATGCATTGCGGACACAAGATCATTTAAGAGTGGGGGAGGGAACCTTTGTAGTTTAGGATTTTTATGTGTTGTTTGTTTTCCTATTTGTTGTTAAAAACCATGTGTGTGTTTAAAATTTTGTGTGTTTATTTTTCAATTTTTTTGTGTTTTTGAAACTTTTGAGCTGAAATGATTATCATTGATATTTTTGAAACCCATGTCATTGAGTGAACCAATTTATTCCTTGAAACTGAACTTAAATGAATGCTTAAAATGATATTGTTTCAAGTTCAATTCTTTGGGAATTTCATGAAAATACTCTGTTTTTTGAGTCCCATGCCACATATCACTATCTTTTTATATGAAATCACATTCTCGTGAGGCTTCTGAACCTATTATTTTCATATTCTTTACATTCACCTCACTTCTTGAGAGAACCAAACCATGCTTGTTTTAACCAGAATTTGATTTATTCCTTTCAAAACTTGAGGGTTTGGGGTACATGTGTTTTAAATGATCGAGGCATTTCTTTTGTTGGAAAGCCTCATTTTAAAGATAATACCTTTCATAATGGCCTACCTTGAAAATTTAATCCTTGTATCCCATAGAATCCATGAACATCATGTTAGGTTAGCCACATTACAAGCCAATATTCCATATCCAACCTACTCTTGAAGTGAAATTGCATGATCTATTTGAACATAAGTGTGGGGGGAATATGTCTTGTATTTTACTACCTTATTTAGGGATACTTTGGGTGAAAAAAATGTTGAAGAGATGTTATTTCTGCTCAAAAAATCATCCTGCTGAAAGCTGTGCCTTTTCTGGAGCTTTCATGATGAGAGAATTTGTGCCTTTCTGGATCTTCTAATGTAAAAAAGAAATTTGTGCCTTTTCTAGAGCTTTCAAGAAATATTATATTTGAGAATATTGAAATGTTTTCTGATGAAATGATGAATTTTGTGAACATACATTGATATTCCATGAAGAAGGAGTTTATTTTATACTAAGGGGAGTGAAGAGAATACCATACTTGTGTGAAAATTAGAGTAATGCAATTTTGCTTCAAAAAGAGCCAAGCCCTCTTTATTCAGCCTCATAATTTTTACATCTAAATCCTACCAACTTAAAGCCACAAAATAACCTTAACAAGTCCTCATGATAAAAATATGTCTTTGACTCACATCGGGTGGAGATTTAGGAATTTATCAAACCTATGGTGACCCTTGTATGAGTTTGGATGAGAAAGACATTGCTAAACAATTGAAATTTGTGTAATGAGAGATAATGAAATTTAGGTAAGTGTTTTGTGTGCATGGGAGGAGAAATGAAGAGTAAATTTATTGAATGATCCTAAATTAAGAACATGAAATAATATAGTTTTATTAGTCATGATATATTTTGTTTCTTGTTTTCAAATTGGTGGATCTCATGGATATGTGTTTTGAATTTACTTTGATTTTATTTTGATTCTGACTTGTCCAGGAGTCCAAGTGATAAGTGTGGGGGAATTGATAGAGTTATTATTTTCATTATTATTTATATGTTTTTAAATGATTTAATCCCTACCAAATATTCAATGTGAGTGTATTTGCATCATTTATGTGTTTTTGGTGTATTTTGGGCTTAAATGTGAAATGGGGGTAATTCTGTAAAATTGACAGTTTTATATAGCTTCTGTTTTTTGAACATAACTTTTATAATATTGGTCCAATTGAAGTGAATCCTTTTTTAGGCTTCCTATTATTGTGGAATTAAAATATTTCTTCTGGACCAAGACCCAATTCTAAACCCAATGGTACATAAAATTCAATCAAGTGGAGAAATCAGTTTGGAAGGCATAATGGACCCCATTGCATTAAATATGGCCTATCTCCTTCATCCAACCTTATAATGAGGTTATTCTAGCTGGTGTCGACAGAGGACTTTAAAAGGACGGTCCACGTTAAATTTCATATATTATGGAGCTCATTAATACATCCTTTTGGCGCGTCCAAGTGGAGTGGGTGAAACAGTGTTTGGCAGCCAGAAAAGTAATTTTCATTGATTTGGCCATATATTTCTTTAAAACTGTCCAATGACTCTCAAATTTTGAGGTTCGATATCCAACTTCATTTTAAACATTCTATAATAAGGTACCTTTGGGTGTTTCGGCTGGATGGTGGGAAGAAAAGAGGCAAACTTCTGGAGGACAGATTTTGGAGCATCAACTTTTCTGTTTTTTGTTTTCTCTCTTTTGTTCTTCTTAGCTTTGTAATGACTTATTCTTCCCCCTTCAACTCAGTTAACCTTACCATGGTGGGGTGTATCTTTTTATTGATTGGGGAAGGGTATTTTTCCCCTTTTGTAATTCTTGATTTCTTGCACGTAATGTTTTAATATCCTCTTTTCTCTTCTGTGAATCTGTTTCAATTTCTTATAACAGTTTTTATTATCATGTACGATTGTATCTGATTTTATATTCTGTTGTTTATTTATATTTGGTCAATGATCAATATCTCCCTATACTAGGTTCTGGTTTATAAACGATGTAATATACTAGTATTTAGTGGTGTAGTACTCAGTGATCACCAGTACGTGTGTGAGGAGTAGTGAATGTTCTTGATTGCTTGGGATAAACAAGACCTGATTGGGAATTGCCTAAGATAATTGGGGGTATTTTCTACAACTCTATTACACATTGTAAGGAGAGTAGACCAATATGAGGTTTTAGTAAGGTTTATTCTCACATTTTTATTTGACCAAGGGAGTGATAAGAAAAGATTGTGGATTCTCACTCTTAACGATTTAGCAGAGGAGAATTGGGTAAAATGAACAATGATAGAATTACAATTGGAAAACCAACCCTAACCTGATCACCATTTCATATCACTGATTTAAATCACATCATTTTTCAATTTGTTTCAAAACTTTCACTTAATTACTTTACTTTATTTAGTTTCTTTCTTTTATTTTCCAAATCAAACAATTTCTAAAAACAACCTCACTTATTTCTCTTATTTTAAGGTGACATCTTAATTGTTGTACACTCCTCTCTGGATACAACCTAGGTTTACCACTCTACTACATTTTAGCTTAGGTAATATTTGTTTTTGTCACACCCCACGATAGTCACGTGTCAGTTGGTATCCTACTCAGATTCATACCTCACACCCTACTTGGGACTTTGGGTTTTTGAATACTTTGTTTTGTAGGACATATGTAAGGGAAAGGTCACCATGTACCTGGGTGGATCCCCTTGATTACCACCATCTAGTGTTTTGTGGAGGATATGTGGTCTCATAGGTATTAAATCATATGGATTTATTTTGGTTCCTTGTATCTTTTTGGATGTATGTTGGGAATTTTTTGGATTGTTTCCCCTTTATTTAGAGTTTTGGGGTTTGTTTAGAGATACCATATATACATCCTATTATGGAATATTTTTTATATGATTTTCATTATTTTTTATGGTATCTGTATATATTATGCTTTGTTGCTCTGGATTTTTCTTTATATCATTGACTCAGATGATAGTGGTGTGACCATACCTTTTAATGAATGGGTCATGCTGGTTTAACATTTGTGAAACCTTTCCCAAGGGTTAGTTGGTTATGCTCTGTGCTTTTCGTCAGCTCATGGACTTCCAATGATTTGACCACTATGATTTACGTCCAAAAAAATTCATAACTTTTTACCATCTCATTGTCAACTATTGAATACCTATTATCACATATCTTATAAGACATAAGGGTTCTCCAAAGTTTCTCCTTCTATTAAAATTACTCCATCACTTTAAGAGACTTCGCAATCCTAAAAAATACTTCCAAAGTTGAGACGTTTATAAAAAATAATGAATAATTTATAACTATGTAGGTAACCCCAATCTATAACATTTATCACTAACTTTATCTAACACCAAAAAAGAACTAATGAGTCTAAGATAAACCTCAATTTCTTTACCAAACATTCATTTTACATGCCAAGGATAAAATCATAAAAACATATGATATCCAACTGAAAGATCCAGTGATCTCCTCTGATCTATATAGTATTAAATCCACTTTAACAAATTATCATACAATATCGAGTAACCTGGACATGATCTTCCATATTGTGTGCCATCTTTGGCTCAAATATACCTTAACCCAGTATAATAGTAAACAAAATTATCACATGTACAAGGTTTTATATGGTTCCATGCCAATGGGGGGATGATAAATTTTATTATAAAAAATTACATTAATCGTAAATTATCCATACATAGTCCTCTAAAATATACAATTTTAACAATATATATGAATTTTGTTAGTGGATTTGAGAACCAATCTCAAGATAAATAAGATTTTGGGGTATTTTGAGTCAGTGATCCGGACTTGATTTTTGGAATCAATAGGAATGATTAGAGGGAAATTTTATAGGAATTTATAGGTTTAGGTGATAATTTAGGGGTCTGAGTTAAGATCGGTAGAAGTTTTCATATGAATAAAAGGGTTACAGATGGCATTGGGTACCTAGTGAGGGCTCATCGGGTACCCAGTGAGATGTCCAACGGGGTAGTAAGCCCAGGCGGACCACTAGATGGTCGGTGGCCCCATGTTAGGCATATGATGGACTTTAGAGTATTTTTTAGTGGTGTACTAAGTACCTAGTAACTCCAAGATGGTTTTTTTAAATTTTAATTAAAATATAATATTTTAAAAAAAATATATACTCATCATTCCCCCTTTATTCATCTATCCAACCCATGAGAGCTACCCAACTCCCTCCTCTATTCCTCCTCTTATATCTCCCTCATTTCTTATCTAATTCTTTATTTATATATTGAAGTGGTTTATTATCATTATGTTTAATTCCATGTATACCTCCTTTCATTGTCTATTATTTGGTTTCTTACTTATTTATCTTAAATCACAAATTTTTTGGATTTTCATCTACTTTATGATTTTATGTGATCTAAAGTGAATCAACCTATGATAATGGTGTTGAGTCAAAAGTTTTATGTCAACACTTTCTAGACTTGTTTTTGAAAATCATATACAACTTCTTTAGAAGTTTATCCTTGTATAACTTTTATACATCCCTAGTTCTATGAATGTTTTTATAGGAAAATTGATTCTACCAGGAATGCAATATTTTACTATCGTGTAGAGATTTGTTAATGTTTTTTGAACAAAGGAAATCAGTTGGAGCTTCCTTAATCTTACATACATGTATTTTTTAAATGAAATGGACAAATACAAACTTCATCAAATATAGATTTATAAAAGTATAATAATCAAGGTATAATGAATTCCATTTTATGAAGTTCTTCCAAGACTACTGGAAAAACCTCATTAGATGGAGCATACATTTTTTCCAGATAAACTTCCATAAAATCTACTGAATGAAGATACTTTATTCCACCACATGAACATTTCTTAATTCTATTGAACAAAATCCATTTACACTGTAATGGTGTATGTATTATTACAAAAATCATGTGATCATGTTGTACTGAATCCTTTCAAGTAAATAAGGAGTTATTTCGATGTCATTGCAACCACCTATAAGATATAAAATATTTGTCCATTGGAAATTTTCATATAAATAGGATCTTCATTCAAGGGGAGGAATATTCTTCCTCATTGAAAACTAAAATTTTCAATGAATATTTTATAGCACCTTGTTACTATAGTGCACTTCATTGTAATCTTCTTGAGTGTATTTTTCTAAAGTCATATTTATGAGGAATTTTTGTAAATTTTATAAGTAGTTTTGATTTTTGTAATAGTTGTTTGTCTAATCTGGTGTGATTGAGGGATTCTAAGGTATAGGAAGATAGAGGTTATTGATCTAGTTGATCAAGGGTTCCTAAGGCTAAGAAAATAGAAGTGTATCCATTATTAGTATTGATGGATTCATTGGTTAAGGAAGATAGACCCTTAAAAATTGGTAAAACCATTGATACCTAAATTTAGGGATATTTACTTCCTTTACACTTGAGGTAAAAGTGTGTTTACTCCTTTTATAAAGTTTTATAAGTTTTATTAATAACTTTATAAAGTTTTTTATACATGTTTTTTACAATTTTTATATATTCTTCAATGTGCATGTTCCAAGGAAAGTTTATATTGTTTGATTATAAAATTTTCTAAACTTTGATTATATAAAGTAGATTGGTGTTTCTACATATGATTACTTAATTAAAGAGGTATGTGAAAATTGTATATTTTATTTTATAAACTATAATTCACCCTATTCTTGTACTAAAACTATATTCTTATGATCTTAAAAATGGATGGGTCCACTCATAGTAATATAAGGTAGGTAATACCTTGCATCTTCCCTTGGTTTATATAAATTTTCATGTATAGTATGAAGTAGATTATTGGTAAGTGTGTGTTATTGACTTGGAATTGATCTAATAGGGATTGGAGTGGTTGTGTAACATTTAGTAAGGCCTCTTATATCTTTTAAGAATATACCACATGTGGTGCTTCATGGTTTTAGAATTGTTCGTCAATTATTTTAGGTAAGGGTGTTTTTTGTATTTGAGAAAAAACCAAATAAGGGTATCTTACCTTGAGTTGAGCCTTGTATATCCAAGTGAGTTATAGTAAAGTAATTTTTGTAATTCCATCAAGAATAGTGAGTCTTCTTTGGGTTAGGGGTATGGTTATATTAATTTTTCTTAGTTTAAATTGATTCATTAGCGTGGAAACCCACTTCCTTGAGTGATATTTTATATAGGTTTCATAGTTTGGACATGTTTATTCCTAAGTGGGAATCTATCATGGGTGTTTGTTTTGTTAGTTTCTTGATTATTGATTTTTATAGGGAGTTTGGGTTTTGAATGGGTGTAACTATAGGGTAACAGCCTTATCAGCTTTGAAAAATTACTTTGGTATAAGGTGGGTGATATATAACTAATACAAGGACAGTCATGGACTGTTCTTGAGGGATGAACAATCAATATAAGGTATACCATTCTCTCTATTGTGCTTATAAATTCACATGTGGGTAGAGGCATAAGATAGCGTAAGACATAAATGGGGAAATAGATATAACTTTTTAAAATATTCACTTATAATTTATTTATTTTAAAATGAATTAAATAAAATTATTATATTCCCTTATTATAAATGGTATTATGCTAGAATTTTATTATTGAAATTTTTAATGTAGTTAATTGATATTCATTTCATATGTAGACCTTGTCATATATTATGGCTACCATGATGGAACTTATTAAGAAGATTATACTATTTTTTATGTCATATCATAAATATATATATATATATATATATGGTGTGATGGTGTTATAGAAATGGGAATGTTATAGGCATATTTTATTATAGATTCATTATGTTGGTATTTTTTGTTGTTGTTGTTATACATATATTAAGAATTGTTTAATTGGGTCTTAGATAAATAGGTTTTTTACAGGTAACTCATTAATTATTTTTCTTATGATAAAATATGGGATCAATATTCTAATACCCTAACTCTAAATGTGATGGGTTTTTGTAGTTCCCTGACTCATGTTCACACTTCCCCTTTCACATGGTATGGGAACTAAAGTACCTTAAATATTTTTTACACATTTCCCTTTCATTCATATGAATGTTCCTTTAGAACATATGATTCCCTTTACAAAGAGGATATAGTTACCTTTTCCTATGGAGGATAGGTTTCACATGGAAGATATATTTCACATGGTGGATAAGTTCCCATGGTTTTCAAGTTTCTTATGGAGTATAGGAACTAATGGTGAACAAGTACTACTTCCACCAGTATGAATATCTAAGCATGACTCCAAGAAGGTAGAGTTAGCTACCATTATAAATGATTCAACACATGGGAACGAAACACCATATTTTTTTATTATATTTAACTATTTTATAGTAATGTATAATTAGTTAAATAGATTATTATTATTCTTTTATTGTCATCTTGTTTATGTTTTTCTCACATATCTTATCATGCTTGAATTTATATATATAATGGATTATGTTAGGTTTTCCATTTGTTTTGTCCTACTGAGTTATGTACTCATGCCCTATATGTGCACATTGGTGGGAATATAGAATCTACATTTAGTATGAAAGTTTGAGTATGAGCTCTAGAATAGGGGAAGATCTGAAGTAACTCAATTGGGATCTATAGGAAGTAAAAAATAAATTCTACGGTTATTTTAGTGGTGTATCCTTTTTACTTATTTATTTATATATCTTTAATATGATCATACATTTGGAAATTACCATTTTTTCTATGATTATATTGAAATTTGGGTCCATTATGTTATTTCATGGTGATTAATAATATATCATGGTATGACTTCTACTATAATTCTATATTGTACTCTATTTTATTATTATTTTATGATTTATTGTTAATTATTAGTTATTTTATGTCATCATGCTAAGGGTATAGTCTCCCCATATATTATCATTAGTCCCACATTACTAGTCGTCATCCTTGAGTATATCGGAGGCATGTTTGAGGTCATATAGTGACCCGAATTGATTTGTATAGATGTTTTCGGGTTGGCGATACTGCAAATATATACAACCTCAACATATCCTCCAATTTTTAACTTATTTATTGATTTTAACCTTTATTATTATAAGGCCACAGCCTTAAACATCACTTAATCTTGAGTTACTTCAAGAATACACGTTGAGGATCTTTTCAGGTTTAGAGTTTTAGAGAATTAGATCATAAATCATGCATTACATTCCACATTTAAACAAAGTGGTTACATAAAATATAGTACTCATTTTTCCAATCAACTGAAACATATTTAAAATAAAACATGGATTCTTTCTTGACACTTCCTTGAAACTATCATCACATCATGTACCTTTCCCTTGACCTGTGAAAAATATTTCAAAAACTTGGGATGAGCATAAAAATCTCAGTAAGGGATATAAAAATATGGAAAGGAAACATGAGTACATGTATACATAAGAATAAATGAAATCATACTTTATTCATAAAACATAAGCACTTTATCATACCTCATAAAATCATGAATAAATCATAGAAATCATAATACATAAAGGTAACTTGAGGCATTCATAACATTCTTACGTAGGGAGTAACCCTCTTGGTTACATTTGGAATACCCATCACAGTATATTCCCTAAATCTCTTCGGAGAAACCTTAACATTTAACTCCTTCGCATTACCCAATGAATTGGAGAGAAATATCAGGCTCACCCACCCTTAGTTTATCACGGAACCACCCATATTCATAATAATTCCCAAGAACCATAACATAATCGTATCACATAAAACATACATAAAGGAAACATAACATTTCTACATGTCAATCACAAGATATCAATACAACACATTGATATAATAAAAACATTATGAAAACCATTTTCAATACCAAAATAAAATAAAATTAAAACATGTTATTTATTTTTCTTTTTAAAAAAAGGTATGGCTTGTAGAGGAAGCTGAAACTCAAATAATGGTCACGGCGGCGGAGAAGTCGTTGTCGCCGCATACGTACGATAAAAACATTACCTTTTGTCCTTTAGTAAAATGCTTCGTATAAAAAATATTCCTTTTGGATAAACGTAATATTCAAAGGGGTTTATACACCGTATAAAATAAGGTTGTGTATAAAACAAAATATGCCTCAATGAAAGGAGATTGAGACGAAGTCCCATACCTCGGGTCCGACTTGACTCGATCGTTCTTTAACCTCCTGAATAATAAACTTGAGTTAATTTTTACTTGCTTAAGAACCTTTTTCAAGTTCATTATTCCTTTTATATCACTTATTACCATGTCATGAACACTATGTAATTATTTAAGTTAATAACGGTCGTTTTAACGATCATTGGTACTTGAGTCAAAAATAAACTCTTTATAATTACAATTTTTTCATGTATACATTATATCCAGAGTTATACTCATGATGTAGATATCATATATATCATATATATCTAGTATATACATGCATTTATAATATTACATAACGTTTAGAGGTAAGAAATGAAATGCACCGTTCATGGAGACGGTAAGCCGTACGTACGCATGAACGCTACTTTCATTTCTATTTCATATTTTATGGAATGGAATCAAAATGATATAAAGGTATATTATAATTCCAGTATAATATCATTAATTACATCATTTATACGTCCCACATATGGCATTAACGAATCAAATCACTTTGATGGGCGGTAGTCCGCACTTCCTAAAATGAAGATATCATGTTTACCCATAATGGAAAGCATAATGGTATGCCATAATGAAAAATAAAGAAGCTTAAGTAAAACATAAACATATTATATATCATATATAAATATATTAACATCTTAATGGCCACCTTTGAAGGTGTTAAAATAATATTTAACAATCATCATTTCGTGAGGCAGAAATTCGCCATCCACGGAAACAGTATGTTCTTTAACCATTAGATGTAGGTGTGTGTAAGTGTATCTCAAATCCTTCTTATAAAAACATACTATTATATTGAAGATACTGTTTTTGTTACAAAATAAATTAATAAAAATAGTTTAGAGGGTAGGAGAAGCAAAATAAAACATAAGAACACAAGAGAAAACACTACCTTTAAAACGGGTAACTCTTTTTGATTTGATATCAAAGGCTTCCTTGGGAAGACTTATGCCCAAAGTGAGGCTTCAAGGAGTAAGAGAGGAATGCGGAGAGACAAAATGGAAAGTTTTTGGCTGATCCAAAGGCTTGAGAGGTGTGGGTAAGGTGGTAGAGGTGGACGCCTTTTATAAGAGGAGAGGAGGGGCACTCTTGGAAAGTTGTAAAAGGTTACTTTATTATAAAATGCTTTTCAGATTTAAAAGGTCCCAAAATTATATATTTCCAGGATAAGGTGATAATAGTTCTAAATCCACCCATCCAATAGGTTTTTTACATGTTTAGGTCTTATATTGTACATTATCTTTTCATTTTTTTTAAATCGTTAAATAATGAGGTAATCGCTGCATCATCATGGTGTCATAAATAATTTAATTTATTTAATGTCTAAAAATTATAAAAAAAATACTATGATGTATGAAATATTTTTATCTTTCCAATTAATATTTATAGTCAAAAATATGACTTGTATAACCCCATTTAAAAAAAAATTTAGTAAAACAACTCATGTTTGTGTCATTTTTACTTTTACTTTAAATAAAAGGCATTAATGTCATTATCTTACCCAAGTGGCTCCATGGGGTCCCAAAAATTGACCCATGGGTTGTCCTGGTCGGAAATGACACATCCAATAAGGGTAGGACATGTGTATAGGTCATTTCATATTATTAAAACATTATTTTTACCTTAAATTACATTAATTACCTCTAATCACGATTAAAGACTTAAAAGTTACTATTCACCAAAAAATTATTTTAATCCCATTGAACCACATTTTACTTCTTAATGAAAACCATGTATGTCGGATTTTTGAAATTCAAAACATAGAGGTGGTAAAATTCTATTTAAACGAAAAATCAGTTTTTTAAGTACCACTTAGTGGTTTCACTATTCATTAAAAATTGAAGTTTTTCAGAAAAATACCAAAACTTCACCCTAAGATATATTTGATATTCCAGATTCAAAAATGATGTCTATTTTACAAAATTAAAAACATATAAGTTTCATTAATTAATTTAATAATTAATTCCCGCTGTCAGAGCAAATAGCGTGTTTTAATGAAACAATAAGTATCAAAAGATTGACACTAGTTTAAGTCCAATTTCAAAGTGAAGTTAATTCCAATGACCACCATTGGATTAAATGGTAAAAATATATTATAATTTCACTTTAAAAATAGATCAAAATATAATCTAATCATATAAATAAATTATATTAAAAATATTTTTTGAATTAAAATACACCATTTTCACTATTCATTAAAAAAATGAACTTTATCGGAAAAATACCAAAAATTTACACAAAGTAAATTTTGATGTCCCAATTCTAAAGAAGAGTTTTATTTGGTCTAATAGAATGTATAAGAGTGAACAAAACTATATTTAAAGAGGGTTCTCCATCAAAAGGCGATAGTTCGACCTTTTAGTGAATATCAGAGTATCTATGCCAAAAATTGAATTCTTTTCTTATTTTAAGCCTTTATATTTTATTGGATATATGTAAAAACATTTAAAAAAATATATAATCATATTCTAGTTATTTCTATTCATTCCCGATAATACAATGGCTACGTGTTAACTACTATTTAAAATAATATTATTTTATTACTAGTGTGCAACGTAAGTTTTCAAAGAATCTCTTTGTTGTGTATCGGTTACGCTATCGAACATAGCAACCCCTTTAAAGTAAAATTAATATTTAATTCGTAAATATTCATAAATATGAAAATGCTTTATTCTTTATTTACCTGGTATGTTACATCCTTCCCCCCTTTTGAGAATTGTGTCCTCGCAATTTTATTCACTTATCAAAATAAGTGGGGGTATTTATCCCTCATAGCATTTTCAGATTCCCATGTTTCCTCTTCAACCATTTGGTTTTTCCATAAAACCTTTACCTAGTGAATCACCTTATTCTGCAACACTTTCTTCCTGTGGTCAAGAATCTGGACTGGTTGTTCTTCATAAGATAGATTCTCTTCTAACTGAACTACCTCTGGGCTCAAAACATGATATGGATCTGGCATATACTTTCTCAACATCGAAACATGAAAAACGTTGTGTACCTGAGATAAAATCGGAGGTAATGCCACTCTGTATGCAACTGATCCAACTTTCTCCAGAATTTCATATGGTCCAATGAACCTTGGACTCAGCTTTCCTTTCTTACCAAATCGCATCACACTTTTCCACGGTGAAACTTTTAGAAAAACATGATCACCTACCTCGAAAGATAGATCCTTCCTCCTGTTGTCTGCATAGCTTTTCTATCTGCTCTGAGCTGTTCTCATGTGTTTCTGAATCAACTGAACTTTTTTTGCCATCTCTTCTACCAATTCTGGTCCCATAAACTTCCTTTCACCCACATCATCCTAGAAAGCTGGAGTTCGACACCGCTTCCCATATAATGCCTCAAATGGTGCCATCTGTATACTGGAATGAAAACTGTTATTATAAGAAAACTCAACCAAAGAAAGATGTTGGTCCCAACTTCCCTGAAAATCCATCGAACAAGCACGTAGCATATCCTCCAAAGTAAAAATTGTTCGTTCTGACTGCCCATCTGATTGAGGATGAAAAGCTGTACTAAAATTTAATTCAGTACCCAACGACTTCTGAAGGCCTTTCCAAAAGTTAAAAGTGAACCTAGGATCATGGTCAGATACAATAGAGGGAGGAACTCCATGTAACCTGACTATCTCTTTAAGATACAAACGGGAAAGTTGATCTAGGGAAAAAGTATCTCGTATAGCAAGGAAATGAGCAGATTTAGTCAAGCGATCAACAATAACCTAGATTGCATTATTACCTCGAGGTGTCTTCGGCAATCCCACAACGAAGTCCATGGATATATTCTCCCATTTCCACTCTGGCACTGGTAAAGGCTGAAGCATCCCTTTCGGTAACTGCATCTCTGCTTTAACCTGTTGACAAGTCAAACACTTCACAGTAAAATCCTCAAAATCCCTTTTCATTCCGTCCCACCAGTATACTCCCGAAGATCTTTATACATCTTAGTACTTCCAGGATGGACTGAAAACGGAGAACTATGAGCTTCACACAACAAATCTCTCCTCAACTGTGAATCACACGACACACACAATCTCTTCCCAAATCTCAAAACAAAATCATTATCAATATTGAATTCAGGCAACTTACCCTTCTGAACCAGCTCTACCTTTTTCTGCAACTCACTGTCTTGCTTCTGTGCTTGCTTAATTCTGTCTGATAGAGATGATTTCACTGATACCTGAAACAAAACAGAAGGAAATCCTGCACCAACAACTTCTATGCCCAATTTCATCAAATCCTTAACCAAGGGACCACTTTCCAAATGCAACATTGTTAATGAAGCATTACTTTTTTGACTCAAAGCATCATCTACTTTATTTGCTTTTCCCGGATGGTAATGAATTGTACAATCATAATCCTTGATTAATTCTATCCATCTCCTCTGTCTCATGTTCAATTATTTCTGAGTGAATATATACTTTAAACTTTTGTGATCAGTATATATTTCACACTTTACTCCATACAAATGATGCCTCCAAATTTTTAAAGCAAAAACAACAGCAGCTAATTCTAAATCATGTGTAGGGTAATTTACCTCATGAGTTTTCAACTGTCGTGAAGCATAAGCAATTACCTGATCATTCTGCATTAGGACACAACCAAGTCCTTTCAATGAAGCATCACTATAGATAAAAAACTCACCATTCCTGGAAGGAAGTGCCAAAACTGGAGAATTCACCAATCTTCTTTTCAACTCCTGAAAACAATCATCACATTCTTTTGTCCAGATAAATTTAACACCCTTCCACGTTAGCTTAGTCATTGGACTAGATAACCGTGGAAAAATTTCTAACAAACCTTCGGTAATAGACTGCCAAACCAAGGAAGCTACGAATCTCAGTTACATTTGTGGGTCTTGGCCATTCTTCAACAACCTTTGATTTTGTAGGATCAATAGTTATCCCATCTTTAGAAACAATGTGACCAAGGAAAGAAATTTTTTGCAACCAAAACTCAGACTTTCTAAATTTCCCATACAATTTCTTTTCTTTTAAGGTTTTCAAAATAACCCTTAAATGTCTTTCATGCTCCTCTTTAATTTTAGAAAACACCAAAATATCCTCAATGAAAACAACCAAAAACTTATCCAAGAACTCATGGAAAATTATATTCATAAGGTCCATGAATACAGAAGGTGCATTGGTTAGCCCAAAAGGCATTACTACAAATTCATAATGGCCATATATTGTACGAAACGCGGTCTTCAGAATATCTGCTTCCTTTACCTTCAACTGATGGTACCCCGATCTCAGGTCAATCTTTGAAAAAAACTGAGCTCCCTAGAGCTGATCAAACAAATCATCGATATGAGGAAAAGGATATTTGTTCTTAACATTGATGTTATTCAAGGATCTATAATCAATGCAAAGTCTCATTGAACCATCTTTCTTTTTAACAAATAAAACAGGAGCACCCCATGGTGATGTGATAGGTCGAATGAAACCTTTCTCTAATAAATCTTGCAATTGATCCTTCAACTCTAAAAGTTCAATTTGAGCCATTCGATAAGGGGGTTTTGAAATTGAATTATCATAGATAACTAATTCAATAGTAAATTCAACTTCCCGATCTGGTATTATTCCAGGCAACTCATCAGGAAAAACATCAGGATACTCATTTACCACTGGCACATCATTAATCTGAACAGTTCCCTTGCTTTCAACGATATGTGCAAGGTAACATTAATTTCCATCTTTTACAAGTTTCTTGGCCTCTTGATATGTTATCAACAGTAAGGGTTCATTCTTGTACATAAACTGAAAGTCTTTCTGAAAAGAAACTTCTTTAACTCTACAATAAATCTTAGCATGGTAAATAGAGATCCAATCCATACCCAGGATAACATCAAACTCTACTAGAGGTAAAACAATAAGGTTTTCAAGTAGGTTCTTTCCACGGATAAGGATCGGAAGATTCTTATAAATTATTTTGGCCTCAAAATTTCCCCCAGGTGTTTTTACCACAAGTTCAGGAGTCATTTCTTGAGATGGTATTCCCATTTTACTAGAAAAGTTTTCAGAGATGAAAGATTGTGTAGACCCCGAATCAAACAACACACTGGCATAATCTGAAGAAAAAAAAACAAAGTACCTGATACCACTTCATTTGATGGCCCAACATCTACTGAAGTAGTTGTAAAGGATTTCACCACCCCTTTATGCTTGTAGTCTAACTGCTTCCCATCACTCTATCTCTTTTTCATACACTCGTTTGTATAGTGACCCATCTCATTTCACTTAAAATATTTCACTAACTGTAAATCAAATTTGTTCTTACCATCACCCTAATCTTTTTCAGTGCAATCAAGAGCCTTATGTCCCATCTTACCGCATCAGTAGCACTTAACATAATTCAGAAGACATTCCCCAGCATGCCTTTTACCACATTTATCACAAACTGGAAACTTAGTTTTCTTACCGTCAGACCTTTTTGAAGAATTATTTCCTTTCACCCGCCACCTCGGTCTATTCTTCTGATGGTTGTTATAGAACACTTGATCATTGGAAAACTCCATTTCCACCTTCTCAGCACATCGAACAAGCTTTTCATAACTTTTGAACTCACGAGAAGCTAAATCCCTTCGATATTTTGGCTTTAATCCTGGGTAAAAACAATTGATTTTAATATCAAGGTCTCGGATAAAATTTGGAGCATACCTTTCCAATCGAGTGAACCTTTCTTCATAGGCAGCCACTGAGTCTTCCCCTTGCCTCAATTCCAGGAATTGTTTTTCCATCCTAAGTCGAACATCCTTAGTAAAATACTTCTCAAGAAACATACCTTTGAATTCATCCCAGTTGAGAGCATCAATCTCATCAGCGTCATGAATATTTTTAACCATCGACCACCACTGATCTGCTTCACCCTCCAAACGTTAAATAGAAAGACTAACCTTTTGATTGTCTGAACACCCCATGACATCAAAAATATTCTTCAGTGCTTTAATCCACACTTCAGCTAGCACAGGGTCAGTTGATCCTCTGAATGATGGGGTCATGAAATGTTCTACCACTGACATGTTCCTCTACGGTTGATCTGGCTGATCTCGTGCATGGATACCACCACCATTTATCACTTGAGTCAACTACTCCATTAGTGCAACAAACTATTCAGTTCCAATTCCGACCATCTTAGGATGCTGATTTGGAAGGTTATTTCCTTCTGTATGCCTTCCTAGCACTACTTCCCTGTTTCCTATACAGAAAACCATTATGAACAAACATGTCTTAGATGAAGCAACATGGTAATATTCAAATTCTATATCATTTCAATTTGAACATAAAAAAAATATTTTTGGATAATCATTTAATAGAATTCTAACTCCTAAAGTAATCTAAACCGACCTCTGATACCAACAATAAGGCCCCAGCCTTAAACATCACTTAATCTTGAGTTACTTCAAGAATACACATTGAGGATCTTTTCAGGTTTAGAGTTTTATAGAATTAGATCATAAATCATGCATTACATTACACATATAAACAAATTTGTTACATAAAAGATAGTACTCATTTTTTCAATCAATGGAAACATATTTAAAATAAAACATGGATTCTTTCTTGACACTTCCTTGACACTATCATCACATCATGTACCTTTCCCTTGACCTGTGAAAAATATTTCAAAAACTTGGGATGAGCATAAAAAGCTCAGTAAGGGATATAAAAATATGGAAAGGAAACATGAGTACATGTATACATAAGAATCAATGAAATCATACTTTATTCATAAAACATAAGCACTTTATCATACCTCATCAAATCATGAATAAATCATAGAAATAATAATACATAAAGGTAACTTGAGGCATTCATAACATTCTTACGTAGGGAGTAACCCTCTTGGTTACGTTTGGAATACCCATCACAGTATATTCCCTAAATCTCTTCAGAGAAACCATAACGTTTAACTCCTTCGTGTTACCCAATGCATTGGAGAGAAATATCAGGTTCACCCACCCTTAGTTTATCACGGAACCACCCGTCTTCATAATAATTCCCAAGAACCATAATATAATCGTATCACATAAAACATACATAAAGGAAACATAACATTTCCATATTTCAATCACAAGATATCAATACAACAGATTGATATAATAAAAACATTATGAAAACCATTTTCAAACATGGTATTTATTTTTCTTTTAAAAAAAGGTATGGCTTGTAGAGGAAGCCGAAACTCAAATAATGGTCACGGCGGTGGAGAAGTCGTTGTCGCCGCATATGTACGACAAAAACATTCCATTTTTTCGTTTAGTAAAATGCTTCATAGAAAAAAGATTCATTTTTTATAAATGTAAAAGTCAAATGGGTTTATACACCGTATAAAATAAGGTTGTGTATAAAACAAAATATGCCTCAATGAAAGGATATTGAGACGAAGTCCCATACCTCGGGTCCGACTTGACACAATCGTTCTTTAACCTACTGAATAATAAACTTGAGTTAATTTATACTTGCTTAAGAACCTTTTTCAAGTTCATTGTTCCTTTTATATCACTTATCACCATGTCATGAACACTATGTAATTATTTAAGTTAATAACGGTCATTTTAACGATCATTGGTACTTGAGTCAAAAATAAACTCTTTATAATTACAAGTTGTTCATGTATCCATTATATCCAGAGTTATACTCATGATGTAGATATCATATATATCATATATATCCAGTATATACATTCATTTATTATTACATAACATTTAGAAGTAAGAAATGAAATGCACCGTTCATGGAGACGGTAAGCTGTACGTATGCATGAACGCTACTTTCATTTCTATTTCGTATTTTATGGAATGGAATCATAATGATATAAAGGTATATTATAATTATAGTATAATATCATATATAATATCATTAATTCCATCCTTTATACATCCCACGTATGGCATTAATGAATCAAATCACTTTGAGGGGGCGGTAGTCCGCACTTCCTAAAATGAAGATATCGCGCTTACCCATAATGGAAACCATAAAGGTATGCCATAAATAAAAAAATAAAGAAGATTAAGTAAAAAATAAACATATTATATATCATATATAAATATAGTGACATCTTAATGGCCACCTTTGAAGGTGTTAAAAGAATATTGAACAATCATCGTTTCGTGAGGTAGAAATTCGCCATCCAGGGAAACAGTATGTTCTTTAACCATTAGATGTAGGTGTGTGTAAGTGTAGCTCGAATAATTCTTATAAAAATATACTAGTATATTGAAGATACTGGTGTTGTTAAAAAATAAAGGAATAAAAAGATTTTAGAGGGTTGGAGAAGCAAAATAAAACATAAGAACACAAGAGAAAACACTACCTTTAAAACGGATAACTCTTTTTCATTTGAGCTCAAAGACTTCCTTGGGAAGACTTCTGTCCAAAGTGAGGCTTCAAGGGGTAATAGAGGAATGTGGAGAGACAAAATGGACAGGGGTTGGCCGAGCCAAAGGCTTGAGAGTTGTGGGTAAGGTGGTAGAGGTGGGGGCCTTTTATAAGAGGAGAGGAGGGGCACTCTTGGAAAGTTCTAAAAGGTTACTTTATTATAAAATGATTTTCAGATTTAAAAGGTCCCAAAATTATATATTTCGAGGATAAGGTGATAATAGTTCTAAATCCACCCATCCAATAGGTTTTTGACATGTTTAGGTCTTAGATTTTACATTATCTTTTCATTTTTTTAAATCATTAAATAATGAGGTAATTTCTGCATCATCATGGTGTCATAAATAATTTAATTTACTTAATGTCTAAAAATTATAAAAAAAATACTATGATGTAGAAAATATTTTTATATTTCCAATGACTATTTATAGTCAAAAATATTACTTGTATAACCCCATTTAAAATTTTTTTTATTAAAACAACTCATGTTTGTGTCATTTTTACATTCACTTTAAATAAAAGGCATTAATGTCATTATCTTACCCAAGTGGCTCCATGGGGTCCCAAAAATTGACCCATGGGTTGTCCTGGTCGGAAATGACACATCCAATAAGGGTAGTACATGTGTCTAGGTCATTTCATATTATTAAAACATTATTTTTACCTTAAATTACATTAATTACCTCTAATCGCGATTAAAGACTTAAAAGTTACTATTCACAAAAAAATTATTTTAATCCCATTGAACCACATTTTACTTATTAATGAAAACCATGTATGTCGGATTTTTGAAATTCAAAACATAGAGGTGGTAAAATTCTATTTAAACGAAAAATCAGTTTTTTAAGTACCAGTTAGTGGTTTCACTATTCATTAAAAATTGAAGTTTTTCAGAAAAATACCAAAACTTCACCCTAATCTATATTTGATATTCCAGATTCAAAAATGATGTCTATTTTACAAAATTAAAAACATATAAGTTTCATTAATTAATTTAATAATTAATTCCCGCTGTCAGAGCAAATAGCGTGTTTTAATGAAACAATAAGTATCAAAATATTGACACTAGTTTAAGTCCAATTTCAAAGTGAAGTTAATTCCAATGACCACCATTGGATTAAATGGTAAAAATATATTATAATTGAACTTCAAAAATAGATCAAAATATAATCTAATCATATAAATAAATTATATTAAAAAGATTTTTTGAATTAAAATACACCATTTTCACTATTCATTAAAAAAATGAACTTTATCGGAAAAATACCAAAAATTTACACAAAGTAAATTTTGATGTCCCAATTCTAAAGAAGAGTTTTATTTGGTCCAATAGAATGTATAAGAGTGAACAAAACTATATTTAAAGAGGGTTCGCCATCAAAAGTTGATAGTTCGACCTTTTAGTGAATATCAGAGTATCTATGCCAAAAATTGAATTCTTTTCTTATTTTAAGCCTTTATATTTTATTGGATATATGTAAAAACATTTAAAAAAATATATAATCATATTCTAGTTATTTCTATTCATTCCCGCCAATACAATGGCTACGTGTTAACTACTATTTAAAATAATATTATTTTATTACTAGTGTGCAACGTAAGTTTTCAAAGAATCTCTTTGTTGTGTATCGGTTACGCTATCGAACATAGCAACCCCTTTAAAGTAAAATTAATATTTAATTCATAAATATTCATAAATATGAAAATGCTTTATTCTTTATTTACCTGGTATGTTACATCCTTCCCCCCTTTTGAGAATTACGTCCTTGCAATTTTATTCACTTATCAAAATAAGTGGGGGTATTTATCCCTCATAGCATTTTCAGATTCCCATGTTTCCTCTTCAACCATATGGTTTTTCCATAAAACCTTTACCTGGTGAATCACCTTATTCTGCAACACTTTCTTCCTGTGGTCAAGAATCTGGACTGGTTGTTCTTCGTAAGATAGATTCTCTTCTAACTGAACTACCTCTGGGCTCAAAACATGATATGGATCTGGCATATACTTTCTCAACATCGAAACATGAAAAACATTGTGTACCTGAGATAAAATCGGAGGTAATGCCACTTTGTATGCAACTGATCCAACTTTCTCCAGAATTTCATATGGTCCAATGAACCTTGGACTCAGCTTTCCTTTCTTACCAAATCGCATCACACTTTTCCACGGTGAAACTTTGAGAAAAACAAGATCACCTACCTCAAAAGATAGATCCTTCCTCCTGTTGTCTGCATAGCTTTTCTGTCTGCTCTGAGCTGTTCTCATGTGTTTCTGAATCAACTGAACTTTTTTTTCCATCTCTTCTACCAATTCTGGTCCCATAAACTTCCTTTCACCCACTTCATCCTAGAAAGCTGGAGTTCGACACCGCTTCCCATATAATTCCTCAAATGGTGCCATCTGTATACTGGAATGAAAACTGTTATTATAAGAAAACTCAACCAAAGAAAGATGTTGTTCCCAACTTCCCTGAAAATAAATCAAACAAGCACGTAGCATATCCTCCAAAGTAAAAATTGTTCGTTCTGACTGCCCATCTAATTGAGGATGAAAAGCTGTACTAAAATTTAATTCAGTACCCAACGACTTCTGAAGGCCTTTCCAAAAGTTAAAAGTGAACCTAGGATCATGGTCAGATACAATAGAGGGAGGAACTCCATGTAACCTGACTATCTCTTTAAGATACAAACGGGAAAGTTGATCTAGGGAAAAAGTATCTCCTATAGCAAGGAAATGAGCAGATTTAGTCAAGCGATCAACAATAACCCAGATTGCATTTTTACCTCGAGGTGTCTTCGGCAATCCCACAATGAAGTCCATGGATATATTCTCCCATTTCCACTCTGGCACTGGTAAAGGCTGAAGCATCCCTTTCGGTAACTGCATCTCTGCTTTAACCTGTTGACAAGTCAAACACTTCACAGTAAAATCCTCAATATCTCTTTTCATTCCGTCTCACCAGTATACTCCCGAAGATCTCTATACATCTTAGTACTTCCAGGATGGACTGAAAACGGAGAACTATGAGCTTCACACAACAAATCTCTCTTCAACTGTGAATCACACGGCACACACAATCTCTTCCCAAATCTCAAAACAAAATCATTATCAATATTGAATTCAGGCAACTTACCCTTCTGAACCAGCTCTACCTTTTTCTGCAACTCACTGTCTTGCTTCTATGCTTGCTTAATTCTGTCTGATAGAGATGATTTCACTGATACCTGAAACAAAACAGAAGGAAATCCTGCACCAACAACTTCTATGCCCAATTTCATCAAATCCTTAACTAAAGGACCACTTCCCAAATGCAACATTGTTAATGAAGCATTACTTTTTTGACTCAATGCATCATCCACTTTATTTGCTTTTCCCGGATGGTAATGAATTGTACAATCATAATCCTTGATTAATTTTATCCATCTCCTCTGTCTCATGTTCAATTCTTTCTGAGTGAATATATACTTTAAACTTTTGTGATCAGTATATATTTCACACTTTACTCCATACAAATGATGCCTCCAAATTTTTAAAGCAAAAACAACAGCAGCTAATTCTAAATCATGTGTAGGGTAATTTACCTCATGAGTTTTCAACTGTCGTGAAGCATAAGCAATTACCTGATCATTCTGCATTAGGACACAACCAAGTCCTTTCAATAAAGCATCACTATAGATAAAAAACTCACCATTCCTGGAAGGAAGTTCCAAAACTGGAGCATTCACCAATCTTCTTTTCAACTCCTGAAAACAATCATCACATTCTTTTGTCCAGATAAACTTAACACCCTTCCAAGTTAGCTTAGTCATTGGACTAGATAACCGTGAAAAATTTTCTAACAAACCTTCGGTAATAGACTGCCAAACCAAGGAAGCTACGAATCTCAGTTACATTTGTGGGTCTTGGCCATTCTTCAACAACCTTTGATTTTGCAGGATCAATAGTTATCCCATCTTTAGAAACAATGTGACCAAGGAAAGAAATTTGTTGCAACCAAAACTCAGACTTTCTGAATTTCCCATACAATTTCTTTTCTTTTAAGGTTTTCTAAATAACCCTTAAATGTCTTTCATTCTCCTCTTTACTTTTAGAAAACACCAAAATATCCTCAATGAAAACAACCACAAACTTATCCAAGAACTCATGGAAAATTATATTCATAAGGTCTATGAATACAGCAGGTGCATTGGTTAGCCCAAAAGTCATTACTACAAATTCATAATGGCCATATATTGTACGAAACATGGTCTTCAGAATATCTGCTTCCTTTACCTTCAACTGATGGTACCCCGATCTCAGGTCAATCTTTGAAAAAAACTGATCTCCCTAGAGCTGATCAAACAAATCATCGATATGAGGCAAAGGATATTTGTTCTTAACATTGATGTTATTCAAGGATCTATAATCAATGAAAAGTCTCATTGAACCATCTTTCTTTTTAACAAATAAAACAGGAGCACCCCATGGTGATGTGCTAGGTCGAATGAAACCTTTCTCTAATAAATCTTGCAATTGCTCCTTCAACTCTAAAAGTTCAATTTGAGCCATTCGATAAGGGGGTTTTGAAATTGAATTATCATAGAGAAGTAAGTCAATAGTAAATTCAACTTCCCGATCTGGTATTATTCCAGGCAACTCATCAGGAAAAACATCAGGATACTCATTTACCACTGGCACATCATTAATCTGAACAGTTCCCTTGCTTTCAACGATATGTGCAAGGTAACATTAATTTCCATCTTTTACAAGTTTCTTGGCCTCTTGATATGTTATCAACAGTAAGGGTTCATTCTTGTACATAAACTGAAAGTATTTCTGAAAAGAAACTTCTTTAACTCTACAATAAATCTTAGCATGGTAAATAGAGATCCAATCCATACCCAGGATAACATCAAACTCTACTAGAGGTAAAACAATAAGGTTTGCAAGTAGGTTTTTTCCACGGATAAGGATCGGAAGATTCTTATAAATTATTTTGGCCTCAACATTTCCCCCAGGTGTTTTTACCACAAGTTCAGGAGTCATTTCTTGAGATGGTATTCCCATTTTACTAGAAAAGTTTTCAGAGATGAAAGAATGTGTAGACCCCGAATCAAACAACACACTGGAATAATCTGAAGAAAAAAAAACAAAGTACCTGATACCACTTCATTTGATGGCCCAACATCTACTGAAGTAGTTGTAAAGGATTTCACCACCCCTTTATGCTTGTAGTCTAACTGCTTCCCATCACTCGATCTCTTTTTCATACACTCGTTTGTTTAGTGACCCATCTCATTTCACTTAAAACATTTCACTAACTGTAAATCAAATTTGGTCTTACCATCACCCTGATCTTTTTCAGTGCAATCACGAGCCTTATGTCCCATATTACCGCATCAGTAGCACTTAACATAATTCAGAAGACATTCCCCATCATGCCTTTTACCACATTTATCACAAACTGGAAACTTAGTTTTCTTACCGTCAGACCTTTTTGAAGAATTCTTTCCTTTCTCCCACCACCTCGGTCTATTCTTCTGTTGGTTGTTATAGAACACTTGATCATTGGAAAACTCCATTTCCACCTTCTCAGCACATCGAACAAGATTTTCATAACTTTTGAACTCACGAGAAGCTAAAGCCCTTCGATATTTTGGCTTTAATCCTGGGTAAAAACAATTGATTTTAATATCAAGGTCTCGGATAAAATTTGGAGCATACCTTTCCAATCGAGTGAACCTTTCTTCATAGGCAGCCACTGATTCTTCCCCTTGCCTCAATTCCAGGAATTGTTTTTCCATCCTAAGTCGAACATCCTTAGGAAAATACTTCTCAAGAAACATACCTTTGAATTCATCCCAGTTGAGAGCATCAATCTCATCAGTGTCATGAATATTTTTAACCATCGACCACCACTGATCTGCTTCACCCTCCAAATGTTAAATAGAAAGACTAACCTTTTGATTTTCTGAACACCCCATGACATCAAAAATATTCTTTAGTGCTTTAATCCACACTTCAGCTAGCACAGGGTCAGTTGATCCTCTGAATGATGGGGTCATGAAATGTTCTACCACTGACATGTTCCTCTACGGTTGATCTGGCTGATCTCGTGCATGGATACCACCACCATTTATCACTTGAGTCAACTATGCCATTAGTGCAACAAACTATTCAGTTCCAATTCCGACCATCTCAGGATGCTGATTCGGAAGTTTATTTCCTTCTGTATGCCTTCCTAGCACTAATTCCCTGTTTCCTATGCAGAAAACCATTCTGAACAAACATGTCTTAGATGAAGCAACATGGTAATATTAAAATGATATATCATTTCAATTTGAACATAAAAAAATATTTTTGGATAATCATTTAATAGAATTCTAACTCCTAAAGTAATCTAAACCGACCTCTGATACCAACAATAAGGCCCCAGCCTTAAACATCACTTAATCTTGAGTTACTTCAAGAATACACATTGAGGATCTTTTCAGGTTTAGAGTTTTATAGAATTAGATCATAAATCATCCATTACATTACACATTTAAACAAATTTGTTACATAAAAGATAGTACTAATTTTTTCAATCAATGGAAACATATTTAAAATAAAACATGGATTCTTTCTTGACACTTCCTTGACACTATCATCACATCATGTACCTTTCCCTTGACCTGTGAAAAATATTTCAAAAACTTGGGATGAGCATAAAAAGCTCAGTAAGGGATATAAAAATATGGAAAGGAAACATGAGTACATGTATACATAAGAATCAATGAAATCATACTTTATTCATAAAACATAATCACTTTATCATACCTCATCAAATCATGAATAAATCATAGAAATCATAATACATAAAGGTAACTTGAGACATTCATAACATTCTTACATAGGGAGTAACCCTCTTGGTTACGTTTGGAATACCCATCACAGTATATTCCCTAAATCTCTTCAGAGAAACCATAACGTTTAACTCCTTCGTGTTACCCAATGCATTGGAGAGCAATATCAGGTTCACCCGCCCTTAGTTTATCACGGAACCACCCGTCTTCATAATAATTCCCAAGAACCATAATATAATCGTATCACATAAAACATACATAAAGGAAACATAACATTTCCACATTTCAATCACAAGATATCAATACAACAGATTGATATAATAAAAAAATTATGAAAACCATTTTCAAACATGGTATTTATTTTTCTTTTAAAAAAAGGTATGTCTTGTAGAGGAAGCCGAAACTCAAATAATGGTCACGGCGGTGGAGAAGTTGTTGTCGCCGCATATGTACGACAAAAACATTCCATTTTTTCGTTTAGTAAAATGCTTCATATAAAAAAGATTCATTTTTTATAAATGTAAAAGTCAAAGGGGTTTATACACCGTATAAAATAAGGTTGTGTATAAAACAAAATATGCCTCAATGAAAGGATATTGAGATGAAGTCCCATACCCCGGGTCCGACTTGACACGATCGTTCTTTAACCTACTGAATAATAAACTTGAGTTAATTTATACTTGCTTAAGAACCTTTTTCAAGTTCATTTTTCCTTTTATATCACTTATCACCATGTCATGAACACTATGTAATTATTTAAGTTAATAACGGTCATTTTAACGATCATTGGTACTTGAGTCAAAAATAAACTCTTTATAATTACAAGTTGTTCATGTATCCATTATATCCAGAGTTATACTCATGATGTAGATATCATATATATCATATATATCCAGTATATACATGCATTTATAGTATTACATAACATTTAGAAGTAAGAAATGAAATGCACCGTTCATGGAGACGGTAAGCTGTACGTACGCATGAACGCTACTTTCATTTCTATTTCGTATTTTATGGAATGGAATCATAATGATATAAAGGTATATTATAATTATAGTATAATATCATATATAATATCATTAATTCCATCCTTTATACATCCCACGTATGGCATTAATGAATCAAATCACTTTGAGGGGGCGGTAGTCCACACTTCCTAAAATGAAGATATCGCGCTTACCCATAATGGAAACCATAAAGGTATGCCATAAATGAAAAATAAAGAAGCTTAAGTAAAACATAAACATATTATATATCATATATAAATATATTGAAATCTTAATGGCCACCTTTTAAGGTGTTAAAATAATATTGAACAATCATTGTTTCGTGAGGTAGAAATTCGCCATCCAGGGAAACAGTATGTTCTTTAACCATTAGATGTAGGTGTGTGTAAGTGTAGCTCGAATACTTATTATAACAATATACTAGTATATTGAAGATACTGTTGTTGTTACAAAATAAAGGAATAAAAAGATTTTAGAGGGTTGGAGAAGCAAAATAAAACATAAGAACACAAGAGAAAACACTACCTTTAAAACGGATAACTCTTTTTGATTTGAGCTCAAGGGCTTCCTTGGGAAGACTTCTGTCCAAAGTGAGGCTTCAAGGGGTAATAGAGGAATGTGGAGAGACAAAATGGACAGGGGTTGGCTGAGCCAAAGGCTTGAGGGGTGTGGGTAAGGTGGTAGAGGTGGGGGCCTTTTATAAGAGGAGAGGAGGGGCACTCTTGGAAAGTTCTAAAAGGTTACTTTATTATAAAATGCTTTTCAGATTTAAAAGGTCCCAAAATTATATATTTCGAGGATAAGGTGATAATAGTTCTAAATCCACCCATACAATAGGTTTTTGACATGTTTAGGTCTTAGAGTTTATATTATCTTTTCATTTTTTTTAAATCGTTAAATAATGAGGTAATTTCTGCATCATCATGGTGTCATAAATAATTTAATTTACTTAATGTCTAAAAATTATAAAAAAAATACTATGATGTAGGAAATATTTTTAGATTTCCAATGAATATTTATAGTCAAAAATATTACTTGTATAACCCCATTTAAATTTTTTTTTAGTAAAACAACTCATGTTTGTGTCATTTTTACATTCACTTTAAATAAAAGGCATTAATGTCATTATCTTACCCAAGTGGCTCCATGGGGTCCCAAAAATTGACCCATGGGTTGTCTTGGTCGTCCATGACACATCCAATAAGGGTAGGACATGTTTCTAGGTCATTTCATATTATTAAAACATTATTTTTACCTTAAATTACATTAATTACCTCTAATCACGATTAAAGAGGTTTCGGCCCCAACCTTTTCTAATCACGATTAAAGACTTAAAAGTTACTATTCACCAAAAAATTATTTTAATCCCATTGAAACAAATTTTACTTATTAATGACAACCATGTATGTTGGATTTTTGAAATTCAAAACACATAGGTGGTAAAATTCCATTTAAACGAAAAATCAGTTTTTTAAGTACCACTTAGTGGTTTCACTATTCATCAAAAATTGAAGTTTTTCAGAAAAATACCAAAACTTCACCCTAAGCTATATTTGATATTCCGGATTCAAAAATTATGTCTATTTTAAAAAATTCAAAACATATAAGTTTCATTAATTAATTTAATAATTAATCCCTACGGTCAGAGCAAATAGCGTGTTTTTATGAAATAATAAGTATCAAAAGATTGACACTGGTTTAAGTCCAATTTCAAAGTGAAGTTAATTCCAATGACCACCATTGGATTAAATGGTAAAAATATATTATAATTTCACTTTAAAACTAATTCAAAATATAATCTAATAATATAAATAAATTATATTAAAAAGAGGTTTTGAATTAAAATACAACATTTTTCACTATTCATTAAAAAAATGAACTTTATCAGAAAAATACCAAAAATTTACACAAAGTAAATTTTGATGTCCTGATTCTAAAGAAGAGTTTTATTTGGTCCAATAGAATGTATAAGAGTGACCAAAACTATATTTAAAGAGGGTTCGCCATCAAAAGGCGATAGTTCGACCTTTTAGTGAATATCAGAGTATCTATGCCAAAAATTGTATTCTTTTCTTATTTTAAGCCTTTATCTTTTATTGGATATATGTAAAAACATTTAAAAAACATATATAATCATATTATAGTTATTTCTATTCATTCCCTCCAATACAACGACTACGTGTTAACTACTATTTAAAATAATATTATTTTATTACTAGTGTGCAACGTAAGTTTTCAAAGAATCTCTTTGTTGCGTATCGGGTACGCTATCAAACATAGCAACCCATTTAAAGTAAAATTAATATTTAATTTTTAAATATTCATAAATATGAAAATGATTTATTCCTTATTTACCTGGGATGTTACAATTATATAGATGGAATTTGATGCTAAGGTACTACTAGTTATGAAAGGTATTCTATAATCCCCTCTACATTCATGATATAAATCAGGAATCATGATTAGATACTATTATTCTCATAACTCAATGAATTTGTACTACCTATATCACTTAAATATTTACTCAAATTATCCATTAAACTCAATTATTTAATTAGAAGTAATTGAGCTAAATTCATCAATTGAACCATGATAACTTAAGTGGCATCAAACCTTTTAGATTTTTGGGTAATCTAGTGGAAAATCCCTAGATATTTTCACCCACTTATATTATAGAATATCAAATTATTGGAATAACCCCACTAGAACCTAACATCCTACTTTCAATTTCTAGTACACAATATATCTAGATATAAAATTAGATACAAAGTCATTATCCCATTCCACAAGAACTACTTTATTAAAGCATGATATATCTTAGTAACATTCATGTGTAATACTAATGATGAACTATTCCACTCATGAAATACTATTTTATGTATACTATGAGTAACAAATAACTTCCAACATCCTTATTCTATCCATCAAGAGCATTGATATTCACTATTAATTCTCTCCACACTTATACATTAGGTTCTCCTAATAAAGACTCCTCCGTTTTTTAAATCAATAAATATTTCACAAAAAAATTGATTAAGAAATTATCCTTCATTAATATCCTCATAATCAAGATGAAGAGATTCCTAAAACTCAATATATTTTCATTACTTGATATCCAACTGAGTAACATCACCATATTACTTCTGACTCAAAGAATTGATTACCACAATACTCATTACAGTGGTATATGTGCTTTTCAAGTCATAATATTAGAGAAATTTCACCCATATTATATGTCAATAATTCAAATTCTTTTTTGAAAATATATATCTTAAACACTTATTATCCATATAAGTATCATAAATAAAATAATGACTCCATAAATTAAGAAAAAACATTACCTCCAAAAGATCCAAATCATGATTAGTATAGTTATGTTGAGACACCCCAAATCCACACTCTTGGGTCTGGTGATAAACAAAATTTCTTTAAACATGAGCATTGATACAAAGTGATATGGCCTAATATAAACATATCTTTATTTACATAATTTCTATAATTTAAACATAACATTTAAAAAATATTCACAAAATCCCAAAAATGGAAGGTTTAGTGTATTTGAGGATCAGCTACATAAGAAATTTATTTTACGATACTAGTGAATATTACTCAATAATTAAACCTCACTATATCCACTTTTAGAAATATACTAGGTTATAGTCATATTTATAACATAGGTAAATAAAAAATAAGAAATTGGTGAGCTAGAATTCATGGTAAAGGAAAACTTTTCAACATTTAATAAAGATTTAGATCATAATCATATGAGAAAACATGATTTGGGGAGAAATATATTATTAAAAATAATATGGTATAATAATAATTATCTATAATCCATGCTTTTAAGACATGTAATATTCAATGAAAAAGCATATATTGTAGCATAAGAGTGTGGAAACATGATATAATAAACAATATTTTTGAAGCATAATCATAGGAATAATGATATGGAATGTCATAGAAATGTATCATAATAATAAACTATGGCACAACTATAAGCATATGAAATCATTACATATTGTATTAGGCATCACAAACCTATATCCCATTAGTGACTTAGGTTTTAAAAACCTATAATCCATAAGTTAATTGGCTTACACAAGCTACAATCCATAAGTGAACTAGGTTTTACAAACCTATAGTGTATAAGTGATTTAGGTTTCATAAACCTAGAGTCCATAAGTGAATTAGGTTTCACAAACCTATGATCTATAAGTGACTTAGGTTTTTTAATCTTATCGTCCATCAATGACTTAGGATTCAAAAATCTATAGTCCATAAATATCTCATGATATATATAAATTTGAGAAATTTATTGGAGGTTGATATCAGACCCCACCCAAAAATAATCCATACATATATTTTCCACTTGAAAACAATCATTAATCACATCAAAAATAACCCATATAAAGAAAATTTTTATTTTTAACATTTCTAAATGGTATCATTGAGATTGACCTCAAGAATGTAAATGGTTGATGCCCAAAATTAAATCACCCCAAAAGAGTATTCCAAAAGTTCATTTAGAGAGTGTTTCATGAAAAATAGATTCTATGTAAATAAATCCTATAAAGATAAATAGTAAAATGGATGTGGAAATAAAAAAGAGTTTTTAGAAAAAAAAATTATCATTATCGTAAAAGATAAAGTTACGACTCACATTAAAAAGTCATTTTTTAAAATAATAAGTAAAAAATTTTAAAAAAAATATTTTAAAAGGAATATTAAATAGTGTATCCCTTAAAAAAACATAAATTATTCAAAAAGAACAATTGAAAATATTTTTGAAAACTTTTACTTTTAAGAATAATCATTAATAATGGATCCTTAAAAAAGAAAAAAAGATTTCATAAAGGTGAATTTAAAATATTTTGAAAACTTTTAATTTTTAAAATAATATTTAATAATAGATCCTTAAAATTACTTAAAGGTTTTCTAAATGGAATTTGGATTAGAAGATAATACATTCGGTAAGAAAAGATATAAAATCTTTTTAATATTTTGAAATACCTTTATTGAAAACTTACATCATAAAAAAGATATAGTAAAACTTCCCTTTGAAAATTGGTGATGTTAAATAAAAATGTCACATGAGTAAACATAAATTTTAATTTAAAAATGATAAAGGAAAAAAATTAGGAATAATGAACATGTAAATGGAGGAAAAATTATATTTAAAGGATATGAAATTTTTCTCTTAAAAACATTTCACTTTTATGAGAACGAAATTATTCAAGAAAGTATGTTTGAGTAAAAAATATCATTTTCCCTTGAAAGAAAAATGAAATATATTATTAAATATAAAATAGAAGAATTTATCACACTTATAATAATGAAACTCAATGAATAACATTTTAACTCAAATAAAGTAAATGTGAGTTAACCAAATTTCATATTGATATTATAATTCAGGAAGTAAGAGACATTTAGAAAGGGGTTTATTTGGTAGAAACATAAATACTATAAAAAAAATACAAATTAACATATAATAAAATCAAATATTAAAATGTTCCCAACTTATATGAAATAATTTCAAGATGAACAATAATAACTCAATGAATGAGGATTGAGTTACTAAAACACCTTACATCATCATTATCTTTTGAATTGATACCCCATGAAAGGTATAACATGAAATTTATTTTTAAATCCCATTGATTTCATGAAAAATTATGATAAAATAAATATATGGAAATATATATGTTCTATAAAAATTAAATGAGTGGTGAATACACATCATATCTTAATGAATCAAAATTGATATGTAAAAAACCATTACGGTAATAGTAATGTAAGAATAATAGGGTTACTATGAAATAGACATTTAAATATCATGAAATGAAATATATTTAATATAATTGAAGAAAATAGGGAATTTAATACATAATATAAAATAAATTATGGTAAAAAATATAAAAAATATCTCATAGAATTGAAAATAGAGACAAATAATTTTTAACTTTAATAATTCTTAGTCAAATGTGATCTAAACTCCTCTCCCTTTAAATGTTATCCATTAGGTAACACCTAAAGGCTTATTAGATTGGCCTCTTAGAAATACTAGGGATTCTAGGAAATGGGGAGAGAGATGAGGAGATATTATGGTAGTGGTTTCCTTAATCTAATGCTTTGGAATGGGTGGAGAAATGTGTTAGAAGTGATCAGATTTTATAAGTGAATAAAATTGATTTTTTGTAAATACCCATTACTTTTTAAATGATGGAATGAAACTATTTAAGATTCAATAGATCCAAAGTCAAAAATAAAGAATTTTTGGATGATATAAGGTCTATAAATCCTCTAAAACTCATTTTGAAATATTTTTTAAATATGTTTAAAGTATTTTACCACTATATTTTTACACTTTACATTTTGGTTTTTACCATAGTAACTAGTTTTTACCCAAGTAATTTATATTTTATTAAAAATATAAGATAAACCCTATTACAAAATTTTTATTTTATAAACCTAAATTAAATATCAATATAATCAAAATAAATTTCTAAATAATATAAAATTAACTTTTTAATTAAACAATTTAATATATAGTAAAACTATTTTGTAGAAAAGGTATTCTTTTACCACTAAGTGTTATTAATATTATATAATAATAATTACCAATTAAATGAGTAGAAATGTATTTTTATACATGTTAAAAATCATATCAAATTAATTATATAAAATTGATCAATTTTTTTATTAGATAAAAATTGCACAAAATTAATAAAATAATTCATTAAAAATAACCATTTCACTATTATCATGGTCATTAACTTTAATCTTAATAATCATGATTTTATGTCTAAAAATGAAATTGATCTTGTTAAATAATATGAAAATTTTGATCTAGAATATGAAATTCATTTTTTTAGATTTAATTTTCACAAGTGATGAAAACTAATTTTTAATATAAGTAAATAAAAACAATTTCTAGGGAAAAATATTACTGAAGTTTTCAAAACATTAATCATGAATTTTATAAATTTAACATATTATTTTTAAATGTTTTTTTATTTTATGAACATATTTTTTAAATAAAAAAGTTTTTTAAAACTTTTTATTCATTATTGTGTAAATATAATTTTATAAAATTGATTTTATTGGTAGAATTGGTATTTTTCACTATTCCCCTTAAAATAAATTATTTTAGAAAAATCCAAAAATAATAATAATATAATATTTACATGATTAATAGATTAATAAAGTTAATTTTTTAAAATTAAAATTCTAAAATTTATAAATTTATATTTTAAATGAAAATGAAATACATAAATAAATATAGATTTTATGGAAAATTTCCTTTTTAAAACTATAATTGTACTTAATATTATTTTATCTGAATTTATAATTGACTAAAATATTATTATTTACTATAGGTTTTATTATTCTTATATTTTCTTAATAATATTAATCTAATATATCATAGCTCATTTTATTTTGGCGTTACATGTGAATCATGTTATCGAATATAGTGTTAATATATTCTAAAATCTCAGTGTGTTACATACATTTATGGGGATATATATTTCTATACCCATAAGAAATTGATTCCCTCTCTTATATTAAAAAACATCCAAAACTTTGATGATATATATTTCAATACACCTCATAAGTAATACCATCTTCAAGAAATATATGAACTGGATCACTCATCAACTTCTCCTAAAAAATTTCAAAACCACCTCAAGACTCCCCCTAAGAAAAAAAACATTACCATTTTTTATTCTAAGATGATAATGGAGTTGTAATTTAAGAAAATGTGGATAAAAACATTCTATAATAATTATAAATTCCAAATATACTCCATGATTCCAAAAAAAAATCAATGGTTTCCATTCAATAACTACTTCACCCTTCATTGGATCCACTACTAAACCTTGTTTCAAAATAAAATGACCTAGAAAATTCTCCTCAGGTGTTTTGAATTTACACATAGACATATTCCCATGAAACTAATGTTTATTGAGAAAATCAAAAAAAATCTTGAGAGTATCTATATAATCCTCTAATGGATTTTAGTAAAAAAAATATCATCAATGAAGGATACCATAAAATCATAAATAAAGGGTTAAAACCCTATTTATTATCCCTATAAACATAAATGGTGCATTTTTAAACGAAAAATTAATTCATATTGACATTAAAAATCCGTCTTAGATATATCCTCATCTTTAACTCTCATCTGGAGATATCTAGATCATAAATTATTATTAAAAAACCAACTCACCCCTTTTAACTTGTTAGATAAATAATTTATCCTATAAAGAGGATAGAAATTCTTCACCCTCTATTGATTTAATCATCTAAAATCTATACAGAACCTCAAATTTTTATTCACCTTCTTTACAAACAACACGGGAGTGGCTCATAGTGATACATTATTCCAAATAAAACCATGTTATAATAATTTATAACTTTGAATATTCAAATTTCAATTCACTAAAAATGATATATGATATACTGACATATAAATATGAGAAACACCTAGATATAAATCCATCAGAAACTCAATCATCTCCTCTAAGGTAAAATCATAACTTCCAGTAGAAAAAAATTATTATAATCCCACTCAACTTAATGGAACACCTATATCTTTGTTTCAAGCATGTAAATAATTAAATTAACTAACCATGTTGTGATACCTTATGGCCCAATACACCTCTAACCCAAGAATAAATATATTTCCCCAAAAAAACCAAATTATATCCATCTAAGTTATAAAAATTCACCCACCATCTATCAAAATCAACAAAATATTGTATAGAGTATGATCAATAAATTTCAATGATAAAATTATATGTTTATATATATAACATGACTAGGTTTTATGAAAACCAATCTTGTCCCATGAATACACACCTCAAACAACCTCATATGATCACCCATTAGAGTATTCAATTCTAGTGATCTTTGAATGTACCATACTAAAATTTATGACTCATAAGATAAGGAAGGGGTGATAAATAGATGTGAAACACAATAATCATTAAAAATAGAATAAATATTAGATTAAAATAAAATTATACCACATATCACATATGATCCCTCTACCTCTGGAGATTTTAGAGCTTTAAGTGTCCCTCTACTAACTCTTCTCTTAATAAGAACTTCTTCCCGTCGTTACCTCCTCTCTAGTCAATGATATATTTCTGAGTATGATTAGTTCCTCTATGATATGTTCTCTACCAACACCACCCTATGCTTTTGATCTAAATGGACATATATCTTATTTTTATTGTGGAAACTTCTACTAAGGAGGATAATTAAACTAATGGGGTGTCTCATCAATAGACACATTATACTCATTCTTCATCTAACTACTCTAAAAATATGTGTATAAAGAGTAATGATGGACTATATAGTTATAATAAAAACATTAAACAGATTATTTTCCATGGAATGGTTTTGTACTACCCACACTAGAGAAATTAAATTTGTCTAGTGTCTGATTCTCATAATTATTATTAAAATTTGATTTCCTTAAAAATCAAAATCATCCACCACTAGTTTCACCCTAATCACTTCTCCATTGGGAAATATTCTCTTAGTTACAAATTATTTTTCATCTTAGATTTATCTAATATCTCCTTGAAAGTACTCAGAGAAAAGATCTCAAACATCCAATAGATATCAGGTCTAAAATCTATCATAAAATAATGATCTCTCAACTTCTGGTCGGTTATAAAATTAGGATAATATCTCAACAATTTAATAAACCTCCCACCAAACACTCAAATAGAATAATTTCTATATTGAATCCCTAGTTATTCTTGTTTTCTCTCAACTCTAAGTTTTTTATATATGAATACTTTCATGAATAACTATAACTATAAATTTGACATATTTTCATGGTTCAAAACCATGAAAATATGTTAGAAAACCATGGGAATAGGCAAATTTAGCCTATTATCATGGCTTCGGAGCCCTTGGGTGAGATATTCATTGGGATAATGACTTATGGGCATGGTTTTGAAAATTTTATTCATATAAATTCTATAGGAATGGTTTTTAAACTATAGTAATATGGTGTTTTTCATGGTTTCCAAAATTATGGTCATGGGTGGTTATTTCCATGGTTTTTATTGGTTATTTCTATAGTTTTTGAATCGTGGAATAAGGTAAAAAATTCAAAAAATAACCTTTCACCGTGTTTTGAACCATCGATCTCAAGGAACCATTGAAGCTACTAAACCACTCAACCAAGGTGTATTTTTTGTATATTATTAATCTTTTTAATTACATATTTCTAAATATTAAATATTAAAAAATAAAATAAAATTTTTATTTTTATTTTTATATATTTAAATAATTAATATAATATATAACACGTGTTTCCATGGTTTAAGAAACCATGGAAATAGGGGTCACTGAGGTACCCCTACTACCACGGTTCCAAAAACTATGGAATTAAGGGTCATGTGATGTGCCTATTTCCACATTTCTTGAAACTCATGGATAAATATCTTAGTTATTTCCATGGTTTTTCAAAATTTTGGCAATATCCATCTACCACCATAGTTTTGAAAATTATAGGAAAAAAGTTTGGTAATAGCCTCAAATTCTAGTAGTAAACTCATTAAACCGGTTCCACCAATAAAATCCACTTCATGATCTCCCAAGAATAGAATCCAACACTAACATGTTGAATATAACAAAAAACTCATTGCTAAAGAAATGTGATAATAATATACCATCTAGATAAAAAATAAAGAAATCTCAACCTCTTCCAACCAATTCTCAACATCATTACTAGTGATAGACCCCTCATTCTTTGGTAACTTATACTCTATGAATTCTCTCATGGATATTTTTTAAGCCTGTCTTACCTCTAATTATATCCTCTAATGCAAAGTCTCTAGTTCTTATTTCACCTCCTCATATTGAAATTAACAATGGTTTTACACAACCAAAATAACTATAATCATATAAATTAACCTAATACCAAATATATATACATAAGGAATGTCTAGAAATATTTTCATATTATTCACCCCCAGATGAACCATTACCCCATATAACATACACAATCTTGATGACCTAAAACTATATAATGCATGAATTATTACCTATAATGATGTTATGTATTCAGTATTTTATTAACTAATTATTGATCCATAGGTAATGGATTACTTTCTTAGTTGTTAGATTCCATTCTGCATCAAGTTGGTTTCTCTATTTTACTTCACTTACTTGGTTTAAGTAATACTACTACCTTACCACCATGAAATCCTCGCCATTTCATTCTCTAAACTAAATCTTAAAAATATGCATTCTTTTATTCCATTTTATGATGAAAAACCCCTATTGAGAATCAACCTGAGCCAACAAAAAGACCAAATTATGACCCCTGATGTTACCTTATAATAAGAAACTGGTTGGAAACACGCATAGATGGTATATCATTACACATATATTGAAGGCATTTTCCTTTTAATTAAATATCCACATCAATAAAAATAAATTCAATGAATATTATCATATATAAATACATCAAGAATATATATTAATTCATTTCATGTCATATAAAATAGGATAAATCATAACAATAATCTCAAACCCCAATAAATACTTAATACCTATGATAAGATATAATGCATCACTCATCCTCCAAAAAATACCAGTGTCTAGAGATAAGTTAACCTGATACCACCAACACCACCCAATCTATCTAGATGATCATAAAATATCATATAAATATACTTAGTAGGTTCCTCCATAGAATTATCAAGTGTCCATGGGAACAAATAATACTAATTTATATATGAATAAAGTAAATAAAATGAGAAAAATAAATAATTTACCCCAAAATCAACCATCAAAACTCAATTATATCATGTATCATAATCAACACATCTTCTGTAACATAAAATCACATAAATACCACTAATCTAGAATTTAAACCAATACTATCTCATTCTCCTCTAGTGGAGACCTCATTATAATTTATAATTTTTGGGTAGTTGTCCACCCATAGGGAATCCCCTTATTAATGGGTGTCCACTCAGAGGGACTCTCCAAACCACAACTCACCACCTCATCCAAATTAGTCATGTCCAATAATGGTTGGGAATTTTTCCACCTATAGTGACTCTCATTGTTATTGGGTATCCACCCACAAGTACACACTCTACCTCAACCCATATCCACCAAAACATAATGGTTTGGTAGTTTTCCACCCCAAAGGACCATCACAATTTCAAGGTGACCACCCATAGTGACTCTTACCACCTTAACGTAGATTATTATTACTACATATCCTCTATATCCTAGTAGTTAGACAAATATCCATGCATAGTGACTCCTGTTATTATCAAATGTTCACCAGAAGGGATTCTCCCCACCTCAACTTGTATCCTCATCACCATATAATCACCATATAGATATCCACATCATCTCTATCATCATCATAAATAAACATAAATGGATTTAAACCTCTACCATATATTAGTTAATCACATAAAAAACACCAACATTAACACTATGAATTAAAAATGGATCAAAACCTCTACCATACACTTAATCTCTTACTAAAGCCAACTAGGGTTGTAAACAATCTCTAGATTCACATAAGTTACTCGACCTCATATTGAAAAATACTCAAATTTAAATTGATTTTTTAAATTTAGTATGATCTCAAGTTATTTGAGTGCTAACTCGAGAAGAGTTAAAGTATTATAATATTGTAATAAATTTTATCATAAGACTAATTAAGCATGGAATATTTTAATATATTAATTTCATTTAGTATATATTTATTTATTTTTAAGATTTATTTTTCTTTATCATGTAAAAATTTGAGTTCAAGTTTAAATTTGAGATCAATATTATAATTAAATTTATGTTAAGTATTGTAATCAATTAGAGTTGAGTATAATAGAGTAGGTTAATCAAGTTTCATTTGTGGTTAATAATCTTGAAAATTATACTTGACCAAGAATCAATCTAAGCTCGAGTATCGAATTCAAGTATTGATCTTAGTATTGAGTACTAAGATACTTATCTCAACTCAGCTCGATTACATCCTTAAGTCCAACAAAACATTTAAAAGTTCTGGGAAATATAATCATGTTGATTTGATGTACCAGACTCCCACCTATGTCTTCTATAAACTATATCTTAGGGAGTTAATTTCCATGTCTCTAATATTATATATATCCTAGGCATAAACAAGGTCCACAACCTCTTAAATATCCATTTAGTAGTAGGAATTCACTACACATAGACTTTATATTCAACACATATTTCTACATACACCACTATCCCATAACATAAGAGTGATTAAAAACCATAAAACTATATGAACCCTATGCTAATTTGTCATGGAAACATGCCTATATGAAATGACCCATGTGAAAATTACACCACCCCTATGTGCCTCACTTACAAAAGTCCCTCTTCATCATAATATGGAATGACTACATACATGTGTGGCATGAACACCATGTAACAAACTTCCACTTTCACTTCATCCCAAATTATCACCAACACTTCAGGAAACTTCTCTTGAAAGTATAACGGACCTCCTTCTGATTTGGCACGTCTCATCCTAAAGTTTATTAATTGTGAAATCTCACCACTTAGAGAATTATCCATAATATATCACCGTTTTAGGCCCAAAATTCAATATAAATAATTAAAATATAATTTATATACTTTCATAAATGAGTAACTATTAAAAATCCATTATCACAACCATATCAATATAATATTCCCTTTTTGATGTTTTCATAATTCTTTATCAATATTAATGGTAATCATCCAAAATCATAAAAAAATGATTCTATATTCATAGAATATATTATCGTGTAAATTTCTAATATTCCATTTTAATCTCTTTTTAATTTCTATTTATAAGAGACCATATTTTATTTAATTATCATTTTAAATATACATATAAAATATTTATTCCATAAATATCATATTTTCTATACTAAATATTAATTTTTTACAATAATATTTATCTCAAAATATTATAAATTCTCTACCCATAATAGAAGAACAAAATCATGGTAGATTCCAAAGTATTATTAAAAATATGATAATCTAGAGTCATCATCCTTAATTCTATGATTATCATAAATCTCTAACCATTCAATTATGATTTATCTATATTATATTATTTATAAGTATTTATCTTAATATGTAATTGCACAAAGATTTCATGAAGACTCTAGAGTGAAAAAATGGAAAAATGGGAGAAACTATCTCAATGAAATAATAAGTCAAATAAGACCCAAGATTCTGATCCTCATCATAAAACCATGTCATAATCTTCCATAAATTTTCTTATTGATTTTCTCCTCAAATCCCCTCATAAATATACTAACTGGACTATAATTTATGACATGATCTGAATAAAAATATATGGCCTTTAATTTATATAATGTATAAATATTAATTCCACTATATGACTCACATAAATTATTTATAAAAATAACCTAATAAAAAATAAATTACTTAAATAAATAATTAAATTAATTACTTCTTTAAATACATAGAATTTACCAAAAAAACCAAATACCTCAAACAATTATCAAATTACCACACAAGGGTTGACATCAGTGCTTGAATCCAATGACACAATAAAATTTTCATTCCAATTTTAATAAAATTACCATGTTAGCCTTCATATGGAAAATACTAAATAACCACAATATTTTTACAAAATCATGAACATCAAATTTTAGGTCTCTACACACTTTTTGAATTGAATTATTTATTACTATTTAAATAAGAGATGTAATGCCTCAAATTTATATGGTATTTTTTCTCATCTATTTTGGGTATTTCTTAGTGAAAAAAATTTAGTTTTTGGAAAATTTGGGAGAGAAGCATGGTTAAGGGAATAGTTATCCTAACCAAGAAACTATTATGTGTGGTAAAAACTTTTGTATAGTAACTACACAAAGTAGGGTGCATGTTTGGACTAATTGTGTAGGATGAAAATTCATAGTGATTTTTTTAGTCCAATTACAATGCACTATTTTCCTAATCATGCGAGCCAAGCATGAAAATTGAGTAAATTGATGTAGATTTCATTTCAATTCACAAATTAACACCCTAAGACACAATTAATTATCTCTTTTGACCTTGGAGTTTTTTAGGGTATCTTGGAAGTAAATTCTTTTTCTTATCCAGATACGAATAATGATTTTTTTGTGAGGCTTAATCAAATAGTTGTGGAATCATAGGTTAGGGTTCAATTTTTTCTTAGGTTCTTAAATCTATCTGTAACATCCCAGGTAAATAAAGAATACAAAATTTTCATATTTATTAATATTTTTGAATTAAATATTAATTTTTCTTTAAATGGGATTCTATTTATGATAGCGTACTCAACACGCAACAACGGATTTCTCCGAAATCTTACCTTGCACACAACTTTGAGTTGTTTCGAAAAATTAAATAATATTATTATTATTTTAAATGGTAGTTAACTCCTTGTAGTTATATTAATGGGAATGAATAGAACTAACTACAATATGATTATACATGTTTGTTAAATGTATTTACATTTATCTGATAAATTTTAGAGGTTTAAAATAAGAATGAATCTGATTTTAAGCATAAAAACTCTAATATTTTAAAATGTAGTTTTACTACCTTTTGATGGAGAACCCTTTTAAATATAGTTTTTTTCACTTTTATATATTCTATTTGAAAAAAATAAAATTATTCTTTAGAAGAGAAATATAAAAATTTACTTTGGATGAAATTTTGGTATTTTTTTGATAAAGTTTGTTTTTTAATGAATAGTGAAAATACTGCATTTTAATTCAAAACTGCCTTTTAATATATTTTATTATATAGTTATATTTTAGTTTTAATTGGTTTTAAAGTGTAATTGGATTATATTTTTATCATTTAATCCAATTTTGGTCATTGTAAATAATTTTACTTTGAAATTGGACATAAACACATGTCAATCTTTTGGTAGTTTTTACTTCTTAAAAACACGCTTTTTGGTTTTGACAATAGGAATTAATTTTAAATTAATTTCTACAAATTATGTGTTTTTAATTTGGAAGAGGTCCAAATTGTGTAAACAGGTAAATTTTATTTTTAGACATTATGAATAGTAACTTTAGTAAATATTTTATTTACCATGGTTAAAGGGTAAATCGGGTAAATAAGGGTAAAAAATAATATTATAATAATATTAAATTACCCTAACACGTGTCCTAATCCTATTGGATGATATATTTCCAACCATGGGAATCCTTGGGTCTATTTTAGGACCCCATGGATGCACTTGTGTGTGAAAATGACATTTAAGTACTTTTAATTTAAAGTTAAGGAAAATATAACATAAACATCTATATTTTACTAAAACAATTTTTATATGGGTTTATATAAGTGATATGTTAGATTATAAATATTAATTATAAAGATAAAAATATTTCCTATATCATGGTATTTTATTTATAATTTTTAGTCATCAAATAAATAAATTTATTTATGACATAATGATGATGTAGTGATTACCTTATTAAAGAATGTTTTAAATAAATGAAATTATAAAAATTAAAATAAATTTATTTTGAAACTTTTTATTATATATAAAAAATTTTGGGATAATTATGAATTTTTATCTTTTAATTAATGAAGTTTTTTAAAATAATAAAGTTGTTATTGATTTTTTAAAAGTCATGATATGAATAGTATATGAATTGACATAACTGAGTTTTTAAAACAAATACTATTTTATTAAATGATATAATAGTCTTAAAAATCTAAGATTCATACAAATGAATTATATACGGTTTAATATGTAATTAATGAACCACTTGAGGTTGTATTGGAAATTTATAATAACTATATTAACCATATATCGTGAATATACAAGAATATGTTGTAAGAGTCAAATAAGTTAACTAAGGGTTAAAGCTAAATGATAAAGTTAAATTTAAAACCAAAAATTTTCTAAAAACTATTGTTTTAGAGGATTTAAAACAACCCTCATCTTATATTGTAATTAAATGAGTTTTTTACCTTTTGAAAATCGAAATTCAGTTTATAATAAAATAATATTTCAAACTTTCCTAAAGTACCCCTCCTCCCTCTTATAAAAGGCCACCACCTATAACCCTTACTCACACCTATCAAACCTCATTGGCTCATCAAAACTCTACCTAAATAATCTTCCAAAGTCCCTATATTCCTCCTAGAATCGTTACCTTGGGCATAAGGAAATTCAAGAAGTCCTTTTAGCTTAAATCAAAAGGAGTTGCCCGATTTAAGGTAATGTCTTCTCTCAAGCTTCTTCCATTTATTATCCTTATCCAACCCTATAAACTCTCTTTATTCCATTATTTTATAAAAAAATAGTATCTTCAGTATAATAAGATGTTTTTATGATAATTATTCTACCTAAACTCACAAACACCTCCATCTAATGGATTTAGAACATACTATTTCTGTGGATGGTGAACTACTGCCTCATGAAATGATGATTATTCAATTATCTCCTACTGCCTCTCATGGTGGCCATTATGATGGAACTATATTTATATATGATATATATTATATTTATATTTTCTCTATTCTTCTGTATTTTTCATTTACATCATACCTTTATTCTTTCCATAACGCATAAATATGATAATTTCATTTGAGGATGTGTGGACTACCGCCCCCTTAAAGTTATATGACTTGTTCATGGTATACATGGAACGTATAAAGGATGGAATTAATGAACTTATGTAACATATATAACATATATATTATAATATAATTATAATATACCTATTTATCATTTATTTTTCATTCCTTTAAATATAAAAAAGAAATGAAAGTAGTGTTCATGCGTACGTACGGCTTACCGTCTCCATGAATAGTGTCTTTCATTTCTTATCTACAAATGTTTTGAACTATTATAAATAAATATATAATGGATCTAAATAAATATATACTTGATATATATGATACTTAAATCATGAATATAATTTTGTAGATAATGTAGTTTTGACCACATGGACAATTTCTAATTATAAAAAGTTCATTTTTGACTCAAGTATCGAATATCGACAAAACGACTGATATTAACTTAAATAATTATGTAGTGTTTATAACATGGTAATAAGTGATATAAAAGGAATAATAAAATTTAAAAAGGATATAATAAAGTATAAATTAACTTAAGTTTATTATTCAGGAAGAACAAGGAACATACGAGATGAGTCAGACTCAAGGTAAGGGAACTTTTCACCCTCCTCTTTTAATGAAAGAATTATTTTATGTTATGTCTTTTAATTTACATTTTTATTATGTTGGGGTATGTTATTTTATATGATTATTTATTTAAAAAAAACAAGTGATTATAGACCATTTTCTCTCTCATCAACTCATTTTTTGAAATTTTAAGTGATGTCATTAGGCTGCCGAATTTTTGTAAGGGAACTTCTTAACCCAATTTCCATTCTTTCGGTTGATCTTCCACCTCTTGATTATGTCGTGCTATGATTATGTGAGAAATAAATTTTGATATATTATATTGTATTTATACTTTATTTATGTGTATATATAGTGAATACACATAATCAATCTATTTTATTAACAAAATGATCTTGGTAAGGGAATTTGTAAACTCAATTTACACTCATTAGGTTTTATGCATACTTTGTTGATTATATTATACCAAGATTATGTGTGGAATCACTGTTTATTTATTTATGTTGTAATTTAAACTTCCATTTTTGTGGATATACTATTTATACACATAATCTCACCATTGATAAATTCTTACGTCATTTATACAATCTTTGTAAGGCATTTCATATCAATTTATATTCCATTGAGACTTATTTGTTTCTATGCACCAGTTCACTTTTATATGGGGTATATATAGCCCTATAACATATTATATCATGAATATCATTATTCTAATGATATTATAGGTTTTTTTTAATTTTATTCTTTAATTGTTTTATTCAAGTATTTTCTTAAGTGGTAAGGGAATCTTTAACTAAAACATCGTTTTAAATGTTTTAAAGATTTAATATTCTAAATATTTCTCATTAATGTCCATGTTTTCAAAATGGTTTTAATTATTTATTTATATGGACATTAATTTTTAAAAAATTTAATTCCTTTACAAGTTTCAAAGTGGTATGGGACACTTTGATTCAAAAATCTCTTTATTAAATGTTTTAAATGGTTTTGGAAATAGATTGAATATTTCAATATATTGAATTGATTCATTGTGGTTGATGAGTGAAATGTTGATAATTTCAATCTTTTATGTGTTATGGTTATGTAATGGTATTTGTATATTTGATGGGTGGTTACATGATAAACCAAATATGAGTGGTTCCATGATAAACCTAGTGTGGGTGAGCCCAAGATAGCTCTCTAATGCATTGGGCAACGTGATAGAGGTAAATGTTAATGTTTCTCCTAATAGATTTATGGAATATACTGTGATGGGTATTCAAAATGTAACTCCCTATGTAGTTGTGAAAGCTACAATGTAAGTATGTTATGGATTCCATAAGTTACCTTTATGATTTATGATTTATATATGTTATTCATAAATCTTATGATTTCATGACATATGAGATTATGTTTTATGGTTGAAAAGTATGATTTATTTGATTTGTATGTATTCATGGAATAATGTTTTCTTTATTTATTTTATATCCCTTACTGATCTTTTTATGTTCATCCCAATTTTTTGAAATATTTTTCTCAAGGTATAAGGAAGGGTAAGAGAAAAGAATAATTCAAGAATATTTATATCAAGAAAATAATTCTTGTTTTTATTTAAGGAGTTTTATTATTGTGATAAAAATTGGATAGAGTAGAAGTGTCTACTTTGTAATATTTGAGGTGTAATGTAATAGTTATGGTATAATTATCTAAAACTCTAAACCTGAAAAGATCCTCAGTGTTAATTGTTGACGTAACTCAATATTATGTAATGTTTAAGGCTTGGGCCTTATAGTTGGTATCAGAGGTTGGTTTAGATAACTTTAGAGGTTAGGGTGTTATCTGGGTGTAGGTAAAGGATCTCATATAACTAAGAGGGTTATTATCATATGGAAACTTTTGGAGGGTTGTGGTAAAATAGGTTGATTGGATAAAAAATTAAACAATGTAGATATAAGGAAATTGCTAGATTAGAGTAGTATAAAAGTTTTTATGTTATCTTTACCATTTAGAGGATTCTTTTTTTTTTAAAAAATAATTTGTTTAATGTTTAAGTATTGATTATTTTCAATATATTAAGGATCATTTGTCAATATGGAAGGAAATATATCATGCAAAACCTTCTAATCCCTTCCCAATGATTTTATCATTACTATTATGGCAAAAGTATGTTCGAATGATTTTGACAGCTTTTGGAGTATTCAAATCACCTGCAAGAAATTGTTTGAGTTATCCAACACCTACTCATTTCTAAAACAATTTTATGGGTCATGGTATCTTTTTCATGTGATTTCAAGATCTAAAATTTTTCAACTCTATTGAAAAGTGAAATTAAATAAGTGGAGTGAACATTTAATTTTTGAAAGTATGACAACATGCTGAAAGAGAAAGGGAACATCTTGAAGATCATGATATCTGGATTCAAGGTATGATTTATTTTCTTATCCATAAAGAATGAAGCATCTTCGGATTGATATTTATAAATGATGAGGATATTCAATCTGTAGACACTACAAGAAAACAGGTGATTTGTGGCGGTTTTTTAGCGGCGGTTTTAAAAACCGCCGCGAAATGTGTAGAAAAAATAATTTTTTTTTAATTTTTTCGAGGATTAGCGGCGGTTTTTTAAGAAACCGCCGCGAAATAGCGGCGGTTTGGGT